>OY540831.1:5000000-10000000 GCA_961205895.1 Mythimna pallens | reverse complement strand
TAACTTGCATCCATGTGAAGCCGGGGCAGTTTTGTAGCTGACACAATATAAACTGATAAAACGACATTCAAAATATTTAAAATGTTAGCTGTTTTTTTCCTAAATCTTTGGCAAGACGCGAACTGTAAAGCTGTGTAAGATATCTTTGTAAGAACACTGACAGTTGGAAATAAGCCAAGTACATAAAATGTCTCTGTTTAGGCCCAAAATTGTTGTATGTGAAGAAAAAAGAAAGAGGAAATCTTGAAAGTAGCGACTGCGATCCATTTATTTATTGTCGTAAGATCTGTTTTTTTTTGAGACTAGAATTATGTTAGTAACTTAATAAATGAGAACTCATCAGAAAATAGAAATAGTACCCGAAAAAATAATAGTGAAAAAGATACTAATAGGTAAATATATATCACAAACGTATCTATAGGTAAAAACTAAATGAACAGCAAGGTTGATGAAGAAATACTACCTACTGAAAAAAAAATACAAGAAGTTTTTCCAGCTAAACGAAAAATCCATAGTTCTTTTAAAAAACTAAACAGAATCACGGAAAATACATAAGTGCCTAGAAAGTAGAAAAAGCCGGTAGTGATTACATAGTTTTACTAGTAGTCACTTGACCGTATGACCTTAACCTGACACTGCAACAAAAAGGTCAAATAAAAAATAAAGTAAGGCCACTTTCCTATTTGAATTTCAAAAAGTACCTAACAGAAAAAAAATGGCTTAGGTACCTCAGGATTGGCGGGACTCAGCAACACCAGCGCAGGTGGAGATCGCAGTACGACTGATAACACCGTTCACATGTCACGCATATATCATAATAACAATCAATATCTACTCGTATACATGTACGACAATATTGCACATTGGACTTTATAATAATTACGGGAGAATGATCTTAATTGAACTTCCGACAGCGAGTCCATATTTAGGTACCGTTTAATTAACGCCTATTTGCAATTTAAATTTTTTGACGTCAATGGATCTCTGGACTGTTTTAATAAATTAAGCTATGTTTCAGCGCTTTCACAAAGGCCTTTTTTATCTTCCAATAAAAAGTATGGCTTTATTTTTTTTGGATATAGGTACGTGTATATTTTTTTTTTTCGGCGGGAAAATCATCTTATGACATCCCCCGCCCTTGGGCGGGGCGGGAGATAGTGTCAGACTTTTACTGACTAAAAACCCACTCCTATTCCTTCATTGCCTTTCGTACCAGGGCCGAGTCTTCCTTTCAGAATCAGACCCTTGGCCCCAGTAGGCTTCGACCCTGCAAGGCCCCTACAGTTGCTGACATCTCCTTGAGGCGCGCGTGGAACAGCACGCGCCGTCGACGACTTGGGCTCGGTTCGGATGGTTACCGGACGGTCGGACGGCGAGCCACTCATTGCTCGCCGTCCGTAGGCCTGCGCCTACGATGGCCGGTAATTGGGATCGGAATCCCGGCGGCGATTGGGGCGTGAGGACCGTTGCCTCAAGCGATCGGCCGCCTCCTTTGCTAGCATTACTGCTTCGCAGAAGGAGGCGACCGCCTGCCACTCCTCCTCGCTCCGGACCATGGCCTGTACCAAGGCCCGGCGCGAGAGATCGCCGCCGCTGATCGCCCCCACGAGGAAACGGCGTTGCTCTGCCCAAGCGGGTCAGACCTCAACCGTGTGTTCCACCGTGTCCTCCGGGCGGTCCACACAATGGTGACATCCGGGCGTTTCTTCCGCACGAATCCGGTGCAGGAACCTCCCGAACTTACCATGTCCGGTGAGGCCCTGCGTCATGCGGAAGGTAAGGACGCCGTGTTGCCTTTCCAGCCACTCCTCAAAGAGGGGACTTACACGTGTAGGTATAGGTTCTCGTTCAATATACTACAGTGTCTCAAGACGAAAGTCTATGAACAGTGCGTGTTGCCAGTGATGACATATGGCTCCGAAACGTGGTCGCTTACAATGGGCCTCATCAGAGGGTTTAAAGTCACTCAAAGGGCAATGGAAAGGGCTATGCTTGAGTTTCCTTGCGTGATCGCGTCAGAAATGAAGATATCCGCAGGAGAACCAAGGTTACAGACATAGCCCGAAGAATCGCCAAACTTAAGTGGCAGTGGGCAGGGCATATTGCTCGCAGAACAGATGGTCGATGTGGACGAAAGGTTCTGGAATGGCGACCACGTATCGGAAGACGCAGCATTGGAAGGCCTCCCACAAGGTGGACCGATGACCTGGTGAGGGTCGCGGGAATCGACCACAGGACCGGTCATTGTGGCGATATTTGGGGGAGGCCTATGTCCAACAGTGGACGTCTTTCGGCTGAAATGACAACGCATGATGTCCAGCCGTGGACATATTTTGGCCCAAAAGATGATAACGGACACTTAAGAACAGAACCATGTCTCTTCAAAAGTTCAATAATTGATTTTTGTGACCACCAACCGAGCAAAGACGCTATCTATCACTAGTAAAGAACAAAGAAAAGTCCATTAAGTTGCTTGGCACTAAAATTGAAAGAATAATTAGTCCTCCTATGTGAAACCGTAACAGAATTCTTTTGAAAACTTGATTAGCACTTCTAAATTGATTTTCGCGCTCCAGCTAGCTGTAATTAAGTTAGAAAATTATTTTGAACGAGAACTTTTATTGGTAGTTCATATCAGCTCTTGATTGGATGTTCAGTCTTATGTGAGAAATAAGGGGTTATTCCAACAACCATGGGACGTATGGTCGTTGGATTATTTATTTATTATTAAGAGGAACACCAATGACATATTAACAAGATGCTATACAGGTAGGTAATTTTATAGACATTCGTTTCTGTGCAAATATGTCAATTAAAGGTGTCCACGTCTTATACAATTTGCCAACATATAGTTATAAAAATATTATTTTATAAATTAAATTAATATGAGATTCGATAAGATTCTGGAAATAAATTACCTATTTGACAAGTATAAAATATATAGTTCGAAATATTTAAATTATTAAATTAAATTGTATTGATTAGATTCATACGAGCGATAAATTAAAATTAGAATTAAAACAAAGAATTCAATTAAAATGATGACTAGTTTCAAGTTGATTACTTGGGAGCTGACCACAAATCAATTACAAATTACAAACAATGATTTTCTTATTTCAGTTATGCTGTCGCCGAATAAGTCAATGTCAGAATTGGTATAGATGACCCTATTAGTTGAAACCATCATTCGGTTTATTGGAGCGGATCGACCAAGATTAGTAAGAGATGATTTGACAGCAAAAGTTTCGAGTTTCCATACTGACCTAACCGGACACGTGCGGGGTACACTAAGGGAAAGATTAGCAAGCCGTTCGGGAGAAGATAACTGACCATCGAACGGAAAGAACGTTAAGAGTAAACTTAGTAAATTTAAAAGTAATTTATGTGTTTTGTAGCAAATTAATAGTACATTATGATAAAAGTGTGTAATGTTAGTGATAACCGTCGAGGCGGTATTTAGACCCGAGCCGTGGCGAGGGTCTTAAGAGAGTCAAGAACGGTAATCATTAATTACTTACTATTGACGACGAGACGCTATATAACTTATTGGTAATTTTATTCAAATTCAAAATTTGTTTTGCGAAGAAAGAGGTTGAACAAAAAGGTTACAACTACATTATAGCACTAGTGCGTAATGGTAATCAAAATGTCACAGTTCGGTAACGAGTGCCATTATATGCCTAAGTGCAGTGCAATAAGAGTCACTTTCTGAGCAAGTGTGTTGAAAAGGTATTTTTACGTTCTAAGCAGCCATGTACATTTTACAACCATACTATCAATACAATTAGAATTAATTAAGTAAACGTGTATTATCGCTATAAAACTTGAAGAAATTTTTCCGATTGTTTGAACAAAACACTGTATGTTTAGTTATATGGTTTTAAGTTCTAAGTCAGTGGTGTAAGAGAGTTGTTGTGTATTGCTTTGTGAGAATTTCAATAATAGTCTATTACGGTATCCACTCATTTTTATTGTTCTTACACAACCTTATCAAAACGAAAGTTAACAGAACACAGCGTACGCGCTGTCGATCATACCACCGTCCGCTTCCGAGCAAGAGCAATGATTCACGACCACTAACCGTTGAGCTCTCGCCCGCTTGCCCCTGAATGTATCGTGCACCTACTACGCGTAGGTGCATGTCATCGCGCGCGTCGTCTCTAGTTTGTTTGGTTTAACCAAACACTGTATTTCAGAGTTTTAACCAAATTAATTCAGCTAAAACACCGTAACTTAATTAAAGTGTTATGCAATAACAATTTATGGTTTGTAACCTAACCTAACTAAAATACACTGTTTTGTATGTGCTTATATTTCCTTCTACGTTTTATAAATGAAAAAGTATTAATATGGGTATATGTAACTGCCTCGAAATAAAAGAGATGAGCGTTATTAAAGCAAAACACTGTAACTCTGTATTGATTTCCCACTCAGGGCGGAAGGAGTAATTTGATGATTTCACACCTCAAAAAAAGGGATAAAATAGAGAAATCGTGTCGCACTATCGCGTCGCGCTTTTTTATGAGCCTTACGTATCTTTCATTATGCATTTATATGTGCAATGATCGTTTGAGATAAATCGACACACATCTCGAATCGCATGTACAGCTGCTATTAACCAAATAAGTACAAAAGTAGCTACCAGCTATATAAACAAACTTATTTCTCAAATATTATGCATACAGTAAGTAAACTGATAAGTAACTAGATATATAAAATTCATTGCCATTATATTCCGGTTTAAAAAACTCCGATAAAATTAAGAAAACATCCGTTTGTTGTCGCAAAGACAATCAAGCTGACTGCATTTTTTTGTACCTTCATCAGATGATGAAGGTACAACAGGCTGAACGGATGTTCAGCCTCTCTGAAACTGTGTTGAGTTAGGCTTATAATAGTCGGACCGAGTGCAGCTGATAACGAGTATTTTATACAGAGCGAGCGCCAGTCTGACCTCCAGAACACAATCACTGTGAAACCTGTTGGTAGGACTGATTATCACATTTTCAGGATTATGACTAGGTACTTGATGTTTCAAAAATGACGGGACCCGTGAGGATCAATGCCTGCCAGAGTTGCTGGTATATTCAAGAGGTACTGTGACACCCGATCGCAAAGGGTAAATGAAGAAATACAGGTGACTTTTGGTTAGTAAAAGTCTGACACTTCTCTAGCTCCACACAGAGACAGCGAGAGGATTCATTCATTTGATCATTTCACACGTAAAAAAATTAAAAAAAATAATTAAAACTTACATTAATCTTCTATTTACCTCAGTCTTCGGCGTTAAACCAAAATACGTAAATATAAAATGTTTTAACAGGCATAACTAATTCACAGAGGTTATTTAACGAGGACGTACATAACCAGAGTGAAGCGGTGCCTCGGTTTGAAATCAACGCAAATTGACTAAACACGAGCAATAAGAATTGGCTAAGATATTATATATATCTTATTTATGTACACTTCACACATAAAACAGACACACAGTCAGGAAACAATCATAAGTTGATGTTCACAATAGCCAGCCAATGTCATAAGTATCCTTGATGAATTGAAACGCTACTCACAAACAACCGGATATTATGAACAAAAATTCAAATAAATTCGAAAAATTCCGGAAAATACGCGCGTATTCGTACTAACTGTGTTATTAATACAAAGACCGTTTAAAGAATGATAATGTAACTAGGTAACTGCTTTATCAATGTTATCGCGTGTGTACTGTGGACTTAAAAGATGACCTATCTGCTTTAAAATCATTCAATTGTTTATAATCTTGATTATAATAATGCCAGTTTAGGATAAAATCCGGAAGTTGAAAGTCCGAAGCTGATAAAATCAGAAAAATAGAAAAACCTGCCCCAAATGGCACCTTGATTGATATATGTATTGGTCAATTGGTCACGATCATTAGTTGCTGTTCGCTGGAAAATTGACCTGGACAAACACGCAGGCCTTCACTTAATGAATTAGTATCCCGGGAACAATATGATAATGAAAATTAATAATATCATCGTCTTTCTTTTGACCTCATTATGTGT
The DNA here is from genome assembly GCA_961205895.1 of Mythimna pallens. Lineage (NCBI taxonomy): Eukaryota > Metazoa > Arthropoda > Insecta > Lepidoptera > Noctuidae > Mythimna > Mythimna pallens. Next base: position 9,993,956 of record OY540831.1, on the reverse strand, counting down.
TTTATTTATTTAAATAACTTTTACGAACAGTTATTGCAGTTAATTAGTGCACTAAATTGATACCGCTTATTAATCAAGTAATTCAATAGAATTTTTATTCACGTCTGTTCTAGATGGATTTAAAACCAGTTTTTTCGGCATCGCAATAAAAACGTTCCGGCCTCCAATAAATGCATGCAGCGTTATAAATAACGAACATTATACTTGTCTGTCAATATTATTAATGCATCCTACAAAAATTACCAAGACTAGGATTATTATTTCAAGCGCATAGATCTGCATGTCGGAGTGACGTCATTTATTAGAATTTTCGATCTAAAGGCAATTAGCCTACTTATAAAACAAAGGTGTACCAAGCAAAAGTAATTTTTATTACTATACGTTTGTTGTTTTGTAATGTTCGTATAATTTTATTGTATTATAATAGTATCTACTTACTAACCATCTATAACGATCCATAGCTAGGAAATCGTTGTTTAATATCTACGTGAGGTTGTGGCTACTAACATGAACGAGCTGAAGTCTAGAGTGTCTATCCTCTAACATACTAAACTTGAAAACCCAATAATTTAGTTGTAGAAGTGAGGTTCTTGCTTCAAGTAAAACATTCCTATTTAGCTATAACGGTAAGCCGGAAGGTAACCATAAAATAATCGAAAAAAAAAATACTTCGATAGTGATGAAGTTTCACTAATAGAAATTGGAAAAGGGGTTACTCTAGAAACAACGTATGTTGCTACTGACTCAGAATAAAAACTGATAGGTTGTACAGAATCAAAAAAGTTAAGCATGACTTTTTTTTTAGGTGGGAAAATCATCTTATGACAAATCCCGCTCTTGGGCGGAGCGAGAGATAGTGTCAGACTTTTACTGACTAAAAACCCACTCCTGTTCCTTCGTTGCCTTCGTCACAGGGTCCGGGTTTCGTTTTCACACTACCCATGGCCCCAGTAGAAAGCATGACTTGGTATTTTTTACTAGGTCGACTGAATTGTTATACTCATTTCCGGACCGTACATTTCATGAATTCAATACAGTTGATTCGATTCGATTAAGTAAATGCTGTGCATCAATTTTGTTGGACAAAAGACCCAAATATGTAATGAATGATACAGGTAAATCTCTATAAGTTGATGTAAGTTTGTTCTGTTTACTATCTACAGTTCTTGAATTTTAGACAACGTTAAGACAAGTAGACTCAAACATTTTAGACAAGGCTAAGTAGACTCTAAATTCTAGACAAGGCTAACTTGGCAACTTGACAAGCCTTACCTATCATGACGTGTTAGAATGTCAGGCGTGAGAGCGAGAAAGAGGAATGGAAACACCCTAACACCTTACATGGCTCCATCAGGGTTTAAACTGAACAATTAAAGGGATGATTAAAGGGAAATGAATCGCATGGTAGGGCCATCAGGTATCTTGGTATATTAGTACCTACATAGGATCTGTGCATAAGTCTGTAAGTATATCGTATCTGTTAGCGACGATACGTAATTAGTTATTTCCTATGTTCAAAGTTTTCAGAATATTAGCCTTTTAGTAATTAACTTGTTTCTCATCGTGATATTAATGTATCTAAGATTTTAAGTTGAAGTGTTGAACATTCCAGCCACTAGAGGCGCCACTAGTATTATGTTGCATACGTAACCTTAAGTACCAGAGAACTTTACCGTAATGAGAACCATTTCTGTAATTTCATTATTTTAAGGTGTTAATTAAGGATTTTGAGACTGATTTTTATGTAAATAATAAAGATTTATTAGTTCTAAGGTTAGAAAACAAGAAAATATTGTAAGAAGTGTCCCACCGCCGAAAAAAGGCACAAGTTAAGTTTCCCATACAAAAGAGCACCTACGCTCTGATTGGTCAAGGGCGGGGCATTAGTGCCGTGTGCAAAATTGAAGAGCCCTGATTGGTCAGAACCTTACGGATTTCGCTATAAAAAGGGTGCATTTTCGGTGGTTGGGCATTCCGAATCCAGCAGTGTAAGCAGAAACAACAAGAAGAAAATAAATAGAAGAAACTCTGAAGAAATCGGCGTTGTTATTTACTCCTCCTGCTACCACCGAACACTCTCCAGTTAACATCCCGCCAGCGAACCCGCTCCACAACAACACACAAACACAAGCGAGCTTCAACATTGGTCCTTCGTAAGCCGGATCGGGTTATAGAAGATGCGTTCTACGAGAGCAAGATCAGGACATTCGAAGACTACGGAAGATAATACATCGTCATCAGACTGGAGTATGAATACGCCAAGCGAAACTGCAAGCGAGTCAACTACGGGCACGTCAGCTACGAGTCGATCAACACTCACAAGGAGGACGCCACCGCCCAGCATAAAGGAATTGCCGCCACCCGCTTGTCAGCCAGAAGACGCTGCCGGAAAAGAATCAACACCAGAGGAAGTGACTCATACCACCCCCCCGACCCGCACTATCGAAGCGTCAATTCCCGCTCGCCAAGAAGAAAGCCATTCAGCGCCGCAGATTCAAGAAAGAAGCGTTGCAGTGAAAACGCGCCAGAACAACGAAAGTATACCAACGTCCAGAGAAGCAAGTCTGCAGCGGCCTCACCCTAAGAAGACGACCCGCGACCCAGCCACCCATTCTGTTCGCTCGTCGCATAGGAAGAAGGCAGAAGCGCAAGCAAGAATGACAATAGCACTAAGGGAATTAGAACTGGCAGAAGCACGATCAAAAGTCGCCCAAGCCGAACTCGAGCTTCTCGCCGCGGGTTCAGAAGAAGAAGAAGAAGAAGAGCTGTATGAACAAACTCAAGAAGTCGAGCACTGGTTCATCCAATCCGGGGAAAGGCCTAAGGATCGGAGGCCGATCGAGTCAGAAGAAAGGAAGAGCGACATCCAGGAGTTGGCTTCAGTCATACTTAAGCTATCAGAGAAGTCACGTGACAACGGTTCATCAAAGCATATCGAACTCCCTCACTTCAACGGGTCCTGTGAAGAATGGTTACCCTTCAAGAGATCATACGAAGATACAGCCGCTTCCTTCAGTAACAATCAGAACCTAGCGCGCCTTAGAATAGCAATCCAAGGGAAAGCAAAAGAAGCCGTTCAAAGCCTGCTGTTCACCACTGAAGATCCACGCGAAGTAATCAAGGGACTGGAAGCAAGATTTGGAAGACCTGGAGCACTGGCATTAGCAGAACTAGAAAAAATGAAGAACCTGTCGAAAGTCAGCGAGAACCCAAGCGACATCTGCATATTTGCAAGCAAAATAAAGAATGCCGTCGAGACAATCAAGGCCTTGAAGAAACCACAATACCTCAGTTCTCCTGAAACACTGAAAGTAATCGTGGACAAGATGCCAACATCCATGAAATTTCGTTGGTTCGCTTACCATAAAAGCAGAAGAGATGAAGAAATTCAAGAACTACTACTCGTCGAAGCGTTCTTAGAAACAGAAGCCGACATGTGCGGGGACTTTGCTCCACCTGAAGTGTCCTCGGAGCAAAAGAAAGCGACAAGAAGACCCATACATTCGGTACAAGAAGTGTCACAAGAAAAGTCACAAGAAAAATACAAGAAGTCGTGTCCATTTTGTGAAGAAGAGCATTTCGCAATTGAATGCAAGAAGTTCAAAGAAGCTAACATAGATGAAAAATGGGACATGATCAAGAAGGCAAGGATATGCTTCAAATGTCTTAAATTCAAGCACTCAAGAATCAACTGTAAAGCTCCAGTCTGCAAGCAGTGTAAGAGATGGCACCATACCATCTTGCACTCCGACAAGCGGCCAGTACCAGTAGGGAAAGAAGGGAACAAAGAAGACCAGGGAAGCGCATCGGAAGAGAAGGTCGCCTCAATCCATAACACAAAAGGAGAAGAGAAGGCATACCTGAAGATTATCCCGGTGGACCTTTATGGTCCAAAAGGCCAAGTTCGCGTACTAGCATTGTTGGATGAAGGGTCAACCATCACGCTCCTGGACGCCTCTGTCGCTGAGAAGATCGGAGTTGAAGGGAAGCAAGAAAAACTCACAATCGAAACGGTCGGCGGGAAGGTGCTAAGAAAAGATAGTTCACAGAAGATTGAATTCAAAATAAAGGGGGCTCATAGAAGAGAAAAAAGAACTATCTCTGCAAGAACCATCGACGACCTGAAGCTGTCTGAACAATACATAAACAAGGACACCGTGCAGAATTGTCAGCATCTAAGGGCAATAGAAAATCAACTCCTCTACGTCACCGAACGGCCCAAGCTACTGATAGGCCAAGACAACTGGGGGCTGATAATAACAAGAAGGCTGAAGAAGGGCAAACCATCCGATCCTGTAGCCTCACTCACCAGCCTAGGATGGGTGCTACACGGATGCGAAACAGGGGCGACTGCCTTAGTAAACTTCACTCACTATGGCAGATCGACCACTGACGAAGAAAGCGTCGAAGAAATCGTCCGAGAACACTTCCAATTGGAATCTCTTGGGATTCAAAATCGGTCACCAACCAACGACAGCGATAGAAGAGCACTAGAAACCCTCGAGAGAACTACGAAGAAACTATCAAGCGGTCAATATGAAACAGGACTCTTGTGGAAGAAAGAAGACGAAACTCTACCCAACAACTTCAATCAAGCGTTCCGACGTCTCGTCAACATCGAAAAGAAATTAGATCAAGACCAAGAAACTAAAGAGCACTACGAGAAGCAGATCCAGAGTCTGATTGAAAAGGGATACGCAGAGAAAGCTCCATTAACTTCAAACAAAGGAAGAATATTCTACTTACCCCACTTCGCCGTCGTGCACCCAATCAAGAAGAAGCTGAGAATAGTGTTCGACGCAGCCGCCAAGTTCGAAGGAAAGAGCCTCAACGACGCCTTGCTCTCGGGCCCTGACCTTCTGCAATCACTATTCGGCGTGCTACTACGCTTCAGAGAAGGACCTGTGGCTGTCATGGCTGACATCCAGGACATGTTTCTTCGAGTTAAGGTCAGAGAAGATGACCGAGACAGTCTCAGGTTCCTGTGGCGCGGAAGCCGAAGAACAGGCAAGCCCGAAGAATATAGAATGTCGTCAATCATCTTCGGCGCAGCGTCGTCACCAGCAACGGCGATATATGTAATGAACAAGAACGCAGAAGAATTCGAGAAGACTCATCCCGAAGCAGTGAAAGCAATAAACAGAAACCATTACATGGATGACTATCTGCAGAGCTTCGCGTCTACAGCAGAAGCAAAGAAGATATCAAAAGAAGTTAAAGAGATCCACGCAAGAGCAAATTTTCATCTGAAGGGTTGGGCCAGTAACAATTTGGGGGTACTGTCAGAGTTAGAAGACACGAATAAAGAAGATTCCCTGCAATTAACGAAAGAAGAGAAGACTCTAGGGCTAAGATGGCTGGTAAAAGAAGATGCACTGGCCTTCAATGCTGGGCTGCGCAACACATCGAAGGACCTTCAAGACGGTCGAAGAACCCCAACAAAGAGGGAGGTCACGAGCGCAGTTATGTCTACCTTTGACCCAATGGGTTTTGCAACACCAGTCTTAATACAAGGAAAGAAGCTGATTCAAAACATCTGGCGAACGAAAATAGACTGGGACGAAGAAATTAACGAGCCACAAAAAGAAGCCTGGATGAACTACTTAGAAGAAGTATCGGCATTAGAAAGACTGAGAATTCCAAGGTGCGTCTCACCCCGCAGCAGAAAAGGACAGTTGCACACATTTACCGACGCAAGTGAAGAAGCCTACGGTGCGGTAGTCTACTGGAGGACAGTCGAACCCGGAGGAAAAATCCACATCTCCATGATCGCAGGCAAAGCGAGAGTGACGCCAACAAAACCAGTCTCAATACCAAGGCTGGAGTTACAAGCGGCATTACTTGGCAGCAGACTAGCTGCCACGATCGAGAAAGAGTCGGAGCTCGAAATAACAAAGAAGATCTACTGGACCGACTCTAGCACTGTACTGCAGTGGATAAAGGCGGAACCAAGGAAGTTCAAAACTTTCGTGGCCAACCGGCTAGCAGAAATTGAAGAGAAGTCTAAGCCAGAAGACTGGAGATGGGTACCGACCAAAGAAAATCCAGCAGACGACGCCACAAGGGGAACCCCAATCGAATTCGACCACAACGCCAGGTGGTTCAAAGGTCCGTCATTTCTCCGTCAACCAGAAGAAGAATGGCCATTTCGCGACTTCAAGCCAGAGTGTATTATGCCAGAAGAAAAGAACAAGCAAAAGACAATGGCGATAAAGGCTGCAGAGGACGTCCTTCTGGACCTAGAGAGGTTCTCAAGCTGGGAACGACTACTGCGCACTACAGCCAGAGTGGTCGCCTTCACGTGCCATTTACTGAAGGCCCGCAAAGAAACCACCGCCGCCACGCGCCAAAGGGACGAGTCCTGGAAACCTCAGAGAAAAACCCAGAATAAAGACACACGAACCTCAGCCCAACCAGCCCGCAAAAGCGAAAACAAGCGGCAGTACCTACCACTGGAAGAAGAACACTTAAAGAAGGCCGAAGAGTTATTAATGAAGATGAGCCAAAACGAAAGTTTTGCGTCGGAAATAAAGAATTTAAAGTCGGAAAAACCCTTAGAGAGCGCAAGTCGGCTCAAGAAAATCGACGTTTATATGGGGAACGACGGAATTATCAAACTAAGAAGCAGGACAATGAAATTCCGCGACAAGAGCGATAGGAGAATGAACCCCATCATCCTAGACGGAAAGCAGAGAATAACACGTCTCCTCATACAACATTACCACAAGAAGTTCCTTCACGGGAACACCGCTACCGTAATGAACGAGATCCGGCAAAGGTATTGGATCCTAGGCCTAAGAGCGACTCTGAAGGCAGTAGCACACAGCTGTCAATGGTGCAAGACAAGGAAGAGTTTACCAGAGATACCTCCGATGGGAGACCTGCCGAGCGAGAGACTACAGCACCATCAGTTCCCGTTCTCTTGCACGGCCGTAGACTACTTCGGGCCGATGCAAGTCACTATCGGGAGAAGGGCAGAAAAGCGCTGGGGGGCATTGTTTACCTGCCTCACCACCCGAGCCGTACACCTAGAGTTAGTGCCCTCTCTTAGCACTAGCTCGATGATTATGGCACTTCGACGAATGGCAGCCAGAAGAGGAACCCCAAAGACCATATTCAGCGATAACGGGACGAATTTTATTGGGGCCAAACGGGAGCTGGAAGAAGCCGCGCAAGAAAAGGGCTTCAAGTGGAAGTTTATTCCCCCAGGGACCCCGAACATGGGAGGCGCCTGGGAGAGACTCGTGCGCACGGTCAAGACAGCGTTGGCAGTGGTTCTCAACGAAAGAAGCCCACCCGAAGAAGTGCTTCATACACTAATGACCGAGGTCGAACACATCGTCAACTCAAGACCTCTTACCTCGGTCAGCATGGATCCAGAAGATGAAGAGGGTCTGACCCCGAACCATTTCCTACTGGGGAGATCGTGCGGAGCAATAGCGCCGAGAGAATTCGACGACACAGAACTAATCGGGAAAGCAAATTGGAGAACCACCCAAAGACTTGCAGACCACTTCTGGAAGAGGTGGGTCAAAGAGTATCTACCGCTCTTAATGCCGAGAAAACTTGAAGGCAAAGAAACCAAAGACCCAAGAGAAGGAGATATCGTCCTAATAGTAGACGCTACATTGCCGAGAAATTCATGGCCTCGCGGAGAAGTTATCAAGACATATCCTGGACCGGACGGCAGAACCAGAGTGCTGGACGTGCGAACATCGGGAGGGATACTTCGCCGCCCAACTCGACGAGTCATCGTGCTGGTTCCTGCGGCATCGTCGCCCCCAGAAGAGGGTGTGCTGCGCACCGTGGGGGAGAATGTTAGCGACGATACGTAATTAGTTATTTCCTATGTTCAAAGTTTTCAGAATATTAGCCTTTTAGTAATTAACTTGTTTCTCATCGTGATATTATTGTATCTAAGATTTTAAGTTGAAGTGTTGAACATTCCAGCCACTAGAGGCGCCACTAGTATTATGTTGCATACGTAACCTTAAGTACCAGAGAACTTTACCGTAATGAGAACCATTTCTGTAATTTCATTATTTTAAGGTGTTAATTAAGGATTTTGAGACTGATTTTTATGTAAATAATAAAGATTTATTAGTTCTAAGGTTAGAAAACAAGAAAATATTGTAAGAAGTGTCCCACCGCCGAAAAAAGGCACAAGTTAAGTTTCCCATACAAAAGAGCACCTACGCTCTGATTGGTCAAGGGCGGGGCATTAGTGCCGTGTGCAAAATTGAAGAGCCCTGATTGGTCAGAACCTTACGGATTTCGCTATAAAAAGGGTGCATTTTCGGTGGTTGGGCATTCCGAATCCAGCAGTGTAAGCAGAAACAACAAGAAGAAAATAAATAGAAGAAACTCTGAAGAAATCGGCGTTGTTATTTACTCCTCCTGCTACCACCGAACACTCTCCAGTTAACATCCCGCCAGCGAACCCGCTCCACAACAACACACAAACACAAGCGAGCTTCAACAGTATCTGTTTATCAATAACTTCTGTTTTCAGCTGCACTTTCCTTGTGAGTCATAGCATTTCTCGCAAAGCAATGCAGTCGGTTTACGTTCGTCGTTCGTCATCGTGTTACGAATACAGCAATGAAGTGGCTGGGAATATTCTCACGAATTGTTTTAACACGAAATTTTTCTCGCCCTTTTGTTTGTGTTAAAAATATATCAAAATATACACCACTGGAGATATTTTTTAACACAAACAAATCAATTATATGACATATTTTTTTGGTGTATTATTCATTCAAATAATTTAGTTGATTAGTTAATTGTACCTACTATAATTTAATCTAATTAAGTCACAGTAACATTGAGTTCCAATTAGAAAAGATCGTTCGCAATACAAACGGTAGATGGCGCTAGTGGTTGATAAATAAGCTTTTATACACTACAGATACCACGTGTTTCATTTTAAGATCCCACGCAGATAACTTGTCAAAAAAAAAGGTTATCGTTGGAACGTTCCTAAAGGAAAATAAACTTCATATACCCATTTGTAAGTAGGGCAATGGGTTATAGAATACGATCGAAGTCTCCAATATATTTTTATTTGACACTGGCTGGTTAGGAATATTTTTGTCTTTTACTACGCAACGTACATTTTTTTATTAATATATGAAGTACGTAGGTAAGAATTAAATATGATTCTGATTTATACCTAAATTTTATTTTACTATCCCATTGTTTCTCTTTTTAAATACGGATACACGTACGGATTTTATTTTACATTTAGCCACAGTGCTAACATAATAGAGACAACGATATTGTTATAGAAAGATATAAAGAAACTGTTTTCCATGAACCGATTACATAAATTACCACCCATTATTTGAACTATCTATTAAATATTCAATGACCAATAACGACGGGTTAACCTATTCGTAGTAAATGAAACTACATACGTAAATGTGCGTCGAACCATACGAATAATTTTATGCAATTCAAATGCAGTGGTGAATTGAAAATAATAAAATTAAATCGATGCATAAGCAAGTGGGCTGTGGGCTTAAAGGTCGGAGTAGGTAGTGCATAAGTAGAAACAGCAATCAAAGTTATCGATCTTACTTGTGGTTTCGCTACGAATGAGGATCCGCTTCGTGGATTTTCTAATCGTTTTCTATTCTAGATAGACTAAGAATAATCACACTAGAGCAGTGGTGGCCGAGTGGTAACGCCCCGACTTACGAATTGTAGGTTTCGGTACAAACCCAGCCAGGCGCATTACTTTGTGTAATTTATTTCAGGTATGAGACGCTACTGAGAACCTAAGGTTTCATCCATGTGAAAATAAGTTATGTCAGATCGCTCTGGGATCTTAGTATGATATGATGGACTCGTTCGATCGTCTTTAATTTTGATGTGTCATATTCCATTGTCTTTAAGCTAAAGTATTGTAATACTTTCATCATTGTGAGTGTTTGTGTCTGTTTGTTACTTCTCACGCTAGAACGGCTGACAGATTTGGATGAAACACATGGTTAGAGCATGTCCTGGAATACCACAGGGTAGGTACTTATTATCCTAGGAGTATGTTCCCTTGGGACAACATTCTACTTTCACGAGGGCGAATTCGCTGGCCGTGAATCTATGAATTGGAATGTTTTGTAAACGTATCCACAATACAGGAAAACATCCAAGTACTTCTTCCGCTTTAGGGTGGAGAAAGAGATTAAAAAAAAAACATGCTCATTTTACCATCGGGTGCAGTACGAAGGCTACGAAGGGATGTGTATACGTAAAGACTTGCTTATGAATAGGCGGTAAATATAAATTGGTCAGCAGAACTCCGCAGACGGGTATCGACAAGTATCAAATGAGAAAAAATAATTGTCATGTAAATTTAGTTGACTATGGAGTCAACAGACACTGGCAGTGTAACTATGTACAGTACAAGAAACTAGGAATGAGTTTTAATTTTTTTTTATGTTTGATCTTCATCAAGAATTGATACCCATCACGTCTGCGGAGTTTCACTAGCTAATTTATTTAGATTTTTTATGTTTATGTGAACCTTTTCTTTGAAATTTCTTGTATTGACATCTTTTTTTAGGATAAATCGTATAATTATCAATGAGTCTATCAAACGTGTGTGCAAGTGGTTTAAATCAGTGATTTTACAGTGGTTCGATTCGCATTCCTTAAGTTCGGGACAGCAAATTTATTTTTGCATCTCCGATTTGATTCCTCCGATTTGATTTTGGTTCTGATAAATATTAATCGGAAGTTATATCGGAGGTACCAAAACTTTATATATGTCGCGCGGGGAACCTCCTTCCCCTTGTAGATTACTCTTTCACTTGTAGTTTTATATAGTATTTGGAAAGATGTAAATTTGATGTTTGTTTGTTTGTCTGTGTTTTGAAAATAAATATACTTATTTTAATTTTTGATTAGTGTTTCATTTGACGCTTCTGCCCCCGCCTCCGATTTCGGTTCCGATTCCGATAAACCAAAATTAAAAACATAGGTACTTCAAAACTGATATAACGAGTTACCTCCCTAGTTTTAATAACTTTTGATGTGCTATAATTTCACTGCGATGCGACAGTACTCATTTCAAGAGAAGTAATGGCTCTAATGACCCTGAATAACAGTTTTCAGAGAATTGCTACGTTCTATTTTGCATGGCAACCATGACCTTGTTTTAATTTACATATCATGCATAGCTCGCAATGTATTTTACATGTTGTCTATGTATTTTTCGATTTCCTACACCATGTTTAAGCTGTACTTTTTAATATGTTAATTTACGCCGATTAAATGGGAAACATACAATGTTTAAGTTTTATTACCAAGTTTAATGGACCCAACAAAAACCTACCCTGGTAATTTAGTTAGAGACTGATATGAAAAATTATAATACATATTTACTTGACTCATTTTTATTATTAAATATTTTTATTTCACATTATTTTGTACAAATCCATTCAATATTAAGTAGGCAATTTCAAATCTGGCGGGGGGGGGGGGAACTGTCAAAGAACAGAAAAGTGAAATGTGACGTCATTGCCATTAGACGCGTAGAAAAGAGATAGCGAGATTCCCACCACGCTCCCACTATTTCTCATGCTAATATTAGAAATGTTAATTGCTAGTTCATATTATAACCAATTTTGATACTGTTTTAAGAAAAAGTCTTTTTTTAATGTTATTTGTAGTTTAGAATAAAATATTGTACAAAATTAAATACAACATAGTACCTACCCAATTAGTAGACTAACCCTCTGGCTTATTACAAGGGACTTGACACAACTGACTTAATGTGGGTTTAGTATACCTCTCAGTTACAGTTATAGCCCGAAGGTTTTAACTGTTTAAAAATGACCGGTTTTTACTATATCACGTTGAAGTAAAGTCGTCTGGTATAGGAAAACCTCTCCTTTTCCATATGATTTGACATAAGCGAATGTTACGCGATCATTTGAAAACTCGTACTAGACACACACCTGAGGGGTGTGAAATTACGTTACGTACCTATATTATGTTTATAGTAGGTTCCTATGATAATGCGAGGTCCAATGATTTCCAACAAATGATGTAACTATACGCCGTCTACGCTGAATTTATTCATACAAATTAGTGCACAGAAAAAAAAGCAATTCAGCCACAAGACTCTATGCTTCCCACAAACCAAAAACATCCGAGCAATACTGCCAGAATTCAGTCCAAACAAAATTGACAAATGTCTGTTCATATGCGACGCGTGCCAATCATATGCCAAAGCGAACTGAATCGTAACAGGAAAACCTTTGGTATTGAGTATTGACAAAACTGAAAAACTCACATTTCCCGTCCAATTGTTATGTAGTTTCTTTTTTGTTATGTTAACGACTACAATCACTTTTGCTTGAACAGTTTTATTTTTGTCTGTAAGTACTCTAAAAATGTACCAACGAAAAATAATGTATGTAGTTGGCTTTTGTTAATTAAGATGCGATGATAATAAATATATGAAATGGTTAAATTTTTTGATTTATAGGTAAGGCAAATTCCTTACATTTCAAAAGTACTCAATAAGGCAGTAATACCATCGGTAGGTTCTTTGAGAGGTCATTGAATTGATTTGTTCTTGGCATTCGTTAAACGTTCTATAATTAACTATCGTTTTGTTTTCATTATAATGGAACGGTAAAAACAGTTAGGTAACTACATGTCAGAATCGATTCCGACCTTTACCTTCTCGTAAATCGATAAACTTGTACTGGCTAGTTTGAAATTGGAATTCCAGTTTTTCGATTCGAAAATCGAACTTTATTTTCTTCTTAGTTACTTATTTTATTGTTGTGGTAATACTGATGGCATCATGTTGTAATTTACCGTTGTGTGTAATGGTGGTCAACTCAGCAGTCAAAATCTATGTCGAATGTCGAAACTATCTCTTGACATGATAATGTCTTATTATCTCAATAGGAAACTTTAAATATTAAATGATAATGATAATGATGATGATGCGTAGTATTAGTCATTGCGAGTTGACAACACTGGTGTTTATATTTATTTGTGTAATCAGAAAGATGATGTTTGATCGATATAAATGAATGAAATAAATTTGATACCTTTCATATCCTAAAACTGAGCTACTTGATAAATTTAACTTTGAAATGATTGATGCATGAGAACAAACTTTGTGAATTCGATTATTTATTACCCACCTATACATATACTAGAGAACAGCAACAGCATTGAAGATAAGGCCGAAATATCGCAATTTTAAATGTATATCCATTCATCACCTGATAGCAGTCACAATGTAAACATTGAACTTATTACTTAAATGACTGTATAATAACGCGGGCCGAGAGAGAAAATATCCGAAAGAGACAGGTAGATTAGTAACACGTGGGTTGGTAAGGGAGGGGTATATTTGTGCTTGGCCCAAATTCGCGGTGTAGCAATGAGCCGCGGCGCGAAAGAGCGCGAGGCGAGTGGCGACGAGGATGTTGCGTCCGTCTCACATCGCTACCGAGTTGTGACTATGTACTTCTGACTATTCTATTCAGGCAGGGCAGCTGGCGGGCTATTCTCAAGGCGCCTAAAATTAATGATGTCGTGTCGTTATCGCAGACGTATAAAAAATCTCCGATTTGTCAGGCCATTATGCGTGTTACTTTGTTCGTTGTACGGACTATCTGGGGAGCGTTACTGTAAACTAGATTTTGCCAGCGGTTTCACCGGCATCAAAATTATACAATGGATTAAATGATTTTATGTCCTATTTCAGGGCGTGGTCTACCCCTGTGCTAAGTTTCATCCAAATTCGTTCCATCCAACTGTTAAGCCATGCATGCATTTACAATTGTATAAAGTAGGTACCTATACCTATTTATGGAAGTTTTATTTGGAGGGCAACTAAAACTAGACAATTCGCGTCTATAAAATGTTAATGGGATTACTGGGTACTGACTACAAGGATTTGTGACAGTTCGGTACATTCATAAGATTTATCAGCCGAACTACAGCCACGCCCCTTGACTAATTAGATCAGCCATATTAAAACTTTTTTTTTGGTTGATCATAGCTGGCACACACAGCTTTCTATTTTACTATGATTTAATGATCATAAATATGCGTAAGTTAATTACACATGAATTTCGGTTGACACAAAAGCCAACACTAAAATATTTCATAAAGATATGATGGTTATTCGGTACAAAATCCCTAACCCGTCTGAGCTGACAAAGAGAAATCGCATCTAATGTCAACGACACGTGTACGCGACGTTTTCCGTCGTGGTTGTCGAATAACCCCACTAACATCTGACGCAAAAGAAAGAACCCAATAATCTATACTTTAGGTACACAGCTGTTTATACGTAAAGCTATCTACTACGTCGTGACGTCATTTCATTCAAGAAACTGGTTTCGCGAAAACTTCAATGAAATGTTTCAACGTAATTTAGTGGACGTATATTACTACTATCGTACGTATTTTAGTCCTTGTGTAGGCTAATTAGAACCTTATCGGCTTGCGGTATTTTTAGTACGGATATTTCTGCGCTAGATAATATATAATGCTTAAGTAACGTAATGTGTTACGTTATTCGAAATACCGATATCATTGCGTGATTGTTGCCATAATAAGATCCGTCTGTAAACGGTTGATAATTAAGCAGCTGTTTGTTATTATTATCAGCTGTTTTTATTCATCGGTAAGTTATCGTGTTAAGTCCTGTGTTAGGTCGATATACTGTATGATGTGCAAGTGACCATTTATTTTGAATGCTAGGTCCAGTAGACAGATACTCAGAAAGTCATCAGTCAATCTGTGAGAAGATCCTGGTGTGGAGTTTTGGAGATCTGTGAGTTCGTCTGTGTAACACAACTGTAAGTACATTTCACGCGCGCAAACTGTAGGGCCCCAGCAAGGTCGAAGCCTACTGGGCCACGGTTCTGATTCTGAAAGGAAGACTCGACCCTGGCACGACAGGCAACGAAGGAACAGGAGTGGGTTTTTAGTCGGTAAAAGTCTGACACTATCTCTCGCTCCGCCCAAGAGTGGGGGATGTCATATGATTTTCCCACCGAAAAAAAAAACCACTACTGTACATGAAGTTTAAATAAATAAGATTATGTATCAAGAAAAAGCGCAGGAAGCATCCCGTGGTCCCAAATTCTATCCTAATAATATAATGTAGTCATTCGATCAACTGTATGGTTCAATCTTGAAAACTCTTCTCTCATTATAGGATTAAAATTTGACGTGTCGCCGGTACACAAAGAGTATTGATTTTGTGTCACAGCCAGGCAAAACCTGCCATGTTGTCTCATGAGCGGCAGCGAGGTAAAAAAAAACATGTTCCTATGGTACATGCCTTTTTTGTATAAAAGGGTAGACTGGGTTTGACATTTATATTTCATATAAAAGTTCTATTTAACTGACTTCAAAAAATGAGGTTCTCAATTCCAGTGTTTTTTTTCTTTATTAATATTTTCTTCAGCAATATCTTCGCCAGTATCTATCTATCGATTTTGATTTTATTTTTGTTTGGAAGCTTCGATCAATAATGTACTTGTTGATCAAAATTTGGAAGAGTAGGGACTTTTTAAATTGGTTGAAGATCTGATGAAGAACTTCGGAGATAGACAATGGAACTCTTCAACAAATGATAGCAAATCTTCCGGGATTGCTGTAATCGAATAACTGTTTATTGTTTACATCCACTATTTCATCAACATCACGCTGGTACGCTCTGAAGGGGTTAATTGTGTCGGTACACATCTACGTAACCCTTCAGTCCACTAATAGTATTTAAAAGTCCTTAGGAAATATGTGTACCCTAAGTATTTCAGATATGTTTAGAAGTTTCAACACCAGCCGACGCGTAACTATTCATCATTGTAACAACATCATATATAGCTTGTTAAACTTTAGATGACAGATTTGGGGTAACCAGCCAGACCCTTGATGTATAATTACTACCGCCCTCGCATAGACACAACCCTAGCTATCATTTTACAAGCCTATAATACCTCTAATTATTTTATCTTGTTATTCAGACGTAATGTTGTTACCTTAATTGGACCCCAGAAATTATGCTATTATACCTGTAACTAATCAAAACAATGTAGGAGCTCGATTGAGGGTACATTGCAAAGTAAACTTTTTGTGTTTTATAACAGAGAGCAAAATTTAAAAAATTAGCTAAATGACGATAAAAATCCTTTTATTTCAAGTAATTACTCGGGGTTAACGGCTGCTTGTAATGTAGTTAGGTATTTCATTTTTTTTTTCAATAGAACATTGCTCCACACTAGCAATTAATCCTGTATCGTGGGAACCTTCACAAACACGTAAAAGCATAAACACAAAACACTGGAACAACTGTCTTTAGGGCTATACAAATATTTGGTCCGTGCGGGAATCGAACCCGCGACCTGCAGCGCAGCAGCCAGTCGCTCGAACACGTAGTAGAACACCAACCGTTTTAGAAGATCTATCACTCCATATAAACGAGCATTCTTTTAATTTTGCCAGTATCGCTACACTCTTTCTAACTATTGTACTAACCTAACTTTTGTAAGCCAGAATGTACAAGCAAATAACTCTACCAGAAAAGTCAGTGCATTGGCTAGTCCTACACCAAAGAAATGATCTCAACTGTCTATGAAAATTAAAATTAAAAAAAAAAACTTTCATAAAGCATAATATGTACCTACTTAATGTACTTCAGAACCTAGGAAGCACCTTAATCTTTCGAGTACCATAATTACAGACACAAAAAGACAATGAGCGAGCGAACGAAGCGTTAGCTTGGGGTTTAATGAACACATGATTGCACGGATGCTGTTCATAACAATTACCGAGGCTCTGAAACGCAAAGGGCAACTGAAAGAACACTGGACCGTACTCCACTCTAGAGCCACTAAAAGTCACATGATAAATTCCCATATCAAAAAATAAAGATTGCACGGGTCAAATGAAAGGCGCGCTATGTAAAATAGAAGCTGATATGTAACCACATCTGGATAGACCAGAAGCCGATCCCAAACTTAAAGGCTAGGTTGAATTGACCATTTGATAGCTAGCTACGTAGAAAATCATCATTAAACTGAGAAGATTGTGTATCAAGAATGAACACCCATGAGGTTTTCTAAAAAGCCGGCGCCCCTGGCTTTTAGAAAACCTCATGGGTGCTCATGCTCATTTGATGGACTCGAAAAAGTGGCGAAGTGTGAGAAGAGAAATGCATACTGATAGACAGACAAATAAATAAATATCCTACTTACATACTGCGTTAAGTACGCAGTATGTAAGTAATTATGTTTGATAAAAATATAAAATTAATCCAATATATAAAAATGAAACTAGTTTTTAGTATCAAGAAATATTATAATTTTTACGTAACTTAAAAGGCCAGGCGAGGTGTTTCTTGATGTCTATTCTCAGGGGTGCTCGGCACCCACTGTTTATTTCTCATGGGTGCTCGATCCCCCGAGCACCCACGGAGTCGGCGCCCATGGTATCAAGAAGATGGGCAGACCAGACGCATCCAGTGGTCTCATGCATCCAAATTCTATCATAATAATTTGGTTATTCTCCTGAGTTAAATTTTGTACTTACAATATTATATAATAAACAAAAAAAAAACACAAAATCTTTCTCCAAAAACTGCATCAAAATTAAATACCTATTTAAATTAAGCAGTAACAAGCATTTCAAATATTGGTACGAAGAAGAGGGGGCCTGGTAGAAACATCTCGCTCTCTCTTTCGTACGCACATAACCTAATAGCGATGACGTCACAATTTAGTTTGTGCATCCTCTTTCTGTTACTTGGCAGTTTTCCCTTCCAACTTCTTAAAAAGATTACTAACTTACTTTTACTGTTACTTTTTTTTAAAAATAATAATAATAAAAAATATAGTCAATTACGCTATTATTTTGATTGAACATGTACTAACTGCTAATACTATTTAGTATTTGTACGTGAATAGGAAAACGATACAATCACTATAAATAGCATTTAGTGGATAGTCGGTATTTCACCACTTGGTAGGTTAACATAGGCAAAACAAGCGCGAACAACTGGCAATTAGAGCGTTGAAAACAGGACAAAGTAGAAAAGACTGTGCCAGAGGGCGCATTCTGATAGAAGGCGGGATACGCCAGACAGAAAAAGAAGATTAAAGGTTTTATGAGATTCGCTTAATATCCACCTCTTTAGAGAAAATCTAGCCGTTCCGAGCCCGCTTGAGTTAAAATATTTCATTACAAAATTGCTTTTAACACAAAACATTGTTTAGTACCTCCCTGAGGGACAATGGCATTTCATATATTTTGACAGATGGTGCCTAACTGGCTTTACCTTCGGATAGGTACCTGAGACACAGGTACCCAAACGAAATGCCAACCTGCCTCAGAGAGAACGCATCGTTAAAGGCACCTACGTCCATTGTATGCTTATATACATAGCGGACTGAATGTTAATCTATATTTTACCCGATTTCTCTGTCGTAATATTTCAGTCACATACTTTAGGCACTAAAATAAAAATGTGCCGAGCGTCTCTTTGCTTATCATATTTAAATAAAGCCGATTACTGCCAAACGAAACGAGCTTTGGAATTCAGTCCGCCAATTTATAGTGTTCTTTTTTATGTGTCTGTGTTCTGACACTTACATAGTATATCCATACAGCCAGTATCAAATTCTTATTTGTTAGGTTCAGTGACAATTTGGAAGAACAAATTAAGTACATGTGCTTTTGTATTTTGACTAGGCATTGTTTTATTTTGATTCATCAATTTACTTAACAGAAATAATGTGTTTGGTCATGATGTTCAAAATAAATAATTACCATGATTATCTTAGTATGTCCGACGTCCGTCATTGTTACGAGAGTGAATGTTAATTGTGTTGAAAGGGAAAGTAGTCACTCTGTTGTCGTTTGGTAGTTATCTCCCGTTCACACTTGCATATTAAATGGTGCCGAATTTTAAACGTATCTATGTATGTCATTCTGTTTTACAACAGAACTATTTTGAAGTCAAGAAAAGTTTGTAAATACCTAGGTATGCCCAAACTACACATATTATGCGTTATCTCAGCCATAGGCGTTAGAAAATGATTTCATAATTGCCTAAGTATATATTAATAGTTGCAAGCTTGAAGTTCTTTCTATGGAATATTTTACCTTTTCCAACTGGATTATTGGACTAAACATGCTTTTATCATATCAGCGAATATTGTCACCCTGAGCTATTTGAATTCGATAAGATAAAACTCAGGCGTTCTCGCTTCAATGTTCACATTCACACTGAAACCGGTATTGTAGTTGTGAATATTTTCAATGAAGATATTTTTAGCACAAGTTGCAATTATCTGTGCGTTCTAAAAGAGAAAAAATGTGCTAAAATTAGGCGGTCATTAATTTATTGCAAGTTAGTACGGCAATGCTTTGACAGATGGCGTTAGTAGTGTTGTTGGAGCACAAAGCGTATCGCGTGGTTACAAAAATATCTGGTTTCTCCGTATCGCGCCCGACCGCGCGACCGCGAGCACGTTGTGATTATCACAAGTCACAACTCACTGACCTTGGGGCAAAAAGGAGAAACAATTTTAATTCCAACTGCGGTGTTTTTCTTACTTGAGCATACTAATAAGGCGTTATTCATTCTTAGAAACTTTAGTTCACGAAATAAACGATTTTGATTAGATGTTTTCGTAGTTTTGAATTACGTTTTTGTGGATAAAGTAAATTAGCTACATAAAATACCTAACAATATATTTTTCGATTAAGGAATTGGTAGTTGGTAGGTGAAAGTATTTTTTTTTTTTACTATTTTTTGTTTTTGAATTTTAGTTCGTAAGCTCAACAAGCCTTACATTCCTGTTTACAGGTCTTGTTGCACTGCATTATCAAACTAAATTATAGTATAGGGTAAAATAAAACTAACTGGCGAAACTTCACAGGTGCGGTGGTGATGCGTATCGTTAATTTATGAGAATAAAATCTAAAATAAAAATTTTACATGACTTGAAATTATGTATTTTTAGATTTTTTCGTCATCAGATATCCATCACGTCTGTGTTTCACCAGTAAATCTATATTGACGCTGTATAATTAAAGCAAAAAAAGTAAATAAAAATTCGAAAGTACAGGACGCAAGTCAGTGATACATTTACGCGCGCTTTCCAGGAACGCGGACAAGTGGGCTGTCAACATACCGCGCCGCGCTCAGTGACGCACCCAATTTTAATTCCCGCTATTCAACAACTACCTTAGAACGGTAGTACACACATCAACAAGCGGTGTGTCATATCTGTTTGATTTGTTCATTCTTTGCGACGCGACGCATTGATATGATCTGATAATAAAAACAAAATTGTCATTTTGTTTTTGTTTATGACAATGCGAATGTTTTTTTACATTAGGAAATTTTCAATTAAAACTATATAGTAACTACTTAACTGCTATTACAATGTTTATACACTAGGTACTGCAGTTGAGAATGCAAATTATTTTATGACTAGTAGCGGCAGTAATTTTTCGTCGAAGTCTCGCTTTGGTTCATTACTTTTTAATATGCTGCGTGCTTGTAAAACAGTTATTCGCACATTAATTTGAAACCGTCAAGTTTATAGCGTAGGTATTCTAAATAAACGTTTATGTAATTTAACTTTTAATTAATGTTAAAACATTGCGACCAAAAATCCTCTATATATTATTTAAATGATATTTTTAACTTTGTATTTTTTTTACCAAGCTCAATTTTAGTGTTGATGTTCCTTTCGTAAATTTATTTGCGCACGTTGTATTTTCGCCGGGCCCGGACCCAGCAGGCAGCCAGTTCGTTTATTCGAATACAGACGCTATCCCAGTATAAACATAAAAAATTAAACCTCGCCGAACCCTCGGCTCGGCGCGGCGGCGGGCGTTTGTTCCCTTCGTACTTTTTGTGCTCGCGGCCAAACCCTCAATCGCTCACTGCTTTTAGGGCCCGTATCCCTGCATTCAACTGGCACCCTATTGAAGCCATATTTTGTTCGAAATATCCCGTCGTAAAGAGCGACGATACTGTATTATCGTTGTGCGTTAAATAATACAGTGCTGAACAGTTTTGTTATCACGAATTTGAATGTTTTCACTTTAAGACTTTTTGTTCTCGGTTTTTTTTTTGTTTTGTTTACTTTGAAAATCGTTATACCATTGTTTTGAAAATATTTTAAGCATTTTGGTCTTTACATATTATAGGCAATTTAGGGTTTATTGTGTACAGTAACTGTGTATTTTTCCTGATGCAATCGAAATTAATGTTTTTGTCTGAGACGCTGTTATTTATAAGTACTTAATTTGCGACTCGCGAGCGCGCGATCTGATTAATGGAATAATTGGATGTCATATCATGTGAAATTATCTCATGTCTATTAGTGAACATAATGTCTGTTTGTTCTACTTATAACACGTATACGTCTGTTATTAATGTTTAGTAGACATTTATGTGTACTTACTTATTTAGAAGAGCCGTAAATGGATAGATTTGATTTATGAACTTAATTATTCGTTTACGATGAATTAAAACCACATAGCTATAAGCTATGATAGCTAGATTTATTGATTATGAAAGACGACAAAAATAGCATCCTTTTTTTTATGTGCAGTATAATATTTTTACGAGTTGCCAATTGAAAAATATTTAAAGCTTAAGCCAGTGGGATAGTCATGCTGTCATATAAAAGGGGACTTTAAAGCACCCATGAATGGCATTGGTACCGAGACGGGATTAAACCAGTAGAACATAAAGGGCAAGTAATATGGGGTACTATGCCAGATTTCTTACAATAGATTACTTTGAGCATCGAAGACTGAATCGACCAATCAGATAGCGACGGTAGCTGCCTGCTTCAGATGATGAAGTCACACAGACAAGCTCGTGCGCCGACTGCATAGGTACGGTGGACTCGAAGAAGTTCAAAACAGCTCACCTGTAAAATGCATTAAAGTATGCTTAGTGACAAAAAAAAAAAGATTTTCTAAAATAGTTTGGCCAGATAAGAAGATGAATGAAAAGCAACTAACAAAAGGTATTTTGTATAAGCCAGATGGGAGTGAAATAATCTACGATAAAAATTTTAGGGAAAAAATGGGATTCTATTGCTAAGACTTCACTGTAGCTTAGCGTGAACCGTGGTAGTTCTGTCGGTCTGTCCAGACGGAACGCTAAGCTATCACAGTTCAATTGAAATTTTCACCGATGATGTATTTCTGTTGCCGATAACAACAAATACTAAAAACTAAATAAAATAAATATTTAAGTGGGTCTCCCATACAACAAACGTGATTTTTTGCCGTTTTTTGCTCGATATTAATATTGTAGTACAGAACCTTTCATATCACATGTCCCCGACTCGCACTTGGTCAGTATTTAGATAATTGTTCTTCAGAAATAACAGATGCGTTGTACTCGCAACCGGCATGCATATATGACCAGATGTATGTAAGGATCGTAACAGGTGGATTTCTGAAGAACTCCACCTCCCCCATACGAAATAATAAATTAATATACACATGTTTTACGTTCCAAAAAAAGGCAGAAATAAGGTGAAATGGTAGGTATAGAAAACCCCAGTAGGAAACTTCACTCAGGTCAGTGTTGGGCAATATGTAATCTAACTACTGATTAATAACTACGACTACATATTGTAGTTAGTATTCACAACTACAAAATACATTAAAAAATTGTAAAATATAGTTAAACATTTTGATAACTAACTACAAATTGTAGTTGCAATCATGATTACAAGACTACTTTTTATAACTACATATTTAAAGGTTGATTTCTTTATTACTTGTCAATGAACGCAATAATAATATGTAATAAATATGAGTACATAATCATCTACGACTTGCATTCAATTCATATTCATGAAAGTAAACATACGTCCATTTTTTATACAGTTAGATTCCGTTATTTTTTAAATTAAATTTTAGAGCCAGATTCAGTTTTGATTAATCAACAATTCTAACACATAACATGTGTATTTAATTGCAAAATATAAGTTCTTAGCACTGACATAATCAGTAGTTATAACTACTATATTACAGCAATCAAATTAACAACTACTTCATGTAGTTTGAATAACTACATGTAATCAAACTACTTTTAGTTGTCATTTGTAATCGGATTACAAAATAGTAGTTAACTACGCCCTACACTGACTCACGTACTTACTTCATAATTTCACCTAAAATCATAGAAAACCGAAATAAGGAATATATTTAAAAAAATACCATTATGATGATGCTGAGATCTCTAACAAAGATTATACCATTCCCTTTTCTTCATTCGTTGAATTCGACTAGATTGACCATCCGCTAAAGACAGCATAGGTAGGTACTTTTTTTTTTGGGTGGAAAATCGGATGACTTTCCCTCTAAGTATCGAGAGAGAGTGTCAGACTTCGACTGACTAAATCTGTGTCCCATCAGTTGCAATTTTCGTTTTAGGACCGCGGTAACTCTTATGCACAAACTCGCAGCCCTGGCAGGCGTCAGTTCTACTGCGCCCCTTCAGTTTTGCTAACAGCTTACAGTTTTGCTAACAGCTTGCAGCTTTGACGACACGGTTGGTGCAGTGGTCGCGGGTTCGATTCCCGCTGGGGCAACGCTTTTTTATAAAGAAAAAGAAAGTTCTTTGGGCTCCCATTATGCAGTCCGAATGTAGGTATGGTGATTCTAGTTTATAAGACTTATATTTACATCCCTGCACGATCATCGACTTACCTGGTATACAGTAAGGTCATTTAAAATTGTCGCGCAAGCAACACATTCATAATATGACTCAATGTAGGTGACCTCATCATGGTTTGGAAAGCTTCCTGAAAAAAAAAACTTTCTGTTAGAAACTAGCAAAAGGTGACCACCATGTCAGGGTTTAAGGAAGTTGGGTTTAGTTTAGTAATGTACTTGTTACATCCTTACATACTAGTATTATAAAACAAAGTCTCCCACAGCACCTCTTTCTGTCTGTATTTTTACGATCAATTTAAAAACTACTAAACAGATTTTCATGCGGTTTTTACAGATAGACAGAGTGATTCATGAGGAAGGTTTAGAAGTAGAATACATGTATATTGTAGTGGACAAAAGCCAAGAATTTCAAAGATTAGGTAACACCCGTGCGAAGCTAAGGTAGATCGCTAATATTGGTACAGATTATATTCCCTGACCGATTTCGGCTACGATGGCTGATTTCAAGGGTGCAAATATGGATGGCGATCATGTGCTCTAATATGGCTATGGCCTGCCTTTGCTGTAAAGATGCGTGCATAGTGCGGATAATATAAATACTTAGGCCAAGCATTGGATGGGCAAGTAACCAGGGTAAAAGTATACTTTTAATATGAATGTAGTTCAAAGGATCATCATGTTACGAAAACGATACAACCGGATTTTTTATTTCTTCAATATTGTAATGCTCAGTGTTTGTGAAAGGAACTAGGACGTGAATCATCTCGATACAGTGTCAAAATGTTGAGAAATGTAGATACTTACAAAATGTTAAAGGAAAAACCTAAATTCTCAAGTCATTGGATTCATTTGGATTTAGATACTTACAGGAGCGTTGTGAGAAGCACTTTTTATTTAGTATTTAAAATAAATGCCTCATAGATATTACCACGTAAAAAGTACTCAACATGGGGAGAAAGTATGGATTTTCTTCAACGAAATGAGTTTACACAGTTCGAAAAATATACGTTAGACTGTGAAGGAATTTGTTAGAAGATCAAGAATAATTACATAATAAGAAAGAGGTATTTGTAAATAATTGAAAAAAATATCACCTCATAGCAAGGTAAGTACTTTATGGGATAAACTTTTGGAAAAAGGATTTACCTATAAACAATCTGAAAAATTGCATTGATAGATTAAGATAGATTCACAATGTTTTTAACCAGATGACTGGTTTCACGTTCATGGAATATAGTTCAGTAGTCCTATTTCTTTTGTTATTAATGATTATCTTATTTAAAATACATTAGACATTAAAGCATAAACTCAGTTTGATATTTGAACCCAACATAAGTACTGTGAGTAAAAACATTCTAAATACATCGTATACACGTTGGAAACTCGTCGCTAATCTATAGAGCATTATCTTATTCCGTAGATACTTACCCCCTTAGGTCTAATAGCTACCCTATATAGACTTAAGTAGTATTCCGTTTCATCAACCAGTACTTTCTTCCTGAAATACGTAGAGTATTTTTTGAGTTTTAGGTAAGCATAATTGGAACTCTTCTAGATGTTTCCACGAGAATATATCTACGTTTAATTGAAAAACATTAACTAAACCGGGAAAGTGTAAGGATTAGAAACCCTGTAATTAAGTAAGTAGAGAAGACGCTAAGCATATAGGTACTCAATCTTAGAAAATCCCGAACGATTCCCTAAAATACTCTAAAAAGAAAACATGCATTTGGGAAGGGAAAAACCACGAATTCATTCGATCCAAACGCTACACATCTAATCAATGATAGAAATAAAATCGCAACATTACAACGAGCTATTAAATAAACAATAATAAACCTAAATTAAAGAGGGATCAGAGCACATGGCGATCTATCTTTCGAAACAACAAAGCCGATTGGTGTGACGTTCCACCCCGGTGATATGTACGTCCTACTACCTAAATGCCTTATGTACACCGCTAGTTACTACTTCATGACTACTCCGAGCTCAGTGTGTACTGCAATGCAACGGAAAATATGCGTGTTTACCAAAGTCGTTTCGGTAGAACGGTGTCGTGTGTTGCGTCACGTTTAAGGAAATTGATAGTGCGCCGAGGCCGACGTGACTAACATTATCGTGATTGTGCTCATTTTATGCTCAGTTTTTCAAATTTCAATTTGATATTATAGTGTGGTGTAGTGATTTAACATTAAGATGGAATTTATTTTTTCTCATCCCGTTTCTCCCTGTGGGTGGAGGCCAGACAAATGTCCGACGTTCGACACGCCGCCGCCGTGCGACCGACATAACCTTGTGCTGTCGAGTAAGTATATTTTTTGTTACAATCGTTCTCAAACTGGTTAAATCCCAGGAATGTTGAAGTAAATTGGAACATTGACTTAATTTCGAAAAAGTATTGCGCCAAATAATCGTTTTAAAAGCATAAATGCAGATGGATAAAGCATATTTCGAATAATAATATCGAACGTCATTACGAGGTTCACTGTACAAGATGGCGGCGAGTGGGGAGAGGGCGCCCAGTTGGCCAGGTGCTGCCGCCGCGTCGAGTTCGGCGCTATAGCTAAACTAAATACGCAGTGTTGTACATTTAGAACGTTCACAATGGCTACCGCGAAAGACACGTCTACTTTCTTTCTGGAGGCAGATGCAAAAGATTTTGACAGTGTTTTAAAGTTATACCCTCAAGCGATTAAACTTAAAGCTGAATTGAAAACAAAGAAACCCGATGAGCTCATAAAATTGGACAACTGGTAAGTACGAACGCCTTTGAAAGGAGAAAATGCGGCCGTGGCGTGTCAATGAACTTGTATTGTGTGTGTATCCGTGCAAACTGATTTGATAGCTACCTCCCTCGCGGACTGCATCTCTAGTCCGCGGACGGCTCATTAAAACCACTGCGTCACGTGGGATCGATGTCAAATTGACAAGATCGTTTTTCCTGAAGCCAGTGTGGGGGAAAATATCGCCGCGCTTAGGCGTTATAAAATGGTGGCTGTCCTTTACGTACCATGACTCGTTTCAATGCATTAAACTTTATGTTTAGGATCGTCTGCTTGCTGATTCCACAGCTTCCCTGACTAAATAACAGCCTTGATAATGCGTACGATATGTTATTGCATGTCTGACTAGGTACTTCGCTAGATAATACAATGCGTTGTTGAGTACAAACTCACAATTCACATCCGTTCAAAATGGTGACTTGCCTTTTAAAGTAAAGTTTTATTATTAGTATATTTCGGCTATCATTGCATTTGTATGGTCATTTATATATGATCATTAACTATCCTGTATATTTGTAGCATTTAAATTAATATATCGTTAGTATTATAGGATTAGTTTACAAAGCATAATGAGTCATCGTGTACTTTAGCAAGTACGATCAACTTTTACCAAACAGAAAGTTTCAGTTTTCCCAAAAGTTTTGGTGCTTCTCTTTGTTAAGCAAGTATATAAAATTAAATTATAACGTATTAATTATGAGTATCTAGATATTATTTTATGTAGCCCACTCGCTTGGTGAAATATATTTTAAGGCAAATATTTTTTTACAATCCTGTTTTTCTCTGAATGAAATATATATTTTTTATCATATTGTTTTTAAAAAATCTACGAATAAGTACTTTATTAACTAAATTTATTTCATAAAAAGTTTTTACAGCAATTAAAAAAGGAAAAATGTCCGGCCCTCATAATGAGAGATATTAATCTTCCCCTAATATTTTTATTGGGCACGCCCCGCTTTAATTGTAAATAATCTCTTTAAAATTCAAGTTCTAATTTTATAATTAATATTTATGTCATTCTCTCAATTTTATTTTCAGTTATTCGTTAATTAAATTAAACAAATTATCTTTTGGAGAATAACATTAATTAATCCATTCGAATTAAATATAATATTGTAAATATATAAATTTCTTTAGCCGAAAAAAACTTAAGTACCTAATTTGTTTAGAGCATTTTTAATACAGAACAACTTTTTTTATTAAATACTTTAATAATAAAATAACGAAGCTTCCAAAACCTTTTTTTAATTGTGTTTAATTTTATTAGGCCCATATTGAGCGTACAACTTTAAGTGTTTTCCCATATGGCTCCCAATGAACATGTGCTAAACGAATATAGCAATAAACCGGACCGTTACTAGTAATTAGCATTTACTATGTTCTTTGAATAACGAAATTGTACCGGGCCTAAAATGTATGGCATTCATTCCCGCAGCGAGATTGATATTAATGTGTTTCCATTTCAACCCTCCTGATGGGCTAAAATTCTGAATAATTTCGTCTTGGATTCCGTTCAATTTCTTGATTTTAATAACTGAATCTTTGAGTTAGAAGACGATTTCTTCCGTCGGCATTTTTGCTAAATTGCACGCAACGAAAATTTCATATTAATTTATAAATTATGCGGCTATAGTCATTTGTTCGTATTTACAGGTACCAGAATGAACTACCAAAGAAGATTAAATCCAGAGGCAAGGACGCGCATCTGGTACACGAGGAGCTGGTACAACTCATGAAATGGAAACAGGCGGTCAGTACAAGTTTATTATACTGATATCCAGTGAAACCAGTTCCATAACTATCGCATTATTGATAAACTATTCATATTTGTCTCTGCACTGAGAAATGAATTGAGTGCAAAATATTTTAAATTGTCTCATAGTTTCAGTTTAATCACAACAACAAATCAGGATTTTCATTGCCTTAAACTTGGGCTGTACAATTTGTCGAATCGAAGTAATTTGCATCCGTAATTACACTGTGAATACAAACATTGAATCCAAAACATCCAGATATTCGTGTTCATTTGAATAAAATACCTAGTAAAATTTTAGCCCGTACACATACGCTATACAAGCAAACACATCGCGTGTGTCAATCAGGCTAAAGAATAACTTATGAACTACAGCCAAACATTTACTGAAGATTTATAAACACATTGAATACTTGCAACGCGAAACGACCTATTGAAATCTAACAATGGCTTGATTTTTTTTATCTTCTATTGCAGAGAGGAAGATTTTATCCACAATTATCATATCTGATAAAAGTAAACACGCCAAGGGCTGTGATGGCAGAGACCAAGAAGGCGTTCCGAAAGCTGCCAAATATCGAGTCAGCTATGGCAGCGTTAAGTAATTTGAAGGGGGTGGGCACTGCCACGGCGTCAGCGGTCCTCGCAGCTGCCAGCCCAGACATAGCACCGTTCATGGCCGACGAATGTGTGCAGGCTATCCCTGAGATGGAAGGAAGCGATTACACTGCCAAGGAATACCTCAATTTTGTAACCCATATTAGGAAAGTCTGTGATAGGTTAAATAAGGTTAGTACACGAATCTGTCTATACTATGCAGTTCTGTCCTTTTTTGGCAGAGGGCCCAAGTGTCCTTTTGTGTAATGTTTTGGCAGTGAGTTTAATGGGCTCTGCTTTAAAAAGCTCACGATTTTAAAGTGCACATCTACCTGCATACACTAACACTTTGTATACTTACGTTAATTTCGAAACTAGACAAAACATTTATATGACAATATAATATTAAAATAATCGCGCAAGTGATTAACAAAAAGGCTCCAAATTAGGCCAGAAAGAATAACAGGATAACTCGAACATAATATTGTGAAACCACGAGTTAAACTTCAATAGTAACACTATGCTACCTACCGAACTAGTGGATTGCCCGCCATTCCACCTACATTTAAAGTATAATATTATTCCTTTGTCTGTCATCAACGTATCTCTCAGCTGCCAGATCTCATTAAAATCGAATCAGTAGCTAACTTATAAAAAGCAAACAAACAGAGCCAATCGCTTATAAAACCAAAATATTGAAGCGAACACACCTATAACAAGTTTTTCCTATAACACAAATATACGACTCATTCTTCTAGCAAACTCTGATTTATAGGAACAAAACGGCTGTGGCAACAAGTTCTCTCCACACATGGTGGAGCTGGCATTATGGACGCACCATATAGTCTCAGACCTGCAGCCCCAACTTCTGGGCAAGGAGCCCAGGACTGTGCCACCAGCAAATGGAGGTTCGCCCCTCCCACCCAGTGACGAGAGCAACCTCGAACCACCCACTAATGGCAACGGTGAGTGTCTGGTATTAAGACTATTGGAATTCAGTTAGAGTTTCGATGCTTGTAAGAGACACACAAAATAAAAAAGGGTATTTAAATAAAATTGTTGAAAAATCCTTTTTTTAACCGACTTCAAAAATAGGACGAGGTTATCAATTCGGTTGCGTTTTTTTATGTTTGTAACTTCAGAATTCCATCGTTTATGGACCGATTTGCAAAATTTTTGCATTGGAATTGCATAACTTAATTCCGCCAAGTCATCACGGGCACTAGACTAGACCTACGGCGTTGCGCCACCGGTACATGGTAGATATCCCTACCCATACGTACAAAACTTTTGGGAATACATTTATTGTGCGTACAGCGAAGGAGTAGAATTCCCTGCAGCAGTTTGTGTTTGTTGACACACTTGGGGAATTTAAGTCAAGAAATTGTAGCACAGGTTCAGGTTACTTCTAGGCAGGCTTGCTCCATTGTTGACCACATCATCGCTTACCATCAGGTAAGATCGTGATCAAATGCGAGCGTATGAAAAAGGAAACCATACGTTAATTTAGTAATCTCTCACTTTTTAGATTAAATTCACCTTTCCAAGAACGATCTTTTTAAATGGTAATTGATCTGTAAGTACCGAAAATGGCAAATATTGAACTTTAAACTTCTGTTTGTACAGTGCAGTATAAGTCACTTGTCTTGTGCTTAATCGAGGCAACTTGAGATGCAGCGCGGTTGCTCCAAATCTTTGCGAGGCCTGCTCTCATTCCGAAGCCCGTTATTTTGATTAATCAAGTTCAACATTTTCGTCGGAAATTGTAACAGCCTCTCATGCAGTTGTCAACAAAGTTGTTCTGAAAGTTACTAATTAGAGTTGTCTTTCCGGCTACAATTAAGCTTTCAACAAAGGGTAGGGTGGAACTGAAGCAGATAAAACAGGAAATTGCAATAAACGGAGACATTTTATCGAAACCTTACTGTAATATAATCTGAGATGAATACATAAACGTGCAACACACCTCTTTTGTTTATAATTCATAGGGGTTTTTATTATAGACATTGTACAAATCTCCCTCATATACGTATTCTGTATAAAACTAATAAATTAAGACGTCTATTGTGTAAACAAAACGCGTTGAAAACACTGTATAAGGGCGTATTTACATTATGCGATATCCCGCATGTTTTAGCTAACGATGACTACGATAACCCAATGCGGGGCCGACGATTAAGTACAAGGTATAACGACCACGTTTTATGTTATTGCCGGTTTGCTACCCACAATTTACTGGGTAAACGAGACGCAAATATGTGTTATAGTTTATTTTTGATGGTAGAGATTACTTGGCATCCAGTTAACTTGGACTAATTGTTCCCATACATTCGTTATGCAGAACACGAATATTTAGACGCATTAGGGAAATGTGCCGTGACAGCATGCTCATAATTTCCGTGTGGGAAGAAATTATCATGATTTGAATGTTTTTTGTTGCTACAGGAAAGTTAATCACTGCAGACTCCGTGAACGAGGACACGACGACGTCGTGCACGGAGGACTCCATGGACGCCAAGGCGGCGTCGCCCGCGACCCCCGCCACGCCGGCGTCCCCCTCCGACAACTCGGACTCCGCCTTCAGCACGCCGCGCGCCAAACGGTAACTATACCCACTACACACCGAGTATAATTACATTGCATTGTTTCAACTACAACTACCAGCCTTCCTATCGGTTTTTATGCACTCAGTTGTTTTACCGTTTTCTCGATAACTCATAATGAATAGGTTTACTCATTTATTCCGTTTGTTTGACGCAGACAAATAGAGGAGGCGAGCTCAGCGGAAGAGAACTCACTGGGTGACTCATCAGACGCATCTGCGTTACCTATCGCTAAGAAACTTCGAAAAGCTACACACTGACATCCGCGCACTCCCACCAAGCGACCCTCGTGCGCCTATAAATAGCTTTCTAGACTAAAATATTGTACCTAGGTAATTTATTTTTCAATTCCGATTAATTTTAACTTAGTGTTAAGTTTAAGAATATCGGTCGATTTTGTAAGTTTTATAGGGTATCGATATTTGGGGTGCGTACCGAGTGGTCGGGCGCGCCCGGGAGTATGAGATTGTACAATATTTCGATGTGAGTGTATCTCCGAAGTGGCCCACTCGGGGGCCTAGTGTTAGGTTTCGTTTGTAATAATTTTTAACGTTCGAACGTTCGCATCCAGCGTGACATTCCAATAATTGTAAAGTTTCGGCGGCGAGGGCGCAGGAGGAGCGTCCGTCGCCGCGGACGATCCGGACCACATGCCTTGTCGAGGCCGCCAGGCCGCCATTCACACCATTGCCTTATGACACAGTCTGCCCGCAGAGTTTATATGCAACAAGATAATACAAAGGTCGTGTTACCCGGGCGCCGGGCACACGGGCCCACATGTAGTTTTTATTGAACAAATATAAGATATTAATTTTATAATTCGCATTTTTCATTTGTCCCAAATCAAACCATGTTTCCTTATTTCAATACGTTTATTCACATGTTTACACTTACACAACCGTTTAATCCGCATAATTTACATCAAATTATTTTAACAAGGAATACTTTAAATGCTTATAAAACTATCTTTATATCAACTACACTGAGACTTCCAACACAATCATACAGGCCGTAAAATGTCTGCTGCAACCACAAAGTACTACCAGCGTAGTCGAACACGTAACGTTAATCAGGCGACCACATCCTGAATTCTATCGACATTCATTGACTCATTTTATCGTTACAATAATGCCAATATACAAGTACAAAAGCCAATATTGTCTGATAAAATATTAACATTTGGGTAAATATTCGAATAAACTATTTTAATGGAGCCGTCCTTACAGAACACTGCATAGCCGCGTCAGCAGAGGCAATAATAATAATAAAATTCCTGGCAACTAAAGAGTGTTTATAGAGCACAATTTCTGCTACTGACCTACCGCTTTCAAAGACGACTGTTTCTATACATCATTAATTGTACTTTGTAGTGCGAGTAAACGGAGACATGCTTGATTTGTATGAAAAGTGTTGCCAGTACCGCCTATAGTAGTGGCCGGTGAAGCGTCACCATGCTTCGTGCTGCAGACAATGGATTGTTAATGCGGGGTTTCAACATCTTGCTGTAACTGCGGATACAAGGTGGCCACCCTGGTGCCGGCGGCCATGCGGCCCGCGAAGTCGGGCCGGCGGGCCGGCCGCGGGGCGCCCAGCAAGGCATCCAGCACATTCCGCGGGGCCCACACGTCGCTACCGTTGCTCGAGCCACCATTGCCCGCACCGACAGGAGACAGAGGCGAGTCTGTCGTTGCTCGGATCACTGTAGCTCGAGATTCGCCTGTAATGAATGAATAAGTATAAAATTACTACCTGGTGTAAAATATGTGACATCTTTGGATATAAATTGATTGGGTGCTGATTTAAAGCTCTTTAAGATAGCAAAAAGTATTTGAGTGGCAATTTTGGATGCCATTTGTTCGGCAGGAGTGTTTGTGGAGCTATGAAAATTTGATTGATGACGATGATTACTGATTTGTTAAGCCAAACTAACTACAATTACATACAAATACTACTGAAAAAAAAATACAAGTTTTTTATATATAAAAAAAAAAATACTAACTGTTTGATGAATGAAATGATAAGTACGCTTCATATAATAGGGCTTCTCAATAAAAGATGGGTAGAATCTATAAATACGTTTATCTGTGTTGTCGCTTCATACTATTAAACTGATGGATTCTGTTGCAGTTTTATTAGGATGTATTGTACATTATATAAAGTGTTATTTTGGACAAGGATGATAACTATTAAAAGGTATATCCACCCGATCCCTGAATACGATACTTAAAAAATCGTATCCATGTGAAGCCGGGGTAGGTTCGCTACTGAGAACTTAACTACAAAACCGTGACAGTCAAAAGTTCAAACAGTCCTGTGATTATAAATATTCCAAATTAAAGACATTGATGTATTGCCGCCAGCACACAATCGACGCAGCTGACCTTTTCATGCTAATTAGTACCGACTGCGATACCGTTACTTTGAAGTATGAGTTTGAGAATGCCGCCCTTGATCAGTGACAATAATGGGTATGAAATATTTAATTACTAGTATATTGGTAATTCGAAATCAATCCATTAATTATGGTTGATTTTCAAGTGTGGGGTGTAAATAAAGAAGACAACGCAAAAAAAAAATGGTGGAAAAAATCGTGGAGATGTTAGGAAAGCGTAATTTTAAAACGTTTCTTCCTGGCTAAAGCTGAAAATGGGTTTCTAGAGCTGACTTCAATTTGTTTAGTGAATACTAAGCCGTATCTGTTGTTCGTCACCGTACCATTAACTTTCAATAGTGAATGGTACGGGCACAAAAGAGATAGGTACAGAAGTCAATCTACATACAAAGCGCGCTCGAGCAACACACACATAGACTCTCTCATGGACACGAATGTCGGTCCGGTTGGGACCAGTGCGAACGCGAGCGCCATCCGTTTGAGACACGCGACTGTGAACTTTTGTCTGCAATAATGGGACAACAAAAAGAAATTTATTATAACTGTTCAGTGGACGGTTGTTTAAATTCAACATTAAATGGTGAATTATCGTTTTTTAAGCTACCATTTGTTTCAGAGAGGTAAGTAGGTATTTGCTTGTATTTAGAAAGTTCGTTTTACCGTAATACAGGACGATTAGGTAGGTAGGTAAGCGCCTCGGCATCCAAACCCGCGCCGAGAAAGCGAACATGTCTTTATGGCCATGTAATATTTTTATAATTTATATTAGGTAATTATCGCCGCGCCCGAGCTCGACAGCGGCGGCGGCAACTCTAGCGCGACTGTAAAGCGTTTTTTTTAATTGATATAAACTAGTGCTTGACTGCGATCCCACCTGATGGTAAGTGTTGATGCAATCGTTGATGGTGAGGCGCACTAGTTTATTATGAGCTTATTCACTCTAGCCTTGAAGACACCTAAATAATTATACAATAATAATACGGACATGAGATTGACTTTTGTACTTATCTACGCTGTGGTACGGGGTATTACTTTTCAATGATTGCCGCGAGAAATGATTCAGGCGCATCGGTGATTAGGAAGTAAGTATATTATAGTTATCTCACCGATTGGATCCTGGTAAAGGATTTTTGAACCTCGACCGTATACCGTGCTTTGCGAGCTTAAAAATGCGTGCGCAGCCGTACGCTAAATACAAAATCCCATTTGGCAAGCAAACAGCAAGCATTTTGTGGTAAAACGCAGTGTGATGTACTGAAGAGTCGTGCTAAGCTTGTAAAATATTAAAAAAAAACAGGCAAGTGCGCCTCCTACTCGCGTATCGAGGATTCCGTACAAACTTACAATTCCATTCCTGAATCGAAAACTTTACTGAATCTCAAAAAAAGTTTTTTTTTTTTGTGACATAACTACAAATTTATAGGTTTCAGACTTTTTTCTATACCAGATTTCATTGGAAAACAATGAGATCTGGTTTCATGTTAAATGCCAGGATTCTAGGTCACCAGGAGGGTACTTCCTATAGGTTTTGATTTCTTAGCGAATGTCAAAATATGCACCTAAACGGATCATAAACGGCTTTATCTTTACATTGTGATGACTTAGAAGTTTGATTTTCACTGCTGCTTTGGGTAGCAACCTTTTTTTATTTGTTATCAATGTCAGTTGCATACCTCTACACGTACCTGAGAGCAAGGGTCTTGACAGACAGACGGACAACAGTGATCCAATAAGGATTCCGTTTTTGCCGACTTAGGTACGGAACCATAAAAAAAGCCTCCTGAGCTGTTTCATAAAGTCTTAAAATAGTCGTATGTTACTGTCAGAACATGGGTTGTGCGAAAGAGAACCCCGGGGGTCCTGGAACGAAGGCAAAGAAGAAACATAGGAGTGGGTTTTAGTCAGTAAAAGTCTGACACGCCATCCCCCTCCGCCCTAGAGCGCGAGAAGTCATTGAATGATTTCCGACCTTAAAAAGGAAATGTTACCGTCTGAAGGATGATTATTATGCGCGCGACAGTCGAGCAGCACGCGCAGCAGCGCGCGGTGCTGCGGCGCGGCGGCGTGCGCGCGCACGAGCGCCTCCAGCTCGGCCCACACCTGCCGCCACTGCTCCTCGCGCCGCCCGGAAGACTTGCCTCTGTTGAACATACTTCAACATTTAATCATATATTTGGGTTCATTTATGGTTTAATTAAATGTACTACCGTTAACTACGACTACAATAGTACATTTTGATACAAGTGGAGAAAGTCTGCTATTGCGACCGAGGCGAAATTTGCATGAGCCGTAGGCTTTTTATAAAACGTTTTTCAGTACACTTATGATAATAAATAAACGGGAGTCCGGCGAGCGACTCTTGGGGATCGCTTAGCGCCCAGCCTGATACGATAAACGTAATAAATTGTGGCGGGCGAGCGAGCGTACTTTTCCGCACTAGTGCGAAAAACAGTAAATTGCGCACCTAAAAGCGATAGGAACATGAGCAGGTTTGAAAAAAACGTAGAAAATTTAACGCGAACTGAAACGCGAAGTGATGCGGCGCGAATGGAACAAACAATTGTTACTCTATTACGGTAGCCTACGTAACCAATCGGACGTAGGTGTGGTACAGCGACGAGCGAAACGAAGCGGACGCGAACAGTTGGCTTGATATTTTTACATGACCTCTTGCGGTGCCATGAATTGTTTTATACAAATGACTTTGCCCGCAAGTAGGACAGAGCCAGTCAGCATCGCGTTGAATTGCAAAAACCGCGTCGGATCGCTTCGCAACCGCTATCGCGTTGAGTCGCCCACGGTAAGAGTGAAGAGTAGGCAGTTGAAAATGCAGTCAACTTCATACAGAGATTACATCATTTCTGAAATCCTGCTCTTGCTCTTGTACAGAGAGCTGCATCAATTGGGTATTCCTCTTACATTAAAATACCTCAGAATAGGGGCAACCATGTAACTTGGGGTCGGCGTAACGTTTTTTTTTCATTCATTCTGTCATGTCACCCGTGACGCTATCATCAACTCCCTATTCTTTTATCACTCCTCACAACCCATTCACCTTTTCTTTGGTTTCCCTCTTCCTCATTGATCCCACCCACTTTGTGTTCACATAAAGAGTACAAATAACAGACACTAGTGCGAATGTCTGTTTTACATAAATACAGAATACATAAAAAATCCAGTGAGAAAATAAAAGAAAATAATACGAGCACTACCTAAAAAATCATTACCTCTATACTTTATTCAAAATAAGATTAGAGATTAAAACAAACCATGTATCCGGTCCCTTCTACCGATTTTGACTTTTATTGCGTTGCTGGTAAGACACAAGGCAACTGCAGTAAAAAGTTGGTATTGTAAGGTTTTTTTTTTCTTTTAATGCCATCCTAATAAAATAAAGTAATACCTCATGTTAGACGGTAGCTGCGTCGTCGGAAACTCATGGCGGGACTCCATGGCCAATAGTGAAAGCAGCACATTTCTGCAGGTATCAACTTCCTCATCTGTCAATGTCTCTTGTACCACCAATCTTGTCAACGGCTCCAGAACCTGCAAAGGGTATTTATTATTTAGGCCCTTTCAATTCAAGTTACAACTAACTTGATAACGCTGTATGAATGACACTTAATTGGCAAAATTTCGACAACACTTACACTCTGTATATCTAAAACGTGTAGGTAATGTATGTAATATTATTTATTTTATACTTTGCCTAGGTATTCTATACAATACCGAATGCGCAGATGGTAATGTGAGTAAAAGACGAGAGCAGGGAAGAAGTGACATAATTTTAGGTCACCCCGACTCGCACAGGTTAGGTTAGTACTTGTAATTAAAATACATTATTTTACTTACAGCCAGAACAATTTTTAATTTCACATTAAGTTATGTATAAGTACTCAGGTCCTATTTCTGTCCACGGGGTTTAAAGTAAGGTTCGTATTTCCGGGTGGTTATTCTAATAAATACTCACCGATCCTAAGTTAAATATGAGCGTGGAGGATATAGTGAGCGGCCAGTACGTTGTGTGTCGCTGTAGTCGCGCTCTCGCACGACCATTGGCGCCTGCGCCCCGCAGAGGATACAATCGATTCTGCTGCATTAGAGCGCCGAACTCTTTTATTCTATAAGTAAAAAGAAACCAAAGATTATAGAGATTACCAGACTACCATACTTATTTAAACCTACCGCCAAACATCGTTTCGAGTGAGGCGAGAGGGAGTGTCAAACATTTACTGACTAAGACCTACGGTGTTTCTTCAGTTGCCCTTTGCGAGGGCCACGATAACTCTTGAACAATCCGCAGTCCTGGCAGGCATTGGCCTTAACAGACCCCGTCAATCTTACTGATAATTATATCTTTGAGCTACGCACGGAAAACAAACCGCCGTACGGTACGAGCTTATGTAGATTTCCAGTTTTTTTTCGGTGCAATGTACGAACAAATGTCGGTATACGATCTACGTAAGCCTGTAACTCTGTACAGTGTGAAAGCAATATTTTAGCTATATAATCTATAACAATATTACCATCCGATTTTACGGAGATACCCTTTTGGGGTAATTTTTTTTATCATATTTATCGAGTTAGGCCTACTGTTCACGGACACGTAGCTTCATAGACGCGTATTCGTCATTATACGCTTAGTGTACGCCTGCAAGAAGCTTATATACAAAACTATGAAACTCTACTCTTTGTTGTTTCTTTTCTGTTCTTACGATCCATCCTAAGATTGTCTGGTAGATATCGCTGTCAGCGATAAGACCGCCATTGTACCCATAGATTTAAAGTTTTTGTGAAATTGTTACTATTTTGGTGCACAATAAAGTTTATTCTATTCTGTTCTATCGATGAAGCTGCAGCGTCGTACGGTCGTTTCGTTTCCGCTTGAAGCTACGCGTCCGTGGACAGTAGAACTTATGCCAGTGTTGACGTTACTTCTTCCATACCTGTAATCAGTAACTCGGCCACCCGCCCCTTCAGACAGAGCAGGAGGATCATCGTAAGGCGTGCGACCTCCTAAGGCACCGATCCACAGCTCACCACCCTGAGCCGCTAACACATGAGACGCGGATCTGCCGCCGCCTTTTCTAGGAAAATAACACATTTTTTTAATAGCTCTTTTTGTTTGTGATAACTTTATTGTTAGATGGGATTTAACCTTGGTGAGTCAAGCGATGATTGCGATGTGGGAGCACGTTTACTCTTACTTTGTTATAACAAAATCTCGATAGCCACGCTGGTTTGTAGGTCGCAAGTTGCCCTAAGTTCGATTCCCGGGTCGAGCACAGAGTTATTTGGCTTCTTCAACGAGAATTTCAGAGCCACCACGGATGCCAGATTTGTGCTTTATTAATAACCAGATATCGGAATAGGTAATGTATACCTGACGTTCGTGGAAGTAACATAAAGTTGATGATACCTCCTCGAAAATCCTCGAATTACAAACATGATGTTGAAATCCCGGGATTTAAGAATTTGACTAAATTAATATATTTAAGAATCTTATTATGTTTTAAAGTTGTGTACTAAAACTGTTAGATTAAAGCAAAGCTCTTTAAGTTTTAGTACAGAACTCTAAAAACATACTTACATAATAGTGTCTGGACAATTGGACAATGTGTGAAATACCAGAAACAGGCGCGATCTCGGTAAGAGCTAAGAATTTTATCGTAGTATTCACTGCCTCAACAAAGTTTGCTGAGAAGGCAGATTCGATACATTTGCTGCCAAATACTGCAAAAGCGTTAGAATGTGTCACATCCGCATTCCAATGGAAAAATGTACTATTCTGTATAAAAAAACACTAATTACTTTCTAAATTTAACTCTGTTTAATTGTCTTCTGTAAAACCATACTAAAAAAAAAGTTGTAAAAACTTGAACAGACGCTATTTTATTTTATTTTTTTAGGTGGGAAAATCATCTAATGACTTCCCCGCGCTCGGGCGGTGCGAGAGGGCGTGTCAGACTTTTACTGACTAAAAACCCACTCCTGTTCCTTCTTTGCCCTTGTTCCAGGGCCCCGGGGATCTCTTTCGCATCACCCATGGCCCCAGTGGGCTTCGACCCTGCTGGGCCCCTACGGTTGCTGACATCTCCTTGAGGCGCGCATGAAACCCTACGCACCGTCGACGGCTTGGGCTCGGTCCGGACGGTTACCGGACGGTCGGCCGGCGAGCTACCCATTGCAAGCCTGCGTCTACGGTGGCCGGAAATCTGGATCGGAATGCTTCGGCTGGGGCGTGAGAGCCATTGCCTCGCGCGTGCGGTGCCTCCACAGACGCTATTTCAGACAGCTCTTGAGTTCCTTGCATCTAAATCTACGCTATCGATAGAACATCACAAAAAAAATCAGACATCAAGTAAAAGGGTTGTGTAACTTTTTTGATGCACAATAAAGTTTATTCTATTCAACTTACCTGGGAACTTCAAGAGTGACAGAACGTCCATTGAGAAGGAAGTTAACTAAACAGGCCGAAGGTCTGGAGGCCACGTCTGCAGGTGTGACACGCCATAAGGATCCGCAGCACCCTGAGGCACCACCCTCAGCTCCACGAGGCGTCCACCATCGAAGTACCACCTGGTGGTTGGGAAAATGGACTACTAAAGGACTGTCAGGGTCATGCGCACCACGATGCTATAGTAACTGGGGCATCTCAAATCAATTTTCAGAATCAGTTTAGTAGTTTGAGAGATTATCCCCTACATACAAACTTACAAATTTTACCTCTTTATAGTAATAATAGGGGTTAAAGTATGAAATTGCCGTTTTTTAAAACGGGTTCCTTTGAAGTGTTATGTTGCTGGTGAGGGTCGGGAATTCGATGGATGCGAGACGCGCAGGACCAGTCGTTGTGGCGATATTTTAGGGAGGCCTATGACCAACAGTGTGGATGTCTTTCGGTTGAAATGATGACACAGAGGCAACTGTCGTTTTCGGCTGGCATGCGACCAGTGGCGCAGTCGAACTTGTTAACTTTGGTTGAGAACTGAGTCGAAGGATAAATTATTGTGTAATTTCCTGTATTTATTTTCGGACATAAACCGTCTTCAAAATTGTTAAATGGTGTGATAACTGAACATAATATTGGACGGACAGACAAGTCAATTTGTCCATCGTTACTTCTTCATCTTCCACCGTCGTTGTCAATTTGTCCATCGTTACTTCTTCATCTTCCTGCATTGTCGTTGTCAATTTGTCCATCGTTACTTCTTCATCTTCCTGCATTGTCGTTGTCAATTTGTCCATCGTTACTTCTTCATCTTCCTGCATTGTCGTTGTCAATTTGTCCATCGTTACTTCTTCATCTTCCTGCATTGTCGTTGTCAATTGGTCCATCGTTACTTCTTCATCTTCCTGCATCGTCGTTATCAATTTGCCCATCATTACTTCTTCATCTTCCTGCATCGTCGTTGTCAATTTGTCCATCGTTACTTCTTCATCTTCCTGCATCGTTGTTATCCATTTGTCCATCGTTACTTCTTCATCTTCCATCGTCGTTATCAATTTGTCCATTGTTACTTCTTCATCTTCCTGCATCGTAGTATTATTACAGTTCCAAAAAAAAGTAAGGTTGCAACCACGGCAGAATATTTTTATCATCATCATCCTCCCTAGCCCTTTCCCAACTAGCTTGCGATCGGCTTCCAATCTAACCTGATGCTGCTCTGTGTTCTACATGGAGCGACTGCCTCTCAGACCTCAACAACCCAGTTGCTGGGTAACACAATACTCCTTGGATAGACTGAGGGCCAGACTTTCTCGCGTCTGACTACATGGACCAACGGCTTTACGTGCTTTCAGTGGCATGGGGTGTCAATAATCTCCTAGATAAACTTAGAAAAGCAGTAGAATATTTTACAACAATCAACTACCGAAAAGTAGTCTCAAAAATCATTAAAACTACATTTATGGAGTATGACAAAAACTTACAGATTCCAAAGCTTCAGCTGGCGTCTGTGACGCTCTCAGACCAGCGTGAGCATCTAACGCATGGATTATTTCAACGTCATAATTGGCACTCGAACTTGCATTTTGTTCCTCCTATAAAATGAATAATAAATAATTTATATTACTATTTTTTTATTCATCTGCCGAGCCAAAAGGCTAAACCTAACCATAATGGGGTTGTCTTCTAGTTTAGACGGGTGCAGTTCAATATCAGTATTTTAAATCAAGTAACTGCCTATTTGACCTACAGACCCCAGTAAATATGTCAGATTTCATGGATAGCCAGAAGACTATCCATATCAACTGTCAAAGGGTAGACCTTTGATATATATAATGAAGGTTATTTAATAAAGTTGCTTCTAGGTAAGCGCGCTCCATCGTCGACCGCATCGTCGCTTTCCATCAGGTGAGATAGCGGTCAAGCGCAAAACTATCAAGAAAAAAAAAATGTTAAGACCCATCCACAGACCGACCTGTGCCACGGGTGGTGCGAAAGTGAAACCCGGGGGCCCTGGGACGAAGGCAAGGAAGGAACAGGAGTGGGTTTTAGTCAGCAAAAGTTTGACACGCTCTCGCCCCGCCCAAGAGCGGGCGATGGGATGATATTCCCAACTAAAAAAAAATTGGGCAAGTGCGAGTCGGACTCGCGCCCTGAGGGTTCCGTACAAACTTACCTATGAAAGAGTTCAATTCCTGATTGGAGTCGAAGTTTTTTCCAAATCGCAAAAAAAAACTTTTTTTTGTGACGTAACAACAAATTTTCGGTTTTTAGATTTATTCCAATTCTTGTGTTACAAGACCTTGCTTTATGCAAAATTTCAGGATTCTGGGTCAACTTCTGGGTAATCTAGAATTTTGGTTCCCTTATTGTCGAAATATATGTTTTTTGCGACATAAACGGTCATATCTTATTTTTACGTTAACTTAGAAGTTTGATTTTTTTCACAGCTTCAAGGGACTGCAGACCTTTGTATATGGTTTTTATTTCAACTCGATACATCCACGCGTTCCTGAGATAAAGGGTCTTGACAGACAGAAAGACAGACGGACGGACAACAATGTGATGCTATAAGGTTTCGTTTTTTCCTTTTGAGGTACAGAACCCTAAAAAACAGACCGATTTCGGCAAGCATTGATTAACCTCGAAAATCGAGCCGTAAGACTGTTATTATTTAAGCCCCAAGTTCCTCAATAATTTCAGACGAATCAGAAATTGTTTAGGAGCTCGTGGAACAAAGCAAAATAAACCGTACCTTCATAGGAATACCAGTCACAGTGGTGGTGGCAAGTTTATAGTGTGGCAACACCAGCCGTCCCAACAGATTAGCTAAAGCACTCGCTCGTGAAACTATCACCTCTACGCCTATTTGTCCACCTGCTATCTGGAAAAGTTTATGTAATGTAATAATGTTATAATATAAAAAATGTAATGTTTAGTTGATTTTTATTGTCTGATCTGAACAACGGACCAGTTTCGGTTATGATTTTAGCCATTTTTGTTAAAAATACTAGTCGCATACTATGCATATGGCCCTTGGTTTAAATATGTCCGATCGCTGAAAAATAGGAGATACTATCTGAATATGATGATTTGCGAGAAGACTGAGTGACAGGCTTATTTATTATATTAACTATTTGTGTTATTTTAAGTGTCATTGGCATTTCGTCATTCTGATTAAATTAATAAATGATGGCATCATCTTATAAGGCAATAGTATAGCTCTCTTCCTATTTATTATACATAAAAAAACTGACACGAATAATAACCAACATACAACACACAGATACACAAGCCTTACTTCTAGAAATACCAAATTCCCATGGTTTTTTTTTTTAATTTTGTAATTATATTATTATACTCGAAGATTATACTAGTCCGTAAATACCTAGATTCTTAAAACACATGGGAGATATACAACTAATTGTTGCGCTATAAAGGACATTGCCAATATTGTATGAAAGTTGGACCAAGTGCTGCCCAGAAAGGACACATAGTGCATTTTGTTCCTCAGGCCAATACTAATTGTAAAACCGAAGCACTCTAAAATCTGTTCCAGGAGTCAAGACAAAAAAGTGTTTTGTTCTGAATTATTTATTTTCGAAAAGT
Source organism: Mythimna pallens (assembly GCA_961205895.1). Classification (NCBI taxonomy): domain Eukaryota; kingdom Metazoa; phylum Arthropoda; class Insecta; order Lepidoptera; family Noctuidae; genus Mythimna; species Mythimna pallens. The sequence continues at coordinate 9,950,065 of OY540831.1, read as the reverse complement.
AGCTTAATAATTATTTTCAGTGTAATGTGTCAGGCGGGAATGGGCAAATTTAGTCTATTGAATATCGCCTAAAAATGCACTCCTCTAACCTCTACTATAATAAATCACAGGAAAATATAAAACCAGACAAAAAACCAGTACATTTTTCAATAAATTAAAACAATAGTTCTTAATTACACAATTTAGACTGTTTACTTGAAAAAAAAATACATAAACTGTTTATTTGAAAAAAAATATTTAAAATATATGGACATAATGCTAAGTGTTCATTAAAATATTATTATGAAAGAATAATAGACCTAATTGTAAAGAACTTTTTTTGTACAAACTTACCTCTGTTAGTGGTTGATTAGTAACTCTTGTTTCGGCATTCTCTGGCGTAACATTTATTATTACTATATGACAGTAATGTATTACTAGAGTTCTGAAATTCGAGAGAAACATTTTTAACCGAATTAAAAAATATCTATCAAGTTGGGATAAGAGTTACTTTTAGCGTATCATAAAATAGGAAAGAAGTTTTTCCAAAATGGTCAAGTCTCTTACTATGTTTCCTTGAGTCAATTCTAAATTCAGCAATGAAATGAAATCATGTTATACTCACTGTGGCGTTGTACTAGTGGATTCCGAAGTACTGGCAGGTTGAGCCAGAGTCGCCTTTTTGTTTATTTGTACAATAGTGTTGTGAGCAATATCCTTAAGATTTTTGATAGAATCATTGTCTCTAGCGCTTGTTATGCAAATTACGCGGCCACTGAAATATATTCACATATTGTTGAAGATATAATTGCGATATGCGTCTTTACGTGAGGAGTGCACAAGTAACTTCTAGGCAAGCGTGCTCCATCCATCGACCACATCATCGCTTACCGTCAGGTAAGAAATGGTCAAACACGAGTTTATCAATAATTACAAAAAAAGTCTTAAAAAGTGAGTCTATGCGAATTGCCGGCAGCGTTAGAGCGACTATACCTTTTGCCGCGATTACTGTTTTTGAACGACACATCCAATATTTCTTGTACTTTATCATTACCAGCTTAGCAACTGTGTTAGTTGGATATAGGCATGCGCCTTAAGTTCAAATTATATTGATGTTCAGGTCACGTTTTTTTTCCTATTATTTAAGCGAGTAAGCGAGGTTGCAGGTGAGAACCAACCCCAGTTACCTTGTGCTAGTATCTAACAGCATGCTGAGCTAGAGCCCTTTTGGAAATGCGATATTAATAGATTTTATGATTAGAAAAAAAAAAATTATAAGTGCAACATTGAGCATGAGCAAGACATCTTATAATCATCACGAATCAGGTATGAGAAAGGGATAGACTTATACGGCTTGTACAGCTGCGTCTTTTTTTACACCAGAATTGTGATGATTTTATGACATCATGGTAAGGCTCCTGATCTTTTAACAGCACGTACCGGTTCTGAAAGTGCCTCTCATTTGGCCTAGACGTCTGATCAGGCGAAGGCTCCGCTAGTGCTTCTATAGCCGCTACCAGTCCCTCCACGTCGCCACCAGCACCCCTTCGCACTGGCCCAACCAGGCATAATCCATTTAGGAGCTATTTAAAATAAATTGATATGTTTACCATTTTTATGGTGGGAAATCATGCAATGAATTCTCCCAAATTAGGGCGGAGCGAGAGGGCGTGTCAGACTTTTACTGACTAAAACCACACCTATGTTCCTGCTTTGCGTTGCGTTTTAGGACCCCAGGGTTCCCTTTCGGACTACCCATGGTCATACATTTATCTATAAACCTATTCTTAGCTTTGAATGAATTAATGCAATTGAATGAGTAAGAATTAAATACAGGAGAGATACATTAAAATTAACTTGTATAAACAAACACTTATACATATTGAAAACTTTCATGCTCATTTCCCACAAATTGTACTTTTTAAGTTAGGTCAGTTCACTCGAAGGGGGCGATATATTGGAGAAAAGAACCACACAATTTTCAGTAGATGTGACAAGATTGTGGACATCAAACATCCACTGAAATCATGCTACGTTCATCGTGCTATGCTGGTGCTGCCGCTGCGGCTGCAGAGAACATCAAGCGGCGGAAATATAACAACCTCGTCGGCAGTTATATTTTTGAGCCGTTTAGGGTTGAAACTCTTGGTTCATGGGGTCCGAGTGCTCATATGCTTTTTAAAGAATTATCCAAATGTTTAGCGCGTGACCCAAGGACTTTTTTTTTAGGTGGGAAAATCATCTAATGACAAATCCCGATCTTGGGCGGGGCGGGAGATAGTGTCAGACTATTACTGACTAAAACCCACTCCTGTTCCTTCTTTGCCTTCATCCCAGGGCCCCAGGTTTCACTTCCACACTACCCGTGGAACCCAGTAGGCTTCGACCCTGCCAGGCCCCTACGATTTGCTGACATCTCCTTGAGGCGCGTGTGGAACAGTACGCGCCGTCGACGACTTGGGCTCGGTCCGGGCGGTTACCGGACGGTCGGACGGCGAGCCACCCATTACTCGCCGTCCGCAAGCCCGCGCCTACGGTGGCCGGAAATCGATGGCCGGAAAACGATCAGGTTGGGGCGTGAGGACCGTTGCCTTACGCGATCGGCCGCCTCCTTTGCTAGCATTACTGCTTCGCAGGAGGCGACCGCCTGCCACTCCTCTTCGCTCCGGACCATGGCCTGCACCAAGGCCCGGCGCGAGATATCGCCGCCGCCGATCGTCCCCACGGTCGGCTGGGCAGCGTTCGGGAAGCTGCGCGGTATCTTCTCGTCCAACATACCACAGTGTCTCAAGACGAAAGTCTATGACCAGTGCGTGTTGCCAGTGATGACATATGGCTCTGAAACATGGTCGCTTACAATGGGCCTCATCAGAAGGCTTACAGTCACCCAAAGAGCAATGGAAAGGGCTATGCTCGGAGTTTCCTTGCGTGATCGCATAAAGAATGAAGATATCCGCAGGAGAACCAAGGTCGCCGACATAGCCCGAAGAATCGCCAAACTTAAGTGGCAGTGGGCAGGGCACATTGCTCGTAGAACGGATGGCCGATGGGGCCGAAAGGTTCTAGAGTGGCGACCGCGCACCGGAAGACGCAGCGTTGGAAGGCCTCCTACAAGGTGGACCGACGATCTGGTGAGGGTCGCGGGAGTGCGGTGGATGCGAGAAGCACAGGATCGGTCATTGTGGCGACGCTTGGGGGAGGCCTATGTCCAGCAGTGGACGTCTTTCGGCTGAAATGAATGAATGAATGAATGATATACACAGTTTGAATGCATATTAAAGAGATAGTTTTTTAGTTAATTTCTGGCAGGGAAAGTTACATTTTATAAATATACTTATCAATTATACTAGCTGTTGTCAGCGGCTATGTCCACGTGAAACTAGAAAATTTTCCCAACCAAACATACTCCAGGGATAAAATTTGATATTATTATGTGCTATTCTAGGACATGGTCTACCTATGTTCTAAGTTTCATCGAAATCCGTCCAGCCGTTTGAGCATGAATAAGTAACAAACTTACACATTCACACTTGCAAACATTTGCCTTTATAACTTTAATTATAAAGAAAAACTGACAGGGTTCTTTTACTTACTTTATGTCAATATATAATTTATTATTATTACTTACATGTGTTAAATTTTGTTGCGCTACAGCCCAAGTATTAAGCATGTGTGCAGTATTATCACTCACTACAAACCGCACCTGAAATGAAAGGTAAAAGTAGGTACTTTGTCAAAATATTTATGATTTGAATGACCCAGATATTCAACTTTCCAATCAACCAAAAAAATCTTTCAAATCATCCAATAAAATGTCCAAATTGGTGCTAGCTCTTCATGTATTCAGGTCTTGATGAGCACCTCTTTTCAGCCTTTTGAAGGCAGAGTTTGGCTCTATTCTCATCAGCTCCCTAGCCAGGAGGGTTAAGGTGGTGATTTTGTCTTTTTGAATATATAAGCAGAGTTTTTTATGTCCTCCTTGACAGACTCAACTTTCAAGGCTTTTTAGGAGTTAAAGTGAATAAATATCAATAAGTTAGACCTGGAAACTACATAATAATATAGTAGTTGGACAAATAGACAAATATGAAAGTGTTGATCTTATGATGGTTCTCTTTAAGCTTTTGAGAACTATAATTAGAGACACAAAAGAAAGACAATGAGCAAGTGAACACTGGTGTTCACTTGGGATTTAATGAATTAAGACTACACACAACAAGTTGAAGGGTAAAATCTACAAGTCCGTGATAAGACCTGTCATCAGGATCAGAATGTTGGGCTGTAAAAAGATGGATGAAAAAAGATTGCACGTAGCGGAGATGAGAATGTTAAGATGGATGTGTGGTGTGACGAGAATGGATAAAGTGAGAAATGAATATATTAGGAGAAGTTTGAAAGTGGCACCAGTGACTGAAAAATTGAAAGGGAATCGCTTGTCCTGGTATGGTCATGTGAAGAGGAGGGATGAAGCGCATGGTACTAAAAGAGTTATGAGTTTACATATGGATGGATGGAGAGGGAGAGGGAGACCAAAGAAAAGATGGAGGGATTGTGTGAAGAGTGATATGAAAGAAAAGGAAGTTAGTGATAGCATGACGAATGACAGGGCAGAATGGAAGAAGAAAACATATTGGGCCAACCCCAAATAACATGGGACAAGGGCAGGAAGATAATGAATGAACAGTGTGTGCAGTAGTAACAACTTTAAATAGAGTTGCATTTGGGTATTATAAACAGTACATCTTCATGAAATAGATAAGTGTTTGTTGGTTTGGTTGAACATAATATTTCACAGGAACTAAAACTTGGAAATGGTTTGAGTCGAAAAAAAAATTTTTTGTTGTATAGACCATTTATCAAGAAGGCTAGAGGTTATATAGCATCAAGTTACGACTAATTGGAGAGAAGCATAACCAAAGATAAGAAGAAACAGCTGAGGACAGTTAGTAGTTTTCTTTAGAAGTTTGAAATTTAGGAAAAGGCATGTTGTGTGTGTCATATTTTGAGTACACAGGTATTGATTTAGAACTGGTCAGCTGGACCCTAAATAACTGATATAGTACGTGACAGGCTCGTATATCAACAGGTGATTCTTACCAGTTTTCCTTCAGGAAATAGGTCCCATACTATCCGGCAGTATTCAACAGCCGCTTCAACACTGCAAGTCCACAAAGATTTGCAGATCGGTGGGACCGGAAGATATCCTCGGTTTTTCGGGACATCAAAGTCAATTGGATTATCTGATGATATACCAAAGTATGGTGTATGGTCGAGAACAAATATTGTTTTGTGATTAATTGGAAACATGATTGCTTATTAATTGTTATTTGTTATAGCTGTAGGTGCATATTCAAGTAATTCATGTAGATTTAAGAAAACGCAAACTCAATTTATTTACCAAAAGAAACCGACCACAAACCGGAAAACGTTTCCGCTATTGTCAAACTAACTAAACTGTCAACCACTGTCAACACTCAAACCCTGCGTTCCGAGTACCAAAACCGATAATAATATCACAGACAATATCGCGAATCCGACCAACGCACACTGGTGAAATTTACCTAAAAGTTGGTCAATATTACATAAAGTGCGTTTTCACCTATATATTGCTTAAGTTTGTCTATAATAATCATTTTACTATTTATTATGTTAAATAAAGCTGTATTGATACTATATTTATTCGAAAATTTTAAAAAAATGCCAAAAAAATTACGCTTGTTGTATGGGAGCCCCTTTAAATGTTTATTTTATTCTGTGTTTTAGTATTTGTTGTTATAGTGGTAACAGAAATACATCATCTGTGAAAATTTCAACTGTCTAACTATCACGATTCATGAGATACAGCCTGGTGACAGACGGACAGATAAAGGGACAGCGGAATCTTAGTTGTGGACCATGTTGGGCACAACAAAAAACAAAATAAAAATAGGATGAAAAGGCATTTCAGCTGCATACGTCAACCCAATTGTTTTTTTTTTACTTATTTCTTGAGTTTTTCACAACTTTCATTGCGTTCCACAAAGTCTTTATGCGGCCTTCGCACTTTTTCTTGCGAATGGAAATTACCTGATGTATCTAGCCAGTTACTATATTAACTTCCGAACCGTATGCCATTTCCGGAAGCTGTTTGCGACTTCAGTTTATACTGATAAATAAAGTGAAACAACTGTTTTTTTTATATAATTTAGTCATTCGTTTTCAAAGTGTCTTATTTCACGAAATTTTGTAACTAAGCAATGAAATTGAACTTCGCAATTACTAGGTTCACCCATTAAGTAAATAGTTCTATGCTACTAATTGTAATAATATGCTGGGAAATTTCTGAAAACTGATTATGAATATTTTTAAAATTCGTATACATTGTAGAGTTTCGTTCAATTTTGTTTGGGTGACGCTAGTGGACGCAGCCAAAAACAGTATTATATGAAAGGTACTGATATGCCCTTTATAAATATGTATAAAAACGACTTGATTGCGATTGATTATAAACTTTTTCACAATGAGAATAAAAAAATGATAAAGTTTAGCCTTGTGTTTAAACCAATATATCTTTCCAACCATAAGGAATGTACACGTTTTAGTTATTTAGTCATAATATTATATACCTGAAAATATAGAATCAATAAAATTTAAGTCCTTATGTTCAATAACTAAAAAATTAAACGTGGTTCAAACAAACGATCAAAATTGTAATAAATTACACCATAATCAATCTCAGTTTAAATCAATCGTGTGGATAGCTAAATTAAAAGTGTCAAACGTTTTACAGATCATAAATAGGTGGCCTCATATGTCTAGTTGCTAATTTAATTTACTATTTTTTAATTAGATTAACTTCATTTTTTTCAATTTTGACCGTGAATTACGGGAATTTCACCTATGTGCAACGCGCAACGTCACAATTATTACTCAAAATGGCCCTTTCATATTGTGACTACTTTTGGTCGGATTCGCAATACAATCACTTGTATCGCAATTCGGAACGCTGGGAACGTCAAGTCCATGACGTACATAAATGTCAAAATTGCATTGGTTGATAAACAATAAACGTCAGTGATTGGCTGTTAGTTCTTTGTAGGTCAAAACAGCCACTATTTATAAATTTCAAGTTTAGTAATATTCAAAGACTACTATAGTATACTGGGCTAATAATATTGTAATATTGCTAATTTTAAAAGAATTTGTTTTTGAAGTCGGTTAAAATTAACTTATTTCTCAAATTGATTCAAAGACAAATAATATTGGTTCAAACTTATCAATAACACAGACACTTGAAAGAACTTTATTTTGACTATTTGTTGTTAGAACGAAAAAAATAAATTTAAGAAGAGAAATAATTACTATTTCATTAAAATAAATTTACCCCAAATTCCTAACATTATAGTTTCCAAAGATGGTAATATAACATTTGGGAAAGGATTTATAAAGTGCAAAAAAAAATAATTAAAATAAGTTCAATTTTGTATACTGGCAGCTTTATTTTCCACAGATAATTATTTCAATTCATAAGCAAAAGTGCAAAAACCGTAAATTGTTGAATTGCAGATGAAAATGAACAATGGTAGAAATAACAGTTTCAATTTTATTTGTATTCTAATATATAACAAAACTAAAAAAAAATAGTTTTGTTCTGTATTAGAATTGAATTTTTAGTAAAATTTCAATAACAAAACTACGGATTCCACAAATTCAAACGATAAACAAAATTCATTGGAAATGGTTTGTCATAAAGTAGTAAATTTGCTCTAATATCCCTGTAATTGAGTTTTTTTCTTGAGAAATACATGACTAACGTAATACTTTCTTGGAACTAAGATTAATTTAACTGATTTAATATATAAACTTTTTAAAATAAATAACATAATAACCGAAATATTTCAAGACGTGCACAACACTATGGTGAATGTGAGAGAATGATAAAATGGTGCATTCGTCGATCAAACCGGGCCACACATCCGAAGCCAGAAATTAAATTAACATCCACCATTTTGTTTATTTTCGCGAAAATAAGTCTTTTCCCGGATACGTTGTAGAATAATCCTGTTATACCGCTATACGACAGAGTGATCTACTCAATCTGGCAATGCTTATAAGATTAGGAATGTGCTATTAGCGTTCCTATCTATTATCGGGCCCTTGTGTTGAAATTTGCAGACATCGGCCGCGCCGCTAGTAAACACTCTTTGAAAATTAACAGCTTAACGTTAAAGAAAAGTAAAAAGCCGAACACGCACGGTACCCGAGTTGATGAGAAAAGTTCGGATAATCACCAAGTTCAAAGGGAGCAATCCCCTAGCGTTAGAGGTACGTGAAGTGCAGTAATCGGAGTTCGGACGTCATAAGTGTGAATAAGCTGTGCGCGTACAGTCAATTCTTATGGTGGAATATTTGTTCAGGAAATAACCAAGAGTAGTGGGCGAGAGTCCCCCGTGGCGCGCCCGGCTAACATGAACCACACGCCTGCCCCGGACAGGCAGCAGCAGCACGACTCCAATGTGAACCAGGTGGAGGAGATGGAGACCCAAGATGGTTAGTGATGTCACAATATTTACATTGGAATCAACTGTTTCATCTATACTCAGCTCAGGTGATCTCTAGAACACATTAAACGGAACCATTACTCATCATAGCCGCGTTTTATAATTGCTTATTAGATGAATTTGCAAATGTTATTGAACTTATTTGTTAACCAGATTACCCTACATAACCTCAAAGTGTTTTCATCAAGTTGACATTGTTAATGTTGTATCTGTTTTGTAACAAATGATAATCATTGCATTGTAATGCTATGATAAAAATGTGTACTTGAGTGTTCAGATGTTAGAATTGGAGTATTGCTTTCTTTGTTTCAAAAGTGCAAGTCGCTGTCCTGAGAGTGAAACGAAAATATCTAATTATAGAATATCTTTGTCTACATGAATGTTTGATGTTTGAAACATTATTGAATTTAGGTAATTAAATTAATGTTTTTGTTTATCAATGTATCTAAAAATATTTATCTTGTGCTTATTTAGTGTGTTTATACATTAGTGCAGATTACCTCAGCGTTTTCCACATACCAATGTGATCTTTACATGCATGAGTGAATGTGCAGCATTGCCAACTAGTGAGGAATTGTAGAAAACATAAAAATAAACAAGCTGTCATGTCAAAAACTTGTGATCATGGTTGACTTACAAGAATTTATTGATTATCTTTTATCATTCTGTAATGTAGATAAGCAAGTTGTGTTTGTTCATTCTAATTCATTGATCAGTTACATGGTTTCAGATATCCTGCAATGTCATAAATACCTTAACTTTTAGTTTGTGTTAATTAAAGTTATGATGAGTTGATGCAAGTGATATTAATCTGCTAAGTAAGCACAAAATTTGAATGAATGGAAAATCATGTGAGTGGTGTGAGAAGCATTCTATGTATTTATTTAAAATACTTAGCTCTGTGTATCTATGTTTAAGGTTGTCTTAAAACTGTAAGAATGATGGGCAGAAAGAAGGTAGGAGGAAGAAAGTATAAAGCTTACAGAAAATGCAGAATATTGGACTTGGTCCAATGATTTGGCATTGTAAAGATAGGGGTTTTTAGACTAAAAAGTTTTATAGTGAAAAATCCTACTTGTACATAATATTTTTCTTCTAATCCTTTGTCAATGTTGACAATTAATGTCAAATATTTGTATCTGTAAAACAATGGACAGATCTGTTTCTTCTGAATAGTTGCTGTGTTCTATTTTAATTGTTAAGTTTACTTTAGTGCCTTGTACATCCAAATCAAATAGAGGTAACATGTATTTTTAAGTTCAGCTTTGTTAAATTACATTATTTTGTACATAGTCTTAGAATAAATAAGCACAAAAAGAAAGCACACTGCTAACAGCCATGTCTAAACTTGAAACATCTGTTTTTTGTTTACAAAAGCAACATAAACCAAACATTTTTCATATAAGGTATTTATAGAGATATTACACAAAAATTCATGCACCTACAGAGATTGATCATGTGGTTGACTATAAGATTTCATATCATATAAGAAGTAAATAATTCAATGTCAAACACTGTATGAGTCATGTGTTGAAGTGGAACTTAGGAATAATGTATTTGTATGTTTTCTCTTGCAGTGGAAACTGTAGACACTGTCACTGACAAGACTTGGGAGGACGATCTTATGAAAGGTCCTAACGGCGAAGTAGTCATGGGTGAGGTCATGAAGAATCAGGAGACCACATCATCAGACATGCCGGTGAGTAAAAGAGATAGAACAATTACTCTGGTGTTGAAATTAGTGTCTTACTTAAACTGGTTTTTACGACCAAAACTGAATTTCGGCAACAGTCTCAGTTTCGGTCGAAATCGAATCTTCCTTACGAGAATCATAGTGTGAAGTTTGTTTTTTAGTTTCATCACCTGTGATTTTATACTACAACATAAGAAAGATGGTCTATGCATTTTAAATTTAAGTATTTATACTTGTTGACTATCATGAATTTTATTGCACTCAATTTTAGTTTGGGGGTAGGTAATAAAGTTTTAAAAATCGAAGAACTAAAGAAATGCTTGCCTTTAAAATTTAATTACAAGTATATTTATTTAATAAAAAATAACAATTAGGGACATAGGTAACTATCTAAGTGTACTTGAATACCATGGTAAATATGTATTAAAATTAATTTTGAAACTCTGAATCTGAATCCATGATATTATTACTACTAATGAACTATAGTAGGTACCAGCTAATGTATAGTTATAGTATTAGTGAGAGAGTTAAATCAACCAAAAAAATATTTAGATGGTTACCTACCTATGTATTAGTTATAATTAATTACTTTTTGAGGTTTACTACCTACTCTTCTGCTATATCACGTAATAAAACTTACCGAATTTAATAGAGTAGGGTACAGTAGGGTAGGGTAGAGTTGAATAGTGTAGTCAGGTCACGGGAGCGAAGCCACGGGCAAAAGCTTGTTCAAAATAAATCGAAACCGAAACTGGTTTTTTTTTCGAAACTGGACCGAAACCGAAACCGATCTTGAGGTCGAACACTAGTTGAAATTCACCTATTGTCTGTTGCAAGAAAGAGATGGCACTATGCATCTTATATATAACTTCTCAGAAGGAAGACCTCAAGGAGATTGTCTTTACATTATCTGTTAAGATACAACTTAATTACTATCAATAATTCTGTCTAGATTCTTGTTATAGGCAGAAAGGTAGTCAGATGGTCATCAAGGCAGATTTTTACAGATTATTTTTATTCTAAAGGACAAATTGCTATTGTCTTCCTTACTTCATACTATGTCTGGAAATTAGAAAGCCAAAGTGAACTTGCCCTGCGTTTCGAGTCACGATAGTATCCATGTTATCGAGTAAAAAGCATGAAAAGGAAACCCGGGGTCCTGGAACGCAAGGGAAAGAAGAAACAAGGTGTGGTTTTAGTCAAATTCTGACACGCTCTCACGCCCCGCCCTAGAATGGGAGAAGTCATTGGATAATTTCCTACCTTAAAAGAAAAAGTAAAAACAACTTGCCTATTGTATCTCTCCTACTCTTTATTTACAAACAGTCTCCATTAAATCAATTCCCACGAGATCAATACAGTTGTTTACTATTCAGCTCATTGAAAAACAAATGATTGACAGAAAGAGATAGAGAGTGTTACATTTGAATCTCAAACTAAATGCAGGGTCGGATAAACAGAGATTGGGTTCTAATTTATCAGATAATACTAGTATCACGAAATCGCGTGTTACTGAATAAGTAATGTGCGAATATCTACGATGTTATACAACTTCTGACACCATTTGGATGCTATTTAAGTTAGTATGAGACATGTTATCCTGTTAATAACACCAACGTCGTATCACATATGACAGTTAGATGAACCATTTGAAAGATAGCATCATACCTACATTCGCGACATAAATAGTCCCATCTGTTTCTTGGTATTATCCGTCTTCATGACTTTCAACAACCTTTCATGATAGCTATCATAATATCGTCGTTTTTTTTGAGCTTGTACCTGAAATGGGAACGTAAAAGTAGAGAGGAAGTACATTATTAAATTCACTCTCAAAAATAAGATTCAACAGACTTATGTCAACACAAAATCAGGCATTATTCACCATTTTAAGAATAGTATTATTAGCGAGATGTTTACCTCCACAGCTGGCTTGTCTTGATGCCGAAATGGAGGATGACGAGGCACGGTCAGAAACGACATTCCGTTTCACGGTACAGAACTTCAGGAATTTGAAAGATTCTGTGTTGTCCCCGGCGTGCTTCGTTCGGAACCTTCCATGGAAGATTATGGTCATGCCACGGCAGGCTCCATCCCCGGATCGGCAACAACAGAAGTCCTTAGGATTCTTCCTCCAGTGTAATGGCGAGAGCGAGTCTTCCAGTTGGTCGTGCTATGCAATGGCAGAACTAAGACTGATCTCCCACAAGCCAGAAACCGAGCCTTTCTTCAGGAAAATACAACACCTGTTTTATAGGTTTGTTGATTGTATTTATAGACAGATATTATACACGTTTTACGCATAAGCGTATAGGGCCTATTATACTACTCGGTATTCAGACAGGCTTAGCCGATGTCGCGTAGTGTAATAAGGGTTAGACCGGTCTTACTCGGAACAAAAAAATAAGACAGTCTGAATATCGTGTGCTGAATATCGCGTAGTGTAATATAGGCCCATAAATTATAACACACGTCGAATTTCAAACGAGACCGTTGCATACGTATTATTCACATAGACAAAGCTCTTCTGGACCGAACTTTTTCTAGTAGTCGTGCCATTTATTACCGTTTTTAATAGGTAAAGGACGAGGTTGATAAGAGGCATTTTTTGCCCATCACACACTCAAAAATAAAAGTTTCTGTTTCCGTCAATTTTTAAATGCCTTTGTATTTTTATTCAGTGACATTTACGTGATAAATAATATTGTAAGTCTAAGCACTTATTGCCCAAATAGAGCGTTTAGCCTTTTATTTCAGAAAAAAGTGCGCCATGGACCAAAATAATTTTAAGTTTCAATGATATTACTCTTAATAAACTTTCATGTGAGCACTAATTTATTTTGGTTCACAGAGCGCATGTATCCTATACGGAAAATTATACACGTTCACGATCTTGGTGCACGCGACGATAAGCCGTTTATTTTTCAGTATAGAACAGATGCGCACAGTAATCCAAAATAAATTAGTACTCTTATAAAAGTAATATCATTGAGACTCAAAATGGATATGGTTCACGCAGCGCATGTTTCAGAAATAATAACTTAAATTGAAAAAAAGACAAATAATGTACAAAAAAAAGGTGATACCCTCTCTGTTTGGGCAATAATTGCTTAGACTTACTATATTATTTATCACGTAAATGTCACTGAATAAAACATATAAATCTATAACTATACAAAGGCATTTAAAAATTGACGGAAACAGAAACTTTTATTTTTGAGTGTGTGATGGGCAAAAAATGCCTCTTAAAACCTTCCTTTTTAAGTTGACTAAATTAAATATATACACATAGGTACCTATGCAATAGTTAAGGACACCGCCTGTTCAAATTAGGCAGTTTGCGGTGGGCTAACCAAGATATCGCTATTGTGTGTATGATGATATGTTGAATATACTTTATTTCATTTAAAGTTCGCATGGTTACAGTGTACACTGTTACGCATACTCTGTGCCAATCCTTAGTTAGCAGCGAAAATTACAATAAAGGCCGTCCATATTGTCTTTCTTAAAATCAACTTTTTAATAATACATTTTTTTTCCTATTCATAATAGTCTATTATTCTATTGTCTTAAAATAAATTTCATTGTCACGTCTCCAGTAAAGAGAACGATTGGGGTTTCTCTCACTTCATGGCATGGAACGATGTTCTGGACCCCGAAAAAGGTTACATAAAGGATGACGCTATCACTTTGGAGGTTCACGTGACTGCAGAGGCGCCTCACGGTGTTTCCTGGGATTCGAAGAAACATACCGGTTACGTTGGTAAGTATTGTTATAAAATGGCACGAAACTTTTTGACTTTGTAAGGCTTGACAGACCTGAATGCCCCCGTAATAGCTGTTTAGTCCTATTTCGGTTCGCGACTTTGCTGTGAAAAGAGCTCACGATAAGGGGTGCGTTTGAAACAAATTTTACGTTTAACATTTGTGCTTAAAATAAACATGGAGAGTATTAATGTTTATTCGTTTTGGATAGGTAAGATAGTATTTCTTTTGGTTCCTGTATTTTCGTTAATTTCCCGTGTAAAAGCAACCGATAGAACTTTGCACTTTTCCGAGTACTTGATATACATTAACGACGACGCTAAAACGTATATCTAAGAAATATTGTTTTTTTTTTCTAGGTCTGAAGAACCAAGGAGCGACATGTTACATGAACTCGTTGTTACAAACATTATATTTTACAAATCAACTACGTAAGGCCGTTTACAAGATGCCGACAGAATCTGACGACAGCACCAGGTAAATCAGCAGTGCTTTTGTAATCTATGAGATATTATCTATTACAGTTTAACTTAGATTACCCTGAGTAATGTCTTTCGAAGGGCATCTTGATAGTAGGAAATCTGTATAGTCGGAAACGATAGAAAAATTGGTTAATTGGTTTTTGCTTAGTTTGTAAAATCAAGCAAATCTGAATTTATTAAGATTAGAAGTGTCAAAATTGGATCGCGGCAATACAACGGGAAACCGGATAATCGAAATAGGTACCATTGATGCAGATCAAACTAATAGCATAAAAGCGCGAGTTTATGACTGTATGTTTGTTACTTTTTCACGCTCGAACGGCTGAACGGATTTCGATGGAACTTTGTGCCTGTGTAGACCATGTCCTGGAATAGCACGAAGGATACTTTTTATCCTAGGAGTATGTTAACTAGAGATAGTTTTCTACTCTCACACGGGCGAAGCCGCTGGTAGCAGCTAGTTGTTTAATGTATAGTTTTTTTTTTTCTTTAGGTCCGTAGCATTAGCGTTGCAAAGAGTGTTCTACGAACTGCAATTCTCAGATAAACCGGTTGGCACGAAGAAACTTACCAAGAGTTTTGGATGGGAGACGCTGGATTCTTTTATGCAACATGATGTGCAGGAATTTCTTAGGGTATGTGTTGCTTGACTATTTGATTTAAAGTTTTTTTTTGTCCATCCAAAATTGTCTCGTTCATTTTTTTTTTTTTGGCCATAAAGCGCCTAACAAAGTGGCGGTATTATTGACGAAATACTTATTTTCTTATCGTAAAATAAAAAACAGCGAGGAAAATAAATCCACTCTCCTTTAAGAGTGATGTAGGTACGATGTAGGCTATTTAAGTATAGCAACCTTTTACAGCAGTATTTAGTAGATATTCACTATATAAATATCGATTATAAAACTTTCGATTTTATAGACTACCTTTCATTCTTCATTCTGTACTAGTTCCAAGTTAAAATCACTTATTGCCCGCAATTTTCAAATTACCCACGCTATGTTTTTTATAATTTATAAAAACTAGTAACCCCCCTTATATAGAAGCGGTATATTACAAACTATTTAAGAAATTATGATTACCCTCATTGTTTTCCCGTAAACAGTTGAGTACGGCGGAACTTAATGGGTTATGAGTCCTTGATTTTGCACCACGTTATGCAATGATAGACATATATTCACGTGTAAACCGATTCAAGAATCTTGTGAGGTTTTATCATCAAATTCAAAAGGCAATAAATTGACATTTTCTAGTATTTATCTATTCATATAAATAAAATTGAAGTGACTGTTTGTAATTTATATATTTTTTTACTAAATGCATATGAAAGTATATTCGATTCCTATAACAACAATGCAATTTTTTAAATGTTTGTATTTGTTCCGGCTAATCGTCGAAACGACTGCACTGATTTTGACAGGAATTTCAACTGGTAGATTGCTTTTATTTTCTAGCGGGAACGACACTTAATTCCCGGGGGATAGGGAGACCCACACATATCCGAAATAGATAAAACAGTTTTTGACGTGACTTTTACTAACAGATAGCTTGGATGTGTTATGTTATAAGAATTAATAATTTGCATTAAAAAATAAGAGTAATGGTCTTAAAATACGTGAACGAAATCGCGGGCAACAGCTAGTATCTTCAATACAATTTTAAGCATCGTAGGAATATAGGGCTTAAAATTGCTACATAAGGAAGTCGCCAATACAAGCCATGATTATTCCAGGTACTGCTAGATAAATTGGAGAGTAAAATGAAGGGTACTTGCGTGGAGGGCACGGTGCCGCGTCTGTTCGAGGGCAAGATGACGTCGTACATCAAGTGTAAGAACGTCAATGTGTCCAGCACACGCGTCGAGACCTTCTACGATATACAACTTAACATTAAGGGGAAGAAGAACAGTGAGTACTAATTTTAGTTGTTTATCTTGTGTTAGTTGTTGTAGTATTTGTGCACAGTGTCAAGGAAAATCGTAAATGACACAGGAAAAAAAAAACGCTAGCCTAATACAATAAACAATTTTGATAAACTTTACAGTTATAAAGCTCCTAGTCTAGGTGCAGAATAACATGTTTAATATTTACTGAGAATTTGAAAAATTTAATTGAAATAAAAAGGTCACTTCTTTGTAAGCCATTCAACATATTTAATCATGCAAACCCAAATATTTAAAAATACGGTTCCTGCCTGATCGAAACGGAAACAAAAAATCATGGACAGTGAACCAAAGTAACAACTAACATACATATTTCCAAAAATTGTTAAACGTAACTTTGAAGGCACTCGCAAGTCAGGTGGCTGATAGCTGTAACGATGGGGCCGAAATGGTCTGGTCTAAAAGGTACCAAGTTATTTATTTATTTATCAAACTTATACCATCTTTACAGGAAAACGTAATGCGACAGTACAACCAATACAACTATATAAGAGTACATATAATTTATTATTAAACTTACTAGATTACAATAGCATATCCGCAAGTGCCACTCTAATTCACTCAAAGTACAAATGAATAGGTCTGACTTGTCTTGTATAAGATTGATAGTGCGAAGTGCGCCCGTCAGAGGCGACTCTTTGAGCAGGTTTGTCCTCGCCCTTGGCACTACCAGCAGTGGAGGCCGAAGCCGGCGCCAAACTTATCTGTCAGGGACACATAGACACAGCAACTCCAACAAAGCTGCATTATCCAGTTTTCCTCTCAGTACTTTAAAAAGTACAAGAGCAAATTTATCAAGGTACCAAGTCGCAGCGCTTGTAGGCCTACCTCTATGTACTTAGCTAAGCATGGAAAGGCCTATATTCAACAGTAGACATAATTTGGCTTAAATGACGATGATGATGATGAACTGGCGCAGTTTTGTAAGGGAGCAGTTTTGAAAGAAAAAAGTGTTACACAGCTATCTGAAATTCATTCAAACATTATCCAATGAACCTTTTTATTCCAGTCGACGAATCCTTTAAAGACTACATCAGCACGGAGACTCTTGACGGAGAGAATAAATACGATGCTGGAGAGCATGGTCTTCAGGAAGCGGAGAAGGGAGTCATCTTCGCTTCGTTCCCCCCAGTACTGCATCTGCACCTCATGAGGTTCCAGTACGACCCAATCACGGATAGCTCTGTCAAGTTTAATGATAGGTAAGTGTTGAGATGTTATAGCTGACTGTTGATGGTGATAATTAATCACTTTCTCTAAGAACAAATTGTTTTCCGATAGCTGTATACCTATGATACAACTGTATATGCATATAAACCAACTGTCAATGTGCGGGAGTGTGCCCGAGGCACCTATAGCGTCCAATATACGTGCGTATCTATTCACGTCAAAGTTCATTCAAGGGTTGGGTCAAAGTAAAACACTGGAATAGCTCGTGGTTATACAACTAGTATTTGACTTATGCAAAACTCTTTTTCACACTTATAGATTCGAGTTCTATGAACACATCAACTTGGACGCGTATCAACAGGAGAAACCGGAGACGCCAGCAGATTACACATTACACGCCGTGCTGGTGCACTCTGGAGACAACCATGGAGGACACTATGTGGTCTTCATCAACCCTAAGGGCGATGGGAAGGTGAGGATTAGTTCAATTATGAGTTGGTTCAATAGGAATCAACCTAACCACATAAGGTTGATTTATGATAGGGGTCTATTCCATAACCTATTTCAGACGGCTTTGCGGAAACCTAAGGCTCCGGAAAGCTTGTTCTCTCTGGTCAATTGCCGAACACGTTACGTTCTCGTAACTCGTGTCGCGCCGCGCTCGGTTCGCTCACAACGGGACACGAGCTGCAGCGAAAACAGCCGAACAGTGTTGCGTGATTGAATCTGGAAGGTGTATCCATTTCTTACCACAATGACCCTGAATGTGCTTCTCCCTTTCCCATCCACGTATTTATGCAAAATAAAGTTCTCTGCCTAACGCAACAGATGGACGTCGAATCTGACATGCGACTTCCAAGTATTTTCCATAAACCATCAATTATTAAAAATAAATATTATATTTATCTATCATGAACAAAACAGTTTAGTAAAATATTTTAGAGGATTGTAGTTGTCGCCAATTGATTGAATCATGCTGATTGGAGTTGGTAAAAACCATTATACATACACTTGGAGACTGTACAACTACTGTAAGAAAGAAGAGAGACTGTAAAGGATTATTTGTAACAAATACTGTCGGGACCGGTTATAAAAGATAGGCATATTCGCGTTAAAAAAGTATTAATTCCTATCAAATTACAATTTTACATTGTTTTACATTTCAAATTATTCGCTCTTGTCGGTTTCATAGCCGTCCTATCCTCTCACAATCCTTATTTTCTAAAATTCGAATTTACGCTTTTTATATTTATCATGAGCCAGTTCTGGATCCTCTAAAGAGTTAGTGCTGAAAAACTACAGTAGTGTTGTGTATTCCTTAGTGGTGCAAGTTCGACGACGACGTGGTGTCCCGCTGCACGAAGCAGGAAGCCATCGAGTACAACTACGGCGGGCACGACGAGGACATGGCGTTGACCGTGCGCCACTGCACCAACGCTTACATGTTGGTTTACATAAGGTGAGTTGTGCCGCAGTATTCACTATTTTCTACCATATTACGCGACGTGGCGTGTCGCAAACTGGTCAAAGAGTCCGCCAAAGGTCTTTTCAGTTTTTAGGGTTCCGTAGCCAAATGGCAAAAAGCGAAACCCTTATAGATTCGTCATGTGTCTGTCGGTCCGTCCGTATGTCACAGCCAATTTTTCCAAAACTATAAGAACTGTACTGTTGAAACTTGGTAAGTAGACGTATTCTGTGAACCGCATTAAGATTTTCACACAAAAATAGAAAAAAAAACAATTAATTTTGGGAGTTCTCCATACTTGAAAATGCTCAGATGGGCTGGAGGTGGAACTAGGTTAGACAAAGTGCGAAATGAATACATCAGAGGATCATTTAAGGTGGCACCGATTGCCGAAAAGTTAAAAGAAAGTCACATGCGATGGTACGGTCATATCCTTACGACAAAATTACGATCACCCAGTTAAAAAGGCCCTAAGTATTCCTGACCAACCTCGAGGAAGAGGACGACCACCCGCCACCTGGTGGTCATATATGCAAAAGGAGATCCAGCAGGCGAGTCTGAGTGCACAGACAAGCCAGAACAGAAATCTCTGGCGCAAGCGTACAAGGAGACCCGACCCCAGCTAAACTGGGAAGAGGGTTGGACAAAGAAGAGTTCTCCATACTTAGAAATGAAACTCAATTTTTTTCTTTTCTTCAAACCCTTGATTGTGGTGTATCTATATGGATATAGGTCTTCAAAACTGATATTAAGGTTTCTAATATCATTTTTTTCTAAAATGAATAGTTTGCGCGAGAGACACTTACAAAGTGTTAAAATGTGTGTAAACTAAAAAAATATATGATATAGATTACCATGCAAACTTCTACTGAAAATTGGTTTGAACGAGATCTAGTAATATAAGTAGGTAATATTTATTTTTTTAATACGTCGTAAACCGCAATTTACTTTTCAAGTTTGTGCGGAACCCTCAGTGCGCGAGCCCGACTCGCACTTGCCCAGTTTTTTGTTAATATCGGTTCATAAGCAGTAATACAGGTACACAGATGTGTGTAGAAAAGGGAGAGTAGGGGCCTTTATCTTGCTATAAGATAGCTTTACTGTGGTGAAAAAAAGTGCGATCAAATACCCCGTCAATAAAAGAAATCGTTGAGGTTGTTTTGAGAAAAATAACTTAGCGCAAGTGCAAGATCTAAATAGATAATAATGAGGCCTTTGTTTCGATCAACTTATACATATTTTTACTTTAATTATAATGAATATCTGTTTGGCCTCCTTCAACGCAATAATGATGCTAAAAAAAAGTACCATGACCTTATTCAAGAACAATATTCATGGTGTTGTTTTTTATTTCCAGGGATTCACAGTTGAAGACTGTCTTGCAAGAAGTTACTCAGGCTGACATTCCTACAGAACTGAGCGAGAGACTCGCTGAAGAGAAGAGAATTGAAACTGTAAGTAAGGTTTAGAATGGAAGACTTCAGTATTACTTAAAGATTAGCGCCCACAGAGGCAGGAGATGCGCGAAAGCGATCCGTTAGTAATCTTCTGTTTGTGATCGCGCCCGTTTTCTGTATTACAGCATGCAAACAAACTCGAACGTTATAATATGCCGTCCCTGATCGCGACCGCTTTCCACTTCTGTGGGCACTAAACTTTAAGAGTCTTGCGTTCTTCGCGTTCGTATATCATAAAAAAGCGCCAGTTGCAAATCTGATTTCCGTCTTTCGTATCAGCGTTGATTGTGCTCAATAATTTTTATTCTATTTTTGTCCAACAGATCCGTCGCAAAGAACGCAACGAGGCCCACCTGTACATGAACGTGAACGTGGTGCTAGAAGAGGCCTTCGACGGGCACCAGGGCAATGACCTGTATGATCCCGAGCGCGCACACTACCGTGTGTTCCGCGTCAGGAAGCAGGCCACTGTCGCGGAGCTCATGGAGATGTTGGCGGAGAACTTCAAGTACCCGCTCAAGCAGCTCAGGCCGTGGCCGTTCAGTGCGCGCTCTAATCAGGTGAGAGGAAGAAACTATGTCAAGCCAATGTCTGCTTTTTCCAACGGGTATTCATTAGTAGGACTCATTCTCAGACTTGAGCTCCTAGTTAGAAGCTAGTAGTAGTAGTTTGTAGATGATATAGGTGACTACCTGCTTAAAATACTTACTCGTATACCAGTGGCTGTGCAGTGCAGGATAAATGTTCAAGAGCAAGAATGTAAGACCTTTGCCCAAGATAGCTGTATACAACTATGGAACACACTGATTTACAGTTCTATGAATTGACAGATGAGCCTTTTTTTTTCAGTGTAATAGGATAGTCTGGCATAACTAATTCTCAGCTAGTAACATTACTGTATATTTTCACTTCGTATAACAACAGTTGTCTCTCAACAGACATGCAGACCGACTTGCCTAGACATCGTCAACGATCAACACAAAACCGTCGCCGACGTCTCTGAGAACATGAATCCTTGGAACATATTCCTTGAGATGTTACCCCCAGACTCCGGCTTCAGTGCGCTCCCCAACTTCGACAAGGAGAACGACGTCGTGTTATTCTTCAAGTTCTACGACCCCAAACAGAAGCGGATTCACTATTGTGGACATCACTATCTGCCAATCGCGAGCAAGCCCGCTGATCTTATTCCGATATTGAATAAGCGTGCAGGTATGGTCTTTATCGAGTTTTACTTTGCCCCACAGCTTTTTTAGTATTAATTAATATACCCGTTTATGATGTTTCATGTGTGAGCATAAGAGAACATTGCCTATCTCCATCACGATCTATTCATAGGTTATGATCCTCGACTATTTGCGTGTGACTAAATTCGTTTCAATTTAACGGCGCAAATGACTGGCCCTGCTCTGCTTTTTTTGTGCACCTAGGAGAAAATTATTGTAGATTCTATACGAACGCATCTCAGCATGTTAGTCACAAGTTATAAGTTTTCCAAAGCACAGCAGGCACGACCAGAAAGTCCTTATACTCATACCCTTAGAACATACATAATATAAAACAGTTCCCCACTGTCTGTCTGTTCGCGATAAACTACTGAACGGATTTCCACCAATAAACGAGAGTGATTCTTATGGAAGGTAGATTTATATTATAGTAGAGAAATACTACGAATTTCAAAAATTTCTAACACGAAGTTGGCGGGTCACTAGTATATGTGTAGTAAAAATCTTGTGTCACAGACTTTGTTTGTTATCGAACTCCTCCGAAATGGCTTGACCAATTGTTATGAGTGATCTGAGAATAGGTTGTAGGTTATTTTTTATACCCCTAGATAAATGTTAAATCTACTATCACGCGGGAAAAGCTACGGGCAGCAGCTACTACAATGATAAAAACTGCGTCACTTGAGGAAAGTCTTAAGTCGCAGAGCATGCTTTCAAACAAGACAGAGGATGTTTTTTAAAACATAGTCCTCGTCACTGAAATCTCAATCTACCAATAAAATACCGGTCCGCGAGGTCGATGACTTTAGGTTGTGAATAATTCATTTTTATACAATTTTGTTGTTGAACTGAATGTTATTAATATATTTACATCCATTATACCTATGATCAAAACAAGTTCCTGTAGTGATAATGATCTCTGCACATGCAGTTTTTATAGCAACTTACACTTGAAACTTTAGCAACTGTAAAAAGTGTAAATAGCAAGTGCAAGTCTCATAAGTCTTGGCCAAAATTTTTAATAGTATGGTCACAGATACAAATATGTTTATTGTTCCAAAAGGTATTTACATAAAATTTAACAGATCTGTGGACTCCACACTAGGATTCCCTGTATCGTGGAGACCAGTCTCTTCCATCTTATCAAATCAAATAAAACTACAACAGATCGCATAACAGATCGACTGTGTTTCTCCAGGTTTCTCGCCAGACACTCCGCTCGTGCTATACGAAGAGATCAAACCTGACTTTGTCGAGAAGATCAACAACTACAGTGAGCCTCTTGAAAAGGTATTATTTATCAGTTTTATCCCAACAAACTATTCACTAGACATAAGCTTTAACAACACAAGTATTGCCCCAATTATCTATATACTTAGATAACTCTCCTCCCTTCTATATAAACTTACAAAGTATCTATATGTGTATTTTACTAAATAACGCAATATAAGTCCCAAAAGTTTGTTATTATATGTAAAAATATATTTAAATTGTATCTCCTTGAAACTTGGATAGGAATAGTGTAATATTATGATCGATTTTAGTTCTAGTTATATCCCACATTCAGGTATTGCTGGCTCAGGTATAGTATTTATTAGTAATTATTTATTATCATGTAATTTTATATAGCACTGTTCAGACTTAGTGCAGAAATACAGCTTTTTATTTGTAAATGTCACGAAATACGCTTAGAATCGTAAATTGAAGTTCAAAATGAACCATTTTGAACCCAATAACATTGTTTGCCTCAAACAATCGGTTTTCCTCTTCCGATAATAAAACTTCGTTTGAGACGAATTACGTCAGCATAGTAGTGAAACAAGCGTGCTTGCTTATAACTGGCATTTGTACATATAAAAAAAAAAAACAAACATGATGTCATAACGCTTGCTTGAAAGTCACAACATCATTTTATTTGCAGAATCCTATAAACATCTGGCTCGGTTTTTTTTTTGTTTTTAACTGAATTATCAGACATTGAGCACGTTGTTGTGTTCTTATTACGAATCTTTTTCGCATAGTGTTCAGTTTCTGAACAGTGCTATGTTATGTATTGTATATTTATCGGCTTCTCCTCATCCTTATATTATTAATTTATATCATTCTAACACACAAAGCTTTCTCGATTACTTTTTTTTGGCGTAGTTTCCATGACAATGAAAGCTAACGTGCACTTGCCTATGCCTCAAGTAAATTTCGCCTTTATATAATGAGCGGAAAAGCACGCATACAGAGTAACGCTTCTAGTTCAGCGAGTGCAAACGCACTCGCGACTGAAATTTACACGAGATCTAAGACATCAAGATCTCTTTTCGCTCGCTATACATATTGTGTTCTAGAGACCTTTTAACTGCTTTGGAAATTATTCAATATTACATCAGTTTTAAAGTAACGCCCGTCAGAATTTTTTGTCTTGGGAACTTTGCCTCAAGCTATTTGAGAGTTTCATCAATTATGATTACAAGCTACACGCAGCTTTATTACGTTGAATTATTTGTATCACCACTTGTGTCACCTCTCCATAGGATTGTCTCGTATACGAACATGCGTTTATGTAAATAATAGTGTTTATCGAACTTAAGGAAGCCAGAAAATGGAATGGTCTCGTCTTTTTCTGAGCCCGAAACAACAAAAATGGATACTACAATCTCTGGGTTCTGTTAGTAGATTGTGTGTCAGTCGAATGTTTTTTATTGGTTTGAGTTCAGACTGGGATTTTTGTTACCCCATATTAAGCTTCCTTGGTCTAAATATTCACTTAGTGTAGACATATTTTTAAAGCTTACAAATTCACTATGTAATTTGTAGACAGTTAATGTCATCATGCGAAAGCGTGGGAAAATTAATCACATTGTATTCTCAATGAACAAGCTCAATAGAGAAAATAACTATCATGATTAGAAACATACGAACTCACATTTTAAATAACATAATCAAACTCGTCATGAACGAAACAAAACACTAAACCGACATGACACGTCCACATATCCACGCATTTTGGTACACGCCACAAACTATGGAGGGAGGGCATAAGGCGGGCTACCCTCGGGTTGAGTCGTGTGCACGCGGCCAGGTATTGGACGAGCTGATGGACGGCGACATCATCGTGTTCGAGCGCGCAGACCATCGGCACGAGGATCTGGAGCTGCCAACCTGCCAGGACTACTTCAAGTACATATTCTACAAGGTCGAGGTGCAGTTTGTGGATAAGACAGTGCCTAATGACCCTGGGTGAGTTGTGCATTTGCTTTTTTTACAAGACTGTGCGATGCAAAGGAGGGTAATTTGTTTATCAGCCTATATTATGTTTTTTTTATTCCTTTGTGGCGCTCAATCGCATAGTACTCACGTCAATCGATTTGTTTTAATCCTATTAGTGTCTGTAAAGGAATGACAGTTATCAAAATTCAATTTGATGACAAGCAGAAACCACTAAAAAGGAAAAAAAAAATCACGAAGGAAGCTCGCAAACTATTTCAAGTGGGGTATAATTGAATAAGTCTTTGAAAATCGTCTTTAGGTTTTTAAATATTTTTGATTTTGAATGACCCATTTAGGATTTACCTCCAAAATTCTCGCTTTTTTGTGCAATTATGTGGAGTATCAAAATGCAGGGCTTGAGAAGATCATTCCAAAACACAAGACATCAAGACCAGATAAAGAATGCAAACAAACTTTCAGAGGTTCATAACATTTTTATTAGGAAATATTGTATATAAATTTCTAATTCTACTCATTGTCGTCATTACATGAAGAATTATCTTAATTTTTCTTCGAAACCATTTTTATTTCCCATATCTTGGGTATAAGTTTATTGTATGTATAGTATAACTATTATATATTAAATATAATAGTTATATAGGACAATATTAACACAATTTTTCATCCATTAATGTTTGGCCAGGTTCACAATGGAGCTGTCGATGCAGATGCGCTACGACCAGATGGCGCGAGCGGTGGGCCAGAGGCTCAACGTCGATCCCTACTTAATACAATTCTTCAAGTGTCAAAAGTTAGTGTTTTGAGATATTACTGTAATATTATATTATGTTAGCCAAAGACTATGTTAATCATTCGTGATTGCACTTTGTATAAACGGATGAATTGATCAGCTCTTGCTAGAAAGAGCGTAACCAGGAAAATCGGAAAACTTTAGTGACATTGGTGGAAAAGGAAGCCTACTTTGACATTTAATGTTTGAAGTTCTTTTTAATATCAGAATTTTAAATGATATGCAAATGGGGTCCAAATTGAGTACTTGACTCAATTTTTTTTAATTTTTTTATTCAAAAGTAATTTTATCCGAAATCACAAATAGAAAGAAATCGTTACCTTTCAAATCTGGTGGAAGGGAACTGTCAAGTAATTGTATAAGGATGCACATACTGAAATATGACGTCACCGTCACTAGCCTAATGGTTACGTGTGCTCAAATATTCCCACCACGCCCCCACTCTTCCTCGAACTAATATTTGTAATGCTAATTGCTGCTTCATTTAATAACCAATTTTGATGCTGTTTGCAGAAAAAAAAACTTTTTAGTGTTATTTGTTGTTTAGTATAAAATATTGTACAAAAATAAGCACAGGCATATAACCAATTGACTTACATATTATTTATGACTGACCTGTTGGTCTAGTGGTTAGTAGCCCTGCCTGCAAAGGTTGCTATGCTCCAGCATATGGCAACATTTTCGATTCAATTCGATTTTCCGATCCCTCCATTCCGATCGAAGATTCAATTCCCACCCAGGACAATTGTTTGTGTGATGAGCCCGATCGTTTGTTCTGTGTCTGGGTGTAATTTATCTATATATATGTATGTATTTAGAAATATATAAGTATGTTTATCAGTTGTCTAGTACCCATAACACAAGCTCTGCTTAGCTTGGGACTAGACGGAGTTGTGTGATAGTTGTGGAATATTAAATAATATAATATTATATTACATGTTATATTATATTAGTAACCAGTTTTGGCAAATACCAAAGAAGTAAAATCTGTGTAATTTTAGGACCGAAGATTACGAGAAAAGCGATTTGGTGTGATCAACTATTGTTAAATTTGTTGCAGCTACAAGGATACCCCAGGCTTGCCACTCAGATACTCGTACGACGGAATACTTAAAGACTTGCTAGTGTACTGTAAACCAAAGTGCCCTAAGAAGTTGTTCTACCAGATATTATCTATTAAAGTTAATGAATTGGATAACAAGAAACAGTTTAAATGTTTATGGGTAAGATGACCTTTTGAATTTATCTTTTGATTGTTAAATATATTGTAGTACTGTTAAATAATAATTAAGCTTATGAAATAAATATAGGATTTACAAGCTTGCGGGTAAAAGGAGATTGCCTTTGGAGATGGAGAGGGAGGCCAAAGAAAAGATGGATGGATTGTGTGAGGAGTGATAGTTCGACGGGTGACAGGACAAAGTGGAAGAAAAAAACGTGTTGCGCCGACCCCAAGTAATATGGGATAAGGGCAGGAAGAAGAAGGGTAAAAGAAAATTACCTACCTCCCCTTGGTTAGGTTGAGAGTCACGCGAACGCCGGCGGTCGCGCGTGACGTCATCGCGCATATCGAAAACTTAATATCGTGTTCCTACTGTCGGATTCGTCCCTAAACTATATATATGTCCAACAGTTTCTTCATGGAAAATAATATGAAGAACTGTTTTATACAAGTTGACAGTTTATTTGTGGTATTAAAAACGAAGATTTTTATTTTTTTCCAGGTTGGTCCAAATTATAAAGAAGATAAGGAATTAATTTTATATCCAAACAAAGGTGGTAAGGTGTCAGACATCTTACAAGAGGCAGCTAAAGTCGTTGAAATGTCACCCGACGGTTCTGGAACGTGAGTGCCAAAGTTTTCTTTATTTTGTATCACACATATGCTACTACTGTAATAGAGGTTTGTGTGAAAGGCTTGTCCGTTGAAACACTACCACACGATTTGCACATTTCACATTTTAGCTTTCAAGTCTGAGATGGCAATACTCCTAGTATAGTATAGTATAGTATAACGGGCTGGTATCCGCAACTCCACGACTAAGCGCGTATTTTGCGTACGGGTGGGACAAATGCGTCATTCGAGCCACCCCAGCTCCTCCAGGAAGGCCAGCAGCGCCTTGGTGTCACTGACCATTGCGCGGAGGTTACCTGGGTTTCCGAAGTATTTTGCCCTGTATCCAGCGACAACAGGGCAGCTCAGAAGCAGATGTGCTGCTGTCTCGTCCTCTTCCATGCAGCCTCTGCACAGGGGGCTGTCTGTAACTCCTATGACAGAGAGGTGCTTATTAAAGGTCCCGTGTCCAGTTGTTACTGCCGTCACTATGCGCAACTGAGGTTTAGTCAGTCGCAGGGCCTGTTTCGTAAAGCGGCCATCGATGGAGGGAAGCGCCTCCTTGGCCTGCCTGCACTCACTATGGTCTTTCCATAGTCTGTGATGCAAGTCTCTAGTTCGTTTCCTTACCAGGTTGCGTAGGTATCCGAAGGGGAGCGGCACAATTGGCTCAGGTCCCACTGCCGTATTCGATCCCCTTCTGGCGAGTTCATCCGCTGCATCGTTGCCTCGGGAATCGCTGTGTCCTTTGATCCATTGGATGGTTACTTGGTTATGCTCACCCACCTGGTTCAGGCGTTGGTGGCACTCGTAGATCAGCCCAGAGTTAACTGTATAGCTGTTCAGCGCTTGCAGTACAGACATGCTGTCCGAGAGTATACGTATTGAGTGATACTTAACTTCCCTGGCTACAACGGCTGAGGCTGCCAGGGAAATGCCCAAGCACTCAGCCTGGAACACCGTGTTATGAGTCCCCAATGGTGTGGCTATATGAATGTTGAGATCCTCCGAGAAGACTCCCGCACCCGTGCCATTACCTGTCTTGGATCCATCAGTGAAGATCCGCAGCTCCGTGGGGCACAGCCCTTCGCAGCGGTGATCCTCATGCAGTTGGATTTTGTATTTTTTATCAAAAATAAATTGCTTAGGTATCCGGTCATTAACTGCTTTAGTTATGGGAAGCTCATCGTTGAGTTCCGTAAGCAGAGCGGTGTGTTGTGTTTCTCTCTTACCCCAAAGATCCAGTGTCTTAAGACGTACAGCCGCCATCGTCGCTTCCTGTTGTATGAACAGGTGGAGTGGGGGCAGTCCCAGCATAGCTTCGAGCGCTGCGGTCGGAGTGGTCCTCATGCAGCCCGTAGTAGCCATGCAGGCCAGCCTTTGCATGTGTTGTAGTTTGTTTACGGCTGTGGCTAGCTTGGTGCGGGGCCACCACACCACAGCGCCGTAAGTAATCATGGGCCGAATAACTGCACAATACAGCCAGAGTATAATTTTGGGGGATAGGCCCCACCTCTTACCTATCATTTTCCTGCATTGCCAGAAGGTGATGCAAGCCCTGCTTAATTTGTTGTCTATATGAGAGCTCCAGTTTAACTTACTGTCAAGGGTAACTCCCAGGTATTTAACCTCGTTTGACAACCTGAGTTCAGTATTGAATAGTTTAGGTAGATTGAAGCGCCCTAGTGCTCGCTTTTGTGTGAACATGACTAATTCAGTTTTAGAGGGGTTCACTGACAAATCATAGTCCCTGCACCATCGTTCCACGATGCGCAGTGCTTGTTGCATAAGGTTGCAGATCGTTCCAGTCACCTTCCCAGGTACGAGGATTGCGAGGTCGTCAGCATAACCTATTGTGTAGTAACGGTTCGCGTTGAGTATGGTGATGAGGTCATTGATAACAAGATTCCACAGTAGCGGGGAGAGTACCCCCCCCTGTGGGCAGCCCCTGGCTATCAAGGCTAACTGCTGCTCTTCCTCAAGGCGAACTACTCGTTTGCTTAACATATTAGTAGTCGTTCCAGTCAGTTAATACCTGGTCGACTCCGTGCTTGGCGAGGGCGGTACTTATGCTGGAGAAGTTAGTTTTGTCGAAGGCTCCTTCGATGTCTATAAATGTGCCCAGGCAGGTACCTTTCTGATGAATCGCTTCCTCTATCTGATTTACCACCAGATGAAGGGCAGACTCTGTAGATTTACCTGAGCTATATGCATGTTGGTTGCCATGTAGTGGCACTGTTTTAAGGGCGCCATCTCTTAGTTCCCTCTCGCATAACCTTTCCATCGTCTTTAATAGGAAAGAGGTCAGACTTATAGGTCGATAGGATTTGGCGCTTGTATAGTCACTCTTACCTGGCTTAGGAATGAATATTACTTTCACTTCCCTCCATCCTTTGGGAACGTATCTGAAGGCCAGACACGCTCTCATCAGAGGCACCAGACTAGTTGCCAACGGTGTCCCCCCCCACTGCAGTAGCGCTGGAAACACACCGTCAGGACCAGGAGCCTTAAAAGGATGGAAACTTTGGATGGCCCATTGGAGTTTTTCCAACGTGATCATCCTGTGAGCGCAGAGCCAATCATCTTCTGATGGTGTTTGTGTTACATCTGACCATTCTGTTACCTGTGTGAAAACGCAGTCAGGGAAGTGAGCTTCAACTAGGACGCGTCTTGCTTCTTCAGGTGACGTGGTAAGGGTGGTAAAGGGGCAATACTCCTATGATACTCCTTGAACTGGAGACGTCTATCATACTAGCGACGCACGATTCCAGCTACTCGCGGTTGTTAACCTTTTCACCGCCAAGCACTTCTATAGAAGTTCGGGATTTTCGTGCCACCAGCGCCACAACTTCTATAGAAGTTGTTCATTTTAACTGTCTTATTAAAATAAATTTACTGTGATTAAAAGTTTTTTTTCATTTTATTATTTAAGATAGCACTGTCTACTACCCTGTTTTTTATTTTTCTACACAAAATAAGCCCTAGTTTGTCCAAAAATCGGCAAAAACAGAAACTTCGAATTTTGTTGCTTTCCTCAGAACGCCAATCACTTCATATCAAGTTGGCCAGTGATGGGCCGTGAAAGGTTGATTTCACCATTGAAATATTTATAAATACAGAAAGTTACGAATATCGAAAACAATTTGAGGTCAATAAAATATGAACTTAGTTATCTACTTCATTACAAAGGATAGTAGATGAATTTCGACCTTCAGGTAGATGCCGATACGTAATTGAAAAGTTGTTACCAATTTTTGTCGATAGTTATTTTCCCATCTCTACAAAACAATTGGTCGTCTATGCCCCTGTGCGCCACCGAGTGCCACGAACTACTATAGAAGTTGGTCAGTGACGTCATAGGCGTGCGGCTGTCAAGGTCACATTGGCATAGTGCAGCACAAAATCGGATTCGCGCGCACGCATCTTTCTTTCTTTCACTTGATAACAAATAGAAAAATGAGTGAAGAACTTGATTCGGACGAACTTCTTAAAATTTTGCAAGGTGTGGAATCGGACTCGGAGTATTTTGTGGAGAACATTGAACCAGAAGATAATTCCATTTCAAAAATCACTTTAAAAACAATTAAAAATTCTGGCACTTATATACCTACGGTAAAAAACGTTGACTGAAATTATTAAAAAAACACAGGAATAAACAAAAATAGAAGAAAGAAAGACCATAGACCCCATCCCTGATCAGAATCGAATTCAACGTGCCCTCAGTGCCAATAACTTGATATGAAGTTAAAACATAAATTGCAAATTTATTACCGATCTTTGGGGGAGAGGCCAACAACGGGTCTATGTTTGTGTGTGTGTACGCAACGCGCAGAGCATAGTGTCTACAAGCATTCGCGTCTTTTAGATAATTTTCTGATGCCTTAACACAATTTTTTTTTTGTAGAAAAAGCAGAAATTTCATTACTTTTCTCGAAGATTATTATGTTTAGATTTGGAAGGTGATAAAAATATCTTGGTGTATATATATATTCGATAATCCGACTTGATTTATAATATGTAAAGATGATTGAAAATTATAAAGAAGATGAAGAAATGAAGTTTAAAAATT
The DNA here is from genome assembly GCA_961205895.1 of Mythimna pallens. Classification (NCBI taxonomy): domain Eukaryota; kingdom Metazoa; phylum Arthropoda; class Insecta; order Lepidoptera; family Noctuidae; genus Mythimna; species Mythimna pallens. Next base: position 9,918,431 of record OY540831.1, on the reverse strand, counting down.
TATTGAATACCGTTTAAGTACTATCATCACCACACATGGAAATAAAATTGTATTGTTTTCAGGTTAAGGATCGTGGAGGTGTCATGTCACAAAGTATTACCGGGCCCCGACCCCGAGCTGACGCTGGACCAGGTCACCATATCGCCGCCCAGACTCTACAGAATAGAAGAGATTCCGAGAGATGAGCTTAACTTGCAGGTATATCTTTCTACATTTGCATTTTCGTATTGATTGTTTCATTACATAACCTTTTTCGGCTCAATATTTGGTTACCTGGAACAATAGAGTTCCATTCTTTCATCTATATTCTCTTGTGTTCATATAATCACTTTGGAGTTCTTGTGCTACATTTGAAAAGTCACAACTCACTATTTATCTTTCGAGTTCTTGCGCTACATTTGAAAAGTCACAACTCACTATTTATCTTTCGAGTTCTTGCGCTACATTTGAAAAGTTACAACTCACTATTTAACTATTATTTAATATCATTTCAAAACGTATATGTCGTGGCCAGATTAAACAAATTGATTACTGCATAAAAAGGCCAACTAAAACTGGCCATATCATTTTAAACGAAGTTTGATGATATTTCAGTCCTCGTTTGGCCTACTTTCTTTTATCATAAGACTTTTTAGTATCATAGAAATCCTACATCAATGATAAGGCCACACGAGGGTCGATATATCATCAAATGTTAACGTTTATATGATCTGGCCAGTTTCAGTTGGCCATATCATGAAGTGACCAATTTCTATGATCTGGTCACGATACACCACACTGGGTCATAGACAGGGTTGTCCTCGACAGTGTCATAAAATTACTGTTGCTGCCAAAATGGTACTACTATTCTGTGATGATATTCGGAGTTTACTACGAACTTTAGTTCATTTAAGTTAATAAAATTATTTATTTTATATTTGTTCCGATTTAGAAAGTCATAAAAAAGAAGACGAATAATTTTTGTGAATAATTACAGGAGGACGAAATTATAGTGCCGTGCGCACACTTCCACAAGCAGGTGTACGCGACGTTCGGTATTCCGTTCTACACGCGCGTAAAACACAACGAGCCCTTCCAAGCCGTCAAAGATCGGCTGCAGAAGAAACTCGACATACCCGACAAGGAGTGGGAAAAGGTGAGCAGTCACACTACGAACCATTATTTATTTAATAGGCATTTTTGAATTGTCATGTTGTTCGAGAAGAATTTAAGACTAGTTCCATGATTCTAATGAATGATTTAATACAATGCTTTCCGTAGAATTAAGGTATAATATTTTTTTTTAGATTTAAATTGTGATTGGTGCAGTATCTTTGGAAAGGTCCTTTGAAATTCTTTCTGGTTAGCCTTAGGCTAAAACTTATTGTTAATCTCGATTTATATTTACAGTTTTTACATATTAACACTTAACTACCATTATAAATATATATATGTTACTGGCAATTTGTATAATAATAATTCATGTAATTACATACTTTACCTAGATAATGTATACAATTCCTAGGTATTGTATAGAGTACCTGCTGGTCCACCGGCAATGTGTAAAATCAGTTTAATAGACTGGTCTGTATTTATCAATGTTAACCGACCTACCTACTATAAAACATAACCCTTCTTGCAGTCGGGTAAAAATGACAGACAAATGAAGCATTCTATTACATAAAATCGAACAATCGTGTTTAAAAGAAGAGAGCAGAGAAGATTTAAGACGTAATTTTAGGGCATCCCGACACGAACAGGTTAGGTTAGAAGGCTAAGGCAGGAGCGGAACTCGGCTCCCGCCTTAGTCTTCGTGGTTATTTTTTTATTACCACCCGGAAATAGGAACCTTACTTTAAAGCTCGCGGACAGAAATGGGAACTGCCTACCTACCTTCAAACCTAACCTGTCCGTGTCAGGGTGGGTGCCCTAAAATTAGGTCAATTCCTTTCGTGATCTCGCCTTTTACACACTTTCCCGGCTGAGAATTGGGTATTGTATAGAATACCTAGGCAAAGTATAAAGTAAATAATATTTCAAACATTATACCTACACGTTTTAGGTATTATTATTAATACTGGATTATACATATTGCCCGTAACGTAAACACTAAATAAAAAAAATTTGCCTAATATAATTAACTAGTATTTGATAGACTTACTATGTGTTCTTTTTTTATTTCAGTACAATTTCGCTATAGTTACAAATGGCAGACCTAACTACATAAGTGAAGGAGCGACAATAAGCATTTACGACTTCAGGCCAAGTAGTAATGCGAGTGAGTATCAATTCATACTTGGAACAACACTTCACATGTTTAGAAAAATCTTTTAAAACAATTGATCAAAATTATAGATTACAATAGATCCAATCCTCAAAAGAATGTGTGCTAAAATTTAATCTAGATCTGTCACTTCCAGACGCGACGGCCCGGCCGTGGCTGGGCCTGGAGCACATCAACAAGACGCCCAAGCGCTCCCGCGTCAACTACCTGGAGAAGGCCATCAAGATCTACAACTGAGCTGTCCGCGGCCGCCGCCGAGCGCGACTGTGACGCTGCACCAGCGGACGCACGACCACGCTGCTATCCCACTTCTACACCTACTTTAGCTCATCATTTCGTACTCCGGACCACTCTTATTTATTCGATCTCTTCTATTATTACCCATACTTAAATAGGTGCACTCCGCTGTGCCGTGTTACTATCGCCCGGATACGCAACAAATAATAGCCTACATAATATGTGCATCGCTAACACCAATATTCGACTTTCTATGCAAGAAACTGACCCTAAACAAACTTGTAATAGACACTAAGGCCTCAGAGTAGTCCTGCTAGAAAAAGCTTTTATGATCAGTTGTGACGGTAGTTTTGTATGGCCGTCGTAAAATTATGTTAATGTCACTGAGGCAGGGGGCGTCTCGCCGGTGAAGTGACTAAATCGAGTATTATTCATCATTTTTTTATGTATAGCATTCATTTATTCTTTAATTGGCGGCATTACTAAGTTTTACACGTTTAAAACTCACAAAATATTCAGTTGCAATTTAACATTAAATTAAACCAGACGTGACTCATGTTAAAACAAAAGGCAGGGTCGTGGTCACGTAGTTTAATCTCAAAGTAGTCAGCATGTACCGTGAAACCGCGTTTATTTCGGTTGAGCGGACGACGTGCACGCGCTGTTGTCGCGAGGCCGTTGCTCCGTCAGGCATTCGCGTCAAAGGTTCTGTCAACACGCCGTCATAACTAGTGAGTGAACCACGTGTCCTCCTGGAAATAATGACAAATGTCCACAGTTGTTCTTTTTATGTTAAATGTACTATTAGCTGTTTGCTGAAAGAGGTCGAGACTTGTACATTAGTGTTGCATTGAAAGCTGTACCAACTGTGCCAGTCTCGCTCAGTCGAGCAGCGCGGTCGTTCGGGGTGATTCGGCAATGTAAAGCATTTTCACGGAGTATACAAGACAACGTTATTTAGACATGAATTTGAATAGTAATAAAATGTGCCTCTTGTGTGTTGACGCTTGTTTGATTAACTATATTAACAAACTAGTGTAATATAAAGAATTATTTACCAGTTAAATTAAAATCGGCTTGCTGATCGTTCGTTATGACAGCAAAAGTTTTCAGAAGCTTGTAATGTTAAAAACTATTTTATTATAAATGTTGAACATAGTAATCGAGTTTGAATGAAGTGCATGATAGAAATAGTATAATATTCAAAGGTATAAAATACAGCCAATTAATATAATTCTTAGTAACATTTCACAATAGATATATTTGGTGATAAACGATATACGCTTACATATATCCACAACTCATTAATTTTTGTAACATTTTACATGACAAACAAATTAGCTTGACATGTTAGTAAACTAATTAGACTGCTCAAAATCAACATTATTTTGCATCATGGGAATTAATACTTTATTACCATGACTGGCAAATGAATTTTAATACTTTATTACATTGAAAAGTTTTGTTTTTGTATCTACAATGACCGTATTGTGATAATAAATTAGTGAAGCCTGTACATAGCTACTGCACATACCTTAACAACGACAATCATGTGTAGGTTTGTGCTTTTCTATAAAAAATAATGTAAAAGACACTCGCTAAAACTTTCATGTGTAATCTGTTTTTTATAGAAATTATTGGAGTATATGATATACTAAAGTCATAAATGTTTTATTGATTGTCGAATTGCCAACACCCGGGTGTATGTTTGAGGCGATGACGATATCAATTAGTATAATATAGAACAGCGGGATGGCGTAGCGTTTAGCGACCTCAAGTGTACACTAGGTTTAATTGCACATAATAGATTTAACGTTAGTACTGTATTGTTAATTCTGGCTAAAAGCGTCCGAGCGATCTAAAGCGAAGCGGTCTACGTGTTACTATTGGATAATTGGTTGAATCAGAATCTTTCCTTTGAGAAAATCCATTGTAAATTTATATTTTGTGGAAAACAGACTTGCCTAAATGTTCCGTGGAATCAATTGCTACGAAATAAATAAAAAAGGAGGTCCGACGTCCGTAGGTTCTTAACAATCACTAATAAACAACTGCAGGCAATTTATTTTGTCTATGGTTGTATATCAAGTGGAGGTATAATACTCTTTTTCCTCAAAGTATAACTTTATGTAATGTTACTATTTAATTTTTTACTTGACCTGCCAGAGATATGTTACGTTTTAAATAAATGATTATGTCGAAATTATGTATATATATGATGTAATAAATTAAGAAAAAAAATACAATAAGTTTTCGTAAAGATGCCTTAGACGTTTTAAGACATTTTTAGTGGTTTGAAATGGTAGTGCTTAATTTAATTTATACCCCTTTTTTAGTTATTATTTCGTGTCTGGAGAAGTTAATTTCGCGCCTAGCGCAGATGACATCATACAGATTGTCTAAATGAGTGGAAGCGATGTCCCGCGTGTAGATTGTTTTCTTTCTAATGTTTCTATTGAACTCGTTAATTTTATGTTAACAATGTGTGTTGGTTGCGCTATTTTCATTAACATGGTTTGAGGTATTTTGAGAGGAACTTAGAAACATAGTGGCTTAGTAGCTGATACATGCCGATGATAATAAAATGTGGCAAATGGGATTATAGTCTATTAGTTGTTTCATCTATTGAGCTATTTTACTAGGTTCGAGCCAGTTGTGTAGGCCAGTCTGTATACAGCTTGTGCAAACATTGAAAGTATTCCAATGTTGGTTATGTTGGATTTAAATGTTTCACTGAATATAATCCTATATTTGTTTTATTTGGTTTGTTTTGAAAAAGGCTCCCACGGGACGTATATGTTAACAAGTCCGATTTATACAAGAAAAAAATATCCTTTGAAATTGAATTTCTAATATAATTACTAGATTTGTAACAAAGGACTGGTGAAACTAAATCATCTACTTTGATCCGATAGCTCATCACAAAGAAAAGCATGGTATATATATTTTAATTATCAGTTTTTGAGAAATAATATATTTGCCAGTGTCAATTTTAGGGATGATAATAGAAATTTTGCTTAATGACGTAAGCAAGTTGGAGACAAGTAAAAAAAATGGGAAACATTTCTTACAACTTTATGACGAAAAAAAAAATTGCTTTGAATCAATAAAAAAAATCAGCCTTATAATGTTTCCACTGCTGGGATACAGATCTCTGTATGACGGAATGGGCTGTAAATCACCACGCGGGTTCAGTGCGAGTTGGTGGATGTCACATGTATGCTTACTTTTCTATTTCCCAGTTTTAACCATTTGTCACTGCTGACAAATGTCCATGTGTTGCCAGTGGTGACATATACAATATTAGTTTTAGTATATGCGAAACCCGAAACACGTGTAGTATTTTTATGTAAAGAACCTATGTACAAAATTTCATAACTATCACACAAAGTTATAAGCTTATGTTACTTGGTTGTACACGCAAATACATGGTTACTGAGACATCTGAGTGATTGAGGGTTTGTTTTGCTCCGGCACCTAGCTGTTCACTGGCGCCTAACCCCGCTATGACCTGCCGTGACCTGTGTTCAGTGCCGGTGGTGTCCAACTTGTGACCTTTTTTAAATATTCATCGGAAATACAAAAAAAAATGGAATCTATTCAGTTACTGATTCTGAACAAACTATATTCAGGTTTCGCATATACTAAAAATGATGTTGAAGATGGAGAAATAAAACAAAAGTTCGGTCTTTTTTGAAGTTCCGTACCCAAAGGATAAAACTCAGCTTATTACTTAGAGCTTAGGGACCTTATTACTAAGACTCAGCTATCCGTCTGTCTGTTTGTCTGTCCATCTGTCACCATACCTGAAAATATATAGTTGAAATTTTCACCGATGACGTATTTTTGTTGCCGCTCTATCAACAAATACTGAAAACAGAATAACATAAATATTTAGGTGGGCCACTAGGCATACAACAAATTAATGTGTTTCTTTGCCGTTTTTTTGCTACGGATGTTACGGAACTCTTCTTGCGCGAGTCCTGCTCGCACTTGGCTGGTTTATATTTCTTATTTTAATTGGAAATAGACTGTCAGAATGTGATGGGGATGAAACTTCGACTCCTGCATCAATGTGCCTTTAATCCTATTCTTATACAGCTACACAGAGGTGTGCTGCACTGCTGAAAAATGAAGATTTACATGCCTCGTGACACCGGTAGACAACACTGTTGCCAGTTTACCTTTAAGAAGTTCTGCAAGCATCACCCAACGGTAGTCGATTGGTTGTACATCAACCAGGCTCAGGCTGTCATGCCGACGACGTTGATATTGTTCAACAAAAATGGCAGCCTGAGGCGAAAAATACGACACTAGGTATTATTCCACAGTAGTAGGACAACAATTTTAACCCCTCGCTCGCGGGGTTATTATTATTACGTAATTGCTAGTTTTGACGTAAAATAAAAAGAATGAATTTTTCTAGGAAAAACAAAGATGTAGAAACCATAATTTTCTGGATTATACCACTGCGATGTAGTTTATTTTTTTTGGTACAAGTCATTGACCTTGAGGTCAAGGTCACATAGTGTTCCCGATTGTTAACCCACCCTTCTAGTTCCACGTCCCACTGGATCCCGAACGTAATATCTATCGATTAATAATAATACAGGGGACTTGCAGCATTCAAGCAGGCATGCAGTGTGCAAGCAAACATGCAGCAAGGAAGCAGCCATGCATTCAACATGCAAGTAGGCATGCAACATGCAGCAAACATTGTTTCTGTCACGGCTCCGGCGCTGTGGGGTTTGGGCGGCCCCACGCGAGCTTATCGGCGCAGATGGTTTTAACGCTCACCACCGCAGCTTCGGCTTGCTGCTGTGGTGAGCGCCTGCTCCTCAACTCGCGGGCCGCCCCGCCCCTCCGCGCATACGCGGGTTTAAATTACACTCTAGGGGTAGGGCAGATAAGACTGCGTGAAGTCGGTTTTGCAGCGATTCGTTTCTGTCACTAAATTTTGTAGCACAACATGTTGACTTTTAGTTTATTCGAAGTATTGAAAATCGGAATATCGTTTTTCGGACCGAGAACCCTTCGAGTATTTGATTTTTCGAACGTATGAAAATCGGAAAACTAACAAATCGCATTTACGACTTTCGGTAAAATAAATTTCGTGATTTTTAATAATAGACATTATAATTCTTAGGTATTATGAAATTCGGACTTATTAAAATCGGAACATCGAAATTCGGAATAAAATATTACGGAGTATTTGGGTGTTTCCACTTTAGTACACGTTTTCACGCCACCTTTGAGGTAGTGTACTATCGCGTATTTAGGGTTCCGTACCTCAAAAGGGAAAAAATCTATTATAAACACCTCTGAAAAAAAATAGCAAAATGCATTTCAAGTGTTTTTAAGTCTCATAAAATGTGTGCGTGTAGATTAAGTTCTTTTTACCCGACTGCAAGAAGGGTTATGTTTTTCGCGCGTATCTTATGTATGTATGTAATATTCTTTATTACCTCGTATCTTCCAAACCGCTGAACGGATGTACACAATTAGCATATCGTTAGATTCGTCTTGTTAACCCAAGTGTTCTTAGATAGGCGAAGTTGAAAAAAAATCAGCATAACGACTGTGAGACGCAATAGGTAAAAATAAAAAAAATAAATTATTAAAAAAAAAATACAATAGGAAATATGTCATTATTATTATTTTTCTGCTAACTTGTTGGGTTAGGTTAGGTTACTCACAACTTCGTTACTCCCCTTTTCTGGGGCAATTGTGTAAAAAATGTTATCTATTCCAGAGATATAACCCCCTGGAAATTAAGTCCCGTTCCCGCGGGAAATTGAAAAATAGCCTAAGTTACTCCTTGTAACATCAACTATCCGTCAGCCGTAATCATGGCGGTAAGTCCCCTTTTTGAGTAATGGCTGAAGAGGCGTCACGGTGTCCACACCTTCCGCTTGACGCAGGCCCTCACCGGAGATGGTAAGTTTGGAAGGTTTCTGCACCGGATTCAGGCGAAAGAAAATGCTCGGGGATGTCGTCGAGCTTACGATGGAAGTGAGCCGTGACCTCGTGGGTGCAATCGGCGGTGGTGACATCTCGCGCGTCTATGATCCGGAGTGAGGGGGAATGGGTGGCGGCCGCCTCCTTCTGCGAAGCAGTAATGCTAGTGATGGAGAAAGCCAGGAGAAAGTAATGCTAGTAAGGGAATCGACATCCTCACGCCACAACTGCTGAGACCCCCGACTACCAGCTACCGTAAGCGCGGGCTTTTGGACGATGTGCAATGTGCAGCTCGCAGTCTGGCCGTCCGGCTATCGTCCGATCCGACCAGATTTTCGATAACGCGTCTTGTACTACGTGTTCCTCCGTAGGGCCGATGCATACTAGGGCCTGAGAGGACTTCTGAAAAGATAACCCGTGGTTCTAGAACGTAAAGAAAAACTGAAGGAACTTACGTGTGGTTTTACTAAGTAAAAGTCTGATACGCTCTCCCTCTCCGCCTAGAGCGTGAAAATTCGTTGGATGATTACCCATCTATATGTTCTCTTCCGGGAATCAGGATGGGGGGGGGGGGGGGGCAAACCGCCGAATTAAGTCCCGTTTCCGCGAGAATATACAAAGTAGCTTAAGTACTACCTACATTATAAGATTAGCTATATCCCAATTAAAGTCCTGTCAAATTTTGTTTAACCTTTTCGAAGATTTATCCCGTATTTTGAAATCCTGCTGCTGGAACAAACCGGCAGATCTCCGGCACTTTGATATACATTTAAATTTTCAATGTTTTTTTGATAAACAGACACATCCGGATGACTCGATAGGTTTGTGAACTTTAAAGTGATAAATGTGGCGTACATTTATCACTTCATTTAGAGTGAGTAAATAGTGTAATTAGATTATCATAACTAAAAATAATATATTACCTAGAGGAATATAAGTAAGGTAAATAAAGGTATTAGATTATTTTATGTATTTTTTCTATGAGCCTCTGATGCCTGGAAATAAAATGTTTATTATTATTATTATGTACAAGTTAATCTTAACTATCACTACTCTAAGATTCTATAGTCTCAATTTTCTTCATCACTCCCACTTTTTCATTACTTTTTTTTCGAAACTTCTCAGTAACCACGACCACGTTTTATTCTGTTTTTTTTTTTATTTGTTAGTGGCCAGTTTGAATTTTGAATAAACTTGTTTGATGCACGTACATTTTAGTTCACTTAATGTTCACGGTTTTTGACGTTCCAAATTCAAATCTCATTCGCACATACTGCATTATCTTCCTAGAGACAGAATGACTTGCTTTAAGTGATGGTTGTATGACATATAAAAGGGGATTATCGAGCAGGTGGTGTAAAAAAAAAAACAGTTTTCAACACACTGGCTCAGAAAGTGACTCTTATTGCACTGCACTTAGGTATATACGAGGGTGAAAATTTCGCAAATCAAGGAAGTGACACAACATTACATGTATTATTGCTTTTCGAAGTATTCTCCGCGAAATTTGACACATTTTTCCATACAATGGAACCAATCATTGAAGCAAACATTCCATTCGAAAGTTGGGGTCTCCAAAATGGCCGTTTTGTAGGCGTCCACAGCTTCTTCAGGTGATGAAAATCTCTGACCACGTAATTTATTTTTTAGTTTAGGGAAAGTATAGAAATCATTAGGGCTTAGGTTGGGGCTGTACGGCGGATGGTCTAATAATTCTATGTTTTCTTGCTCTAAAAACTTTTTTTTTTCTGCTCGCTTTGTCGTGATGGAGGATGATGCGGCGGTTGCAGTTCTCTTTACGGAGTTCAGAAACGACCTGTGGCAAACAAATGCTAGGATACCATTCTGCATTAACCGTTCTTTGTCCCTCAAGAGGAATAGTCGCAACATGGCTGGTTTTGGAGACAAACGTGGCCACCATTATTTTTGCAACACTCCGTGAACGAACAATTTTTGTTGGCTGAACTCATTTTCGAACACCCAAACTCGTGACGGTTTTTTGTTTCGGGTTCGTACGCGTATATCCAGGATTCATCACCTGATACGATGTTGTATACAGCATTTGAGGATCCTGCGTGGAATCTTTCGAGAGTTCTGACGCACCAAGTAACGAAAGCCGCTTTCTGCTCTTCACAGAGCGAATGCGGTATCCACCGGGAAAACAATTTTTTTACACCTAATTGTTCATGAATATTATTTGTACCTATTTGACTCATGCCAATGTCTAAAGTTGCCTGAATTTCGCGGTATGTTACATGTCGATCTTCCTCAATCTGCTTACGCAAAGCATCAACGTTTTCTTGAGTGACTGCAGTTTTTGGACGACCTTGACGGGGATTATCACTGAGCTTGACACGTCCACGTTGAAATTCAGCAAACCAACGGTAAATTGTGGTTTTAGACGGGGCTTCATCACCATATGCAGAAATCATCCGGTCAACACACTGTTTTTGTGTTAAACCACTTCGAAAGTCATAATAAATCATCGCTCTTGAATTTTCTCGAGTTAATTCCATTTTCTCAACGACTAAACAAGTTTGACAAGACCTTGTGACAAGACCGAGAATCTTTTTTTAAATAAATAAATGGTATTCCATTTTTAAAACCAAGGAGTTTTCAATTAAAAAGATTTTAACATGACAAGAACAGTGGAAATATTCCATTCTCGATACTTTTAGTGCAGCCCTGTAATGGCACTCGTTACCAAACTGTGACATTTTGATTACCATTACGCAATAGTGCTATAATGTAGTTAAAACCTTTTTGTTCAACCTCTTTGTTCGCAAAACAAATTTTGAATTCGAATAAAATTCCCATTAAGTTATTGCGTTCAATAGTATATAAATTAGTGTCTTACTTACTTATTTCATCCGATTTACAAGTTAAAATGGACAAATTTAACTTATACAAACGATTCATTTAATAAAAAACATTTAGTAAATAAATCGTACATTAAAATATTTTTTTTTTGGCTGTATTAATTAAATTAAATACTACAAAATCATTAGAAAATGTTACATCCGTATTCGATTGTCACTACGAAAGACATTATCGTAAAACTTTTCACGCATTAAAACATAAACGTAAGACTAGGCAGTATGATCAAAATACCTTACCTTGCCTTCCTCTAAGGGTAAATAAAAAAAAATAATTATGCGCGCTCCTAAGAAAATAGATTTTTACCGCCATGTCACAGAAAAATTTGACTAGTTTTACTGTTGTTTTCTTCACAAGTGTATTGAAAAACGTCGTATGACACACGTGAGTAATTAATGATTACCGTTCTTGGCTCTCTTAAGACCCTCGCCACGGCTCGGGTCTAAATACCGCCTCGACGGTAATCATTAACATTACACACTTATATCATAATGTACTATTAAATAAAACAAAAAATCTAGGAACATATTGACCCATTAAAATAATCCAGACTAAAATCACCCCATCTAATGGGTCCCAACTGTTGCAGTCGGACTGGACTGGAGTGAAATAAGGAATTCAAGCCACCCAAGACAAAGACAGCTTTATCCCCGTGTTGGATATTCTACTTTTTACACCATCTGTGAGATAATTAAAAGACAATTTAGTAAAAGAAATATATTAGAGAAATATACGTATTATTACAAGTTAATCTTAACTATCACTCAACATGTTTTAAGATTTGAAACAAACAAAATTCACTGCTTTATGATTCTATAGTTTCAATTTTCTTTATCGCTCCCGCTTTTTATAACTTTTTTTTTTAAGAAACTCGTCTGTAGTCACGTTTTATTGTTTTTTTTTTGTTAGTGGCCAGTTTGAATTTTGAATAAACTTGTCTGAGTTCACTTAATGTTGGACGTTCTAAATTCAAATCTCATTAATCCCTAGGGATCGCCCATACTGCATTATCTCCCTAGGGACAGAATGACTTGCTTTGAAGTGAAGTGATGGTTGTACGACATATAAAAGGGCGTTATCGAGCAGGTGGTGTAAAAAGAATGTAGTATGGGCGATCCCTAGGGAATAATGAGATTTGAATTTGGTACGTCAAAAACATACGAGTGAATTACCTACGTGCCTGCGTACCTACGTGCATCAAACAAGTTTATTCAAAGATCAAGCTAACGCAAAGCAAAAAGCAACTAAAAAAAAGAAAAAAAAAAACTGGGCAACTCGCGCACTGAGGGTTCCGTACATATGAAAACAGTTCAATTCCCGAATTGAGTTACGAAGACTTTTCCGAATCACAAAAAAAAAATTATGACGTAACTACAAATTTACAGTTTTTAGTTTTTTTCTATACTTATGCTATGAGACCTTGCTTCATGCCAAATTTCAGGATTCTAGGTCAACGGCAAGTACCCTATGAATTTTGATTCCATTGAGAGTGTCGAAATACACGTTTTTTGCAACATAAATGGCCGTATCTTTTTTCCGTTAACTCAGAAGTTTGATTTTTTCATAGCTTCAAGGAACCACAGACTTGAGTATATGGTTTTCATTTTAACTCGGTACCTCCATGCGTTCCCGAGATAAAGGGTCTTGATAGACAGACAGACGGACGGACAACAAAGTAATCCTTTAAGGGTTCCGTTATTTCCTTTTGAGGTACGGAACCCTAAAAAGAATAAAATGTGGTTATTGAAGTCTCTAAAAAAAAATTATGAAAGAGCGGAAGAGTTATAGAAAATTAAAAGTATAGAATCTTAGAGTAGTAAATTTTGTTTGTTTCAAGTTGTAAATAATACTTAATATTTCTCTAATACCTATATAATTTGTTTTATTAAAATGTCTATTAATTATCTCACAGATGCTGTAAAAAGTAGAGTATCCAACACGGGGATAAAGCCATCTTTGTCTTGGGCGGCTTGCATTCCTCACTTCACTCAGGTTTCTGTATTAACTCCCTCAAAATGCTCGAGAGTTAATTGTATTAATCCCTCACTTGACTGCCGTTCGGGATTAAAACTTAGCAACCTTCATTTCGTTCGGAATTCTACATGCCGCCCGCGGACTAAAGACACTGTTTTATCCCCTAGTCACATAATCTACTATTGTATCAATCTACCTACGTACCTACCTAACAAAAAGTTCATAGCCTATAGTTTTAGTTATACAGATGTATAACAAAATATCCTATCATCGAACCCGCTTTCACGCATTCCCGATTAAATAGACGATTGGGATCAATCAACGCGAGATGCGTCCGATATTTTAGGATATTGGAAGCCGTATATCATTTCACGGTAAAAGGCTTTTAGGCTTGCCTACAAAAATAAGTAATAGGGAGGCGTTACTCTTGAGGCTTTACGATAACACTTGTGTTAAAAACTACCTGCGGGATACACGAATAGATACTTCGCTAAAGGTACTAAGAATAATAATAAATTCATTAAAAGAATATAAAGGTACAGGCTGATTAGAAGATTAGAAGAGAGAGTGACAGGTTTAGCTCTTCTAAATATTGGGCATGCCATAATTATGGCGGTGAGTCCCCTCTTTGAGGAGTGGCTGGAAAGACAACACGGCGTCCTTACCTTCGGCATGACGCTGGTCCTCACCGGACATGGTAAGTTCGGGAGGTTCCTACACCGGATTCGTGTGAATAAAACGCCCAGGCCTCACCATTGTGTAGACCACCCGGAGGACACGGTGCCTCGCTTGGGCTGAGCATTGCCGTGTCCTCGTGGGGGTGATCAGCGGCAACGACCTCTCGCGCCGGACCCTAGTACAGACCATGGTCTGGAGCGAGGAGGAATGGCAGGTGGTCGCCGCTTTCTGCAAAGCAGTAATGTATGTGTATGTAATGTATAATATGTTTAATGCTGGTTTTGTCAGGTTCTTGTCCAGGCAATTACTGTCCATTCCAGGTTGCCTGGAAGAGATCGCGGAATGAGATAAGGCCGCCTATTGTATGTACGTGTGTTTAGTTAGTTTTAGTTTCCTTTTATGTTTGTATTGGTGTACAATAAAGGATATAATAAATAAAATTAAGGATATAATGCTACCGAAGGAAGCGGCCACACACGTGACGGTACGGACTTTCTCATGCCCCAGCCGCTGGGACCGACCGACCTGATTTTCAGCCATCGTAGGTGCGGACGGCGACCAACCCATTTCTCGGCCGCCCGGTAACCTTCCGGACATAGCCCGATTCGTCGATGGCGCGTATTGTTCCACGCGCGCCTCAAAGAGATGTTAGCAAAACTGTAGGAGCCCAGCAGGGTCGAAGCCTACTGGGGCAGTGGGTTCGCTTCCGAAAGGAAAACACGGTATCTTGGAACGCAAAGCAAAGAAGGAACATAGCAGTGGGTTTTAGTCAGTAAAAGTCTGACACATACCTACTCCCCACTCCGCCCTAGAGCGCGAGAAGTTTTTGGATGATTTTCCACCGAAAAAAAAAATATCATAGGTACTAAATCGATGTTTGACATGGTAGCATTTGATTGTATTGTAATATTTTTACAAGTGGGTACGTATATATCTAGGTACCCATATCAACATTTCGCCAGCTAATTTTGTTTAGATAGTTACCTTCTTAAGTTCCGATATGTAATAGATAGGGTTGCTATCGAGAAATTCTTGATGGAAAATCCCGTTAACATTGCCCAAACTGTGAGTAGGTAAACCGAAATCAGGATATTAAGTACGGGCTGCGAGATTGTTCGTAAGAGTTATCGGAGTTCTGGAACGCAATAGGCGCAGCAGAAGGGATACAGGTGGGTTTTAGTCAGTGAAGGTCTGACAATCTCTCTCGCTCCACCAACAATAGGTGTAGTTATTGGAATGATTTCTCACTTAAAAAAAAACCTTACACGCAGTAGTAGTGCATTCGACCACTAGGCGAATGCGGCAGTCAACATAGCTAATAAAAAAATAATATTCCGCTATAAACCAAACGACTGTCGAAAGTAATGCATTCCCATTAAAAAATATAACTTCACCGTATTGGATTACCCGGGATTCAATTAATTTTCAGCGTAACAAACAGCATTAATTATTTCACGTAAAACAAAACACATAAATCTAAACGATTTATATATTTTTAATTTATAATTTACAAGCGTCAGGGCGTCCATCGACGCTCGTCCGAACAATGTCGTAATTTCATTTAAATCCTCTCTGGCATCAGCCTACAAATCTTAGCGAAGCTTTCGAAATGATTGAATTTTTATGCGGCTCCCTGTCTGTTTTTATTTTGCTACCGTCGTTGTTTTTGCATTATATTATGCTGGGAATAAGGTCGCTCATTCATTATACTGATTTTTGTTGGTTTTTCGGTAGGACTGACTGACATTGATATAATGTAAAGGAATTAGATCAGAGGAAAAGCTAAAAGCAGCGGGAAAAGTGATAGATTTAACTGAGCATAATCTATTGAGCTAAAATGGAAGGAAAGAAAAAGCTAGGCTATCTTACCTAGCTCGGAAGGTTTGGCCTTATCTGTTTGATTGGATCTTGATGGATAGGTTACCTAATAGCAACAGCCGAATCGATAAGATAAATAAGTGGGTAACTGGTAACTGAGTCCTAATCTATTTTCTATCTTTGTAGAAATAAAAATGAATGGCAAAATGGGTTGCTAAGCGCAATTACTCGAGAATGGCAGGACGGATTTGGGTAAACTTTTACATTATTTTTTAAAAGAGAAAATTGAAAATATTGTACGGACAACCGTAAAAAGCAATGTTTTCTTTATTAAATTCATACTGTTCCTAGCTATATTAAAGTTAGTTTTTTTATGGCAACTGAGCTGGTTACGACTATTCTGCCAGTGACACGTTGAGATTAGGGTTAGGTACAAATCCTTAGGTACTTTGATAGAACGAGGTATGGCGGGTCAGCTAGTGGGTAATACAAACTCATAGGTACCTAGGAGGTCCTAAACTAACGGATGTTCTCAAACTTATGAAATTCATCAAACAATAGCCAGACATCAATCCAAAGTTACAAACTTGTGGGCATCAACTAACCGTGCTTAAAATATATGTCTGCTACTTCATCAGGCCCAAAGATTAAATAATCCTGCTAAGCCGGGGAGGCAATTGGCTTTGCAGCCATAACCGTAATGACAATTAATAATTAATCGTCGTCGGCGGAATCCACTCGTAATCCTGCCTCCCGTCGACCGACAACGGACTAGACGGGATGAAAAACTATAGTAATTAATACAGCTCGGAATTGTACATTTAAAAAGCTTTGTGAAGAGCTATCTGCTTCCTCGAAATTACATTTCTCATTAGGATTCTCCTCGGGGAATGCTAATTTGCAACATCGATAGAGCTTGTGATGAGGACCTATTGTTTCAAATGCAGATATTATGGTCGGAAGAAAATTGTTGTTTTATTAGCTTCTGTTGTCTCTGAAAGTAGAAAGTTGTTCTTAGGGAACATACTTTGAAGTGTAAGACACACATAAGCACACACCTTACAACACACTCACACCACATCTACACACAAGAAATCTGAAATAACTCAGTTGGCGATTAACTCTCAAGCCCCACACTTGTTATCCTAGTAGGCACCCCCCCACGCAAACAATTATATTGGTCGTTCAAAGTATCGTATAGACGCTTTTTATCCAAATCTGTTCAGTCGTTTGAGCGTAAAGGAGTTGCAAACATACATACAGACAGATTCATACATACAAATTTTTCTTTTATCATACTATTAGTGTGACGAAGATCATAACTAGGTACTTAGGCTATAGGTAGATATGTAGGTTTTGAAAATAAGTGAAAACTTTTACGCCATAGTGTTTCGGCTCCAAAAACGTCAGGTGTCTGTAAGCACATGGCAACGTGGCAACCTTATTGCTGCCATTCCTCATGCGTGTCATACTCGTGTGTGTCCTGATTTTTATTAAAGTGATAAATCGGTCAGGCATGCACGGGAATTTAATGTGTGGATACTAGGGATCCCACTGCAACAGTTTATCAGTGTCGCACAGGACACGGCGGGAATGCGGTCGACTGCGGCGGTCATACAGAATGGTGCGTCGTTAGCGTTAATCCGATTCGGGCATTGGAGCATTCGAGTATCCAACGTTGTCGGCATCCCGCCGCCCTCCCGCGGAGCTCAGCAATGCGAGCTCAGGAATTTGAATGCAAATTGAAAATGCCATTAGATCAGCAAACATCCAGCTTGCCGATCAAACGTTGCATTGTGTGCCGGTAACGAAGAAATCATTATCGTAACTGTTCTGCCGCACGATTGTGAACCTAGTAACTCGTATGAATATTCTGTGGATGGCTCTAGTGTTATTTTAATGAGTGCACTGATATTTTATAGGATATTGTAGAATATATTTTGGTACCTATACCTACTTACATACATTTTCTGTTTACTTGCACAAGAAACTATACTGCCCTCGGAAGCCAGAGAGCGGTAATTCAATGAAAATTACTTTCGAAAAATAAAATCTTAAACTAAAACCCTCAACCTACAGTTTTGTAATGTCATATTTGCAGATATTTGTTTGTTCAGTCCCACTTTTACCTCCAAATTTTGTAAATAGCTGAACCGATTTAAATCGAACATCAAATAACAGTAGCAAAATCGCCTTCAAATAAAAACAACCGTATCTAAATTGATTCACCCGTTTAAGAGCTACGGTGCCACAGATGTACAGACACACACACACAGTCCTATTTAATGCTTTGGGATTTAAAAACAGGGAATTTTTAGAAAAAATATTTTGGTCTTCCTAATGGCATATATATATATGTAGCTTCTGCCTGTGGCTACACCCGCGTAGAACGTTGATAAAAAGTATCCTAAACCTTTCTGCCTAGATTGGTTTAGCAGCAAAGGTGTCGTTTCGAAACAGATTGATAGAGATACCTGCTTTCGCCTTTATGAAATACGTAAGTATGGATAGCGTTTTTATTGTTTTTCCGATTAAGTTACAGGTTTTTCGACGAGTCTGCCTGATGCGGAAAGTTTCTGAAATTTTTTTTTTTTGAAAATTTTGTGATACCGCTTCTAGGCTCCCGAAGCGGAGGGCAGTACTGTGTTATTATTGCGATTGCAAGTTTCAAAATCCATCAGTTACATCCGGTCTCGTTTTAGAATTTCACATAAATAAATGTGTAAAAACTCACGATTCTACTGTGCACGCGCGATAACTGTTTTATAGCGATATAAATTCTGTGCTTAACGTATATTTCACAACGAGTACCGGTAACAAAGTTAATAAAACACCGAATTTCATAAAAAAAAAAAAATGGAAGGTCTTTTTAACATTCTTTTAATTATTGGTGTGATCGTGTTTTGTGCGAGTTTTACATCTTCAGCTGAGAGTTCGCTTCTTGTTAATAAAACAGCTAAAACTACTTTAACGACATCTAAAGTGCGTTCAACTGGTTTACCTAAACCAAACAGTTGGTACAACTATAGAAGAATAAATGTGGAGCCTGTCGCAAATACCACCAGCACTCCGTACAATTTGCTCCGAGTTACGGGTCCCTCGAGAAGAAGTCAGTCTCATTATGACAATCAGTAGATATTAATTTATCGTAAAAAAATATAACCGACTGAAAAGTGCAATATAACTTTAATTTCGGATGTCGCGTCGGAAGAAATAAAACCAGAAATAAGTACTGACTTCCGAAATAAAAGTTATTTTCACTTTACAGTGGTTTTTATCTAAAAATCTTAGCTTAGCTTGCTAACGTAGTACTTATGTACATAGTACTTACTTCAACGATCAGTGGTTGTCATATACCTGCCAAATATGAAGAAGAACAACATAAATAACTATTCTACAGGTTAAGTAAACGTATTAGTGATCTGTGTACCTTGGCTAATATTAACGGATGGTGGTTCGTGTATCTTGGCCAATATTAACTGTCTGTATGATCGCGATAAACTCAAAAACTACTAAACGGATTTTCATGCAGTTTCCACCAATACACAGAATGATTTCTGAGGAAGGTTCAGCTGTATACGGTATAATATATATATATTATATAATTTTAAAGATTTCTAATACCCGTGCGGTGCTGGGGCGAGTGTAGCTTGTTTAGTTTAACATTTTGTACAGAAATAAACACAGGACAATACCTAATTGGATTCTGTAGAAAAGCCGAGGTGAAATTGCTTGATGATTAGCTGGTCGCCAAAAACCAAAATAAATATAATACCTCCGACGATATCTTTTTTAAATAGCTTAGACCTATTGTTGCCAAAAAAACGAATTTGTTAATATCTTTGTCTATTTATGTTTAAGATAACATACACTTTGAATGGGATTACTGGTGCCAGTCCCAGCCTAAAACGAAGAATTGTTCAGTATTGAGGTTAGTCCATAATCTTTCTCCGGAATTATTCCTTACTAGCTGTCACAGCAGTATCACTTGCATCTTTGGTTACTGCTCCGCTTCTGTAGGTCGTAACGTGATATTATATAACGTTTACTGCCCCCCTAGCCAAGTTACAACCGTTCCGTGTCGAATTCCGTTCTTCAATCGGTAACGCGCCTCGGTGTCAGCAATTGTAGAAAACGGTAAGTTGGTAGCCATGCTGACGCGCCTGAGTCGGCCGCTCATTCTACAATAACAATGGATGTAGCGTTGAACATTGTAGAAACGATAACAATTCATTCTATCATTTTGAACGATGTGAACTTGGCTACGAATTTTCTATTCGTTTGTTCTGACCACGTGACTTTACGTTGAGATGATCTCATTCCCATACATTTGATTCGTTTTAGACTAGCGTTAACGATTGCAGATTATCAACTTGGATAAGGGTGCTGGTTGTAGATAACTAAGAGAATTTATCACCTTTCTACCATCGGAAAACCCGACGTAGGGCAAGTGACCCTTACGTTGTTGACACTTCTACGGTCCGCACTAAGCGTTTCGTCTCTTCGGTTATACCGCCTACATCGAAGAACTCGAACAATTTGTCTGTTGCAGTCTTCCCGTCCGATTAAAATTTAGGTGTCTTCAAGGCTAGAGTGAATAGGCTCTTAACAAACTAGTGCGCTTCACTATCAACGATTGCATTACTGCTTACCACAGGTGGGATTACAGTTAAGAACTAGTTCTTATAATATAAAAAAAAATCTAGTTACGAAAATATATCCTAATTTCAAACTGTGTTTCAGGTTTTCGGTCCAAAAGTGAGTAACTTTTTTTGATTATTTTCAAAGTCCTCAGTAATTACTTACCTATGTTATACCCATATATCCGAATAGATTAAGATCTGATGTGACATACACCTCTTTACAGATATTACTATGAGGCGCAGACAAATGCTTGTAAGAAATTCGTCTTCTCCGGGTGCAGCGCCGGCAATAAGAATAACTTCGAGACGAAAACTGAATGTGAACGTCATTGTAAGGGTATGTATTACACTGCGCATATATGTATACAATATATGTCGTGGCCAGATCATAGAAATTGATCACTTCATGAAATGGCCAAGTAAAACTGGCCAGATCGTTTTAAACGTTTGATATGAAAGTCCTCGTTAGGTCTATTTCCTTTAGACCTTTTATTATTATAGAAATCCTACACCAAACAAGGATTGACATATCATCAAATGTTCAGGTTTCAACGATCTGGCCAGTTTTAGTTGGCCATATCATGAAGTGATCAATTCTAAGATCTGGCCACGACATTTATGTAGGAACTGGAAACACATTCATTATCCGTACAGCTAAGGAGGGGAAATCTTGTGCAAATTTTCGTGTTCCAAATCCCAGCAGTTTTGGCTGTGCTTTGATATGTCAGTTAGTCAGTTTCTCCTTCTATATACATTGATGATTATACAACAACAAACGGGTATTCCTGTAGCTAACAGCCAAGGAGTCTCTTTAGTTTTGGAATATCAATCGTCGATGTCGTCGATGTCAACTCTTTTTGCTAAGAGTTTGGCGTCTTTGGTAGCATCATCACTTTCTGTAACGCACCGACAACAGTACCATAATTATATAAACGAGAAATTATAAATCAAGCTACACATTTCGTTTTGGCCACGTGATCAAACTTCTCATTCTATAACTAAGCAACGGGAAAATGAGATAGGTAGCCTCTAATAAACTGATTCGTCTGTTTTACAACGCCAACTAAATATCTAGTCCAAGAGCAAGTGAAGTGAGCTCGGATTTGTAGAACACTCCGAAAAGGGCAGGTTAGGCTTAGCTTTCATGGTTATCTATATATTTAAAAGGAGAAACTGACTGACTGACATATCAACGCACAGCCAAAAGTAGGTACTGGGACTAGGAGCGTGAAATTTTGCACAAGGATTCTTTAGGACTATTTCACTAGGAAATTTTTGAAATCGGGCTGGATTTCGAAAAATTTACAAGGGCATGAAATGGGTATTTATAGTTAGTATGAAGATACTTTTCACGCGGGCGAAGCGGCTGGCAAAAGCTAGTTTTTTATAATCACTCAGAAAGTGACTTAGGTACATAGAATAGTGGCTAAGATAGTATCATTCAGATGCCCCTTACTTGTGGCTGACTAAGTAATTTAGAAGGTAATGTAGAATTATAGAGGCAAATATTGCTATTAAAAAGAAGTTTATTTAACTAGCACCCTATTTATTCAACTCTAGAGTGGAGTCATCAATGAAGCTATGAATGTGGCCAAGTGTTCTTTTTTTCCTCATAAAAATGATTGTTTCAGGCTCAAACGAAATGACATTGAGAGATACCAAGAAATCAACTTATTGCCACTTGCAACCGAATGTTGGGATATGCTTAGGGCTAGTACAAAGGTAAGAAGTTACCCCTGTTTGTAAGCGTAGAATCTAGTACCTACCCAGATATATAATTATTATTCATACTAGTAACATAGATCAAAATAATTGCCGCGTTTGCGCAGCAATCTGACAAAATTTGAACGCTGTTAATTAGGTCGCACATTTTTGTACTATTCAAGTCGTTCACCCATCTAATGGCAATTAGTAAAAGTTGTCCAGGATATATATATAGATCAGCTACTCTGTTATCAATACTGTTAATGCACGTTTTATTTTACGCATGTCAGAGTAGATGAGATGTTAAACCCGTTTTTTTTTAAGATATTACTTCGATGTGCAAGCAGAAGACTGCAAGACTTTCATATACGGAGGCTGTGGCGGCAATCAGAACCGGTTCGATTCTTATGATGTGTGCATTGCCAGGTGTAAGGGCGAAAATTTAAAATAAAGTTTTAATATCATTATTCTTTGTTACCCTGAAAAAGAGAATAAAGCTAGAAATAAATTAGACCGATGCACACGTAGACCACGCCTGATTTGTACGTAGAACGACGTCGAGTGGCGACGCGCGGCGTGGATCTAGTGTAGTTCTACAAGTCTAGTTTCCATATAAAATGCATGGAGACCGACGCGCCTAGATCGGCGTACGTGGCACACGTGTGCGCAGTGTGGTTCTACCTTAAAGCTAGAACTACATTAGACCGATGCACACGTGTAACACGCCTGATTTGTACGTAAAACGACAACGCGTGGCGTGGATTAAGTATAGCTTTACAAGTCTAGTTTCCATATAAAATGTATGCTATCAAAAACATAACTTGTAAAAAAACCAAGGCTTGCATTCTGTAAAAAGTTGTGAGATTAATTTATAATTTATTCAGTCAGTACTTAAGGGACCTTGATGACCTAGATTGACTTGGCAATCGCATGTATATCACAAGAAATACGTACTTATTATATTACATTAGATTGTTTAGTCCGATTGCCAAGTTAATCTATGTAGGTCATCAAGGTCCCTTAAGTACTGACTGAATAAATTAACCAGCTTGGTATTACATGGACCTCACAACTTTTTACGGTAGAAGAACAGAGTTGCAAGCCTTTGTTTTTTTACAAGTTATGTTTTTATGGCATCTCATTTCTTTTTGTAGATTCCTTTATATTATAAATATGTACACTTCATTCACTGCAAATGTAATTTTGTAATCCTGTATATTTATATGGGATTACAAAGTTATTTATGCAGTTGGTGTATCTAGAAAGCTGTACTAAAATCGCAAAATGTTTCACTTTTTCATTGATTTATACACTAAACACTAATTGTATTCTAAATTTGAAGCTTCTATGTCTGCTAGAAATGCCTTATTTTTGATGACCGATCAGTTAGTGATTGACAAAATTAAGAAAATTTGACCAGTTATAATTCAGAATATTGATTAAATTTGCAAGGCTTGACTTTTTTAATTTTTGAGTAAATTATGAAGAGTCAAAGTTCATGCAAAATAGCAGATTTTCAGAGGTCTTTACTGAATTAATTTTACACAAATTTATAAATTGATTTCATTAAAAGCCTAGATAATATTCACAAGATAGTGTGTTCAAAATATCTAATGAAAAATGTCATAATCGCGTAAGAGCGGTTGTATGAAAAACAGTGAAAATTATGTCGAGTTGCCTAGCCTGATGGACTAAAGGAAGAGGGGAGGAGATATATCGAACTGATCTGATGATGAAGCTGGAAGGTAGGCTGGTTTTGGATTATTAGAATTGTCAACTGGCTGTAAGGTATCATCGAGCTGGGGTCCAAGTCTGCTATTTTTATAAATTTGTCATTCCAACACGAGTCCATTGTCATTTTGCTAAACGTTCATAATCTACTAATTCATAATGATCGATCATTGATCGGTCAATGATCTCGTAATAGAGTTGTGGTAGAATGACAATATCGAGCTTATTAAAAGTAATCACTGCACAATGCCGTTCTAATGGTAGATCACTGATCGAAGGAACTGTCAAAATTTTAGCAGATTACCGCATACGTCAGACATTCATTTGTCATAATTTACGAGATTACCTAATCTATACTTCATTCTATACCACTTTTTTTAATGGGGTGTCAGTGGTTGACTATTGGAAAGTCATAATGATGCCATTACATTAGTAGATTACCAAACTTGTCAAAATCACAATTATGAAATCATTGATAGACCATTCTGACACTATTGTAATAGCTTGAGGCCCTGATCTGATGATGGAAGGTAGGCACGAAAACTCTGTAATAAAACAATGTATCCTAGCCGTGGCTTGGCTTATTGGAATTGTCAAACAATGTTTTAATGATTCAATTTTAGGTAGGTACTTTACTATAGAACTTGCGCACTTTAAGTTTGACTAAGCGGCACTTTTAGTTGTGGTACTACAACTAAAAAGTGTAAAATGAAAAACTTTTTCCAAAAAAATAACAGCCGAATTCAATGTAAAAAAAACGGTGTTTCTATAACAGTTTTGTTTCTTCGTTATTTAACACCGACTTTCGAAATTAAAGTTATTTAGCACTTTTTATGTCTTTTAGGGGTTCCTTACCTCAAAAAGAAAAATGGAATCCTTATCTAATTTGTTGTCCGTCCGTATGTCTGTCTGTCTGTCGGTCAAGACCCTTTATCTCGGGAACGCGTGGAGGTATCGAGTTGAAATTAAAACCATATACTCAGTGACTCACTCAAACTTGTAAGTTAACGAAAAAAAAGATACGGTCAAAATTTAAATTTTATTTCCCGTTGACCCAGAGTCCTGAAATTTAGCATAAAGTAAGGTCATAAAGCACATGTATAGGAATAAATCTGAAAAATACTTTTTTTGCGAATCGGAAATATCTTCGAGACTCCATTCAGAAATTGAACTATTTACATAGGTAAGTTAGTACGAAACCCTCCAACACCAAACTCACTCCGAAAAAAAAAACATACGGCCGTTTATGTCGCAAAAAACGTCTATTTTGACACTCAAGGAAATCAAAATTTATACGGTACTTCCCATTGACCTAGAATTCTGAAATTTGACATGAAGCAAGGTTTCATAGCACAAGTATAGGAAAAAGTCCTTCAAACTGTTTTGTAATTACGTAACAAAAAATTTTTTTTCGGCGATCCAGAAAATTATTCGTAACTCAATTCGGGAATTTAACTGTTTTCACAGGTAAGTTTGTGCGAAACTCTCAGTGCGCGAGTCCAACTCGCAATTGCCCGGTTTTTTTTACATTGAAGTCTGTTGTATTTTTTTTGTAAAAAGTTTTTTTTCTATGTGTTGGTAAATGCCCAAATTCGATGCTTTAGCTCCAAGTATACATATACTACCCCTTTCAAAACACTACCATCTCATCTCGATTGCATCTACCTACTTCGATTTATCGTAAGCATCTCTTGGGATTAACTGTTAGTAATAGCTGAAAATATCGACAGTCGTTGAGTCGTTTCACTCAGTGTAATTGTTATTGACGGAAACATTAGTCCTTGGAGAGGTTTGATTAAGCTCCGAGCTACTGACGAATAGCTCTCCACGATTGCTTCGTTACGGGCAATCGATGAGTAGACGCTCGTTGATGAGTTGCGGGCCTAGGTTTTTGTTTTAATGATTGTGGAAAAGGCGTGTTCCGAAAATAGCCTAGTATAGTATCATGTGAGGACTAGTACTTACCAACGGCTTCGCCCGCGTGGTAGTAGACAAACTTGCTTCTCCATACAAACTTTAGACACCCGTTTTTTCCCTTTAGAGGATGAATTTTGGAAAATGGTAAAAAAAATTCACACTCGTAGACCCTGTAGCTTCGGCTAGGCGTTGATATGTCAGTCAGTCAGTTTCTCGTTTTATATATATAGATTTCTGTTTTTGAAATTAAGAAAGTCAATAAATGTAGAAGGGTCAATGTACTTTATATAAAAACATTTCTGGCACCTACTTTTCAACCTGTTTTGACAATGATGCTACTGGGTTCTTGAATTTTATATATTCTAGGTTTGCTTTATAAGGAAAAATGAAAACGACCGTATTTCTTGACCTGAAATAACTTTCACAATTTCAAATATGCTACGTGGAAAATATTCTGAATTTGTACCTTACACAGTAGAATTAAGTCCTATTTGGGACACTTCACAGTTCCAGTCTCTAGTGTAATAGTGAAGTCAGAAATAGCTGAGAAAGAACTATTTGTTAGTGTCCTTGCATCTGGGTCACAGTTGGTTTTGCGTGGCGTGAAGCGTTTCGTAAGTCGAATAATTAATGAATTTCCTTAATACCAGAGGCGTAAGGACGAGTTTTTATGCTTACGTGATCGCGTTTAGGTCACGTAAACGTCAATTTGTATTGAAACTGGATAAGAGCAGTGTGGAGACAATTTTTTAGGGTTTCGTTCCTCAAAAGAAAAAAACGGAACCCTTAAAGGATCACTTTCTTGTCCGTTCGTCTGTCTGTCTGTCTGTCAAGACCCACATCTCGAGAACGCGTGGATGTATCGAGTTGAAGTTAAAACCATATAGGTACTCAGATCTACGGTCCCTTGAAGCTGTAAAAAAATCAAACTTCCGAGTTAACGAAAAAAAAAGATATGGCCGTTTATGTCACAAAAAACGTGTATTCGACACTTTCAAGGGAATCAAAATTCATAGGTTAGTTCCCGTTGACCTAGAATCCTAAAATTTGGCATGAAGCAAGGTCCCATAGCACAAATATAGGAAAAAATCTGAAAACTGTAAATTTGTAGTTACGTCACCAAAAAAAACATTTCTTTGCGATTCGGAATAATTTTCTTAACTCAATTCGGGAATTGAACTGTTTTCATAAGCAAGTTTGTACAGAACCCTCAATGCGCGAGTCCGACTCAGACTTGCCCGGATTTTTTTATTATAGACTAGCTGCTGCCAGCGGCTCCACCCGCGTGATTGTAGAAAATTGTCTTAAGGGAACATACTTCCGGAATAGTAAGTATCGTGTAAAGTATCCTGTGTGATATTCCGGGACATGGTCTACCCATGTGCCAAATTTCATCCAAATTTGTTCTGTCATTTGACCGTGAGGGAGTAACAAACATACACAAACATTCGCTTTTATTATGTACCTAAGTGTGGTCAAGTGCGATGTTGTTCAAGCGTGAGCCGCTTGACCACTATCTCACTTGATGGTAAGCGATAATGTAGTCGACGATAGAGCACGCTTGCCTAGAAGTAACAGACCCTTAGTTTGTATCTATCAGGAAACACAGACTCCGGCAGGGAATTCCACTCCTTAGCTGTACCTACGCACAATGAA
Source organism: Mythimna pallens (assembly GCA_961205895.1). Classification (NCBI taxonomy): domain Eukaryota; kingdom Metazoa; phylum Arthropoda; class Insecta; order Lepidoptera; family Noctuidae; genus Mythimna; species Mythimna pallens. The sequence continues at coordinate 9,890,975 of OY540831.1, read as the reverse complement.
TGTGTAACCATACAGTGAAACACAATATTATTCTTTACGATTTGACATTAAAAAAACGTTAACGTAAACGTTTGCTTTTAAACGTAAACGCGACCAACTAAGTATAAAAATAATCCATGAAGGAATTTTAGAGGAGTTGTCAGCTCATCAAAATCAGACCTCAGATTTTTCGTGGAGGGTCATTTAAATAAAAAACAGTTAAAGCTCCGCCGCTGGCAATTACTAAAGTCTCGCCGGCTGTAATCCTCGTTCTGACGAAGAAAAACTCCCCTAATTAATAGTGCAGCTTCCGGATTAATTAGCGTAGATCTGCCGCCGCCTGCCGCTCCTATTATTTGAATTTCGTTAGTTATTTGCTTAACTATAGTCTCGGAGAATTAATCAAGTAGCGGCATGTTTTTACTAAAAAAAAAGCACAGACTGCTAATTTGATTGCAATGCTACGAGTAGGTATCATTAAAAGCTCAGATACATTAAGGGACAAAATGTCCCCCAACATGACGCGCAACGCTCAATCTGCGTAACGCTGTAACTTTACCCAGTGTTTTGCAACTTGCCCCACAATATTTTACAATGCATTCACATCACGCGGGACATGTTGTTGGACATTTGACAGCGTTGCGCATCAATTTGACTGGCCTGTTGACCTAGTGCTTAGTGGCCCTGACTGCTATGCCGGAGGCCTTGGGTTCGATGCACACCCAGGACAAATGTTTGTGTGATGAGCATGATCATTTGTTCTGTGTCTGGGTGTAATTTGTCTATAATATGTATGTATTTAGAAATATATAAGTATGTTTATCAGTTGTCTAGTATTCATAACACAAGCTCTGCTTAGCTTAGGACTAGACGACGTTGTGTGATAGTTCTGGAATATTATATTATATCATGTAATGACATTAGGGGACAAAATGTCCCCCAACACGACGCACAACGTGCACGCAACTTTGTCAAATTGTTCAACAACATATCCCGCGTCACGTGAATGCGTTGTAAAATGTTGTGGGGGAAGTGGCGGGACACTGGGCAACGTTGCAACGTCACGTAGATTGAGCGTTGTGCGTCATGTTCGGGTACGTTTTGTTCTCTAATGTGACTGAGGCTTTAAGTAGTCACTTAGTTTATAAGAAATTATTTGCCAGTATTGCATGGAAGGATTTAAATGAAAAAAGATTCGCAGAAAAAAAAAGTCGTATATCGCACCTTCGGTAAAACAAGGCCAAAACTGCAATCATCACAAAAAATCTCTCCTCTACACTACAATTAGTGTAGGGGAGAGATTTTTTGTATATTTACAGAATGAGGTCAGCACTAAACGAACGAAGTATCTTTATTGTTACCAACATTTCTAAAATATAGTTATTTTAGGCATGTTGGCAACATAAATTAATAACGTTTTGTTTTTTTTTTTATTTATTTTACCAGCAACCTGGTCCAGCTTCGCAAGGATGTCATAAATCTTTGAAATTCTCGGCGCTTTCCTCTAATATTAAGTGCATGTATTACACACCTAAACCTTCTTGATAAATCACTCTGTCTATTGGTGAAAACTGCATGAAAATCAGTTCAACAGTTTTTGAGTTTAGGTATCTCATTCATATCAGACAGATAGATGCGGTGATTTTGTTTTATAATATTTCCACCATTGAGGGGTCCAGAATCATGTACTAGGGCCATGATACACATTTATTCGTCTGAGAAACAGTGTATAGATAGTAAGTACGTCGGGAACACGTGCCTTTTCATGAATATTCGAGTGAAATTATTCAGTCAGTTTTTTTATTTTATTCTTAATAGGTTCGCGCTTGACCGCTATCTCACCTGATGGAAAGCGACGATGCGGTCGACGATGGAGCGCGCTTACCTAGAAGTAACCTATTCACTCTTGACTTAAAGAATCCCGGGTTTTTTAAGCGAGGGGTACAATTGTGCCGTTGTTCTACTTAAGGTGCGATATATAGGGTGACTGGTAATTAGTGACCGATACTTAAACACATGATTGTACTCATGATCACAAACAACTTTCCCAAAGAAACTTTTTTTATATTCTCATTAGTTTTATCACAATAATAAAACAGCTGTTTAAATACGCACGCGCGCCTGCGTCCGGCGACCGCTCAGCTGTTAGCCGCGTGACGCCGTCGTACCTACAATAGTGATAGAACACCCGCGCAGCTTGCAAACCCATAGGTGTACGTAATGTACCTACAAACTAGTGAGTATATAAAAAAAGTTTCTTTGAGAAAGTTGTTCGTAATTATGAGTACAATCACGTGTTTAAGTATCGGTCACTAATTACTAGTCACCCTATATATAAAAGTTGATCGGTAAGGAAGACGGGAGTACGTGCCTTTTCATGAACATTCGACTGAAATGATTCAGTCAGATTGTTTTTTCAACTGCTTAATTGCGTCGTTATTGTTCTTCAAATGGAATAAACAAGGAAAACAGGAGAAACAAAGGTTTATAATTACGTTCGGTTGGGTCCTGGTGGCAGTTTGATTAAGTTGATTGATGTCCCCAGAGAGCTTCATTTACTAAAACAAAGCTGATTGTGATATATAGGGTTGCCAACTTTTATTAGAAGAAATAGAGTGTATCTCATTTCAAAGGAGGTAAATAAAGAGTACGGACTTATAAAAAAACTGGGCAAGTGCGAGTCGAACTCGCGCCCTGAGGGTTCCGTTCAAACTTACCAATGTAAACAGTTCAATTCCCGCATGGAGTCTCGAAGATTTTTCTAAATCGATTTTTTTTTTGTTGTGACGTAACTACAAATTTACAGTTTTCAGATTTTTTCCCATACTTGTACTAAGAAACCTTGCATCATGCTAAATTTCAGGATTCTAGGTCAACGGAAAGTACCCTATAGATTTTGATTCCCTTGAGAGTGTCGAAATACACGTTTTTTGCAAAATAAACGGCCGTATCTTTTTTTCGTGAACTCAGAAATTTGATTTTTTAACTGCTTCAAGAAACCGCACACCTGAGTATATAGTGTTAATTTCAACTCGACACCTCCATGCTCTCCTGAGCACGTTCACGTGAGAATTTTAACATTCTTAATCTTATTTGCCACTATTTTATTTCCGCTGTTTTTTAAAGCACGTTCTAAAACAGTCAATGTTGAAACTAGAAATAATTATTTAATGGTTAAATTCCAGTTTTATCTGCTGCTATAAGTACTCAGGTACTCTTATTTTTGTTCAAATACAATAATAAATTTAAAATTCAATAAATTATTTATAAAAAAAAAAAAACAATTTTATATTTTACAAATATTTTCTATTTATTACACACGCACACGCATTTCCGAACGTGTTTTTCTTTGTGGTGGAATTTCAAAATCGGAATGAACTTCGAAATGGCATGTTTCTCACTCGCTTTTTTATAAGGGCGAAAAAGAGAGAGTACAGTGCAGTTCGAATGTTTCGAATTGTGTGGCTAAAAAAAATAAATAATTAAAAAGTTACTTTGTCTCACGCAGTGAGCAAAATCGAGTTTTGCTCACTGTTTTCAAGCAGCAAAACCTACTTGTTTGATCTGCTGTAGTGAAAAAAGTATTTTAGCGTGCTATATTAGTGTTATCGATTATAGAGTACATCTACATGATATAAAGTACAATACTCTATTTTAGAGTACGGTTGGCAACCCTAGATATATATCTAGGTATTCTTTTCGTGTCCCTTTATTGAGAAGACAGTCCTGTTATTTAGGACTATAATTTATTTACCTACTCCATTTGTTTGATTGCAGCAGATGACATTGTATATTTAATATTTCACAGACGAACGTCTTTGTTCTACGGATTTCGACGTTGTTTTGAGCAAAATATGATGATAAATGTTTGTTGGAAGTGCGTTATATCTATGTTTACTTGGAAACTTAAACATTGGGAGAGTCAACACGAGAGAGAAAAGTGTTGTTTTAGTGTCCGTAACCAGTTAGCGTTTTAGTATCCCTGCTAACTTTACTGAATATTTTAGAGAATACTTAAGAGGTTTATTGTTGAATGATGTTAGTCATATAGTCAAAAAGCTTTTTATTTTGTAGATCACACTTATATAATATTAGCTTCTGCTAGCGGCTTCGCCCGCATGAAAGTAGGTTTTTCCATACAAACTTTGGACCCCCTTTTCATCACCTTAAGGAAGAAGTTTCGTAAAATGCGCTGATGTCTACACCATATAAGGAACCTACCTGCCAAATAGGTGTTATAGTTTCTGTTTCTGAGATTTCTTGATTCATCAGTGAGTGGTATTTCGCTTTTATATATATATATGATTATAATTAAAGGCGAAAGTTTGTGTGTGTATGTTTTTTGCTTCTCGTTCGTGCGGCTGAACGGGTTTGGATTAACTCATTGAATGCCCGGTGCGCGGATCCACGCGAGACACAATCGCTTTTTAATTGTGTCTCTAATTGCGGCATACGAAAGGTTAAACTTGGGACATGGGTAGCCTCTGTCCTGCACATAGGACTTTTTAATTCCCTGCCGGGAGTCTGTGTTTCCTTATAGCTACAACCTAGGGGTCTTTAAGTCAAGAGTGAATAGGCAAGCGTCCTTCATCGTCGGCCACATCATCGCCTACCGTCAGGTGAGATAGTGGTCAAACGTGAGCCTATCTATAATAAAACAAGTGCGAGTCAGACTCGCCGCACGGAAGATTCTGCACAAACCAATGAAAACAGTTCAATTTTCGAATTGAGTTACGAAGATTTTTCCGAATCGCAAAAAAGTTTTTTTTTGTGACCTAACTACTAATTTACAGTTTTCAGATTTTTCCCTATACTTTTGCTATGAGACCTTGCTTCATGCCAAATTTCAGGATTCTAGGTCAACGGGAAGTACCCTATAAATTTTGATTCCTTGAGAGTGTCGAAATATACGAATAATATTTTTTGCGACATAAACGACCGAAACGTAGAAGTTTGATTTTTTCACAGCTTCAAGGGACTGCAGATCTAAGTATATGGGTTTAATTTTAACTCGATAACTCCACGAGTTCTCGAGATACTACGCGTTCCCAGATGTATGTATAAAGATTTACCACCAAAAATGATTATGAAACTGTGTGTATTTCCTTCTTAAATCCCCGGTAGACCAGTAGACCTTCGTTATTTAGATACTCCACAGCTCTGTGAACTCTTTTGTTTTAATTAAAACTTTCAGTAGTAATTTCATAGTCCTCAAGTTTCATAAAAGTTAGTAAAAACTGTCTGAGAGGATCTAAACTTGCGGAGCTGGGGGTACTCTTATAGGATTATAATTGGTATAAAGGATGTAAGAATTTCCTCCAGGCGAGCGTTTTTAAAGTAAGTTTGTGAGGGATTCTGTAGATATCTGTATTTGGTTGAAACAAACTTTCTTAATCAACATTATGGTTTGCACTTAGCCTAATTAACTAGCGACAAGTTTCTCGAAACAACGCCTTGTTTTCATAATATGCTAGAGAGTCGCTATAGATGGTCTGCTAGACCATGAAAAGATCAGTTTTGTTTTTTTCGTATTCTATATAAATCAATATCAAATATCAATTGCTTCATAACCAGTCATCAAAGCAGATAATTAAGTAACCAGGGTCGTCAGATGCAAGTAGTTGAAATTTTGTATGTGAATGAAACATGATTAAAGTTCATAGTAAATAAACAACTCACTAATAAAATTAAAATTCATTCAAATAAAATTAAATTTCGACTTTTTTTAATTTTATTCGACCGGAAGGCTCTGGAGTGGTGACCGCGCACGAGAAGACGCAGCATTGGAAGGCCTTCCACAAGGTGGATAGATGTCCTGGTGAGAGTGACGGGAAAACGATTGATGCGGGACGTACATGACCGTTCGTTATGACGACACTTGGGGGAGGCTTTTGTCCAGCAGTGGACATCTTTCGGCTGAAACGATGATGATGATGAATATCTTAATCTACTTTGAGATAAATAAGAAGAGCCCATGTTTACACAGCAGTCGAAAAAGTAATAACAAAATGGAAATTCAAAATACATTTTCGAGCACCTAGCTTCCGAATTTGCCCGGATTCCGTTTTGTTTTTCCAGAAGAACGTCAACACAACTTTGTTGTTGTTGTGGACATCCCAAATTCGTAGTTGCACAACTACAAACAATGCCAGTGTAACCAGTAACTGGGCTGTAATTTATAGCTTGTCGCGACAGATTTACTACCAGAACATAAAGCGAAAGGCAATTTTTTAAAACACGACTACTGGCTTTACTAGTTACCACTTTCGAAGGGTACAAATGGTGTTCATTCGCCGTGAATTTTATATGCTAAATGCTTCAATGTCTATTTTGAATGGAATTCCAATTTGTTTGGTGATAAGCTGTTAAATGATGATGGTAATTTGCATAGCCTGTTCAGTGTTTATGTCCTTTTCTTTATAGGATTTGATTCGGTTACATTAATCTATTTACAGGCATTTTTAGGCAAGAAGTAATTTATTTACAATAGGTATGTACTCGTATTTAGAAATATATAAGTATATTTATCAGTTGTCTAGTACTCATGCCACAAGCTCTGCTTAGTTCGGGACTAGATGGCATTAAGTTGGGCACGCCATAATTATGGCGGTAAGTCCCCTCTTTGAGGAGTGACTGGAAAGATCTCACGGCGTCCTCACCTTCCGCATGACGCAATCTCGGTGACGCTCGGGTGTCACCACTGTGTGGACCGCCCGGAGGACACAGTGGAGCACACGGTGAAGGTGTGCCCCGCTTGGGCAGAGTACCGCCGTGTCCTCGTGGGGGCGATCGGCGGCAACGATCTCTCGCGCCGGGCCTTAGTACAGGCCATGGTCCGAAGCGAAGAGGTGTGGCAGGCAGTCGTCTCCTTCTGCGAAGCAGTGATGCTAACAATGAAAGCGTCCGCACGTGTACGCGCGAGGGAGCGGCTCTCACGCCCCAGCCGAGAAAATTGGGATTCCGATTCCGATTTCCGACCACCGTAGGCGCGGGTTTGCGGAAGGCGAGCAATGGGTAGCTCGCCGTCCCACCATCCGGTAACCGTCCGGACCGACCCCAAGTCGTCGACGGCGCGCACTGTTCCACGCGCGCCTCAAGGAGATGTCAGCAAACCGTAGGGGCCCAGCAGGGTCGAAGCCTATTAGGGCCAAGGGTCTGCTTCTGAAAGGAAGACTCGGCCCTGGTATGAAAGCGTGTATGAAAGGCAACGAAGTAACAGGTGGGAACGAAGGAACAAGAGCGAGGGATGTCATTGGATGATTTTCCCGCCTAAAAAAAGGGCAAATTTAGGAACACGAGTGATGAGTATTAGTCAGTAAAAGTCAGTCACTTTTTTTTTTAAATTGATATAAACCAGTGCTTGATTGCGATCCCACCTGATGGTAAGCAGTGATGCAAACATTGATGGTGAGGCGCACTAATTTATTAGTGTGCCACTTTCTCTCACATCACACGTTACGATGATTTCCCAACCAAAAAAAAAATCAAAACAAAAAAGGTGCCGATCAGTCAGAAAGATGAAGATAATTGAAAGTAATATCCGAATGCATTTAATGTAGGTTTAGTGTATAAAAATCCATATATTAAGATAAGTATTCCATTAAATGGATTGAAATCTAGGATCTACCTATTACTCGCCGTCCGGCGTCCGGCAAAGACAGTGTGATGTGTTCTACGCGCACCTTAGAGAGATGTCAGCAAAATTGATGGGGTTAGTTAGAGCTGGTTAGGGTCGACGCCTACCAGGGCTGTGGATTGTTCGGAGGACTAACTGTAGCCTTTGCAAAAAGGAACATAAAACTCTGAAGTTTTTGATGATTTGCCACGTAAAAAGGTCACAAGTCACAAAACATTATCAGATGTCTCAAAAGGATAATTAGCGTTTTGAGAACACATTTATTGTGCTTACAGCCAAGGAGTGGAATTCCTTGCCGGATTCTGTGTTTCCTGTTAGCTACCACTTAGGGGTCTTTAAGTCAAGAGTGAATAGGCTACTCCTAGGCAAGCGTGCTCCATCGTCGATCACATTATCGCTTACCATCAGGTGAGATGGTGGTCAAACACGAGCCTATCATTAATAAAAAAAAACTAAATTAGCCTTGACCGTAAACAAGTTACGGAAGGCTGCAAGATTTGGCATTGGGACTTAGCATTAGTGACTTCAGTCATGCGTCTCGAAAGAGGTTTTAAAACCGTCTGTCTACGCTTGTCTGTCGTGACGTAACGTAATCTAAAAGGCGACCTGCATACCAAACAAGCTGAAACGGTCGTCGCGATGTAAAATATTTTCACGAGTAACACAATTCATTTTTAGGGTTCCGTACCCGAAGGGTGCCAACTGCACCCTTTTACTAAGTTTCCGCTGTCTGTCTGTCCGTCTGTCTGTCAGCGGGCTGTATCTCATAAACCGAGAAAGAGAGTTGACATTTTCACGGAATTTGCCGTTACAACAAAAAATAATAAATTAAAATAAAGTTAAAAATTCTCCATACAAAAGAAAATAACACGTATTTTGTGTTTTTTTTTTATTTGCTTGATTTAATCCTTTGTGTGCGAGTCCAAGTCGCACATAGCCAGTTTTTTGTAAAAAATCCGGAACAATTCAGATGTTACAGCATAAATTAAAACATTTTAATACAACGCGATTTTTTTGGTTATTTAAAAAAAAAACATTAAAAATATATTATTATATATTATATTGTTTAGGTGAGATATAACAAACTCCTTGACTTCACGAACACTATTCAAATATGTAAGGCATCCACTGTTCACTTATGTTCCAACCCCAACTTCATTTATCATCCTTTACTCTATTAGGATGCTATTATAATACTGAGCAGAGAGTAGTATTTTAGCTTTACAGCTTTCGGACTATTTGTGGCATTTTTCCCCACCAGTATCAAACCTACTGGTTGATCATATTGGGCCAATATCAAGTCAGTATCGATCTGTTACGAGTCGATTCAGTCCGGCCAGTATCGAACCACTAGAAAGCAAGTATTAGACTAATATCGAATCAGTATTGGGATGTTATTAAGTCTATCACAATTGATGGTATTATTGAGTGAACCTGAGTTACGCAGAGATCGAAAACGCGTCACGCGTCCCAAAAATGACAAGAGTTGTCATGTGGGGATGTAACATAACTTGTTAAAATGTCAGTCATGCGAGCAAGAAAGAGAGATTGAGTTACACGCACTATATAGCTCCTTCCCTTTAACAGTTCAGTTTAGGTCGTTAAATGGATCGCGTTACGAGCTCGGGGTAGCACTACTTTCTCAATTCAAGCGATTAACGATAAGCGAAAACTATGAAATTGCCTTAATATGAAAAAAAAAGTTTTTTTTATTAGCTTTCATGGTTATAAGAACTACGATATTACAGAAAATACAAAACACAAAGAATCCAACAAAATCTAATTTCGGAAAAAGAATAACGTACCTTTAATATAAAGTTTATTTGAACTTATAATTCTTAGTCAATCCAAAGATATAAATAACACTTTAAAGTCCGTTCCGTCCGTCCAAATCCGTTCCGTTCCGTTCCGATCCGTTTAAAAAAAAAAAACGCAAATTTCGTACTTTAACCCCTATTATTAATTTAAGACACATTACTTGTATGGATAGGATCATAGACATTATACTATAAGTGGTAAGTACTTACTACACCTCACTAGGCTGTGCTATCCAATAAATCATACTCCAAGTTTGTTTACCAACAGTGTTTTTAAAAACACTAGAGGATTACAATTTAGACAACATAGCGTAACGCTAAGCCGCTTATTCCCTGATCATCTATGGTTTGCGATCTGTCAAACGTGTTTTAATCCTATAAAATATCTTTAAATGCCTTGTTATATATTTATGCCTGTAGATAAGTATTGTAATCAATGAAACCAATTAATCGAAGGCTTTTCTTATACTGTTACAGATGCAGTTATATCCATCAATATTTATCAATCGAAACTCACGAGGTATCACAGCGTCCTCACCTTCCTTCCGTATGACGTGGGGGTCCAGACGCATCCTTCCGGAGGCTCTACGCAGGAATCGTTAGATCCATTGCCCTTTATGGGGCGCCGGTATGGGCGTCGTCACTGCAAAAGCGACCGGCGGCCAAGCTGAACGCATGCCAGAGGGTCATGGCCATCCGGATGGTGCGGGGATATCGCACGTTTTCCCGTGAAGCGGCGAGCCTCCTTGTTCGCCAGCCACAACGCCAGCCACATGGTATCTGGAGGCAACAATCCTTGCACGCATGCACGATTTACGCGTGGAGATGCAACGCCGGGGCGAAACTCCATGGCTGGCATGGCTGGAAAGACCACATGGCGTCCTTACCTACCGCATGACGCAGGTTCCTGCACCGAATTCATGCGGAAGACCCGCCCAGGTGTCGCCACTGTGTGGACCACCCGGAGAACACGGTGGAGCACACGGTGGAGGTGTGCCTTGCGCTTGGGCATAGCAACGCCGTGTCCTCGTGGGGGCGATCGGCGGCAGTGAACTCTCGCGCCGGGCCCATGCCCGATGTACCAATGTACAGGCCATGGTCCGGAGTGAGGAGGAGTGGCGGGCGGTCGCCTCCTTCTGCTAAGCAGTAATGCTAGCAAAGGAGGCGGCCGATCGCGTGAGGGAACAGGAGTGGGAGGCAACAGTCCTTGCACGCATGCACGATCTGCGCGTGGAGATGCAACGCCGGGGCGAAACTCCATGGCTGGGATGGTGGGAAGACTTCCGCCGGGATCTCATGGTGGAATGGCGACAACAACTATCGCAACCCAGTGCTGGGCACGCCACAATTATGGCGGTAAGTCCCCTCTTTGAGGAGTGGCTGGAAAGACCACATGGACTCCTTACCTTCCGTATAACGTAAGTCCTCACGGGATACGATAAGTTCGTGAGGTTCCTGCATCTAATTCAGGCGGAAAAAACGTTTGTGTCTCCGTTGTGCGGACTGCTCGGAGGAGACGGTGGAGCATACGGTGAAAGTGTGCCCCGCTTGGGCGAAGCACCGCCATGGCCCCGTGGGGGCGATCGACGACGGTGACGTCTCGCACCGGGCCCTTGTTCTGGCTATGGCCCTGACATCCTAGCAAACGAGACGCCGACCCTGTAACCAGCTACTGTAGGCGTGGGTTAGCGGACGGCGGCAGCAGGTCCGAAGCCTATTAGGGCCATGGATTGACTACGTCATGGGGCGCAAAGGGCAACTGTAGGAAAAACAACTGCAGTAAAAGTCTTGCACGCCTTCCCGCTCTGCCCTAACAAGTCATTAAATGATTTACACTGAAACTGCATTAAAAATACGAGGTGTATAAACAGAAAAATAAACGCGGAACGTATTTCAGATACATAAGCTGTCTCATATTTATATTAGTAATATTTATAGTCGTCGTGTGTGTTGTGTTCAAACATTTGTTTATTTGTATTTTAACCCTATTCGTTAACAAATTCATCTTTTAGTTTATCTATGGCTAGCTAGTAGAAGCAAGCTACGCTGATTGCTCAGTGGGTTGCATAAGTAAGTAACGTGGTAAGGCAGTGTCTTTCGAATATCTCGTCAGTGTCTAGAGCCTTGCTTAGCATGCAACATGCACCGGTTTCATTCGTAGCACTGAACAAGGCGAACAATGTTACGTGGCCTCTGGAGACATAGAATAGTAAGTGTAGGTACAGAAGGTTAGTTTCAACCACATGGAGGCGTCTCATCTGGTGCTGATAGATCACTGTCAATGTAATAAAGCAAGTCCCTTTTACTCGCGTTCAATAATGAAGATGGACAGCGTTCAGCAAGCAGCAGCAAAATTGTCACATCTGTAACGCTATATAGGAACTAAAAATCAAATTCCTCCATCGCGGTATTAGAGCTCTCCACGCGAACAGAACATATACAACAGCCCGAAATCAAAGATCGGGCAATTGCCCGGTTCTGACAAAACATCAGTCTTCCCTTTTCAACGTAGATATGTTGAGAATTTACGCCCTGTTTGTTTCGCATACTTTCTAAATTAACATTGACTACCGTTTTATTAGCATTAAAAAAAAAAAAAAAAAAAAAAAAAAAAAAAAAAAAAAAAAAAAACATAACCATCTTGTAGCGCGGCGATTCTTAATGTTTTATGTCCTTAGGATTGAGGTGCCACATTTCGTATCTTAACAAAATTAATTACTTATTAAGTAGTAAGTTTAAACATTTTGTAAGTTCGATGCTCGATTTTGTAGTATAAATACTTCAAAAGTTATATGAATATAAATAGGTCACCTCAATCTTAACGTTTGTGTTCCTCTGGGATCGGTTTCATAAAACAAACGATAACAAGTGCAAGCACGAAAAATAATCATAAAAATAAAAATAAAATATAATATAAAAACATATAATTTAGATAAATCAAAAATCCAGTCTCGACTGTACTTGCACTCGTGTCTGTGTATGTTTCTGCTCTTTTACAAAGTCAGCCTTCTGTAACCATCTATTCTGTGACCCGACCCCCGAGACGTGTTTCTGAAATAACATTGGAGTACGCCTAATTAATGATTTAAGAATGGAAGCTAGACGGAGAATTTGTTTTTATTTTGGCCATTGTAGATTAGTTTTGCGGGACTAATTAGAATTGGGTAATGTCGGTGATAATGAGTTTGGTTCATTGCGTTTAGCCGTGTTACCTAGAGACGGCTTAGTTTTATTATAAAAATCGGTCAAGTGCGAGTCGGGCTGGCGCTCTTAGGTGCCCGTACAAACTTACCTATGTCAATAAATACGAGTAGTTCTATTTACGAATCGAGTCACGGAAATATCATATTTTATGCAATGAGATCTTGCTACTTGGCAAATTTCGGGATTCTAGGTCAACGGGAAATACCCTATAAGTTTTGATTATCTTGCGAATGTCAAATATGGTGTGCGTGTAGTGTGAGGGCCCGTTTGTTAAAACTATTTGAAAATATGCTTAAGATTTAGTGGACGTTCCCAAAGAATTGTGGAAGTTGGAATCAGAATTCATGAAAATCAAATAAGCAAGTTATAGACTGTTAAGTTGGGCCCTCAGTTCTCACATAGAGAATTGAGTGCCCACCTGTACCGGATAAATTATGGACACAACAGAAAAACTTTTTATGCTAAAATCTAAGGTAAAGCCAAAAAAAAAAGTGGAAACAAGATATTATCGTAAAACACACTCCTACTTTATATATCCTTGTTCAAAATGGGCCCTCAAATCTCAAATCAATTGCAGCGTAAAGGTAGCATAAACAGTCTAGTCTTTAGGATGAGTTGATGTAGAAGTTTGATATTTGCTTTCACTGCTCCAAGGGGTAGCAGATCTTAGTACTTATTTGATATTAATTTCAGCTTAATATCTCCACGCGTTCCTAAGAAAAAGGGTCTTGACAAATGGATAACAAAGTCCTGATCAAAGTCCTGGTCCAAGATCCTGTCCGGGTACCCTAAAGACATATGTTCTTAGCCATTAGTTCTCTTAAAAAAATAATTTTGCTGATTTTTTTTAGTTTCTAAATTCTCTTTTATTTAAAGGTTATTATAATTAGTAGGGCTTTTTTAATAATAATAGTCGGATTTTTTAAATTCGGCTACAGAGTGGACGAAATACGCTTCTGTCACCGTTTATTGTTCTCATCGGTTGTCGATAGAAAAGAAGAACATCGCATATTCGTGATAAAAATAGGTCTGTGAGTGTGTACATTTAGCAACTTTATTAATTCGAGCATTTTGCTCCAGAACGTGGGCGAAATGCCGCGATCTAAGAAAAGCAGCAATATTATATATTATAGTCACGCAAAACTTGTATCCGTTATAAATAAACGTATTTGTCAGTTTCTGTCTGCAAACGACGACAGAATGGATGAGAAATGCTCTTATGGCGTGGGAGGAAGGACAACTCAAAAATAAACCTAAACCATATCGCAACAAATTTTATTAACAGTGGTACATAAATAATTACAATAAAATATACACAAAGAAAATATATTCAGATTATATAAAGCTTAATTACCTACCTGACAAATTTACTGTATTTATCGGTAAACACTCTAATAATTTCAAAAACTGTAAAATGTATAAAAATAAAATTATATGGATAGTGTTGTGTGGTCCGTGGTTCTATCTTCCTTTATATTTAGAGCCGGCTAGGGCCTGCAAAGTGAAGAACTGTTTTAGTGCGCTGAATATCTTCGCATAGTACTTGGCGGAGGTGACTGACGTATCAGATTTAAATTTTCTGCATCTTATTTTTCTGCCGCCTGAAAGGTGTTTTTCGTTACATAAAAAAAGGAATAAAAAAAAAGTGAAAGTCAGTAAGGGTGTGTGGATTGATATTTACATGTCCTTACCATCTCGTATCGCATCTCTTCGCAGATGCGCTCGCACAGGTCGGTGGGGATGTCTGCCTCCTGACAGTCTTGCAACACGTACTTTAGTTGCGATGTCCTGCAGACAGATACAATACTCATGTAACACTGAACTTTATTATTTTACGGTCTTTTGTCATTGTGAATTCTGATCCAGTCCCTTGTTTGAAGGAGTTACCGTAGCCTTCGCAAAAGGGGCAACTAAAGGAAAACTGTGGGGTTTTCGTGAAACTCTGTCACACAGGGACAAGTCCAAGCAGAGGAGGAATTATAAGCGATTATCTTCTAGAGCCATGGACATGAAATTATGAAAACAACCAGAACAGCAGAAGGACTTGCGGAGAAGTCACGTGACAGGTACTGTCATTGCCATATACTTATTTTGCACTTCGGGAACGCTAACAAAAAATACATTTGTCTAAGTTTGCTCATGTTGTGCTTCTATGAATATGAGGCAAGTGTTTGGTCAGAAAGAATATAGCAAAACACCGAATTACTAGCGCAGCTTTTGTCATAGTCTTACAAGACTCAAGGAGTTCTGGTAAAAATTAATAGTCTATAAGTATAGAAAAAACTGGGCAAGTGCGAGTCAGACTCGCTCCTTGAGCGTTCCGTACAAACTTACCTACGTAAATAGTTCAATTCTCGGATGAGATGATAATGGAGTCTAGAAGATTTTTCTGAATCGCAAAAAAAAAATTGTTGTGACGTAACAACAAATTTACAGTTTTCAGATTTATTCCTATTTTAATATAATTTTTTCCTTTATGCAAAATTTTAGGATTCTGGGTCAACGGGAAGTACACCCTATGAATTTTGATTCCTTTGAGAGTGTCGAAATGTACGTTTTTTTCGACATTTCAAACGGTCGTATCTTTTTTTCGTTGACTTACAAGTTTGATATTTTCACAGCTTCAAGAGACCGCAAACTTGAGTATGTGGTTTTAATTTTAACTCAATACCTCCACGCGTTCCCGAGATAAAGGGTCTTGACAGACAAACAGACAGCAAAGTGAACCTATAAATGTTCCTTTTTTCCTTTTGAAGTACGGAACCCTAAAAAAAGAGCTGGGAAGAGTGGTCCTTGGCAGCTCTTAGCCTCTTTTAACAAAGACTGATCCTTGGTAACTCTGGAAAGAGAAAACTGGAAGGAGGGTGATGTGGGAGAGTTTTGCAAAGGAGTTAGACCTTCGGGCTTATAAATTGCAAGAGTAACTTAGAAACCCTTCTTAGGATTTTTAAAGTTTGGCTGCGGGAACGTTTGAAAGAGATAGCCTGGGCCTAGAATGCAAACATCATATGAAGGACATTGCTGGGTTTTAATCAGTAAAAGTCTGACTCGTCTTCTCGCTACATTCTAGAGTGGAAGAAGTCATTTGATGATTTCACACTTCAAAAAAGGATTTGTAAAGCTATGGACTGTACTGACTGACTTTAGCAATTAGTTCCATCGCCAATGATTAGGTAGCGAAAACCGAATAGAACTAGAAACAAGTCAGTGATTGTTTTACCACCCAAGCTAGTGTTATTTTGGGCAAATATTTTTCTTTGATAGCTCTTGATGCTGCGAGTAACTTTTAAAGAGAGTGTTCTCATCGGCGAGTGCGAATCGGTGATGAACTATTAACGAATATATTTTTTTTATCCGAAGTATCGCCAAACTTAAGTGGCAGTAGGCAGGGTACATTGTTCACAGAACAGATGGCCGTTAGGACAGAAAGGTTCTGGAGTGGCGACCGCATACCGAAAGACGCAGTGTTGGAAGGCCTCTTACAAGGTATACCGATGATCTGGTGAGGGTTGCAGAAATCCGATGGACGCGAGACGCGCAGGACCGTTTATTATGAGGACACTTGGGGGTGGCCTATGTCCAACAGTGAACGTCTTACGGCTGAAATGATGATGACTAACGTTTCTTGAGCAAGAAAATAGTCTATAGTCTAGAAAATAGTCTTTCGCGTAGGCAATGGAAGTGCCTTTATTACTAAAATAATATAATTAAAGTGTCTCACTGTATGTATATGAGCATGTATGCACTGGTTGCTTTCCGCGCGAGATGTGGCGCATCCTCTTTGCCTCCGTAGTTGTATTCAATGGCTTCTTGTTTACTGCACCGAGATACTACGTCGTCGTCGAATTTACACCACTGTAGAAAACATAGACAAGTTAAAACAAAGACAAGTTAAAATCATACTTTCGGAGGTAAACATTACCATTTTCCTAATACCTGTTCGTAGTAACCCATGCAATAAAAAATAATTACATAAGATGTCGTTGTCGCTTCAGGATGCCTTATTTTTTTTTTTGAGGTGGGAATCATCCATCTCTCGCCCTAAGCTGGAGCGAGAAGGCGTTTCAGACTTTTGCTGACTAAAACCACACCTGTGTCCTTCAGTTACTCTTTGCGTTCTAGGATCGCGAGTTTTCCTCTTGGAATTTCCCCGCAGTCCTATTAGACATCGGACCTGTTGGGCTCCCTTCTGTTTTGCTGACATCTCTTTGAGGCTAGTGAAATATTACACGTCGTCAATGACTCGCGCTCGGCCCGGACGGTTACCGAAAGCCTGACGACGAGTTGCCTAGGGTTGCCAACTTTTTTTATAAGAAATAAAGTATTTTTTTATCTGAGAAGAATATTACAACAGTATTTTAGAAAAATGAACAGTATTTTATTTGTTTAATATTCTAAATACATACTTTTTAGAGCGTCTCGCATAACTTATTAATGCATAGTCTTTTTTAAAAACTTTATACGCCTCACCACAATTATAACTAAAATTAAAATAAATGATGAGCACATTCAATGACTGGCCTGTTGGTCCAGTAGTTAGTGGCCCTGACTGCTATGCCGGAGGTCGTGGGTTCGATTCCCACTCAGGACAAATGTTTGTGTGATGAGCACGATCATTTGTTCTGTGTCTGGATGTAATTTATCTATATATGTATGTATTTAGATATATATAAGTATGTTTATCAGTTGTCTAGTACCCATAACACAAGTTCTGCTTAGCTTGAGACTAGACGGCGTTGTGTGATAGTTTTAGAATATTATATATTATATTATATTCGATTCGTTCTAAAGCTTTATTATAATGATTTGATTTAAAAAAATAATGTGTCAGCATCTAAGTTTAACACTTACAAGTATAGTGTTAAGCATTCTGATGCTGTAAACAGTATTTTGTATACTTTATTTTTGTTCAACAGTAAAAAGTATAATGTAGTGAAAAATAAATACTGATTTTAACAGTACAGTTGGCAACCCTTGAGCTGCCCCATTGCTCAATATCCAAAAGCTTGCTCCTACTGTGGTTGGTAGTCTTCCTGAGACTCCTGATGCCCGGGGCGGCTGTGGCGTGAGGATGTACGTTCCTTCACGCATGCGACCGCCTCTTTTGCTATGCATTACTGCTTCGAGGAGGCGAGTGTACCCCATTCCTCTCGCTCCGGACCATGGCCAGTATCAGGGCCTGGCGGGATGGCTTCATAATTCATTATAATTAAGATTGTTAGGTTGTAGGTAATATTTTTTGAACGTTTGAACTTCTATCAGGAATGTTTTAGAATTACACTGAAAATAAATCAAATACAGCCTCCTGTCCAGGAAGGATCGGTAAAAAAGTATAGATATTAATAAGCTCCAAAATGGAAAACATTATAATTTATCTTTTGGAATCTGATCCCTTTCTTTATCGATTTTGCTGTCACATCCATCCAAGGCCTTTATCGCGATGAGTAAAATAATGAACTTTTCACTGGAGATCAAAGTGATGCAATAAGAAGTTAAGATATTAAGAAACCCAAAGTTGTATAATATTATTATACAAAGAGGAAAATTTCCTTTGTAAGAAATAATTTCTGAAGGCACTGATCTGATTACTAGAAAACTTTATTTATCTTTTATAAGTTTTTTTTTTGTTATAATCTGTCGACTGGCTATAAAGCTAGAAATATCCACTATAATTAGGGGCTCTTTTTGAACTTATAAGAGCTGTATAAGCACTTATACAGCTTACGAGTGTACACATGAACCTCTAAGGGTCGCCGCACACGAGCCAACAGCCACGACCACAAAACGCCGCCACCGGCATATTTCCTGTAGTTTTCATACATTTTATATGGACTCGCCGCAAACTGTTGACGCCGGTGGCCGCCACGCCGCTACAAATCGCTGCTGCTCGCTTCTTGTGGCCCGCACTGGCCATTAAGCGCCGATATAAAACTCCACCGCATGCCATTCGCGCATTTAAACCTTCTTGGACAGAGTCCATTATGATACTTCGCGTATGGGTTAAAAAAGTAGCAGCCACCGGCCTCAAGTGGCGGTCGCGCGCTTCAGCTTCCTACGTGGCCGCTTCTAGCTTCTCGTGGCGGCGTTTGTGACTGTGGCATGTGGCCCGTGTGCGACGACACCTAATAGCTCTTGTACAGCTTGTTGTGCCACTTGGGATTTATCGTGGTTCGGTAGTGGAAAACTCGTAAAGCACATTTTCTTCAAATAAATGATGTTTTGTTTCATGTGTTAGATTGAAAAACTAGTAACACACACTTTGTATTCTACAAACGTCACTTTTCATAGTCATAACGCCATATTATGACGAGCTATGAGAACCTTGCAAAACCGCCATTTTCATCTGAGAAGGCAGTGCAGTTCGTCGTCCGAATATAAACAAAAAAATAGTGTTTGAAGTGCAAAATTTTTGTTATAACTGGTTAGCTTTTAATTATTATTTTTAATGCAGACCATATATTGCATTAAACATTGTACAAATCAAAAGGGGCCTCGAATTTCTTCTATACAATTTTCTAAAGAACAGTTTTTTCCTCCTCCTATATATTTTTTTTTTGTAATATATTCTGCTAAGAGACAATGCCAAGCGACGATATACATAATAGTATTAGCAGACTGACGATACCGGTAGATATATACAGATATACGAGAAATATCTCCATGCAACGCTTAGTGAGGGGTGCTTTCTCTGCAGTAGATACGCATTAATGCAAATACATACAAAGTGAACCAACGTAATGTTCACCTTAACATCGCATTAACAAAGCGTCATAATTATGCTATGCACTGAATATTAATGAACAGTAGGAGAACTTGCATTTCGAGATTCTCGCCATTATTTCATGCAGCAAAATGTATGCTGAGGATCGAATAGTGTGCTAAGTTATACAAACATGGTATTGATTTGATTCAATAGAAAAAACAAGTTTTCAATGAAAATCATTTTTTCATAGCAAGCTTTTATAGATCGGTAAATATCTATATAATTAATACTCATCAAGACCATTCCAAAAAGCTCAAGCACGATAGGGTTATCCGAGTTCCTATGGCCACCTTCCGGTTCCGTCATCAGTTCAGCTCCATGTCATAATAATTTTGCATTGTCATCTGATTTACAGGTGCATGCAAAATTTCAGCTCAATCGGTAAACGGGAAGTTCAAATTTAATTTGCAAGATTTTATTACGGACAAAAATTGGGGACAGGTAAAAAAATAAAAAATAAAAGCTTGTAAAAACGGCAATGGCCTGGACTATGCTCAGAGTTTCCTTGTGTGGTCGAACCAAGAATTAATATATCCGCAAGAAAACCAAAGTTAACGACAGAGCCCGTAGAAACGCCAAACATAAGTGACAGTGGGCAGGGCAAATTGCTCTCAGAACAGATGGTGGATAGGGCCGTGTACTGGCAAACGCAGTGTTGGTAGGCCTCCCACAAGATGGACTGATGACCTAGTGAGGGTCGCAAGAATCCGATGGATGCGCACAGGACTGGTCATTGTGGGGACATTTGGGGGAGGCCTATGTCCAACAGTGAACGTCTTTCGGCTGAAAGGAAGATGATGATGAATACGAAAACAGAACCAACCTATTTTGTTTCGACAGAATGAAGAAGAGTTACGGAAAAGCTTGGAGGAGCTCATCGCTAAAACATTAACAGCTGCCGCAGGGTTGATCTCCGAGCAACGCTAGACCAGGCCGGACCTTGGATGTGTGTAGGATTGATTACATATCGAGACTGGTTTGTGCCTCGGAAACCAATCTTGGCAAGTTCATGTTACCCAGTTGCTGGACTTCCGCAAAACTCCGTTGAAAAGGGTGAAATCTCCGACAAGACGGATGTTGTGTCTGGTCCGGGCAACTGCTCGATAGTTGTTTTCGGGCTGTTTTATATGTTCTAATCGCGCAGAGAACTCTAAAGCTAGAAGTACATTAGACCGACGCACACGTGTAACACGCCTGATTTGTACGTAGAACGACGTCACGTGGCGTGGATCAAGTGTAGCTCTACAAGTCTAGTTTCCATACAAAATGTATGGAGACCGACGCGCCCAGATCGGCGTGTGTGGCACACGTGTAACTGTAGTTCTAGCTTAATACTGCGATGCAGGATTTTGAATTTTAGTTTCTATGTGGCGTTATACATGTCGCTTTATGTGAAATACTAGCCAGTCTTACCTTCCCATCGCCCTTAGGATTGATGAAGACCACGTAGTGTCCTCCGTGGTTGTCTCCCGAGTGCACCAGCACCGCGTGTAGCGTGTAGTGAGCGGGTATCGTCGGGATCTCCTGGAGATACGGGTCCAAGTTTACTGACTCGTAGAACTCGAACCTGATGGATTTAATACACGTATCCTATAATAAAAAACGCTATAAGAACTTAATGGTTCATATGGACCATTCTTTATGGAGAGAGCATCTAGTCCAGAGAATGTGCAACGGGTATATTTTCTAAAAAAAATATCTATAAATGTAGCTCATATTTATTGCAGCTGAGATTTTTTTTTAAGCTCTAAATGCGATTTAGTTAACAAACTAAAGTTATTCTTCGAATTTTTACACATTAAATCCTCCGAATTTGCAAGGTGCATTGAGAGCCTTTTGAAACTGTGGCCTTATTGGACGGATAGAAAACAGACCCGGGTGGAAACGTAGCGTTATGTGGGCTATGTTCTTTTTTTGTAGCATCATAATAAAAGGTACAGATCAATAAAAAACACGATGAAAAAGATAGCTTGAAAGTAAAAAATAAAAATTACAATCACCGTTTCTGGGAAGCCGTTAAACCGGCTCTGGCATTTTCTATGAAAGTCAATTTAAAAACTAACTTAAGGGCCAGTGCACACCAAGTTTTTTAAACGCGCCGTCGACGCGCGTTTGTAGCGATACAGACTCGATATGCACGCGAGTCAGACGCAGCCTGTAGACCTTTAATAGGATAAAAGCGCGCCGTCGACGCACGTTTTTAAAACGCGCGTCAACGGCGCGTTTAAAAAACGTGGTGTGCACAGGCCCTTACGTGAAATACAAAAGCCAGAGGGTCATGGCCATACGGATGGTGCGGGGATACCGCACGCCCAAGAGCGGGGGATGCAATTGGATGATTTTTCTATCGAAAAAAAAAAATATAAAATTTAAAATTTGAATCTGAACGGTTATATAGAAGTAGAGGAAGATCAAAGAAACTATGGATGGATTGTCTGACTTTAAGAAGATTAGTATTGGAATGACGGTGAAAAGAGATGTATGGAAGAATAAGACATGTTGCTTCGATCCCTAAGACATTATGACTAGTTTAAGACGGACTAAATTTTTTTATATGTTACTAACCTATCATTAAACTTAACGGATGCGTCGCTCTGCGGGTCATACTGGAACCTCATGAGGTGTAGATGCAGTACTGGCGGGAACACATCGAACCTGACTCCCTTCTCCGCCTCTTGGAGACCATGCTCGCCTGCGTCGTACTTGTTCTCTCCGTCAAGTAGCTCCGTACTGATGTAGTCTTTGAAGGATTCGTAAACTATGGAAGGAAGGTTACGGTGGAATATCAGGGAATTAAGGACAGGTTATCGGGGATGAATATTGGATGAGAACTGAAAGGAAATAAGGATAATGACACAAGCTTTTGCTAGTGGCTTTGCCCGCGTGAAAATAGGTAATCATCCCTTTGGAACATAGTCCAAAAGTATTCTATTCTAGGTCATACTCTACCTGTGTTTGAGATTGAATAACAAAATCTAAACATACAGATTTTTCATTCATTAGGATAACTTTATAAGTGTAACATATCCGTGTACGGACGCTGTCAGAAGATACTGCCCTCCTAGCCAAGTTACAATCGTATCGTTCACGCCAAACGCTTCGAGTATGCCACGCCTCCAATTCCTTTGTTCGGACCACGTGACTGAGTGTTGAGATGACGTCAGAACAAAGGAATCGGAGGCGTGGCCTACTCGAAGCGTTCAGCGCGAACGATACGATTGTAACTTGGCTAGGGGGGCAGGTCATCTGTTAGCTACCAGCGAATTATTTTAATTTCTGTATTAAAAAGAATACTATTACTTATCTTGACTGGCCTGTTGGTTGGTGGCCCTGATAGCTAAGCCGGAGGTCGTGGGTTCGATTCCCACCCAAGACTAATGTTTGTGTGATGAGCACGATCATTTGTCCTGTGTCTGGGTGTAATTTATCTACATTATGGACGTATTTAGAAAATATAAGAATGTTTACCAGTTGTCTAGTTCTCATAGCACAAGCTCTGTTTAGTATGGGACTAGATCGCGTTGTGTAAAAGTTGTGGAATATTATTATTTATTTGCCTGAATCAGGTGTTACTGAAATTATTCAAAAGAGTGTCCATGGAGGGTCTTACACATTTTTCTCCATAGGGACCTACGATTTTAAATGTGCAATTAGCTTAATTTTTCTGACTGACTGACTTCTTAACAATTCAAAAGTGATTGTAAATAGTTTATTTTTAAAGTAATTTTTTATGTTATTTTATATAAACTAGGGCTTGACTGCGATCCCTCCTGATGGTAAGCAGTGATGCAATCGTTGATGGTGAGGTGCACTAGTTTAATACAATGCGTTGATTTAACATACTTCCACGATAACTCAACTTGCACCAAAACTAATTTCAAACTTGCCCTTCAACCCAGTTTTCTTCATACTCTAACCTCATATGCTCGTATAAACGCAAATGTTTCTAAACAAGACTTAATTTAGATGCAGGCGCTTTACAGTACAGATATGAAAGATTTATTAGCACCTGTAACAGGCAAACGCGTCCCTCGGCCTATAAATAATTCATAAACTGTGACGTCACCCTTCGCTAAATGGTAACGCAGACTGGAAGAAATAGAAATGGTAATGGAAATCTGTTAAAGCCTTTATTCGTTAAAACTTTTAATAAATCGCATTTTCAAGTCACAAATTGGAACCAATTTATTGGTAACGAAATAGCTTGGGAAAAGTAAGCGGGCATTGATTGTGTCCTATTTTCTTCTCGGTTACTAAATTGCGAGCTGAGCTGCGATTAAAAGGTCGATACTGAGTTAGTAGGGTGCCCGTTTTGAATTACGAATAGTCTTGGCATTAATCTGGATATTACGAGTACAAGAAGTCTCGATGGTTTTTTGGCGGGAATTTTTTGGACGAAGTGGTGACTGTGGGCATTGTGATGTTAAATTGTTGTGTAGTTTTGTATCTCAAGTGTATAAACAGGACAATCACGTGGAATCATTGAAACAGGGGCCATCTCTAGTTAGGCTTAGGCGAAGTGGGCCCTCGCCCACGGCCTCACATCCAAAGGGGCCTCGTACAAGCGAGGGTTCTTTAAGAACGAAGATTTTTTTTTATAATTTAGGCTCGCGTTTGACCACTATATCTCCTGATGCTAAGCGACGATGTGGTCAAACACTGGGTTGCTGCAGTCTCTGTCTCGTTTTCGAATTTATGAAAGAAAAATGGCTCGCGATGATCTCGATGGACTAATGTCGATGTGGACGAAGGCTGATGGTGCCTTCATCCATATCGACATTAGTCCACGCTACGCCTCTGAGTGGAACTGAGTTTTATTGCAGTATTGACTACATTAGCGAAGCTTACCGATAGGTCTGATTAGATACATTTACTGATAAAATTCCATATGTATCAAAATCTAAAATACTTTC
Organism: Mythimna pallens; assembly: GCA_961205895.1. Classification (NCBI taxonomy): domain Eukaryota; kingdom Metazoa; phylum Arthropoda; class Insecta; order Lepidoptera; family Noctuidae; genus Mythimna; species Mythimna pallens. The sequence continues at coordinate 9,866,663 of OY540831.1, read as the reverse complement.
CAAAGTTGATACTGGCTTAATACACAAACCGTCCGAAGCCAAGAAAAAAAAACCCCTATTACTTTTTAATCTTTTTTCCAGAGTATTTTTTACCTAATCACTGAATCTCATATAGAAAGGGGAAGGGGGACAAAAAGTCAGACAAATGGATCCAGACAGATGTCCTTTCCATAGACTTTAGAACCGAGCGACTAAAACAGGACTTTTAATATTTCAATTTAATGGATTTGTATTATTATCACTATTTATTTATTTCAAACTTTATGCACCAATGAAACATTGTACAAAGGCGGACTTAAAGCCTTAGGCATTTTCTACCAGTCGACCTTAGGGTGCAGAGACATAACATGGCAGATGCAACTAATAGAAGCCTGACAGAGAAGAAATAAGAACCATAATAAATATATACTTACATACATACAAATAAAGAATGATATTGAGAAAAAAAAAAATAAAACAAATCAAGAGTGTGATGAATCTACCAACTTCTTGCGAATGTGTTCTCGTGCTTTCACTTTAAAGGACAACCGACTGGTTGCCGTCCTGATGTTCAGGGGGAGCGTATTCCAAAGGGAGATCGCCTGGACAAAGAAAGAGGAATGGACAAACCCAGAGCGGTGTGTCGGACATCGTAGACGACGATTATTTGTAGATTAAAGATTTTTATTGTGCGCAGAGATCATCTTAGTTTTGTAATGGATTGCGGTAAAAACGATATCTTACTATTGTTCTTCCCTTTGACGCTGAGTTGTATGTCGTAGAAGGTCTCGACGCGCGTGCTGGTGCAGTTCACGTTCTTGCACTTGATGAACGAGGTCATCTTCCCCTCGAACAGCTTCGGCACCGTTCCTTCTACCACCGTCCCTTTCATTTTGTTTTCTAACTTATCTAGTAATACCTGCGAAGAAGTATCAATGATAAATTATGATAATTATGTTATTATGCACATCGGTTAAGAGAGCAGTGGTAGCCCAGTGATAATGGCCCCGACTTACGAGTCAAACACAGCCAGGCGCATTACTTTGTGTGAAATTTAATTCATCGCCATTGCTGTCAAAACGGCAAGGAAAGCATCGTGAGAAAACTGACATGTCCTAGAACCAAAAAATTCGAAGACATGTGACATCCATGGCATGTGCCCATTCCCTTTCTTAGAGAGGAGGCCTGAGTCCAGCGAACATTATAAGGCTGATCATGCTTTTGCTAGGCATATATTAACTAAGTAAAAAAAAACTGAACAAGTGCGAGTCGGACTCGCGTACTGAGGGTTCCGTGCTAACTTACCTATGTAAATAGTTCAATTCCTGAATGGAGTCTCGAAGATTTTTCCGATTCGCAAAATAAGTATTTTTCAGATTTATTCCTATGTCTGTGCTTATAGCACAATTTCGATCTTACTTTATGCTAAATTTCAGGACTCTGAGTCAACGGGAAGTACCCTATAAATTTCAGCCGTATCTTTTTTTTCGTTAACTTAGAAGTTTGATTTTTTTCACAGCTTCAAAGGACCGTAGACCCAAGTATATGGTTTTAATTTCAACTTGATACCTTAACGCGTCTCCGAGATAAAGGGTCTTGACAGACAGACAAACTGACAACAAAGTGATCCTATTAGTTACGGGTACGGAACCCTAAAAAGACAGAGATCAGTATAATCTAATCATAATTGCTGTATAAATTCCAATTTTACTTCCAGTATACTTTTACAAATAAAACACCTTTTTATTTCTTTTTATCGTTATTTCTTTTTATCGCCCTTGTAAAAGAATGGGCATCGTTACTCATAGAAGCCAAAAACTATTATGTAAAAACGTGATGTCTATCTGCAAAAATATTCAAGAGTTATGAGTTTCACCGAGCAAAGGCTTCAAGCCTTTTATATGCAAAAAAAAAATTCGACGTGGAAGTCGAAATTGTACGCTTGCAGGTAAAATGTGAAACCTTTCTTTTGACGAAATAAAAACTACAACCCGGTGAAAATGTTGAGTAGAATGGAAAACATATCGAAATGAGGTTTCCCATTAATGGACATAGGGATGAACTTTTTTCGCATCCTGCATATACTTGGATTGTACAAAACCAGTAGGTTAAAGGATATTCCCTTTTGGGAAATCATCGATAACTCTCGCTCTGGGTAGAGCGTAAAGGAGTGTTCTAAAACCCACCTATGTTAGGAATTTTTTAGGTAGGAAAATCATCTAATGACAAATCGCGCTCTTGGGCGGTGCGGGACTTTTACTGACTAAAAACCCACACTCCTGTTCCTTCTTTTCCTTCGTCCCAGGGCCCCGAGTTTCACTTTCATACTACCCGTGGCTTGTAAGAACCTGTGTAGGCAGTTGCCACGGTAACTCTTTCAAACGTTCTCGCTGACCTAATGAGCGCACCTGTGTTCCTTCAGTTGCCTTTTGCATTCAGGGTCGCTGTAACTCTTTCGAAAAATCCCTGAGCCCTAACAGTCACAAGCCAAAGCACTGACAAAGTTATCTTCCCTAAGAAAACAATTGACGACATAATTATCATCATCATTTTAGTCGAAAGACGTCCACTGTTGGACATAGGCTCCTCCAAAGGTCGCCACAATGAACGGTCCATCCATCGGATTCCTGCGACTTACACCAGGTCATCGGTTCACCTTGTGGAAGGCCTTCCAACGCTGCCTTTCAACGAAAGATATTTGGGAACAACAAAACTTACCCGTAAGAATTCTTGCACATCGTGTTGCATAAAGGAGTCTAACGTCTCCCAACCGAAGCTCTTCGTCAGTTTCTTAGTCGCCACAGGTTTGTCTGAGAACTGAAGGTCGTAGAACACACGTTGTAAGGCAAACGCGACTGATCGTGAACTGTCGTCGCCAACTGTTGGTATCTTGTAGACTGCCTTACGCAAGACGTTTGTGAAGAACAGGGTCTGGAGTAAGGAGTTCATGTAGCATGTTGCTCCTTGGTTCTTGAGTCCTGGGGAAGAAGTATTTTGAAGATCTTAATGGGCATAACAAATCAAGCCTATTTAACTAAAGAGGTTTCATAGGCTAAATTAAGACAGTAATATTTTATTAATAGATTATTCAGCATTATATTGTTCCCACGGCTGGGACTTCTTCCCTCTCCTAGAGAGGAGGCCTAAGTCCCCAGCAGTGGGAACTTTATAAGGCTGTTAAATGCTCAGGACTCGTCTCTAGGAAAAGGAATGGGCCGTAATCCACACGGGCCCAGTGCGAGTTTGCGAATTTTTCATTCTAGGATATTATATAGGCCGGTTTCCTCTAGACGTTTTCGTTTACCGTTGTGAGAGCAGTGGTGCAAAAATAAATTACACCAAGTAAAGTTTCTATCTGGGTTTAAACCCACGACTTGCAACTTGTAAGTTGTATTTTAGGCCCATGAAATATGAGGCCAGCCTATATGCGAGCATTTGGCTGTATTTATTCATGTGAAGCTTCATTTGTCAAAGCGTTATTAGAACGAATGCGATTGCTTCACCTGAAATAAGTTTAACAATACTCACGATATGGACGCGAATATCCGTGTGATTACGTTTGCTACTGACCATTCTCCGTACACCCCTTTGTCGCGTCGAGCGACACCCATTCCATAAAATAACTAGACTGGTTCTATTCAATCGTCTATTATTTCCGTCCCAATAATTTTCCTCCAACCCTTTAACTGGCGCGTTATGCACTTATGCACAACGGATTGCCCCACCCACACGACTATTGGAAAATAATATTGATATCAAAAACGAATTGCTTTAATATTATCATTGAGGATTTATGGATGGCAGTTTATATAGAGATGGTTATGTCTTGGTATGGTTCTAGAACGGTTATAGAAGAAAAGGGCCTATTACATTACGCGTTATTCAGACAGTCTTAGTCTATGTAGCGTCACACAAGAAAGAGAGGAACTTACGCTAATGTCATGTAAAGGAATGAAACAGAACGATGAGATACATAGAAATACACAGACTAAGACTGTCTGAAAAACACTCAAGCCTGAAGGCATGGGCATACCCAAGGGAGGGTAGGAGAGGGGGCGGCAGCTGCCCCCTCCTGCACTGGCAATGCCGTATTCTACTGCTACAATTGAAAGATCATTCAGCACATTTAGACGCGTAAAAACGTGGCTTAGGCCGATTATGAATGAAGATAGATTAAATGGACTTTGCATACTCAGTGTACATAGTAATTTTGTTAACACTATGGGTGATTCTTTCACAGAAGACGACATCAACAGTTTTGCTGAAGACCCTTGAAAGTTACTTTTAAAATAGCTATAGAATCTATATTTAAAGAATTTGTATAAAAATTACCTATTTTAATTTACGTTTTTTTATTTGACTGTGCTTATAAAAATATTTTGTTGATCCAGAAGATATTTTTACGATGGTATGAAATATTCATTCAACTTAAATACGATGAAGATCACTGATGAGGAGACGTAATCAATAGAAACAGACGGAAGAGAGATATTGAGGTGAGCTAACCTATGACTACACCAACGATAGGTTCAAAGTTTATCTTGACCATAACTTCATTGTCAAAAGCGAAGCAAACAAGAAGTAGGTGGACATCCCACCCATACGTCCTACACGTTTTGAGAATACATTCATTGTGCGTAACACCAAGGAGGTCACTAGGAATTTCCTGCCGGAGTCTGTGTGTCCAGATAGCTAGAACCTAGGGATCTTTAAGATAAGAGTGAATACGTTACTTTTAGGCAAGCGTGGCCCATCTTCGACTATATCATCGCTTGACTTGATTGGCTTGCCTTTGACTGGCCTGTTGAGACCAACAGGCCAGTCTAGTCGTTACAGGCCTTCACTGCTATGCCGGAGGTCGTGGGTTCGATTCCCAACCAAGACAAAAATGTTTGTATGATGAGCACAATCATTTGTTCTGTGTCTGGGTGTAATTTATCTATAATATGTATGTATTTAGAAATATTTAAGTATGTTTACCAGTTGTCTAGTACTCATAACACAAGCTTGGGACTAGATGGCATTGTGTGATAGTTGTGTGAATATATTATATTATATTATTATGGTTTTTGAAGAGTGTTTTCTACTCGGGTTTTCTCCCGGTGGTTTTTCCTTGCGCCCGCCCTGAGACCCTCAGGGAAAAGGGGGTTCGGATCCCCTGCTAATTAGTTACAAATATTGTGTCCCCCAGTACTTTACTTAAAATATTAACCGTATGGATTGCTGCTTGCTTTTGTATTATATGAATGTTTATACCTGAATCTAATTTATCACAATATCTATGTATGCTCTTTGCTACTATGCCGGTCGCTCCTATTACTATCGGTATTACTTCTGTAGGTGTGTGCCACAACCGCGTTATTTCAGTTTTAAGCAGATGGTATTTACTTAATTTTTCAATCTCTTTAGGCCCTATGTTATAATCTGATGGTACTGTTATGTCTATTAAATACGTTTTATTTTCTGTTTTATTTACATATATTATATTATACAATAGACCAGTATTGTGTGTAACTGTGACATCTGTCTGAACTGGGATTTCCCACATTAACTTTGCTGTTTCATTTTCTTTTATTTGGTTGTGTTAGGGCTTCCTGCCACCAGAGACTAGCAACTTCAAATTTGTGTTTTTTTGCTAATGCCCAGAAAATATACTGTACAATGTTATTGTGGCGTTTGGTGTAGTAAGTGCCAGCAAGTTTCTCACACCCTGAGATAATATGTTGTGTGGTCTCGTCTTTCGACAAACATAGCCGACACTTGCCGTCAATAGGTCGTTAAAAAATATATTATATTATATTATATTATATTATATTATATTATATTATATTATATTATATTATATTATATTATATTATATTATATTATATTATATTATATTATATTATATTATATTATATTATATTATATTATATTATATTATATTATATTATATTATATTATATTATATTATATTATATTATATTATATTACTATCAGGTGAGATAGTGATCAAGCGTGAGATTATCAATAAAAAAAGAAGATAGTAATAGTTTTTTCAATGTCGCCTTACCAACAAATCCCGTGTGTTTCTTAGAGTCCCACGAGACACCATGCGGTGCCTCAGCGATGACGTGGGCCTCTACAGTTATGGAATCGTCTTTGACGAAGCCGTTGTCAGGCTCCATGAGATCATCCCATGATATGAAGTGCGCGAAACCCCAGTCATCTTCTTTACTGTAAAAAGCGTACAAACCATATAATATTATATTTAGCTGGAAAGTCAAGAGTTGGTAGGTATCTTCCAAGCAAGAGAGCTCCATCGTCGGTTTGGCTGCCATCTGAGGAGGTCGTGGTTTTGATTCCCACCCAAGGCAAACATTTGTGTGATGAGCACGATCATTTCTTCTGTGTCTGGGTGTAATTTATCTATAATATGCATGTATTTAGAAATATATAACAATGTTTATCAGTTATATAGTACTCATAGCAAAGGTCTGTCTAGTTTGGGACAAGATGGCGTTGTGTGAGCATTGTGGAATATCATTATTATTAACGCTTTACATAATCGTTTTATAGTAATAAAAAAATGATTATCAAGTACCTATATATTAAGTGTTCACTGGTTATAAATTAGCGGAGCAAGGGGTACCAAAAGCATTATTGCACATAACTTCAAGACATAATCTAGCTATAATAAATAGGGAAACGTTTATATGGGATATTGGCTTTTTTTCAGGCGGTAACTCATTAAATAACTTCTCTCGCGTGGAACGAGAGGGTGTGTCAGACTTTTACTGACTAAACGGGTGGATATCAGTGTTCCTACAATTGCCTTTTGCGTATTAGGACCACAGTAACATTTTCCAACAATCCCGCAGACGTGTCGGTATTGGTTAAGCCGGCGATTCCGAATCAATCGAAAAAAAAATTAACCGTAAGACATCCACTGTTGGAAATAGGCCTTCCCCAAGTGTTACCATAGTGAACGATCATATGCCTCTCGCATCCATCAGATTCCCGCGACCATCATCAGGTCATCGGTCCACCTTGTCGGAGGCCTTCCAACGCTGCGTCTACCGGTACGTGCTCGAATTTGGTATACCCTGACGTAAATAATTTTCAACGTAAATACCAGTGATACATATGATGAAGTTTCCGACAAAGCGCTTGACCACCGTCTGGCTTATGTGACAGCAGTTTCAGCTCCCCAAGTCCATAACAAGACCAGCCGGGTGAGTCACAGTCCCCATTGCACTGCAAGAACACGCCCAAAGCCTTCTGTTGCTGTCGTTCCGGCGTCGTCGTGTTCCTCAGGAGTATAAGGATCTTCCAAGGCATGCATCTTACATAGCAAGGTGGCGAAAGCACTTGCTCTTTCAACTGACTTATGTTTTGAACAGTGAAACGAAACGTCGCTTCTGGACGGGCGATATCGTCGTCATCTTGTTGTACATCCTAAAGAAAAAAAAACTCTTTAAAAATCTGTTTCAGGAATTCAATTAGCATTTTTCTTCCTTTATTCGGAGTTGTAGTAGTAGTGATTACAGTATCATATGAGTAGGTTATACGAGATGTTTTAGTATTTTACTTAAAAGTATTGTATAAGATTTGGAACATGTTCGTCTCTAACTAAAAGCGAACCGCTTTGATAAAAATAATTCATAAAATCAGATTCTTTCTAAAATTGCTAAAGTAACTTTCATTTTAGAAATAAATCGTCGCACACGGGCCACCGGCCACAACCACAAAACGCCGCTACCAGCATATTTCCTATAGTTTTCATACATTTTATATAGATTTGCCGCACACGGTTGACGCCGGTGGCTGTCACACGATACAAATCGCTGCTGCTCGCTTCTTGTGGCCCGCACCGGCCACTAAACTATTTTTTCATCAGAGTCCATTATGATACTGTGCGTATGGGCTAAAAAAAGTAGCAGCTAGCAGCCACAAGTGGCTGTCGCGCGCTTCAGCTGTCTTAGTGGCTGCTTCTAGCTTCTCGTGGCGGCGTTTGTGGCTGTGGCATGTGGCCCGTGTGCGGCGACCCTATCAAATAGATATACCGATATCTACAAAAGTAACCACTGTGATGAATTTCTATGATAGATCGGCTAACCGGGTTTGCCGTTGGTGTTACAGCTGTTGCGTTATCGCTGCCGGTTTCAATTTCAATGTTCATTGTTCAGCAGCAAATGCAGAGCTACAAAAAACAAAAACTTTATACTTTTTAACATCCAATCGGCTTTTTCTTCACATTCGTTCACAACGAGTTACGTTCTTCAATATTATCTAACAACAGAAATATATTTACCTCATTTCAAAATACTATACATAATGGTTGTTATCAAAATATAAAAAAACTAATTTTGTATTTTTTTTAGGCCGATGACATACGTCATTTATGATTTTTTAAACGTCATTTTGACTATTCTAAAGTTAAAAATGCAATAAATAAAAATAAACGAACAAAAGAGGTTGAATTGGGAAGGTCTTTGCAAAAAGTTTTATTTATTTATTCGTTCTGGAATTTTCATTTCTCGAATATATTTTTTCGGTCACTCCTTGTAAACACTAAGACTGGGCCGATTGAAATTGGTTTTAAAATTAGAATATTATAACTGAAGATTTATGAAATCTAATTTCTAGGAACCTATCACTCTCCGTGTCGCGGCAGTTCATTATAATTGAACTTGGCAAGATACCTACTGGATACCAGAAATTAATTAAATCACCGAGTTCATCTTGCGACGACATTATTCGCCGTCGTCGGCTCAAAGATTGACAGTTAGATGCTGGGCTCTTTAATTAAATTGATGAATAGATTTTTAAGGGGCGATCATCTATTGTTACCTACTTCAAGGAGTCTCAAAATAATAGCTTAGAGAGCAGTTTTGTGCGACGAAGCCGCTGTGGGCAAAGTTTGACAATACGTCTCGCTTCACTCAGAGCGAACTCTGAGTGAAGCGAGACGGATTGTCAGACTTTTTCTGACTAAAACCCACTTGAAGGAATACCTTCTGTTGCCATTTGCGTTCCAGGTACACAGTAACACTTTCGAACAATCCCACAGTCCTACAGTTAGCTCATAGTAAGTATAATCTATAATCCACCAACCCGCATGGGCCCGCATGGTGGATTACGGCCCATTCCCTCTCCTAGAGAGGAGGCCTGAGTCCCAACAGTGGGAACATTATAAGGCCGACTATGCTATCATCATCATCTTCCTGCCTTTATCCCGTGTTATTTGAGGTCGGCGCAAACCGTTTTTTTCTTCCATTTTGTCCTGTCACTTGTCATACTATCACTAACTTCCTTTTCTTTCATATCACTCTTGGCCGACTATGCTAAGCTAATATCTAGAAATTGTTGTGTGTGTCATAATGTATCTAATAATAAAGTTTTGAGATAAATGGTATCAAAATTCAGGTACATGATTTTTCGGTTGAGTAGTTTATAATCTTTTAGCGACAACTAAACATTTCATTCCTTTATGTTTTTTATATGACGCAGAGGAGAGGGAGAGGGAGACCAAAGAAAAGATAGATGGATTGTGTGAAGAGTGATATGAAAGAAAAGGAAGTTAGTGATAGTATGACGAGTGACAGGGCAGAATGGAAGAAGAAAACGTGTTGCGCCGACCCCAAATAACACGGAACAAGGGCAAGAAGATGATGATGATGATGTTCTTTAGATAATTTACAAATATTGAAAGTTTTTTCTTCAATGTCTCTTCAGAAAGCAAAGTAGAGTATACAAATAAATAGCATTTGTTTTAAGATTGAGTTAATTATGTATCTTAAGTTTGAAATTTGATATGCTGGTTACTTTACTCTGTATTTTCTTCTTTAAAATAATTGTCATTTGATGCTATGATTTCCAGATTTATCAGCTATTTAATTAATAAATATATAATTCCCTGAAATATCCCTTTAATTTTTAACAGGACACATCTGACCCGTTGTACTAAATTGGTCCAGGCGAATCTACCCATGCTCATTTTATAAAGTTGACAATTGGCCCGCAGGTCAGTTTTTGCTTGGTCGAGATGTCCCATAACCCCTAACTGCCGCTTCGTACCGTAGTCCTCTTGGTCTAAAAGTAAATACGCTTAGTACTGCTTGCCAAGATCGACCGATCGATCGCGATTGACCGGTTGGTCACCTCTGATCAAGTGACTATAGGTAATCAAATATGGTCCTAAATGCGTAAACTCGGCTGTATCTGCAGCAAGCTCCAAGCCTTTCCTTTCTAAGTGCAAAACTGTTAAAGAATAACACGAGGAAATGGGGCGCAGACTAATTAGTAAGTTTGTTACGCCTAGGCCACTCTACCTACTTTACGATGACTGTTTAATTGTAGTTCCCCTACTAACTTGCTATCATTTAATTTACCTCAGCTAAATCACAGTTTGTTCAGAATGTCGTTACACGTGGCTCAGCATGGCCCATTTTTATTAGCCATTATTTATTACGCACCACATCAGTTGGTAAAAGTTTGGCTTATTTACGATTACAGCAAATGGATCCGCAAGGAAAGTTTTTAACGACATAATAAAATTCGTAGTCTATAAAACTTGCTATAATTGAGTTATTTACTACTTTTACATTAAGAGTAAAAAAAGAACTATAAACAGAAACAATAACTACAGAAAAAAAAATAACGTGACAAAATCCTTGGCAGAATGCGATTAATGTCTTCGTCATAAAAAGCGAGTCTGTGATTTTGCCGCCATTTTGAAATGACAGTTGACAGCACAATTTTCTAGAATATTCCGGTAAAGTTATGGAATTAATAAAAGCAAAGCATTAAATGCGAATGCAGAAATAAAAGTAATACCAAATAAGTGCTGATTTTTTCGATAGGGATTAACGTGGAGCAGCGGGGATCCAATCACCCATAGAGTTGCGGCGATTAACTCCATTAGCGTTAATGGAAACAAGCAATCCCCAGCGTTACGGCTCATTAGTAAATAATTTGAAATTAGAATCACGATTATAATCCGATCGATAAGTTTGCTCGGAAGATACAGGTAAGTCAATTAAGTACTTTTTTTACAAATCCGTTTTTATCTTTATGCAACAATATCGTATTTAGATTTTATAATGTATTATTATTGGTTTATTTTTTAATTTTGTAAACAGAGGGATCGGATACGTGTCTCGTGAATATTCTTAAACCGAAATAGTGCCTAAATCTAGGCCAAGTTAGATAGATGCAAGGCTTGGTTTCTTAATACGGAATTCAGCTTCAGGATAGATTGATATAAGTATTTTGATTGACCATTATAAGTTGATATTAGTTTACGATCATAATTAGGCCTACTATATATGTGAAACTCAGTCGAAAAAGCGGCAACGACACAACGGCACGACATTGCCGCTTCGGCAACACTGTTTCATAGTTTAATATGCAAGCTTCACGCAGGCATACACCAAGCGTATAATCACGAATACGCGTCTATGAAGCTACACGTCCGTAAGTACCTTTTATATAGTAAAACAATATTCCTATAAAAGTTAGCACATTATATAAAGTAATGTGATTTAAAAATATACGTAATACAAAAAAAAAATCGGGAAAATGTTCCGTTTTACGTCGAATAAAAAAGAATTCGACAGCTCGTGAGGGATTTGAACCCCCGACCTCCTCTGGTGAAATTATATTATCAACTGGGTGCTCTAACCACTGAGCTAACGAGCCGATAACATTAACGGCGAATTAGTAGATACGTTTCAATCTTTTTAGTTCTTATCTTCATATCTTTTGATAAACTTCGATGATACTAAGGGGCCATTCATTAATTACGTAAGACGATTTAGGAGGGAGGGAGTCGACCGAGACTTATTTTTTTTTACAAGACTCGCACCCACCCCGGGTGCGAGTCTTGATAGTTCTTATGTAAGATCACAAAAATACGCAAAGTTAAGATTTTAGAAAGCGCGGCCAACCACGTGATTGCGATGCATAAAGGTAAACTATTTCTAATGGCAACGTCACTGCGCTATCCTGCTTATGAGTACACACAATGGCGAATTAAGTTAGACGTAACTTGTTTGCATAAAGGACACACTTGTAAACGTTCCTAATAATTGTTACTTTTAAAAATAAACAACATATTCAACCAAACGTACACCTATTAATTTTTTCCTATAGATTTTTACTTAATATAATAAACAAGGGGGAGGGGTCGGCCTATTCTTTTTTTTATATGGAGGGGGGCAAAAACTAGTGAAAATCTTCTTACGTAATAAATGCATGGCCCCTAATATCAATATCTACCCAATTGTACGTCGCACTTCATGACGCTAAGAACCGTCACAGATGGTGAAATACCATTAGCAAGAAGCTAATCCAGCGGGAACTTCACGACCCTCAGTAATGAGGAATTCGACTCGAGGAGGTGGAGGAGGAATATCAATATCTGTATAGGTATACCTCCGAATTATAATAACATGATTCCATATAATTACCTATATGATGACTCAGATGCATTATCAATGTCTGTGTCAACGCTTTCTCAGATAACATTGTTTAACTCAAATATCAATCAGCTTACTGGATTATTGGTAGGTACTAGTATCTATAGGTGCCTGTACGATGATATTCAATTAATTGTAATCAATGGAGATGTGGCCTCGATTCCTTGGGACTTGGTGTGGGTTTATGTCGCTGGTATACCTACCTAAATGGCTGATGTATAGGATGGATTTTTTGACTGCCAGGGCTGCAGGATTGTTCGAAAGACTTAGTGGTCCTAGAACGCAAAGGGTAACTGACGGAATGACGGAAGGCAGGTAGGTTTTAGTCCGTAAATGTCTGATGCTCCACTTCGAGCAGGATGAGCTATTTGATGATAATAACATTATGGTACATAAATAAAATAAATTTTTACAAAAAAAAACCTGACTGACTTCAATGTAAAAAAAAACACTTATAAAAAGTGCTAAATAACTTCAATTTCGGAAGTCTGTGTTTCTATAATAGTTTTATTTCTTCCTTATTTAACACAGACTTGCGAAATTAAAGTTATTTAGCACTTTTTATTAGTGTTTTTTTTTTACAATGAAATCCGTTCGGCCGCATTCATTCTTTTATGTTCCCGGCACCGCTTCACTCACTCATAATAATATGATGTTTTATTGGTATCATTCGCAATCTTGCTCTTGAGTAATCTTTTCTAACCATAACACGATCTCTAGGTGTTTGGTTTTTTTACGCACATATGGCAATGTTCTATTTTTTTTATTAGACTTGTAGAATAGAATTAGAATAGAATTTTTTTATTTTGCAAATATGGGTAATACAAATCAGTTCTTATGATACATAAAAGCTCGGCCACATTTTACCATTTGGCATGCAAATATTTACATTATTTTATATCGTTTTTATTACGACAGCAAAAAGAGACATGAATATCAGATCAATTTATAAATTAACGTTATTCATATTTTATTCATAAATTCAATTAAATAAATTATGTATGTATCAAAAGAAAAATTTAAATTATTATTCTATATACCATGTCATTAAATTTTAAAATACAGATTAATTTATAAATAATCATTATTAATATTAACATTTAACATTTTAAAAAAAAAAAAAAACCAAACCCTATCTTACATCATGCAAAAACAAACAAAAAATTAAAAATTGGTAAACTAAATAAAATATTAATAAAAATGTCATGTAAAAATAAATTAATAAAATCAATAAAAACTTAAAATTTAATCAATAACATTATAAACTCTTATCATTCAAAAATTCTTGAATAGAATAGTAACATTTATCTATTAGTAGAGAAGTTAGTCTTTTTTTAAATATACTTAGCGATTCTTCTTTATAAGCATGAGGTATTTTATTATAGATCAAGGGCCCCATTGATAGTAAGCTTTTTCTTAACAATGCTGTTTTGTACCTACCTGTGAACATTAGATTTTTATATTGCGATCTAATAGGTCCCGGACGCGTTCTAATATCGTCCATTCGGGTAAAAAAGTGTATATTTGTTCTAAGGAACATTGCAACTTCAAGTATAAACAAAGACGGAAAGGTGAGTAATTTTAGAGACTTGAACACAGGCGCGCAACTGTCGGTATTCTTAAGACTAGTCATTGATCTAATGCAACGCTTTTGGGCTTTGAATATTCTCTCCCTCTCAGTACAGTTACCCCAAAATATAACTCCGAATCTCAAAACTGATGCAACTAGACCATGATAAGCTTCCAGCACGGTGCGAATGCTCACTTTTTTTGCCAGGTTATATAGTACGTACGCTGACTTGCTTAACCTATTACATACATCGTCTGAATGCGGTTTCCAGGTCAATTTATTATCAATTAAAATACCAAGAAATTTTGTAACATTTGTCGAGTCTATTTTTTGTCCATCATATTCAACCCTATAATTTTCAGCTTCTAGACGCTGATGAAAATGCATTACTTTTGTTTTTTTTATATTTATAACTAGATTATTTCTATTGAGCCAATGTATTATGCTTTTCAATGTATTATTAATATTAGTTTCGTAATTTTTTATATTGCCGCATTTTACTATTACTGTACTGTCATCCGCAAACAATACCATAGGTTGTTGAATTTGGCGAGGCAAGTCGTTAATATATAATAAAAACAACAAAGGTCCCAGAACACTACCTTGCGGTACACCATATTTGACTTCTCTATAGTCGGATAGATATTTGTGTTCTCGTTTTGTTTTTACACATATCCTTGATATTTCTGTGCATTGCTTTCGATTAGTAAGGTATGATTTTATCAGATTTAAGACATTTCCTCTAACGCCGTACGAGTAAAGTTTACTTATAAGAGTGTCATGGTTTACGTAATCGAACGCTTTCGTCATATCAGTATATATGGCGCATACGGGCATTTTGTGGTCCACACTTGGCATTACATTATTCAATAGATCATATATTGCCATACTAATATTTTTATTCTTTCTGAACCCCTTTTGTTCGTCACACAAGATTTTATTTTTATTTAAGTAATTATAAATATATTGTATGTAGTGTCTTCTTATTTTAATGCCGTATTATATTCACTGTAAACATTTTAGGCTATTGTTTTATATGTATACTATATACTGCTGGCTTTTCGTTGGAAAAAAATGAGATCGCGATTGCAGCGTGCATACTCAAATATACACACAAAATTTCGTCTAAATCGGTCAAGCCATTTATGAGAAGTTAGGTGACAAACACATGTACAGGAGGATTCTAATAAATATATGAAATCGATAGATTTAGACGAGGGTCGACGATTAAAATTAAAACTAACGTAGTAGCTACTATTTTGTCTGGATACTATTACTATTACCCATGCCTAATTTAAGGTAGATTGTATCAGGATCACAACTCTTTGCAAACACCTTATTTTATGTACCTACTGTCTAAGCAAATAATCGATTATTATTATTACTATTATAATTATTATTACTAGGTTGTAGCTACTTGTCAAAAGTTATAATACTAAATGGAAATCTTGAAAGCATAAATCCCAGCAAAATTATTTCAACGTTGCAGCAGAGCGTGATACGTCAGTCTTTATTTATCGTACCCGTGGTACATATATATCGATGATCGTACCTGTAAAAATTTTTAATCCTACAACTATCCAGTGGTGAATTTTTAGGATGGAGATGATAGATATAGTAGCTACAACGGGTGTACTATGCCAAATCGAATTCCAAATAATCGAACACTTTAAATCGAACATCTAAATTCTCGAACGTTCATAATATCGAATGGTTAATAAATCGAACGTTCAATATATCGAACACTCAACACGTCGAGTGTTCAAAATATCGAATATTTGTTTGATCGAGCGGCCAACGCATCGCACATACAAATACATCCTACCGAAACATGAATATTACTGAATACTTTTTATATTGAATACAAGAAAAACACTTATTTACAATAATTATAATCATTTGTAAATTTTAATATTTTTTTCTTGTACTCTGTAGGGCATGGTGTGCTTTTTTATCCGACTTCAAAAAGAAGGAGGTTTATGTTCGGCAGAATAAGTATTGTAAGTGATGAGGCGTTTAGTTGAAAAGCCTAATACCTATCCAGATACTCAAAATTTTAAAATGTATCTATAATAGTACATTATGATATAAGTGTGTAATGTTACGAGCCGAGCCGTGGCGAGGGTCTTAAGAGAGCCAAGAACAGTAATCATTGATTACTCACTTATACCACACGACGTTTTTCAATACACTTGTAAAGAAAACAACGGTAAAACTAGTAAAATTTTCTGTGACATGCCGGTAAAAATCTGTTTTCATAAGCGCGCGCATCATTTTTTTTATTTACCCCTAGAGGAAGGCTAAGGTATTTTGATCATACTGCCTAGTCTTACGTTTATGTTTTCTTGCGTGAAAAGTTTTTACGATAATGTATTTCGTAGTGACAATAGAATACGGATGTAAAATTTTCTAATGATTTTGTAGTATTTAATTTAATTTAATTAATACAGCCACTGAACTTCACGGGAATAAAAAAATCACGCCACAAACCACGCGCATTTTAGAATGGCGGCCATAACCACAAAAAAAAACAATTTTTATTTGAATGCAGGATTTATTTACTAAATGTTTTTTTTATTAAATAAATCGCTTGTAAAAGTTTTTGTCCATTTTAACTTGTAAATTGGATGAAATAAGTAAGACACTAATATAAATACTATGGAACGCAATAACTTAATGGGAATTTTATTCGAATTCAAAATTTGGTTTGCGAAGAAAGAGGTTGAACAAAAAGATTTTAACTTTATAGCACTAGTGCACGGTATAGATAAGTTATCTATATTGTGACTAGTGCGTAATGGTAATCAAAATGTCACAGTTTGGTTACGAGTGCCATTATATACCTAAGTGCAGTGCAGTGTCACTTTCTGAGCAAGTGTGTTGAAAAAGTATATATATGTATAGTAATAGCTTCTGCCAGCGGCTTCGCCCGCGTGCAAATAGGTTTCTCCATTCAAACTTTGGAACCCTGTTTCAGTCCCTTAGGGGGTGAATTTTCGAAAATCCTCTCTTAGTGCCTTCCTATATCATAAAAGGAAGCCTTGTGCAAAATTTCACGCTCCTAGTCCAATTAGTTTAGGTTGTGAGTTGATATTTTAGTCAGTTTATCCTTTTATAATAATTATATTATCTACAGATGCTTAAGTTCCTTATAAAAATTCTACTCACCGAACTTCCTCACATTCGCTCAACTGATTGCTAATAACAAAAATATGTTCAGAAATAAATAACAAAACAATGAATTGACGTTCGCCGGTCAATACAACTAGATACAATAATGGTTTCTGATAAACGAGTCGACTTCGGGAAATTGCTTCGGCGGTATCTCGGCCGGGATTGACGTCTACCCTCCTACCCTCGAACGAAGCAAAAAAATCTTATCCCATCGGATTCCAATCAGAGTCGCTCATTTATTGCAATTGGCTAATGGAACAAGAATTTCGCTGAAATACGAAGTAATTTTACCTACTTGGTTGGTGATTTTTTTCTTTTCCGCTTTATTTTTTTGGTGGAGATAACGGTTGATTATTTATTAAGCACATTTATTGATTGTAGATGGAATCAATATTGATTAATGATAGGTTACCTACCAACTTTTTAAGTAAGTAGGTACCTACCGACCTCTTGTTGCGAGTAGCAAATGAAACTACATTATTTAGGGTATGGTGATATATTTTGATTAATAAGTACATTTTATGGGAATCAGTTTAAAAAATAATAACTTTGTCAAAAAGTAACACTTATCAATAAAAAAATAGATAAAGAAATATAAATAATAAAACCCTGTAATTTGAGGCTGAACATATAAAAAAAACTTAATAACATTGTTAAAAAGTGACACATAACAATAAAAAAAATGTTAAAGAATTATAAATAAAAAATAATCGTAGCTCGTGAGGGATTTGAACCCCCGACCACCTCTATTAAATCTTAACTGGGCGCTCTGACCGCTGAGCTAACGAGCCGACAGTCGAGTTGATGAAATAGAGTACCTCTTTCAAATAAATGATGTCATCAACACTAAAACAGCTTCCCGTGGGATGAATCTAACAAGGAAAAATATACCATACAAGAGAAGTTTTAAAGATGGTTTTAGAATGAGTTGTGGTAATTTTTTTAGATGTAGGTTTGGCAAGGTCACTTAGCGTAGCAAAAGCGCGGCATCACAAACATAGTTTGATCTACCTACCAAATTAGTCAAATAAAGGACTATGGACTCATGATATACATTAAATAGGTAGATATCAGCGGTCGTTTAGCAGAGATTATTGCTATTACCAGAGAATACGATTAGAATCGACCTTCATCCATCTTTTTATTTTTATGGAAGAAAAGTATATTATACTTATAATTTTTTTTTGTCCATTTGTTTTTACATAAATCTTATGTCAAAATAAGCGTTTGTCGGCAAAAATTCTGGTTTGGATGACAGTTGTCGATCTTGCTACAAAGAGGTCCGAGCCAAGTATTCCGTGCGATAGAAGAGGACGCAGCATTGTAGCTACGCACAGCGAAACCATTGGATTGAGTGAAAGAGTGCGCATGCTATTTGTTTATGCAGTAGAGAAAGATAGCGATACATTAGTAAAAACTGAGCAATATTTATTTTTGTACACCTTGATAATAGACCACATAACTGAAGCCTTTTTTAATATTTGGAGTAACTGGCAATAGAATTTAGAAAATGTAAAATTATCTGTAAAACTAGCTCCCGTTTTTTTTTTTGGGTGGGAAATCATCTAATGACATCTCCAGCCATTGGGCGGGGCGAGAGGGCGTGTCAGACTTTTACTGACTAAAACCCCCTCCTGTTCCTTTTTTGCCTTCGTTCCAGGACCCCGGGGTTCTCTTTTTGCATCACCCATGGCCCCAGTAAGATTCGACCCTGCTGGGTCCCTATGGTTTGCTGACATCTCCTTGAGGCGCGCGTGAAACACTACGCGCCGTCGACGACTTGGACTCTGTCCGGACGGTTACCGGACGGTCGGACGGCGAGCTACCCATTGCTCGCCATCCGCAAGCTAAATTAGCTGTCGTGGGTTATAGCGTGAGGATGGTTTAATATATTATAGCGTATTATAATAAACTCAAATCAGTAGTTCCTTATATGAGCGCGTTAATACAAACAAACTCTTCACTTCGCTTTAAAATACTAAGCATTTGCCAATGATTTCGTCCGCGTTAATGTCGGTTATTGCAAACGTGAAATTGGAGTTAAAGCCAGATAAAAAATAGTCTATGTTCTTTTATGAGGTCAAAGTCAAAGTCAAAAGCATTTATTTCAAATAGACCATTTACAGGCACTTGTATGTCAATGTGCACGAATAGTCAAATGTAGGTCAGTCCAAAAAAAAAAAGTGAAGCTAAATTCCAAAGCGTAGATATCTATGAAGAAGAACGTGCAAGAAACTCCATGGACACTCTTTTAAATTATATTGTGAGTTACATATCTCTGGTTGCTTCTAATATGTGAGCATAATGTAGATAAGTAATAAAAAATAAAACTAATTCAAGGGGTACAAACTTACTCCGTAGGTACTAAACATCAAAATTGGGTCAGTAGTTTAACCGTGAAAGCGCAATAGACGTATTATTACGGATTATACTATAACCTAAATACTTACAGGTAACTATAAAATTAATTTATTAAACTTGTGAGTGCACTTTATAATAAAAAAAAGTTATTTTTTATTTTTTTATTTATAAAAGTTTATTCAGTATTTTGGTTAAACTGTACTATACAGGACAACGAAATATTGGGTTTTTTGGGGTGAGGGGGGGAGGGGGGGGTGTCCCGACCCCCCCAAACCCCCTCCCGAATCTAGGAAACATTGGAGATATTGAAGATTCAAATTTTGAGGTTAGGAATCACAAAATCGGCCAGATTTGGGGGTTTTAGGGAGAAGAATCACCCTAAACCCCTTGGACTATATCCCCACAGTAGCAATTATATACTTTCATGTATTTAAAAATGAAAAAAATAAATTTTGCTGTCGGGGAGCGCTCTACCATTGTCTACAAATATTTGTGCACTGAAATATAGTTTTCTGGGTGGTTTAAAAAAAAATAACCCTAACCTAACCTCCCACTGTAGCAATTGTATACTTTCATATATTTAGACGAAAAAAAATAAATTTTGTTGTGTCGGAGAGCGCTCTACCATTGTATAAAAATATTTTTGCACTGAAAAATAGTTTTCTGGGTGGTTTAAAAAAAAATGACCCTAACCTAACCTCCCACTGTAGCAATTGTATACTTTTATGTAACTAGATGAAAAAAAAAAGTTTTCTGGGTGGTTTAAAAAAAAATAACCCTAACCTAACCTCCCACTGTAGCAATTGTATACTTTCATGTATTTAGATGAAAAAAAAAGTTTTCTGGGTGGTTTAAAAAAAAAATAACCCTAACCTAACCACCCACTGTAGCAATTGTATACTTTCATGTAAACTAAATAATAAGAGCTTGATAAATTAAACACTAAAATTATAATAAACTATTTATTAAGTAGTAACATTTATTTTACTTTTTTCAAATATTATTAATTTAGCATTGGACAAGCTAAATTCACTTGTATGATGTATAATATGTCATTTGGCTATATTATTCGTAATTTTTAATGTAAATAAAGAAAATTTGTGTTTTGTTAACTATTCATTGTGGCTGTATGAACTAATACCTTTGTCATAATATTACAAACAAAGTAAAAAGTGAACGAAATCTGTCAAAATGGCGTCAATTAATACGAAAAATTATCGATTTTCATTATTTTTTTTCTCAAAAACTATATGTTTCCTAACATTGAGATTTTGCGTAATTACGTTTTAGACATAAACCTTTCCAATATAAAATTATGAGCGTAAAACTCGTTGTCCGGTATAGTACAGTTTAGCAAGTATTTTTTTAACCAGACCACTCGCAACATATTTTTTAACATATCTATTTAATTTGATATCAAATACTTTTCATTAATTAAACACATGGATGAATGTCATTTCTGATCAGATCTTGACTATATTTATATACGTTTATGTTTTAGTTTTTTGCTCTACTCATATTTTATGATAACTTTGAGGGTCAGTCGGGTTTCGTTACTTCAACAGTAACACAAAGTTAACTAAAACCCGACTACGAAAAAAAAACCGCAATTGTTATTAAGAACTGCCAATAGATAGCGCTAGTAGTATTCATAAACGCCGAAATATGGTAAAATTGTTTTTCTTTCACTTATTAATATTGTTTTAGTTTATGTTTTTGAACTCAGAATTTTATCAAGTCAGGCGTCATGTTGTTTTTATTCATATAAAATACTAGCTTTCCCTCGCGGTTTCACCCGCCCGCGTCTTTGGTTACTGGTTATGGGCTATCCAACACTAATATTGAAAAGTCTGACACTATCTCCCGCTCCGCCCAGAGCGGGGGATGTCATAAGATGATTTTACCACCGGAAAATAAATCCAAAAAAAATAAAACTAGTATAATTTTTCAATTCGAATCAGTAGTTCCTTATATTAAAGCGTTCGAACAAAGTCCTCAGCTTTATAATATTAAGTATAGATGTCACCCAGACCATAATAGACCATTCTAGTAAGTACCTATGCATTTTAATTTAAAACCGACTTCAAAAAAAGGAGGAGGTTCTCAATTTGGTTGTATTTTTAATTTTAACTGACATCTAAAAAAAGAGGAGGTTATCAATTCGGTTGTATTTTTTTTTATGTTATGATACCTCAGAACTGTCGTTTATAGACCAATTTGCAAATTTTTTTTTCCCCTTAAGGGATATTCAATGTAAGGAATTCAATGTTAATCTATTAAGTTCAATGACAATCAATTTATTTATTTATTTATTTTTTAAATCAATTTATTATTTTACTATGATTTAATTATTTTTTAATGAAATGATGAATCAATGGTTGTAATTTTATGTTATTAATTGTTTTATTTATTTGATAAATTAATTGTATCAATAATTTACGCAACTAAGTACTTCATTTAATTAAAATATATTGTGACTTGCAAATGTAATTTTTTACCAATAAATATGTTTATCTGTTTATTCTTCCAGGTTGGTCCCATTTTTTCCAAAATCCAGAGAAGACCAGAAATAGCCAACGGAACATACGTAGATATCACAATGAAGATAGTTAAGCGACTATGACAATACAAATAAATAAATGGTTCTGAATAGTTATGTTGAAAATGATATCATCAAATTGATCTATGATGATAATGGAGCCCGAAGATAGGCACCGGAACTCCGTAATTAATCAATGTATCCTAACCGTGTTTGGGCTCATTAGAACTGTCATTTGATGCACTTTGGCTATAAGGTACTATTGAACTGATCTGATGATGGAGCCGGAAGCTGGAAGATGGACACGGAAATTTCATAATAAAACAATGTATCCTAGCAGTGTTCGGCTTAATTGGAATTGTCATGAGAAATAGGTACTTTGGCTATAAGTGTAACGTAACTAATAAGTGTGAAAAAAAAATATTAAAAAAAATACTAATACTGATTAAAAACCCACTCCTGTTCCTTCGTTAATTGCCTTTCATACCAGGGCCGAGTCTTCCTTTCAGAAGCAGAGCCTTGGCCCCAGTAGGCTTCGACCCTGATGACATCTCCTTGAGGCGCGCGTGGAATACGCGCCATCGACGACTTAGGCTCGGTCCGGACGGTTACCGGACGGCGAGCTATTAGGTTGTAGATATCAGGAAACAAACACTCCGACAGGGAGACCGAATGATTAAAAAAAAAAACACTTGAAAAATTCAAAAGTACCTGCACTTTAAAAGCAGTCTTAATATATGCCTCAGGCAGACAAACAAACCTTCCCTCTCAACTTCACGAATGTAACATTGCGATTCATAATTAATTCTAGTTCTCCACCAAGTCGTTCATATCATGTCATACCGCTGAACAGAACTTCCAGTATCCACTTAGGGCTAATGAACTTCGACTAAATTTCTAATTGGCTCAGCTCTGTGATACGAAAGTTTAGCTTTCAGCGTTTAATGGTTTGTGACTTTGTCCTCGGATTTACTAGAACTAATTTCGTAGTCCAAAGTTGGATCTCCAGGGTGTTACGTTTAGTTGGACTTTCACTTGTTGATGGAATTATGTTTGTGTGCGTGTGTGGGTGGTTGCTTTGTGTCTGTGATTCGTGTCGGATTCAATTCGGTAACGGTTAGTGTCAAAGTTTCTCTGGCTTTCGTTTTAAATGGCGTGGTAGAGGATTCGTCATGATGTGTATACAGAAACTTAGACAACAGTTGAATAAGCGATATCCTTAGCCCGAATATAGAAAAGTAATGACGTGATAACAGTAAAGACAAAGTGTATATGTTATCGGTAATCTGAATAATTCAGGCATTTTTTACAATACCTAGGCAATGGGGACTAGGGGACTTCTGCCACTACCACTATATCATATACGTAAATTATTATAAATGTAAGAGTAAACTTGCTTTTGATAAAGTTGGCCAAACTATAAAATTCTTTCTTTGCACACATGAAAATTTTCGCCAAAGAAGTTTTTATCCAGGAAAAAATAAAAAGCCTTACTTTTCTGAACTTGACTGACTTAGAAATAATGTATTTTTCAACTGAAGTCAGTATTTCTATAGATATAGATCTTGGATAGGGTTTGTAATTCCAATCCCAATAAACCGAACTAATACACAATAATCCATATCATCAATCCACGTCTCCTTTTACCAACTACGAGTACCTATATATGCAGCACAATACACACACACACACACATGTATTTTACACCAGCTTTTGCCAGTGGTTTCGCCCGCGTGAAAATAGAAATTATATGCCTATGCATATAATTTCTATTTTCACGCGGGCGAAAAACACACTTACACATAGGTGTCAGTGATAAAGTAGCATTCTACTGGTCAAAGAATTTTCAGATTCGGTTCAGCAGTTTCAGAGCTTACCCTCTACATACAAAGTGACAAATTTTACCTCTTTATAATAATGGGGTTCTGCCAGCTGCTTCACCTACGTGAATGTAAAAAGTGTATAGTCTATGTCACTCAGTAGTAAAGTGTACTATATCACTGAGTGACGTAGACTATATATTTTTACGATATATAAAATACTTTCAAAAAAATTCGAAAAATTTCGAAATTCTCTAAAAATTGTTTCGGTACTTTCAGAGACTACCCCTACTACTACAGATAAGTCCTAAGCCACCAAACACAGAGATGCATGGCGTCGCGAGAGAGGCGGTGCGCGGTGGCGCAAGACTCGACCGAGACATGACCACGACCAATCTGTCAAGAGTGAAGAATAATAATATTTAGTATGAATAAAACGGCGGCCTATCTTACAACCACAACCTAATTATTGGGTAATACAAGAATCTCCACATCTACACTGTAGATTTTTGTATTACCCACTAATTAGTGTAGATTCTACAGTATATTTAAGGCCAGGTTCTACTCATTTTAAACCTCTAGAAATCCAAAAATATAAAAGAAAACAGCATGAAAATTTTTATTTATTAAAATTGACTATATGGCCAACCGCCGAGCAAAAATCTAAACATGATATAAATTAGTTGTCTCGATAAGAAACTGACTACAACCGGTTCATAACAAACATCAGACAACGGAAACACGACAAAATTCAAATAATAACAACAACTACAACATAAATCAATATAGCGGAAATTTAACCGTGGAAAAATGGGAAACCATTTTTCTACCGTTAAATTGTCCCGATATCGAGTCTTTATTTGAGGGCACTTACAGCGAGTCGCCATTGAAACCTAGTTCATTTGTTCTGAATGAGCTCCGTTAGTAGGATCGACGTCACGAACACAGTTGTTCACCGAACTAAAGTAATTAGAAGTCGCAATTCACGTAAAATACGTCAGGGAATGCCAATGGTTTTAAGTGCTTTATTGAAAAGTGGACTTTCAGCTTTTAGCTTGCGTTCTCAAGTCTGGAGTATTTTTTTATGTAAAGGCATTCTCATTTGTGGTCCTTTGTGATATCGTAATTTTTAGTTCGAGTTAAGAAAGTAATTCTTTTGTTTATTTTTAACTTCGCTTCACATTACGTATTTCTCCTGTATTGTTTGTGCGTTTACAACCATATGAACTAACATACATAAGATACCCAGAACCTTTCGGCCCCAACGACCATCTGTTCTGCAAGCATGTGTCCTGCCCACTGCCCTTAAGTTTAGTAATTCTTTGGGCTATGTCGGAATATCGATATAAATTATACTCCTCCAATATGTATATCAAATGAAAGGACTTGCTGAGAATCACTCGAAAAATAAATTGACATCACTCTAATTCTAATATGGCGGATTTCTAAAAATGGCGGACTAAGTTTTTCATTCTTTCCCACAATATGGGTATCAAATGAAAGAATTTACCAAGAATACGAATGCGAGTTAAGTAACTAAAAGATAAAAAAAAAATTAAATGATTAAAAGTTTAAATTAACAATATTAATTGCTAAAGTTATCTCTAAACAAATTGCAACTCATGCGGTCGCAATTTATTTTACACTGCACACTTGAGAAGAAATATAAGATTAGCAGATATAGTCATAACAAATGTGGGACACTGCCAAGTGACGGGAAAAGAGGGTTAGTGCATAGTGTAAAACAAGATGAAAAATATAGCAAGCGGAGAAAAGTGATTTAGGTACATATGTCAAGATTAAAACTAGTATTATTCTAAGTGAAATGTTTATTCTTAGGCATCTTATATGTCAAGCTTTACTCTGCTTGAAGGACGCCATAAAATGTCTACACAGTAATAATAATAATATTCACACAACGCCGTCTAGTCCCAAGCTAAGCAGAGCATGTGTTATGAAGACTAGACAACTGATAAACATACTTAAATATTTCTAAACTAGCTTCTGCCAGCGGCTTCGCCCGCGTAAGTGTAGGTTTTTCCATACAAACTTTGGAGCCCCGTTTTATCCCTTTAGGTGCTGAATTTTGGAAAATCCTCTCTTAGTGCTCGCATACGTAATAAAAGGAAACCTTGTGCAAAATTTCACGCTCCTAGTTCTAGTAGTTTCGGCTGTTCGTTGATATGTCAGTCAGTCAGTTTTTCTTTTTATATATATAGATACATTTGTACATATTATAGATGGGAATCCAACCTACGACCTACGGCATAGCAGTCAGGGCCATTAACAACTAGAAAAACAGGCCAGTCAAAACAATATCATATACCTGACCTGCAAGAATATTCGAAATATGTATATGACCCTGGAACGCAAAAGACAAATGATGGAACGCGGGTTGGTTTTGTCAGTAAAAGTCTCGTCCTCTCGCACCACGAGAGCGGAAAAGTTAGGTATCAGTTTCTGTAGCAAATGGCAAGCCATTTTAAGAGACTTTTTAAAAGATTTTTTTCCCATAGTTAAATTTCTACAAATGTCACCCACATCAAAAGCATGGCACTATCACTTCCAGACATATATCTGCCGTGTGAAATAGAATCCCGCGCAAATGGCTGGTCGGTGGCCGCGGTATTGCGTTACACTACGACAGGGGACAGCTATTTCCTCGAGCCGAGGCGCTAACTCAATCACCACTCTCACGATTTTTCCCCTCGGGTACCCTCGCAGACGGCGGACGTGACCGAACCACGTTGATGACTGACTAACTAAGTTCACTTCAATTTTAAGTACTTTCGGGCATTCGGGCTTTCGTCTTTGTCCGCGGGCAATGTTTCAGGTATGTTCCCGGCTTTGTTTTTGAGTGACGGTCTTAAGTTGGTACTTTTCTTTGAAAATGAGTAATGTTGAGAAGTAGGGGAATATTTGATGTCAATTATAATTTGACCTGGTGATAGTCGCGGGTTCTGTCATGTAGGTAATCGTAATGTCAGTCTGCGTCTGCGAAGAAATTTTTCTATTTTGAATTTTAATATTTTTTCTTTACTGTTTATGTTAGGTCTTTACTTATGAAATTGGAGATTTGTATGATAATTTTAAAATATAAAAATTTTGGTAATTTTTTTATTTCAGCTAATCAAAGTACTGGCCCAAATTATCTATACAAATTTTGCCATTTTGATGGCAGTTTGTTTATCCCTTTACTTTAGAAGTCTGCCGGACGGGAGGCGATGAAGTCAGCGAAAGCGTTTTGTACTGCATAACGGATGTTGAATTTTTTCCCACTTAAAAAATTGTCTAAATTTTGAAAAAAAGTAGAAATCTGTTGGGGCAAGGTCCGGTGAGTACGGTGGGTGACGGAGAGCTTCCAGCTGTAACTCTTGTAGCTTTGCGATGGTCTGTCGTGAAGTGTGAGCTCGCGCGTTGTCGTGGAGAAGCAATGGGGAAGAGCGATTGACTAGTCTTGGTTGTTGAATTGCGAGCTTCTCCATCATTGTTTGCAATTCTTGGGAATAGACATCTGCCGTCACTGTTGTGCCATTCGGTAAGAAGCTGTGATGTACAAGTCCGGCACTGGTCCACCAGACAGTCACCATCATCTTCCTATGAGTATCTTTTTTTTTTAGCGCACTGATTAGGTGATGTACCCGGGTCCACCCACTGAGACGAACGCTTACGGTTGTCGTACAGGATCCACTTTTCATCGCAGGTAACAATTCGATTAAGAATTCCCTCGTTTCTATGCCGATTCAGTAGTGCTATGCTTGCTTCGACACGTAAATCTCGCTGTCGGTCGCTTAGTTCGTGTGGCACCCACTTATCTAGCTTTTTTATCTTTCCGATTTGACGCAAGTGCTTCAATGTTGTTTTGACACTAACTCCAAGGCCCGCAGCAAGCTCAGCCGTAGATTGAGATGGATCCGCTTCCACTATCGCCTTCAATTCGTCGTTGTCGACAATAGTTACCGGCCGACCGCGAGGCTCAAAATTTCCAGATTTAAAACGATTGAACCAATAATGGACTGTGTTTATGCAAGCAGTGTTATGCCCGTACACGTCGTTAATGTTTCGTGTTGTTTGCGCAGCGGTATTTCCACGTAGGAACTCATATTCGAAAATTGTACGAATTTTCAGTTTATCTATAGCGCCAAAAACTACCACAATGTCACAAAAACAAAAAACTATCTAAAAACAAATGACTGAAATTGAAATTAAATTAAGACGTCTTTCGAATAAAATTTATTTGAATTTCGAATTGCGCGCCAATCCACAGATAATTAATTCTGAAAATGCTGGTTATAGAATCTCCAATTACATAGGTAAAGACCTATTACTTGCTGCTTGCTGAGAACAGTGGTGGCCTAGTTTTAACGGCCTCAACTTACGAGTTGTAGGTCGCGGGTTCAAACCTAGCCAGGCGCATTACTTTGTGTAATTTATTTCATCACCACTGCTCGCAAAAAAAAACGCACTGGGCCGCGTGGGGGAATCCGGCCCATTCCCTATCATAGAGAGGAGGCCTGAATCCCAGTACTGGGAACATTAAGAGGCTGAGTGTGCTATGTTATTCTAATACTTGCTAAATATTCTCCAGCGTTTGGCATTCTATTAATAGTTCGCACACGTTATTGGCAAAATTTTGGTGTCTCTTTCACAAAATCCATTAATGAAGAGTTGAAGTTGAGGGTTGCAGAAATCCGATGGATGCGAGATGCACAGGATCGGTCGGTGTGGTGACGCCTGGAAAGGCTTATGTCCAACAGTGGACGCCTATCTTCTGAAATGATGATGGTGATGAATTATAATTTTATTTTGAAATAAATTAAATTAACACGTCTTTCGAATAAAATTTATTTGAATTTCGAATTGCGCGCCAATCCACAGATAATTAATTCTGAAAATGCTGGTTATAGAATCTCCAATTACATAGGTAAAGACCTATTACTTGCTCCTTGCTGAGAACAGTGGTGGCCTAGTTTTAACGGCCTCAACTTACGAGTGGTAGGTCGCGGGTTCAAACCCAGCCAGGCGCATTACTTTGTGTAATTTATTTCATCACCACTGCTCGCAAAAAAAAAACGCACTGGGCCGCGTGGGGGAATCCGGCCCATTCCCTATCCTAGAGAGGAGGCCTGAATCCCAGTACTGGGAACATTAAGAGGCTGAGTGTGCTATGTTATTCTAATACTTGCTAAATATTCTCCAGCGTTTGGCATTCTATTAATAGTTCGCACACGTTATTGGCAAAATTTTGGTGTCTCTTTCACAAAATCCATTAATGAAGAGTTGAAGTTGAGGGTTGCAGGAATCCGATGGATGCGAGATGCACAGGATCGG
This sequence comes from Mythimna pallens, assembly GCA_961205895.1. NCBI lineage: Eukaryota > Metazoa > Arthropoda > Insecta > Lepidoptera > Noctuidae > Mythimna > Mythimna pallens. The sequence continues at coordinate 9,837,428 of OY540831.1, read as the reverse complement.
TCGGTGTGGTGACGCCTGGAAAGGCTTATGTCCAACAGTGGACGTCTATCTTCTGAAATGATGATGGTGATGAATTATAATTTTATTTTGAAATAAATTTTAAAATGAATCTGCTTTTCTCGGTACATTATTAATTAATAAGCCTTCAAAGGCAACCATATAGTCGTTTAATAAAATAATTATTTTGCTTTGCGTTAAATATGATTAAATTCCATTGTACCTTTCTCTGTATTGTGATACTGAAAGATCCTTTGTATCGTTAAGGGAATATTAATCGCTATTTTAATTTGTAGCTTTATATTAGTTTAGTCTCGCAAATATAGGTGGATACATAATTTTTAGGATTTCGTACTTCTCGTCGGCAAAAATGGAACAATTATAGGGTCACTTTGTTATTCATTTATCTGTCGGTCCGTCTATGAAGTATGAAGCTGAAACCAAATACTCAGATCTGAAGGGCTATGCTCGGAGTTTCCTTGCGTGATCGAATCAGAAATGAAGATATCCGGAGGAGAACCAAGGTTGCCGACATAGCACGAAGAATCGCCAAACTTAAGTGGCAATGGGCAGGCATATTGCTCGCAGAACAGATGGCCGTTGGGGCCGAATAGTTCTGGAGTGGCGACCGCGTACCGGAAATCGCAGTATTGGAAGGCCCCCTACAAGGTGGACCGATGACTTGGTGAAGGTTGCGGGAATCCGATGGATGCGAGACGCACAGGACCGTTCATTGTGGCGACATTTGGGGAGGCCTATGTCCAGCGGTGGACATCTATCGGCTGAAATGATGATGATGATGATGACTCAGATCTGCTACCCCAAGCAGCAGTGAAATAATCAAACTTTTAAGTCAACGCAAGCTAAAGATAAGGCTCCGTTTAAGGCGCATATTTTTACACTCGCTAGGAAATCAATACCTATAGGTACTTCCCGTTGGTCTAGAATCTTGAAATTTGGCTTTAACTAAAGTCTAATAGGACAAAATACTAAATAGTTCAATTCTGAAATGGAAATCTCGGAAATTTTTCAGAATCCCAAAAAGCAAATTGTGACGTATCAACAAATTTACAGTTTTCAGTTTTATTCCTATACCTGTGCTATAAGACCTTGCTTTATGCTAAATTTCAGGATTCTGGGTCAACGGGAAGTACCCTATGAATTTTGATTCCCTTGAAAGTGTCGAAATAAATATACTTTTTTTGCAACATAAACGGTCATATCTTTTTTTTATCGATAACTTAAAGTTGATTTTTCACAGCTTTAAAGGACGGCAAAATTATTTTAATTTTAATTCGATATCACCACGCGTTGCCGAGATAAAGGGTCTTGACAGACGGACAGACGGACGGACAACAAAGTGATCCTATAAGGGTTCCGTTTCTTCCTTTTGAGGTACGGAAACCAAAAATGAGAAAACTGTAAGTTTGTGGTTAGGTCACAAAAGAAAATCTTGCTTTTTGCGATTCGGAAAAATCTTGGAGACTCAATTCGGGAATTCTAAATTTACATAGGTAAATTTGTACGGAACCCTCTGTACGCGAGTCCGACTCGCACTTGTTTTTTATTATATCCAGATTGAGGAGACTCAGCCAAAAAAAGCATTGGGTAATAAAACTTTTTTATTGTTGTACTGCTTTACAGAACAGGTATGAGGTGACATATGACAATAGCATGTCTGCTATGTAGTTTGAAAAACCTGTCCATTGTAGGCCCATCTGAAGTCATTGAAAAGACTTTCAAGATGCTATTGCCACTCTCACTGACTCTGCGCATTGTTGATGCTACATTCCTGCACATGACCGCGAAATAATCATCAGTGTGCGTATCAGCGAACATTCCTTGAGGCACTACACTAACGCTGACGCCTCAACAGCGCCCTGAAGTCATTTGACACCTAAACCTTCCTCATGAATGTCTGTCTATTGGTGAAAACCGGTAAAAACGGTTCATTAGTTTTTGAATTTATTGCGATTAGACAGACAGACGCAGTGGGGGGAAATCGTTTTTAATATATATAATAAATATATATAAAGACTTTCAACCAATAAGTTCTATCAAAATATAGGTTTATGCGAAACAGAGTGAAGACTCACTTCCTCGTGGGGGAGAATGACTTCTCCCGCTATCCCGCCTCAGACTTTTACTCCAACTTCTACTCTCTTCCTTTTCTTCTCTCTTTTTCTTTTTAACCCTCTCCTATTTTCCTTCGTTGCCTTGCGTTCCAAGGCCCCTGGTTTTCATTTCAGAAGTGAACCGATGGCCCCAGTAGGCTTCGATCCTGCTGGGTCCCTACGGTTTTGCTGACATCTTGATGCACGCGTGGAACCGACATCGACAACTTGGGCTCGGTCCAGACGGTTTTGACAAGAATTGTTTTAGGATAATAAAAATTATATTTAAGGTATAGCTTAAAATTCAGTTGCCGTAAAAAAAAAAGATTTAGTAGCCGATTCTGAACATTCTACTTTAAGTATGTGCATATATTATATTATATTTTGTATGTATTGTATTATTATATAGCACGCGAATATGGCAAGAGACCGGACGGCATGTCGTTATTCCCATGAACGATGGGTAGGCCTTTAGTATGAGACGCTACTTGTGTCGATACTCGCTCTATCCCATCTTCCTAGCTCGTCGTGTTGTGCTGGTGCTGCCGTTGCGGCTACGGAGAATCATATAATAACCTTATTGAAAGATATATTTTCGAATCGTTTGGGGTTGAAACTCTCGGATTGTCGGGTCCGAGTGCTCACGAATTATCGTATCTGTCGAAACATCTAGTTGACAGTTCGCGTGACCTAAGGGCTTGCTTTTACCTCAGACAGAGGATAAGCATTGCCATACAGCGTGGCCGCCAGTCTTTCGGACACATTACCAGTCGATAACGATGTGGAAGAGTTTTTTGACGCTATATTTAAGTTTGATTTTAGTTAGTTGTGATTAGCGTAGGGTTTTTATTATTATGTTTTTATCTATATATATAATAAAACAGTAAAATTATTTTGCGATGGTATTAATTGGCGCAAAAACTACTCAAACAATCCTGTTCAAATTTTGCATACATAATCCTTATAGGTCAGGGCAACTTGTATGCTATAAATTATCACGCTATTTGGTATGGGGGGTGAGCAATAATCCAAAATGTCAGTATTGAACGACATTTGCTGCGAGTTCGATCCCCAGCTACAGTTAAATATTTTGTCATTATTCTAAATAAAATATCAATGTCTTGTATTTTTCTATATCACAAAAGTTTTTAACAATCAAACTTAGTCTTTGCTTACTTATATTGATATCAAATGCATACCTACTTCACAACTTTCGACTATCCTCTGTGAATTAATATTCAAAGAATGTCTTAATTAAAGCGACATTTGAGTTGTTATAGTCGCAGTGACAAAGTATAAAGGAACCTAGCTCGCAAAGGTATACAGTTAAAGGCAGCTCGAACATTGCTAATTAGAAGTGCTGCACAAAGTTACTGCTACCTTTCATAGTGAAACTGCACTTTGCTCAGAAACATTTTTCCGCCGCGACTGAGGGCAATGCCGAAGGTTGCGCCTTTTTGTTCGAACTAGCTAGTTTTGTGTTGGTACATACGGATGTGTAGAAGCGTGAATTTAATGTACCACAATGTTGTTTGTTTGGTCGTCTTGTCCTTTTTTTCTGTTTGGGGATTTTATTTGGCGCACATAAAGTCATCTTCTTCCATTTTGTAGGGTTCCATTCCCGATGAGTGCCAACTGTTGCGATGAGGTCACGGTGCTGCACTGGCTATATAGAGCATTACCCAGAAGATTCCTCTATGCCTTTGGGTATATCAGGAATATGCATATATTGACGCTGATATAGGTAGATTTACCTACTTATGGATAAGAGATTTACTTTGTAAAATTATTTCTTCAGAACAATGTTGCTAACTTCTCTTGATTACAATGAAACTTGTAACAAGAACGATGAAAAACTGTCCCAGTGCAAGTCGAACTTGCACTTGAAGGGTTCCGTACTAAAATATTAAAATCGTGCAAAACAAGTAAAAAAACACGTTTCTTGCATAGAGCAACACAGGCCACCGGCGAACCGGCGGCTGTTGTGTCGAAACCCTCTTTAATTTATAATTTTATTTTAATTTTTTTATTTGTCCACAACAATAGAAATATATATTCTGAAATAAAAATTGTGTAATAACCTCTTACAGTTTATAGCCCGCTGACAGATGAACGGATAGATAGATGGACAGACGGATTGCGGAGGCTTAGTAATAGGGTCCGATTGGCACTCGTCGGGTACGGAACCCTAAAAAGAACAGCTGATAGAATCGCAATTATCAACCCTAGTTGTAAGGTATGTTACCCGTTTCATCTCAAACTGCGTAACCTAACACGAATATGAACAAAAATCCAATACACGTTTCGATAAAAAGTATTTTAGTACATGTTCAATATTTCGCGCGGGTATATTTTAATTTCAATGGCCGTCAGGTGTAAGCTCGTATAACTTTATGGCCGTGTGTACGTACATTTGGTACTGTAAGGGTAGCCTTTCACGTTACCTTTTAGCTTTTACACAGCAAAATTGGTGTTGTTCACGTTAATAAACTTTTTCTTTGTGATCCGTTCATTTAGACATGTTTCTTTTCATGTACGAGTAGGTAGATACATAGTTTAGTTGTAGTACTTTCCTCTTTCATTACGAGCACTTAACTATTTTACTATGTACGTCAATGTTCAGTCCTACATTGTATTTAAAATGTATTCCTTTTAAAGTACCTGGCGCCTAAATAAAATATCCACTAAAATAAAAGCACCTACCTCCATCCATTATTCACAAATAGCCTTTTTATTTTCATTAAAACATTTTCATATTTATGAACATCTAAGCATTATTTACCTACGGTATTATTCTACGTAAATATACTTTTTCATTACACGTATCGTGTAGCTGAGTACACCATTACCGTAAGTTTTATTATGACTACATCATGAAAACAGCTAAGTCATGAGTGTACAGCCTTGCCTGAAAATGGGACGTAGTGTGGGTTATTGCATATTGCGATGAAAAATGTTTTCATAAAAATCTCGTCGAGTTCGCTCAGCGCCGCTCACTGATCTTTTAATCTCTTAATTACATGAGGGCAGAATACGCGGGGATTTCACCAAAATAACCATGCAAAATGGATGGCCACCCCCCCCGCCCCGCGCACCTCGTGAATATGAATTATTCTTTCGTTGCTACAGCTTGGACGCATATTTACATTTTATATGAGCGCCTACGACGCTCAGCGTGGCCATTTCACAGGGTTAGCGTTTTTGTTGCGCTACGGTTGGTGGATTTTTCGTGAGCGGTACGTTTTTATTCTATTTTTGGCACGATTCGTCATCAATCCCGTTCACACCGAAGAGGGTATATTTTCCGGTACCATTTCCGCACGTCGATTGCGAAACTCCCACAATACGAGGTTTTATTGCAAATCCATCGCTGAAGACTTAGGCAGTTGGGAGTAAGGTGTCAGTTTATCACGGACTCCTGGGGCCCCGGTACCTCCCCACTTACTTTACGACCATCGCTGAGAACCAAGCAGCGCGCAGTAAAATTTCAATATCCGCCAAAATATGGCATTTCATTTGGCCTCTCGCTGAAATGCCAAGATGGAACGTAAAAATGTAATGGGTTTCTTTCTAATTATTTATGTTCCTAATAGAATGGCTGCTCTCTTTGATATTAAACCTATAAACCAGTGTATTTTTTCTTGCCTGGTATTCAGTAAAAAGCTTTTTTTTATTAGCCACGTAATGAAGTAATATTTTTCGAATATAAAAACAGGTTGGCTAAGTTTGAATGGTTTGTTGATACAGAGAATAATGGTTTTGTTACATGATTTGATGAAAAATAAGTAATTATTATCTTCAAGATGTACGGGCGGATGCACAGGAGTGTGAGCGAGCCCTCAGTGGGCACTGTGGGGAACACGTAAGTAAAATTCAAGCCACAAAACCATTTTACTCCTGTACCTCATGTACGTAATCCCATGCTGGACACCGTGGTATCTTTTAATACGACTACGTCCTCGCCCTATATTTTCTATGTGAAATCCGAGTCTACATCATGAAGGGTACCTCGGTGAAAAATTATAGATCTAATTAATGGTCCAAAGGTTGGGGGTCTAAAATATAGAAATCAGTCAGTACTTTTCTTTTATTAACTTTCGTGCAACATTCGTCCTAAATAAATATATTATCATGACATCGAAATCAGGGCTTCTGAGAGAAGAACTCCATAACATAAGCCGTTAGTTCACACTTGTGAATCGGGCAGTAGAAATGCTTAATAGTGTCTATCTGCGATTGAATATCTTTTCTTGTTCGTTGGCGGAATTCCAGAGAGTCTGATGTCTTCTGTTGGTTCTGATGGTTCTCTAAGAGCGAACGGCATGTTGCCAATGGCAGAGGTAACTGCAGTGACACGGGGCGGTGGCAGCCGTCTACACGTCGCGTGGGTGGTAGCTGTTGATGCGTCGATATTTCAACTTTGAAGATCAGCGGAAGCCGTCGTGTGTGTCATGTGTCATTATGGGTCAACGGTTGTTGGCAATATGTCGCTCGTGTGTATTGAGCTCTAAGGCTTCGCTTGAGACTGACCAATTATATATCTTGTATTTGTATTAATATATATGTCACCAGTTTGTGAGTGTCGTTTCTGAGCGGTCATTATATATGCGACCACATTTGCTGTAAAAACAATTGTGTGTGTAAATAAAAATAAATAAATAAAATATTACGCGCCACTACTTTCTCGATCAAGCCCTTGATCCTAGTGCTTAACGTGAACCTTCTCAGATGCCGTTCATGGCTCTTGGCTGTTATGCAATTGGTATAATGACTGTTGTATTCAACTTCACGAACCGGGGCAAGATACTGAGTTTGCTTATCTTTCTCAGCTTTCACGTTGGACCGCTACATCAACAATCATTGCGCGTCGCTCTAGTCGATCTATCACGACTATAATATTTTCATTAATATTGCGACATTTTTCAGAACATTAACCACAAATGCTTCTACAGAAGGAAATGAACATTTCTCTCAGATAAAGGCCAGAAGGAATCTATCGTTTGGGAAATTCTTGTGGGAGGGCCGAATGAAAAAAATTACAACTGCTATATTAATGACCGCTTGGAGCCAACGGTTTCAGGTACCTATATAAGTGAAATTTATTCTTTTATCTTTCGTAACTGCTCCGCGCTCCTATGAGATACTTTTATTCCGGGGGTATGGAGTATCCCTTTGGGATTATTTCCGACTCCGCAAATCATATATTAATGAAGATAGAACCTGACAGTTGACATTAACCTAAAAAATGCAGAAAACTTGATTTACGTAAAAACGCACAATTACGTAATAATAATACCCCGGGGTGCCCGAGGGGAAAAGCCATTTTTAGTTACTAAGAGTGGCTCTATTCAAAGTTTGGTTACTAAAAGTGACTTTATTCAAAGTTTTGTATTTGTCAGTTAATGAGTTCTTGCAGTAAGACGACGATATACACTTGAATCGTTACTTGTTTCAGACCTTCATTCTTATCTCAGTGGTGTACAAGTTTCTTCTGCACCTACTTCTTGCTTACTACTTGGATGACCAGTACAAGTACATACTAATTCTACAGATAAGCTTGGCTATACCAGAAGCATTCTATTACATCGATGTCTTGGTCCAACTTCTTCATAGATTCTGGGCTGTGGTTCGATTTCATGTGCGAGTTTATCGGAGAAACATCGTCTTTCTGATTTACGATCTTATTTCGCTTTTTCCTTTGGTTTTTATTTGTAAGTTTCTGTTTTATAAAAATAATCTAAATAATTTGTAAAGTTTGAACAATTTTATGTGACGAAAACGTAATTGTACATTCTGATACAAGTGCAGAAAGTTTGTCATTGCGACCGAGGCGGAATTCTTTCTTTGTTATGCAAAACTGCAGTGACACATTTGCACGTGTATCAAACGACTTTTTTCAATACACTTACAAAGAATTGAATAAACGGGGGTTGACCGGCGACTCGTGGGGGACGACGCGCGACCAACCTGATACGATACATGTAATAAAATTGTGGCGGGGGACAGCACGCGCACTTTTCTGCCCTTGTGCGGAAAACAGTCTATTGCGTGCCTAAAAGCGGGGGGATAAGAGCGGTTTTTCGAGGAAGTGTATTGAAAATATTCTTGTTTTAAATGAAAGGGGCTGTGGCATAGTTCGATAGAGTTATCGCGGCCCTGGAACGCACGACCTGGGACGAAGGAATACGTGTGGGCTTGTAGTAAAAATCTGACACTCCCTTTCGCTCTACCCAGCCCTGCGTTAAAAAATAACCAAAGTAGAGTAGAGTCGATACTCCAACGGATCAAAAATGCTTCGAGTTGCAACCCAGGGTCGCTCTTTTATAATTCGAGTAGCTACCATAGAGTTAACCCAACTAACTCTAACTCCGAGCAAGGTAGGTTTGTGTATAATTCCGAGCAGGGTAAGCGGCCATAAGTGACACTTGCTTGACATTGACAGTTGAACTCTATGTTCGCTTTCAAAAATGCGAGCGTAGAGTATCTACCCTGATGACGTCATTAGAGTTAACTCTAACTTCATTTTTTAACGCAGGGCTGCGTGGTAGAAGTATATGATAATTTTTCTCTTAAAAAAAATAAAAATACAAGTACAATGATCAAAATGTATCACCTACACCGTAAGCGGAAGTCGCTAAATCTTTTTATACACTGAAGCATCTTTAGCATCTACGAATACGTTCTTACACATTGCCGTATAGGCATCGTATAAGCTTGAAATTTTTTCTTTATGACTTTATTCTTCATTTGTCTGCTGCAGTGAAATTTACTTCGGCAAAACCGCAACTTTATTACTTTAACACAAATTGTAAGAAAGTTGTGGTTGTATGCTTTGTTAGTAGACGTCATTACAACTTGATCCTGTTCTGTCTACAGTCATATTGATAAAAATCTCTGAATTGTTTAGCAGTTGTATAGCAAAATGTTTAAACAAATTTATTATAGAGAATTTGAACTAAGTTTCTAGTGATCAGAGATTTTTGTGGATAATGCCCCTAATGTTTGGTGATAATATGTTTGCAGTTAAAAAAAGACCCGGCTTTGAGAACTGTGTTTTAGCTGGTCGATGGTTGGAAGTCGGACGAATTTACAGATTGTTTCTCTTTTTTCAAGAAATAAACCAGCATGTAAGTTTCAACACGATAAAATATATCAAGTAACATGGGACACGGGTAAGAAGATGATAGAATGGTGTTAATGAGTATTACACCGTGCCATAAAAGCTAGTTACAGATACCGGCACGAACCTTGAGCGGTCGCCGAAAGAGTGGGGATCTCTTTGCGCATTGTACCTACAGTCAGGGATCAAAAGTGCAGTTGCACTCTACCAATGCTAAAGTATCTAAAATTTCATTGTTGTATAAGTTCAATAGTCCACAATTAGTTTATACAATACTTTAATTTCTATGCTACCAATTAAATTAGTCATGAACCATTGACCCTCTTCTACAAAGAAATTTTAGACATTTTAGCATTGGTAAGGTGGAACTGCACTTTTGGTCCCTAACTGTAAATTCCAAACTAATGACCCACAATTCTGGGGTTTTCTTTACTACTAATAATAATAATATGCATGTATACAGACAGACAGACGCGACGTTGGCGAGGGGTCTTTGTTTTATAATGTGAAGATTTATAATGTGTTTAAGAATAAAGGCGGTGATAAACATGCTTGTAGCTGGAACTAAATAATGCAAGTAGCTTGCACCCCATAGTGTCTTTAACGAATCAGCGCACTCCCTCTATTCGCCGTTTCATAATGATGGAATTCGAGTACAATAACTATGTATGACACATAGCAAATAATTATAACAGAATTTTTTCGCACATAGGCCTTATCATTTACATTATCATTTCAAATCAAGCAAACGAAATACAGTAATAAAAAAAATAACAAATTTTTATTTACTTATAACAGTAATCTAAATAAAATGTAATGTGAATTCGCTTTTAGAATTTTAATAAAAAACAATATAAGGTAACATGTGAATAAGTTTGTGAGTTACACATACACTACTAAATTTATATACTAAGAATTATTAATTTAGAAATTTTGTATAACTGTTTGTTTTCCCAAATAAATAAATAAGGACTTAAAGCAGCGATTCCATAACTGTAGCTGCCACATAAGTGTGCTAGTAGCTTGAATGCCACAGTGACATACACCAATCAGAACTGATTATGGTACACTGCAGGCCTGCCTACTATTTGTTTGCTTTTGTACCAGTTACAGGCCAGTGTGTCGGCACCTTTTTAATTGCATCCTACCCCCCTAGCCAAGTTACTATCGTTTCGTTTGCGTCGAACGCTTCGGGTAGGCCACGCCTCTGATTGCTTTGTTCTGACCACGTTGAGATGACGTCAGAACAAAAAAATAGGAGGCGTGGCCTACTCGCGGCGTACGACGCAAAAGAAACGATCGTAACTTGGCTAGGGGGGCTGGTATGCAAGCGACTTGCATAGTGTGTGCCAGCCACAGGCATGACTATCGCTGCCTTTAACTAGATAGCTACCAACCATTTTGCTGTTACATTTTCAGATGCGTAAATCCCGTCGGTTACTGTTCTTCATTGAACAAATTATGTCTGCTGCATTGATTCTTCATGCTGCCACGTGCGTTTGGTACTCCTTGAACCGCGCGCCAGAATTGGAACACCCTTGGTACAAGTTAGGCTATCCACCACAAGTGCACGCTAGGAGCATACGATTCAATTGGTATATCAGTTTATTTTTTTGTTGTATATTTAGATTAATTAGAAACTTAAAACCCATTGAATACCGAAATTGACTCCACAGGAAATGCCATTTATACATTTATCTTTAAGCATATATCCTTATATGGCACAGTAAAAAAAAAAAAAAACGTATGTAATAGATTCGGTTTTCTTAGCACGTACCCGCCACTTCCTTGTTTCGTGTAGACGTATAGTCCTACAAATATACCCCTAGCGTCCTGCATGTCAACCGTATATGGATATATCCATATTCGGCATTAGACGTGTTGTTAACCTTTATTAGTTAAAAAAATGATCTTTTTATTTGAGACATAATTGGTCCATACTATTGTTAGTTTCATTTTCATAATTTCATTTCCATTTTTCATTATTTAAAGGCTATTCTAACACATATTTATATATATTTGTGTTTTTCGAAAGGTTCGGTAGAGTAGAGGTGTACAAAACATCCACATTTCACTAGTTATTTTGAAGTTCTATGTGATAGAGAATGAGCCTATCACCTTCAACCGTGCATAAATTCTGACTTCGGCTTGATACTGATTAATTGACCCACTAGAGCCATAACCTGCAGGATTACTCGAAAATTTACCGTGGTCTTGGAACGCAAAGTGCAACTGAAGAAACACGCGGGTGGGTTAAAACAGTAAAAGTCTGACACTCTTTTAGAGATATGCAGAACGGGGTGTAAAGTCTAACATAGTGCACTAACTAGTTTTTTATACGCCCAGTGCGACCTTCTATAACTGCGCTCCGAGAAAAAGGTACAATACAAACAAAAAGGACTAGATATAAAATAGGTAATAGGTTTGACCCCTCTAGGGACTGCGCCCTGTACCTGGGCATCGCTGGCACCATCCTAATTACTGCACTGGCCCCACATCACCGCGCGCGCGCGTCGCGGGTGGCGTTGAAAAGAGAATATCTCCCGACCAGACGGGTGTTGTGTCTGGTCCGTGAAACTGCCCGATAGTTGATTTCAGGTTGTTGTACCTAAATGTTCTAATCACGCGGCGAATTCGAATAACGCGATGTAGGATTTTGTATTTTAATTCTTATGAGGCGTCATAAATGTCGCTACACTCTCTCACTCCAACCAGCCCCATAGCCAAGTTACAACCGTTTCTTTTCGATTCTCTTTTCGTCGATCACCTTGAGTAGGCCACGTCTCCTATTCCTTTATTCTGACGTCATCTCAACGCTCGGTCACGTGGTCAGAACAAGGAATAGGAGGCGTGGCCGACTCGAGGCGATCAACGTAAAGAGAATCGAAACGTAACGGTTGTAACTTGGCTAGGGGGGCAGAGCAGGAGAACTTATTTGATGATAATACATTTTAATTAAAATATAGAGCCAGTTGCTACGTCTTCCAAAGTGTCGTAGCAACTTCAGTATCTACGTCCTTATACCACATACTGCCTCAAAAAGAAGAACTAGACCAAGAAGAATTTAAAAATATTTCTTTAAGGCCTTTATTTATTTTTGTTTGAGTATGATTGTAATTGCAAATGGTTAATTTATTTCTGTTTGTGTTTGAAAAATACGAATATTATCATCTTATGTCTTCTCCCAGCATAGGGCGGTGCGAAAGGGCATGTCAGACTTTTACTGACTAAAACCGCACCTATGCTTCTTCAGTTGCCCTTGGTATTCTAGGACTACGGGTATCATTTTAGTACTTTTTACCATGGCCCCAGTAGGCATCGGCCTTACTGGGCCCCTACGGTTTTAGTGACATCTCTTTGAGGTGCACGTGGAACACTAGGTGCTGTCGATGATTCGGGATCAGTCCTTACAGAACGAGTGGATGGCGAGCTACCCATTGCTCGTCGTTCGCTAGCCCGCGCATACAGTGGCCGGAGATCGCTCTGCGATTCCCGACGCCCAGAGCGTCTTCTGTAGGCCCCTTGGGCGTGGGGTTGTTAGGCAATGTAGTTACTACACTAATTTTTAAAACATAATGTAGCCTAAAAATGGAGTGATGTCATATACATTTTGATTTTCAGTTACAGAACTTGTTGGTACTACTGTACTTGTCGTTTCTTCAATGTCTTATTTGGAGATTCATTTCCTGTAGTGAGTATCTTGTCTCTTGTATAATTATCTCAATTTTGTTTTTCTCCCTCTTGCTGGAATATTTAAATAAGCTTTTGCGATGACTGCTCTGGACTCGTCCTAAACAGCTGGAACGATTTTGATAAAATTGATTGTATGCTTTCGAATGGGTCCCTGGATGCTTTAAGGTCACAATTGCACCCGATTTTTGGTGGTCGAGCTTCGGCGTGTTGGGTTCGCTAGCTACTAGCTACCCATATATTTGCTTAGGCTCATGTGCCGAAAGGTTCTGGGTGGAGATCACGTACCGGAAGACGCAGCCTCCTACAAAGTGAACTGATGATGTGAGTTACGGGAATCTGATGGATGCGAGACGCACAGGACTGGTCGTCAAGGCGACATATGGGGAAAGTCTATATCCGACAGTGGACGTCTGTCAGCTGAAATAAAGATGATGTCTATAACAAAGTATATACAGCCTTTAAAGTTTAGCATTAAATTACAGCGTGACACGCAGAAGTGGTTGACGTCAAGTCTAATGCTGGTCGGCTATGTGTTCTTTCGCTATCGTTTCATAGGCACCCTGTCCTGGGAGCTGGTTATTGAAAACACTAGGAGATCCAACTTTGTTGATAGGGTAAGTTTATTCATTGTCATTATTTTTTTTTTATTATTCGCTGCCTCGAGTTTGGTTCAATGCAATTTTTTTTTGCAATGTATTTGGAGTAATGGATTGCCGACATAGTCCGAAAAATCACCAAACTTAAGTGGCAGTGGGCAGGGCACATTGCTTGTAGAACGGATGGTCGGTGGGGCCGAAAGGTTCAGAAGACGCAGCGTTGGAAGGCCTCCCATATGATGAACCGCGATGACCTGGTGAGAGTAGCACAGGACCGTTCGTTGTGGCGACACTTGGGGGAGGCCTAAATTCAACAGTGGACATCTTTCGGCTAATATGATTATAATGATATTGATGAGGCTCGAGTTTGACCACTATACGACCTGATGGTAAGCGAAAGTGATCATATGGTCGACAAAGGACCACAGATTGTCTTATGTCCAAACTATTCAAAATCCCTTTCCCTATTATTTGAAACTTTATATGTTTATTCCCCACGATTTCATGAACAGTTCCTTTGAACTTTGAAACTGCTCTAAATTTCAAGGAACGGTTCACCAAATCAAAACACAATGACTTTATAAATGCACAACTTCCGATCCTCTATAAATATTATCGGTAATATTAATATTCAATTAATGTGTGATTACGTTTAAAATTCATAAATTTATTAAACTTAAACCTAGCATGAATATTCATTATCAGATTGCACAGTTTTAAATCCTTACGAATAATTATTGTTGGTAAATAAATTAATGCCATTGGTACATGGTGGACATCCCACACATACGTACAAGGCGTTTCGGGACACATGCATTAACCGTACAGCTATGGAGTGGAATTCTTTGCCGGATTGTGTGTTTACAGAAAGCTAAAATCTAGGGGTTCTTTAAGTCAAGAGTGAATGAGTTAGGTACTTCTAGGCAAGCGTGCTCCATCTTCGGTGCCATCATCGCTTACCATCAGGTGAGGTGGTGGTTAAACGCGAGCCTATCAATAATTAGAAAAAAATGTCAAATTAATTTGATTTCAGTACCATTATATGATGAACTACCTGCAAATAAGCAAAGCGCCGGCTTGGTTGGTACACCAATGCAAGAACTACAAATTACAGCTGTGGCAGATGAAAGCGGGGATACTGAGATCGGAGCAACTACAGACTCTTCCACTCCCGTTACAGATGGAACTAATCTTCGACATTAATGTCGGGAATTTCCATAATTCCTTGCTATTTAGAGACACGAGTTAGTGATATTTATAATTACTACTAGAGTAGTTGTGACCCAGTGGTAATGACCCTGATTTTCGAGTTGTAGATTGCGGATTCAAACCCAGCTAGGTGCATTATTTTGTATAATTTATTATATAACCACTACTCTCAAAACGGTGAAAACATCGTAAGGAAACCGGCATGTCTTAGAAACAAAATTCCAAGACATGTGACATCCACCAACCAGCATTGGGCCCGCGTGGTGGATTACGGCCCATTCCCAGTCCTAGAGAGGAGGCCTGAGTCCCAATAGTGGGAACATTGTAAGGCTGATAATGCTTATATTTACAATTACTATAGGCTAACTTTATAATGGGAGTTGGGGCTGAATTCAATACCTTTGTAAATTCTCACAAACTTCCTAAAAACGTAGTGGGCGTTTACTTTGTAACTTTTTGGATAATGATATTGTATTGAAAGGAAGTTTTCGTTAATTAAGAGCTACTTCGTGCACATTTTATTAAAGTTTGTTAGTCTTCTATTGTCTGTGTTTTAAGTGGAACATCTTTGAGGGAGAATCTTTTAGTTTCACAGCAGAGTTTCCAATAGTTCTATGTAAATTTATATTATACGGACGTCATTGTAGTTTCGTGGAGGTTGATTGATGAATATTGTCGAACCTTTACAAATTGTCTTTTTTGTTTTGCTCATCATCCATATTGTTAATATAAGTTCTATCTCGATTTAGTTCGACAACATTTCACCATATTATGTTCATTTTTTTTTTCATTAAAATTTAGCCTGCTCTCACTAGGTGCATGACTAGGTGGCAGTATTTTTGCGAAGTTCAGTATTTAGTTTTTGATACAGAATATAGTCACTTTGATTTAGATTAGAATGCGGATGTGACACATCCGCACATCATTATCTTTACAGTATTTGTATCGAGTCAGCCTTCACGGCACGTTTGGTAGAGGTACTCAATACTACAGTAAAATCACAGCTTCATTTTACTGAGATCGCATGATACCACATATTGTCCAATTATGTAGACACTTGAGATACAATATACCAATTTTACATCGCTAAGAATCAATTTGCAAATAATTAAAACTACATTCGAAGAAAAAAACGATAAAAACCTTAGTGACACTTGAATAGAACGTAATTCCTGAATAATAATGCGCGGACTTTCCACTGGCCAATATACACACAGTGTAAACATTTGGTGTTGCCTAGTGTTAGTGAGAATAGATAGGTATTTTTAAGCTTTAAGGGGTGACCAGACAGTTGCAAACTAGCGTTCAAACCAAGGTGACCTTGGTTTATGTGTTTGGTTTGTATTGCGGCTACATGGATGTAAACAACGCGCCAACACGTTCGGTGGTTGGGAAAACGCGCTTTACAACCAAGGGCGTTGAAAGTCATGGATTACAACTGCTGTATACACGGATTGAAACCAGCAAGGTCAACTTGGTTGGGACGTTGGTTTGCTACCTGGTCACCCGTTTACAAATAGGACATTCACAATTATAGGTATTTATTCACCGGTTCTCTAACAGAATATTTTCCCTTGCAGAGGAATCATTTATGCGTCAAATCTCCCTTCTGATGCGTCACGAACTGTACTTGGCTGGGCAGCATATCTGGAGTCAGGGTGTGGTGAAGAGTGGCATGATTTGTATCAAGAGAGGTGTCATCGAAATGTTATCAGATGAAGACGATGAGAGTCCCATGATTGCTTTCAAAGATGGAACTGTTGGTATTCAAAAGCTTATCAATAAATAATTAATAGGTTTATTTCTCATTATAAATGTTATGGTGTACAGCAAGTACTTAAAGGCGACAGCGACAAATTAGCGATACAGCCGTCATCGGTATCAGCCGGCTTCGTAATCTTTTGCGAAGCAGTAATGCTAGCGAAGGAGGCGGCCGCAAGCGTGAGGGAACGGACCTCCTCACGCACCAGCCGCTGAGATCCCAACCCCGATTTCCAGCCACCGTAGGTGTGGGCTTGTGGACGCCGAGCAATGGGTATCCCGCCGTTCGACCACCCTGTAGCTGTCAAGACCGAGCCCGAGTCGTTGACGGCGCTGTTAACCAGCGCGCCTCAAAGAGATGACCGATGCTCGCTAGGCCTAGGCCGCGAGAATTTTCTGAAAAGGAAATCCGTGGTCTTAGAACGCAAAGGGCAACTGAAGGACAAAGGTGTGGTTTTAGTCAGTAAAACGCCCTCTCGCTCCACCCAGAGCGAGAGAAGTCATTGGGTGATTTCTCAACTTAAAACAAAAACAACATTATTTAGATATTGCGGTTAAGTAATGTAAGTTTGCTAGACTATAATGTACTATATTACCTACTGGTGGTAATGTGTTTGACAACAAAAGCATCAGCATATTATTATCGATAATGACCATAATTTTCATAATTTAATAGCCTATTCAGAGTCATAACATAATAATTTTACAACCATCACACAACGCTGTCTAGTCCCAAGCTAAGCAGAGCTTGTGTTATGGGTACTAGACAATTGATAAACATACTTATAAATTTCTAAATGCATACATTTTATAGATAAATTACGCCCAGACACAGAACCAATGAGCGTGCTCATCACACGGACATTTGTCCTGTGTGGGAATGGAACCCATGACCTCCGGCATAACAGTCAGTGCCACTAACCACTAGACCAACAGACCAGTCATTTGTATGGCCTACAGAGAAGTGTGTGGTGTCTTATATATTCGTGATCGCATCCACGATAAAAGACTAATTCCTAGTGGGAGGCAAAGTAAGATAAAAAAAACCGCGGGACTATTTTGAGCATCCCTCTTAACTGAGAGGTACACAAAAAAGACCTATTCGCATAAAGGATCTTGGCTACAAGTCTATTCTACTCAACAACTTTAAAAGTTGTTTTCAAAGTACACCGTCCTATCACTAATGAAGGTGCTCTTTCAGTAAGTCGGTGAGACAGTTGGTAATTTTGTTCCAGGTACTTGGTGAGTTAAGCCTGTTCTACTCCATTCCGTCCAAAGTTACTGTGAAAGCGGCTACTTATGTTGAGTTACAGGTCAGTGTATTTTTTATGAACTTACTGAGCTCATTACTACAATTATGTTTTGAGATAGCTATTTGGTTTTAGCTGGTACTGTCTTTTGCCTATAATAATAATAATTCAAATATCTCGGCTTTAACACACGAGGTGGTCGATATGGGGAATGTAGACTCAGCCGGTGGCTGTTATTGGGCCGATAGTCGTGACCGCCAACGGTCTTTTGACGAAAAACCTCGACAACCATCTGTAGAAGCTGTCGTTGCGCGGTTGGATTAAGGCGTGCCCCCTAGCCAAGTTACAATCGTTTCGTGTCGAATTCCGTACTCCTCGGTGTCAGCAATTGTAGAAAGCCATAACTTGGTAGCCATGTTGACGCGCCTGAGTCGGCCGCCCGTTCTTCTGTTCAAAAATAACAAAGGATGTAGCGTTGAACATTGTAGAAACGATAACAATTCATTCTATCATTTTGAACGATGTGAACTTGGCTATGAATTTTCTATTCGTTTGTTCTGGCCAAGTGACTTAACGTAGAGATGATGTCATTCCCATACATTTGATTAGTTTTCGACTAGCGTTAACGATTGCAGATTATCAACTTGGCTAGGGGTGCTGATATCTTCAACAAGGCTCGCATCGTGAGCAGGTTCCTGTCTCTGGAGTCCTAACCCTCGATAGATTGGACCCTGCTCCCGACACCGGCGGACTACTAATTACAGTTGCTGTGCTGTGATCTAACATCTCAATATACATAATTTTTCAGGTTTTAAGAAGAACAGATTTTATGCGAGTTATTGCGGAGCATCCTACCATGTTTGAACTAATACGAAGTAAGATCAGGCATAGACTTAACAGTTCTAGATCTAGACAGGTAAGCACAATGAGTTTGTTTTGAAATGTTGTGATTTCAATAGAGATCGTATAAAAAATAGGGCTTAGTTCTTACTCATCCTCAGTTCTAAATCGCCCGCTTTTTTATATGCGTTTTAGCTGCAAGGATACAATTTGTCGAAAAAGTGCTACGTGTAAATTTTGATCTCGATCTTTTGCGTGCTAATAAGTAAGTAGTTATTAATTATTAAATAAAAAAACGAATTACTAGAAATTTTACAATTAGCTTAAGCCTGCACATCTTATCTTAGCGTACATCGGACCTACTGGAACCCTACGGTTTGCTAACATCTCATCGTGGTACGTGTGGAACACTACGCGCCGTCGATGACTTGGGCTCGGTCCGGACGGTTACTGGCCCAGCAGGATCGAAGCCTACTGGGGCCTGGGTTGTGCGAAAGTAAACCCCGGGGCCCTGGAACGAAGGCAAAGAAGGAACAGGAGTGGGTTTTAGTCAGTAAAAGTCTGACACGCCCTCCCCGCCGCTTTGTACAAGGGCGGGTGATGTCGTTAGATGATTTCCCACCTAAAAAAAAAACTTATAGCTTAACAATAGATTATAATTTTATCAATCATAAAGTCTTTTAGCGTAAAATTTCGCGGAAAGTCAACTTATTTCGAAATCTGCGACATTTTAAACAGTTAACAATGTTCATTTGGAGTTGTAGGTTTTAGTTTGCGCCACAGCAGTTTGTTCAGTTCGTTCACCTGACTTTCCCTGGAATACTAAAGTGGTTGTGTAACTTCAACATTAGATTTTAAAATTACTATGATTTTATATTAAACTTTTGCACTTAAAACAAAGAAATATGCCTATTGTTTTTAATAATGTAGTCCAAAGTTGCTTTATAATATAAAAAAGAAACAAATAAAACTCAATTAATTTAGTAAGTTAGACAGAATAAATTATTACGACTTTGTTATAAATAACGAAACTGCGCGCTAAGGATAATTCATTCAGGTTTATGATTTACGTGTGATATAAAATCTATAAAGCATAAAACATAATCTGCCTTACAATGTTCCCCCTGCTGGGACTCAGGCCTGATCTCTAGGAGAAGGAATGGGCCATATAGGCTCAGTGCGATAGGTTGTCTAAAAGGGAACCCCGGAGTCCTAGGACGCAAGGCACGCCGCTCCGCTCGACAGCGGGAGTAGTCATTGCATGAGTGCGTGTTGTAGGATGTCACATATTTTCGAGTTTGTAGTCCTAGGACATGCCGGTTTCATATGATGTTTTCTTTCACCGTTTTATGAGCAGTGGTGATGTAATAAATTACACAAAGTAAAACTTATCCCTGGGTTCTTCCGCGATGTACAATTCGTAACACGGAGCCATTACCATTAAGCCACCATTGGTATCTAAAAATATAAATAATATTTTATTAATTTTATCTATCAAAAATACTAATATAAAATACAATTACAATAAAAGAGAAACTGACTGACTGGCATATCAACGTACAGTCAAAACTACTGGGTGTAGGAATGTGAAATTTTGCATAAGGCTTCCTTTCATAATCTAGGTGAGCAATGGAGGGGTTTTGAAAATGCAACCTTCAACAGGGTTGAAAAAGGGGGAAATTCGTTTGTATGCAAAATATTCTTATATTAAAATAGTAATAAAATAGTTTATTTATCCAAGCAATACACACAGACACAATTTAAAACAAGGTGGCAGAAACACAAGAAGCTTAGTTTTGTGAACAGATAATTTTAGTCTACAAGATAAGTCTATGCACACATAAAATTATGAACCATGTCTCTTAAACTAGGAGACCTGTATCTTAAGAGACAGTGAATCGGTCAAACTAAAATTTAATAAAACTAGGGGTTGCCAATTGTTGTATTTTTATGTAAAAAACTTATTAAATCGGTTAAAGTCTGACCCCATCTCTCTCTCCAACCTGGAGCGAAAGAAGTCATTTCATAATTACATACCTACAAAAAAAAAGACAATGACTTACATATTTTTTTTCTAAATTCTATAAAAACTAACCGTCGCATAGTTGTCGCATTGTCGCGTCGCGCCACACACAACACACGAAAATAATCATACAAATTTCACGAGGCATTTTATTCAGTTTAACAATTCTCTAGGAAGCAATAGAGAGATACGATAAAGGCGACTCACGACTAATTCGCACGCGCTACCGGCCCATGAAAGTGCTCAAAGACAAGTTGGCAGGCGTCGAGGAAGAAGACCCCACTTTTGTGGATGACTCTCACATGTATTATAGAGGTAATAGAATTTAAAATTCTTTGCTTGAATGTTTTGGTCTGACACTCGTATCGAGTTTGTTGAAGTGAGTTTTTAATTTGTATAGCAATGTTTTGGTGTCCTTGTTCGTTTTATTGTTTCGCAAGCGTGTTAGTACTGAAGGCTGCGCAATTTTGATAATTATTGCAATTTAAAATTTTTTTTTTTTAGTAATATTTAATAATGGAATTTAAGAAAACTATATTCGGAAAGGACGTAAGAGACCGACAATAATGAAGAATTTAAAAAAAATGTACGTCTCTGTACGTTTGTGAGCCTTTTTAATGTACGAAATTATATAGAAAAACCTGATTTATTACTAAAGTTTGCTACGAAACTACCGTAGCAATCTCTCGTAGCTCCCATCTACGCCGTAGCTCATTCGTAGCCAACATAATTATATTACATACTAACAATAGTTAGTAAATTCTCCAGACGAAAACAATGAACGACAGCCAAAGTTCACGACGGAGTTCTTGGAACTATATCAGATGTCCAGCAACGTAACTACAATAGATGCTCCTCACATTTGTCTAAGATCCAACTTCCCTTGGATTCTGATGCCTGACACAGACTTTGTAAGTAAACGGGTAAATTATGTTGTTAGTTAAGTTTGTAAGTAGTAATTTGAAAATTTGCTTTAAGATGACTACAGGAGCGCGGTCACTCTCGGTCTGCATACAAAAAAGAGATGCGTTAGGACACAAGCATTTTAGCGATTTACTAAAAATCTACAGATTTGATTATACTTACACTTTGACAATAAACGTTTCTTGTAGAATAATCTGCCAAACAACTAGTCAACCCACAAATCCGACCGTTTCAATGATACCAGCTCCCATTTGATGCAACCTTGAATTGCACACCGCACTATGCTGTTTCTTATTTATTTATTTTTTATTCTTGATAGGTTCGCGCTTGACCGCTATCTCACCTGATGGAAAGCGACGATGCGGTCGACGATGGTGATATTATTTGTCTCACAATACTTTTACCAAGTTCCTACACATGTTTGTGTTTAATTTTCTTGTTTGTAACGTATCTTTTTAAATAATTATATTCTGTACTGGATTGTTTCCATTTTTTTTTTATGATTTAGGTTCTTATTTGTAATAATGTATGTTAATAATGTGTGTTAATGTTGTATCTATCTATTTATTAATGTTACCAACCATTATAGCATAGCATAGCATAATCAGCGTTTTGGTGTTTTCACTATTGGGACTCAAGCCTCCTCTCTAGGATAGGGAAGGGCCGCAATCCAATACGCAGGCCCAGTGCGGATGGTAGATGTCACATGTCTTCGAATTTTTGGATCTAGAATATTTTGTTTCCTTACGATGTTTTCTTTCACCATTTTTAGAGCAGTGGTGATGAAATAAATTACACATAGTAATGCGCCTAACTGGGTTAGAACCTCCGACGTACAAGTGGCCGTTACTAGACCACCACTGCTCTCTCCAGCTAAAATGGTTGTTTACATTTCAGACGCGCATGTTCGACATAGCCCATTTCCTCATGGTGCTGTACGTGTGCTTCGTGTCCCCCTATGCGGCACTACAGAACCAACACTGCGATGCCGAGAGGGTCGTCACTACCATCGTCGTGTCCGGGTTACTGCTCAACATCTATATACAACTCACTACTGCTACTTTTGAGAAGGTTAGTTTGAGCGGTTATGTTTAAGTAAATAAAGTACAAAACTTGGCAAAGATTATGTTTTGTAAATCAGCAAACCTGTACACAGGATATACTTAAATATTTTAATATTTTTACAAAAATAAGTGTATACAGAGCAATCTGTTACTGACAACCTCTGGAGGGACTGAATGATAGGAGATAGATTTGGGGCCATTACTTTATAAAAATCATAAATAATAATATTAATACGACATCCATTATATTTAACGGAAAAAAAGATACGGCCGTTTATGTCGCAAAAAAAAATTGACAGGCCTATTGGTCTAGTGGTCAGTCACCATGTACATTTATTTTCTTCAAGTAAAAGCTATCTGTAATCGGTCCTAAGAGGGTCCTTAGGATCGATTTTTCAAACAATAGATATTGTATTTTGAGTGCCATAATAATATTGACATGGAATATGTAAGGTAGGCCTATTCTGACAATGTAATCAGGTATAAGATATATGTATTCTGATAGATACAATTTGAAAAAAAGAAACACGTTTATTTGGCACACAGGTACACAATAAGGTAACAATTATAATATAGATACTTAAATACTTATTTATTTAAGGATCATCAACGAGTGTTACAAAATAAAAAAAAAATAGATAAGAAGAAATAAAAATTGGTACATGTAACCTAGTCCTATAATGCACACTCATTTACAGGTAATCACAGCTTATGCATGAATGAGTGAACATGGCTCTAAATAATTACTTAAACTACATCAACATAGTGTGTCTCACGGCTGCGAATTAGATGCTTCGTAACTCTTTAAAAATAACAATATTTTACCAACTATTATGAAAAACTACAAAGTATAGTCTGCCAAACAGCCTCGAAATAAAAAACATCAAAAGAACATGACAAGTTCCTTTTTGACTCTAAGGCCTTTTGATGTGTAAATAAAGAAGTATATTTTTCTAAAATGTTTTTATAACATACTAGCTTCTACCAGCAGATTCACCCGCGTGAAAACAGAAAACATACCTATGCATATATCGCTCAGTGATAAAGTAACATTCCACTTGAGAAAGAATTTTTAAAATGGGTTCAGTAGTTTTCACTTTATCCATTACAAACAAAACTACAAATCTTACCTCTATAAGATACTAGCTTCTGCCCAGCGGCTTCGCTCGCGTAAAAGATTTCTTCATACAAACTTTAGACCAACGTTTCATCCCCTTAGGGGCTGAATTTCGAAAAATCCTTTCTTAGTGCTTGCCTACGTCATAAAAGGAACCCTTGTGCAAAATTTCACGCTCCTAGTCCCAGTAGTGTTGGCTGTGCATTGATATGTCAGTCAGTCAGTTTCTTCTTTTATATATATAGATTATTGTAAACAGGGTTCATAAGTTGTTTGTTCAGCGGTTTAGCCCCCGCCTACGAATATCGGAGACGCCCGCAGGCCACGTGACGAACTCGTTAAAAGCCTTAAGTACACGTGCGTGTTCCCTTAAAGGTCGAAATTCTAGAAAAGGTATTTTTTCTTTTCTTGTTGATCTAAAGTATAAAATAAAACTATATCTACACATCCCAATATTGCCAGGCCTAAGGCCAAGTTTCTACCTGCAACCAGCTAACATGCGAGTTAGTATAATGTGATCAATCGCTTGATCGTACCCCGCGATGTCATCATCATCATCATCATTTCAGCCAAAAGACGTCCACTGTTGGAACATAGGCCTCCCCCAAGCGTCTTCACATCGACCGATATGTGCGTGTCGCATCCATTGCATTCCCGCGACTCTCACCAGGTCGTCGGTCCGCCTTGTGGGAGGCCTTCCAACGCTGCGTTTTCCGGCACGCCGTCGCCACTCTAGATCCTTTCGAACCCCCGCGATGTAGTTAATGTTTTTACCTGCGTACGAGTTGCTGGTAGCCTAAGTTTTTTTAATGTTAAAAGCTAGCGCTTGAGTGCGATCCAGCTTAATACAATCGTTGATGGTGAAGTACACTAGTTTATTAAGAGCCCATTCACTCTAGCTTTTATAATCGGTCAGGAAGACCGCAGCAGGCAAATTGTTCCCGTCCTACGAGGTACGCGGTATAAACGGTATAAACCAAGTGGAGTAACTTTATTTTTTGTAGATACAATTCATTAGAATATATTTTTAATTGGACTAATAGTTTTGCGGACTTCAAATAATTTAATTCAATTAATTGTTACCCTAGGGCTGTAAGTAACTTATTTAGTCCCAAGAAGGAGTTTGGCGACCGAGAGTAGGAAGGAACGCGTGAAGGTATTCAGTTGAAATTAATATCAAATGCACAGGTTTGCTACTGCTGGACACGCTTGTCATTTGTGTCACGGTACAGGGAGTCAGCGTGACAAATATCTTTCGTAGACTTTGGAATGGGTTACTAGCAGTTTATTTTGGCAAATCAACGAAAAGAAAAATTACAGGGTAAACGTGAATGGCAAGATCTTTGACAGTTGTTACAGATATTCAGACGCCAGAAATTCTGACTATCCGCATATCCAAAGAGAATCGTGTTGCGCGGTAACTAGGTTGTGGAGGTTTGATAGGCAGTCGCTCCATGTAAAACACGGGTATTCCGCTGCATCCAGTTAGACTGGGAGTCGGACCCCAAGCTAGTTAGAAAAACGCTAGGGAGATGATGACTCAAGTCTGCTACCTCTTGGAGAATTTTTTTTTTTTTTATCCTCACATTGGAACGCCTTGCAGCAATTACACCAATGGAGCACAATTAGTCCAGAATCTGCTACTTTCCAACATCGTGTGCGCAGTGGAATGGTAGTCATCAAAGGAGCGGCGCGGCGGAAGGGTCACGACGCTCACTTACGCAATGATGAAATCAAACTTCTAAGTCAATATAATCTAAATATAAGGTCGTTTATGCTCCATTAAGGCTCATATTCTGACACTCACAAGGAAATCATAACCTTTAGGGTACGTTCCGTTGACCTAGAATTTTGAGATTTGGCTACAAGCAAGCTCTCATAGCAAAAGTACAGGAAAAATTAAAACTGTAAACCGTAGTAGGTACTTACATCACAAAACAATTACTTTTTGCGATTCGGAAAAATCTTCGAGACTCGATTGGGGAGTCGAACTATACTGACATAAGTTGGCATGAAGCTCATAGGGTTTAATATCGTGCGGATTTTATCACGCATGCGGAATTGCTCCGCATGCTGCCCGATATTACGCCCCGCAAATCGAGTATGTATTCCACGCATTACAATTAATACTGGTATGAAAAGATTACTTGCGGGGGCTACGAGTGCGGAGCAATCCCGCCTGCGTGATAAAATCCGCACAATTAAAAAAAACCCTTAGTGCGACTTGGCTGGTTTTCTGTTATGTATTTTGTTTCTAAGCATTTTAAAACCAACTGATAGCCCAGCATCTGCTAAATCACAAATGACATAAAACTACGACGAATGAATCCCATTCCATTAGCTCTAAACCAAATACAGAAAACAATAAGAATAAATAACAAGTTTTAGGTACAGTCAGGTAAATGCTTACGGGCCCTATAAACTGTAGCAAATAAAGGCCCAGTTGCTATTGTAGTTATTATTGTGGCCCACAAAGAGCCGGCCTGATTGGATCGAACCGTACAAAGGGAGGTTTGGTCTCGTTTACTCGGTTAATTCAAATCAATTAATGACATTGTGAGGTTTGATTTACAATTTGTGTAAACGTTGATGTATTGCTATGAATTTGCCCGAGTGTAATGGGAAGGTGTAGGCTGGCTGCAAACGAGACCGCAACCGCACTATGATCGGATCGTTATTTATTTATTTATTTAGTCATTGGAGAACCAACAGCTATAACAAAAGAATAACAATAGTATAATATTGAGACATTGAGCCAATTACATCACAACACAGTTATCCTTGTGTTGTGATCTCTATGAACTGCACCTTCACCGTTCATCATCATCATTATCATTTCAGCCGAAAGACACTGCTGGATATAGACCCCTCTAAATGTCGCCACAATGAAAGGTCCTGTGTGTATCGCATCCATCGGACTCCCGCAACCGCTACCAAGTCATCGGTCCACCTTGTAGGAGGCCTTCCAACGCTACGTCTTCCGGTTCGTGGTCGCCATTCCAGAACCTTTCGGCCTCAGCGGCCATTTATCCTGCGAGCAATGTGCCCTGCCCATTGCCACTTAAGTTTGGCGATTCTTCGTGACCTTGGTTCTCCTGCGGATATTCTCATTCCTGATTCGATCACGCAAGGAAACTCCGAGCATAGCCCTTTCCATTACGCTTTGGGTGACTTTAAGTCTTCTGATGAGGCCCATTGTAAGCAACCACGTTTCAGAGCCATATGTCATCATTGGCAACACACACTGGTCATAGAATTTCATCATGAGACACTGTGGTATATTGGACGAGAAGATACCGCGCAGCTTCCTGAACGCTGCCCAGCCGAGCCTTAACCGTTGAAGGACGAATATTAGGCATGGTATTAGAAAGAATTTGAGCTGACACGGCGGAGTTGCCCGACAACAATTTTCATAAATATCGAGACATGATTATCAAAAGCATCGTTAATAATTTAACAATATTTATAATAATATCGTTCTAAAAATGTTAGGACTTGTTATTCATAAGACTACTGATCTATTAGGATAGACACACAAAAAGTGGAGTCCCCTCCATAAAAAAAAGATTCATTACGGGACAATTTGATAGCGCTTGCATACATTTTTGAACATCGCTATTCTGATAGAATGTTGTCGTAACAACCTTTGTTGAGTTTATGAAACAAGGGACAAAATATTTAAGTCGTATTATTTATTAATTAATAATTGTGTGTCAAGTTGACGAGATATTGCTCAAAAATAATTAAACGTAATTTGCATTATATGAATTATCTTCATGAACAGTACAGTCTATTTAAGGAGCTAGCTTGCTCTATTCTAGTAACTGTGCTTTAGATGTGTCTATGTGTAGCATCTGTATTCGTTGTTGTTAGTAATTGCTTAGCCATTATGCTGTACTTGAAGCTTCAATTAATCGATTCTGCGGTTCGAGGAAACATTCAGCAAAAAGCGTTCAGCATTTTATATTGTAATATTTCTTCGTGAATGATTTGATTACCCTCGTATAGATTTATATATTACACTAGCTTCTGCCAGCGGCTTGGCCCGCGTGAAAGTAGGTTTCTCCATACAAACTTCCAACCCCCGTTTTTCCACGCGCGCCTCAAGGAGAAGATGTCAGCAAATCGTAGGGGCCCAACAGGGTCGAAGCCTACTGGGGCCACGGGTAGTGTGAAAGTGAAACCCGGGGCCCTGGGACGAAGGCAAAGAAGGAACAGGAGTGGGTTTTGATTTTCCCACCTAAAAAAAAAAAACCCCGTTTTTACTCGAATACAGCAAAGCCAAAGGAGTTATGATTTTGACAGGCTATGTATGTATGTATGTGAGTATGTTCATCTGTTATCTTGTAGCTCCTAATCTACTTATCGGTCGATCTAAGAGGCATCGTTAGAACTGTCTTAATTGTCCGCTGAATATAGGTTACGTGACGTGTCACAAAACTGGATATGGCGCCCTCTAGCGGACAAAAAGTAATGTGTTGAAAAATAAAAATGGACATAAATACACCGTGTTTGATATCATTTGAAAGGCTTCACTGGTACTTATCAGAAAATATCATCAAAATTCAATGTGGCGACCTCTAGTGGACAAAAAGATTTCTGTTAAAAAAAGATAAATACGTCGTGTTTGGTATCATACGAAAGGGCTTCACTTGTACATACCAAAATATCGTTCTATTCTTACTTTGTTCTGATCACGTGACTGAGCGTTGAGGTGACGTTAGAATAAAGGAATCGGAGGCGTGGTCTACTTGAGGCGATCGACGAAAAGAGAATCGAAACGAAACGGTTGTAACTTGGCTAGGGGGCTGAGGTTTTATATTAGACTGACTAAAACAAAATTCGTACCTGTACTACATACTACACCAATTTAGTCCAGCGTAACTTACATCGTATGATTTGTACCCACATTTATGATTATACCATCTACTTTCGCTTCAGACATCTTTTGTTCCAATCAATCAAAGCATTCATCTATTCACCACTAAATTTTAATTAGTACAAATATTTAAAGGGCTTATTAGTAAAGGTCTTGTTATTATTTTAGTAAAGTTTCAATAAATAATATTCATAAACAGAAAAGTTATTTAAACAGAAAAGCTTTTGTTTATATCCCAAAATGTCACTCAATTTATGGAAATATTTTACAGGCTTATTGATTATGAATTAATAAATGACGATCAAAATTGAAAAATACTGCGCCTTGTATTTTCTAGAGGCAAATGTTATGAATGATTGCTTCAATTATAAATTTACCAATTATGACAAATTTTCGTGGTAAATTTTCGGATTTCGTTTTTTTTACTTTTGACTACACAAATATGATCAGTAACGGGTACGGATAGTGCCCCATTTTTTTGTATTAATTAATAAAAGGGGAAACTGACTGACTGACATATCAACGCACAGTCAAAATTATTACGTAGGCGAACATAGAGAGGATTTTCCAAAATTCACCCCTGACTCTTGGACCTGAAATGGACCCCTGTTTCATCCTAAATGGATGAAACAGGGGTCCAAAGTTTGTACGGAAAAAACTTATTTTCACGCAGGCGAAACCGCTGGCAGTAGCTAGTCTCAAATAAATTATTTACAGCTTGTAAATAGTTAAAAAGAGTGCCTACTTTCGAATAGTCAATAAGTCAGAAAAATTATGCTAATTGCACGGTCCAAAGCGTAGATCTCTATGAAGAAGAATGTGCTAGAAACTCCATGGACACTCTTTTAAGTCATGTTATATATAGCAAATGTCTAAATTACATATTACTTTTCGGTTTTATTATGTGAGAACAATGTAAATAAAAAAAAAAAACAGTTCAAAATATAGAAAATAAAACTAAGCCACTGGCAGACTTATCTGCCAGTGAGACTGGTCATCTCTTAAGATGACCAGTCTCGAGTTCGTTTAATTTTGCGATTTTGTTTCCAGAATATACGAAAAGAAACAGTAAAAGAAATAGCAGAAATAAAAATGTCATCATTCGGTTTCTACTTGGATATTGTGTCTGTGTTCCCAGTATCCATATTCACTGATACTTTGGACCCTCAAGGAGAAACGGTGGCTGGTCAGATAGCCATGTTGTTCCCTATACTGCAAGTATGGCATATATGGGCCTATATCAATAAGTGGGCACAGAATTTTGATAGCCATGTAAAGGTTAGTTATAAGACTGATTTTATGTGTCTTATGGCCGTTTGTACTATTTCTAGGCAGGAGACACCTAATCTTTTGTGTGGGTGACACACACACCTGTTTTCTTTCAGTTGCCCTTTGCATTCCAGGTTTTTTTTTTCGATTTAAGCCCCTAATCCTATGTGCAGGTGACACCTAAATTGATTATTGTAATAGAACTATATTTATTTTATTATTTAGAACAACAAAATAACCATTAATACTAAAATAAGTTAAACCTTTCACTCCCGAAAACTTTCTAACAATACAGACTGTATTGTTAGAAAGTTTTCGGGAGTATCCATTCATCAGCAAATAAGTCCAATCTAGGGTTGGTTAGGCTATGAGCACGTTGAGCATCGTTAGCATACGTATATAAATGAAGTGGATCGAGCTACAGAGCGACCAAATAAAACATTAAATAATGAATGCTTTCTAGATTCGATTGTAAACAAAAGCGCAAAATTAGGTTTCCAATAATCACCTCAGAGCTGAGAGTTTAAAATCTAAGAATTACGTAACATACACATAATTTTTCCCAGTTTTTATGTAACACATTTACACGATTTTCACATCACGTTTATTTTTCACTCGTATTCTGCGAAATTCTAAAAATAACAGGTACACACCCACACTTTTTGTCAATTTAAATTAGGCCACGTGTGACAAGGTGCGAGTTTATTTCCGTCAAACTGGCATAAATCTTTAAGCTAAAGAACTACATTAGACCGACGCACACGTGTAACACGCCTCATTTGTACGTAAAACGACGTTGCGTGGCGTCGCGTGGCGTGGATCAAGTGTAGCTCTACAAGTCTAGTTTCCATATAAAATGTATGGAGACCGACGCGCCCAGATCGGCGCGTGTGCGTATTATAATACGCACACGTGTGCCACACACGCCCAGAACTATAGTTCTAGCTTAAATTAGTATCACAACACTGTTAGTGTTATGGCGGTAAGTCCCCTATTTGAGGAGTGGCTGGGAAACCTTCCGCATGATGCAGGTCCTCATCAGACGTGGTAAGTTCGGGAGGTTCCTGCACCGGATTCATGCGGAAGAAACGTGCTGGTGTCACCATTGTGGGGAGCATACGGTAGAGGTGTGCCCCACCTGGGCAGAGCACCGCCGTCTCCTCGTGGGGGCGATTGGCGGCAACTATCTCTCACGCCGGGCTTTGGTACAGGCCATGGTCCGGAGTGAGGAGCAGTGGCAGGCTGTCGCCTCCTTCTGCGAAGCATGCTAGCGAAGGAGGCGGCCGCAAGTGCATGCGTGAGGGAGCAGCCCTCACGCCCCAGCTGCCGGGATCCCGATTCCGATTTCCGGCCACCGCAAGCGCGGGCTTGCGGACGGCGAGCAATGGGTAGCTCGCCGTCTGACCATGTGACCTGTGTGTAACCGTCCGGAGCGAGCCCAAATCGATCGACGACGGCGCGTAGTATTCCACACGCACTTCAAGGAGATGTCAGCAAATCCGTAGGGCCTCAGCTGGGTCGAAGCTACTGGGACTATGGGTTGTGTGAAAGAGAACCCCGGGGCCCTGGAACGAAGGCAAAGAAGGAACAGGACAGGTGGGTTTTAGTCAATAAAAGTTTGACACGCCCTCCTGCTACACCCAAGGGCGAGAGATGTCATTGGATGATTTCACACCTAAAAAAAAAACATGTTAATGTCGGTCACACCGGTGGTCACCATCAGCGTAGAGACTATAAAGGATCTCCTTTGGCAACAGATGGGTCCTAAATTATTTCCGAACTACTCTAGATGCTAAGTCGCTCCCTAATTACCTAGGGTACTTTCTCGGAGTGTAATCGTCAGTTACAATGTTTGATTAAAGCCCTTGAATCTACCACCTTAATGAAAACCTTGTAGTACTTCATAGTTCACACATACATAC
Source organism: Mythimna pallens (assembly GCA_961205895.1). NCBI lineage: Eukaryota > Metazoa > Arthropoda > Insecta > Lepidoptera > Noctuidae > Mythimna > Mythimna pallens. The sequence continues at coordinate 9,805,650 of OY540831.1, read as the reverse complement.
ATGCTAGTTCAGTAACCACACTGAATTCCACATATACAATTTCAACCCACGTCTACATGTAAACGTGTGGTTACATTCTCCTTGTATTCGGCTTTGGTTGCTCTCCAATTTCATGTTAGTAAGACGATGCATCATCCGATGAGAATTATATACCTACTACAAGACTATAGGTGCTGACGGCAGAGTTACCTCAATTTGTTGGAGAATATTAAATACCGTTCAATAATAATTTGCAGTTGCTGACCCTGGTGAAATTCTGCTTGATGTTTATCATATTTTGCTACTGGTCGGGATGTTTCCTGTACCTTTATGCGTGTCCAAGGAAGTTGTGTCGTGCGGTAATACTTTACTAAAGGGGTGACCAAACGGTTGCAAACTAGCGTTCCAAACAAGGTGACCTTGGTTTATGTGTTTGGTTTGTGTTGCGGCTACATGGATGTGAATCACGCGCCAACACGTTTGGTGGTTGGGAAAACGCGTCTCTCAACCAAGGGCGTTGAAGGTCATGGATTACAACTGCTGTCTACACGGATTGAAACTAGCAAGGTCACCTTGGTTGGGACGTTGGTTTGCAACCGTTTGGTCAACCCTTAAGTCTATATTTGTTAGAACCATTATAATTTTAGCATTCTGTAATGAGTCGTTTGTGTGATTAGTCGTATTTATTCATCTTCATCATCATTTCAGCCGAAAAACGTCCACTGTTGGACACAAGCCTTCCCCAAGTGTCACCACAATGACTTGTCTTGTGCGTCTTGCATCTATCGGATACCCGTGACCCTCGGCTGGTCATTAGTTTATCTTGTGGGAGGCCTACCAACGCTGCGTTTTCCAGTAGGTACTCGGTCGCCACTCCAGAACCTTTCGGCCCCATCGATCATTTGTTCTGCGAGCAATGTGCTCAGTGCCACTTAAGTTTGGCGATTTTGGCAAGATTTGCTTGTTTATTATATCAATAGCACCTGGTTAACAACAAGTCTCTCTGAAATCAGCTTGCAACTTAATAGTGAAAACGCATTATGTTTTCTTATTTCTTTTTCACCACATCTCGGAGCCATTTCATCTTCCATTGTTTAGTTAATGTTTTCTAGTTATTTATTGTATGGATCTGTAATATTTCGTACGCAAGTAATAAAAAGTACATTTTGATACAAGTGGAGAAAGTTTGTCATTGCGACTGAGGCGGAGTTCGCCCGACCCACAGGTGAGGGTATTATGGAACAGAGTGCTGCAGTAACAAATTTCAACGTATATCAAACGACGTTTTTCAACACACTTACGAAGGAATAAATAAACGGGGGCTGTCCGGTGAATCGTTGAGGCTGCTTAGGGCCTGATACGATACATGTAATATGTTGTGGCGGGGGCGAGCTTGCGCACTTTTGCGCACTAGTGCGGAAAACAGTAAATTGCTTGCATGAAAGCGGTAGGGATAGGAGCGGCTGTGTGAGTAAGTGTATTGAAAAAGCTTTTATTTTATAGGTATATTAATAGGTATAACTTATCTCTCCAACAGAACTCCTGGATGTCACAACTGATATATTGGGAGACAAAAGTATTTATGGCCACTGAGGCTCATCACGAGAGCCCTTTAAAGACTTCCTTCCTCTTCGGTACATCTGTGTTCACTGGCACTGGCACTTCGGAGCTGGCTCCCGGAGATCTCGATCTTATTGTAGTAAGTAAAAGAAAACATAATAGCATAAACTAGCCTGACCTAGATGCACGTCACGAAGACGGGTTGTTATTGGCACAGCAAAAGTGTAAAGTGGGGCAAATTTTAAAAAATAACTAGAAATTGGTAAACTTGGATCATAGATTCTAGTGGTCAGGTTAGGTTTAGTGGTGAGGTGGTCGATGATGAAGCACGTTTGCCAAGAACCTTTTAACTCTTGACTTAAAGACCTGAGCGTCTTTAAGTCAAGAATGCTTAACCTGGGGGTTACAGCTTAATTCCGCTCCTTAGCTGTAAGTACGCATGCACACCCGCTCCATGTTGAAGGTATATTTAAATGTTGGTTCAGTACTTCGTCACTACAGAGATGATTTAATTGGCATGGATCATTATCCATTAAGATATCTTTTAAATCATAGTCGTCCAAGTTGTTAGAGAAGAAGTAATAAGTTATTTCTTTTCATGTTTCAAACGGCACGGAATTTATGCCATCAGCCAACAAGTCATCAAAAAAAAATAATAACCGACTTCACAAAAAAAAACACGAGATGGATAAAAATAACTTTAATTTCGGAAGTCGGCGTTTTTCGGTATTGTTTGTCTTTTATTTAACACCGAATTCAGAAATTAAAGTTATTTTGATTAAAAAGATCAAGATCAAAGTGTTTTTTTTTGTGAAGTCGGTTATTTCTTTTGTAAAAAGTTTTTTATTTCACACATTTTTTAGTTGCGATACACTTATAACCAGAGTGCCTATTTCTCATGCCAATTCCAATTAACCCAAACACTGCTAGGATACATTGTTTTATTATGAAGTTCCTGTGTCCACCTTCCGGCTCCATCATCAGATCAGTTCGATAGTACCTTATAGCCAAAGTCCATATCATGACAATTCTAATATTTCCAAACATGGCTAGGATACATTGATTAATTACAGAGTTCCGGTGCCTGTCTTCCCTCTCCGTCATTATCATCATCAGGTCATTTCGATGACACAATTTTTAACATAACTATTCAGAACCATCTATTTATTTGTATTGTCATAGTCGTTTAACTATCTTCATTGTGCGAGTATGAAGTTTCGTTGGCCATTTCTGGTCTTCTTCATCAGTTCCACTTCAACAAATGTTCCTTTTTGACTGTAAATGCTTGTGTTGCTTTTTGTATTGTTTTTGTTTGCTTGTTGTTGTGTTTTGTATTGCATTGTTTTGCAATGCTTTTGCTTACTTTATATATGTTAGTCTGTAAGGTATGTACGTATGGGCCAAGATGCCTGATAATAAATGATTTATTATTATTATTAAGTCTTCGATGAAAATACCAAAATCACTATATGGTTGCCAATAATATTTGAGGAGTTCCCTCGATTCCTTATGGATCCCATCATCAGAACTTTTAGAAAAAAATGTGACCAATCCGGAAGAAGGAATCCTTTAAGGGGAAAAAAGTTTTCGAATCGGTCCATAAAGTTCTGAGGTAACACACATAAAAAAAAAATGGAATTGATAACCTCCTCCTTTTTTTGAGGTCGGTTAAAAATATTAGTCCAATAACCCAAATATCGTCGGATGTACATAATAAGTAACAACTATTCCCTTACATTTACTTATACTGTTTGCAACTGTTAAGTTTGGAAATTATTTCGCATTGCACAAATTGATATATTCTATGAGGTGGTAGGTATCTCCGTTAAAAATATTGACAACAATCAAAACTGTACTTCGTGACGTGACCCTGCCCCTTTCATACCGAGGTATTCCACTTTGAGCACGCGCATAAACGGCACGGTATTTCAGGTCTTGTATCATCATCATCATTAATTCAACTGAAAAACGTTCACGGCTGAATACACGCCTCTCCAAGTGCCACTACGACGACCGGTCGTATGCTAGTTCTGCTTTGTCTATTTTTAAAAATAGGTATACCTTGGTGCCTTGACAATAAATCGTCACCTAAGAATTTTCGCCGGCAAATAGGTAGGCACTGTAAGATTTAGTATGCCACTATAAATAAAAAAGTTCTGCCACCCTGAAAGCTAGTGTAATCTATCGTAAAAACGCGAACCTCGCTCCATACAGAAACACTTCATATTTTATCCCACGTATGTTTCCCATTACCTCTACACCATAACCATATATTTTTCTCTGAAATTTTGTTCAATGCACACAAAGTTTTATGGAGTGTTGGGTTCGATTTATTAAGGCACTATGTTTTTCTTGTGGTTACAGTCACGTAAGATTTACTAGATATTGGAAATATTGCTTTATTTTAGAAATGTTAGCCTATAAAGTTTTGTTTTTTTGTGTAACATATCGTTTTATTTATTAATCTTATGTTTTATTTAATAATCTTACTTTTTATTGCCTTTAAAATTCATTGCATTCTGATTATGACACAAGCGATAGTATTTATTTTTGTATGTTTATACATGATAGATAGATAAAACATTTATTTGAGGCAACACATTGAAAAATAAATACACCATACACTTGAGCATAATAAAAAATAAAATATAAGCATTTAAAAAAAAAAAGAAAAAAAAGATACGGCCTTACACATTCCATCGTCCGATCGTTTAATTTTTTTTATGTTAATCAATAATACCAGTGTTGAGAAAATACACGTTAAAACTGACAAGACACTAGTAATAGCGGCTAAACGCGATTATGCGAGCCAAACGTTAAAACGTGATTAGTTTTATTGTTGAATTCTGCCCTAAGAACATGGATTATTTTAATCTCGATAGGTAATAACTTCATGTGGTATATTCGACTTTCATACGAGCTTAGCCGTTGCTAAGAGCTAGTTATTATACGTTCATGTTAACTTCACGTTATACCTATATGTGTCAGAGTAAGTAAATAATAAAAACTGTGGGTAGAAACAATAAAATTATAATATATTCCTACCCGGATTACCACAGATGCGTTTTCATACGTCCATAATTTAAATGTGTCCTGAGCTTCGAGTTATGACGGGCAACCCTGGCGGCTAACCCACGCATTTAATTATAAATTCTAAATGGGCACCCTGAGAGTATCATGATAAGCGACGTCACCCCGCCAGCGATATAAAGTGGTGACACTTTTATAGACATGCAAATTTTATATGTAGCTACCGAAACACAATGTACCAACCTAATAAAAACTACATATTATACGTACATTCCTACTGTATGGTACGTCGGTCTACGATCTTGTGACAATGCGTCATCTATATATATATATATATACTTACTATTATTATTCGTGGTGTCCACTCAAAAAGACGTCCATTATATAAAAACCGGCAAAGTGCGAGGCGGACTCGCGGACAGCGTTCTGTAGGTACCATCAGTAGTAAAAAAGCGGTTTGTTGTATGGGAGCCCTACTTAAATATTTTTTTTATTCCATTTTTAGTATTTTTTTTATAGTGGCACAGAAATACATCAAAATCAAAATTTTAACTGTCTAGCTATCATGGTTCATGAGATACAGCCTGGTGACAGACAGACGGACAGTGGGGCCTTAGCAATAGGAACCTGTATTTACCATTTGAAGATTTCCTTTTACGACGTAGTCGAAAACTAAGTGAAGATTTTCCAAAATTCACCAGATTTCAGTTTATGTCGCAAAAAACGTGTATTTCGATACTCTCAAGGGAATCAGAATCCTGAAATTTGGCACGAAGCAACGTCTCAAAGTATAGGAAAAAATCTGTAAACTGTAAATTTGTAGTTAGCTACGTCACAAAAAATAAAACTGTTTTTGCAATTCGGAAAAATCTTTGTAACTCAATTCGGGAATTGAACTGTTTTCATAGATAAGTTAATTTGTACGGAACCTTAAGTGCGCGATTCCGACTCGCACTTGTCCAGTTTTTTTAATAATGAGTGGCTATCAAAAAAGGACCCTTCGGCCATATGGTAGGCCACATAAACGCGAAATGTGAAAAATATGTCAAGAATATTTTAAACAAAAAAAAAATGTTTCAGGTAATGTGCGTCTTCGTAATGGGATCATACCTGAGTTGCTTCTACACGGCAAGGATCTGTAGCAACTACTTACTATCCACGCACAGAAGGTTAAAATTCAAGGTACAAAAACAATTTTTAATTCAAATAGCTCGGAATCTCATTATTTTTCCAATGAAAATTCCAATCGGTATTACCCACTGTTAATTCATGCTTAGAACGTGATTAAAAAAGGTTGGATATTATTCTAATGGATTCGAATTTAGAAGGATCTTTCCTAAGGAATGTTAATGAAAACAACCTTCCTAAATACTTTAAGTAGGCCTACTGCCCATGAATGCGTAGCTTCATATTCGCGTATTCGTCATTATACGCGCAACGACTCGACGGCACGACGCTGCCGCTTCTTCGACACAGTTTCATAGTTATGTATGTGAGCTTCACACAGGTGTACACCAAGCGTATAATGATGAATACGCGTCTATGAAGCTACACGTGCGTGGACAGTACGCCTTAATTAACATTGAAAATAGGAGAAATACGATTTTAATCAGTGTCGAAAACAAGAACAATATCCGAATCTTCTGAACCAATGCACATGAATGATAGTTAGAATTATTTGTTTTTGAACTGTCCATTGACCCAGATTTTTTATTTAGGTAACTATGTTCACTCGATATAAAATATCCATAATTAAATTCTTGGCTACTAATTTCGCTTTAAACATTCAATCTTGCACACAAGAATCGTCAAAATTGGACTGGCCTGTTGGTTAGTGGCCCTGACTGCTATGCTTGTGTGATGAGAGACACAAATATTTGGTTGGTGTGATGAGCATGATCAATTGTGCTGTGTCTGACAGTAATTTATCTATAATATTTTTATGTATAATATAGATTATACATAAAGAGACGCAGTGTTTGTAGGTCTTCCACAAGGTGGACCGATGATCTGATGAGGGTTGCGGAAATCCGATGAATGCGACTAATGTGAGATGGGCAACGTAAAGAGGAAGACATATGTTAAACAGTCTAAGACGTCCGTCTTTCGGTGAAAATAAGTAAATGAGTGATTAAATACTCTTTGTTACTTCTTCACGCTTGAACGACTGAACGAATTTGGATGGCACATGAGTAGATCATATCTTGGAATAGATGATCAGATATGATATGGTGACTTTATATTCCAAGAGTTTGTATGTTTTCATGGGATAGTTTTCTAGTTTCTCGCGATCAAAGCCACTGGCAGCAGCGAATGTTTCTATAAATAACTATAAATAAATCCAATTATCGTACCTTCCATGACAGATTCTCCCATCTTTCATTATAATGTTGGAACTAAATATTTCCAGGACTTTATTTATTACTCTATCCATCTTTCGTAGGAATCCATGAGGGAGTTGTTTTATTTCCTCTCCGTAAATCACGTCAGTGGAAAAATCAAAGCGCGGGTGAAAAAGTTCTTCGGTGTGCAATGGTGAGCGAAGCTTTTGGTTTCATTTTATAACTAAAGTGTAGTCTGAAGTAGATTGAGTGTAATTAGCTTATTTTGCCTCAGGTTCCTCATACTAAAATATAGCATAGCATTGCATAGTCGGCCTTATAATGTTCCCACTGCTGGGACTCAGGCCTCCTCTCTAGGAGAGCGAGCCCAGTGCGGGTTGGTGGATGTCACAAATGTATTCGAATTTTTGGTTCTAGGACATGCCGGTTTCCTCACGATGTTTTCCTTCACCGTTTTGAGAGCAGTGGTGATGAAATAAATTACACAAAGTAATGTGCCTGGCTGGGTTTGAATCCGCGACTTACAATTCGTAAGTCGGGGTCGTTACCACTCGGCCACCACTGCTCTCACACATCTCATCATCATCTCGTCATTTGTAATATAATATTAAGAGTAATCACATTGTCTTATTATAAAACAGGTACTACAATCACGCGGTGTCTACAAAGGAAATATTTTCGGACATGTCCACAAACATCCAGCAAGAAGTACTTTCTATAGAAATGGTCGAAACTTTGCGCACCTGCCCTCTATTCCAGGTATATTTCAATTCTATTAGATCTACCATAGACTGAGCAAAGTGTCTCTTAGTGTTAACTGCTAGATACAGTTTTATCTGCACTTCCTAAACAAATCAAGCATTTTAGTAAGTTCCATCATTTACCCATCGTGGGCTAGCGGACGACAAGATACATATAGCTCGCCGTCCGGCCGTCTAGTTACTATCCGGACCGAGCCCGAGTCGTCGACACCACGTAGTATTCCACGAGCGCCTCAAAGAGATGTCAGCGCCGTAGGGGCCCAACAGGGTCGAAGCCTACTGGGGCTATTGGTAGTCCGATAGGGAATCGTGGCAAGAAGGAACATAGGCGTGGTTTTAGTCAGCAAAAGTCTGATACGCCCTCTCGCTCCACCCTTAAGCGAGAGATGTCATTGGACGATGTCCCACCTTAAAAAAATGCCACTTTACCATAGAGTCTCGTAACTATTTTAACTATTACTGTGGCAGCAAATATTTAACCTTTTGACCGCCATAGCCGTGTATACATAACAAAGTAAAATATGTCCAGCACGCCCATGTCATCACTACATGACAGAAACTACGCGTTTTAAACGCTAATAAATCTTAAAAACATGTTTTGTTTTTCTTTTTTTTTCGTTAATTATGTAACTAGACTCACTCCAATTTACATTATGTGACTTGCTTACTATTTATTTTAATTTCACACACACACATTTATATTGGCATAAGATCACAATAAAAACGAACACTATGAAATCGAAGCTTGGCGCTGAGAGCAGGCTTAAAATGAAGTCTACGACAAAGTTATCCACTTTCGCTGCTTACAGGTCGAATAGAATTTGAGTAATATCGACATAAATAAGCTAAAGTTAAGCACATCTTCTGAACACGATATGTTGTTGGCAATACTGTCCATATACCATTAATTTTTAATTAGTACAAATACTTGAAGGGCTTATTAGAAAAGGTTTTATTGTATCCGGTCTTCTGGACACATTCTGGGATGTATTTGTATTATATTTATGTACTTAGTTAGGTTTTAGTATAGTTTACTTAATATTTAAGTTTTTTATGTAAGTGACTGTTTACAATTTTCAAAATAAAGAATATATTTTCAAATTTTAATTATTATTTAAATAATAAAGTCTAAATTAATAATTCTCTTCGAAGTTTAGTAAAGTCTCAATTAATAATTTTATATAATTATATATAATATTCATGAACAGCAAAGTTATTATGCGTTAATTTATGTCCCAAAATGTCACTCAATTTCTGGAAATATTGTACAGGCTGTTGATGAGATGGAATTAATGAATGGTGATCAAAATGGAAAAACACTGCGCGTAGTATTTTCTAGTAGCAATTGTTATGAATTATTGATTCAATTATGAATTTACCAATTATGACTTTTGTAGACAATTTAGGGATTTCTTTTTTTTTTTTACTTTTAACTACATAAATATAATCAGTAACGGGTACGAAAAGAGCCCCTTTTTTGTACTAATTAAAAAGTAGTGGTACATAGTCGCCACCAACTCGGTGATCCCGAGTTCTGTGGTAGGTACCGACTGTATTCCACAATATCCGAATGTGTCTTACCTCGTAGGTACAACTCTAATCGAGCCGAATCGTGTGCCTCGCATAGTGATTACTGTTTTTGAGAATGTACTAACATTCTGACTACAATACTGTTAGTCTCTTATTTCCTTGTGACAGTCGCTAGCCAAGCGAAGCTGTAGGCTAGATAGAGGAACCTTTTTACACTTTTCCGTTACCGGATAAGCGGCGCTGGGCACCCGGTCATTATTTATATGTAAAATTTTGTTGGTTCAAATAAGCGATTTATTATTATTATTATTATTTCACAGTGTACCTGGTGGAGCAAAATAGTAAATTATGTGATTAGGTGATAAAGCAAAGTTTTTGAAGTCGCGGGTGGCATGTTGAATTCCGAACGAAAGAGAGGAATTATATAATTAATTCCCAAGCACTGCGAGGGAGTTAATATAGAATCCTGAGTGAAGTGAGGAATTCAAGTCTTGGACGGCTTGATTTCCTCAAAGACAGCTTTGTCGCCGTGTTGGATATTCTATTTTTTACACCTTTTGTGAGATAATTAACAGACATTATACTGAACAGCAGCTGACTTAATATTTTCGAGAATTTAGCAAAGCTATCATTTTAACTATCACTTGTCATGTTTTTCGATTTGACACAAATAAAATTAACAACTAAATTCAACTATAGTTTTAATATATATAATTTCTATAACACTTCTACTCTTCATTATTTATTTTTTTAGAGACAACACTAATAAGTAATAACATTGTATTATTGTTTTTGGTTGGTAGCCAGTTTGATTTTTAAATAAACTGGTTTGATGCACGTACATTTTAATTCACTTAATAAGTTTATTTTTTTAAAACTAAAGTTAGTGTAACTATTTTTTTTTAATTGGTTTTGACTTTCCAAATTCTAATCACATTATTCCCTAGGGAACGCCCATACTACATTAGATTCCTAGGGACAGAGAGAGAGAGCTTTAGGTGAGGGTTGTATAACATATAAAAGGGCATTATCGATGGCATAGTTGGTGTAAAAAGTACATTTGCTACCGCGTTCCCTAACTATCCGACAGCGGGAACGTGTAAAATGGTTCCAACAAACACACTGCGTTTGGTGTTTAGTTTCACTCCATACAAAGGTGCTAATTTATTTGCAGAAAACTTCTTAGTAACAGGGTTTTTTTTTTTTTTTTTTCGGTGGGAAAATCATCTTATGACATCTCCCGCCCTTGGGCGGGGCGGGAGATAGTGTCAGACTTTTACTGACTAAAAACCCACTCCTGTTCCTTCGTTGCCTTTCGTACCAGGGCCGAGTCTTCCTTTCAGAATCAGACCCTTGGTCCCAGTAGGCTTCGACCCTGCTGGGCTCCTACATTTGCTGACATCTCCTTGAGGCGCGCGTGGAACAGCACGCGCCGTTGACGACTTGGGCTCGGTCCGGACGGTTACCGGACGGTCGGACGGCGAGCCACCCATTGCTCGCCGTCCGCAAGCCCGCGCCTACGGTGGCCGGAAATCGGGATCGGAATCCCGGCGGCGGTTGGGGCGTGAGGACCGCTGCCTCACGCGATCGGCCGCCTCCTTTGCAAGCATTACTGCTTCGCAGAAGGAGGCGACCGCCTGCCATTCCTCCTCGCTCCGGATCATGGCCTGTACCAAGGCCCGGCGCGAGGGATCACCGCCGGCGATCGCCCTCACGAGGACACGGCGTTGCTCTGCCCAAGCGGGACACACCTCCACCGTATGCTCCACCGTGTCTTCCGGGCGGTCCACACAGTGATGACACCCGGGCGTCGCTTCCGCACGAATCCGGTGCAGGAACTTCCCGAACTTACCGTGTCCGGTGAGGACCTGTGTCATGCGGAAGGTAATGACGCCGTGTTGCCTTTCCAGCCACTCCTCAAAGAAGGGACTTACCGCCGTAATTACGGCGTGCCCAGCACTGGGTTGCGATAGTCGCTGTCGCCATTCTACCATGAGATCCCGCCGGAACTCTTTTCGCCATGCCGTGACTTGTCGCGGCAGCGGAGTTTCACCCCGGCGTTGCATCTCCACGCGCAGATTGTGCATGCGTGGTAAATACAGGGTAAAGTTATTATTATGCCATATAAATTGTTATCTGTTGGTGTAATGGTTTTCTGTTTTCTCGAACTACGGGCTATCAGGTAAGGTTAAATTGTTGAAAAAATATGCCTTCGTTTATCTCAAGAATGTCAGTTTTATTCACCCTTATCTTTACATATTTTAAAATGATTTCACCTCCTGTCTGTTGGTCTCTTTGCGATAAACTCAAAAATGTACATAACGAATTTTCAATCGGTTTTCACCAGACAAAGTGATTCATTGGGCAGGTTTAACTATGTACTAAATGTAATACATAGTATTTTAAAGATTTGTAACACCCGTTCGATGCTAGTTACTAAAAAAATAATCTATAATCTTTTTTGCTTCATATATCATGAGCTAGATAATGTTATAATGAGAAAGTATTGTAAAACCAGATTTTTTTACTCATCAGAATAATCTTCATCGTGATTAAAATTGTGAACAAAAGCAGGTTTGTATTAAACAGAGCGTCCAAGACAGATGTAGGGCATTCTCATTTGTTTTTAGGTATTGAATCGAGACTTCCTCCAGACCGTGGCCAGTAATACGAGGAAGTTGGTGCTGCCCGACAACGAGGTGGTGCAACATGCTGCTGATATCGGACGGGATATGTATATCTTGCAAAAAGTAAGTATTTTTAGTTTTTAAAGCAAGGTCTACTGTACACAAACCCGTAGCTTCATAGACGTGTATTCGTCATTATACGCTTCGTGTACGATTGCGTGAAGCTTACATACAAAAATATGGCCCACTGTATACGGACGCGTAGAAGTGTTGCAACAGAACTCCTTTTTCACTTCCGTATCCGTTTCTGCTTTCGCAAAAATTTTATATAAAATGTGCTTTTTCTTCATAGTATTAAAAGTGCCGCTTCCGTTTCCGTTTCCGCATTCGCATCCGCAAATATTTACTTTTGACATCTGTTTCCGTTTCCATTAAGACACTTCCATTGCATCACTAACGCGTAGCTTCATAGAAGCGACACTACGGCATGCTGCTGTTTCGTCGACAGAGTTTCGTAGTTTTGTATGCAAGCTTCACACAGGCGTACACCAAGCGTATAGTAACGAATATGCGTCTATGAAGATACGTGTTCGTGGACAGTAGGCCTTAGTTGTATGTTCCGTAGCTGTTATGCTAAGCTGATTTTGATGAATAAGGTGTCAACTGATTCGTTATGATGGTCCGGGTGACAAGGATATCACAGTAATAAATAAAGGTTTATGAGTGTGTATGTTTGTTACTACTTCACGCTCGAACATCATCATCATCATCAGCATTTCAGCCGAAAGACGTCCATTGTTGGACATTGGCCTCTTTGAAGTGTCGCCATAACGAATGATCCTGTGCGTCTCAGATCCATCGGATTCTCGCAACCCAAACCCGGTCATCAGCCCACCTTGTGGGAGGCTTACCAGCGCTCGAACGGATCTGGATGAATTTGGCACAAGGGGGTGTCTACCCGTTAAAAATATACTAGCTTTTGCCAGTGGCTTCGCCCGCGTGAAAGTTGGTTTCTCCATACAAATTTAGGACCCCCATTTCACCCCCTTAGGGGGTGAATTTCGGAAAATCCATTCTTAAAGGATATCTACATCCTATAAGGAACCTACCTGCCAAATTTTAAGTTTGTAGGTGTTATAGTTTCTGAGATTTCGTGATTAATCAGTGGTATTTCGCTTTTATATATACAGATTTTTTTGCAATCGCATCAAGTGGGGTATACAATGAAAGAAGCGCTCTTAGCCTCCTTTCAATAACTTTCTCCCAGGCTTTCATAGTATGTGACATTAGCTTTATTCCTCTATAATTATTGCCTTCAAGCACATCACCTTTGTTTTTAAAGATGGGCACCAGGGAACTGTTGCACCACTCATCAGGTATGGCTTCTTCCCGCAACAACTTATTGAAGAACAAAGCTAACCACATCCATCCATCCACTCGCAGCAACTTCCACACTTCAACTGGTATTCCGTCTGGACCAATTGCCTTACCATTCTTCATTCCATTTACAGCTATTCTGACTTCATCCATACTAATCATTCTCACTAAACCCACATTCACTGGTTTGCTCTCTAAAATCCCATTCCAGTTGTTTTCCTCATTCATCAGTCTTTCAAAATAGTCCTTCCACCTCTCTTTGATTTTATAATCTTCTGATAGAATCATTCCAGTTTCATCCCTTATACATCTTATCTGACAAACATCTCTCGCATTCCTCTCTCTTGCTCTAACAAGCCGGTATAGATCTTTCTGGCCTGCGGGACTATCTAGAGTGTCGTATAGTTTGTCCTGTGCTTTTGCTTTCGCTCTTGCCACGACTTTCTTGGCTTTTTTCTTTAAAGCATCATATTCACATTTTTTCGCAGACTTTAAGCTAGTGTGTTCCGGATCTATACCCTGCCATTCCTTAAATTTCCTCTTTTTTTCTTTCAACACATTCTGTATATCTATCGACCACCACCATGTATCCCTATCTATTGTACCCTTTCCTCTCGTCTCTCCCAAAATATCTTTCGCTGCATGTCTAATACACTCAGTAATCTCATTCCAGCTTTCATTTATACTTCGATCATTCATGTCTCCCATTTCTATCATTTTGTCTACCACTCGCTCTCTCAATTTCTTCGCGCAGTCACTCTTCTCCAGCATATGCCATTTTATTTTAGGAGGAGGACGCTCTTTGCTTTTTTTGTTATGTGTCTTGACTACTGACACCATAACCAGGAGCCTGTGCTGTGAGACTAGGTCTTCTCCTGGCAGCACTTTGCAGTCTTTGACGTGCTTTAGCTGGTTACGCCTAACCAGGAAGTAATCTATTTGCGTCTTGTGGTTACCGCTTTTGTACGTGACCAGGTGTTCGTCTCCTTTCTGGAACCAAGTATTGGCTACTGCCAGGTCAAATGCAGTAGCGGATTGCAGAAGCGTCTCCCCTTCACTATTCGGACTTCCAAAACCCCAACCCCCATGTACTCTTTCATAAACACCTCTCATTCTTCCCACATGTCCATTAAAGTCACCACCAACAGTCAATTCCTCATGTACAGGGATGGCCATTAAAGCTCTATCAAAATCCTCCCAAAACTTCTCTTTCACTGTTTCATCGCTTCCTACTTGTGGTGCATACACACTAACTACATTCAATATTACATTCTCTAACATAATCTTCACAACTATGAGCCTATCATTAATCCTTTGTACTTCCATCACGCTTTCTTTCAATTTGCTGTCTAACACTATTCCTACACCATTTCTTTTACCATCACTTCCACAGTAATAAAACTTATATCCCTCACCAATTTCTCTCGCTTTTGTTCCTCTCCATTTAGTTTCTTGTAAGCACGCCACGTTTATTCGTCTTTTTTTAATACATCCGCTAACTCTCTGGCCCTTCCAGTCATTGTCCCTACATTCCAACTTGCATACCTCAATCTCATTTCCCGAGCTAGCTTCTTACGTTGCCCCCGCCCGGGATGGTGCAACAACCCTAGTCCATTTCCCACAGGAGCCGGGTGCTGCCCCTGCGCGTCGCCTGTGGGGTACGCCCTAACCCTATCGCGCATTCCATTTATACTCAACATGTTGCAAGAGATATGGCTACTATTTTACAGTCGGCCGCCTGCCTGACACTAACCCTCCTTGGGAATGCTGTTGCTGGTAGTTTACCCGCCACCACGCGGTTACCTGAGGTGCTTAACAGTCTCAGAAAATGTCCCTTAGTCGCCTCTTACGACACCCACGGGAAGAAATGGGATGGTGCTATTCTTTACGTCCGACACCATACAGTACACAGGAAATATAACACAATATAAAAATAAACCAAGCAACAGAAAAACAATTTCACTATATTTTAATTGCGTCTATGAATACGAAAAAAAAACCAGATAGTTTTTGCAGTCGCGTTTTAGTTTAAGCTTTGTGTTACTTCAGCTTGTTGATCTGCTTTTTATAAACTTTGTTTATGCGATGAGTTGAAACTATGCTAAGGGTGAATATCACCAAATACCTGACGATCAGCATATCTAGATTAAGCGGAATATTCACGCTGATAACTTTTATACGCTCTTTGGACGTGGTTATTGCGTTTAGTTTCTTGGGACAAATTCAACTTTAGTACGGCTGAAAATAGAGCAAAAAATGATTTGAATAGAGGTTCTATTTTCAAAAGATTCGTTTGTATATATGTTTTGTTTGTATATACTAAATAAATAATAATCAGAAAAACTACTAGACCAATTTAAACATTCTTTCACCTGTAGAATGCTACATTATCACTGAGTGACTTAGGCATATATTTTCTACAATAACTCAGGCGAAGCCGCTGGCAGAAGCTAGTTTTAAATATTTCAGTAATGACTAAAAATTTAACTAAGATTATCAGTTAACTATTCAGTCAATCGCCAGAACAATGCCAAGACCAGAACTTTGTGTGTGTTTAGATTAGACAAAAATGTTGAATATTTTCCTGAACGTTATAATACTCGTATGCTAATACAGAGGCACAAACTATTCCCCAGTACCTAACGTTCCACAAGAGTAATAACGTGATCAAGATTTAAATACCTAGATCGTTAAGGATCGATTAAAGCGACCATTGTTTACAGGGCCACTGTTACATGTTGAATAATCTTGGCAAAAGAGAACGGATCATTGGACCTGGCTCACATTTCGGTGTTGCGGAAATGCTCTTTGGTTTGCCTAAGGTAAAATAAATTCAAATTCTTCTACATTTTTAGGGTTCCATACCGACCTAAATCGGCAAAAACGGAATCCTTATAGGATCACTTCGTTGTTCTTCCCTGTTCGTCTATCTGTCTGTCAAGAACCTTTTTCTTAAGACCGCGAGGAGGTATAAGGATGAAATTAGTATTAAATACTCAGGTTTGCTACAAATATCTTGAGCGCTCGGTGAAAGAGCTGGGATCGCTTTGTGCATCGTACAATATCGGCGAGCCAATCACTGTACAAGGATTTCATTCCCCGTATCCGCATCTCTCTTCATACCACTAAAGAGACCCGATATTTCACTTCTGCATGCTTCTGCTCAAGTAGAACTGTAGAAGTCAGCGCTCAAGATCCATGCCGGTATCTATACCCCATGAAGCAGATAAATATAAGACCGTTTATGCTCCGTTTAGGTGTTTATTTTGACACTCGCTAGGATACCAAAACCTATAGGGAAGTATCCGTTGACCTAGAATCCAGAAATATGGCATAAAGCAAGGTATCATAGTACAAATAAATAAAAAATTACATAGGTAAAGTACGGAAGCCTCGGCGCGTAAGTCCGACTCGCTCTTGACCGATTTTTTGTGTTTCAGTTTACTTCACGATTTTTCTTCCTTATTTTATAAAACAGGAATCTCTTTCATTCATTACCTTAATTTTTAATTAAATAATTTCAAAAGCTATCCTGTTTGTTTAAATACAAAAATTTTCATCTACACCAATAATGGGTTTCCGGGAAGGTTTGATTTGTTTTCAGTCTTTGTTTATTAAATTTTACAAGGTATCTTTTTGTGTAAAATCTTGTCTAAGTATGATAATTTTTTTTAGTAATTTACTGGCACGCTTCGATATTCCCGTACGGAACAAATATTTGTATAAATATTCCTATAGACAGTTATTTTGGGTCTTGATGTCGGTCTGCTTAAATGAGTTTACATGCTTGTGAACGTACCTACGATACAGGAGATAGTGATTCCTAGTGTGGGGCCACGTATTAAAAAAAGAGAGATAAAAGTTACTAACAAAATCTGTTTGCTGTGTTTGGAGCAGTGGTGGCCGAGTGGTAACGGCCCCGACTTATGAGTTGTAGGTCGCGGTTCAAACCCAGCCAGGCGCATTACTTTGTGTAATTTATTTCATCACCACTACTCCCAAAACGGTGAAGGAAAACATCGTGAGGAAACCGACCTCTCCTAGAACTAAAAATTCGAAGATATGTAACATCCACCAACCCGCACTAAGCCCACGTGGTGGATTATGGCCCATTTCTTCTCATAGAGAGGAGGCCTGAGTCCCAGCAGTGAGAACATTATAAGGCTGATTACGGTTATGCTAAATCTGTTTAATTAATATTCCGTCGTAACGTTCTACGCAGATCAGTGGCAACAAAGGCAGTTCTCATTTAAATTTCCATGCTGAAAATATAATTTATCCAGGTATACACGGTGGTGACGTCAACAAACTGCATATTACTGCAAGTGGAATACAGTGCCCTGGTGCAATGCTGGGGAACGTTCCCGGACATTAGTCACCCCATTATCACGGTGATTCATGCATTTAATATCGCTGTACAACAAGAGAATGAGCCATAGTGTAGATAGATAACGAAGGTCGGATCTATACAACGAGCGAAAATGCACGCACACATAGACATGCTTCACGTACAGCGAGTACAAGCGCACACGCCATTGCAATAGATTTGCGGCGGTGCAAGCAGTTTGACGGGCGCGAGTAGGTGGCCATTGGCTTGTTGCTGTAGCGGGCAATAGAGGCAAGATGTGTTTCCTCATCGTAAAACAATAGACCATCGCTCACTAGCGAGGTCACTCCGCCACATCGCTCTAGGCGCCATAGTCACTTCTGTATCAACGCAAGCTGTGAGATCACCGTGCGTTTACGTGTGGGTGCATGCGCCAGTATTCGCTCTTTGTATGGAGTTGACCTTCTATAAGTGCCTATGTAGTTTGTGAATGGACGAACCTTTGTATGCAGGCGTCTGTGTCTGATGAATTAGCGTCTGGGTGTGTGGGCGATGTACATAGCTGTTTGTTGTTCTAGTTTTATGTAGTTAAGTATGTAGCGGAAGAATTGTTATTTTTGGGAATTGCTGGGTAAAAAAGTACCAGGAATATGACGTAGGTTGGTTCTTTGACTTACAGTAAGAGTTTTTTTTTATGTGGGAATATTATCCAATGACATCTCTCGCCCTTGGGCGCAGCGAGAAGGCGTGTCAGACTTTTACCGACTAAAAACCCACTCCTGTTCCTTTTTTGCCTTCGTACAAGGGTTCACTTTCGCACAACCCGTGGCGAACAAGACAGATGGGACAAATTCTGGAGGCGGTCACCTTGCTTCGCATAAGAAGCAGTAATGCGAGCAAAGTAGGTGACCTTGCCTTGCCCGGAGAGGCCCCGGGCGTTAGGAGTCGCAGGGTGATTCCCAGCCACCGGGCGTAAACTTGCGGACGGAGAGCAATAGGTAGCTCGCCGTTCAGTAAGGATCAAGTCCGGGTCGGCGGTGCGCGTCGTGGTTCATGCACGTTCTAAAGAGATAGTATATTAGCAAGATTGACGAAGCCCATTAGGGCCGATGCCTGTCAGGGTAATGGGATTATTCGAAAGACTTAATGTGGCTCACGCAAAGTGCAACTGAAGGACCACAGGTGAATTTTATCACACTTAACACATTTCTCTAATTATGAACATTTTATTATGATGTATTTATATTATTTAAGTACGCATCACCGCTATATATTACACTACAAATCTGTTTTGCGTCCGTTACGCCACAACCTCAGGTTCAGTTAAAAACCAGCGTCAGGCACTAGTAGTCTGACATTTACGCTGAACTGCACCTATTTTGGTGCAGCCGTGAGGCACACAACTACATTTTACTTCTTTTTTTTTTTGTTCGTTTTTAACCTACATTGTAATTGTGCCTTGTGCTGTACCAAATAAATTCTTTTTCTTTCTTTCTTTCTTTTAATCAGTAAATGTCTGACATTTCCTCTAACTCCAACCAAAGCGGGAGAAGTCATGTGATGATTTCCCGCATTAAAAAGGACGACGATTCAGTTGTAGAGCTGTTATATTACTAATTGACTTGAGTCAGATGGTAACTGATTTGAATGAAAAATATTAAAATCAATGCTAGTGGAGTGAAAAATTAACAGGGACGTAGCAAAACTGAAAGACGTCGTGCTCTTGTTCATTCATCTTTGCTTTATTGAGTCATGGAATAGATAAGTTCAATGAATGGCAGCTCAACCGCTTTCAATTCTGAAGGGGCCCAGAAAGTTATGGCTGCGTAAATGTTCGAAAGTTACCATGACCCTTTTTTAAGGTGGGAATCATCCAATGACTCTCGCTCTAGGACGGAGTGGGAGACTACTGGGGCCATAGGTTGACTTCCGAAAGGGAAACCCGTCGTTCTCATTTTTTGCCCTTTGCGTTCCAGCACGCACCCTCTCGCCCCACCGAGAGCGGGTAAAGATATTTCATAATATTCCATCTTAAAAAAAGGAACATACGTGTGGCTTCAGTCAGTAAAAGTCTGACACGCCCTAGCTCCACCCAAGAGTGCATGTGCATGAGTCATTGCATGATTTCCCACCACATTAGAACTTCGGACTTGAAAATTAAAAGTTTTGAAAAGTGGTTCTGGGGCTTTCGAGTTTGGGAAATGATTAATACACTAATATCATTTCAAACCAGGAAAACAGTAAGTGTCAGTAGCTGTTACGTGAAACCAAACAGCCTTTTAATCTTATCTACAAGTACTAATAATTTGATATTTCATCCGAAATTAAAATTACGGTTACAGAAATACAATTTGAGTGTAAATTCGCTTTTCGTTCTTCGACTTCATTTTCCTCATCGATTACTCGCCCACTCAATTCCCTTTGGCATTTTTTGTAAGCGTTTATTTACGTAGAAGTACGATTGCTTAATGCTATATTTTATTTAGAAGTATAATTTCAACGAAGAAATGGCAGGTTACTGAAATAACAATTCATGATTACGTACTTGCCTAAATAAAAATTGTGAGTACAACTTATAGGTGATTCTTTGAAACCTAGAGAACGTCTTATTCATCTGGCTTAGTTTTCGTACCTATCTATTTTGTGTCGTGAGCCACTGGGCGCAAATGAGTGCTTTTGATATATTTAAAAACTAATATGCAAATAAAAATTACGTACGTAATTACGGAGAGCAGTGGTGGCCGAGTGGTAACGGCCCCGACTTACGAGTTGTAGGATGCGAGTTCAAACCCAGCCAGGCGCATTACTTTGTGTAATTGGTTTTATCACCAGTGCTCTCAAAACCAAAAATTCGAAGACATGTGACATCCACCAACCCGCACTGGGCCCGCGTGGTGGATTACGGCCCATTCCCTCTCCTAGAGAGGAGGCTCGAGTCCCAACAGTGGGAACATTATAAGGCTGACTATGCTATGCTATGCTAAATAAAAATATCAAACTGTAAGGAAAAAACTAGGCCGGACGAATCAGACACCCACTCCGGTTTCAAAGAATCACCCTTATGTTTGTGGTGGAATGAAACTGAAGAATAGACAATCGGTGTTACCAAATGTAAGATATCGTATTACCCAGTTACTAGGTGGTCAGATAGGCACGTCTATCTGACCACCGAAATTTATTAACCGGTACCAGTATATTTTTACGGCTGCATCCACGCGGCTTGGACTAAAAGCCACACACACAGTTAAAAATGCTCGAGAGCTTTGGATGGTTTTATTGGATGCGTTGTTTGTGGTTTAGAATAATTTATTTTTACTATAATGGGCTCCCTAATGCTTAAATTATTTTTAATATAAACAGGCTTTAGAAGACAGGGAACTTAGAAGTCAGGCCTCCGCTTACGAAGATGCGAAACCTCTAACTGGACGACTGGACACAAAAACTAATAGAATTGCCGTAAGTATTTCAAAACACCTGCCCCCACGCCATCTCAACGCTCAGTCACGTGGTCAGAACAAAGAAATAGGAGGCGTGGCCGAATCGAGGCGATCAACGAAAAGAGAATCGAAACGAAATGGTTGTAACTTGGCTAGGGGGGCTGGCTTCATACTTACATTTTATAAAAGACACTCCCCCATTACGTCTGACTGTTTTTATAAACGCGATAAACTCAAAAACTACTGAATAGATTTTCATGCTATTTTCACCTATAGACAAAGTGATTTATGAGAAAGGCTAAAGCCGGCCGGCTAAAGTGGGCCGAAAGGTTCTAGAGTGGTGACCAGTGAAGGAAATATTTACAAAACAATATTTTATTAATCGATCTACGTTGCATAACAGGTGTTAAGCAGCGTAGACCAATGACCAGGTGAGGAATCTGATGGATGCGAGATGCACAGGGCCTTACGTTGTGGTGACACTTGGGGGAAGTCTATGTTTAACAGTGGACGTCTTTTAGCTGCAATGATGATGACGATGAGATAAACGAAATAAAATCACTTAAAAAATTCTTAACACAGAAATCGTGCGTACCCATGTAGGTACTCGGACATATTGCATTATGAGTAGTGTAAACAAAACTGAGACATAACGAAGTTTTATTAGTAAAGCATGCAGAAAACATGAAACACAATGCTAGTTTACTTACCGCACTAGTTTCAAAAGTAAATAATTTGTTCTTAGCAAGAGATAAAGGAAAGTTTCGTACTGTTCACCACAAGAGAACAGAGAGCCCATTATATGAAGACATTCAACAAGTTAGGGGTATTGAGGTATGTAAGTCTTTGTGCTACAATTTTATTAGATTAATTAGTTCTATTATTTTCAGAACAATACTTGTTAAAACAGGCGTACTTGTGCCAACAAGATTTAATTGGGAACAATTCATTATTAATTTTGCTTTCATAAATAGGTATGAGTTTATAGAACGGCTTAGTTTTCGTACCTATCTATTTTGTGTCGTAAGCCACTGGGCGCAAATGAGTGCTTTTGATATATTTAAAAACTAATATGCAAATAAAAATTACGTACGTAATAACGTAATTACGGAGAGCAGTGGTGGCCGAGTGGTAACGGCCCCGACTTACGAGTTGTAGGTTGCGGATTCAAACCCAGCCAGGCGCATTACTTTGTGTAATTTGTTTTATCACCAGTGCTCTCAAAACGGAGAAGGAAAACATCGTGAGGAAACCGGCATGTCCTAGTACCAAAAATTCGAAGACATGTGACATCCACCAACCCGCACTGGGCTCGCGTGGTGGATTACGGCCCATTCCCTCTCCTAGGCTCGAGTCCTAACAGTGGGAACATTATAAGGCCGACTATGCTATGCTAAATAAAAATATCAAACTGTAAAGAAAAAACTAGGCCGGACGAATCAGACACCCACTCCGGTTTCAAAGAATCACCCTTATGTTTGTGGTGGAATGAAACGGAAGAATAGACAATCGGTGTTACCAAATGTAAGATATCGTATGAGTTTATAGAACGAAATTGTGCTTTTGATATTTTAATTGATAAGGTACTCGATTGGATCGAGTACGTTGATGTGAATCTAGAATTTGTTTCCGTCTGTATTATTATTTAAAGTGGTCAGTGGCCCTGACTGTTATGCTGGTGGTCGTGGGTTCGAGTCCCGTCCAGGACAAAATTAAATGTTTTTATTTCCGTTTGTATTATAATTTAAAGTGGTCAGTGGCCCTGACTACTATGCTGGAGGTCGTGGGTTCGAGTCCCGCCTAGGACAAAATTAAATGTTTGTGTGATGAGCACGATCGTTTGTACTGTGTCTGGGTGTTATTTATCTATAATGTGTATGGATTTAGAAATATGTAAGTATGTTTATTAGTTGTCTAGTACTCATAGCTCAAGCTCTGCTTAGTTTGGGACTAGATGGCGTTGTGTGTGTATGTTTGTAATTTTTTCACGTTCAAATGGCTGAATGGATTTGAACGAAATTAGGCACACGTACAGACCATGTATTGGAAAAATGAAATAAAGCATTTTCTTGCGAGTATGTTCCTTTGCTTTCTCTTCTTTCACATGAGCGAAAATGCTGACTGCTGGTAATATTTATAATAATCATCACAAATACACACAAATAAGCCGAAGGATTGTAAGTTTGTGTATATGTTTGTTGTTTCTTAACGCTCCAATGACGGAACGGATTTCGATGAAACTTGTTGCACGGGTAGACTATATCTTGGAATAGCATATAGGACACAGTTTTACCCTGTTTGTAAGTTCCATTGGAATATTGTATATTATATATATATTTTTTTACTTTTACGTGGATGAAGCCACTAGTAAAACCTTGATCCCTTTCTCTTTTAAGCCTGTTGTTTTTACCGAAGACATTAATTTCACTTCCCATAACATCCACAGTAAATTGGCTAATTTATTCGCGTATATCTCATACCCTTTTTACACGGAAGCTAATTTATGCTATATTGTCAGAATAAACACCTTACATACGCAAAAAGTAGAGCTGCCAGACATTTGGCTTTATTTGTCGCTTTTGAAAAACATTGGTCCATTGCGAAGAAAAATATTGTAAGACTCCAGATTAATTTGGTAGTTAAGCATAAATACTGTTATAGTTGTAACAGCTTTCTGTTTCCGTCTCTGCTCCCATTATCTGGGGTCGGGTTTCCTCACAATTCTGCGCTAGGATAGTCTATCCTGGGCTGTCGATGTTGTCATCGAGAGAACCCAATTGGTTCCTTCGATGTTAGACCACTAGGTTCATGGCGGGCGGCTTCTCCCTCTTCCTTCCTCTTTTCAAAGATTCAAAGCATTTTATTTCAAATAAACTATTTACAGGCACTTTTGAAATGACAGGAAGTCGGTCAATCAGAAAAATTATGCTTATTGCACATTCCAAAGCGTAGATCTCTATGGAGAAGAATGTGCAAGAAACTCCATAGACACTCTCTCCTCTCTTCCTATAGTTCTAATAGTATTTAAATCTATTCTGAATGTGGTACATTCTGTTCACTGAAAGTGTTCTCAGTAGCAGGATTTTTTCCATTTGTGCTGTCTTTTCTATTCGAACTCTAACGTCAGTGCTTTTTTTAAATTTCAAACTGCTGCGATATTTTATAGTCGCATATCCACATTGCGATCACAGTTATAAAAGAACAGTCAAGTGAGAGTTGGACTCGTGCACCGAGGGTTCCGTGC
Source organism: Mythimna pallens (assembly GCA_961205895.1). Lineage (NCBI taxonomy): Eukaryota > Metazoa > Arthropoda > Insecta > Lepidoptera > Noctuidae > Mythimna > Mythimna pallens. Next base: position 9,781,436 of record OY540831.1, on the reverse strand, counting down.
ACAATTACTTAAAAAAATACGAGTTGAGCCTGGAAGATGTTTTCGGTATCACAAAATAATGTAACAACAAATTTAAGGTTTTTAGACTTTTCCCTTTACTTGTGCTATAAGACCTTGCTTCTTGCCGAATTTCAGAGAATTCTAGGTCAATAGAAAGTGTCAAATGCTTCAATGAAATCATTCATCATCATCATCATCATCATCTTCCTGCCCTTGTCCCGTGTTATTTGGGTTCGGCGCAACACGTTTTCTTCTTCCATTCTGTCCTGTCACTCGTCATACTATCACTAACTTCCTTTTCTTTCATATCACTCTTCACACAATCCATCCATCTTTTCTTTGGTCTCCCTCTCCCTCTCCATCCATCCACATGTAAACTCATAATATTGATTAATAATGATTTAATTGAGTTTATAAAAATGCGTATCACTGACGCAAATGTAATTATTTTTGCAGATGACACCAATGCAATAGTGTCTGCTGACGACCTAGATAATCTAGAATCGAAAATTAACAACATGTTAAGAGCCTTCGAACACTGGTTTGGTACAAATAATTTAAAACTCAATGTACAAAAAACAAAGTGTGTTTTATTCAAAACGAACGTCCGAAACAAGGATAGTCTTGAGGTTTTATCTTGTGGTAATAAGGTCGAAGTGGCAGACCATGTTAAGTTCCTAGGAGTTCATATTGATGCATTGTTAAACTGGAAGGTTGAGACATCATTTGTAAGGAAGTGTATTAGTTCCGCATGCTATGCTATTAGGAACTTAAGGGAAGAACTAGCTTTGACCCAGCTTAGGATGGTATACTTTGCTTTGGTTGAGTCTAGGCTTAGATACAGTATTGAGTTCTGGGGCAACAGTTACTAGTACAATATCCAGTCGGCATTTGTAATACAAAAGAGGGCCATTAGGACAATGCTCCGATTGAAACAGACGGAATCATGTAGGGACCACTTTATTACACATAAAATTTTGACTGCGTCATGCCTCTATATACTAGTGTTATTAACCGATTTTGTAAAAAAAATGCATAAGCTTGAAACCGACGAGCAAAGACAAGTTAGACAGAAAACTCGTAGGAAAGATTTCCCTAACTTTATCCAACCGAAATTGAATGTGGTTCAATTCAGTCCCAAATATCAGTCAGTCTTGCTATACAACAACTTACCCGCAGAATTTAAAACAATAAATAGTGTAAATTTATTCAAAAACAAACTCAAGACATACTTATTGAGGAAGGGCTATTACAGTGTTGATGAGTTTCTAGAGGACAAACGACAATAATGTTATTAAAAAAATTATTTGATTATTATGATTAGGATTATTATGATCATTATTATTTTATCTTTGACATTGAATTTTGTTTTGACTTAAATGATCTGGATTATTGTCATTATTATATTGACATTTATTTACTTGTTCTACAGCTGACATTATTGATCTTTTTTGTATACATTATTTAATTTTATTTTTGACATCATTTTATATATGTATATTTTTTTATTAGACTGAAATGATTTTAAAATGTAATTGGAATAAGTAATTTTATTGTTATTATTGGACAATACTCTCTTTTTTTTAATTCAAATTACTAAGTTCTCAAAATTTTTTTTTATTTACATTGGAATTTGGATTATTATTTTTATGTGATTTTTTGATCTTTTTATATATATTTGTTTTGCATACTGTAAAATTTATTTTTATACTTACTTAAGTTATTAAATATATTTTTTTTTTTTATTATATAATAATTATTCACAATAATTTTGCTTATTAGGATTTTGTAGAATGTTGATCACTGTATTGTTTAATTTTTTTATATTTTATTTTCAACACAATGTTCCATTGTTATGAAATTAAATGACTTATGACTTATGACATAACTCTTTTAGTAACATGCGTTTCATCCCTCCTCTTCACATGACCATACCAAGACAAACGATTCCCTTTCAACTTTTCAGTCACTGGCGTCACTTTCAAACTTAATGAAATCATTGAAGTAAAGAAATCTTTGCGATTGTCAAAATATACGTCTACATGGAGTATCAACGGCCTTTCTTTAGATTGCGTTGACTTAAGTTTCATTTTTACATTACTTTAAGGGGTACTACCCCTGACTTGAGTGTTTGATATTAATTTCAGCTTAATTTCCCCACATTTTTCTGAGAAAAAGAGTCTTAACAGTCGAAAATGCGGACAACGGAGAGATCCATAAGGTTTCCGTTTTTGCCAACAGAGATATGGAACCCTAAGAAGAAACTTCCTTCCTCATATATTCTAGTCTTACTTATTAAGGTAGTAACACAATTTAAAAATATGATTCATGTGTGTTATTCTAGCTGGTGTCTGGTATCTCGTGTGTTGCAGACACCTCAGGTATCTCTTCGTGCCGGGATGCATTACTCCCCATGGAATGTTCTTGAAGTTCTGGTGCGCTGTTCGCTTCATAGTCGCCGTGTTTTACATATTCGCTGTGCCGTACGATATTGCTGTAAGTTTGAATGTTTTATTCTGTTACTGTAGTAAGTCGTTGGGAATATGTGTGCTTAAGTTTTAAGTAGTTTCGAGTACTTGGAAGTTTTATTTTGTTATTGGAATGGTTGAGGCTAGTGGCCGGATGTTCGTAGAAGAAAGGGAGAAAAACGTTTATTTGTGACTTGTACAGGACAAGCAACTAATTAAAATAAAATCTTTAACATAGAGAACTATAATAAAAATACAATAAAATAAATAAAGATCTGTGCGAAGTCAAAAAGGCTCCTATCTCAACACAATGCTGCTGTATTAAAAAAATTACAGCTCTGATATGATCTTTTTTTAAGTTCATCAACTAATGATTCTTCGTGATTTTTCCAATGTATTTTTGAAAGACATAATCAAGGATGTCCGTTGACTTGGTCACTTAATACTGATTGTATTGAATTCTTGTTTCTTGATTGGCCCCTGATTTCTAATTTAAAAATTTGAAGTTGAGTATTAAACCGGAGCGTGTATGTTGCACAATTGTGCAGGTTTCCACACAAGCTTACCTGACATGTATAACTGTGCTGGCAAACCTGTCAGGTATACCCTAACGTGTATGGCTACTTTAACAGTGTAGTAGGATTCACATTTTAAACTCCAAATATCTCATTCCAAAATCAGACCTAAATTAATGGTTGTTTCCTAATTTATTTATTTAAACTTAATGAGCAGTAATGGTTGGTAAATAGGCGGGCTGTTTTTTTTATTGTAGACTAGCTGACCAGGCGGCGAACTTCGTATCGCCTAATAGTAAGGATAACTCCATCTACTGGCATTACCAGAACAGCATAACTCATGTTATTAATGACATTTTAATTAAAGATGGCGTATTCGAATTTTTTTTCGTCATTATTTCCATTTTTTCTCACCGTTTAAATCTTTCCTGGACTATCTCGAATATTTCAAGACCAAAATTAGCCAAATATGTCCAGCCGTTTTTGAGTTTTAGCGAGACTAACGAACAGCTTATTCATTTTTGTATATATAGATCGGTTCGCGCTTGACTGCTATCTCACCTGATGAAAAGCGATGATGGGGTCGACGATGGAGCTCGCTTACCAAATAGTAGTAGTATTCACTCTTGACATAAAAATGCTGTAGAATTCTGTCGGACTAATGCATTAGCATTAGCGAACATAATTATGTTCTGTCGAAGAAATGAGTAGTCGAACTATTGTTTTTCGAAATTGGGAGTGTGTCGAAATAATTGACTGTAGAAATTCAGAATGACACTCCATGCAACGAGTGTCATTCTGAATTTCCAAATCTTTTCCAGTTATAATAAATTTTTTCTGTAAATGATGTTGAAATAATGCTGGAATCTATTTTACGTCACAATGGGTGGGATTGCCGGAATCTGTGTTTCCTAATACAACCCGGGAATCTTTAAGTCAAGTGTGAATAGGTTACTTCTAGGTAAGCGCGCTCCATCGCTTTCCATCAGGTGAGATAGCGGTCAAGCGCGATACAAGCGCAAGCGCGCCCTTCCAAGAATAAAAAAAAATATGGCAGCGTCACCGTCAGATAGTGAATGCAAAGAGCAACTGAAGGACAAAGGTGGGTTTTAGTCAATAAAAGTCTGACATACCCTCTGGCTCCACCCTAGAGCGTGAGAAGTCATTTGATAATATCCCACCTCTAAAAAAAAACCTTTAGAGAGTTGAATCTATGTTTCAACTCTTCGCCAGATTCCGATGCCAGAATGACTTTCTCCTTCGCTAAAAAGAAGGGAAGAAAGATAGAACGAAAAAAAGAAAGTAAAATGTTTATGAAGGCAAAGCAAATCAATCATCTAGTAATACCCTGGTCCGTTCAATTACAGTCAAAACAACACAAACACGGTGGTCCATACAACTGGTCGGACGTCGTGCTGTACATAGATATAATCATAATGGCGTATGTGGCATACTACAATGACAAATCCTTGCTGGTCACCCATCCGTTGCTGACCGTGTCGAGATATTTAAAGCACGCGTTCCTATTGGATATTATAAGCGTGTTTCCGTTTGAAGAAGTTGTGAGTATTGATTTAATTGAATTGCTTTTTTAGTGGTCTTTAAGTAGATTTTTAGGGTTCCGTACCCAAAGGGTAAAAACGGGGTCCTATTGCTATCACTCCGCAGTTTGTCTGTCTGCCACCAGACTGTATCTCATGACAGTTTAAATATTCACAGATGATGTATTTCCGTTGCCCCTATAACAGCAAATAACTAAAAACGGAATAAAATAAATATCCTTACAACAAACGTGACCTTAATTTTATTTTTATTTTTTTGCCGTTTTTTGCTACTGTTGGTACGGAACCCTTCGTGCGCGAGTCTGTCTCGCACTTAGCTGGTTTTTTTTTTTATGTTGATGGCTATTGTTTGTTCCAGTTTAGAATAATAAATGATAACACCGATATGGATCTTTATAGACTGAATCGAATGCTTTTGGTAAGTGGATCTTCATGATTTCTCTTGTTTTACGGCAGTTCGTAATAAGGAATATGAATGCAATTTTTTAAACAAACATGATTTATATGAAAGATTTTTAAAAATATCTTCATCACCAACGAAATTATAAAGCTTCAAAAATGCTAATAAGAAAGAGAAGTCATATATGGACTTTGACGTCAAAGTACGTGACACTCATACGGCCGCCATAAATAAGGGCGTTTCGACACAGTGCTATAGATATATTTATGTACCATTTTTGACATCGTTTTCAATGTTAATAATTCTGTTTTTGTATTTAATATTGTGTTATTGATAAACTGGTTTTTAAATTAAATATTTTTTTCATGCATATTCCCAATTACTATCCCGATACAGAAAGGTTTTTAATAGCCTATCGTGTGTCTCACTGCTGAGCAAAGGGACACACAATAGGCTATTAAAAAAATCCTATTATTTGCTGTTCATGTTTTAAAAAAAGGGTTTTATCAATATCATTATTATAAAATGGTCAATGTTTTAAACCACACTAAGCTTTAAGCCGGGTTTACACTACTTTATTACGTTATGTCGGATAACCTTCTGATTGATTGGCTACAATATTAATTCTGACAAGACGTAGGCTGGAACGAATCCGTTTGATTAGTGATTTTGCTCTACGACACTACACGACTTAGGGCGGAATTCACCAATAAAACTAATCGCGTTTTAACATTTGGCTCGCATAATCGCGTTTAGCCGCTGTCACTAGTGTCACTTGTAAAAATACAACAAAAGAAAAATACAGATAAGTGACACTAGTGACAGTGGCTAAATGCGATTATGCGAGCCAAACGTTAAAACGCAATTAGTTTTATTGGTGAATATCGCCCTTATAATGCGTCAAAAACATTTATTGTTTTTGTATATAATTTTACAGTAAATATACACAACAGTGTCGTTAATAAATCCCATTTCCAGTGTTATAGTAACATTCTTTTTGAGTAAAACACTAACATCATCGTCCGGAAATGTGTTTTCTCAAAGGATTGCGAAGATTTTACGGTACACAACTTGGGGATAAACGCGTACCAGTAGTGTAAACCCTGCTTAAAGCTTAGTGCGGTTTAAAACATTGACCATTATAAAATATTTGCAGAAGTTGTACAGTATCTTATATAAAAGTTGTAATTATGTTATGTACGTCTAATTCATGACTTGAAAGTATTTTTATACTGAACGCGAAGGGTGCTGTATGATTTACGCGAAAAATGTACTCAAGTCTAAAGCCATGATTAAAGCTAGAACAACATTGCGTACACGTGTGCCACACACGCCGATCTGGGAGCGTTGATTTCCATATATTTTCATCACGCCACGTGACGCCACGCGACGTCGTTCTACGTACAAATCTGGCGTGTTCTTATCTTATCTTATCTTGTTGTGGGGCTGGCCTTAAACCAGAGCACTTCGACCCTTCTGGATCTTTTGTGCTAATTCCCCTCCCTTCTACTCAAACCCCAGCCCTCCGTGCACCTTCGTCATGAGTCCCAGTATGGCCTTGATGGGGCTGAGCCTATAATCCTCTGGTCTTGAAATGGTTGGCCCAGATACTCTAGTCTTTTGGAGCCTAGTGCTGCACAGTCGCACAGTAAATGTAGCATATTCTCCTCTGCCTCTCCACAGATCCTGCAAGTCGGGTCGCTTGCTAGTCCCATGTTGTAGAGCTGTTTGTTGGTGGCATAATGCCCCGTGAAGACTCCTGTGATTGTTCGGAGCTGTCATCTGCTGTACCTCCATAATTTTTGGGTCCAGGCCTTATCTATGTCATTAAGAAATAGCTTTGCATGCTTCTGGCCTGTTGTGTTGCGCCAGTGTGTGCTGTGTATTTCTAACGCAGCCCTTGTCAATGCTTGGTTAATGACCCTTGGTGAGAGTCCTATGAAGGGTTCCGGTCCGTATAGGGGTGTCTCGGATCCTTTCTTGCTAGAGTGTTCGCTCTTTTATTTCCTTCTACTCCTGTGTGACCTGGCACCCAGATCAATCTGACCTTGTTGCGCCTTCCTATCCGATTCAGTATTTTAATACAGTTTAGTACGAGCCCAGAATCCACTCTATTGCACGTGAGTGCCTTAAGTGTTGCTTGGCTGTCGCTTAAAATGTAGACAGTGTCCCCTTCGGTGCTTCTGTCTAGTATTTCCTGCGCACATGCGATTATAGCATAGGTTTCTGCCTGGAATACCGTCGCCAGTTTGCCCAAGCTTAGGCTGAGGTTGCAGTTGTCGCTATGTACCCCCGCTCCTGTACCGCTGTTCATTTTAGAACCATCCGTGTACCATACTTGGTTCTTCCCTTTGTGGGGTTTTATCCCACCTTTCCATTCCTCCCTACTCGGAATGTAGATCTTAAACTCCTTTTTGAGAGAGAACTCGTGTTACACGTGTGCGTCTGTCTAATGTAGTTCTAGCTTTATATTTCAAGATTTTGAACTTAAGTAAATAACGAACTACAAAACTGATAGAAAGTTGATGTTTACAAGCTTAGATAAGTCTAGAAAGAGGTCTGATCACAAAAGAACGCACATCGCACTACAACAAATAACAAAAGGTTGTATCTAATCGTATCTAGATAGATACAGTGCCGATCTTCACACAATAGTGTTCATTGAACATTTCTTTTTGTTCGAGGTGCTAGGCTTGGTCTAAATAAATCGATAAATCGACGGGTGTAAAGTAAATAAAGTTATCTGCAATTTTGCGATTTTCTTATAATAAGTGAATATATAAGCAGTTATTTAGTCATTTTTTTGCCAAAAGTATGGTTGAAAAGCAACTATTATTTCTGCATTTTTGGCACTTGATAGGCGATTTTCCATGTCTTAGAATATAAATATTTAGTAAATTTCTGCAACTATCAGTTGTTACTTATTTTTTATTTTATCTTAAATTCCCGATTGATTTTTGCAGTCGATATTTTTTTTTTTATCATGATACAATTCAAATCAATTACTTCCAGTATCATATCATTTTTTCATCGATTTTTTTTCTAAAGTAGCGCAGTATCCAATTACATTTGACAATATAAAATTTTTTGAACTTTAGTTTGATTTATTTTGATGTGATCGTAGAGACTTTTGATTTGCAGCCATTAGGAGAAATAATATAAATCGATACTTTGAGCGAAAAACATCGATATCTCTCTAAATACCGATTTGATATTTATCGATAACTTTTTCCATTTGCCCATCCCTAGGTGACGAGAATAACAGGTGCTTTCTCGTACTGGGAGGGAGATATAATGCGGGTAAATCCAGCTGTAGCGTTACTGAAGTTCCTGCCCATAGCCGTGACGATTGTGAACTTTACTACGGCGTCCATTTTTATGAACGCGTGTCAACCTTACTACCCTCCTAACTCGTCCTATATTTTGGTTAACTGTACCAAGGTTTTGATCGTTTCGAGCAACAAGCATGAGATCAGATGTAAGTTAACTTTGTTATTTACTTTTTGCTTGCTGCATAAAACTCTTTATCCCCCGATTACTTAATTAAGAATTGTAGCGACATCTTTGGCGTCACATAAGAACTAATCCTGCACTGCGCAATCCCCTCGAGCGCCGATTGTACATACGTCTGTACAATTTGAATGACCTTGAAAAATTGTTAATTGTCGTTTTTTACACATGTTTGTACGATTTTCTTTAGCCAAAAATTTTGGTTTCTATATTTTTGTTTTGTTGATTTACGTTTTTGTTTTGATGTTTTTTGGTGATTTACGTTAAAACGCGCAATGACGTAATAATAATACCCCGGGGCGCCCGAGGGGTTCTCCGCGCGATTGGAACATATAGAATAGCCCGAAATTATCTATCGGGCAGTTGCCCACCAGACATAACATCCGTCTGGCCGGAGGATCCTCCCTTTTCAACGGAGGTTTGCGGGATTTTACTCTCTGTTTCGCTTTCCTCCAAAGAATTAAAAGTCTACTTTAGCCTGAACACTTCCCAGAATTGTTTGATAAAGTTGCCGCGCCCTGGAACGTAAAAAGCAACTGAAATAATACAGGTGGATTTTAAAGGGTTACTCGTGTTCTTTGGACGCAAAGAGTTGGCAACTGAAGGAACTTAGGTATATGGTTTTAGTCAGTAAACTTGACACACCCTGCCGTTCCGCCCTAGAGTGCGAGAAGTTATTAGATGATTTCACACGTTAAAAATAAAGGTGGGTTTTAATCAGTAAAAGTCTGACATTCTCTCTCGTTCCACCTAAAGCGGGAGGAGGAACTTGATTATTTCCCACCCTTAAAAATTGGCTGACAACTTGTCAAATTTTGCACATATTTAAATAAAGTCTGATAATTTGTCAAACTTTGCGCATATTTAAAAAAAGGCTGATAACTTGTCAAACTTTGCACATATTTAATTCCAAATATTCAATTCAGGAACCGGTCCTACGTCACTTATTATAACGCTAACCTGAGCTAGACGTCTTTAAAAAAGGTTTTTGCTCATTTTGGTTCGCTGCCCACATCACAAATAAAAGTTCAGGTTGTGAACAAACTAGAGCGTCCTGGTTATCGACACAAATCATGATGCTACTAGCTGACCGTTTTATCGAGACCTTAAAAGTCCTGTAGACAAAACCCACCTTTATAATGAAAGTGACCTGCCACGGCTATAAAGTGAACGCTAAAAGTATATATATATCCAGAAGGGTCGAAGTGCTCTGGCCTAGGCCTACCCCACCCTAAAGTGTAAGAAGTCATTTGATGATTTCCTACCTCAAAAAAAGTGTGCTAAAAATCAAACTGTACTGAAAGTCACGAGGACGAACGTGTAAAAGTAAGTAGCGTATAGGGAATTGGTCCAAGCAAAGAGAAATCTATAGCCAGCTGTATGTGAAGTCGGGCGGTCGAATATAATGGAGATGAACGCATAGCCTGAGGTGATAAGCGAGCAGCTAGGTAGTATTTCACCCAATTGTTTATCCATCTGGGTCAGTATACTGTTCAAACAGTTTTTCTATACTTGGGTACCCTAATCAATCCCTTGCTAGCTTTTTCATCATCAAATACCTTGTCCCGCTCTGGGTGGAGCGAGAGGGTATGGCAGACTTTTACTGATTATAGGCGCGGGCTTGCAGACAGCGAGCAATGGGTAGCTCACTGTCCGACCGTCCGGTAACCGTCCGGACCGAGCCCAAGTCGTCAACGGCGCGTATTGTTCCACGCGCGCTTCAGAGAGATGTCGGCAAATCGTAGGGGCCCAGCAGGGTCGAAGCCTACTGGGGCCACGGGTAGTATGAAAGTGAAACCCGTGGCCCTGGGACGAAGGCAAAGAAGGAACAGGAGTGGGTTTTTAGTCAGTAAAAGTCTGACACTTCGCCCGAGAGCGCGATTTGTTATTAGATGATTTTCCCACCTAAAAAAAAGACTTACTGATTAAAACCTATCTGTGTCCATTTAGTAGCTCTTTGCGTTCCCTGGAACGCCCTAGCTAATGTAATGTAGCCCTGGCTAATGTAACTCTTTCAAACATTCCTAATTTTTCTCTAGTTTTTATAATTTCCATAATAATATCACCATGATTATAACTCGTTATCCATCTTACTCCAAACGTGTGGTCTCCCTACTTCGTATGCTTGTCCCAGATGCAGTCACTGAGTACGTGTACACGTTCTACTGGGTTTACGAGATATTCGTGGGTTAGTACTTCTCGTAATTGATACTACGGTTACAGGTAATGTATGGAGCGCTATGTTTCGAGTTATGTTAACGACTAAAGCTGACCGTCCACTGCTAAAGTTCTTGCGTTTTAGTATGGCAATTATAACAGCTGTTATTTACAATGCGTTCCAAATAAGAATAGGATCGATTGCCATGTTGTGACGTCACGACATACTGTCAAATCGAACAATTATGGTGAGTAAAACAAGAAATTTATAAAATTTGATTTATTTACGAACTGTGAACGAAAAAAGTTTAATCAGAATCCAGTTCTTCAATTTTGTTCATCTCCGAGTTCTTTTAGTTTGCCCAATTTCTTGCGATTAGACAGTATGACGTGACGTCACAACATGGCAATCGATCCTATTTGAACGCATTGTAATTACATTTATTGTGATAATGTATTTATTTACAAGTGGATACTCGGCGTGTAACGCTAATAACCCTTCTTGCAGTCTGGTAAAAAGATAAAGGTATATTTTGTTTATTTGTTTCATTTTTTTGCAATGCATTTTTTAAATGGTGTAACACCAGTTTCGCATTATTGGTTCAAAGTTTCGGCCTTTTGTATAGAGAGAACATTCTTGCGTTATATGTATATAAATATATACACCACTATTATTTTTAGTTAGTAAATATACTTAAAAGGATTATTAGAAAAGGTCTTTTTATTATTTAAGTAAAGTGTCAATAAGTAATATTCATAAAAAGCTAAGTTATTAGCGATTGTTTTGATCCCTTAAATGTCACTCAATTTATGAAAATATTGTAAAAGATTATGAATGAAAAACAATGGAAAAACGAAAGTATTTTCTAGTAGCAATTGTCATTAATTGATTCAGTTATGACCAATTTTCGTGGACAATTCTGGAATTCGTTTTTTTTACTTTGGTCTACATAAATATGACCAGTAACGGGTACAGATACAGGGGCCAATTTGTTTTTGTATAAATAAAAAATAGGGGTGTATATATATATATATATAATGTATTTACACTATAATAGACAGCCTTAATTAAATTTAATAAAAATAAACCTGTGTAGTATTACTGTCCTAAATAAATAGTTATTGTGATCTTCAATTTTACTCATACATTACCTAGGGTTAATACCCTAATCGGGTTCCTAGCCAAAGACATTAGGGCAGTAACCGATATTAGGCTGCCAGATTGTTGGGAAGAATCACCGCAGCTCTGGAACATGGGCTTAAGCCAGTATAACTCTTACACTCCCTCTCTCCACCTAGAGCGTGAGAAGTTATTTGACGATTTCCCACCAGAAAAAAGGGGGAAATAGCCGATATTGCCATGCTAAAACGATACAACCATAACATAGACTTGTCCACGTTAGCTGCTTGATTCATTTAATTGTCAGCCACAGTTTCAGCGTAGTAAGGCTGTAGGATAGCAGTGGACAATTTCACCAAAATTTTCACACAATGCGATAATAAGTTTACATGCGTAGCTTAGCCGTTGCTGCTGTAGGAACACCTTAATGCTGGTAGGTTGTGAGATCTATTGGTTTTAACGTATGTTAAATTAACGTGAGGTTGTCTAATTGGAATATGCTTCTGAACCTTTAAGTACCGAATTTGGGGTTTAACAGACAATTTCAAGGAAAGTCTCATATAACACTTACTAGCTTACTGAGAGAAGGTAATATTACACGCTTTAAGTAAAAGCTGTGGTCTTTCGCTGTTGATAAATAAGCTTTTAAAATAATGGGATTAAATAAATTAATTTCATTTCTTTTAAACTACATTCTATCAGCGGCTTCGCCCGTGTGAAAGTAGGTTTTTCCATATAAACTTTGAACCCCGTTTTCATTCCCATTCCGGGGGAAATTTTGGATTCCTCTATTAGTGCTCGCCTACATTATAAAGGAAAACCTTGTGCACGCTTGTTTCGGCTGTACGTTAATATGTCAGTCAGACAGTTTCACGTTTTATAAGTATAGATGAAACCTTTATGTTACACATGTGCGGATTACTCACTCTGAAACTTAGCATTTTTTATTATTATTGATAAGCTCGTGGTTGACCACTGTCCCTCCTGGTAAACGATGATGTTGTCGATTATGCAGGACGCTTGCCTAGAAGTAACTTATCCACTCTTGACATAAAGACCCTTAGGTTGTAGTTATCAAGGAATTATACTCCTTAGCGCACAATTAATTTGTTCTCAAAACGGTCACTGGTACTTTTTTACAAGAGTTATAATAATAATAAAGCCATTCATTCTATAACCCTTAAATTTTACATTTCAAATGTTGTTAGTGTTTCTTGTACTTAAGATCTAGTGTTGGTTAAATAATCTACTTAATTTAAGTTATGGACCTCATTTTGGGTATAGGCCTCCCCCAACCTTTTCCACTTTTTCCTGTCCTTGGCCTGCTCTATCCAGTCTCTCCCAACCGCCAGAGTTGTCTAACTCATTAAATTTGAGAGATAGTAAATTAAAGTCTAACAGCAAACTAGAAAAAAAAAACCAGCAAACTAAAAACAAGTGCGTGTCAGACTCGCGCACGTTTGGGTCCGTACCGTCCGTAACAAAAAGCGACAAAAAAACCCCGTTTGTTGTATGGGAGCCCCAGTTAAATATTTATTTTATTCTGTTTTTAGTATTTGATGTTATAGCGGCAACACAATTACATAATCTGTGAAAATTTCATCTGTTTAGTTATCAAGGTTCATGAAATACAGCCTGGTAGCAGACAGACGATCAGCAGAGTTATAGAAATAGGGTCCCGTTTTTGTCCTTTGTGTATGGAACCCTAAAAACAACAAAAAACCCATTTTTCTTTGCTATTTGCAGGTATGGGTTGCACTCCGGTAGGCATGCTTAACTCCGTGGACCTATGGCTGGTGATGTGTCTGAAGATCACGGGTTTTATGTACTTCGCCTTCATGTTTGGTTATGTAGCCTCCACGCGGTCGGCCGCCGCACACGCTTTGTTAGAACATAATGTAAGTACTCATAATTTGTTCACCATTTATATTGGGTAGCATTCACCAGAGGAAAACAGCATTTATTTTGATCCCAAATGGCCCGTTTGTCATTACCTACTTTTAAAGTAATGTTGGATTGGATCAATCCTAATCCTTCTAGGCTAACTTAAATGCTTCAACAAAAGCGTGCTATTAGACTTTCAACGCTCGGTTCAACGCTAAGAGTTGAAATTCCAACAGCATAATACAACGGTCATGAGAGAGACGTAAATTTGTATGTATATTTGTTACTTCTTTAAGCTGGAACGGCTGAACGGAATTCGATGTAACTTGGTACACGTGTAAACTATGTCCTGGAAGAGCAAATCGGATACTTTTCTCCCGGGAATACTCCCGTTTCCATGGGATAATTTTGGACTTTAACGCGGGTGAAGCTAGTAACATAATAATACGAAAATCGTTTGAAACAACATCCTGCTAAACCGAAATGCGTAGATTATAGTATTATAGTCGTAGATCTCATGATTTACGCGTTAAGGCTCGGAACATGTGAAAATAAAACATTCGACAATATACAGGGTGTACCGACCAACAAACTTTTTTTACGTTTCCCGAAAAAAAATCTTGTGGAAGGTTCGTCTGCTGAGCAAGCCCTTAGTTTGTGGAAACTTGTCCCTTACACCCTGTATAACTAGCCAATTGGACAGACGTTGTCTAGCCCCTGAGTACAAACAAAACCACCATAGAAAAAGTTGATTCAATTTCCTTAGGAGATTTATTCGAACACAATTAAAAACATTTAAGAAAAACGCACAGTGTTAAATTTTAAGATTGTTTATTTATTCTTCTATAAATAACCTTATAATAATATAAAACAAAGTACTATTAATTTGTACTTTGAGCGAATTCAACAGAGTGGCACTAATGGTTGTATGCTATTGTAATTGAAGGACGATGCATCAAAACGTCCCCCCAACTCTTACATTGACCAAAAGATTTGAAATATATCTCAATCGAAAGATCTTAGCAAGGCGAGAATTTTTTACTATGGCAACATCTCTCAAAAGTATGAGGTTTAGGTTTTATAAGATATTTTTATGTTAACCTACCATAACCTAACTCAAGTGTTTCAGACCTTAAATATATTAATAACATAGTATTTTCATACATTTTTGGATGCGGCGCGGCGAGCTCTGTCTTATCTTATCTTATCTTATTTGGGGCAGGCCCTGAGCCAGAGCACTTCGACCCTTCTGGATCTTTTGTGCTCTGTACGATTCTACAAATATATTTGACAAAGGGCATTGCGTAAAACTGTCCCAAACATGACACCTGTTTCAAATTTGTTGGTACCCATCAACAGATTTAAAACAGGTATTTTTGAGTAGGTTTAATAATAAATAGTATTTATAATGTTATATTAGCTGTACTGTCGCATTAGGTTTCCTGTAAAGATAGTGTAAGTTTGATAAATACATATATAAGTACTAATGGAACTAAAACTACTGAAGATCTTCATGCAGTTTTCACTGATAGACAGAGTGAGTAATAGAGAGTGAGTGAGTGTGTGAGTGAGTGAGTAAGGTTTAAGTGCATGTTACATGCATATTATTATATGTTACATGCATATATATTATTTTGACTGGCCTGTTGGTCTAGCGGTTAGTGGCCCTGACTGCTAAGCAGGAGGTCGTGGGTTCGATTCCCACCCAGGACAAATGTAAAAAAAAAAAAAAATAGTAGTCCTCTGGTGTCTGGAGCAGAGTCCAAGCTATCTCAGTGCGAGCCGCATAGAGGAGCACTGCCTTCTATATCAGGCCTTTGATCTATCCGCGCAATGACAGCTTCGATAGGTGGTTGTCGAGGCTTTTAGTCATCAGACCGTTGGTGGTAACAACAATCGGGACATTGACAGCCGAATCCACATCTCACATGTCGACCACCAATATTAAGATTATTATGTAATTAATATGTCCTAAATTTTAAATTGTGCTCATATATTAGAAGCGACAAGAAATATGTAACCAGGATTTATGCAACTCATAATATGATTTAAAAAAGTGTCCATGGAGTTTCTTGCACGTTCTTCTCCATAGAAATTTACGCTTTGGAACGTGCAATTTAGTTTGACTTGTTTTTTTTTTATGACTGACCGACATTTTGACAATTGAAAAGTGCCTGTAATTGGTCTATTTGAAATAAACATTTCTGATTCTGATTTGTTATAAATATTTAAAAAAAAAACCTGCCAACTGCTTCAAGATACTAATAAACAATTAAAACTTACGTAGTAGGCTCGATTAAATTCAAGTCTGTCTTGCATAAAGCATTATCACTAGAGTGAGAAGAGAATTTTGTCCCTTTCACGTACTTTATGTCAGTGAAAAGGACAAAATTCTCGTAAATAAATAAGTAAATAAATATTTATAATTTGTAAATGTTATTCAGAGTTTGTTTTTGTTGCCATATTTCTTTTTTATTGGTTGGCTTAACGTCGAACAAAATGTGAATAGATACGTTAGTTCATAACTCCTTTTATGTTTATTGCATGCCGTGGCAGCCTTTAATTAAGGCTACACTTTATAACGTAAGAATACTGATTCTTTAGCATGTATAATGGTGTATGCTTTGTTGGTTGTCCTAAAAATAAATAAATAAATTACATGTTGTGATTATTTTAATTGGACCAGGTCAACAATAATATAATTAATACTTACGAATAAGTACCAGGGTATTATGGCTCCCGTTATCTCCTTTTGTGGGCAACTTTGGCTAAAGGTTCCCTCCTAGTGGAACATTAACAGACGGACGCTATTGTTACTAGCAAATAAAAAGTTATCACTTTTAGGAGGCCACTTAAAGCCACAGAAATGTTGAAACCATTTCAAGTCATTTGCCCTTTCAACGATACAGCAAAAATACGTATCTCTATTTCATTAACATTTAAAAGAACGTACTGTCAAGCTACGCCAATCAGTACCTTGTAATAAAATAAGGTAGGTACTAATAAGGTACTTCAAGAGGAAACTCATTTCATATTGTTTCTTAGTATTATATTGTAAGCAATATTTCAATTGTCTTCAAAGCTGATCAAATAACAATAAAGTTAATAAAATGAATATTATAGGAAATCAATACACTATTATGGGAAGGTTGCTAACAGGAAATATGATCTTATTTATTTGCAAAACCGATATTGAACTTGTCCTACATAATATGTGTATAACTATGTCGGTCATACATATGACCAAGTTTGTAAAAATTACGCGAAGTAACAATGAACAAAATCTAATTAAGCTCGAGATAGACCATACAGTTAGTCTCCTACTACGTATTACGGCTAAAGTTCCGTCATTAAAAATATTACGACTTCGCAGTTCCAGTACAGTAATTATATTAGTTTTAACGAGCTCAGACCTCGTTTGTTTCATAGGAAAAAACAAAGGATCTAGCCAACTTTCTGTATCAAGAGAACGTGGATCCTATGCTCACTGCGAAAACGTTGAAATATTTCGAATACGTGTGGAAAAGAACCAACGGTAGTAATCCGCAGGTAAGTCATAATACATACTCTATTTACAATGTGTTACAAACTGAATACTGTATAAAATTTTGTAAACAATGGGAAATGGCAAGTATTTCACTGGTCACGTAGTCGTAAAATATTGCGTTATGCACTTTTTGCGGAAAGTCCATTCATTCTGGTGAAACGCTGACGTCTGCTGTGGTGAAGCACTTTTTACGTTTGTGTTTGTTTCACTTTTGCATTTTTATCACGTTCCGGTAGCAGAATTACATAGTTTTGATTTCGCTTACAATATTCAATCGGGAAGTTCTACAAACTCAGCTATGTCGATATGTAGCTGAGCCGTTTCAAGAAAAATGAGCGATAGTTTGCGTTATTTTTTGCAGAAAAGGATTATTCCTTTCCTAATTAAAAATATGTATCACAATATGTTAATAGAGCTTATTCTAAAGGGGACTGACAAAAATGTTGCCCAAAAGCAAAATTATTGAACCCTTTTTTTGTACAAAATATAGAATGGCCCTTAAACCTTCACACCAGCCAAAAATATTGCACAGAGTGGATTAAAATTTGCGATAGAAGCACGGCGCATCGCGTTGTATTCACCCATAGCCACATACGTTTCTTTGCCCATGGCAAACCCGGAAGTTGAATGTTGCGTAGTAGTAAGCAGTTTTTTAATAATAAGAATAAAAGAGAGATTACAGGAAGGTCAGGAACGGTTGAGTTCTGGCTGGTTCACTTATATTCACGCGACGACAGCTCCAGATAGACTGATAAATATTGCGCACGCTGCTCTCTTATACTACGACACTTTGACAGGTCCGCAATTTCTATACTTATTAGAAAATTTTTGAACGCGCCACGAAACATCGAAAACAAATTTTTTTCAATATTGTCCTCAAACTTTCAAATTTTTTGCACAAAACCGAAATCTTCAGTTTTGTGCAAAATTTTAGCCATTGTGAGGGCTACCTTAGTAGATCAGTAGTAACTATAGTATGAATAACAATTCATTGTGTAATCTTTTTTATAAAGAGAATAAAATAGTACATTTTAATTCGGAAAGATAAAAATACTTTTCTGCTGAAAATGCAAATAGACGCTGACGACATTCTTCCTAAAAAGAGAAAAAGAATCGATATGTATAAAAGAAAACTGAACACGAAATTCAAAATTTTACCTTCTGCTTTAATATCGGACTCAGCAAGAATATCTAGCGCCTTTCTTTAAAGTACCCAGTTATACAGATGCTGACTCCACCACATATAATATAATATCGGATCTCGATCAGCCGCGACCGCAGGTGGTATTCAGCGGTGACAGGTGCGGTGCGCAATGTCGCTTCATCATTTTGTCAGTAAATTAGATCTTGGGTCACGATGATATATTATTTAATTAATACTTGAATAATCTGTCCTGTCTAGTTTCATTGTTGTGGCATTTACAGGGCTTATGTTTCCGGCCACTAGCTGGTTGTAGCTCGTATTATTAAATATGTATTTAACCTTTATCTTAATTAAAGCAAGTATAGGCTATAAAACGACCTTTGAAATTGTCGTTTAATGAAATTGCAGACTTTGATCTGTGATATCTTCAGGTTCTAGGAATTATAAGTTTAAATTAACTTTATATTTAAAGCTTTGTTATTCCCGTTTTAAAATTAGTAGGTAATTCGTTTATTTCTTTGGGTTTTTGTTTTTACTTTAATGTTTATATAATTTTTTTTTTGTGTAGTTTAAGAACTTTTGTTTTTATGGAATTATGTCCTTACAAGCGTTATGCAATAGGCATGAATAACATGGACTGTTAACAAATGACCTGTATATTATCCGGTTCTTCTCCATAGCAAACGACCTTTTTTATTGCAGATAGGCTTGCACTTAACCTGATAGAAAGCGACGATGTGCTCAACGATGGAGCACGCATGCCTAGTAGTAACCTATTTACTTTTGACCAATAGGAACCCAGCACCTTCTGACGCTTTATAAGTGTCCATGTAGGCTTATAGCTACAACTACATTAGACCGACGCACACGTGTAACACGCCTGATTTGTACGTAGAAGGACGTCGCGTGGCGTGGATCAAGTGTAGCTCTACAAGTCTAGTTTCCATATAAAATGTATGGAGACCGAAGCGCCCAGATCGGCGTGTGTGGCACACGTGTGCGCAGTGTAGTACTACCTTGTATGTTAATTAATAATATTTTTTATTTTTTGTTTTAGTCGGTTTCTTTTGGGGAATTTCATTTTACAAATAACCGGAGAAGAATCTCCAGGCGGTTACGATATAAAATTACCAAAACGAAAGATATCCTTCAACTACCTACTAACATATGTGTGGGACATATGTTAGTAGGTAGTTGAAGGTATAATATAAGTCAATGATATCGTGTCCCTTTTGAAGTGCATTGTTTACTATGGTTACATGTAAACTCCGGGTTGCTACTGTGAAATTATATCATAAAATCTATACCGACTTAATTTTTATTTCATAACAAAAAGTTACTTACTTAATTTACTGATGTTAGTAATCTAGTTTATATTTATATCTCCTTTTAGAATCTGCTCATACATTAACTTAATGTAATAACTATTCTTTCAGAAAATATGCCGCCGTCTCAACTCAGCCTTAATGGAAGATACATTAGTATTTATGTATGAGCGAGCCTTACGCGAAGTTCCTCTCTTCGGGAAGGTGGAGCGATCCTTCATCAGGGTTATCACGCAGCACCTGCATGAGATGTACCTGCTGAAGGGAGACACGGTCATACAGTGCATGGATATACAACCCTACATTTATATTATATATCGTGGGAAGGTGAGGCCTGAAGTATTAAGCGCTGTATGCACCATCCATCTTGCTGTAGGCCCAGTAAAGAAAGCGCGTGTATGATGTACGATTAAAATAGACAGTGAATAGGCTCGTCGTACGTCAATAACAAACAAATAATAGTCATTATTGATGTACTAGTAGGCTTGACGCCTATTCACAGTCGTTTTTCTTCGTGTGTCGTGCACGCGCTTGACAGTACTTACGTACAGCAAGACGGATGGTGCTTACAACGCTTTAAACTACTTCCTTTCACTGCCTATCTGTATGTTCGCGATAAACTCAGAAACTGATGACCGAATTTTGGTTTTCACCAACAGATAGAGTAATTCATGAGGAAGTTTTAAGTCTATACCTAATACATACATACTATATTAGCAGAAACCGGGAATTTCAAAGATTTGTAACATCGGATCGCTAGTATTTTATAAGGAAAACATTAGGATGATTAGGTTTACTTTTCATCGTAATTCGTAGGTTAATTTCATCGTAATACTGTCTACTAATGAACTGTCTGAAAATATATTACAAATTTCCAGACAGTTCATTTGTAGACAGCAAGTAGACAGTTATTCTTTATAATCATATTTATACGTTCTGGTTTAATTAAGTTCTAAACTTAGTATTTACTTGGAAGGTAAAGGCCAACTGAAAGATCACAGGTGGGTTGTAATCAGTAAAAATCTGACATTCCGTCGCGCTATACACGAAGAAGTTATTTCATGATTGGATCTCACACCAAAAAACTGGGTAATTGTGAGTCGAATTTGCGCATTCAGGGTTCCGTACAAACTTACCTGTGCTTATAGTTCGATTCCCGAATGGAATCTTGGAGATTTTTCCGAATCGCCAAAAAAGTAACAATAATTTTACTGTTTTCAGATTTATTTCCATATCTGTGCTATAAGACCTTGCTTTTTGCCAAAAATTTCAGGATTCTGGGTCAACGGGAAGTACCTTATAAATTTTCATTCCCTTGAGAGTGTCGAAATATACGTTTTTTGCGACATAAACGGCCGTACCTTTTGTTTCGTTAACTTAGAAGTTTGATTTCTTCGCAGTTTCAAGGGACCGCAGTACCTAGGTATATGGTTTTAATTTCAACACGATATCTCCACACGTTCCCGAGATAAAAGGTCTTAACGAGTTAACGAACAAAAAAAGATACGGCCGTTTATGTCGCAAAAAACGTATAATTTATTTCGACACTCTCAAGGGAATCAAAATTCATAGGGTACTTCCCGTTGAACTAGAATCTTGAAATTTGACATGAAGCAAAGTCACTTAGCATAAGTATAGGAATTTGTAAATTTGTACTTACGTCATAAAAAAACTTTTTTGCGATTTGGAAAAATCTTCGTAACTCAATTCGGTAATTGAACTGTTTACATAGGTAAGTTTGTACGGAACCCTCAGTGCGCGAGTCCGACTCGCATTTACCCGGTTCTTTTTTCTTTCTTTTTATCACTTATCGGCCTTTCTCTTCACATGACCACACCAAGACAACTTTAACAAGAAAATCTGTCTTTTGACAAAAAAAAAAGAAAGTTTAGGTAGTAGTTTTTTAGACTTTTAGAACTCCAAAGTTCTCAATTAAAAGGCGGGTAAACAGTTTTAGTATTATATTCCGAGAGTGGATCAAGAATTGAAGAACTTCAGAATATTATACTTATGTGCGCTGATGATATCATACTATAACGCCATATTTTTTCACATTACCCTTTACAAAACCCTTCATTCCAAACCAGAGAATCGCGAAAGAGTTATACTGTATCTTATTTATATTCATAGCATTTTTTTTATTACGCATAAGTCCCTGTCCACAGTCAATCTTTCAAGTCAAATATCTTTCGAGGTAAATGATCAGGGAGGGACGTATCCCGGAGACATATAATGATTAGGGATGTAGAGGAGGCCATTTCAGCGGAGGCTGAGACGGATGTGGAGAAATAAGTAACGTGCGAGGAGAAACGTTTTTTTTTCATATTGCATGGTGAATAGTTACTGCTACAAAATGCATGCGACTATGTCATGTTCTAGACGATATTTTAGAGGTTCATAAAAAAGATGGTTTCGCTTAATCTGGTATTCAACCTGGCGGCGGATATATGAATGAAAAAACTTGAAGAATTTATTTAAAATCTCTCACCACATTAATGTAATCTAATTGGCACGTTACGTTCTATTGCTGGGTTTTCCCAGCTTCTTGCTCAGTTCCTCCGGTAAGAATCAAGTACCTACATCTCTCCACATTCATCTTTGTCTATCGCGATGTCACTAAGCATTTAATAAGATCCATTAAGTATATTTATATCAATTTAAAAAGAAAGTAGCTTTTTTTTTATTAAATATTAAAAAAGATAAAAGATTTGTATTTTTGTTTGTAATGCAGAAACTTTACCGAGTTTAAAACATTTTTTCGACAATAGAATGCTACTATTTTACTTAATTAAAATTAATTATACTGAGTGAAATAGGATATATATTCTACTTCTACGTGGGCAAAGCCGCTGGCAGAAAATAGTGTAATTATACATTCTCAAACCTACTATGTGGAGTTTTTCTTTCTTTTAGTATAGTTTAGATTTTCTTAAACATATGTTAGAACTCCGTTAAAAACAAACAGATACACGACGATGATGATACGTCCTCCGCCTTAGAGTGGGATAAGTTATAGGATGATTTTCCACCTAACAACAATTCTTATAATACAGGGTTGCGATTTTTTGCGGATGTTTCGCATTTGCGGAAGCGGAGACGAAGTTCCGTCACTACTCTAAAACTGATTCACTGAACAGGAACAATAGGAAAAGGTTTTTTGATTATTCCGCTTTTGCACAACTCACTAAGTTTGTATAGTAAACATGAAGAAGGATATATGTACATACAATGTAATGTTCGATGGGATCCCTGACCCTTTTCCTGTTCGTTGACAATACATTTTTTGGATCGGTTCCCTCCCGTGTTTTAAGCTTGAAATAGAACATTTTATAATATTGTATTTCAACCTTTTGTCTTTGGAACATTTTCTATCTAATATACAACAATATTTTTAGTATATGCGAAACCTGGATATGGTTTGTTCAGAATCCGTAATTGAATCAGTTGCAATAGTTTTTAAACCATGTTATATTTTTTCTCAAAAATATTTAACAAGTTGGACACTACCGACACTAAGTACAACACAAGTCACGGCAAGTCATAGCGGGCATTAGGCACCAGCGCACAGCTGGGTGTGGGAGCAAAATAACCCCTCAGATAAACGCTCGGATGACCCGATGACCATGTATTTGTGAGGATAACCAGGTAACATAACAAGCTTATTACTTTGTGATTTTTCGTGTTACAGTTATGAAATTTTGTACATAGATTCTTTACATAAAAATACTAACACGTTTCGGGTTTCGCACATACTCAAACTAAAGTTGTATAGATGTAGTAGCGACCTGCTCCAGCTTCGTACATGTACTAAAATTAATGCTGTATATAAAAGGACAAACTGACTGACTGACATATCAACGTACCGTGGAAACTACTGGGGATAGGGATTTCCCAAAATTCACCCCCTAAGAGGATGAAACGGGAGTCTATAATTTGTATAGAGAAACCTGGTTTTACGCGGGCGTAGCCGCTGGCAAAAGCTAGTTTTAGACATAATGTGTTTTAAATTACAGGTAGATGTTTTGACGTCTTATAATGAAATGATTACCTGTATGGGTCCAGGTGGAATGTTTGGGAATTTTACAGGCGTAAGTACCTATCACAATGTACTCGTGATTTTTTTGAAGATCGACTTTCTGAATGGTTCATCTGTCGGAACGTGTAAGGGACACAAGAGTGCGCAAGAAAATCAAAATCATGGACGGTATAAGGAAAACCGTTAAGCTTAAGTGGGGTTGGGCCGGATAATATGTTTGACGCATGTCAGACAAGGAATGGGCAAAGAGAACCAATGCGTAGGTAACATTATTCGCCAGAAGACATCGCAGTAGTAGAAGTTAAAATAGCTGGAGGTGATCGACTCTTATTTATTTAAACTTCATGTATATAATGCAACAAGTTATTTTCTAGCAGTCAACCTTTGGAATAAAAAGACTACACTGTGGTAGGTGTGCACAATAAATAAACCCAACTAAACACAACAACAACTACACATATTTTTTTTTTTTAATCTATTTATTTGTTGTGTGTTATGTTTTGACAATTATTATAATTATTGTGTTTTTGAAGTGACTTATTTTAATTTAATTTAATTTGTGACTAATTGACTAATATTTTAATGCATTTGAATCTTATACTAACGTAGTTTTAAGTTTCAGTTACTAACATAATATGGACGTTGGAATTAGTCTGAAATAAATTTATTTTATTTTATTTTATTTATAATAACTTAATTTAATGATACTTCAATTTATTTTGAAATATCCATTATTTAATTATTGTGCTCACCTATCACACTATAGTCTTTTTAAACAAAAGATTGATTGGTAGAGAATGCTTTGTTGCTTTAAGTCTGCCTATGTACCACTGCTGAACATGAAGTTTAAATAAATAAATACTATAAATATATCAAATTACTACTACTAAAAGGATTGGTTCGCACTAGCATGAATAACAATTAAGCTTGATATGTAATAAAACAGGCCATATATTTTATTTATTTTATTTGTCCTATTTCTTTTTTTATTAATGGTAAAGACGGTCTTGGGATAAATTATCTTGATCTTGCTTGCGCTTTTTTCCTGACGGAACGGTTGGTAGAGTGGTTGAGCGATTGACCACTGGGCTGCGTGATAGTGAGTTCGATTTCCGCACAGAACTAATATTTGTATGGTCAGTCTTTTGTATATGACAAGTTTGTGATCGCACCGTCGATATAGGAGTAATTCTTAAGGTGTGTCCAGATCTGGCAAATGCACCGCTCGCGAGCCGCTTGCGGACTGCGCGCGTGGATTTCATTTTCGTAGAAAGCCCCTGCGCCGACAGCAGGCCGCTCGCGCGCAAGCTACACGTCGTACTCAAGTGGTGCAGTAGGAGTGCGCGCGCCGCGCGCGGTTCACATACATAGTTCAAACGTGAGAACTTAACAAGGCTCACTCGAGCCTTGCTACAGCTGCACTAGAGCGGCGCACCAAACCTAGGCTGTAAACGCACGCGAGCAGCACACGCGCAGCTCGCAAGCGGCTCGCGAGCGGCGCATTCGCCAGGTCTGGACACACCTTTAGTGTGGGGTTCCCTCTTCTACAAAGGAGGCCTGAATCCCAGCAGTAGAAATATTATAAGGTTGATTTTATGCTATGCTATCCGATATGAATTATTTTAGTTTCTACGTTTATTTCACTTCTTACTTATCATCAAAACAAAATAAATAACTGAGTATATTCGTAAAACTTTCAGCAACCAATTTCATGTTCGGAAGTGACGATATACGCAAGTCGGAGTCTCGATTTATTAGTAATACCCAGCGTGACGTTCTTCAATTTGGTCAAATACTACCCCAAGATCCAGGAACCTTTGAACAAGGCCTTCGAAATGTCCCGGGACTATATCTTGCCTATTAATATGGAGATAGATGACAATGACTCTTCGGGAGGTGAAGTATTTTGTAAACATATACATAGGCTCTACCACGAGCTCTTAACGTGATCCATTTTACGACCTAAGCACAATATTGTTAAAAAGAATGGAGCTTTACACCCTAGTTTTTAATTAGTACAAAAAATATTGAGCTCTATCCGTAGGTTAGAATCCGTATCCGTAGGGTTACTGATCATATTTGTGAAGTCAAAAGTAAAAAGAACGAAATCGCATAATTGTCAACGAAAATTTGTATTCATTGATAAATTCATAATTGAATCAATTATTCATAACAATTGCTACTAGAAAATACTACTCGCAGTGTTTTTCCATTGTTTTTCATTCATAATCAATAGCCTGTACAATATTTCCATATATTGAGTGACATTTTGGGATATAAACAAACGCTAATAACTTTGGTGTTCATGAGTATTATTTATTGAGACTTTACCTAAATAATAACGAGACTTTTTCTAATAAGCCCTGTATGTATTTGTAATAATTAAAAATTAGTGGTGTCTAGGGTGTATAGATCTATCCTTCTTTCTAGACTAGACACACACACAACAAACAACAACACACCATTGACATTGTCAACAAATTATGAACGTCTGCTCTGTATTTTTTATACCCCAGGAATTTAGAAAAAAAACTTTTTCCTCAACATCATACAAAGGACCTGTTCTGAACAGCATTCTTTAGCTAAGGCTTTAATCTGGGCATTGAGCGGTCAGACAGTCAATGAGTAAGGAGTCAGGACTTTAGTGTAAAGTCCGTCTCATAGCTTGACAGATTTGGCTATACTGATTTCCTAAACAAAGATAGAATTATTTCGTCACTTAACTTCTAACACCATGTAAGTCAAGATCAGGAACTTTTCAGGAGAACAAATAAACTGTTTAGTAGCACGGAACTCGGTTTTGAGAAAAAACTGTCTTACACACTGTTGCTATGGGAGTAAAAGAAAAGCTACAGCAAAACCACGTTACTCAGTTACGTGGTTTTGCTTTAGCTTTTCTTTTCAATACTGACATTAGTATTGTTTTTGATGTTAAATGACGCGGCACCATTGTTTCAAATCCTCATGTTTGATTCGTCAAACGCTGCGTTGTTCGTTTTCCTATCGAATGACGAATACACGACGTAACGTATTTTATCAAAAAAATACTTACAGATGTTAGAAATTATGCGATGGTTTCCAATTTCAACTTGTGATAAAAATATAAACGTAGAGTGGAACGCACTGAGCCACAAATACGAGTTCTATTTTTAAATTATATAAAACTCAGATTAAACAGGAGTATCGCAAAAAGTTTGAGATAAAAATAAACCTTGAAAGTCGCCATTTTTGTATCGGATGAGCTGAGACACGAAAAAACCGGCTTTAGGATTAACCGTAACTTAACCAGTGGACTGGAGAGATTAATAACTTCCGGCACCAGCTTATGGCATTATTGCCATGACTGAAAAGGGTCCAAAATGAAGAGTACCGTATTAAGCTTTGGTCTCTTGATCGTAACGCTCAACGCTGCGGAATGCGAATTGTGGTGCCAGATACAATATGATCATATGAAAAAATTAGCCAAGTGCGATTCAGACTTGCACACGAAAAGTTCTGTACCATATTAAAATCGAACAAAAAACGCCTACAAAATCAAGTTTCTTAATTTTCAAGTTTATTATTTGGTGTTGTAGTGACAACAGAAATACAATTGTTGTGAAAATTTTAACTTTCTACGTCGGTTTATGAGGTGGGATCGCAGTCAAGCACTGGTTTATATCAATTAAAAAAAAATATATAGCCCGCTGACAGACCGACGGGCGAACAGCGGAGGTAATAGGCCAACAGCGGAGGTTTTTTCCTTCGGGTGCGGAACCCTAGGAACGTCTCAAATGATCTCTTTTTAGTTAACTTCAAAAAAATTAAAGTATCCGAATGAGAAGATTGGAATCTTTTTTTTTATTATGTTCCCTGATTACTCGAAGAAACCAAAACTGATTTCGAAACTTCATTTCTTTTTGTTTGAAAAGGTGTACTTTTCAGATGATCCCATGGTCTTTAGATTAAGATAATGGAGAAATCGCACTCAAAAACTTCCTTTCTTCAAATTTTATAGGCTCACCTGTAATAATTATAATAGGTTTAATCTATCTAATTGCACTCTAACTGAAGGGTACCACGACTAAAAAGTGTATAATGATAAACCTTAAAAAAAATACAACCGAGTTCAATATAACAATTTTAATTTCGGAAGTTGATAACGTAAAAACAACACTATTGTAGAAAAGTTAAAGGGGTGACCAGACGGTTGCAAACTAGCGTTCCAACCAAGGTGTCCTTCAATACATGAACTTCTACGCCCTTGAATGGGAGTCGCGTTTTCCCAACCACCGAACGTGTTTGCGCGTGGTTTACATCCATGTAGCCGCAACACAAACCAAACACACAAACCAAGCTCCAACTAAAGTGACTGGTTGGAATGCTAGTTAGCAACCATCTGGTCGACCCGTAAGTAGGCATCAGCGGTAAGCAGGAAAACATGTCCAGCCCGCATACCGCAGCGTTGTGCGTTTGGATCAAAATACCACAGCTTTTTATGTATTGATGACGTGTATTACCTTACCCCTTCTCAGATAATTCAACGCTTGACTTGTCGTCATTAGAATCAGGAGACGATGCAAAGAGTGGTTCAAGTCGATTCGAACTATCAGGTATGTTAAAACTAGCTTTATGGTTTTATTTTATATCCTATATACTTCATAAGATCGTCACCGTATTAAGTTTTTTCATAATAATCAGACAACGAGAGACTGGACAAATGTCGTGTTGTTAAAAAATCGCATCCTGCGAACATAAAACTTAAATTATTTTTAAACTGTAAAATACGTACCTACTCATCATCATATAATTTAAATTATTTTCTTTAATGTTGATTACGTAGATCTATACTCTTGATCTGCTCTTGATGTTCTTTTATCCATAACTTTTAATTAAACAGTCTACCGAATTTCATACATCATAGTTTTGTAATGTACATAATATACCTTTTATCTGATACCAACTTGGACATATTAGAAACATTCGGTTGTTCATTCCCACCTTACAACCCCCGCCAATAACTTCTAAATGACAGAACCGATTTTGATAAAACATGTCTAAGAACCATCGCTAAAAAACCTGCTTCCAACCAAACAATCCACATCCAAATCGGTTCATCCGTTTAAGAGCTACTGGCCAGAAAGACAGACTCATACACTGCTTAAAATACCCCTCTTTTTACGGCGGGAGTTAAAAACACGAAGAGGCGACAAAACCTTTCCAGACGTGTGCACCATTAAGCCGTACAAAGGTGTCTTTTTACGAAGATAACAGGCCGCCATCGAAGTGAAAGGCAGCATTTTCCTCTGTGCGTTCAATCAGGGTTGTCATCAAACTATCGTATTCCTAATCCGTAGGGGCGCTGCCGATGAGCCAGTCACAGTCTAACGTTAGCCAAGCGAAAACGTCTGTCAGCGTTTCCACATATCACAGCTACACTCACGCCTCTAATCTGTTGCGGCCCGGAACGCTCATGTTTCAGGTAAATTGATACCGCACTAATGAGGCCTTGTGGCTTACGAAACGGGTATTTGTTTGTCTGTGACTTTGGGATATAGGGGGAGGTGCTCTTAGGTGCCATGGTGACTGATTTATGTTCAGAAAATAGACAAGTAGAAACAGAGGCGTAGCGTGGACTAATTTGGACGTGGACGAAGGCGAATCAGCGGGGCCCTTTTCTTTCATATTCGAAAACGAGACAGCGACATGTGGCAACCCAGTGTTCGACCACTTTGTCGGTAAACGTCGAAGTGGTTGAACACTGGGTCATGGCCACACATCA
This sequence comes from Mythimna pallens, assembly GCA_961205895.1. Lineage (NCBI taxonomy): Eukaryota > Metazoa > Arthropoda > Insecta > Lepidoptera > Noctuidae > Mythimna > Mythimna pallens. Next base: position 9,752,007 of record OY540831.1, on the reverse strand, counting down.
GCTGAAATAGTGGCGAGCCTATCATTTATAAAAAGATTCTCGTTGTTAAAGGGCGAAGGGCCGCTTCGCCCACGCCTAGCTACTGAGTAGAAAGTTACTGTGTTAATCTTCTTTGTTGATTGACATTTTGATTGAGTATTTTAGCTTTGTTTTTCTGCAAAATATTCTCTATAGGTAAAATTCTTTATTACTTTAGTAACATTTTTTAGGGATATAATCACTTCACGCGTCAAACTTAGCGTAACAGGTAGCTTTTCCCTTCCTTCTTGAAACAATATGTGGAGTAGTCAAACATTTTATGTGCCGGCTTACTTTGCTAAAACTTGTTGCCAACGGGATATTACGCTTCCCAGTATTTACAGACGAAGTAAGTGCTTAACGTCTGTCGTTTCATTTAGCGTTTGCTTATAGAAGTCTCACCACTATACCGTATCGTACGGTACCGTATGACCGTGACAGGAACGTATCAAGCACGGAAAGAAACAGGACACGTATTCGGAAAATAATATTATGCCGGTTCCGAAACGGTCTAATATACATAGTTTAATACTAGTCAACAACAATTTTTTTTTTGCCTGACACGTTCCTAGTACGGTCATAGTACGGTGTAGCGGGCAGACTTCATAAAGGTCGGTGTGCAAAAGCATTAAGATGACGATAGGAGCTCGCGAGTTATATAATGCGCAAAAGTATATGATCCACTGCAGTAAGCAGAATTAGAAAAATATGTTATTTTGATATTTTGTTCAGGATGAATGCTAGATACATAGTATGTTAGAATATAGAATATGTTTTTATTATAAAAACATGAGTATACATCATAATATGTGCAAGATCTTAAAGTAACAGGAAGATCTGCATGTTTTGCCATGTATGACGTATAAAAATAACATATTTGGTTTAGAATAAACCAAAAAAGATTTGATTCTAGACAATAAACAATAAAATTTTTCATTGTAATACTTATTTCAAAAAGGGAAAAAAAACACACGAAAATAATTATAGTTTTGCAGATTTAAGGCTCAAATTGTCTCGAATTGTATTGTTCAAAACATAATAACCCTAAAAATTACTTTTATCGATTAAAAACTGAACTAATGTACATGCTATCATTCTGACTCTTTTTCAGATTATTATACAAGTAACGTTTTACTGATATAGTGTTTTAAATTTATAATCTTTGTAAATTTTTAGTAAATTGCTAAAATGCATTGTGTCTTTCCTCATGCAGTCCGAGAGCGACCGACCGATCCTGAAGTGCTCTTAAATAGGTTTTTATTTGAATCGCACCCACATTTGTTACATTGTTTGCAAGAAGGATGTAACCCTGTTTTATATCTTGTTTTTTAAAACCTAGAATGTTTTATTTATAACTGAGAGGCACTTCCTGAAACAAAATACAATGCAACGTGGCAAATAAAACAGTCACATTGAACTAGTACGAACCGACTGGTGTAGTTTAGAAAATTCTCACGAATTTCGACTTTACACATCGGAAGTAGCTTAAAAACTTTATTTTATTCGCAGAGTTACGGATATATTACATGTACGGTGGTTACCATACATTATGTGATGGCTCTGTATGATGTGGTAACCCTAAATGATTGTGATATACTGTTCTGGATACATGCCCTCCTGGATATCTTCTTCTATAGCAAGGTTTATATAACTATGCATCAGGTAAACGTTATGTCTTCTGTCTGAAATGTTTTTTTTTACTATTTTAACTGCGTGGGCTTAAAATGCGATGGTCGATGGGGATGAAAGATTCTGGAGTGGCGCCACGTAACGGAAGACGCAGCGTTGGAAGGCCTTCTATAAGGTGGACTGATGACCTGGTAAGGGTCGCAGGAATCCGATGGATGCGAGGAGCATAGGACCTGTCGTTATGGCGACATTTGGGAGGAAGCCTATGTACAACATTGGACGTCTTTCGGTTGAAATGATGATGACGATGGGCTAAAAATGCAACTTCAGCTGGGATACAGGCGTCTATTTATTTATTTATTTTACTGTTTATGTACACACAAAAACAGAAAAAGAAATCTTAAGAATCTTTAAGTCGAGAGTGAACAGGTTATTTCTAGGTAAGCGCGCTCTATCGTCAACCGCATTGTCGCTTTCCATCAGGTGAGATAGTGGTCAAGCGCGAACCTATCAAAAATAAAAATAAACAAAACAATAGTATAAAGGTACTGCTTATTTCCAAAGAAATTTCTTCCAGCAGACTTGCGAAAGAAAAAATTAAAAGAAATGTAGACAATAGTGTGTAGGAAGCAAAAGAAGAAGAATAAAACAGGCTTACAAACTAATAAACCAATGATTTATAAAGTGTAATATTAAAAAAAATTGCTTATTATAAGCCTCTTCACTTGATAAAAAAGGTCGATAAAAGCCTTTATACTTTTGTGTTGCATGAAGTTTTAATAAATAAATAAAAATAAAGTACATACAAGTTAGGTCACGCGAAGTGTCAACAAGGCGTTGTGAAAGTTCTTTAAATAATTTGTATATTTTAGTTAATTTAGTTGGTTATTATGAGTACCCAAACTTAAAGATAATAAATTCTTTTTCAAAATTTATTTACTTAATATGCACACCTACCACAGTATACCAGTATACCTTTTCATTAACCCAAAGGTTGACTGATAGAAAGAGAATACCATGTTTCATTAAGTCCTCCTATATAGTGGTATATAGGCGGACTATATTATATATAAACTTTAAATAAATAAATACATATAAAGTCAGACTTTTATCTATTCAGTATTTATTTATAACCTAGGTATAAGCACCTACAACTAAGCAATACTATTCATCATTAATGAGCATATTTATAACCAAAACTCTTACACTAAAAGATTTCGTTATCACCATCAAGTTTCCTACCACTAGGAACAAACCAATGATCCGATTAACGTAAAATTAATTCAGAACAATGAGGAAAAAAACAACCGTTCAGTAGGTTTTTTCACTTGCAAAACGTCACAATGTACCTCCTAAAAACTCTAAATTGAATAAACAACGTAGTTTTTTTTCTCGCAGTTATTGTATCTTTAATCGTTTTTTTTTATTATCGATCGGCAGGCTCGCGTTTGGTCACTATCTCACCTGCCCCCGTAGCCAAGTTACAACCATTTCGTTTCGATTCTCTTTTCGTTGATCGCCTTGAGTCGGCCACGCCTCCTATTGCTTTGTTCTGACCACGTAACTGAGCGTTGACGTGAAATCAGAACAAAGGAATCGGAGGTGTGGCCTACTCGAGGCGTTCGACGTAAGAGAATCGAAACAATACGGTCGTAACTTAGGTATGCTGATAGTAAGCGATGATATGTTTGACGATGGATTTTGCTTGTTTAGAATTAGCCTGTTTATTTATTATTTAAACTTCATGTAAATAAAGCGGACTTAATGCAACAAGTTTTCTCTACTAGTCTGTTCACTCTTGACATATAGATGTAGCGATCAGGAAACAGCCCACCAGAAAAAAAAGCCGTCATGTCTTATCACACATATATACACACAGGTTCTTAATAATAATTTAGCCTGAGTAATTCATTAACCTATCGCAAAACCACATAACTAATTAACCCATATTAATAAGAGCAAGTAATATACAGATCTAATAAAGCCACCAATTTTAGGGTTACATAAGCAAGCACGGTGAGCTCATATTGGACGGACCCAAATGTCGCCACCGATATTTCAAGCATAAGCTCTGGGTGTGGAGTGACATACTGGTTAATTTTCCTCTGGAATTCATCGGTTTTTGTTTCCCGTGAGTTTTTTATTCCATTCTTATAATACAGCAATATTATAGAATAGAATAAACTTTATAATACACCAAAATTATTAAAGTATTTAAGTAGTGTGGTGTTAGTGTGTGTGTTACTATTTAATAATTTCTATTTTTTAATTGCTGGTTTATTTTTTATTACTTAATTTATTTTTGAGTAATCTAAAGCAATATTAAAATATTATGATCCTTTTTCATCTCTTAAATAGGACGAGCAATTTATACATTACAATATACCTAATTCACTCTTTGTGATACGAATAGGTCAACAAGTGGTGGTTACAGTTTGAACTATTCAAATATGTGTATAATAACGTAGATATAAATTCTAGCTGATCAATGACTATACAACCACTAGGCGGTGGTTTAATTCTCTTTGTAACTGAACAAGACTCATCCCACGGGATCGAACCAGTGGCACCGGCTTTCAGAAAACATGCTCATTTGATGACTCAAAAAAGTGACGAAGTGTGAGAAGAAAAATGCACACTGATAGAGTGACAAATAAATAAATGTCCTACTTACATACTGCGTATTTAATTACTAATTATGTTTAATAAAAATATAAAATGAAACCCTTGTATAAAAATGAAACTAGTTTTTATTATCAAAAAATATTATAATTTATACGTAACCTACATGTACCTATTAAATAAATACAACACGATATGTACTTGTACTGTAAGATACTAAACTAAAGAAGGTAGGTACTACAGACAGATTGTCGCCCATTCCCTAAAAGGCGATTACTGATCTGTTTCTTAATGTCTATTGTCAGGGGTGCTCGGTAACTACTGTTTATTTCTCATGGATGCTCGAGCCCCCGAGCACCAACGGAGTCGGCGCCCCTGGATCGAACTATTACTATCTTGGAGTACAATAAAGTTTATTATATTCCCTTCTACCAGCGCACAAGTATGCTATACTCTAATTCAGGTCAAGGTCCACCTTTGTAACGTTGGAAATCATCACATGACTTTTCCCGCTCTGTGTGGAACGAAAAAATTTGTCAATTTTAGTCAGTAAAAGTTTGACACTCCTTTTCACAGTGTTTCGTACCCCTTGCTAAGATCACAGTAATTCTTTCAAACAATCCGCAGCCCTGACAAAGATCGGCAAAACAGGTCCCGTCAGTCTTGTCGACATCTCTTTGAGATACGCGTGGAATACCACATATACATCGACCCGGGCTAACCATGGCTCGCCGTCCGTAAACTTGCACCTACAGTGGCCAGAAATAAAACCCAACGAATCCCGATGCCCGCGGGCGTCTCCGGCAGGGGACGGGGCCTGAGGCTGTCTTTGCCTCACGCTTTCGGTGATTCCTATGCTGCTCGTATTACAGCTTCGCAAAAGGAGGTAACGGCTTACCATTTTCTCTAACTCCGTACCATGGCCTGAACCAGGACGGACGCGACATGTCGAAGTTAAGGTTTATCTGTGATCCGATTTTATTCTAAAGCTAGAGTCTTTATTAATTTATCCAAACATATAAATATCCCCACACTTGTACAAAGTTGAATTATTTTCGTCTTCTCTTACTTTAATTCTTAGAAATCCTGTAAGGGCAATGCATTACTTACGCGCGACCAAGCTGCTCAGGCTGAAGTATTTGGTGGAATTCTATCGGAGCACTTCTCGAGAGCTTACCAACAATCTAACTACTCTACAGGTATTCTTTGGAAAGTTTACTTGAATAGGAACTAAGAAATGATAACCTTGTTACTATCACAATTATGTGACTAGTTTCTGCTAGTAGCATGACTTGCGTGTAAGTCGAAAATTTTCCTAAAAGAACATACTCCTGGGATAAAAAACAGGGACTCGCCCCTCGCGCGAATCGGACGCGCGAGGGTTCCGAACACAGTTCGATTCCCGAGTTGAGTTAAGAAGATTTTTCAAAAATCGTATTTTTTTTTTGTGATGTAACTACAAATTTACAGTTTTCAGATTGTTTCCTATACTTTTGCTATGCAACCTTGCTTCATGCCAAATTTCAAGATTCTAGGTCAACCGAGTACCTACCCCATGAATTTTGATTCCTATGAGAGTATCGAAATATACGTTTTTTGCTAAATAAACGTTTGTATCTTTTTATTTCATTAAAACTAAAGTTTTATTTTGCTTCAGTTTCAAGGAACCGCATACTTGAGTATATGGTTTTAATTTCAACTCGATACCTCGACGCGTTCCCGAGATAAAGGGTCTTGGCAGACAGACAGACAGGCAAAGGGAAAACAAAGTAATCCTATAAGGGTTCCAATATTTCCTTTTGACGTACGGAACCCTAAGAATAAAAATATTTATAATCTATATGATATAAAAGGAGAAATTGAATTATTGACATCAACGCACAGCCGAAACTACTGGGACTATGAGAGCAGGCGAGTACTAAGAGAGGATTTTCCTTTTTTTCCCAATTTAATTGATTTCCAAAATTCACACCTGGATGAAACGGGGATCCAAAGTTTGTATGAAGAAACCTACTTTCACGCAAGCGAAGTCATTTGCAGAAGCTAGTATTTCATAAAGAGGAAAGATTTGTATTTTTGTTCGTAATGAATAAACCCAAAAACTACTGGACCGATTTTTAAAATTCTTTCACCAGTATAATACTACTTTATCACTTAGTGAAATAAGCATATATTTTTTTACTTCCACTCAGGCGAAGTCGCTGGCAGAAGCTAGTTTGTAACAAATAAATATTTTTAAGCAATTTAGTACAGATTGCTGTAACTTTAAATGTTAACTTGCGCAGGCGGCGATGACCATAATTATAGTAGTGGTTATGATCCACACATTCTCCTGCATCTGGCTGGTGGCCATGATTGGCACGTCCCCCATCAGCGTCATACGAACTCTGAAGATACATTTTATAGATGAGTAAGTATTCTTCTTTTTTATCGTTTTATCTTAGTTTTGGTCTTCAATCATCAACTTTGCCTTGAACGATCAGGAAAGTCTTTGATTAGGTTTTTGATACTGAGATCGCAGGTAAACTCTCAAATTTAGTCATTTATTCGGCAAATGACTGAGTCTGCCGAAATTACATGATTATTATCGAACTAATGGGACTATCAAATATATTTCTGAATTCAAATAGCCTTCTACTTTTAAAAAATCTGGGTTAGTCTATTAAAATAGCAAAAGGCAGATTAGTTCCTTATATTATCTCCAAATATTGTAACTAGACCAATTACAAAACTATGATTCTGAACCGGTTTTTTCGAGAGAAGTTCAGTAGATGTTTTGATTATTCACAAATTGATTCTTAGTGGATATTTTAGAGTATTGTTTGATGTAGTTTTGTATCTCAAGTAACAAGACAATATGAGTTATCATTGTGACAGTCGGGATCTCGGTAAAATGGAGCTGAGAATTTTGTTGTAGTACGAGTATGTCAGCGAAGCTTGCTGAAAAGGCTGCCTCGATTCATTTGTTGCCTAATACTGCTAAAATATTCGAAGTCAAAGTCAAGATCAAAAGTTTTTTATTTCACATAGGCCTACATGGGCACTTAAAAAACGTCTGAAGCTAGTGCACGGTTCCAAAGTGGTCGTTTCCTATGGAGAATAACAAGCAAGAAACTCCATGGTTACTCTTTTAAAAAAATTGTTGTTCTTAAAATATTTTCATATTACAGTATAAGTAGATAAGGTAAGGACAGTGTAGACTGGTCAATATTGTACTAAAAAGTACAATAACAATAATCATAATAAAAAGTGAGTCTTAATAGGAAGGAACCTAAGAATTCGCGGAGTCTATAGTGTTCTCACATTCACATTATAAAAAAGACGCCTAATAAAAAAAGCAAGAAAAATAAATAATTACAATTATCAATAAATGAGACGTTAACAAAATAAATTACTAACGACTTTATGGTGGTTGGGGTCTAATAATATAAAAATATTGCAAAGGCAATGTGTTAGAAAAAAATTGAAAAAAGTATATATTATTACAACAAATGTGGAGCAGTTAATGGGTACATTTACACAATATTATGAGTTACCAGGGGGCCACATGTCCAGATGAAATCATTGCCAAACAAGCGTATCTTCGAAATCGTCTTTGATCTTGTAATGCGCTTTTTAGTTAGGGCACGCTTAATATGGGTTTTAACCTTATCTCACTAAGTTCAGTCACCGCTTTTGGCAGCTTGTTATAAAAGCGTATGCTGTTTACTAAAAATGACTTGCTGGTCTTAGCTATTAATACGTTCTAAAGCTTTTGCAGTAATTTGCAGCAAATGTCTCAAATCGGCCTTCTTGGTAAGTTTCGCTGTGGTAGTCAATACTACAATAAAATTCTCAGCACCATTTTATCGCGATCGTGCATTTTTAAATAATCCCAAATATTGTCCAGTTATGCAGATACTTGAGATAGAAAAACTACTTCAATTTTACATCATAAATCCACTAGTAATCAATTTATGAATAATTAAAATAGTTACTGAACTTTACTGGAAATAAAATCCGCCAAAAACTTTTGATTATTATAATTACCATGAAATGTTTAATTTCGTCAACAGAGAAACACCACAACAACGTTGGGACTACATTACATCGTTTTACGTGGTGGTCGCTCAGCTGACCACTTCTGGCACTGACGAGTTCTACATCAACGAGGCTTTACCAATGACCATCATAGCCGTGGTCCTCGTATGTGGCAAGATGCTGGCCTCCATCGTAGTTGCCTCCTCCATCCAGCTTGCTTACTCCAGCAAATATGCATTGACAGCGTATGAGAAAGAGACTACGGAACTCATTGATATGTTGAAGAACCAGGGACTGTCGAGTGAGTATATTTATAAGTACTTATAGGGTCGAATTAAATTAGTTGCAGACACTCCGCAAATGTATTGGGTAATCAACGATGCAACAAAAATGTTCATAAATAATAATAATAATTTTATTATGGACATAAGAATCCTCTAGAGTGTTAGTTAGTAATTGTCAATCTCCGCACAAACTTCTGAATAATCGTAGAGCCGAAGCTCTCAGCTACAGTCTTCAGTATGCTGTTTTGACTGTCCCTAATTCTCCTCAGTAGCGACGCAGTTTTTTTTTGCGTATAATCGTATAGAAGCCGTCGGTACGGGCTTGTGCAAACATTTACGGCGCGCTACAGTAACGAGGTAGTCTCAACAACATCCTGAAAGCATTATTATATTGCACGCGCAGGACATCCAGCGATCTCTTAGTATAATTGACCCACAGACCTCTCGTATACAGACTTTTTCAATAAGCCTTGAAAAGTGTTATTTTAATTTGTCGAAAATCTAAGTTCATAATTTCAAGCTCAAACTACACTACAAGCGACGTATGACCTCACTAGCTGTATTTAATTATATGTACCTATAAGATTAGATAGATTATTGTTTCATCATCATTACATTAATTTAATTCATTAATAACTATGTACATGATTCTATCCTTACATATTATAAAACAAAGGCTTTTACCGTGCCTGTCTGTCTATTTATTCGCTACAAACTCGAAAACACCTGTGCAAAACAGGGTGGGTTGTTAGTAGTATATATATTTTTTCTACTAAGTATATATAATTTCACCGGAAAATTACAAACACCGTAAGATTGTAAAATATTTCGACAAATTGTAAAACTATTTTATTTAAGACACGGTTATGTTGAAAACGAACGATTCGGATGTGACTTATCGTGTACAAAACTATTTTTTAATAGTTTATTGAGAAATTATAATCTGATAAACATTTATTAATTTTCCGGTGACATATACTCGTATAACGTTTAAATTTTTGTTCATTTTGAATTTTTTTATTAATGAGCGTGAAGCAGTGTTGAATTTTATTGCAATAAATGGTCCTTTTTTGAACAGCTTTACAAAAAGTGTATAGCTGTGTCATTCAACGAGGAATTTTACTTTGACATGTTACGGGAATTCGTATTGTTTTTCATATAGGATAGTTTTAGTTTTTTTTAGTTCCCACTACAAACTGTCAGTTGTCAAGAGAACTCACTTCCGGGATAAAATGTATCCTATGTGCTATTCTAGTATATGGTCTACTCATGTGCAAAATTTGATCCAAATCCGAACAGCCGTTCGAGTGTGAAAAAGTAACAAATGTACACTCAAACTTTTGCCTTTATAATTTTAGTGTGATTTATTAGGAGATCAGACCTAGGTCTGTATTTATTAATTATGTAGTTAAGTAATCCTACCATCCAAAATTTTTACAGGCTACCAATTGAAGAAGTTTTGGAAATACATACAGCAGCTTTGGGTGACGGAACGTGGCCGACAGGTAGCAATCTATATAAACTTACTAAAAAAAAGTTCGATCTGATTAGATCGAACTTTTGCTGATCGAACTTGACCGGAGATCAAGAGTGCAAGACAGAGAGGTTTGAAAGAAGAAAGTGAAAGCTTTTTTGCTCGGCAGTGGAACAAAACATAGACAAGTAAAAAAAAAAAACTAAGTAGGTACGTCTGTCTAGCGTTCATTAATCTGTCAGTATAAGCTCTTCTACACTAACATTAATTAATCGATTCGTGGCATCATCGAGCTTTGAAAACGTTGAACATAACTGGCATATATTCCTTTTTTCGAAAAATCATTTAAAATTATGGCAGTATTTAGTCGAAAGGATGTTTACTCTAAAAGTGTATAAGATGGACTCGAAGAGACTGTTACTGTGGCCTTGAAACGCAAAGGGCAGCGCTAGGAACACGGGTGGGCTTCAGTTAGTAAAAATAAAGCCCACCCAGAAAAAAAACAGGATAACAGGGGGTAAGACATAGTGGAGTTGTTTAAGCCTGAAAATACCTGGTTTTTAACCATCTGTAGCTATCTGATTTAATGTGAGTGACATTTAGAATTAGAACAAAGATTAAATTAAAAAATAAATAAAATGATGACTAGTTTCAAGATGACTAATTGGGAGCTGACCACAAATCAATCACAATATGATATGGATTTTCTTGCCGGTTCTTCTCTATAGGAAACAACCAATTGAAACCACGCACTAGCTTTTGACACTGTATGTAGACGTTGTATGGCGTTGTAGTTTTCCTAAAAAAATGGATCACAGAAATGTAGTTATAATTTAAAAAAAAAACCGGGCAAGTGCGAGTAGGACTCGTGAACTGAAGGTTCCGTACGAACTTACCTATGAAAACAGTTCAATTTCCGAATTGAGTTACGATGATTTTTTCGAATCGCAAAAAAAAAAATTGTGACGTAACTACAAATTTACAGTTTCCATATTTTTTTCTATAATTGTGTTATGAAACCTTGCTTCAAGACAAATTTCAGGATTCTAGGTCAACGGGAAGTATTCTACGAATTTTAATTCCCTTGAGAGTGTCGAAATACATGTGTTTTGTGACATAAATGGCCGTATCTTTTTTCCATTAACTTAGAAGTTGGATTTTTTTACAGCTTCTTAGAGACCGCAGACCTGAGTATATGGTTTTAATTTGAACTCGATAGCTAAACGCGTTACCGAGATAAAGGGTCATGACAGACAGATACGGACAGACAACAAAGTGATCCTATAAGGGTTCCGTTTTTTTCCTTTTGAGGTACGGAACCCTGCTGAACAAAAATAATGCTTAAATTCGTCTACAGACTCCAAAACATTTCATTTCTCCGTTTAATCTCAGTTGCCTGTCTTGCTATCCCAAACGCCTTACGTGAGGCGCTGTGACTTGATGTCTGCCATGTTCGGTCATCACTTGAGGAACTGCTACATCTTTGCTGAGACCGGAGAAGCTTTCCTAAGACAACTGACTGTTGCACTGGACTACACAATCTTCTTTCCCGGTAAGTTCATAAGTTTATTTTATAAATAACAACCTAATTACAATCTTAGATTTTTTTTTTATTCGGTATAAACCAGTGCTTGACTGCGATCCCACCTGATGGTAAGCAGTGATGCAATCATTGATGGTGAGGCGCACTAGTTTATTAAGAGCCTATTCACTCTAGATTAAGTGTCTTTTCGTACATATCACTGTCTTTATACTAAACTTTTACGGATTTACACTACATTAGAATCTCTTAGGTAAGTGACACGGGCCACCGACCACAACCACAAAATGCTACCATCGATCTACTTATTTAGTTATCATACATTTTATATGGACTCGCTGCATACGATGATGTCAGTGGTTACCACACGCTACAAATCGTCGCTGCTCGTTTCTTGTGACCGGCTTCGACGAAGTAGTTTATCAGTAGCAGCGGAATTAAACCTTATTCGTTGAAGTCTCAGAGGAGAGGATTATGATACAGCATGCATGGGTTAAAAAAAAGTTGCTGCCACGTCTACAACCGATCACAAATCATGGCTGTCGTACGCTTTTGCTATCTTTGCAGCCGCTTCTAGCTTCAAATGGTGGCATTTGTAGCTGCCATGTGTGGCCCGTTTGTAACCAACCTTAGAATTAAAAGCTTGGGCATTTAATTTTGGTCATTTTTATTTTATATTTCTATTAAAAAAAAAAAACTTAGAAAAAAGTTTAGTAAATCTACTTACAGACGAGCAGTTGGTACTTTGATGTGTAAGTACAAAGGCAACTCTGCTGTCGACAAAAGCAGACAACAATGCTGTCAACATAGGTAGCAGCCGTTGTCGTGTCAAATACTGCTACCGACCAATATCAACATCTGCGGTTGCTTTTGTAAGTGGCCTTACCTGTCACACCGTCAATGATAGCACAAACTAGATAGGTATAGAAGGTTATCTACATACAAAGAGCGCTCGAGCAACGCACAGATAGACACTGCTCATGGACACGATATCTCGGCTCAATTCAGCTCAAGGCAAGTTCGAGTGCTATCCGTTTGAGACACTCGTCTGTGAACGTTTTTTTTTGGAAAAATGGACCAACAAAAAAAACCTTATTCTATCTGTTTAGCGGACGGTTGTTTAAATTCAACATTAAACAGTGAATTCACGTTTTTTAGGCTACCAGTTGTGTTAAGAGAGGTAAGTAGATATTTGCTTATATTTTGATGGTTTGCTTTAACGTAACACAGAACAGGCCCCGCGCCGAGAAAGATAAGATGATTTTGTGACCATGTAATATTTTTACAATTCAGATTAGGTAGACATTTATCACCGCGCCCGTCGCACTCGGACAGTTCGGCTTCACGCGCTGACCGTAGCGCGATCGCCGAGCGTAGGTATGAAAAGTAAAGTACATACATGAGATTGACTTCTGTACCTATCTATTTTGAGGTGCTAGTTCAAGAGGACCACGTACATTTCCTAGTAACTTTACGCAATAAACCGGAAGCAACATCTGACGTGTTTACGGTCATTACCAAAAAATAAATAATTTAAATGCAGGTACATTTAAATTACTTTTTTTTTTTTGGTAATGACCGTATTCATATTGTAAACGTATTCATGAAAACGTATTCATATTGTAAACTATTATAAAAAAGACATATATAGCGATAGAACAAAATTTTATAAGGTGTAGTTTTTGCGTTCTTCTGTAAAGTAACGTCTTTAGCATTTTGAGAAAGATGGAGGCGGAGGGTATTATTATTCTCATTAGATTTAACTACATTAAGAAGCTTCAAGCAGGCACACATAATGGATAAAATACAATGAAATAAAAGTAATTGCAAGGAATTTTAAGACGGGACTTTTCAATCGCAATGACCGATTTGAAAAGCTGTCTCTGTCAATAGTTATATTTTTTATCGATATTAAATTATTATCATTGTTCTTGGTAATCAATTAAGCTAAAAATCTTAAAACCATCTTTGTTTTATATACCTATGTCACAATAGTCTCCCACCATTTGGGGGTTGTCCTTTGGTGCACTGGCATAGCACGTACATGAATAGTCGTCGGTTGTTACCACATTCCATGAAAAGTGTCTAAGAGGCCTCTTCAAGTTGGCTTTGACCACTCGTACGCCTTCTAAAGGTCCAGGGCCCCACAGTCCTTAGATATAAAAGACTAAAAAAAATTATATACCGTCATAGGCGGGATTAATTAAAAAAAAAAAAAACTTCCTCCCAACAAACCTTTTGGAGTTATAGAGAGAGGTCAAAGTAAAGAATCCAATGTAGAATTTTAAAATTACATATATTACGAATGATGTACTTAATACATAAATATATCCACGCACATAAATACAAACTGAAAATTGTTCCCCATTATATGTTTTTGGATTAACTGGACATAGTTTCTACCAAAATAAAATCTGTTAAAGAATCCATCCAAAAGCTAAAAATTGTCAAAGCAAACTGCACCATGGGCAACATTCAAACTCACTTTGACAAAGTATACGTTTGAAAATCAAAACAAACATCGATCTGTTTCCAATCTAAAATTCCCTGTGGCACTAGTCACGAAGAGTGAATGTGGAACTTTGTCAAAGATCCGATGATTTTACGTAGAATTTCGACAGATCCAAGTCCAGCAATATTTATTTATTTATTATTCGAACGATTGTACACACTGCATGTGCATATAGCAACGTAACACATTTTTAAAGTCAGACTTCAGTGATTACAGGTAAACACCACATGCATAAAATAATGAATTAGAGAAATAAGTTAACATAAGTATTCATAAAAAAAATTAAAAAAAAATTAGGTGAACATTAAACTCTACTTTCTGACTTCTTTTCTACACCCAACCGAAAATAAAACTATTAGCTTCTATCACCAACTTTGCCCGTATTAAAGTAGATAATTATCCGAAGGGAACATGCTCCCTCTCATTTCCTATTTCAACACATGGTCTACCCGTGTTCTAAATTTTATCCATATCCGTTCAGCCGTATGAGCGTGAAAGAATTACGAACATACCTACTCCGAGCATAGACCTTTCCATTGCCCTTTGGGTGACTTTTAGCCTTCTGACGAGGCCCATTGTGAGCGACGTTTTGAAGCCATCGGTCAAGTGCGTGTAGGACTTGAAAAAGTAAATGAAGCCTAGTGTTGGAGCTAAGTGAGGTATAGACAAGTTACCACGTGGTGGCAAAGGATCTTGGTTTGATCTATAATACACAGACAACAGAATGACGACTAAATAGATGGCATAAATCAGTCCAAAGAAACTGATTTATTACATACACACATATACATACTTTTCATCTTCAAAATATTAGTGTGTTTTGATGATAATCAACTGTCACAACCAGCATCTCCTATTTTTTTTTTCTACAAAATATATTTTTTATTCATAGTTTTTTAAGATATTACTTCAAATACAGAAGTAATGCCCATAAAATCTGCATGAACTGCCTCGTAATGTTTATGTGCCTACTGAAACTCAAAGTTACATTCAAAATAGCATTTGGGTCCCTACCAAACACATGGTGACAAATTTCTAGCAATTGATTGGAACTTTTATAAAGCAAACTGTTTTTTTTTTTTTAATTTCAATTTTAAGTTGCTGCAGAAATCTGTACACAATAGATTAAAATCTGTCCCATATACTAGGGTATCCTGTATCTTAAGAAACAGTGTTTTGCAATGAGATTACATAATATACAAATTACTTGATAAATTAATTTTCAGATGAATTGTTTCGTTTTCCCTTCAGAAGGGAAAGTAGTTATATTATACGGACGCAGTTGTATAATAAACGCACATCCTGGCAGTAGAATCGGCTTCTGAGTTGATTTCAGCTGTTTTAATATAGGTCATTTCGTTTTAAAATAATTCTTGATTATAACTTAATTTTCAAATTGAAGTGCATAAGTGTGTGCATTATTCTAGATAGATGATTTATCTACATTGATATACAAAAATATTATAAAGAGGTAAAGTTTGTTTTTATGTTGTTTTGTTTGAAGGAGGTAATTTCTGGAAGTACTGGTCGGATTGTTAAAATTTTTTCTCCGGAAAGCTGCTTTATTCCTGAGTGACATGGGCTATATTTTATGTACGCGGGCGAAGCCGCGGGCAAAAGCTAGTTTTTTGATACCAAATTTTGAATCTTCTAGTATTAATTTCCAATTTACAGGCAACTATGTGGTAGTAGCAGGAGACAGTGAGTCGCGGATGTACTGGGTGGCTTCAGGCAGCGTGTCCGTGGTCTCGGTGCGAGCAGACCTCACCGAGATCACTCACGAACTGCTCGGCCCGGGAGACGTGTTCGGCATCCTGCAGGGCATGAACAGAGGCATTTCGCATTGCTTCTCTTATAGAGCTGAGTCGAAGGTAAAAACCCATCAGAGCCCTAATCATCATCATATTTCTGCCCATTTACAATAATACTTAAGTTAAGCACTACAGGTTTTCTTCATCAGTTCTTCGACGACTGTTCTGTGACGCTATCACCTATCATTTAGTCCTCACCTTCCGTACGACGCAGCTCCTCACTGAACACGGTAAGTTCAGGAGGTTCCACCAGATTCATGCGGAAGAAACGCCTGGATGTCTCAATTATTATTATATTAAGGCCTGTCGGTCTAGTGGTTAGGGGCCCTGACTGCTATGCCGGAGGTCGTGGGTTCGATTCCCACCCAGGACGAATGTTTGTGTGTTGAGCACGATCATTTGTGCTGTGTCTGGGTGTAATTTATCTAAAATATGTATGTTTTATCAGTTATCTAGTAGGTACTCATAACACAAGCTCTGCTTAGCTTGGAATTAGACGACGTTGTGTTATAGTTGTGGAATATTACTATGTGGATCGTCCGGAGGACACGGTTGAGCATACGGTAGAGGTGTGCCCCGCTTAAGCAGTGCACCGCCGTGTCCTCTTGGGCGTGATCGGCGGTAAAGACCTCTCGCGCCGGGTCCTGGTAAAGGCTATAGTCCAGAACGAGAAGGAATGGCAGGCGGTCACCTTCTTTTGCGAAGTAGTAATGCTAGCGATGGAGGCGATCGCACGCGTGAGGGAACGGCTCTCACGCCCACGCCCCAGCCCCCGGAAACCCGATCCCCGTTTCCAGCCGCCGTAGGCGTAGGTTTGCGGACGGCGAGCAATGGGTAGCACGCCACCCGGACCGAACCCAAGTCGTCGACGGTGCATAGTGTTACACTCGCGCCACATAGAGATGTTGGCAAATCGTAAGGGCCGGTCGAAGCCTACTGGGCCATGGGTTAAGTGAAAGTAAACCCGGAACGCCCATGAATAAAAGCCCTGGAATCAAGGCAAAGAAGGAACAGGAGTGGGTTTCAGTTAGTAAAAAACTGACATGCCTTCTCGCTCCACCCAAGAACGAGTGAAGTTATTTGATGATTTCCGACCATAAAAAACCGATCACTTTCTTTTACAGGGCTGAGTCAGAGGTACTTTATAAAATAGAATAGAATTAACTTTATTTTACACCAAAAAAGTAACACAACTTCTACAAAAACAAATAATCATCACCAACAAAACAAAAAAAAAAACAAGTTATTCATTTATAATTGCTCTAAAAATTTAATTACCTACAATCTGTTAATAATATCATATTGGGGAACTAAACACTCGTGTCGCATTTAAAACAGTTCAAAGGAGATTGGGCACTTATAGATTCACTTTTTGACGCGTATGGCCATTTGAGTTATTGTATAATGCATAACTATTATTTTTATTGACTTTTTACTTAAATTCATTGAAATCATTTGTGGGGTTTCTATTTTTATTTTAATTGGTATCTAATACAATAAATACGTCATTTGTTCGATTATATTGAAGTGACTCCTTTCTCAGTAATAATCGATCGATTAAACATTAATGTAAATCGTGGGTAAATAAACATATCTACATTCGCAACTAAAAAATATTACGGGTTGTAATTTTTTTTTTTTTAATTATGTTAATATTTCTTTCGTTAAAAAACAATTTCTTGGCAAAAATAAAACAATTAAGATATAATCGATAATGTTGTAACGGAATAGTCAATTGATGTGTCACAACACTATTCGATGAAATGTCAAACAAAATATCGTTTACCGTGTTAACTGCCGCAAGCCAAGAATATTGGTTTTAGCTTTTCTCTGCTAACAAATGTGAATTCGGGTTGAGTTGAGTTTTCGGGGATAGGTCGGGGATAGATAGGATGCTTCCACGTTCATTTACTACATCGAGCGATTTGACTATTTTTGTGTGTCGCTGTGAAGTGAATTGTTAGAAAGTTTTTACGTCCATGGTGATTTAATCTAGACTTAAAACAATATGTGGTGCAGTGTAAATGTTCTCTTTTATTAGCACACCCACTGCCTAGCCACCAAATCAGAGAAACAACTGATTCCATGGCCCGGAGGTAGGGTTTCAAAACAAATTGTTTTGCTATGTATCATTACCTCAATACTCAACTTATTTTTTTTCAAAAACCCCAAAATACATCATTTTGAATTTTACCTTGTTTTAAAGCATGAGACTACCCCTTTTTTGTGTCTAATTTTCACTACTATATGTGTCAAAAGTTGCGCAACCAAGTGCCATAGTAACTTGCCCAATCTCCTTGCACCTAAAATGTTTTTGGGATCTTTTTATAACAAATTCTCAAATATAAATCTCACCTACCTCTTTATTACACGCATATCTCATGAAACCTGAAATTTTGTACTATGTCTTTGATTTCTAAAACCTTTCGTAGCTAAGAAAGTTCAATCTAATGTGAATGTTACTATTTTTTTTTTAAATTTTTCTTTTATTTTAAATAATACGGTAGTTAGTCTACCGTAGTACTATTCCATACGCAGTATTAAAAAAAAAAATGCTCGTTTGTAGTACAAGTGTATCACTATAAATATGATACAGAGATGTTTGTTTAAGGCGGGAATCGATACTGCAGCCTCTAAAGCAGAAGCCAATTACTCAACTACTCAGCTGCAAACGAACCGAACGGAAAGCAATACAAAACTAATAAAAAAGCTATTTCATTTTAGCTTAACTGGCTAAACATTTTGCTTTGATGTCTAACATCATTATCCTGGCGTTTGTCCATTTTCTTATTATCTACTAGCAGCTTTTCTATAGTTACCTAGGGGACTTTAACTCAAGAGTGAATAGGTTACTTTTAGGCAAGCGTGCTCCATCGTCGGCCACATCGTCGCTTACCATCAGGTGAGATAGCGGTCAAACGTGAACCTATCAATAATAATAAAAAAAGTAACCTTTTTTATTCAAAACTTTATGGTGATGTTAATTATAATGAAATTATTTATGGCAATCAAAGAAATAAAAATATCTCTGTCAATATAGGCCTCTACAGGGTGGATTTTTGAGTCAGTAAACGGGTCAGTAAAAGCTAAACCATTATGGTTGAGAAAGTGTTCTTAGGAGTCCATTCATAACTTTTTAAGATATTCTGAAATTTTAACTGCATTCACAGTTTGAATAAAAAAGTAACTGCAAAAAAATAAATGCTAAAATACAAAAAAAATATACACAGCAGACTACCCCCCTTTTTATATTTCAAGTTCTTACATTCCATCCTAAGGTTGTCTGGTAGATATGGCTCTCAGCGATAAGACCGCCTTTGTACCCATAGATTTAAGTAAGTATGAAGTTTTGTTACTAATTTGTGTACAATAAAGTTTATTCTATTCTAAATATATATCCTATATTAATAGCCTATGTTAATATAATAAATATAGTTCGATTCCTGAATCGAGTTTCAAAGATTTTTCGTGATAAAAAATATTATTTTGTGACGTAACTACAAATTTACAGTTATTTTTCCTTTATTTGTGGTATGAGACCTTACTTCTGGCCAAATTTTAAGATTCTAGATCAACCGAAAGTACCCTAAAGAAAAGGTTTTAATTTGCTTGCGAGCGTCAAAATATTATTATACGTTATAATTGGAGCATAAACGGCCTTATCTTTATATTGTGTTGTCTTAGAAGTTTTATAACTTGATACCTGAGAAAAAGGGTCATGTCTTTCACACGGACAGATGGACAACAAAGTGATCATTAGGGGCCGTTTTTGCTAACTGAGGTACGGACCCCTAAAAATCAGTTGCTGAAGTCAGGTCATTATTTCGGGGAAATAAAATTATTTGAATATGAGCAGTGGATTTTTTTTATGACAGTTAGTGGTTTTAGTATATACCACAACTACTACACCAGACTAAAACTACTACACTACACTACAACTACTACACTACACTACAACTACTACGCCACATTACAACTACTACACCACACTAAAACTTCTACACTATACTACAATTACTACACCACATTACATCTCTTACACCACACTAAAACTACTACACTACACTACAACTACTACACCACACTACAATTACAACACCATACTAAAACTACTACACTACACTATAACTACTACACCACACTAAAACTACTACACTACACTATAACTACTACACCACACAAAAACTACTACACTACACTATAACTACTACTACTACACCACTCTAAAACTACTACACCACACTACAACTACTACACTACACTACAACTACTAACTATTATTACAACTAAGCTACTACTATAGTTTTGATTAGCCTAGTACATGCTAACACAATCTCATAAAACATACTCTCCTTTTGGAGCATTCAGGCAAAATCAATATCGATACCTACCTCAGCTGAGTTTTACTACTTAATTTAATTATTCCCTGTATATTTTAAGTAATGTAGTTTGTTGATGCGCGTAATTTTAACTGAAAGAAAATGTAATAAGTTTCAATAATAATAAAAATATTTTTCCTTCTCTTAGGTAAGCATTCTAACGCTTGGTTTGGATTCCTGGATCAACATATTACCATTTTTCCCCGAAGCGAAGAAGATTATAATGGACAGATCGGAAATTTTATTTACTCAAATTACTTAGAATTTCGATTTTTTTTTACTTTCCTAAGGAATATCGAAAAATATCTTCGATTTGAATTATGTTATTGCAAGTTGACTAATAGATTGATAACTTAACTTCACGTTAGAGTATATTTTCGTATAGAAACTGCTAGCTAAACGAAATATTTAACCTGCCAAGCATTTTCAATACTTTGAATTCAAAGGTAGCATGTGCCAGCAACGTGAAGAAGGAATGTATTAGAAAATTCCTAGAACTTTCTGTACCGCGACTGTACATGTATCATAACGTTATTGGAGAGCCACACACACTCTCACAATAAGTACATTTAACTAGTATACACACGCACACATAAAGGCACTTCATTCTAGATTGGAAGCCACTTTAAGCCGCTTACGACAGTTTCGATATTCGTGCCTTTGAAATGATGAGAACCCAATGGAATCGAATCGAAACGGTACACGCGGCGACAAAAGTGAACGAAAAATTGAAACATTTTGTTAAAACCGTCCGCCACTTTTATGCGTCTCTTCCATATTTTTTACCAGAATTTATTTTAAAACTGAATTTATACGACATATTTTTTAAAGATAAATGTATTTTATGACGGGATGGGCGAGGGTGACTGAAAACTGATTACGGATTATTTATTACGATAATGTGAGTGGACATGCCTTCAGGTGTCCGAAAATTCACAGACTACAGCTAATAGATTAATATTTTCGTAGATTTTATTTTGACACGGGTGAAATGTGAGCGCCTGTTAAGGTAGGTAAATACGATTATGTTTATTGTATAAGTCTGCATTTACAATAGAAATTACTTTTAATTACGCACCAACATACCTTCAGTATATTTTTATATTTTGCTGTCGAATGATGTACTCGCCATTGACATGAATGCCTAGCCCACTCCAGTCCAATACCTTGAAGACATCCTCCATTGCAGTCGTAAACAGTTTCGGAGAAATGACGTCGTCTCTGCGTCACACACCGCTGCATATGGATAGGTTTTGAGGTCCAGTCCTGAAGTGGGACTGATATTGTGGCATTATCGTATAAAGCCTGACCTGAAGGGGTTGCAGAAATCCGATGGATGAGAGACGCATAGGACCGTTCGTTGTGGCGCCACTTGGGGGAGGCCTATGTCCAACAGTAGACGTCTTTCGGCTGAAATGATGATTATGATGAAGATGTTGATAAATGGAGATACACAGTCTTATATATTGTTGTAGTTAGTTGTTACAATTACACAAATTAATTATTTTCTAATGATGTATGTGCAATTGTTGTAATACTTAATATAATATAAACAAATTAATATTTTGTAAAATAAGATTGTGTCGTTATTTTAATACCTGTTTAATCCATCATAACCCCAGCTACGTAACTCACTATTTACTGATGTAGTTTTATAACAACAGTTGCTAATTAATTAGTGGTACAAACGTGGGTACAACCTACGGCAGTAATAAATAGGTTAATAGGTGAAATATTTCCTGTTTATAATTTCTATCTTTTGCTTATGTCAGGTGAAGCCAAGTCCATCAAGTATATATTGTTACCTGATAGAAAATATACTTCTAAGTGATCGAGAGTTAACCGTATGAGCGTTGGTATCTTAGTATTTTTCGAAAATACGGTCTTGGGTTTTTTTAAGGTGGGAAATCATCCAATGGCTTCTCACGTTCGAGGGTGGAGCAGGAGGGCGTGTCAGATATGTACTAACTAAAACCACAGCCCTGTTTCTTCTTTGCCTAGCGTTCTAGGACCACGGGTAATCTTTTCAGAAGTTGACTCATGGCTCCAGCCGGCTTTGGCCCTGCCTGCGGTTTTACTGACATTTCTTTGAAGCGCGCGTGGAATTCTACATGCCGTCGACTACGTGGGCTTGGTCCGGATGGTTACTGGACGGCCGGACGGCGAGGTAACCATTGCTCGTCGTTCGCAAGCTCACGTCTACAGTGGCTGGAAATCGGAGTTGGGATCCCGGCGGTTACCCGTGAGGACGTCCATTCTGTCATGTGTGCGGTCGCCTCCTTCGCTAGCATTACTGCTTCGCAGACGGAAGCGACCGCCTGCCAACCGTGCTTGCTCCAGATTATGACCAGAAATCAGAAACGTTTATTTCAAATAGACCAATCACAGGCACTTTTGAATTGTCAGAATGTCGGTCAGTAAAAAAATAATACAAGTGAAGCTAAATTGCACGTTCCAAAGCGTAGATCTCTATGGAGAAGAACGTGCAGGAAACTCCATGGACACTCTTTTAAATCATATTATGAGTTACATAAATCTTGGTTACATATTTCTTGTCGCTTCTAATATGTGAGCGCAATGTAGATAAGTAATAATAATAATTAAAATAATAAAAAAACTAATTAAAAAAAATAGAAATTGAAATTAAGTCACTGGCAGCAAAGAGATGACCAGTCTCAACTGACGGTACCCGTTCACGAGCATGACGCGTGCATCAGCCCCACTCAGCTCAACCATTTTGAAGGGAACTGAATGACCCAATAACACGTGCCACCATCAGCGAGACATTTGGGTGAGCGTGACAAACTCTCAACTGCCATGCTCGTAATGTCAAACAAGTTGTAACCTAATAAAAATGTTCCATGGTACTTCACATTCTCAAAACTTGAAAAACAAAGTGCTTCTACATTATACAATGCTATTGTTTCCAAATACAAAAGGTAATAAATTATCATAAGCTCTATTGAAACAAACAAATAAAATAAAATAAAAAATATTTCGAAAACAACAATACAAAAAGGGGAATAATATCTCTTCCAATATTTATATAATATATCTAATATATTTAAAAAAAAAAACTAATTTGAAGGTAAAAGTGGCTGTGGCTGCGGAGCAGGACCGACATTTAGCCAAACGTTTTTATCAAGGATATAATATTCCAGTTTATAATACGCTTGTCTACATAGTGTGCGTTTAATGCATGCTTTAAATTTGGACTCATTCAGTTGTAGAATCTCAACTGGTATTTTATTAAAAAATTTTACACAGTACCCCATGAAAGAACTATATACTATGAACTATGCCAATCTGAACCGAGGTTGATCTAATTTATTCTTGTTCCTAGTATTAAAATTGTGCCTGTCACTTATCTTAGTAAAAAGATGAATATTTTTCCGAACATACATAATGTTTTCATAAATGACAAGGGACCGTCAGGATGTTTATTTCCTTAAATAGTTCCCTAAGAGAATCGCGTCTGCGAAGATTATATATGGCTCTGATAGCTCTTTTCTGCAGAATAAAAATAGACTCTATATCTGCAGCCCGTCCCCATAGCAAAATACCGTAAGACATGATACTATGAAAGTAACTAAAATAAACTAGTCGCGCAGTATCCACATCAGTAAATTGACGGATTTTTCTGACAGCATATGCTGCTGAACTAAGCCGACCTGCCAGAGATGTTAAATGAGGACCCCATTGTAGCCTCGAGTCAAGCGTGATCCCTAGGAAAACCGTATTCTCGACGAATTCGAGTTTCTCCTTGTTCAATACTATGTCGGAGTAATTACTTTTAACATTCGGTAACGCAAATCTTATGCACTTAGTTTTTTTTCCATTTAATACTAAATTATTAACAGTAAACCAGTTTTGGACTTGCTGTAAAGCATTGTTTACGTCATCAAGATTTGTGGAACGTCTATTGATCTTAAAAATTAACGACGTATCGTCAGCAAACAATACAATATGTGGTTGTTTTTTTAATAGAGGCGGTAGATCATTTATATATACTAAAAAGAGAAAAGGACCTAATATTGATCCTTGTGGTACACCCATTTTGACTTTTAAACCCGGAGAATTGACACCGTTTATCTGAACTTGCTGTTGCCTGTCAATTAAATAAGATTTCACCAAGCTGAGTGCAAGTTTACCTAGTCCATAATGTTCTAGCTTTAAAAGCAAGGTTTCGTGATTAACACAATCAAAAGCCTTTGAGATGTTACAAATAATTCCTATCGCATCTTGGGCTTCTTCCCACGCTGCAAATATATGTTTCAATAAAGTGACACCAGCGTCAGTCGTACAACGTCCTTTGGTGAAACCATACTGCTGATCATGAAAGATTTTATTGCTGTTAAAATGGTAAAGCATTTGATTAAGCATAACTTTTTTAAACACCTTACTGAAAACCGGCAATACTGATACAGGTCTGTAATTGTTAGTGTCATTATGGTCACCGGATTTAAAAAGTGGTATAACTTTACTGTACTTCATTATATCTGGAAAGACTCCTTGGTCCACACACAAATTAAATATTAAAGCTAAGTACGGTGCTATGGTATCAATTATAGATGTGCATACTTTAACAGACATTCCCCATAGGTCTTCGGTTAATTTGAATTTTATTTGCCGGAATGATGAAAATGTTTGAATTTAAATTCAACCGGACAGCCTGGCAAGTTTGCTTTCAATAAAGCAACTGAAGCTTCAGGGGAGGAATTTAGAGCTTCCGTTGTCCTAAGAGGTATATCAGTGAAATAATTCACAAACCTGTACCAGGGCCCGGAAGGTCGAGGGCTACGGGAATAATTGAAAGAGTTACTGCGGCCCTGGAACGTAAAAGATAACTGATGCAACATAGCTAAGTTTTAACCAGTAAAAGTCTGTCCTTACTTCACCAAGAGTGGGAGAAGTTATTTGATGATTTATGTTCTATCTAAAACAAGGCTGGATGATAGGAGGTAGGATAAAGGCAGGGTTGCCATCTTTTTTGCAGTTAAAGTACATTGGGTGTTATACGAGTAGCTAAGAAAAAAAAGTACATAGTATCAAAATAAAGTACAATTTATTTTTCAATTTTTGTTATAAATATTTTTTATTGCTTTTTGCTATTTGTATCAAATTAGTATCTGTCAACATGTAATTTATTTATTATTTATTCATTAAATACTTTATGTACAAACGTACAGCGGCGGACTTAATGCCTTAGGCATTTTCTACCAGAATCTATGTTTAAATTAAAAAAAAAACTATATATAATGTATATTAAAATCTATATATAATCTATCTTATCTATATATAATCTATTTTTAAATTAAAGTAAATAAGTAATTAATTTTTTATCAAATTCTTTGACGCTTTGTTTCTTTCGTCTCGGCATTTGCTATTAATCACAGAAAAACTCGTTCTGTTAATGCTGACGTGGCGGGAATAGACAATTTTTTTTTTAGATTTAGCACCAATCGATAAATTTCGTTTAGGGAAAAAATACTTACGACTAAAATCCCAAAGATATCATAGCATGCGAAATAAAGTATTTTCAAGTACTTTATTGTTCTCATAAAGTATAGAGTATAGAGTACAATTACCTGAAATAACGTACAATACTTAATTATAAAGTACGAGTGGCAACCCTAGATAAAGGGGACTTGTATAAGCCTGAAAATACTGGAATTTGGTTTTAATACCATCTGTACCTAGAAATAATATTAATTAATTTTGAATTACAAAATAATAAAACTGTCTAATGATTTTTGTAATCTAGTGTACCTATTTCCAAAGTCATATTGTTGAGTACTAACGATTGTTTTCCCAAGCAATGTTTGCTATGAACAAATTTGTATACGAGCTGAACAATAATTAGAATATGAAATATGAGGGAGCAGAACCTACGCACTGTGTACTGTGGAGCTTCCAAATTACAGATACGGATACTATTAAAATAATCTTAATTGGTTTACTGTCACCGAGTTTCACTTTGGGGTTACAAATCTTTGAAATTCTTGGCTTTTTTACTATAATATACGTCTTTACATAAACCTTCTTCATTGTCCATTGGTGAAAACTGCATAAAAATCCGTTCAGTATTTTTTGAGATTATCGCGAACAGACAGACAGATAAATGTAGTAGAGACTTAATTTTATAATATGTAACGAGTTACTTTTTCCGCGGCTTCACTTCCATGGTCTATCTTACAGGAAATATACAATATTCCAGAATATTAATTTGCCTATGACACTCAGTATCGATGCAGATTTTTTCTATCAGTGATTATCCTTTTACAGACAGTACATAACGAACTAACAAACATTTTTGCCTCTTAATAACATTTTTTAACTCTACTAATGTATAGAGTTTCAGAAAAGGCTACGTTCCCATTAATTTTAATATCACTCGTATTTATTGTTCCAAAAGTGTCTCCAATTTCAAGCAAGGAGCGAACATAAATTAAGAGCAACGAAATTTTAGCTGCTTGTTAAGCACAATTCCCAATGAACTTTAAAACACATTGCCGCTATCCGGCTCCGCTCGCTGAACTTCCAACAATACCAGCTGTATTTGACGCACTCAGCTGACTAATGTTGCGTCGCTTGAGCAAGCTAACAAAGCAAGAAATTGAATACAATATATTATGCACTATATAATTGGAAATAAATGATATTATAGCGTTGTCGTCGATAAGTCGATTTAATGGCCTTTTAGAAGTTAAAATGGTTCCTTTAATTGAGTTTGGCTTTCCAATTTTACGACGCAAAGCCAACAGAGTTTTGTAAATATTAAATATTTCCGGGAAGAGAACGCCGCGTGCCGTTTGGCATGCGCAATGAAAAATCAGATTTTCATATATTGAGGTGGTGCCCAAATGGAGGCAATATCGAAGTGCTGATTTGTCGCTCCGCTGGATATTGGTCTGGCGTTGATTCAAATCGGTGCGAATGTGGAGACGAGGTAAATTGGCCCGGTTTAATTCCCGGAACAAGATAAATAGGTACATTGGTTTCATCGGAACCTTATAGTAAGATTAATGACGACTCTTTTGGTTTCAAATCACGTAGTAGGCTGGGTGTTGATGGTGAAGGTGGTGTGCTGTTATAGACTTATTAGTTTGAAGGCTGGCAGAAAATACTTCTGGCTTCTTTTGAAATATCTTGCGAATTTATAACAGGATTATAAATTAAAAAAACAGGCACCTTTTTATAATAGGGGATGCAATTCGACATAAATTTTCACTGATTTTCATACAACCGCTCTTATGTGATTATGACGCTATTACACATTTTTCAGATATTTCGGAAACACAGTAAGTATCTTGTGGATATTATCTTCTATTGAAATCAATTTACAAATTTGAGTCAAACTAATCATAAGTACCTAAAGACCACTGAAAATCTGCTATTTTGCATGAACTTTGACATTTCATAATTTACTCAAAATTTTTAAAAGTCAAAAATTATAACAATTTAATCAAGATTCCGAATGATGACAATTTTTTTCAAAAACATTTTAAGTTTAAAAAAAGACGTATTTTCTGGAACAAGTTTTATAAAATATTCGAGTAAATCACGGAATCACCGAATGATAACAGAGTTTTCAGGCGTTATCTCTCTTTTTTCGCGTTGCCTTTTCGTCAAACATCGCGTTGGATTGCGTTAGATGAAGTAACAAGCTTTTAAACCATGCTCGATGTTGACGATAGGCGAGTGGAAAAGGACCCTCTTAATTGTATCTATTTTAATAAATGGAAATACATAACTATATGAATAAATAAATAAAAAATATCCGCGAATATGCCTTTTTAAACGACTTCAAAATAAAAAAGAGATACGTTTTGTATAGTTTTTTTTTATTTTTTATAATAATTTTTACCTGAAATACTTCCAGATTGGTCGCATTTTTGTTAAAATCTGATTCCGATGATGTGTCAATGAGGAACTGAAAGCCCTCAAATATTACAGGTAAAATATACTAATTTTGGTGATTTTATTAAGAAAAAAAAATCATAAAGTTATTTAGCACTTTTCTGTATCTATTAAGGTCAGAAGTGTATTTTTTATAACGTTTTTTTTTTACTCCAGTCTCATTGAAGTACCTACCTTCTTAAATATTACGCTTGAATTCTGCATTAATTTCTCTCTTGTGTTGGTTGTACCAAGCTTGTAATTTTCAACACGACACCATTTTTCAAAGTGCAAAAAATTTCATACTACTGTCGTGTTTATGGTTATTTTTGCGTCATTTGCAACAGCAGATGACATTGAGGCATGTGAAAGATTAATCTGGAAGGTGTGGGGTACACGCGGGAGAGACGGCGGGTGGGGGGTGGAAAAGGGGTACAGATGTCCGCGTTATTTAGTTGAGTATTCCATCAAGTTCCTCCAACGCTTTGTTCTCTCTCGAATTAAATCAACGTTCATAGAAGTCGCAATCGTTAGCCATTCCACGTGACAATCGTCGGTCACGAAATCACATTGCATAAACTCTGAATTATTTATTTCACATAAACCTACATGGGCACTTATAATACGTCAGAAGCTAGCGCACGGTTCCAATTGGTCGTTTCGTATGGAGAAGAACCGGCAAGAAAACGGCATACTTCACCCACCTTTTAAAAAAGGCTGAAAGGAAAACGATTCTGAGTTATTATTACTGCTAGTATTAGGTGCCTCGTACCCAACGTTATTACCTACCTACTTCCATTCTAAAAAGTTTGAAAAGCTTCGAAAGAAAAGACGATCAAACGTCGCCTCGTCCCTTGTAGGGTATCAATTTAATCATAAGGAGTTACGAGGTTCATGGCTATATTTATGTCGCTCCATCTAAAGCGAAATCCATTCGGGATGAAATTAAATTAAGGGTAGATTGAAATAACCTGCCCAAGATGCCAATGGAATACCGGCTTAGCTTACGAGTTTGTGAACTTCGTGAATTTTACTCGTTCCGAACAAAAATTACTGATGCCTTTGTGAGTCATGTTAAGTGAAAACGATGTCAAATTGTCAATAAAGATTTAATAACTGGCTTACTTTATAGGAGTTTTCATAATCGCCTTTGAAACTGGAGTATTTGTTCAAGTTTTCAGTATTTTCTTGTGGTATAAGATTCTCTAATATCCTTTTGTGGAGACGGGATGAATTTGATACGATCGATGTTTTTAAGGTTTCAAACTTAAACAGGAATCGGTATCTTTAAAGATCAATTTTGACCGTCTTTCATGGAGGGCGACTCGATTAAACTTGTATAAACGAATCAAAATAATCGAGGAAAAATATAGTATATTTCTTGATCTGCAACACAAACCACTAAAGTTCATATTTTTATAATTATAAACTATAGAATAAGTTTGTGTCACTATCCCGATTTTTTGAAGGAATAGGAATATTTGAAACAAGTTTCGGGCGGTCTCATGTACAGTGAAAGTCAAACGAAGATGCAAATAAGCCCAACTTGAACTGAGCACGCGCCCCGCTACCTCTACTTTGTGCTTTTTGTGTCTTCTATCTATATAAAAAGGGCAACTGATTGACTGAAATATCACAGGACAGCCGAAACTGCTGAATATTTTGCTGAAGACTTCCTTTTTTGGAAATTCAGCCTTTAAGAGGTTGAAAAGGGGAAATTTTATTTGTATAAGTACAAAATTTCATTCCATGGGACGATATTATATTTGTAATTTGTCAAAAATAATAAACTAACTAAATAATGAAGGTTGTTATTAATTCGTTTTTAAAACCTTAAGATAATTTAGGAGGTGTAAAAATTTGTATGAAAGAATCTTATTCCTTGGGTTAATATAA
Source organism: Mythimna pallens (assembly GCA_961205895.1). Classification (NCBI taxonomy): domain Eukaryota; kingdom Metazoa; phylum Arthropoda; class Insecta; order Lepidoptera; family Noctuidae; genus Mythimna; species Mythimna pallens. Next base: position 9,721,923 of record OY540831.1, on the reverse strand, counting down.
TAAACTTGACATGAATACATCAACAATATATTAGTTTTATCAAAAGTACCTTCACGGATGGTCGATGGGGTCGAAAGATTCTAGAGTGGCAACCGCGCACCGGAAAACGCAGCGTTGGAAGACCTCCCACAAGGTGGGCCGACGAAATGGTGAGAGTCGCGGGAATGCGGTGGATGCGAGACGCACAGGATCTGTCATTGTGGTGAAGCTTGGGGGAGGCCTATGTCCAACAGTGGACGTCTTTCGGCTGAAATAATGATGATGATTATGACCTTCATAGGAGGGTTTAAGTGGACTGTATTTTGTTTGATGAAATATTAACTCGTGATGAGAATTACTTAAAATATATTCAAAATTTTACAGAAAAGAGTCAACAACGAATTTCTGTAATAGGTATATTTTGTAAACAAATTAATCTTCTTTTTCTTTACGTGTCATTCAAACATTTTTTTTTCTGTCGAGGTTTTGAGAACCTGTACAGCCTTGTTATTGACCTCGAATAAATTCTGAAAGATGCAGGTGAATGTGCAGGATGACCAGCAAGCAGGTGACGCATGTCCTATGTAGCGGCTCTACACTGGCACTGTTTTAGAAATGGGTTTAGGAAGCTCCAACTGGCCTGATTGTTTTTGGAACGGCCAACCTGGGTCCGAAGTCGGTTAAGATATTTTCAGATTGGTCAGTGTTTAAGTCAAGAGTGAATAGGTTTCTTTTAGGCAAGCGTGCTCCACCGTAGGCTACACCATCACTTACCATCAGGTGAGTTAGTGGTCAAGCATGAACCTATCAATAATAATAAAAAAAACATCGCTTCAGTTGTAAAACGTCTTATGCTGATCATAGGCCTCCCCAAATTCATGTCACCACACACACTGGTATTCGCATTGAGTGGATCTGTACGTGTGGCATCTATCAGATTCCCGCGATCCTCAGCAGGTCTTCGGTCCACCATGTGAGAGGTCTTTCAACGCTACGTGTTTCGGTACGTACGTACGTAGTCGCTACTCTAAGCCTTTCGGTTCCATCGACCATCTGATCTACGAGTAATGAGCCCTACCCAATACTACTTAAATTTGGCGATTATTCGACCTACCTATATCCGTATACTTGGTTGTCCCTCGGATATCATCATTTCTGATCCGATTACGCAAGGAAACGTACGTGTACTACGTGTAACCAATACGTTTATTGTCGAAATAATCGGAAAGTTTTCGCTTTCAATGTATTTTCCTTGGTAACGGTAACTAAGAAGTGTTTCAAAACAGCCAACACACCAGCTTTTATATCTTGCACAAATAAATTACTTTTATTTTATAATTAAATTACGTAGTAAAATGGTTTATTAAATAACAATTACTAGTTGCTGCCAGTGGCTTCACCCGCGTGATAGTAGAAAATTCCCAAGAGAACATACTTCCTAGATAAAAGTATTATATATGTTATTCCAAGACATGGTATACATTCGTGTGATAAAGACATCCGAATTGGTTCAGCTGTTTGAGTGTGAAAAAGTAACAAACATACATACACACACCATTATCCTAAGAAAAAAAGAAAGAAAAAGAGTTTATTTACGTCAAAAATGGCGCATACCTTAAAAATAAAAACAACAACAACGACTTATATTATAAAATGGAAGAAAAAAACGTGTTGCGCCGGTCTCAAATAAGACGGGACAAGGGCAGGAAGATAATTATGACTCCCCGAAACGCAACCGTATCTAGGGTTCGCTAAAGATAAATCAGTGAAACGGAAAGGTAAATCATTATCATACCTATTCCAATACTACATACCTATCTAGTTCCCTGACCTAGTTATTAGTCGTCCATTTAAAATGACCTTAGTGGTCCTTCACGATTGCTCCGACAGAGTCGAGTCCACTTAGGGCTAAGCGAAGGAGACACCCAAGGCACTTAATTAAGTGCCTGTGAAGCCGGCGGGGGCTCGCGATATTGCACGTAAACCTTACTCATATAGCAACGATAATTTAGTGGAGCGATGTCTTATTATTTTTCTTTTTTTTCTTGAAGAGAGCTTGTGTCGTAGTCGCATTTTGCGATGTGTAACATCACACTAATATTATAAAGGCGGAAGCTTGTGAGTGTGTGTGTGTTTGATACTTCTTCGCGCTCGGGCGACTGAACGGATTTCGATGAAACTTGGCACACAGGTAGATCATGTCCTGGAATAGCGCAGAGGTGGCCGCACGTGCGTAGGAACGGACGTCCTTACGCCCCAGTCACTGGGACTCTGACCGCGACTTCCAGCCACCGTAAGCATGGGCTTGCGGATAACGAGCAATACGTAGCTCACTATCCGGCCGTCCGGTAACCATCCGGACTGGGCCTGAATCATCGACGGCGCGTAGTGTTCCACACGTGCCTCAAAGAGATGTCAGCAAAACCGTAGGCCCAACAAGGCAGCCTACTGAGGCCATAGGTTTAATTTCGAAAGGGAAACCCGTTGACCTGGAACGCTAAGGGCAAAGAAGGAACATAGGTAAATTTTTATTCAGTATAAGTTTGACACATCCTCCCACTCCGCCCTAGAGCGAGAAAAGTCATAAGCTAAATGATTTCCTACCTTAAAAAAAACTTGTTATTGTATCAATAAGTATATAAAGTTTTGTCAAAAAAATGTCAGCGTTTGTCATCTGTTTTAACCGTAATTATAGCTATTAACCGTCCGCATTTGAGCGGTTAATGTTATACATTGGTGTAACCCGTATTTCGCTTAATCAGATATTTGACACCTGATGAGGCATGGTTATCGTTAATGTAAAGGGGTGACCAGCCCCCCTAGCCAAGTTACAATCGTATCGTTCACGCCAAACGTTTCGAGTAGGCCACGCCTCCAATTCCTTTGTTCGGACCACGTGACTGAGCGTTGAGATGACGTCAGAACAAAGTAATCGGAGGCGTGGCCTACTCGAAGCGTTCAGCGCGAACGATACGATTGTAACTTGGCTAGGGGGGCTGATTGTTGCAAACCAACGTCCCAACCAAGGTGACTTTGCTTGTTTCAATCCGTGTAGACAGCAGTTTTAATCCATGACCTTCAACGCCCTTGGTTGAGAAGCGCGTTTTCCCAACCACCGAACGTGTTGGCGTGTGGTTTACATCCATGTAGCCGCAACACAAACCAAACACATAAACCTAGATCACCTTGGTTGGAACGCTAGTTTGCAACCATCTGGTCACCTCTGTAGTCTGTAGCCTTGCATCAATAGCTACATTACAGTTTCCATCAAAGTTATTTTTAACAGTTACATTAATATTTAAATAATAAATATAAAAATTTTACCCTTTAGACTTAGAGGGTGACAGGAGCACGATTAACGTGCTTTGTCATAAAACGTCATTGAAATGAAATGTAATGTAATAAAATGAAATTATTCATTTGCTATGAATGTAGGTACGATATAGGTAGGTAGTATATAGTGTTAATTAAAAGAATGATCCTGTACATTCTACCGGGAAGCGTGCATTTTTTTAGAGTAGAATTGATTATGAAATAGCTAAATATATTAAAAAAACCAATTATTTAACTAATGTCAAATGATTAAATAGTCTAAAAATTATTCAATTTGTAATTTTATTAAGTGGTAAACAATGTCAATAATAAGTTAATAATTAGTCAACAATACAATGTCGTATGTAAAAGATTTTATATTTTTGTCATTGTTAGTCATCTACTTTAATAACAACTTATAAAAGTCGTGATGAACACTAGTTATTCGATAAAATACCGCATAGCAGTGTTAATAAACATCATTACTCGATGAAAAGAGGTACTTATGACGTCCATACGACCATCATGTAGTCATGATCAAATAGTGATTAATACGACTGCTACGTATTTCTATTACGACTCTGATTCGTATAAAATGGGCCTAACCACCCATTTGATTGGTTGTTATTAGTGACGTCTTTTCAACCATTGCTAAATTGGTGCAATCCAGCATACGTCACTAAACCGGAGATTTGACGGCTGATGAGGCATTGGTTATCGTTAAAATTAGTTGGTGTAACTCACTCTTAGAATTAGTTTTAGTTTTAGTACTCTCACCTTTCACGTGATAGTGCAGGGCACGCCACAATTATGGCGGTAACTTAATCGATTCCAATAAATTTTTACAACATGCTATCGCCGCCGGGATTCCGATCCCGATTTCCGGCCACCGTAGGCGCGAGCTTGCGGACGGCAAGCAAGGGGTGGCCCGCCGTCCGACCGTCCGGTAACCGTCCGGACCAAGCCCAAGTCGTCGACGGCGCGTATTGTTTCACGTGCGCCTCAGGGAGATGTCAGCAAATCGTAGGGGCCCAGCAGGGTCGAAGCCTACTGGGGCCATGGGTAGTGTGAAAACGAAACCCGGGTCCTGGGACGAATTCAACGAAGGAACAGAAGTGGGTTTTTATTCAGTAAAAGTCTGACACTATCTCCCGCTCCGCCCAAGAGCGATGATTTTCCAACCTAAAAAAAAACAATAAACACCATGTTATGTTTTCCCAAAAATATTTAAAAAAGTTTACAAGTTGGATACTACCGACACTAAATACAATACAGGTCACGGCAGGTCATAGCAGGCATTAAGCGCCAGCGCATCACTGGGTGGGAAAGCAAAACAACCCCTCAGTCGCTCGGATGGCCCGGTGACTATGTATTTGTGCAGACAACCAGGTAAAATAGCTTTGTGATTTTTCATGATACAGTTATGATATTTTGTACACAGATTCTTTACATAAAAATAGTAGATACCTACGTGTTTCAGGTTTTGCATAAATACTAAAACTATTGTATATAATAATAATAATTTTCAAATTTCAGGCGGGTGATGTCGCCGGCAAAAGCTTAGTAGTACTAATGCAAATAATAATAAGCATGTGGTTACCGGGAACGTTTCTCGCCTTGGTCTAACTCTAAGTATATCTAGATAGCTAAGTTCTTCTCCGACGCAAATGGCAAATCTTGTAAACCTTGTCTAAGGGCAATTCAAGTATTACGTAAGCACTAAATAATTTTGCTTATTTTTGATGACATTGGGGGAAGGTAACCGACATAGCACGAAGAATCGCCAAAATTAAGTGGCAACGGGCAGGGCACATTGCTCGCAAAACGGATGGCCGTTGGGGCCGAAAGGTTCTGGAATGGCAACCACGTACCGGAAGACGTAGCGTTGGAAGGCCTTCTACAAGGTGGACCGATGACTTGGTAACGGTTGCGGTAGTCCGATGGATGCGAGACGTACAGAACCGTTCATTGTGGCGACGCTTGGGGGAGGCCTATGACCAGCAGTGGACGTCTTTCGGCTGAAATGATGATGATGAGGATTATTTATATTTTTTCAGATTTTTTAAGGGAACGATGTCGATGTAGATAGAAGAGTTACTGAAGATTTAGTCATGCATTCGTGTGTCATGGACTGAGGACTGTTTTCTGTGATTTTAAATGAAGTTTGTTTTTCCTTTATTTCAAACCCATTCCTTATTTGTAAACTTACGACTATTGCGCATAAATTAATAACGAAACCAACACATTGACAAATGCTTGTACCAATGTACACGTAAGCATGGGGGTGAGAGCTTTGCTTACTTTTGTTGACAAGGGGGAGGGGGGAGTTAATATTTGCAAAAAATCTGCTTACGTAATACTTGAACGGTACATTTTAACGTATTTATAGCAATGCAAACAATAAATATTATTTAAATGTTTATCAAGCGCATTCTACATGACTGCGGTCACAAACTCCCCATTACCGAATATTAACCTGAGCGAAGTTAATGTGCGCGGAAGTACAAATACAAATACAAACATATAAAAAGTACAGAACGAACATGAACAGTAGTTAATCTAGGCTTTATTTTTAAACCTACGTTAGATATCGTTCACGGTCCTCATTCTTAAGGGATCAGCAGAAGTTGGAATGCAGCCAACACGATGTTATACGGTGTCAATTGATCTCGTGCATCAATAACATTGGCACTTGCAGGCTGTAAACGCTGGATTCGGATATAAACAGACGATGCATGGGGGACGGGTAAATTCCTTAGGCTTTAATGGGCTGTTACCCATGGGCCTGGGGATCTTTAAGTCAAGAGTGATTAGGTTCGGGAGGTTCCTGCACCGGATTCGTGCAGAAGAGACGCCCGGTTGCCACCGTTGTGTGGATCGCCATTGTTAGGATACGGCTGAGCATACGGTAGAGGTGTGCCCCGTTAGGGCAGAGCACCGGCGTGTCCTCGTGGGGGCGATCGGCGGCAGCGATCTCTCGCGTTGGGCTTTGGTACAGGCCATGGTACGGAGCGAGGAGTGGCAGGCGGTTGCCTCCTTCTGCGAAGCATTAATGCTAGCAAAGGAGGCGGCCGATCGCGTGAGGCAACGGTCCTCACGCCCCTACCGCCGTCGAAGCCTACTGGGGCCATGGGTGATGCGAAAGAGATCCCCGGGACCTCCGCCCAAGAGCGGGGATGTCATTAGACGATTTTCCCACCCGAAAAAACAAAAAAAGAGTGATTAGGTATATCTAGACAAGCGTGCCCCGTCGTTGCTATTTATCAGGGGAGATAGTGGACGTGAAAGTAAAAAATATTTTGAATCTTACCTGCGACGATGAGTAGATACACCTATTTTGTCTTGACTTAAGATCCCAGGTTGTTACTATCTGAAAACACTGACTCCGGAGGGAAACCTGGGGTCCTGGAACACTAAGCAAGGAAGGCACATAGAAGTGGGATTTAGTCAGTAAAAGTCTGACACGCCCTCGCGCTCCGTGCGCGAGAAGTCATTGGGTGATTTTCCACCTAAAAAAAAACTTAATTCTCTTAAGTCTTAATTAAAAAAAAGAAGGCTCAAAAAAGTTTCAAATATTTTGCCGCAGTCAGTACGCGACTATAAATTGAAACTTAGAAACTGGCTCTTTACTCTTGATGACGATGTTTTAAAGACATGAATTTTCACTTCCTTACAAATATAAATAAGAAACGTATCTTTGTGGTCATACATACACTTATAAATAAACACTACACTACTTCTTACTACTTCACTACACATGCCGCACGATTCAGTTAGTTAATTTAGAGGTAAGGTTTTAGTTGTTTATTTTCTTTAAAAAAATGTTTTTGAAATCGCTGTCAATAGAAATTAAGACTAAGTTTGCAGTACATTTTATAATAAATAATAATACATTTATTAAGACACTGCATATTACACGTTAGACACAACAATTAAAAACATCACAATATTTTTAAGACTAAACAACTATTTAGTGCAATAAAGTAGCCCTAGATCCCACACTAGGATACCCGTTTCGTGGGATCTAGTTTTTTTTTTTCGACAATCGTGACACATTATAAGTATACTAGTGGGTAGTTCACTAATGGTTGTTAGGTTACAAAACTAAACAATATTTAAACTTAATTAATTAAGGGAATTATGCACAAATATAATTAAAAGGTGTGTGAAGAGTGTAAATGTGTCTAAAAAGTGTAAATAGAACTAGAGAGTGTGTAGTTTAAAAAATTATTATAATAATATTAGTGACAATATTTTTGGTTGTTGTCATAGGTTAAATATAGCCATTTCTTACCAAAATCATAATGCTCAACACAGTATTGTTGATCGCTGTATTTAATATTAGTATTAAAAGCTAAGAGTCCGCCATTTTCATTTCCTTTGGGAAAATCTCTTAATCCTCTTTTACGACAACCACGTTAAGGGTGATGTCTGTAACTAAGCTTGACAAAATTCGATACCATTACGTTTTATATGTTTTTCTCTTGAGTCAGCAGTAAGAATGGGAATAACTCAGGCTGTGGCAGTATAATTATTAAGTGATGAATTCATATCTCTGACCTAGAGAGGAAGATTTAGCAGTGGGAACATTATAAGGCTAATTACTCGAATGTTAAGTTATGTTTATGTAAGTTTATATTGGACTAGCTTTTGACCGATGACCTGGTGAGGGTCGCCGGAATCCGATGGATGTGAGACACACAGGACCGTTCGTCGTGGTGACACTTGGGGGAGGCCTATGTCCAACAGTGGATAGTAGTAATACTGAGGTCACGTATATGAAACCTTAGTTTTACTGCACAAGAGGCGTTTTCTACGCCGCGCTCTACTTTTTTCGGCAAATCGCACATTTGCAATAATTCATTAATTTCTAAAAGAAGTGGGAGCCTTTTGCTAAACAATAATGGAATTCGTAAAGCTGCCTACAAAACGGTTGGTTGTAATAAAAGCTTTATAACTCTTCACGCCAGAGGTTTCAGCAATAACTCCTGTGATTAGAGTTTAAAATTTATTTAGTTAAACTTAGGGATTATCCTAAAATGGCCGCGTGTGGCAGTTAGATAGCATTCCGACATTTATGAAAATTTGCTGCGCAGTCGTTTCGCAAGGATACATTATCCAGGGTTCGCGCAGACGCCTCGTGACTCGTCTCCACGCCGTGTACTCATACAGTTTGCGCCAGTTCACCTACTCGTACTTAGATTTTATGTGTCACTTTTCTGCATATTTTCGTGACCTGCTTTAATTAGGGTTGTACGTTTTCTGTATATAAGATGTAAGTTTACATAACTTCTACTTCCTAAATATGTAGTTTATATTATGAGACACGATATTGCTTTTCTCGGATTAGCTTCCATAGCTTACTTCAGGGATAATAAAAACTGGGCAAGTGCAAGTCGGACTCACACACTGAGGGTTTCGTACAAACTTGAAAGGTAAATTGCGGTTTATGATTTATGACGTATTTAAAAAAAAAACTACTTACTAGATCTCGTTCAAACCAATTTCGGTGGAAGTTTGCGTGGTAATGTACATTACATATTTTTTTAGTTTTTCATTCTCTTATTTTAGTAGTGATATGGGGGGGGGGGGACACATTTTACCACTTTGGAAGTGTCTCTCGCGCAAACTATTCAGTTTAGATAAAAATGATATTAGAAATCTAGATATCATTTTTGAAGACCATAAATATCCCACACGTATGGATTTGATGAAAAACATTTTTTTGAGTTTCAGTTCTAAGTATGGGGAATCCCCAAAAAATTATTGTTTATTCGGTTCACAAAATACATCTACTTACCAAGTTTCAACAGTATAGTTCTTATAGTTTCGGAAAAAAGTGGCTGTGACATACGGAAGGACAGACAGACACATGACGAATCTATAAAGGTTCCGTTTATTACCTACATTTTACGGAACCTTAAAAAGTAGATACAAAACGGGATGAATAGGAATACATTTAAAAATTTGCATTTGATTAGGTTTTTCACTTTGAAACCAGGATTATTTATTAGTTTCTAATAAATCATCGACTGTTTTAAATTACAAATATTTTGAATATATAGTTAAATGATTCATAAAATATTAAAACAACGTGAAAATACCCTTATCCCTATTAACCTCCGTTGTTGGTATAGCACTCGGCTATAGTATAGCATACTAATAGCTGAAGGTATACCTCTTTATAATATAAACATAGATTGAAGTCCCTACAAAATTTAATTAGTTCTTAATACTCATATACTTATATGCCCATATACATACACACACATATACTAACCAATATATATTTATTTATTAAAAATATTTATGTATGACTTCACCGATCATTATACAATACTCAATGTTAATGTAACGAGAAAATTAATTACTATGTAAAGGACGGGATCCTGGTGTCCTGAAATACTTGTAGCCTAGCTTAGGCACCAGTCTCCCACAATAATAAAACAGCTGTCACTACATTTTAAGAATTTGATGTATTGTAAAATATTGTGGTGAGAAAATAAACATTTATTATTATTATTAGCACTATAAATTTAGATATGAGGTAATAATAATATAATATACCACAACTTAACACAACGCGATCTAGTCCCAAACTAAGCTGAGCTTGTGCTATGAGTACTGGACAACTGATAAACATACATTTCTAAATACTCGTACATACATATTATAGTTAACACTACAATATAATCAATTATTACATACAGGAAAATACAAAACAGCATTTAGAAAGAGTCTATTGTCAATGAGCTCTATCATATATAATAAAATTCCACACAGTCTAAAAGAACACCCCATACGCATATTCAAAACTAAGTTGACTACATTACTATTGCAAAAATATTACGATTCTGTTAATGACTTCTTGAATGATAAAGATTTATAGTTGTACTTTAATTATTTTTTTGACATTTTGAATGATAATAATTTATTATACTTTCTAGTTAAACCTATTGATTAATAACTATTTATTTGACAAGTGACATATGTATACGAATTTTGATAACAAGGTAATAAGTCGATTATATTGAATGTATTGTAACTTACAAAAATAATGATTTTGCATGCCGTATGGCAGAATGTATCGGAAATACCCAACTCTGTACCATCCTATAATTGTACCTACATTGCTCGCAAATAAATAATTCTGGTTCAGATTCTGATTAAATTACACCTGACAAATTATCGTGCTTATCACATAAACATTTGTATTGGGTGGGAATCGAACCCACGACCTCCGGCATAATAGTCGGGGCCACTAACTACTTGATCAACAGGCCAGTCAAATAATGTACAAATAATGTACATATAATAAATTCTCTAGAAACACAAGAAGCATATTGTATTTTTTACTAGAGTTATTGTTTTGTTTTAGTTAATGGATTCGATTGTCTACAAAGGTCAACCAGGCTTTCTTGGGGTAAAGTTAACAATCCAAAACCAATTTCTATAAATCAGTGGTTGTTAGAAATTACAATGGTAACGCCCACTTGTTAATCTACAGTTCATATTGTGTTTATTTTCGACACAGCTTTTATGTACCTCTTAGGTAGAAGTCGGAAAGTAGGTACCCAGTACTTAGATACATTGTAAGTTCTCTACTCACTTTTTGTTGAGAAAATTCTTCTTTGTTGCTTGGTAAGGATTTTTGAAATTGAGTGCAAGACGTTGGTTGAGAATTTTAAAAGAGTAAATGGAGAAGTAATTTCTTTTCTTTGTTTGTAAAGTTAAGAGCGTAAATATTTCTAGGCAAATGTAAAAGATTAACCAGTAACACACAAATTTTTTAAATATTAACAGTGATAAGTTGTAAAAAAAATCGGCAATCCTTTTTATCTCATTTTTAGTTAGAGAAAGTTCATCGGTCGGTCGGTCATTGTCTTTCTATTGTGTATCTAATTACGCTACTCAATAGGACGTAGTTTACTAATTTATTCGAGTTAGTAAGTTATTTGTGAAAAAATAAAACTGAGAACTTTTTTACCTATACAGAGTTAGTCTGTAGTACCTACCTGTTTACTGACGCTGTGAGTAAAACTATGAATTTTTAATGGACTTACCAACAACGATATGCTAAGTTCCTCATATTTATTCAAATTGCTTTGTTTTTTGTAATTACGCTTTGTACGATGTGAATCTACGTGTTCGGTGTTAATGGTTCTTACAGGGATTTGTGAATGTAAAGCGAAAAGTCCTCTTTGTTCACGAAAACCATAATTAAACATATTTTCTTTGAACAGGAATTTTAACCCGCGAGCACTCGTGCTATGGGCGTTTCCCTCAAAATTATTAGAAAATTTAAAATAGGAACTTTAGAGTCAAAAATATTCATGTAAATGCCTTGTTCGTCCAACAGCTCAGGTTTTTATCTCTGTCACCTCATGCGTAATAGTTTTCCCGAATCAGGGCACACCGGCCGTTAAGAGGCCGTGCATAAAATTCACTCGCTAGAGTTTAGGCAAATTCGTTGCAATGATATGTTTGTGTGCATCATTCATACAACTACACGCACACACGCGTAAAAATCGAGCTACGTGACCGCTTAAACAATTCTGATCCTTTAGAAGATATTATTCTAAATTACAAAATTTTATATTAAGTAAGGTTTGTAAATAAACGTCTGAGACGTGTGTCTTTATATTAATCACACTGTACACCAAAATTATTTAATTTTGTGTTAGATGGATGTTGACAAATTTAGACATTTAACAGAACGATAAATCCAAAACAGATGATAAAATTATATTTATTTATATAAATGGTTGTAAAAAAAACACTTTCGATACGTCAAAAATATGTAATAGTAGATTATGTGGCGTGCAGTGTCTTTAAATCGCGGGCGGCATGTTGAATTCCGAACGAAACGAAGTTATAATACCGATCGTCAGGGATTTATATAATTAACTTCCGAACATTGCTAAGGAGTTCATATAGAAACCTGAGTGAAGTAAGGGATTCAAGGTGCCCAAGACAAACAGCTTTATCCGTGTTGGATACTCTTCTTTTTAGGGTTCCGGACCTCAAAAGGAAAAAACGAAACCCTCATAGGATTACTTTGTGGTTCGTCCGTCTGTCTGTCTGTCAAGACGAGTTGAAATTAAACAATATACTTAAGTCTGCAGTCCCTTGAAGTTGTGAAAAAATCAAACTTCTAAGGTAACGAATAAAACAGAAACGGCCGTTTATGACGCAAAAAAAAACGAAAATTTTGATACTCCCAAAGTAATTAAAATTCACAAGGTACTTTGAATTTTAATTACCCGTTGACCCAGAATCTTGAAATTTGACATAAAGCAAGGTCTCATAGCACAGGTATAGGAATAAATCTGAAAACCATAAATTTGTTGTTACCTAACGTCACTGTTCGGTGTTTCCACCGAACACCTTATAACTAAAAAAATACATTTTTGCAATTCGGAAAAATCTTCGAGACTCCAATCGGGAATTGTAATTTGTACGGAACCCTCAGGGCACGAGTCCGACTCACACTTACCCAGTTTCTTAGTTATCTGTGAGATAATTAAGAGACAACTTAAACAAAATATATATTAAAGATATATAAATATTATTTACAAGTTAATCTTAACTATTACTCGACAAGTTTTAAGATTTGAAACAAATAAAATTAACTACTCCCAAGATAGTTTTAATTATTATAAATGCGAAAATAAGTTTATTTTTGTTTGTTAGCTTTTCACGCCTAAATCAATGAACTGATTATCCTGAAATTATACATATTATATGTTGTCTGGTGAACAAAAACGGTTACAGGGTAACTTTCCTCCCGAAGAAAAGTACTGTCTCCACGCCGTGTACTCATACAGTTTGCGCCAGTTCACCTACTCGTACTTAGATTTTATGTGTCAGTTTTCTGCATAATTTCGTGGCCTGCTTTAATTAGGTTTGTATGTTTTCTGTTTATAAGATGTAAGTTTACATAACTTCTACTTTCTAAATATGTAGTTTATATAGCATAGCATAGCATAGTCGGCCTTTTTAATGTTCCCACTGTTGGGACTCAGGCCTCCTCTCTAGGAGAGGGAATGGGCCGTAATCCACCACGCGGGCCCAGTGCGAGTTGGTGGATGTCACATGTCTTTGAATTTTTGGTTCTAGGACATGCCGGTTTCCTCACGATGTTTTCCTTCACCGTTTTGAGAGCAGTGGTGATGAAATAAATTACACAAAGTAATGCGCCTGGCTGGGTTTGAACCCGCGACCTACAACTCGTAAGTCGGGGCCGTTACCACTCGGCCACTACTGCCCTCAACTACTGCCCTGCTGTAGTTTATATGAGACACGATATTGCTTTTCTTGGCTTAGCTTCCATAGCTTACTTCAGGTATAATAAAAACTAGGCAAGTGCGAGTCGGACTCACACACTGAGGGTTTCGTACAAACTTGAAAGGTAAATTGCGGTTTATGATTTATGACGTATTTAAAAAAAAACTACTTACTAGATCTCGTTCAAACCAATTTTCGGTGAAAGTTTGCGTGGTAATGTACATCATATATTTTTTTAGTTTTTCATCCTCTTATTTTAGAAGTGATATGGGGGGGGGGGGGGGGGACACATTTTACCACTTTGGAAGTGTCTCTCGCGCAAACTATTCAGTTTAGATAAAAATGATATTAGAAATCTAGATATCATTTTTGAAGACCATAAATATCCCACACGTATGGATTTAATGAAAAACATTTTTTTGAGTTTCAGTTCTAAGTATGGGGAATCCCCAAAAATTTATTGTTCATTCGGTTCACAAAATACATCTATTTACGAAGTTTCAACAGTATAGTTCTTATAGTTTCGAAAAAAAAGTGGCTGTGACATACGGACGGACAGGCAGACACAGGACGAATCTATAAGGGTTCCGTTTATTACCTACTTTTTACGGAACCCTAAAAAGTAGATACAAAACGGGATGAATAGGAATACATTAAAAAAATTGCATTTGATTAGGTTTTTCACATTGAAACCAGGATTATTTATTAGTTTCTAATAAATCATCGACTGTTTTAAATTACAAATATTTTGAATATATAGTTAAATGATTCATAAAATATTAAAACAACGTGAACATATCCCTATTAACCTCCGTTGCCGGTATAGCACTCGACTATAGTATAGCATACTAATAGCTGAAGGTATACCTCTTTATAATATAAACATAGATTGAAGTCCCTACAAAATATAATTAGTTCTTAACACTCATATACTTATATGCCCATATACACACACACACATATACTAACCAATATATATTTATTTATTAAAAATATTTATGTATGAGTTCACCAATCAGTATACAATACTCAATGTTAATGTAACGAGAAAATTAATTACTATGTAAAGGACGGGATCCTGGTGTCCTGAAATACTTGTAGCCTAGCTTAGGCACCAGTCTCCCACAATAATAAAACAGCTGTCACTACATTTTAAGAATTTGATGTATTGTAAAATATTGTGGTGAGAAAATAAACATTTATTATTATTATTAGCAATACAAATTTAGATATGAGGTAATAATAATATAATATACCACAACTTAACACAACGCGATCTAGTCCCAAACTAAGCTGAGCTTGTGCAATGAGTACTGGGCAACTGATAAACATACATTTCTAAATACTCGTACATACATATTATAGTTAACACTACAATATAATAAATTATTACATACAGGAAAATACAAAACAGCATTTAGAAAGAGTATAATTTGACTGGCCTGTTGGTCTAGTAGTTAGTGGCCCTGACTGCTATGCCGGAGGTCGTGGGTTCGATTCCCACCCAGGACAAATGTTTGTGTGATGAGCACGATCATTTGTTCTGTGTCTGGGTGTAATTTATCTATAATATGTATGTATTTAGAAATATATAAGTATGTTTATTAGTTGCCTAGTACTCATAACACAAGCTCTGCTTAGCTTGAGACTAGACGGCGTTGTGAGATAGTTGTGGAATATTATATTATTATAATGTCAATGGGCCCTATCATATATAATAAAATTCCACACAGTCTAAAAGAACACCCCATACGTATATTCAAAACTAAGTTGACTACATTACTATTGCAAAAATATTACGATTCTGTTAATGACTTCTTGAATGATAAAGATTTATAGTTGTACTTAATTTTTTTTTTGACATTTTGAATGATAATAATTTATTATACTTTCTAGTTAAACCTATTGATTAATAACTATTTATTTGACAAGTGACATATGTATACGAATTTTGATAACAAGGTAATAAGTCGATTATATTGAATGTGTTGTAACTTACAAAAATAATGATTTTGCATGCCGTATGGCAGAATGTATCGGAAACACCCAACTCTCTACCATCTTATAATTGTACCTACATTGCTCGCAAATAATTAATTCTGGTTCTGATTCTGATTAAATTACACCTGACAAATGATCGTGCTTATCACATAAACATTTGTATTGGGTGGGAATCGAACCCACGACCTCCGGCATAATAGTCAGGGCCACTAACTACTTGATCAACAGGCCAGTCAAATAATGTACATATAATAAATTCTCTAGAGACACAAGAAGCATATTGTATTTTTTACTAGAGTTATTGTTTTGTTTTAGTTAATGGATTCGATTGTCTACAAAGGTCAACCAGGCTTTCTTGGGGTAAAGTTAACAATCCAAAACCAATTTCTATAAATCAGTGGTTGTTAGAAATTACAATGGTAACGCCCACTTGTTAATCGACAGTTCATATTGTGTTTATTTTCGACACAGCTTTTATGTACCTCTTAGGTAGAAGTCGGCAAGTAGGTACCCAGTACTTAGATACATTGTAAGTTCTCCACTCACTTTTTGTTGAGAAAATTCTTCTTTGTTGCTTGGTAAGGATTTTTGAAATTGAGTGCAAGACGTGGGTTGAGAATTTTTAAAGAGTAAATGGAGAAGTAATTTCTTTTCTTTGTTTTAAGTAAAGTTAAGAGCGTAAATATTTCTAGGCAAATGTAAAAGATTAACCAGTAACACACAAATTTTTACAATATTAACAGTGATAAGTTGTAAAAAAAATCGGCAAACCTTTTTATCTCATTTTTAGTTAGAGAAAGTTCATCGGTCGGTCGGTCATTGTCTTTCTATTGTGTATCTAATTACGCTACTCAATAGGACGTAGTTTACTAATTTATTCGAGTTAGTAAGTTATTTGTGAAAAAAAACTGAGAACTTTTTTACCTATACAGAGTTAGTCTGTAGTACCTGTTTACTGACGCTGTGAGTAAAACTATGAATTTTTAATGGACTTACCAACAACGATATGCTAAGTTCCTCATATTTATTCAAATTGCTTTGTTTTTTGTAATTACGCTTTGTACGATGTAAATCTACGTGTTCGGTGTTAATGGTTCTTACAGGGATTTGTGAATGTAAAGCGAAAAGTCCTCTTTGTTCATGAAAACCATAATTAAACATATTTTCTTTGAACAGAAATTTTAACCCGCGAGCACTCATGCTATGGGCTAACATTATTAGACAATTTAAAATAGGAACTTTAGAGTCAGAAATATTCATGTAAATGCCTTGTTCGTCCAATAGCTGAGGTTTTTATCTCTCTCACCTCGTGCGTAATAGTTTCCCCGAATCAGGGCCAGAAGTTTGGCCAGGATTCGATGCGCGGTATTTTGCTTATCACGTGAGTTTCAGCGCAAATATACTGGTTGACATACCCTGTTCTTCCACCATTTAACAATAATAACTTAATTAAAGTACTTTCAAGAAAAAAAAATTCATCAAGTTCATCCGTCTTTGCTGGGCGGCAGAAACGTACTACCTACTATCCGAATATCAGAAAACGAGCGCTGTGTTCTGACGAGGATTTCATTTCTCATTTTTGTTATAATTCGCATCCATAGTAACCGTAGCCTTTACGTGAGCAAAATGCTGTATGCACGAGTGCTCGTGTAACTATTAAGGGCACGTGTTTCACCGGGTTAATTTTAGGTACTAGGAATTTGGGGTTACTCGTGTTTTTTATTTATATGCGATGATGTGATTTGCTGTTGTATACCTACCACAGGGCAGTCTTTTTAAATGAAAGGTTGGTCTAAAATAAAAGATAGACATAGTTAGACAGAACAGGTCCTAGAATATAATGGGATGTAGAATAATAGAAAGAAACAGTATCTAATCACATTGAAGGAGGTAGCTAGTGAAAATAAACATAGGTTGGCTGGTAGAGAATGTCTGGCTGCATTCGCCAGACTAAAAAAAAAAAAAACCAATATTAGGAGGTGGGCGCTAATGGCTGCGACACAGTTTTATTTTAAACTAATGAAGCTGTTAACGAGCACTATATATTGAAAAAAAAAAAAATTATGTTCCAATAAATAAATCAATTATTATTATTTATTAAAGAACAACATAGACTTAAAGTAAATAATTAAGTAACCCATAACTCTCGCATTTGGGTAATTCCATTCCTATGTGGATAATGAAAGTAGGTCTATTCCCAAAACGCTTCGTGGGGTAGGAGGTGCACCCTGTGACGGTAGAGCATCGCCACTGCTGCGTAAGTCTTGTAGAATAATGAACAGACGGGATGATGATGGAGTGAGAGTACCTATAATATAATATTCCACAACTATCACACAACGCCATCTAGTCCCAAACTAAGCAGAGCTTGTGCTATGAGAACTGATAAACATACTTATATATTTCTAAATCTAAATACAGATTATAGATGTGTTACACCCAGACACAGAACAAATGATTGTGCTCATCACACAAACATTTGTCTTGGGTGGTAATCGAACCCACGACCTCCGGTATAGCAGTCAGAGCCACTAACCACTAGACCAGTTAAATTATTGAATACTAATAAAGCATCTTTATTTCCATAAAGAATTGCTTATAAATGTAACATTTCATAGGATTTATCATCATCATCATTTCAGCCGAAAGAAGTCCACTGTTGGACATAGGCCTCCCCCAAATGTCGCCACAACGAACGGTCCTGTACGTCTCGCATCCATCGGACTCCCGCGATTCTATCCAGGTCACAGGTCCACCTTGTGGTCTTCCAACGATGCATCTTCCGGTGCGCAGTCGTCACCCAGAACCTTTCGGCCACGTCGACCATCTGTTCTGCAAGCATAGGATTATTATTACATAAATGAATACATTACTTTATAACAAATATTACAATTAATATCATAATTATTATTAATTAACAATAAAATTACTTAATAAACAATTAAAATTTTCTAATCATATTTAAATTTCTAAAATTTTTCAATTCAATTTCCAAAATTCTTTTCTTATAATTCAATATGAACCACTCAACGGGCGAAGGCCTCCTCCATTTTGTTCCACGTCTGTCTGCTCTTTGCTTTTGTGATCCAATTTTCACCGGCTTTTCTTATTATTTCATCAACCCATCTCTCTCTTGGTCTACCTCAAAGTACCTATAGTATAAGTATTTTCTTCATTCTATCACTGTGCATTACTACAAATTACTTTAAACCTAAATACTATCTAAATACGGTACATGGTGGACATCCCACCTATACGCATAAAACGTTTTGGGAACACATTCATTGTGCGTTTAGCTAAGGTGTGGAATTCCTTACCGAAATCTGTGTTTCCTGATGGCTACAACACGGGAGTCTTTAAGTCAAGAGTGAATAGGTTACTTCTAGGTAAGCGCGCTCCATCATCGAACGAGTCGTCGCTTTCCATCAGGTGAGATAGCGGTCAAGCGCGAACGTATCAAGAATTAAAAAAAATACTTGTAACTAACTAAAATGTTGTAACTAATCGTAAGATAAGCTTTTAAACGGATCTTATCAACTATGTACTTGAATTATTTATAAACTCTGTAAATATAACTTTATTATAAAGAATTTGCTTTGGAATTCTGTAACATTATTAGGAGAAGAATACCATAACTAAAACTTTTTACCTGTGATGAAACTTTACAAGGGGCTTCTTTTATGTCGACAATTAATCGATCAGTAAAAAAAATATGTCGCAGGTTTACTTAGTCTACTATGTCACGTATACTAAAAACAAAAGTTAGATGTTATTACATTATTATCCAAAGTAAAGTCCTTGAATTATAGTACTTACATATTTTTCTAATAACCTTAAAAAAAAAAATTAAACTTAAAAATTGCAAGTGTAAATACGATATTTACATTATGTTCTTAGGGGACAAGCGATTGACCACAGAAAAGAAAAACGTCTCACTAAACTTTGGCACTAGTAGTGAAATGTAACTCAACTTATGTACTATTAGTGGAACGTAATTTATGTACAAGTAGTGGAACGTAACTCAACTTATGTACCAGTAGTGGAACGTAACCCAACTTATGTACCAGTATTGGAACGCAACTCAACTTATCTACCAGTATTGAAACGTAACTCAACTTATGTACCAGTAGTGGAACGTAACTATTAAAACTCCGCAATTTTCGATACTCGAATTTGTTATTGTGACACATTTGGTTTCTTTTTAATATTAAACTATCGGCACCATCGTGTAACTTACACTGCAAACTTGCTCAACGACACTAGCTAACAATTCGTAAAATAAATACCTACAATTTAGAAATACACAGCTTTAATACTCTTAAGTCGCTATTTCGCTAATGGCTGAAATTAAGTAATGAATCACCAGTATCCCTTACCTGGCTAGAAATAAAGTAAACATGGAAAGTTTTTCTACAAATTCAACCCCCAAAAGGTCACCTAAATCCGAGCTTAGAACGGTTTAAGTTTCACTTTCTGAAATTAACAGTTTGTAGCCAAAACCGCTTATTTGTGTAATGGTGAACTTACCGCGCGCCTGGCTCAAACGTTCACAGTTTGTGATGTGTTGTCACCCCTTTCGGACGGAACTCTGAATTATAAATATATCGCTTAGCCGGAATTTGTAACAACCCGTGGCTTAACAACTTTGGGATAGAATAAAAAATATATTTCCGCTAAATGGTTTGCGGTGACACTTACCTGTTAATTATGAGTTTTTGATGAGTACGGGATTATTAAATAATATAAGGATTTCGGCGAAACACGTGGGTACATTTTTGGGATCCGTGCTTAAGGTCTTCAGGTCAATCAACATCCTATTTGATTAAAAAACTCTTATAAAATGTATGAATGAAAATATTGACATAATCAAGTACACACATTGAACGGCAGCTAATATAAAACAATAGTTTCAGTATATTCGAAAGCCGAAAATGTGTCTAGTATTTTTATGTTAAGAATCTGTGTACAAAATTTCATAACTATATCATATAAATCACAAAGTTATAAGCTTGTTATCGTACCTGGTTGTTCGCACAAATACATGGTCACCTGGCCATCACCTGGGCTACTGAATGGTGGTTTTGCTTCCGCACCCAGCTGTACGCTGCAACATAATGCCCGCTATGACCTGCCGTGACCTGTGTTGTACTTAGTGTCGGTGGTGTCCAACTTGTGTCTTTTTTAATCGATTTCAAAAAAAGGAGGAGGTTCTCAGCTCGGTTGTATTTTTTTATCATTTTTTTTCAGAACTCCGTCGTTTAAGGACTGTAACGAGTCCAAATCGTCTCGCCACATGATTCGCTTTTAGGCGATTTCCGAACCGATAATGTGAAGGCGTTCCTAAAAGGTCGTTTATTCAAGTAAGGAAATCTTTTTTAAAAAGTGAGCTGTCAGATTTGTTTTCTTCACTTTCTGACCTGACGATGTAATAGCGGGCAGCTATTTTTTGTTTCTGCCAAATTATTTTTTTAATCGGCTCCCATAACCGCTAATTTGTGCCTTATAATGGCCTAAAAGTGAGGTAAGGAGTCCATCCTCTATTTTCCAATAGGATTGCTAAATATTTTCCGTTGAAGTGATTTTTCGCTCACATAATTGTTTTGATGTTTTGAGGCGCACTCAACATATTACCTACAAGAAAAAAACGCCGCCTGGCGTTTTTTTTTATTTTTATTTTTCTTTTCCTCGAAATTAGAATCCTTTTGGACTGGTCTGCATCGCCCCGACTGGATGAGGTTTAATGTATTCATTCTATAAACTTAACTGCAAAGATTTTTTTTTTTTTATATAATAATAATATTCACACAACTATCACACAACGCCGTCTAGTCTCAAGCTAAGCAGAGCTTGTGTTATGAGTACTAGACAACTGATAAACATACTTAAATATTTCTAAATATATACATATTATAGATAAATTACACCCAGACACAGAACAAATGATTGAACTATGACAATCATCATCATCATCATCATCATTTCAGCCGAAAGACGTCCACTGCTGGACATAGGCCTCCACCAAGCGTCGCCACAATTTACGGTCCTGTGTGTCTCGCATCTATCGGACTCCCGCAACCGTTACCAAGTCATCTATGACCAGTGCCTGTTGCCAGTGATGACATATGGCTCCGAAACGTGGTCGCTTACAATGGGCCTCATCAGAAGACTTAAAGTCACCCAAAGGGCAATGGAAAGGGCTATGCTCGGAGTTTCCTTGCGTGATCGAATCAGGAATTAGGATATCCGCAGGAGAACCAAGGTTACCGACATAGCACGAAGAATCGCCAAACTTAAGTGGCAATGGGCAGGGCACATTGTTCGCAGAACGGATGGCCGTTGGAGCTGAAAGGTTCTGGAATGGTGGAACTATGACAATAGCAATATAAAAATGGTTCTGAATAGTTATGTTGAAAATGGTATCATCAAAGTGATCTGATGATGATGATGGAGCAAAACGGTATAAGGCATTTGGACTCCGTAATTAATCAATGTTACCTAGTCGTGTTTGGGATTATTTGAATAGTCATGACATGCACTTTGGCTATAAGGTACTATCGAACTTATCTGATGATGGAACTGGGAGGTGGATGGGAACTTCATAGTAAAATAATTTATCCTATCAGTGTTTGGGTTAATTCGAATTGTCATGAGAAATAGGCACTCTGGCTAAAAAAAACTAAATAAAAATTTGAAGGCATGTGATATCCATCAACCCGCATTGGGCGCGCATGGAGGATTACGGCCCTCTCCTAGAGAGGTCTGAGTCCCAGCAGTGGGAACATTATAAGGCTGATTATGTAGTTTGTAAAATGGAACCTACAATCATAAACTAATTTATTAAAAGTTGTCATATTTATTTATGATGAGTGATTGAATGTAATGTCAACGGTAAATTAACGTAATGTCATTACCGTAATGCATTTCCCTCCGATATAAATTGTATCGTTTAATCAACCTGAAATGTTATACTTACGTACCAATATTTTCTTATATCATATGCTAGATTTGTTTTTACTTTAGTCTTCAAAGTATTTCGTTTTTGATACAGAATTTAGGTATTGTAATTTTTTTGCAGAATGTTAATTATAATATTTATGTTGTTCGGCGTCGACGATGTGGTCGTCTATGGAGCATGCTTGCCTAAAATAACACAGCTATCAGGAAACAGACTCCGGCAGGGTATTCCACTCCTTGGCTGAACCAATCAAAATCTACCATTGATCCGATGATTGAAGGCCATTCTTTCTCAGAAACATAAATTCGATAATGACGTTCACCGAATTTAATTTGCGTAAAATCCATAAACCCACTTGTCATCGGTATTACTTCGGGAGATAAATCGAAAAATCCCTTTTACGACTTCCAATAACGAAAGGAGAAAAATTCGATGTAACAGGAACGCGCTTGACATAAATCATGTAGGGGCTCGATATTTTATAGGTTTTAATTTTGGCATTTTATGTTGTGATAACATCTGCGGACATAACGGGCCGGCCAGCCGCAACCGGGGTTTACGACACCCGGTCGGGTTTATGACACCCGCGTCTTTAGACCCCTCGTTACACACTAAACTGAGCTATTTTTCAACAGATCCGCGACATTATTGGCTACCTAATTGAATGTGATATTGATGTTTGCCGTTCCGTTGTTAGACAATGATTAATAGGATTACGTGTTAATTACGCTTGATTTAATTAAGTGAGCGTAGTTTGATATAGATACCTAATATATTTAATTAGGTCCTGACAGTAACTTCGCCCTTGTGAAAGTAGAAAATTATCCCCGAGGAATATACTACCGGGACAAAAAGCCTTATGCTTTGTGCCATTTCAGGGTATGATCCTATCTACTTCCTTTGGCATACATTATCACCTATGTGCCAAAGGAGGAGGGATAATAAGAGGTATTTCTCGCCCGTCACACACTCAAAAAATCATCATCATCATAGTCATCTCTTTGTATCATGTCACGTACTATTCTAGGACACGGTCCATCCATGTAACAAGTTTCATCCAAATCCAATGACTAATGTCGCTCAGTAATTATTATTATTCATTTTGTTTCGAGCTTGCACTCATATACTCCTGCCTGACTGACTATTTGTCTGGCCTGTTGGTCTAGTGGTTAGTGGCCCTGCCTGCTATGCCGGAGGTCGTGGTTTTGATTCCCACCCAGGACAAATGTTTGTGTGATGAGCATTATCATTTTTTCTGTGTCTGGGTGTAATTTATCGATAATATGTATGTATTTAGAAATATATAAGTATGTTTATTACTACAGTTGTCTATTACTCATAACACAAGCTTTGCTTAGCTTGGGACTAGACGGCGTTGTGTGATAGTTGTAAAATATTATATAATATTATTTATGGTTTACTAACAATATTTACCTAAAAACTATTTTAGTAGCCTTAAAATTCCTATTTCAACTTATTACAATTAAATATTCCAATCTAAAGCAATAAATTAAATCAGACATGTCAAAAACAAAACTAATCAAATTAAAATTGTATAAATTGAAATTAAAACAAAATAAATATATTATAAATTTTTAGTACCTTCATTTCCAGCATAAACAATTACTTACATTTAATCAATAAAAAGTGAAATATAATAGATTAAAATTTGGTCAACATCTATCTAAATGCGTATCCAATAGAGTAGCATTCTACAAGTAAAAGAATTTTTAAAATTGTTTCAGCAGTTATTGAGTTTATTCATTACAAACAAAAGTACAAATCTTTCCTCTTTATATATTAGAATAGAGAATAGATTAATGTAAAATAGACAATCCTTACTGGGGCCATGGGTAGTGTGAAAACGAAACCCGGGGCCCTGGGACGTCGGCAACGAAGGAACAGGAGTGGGTTTTTAGTCAGTAAAAGTCTGACACTATCTCAGGCACCGCCCAAGAGCGGGATTTGCCATTAGATGATTTTCCCATCTATAAGAAAAAAAATACTAGACAGTCCTGAAAACTCGAGTTCATTGAGACAATCCTCACTCGCGTACCTAATAAAATGAGACTGAAACAATCTCAGTGGAAGGCGACATTATTTGCGTTGCGACTGGACAAAATATTTCATCAAAATGCAAAACAGCACAATTTCCCTGCAGCGGCTCGCTCCGGAGAAAGAACTGAATTAACTGGACGTTGGAAAACAGATAACTTAATTTGCATAACTCGTTCACACGGGGCATCGTCAGATAACCTAATTTGAGCTGACGGGTTAAAACGAGCGGAAAAAGCCTGCAAAATGTTGCTCTTTCCACGTCAATTATGTCTTAGAGCAAGGGATTGGTCACTATTAGAGACTCCTTTTTTATGTCTTTTTTTAGGGCCGGAGCTGCGTGCTCCGTCAGGGCTCGTCGCGCGGGCTGCCGTCGCGGGCAGCCACGCCCCGCGCCTGTTTTGCTACGTAATAATACATTAAAGTTCTGCATCGACACGACTACATGCACACCGTTAAAGTTGAACTAACGACACTGCACAGGTAATAATCCGGTTTTCGCTACGGGGACCACCGCACACGACACACGTAACGGGTGCCCGCGCGGGCGTCTGCGCTCTTGCTAGCTTCCCTTAGGGTTTTGTAAGTGAAAAGGAAAAACGGAACGCTTATAGGATCACTTTGCAGTCCGTCTGTCTGTCAATATTACAAATATTTGTTCCGGACGGGATCAAACCCACGAAACGCAGTGCAGCAGCTAATCGCTCAACCACTGCGCCAATCATACTATTCTTGTTTAGTAAAGTGCTGTTTTCTGCTCCGTTTTATTAGGCTAACTGTTATTGTGTTCTGTGCATATAAATGTGGAAAATTTCACATATGCAGTACATTTTGTTTTGTTCTTTTTGGTTGATATTTTATTTACTTGAATCTTTTGTTTCGGAGTCACCCAACGCTTTCTGGTATTTAGGATCTACTGCTTCGCCCGTTTTTTATTTAGTAGAAAATTATCTAATGTAACAAATATTTTAATAATACAAGCGGCTTTCATTTAAATCTAAAATAATTTTATTTCAGTGACACTAATCAAATCAGTGTTTAAAATTAATCAGAAAGCGTTATTACTTATTTCATTTAAATCTTATTAAGTAGATAAGTTTCATTTGACGAAAATTATAACTAATATCATTTTACATTATTTATCAGTTGTTGCGACTTTGTGGCGGATTTTTTCACTTTCACTATTTTCAAAGGAGACTATTATCATGATTATTTATTTATTTATGTCACGTGAATATTGAATAAAATATAACAGGTGCGAAGCCAAAACCAGATAAAAAGTAGCCTATGTCCTTCCTTCTGAAGGATTCAGGCTTACCCAGGCCTTAGGAACCGAATTTTGATGAAATTTGGTATGGATACCAAATTTCATCAAATTCGGTTCAGTAGTTTAACCGTGAAAGCATAACGAACAGACAGAATTACTTTCACGTTTATAATATTGGTATGGTTAATATTTAATGCACATAAAAGTATAAAAGCGGCCTTAATGTCTTAGGCATTTACGGCTAGTCAAACTTTTGGTGACGCAGAAAGAAATAGTAGTATGTCCAATAAAAGAGAAAAAACTGGCCAAGTGCGAGTCGGACTTGCGCACTGAGGGTTCCGTACAAACTTACTTATGTAAATAGTTCAATTCCCGAATGGAGTCTCGAAGATTTTTCCGAAAAATATTCTTTTTTTTGCGAGATAGCAAACAATTTTCTGTTTTTAGATTTATTCCTAAATCTGTGCTATAAAATCTAGCTTTATGCTAAATTTCAGGATTCTGGATCAACGGGAAGTACCCTATGAATTTTGATTCCCTTGAGAGTGTCGAAACATACGTTCTTAGCGACATAAACGGCCGTATCTTTTTTTTCCTTAACTTAGAAGTTTGATTTTTTGCAGCAGTCCTACGGTACCTTTAAGGTTTTAATTTCAATTTGATATCTCCACTCATTCCCTAGATAAAGTATCTTGACAGACAACAAAGTGATCCTATAAAGGTTCCGTATTTCCTTTTGAGAACATCTCGCCATCTCATTTGTACACATGGAACCTAATGGCGTCGACGTCAGATGTCAGTGTGTGCATCCCTATTCTGGTTTCCCTAGTCCGGTTAGCATTTTACGACTTGTTTCCCATTTTTGTTTGGGTAAAAAGGAAACGCGTGCCAATACCTAATAAATTAGGATTAGGCTAAGATGAGGATGAGGTTATTTTTGTTTTTGAGGAAATACTAATGACCAACTTTATGGATCTAATTTTAAATATAAATCTATGGTCCTATATTACCGTATACCAATAAAGGACCATAGATTTCCACCACCACCACATTTATGAAGATGCATCGTGACTCTTAAGTTATTTGCACACTTCTTCACTAATATTTTAGATACTAATTTGACCCTTGGGTGGAAAATAAAATAACTTCTCCCTTTCTGGCTGGAATGAGAGGTAGTATCAGACTTATTCTTACTGAAACATACTGTGTTCGTTTTGAGTACCACGGCCACGGTAACTCTTGCTTGCGTACTATCCCGCATCTTAAAGTCAGTATTAATCTTTTAAAAAAAATATATTATAGGTATTTGAAATCGAACAAGTTTAATATTCAATCGCTTACTACCAACACCTAATAACTTACCTATTAACTTTTGACAAAACTTTAAATTAGGTACCTCTCCAATCCTTCCTACCTCTTGAACCACCGTATAAACAAGTGCTAGTCAAGGAACTCAGAATGTAAAGAACTACAAAGAAACTATAAATACAATGTTATTTAGTTAACTTTACCTTGAGTCGTCTAAACTATTCGCAGTTTGACTCTGCTCCATTGGTTTTCTTATGGTCTTCAGTTGCAGGTCATGGGTTCTTGGGTTAGATTTTCTGGTCTGGCAAGTTTCATAAGATTTATTTCAGTAGCAGCCAGGACTGGAAGTTAGTGGTCTAACACCCTCGTTCTTCAGAAATTTCTATCGTTTACAGTTTGGAGAATGTGCATTGGAATTTTATAATTATGTGTGTGTGTGTTTTATTCCATTCTTTATGTTTAATTTTGCGTTAATAATTATTTTATCTTATACAGTATCTTATATTGTGTATGCTTTGCATACGTACCAGTGTCCTGATTTTTATATTGTTTTACATAATAATCTTGTATGTAATGCTGTTATAGCAATGGGTTATCAGAAGACTTATATACGCAGGGCACATTGCTCACAGAACGGATAGCCATTGGGGCCAAAAGGTTCTGAATTGGTGACTACCTGCCGGAAGACGTAGCGTTAGAAGGCCTCCTACAAGGTGGACCGATGACTTGGTAACGGTTGCGGGACTTCGATGGATGCGAGACGCACAGGACCGTTCATTGTGGCGACACTTGGGGACGGCCTATGTCCAGCTGTGTACGTCTTTCGGCTGAAATGATAATGATGATGACGATGATGATGCTGTTAGTGCCAATAAATAAATAATAAAGTATTAACTTGCTTATTTACTTATTTTTAGATGGAATCTCTCTCCAGCTTGTATATCGCAACACATTGTTGTCTACCGGCAGCTATACGTTTCTTATTTTTCATTCAAACACTCCGAGTGACGAGCGACTAGCGAGCAGTTAACATTAAAAGGTGACCGACGTTTGCCCCCCGAGAGCTCTTTCATCGCGCCGTGTGTATGTGGCCGTGCAGCCACGAAGTAATCACTAGTGTGCTGTTTTCAGTTTTTAAAAATACAGGGATCATCTTTTTAAAATTTGAATCAAGTAATTTTTTAACATTTTAATAATTGGAAATTATCATGTGTTTCTTTTTGAACAAAATCTTACATTAAAGTAGGCGGCAGATTTTGAAATAAAGTACATTGACCCTCCTACATTTATTGACATTCTTAATTTCAAAAGCAGGAATAAAGACATAAAGCAATCTTGAATCGACATCAATCGTTATCCTTTACAATGTATACTAATGCAAAACAATTTATTATAAATTTTTCGGGTACCTACGTTTTGTTAGGAAAGGGTGCAATGTAACTACTTTATTCCAAAATCTGGCGCTTGCTATATTCTTCTTTTTCTCAGTCGTACACTCCTGGCGGAGCGGTCGTGGTCATTGATTGTCTAGTGGTTTGGTTGCGGCTTTTGCGAGACTTCTCCATCTCTCTCTATTCGTGGCATTGCATGTGCATTCAATGAGGATACACTTTGAAGATGATTTGATGAGGTCCATCCATCTGGAAGGTGATCGACCGCGAGAACGTTGGCCCTCTACTCTACACTGTACCACTAAATGTTCCATAGAGCTTTAATTGCGGACGATAAATGTCCAAAGTTTTTGAAGATTCCCAGTTTTACAATCGATGAGTTTTTGTTTGATGCGAAGCTCTTTCAGAATGGAAACGTAAGTGCGATGAGCAGTCCATTTTATGATCAGTAGACGCCTCCAATTCAGTCAATATTTTACGGTGCTTTTGTTGGATCGTCCATGTTTCAGCTCCATACAGGAAAATAGGGAATATTAAACATCTCATTAAGCGAACCTTGGTGTTTTTGGTTATACGGCGATCTTTCCATACCTTCGCGAGCTTCTCCACGCTTACTATGTAAATAACACTAAAAATAAATATTTTTTTGAAGACAGCAACAACATTGGTTATTAAATAAAGCAGCAATTAGCATTTCAAATAATGTTATGAGAAAGAGTGGGGGATTGGTGGGAACATCTCGCCATCAATTTTGTACACACAACATCTAATGGCGGTGACGTCAAATATACTGATATCTGACGACACTGCCATTATGTTCCGTGTGTCATTGCACACACTGGTGTGCATCCCTATTCTGGTTTTAGCATTTTACGACTTGTTTCCCATTTTTGTTCGGGTAAAAAGGAAACGTCGTGCCAATACCTAATAAATTAGGATTAGGATAAGATGAGGATGAGGTTATTTTTGTTTTCGTGGAAATACTAATGACCAACTTTTTGGATCTAATTTTAAATATAAATCTGTGGTCCTTTATTACCGTATACCAATAAAGGACTACAGATTTCTACCACCACCACGTTTATGAAGATGCATCGTGACTATTAAGTTATTTGCGTACTTCTTTACTAATATTTTAGATATTTGGCCCTTGGTTAGAAAACAAAATAACTTCTCCCTTTCTGGCTGGAACGAGAGGTAGTGTCAGACTTATTCTTACTGAAACATACAGTGTTCGTTTTGAGTACCAGGGCCACGGTAACTCTTACGTATTATCCCGCATTTTGAAGTCAGTATTAATCTTTTTTAGGTACCTATTTGAAACCGAACAAGTTTAATATTCAATCGCTTACTACCAACACCTAATAACTTATTAACTTCTGACAAAACTTTAAATTAGGTACCTCTCCAATCTTTCCTACCTCTTGAACCATCGTGTAAACAAGTGCTAGTCACTTCTCGTGTGTGAGTGTGCGACACCTGAAGATATCCGGCTCACTTGTTTGTGGCCCATTCATCCCTAGTCCACAGATAGCATACAGATAGCGTCGTTGGCGCTTAGATTGAATTTCTCTTTCATATTGCTAGCTCTTTTGGGGTGTGGAATGATAAGGCTTCAGAAATGTTGAACTAATGTGGGATTAAGACTCTTATGCAAAATATTTCATGATATATTATAAGTATTTGTTGATCGCGAGTGAGTAGTGTTGCCAGGTCCAATAGGATTAAAATCGGGACAGATGGTAAAAAAAATCGGGATTTAGGGTTTTAAATCGCGACGAATAAAAATCCAACAGTGGATGTACTTTCGGCTGAAATGGTGATAAAGGCTTTTTTTGAAGTGAGGAATCATCCAATGACTTTTCTCGCTGTAGGGTGAAATGAGAAGGCGAGTCAGACTACTCTTTTTTAAATCGCTTTTCGACTCCCGAGGCAGATTATCTTCTTATAATTATGTGGATTAAGTGAAGTAGAAGAGATTATGGTCGCGTGTGACGGATAAAGACAACACTGCTCTGAGAGAGAGGATCAATAAGCTAGTGATACGCCATTTGTCATTTTGAACGCACTTGAAATGTGTGACAATGAAGACGTTATTACACTATCCTGAATAACGGATCCTAACCTCTGAAACCATTCTTGTCCTAAATTGGATGCTACCATCCTAAATGCGATTTAACTTCTCTGAATTCAGAAAAGACTGAATATCGGATTTATTCAGATGGTGTTAACAACCTTCTTGATGCGAATACAACTGAAGTTACTTTATAGTAAATTATAATAGTTTTTAATTTTATAGATTAGGACATTTAACGTCCCGATCAGGGGCAGATCGGGCCGTGCAATTAGGGATGCCTGGCAACACTAGTCGTGACTGACATTTGTAGAAATTTGTCAGCTCATCACCATCATTTCAGTTGATGTCCACTGCTGGAAATAGGCCTTCCGCGAGGGTCACCACTACGACTGGTCCTGTGTGTTTCGTATCCATCAGATTTTCACGATCCTCATCAGGTCATCAGTCCACTTTCTAACGCTGTTTCTTCCGATATGCTGTCGTTACTCCAGAACCTTTCGCCTCACTCGCGAGAATCATCAAGCTTGAGTGACAGTGGTGACAGTGACCCATTGCTCGTAGAACAGAACGATAGTCGTTGGGGCCAAAAGGTTCTGGACGTGCAACCGAGTACTGAAAGACAGGGAGGGTAGGCTTTTTTGCCCTGAGTTTATCTTCATAAACGAAAAATTCCAGGGGCCTACACCTCGAGCCAAAGCTGCAGTATTTAGCAGATGAATACAATATAATTGCAAAAAACTTGCCTCTATATATATAACAAAAATAAAATAATAAAAAATAATTTCAGTCTGAAACGTAGAGTGCTTTTTATGAATAAATTCGTAAGATTACAATGTCAATTCTCATAAAAGCTATGTGGCCAAAGTAGATAGTATAAAGTAGCATAATTTTACTATAAAAACCTGGACTCTCTTAACTTAATAACAAAATCTCAAAGCCAATAAGCAATTGCATTATTAGCATATACTCATTATTCATGAGTCCTCTTGGAATAATGATAACCTACCTCACAAGCAAGAATGACCCGTGTTGGCATGGGATTATTATAAGAAATAATCCATTGAATATTTATAAAAACCAGCCAAGTGCGAGTGGGACTCGCGCACGTAGAGTTCCGTACCGTCCATAGCAAAAAATGGTAAACAAAAAACATGTTTGTTGTATGGGAGCTCCACATAAAAAAAAAATTTTTCTATGAAAATTGCAACTGTCTAGCTTATCATATGAGATACAGCCTGGTGACAGATAGACGGACAGCGGAGTGATAGCAGTAGGGTCTTCCTTTTGAGTATGGAACCCTAAAATCATATAGATAGCTGAAACATTTAAGTTCATTGACACGCCTACACCTGACATTCTTAGTTTCGAAAACAGAAATAAAGCCGTTTTAAGTTAAAACGATTTAGTTTATTCCTGGATTGCTAAGAGAAGTAATTTGGGAAAAGGTCAATGACCATGATTCCCATGCTAAAACGAAATAACTATAGCTACTACTCTTAAAACACGGAGTTGTTAGATTTTTTTTCCAGATCAAAAAGTCCCGAAATTCACCATACTTTAACTGAGTTTTTTATTTTATCTTCTACATTCCGTATAATCTGAACATCACTAATTTTGATACCTACAGTACCTTACCGCTCAACATCCATTGTGGGCTTTTAAATTTCGCATCCACTCACAAAAGCAAGGAACGAATCATCTAATTAGACATTACGTCTGTAACATTTCTGAAAATCCTTTGTATTGCAGAATTTTATGCGTTCTTTGTTCCAACGGCATTTTTAAAAGTGTTGTCGGCGTTCGAATTTGAATTCTACAGCTTTGGAGATAGGGTTGTTTTGGTTGATTGCTGGTGGTGGATATTGAGGTGGTGACAATCGTGGAGCGCAGTAGGAGCGTTCACTAACGAGCCCCCCGCCTCCTCATTTTCATTTTATCGTCGCGCCGCCCTCGACGGCTAGTATTTACAGTTCTTTTGCACCACTGTCATAAGGTAAGTATCTCATTTTGTAATATCCTAATGAGAAATTTTGAACGTCTTTATTTGTACGGCGTAATTAAAGTGTCTGTTGGGTTGTAGATTCTTTGACATGACTGTTTACTTTGTGCCTATATCTAGTACATGTGTGTACATTGAAGACACTTGGAACATATTATAAGCACTTCGTGAAAGTAATATGCTCAAAATCAGTTACTGAATCGATTTCAGTTACCTATTTTGATAATTTTAAAATCGGACGGCGAGCTACCCATTGCTCGCCGTCCGCAAACCTGCGCCTATGGTGGCCGGAAATCGGGATCGAAATTCCGGCTGGGGCGCGTGGGCCATTGCCTCACGCGTGCACGTGTGGCCTCTTCCTTTGCTAGCATTACTGGGAATAAGTTTTAACACTAGCTTGACATTTCGTGATCACTCCACGCGGTGCTGCAAAAAAGCCTTCAGGAACCCGGGTTTCATGCTTCGTACAGTCCGAGGGTTTATGAATCTGAAAGCTATTATAGCATTATATAACGCAGTGGTTAGGAGCCAGCTAGAGTGTAACGCAGTCATCTGGTCTCCGCATGAAGCTAAATATAGTCTCATGCTGGAGAAGGTACAAAATAAATTTACTAGATATTTATATATGCGATATTATGATGTTTACCCAATGTATCCGATGATGTATCCTACTGTATTTATCTTGGGTATGGTAGGATACAACGAATTAAGGCTTAGGAGGGATCTAGCACTTACCTCATACACCTATATTTAAAGTATTGAGAGGAAAGGTGCACAATCCAATTGTTTTAGGACAGATGAGCCTGTTTGTTCTCGACAGGAACGTGTGGCGACGACGGCGACAGCGCATGCTGGTTGAGCCGCGCGGCTGGACTAACCTTTTAAGGGAGGCGCCGCTTACGCGCGCACTTCACACGCTTAACCTGATAGCTAATGAGACGGACTTATTTTGTTGTACTCTGGGTGAATTCACAAGGAATGCATTATTTATAATTAGTTATAGATGTTAGTAGTAATAAGTTAAGATAAGCGATTGGGGATACAAAAAAACCCCCAAAGATAGATGTAAGACTAGCTTCTACCAGCGGCTTCGCCCGCGTGAAAATAGGTTTTTCCATACAAACTTTGGACCCCCGTTTCAGCCCTTTAGGGGGTGAATTTTAGGAAATCCTCTCTTAGTGCTTGCCTACGTCATAAAAGGAAGCGTTATGCAAAATTTCAAGCTCCTAGCCCCAGTAGTTTCGGCTGTGCGTTGATATGTCAGTCAGTCAGTTTCTCCTTTTATATATATAGATGAAGAAAATAAATAAAAATAAACATTTAAGAACTTAAATTACACAGGTATGGTATACAGGTTTATACCTAGTACAGATAGAATGCAATTTTTTACCTTATCTCTAAAGATAATAAGATATTAAATATTTATAAATTAAGAGTTTACACTAGTGTAAGCTCTTAATTTATAAATATTTATCAAACAATTTATTATTATTATTATTTGTATTGTATGTCGCGAGTACTCTATATCAGGCTCTAGACTGACATTTAAATCATCATAAAGCGTTTTACGAGAACTGAAGTCGCTTATTGTAGTGTACTTTAATACGTTTTTCCGAAACCACTTGGATCTCCGTTCAACTTCAGCTGCTCTTTGATATGGCACAGCAAAACAATTAGGTTGTCATCCACTGCGCTTGGAAGTAGGTTACTAGTTTATCGAATGAACACTCCACTGGCATTTCATTTTATTGTGAACAACTTCTTGCGACTATTTAATGACCAAAACTAAAAATAGACAACAAGAAAATCCTGTATCATAACTTGCTGATTTTACACGGAAGAATATGGCGGCAAGTCCCCTCTTTGAGGCGTGGTTGGAAAGACCTCACGGCGTCCTCACCTTCCGCATGAAGCAGGTTCTCACCGAACACGGTAGCTTTGGGAAGTTCCTGCACCGGATTCGTGCGGAAGCGACGCCCGGGTGTCGCCACTGTGTGGACCGCCCGGAAGACACCGTGGGGCACACGATGGAGTTGTGCCCCGCTTGGGTAGAGCAACGCCGTGTTCTCGTGGGGGCTATCGGCGGCGGCGATCTCTCGCGCCGGGCCTTGGTACAGGCCACGGTCCGGAGCGAGGAGGAGTGGCAGGCGGCCACCTTCTTCCCGTCCGCCGTCGGCCGTCCGTTAACCGTCCGGACCAAGCCCAAGTCGTCGACGGCGCGTATTGTTCCACGCGCGCCTCAGGTAGATGTCAGCAAATCGTAGGGGCTCAGCAGGGTCGAAGCCTACTGGGGCCATGGGTAGTGTGAAAACGAAACCCGGAGCCTGGGACGAAGGCAATGAAGGAACAGGAGTGGGTTTTTAGTCAGTAAAAGTCTGACACTATCTCGCACTCCGCCCAAGAGCGAGATTTGTCATGATTTTCCCACCTTAAAATAAAAGCTTTCTCTGGAGAAGAACGCGAAAGAAACTTCATGGACTCTCTTTTAAGTCATATTATGAGGTACATAAATCTTGGTTACATTTTTCTTGTCACTTCTATTATGTGAGCACAATGTAGATAAGTAATAAAAAATTAACCAACCATGTAATATGTGTAGTAGTTTAAATGACTATCTGGAGTTTGCCCCAAATCTATAATATTATCACCTGACAGTGAGTCTTAACTACTAAAAATAATTGTAGCCTTCACATCAACAAAAAAAATTTCCAAAGATATACATGGGTTCCAACTTTGTAATCTAAAAATATCCTTCGTATACTTTCTAAAAGTATTCATAGCAATTGTACTACTTTTAATTTGGCCCAACACATAATTATTATTCAAGACTTCAACATACTACTTATGTCTGTGTTAATATAATTAGAAATTTAACGATAGGTACTACATTCTATTTCAAATATCTGTTATTTATTTATTATGCACTCCTACCATAGTGTTGTCTTTTTTAAACTTAATAATTGACTGGCAGAGAATGCCTTGTGGCATTAAGTTCGCCTATGTACCACCACTGTACATGAAGTTTAAATAAATAAAAACGTATATTTTGACACTCTCAAAGAAATCAAAATTCATAGGGTACTTCCCGTTGACCTAGAATCCTGAAATTTGGCATGAAGCAAGTTCTCATAGCACAAATATAGGAAATAATCAGAAAACTGCAAAAATCTTCATAACTCGATTGAGGAATTTAACTTTTTACATAAGTCCTCAGTACGCGAGTCCGACTGGCACTTGCCCAGTTTTATTTAAAAAAAATATGTTTCACGGTTTGGCACAGATTTTCTAATTTTACACCTATTTGTAAAACTCGTGTGGTACGTACATAAAAATAAATGGTAGAGAAAGAAAAGACTTACTTCTCGGATAGGGGTGAACGCTGACAATGAACTAAAAGTCATTAACAAGCAGAACTTTACTTTGATCTAGATTGTAGGTGCAAACTCAAAGAACCTGGGTAGATAGGTATTATTTTTAACCAACTTCAAAAAAAGGAGCTTCAAAGGAGGATGTTATCAATTCGGTTGTATTTTATTTTGTATGTGTGTTACCTCAGAACTCCGTCGTTTATAGACTGATTTGCAATTTTTGGACAATATAATATGTGTAATTATTTATACGTGTGAGATCTCGGTAAAATGGAGCTAAGAATTTTATCGTAGCATTGACTACCAAAGCGAAGCTTGCTGAAAATGCTGATTCATTCCATTTGCTGTCAAATACCGTAAAAACATTTCAAAGCGCTGCAACCGCATTCTTATGGAAAACGAAGTCACCGTATTCTGTATAAAAAAAAATTATATTAAAAATATATTTTCTGATTTCTTATGTTCTTACAAAAATCACTTGTATCCTCGAAAAATAATATAAATATCGAATTTATGCTTGATTAAATTTCACGATTATTTTTAATAATAAGCCTGTGACACTCAAGGATAGTGTTAGTTCCGATTTATAAGGTATAGATAACTAAAAAAACGAAAACGTGTTTTCAAATATATTCTTTTATTTGAGTTTAATGAAAAGTGTACATCATACCCAAAAATAAAATATTTAATATAAGGTGTTTGAAGGTAGTTATGTAGATCAAAAAGGATTTTACAAAAGTACCTAAATACTATTTAACAAATAACTATAAAACATTATTGAACTGCAGCGCAAT
Source organism: Mythimna pallens (assembly GCA_961205895.1). Lineage (NCBI taxonomy): Eukaryota > Metazoa > Arthropoda > Insecta > Lepidoptera > Noctuidae > Mythimna > Mythimna pallens. Next base: position 9,685,130 of record OY540831.1, on the reverse strand, counting down.
AACAGTGTAGGTAGTGAAGAAAGCAACGACGGAAGGCAGCATGGACATGTTGACGTCCAGAGTTCCAAACACGTGCACGCGAACAGGACGCGTGCGCACGTAGCGGAGCAGGTCTTTTGTCAGCTTGTAGTACTTCTCGTCTGAAAAAGAAATTTATTTATTTATTTAAACTTCGTATACAGAAGTGGTACATAGGTGGACTTAATGCAACAAGCCATTCTTTACCAGTCAATCTTTGGGTTAAAAAAGACAACACTGTGGTGGTGTTTAGGTTTACACGGTAAACAAATAACAGATACTTAAATCGCAAAAAAAAATTGTTAGCTATGCTAAAATTATAAACTAATAAATACTATGAATAATGCTAACTATGAATAATAACTATGAATATCAAATCATTAAGATAACTTAATAACAATTCTGACGAAGACCGAACTAAGGTTGAGAGGACTTCAAGTAGTTGTTCCAAATTTTACGCTTGAAGGAAAATAAATGAAAATTTACTTTCAGCTTTTTTGATGTCAAGGGGAAGCACATTCCAGAGTTTTATGGTGGAAAAAGCGTATGAATTGAACATAAAGCCGGTACGGTGAGAAGGAATATGAAGGAGCCTGTTTTTGGATGTACACACGGTGACTTTAATAGCGTAGCAGGGCACACTAACATGATAAATGTGTGCGTAAACGCTAGCGCGTGAAACACAACAGGTATTATCGTTGTGTGATACAAAGTAACTCGTTTCTACACTCACACTCTTGAAAAAAAAAATAGTAGCCGTCTAAGTTACACGACGTATTTTCATATACAGCAAAAATTGGCTTCTGTTATTAATGGCGCTGTGGCGCAATGCGTATGATACTTAACTGACGAGTAAGAGGTCCCAAGTTCGATTCCAATTATCTGTTATTTTCTTTTTGTTTTACTCATGTTTTTTTTGAATAGTAATGTTATGGTTATTCTCGTAATAATTAAAATATTCGAAATATATTTTTGTAATTTTATACATATAAACTATGTATATTTACGAAATTAATTAACGAAATTTTTGTATATAACTTGTAATATAAATAATTTTATAATATATATATATATATATCATTTACGTAATATAACAATACGTTATTATTAATAGTTGACGATGGCGCTGTGGCGCAATGCGTATGATACTTAACTGACGAGTAAGAGGTCCCAAGTTCGATTCCAATCGTCTGATGTAACAAAAAGTTTGCTTGTTTTTATTTTCTTTTTGATTTACCCCTGTTTTTTTTTTAATAGTAATGTTATAGTTACTCTCATAATAATTAAAATATTTTGAAAATATTGTGACAAAGAAAACTGCGATAACGATCCAACTATGTTTATTACAACTTATTAATTACATACATTAAACGGAATGGTCACAATTAACGAATCTGTTCATGATTATCTTTAATACAATATATAAAGTGAAAATATTCTAAGTCAGACAAGGATGGACGTCACTTTTTTAAGTTTTTTATTAGTGACATAAATCAACATGTTATCAAGAATGAATTATGATAGATATCGCAACTCTTGATCTCAATAACAATAACATCATGTCACATAATAACAACAACAGTATAATTACCTACAGCTTACTTCTTAGTCTTTTTTTTTTTACTTATAACATATCAATCAACATGTTTTAAAAAATGAACTATGATAGGTATCGTAACTCTTGATTTCAATAACAATAACATGATAAAAACAACAACAACAAAAACAGCATACAGTAATACAGCTTTTTAAAAATATTTATAATTGGATTCAATTTAAATCAAAATTAATATCTAATTGGTGCACCTTCATTGTCGATTACTTCTTGTAACCTCGTTCTCATGCTAGCCACCAAATTTTCACACAGGTCAGTGCCGCGAAACGATTCCCACATGGATGACACTAAATTATCTAAATTACGTTTAGATCTCACATCAGATGAATCCCAGTTGAGCACCATGTGACCCCATAGATTTTCTATGGGGTTCAAATCGGGACTTTTAGAGGGCCATTCAATAACAGTCAAGTTTTCTTGGACACTTAACCAGTCTTGCACCATTCGTGCGCGGTGCACCGAGCAGTTATCGTGCACGAAGTAAATATGCTCGTCCGGGTATGCCACGCGCACGGTAGGCAACATAACATTTTGCAAGATGTCCAAGTAACCTTGACTGGTATTGCGACCCCCTACCTCCACTAACTCACCGGGACCCATCGATGACATCCAGCCCCAATAACCTAACGTAATGCGACCACTAGACCTGCATGGGAGAATATTTTTCTGATGGTAACGTTCTCCATCTTTTCTCCATAATATTTTACGCCCATCCTTATCTGACTTAAAACACTTTTCATCACTAAATATAACTATGTTATTGCACCAATCAAAATCTATAAATTTTCTTGCAAACCGCATCCTTTCTTCCTTATGCAACGCCGTCAGTAAAATTTTTTTCGCAGGCTTGCGACATTTAATTTTTGCTGCTCGTAAGTGGCGTCGAACAATTGTCATAGACACGTCGTGCATAATCGCAGTGTTTCTTGTTGTAGCAAAGCCGTCAGCGCTATACGTAGCAACAATATTTCGATGCAGTGGGTTGGCATCCGTATATGCAATTGCTTTTGGACCCGGACGTTTGGCATCGATTGTCCCTTCAGCTGTATATCTATGCACCCAAAACTGCACAGTTTTCCTCTGTAAACAATCACAAAATTACGTTAAAACCTAACAAATATCAACAATGTTAAATTATTTCGCATTATGTTAAGTTTGGATTTGTTACTTACCGGTAGCATTAGTCTCCTCGAAATTTCACTTATGGATACATTTTGTTTATATAATACTACTATCTCAGCCCTCAAAAGTGTAGACAAATGAGACATGTTAATTAATACTTGTAATATCACTTTATCACTTTCCACAACGATTAATTATTTTTTGTCTCGGAGTAAGTTGTAGAACACACGATCGTGATAGGCAAAAGCGTTATGCCAGGTTAACTTATTATCCGACTCATTTCTTAGTAAATAACTAATAAAGTGGGTAGATGATAATATTCATACACTTAGTTTTTAAAGCAAATATTCTAAGTTTTAGCTTTAATAAACTTCGTTATCATTATACTACAATAAAATAGAAAATAATGTTTTGTCAATGGCTAGGATCGAACTCGATACACCTATAACGGCCAGCAAGCACTTGATAATCAGTGCTAATTTTCCATCTAATGAAGGAAGCGAATTTTTTTATCTAATTCGTAGCAAACACATATACAAATATGTGTGTGTGTGTATATCGAGTAGTAAACGAGTTTTATTTTGTTTGCGAGTTGAGCTGGAGACATATTATTTGAATAGGTGAATTATTGTGGGATGAAATATTTCTGTTTGTATTGATACCCACAGCTACTTGATTATTGTGAACATTATTGCTGATTACCTACCCATATCATCAAAATTACTTTCCAAAGATTAAGTGTAAGTGTTTGATGCTAATTTAAATAACTATAATAATTTCATAAGTGAATGTTTGCGAAATAAAAAAAAAAAAGTTGACAATGAAAGGATTGTCAACTATTAATAATAACGTATTGTTATATTACGTAAATGATATATATATATATATTATAAAATTATTTATATTACAAGTTATATACAAAAATTTCGTTAATTAATTTCGTAAATATACATAGTTTATATGTATAAAATTACAAAAATATATTTCGAATATTTTAATTATTACGAGAATAACCATAACATTACTATTAAAAAAAAAACATGAGTAAAACAAAAAGAAAATAACAGATAATTGGAATCGAACTTGGGACCTCTTACTCGTCAGTTAAGTATCATACGCATTGCGCCACAGCGCCATTAATAACAGGAGCCAATTTTTGCTGTATATGAAAATACGTCGTGTAACTTAGACGGCTACTATTTTTTTTTTCAAGAGTGTGAGTGTAGAAACGAGTTACTTTGTATCACACAACGATAATACCTGTTGTGTTTCACGCGCTAGCGTTTACGCACACATTTATCATGTTAGTGTGCCCTGCTACGCTATTAAAGTCACCGCGTGTACGAAGGTTAAGATTATGAGAACTGCCCTACACTTAAACAATTATTTTTTTTGTTATTTTATTCTGTACTATTAGTTTGGGGGTTTTTATGCTCAAAAATACGTCAACCCCATTGTGCCTTGTACAATAAAATACATTTAACAATACTTTTATACTACGAATATTAATGTTAAATTTACATTAATTCATTAAACCCCGAGCGAACGCCGTCATTGTCTTTCTATTGTGTCTCTAATTACGCTACTCAATAGGTTAAGGATCCGAGATTACTGTCAGACTACAAAGTTGTTTTGCTAGATCAGACTTAAGGTACAATAATATCGTTTGAATTAAACCAATATCTAACCTATTCAAACCATACTCCCTTTCCAATTCTTCTCTTTCAGTCTTACTTTTAACACACTCCAACAACAAATGTTATACGTCCTCGATTTTATTACAAGAAGTGCAATTTGGTGATTCGACTTTTTTCATCAAGTTTTTTTAATGATATAAACTGAAGCCTGACTGCGATCCCACCTAATGGTGAGCAAAGCTGCAGTGAGCAGTGGTGGTGCTGCGATGCGTTTATGCATCAACGATACGACAATAGTACATTGATACAAGTGGAGAAAGTTTGTTATTGCAACCGAGGCAAAATTCGCCCGAGTCACAGGCAAGAGTGGTATGGAGCTAAGTGCTGCTGACACTCTCGCTACACCCAAAGAGAGAGAAGTTATTTGATGATTTTCCACGAAAATAAACCTAACTATGATATGATATATTGTAGTGGGCAGGTGCAATGATGAAGAATCGCAAAAAATGGCATAAAGGCATTACAATAGTGATAAACGTTAACAAATTTCATCAATTATTTTGGATTAGTTTCGTGTCAGTATTGCATGAGAAAAATGCGAAAACACTCATAAAATAAAACTCTTTGATACTTCACATACTGTCAAGCGCATGTAGACCAAATTCGCAGAGTTTCTGCTGCAGTTGCATGGAGCTGTTGTGAATCTTCTGTCCTCCTCGAGATATCACGAACAGAGCGATGAGGAACACTATCATTGAGAACAGGTTCACGAGCATCATCGTGAACGACTGCGAACCCTGTGGTAAACAAAAAAGGAATAGAGGTATGAATTCTGAATATAAAGATGGACAAGATTTCCTTTACAGACAAATTAAAAAAATAACAGACAATATTTATGCAAAAAGACAAAAATCGACACGATTAGCGGTCGTCACATAGCATTTACTGTGATGTCATTTTTTTTTTAAAGTGAGAATTTCATTTAATGACAAATCCCGCACTTAGGCGGAGCAGAAGATAGTGTCTACTAATAACCCACTCCTGTTCCTTTTTTGCCTTCGTACCAGGGCCCCGGGTTTCACTTTCATACTACCCGTGGCCCCAGTAGGCTTCGACCCGGCTGATATCTCCCTGAGGCGCTCGTGGAACAATACGCGCCGTCGACGACTTGGGCTCGGTCCGGACGGTTACCGGACAGTCGGACAGTGAGCTACCCATTTTTCGCTGTCCGCAAGCCCGCGCCCACGGTGGCCGGTAACCGGGACCGGAATCCCGGCTAGAACTGTGGTGTCATATGGATTATCATAACGTCGACATGGACATTATTATGACCATAATATGTTGCAATATAATAAAAAAGTCACTACAAACAGGTCAAATTAATTTTTCTGTCAAACTTCAAGTAATCTTATAAACAACTAGCAACGCGCCTCAGCTTTGCATGAGTGTTACAATTTTTTGGGATCCTCGGCTTTTTTCTACATATTATATGCATGTACTTGAACCTTTCACATGAATTACTTTGTATATTGGTGAATATCGCACTAAAATATGTTTAGTAATATTTGAGTTTACCGGGGACATAAAGATAGATTGACGCGGTGGAGGACTTATATTTTTCAGCAATGTTTATAATTTTTTGGTAAAAATTAAATTATAACCAAAAAAAAGAAAAAGTCATACATACCTTAACGGTTATTGTAGTTATGGTATACATCAATATTATGTAATACGTGGTCATTATCAACATCATGATGGTCAACTGTAATCAGAAATTCGTTAATATTATTTTAAAATAAAAAAGAGGTTTATTTATAAACTAATACCTTTTTATTCAAAATAATCATAATTTTATAATTATTTAAAACATCTAACTAAATAAATATTACAGCTTTATAGGTGTGTATAGAAAGTGAAAATAATAATGCGTATAAACGGTGAGAAAAAGAACTCATTAGGCATCAAAAAAATTCATCCATATCGATGTCAATGGGAAAAGCTAAAAAATTCTATCCAACATAGCAATGCTGATTCGTTGATCGAAGAAAAGCTCAACCGCGGGACCGGAGGGTCACGCGAAGAGTCGACCAGCTGTTTGCTGATATCCCGAACAACTTGATGAGCTCTCTAATTGAAATAAATTATTCCTTTACCAAAAAAGTCCAATCCCACATCCTTCTCTGAATACCGTCCAATATCTGTCTTGCCATTCCTCTCCAAAGTCCTTGAACGCCTAATCCACAACCAAATAAGCACCTTCCTCTCCAAAAACAATCTCCTTAACCCCTTCCAGTCCGGCTTCCGTTCTGGTCATAGCACCACTACAGCGCTTCTTAACATTACTGAAGATATAAGATCAGCCATGGAAATGGGAAATCTAACGGTTTTGGCTCTACTTGATTTCAGTAATGCGTTTAATACTGTGAATTTCGATATTTTGCTTGGCATTCTTTCCTCTCTTAACATATCTCCATCGGTAATTGACTGGTTTCGTAGTTATCTGTTCGGTCGTCGGCAACGTATTTGCATCGGAGAGACCATGTCTTCCTGGTGTAGTACTTCTGCCGGGGTACCACAGGGTGGCGTTTTATCTCCTTTACTCTTCGCAGTTTTTATTAACTCAATCTCCAACGAATTAATTTCTTCCTACCACCTTTATGCTGATGATCTGCAAATTTATTCTCGAGCTCCTCTCGGAAATTTATCTGAGGCCATCATGACCTTAAACCGTGATCTGGCCCGTATATGTGACTGGAGCAAGAGGTACGGACTTTCGGTGAATCCACTAAAGACGCAGGTTATTGTGGTGGGCAGTTCTAGGACGATCTCAAGGATCGACTGGACGACTCTTCCCCAAGTTTCTTTTGATAATTCCATAATTCCCATCAGTGAGAAAGTTAAGAACTTGGGGATATTTATCGATGCGAATTTCTCGTGGACTGCCCAGCTACAGGAAGTTAGTCGTAAATTATTCGCATCTGCTGCATCTTTGAGAAGACTGCGTAATTTTCTACCGACTGCCACCAAGATTGCGCTTGCTCAATCTCTTCTTCTTCCCATCCTTGATTATGCTGATGCCAGCTATCTTGACCTCACTGAAGTACAACTGGATAAACTTGAGCGACTTCAAAATTTTTGCATAAGGTTCATATTTGGTTTACGCAAATATGATCATGTTTCCGAGTTCCGTGTTAAGCTTAAGTGGTTGACAATTCGCCTTCGCCGGAATGCTCGTATTCTTTCCCTTTTGTATAATGTGCTATTTTCCCCTTTTACCCCTCTTTATCTCAAGAAACGGTTTGAATTTCTTTGTGATTCGCATACGAAATCTCTTAGGTCATCAGATAACTTGAGACTCAAAATGCCGATGCATTCCACTACGTTTCTGGATAAGTCCTTTACTGTCCAGGCCACTCGTCTGTGGAATGCACTGCCAGTGTCAATAAAACGCGCGCAATCACTACATATATTTAAAATACTTGTGAAGGAATATTACTTGTCCTTGTAATTTTGTTTCGTTTTTAGCTGTATTCATTGTAGTTGTCACTTGTTTCCTCGCCTATATAATTAGTTAGTATGTATGTAAGTATGTATTTTAGTGTTAAGTTTGTACTTTATTTCTCTCCAATTTTTTTTTTATCTTTTTTTGTAATGCACCAAGTGCAACCCCATGTAATGTCCAGACAATCTCTTTCCATACCAGGTTGCCTGGAAGAGATCGCGGAATGCGATAAGGCCGCCAATTGTATGTTTTTTGATATAAGGCTTATATGTAACATTTATTATCTTGGTGTACAATAAAGTATATATAAATAAATAAATAAATAAATAAATAAATAGGGAAAAAATGGAAAAATATTTCTTAATGTTTAAGTAAACAATAAATTTTAATATTACCTGTATACTAAACATGAAATTGAATAAATTAGAAGTGTTGTTTAAATTTTCGTACGCTTTCGTCCATTTATTCAACTTATCACGGTTGACGGTTATCCTTGAAGAATCAGCATGTTCCACATTCAATTCTATATTTTCTCTCATAGCCGACAATTCGCCATCTATTGACCTTGTGATTGCTTTCAGTTGCTCAGAAAGCACAAACATAATTGAACGCAATATGAAATACTCGAAAATGAGACGAAAGTCACACAAGGCCATGTTGAACTGAGATGATACGGAAACTACTATATTCATTGTTTTATCAGTGTGATATAGGCGAACGGAGGCAAACACAAAGATTTTGGTCAAACTAAACGACATTACTATAACTGTGAAACCTTTTTGCGCCTTCAACATTCTTTGGCTATAGATCTCATCTTCAAAAATTTTGTAAAACGCATCAAAATTTAACAATAACCTATAAAAAGTTTTAGAGTAATATAAAGATGCTATCATTACATAGATCGAGAAAATGGTGGACGTAAAGTAATATATATTTTGAGCATTAAAGTAAATTTCTCTTTGATGCCAGAATGTAGCCACAACGTTGAAGAGAAGGTTGAATATCGTGAAAAAGATCCAGCACAGCACAATAATACGAGAACGTCTTTTTTTTAAAAACAAATAATTTCTAAAGATAGTGACCCCATTTTCTATGTGCAAGAGATATTTTATAGGCGCGAGATTCATCGTAGTTTCGTTAATGTTAAGAAACTTTATCGACAAGTGGTCGGGTTCTAGAAATAAATATGACTGTTAAATTAAACATATTTATGGGACGATACAATCAGCCCAGCTGTCATTTATGTCAAATTAATTTTATAAAGAGCGTGGTCGCGGTAAAGTAATTGTTTGAATGGAAAATATCATTAAAATAATTTCTAATTTAAGATAGTGTGCTACATCTAAGATAGTGTAATTGAAAATAGTAGTAAGTATTATTTTAGCTGAGTATATTATATCTGTCAACGGGGCTGATGTGTGTAAATAAAGCTTTTTTTTATTCTTGATAGGTTCGCGCTTGACCGCTATCTCACCTGATGGAAAGCGACGATGCGGTCGACGATGGAACGCGCTTACCTAGAAGCAACCTATTCACTCTTGACTTATAGATTCCCGGGTTGTAGCCATCAGGAAACACAGATTCCGGCAAGGAATTCCACTCCTTAGCTGTACGCTTAATGAATGTATACCAGCTTCAGATACATATATTAGGGGCAAAATGTTACCTGAGACTTAAATGTAGGAACCTAACACAAAACTTAATTTAACTAATACATACTAGTATTTATTATAAAATGGTTTTGAATTTGTCTAATGTAATAACCTTGCCTTAGAGTGAGAAATCTCATAGTTACAGGAGGAAGAAATTTATATCAATTTAAAAAAAAAGAAAAACTACCCTCTGTGAAATTTTATTATACAGCTTTTTTTATATATATGTCAGTGGCCAACTTTGGTCAGCTTTTGGTTAAAGGATATTCTAATTGGTTACTATTATTCGTGCCCAGAAGGATTATTATTTTTTTAGCGTGACAAAGTGTAGTGGACTAGGGTGTAGTATATATACCCATTTTCTACAACTCTTTTCTGCCGCACTGACTTACATGGTAGTCGTATGTCTCTGGAAGATATTGAAAGAGAACAAAAAGATTTTTTCAAAGAAATAGTTTATGTTTGCAGAAAAATATTTAATATTCACAGCAGGTATGATTAGAACTTTTTTACAGTCGAACGTAGTAGTTAAGGCTACTGAAAAATCTTAAATGAAGTGTGCATGCATGTGGTAGGTACGTTAAGCATGAACAACATTGTGATATCGAAGGTGATCGCTTGAGTTATTTTTCTTATTAACTAGCGGACTTTTTAATATGGTCTGGTTTTGCCACAATGGAGTTTAAGCAAGGCAACGTTGATTGATGAGCGTGGATTGATGCACAGTAACTGTGTAGGAATATTGTGATAGTTATTTATTGTTGGCCCTGTCTTAAGCTCGCTCTATAGAGACGTAATTCTTATTGTACACAAAAACATACATAGTACACGGTAATACATACAGTTTATGTACAAAGGCGAGCTTAACTCAACAATGAGTTTTCTCCCAGCAAACCTTTGAGTTACAGAGAGAGAACACATTCGAGGGTAGGATCAGTGCACAATATAAACATTACATAACTAAATCTACTATATAATTGCGTACGCCATAACATGAATTCACATCCACATATACGTAGGGACATTCTGATTAGGTATAGGCAGGTTATGCAAAATCCTTAAGCCAGTCCGCTAGTTATTAAGAAAAATAACTCATGCGATCTCTTTCGATATTATAATATGGTATTACAATTAAATTCTGAGCTGTTATAATTAACGATAACAGTGTTGTAAATAACGATCCAATAACTACAATAAAAAAATAACCTACAAAACATTGTTAAACTGCAACACTATAACAGTGTAGGAAGTGAAGAAAGCGACAACACAAGGTAGCATAGACATGTTCACGTCCATAAATCCACACACGTGCATGTGGACGGTGCGCGTGCGCACATATCGGAGCAGATCCTTTACTAGCTTGTAGTATTCATCATCTGAGAAAAAAAATTGAGTTTTAGATATTAAACTGCTAAATAGAGAATACGCACGGATTTTTTTTATTTGCAAAATTAAATAATTTTTGGCTCTGGTAAACAAATGTGAAAATTTAAAAAATAATTTAATCAACAGCGGAGTTTTAAAACTGCGAAGCTGCTAATAAGAGTCTTTCTTCGTGGACCGACATGGTCTTTGACATCAAACTTCATCACGCAAATAACATAATTTACGTCTATTATTACCGGTTTTTTTAATTCCCAATGCGATAAATGAAAGTACAAAAAAAATAAGAAAAAAAGAGGGATAATTGTTATATCTCGTTTACTTGTCTATCAATTTTGATATCGTTTACCTATTTATTATTTCATTTCTGTATATTTATCGATAAATTGATTAGATAGATTTTTATTTATTTATTTTATTCTCTATAGTAAATTTTTCATTAACTCTGAACTATATATCAAAGAAGAGATAATCAATGCAGTCAATTCCGATTTGGGATCAACACTATTTTTTTCGGTTCTGAAAAGCGTGAATTTATGATTGTATATTGTGCTTATAATTTAATGCATCTATTTTGTATATTTGAATACATATTATGATTGTTATATAATTGAATATGTTATTTTTTATAATCATTACTAATATATATTTGTATTGAACCATTTAACAAATAAATAAGACGTTGGTCATTTTGAGAATAAACTAACTTTCAAGCGTATATACAGAGAGCTTGCAGAGTTTCTGTCGCAGCTCTCTATAGTTGTTCTGAATCTTCTGACCTTCGCGAGACACCATGAATAGAGCCATGAGGAACACTGTCATAGAATACACGTTCATGATCACTGATGACACTGATGTAACTCCCTGTAAAAGACCAAGACTTAACACTAAAGTGACGAACTTGACCTTTGAAACGATTTGCAAACGCATTATTGTATTAAGTTATTAATATATAACTGTGTTATTTAAGATTTCCTTCTTAAAGTTTTTTAATTTATTTTAATTATACAAAAAAAAAAATACAAAAATATAATAATAATGAAGAATCGAAATTGATGTGTCAAAAATTTCACCGTGAGATATTTGCAAACCTATCCTTTATTATGAGAAAAAAAAAATGTTCGTATCTTTCAAAAACAGCTAAATCGACCTTTTCTATTTGCAGGATTTACTAAATTTTAAACAATTTTATTTATGAACAATTTTCTTTCTCGAAATTAAGGATAGGTTTGCAAATATCTCGCGGTAAAACTGTTGGCACATGTATTCAGGTTACTAATTCTTTTTTTGTGTATTTCAGTGAGATGTCTTTTTAATAATTTTGAAAACTGTAAGTGCCCTTTTAGGTGTTTTTTAAGGACTCTTCTCTTAATGTATTTGCACATCATAATCAGCTTTATAATGTTTACACTGCCAGCAATGAGTCCCAGGATTCAATCCTCTTTTGTAGGACAAGGAATAGGCCGTAATCGACCACGCAGGCCCAGTGCGAGATGGTGGATGTTACATGTCTTTAATTTTTTGGTTTTAGGACATACCGGCTTCTTCAAGAAATTTCAGTTCACAGTTTTGAGAGCAGTGATGAGAGCAGTGATGAAATAATGTACACAAAGTAAAGCGCCTGGGTTTGAACTGTAGCCGTGCTACTCGTAAATTGAAGCCACCACTGCTATCATTACTGTTTACCACGTTAACAGGAGCACTCATTTTTGTATTATTTTCATCCCTCGCTCTTGAGCGAGAGGGTGTGTCAGACTTTTACGGACTAAAAACCTGTTCCTTCGTTGCCTTTCATACCAGGGCCGAGTGTTCCTTTCAGAAGCAGACCGTTGGCCCCAGTAGGCTTCGACCCTGCTAGGCCCCTACGGTTTTCTGACATCTCCTTGAGGTGCGTGTGGAATAGTACGCGCCGTCGACTACTTGGGCTCGGTCCGAACGGTTATCGGACGGACGGAGCTATCATTGTTCGCCGTCCGCAAGCCCACGCCTACGGTGGCCGGAAATCGTAATCGGGATCCAGGCGGCTGAGGCGTGAGGGCCACTCCCTCGCGCGTGCACGTGCGGCCTCCTCCTTTGCTAACATTACTGCTTCGCAGAAGGAGGCGACCGCTTGGCACTCCCCTTCGCTTCGGAGCATGGCCTGTACCTAGGATCGGCGCGAGAGATCGCTGCCGCCGATCTCCCCTACGAGGACTCGGCAGTGCTCGGCCGTAACGTTTAAGGAACTAAAAGCCTTTTTTTGCTAAGTGCGATACCAGATCAAAGTGAGCCCCTATTAAAGAGATACACCATTACATTCTCTGCATAATAGGACATTTTAGATAATATACTCTCTCTCTCTCTCTCTCTCTCTGTCTCTATCTCTTTCATAAATAAAACCAAATGGAAGTTACAGCCTCCACATGGCAGAGAAGACTACGTTTTTCTTAGCCGCACCGCAAAGAAATCAAACATACGAGGCATATTAGACCTTCCCGTTCCGCTCTGAACGTATTACTGTACTTACTCATACGTACCTCGACGCTTATTATAGCGAAAGAGTATAGCAACATTATGTAATACACGATTACAATATAAAGCATGATTGTCAACTGAAATAAAAAACGAATATCATTTAAACTTACATTTACATGAAACGTTTCTGGAAATTTTAAGAGTATTTTAATTGTATATGTAATAGTTTAATAGTACCTGTATGCTGAATATTATACTCCATAAATTAGAACTGTCGTTAATATTTTCGTATGCTTTCATCCATTTTTGTAACTGCTCATGGTTGACGGATACACTTGGCAAATTGTCTGCGTGTTCCACATTTCTTCGATTTTCCCTAATGACTGATAGTTCGCAGTCTATTGAGCGCGTGATTGCTTTTAGTTGCTCAGAAATCACAAACACAACAGAATTCAAGATAAAATATTGAAAGATGTAGCGGAAGTCGGACATGCTGATGCTATACTGAGCAAAGGTGGTCATTAACAATCCCTTTGCATCAGCCTGGTGAGACATTCGAATAAAAGCGAATGTAGAAATTTTAATACCGCAAAACGAAACTACCATAGTTGTTAATACTTTTTGAGCTTTCATCATACTTTGGTTAAAGATTTTATCATCAAAAATACTGTAAAATGCATCAATGTTTAAAAGAAGGCAATGAAACTGTTTGGAGTAATATAAAGCAGCTATCATTACATAGATGGAGAAACCGGTAGAAGTGAAGAAATATATCCTTTGAGCCTTTAAATGGAATTCAGTTTCACTCGCAAAGCTAGCGTAAGCACTTATTGAAATATTGACTGATTCAAATACTATCCAAAGAATTATAACCAATCGAAAACGGATTTTGTTGAAACACAAATAATTTCTGAATACGGTTGTTAAATTTTCTATGAACAAAAGATATTTCAACGGCGTTACATTCATGGTTACTCAAAAGATTTTAAATGAGTGACTTGACTAGTAAGCTTTTGAATAATACGTTACTGTAAGTAATTAAACGATGAGTGGATGATATAGTCAACAGTGTTTATTTTTTTAACCTCATTCTTAAATGACAGTAGCTGTCATTAGGTATTATTTTGTTAGTTTGCATGAAGAATACATAAATAACTTTACTAGAACTTTGCCAGCGACTCCGTTCGCTAGACTGTTTTCATACTTATTATACTTTAAATCTCAATAAACTGTATTTTGAGGGTAATTTTAAAGAGCTAATAATGCCAGTCTTTATTGTGAATTTTGATTAAAATTTGTGCCAAATTTCGAGTCTATTAATCCTAGAAATAAAAATACTCAAAACTATCTTTAAAACCTCCTAAATTGTTTTAATGGACCGTTCTAAAAACCAATAATGACTTCCTTTATTATTAAATAATTTAATAAATAATAAATAATTTCATATGTACATAGTTAAGTTTTAGTATAGTTTAGTTAATATTTATGTATTTTATATCTACATTTATTTAAATAAAACTTAAAGAATTTTAAGTATTTCATAAGTTACTATTGCTAACTTTCAAGAATATTGGCATGCGGAATGAAATTTCACATACAAACGAGGTTGGGGCAAGGTCGTCTTGCCGGTGGCTTTGGACATCGCCAACGCTTTCAATACCCTGCCTTAAAGTAGCAATAGGGGGGTACTTCGGCATCACAAGGTGCACACCTACCTCCGTCATGTGATCGAGGCCTACCTGACGGTCAGGTTCATCATCTCTCCCGGTCACCAGGGAGAGTGGAAACAGCGAGTGACGTCATGCGGTGTTCCGCAGGGATCGGTACTAGGACCGCCCTTGTGGAATATCGGGTAGGATTATGTGCCGCACGGCGACCTCCCTGACGGGGTTAGTTTGGTCTATTACGCAGACGACACTCTGGTCTTGGCACAGAGAGAGTTGTATCAGCCGGCGGTTGAACTAGCGATACGCAGGGAAAGGATCTAGCAGTTGAAACTTGAAGTGGCACTGCACAAGTCCGAGGCCATGTGTTGTCATGGCCCTTTGAACGTGCCACTATCGAGTTCCCAAATAACAGTAGGAAGGGTTCACGTTGGCGTCGAGTCGACGAAGATGTACCTAGGACTCATCCTCGGCAGCCGGTGGAATTTTGAGCAGCACTTCCGACATCTGGCTCCCAAACTGGTTCGGACTGGGGCTGCCCTCAAGTGGCTCCTGCCTAACCTAGGGGGTCCTTCGCCTTCTGCAGGAGGCTATACGCGGATATCGTTCGGTCCATGGTCCTTTGCGGGGCGCCAGTATGGGCACCGTCGCTGCCAAAGCGATTGACGGCAAAGCTAAATGCATGCCAGAGGATTATGGCCATCCGGATGGTACAGGGATACCGTATGGTTTCACGCAAAGCGGCGAGCCTCCTTGGTGGTCAGCCACCATAGTTGGCTAGCCTAGATAGATCTCATATCAACTGGAGGCAACAGTCCTTGCACGCATGCACAATTTGCGCGTGAAGATGCAACGCCGGGGCGAAATTCCGTGGCGGGCTAAATTCCGGTTTCTTTTTTAGGTGTGAAAATCATCTTATGACAAATCCCGCTCTAGGGCGGACCAGAAAGGGTGTCAGACTTTTACTGACTAAAAACCCACTCCGGTTCCTTCTATGCCTTCGTCCCGGGGCCCCGGGTTTCACTTTCACACTACCCGTGGCCCCAGTAGGCTCCTACGATTTGCTGACATCTCCCTGAGGCGCGCGTGGAACAATACGCGCCGTCGACGACTTGGGCTCGGTCCGGACGGTTACTGGATGATCGGACGGCGAGCCGCCCATTGCTCGCCGTCCGCAAGCCCGCGCTTACGGTGGCCGGAAATCGGGATCGGAATCCCGGCGGCGGTTGGGGCGTGAGGACCGTTGCCTCACGCGATCGGTCGCCTCCTTTGCTAGCATTACTACTTCGCAGAATGAGGCGACTGCCTGCCACTCCTCCTCGCTCCGGACCATGGCCTGTACCAAGGCCTGGCGCGACAGATCGCCGCGGATCGCCCCCACGAGGACACGGCGTTGCTCTGCCCAAGCGAGGCACACCTCCACCGTGTGCTCCACCGTGGGACAAAATTCCGGTGGGATTTCATGGCTCCCTGCAATAATTGACAAATTTAATATAGAGATAAGGGAAAGGATAATCATAGGGATTAGTATCCTTTCCGAATCCAAAAGCCCTTTGCAAAAACGACAGCATGCATAATAATCAGCCTAAAAATATTCCCACTAGGGACTCAAGCCTCCTTCCTCTAGGAAAGGCCGTAATCCATGGGACCATGGGAGTCAAGTGCGGGTTTAAAAATGACAGACTTGATTCTCCTTGTAGGTCTAAATCTTTGCTTTAGCGAACGGAGGAGGAGGGAGCTTTGAAATAAGACGAAATGCCATTTTTAGATTAATGCTTATATTAAAAATTGTTTTAACTATAATAATAACATTTTAATATTTTTAAATATTTATTTTTAATATTTGAATATGTGGAAGATGAATTAACGGATTAATAATAATTCTTTATTTTTAGCCAACCAAGGCTCCTAGTAACAATACATAAATAAATCTACAACTTAAACACATACAACTAGTAAATAAACAGTGTAATTGTAGTAAAGTATTACTCTAATTGTTTATATTGTAGTTTAGTTGTAACAAATAATTAAAATATATACATAAAATAATGATATATGTTGCATACTTGTAAACAAAACGAATTTAGTTTAAAAATAAAACCCATGAATTAACAGGTAACAATTAGCTGCCATCAATTATAGTAAAAACAAGATTCCTAACAGATTTATTCTTAAAACTAAATTACAAGACATTATTAAACTGTAGCACTATAACAGTGTACGTTGTGAAGAAACCAACAATTGCGGGCAGCATGGACATGTTGACATCCAGAGATCCGAACATGTTCGCGCGAACAGGACGCGTGCGCATGTAGCGCAGGAAATCCTTTGCCAATTTGTAGTACTCTTCATCTGAAAAAATAATAATTAAATTTACAATGTTAGTCTGATGGCCAGTGGCCCTGACTGCTATGCCGGAGGTTGTGAATTTAATTCCTACCCAGCACAAATGTTTATGTGATGAGCACGATCATTTGTTCTGTGTCTGGGTGTAATTTATCTATAATTAGCGATCCTTGCCGACTTCGCACGGGTGAAATGCTGATACCACCGCAACCGCTATGTCCCTGCCTTTTAAATCTGTAATATTTTTGAAAATATTCATTTAAATTGCATGGTTTAACCATAACCATATTGATCTAAATTAAATGCACAATGTATTTGAGGTACTTAATTGGACAGTTGATTTCGAGCTGTTATATTATGTTCTAATCGCTAAAAGAACTCTGATACCGCGGTACAGGATTTTGAACTTTAGTTGTGTTACTACAATATTTTTTTTTTTTAAATATTATATAACTTTCACACAACGCCATCTAGTTCCAAACTAAGCAGAGCTTATACTATGAGTACTAGACTACTGATAAACATACATATATATTTCTAAATACATATACATCACCATATAGTATAAAACAAAGTCGTTTCCCGTGTCTGTACTTATGTATAGTTAGATCTTTAAAACTACGCAACAGATTTTGATGCGGTTTTTTTTAATAGATACTCAATCCATTAAAAAAAAACAAAAGAGATTCAAGAAGAAGGTTTATATGTATAATACATGCATAATATAGTAGAGAAATACTGATAATTTTAGAGATTATTAATGTGATGACATAAATAAATACATTTTTTTTGCACTTACATTGTAAACGTTGGCTGAACTCTACGAGATAGATCAAATTAATGTACTACAGTATTGTAAACCTTAAAAACGTCTACAAAAAACTCCGCAATCGTATATGTCTATCTCTTAGGGATAACCCACAATAACCATTTTTTTATCTTTTTATTTTTACGAGAAATAATGGCTTATTTACGAAACGATTTTAAGCAATACAGCATTGATATATGTTGATATGGGGATCTCTGAAAAGAAGTTCTCAAAAAGCCTTTATACGCATTAATCCTTTTACAATGAAGCACCTTAAATACGTTGTGCATTTAATATAGATTAATATGGCCTTTTACTGCATATAATTTAAATGAATATATGGCCTTTTACTGCATATAATTTAAATGAATATTTTAGAAGATATTACAGATATAAAATACAAGGACATAGCGGTTGCGGTGGTACCTGCATTGCACCCGTGCAAAGCCGGGGCGGGTCGCTAATAATATATAAAAAAAAACCGAGAATTAGATGAATTGTAACACCAGTGCGAAGCTGTGGTGAATCCTAAGATATAGATAAAACATAAACTTACTTTCCAGCGTATGTACACAGAGTTCACAATTTTTCTGCTTCAGCTCCTCGTAGCTTTTTTGAATCTTCTGGCCAGCGTGAGATATCATGAACAGCGCACTGAGGAACATCGACATCGAGAGCAAGTTCGGTAGGAGGGAGATGAAAGTCGCAGTACCCTGTGATTTACAGTTATGAAAGTTAAACGAAAATATTGTAAAATTAAAAATTATTATTACACAATTGTGAAAATTTTAAAATAAATTTCTTTTCATGACCGAAATAGTAATAGTAAATACTTATTTCATTAGTTCAAAACGTGTTTACAAGTTGTACAAATATTGAAATTCATACATACCTTTACGGTTATGATAGCGATAAAATACAGTAATATTATGTAATATGCGGTCACTATCAAAAGCATGATAGACAACTGAAAAAAAACATACATATAAATTAATATTAATATTAAATTAACCAAAAAATTTTAAATCGGAAGATAATTAAAACATCATCATCTTCTTACTCTTGCCCCGTCTTATTTGGGGTCGACGCAACACGCTTTTCTTTCATTCTATCCTGTCACTCGTCATGCTATCACTAACTCCTTTTTCTTTCATATCATACCTCACACATTAATCCATCCATCTTTTCTTTGACCACCCTTTTCCTCTCCATCCTTTTCGTAACATACGTTTTATCTCTCCTCTTCATTTTTTTTTTTTTTTCGGTGGGAAAATCATCTTATGACATCCCCCGCCCTTGGGCGGGGCGGGAGATAGTGTCAGACTTTTACTGACTAAAAACCCACTCCTGTTCCTTCGTTGCCTTTCGTACCAGGGCCGAGTCTTCCTTTCAGAATCAGACCCTTGGCCCCAGTAGGCTTCGACCCTGCTAGGCCCCTACAGTTGCTGACATCTCCTTGAGGCGCGCGTGGAACAGCACGCGCCGTCGACGACTTGGGCTCGGTCCGGACGGTTACCGGACGGTCGGACGGCGAGCCACCAATTGCTCGCCGTCCGCAAGCCCGCGCCTACGAAGGCCGGAAATCGGGATCGGAATCCCGGCGATTGGGGCGTGAGGACCGTTGCCTCACGCGATCGGCCGCCTCCTTTGCTAGCATTACTGCTTCGCAGAAGGAGGCGACCGCCTGCCACTCCTCCTCGCTCCGGACCATGGCCTGTACCAAGGCCCGGCGCGAGAGATCGCCGCCGCCAATCGCCCCCACGAGGACACGGCGTTGCTCTGCCCAAGCGGGGCACACCTCCACCGTGTGCTCCACCGTGTCCTCCGGGCGGTCCACACAATGGTGGCACCCGGGCGTTTCTTCCGCACGAATCCGGTGCAGGAACCTCCCGAACTTACCATGTCCGGTGAGGACCTGCGTCATGCTGAAGGTAAGGACGCCGTGTTGCCTTTCCAGCCACTCCTCAAAGAGGGGACTTATCGCCATAATTATGGTGTGCCCAGCACTGGGTTGCCATAGTCGCTGTCGCCATTCCGCCATGAGACCCTGCCGGAGCTCTGCCCGCCATGCCGCGACTTGTCGCGGCAGCGGAGATTCACCCCGACGTTGCATCTCCACGCGTAGATCTCTCCTCTTCATGGTAATGTATGTCGGCGTATGATCGCTATCGATGTCAAATGGTTTTGTGCCCATATGTACCATACCAAAACAAATTATTTCCTTATAACTTTTTCGTCACTGGCGCTACTTTCAAACTTCCTCTAATATACTCATTTCTTATTTAATCCATTCTCGTCACGTACACTACACATTAAACTTTTAGATTCAAGATTGACGAAAATAGGAATACCTAAATCAAGAGGTAGGGTAATCATGATTACCTGTAGGCTAAACATTGAATTGTATAAGTTAGAGCTGCAGTTAATATTTTCGTATGCTTTCATCCATTTGTTTAATTTCTCTTGTTTGTCAGCTATTCTCGACAAATTGTCTGTATGGTCTAATCTTTCCTGATTTTCCATAATCTCTGCCAGTTCGCTATCTATTGATCGCGTAATTGCTTTCAGTTGCTCAGAAATCACGAATAAAATACAACTTAATACATAATATTGGAAAACGTAACGGAAATCAGACATGGTATTGATGAACTGAAAAACCACGTTAACGACTAAACTCATTTTACCATCACTATTAGACGCCCGAAGATAGGTGAATAATGCGTTCAGAATAATAATAACCAATATTACTCTTATAGTTGAAGCTTTTTGTGTTTTCAGCATTCTTTGATTATATGATTTGTCATCGAAAATTTTGTAAAACGAATCAAAATTTACAAGCAGGCACAAAAATCTTTTGCAGTAATATAAAGATGCTAACATTACATAGATCGAGAAAGTAGCGGACGAAAAGAAATATATCCGTTGAGCTGTTATTTCAAATTTACCATCTATCGTCGAAAAGTTGACCAAAGTACAAAAGGCAATATTGATCGAATCGAAAAGTACCCAAAGAAATACAAGTATACGGTTACGTTTTTTTAAACACAAATAATTTCTAAACACAGATGTCACATTTTCTATTAACAAAACATATTTTAACGGTGTGAGATTCATAGCTTTAAATGTGGTAGTTAAAATTCTTGATTGACCAGTGTTTCGACTACTGAAATTAATGTAACTGTTAGTTATAGTTGAACGACTAATGAAGATACTATCTGCAAAAGCGGTAGTTTGTTTTTAATCCAATTTCCTAATGGGAGTGGCGCTAGTTAAGTAATAACGTCACTTGCATTAGGAAATTTACCAACTAATTTATTTAAAAAAATGATAAATACAAAATAAGCCTTTATTGCTGGCCAAACTACTCGTAATTGACAATAATATACTTAATAGTATAATTTTGTAACACGACATTATTATTATAAGCAGCGTTATTCATCATCATCATTTCAGCCGAAAGACGTCCACTGTTGGACATAGGCCTCTCCCAAGCGTCTTCATCCACCTATACCCGCATTCCCGCGACTCTCACCAGGTCGTCGGTCCACCTTGTGAGAGACCTATTGAGTAGCGTAATTAAAGACACAATAGAAAGACAATGACCGAACGAACGCCGGCGTTCGCTCGCAATTTAATGAATTAAATGCACAATGTATTTAAGGAACTTAATTGGATAAGGATTAATGCTGTATTGCTTAAAATCGCTTCGTAAATAAGCAATTATTTCTCGTAAAAAGTATGGGATATAAAATGGTTGTTGTGGGTTATAGATAGACATATACCATCGCGAACTTTTTTGTAGACATTTTTAAGGTGTACAATATTGTAGTACATTATATGATTATAATGATCTATCTGCGCATAACGAACCCTTCGTTAAGCGCAAAAAAATGTGTTTATTTACGATATCACATAAGAAACCTCTAATATTACCAGTGTTTCTCTAGATAGTATATTATGCATGTATTATACATGCAAACCTTCCTCTTAAATCACTCTATCTATTAAAAAACCGCATCAAAATCTGTTGCGTAGTTTTAAAGATCTAAGCATACATAGGAACAGACAGCGGGAAGCGACTTTGGTTTATACTATGTAGCGATGTTGTCCACTGGCAGAGGTGCTGATTTCGCTTTGTTTTCGTGGTAATTATTCTTAATTAAAAGCGAATAATGATTAAATAAAAGTGCATTGAATTATAATTACGACCCAAAGTTGCGTTATTAGATATAACAAATACCGACCTGCAGTCAATCAGCAGGTTGTATGAAGCGTACGATTTTAATTGCAATTGGCTTTTTATTTAAACACAGGACATCTACCTATTTATTTTTTATTTAAATTTTAATGCTTATATTGGTCAGTGGTGGCCGAGTGGTAACTGCCCCGACTTACGAGTTGAAGGTCGCGGGTTCAAAGCCAGCCAGGCGCATTACTTTGTGTAATTTATTTCATCACCACTGCTCTCAAAACGGTGAAGGAAAACATCGTGAGGAAACCGGCATGTCCTAGAACCAAAAATTCGAAGACATGTGACGTTCACCGCACTGGACCCGCGTGGTGGATTACGGCCCATTCCCTCTCCTAGAGAGGAGGCCTGAGTCCCAGCAGTGGGATCATTAAAAGGCTGATTATGTTTATGTTATGCTTATATTGGTTCTTACAAGAGCAATACATAAGTTACTACTTTACCTACTTCAAACCATTTATTATCATGGAAATCCCACACTAATGATATTGCCAAACGTGGATTGACACATCATCAAATTTTAACGTTTAAAAGATTTGTCAAATTTTAGTTGGCTATATCATGAAATGCAACCACTTCATGAAATGGCCAGTCATATCATGAAGTGATCAATTCTAAGATCTGGTCACGACAAATCGTCTGAAGGCGAAATGTCTAGTTTTATTCCTTGAGATCCATAATTAATAAATAATAAGCAGCCTATGGCATGCTCTTAAGGGAAATCATATGGAACTTCATTGCTATTAACAAACAGACAATCTTCTACAGGTATTTTTGAGCTGTTTAAACAATATTCCCTATTTTTAAATGAGACAAAAGCATACCTTCATTAATGCTTATATTTTTATATACACACAAATAATATAGCTTATTTTAACAACAGTTTATCAGAAGGTAAGTACTTAAAAATCTAGAAAGATTCATAGAAGTATATAGAGTAGACCAGTCAGAAGTATTTATTAGAATTTATGTCAATATGTACAGTTAGGGGTCAAAAGTGCAGGGGCACTTTACTAATGCAAAATTGTCTGAAATTTCTTTGTAATAGAAGTTGAATGGTTCAGAACTAGTTTATACAATATTTTAGATTTTATTCTACGAATGAAATCAATCATTAAACATAGATCCCCTTCTACAAAGAAATTTTAGACATTTTAGCATTGCAAGAGTGCAACAGCACTTTTGACCCTTGACTGTACCTAACCTTTTACCAACTTTGATGAGTTTGGCTAGACTAGAAATTTCTAACCGGTTTTAGCTGCTCATTAGTAATTTGTACATGGAGAGACTGCTTATTTGACCTCCAAAAACACAGTAACGAATACACGCTACCATTGGTTAGACTAGTGTCTTCTAGCATCCGTAACGACTATCAAATTATCTACAATCACGCTGCGACCGAAAGGAGCGGAGCCGTTATCAAAGACGCGGTGACAGTTTTTTTTTAGCCTGTTCTGTCCCATTCTTGGGCAAAAGCCTCCCTCCACTGTTTCCATCTTTCATCGGTGATAGTTAGTTGTTTAATACATATTTTAGAAGTATGCTGAACAGTGTGTAAAGTTCCGCAAACCACCATTGAAGAAGGGAGGATCGTCCAACCAGATGGGTGTTTTCTCTGGTCCGGGCAACTGCCCCATAGTTGATTTCAGACAATTTTATATGTTCTAATCGCGTGGAAAACTGATACCAAGATGCAGGATTTTTGTATTTTAGTTTCTGTGTGGCTACATAGATGTCGCTATAACATTTTTTCTTGTGCTACAAAACACACTAAAGTAAAGAAGATACACATTGTGTTATCGTTACAAGTAAAAGAACCTACATCTTCTATATAATTATATAAAAGCGAAATACCACTCACTGAATTATCACGAAATCTCAAAAACTATAACACCTACAAACTTAAAATTTGGCTGGTAGGTTCCTTATAGCGTGTAGTCATCCTCTAAGAACAGATTTTACGAAACTCCACCCCTAAAGGGGTAAAACAGGGGTTAGAAGTTTATATGGAGAAATCGACTTTTACGCGGGCGAAGCCGATGACAGAAGCTAGTTTATTATCAAAGTTAAAAAAAATACCTAATAGCCTACCATAAAATTGCTATACTTATTGTATAGCATATAGTTTATTGTGTATCGTGGGTGTGTTAATAAACATGTAAACTCGCACACAAAATTTCACATAACATCTAAACGAACGGAAGTAGTTGCGGACTTAATACAGCAAGGCATTTCTAGTTCACCTTTGGGTAAAAGAACAATATTGTGAATTGTACACAGAAAAAATCTATGCCATCTTTCTACAAGACATTATTGAACTGCAGCGCTATAACAGTGTAGGTAGTGAAGAAAGCAACAACGGAAGGCAGCATGGACATGTTGACGTTCAGAGTCCCAAATACGTGCACGCGAACAGGACGCGTGCGCACGTAGCGAAGAAGGTCCTTTGTCACCTTGTAGTATTTTTCGTCTGAAAAAGAATATTTGAATTTTTATCTTACTTACATTATAAAGACTGTATTGTCTATTTGTATCAAATAAACATGTAAGAGTAGTGGTGACCACGTAGTAATTTAACGGCCCCGACTTCAAGTTGTAGGTCGCAGGTTTAAGCCCAGTTAGGAGCTGATGCTCTTGACTGGGATCAGTACTACTCTCAAAACGATGCAGGAAAACATCGTGACGAAACCTGCTTTTGAACCAAAAATTCGAACACATTTGACATCCATCAATCCTCACTAGACCCCTGTGGTGGATTGCGGCTCATTCATCTTCTCATTGTCTCTTATATCGTTATTATTTTTACTTTATTTACACTGTAGTCACATGATAGCGACAAGAAACATGTAACAGAGATATTTGTAATTACAATTCATGATTGAAAAGAATGTCCATGGAGTTTCTTGCACATTCTTCTCCTTAGAAATCTACGCTTTGGAATGTGCAATTAGTATTTTTTTTCTGACCGACTGACTTCTTGACATTCCAAAAGTGCCTGTAAATGGTTTGTTAGAAATAAAATAATGATAATAATAATAATAATAATAAAGAGCAATCATTGTGCCGATAGTCGTAACGGCCAATGGCTTAATAGCCAAGAGCCTCGAACAACATCTAAGGAGGCTCTCGTTAGGCAGCTGGATCAAAGGCCTGATCCAGAAAGCAGTACTCCTGGACACAGCGCGCATCGTTAGAAGATTCCTCTCTCAGGAGCCCTGACCACCGGTAGCTTGGACCCTGCTCCCGATGCCGGTGGGCTACTACTTTTTATATTTTTAAATGTTTTTTTTATTTCATTTTTTAAGAAATATTTAAAAATGTAATTAATATGTACATAAATTTAATAAATGGAATAATAATAATAATATTCCATAACTATCACACAACGCCGTCTAGTCCCAAGCTAAGCAGAGCTTGTGTTATGGCTACTAGACAACTGATAATCATACTTATATATTTCTAAATACATACATATATAGATAAATTACACCCAGACACAGAACAGAACAAATGATCATGCTCATCACACAAACATTTGTCCTGGGTGGGAATCGAACCCACGACCTCCGGCATAGCAGTCAGGGCCACTAACCACTAGACCAACAGGCCAGTCAAAATGCTTTGAATTTTTGAATCTTTCCCTCTGAGCTCTTGAAGAGGAGGCTTGAGTAACAACAGTGGGAACATCATAAGACTCATTATGCTAATCATGTAAGTCTGAAATAAAACAAAACATAATTTAATATGTATGTATGACCAAATAAACATATATTTTGGTCTGTTAGATTAGCAAAACATTGGACTATTGGAGTTTGCCGTTTGTCACGTAAAAAAAAAAGTAGAAATTACCGTGCGCTAATATTTCGCCTGACGGCACTCCTAAGTGCTACATTTTTTACTTACAAGTTCTGTAACGAGGCCCATTTTTCGTGGTAGGAATCATCAAATATCTTCTATCACTCTAGGGTGAAGCAGATAGGTGTGGCAGATTTTAAAACCTACCTATGTTCCTTCATTTGCACTTTGCATTCTAGGGCCATGGAAATTTTGTCAAATATTCCCGCAGCTCTGGCAGGTGTTAGCCCTACTTGCGGCGTACTTGGAACACTACGCGCCGTCGCCTCAGGCTCGGTCCTAACCGGAGGGCCAGATGGCAAGCTACCCATTGCTTATCGTCTGCAAGCCCGCCTACTTTGGCTGGAAATCGCTTTACGACTCCTGATGCCCGGGTTGTCTCCTGTGGCGGCGGCTGGGGCATGAATGAGGTTGTCGGTTCCCACACGGTCGTGGCCAACTCCTTCGCTAGAATTACTGTTTCACACCTCCACGAGGACACGTGACAACGCCCTACTCCTGATCTTTGACGCATTTTATCTTTGTACATTTTCATTGAATTGATTTGGCAAAAAATGCGTGTCTAATATAACTTTAGTTGAGATTGTTGTTATAACAATTCATCTCTAAAAGAAGGAGAGAGAGAGAACCATACTGTCGTGAAATGGTGAATACCTATTCTATGTTCTGATCGAAATTATGAGCTAGTCTCGGCTAGCCATCAATTCCTCATACGTTTAGCCGTTGGGGTTTTTTTTTAAAATCATCTAATTACATCCCTCGCTCTTGGGCGGAGCGAGAAATAGTGTCAGAATTTTACTGACTAAAAACCCACTCCTGTTCCTTCTTTACCATTGTTCCAGGACCCTGGGGATCTCTTACGCATCACCCATGGCTCCAGTAGGCTTCGACCCTGCTGGGCGCGTGGAACACTACGCGCTGTCGACGACTTGGGCTCGGTCCGGACGGTTACAGGACGATCGGACGGCGAGCTACCCCTTGCTCGCCGTCCGTAAGCCCACGCCTACGGTGGCCGAAAATCGGGATCAGAATCCCGGCGGCTGGAGCGTGAGGGCCATTGCCTCGCGCGTGCACGTGCGGCTTCCTCGTATGCTAGCATTACTGCTTCGCAGAAGGATGCGACCGCCTCCAACTCCTCACTGCTCCGGACTACGGCCTGTACCAAGGCCCGGCACGAGAGATCGCTGTGGGGGGTAATTATAATAAATTAATTAACAAACGTCTTTACAGAAATCCCAATGAAACACAAAAATTGTTTCTACCTATATCTGTTATAGACTTTGGAACAACCCAACCGATGTACCCCAAACTGGTTTTATTAGAAAGGCAATAATGCGACGATGGTTTAGACTATTAAAAAAATGCATTAAATAAAATATAAATTCCCTTTTTTCCAACAAATTAACAAATAGTAACATTATGGTATAAGTGTGTAATGTTAGTGATTACCGTCGAGGCGGTATTTAGACCCGAGCCATGGCGAGGGTCTTAAGAGAGCCAAGAACGGTAATCATTAATTACTCACGTGTGTCATACGACGTTTTTCGATACACTTGTGAAGAAAACAACAGTAAAACTAATACAATTTTCTGTGACATGGTGGTAAAAATCTGCTTTGATAACCATGCGTATAATTTTTTTTTATTTATCCCTAGAGGAAGGCTAAGGTATTTTGATCATACTGCCTAGTCTTACGTTTAACATAAACGTAAGACTAGGCAGTATGATTCTTGCGTGAAAAGTTTTTACGATAATGTCTTTCGTAGTGACAATAGAATACGGATGGAACATTTTCTAATGATTTTGTAGTATTTAATTTAATTTAATTAATACAGCCACTAAACTTTACTGGAATAAAAAAAACCACGCCAAAAACCGTGCGCATCTTAAAATGGCGGCCATAGACCACAAAAAAATAAAATTGAATTGTACATTCAAATATTTACTTACTAAATGTTTTTTATTAATTTAATTACAAGTTAAATTTGTCAATTTTAACTTGTAAATTGAATGAAATAAGTAAGTAAGACATTAATTTATATACTATTGAACGGAATTTTATTCGAATTCAAAATTTGTTTTGCGAACAAAGAGGTGGAACAAAAAGGTTTTAACTACATTATAGTACTAGTGCGTAATGGTAATCAAAATGTCACAGTTTGGTTACGAGTGTCATTATATACCTAAGTGCAGTGCAATAAGAGTCACTTTCTGAGCAAGTGTGTTGAAAACGTATTTTTTTTTTAACGTGGCATACACTGGCAATGAATACAGAAGTAAATAGTTAGTAGTAGAAGCGGGTCTACCACACGTACAAGCTTTACCACAGTTTTAATTGCGCAGGCCAGTTTGTACACGGAACACCGTATAAAATTGTATAAGTTTTACTAGTCACACGCACGGTTTGCATGCACAGGAAAACTGTGGTGAAACTTGTGCGTGTGGTAGGCCCGTAAGATTGTACAGTAAGATAACTAACGTTCAAGTGAGTGCACGCAGAGTTCGCAGAGCTTCTGTCGCAGCTCCACATAGCTGTTCTGAATTTGCTGGCCAGCACGGGATATCAAAAGCAAGGCGTTGAGAAACACAACCATCAAAAACAGATACATGAGCTGCATTGTCGACGTTGCAGTGCCCTGTGGAAGAAAAACAACTACTGAAAAACCTGCCAAGTGCGAGTCGGAATTGTGTGCGAAGAGTTCTGTACCATCAACTGCTGTGGTATGGTGGTTGGTGGTCTTTTTAATCAAAGGTTGACTGGTAGTGAATGCTTTGTTACAATAAGTCCGCCTATGTTCAACTAATGTAGGTATATAAAGTTGAAATAAATAATGTAAATATTATGTTTAGGTAAGTTTTTTTTTTTTTTCGGTGGGAAAATCATCTTATGACATCCCCCGCCCTTGGGCGGGGCGGGAGATAGTGTCAGACTTTTACTGACTAAAAACCCACTCCTGTTGCCTTCGTCCAAGGACCCCGGGTTTCGCTTTCACACTACCCATGGCCCCAGTAGGCTTCGACCCTGCTGGGCCCCTACGATTTGCTGTCATCTCCCTGAGGCGCGTGTGGAACAATACGCGCCGTTGATGACTTGGACTCGGTCCGGACGGTTACCGGACGGTCGGACGGCGGGCTACCCATTGCTCGCCGTCCGCAAGCCCGCGCCTACGGTGGCCGGAAATCGGGATCGGAATCCCGGCGGCGATTTGGGCGTGAGGACCGTTGCCTCACGCGATCGGCCGCCTCCTTTGCTAGCATTACTGCTTCGCAGAAGGAAGCGACCGCCTGCCACTCCTCCTCGCTACGGACCATGGCCTGTACCAAGGCCCGACGCGAGAGATCGCCGCCGCCGATCGCCCCCACGAGGACACGGCGTTGTTCTGCCCAAGCGGGGCACACCTCCACCGTATGCTCCACCGTGTCCTCCGGGCGGTCCACACAGTGGCGACACCCGGGCGTCGCTTCCGCACGAATCCGGTGCAGGAACTTCCCGAACTTACCGTGTTCGGTGAGAACCTGCGTCATACGGTAGGTGAGGACGCCGTGAGGTCTTTCCAACCACGCCTCAAAGAGGGGACTTACCGCCATAATTGTGGCGTGCCCAATGTTTAGGTGAGTGGAGTTATGATATTTTTTTTTCGGTGGGAAAATCATCCTATTACATCCCCCGTTCATAGCCGGAGCGCGAGATAGTGTAAGATTTTTACTGACAAAAAAAAAGAAAAAACCTACTCCTGTTCCTTCACTGCCTTTCATAACAGGGCCGAGTCTTCCTTTCAGAAGAAGACCCTTGGCTCCAGTAGGCTTGGATCCTGCTGGGCCCCTACAGTTTACTGACATCTCCTTGAGGCGCGCGTGGAACAGTACGCACCGTCGACGACTTGGGCTCGGTCCAGACGGTTACCGGACAATCTGCGGCGAGCAATGGGAAGCTCGCCGTCCGCAAGCCCACGCCTACGGTGGCCGGAAGTCGGAATCGGGATCTCGGCGGCGGTGGCGTGAGGGCTGCGCTCTCGCGCGTGCACGTGCGGCCTCCTCCTTTGCTAGCATTATATATATATCTATACCTACTATAGTGTATGTGACCTGAGGAAGTGTGACTTTTGTGTCAGCCATTCACTCTACTGAGTTGTGGCGGATGCCATATTGAATTTCCTACAACATAATTTCACACATTCTGGATACAAAACTTATTCAATTTCAGAGAGAGAAGAAAGAGATTTTCAAAACCTTACTGCTACGATTTACGTACCTTAACGGTTAAAATGGCGATAGAATACATCAATATTATATAATATACGGTCACTATCAACAGCATGATGGTTAACTGAAAAAAAAATTAATTCAAAAGTATAGCCAGAAACTATTCAAGTACCTTATCTTACCTAAGATAAGGTTCATTACCTGCATGCTAAACATTGAATTGCATAAGACGGAGCTATAGTTAACGTTTTCATACGCTTTCTCCCATTTCTTTATCTTGTCATAGTTGACAGTAACGTGCGACAAGTTTTCTGCGTGTTCCATATTTTCTAGTTTTTCCTTGATCTTCGATAGCTCGCTATCTATTGAACTCGTGATTGCTTTCAGTTGCTCAGATACCAAGAACAAAATGGATTGCAAAACGAAATATTGAAAGATGTATCGGATGTCGGACATGCTGACGCAGTACATAGATATAATGGTCACTACCCATCCCATTCGACCAGCACTGGTAGGCATACGAAAATAAAGGAACAAAACGATCAGTACACCACAAACTGCCACTATTTTATACGTTAAAACCTTTTGTGCCTTCAACATTTTCTGGTAAAAGACTCCATCATCACAACAATGATAAAAAGCATCGAAATTTAATAAAAGTTTATGAAATTTTTTGCAGTAACATAAAGATGCAACTAATAAATAAATGGAGAAGCTGGTGGACAGATAGAAATATGTTTGTGGACTCTGAATTTCGAATTTTTCTCCCGGTTCATAGTTGTTCACGGCAGTCAGTGCAATGTTGAATGCTTCAATGAATACCCAAAAGATTACAAAATAACGGGTATATTTTTTTAAACATAAATAATTTCTGTACACGCTTGTCACATTTTCGATGTACAAAATATATTTTAAGGGCGTGAGATTCATCGGTATTTGATCAAGTATAAGTCCTTGATTGACGTGCATTATTGCTAAAGGTTGAGACGTGACTGTTAGCATTAGAAAAATAATAGTGATTAAACAATCATCCGCAATGTTAGCTATTTGCTTTTAATCTAATTTTCTAATGACAGCCATAGAGGTAAAGTAATTGTTTGTTTAAAACAATACACCACTTATAAAATTTCTAATTTTGTAAAGTGTGCTTTAGCTGGAAATAATGATGAGGACAAACCACAATGATCGAGACATTGTTAATTATTTTAGCTGAGCTTGGTGGAGAGCTCATCAGTTGTGGGAGTGTGGTGCAAAATTAATAGCGGCCAGACAGACATATTGCGGGATGTAGATATGAACGAGGTTTAATGGGCGTAAAATTTTGGGTGCTTTCTGATACCTAATGTGTTTGTATCCCTTTTATTAATAAAGGATGGAATCACTGCACTTGTTTGACACTACACGTGTTTAACACTACTAGTGTTTTACACTATGTAAGAATTATCCTACATTGTATAGAACAAAAGTCACTATCCTCGTCTGTCTTTCTGTTTATGCGCTAATTCCTCCTAAAGTACGCAAAGGTTTTCGATGCGGATTTTAATAATAGCCCCCTTTACACAGCAATTCAATTGCGCGTTCTCAGGAGCGTACACGATTGCGCGCGTGACTGACGAGAGTGATAAGCATTGAACGCATGTTTTTTCTCGTCCAACATCTTCACAAGTGCACTCTTTCGCACACAATTACTGCTTCATGCACGAAAGAATAACTGTGTAAAGCCCGCTACGATGAATTCAAACCGATTGACGATGGTGACTGGCAAAATTTAACAATTTTACCAGTTTTTATTACTACTAATCTTTTTCTTTCTTTCTTTCAGTATTTTAGAGAGTATGATTCTCAACTACATACAGTCACATGCAATAGTGCCTGGGTAGTACAGAAATAAAATCGTGTGAAGCGAGAAATGACGCTATCTAGCGTAAAACCAGATTAAAAGGTTGCTATCGACAACATTACATTATACTGTTAACAGACGGCGTCGCTGTGCTTCAAATGATCAATGCTTAGTTAATGCTTATTTTTGTAGTACTATCTTTTTGTTTCTTCAAACATTGAAATAATTTATAATTTCTTTTAAAGAGATGAAGATATTAAAATAGAATATCAATTTATAAATATTTGATTATCTATGTGTTAGTTTTCAAACTTAACAACTTTATAAATCCATATTCAACCCACCCTGGTTGAATATGGATTTATAAATAATAACTAGTAGGTAGTATAAATAATACTTAGACCAAAGAGTTATGACTAAGCTCAAGTGATCGTTCGCTAAGTTAATTTCGATTATCTCGTTCCAGCGCCTTTCGTTCAATTTTGTTTTTAACCACGTCTATTGTCTACTTATTTTACCAAAATGAGTTAAAATAATTGCTATGCATAATCAAGGTAAAAACTTGTCAGAAATAGCCAGAGAAACCGGTGTAAACGTAAGTAGTTTTTTTAACTCTTTTATATAACAAAAACCTCCTATATAATAATCACTATTGGGTATTATATATTTCTGCTTTATTGTTGCAGAGAAAAACAGTTGTTCTATGGATATGACGATTTAAAGAAGAGGGTTCTTTGAAACACCATCAAAGAGCTGGCAGACTAAAACTAATAAACATGTCGCAGCGCCAAACCATGATTACGAAGGAAACGGAAGAGGAGTACGAAGAAAACGGACGTCTTACTTACTTAAATATTATATTACAAATAAATATCCACTTGTTAGCTTTAATATAATATTCCTACCGATTTCTTTTGTTTGTCATACTTACAAAAAGTGTGAGTACTACGTAAGATTTGAACTCACGGCTCATTGATTTACCTATCTGCACACCCTAACCACTAGGTCAACATGACTCTAGTTTGGATGATGAAATTATGAACTACAATCAGTTGTTGACGACAATGATGACGCATCATTGTCGTCAACAATATATTAATAATAATTGTCGACGTGTGTCTATTATTTGTTAATTTTGTATGAACAAGTTTGATTACTTACGTTCTTGGATAAATTTCCTATAAATTGAACGCATTATATTTTATAGTCTCTACCCTCAAATTTTTTTTTTTCGTTTTTATTTGTAAAAAGTCATATTCCCGCCACCATTTTGTTTATGGAGCCCCTGCAGTTTGACAGTTCTTGACAGTTCTTGTTCGTGAAAAGGTTAAACTAAAAGTCAAGTTTATTGTTTGTGAGATTGCCTTTGGTCGCCACTTAGCTGTGAAGAAACCAACGCCATCTAGTTTAATTTTCGAAAACTTAAACTTTAACGTGCAAGGGAAAATAGGCGTTATGGTATCCAAGCACTTTTGCAGTTCTACTGTACATGTCGACAAAATCTGTCGATTATGATTTTTTTGACATATTTATTATTTTTATAACTTCTCGCGCTCTGTGGCAGACCAACCGTGTCAGACTTTTACTGACTAAAACCACATCTGTGTCTTTCTGATGCCCTTGTCTTTCAAATGTTCCCGCAGCCTGTGACAAATATGTTGGCTTGTTAATTTATCGCATGGGGTGGGGTCATAAGGCTCTGCCTTGCACCGCTGCAGCGCTGACGCGGTGCTGTCGCGGCTGTTTGCACAGCACTGCACCGCTCGTCAAGCGGTAATGGATATTGAAGTGTTCGACCAAGCTGGATTTTTGTCACTGATAAAAATATCAGTGTTTCAATCGTTGCGGAACTAAAACGATGGTTATTTTAATTAAATTGTGTTTGCTTTGATATTATACTTCCCAATTTAAAATTTCATGCCTTTTTTTATAAAAATGTTTTGAAATTAAACGAACGTTTGAAAAGTTTTACGGTTCGATATGAAAATAGGTAAATAGAATGAAAAGTATATGTGCAATGCCAACTTAATAGTCTAGTAAATATTAGGAAAAATTCCAGCTAGTGTACGAAATATTTTTCAGATTTCTGTTTGCTTTGTAGTAAAATATGAATGCAGATTCGTTTGACAACGTCACGAATTGAAAAAAT
This sequence comes from Mythimna pallens, assembly GCA_961205895.1. NCBI lineage: Eukaryota > Metazoa > Arthropoda > Insecta > Lepidoptera > Noctuidae > Mythimna > Mythimna pallens. The sequence goes on along the minus strand of OY540831.1, from coordinate 9,650,633 downwards.
ATAAATAGTACAAATAATTACGAGTATCTGATTCTCTGTGTATGAAGAATTATAATTACTTACAAAACATTGAAACAATCGTTAGTATTATTTTGTTAGTATTTTTTTTGTATTATTTTACAAAACAATTATTGACCTACTTTCTCATATCACTATGTGAAAGTAGGTCTTTAAACACAATTTTCCTATATATCTGAGTTTTAAAAAAAACCCCTTGAGCATTACTTTTTACTAAGTTAAACTTAAAATGTCATAATAACACTCGCTGCTACCCACGACTTCGCCCGCTTGAAAGTGATTTCTCCATATAAAGTTTGGACCCTATTTCAACGCATTAGAGGATGAATTTACTTCTTGTATATATCATAAAAAGAACCTGCGTGCAAAATTTTAGCGTTCTAGGTTTGAACCTAGACCTAGACGCTAAAATTTTGCACACAGGTTCCAGCCCAAATTCTTTGCCTTTTATATTATACAGATAAAGTTTCTATATTAAATAAATCACACTGCTTCCAAGAAACCACCACTTAGCTATGTCATGCACAATTTATCTTCATAGCAATAAGAGATAAGTTGAGCACTACACTGCCGTGCAGGCGAGATGAGCACAGATATTAGCGCAATTACACACGCGAGTACGCGCAGCGGCACAGTTATAAAGGTGTGCCTTCATGTACGCGAGACGGGTATTATGTTGACATCGGTAATGGTAATATGCGTTTTGGTACACTCGTGTTTTGTACACGTATGTTTACTGTTGAACAATTGTAGTGGTTGTGGGTCTTTATGGTTACTTAAAGATCAATTTTTAGGTCAAGAGTGAATTGATACTTCTAGGGAAGCGTGCTTCATAGTCGACTATATTATCGCTCACAGTCAGGTGAAATAGTGGTCAAGCGCGAGCCAATCAATAATGTAAAAAAGCAAGATTAGCAAGGTTAGTTAAAACATGTATAGAAAAAAAAAACGACAATTGCGAGTTGGACTTGCACACTGATTCTTGTATGGAGTCTTAAAGATTTTATCAAATCCCAAAAAAGTTTTTTTTAACGTAATAACAAATTTACTGTTTTCAGATTTATTTCGGCTAAACTTTCCTTTATGGACCGTCGATTTGGAAGTTCATTTTTTTATTGTAGATTGTACTCATAAATAGAAAGCTCTTTGCAAAATATTAAGTTGCGCAAACTTACCGTTTACGAGATATAATTCTCCAAAGTTCCATAAAAATTGTAAATTAATACGCCATTTAGGTTAGATAAATTGTCATTGTAGATGTCAAAGTTGACGTTTCACGTTTCGTTAAGCGTCCCCGCTTGTTTGTGGTTTGTTTCATTCAATTTTGTCATATATTTTTTTAAATATAATTTTATTTTTACGTATTAAATTACGTATGTAATTAATGTGCACAAAAACCATGCAGTAACAAGCAATTACATTGACTATTTACATAAAAAATGCGAAATATTTGTTTTCACTGAGTAACGGAACGGAACATGAAGCGAGACCATTTTGTTTTATATTCGTCATGAGTTCATGACGTCATGTCAGTCATTGTCTGTTTGTTTTTGTTGCCCTTGCAAGTTGCGTTGGTATGACTGTGTTAGTGAATCATTTGGGTTAGGTTAGGTTAGAACTGTGACCAGATCCCCATCTAATGTTAGTGAATCATTTGGGTTAGGTTAGGTTAGAACTGTGACCATCAACGCGCGAAGGCGAGCGAGCGGAGCGAGCGTGCCGCGGCAGCGGCCGCCGAGCGCCAAATCCCCTTCTAATGTTAAAAACCATTATGATTTAGGCCCAAACCGACCTATAAATCGATGGAAATTATTGTTTTAACCTAACCTAACCTCAAACTTTAAACATGAATATCTTCGTAACCATGGGTTTGCGCGGGTTCGGAATGGTACAGGGGGGTAGTCCTCCCTCCCCCCTCCCCTCCCCCACCCCGACCCTTAAATCGACGGTCCATAAAGGAAAGTTTAACCTTTATTTCTGTAGCTGTGCTATAAGACCTTGCTTTATGCCAAATTTCAAGTTTCCGGGTCAACGGGAAGTACCCTATGAATTTTGATTCTCTTGAAACTGTTTAAATATACGTTTTTTGCGACATAAACGGCTGTATCTTTTTTTTCGTTAACTTAGAATTTTGTTTTTTTAACAGTTTCAAGGCACCGCAGACCTAAGTATATAGTTTTAATGTCAACTCGATATCTCTACGCGTTCCCGAGATAAAGAGTTTTGACAGACAGACAGACAGACGGACAACAAAGTGATCCTATAAGGAATCCGTTTTTTCCTTTTGAGGTACGGAACCCTAAAAAGAAAAATAAGATAATAAAATAGATGCAAACTGTTTGGCTATGTAATAAATACCTTCAATCAAATCAAAATATTTTTATTTCATAAAGGTCTACATGGACATTTATAAAACGTCAGAAGCTAGTGTACTTGTTAAAAGCATAAATAGCCTAGTAATGTTCCCACTGCTGGGACTCAGGCCTCCTCTCTAGGAGAGGGAAACAGGTCATGTTGTATTTACGAGTAATAATAAGATTAACAGCAAAGAGTAGTTTTCTTTTTTTCTCATATTTTATTCGCCGTAATTAGTGACTGGCCAATGTTATAGATCTATACGACGTAAATTCGTTTCTGGACTCAAATATGAACTTTAAAAAATAATTCACAGTCGTGTTAATAAGTACTACTAACCTCCTTACCTTGTAGTACATAACTTCTTCAGCAATCATAACAAATCCTTACACAGAAGTAACAGCTGTGAAGTGTGTGCGCACCTTAAGGTCACATGAGAAACAAGCGGTGTGTGCGCGGCGGCCGCAACGCGTCGTGACACGCTTCGCGTAGCGTGCCGTACTGATGTGTGCATGCCTTTACTAATGGTCTACCAGGCAGCAATTGTTCAATGCAAATGTGCAATGTTGAATTTAATTAAAAAAATAGATTGTAATTTTGTCCAAATAAAATAGATATTTTCAAAGAAAACCAGCCAAGTGCGAGACGAAGAATAAGAAGAAAGATTCTGTACCATTATCCATATTACACTAGATTAAACACTATGGCTATATACCATAGTGTTAAAGGTAAAAAATCAAGTTGGATGTATGGGAGCCCACCTTAAATATTTATTTTATTTTAAATTAATTATTTATTTTTAAAGTGAATATTTACTTTTATAGTGTACAATAAAGTTTATTCTATTTTATTCTACTCTTTACAACTAAATATTCTTTGAATATTTCGAGCTTCCATGTTGCCGTTATTAATTAGCAAAAAACGGCAAAAAATCACGTTTTTATTGGAACCCCACTTAAATATTTATTTTATTCCGTTTTTAGTAGTTGTTGTTATAGTGACCACAAAAATAAATCAACTGTGAAAATTTTAATAAGTTTACTTCGACATAACTAATCGTACTTAGAAAATGGCTAGGCAAGTTGAATTTTTACTATTAAAATTGTATTTAATTTCCAAATACAATTAAAATTTAATGCAGACCGATAGCATAGTCGATAGCTTGGATGTTACAGCATCAAGAAATAAACACTTTTATGTTCTCGTCCTTTTTCGCCAGTCAAAGGGTCTTGTAACGCATTATTCCTGCGAGTACTATATAACATTGACCCCTGGGACCTATCTGTAGTTAATTGTCTCCCCATGGCACCTAACGACAGCCGGTGGCAACTTGAGCAGTTTGGGACCAAATTATCTCATCTATATGCTTTGTGCGATCCAAATATTATGTTGTAGATACCTATCAAAGAGGGGTCTGTTTCTCTATCCATCGGTTAAGGACAAGACTGTCGTAGGCGTGCTACGAAGCGTAGCACTTTCGTAGCGGGCTACGAGCGTGCAGCTATATCTGCTACGTGCATTTTTATCATTTTATTTGAGAAAAAGTTTTGTACTTGTTAAGCTTAAGACCCTAACTCCCGAGTAGTGCTACAAAACAGTGACTTTCTGAAACCTACTACTCCTTGGCAAAGGTTTAAAAAATAGGTTTAAAAAATATATATGTTTACAACAGATTCATGTACAACATTATCGATTTATGATTTTTTCGTAAGACGTCTTTTGCCCAAAAATTAAAAATTTAACAACGTGATAATTTTTTTGCTTGTTTTCCCTACTCCTTTGAAACGGTTTTGATCTTTAAAAATACGTATACACAAAAAAAATGTTAAGTTTTCTTCAGAATGTACATAGCATATATAAATCAATCAATATTTTGCAAAAAAAAATGATTGAAAGGTCAGCGGGGCTCTATCCGGCCAGATGTTCAAGGGACTTTACGCCTTAAGCATTACAATCATAGCACCAATATATACTGGCCCCCTTTCTTCGTTTCATACTACTTATCTGCTTAAAGTTTGACGACTGATTACAAAAAAAATGTAAAACAAAACTAAGTACGAAAATGACGCTTATTTACTGTCATTAATCGATAGTTTTCGTGATCTTTAACATTTATATACTAACGAAAAACTATACATTTCCTATCAAGAAAAACTATAAGGTGTTTAAAAATTAACTTTAAGAAATTCGAGGGGACATTGTACTCCTCATTATGAACAATTTTTACCATGGGACCAAACCAGAAATAGCGAAAAAAAAAATCAGCTGCTCCATACATTTTGACGAGTTATGCGAACATAAACGTAGGGAACAGCTGATTTTTTTTTCGCGGTTGGTCCCATAGTAAAAGTTGTTCATAATGAGAAGTACAATGTCCTCTCGAAATTCTTAAAGTTAATTTTTTAACACCTTATATCTTATCTGATACTAGTGTACCGTTTTTCATCAGCTGTAATTCGTCATAAAGAAAAGGGCAATGACCTTTACTTCCATGCTAAAACAAAACAACTTTAACCTCTCGCGCGTTTCTCGTACCTATAATTTTGAGGTAGTTCAACGCTAGAGAAGATGAGCACGAGCGGAGCACGAGCCGTGTTCAAATTCGTATAGTGTCGCTCGTGCTCGGCTCCTCTAAACTCAGTCCATACTACACGAATCTGAACTCGGATCGTGCTCGATTCCTCTTGCTTAGACCCACCTTTAGCATCATAAGTGCTGACGCTAAAAGTAAAAGTAGTGAAGTTGTTAACCTTCGTTAAGGGGTAAACGAGGCGCACGATTCCACAATAAACCTTACCGTAATGCAGGTAACGACCCAAGAGATACTAACTTCAGCTAGGACTGTTAAGAACTTGTGAGGTAACAGTAAAAGTTACTCTGAATAACATACATATTTAAAATTTTCATAATTGACTGGCCTGTTGGTCTAGTGGTTAGTGGCCCTGACTGCTATGCCAGAGGTCGTGGGTTCGATTCCCACCCAGGACAAATATTTGTGTGATGAGCACGAACATTTGTTCAGTGTCTAGGTGTAATTTATCTATCATATGTATGTATTTAGAAATATATAAGTATTTATTTATCAGTTGTCTACCATACCACAAGCTCTGCTTAGTTTGGAACTAGACGGCGTTGTTTGAAAGTTGTAGAATATTATTATTATTAATCGTCTGATTCACCAAGGTACCTCATCAATTCATTTGTTTCAGAAACATTAATTTCCAATTCATTTTAATGTTCGCCGCTGTCGTATTTAAATTAGCGAGGGTGATTTTTTCTCATAGGTTTTTGTTTAATCAATTTCGTTACTGTTTTTTTTATAAAAGTACTGATGTACTCGATATCACAAAGGCTGGTTTTCGTTAAGCAATCATTGTATTTTTAAATCGATTTTAATCAACGCAAATATTTTTATAACACATATTTATTCAAATCTGAACAGATATTGTAATCTTTTTATATATATAATTATTCTGTACGTCTGTTTTTCACTTATTTTCTCCTAAACGACTTGACCGACTTTGGTTAATCTTTGGTTAATATCTGAGTATTCTTAGCTTTCGGCTAGGATAACGTTTGGCAGGACCGTTAGTATAGGTACAAAAATCTCATGTCACAGGGTTTATTAAAGATTGGCTTAATCGATTTTTATGTTTTTTTTTGTGTTTATTTTGTAAATCTGAGAATAGGTTGTAGGCTATTTTTTATCCTTCTAACCCCGCCGCCATTTAATTCTTTGATAATTTATATAGCCGAACAACATTGCCGAGTCCGCTAGTATTTTACCGTTAGCTATGCTATGCTATGCTAACGGTCATGATAACAGCATTTATTAAGCTGTCTCGAATTGCATGCCATATGGCAGGCTAGAGTAAATAGGCTCTTAATAAACTAGCGCGCCTCACTATCAACGAATGCATCACAACTTACCATCAGGTAGGATCGCAGTCAAACATTAGTTCATATCAATTTTAAAAAATCTAGTATGTACTATGATCGTTTACCTATATTATTTTTCTTTGTATAAAATTACTCCTAACTGGTTCCTGTTTATTCATAAAAACATATTATATTGTATTGTTTAGTTTCTCAGTAAGTGAATTATTGTTAATTCTGATGAGAAAATAAAAGTCTTAAACCAAATTTATTGCTCTTTAATAATTTCACATCTTCTACAGATGTAGAGTTAGGTAGGTATATCCCTAACCAAAAGGTTGTGTAATAAAGTGGTATCCAAAGATAATCAGTGCGTATAATACGCGGTGGGTAACATTAGTACCTACAATATTGACAGAGGCAGTCGGGCTCCCGCCCAGCCGTGACAGGGACAAAGTACGGCCGGCCGACCACACTAGGCCGGTCCCACCGCCCCGCCGATCGCCTGGGCCACTAATGGAGGCAAAGTGGCCGATTACAATTGCGGCCCACCGAGTGGAAAGTTGAGCTTTCGTATTATCTCGTACGTTGCTTGCTGAAACCCACGTTTTAATACTTTTCTTAAACTTTTGCATAGAACTCCTAATGGAGAATTTACGAGTTCTCACGTTAAAATAAGTTACGATGTCCTCTCTTTATTGCTGGAGTGGTGAGCGTGCTTTAAATATATCTTAGCTGGAGTGAAATTTATTCGGGTGTACGTGCGTTATTATATTATTTATTTTATGTTCTTTGTAATTTTTAAAAATATTTCCTGCACATAAAAATTTGTCGATTAGTTATCGAAGAAAGAACAATAGGTGGTTTTTCAAAGAGCTTCAAAGAAGGAGGAGGTATTTTACAATTTCAATGTATTTTTTTTTACAAATATTCTGTGATTCACTCGTGATCAATTACAAAACAAGTTTTTAATGAAAATATTTTTTTCATAGGAAGCTCTTAAAGCGCGGTATATACCTAGATATAATTAATAATAATCAAGAACATTCCAAAAAGCTCAAACACAATGGGGTTATCTGAGTTCTTATAGCCACCGTCCGGTTTCATCATCAGAACAGTTTCATATATATAATTTTGCAGTCATTTAATTTACACATGCATTTAAAATTTCTGCTCAATTGGTAACCGGGAAGTGGATCAAATTTAATTTGCAAGATTTGATTACAGACAAACAAACATCGGGGCAGGTAAAACTAAATAAAAGCTTGTAAAAAAACATTCAATCGAATTGAAATCTTTAGAATTAGGTTAAAAATAGAACGACCTTTCGAAAGTCACGGTTGACGTAGACACCTTCCAGGCACTTCTTGCAATTAACATCTTGATTGACTAAGATCACTATTTCAATTAAAGGTTTATAATTAGAGACACGAAAGACGACTAAAAATAACTCGGCATCAGACAGCGCCTATCATCCATAGTGTAGTCGCGCATTTTGAATTTCTTCGGCGTCGTGGTAATGACTCCATATAGCGTCTCGTAGTATAGGGCAAAGTTGAGGGCACCAGGTCACGTGGTAGATCACCAATGAGATGGACAGACCAGATCAAGGCAGCAACTAAGTGCTCGGTTTACGAATGTACCCAGAAAGCTGCAGTCCGCGATGAATAGCACCGTATCACCAGGATGATCACTCATCGTGATTTACAGTGATGACCACGACCACTCTGGCAAGAGTGTACCAACTGAGATGAAGAATTAGAGACAGTTAGTAGAAACTGAAAGATAAGGTAAGGTACTAAGGTTACTTAATTCCACGAGTGCATCACAAGAAATATCAGCAAACGGACGGGGCCCACAAGGACCTGTGCCTGCCAGACGGGCAAATTGTTCATAAGAGTTACCGTAGCCCTGGATCGTAATGGACACATAGGTGGGTTAAATACTCAGTAAAATCTAACATTCCCTCTTGCTCCACCCGGAGCGGGAGGAATTATTTGTTTGCTGTTTAAAAAAAAACGAAAATTGGTCTCTCTATTACTAGAAACTCCACGACTAACTCAAGGGTACCTACTTAGTACACGTTGTGCCTATTACGAGATTGTTTAACTTCACAACCTAAGTTACCAGTTAAATTAATCTAGCATCGTATAAAGAGTAGAAAGTTTATTTTTATCATCATCATCATTTCACTCTAAAGTAGTTCAAAGTTGGTTATAACACATTGTTATTTCTTTAATGAATATACATTGGAATGATTTACTGACTTTATTTAATTTAAATCTATTTTTTTAATCTTTAATTTTATTGATTTTTTGATATCATGTCTTTGGATTTTGACTTAATTTATTGTTTTTTTTTGTTTTTTACCTCAGTCATTGTTATTACCCTGATGTCATTATTTTTAATATTTTTTACGGATCTTTAAGGTCTGAAATAAAGATTTATTATTATTATAACTACATTTGTCCTTAACTTCGCGCATCTATCAGACTTCGCGGTCAAAATCATAATAAAAATAAATATAAAATACAAAAATCTTTTAAACTATATCGACTTATATTTGTAATAGACTTTGGAACCATTCAACCGTTGTGTCCCAAACAGGGTTCATTAGAAAAGAAAATATGGTGTTAGACCATTATAACAAAGAATAAAAAATGGCAAATTTCCTTTTTTTCCCACAAATATTTATTGCACACGCAGTGTATTCACTTATCATCTTGATCATCATTTATGTTTTCCAAAAGCGTTGCCATAACGACCGGTCCTGTGCGTCTTGCATCCATTGGATTCCCGCAACCCTCACCAGGTCATCGGTTCACCTTGAGTGACGCCTCCCAACGCTGCGTCTTCCGCTACGTGGTCGCCATTCCAGAACCTGTCGGCACCATCGACCATCGATTGCGAACAATGTGCCGTGCGTACTGCCACTGAAATGATATCTTGGTAACCTAGGTTCTCCTACGTATACACTAGTTAAAAATAAATAATAAATCGATGGCCCCACCGAATAAACGTGTAAGAGAAAAGTGACAACTTTTCAGCAAAAAATAAAAACGTTTAAACTTCAATAACGCTCATGTCATTGTAAATAGGTATACATAATGTATAATCAAATTAAAGATAAAAAAATAAACTATAGAATTTTATATATACTTCTTTAAAAACTTCAACGAGTTTCAAGAAATTCATGAAAAACTATTTAATATTTTTACTCTTGTGAAATTCGCATGACCAGGTCTCACTAATAATTATTATACGTTTATTCGTGTAATAAAACACAACGAATAAAACGCACTGTAAAGTTACACTATTATTCTCCGTAAATCAAGTTTGTTTTTGGACCCAGCTATAACTATTTACACGCTTTTTTACAGTACATTGTTCTGCTATTATGTGATTGCAAAGATCGTAAGCATTTATATTAGTGTTAATAAGATCAGTTATCATTTATGTAATACATCTTTGCTAATGCATGGTATAATAATAAAAATAATTTTATTAAAAGATGAAATAAAATACTGATATTTTAATGAATAAAAAAAGATATAATCATGTATTTATGCACGTGAACACAAAGTACTAGTCTTCTTGATTAAAAAAATTACAAATTGCAATATTAGAAAAACTAGTCCTCCTCTTCACTGTCATTGGAGACCGCAATGGAGTTATCCAATGGCAGTAGATTTATATACAAGCTTTGATAATGGTTTGGTATAGCTCCTGAATCACAAAGACTTATCAAATCCTTAAATAACGGAAGTGGTTTAGGTAACATTCCAGTGTACGCTATTTTTAAGCTTTCAGCATCTTCTGTAGGTTCTCCACGCCGCTTGAGTTAGTCCTTATCATGATTTGCATCTCTCGTAATTCATCTTCCAAACTATACCTGCAGTAAATTGTATTAGGATAATCATGAGAGAAGTTTACTACTTTTATTTTGCTCCAATAAATTTTATCGTCGTTTGTGTCCTTTAACCAATTCCTCCCCTTTACTAACTCTTTAAAATCCATAAAATCATTTTGTGTCATTTGGTTTACTTCGTACTTGTGCCCAGTAACTTTAGCATTCTCTATCAAGTACCTAATACATTCGATCGAGAGTCTATATAGTATGACTTTTCTTTGAACGCCCGATAGCAGCAAGCATAGATATATACTTTCTTATAGGCCCTTCTCTATTGAATTAGGAATTTAAAATATATTTTTAATTTCTAATTCAACGTGAGCTGGATAAATAACCACAGACAACCTGCAATTTCTATGGCTCCCCTCTTCGCTGAGTTGACTCTATTAAACTCTAATATAGCATCAATAGGAAAGGAACTTCTTGACTGACATGTCAAACTTTCTGAAATAAATTAAACAATCGAATCCCTGTAATGTATTCTTATAACGAGGTGTAGCAAACTGATCATCATACCGTATCTACTACGGCGAAGACTTCCGCACGACGCAGGTCCTCACCGTACATGGTAAGGTTCGTGCACCGGATCCGTGCGAATGAAACGCGGCAACGACTTCACACCGGGCACTGGTATAGGCAATGGTCTGGAGTGAGGAGATATTTCTCCTCGCTCCCGACCGCAGGCAGACGCCTCCTTCTGCGAAGCAGTAATGCTAGCGAAGGAGGCAGCCGCATGTGCGATTGTTTGGCAGTTAGATCAGGCGCCGAAATTCCGACCCTGATTTCCAGACATCATAGGCGAGGACATGCGAATGGCGAGCAATGTGTAGCTCGCCGTAACCATCCGGACCGAGCCCAATTAGTCAACAGTGCGTAGTGTTCCACGCACGCCTCAAAGAGAAGTCAACAAAACCGCAGGTCCAAACGACTCCTGCCGGAGGCTCTATGCAGGAATCGTTCGGTTTATGGAGCACTGGTATGGGCGCCGTCGCTACGAAAGCGGCCGGTAGCCAAGCTGAACGCAAGCCAGAGGATCATGGCCATCCGGATGGTGCGGGGATACTGCACGGATTCCCGCGAAGCGGCAAGCTTCCTTGCTGGGCCCGTGGGATTTGGTGGCAACAGTCCTTGCACGCATGCACGATCTGCGCGTGGAGATGTAACGTGGGGCGAAACTCCGCTGACACGCCAAGTCGCGGCATGGCGGACAGACTTCGGGTGGAAAGGAATGGCGACAGCGACTGTCGCAACCCAGTACTGGGCACGTCATAATTATGGCGGTAAGTCCCCTCTTTGAGGCATGGCTGGAAAGACCTCACGGCGTCCTCACCTTCCGCATGACGCAGGTCCTCATCGGACATGGTAAGTTCGTGAGGTTCCTGCACCGGATTCGGGAGGTTCCTACACCGGTTTCGGGAGGTTCCTGCACCGGATTCGTGCGGAAGAAAGGCACGGGTGTCACCATTGTGCGGACCGCCCGGAGGACATGGTGGAGCATACGGTAGAGGTGTGCCCCGCGTGGGCAGAGCACCGCCGTGTCCTCGTGGAGGAGATCGGCGGCAGCGATCTCTTGCGCCGGGCCTTGGTACAGGTCATGGTTCGGAGCGAAGAAGAATGGCAGGCGGTCGCCTCCTTCTGCGAAACAATAATGCTAGCAAAGGAGGCGGCCGCAGGTGCACGCGCGAGGCAATGGCCCTCGCGCCCCAGCCCCCGGAATTCCAATCTCGATTTCCGCCCACCGCAGGCGTGGACTTGCAGACGACGAGCATTGGGTAGCTCGCCGTCCGACGGTCCGGTAAACCAAATCGTCGACGGCGCGTAATGTTCCACGCGTCCCTCAAAGAAACGTCAGCAACCGTAGGGTCCCAGCAGGGTCGAAGCCTACTGGAGCCATGGGTGATGCGAAAGAGATACCTGGGGCCCTAGAAAAATGGCAAAGAAGGAACAGGAGTGGGTTTTTAGTCAGTGAAAGTCTGACACTATTTCCCGCTCCGTCTAAGAGCGGGGGATGTCAATAGATGATTTTCCCACCTGAAAAAAAAAACCCGCGTACCCGTTTCTAATGTTACGTACGATTGCAATAGAATTTATCGCGTAAACATTTGTTTATTTACCGTTACTAGAAATAAACTTAAACTAATATGCAAAGAATATTAATGTTGGAATCTTTAATACAAATTGTTATAAAAAAAATATTATAGTGAGAGACAATGCAATACTTTAGTTTTAATAACCCATTTATATTAAAACTTCAATTTCGTGGAATAATTTTTTTTTTATTTTTTTTTATTAGCCTATACTGTCCCACTGCTGGGCAAAGGCCTCCCCCAACTTCTTCCAGGTATTCCTTTCCTGAGCTACCTCGAACCAGTCCTTACGGTCGGCATCTAGGTCGTCTCGCCACCTCTTCCCAGGTCGACCTCGGCGGCGTCGTCCATCTTCCGGTACCCACTTTGTAAAGACTCTTGCCCAACGGTCAGAGTGCATGCGGCTGATTGACTCGACACTATACCGAAGATATCCCGGACGTCAGCCTGTACGAGATTAGGATGGCTCTGAAGCAGCTGAAAAACAACAAGGCGTCGGATGAGGACGGAATTATGGCCGAATTCCTGAAAGCGGGTGGAAAACTAGTCCTTATGGCCCTTCAGAAGCTATTTGATTCCGTCATACTTAAGGGAAAACGCCACAGGCGTGGAGCAGAGGCGTGGTGGTACTCTTCTCTAAGAAGGGCGATAATACCTTGCTTAGGAATTACACGCCCATCTCGCTTCTGAGCCATGTCTACAAGCTGTTTTCCAGTGTCATCACGAATCGTCTCGCGCGCAGGTACGACGACTTTTAGTCTCCCGAACAAGCCGGATTTCGAAAAGGCTTCAGCAAAATGGACCACATACATACGCTGCGGAAGATTATACAGAAGACTGTAGTATAATAGCCTCTCTGCTTGGCGTTTGTGGACTACAAGAAAGCCTTTGATTCGGTCGAGACTTGGGCTGTTCTGCAGTCTCTCCAACGGTGCCAAATTGACTATCGGTACATCGAAGTGCTGAAGTGTTTGTACAAAAACACCACCATGTCAGTTCGACTACAAGACCAGACCTCGAAACCTATTCTTTTGCAGCGGGGTGTGAGGCAGGGAGACGTCATTTCTCCGAAACTGTTCACGGCAGCAATGGAGGATGTCTTCAAGGTTCTGGAATGGAGAGGGCTAGGCATTAATGTCAATGGCGAGAACATCACTCACTTTCGGTTTGCCGACGACATAGTAGACATGACTCAGACTACAGAGGAGCTCAGTACAATGCTTGGTGACCTCAGTAGAGCTTCCGAAAGAGTGGGACTTAAAATGAACATGGACAAAACCAAAGTCATGGTAAACAGCCATGTAGCACCCACTCTTATCAAGATCGGGGACTCTACACTCAAAGTTGTAGACGACTACGTTTACCTGGGACAGACGGTCAAGTTGGTTCGAGAAAGAGATCAATCGTCAAATCCGACTCGGCTGGGCAGCGTTCGGAAAGCAGTATCGGTAAAGCGGTATCTTCTTGTTCAATATACCACAGTGTCTCAAGACGAAAGCCTATTACCAGTGCGTGTTGCCAGTGATGACATATGGCTCCGAAACGTGGTGGCTTACATTGGGCCTCATCAGAAGACTTAAAGTCACCCAAAGGGCAATGGACAGGGCTATGCTCGGAGTTTCCTTGCGTGATCGAATCAGGAATGAGGATATCCGCAGAAGGTTACCGACATAGCAGAAGAATCGCCAAACTTAAGTGGCAATGGGCAGGGCTCACACGCAAAACGGATGGCCGTTGGGACCGAAAGGTTCTGGAATGGCGACCACGTACCGGAAGACGTAGCGTTGGAAGGCGTCCTACAAGGTGGACCGATGACTTGATAACGGTTGCGGGAGTCCGATGGATGCGAGACGCACACGACCGTTCATTGTGGTGACACTTATGTCCAGCAGTGGACGTCTTTCGGCTGAAATGATGATGATATTTTTTCCCGAAAATATTTAAAAAAGGTCACAAGTTGGACACCACCGACACTAAGTACAACACATGTCACAGCATTAGACGCCAGCGCACAGCCAGGTGTGGGAGCAAAACAATCCCTCAGTCACCCGGATGGCCCGGTCACCATGTATTTTTGCGGACAACCGGGTAACATAATAAGCTTATAACTTTGTGATTTTTCATGAAACAATTATAAAATGTTGTACATAGATTCTTTACATAAAAATACTAGACACGTGTTTTGGGTTTCACGGATTTAATTCAACAAGGCATTTTCTACCAGTCAACATTAAGGTTAAAAAAATAATGACGTTAATGAACGTGAACGTGATGTTACGTGAATAATGATGTTAATGAGGGTGTGTCTGACTTTTACTGACTAAAAGCCCACTCCTGTTCCTTCGTTGACTTTCATACCAGGCACGAGACATCCTTTCCGAAGCAGACCCTTGGCCCCAGTAGGCTTCGACCCTGCTGGACCCCTACGGTTTGCTGACATCTCCTTGAGGCGCGCATGGAACAGTACGTGCCGTCGACAGCTTGGGCTCGGCCCGGACGGTTACCGGACGGTCGGACGGCTAGCTACCCATTGCTCGCCGTCCGCAAGCCCGCGTCTACGGTGAGTTATCCTAATAGTAGGCAAATATATATGGGTATTACATTGATAACGCATCGTTATTGGTATCTACGCACGCACACACAGACACGCTAGTGACGCAATCAATACTTATAAAAAAATATATTATCTTACAATTTTATCTTTCATCCTAAAATAACTCTTTATTATTTTAGGATAAAAAAATATATTTACTATAAAAATAGCTGAAATCGATTCAGTACCCGATTCTGAATATGATACTTTCAGGATTTGCGTTTATCATGTTACATTTGTGTAAATTATAAATACTACGTGTTGACAGTAGGACCGGTACATGCTGGGACCACTGGAATATTTAAAGAAAGATATATATTTATTTGGCACGCATGGATATACATACCATGAAAACAAAATTTAAGACAAAAAAGAGAAAAAAAATTGAAAATGAGCTCGTGGCCCCAGAACGCTAAGGGTAAGTAAAAGACAAAGGTGTGGTTTTTTTCAGGTTTGGAATACCAATAGTTAAATAAGATTAAGCTATATTACCACGTACCGGAAGACGCAGCATTGGAAGGCCTTCCACAAGGTGGACCGATGACCTGGTGAGGGTCGCGGGAATCCGGTGGATGCGAGACGCACAAGACTGGTCATTATGGCAATACTTGGGGGAGGCCTATGTCCAACAGTGAACGTCTTTCAGCTGAAATGATGATGATGAAGTTAAATTACATACATTACAATGAATTGCATTTCTTTGCAATTTTAAAATTCATAATAATAATAATACAATTTCCCCATCGCCGTATCTCTACGTTGACGTCGTGGTGGGGCTTGCGTGCTCCAATATACTCTAGGTCTGTATCGGTAAAGTTTGCTTTGCCGAAATATGCTTAGGGTGAGGGGCCAGACTAAGAGAGATACAATCCGCAGTGCAGTTTTGTGGCGAACTGTTGGGCATTAGCGACCCCACGGACCCGATCTCCCGGGAGAATTCTTGTTCTTCATCTCCGGCTTGCCTTTATTGGCCGGCCGTAGTGAACACTGACGAGGAACTGAGCTCCCACCTCTCTCTTGCCTTTATTGGCTGGCTTGAGTGGAGATTCGCAAGAGCAAACGTGCTCGGGAGAAGGATGTATAATTCAGTAAGGCGCTGGTAGGGATCTTGACCGTACTGCCGGGATTGTCCTGATAACCGTGGTTATACCTCTCCACTCCTCAAGCACCTCAGGATATGTTGCCCTCTTGTTGCTACGTCACTTCGTGCTAGCGGCCGTTTTTTGGGGGCCCATTTATTGAGTGTGCAAGTCACCCCCTGCCTTTCTTCGATGGATATTAATAACGTTGTTCAGGCAGGGGCCATAGTCTTAACATAGTTCCATGTTAACAGTCCACTTAAGACTCCAAAAACCATAGCCATTGTTCTCCATATGTCGCAATAGTTTTTCAACAACCGGGGGTTGTCCTTGGCTGCACTAGCATAGCGCGTACAGGGATAATCGTCGGTTGGTATCCTGTTCCATTATAATTATCTAAAGGGCCTCTGCGAGTTGGCTTCGGCTCTTCGTACGCCTTCCAAAGGTCCAGGACCTCAGCAATAAAAAGTCTGAAACTCCCTTGTGCTCCACCCTAGAGCGTGTGAAATCATGAGACGATTCTCAACCACAAAAAAGGTGAGTAAACAACCACGCACCTACCTTTCAACCTTTTAACAAATTACTGTCCTGGCTAAAGGTAAGGAAGGCGTCTTTGATTTAGAGTTGACGACGTGACACAAAGACTCCATCATTTCACAAGTGAGCAACTTTCAAATGACTATCTTCCGTAAATGTCGATTTACTTCAGTGACCTTTACGTATATCGAAATAGAGCATTTGTCTTTTTGTTTTTGTCTGATAAATATTGTTTTTTGGGTTCGGTACCTCAAAAGGAAAAAAACGGAACCCTCATAGGATCACTTTGTTGTCCGTCTGTCTATCTTTAGACACCCTTTATCTCGGAAACGCGCGAAGGTATCGAATTAAAACCATGGCCGTTGAACAATACGTTTTCCAAGTGGCAATTTTCCATCGTCAATGGGTAGCGGTTCTGGCTACAGATTGGTACAAAGATGGCATGGAGCACCTGGTTTTGTACCCTTGTGTATCCTTCAACGGCCAAGTCACACAACATTAACTATAATAATAAAGAAATCGCAGTAAGGAACCTTAGACTTGGCACGCTTTGTCTAGATTTCATTACTTTTTAGAGATAAACAAGGAGCTCCATCGAGACTTGGCTAGTTTTTTACAGAATGTTTTTGGTGGGATTTCACTTCTTTTTGTAGAAACGTGGGCATATTGATTTTTGCAATGACAGTCGATTTTTATATGGTAAGTTTCTGAGTATATGGGAAGTACTAGTTCTATTCTGATGATCATGAGTGAGTGAGTGAGTGAGTGAGTGTCATAAATGCGAAACTTTGCTTTTGCTTAACTTAGGAACTAAATGACCTACAGACTTGAAATTTTTGATTTTAAGTATGTGATTATATCTTACTGGATGACAAAAATTTCTGCGTTCTGGTCTTATATAGAGGTTTTCAAATAGGGGCCTGAAAATTCTGCGAAATGGTTCCAGTAAAGGATGGTACGGCAGTGTTTGCTTCGCGCTCGGCTTGGCGAGGGCACTGCCGTGGCCCCCGATTACATTATGATTTCTCGAAATATAATTTAAATAAAATCGTTTTCTATACGATAAATCACATGCAAATTCATTACTTTCCAACATAACGGTGTCTTATTTAGAAAAAATAGTATACAATATCTCGCGATATTTTACAATGTTACGGAGTTTGCAATTTCCCGATGACGTTAATGGCCTGCGCAGACGACAGATTTTTGCACGATTTGCTCACATGGCGGACGTGGTCCGCGTTGTGCGCTCGAGAGTGACGTACGTATGCACGACGCTAAACACTCACACCGTGTGCGTTGAATTCACGGTAAATTTGCGGCGGACTTTTTATTCGTGGAGCGTACTTTTTTCTCCGCCGCGGAGAAAAGTCCGTCGTCGGTGCAGGCCTTTAGAATAGGCAAAATCCTGACTCATCAACGCTCAGCCTAAACTCTTGGACGTAGAACGCTGAAATTCTGTACAGAGGTTTAATGATGTATACAAAGAATAAGAAAGGATTTTTTAAACTTCACACTATAAGGGAATGAAACATGGGTCCAAAGTCTGTATGTAGAAATATACTTTCAAGCGAGTGAAGCCACTGGCAGAAGCTAGTAGTGTTATAAGAATAAGAGTTTCCAACGTCTTTTACCGATTCGTTCGAATGGAAAATCGCTAATGAGGCCGAACGCAACTCAAAGAGGACATACTTTCCGAACAAATTTGCCTATTGCGACTCAATTCGAATATTTCTTTTTATTATAAATGCCTGTATTTCTTTATACAAGTTAACTTTAATTTGTAATACGAAGTTATTTTCGGTAACATATGTAATTTTTTGATATTAGCTTGTGTAAAGTGTAGGTAAACTGAGTTTATGATATTTATGAAATTGACAGGAGTAAAACAAGGGCTTTTTAAAACTGCAAGATTCTACAATACTTCGGTCATATTGCAAGGAAAGATGGTGATAACCTCGAAATCGTGACCGGCAAGGTGGATGGGAAAAGGCCTCGTGGACGCAGCCCAATACGTTGGTCTGACCAGATCCGCACCGCTCTTGACTCTACGCTATACTATGCCCTTCACACCGCCAGAGATAGGAACAGATGGAGGAATATCGTTCGAATGTAAGTGATGAAGCAGGGAGGTCATGACCTTCAGCGTTGAGGAGTACAACGCAAGGAGGAGGAAAACTGCTTTTTTTGTTTGTTAGGGAAATCATCAAAGCGACGTCATAGGGTATATATGTTGCCGGTTATCTGTATAATTTAGGTATTCTATACAATACCTTCGCAATTTATAGAATACCTGAGGCGTTTACATACTTTACCTAGGTAATGTATACAATTCTTAGGGATTGTATAGAGTACCTGCTGGTCCAACGGCAATGTGTAAAATAAATAGATTTTGGTCTATAAGTATTTATTAATGTTAACCGGTCTACCTATAAAATGATGGGCAAATGACACAATACACACACGACAAGACACAAGACGAGAGCAGGAAAGGAGATGACGGAGCTCCTTAGCCTTCTAACCTAAGCTTTCCGAGTCGGGGTGCCATGAAATTACGTCACCTCCTTCCCTGTTTTCATCTTTTACACACATTACCGACTGCGCAATCGATATTGTATAGAATACCTAAGCAAAGTAAATAATAAATAATATTTCAAACATTACCTACACGTTTGAGGTATTCTATACATTGCCTAGGTATTGTATAAAATATCGGATTATACAGATTACTGGTAACATATACATGTTTTTTTGAAATTTAGATTTAAACATAATAATATTATCACACTTCTTTAGTTCTTCCAGTAAATCATTAAACAGCTGTGCTCCTTCAACCAGCATTGTTTGTTTGTCGTAGTTAGTTCGTGCGCGTGCAAGGATAGTTGAAACTTGGTTTTACTGACTAAAATAATAATAATAATAATAATAATAATAATAGATGGTATCACCCACGGTCATCGGTGATGAGGCTGTATATACCGCGGAAGTGCGGAGGTCGTGGTTTCTTAAATGCTAAGACCCTGCACAACCGTGAGATATGCAGTCTCAGGGAATACTTCCTGAAAACCGACGTGGGGATCCACCGAGATGTGGTTGCGGTAGACAAAGGCCTCACCCCGCTCTCCTTGGCTAACGAGAACTGGCGCAAACCTACAGTAATGGATACTAATGAACGCAGGGCAGTATGGCAGGGCAAGGAGCTTCACGGGCGTTTTTACCGGGCCTTACATGGGCCCGATGTAGATCTTTTAGCGTCCGTATCCTGGCTGCACTTTGGTGATCTCTTTGGAGAAACCGAAGGTTTTGTCTTTGCAATTATGGACGAAGTTATGATGACGAACAACTACCGGAAATACATTGTGAAGGACGGTACGGTTGACATCTGTCGGGCATGCCACCGACCCGGAGAATCAATCCGACACATTATTTCTGGATGTTCTCATTTAGCTAACGGAGACTATTTGCATAGACACAACCTTGTAGCCAGGATTATTCACCAGCAACTTGCTCTCAAATACAATCTTGTGGAATCAGAAGTACCGTACTATAGGTACGTGCCCGACCCAGTTCTCGAAAATGGCAGCGTCACATTGTATTGGGATCGATCTATCATCACTGACAGGACTATTGTTGCCAATAAGCCTGACATAGTGGTGATAGATCGACTAGAGCGTCGCACAATGATTGTTGATATAGCGGTCCCTCATGACGAGAACCTCGTGAAAGCTGAGAAAGATAAACAAACTAAATATCTTGACTTAGCTCGCGAGGTTGTCGACATGTGGGAAGTGGATAGAGCAATCATTGTGCCGATAGTCGTAACGGCCAATGGCTTAATAGCTAAGAGCCTCGAACAACATCTGAGGAGGCTCTCGTTAGGCAGCTGGATCAAGGGCCTGATTCAGAAAGCAGTTCTCCTGGACACGGCGCGCATTGTTAGGAGATTCCTCTCTCAGGAGCCCTGACCACCGGTAGCATGGACCCTGTTCCCGATGCCGGTGGGCTACTATTTTTTATATTTTTAAATGTTTTTTTTTTTTTTTTTTGAAATATTTAAAAATGTAATCAATATGTATACAAATTTAATAAACAGTAATAATAATAATAATCAATTTATTTCAGGCATCATGTACCCATATTATAAATTCCTTATAGACTAACATACATAATTACTTATAATAAATCATTTTGTTAATAAACATGATTTAAAACTATGTTAGTAACACTTCACTTCGCACTATTCGTCTTGGTGCTGTCCTGTGGTATTTGTCCGCGGAAGTGACGGAACACCACACCCTGCGGTCAAAAGTCTTCGTCCATAACAAGGTGTAGAAAACAGTTAGGTACTCACACCACAAATGCCTTAAAATTGACATTCCGGTGCGACTCCAGCAACTGCACCCTCAGTGTGTACTTCAACTTTTGGCGCACATAATCGACGATGTCCTCCACCTTTGTGGTGTAATGCAGGCGGGAGATGTACACCGATGTGTTCGGCTAAGCGGCACGCACACTTGCACCAGGCGATGCTGGTGCTTTGCCGCGGAGATTCCGGTTGGCTTGCTTTCGGCGTTTCCTCCTTTGCACCGTAACGAAGCCATCTAGAACCCACGCGTGTTCCTTAGTTGCCATTTGCGTTCCAGTAACGCTATGTTGTTATAAAGAACTCTTTTTCCTAATAATGTCACCGACCAGCCAGACTACATTTTCTAATCAAAATACATAAAACGAATATTATAATGTACTAGCAATCCCGACAGACGTCCTGCCCAAAACTAGCTAATCGTCAGAAAAAAAAGCGGCCAAGTGCGAGTCGGACTCGCCCATGAAGGGTTCCGTAGCAGTAAGTAACATAATATAAAAGTTCTTTTAGTTCGTTGTAACTTTGATCGATGTTTTAATAAAAGTGTATTTTTGTAAATTGCGGTTTACGATTTATGACGTATTAAAAAAAAAACTACTAACCAATTTTCGGTGGAAGTTTGCAGGTACATCATATATTTTTTTTAGTTTTATCATTCTCTTATTTTAGAAGATAGAGGAGACACACACACACATCTTACATCTTACCACTTTGGAAGTGTCTCTCAAATTATTCAGTTTAGAAAAAAAAAATATAAGAAACCTCAATATAATTTTTGAACACCTATCCATAGATACCCCACACGTATGGGTTTGAAGAAAAAACAAATTTGAGTTTGAGTTCAAGTATAGGGAACCCGCAAAATTTATTGTTTTTTTTTCTATATTTGTGTGAAAATCTTAATGCGGTTTACAGAATACATCTACTTACCAAGTTTCAACAGTATAGTTCTTATTGTTTCGGAAAAAAGTGGCTGTGACATACGGACGGACAGACAGACATAACGAATCTATAAAGGTTCCTTTTGTTGCACGGAATCCTAAAAATTGAGAACCCGATTGCAGCGCCACCTATCGCCTCCAATTGTATTCTTTAAACCTCCGCTCTGGGGACCCACTCAAATATACCCAAATTAGTGCGCTTCACCATCAACGATTGGATTACTGCTTACCATCAAGTGGGGTCGCTGTCAAGTATTAGTTTATATCATTAAAAAAAAAACAATGTTTCATCCAAATCGGTCAAGCCGTTTAAGAGGAATTAGATGACAAAGACACATACAGTTTTATATAAAAAAAGGTTGATAAAACTATTTAATCTAGTTTGGCCTCTGTAATCATCATTCGCTTACCCTTATAATGTTATAAATAACTAGCTTCTGCCAGCGTTTTCACCCGCGTTAACGTCGGACGGCGAGCTACCCATTGCTCGCCGTCCGCAAACCTGCGCCCTCGGTGGCCGGAAATCGAGATCAGGATCCCGGCAGCTGGGGCGTGAGGGCCACTCCCTCGCGCGTGCACGTGCGGCCTCCTCCTTTCCTAGCATTACTGTTTCGCAAAAGGAGGCGACCGCCTACCATTCCTCGCTTCGGACCATGGCCTGTACGAAGGGCAAGCGCGAGAGATCGTTGCCACCGATCGCCCCAACAACCCCTTAATCTGTGAATTTTGGAAAATCCTCTCTTTGAGCTCGACTACATCATAAAAGGAAACCCTGTGCAAAATTTCGCGCTCCTAGTCCCAGTAGTTTCGACTGTACGTTGATATGTCAGTCAGTTTCTCCTTTTATACAATATAGATTAGACATTGAAACTCGCAGACTCTCTCAAACAATTTCGTAACCCAATCATCTGATATTCATTTCTTTCCCCTCCCCCTCCACTAAACCAACATAGAGTTAGGAAGACAATTATGATATTAAACTGAAGATTAATAATGAATAATTTTAAAAGGTAGACAATGAATAAATGTTCCCTTTTTCTTGATAATTCCTCCGTGCGGAAAATCGCAAAAGGGTTTTAAAGTGCTACGGATAAAGGGGGGGTGGTGCGGATTAAAAGTAGAGAAGGAGGGGTTGGTGTGCGGGGGGAGGGGCGAGCTCGTTAGCGACAATTTTTCTCAAAGCTCTCGCCAGGGAATTGTCACAATTCCGATTGTGACGAATTACGCCAGGAACAATATGGCGCACTCTTTTTATTTATCAAATGAAATAAAACTCAACGACTATTTCAAGTAGGACGAGATCAATCGAGCATCCTTTAACTTCCAATACGATTGTATTTGAAATTAAATTGATACAAAAAGATTTCGAGCTGTGTTTTATTGTCCTACTTCATTTCGAAGTGGAATCATTTTATCCAGAGATAATAGTCAATTTAAGTAGGAAGCATTTAGAGAATCTTACAAACACGAGTTAATACATTACAAGATTATGAAAGTAAACTGCAGCTCAGCTTCATATCGGAACTCAAAAACCTTTTTTATCCGGGAAGACTTTTTCTTTTGAATTAGTTCCCGGAATTCATTATTATTATTTACTTTGCCCCACACTGGGAATTACTTCTGTATCGTGGGTGCGTTCAAAAACATGTAAATTCACATACATAAGATACCCAGACCCGGAACACCTATCTGTAGGCCATACAAATATTTTTTCCATGCGGGAATCGAATCCACGACCCGCAGCGTAGCAGCCAATCAATCAGCTCTGAATTTGGATTTTTTTTTCATAGGGAAAATAATTCAATGACATCCCCTGCTCTTGGGTGGTGCGGGAGATAGTGTTAGAATTTTACTGACTAAAAACCCACTCCTGGTCCTTCCTTGCCTTCGCCCCAGGGTCCCAGGTTTCACTTTCACACTACCCGTGGCCCCCCGTGACGGTCGGATGGCGAGCTACCCATTGCTCGCCGTCCGCAAGGCCGCTTACGGTGGCCGGAAATCGGGATCGGAATCCCAGCGGCTGGGGCGCGAGGGCCATTCACGCGTGCACGTGCGGCCTCCTCCTTTCTTCCTCCGCCCGGTGCGTAATAAATTTGGATCTGATTTATCGCATACAAAACGATTTTTTCATAAAATATCGAAAAATTATAATCGATTAACGATTTATTATAATCATACGGAGTCTGCAATTTTCCTGTGACATATACATAAGTTTAGTAGTTAGTATTTATAGGTTTTACTGTTATAAAAACATTCTCGACACCGACGTCATTGGCTATGTAATCAAGCGTGATTGTATTAAATGGTAATTTATTTTAGTTCGCCTCGAAGGCGGGCCATGCGGCTGTTAATTACAAAACTAATTAAAACTGCCGATTCTGTAATTAATCTCCTCGCCGCCGGGAAGGGGGACGTCTGCTAAAAATACCTATCTATACGCAAGCTGTGAGCCATTATCGATGTCCCATTACACAAGTTTTTAAGGTAATTTGTTTTTCATAAAGTTTTATTATTTATTTATTTAAATTTCATGTACAGTAGTGGTATATAAGCGAACTTTATGAGACAAAGCATTATCTACTAATCAACCTTAGGTTTAAAAAAGACTACACTGTGGTAGGTGTGCACAACAAATGAATATTTCAAATAGAGTGAAGTAATTCCAGAGACAAAATGATCTTTGGACTCCCCTCAGGTGCAATAAAAGTCTACTTAGTTAGCTATGAAGTAGAAAATAAAAGCTCTTAAGCTGTCGATAACCAATAGTTCGGCAAATATTGACAAAGCATAAAAAGTTGTAGTTGAAGTTCAAGATACATTCGTAAAAAGTTGGCCGGAGTATCATCACAGCCCTAATTTGCTTTCCTATTATCTGTTTGTACCTATTATTGAAAAGATTTTTTTTTTTTTTTTATTTATGTGTATAAATTTTCATGCCAAAAAAATGACTGGTAGAGAATGCTTTAGGCATAAAGTCGGCTTCTGGTTTTTTGTGGTCATATTTAGAATTAAATAAATTAATAAAGCATCAAAAAATTGCACGGATTGTATACCCGCAGCAATGATTTAATGTATAAACTATTTTCTAAATACTTTCGATTGCGAATATGTGCTTATTTATATAAAGCTTATAAGCATAGTGTGAAAGTGAAACCTAGGGCCCTGAGACCAAGGCAAAGAAGGAATAGAAGTGGGTTTTTCAAGGGCGGAGGATGTCATTGAATGATTTTCCCACCTAAAAAACATATTTAAAAAAATAAGCATAATCAATTGTATAATGTTCCAACTGCGGTACACTGGTGGAATTAAATTGTGCAATTCCAACGCATACTCCCCGAAAAGTAATCGATAGAAAATCGACAGACCAGCAACTTGGCGTCAATGCTCAAGGCTTTGGAGTTTTGACTCGATAAGTGCCTATATCCTACACTACTATCCTATACTATTCCTCTTGGTTCGCTTCTCAATCGACTCCAGGGCATCAAGCTGTTATTTGGTAGACCCATTCCAAAGATTAGAGCAGTATTATTTTGTATTCACTGTTTAAGGAGTAGTGAAGTGGTGATCAAATAATTTACTCAAAGTGAAGCGCCTGCCTGTATATGATCCCGTGACGTAAAACTCGTTAATCGAAGCCATTACCACTGAGATACTACTGTTGTCGTTCTACTAAATTGAAAATACACGTATCATATATTATTTACACTCAACCAGCCCCCAAAACCAAACGTAGTTTGTCCTTGAAGAAAATTCAATTTCAAGTCTATCCA
This sequence comes from Mythimna pallens, assembly GCA_961205895.1. Taxonomy (NCBI): domain Eukaryota; kingdom Metazoa; phylum Arthropoda; class Insecta; order Lepidoptera; family Noctuidae; genus Mythimna; species Mythimna pallens. Next base: position 9,625,104 of record OY540831.1, on the reverse strand, counting down.
ATTTAATAACTAAAGCAAACATAAGTGCGTTGTTCAAATAACAATATCTATATAAAAGCTCTTTACTAATACAACACAATAAGGTTTTAATATAATAAAATACAGAATGGAGGTTAAAAGGTATAAAAGAAGAGGACAAATTGATTGAAAGTTGCTAGTGGGGACGGCACCGCATTGCCGACAGGGTTGTGAAACGACGGACCGAATCGGTCTAAATGGAAAATATTGGATATGATATCTAAACTGATTTAATCATGTTATTTAATCGCGCCGTCTCTGTTAATACACCATGTCTTTGACATCGACGCACAAACGAATACCACGAGTACAGTACATGATTCTGAACCCTCAGTGGTAGAATTTTTCGTCGGCTTTTTCCTATTTTTTTTAAATCTGTACTTTTTTATTCTAAACTCTAAAAAATCTTTATTCTAACCAACACCGATGTTAAATTTAGTAAAAAAAAAAACATTAAAATAAATTAAATAATAGTCATCGGGGTTAATAAAATCGTTATTCTAATCAACCCTGATGACATTTTTAATCCTCATCCGATGAGTTCCGTTCCATATCTTCGAAGATCCCCTGATGGGGGTCACAACAACATTTCTATGGGACTAACTCGGAAGCATAAACAATAACTAAAAAAAATTTTTCAAAATAAGCCCACAATTGACCGAGAAATCGGTGAACATACATAAAAAAAAATCATTTAGCCGAACATAGAACCTCCTTCTTTTTGAAGTTGAGCTACTTAATAACACAAAGAAATATCATAAAAATCAGTCAAGCCGTTTCGTAAGAGTTCGATAACAAATGTGACACAAGATTTATATATTAAATAATAATATATATATTAAAAAATCTTTTTCTTGATTTAATTTTATAATGCTTCAAAACTATGCTCATCAGTGTTTCCCATTGTAAATTTTCTATTTCAGCATCTCTGTTGAGTTTCTTTCCGGTTCTTTCGCATACAAACAACTCATTGGAACCGTGTGCTAGCTTCTAACATTTTGTAAATATTTTGTAATAAAAAATATTGTGAGTTTTACTGAATATAGATGAATGCTCTAATAAAAAGAGTGTTACCTCATGAACCACAAACATTTTGATTGATTGTAGAGTTTTAAAAAGGGATTTTTATTAAAAAAAAATATAAAGCTATTTTAATTCAAAATTTTATATAGGTAGTTCGAATATGGCTCTGAAAGTAAAATTTAAAAACTGTTTATTTATCTGAATTTAGTTCACAAGCGTGCTAATAATTTTTAAGTAAAATCTTAGCTAACTATTGTGCAAAAAATATTCCTAATGTTATTATTAGTAAATCACATGTTTGTACAATAAGTACTTAAATTTATGGATATAAACGGGTTTGAAAATCATAGTTTTTGAGCTAAATACCGCGGGAACACTCTTTATTTTAATGTATTGTTTCAAATAGTGAGAGCCTTTGCTCGATTCTCACTTCTCAAAGAACTTTTATGGTCCAGTTACGTTTTCACAATCTTTTGACAACCCTATAAGCTTCAGAGCGTTGGTTGCGGATCTAATTACAGCGTCATCTCAGCGCTCTGACTCTAGACATGAGAACTGAGGTCGGATGCCACTACCACCCACACAATACGACGCAGTTGTCCCACCCTTAACGATGCATCATCTGAGGTGGCCAAGAGCATGCGTATGTTATTATCATACTGATTTTTAAATTAGGTTAAGAGAGTAATAGTATAGCTTACAGTAAAAGAATAAGATAATTTTAGAAAAGAACTGACAATAGGCTCTCAATAAATTAGTGCGCCTCACCATCAACGATTGCATTACTACTTAGAGGCGGGATCGCAGTCAAGCACTAGTTTATATCAATTAAAAAATAAAATAATGAAGTAGTTGATTTAGTCGTCTGCAATGCTTTAGTCTGATTTTTTACCCTGATTATAATAAAATAAAAACCGTTGCCCCACACTAGAAATAACTCCTGTATCATAGTTGCGTTCACGAACATGTAAACTCACATACTCAAGGACCCAAATTCGGAACAGCTATCAGTAGGCCATGCAAATATTTGCTCTGTGCGGGAATCGAACCCGTGACACGCAGCGCAGCAGCCAATTGCTCAACCGTTATTTCAAGTTTAATTTATATGGGTTAAGACAGTTTTCTTTACTACTAGATACTTTTTAAGCCATAAGTATGTTGGAAAAATTGTCTACTATCACTCTGACGAAGCCACTGACAGCAGTTATAATAGTAATTTATAATTCATTGGTATTTTTCGGCTACCTATTAAAATTATAAGTGACAGTTAAGAGGGTCCTTTTTCACTAGCCTCTCATACTACTATACTACTACATCGAGCATGGTTTAATAGCTTGTTACTTCATCTAACGCAATCCAACGCGATGATTGACGAAACGGCAACGCGAAAAAAGAGAGATAACGCTTGAAAACTTTGTTAGCATTTGGTAATTCCGTGATTTACTATATTTTACAATACTTTATACAGGAAATACGTGTTTTTTTAAACCCTTAAAAGTTTTTGAAAAAAAATTGTCGACATTCAGAATTTTGATTAAATTTGCAAGGCTTCTACTGTTATACTTTTTTGTAATTTTTTAATGTTTGAGTAAATTATGAGGTGTTTCTAAAATGCTATTTTGCAAAGTTCATGCAAAATAGCAGATTTTCAGAGGTCCTTTACTGGATTCGTTTTACACAAATTTATAAATTGTTTTCAATAGAAGGCTAGATAATATCCACAAGATACTGTGTTTTGAAAAATATGTAATAACGTCATAATCACGTAAGAGCGGTTGTATGAAAAACAGTGAAAATGTATATCGAGTTGCATCCCCATAAGTAGTATTATTTCAACCACCACTACTACACCACAGCCACTAGACACTCTAATAACAGGCGACGCATATCTGTCAACATATATGATTATAGATCTGATGTCTCGACCAATCAGAACGTAGTACTCCACTCCCCGTATCTCGGCTAGTTGACAGAATTGTTTTTGTGCGCTAGTTCAAGCATGAGGCGTCTAGTGGCTGTAAAGTCGTTGTATTAATTAATGTCTTTGTAAGCGACCCATAAATATTAAGGTTCCTCATTGATTAATGTAGATAACCAAAATCTAGAAAAACAAATACAAACACAATAAAGCTACTACTACACGCGTGTGCACCTGGTTTACACAACCAAATGGATAAGGTTCTAGGAAAACTGAATTTGGTAAACTTTGAATAGCGCTTTTCACCGCTACACGAGTATTAAAAATATGAAAGCAAAGTCGACCAAACGCCGACCACTACAGCTTTTCCCGAAAGTACTCGTAGTTCAAAGAAATATAATTTTCATAAAATTTCAAAATCCACATTTTTCTGTGCAAATAAAGTATATTCGAATACGGACTTGGAAACTGTTCAAACTTTATAAAAATACGCTCTTCTATGAATAGAGAGTGTCTTTCAATATGAAAAGCTGAGCCAGTTCTAGATACAGGTTAATGTTATAAGTTATGATAATTGGATCATGAATATTTTCTTGTTGTATTTACGGGTTCTTAAGAGCGTCCAACACGTGGTACTATTATTCATACAACCGATCTTACGTGACTATGACGACATTACACATCTTTCTATGGATATTTTGGAAACATAATATATGTTTGTATAGAAATCAAAACAGAATTTTTTATTAAACTAATCTAGTAAATTCCTTTGAAAATCTGATATTTTGCGTGAAATTTGGCCCTTCATTATGTATTGCTATATAATAGGGTAATGAAACTTTTAACATACATTGCTGGTAAGTAATTTTTTTTCTTTTCGCTAAAAGTGAAACCTAAGCCAAATCTTAAAGGACTGTATGATAAATCAATAGCAAAAAGAATTATGTCTACCAACCGTAACGTCCGTAACCAAACAAAGTTAGATACAATTTAGTATATTGCTATAGTTTGTTATCAGGCGTTAGTTTCCCATTGTTAAATATAGTTTTAGTTTCGGTTTTTATGGTGAGTACGCATTAAATAGTGTTAATTATATCATAACACTAACGCGTATCTTTTCGATACGTTTATCACTTATTTTTTTTTACTAATTTTAGTGATGAAAAACTGCGAGTGTGGCAAAATATAACAATAATAACCAATTATTCTATTTTATCAATGGAATCCTTAAAATATTACGTATTATATTTCCATTTCATCATAATATAGCTAAAATAGGTAACGCCTGACAAAAATATACCAGCAATGCTTTTATACGTATCTTTGTTCCGTTATGATTTAAAGATCTGGTTCTTTTTGCTATTGATTCCTCGTATTGGCCTCTAACATAGAACATAGGTTTCATTTAGCTCAATAGGATACTTAATATTTATAGTGTTAGTTACAAACATTGTAGTCTTAAGTTATACGAATATTTGGGCAAACTTGACTACACGGACACAGAAAAACTTCTTGAAATACTTCAATAATTTTTAAGATATTAAATTTGTAGCTTTGTTTTATTAGCATATTATTCTTTAAAAATTAATTAAATGTAGACCAAAATATACTGATCGCTTAGTCTAGTGATGGCCTGAAATACAGGTTTTTGTTAACCTAGCTCAGGCAAGTCACTACAAGTTGTAATGACAGTACTAATACACCATAATAGGTCAATATAAACATGTGTAAATTAAACTAGCTTTTATATAATTAGGTAATTAAGCCAATCTTTTTAGAAACTAGTACTACCAAGTATTCTTAAGTTTGTTTTATATCTTTGTAAAAGTGCTTAAATAAATAAATTATTAAAAAAAAATTATTATAATTATTCATTATTTCTGGCGAAAAGAAAAAAAGTAAATCAGGCCAATAGTTTGATTTGAAAAGTAATTAAAACATTTTTTTAAAACCTTGCACATTTAATCAATTCTTAATAAAGAGCTCCACAAGCTTTTAAGTTTAAAAAAAGACAACAAAAACAGAAAAGAGAACAAGTTTTGTAAATATTCGAGTGAATGACGGTAGTTTACATGAGGATGGATGGAGAGGGAGAGGGAGAGCAAAGAAAATATGGATGGATTGTGTGAGAAGTGATATGAAATATAAGAGAGTTACTGATAGTGTAATTAGTGACAGGACAGAATGGAAGAAAAAAACGTGTTGCGCCGACCCCAAATAAAACGAGACAAGGGCAGGAAGATGATGATGATGATGATGATGATGACGGTAGTTACCGAATGCCAACAGAGCATTCAGGCGTTATCTCACTTTTTTCGCATTGCCTCTTTATCAAACATTGCGTTGGATGAAATAACAAGCTTTTAAACCATTCTCACGTTGACAAACTACGGATGGGGCCCTCTTAAACCTAAGTGAATTTTTTTTAGGTGGGAATACATCTAATGACTTCCCACACTCCCACTCTTGGGCACTGCGCGAAGGTGTGTCAGACTTTTACTGACTAAAAACCCACTCCTGTTCCTTCTTTACCTTTGTTCCAGGGTCCCGGGGATCTCTTTCGCATCACCCATGGCCCCAATCACCTAGGCTTCGACCATGCTGGGCCCCTACAATTGTTGACATCTCCTTGAGGCGCGCGTGAAACACTACGCACCGTCGACGGCTTGGACTTGGTCCGGACGGTTACCGGACGGTCGGACAGCGAGCTACCCATTGCTGGCCATCCGCAAGCCTTCAAAACCTAAGTGCCTTGGAATCTGAAAAGCTCAGATCCGATTATTTCCTAATAAAATTAATTGTGATTATAACAAGTTCACGCAACACCGAAAATAGTTTAATTACATCTCGCAAAGTCTGGAATTACAGGCTTAGTCCCCTATTAATTTTGTTACAAGACAAAGATTGATTACGCCGGATGTCTTCATTATTTCAGACTTGTTATAATCCCGACCTAAATTCTTAATTGTTTCTCCAAGACCTTGTTTTAACAAGGTAATATTTATTGAAGCAGAATTCATACGATTTAACATAGATATAACTTTAAGAAATTAACATCATCCACAGACCGACTTCACCTACATATTTTATTTGAAGTGGGAAATCATCAAATGACTTCTTACGCTCTAGGGTAGAATGAGAAGACGTGTCAGACTTTTGCTGACTAAAACCTACCTGTGTCCTTCAGGTGCCCTTTGCGTTTCAGGTACACGGTATCTCTTTCAACAATTCCCATGTTTTTACGGTTTTGCTGACATCTCTTTGAAGCGTGCGTGGGACGACGATTCAGACTCAGTCCTTACCGGACGGCTGGATGGCGAGCAACCCATTGCCATCCGCAAGCCCGATTAAGTATGCTCATGGGTGGAGCGAGAGGACGTGTCAGACTTTTACTGACTAAAACCTACATGTATCCTTGAGGTGCCTTTTGCGTTTCAGGATCATGGTATCTCCTTCAAAAAACTTCCAGTAAAAGTTAAATACTTCCTCTTGCCCCACCCGTAGAGGCGAGATAAGTTATTAGATGACCCTAAAAAAAAAAATGGCACCCAACAAAAGAAAACTCACTAAATGTCAAATGTTACACAATCAACCTCGACTCATCTACTTCTAGATTACACAAGACCTATTTACACGATTGTCCTGTGAGTATTGTAGATTTAGTAATACCTATTCTGTGAAGCATAGAACGAGCTAATGGATAGGATAACGTATCTAAATATATAAAATAAAGTCGTGTTACTCTGTTACTTACACTATTTATAACTCAAGAACAGCTGAACCGATTTGGCTGAAAATGGTGGTGAGTTAGCTTAGAACCAGGAGACGGACATAGGATACTTTTTATCAAGTAGGGTAGAGTAGGACAGAGTGGGATAGAGTAGAGTAGAGTAAGATAGAGTAGGGTAGAGTAGGGTAGAGTAGGGTAGAGTGGGGTAGAGTAGGATAGAGTGGGGTAGAGTGAGGTAGAATAAGGTAGAGTAGAATATAGTAGTCAGTTGACGGGAGCGAATCTGCGGGCAAAAGCTAGTGAATATAAAAATTACTTTCTATTATTATATAAATGTGGTCAGTGGTTATAGATTATCATCAACATCATCCTACACTCTTCCAATGAAAGTAGCGGTCAACGATTGCGTTGACCGTATTAACATATTTAGGTCCCGTACCTCAAAAGAAAAATACGGAACACTTTGTTGTCTGTCTGTCTGGACCCTTTATCTCGGGAACACGTGGAAGTAATCGAGTTGAAATTCAAACCATATACTCATGTCTGCGGTCCCATAAAGATGTGAAGAAATCAAACATATCGCAAAAAATAAACAAATATTCTCAAGGGAATCAAAATTTAGTTCCCGTTGACCTAGAATCCTAAAATTTGGCATAAAGCAAGGTCTTATAAAACAGGTATGATTTATATCAGAAAACAAAAAAAAAATGTTGTTATAGATCAAACGGCGACTTGACAATTTTGAGATTAGGAAAAATCTTCAAGACTCCATTCGGGAATTGAACAGGAACTATTTACATAAGTAAGTTTGTACGAAACCCTCAGTGTGTGAATCCGAGTCGCTTTTGCCCAGTTTTTTTTTTCTTCCTTTATATCTTGTCAATCGTCATGCTATCACTGAATTCCTTTTATTTCATAACAATCTTTACACAGAATAAAATTAATGTGTTATCCTATAGAATACAATTAAATGGGTTGATTTCCTTGAAACTAGCACTAGGATTCCCTGTGTTGTGAAATCCACACTGTTTTGTTACATAAGTTTTAACATTTATTGGTATAATGTATTGCTATATTATAAAATTTCAGTGTTTTAATCTGACTTAATCTTAATAAAAAGGATTTTTCTTCCTGTGGGAAAATAATCCAATGACATTCCTCGCTCTTGGGCGGAACGAGAGGGGGTGACAGACTTTTACTGACTAAAAACCCACTCCTGTTCCTTCGTTGCCTTTCATACCAGGGCCGAGTCTTCCTTTCAGAAGCAGACCCTTGGCCCCAGTAGGCTTCGACCCTGCTTGGCCCCTACGGTTTGCTGACATCTCCATTGGGCGCGTGTGGAACGGCTCGGTCCTGACGATCGGACGGCGAGCTACCCATTTCTCGCCGTCAGCAAGCCCGCGCCTACGGTGGCCGGAAATCGGGATCGGGATCCCGTCGGCTGGGGCGTGAGTGCCGCGCCCTCGCGCGTGCACGTGCGGCCTCCTCCTTTGCTAAAAAAAAGGTACAAAAGAGATAGTAGATCAGCAAGTGTGTGCGCTTAATCGTTTTTGTCGTTAAGAGTGTATCAGTCTGCATGTTTCAAATGTGAGTGTAGCAACACAATCCTTCTATCTTTGCCTGTAGATACCAAACAATAAAATCAGTTCCGCTAATCCCATGAAGGTATGGAAGCGAGAAGATAAGCACGTCAACCACTGTTTCCACCATTATAACCATATCTCACGAATGTAAACCCTCGAGATCGGTGTAACTTTCCAAACCTGTGATTAATAGCTCTCAAGACGGGATAATCCTCTATTATATACCTTTACAAAGCTTACCGTATCGCTTTACAAACTACCACAAAATGAACGCCGAAATATAAAATTCTTTACCAGCATTTAAGTATATGTTTAGATAATTAAAAGAGACTCCAGGTAACGGCAATTTGATAAAAAGATTTGAATTGCGAGTGGGTATATCCAATGTGGGTAATCCAGCTTTGTGTCCGGACATTAATACAAACGACCTCAATTACTTATCTTTTATCCTCCACTCAATTTGATGACTTCCATTACTAAAATCGTAATCCTTCAACGAGCCTCATATGATTTGGAGTATATAGAAAATATTAAAGAGATTTAACGAAATAGTAGTACGTACGTACGTTTATGTTACTAAACGGGAATAATTCAGTTTGCATGATAAGGTAATGGACTCAGTGGATACCGTATTTGGGATGTGTTATCAAATCGACCCAAAAGTTCGCCTGGGTCTGTCCCGTCTGATAATACCTACTTCGAGGACCGTTTTCCATCAGAACGGATTTTGGGAATAAAATTAGCATACAAACGTGTTATATACGGTAATGTACTGAACCGTTTTGGAACTACATCAACTTTGCGTAGCTTTTATTCGTAGGTTTGTTTTTGTTATTTACATTTTTAATTTAAACTTGAATCGTTGGGACAAACTTGCAAAAAGCATAATTTAATAAATACTAGCTGCTACTAGCGGCTTCACCTGCATGAGAGTAAAAAATTGCCTCAAGGCAACATACTCCTAAGATTAAAGTATCATATGTGCAATTTGATGAGAGCAGTGGTGGCCGAGTGGTAACGGCCCCGACTTACGAGTTGTAGGTCGCGGGTTCAAACCCAGCCAGGCGCATTACTTTGTGTAATTTATTTCATCACCACTGCTCTCAAAACGGTGAAGGAAAACATCGTGAGGAAACCGGCATGTCCTAGAACCAAAAATTCAAAGACATGTGACATCCACCAACCTGCACTGGGCCCGCGTGGTGGATTACAACCCATTCCCTCTCCTAGAGAGGAGGCCTGAGTTCCAACAGTGGAAACATTAAAAGGCCGACTATGCTATGTGCAATTTCAGGACATGGTCTACCCGTGGACCAAATTTCGTTCAAATCCGTTCTGCCATTCGAGCGTGAAGAAGTAACATACATACACACACACAGATACACTTACAAACTTTCACCTTTATAATGTGATACCTAAATAGTTAATTTAAATCTTTCAACTTTAGACTTTTAGTAAGCGAAAGTAATTTAAGGCAATTCTGCGCAATTTCTAGATAAATAAACACAAACAATCTCAGCCAACGAAACTTACTCAACACTCACGAACCATACTCAATACAATAAAACTTAGCCGGGCATTTTCGCAGCAAATATTCTGACAGTACGTGCGTGTAAGCAAGGGCGGGCAAGTGTGGGCAATTTACTTACATTTTTGTGTGGCCGCACTGGCCGCCATATGTTGCAAGCTGCTCGCCGCTCTTAATTGCCACTGTCGGAACCCTTCTGCGGATTGTAGATTGCGCTGCGGTGAAATAATTCACAGAGGAACTTCTGTGTGAATTAGTTCTGCCTACGTGCTGTGATATTGACTTAGCGCCGACGAGTTTAGCCGTGAGGCGTGGAAAGTAGTTACGTTACTGGCGTTTTTTTATTTTTTTATGCTTTTGTTTATCATACAATGTTTGTATATTTGACCATGTGAAGAGGAGGGACGAAACGCATGCTACTAAAAGAGTTATGATTGGCCACGACATATAAAAATAATAATGGTTACTAAATGCGGAGTTGATTAACTATTTTAACTTTAGGGCTAGCCAACGGTGCAAGCGACATCATCGCATTTTTCAATTGCCTACATCTACCTGAAATATCACTTTTAATTGTCCTCTTACACATATGGCAAGGCTTTATAATGAAAAGTCCAACTTGATGGATTACCCTATCGATGTTTTATCCATGAGTTTCGCTTCATACAGACGCTGCCTTTAAAAATAGTGCGAATTATGTACGTCTTTATATTTCGGTGTGTTTTGTCTTTGTAGCGTTCTGGATTTAGATTTAGGTGTACTACTGGACCCATTATTTATTTTCTCTATTTGTCTATAATATTCATTTTGACAATGTCATGCATACCTGTTATTTGCACGGTTACTGAAATGCCTATTTTAGATGCAAGTTTATTTGAATTGAAAGTGACAGTACTTTATAATAATAAATATAATTAATTATTGAAATAATAATTTGTAAATAATTATTAAATTAAATTATTTAGTTTTATTCATAATAAAAACTGAATGAATAAAAAATATAAAAAAATATGAATATAATAATACTATTATTATATTCATATTTATTAATGTTTTTATATATAATTAATATTATTATTTAATTCAATTAATTCATACATTTTTATTTATTTTACACTTACAATAATTTATAGTTTTATTTAAACAAACAAAAAATCAAATTTATCCTCTTTATAATATTAGTTTAGATAATTTAGGAAGCATTGTCCATTTTGGACCAACTGCGAATTGGACATGTTTTTGAACATTGGACCAATCGTGCCTAAAGGTATGTAAGCTTATAGCTTTACTTAAAGTTCCTACACTTTTATGTTACCACTTATAAATGTTTCGTTTGGGTCTATTTGCGTCCGTTTATTATTATCATGTTGTTGACGAGAGTGTGAGTTAGTTACAACCTGAAAAGTTTCTGAACTTTAATTGCCCAGACTTCAGACTTATTTTATACAGTTTTGATTGTATTTGAGATTCGTCAAGCTTCATTGTATCGATATTTTTTTGGTGGTACTGTTGATTCTAGATTTTAGGAATTGCAATTGTTGAGAATAGTGAGGTGGACACAAACTGGTGAGGAAAGTTTTGATTGTATCGCTATTTTTTTGGTGCTACTGTTGATACTACATTTTAGGAATTGCTATTGTTGAGAATAGTGAGGTGGGCACAACACGTACAATGGTGGCACTCATAAACCATACCTAAATAGATAGAGGTGGGCACAAACTGTGAGGAAAGTCACCAGTGTGCGTTAGCTCTAATGTTAGCGCACACTGGTGACTTTTGTCACCGTGCCTTTTTTACTGTCACCCTGTCACATTGCCTATGAACTCAACATGTGATGCGCGCACTTGAACTTGTGACAGTTGGGTTACGAATTACAAAAAAAATATTGTCACTCTTACAATGTCACCAGTGCGCGCTAGCTCTTAAAGTTTTTTGGGTAAGAAATCGTCAAATAACTCCTCCCGCTCCTGGTGGTACGAGAAGGACGATCAGACATTTACTGAATTTAACCCACCCGTGTTCGTTCAGTTGCCCTTTCTCGTCCAGTGCCACTGCGAATCTTTCTAACAATTCCGCAGCTCAGACTTAACACGTTGACAGCGGTACGTCTTATTGTATATTGTGTATGTATTATTTCTATTCCTGCGATACGGGGCGTTTAAGACCTCGTTTAAAACTATCATACTGTAATGCTTACGTTCGCAGAACGAGGTCAAACTGACCCCGTATTCAAGTAGACCACTGCATTTAGTATTTTTAATAGGGCATCTTAGGGCCTGTGCGCGTTTTAGAAACGTACGTCGACGGCGCGTTTAAGGGCCGTGCCTCACTGGGATGTCATGGCGACCACCCTTGCTTAAATATATATTCATCTCTTTTTTAAACTAAGCTAAACTGACGTTACGTACTCTTCACGGCAGTGAAGGCTATGTTTTTCTTATACGTACTTAAAGAAGATGCGTACGAGGCATATTAGACCTCGTACCGTACTGAACATGTTAAAGTTCTAATGTCATAACATTTTTCTAACACCTAAATTAATTTAATCCTCTACAAACACGATATCTCTTCAGAAACCTCTTCATAACTACTGATCACAAGGATTATAATATCTAGCTTAATTATGACTTCGTATAAGATACTCTAACAGAATCTCTGTGAATAACCCTGTGCGGATCAAGCTCAACGTTAATGCTTGTAAGCGGATTACTTACTAATTGATCCCATCGGTTGAGGCGAACATTGACTGACTTGATCCCGGATTAATTCTTGTTTTATACGTATAATTGTGTAATATATTCATGGTAATTTCGACCATCCTGTAATTGCTAGATAAGTGAATAATACTTAGACATGTATGTTTTCATTTTTAACACCCGACGGAAAAGAGGGGCATCTGTGTGTCTGTCCGTGACATCGTAGCTCTTAACCGAATGGACCGATTTTGACAAAAAAAGGTGTCTGCGAAATTCAACCTTCCTTTTAGTTTTTGCATTTTACAAATCAGTGTCAGGTTCTATATTTATTAAAATGTGATTCGCGACCGTAACACGTTATTATGGAAGGTCGTCGATGGCGCGTACTGTTCCACGCGCGCTTCAGGGAGATGTCAACAAACCGTTGGGGCCCAGCAGGGTCGAAGCCTACTGGGGCCAAAAATTTGATTCTGAAAGGAAGAGTCAGCCCTGGTACGAAAGGCAACGAAGTAACAGGAGTGGGTTTTTAGTCAATAAAAGTCTGACACTATCTCCCACTCCGCTCAAGAGCGTGATTTGTCATTAGATGATTTAACCACCGAAAAAAAAACCCTGTTGAATTACTTTTTTTATGAAATAGCTATTTAATAGAGTTAGATGAACTAAGAGGGTTGTATTGATAATTGTAATGATTATAGATATGTAAATAAATACGTTTTACGTTCGTAAATCATATTTAAAAAGCTTTTGAAGATCTGAATTTTGCAGGCTACCCTGCAGCAGTCATCTTAATTACCGTACGGTTACTTACGGTAAGATAATTATTTTATTTTGTACTCAGAATTAATACATCCAACTATAGCTGTTGTTGTTTATTTTTTATGCAACTGCATATGAGCAACATCATTCGAAATTTCGAAATATTCAAATACGAAGATCCATAACCTCAACCCATTTCTTTTTTCAAATTATTATTTATTTATTTATTATATTCTTTATTGTACACCACATAAACATAAATAAGGACAAACATAATTAAAAATAAGTGTACAATGGGCGGTCTTATCGCACGAGGCAATTTCTTACAGACAACCTTTGGATAGACTGAAAGACAGGAGATGGATTTAGGGTTGTCAGTGTACAACATCAGAAAAAAAATACTAATAAGACAGAATACTAATTATTTATTTTATAAGACAAGCACGATAGGTGCTAGATTGCTGGTCGTAATCTGTGAAAAGAATAATTTGAAATGTCAGTAAGTTTTTTCTTTTCTTTTTTCTTCTTAAAATTATATAATAGCTTTTCTATGCTGGTCCAGCTCCTCTATCACCGAGGTATACAAATTGATTAGTTTGGAAATTATTATTATTATTTTTTAATGCTTTTTTTTGGAAATTGTAAAATATCATTAGTATTGTATAATGTAGAAGCATTTATTTTCAAAGTTTGTAAATGTGAGTACCATGGAGCTATTTTATGGTTTTTTATGTTAGTATTGGACTTGTTTGATATAAATGAGCACGGCAGTTGAGAGTTTGTCATGCTCACTTAAATGTCTCACTGATGGTGGTGCATGTGTTGGATCATTCGGTTCCCTTCAAAATGGTTGAGCTGAGTGGTGCTAATATTAGCGTCATGTTCGTGAACGGGCGCTGTCAGTTGAGACTGGTCATCTCTTAGCTGCCAGTTGCTATTAAAATTTTTTTTTTGGCTTTTTTTTACTGTATTTACATTGTTCTCACATGATAACGACAAGAAACATGTAACAGAGATATTTGTAATTACAAAACATGATTGAAAAGAGTGTCCATGGAGTTTCTTGCACATTCTTCTCCATAGAGATCTACGCTTTGGAATGTGCAATTAGCATCATTTTTTTTTTTCTGACTAACTGACTTCTTGAGATTACAAAAGTGCCTGTAAATGGTTTATTTGAAATAAATGCTTTTGAATCTTTGAATCTTTGAATCTTGATTGAGACTTGTAATTAAGTAATCCGCAGATGCTAAACACAAGTTCCCCTCTTTGAGGCGTGGTTGGAAAACCTCACGGCGTCCTCAACTTCCGCATGACGCAGATTCTCACCGAACACGGTAAGTTCGGGAAGTTCCTGCACCGGATTCGTGCGGAAGCGACGCCCGGGTGTCGCTACTGTGTGGACCGCCCGGAGGACACGGTGGAGCATACGGTGGAGGTGTGCCCCGCTTGGGCAGAGCAACGCCGTGTCCTCGTGGGGGCGATCGGCGGCGACGATCTTTCGCGTCGGGCCTTGGTACAGGCCATGGTCCGGAGCGAGGAGGAGTGGCAGACGGTCGCTTCCTTCTGCGAAGCAATAATGCTAGCAAAGGAGGCGGCCGATCGCGTGAGGCAACGGTCCTCACGCCCAAACCGCCGCCGGGATTGCTTGCGGATAGCGAGCAAGATGTCAGCAAATCGTAGGGGCCCAGCACGGTCGAAGCCGACTGGGGCCATGGGTAGTGTGAAAACGAAACCCGGGGCCCTGGGACGAAGGCAACCAAGGAACAGGAGTGGGTTTTTAGTCAGTAAAAGTCTGACACTATCTCCCACCCCGCCTAACGGCGGGGGATGTCATAAGATGATTTTCCCAACGAAAAAAAAAAAAAAAGATGTTAAACACAAGTTACTCTGTGGTATGGTCCAGCGTGCCGTGCTTGGTTAAAACGTGGGATAAGCTTAACAAAAACGTAGAACAAGCTTCGCAAAAACGTGGGATAAGCTTTGCGAATACGTGGGATAAGCTTCGCAAAGACGTGGGATTATCTTCGCGAAGATGTAGGATATGCTTCTCAAAAACGTGGGATAAGCTTCGCGAAGACGTGGGATATGCTTCTCAGAAACGTGGGATAAGCTTCGAAAAAACGTGAGATAAGCTTCGTAAAAACGGATGAACCTAATTTTTTTTTTTTAATTTTCTATTTATTATATATAGTAACTAATTGCTGCTACGACTTCAGTATCAATTCTTTATTCTGCGTCACCAACAAATCCACAACTGAAAAAACGGGTAGGTTTTAGTAAGTGAATGTTTGACACTCCTGGCTTTACCCAAAGTGAGAGAAGTTATTTGTAATGTTGTTGTGGTTGTTTTTGTTGTCCTTCCCACCCCAAAAAACACAAACTCAGGTTTTTAGGACTCGATGTTGAGTGAATCTTTTAAAACTTGAAACGTTTTAGGCAAGTCAGTTATTTCTTTTTTTCTTATATTAAGCATTTCTATTAAACCCCGTGCCCGTAAAATACAGGATCGACGGATCGGACGCGGAGTCGCGGCAGACCACGAAGGAGATGGCGGGATGATCAAGATGTCTTCTTTGAGAATTGAAATGACAAAGCGAGGAACCGTGATCGTTGGAAAAAATGGAGGGAGGGCTTTGTCCAGCAGAAGGACAATACGAGTTTGCTTCTTTATTTTTTATTTAATATTCTTCATTTTCTTTATTTTTCTTACACCATAACAAAACTTAGCTTTTTTCATGGTTTCGGTTATAAATAGCGCAGGGCTACTTGCAGGGTTACGATCCCAATTTGTTCCCTTTTTTACAATGAGCCCTTACAAGGGTACAGTCATAACCTGTTGGATTTTAAGATCGCTATCTTTTGCAAAAGGGACAGTTTCGGGGAGTCTTTTTCTTGGTGGTACCATTATTTAGTATGCCGTTCTTAGTAAGTTACTAAGATCCTTTAGAAAAAGTGGAATAATGTATTAGACAGGCCTGTTGGTCTAGTGGTTAGTAGCCCTGACTACTATGCCGGAGGTCGTGGGTTCATTTACCACCCAGAACAAATGTGTGTGTAATGAGCACGATCATTATTTTGTTCTGTGTCTGGGTGTTATTTATGTATGTATGTATTAAGAAATATATTTGTATGTTTATCAGTTGTCTAGTACTCATAGCACAAACTCCGCTTAGTTTGGAACTAGACGGCCAGTTAGGCCAGGTAATGGAATATTTTGGTAGGAATACTTCCCGTTTAGTGCTACTTATTTATAGATTTAGGCCTACGGTCCATGCATTCGTAGCTTCAGAGACGCGTATTCAACATTCATCAAACATCGTAATTGTACACTTGGTGTACGCCAGCTCACAGCTTACATAAAAAGCTATGAAACTCTGTCAGCGGAGCAACAACGTAGTGCCGTCGTGTCATTGCAGCTTTTACGCGTATATGAAGCTACGCGTCCGTGAACAGTAAGCCTTATTTTCTTACAAAGTGATAAAAGCGAGTTGGAAAATTTGTGACACGAGTTAAGGTAACTTAGTTCTTGTTGGTTCTAGAAGTTTCTGTAATATAATAGACACTCGAATATACAGTTTCAAATGAAAATTGAGACTTACTTTTGATAACTTCGACTAAGCTTTTCCATTACGTACCCTAAAAGGAATTTAAGTAGGCATTCAATGAATCAAATCGAAGGCCCTCTTCGAAGAAATTGGTTTTTTCTTAGATAAAACCTGCATGTTTTTTATATGAAAATAAAGTACATACATTTTAATGTATCATATTATCTTTTATTGAAAATCTCGGGAAAATAGGTATAATAAAGAAAAACATCGTAATATAAATAGACAATATTATTGTATAAATTTTTGTATACATATTAATATGTATAACCGAATTAACTATATTATTATTATTATTACACTGACTAGATATTTTTCACTAAACAATTTGGCAGTTTTGTTTCTCAACTTCCTGAATCTTGTGAGCAACCTGGGGACAAAATACAGACATTGTAAGTTGATTAGAAATAAGAATTGCATGAAAACATGAATAATATTAAAAGATGAGCAATAAATTATTAGCCATGCACAAATAAGAAGAACCGTTTAGTATGTAATGTAATTCTTTGATAAAAAAAATCTAATTTTCTCAAATAAATGTTTTCTTTTTTCTTTTCTTTTCTTTTTATAACACTATTAGCGCAGTGGTTGAGCGATTGGTTGGAAAGATTATGGCCATAATTTTAACTTTTTACTTATAAAGAAAGAAAGAAAGAAAACATTTATTTGAGAAAATTAGAAAATAAATTTATCAAAGAATTACAAGATAGTTGTTCCGGGTCTAGATGTATTGTGCATGTAAGTTTACATGTTCGTGAACACTCACGATACAAGAGTAAAACATATAGGGGCAATGTTCTTAAAAATAGATTAAAGAAGGGCTTAGATTAGGTAGTGTCCTCACCGTGGTCCGGGCAGTAATGTCGTCGGCGTCTCCGTCGCCGTTGAGCGTCGCATGCGTCCACACACGTTTCTTCTGCGTATAGTAAAATAAATTCTACAATGCAGCATTTACATAATATAATACAGAGATTGTAAGGAAAAAGATTATGTTCAAGTTCAATGTTATCATTTTAGTCAATCTCAGGTCACCCGAACACACACGATCGTTGCGTTTAGTTATTGATTGTTGTGTCGCTGAAAAAATGATCGCGACAATTATGTATTTGCGCATTGATCGCTTTTTGAACCTAGTTATACAATTTTGATTGTAAAAATAGAAAATTTTGCAACGTTTGAAGGTCATATAGCTCATTAGAACCACCAGACACCCAACCAGCACCTTTGGCGACACACCGCACTCTTTCCCATAATTCCTTGATAAACTACTCATCTTTTCGCGGACAACGTAATATCCACTCATTGACTACGTGACATTCACTGGTTAACAACACGGCGTCAACCCGAGGACCACTTGACGTTTGCTGGTTAGCACACGGCATCCAACCGTGGACCACCTGTCGACAACGAGTGGACACCGTGCGATGGGGTGGTGCTGATCGGGTGTTGGGTGGGTCTATTGAGGTATGATCTTAAATATCATTTTAGTTCATACCAGTATTAGGTTTTTGTGAAATATTGACACTGAGAAGTTTTGAACGTGGTTTAGATGTACATCACTCATGAAGTTCAGTTTCACTAGTCAACATCGCACTAAAGAATGCCGTATCATATCTCGTAAAAGCGAGGTTTGAATTTTTAGTACCGATGACCGCATAGAAGTTACCGATGACCAATGAAAACTACCTGTTGAGTGTTGAGGACTATAATATGAGTCCGCTGGATGCGAGAAACACAGGACCGGTCGATGTGGCGACGGCCTATGTTCAGCAGTTAGATTTTACCGGCTAAACTTATATTATGATAGAGCGGTTGGGAAGAGAGGCCCATATCTTGTAGTGGACGTCTTTCAGTTGAAATGGCGCGTTGAGTGGCGGCGCGGCGTTGTAGTCGTGCCGTGCTAGCGTGCGCAACTGCAGAATATAGGCGCGGTCTAAATTATCTTGAGCACATCTGTAAATGACAAGGCTAGATCTCACCGTGATCGCAGCAGGCAGGCTTGAGCGGCGACGCGGCATTGTCGTCGTACCGGACGAGTGCGCCCAGCTGCAGCATTTAGATGCGCTCTGAATGACCTCGGGCACATTTGTAAGTTACTAGGATAGATCTCACCATCGCAGCAGGCAGGGTTGAGCGGCGGCGCGGCTTCGTCATCGTGCCGGGCGAGCGCGCGCAGCTGTAGCGTGTAAGCGCGTGCACCGCCCGACACTGCGCCCGCGCCTCCAGCGAACGTCGCGTACGGACTTATCTCGTACACATCTGTCATCAAAATATCCGTATCAATATTATTTACTCTTCTATTTCAAAATATTTATTGTCTGCTTCACAAATGCAGTTCAGTAATGTTGGCCGTTGAAACCCATAAAATAATATTTTCGCGCACTACTGATCGTCTAATTTAGTTTAACATTACAGCCAATTGGCCAATATGTCGTAGTCACGTGTTAGGTACAGTATCCCAAAGCTAAGTACAAAATATTGTTTACTTTTTTTAAAGATCACTGAACATCACTAGCATAGCATAGCTTAGTCGGCCTTATAATGTTCCCACTGTTGGGACTCAGGTCTCCTTTCTAGGAGAGGGATTGGGCCGTAATCCACCACACGAACCCAGTGAGGGTTGGTGGATGTCACATGTCTTCGGTTTCCTCACGATGTTTTCCATCACCGTTTCGTGAGCAGTGGTAATGAAATAAATTACACAAAGTAATGAGCCTGGCTGAGTTTGAAATCGCAACCTACAACTCGTATGTCGGGGCCGTTACTAATAGGCCACCACCACTGCTCTCATCACATCACTAAAACCTAAGTATTTTACGGTTTGTAGCTTCAACGCGGCAATGTCGTGCTTTCGTGTCGTTGCCGCTTCGTCGACAGTTTCCGTATTGTATGTAAGCTTCACGCAGGCGTACATCAAGCGTATTATGTTGAAACCGCGTCTATGAAGCTACGCGTCCGTGGAAAGTATACTAGGCCTCAGTGTGAACAACTAAAAAAAAAACGCTACGCGTGCTACGACGTGCTACGCAGTAATGTGCTCTTAGCAGATTATTTGTATTTTTCTGAGAAAAGCCTCGGTAAGTAGGTAGATTTAACGTATTTAAAATCAATATGTATTGTACTATATGTTAATATGTTTTGTATTGTATTATGGGTATTAAAAGTACTAGCGGATAGCCAAAAGTGTCTTCGAGGCTAGAGTGAATGGGCTCTTAATAAACTAGTGCACTTCACAACGCTGCTTACCGTTAGGTAAGAAGCGTTGTGAGCAATGCGCAGTGTAGCAATAGAATATATTACTTAAAAAAATACTTTTAGAAAAAAATGCTTATATTTATATTACACAATTTTTATCAAAAGTTATTTAGTGTATTTTTGTACTTTCGAGATGAACAATATGATATTACAGCCCTCTTCCCTAAGCTTAAAGGGATCTTTATGAAATTGGAACCCGGGTATTAAATATTAAATCCCCAAGAGTAGGTGACCTGAAAGCCTGTAAAAGCTTTTCGACGCATAAAAATTCTTAGCAGCTCTTATTCTAAGGGTTTTAAAGAAAATTGATAATGAAAAGAGCTATGTTGAACTATTTGATCTTTTTTATTAAAAGCTTCCAAGAAATTTTATATTAGTGTCTTTTACGTAGAACCTGAGATTACTATTAGTATATAATGTTTGCTATTTTTATAATCTTGGGACAGAGAAGTAAAGCGTTAAAATGATATATGTACAGCCAAAAACAAAAGCCGATGTACAAAACAGAAACAGCTAACTTGTAACTAAGGCACCAGATAAAAGGGGAATGAAACTTTTGCCTTACATTGCTGGCATATACCTATTTTTTTTTTCTTTTCGTCAAAAGTGAAACCTAGGTCATATTTTAAAGGACTTGAGAAATCAATAGCAAAAAGAATTATGTCTAACAACCGTAACCGAACGAAGATACCTATAGAAGCATTGCTAGTATATTTTTGTCAGGCGTTACCTATTTTCGTTTATTATTATACTGGACCTGGTTCTTTTTGCTTTTGATTTCTCGTATTGGGCTCTAACATATAACCTAGGTTTCATTTCTGGCGAAAAGAAAAAGTAAACAATGCCAATAGTTTGCATTTATTATGGCGGTACGTACACTTTTTGAGGAGTGGCTGGAAAGACCTCACGGCGTCCTCAACTTCCGCATGACGCCGGTTCTCACTGGACATGGTAAATTCTGGAGGTTCCTACACCAGATTCGTGCGGAAGAATCGCCTGGATGTCACCATTGTGTGAACCACCCGGACGATACGGTGGAGCATGCGGTAGAGGGTACCCCCGCTTGGGCAGAGTACCGCCGTATCCTCGTGGGGGCGATCGGCGGCAACGATCTCTCGAAAGTGAGGAGGAGTGGCAGGCGGTCGCCTCCTTCTGCAAGGCAGTAATGCTAGCTAAGGAGGTGTCCGCACGCGCGAGGGAACGGGCCTCACGCACCAGCCACCGAGATCCAGATTCTGATTGCCGGCCACCGTAGGCGCGGGCTTGCGGATAGCAAGCAATGGCTAGCTCGCCGTTCGACCGTCCGGTAACCGTCCGGATCAAGCCCAAGTCGTCGATGGCGCGTTCCAAGCGCTCCTCAAGGAGATGTCAGCAAGCGTAGGGGCCCAGCAGGGTCGAAGCCTACTGGGGCCATGGGTTCGCTTCTTAAAGGAAAACCCGGCCCTAGAATGCAAGGCAATGAAGGAACTAGGAGTGGGTTTAGTCATTAAAAATCTTACATGCCCTCTCGCTCTGCCCAAGGGCGCGAGATGTCATTAGATGATTTCCCACCTAAAAAAAGTCTGTCTTGCATAAGGCATTATCACAAGAGTGAAAAGAGAATTTTGTCCTTTTCACTTACATAAACATAAAGAATTAGTTTTTGTTTTTTCTTATTTCATTAGTTGGCTTAACGTCGAACAAAATGTTAATAGATACATTATTTCATAACTCCTTCTATGTTTAATGCATGCCGTGGCAGCCTTTAATTAAGGCTGTAGCCTTAATTACAACAATTAACATTCAGTATTCTTACATTTTATAGTGTACTATAAAATGTAAGAATACTGAATGTTGTATGATTAAATAAATAAACTGAAACTAAAAATATAAAAATGTAAGCTAAAAATATTTTACGTAAGACAGAAGGTGAGCGGAACTCGGGACATCTCGGGGCGACGATTTTATTTTCATTCGATTTACTATCAGATCGTCCCGTCCCGGAAATTCTTCACATCAAGGTCTCGTTTGGAGCGCACGTGTAACGTAAACAATGACACGAAACAAAATAAAACTACTTACTACTTCCGAAACAGATTTTTAGGGAAATAGATAAGTTTGACGGGATTGTGTCAAACAAACGTATAGTTTAGGAAGATAGTTTTAAGGAAAACAAAAGATTGTAATGACCATACTGATAACATACATTAATAAAAAATTAAATGAAGTATATCACAACCCTTCACAAATATTTTGTGATTATCAGCTGAGTAACACAATACGAAGGGCTGCAGGAACGTTCGAAATAGTTACCGCGGCCCTTTTTTTTGAGTTGGGTCATCCAATGACTTCTCTCGCTCTAGGGAGCAAGAAGGCGTGTCAGATTTTTACCGACTAAACCATATCTGTGTCCTTTAGTTGCCAGGGTTCTAGAACCGCGGATTTCTTTATCAGAAATTCCCTACGGCCCTAGTAACCAGGGCCCTGGAACGCAACGCAGTAATTGAAGAAACACAGGTAGGCTTTAAACAGTAAAAATTTGTCTCACTCCATCCAAAAGCGAGAGAAGTTATTTGATAATTTACCATTTTTTACAGAGAGCAGTTCTGGCTGAGTGGTAACAGCCCTGACTTACGAGTTGTAGGTCGCGGGTTCAAACCCCCCCAAACGCATTACTTTGTGTAATTTATTTCATTACCACTGCTATCAAAATGGTGAAGGAAAACATCATGAGGAAACCGGCATGTCCTAGAACCAAAAATTCAAAGACATTCATCAACCTGCACCGGGCTCGCTTGGTGGATTACAAACCATTCCCTGTACTAGAGAGGAGGCCTGAGTCCCAGCAGTGGAAATATTAAAAAAAGGCTGATTATGCTATTGTAGCGACCAAAACCGCTACGACACCGCTGCCGCTTATGAGCGTGTCCGCAGAAAAAAATCACGCCACCACTACGGCATATCGTATGATCCTATGTTCGAGTAGCCAGGTAGCGGGCGTCTCAAAAGTAATTAGCAAATGTGAACCTTAATGTGTATGTGATTTTTAGTATAAAAGCCCCAGACTTATTGTGTCATTTCACTCCGGTTTTGCTTGGCTTGCTTGAATTCCTTGCTGATCTGTTTCTTTGTTTACTTTTCATTGCGTACTTACTATTCTTATGAAAAGTTTAATTAGTAAAAATTAAGGGGTGACCGGACGGTTGCAAACTAGCGTTCCAACCAAGGTGACCTTGATAATTTCAATCCGTATAGACAGCAGTTGCAATCCTTGATCTTCAACGCCCTTGGTTGGGTGGCGAATTTTCCTAACCACCGAACGTATTGGCGCGTGGCCGCAACACAAACAAAACAAACAAACCAAGCTCCAACCAAGGTGACCTTGATTGGAATGCTAATTTGCAACGGTCTGGTCCACCCTTAAACAAGTTTGATTAGTGCTTCCCCTTTAATTTAAATAACCAACACATGAGGTAGCAAACGCAAGAAGCGGGTCAAGTCGACGTCTCACCCTTCATTGGTGACCCCGTCATCGAAAATGGACAACAACACGGAGTCTGCGAAAGAGGGGACAGCAGAAACGTTCAGGGTTGGTGTACAAGTACCATCATTCAATCCGGGCGACCCAACTCTATCGTTTGCCCAGATAGAAGGTCAGTTCATGATGATATAGTGCGTGACGAGGCGAAGTATCATTATGTGCTGGCGCAGTTGGAACCTCAATACTCCTCTGAAGTGCGGGATATAATAGTTATGAAAAACGCTATGCTATGTATTTATGTTATTTCTAATGTGATATTTATTTTCAGGTACTTATGTACAATGATGCTGTAACAAAAGTCATGTATATATCTTACACATATCATAGAAATGGCCATTTTATGAGATGGCTAGGTTAGTTACGAGGTTCATGAAGTGGCCTACCATTACCTTTGTAAAATGGCCAACTACATCATGAAATGCCAAATTCTAAGATATGGCTACGACATACATACCTGGCGGGTCTGGTGGAAGTTTCGTTGCTTGATGTTGTGGCGCCCTGTATGTCCCACAACTGGGCTTCTCTGCGCTTGTTGATACTCGAGCTACGGCTCCGTCAGTCCTAAGAAGAAAACAACGATTACACATAATTATGTATGTACCATCTGTCCGAATCAATACTTGTAAGATGACAAGGCTACTGAAAGGTGGATCAACAGGATAAAGACGACTTGTTATTTTTCCCATTTTCCGGTATATCATATATGTCGGTGAAGTCAATAGTACGGAAGTTTGAGAACGAATGAACGAGCTAAGTGAAAAGTGACACATGTCACTTTGATAGATTCCGCGCTGACGTTTGCACAAACCGAGCAGATAAAAGTGCCGACCGCAGAGGTCCGGGGCTCTTTTCTCTGTCGGCAGCCGTGCGAACAACATCTAG
Organism: Mythimna pallens; assembly: GCA_961205895.1. Taxonomy (NCBI): domain Eukaryota; kingdom Metazoa; phylum Arthropoda; class Insecta; order Lepidoptera; family Noctuidae; genus Mythimna; species Mythimna pallens. The sequence goes on along the minus strand of OY540831.1, from coordinate 9,600,584 downwards.
TCTCAGGGACTGTCTCACGGCTTGTTGTGAGAAGTGAACACCTAAAGCTTTCATTATAATAAATCAGTTGTGTGATCTGGAATAGTTTGTTTATTGCTCGTTACCCAGTCATCGCCTACAAAACAGAGTCCCTGGACAGAGCTTCAATGATGATCGGCATCCTCAGCCGACATAAATATAAAATTTTAAAGGTCATCACTGTACATTACTAACATTGTTATTACTATTATTCCACTTTGGCGCCATTCATTCATTAATATGTAAGAAAAATAAGGATCCAGGGGCTTTGCGCCTCTGGAGTGGGCCTACTCGGAGAGTAAATCTACCACATCTCGGATTACCGGTGTCGCTTCTAGTCCGTTGCTCAAGATTGTGACAGTGACCTAGTCAGCATCACTTCCGATGCGGCACAAAACTTCTTTAATAATAATAATAATAATATACTTTATTTCGGATATAGAAAATCCATAATGTGTTAGTAACAGAAATACTTATACAACTATGTTAGTAACAAAATGAGTTAATACAAAATAAATAGACTTTAAAAAATCATCCCCTCTCAATTCATATATTTTCCCTCAGCACCAGGCCCGCAAGCATGCCTGCGGGACCAGTGCATCAGGAAAGGACAGTCTGGTTTCTCCGCAATTACCTTCAGGATGCTATTGGAGCCTCCACGTATCCTATGCATCAAGGACGCCGTTCTCTTGCGCATGATAGCCTCAAAACTATCCGTACCTGCCTCAGCAAACATGCCTGATGCGCTACAGAACCGTGGAAGCCCCAACAACACCCGGAAAGCATTATTATACTGAACTCGAAGAGCGTTGTAGGCCCTCTGCGTATACGTGACCCACAGACTGCAGGTGTAAAAAGTCTGGCAGTAGGCCTTAAACAGTGTAATTTTCACTTCTTTAGTACACCTAGCAAACCTGCGGGCCAACATATTACATCGGACCGACAACGCTCTTCTCTCTCTCTCCAAATCATCGTCATCATTCAGATCCTCATTCAAAACGTGCCCAAGGTATTTAAATTGAGACACCGTCCCAAGCGGTACCCCATACAGGTAAACTGGAGGAACCGACTTGGGTTTTCTGGAACCAGCACGAAACACCATGAGCTCACTCTTCCTGACATTGTACAGGAGTCCATGAGCCGTGGCGTATCGCTCACACACTCCAAGGAGCCGTCTGAGTGCATCAATCGAGGGACTCAGCAGCACCATGTCATCAGCATAACTGATACTATTAATAATCTTACCATCAATAGAGCATCCGACACCAGTGCTGCCAAGCTCCCCGGCCAGCTGATCGATGTACAGACTGAAGAGCCCTGGGGAGGTCAAGCCACCTTGCCTCACGCCACACTCCAGCCTATACTCCCCAGACAATGCACCCGACCATCTGACCTGGTTAATTTGATGGTTGTACCAATACTCGAGGAGGTTTATCAGGTCATGGGGTATGGCATTCTCCCTCAGCTTTGACCACAAAATATTATAATTAACCAGGTCAAAAGCCTTGGAGAGATCCAGAAAGGCAGCATACACAGGAGTACTTCTGTCAGTGTAGTACCTAACTGTGTGCTTGAGCGCCAGAATAGCAGTTTCGGTGGACAACCCAGGTCTAAAACCGAACTGTGCATCATTTGGCTTAAGCTGTCCCCTTATCCTACGCTCAAAGACACAGTCAAGCACCTTAGCTGCTATAGTGGCCAAAGAGATCGGCCTGTAGTTATCTTTATCTGACGCATCCTTAGTTTTACTTTTCACGATAGGCACAACTATCGTCCTCATCAGATCTATAGGCAGGTAGGAATGCCTCACGCAGAAGTTGTACAGCATCGATAGGACCCTAGGAAGATGCGGACCCGCACACTGAAAGTGTTCAATGCTTAGGCCATCATGTCCGGGAGATTTGCCTTTAGTCATAGATTTAATAACTTCCTTAACCTCTTTTGCCGAAATGTTTAATGGCTTTCCAGACATGATGCCCTCAGTGACATGCACTTGCTCTTCTGCCCGACGTGGATCCACCGCAAAATGTCTCCTAAACATATCAGCAATCTCCCCCGGTTTCTCAACTCCATCCACACTCACCGGAACCGTAGGTTTAGGATTTAACCTCTGTGTGGATTTCCAAAAGTTCCGGAAATGCTTGCGCCCATGTTCAGTGGCTAGCTTGTTCATTTTGATTTGGTCCTCATTATCCTGACAAAATTTCAACCTCTGCTTAAATACCTTGCGCGTCACATTCATCTCCTCAAATAACCTACCATTACGAGGCCTTCCATGCCACACCCAGTTCAGAAAAGCCTTCCTTGCATCTCCATGCGCGCTCCTGACATACCTATTCCATCCAATCACTGCACGCCGTCTCTTACCATCGTTCAGCAAACCAGAACTGCCCACAGCCGCTTCCCGAAGGGATGACATCAAATTCCTGTACAAAATATCAATTACAGATCTGTGACTCTTATCCTGGCAAAAATTATCACAACACTCCCCTAATTCTGAAGGAAAATCTATATTTGTTAGCTTTTCCATACATAAACTATAGTAACAATTAATTTGTGATGCATTTCTTTCCCCCCATATAGCCTTATCAATGTTTTTATTTTTATTGGCCACTTGTAACGAAGCATCCCCTGGCCCCACCATCCCCAGATCAACTTGAAATGAAAGTGGATAGTGGTCTGACCAATAAATATCATGGTTAACTTCAATATTTTTGAGTGACTTCCACGCCATTTCAGAGACCAGGAGATGATCCAACCAACGTCTGCTTCCACACCCATCACTGACAAAGGTGTACGTGTCAGAGTGAATACCCAGCTTTTCATAGTCAGCACAAATCCAATTTTGTTCCTCACAAAAACTTAGTAATTCCCTATGAAATAATTCGCCAGGGTGAGCATTAAAATCCCCTAAGATATAAACATATTCAGCATTTACGCTTTCAACAACAGCCGCTAATTCACCCAAACATTCACAGAACTCAATTAAGTTAGTATGAGAATCCGTCGGCATGTATACACTAAACAGTAACAAAGTGCGGTCATCGCAAGCCAATTTAACAGCCGCTATGCGGTCACTCATACAGGGTATAACCGAGACAGAAGTAAATAAAGACTTTCTCCACAATAGCGCCACGCCACCGAATGGCCTACCTTTCAATACTCCTGCCGACGTATCCACAGCCGATTTACCAAAGAAACCAAAGTTTACATCAATATTCCCAAGTAAGGAAATCTCATTAGGCAATAACCATGTCTCTTGTAACGCAATGATATCTGCAGTTTCACACAACTTTTGAATACATACAGTCGACCTTTTTAATGACTTACAATTATAACTCACAAAATTACCACATACATTAATATCGCGTTTACAATTTGCACTAACCATTAAGGGGTATTATTATAATTTACACTGACGGTTGGCGGCAATTCACTATACCTCCGCCTTATCGTACCACTATAGTTAACAAACTTACGGAAAGATACACCCGTAGGCCATAAGTTCTCATCCATAAAAACATTTAGAGCCCGTTTAGGTATAAAGAACCTATAAGCCGCGTAGCCTTTGTTCCTTTTCATATCCATTCTTTGCAACGAAACCTCAACATTTGTCTTGTTTTTAATGTACGACACAATATCTTCTATCTTCGTTTCAGTATTTACATTATAGATGTAAAAAGGAACACTGACATCCGCCGCTTTAAACATGCACTGAGGCGAGGTCTCTGCCCTCCCTTTAAACCCAACGAAACGATTTTGTAACCTTTTACGTTGCACTTTAATCCATCCGTCATTTGGCAACTCATTTTTCCAATCACCGCCTTGTTTTAACACATCTGACATTAATTGATTTTGTTCACTACCGTCAAAAGACTCGATATTCGGTTCCGCAGTGGGCCTCATAGCTCCGTCTCTTCTCAACGCCCTCTTTGGTGTCGCCGTCTCTGTCGCGCCAACGTCCAGTCCTGGCGAAACCGCAGTGCAGGCCTCCTCGCGCTTGTTATTGCTAGATCTATCGCATATAGTTTCTTGCGCCGGCGGTGAGACGACACTATCATTTAAAATGGTATCGTTAAGCATCTCGCTCACGTCTTTCGCACACTTCTCACTCGCAGCATTAATTGACCCCTCCGACACGATATGCGTCACCAGGCCAATCGGACCACTCTCACATTCAAAACTATTGTCTATTAGATGCGCCCCTCTTTTGCTATTTATATTAATGTTCCTATAACGATGATTTCCCGATACCTTTATGCGATTCAGATCATCCATTGTGACATACTTTTCTTTAATAACTTCCACATCCTCCTGCAGTTTAATTAAATCTCTTAGCAGCCTAGTGGCGTCCAGATGGTCGAAGGTGACTGGTGGAAGTTTATGGAGATGCCTCGCAACAAAAATCGGCAACAACTCAGGATCTGTCTCCTTTATCAGCGCAATAATATCTTCAATATCTCTTTGACTTTTCCCTTCCTTCCTTCTGTTAATTTTTCGGGTAGATGTATCAACCGACTCGAACAATAGCTTCTTTGCAAGCGTTATGTCTTCCTTTGAAAACGCTGTTACACACAGTCGAATCATGCTATCCTCATCCATGATTGCCGCTTTATTTTGAATAAAAGCAAGCACCTCATTAATCACAACATTGCAATTATTGCATTTCACGATGTTACCCGCCATTATCACATTACACAGTGAGTCACGTACGTCCGACTCTTTTGCACTCGCGGCTCGATGCGCACGCGCACTCGCTCGCACAGCTAGGAGCGCAATGTTCCACTTTAAAAAAAATAAGACATTGTCAATCTCCCTCCCCTCTAAATGGTCCTACATTATTACTTTTGGATATTGATTTATTTTCTTTCTATACCTGTTATACTTTTTTTTTTATTGATATAAACTGATGCTTGACTGCGATCCCACCTGATGGTAAGCAGTGATGTAATCATTGATGGTGAGGCGCACTAGTTTATTAAGAGCCTATTCACTCTAGCCTTGAAGGCACTTGTTATAAAAATTATCTTCTTCAGAAATTAGAGATGCTCCTCGTACGAGTAGATACTACTTGGTCCAATGTGGTACAATTTACGAGCAGTGAGTACTTTATCACACTAATATTATAATGGCAAACGTTTGTGAGTGTGTATGTTTGTCACTCCTTCACGCTCGAAAGGTTAAACGGATATGGATGAGATTGGAACCCGGGTAGACTTTGTCCTGGACAATGTCCTTTTTATCCCGGGAGTATATTCGAACGCAGCCGCTGACAACAGCCGTATAAGATAAATGAGCCATATTTATGACGAAAAACTGTTAGCCTGCCTGCCTACCGTTTTCTCAACTGTGTTTGGTTCGGTTTCCAGTCAAACCGCTAAATACTAGTATTTTACGAAGCGTCGACTGCTTACCATACCTTTACAACCCAGTATCGATAAAATATTAGCATTTTAAATAAAAAATTGTACAAACAAATCACCACCCCCAGTGATTTTGATAAATATACGTTCCTTAATTAAATTTTAATTGTAAATTCATGCTTACAAAACATGTAATTGGTTTTGCGGGCAGAGTAAAATACATTTCTGATTTTTTTTTAATAAAAATGTGGCGCCATTTTTTTTTTTACATTGTAGCAATATTAACGAAAATTGATTGTGGGTGTGTGTGTGTGTATGTATACTGCTATTCAGTGCATGTTGTCTGCTCCAGTCAACACAGACTTCAGATTTCAATTTTCATTATCGAGATAGATATTGATGATGCATTTCCGAAGTACGGTGACATTTAACAAGCGGTATCTAGGTCACGTTTAGTTCCAATTCAAACGTTTATGAATATACCTAGTGAATATTCATACAATGTAGAGCTTGAATTTATTACAAGTCGATCGTAAAACACGTTTACAAGCGCGTCTGTTGACTTACTAACTACTGTGGATTATTTTATGGGTCGTATATTTGCAGTGTTGCCATTGTTTTGTTAAGTTTTGATAATTACTGTGCAGTTTGTGTGCAACAAGGAGCGCCATTAACTCCTGCGTTGTAAGCATGCTCCTTTTTTCTTTGCATGTAAAATGGTATGTGTTTTATTTTACAGTTAACGAGGGTTATGGCGATGTACTTACGTTGTGTTAAATACAAGTTGACTATTTTTATGATTTATTTCCATGGCAAACTTTTAATGGACGACAACATTAATGGCACCACAAAGGAAGTTTATGAATCAATCATAATCAAACGTCTATTGATAAACTTGACTTGAAATAGGCAGCGTTCCAACAAAGTTGCATAACGTTTTAGTGAAAAGTTTTCTTCACAAAATCTAAATGACTGACAAGGAGTCCAATAGAGCTATATAAGTCTAAAACACTGTCTTAAGTGGCGGAAAAGTGTAAATTTAAAGTTTAACAACGCATTTAATAGTCCTATTTACCCGACTGCAAGAAATGTTATGTTTTTCGCGCGTACCTTGTATGTATGAATGTATGTATGTACCTATGTAATATTCTTTATTACCTGGGACTCATTAAAATAATCTAACCTAAAATAATTCCCTCTAAAATGGGTCCCGACTGTTGTAGCCAATATGTTCCGTATTAGGATTTATTATTTGATTAATTTTATGTGTTTAAATTAATGCAATTAAATTGGTTTCTTTATTTGTATTAATTTAAACACATAAATTATATTATTTTAAGTAAAGTCTCAATAAATAATAACAAGCAAAGTTATTGGCGTTTGTTTACATCCCAAAAAGTCACTCAATTTACGGAAATATTGAACAGGCTATTGATTATGAATGAAAAACAATGGAAAAATATTACGGGCAGTTTTGAATAATTGATTCAATTATGAATTTACCAATTATGACTTTTCGTGGACAATTTTGGGATTTCTTTTTTTTACTTTTGACTACATAAATATGATAAGTAACAGGTAAAAAATAGTGGTGTATATTATTTAAGTAATGTAATTGGTGGATACTCATTTTTATAAATAAGTAATTGTTTTATCACAAATAATTTAGTAACGTTGACGTCACTGCAATAGTATTTACTTAGACATAAAAAAAAACACACCAGTCCGCATCGCTAGCTGATTTATCAAGCCCAGTCTCTTGTCTCTCTCACTCTTTCTGCGCTGACCATTCTTTCGGACACGAATCCTGACCGGACGAATGGAAGACGATCATTTATTTATTTATTATGTCAGTAAGTAGGTATGTCTGGAGTTCTGGGAGAAAAGTTGTGAATTTTGTGTTTATGTATATATCGTTTAACTAATAGTTACATTAGTTCAGACAGATATCCATTTTTTATAAATAAGTGGTAGTTTTTACAGAAATTATCTTGTAACGTTGAAATCAATTCAATAAAAAAATAATTAAGACGAAATATATCTAACACATATCTGAACATTTTTCTCGCTCGCATTGCTTTGCCTCATTTCTCGCTCACATGTCGAACGTGAACAGGCAAACCGATGCGGCGCGGCGTTAATAATTTCTCGTAAAACCTGACGTTGAACGAATCACGCGCGTCAGAGGAACGTACAAACGTCATGTCACACGTCGACTCATAAGACTGGGACTGAAAAGGGTCGATGGAACACCGCTTATGTCAGCACTTTGTCACCCACAGCTCGCGAATGCTAACGACCCACCTTTATTTTTACTAATAAGAATATTTTTTCGTGCTCAGCTTAATGATTTGGTTTTGAGCGTGATTTATTTTTAGTTAATGTAATCTAGATGATATTGAGTTAGATATTAATGATTCTTGTAATTTTTGCACACTTGAAGATGGTTAAATGTCAAAGAGTGTCTTTTTTGAGAGGATCTTTTTATTATACACCTATAATTTTTTTGCCTTAATAATTTTTCATGAAAATTATGCTTTAGCTAGTAGTTTATAAAACCTTTAACATCGCACTTTTTAAAATATTCTAATTTCGACAGGTAACACTGGTTTTTCATCGGTCTCAAAGAAAAAGAATCCAAGGTAGAAAAAGCTTTACTTCAAATACAGACTAGTCTCACCTTGCCTCTTCGCTAAAATAGCTAGCATATTAAGCTGACGACAGCGCATCTCAAAGTCAGCAGCTGTGAAAATGGCGCGTCAACTGGTTCTGCAAGATGGCCTTCGGCCGCATGCGTCGTAAAAAATGTCTTACCTTTTCCTTTTCAATAAAATGACTACTATCGTAAGAGCAGTAAGTGACCACACCAGTTTGGCACTTTGGTCGTAGATACCTAAAAGTTACTTTCACCTTCACATCCTCAATGAAATTACTAATTAAGTGCAGCTAGTAATAACGCAACACAGAGCGCTAATAACGCCAATTATCCTACAATGCCCGGAAAAGGCACTTTGAACTCTTCTGCAAGATGGGCAACACCTTCTTGAATGGCAACAATTGATTTATGTTTTCTTCCTCAGTAAAATGGCTACAGTACATTACTAATTTTAATTAGTAGATAAAAATACTTAAAGGGCTTATTAGAAAAGGTCTTGTTATTATTTAACTAAAGTCTCAATAAATAATAGTCATAAACAGTAAAGTAATTATTAGCGTTTATCCCAAAATGTCAGTCAATTTATATAAATATTGTGATTATGAATGAATGGCAATCAAAATGGAAAAAACACTGCGCGTAGTATTTTCTAGTAGCAATTGTTATGAATAATTGATTAAATTATGTCAACTTTGAGATTTCGATTTTTTTTTATTTTTGACAACACAAATATGATCAGTAACGGGTACAGAGAGAGCCTCATGTTTTTTGTACTAATGAAGTGGTGTATACTAAGCACAGGAAATGTCAGCGCAGGACAGAACGCCATCAACAGTGCGAATTTGCCTGCAGTGGCCGAGAATCACGCGGCTATTTTTTTTGTGAATTGACTTTCAGACGCTTTCTTTGCAAACAAAAACTTAGTCTTACCTTTTCCTTCTCAATAAAATGGCTAGTATAGTAAGGGCAGCAAGTGACAGCGCAGCACAGAGCGCAAGTAACAGCGCCAGTTCTCCAGCAGTTGCCGGAAAAGGCGCGTCGACCTCTTCTGCAAGATGGCCGTCGGCCGCTTGCGTCGCGAACTCGTATACTTCGCGCGTCCAACCGGCTTCGTTTGATGCTCGGGCCGCTACTCGGTAGCGAGAGCCCGGCGAAAGACCTAGAGATTTTAAAATGTTATTGTTACCCTACCCAGGGTACTGACAAATTCGCATACTTAGCCATCTCAAGGCATGATTAAAAATTACACATTGACTCAAATTACATTACTTTTATTATTTGCCCTGTGTATGCATATTAATTACTATTTAACATATTTTTTATTTTACTCTGATATTTTTATTAATTTTTTCACTGATTTATCAACATTGAAGTGCCTTTTGTAATTTAGCATTGTAAACTTTATAAAGTATGCCTTAAGGGTAAAACATGTACGGACACAACATTAATTTAGTAACATCTAAACATTAATTTTGACAAATAAAATTATCTTTATCTCTACCGTTATACTATAAATTGAGCCTATTTTGTTATATCTAGAGGCATAGACGCTTTAACATAATAGTAATAAAAAATTCTATCCACACGGTTCTGCTACTATGGCTCGGAAACTTTAACTAATATAACCAAGTTTTAACAGAAAAAGTTTTGTAAAATGCTAATTGTGCTATGAATTCCACATTTTTCGTTGCCGACGAATCAAGTATGTTTTACTTAAAAATCTTACCTCCCAATATAACTTCTCCACCAACAGGCACATCCCTGGCGCCTGCTACTCCTGACCCAGCCCACTCCAGCTTCAAAGCTACTGGTCCACATCCACCATCAGTCCACGCACTAGTATCGAACCTCGCATGGGTAGCATTAGCCCTGATCCATCTTGCATCTGGAGGGGCAGTAGGTGGACCACCAGAGGTCCTAACTGCAAGTTCGGAACCCGGTGCCCCTCCAGCTGAACCATACGCTCGGTATGCGGATCCACAGCGAAGTCCAGATAGAGTAACCGGTCCGGGAGTGGCCAATTGTAGTCGCCATTCACCCTAAAATGGACTTGAAATGTAAGGATATAAAATAATAAACGAAATAGAATAGATACGGTTCGTTATTCAGGAATTTAGAATAGTCATGGAGTTGCGAACACGAGACCGATGTACAATACAAGTGAATTGGAAGAGCGATTACGTGTAGGTGTAAAGTACATAATCGTATAACTACCCTACCCTACCCTACCCCCGTACCCAGGATATACCTACGTACTTTTGAACCTTAAGATAACAAGTTTTTATTTAACTTGCTGATTGTGTGTTTAGGACAAATCTTATAAATGAATTTTGTAACAGTAATACTAACTGATTGAGATGAAATTTTACAGGCATGATAAGTTTGGATGAGCAAAGTGATGTCATTCTAAATCCTGTAAAGTGGACTCTTAAAAGGACCCTACCCGAGTGGTCTATTGTGAACGTTAACATAGTTTAAAATCTTGTTGTATCAACCAGATTTTAAACTATGTTAACGTCCAACATAATCTAATGCAATTTTTGATAAAGAGCCAACGCGAAAAAATAGATAACCCCTGGATGCTCAGTAGGCATTCGCTAATTTACTTGAATATTTCACAAAACTTGTAACAGGAACTACGTGTTTTTCTTAAGTTTCAGAATTGTCAGAATCTTGGTTACATAAATGTGAAAAGTTTCTATAAATGTATGTTTTTTTGTTATTTTATAAGTACATTAAGAAGTTCACGCAAAATAGAAGATTTGCAGAGGTCTTTACTCGATTAGTTTTACACAAATTTTATGTTTTGAATTTTTATTTCATTTTAATTTAATTATTTATTTTTAAAGTTTTTAATACAACAAATAATCGCCAAAAAAAAACAATACAAATAAATTATCATTTTACAATTATATAAAATGTCAAATGTCAAGATGTGTTTTGAATTCAATAGAAACCTATTTAAAATCCACAAGACATCTTGTATCCAGAATATCTAGGGAAAGATGTGTAATCATAATCACGTACGTAAGAGCGTTTGTATGGATATGCATCTCGGGATGGTCGCTCTTAAAGATGATGAACTAGTTATTTTCTATGCACTCCCTTATTAAGGGCATCAATTGAAAGGGTGAAACCTGTCCAGCGAGAACTAAAATAATAAATAAAAGCTTATCCCGTTTCCTGTGAAAATGAGCCAACCATCTCGCAACTAGTTTTTCTATCATAATATAAACATTGTATTCTGTAATAAACTGATATGATTTTATTTTCTTTTTTACTTTTTTGGTTTAGCTTAACGAGAACGAGGGTTAAGCAAGTCAGTACGTTTATGATTTTCGACTTACTCTAAACTGAAAATGACATGATAAAGTACTAACTACTAATACGATTTCCACGTACCTCTGGTGATGCCAATCTCCAATGTAAGCTATACGTCTTAGGGATGGCATGTCCAGGAGACCTTGGGGCGGGCCTAAGCTCAAGCTCCAGTTCTCTGGATCTTGCTTCTAGGAGGGCCAGCCCTGGTGGTGCTGGCAGTCGTAGAACTATGACGCGCCATGTTGCAGAGTCAGAACCGTGAGGGTTCTCAGCGACACATGTGTAGTTGTCGGCGTGTGAGAGTTCTAAACCTGTTGGGATATTTTATAAAATGATGAAGATATTATTTCGTGCACTAACATTTTTGGAAGCTGGGTTAAATATGCCAAAAAAAAAGGTATACCAAATCGTTTTCTGATAATTCTCTAAATGAAAATTAAAATGTACGTAAAAGTGTGAAGCTTGTGTATATCCAGAAGCCAGAAACCTCACTTGCCGCTGAAAGTACCGTTGCGTGTTACATAACCAACCAGATTCTAATGAAAAAACGCTTGGCTTTACTATTACATTACTCCCTTGTGTTTAGTGCCATGCTGACGATTAAGTTCGAGCTACGCCACTCACTAAGCGTGTCAACAATTTTACCCACCACGAACTGCAGAAGTTAAAGAATCTGGGTTTATATAAAAGGTAAAGTCCTAACTCACTCATTGACTTATTAACGCCCAGCCCGGACTCTTGGACCTAAATCGCTGAAATTTTGCTCAGAAGTTCCTTTTATGATGTATACAAAGAACAAGAATGCAAACCCTAATAAGACAAACAGTGGTCAGGGAAAGTTGACTAGCCTATTGGTCTAGTGGTTAGTGCCCTAACTGCTATGCTGGAGGTTTAGGGTCCAGTTACCACCCAGGATTTGTGTGACGAGCACGATCATTTGTTATGAGTTTTTTTTTCCGTGGGAAATTTATCTAATGACCAAACCTGCCCTTGGGCGGAGCGCGAGATAGTGTCAGACTTTTACTGACTAAAAACCCACTCCGGTTCCTTCGTTGCCTTTCGCACCGGGGCCGAGTCTTCCTTTCAGAATCAGACCCTTGGCCCCAGTAGGCTTTGACCCTGCTGGGCCCCTAAAGTTCTGTGCCTGTGTATATTATGTATGTATTTAGAAAATATAAGTATGTTTATCAGTTGTCTAGTACTCAGAACTCAAGCTCTACTTAGCTTGGGACTAGACGGCGTTTGTAAAACAAAAAAAAAGTTTATATGGTGAATCCTACTTTCACGAGGGTGAATTCCAAGATAAACCTACCTCGTATAAGAAGCGCATCTCCGTCAAGGTGGAAGGGTGGTCTTGGATGCAGTGGCGTGCCGGCGCGCAGCCAGCGCTTGGCAGGAGGTGGTGCACCTCCGACCACACAGCGAAGTGAAAGGGACCCTCCCGCCGCGCCCAGGGCCACGCCGCCGAATGATGAGATACGACCCGGCGCTAAATAGAAAAAGTAGATGAGTTGATCTATGACCAAGCTTTGAATGTAGCTGTTAGGTATACTTTCGAGCTAAAATGTAGTACCTACAGCATAATTACAGCCATGACACATTATCATGGATGTAATTATGGTCTTTTAGTGCTGTAAAGTCAATTACTATAAAATATGTACCTACAGATTTTAGTATCTACGAATCTTTGGATTACATCAAAATAAAAATAACTTTCATTTTCCAAGTCGCAAATAAAAGGAAATCTTCTGAATAAACAAATTACATTTAAATTACGTATTATCTTGGAAGTAGCTGTACAGTCAAATATAAAAATAAGTAAATAAACACTTTTTTATGAGAAAATCGTTGTTGAAGTTCCCTTCTCTTAGAGCATTAATTAAACTTCTAAGCAAGCATGCTCCATCGTCAGCGACATCATCGCTTACCACCAGGTGAGACAGTGGTCAAACGCGAACCTAAACATAATAAAAAAAACTTATTCTTATATTTTACCTACTATAGCGAATTTTTCTAAGTCGCTCATATTTTTGCCCTCGACTGTACCTACTTAATGGTAATTGATGTTTGTTGCAACGAAGCTACTGAAGCATAATATAATTGCGGAAACGAATATAAAATATGAAAAGATAAATAATTCAAAGCAAGGTAACGTCGAGCATCCTAACTACTTAAGTAAGGTGGCATTTAGTAGACCATTCTACAAATTGCTTAGGTTCTTAGAAATGAATACTCGATATCATATCTTCGATATCGAGTATTCATTTCTAAGAACATAAGCAATTAGGAAATATTTGGAAATTGAATTAGTTTCTTACGTGAAATATACCTGAAAATCAAATCTCCATGCACATCCTCGTTGTAAAAAGTGTAGTTAATGTGTTTCTATGTTGCGAGATATGTATTATGTATAGAAAATGTGACATAGTGAACGCACACCCCTAAAGTCGTAAGTTCTGAATTGCCTGCTGCATGGAAATCAGCTGTTTTGAAAACAGGTGATTTTTTATGTGAAAAAATAATCAAGAATTATTTTAGGACAGAAAAATTATAAAAATATATTTTGATAAATCTTAATTGCGTTACTAGCGTGTTTGTGTGTGCATGTGTAGGTTACCAACACCGATGTGTTACCAATATAGTGTGTTGATGCCTATATTATTTGCCTACAATTAGGATGACTATTTTTTTTGACACTACCGAAATTTTACCTAAATGCACCTAGCATTTAGGTAAAATTTAGGTGCTTAAATTATGATTGAAAGTTAATTTTCTAATTGAGATATATAAGATGTATTCATTATTGCAGTTACACGTTGTATATCCGGATATAGGGCATGGACACATGTCCTACGGTACGGCAACGCCAACCGTGTAACGACACGATGCTGCTACCGGGCGACAGCACTGCGTGGGTGTAGTGCTGCGGCATAGTGCCGTGTGCGGTGCACCGCGGGCACAAAGCCACAGCACAAACAACCATCGTTCAGTTTTTGTCGTGATATGGACCGCGAAAGACGTAATATATATAATAGATGTAATTCTGCTCCTGTTACTAAGTTTACGAATGAAGAAAAAACTGAATCAAAGAAAATATTGGATGAATCCCATATCTTTCTATAATGAACCATGGTGAAAGTCATTTTAAGAGGAAATATGAAGCGCTGAAAATATGTGGTGATGAAAAGTTTTACGAATATTTTAGAATGTCCATATCAATATTTGACGAACTACTAATCAAGATTGCTCCTCGTATACAAAAGCAATACGTGTTTAGAAAACCTATTCACCGCGGTGCACCGTACACGGCACCATGTCTCAGTACGACGTCGTGTCGACGCCCTTACACCTACAATAAGTCGTCGTCGTACTCGGCGTAAACTAATGTCTGAATTCACTTAGGCCGACTGTCCACGGACGCATAGATGCGTATTCATAAGTATACTTTTGGTGAGGCGTACGCTCACAGTTTACATAAAAAACTATAAAACTCTATCGATGAAGCGGCAATGTCGTGTCGTCGCCGCGTCGTGTCGTTGCTGCACACGAATACGCGTCTATGAAGCTACGCGTCCGTGTGCAGTAGGCCTAACGCTACAGAACGCGTATTGTGATACCTCAGGGCCTCAAGTCTACTATTACAATAGTGTCAGAATGGTCTATCATTGATTTCATAATTTTTAATTTTGACAAGTTTGGTAATCTACTAATTTAATGCGTCTTTATGACTTTTCAATGGTCAACCACTGACACTCCATTGAAAGAAGTGGCATAGAATGGTAATCTCGTACATATTGACAAATGAATGTTTGACGTATGCGGTAATCTTCTAAAATTTTGACAGTTCCTTTAATCAGTGACCTACCTTAGAATGTCATTGTGCAGTCATTCCTTTTAATAAACTCGATGTTGTCATTCCACCACAACTCTATTACGTGACGATTGACCGATCAATGATCGATCATTATGAGTTAGCAGATTATGAACTTTTAGCAAAATGACAACGGGATCGTATTGGAATGATGAATTTATAAAAATAGGAGACTTGAGCCCCTGTTTTATTGCCGTTTAATTCATTCAGGTGTCGTCTAGTGATAGTAAAAATAGGATTAACCATACTTACCCAGAGAGCTGGTCTGGCAGGCGACAGCCGGTGAAGGTGGTCCTTCACCAGCGGCGGTAGCAGCACGGACCCATGCTTCGTACGTTCTGCCTGCACGAAGACCACGCATCGTGCGCATGCACTCTGTGGTTGTACCCTCGATTTCAGCACAAGCGTTCACGCGGGTCACGTTGGGTTCTTGTGACCTTAGGGAAGAATTTTACTGTTGTGTAAGTTCCAGGACGCAATATCAGGTCAAGATCTAAATAATTAGGTCACTCAAGGTAAAAGCTTTTTGTGTCAGGTTCGCTCAAATGTCAAAGCTACAAGAGCATGATGAAGACAGGAATCAGTCTAAGTTAATGCACGTGCTAAATAGTGTTTATCGTTCTCGGCCTTCTTTTTGCGCGGAAAATCATTAAATGACTTCTAGCGCTCTGGGTGAAGCAAGAGTGAGTGTCAGATATTACTGGCTAAAACCCACTCGTGTTCCTTTAGTTACACTTTGCGAGGGCCACGGTATCTCTTTCAAATAAGCAGGCATAAGGGCTCCGACAATCTTGCTGACATCTCTTTGAGGTGCACATAAAACACAACGCGCCATCGACCCGCGCTTGTTCCTTGCTGGCCGGCGAACTGCCTGTTGCTTGCCGTCCGATAGACCTTATCTACTACCTATTACCACTTAGAATTTTACAAACCCTTCAAGAAAAAAAAAATCGGACTAAGACTCGTTGTACAAATTCCAATCAATAGCAGACAAAATAAACATAGAAACAACGATTTGTCAGTTATACTAGCGAGCCGCCTTTGCTCCGGACGGATGCAAATTATATACAAATCTTCCTCGTTTGCGTTGTTTAGGCGGAGTCAGCAGATAAGCAGCCAGACAGAACTTTATCCAATCAATCAAAAATATTTATTTGCTAGAATATGGTTTATAAGGTGTTACAGTACATTTGTTTCAACATAACCTGCCGGCGTGCAAATATGTTCACAGTCAGTTTTGTCAATTACTATAATTTCCAGATTACCGATTCTATTGGCTTATCTTCTAAATAGTCCTTATCGGTATAATATCTTTTAAATAATAACAGATTAAAAAGTATTTTTTAAAACATTTTATACTATGTAAAGAAAAACATATAAAAGGCTGGGTACAGTGTGAGTGTTTTGCAGCCTTGATTTCTACTTGCTGTAAACCGAAGCTCCATGTGAAATATCAAATGTTCTCAGAATATCCCGGTATCTGACGGCACACAGCTTTATAATCCGAGATGTGTGCAGGAAATCGAGGCAGATATTCAATACTATTATGCAAAACCCTTTAGTCTTGTCTGAAAAGGCAACGGCAAGTCTTAGGAAGCGAAAGCTTTGACCCAACTATAGTTTCGTTAAACCAAAACAACTCAATGAGAGTTATTGAATAAATTAGGGATGTGGAGAGGCTAAGGTGGAGAGTTTTATTAACTTGAAAGTAGAGTTTATGAAGGCGGAAGTGGAATTAAACAAAGAAAAAGGTTTTTAAAGATAAAAAACGACAAATAAGGACGCAGACTTCCAAAAAAAGGAGGAGGTTATCAGTTCGGATGTAATTTTTTTATATTTTTTACCTCAGTACTCCGTTGTTTATAGACTGATTTACAATTTTTTTTTTGCCCTTAAGGGATATGCTTCCAGATTGGTCCCATTTTTTTCAAAATCCAGATTTGATGATGGGATCAATGAGGAATCGAGGGAACTCTTCAAATGTTATAGACAATGATAGAGTGATGGTGGTATTTTCATCAAGGACTAAGTATTTACAGTCAAAAAGTAATATTTGATTAAGTGGAACTGATGAAACCAGAAATGGCCAACGGAACTTCATACTCACATAGATCACAATGAAGATAGTTAATGACTATGAAAATACAAATAAATAAATATTTCTGAGTAGTTATGTTGAAAATGGTATCAATGAAGTGATCGGATGATGATGATGGAGCCAGAAAATATTAACCGGAACTCCGTAATTAATCAATGTATTCTAGCCGTGTTTGGGCTTATTAGAATTGTCATGAGATATACTTTGGCTAAAAGGTACTATCTAACTGATCTGATGATGAGTCGGAAGGTGGAAGGTGGACACGGGAACTTCACAATAAAACAATGTGTTCTAGCAGTATTTGGGTTAATTGGAATTGTTATACGAAATAGGTAGATACTCTGACTATAAGTGTATCGCAAACAAAAAGTGTGAAATAAAAACTTTTTACAAAAAAAAAAAAACAATGATCTACTTCACTAAAAAAACACTAAAGGATCAAAATAACTTTAATTTCGGAAGCCGGTGTTAAATAAGAAATAAACAATTCGGTATTGTTTATTTCTTATTTAACACCGACTTCCGAAATTAATGTTATTTTTATCGTTTTAAAGTTTTTTTTTTTTAATCATGCTTTACCACCTTCTAATTTTTTTTTTCTCTTTAACTGCTTACGTCGGATATATCCGACAAACATTCTCGTGTTTATTCCGCCAGGGTCTACATCCACGACCTAATACTCCATCTCGTCAGTTCTTCTGTTACTTAAGGGGATTAAAAGGCTAAACGAGATGAAGTCATCATCATCATCATCATCATCATTTCAGCCGAAAGACGTCCACTGTTGTCCACATAGGCCTCCCCCAAGCATCGCCACAACGACCGATCCTGTGCGTCCCGCATCTACCGCACTCCCGCGACTCTCACCAGGTTGTCGGTCCACTTTGTGGGAGGCCTTCCAACGCTGCTTTTTCCGGTGCGCGGTCGCCACTCTAGAACCTTTTGGCCCCATCGATCATCCGACGACAATGTGCCCTGCCCACTGCCATTTTAGTTTGGCGATTCTTCAGGCTATAACGGCGACCTTGGTTCGAAACAGGAAACTCTTCTGGGATTCTTGGAACGAGATGGAGTACCCAGTCGCAAATACACGACCTTGGTGAATAAAACACGGAAATATTCGTCGGACCAATCTGACGCGGGCGGTTAAAGGTTTAATGACCCGTAAAATGAACCAGCTCCACTAAATAGTTGTACCCTTAATATGTAAAAGATTGAAAAGTATTTTCGCCGTTTTTAGGGTTCCGTACCTCAAAAGGAAAAAACGGAAACCTTATAGAATTACTTTGTTGTCCGTCCGTCTGTCAAAACCCTTTATCTCGAAAACGCACGGAGGTATTGAGTTGAAATTAAAACCACATACTCAGATCTGTAGTCCCTTGAAGATATGAAACAATCAAAGTTCTTAGTCAACGAAAAAAAAGATACGGCGGTTAATGTCGCAAAAAAATGTGTATTTCGACACTCTCAAGGGAATTGAAATTCATAGGGTACTTTCTATTGACCTAGAATCTTGAAATTTGACATGAAACAAGATCTCATAGCACAAGTATAGGAATAATCTGAAAACAGTGAATTTGTTGTTACGTCAATAAAAAAACAATATTTTGCGGTTCTGAAAAATCTTCGTAACTCGATTGGGGAACTGTTTTCACAGGTAAATTTATACGGAACCCTCAGTGCACGAGTCCGAGTCGCACTTGCCCGGATTTTTATATTTTTATAAGACCTCCATTATAATTTCTCTAAAAATATGCAGTGGTGAAGGCGGAGGTACGGACTGCATCTTCTACTGGTTACCCTCTTATCTAGGGTATTGGATTCTCAATAGAGAATATGCTTGCAATTTTTATGTGCTAAATTGTAATAATACTTTTAGCTCTGGTAAACAAATATGAAAAACCATTTTTTTTATCCACAACGGAGTCATAAAGGTGACGTCAAAGGTCATGACACCCGTACGGACACCATAGAAAATGGCGTCTTTTTGAGAGAGATTGGTTTAAAATTGTTATAAATCTCGTTTGCTTTCCTACCAATTTTGATATTGTTTTCGAAATTATTGCATACTTGAACTTCGTATCGCCTAACAGTCAATGAATGTAATTTATCTTTCGATATAGTCAACCGATTGCGATGAAACAAAACCTAAGTAAAAGTTATCTACATCGATTTCGTACATTTTACGTGATGCGCGCACAACTAAAAACTTCTACAGATTTATTATATGTATAGATAGATTTACTGATAAATTGGTTAGTCAACAAAATATTTTTTCATGCATATTACTTACTGATGCAGCTGTCTGTACAATTTCATACGGAAGTTCCGCTATTACGGAGGTTAGTTGAAAGTTTCTGTACAACCCTAGATGAAGTAAAGCGGTTAGACACGGCTCAATTGAAGCGGTATTTAACTTTGATTGCTGAACAACTTTGCTTATTCCCCTGCCAGGTAGGGTAGTGTTTCAATTATTTATTAACTCTGCGCTTACAGCGGTTAAACTATGTAATTGCTTTTGTGATAACTCAAGAGTATAGATTTTGGGAGAGAGGGAATGTTAAATCAATGTTAAGCTAAGGCCACTCTATAGGATCTGTAGCTGTTGGTAAGATCCTCATATATGTACTTATTATAAAACGAATTGTGTTGCCTTGCTCATAGTTCTGGAACTATTCCTGCTTTACACGAATTTTTATTGTCTGATTCAGTAACGTAATATATTTCTTAAAATGTTTTGCATTTAATTTACAGCTTGTTTCCATTTTTTTTAAATCTAGTCTTTTATAGGTACATAATGTCTGCTGAGAAAGAGAAACAAATCTAACATCTTGACTTAGCAAACGAGTTTACCGATATGTGGAATATGGACTCGGCTGTCATTCTGCCGATTGTCGTTACCGAAACTGGCCTGAAGGCCAAAAGCTCCGAGTTTTGTACTGTAGCATTTATCATATAGAACTTTCATAATAATAAAACAGGCGAATTACATACTAAGAGATTCAGCTAACACTGCAGATTGGTTCGTAATAGTTCGTTACAACCTGGCCTAAAATCTTAAAAGCAATAATAGTTTTTTATTAAAAACATCCTGTAGTCAGAGTGTACCTATATACTCTGTTTTAATTTATTAACACATGCCGGAGGTACTACCCGGATGCCTCAACTATTACTCGCTGCAACGCAATATCCCTTTCGCTTTGTCACTCATCTCTGGAGCTCGCCAGCCGTGTGATCTCATTAACGCTCCGCTCTGTGGAACTCCGTACTATATACGTGGAGCTATCGAACTATTTGAAGTTATTGCCGGTCAAAGGTAGTAAATTAGGTTAGGATCTACAGTTATATATCGAACTGTTAAACTGAAATAGTTAAACGGGAAACATTACAATTTAGCTTCACTTTTTTTCTGACCGACATTTTGACAATTGAAAAGTTCAAAAGTTTATTTGAAATAAAAGTTTCTGATTTCTGATATTATTGAACAAAGTAATACGGAAAAATACTCATTGATTTACTGTTTTACTGGGGATCGGTAAATAGATCTTAATTATGTACGCAGGTTATGCTGAAATACTAATAGTTAATTAATTTATGTGAAATCGATTACGTGGTAGTTGATAAATAAGTTATATCCGGGCGGGCTTTTGTGTACCGACAAAATGTTTTATTATAAGTTCGAAATTATGTCTATAGCGACATGATCAATGAAAATTCTACTGGTAATTTTCAAAACGACGCTATGAGCCGATTCTTGAGTTAACTTTTGTCAGCGATTTGCTGGCAAGACCACGACACACGTGGCACGTGATCTTTCTGAACCTTTCAAGCGATACTGGTCTTTTAAGTATGTAGATAAAGTTTAAAATTATTTCACACTAAATGCTCGCCGCTTCACTGCCAGCCGCTGCCATTTCTGTATGAATCGGCCCTGATTATTATTTAGCGCAGCCGTGAGAAACACAATATTGTTGTTTTTATTTTTTATTTAAATTGCTAAATATTTGTTTCTTCATTGTGTGTGTCTGTGTGCTAAATAAACGTATTTTCTTTCTTTATATTTAAGTTATTGTATGAACTATAGATTTGCAGCACGACTTACCCGGACAGATCCTTGACATAGAGTGTGTAATGCGTCAGTTTCCCGTTGGGCTCGGGCGGTGGCAGCCAGGAAGCCCGTAGCGAGCGCTCGCCCAGGGCTATCAGTTTCATGCCTCCTGGAGCGCTGGGCGCTGCTCGGAACAATCCAATGTTAATGACTGGATCATAACTGAAGCTTTGGTTTTCGTATTAGGTTTTAAATGCATTAAAGAAGGTCCTAAAGACAAGAAGACTTCCACTCTTTACTGTAAAAATATTTCTACGACGCACTGTCAAACTTGAAGGAAACAAAAATTACAAGAACTTCTTAGAATAAAGATATAATTGGTGCAACATCTGCAGATGTGCAAGTTCAAAAACTGGAATCATTATGTTGAATTCACATCGTTTTAGGAAGTACCTACTTCATACCCCATTTGGGCTAAATAATTAATTATAAATAATAATTAATTATAAATAATAAAATAATAAATTATAGAACGGAGCGTGCTGTCAACTACCTCAACTTTAGATTTATCCAACATACACTAACTGCTTCAAAATTGTTAATGGATAGTTACTTTTCATCTACAAACAAAAGGCGGCCATTTCAGTATTCCAGTCCTTTTCTTATAAGTATATAAATATTCCTAGCTTTGACGTACCATCTTCATCAGTCCTGCAGACTTGCGGAGCTGAGAGAGGTCCGTCACCGGCGGCGTTGTGTGCCCGCACCCGAATCTCGTATTCAGCATACGGTGTTAGACGCGATACTGTTGCTTCCTCGCCCTGATGAAAAAGATGAAATAAAGAAAAATATACTCAACAAAAATAGTAACTTCTGCCAGCGGCTTTTTATAAAGTCTTACAGTGCCCTCCGAGTCTAATTTAATAATGCGTTCAGGATGCTGATGGGGCTGCGGCGATTCTGTAGTGCATTAGGGATGTTTGCTGAACATCGCGTCGACTGCTTTTACACTACGATGCGTAAAAGATGCACATCCCTGGTGCGTAGAGTGCGGGGCAGCGCCAACAGCATCCTTAGCATGATCGCTAGTCGGCTGGACTGTGGCTACATGAATCATTGTTCCGCCATTTGTCATGGAATGGCACAATAGTGATATCTACATTTTTTTTTTGTGGGTAGTTTTAAGTATTACTAACACTAGTCTATAAGAACATTGTTACTAACAAATTGGACAGCAAATTGGTCTGAAATAAAGTGTTTATTATTATTATTATTATAACAGCAGTTTTTGTTATGGCAGACGTGAAGTCGAAGTCAGATAATAGGTAGCCTTTGTCTTTCCTTGGGGTTCAAGCTAACTCCATACCTAATTTCATCAAAATCCGTTCAGCAGTTCATCCGTGAAAGCATAACAAACAGACAGACAGACAAAGTTCTTTCACATTTATAATATTAGTATTGATTTATTGTTATTTATTTGTAATTAAGGTACTGTTGTATATTTTCCTCTATTTTATTTTATTTCGTAACAATGTCGGTATCTAATTAAATTGTTGACGAAAATCATGACAGAAGTTCCGCTGTATTTTTTTTAATAGACGGTATTTACGATTCCTTGGCCTGTTTATCAAAGTAATAAGGATAAAAGATAGAAAAATAAATCAATCATACCTGTATTCTTAGATACGCATCTTGTGTTGGCAACATTGGGTCGGCGTCCCGTCGCGTGTACTGTAATGTGTAGTGGGTAATGAGACCTCCTCGGTTGTCTATGCCCGGTGGCCGCCATGACACACGGAGTGACGTTGACCCGCTAGATATACAGCCCACTCCCTCTGGACTCCCCGTTGGTGCTATTTGAAAAAATCTTATTGTTTTTCTTATTCTTCTTATACGAATGGCTAGTGTTTGATAAATGTACACGTAAATAGGTATAAAATTAAAATGCTTGTCTAGTTAATACCAAGCAACTTGTAGTAAATAAAGTATTACCTTTTGTATTTGGATACAATTGCATTGTATAATGTAGAAGCACTTTTTTATTTTCAAGTTTTGTGAATGTGAAGTACCATGGAGCCTTTTTATTAGGTTACAACTTTTTTGACATTACGAGCATGGCAGTTGAGAGTTTGTCATGCTCACTCAAATGTCTCGCTGATGGTGGCACGTGTTATTGGGTCATTCAGTTCCCTTCAAAATGGTTGAGCTGAGTGGGGCTGATGCACGCGTCATGCTCGTAAACGGGTGTCGTCAGTTGAGACTGACATCAACTGACGACACCCGTTTCATCATCTCTTAGCTGTCAGTAGCTTAATTCAATTTCAATTTTTTATTAGTTTTTTTATTATTATTACTTATCTACATTGTGCTCACATATTAGAAGCGACAAGAAATATGTAACCAAGATTTATGTAACTCGTAATATGATTTAAAAGAGTTTACATGGAGTTTCTTGCACGTTCTTTTCCATAGAGATCTACGCTTTGGAACGTGCAAGTTAGCTTAACTTGTTTTTTTTTTTTTGACTGACCGACATTTTGACAGTTCAAAAGTGCCTGTAACTGGTCTATTTGAAATAAACGTTTCTGATTTCTGATTAACTTTTCCAACGGTTATTATAAGTCGTCGACATTTTATCTTTTTACACGTGACTACGTCATTAGGACACTTAAATCTACTTAAATAAAACAAATACCTACAAGCTTTTTCTTTTAGCATCATTAATAATTCGAGTTCCTTAGCACTAATGAGGAAAACCTTTTCAAAGGTCTGTCCCAATTATCTCCTAAATGTTGTTTGTATTAATTTTATGCTCAAGAGTTAATAATTCAAACAGCTTTTTCATCTCTTCCAAACGGTTGCAAAGCAATTCCTTAATAACAATCTTCTAAGATTAATTACTGGAAAGGTTGTTGAGCGCACATGTGACTTATTAAGAGCATTAATTAAGTCTTTTCAAGTTAATACTCCAAAATATTCAGGAAGAAAAACACGTTTGAATCATGTAAGATGTATCGAGGTAATATTTTATCTCATTTTCTAAAACATCAACGGTTTATGCTGAAATTTTGAAATAGCTATCGATAAAAACTTGAACGGAATTTTCCTCTAACTGAAAAAGAACGCCCCACCATAAACCTTTCTGATCGATTGCAACAGACGGACCACCGGTCAGACGGACAATTGAAACTATATTTCTTTTTGCTTTCAGATAGTGTCAACTTTAAAAAAGAATTGGAAATTTTATTTTTTTGGATGAAGAAATAAAAATGAAACAAACGCAGAATACAAAAGTGCCATCAATTCGTACTGAATCGTTTGACCTAGATCGAGAAGGCCACAGTCCAATTAAGCCATTTTGCATTTTGATGGGAAAATTTACGATCGTCGCTTCACGTCGATAGCGGCGCTCAGTTATTTACTACTACGACAAAACTTGCCTTGTCGAGGTTTCAACTCGATACACTTCTGCGGCTGACTGTTCCTTACATTAAAGAAATCGATCTCTTTCATTTTCCAAGTTTTACGATTTTATACAGCTTTCAAAGTGATTATCGAGAACAAGAATAATCTTCGCAAAGTTGGTGGTTCATTATGCTTCTTTGCATAATTTTGTTCTGACAAATTGAGCGGATTAATGCCGCGTCTGAATGAAGCCGTAATTATTTTTGTCAAATTTAACTTTTTATTCTTTTGTCTCTGCATCTGCTCATTAACGGTTTTAATTTTTCCTAAGCACGGTACGACTTAGCATCTACGTTAAGTTATCAATGTGAATGAAATGAGATTTGTTGACGTGGAACTATGTTTTTTTGGTAGGGTTTCCTACCACCGCCGCCCAAGCTATATGATCTAAGCTTAAACTAACTTAGAGCTCCAAACTTTTACTATCTAAAACCCTACTGTGATCCTTTTGCGTTCCATGGCCACGGTAACTCTTTCGAGCAAGCCTGCTGCCCTAACGTGGAACCACATGATGTCATAATTTAAGATATCGGCACGTAACGTGCTATGATAAAAAAAAGAATTAAAATAAAAGAAATAAAGAATATATCTATGATACTCAAAATGTGTAAAAAGAAATTCATAACGGCTTCTGTACTTTATTTTATGGATTCTTAACAGGAAATAGCAATTCTAGAGTAGGTAGTTAAAAATAAACTCACGTGATTCAAGCGTATGACGATAATGTGGCGGCGACAGTGGTCCAGTCCCAGCAGCATTATATGCCCTCACAGTGATCCCATATCGTGTAGCAGCCTTCAGCCCTCTCAATGTGGTACTAGTAGCATCAGCGGTAGCTCCACTTTCCGAACCAGGACTATCGCTCAAGGTTCCCTTGCCTTCTTCGGATACCTCCCACCAACGGATGGTGTAACCAAGCAAGGTACCGTGCCATGTTTCTCGTGGTGGTGGCTAAAACAGATGATATGGTTTACTATTGGCTGAAGAAAGGTGTAGTGGTAGCTGCTAATTTATTCTGCATTTTATTAGGGTACTTTTATAACTAGAATTCACTTTTCTAAAGTCTATATTCGTAATCACAGAGGGCCCTAACAGAATACTACTGCTGCGTTACGTATCGTTTCAAATATCGCAGCATATGCTGAGTTAGACACCTTTTTCGCCTCGCACAAATTATATTTTTTTATTTACATTATGTATTTTTAGTCATTCGATTGGGTGAGGCACAAACAAACTTTTTTTCTGTTTTTTCCATCAGATCTTTTGTAATGTGTGTCTGCTTACTTAAACTTAATATTAAACCTTTTTTTGCAGTTGATGTAGCTATGCAATTCTTACGATAAAATAAATTCTGATCCTGATTCTAATTGTTAGTCGTTAGCAGAAGTGACTATATCACTATCTAGTATTTAACCTTCATGTTTCGAATCTGGGCAGAACCACAGCGTCAATCAAAATTTTGCTGCATCTGACGTAAATAAGTCTTCGTTTGCAAACTCACTAAAGTTTAGAGATAGTGCGGTGTTCCGTACTATCTTATACAAAACCCGTTTCGAAAATAATATTAACTTGCTTCTGCTGACGGCTTCTTCCGTATGAAATTGCAAAATTATCCCATGTCAAAAAGTATTTATTTATTATTTATATATACTTTATTGCATACCAAGATTACAAATTTACAAACTGATATTTTAATACAAAAAACATACAATTGGCGGCCTTATCGCACTCGGCGATTTCTCGAAGTATGCTATATTCAATTCCAGGACATGGTCTACCCATGTGCCAAATTTCATCCAAATCCGTACAGACGTTTGAGCATGAAGGAGTAACACATACACACATACCATACCACGTACATACATTGAAACTTGCGCCTTTGTAATATTAGTGTGATGCTAAATAAAGTCAAAATTCTAAAACACGAAAAAGTTTTCAACTGAAGATACAAAAGGTACGACATCACGTATGGTTCCCATCAGCATCATATTTAAATAAAGATGTACTTACCTGTTCTATATAAGTACATGAATAAAAGAATAAGTTGAAGATGCCTACCTGCCAAGTAATATGAAGTTCTCGCGCCCTAAGTGCCCGCACGGTGATGTCACGAGGTGCCCCTCCAGGCGCTGGCAAAAACAATCACTGTTAAAAGCGACACCGAGAAAAAAACTTCTCATTGACTGCGCCATCATCAGACAACAATCAACTTTATACTCCGCAAGATAAAGTCCAAAATTAGATGAAAAATGCGGTCGTTTTTATCCTGTGAACAAAGTAGGAGCATATTCTCATACATCCACACGCATTTACGAAGCTTCCTGCGGAAATTGCACAGCACTGTTTTTTAATGGACGGGAAAGCTGCAAGTTACTCTCACTTGAAGACTGGAGCCGACCTTCACGAATATATTAATGATATATCCACACATTGTGTGTACTTTGTCAGTTTGTGAGCAAATGGCAGTAGAAATGTGTACTTTGTACCTATAACGTTCTTTGGACTCGGTAAATGTTGAGCAAGTATGTTTAATACTAACAGCCATTTGATTGATATGTTTAATAGAATGGAGGCAAGATTCAGTCTTTTACTATAGGTACATGAACAACAGAGCTAAACTATCGATTTGTAGTTAAGTTTGCCGAGTTCCTAGTCTAGAACATAAGTTTGACGTAACAAACTTATGTTCTGGACAAGACACAGGGTTTTTCTTGTGCTGTGAGAATAAGAAAACTATGATAGCTTGCTTAGCTCAAACTATGACAATTAATTATTTTATTTTACACATGCATACCACAAACACGTGTTGAGCTGGGTAAAGTGTAAGAGCTAAATTGAGTTAGTTAAGCTTAACTCTAGCTCTATAAACTAAGATAAAGGTCTTAGCTTATTTTACATAGTTTGCGGTCTGCACATAAGTATGAAAAATAACCTTAGCTATTTGATCTATTAACATTGAGTCTCGCTTGGGCGGAAAACTGCCGTACTTCCTCATAGAAGTGGTCGGTGGCAGTGATCTTTTGCGTCCGGCCCTGGTCTAAGTTAAGCCAAGGTATGGGACGAGAAGGCATGAGAAGCGACAATATCGTCGGGAGTCGCAGGACGATACGCTTTTTTTGTTTTGCTATTTAGTTATTTTTATTATTTTTTAATTTGATTTATTTTAATCTAATACAATTTATTTTATTATAAAACCGTTAACTGTGTATTTTATTTGAACATTAATCTAGAAATCAATTATTTATTTTCAATAACACGACTTACCTTCCTCACGTGTAGTGAAATGCAGTGGCGTAGTGTAAGGCGAGGCGCCGACATCATTGAAAGCGGCCATGCGTAGCGCGTACCTTGTGTCGGGAGAAAGACCAGCCACTGACGCACCCGCACGACCAGGGCCTTCAGACCTAAATGCAATTGTTTCTTTTATATTTTGAGTTTGTTTTTTGAATTAACCGATTTACACTATATATAAATTTTTGAAATAAGGACTAAAGGTAAATGGACTAGGCATAAACCTGTAGGTACCTTATGCATCTTAATTAAGTGCATATACATCAGATAATTAGTAAATAACTTAAAAGTAATATTGTTTATACAAAGAAGCAACATTATGGTTGAGATAGAATCATATGGTCCTCGTCACCTATAAAAAACGGCACTACCAGAGACCGCCATTGCAACATTTCATAGACATTGAATATAATAAATTACACCTGCACGTATCATTCATCCATTAAACTAAAGAAACATAGTACTGCTAAGCGGATAAAATGGGTGTTGTAGTAGTATGTTCCCGGATGAGTTTATTAGAGTACATACACAAATCCAAATTTCACTACACTACATCTACACTATTATTATAAAGAGGTAAAGTTTTTTTTTTACTTTTTGTTTTTTGTTTGTAGGAGGTAATCTCTGAAAGTACTGGTCCGATTGCTAAAATATTTTCACCGATAGAAAGCTGCTTTATTCCTGAGTGACAAACGCTATATTTTATGTACGCGGGCGAAGCTGCGGGCAAAAACTAGTCTAGTATTACTGTCTTTGTCCATTGGTTACTCAAGAAGACTATCCACGAGAATACTGCCGATAAACTGTACTGCAGTTTGGCAGAAGATAGTGAAACCATTTATGTAATTTTTCTTGAATAAACCATTAAAACAAAACATTATTTTCAATAATGTGACAGAGATATTTGTAATTACAAAACATGATTGAAAAGAGTGTCCATGGAGTTTCTTGCACATTCTTCTCCATAGTGATATACGCTTTGGAATGTGCAATTAGCATCATATTTTTTTTTTATTGACTGACTGACTTCTTGACATTTCAAAAGTGCCTGTAAATGGTTTATTTGAAATAAATGCTTTTGAATCTTTGAATCTCTTGAATCTTTGAATAAATATTTAACATTAGTACCTAATGATAAAATTTATAGGCACCTACCTAAACAGGAAACATTTTAATGAATGGTATAAATTTCAAGTAATTAGGCAGGAAAAATGTGCTATTTTAAAAAAATACCTATTACACACATATCCCTCGTATATCTACGTATTTTTCACTTTTACAATAAAATTATTAACCGGCTTAACAAGCTTGACCTTTGTTGAAAACCTTAGCTTTATCAAATTTTGTTTACAATCCAAAATCCAATGTTTGGCTTTGAATTCTACTTTCATTACTCTGATTATATTAAAACTAAATACGCTTATAAAGTCAACGTGAATATCGTTTTTAAAACTAAAAATTAACTTTTGTAAAGTTTACTGAAACATTAATTGGTTGGGCTTCATTTTTTCCAGAGTGGCCAAGTTATACAAAGGGGTTATAACAATTCAGTACTCTCCGTTGACCTAAAAGCTATTAAACTTTAAATCCAAGGTAACTGTTACACAGTAAGTACCTATGACGGCAAACCAGCCAGTATTTGCTTTAAAAAGAACTTGATATTTCGTATATAGTTTTCTGGGAAATAATTCAATAGACGCTGAAATTAAACTGGCGTTCCAGGAAAAATAATAAGGTAGCTATATTGTTGGGACAGCTTTTTATTCGTAATGAACTAAATGAGCATCTTGAATAAATCTCCGAATTTCAATTATCATTGTTTGTATAAAGTCGAAATTCGTAAACAAATCAGTAGACTTATCAATCCACTTCAGTTGATTTAAACTTAATAATTAACTTAGTCTACCAAATTTACGACTAAGTTCCAAACTAAGGTAGCTATCAAATGGTACTAAAGTTACCCTTACACGTCACGATGTCTCTGAATAGATAATTCGTGCCTACACCATTTGTAGATATCACTTCTAAGTTCTAACTGCTTTGAAACAACGATCAAATCGGTATAAATTGGTAGGGTACAGCTGCAGTAGGCATTAAGGTCCGTAATGAAAACCAATAAATAAATCAGTCTCATTTGAAGAGCAGTCAAACTGTAAAGTTTACAGACATCTCCTATTTTGTTAACTATAACTACCCGCAATAACCAGTTTACATATATCAGCATAATTACTAAATATTTTAAACAAAAAAGATCCTCATGGACTGATTATATTACTATGAGTTTTAAACAGAGAACACTATTGTAGCTTAGCTCACCGCACCGATGAGAATAAACCGTTTGATGTTAGAAATTCATCCACAATTATTCAAACGTTCTCAAACCAGTGACAAAATAATATCCTTTTTATGAATTCGGTTAAAAATTACGTTCTACGTCACAAAACCCTATATTAGATATATAACGACACATAAATAAAAACAGCTTCATGAATATCAAAGTAAAAACTGAAAGTGTAAGCTAAAGTATGTATGGTGTGTCCCAAGCGTCAAGCAGAGCGGGTAGCGGAGAGTCTAGCGAAGTGTGCGTCAGATCGCGCGTCAAGGCCCGTTACTGCAGCGAGTAGTGTGATAAATAAAGTTAAAACTTACGCAACATGGAGTAGATCAGAATTAGCCAGCGTAAGGTTGAGGACGTCGGGTGTGTCCCAATTGTCAAGCAGAGCAGGCAGCGGGGCATCGAGCGAGGCGTGCGTCAAATCACGCGTCAAAGCGCGATATTGTAGCGAGTAGTGGGATACCAGTGCTCCACGCGCGACGCGCCATGTGACGCGGGCTTTACGCGACCAGACCTCGGAGACGCGTACCTCTTCTGGTACGCTTGGTCGCTCTGTGTGGAAAGAAGGTTTTTTAGTGACACATTTTTATCATTATGCTTTCATATTAATTTAAACATATTCAAATTCTTATTGCAATGATGAAAATTATGATGTGATCCCTAGGCTGTCACTTTAAGGTCAAGACATATCTAGCTGAAAAAGTATTGAAAAATTTACAATTAATAAAACATTACCAAATAAATAAGAACGTGTTTAGTGTCGTTTACAAATTCCGGGTTTAGCAAGTATGTATTTAAACAATATTTCTTGGTGAAAAGGAATAAATGGCAAGGCATTTTAAGAACTGTGTTAGTGGAGACGCAATTAAAAGGCTTATTTGTACTTAAATACTTGTTTATACTGTATGAAGCGCTTTAAAATATTTTTTATATTAAATTACGTCCAAACTTTTGTTGATATCCCCAATCACAAATGATTGAGGTGCCTTACGAATTTATGTAAGATTTCAGATATAGGTAGCTGACAGTTCAAGGAAAAGTACATCCCCTAGTACCTCTTAAAGGCCAAGTGAGATAATTAACGCTGCTGTTATGCAAGCCAACGAGTATGTGACCTTCTTAGATGCACAGAACCTTGTAAACACTGCTTAAGTTAGCCTAAATGTAGGAAACATACTAAAGTTAAAATCAACTTTGTTGAACTCACAACTAAAACTTCTTTTACTTTCAAAATAATAAATATAACCTCAGATCAAACGAAATATCTATGCTCCAATAAACTGTTCATTTCATTCAAATATTACCTATTATAAAGGTAGGTATTGAAATTTTATTTGGTTACAGTCTTTCCACTGGGGAAACGAAAATTTTAAACTTGTTATTTTATTTACGCCATCGCCATGTATAACCATAACCGAAATATCGCATGTCATAAATTACACGTTTGTAAGGGTACACTAACACGAAAATTAAAGACAGAAGTGCCATATTCCTGTTCCATATTTTTTCACACATGACAAGAATCTTTCTGAGTCTAGAGAAAGTGAGATTCTATTAGTTATACAGCCTGTCAAAAATTTATGGGATTGACATCAAAATGTTATGTTGTTAATTTCAAATATTTTAGTATTTCGTTAATCGCTATCGCCGATAAAATGGAGCTCTTTTCTTGAGGTGAAGGATCATCAAATAACTCTTCCCGCTCTGGGGGTAGCAAGAAGGAGTGTCCTAGACTTTTACTGACTAAAACCCACCTGTGTTCATTCAGTTGCCCTAGGAGTTCTAGGGCCGCGGTAACTCTTTCAAACAATCTCGCAGTCATGGAGCTCATGAAGAGTCCATGTATGCGACCAACGAAACAAAAGACCTGATACTTTTATATACATTCTAAACATGGCAACACGCCAAGCCTATTCTGAATAGGCTCAGTGTATTATTGCATCCATCTCAAAACCACAGTTTGAACCACGGATGAAATGGATATGAAATTTCGGATCAGAATATGGACGTAGCAATTATATTATACCGGTTTCGGATACAATTACGGATATTAAATTATTATTAACCGCAATTTTCGAATTTTTGACAAGATTTGATTTTTATTTTTAGTTTAGATTATCATATCATTTGTTTTGCCGGCCGGGCAAAATAAACAAAAACCTGCCGTAACCTGTCATTTACACTCTACCATTATGCTAAACTATTTGAAATTTAGGAAAACCGGTTTCGGTAATGGATTTTATTTTTTTATTTTGGATATCTCATAATTTAGGTTACGGAGCTCCATGACAGGTTTGAACTTAGTTTTAAGACTCAGTACCAGTTTATACTTAGAAAGGCATTCGAAGGAGCTAATGTTATTATTATTCATACTGTACAACTACATGTACGTTTTGTTTTCTATTATACTGAACCACAGCGTCCACTTCACAATCAAACGGTCCTTCTGTACCAATTTCCTTGTCCCATATAACAATACAGTGGGGCTACGTATTCAGTATTATTGCGGACACACATTACACTTTATGACCCTTGTCGCGAGCCGCTGGATGGCACAGTAGGTACAACGGTACTGTACAACAGCTTAGAGGTGGGTACAGACTTCTGCAACGTAACACACGTAACATAAAAGGAAGATTTTATAAGTGTAGACGCAGCGCGCAGACGAACCAAGCATGTACCTACCATGTTCCATAGTACAGACACACACAACCCATCCATACTGGCGCTCCGTGCAAAAGCGACAAATGGCGAATCGCGGCGCGCACGATTTGAAATGCTCAGCCCTCCTAGCCAAGTTACAACCATATCGTTTCGATTCTCTTTTCGTTGATCCCCTCAAGTTGGCCACGCCTCCTATTCCTTTGATCTGAAACGGTTGTAACTTGGCTGTTCGTGCTCGTAAGCAAGGCGTCCACACCATGGGAATTCTGTTACATTGCATGATACATTGTGACAATGTGGACGGCAACTTCTTTCATTGTGTGTTACATTGCATGTTACATTTCGCAAGTCTGAAGGTCCCTTAGTATGACCGTACCGAACAACAGAAACAACAACTATAGATAGTATTGTTTAACTTAATGTTGTTTACATATTAAATAGCGAAGGTTGGTAGTTGTAGGATTTTGAATAGCAAACAAAATGGAGACTGTGAAACCTTTCCCGTAATTATGATGAGCACGATCATTTATTCTGTGTCTGGGTGTAATTTATCTATATTATGTATTCTAGAAATATATAATGAGGTATGTTTATCAGTTGTCTAGTACCCATACCATAAGTACTGCTTTGTTTGGGGCTAGATGGTGTTATGTGAAAGTTGTGGAATATTATGTTATATTAGCTGTCCCGATAGACGTTGTCCTATCTCAAAGCTGGAAATACGACTGAAAAAACATTGAGAACCCGATTGCAGGGTCACTTACCGAGTTTAATAGTATTTTTATACCATCCAGGGACCTACTCGAATGTAGAAAGAAAGAAAAGAAGAAGGAATAAGAGTCAAAGAGTCTTCTTTCTTCCTTTTTTCTTTCTATCCACAGACCCACTCGAATATACAGACAAAATTTCATCCAAATCGGCCAAGGCGTTTAGGAGGAGTTTGGTAGCAACCACACGTACAGAACATATATTATAATACAGTGTTACAAGGAGATTTTTCGCTTTAAGAAAATAAAAATTTATTAAATTTATTACCAATCCAATTTTAATATGGAGGCATTAGTTCCAACTTTAGCCACTCACAATAAGGTCCAAGTTCTATTAGTATATTTATGATTAATGGCCATTGTTCACTGTTTAACTACTTTATCTGCTTCGCCATTGACAGTAGCTCAAGGATGGATATTTTGCTATAAACAACCTGAAGGTATATATATCTTTACGTTATATTTACAGGTAGCTATACATTTAACGTACAGAACAAATATTTGTATAGGCTACAGATAGGTGTTCCGGGTCTGGGTGTCTTGTGTATGTGAGTTTACATGTTTGTGAACGCATCCATGATACAGGAATTCCTGATGTGGGGCAAAGTGTGTAAAAAAAACTGGACAAGTGCGAGTCGGACTCGCGCACTGAGGGTTCTGTACAAACCTACCTATGTAAATAGTTCAATTCCTGAATGGAGTTTCGAAGATTTTTCCGAATCGCATTTTTTTTTTACGTAACTACAAATTTACTGTTTCAGATTTAATCCTATATCTGTCCTATAAGAACTTGCTTTAGGCCAAATTACAGAATCCCGAATATACGTTTTTTGCGACATATGACTACATATTACTCAGAAGTTTGATTTTTTCACAACATCAGGGACCGCAGACTTGAGTATATGATTTTAATCTCAACTAGATACCTTTACGCGTTCTCGAGATAAAGGGTCTTGACAGACAGACGGACAACAAAGTGATCCCATAAGGGTTCTGTTTTTTTGCCTTTTGAGGTACGGAACCCTAAAAATAACGGAAAAGATGTAATCAATGTTATGTGTGATTGCAAATATAAACTATTTGGTTTTGCACTAAAATTATCGCTAATGTGTTAATATTTATATCAAACCTTGTATATAAGCGAATTGATAAAAAGTATCGTATAGATAGAAAACGGTACTATGAAAAATTTTATAAGTTAGTAGGTCTAAAATTTAAATGACTTATGAACATGATTACCTACGTATATTTATCTAATTTTTCTTTTTTTAGTAGCCTATATTGTGTACCAATGCTGCGTAAAGGACTCTCCTTCCTTCTTCCAAACCTGTCTATCTAGGGCGATCTCTGGCCAAATTACTCTTTACCATTTTAATTCATATCATAGATTAAAATTTGAAGGTACTGGTGGTTCAATAGTGTATTGCATAAATTTAAACCAGCCACAAAAAATAGGTATTAAATGATGAGTTTGATTTCAAAAACGTTTCACTTCCACCCATTCATTCATGCTTCAATATTTATATTTACTCTTCGCTATTACATACTGGTATCTAAATTTCGTTTTTACTCAAAACAAATAGTCGAGACTCGTTTTTACATAGGGGCGCTAGCATTTTTCAGAGTTCTATTTTACCCACATTTTTTACGGTATTTTTTTTCATGGCTTATATTATATTTACATTTTGTACTCAGTTTGGATATTTGAAAAATCTATACTCTGACCTAGCAAACGTTATTATGTCATGTAAATTAACAATAAAATCCAACTTAAGTATAAAACGAAACAAAAAAAAAATTAAAATCACGATTAAAAAATGGGGGTAGGAGTAAGAGGGTGAAGTAGTACATTTTGATGCAAATGGAGAAAATTTGTCGTTGCGACCGTGGTGGAATTCGCCCCCGAACCGTAGGCGAGACTGTTATGGAGCAGAGTGCTGCAGAGACAAACCACATGTAACAAACGACGTTTTTCAATATATTTATGAAGATGTAAATAAACGGGGATTGACGCGCGACTCTTTAGGGTTGCTTAGTGTCCAGAATGATACGATAAATACAATAAATTGTGGCGGGGTTCGCGTACTTTTCCGCACTAGTGCGAAAAACAGTAAATTGTGTAACTAAAAGCGTAGGGATAAGAGTGGATTTTGAGTATGTGTATTGAAAAATACTTTACAACCTATTCTCAAAATTACCAAATATACAAAAAAAAACCATTCAAATCGGTCGACCCGTTTCGGAGGAGTGCGATCACAGACACTGTAACACGAGATATTTAAGTAGGTATTAAAGTCTTTGCCAAGAATAAAAACTAAAAAAAAAACATACACACACTGTATTATGCCTCCGCCTAGGTCATTCAATAGTGTCGCTAGTGAGGAACAAATTGTAGGAATTCGAATATAATAATGTAAATAAAATAATTCGTATTTTAAAATTAACATCTTTGATTATTAAGTAAATTAAGAGGGTCCTTTTTCACTCGCCTATCGTCAACTTCGAGCATGGTTTAAAAGCTTGTTACTTCATCTAACGCAATCCAACGCGATGTTTGACGAAAATGCACACGGAAAAAAAGAGAGATAACGCCTGGAAACTCTGTTAGCATTCGGTAATTCCGTGATTTACTCAAATATTTTACAAAACTTGTTCCAGGGAAATACGTGTTTTTTTAAACCCTTAAAAGTTTTAAAAAAAAAATTGTCGTCATTCAGAATCATAAAATTTGCAAGGCCCATTGTTATATTTTTTGACTTTTAAAGTTTTTGAGTATATTATGAAGTGTCAAAGTTCTTGCAAAATAGCAGATTTTCAGAGGTCTTTACTGGATTAATTTTACACAAATTTATCAATTGGTTTCAATAGAAGCCTAGATCATTTTCGAAAACGATACAGCCAAGGGGACGCAACTCAACATACATTTTCACTGTTTTTCATACAACCAGTAACACACTTTCACTAAATATATTGCAAACACAGTATCTTGTGGATATTATCCAACCTTCTATTGAAATCAGTTGATAAATTTGTGTAAAATTAATCCAGTAAAAACGTCAGAAATCTGCTATTTTGCATATATTTAACACTTCGTAATATACTCAAAAATTTAAAAAAAGTCCTAAAAATATAACAATAGAAGCCTTGCAAATTTAATCAAGGTTCTAATTGACAACAATTTTCTTCAAAAACTTTTAAGGATTTAAAAAAAAACCGTATTTCCTGGAACAATTTGTTGTATCGCGTTGGATTGCGTTAGATGAAGCAACAAACTTTTAATCCATGCTCGATGTTAACGATAGACGAGTGGAAAAGGAGCCTCTTAAGTTTCCATTTTAATAAAAAGGAAAAATGAGAAAATCTTACCTTTAACAAACAGTCGGTAAACCAGCTCGTCGCTTCCATATAAGTTTCGCGCCAAGCATCTGTATTCCCCGGCGTGCTCTGGTCCTGCGTGAGGTATCGTCACCTCTGACGTCATTGCGCCAGCACTTGTCTCTCTGTTTTCAACCCCACCCGAACCACTATTAGATTGAAGAAAATTCGAAATGAAAACCTTGTCGTATACTCCATTCGCAATAAAATTAGTCATTTAAACAAACCTTTCTTACGGTCTGTTTAACCGATTTTGACCTCTATTCTGTAGAAATAAGGATAGGATTAAAAGCAAAAAACTGGGCAAGTACGAATATGACTCGTTACAATACCACCAACCAACCAACTATTACTGCAGCCTATTAGACTATTTAAGTGTCTCAAGGCTAGAG
This sequence comes from Mythimna pallens, assembly GCA_961205895.1. Classification (NCBI taxonomy): domain Eukaryota; kingdom Metazoa; phylum Arthropoda; class Insecta; order Lepidoptera; family Noctuidae; genus Mythimna; species Mythimna pallens. The sequence continues at coordinate 9,562,920 of OY540831.1, read as the reverse complement.
TTAATAGGCTCTTAATAAACTAGTACACCTCACCGTCAATGATTGCATCACTGCTTACCATCAGGTGAGATCGCAGTCAAGCACTAGTTTATATCAACTAAAAAAAGCCACTATTTGTCATGCCACCAACGCAACAAAAGTAAAAATCGGTTGAACTTTTTTAATATCTAATCATATTGCGAATGGAATATAAATTTACTTTAACAACACGAAACCATTTTTAAATAATTTTAAGTCATCTATTGACATTCTTCTCAATTTTTTAAATAAACATTAAAAATATCCATCCAATCATTTTCAAGACTGGCATCGAATCTGATTTATAAATTGAACGAAACGCGTTTATCAGACTTCAATATCAGAAACAGGAAATTATATTGTCAAGTCTTCACGCAAAATGATAAAGTTATGAACTTTAATCAATCAAATAAATTGCAAGTTTTGATTGAAAATGTATCGAAGATGATGCTATCATCATTCCTGTCAATCGTACAAACTTTGGTTAAGCATGACACATACCGGGCCACGCAGAAAGTTTTGCGAAAAAATGTTTTTATGTTTATGGCTCTGGCCACTTGTATTTATTTTTAAAACGTGGTTATTTAAAAGTAAAAATCCCATTGTTCGAATTTTTAATTTCCCTCCACATTTTTTCGAGAGCCGAATCAAATTATCGTCTCTCATTTAAAAATGGATCTGCATCGAGAACATTTTCGTGCGATTAGTTTCTAAAATTTTAAATGTGGCCTAAAACCTAATGAGTCATTTGATCGACTTCAAATATCTTTTATGGGTGAAGGACATTTAAAGCAACCATCTACCGCTGGTATAGTGAGTTCAAGCGCGGTCGACTAACTTTTGGAGATGAACAAAGGAGTGGTCATCTGACGACGACTGTCACGGAAGAAAGTGTGCTGTCAGTAAAAAAAAAATAATTAAAAAGCAGGCGAATTACACACGAAAAGATTCAGCATATACTGCAGATTGGTTCGGGAAGCATTCACAAGATTCTACACGAGCACCTTCGCGTGAAGAGGATAGTTTGCCACTGGGTGCCGCACAACCTCACCGAAGCTCAGAAGCAGGCCCGTGTGGAGTGGTGCCCTGATATGATTCATAAATTCTAAGCAGGCTCGTCACAGCGCGTTTACGACATTATGACAGGTGACGAATCCTGGATTTATCAATACGATCCGGAAACAAAGCGTTAGTAGACAGTTTAGCTATTTCAAAACGAAAGTGAAGCGATCGAGAAGCGCGGGAAAAAATTTTGATTGCTAGTTTCTTAATTTTGACGGGGTATCTGATTTCAATTCCATTACGAGACCAAATCAACATTAGCGCCGAATGGGATACCACAAAATGTCTGCCAGAAGTTTTGTCTGCAATGAGCAACAAGCAACCGAACACCGGGCTCCGCGGGGTACTGCTTCACCATGACAACGCGCCCGCGCACTTAGTGTTCAAAACGAGGGACTTCCGGGACACCACACCGGTCAAAGTCTTGAGGCACCCTCTTTACAGTTCTGATCTGGCACCGTGTGATTTCTTTTTCTTCCCTAAAATAAAAAATCGTCTGAAAGGGATACAACTTTCATCGCCGGAAGACGCGCTAACAGCGTTCGAGAAGGCCGTGGAAAAGGTGTCTGCGTCGGACCGGAAAATTGGTTCAGACGCATGAAACTTTGTATAGAGATTGATGGAGAGTTCTTTGAAAAGATTTAATAAAAATATTTTATCCATAGAAGTTAGTTCTTTTAGTTTCTCAAAACTTTCTGAGTTTCCCACGTAGGTTTTTCAATAGGTAGATACGGTCTAATTTTGACTGTGTGTAGTGACTATTTCAGTTAAATTAGAACTGTCGAATTTAACTTAGGTATACTCATTTAGTCTTGTCATTTATCATTTGACCATAGAACCTTGAATTCCAGAACGTTACATGGTTAAAAAGTTACTCGTACTCGTCTTTCTGTGGGGCTACATGAACTCCGGTCTATTCCGACAAACAATAGATGATTACTGCCTGGAATGCCCACATTACCCGCATTCTTTTGATAATACGGATCCATTTAAGTAAAGATATGATTCAAAATGGTCCATTTGGATACGCGATTGCCTTTCACCCAAAATTACACCTATTCATTTTATTATTTAAAAAATCAAGTGTTCTAATTTCATTAAAACTGTTTTATTCAAAATTCGAGCGCTCTAAATGGAATGACGACTAAAACCTACCAGTGTCCTTCAGTTGCTCTTTGCGTTCCAGGACACCAGGTCGGGCAGATTGACTTACTGTAATGACAAAGGTCTGGAGTCGTGCGTCCAGTGAACGTGTATCTCTGGTTCCCCTCTGACGGTGCACGACAGTCTCGCGATGCTTCCTCTCACCACCCACCGGGTCTCACCACTACCGCTTCTGCTTAGCCTTGGTGGTTCTGTTATGAGGAACAACTTACAATAAGAACTTAAAAATAAGGAGATGTCGGAGTCTGTGTTTTCTGTTAGCTACAACTTTAAGTCAAGAATGAATAGGTTATTTTTAGGCAAGCGTGCTCCATCGTCTGCCACATCATTGCTACCATCAGGTGAGATAGTGGTTAAACGCGAGCCTATTCAAAATAAAAATAAAACTAGACAAGTGCGAGTCACACTCGCACTTAAGGGTTCCACACAAGCTCACCTATGTAAATAGTTCAATTGTCGAATGAAGTCTTGAAGGTTTTTTTAAATCGTAAGACGTAACAACAAATTTACTGTTTTCAGCTTCAAGGGACTGCAGACTTAAGTATATAGTTTTAATTTCAACTCGATACCTCCACGCGTTCTCGAGATAAAGGGTCTTGACAGACAGACAGACGGACGGACAACAAAGTGATCCTATAAGGGTGCAGTTTTTTTCCTTTTGAGGTGCGGAACCCTAAAAAGTGGTTACAATACAAACTATAAAAATTAAAATTCTGATCTATTTTTAATCTGTTAAGCACACGATAAAGGTTTAAAAACAATGGGGATGTAACGTAATATTACTGTGTTTTTCATACATTTCAAAGCTATTCCAAAATGATATTGTGCGTTGTAGAAAAATCTGCTTTAATCCGGCTTTAGCCATATGACTGCCCGTATACAGTTGTGTAGTTTCACAAAATTGGCGATTGGTAAATGAAATAGCACGTTTATTTTGTAACTATCGGAAAATATTCTATATTTGACGTGTATCTTTGATGTTTAGGTTTTATGTGTACATAAATGACTTAAATATTAATTATATTATTATTTACAAGTATGTATAACCTAACTACATAAATGTGTATATGTCGTGGTCAGATCTTAGAATTGATCACTTCATGTCGTGTTCAGCCATTTCATGAAATGGTGCTATTTCAGCTAAACGTATGTTATGGTTAAACATGGCAGAACATGTCGTAAAATAGTTACGTGGTCCACCGGTAGAGTCCATTGTTTCTCAAGTATTCCTGATTTCTACTACAAAATATGTTTTTGTTCCATCAAGAATACTAACTATGCACTAAAATATGCTCTTCTGGGTAGTTTAAATAAAAATAAGCACAAATGAACTCTTTTAACCTAACCTGTCCGAGACATGGTGCCCAAATCCTAATTAATTGAAAAAAGACCATCTTCTTCTTTTCGATTCGATGGTAAACTCTTTGGGCCCAATAGGTGGCTACATTAATAGCAGCATCGGTAACACTCATCAAATCCTCCCAAGTGCAGGCGTATGGGCACTTGGGGCATTCTAATATGTGGCTCATGTTTTGAACATAAGGAAACAAAGAAAAAAGACCATAAGAGAATAAGTATTTTTAGTGAAGAAATAGTATAATAATATAGTATAATAATAGGATTTACGTGCATCAATAATCTTATTATTGATGCACTTAAATCCTACATTAATGATATGAATGCCAAACGTGGGTGGACATTTTATCAAACGTTAAGTCTAAACGATCTAGCTAGTTTTAGTTGGCCATATCATGAAGTGATCAGTATGAAGTATCATTCTAAGATCTGGCCACACGACATATATTATATGTTACCGGCAATCTGTATAATTTAGGTATTCTATACAATACCTGGTGCGTCCAGGCAATGTATGAAATATTATGAATGTTATTTTCTATAACATACTTTACCTAGGTAATGTAAACAATTCCTAGGGATTGTATAGAGTACCTGCTGGTATAAAATACATAGATTTTGGTCTATATTTATCAACTTTGACCGACCTATCTATAAAATGACGAGCAAATGAAACGTACTACTACTTAAAATTAATATGTGAAAAAGACGAGAGCATTGACAGAATTTTAGGGCACTTCCGTTATTTTTTTATAACTACCCGAAAATAGGAGCTTTGTTACAGAAATAGGACCTGAGTACTTATACAATAATAAAATTAACGTGACATATATTTTTTTTTGCATAGTAACATAATGTCATTTGCTTACTCAGGTCCTATTTCTGTCTACGGGGTTTAAAGTAAAGCTTTATTTCCAGGTGGTTTTAAAAAAATAATTACGTAGGCTAATCTATCCGTGTTAGGTAGCCCTAAAATTACGTCACCTCCTTCCCTGCTCTCGTCTTTTGCACACATTACTGGCTTCGCATTCGGTATTGTATAGAACACCTAGGTAAAGCATACAATAAATAACATTTCAATACATTACCTACACGTTTTAGGTATTCTATACATTGCTTAGGTATTGTATAGAATACCCTTACATACTCTTACAAATTGCTGTCATCTGGCTGCATTGTTACTGTCTGGGTTGTAATGTAGTTTTTTTTTCTTCAGGTGCCCTAATCATCACAGTACCCTTCCCGCTCTGGCCAGAGCCAGAGGGCGTGTCAAACTTTTAATGGCAAAAACCCACCTATGTACCTTCAATCACCCTTTTCAAGGGCTACAGTAACATTTTTGAACAATCCCTCAGCCCTGCCATGTATGTATCAGGGTGGTAATAAAAAATGAAACTAGAAACTCACCTCTAACATCAAGATAAAACGAGTGATGCAAAAAGGAATGTTGTACCCGAGCAGTACAGCGATACCAGCCTTCGTGTTCGGGGCTAGCGGCTCTCAGCCACACAGTCCCGTCTATCAGTATCGAGCCACCGCTGGTATCCGTGGCTTCTGACTGACCCCATAGAACGTGACGCCAGTTGTCCCCATCTGTACGAACATATTCGTAAATTAAACCCCTCTTGTAAAGAAGAGGCCTGAGTTCGAGCAGTGGGAACATTATAGGGCCGATTATGTTTATGCCTATACTCGTAAATTACAACACAAAGAATGAAGAAAATACTCGTAGAACCCCTATGGCGGGTACTTTGTAGGTACAGGTACTGTTAGGATCTTGTGTTTAGGTCTAGCGACGAGCTATTTACTTTGTTGGGAGAACTAGGTAACTATGTAGTTACTACAAAAAACTGTACCTTGTATATGTACATACATATAAAAGGTGCAGTTTTGATTCTGCAAAAAAAATAGTTGTTAGTTAGTGATTCTCGACCCGAATCAACAATAACATGGGTAGATGTATATATTATTTTATTTTGTTCTTACTAACGGAAAAAGGTAAAAGCGTTTCGTAGAGTAAGTGAGCGAAGCCCTGCCCCCTTGCCAAGTCACAACCATTTCGTGTCAAATTCCGTTCTGCAATCGGTAACGCCTCGGTGTCACCAATTGTAGAAAGCTATAAGTTGGTAGCCATGTTGACGCGCCTGAGTCGGCCGCTTGTTCTACAATGTCGTTCTACAATAACAAAGGATGTAGCGTTGAACATTGTAGAAACGATAACAATTCATTCTATCATTTTGAACGATGTGAACTTGGCTACGAATTTTCTATTTGTTTGTTCTGACCACGTGACTTAACGTTGAGATGATGTCATTCTCATACATTTGATTAGTTTTCGACTAGCGTTAACGATTGCAGATTATCAACTAGGCTAGGGGTGCAGTTTTGGTTGTCTCACCGATACTCATACCATCACGCACGATATATTGCAACGGGTTTTTTTTTCTGGAGACATTTATTCAGAGAGTTATTCTGAATGATACACAAAATTAATAAATTAAAACAACAATTATTATTGATTATTGACCAGGTGTTGTATTTTTATATGATTACTAACTGACTCGGCGAACTTCGTTAATAGTAAGGATAACGCCATCTGCTAGCATTACCAGAACAGCATAATTCATTTTATAATGACATTTTAATTAGAAATGGCGTTTACGTGATTTTTTTTTCCATTTTTTCTCACCGTCTAAACCGTCCCTGGACTATCACGAATATTTCAAGACCAAAATTAGTCATATCGGTTTAGCCGTTCTCGAGTTTTAGCGAGACTAACGAACAGCTATACATTTTTATATATATACTTAGATAGATTATTTACGAGTTTTATAACAAACTCCAGAAATATTGTGCAGATTCAAAACTGCGCCTTGTATACATAGTTTATTGAAGCTATTGTAGACTCATTCATATAAATTATAATATTCTACTACCTTTGACATTTTACTTGTATTAAAAGTAATCAAAACGCAATATTGGATATGCCAATACCTGAAATTACGCTACCACAGAAATTCGATTATTGGGTACCTACATAATTCAGTTTTCCGTATTCATGAAATTACGAATAATGGCGCGGTAAGCTTCTCTGAAACGAAATTACGTCAATGGCGTATTGAGAAGTAAAATATAGAATTAAACGTAACCAGGAACAAGCCTTGGTTATTGCAGTTATTCGACTAAATAAAAAAAGTAATAAATCACGCCTTATTGGCTGATCGGATTTAATTCAAAACACGAGTAAGCCAAGGTCTAAACGTTTTATACCGTTCAGTGAAAAAAACCGCAGGAACCTATGGTTTTCTTATTACACTAGGTACGCAAGTGTAGCCGTGGACAGAGGCTACTTTAAAATACTTTCGTCAACGATTTATTAACACATAAAATTAATTAATCCAAATATTTCTAAAATGTTAATCAAGTTTTATGATAAGCCTGGCCACTTTCATCATCTTCCTGTCCTTGTCCTATATTACTTGAAGTTAGCGCAACACGTTTTTTTCTTCCAGTCTGTCCTGTCACGCTATCACTAATTCCCTTTTCTTTCATATCACTCCTCGCGCAATCCACCTGGCCACTTTCGTAGAATCGAAATATAAAAATGGAGATGACGGACGAATATACAGCTACACGCCCTTACCTGTAGAATACTCCCAAGAAATCCTAGGCGTGGGTTGTCCTTTAGCAGAGCAGGGTAGGAGAAGTGCGGCCCCCGCCGACACGGAGGTATTCTGCGCTCGCCACACCCACGTCGGCGATTCTGTGCGGAGAGACTGCTTTATATGTTACGCTGGCCCTCTTAACAGTATAGAAGAATAAAAAAGTACAAGAAGAAAAATCAAGAATGTAACCAGGAGATGTGAGACTGAGAAAACCAACAAAAAAAAAGTGACTATCAAAAAAAGTTACTATCAAAAAAAGTTTGAGAAAAGCAAAACACCTGACTAAGGCCTACTATCCACAAAGACGTAGCTACATAGACGCGTATTCGTCATTATACGCTTGTTGTCCGCCTTCGTGAAGCTTACATGAAACTCTGTCGACGTAGCGGCAGTGTCGTGCCGTCGTGTTGTATTTCGGCACGTATACCAAGCGTATAATGACGAATACGCGCGTCTACGAAGCTACGCGCCCATGGATACGCCTAAATCAAATAAAAGTTTTGAACATTTGACGAAATGCGTAAAATAACTGATTTAATAATAATAAAAAAACACGATAAATTGCAACAAAACAAAATAGCTTTTTTTGCTATTCAACTGTTTTTCTGGCTGGTTGCCATTATTAAGAGAATGAACTCTATGAACATAAAGAAAACTGTAATGTGTATGGCAATGACACTTGGTAATAATTTACTTAAGAATAAAAGCTGCAATCGCCTTAAGCTGTTGTGAATTCAAGTTCAAATCTTAATCTTTTGTTTGTCTTTTTCAAATTTATAGAAAGTATTTACTGTTGTGTTGTTTTTGTTGTTGTATCTTATTTTGATTTGTTACATTACCGAATTACTTAAGTGGCCTTAGCCTTATGTATCAATTAACCTTATCCGCGATCGATAAAAACTGTTTTTCCGTAATATACTTAGTTTATACTGGTGCGACAAACCAGGTGAATCAATTCTGTGTAAGCTAACTACCTAATTAGACTTAGCTAGTGAAACAGTTATTTAAACAAGATTTTAAATGATTGTTGTTAAGTTGTTAGCTATGTGCAAAAATAAAGAATTTTGTTTATTGAAGTTTCTGTCAAAATGTTGTTTCCAGTACAGATGCTATAACCCCGAAAGTACCTAAATCAGAAAAATATACCTTTAAAAGAGCTCATTGAAGTACTCGTATATCTAACTATTCCAAATACGTACGAAATCAAGTTAGATCGAGAACGAACACTAGCTAAACTAGGACACGTACGAATGTTACAAGCCAGAGTAAACTTAGAGGTAAGACAATAAATACCTTTGACAATCAGTGAAGCGCTATGGCTGACCGTCCCGAAGTCGTTTGTAGCTCTGCAAGTGTACTCGCCGCTGTGAGCCGAAGTTAGGTCTTGAATGATCAGGAGAGAGAAAAAGTCCATGTTTTTTTGTTCGACCTGGTAATAAGGAACCCTTAATTCTTGATTGTTCACCGAAACTTAAAATAGTACAGTGATTAAACGATTCATGTACAGAAGCGAAGTTAACGGTGAGTTGTCTCCTAGCAAACTGTTAAGTAAAAGAGATTATAATTAAGGGTAGGATCATTTACAAACCTACATAAAAAGGCAATTTATAACATGAAAATATATTATTCCTAATAATATATGCTAATAAATACCAACATCTATTAATACTAACTTCTGCCAGCGGATTCGTCCGTGTGAATATCGGTTGTTGCGGTTGTAAAATCGAATTCGAGGCCAAAAAAAAAGTAGTCTAAATGTAAGAGTAACTCTGTCTGTTAAGCATTTACGGTTTTCCAGGTTATGTATGTCCTTCCATGGGGTTCCCCCCGTTGCTTTCCACGACGAGGAAAACCCCATTCCTTCCCCCCTCCTCCATAATCCCAGCCAACTTCAGATAAAAAGTAGCCTAAGTCCTTACATAGGCTACTTTATATCTTCGAATTCGATTTCGCATCCGTAATAACCGAAATTCACGAGAACGAAGTCGTGAATCGGCAAAAGCTATTTAAATATAAAAATGGCTCCGTACTTACTTTAAGCGTTGAAGGAATCGGCAAATTATCCTTATGCCACGAAAACTGAATGGGTTTGTCGCCCGAAACCAAACTGCATGTAGCTTGTGTGGCGCCTCCCACTTCAAGCTCTTCGGGAAATTGGAACGAAACTATTTTCGGAGGCTCTGTTGACAATAACCTGATGTTTAAATATTGCCAGATAATTGGCAAAATCCGAGTAAAAATGTAAAGCCCTTACTATGAACGTCGAGTCGTACTGTTCTCCTCGCAAGCTCCCCACTTTCGGCCCTAACTTCACACGTGTAGGTTCCTGCTGCCGTACTTCTTACTGAATTCAGTCTTAAAACTCCTCGTTCGTCGTTTGATTCCAATATGCTTTCTACTATCGAGCCGTCTTCTCGCTTCCATACTACTTCTCTGAAAATAAATGCGGGTCATTCTCGAAACTTAGATACAAGTGGAGAAAGTTTGTCATCGCGACCGAGGCGATATTTGCACGTGCCGTAGGCGAGGGTGTTATAGAGCCGAGGGCTGCAGTGACAATTTTTCACGAGTATCAAACAACATTTTTCTATACACTTACGAAGAAATACATAAATGAGGATTGACGCACTACTTGTGAGGGTCGCTAGGGTCCAGCCTGTTACCATGTAAATATAATAAAACTGTTGCGGGGGTGAGCACACACAGTTTTCCGAACTAGTGCGAAAAACAGTGAATTTCGTGCCTAAAATCGGTAGGGATAACAGCGGGTTTTCGAGTACTGAAAAATAATTATCAAAAACACAAACAAAAAAGAAAATTTCTTCTAATTACAGCTCAATATGCTGAAAGGTACTCGCACATTCTTTAATTCATTCTTATTACTTACTTTATGGGATATCCCGAATAAGGGCAGTGTATTGTAACATCCGTGTCAGTCTTTACATGTAACGCTGGCAAATATCTGATATTTGGAGGACCTGTGTCAAAAAACGTGAAGTTTATTCCCCAACATTGAAATACATATCAGAAACCTTATTATGACGTTTCAATACCATCATTATTACGTTGTGTAAAAGGTACATTGTTCATCCACACCGCACGCCGCACTATGACTCTTATTATTTACTTATGTGTTGTGTTTCTTTATTTCTAAGTGACTCTTAAGGGGTGGGTACTTACCCCATATGTGTCACTTTTAATATTTATTATTTTAATGTTTTCTTTATTTTATATTTTGTTCTTGTTATTAAAATTATCCTAACTATTTATTTTGTTTTTTTTTTTTATTTTGTCGTCATTTCCATTACCTATCTATTTTTATTGTTTGTTTTTGTGTAAATGCTTAGTTTTGTATAATTTATTTATGCTTAGGTATATGTTTTGTGTTACAACGAATGTTTCATCTATCTGTCTATCCTGTATAACTTTATTATATCTCAGAACAGAATTATGATGGCATTCAAACATCATTTTTCAAAGCCATAGTATTTTTTTCCACCGAAGCAAACTTACCGTAAACATTCAGTCTTGCTTGATGTGCATGGGATCCCTGTGAGTTTGTGGCGTTACAGCCGTATCTACCACCTTCGTCTGCAGTCCTGATCGTCACACTTAAGGTGGACACTATAGTGCCTTCATCACTTCCTGGGACTGCCTCTGCTCTTGTATTTACACTGTATCTGTAAAAGGTAGAATTTATTAAACTGAACTAAGGAGCTGCCAGATAAGAATTGTAATATATATCTTCGATAGTCAGTCCCACCACTACGTTGCTGTCTGAGTTGATATATTGTACCACAGCATGAGTTATTCCTAGAACAATTTTTGCAGCTGCAAAAGATGAAGGTTTAAACTAACAGAAAATTAAAACTGGAGTTTTTGGCACGAATTTTTCGATTGAAGTTCAGTGCCTGTTTTAATTATTCGGAAATTAATTCCTAGTGGATATTGTGATGTTAACATTGGTGTAGTTTTGTAGCTCAAGTGTTTGCGCAACTGAACAAAAATTGGAATTATTGAAACAGGCGAGATCTCGTTAAAATAGAGATGAGAGTTTTATTGTAGTGTTGACTAGCTCAGCGAAACTTACCAAGAAGGTTGACATAGATAGTGTGAAACTTGATTTGTACTGTAAGGATTGATACATAGTAAGAAAATCCAAAACTGTGTCGAAAAGATAGAGAAAAAGGTTTTTCTGTGCAGGCAACGAAATAGCCGGTTCGATTGCGTTATAACAGAAACTGATTTCATATTTTTTCAATCATAGACTTACTTATCCGGTGCAGCCGGCAGTGGTCTGTCATCTAAAGTCCACAATATACGAGGAGATGGCACACCCGTGGCAGCACATCTTATGACAGTGCTCTGCCCAATCCTCGTCACCGCTCCACTGAACGTTGACACCAACCGCGGCGGCCTGTCTGGAAACCGGGTTGTAGATAAACGGTTGCACAGAATGTGACGTAAAAATTACGTCGCAGTAAGGTAGCCAAGGAATTTCAAGGACCAGTTAGCGTGTTAGAAATAAATTACTTTTTTGCTGGTTCTTCAGGTAAAAACACACATCAAAATAAAGTGAGTAAAGTCTACGCCTTCTTGCAACATACAATGCATTTTGTGAGCAATTTCATTGCTTATCATCAGATGAGATACTATTGTACATTCAATAGTAAAAAAAAGTTTATCGTGCACCCACTATACTACAGATACCGGCAGGCATCTTGAGCGCTGACTTCCACTTGCGCAGAAGTAAAATATCGGGTCTCTTTAGTGGTATGAAGTGAGACGCGGGGGTGGGGTGTGTAATCCTTGTACAGTGATTGGCTCAAAGATTCAAGATTCAAAGCATTTTATTTCAAATAAACCATTTACAGGCACTTTTGAAATGTCAAAAAGTCAGTCAGTAAGAAAAAAAAAATTATGCTAGTTGCACATTTAAAAGCGTAGATCTCTATGGAGAAGAATGTGCAAGAAACTCTATGGATACTCTTTTCAATCATGTTTCGTAATTACAAATATCTCTGTTACATGTTTCTTGTCGCTATCATGTGATAACAATGTAAATAAAGTAAAAATAAAAACTAAATATAGATATTAAAATAGCAACTGGCAGCTAAGAGATAACTAGTCTCAACTGACAGTGCCCGTTCATGAACATGACGCTAATATTAGCACCACTCGGCTCAACCATTTTGAAGGGAACCGATTGATCCAACACATGCGCCACCATCAGTGAGACATTTGAGTGAGCATGACAAACTCTCAACTACCGTGCTCATTTATGTCAAACAAGTCCAATAGTAATGGTAGATGTAATAGCTCGCCGATGTGTACGATGCGCGAAGTTATCCCCGCTCTATCGCCAAACGCTCAAGATTCGTGCCGGTATCGTTACAGTAACGGGAAAATGTTTGTGACCTATGAAATCTTGGCTACCTTTTACAACTTAAACAACAAATAGTATGCTATTGTTACCAGCAATAACTAACTCGGCACCAGCAACAGCGGAGTCAGAATGGTCGTGTGCAGTGCATTGATAGAGACCGGAGTGATGCGACCGTACTGGTCCAAGTGCGAGGCGAGACTGCGGAGCGTGCAGAGGTCGGCCTTCGTGTTGCCAGCTCAGTGTGATACCACCTCCTCGACCTCCCACTACTGAGCAGTTGAAGTGACCGGAACCTCCAGTGCCTATCATCTACAATAGAAACCACTTGGTTGGGAAAACGACAAGAAAAGCAGGAGAACGAAGTACACCATATAAATATATATTGGGGATCTTTAAGTGATCAGCTAACCCGAGCTTTACGCATTTTCCCATCTCTATGTTCCGTTTGTAGTTTCAGTACTGTGGGATAGTAAAAGAAATAACGCTTAGCCAAGTACGTGCTCATTAACATTTACAGATCTCAGCCTTAGGCTTAATGCCTTGACGAAGCGGCAGTGTCGTGCCATCAGGTCATTGCCACTTCGTCGACACAGTTTCATAGTTCAGTATGTAAGCTTCACGCACACCAAGCGTATAATGACGAACACGCGTCTATTAAGCTACGCGTCAGTGGTCAGTAGGACATCCTCTTATAATTCTGAGTCATCGTGAAAAATTGCGCCAGTTTATAGTATGCTAAACGTGAATGTTGCACTTGCAAAATATATAAGCGAAAACAGTGTCCACCTACTAAACAACGAGCAATGTAATAACTTACCAAAGGATTTGGTGTCACTGTAACAGCCAGCGGTTCATACACAACAAGCTTCACGAGTACTCTCGATGGTGAGTCCGGATTGGACGAACAAGCGTAACGTGAAGCATGATGCCCTCGCGCAGATGATATGACTAGTGAACCACCGCGGACTGTGCCTTCTCCGGAAACAGCTGCCCAGGTTCCGGATGCTTCCTGCCGCTGCCAACTGATGATTTAATTTTGCTACATGTAATCTAATCCAATTCTTACAATTCTTAGAATCTAATTCATTTTTCAGATGGTATCGACTATTACTATTTCGTTTGAAGGAAAATGATTTTATTTTAAACTAGTTAATCTTTAGATGAAACGGAGAAGGCAACACACGGAAAAGAGTGAAAGTCTAAGCAAGAGACCATTTTCCAGCAGAGGGACAAGACAGGTTGAAAAAAAAACGATAGTTATGTCTCAGATATTTACTGGGCCCCTAGCCAAGTTACGATCGTTACGTTTGCGTCGGACCACGTGACTGAGCGTTGAGATGACGTCTGAACCAAAGAATCGTAAGCGTGGCCTACTCGAGGCGTTCGACGCAAACGAAATAATCGTAACTTGGCGAGGGGGGCTGATCTAAAGCAAATAACAGAAAAAGGTGAAACATAATATTCGTAGATAGAATAAAACTAAAAAAGTAACATAACTTTTTTTTTTCTCTTTTTGTGCAATTAGTGGTGTTATCGCTAAAAGCCTATCTACCAGACAACCTTAGGATGGATCGTAAGGACTTAAAATAATACAGGGGGAAGTCTGCTCTGTATCTGTCTGTTTCGTAGTATAAATTTAAGCCTATTATTAACCAAGTCACCAGAAAATGATTGATGGTTACTTACCTTACAGCATGTCCAGTAATATGTCGCAGAATACACGGAAGTACAACAGTATCCCCAGCGCGAGCTTCCACCGAGTTCAGTTCTATATTTTCCAGCCAGCTACTATCTACACGAGAAAAAGATATATTGCACAAAATATTTGAAGAACACATTTTTAATTAGTCATCGTATAATCAAATCAAAGCATTTATTTCCAACTAAAGCATTTACAAGCACTTTTGAATTGTCAAAAATTCAGTCAGTCAGAAAATGCTTATTGCACATTCCAAAGCGTGGATCTGTATGGACATTTAAAGACGTTTACTGGCGACGTACAAACGAAACATGCTACAAAGCCTCGAGCACAGGCGCAGGGTAGCCATCCTTTCGGTGTTTTACAGGTTGCATTTTGGAGAGTATGCGCGGTTATTGCATGACTTGATTCCGCCATCTCATTTCTACCATCGGACAACCCGACGTTCGGCGAGTATCCACCCTTAAGTTGTTAAAACCTCTACGGTCCGGACTAAATTTTTAGCCTCGCCGTGTACCGCATACATCGAAGGACTGGAACAATTTGCCTGCTGCGGTCTTCCCGTCCAACTATAATTTTGGTGTCTTCAAGGCTAGAGTGAATAGGCTCTTAATAAACTAGTGCGCCTCACCATCAATGATTGCATCACTGCTAACCATCAGGTGGGATCGCAGTCAAGCACTGGTTTATATCAATTTTAAAAAATGCAACATGTAATATAATAAGCCTCAAATACAAATAGCAAATTGTTTGTTAGACATCTAAATAATATTCCTGGTAAATTATTATGGCAGCCATGCATACTCGTCTTTGACCAGTGAACCCGGATCGACCTATTTCTGCAGACTACATTTCAAGACATTCTAAATGCATAATGGTTTATTAGACTGACCGTCGGTGGTGAGTTTCAAAGGGGGGCTGGGAGTGTCGAGTGCCACGCATGAATATTCTGCTTGTATATCAGCTTGAGTCAGGTCTAGACCGAGCAGGATACCACTGGCTCCCGAAACCCAACGAGGTTCTAAAACAAAATGGAAGTTAGTGGATTTGTTAATCTTTTAAAGAAAGTAATCAACTTTGCTAGTTCATATTGTGATGTCGAAAAAGTTTGCATGCAGCTATTTCACTTTAACTTGCAAACTGGCAAGAAAATTATACTTCTTTTAAGGTTTATGTTTTATATAGAATAGGTGTTTAAATTTGATAAGAAGAAAAAGGGATCATTTTAGATATCAGGTAGGTCAGGATAGCTGTCAAGCTACTAGGCGGATAAAAATTTATATAATAATTAGCTGACCCGGTCAACTTCGTACCACCTGTTGTGTTAGCTAAATTGGCAAAGAATAACGTCATCTACTGGTAATACTATAACAGCACAATTAATTTTAAAAAGACAGTCTAATTAGAGATACATGTACATGGAACATGTATCCGGTACATGGCACCCATACGCACAAAGCGTTTTGAGAACACATCTATTATGCGCACAGCCAAGGAGTGGAATTACTTGCCGGAGTCTGTGTTTCCTGATAGCTACAACTTCGGGGTCTTTAAGTCAAGAGTGAATAGGTTATTCTAGGCAAGCGTGCTCCATCGTCGACCACACATCGTTTACCATCAGGTGAGAAGGTGGTCAAACGCGAACCTATCAATAATAATTAAAAAAAAAATGGCGTTGTATTCGATTTTCTTTCGTGAGTTTTTCCATATTTTATCAACGTTTAAACCCTCCCTGGACTATCACAAATATAATAAACTAGCGGTCCCGGCAGACGTTGTTCTGCCCAAAAGCGGGATTTAGTAAAAAAAAAAATACCCTACTCTACCCTACTCTACCCTACTCTACCCTACTCTACCCTACTCTACCCTACTCTACCCTACTCTACCCTACTCTACCCTACTCTACCCTACTCTACCCTACTCTACCCTACTCTACCCTACTCTACCCTACTCTACCCTACTCTACCCTACTCTACCCTACTCTACCCTACTCTACCCTACTCTTCCCTACTCTACCCTACTCTACCCTACTCTACCCTACTCTACCCTACTCTACCCTACTCTACCCTACTCTACCCTACTCTACCCTACTCTACCCTAGTCTACCCTACTCTACCCTACTCTACCCTACTCTACCCTACTCTACCCTACTCTACCCTACTCTACCCTAAAAAAAAAAAAAGAAAGTAAAAAAAAAAAAAAGTACCCTATGTCCGTCTCCTGGTTCTAAGCTACCTCCCCACCAATTTTCAGCCAAATCGGTTCAGCCGTTCTTGAGTTATAAGTGGTGTAACTAACACGACTTTCTTTTATATATATAGATATTCTCGAGTTTTAGCGAGACTAATGAACAGCTTTTATTTTTTATATATATAGATAGATATAATTCAAAGTGCTTCTTACAACAAAAACATAGTAATTTAACCACAGAAGCCTTTCATTACATTTCCGCTATCACAATATAAACCCATTAAAAGAATAAAGTTGTACCAAAACATTACAGGAACTGAAAAACAGAGTGATGACGAGACGAACACTTTTAATATCACTCGCATTTTTGCAAAATTCGTTTCCATTTCAAATGTGGAACAAAGCTTGTGCAAGCATATAACTTTTCTGAGTCCTCGCTTTTATATCTCAAGTGTTGCAATAGTCAGTTTTATCTTACCACCGCTCAAATATCCAGATGAAAGGGGCAGTCCATCTTGAAGCCACGTGATATCCACCAAGCCAACTTGTGGAGATAGTTCACATCTCAGCACTACGGCTCCGCCGATTTTCGCTGGAATCAGCTGACGAGCGGTGTGTGACAGGACGCTGTCTTCCACTACAGAAACAAAAAGAGGTATATAATACTACATGCCATTCAGCCCCCCTAGCCAAGTTACAACCGTTTCGACTCGATTCTCTTTTCGTAGATCGTCTCGAGTCGGCCACGCCTCCTATTCCTTTGTTCTGACAACGTAACTGAGATGACGTCATACGTCGTCGTATATTTGTGGCCGACTCGAGGCGATCAACGAAAAGAGAATTGAAACGAAACGGTTGCAACTTGGCTAGGGGGGCTAGTGAAAATCATGATTTTGCTACCAGCAAAATACAATAAACATTAGCTTTGATACTAAAGTTACTGTATTGATATTTAGTTGATGTGCCGGACGCACGTGATTGCCTGGCATAATGTGTAGTTGGTATATTGAATGGTAAAGTCTTCCAGAAAATATATCCAACGACAGGGAATAAACCACCCAGCTCTCTAAAGGCGCGCTGACGCCTTGAGATCGGTTCGAACTTAGCGTGAAACGGAATACGGCTATTTGGAACCGGTAGACTTTGAATACGGGTTTTTCCACATCGGGTAAGAAAATGTCAATTTTTTTTATTCTTGTGGCTAAATACATTTTATTCACTCAAAAAGAATAACATATTCTCTTCTATTAGGAAAACAAAAATAAATTAAGGATTAGATAAAGCGATGATATTACAGTAAGAAAAAGCTAAAGTAATATTACTCTAAAATTAACATTGAGTAACTTTAAAAATATACTGTTTCAATAGCCTTTTAAACGTTGGAATAGATTTTAATTTTTAGGACTAAGTATGTATGTATATTTATGTGTTATCACTAATCATGTATCCTTAGATGCTATCCAAACTATATTTACTCTACGTTACATCTTCAAAACGTATGTGAACTATACAAACAAAACATAACAATGACACCTTGTAAATACGCCGTCCCAAACAGTTGGTACCCTACATTTTCATTCGGTAATACATAAACCAAATAAGAAACCAACGTTCCTAATTCAATAATCCCCTGGTGTATAAAACAAAGCGGTAAAGTTTGTTTGTTTCGACCAAATAAAATAACTGTGCCTCTTTACGAAACGTAAACTTATATAAACAAAAATACACCGTCGTTATGGACCACCTATTTACTACGAAACTTTGTTACTCAAACGTAGTGAAGGATTGAACACAAAAACGGACCTCGCATTCAAAATACTTTTACATTTAGAATATTAAAAATGTCCTTCTATTTACGTAGATTGGGGCCTGCTTTAAATCAGACAAAAATGAAGCAAAACTTTTTAATTCTCATCTCTCAGTATTTTGTTTACTATTGCACTTATTTATCTAGGAAAAAACGAATAGCGTATTTTTTCATTTAATTCGCTTTGAAGACATTATAAAAGCTCCCGTTTATTTTAATAATATGTAACTTGAGACTTTCATAACTTGTCAAAAGAAATAACGAAACAAAAATGAGATGGAACAATAAATAAAGGAATAATTGCGTCCGACATGGCTTTGTTTGTGAAGCCATCGTAGGCTTGACTCCGTCACTTTCAAGGTATATTTAAGTTTTGCCTTTTGTGTAATTCCTTTGCGTCTTCTTTTTATATTCCGCAAGAAATAGAATGAATAATTTGACAATATAATAATAACGTACATTAAAATAACTTGCGTCTTCTATAAAGGTCAGCGCCCACAGAGGCGGGAGCCGCGGGAAGTGACCTGCACCCCTAGTCAAGTTGGCGGGCCTTGGTACAGGCCATGGTCCGGAGCGAGGAGGAGTGGCAGGCGGTCGCCTCCTTCTGCGAAGCAGTAATGCTAGCAAAGGAGGCGGCCGATCGCGTGAGGCAACGGTCCTCACGCCCCAATCGCCGCCGGGATTCCGATCCCGATTTCCGGCCATCGTAGGTGCAGGCTTGCGGACGGCGAGCAATGGGTGGCTCGCCGTCCGACCGTCCGCAAACCGTCCAGACCGAGCCCAAGTCGTCGACGGCGCGTGCTGTTCCACGCGCGCCTCAAGGAGATGTCAGCAACTGTAGGGGCCTAGCAGGGTCGAAGCCTACTGGGGCCAAGGGTCTGATTCTGAAAGGAAGACTCGGCCCTGGTACGAAAGGCAACGAAGGAACAGAAAAAAAAAACCCTAGTCAAGTTGATAATCTGTAATCGATGTGAAATGTATGGGAATGACATCATCTCAACGTTAAGTCACGTGGTCAGACCAAAACGAATACAAAATTCGAAGCCAAGTTCACATCGTTCAAAATGATAGAATTAATTGTTATCGTTTCTACAATGTTCAACACTACATCCTTTGTTATTGCAGAACGACATTGTAGAACGAGCAGCCGACTCAGGCGCGTTAACATGGCTATAGATACCTGTACGGATCTTGAGCGCTGACTTCTACAGTTCTACTTGCGCAGAAGCACGCAGAAGTGAAATATCGGGTCTCTTTACTGGTATGAAGAGAGAGATGCGGGGGCGGGGAGTGCAATCATTGGACTGTGATTGGCTCGCCGATATTGTACGATGCGCAAAGCGGTCCCCACTCTTTGGCCGAGCGCTCAAGATTCGTGCCACTATCTGTGCCAACTTATGGTTTTCTGCAATTGCTGACACCGAGACATTACCTATTGGAGAACGGAATTCGACACGAAATGGTTGTAACTTGGCTAGAGGGGCTGTTTGTGATCGCGACCGCTTCCCGCCTCGGTGAGCACTAAACTTAAGATCTACTGTGCACGAACGCGTGACTTAATAGACGCGTATTCGTCATTATACGCCAGCTCACAGCTTACAAAACTATTAAACTCTGTCGTCGAAGCGGGAACGTCGTGCTTACGTCGCTGCATACAGGCTTTACGACGCCTTCTGTAGCACATGTCATACGTCAGGACGTACATCGAGCGAAAGCACGTTTTTATTAGCGGGTACATTTTCGTCATATGTTGGTATTGTCACACATGACTGAAATCGTACGAGCCTCATGGACAGGGTTGAGTACACTACGCGCCCATGTACAGTAGGCCCAACAGTTTTGATTTAGTATGTGGCAAAATGTTTATTTATTTATTTAAACTACATGTACAGTAGCTGTACATAGGTGGACCAGGCATTCTCTATCAGTCAACCTTTGGGTTAAAAAAGAAAACACTGTGGTAGGTTTGCACAATAAAAAAATAACAGATCAAAGACATTAACAGATACTTCATTCAGAAAAAAAAATAGTTTTTCATAATATTAAAACACATATATATTCTAAAATTACCTATCAACTAATAAATACTATGAAAAATATCAAATCAATAAAAAAACTTAATAATAGTTCTGAAGTTCTACTTGAAGTCAAGTAGTATTTTCGAATTTAAATGTTTTCACGGTTTTGAAATTTTGGTATAGTAATGCAAGATCAAGACCTCTTAGGGAAGGGTTCCTGTGAGATTATCTTATCACTGAAATGAAAAACATTGCAAAACTGAAACAAGGTAAGTAAATATCACAATATCAAAGTGTCGAATACTTTCTTCGAAACTCATTTGAATGAGAATAAGCTACTGCGCCCCCATTTGTTGCCTTTCAATTTTCTCTTTGTAGTCAGCTTCATTGTAGGAGAAAATATTAAAATATGGTAAATAAATCTGTAACTTGAGAGCTAGTTCATGAGTTTGAAAGGGATGTTCTTACAGCCACTTACGATAGACGATTGTGGAACTCGTTACCGTGGTTGGGTTGTTCAACATTAATTCGACGGGTTTGTCTTGTATCGGAGCTGCGTAGCGAAGTTCATCAAGTTAACAAGCGCACTCCACCATTTGTTTGCGGAGTTGTCTTACATTAATATTTGCCTCAAAATATGACAACAAACAAAATGTAGCTAATTGTACCTACACGGGGAATTCCTGAGAAGGAAACCGTGGTCTAAGAACGAAAAGGGCAACTCAAAGTCATACTCAAAGTAAGGTTCAGTTGAAAACCAACGTCAAGCAACTGCTACGTAATTGTCTGGCATTATGCTGAACTGGAATTTTTTAGTGCAGCCTATTTTTTTTATTTAAGTTTCTGTGTACTTTTTTTATTCATTGTGTGTGTCTGTATACTAAATAAACAAGTTTTCTTTCTTTCTAATTGAAAAACGCGGGAGGTGCTCTCTCTCGTTCCACCCTAGAACGGGCGAAGTCATTTGATGATTTGTAACTACCTACAAGTAATCGAATTCTATTCATAATTCTCCAACGTACATATCACTCGTGAGCCAAAATAATATTCGACATAATAAGCAATAGAATATACATCCCTTGTGTACGAAAGCTTTTATACCACTTCAAACAAAAAGATATACCTACTGTCTAAATACACTTCACTTGTTATAGTCAATACAACAAAGTATGAAGGCTAGGCTTACAGAAACAAAATTATTTTCAATAACAGACCGTCGGCTTCGTAATAACAAGGTTATTTTTCCGAGATGAGGGACATAATGTCGCTCAATCTTTAATTAAAAACTTTCCTCGTCCCTCGGTGGAAAAAGTAATTGAAATGAAAAATATTCATCTTTTCAAATACCTAATATTAGGGTCTAAAAGCAACTGGAATAGAAAGTGGATGTTATGAATAGTAAATTAATATTGAGTTTGGTATATAAATGCGTTATAGATCATATTATATATACGAGGGAGCAATGGTGGATCAGTGGTAACTGCCCCGACTTATGAGTTGTACAACATCACTTTGTGTGTATTTTATTTCATCAACACTGCTCTTGAAACGGTGAAGGAAAACGTGTGGAAACCGGCATGTCCTAGAACCAAAAATTCGAATACAGCTACAACCACAAATCCGCACTGGGCCCACGTTGTGGATTACGACCCTCGCCTAGAGAGGCGGCCTGAGTCCCAGCAGTGAGAACATTATAAGGTTGATTATACGATTTTCTTTGGTATGTGAATTTTCCGTTAAATAAACTGAAGCTTAGTTGAGATTTCAATATTAATAACCATATCTGGTGGTTACGTGGTATCTTAACATTAATTTATAATGCCTTAATTAATACGTTCTTAGTCTGAATCAGCTGTGCTACGAATTGATCTCCATGTTATAACTTTCGAGTTAACTGTATATACAAAGAGATTTAACTAACCAGTTAATAGTGGGATGAGCTGTACTTACTGTTAGAACTTTTGTCATAACTTTAACCGCAATAACATTGTCAATAGTATTTTTATATACATTCTAACTTCTGCCAGCGGCTTCGCCCGTGTGAATGTAGGTTTCTTCATGCAAAATCGCCTTAGGTGATGAATTTTAGAAAATCCTTTCTTATTCTTAATCGTTTTAAACGTTAAAGTTTGATGTTGTTTCAATCTTTCTACATCAATGATACGGCCAAACGAGGACTGACATATCATCAAATGTTAACGTTTAAACGATGAGCCCCCCTAGCCAAGTTACGATCGTTTCGTTTGCGTTGAACGCCTCGAGTAGGCCACGCTTCCGATTCCTTTGTTCTGACGTCATCTCAACGCTCAGTCACGTGGTCCGAACAAAGGAATCGGAGGCATTGCCTACTCAAGGCGTTCGACGCAAACGAAACGATCGTAACTTGGCTAGAGGGGCTGGCCAGTATTAGTTGGCCATATCATGAAGTGATCAATTCTAAGATCTTGCCACGACATATACATAATAAAAGGAACCTATGCGCAAAACTTTAGCGTTCTAGGTCCGAGGGCCTGGTCTGAGCGTTAATGAGTCAGTAAGTAAATCAGGACTTTATTTATATAGATGTAGTAGCGACCTGCCCCAGCTCATTGTGTTGGGTGTTACAAACCTTTGAAATTCTCGGCTTTTCTCTTCTATAATATGCATGTTTTGTACAATTAAACCTTCCTTGATAAATCACTGACTATTGAAGGAGAAACCTACCACTTTAATTTTTCTTCTTATTTCTCTATCGTATGTTTTAATATTTATTAGTTTATTATTTGGTAATGTACCTATTTACGTATTATATGTATATATATTTTATTATCTTTTTATGTTGTTGTACACTGACCGCCCCAAATCTTTTCGTTACAGTCCATCCAAAGGTTGCCTGGTACAAATTGCCCTGTGCAATAAGACCGCCTATTGTACACTTATTTTTTATAAATGTCTTTCCTGTAATGAGTTAAGGTGTGACATAAAGAAATAAATAAATAAACAAATAAATATTGGTGATAATCGCATGAATATTCGTTCAGTAGTTTTAATTTCATCGCAAACTGACAGACAACGGTAGTGGACTTTGTTCTACAATTTGTGTATTTGAACATTTCAACTCAATTTTGTTAATTAACTCACTCAAGCATTATTGGAGTCAAACTAACAAAAACGAGAATAGGCGAGAATTTTCTACCTAATAAAACTAATTTTGGTCTTCTATATAAACTGTAATTAAGCCCAAAATACGAGTAAATGTAGATAAAGAGATAATTACGAATACTAAATAAGATTTGTTGATAAATAACCCACTTTGTTTCTAACGTCCCCAACTTTCCGACATTCCGTTTTCTTAATGAATGTTACGAAACTAAGTTCGTAGATTATTTTTCTTTCTTTACTTCTCAAGGGCGATGGAGTAGGGCTGCGAGGTTGTTTGAAAGAGTTACCCTGAAACTTTAAAGGTAACTGAAGGAACAGGTGGGTTAAGTCAGAAAATATTCCACCTAGAGCAGGAAGAGTTATGATGATTTCCCACCTCGCAAAAAAGGCACTTGGTGATTTTTTTTTACGTGGGAAATCATCCAAAGACATCTCTCGCCCTTGGGCGGAGCGCGAAGGCGTGTCAGACTTTTACTGACTAAAACCCACATGTGTTCCTTCTTTGCCAACGTTCCAGGGCTCCAGGGTTCTCTTTCGCACAACCCATGACCCCAGTAGGCCGACCTTCGATTCCCTACGGTTTTGCTGACATCTCCTTGAGGCACGCGTGGAACACTTTGCGTCATCGACGACTTGGGGTCGGTACGGACGGTTGCCGGTTGGTCAGACGGCGAGCTACCTGCTTGCCATCCGCAAGCCCGCGCCTGCTGTGGCTGGAAATCGGGATCGGGATCCCGGTGGCTGGGGCGTGAGGGCCGTTCCCTCACGCGAGCGACCGCCTCCTTTGCTAGCATTACTGCTTCGCAGAAGGAGGCGGCAGCCTGCCACTGCCTAAGGCACTTGGTGATAGTAGAATTCCATCACAAATAATAGTTTTGTCTCTTCTTTATTTAACACCGACTTCCGAAATTAAGGTTATTTTGCACTCTTTAGTGTTTTTACATTGAAGTTGGATGTATTTTTTTTTTGTTTGTAAAAAGGTTTTTTATTTTTCACCAAAACCTAAAAAGTGTGTAAGTTATATATTAAGGTACCTATAGAATTAAATCATTAAAACTACTTATAGCCTGATTACATACACTGTATGACAATGTCAGATCATAACGTTATTTCTATGGGACCAATGCGAGAGTATAACAGCATAGTATAGTCGGCCTTATAATTTTCCCACTGTTGACACTCATGCCTCCTCTCTAGAAGAGGGAATGGGCTGTAAGCCACCACGCGGGCCCAGTGCGGGTTGGTAGATGTCACATGTGTTCGGATTATTGGTTCTAGGACATGCTGGTTTCCTCACGATGTTTTCCTTCGCCGTTTTGAAAGCAGTGGTGATGAAATAAATTACACAAAGTAATTTCAAAACTAGTCCATAATTGACCGAGAAATCGGTGAACATACATTAAAAAAAAATACATGCAACCAAACATATAACCTCCTCTTTTTGAAGTCGGTTAAAAAAGGGCGGTAGAGCGAGATTTGAACAAGATTTATAGAAAATAAAAGCTTGTTCGCTGTGCTTATCTACTATATTTATCTTGTCGTAAATTGTATCATGTTGGAGCTATCCTTGTGGGTATCCCGGAAACAAAGAGAAAGTTACGTTGCTGCGAACTCACTCTAATGTCATTTTTAATCCCTTAATTAAAAGTTTTTCCGTGTAAAAAAACTCCGGAGCCGTGGGCTGTTTTTTATTTTATTCCATATTTCCCTCGCTGTAACGGAAAGTTAATTGGTCCAACTCGACTCGAAGTTGTAATTTGTTTTGCCCTCTTGCCGTACATCTGTTTATTACACAAGTCTGTTGTTTACAATTTTTTTAATTGCCATTATAGCCTGTTTGTAATTGAGATAAAAGCTATACTATACACAGGTAAGGTTGCCGCTAGGTAAATTTGTCATAAGGTACATTGACCCTCTTATATTAATTAACATTCTTAATTTAATCAACCGGGCAAGTGCGAGTCGGACTCGCGCCCTGAGAGTTTAGTACAAACTTACCTGTGAAACAGTTCAATTCCCGAATTAAGTAACGAAAACTTTTCCAAATCGCAAAAAAAGTTTTTATTTTTGACGTAACTACAAATTTACAGTTTTCAGATTTTTTCCTGTACTTGCACAAGTACAGGAAAAATTCATATATATATATAATATAGAAAATAATTATGAGACCTTGCTTCATGCCAAATTTCAGGATTCTAGGTCAACGGGAAGTATTCTATGAATTTTGATTCCCTTGAGAGTGTCGAAATGTACGTTTTTTGCGACATAAACGATCATATTTTTTTTTCCATTAACTAGAAGTTCGATTTTTTCACAGTTTCAAGGGACCTGAGTACCTATATGGTTTTAATTTCAACTCGTACACTCGTCACTCTACGCGTTTTTGAGATAAAGGTTCTTGACAGACAGACAGACAGACAGACGGATGGGCAACAAAGTGATCCTATAAGGGTTCCGTTTTTTCCTTTTGAAGTACGGGACCCTAAAAACGGAATTAAAGACAAAGCTATCTCGAATCTACGTCTATCGTGAGCCTTTGCATTTTCTAGTAATGAGAAATAGTGGCTCTTAACGCGATCCATTTGACGAGCTAAACTGAACTATTGAAGAGATGGAGCTATATAGGGTGTGTAAGGTGGGGCGAGCAATGGGTGGCTCGCTGTCCGACCGTCAGGTAACCGTCCGGTAACCGTCCGGACCGAGCCCAAGTCGTGGATGGCGCGTGCTGTTCCACACGCGCCTTAAAAAGATGTCAGCAAACCGTAGGGGGCCGCAGGGTCGAAGCCTACTGGGGCCAAGGGTTTGATTCTGAAAGGAAGACTCGGCCCTGGTACGAAAGGCAACGAAGGATCAGGAGTAGGTTTGTAGTCAATAAAAGTCTGACACTATCTCCCGCTCCGCCCAAGAGCAGGATTTGTCGTTAGATGATTTTCCCACATAAAAAAAGCCTTTGCATTTTCTAGTAATGAAAAATAGAGGCCCTTCCACGAGCTCTTAACGCGATCCATTTGACGACCTAAACTGAACTGTTAAAGAGATGGAGCTATATAGGGTGTATATTTCCATCCCTCTTTCACGCTCGCACGTCTGACATTTTAACATGTCATAGTAAGGCCTCTCATTGTTTGTTTTCCGAGTTCTTACGCAGAGATATTAGCAAAAGGTCAATGTACTTTATGGCAATTTTATCTGGCGCCTACCACAGACGCAGGTACGTGAGAGCGATAATCAAAATAATAAATATTTTTGGTGTTCGCAATTATTTATTCATTACAAATTTTGCTTTACGAGGTCAAACCCTCAAATAAATCTCTTTGTTTGAATTTATAATCTTTCTAAGGTCGGAAAGCGACTAATTTCGTATTATAATTATGGTAATACAGAAACACAAGTAGTTGCAAATGGGGTTTATTTGTAATCAGTTTAGATCTCTCCAACGTGGGACTAATATTTATTGTATTAATGGGTTTCCCTAGCAAATCTGGGTCATTAAACAATACCTGAAGGATTTTGTGGGCCCAATCTGATAAAAGTTACCCTTTATGTGTTTCAAAAATTAGAAAGCAATGCTTTTAAATATTTTATTGTTTGGCAACAGTTATTATTTTTTGGTTGCTGGATTTTTTTTATTCCTAATTCGGTCATAGAATAGAATGGAATAGAATTTTATTAGGCAAATATGGGTAATACACAATATTTTTTTAGATACAATGTAGCTCAGACACATTTTACCATTTACCATGCAAGCCATGCAAGCAGTGGTGGCCTAGTGCTAACGGCCCCGACTTACGAGTTGTAGGTCGCGGGTTCAAACCCAGCCAGGCACATAAGTACTTTATGTAATTTATTTCATCACCACTGCTCTCAAAACGGTGAAGAAAAACATCGTGAGGAAAAAGGCATGTCCTAGAACCAAAAAAAACGCAGACATGTGACATTCACCAACGCGCGTGGTATCCACCACGCGGGCTCCGTGCGGGTACGGACCATTCCCTCTCCTAGAGAGGAGGCCTGATTCCTAGCAGTGGAAACATTAAAAGGCTATGTTATGCTACGGAAGCATTACATTATTTATGTTACGGCGGTTATCATTACAGATAAATAACAAATCAATTTATAAATTAACATTATCAAAAGTATATTTATCAATTTAATGAAAAAAAAAAAAATTATATTAAAAGAAGAAATAAATTATTATCATAGTACATTTAAAAATCCAGATCATTTTATAAGGTACCATATAGGTACTGTACTATACCCAGTAATGCACAAACATAATTTGGGTTAGTATGGCTCCAACTAACTGAGTTTATTTATCTATAGTATACAAGTTTCTGCCAGCGGCTTCACCCGCGTGAAAATAAAAACACGTCCCATGGCAATATACTCAAAGATATTCTTTGTGCTATTCCAGGATATGAATTACCCGTGTGCCAAATATCATTCCAAGCCCGGAGGAAACGGGGGAGCATTCGGTAGAGGTGTCCCCGCTCGGACAGAAGACCGCCGTGTCCTCATGGGGGCGATCGGTGGCAACGACCTCTCGCGCTGGGTCTTGGTATCTACAGACCATGGTCTGGAGTGAGGAGGAGTGGCAGGCTGTCGCCTCCTTATGTGAAGCAGTAATGCTATGGCCCCTGCGCCCCAGCCTCTGGGATTCCGATCCCGATTTTCGGCCACCGTAGGCGCGGGCTTGCGGACGACGAGCAATGGGTAGCTCGCCGTCCGACTGTCCGGTAACCGTCCGGACCGAGTCCAAGTCGTCGACGACGCGTAGTAGTAGTTCCACGCGCGCCTCAAGGAGGTGTCAGCAACCGTAGGGCCCAACAGGGTCGAAGCCTACTGAGGCCAAGGGTCTGATTCTGAAAGGAAGACGCGGCCCTGGTATGAAAGGCAACGAAAGGACAGGAGTGGGCTTTTCGTCAATAAAAGTCTGACACTATCTCCTGCTCCGCCCAAGAGCGGGGGATGTATTAGGATGCTTTTCCCACCGAAAAAAAAGTCATTCTAATCCGTTCAGCCATTTGAGCTTGAAGGAGGAACAAACATAGACACACACACCTACAAATTATGATTAGTGGTAAGTGGAACAATTTGCCTGCTGAGGTCTTTCCGTCCGATAAATAATTTACATTTAAGGTTACAGTGCTCCTGGCGGTGCCAACCCGCATTGGGCCCGCGTGGTGAATTACGGCCCATTCCCTCTCCTAGAGAGGAGGCCTGAGTCCCAACAGTGGGAACATTATAAGGCCGACTATGCTATGCTATGCTCTTAATAGACTAGTGCACTTCCCCATCAATGATTGCATAACTGCTTACCATCAG
Source organism: Mythimna pallens (assembly GCA_961205895.1). Classification (NCBI taxonomy): domain Eukaryota; kingdom Metazoa; phylum Arthropoda; class Insecta; order Lepidoptera; family Noctuidae; genus Mythimna; species Mythimna pallens. The sequence goes on along the minus strand of OY540831.1, from coordinate 9,534,089 downwards.
GTGGGATCGCATTCAAGTACTAGTCTATAACATGAAAAACAAAAAAGATTTTTTAAGCTAAAGTTTTTCTTAGCCAATATCACAGAGGCTGCTCTCTGCGGTCACAAAGTAGCACCACAAAACTCACCTGGTTGTAACATAACAGGCCTGGAAAGCACCGTGCCCGCGCGGTTCGATGCCCGACACCTCAGCACTGCGCCGGCACCGCTGCCAGCGTCCATCAGCGATCTTCTAGCTCCAACCACTAATCTACCGTCGCTTAGCACATGCCTGGTGGGACAAAAAAGATCTTAAATCAATACTGTATTTATAATTAAAATATGCTCAAGATATACTTACATCAGGGGTAAAGATAAAGATAGTTTATTTAATTTTTTCAAAAAATTAGTAAGTAGTACAAAATCATAGTTTGCAAAGCATGTTATACACAAATAAATATCCTAACATGTTTTACCTAAATAGGCGCACAAATTTTAAATTTTGACTTATTAGGATTCCGCACCTCAAAAGGAAAAACGGAACCCTTATAGGATCTATTGCAGTGTGTCTTTAATCGCACATTAAATTAAGATGAAGTTAACTTTCCTGAAAGACTTTACTCGTAAAGCTTCAAGAAATTAGTTTAGAAACAATTTCAGATATTCAATGCATCATCTTCCTTTTTTAGGGTTCCTCAAAAGGAAAAAATTGAACCCTTATAAGATCACTTTGTTGTCCGTCCGTCCGTCCGTCTGTCTGTCTGTCTGTCTGTCAGAGCCTTTATCTCGGGAACTCGTGGTGGTATCAAGTTGAAATTAAAACCATATACTCAAGTTTACGGTCTCTTAATGCTGTGCAAAATAAAATTTCTAAGTTAACAAAAACAAGATACGGCCGTTTATGTCTCAAAAAACGTATATTTTGACACTCTCGAGGAAATCAAAATTCATAGGGTACTTCCCGTTGACCCGGAATCCTGAAATTTTGCGTAAAGCAAGGTTACATAGCACAGGTATAGGAACAAATCTGAAAACTGTTAATTTGTTGTTGCATCACAACAACAAAAAATGCGATTTGGAAAAATCTTCGAGACTCCATTCAGGAATGGAACTGTTTACATAGTTAAGTTTGTACGGAACCCTCAGGGCGCGAGTCCGACTCGCACTTGCCCAGTTTTTTTTTGTGTATATTTGTTAGGTCTGAGAACATGTTGTAGACTATTTTTTATCCTCCTACTCTCACCCCATTTTTGTTTTGGTAACTTAATGGCAGAATAATGTTTGACGAGTCAGCTTATTCAGCTATTTTAGAGGTATCGTATGTACGGAATAGGTATAAAGTTCCGAAACCTCTATTAATACATAATAGAAGCAACAAGAAATATGTAACAAAGATTATTGTAACTCACAATATAATTTAAAAGAGTGTCCATGGAGTTTCTTGCATGTTCTTCTCCATAGAGATCTACGTTTTGGAACGTGCAATTTGGAGTCACTTTTTTTTTGGACTGACACATTTGACTATTCAAAAGTGCCTGTAAATGGTCTATTTGAAATAAATGCTTTTGACTTTGACTTTGATTGAAAATAGAGGATCCTCCGACCAGACAAGTGTTTTTTCTGATTCCGGCTACTGTCCGATAGTTGATTTTTGGCCTTTTGTAGGTATATATATTCTAATTGAGCGGAGAACTTCATTTGCGCGATACAAGATTTCGAATTTTTTAGTTCCTATGTACACTATAAAGTATATATCTGTCAATCTATATAATCCGGCAGTCTATACATTGCTTAGGTATTTATTTATTATTTATTTATATATACTTTATTGCTTACCAAGATTACAAATTTACTAATTGAAACCATATACAAAAAAAAAACATACAATAATTGGCGGCCTTATCGCACTGGAATTAAGGCAACCAGGAATGGACAGCGATTGTCTGAAAAAAAAATCGGGTTGCAAATATAAAAGTAAACAAAATTTAAGTAATACTAAAATAGATACACATATACATACATACAAAATACAATAAAAATATGTATTGTATAGAATTCAGGTGAATTATACAGATTGCCAGTAACAAATCTACTGTGAATAAATATCAACTGGGAACCCAACAAACGGGAGTATGTTTAATATCAGATAGAAAACTGTGTTCAACTAAATTGATAGCTACCAGTACTCTGTGGAGGACGTCTATTAATTAATAAAATGGAAGAAAATGTTATTGCTTCTGCTAGCCAAGGAGTTGACTGAAGGAAATGGACGACTGAGATACTCAGGGACGTTTTAATTACAAACTTATTAAAAGCTGTGTCCGCTGCAAGCATTAAAATAATTAAGTTTTTCATTATTAGTCGAGTAGACGACTGTCCCCTATACAGTTAGTTTAAAAAAATATTTTTAATCAAAAGACCTACCTATGCATTTTGTTATTAGGTAGGATATCATCAAATGACTTATCTCGCTCTGGATGGAGTGAGATTCGGATCCCTTTAGTTGCCGTTTGCGTTCCAGGGCGTTTTTTTAGGTAGGAAATCATTTAATGACATCTCCCGCCCTTTGGCAGAGCTAGAGGGTATGGCGGTGCTCTGTCCAAGCGGGGCACACTTCTACCATATGCTCCACCGTGTCCCCCGGGTGGCCTACGCAATGGTGATACCCAGGCATTTTTTCCACACGAATCCGGTACAGGAACCTTCCGAACTTACCATGTCCAGTTAAAACCTGTGTCATGCGGAAGGTGAGGACGTAGTATTGTCTTTCCAGCCACTCCTCAAAAAAGGGACTTGCCGCCATAATTGTGGCGTGCCCATGCGTTCCAGTGCTACGGTAACTCTTTCGAGCAATCACGCAGATCGCCAAGTCTCTTAAACTACTCACAAAACTGCACTTTTAATGAAATTACATACACACAATTTTTTCACAATTTTCCGTATTACACAAATTCCTAAAAAGCCATTACATAAAGCCAAAACAAAATTATGTCTATAAACATAATTATGGATACATCTCGTCGTTCACATTATGCACGATCAACGATGATGTATTCCAAAATGTACGACATGAATTTATTATAGAAAAGCTTCAGACATTTGCCAAGATGATTGACATTCGATTATATTGCTGCTCAATAAGGAAAGAAGACCATTTCAAAATGTGTATGTTATTTGAATATTAGCTTGGGGTTTGGTAGGACTGGCTTCTAGATACTTTTGATAGACTGCCGTCGTTGGTTGGTCGTCGCAAAATGCGACTGCTGAACATGAGGGTCGATTCCCATGTCAGGTACAGCGTTATTAGATTTTCCATTAGAATCATCTCATACATAGCCCGGAGTTTAGACGTGGGCTCAGTGGTCGATTGAGCCGAAAGGTTCTCGAGTGGCAACCGCGTACCGAAAGACGCAGCGTTAGAAGGCCTCCCACAAGGTGGAGCGATGACCTGGTGAGAGCTACGGGAATCCGATGGATGCGAGACGCACAGCACCGTTCGTTGCGGTGACACTTGGGAGAGGCCTATGTCCAACAGTGGACGTCTTTTGGCATGTAGGACTGAGGTCCCAGCGTACTATGACATTCAAGGAAACGATAGTACTTCTGTGTTTACGTACACACTTGTGCACGATAATATCTCCTGCTCACTTGACTGATCTCCGTCTAGAATGGTCACCCTGGCTACAATTCGGTCAGAAGAGTTATGCGATATGAAACACTAAACTAGAGCAGTAGTGGCTCAGTAGTAACGACCCTGGCTTACGAATTATATGTCGTGGGCTCAAACCGAGCCAGGCGCAATACTTTGTGTAATTTATTTCATCATCACTCCTCTCAAAACGATAAAGAAAAACATCACAATGAAACCGGCATGTCTTAAAACCAAAAATTTGAAGACCTTCTGACATCTTTTAATTCGCACTGGGCCCATATGGTGGATTGCGGCCCATTTCTTTTCCTAAAGAGGAGGCCTGAGTCCTAGAAGTGGGAACATTATAAAGGCTGAATTTTATTCTATTCTATTACACTAAACGTAAATAATAATACCTATGTAAAGTAGGTATAAGTTTTTCTTTCTTGTTTACCACTCAAAACAATCCAGGAACTTCAGTTTACGTGTCCACGATATTTCAAGTTTCACATCGCCAGCTCAAACTTTCTACCTATGCATCTTTGTAACATGCTCCAAAAAACTTGAACGAATTACTGTCACCATAAGATTTCATTTCCATTCATTTGTCAAGAGGTAACAACCTCGTTTACGACACGTCAAAACTTTAACCGGGGCCGTATCGGTCCGGAACAGCCGACTCCGATGTAACTTGGCTCGTATAAAAGTACGTTATGACGGTAATCGGTACCGTAAAGATGTAGATACTGCCATTTCGTTAAGTACCAACTTTTTGAGTTCATGCATTATATTGTCGTTAACTTTGAACCTTATATATGCTAATCTTATAGGCATAGGCATAAGTTAATGCATTTCTGGAACGAGAGGGAGTGTCAGAATATTAGGAGTTAAAAATGAAATTGCCGTTTTTTAAAACGGGTAGCTTTGAAATGTTATATCTTTGGATTGACTTGGAATTATAGGTTCAAATAAACTTAATAATAAAGGTACGTATTCCTTTTCCGAAATTAGGTATTGTATTGTATGTCGGTTTTTAAAGAAAATTACGGACAATACGATTGTATGCTTTTTAACTACTAAGGCTGCTGTTGTAGTTTGATTAGAATTGAGTCCGAGACTCATTTTAATATTTGTTCTATTCCTCATAGGTTTTCAGATGAGGCCCACTTAAAAAAATCAACCTGTATACTGATTTGACAGATTTGAACTGGTCTCATTTTAGGACTTTTAAAATTACGATTACGAATTTTGGATTACGAGCAATGACAAATATATTCCTGGATCTGTGCTCAGCAGCATTGCTCGCAGAACGGATGGCCGTTGAGGCTGAAAGTCTCTGGAATGGCAACCACGTACAGGAAGACGTAGCATTGAAAGGCCTCCTACAATGTGGACCGATGAACTGGTAAGGGTTGCGGGAATCCAATGGAAGCAAGACGCATAGAACCGTTCATTGTGGCGACACTTGGGGGAGGCCTATGTTCAACAGTGGACGTTTTTCAGCGGAAATGATTATGATGATGCCCAGTAGTGGCTATCTTGCAGCAGAGGTGATGATCATGATAATGACGAATGATTGTGCAGTCAGTCAGTTTTATAATTAGTTTCGTTAAGTAATCAAGAATAATGCTATTATTATAATTAATACAACACTTACAAGAATCGAAGCATAACTCAACACAACGTTTTCTCTGTTTGAGAATTTCTTTAAACATACAAAGATCGTCAGTATTTTTAGTCGGCTTCCGAGTAACTTCATTTACGGAAGTTGCAAACTTCATAGTAACTTAATTTGCGAGTCGTTGTAACGATAGGCCGTAAAACCGAGGGTAATGTACGGAACAAATTACTTTACCGGCTCAGTCGCGACTCAATCATATTAATTAAAGTTAAGTATTTCAACTGTCGTATGTTCCGGACACTGAAATGAGGGAGAGGGAGGAAAAAAAAGAGAGCATAAGGAAAAAAATGTCAATTCATTGCAACAGACTATACTTTTAGTATGGCCATACATACTGTTACAATAAAAAAAGATACAATTTGAATTTGGAATTCTTATATTAATAATAATAATAATATTCCACAACTATCACACAACGCCGTCTAGTCACAAGCTAAGCAGAGCTTGTGTTATGAGTACTAGACAACTGATAAAGATACTTATATATTTCTAAATACATACATATTATAGATAAATTACACCCAGACACAGAACAAATGATCGTGCTCATCACACAAACATTTGTCCTGGGTGGGAATCGAACTCACGACCTCCGGCATAGCAGTCAGGGCCACTAACCACTAGACAAACAGGCCAGTCGATTAATATTCATTTTGTTTTCTTATTTTCGCGCCAATCAGTCTATACTTACTTATATTATAGAGAGGAAAGATTTGTATTTTTGTATTTTTGTTTGTAATGAATTTAACTCAAAAACTATTGGACCGATTTAAATTACTTTTTCTTTCACCAATAGAATGCTACTTCATTATTAAGTGACATAAGCTTATTTTTTCTACTATCGAGCATAGCTGCTGCCAGAAACTAGTGTTTAATATTTTTGTTCACATTAAAATGGAGTGGGGTGTAAAGGGAACCGAAATTCTTTGATAGCATTATACAAAGTAGATATAGAGCCAAATGCAATTTTTGACACCCTCTGTGTCGTATGTTTGTGTACCGGGCTATTGATAGGCACCTAAAATTATTAAACCTCTTTTTGTGTCAGAAAAAGATCTGCCCCGCTAGCCAAGTTACAACCGTTACGTTTCGATTCTCTTTTCGTCGATCGCCTCGAGTAGGCCACGCCTTCGATTTCTTTATTCTGACGTCATCTCAACATTCAGTCACGTGGTCAGAACAAAGGAATAGGAGGCGTGGCCGACTCGAGGCGATCAAAGAAAAGAGAATCGAAACGTAACTTGGCTAGGTGGGCTGGTCGTCCACGTACGTACGAATAAGGTGATCAAAGCAGTGAAGGCAGTCTTTTTTTTTTTTTTCGGCTGGGAAAATCATCTCATGACATCCCCCGCTCTTGGGTGGAGCGCGAGATAGTGTCAGACTTTTACTGACTGAAAGAACTGTCTGTAGGTCACACAAATATGTGTTCCGTGTGGAAATCGAACCCGCAACACGCAACACGGCAACCAATTGTTAAATCAATGCACCAACCGTGCCGTCAGATTCTCCATTTTCTTTTAAAATCCGTTGACTGTTTTTTCTGGCTTCATTTGTAATTTTCCTATCTTAATATCAAGCGACTCCTAATATAACTCAGAGTAAAAATATTACAAGATGAAAACCAGACTCTTCCATTATAAATTATTGCCATACCACCGCAAATTTTTCCTGCGAGCATCAATTGGATTAAGATTTTTATGTCACATTTATCAGTGTCATATTTACTTATTATTTTTAATTTTATAAGGAAAGACTTCTTGATAGATTGGAGTAGGAATATTTTTTTTAATATTTTATTTCAAATTTTTGGAGTAGCTTTGCATTTAGCGAAAACACGACATCGGGGCATGAGAGTTATCACCAGTTCACGGTTTCAACTGCCTCATTTCCGCGCGTTGCTGCTTCGCAGAAGGAATTGATCACCTCCCATTCCCTCTCACTCCGAGCCGGACGCGAGAGGTTCACGCCAGCGATCACCTCCACAGGGACACGGCAGTGCTCGCCCAAACAGGACAGACCTCCACTTTTATACTCTACCGTGTCCTCCGAAAGTCTTATCTACATGATGCCTAAATATGCTATTGCCATCACATATAAAATAAATACAGAAATCGCAGCGGAACGTACGTTACGTGATCATAACTATGAAGAGTCCCATTATATTCAATCTTTTGCCGTCATCACGACGTGTCGTCACCGTGACAGGTTATCTTCAGACGCCGATATTCGATCATTGCCAATTTCCCGCTGACACAAGCATCGTATACAACTTTGTATATGGAAATCTAATTTTCTACTTCAATGTTTTGGTTATTTTGGTGTAATTTAGAGAAGATATCCTATTGGAAAAAGATGAGAATTTTGTGTTAAACATTGCGTTTAAATTTATTAAACCTGTTAGGTATAAACGTAGAATGTTGTCAAAGATTATTAAGGTTATGTATAAGATCAAGCCTATGCCCAAGTTTCGCTCGCATGACACCTATTTTCACCTCTTGTCTGCATTGTAAAAACAGAACCAGTGAAAAAATTATTTCTATGTGTGTGTGTTACTCTATTGTACACCATAAAAAAGTAGGGAAGGGGGGGGGGGGGGTAAGCTATGAGTTGATGAGTTAGTGAGTCAGACCTTTTTTTTTTTTTTTCTTTTTTTCCACAACTTTCACACTACGCCGTCTAGTCTCAAGTTAAGCAGCTTGTGTTATGAGTACTAAACAACTGATAAACAAATTTATATATTTCTAAATACATACATTATAGATAAAATACACCCAGACACAGAACAAATGATCGTGCTCATCACACAAACATTTGTCCTGGGTGGGAATCGAACCCACGACCTCCGGCATAGCAGTCAGGGCCACTAACTACTAGACCATAGTAGATATAATCTATGTATCTACTGTTATAATCTTCATTATTTCAACGCAAAAGACGTTTACTGCTTGCGTCACCACATCGTCTGGACTTGTGCTCGTCGCATCCAGTGGATTCTCATGGCCATTACCAAAGTATCGGTCTACTTATTCACTCTATGCCCAGTCTAACGTATTTGTCATATAACGCTATCGGCATTTTTTATAACCAATATCATATTTCCGATATAAACAACCATTTAATGTTTCATGAACGCGACTGAATTGGGTCAAAACAGTAGATTTTATAACACAATCTGAATAATTTTTTTATGACATCCCACTAATTTTCCCTCATTTTAAGTTTATCAGCTGCTAGTGGCTTCTCCTGCGATGAAAGTAGAAAATTGTCTTAAGGGACCACACTCCCGGAATAAAACGTCATCTTATGTGCTATTCCAGGATATGGTCTACATTTGTGCCAAATTTCATCCAAATCCGTTCAGCCATTCGAGCGTGAAGAAGTAACAAACACACATTCACAAACTTTCGCCTCTATAATATTTTCTCTACTCTATTATATTTTCTAATCTTATTAATGAGTTTAAAAAAAGATAGATGAAGAAAACGACACCAGGAAAACGCGCGATTGCTCCAATTCTGTTTCCTGACAAATTTAATATTTTAAGTCTGGTTATCGTGAACAGAGAACACACTACGTTGAGCTATCTTCACGAACCTTAAAGTAAGTTCACAGGTGAGATGTCCAAAGTTTCCAACTCGACGGGAGTAAACAACGCCTTGTTACTACTTACTGCTGACAAGAGTTGGACGTGATACGTAACTAACCCAAACTACGTTTATTTTGCCGAACAGAACATAGAAAATGACCCTTATGTCTTCGCGGAAACCTGTACAAGGTTTTAGTTCAGTTATACGCTATTTGGTGACGGTAACTTGCTACTCTCACCCAGTATGCGAAAACTTTACTCCGACATTGTGTCATATCAAAAAGACTTTATTATTCTTGCGGATTTTAATGCGGCCTTCAGACAAGCCTTGACGTTTCGTGAATAACGTTAGATCCACAGTGTCGTCAAGGGACCAAACATAATCACGCCGATAATGGAATGTCGAATCACGTTGAACGAGATCCCTCTTGTCTGGCCACTATCAAGCTCTGTAACAATAGATTCCATTAGCGTTCAAACAATTGGGACGGGCACCCAAAGTATTAACTGATACTTTATACTAAACCAACCTCCGGCGAATGTTTAACGGAGCTTAAAATGAGTTCATTCGTCGAGAGGGAGAGAGTAACCAAGATTTCATTTGAACAAATAGTCTTCCTAGGATATAAGAATGTTACTTAGTTGTGAGAAGAGTGGTACCGTTGAAAAAATATGGGAGTGTGTGAACGTGCCGCGGCTATTTATCGCTGCTAGCTGGCTATAAGTCAACTGTCACCATAATCGTTTGTTTCAAGCTCACTTTGCCGTCGTCGGGAGTGGAGTGTATGGCAATTGAGAGTTACTTGCACGTTACGCCGAACAAGCGTCTTGTTACATTTCTATAGAATAATTGCCTTGCGTAATATTTTACTTGGGGAGATGGAAATTGTTTTAAGGATAACATTTGGTTTACGGGCATTACGTATAATATTTATTTTCGTAATATTCCCTATTTCTTTTTTTGTTTTTGAATGTAGTGTAGGTACTTAAAGGTAATCGAATTTGTTTGTAATTTATATAAAATCTTGTATGCTATACTGAACGAAATTCAGGAGTAAAATGCACCGTTTTTTGGAATATAATTCACTTATTTATACGACTATTCTTGTTTGTTTATAAAATTAAATGCGCTAATCTCTGGAACTACTGAATTAAATTGAAAAAATCTTTTAGTATAGGTAGCCTATTTTTATTACGAAGAAAGTTATTGGCTATAAAACCTCTTGCTACATACTACTTATACGAGCAAAGCAGAACTGGAAGATACAGCTAGTCTAAAAATAAGTTTAACGTACAACATCTTCACGACTAGCGAATAATCCTCAGATGGTAAAGTTTCATACGCCCTCACAATAGGTTGAACTTGTAACACGCTGCAAAGTCCATTTTATTCAATACTATGTCGCTACTTTCGCTGAGCGCACGTCGAACTTCTCCTCCGTCTGAGCAGTCGCAATGTAACACATAGCTTTAGCACGTCATGCTCGTAACAACTGTCGAAATTGTAAGCTAGCTTGTAAATTATTGCGTGTAGTTTGTCAACAACACCAGAAGAAACTTCTAAATAACCTAAATAACAAATTAAAAAATCTCGAGAGGACTGGTTAAGTTTAGATACTTACATATTTACACGTAGTTTCGAACTCAAAAGGAATTCTTACTCTAATTACTGACTGAGTTTAACTATCACACTATGAACACGTGTGTTTGTTACTTCTTAACACTCGAACAGCTGAACGAATTTAAATTAATATACAAAATATGATACTTTCAATCCCGGGAGTAAGTTCTCTTGGACCAGTTTCCTACTTTCAAACAGGTGAAACCACTGCGCTGGCTGCAGTTTGTAATATAATACAGATGAAAATTTGTATGCATGTGTGTGTGTGTTTGATTGTTACTCTTTCACACTCACACAGCTAAACGAATCTGGATAAAAAAGGGCGCATGGGTAGACCATGCCCTGGATACATCAAATATTATATGTGCTAAAATAGAATATTTGTCATTTTTATTACCGGAAAAGGGTCTTATATATTGAATAGAAACGAAACTTTAATGGGGATTGTCATGTTATTGAAAAATTATTTGCAGTATTTGAGTACTCAAAATTATAGAAATGGTATATTAAAATCGTATATTACTTTATTTTAACTAAAAATATGATCATATATCAAAGTAAAAATCTTAATCAAAGTTTTGTTTCCATTCACCCCTGCGTTTCTATTCACCCCGTTTGACTGTATGTGTATATATGTCATCGTGGGATAATCTTCTACTTTCACATAGGTGTGGTTTTTTATGGGTTTTCGATGGCAGAAGCTAGTAAGTTATAAGTTCAACGTGAATATGAGTAAATATAAAAGCTTCACAACTTGACGAAAGTTACGTATCAGATCGGTTAAGCCAATGTGTAATGTTATTCCAATTACTTACTATCGTCGATATTTTCACATATCCAGACAAGTACATCAACATTCTCATGTTGAGAATTTGGTAAAGCGTGAAGTTAGCGAACACTGAAGACTTTAGTAATTGCGCCTTGGAAGTGTATCGGAGATCGGCAAAGTTTTCAACTCAACACGTAGGTAGGTATGGCTCTCACACGTCCACGCCTCGGAACTTACCCACGGACTCTGATCGGAAACTCAGCCAATTTATTACTGGCACCCCGCAGGGAAACTACGAATTAGTTAGCCCACACATCATTTTGTGACTGTGTTGCCCTGTGATAAAGTAGCCTTCACATAAAACATTAATTGAGTATTGGATTAGTTTTATTTGCTACTCAAGAAAGACATAAAGTAACTGTTACGTCGAACAATGTAATGTGTGAACGTTTAGCGTTTGTGTTTATGACGTAACAGTATTTTTGCTTCTAAAACGTATAGTGAAACCAAAAGCTGGGTAAGGCTCTTAGGTAAGAAAACTGTAAAGCGAACAGTGATTAATGAGCCTTTTATAAAAATAATCAGTTTTACTAATCACCAATCAATTACAATCGCTGTTGTCGTGCTGCACTTTCAAAATAACTTTAAAGTATTAAGTAAAATGCTATGGAACTTTCACTGCAAAGTTTTAAATGTCTCTTCAGTAAAGTTTGCGGAGTCGCCGGCACACTTACACAAGGCCTTATTAAAAATACAAAACTCGTCGAGTCGCTTGCCGTTAGTCATTAGATACTGTGGACGCAAAAACTTCGGGACACCCGGTGCTTGCTTAATGTAGATACATTTTTCTTGTGAAATTTCAGTCGAGATTAATTGACACAACTTTGTCATAAGCTTTTAGAAATGGATGTTTTATTTTGCGGAAACACCGCTGTTCACTTACTTTTAATTAAATACATCATATTTATATTTTGCTGTAGAGAGAAAAAGTATCTTAATAAGCTTAAAAACATTAAATAGGTTTGTACTGACTGACTGAGGATAAAAGCTAAAATAAGCGCCCTGTGCCTAAGGTAGCCCCTATGGTAAGCCCAAGAGCCAGGATGTGAACCAGCTGAAGCCTACACGCGACCTATAGTCCATTGCTAAGGAGCGTGTGGGTCGTCGTTGTGGAGGTCTGCGTGTGCTTAACTCCTATTGGGTTGCTCAGGACTCGTCATACAAATACTTTGAAGTCATCCTGGTTGATCCCTCACACAAGGCTATCCGCAGAGACCCAGAGATCCGCAGAGAGAGGATAGTAAACGCTGTCCACAAGCATCCTGAGATGCGTGGTCTCACCATTTTACAACGCATTCACGAGTCACGGGACATATTGTTGGTCAATTTGACAGCGATGTCCCTTATGTTAGTCGAGGGTCGTTTTGTACCTTAGTATATCTGATAGTTAATGATCTATTGCACTGTGTCTTTATTTGCACACTAAATTAGGACCAAGTTAACTTTTCCTGAAAGATTTTACTCGTAAACCTCCATGGAATTAGTTTAGAAACAGCTTCAAATATTCATTTTCCTTTTTAACTATAGATAGGCGCGCTTGGCCTCACCTGATGGAAATTTAAGCGACGATGTGGTCGACAATGGAGCATGACATGAAGTTCCTAACTTTGAATTTTTAAAAGATATTTATAAACTATTGCTTCACTACGATATCACCTGATGATAAGCAATGATGCAAATGTTGATGATGAAGTGAATTAGTTTATTAAAGCTGATTGCTCAGTTAACTAAACTAGCAAGTTTGCCAATTAATGTCAATGATAATATATATATGAGACAAATATTCAACTAGTAAGTAGTTACGTACGCGTGTTTGTACCTAAGCGTAGCGAGGGGGTGCTCGCAGTAAATACTTTGCTCACTCCGGTATCGCTTTCTTGTAAAATATAGGTGAAGTTAGAGTAGTTTATTTAATGGAGCCGTCGCCGACTCTCGCCTGTAGGTACTACTGCACTAACACCCAATCCCGAAGCAATCTTAAGACCGATCAGAAGATCAGTCGTAACTCCCGAGAACAGAGACTGTACAGTAAAACTAGATACCGAATAGTGAATAAATAACAATGTATTCTAGATCTTTAAGTCTTTAAGAGGTCTTCGTAGGGTATTTAGATTCTCGAACAAATACTAGATAGGATTGAATACAACTTCTAGTAGAAAATCAAATGTAAAATACTATATCCCGACGACCCCCATCGACTATCAATCTTGATATAAATCTCCAGAAGGAAGAAAAAAAATAATTTGGACTAGGTGCGGTCAGTGTTACTCGTAACTTGGAGAAGAAACACCAAAACAAACTTAGAGGTTAAAGTTTTTTTTAAAGTCCATACAGCAAACATGAAATGGTCAAATCATACGAGAACCATGTAGATTAGTGTCTGAGGGGGTATTTTGAGGAAATAACCACACTGACTTGAGTGGACCTGTCCAGCTAGTGCAAATATTTGTCAGTATTCGTGTAACTCAACTCAGGACTACTAAGAAGCCATCAACGATTCACTGCTTACCATCAGGCGGGATCACAGACAAGCACTAGTTTATATCAATTAAGACACACCACACACACAGTGGTCCTGACTGCTATGCCGGAGGACGTGGGTTCGATTCCCACCCAAGACAAATGTTTGTGCGATGAGCATGATCGTTTGTTCTGTGTCTGGGTTTAATTTATCCATAATATGTATGTATTTAGAAATATATAAGTATATTAATCAGTTGTCTAGTAATCATAGCACAAGCTCAGCTTAGTTTGGGACTAGATGGCGTTGTGTGAAAGTTGTGAAAAATTATTTATTTATTTAATTTAATTTAATTTTTAAAGTTTTTGCGCCAGCCCCAAGTAATATGGGACAAGAACAAAAATATAAAGATGATGATGATGATTGACAAGAAATACAAACAGGGTCGTAATAATAGTCTTAATAGTAAAATCATGAATCAGTTCTAATAAAATTTATTTACTATTTTATTACGTTGCATTGGATTAACTAATAATAGTTGGTAATATTACGGTACTCGACAATTCACAATCTACATTATTATAATCGGTAATATAGTTATGATTTTCCTACATTCCATCTATCACCAAATTGAACGATAATTGCCAATGCGTGTCGAACAATTTTAATCGAAAACGATTTCGTACGTCATACGGACTAAAATGCTTTGGCGTGTTAAAAATGTAATAGTCCAATGTGCAACGGATTGTTCAATCGGTGAATTGGCGATATGAATACAAAAAGGACTATTTTATTGCAATTGATTTATTGCTTTCGTTTGGTTTCTGGTTAGCAATAGTCAAATTGTTATGTCAAACATTAATCTGACAATGACAAAATGCAATACCGACTGATAGTAACCAATGATATCGGAGAACTTTACATGAGTATAGTCAAAGGCTACGAAACTCGTAGCACGTGGCTACGAGATTCGTAGCTCTCAGCTACGAGATTCATAGCTCGCAGCTACGAAAAAGTAACAATTATTTGTCAGTGTAAAAAAGATGCTAATCTTCAGCTTAGAATTTTGATATCTTTAATGAAAAAAAAATAATCTGAGAGAATGACTGTTACACTAAAAGTTTTAATTGCATTTTTTTTTATATTTGCCATTTTTTTTTTTTTTTCAATCGTCATTACCATTCTAGCCGAAAGACTTTGGACATAGGCCGTCTCCAAAAATCGTCACATCAACCGGCACTATGCTTCCCGCATCTAGCAGATTTCCGCGGCCAAGCTACCGGCTACCTTTTTAAAATACGTTTGCCGGTACGCAACCGCCACTCCAGAACATCCTGGATAAAGTAAAATAACCCTACCTCAATCCCGGTATGGTTGTAAGCAGTTGTCCTTCAGCAGTAACCCAATGCACGTCTGGAGGTGGATGACCAGTCGCCCGGCACAGTGCGTGAGCACCTCGCGTGGCGGGCCATAGAACGCGCGCCGGCGGCTCGGTGACGAACCGCGGTCGCTTGTCGCTTGCACACACTGCTTCTAGTACTGCTAAGGTGATCAGCATCCATGGCAGCGTGTAATCTGTTGATAATATTATGATATTTAGAAAAAAAATTGTGAAGCCGAGTACAGACAGCTGTAATTTAACATGCAATGTAACAGAATTCCCATAGTGTGGACGCCTTGCGCGCCGTGCACACTACGCGCGCAAACAGAGCATTTCAAGTAAGTGAATAGATATGTTCGGTTCGTGCGCTTGCTGCGTCCACACTTATGAAATGCTCCTTCTATGTTACCTTGCATGTTACGCTTCAGCAGTCTGTACCCGGTTTAAGAAAAGTATGTATAAGATTCTTAGTAAGAAAAGCTTTAAATCGAAGTAAGTTACACATTGTTTCGTCAAGAAAGTTTTAGTACGTGGATGATGCCATGAAAACCACTGGAATGATTTTCTTTTGAACATTTACATTTTTAAGTTCGACATGAATTTACTTCGTAAAGTATTAAATTTTGCGATTATATTTTATTATTATAAATGCGGAAAATACGGGTTTTTTTTTCTTTTCAGTCAATTTTGACGTATATCTGGCAGTTTGAGTACGTTATGCAACCCAAATCTCTTTTCTACTAAAAAGCTCAATAATTTAATAGAAGTCGTAGTCTTCCTGAGTAGAGTTACACGAATACGGACAAATGTTTGCACTGGGTGGACAGGTCCACTCAAATCTATGAGTTTATTTCCTCAAAAGACCATCTCAGACACTAATCTGCACGGTTATCATATGATTTGACCTTTAATTTTATGTTGTATAGACTTTAAAAAAGACTTTGACTTCTGAGTTTGTTTCGCAGTTTCTTCTTGTTGTAGTCAGCTAGGAAATACCGACCTTATCTAGTTTAAATGGTCGAAAAAAGAGACGTGACGTGACAAAACCTATTTGCAAGATAAATATCATTTATTATTGAGATGGCGGTAAATAGTTATTTACTGATATATTGGAAATAGAACAGGAGGCCAATAGTAAGTTAGAAATAAATTATATGAATGGGAAAATTCATTATTATTATATAAACGTATAAACGTATTGTATAAACGTTTTTTCTTTCTTTCTTTTCTTTCTTTATATTTTAATAAGAAACTCTGTTTGGCAAGGTTCACACTACCAGGATTTATCTTAAAAACCTAAAAAAATCGGGTACCTTTACGGGAAAACGTCGGTTCGAATGCCAAAGTTAATGTAAGTAAGAAAATACAAGAATGACTAGTACCTGACCAAGAAAGACGGGCGAAGTGAAAAAGATAAATTACGAACTTCGTAATTCTAAAATCGTGAGTCGCATTATTTTTAAGTCTGACGGATTTTATTGTGTTTTCTTTTTCTGTGCAAATACTTTTGGAATGAAAATACTTATTTATTTTAAAAGTCTAGAAATTTTCTTGATATTATTTTTGTTAAGTGCCCAATACTCAGCGAGTTTCCTGATAATTACAAAGAAGTAGTTTAAGAGTGAACATTTTATGGTAAATCCATTATACTAATATTATAAAGTTGAAAGTTTATGAGTGTATGTGTGTGTTTGTTACGTCTTCACGCACGAAAGGCTGAACGGAATCGGATAAAATTTGGCACACAAGTAGACCATGTCCTGGAATAGCACATAAAATATTTTTATTTTTATCCCAGCAGTCCCTTGGAACGATTTTCTGCTATAACGTGGATGAAATTGCGGGTAGCAGCTAGTTTGGAATAAAATTTTAAAAAACCGGGTAAGTGCGAGTCGGACTCGCGCACTGTTCCGTACAAACTTACCGGTGAAAACAGTTCAATTCCCAAATTGAGTTACGAAGATTTTTCCGAATCGCAAGAAATGTTCTTTGTTGATGTACCCAACTACAAATTTACTGTTTTAAGTTTTTTTTTGTTATGAGACCTTGCTGCAAGCCACATTTCAAGATTCTAGGTCAATGAGAAGTACCCTATGAATTTTGATTCCCTTGAAAGCGTCGAAATACATTTTTTTGCGACACAATTTGCAACAGCCGTATCTTTTTTTTTCATTAACAAAGAAGTTTAATTTTTCACAGCTTCAAGGGGCCGCAGACCTGAGTATATTAACATTTTAATTTCAACTCAATACCTCTATGCGTTTCCGAGATAAAGGGTATTGACAGACAGACAGACGGACGGACAACAAAGTGATGGTTCCGTTTTTTCCTTTTGAGGTACGATAACCCTAAAAACAAGATAGAGGTGAAATTTTAATTATACTTATTAAGTTTTGGCTCTCTTATCCTGCTGAGTTCACAAGAAACTCAATTTTTTTAATTGTGTGCTTCCTGTGTCCTTGACGATAAGGAGTACTATTTCATATCTCGATATATTTCGTATTTTGAAGTGACACATTAGGAGCGCAAATCGGATAGCATAAGGTGAGGCACGCTCAGACTAACAGCACCGATGATCTTCGTGGATGAGAGTTGATCGACCTGAACGGAGTGCTGTAGGAATAGAGTCCAGAAGAAACATCGTCAACCTATAGCACTGAATTCATCATCATCATCATTATTTCAACCGAAAGACGTCCACTTTTGGACATAGGCACCTCCCAATCGTCACCATAACGACCAGTTCGTCTCACATCCATCGAACTGTTCGTCTTACATCCATCGGATACCCGCGACTCTCACCAGGCCTTCCAATGCTGCGTCTACCGGTACGTGGTTGCTACTCCAGAACCTTTCGATCCCTGTCAACTATCAGTTCTGCGAGCCATATGCCCTGCCCACTCCCCCTTAAATAATTCTTGCATCAGTGAATTGCTGTTTGTAATATCAAAATAATAACTCTATTCAATATTTTGCTATCCCACATACACATCATCTAACAAAAGCGATTAAGGTCAAACTTGAAACACAAACACTCACCGAAAAACGTACTTATAAAACGATTAATTAACTTACAATTTCAACGATACATAAATCATAATTATAAACCTTCCAGAAATACGAAAACAGTTACGAAACTTTTGTTACAAACATTTCAAAAAGTTAGTTTTAATTTACTTTGGTACATTTTAACATTCTGGATCTGCGTGGCTCGAAGTCTGTGCTTCTGAACATAATCCATCACGAGTGAGCCAAAACGAATCAACTGCCGGATCGAACGCTGAGTTGCGTTTTAAAACTTTATAAAGGAACGCTTTGTGTAAAACCGTTGGGAGTCAGCACTTTTCAGTGCCGGAAATTGCACTGTCTTTTTGGCGTAAAGAAGAGTACCTAATAATTAAGGCAATGTTTCGATTATTCAAGATGCATAATCAGCTAAGACGAACATTTCATCATCTGTCCGTCCCTTGTGACTTGGGATTGCCAACCCAAGTCACATGGGACGGAAAACAACAGCAACACATTTATTTCTTCCATTCTATCCTGTCAACCGTCACGCTATCACCAATTCTTTTATTATACGAATATTATTCATTCTTTTTAGTTATTCGTTTTCTTTTCAGTTAAACAATCATAACTGGTTTAAGAGATCTAAAATTGTTAGAAGAGACCGGTGAGATGAAATAATAATGTCTATAACAGTAGTGATTACTGAGATGACGGCTATAGGGAGTCGTAGAAAAGATGAAATTCCAATTGTTTGTGATAAAGACAACAAAAAAGTGATAAACTTACATCAGACATTCACGCAGACCTAAAAAACTATCACAAAGACATGTGTGTAAAATAATCAAATAACCCCCCCCCCCAATCTGGGTGGAGCGAGAAGGACGTCAGACTTTTACTGATTTATATTTTTTTAATTACTCTTTTTTTTCCATTATTTGTTTACTTTGTGCTTACATATAGAGGCGAGAAGAAATATGTAAATCTTAGGGGCCCAGCAGGGTCGAAGCCCACTGGGGCCATGGGTAGTCTGAAAACGAAACTGCCCCGAGTTTCGTTTTCAGACTACCCATGGGACGAAGGCAACGAAGGAACATGAGTGGATTTTTATATTGTCCGCTACGCCCAAGAGCGGGATTCTTCTCGGGCGTTCTTTTCCTCAGAGATTCAAACACGTACACGCATTTGAACGTGCAATTTAGCTTCACTTTTTTAACTGGCAGAAATTTTGATAATTCAAAAGTGCCCGTAAATGGTTTATTTAAAATAAACGTTTCTGATTTCTAATTACTGACTAAAACCCACCAGTGTTCATTTAGTTGTCCTTTGCGTTTCAAAGCCACGGTAAATACTTCGAACAACCCCGAAACCCTGGCAGGCACCTCTCTATAAAGCATGCAATCGTAAAGATACGTGAAATGCCTACATTTTTTTTAAAGATTTAGCTTCGGTGTCGTTCATAGTAGGTCATAACATAAATCAGACCGCGTGAACGACTATCGCGGTGGACGGTTTATTTACTACCGAGCTGCGACCCACTTGCCGGCAACATTGCTCAGCTTTAAATTGAGATTTTTAGTTTACACTGCTGGTAGTGTTAAATACAAAATAAGTTTTATTTTACTACCTACTTTATATAACTGACCGCTGGAAAGGTATGAGTAAAATGACGAAATAAACGATGAATGGATTGTATCAGAAATCAAAAACTTTATTTTATTAACAGGCACTTTTGAATTGTCAAAATTTCGGTCAGTTAAATAAAAAATGAAGCTAAGTTGCATGTTCCAGATCTCTATGGAGAAAAACGTGTAAAAAAACTCCATGGATACTCTTTTAAATCATGTACTCAGTTACAAAAATTTTTGGTTACATTTTAATATGAAAGATAATAATTGGCTAGAAAGGGAGTGACTACAGAAATCGAGTAATGGAGAATTGCGGAAGAAAAAGACACTTAACGCTGAATCCAAATTAATATATAAGGCCGTGACTGGTCTAAATATGTTTGCGAATAAAAATGTACGACTTAATAATTATTTTTGTCATTGTTTACTGCCGAATACTTGTAACAATATTATTCTCACAATAAAAACTAGCTGAAAGAAATACATACGGGTATGTAACGTCATCACTACCTTACTAGTATAAATGGCTCCCGTCGTACACATGGAGATCATTTATTTTTGAGCCCTTATAATTATGATTATTACTTAATTTCAACTTAGGTTACTACATGATATACATGTGCCAAACAGAAACTTAAATTGAACTTAAGTAATTACAGTTTCAGCGACTTTATCTATGTGGTTATTAAAAATGACTCTTTCTATAAATAGACACAAATGACAACAGGGTATATACGTAGTTGTAAATAAATATATAACAGTGTATCACCCGAGTGCAAGAGCATACATATATTTTATGCATAGTAAACGAATTTTCAAGTATTATGTACAACTAACAAAAAAATTTAAATTAATGTTATTATATTATTTGTTTGTCAAATCGTTGAGCTCCTTAGTAATCAAGACTGACAATTACTTGCTGCACAGGTCCACTCAAATCTGTGTGGTTTTTCCCTCAAAAGGCCATCTCAGACACCAATCTGCATAGTTTTCATATAATTTGACCATTACATGTTTGCTGTATGGACTAAAGAAGAAACTTTGACCCTTGAGTTTATTTTGGTGGTGGGTAGACAGCAAGAAAACACCGGCGTCATTTAGTTTAAATTGACGAAATAATTGACGTGTAAAGTTTATTTTTTAAACCTATTTGCAAAATAAATGTCATTTATTATTTAAAATACAAAAAAAATAGATACTCATACTTGTAATTCAATTCAAATTAATTCAAAATATTTTATTTCACACGGGCACTTATAAAACTTCAGAAGCTAGCGTACGGTTCCAATTAGTTGTTACCTGTAGAGAAAAACCGGCAAGAAACTCCATCGTTACTCTTTTAAAAAATACATACAATGATAAGTATCTTTTATATTTAGCTTGACTAAAATTCCATAGCCAAATAATTCAAAAACTAATGTTAAGTAAGTAGAGTAACCCTAGGGAATTCATGCTATTCTTGAAAGCTTTCAAATTATGCAAAACTATTGCAAAGTAAGACGTGAAAAGTTTCAGCACCCCTGAGATGTAACCTGCTGGTATTTTAACAATTTCGGCAAAAATATGTCGTTGTTGGAATTATTTTTTACATTACATTTTTTAGTTTTATCTACATAAACTGTAGCTAAAGTTATTTGTAAATTGTTTTACCAATAGTGTACTAAATTGACTATTGTTATACAAAGGCAAAATTAAACGTCTAATTATCTGAATATTAATTAATAGAATAAATATTTTAATTTAGACAAACCTTTCATTATTCCGGCAATCGTACACCACTGTTCAAACTATCCATCTAAGTCATGATTTCGACACAGCCACAAAAATCCACATGCCTTACAGAGCGCACTGCAGTTCCAAAATCATAACAACACAAAAATTTTACTCGTGCATTTTCCGGGAGGTCGTTCGAAGTTTTCCCTCCAAAAGTGGTAAGGGAATAAACACGTGTTGCTTGGGCAGCGTTCGCACGCGGACTGAAGGCTCGCAGCTTGAAACCCACCCTCGAGTACCCAACTACTCCCATCGATACGCTTCCCTACTCGACATAATAGCGACTTAAGTTTGATTTTATGTGCGAATTGGAACGCCCTCGCGGTCAATCTATTTTAACTTTAACATTTGAATAAATTATACCGAATAGTTTGAAATGCTTAAATTTGTGACTTTAGGTTTCACAACTCTTAACTCTACATCGATGGTCGTGATCGTCGTAAATCAAATACGAAAGAAATTGAAGGTATAATTTTACCATTCTGTCCAAAACAGTCGTAAAAATTATAACATTTGGCTAAAATATTAGTTGATTGAGCAAAATGTAATTATTACTGCTGTGGAAAGGTCATAAAAGTTGGAAAAACAAGGTAATAAATAAAATAGACTGATTTATTGATTGCAGATTTTGCTAGTAGCACAATTAAATTCTGATGTCATTGCAGTACTATGGGGACTCGACGAACGCAATCAACTTGTTTACTACTACTGAACGGACAAATCAATACGGAAATTCAAGCGATGAGTGATCACATCATTTTATAACGATTGCTTTCGAGTTTAAAATAAGGACTTCGGCGTACGACTACACCGGTTCATCGGTCGTCCGAAAGGGAACATCGGGGTCCTAGGACGCAAGGCAGAGAAGGAACATAGGAGTGGGTTTTAGTCAGTAAAAATCTGACACGTCCTCGCACTCCACTCTCAAGCTGGAGAAGTCATTGGATGACTTTCCACCCAGAAAAAAAGGGTTGGATGCACAAAACGTTTTGGGACCACATTCATTATGCACACAGCTAAGGAATGGAAATCCCTGCGTTACCTACAAGTTAGGTTAGAACTACAACATAGGAGTCTATATGTCAAGAGTGAATAGGTCATTTCTAGGCAAGAGTGCTCCATCGTCGACCACATCATCGTTTACCATCAGGTGAGGTAGTGGTGAAAACGTGAGCCAATCGACAATAAAAAAATTACCGGGCAAGTGCGAGTTGGACTCGCGCATCGAGGGTTCCGTATAAACTTACCTATGAAAACAGTTCAATTCCCGAATTGAATTACGAAGATTTTTCCGAATCGCACAAAAGTTTTTTTTTTTTGACGTAACTATTATCCTTGTGTTATGTGACCTTGCTTCATGCCAAATTTAAAGATTCTATGATTCTTCAACGGGAAGCACCCTATGAATTTTGATTCCCTTGAGAGTGTCGAAATATACATTTTTTGCGACATAAACAGCCGTATCTTTTTTGTTCGTTAACTCAGAAGTTTGATTTTTTCACAGCTTCAAGGGACTGCAGACTAGAGTATATAGTTTAAATTTGCTTACACTCGTTCCCGTGATAAAGGATCTTAACAGACAGACAGGACAAGAAATTGATCCAATAAGGGTTCCATTTTTTCTTTTTTAAGGTACGGAACCCTAAAAAAACTGATTTGCAATTCTTTTGACTGGCCTAGTGGTTAGTGGTCTAGTGGTTAGTGGCTCTGACTTTTATGGGTTCGATTGTTTGTATGATGAGCACGATAATTCGTTCTGTATCTGGGTGTAATTTATCTATAATATGTATGTATTTAGAAATATATTTAAAGTATATGTTAATCAGTGGTCTAGTACATCATAGCACAAGCTCTGCGTAGTTTGAGACTAGATGGCGTTGTGTAAAAGTAGTGGGATATTATTATTATTCCCAATATTCATTGTATACACATGTTACGTTACATTTAAAATGAAATAAAAATTATTATTAATTTTATAACTTTTTGTTCAAGTAATAGAATGACGATGCCCACGGTCTAAAATTAAGCTCCGATATTTTCAAACATACGGTAATAATTGATAATATTGTGTTAGTCATAAACATAACATAAACATGAGTGATATGAAAGAAAAGAAAGTTTGTGGTAGCATGACGGATGATAGGATAGAATGGATGAAAAAATCGTGTTGCGCCGAACCCAAATAAGACGGGACAAGGGCAGGAAGATGATGATGGTGATGATATTAGTTATAAACCTCTACCTAGAATTGATATACCTAAATGAATTAGTTACACAATGATTACAAGCAGTAGCTTTGATTACGCAATCAATCTTGTTAGGCTTGATTTCATCGAAATGGTCAACAAGATAGTTGGTAATAATAATTATAATCCTATATTGAATAATTGGCCCGAATGCAACGCATGCTGCATGCTTTGATGTATATATCATGGCCAGATCTTAGAATTGATCAGTTCATGATATGGCCAACTAAAACCGGCCAGATGGTTTAAACGTTAACATTTGATGATATGTCAATCCTCGTTTGGCCAAATCATTGATGTAGGATTTCTATAATAATAAAAGGTCTAATGAAAGTACACACGAAGATTGACATATCATCAAATTTTAACGTTTTAAACGATCTGATCATTTTATGAAGTGATCAATTTCTAATATCTGGCCACGTAATAGGTATAACTCTTATCGTTTAAACCACATAAAGGAAATATTTTGAAAACCACAACTACTTTGAAAACCATTCAAGGTTTGTCTTATTTCAGTTCGCCATTGAAATGGAAACATTTAATTGCAAACGGGCAGCGGGCACAGTTACATTCAAATCGGCTCATACCGGTTATTACTGGTCCAAACCGCTTCGGTGTTGCAATGCGATTGTAAATGTGGATATACCGTATAAGAAAATTGGGGGATTCGTGCTTTAGTTCCTAATGGGTTTTCATTGTTTTGGTAAGTTATTTACTATACGTAATACGTATAGGATACGTATAGATTGTTAACTAAATTATCGTAGACTAAGTCTGAGTTAAAAACGTAAACATTAAATTAATTTACCCAATGAAGCCAAAGTTTTTGACAATAAGTTCCTTTTGTAGGCACGACGACACAAAGGAGTTTCGAATTTAATCCCCTGAAAGAAAAAAAATCTTTGATGAAAGATATGGAAACCCTTAAAATATTAATCAAGACACAAAAAAATTTAAATTAAATGAAAAATCTTTTATGCTCAAAAAGAACTTTTTAAAATTCTATTAAAATAAGACATGTAAAACTGAATAATTTACAAGGTTGCTCACTTATGTTTAATTTATAATAGATTTTTGTCTCGTAGTTTATTCTACATGTTGCTAATGTTAAGTAATATATACAAAACAATAAATGAATTATTATTATTATTATTACATTTATTTATATTTTATTACATATGTTATACATTTTTGAATATTTCCTTAAAAAACATATATTATTTAAAAAATATATATATATAAAATTGTAGCCCACTGGCATTGGGAACAGGGTCCTAGCTACCGGTGGTCAGGGCTCCTGAGAGAAGAACCTCCGGACAATACGCGCCGTGTCTAAGAGTACTGCTTTCTGGATCAAGCCCTTGATCCAACTGCCCAACGAGAGCATCCTCAGATGTTGGTCGAGGCTCTTTGATATTAATCCATTGGCCGTCACGACTATCAGCACAAGGATTGCTCTATCCACTTCCCACATATCGACAACCTCGCGAGCCAAGTAAAGATACTTAGTTTGCTTATCTTTCTCAGTTTTCACGAGGTTCTCGTCATGAGGGACCGCTATATCAACAATCACTGTGCGACGCTCTGGTCGATCTATCACCTATATCAGGCTTATTGGCAACAATAGTCCTGTCAGTGATGATAGATCGATCCCAATACAACGTGATATTCCCATGGTCGAGAACTGGGTCGGGCACATACTTATAGTACGGTACTTCTGATTTCTCAAGATTGTATTTAAGAGCAAGTTGCTAGTGGATAATCCTGGCTACGAGGTTGTGTCTGTGAAAATAGTCTCCGTTGGCTAGGTGAGAACACCCAAAAATAATGTGTCGGATTGATTCCCCGGGCCGGTGGCATGCCCGACAGATGTCACCGTGCCGTCCTTCGCAATATATTTCCGGTAGTTGTTCGTCATCATAACTTCGTCCATTATCGCACAGACAAAAGTTTCGGTTTCCCCGAAGAGATCACCGAAACGCAGCCAAGATACGGACGCTAATAGGTCTACATCGGATCCATGTAAGGCCCGGTAAAAGCGTCCGTGAAGCTCCGTGCTCTGCCATACTTCCTTACTTATTATTATTATTACTTACTACGTGCCATAATATGTGAGAGCAAAATGCATAGTGAGTGGGTTTATTTTCAGATAGTCAGATAGTATTGATTTTTTATATTGAGATTTTGGCGTGGTTACGTATAAAATTTTATTTTACGATTTTTGAGGTTGATCTAACCGGTTTTTTTTTAACACTCCATGGACACTACAATTTCAAGTATTTCAACTACATTTAATTTTTTTTGCAATTATGAAAGGCTTATGAGTATGGCAGGCTTTATTTTTAATTAGCAATACATAAAATATCAAAGTGAAAAAAAAAAATATCAGTTCGTGTGTATGTTTTTCTTAAGTATTTCAAAATTTTGTGTTAAAATGGAAAGCTTAAAAGCACTACTCCGTGGTTTAATTAGGTTAAGTAAAAAGTAAGTTTTTTTACGTAAAAGATTATCTATATTATGTAAAAAAATGTTGTCTTAGCATTTTTCTATTTCATAATCAGAAATTTGAAATCATGTTAGAAAACGGCCTAAAGATGTTTTAAAATCTCTGCTCCATGGTCTTCTACTCCATGTACAAATCATGTCCATGGTGTGGAAGATATGTCCATGGTTTGGAATTGCTTTTGCATCCAATTGATTTACTCCGTATTTTTTCCAATACAAATCAAAATCTTTGGTATTATAAAACTAACATAGCTTTTTTATGCTCCACTCCATAGACAAAATGTCCACTCCACGTCACACTCCATGGACATAATTCCACTCGTTATTTACTTAAACTAACACAGCAACTAAGTAGAATGTAAAATAAATTGCAAATACAATAGTAACTTATTTTCAAAATGTTGTGAAAGAATTTTGAAATTGTCCCAACAACGGGCTCTACGTACACTTTTCCTTGCCTCCAAATTCTAGTCACTTCTTTTAGTTCGGCATAAATTTACTAATTTTCTCGCCTATCGTCTGCGATATCAATTAAGTAAGTGATTTTACCAATTTTATCTTGTAGAGTTATATATACTGTAGTGAATGGTCCTGTCAGTGAATATTGCGCGGTCGTAGTACAGTTTGTGAGTTATATTTTCTAAAACTGTTTGTGGTGCATTTGTAATAGGGCAGTATTTGTATCCTGTATAAGCTTATATTTGAATGCAAGGTTTTAATGGATTATGTTTGCTACCTGATTATGTCTATGTCAATGTCTATGTATAATCCGTCTGTGTGAGTGTGGTGCATTATTATTATATATTTATACAAAAGGAGTAAATTAATGGCTGACATATCAACACACAGCTGATACTAATGGGAATAAGAGTGTGAAATTTTGCATAAGGTTTCCATTTATGACATAGACGAGCACTCAGACAGGACTTTCCAAAATTCACCCCCTAAATAGAAGAAACGAAGGTTCAAAATTTGTATGGAGAAACTTATGTTCAAGCGAGCGAAGCCGCTAGTACTAGTAAATAATATTTATAGATTACTATTTAGTCTAAGCATCCAGTTCAAATGAAGCCTCTTCCACAAATTTCCATTTCTCATGATCTTAGGCTATCTGTTTTAAGACACATCTCCTTTATTATAAAAGTAATATTCCAAGGTGAAACTAAGGGCCCAAGTTTTCTTAATAAACATTTAATTAGAATATTTAAATGAGTCCAAAATAAATGGCATTCACAAAGCCTTTGCTAAAATAGATTATTTCTATTAAAAGTGTTCGGGAGTGATGATCGCCGTTGTCGTGTCGTGCATTAATTTATTGGACCCAAGTTACACGAAAGATTACCCGTTTAATGCTCAGAAAGTCTCCTATTGACATTCACTTGCCATTTAAGGCTTTGCATTTTTAGTAGGTGAAGCAACGACGAGAGATCTTTATCGCGTTAACTTTTTAGGGTGAGCTTCGTCAACGCATCACCCATTTTTGAATGTGAAAACCCAATGTGATTGAGGTATCCGATAGATGACGCTGTCTGTACATTTTTGATAGAGGTAATACTGTAAAACGAAATATTTTCAGCTTTCTGCTCAGTATAGTACTGAGCAGAAAGTCGAAAATATTTCGTTTCTATACTCAGCACTTTTACATACTATAAAATAGTTTTACTATAAGGAAAAAACGGGACCTTATAGGATCACTTTGTTGTTCGTCTGTCTGTCTGTCAAAACCCTTTATCTCGGGAACGCGTGGAGCTATCGAGTTGAAATTACTCAAGTCTGCGGTCCCATATAGCTGTGAAAAAATCAAATTTTTAAGTTAACGGAATAAAAAAAAATACGGCTGTTTATGTCGCAAGAAAAGTATATTTCGAAACTCTCAAAGGAGTCAAAATTCATAGGGTTCTTCCCATTGACCCAGAATCCTGAAATTTGGCATAAAGCCAGTTCTCATAGCACAGGTACAGGAATAAATTTGAAAACAGTAAATTTGTTGTTACATCACAAAAAAAAAAGTTTTTTTGCGATTCAGATAAATCTTCCAGACTCCATTTGGGATTTTAACTATATTTACATAGGTAAGTTAGTACGGAACCCTCAATGCGCGGGTCCGATTCGCACTTGTCCAGTTTATTGAGTTTTCATGACCTGGTAACTTAGACTTTTATGTCAAGTGATTATTATTATTGCTACAGTTACTTTGTTTACCATTAGAATACGAATGGAACACATTCTAATGTTTTTGTAATATTCGATAGCAAATATATCGAGGTAACCTTCTTAGCAAGCTTCGCTGAGGTAGTTAACACTAGGTACGAAAAATACTCAGCTCCCATTTACCGCGATAGCACCTGTTCAGAAAGTCCACATGTTGTACAGTTGTGCAGACACTTGAAATACAAAACTACGTCCTTTTAACATCACAACATCGACTAAAAATCAATTTGCGAATAATATTAAAACAGTCACTGAACTCCCTTCAAAAAATTCCGCCAAAAATCTTTCTTTTTCAACTCCCATCTTCGATAGACTATAGAAGTGGATGCTTTTATTAAGTTTACTCAAAAACCTCGTTCAAAACCGCACAAAACGCAATAACTGTTTTCCATCTACAGATTAAAAAGCAACCATGGACAAATATTTACATAATTAGAATCAGTTCTATCTTTTCAAACTTATTCTCATTTTCCAAGGTTCTTTGAATACCTATTACACTTCATTATGGATAAATTTTAACTTAATTACAATAACTTGTAAACAAATGGTATAAAAAATAATTTAATATGTAGTTTAATTATTTTTTTTTTTATGTTGGGCCACAGGCCGTCTTGCTATTCAGACAATAAAAAATAAACAATCAAATTTTAAATAATTATAGGCAACCATTATTAATTTTAAATCGGAATGTTTTTCTCTTGACTTACTCGTTGCTAAGAGGTTCAATGACTTTCGAACTGTTCTTTTTTCAATTATTGAATAGGTTTTTTCTAGGAAAGCGTGCTCCATCGTCGGCCACATCGTCACTTTTCATCAGGTGAGATTGTGGTCAACTAATAATTAATTTTATCGTATATATACCTTATATGTTGCTGAAAACCTCATTATTCTTTCCTCAGTCGTCTAAATATTGTGTCACACTGAATATGGCAGCATTGAAAGTTAATCATTAAGCCTCCCCAAAAGCGGACAGGTTAAATCCTGCAGCTATCAATCCGTTCCCTCCATCTAATAAGTAGGTATTACGAGGTACCTCAAGATTATCGATTCCTCATTCAATCCATCGGAGAAGGCCAGATTTGCCCCAGAATGGCGAACAAAGTTGAAAAGCAGAACATTAATTCTGCTAATGCGTTTTCCGTATTCACAGATATTACATTTCACCTGTTATAACACCGAATGCTACTAAAGAATCTCCTTTCATATTCACATTTCGCCAGTTATTGAAAACATTTATTATCGTGTTTTTTTTTTTGTATGTCTGATATGAAACACATGTTTACAAAAAAATATGATGAATGGATTAGTGAATAATGTCGGTACGAAACCTTTTTGAAAAACTTCTTCGTTGATAGATATAAAGTAAATATGGTATTCAAATAAATTCGGAGATATTGGTTTGTTATTTTGAAGTAACTATTTGTTGGGGTTTATTCAAGAGAAGTTCAGTCGCTGTTTTAATTACTCGCAAATCAATTCCTTGTAAATATTGTGATGTAAAATTGGTGTAGTTTTGTATATCAAGTGCCTATACAACTGGATAATAATTATGTGGAGTGATAAATAGGTGCGTCCTCGGTAAAATGGAGCTAAGAATTTTATTTTAGTACTAACTTCTGCTAGCAGCTTCGTCCACGTGAATGTTGGGTATTGAGGACGCGAAGTCGAAGACGGAATAAAAGTAGCCTATGTCCACCCTTGGAGTCCAAGCTTCCTCCGCACCAAACTTCATCGAAATCGGTTCAGTAGTTTAACCGTGAAAGTGTTACAGACACACAGGCAGAGTTATTTCACATTTATAATTTTAATATTTATAGTATTGGTTGACTACCACAAAAAGTCTGACTCGATACATGTATTGTCAAATACTACAAAATTATTAGAAAACAAAATTACAGTATTTCATTTTATAAAATGAAATACTTTCTAAACTGCACCAAAATATGTTGCTATAATATGTTGTTACAGAAATATCCAAAATATTATATTGCTTTATGTTTTTTTTTTTTATAACCTAGTGCTTGACTACGATCTAACCTGATTGTAGGTAAGTAGTGACGCAATCGTTGTCGTCGTCGTGTAGTCGTGTTTTTATTGAAAGAACCAAAATATGGTGTTATAGAAATCAAGAAACTAACTTTTACGTGTGACTTTGCTGACATAGAAACTTTAACAGCTTTTGGATCGTCAACGGGTAAAGTTTCTAAAAATCCTTTCTTTTAGCAGGCTTTAAGCAAACACCTTTGTGTTTCCCGACAAAAACATTGGCTTTGCATTGCTCCAAATTATTCAGGTAACAAAATAATTGCAGGAGGGTTGTATTTTTCGAGTGAATGTATGTATGGTACGAGTATATACGTAAGTTACCTTAGCACGCTCTGGAGCTTTAACAGCAAGTTGTATTTTAGCTTGAGAGATGTCACTAGATTCGTCTTAGTTGGGAAAGTGGCACTGAGTATATCAAAATTATAAAAAATTAAAACGGCGGATTTTTTACGCCTAATCTATTCAATTTTTTTTTTCTTTGCCTTTTCTTTTTTTTTAAGGGACTCGAAGAGATAATTTTAAAAGAATTACATACATAGCTACTCACTAAAATGCAGGAAATAAGAAAAAATTACGATGTCAAAAAACTGATCGCAAAAAACGACGCAATATAATGCTGTTGATGGCGTCAAATCTATGATTTAACTGAAATAAATTCCACCACTAACGAAACAAAGAAAATTTAATAAGGAACGAATCATATGACAAACGAAGCAATACCATTAAACAACGTGTACCAGCAGCAGGATACATCAAAGCTATCAATCTGCTCTGATGAAGGAAGGGGGGTGCAAACAAAGTTGAATGGAGATGCGTTCATTCTGTCAAGAGCAGAGAGTTATGAGAAGGATTACTTTGTGCAGCATCGGACAGCAAACCTTAAATAAAATTTTATCCAAAAGAATAGATAGGGACAAATATACAATATCTATATATGAACTAGCGGTCCCGGCAGATGTTGTCTTACCCAAAAACTAACTTTACGAAATTTTCAAACCATCCAGGGACTCGCTCAAATATACACACAAAATTCCTTCAAAATCGGTCAAGCTGTTTAGCAGGTGTTAGGTGGCAAACACACATACAGAAGAATTAAATATAAAGATATTGTGTTAAGGCACCTGCTTCTCAAGCATTGGGTTCGAAACCGGGCAAGTGCTAATGTGAATTTTTCAATTCATAATTAGTACTTTTCTAAGTTTATCTAGGATATTCTAAACACCCCGGACCTCGGAAAGCACGTAAAGCCATTGGTCCCGTTTGTCATTCGTAGATCTTTGAAAGTCGTTACAGGTAGTCAGATGCCAGAAAGCCTGACTATCAGTCTACTTAAGGAGTGTCGTGTTGCCCAGTAACTGGGCTGTGGAGGTCTGATAATCAGTCGCTCCATGTAAAACACAGGTATTCAGCCGAATTCAGTTGGACTGGAAGCCGACCCCAACCAATTTGGAGATGATTATTTATATGTTGTACAGGGACCGTCTCAGCTGCATATGGTGCCATTCGAACCTCAGGTGCAGGCTGCGGATTCAGGCAACACATGAGGCGGCTGCACGAAACCAGCTACATGACAGGTTTTCTGTGTAGGAGTTTTTTTTTCCGGTGGGTAAATCATCTTATGACACCCCCCGCCCCTGGGTGGGGCGGGAGATAATGTCAGACTTTTACTGACTAAAAACCCACTCCTGTTCCTTCGTTGCCTTCGTCCCAGGGTCCCGGGTTTCGTTTTCACACTACCCATGGCCCCAGTAGGCTTCGACCCTGCTGGGCCCCTACGATTTGCTGACATCTCCCTGAGGCGCGCGTGGAATAATACGCGCCGTCGACGACTTAGGCTCGGTCCGGACGGTTACCGGACGGTCGGACGGCGGGCTACCCATTGCTCGCCGTCCGCAAGCCCGCGCCTACGGTGGCCGGAAATCGGGATCGGAATCCCGGCGGTGGTTGGGGCGTGAGGACCATTGCCTCACGCGATCGGCCGCCTCCTTTGCTAGCATTACTGCTTCGCAGAAGGAAGCGACCGCCTGCCACTCCTCCTCGCTCCGGACCATGGCCTGTACCAAGGCCCGACGCGAGAGATCGCCGCCGCCGATCGCCCTCACGAGGACACGGCGTTGCTCTGCCCAAGCGGGGCACACCTCCACCATATTCTCCACCGTGTCCTCCGGGCGGTCCACACAGTGGCGACACCTGGGCGTCGCTTCCGCACGAATCCGGTGCAGAAACTTCCCGAACTTACCGTGTTCGATGAGAACCTGCGTCATGCGGAAGGTGAGAACGCCGTGAGGTCTTTCCAACCACAAAGAGGGGACTTACCGCCATAACGGTGGCGTGCCCATCTATGTAGTAGTATGGATTTTTGTGAAAACCATTCTGAACGCGACTACGGCCGCACGTGCTGTCGAGCTTCGGCTGCAAGTGCTGCCACGACCTGCAACCGCAGCTGATCGCAGACCAGTAGTGCTGCGGCCGCAAGCCGATGTGCACGTAGTTACGTCACGGGTGTGACGTAACTATATGTGACGAAACCTGTTTAGACCAGTCCGAAATAATCGCTACTCGGAGCCGATAGCGCTCATATTGGATTGAATTGTAAATTTGCGACTAGCGGCACGTGCAGCCATCCTTGGAATAACTCCAACTCGGCAACTCGGCAACGGTGGCGTGTCATGCGTGTGCTACCTGCATTTGCAACCTGCATCTGCAGCCTGCAGCCGAGGTTCGAATGGCACCTTTATAGAGATTCTTCCGTGTCTCGAAAAACACGTTATGCTACTTGAGCCTAATTCGCTAGTGTCATGGATCTTTGACACTTTGATACTCGTTACGGATAGTCACAAACCAGATGCGAGAAATGTGACAACAGTCTTGAATAGGGGTATTGTGTTACCCATTTACTGGGTTTTGGGAGTTAGGATGATAGGTAGTAGCCCATTGTAAAATAATGGTATACAGACAAGTCCAGCCGAACATACTTGGGAAAAGGTTAGGCAGACGTCATAAATTACCTAAAGTTACAAAAAGGGTCACCCGTGGTCCTGGGACGCAAAGAGCAACTAAAGGAACATAAGTGTGGTTTTAGTCAGTAAAAGTCTGACACGCCCTATCGCTCCACCCTAGAGCGCGAGAAGTCATTAGATGATTTCCCACGTTAAAAAAGTTGTCATAAAGTGAGTGGAACTTCTGACACAAACTTTTTATGCATTGCTTTGAAAGAGAAGTACCTACTCACGTAATAATCATCCCTCTCCTCCCAGAAGTCGTCCCTAAGGTCGACTGGTAAAAAATGCCTAGGGCATTAAGATAGGTAGATATACTCTTTATTGTACACCATAAAAAGTCCGCCTTTTTTCAATAATCTTAAGTTTTAGTCTATTGTTCTTATTACCTATATTTGCATAGTGGTGCATAGATGTAGGAAGAGTGCTAACGTCTGAAATATGGATTTTATTATCTAGTTCAGACACAGAGGTTCCTCACTAACCATGAATCCTTAAGCAGAATGTCAACAAGGTCTACAATAATTTTGTTTTGTATTTTATTTGGAGACAATAAATTTATTATTATTATATTTAAAAAAAAAGTTTTTTTAGCTCTTACATAAAGTTTTAATAAATAAATAAAACTCATCGATCTCTTTGGAAAGACAATTTTTGCACTTTCTATAATGAAAATCTAATTCTGTCTTTTTAATGAAAATCTGCGATTAAAAACAAACCGATGATTTCATAAAGGGTTTGTTAGATTAAATCTGACACTCATCACTTTGTATTCCTTCGTCAATACTAGCTTTTACGACTAAAAGTTACAATTTTTTAAGCAATACATTTTCTTTCAATAACCCCACCCACATTGAGATACCCAACACCACATCCAAGCTACATACCAAGCTTCAATTTGGAGGCAATATTCCCGGAATTTCAACCACTCTCCGTAGACAGTGTACCCGTGCCCTGAGTCAGCGAACTTTGTTACATAGCCTTCGAGATCGCTACCTCAGTATCTACTCACAATGCGGGCGGGAAAGATTCTCATTCGCAGCGTGAGTGGTTGAAATTATTTTGCATTATCACTAACTTATTTTTATCTTGATGGATAGAACTTTTGAAAATATTGGATAAGATATGCATATATTGTACTCGTCTGTGCTCCATTTATGTATGCTGGATGGTTTAGTTGCGAATTTTATACAAGTGGACGGATATTAGACGAAAGGCTAGTTTGTATCTGTGTGTTTGTATATATGTATGTTTATTTT
Source organism: Mythimna pallens (assembly GCA_961205895.1). Classification (NCBI taxonomy): domain Eukaryota; kingdom Metazoa; phylum Arthropoda; class Insecta; order Lepidoptera; family Noctuidae; genus Mythimna; species Mythimna pallens. The sequence continues at coordinate 9,499,245 of OY540831.1, read as the reverse complement.
AACAATACGTATTCTTTTATACCCTTGTTTTCTAAATAATATCTTCGTTTTTATGCACCTACCACATTGTTTCTTTCCCACCCTAGTCTGATTGGTAGAGAATGCCTAAGGCATTAAGTCCGCCTTTGTACTTTTCTGTTGCATGAAGATTAAATAAATATAACCAGTACGTGTTGCCAGCGATGACAAAAAGCTCTAAAACGTGGTCGCTCACAATGGGAAGGCTTAAAATCACCCTAAGGGCTATACTCGGAGTTTCCTTACGTGATCTCATCAGATGTGAAGATATCCGCAGCAGAACCAAGGTTACCGACATAACCCAAAGAATCGCTAAACATAAATGACAGTGGGCAGAGCACATTGCTTGCAGAACAGATAGTCGATGGGGACGAAAAGTTCCAGAGTGACGACCACGTACATGCAGCGTTGGAAGGCCTCCCACAAGGTAGACCGATGACCTGGCGAGGGTCACGAGAATCCGATGGATGCGATACGCACAGGGTCGGTCGTTATGGCGACCCTTTAGGGAGGCCTTTGCCCAACAGTGCACGTCTTTCAGCTGAAATGATGATGATGTTGTACGGATATTGTCTGCATTTTCAGTACAGTATCGTCTTCTAGTATACTTAGGTAAACTAATTGTAATTATGTGAAAGGGACAGCTACCCTCTCTGTTACTGATTTTTGCTTTTTTTTTCCTAGGTACGGTCGTTACACCATCAATCAATTTCAAAACTCGGGTCTGCTTCTGAAAAATACTTTATGTAAAAAATACTTTTTACAAAAAATACTAACTACCCACTTTAATACCGGCGGCGATCTCTCGCGCCGAGCCTTGGTACAGGCCATGGTCCGGAGCGAGGAGGAGTGGCAGGCGGTCGCCTCCTTCTGCGAAGCAGTAACGCTAGCAAAGGAGGCGGCCGATCGCGTGAGGCAACGGTCCTCACGCCCCAACCGCCGCCGGGATTCCGATCCCGATTTCCGGCCATCATAGGTGCGGGCTTGAGGTGGCTCGCCGTCCGACCGTCCGGTAACCGTTCGGACCGAGCCCAAGTCGACGACGGCGCGTGCTGTTTCACGCACGCCTCAAAGAGATGTCAGCAACTGTAGGGGCCTAGCAGGGTCGAAGTCTACTGGGGCCAAGGGTCTGATTGTGAAAGGAAGACTCGGCCCTGGTACGAAAGGCAACGAAGGAATAGGAGTGGGTTTTTAGTCAGTAAAAGTCAGACACTATCTCGCGCTCCGCCCAAGAGCGCGGGATGTCATAAGATGATTTTCCCACTGAACAAAAAAAAAACCCACTTCAATACAATAAACACTAGGGAAAAAGTTAAATATAACTTTCAATTTTGGAGTTTAACACTGACTATGGGCGAGGCCAAAACACTGCATTACGGCATCGCATCGACAAAACGACGTCGCACCATTGTACGATGAAACAACGCAACGCAAAAACTTGCAGTAAATTACCCACTGTTGTTTGCGGCAGCGCACCGGAAATTTCCGCGAGGCCTTGTGCGACGTCGCAGATTTTTACGACTCGACGTAGCAACGCAGTTTTTTGGCCTTGCCCTACTGAATTTAAAGTTATTTTACACTTTTAGTGTGTTTTTGTAGTATTTTACTATAGAAAGTTATAACTCTCCAAAAAAACTGAATTTTCCAAATCGGTCCAAATGTCTTTGAATAATTGCGGAACATACATTATGTAAAAATTAAGTGATTCCGACGAAATGAGAGCCCCCTCTTTTTTTGAAGTCGGTTTAAAAATCCAATAAACCACCCCAAACAATAAGCCAAAATTCACGATAATGCATGACAAACACGTACGTACAAATTACTAATGATTCTAGCTTTTGCGTGTGCAATACTGTTTATATAGCCAGTTAGCGCAATTTAGCCGGACGTGATGATTCGAACATATTTCGCTCGTTTTAGTACAGCGCATGCCGCGAGGACGGTCCAGTTATGCCGTTAATGTTCAATGAATGGAAACATTGCGAACAGTGTAATTCATCCGAGAATATCGTAATGAGGGCCATATTGTGATTCCATGTAATGAATGGCAAAGTTAGGGAAATTACGTACGTGTAATGCGGAGGACTGTCCGATCCTTGATGTTGTAATTATTATTTAGCAAGGCACCACAGCAGCTATTGGCTGATACGTGTGTTTCAAATAGTTTGGCATTTAGTCTGTCCAATCAATTTTTGGGAGCAATTCAGTGTGGGTGCTTTCACAACACTTTCCGGGAGCCTGTTCCATACTGTTTCGACTCAATTAGGTTGTAATTGGTTCATTTTAGATCTGCACTTTGTTATATCATCACATCACAATCGGTTATGATCAGTGACTTAGTTTTTTTCTGTAATTTATATAATTAAATCTCTTAGTCGCGCAAATCAATACAAAGTCATTAAAAAACACGACGATACAGATATTAAAAAAATACTTCCTTACAATCTTTTATCCGTAATACAATCCCAAGTTCACGACGTTCTTTTAAAGCCTACTAAATTTCAACCTCGTTAAAACTTCAGCTACGAAAGATGCTATCAAAATTTCAGAAAGTCCCTTCCTTCATGTACTGGAAAAAAAAATAACAATAAAGTGGAATGACCAAAAGTCCATTAAAGTTTATTATTTAACAGTCAAGTTGGTCGTCGGGGCGCTAAGTGCAGGTTTATGCTAAAGTTCCGCGCCAAAACTGTAGTATCGTTATTCTTAACTTTGTAAGCAGCTGTGAGCGGCCACTGTATACTTGAGCGACATAATTTACTCGCTGAAAATAAACTTCGGAATAAAATATTGATCTACATTTTTCATAACTGGCAAGTTTTCCTTATTTTTTGCTCGTTTAAAGCTTTAATGGCTCCAGAGGGCACTGCATCTTTACTAATCAAAAATTCGAAAGTAAATGTTTGTTCTGTTTTCACTCGCAGAACCAAGTTAGGTAATTTTGGCAAGGAGATAGATTGTACTTTGAAAACGGGCATTTATTTTTATTATTTTTTATGAGATGGTAAATCATAAAGTAGCTCCTTTCGCTCTGGTTGGAGTGAGAGGGAATGGGACATTAACTGACTAAAACACACCTATGTTCCTTCATTTGCTCTTTGCATTCTTGGGCCTCGGTGACTCTTTCAAACATTCCCACAGCCCTTGCAGGCATCGGCTCTACTGAGGCCCTTCACTTTTACTGACTAAAACCCACCTGAGTTTTATTCAGTAAAAATCAGACACGCCTTCTGTACCTCTAGTTGCCCTTTGTGTTCCAGGGTCGTGATAAATCTTTCGAACAATTCGATAGCCCTAAATAGTATTTTTATCTTGGGAGTACGCTTCTCTGGGATAAGTTTCAACTTTCCGAAGCCGCTTGCAGAGATCAGATTAGACTATTAGGCTTAGCTTGAGACTAGATGGCGCTGTGTGAAAGTCGTGGAGTATTAGTATTATTATTATGGGTTACTATTTCTCAGAATCCGGGGGGTCCTGGACCTCCTTTGGAAGACATACGAGGAGCCGAAACCAACTCGCAGAGGCCTCTTTGGCAATTTTAGTGCAACGTGGTACCAACCGATTAAGCCTGTACGCGCTATGCTAGTGCACCCAAGAACGACCCCCGGTTGGTAGGAAACTATTGCGTCATACGGAAAACAAAGATATAGGACTGTGGTTTTGGGAGGCTTAAGTGAATTGGTTACCAAGAACTATGTTAAGACTATGTTATGTTATTATTATTATTTCCTTTATTTATTCAAGACACATATAAATTACATTTTTAAACAAAGCTTATAAAAAAATATTATTATAGTATAAGAATATTGTTACGAGGAACTAACCCATCCGTCTAGCAGCTTTGGACTTAGTGGAAAGGCGTGCGAAGAGGTTAATTGGTGATCCAGATTTGGTAAAGCCTAATCTACAAAGCCTGGAGCACAAGCGTAGGGTAGCCAGTCGGTGCTTTACAGGATGCATTTTGGAGAGTGTGCGTGGGAATTGCATGACTTGATTCCGCCATCACCTTTCTACCATCGGACAACCCGACGTTCGACGAGTATGCGAGACGTACGGCGACCCTTTTATTGTTAACACCTCTATGGACCAGGTCCGAACTAAATGTTTCACCTCATCGTTTATACCGCGTAGATCGAAGTTCTTCCCGTCCGATAATTTAGGTGTCTTCAAGGCTAGAGTGAATAGGCTTTTAATAAACTAGTGCGCCTCACCATCAACGATTGCATCACTATTTACCGTCAGATGGGATCGCAGCCAAGCACTAGTGCATATTAAAAAAAAAAATATTCGAGTTTATAATAAAAACTAAACTTAATTGCATTAATAAATAAAGCTTAAATACGTATAGAATAAACATAAAGGATCCAATACCAGTTAAGCAGTGCAGATTGCAGGCTAATTAGCTACTATGCACCGTAATGACCCAATTCAGTCCCGGCGACTTTTATAGCTCCTGCGGCGGGCTGAGAGAAAAGCCTCCACCTTTTATTTTTTATTTAATTCTTAATTAAACGGAGACCTTATAGCTGTTTGGTTCCTTTTTTATATTGTACTAAGAATTGTATGGTCAAGAACAAAAGAGTATCGGGAAAAATCGTCAGTGAGATATTAAAAGGTCCATAAAGAACATTTTTCTGTCTATTGAGTGGGTAGTACCTACTTATTTTTAGAACTTCTTAAAATTCTGACCTTTACTTTCTGATGTATTTTCAGCTCTACTTAGTAAGAAAAGGTATGTAAATTGGGAAGTACAAGCCGTGTACTTAAAGGGATTTCTTTTTAGCAAGTATGACGAACTTATTAAGCGCCTATTTGCGTCTCTGGAATTCTTTTCTGCACTCATTTAGGGCTAACCTTTCATTGAAGAGAGAGGTCTTCAAGGGAAGTGTTAAGGAACATTTGCTATCAACATTACCGATAAATGTGCAATTGCAGAATTTTATTTACTTACGTGCATTTAGAAGTTCCCTCTCCTAGAGAGGAGGCCTGAGTCCCAGCAGTGGGAATATTAAAAGGCTGATTATGATATGGTATGGTATTTAGAAGTTTAAACCAGTTGAATAAACAGCATGATATAGACCCATTTTTAACAAGTGTTTCCTCGATCAGGAAGTGCCTGAGCAGATTTTTTAAAATTTAGTAATAATAAACATATTATGGTTGTTATGCATTGCGAGCAAAATTGTAATTAAACTGTGAATTACTAATTAAAAATGGATCTATGTGTTCTGTACGCAACTATTTGTTATTTTCTCAGTATTGATTTTTGTATTGTCTTGTGCTTTATAAGTGAGGACTTGTTATTGGCTGTCAGCCCAACTTACTGTTCCGATATCTGTTTTTTTAGCTTTAGGTAAGTTCTCCATAACATGTAAATAGATTATGTGTTGTTTATATTATTATGTGTGCTGTTTAAATATTTCTTAAGTTTATTTAAGTAAGTGTATTATTAAATAGTTTAGAGTATTTTGTCTTTTGTAAAATCTATCTTTACCCAGAGGTTTGCTATAAGAAAACCTAAATTCTGGGTTGAGCTCGCCTTTGAGGATTAATTATTCTTTTATTTTGGAATGGCTGTCCCCCGCCGTTTTATTCGCGTGTTTGTAGCCTAACTCGATAAATAGGCGATCCAAAACAGATTTTAAAAAAGGAAGGCCCTGGAATTAGAGGCAACGAAGTAACTAGGAGTGTCTTTCAGTCCGTAAAAGTCTGACACGCCCTCCCACGCAGCCCAAGAACAAGAGATGTCATTGGATAATTTCACTCCTAAAAAACATACTTTTTTTTTTCGATCCATTAGTTCCTGAGATAAGCACGTTTAAACGAACTAGAAAAGAATAACACATAGGATACTTTTTATCCCGGAAGAAGGTTTCCATGTAACCATTTTCTACTTTCACACGGGCAAAGCCACCGGCAGCAGCACTAGCTGCTGCTGGTGGCTACTAAGATAAAGAATAAAACGAAATAGTTCTTATTTATAGTCCATCCTAAGGTTGTACGATAAATATCGCTGTCATCGATAAGACCGACCCATAGATTCCAACTATAATTTAGGTGTCTTCAAGGCTAGAGTGAATAGGCTCTTAATAGACTAATGCACCTCACCATCGATGATTGCATGACTGCTTACCATCAGGTGGGATCGCAGTCAAACACTGGAAAAAATAAATAATAGATTTAAATTTCTGTAAAATTCTTTTAGCTACAATAACTTTTAGTATACAATAAGGTTTATTCCATTGTATTCTGTTCTATACACTTGATAGACAATAAACCCCAAAACACTATAGACATCGTGCATTCTCGATATCCAAACCAAATCCAGTAAAACCCGTGTATCCGAGTTGGAACGAACGGCCAACACTAACGAGAAGTCGTATATTTTCATTTACTTCTGTAGCGTATTCCAAAATTCGCAGGTAAGGACCGGCTTCCATCGATAATTGGCTTTTCTCCGCTTTGTGTTCCAACTGAGGGGTACTCCTGATATACAAGTCTATAGCAACTGTTGTGGACACTTAAGCACCTATTGTGGTTAGTACCTACTGAGATTTGCCTGGGAATGTTATGAGCACTATATTATTTTAGTTTGTACCGCGCTTAAAACGTAGTTCTTGAACAGTTGAAACGTTGTTCTTAAAGCCCTATGGCAAATTCTTTAATTATAAAACAAAGTCCTTCACTGCATCTGTCTGTCTGTTTTTTGGCGATAAATTAAAAAGCTACCGAGCGGATTTTAATACGATTTTCACCAAGAGTGATTCATATAACCGTTCGTACCTACGGAAACTTAACTTCAATGAAACAGAAGAATTCTTAAAGAAGTAATGTCAACACAAACATACATCACACATAATCTAAAAAAAAACCTAATACGCATCCACAGATTTGACATATCTGTGCACGCATCACATTCTCATCAAATACACTTTACATCTATTATCTGTTACACTGAATTTTTTTTTTCTTATGTTCATCTTTCTTTAATTTTAGTTTATATTTTGATTTAGTTTTTTATTTTTTTTATTATCTTTATTTTTAAATAATGTTTATATACTCGTGACTTATACACGTGCTAAAAACAAGTCGACCAACAACTGGGGAACGCAACTGTCTCTCGTTACCTATGTTTATAAATACAGTACTGCACTCACTAACTAGTCTAAGTAATATGTGGCTGTTTAACCCAAGTATAATGTACCTAAGCTAGTTCTAAAATTTACGTCTAATTAAAAAATATATATATATTTTCTGTATAAATGGATTCCGTGTGCAAAATTATAGAATTCAATGCATATATTTTTGACTATCGATATCTACATATATAATAATCGTCAAAATTCTAAAATGCATCCAATCGACATGCCCTACAGAAATATCACGTGATCAATTCTTATGGCTTTAGACTTTGTCTTGAACATCAGGAAAACAACAACAGCTGAAAGCTATATGAGAGACCTGCGATTAACCGCCATTGAACAATAAACTAATTAGGTGCTTTCAAGGCTAGAGTGAATAGGCTCTTAATAAACTAGTGCGCCTCACCCTCAATGATTGCATCACTGCTTAAAAAAACGTTTTGATGAATATTTTTACACCTCTTGAAGATAACCGATCAATCAGCGTTACTTATAACGCTAGACGACAGATACTTTCCAATAAAATATCAGCAAAATTATTGCCCCTGTCCAAGTTACTCTAACAAGCTAAAATCAATTAACTTCCCCCACACAAAACTCTCACGTTCGTAAGTAATTGTGACACCAACAAAGTTCCTTTCGTAATATTTCGTGTCGAAACTATGAACGGTCGTCACTAAATTCGCTGCGACTAAGTTACCTAAACTAAGTTCTTTCAATGTGAAAGCAGTTTCCAAAGTTTCAGCCTGCAATCATGTTCCATGTAAATTTAGAACTTCTACTTTCGCAACTATGTAATACAACACATTACAGAGTAGTTCCAGTTTAATGCCTCCCAGGTAAGGTCTCGCCTAGACGGACTGATCATGCTTTTAAAGGAAAAACACTTCACTACTTAGTAGCCGTATCGATGGCAATCCTTTTAGCTCGCAACTAAGTACTTTGAGTACTTAATAATGTCGTAGAAGGTATAAATCTTCTCCTGGTCTGCATTTTAAGAGAGTTTCTGTCCTGAATCTAGCCTTTTATACGCCCGGGGCGAACTTCAATAACCACCCACTATTTATGAATTGTGGGTACTGGAGTCCTGAGAACCCACAGAATCAGTCATTCTGGTAGAGTGCGTCTGCAACCGTATTAATTACACAAGAAATAATAGGTATTGCCTGTATTAACTACCAAGCTTGACTTAACACTTGGCCCAGGTTTAATCATTTCTGCGCCCCTTTAGTCTGCTGCGCCCTGTTCCTGGGCACCACTGGCAATGCCCCAGTTACGGCACTGGTTACCTAGTTATGCACAGAATAGAATACTAGTAACTTCCTTTAATCTTTACAAAGGCAAAAAAAACCTTTTTAGGGTTCCGTAACTCAAAAGGAAAACACAGAACCCTTATAGGATCACTTTGTTATCCGTCTGTCTGTCGGTCTGTAAAGACCCTTTATCTCGGGAACGCGTGGAGTCATCGAGTTGAAATTAAAACCATATTTATCCAAATACTTCAAGGCCGCCCTTGAAGCTGTGAAAAATCAAACTTTCAGTTAACGAAAAAAAAGGCAAGGCCGTTTATGTCGCAAAAAACGTGACCGCTGACGGCTTCCCGTTGACCTAAAATCCTGGAATTTGGCATGAGGCAAGGTCTCATAGCACAAATATAGGAAAAAAACTGAAAAATGTACATTATTAGTTATGTCATTTTGTCGATTCGGAAAAATCTTTGTAACTCAATTCGGGAATTGAACTGTTTTTATAGGTAAGTTTGTACGGAATCCTCAGTGCGCGAGTCCGACTCGCACTTGGCCGGTTTTTTTTATTATTTACCCCATCTTTCGACCATATTGCCTAGTCTTACGTCCATGTTTTCTTGCGTGATAAGTTTTCAACTATGATGTCTTTCGCAGTGACATTAGAATACGGATATAACACATTCTATTGTTATTGTATTATTTGGCAACACATGTATCGAGTCAGCTTTCTTAGCAAACTTCACGGTAATCGAAACTACAATAAATTTTCTCAGCTCCATTTTGACGAGATTTTGCCTGTGTCAATGATTCCACACATGGTCCCAGACACTTGAAATACAAAACAACACCAATTTTACATCACAACATCTACTAGGTATCAATTTGCAAAAAATTCCAAACAAACACAACATATATTCACTTAAATACTAACACTAAATTTAACAATTTTATTGTAATTGCAATTGCAATTTTTTTGTTGTTTTATTTTATTGCTCTGTTATAAGTAACCTACCGCATTTAATAATGTGAGAGTACATAATGTATAAAAGTGTTACTATCTCCGAATGAGAAGGAGTCCTGGTGTCCTAAAATACAGGCCTTACATCTAGCTTAGGCACCAGTCTCCCACAAAATAATATTGTAATTGTAAAACTGCAGTTATGTATTGCTTTCTTTATACTATGTGAATGTGCCTTATATTGTGGTGAGAAAATAAATCTTATTATTATTATTAATTAAAACAGCCATTGAACTTCACTCCAAAAAAACCTACAGAAAATTTGAGAAAAAGAATCCTTTGTACATTTCACAGCCAAAGTAACGCCTTTTTATGTACTTCTTCGTAGCAATAACTTTCAATACACTATGTTTATTAATACCAAAGCATCATCATTGAACCAAAACGACAACCTCAAACATTGCCAGAATAGAGCTAATACCGACATCGAAGTGCACGAGTTGCTACCGTCGAAATGACATCTAAATCTTCGATTGTGGCGGCAACAGAATTCAGTTCGGTTCAGTTGAGTTCAGCTCACGGGTATTACTCGACAGGCCAGTGCAACTGTCGGCTAGTTACACTGGCAACTAACACTGTCGCACTCGCAATAAACTTTACCTACGGCTGTCAAAGGGCAGCGCTAACAGACTGGGTGACGGTAAATTGAAGATAATAACATTGTTCGAAATTCTGAATGTGTGTTAGTATTAGAGTCTGCGAGTTGTCTTTGAGTCAAAGTAGGAATATGCGAACCCGACTCAAGATTTGGTATACCGTCTTTGTTAGGTTTCCGTACCTTGTAGGTCAAAAAAGACCCCTTAATACAGGATCACTTTGTTATCCGGTGCGCGAGTCCGACTCACACTTCGGTTTTTAGAAGAAACATAGTAATAGGGGTTAAAGTATGAAATTGCCGTTTTTAAAACTGGTTGCTTTGAAGTGTTATTCTTTGTTCTTGTGTTGTTCTTTGGATTGACTAGGAATTATAAGTTCAAATAAACTTTATATTAGGTTATAAAGGTAGGTTATTGTTTTTTCGAAATTTGGTATTTGTTGGTTTCTTTGTGTTTTGTATTTTCTGTAATATCGCAGTACTTATATGAGTGGCGAGGGTGTGTACCTTGCGCGCTTATTATGATTACTTAATTGTGCGTTTTTATATAAATAATTTACTTCTTTTGGATTTTTCTAGGAAAAATAAAGATATAGAAATCAAAATTTTCGGTCAAATTAATTTCGTACAAACGTGTGCACAGTACGACAATTAAGCGTTTTTCAAGGTCATTCAAGTTGTACAGACGTATATAGGGTGACTGGTAGTTAGTGTACGATACTTAAATCCAAAATCGCGAAAAAAAATCAGCTGTTCAGTACATTTATGTTTGCCTAATGTACTGAACAGCTGATTTTTTTTTCGCGATTTCGGCTTTGCTCCCATAATAAAAGTTGTTTGTTATCATTAGCACAATCACGTGTTTAAGTATCGTACACTAATTACCAGTCACCCTATGTACAATCGGCGCACGAGGAATCAATTTTTAATTTACAGTATCTTGTTTTAGGTATACGAGAGTCATCATCATTATTATTGTTTTTTGTTTACGTTATATTTAATTTAAGTTCTCAATACTTGTTTTTTCATTGAGTGCCAAATAAACCTTTTTTTGTTTCTTTCTATAAAGCCGAAGAGTTTTTTGTTTGTTCGTAGGCGCTAATCTCAGAAACTACTTACTTATTATCTTGAAATGAAAAATTGATGTAAAACCCGTTTTCTTTTGATAACTTTTAATATAAATTTATGACTAAAAGATTCGGGAGCTCCTCATTCCCGAAGCTTAAGTTTAGTTTTAAACAAATTCAGAATAAAATTTGTTTCACTTGGGACAGGATTTGTTTCTTCGTTTTTAGGCACCAAATAGTGAGCACCTATAGAAATTACCAATTCCCATTATGACTATTTTTACACATTGCTATAATATTGAACCCAAAAATGTATCAATCATTATACATTTCTTAGTAAGATTTCTTGAATTCTAGGAGTATACAGGTTTATCGATGAAGTTCAAGGTCCAATGTAAATGAAAATGGAACTGCCGCGAAGTTATAACTTATCCGAATATACGAATCATCAAGATCGTGATCGATCGATCGAATAAACAAAAAAGTTACCTATGCCCGAATTGATAAACCCATATGTAGGTAGGTACTCACCAATAACACCTGGGTGAACTTTGCACATCTGCGTATCAAAATTCTTTTTTTTATTTCACATAGGCCTACATGGGCACTTATAGAACGTCAGAAGCTAGTGCACGTATCACGTACCCTATCCCTTCAGATTACACTGGCGTAAAGATATTGAAAGAAAAAGAAAGAAAACACGTTTATTTGGCACACAGGTACACACAATGGAATAACAATTATAAAGAAATTTAAATACTCTCACACTCACACTCTCACACTCTCTCTCTCTCTCTCTCTCTTTTCTTTTTTTATTCTCTCTTTGTTTTATTTTTTATTGCAGCAATCCCGGAAGATTAAAGACACATATTGAAGACTTTTTAGTCTCCCAAGTTCATCATCAGATCTTTACCAAAAAATGGAACCACTTGGAGAAAATATTCTTTCAAACAAAAAATAATTACTAAAATCGGTTTAAATGCGATGGAGACATCGCTAAATGAGATACAAAAAAAAAGAAAAACACATAGGGTGGAATTCACCAATAAAACTAATCGCAATTTAATGTTTGTCACTTTTATTTTCACACGTTTCACTAATGTCACTTGTCGGTATTTTGTTTTTGTTGTATTTTTACAAATGACACTAGTGACAGCGGCTAAACGTGATTATGCGAGCCAAACGTTAAAACGCGATTAGTTTTATTGGTGAATTCCGCCCTTAGTAGAATTGAGAACCTCCTCTTTCTTTTTAGTCGGTTAAAAAACCAGCATAGCATACCTTAAAATGTTTATAAAGTCAAGCAATGAGTACTTCACGTTATACATTAGTAGGGTAAACAAGAAAGTTCCCGCCACGGAGGAGTAAGACTATTTTAATATTCATACAAGTATAAAAGGCTCTTCCAGTAAATACTTTGCTGAAAGTCATCTCACGAAACCGCCTGGCTGAATTTACCTCATTAAGTATTACTACATTGAGGAGTATATTTAAGATTTGCTTTACCAGAATTCACAGTGATAGTCATGATAAAGTACACGTATTAATTTTCATTTATTACCTATTATTTTTTTTGGGAGTCGTAGGGGGGGGGGGGAGTGTCAGTTGTACGAAAGTGAACTGTTGTACTCTTTCGAATATTCCCGCAATTCGTCTAATACAGACATCCACACAAAAGCCGTTTCGCCGCATCGGTTCAGGTGACCATACAATGTGCGATGCGAATCAATTCGCAAGTTCTTGCAATGCGTCTTATGAGCTCGTAGAATTTTACGATGCAACGTTCGTTGCAGTTTTTTGCTTAGGTGCTTACTCCTACGATGTTTTTTTTTTAATTGATATAAACCAGTGCTTGACTGCGATGCCACCTGATGGTAAGCAGTGATGCAATCATTGATGGTAAAGCGCACTAGTTTATTATACTGCAAGCTTCGTTCAAAGATATATATAATTTACAATGCAGCTTCCCGTGTGTACTCGACAGCCAAACGCATCTTTTAGAATCCCTAAAAAGCAAAAAACAGAACGCACCAAATCCTGCGATTTATGTCATATGTCATTCCATACGTTTGCGCGGCAACCAATACGTTTTATGTTGTTTTATTTGCTTTTTTACCAATTTAAGTAATTAAATGAGAGCTAAGTGCTTATATAATTTGTGATGAACTATGCCAGAATGAAAAGATATCAAATACTATCTTCATATGATAAAAGTTTGAAAAAAGGATGAAACGACGATAACATAGTACGTCACCTGTACTATTTCTATTTAATTCTTTGATTCCAGGTGAAGTAATAGATTTATCTAGTATATTATTCAGTGAAGTTAGAGTTTCACGTACTTAACCCAAATAATTGTATGCATTGACACGGTCAAACTTCTCGGGGTGTTTACGAGATGAACACACGAGCTTGTTTCCTTATTCTTTCCATAACTTTGGTGTATCCCAAAAGGCTTTGCCATGGTACATTATACAGTGTAAGACTGTAAATCAAATGGGTTTCGAATTATGGTACATACTGACGTGGGTTGTGCACGTGATGCATTGACGCGTTTAGCTGACTCGGGATGTTTACGAGATAAACATACGAGTTTGTTTTTTGCCCCACACCTTTAGTGTAACCTGAAAAGCTTCGTCAGGAAAGTTATCTATGGTACATTATATCTACAGTGCAAGTGAAATGGATTTTGAATATTGTATCTACCTATGGACGCGAGTGATGTACGTGATGCATTGGCGCGATCCGCTGACTCGTGGTGTTTACGAGATAAACACACGATGATCTTTACTTTTTAGTAGATGGACACGGGTGATGTACGTGATGCATTGACGTGATCCGATAACTCGTGGTGTTTACGAGATGAATGCACAATGGTCACCTTTTGATAAGGTCCGAAAGGCTTTGCCTAAATACAGTTTGGTACCATAACAAGGTCAAGAAGAGGACATTAAACTAGATATCTGTTGTATCATCATCGGCTCCAACAGGCACAACCCCAACTGTTACAGACTTGACTATAACATTTCTTGAACTAGCATCTGAGCTAGTCGTTGAACCAGTTACTATATTTCCTGAAGTATTCAGAGCATTACAGTATTTATATCTACAAAACCAAATGATTTAATGGCCTGACTTATATAATAACTTAACCCACATCTAGAATACCATTTTTTTGGAAATACTCAAGGAATATGAACAAAACTGGATAAAAATGTATGTAATAACTGTTTAAAATAATATAGAGATCATTGCCTCAGTCGGTAATTCACGGATAATACAAGAATATTCTGATACAAAAAGATTAAATCAGAACAGAATCAATTGGGATTGGAAATCACTATGCCCTATCCAAGCTTCTCAGCAATGATGGCATAAATAGGCTAAAACAAATTTTGTGTGAGATTGATAATAGATTGCTGTATCTTATATAAACCGAATCGGAGGAATTCGGTATCAACAATTAAATAATATAGCCAGAAATATGGAGCAATAGTGTAAAAATAAATAGATTTGTCTATTTTTCATTTCATTTCATTTATTCAATTTTAACAATTTACATTGTGTCTGAATGTTTTACAAAAAATTATAAAAATAATAATAGAAAAATAATTAAAAATCACTAAAACATTTACAAAAAAACAAAAACAGAATAATAAATTAAATTAAAAAAAAATCACAATTACACAACAATATTAACACAAAAGTAATAATAATAGACGGTAAAATTTTTAAATTAATATGTCAAAAATCATTCATTCATTAAAATTGTAAGTTGTCAAAGCAAAAACGATTAAAAAAAAAAATATATTTTACAAAATTTAAAACCATATTTTATAATCCATTTAAAAACATGTCAAAAAAAAATAACTATTTAAATTGGTTCATAAATAACAAAAAATATAAAATCGTCAAGACAAGAATGAACCAACATCATGAACATAAGCGTTGAGTCATGAATTCCTCAACTGAATAGAAACATTTTTCCAATAAAAAGTTTTTGAGCTTATTTTTAAATAAGGTCGTTTTATATAATATTTCTTTCAGTTCTTTAGGTAAGCAATTAAATAATTTTACCGCTTGATACCTAAGATAGTGTTTTGCAACATTTAATTTGGTGTTTATTTTATGTTTCAAGTATTGGTTCCGTGTGCTTTCCCTTTGGTGTCTTTCGTCCTGTGTTTCATAATCATTTATGTGTTTTGCCAGGCTAGTCAAGACTATTAATATATAAAGGCTAGGTACTGTTAGTATCGACAGACTCTGGAAATACTTCCGACAGGACTCGATTTGGGGAACGCGAACCATTGTTCTGATTGCCCTCTTTTGTAACAAAAATGCTCTATTAGAGTTATACTTGTAGCTATTTCCCCATTATTGAATGCTATATCTCAATCTTGACTCCACTAGTGCATAATAAACTGATTTTAAAATACTTAAGCTAAGTTCATCTCGTAGGCTCCTGAGGGCATAACATGCTGACGATATTGACCCGTCTATGGCTTTTAGTTCATTTTTCCAATTTAATAAATGATCAATATGAACCCCTAAAAATTTTACCGAGTCTACAATATCTATTTTTTCTCCATTAAACTTAAGAGTTAAATTATCAGTACTACGTGATGTAGACTTGAACAGTAAGATGTTCGTTTTTTTTGTATTTATAATTAATTTATTTGCCGTAAACCATAATTTGAAAAAGTCAAGAGCCGTATTTATGCTGTTGCTCAATGCCTCTGTAGTGGCTTCGCTAACAATAGCATTTGTATCGTCTGCAAATGCTACTAATTTTATATCAGGGTTTATTTTTGTTACTAGGTTAAGTAAATCGTTCGTAAAAATTAAAAATAGGATTGGACCTAGTATAGATCCCTGTGGGACACCTGTTAAAACCCTTCGTAACTTTGAATGGTAGACTTTCTGAAAATTATCTTTATTTAAATCTTTTACTTCTACATACATTCTCCTATTCGTTAAGTACGAGCGAAAAAGCTCCAGAACCTGTCCTCTAACACCATAATGTTCCATTTTAGCAAGCAACAGTGTATGATTAACAGTATCAAAAGCAGAACTTAAGTCTAAGAAGATACCCGCCACCTTGAGTTTTTTATTTAGTTTGTCAACCACATCGCCAACCAAAGTGCTAATAGCTTCCGCAGTTCCGACACCTTTTTGGTATCCAAATTGTCTTTTATTGATAATTTTATTTATGTTAAGATGAGTGACCAGACGAATTTTAATTAATTTTTCAAAGATTTTTGAAAGTGTTGGTAAAACTGAGATGGGCCTATAGTTTTTTGGATCCGTTTGTGAACCTTTTTTATGTAAGGGGATAACTTTGGCTATCTTGAGCTGCTCAGGGAAAATACCGTCATCAAAACACCTATTGAAAAATTCGGACAAAGGCAACGCAAGTATTTTAACATGTTGTTTTATGACACTTATTGGCAAGTCATCATACCCGCTTGATGGTTTATTTGGCATTGACCCCACAATTTTTATTATTTCTTTAGGAGTCACAGGTGTCAAGTGCATTTCATTATTTACCCTATCAGTAGACTCTTTTAAATAGAACAGTGAATTGCATTCTTCTGCCTTATCCAAAGAATGTTCAAAATTATTAAATTGTTCAGCGAACACATTCGCAACTTCCCTAGAGTTATCAATCATTTTGTCATCCAATTTCACAATAAGTTTCTTCAGAAATGTTGGTTTGTGTTTGTTCCTATGGCGATTTACTACTTGCCAGATTTCCTTGCTTTTATTTTTAGCTTTCTGTATTTGATCCCTTACAGCTATACTTTTCGCACTTTTTACAGCCCTCCTAAACAGGCGAATGTAATTTAGTTTATACGTTAGTATGGTATTATGACGACTTCCATTATTTACACACAAAAACCTTTTCATTTTGCTGGACACCCTTATACCCTTTGTGGTCCATTTTATAACAGCACTATTATTTTTTAAAACTACATGCTTTTTTCGCTTTTTGAAACTACATTGAAAAACACCATTAAATTTTTTTAAAAATGTGTTAATTCCCATCGAAGACCAGTCGACACCTAATATTTTTTTACTAAAGATATCGTGGGTCTTTTTCGTGAACATTCGTTTTTCAACAGTAATGTTCTGGTTATTGTTTGTTTTTTTTTCCCATTACCATCTGAAGCTGTAATTCACAAAAAAGTCCTGCATGCCCATCTGCCAAACCATTGTGGTCTACAGAAACCTTCTTAATGTACGTGTCATCTAAGTTAGTGATGAAATTATCTATGCAAGAAGATGACTGATTTCGAGTAAAAGTTGCCGTTTGAATAAGAGTTTTAAAATTATAACATCGCAAAAGACTAGTAAATTCCGTACGCTTTCTATTTTCATAGAGGAGATCGATGTTAAAATCTCCACATATAATACACTTTTTATTGAAAAAATACTCCAACACCATTTCCAATTTTTCCAAAAATATTTCAAAGTTTTTTTCATCGGGGCTTCGATAACAGCAGCATATGAATAGCCCAGTGTCAATATCTTTGGTACAACATATTTCAAATGATTCAGATTTATATAATTTGTTTATTTGCGCGCAATCTAGGACTTGTCTATTTCTTTGTCCCAAGATGAGACTACCACCTCTTTTTTTGTTTGCCCTAGTATTGTGTGAAACCAAGGCGTAGTCAGTAAGTGCAAATAAAGGAGCATTTGATTTGTTTAGAAAATGCTCCGTAACACAGATAAAATCTATTTTAGGTAATGTTTTGTCAACATAAAGGTTTCTATATGGTACGGTATTTGGTTCATATATGGATTCAAAAGACAACAAAGAGACCAATTGGGTCATTGTCATAACCCTAAAAAAAACTGTTCATACGAATCATTTAAGACTCTTTTAACATTTTTTAAAAATATAACATCATTATAATAAAGTAAACAAAGCGTACTTCACCATACTGTAACAGATTTACTATATATTTATTTATTTATTACTTTATATCATCACAATACAAATGAAAGTCCACTTCGGTGGACCGTTCGGCTTCTACCTTTTAATAGAATAGACCTTTTAAAAAATGTGTATTTTGTTATTGTATACAAAAATGATTTATTTTCCTAATCTTCGTATATTTTTCTTTTAACATTAAAAGTATTAAAAAAATAGATAAAAATTAAACACACTTTTTGCATCATTGAATCTTGTCACAATATTTTTTGTCTTTCCGGTGGACATTACTTTCGATCCTGACTAAAATAAAGGAAATGTCAAATGAATGGAACAGAACGTAACATTGAACGCATCCAATATTGTACTATCCCTGCCAGCGTCCATTTTGCCGTGAATCGTACGCAGAACACGTTGTTGCTGTATCAAGAAGAATATTTGGTGGTGTCAAAGTTGAGTTGTCTTTTCGGTTACTGCTGTATTTTGGTAAGTAAATCACTACAAATTCATCAAACATTCCTATTAATTAGTTAAACAAATAAACTTTACAAATATACCTTGGCTTTTGACATAACCTATAAACGGCGGGTGGTATGAATGATTTTTAGAAAAAAAACCATTCGGTGGACATCTTTTCGGTGGAACTTTTGTCCACCGAAACGACAGATGTCCACCGAGTGGAATCTTTTCTTGAATAGGTATGGATTATTTTGTTAATATAACTTGTCAAACTGCTTCTGATTACTGGTGTTTTTATCAGGAAAGGGCTAATGACCTATTTTTGTTTCAATTCGCTTGATTTTTATAAATAAATACGGGTATGTTTTAAACCATTGCTTCCTTAAAGCTTTTCTACACCATGTCGACTTGTTAATTTAGTTATCCATACCTACATGCTATAAGTTAACAATGATTGGTACTTGTAACTGTAATGCTTTACTTGCGATATAGGTGATAATAATATTTCATATGCATGGTTTTCTCCTTTATGTAAACTTTTTATTTATAAAATCTGATGCTCTTTCTTTGAACAGTTTTACTCTCTTTTCGTTTGTGTGCATTTCTTATTGTGAGCTTTCAGGCTATGGCGAAAACGAGGAATGAACTAACCAATAACCAGAAAACGACACCGTGAGCAAAAAACTTTGAGGATGAGAAAGGCGCATGAGAAACTGAAACAAGATCCAGATGTATTGGAAGAAAAGCGAAAAAGGACAGAGAATATTACTATCAAAAGAAAGCCGAAAATAAAAACTGTACAAGATTAACCAGATGTGCAAAAAAAGGTTTTGAGGAAGAAATGGAGATAGGATGCAAGACGATGCAGTGTAAAAATCAAGATACAAAAAGAGGCTGAAAAGTACATTGCATGCAAAACACCGCCCTCGAGTCCAGTAACTTTAATATCATCAAGGCCTGAAATTGGTATCCGTATTGCAGTAAGAAACAGAGGAAGATTGAAGGTAGAGAACAGTTTACTGAAAAAGAAGTTGATGAGTTTAGAATGTAAACTTGGTAAGTATAGATTGCGATTACAGAACTAGAAACGAAAGAATTCACAGGAAACACAAAAAAAAGAACAGGAATAAAGGTTCTACGAAGGACAAGGAGTTAAGAGAAAATATACAGCAATTTTCAGTTAACGATGAATCAAGTCGTCTTAAATCTGAGTAAAAAGAGACGATAACAACAACAACAATTCTCAACGACTCCCTTAAAATTATAACTACAAGTATGCCACTGAAACACAATCAACCTATTTTGACAGTTCAAAAGTCCTACCCGGAATGACACACCAGCTCTCACCGAGATGATAAATTCACCAAGTCTAAGCTTGAATCCTATGCACATTCCAGTGACAAGCCAATGGTTCAGTCCAATTCTGGGCTCGATGCAGCAACCATTGAATGTTGGCGAGTGCAGTCCATCACTGCTAATTGGAGATAATGTTCATAAACAAATAAGATTTTCGGACGTATATTCTAACAGCTCAGATACGTCAACGTCAAAATTAGAAGCGCCATCAAACTTTATTTGCATGAGTGAACGCGTTCAACGCTGGTGGTCTTCTGACAACGAAGACATATTTTGACCACCGAAATGAATTGTCTTTTCGGTAGACAGGCACAAAACATTTTTTATTTACTTTATTATTGCTTTTAGGTGACTGATTGTTTGTAATTATGTGAAGACAGCATTAACATTATTTTTGGTCAAGATGTTAATCGCATTTTATTTGGTTTTTTGGTCATTATTTGACATTTTAGTCCACTTGGTGGATATATTAATCTTTCCGGTTGAACCGAAATATCTTTATTTCCTTATAAATAGCCTTTTTCGAATTATTGATCTCAGACTAATACTCATTTTTGTTTTAAAGTAAGTAACGAGTAATAATATAGCTTTGATTTTTATAAATCACGCGTTTCATTTTTTTACGAAAAAAATCCCGAGGTTTGACAATGACCCAATTAACAATCTCATAAAGCCTCTCAAAATCTCATAAAGCATCTCTACATTTTAGTAGGTAAGTGTATTATGTTTCAGTTTGGTCAAACTGATTGATCTTTTCCCTTCTACAAGTAATGCAAAAATGTGATGTCTGTGTTTCCTGGAAACCAGATTCAAAATACATTTAATTAGATGTTTTTGCTGTCCTTGGACATGATAATTTATTTCTTTTATGTGTTCTTTCCTCCATTTAGCCCAATATTGGGGAGGCTACAAAATTCAAGAAAAGGTGATGTCATATTGACCTTTACAAGCTTGATACCCACTATTGAAAACAATGTTAGTTTTTTCAAGCTGTTAGTCTTTATAGGTACTCAATAAAAAACTATTGCATTCCCCTTTTAAAGAGTGTCATCTTACACACCTCCTTCTTAAACTAATTTTCCAGAATATTGACATGCTGTTCTTCCATCAGTCATAGAGGTTACATTAGGTTACCTTCCAAATAATGCCTCAATTCAATGTTACTTATAGGATCTGACTCATTCACACAGTCTATATAAATTATAAAACTAATAGACTCATAAATTGGTGGTAATGATCACATCCAGAGATTATGTTAAGGTTTCTATAAAAATCAAATTGTCTAAAAAGTTAGTCAATTTGTTTGCATTTAGCAGAGCCCAAGTAGCACAGTTTTATCATTTATAAAAATACCCAATATTATAGTTAATAATACCGGTGTAAACATCTCTATCATATAAACTATAAAAACATCTGGTTCTGGTTGCAGCGGACCAAACCTCTTTTTTACCTTTATTTGAAAAACCTGAAATCTGTCCAGCCACTACTTTATTTTATTACATTAAATATACTCAAGAGTATTAGGGAAGATAATACTCATTAAATACTTTCATTGAATAACCCACACAAGCCAATTTCTTCATCTACCATTAGTAGATGGATAATAATAATAATAAAAAAGAAATATATATATATATACTTTCTCTATGTGTGGCATAGATTTTAGCGTTTTTTCAGGGCATAGTACAAGACATGCATCCACGTCGACTGCTAAAGCTAGGAGAGTATCATTAGATGTAATTAAGCAAACAGCTGGACAAACAGTTCTTCAACCTTTGCAAGATTTTATAATATACCTATTTCCAACAATTCATCTGAATTTGCTCATGCTGTGCTCAATGCTGAACAAAATATTTGCTTATAAATGCCTTAATATGTTTAAAATAATGATATATAAAAAAATAGACATATATAATATAAAATGTATAAGTATGTCAAAAAAGACTGATTATCTCATATTACCATTATATTAAGAGCCTAAAAGTACCTAAGAAATTTTGGTTCCTGAAATATATTTGTTTGGTATTAAAAATCTTAATTTTGCTTTAAGTTCACTCTTAACATCTGCATTGTAAATTATATATCTTTGAACGAAGCTTGCAGTATAATAGATGATCAAACGAACTTGCCTGTGATGTTGAATGATTATTTAAATTTAAATGATCAAATTATTATATGAGAATGTTAATGACTAAATGTTTACCTACTGCATGCTAATGATGTAAAATCTAAAGATTTGTACGGCTGAAATGCCGAATATAGTGAGACTCCACCAAATGTTTAAGAACTTGTTACCTATATTCTTGCAAATAAATATATCATTCATTCATTCGATCATTATTATACGTAGCTTCGTTCGAAGATATAGGGAACCCTCCCTACCCTACCCAGCAAAACTTAAGATTTATCTATAGCTCTGAAAGAATGACATATGACATAACTGACAGATACTCGCAGGATTTGGTGCGTTCTGTTTTTTGCTTTTTAGGGATTCTAAAAGATGCGTTTGGTTGTCGAGTACACACGGGAAGCTGCATTGTAAATTATATATATCTTCGAACGAAGCTACGTATAATAATGATCGAACATCACAGGTAAGTTCGTTTGATCATCTATTATAAGAGCCTATTCACTTTAGCCTTGAAGACACCTAAATTATAATTGGACGGGAAGACCGCAGCAGGCAAATTGTTCCAGTCCTTCGATGTACACGATATAAACGACGAAGAAAAACGCTTAGTCCGGACCGTTGAAGTTTGAACAATGTAAGGGTGGATACTCGACGTACGTCGGGTTGTCCGATGGTAGAAATGAGAAGGCGGAATCAAGTCATGCAATTCCCATGTTGATTTATTTCTTCATTTCAACCGCCTGAAGCATAGAAAACTAAAAATCATTGTTCAAATTAGGAAGGTAAACAACACTTGTATAGTCAATACAGGCCGGAAAATTCCCAGCACTTGTGTTGGAGAAGTAATGTAATAAATATACATAAATTACATTAAAATTCACAAGAATAAAGTAAACTTCACGATTATGTTGTTCTAACCTGGTTGTAAACAGTAAATAGAGGTACTTTTATCCGATTTAAAAATTTTAGTCAGTAAAATGTAATCCTTGTCACAAATAGAGAGACGCTTCGATATTCAAGAGGAGTTGAAGTTTGTTCAGACAACATTTTATAGGTAAGTACAACGTTTACTTTATAAAATCTATTAAGCCGTTCGCCATCGAGTGTTGGAACTGAGCGTTTTATTCATGCCAGCACTAATTCCTTAAGGCTCGTCCTTCGTCTCACTAAATCTATCGGCTTTCGGCTTTAGTGAAACAAAGGCAACGGCCACCTCTAAACGCCCTCGCTCTAGAATCGTATCGGGATACTATTTAGAATCAGTGTGACTTAACAGACGATTACTAGGTTGGAATTAATTGCTATTTGTTTTTCGACTTTTTTATTTTATTCTGTTTCGTACCTTTCTACTTTGAAGCATTTTTTTTATTAGGTGGGAAATCATCAAATGACTTCTCTCGCTCTGGGTAGAATGAAAGTGATTACCAGACTTTTACTGCCTAAAACTCACCTGTGTTCCTGTAGTTGTCTTTGTGTTTTAGGGCTTTTTTTCGGTGGCTAATCATCCAATGACATCCCCCGCCCTTGGGTGGAGTGGGAGGGCGTGTCAAACATTTACTGACTAAAAACTCACTCCTGTTCCTACGTTGCCTTTCGTACCGGGGCCGAACCTTCCTTTCAGAAACAGTTTCTTGGTCCCAGTAGGCTTCGACCCTGCTGGACCCCTACGGTTTGCTGACAACTCCTTGAGGCGCGCGTGGAACAATACGCGCCCCGTCGACGTGTTTTAGGGCTACGGTAACTCTTTCGTACAATCCTGCATTCCTGGTACTAGCGGACTCCGTCAATGCAGTAACAATCGAAGAGCAACTCAAAGAGCTATCAGTAGATTGCTCCTTGAGTTGCACTTAATAATCGCACCTTTAGCAAATCATCTCCGTCTTGGCATGATATTGTATATTTACTCCTGCAATATTTTGTTACATCATGAAAATCTATGTTATTGACACTTTGCGTAACCCAATGTCTGGTTTTGGACAGAGGATATGGAAACATTACCACTCGTCAGCGTTGTGGAGGAGTTTTTTAATGCCATCTTTTAAATTGTTTTAGAGTTGAGAACGTCTCAAACCTTATATAAATGCTTTTTGGCAGATTTTCAGGTTAAAGTAGAGTTTGCGAAATATCCAACTTCAAATGCTTAAATCAGACATTAGGGGTTAGTCTTAATTAGTTAGGGGTTTTATAATATTGTTTTTTAATGTACATATAGGTAATTTTAATATAGATAGGACAATATGGCAAAATATACTTCGCAACAAACTTATTCGTTGACGTCACGACCCTCAGCATTGAGGACAAAAGTCGCAAGAAAGTGGTAGAGAAAGATAGGTAATTACAGTTAGTTAAGTAATAATAATAATGTTTTATTGACATTAGGTGTTACATTTTCAATTGAAGACCTGATTCTTGAGCTAGGTGACACCTGTATTACAGGAGTCAATATCTTCCCCGGTTTGTACAACATTAACAATTTATGCAACAAAAATTAAAATTAAGATTTGTACAATTAACGTAAACTTGTTCTTGTGATGTAATTATTTTTATAAATATATAAATAAGTATAATATTCCACAACTAACAAACAACGACGTCTAGTCCCAAACTAAGCAGAGCTTGTGTTATGGGTACTAGACAACTGATAAACATACCTATATATTTTTAAATACATACATATATATATAAATTACACCCACCACGCAGATACAAAACAAATGATCGTGCTCATCACACAACCATTTGTTCTGGGTGAGAATCGAATCCATGACCTCCAGCAGAGCAGTCAGGGCCACTAACCACTAGACCAACAGGCCTGTCAAATTAATATACCTATAACAATCGTTAAATATTACTTTTTATTGTAACAAAATTTTTAATGTACAGCTTTTGACTGGCCTGTTGTTCTGGTGGTCAGTGGCCCTGACTGTCATGCCGTTCGATTCTCACCAAAGACAAATGTTTGTGTGATCAGCACACGATCATTGGCAGGCGCGAGATACACAATGTTAGTCCTTTTTTTTAATCTTAGGTGTCTACATGTTGTTTCTATATTGTGTGTATCCTACGTGTGCCAAATAAAATATTTTTTTCACTTTTTTTCTTTTAATTTGTTCTGTGCCTGGGTGTAATTTGTCTATAATATGTACATACATAAAAGTAAAAAAAAAAAAAACAAATTTAATATTATCTCAAATCTACGACGCGTGACGGAGTGTAAATCCTGTAATCATTTAAAAAATGTGTGGATTGACAGCGAATGTCGAAATACCTAGTCTCCCGAAGGAGCTGTGAAATTTACCTGAAGTTTAGTATTGCGATCTGAACACACACACATCATTTGGACTACATACAATTGGAACATGTATATACAACATTAAGTAATTTGCAAGAAGGTAATTATTGAAAATGTTTCGTATTTTTGTTTAAAATGTTATCGATTTTCACGAAAAATAGGTACTAAGCGATCTTTCTTTTTCTTTTTCAAAAATACATTGATACCTAATCAAATGCACTGGCAAATTAAACTCGACTAAATACATATTTAGAAAATCTAAATAGTAAAGTGGTGGATTATATAAAAAAAAGCTATACCATAAAAAGCTTAGAGTATCAACAGAACAGCACACACAAAAAAAAAAAACTTTAAAACTCCAAATCCACGACAATATTTAACAAAATAAGTGCCGAACATTATTCCCGTATTAGGTAAATCTGGGTTCGATACGTAAGGCCGTAATATCGGCCGGTACCACACACGGCTTACATCCGGCTCAGATAAGCCGCACTTGTATCCGTCTCGGTGGCACTCAAGCCTGTTGTGCCCGATTATACCCACCGACTCCCTTTAATATCGCCTACTTTATTGACAATGTATTTTGAACGGTCACACGGTAAAATATCTACACAATGTACCTAAAGATTTTCCTGCCAAAAGAGGCGGAAAGTTTTCTCGTTTGATTTTTTTATTTAAAGTTATAATGGAGAAGAAATTGTCCTTTTTGTGAGGTAAACATAAGTGTTCCGGAGCGAGGAGGAGTGGCAGGCGGTCTCCTCCTTCTGCGAAGCAGTAATTGCTAGCAAAGAGGGAGGCCGCACGCGTGAAGAAACGGTCCTCACGCCCCAACCGTCGCCGGGATTCCAATCCCAATTTCCGGTCACCGTAGGCGCGGGCTTGCGGACGGCGAGCAATGAGTAGCTCGCCATCCGAACGTCCGGAAACCATCCGGACCGAGCCCAAGTCGTCGACTACGCGTACTCTTCCACGCGTGCTTCAAGGAGATGTCAGCAAACCGTAGGGGCCCAGCAGGGTCGGCCTACTGGGGCCAAGATTCTGCTTCTGAATGAAAGACTCTGCCGTGGTACGAAAGGCAACGAAGGAAGTGGGTTTTTAGTCAGTAAATGTCTTACACTATCTCCCGCTCCGCCCAAGACTGGGGGATGTCATTAAGTGTGTTCTTAAACAGTTTTTTTTTTTTAAGTATGGGAATCTTTTGCAGGGCAGTGTCAAATTTTATTTTGTTTAAAAAATGATTGGCCGCCGTAATATGTATTTATTTACATAACAATAATCATTAAATACATCAAATACACACCCCTCTTAGTTCGTGTCACCCTATTTAATGGGTAGTTCATGAAAAAGTCATTCAATTGGTTAAGACGAACTGAGAGAGTAGAAAGAAACAAAGAAAGAACAACGTTTATTCGTCCTTCACACAATCGTATAAACTAAAAATACATAATATTAAAAAAAAATTAAGATCTGTACGAGGCCAAAAAGTGCCTTATACGCCACTAATTTTTAATTAGTACAAATATTTACTTAAATAAAAACAAGGTCTTGTTGGAAAAGGTTTCTAACAAGCCCTTGTTTTTATTTATGTAAAGTCTCAATCTACACTAATTTTTTTGAGGATTTTTTTTGTTTTAGTATTTGTTTTTCACCGATGGAAAGCTGCTGTATTCCTAAGTGACAAAGGCTATATTTTATGTACGCAGGTGAAGCCGCGGGCAAGAGCTAGTAAATAAACAGAAAAGTTATGAGCCAAACGCTCATAACTTTGCTATTTATCCCAAAATGTCACTCAATTTATGGATATATTGTACAGGCTATTGATTATGAATGAATGAATGGCGATAAAAATGGAAAAACACTACGCGTAGTATTTTCTAGTAGCAATTGTTATGAATGATTGATTCAATTATGAATTTACCAATTATGACAAATTTTCGTAGACAATATTTTGGATTTCGTTTTTTTTTTACTTTTAACTACACAAATATGATCAGTAACGGTTACAGATAGAGCCCCATTTTTTGTACTAATTAAAAAACAAGGGTGTATAGGCTGCGACATTTAAAACGATAAAAAACGCAGCGCTTGTATTCATTAGGGTTCACTGTATTGATGATTTTAATTCTGAAAAAAAACATATGTTACGGTCGTAATCATATTTTAATAAACATAGAAACTGAGAATGACCTGCAAAATGCAAAAAAAAACTTAAGAAAATTTGAATTTCGCGGGGCATTATTTACCTTAAGACTAAATTCCGGTTTTTACTAACTTTACAAAACACTTACATGTTATGCCTTAATATGTTTGCACTATTTCGAATTATCTATTTAGTTTGTGTAAAAGTTTTCTTACAACTTCTGTGTACAAAATGTTTGTACTACTTAATATATTATTCTATCTACCTAATATATTTAAGTATCGGTAAGCGTTTGTGAAATTGTTTATGAGATCATATTTCGTATTTAGAGCAGTGTTGGCCGAGTGGTAACGGGTTCAAACCCAGCCAGCCGCATTACTTTGTAATTTATTTCATCACTACTGCTCTCAAAACGGTGAAGGAAAACATCGTGAGGAAACCAGTATGTCCTGGATCCAAAAATTCGAAGACATATGACATCTACTAATCCGCACTGGGCCCGCGTGGTGAATTACGGCCCATTCCCTGTCCTAGAAAGGAGGCCTGTGTCCCAACAGTTGGAACATTATAAGGCCGACTATGCAATGCTATTTCCGACACTGGACAAAGCAAAAAATACAAAAGCCACACTTTATCTCCTTTTAACTTACACATTCGGCCAAATAAACAATACATTATTGCCGTAGATACCCGTGTAGTTTAAATCTCAAGCGCAGCTACAATTACACGGTCGAGTGGCCCCGTTCAATGGCGCAAACACACCACAAAGATCAGACTGTAAGGAGTACGGAAATGTCTGTTTACATCACATGAACCGGGGACACGCTAGTTAGGACTATCGCGCACTAGATAGTTTTAGTCCCTAGATTTTATGAAATAAATAAATAAAATATTAGCTTCAACAATCTCAACGAAAGGTTTTCTCTTGAAGAGTGCTGTTTGTATCGCTTGCAACTATATAGCTTATAGAAAAACTGAAAACATCAATGAACTTGAACACTCGAATAATTTACGATTCATGATACTCTTATCCATCAGGCCGCTTGTACGCACATGTTTTTTTGACGTGAAAAGCAACTGTTAACTCGCCATGTGTAGGTACGGTTGTCAGTGTTGTATAGATCACTGTGAAACCTTGTTGACAAAATAGTTGCTTAAACCACGGTGGAATTATCGTGCTGGAGACAAAACGTGTGTGAACAACTACTCATGGTCAATATACCATAGATTTTTATGACAAAAAATCGTGTGTACAAGCGACCTCATATTACCTATTATATATATTACAAACCTAAATTACAAAGGCAAAATTTTGTATGTGTGTTCGTCACTCCTTCACGCTCAGACAGCAACTCACTCGAGTAAATATGTCCTGAATAGCACGTAAGATACTTTTTATCCCGGAATTATATTTACTTGGCATAACTTTCAGGCAGGCGAAGCCGCTGGCAGACGCTAGTATGTGAACCTTGAGGGTGGCCAAGCGTGTCTGGTTAGTTGTTTCAGTCGAGTTGTTGTTCTATATCTAATCGTTCACGCAATGAAGTTTCAAAGTTTTCTTTTGTTTTCACGATATTCTTCTAGAACTTTGTTAAACACCAAAATAGTAGCTAACATAATTTTATAGAAACTTAAATCCATAGGTACAAAAGGGGTCTTATCGCTGGTAGTGATATCATCCAATGACTTCTCCCGCACTATGGTGGGACGGGAGGGAGTGTCACTCTTGTGTTCCTTCTTTGCTTTGCATTCCAGGACCCCGGATTTCCCTTTCGGAAGCCAACCCATGGTCCCAGTAGGCGTCGGCCCGGCTGGATCCCTATGGTTTTGCTGACATCTCTTCGAGCCACGCGTGGAACACTACACGCCGTCGACTAATCGGGCTTGGGTTGGACGGACCCATAGCTTGTCGTCCGCAAGCCCATCATGGCAGCAGAAAATCAAGGTCCTGGGATCCCGGCGGCTGGGACGTGAGGAAGCCCTTTCCCTCATACGGCTGCCTCCTTCGCTAGCATTACTGCTCCGCATAAGGAGGCGACCGCTTGCCATTCTTCCTCGCTCTGGACCCTGGCCAGTATCAGGGTCCGGCGCGAGAGGTCGCCGCCACCAGGCAACCTTAAGATGGACTATAAGAACTTAAACTCATAAAACTTCTTCTGACACAGTTGGGTAAAAAAGGGGATAGTCTGCGGTGTACTGCTAAAAAATATGAATCAAACAAAATTTTACATTTAAAATTTCCCCCCCCCCCTTATCAGTGTGTTCTTTAATTATAAATAAATAAATAAAAATTAAAACGTCTAATTGACACAATTAACATAATAATGTACAGTGGTTAAAGAGTCACATTCAGCAAGTACAATGTTTCACAGTACATCTGATATAAAACTAGACCGAGAGCCTGTATTATGGTGGTCCATCGTTTAGCCATGAAGTTCAACTAGAGAGTACATAAAGAGACATTAGAGAGTGTCGCTACATTGGCACTTGTTTATGCCACAATGATCTGAGTGTAATGTTCAAACTACTTAGTGTACGCCTCCCCTCAAGGAGTGCAGACAAAGGACAAGTTCACAATAGAGGCGCGATGTGAGAGCGCATCGCAGATGACAGAGCCGCGATAATACAGCTCCCTGTTTAGCGAGTGCGTCCGGACCGGCCGGAAATGACACAGTCCTACAGACAACCTTCATTTCCTGAGTAGTCCTTTTGCCAGGCCCGAGGGACGTGATGTTAATCTCTGTTTTTCCTGTCATAATTTTGTGTTCTGACTGTTCTTATTAGCTTTTTGCAAGTTGTAAAAGACTGGTAGGCTTTTGTATTTTTTTTTTTTCAGGGAAACGTCACGAAGAAATGTTTACCCTTGAAAATCAAAAAAAAAAATCTTTAACCGCCAAGGGGATGATGTCGCCGTCGCGTCGGTAAAATAAATGTTTTCTTTGCGTTTCTAATTATTTTCTTTGACTTTACGGAGATCTTATTTACAGAGTTACTCTTTATATTTTAATTAATTGGATGGCGCTCTCTTCGGTTAAAATTACTTAATACATAGTTATCTCCTGAACCGACCACCCCTATTTTTGGGTGGTCGGCCATCCCTATTTTTGGGTGGGAAATCATCAAACAACTTCTACCACTTCAGGTGAAGCGACAGGGAGCGTCAGACTTTTACTGACTAAAACCCATCTATGTTCCTTCTGTAGCCCTTTGCGTTCATAAAGCCGCGGTAATTTTTTCGAACATTACCGCAATCCAAACCGACAAACTTTTTTTTGAGGTGATAAATCATCAAATAACTGCTCCCGCTCTGGGTGTAGCGATAGGAAATGTCAAACTTTAACTGACTAAACTATACCAGTGTTCCTTCAGTTGCCCTTTGCTTTCCAACGGTCACGGAAACTCTTTCAATCATTCCCGGTGACCCTACAATCCCATTCGCGTAATACGAAAAAAAAAATACAAAAAACAAATGTAATGGTTGGTTACACACCCAGAGCACATCATCCCAACACTATCAAGAACGTCGAATAGTTTTTGTTGTTCACAACAATAAGGCTGACAACAACTGTTGTAGCAAGACAACAGGATCGCGAGTGTCGTTGTCACGCGACAACGCGACATTGCGAGGCGCTCAAATGAACAGCGAACATTGAACAACTGCTAACAATCCATGTCTCGAACTGGACACAGACACTAGACACTGAACGGTTTATCGACGAAAATAGTTGCTTTATTTGCTATTACACAATGACGGTAATATAATGGTCGTTTATTCGTTAAAGAGTGGGAACTGTGTGGTTGACATAGAGATGTGTTGGAAGAAAGTGTTGTAAATGCAATCTGTTCATAATTATTCACTAATTATGGTACTTATTTTTTTATTTCTTAATTAATGTACACGTAAAATAAACATACTAGTACAAGAAAAAGGAAACAGAAAAAATATACCAAGGTGATGCTTACTTCTGAAGAAATCTCTTTCAGCGTACCTTCGAAAGGAGTGTTGGAATAAAAAAGATATAGACACTGAGCAAGAGTGGTAGGAAAAATAAATATTTAGATAAAAAAAACAAAAGGTCTTTGATCTTTGAAAAAATAACTAACTTCTATTTCATTCTGATTAAAGCTAGAACTTCATTAGCACGACGCACACGAGTAACACGCCTGATTTGTACGTAGAACGACGTCGCGTGGCGTGGATCAAGTGTAGCTCTACATTTCTAGTTTACATATAAAATGTATGGAGACCGACGCGCCTAGATCGGCGTGTGTGGCATACGTGGGCGCAGTATAGTTCTAGCATTATTCTTTGTCTGCTTTCTAAGTTTACCTTGGACATCAAAGACATCGAAAAAGAAAATTTTCTTGACTTTGAAGACTTGTATTTAATACAAGTACGAAATCGACAACTTGCGTTGGGTAAGCGTACTTGTGCCTCACCTGTAAGACCTAGGTAGTAGTCCTACAGGGTGACAGTTATAAGTCGCTGATTTTGTATTAATTGTTTTTTTTTTTGGTGGAAAATCATCAAATGATTCGCCCCTGAAGATGGGTCAAGACATTCGAGTTTTCGAATTATTAAAAAAAAAACCCATGATCGTACCGAGCCCCCGCTGTGCCGGCTACGACGTAAAACACTACCCGCCGTCAATGACCAGATGGCGAGCTACCCATTGCGCGTCGTCCGCAAGCCCTCATCAAGTCGGGATTAACCTGCGACTCCCAACGCCCGGAGCGTCTCCTGTGGCGGCAGCTGGGGCATAATGATGTTTGTTCCCTCACGGCTAAGGCCTTCTCCGTCGCTAGCATTACTGTTTCGCAGAAGGATGCGACTGCTTCCCATTCCCTCTCACTGCGGACCACGGCCCGAATCAGGGTCGAGTGCAAAAGGTCGCCACCGATTACTTGGCTTTTATATCGAACTTATTAATCTTGATACTTGTTATACCAAGAAACTATGTTCTATTTAACATGCATATTAATATACGTCAATCAATCAATCAGCCCAGCCGTTTTCCAATTAGGCTGATAGATTGGTAGATGAAGTTATAATACAAAAACTAGTATAAAGTTTAAAGCTCGAGTTATTACTCGCTTAACAGACGGATAGAGCGCACCTAATTCAAGTTAAGAGAGCTTTAAGCTTAAGCGAGAAGTTCTGTTATTCCCGTCATACGTCCGCACCATTCTCTCTTGACGGCTACCGGAAACACTACTTAACGATGACTGACATACCTACTAGAAGTACTGGACAAAAAGGTTCGGGGTCCTTTGCTTCGCTTATTTTGATGATAAAGGGGACCGGGGGATGGATGGGGGATTTTCTTTCTTTTTAATTCAGCAAAATTGCATTGAATTCCTTATTTTTCGACTCATGAATCTACACTTTGTTTTTTTTTTGTCATTTGTTTGAACGCGTTAATCTCAGTAACTATTAGTTAGAATTAAAAAATCTTTGAAGGCCATGTTTTGCTCATTTTGAACTTTTTTGAACCTCTTGAAATTAATATAAAAGAGAAATAAATATAAAAGAGAACACCGAAAAAAATTATTTTGCATATGACCATAGTAACAATCAATACATAATATAAATTAGTTGGCTCGATAAAAAAAATCACGAATCTGACCCTAACTGACGATTTCAAATGTGTATTATATCTACGAGATTACGTCACAGAAATATTTGAAAGTCACACAAAATAATAAAGCTTGTTTCAAACCAAAATCTTGAATTGTTACTATGTTTTTTTTTTCATAAAAATAAAATCGCTGCTAGGGGGGGCTGCGAGGTCGACACGAGATCCGGGCCAGTGCCTACAAAATACTCTGTGACTACAACCGGCTCTTGATGTTGGATAGCCCATATATCAAGGAATGTTATAAATTATATAACATCACGCTACAACTCGCGGGAGCGGAGCAATAATCAAACACGTGAGTGAAACCGCAGCAACCAATGGGTCTTAATTTAAATGTATACGTCAGCGAAGAAGGAAGGAGAAGGAAGGGGGGGAGTTTATTATTACTAAAATTCTACTTACGTAATACTAAAATGGCCCGCTTTAAGGTCAAACTATTAGGTATTATACTACATTTAGTGCTCGATATTGCAAGAACTTAGGGCTCTTCACTTAGAACTTTTGTTTTAGTGATCTCACTTTGGGCACTTACTTTTATTCTAGAATAGCGACCCGCCCCAGCATCGAAATTCTCGGCTTTCTTCTACTATAATATGCATAATTATGTCATCTAAACCTTCCTCATTTACCATACAGATTATCACCAATATCCGTTTTCACCTATAGATAGTGTGATTTTTCTGTCTATTTGTGAAAACCGTATGAACATACGTCAGAACATATAGACAGACAGACACGACGAGGGATTTTGTTTTATAATATGTAAGGATAGAGGATAGTGATCTATCGTAGTTATTACAACTTTGAATTTCCATGATAAAAGATATGAAACAAATTAAAATAAACACGATTTTTAACACGTTGCGGGACAAACCGCTTCCCGACGTTATCTCGGTATATCATTACGTGACAGTAAGGCTAAAGGCGGTGAACTTTATTTCATGTCATTTGGCAAACCGTCGATAGCCGTTGCTTGCCCGTAACAATCCTAGGAAGCACATGATCTAGTGTCATATCACGCGACTTCATTAGTTCGTAGGTGTCACGGCAAACTCTTTTCGAGTCATCTTTCAACACACACATACGCATTTCTTATGCACCAAAATAACACATTCACACCGCCGACAGGCGTAGACTGAGCCATATAAGTACAGTGATGTTGATATTTAGTGTCACGGCGTGTGCGCCACCGGTGTGTCGTCGCATTGCTAGGAGTAGTGTGATTTTTGTCAGCAAAAACAAGGTAAATAAAGCTTATTTATATATGATCTAATTAAGTTTTATTAATATGTGTGTTGTGTCATACAGTAGTGCTGTTTTTTACTTGCTGGGATAAAAACATGATGCAAAAATAAGAAACTATTACACAAAAACGTAGTGTTCAAATGCTATTTACCTACTATTTTAGCTTCTTGCTAACTGCTTTTATTATTACTATTTATTTTATTGTAACTATATTGTTTCGCAGATGGCGTCTAAACGGAAGAAACTGCCCTTAGGCGTCAACGTCTGTGGCCGTATTTGTCGTATCAAATATTTGAAATATAATATGTAATATGGTAGTACGGCTATAGTCGGTGTGACAAAATTTATGGGATTTTGAAATGTCATATCATGACATTTGCAAAATAGTCAAGTGTCCCGCAGTGTGTTAAAATATAAAGTTAATGTAATAATAAGTTAATAATAAAAAGTAATAGTTTTCAAAGTACTGTCACATTATCTTATTGCACAGAATTCAAGCAATTTTACCATTTTAAAACACATAATATAAGCAAGATTTCATTAATAAGAAAATAATTGTAAATGAAACTGCACCTTGCTTATTAGCACCAACATCAACTCAAGATTTCTAACGTCATTATATTTAATAAAATATTTTCTGCTTTTAAACATGTAAATTTATAATATTATTAATGTTTTAAATATATAATACTGTGGGGGATGGAGACGCAATGAAAGGCTTAGATATATTCGATTTGACTATTATTGTATAGTTTCAAGCACTTTCATATATCATTTCTATATAAAACTAGCTGACCCGGCAAACGTTGTTTTGCCATATAAATAATAGAAATTAAAAATTTTGTCTAAAAAATAAAAAAAAATTTTAGGGGTGGACTACCCCTAACATTTAGGGGGATGAAAAATAGATGTTGGCCGATTCTCATAGATACCGGATAAGCATAAAAAATTTCATCAAAATCGGTCAAGCCGTTTCGGAGGAGTATGGCAACGAAAACTGTGACACGAGAATTTTATATATTAGATATATTCCGACATTTCTTAACGTGTTATTGATTGACATCCATCATAACTAAACTTTTTTATAACTTAAACCTTAAAGGCCAGTTAGCAAGTTAATAATAAGTGCGACCTACTTAGTTGTTACGATACTTTCATAACATAGAGAAATACTTTTACAAAACCAAGTTATATGTACAGCTTCAATTAATTCCACAGTATGCTCCTATCACGCTGACAAAGACAACATTACCTATTAAGTATATTGAAAAGCATGCTAGCGGTCCCGACAAACGTTGTCCTGTCCATAAGCAAGCTTTTCGTTAGAATAAAAAATTGTGTTGTGTACAAGTCTGACACTACCTCTCGCTCCATTCAAGAGCGAAATTTGTCATTATTCCAACCTAAAAAAAACCTACCGGGTTCAATTACATCTTCAAACCTTCCAGGGACTTACTCAAAAAAAAACGAAATCCCAAAATTGTTCACGAAAATTTGTCATAATTGAATCAATCATTCATAACCATTGCCACTAGTTACGCGCAGTATTTTTTTTCCATTTTGATCGCCATTAATTCATAATCAATAACCTGTACAATATTTCCATAAATAAAGTGTCATTTTGGGATATAAACAAACTTTGCTGTTTATAAAAAATATTTACTGAGACTTTACCTAAATAATAACAAGACCTTTTCTAATAAGACCTTTAAATATTTGTACTAATTAAAAATTAGTGGTGTATAAGGTTTATAGCTCTATCCCTCTTTCTCGCTCGCTACACACAAAACTTCATCCAAATCGGTCAAGCCGTTTACGAGGAGTTTGGTGACAAACACACGTACAGAAGAGTTATATGTATAAAGATTACATTGTTTGTATGATATATATTATATTTTTTTAGTTATATATTGTATATACATATATGTTAATAGTACACTACGACCTGCGTATCTTTTTCTCTTCTGTCAAATCCATCCAAAGGTTGTCTGTACAAAATCACTTTTATGACACCGTATTAACTTTAAGCTCCTATTGTTTTCTTTTTGTATGGTTTACTATAAAGAGTATATCCGTCTATCTAAAACGTATTTATTACCGGACTCATAACTTTCATAAAACATAACACGGATATAGAAGCAAGGCCGATATTTATGAAAATGGAATATCTAAGGTATTACAACTCACGCGTTTTCTCTTCACCTCTCCAAATGAATATATACGAGGAAGATCCACCTTTGATATACTGTTCGTATACAGAGTGAACTTTAAAAGCGAATCATATTTAGTAAAAGACTAGCCTCTGCCAGTGGCTTCGTCCGCGTTTAAGTAAAAAATATTTACCTATGTCACTCAGTGATAAAACAGCATTCATCATCATCTTACTAGCCTTCTCCTAACTTATGGCCTGTTCACGACTTCGGTCTTAGCGGCGAGCGGCGCGGCGAGCGGGGCGGCATCGGTACGCGGGCACGCGGCTCTATGAGCGGCGTCTCGTGGCGTGCTTCAAACTTTTTCATACTTTTGATCTAACCACTCGCCGGCCCGTGCTTAGCTACCGCTCACAGCGGCAAGGTCGTGAACGGGCCATTAGGACCAGCTTTCAGTTTAACTGGAAGCTGTTTTCTTTTTTCATTTTCAATTTCGGAAAAAGAATAACGTACATTTAATATAAAGTTTATTTGAACTTATAAGTCCAAGTCAATCTAAATCAACTCTTTTGAATATCTTTGAATACAATCTAAATATAAAACACTTCAAAGCAACCCGTTTTAACAAACGGCAATTTCATAGTTAAGACCTAATATTTTCTGTTAGTTACCGATTCTACTCGTATTTAAAACTCAGCCTGTACTCTGCGGATCTAGTGATCCTATCCTGTGGGTATGTATATCTACTTCATATACCTACTACATATTGAAACTTGAAAGATTTTACTCGTTTTAATTAAATTAAAATGTAAAATTATGTAACCGAATTAATTTAATAAGCAAGCTTAAATTAAAAAACATAGATAATAAAGTTAGATACAATAAAAAAGTAATTGCTATCGACTTGCCTTTAAGAAACGATACGTAATGAGTTCATATTACAATAAATATGTACTTTTTTCTTGTTACCCTTATGACATTGTAGAATTTTGTGTTTAGATAATTTAATACCTAGTATAATTGAGTACCTACATTTCTCATGTCAACATGTTTAGTATTTATGAATAACTTGTATTTCTCATGTTAAGTGAATTGTATTCTTTTTGAGAAATAAATGTCTTAAACCGTATATACAATATATCTTGATAGACATAGTAGGTACGTGGTGTGCCTCGTAGGCGATGAAGTGAAATTTCGGAATAAGGACTAACGTTAGTTGTGAGCTTATTCAAATTTAACCTAGTTCTCCGCAAATAGCAGGAAGCGTCAGTTACTACCTATATAATATAAGAGACTTAGCAGAGTTTTAGTAAATTCAGTTAATAGATTTTCTGTTATATTTTTTTTATTGATAGGTTCGCGTTTGACCACTACCTCACCTAGAAAACACCGGCTTCATCTAGTTTGAATTGACAAAAAAAAATTGACTTGTAAGTGTTTTTAAAAAACCTATTTGCAAAATAAATATCATTTATCAGTACGATACAAAAATAAATTTAAAAAATACGTCATCTTGTTATTGTGTGCCACTTAACTTTGAACTTTACTATGACATAGTACTCGTACATTGTCGCAGTCGTGAGGCACACTATTTTGTGGTTGCTTTTTTTTCTATCATTTATACCATTTGTATTTGTATTTCGGGCTGGTGTCTGCTACTCCACGACTAAAGCGCGTATTTTGCGTACGGAAATATAATTTATACCTTTAACTAATTGTGTTTGTCAAGTTTGCATTGTGTTGTGCCAAATATGTTAATCTATTTTCTTTCTTTCATTAATATTGCGCATTTTTTAGAGGTTGGAAATCATCAAATAACTTCCCCCGCTCTGGGTACAGCGAGAACATAATTACAGCATGCCAGACATATACTGGCTAAAATTTAGCAGTTCAAAAGCCTTCTGTTGCCCTTTGCGTTTCAGGGCCACGTAACTCTTTAGAACATTCCAACAGGCCAATACAGGCCACACACGAAACCTTTTTCTAGCAATAAAAAGAAATAGATAGCACGCTCTCTCTAGCCGCTGGATAGTATCTAGGACATGATGAACTAAACTCGCCTACACGGCATAGCAATCTGTCATCGTTATAAACTTTTACTACATTACCGCCACTGGTTTACCACGTCTCATATTATGTTATTAGATTTGCATGAAGCTAAAACTTGGCTTGTTTCGTAACTAAAGAACGCGACACCAACACATAGCAATATTTAAATGAACACTCATCACATAAATATGTTAATGTCTCACGTAACATTATACAAGTTTTCCGAACGACGAAATTCATGTAACCGATACGAAAAGAGACAATTATTGTGTTGTAACCTCATCTTCGAACTGACGACGTTTCTTGAACAAATAAAGTTAGCATAATCGAAATGAAAGGTCTGTTTCAATTCGTTGAATATCAAAATGGTTTGATGAGTACGTTAGTACTTTTGTGGAGTGTGGTTGGAATATAAAATGGCGGTTGGTATTCAGAATAAGGGCGCAGGTGGACAGGCTCGCTAAAAGCCGATCCGTGTAGCGTGCAGTGTGCCGGGCGCGTATCAAGCATTTATCATTGAGTTTACATGCGGCATACATTACGGTTAACTAAGCACCTTTTTAGTTTCACCTTGCGTAAAAATGGTGTCCGACATGGTTTGGATTTTATTGTGCGCTTTATGGGCGAGAGAATAATTTTTATTTCAGTATCTAAAGGTTTTGCGTAGGTATCTTTTGATATTACATTTGCTTGAATAGATACTTATTCGTGAGAAAAGATGTACAGCAGTGGACGTCTTACTATAGTCAAATAGACCGAAGCCCATGTCCTCATCTTCTGATTCAGACTCTTCTTTCTTGGTCTCCTACTAAAAGAAAGAAAGAAGTAAGAAAGAAAAACTGTTTATTCTCGCGAAATGCCGCAATCTTAAAACTAGCAAACAAACATTGTCAATGTTTACTGTTCTTTTTTCTCTTCAGCGGCGGTAGCAGCGGGATCAGCTCCACCAGTGACAGCTGGGGCGGCACCGCCAACTGGCATGGATGACAGCTTCTCGCGGTCCTACTCGATCAGCTTTTCAACACTTATGCCATTGAGCTCGGAGATAAGCTTCTTCAGCTTGTCTCCGTCAGCCTCAATACCAACCGAGCTGAGGATCTTCTCTACGTCTGGTGCTGCCGGGGATGCCTTGCCGCCGAGCACAGCCAGTAAATATTTATTTATTAAAACTTCATGCAACACAAAAATACAAAGGCGGACTTAATGCCTTAGGCATTCTCTACCAGTCAACCTAGGGTGGTGAAGAGAAAATGTGGCAGGTGCATAAAAATACAGAAGAATATAAAGAAAATAAAACTTCAAAAGTATGTATATATATATATATACTAGCTGACCCGGCAAACGTTGTTTTGCCATATAAATTAAATTTTTGACTAAAAAATAAAAAAAAAAATTAGGGGTGGACTACCCCTAACATTTAGGGGGATGAAAAATAGATGTTGGCCGATTCTCATAGATACCGGATAAGCACAAAAAATTTCATCAAAATCGGTCAAGCCGTTTCGGAGGAGTATGGCAACGAAAACTGTGACACGAGAATTTTATATATTAGATATACAAAATAAACAAACATATATAATTTAATATAATATATATTTAAATAAAGTAAAAGAAAGGGGTTAATGAGTCGACTTTACTATAAAAAAAAACAAAAAACGCGGCAATAATAGTAAATAGGCGGAAAAAAATTATGGTTTCAAAGTCTATAACGGAAAATAGGTAGGTTTTATTGCAGACTAGATTTTGCCTGCGGCTTCGCCCGCGCACATAAAATATAGCCTATGAAAATATAAAATATAAAGCAGCTTTTTATCGGTGAAATAATTTTAGCAATTGGACTAGTATTTTCAGAGAAACAAAAAATCAAACTACCTCTTTATAATATTAGTGCTGATTGTAAAAAGAAAGAAAGAAAATGAAAGGAAAAAAAAAATTGTCGTACACTTTTAACTCGTTCTAGTGAAAAACTAGTTCAAAATGCGTATTGTCTTTTATTCAGCCGTTGTGGGTTAACAAATACAGTTTTATTTGAGTGGCAGTCATGCAACATGGTAAATGTTAAGCGCTCCATGCACCCGGGTTGAAATTCAAATGGAATTCGTTGGAGTTCAGCCCCGCAATATGGAGTGCGGCTACACCTCTAGTGGCAGAGATGCAGTTTTATTGTATTCTTACTCACAAAGTATATACCGTAAATTCTATATTACATTATTTATATAATAAATATTACCCATATATCTGTATAAATATATACATATTTTTGTACGTGTATCTGTCAAGCCGTTTAGGAAATGTTATCCTCCTAAATAGCTTAACCTATTTAGATGAATCTTTTGTGTATATTTGAGTTGAACGGTTTAAAAACACAATTATTTTAGACCCGGTAAGAGCCGCTGCAATCGTGTTATCCTTTGTTTCCTGACATTTGTAAGGATAACGTCTGGCGGGAACGCTAGTAGAGACATAAACTAAAATATTAACTTTCTACAAATATTTATAATATAAAAACTACGTACCTACATACATATATACACCACTAGTTTTTAATTAGTACAAAAAAATGGGGCTCTTTCCGTACCAGTTACTGATCATATTTGTGTAGTCAAAAGCAAAAAAACGAAAACCAAAATTGACATAATTAGTAAATTCATAATTGAATCAATCATTCATAACAATTGCTATTAAAAAATACTTCGCGTAGTGTTTTTCCATTTTGATCGCCATTCATTCATTCATAATCAATAGGCTATACTATACAGTATTTCCATAAATTGAATGTCATTTGCGGATATAAACAAACGCTAATAACTTTGCTGTGAATATTATTTTTTGAATCTTTACTTAAATAATAACAAAACCTTTTCTAATAAGCCCTTGAAGTATTTGCACTAATTAAAAGTTACTGGTGTATATTTGTATATGCAAAAACAAATACACTTTGGCGTCAACTTACTCCTCCACATCGCTGCCATTTCAGTTAAATTAGATTTCATAATATTCGTACAAAGTAGTAGAAACAAAAAAAACTAATACATATTAAAAATATCACAAACTATAATAACTATACTTATAATTATACACGTAACATCGGCGTCGGGTTCCGCTGCGTGGTGTCGCGTAGCCGTCCTCGGAAACGTCGATTTTGGAAACACGACAGCTTTCGGCCAAAAGTCCTCTCTCAAAAAGGTCTGTAGATGGTGGGTTGGAACTCGTATCACGAACGACTTGAAGTTGGTGTCATGACGCGAGTCCAGCCTTATGCGTAGTGACTTGGATTGGATAACCATACCTTCCAAAGTAGTATTCAGCTTCTTTATTAGAGCAATTTTTATACATATTATAATACTATAATATATGTATATTAACTTCTATAGTCAATCACGCTTGTACGGTAAATAACTTAAATCGAGTAGATACAACCTTATTTACGGGCGATGCAGTGACAAATTGCTAAACCGTGGCCCTAGAACGCAAAGGGCAACTGAAGAACATATGTGGGTTTTAGTTAGTAAAAGTCTGACATACCCACTCCACCCTAGAATAGGAGAAGTCATTTGATGATTTCCAACCTAAAAAATTAACTGCTCTAAGTATGCGGACGGCGAGCAATGGGTGGTTCGCCGTCTGACCGTCCGGTAACCGTCCGGACCGAGCCCAAGTCGTCGACGGCGCGTATTGTTCCACGAGCGCTTCAGGGAGATGTCAGCAAATCGTAGGGGTCCAGCAGGGTCGAAGCCTACTGGGACCATGGGTAGTGTGAAAACGGAACCCGGGGCCCTGGGACGAAGGCAACGAAGGAACAGGAGTGGATTTTAGTCTATAAATGTCTGACATGCCCTCCCCGCCGCTTTGTCCAAGGGCGGGTGATGTCATTAGATGATTTCCCACCTAAAAAAAACTTATAGCTTAACAAAAGATTATAGTTTTTTTACTGACTAAAAATCTACTCCTGGATTTTTAGTCAGTAAAAGTCTGACACTATCTCGCGCTCCACCCAAGAGCGGGATTTGTCATTAGATGACTGTCCTAACGAAAAAAAAAGTTCCCAAGAATCAACATGAAAAGAAAGAAGTACGTATACAGCTCACCCTTAAAACGTTCACGAACCAAACTCGAAGCACTTGAAATCGAACTGGATGAATAATTTTCCATTCATATTACAGAACACCACCTCCAATTTAAGATTCACAACTCGATAGAATACCCACTGACTACTGCCGGGAATTGAATACACTCAAATGAAACTGCAAATGCCGTTTTCAATATCTTCGCCGGAAATAACATTTCGAGCAGGGATGTTACTGAGGCCATATTAGCGGAGGCGGAAGCGGAAAAGCTGAGCTTGACCTCCGCATTTGAACGGAGGTTTAACGAAGGCAAATTACATTAATGAAATTATTTTCATATATTATTTTCAAAGAAAATTATCGACTTAATTAGTCATCAAATATTAGTTATAGGGAACTATGTTTCGTTAAGAGTTTATACACACAAGCGGTATGTTGCCAATGGCAGAGGTAACTGCAGTACAGCTGTCGACCTATAGTGACAATTGACACACACGATGGCTGCCGCTGATCATCAAAGTTCGAATGTCGACGTGTCAACAGCTGGCGCCGATATGTCAACAGCTGCAATTACCTATGCCGTTGGCGACATGATGCCGCTCATGTGTATGAGCTCTAAAGATCTGCACTTTTGCGTCGTTATCACGATTTGTTTATGGTAGATAAAATAGTACGGCACCACCACATCACACATGTTGCCAGCATGGCAGTCTTATGGGAGCAAAAACTCAACACTTCCAGTAATATCTCCCCATTACATTATGCTAGAGTAATGTCTGCCACCACATTACAAATGTCTTTAAGTTTGAGCTAATTTCTTAGGTCTTTTAATTCCTTAACTAGTTCTACGTTATAACAAATTCCCTCCATTAGTTCTACGTTCCATCATCTATTCTCCGTTACAACTAATTTTTTTGTTAGTTCTCCGTTACAACTCTAATAAAACTTGCGGATCATACGAAAATTGATACAGATTTCGTAGTACGTAAATTAATATGAAGTGTCTGATGCGATGGTGAAAATGTATTTCGGAACTTCCGTTATAAATCCAATTTCGAGTAAAGTAGGTTGAACAAAGCACGACGAAGGAGTCTTGTCGGAATCTTGACTACTAGTTACAACAACAGAATTCCTCGGGTAGCGCTGTGTAGCACGCCACGCCTCACAAACGAGCAATAACTGCAAGTGCCGCAAATTACTAAGAAAATCATTTATTTTAAACGGTTTTGTATTGTTCGGTCTCGTTTTTGTTGGAGCTTTAACTGATTTTAATGTAAACCTTTAGTTAATTGCTTTCATACTTGATATTACGAGGTAAAACTTGAAAATAAATTTGTTCTTTATATTATGAGATATTTCTCTATCACTTCCACATCATTTGATTATATTACTTTTCCCCAAAAGGCGTAGGCCAAGTTTGCATACCAAAGTTTGGCCAACATTAGTAGGTCACATAATTTAGGAGGAGGTTGTAACATTGATATTTACCGAAAACAGTCCCAATTTCCAGGTTGCAGCTATGTATTTTCTAACTAATAGACAATTTCAATAATACTTTGCTTGACGAGAGACTCAGACAACGGACTTTAGGAACACAATAGCGTTTTTTTTAACCATTATACACTATAACCAAGTAGTCAGACGCCAGAAAGTCTGACCATTAGAATAGACAGTATAGAAATTTCTTTATTTCTTCTTTATGTATTTCTCTCTTTATTTCTTTTTCATTTTCTTTCTGCTCGTGTGTTTGTCGCCTAACTCCTCCTAAACGGCTTGATTAAACCACAATTAGGTAGTCTGACCATCAGTATAGACAGTATAGAACAGGGCAACACGATACTGCTTGAATAGCCAATTAGTATCGTCAACACGATTTAATTAGTAATTAAGTTGTGGAGATCTGATAGACAGTCGCTCCGTGTAAAATACACTGGTATTCAGCTGCATCCGGTTAAACTAGAAGCCAACTCCAATATAGTTGGGAGCCACAGTAGGCGCGGGCTTGCGGTCGGCGAACAATGGGTAGCTCGCCGTCCGACCTACCAGTGACCGTCCGGACCAAGCCCAAGTCGTCGACAGCGCGTATTGTTTCACACGCTCCTCAAGGAGATGGCAGCAAATCGTCGGGGCCCAACAGAGTCGAAACCTACTGGGGCCTGGAGTAATGTAAAAGTGAAATCCGGGACCCTAGG
Organism: Mythimna pallens; assembly: GCA_961205895.1. NCBI lineage: Eukaryota > Metazoa > Arthropoda > Insecta > Lepidoptera > Noctuidae > Mythimna > Mythimna pallens. The sequence goes on along the minus strand of OY540831.1, from coordinate 9,454,501 downwards.
ACAAAGGCAAATAAGGAACAGGAATAGGTTTTTAGTCAGGAAAGTCTGACACAAAAGAGCGGGAGACGTCATTAGATGATTTTCCTACCTAAAAAACATACAATTGGGTAAAATTCTAGAGAGAAAATGATGGCACCGCAATCAGAATTAAACAGTTCTTAAAAATAAGATGAAAACATTTCAACATACATTTATGAGACAAAGAAACTCGCGGTTTCTTTAACTAAAAGAACAATAAACAATACTAAAACGTTAAGTATATTAAATCCGTCCTAAAAGCGCTAGGCAAACACGGCAGTGTGAATGTATGAGTATATATTCAGTCCTGAGAACAGTAAGGTAATCTCTACACAACACCTAAACAAGACAATGTTAAAAAAAATCATTTGTAGTAACAAGCTTTTAAAGGATTTACCGTCATATTTGGTTTTATTTTGACGTATTTTTTTTTCATACTGTTGTTTTAAAGCCTTTTAATTGAAACATACATATCATGAATTTCATCAGGGAGCATAAAATAGTACATTTTGATTAAAATGGAGAAAGTTTGCTATTGCGACCGAGGTGGAATTCGCTCGAGCCGCAGGCGAGGGTGTTATGGAATTCAGGGCTGGAGTGGCAAATTCCCACGTGTATCAAACGTTTTTCAATACACTTACGAAGATATAAAAAACGGGGGTTGATGCGCGACTCGTGGCTTAGCTTGATACGATAAATACAATAAATTGTAGCGGGGGCGAGCTCGTACACTTTTCCGCACACTAGTGCGGAAAAGTAGCAGAAAACAGTAAATTGCGTACGTAAAAGCAATAGGAATAAGAGCGAGTTTTCGAGTGTATTGAAAAATAATTAGTAGGAGATCATCAGGAATCCGCCATATTGGATGTAGAATGCTGTCACTACGCGTACGCATGTATTGTCATTGAAACTGAGCAAAAACAAACATATAAACAATATTATATTACAATTTAATAAAAAGTTTGTAAAAATAACTAAACTCTTACTATAAACAAAACAAAACCAATAAACCCTAGAAAAACCTAAATCGGCCTCCTACTTAGTACCAAGATCCGATGTGTATTCAAAATCCGCGCGCCGACTATTTTCCGGGGCGCAATCTTGCATTGAAAGAGTTATTCCGTAGCTCGTGGCTCATGCCTCCATACAGGGCTGGCGTGGCGGCACAAAGGGGCTTTTATCGCCGGCGGTCGCTGAGTGCCAGTCCCTCCCGACCGCAAACAAAATCCTCACACAACACACGATGAATACTGCTAAGTAGGTTAGATGTGATATAATCTTGAGATTTACGATACGGAAAAAGTAAGTGCGATGGAAAAGTGTTTTTGATGCGAGAATGTGATTTAGATTGTCGGCTTTATTGTCTTGGTTTTAGTAGATATATATTACGAAGATGAGAATAAGAAATAATGGAAGCAGTCCTAAAGTACATATGTTACTGTTCTGTAAGCGAGTCCACATAATTGTAACGTGTGTATTACGCAATGTCTTTAAATATATAACCAGTATAGTGTTTAGTGTGTATTTGCTTTTCTGTTAGTTATTTTGTCTATAAATGTATATTTGATTAACTTGAGAAGAGACAGAGATCGACGTGGGGAACCCTAGTGTGGGATCCAGGCATAATCAGCCTCATAATGTTCCCACTCCTGGGACTCAGGCTTCCTCTCTAGGAGTGCGACATGTCTTTGAATTTTTGTGAAGTTTATTAAAATGTAAAAATCATTACCATAAAAGCAACATAAGGTGACAATAACAGCTGCACATTGCCGCTAACCATACGCGATCTCAATAAATTTACGCTTAATAAATACTTAATGGATAATGAAAGCTGCATTTTAACAGCTCCGTTGTACGGAACAAGTTTCCCGAAATACGAATAAAATACGTAAAGAATAGTAGTCTCTTTTACAAGAATATTCCATTGAGCTGAGGTTGAACGTGAAAGAATTTTTTATCGGAGCAAAGCGTGCGAGCGCAAGTGGCGAGTTCCACAGATAAAATCTAGCTTTGCTATCTGAGTAAACACGTGAGTGAAACGTGCCAAAGAAAGAACCCAGTGGCTAATACCCTTTTGCTGTGTAGACTTACAGTTAGCGGACGTAACGTGCACTTTAGTTAGTAACCCAGTTAATTAAAAAGAACGACTTTGTAAGGGAAAAATGTTACTTTTGAAGTCTGTAGTCGTCTTTTCAAGTTAACTTTGCATTTATAATTTTCAACTGTAGTCTCGCAGGAAAGTTTCTATGGGGTTATTTGTATTCTACACTACACTCATAAATTTTGTTTAAAAGATAATGCGTCGGAATTGCATAACTAAACTTCGCCAAGCCCGTTCCATCATCGGACCACCAGGTGCACGGCAATGCTTCACCAGTACATGGCGAACATCCCACCCATACGCATAAATCGTTTTTGATATACATTCATTGTGCGTAGAGGTCAATAAGTTACTTCTAAAAAAGCGTGCTCCATTGTCGACCACATCATCGCTTACCGATAGGTGAGGTAGTGGTCAAACGCGAGCGTATTAATAATAATAAAATAGTACTTTAAGGGGATGGTACCAAGGTAGCCCGCGAATTCAAATTGTAAACAGTATTTTTATTAAAATATGATTTACGAGCATAATACGTTGTATATTACGAAATCATAAAGTCTAACCCTATTGAATTGCCATTTCATGAAAACATCATTCAATAGGGTTAACTGAACTGAGAGGGTTGTAATGATTTTAACGATTATAACATGGGAAAGCCATACCTAATAAGGTCGCCAATCACATTTTAAAAACATGGAACCTAATACTGGCCTGTAAAATGCAACAAACTTAAGAAAATTTTAATTTCGGAAGCCCTAAAAGCAATGAAACACACTTGTAGCAACATAAATCGCGGTGCAGCATAGGATTACCAATGTTGTTTAGTTTCCGACGTAAAAGTCTCAGAAAATGCATTTCCCGGCACCCAATAATCCGTTTCACAAAGAAATGAACGTGACAATGCATTTTAACAAGTCTGTCGTGCGGTGTCGTGCGATCTCATTCGTGTGGCGGTAACCACAGCCTATATCAGAGTCGTATCGATGTCGTAAACGCACGAACTGGTGCTATAAATTCGATCGTCGTTGTTCGGATTGAGCAGTTTATGACGTTATATTATCTACTGTATAGATAATATACGTTACCTACCTACTGTAAGTTCCATCTACATAGATGAGACATACCGTGGATTAATTCATGGCGTACCATTTTGTTTTATGGAATTTGTGGATAGATTTCAATGTTAGTTGATAGTTTGGTTAGGGGTCTGTTTTATTACAAATGTAGAAACTGCCACCTTTATCTATGTCGTTATACATATAATTCTTATGTACGTATGTTAGTCACGTAACTCCTCCTAAAAGGCTTGACCCATTTAGATAAAACTTTGTCTGTATATTAGAGTGGGTTCCTAGGTCCTTTCGGGACCGCTATTACCTTTATATGAAAGAAGAAACTTACCCCCTTTTATGATGTGGGAGGCGAGCACTAAACAGGGGTTTTGAATATTCGTCTTTTTCTTTTTTCTTTACCCCTTAAAAAAAAGAAAAAGACGAATATTAAAAAAAATAACATAGAGAAATTTCCCCCTTTTTACCCCTTAAAAAGGGGGAAATTTATCTATGTACAATTTTTTTATTCTTTGGGCCAATTTCCTAAAAAGTTAACCCAACCTAAGTAAAAGGTTAGCTCTTCAAAATTTGATTCTTCGACTAATCCATATGGCCAAAATTTAATTTCAATTTGAGGTCTGATGACATGTTCATATGAAAATAGGTATACCAAATAACAATAACAAGTCTATTTTTCTTCTTTTGATCTTTGTCAAGTGGCATTGCTGTTAACTGCAATATTAAAATAACAGAAATTAGATTAGAGACTTTGACTTATGAATAAATAGGTTTTTATGATTGTTAATACGGATGATTAATGTCAGAAGTGTCATTAAAATAATACCAGTCTCAATTTTATTACTTTATTATTAATATTAAATACACCGTTAAGTTTTGATTGTTAATTCTAAATAATAATTATTAATTCTTAATGTCTTAGTTAAGAATTAATAATTAAGGCATATCAAAAGTGTCATATTTAGAACAAGTTTATACTCCTATGATTTTTTAATTATTCAAAAGGTTATAGCTGAGTAAATATAATAAATAAGACTAGAACTACTGACTTGTACATGGTCAAAAATTGGACATGAAGAATTACGCAGAAATAGTGCTCCTTTCGTGCTGGAGAAGAGAAAAACTAAATTATTTAATGATTCGTATGGGGTTTAATCATATGGATCAGGCACAGATGAATCAGGATTATGCCTAAAATCATGCATAGCTCATCATACACACAGACTTCATTATTGTCATTTTTCTACACGAGTCTGTAAATCAAAAGCATCATATGAAACACAGATCGTTCAAAACAATAAAATATTTTTTTAAAGTAGGCTTGTAATCAGGATGCCACCTGAACCAAACACAGATGAATTAGATATTTACCTTCATAACATCAGGATCTAAGCCAATCAGCCGCACGTCCGCCTTCTAGTTCGTCCGTTGAAAGACTGGGTTCCTTCGAGCCAGACTTTCCTTATCATCACCCGACCAAGTAAGGCGCAGCGTACGCCATATTAATCAATATTATACGCCGGACACTTCTTATTTACTTTTTTATAAACCCACTAACGTAGTTATAAGACACATTTTTTATAAGAGAACAATTCATTTCCTTTCGATATAATTATAATTTATATTGATGTATCAAAGGGCAAATGTGTCATCACCCATTTTGTTCAGGAAAATGGCAAACGAACGCGCTATGTACAGGAGGTGCAGCAGGTGTGCAGGTTTTTTCAGGAGAACAAACTTAAATAATAATACCTTAACTTTAACTTTTTTACTTTTGTTATTGACTAATTGTAATTTATTGTGTTTTTATTCATGACTGTAATTTTGTATTTTTGTAGTACGTATTTTTTTTTTTATTTAAAATTATAATTTCAAATTTTATAATCAATTGAAATGAACTTTAATTTAATTTAATTTTAATATTTTATTTTGTACTTTGACAGCAATTATTTGAAAAAATTAATTGATCCCAGTAAGGGATAAAGCTAAACTATACAAAAAAAACATTACATGCCGTTTTGTTAGTTGGTTACAGAAATATACCCATAGACATCGAAAATGTTGTCCCTGAAGAATTACCCAAACACAAAAGTTTTTCATTATTCATTATTCCAAACCTCTATAAAACGATTTAGGAGGTGTTAAAGGTTATATGCAAGGTTCTTATTCCTTGAGTTAATTAACTTAAAATACGGCACAAATTCTAACCAAAATGAATAATAAAGATGACCGTTTTTAATTTCATTTTTAATTCGTTTTTTTAAACTAATCTTGAAATACGGTTTAAAGGGTGTTCAAGTTTTTATGGAAACAATTTCACGGACGGAGTCGAGGAAAAGTGCTAATTTTTGCATGTAAACTCAAATATATAATACTTTCATAATATAGAGAAATGCTTTTACAAAACCACGTTATATGTACAGCTTCTATTGATTTGACAGCGCGCTCCTATCAAGCTGACAAAGACAACATTACCTATGAAGTATATTAAAAAGCACTTGTATAAGTTGGTTTGATTTTATATTTTTAATTATGGGTTCTGACAAACGTTGTCCTGCCCGAAAACTGACTTTTCGTCAGACAGAAAAATTGCAAACCATACTGCAGAATCACCAATCGGGTTCAATTTTATTTACAAATCATCCGGAAACCCATTCAAACATACACACAAAATTTCATCCAAATCGATTAAGTTCTTCTGCAAGAGTTATATGACAAACACACGTACATAAGAATTATATATATCTAAAATACAAAAACTCATCACATAATATACGATTCGACATGACTGTACGCTTTTGGCGTGCACGATAAGTTAAAGAAACCAAATATTTCCGGTAAAAGTCGTCAAGTGAAAGTGAAGACTATATACATAAACCCTAGCTCTTGGCAGCTTAACCTCCGTCGTTCCGCTACAAGTTAGAGTAAGTTACAACTTACTTCACTCAACAGATACGTCGGTAATGACAGCCTCTTTAAAGCCTTCTGTACACGGAGAGGAAAAATTTAGATAAATCTGCGTCAGTTTGGCTTGACAAAACGAATGAATTGAACCGAAAGAGTGATGCTGTTCATTTTTTACGATTTGCTTTAAGAAAATTTTGCAGCTGATTTATATACACAGACCTTTCTTTTGGTAGAAAATCATCAAATAATTCCACCTATTCCGGGTAGATCGAGTAGGCGTTTCAGACTTTTACTGACTCAAACTCACCTGTGTTCCTTCATTTGCCATATGCGATCCAGGGCCGCGGTAACTATTTCGAACAATTCGGTAGATGTATGATGTGAGCTTAGATTTCTTAAGCAACCCCACTACCAGGCAGGTAAGGTAGAACTACATTGAACCCACGTGGGCCACGTATAACGATCTAGGCGCGTCTCGATACTTTTTTTTAGCAACTAGATTAGTAGAACTACATTAGACCCACGACACATGACGCAACTACGTACGTACAACTCAGGCGTCACCCACGTGTGCCTCAGTCTAACGTTGTTCCAGTTTAACACCTATCGTCAATCCTATACTGCCGACATACTATGACGCTATCGCTTGCTTAGGCATCGCATCATCTTTCTGCAATTGCCCCATATTAGTTGAGGTCGGCGTAAAACGATTTTTTCTTTGATTCTTTTCTGTCATAAATCAAAAGAAAGAACCGATTTTTGGATGGCCTTCATTTTCCCATAACGGCATTGCATGCTTAGGAAAATCAAGCATTAAAGTTCATCCATACAGAGCGGTACAAATTTTCTGGAGTTTGCTAAAAACTGATACTGTTTAGCAGTCTTTATAACTACAGTTTATACTCCAGTGTAAGTAGGAGCTATTTGCTACAAGTACAGATAGTAAATCTGACCTTTCGATCTAGATTATTTTGCCAAAGGGCATCTCGGAATAGCTGCTGTTTCGTAAGCCGTTGTACAAATATCATGTTGAACATACTAAGATAATAATGTATATAAGACTTTTTCTTTGTAATAAACTAAAAATATTTGAAAAAATTTAAGAAAATACTTGACAAAGTATAAGAACGAAAATAATGTATAAGTATGTAATTTAAAAATGACTGTATAAAGACAAACTCACAAGACCAAGAGTAAAAAAAAATACTAAGGTTTGGTTGAGCTAAATTTTATTTAGAACCTAAAAAATAAAAAAGCCTTTTCTTTTTCTTAACTTTTTTTTTTCTTTGTTAGCGTTCGTTGTGTCCCACTGCTGGCCTCCCACGTCTCTCATCTCTGACCAAGTTTGCTCCGCGAATATGATCAGATTGTCACACCACTATCGCCATGGTCGACCTCAATAGCTATAGCCCGTTTGTACATTATTATTATTATAAAATTTTAATATTTATTATTTTTGATGTTTTTTAAGTATTATTATTATATAACAGTAAAAATTCCTGAATAATAAATACATGATCCTATTTTATAAGTTTTTATACAAATACGCTTGTATAAGAATAATAATAACTTTTTGTTTCAAACATCTATTATTCTTGTCATTATTATTTATTCCGAGAGCATCTGTGATGTTCAATTTCGTAAATGTTATACATTAATAGATTTTTTGAACAGTACGCGCCGTTGACGACTTGGGCTCGGTCCGGACGGTTAGCGGACGGTCAGACGGCGAGCCGCCCATTGCTGACTGAAAATCGGGATCGGAATCCTGGCGGTGGTTGGGGCGTGAGGACCGTTGCCTCACGCGATTAGCTGCCTCATTTGCTAGCACTACAGCTTCGCAGAAGGGGCGACCGCCTGCCACTCCTCCTCGCTCCGGACCATGGGCTGATAGAGATCGCCGACCCCCAGGAGATTTTTTGATCTGGCATTTTTCAGTAGCAGCCAAATCTCTTTAGCTGTTTACGCGTGAAAGTATGAAAAATAAACTCATATTTGCATTTATAATATTAAGTTAGGAATTAGGATATAAAATATATTTATGTAACTTAGGGCTGATTTTTAAACAGACGGATAACCCTTTCAATTTTATATAAAATTACTACATATTCAATTTCAGATGCCTTACATGATAAACACGAAAACTTTTTTGTACAAAACGCTATCAATGTGAAGCACGCTCAACAACGGAGGCACGTACTCACTAACCTTCTCGTAGCTGAATAGCTACGTCGGTACCGTAGCAGATAGCTACGCCGTAGCGCCGGCGTAGCACGCCTGTTTAGCCCTGTCGTTTGAGATAAGGCTAAATTCAAAATTTCGCTGCGAAGATAAGCTAATGAGAATAATTTTTGGACTACCTCACTAGCATATTAAGCTGTTCGTGTATTAAACTGGGTTATTGTGTGAAGGTGTATAATTTTACTGTTAGGTTTAGAAGATAATGAGAATTTTGTATGGGTCTATTTTGTTTTTATACTCGATTTTTTTAGATATAATCTAGATTAGAGATTATTTTTATTATTAAAATTATTGTTATGAGCCTGTTATGTCCTACTGCATGGTAAAGGTCTCCCTTCCGTTCTACTACCCTTTTTTGTCCTTAGCCACTTCTGGACCACCAAAATCGTTACGCCATCTCCTTCTGGGCCCCTGGCATCTCTTCTCTTTTTATTCAAATGATAAAATATCTTTGGGTTTATAATTTAAATAGCTTATTTTGTCGTCCATAAAACGTTATTTATGCAGGGCATTACTAAGTTTTTATTAAAATATACCTACCCTTTGTTCCGCCGCAATACTTTTCCGTGGCAGAACAGTAAATCCTTATAATCCGCAAGGAGCGTCAACATTTCGGTGCAAATACACAAAGCCAACTCTGTGTGCTTTATCTAAAAAATTTTCTCCTACAAAACCTTGGTCTTAGGAATACCGGCGAGATTTAAGATTTAAAAAGATGATGAAATAATCCGCTTTGTTATAAAATATTAGGATTCTACAAGTTGAAATGTTAAAATATTTATTTCTTTTAAGTTACTATATATACCACTGGGTTCTTACTTCCATGGCCCTGGAATGCAAAGGACAACTGAAGGACACAGGTGGGTTTTAGTCAGTAAAAGTCTGTCCCACCCTCTCGTTCTACACTAGAGTGGGAGAAGTCATGGGATATTTTTCACCTCGTTTTTTTTTTAAGATTACCGTCTTCTTGTTCATGTTGAGACCGCTCCTCTCGGCATCACTGTGCACTGCCGGTAGTGAACGAGGGGAGCGCGGACACAATCATTAAAACATATATTACATTATTTTTATTATTAAAGAGGCAGTGGTGGCCCAGTGATAATAGCCTCGACTTTCGAGTTTTAACCCAGTTAGGCGCATTACTTTGTGTAATTTATTTCATCACTACTGATCTTAAAACGGTGAAGTAAAGCATCGTGAAGAAACCAGCATATCCTAGAACAAAAAAATCGAAGATATGTGACATCAACCCACCCACACTGGGCCCGCGTGGTGGATTACGGCCCATTCTCTCCTACAGAGGAGGCCTGAGTTCCAGCAATGGGAATATATATGGCTGATTGTGACCTACTTCTCGTAAGTCGAGGCCGTTGCCACTGCTCTCGAACTGAAACTGAAACGAACAAACATATATATCAATTCAAAGCTAAGCTAAGCTAAAAGCTTGTTATAAAAAAAGGACTATAAGCCGTCTTCAGCACGAAGGAACTCCTTGACTTAATCCTCTTTCAAATATAAGACGACAATTCGAAATCCATGCAACGTGTCGGGCGTCGACGCACAGGATCTAATAACCACCTTAACGTGTGTCACCGTTTGTCATCTCAGACAGGTTATTAAGGTCAACGGGCAGGACCGATTATTGCTCTAGCTACTTATTCAGTAAGGTGAATGAACTTTCTTTTATATGGTACTTAAGCTGTGGTAGTGATAGTTGATGTAAAGGTGAACATGGAGTTGATTATTGAAATGACGAGTAGTAGGGAAGTTGAATGATGCGCTGATTATAAACAAATTGCTTTAGGAAACTCATAGTACTAGAACGCAAAGGGCAACTGAAGGACACAGGTATGGTTTTTTAGTCAGTAAAATTCTAACGCGCTCCACCCCGACCGGGAGAAGTCATTGGATTACTTATCACAAATAAAAATAAAAATAAAAATTTAAAAAAAAATTGCTTTAAAATGAAAACAACGCCCGAGCTTGGCCATGCTATTTGCAACATATGAAGAACAGTCAGAATCAGATAGACCTTGAGGCAATAAATTGACTAAGTTCAATAAAGTGGATTATCCGGTTTCAGCAAATACTATTTTTTTACTTAATAATGCTTTTATACTCTAAAAATGAAATAAATATACTTCAGCGCCATCTAGCGAGAACATGGCCAATCTCGGGCCGGTAGCTTTCACGTTAACTGATTGCTTGATTGAAAATGATAAAATTTAATTTTTATAGTCAATAGGTACAAAATATAATCATCATCATCAATTCAGCCGAAAGACGTTCACCAGGTCATCGGTCCACCTTGTGGAAGGCCTTCCAACGCTACGTCTTCGGGACGTGGTCAATCTCTCTAGAATCTTTCGTCCTCATCGGCCAAAACTATTTTTTTTAAGCAGTATTTTTTTTTTAGTAGTAATTATACGCAAATTGATTCCTAGTGGATATTGATATGTAAAATTGGTGTAGTTTTAAATCTCAAGTGTCTGCGCAACTGAACAATGTGTAGAATCATTGAAACAAGCGCGATCTCGGTAAAATGGAGCTGAGAATTTTATTGTAGTTTTGACTACCTCAGCGAAGTTAGCCGAGAAGGCTGACTCGATATATTTGCTCCCAAATTTTACAAATATATTAGAATGTGTTGCACCTGCATATTAATGGTAAACTAATGAATTAATAAACTACTCATACGAAGACATGGCTTAAAGGACTTAGTATCCACACAAAAACATTAACAAAAAAAAATCGGCCAAAACTAAAAACTAGTCAATATGGAAAAGTAAGACATGTTTCAAAGATCTCAAATAATTTGTATTAAGGGCAAGAGAGTGGTGGGCTACAGGATGGTTCGAAAGATTTACTGCGCCCCTGAAACGCTAAGAGAAACTAGACACAGGTGGGTTTTCGTCAGTATGCAAACTTATAGCGTTAAAAAAACAGTAAACGTGCCCAAGAATGTAACGACTCGCTGTAACGTCACCTGTCATGATCGGCCTCCAATGGCGAATGAATACGATCTTACGATCAAACCGTTTGTTGCACGGATCATAACAGATGACGTCATCGTAAACAATTCAGCGAGAGCGCGCGTTTCCAAGTAGCCGTTCAGAAAAACTTTAATAAATCCACCATTTCTTGACGGACATTCATCATCATCTTCCTGCCCTTGTCCCGTGCTATTTGGGGTCGGCGCAACACGTTTTCTTCCTCCATTCTGCCCTGTCACTCGTCATACTATCACTAACTTCCTTTTCTTTCATATCACTCTCCACACAATCCATCCATATTTTCTTTGATCTCCCTCTCCCTGTCCATCCATCCACATGTAAACTCATAACTCTTTTAGTAACATGCGTTTCATCCCTCCTCTTCACATGACCATACCAAGACAAACGATTCCCTTTCAACTTTTCAGTCACTGGCGCCACTTTCAAACTTCCCCTAATATACTCATTTCTCACTTTATCCATTCTCGTCACACCACACATCCATCTTAACATTCTCATCTCCGCTACGTGCAACCTTTTTTCATCCGTCTTTTTCACAGCCCAACATTCTGATCCATACAGTATGACAGACTTTATCACGGACTTGTAAATTTTACCCTTCAACTTGAGGGGCATCTTGACGGACAATTATAATTTAAAAAAAAATGCTCAGTAAATTATTACACATACGATGTACTTAGTAAAAATCGGATTTGCTATTATGTGATTGATCCTCATTGGATTAAAGGTGATGAGAAAGAAAGAGAATGATGATGGAAAATGATAAAAAAGTTTTATATTCAGCAAGTATAAAAACTAGAAAGGTGTCACTACTGAGATGAAGACTGTATGTGTGTCCATATGATAGTATGTAGATATTCCAGGAGTTAAAGACCAACGTAATTTAACCAACTTTATTAAGCTAGCTATTTTAATATAGGTCATAATTTAAAATTCCCTCGCACAAAATAATTCAATACAATGCTATTAATTATTTTACAACAATAGTAACTACAGCAAATTATGTATGAAAATGCTGGGATCCCGGAGAGTGCAATTAAGTGGTTGTTTTAACGACATTATACACAATCAACTAGCACATTAGTAAAACTGTAATACAGTACAATAAACGTAGTATTCGCTAGAGCTTTCTTCCTATTATGAACATATCCATACTAAAAAAGTTAATCTGTCTATCTGTTAGGTACGTTATAAAGGTCCTGAAGGACTCTTTATATAAACACACCACACGGCCGAAGCCACAGTCAAAAACTAGTAACCACACTCATCATACCATTATTATAAAGGCGAAAGTTGGTGAGTGTCTGTATGTTTTTTACTTCTCCACACTCGGACGGCTGAACGGATTTCAATGAAACTTGGTACATAGGATACTTTTTATTCCGGGAGTATGTACCCTTGGGATGCACAGATAGTGTGAATGTGAAACCCGGGGTCCTGGGACCAAGACAAAGAAGGAACAGGAGTGGGTTTTTGTCAGTAAAAGTCTAACACCCCCTCTCGCTCCGCCCAAGAGCGGGGATGTCATTGGATGATTTTGCCACCTAAAAAATATTACACTTGGGATAATAAGAAAAGCGGGCGAAGCCACTGGCAGTAGTTAGTAAATCTGTATACATAAAAGGTGAAATCCTGACTCACTCACTGACTTATCATCGCCCAGCCCTAACCTTTGGACCTAGAACGGAAAAAAATGTACAGATGTTCTTTTTATAATGTATACAAAGAATAAAAAAAGATTTTCTAAAATTCACCTCATAAGCCCCTCGCGTTAGTCGCATTTGCAAGCGCTATAAAATACCAACGCGCTACTAACGCGCTACAGCATCGCGACTGTATCGTTGCGAACGCGCTACAGCATCGCTACAAAAAGTCGCCGTGGACGAGGGGCCTTAATGGGATGATACGAGAGTCCAAAATGTTTTATGGAGAAACTCACTTTCAAACGGGTCCAGCCACTGGCAAAAACGATATTTTTGTATGCTTTATGTCAAAATTACTAATAATTAATCACATAATGTAATTAAACTTTGGTCTGATTATTATATAACTTGAATCTATTTAATTTTATGTTGTATTGTTTTATTATGTTATTAATTTATGAATTGAATTATTAATTAACTGTTTATTTTGAATAAAGTAATAATTTTGTAATGTCATTATTTATTTAATAAATTAAAATGCTCGTTTAGTGGCACTCATTACCAACATTTTTGTTAAAATACAGATAATGGATTGGGTCGCAATATTGTTACTACTTACAAAATTTATTGTTAATTTACTAAGTACTGTACTCGCATATGGTGGCTATTAATTGTCCCTAAATAAAGAAAACAAGATAAACAAATAAAATAAAACTTGTCATAAATAATGCCGACAATTAAGGGATGGGCTGTGGGATCGCTCGAAAGATTTACCGCAGCCGAACACATGTGGATTAAAAATTCTGACACTCCTTCTAGCTCCACCCAGAGCGGGAGGGGTCCTTTGATATCCTACAGAAAACAACGACGGGCAAGACCACGAACAAAAACTAGTACTAAATAATACCAACAACAGAGGGATATTAGCTACAGCTTTTTCAGTTAAAAAAATACAGGCTTTTTGGCCCTCAGAGTCCATTGAGGCAATTATGCAAATAGATAAGACGTGGCAATACAATGAGAAGTCGACGGGTCTGCGGTGCCGAACAGACTCTGGGCACCAATAAGAACTGTGTTTTATATTCGTGAAAATTCGAATGTACTTTGTGTTTAAATTAAAGATGTTATTGCTGGAATAATTCGTGCATGAAATGTTTTAAGGGTTCCATACCCAAAAACTGCTTACGGGATCTCATTACTAAGCCTCCGCTGTCCGTCCATCCGTATGCTTGTCTGTCCGTCTGTCAGCGGGCTATATCTCATTAACCGTAAGAGTTAAAGATCTGAAATTTTAAAAGAATATGTATTTTTTTTTTTGCCGCTACAACATCAAATAATACATTTAAAGTAAAGTTAAAAATTAAAGGGGGTTCCATACAAGACACATTATTTCGTCGGTGTTTTTTTTGCCCGATTTTAACATTGTGGTACGGAAGCCTTCGTGTGGGATTCCGACTCGCACTTGGCCAGCTTTTGAGTCTTTGTTTCCTGATAACTACAACCTAGCTATAAGTCAAATATTAATAGGTTACTTCTAGGCAAGCGTGCTCCATCGTCGGTCACATCATCGCTTACCATCGGGTGAGGATAGTGATCAAACGTGAGTCTAGCAATAAAAAAAAAACATAAAACTATAATATAGGTATAGATCAAAATATCTGCGAAAAGCCAGCTCATTATAACATCCTTTTCCAACACATTCAGGCGATAATGGTGTACTGCATCATTAAAATTTTATGACTCGCGTCACAAGTGAAAATATCGCATATAATACACGTCCGGGAGCAACAAAATTAGCGTTAACAATGAAATCGATCCTTAATATAGCCTCAAACCGCTAACCATGCAAAATTAAAGGAACGTTTATTATCATAATGTGGTCCCTAAAAAGCTTTTGCTCGTTGTAACGGTGAAATCACTTTCCCTGTGAATTTTTATAGCATTTTATTGTTTATGCCCGTTCCCCCAACCTATTATAGCACTTTGCGTGTGAATTATTTGGCAACTTGCTTGCTTATACCACCCATTACACGATTTATGTACTAGCCCAACAGCACACACACCAAATAATACAATGCCCGTTAAAAAATCGTGCCCGGCATGTTTATAGCACTTTGCGAACTTCAACTGTACTTTACCGAATATTTCTGGTTGTATTCGACAGCAGGGTTATTAATATTTTATCAAACAAAGTTTGAGACGGGCTATTTAGGATTTAACGGCTTTGGGCGCCAGTCAAGCGTTATTTTAATGTCAATAACAGTTATTTGTTTAATATTTCTGTACCTATTTGAATTAAATACTCCGTCGACAAACGTACGAACGCTGACGATGCGACGACGCGCGACGCCTAAGAATTTGTAAACACGCTCTACAGCTAAATTCCAAAATTAAACACTGCTTTATAATATCCTTCCATGTTCCTAAGCTTATATAAACCACAACCCCTATACTAAAGGATATTTTGAATCCTCTTAGCGCTTCCACTATAATACCGTCGCAATTTCTTCTAATTATGACATAATGTGCCTTAGCGAGACCGCTCTTGATATCTAGAACGGTCTCCTGCAGGGAAACACACAAATTCATATTAACTAAACTAGAATTTTCTTTTTTATGTGCTTGGGTTACATACAGGTCAAAGTGGCTTGCTCAACTTTATCAAGTCATACAGCTATTAGTGCGGACGCCCGTACCTTTTTTTATGGTAATAATATTCAAGTAGGAGAGGTAAGTTTGTGAAGCGACATATATTATGCGTATGAGGTAATTATACTTAATTGAACATTCTACATTTCCCTTATCTAAGCAAATAGAATTATCATAAAAACTTTTACGTTGATATGAGCGTGTAGCGACATCTATGGCGTCACATAAGAACTAATACTGCATCGCGCAATCAAGGTTCTCCGCGCGTTTAGAACATATAGAACAGCCCGAAATCATCTATCGGGCAGTTGTAGCCCACCAGACATAACACCCGTCTGGTTGGAGGATCCTCCCTTTTCAACGGAGGTTTGCGGGACTTTACTCTCAGTTCCGCATACCTCCAAACTGGTGACCCTCGACAATGAACGTCAGCGCAGCCTTCGTGCAGCCACTACTTCGTGACGTCATCATCACTTCCTCAAGCTTTCGAGCAGCGAGCCATACAGCCAGCACCCACGGCTTTAAAGGGTATCCTGACCACCAGCATGCCTACCTGGTCATACCTGGTCATCACCTTCAGCCTCATCAGCGACCTTGGCTAATCACACCGCACCTTTGGCCAGTCACATGAAGAGCTATGAAGAACCTCTCCTGGTCGACGCAAGCAGTCAAGCCACTACATCGCACAGCACCGCTCCGACTCACTGGAGCCAGCAGCACTACTCCGACTCACTGGAGCCTGCAGCATCATCCCGACTCACTGGGACATCATCACCCCGACTCACTGGGACATCATCACCCTGACTCACTGGGGCATCATCCCGACTCACTGGGACAGCAACACCCCGACTAACTGGGGCATCGTCCCGACTCACTGGGACAGCAACACCCCGACTCACTGGGGCATCACCGCATACAGTTCCGACTCACCGAGAACTATGCGGTGCGGCATTCAGTTCCGACTCACTGGAACCAACCTACCACTGGCCTGGCACGCATCAAGAAGCATCAAGAACCATCGATCTCCGATCTCCGGAGGGGAGTGATGTAACGACATCTATGGCGTCACATAAGAACTAATACTGCATCGCGCAATCAAGGTTCTCCGCGCGTTTAGAACATATAGAACAGCCCGAAATCATCTATCGGGCAGTAGTAGCCCACCAGACATAACACCCGTCTGGTCGGAGGATCCTCCCTTTTCAACGGAGGTTTGCGGGACTTTACTCTCTGTTCCGCCTACCTCCAAAAGCGTATTATTTTTTTTTTAAGAATAAGTGGTGAAACAGTACGCCCTTTTTAGGAACGTGCGTCGACGGCGCGCTTTTATCCTATTAAAGGTCTACAGGCTGCGTCTGACTCGCGTGCGTACGCGTCTGTATCGCTATAAACGCGCGTCAACAGCGCGTTTAAAAAACGTGGTGTGCACAGGCCCTTAGTGTAATGATATTTACCCAATAAAAAGAGTGTCCATCGAGTTTCTTGCACTTTCTTCTCCATAGAGCGTGCAAATTAACTTCACTTGTTTTTGCCGACCGACATTTTGACAATTCAAAAGTGCCTGTCTATTTGAAATAAACGTTTTTGATTTCCGTCTCAGTCTGTAAAATCATCCAATGACATCCCCCGCTCTTGGGCGGGGCGTGAGGGTGTGTCAGACTTTTAATGACTATAAACCCACTCCTGTTCCTTCGTTGCCTTTCATACCAGGGCCCAGTCTTCCTTTCGCGCGTGGAAGTTCGACCTCCTCCTTTGCTAGCATTATTGCTTCGCAGAAGGAGGCAACCGCCTGCCTCTCCTCCTCGCTTTGGACCATGGCCTGAACCAAGGCCCGGCACAAGAGATCGTAGCCGCCGATCTCCCCCACGAGAACACGGTGGTAACTGCCTATCTGGGCTCCACAACCCAGTAACACGGTACCCCCTTGACTGGCAAGACTGGCGTCATATTTTCTGTCTTCAGACTGTCCGTAAATCTAAAAATGAAACCCGGAACGGCTTGACGTGCTTTCTGAGGCACGGCGGAATTTTTATATGTTAACATGGTCACCCATCCGTAGATCGACCGTGGCAAGCTTTACTTAACTTCAGAACACGACCCGTGTGTCTGATACTATTTTAGCCATCAAGTAACTCAAGATAAGGTACAATAAAAAGATTATACCACACGGTACTTTCCTTCAATGACCTAATAAAAATCAACATTCCATTTAAATATTTTTTTTAATTGATATAAACCAGTGCTTGACTGCAATCCCACCTGATGGTAAGCAGTGATGCAATCATTGACGGTGAGGCGCACTATTTTATTAAGAGCCTATTCACTCTAGCCTTGAATTTTCGCTTTGAATCAAATACCCAATAGGAAACAGGGTGTAACAACGCCATTAATCACATTACGTTCAATTCGAAATAGAATTCACACTATTCCATACAGTACTATGTCTAAAGTGCTCGTAAATGGTATTCCAATTGAAACATTTATTGGTAAGTACAGCTTGGAACCGCAAATGGAGTTGCGTCATGACCGATAGACGCTGTTTAATGTTTCTAAACCGTGATATATTTTCCTCTACATATCTTTAACACAAGCCCACATCAAATTGTTCTTTATCGCTGGGAACAATTTGATGACAAATGATTATTACAAGTCTTTTTTTTTTGGTAGGAAAATCATCTAATGACATCCCCCGCTGTTGTCAGACTTTTACTGACTAAAGACCATTCCTGCACCTTCGTTGCCTTTCGTACCAGGACCGAGTCTTGCTTCCAGAATCAGACCCTTGGCCCCAGTAGGCGTCGACCCTGATGGGCCCCTACAATTTCTGACATCTCCTTATGGCGCGCGTGGAACAGTAAGCGCCGTCGACGACTTGGGCTCGGTCCAGACGGTTAAAAGACGGTCGGACAGCGAGTTACCCATTGCTCGCCGTCCGCAAGCCTGCACCTACAGTGGCCGCAAAACGGGATCGCAATCTCGGCGGCGGCTGGGGCATAAGGACCGTTGCCTCACGCGTGCGGCCTCGTCCTTTGCTAGTATTACTGCTTCGCAGAAAGAGGCGACCGCCTGCCACTCCTCCTCGCTCCGGACCATGGCCTGTAGCAAGGCCCGGCGCGAGTGATCGCCGCCGCCGAATTATTACAAGTCTTCAAGTCCCAGCAGGGCTGAAGCCTACTGGGGTACTGGGCTACATGGGTTCACTGCCGAAAGGGAGCCCGGGGTCCTGGAACACAAGACAAAGAACGAACATAGGAGTGGGTCTTAGTCAGTAAAAGTCTGACACATCCTCCCGCCAAAGAGCGGGAGAAGTTATCTTTAAGTCAAATCTTTAAGTAGACAAGGTTAGCCACCCTAAATAAGCACTTAACTTTTTTAGGTACTTAGGGGCGTTTGAAAAGTTCTTAGCATAAACAAAAAAATATAAAATATGGAACTTCTCCGACCTCAATTCACTTCTTCTGTTGCCGTCAATCATTTAAATCCATAATCCTATTCTTAAAATATTTGTACAAGATGGCTGACTGGGATGAACCTGTTTTTTCATATCTTACATTTATTTATTTACTTATACATTATTCTATAGTTTTATATAGGATAAAAAAAATGAACCAAATCTTTACCTATTTGCTGGCTAAATATTCGCCAGCTTTTGGTAATGTTTTTCATCAATTTTCATATGGAAACCTAATAAAGTATTCAAAAATTTATGAACTATCAAACAGAGGCTATCAAAATAACAAATATTAAGAGTTCAATATTAGCCACGACACATCGTTTTATATAACTCCACAGTAACATTCAGGATCTGCCAAAATCTTGTGATTTTTAGGGTTAAATTATTAGTTGTCTAAAATATATTTTTATTAAATAATAATAATAAATGTTTATTTTCTCACCACAATATTTTACAATACATCAAATTCTTAAAATATAGTGACAAATGTTTTATTAGTGTGCAGACTGGTGCCTAAACTAGGCTGCAAGCCTGTATTTCAGGACACCAGGACACCGCCTTTTACACAGTAATTAGCCCGTTACATTAACATTAAGTCTTGAATACTGATCGGTGAACTCATTCATAATTATTTTCAATAAATAAATAAATGTGTGTGTTTGTATATGGGTAAGATATTTAGCCATTTTCGAATTCACGTAGAAACTTAAGAATACAATTACTGCAGTTAATGTAGCGGTTAAGGTCATTAAAACTATCCAAAATAAAATTGAAACTCATAAACAAAAACATGGCTTTCAAAAACAGCAAAAAGCCTCAAAATAACAGCAAAAACAAACAAAAACATCGGATTTGGCTACCCAATATTCGTTATTATTATTTCAGCAGAACGACGTCCACTTTTGGACATAGGCCTCCCCCAGGTGTCGCTACAATAAACGGTCCTAAGCGTCTCGCATCCATTGGATTCCCGCAACCCTCGCCAGGTCATCGGTCACCTTGTAAAAGGACTTCCAACACAATATTAGTAGAACAATATTTGTTTAATATAAGTCCTAAAGAAATATACAATGTGGTGTGGTAGCTGTATGCACATTCAACACATATCGGATTATTTCCAGAGGGCTGGGATAACGTACGGCGTCTGATCAACATGCTCCGCAAACTACTTGCCAAGCTTACAATGAGCAGAAGAACAACCACATTCATGGATGATGGATGATTTATGGATTTTGAAATGAAACTACCCATTATAAAACTAAAAACATAGAACACTTTAATTTAAATGAATTATAAAGATTTAATGAACAAATGAAATGGAAGAGGATAATATGGACCACTTTTTGTTGGAGTATCCTACTTCAACATTATGGTCTTACTCTTTCTAACCAATGAATATTTTATTTTATAGTCCAAGCTCCTTGTCACCACTTGACTGAAATCCCTAGTATGGTTACAATTACTGTATTCCACTAGCCTTACTTAACAGCATGCGTCTCACGTAATATTACTGAAACACATCTTCCAGTAAATAAAGAATTTAAGGATAATAAACAATTATTATTGAAATTCTTAAAACGGCTTTTCCTTTGGTATCCGGTTGGACGCTAAAGTATAGTTAAAGTAAAGTTAAGTATAGTTTTATAATAATAATAATAAATTTTTATTTCGGACAATTAAGGTCCATAAAACATTGCACATACAGAAACCAATTACATATACAGAAACAAAATTACACATACAGAAATAAAATACATTTACACCAAAACATTACATTTACACAAGCATATTATTTTTAGTTTAGTTAAAGTATAGTTCTTAACCCTAACACTTTTAACCCTATTAATTAACACACATGATTCATGGGAATCGATACAAAAATAACTAGTCCACTAAATTTAAGAGGTCGCTCTCTTAGATTTAGAATGACGTCACATATATACGTCGGATATATCCGACAAACGACACACGACTCTGGCGATTAGGATGGAAAATACTCGTCGGAGCAATTCGACGCGGGCGGTTAAAGACTTAATCATACATAAGCATATAATAAGCATAATCGGCCTTTTAATGTTCCCACTGCTACGACTCAGGCCTCCTTCTAGGATATAGAATGGGCCGTAGTCCGCCATGTGGGCCCAGTGCGGGTTGGTGAATGTCACATATCTTCGATTTTTTTGGTTCTAGCATGACGGTTTCCTCAAGACGTTTTCCTTCACCGTTTTGAGAGCAGTGGTGATGAAAGAAATTACACAAAGTTCATCCAAACTGAACATGTCCACACCTGCGGTAGTACAAGTACTTAGTACTGGCATTGTAGATTTCGTTAGATAGCAGTCATAAGTTCGGTAACATCGGGTTGTAACAAGCGGTCAACCTAGTAGTTTGTCACACCTAGGAATAAAACATACAACCACAAAAATCAACTATCTAAACTAAACTTTTCACAGCTGATTTAACAAAAATCAATCCACGATTATAACATAGGGCATCGCATTGAATATGCTCAAATTCATAAATAATATAGCTAGCCTACTGTTCTCCTTGTATAGTGGTCAATGGGCTATAGCGTGGCCTGGTCCAGTGTACTGCATTGTGGTGAATGCATATAATATGAGACAATTATGCGCCACACAATGACGGCTCTCGCATAACGACCAGCACAATAGACAGTTAACTAGAAAAATTAAACACGTCCTTTAAAGCGGAGAATATTAGAATAACAGCTGATTTAATATTTAAATAAATGTTCCTGTTGCGTTATATGAAACTATTCTAGATTTTTCCACTTTTGTGAACCTAAAACAACGCCTCTAACCTGTCCTCCTACTGGACCTAACAATTGTCGATTTGATGAGCAAAAGGAGATTACTCTTAATATCCTTCTTCCGAAGAATCCTGCCTGTTCAATAATTTCTTAGAAATAAAAAAAAATAGGTAAGTGCAAGTCGGACTCGCGCACTGAAGGTTCCATAAAACCTTACCTATGTAAGTAGTTCAATTCCCAAATGCAGTCTTGAAAATATTTCCGAATCGCAAAAAAGTTTTTTTTTGTGACGCAACAACAAATTTACTTTTTTCTGATTTATTCCTGTGAAGCAAGGTCTTATATTTATTTTTATATATAGAAAAATAAATATAAGACCTTGCTTTATGCCAAATTTCAGGATTCTGAGCCAACGGGAAGTACCCTATGAATTTTGATTTTCTTGAGATGTCAAAATGTACATTTTTTTTTTCGACATAGAAGGTCGTATCTTTTTTTGTTAACTTAGAAGTTTGATATTTTTACAGCTTTAAGATCGCAGGCTTGAGTATATGGTTCTAATTTAAACTCGATACCTCAATTCCAAACGCGTTCCCAAAATAAAGGATCTTGACAGACCGATAGACAGACAGACGAACAACAAAGTGATCCTATAACGGCTCGTTCACGTTCGCGGCAAGCGAAAAAATCTAAAGTATGAAAATGTTTGAAGCACGCCACGAGTCGCCGCTCATAGCGAAAAAGCGCGCGGTTTTCTCAGAGCGAATCGCTACAGCTGCGAGCGGTGAGGTGAGCGGCGGGAACAAAAGTACCAGCGACTAAGTACAACGCCACGAAACAGAGCGGCGCGAACAGCGGTGTAGGAGTGACGTACTCAGTGGCGAAGGAAAAAAACAAAAAAATAGAAATGTTTTAAATATACTACTATATGCAAAATATAATCAAAAGTTTTCACACTCATTCTTGTGTACTCATAAAACTTATTGGATATTTTCTGTAATCTTTGTATAGGTGACGAAATTCGCCATTTAATCACCGATCTTTATTCAGTTCGTGCACTTCTTCTCTCATATCTTGTTTTAAAAATATATTGCTTTCTAAACAGAGAAGGGATAATTTTGATAATGCTATTATTTTGAGCACGTTTTAACTACCTAAATACGTCCACCGCGGCCGCCGCCTGCTCGGGTTCGAAGCGTGCAATTCGTACCGCTTGCCGCCGTCGCGCCGCCCGCTGCGCCGCGAGCCGCTAAGACCGAAGTCGTGAACAGGCCGTAAGGGTTCCGTTTTTTCCTTTTGAGGTACGGAACCCTAAAAAGAAACGGTCAAGTGCGAGTTGGACTCGCGCACCAAACTTAAGTAATTAGTTCAATTCCCGAATCGAGTCTTGAATATTTTTCCGAATCGTACCACGAAACCACAAAACAGTTTTCAGACTCACACTCCCTCTCGCTCTACCCAGAGCGCGAGTAGAAATTAGATGATTAACCATTTAAAAAAATGCCCAAACCATGATATCAGGCTTTTATACACGAACAAATCGGATTCATTCAAGAGTTGCCTTCACAGAGTTTCTAATGGTCAATTAGTTACGAGTAATTAACTAAAATTATTATTAAATACGTAAATTAATTCCCAATACTCTCCAAATAATGATTTTAATGCATTTCACACTAATGTTGGGAACTATATGACTAAATGTACACAATAACAAATTATTCATGTTGAAAGTACTATGTGCAAAGCAAAATAACTGTCAATTTATTATTTACTGTAGTACTGTTAGTGCTAACATTAAAAGCTGCCTATGAACTGTATTGTATATGTATGTGTAATACAAATGGGTTTCCGCAATATAACAACAAGAATGAAAACGTAGGGTATATATTGCCATCGGTGCTGCGCGATATTTTGAAAGAATTACTACGGCCCTGAAACTCAAAGAGCGACTGAAGGAACACAGATGGATGGATTTAGTCAGCAGAATTCTGCTACTCCCTCTTGCTTCACCCAGAGCGAGAAATGATGATTGATAATTTCCCGCCTAAAAAAAAGACACACCTTTATTGACCTGTACTCTACAGTGTACGTATGAAGGCAGAAAATCCGACACCATCTTTTTTCACACCTAAAAAAAACACCATCTTTAAAATTCTGGTATTCAGCTGCGTAAGGTTCGACTAAAAGCCGAACCAAATCTAGCTGAGAAAATACTAAGTAGATGATGATCTGCTAAGTACAAGCGCTCTAAAGAAACCATGATTGTACCTCTGTAGTTGTTTGCTAATACACTAATATTAAATTTGGCACATGGCTAGACTACGTCCTGGAATAGCACATAGGATATCTTTTTATCTCGAGAGTATGTTCTCTTGGGTCAATTTTCTACTTTCACGCAGACGAAGCCGCCTGCCGCAGCTAGTGATACTTAAATTTAATTAATAAAAATCGTTAGTGATCATATAATATGTCTTGAGATCCTGATTTCCTTATAATTCTTTAGTATTAACTTGTTAGTTGAATTGTGTCCGTCTAGAAGGGATTTTCTCTTGTTGGTGTGATCTCAATGCTGGTATTTCTCAGGGTGGCGTTCTCTCTCCTCTTCATTCACTATCTTTATAAATACTTTTACTAGGGTTATCATTTCCAACTTCCATCTCTACGCAAACGATTTGCAGTTTTATCGTCACTTCATATTGCCTGCTGCAGACTCAGTGATGAATGCCATGAATCGTGACCTGGAGAGTATTAATCGGTGGACCAAGTTTTATGGCTTACAGAGTAATCATTCCAAGTCCCAGGCTATGATCACAGGCAGTCGATACTATCACAATGCGCTTAACATTTCTACTTTTACGCCATTATACCTTAACGGCTCGCTATTGCGTACACTGACACAGCTATGAATCTCGGTGTCTTAATTGACAGAAACCTCTCTTGGTTAGCGCAGGTAAATAAAGTTAGCCGTAAGGTATACTTTTCCTTCCACAGCCTTAAATCTCTTCAAAGGTTCTTGCCATTTAAAACCAAAGGAGACGGGGATTTCTGGGCTAAAACTGTAATAAGTTGATAATTGAGATATAGTTTAAAAAATACGTTATATTTTTATATTTCAAAATACAAAATAACTAGCCCTTTTTCCTATCAGGAAGATGAGATATCTTAAAAATAAGTTTTAGTCATTAATAACCTATTTTAGATTTGTGGGTTGCTTAGTATTTTTTTTTTCAATTTTCCATTCCAAAAATTGGATTCTTATTCCAACACCTTCTATTTTCATGCGGTACGACTGTGGAACTCAATTCCAGTTATGATCCGTGACGTTAAAAATATATCTATCTTCAAAAAGCTAGTCAAACAATATAACCTCTCTGCTACCTCGTAAAGTTATACACCACTAATTTTTAATTAGTACAAATACTTAAGGAGCTTATTTGAAAAGGAATCGTTATTATTTAAGTAAGGTCTCAATAAATAATATTCATAAACAGCAAAGTTATTTTAATTTTACTGAATAAAGTGAGAGAATGAGTACATTAAAGGAAGTTTGAGAGTAGCGCCAGTGACTGAAAAGTTGAAAGGGAATCGTTTGTCTTGGTATGGCCATGTAAAGAAGGGGGATGAAACGCATTTACTAAAAGAGTTATGGGAGAGGGAGACCAAAGAAAAGATAGATGAATTGTGTGAGAAATGATATGAAAGAAAAAGGAGTTGGTGATCGCGTGACGGGTGACAGGACAGAAAGGAAGAAAAAACTTTTTGCGCCGACCTTCAAATAAAACGGGATAAGAGCAAGAAGATGATGTTGAAACAGCAAAATATTAACGTTTGTTTATATCCCAAAATGTCACTCAATAGGAAATATTGTACAGACTTTTGATTATATTATTAATGAAAAACAATGGTAAAACACTGCGCGTAGTTTTTTCTAGCAGCAATTGTTATGAATGATTGATTCAATTATGAATTTACCAATTATAACAAATTTTCGTGGACAATTTTTTTTATTTTTTATTTTTGACTACACAAATATGATCGGTAAAGAGGACGAATAGAGCCCCATTTTTTGTACTAATTAAAAAATAGGGATGTATATTATAGATAAGTATTATTACAATTTAATTTATATATTGCATCTATGTATATGTATATATTATATGATTTAATTTGATAATATAGTCTATATTAACTTTTCTGAATTATTTATACACACTGTGTCTACATTTCTTACCCAACTCTCCTGTCGCAGACCTGCTAGAAGAAATTTCGTTTGAAATAAGCAATACTTTTGTATTCTTCTAACTGTATTTGTCCTTTTCGGTTTTAAGTGTTTGTGTTTACGTAAATAAATAAATGAATAATAATCAAATGCAGTGGCTCACTAAGCGTCACAGAGTCTCATAAAAGATTTAATATCATCCCACGTAGACTTGAATCTCTAAGAGGTATGCCCCTATTTACTCTCTCACACCTATTCCGTGTTTAAGCTCTTCAAAGAACGCCTCGCGACATAAATCGCGTTCCCACGACATGATATGTTTCGCAGTGCAGCCACGTGTACGTGGGACGTGGGTAGGTAGTAGGTACTCAGACGATTCCTGCATAAGTAGGAGACAACCGCATATGACCCGCTCCACATAGTTTAAGCCGCATGTAGGGCGACAAGGACCGGAGGAGGAAGGTAAGACCACCAAATATCGGCCACGTTTTAAAAAAGAATAGAAATAAACAGTTGTTGATAAGTGATGGGTAACAGCGCTGAAAGTTGGTTTAAAGATTCCTTTACATTTGCTTATAATTAACTATTCATAAACTTCGTTACAAACTCTAGAAAATTATCTTTTACAAATAAGTTAGATTTTCCGAAAAAAAACTCTTTTGTGTTCGCTATTTTGTCCTCTCGGAGATATCTAATTTACAAAAAAGTAAATAAGTTTCACTCTGCATAAGACCATATTATGTGAAATAAGTAATATAAACATAATACATACATAAATATATTAGTTTATTCTCAAAGTTGGTTGATCTATTCATTTACTAATTTCAATCTTTCATACAAGTTCTAGAGTTTTTAGGGTTTCACGTAATTTAAATGGATACTTTCAGTATGAGATGGAAGAAGAATGCTAATAAAACAAGAAGTTTTGTTTTTGTTCACCATAAAATCTTTTCTTTTTCTTGATAAGTACGCGCTTGCCCGCTATCTCACCTTATGTAAAGCGATGATGCGTTCGACGATGGAGCGCGCTTACCTAGAAGCAACCAATTTACTCTTGACTTAAAAATCTCCAGGTTGTAGCCATTAGGAAACACGAACTCCGGCAGGAATTTGCACTCCTTAGTTGTACGTACATTGAATGTGTTCCCAAAACGTTGTGTGACGTAACCTAAAATTTTGCATGAATTGCAAAAATTTGCATGCATGAAATATGCGTAAATAAAATTTATTTTTACCGAACAATCGTTTATTTAAGAAAAAAATACAAATGTTTTAGTATATTTGAATTTTACAATGAACATTTTTGTTCTAATTTGTTTATAATTTTCACTAAGCACACTGCAGCTGATATTTTTGATCTCAGAAATAGTTGGGTATGAAAAAATTAAAGGGGACAAAATTAGGTTTGAGGACAAAAACTGGGGACTGTACCTGACTGTCTTAGCTATGCTACGTTTCACATTAAAATTGGGAGTAAGTTTTCATCAGTTATAATTCTGGTTGAATTTACGTGTAGATGCAGACGCGTTTGGCTGTGAATAAAATGTAGTTATGTAGGTAAATTTCAACCCTCAGTCTACATTTGTATGAAGATAATAAAGGCAAAAAGGAAAATGTATTATGGTGCTAATTTTATACTGTGTCATCGTTCAAGCTAACCTTGCAGCCACATTATAACCTGTCTAACTTCTACCACTGGTTTCTCCATACAAACTTTGGACCCCCGTTTCATCCTCTTATGGGGTGAATTTGGAAAATCCTCTCTTAGTGCTTGCCTACGTCATAAAAGAAAACCTTGTGCAAAATTGCACGCCCCTTAGCTCTATAGTTTCGGCTACGCATTGTTTTGTCAGCAAAGAATCTTTTACAGGTTTATAAAAAATAGATTTTAAAAATATCTCTTTCTCTACATCCAGTCTAACCCAAACAATAATAATAATAATAAAGCATTAAAACAACAAAGACAACAGTACGTACAGCATCAGTAATAAAGGGTTCAATGCAAATTCCGCCGACAGACATAGCTGACCTACATGAACGGATCACAGGCTTTAGTTAGAGAGTTGGCGGTAATCCGTTTTCCATTATCGCTGGCGGCATGACCCGCTCTCCACACAAATCCGATTCCTGATGGACGCCCAAGCCCCACCATTGTGAATATGTAGCCTTTAGAAGGACGCCAAACACGTTATTAACTTGCAAAGCAGCCGGGTCCGTGCGACAACGCGTATCTGCAGTATCTGCTGTAATCAAGCTGGAGTGATGTGATGAGTTCGTGAGAATCGGGTCAAATATGAATTACGGAGATTTGTGTTATGAATGGTGGTCTGTAAGTGTTTCATTGATGATTCCGATGAACTGTATTAAGCTTTTAAGTAGGTAAGTATAATGATACGCAGAGGAGTGGGTATCAGAACAATTTTCATTTAGTTAAGTTTAAGGGTATCGCGGCTGCTGGGGTTTTTTTTTTTCAAGGATTTATCGTGGCCTCGGAACGCAAAGAGCAACTGAAGTAACACAGGTGGGTTTCATTCAGTAGAAGTCTGATACTCTCACTCGCTCCAATCAGAGCGGTAGGAGCTTTTTGATGAGGTCGTGCTTACCTCAAAAAAGAGTAGCATAACTTTCAAGCTTTTCGTTCTGTTACTCAACATTTCTGCTGATAATATTTAGTGCCCTGTGAACCCTGAACAATCAATCCTCTTTTTTGGTGTGGGAAATTATCAAATACCTTCTTTCGCTCTGGTTGGAGCAACAGAGCGTCAGACTTTTACTGACTAAAGTCCGCCAGCGTTTTTTCTGTTACATTTTGCACCGCGATGCATAATCTCACAGCCCTGGCAGACATCGGCATCGGCTGATGTCTAAAATCATACGTCCTAAAAATCATAAGTCAGTTTTAATATTTATCTTTCATTTTGCAGCCTGTAAATTGCCACTGCAATATTTGGTAGCACGCTGCAGCGTCAAGTTGAAACCGCACGCCGGAGAGTATACTCATCTTTACCCAAAGTACTTGACTGTTAAAGCGACTAGTTAGTTCGCAGTTGAGCTATTAAACATTATGGTCTAACTGCTACTGTAAATGAACTGAGATTTTCTTGTTGTTTATGTTGTTTAATCTAATGTCAAAAATATCTTTATATATATAATTCTTCTGTACATGTTTGTCACCTATCTCTTCCTAAACGGCTTGATCGATTTGGATACAATTTTGTTTGTCCATTTGAGCGAATTTTGGCGAAACGCCAACTTCAGACTCAACAACTTCAACTTTTAATGCTCGAACGGTTGAAAGGATTTGGACGAAATTTACTATCATTTATTAAACCCCGGCCAAAAAAGACGTGCTACAAATTTGTCGTATGTACCTATGGGTATGTGTATCTGACTGTAGCATCTGCTAAATGACTCAATAGAACAAGTAAAAAAACTTGATCAAAATCGATACATCCGGTACCGATTTGATCTTGTACTACTAGTTGATGAAGGAATGTACTTCTACAGATATTGCAAGGACATGCTGACCTTAAGTTTTTTTTTTCGGTGGGTAAATCGTCCAATGACATTTCTCGGTCTTAGTCGGAGCGAGAGGGTGTATCAGGCTTTTACTGACAAAAAACCCATTCCTGTTCCTTCGTTGCCTTTCATACCAGGGACGAGTCTTACTTTCAGAAGCAGACCCTTGACTCTCCCTCTCTTGACCGCTTAAGGTACTACTGTACCGAGAGAACGAACGAGATACCGAGGAACCGTGATCGTTACAAAGGACGGAGGCCTTTGCCCAGCCGTGGGCTATAATTATGGTAACCTTGACCTAATGTACCATGACCTGGTAACTTTAGAATGCCCAACTTGTTACTTACTTACAGGAGAGGTATCGTGATTGGTCTCAACAAATAGTTCATAAATAGATAGTAATCAGAGTCTAATGAAGAAGCAGAATAGAAAAATGAGAATAAATTGAAGAAATATATTCTAAGCTACTTTCACTCGTTCAATCAATATGATAGTATTTTTTTCTTCTTTTTTATTTTTGTTCCATAAATACCTAATTAGTGTTTGTGTGGCTTGTTTTAAGCCAAATAAGTCCTTTTTTTGCGTCAAGCAATACCGTGACATGATAATTATTTTAAATCACTTTTGAATTTAATTTAACGCGTTTATACCAATGAGAAATTTTGTAAATTTTCCAACAAAATGATTTCAATGAACCTTTTCAATGGCAAACGATTATTTCACAAAAATTACCATCGGTGGAAAACATTGCTGTAAGCTTTACGCATTTGTTTCGATTTCAGCTCTGCTACGAGTCAGGAGACTGAAGTTTGTTTGAAATGATAGGCCACAACAGAATTGCTTTAAACTTTAAATATATATTGCGAGTATTATATGAAAGACTAGCTTCTACCCGCGGCTTCACTCGCGTGAATGTAGGTTTCTCCATACAAACTTTGGACCCCCCCTTCATCCCGTTACGTGATGCACTAAGAAAGGATTTTCTAAAATTCACTCCGAATTTTAGAAAATCCTTTCTTAGTGCTCACCTACGTCATGAAAGGAAACCTTGTACAAAATTTCACACTCCTAATCCCAGTAGTTTTGGCTGTGCGTTGATATGTCAGTCAGTCAGTTTCCCCTTTTATATATATAGATGAATGAATCGTATAAAAAAAAGTATAGTGCGTGTGATGCAATGAAAAAATGGATTGATTGATCATAAAAAAGGGTGATTTGATGCGTAGCTCGGTGGTAATTGGTCGATGGCATGCGTGGGCGACCAATTGCTGTGAGATAGATGGCAGCTACAGTTGTTAAGGCGTTGACTGTGTAATGTCTGAACAGCATTTTAAACCGTTTACATTTTATAGGAAGACTAGCTGGTGCCCACGTCGGACTCTATATATATATCTATATAACACAATGATCGCCATTTCAAGAAGTTTTGTTTTCCTAAAATAAAAGTCACTTAACATACTCCGTATAAGCTATCTATTACTTTGTTCAAGCATTTTGAAGACGTATCCCGTCATTTGAAATCCTCTTACGGTAGGAAAAATAAAGTTATTCCTTGTAACATCACCTATCCGTCTGTGTAAGTCCTGTCAAAATTGGTCAAGCTGTTTCAGAGATTAGCCGAAACAAACAAACAGATGAACAAAGATTTAAAAAAAAATAGCTTTTTAGATAAGGTAAAATATTTTGATATTACAAACAGACACTTTAATTTTATTTATGTATGTACGTATAGGTCAAAGCCACCGAGGCAATCTAGAAAAAGAGAAACGACTGGCTGGCTGGCTGGTTCAACACTTGAGAACAGAATACCGGGAAGGATTTGGGGGAGGGCTTCATCAAAATGGGAAATTATAGGCTATGTAAATAACTAGGTCAGTTAGTAACAAAAACCGACCAAGCTTGCACCCTACACTGTTGCACTGTTTATATTTAAAAAACGTGTTGTTAGCTCAGCAGAATTGGCTGTGAGCATTTGATGAAAGCAAACAATCCGACGCGCCATGCTACATAATCCGATTTCCAATTATTATTATACAAACGAGACGCCACCTGACGGACATATTGGATGGGTGATACATGTATGCACTTGTACATGCCTGCAAAGTGTAAGGTGTATAGGGGTAGTTACTGAGTTGGGGTCGATTGGCTTTTGGCACCAAGACTTTGATCGTGGTCCCGAATTCCACCAATAAAACAATAATTCTTTTTAAGCAGTAATTTGGGACCACAAAATAAAAAAGAAGTTAATGTACCTACGGTCAATAAAAATGCATGATGGTGGCGTTCTGCACAAAATATGGGTGTCTTGTATAGGTGAGTTTAAATGTTTTTGAATGCACCCACGATTTAGGAGTAATTCCTAGTGTGGGGAATAGTTTTTTTTATGAATTTCATAATAATAATAATTTATTCATTCAGGCATCATCATCCAATGGTTAGTAGAGAACTTATCATCTAGGTGTTAGTAAATTAGAAGATTAAAAATTTCACATTGCAATTAGATATTGGTAATTCCATTTCATCGGCACCCTAATTTGATTAGTATAGAGCAGTCAAATTTATGAACAACAACCGCCATAATGCCATTGCCGCTCGCACGAACCCTGCTTAATAAGGAGGCCACATTCTTGCGCAAAATGATTACGAATCCGTCTGTACGCGCCTCCATGAACATACCAGATGTGCTGCAAAACCGTGAGAGCCGCAATAATATCCTAAAGGCATTGTTGTATTGGCCGCGCAAGGCGTCAAAGGTTTTTCGCGAGAAGTTTTGGCAGTATGCCTTAAATAGCATAATCTTAACCTGCTTCGAGCAACAATATATTTGCTTCCATCTATGTCAACGCCCTGCGTTCCCTATCGATGTTAGAGTCATCTTTTAGATCAGCCGTCACGACCTGACCTAGATATATAAATCTATCAACTCTGTTAAGAGTAACATCATTCAACATCACGGGTGGCACAGTGTCAGGTAAACCACCCTTTGAAAACTACATGAATACACTTTTCTTAACATTGTAGCGTAAACAGTGGTTCAAAGCGTAAGTCTCATAAAACTTTAATAATTTTCTAAGTGCGCTGACAGATGGCGCCAGCAGCACCATATCGTCTGCGTAACTCAAGTTATTATATAAAAAGATATCGTCTATGGAACAGCCGACCTGCATGCTGCTGAGGCCATCTATCAGGTTATTAACATATAAGTTGAAAAGTTTAGGAGAGGTTACTCCTCCCTGCCTCACTATCACAACACTGGCCGTTGCGATGGACGAAAAATCCATTCAATTTATACTATTACTAGCGGTCCCGGAAGACATTATGCTACCCGAAAATTAACTTATCAAAAAAAAACCGGGCAATTGTGAGTCTGACTTGCGCAATGAGGGTTCCGTACAAAGCTTACATATGAAAACAGTTTAATTCCCGCATTGAGTAACGACGATTTTTCCGAATAGCAAAAATTTTTTTTTGTTACGTAACTACAAATTTACAGTTTTCAAGATTTTATCCTATACTTGTGCTATGAGACATTGCTTCATGCCAAATTTTGGGATTCTAGGTCAACGGGAAGTACCCTATGAATTTTGATTCCCTTGAGTGGGTCGAAATATATGTTATTGCAACATAAACGGCCGTGTCTTCTTTTTCGTTAACTCAGAAGTTTGATATTTTCACAGCTTCAAGGAACTGCAGACCTGCTGAGTATATAACTCGATACCTCCACTCGTTCCCAAAATAAAGGGTCTTGACAGACAGACGGACAAGAAAAGTGATCCTATAAGGGTTCCGTTTTTTTCTTTTGAGGTACGGAACCCTAAAAAATGAGAACTCGACTGCATTGCCACCTACCGGGTTCAATCATATTTTCAACCACTCAAATACACACACAAAATTTTATCCAAATCGGTCTAGCTGTTTAAGACGAGTTTTTACAAAATACAACGAGGGTAACATAAAAATCAAACAACTGTATGTCAAAATGCAACGATATTTTTATCTGATTTAGAAAATAGGAAAAGGTTCTCAAGTTTTTTTTTTGTATTTTATTCAGCGTTATTTTCGGCAAATATTAATCGAATTAGATGATTATTTTTTTAAGGGTATTTCTGACAGCTCCGTTTAAATTTAGTGAAAATCTAATGAAGAACTTCAGAGATAGATAACTCTTTTATTAATGATAGCTAATCTTCAGGAGTTGCTGCAATCGAATGTATTTTATTGTTAACGCCATTTCATATCATAATATTAGGCCGGTACGCTCTGAAGGGGTACCGCGCATGTGTAAAGTTCACACTGGTGTACTTACCATCATATCATAATTGATAAAATACCAATTATGTTCAAATTCCATGTTATTGGGGTTATTAATTCTCACATAACTTTTTGGTGTATAGATAGATCTCGTATTAATCTTAAGGTTTTACTTATGTTTCATTTGCCGATCCCGAAGCAACGTATAAATTGAAGAATTATAAAAGGTAAAGATACTAAAACATTCGATTCAGTTTTTTTTATTGTATTCAGTTTCATTGAGGCTTGAGGAGAGACCTATAATTTCAATGGATGTAGTAGCCGAATACATATAAAAGCTTTTGAAGCAAGATTCTTCATATACTTAGATGGGATGCAAATTTTATGAAAGAAATAAATTATCTTTATGTTCAGTACTGTTCGTCTTTCAAAAACGTGATGAAAAAGCTAAAACATGATAAGCTGAAAAAATTAACTGTGATTTGTTTAAACCAGCTATCACATCATATAAAAAACACTCACATATATTTTCACATCATTCCAACACTCACCAACTCTGACAACCCTAATACATCACGAAAACACGCATAAATAATGCCTCTAGTACATAACAGCGCATTTTATTTACGACGTTCTGTGGACGGTGAAACGCGCGGGCTCAATGGATGGGAAATCAGTTGGATGTCCCACGCATCGATCGTGCCCAATGGCCCGGAGCGTGTACATATTGTTCCATTTACACTTACAAATCCAGATGCATACTACCTTACTGAACCAGTTTCAGTGCTTAGGGTAGGTACCCTATATATTTGGTTATGTTTGTGCCTTGTTTTTGCGTGAGAAATTATCATAATTATCACTTTTCCGGCTCTAGGTGGAACAGGAGGGAAGGTCATATTTTCACCGACTAAAAAACCCAGAGTGTTCCTTCAGTTGCCCTTTGGTGAAGATCTCGGTATCTCCTTCGAACAATCCGCTGTCCTGATAGGTTTCGGTCCTAACGGAGGTCTAACTGATCTCTTTGGGGTGTGCGTGGAACACAATGCACCGTCGCCCCGGGCTGCCAGACAGCGAGCTACCTATTGCTCGTCGTCCATAAGCCCGCTCTTACAGTAGTCAGAAATCGTCCTGCGACTCCCGACGCGTCTCCATCTAGTATTGTAGGGTTTCCGTTCTTGGACTACGGTAAATCTTTCGAATAATCCCGTAGCCTTGGCACTATTCCTTTGCCGTTTACCTTTCCCTTTCGTGATAAAGATGGGGTGTAATGTTTAGTTTACTTAATTATTTGAGCTTCTGATTAAATCTTACCAATCACCAGCTCCTTCCTCCGGCTTCAGTCCTTTTACAAACATATGACAAACAGACGAACAATTTCACCGCCCTATAATTTAACTTTAGACACGTTAAATATTAACCCGCACTGGGCCGGCATGGCGGATTACGGCCCATTCCCTCTCCTAGACAGGAGGCCTGAGTCCCAGCACTGGGAATAGACAGTATAAGGCTGATTATGCTACGGTATTATGCTACATTAATTGAAATCTCCATTTAATTTCTTGTTGAAACAAGCCAATATATGAATCCGATTAAAAATGGAATCGTAAAAAGTAAAGTAAGAATAGAAGCTACTCTTCAGCGAAGATTAAAATTTTTACGCTTGCCAATATTTACGACTCCATTTACAGTTTATTGGTATCTGCAGCCGTAAACTGTACTGTTGTCGATATCTCCTCAATGAAAGAGATTTTCGTTTCGAACTTATCGACACGGAGTTCAATTACATTGTAAAATGATTAAAGTAGGATTTACACCTGCCTGAGAAAGGGGAGTTTATTAGAGCGAATTGAGGCGAATTCTCTTGTTGCCGCGTGTATTAAGACGGTAATTATCACCCTCCAATACAGCGGAATAGAGTACTTTTTTGTCGCAGAAAGTTTAATTTGACGATTTTTTGACGTTTAAGTACAAATTATTGTTATTATTATTATAAACCAGGCATACATGCCCCAGTCGGTAATGTGGGGCACATTAAGTCGGTAATGTGGGGAAATTTTAAATGCGTGTAGTTGCAAAACTACACGCATTTAAAATTTCATGCTTATTTGAACCAATCTATGGCTATATATCGGCGATGTAAACTATACAAAGCAAGTTTAACTTGTAATGGTTTACGAAATTTTAAATAAGTGTCTTAGTTTTGCAAATGGGGCACGTTACCGATACCGACTGGAGCACGTATGCCTGGTTTACCCCATAAATAAAATGTTTCATTAATTTATTTTAATAACATTTTTTTGGTATAAAATACTTTAAAATATACAATCTAGGTAAATTATATAAAGAAATCTGCAAGTCTTCTGGTAAATCTATCAAAATAAAAAAGTTTTTACTGTTTCAAATACATTAGACTACAACAACAACATTAAACAGAGTTAGAGGTAACCCCAGTAAGTTATAATATATAATCCGACAATAAATAATATAATACTTTTGTCGAAGCTATCTTGCTGCTTCTCATAGATTCTATTTTTATAATTTTGAGAATCTTTAGAATAACCCTTGGGTTGGCTTTTACCTCGACTATAAATTAAGTATCGACTTACAACGTGGCAATGCCTCCAGTTATTTAGGAAAAACTGTTCATGCACACACACATCCAACCCCCCTTGATGAGATAGAACAATTATGCGATACCAGAAGTATGAATTAACGTAAGAGACTTACCTAAAATGTAAAAATGTTCCTTACAATGATTGATATAAGGGTATTTTACGCAAAACGTAAAAATGTCCCTTACGTTAATAGCTACCATACTTCTGGTATCGATATGTAAAGTTCATCAGAATGTAAGCCAGTAAGTTAGGTATTTGCCCGGTTCAGGTAAATGCACACAATAATCCAAGTCGATATGTGAAAACCTTTAAATCTGAATAATAAACAAAATACTATCGACTACATTTTTTTGCAGCAAAGGTAAGTTGGTGTCTACAGAAGAACATGCATAGTATTGCGTGGAGCGCTTTTCATACCGGAAAATTAAAACTTTACAGTCAGCCCGAGATTCAAACATACATAAAACAGCTTAAGAACTGTAACGTCATTTTTGTAAAAAGAATCCTGTGCTTCGGTACTTTTTTTTGTAGGCAAAATACATGCAAACGTAGGTAAAGCTAAAGCGAGTCAGTACAGAAGTCAAGTGTGAGTCTTGTAGCACTAGCACAGTGAATACTCCGGGTCTTGATACAGGCCATGGTCCGGAGCGAGGAGGAGTGGCAGGCGGTCGCCTCCTTCTGCGAAGCAGTAATGCTAGCAAAGGAGGCGGCCGACCGCGTGAGGCAACGGCAACGGTCCTCACGCCCCAACCGCCGCCGGGATTCCGATCCCGATTTCCGGCCACCGTAGGCGCGGGCTTGCGGACGGCGAGCAATGGGTGGCTCGCCGTCCGATCGTCCGGTAACCGTCCGGAGAAGAAGGAGCAGGAGTGGGTTTTTAAAAGTCTAACACTATCTCGCGCTCCGCCTAAGAGCGGGGGATGTCATGAGATGATGTTCCGACCCAAAAAAAATAAAAAAAATAAAAAGCACAGTGAATACTGCAACGTTTTTAGACTTGTTTTACAAGCTTTTATTGTTAGTATGTATATAATATGTTTGTTTAGAAAAAAATATGCATCAAATGAATTTTGAAACAGTTTGGTTGGCAATCTCTGATTACCTAAGTCAAACTGGCTGAAAGAGCGGAAGCGCTTATAAAATTAAAACTACTGCCCCCCTAGCCAAATTACAACCGTTTCGGTTCGATTCTCTTTCGTCGATCGCCTCGAGTCTCTTCTGACCACGTGACTGAGCGTTGAGATGTCGTCATGTGGGGCAGTTCAATCTTAGAGTAGTGTATTTTGTTTGCTTAAAAGCTCGTAACATGACGAGTGATAGTTAACATTAACTTGTAAATATTACTTATATTTCTTTTAATTATCTTACAGATAGAGCAAAAGTAAAGTATTCTATACCTGAACTCCTCACTTCTACACAAAATTTAAATCAAATCAAAATAAAACACATTTTGATTTGCAATATAAAACACTTCAAAAATAGACATTAAAATTACATACACAGGAATAACTGTCAAAGACCCAAATGACAAGCAGGACCAACGGCTTTACGTGCTTTCCGAGGTACGGGGTATCAGTAGCGTCTTAAACAAAGTAGATTCTGAGACTAGCTTCTGCCACCGGCTTCGCCCGCGTGAATGTATAGTATAGTATAGTAAGTAAGTATAGTAGTAGTATTGAATTTTGAAAAATCTTTTTTTGTACTTGCTCAATTTCTCGCTCCTAGTTCCAGTAGTTTTGACGTGACAACGTCTTATAAATTGGTTTGCCGGGTGACACTTCAAGAAACTGCGTTACGCTCCGCTCACGTTATGCGCTCACAATGAGAGCGAGTGAGAGGCACGCGTCCCTTCCACTCGGGCATGGTTAGCCCGCCTAAGAGCGAGAGAGACAGACATAAAAAGTGAAAGGCACGCGTCCCCTATTATTTCATCCTTCTTCCTACTATACGAATGAATATTCACATTAAAATTATTTTACCACTCAAAGTCGTTGTCACGTAAAACTTTCGCCCGTATACCGACTTTACAGGCAACCAATTTTTTTTGGCTGTGCGTTGATATGTCAGTCAGTCAGTTACTCCTTTTATATATATATATAGACAAGCTGTCCTAGCAGACGTTGTCTTACCCAAAAGCTTGCACCTAGTCAGAAAAATAATTAAAACCCAAATCCCAAATCGGTCAAGCCATTTAGTAGGAGTAAGGTGACAAACACATGTACAGAAGTATCCTACTAATATTATAAATGCGAGAGTTTGTATGTATGGATGGATGTTTGTTACTCTTTCACGCAAAAACTACTGAACTGATTTCGTTGAAACTTGGTACAAGGGTAGACCTTGTCTTAGAACAACACATAGAATACTTTTTATCCTTGGATTATTTATTTATTTTATAATTTATGTACACACATACATACGAAAGAAGAAACATTATTATAAAAATTGTACAAAGGTACTGCTTATTTCTAAAAGAAATTTCTTCCAGCAGACCTGCGAAGGGAGAAATAGGAAGAAATGTAGACAATAGTGTGTAGAAGTAATAAAAGAAGAGAATGTGAAATCTT
Source organism: Mythimna pallens (assembly GCA_961205895.1). Lineage (NCBI taxonomy): Eukaryota > Metazoa > Arthropoda > Insecta > Lepidoptera > Noctuidae > Mythimna > Mythimna pallens. The sequence goes on along the minus strand of OY540831.1, from coordinate 9,415,463 downwards.
AAATTAAAATATTAAATACTTATACCTATATATACCTTATACTAAAAATAAATACTTAATGTACATTTCAATTAATAAATTAATGTTAATTTAAAAGAAAAGATTATGTTCCCTTGAGATAATTTTCTAACCCGCAGGCAAATGACAGCAAATACAGCTGTCAAATACACTGATCCCAGTCATTCCTTCATCCGGTCAATCATTTCATCATTCGTTCATTCATTCTACCATTCGGTTAACCATTCCACGATTGACAACAAAGAATAAATGCGGAAATCGGATATTCATTTAAGAATAAAAAAGATATTATTGCATTAATATCTTTAATTTGATCAAAGTACACCTTTCACAGCTGAGACTATTCAATCAATTTGATAGGTGCTCTAAATTAAATCTTCTGAAACTGCCACAAAAGAGAATGTAATATTTATGTATAATCCTGAGCGCGTCGAGCGAAGTGAAGAAGTTATGAAACCTTTGATGTCTGCGTCGTTACTCCCGCCTGATTAACTGCCGCATAAAGCCGTGTTGCCTGCAAAATAGAATATTACGCTCATTTCCCTTGTGTAGTCAGCAGAGATATCATTGAGCTATTCAGCGAGTTAGATTATTATTGGCATTCGCCGGTGCGTTGCTGTTCAAGTCTTAAGAAAATGTTGGAATCTAGGTACTAGATAATAATAATAAAATACTAATAATTTTGTGTGCTTATGAATTTCAGCTTAAAACATTAACAAGAAAGTTTCACACGTTTTAATTTGACTTATTAGCTACACAAGCTTAATTTTTTTTGTTTATTACTCTATATAGTGTCCTACTACTTGATAAAGGCCTCTTCCTTCTCCTTCCTAACTTTTCTGTCTCGGGCGATCTCTGGTCAAGTTTGCCACGTGAACATGATCGTCACACCGCCTTTGACATCGTCCTCCCTTAGGTGTCCAGTGAGTTACAATCTTCGCCCATCTGTCAGGGTGCATTCGTGGGACGTGGGCAGCCCACACCCACTTCAGTCTGGCTGTTTTTCTGCAACATCTGAAGAAAGAAAGGAAAAGAGTATATTTACGACAAACATGGCACACAACTTTAAAATATATATATATAATATTATTATAACAAATCTATACAATAGAGTGACTTATGCGACACATCCGCGCAAAACGGCCAGCGCTCAGCAAAATGCTGTCTAAAACGTCTTCTCAACCACAGCGCTGATTTTCAGCGCTGTGGTTGAGAAGACGTTGAACGGCTGCAAATTTACATCTTATGAACTAAAAAGAACTTAATAAACAAACTAAAGAAATAACATAAAACTGTTACACGATACAAAAAATAATAATAATAATTAACAACTGTTAATTAATATCAGAACTCTGCTAATTGTGTTATGGAGCTCCAAATTCCATCTTACTCTATAAAACAGACTTTAGCATTGAATCACTGATAATTCTTTATAGAAGGAGACCATCTAAGTGAATATAGGACAGACTATGATATTCATAATACTAGTTAATCCAGTAAAACATTTCAATTAAAACCTTAACACAGCAAAAACGCAAACAAGGACACCAATCAATAAAATAAAATCTGATAACTTTAACATTGCACACGTTGCCAGGCACCTCATTATTTTAATGAACACGCTACACACGCCGCCGGCGTCACAGATCGACCACAGGCGTGTCACAGCTGTCATCGAACAATGTAACGCCAGTTATTATGCAGCACAAAGCGCTCGAAAGCGCACCACAGCGATGCAACTGCTGCAAAAGCGCCAACCAACAAAGTACCGCGCCTATCCCGCAATTATCTAAATGCTCCCTCCAAAGGTGTTGGCATAGACAAGGGCGCAGATACGGCATGAAAAGGATTTGTTTATCGTTTTTTTAGAGTTCCATACTTCAAAAGGAAAAATCAGAACCCTTATAGGATCACTTTGTTGTCCGTTTGTCTGTCTGTCTGTCTGTCTATCAAGACCCTTTATCTCGGGAACGCGTGGATCTCACCTGATGGAAAGTGACGATGTAGTCGACAATGAGCGCACTTATCCAGAAGTAACCTATTCAGTCTTGACAGCTATCAGGAAAAACAGACTCCGGCAGGGAATTCCACTCCTTAGCTGTACGGTCACAAGTTAGACACCAAGACCTTAAGTACAACACAGGTCACGGCAGGTTATAGTGGGCATTAGGCGGCACCGCACCGCTGGGTGTGGGAGCAAAACAACCCCTCAGTCGCCCAGATGGCCCGGAGACCATGTATTTGTGTGGACAACCAGGTAACTTAAGGAGCTTATAACTTTGTGATTTTTCATGGATTCTTTACATAAAAATACTAGACACGTGTTTCGGGTTTCGTGTTTAGATACTAAAACTAATGTTGTATAATAAATATAATTTTATGCGTCATAAAATAACGCTCATGTGAGATATAAATATTAACAATACAATTCATGCTTAAATAATTAATTTGATGATTCTATTTAAATATTTGATGTGACAGGAACAATGAATTTCGTTTGTTTATTTTATAATACATTAATAATAATAATATAATCTTCTTTTCGATTCGATGGTAGACTCGTTAAACTGTTTGGGCCCAGTAGGTGGCTACATTAATAGCAGCATCGGTAGCACTCATCAAATCCTCCAAAGTGCAGATGTATGGGCACTTGGGGCATTCTAATGTGTGGCCAACAATAATAATAGCATATAATATAAATAATATAGTAGGTTATTTATTTATTAAAACTTTATTCACTATTAAAAACACTGTTCAAAATGCGGACATAAAATGCCTTGGGTATTTTATACCAGTCGACCTTAGGGTGGTGCAGAAACAAAACAAGGCAAGTGCAACTTAATATAATATAAGACAAAAGACGAATATTTAATTAATTTAATCGTGAACAAACGAATCCATCCAACCAATACTTTGATGTTTCTACCAACTAAACTGTCTTGAAACTAGGTACAAGAATAAATTTTATTATTTGATATTTAGAAGGCCTGTTTAAAACAAAGGCATCACAAAATGAATAAAATTCCGAAGCGTGAAGAACACATTTTCACTCCCCAAAGAATCGAAGACGAAACCGACTTAAAGTCCTCAAAAAAGGAACTTTTATCTTTTTGTCTCATAAAACAAAATTAAAACTTAATTCCTTATTTTACATTCTTTAAAACAATACGTAGTCATTAAGAACGGAGTGTCCCAACTACGAACTCGCTAGTCCCAGTACAAGTCCGGGTGGAATTATTCAGCCGCCCTTTTAAAATGTGCTTTTAGCCACCTCGTGTAATGCGATGTCGTTTGCACAAATTGTAATGGCCGCTACGAAAAGTATTAAAATTTATTACGACATCTTTGTGAATTTGAGAAAGGCGCTAATGAGATGCGAAATTATGGACCCTGATTGTCTGCTCGTGAAATAGAAATAATTTATGCGATTAAGTATTTAGATCTGATGTTTTATGGATTCCGTTTTGTTCCTTACTTTTTCTTTGAGTTTTCTACCTTGAAACTTCTGTCTTTTAAAGACGGGAATCTGTTCATTGTCCGATATAATTCTGTTCGTTGTCCCTTGATAATTAAAGCACATTAATTTCTGCACAATGGATACAATAATGTAAACGTATGTTCTCACTACAATCAAATGTTACTTAACGCACAATCCTCGCTATGTTCAGCTGCTTACGAATTAATAAAGACACGTCTGTACAACTAAAGTTATAATTATAGGTACCTAGAGAGCAAAGCCGAGTCTCCGAGATCCCGGCGGATTATGCTGGAATTTAGCAGATTAAACCTTCATTACTGTTGTTCAGTAACTTGCCAGGAATGCCGTTCGAACTCAAAGCGAGATTTATACTAGCTCCAGCTGGATACCGCGATCAAAACATTCGAATACCCGCATAATTTGCTGAATACGAGTGTTTTATGTAAATACAGTAACGCCGGATTCTGTGTACCGGATCACCGACGCGGCGATATTTTAAATGAAAATGTCACCTCTGTTGCTCTGGAAGAAGCGCGAGGATTCTGTGAGCCTTCCAGATATCTGAGAATGTCGCTGTAATTTACAATGTAAATAAGCATCATACGTAAGCTTTCGTATGTCTGACTGTAGACACTTGTCTTAAATATTTGAAGACGCTTGCATTTAAAGTGTACAACGTTCGTACACACATAGCCATAGGTATTCGTAGGTACAGTGGATTTAGGCAGGCAGGCATTAGTATCCAGCTGTATTAGCCGCTCCAACGGTTGTGGCCTGTAACGGGCTGTGCTTTGTGCAATACATTACGGTAGATACTTCACATAGCCTGCCAATAGTGCCCAATATTAATAACCCACGTATAGCACCTACACTACCTATTCATGTTGCCATGTTGTGCGTTGTCGATTCATGTGTCCAGAATAACACTCGTCAAAAATAACACTTTGATTTTTGATTGAGCTTTAACGGATTGAAAAAAGTGCGTCCGGTACTACCTCGCCGCTTCGATCCATATTCATCGTATGAATCCAATCAAAATTTCATAATTAAAAACAAATCATGCGTTCCCAAGATTTAATCCTAAATAAACAATAAAAATCTCCGTCCAATATGTCTTTGTGATTGGTTTTAAATCCGTGGAAAGTTCCAAATCTTTATTTGCTCTCGAGGCGAGCGGTTTGCGGGTATCTCGCTAATGGTGGGGTAAACGAAAATGCTGAAAAATGGAGCTATTTCCAGTGCTCAGCGAAAGATCAGACATTGGTAATACTTACTCAGTTATCGAATGAGAACGGAAAACTGCGAAATGCATATTTACTATTCATTTTATAGCAAATAGATAACACTTCGTTTGATCTATTTTTAAATAACTTGAAAAAAGGAGGAGATTCTCAATTCAGTTGTTTTTTTTTTCAAGTATTTTACCCCAAGACTCCGTCTTTTATCAACCAATGTGGATGAAAAAAAAAATATATCTACTTCCAGGTTTTTTACCAAAATCCGGTTTAGGGAAATAAAGGAGTAATTTAGGGAATACCTTACAAACATAATATTAAAGATACCTATGTGTGTTTTATTAGTGAGTTTTAGTATTTGCATCAAGAAATCAACCATTTGAATTCAAACAGTATCACTTGATGAAGTGGAAGTGATGAAAAAGATCACAAATGGCCAACCAAATTTCACAAATACAATATTTCCCCACCAACTGTGTTCCCACGTTGTCGTCGTGGTGGGGCTTGCGTGTCTTTGTGATCTTGAGGGCTATGCCGGTAGAGCTACTCATGCCGGAGGGCCTCAAGTGAGAGACCAGACCAAGAGGAACACACACAGGCGGAGTCCAGGCGGACCGCCACGGAGGGTGCGCTGTCTAGGAGCACTGGCACCAACAGCTGTTGGTGCTTTTGGACGGCGATTTTGGAGAGTGGGTTCGCCTCTGGTACGTGTCTGCTTATCAGACATGACCAAGATGGCGAACTTGCTTATTGGGGACCCCACCCCACAAAAAAGGCAAAGCTGTGACCAGCAAACTATGGACGCGACTCTTAAAAATTTATTACCCCAGGAGGGTACCGCCTGCACCGCAGGAGGAGAATCCCTCCCCGATCAGAGCTCGGGCTGCCCCTCGTATTCTGGGGGGGGCAAAGAGCGCGCCAGGTCCTCTAGGGGCCTGTTACCGTCCTTCGTGGACGCAAGGAGCCAGGGTGGCTCACCCACCGGTAGCGTGGAGTCCCTGGGACCCGTTCCCAGCACGTCTACTGCGCCGGTGGGTACTACAGAGGCCGGCAGGTGCTTCGGTCTCAGGGAGGTGAGTGGAGACGCGGCGTCGGACTCCGATGCCGCGTCTTCGCTCAACTCGGAGAGAATGGAGGTGGATGAGGCCACCTCCAGGAAGAAGAGGAACCAGTTCCTCAAACGCCCCATATCCGGGGACGGTCGGACGACATCCTCCGAAGATGAGCGTGGAGCTTCTGCCCGCAAAATCTCCACTGCTGGACGGGGTGCAGGCCGAAAGGCGGGAAAAGGAAGAAGGCCCACCGCCGAGGAGGCGACCCAGCGGTCCCTGAAGATTGCGAGGGAGGGGCGCCACCCAGGGGCAAGCAGTGCCCAGGCCAGTCCCTCGGAGCCGGAGCCTTCTGGAACGGAGCCAGAAAGCATGGAGGAGGCGCTGGCCCAATTTAAGGGTATTGTTACAGCCGCCATAAATGGAGTCGCGATGAAGAGAAAAGAGGTCTCCAAGAAGAGATCGATCCCCAATGCCACGACCTCAATTATAGAGGCACTGGGGATCGTTTTGGAGCCTCTTAAGAGATCCCTCTCCAAGAGGATCGGTCGGCTCGAGGTGGCCTTGGCTGGTCTTCGAGGAAATGGCCCCGAGGTGGCGCCAAAAGGGGGGCGCAAGCAGGGCCAGTCCCAGCCCCAGCCCCAGCCGGAGAGCGAGGTTCTGGCCCTGCTGCGGCAAGAGCTGGCTGCCTTCCGGCAGCAGCAGCAGGAGCAGCAGCAGCAGTTCCAGGAGCGGGTCCAGCGGCAGTTCTCTGTGCTGGAGGGCATCGTCCTGCGCCCCCCGCTTGCGGCTTCCGGTCAGAAGAGGGCGGCTTCGTATGCTACCGCCGCCGCCGCGGCCACGGCTGCTGCACCCAAGGCGGTCCCGTCGGGGCAAGCCGGGCGCGGGGCCGTGGCTCCGGAGCCTGCGAGGCTGGCCCCGGCGGTCAAGCAGCAGCAGCGGTAGGGGAAGCCTGCTCCTTCCCAGAAGGGTAGGGCAGCTTCTTCCACTAAATCAGCGGGACCTTCTGCCACGGCGGCGATAAGGCCACGCCTGCCAGGGGAGGCTGCCCGAAGAACCCTCGGCTGACACCGATTGGACGATCGTTGGTGCCAAGAGGAGTGCAGGTAAGGTGGCTAGGGCGGCCAAAAAGCGCGCGAGGCAGCAAGAGCGCAAGAAGCGGGCCATGGCGGCCAGACTTCGCGCCCCAAATTCCGAGGCTGTAGTCATTACGCTACAGCCAGATGCGGTAAAGAAGGGCGTGACGTACGATGCCGTCATGGCAAAGGCGAAGCAGGCGGTGTTGCCCCACCTTGACGAGCTCGGAGCCTCTGGGGGCTTCCGCATGAGGCGCACTGCAACCGGGGCCCGAATACTGGAAGTCCCTGGTGCAGATAGTGTCTCTGCTGCGGACGCCCTGGCTGAAAGGATCAGGGCGTCCCTAGATGTCGAGGAGGTCCGAGTGTCCAGGCCCACCAAGTGCATAGACATGCGCATCATGGGCCTGGACGACTCCGTCAAGGTGGACGAGGTGGTGGCCGCCATCGTCAGTGCGGGTAAGTGCACCTCCGCTCAAGTGCGGGCGGGCACGATACGCGCTGACAGCACGGGCATGCGAGCCATTACGGTGAGCTGCCCTGTGTCGGCGGCCAAGGCCATCACGGGTGAGGGCCGAAGGCTTTTGGTGGGCTGGGTTTCCGCCCAAGTGAAGATGCTGGAGCCCAGACCTCTACGGTGCTACCGCTGCCACGTGGGGCACCACGTGGGGGCCTACTGCGCCGCGGAGGTGGACCGTAGTGATCGCTGCTACCAGTGCGGTCAGGCCGGTCACAAGGCCGTCGAATGCCGTGCGCCACCGCACTGCTACGCATGTGCGGCGGCAGGCAAGCCGGCCGACCACCGGGCTGGGAGCAGGTCCTGCGACCCCCCCGCCAAGGCCAAGGGCAAGGCCAGGAGGCCCATCCCCGCTGATGTCCTCACTGCCGCAGCCGCCTCCTTGGCTGCCGACGCTATCGCCGCCGCTCCTGCCGCGGCAGGGCCCTCACGAGGGGCTCGGGAGGAGACTGTAATGGACTGTCAATAACGGCCCCATTACGTCTCCTCCAGGCGAACATCAACCACTGCGCCCCCGCTCAGGATCTGTTGCTCCAGAGCATGGCGCAGTGGTCGATCAATATCGCCGTGGTCTCCGAGCCGTACTATGTCCTGCCCAGGGGAGACTGGGTGCGGGACCTGGACGGCTCGGTGACCCTAATTTCGTCGGCCGCCGCCGGTACCCCGACCCTCGAGGCTGTCACGAGGGGACGGGGTTGCGTGGCAGCACGGTTCGGGGACATTGCAGTGGTAGGCGTCTACCTGTCCCCGAACAGATCTCTCGGCGATCTTCACATCTCCCTAATGGAGCTGAAAGCCGTCGTCGCTGGGTTTGGTTCCCTCCCCCTGGTCGTGTGCGGGGACTTCAATGCCAAGAACTTGGCTTGGGGTTCCCGGTTCACGAACCAACGGGGTCGGATGGTGGAAGACTGGGCTCTGGAGACAGGCCTGGTCGGCCTGAACCGGGGTTCTGTCCCCACGTGTGTGCGGATGCGGGGTGACTCAGTGGTGGACATCTCGTTCGCAAGCCCCGCTCTGTCGGCGCTTGTCGTCGACTGGCGCGTTATGGAGGGGGTGGAGACGTACTCAGACCACCGGTACATCCGGTTTGACGTCTCCGCCCAAACCTCGACCACGCCGGTCCGACAGAACCCTTGTGGTCCGCGGTGGGCGCTGAGGCAGATGGACCAGGAGCTCCTCCTGGAAGCCGCGACGGTACAGGCCTGGGTGCAAGCACCGGACAGGCCTGTCGACATCGACGTCGAGGCAGAGTGGTTCCGGGAGGCCATGTCGCAAATCTGCGACGTGGCGATGCCCCGAATCCATCCAGGACGTGCTCAGCGCCAGGTATACTGGTGGTCGCCAGAGATTGCGGCACTGCGCAACGCGTGCAATGCCGCGCGACGCCGGTATGCCAGGTACCGCAGGCGCCGCATCCGTCCAGCGGATGCGGAGGCCAGAGAGGCGGAGCTGTATGAGGGATACAGAGACGCAAAGCGCACCCTCCGAGCGGAGATAAGGCGGGCCAAACTCGAGGCCCGCAATGTGTGGCTGGGGACTCTGAACGGGGACCCATGGGGACGCCCCTACAAGGTGGTGCGGGACAAACTCCGCCCCTGGGCTCCCCCGCTGACGCAGAGTCTCCGGCCCCAGCTTGTGGAGGGTGTGGTGAGCACTCTGTTCCCTGCGTGCGGGGAACACTCTCCCCCGCCTATGGCTCCGCCACCAGCGGACCACGATGGCGACGACGACGACAACGCTCCAGAGGTGACCGAGGTAGAGATGAGAGTGGCGGTACGAAGGCTGAGTGCCAAAAATACCGCCCCAGGGCCCGATGGCTTGCCTGGGAAGGCCTGGGTCCTGGCCATGGAGGCTCTCGGGCCTCGACTAAGAGGGCTCTTCAGCGCATGCATGCATGCATGGAGAGGGGCCAGTTCCCACTTCACTGGAAGACGGGTAAATTGGTCCTCATCGCGAAACCGGGGCGCCCTGCGGACTCTCCGTCCGCGTACCGGCCCATTGTGCTGCTCGACGAGGTTGGCAAGCTCTTTGAAAGAGTAATTGCAGACCGCCTCGTCGCGCACCTAACACGGGTGGGGCCGGATCTGGCGGACGGCCAGTTTGGCTTTCGCAGGAGGCGCTCCACGGTGGACGCCATCATGCGCGTGCGAGCTCTCACGACGGGGGATGCGGTGGCCCAGGGCAGGTGTGTCGTGGCGGTGTCTCTGGACATCGCCAACGCTTTCAACTCCCTGCCTTGGAGTAGCATTAGGAGGGCACTCCGGTATCACCGGACGCCCGACTACCTCTGTCGTGTGGTCGAGGCGTACCTGTCGGACAGGTACATCATCTACCCTGGTCACCAGGGAGAGTGGGAACGTCGAGAGATGTCGTGCGGTGTTCCGCAGGGATCGGTACTAGGGCCGCCTTTGTGGAACATCGGATACGACTACGTGCTGCGCGGCGACCTCCCGGACGGGGTCAGCGTAGTCTGCTACGCAGACGACACGCTGGTCCTGGCGCGGGGAGAGTCATACCAGGCGGCGGCCGAACTAGTGACACGCGGGGTTGCGACAGTCGTTGGCAAGATCCAGGAGCTGGGACTCGAGGTGGCATTGCACAAGTCCGAGGCCATGTGCTTTCACGGCCCTCGGTACGCGCCACCACCGGGTTCCCAACTAACGGTAGGAGGAGTCCACATCGGTGTCGGGTCGACGATGAAGTACCTGGGACTCGTTCTCGACAGCCGATGGGATTTCGAGGAGCACTTCCGACGTCTGGCTCCCAAACTAAATCGGACCGGGGCTGCCCTCGGGCGGCTCCTGCCCAACCTAGGAGGTCCAGACGCCTCCTGCCGGAGGCTCTACGCGGGAATCGTTCGGTCCATGGCCCTTTATGGCGCACCGGTGTGGGCGCCGGCGTTGCGGAAGCAACCAGCGGCCCGGCTGAACGCGTGCCAGAGGGTCATGGCCATACGGATGGTGCGAGGATACCGGACGATATCCCGCGAAGCGGCGAGCCTCCTTGCCTGCCAGCCACCATGGGAACTGGAAGCAACAGGCCTTGCTCTCATGCACGATCTGCGCATGGAGATGCAACGCCGGGGCGAAACTCCGCTGCCGCGACAAGTCGCAGCATGGCGGACGGAGTTCCGGCGGGTTCTCATGGAGAAATGGCGACAACGGCTGTCGCGACCCAGTGCTGGGCACGCCACAATTATGGCGGTAAGTCCCCTCTTTGAGGCGTGGTTGGAAAGACCTCACGGCGTCCTCACCTTCCGCATGACGCAGGTTCTCACCGAACATGGTAAGTTCGGAAAGTTCCTGCACCGGATTCGTGCGGAAGACACGCCCGGGTGTCGCCACTGTGTGGAACGTCCGGAGGACACGGTGGAGCACACGGTGGAGGTGTGCCCCGCTTGGGCAGAGCCGTGTCCTCGTGGGGGCGATCGGCGGCGGCGATCTCTCGCGCCGGGCCTTGGTACAGGCCATGGTTCGGAGCGAGGAGGAGTGGCAGGCGGTCGCCTCCTTCTGCGAAGCAGTAATGCTAGCAAAAGAGGCGGCCGATCGCGTGAGGCAACGGTCCTCACGCCTCAACCGCCGCCGGGATTCCGATCCCGATTTCCGGCCACCGTAGGCGCGGGCTTGCGGACGGCGAGCAATGGGTGGCTCGCCGTCCGATCGTCCGGTAACCATCCGGACCGAGCCTAAGTCGTCGACGGCGCGTATTGTTCCACGCGCACCTCAGGGAGATGTCAGCAAATCGTAGGGGCCCAGCAGGGTCGAAGCCTACTGGGGCCATGGGTAGTGTGAAAGCGAAACCCGGGGCCCTGGGATGAAGGCAAAGAAGGAACAGGAGTGGGTTTTTAGTCAGTAAAAGTCTGACACTATCTCTCGCTCCGCCCAAGAGCGAGATTTGTCATAAGATGATTTTCCCACCTAAAAAAAAAAAAAAAAATACAATATTTTTTTTTTTTTTCTGATGAAAATGCCGAAAAGTTCTGGAGTGGCGACTGCGTACCAGAAGACGTAGCGTTGGAAGGCTTCCTACAAAGTGGACCGATGACCTGGTAAAGGTTGCAGGAATCCGATGGATGCGAGACACACAGGACCGTTCATTGTGGCGACACTTGGGGCAGGCCTATGTCTAGCAGTGGACGTCTTTCGGCTGAAATGATGAGATGAATGAGTTTATTCATTACAAAAAAAAAAATCACTTTATAATATTAGTATAGATAGTAGGTACATCAGAGAACTCTATAATAAAGGCTTGGGTTTCTCTAGTAATTGTTCTTTGTTCTATCGCTCAAAAGGTTATAGAGAATACATTCAACCTGTAAATAACCGAGTTCATACTGCGATGGACTATTAAAACTTTCAGACTAAAAGCTAACGCGTAGAATATTAAACACGAGTGTCATGTGAATATTTACTGAACTGTTATTATTTATCGCAGACTGTTATGTTGAAAAAGTGTAGTCAGTAGTGTAGCCAGGCGTGGGCGAAGCGCCTCGCAAAGAGGCCTCGCGCTTGGGAGCGTTTTTTAATAACGAACTTTTATTTTAACCGAATTTAGAAAAAAGGAGGAGGTTCTCAATTCGGTTGTATTTGTTTTTTATATTATATTTTTTACCTCAGAACTCCGTCGTTTATGGACCGATTTGCAAATTTTTTTCATGCCCTTAAAGGGTATGCTTCCAGATTGGTCCCATTTTTTCAAAATCCAGTTTTGATGATGGAATCTATAAAGAATCGAGGGAACTCTTTACAGTCAAAAAGTAACATTCGAACCAGGAATGGCCAATGGAATTTCACACTCACATAGATATCACAATGAAGATAGTTAAGCAACTATGACAATACAAATAAATAAATGGTTCTGAATAGTATTGTTGAAAATGGTATCCTTGAAGTTATCTGATGATGATGATGGAGCCCGAAGGTATGCACTGGAACTCCGTAATTAATTAATGTATCCTAGCCGTGTTTGGGTTAGTTGGAAGTCTCATGTGTAATAGGTACTCTGGCTATAAGTGTATCACAATTAAAAAACCGAGCAAGTGCGAGTCAGACTCACGCACTGAGGGTTCCATTCAATCTTACCTGTGAAAACAGTTCAATTCCCAAATTGAGTTACGAAGATTTTTCCGAATCTCAATAAAGTTTTTGTATTCATGACGTAACTACAAAACAATTTTTTTTTCCTATACTTGTGCTATGAGACCTTGCCAAATGTAAGCGACGATGTGGTCGAACACTGGGTTGCGTCAGAAGCTGTCTCGTTTTCGAACTTATGAAAAGTCTAGCTGTTGCTTCGCCCACGTCTAAATTAGTCCACGCTACGCCTCTGAGTGTATTGTTGGCAACGCTTTATTTACGTCGAAGTGAGCGAAGATTCCGCGCTAAGCCGCTATGGGTGGCCCACTGAGTCAGCCTCCAACGAAGCGACAATGTCTTGGATAAATGACATGAGGGATTTCATTGATATTTCGTATTTCCGCAACGATATTTTTGCGCTACGTGATATCAGTTTTTGCATACACTAAAACCCGTGCCTCACTGGGATGCCATTTTTTAAATTTATTTATTGACCTTGGATACAGAGTCCTTCAGTCGGAATAATAGAGATTACATGTTTCTAAATAGTTAATTTTTTTACCATTAGAATACAGCTGTACACATTCTAATATTTTTGTAGTATTTGGCAGCAAATGCATCAGGTCAACCTTCTTGACAAACTTTGCTGAGGTAGTCAGCACTACAAATCTCAGCTCCATTTTACCGAAGTTTCTGTTTCAATAATTCCACATATTGTCCAGTTGCGCAGTCACTTGAGATAGAAAACTACACTACATGACACGCCATGGCTGACGATGCGGTGCTGCTAGTTCGCGCAACTAAAAACTGCTTGCAGCACCATTGTGTGTCCTCACCCGGTGTGGCTGTTAGTCACCCAGTCAACCATATATTGTTTTGTTGTCATAACCTAGCTTTGTATGGCCCTTTCGCGGTTTTTTTTTTTGAGATGCCAATTCTATGTTCCCTTATATATATAAGCCCTTTCCAATCTGGATTCAGACCGGGGCATAGCACTGTTACCGCCCTCCTTATAGTGACTGGCGATATAAGGGCAGGACTTGAAGACACCAAAGTCACTGTACTAGTGTTGGTCGATTTCTTAAACGCCTTTAATACCGTCAGTCACGAGATCCTCTTAGCCATTCTGTCCTATATTATGGTCTCTCCCGAAGCGCTGGAATGGTTCTCTTCCTATGTTCAGGAGCGTCAGCAGTCGGTTCACGTAGGAGATTCTTCATCTCGCTGGTGTGGGTTGGAAGCTGGCGTTCCTCAAGGCGGTATCCTTTCTCCTCTTCTGTTTTCTATTTTTATTAATTTCATTACTACCGAACTTCAGTGTTCGTATCATCTGTATGCAGATGACTTGCAGTTGTACTGTCAAGGGAAAGTCGACGAAATATCTACCGTTATCGATCAATTAAATAGGGACTTAACAACCATAAAAGCCTGGTCCGATAGATTTGGTGTTGCAGTGAACCCCAATAAATGTCAAGCTATCATCATTGGGAGTCCTCGAAGCATCGCTAAAGTGAATAGTGCAACATTGCCACCAGTTCGTTTCGACGGTATGATCGTCCCATTTAGCACCGATGTAAAGAATCTGGGCTTGCGCATCGATAATACTATGAACTGGCGTGCTCAAGTGGCCAGTGTTAGTCAGAAGGTTACGGGAACGTTGCGGGCTCTGTTTCGGTTGAAAAATCTGCTACCATCGAGTACGAAGACAATGCTTGTGCAGACCTTGATTTTTCCTATCATCGATTATGGTGACGTGTGCTACTATGACCTGAATGCGGATCTCCTCAACAAGCTTGACCGTCTTCTAAATTACTGCATTAATCGAATGCAGTAATTTAGAAGACGGTTGACGTTTACAATCTACGTAAATATGATCATGTTTCAGCGCATCGGTCGCTTCTAAAGTGGTTACCCATACGTCAGCGCAGAGAGCAAAGGGCGCTCACTACCTTGTTTTCATTTCTTGATTCTCCTAATTCTCCTAGTTATTTAGCTCCTCACTTTCAATACATTTGCGCCAACCACAATAGAAATCTGCGCTCATCTCACAACCGCCTACTTCAATGTCCCACTCATCGTACTGACTTTCTTCATTGTTCTTTCTTTGTTCAAGCTATTTCTTTGTGGAATGCACTCCCCCGGGAGATTAGGATGGCAACAAATCGATTAACATTCAGAACCAAAGTTCGCGAGCTAATTCGTAAGAAGTTGGCAGTAATGTCATCACAGCGTTAATGTTTTCAAATTGTCGATTTGAACTAATTGTTTGACTTTATTAGTGTAGATATATATGTAGATAGTTTATTAATTTGTATATGTATTGTATAATTGTATAATATTTATGGTTTATTAGTATATCTTTTCTTGTACCTTTTCGCCTTTTCTCTCTCTTTTATTGCACCTACCACTATTTATCTCTGCATCACCCTAAGGTTGACTGGTAGAAAATGCCTAAGGCATTAAGTCCGCCGCTGTACGTTTGTGCATGGAGTATTTAATAAATAAATATGTTCAGACAGTGTTTTAGGACTGCTGAACCATTTCTTTTCAGATTTAAAAAAAAAAACATAATAACATCGATATTTTATGAATACAAAATTAATCGCTTAAAATCCTAATATTTTTTGCGTACCGTCGTTAATCCGGGCTGTTACCAGGGTTCCAAGCTATTCCAATTTTCCTGGTTCGTACATGGATCGACGCATGATTTATTTTTAATATTACCTTTTAAAACCCATTAATTAATTGAAACAAACCGGTGGCAATATATTCACCACAATACTTCTCTGTGGTCAGTACACTTCACATTCTTCCGATCAATATTCGATGTTCAGTTAATTGGTGTTGCAGTTTTAAAACGGTAATTATTCTGATTCTCATTATCAGGGCTTAAAAATAATCTTTTTTTGTTTACGTGTCGTATCTATGAGGTCATATTTCTTTAAGTAAGTTGTCTAAACGTAGGAATAGAACATAATGTTAACTTTCGTATACTTTTTTTAAAAGTAGGATATTGTCCAATGACTTCTCTCGCTCTAGGGTGGAGCAGGGGGCCGTGTCCGACTTTTACTGACTTTAACTACACCTATGTTCCTTCTTTGCCTTGGGGTTTCCCTTTCGGAAGTCAGCCTATGAACTTTCGTATACGTGGTACTTGAAAACCATGAACAATCATGGTCTATTTCATGATCTAGCAATAATTACGCCACCGATGAACATTTACCGTACCAGAAACATGGCATGTGTGTTACCTACCTTACAGTCTGCATTTGCCTGTAAAAATTGGCATACTATCTGCAAAAACTGACATGATGATAATACTTTTCTGGATGTGCACAAAGAGGAAACAATCGACTTTACCCAAACCTTTTAGAGAACGTACCTAATATAAAACGAGCACGCACATCATAACCTTTTACCTACGCTCAAAAAGTGTTTCCCTATCCAGTCTTTTTAGATCCGCGTTGTCTACTATATGAATTTCAAATGAACCTCTTGAGCCAACTGCAGCCGCTTCAGAATCACACGCTCAGCTATTCATGCATTCCTGGTAAATTAACTATCAGTACTTATGAGTGTAGCACCAGCAAAATGTCGCGAATTCACGATTAACCACTGAATATTGCGTAGGTATGTTTCATCAAACTTTCATGTTTCATGGCTGTTGGCAAACGTTGAGTTCTGTTTGGATAGTAAAGCTAATACATGTGTTAGGTAATTGGGAGTTTTGATATTATTCATAAGTTAAAAATAAAGGTAGGTAGGTTACGTGGCAGAGAACAGTATCAGCACCTAGCCAAGTTGTTAATCTGCAATCGTTAACGCTAGTCAAAAACTAATCACATGTATGGGAATGACATCATCCCAACGTTCAGACACGTGGTCAGATCAAACGAATAGAAAATTCGTAGCCTAGTTCGTTCAAAATGATAGAATGAATTTTTATCGTTTTTACAATATTCAACGCTACATCCTTTATTATTGTAGAACGACATTGTAGAACGAGTGGCCGACTCAGGCGCGTCAACATGGCTACCAACTTATCGTTTTCTACAATAGCTGACACCGAGGCGTTACCGATTGGAGAACGGAATCCGACACGAAACGGTTGTAACTTGGCTAGGGGGCAGGTAATCATGTATGGCATACATTGCCTGATTTAACATATAATGAAAAGTAAGCCCCAGTCGGTAATGTGCAAGAATGGCTAGTTTACCCTAATTGTGTTAGCCCTTTTATTCCATTCTGGATGAATCAAGAGGGAGTGTCAGACTTTTTGTTTTGTTCCGTCAGTTACCCTTTGCGTTCCAAAAATGCGGCAACTCTTTTAAACTATGCCAATGTCAGGCAACGAACCAAACGAACCCCGTCAATGTTACTGACAGCTCTTTGAGGCATTGGGTTAGCCATTAATTTACTCATTTCGTCATCAAGATCGATTCATTGTTAATGTCTCTATTTTAATTTACATTTTTGTACATGTAAATTTGTATATAAACCTGCAAATAACTAACAAATAATAATATTAATCATTTTTCATAGTGAACTAAATTGAAATATTAATTGTATAATTTTTTTGCAAGCAATTGTATTATAACAGTACAAAAGCTTGTGATTTGCATACCTCAAGGTGTAATATAGTTGGACTTTTTTTTTAAGGTGGGAAAATCGTCTAATTACAAATCTTGGGTGGAGCGAGTGATAGTGTCAGACTTTTACTGACTAAAAACCCACTCCTGTTCCCTCTTTGCCTTCATCCCGGGACCCCGGGACTGTGCTATGCTTTTAATAACTTTATATTATACCCATAATAGCAAATAAATGATTATGAATTATTATGAATTATAAAAGTTTTATTCCGTAGTAAGTTATTCAAGTTTTCTGTTTTTATTTTTTTAAATATTACTTTTTGGAACTTCCATTTTCTTTTTGATCTTCTTGACTTTTAGAGAAATAGCTATATTTTTCATTTCATATTTTTGTACATTTATCGCAGCTATGAAAAAACGTACAAAACGAGTGCCATAAAAACATTTTCTAGAGAGTACTGTGTAAAAAGATAACTAATTAGTGCCAGTAATTGCCAGCATACAACAGGAGCTAGACATTAACCATTCTCTTGATTAATCTTCTTTATATGAGTTGCGCAATACAGGAATTTCATTATTCTTCCACACACACTCATTTTTCATCGTTATATTCTTATCTTTAATTTTTTTTCATCATACTGGCACTTAGTGTATTGCTTTGAAAAATGCTGTGCGAGCAATATTTTTATTGTAATTCTTCGGTTATTGTAAGACTCTTACTAGTCATGCCAAAGCAAGGGAGCTTGAAAAGGCCTATCATTCCACCTTATGCTTTGATCCCGACCCCGACTGCCAACCACTGTAGGCGTGGGCTTGAGAACGACGAGCAAAGGGTAGCTCACCGTCCGAGCCCAAGTCGTCGACAGCATGCATGCGCTCCTCAAAGAGATATCAGCAAACCGTAGGGGCCCAGCAGGGCCGATGCCCGCTAGACCCATCTGTAAAGGAAACTCGTAATCCTAGAACGAAACGGGCAACTGAAAGACACAGGTGTGGGAGACGTCATTGGATGATTACCCACCACAAAAAAAAAGCTACGCTTTGACATTGGTTTCACCACGGTTTCACAATAGGTATTCTATTTTTTTTTAATGATAAACTGGCTAGATAATAAATATTTTTATTATGATTTTATATTCGCTGTTTAAACACATACAATTAATACAAAATAAGGTGTATATAATAATAGTGTAATCAGCCATTTTAATGTTCCCACTGCTGGGACTTAGGCCTCCTCTCTAGAAGGGAGAATGGGCCGTAATCCACCACAAGAGCCCCGTGCGGGTTAGTGCATGTCTCATGTCTTCAAATTTTTGGTTTTAGAACATGCTGGTTTCCTCGCGATGTTTTCCTTCACCGTTTTGAGAGCAGTAGTGATGAAATAAATTACACGAAGTAATGCGCCTGGCTGGGTTTGAACCTGCGACCAACAACTCGTAAGTGGGGGCCGTTACCACTCGGCCGCCACTGCTCCTCCAAAAATATGGTAATTAAACATATTTTATTAATAACTAGCGGTCCCGGCAGACGTTGTTCTGCCCAAAAGCGGGATTTAGTAAAAAAAAAAAATTACCCTACTCTACCTACCCTACCCTACTCTACCCTACTCTACCCTACTCTACCCTACTCTACCCTACTCTACCCTACTCTACCCTACTCTACCCTACTCTACCCTACTCTACCCTACTCTACCCTACTCTACCCTACTCTACCCTACTCTACCCTACTCTACCCTACTCTACCCTACTCTACCCTACTCTACCCTACTCTACCCTACTCTACCCTACTCTACCCTACTCTACCCTACTCTACCCTACTCTACCCTACTCTACCCTACTCTACCCTACTCTACCCTACTCTACCCTACTCTACCCTACTCTACCCTACTCTACCCTACTCTACCCTACTCTACCCTACTCTACCCTACTCTACCCTACTCTACCCTACTCTACCCTACTCTACCCTACTCTACCCTACTCTACCCTACTCTACCCTACTCTACCCTACTCTACCCTACTCTACCCTACTCTACCCTACTCTACCCTACTCTACCCTACTCTACTCTAAAAAAAAAAAGTTAAAAAAAATACCCTATGTCCGTCTCCTGGTTCTAAGCTACCTCCCCACCAATTTTCAGCCAAATCGGTTCAGCCGTTCTTGAGTTATAAACAGTGTAACTAACACGACTTTCTTTTATATATATAGATATATAATGAAATTCAGTAACATTAAATTCATATCTGACCATTCAACTCTATTCAAACATCGTAACTACATCTTTGCACCATCTATCACGGCCACATCACAACAAACAGTACATTTAAACTACATTGATCGTCGACCGTTACTCTCGATTACCAACACTCGATTAACTCGTACTTACTCTGCAATGGAAATGGCACAATAAAAAGAACTAAACTCCTCTTCCAATCCTACCTATAAAAATAAAATAGATTAAGTTACTGTCTACTAAAGGGAACCTTATAACATGTAGGCTGATACAAAAATGTTCAGGTTGGATTTAAGCATTCCTTATATTTAAAGAGGTCATAATATGAAGCAAATAACCAGAGCCATAAGTATAAGAAAGTCTTGAGCATCGACACCGAGGTGCTAACCTGTCGGTTTTATACTGGTTTCATTTTGGACGTAGTAGGCGTCCATTACAGGATAGGTTTTGCTGTCAGTTTTGCCACAGTCAATATTTTGATTGACGAAAAATCTACCGTCTAATGCGATGATAGACGTTTGCATGACGAAAACATAATTGCGTTAAAATTCCGTCATTCAAACATCATTCATGATTGATGGAATTTATTGACGCTTGCTTGACTGTGTACTGGCGCCATCGGTACATCGTAAACCTCCTATCCATATGCAGAAAACATTTTAGGAACACAAAACTGACAGCAAAACTTACCGTGTAATGGACGCCAAAGAGTTACTGCAGCCCTCGCAAAAAAAGATAACTGAACACTGTGAGTTGGTGATTTAGTCAGTTAAAGTCTGACACTCCCTCTCGCTCCACCCAAAGAGAAAGAGGCCATTTGATTATTTATTTTTTTATAAATAGGGGTATTTAAGTCAAGAGTGAATAGATTACTTCTCGGCATGATTCTAATAATAAAAAATACAAATATTGGCTGCAAGCGGTTTTTCAGATACATATGTTTAATGTAAAAGTAAATCTTTATAGGATTAATTGCATATATGATCCCAAAGAGACACCTGTTCAAAGTAAAGCCCCTCATCACCATTTCACGTAAGAGCCAACAGTAAAGAGCCAGAAAATTGAGAGCAAAGGGATAAGTTATACGCAATACGAACAGTAAATCATGCAGTTATCGACAAAGCTTCATCGAAGGTGGCCATGCGTGCCGCATCGCGACGGCACTGGGCGCAATGGGCGAGTGGGTGCCCAACCAGCCTGTTTGCGAACAACGCGCCGGATTAATCGATTCAATCGTCGGAATGATTCGAATGCATCGCTCGCTAGCTGTGTGGCAGTCTACTGGATTGCCTTTGCCTGACGTAAAAGACGAAATTAAATGTTTTTTTTTTTTTCAATTTCTCGCTTAAGTGTCGGGAATGTGGCGATTGTACCTACCTAATTGTTACGTAAAAGTTTGTCGTGTAAAAATTTTTGTCTCGGTTTTGGTATAGAATAAAAAATATTCTATTCGACTCTACAAGGTTATCTTAAAAAATAAAACCTACATTTACTTCTATAAACCTATATTCCACATACTTACAAGTATAGCCGTAGTGTGTAGGTTCATGTAACTTCACCATAATCCCGCACTCTATACACAAAAGTGACACTAAAACCTGACGTACCTATTATAGATAAAAAAAAAATCTGCTATTTTCGTAAACGACCAACGAGCAAGTTTTCCCGTATGTTTCATGTTCAGGCACTTGATGGCGAGTATGATAAACGTGTATCACCTATGGATATGTCATATAAGACTATTGATGAAAATCATGAAACAAACGAGTTACCCTTATAAACGGCACGGCACCTTAGCTTCTGCCAGCGGCTTTGCCCGCGAGAACGTAGGTTTCTCCATACAAGATTTAGACCGCCGCACTATATGGAAGTCCCTAAGATGTAAATATCGGCGCAAGTACTTGTATTATACCTCAAACTGTAGCTAAAGATTTAGATTTTATATATGTTATTTAAAAATTATGTTTATGGCCGGTAGTAGTATCAAACAATGAGCATCTAAATACGACAATTCAAAAATTATCACTTAATTTGTATTTATTTAAAACAACTTAATTTGTATTTATTGCAGAATGTTTTTCTAGTAAGCTAGCCATAAAAACTATGGAAGTGTTATAGGTACCATTTCAGAACACTAGTAATATATACTTTTGTTTCGTATACCCAAATATGCTATATATTTGTTATTACATTTACTAGAAATATTTATCTCCAGACATAAGTATTATATAACTTTTGCGTATCTGAAACTTTCAATATATTAAATTATTTTGTTAGTAAATATAATACAAAACTGTTAGGTACATACGGTACATATAAGGTTGCGGCTGAACGTATTAAAACGTAAACACAATTTAAATCGATCGACCCATGCCACGGGCGGGCACTAGTAAATAAATAAAGTGTCGCGTATAATTGCGGGTACTGCAGACATTAATACATCGATTACGACGCGTGCATAAATCGTGGTAGGGGCTCGCTCGCAACAGGGCTGCCACCGAGGGCTCTCACGTCCCTTTGTACAACCCTTGTATTACATGCGCCGCAATTTGCCACATTCTCCAGAGGTGTACCGTAAAGGAAACTGTTTCTTAAAGGACTAATTTTTCACTCCAGTTTTTACTTTGACGAACCTCAGGGAAGGCTACTTAGAAAAAGTAAAGAAAAGTGTCGAGCAATATACCTACAGCTGTAAAGTACTCGATGCTATTGAAAACACACTGAAAAACACTATATTTATTTTTTATATATGTGAGCAGTCAGTGGTGGCCCAGTGCTAAATGCCCCGACTTACAAATTTTAGGTCACGGGTTCACACCCAGCCAGAGCCGTTACTTTGTGTAATTTATTTCAGCACCACTGCTCTCAAAACGGTGAAGGAAAACATGGTGAGGAAATCTGCATGTCCTAGAACCAAAACAAATCAAAGACATGTGGCATACACGAATTCGCATTGGGCAAGCGTGGTGCATTACGGCCCATTCCCTCTCCTAGAGAGGAGGCCTGATTCCCAGCAGTGGGAACATTACAAGGCCGATCATACATATTTTGAATATTTTCCCAATTAAAAGAAAAAATCAGCAACAGCACTCAGACTTTTAGAATAAAAAAAAATAATTGGATGATCTGCAGTTGATTCTTCGTCGAATACGAACAGTACCATCAATTGTTTAAAAACAATATCTGATTGCATTGTTATATCGCGAATATATCACGTATAAGCGAATACAAAAGCTCTGCAGTGAAGTGGTACAGTGGCGTACAGCGCACACAATACATTTGAACTGGCTCGAGTGGTCGTGTACCGATTCTTGTAATATCGAGTGGCAATTAACCGGCCGCTGATCTGTCAGTATGTTTGTTTTATTCCACTACAGTTAAAATACAAATAATTGTGTTGCATTTCGCTTAAAAGGACCGTTGAGCGCAATTATCTGAGCTAAATGAGTGGTCGAAGCAATGTTCACATTTTGTCACCAAATGGCTACTGCTATAATATTATTTAAAATGAATAAATGATGGGCGGTAATGACTAAATAAAACACTGATAGTCTATTTATATAAAGACAATTTTTTGCAAATTAAAACATCTTTGACGGACCTGTTGGTCCAGTGGTTAGTGGCCCTGACTGCTATGCCGGAGGTCGTGGGTTCGACTCTCATCAAGATAAATATTTGTATGATGATGCGCACGATCATTTGTTCTGTGTCTGGGTGCAATTTATTTGTAATATGTACTATGTATGTATATCAGTTGTCTATTAGTCATAGCACAAGCTCTGCTTAGTTTGGGACTAGAAGCCGTTGTGTGATAGTTGTGGAATATTATTATTTTTAAATATTATTTTTGTCTTCGTCATTTCATTCCAATAAGCTTATCTTTCAGCCATACTTAATATTATAAATGTGAAAGTAACTCCTGACTGTCTGTTACGTTATCACGGTTAAACTACCGAACCGATTTAAATGAAATTTGACCCGGAGTAACGAACCCCTTGGGGTTCAACCTTACTCCGTATCAAATTTCATAGACACAGACTGCCTTGGCATAGTCACAGACTTTTTATCTAACTTCGACTTCAACTCCGCGTCTGCAATACGACATTCACGCGGACGAAGCCGCAGGCAGAAGCTAATTAATTATATTTCAATTAAGTCAAAGTGGAGCTTATGAACAGTGTCATTTATAACGGCTCTTCATTATCGAACGGATTATCAGTCACTCTATTTTATTATTACAGCTTCGGCATTCATCAAATAACCATTACTGGAAGTGGATGCAATTTCCTGGAACCTTGCTTTGTGCATCCTCCTTTACTGTGGAGTGTGGCGTATCTTATCTGTAGCAAGCGGTCTCATCGCGCCACGGGCTACTTCGATACAACCTACTCGAGGAAAGGTAATAAACGAAACAAACTCCTTGCTCTACGAGCACCAAAGTTTTCCCCATTCATTTATTTGTTGAAGTCGAATAAAATAGTGAGTTATTTAAATATTAACCACTGCACAATACGGGAGTACAACACTCGTGTGGCTACGGGCGCGTGAACATGTATGAGCTCTAAAAGCGCCCTTATTGCAATTTCCACTTTTCCTAATAACCCCCCACATGTGGCTCGCGCTGCACGTTACACGTAATTTTGCATATTTACGTGGTTAAGTACCCTTGTATAGTAATTTATGTGCATTAGTTATGAGCTTCAAAGAATTGCGGAAATGCTGAATGTCTGTAAAATGCTCTACAATGAAAATTACGCACTTAGCTTCTGAGTAAAATTCGCTACTTTATCATCAAGTAGCGAGCACTTATTCGTATTTTCCGTTATTTTTCAGGTTACTAATAAAGCTACTATTACAAATTATGATGGAGAAATTTTGATCCGCGTGCTGCTCACAAACGCTGATGCAAATCGCCTCCCTGTTCAATATGAGGGGACACGTTCCAAAGTTTCAAGCTGGGTGCATCATTTAACACTAAGCTCAAGGGAGACTGCATACGTATAAAAAATTATAACACTGCCCCTCCCACTTGAAATCTTTTGTCGCCAAACAAGCTGTCAAGGGCGTGTCTAAACAGAATTTAATACGTTGCTAACAATCGGGTATTGTGACATGCAGTGACGATAGTCGAGAGCAGCGGAGTGGGCGAGACAAAGCACTTGATTCGAGCATGCTCGACGCGTGAGACCGTGAGAGGGCTCGAACAGACTTACTAATGGCCACTCGCAGAATCCGATCGATTCCGCAATTTGTTTCTCTAACACGTCGATCCGATTATAAATCATTAGGAACTCTATAATTTATAATAAATCTTGTCGTTTACGCATCTAAGATCCCCTATTACCAAGGTTACCGACATAGCCCGAAGAATCGCTAAACTTGAATGGCAGTGGGCAGGGCGCATCGCTTGCAGAACAGATGGTAGATGGAGGTGAAAAGTTCTGGAGTGACAACAAGTACCGCAACGTTGGAAGCTCTCCCACAAAATGAACTGACGACCTGGTGGGAGTTGCAGAATTCCGATGGATGCGATACGCACAGGACCGATCATTGTGGCGACCATTGGTGGTTTATGTCCAGCAAAGGATATCTTTCGACTGAAGTGATGATGATCCTCTATTACTAGTACTGTGAATAAACTTGTTTTGAACATTAAATTTATTTATTTCCTGTAACTTTTTTTGTTTTGTTCGATTTCCAATATGCATATATTTTTTATTTACTTTTACGTTGTCACTGAAACGTAAATCCTTTGAGTGTTCCCTACTTTCATTTCATCCGCAGCACAATGGCAATAGCGAAAATTGCAAAAATATTTTGTGAACAATTTAAAATTTTGGCGTTCAGTATTTTCACGGTGTATGGACAGTAATGAGGTTGACACGATATAAGCCGTATTCTCGTATTTTTTTTATGAAATATGTACAATGTTGGTTACAAGTTTTACGGTTTACAAAAAAGCTACCGAGTTGATGAATATGTATGAGATATCTGAGTTTGACGGGACGATCTATCTTTATGACTGAATTTTGCGAGAATTTTGTGAATCATCTCTCAGAATTAAAGCGTGGGAGGAAATAAGAGCATTACACAAAAAAGGATTTTTTGATGTATCTATTTCAGCGAAAACTAGTTTCATGACCTTAATTAATCAATGTCACTATTGAACTACAAGAATCTAGTAATATATTATAATTGTTTAATAATAATTAATAAATATAATTATTGAACTACAAGAATCTAGTAATGTATTATAATTGCTTGATCATAATTAAAAACATAAAATGAAAATTTAAATATTTTTTAAACATAAATTATCCGCTCTTATTGCATCCAACCGGTAAAATAATTGAGCGTTCATGATTAATGAGATTTATAAACAGTATAAACTAGCAACCCTCCCTTCGAAATCTTTGAAAGTCTCAGCATTTTTCTACTATAATACGCACGTTTTAAACATCAAAACCTTCCTCGTGAATTCAAATAAAAAAAACATCATTTTATTTGGCGGAAAAAGGCGCAAGTTTAGGACTAACAAATTATAAGAATACTTAGTTACTCTCTATCTTTATTGGCGTTAAAACTTCGTGAAAATCCGTTCAGTAGTTTTTGAATTCATCGCATTCATACAGACAGACAGAGGCGGTGTGAAACTTTGTATTATAATATGTGAGAATAATAGTGTAAGGCACTAATCTAAATCTATTTTGTTAACTATCAATCACAGTTTGGAGTCATATTAAACACAGCGTACCTGTATAGTTCTAACAAAAAATCAAAGAGAACATCTTCAGACATCTGCAGGTCTCACTGGGCCCTAAATGTTCCAGGAAAAGGTTTCTCAGGGCTTGCTCTTGGATCAACTGCTTCAGTCACTTACAATTTTCCGGCTTCATTAAGACGACAATGTTAAAGTTACACTAATACATTTTTTTTGACGTGACAACGTCTTATAAATTGGTTTGCCGGGTGACACTTCAAGAAACTGCGTTACGCTCCGCTCACGTTATGCGCTCACAATGAGAGCGAGTGAGAGGCACGCGTCCCTTCCACTCGGGCATGGTTAGCCCGCCTAAGAGCGAGAGAGACAGACATAAAAAGTGAAAGGCACTGTTTCATTGTACGCAAATGTATTGCAAGTTATTGTATGTATATTTGTATATAAATACGTATGTATGTGTAAAGGTAAAAATAAAATTTTGTTAATATGAAATTCAGTGCGAGATTCTTTGTATAAATTAATGTTTTAAATATAATTCTTTGTATAAATAAATGTTTTAAATTGTTACTATTATTTCATCCTTCTTCCTACTATACGAATGAATATTCACATTAAAATTATTTTACCACTCAAAGTCGTTGTCACGTAAAACTTTCGCCCTTATACCGACTTTACAGGCAACCAATTTTTTTATTTTTTTTTTCATACAAAGGACGATGCATCAAGAACGATGATCAAATTTGTATGAGACCCGTCCTTTTGGAGGGGTACTACTTCACATTTTGACATTGTTCATACAAAATTAAACCTGATATCGTTTTATCTTATTATTAATTTTGTCTATACGGAAAAAGAAAAGCAAAAATAATGCCGTTAAAAGTTATGAGCCAACAAAGTTTTTTTTTTTTATCAATTTAACGTAACTTTGGGTGTGAAAAAGTAACAAGAATCGTGTAAATTTCTAAAAGAAAGTTGGGAATAAAAAGCTCAATTACCGAAAAGGTCTATAATATTTATTTTGGAACGATGTTTGTGTGCGTGCGTATAAGACGTTGTGCATATAGACTAGCGTCTAACTGCTCATCAATGATACTATCGCTGTCAGACACGGTGTCAGATGAGGCAGCGCTCTTTTTGGCCTAGATCAGTCTTAAAGGGCTTAACCTCTCTCTCAATAAGCTCTCAACAACATGGTAATCAATCGATCATAAGTTAATAAATTGAAATGAGTTTTTGTCATCTGAAACTAAATGGGCCAATGCTTTTTTTTGATGTAATACATAAAAACAGACTTTAGGTGCTGAACGTTACTTTCGCTAAGCGCTTTAATGAAGTAATATGAAACATGTAGGTAAATAGATCAACGGTTCCAAAAAACACAAGCTGAAATGATTGCATGAAGACTACCAAAACTGAGACGCTTCACTGGCGATCTCCGGTCACCATAAGCACAGGCTTGTTGCCGACGTGCAACGGATAGCTCGCCGTCCAATGAGGACTACACCCAGGTCGACTCCACCGGTCATTTTGTACCTATTCCACGCGTGCCTCAAAGAGCAGTCAGTTAATTGACAGGACCCGCTAGGACCGATGTGTGCCAGAGTTGCGGGATTGTTCAAAAGAGTTACGCCCCGGAACGCAACACGGTGGGTTTTAGTAAATTGAAGTGAGATTAATGTCTGACAATTCCTCTCAGTTCATCGATATTATCTCAGTTAAAAAATAAATGATTAGCGTACATACCTAGATACGAATATACTAGGCATGGGCGAAGTGTGTCATCTTTACGATTGGAGCATTTGCATCTGAATCACTGAAATGTTCCTGAACACAGATATGTATCATTTGGAACATTTGTAATATCGGCTCAAAAGATACAAACACAGACACTGACTCTTATGAATCGTAATTTGTTAAGTCGCGTCATAGTAATACTAAGACAAGAGAAATGTGAGATGATATGTATCATTTGAAACAACGGTTCAACGGAACATTTGGAATAACGACTCAACGGATAATTTGGAACAACGGTTCAACGGTACATTTCGAACAACCGGTCAACGAAACATTTGGAACAGCGGCTTATCGAAACATTTGGAATGCGGGTGAAAGTTATTCTTAGATTTAAGAATAATTTTAAGTAGATGTGTTTAGTCCAGGTCATTAATTATATTTACACTATTTACGTTTTAATTTGAATTTTAAAAAGACTGCAGGTCATTTAAAGTAAGAGTGTTTCAGTGTTCCAATTTTTCCAAATGATGCATTTAAAATATTACTGATGTTCCAACTTTTCGGAACACTAAAATGTTTCGGAACAGTGACTCGGTTCAATAAAGAGTTACACACGCCTAGAATATACTACGAAGAAGTTATTATGACAATTCGAGGCACACATGAGGCGCCTCACGCCTCGGCGAGGCGACACAAAGCGTGGCGCACTACAAAAGCCAGGTCACAGAGAGTGCGCCAGTTATCAGCTAAAATGGAAGCCGACGACAATTATTTAAATAACTTTATATATGACTATTGTTGCCCCGATTTAAGGATAAACTGTTTTTGCTTTTCGAAGGATTATTGGGATATGAATTATCCGAGTTTTATTATAATCTTCATTTAATCACACTTCATACTATTATTATAAAAGTGAAAGTTTGTAAATATGTGTGTGTATGTTGGTTACTTCTTCACGCTCAAACGGCAGAACAGATTTCGATGAAACATAATACACGAGCAGACCATGACCTGGAATAGAACATAGGATAGTTTTTATCCCGGGAGTATGTTCCCTTGGGTTAATGTGAAAGCTGCTAGTGGTGGCTAGTATAATTATATTCTTTTGTGAGTAATCTTAATCAACTTACATACTACATTGTTTTTTTAATAGAATAGAATTTATTCGACGCAGGCAATACAATATACAACAGCATAAAATAATAATTTAAAAAAGGAATACAGAAATACAATACAGTTGCGTTGAGCGTGCCCGAACTGAAAGGGTCAACTCAGCAATTGCTGACATTTGACATCACAACTACCAAAAACACGAAGGATAATCCTTCGTGAGGCAACCGGTAAGTCCTAGAACCCTTTATTCTAAGACACGTTACATCTACAACCCACATAGGGTTCACGTGGTGGTGTAAATTCCACTCCCCCTTATAGATAGGTGGCCTTAGTCCCGGCAGTGGGACCGGTAAAGGTTGATATCCTATGATTATTTATATTTATCTTTTAACGTCAATAAATTAATTGAGTAATTAACACGTTCGAACCTGCAACGTCCTATGACGTCAAAGTACAATTTGTTGTTAGCACAACGTCTAACCACGTAGAATAAAAATATTTATTTATTTGGATTACGTCTTATAACGCAAAGCAGCCATTCGCCGCAACACTTGCAAATATCATTTATTTATTAATTTATTGCTTGCTATACAAAGCGTATAGCAAGCCAACAAACTATGAACTAAATAATTTTATACAAACATCATACATTATATATAATTTCTTTATTGCTATAAAAAAATATGTCAAATATAGGTTCTTGAGGAATCAGGGCATACAGCAGTTTGAGCGCCTGAGCTGTAAGGGCATATCGAGCCGTTAGAGTACGTGAGTGATGGGCAACGAAACAGCACCCCTAGCCATGTTACGATCGTTTCGTTTGCGTCGAACGCCTCGAGTAGGCCACGCCTTCGATTCCTTTGTTCTGGCCACGTGACTGAGCGTTGAGATGAAGTCAGAACAAAGGAATAGGATGTGTGGCCTACTCGAGGCGTTCGACGCAAACGAAACGATCGTAACTTGGCTAAGGGGGCAGGCACCGTATGGCACAGATGCGTGACGCCCGCTGTCAGTCCAGAGCGTAAAGTGAGCAGCGCGTCAGCGTGGTCGCGTCGTTGATTTTATTACTCATAAGATGGTAGTAATGTATCAAAAGCGCGCATTTAAATAAACAACAAATATCTAGAGCCACTCATAAAGCAGAACGATTAACAACGAATACTGACCATTTTGTATGAGAAAATATTGTGTCATAACTTTAGCATCCCACGAGAGCGGCGCTGGACCGAACATGTTAAAAATAATTCATTCAACTGTTTTACTGAGAATCGTTCAAAGAATAAGTAATTATAATTGCCAGCCCTTCTAGGAAGGACCGCCACCTCTAGTTTATAGTATCAATCCAATTAAACTTCCTGACGATAAATTGGACTAACCTAAACTCCAAGTAATAACTTCCATATCGTACTACTTTATAAGTAAAGCGAGACCAACTACCGTTATTATGATAAAATCTTCCTTTCTCTTTAAGTAGATGTAGAAATACTATGAAGCAGGTTAAATGGCTCTTAAGTAAAATCTGAAGTTGTTATAAACTCTACTTTGGCCTGAAAACCTGTCAAAAAGTCGCAGTAATAATTCAAAAACCCAAAGGAATCTAAAATACAGGAAAGATAATGTTCCCACAAGTAAAATTAATAAGTACTCACAAAGGTAAAATACCTACAAAGGTAAAGTACCCAAAAATGTTAAGTACTCACAGAGGTAAAGTACTCACAAGGGTAAACAAACACAAATACAAAGTACCCACAATTATAATGTACCCACTAAGATAAAGTACCCACAAAGGACACGTACTCGCAAAAATAAAGTACTCACAAAGGTAACGTATCCACTAAAGTAAAGTACCCACAAAGATAAAATACCCACAAAGTCAAGGTACCCACATAGATAAATTTTATATCCACAAATACAAAGTACACACTTAGAGAATGTACCCACAAAAGTAAAGTACCCACAAATGTTAAGGGTCCACAAAGGTAAAACACCCACAAAAATAAAGTAGGTACCCACAAAGATAAAAAATACCCACAAAGTTAACCACAGATAACCCACAAATATAAAGGAACTACTGCTTATTCAATTGCTCTTCAATTCTGTCAGGCAGGTCGGTAGTCTATTTGTTGCAGTATCGGGAAACGTAATAATTGATCATTATTGGAGGTTATTAAACAAACTGGCTGGCAGTGGCGCAGTGGCGGAACCGGAAGCGTGCGATGCAGCGCTTCGGCCGGAATCGGACACGTTCCGGAGCGTTATCCGCACGAGCACTTCCGGTCACTCGACTATCACTTGTTACCGCCACCCACGCTACTGCCATCCGTGCCCATTGTCCAATGCGCGGCTTAAATTTTTCACTGAAAATTGATGTCGTTAATTTTAAAATTTTATATCTGCACATGCGTTGAACGGCAAAATTTTAAATATTTACGCAAACCAAATATTGCGATGGCATCAGATCGGATATGAAAGATTTTTGGACACGGTTTTAAAGTTTTAACAATGGACGAATTACGCAGGAAATGGTTTTCAATTTTTATTTATGAATATGTATGTCCAATAGTCATTCCTATTGAAATGCAGAAAGATACAATACAAATCATAATGGCAACCTTATAGCAAAAGTGGCACTATACCATAAATGTGATTTTTAGAAGAGCGTGTCGTTACCTTATAGTTTAATAATTTGTAATGTTTTCTTTTATATGTATTAGTTTATTATTTTGTAAGATTATTTGTGTATTTTATCTATGGGCCTTAGTTGCCTGATAATATATATATTGTTGTATATTGTTATTGTTGTTGTTTGTTGTTGTTGTATTGTTGTGTTATTGTTTATTGTAGTATATTGTAGTTGTATTATTATTTCCATTTTTAAATTTTTAATCTTGGTATGCAATAAAGTATATATAAATAAATAAATAAAGAATTATTATTATTCCGTTTATTCACTAATATGTAATGGACTATTTTTTTAACATTATTGTCAGGCTCGCGTTTAACCTGATGGTAAGCGACCATGTGGTTGACGATAGAGCACGCTTGACTAGAAGTAACCTATTCAATCTTGACTTGACTCCTAGGTTGTTGCTATCAGGAAACACAGACTCCGACAGGGAATTCCAATCCTCACACTAAAAATTCCAAAAAAAAAATCGTTTCACTCTTGGCTTAAAGGCTCCTAGGTTGTAACTGTCAACTCGATAAGAAATTTCAAACTAATTCCTGAGGAATATCAACTTTTGGAAACAAAGACCATCATGTAATGTTAATTTAATAATGTTAGTTTTAGTAAATAGATTTTTATTAACACCTAATACGTTTATGGGGCATGCATTTCTAACCCGTAAAAAAATTTATTTAAATATTTATGATGTAAACAATTAATTGTTAGTTGACCAATAAAGGAAAATAAAAGACTGAAAATCGAATTACAAATGAGTTGTATTGGCTTGTTTAAAACTTGCAATTAAAAAAAAAAGTGTAGTGTAATTTTTGTTATAAGAGTGCTTATGATTAAGATGAAAAAAATAAAATACTCCTTCAGTCCATAATAAAAGTTATTTTTCAATACACTTACTCGAAAATCAGCTCTTATCGCACCGCTTTTAGGCACGCAATAGACTGTTTTCCGCACTAGTGCAGAAACGTGCACGTGCTCTCCCCCACCACAATGTTATTACATGTATCGTATCAGACTGGGCTCGCGTCGACCCCCACGAGTCACCGGTCAACCCCCGTTTATTCATTTCTTCGTAAGTGTATTGAAAAAAGTCGTTTGATACACGTGCAAATTTGTCATTGGACCGAGGTGGAATTTGCACGAGCCGTAGGCGAGTGTGTTATGGAGCCGAGGGCTGCAGTGACAAACTTTCTGCACTTGTATCAAAATGTACTATAGTTGAATGCTATCCTAGAAAACTCAGACAATCCAATCAATTTCAAATGTTAGCTCTACCAAGTGTTGAAATCCAAATTCTAGCACATTCTAACTGCTAGTAGCTTGAATCAGAGCTTTTTCTAGCCTTATTTTTTTCATAAATTTACTTTCCGCTCCTCGAAAAGGTTTTTGCATTTTCATCAAGAGCGCACTTTTTCGATCATGGTTTTTCTCCGAACTGAAATTCAAACCGTGCGAACTCTGTTTTTATAACAACCATTGAATTTACGAGAATCACATAGAAAACTAAATATTTAAAGCATTTACCATTATTGTTCCCAGGAAATGCACTAATTATTATGAATGCAAATCGTTTCGAACCCTGTAAGCCGCATTAACCTATAATTTGAGTCGAACGTATATTATGATAAATATACTTAAATCTGAAACAGAACTGAATATTAAGCAAAGAGGTAAATTTTAATGAACCTCAATAATTCTGGTGCGAAAATGCAGCGAGCGAGGCAGGCGTGACATGAAACTGTGAGCTATGAATACAGCTAGAATTTATGTTAATAAATGTCAGTCGAAACTGGTGATGTCTTAACTGCCAGTATCTTATTTTAATTTATATATTTTGATTTTTTTTTCTTTCTTCTTTTAGAAGCGAAAAGAAATATATAACCGAGTTATCTATGACTAATAGATTCGTATTTTTCTTTGTATTAAATATAAAACTCTACCCCAAAAACTACTGGACCAATTTTAAAAATTCTTTCACCGGTTGCTATTTTATCACTGAGTGACATAAGGATCCAGGCGAAGCCGCTGGCAGAAGCTAGTTTGTTATATGATGATTTAAAAGTGCCCATGGAGTGTCCTTGCACATTCTTCTCCATAGAGATCTTCGCTTTGG
Organism: Mythimna pallens; assembly: GCA_961205895.1. Classification (NCBI taxonomy): domain Eukaryota; kingdom Metazoa; phylum Arthropoda; class Insecta; order Lepidoptera; family Noctuidae; genus Mythimna; species Mythimna pallens. The sequence goes on along the minus strand of OY540831.1, from coordinate 9,381,832 downwards.
AATATACAATTAACATCAATTTACTACTACTTGACAGTTAAAAAGTACCTGTAAATGGTTAATTTGAAATAAATGATTTGATTGATTGAGTGAAACTCGTTATGATTTTAAAACGGTTGCTATATTAAAATGATGACTAAAATGAGTCTTTACGCCTATTTAAATTACCTAAGTTCTGGACATATTATTCGTCGTTTCTATATATAAACTTTAAAAATTTGCCTATAATCTGAACATCTGCCTTAAATTGGATTAATGATAGCACATAAGTGATATGCTGGGAAGAAAGCCATGTGCCAGTGAACGACTCTCGGGTGAAATGATGCTGATGACCGACTAATAGACTATGACTAAATTAGTAGTATCTATCTACTGATAAAATTGAACTAGCGTGACCTACAAAACTCAAGCTATAATCACAGCTTTGATTCCTGTCTTTGTTGCGTTTTGTACATGTTTTCTGAAACAAAAAAGTAAATCTGTAAATTTTCTGATCTCTGAATGTGTGTCTGACAGTTCGAGTACTCTTTATGTGGCCTACCCAAATGACCTTTCTTTGGCCTTGTTCATCAAGTCGTTGAGCTGCCTTAGTAGTCCTGAATTACACGAATTCTGACAATTACTTGCACAGACTGGACAGGTTAACTCAAATCTGTGTGGTTCTTTCCTCAAAAGACCTTCATAAATACAAATCTGCATAGTGCTCATATATGATTTAACCATTGCATGTTTGCTGTATGGACTTTAAAAGAGACTTTGACCTCTGAGTTTGTATTGGTGTGTGTTCTCAGGATAGCTTTAAGTAAATGGAATAATTGTAGTAGTTACAAGTTAGTAAATACAAACCAATGAGGCAGAAAATACAAGTATTCCAAAATATTGTAACACCAAATTGTATTGATTACCTACATTCAACGCGTTTAAATAAATCTTTCTATCTATAGTCAGCTAAGAAACTCCGGCCTCATCTAGTTTAAATTGACGAGTAAAATGGTTTTTAAAAGCTATTTGCAAAATTTTATTATTATTATTTAAAAAAAGAGATAAATTCTCCCTACTCTATACATTTCGTAGCTCCTCAACCCGCGAGCGCCTCTGACCCACCAATTTGCCAGTACGCATGCTTGCACTCTGTGCAGCATCATTCGCCGATATAATTGTTAACTCTGAAATTCACGACGAATATAACATGCTAACTACTATCGCATATGTTGATTTAATTAACATTGCTCTGGAAACTTCACAGATTTTTATTTGAATGTAAACAGTTTTAATGAGTATTTTCGCGGTAAATATTCTGTTTCGTAGTTATATTATAATAATTTGTAAATATAATGTTCATTTTTAAGTTTTTTTATAAATAGTGTCGCGAAAGTTTTTAGTGTTTAAAATTTTCGAATATAAGTGGTCATGCAGTGTGTAGGCAATTATAATTTTAAATTAATTTGAGATTTTCTTGCTCATCCACGTCCAGACTACGACTTTGTAACCATAAATAAGATCAAAAAGTTAAAAAAACTTGGTAGGCTAGACAATACTCTTTCCCACACTGAATTGTGCAATTTGTAACCCGTTGGTACGCTAAAAATGTACTGTATCATCAGACTAACAACATAGTTTTTTACGGACTCTTTTAAAAAAAGACCGGACGCTCCCTGGACAAAACTAGGACAAATCCGGGCCACACCGGACGGAGGCTTGATTCATGTAGATTAACAGTAAAGGGTTAACCCACAATTTTTTTCTTTCATCCGCATCATCCGGTAGATAAACTACAAACATAATATTTCACAGTAATGCCGCCAGCTCATCCCGGACGCGGCGGCGATAACGCAACGGATCGCGGCACTTCCGGCTCGCGAGCGACACCTTCCTCTACTTCCGGCACGTTATCTATGGTCACGCCACCCTCCACTGGCTCTGAATTATCCATGTATCCTGTATGGTTTGCTATTGGATGATGTGTGGAATATACCTATGGGAAGTTACAGTCTTCGTACATGGGTGTTTCTTATCTAATTTCTCTTGCTCAGTGGTTTCCAACTTTTTATGACTGGAACCACTTAGCATTCTTTGCTGTTACTATGGACCAGCAGGGTTACTGTTTAGTAGTTTATTGTTTCATTCTTATTTCCAGTGTGGGTAAGAGATGGCGCTAGACAACCTGTATAGCTCTGTCTCTTACCCACACTGAAATAAGAATGAACCAATTTTACTTTGAACGTCATGGTACAGGTTTAGAGATCTTTTTACTAATACATAAGTTTTAATAAATAATTATCGTCGTTTTGCGTGGGTGAAATCCCTAGCAAAAGCGGGATAAATGGGAAAGTAACTCTTTCTGTTTGACTGTTAACTCTTCGTCGTCTAAACGGCTGAACGGATATTAATGACACATGGCACACAGGTAGACCATATCCTGGAATATGTAATACAGGTAAATATAGCTGAGACTGTTTATGATCCGTTCGTTCGTTCGTTTATCATTTAACAAACGATAAACGATAAACGATAAACGTTAACGATAAACGATAAATTATAAACGATAAACGGTAAACGGCAAACGATAAATGATATTCATTAATACATTATGCAAATAGGTTTAAAAAAACACTTATACACGTCAATTTTTTTTTCATCATATTAAACTAAATGAGGGCCGGTGTTTCCTAGCTGACTACCCTGAGAAGAAACACAGAAACAAACTCAGGGGTCATAGTCTCTTTTAAGTCCATACAGTAAATATGTAATGGTCAAATCACATGATGATGGCTCTCATTCTACAAGTATTTTCAGTATTAGTCAATCTAGAACAAGACCGTTTCATTGATTTATTTCACTCAGTAAATTCTCTGGTTTCAGTACATACATATTTACAAAAGTACATAAATACTTACAATAGTTTTTGGTAGGTACTGTGATACCTCAATGAAAGATGAACGCCATAGCGCATAAAACATCGTCTATTTTTTCTGAATGGCGTGCATCGAATATTCCTTTCAATTCTTTTTTGGTTCTTAAATGCATTGGATATTGAGATAGAGTGGAAAATGCTTTTAGCATCACAGTCTCAGAAGTAATAATTTAAACACGTACAGCTACCAACCTTACTTCGTGTATTTTTTGGCATTTTCATCCAGTATGTGTTAAAATTTAGAGAGTATCTATTTCATATTTTTTCGCTTGCCGAAATTTTCTACAACAAACCTTTTTGTATTTTGCTAAAGTCAAGGTTTGAAGCTACGTTAACCGTTCAACTTGACAATTTACTGTTTCTGTATTCGACAAAAAGTAGAGAGGGTGGGGGTAGGAGGCAGAAGTATAAGCACGTATAAGATCGATTGAATATATACTTTTAAAATGCTGTGTAAATTTAGAATGGAATTTTAATTTTGTAGGTAAATAATTTATTTTTTAATTTAGTAATAATTTTTTGGATTAAATAATTCATTATATGCGAAACTATAAATAAGCAATGGTTAAATTAAAATTCATTTGTCCAGTGGTCCCGAAACTAGGCCACGCTGTATGTTGGGGACCGAAGTTGCTTCAATTATATTTTTGTCCAAGACATGTTAACTTTAACACTTATTATATTATTACTGCAAAAAAAAATATTACATCCAAACAGCTTATTACAATAACCTATAAACTTATATAAATAGAGCCAGATAATCATAATGGAACATTAATACCAAGGTAATTAATTGGAGTAATCCAAAGCATTGATTTGAGTGTGCCGCGCATTCAGCGAACAATCACCATGATTTGATCGACGGCCGCCGAGCCACAATAGGCTGACCTGGATCGTGTAGCGATGTTTGATAACAGCGCCAATCAACTGATTAATAATTAACTCTCTACTTAATTAGGTAATGGGTGAGTTAAACCTGTCAACAAGTTATAATCTGTGTTGTTTTCAAAAGATGAAAAATCATTTTCTTGTTGGTCGTGTCAATAAACCTAGCTTAGTACATCCCTCCAGGACCCGACAGCTTGCCTGGAAACGCCTGGGTCCTGGCCATGGAGGAAATCAGGCCTCGACTAAAAGGGCTCTTCAGCGCATGTTTGGAGAAGCGCCCGTTCCCACTTCGCTGGAAAATGGGGAAACTGGCCCTCATTGCGAAGCCGGGACGCCCTGCGGACTCTCCTTCCGCGTATCAGCCCATCGTTCTGCTCGACGAAGTGGGCAAACTCTTTGAAAGAGTAATTGCATACCGCCTCGTCGCGCCGGAAGGGGCCGAACCTTGCGGACGGCACGTTCGGCTTTCGCAGGGAGCGCTCCACAGTGGACGCCATCATGCGCGTGCGAGACCTCACAACAGGGTATGCGGTGTCTCAAGGCAGGTATGTCGGTGTAGTGTCTTTGGACATCGCCAACGCCTTTAATTCCCTGCCCTGGAGTAGCATTAGGAGGATACTCCAGTTTCACTGGGAGCCCGATTACCTCTGTTTTGTGATCGAGGGCTACCTGTCGGACAGGTATATCATCTCATCTCTGATGAAGTCAGCGTGGTCTGTTACGCAGACGAAACGCTGGTCCTGGCGCAGCAGTTGGGACTCGAGGTGGCGCTGCACAAGTCCGAGGCCATGTGTTTTCACGGCCCTCGGAGCGCGCAGCCACGGCGTTCCTAATTAACGATAGCAGGAATTGATATCTGCGTCGGGTTGACGATGAAGTCTGGAACTCGTCTGATATTTTTTTCGTGATCGATGCCGATGGAATTTCGAGGAGCATTTTCAACGTCTGACTCCCAAACTGGATCGTACTGGGGCTGTCCTCAAGCGGCTCCTGCCCAACCTTGGGAATCCAGACGCGTCCAGCCCGAGGCTCTACGCAGGCATCGTTCGGGCCATGGCCTTATATGGGGCGCCGGTGTGGGCGCCGTCGCTGCGAAAGCGATCGGCGGCCCAGCTGAACGCATGCCAGAGGGTCATGACCATACGGATGGTGCGGGGATACCGCACAGTTTCCCGCGAAGCGGCGAGCCCCTTTGCTGGCCTGCAACTATGGGATCTGGAGGCAACAGTCCTTGCACGCATGCACAATTTGCGTGTGGAGATGCAACGCCGGGGCGAAACTCCGCTGCCATTGCACAAGTCGCGGCGTTCTGGCGGGATCTCATGGTGGAATGGCGACAGCGACTATCGCAACCCAGTGCTGGGCACGCCATAATTATGGCGGTAAGTCTCCTCTTTGAGGAGTGGCTGGAAAGAGCTCACGGCGTCCTCACCTTTCGCATAACGCAGGTTCTCACCGAAATGTTTACAAGATTTAATTAATTAACTTAATGTATAATTGATTAGACTATTTACTCGTATTATTTTTTATTTATTGTTATTAGAATTCCAATTTTATCATAATAATTATTATTATTCAATCAATTTTCAGTAGTATTATCTTTATTAATTTATATCATGTTTGTAATGTATTTGTAGTTTTATTTTTGTTAGCTTAGTTGCTTAAATTATTTTTGTGCATGCTGTGGTCTCCTATAAGTGAAGGAATACACCAACAAGATACCAGAACCGCTAATTATAAGATAGAGATATTGTGTGCATCCTTTGTTGGAGATCCTAAATAATAAATATATAAATAAACAAGGAGGCGGCCGCACGTTCTCGCACGTGGGAACGACCATCACGCCACAGTCACCGGGATTCCGATCCCGATTTCTAGTCGCCGAAGGGGCGGGCTTGAGGACGGCGGCCAATGGGTAACTCACCGTCCGACCGTCCGGTAACCGTCTGGACCGAGTGCAAGTCGTCGACGGCGCGTAGTGTTCTACGCGCGCCTCAAGGAGATGTCAGCAAACCGTAGGGGCCCAGCAGGGTCGAAGCCTACTGGGGTCAAGGCTCTGCTTCTGAAAGGAAGAGTCGTATGAAAGATAACGAAGAAACAGGAGTGGGTTTTTAGTCAGTAAAAGTCCTCCCGCCCCGCCCAAGAATGGGGGATGTCATTGGATGATTTTCCCACTGAAAAATAAAGCTTAGTACATCCTCTTCATATTAGGTTTCTTTGAACTTTACCTACAGAAATAGGAACCCCGCGTAGTATTGTATGCTCCGTCCGCTTTCACGGCCATCGTCAACATATTACCGGCTGAACATCAATTAGCTATTCAAAATTCATTTTTGGCTTGCCAGAGCCTCTCTTGAATGTCTGGGCTAGGCGAGTAGCTAAACGTCATTTGCCTAAATGTTTCATTGAATAGTTGAATATCATTTAGGCCACTAATTGAACGGTGCCGTTTAGTAAAAAAGTTGAGTGTTTACTGAAAGGCTGATTAAACTAATTGGCTGCTATATAGGTACCTACCACTTAGAGGCCGCGAAACCATGCATACTTATAGAGATAACATATGTAGCCATATAGGGGCCGCGTATGCACCTCATAGGAGTCGCGCAGGTATCTCGTAGACCCTACATAGGTACCACGTAGAGATGGCGTAAGCAGCACATAGGAACTGTGCAAGTATCTCATAGGTTTCATTGCTGTGGCCCTAATTTAGTCGTTTACTAAGACTACTATACTGATTCTTGATTAATCTAAAAAGGTCTCATAAAATTATATGAAAGCAGCACCTTTTCTGTTACTAACAACATGATGATGGTGCTAATGTCTGCCTAAAAGGTAGGCAGACCTTAGCAGCTGCATCATCACAACATGATGATGCAGCTGCTAAGGTCTAGGGTTAGTAACAGAAAAGATGCTGCTTTCCCAAACCCATTTTCACCTGTACAATCTCAATAAGGTTCTGTTGAAAACCAGCGCCAGAAAACTACCTCGTAGTTGTCTGGCATTTTCGCTGAACTGGACCAGGCGCTAGCGTAAGACACATGATGTTAGTTTTTCTGTTTTCTAAGTTTCAACATATTTTTCTACATTGTGTGTTAGATACACTAAATAAATGTAGGTGCGCCAAATAAAATGTTTTTCTTTCTTTCTTCTTTCCTAAAAAGAATAAACGCTAAAGCACATCACATGTACGGATGTAAAAAAAATCCCTTATTTTTTATTCCCTCTTGGCATTAATTTATCTATTCCAGATCATAGCCTTCTGTAGGCTATGATCTGGATGCAACAACGTTGAGTAAATGACATAAACGGTACAATAGGTACTAAGTACTAAGTAAGTCTAATGATAAGGGAAATTAAATTGCACTACAATAAACCTTGTTGATCTAGCAATTAAAGATAAGGTTTGACTGATATGAGCTGCTTATCAATTAGCAGACTGCTTATGAATATGGAACAAGATTATTTTAAAGCAGATAAATACATTTTCCAAAAATATCAACCTCTTCATCATCAAATTTTTCGGTTCGTGCAAATTAGGTTAAGGAATGGAAATCCTCGCCGGAATCTGTGTTTCCTGCCAGCTACAACCTAAGGGTCTTTAAGTCAAGAGTGAATTAGTGATTTTAAGGTAAGGTAAGGTAAGGCGTGCTGCATCGTCGGCCACATCATCGCTTACCATCAGGTAGGTAGATAGCGGTCAAGCGCGAGTCTATCAAAAACAAAAAATATATAGTAGATTTTGATACACGTGGAGAATGTTTGTTATTGCGACCGATGTGGCATTCGCCCGAGCCGTAGTCGAGGGTTTTATGGAGCCGAGAGCTACAGTGACAATTTTTCACGTGTAACAATATATAATTAATGCGGGTTGACGCGCGACTCGTGGGGGTCGCGCCGCGTCCAGCCTGATACGATAAATGTAATAAAATTGTGACGGAAACGAGTACGCACACTTTTCCGCACCAGTGCAGAAAACAGTAAATTACGAGCCTAAAAGCGGTAGGAATAAAAGCGAGCTTTCAAGTAAGTGTTTTGAAAAAAACTATACCTACCTACACCTCCTGGCGCGACCTTTGACCTTTTAATCTCTACAATTACCTAAAACTTAAGTAACACCATGGTGACTATTTAGAGACTTTAAGCTTTCGCTCCACTGAACGTGCTGAACCTTTGTACCGCCTCTCAGTGCCAGTGTTACGATGAAAAACTTTAACGAGAAACTCGACGGACACGAATACGCTTTTAGGGCCAATAGCTGCTCCAGTGCATCCGACCGATGTGGCGGGAATACGGTACATGCCACGGTTTACTTTTAAACTTTAAGCGCCAAGTTTGAGTAAATAATGGGCTTTCAATATTGATCTAGTGTTGGATATAGGTGTTTTAAAGTTAATCGTGCAGCGATGGGAATTGTTTTGGGAAAATAAAGTTAGGTGTTTTTTTTTAGGTGGGATTATCAACTAATGACAAATCTCGCTCTTGGACGGAGCGGGAGATAGTGTCAGACTTTTACTGACTAAAAACCCACTCCTGTTCCTTCTTTGCCTTCGTCCCAGGGCCCCAGGGGTTTCAGTTTCACACTACCCGTGGCCCCAGTAGGTTTCGACCCTGCTAGGCCCCTACAGTTGCTGACATCTCCCTGAGGCGCGCGTGGAACAGTACGCGCTGTCGACGGCTTGGGCTCGGTCCAGACGGTTACCGGACGGTCAGACGGCGGGCCACCCATTGCTCTCCCATGGGCCCGCGTCTACGGTGGCTGGAAATCGGGATCGAAGTCCCGGTGGCGCGGTGGTTGGGGCGTGAGGACCGTTGCCTCACGCAATTGGCCGCCTCCTTTGCTTGCATTACTGCTTCGCAAAAGGACGCGACCGCCTGCCACTCCTCCTCGCTCCGGACCATGGCCTGTACCAAGACCCGACGCGAGAAATCGCCCACCCACGAGGACACGGCGTTGCTCTGCCCAAGCGGGGCACACCTCCACCGTGTGCTCCACCGTGACCAAACTTAGGTGTTAAGTCTGTAGGTGTAAGACTAACTAGTTTTCTTATTAATCTATAGTAATAAACTAGCTTTTGTCTACAATTTCGTTCGCGTGAATGTCGGTTATTGTGGGTGCGGAGTCAAAGTCGAAACCACATAAAAAGTTACCTATGTCCTTCCTTAGGATTCAAGTTTACTCCGTACCAAATCCTATCAGAATCGGTTTAGTAGTTTAACCGCTAAAGCGATACGTGACAGACAGAGTTTCATCCACATTTATTTCGATCCGGCATCACGTGCCCTGTTACCTGTTTACGTAGGGACCTAATTACAGCATCAGCGGACGGCACTGCCGGGGCCGAATACTGGGCCAGGCAAGGAATTTAACTAGTTTTGCCATCGATACGCTAAGAAGAAGATCCACATTTATAATATTAGTATGGCCTAGCTTCAAAAATGATGCTGAAATTAACCCTTCCCGCCTTATCCTGTTACCTATCTCGTGGATATTATCTAGGGTTCTATGTAAATCAATGTTTAAAACTATCCTGTAAAGATCTCTAAGAATCTGCTATTTTATGTGAACTTTGACCGTATATGTATTAAAAATATAAAAAAGTCCATATCATCCATAGAAGTCTTGCACATTTAATGGAGATTCTGAATGACGACAAATTTTCTCATTTTTTAAAGTTTTCAAAATCAGGTATTCCTGGAACAAGTTTTGTAAAATATCCGAGTAAATCACGTAATTACCGAATGCTAACAGAGTTTTCAGGCGTTATCTCTCTTTTTTCGCGTTACCTCTTCATCAAACATCACGTTGGGTTGCGTTAGATGAAGCAACAAGCTTTGAAACCATACTCGACGTTATCGATAGGCGAGTGGAGAAGTAGGTAAGAATAAGATCTTTTAAGAGGGCCCCTCTTAAAAATTCTTATTCTTACCTACTTGCTCCTGCGTGCTTCACACAATAGATCATTAAATTCCCTCTCACTCTGCACTTAATGCTATTATGCAGTTATTCTATTTGCTATTCGTAATTTAATATTTACGTACTAATAATGGACAATAAATATTTAAAGGTATTGAATTTTTGAAAGAATTTTAACGGTGAACAAAGGAATCCGTTTGCGGCGAACTGCCAAGCAATTCTTCAGGCGTCACTTTACCGCGCGCTTTGTGACAAAGGCAAGTAACAGCGACGGCCATTTTGTGAAGGGTCAGTATTGCAGTAGCAACGCCTGTACGATTCCCGCGATTATGTCTGTGTTTAAAAATAATTTATCATTGTGGCAAATTTCCACGTGCATCAAACGACTTTTTTCAATACGTACATTTACGAAGACATAAATAAACGGGGGTTGATGCACGATTCGTGGGTCGACACGCGACCAGCCTGATACGATAAATGTAATAAAATTGTGTCGGAGGCGAGCATGCGCACTTTTCTACACTAGTGCGAAAAATCAATCCATTTCGTGCCTAAAAGCGGTGTGATAAGAGAGAGTTTTCGAGTAAGTGTATTGAAACAGAATGTTTCATACTCGCTTGCAATTAACTTTCGTGTTCGTCTGGTTGTGAGAGAAAACGTTGTACTCGTACTTACCCAATCTCGCTTGGGGAATAAGGTCTGTACTCCGACGATATTTTGGCGAAACCGACAAACTTTTTTATGTTAACGTAAGTAAGTTAGTTACGCACTACAGTCTTTCAAACCTAGTTTACTTCATATAAGAGAGAAGATGATGTGACAATTTCTTGACACATAGTTTACAGCTCTTATAGAATAGTTAACAGTTTCTATGCCTATATTTAAAAAGAAAAATATCTGAACTTGAATGCCCATATTACTTACTAGCTTCTGCCAGTAGCTTCGCCCGTGTGAAAGTAGGGTTCTTCATACCAACTTTAGACCCCCGTTGCATCCCCTTAGGCAGAGAATTTTGGATTTTTTTTCTTAGTACTCGCCTACGCCATAAAAGGAAACCTTGTGCAAAATTTCATGCTTCTAGTCCCAGTAGTTTATGCTGTGCGTTGATATGTCATTCAGTTAGTTTCTCCTTATATAAATATATATATATATATTGATATAGATTTGTCGTATCAAAAGAATATACATTATGTAATCATAATGTATGAAACCGTTTGCTCCGTCGCTCGTCACTAGGTTCATTGGAAAACCAGAGTCAGACAGCTTTTTTCCGTCTGACATATTGCTGAAATAAATCTTTTTGACACAGCAGTGACGCTCACACAATGTAAGTTGTTTTTATATTAATTTTATTTCAGGATTCCGTACCCCAAAAAAGAAAAAATGGAACCCTTATAGGATCACTTTGTTGTCCGTCCGTCTGTCTGTCTCTCTGTCAAGACCCTTTATCGAGAACGCGTGGTAGTATCGAGGTAAAAAATTAAAACCATATACTCAGGTCTGCTGTCCTTTCAATCTGTGAAAAAATCAAACTTCTGAATTAACGAATAAAAAGATACGGCCATTTATGTCGCAAAAGACGTGTATTTCAACATTGTCAAGAAAATCAAAATTCATAGGGTACTTCTCGTTGACCTAGAATCCTGAAATTTGGCATGAAGCAAGGTCTTATAACACAAGAATAGGAAAAAAAATTAAAACTGTAAATCTGTAGTTACATCACAAAAAAAAAAAATTTTGCGATTCGGAAAAATCTTCGTAACTCAATTCGGGAATTGAACTGTTTTCATAGGTAAGTTTGTATGGAACCCTCAGGGCGCGAGTCCGACTCGCACATGCCCCATGCCAAATATTTTTATTTGTTTATTTTTCTTTTCTTTCTTTAATAGGTCATATTTTCATTGATAAAAATCTTACAAAACTCAAAGAGACCTTTTCCAAGCCAAGAAAGCCTCAAGCCCGTCACTTAACCGCCCATCTCATAAACACTAACCTAAATACCTGCCATACATATTTGAAGACGGTATTTTCCGGAGTATTTCCCCTGGTACCCTAGTACTGCGGAAACGCCCTGCGCGGCTGAGGCGGGCCTAATGGCCTCTATTCAGGAACAAGTGACACTTGGGGGCAACGCGTATTGTTGCCGACTGGGGTCGTTCCTACGCACTGAGTGTAGCCGTGAAACTACTCGACAGCTAAACGCGCGAGGGTAAACAAAACACGTTGTCATTATAGATTTCTCTTTAGGACACAAAAGTGCAGGAATTCAGCCGGTTCTGTGTTGTTTGTTGGTGGTATGGGGGATTCAAGAAAGTTCAAAGTCAAAGTCAAAGTCATATCAAAAAATTTTATTTCACATTGGCCTACATGGGCACTTATAAAACGTCAGAAGCTAGTGCACTACAAAATGGGACCACACGATTACGATTTTTTTATTAGGTAGATACCGATAATTCCATCTTATGTCTACGTTGCCGTTAATACGACACGCCTATTTTTTGTTTCTGGAACGGTGATCGTGTACCTAAAGAGCGTTGGAAAGCCTCCTACAACGTGGACCCATAACCTGGTAAGGGTCGCGAGAATCCGAGGGATGCAAGACGCACAGGAGCGATCGTTAATGTGATGACATTTGGAGGAGGCCTATGTATAACAGTGGACGATATTTGGCTGAAATTATGATGATGATTTCTTATGCAGCCTTCAGTATCCTGCAGATCTTAATAGACTCAATATTTTACTAAAGCAACTAATTTTAGCGAGGAAACATAGATACCAACCCGACCCAAAAATAACAAATGTCTACTGCTGTAGGTATCTAAATAACAATAGTTAAGCTCCATCTAACAAAACACAGAGGTGCCAACGCTAAGCCAACACCCCACAGCCACACGTAGGTGTGTAAGTGTAAAACCTACGATAATAATGTATTCAGAACGTAGATACAAATTGAAACAATTGGATTCGTTCGTGCCAGAAATATTACGTGAAATTGGCAAGTTCGTGGGAGATTGGGAACTATTCGCGAAAACCAGCCAAGAAAATGACGTACCTTCTTTGGAATCAAGGATGTATGTAAAGCTGCTGACTGAAAAGTAGTTTGCTATATGCAAGTAGGAGTAGTAAAAAGATGCTCCAAACGATTCTTAGAGCACATAGCTACATAGCTAATAAATGAGTTTTTATCTAACAATCTGGAATGCCATGTAGTGAATCGTTGCTCCAGTATCTGGAGTACTGAAGCAATGATTATTTAATTGTGTTTGATAATGTCCTTTGTGGTTGTATTTGTGTCACTAACATAGTTGTAAGTTTGTTTATCACTAACACTAAACGAGTCTCATTGTTACTCATAATAAATAATATAATTATTATCAAAGGTAAAAAGGTCATCCCTTAAATCATGCGAAATGTCACACCTGGTTAACTGGTATAGTTAGATCTTTTACAAGTTTTAAATAAAAGACAAATTTCGAGGTAAAAAGTAGATAGGCAGGTAGGTATGTCTAACTACGAATGATTTCAGTAGCAATCGGTAATACACTAAGCAACAAGTTACAGAATAGCTAATGACAAAAAGAAAAAGCAAGCTTCGGATAAAAACCTCAAAAAGATTACAGAGATTCCGTGAATTCAACAATAAGACTCAGTCAACCGTATAATCACGCTAAGTGCCTCAGGACTAACCGATCTCAATACGAAAAACATTACGTGGACTTGAAAAAGATTACCCTCGTTCCGTTCCATACAATTTCTTTAATACAATGCCTACTTATTTCGTGTAATACTACTTCAAAAAACCGCAGAATTCTTGAATATTTTCACCCGGCACTCACCGAAACCCTCGTGGGAACATAAAAGGGAGGGCTGGCTCTTTTTACTACAGTTCGCGGCAACCTTTGGAAGTTCATAGCTATACATTTTCAAGTCTGGTTTTAGATAAAGAGCCAGGTATATTATTACCTCCTCTGATACTGAGCGAGAGCTTTTTCGACTCTGTTTCGTACTTGTAGTTTTTCACTTGATTAAGTACCTACAGTGTGGGGGATGGTAAACCTTTGATGCGGTGTTTAAGTAGGTAAGAAGATTGAAAATTGAAACCTTAAAGGTAAGGTAGTGTATTTTAGTCCTAAAACAATGCTATGCTACAAATTAATGTTATTATGGTCCTCTAACGTACCTAGAAAAGAGGGAATGTGCCAACGGACGGCCGAACAGCGAGCTACCCATTGCTCATCGTCCGCAAGCCACCATCTAAGGTGGCCGGAAATCACCCTGCGACTTTCGACGAGCTACAAATTGTAAAAACTTTCGAAAATTTTAATTTCGAGGGCTACTTAGGTGCATTCACCTGCCCTTTCATTCTTTTAATGCTACAAAGATTTTGTTTAATTCATAACGTTCTACATATATGACCATTTTACTAGGTACCGACCTGATACAATGTTTTATTAAAGCAGCTTTAAAGTTCTGCTCCAACGGCTCGCCGAATTGTTGGCGGTGCAAATGTAGGTATTGAACGAGAATTAAGTGCGGTGAACCGTGTGTAGAATATTACAGAATCGTGCAGCTTTAATTACCAACGCCGAAACTATTCACGCCAATACCGATCGTACGCGAAGCCATACATATAACTTTTGACAACAGATAACCAATTGAAAATGTAAAATTGCGTCACATCCGAACAACTTTCAATGAATATAACGCTGGCTTGTTCTTTTTTGCTGTGAATCATTGCCAATTTTCCTCTATTTGCGAAGTTACTTTCTGTAAGAGAAAGAAGTATTCTCGCGCTGCATTTTTACGAGCTTCAATGGATTGCTCCGAAAAATCGTTCGTGTTTCGCACAAACTTCAGTAATAAAAGCAACGGTCCACTTGCATTCAGAAAGGAAGTGGGGGATGGAGTAGGTGGAAAGTGAAAAAATAAAAAGTGGCATAACCGGGGAGTGTTCGACCGCGTGCAGACGAGCCAGAATTTAAATTAACCACTTCATATTCCGGTCTGTATGCGATGAAATATTTATACGGGAGCACAGCACTACGGCACACACATCACCTTGCCATATTAAAATAACAACGCAATGTCTGACAATGAATGACCGTAACTTTTTTACTGAATTGGTACTTTGTTCGCGGCTGCTCCATTGAATCATACAATGTAGTACTCCAACACTCCAACGCACCTACCTAATAATTTTTCTTAGACTGCAATCTTTTACTAAACTAAGCTAAACTTTGAAAAGACTGAAAGTTACTCCGGTGACTGAAAACTTAGGTGTAAATCGCTTGTCCTGTGTGTCATGTGATGCGGACGAACGAAGGGAATGTTATGAAGAAAGCTTGGAGTACCTATTAGTTAATGTGGATGTCTGTAAGAAATAAAGAAAACATTTATTTGAGACTCGCACAGGACAAACAACAATAAAATAAAAAGTAACTAAGTACTGAATCTATAAATACATCACTTTAAATAAAAAATAAAAGAAAACAATATTAAAAGATAAAAATAAAAGACCTGTGGGAGGTCAAAAAGGCTTCTATCTCAGCATATGCTGCGATATTTAACAAAAAAGTAAAATAACGCAGCGCTGGTATTCAGATAGGGCCTGGAGATGCCACAGACACACTCACGGAACACAGAGGCAGATAAGATAATATATAAATAATAAAAGAATAAAATATACTAAACATTTACAATATTTTTTTTTATTAAACTTCAAAAAAGTTATAAAAGTACCTACTATTTTAACCATTCATACGCCCGATGATCTGTTAATATTTATCTATAGCAGACAAACGAATGGAACGGGAATATAAGAGAATGGGGAGACCAAATTATAGATGTACTTAATACGATGACGGTAAATAGAGAAGTAGATAGAAAAAAAGAATACTTGTAACGCCAGCCCCAAATAAATTAGGATAAGGGATAGAGAATAGCCCGCTGTACACAGCAATTCTGGAATGGCGACCGCGCACCGGAAGAAGCAGTGTTGGAAGGCCCCCTACAAGGTGGATCGATGACCTGGTGAAGGTTGCGGAAATCCGATGGATACGAGACGCACAGGACCGTTCATTGTGGCGACATTTGGGGGAGGCATATGTCCAGTAGTGGACGTCTATCGGCTGAAATGATGATGATGACACAGCAATTCTATCGCATGTTCTCAGGAGCGTACACGATTGCGCGAGTGACTGACGAAAGTGACAAGCACTAAACGCATGGTCTTTCTCGTCCCCTCTCAACATCTTCACAATTGCGCTCTATTGCTCACGATTACTGACACGAAAGAGTGACTGTGTATAGCCCACTAATTAATGAATTTACAGTGTTCGTCAGCGACTTAGAAAAAAGGCCGTGTTGCTAGCGTGCCTGTCGTTACATTTCGGGGAGTGTGCATCAGAAGCGCACAATTTAATTCCACCCAACCCATTCCATCATTAGACCTCCAGACGTACGGCGTTACGCTACCGGTATATGGTGGACATCACACCCATACAAACAAAATGTTTTGAAAATACATTCACTGTGCGGAGCTACAGATTATTATTTTTTTGTTTTAGTTGGAAATCATCTAATGACATCTACCGCCTTTTCGTGTCAGACTTTACTGACTAAAACCCACTCATGTTCCTTCTTTGCCTTCGTTCCAGGGCCCCGAGGTACTCTTTCGCATCACTCATGGCCCCAGTAGGCTTCGAACCTGCTGGGCCTCTAAGGTTGCTGACATCTCCTTGAGGCGCGCGTGGAACACTACGTGCCGTCGACGACTTGGGCTCGATCCGGACGGTTACCAGACGGTCGGACGGCGAACTACCCATTGCTCGCCGTCCGCAAGCCCGCGCCTACGGTAGTTGAAAATCGGGATCGTAATCCCGGCGGCCGGGGCGTGAGGGCCGTTGCCTCGCACGTGCCGCCTCCTTTGCTAGCATTACTGTTTCGCAGAAGAAGGCGACCGCCTGCCACTCCTCCTTGCACCGGACTATGACCTGTACCAAGGCGCGGCGCGAGTGATAGCTGCCGCCGAGCGCCCCCACGAGGACACGGCGGTGCTCTACCCAGGCGGGGCACACCTCTACCGTATGCTCTACCGTGACACCCGGGCGTTTCTTCCGCACAAATCCGGTGCAGGAATCTCCCGAACTACCCATGTCCGGTGAGGACCTAGGCTGTGTCATGTGAAAGGTAAGGACTCCGTGTTGTCTTTCCAGCCACTCCTCAAAGAGGGGACTTACCGCCATAATTGTGGCGTGCGCAGTAGCTACAGCTAAGGACTGGAATTCCCTGCCGGAATCTGTGTTTCCTTATAGCTACAACCTACGGTTCTTTAAGTCAAGAGTTTATAGGTTATTTCTAGGCAAGCGTGCTCCATCGTCGACCAGATTATTGCTTACCGGAGATAGTGGTAAACGGAATCCTATCAATAATATTAAAACAACCACTCGCTGCAATTTGGAAAATAATGAACAGAACCAACATGGACTTTAGAAAAATAAGTAAGACACATCATTATCAGCTTTATAACGTTCCCAACTGGTGCGCGTTGATGGATGTCTCATGTCTTCGAATTTTTTGTTCTAAGACATGGCAGGTTTTCTCACGATGTTTTTCTTCACCGCTGCGCCGTTTTAATAGCAATGATTAGGTAGGTTTGAAACCAAGACTTACAATTTTCATCTGTCTGTCCATCTGTCAGTTTGTTTTGGCTGATCTCCGAAAAGGCTGGACCGATCTTGTCGTAACTTCCACCAACGATTAACCGGGGAAGGGGGGTGGTGGACATCTTCGAAATAAAAAGAGTTACTTATGGTCTTAAACTTATGCGAAGGAAGCCACGAATAATTGCTAGTATTTTACTAAAATTAGAACAATCACGCTAATTTCAATAGCTCACTATGAATAGAAATATCCAGGTACTCGTAAATGCGACCGCTTCACCACAATCGTTCGTGCAAATATTATGAATGTGACTGTTATATTACTAGATACTTGCTACCACAAATAATTCCATAACATGCAGTTACGTCATAGTAATAAACTTGGTAAATGTAAAATCCCGTAAATCTTTATCAGGAACCAGTAGTCTTAGACGGCGAGCTACCCATGGCACGTCATCCGCAAAAACGCGCCTTCGGTGCTGGTAGTCGTCCTGCAGAGTCCTAGGAGTAGGGAACACAGATTCTGGTGCAGGTTGTTGCAGGTAGGACTCAATGTCTGACTATTATAAAACAAAAAGTTTAAACTTATAATTCCAAGTAACTTTAATACTACCAGTAGTCTTAGACGGCGAGCTACCTATGACTCGTCGTCCGCAAACCCACGCTTTCAGTGGCCGGTAGTAGTTCTGCAGAATCTTAGAAGTAGGGAACACAGATTCTGATGCAGAGTTGTTGCTGGTATCAATATCTAAGTAAGAATGAAACAAACAATTACCTACAATGTCAAGTAACTTCATAACCAGCGGTTTCTGACCACGTGGTTTGCATTTTTTTGTGAGTTAGAAATCATCAAGCAACAGTGCTTGCCGTCCGCAATTAGGTATGTTGGTGAACTGCGACTTAGGTATGTTTTTGAACTTTAAAGAAATACTAGGTTTTAACAGCAAGGTGTGAATCAATGAGATGGAATAAGTTTAGTCACCTGCCTGTAGGTACCCAAAAAAAATCCGTAAAATAATTTACGTCAGGTGGTGAGATTTTGAAACAAAAATCGATAACCCTAACAACAAAAAACAATAAATGATTTCCTAACTAGGTTTAACGGTTCTCCCGTCATTCATACATCTAAACCACTAGGTTAATCTTAGGCAGTGGCGTAGCTAGGCGAAGTGGGCCCTCGGCTACGTCCTCGCAACCAAAGGGGCCTCGCACCCAAAGGGGCCTCGCACAAGTAAAGGTTCTTTAACAACGAGGGTCTTTATATTTGATAGGCTTGCGTTTAAACACTATTTCAATGGTAAGCGACGATGTGGTCGAATACTGAGTTGTGACAGTCGCTGTCTCGTTTACTAATTTATGAAAGAAAAAGGCTTCGCTGGTGTGCCTTTGCCCACGTCTCAATTACTCCACGCTACGCATATGATCTTAGGCATAGCTTGGGGGTTACCTAAATATGAAGTGCTTAGGAATATCCTTAGAACAATATCTGTACTACAATTCCTATAATATGATATTTAAATAGGAAGATGTAATTTGGAGGAAATGAATGATTTCGTTGATGCACTTTGATGACTAAGACCTACCACAAATTAGAACACTTAGTGCCTTTTAAAGAAAATTACTTGGGAATATCCGCGCGTCTAATGACAAAGATATATAAAACTATATATTATTGTACCGCAGACTACATTGACTAAAGAAATCACCAATTAGCAAGTTGCTCGAATACCTATATTATATGGTCATCCATAACGTTTTTATCAGTCGTTTAAGAAATACACAATAACATGGATATCAATGTAAGTATTTTAGTGTTATTCTATAGTTTTTCTTTCTTTCTGTTTTTTTTTTATGTTCTCTAATTAAAAGTAAAAATATTTTACATTATAAGTAAGTACTATTGGGTGATAATAAATATATTTTGGGCGAAGCGATAGAATTGACGTGTTCAATAAAACCGTATTCGAGTTCAAAATTTTTCGAACAACCTAATTAATCTCACTTTTCTTTATCAATTAATGAAAATTCGAATCAAATAATTGACGTATGAGCAATAATATGATGCAATAATCTATCAACTCATGAAATTGAGATTGATTGTCACAGCCGCATCGAAGTAATGGAGTCATCACTCATCATTCGTTTTATTACATTTGCTTTCAGAATTTCGGATTCACTATTCTCGTCGTATTTCTGATAGGAATACAAGAAATTCGTTCCACAAAAGATGGACAAACCACACAACAGCTGGACGAAAAATCGAATCTATTAGCGAATCTAATACTAAACGAAAATGAAATTGGAGATGTCAACGGCAATGGAGACCGCACAAAGGAGACTTCATCGAGAGTGAAACGACAATTCTATTATGATCCATATTATCCATACTATCCATATTACCGCAGACGAGGCAAGTAGTTCGACATTTCAATGAATTAACTATTACAGACAAATTAGGTAGGTAATAGACAATTAATTAATTATAATTTGGAAAATCAATATTCTCGGTCAGGTTTTTTCGAATTTCGAACCCATTGATTATATAAAGAAGTTCCCACACGCTGTTTATGTACACCATCTGATCTTCTTAGCGTGTCCATGGCAAAAATAGATTTTTTGTTCATGATTGATTATGAATCATTGTTTATTAATTTTTAACTTTTTTCTGAAGATATATAATACAGTCTTGTTTCAGTGATTCCTAGCTAGAAATTTTAATTTTTCAAAACTCAAATGATGTAGTTTTTGTCAAAATAGGGTTCGTTTGAATACTTTGCACCTGATCGTTTCAGTATCTCTGCTTAGTCTGTAGATCGTTACCATTTTCACCATCTACGCCTACTTGAAAAATTCACTCTTACCTATTTCTTATCTATGTCTTTGTTATTTAACTATTTCAGTGCCTATCCCAGTACCAATACCAATACTAATTGGTGGAGGCGGATTCCGCGGAATAGGCGGTGGCTTCGGCCGTGGCTTCGGAGGTCGTGGGTTCGGAGGCCGTGGGTTCGGAGGTCGTGGGTTTGGAGGCCGAGGATTTGGAGGTCGTGGCTTTGGAGGCCGAGGCTTTGGTGGAGGCCGAGGCGGTTTCGGTGGTGGTCGAGGAGGTAGAGGATAAACGTGTTTGGCTGTGCTGCTGTCTGTATTTGTTTTCTGTGTAACTCTCAGGATTAACTGTTGTATTTTTAAAGGTTTTTATAAAATAAATTGATTTATAAATACCTATTATGATTTTTTTAAATCCCTCTTAGATTTAAAAAGAACTAGCTCTCGTAGTGAAGCAGTAATAAAATAAGTTAACAAACAAACATTTTTTTCTCCAGCATGATTCAACTGGGAATTATCTGTGGTTTTCTTCTGACAGTGACAGTTTAAATGTCAACAAAAGTATCTATCATTAATGTCAGTTAGTATTAGCGGCGCAAGGTCACGAGTAGCAAGTTTTTGTGCTTAAAACTTAATTAATATTCGGTCCGACACGGCCAAATCGAGAAGCCATAATAGGACTTCTGTTAGTGAGCTCATGTGCGTTTTATTAGAAGAAGTTTATCGTAGTTTTATAATAAGAACACCACAATGGATGGTACTTACGACGAGATCATCTCTGATAACCCATTCTTCGTTGAATTAAAAATTGAATACGTTAATTTGTTTCAACACTGCATCACACAATCTTGGGTAATATGTGTGCCTCGTATCGGAAGTTTAAGTACTCGCGTGTTCACCATTGAAGACTTTTGTGCTCATTTACTAGTGCCAAGTGACGAGCTACCGGAGACACATTACAGCACGCTCACAGAAAAACAAGTGACAGTCACCAATAAAGTGATTACGCTGGAAGTCACCAAAGGCCTGCCCCTACAAAGCCACATCCTGTTTGAAGAAACATTCTACACAGAAGACTTCATCAAATACAAAGTGTGGTGTATAGAAACTCCTCTTGAACCTACTGCCAATTTCAGTGATAACACAATATCTAAAGAATATCTCACATCTATCAATGACTGCATTGACTTGCTCTGGACTCAAGCTGCTGGCCGTCAAGTGCTTGATCAAATTGAACACAGTGTGCAATCATTTTTAAAAAGTCATCCTACACTACCTGTTGCCGTGGGCCCTCTGAGAGACACAGTGAGTGAACTATACACACAATGCCTTCAAATAGCCTTACAAAACAGAAGACTCAGAGATAAGTCAAAGTCTTGCAAACAAGTGTTGGAAAACATCAAGTTGGCTGTAGAATGTTATATGCAACACATACTATTTGATGCCTTGTTCAAGCCTATCTGCACCTGTTGTGCATATGAGGACTCACACCTCAATAAAAAGATCAGAAACATGTGTGACATCCAACTTAGAGACCTGGATATCAAAAAGGAACTATACCATGCAGTGCCTAAAGCTAAACAAATACTTTCTAAGATAGACACATACAACACAGTGTTAGAAAAGGTTCTATGTGTAAAACAAGCTTTAAATGCTATCAACAAGAAGGATGATAGTAACAATATTGTTCTGTTAACTGCCGATGACCTCTTACCAGTTTTTGTGTTCCTGGTCATCAAGTCTGGCCTCCCAAACTGGTACAGTCAACTTACATACATGAAGGAGTTCCGATTTAGCAGTGCGGGTAAGGGTGATGCTGATGAAAGTGCCTTTCTCATTACTACTCTAGAAGCTGTCATAGAACACATTCAGTCTGGAGCACTTACTGGATCTCCAGACCCAGAGTCCTATTACTATGAAAGCAATCTCACAGAAGAAAACATAAATGGCAGTAGAGAAAGAAAGAACAGTTTGACAGAGTCAATTTCAACTAGTGACACTAATGGCAAAGAAGAAACATTGGAATACATTTTTGAACTAATCAAAGCAAATCACTGTGAACAGGTACAGACAATATTACAGAAAAATCAAAAACATCTCAAAGCTATGCAACTGAATGAAAATAATTTTCTCAAAATAACTATGGAAAATAATCTGATAGATGATGATGATGATGATGATGATGATGATGATAGTGATACAGAAATATATCATAAACTCTGTCATCCCTTGTGTAACTGTAAGAAATGTTGTTGCAAAATATCTAAGAATCTTTTGAAAACTTCCCCAACGGTGACTTCTAGAGACAGCCATGGGCTCACTGCTCTGCATGTAGCTAGCATCCATGGGAAGGCTAACATAGTAGAATCTCTCATTGAAATGGGTGCAGAGGTAAATGCAACAGACCTCAATGAATGCACCCCATTACAGTATGCATCATCAAGAGGTCACCAAAATGCATTATTGCTACTTTTACATACCGGTGCTAACATAAACAAAGCCAACATTGACAAGAACACACCACTCCACATGGCTGTGAATAATGGCCATTTGAATTGTGTAAAAGCACTTATATACTTTGCAGAGCACAGTCGAAGGAAGATTAGAATAAATTGTGTAAATGAGAGTGGTAACACACCACTTCATCTTGCTTCTAAATGGGGCTATGAAGGAATTGCTCGACTGTTAATAGAAAATGGAGCTGAGCCATCTTTACAGAATCAATATAATAAAACTGCATTTGATTATGCACACAATTTGAAGATATTGCAAGTCCTTAAATCTTGCACTCCCAGCTTGTATGAATACATACACATCACAAGTAAAGATGTTAAATCCTTGAACTGCAAGCCTGACAGTCCTATTGCTCTTAAGTTACAGAAACTGAAAATTAATGACAATAATAATGTATCAAAAGCAGTAGAAAACCTAAAATTAATTGATAGGATATTGAAAGCCATATCATATGGTGATGTGAAGCTGGCCTGTTTCTACATGAATATCAACTATTCTGCTTATGTGGACATGAAAAATAAACCTAAAACTTCACAATGTATTGCCTGCCACCCATTGTGTGAGTGTTCAGACTGTAAGAAGAATACTGAATCATATTCATCAGACTTCGACATTAATTTCTCAGACACAAATGGTTTCACTGCTTTGCATTATGCAGCTAGGTATGGTTCAGATGAGTTGTGTAAAATATTGATTCACAATAAAGCAAATGTGAACTGCATTAATAAGAAGAATCAAACTCCTCTTCATTTAGCTGCATTGAACAATAAGACTTATGTCATTTGTTTACTGCTAGACAGTGGCGCGAATATAAACGCTATTGATATGGCAGGGAACACTCCCTTGCACGATGTCTGTGCTATGGGCAACATAGGGGCTGCAAAAATGTTGCTCAGTTACAACCCAGACTTATCCATGTTGAATGGAGCAGATAAAACAGCTCTGACGTTAGCTAAGGAAAAGGTTCATTTGACAATCATAGATTTAATAGACAAGTATACAAATGGAATTTAGTAACATAATAAGGAAAACTACTCCATATAAGGAAACTATGTATTTAATAGCTTTAATTTTGTACCAATTTTGTGTTATATTATCACTACCATATAATCTAATTTTGTAACACATTCCAAATACAAGCGTAGGTAAGTATATTGTAAGTCACAATATTATAATTTTGTGTTCATTATTTTAATAACTACAATGTTGAAAACTGTAAACATTAATTATGATGAGGCATTGTTTCGTTTCTGCCTAACCACGAAAGTGGCGAGGGTCTATACTTTTATAATGTAATTTATATTTGTGAGCTCTACCAGTTTTCTTTACATGTTATTTATTTCTGATTAGAGCAGTGCCACATACTTTACGGAGATCTCGTTTGAAGGTTACTAATTAACATACTGTTGCTATGTTAGGTACTGATATTCTGTGGTCACTGAGGTTTTCTTACTCTTTTTTTTTGCACTAATTCTAGGGTCTCAATTATCTGTGCCATTTTCTACTCAATCTATCCACAATTACATTTTACAGGACTACTCTAAGACTGATCATAGTATTTTTTAAGTTTTTACTAAATATCATTGTTATTTTATTTTTAAGTTTTGACTGAAAATAAACTTTATAGAGAAGCATAAGCCATATTTTATTTAGGTACTCAATAAAACAAAAAATCATGTCATGTATGTATGTAGTACATCTTTATTTGAAATTTTAATAAATATATACCTACACAATTTGAGCATCTGTTTTATATGATTTATACAAACAGGATCAATTTTGAATAATACATTAAAAAAAACATCAAAATATCACTTGGTAAAATTCTTTGTATTAATTATCTATGTATAGGTACCTAATATGCCAATCTCAATATATATTTAGGTCATTAGTTCCACTTTATAAATTAACTTATTGGTATTTGTTGCGATCAACGCTTAATTAATTTGTTAAATTAATTGTTTTAGTAAGTACTTAACATTAACAATTTACAGGAACATTATTAATACATTCCGTGAATGATTCATTATGCATCATTATTTATAATAAATTATTTTTCCTTACAAACTGTAACAGGAATGCGAGCGTTGATTAGGTCCCGGCTATAACCGGTCATTTTCGAGTTAAAATAAGAACTCCCCCTCATAGTCATAAATGGCTATTGTACGATACTTAAGTTTGCTTTTTTTTTTCTTTTTAGATGGGTAATCATGAAACGACTTTTCCCGCTCTAGGGTGTTACGAGAGAGCAAGTCGACTTTTACCGACTAACGTGTGTCCTTCAATTGCCCTTTGTGTTCCAAGGCCAATATAATATGACGGTTAGACCTTTAGGGTACCTGGTATTCGTAATCTTTTAACATGCGTCTCAAGGCTAACAAGTCAACATTAGTTTATTGACCTTTACATAAATACTCATGTAAGCATACAAAGGTCACGCGTAACTATTAATAAATCTATAATCTTTAACAGTGCGTAGTGCGATATATTCACGCATAAACCGAACTAACTTTTTTACGAGTCTACTGAAATAATAGTCTCATAATATATGGTAATAATAAGTCTAGCAAAAATCTTGGTTGGTTACACCCACATGTTATTTAACCATACTGTCTGACCTTGATAATCCGCATCCTAAACAGGTTTTTTAACTAATTTTTTTTTTATTATAATTGCTTTTTATTGACTTGGGGCCCGATTGCAGGTGGACCGATGACCTAATAAAGGTTGCGGGAGTCCGATAGATACGAGTCGCACAGGACAAGTCGTCGACACTTGGAAGAGGCCTATAGCCAACAGTGTACGTCTTTCGGTTGAAAGGGTGATGAAGATGATTGCCTTAGGGCTGAGTCACACCGAAATGGCAGCGGCCAGCAGCGACGCGGCGAGCACTTTTAGCGTGAAATAATTTAAACTTTATCTACATACTTAAAAGACCAGTATCGCTTGAAAAGCATGAAGAGGTCGCGAGGCCACGCGCGAAGCCGCGAGCCGCGCGCGTAGTTCTAGCCTAGCCAGCCGCTGCCATTCCGGTGTCACTCGGCCCTTACAGATATGCCTGCACTTCATAACCACTGCACCCACTTATTTTAGTCATGAAGAACGGGTCTTACCATGACGTGATAAAATGCCAAGCGTGCGAGCGAGAAAGAAGGATGGAGCTATACAATTTATATAACTTCATCCCTTTTATATTTCTTGGAAGGTTATCTGGTCATAACTCCTAGGCTGTACGGGTAGAGGAATAAAAACCGCGTGCAAATATTTATCTCACGTATTACGAAGCTTATATACAGCTCTTGCTCTTGGCCTGGGTTTGTGTAAGATTTATGCCAATATGCAACCGCTCTTAAGGAATGATTCGTCGCTTGACCCGCACTAACAAAAAATATTTTCGAATTCTTTGTCGAATATTCTATCGAGTTTTTAATATCATCGGGGCAAAAATTTTAAAATAATGTTAATCCGTACTTTCGACAAATACTGAAAACGCTATAACAGTATTATTTACAAATACAATCGGTCTAGTAAACCACCGTGACCAGGCATAATTACACTGAATGTCAAACACACGAGTATAGAATTACGATCGAGCATTTGATAACACCTGCGGTTCTAATGTTTGTCAGCCGCATAATGAACCAGTCACGTTGTTGAAAGGCTCCTAATTTTATTGCAATTTGCAGTACTCGAGTTAGGAGCGCCGACTGTGGGTGCTCGGGAGTATCAGCACACACTAGAGTTTCAGAGTAGTGGCAGAGCACCAACGACAAGCGCTACTGTATTCTTTGCTTTCCTTCCACTTTTCTATTCTGTATTCAACTTTTCACGGGTGTTATAAATCTTTGAAATTCTCGCGCACTGGAATTTCGACTCTCGGTTAGCAGCGCCGAAAGTTGAAAATCCAACAGGGCGTTTTCTAACTTTAAGGATGCACTCTTCTGGATTCTTAACGAACGGATCAACACCGAGAGGTAACAATCTAGTGCGTTTACTACTCACATAATGAACCAATCACGACGTTAAAAGGTTCCAATTCTTTTGTGATTTTATTCTAGTACTATCTATTAATATTTTCACGTTTCACACATTTACACTTCTTATTTACATAACAATCATAGCACCAGAAACGGATCTCGTTTTGTTGAAAAAACATAATTATGACATCAATATTCTATTGTGATGTCAAATAACAAAATTTTAAATAATGTAGCAGGAAATATAAATAGATGCTTTGCATAAATTGATACTGTGCTCAGTATCAAAAGGATAATGTCAAAATGATTAGGTTTGTTTTTTGAGGACATTAATATCTATTTAACTAAAAATCTAAACTTCATATTGCGTTATGTTCGAATATAAGTCGGCCTAATATTTGAATATTATTTGAACAGCACGCACAAAGAAGCTATTTCTAAAAAGAAACGGCTTCCTATAAAAGCTTTCTTGTCTTAATCAGAACGTACCTACTTATAACGCTGCGGTAAGCGGTGACGGAAACATCTCTCGCAGAATGCATCCTCTGACGTTTTCGCTGACCATTCCAAACGTTTTTCAAGTGTCCGGTACCGCATACCGCAGCGTTGTGCGTTTCCATAAAGAGACCAAAGCTATTTAAAAATGTCAGTCACGTAGGTATCACACCTCTGATACAACAAGCATTTGCTAAAAATGACAACCTTTTTTCTTGATAACAATAGATCTCCTGTGCCATTGAAATTGCGCCGTTTTACCGAAGGTGCGAATATACTTTGACATGCTACTTTGCATGAAATATTTTTTTTTTTATATCCTGTCTAATTGTCTATGTCTACCAATGTTGTGCGCGCGTTCCTGTCCATGAACTGTTTGTACTTGCCATAATGCAATTATTACGTTTAACTCAAACTGGCGAAGAGTCAAAGCATCTCAGGTCGTGTCCAGTTTTTCAACACATAGCGACGCGCGACGACGCGTGAGTAACGCGTGGCGACGTGTGAGTAACGCACGGAGACGCGTAACGAACGGAGACGCGTCATTAACGCACGAAGACGAGTCAGTAACGCACGCGTCGTTCAATATTTGCATAATACAAATTCATAACTTAATAATGGGAAAACAGCGTGTATTGTAAACATCACTGTGATGTCGTTTAATTTTTTTTGGCAACGATACCATCGTAATGAAGTTCCAATACATTTATCGATATCAATTATTTATCATTGGTAAGATCACGATCATTCCCTGAGGAAAATGATGTTTATCCATGGACATTTCTGTAAAATGAATAGTTATTGTTTGTCGTGTAAAGTTTTTTTTAAATAATTTAGATAATTTTAATGTTATCGATACAATTATTATGTTTTACGAACCCCTTGTGAACTTGGCCAATTTCAGCATTATTGTTAAAACAACGCATTATTTTATTACACGATCACTAGTCGGCAGTGTTGTCGTTGTCAGTAAAAAATCGTTAACGACACCATAGTGATGTCCTTATACATGGAAAATAGAGATGCACATGCTATAGCCGCAAAAGCCGCGA
Source organism: Mythimna pallens (assembly GCA_961205895.1). Classification (NCBI taxonomy): domain Eukaryota; kingdom Metazoa; phylum Arthropoda; class Insecta; order Lepidoptera; family Noctuidae; genus Mythimna; species Mythimna pallens. Next base: position 9,353,591 of record OY540831.1, on the reverse strand, counting down.
AGTTTCGACTCAACGCCAATGTAAATTGAGTCATAAAATATTCGCGTATTTAAACGACCTACTGAGGACATCAAGAAATCATCGAGCATTCATCGAGAACGGATACACAACAGTCGATTAGTATAAAATCATAAATATTTATTTAAAAGCATCATATTTGATAATCATTCACGATAATCTCTGCATTGACGTGCGATTTTGATTAAAATTATACATAAGAGATACGAGCAACGTCTGCGCATGTTGATTAGGACATTAAAATAATGCATAATTTATAATTGATTTTTTGAGTTACGTAGAGTTCGAAAACACACATAGAACAATCATTAACATCGTATTTGGGTTTTAAATAATTAAACGAATCATATAGGTATATAGGCTTAGTTTTGGCCTACGATTATATCAACAAAATAACTTTATAGACCTGTTTCCAAACTGAAGCTATCTGTGAGGTTTTGAGCATCTAATGTTCCTACATCGAACTCCCGAATCGTCATAAAAACGAGTATTTTGAGTTTTTTATATAAACGTGGCATCGAGATACATTTTAAAAGTATGCATCTTATGTTTTGGTCCCAAACTCTATAATTCTTTCGCACTATTAGTATAAACAACTAAATTACACAAAAATGCTAAATATCATCTTAGTTATTAGAGATCTCTTACAAAGTACTATCATTTCATTTTGTAGGATATACTAATTAACTAACTACATTATTCTATCTTAGATAATATTAATAAATTCATTTTGAATAAATAATAATCACAAAACCGATCATTTTGTGCTTTGTAAATTACATTCTTATCAATAAAACCTGACCAGAAAAACAACATTTATCTAAAATTCTATATAACGAAGTACGACTATAAAATATTTAAAAAGTTGTCTAATAATAAAAAAAAACTTTAAGTAATACTTTAACATTTCCGCTGCAGGGAATTGACACATGTCATTTTCTAACTAATTATAAACTTTCCGTAACCATCTTCTACATTTCAGCAAGCCGATGTTAATAATGTCAATGTCGATGACATTTTTATACAATTATATAATTTACTGTCAAATCCAGTTACTTGTCTTTAAAATTAGAACGCGAACAAATATCGATGCCTCAGCTATAGTATGGCAGCACGAGACATGATCCTTTTCATATAAAACGCTACCTTAAACCGACTGTATAAAGTTCGATATTAGATAGACTACTGCGATCTAATCGTCTACTCCCTGTGACTTCTGGTCAAGTAAAAAAACATTTTCTCTTAAAACTACACTTCACTGTTGGGGCAGTGTCCAAACCGGGATTTCCTCCCGTTTCTTTTCCTTCTTTTTGTAGTGGTGCCTATCTCTAAGTCTAACGTCATCCTGTCTCGCTCGCTCTTGCGCGTCGCTCCTCCAATCGTTACGTTTTCTTGGCGATCCTTCTTTTCTGTACCTGAGTTGTTCTTCATTTTCGTCATAGAAGACTCGACTTTTGACGAAGAGGCCGTTTTTACCAGGATCGCACATTTCCTTGGGTATTTCGTCTTCGATGTCTCCTTCATCGTCTAGTTCTATGACGTCACCTCGGTTAAAGGTGAAGGAGTGCGGGTAGTATGCTTGTAGGATGTCTTCGTGGCGGTATGCCTGCATTTGAAGCCAGACGTGAGGTAACAGGAGCGGGAATCTTCGTAACCAGTACGTTATGAACCCGTCAGGTAACTTGCCTAAACTGTCTCGGACTTCTGTCTCTAGTTCTCTGTAGTGATGTTTCTGTTAAAGAATATTTTGGTTTTTAAAAGATCTTTGCTGTGGTAAATATATTTTAAAATATGTAAGACTAGGTTCTGCCTCCCCAATTATAAATTAAAGCCTATGTGTTGTTCTGATATATGCCGTGGCCAGATTTTAGAAATTGATCACTTCACGATATGGCCAAGTAAAACTGGCCATATCGTTTTAAACGTTTAAGTTTGATGATATTTCAATCCTCGTTTGGCTTACTTTCTTTAGACCTTTTATTATCATAGAAATCCTACATCAATGATATGGCCAAATGAGGATTGACATATCTTAAAATGTTTAAACGATCTGGCCAGTTTTAGTTGGCCATATTATGAAGTTATCAACTCTAAGATCTGGCCACGACATATATAGTACACCGTGTCACTGAATTGAAATTGTCTAGAATCGTTATTCTAACATTTTAATGAGAAAAAAATGAATGAATTGCTTTTAAAATTAAAAATGTCATCGGGGTTAATTAAAATAACGATTTTATCAACCCAATGACTTTTTTATTAATTATATTTTAATTAAAAAATATATTTTTTATTTACTAAAAATATCATCTGGGTTTGTTAGAATAACGAGTTTTTTTTAGTTTTAATTAAAAAATGTACAGTTTTTTTTAAATTAGGGAAAGCCGACGAAAAATTCCACCCCTGGGGAATCCAAAATCATGTACTGGATCCATGGAAATGGTTTGTGCGTCGATGTCGGTGACACCATGTATATAATAAGCCATATTACTATAAAGATTCGTCTTTAAATGTCCGGGCTTGGCAAGTAATCGAAACGATATCGATCCAAGGCATTTGCCTAGATATTTTTAATGGCTGAATACCATTAGCCACCACATTTACCATTATTTATTTAATACGATAGTTTGGTGTTTTAACTAAATGGCCAATTTAGTATATTCTCATTCTGGGCCTTCATTTTGACAATGGAATGAAACAACATTCAGTATTTTATAATGAGAAATTTTGGAATGAGATAGTAGGGAGCCAAGTGGGCACACCTCGTTGTCTCTTTTGTACGCACTTAACCTAATGGCAATGACGTCACAATTCTGCATGTGCATTTCTGTTTTTGTCCATTTTCTGTTATTTGTCAGATTTTCCCTTTACCAGATTTTAATTTTTTTAAATTGCCGATTTTGATAAAGTTAATTTATTATACAAAAAAACTTAAAAAAAAAAACTGAGTATCCAATTCAGCGACATATATATTTAGTAAAAAGTAGGATAGCTTAAATGCAGATGTAAAGCTAATTTATCAAGACTGGGCCTCAGACATTAACAGAAAAGAGGACCATTTTGAACATCTAAACTTTTTAATCTAAAATCTTTACCACAAACTTTGCCAAACAATTAAGAAATGATCACGCAATTCTGATTAATTGAAGCTATACGGAATAAACGCACACGCGCGCGCGCGCGCACTGTCCCCGCACCACCCACATACCTTATTCCGTATAGCCCTGAGCAGATGCGCGGCGCGGTCCCCGCGGTAGGTGCGGCGCGCGCGCAGGTCGCTGGCCACGGCCGCGCACACGCGCGCGCGCCAGTGTCCCCGCACCACCCACATACCTTATTCCGTATAGCCCTGAGCAGATGCGCGGCGCGGTCCCCGCGGTAGGTGCGGCGCGCGCGCAGGTCGCTGGCCACGGCCGCGCACACGCGCGCGCGCCAGTGTCCCCGCACCACCCACATACCTTATTCCGTATAGCCCTGAGCAGATGCGCGGCGCGGTCCCCGCGGTAGGTGCGGCGCGCGCGCAGGTCGCTGGCCACGGCCGCGCACACGCGCGCGCGCCAGTGTCCCCGCACCACCCACATACCTTATTCCGTATAGCCCTGAGCAGATGCGCGGCGCGGTCCCCGCGGTAGGTGCGGCGCGCGCGCAGGTCGCTGGCCACGGCCGCGCACACGCGCGCGCGCCAGTGTCCCCGCACCACCCACATACCTTATTCCGTATAGCCCTGAGCAGATGCGCGGCGCGGTCCCCGCGGTAGGTGCGGCGCGCGCGCAGGTCGCTGGCCACGGCCGCGCACACGCGCGCGCGCCAGTGTCCCCGCACCACCCACATACCTTATTCCGTATAGCCCTGAGCAGATGCGCGGCGCGGTCCCCGCGGTAGGTGCGGCGCGCGCGCAGGTCGCTGGCCACGGCCGCGCACACGCGCGCGCGCCAGTGTCCCCGCACCACCCACATACCTTATTCCGTATAGCCCTGAGCAGATGCGCGGCGCGGTCCCCGCGGTAGGTGCGGCGCGCGCGCAGGTCGCTGGCCACGGCCGCGCACACGCGCGCGCGCCAGTGTCCCCGCACCACCCACATACCTTATTCCGTATAGCCCTGAGCAGATGCGCGGCGCGGTCCCCGCGGTAGGTGCGGCGCGCGCGCAGGTCGCTGGCCACGGCCGCGCACACGCGCGCGCGCCAGTGTCCCCGCACCACCCACATACCTTATTCCGTATAGCCCTGAGCAGATGCGCGGCGCGGTCCCCGCGGTAGGTGCGGCGCGCGCGCAGGTCGCTGGCCACGGCCGCGCACACGCGCGCGCGCCAGTGTCCCCGCACCACCCACATACCTTATTCCGTATAGCCCTGAGCAGATGCGCGGCGCGGTCCCCGCGGTAGGTGCGGCGCGCGCGCAGGTCGCTGGCCACGGCCGCGCACACGCGCGCGCGCCAGTGTCCCCGCACCACCCACATACCTTATTCCGTATAGCCCTGAGCAGATGCGCGGCGCGGTCCCCGCGGTAGGTGCGGCGCGCGCGCAGGTCGCTGGCCACGGCCGCGCACACGCGCGCGCGCCAGTCTCCCCGTACCACCCGCCGAGCACCCAATTCTAAGGCGGCTTCAGACCCACCGCCACCGCTTTCTACTTGGTCACTTACATCCTGTGGAAGAAACGCGGGCTTAAAGTGGGATATTACGGGAGTGGTTATATTGGAACAGAATTCGGAAGCGGAGTTTTTAAAATTAGTTTGTCGGAATCGGAATTAGATGCGGAAGTAAGCGAAGAAGCGTCAAATTAAACAAAACACTTTAAGATCGACTGGTCGAAAATGCCTAAGGCATTATATTCAGTCAGAAAAGTATTGGGAATGGATTATTTGTTTATGGTTCCAAATTCAAATTTTTGTTTTCTTTATTGTTGGTAGATTGGCACAACTGTTTTCCATTTTGGCGCGGAGTTTGAGTTGCATCTGTTATTTATATTAAATACAGTGCTGTTTTTAGTTATGTCATATCTAGTGTGTATTGCGAATTTCATAATGGACAAAAACATCAAACAAAGAGTTTGTCTTAAATTTTGCATCGCTAATGGAATTCCGTGTTCGGAGTCACTGAAAATGTTACAAGAAGGCTTACGGTGAATCGACTTTATCAAAAACCCGTGCTCATGAGTGGTACAAAGCGTTCAAAGGCAGTTAAGATGTGATGGAAGATTTGCCTCGCTCTGGTAGGCCTACAACGTCTTCAACTGAAGTTAACATCGCAAAAGTGAAGGAAATAGTGACTGAAAATCCTCATTTAACTTTAAGAGAGATAGCCGCCGAACTTTCTGTATCTCACGAGTCGATCCGTACCATTTTAACTAATCATTTGGGTATGAAACATGTTACCGCTAGGCTAATCCCAAAACACCTGAATTTTCTTCAAAAACTCATTCTCATGAGAGTCGCTAAGGATATGCTAGAACGAGTCAATTTCGTCCCAACATTCATGAAACGCATTGTTACTGGTGACGAGATGTGGGTTTACGAGTTTGACATGCAAACTAGTCAACAAGCTTCGGAGTGGCGCCTTCCAACTGAACCGAAACCGAAAAAACCACGCCAAAGTCGATCAAAAGTCAGTCATGTTGACTGTTTTCTTTGATTATCGTGTTGTGCATTCGGAATTCTTGCCGGAAGGTCAAACGGTAAATATAGAATATTATTTGAGCGTTATGCGGCATTTAAGAGAGCAAATTCAACGAAAAAGGCCAGATTTGTGGAAAGAAAATTCTTGGGATTTTGCACCACGATAATGCGCCTTCGCACAAGGTTATCATAGTAAACGAATTTTTGACCAAACACTCAACAAATACCATCAAGCAACCACCATATTCACCAGATAGGGCTCCAGCCGACTTCTTTCTTTTTCCTTAACTCAAATTACCAGTTCGTGGCACCCGTTTTCAATCAGTAGGAGACATAAAGAAGAATTCGCGGCGAGAACTGAACTCAATTCCGGAAGCAACATTTAAAAAATGTTTTGATGATTGGATTATTCGTTGGCGTAAGTGTATCGTTTCTGAAGGAGCATACTTTGAAGGTGATAAAATAAATTTGGATGAATAACAAACATTTTGTGTATTATTGATCTTTTCCCGATACTTTCTTGACAGAGTAGTATGTTAGCTTTTGTAGTGTTTTTATTAGTGCATAACATTTTAATGAATAAAAATTACCAAAACAGACAACATTTAGTGAAAAACTTAATTTCTACAATTTAGTAATTAATTAAACTTAATATATTCGTCAATTAAACGGCAGTAAAATTTAAGCTAATTTCTATGGCGCCAAATGTTTTGATTTTTCGATAAATATGCTATCATTCCACTACATAACGAAATATTAATAGCGCAATAAAATTTGTTAACGATTACTACAACTACGACGTAACACCGATAATAAAGGTTTAATGACCCCTTAACAAGCAGTCTTCAGTACATATGTACCGACTCACAATACACGCATTAACCTATTTTTTTTTTAAGGAGGGAAATCATTCAATGACTTCTCGCGCTCTAGGGTGGAGCGAGAGGGCGTGCCAGATTTTTACTGACTAAAATTAGGTGTCTTCAAGGCTAGAGTGAATAGGCTCTTAATAAACTAGTGCGCGTCACCATCAATGATTGCATCACTGCTTACCATCAGGTGGGATCACAGTCAAGCACTGGTTTATATCATTTAATTTAAAAAAAACACGCCTATGTTCCTTCCTTGCTTAGCATTCGAGAACCCCGGGTTTCCCTTTCGGAGATCAACTCATGGCCCCAGTAGGCTTCGGCCTGCTACCGCCTGTCTAGTGCCTGTACCAATGCCCGGCGTGAGAGGTCGTTGCGTAGTGTTCTGCCTTATTAGGATCTATTATTCTACCTGGTCAAATTAAATTAGCTGGCATATCCTTGCAGATTTTTTTTATTTTATATAGGCTCGCGCTTAACCACTATCACACCTGATGGTTAACGATGAGGTGTTCGACGACAGAGCACGTTTGCCTAAAAGGAACCTATTCACGCTTACCTTAAAGACCCCCTAGGTAGCGCACATGATCGTAAGTAGCGATAACTCAACACGAAAGTCCAAAAAATTTATCGAAGCCTACTTAATTAGTCTCATCAAAAACTTGAGGTTATGCCATCTATAAATTACGTCACACGAATATCATGATATTTTTATAGATGGCCCATAAGGAATGGGATCAACAGCTGGCGTTAGAAAAAAAAACTTGAAATTTTAATTGAAATCAGAAACTTTTATTTCAAATAGACCAAAAAGGCACTTTTGAATTCTCAAAATGACACAGTCAAAAAAAAAGTGAAGCTAAATTGCACGTTCCAAAGCGTAGATCTCTATGGAGAAGAACGTGTAAGAAACCCCATGGACACTCTTAAATCATATTATGAGTTACATAAATCTTGGTTACATATTTCTTGTCACTTCTAATATGTGAGCACAATGTAGACAAGTAATAATAATTAAAAAAAAAAAAAAGAATTAAAAAATACTGGCAGCTAAGAGATGACCAGTCTCAACTGACGGCACCCGTTCACGAGCATGACGCGTGCATTAGCCCCACTCAGCTCAACCATTTTGAAGGGAACCAAATGGCCCAATAACACGTGCCACCATCAGTACCGTAACATTATCAAAATCGGTTGAACGGACTGTAAAAAAGTTTGTTTAGATGACTTATCTTACTTCGAATGGAGTATACGAGTCGATATTACGTCTGCGGAACTTCGCATCGGCTAATTTAATTTATATTTCTTTAATATTACCTGTAAAAAGTTAAGTATGCTCTGCTTGCCCCAGAACATGGGGTACTTGAGAATTGTCTCACACGGCGGACGCGCGCTCGGACGAGCTGAGATCATCGAACGGATTAATATCTTCGTTATTAGCACCTCTTCTTCTGGCAACACTTTACTGAGGACAAAACGAACATAATTTATTGTAATCTGAGAATAAATTGTTTTGTATTTTGTTTGTTTTAGATATGACTTTTAAGATATTTAGTCAGGAAGATTAGTATCAAATCAGAATGTGATGAATCACTGTTTACAACTTGACAATGATGAATCTGTTTGTCAGTGCCAAATACGGTGTAAGAATCCATAGCATAGCATAGTATAGTCAGAGGTCAAAAGTGCAGTTACGCTTACCATAAATTTCTTTATACTTAGGGCATACTGAAAGTTTCTGGATTCTGATAAATAAGACTAGATATAAGACTTAGACACATTTATTGTTTTTCAAAATATATTCCCTCACAATTAATATTTTTTTTGCATTCGCTGAAATTACTGTACAAAGCAGTTGGACCAGTCTTCTTTAGCGACCTCTTCAATGGCTTTATGGAACGCATTCACAGCTGATTCTGGGCTCGTAAAACGTGTGCCTCTAAGTTTATCTTAATTTTTGGAAACAAACCAATATATGCATAGCACCGCATTGATCACTATTATACTCTAGCTTTAAACGCTACACTAACTCAAAGGGTTTAGTTCTCTTTACTCTACGCACTAGGTCCGTGTTATCTAACAGCTGGATGGCCTCAATATTCACATGTCGGTTGCATTCATTGTACGGGATTTAGCAAATTTTTGAATAATGGTGGTGACGAGTTCTATTTTAAGGTCAAGGTGGATATCGTCATTTCTAATATGCCAGGGCGCTTTTACAGCGGCAATCCCTGAGTACTTTATTTTGGAATTGTTGTATTATTTTGATTTTGATCCGTTTAGTACAGCCCCAGAGTTGGATACCATACGTCCAGATTGGCATCAGAATATGCTTGTAAAGTATTATCTTATTATGTATTGATAAACAGGATTTCCTGCCGAGTAACCAATACATACTTTTATAGCGTATGTCAACAAAGCGTATAATGACGAATACGCGTCTATGAAGCTACGCGTCCATGGACAGTAGGCTATAGTCTAATAAACAAGAGGAAAAACCAAAACCACCGCTACTTACTCAAGCTGTTCCAGATTGTACTCCCCAGTAAGTATATTCGCTTGTCTCCTCAACATGTCTCCAAACGGATGGTGTCCCTTTGACAACACGTAGTAAAACACACAACCAAGCGAGAATATGTCTACTGAAGTCGTCTGAAACAAACATAAACTTCAAGTTAGTTAATGCATATATTATTCTACTAAGGCCAAGGCAACGTCGTGCCGTCGTGTCGTTGCCACTTCGTCGACACAGTTTCATAGTTTTGTATGTAAGCTTCACGCAGGCGTACAATAAGCATATAATGACGAATGCGCGTCTATGATCCAACGCGTGCGTGGACAGTAGGCCTCACTTCACTTCTTACTCAAGAGCCCGCGTCAGGTGTCGCGTGACACAGGATTTTAGGTAAGAAATCAAATAACTTATCCCACTCTGGATGAACCGGAAGGGCGTCAGACTTTTAGTGACTATAATCAATCTGTGTTCCTTCAGTGTTGCCCTTCGCCTTCCATGGCCACAGTAACTCTTTCGAACATTCCCGCAGCAAAGTATACTATTTTTCAACACACTTGCTCAGAAGGTGAGTCTTATTGCACTACACTTAGGTATATAATAGCACTCGTTACCAAACTGTGACATTTTGCAAATGTAGTTAAAATCTTTTTGTTCAACCTCTTTGTTCGCAAAACAAATACACCCTGGCAACAGTAAAACAAAATACACCCTGGGTGCTAGTATACGGCTAATTACGTAATTTCGGCATCCTGGGTACTAACCCGCCCCGCTCACTTCCTTGTCTCGTATAGAAGTTCTACGCATCTACTCGTAGCCGGCGTCCTGCGTAGAAACCATATACGGATATATCCGTAGTCAGTATTCAATGAAATAATACATACCGTCCTCTCCCCATTAATCATCTCCGGCGCGATCCAGCCATCAGTCCCCGTGATCCCCGACCGCCTGGAGAAGCTCATGCGTCCCAGGTTCAACTTCTTAGACAGGCCGAAGTCTGATATCATGGCGCGCACTTCGCCTGCCCCGGTTGGCATCGAGAGGAGAACGTTGTGAGGCTTTATGTCTCTATGAACTGAGGAAGGAAATGCATGTTAGTATTGTTTTTAGAGAATTGTGGAATTACTCCTTCATACAGAATATGAAGTATAGATACCGGCACGGATCTTGAGCGCTGACTTCTACAGTTCTACTTGCGCAGAAGTGAAATATCGGGTCTCTATAGTGGTACGAAGAGAGATGCGGGGGCAGGGAATGAAATCCTTGTACAGTGATTGGCTCGCCGATATTGTACGATCCGCAAAACGATCCCCGCTCTTTCGCCGAGCGTTCAAGATTCGTGCCGCTACCTGTATCATGATAGATATACATTGTGACAGACATGTTTCAGTCTCATGTATCAGGGAGTTAGCCCTTTCTCATCAGCCGGGCGGAAATCCAAACACCGGCCTGATTATTGAAAAAAAAAAAGTAGTCTGCTTGACATGAGCATTGAATCTGGACGCTACGCTCAGCAGTCGCACTTACGCGAAGAGATTTTAAGAGGTCTAAAAAAATCAAAAGAGAGTTGTTTTTTTTTTGTCTTATTGAGATAATTAGACTGAAGCTATAACATACAACAAAAAACACTGAAACTGTGAAATTGGTTATACTTCTGTGTCCTATAACTGTTCTCATGAAAATGAAAAAGTATAAAGCGTTTATATAAATATCCACTACATTATGCGACTGATCTACAGGTGAAAAAATACATAAAGATAAAATACCTGCTGAGGATAGGATAATTTTATCTTACATACCAACATGATGCACGGGTTTAACCAAACAAGGCAGTCATATAAGCTGCATATAAGCTGACTAGTGACTAAATACCGTATGCTGTTAAAAACAAAGCATAAAACATTAGTTACCATTCATACTATATTGAGAGACTTGTCCTAATCAATAGATCTGCGATGTTAAGGTGGGGGCTACGGGCGCGAGTGTAGCCATGTGCTCGCTAGATGGCGCAGAACTAAATATTTTCAGTTTATTTTGTTTTTAGTATAAGGGAACAGTGAAGAAGAGTGGTGGCCCAGTGGTAATGGTTCCGGCTTACGAGTATTAGGTCTCAGGTTGATACCCAGCCAGGCGCATTACTTTGTGTAATTTATTTAATCACCACTGCTCTCAAAACGGTGAAGGAAAACATCGTGAGAAAACCGGGATGTCCTAGGACTAAAAATCCACAGACATGTGACATCCGCCAGGCCACACCAGGCCCGCGTAATGGATTATGGTCGATTCCTTCTTCTAGAGGGGAGGCCTGAGTTCGATTAGTGGGAATATTATAAGGCTGATTATGTTTATATGGGAACACTACGTTCTGCCTGCGGCTTCGCCCGCGTGGAAGTAGGTTTCCCCATACAAACTTTAGACCCCGTTTCATCCCGCTGGGGGCTACATTTTGGAAAATCCTTACTTAGTGCTCGCCTACATCATAAAAGGAAGCCTTGTGCAAAATTTCACGTTCTTAGGCCCGGTAGTTTTGGCTATGCGTTAATATGTCAGTCAGGTAGTTTCTCCTTTTATATATATAGATTACAAAGTCAAGGTAATGGTATCCGCGCACATCGAAGACTCAATTCGATTGAAATACATTAAATTATTGTTGTCCGCTGTCCGAAGGAAGTAAAGAGCGATGGCGTAGTGGGGGTATCATGCTGTTTGCCGTCACTGCATGTCATTCGGTTTTACAACCAATACGTGCGATAGATGTTACACATAAAAAAAAATTAGTATATTAATCGCTTTTGAAACATTTGAATACTAAGTCTTGTTATACTACCAACTAAGGTCCATTTTTTCTGTGTTCCTTTAGGTGGTATTTGCGTTGCAAAGTCACAGTAACTCTTTCGTACAATCCCAAAGCCATAACAGGCCTAGTAATCTATAATGATTAAGTACAGCACTAACTTGTGCACTATAGATAGTGACGACTCTGAACTAAAAAAGTTGAGTTCAGCGCCATCTAGGGAGAATATGGCCACGCTTGAGCCCGTAGTTTTCACCTTAAGAAAACTACACTGCCGAGTTTAATACATATTCAGAATCTATTTTTTTTTTTTTCAAATTCCGATTATGTATTTAACTCAATTTCGAAAACAAAATGCTAGTCGTGTTCTTTTTAATAACGACGGCAGTACAGCTCCTAAAGCGCGGTCACTCTCGAACTGCATACAAATCACTCTTTTGTATGCAGCCTGAGAGTGACAATCTACAGATTCGACTATAAAATTAAAACACTATATCGGTAAAACTTTGTTTGTAGAATAACCTGGCAATCAATCAAAATGATTGCATGTATATTAGTCCGGATTTTTAACGATAAAAGTATTTTTTCAGAGATATCGTACTAAATTATCTGTATTATGCTTTGAATACACTATCTATCTATTATTTATCCTGAAGAAAAAAAGAAAAAAAAGCGGTTCATTCGCGCGAAATGACGCAATCTTAAAACTAGCTAACAAACATTATCAATTGATAGGGAAGAAATGCGTCACATCCGCGCAAAACGGCGGAACGCTCAGCATAAAGCTGCGGCCTCACGCATTATGCGATGAGCTCACAGCGCTGGTTTTCAGCGTGGGCCGGTAAAAACACATATTTTTCTGATTCTGTTTACTGTGGTGTATCTTATACTTTTGTGCATTATAAAACTCGCGATTCGCTCCTGTAGTCCGCTTAAGCTGTGGTTATCATGCACTTGCGGCAGATACCTAAACATTTCCTTAAAATAGTAAATTGGAAGCCTTTCAGTGCTTCGAAGAGCAAAGTAAAACATTGTTTCGGATAGTCAAATTGATGACAGACTCTAGACGGAAGCTAAAAAGTTTGACAAGCATACATCACTATGAGTAAGGTCATTTAGTTTGACTCTGTATTTTTATTATATTTCGTATTACTATTGTTACAAATATTGTTATAAATTATTGATTGATTGGTCGATTACATCTATTCCATTTTGAATTAGATTAGATATTTAAATATCCCTTTTTTATTTATTTATTGCACACCTTAACTTATTACAGGACAGAAATTTATAAAAAACTAGCGGTCCCGGCAGACGTTGTTCTGCACAAAAGCGGGATTTAGTAAAAAAAATAAATTACCCTACTCTACCCTACTCTACCCTACTCTACCCTACTCTACCCTACCCTACCCTACTCTACCCTACTCTACCCTACTCTACCCTACTCTACCCTACTCTACCCTACTCTACCCTACTCTACCCTACTCTACCCTACTCTACCCTACCCTACCCTACTCTACCCTAAAAAAAAAAAAGTACCCTATGTCCGTCTCCTGATTCTAAGCTACCTCCCCATCAATTTTCAGCCAAATCGGTTCAGCCGTTCTTGAGTTATAAGTGGTGTAACTAACACGACTTTCTTTTATATATATAGATAAGTGTACAATAGGCTTTTTAGGCTTTTTTACTATCCATTCAACCGATTTTGACTTCTATTCCATAGGCTTAAGGATGGCGTTAAAAGCAATAAAAGTGGTTACAATACCAACTGGTTACTGGAGCTGCCATTTTTCAAGCCACCAATAAAATAAGTAGAAACGCAATAGAGGTCAAAATCAGTTGAAAGAACAAAAAAAAAGTTTAGTAAAATGTCTAATCTTATTTGAAATGTAAAATAGAATATAGTGATCTATAACGGAAGTTAAACGGCACTCACCTCGAATAAAATACAGATATTCGATTAAAATAAATATGACTCAGAGCTGCTGAGAAAGAAGGCTGTGCGAATATTTAAAACAAATTATTATAGAAACAGAAAAGAATGGAAATTATGAACCAGGGGCGCCGACTCCGTGGGTGCTCAGGGCTCGAGCACCCATGAAAAATAAATAGTGGGTGCCGAACACCCCTGAGAATAGACATCAAGACACAGCCGTTTAGCGCAGTGGTTTAGAGCACCGGTTGAGACGCAAGGGTCGCGGGTTCGATTCCCGCACCAACACAAATGTTTGTTGATGAAACATACATTTCTGTTGGTTCTGTGTATTTGAGGTACCTTCGTTATTCCTGGTTTCCATAGTACAAGGGAAAACCTTAGTTTGGGACCAGGACAATGTATGTGATGTTGTCCGAATTTATTATTATTTATTTTTATCAAACATAATTTGTAATTAAGTACGCAGTATTTAAGTAGGACATTTATTTATTTGTTGGTCCATCAGTGTCCATTTCTCTTCTCACACTTCGGCACTTTTTCGAGTCATCAAATGAGTATGAGCACCCATGAGGTTTTTTAAAAGGCGGCCGCCCCTTTTATGAACTATCTACAAAATTAATCAGTGTTCTATATTTTAATTATACTAAAATAGTTTAATCCTTACCAATATCCATGGAATGTAAATGAGAGAGACCTAACGTCGCCTGCCGCAGTACTTCTACAGCGTCTATGGTGCACTCGAAGTTTAGTTTCTTTTCCACGTAATCTTGTAGTGTCGCTGAGCATAATTCTAATGCTATGTATCTGGAGAGAAAAAAAATTATAAATTTATCGGAGGAAACGCCAAGGTTGGTCTAAGGTGAGACAAGAACGTGCGATAGTGGTCAAACGCGAGCCTATCAATAATAAAAAAAAATTAATTAAAAAAAAACGCGTCTTTGTGTCTTTTACTGACTAAAACCCAACTGTATCCTTCGGTTGGCATTTGTATTCAAGGGCCCACGGTCATTCTTACAAACGTTTAAGAAAGAAAGAAAGAAAGAAAGAAAGAAAGAAAGAAGGAAAGAAAGAAAGAAAACATATATATTTGAGCAAGAGCTCGTCGCCCTCTATATCAAAGTGTACTTTTTCTTTATTTATTTATCGAATTTCCTGTTTAAAATGAGTAATCAATTATCTCTGTTGATATCGGAATGTTGTACATGTAATAGACACAGATTCTACATCTTACACAGTACGTACCGGAATTGTTTGTCCCTTTCAGTGCAGTAGTATCGTACGACATGCGCATGCGCATCCGACTCGCGCAGCAGCGCTACTTCGCGGTCGGCGAACGTAAAGCATTCTGGTAACAATCGCTTCACTGCTACGGCGCGCTTGTCAAACGTGCCTCTGAAAATTAAAAGTAATATTGTAATTTTATAATAAGAAAGGAAAATACCCACAACAACTCTAAATAAATGAGACATTACGATCAAAGAGGGTGCTGGTTTTTTTTTTTTATTTTAATACCGGGCGAAACCTCTGGCACAGCAGCAGCTAGTACCAATATAATAAAGTGGAAGATTTTATTTGTTTGTTAAAACGCGCTCAAGCTCTGGAACTACCAATCGGATTAGAAAAAAACTTGTAGGTATGGGATAGCCAGGTTCAAGTCAAATAGCTATGTAACATCCACCACGCTACGACCCACGGAAGCGGTGCAGTAACCAGACGCAGGCGAAACCGCGAATGCCAGCTAGTCATGTATATTCGTAATCATTATTTTAGGACTGATCATAATATAGTATGTGGTACGATTATAATTCAATATTCTTGAAACTTTTTTTTTATTGAGGTTTCATTAAAGTAACTTCTCCAGGGAAGGAAGGGCGTGTCAGTCTTTTATTAACGGAAACCCACCTGTGTCCTTCCGTTGCCCTTTGCGTTCCAGGGCCACGGTCACTCTTTCAAACGATCCCGCAGCCTCAGTAAGTATCCGCCCTACTGGGTCCCTTCAGTTTTGCTGACTTACCTATAAACAAAAGTGCCTTCACATCCCTTTCCGAGCACCTCATCAGTATTGAACGTGATCTTTCCTATACGAACTTCTCCACCTCCGACCTCCACTAACTGACCCGTTACTTCACCGTTAGATGACGTAGAAGCATTTGAAGTTCGAGAGCCACCTTGGGATAGCTGTTGGAACTCACGAGCCTGAAAAAACATATTATGGAATTAGTAATTTTGACACATTTTCACAAGGTGTCTGTGTTTCGTGATAGCTACCATCTAGGGGTCTTTAAGTCAAGAGTGAATAGTTACTTCTACAGCGTGCTCCATCGTCGGCCACATCATCGCTTACCATCAAGTGAGATAGTGGTAAAACGCGAGCCTAACAAGAATTAAAAAAAAAAAAGTATGAAACAAGATTTTCAGGATGCTGAAATAAACAACAACAACTGGAGAAACAAGAACAGAACAAAAAGAAAAGCCGTAGCTACACGTTATATAGGTACCAACGGCAACACTTTAATAACGTATGACTATGGCTTTACTATTCTAATTTGCAGTCCTTCCATCTTTGTCTGTCAGTACACGAGTCGAGACTCCAATTACTAGGCAGATGTTATACATCAAGTAACTAGGATAGAACACGAAACAAAATAGTGTTCAATCATCGTAATGCAGTCGAATATCAAGTATGGACTCATGAGAATGTGACCTCGGTGAACGGTTCTGTCGTAGTCGGGTTTTTACATTAACGCGATCGAAAAGTTTTGGACCCTCTGTAATCAGTAATTAGTAAAGAGCTTGGAGTAGGCCAATCGGAGCGCCGAACGCTTTAAACGTGTCTATCGCGTTAACAGTAAATAAATTCCCATTAGGCACACTGGTAAAGGTCGCAGGAATCGATGGACGCTAGACTCACAGGACGGTCGATGTGGGAACACTTAGGCTGCCGTCTACTAACTAAAAGGCAGCTAAGTGCAAAAACTACTTTTCGAAAAAACGGGAAAATAAGTGGGAATTGATGTCTCTTGAAAAGTATGCTACCTAGGAACAAGGTTACAAGTTATATATGTAGGCATAGTCTTTGTGCAAAATATGTGATATATTTCATTCCTTTATATTTATTATATTTTATTTAAATTCATTTACTAACTTTTAACTAAGCAATTTTTTTCATTTTTACATAATATATTGCACTTTAAGGCCGCTAACCATACCTTAACTGCTTTATAGCAAAGCAATTTCTTGTAGCCGCCACTTCTTATACTTATAGTAAAAGTTATAAAAATATAATTAGTTATAAAGCAGTTAAAGGATTTTAACAGACTTTCAGCCTAGTCGCTAACACTTGAAAGACTAACTTTGCTTACTTAGAAAGCAGTTATGGGATTTTAAATGCTTTTAAGCTCAGTATTGTAAAACATATTTTTATACTGGTTCTTCTATTGTTTAACTAGAAGGCAGTTAAAAACATCTCGCTCGCATTTAAACTGCCTTTTAAGTAAGCACTTCCGCGTAAAAAGTTGAGAAGTTAAAAACTATTTTATGAAAATCAGAACATTATTTATTAAAAAAGAATAGACAATCAGAACTTATCAAATAGCTAATTATTAATTGAACGATATAAAAAAAAAACAAGTTTAATCAAACTTTTACAAATCTTATTCAATAATGAGATCACAATTACCTACATCTTTAATAATTATCACTATTCATGAAACCATAGGACAAATTATATTATAATTATTTTGTAAAAATGTAAGTATTGTTTTTGAAATCTTTATGGCACAGTCATGACACACATTGGTTTCAAATTCTTATGCACTTATGAAATAAACGTATCACAATCAGACATCAATAATTGCAAAGTTGAAATAATATAATTGTTCGTAACACATAATGTCATAATCAGTTAAATATTAGACTTTATCTAAAAAAATATAAATTTGGCCATTTTTATGCTTAAATACTAATTAAAACTTTAACAAAAGCAGCACAATCTAGATAAAGATGTACGTCTTTTCTTAGGTAACCGATGTCCAATAATCACTTCTGTTCTTGCAAATTCTTGAGTATGTCGTCGCGTTATCAATTTTTTGGGAAAAGATTTTGTTATTGATGTTTTCCTTTTCAATATTGGGTTATTTTTAGGGTTTGAAACTGTATTTTGTCTTTGCATGTCATAACCGTATTCAGTATCATCACTAAAAACTTCATCACATGGTTGGTATTCCTTATCCTTAACGGAATCATCACTATCATAATCTAATATTTCTGGCATAATGCAGTGAGGAGAAGATGGCATCGGAGAAGGAGGGGGTATCGATTCGTGGCGGTATAAAGAATTTGTTTCAAGCTGTTGAGTTAATATTTCTATTGTAAGCTTCAGAGTTCCTTCTGGTTGGCTATAATTATATTTTATTTGTGTTTTATTGAATTTTTGAAACACTTGTGATGACATCGAGTAAGGTTCTTGGTAGAGAAGATTAACTAAATCGTTATTGTTCATGTGGGCGTACTTTGATTCTTTTTGGCTAATATTAGAGCAAGTGGAATTGCGTGTAGATGGCATGCTGTTAGTTTCAAGAAGTTGTGCAGTTGGAAATTTTTGGTCCACCAACACACTATTCATCATAATTTCGATCCTTGATGATACACAGGAACGTCTGAAATACAATGAAATATAATCAGTTACCTAATGAATCAATTACACGATACATATCGCACTAGTATATAAAAAAATCAACAATTGAAACAGATACCTACAACGACAATTACGATGAACTTAGAAACAGTAGGTACTTTAAAAGCCTTTTGCAATAGGTAGCTACATATTGAAAACTAGCAGCACGCGTTATACCTGTGCAGGTAAAATGTGCAGAAAAATGTATGGTAACAAAAACAAGTATTTATAAAGTTACTTAGATAAATTAAAAACCATTATTTCGTTTTTGTTTAAAAGAGTTACAAACAGTCAAACACACTTTCGCATGTATAATAATATTACAAATAACTATTTATTACAATAAATGAAATAATAATGTCAGCTTACCTTTGCCTATTTTGCGCCATTCTCGTAATTATGGCGCCAAAAAGCAAGAGACGCGCTGCACCCGCATCCGTCCGCTATGAGCACCCGAAGTGAAGGAATTATAATAGCCTGCGCTGGTCAAACGCAAACGAAAATCACAAACGTTTAACTGCTATTTAGTCTAGTATTGTCGTTTAGCTGCTCTCTAGCGATTGATATTAAGCTAATACTAATTTTAATACATAACTTAAAAGCCACTATTGGCGTATAACTGCTTTCTAGTGTAGTTTTTCTTTATAACTGCTTTATAGTTAAGGTACGATGTTCAGATGGTTATTTGTATGACACAATACATGAAGGTAGTTAAAGACTCTTAGCTGCTTTTTAGTAAAGCATGACTAGATAACGTACTTTTAGAAAAGTAAATTTAGAAAAAATGATACATCAATTTGCCGTTAAAGCATGTTAACGTCTTTCTAGAGAAGTATTGTGGCTCAGCCGCTTTTTAATTAAGGAAATAACGAAATTTATGTGGTTTAACTGCTCAGCAATGTTCTGTATCTCTAAAACTATTAATCATAGAAAAATGATTCTTAGACCAAAAGATAGAGCATCGAAAGTTGTACAAGACTATATTAAAAAGTGAAAAACGACCAACTGTGGCTTAACGGCTTTTTAGTTAGTGGACGGCAGTAGGAGCGGCCTATGTCTAACAGTGGACACATTTAAGCTTTTTTTTTAGTGGGAAAATCATCCAATGATCCCCACTCTTGGGCGGAGCGTGAGATAGTGTCAGACTAAAAACCCACTCCTATTCCTTCATTGCCTTCGTTCCAGGGCCCCGGGGTTCTCTTTCGCATCACCCATGGCCCCTGTAGGCTTCGACCCTGCTGGGCCCCTACGGTTTTGCTGATATCTCCTTGAGGCACGAGTGGAACTCCACGCGCCGTCGACAACTTGGGCTCGATCAGGACGGTTACCGGACGGTCGGACGGCGAGCAACCCATTGCTCGCCGTCCGCGAGCCAGCGCCTACGGTGGCTAGAAATCGGGACGGACATCTTTAAGCTGAAATTATGATGCGTAATTTTGATCCTGTTATTGACATATTGTGGGCGAACTAAATGGAACTATTCCAGCGGTATTCTTCACACACTAACATGAAATAAGTTAATTTTGTAACATACCTTTACCCGAATGGATATGCACTGGTTTACAGTACCTACAAACTTCTTTAATTTAGTTTTGGTTAGTTTTGCTTTAAAAAACTTTGCTTCACAAGCGAAATTCCTCCTGCGAGGATCGTTTCTAACCTATAAGAAGAACCTAAGAAGTTACAGACAAAATTATCAATACGCTATCTAAACATTTTAAATATCTCCTCGTCTGTCTGTTATCCACTAGGTACCTAGGTATTTCACCACAATACAACAGGCGAATTTCTCACACACTATATTTAGTCGCCCCAAAAATGTATAAATATACAGACCTTGAACTCTTATTAGGCATGTAGTTTTTTTAAGGAAAACTAAATTATTATTTTTCCTTCCACTGGCTGGCGTTAGGAGACTTGATAAGGTGAATACATCAAAGGCTTCTTCAAAGTTGCACCCATAGCAGATAAGATGTCAGAGAGACGTATGCGCTGGTTCGGACATGTCATGAGAAGGGACGAAGAGTACCCAGTAAAGAAGGCCTTAGCTATCCCGGAAAGGAGAAAAGGAAGAGGGCGCCCTCTAACTACGTGGTGGACAACCGTATCCAAAGATCTGGAACGAGCTCAGCTGGACGCACAGACAACCAAGGATAGACTATCCTGGCGCCTAAAAACGAGGAGAGCCGACCCCGAATGAAGGGATAAGACAAGGAAGAAGAAGACTAAAATAACATATTTAATGCGAAAAAAATCATTAAATAATTCCTCTCGCTCTGGGTGGAGCGGCAGGCAGTATCAAACTTTCACTGATTAAAACCTACCTGTGTTCATTCAGTTACCCCTTGTGAGCCTAATATAACTCTTTAAAACAATCCCGCACAAAAATAATATGTAGCTAAAAAACTGACCTACTGATAAGAAACATAAACAACAAATATCTGAGATTTCGTTGGATATTTTCAATAGCAAAATGTCGTATCACATTTCCCCCGTAGTTCTTATCAAACTTAACCTTATGACATAGTGGTTAAGCCAGCAACTGTGATAAGGAGCTACAAAGTAGCTATAAACCAGGTTTTAACGTTTTTCTTCGTGTTTTAATCAACGAAAACCATTAATTTCATTTCGATTTCGATGACAAGCTGGGAATTTTTATGCGTACATAAAATCACGCCTTTTTCCCATATGGAAAAGCAGACTTTAGCTCGCAGTCCGACATTTTGGTAAGGACAAATCCGAGACGACGGCGCGTAGTGTTCCACGGGATCCTCAAAGAGATTTCAGTAAAACCGAAAGCGATCAATAAGGACGATGTGAAGCCCACTAGAGCTGCGGGCACGCTTAAAAAAAATACCGTGGCCCTAGAACAGAAAAGGCTACTGAAGGCACAGGTGGGTTTTAGTCAATGAATGTCTGACATGCCCGTTCTCTCCACCCTGGAAAGATAGAAGTCATTTGATGTTTTCCAACCTCCTAGAATAGGGGATAAGCAGGCCTTACTACGCTCCTCCTATCTTTCTAATTCTAGTCAATTCCAAACTGTAAAATTTCGAATCATATTGAGAACTTTTATCAATAAATTTTAAAAAGGACTGGAAGAATTTGCCTGCTGCGGTCTCCCCGTCCAATAATAATTTAGGTGTTTTCAAGGCTACAGTGAATAGGCTCTTAATAAACTAGTGCGCCTCACCATCAATGATTGCATCATTGCTTACCATCAGATGGGATCGCAGTCAAGCACTGGTTTATATCAACTTAAAAAAAAATCGCTATTGGAAAAAAACACTACATTCGGCTGCAAAACTAACCTTGGGTTCTTTTCTACAGATAAAAATCATTATTGACCGTTGTTATGCCAGTATTGTCTGTTTTAAAATATAAAGTAACCGTTAAAAATGAGAGACGTATATTTGCTCTAGATATAGTCAATACATGCCATATGTACAAACAAGCTGAGGAAATTGCTGTTTTCTCATCTGCAGTGAATGTTCACGTTTTGTTTGAAATTCATACAATTTCAAACAAACCTGGAATTACGCCATATTTTGTACCCAGACCAATAACATGTATATTAACATACTAATATAATAAAGACCTCTAAGTAGTTGTAGTACTTTATATATTACTAGCGACCCGCCCCAGCTTCGCACGGATGTTACAAATCTTTGAAATTCTCGGACTTTTCTCTATTATAACATGTATGTACACTTAAACCTTCCTCATAAATCACTCTGTCTACATATTTGTGAAAACCACATATTAAACCGTTCAGCAGTTTTTGAGTTTATCGTGAACAAACAGAGGACAAACGCGGTGGGGCCTTTGCTTTATAGTATATTATTGCTATTTAGTATTGGGTACCCCCAATTGATACAACTGTCTGTACTATCCTGTCTGTACTCTCACATTTAAATAGGTACCTTAGAAAAGGGATAACCAGTTGATGTTATGGCGTGACATGTTTATTGTGGACAGTTACTATGGAACAACATAATAGATAATATGTTTAAATTCCAATCATTTTGCTGTCGAAATTATCATAAAAAAGATTACTTGGAAATGCTTATGTTCCATCAATAAATTAAACATTCGTCTTTTCATTAATTACTTTAAATCTCTTGTTACTAAGTAAATACTATAATTTCAAGACTATTAACGAGTACTGCGATATGTTTACCATATGGATGCCATGGTTCAATAATCAATACTTTTTAATACATATTTAGATATGTACTATCACTTAATTAATTGCCTTTACAAGTAACCGGCATTCTTACAAAATCGCCACCAAAAATTTCAATGTCAATACCAATCGAATACAGCTACCTATGATAAGAAAAATAAATGCAATACATAAATATTAATCACGTTTGTAACGGCGTGTTCGTTCCAACAAGCCGGCCGCGTGGCGGTAACACCACGCTGGCATTTCCATGCTGGCACTTCATTGGCCCATTTAATCAAATATTAGCGTTACTTGAGTAGAGAAAATATACCATAGCTTCATTAAAATAAAGTTCGTTTTGTAATGAAGTAAAGTACCAGCAATTTATATTACGTTACAAAGTAATCTAATAAAGCTTACCTGATAACGAAGATACCAGAACATAGTGATCACCAGTCCCACTAAAATTATCAGGGCCACTTTCAGAACTTGATTCTCCTGCTGATGAAACCACAAGTACGCTTTCTTGTACCATAGGTCAGGTCTGAAGTCAAAACCTTCAAACAAGTCTTCCGTTTGGACTGATACCGAAATCGAATTTGGATTTGAGGACTTCAAATTGGTTTCATTTTCGACATCATTCTCGCCTTCAGAATGGACTTCCCCATTAATCAGTTTTATGGCACTATTCTGAGAGTTGTGCACGTTTAAGAAGTTCGAATTCGGTAATTGGGGCATCCATGTGGTGGTAAGTTCAGGGACTTTGTAATGCCCCAGTAAGAGGTACGGTGCTGATACATGGAGGTTCAGATCTTTGAGTTTGTAGTGGACATTTTTGAACGGCTCATATTGGGGTTTATCTGACTTAGGCTCAGTTTCTGACGGACCTTCGAGGAGCAAGGGCTGTGTATGGGCAGTTGATATCGTGATTGTATTTTTGTCTACAAGTGATGATAACGCGTAGAGTCCGTGGTTGTGCTCGCCGACGTATAGTGTGGGGCTGAAAAGAAATATTACATTATAGCAAAGGGTTGGAATGCCTTGTTCTTCACATGGTAGCCACATTCATAGCATTAGCAGTGGCGTACATTAAATCTTCAAATGTGCTGGCACATAGGCACTTGGGGTAAAGCCGGTGGTTTTTTGGGCGGAGCGTGAAATAGTGTCAGACTTTTACTGACTAAAAACCAACTCCTGTTCCTTCGTTGCCGTTCATACCAGAGCCGAGTCGTCCTTTCAGAATCTACTAAATAGGAATAAACTGTTTGATTTTGATTTGCTCTGAGAAGGGCTGAAACCGAAGCAGGAACCTCCCGAACTTAACATGTCCCGTGAGGAACAGCGTCATGCGGAAGGTGAGAACACCGTAACGCCTCTCCAGCCACTCCTCAAAGAGGGGACTTATCGCCATGAGCCCTAGGAAGGGCTGATGTCAGTCCTTGCTACAGAATGATGTGTTAATTTGCATTACAAATATATGTTTATATAGCAAACAAAACAGTAATTTAAAAAAAAGAAAATTAATAAAACAATGATTACTCTCTATTGAATACACCGTTAATTTAGAAAACAATTGGAATTAAAGTATCACATTTGCAATTTGTTGTTTATCTTTTTATTTTCCTCGAATTATTTATTAAACCAATAAGTTACAACACAACTAGTACTGGTAAATGAGATGAATTTTAAAATATGTATAGCATATATATGGTACACTTTATTATTCTTTTTACTTTCTCGAGCATGTAAGTACACATGAGACGTACCATTAACTATACAGTTTTTTTTTTTTTTTGAGATATTACTTAATCGATATTTTTTACTAGTGATAGATTCGCGCTTAACCCCTATATAATTAACCAAATTCAATGCATTTGTGTGGGTGTAATTTATCTATATGTGTATGTATTTACAAATATATAAGTATGTTTATCAATTGTCTAGTACCATAACACAAGCTGTGCTTAGCTTGGGACTAAACGACGTTGTGTGATAGTTGTGGAATATTATATTTCGAATACGGAAATAAAGCCACTGATGCGTGGAAATAAATAATAAGCTTCAATAAGATTGTTGCCGAGTGTTTCAATGAGAGTAATGTTTATTACATTATGAATCTTATCAGTTTTATGTTAGAGTTGAAAATTGTATGGAAAGTTATCTTGTCGTTGTAATGAGAGAATGCAATTTACTTATATGATTGTTTAGGCATAAATATTAATAATTCAAATCAGATGGTCAATCCTTCAGTTAGCTTATAATTTCAGTACAATACCGGTTTATCACTATGTACTGAAATAAATCAGTTATCGATATAATATACCGTATTAATATATTATGTTTTACCTCAAGTGCAAAGTCCTCGAAACATCGAAATACAATCGATGCAACTAAGGTTTATTTATAGAAAAAGGTCATTTGATCAGCTGTTAAGAGGGCCCTTCCCGATCCGTCTACCAGGGTTCCATCAACGTAAGCAGGGTTTAAAAGCTTTCTGTTTCATCAATGCAATCCAACGCAATGTTTGATAAAGAGGCAACGCGAAAAAAGATAGATAGAGCCTGAACGAGCTGTTGGTATTCGGTAATTCTGTTTCTCACTCGAATATTTCACAAGTTCCACAAAATACGTGTATTTGTTTAAACCTTAAGTCGATTTCGATTCAGGAACTCGATTAAATGTGCAAGGTTTCTATAAATACATTTTAATTACTTTTTTCATTTATGAGTACATTATGAAGAGCCGAAGTTTACGCAAAATAGCAGATTTTTTAGAGATCTTTACTGAATTAGTTTTACACCAATTTATGTTTTGATTTCAATAGAAACTTAGATAAATGTGTGTATCCAAAATATCCAGAGAAAGATGTGTAATAACGTCAGAATAACGTAAGGGCGGTTGTATGGAGAAGTATCTCGGGTTGGGCGCTCTTAAATAACCAGGAATCGTTGTGATATTTTATAATACTCGCATTTCTTTCTGAGCATTCAATTATTACGTACGAGATTAGGTTTTTATTTACAAAAGAAATAATATAACTGGGACGTTCTTCTTTATACCGATAGAGACAGGACAGGCGCTTTTCGCCTCGAAAAAATATGTCAATGTCACATTTACGCTTGAATTTTTGTAAACTAGCTAGTTCCCCTGACTTCGTCTACGTCAGACTCGTAAAACAGACACATTTGATCACAATTCCAAGAAGTTTTATTTTTACGCGGAACCCTAATACTTTTTCTAAAATAAAAGTAGCCTACGTTACTTCTTATAACATCAGCTATCCACCAGTGAAAGTCCTCGCCCATCAAAATCAGTCAAGCAGTTTCGAAGATTAGTCGGAACAAACGGAAAAACAAACTGACAAATTAAAAAATAAATGTATTTCTCTTAGGTGTACGAATAAATTAGAATTTCGTAAGTTAAAAAAAAGTTATTTTGATAGTGGAAACCGATACTTCAATTTTATTTATATTATATTTATGTATAGATATTTTAATATTTTAACTGTAAATAAAACTAATTTCGGAATTGCTGTTATAATTGATACGAAAAAATGTGACGTCACAGGGGGTATGACAATGACTCACAAATGTAACCAGCTGTTACAAGGACGAGGAGGTGAGGAGGGGCGTAATAAATCATGAAAATCAACCAACCATGATTTTCATGGGACGTAGGTTATTTTTCTTATTAGCTGGCGGACTTGCTAAGTAAATGTACTTGTTTTGGATTTTGCTTAGAATCTATAGGTTTTGAAATTATTATTATTCTGACGATAAAAAAAAACATATAAATTATTATTTCGACGTAGTTATTAAAAGTACTTATTATTAGTTTAATTTCTTCGAGAACATATCCCGAGAACCATAGGTCTACCTATCATAGCACGGTTTCCACAAGATGTAGTTTTAGGATTACCCCTAACTGATGAAATTTATATCTATTATATGTATTTACCTAACCCTTCGAAGAATACATAAGTGATATTATGAATAATCTTCTAGAGCAGGCGTTCCTTAAATAAATCCCGACTAATATCTTCACTGTCGATTGTCTTACATCAACTTATATAACTACAAAGTGAAGGATTATCGATTCGATTATCGGTATGGAGAATATAATACTAGCCACAAGTTGCACTTTCAATGTCGCCGTGTTGTTGATGTGTCTATGCCTGGCACGCGATGTTACTACAACGCATCGAAATTTTCAACATGTGATAATGAAAAATTTTAAACAAAAAATAAACTGGCATTTTATTGTAACTTTGCACTGATTTGAATAAAGAGTTTTAAAGTTTAAAAAAATACGTATTTTCTGGAACATGTTTTGTGAAATAAAACAGAGCGTTCAGGCGTTATCTCCCTGTTTTTGCGTTGCTTCTTTATAAAAAAATGTGTCGGATGAAACAACAACCTTTTATACCAAATATGGGTGGTCAAATGTAGCGACTACTAAAGTGGCTTCTGTCGAATCCTGTCTCTGTCGAATTCTGTCAAATGTTCGATCAACAATGTACGTCGAACCCGAGGGTTCTGTGTTAGGTCTACTAGGGTAGGGTAGGGGACGGCGCGTAGTGTTCCACGCGCACCTTAAGGAGATGTCAGCAACCGTAGGGGGCCAGCAGGGTGATGCGAAAGAGAACCCCGGAGCCCTGGAACGAGGGCAAAGAAAGAACAGGAGTGGGTTTAGTCAGTAAAAGTCTGACACGCCCTCCCGCCCCACCCAAGGGCAGGAGATGTCATTGGATGAATTTCCACCTTAAAAAAAGGTCTACTAGGGTCCGCGAATTAGGTTTGTCAGTGATTCGTTAGATCTGACTATATTACTTTCGAATAGTGCAAAAAAAAAAATAGACAAGTACAAAAAAAGAAAAGAAAAAAGGTTTTTTTTTATAATCTTTTATATATATCTAAGTCCTTGTTTTTTAAATCTTTTGATTTTTAGTACTATAAAAATAAAGATATTTGTTTAATGTTCCGTTGCCTTAAAATTTAAGGAACCTCTGGTCTAATGTTCATATACATATAATCACAACACCGCTGTACACCTAATCAATTCCACTATCACATATTTATGTTCACTATCAACACACCCACGATCGAGATAAAATTTAAATTCCTAGGAAATAAAACTTTATCGGACCTTATAATGAGGTCCCTCGGGTCTCGTCGTTAGATCGTTTGCAAGTAACACATGACATGACATTCTAATCACCAAAAAGATAGTGAAATCCACCAGCAAATGATAAGTTACTGGTGACGCATTAGTTCGAATTACATAAACCATTCGAA
The DNA here is from genome assembly GCA_961205895.1 of Mythimna pallens. Classification (NCBI taxonomy): domain Eukaryota; kingdom Metazoa; phylum Arthropoda; class Insecta; order Lepidoptera; family Noctuidae; genus Mythimna; species Mythimna pallens. The sequence goes on along the minus strand of OY540831.1, from coordinate 9,325,712 downwards.
ATAGATATACTTTTTTTACGTAAATATAATTTTTAGACATGATATTATTGTAGAGCCTCTGTCATCAATAAGTACTTCTTTATAGAGTTTAAACCGACGGCACAGGAAGACTAAAAAATAATTTAAAGTTTAAAAAAAAATCTGATGGTCAGATGAGATTAGCGTTTAATTTCATATGACTTAATGTTATTATTTGACAGCACGGTTGACGCAGTAGTTGAGCGATTGGCTGCTGCGTTGCGTGTCGCAGGTTCGATTCACGCACGGAACAAATATTTTTATGGCCTACAGATAGGTGTTCCGGGTCTGGGTGTCTTGTGTATGTCAGTTTTTACATGTTCTTGAAGGCATTCACGATACAAGTGTTATTCCTAGTGTGAGGCAACGTTTTTTAAAAAAGAGTAAGAGAAAATTAAATATTAATTTGATAGGAATAAATTAGGATTATTTAAACTATAGGCCGTTTAAGTCGTAAAAGCCCTTCATTATCTTCCAATCCCCACAATATATGGTGGCCCTTTGGTCAGCTTCTCAGAGTTTACGAGAGGAAACGGTTTTTTTTTTAGGTGGGAGAATTATCTAATGATAAATCCCGCATTTGGGCGGAGCGGGAGATAGTATCAGTCTTTTACTGACTAAAAACCCACTCCTGTTCCTTCGTTGCCTTTCGTACCAGGGCCGAGTCTTCCTTTTAGAATCAGACCCTTGGCCCCAGTAGGCTTCGACCCTGCTGTGCCCCTACGGTTTGCTGACATCTCCTTGAGCCACGCGCGGTGCAGAACGCGTCGTCGACAAATTGGGCTCGGTTCAGACAGTTAGCGGATGGTCGGACGGCGAGCTACCCATTGTTCGTCGTCCGCAAGCCCGCGCGCCTACGGTGGCCGGAAATCGGGATCGGAATCCCGGCGGAAGTTGGGGCACGCGATCGGCCGCCTCCTTTGACGAGAGGAGACGGTAAAAAAATCATAAAAACAATATACTTACTACAACTCAATATTCGAATTCTTGATCCCCTGTCCATTGCTCAATGTCGTAGCATCCTCCATGATATGGTCTAGCGTATCGTCTCCAATAGAATTGAAAGGGACAGTGATCAGTCCATCACTGTCCAACAAATAGGCGGCGACGACTGGTGTCTCAAAATTGTGAGACCATACGAGATCTCCTGTCTTGCGGTCGAAAGACATCACACGACCGTTCGACGTCGAAGTGAAGTGGATAATGCCTGTCGAAGAATATTTGATGGCCATTAATAGAAGGTCTCTAACGATAAAAATGAAATGAAACAAATTGACAGTTCTATGCGCGGGATTTCTTCGAGTTAAGTTCAGTGGTAATTTTAATTATTCGCAAATTGATTCCTAGTGGACAGTGATGTAAAATTAGTGTAGTTTTATATTTCAAGTGTCTGTACAACTGGACAATATGTGAAATTATTGAAACAGGCGCGATCTATATAAAATGGACATGAGAATTTTATTGTACTGTTTTGTCTCAGCGAAGTTTGCCGAGAAGGTTAGCATAGCATAGCATAGTCGGCCTTATAATGTTCCCACTCTTGGGACTCAGGCCTCCTCTCTAGGAGAGGGGATGGGCCGTAATCCACCACCCGGGCCGAGAAGGGTGACTTGATACATTTGCTGCCATATACTGCAAAAACATTCGAATGTGTAGTAGGTGCATCTATATTCTAGTGGTAATCAAAGGAACTGTTCATTACGAAGACATGGCTTAAAGGACTTAGTATCCAAGCTAAAAACACTAACAAATAATAAAACAAATTGACACCTTCGACGATCGGTTGTTATTGTGTAATCGTTGTATTGTTTGAGGATATTAACTTTTTAAATGCGAGTGACAGTAGTGCGTGCGCTGTTTTTTCACAATGCCCATGTACTGTGGCGTACGAGCCACAGTACATGGGCATTGTGAAAAAATTACTAATGCATAAACTTTGCGACGGGTTTTTAAACTAGGGCCAATGGATAAGGTAATAAGGAGTTACTGAATTAGTGTAAGTGGTACTGGTCAAATCCGTGGGTTATTTTCCCTAGTAGGTATAAAACAAAGTCGCTTCCCGAGACGTCGAAGGTTTTTGTGTAAATATGCAGTAAGAGATAAGTAAATTTTATTTCGCTTAGAACTTAAACAGGCTTAATAATAATAATTATTATTATTATCAGGAACTCTCGCTAGGCGGCTAGATTCAGAAAGCGGTACTTTTGACACGGCTCGCATTGTTAGGAGGTTCCTTTCCCTAGAGCCTTGACCGCCGGTAGCTTGGGCCCTGTTCCCGATGTAGTCTCAGACTTAACCTAACGTGTGTTATGTTAGTACGTACAAAGACGAGCTTAACGCAACGATGAGTTCTCTCCCAACAAACCTTTAAGTGGTAATTTAAGAGAACACATTCGAGGATAGGATCAGTGTAAATCTACATAAATAAATAAGTCTCATCATCTTCCTGTCCTTGTCCCGTGTTATTTGGTGTCGGCGCAACACGTTTTTTTCTTCCATTCTGCCCTGTCACTCGTCATACTATCACTAACTTCCTTTTCTTTCATATCACTCTTCACACAATCCATCCATCTTTTCTTTGGTCTCCCTCTCCCTCTCCATCCATCCACATGTAAACTCATAACTCTTTCTTTTAGTAACATGCGTTTCATCCCTCCTCTTTACATGACCATACCAAGACAAACGATTCCCTTTCAACTTTTCAGTCACTGGCGCCACTTTCAAACTTCCCCTAATATACTCATTTCTCATTTTATTCATTCTCGTCAACCACACATCCATCTTAACATTCTCATCTCCGCTACGTGCAATCTTTTTTCATCCGTCTTCTTCACAGCCCAACATTCTGATCCATACAGTATGACAGGCCTTATCACGGACTTGTAGATTTGACCCTTCAACTTGAGGGACATCCGTGGGTTACAAGTTGTCCCGTGACCTGTCGTTATTTCATCCATCCCGCGTTGATCCGATGTGTTACGTCCTGGTCTACCTCACTATCCCCTTGGACGAGTGACCCGAGTCGAAAGTCGGAGCAGATCGGTATGGGCGTTCCAGCGAGAGCTAAAAGCACTGGATTGGAGAGACCGCCGAAATCGCAGAACAAGTATTCCGTTTTGGTTCTACTCAATTTCAGGCCAACACAGATTGGAGGTGTGGTGGCACAGACTGGAGGTCTGTGCCACCACACCTCCAATCTGTTCTGGACCTCTAGGCCACTCTCGGCAACCAACACAATGTCACATAAATATGTCTAATGTATGAAAATATATCGTACATAATACATAGTACTAAATATCAATATACATATATGATATATAAAATTCTCGTGTCACAGTTTTCGTTGCCATACTCCTCCGAAACGGCTTGACCGATTTTGATGAAATTTTTTGTGCTTATCCGGTATCTATGAGAATCGGCCAACATCTATTTTTCATCCCCCTAAATGTTAGGGGTAGTCCACCCCTAAATTTTTTTTTTATTTTTTAGACAAGGAAATTATTTATATGGCAAAACAACGTTTGCCGGGTCAGCTAGTATATGATATATTAATATTTATTACCAGGTAGGATATTTATTGATTATGTTTTCCGCGTGAATGTTGGTTATTGCGGACGTGAAGTCGCAGTCGAAGATGGATGAAAAGGCTATGTCCATCCTTGGAGTTCAAGCTTCCTTCGTACCAAATTTCATCAAAATAACAAACAGACAAAGCTACTTTGACATTTACAATATTAAGTAGGTATGGATTATTACATTAATTTATGAAAGGAAGTACTCTTTAATTTTCCTCTTGAAGATTTATATTTTAATTTAGATCAGATTTTTATTTTTTGTCTGATGGGGAGTGATGGATGAGGCCTACGACTGATCGAAGCCATCAGCATTTTCACACTTATTCGGAGACGGACGATTTTATGTGTATAATATCTTCTGATAAGTATGTACTTTAAGAATGAGTCTAAATTGACTCAATAGCACTATCGGTTAACATTCAGAATCCAAATAATAATATTACCCTATTTAGATTCGGGATGATGTACCAGACAAATACTATGAAATATCAAAGTTTAAATATTCACCAATAAAACTAATCGCGTTTAGCCGCTGTCACTAGTGTCACTTGTCTGTATTTTTCTTTTGCTGTGTTTTTACAACTGACACTTGTGACAGCGGCTAAACGCGATTATACGAGCCAAACGTTAAAACGCGATTAGTTTTATTGGTGAATTCCGCCCTAAGTATCAAACAAAACGGCCTTTAAAATACCAAAAAACTTACCGTAATCATTCAGCATCTCTTTACCCATAGCAAGCGACGTATAATCAAAGAACGTCACATTCCACTTATGGTTCTGATTCTTCGAATCATGCATCAGTATATTGTACTCAGTTCTAGCTACATAGATGCCTCTCTTTTTGTCCGGAGTGCATGTATTGTCATCGGAGTTCTTGAAAATCTTTGATTTGTCGAATCCTGCAACACAAGGAGACATATAAACAACTAGGCAAATTGCAAATCAAATAAAATAAGTTAATTTTTGCACACAGGTACAATTTAGGTGTTTAAAAATAAGTGTCTTCATGTTCTGTCACAATAAGTGCCATACAAATATTAGTAAAATATAAGTATGTGTAATATTACAGCCTACTGAAACAATCACATAGTATTGTAAAATGAAAACATTTAAGTTATCCTATGAAATGTAACTCGAGGAAGTTGGCGCTGTAAGCCGAAATACAGGTTCCTAGTTCGGCTCCAGCTGCTAAAACTTTTGTGTAGGTACATATTTGTTCATAGCATTTATTTGTAATTTATAAAAAGTACTTTTGGGAAAGAAATAAATTATTATAAAAAAAAAAAATACTTTAGTATTATTTTCTATTGATTAGTTTTTATTATTTTTATTATTTTTTTTTAGAGTAGAGTAGGTAACTCTCTTTACATATTATAAAATAGTCTCCAACTCAAAGAATACTGAACGGATTTTCATGACGTTTTCACTAATAGAGTGATTCATGAGGAAGATTTAGATTTATAATACATGCATATGACAGCAGGTATAAGCCGTCAATTCTAATTATTTGTAACACCAGTAGGAAACTGGGGCGGGTCGCTAAGTCGCTAGTAAAGTCTAAAACAATTGATGGCGGTATCTCTCCACTCTAACGTGAATGGGTCGCCGACTCACCGCATACGGGCTACCGGCCACAATTACAAAATGCCGCCACCGGTATATTTTCTGTAGTTTTCATACATTTCATATGGACTCGCAGCACACAGTTGAAACCGGTGGCCACTACAAGGTAAAAAATCGTCGCTGCTGGTTTTTTTAAACCCTAACCGGCCAATAAACGCCAAAACAATTCGCCGCTACACGCCGCTCAAGCATAAACCTTCTTCGTTTGTATCCTTTATGATACTGCGCGCAAGGGTTAAAAATATAGCAGCCACCGACCACAAATGGCTGTAGCGCGCTTCAGCTGCCCTTGTAGCTGCTTCTAGCATCTCATGGCGGCGTTTGTCAAAGTCACGTGTGCGTGGTCCGTGTGCGGCGACCCTATGAATGTTCGTTGTAATTTTACAAAAATACAGTCAGAATTTCATAAATACAGGGATACACAAGAATGCCTTTTTAACCAACTTCAAAAAAAAAGGAGGAGGTTATCAATTCGATAATTTTTTTATGTTTGTTACCCCAGAAATTCGTCGTTTATGAACCGATTTGAATTTTTTTTTCCTCATTAAAGGATATGCTTCCAGATTTGTCCCATTTTTTTCAAAATCCAGTAGTGATGATGGGATTCATGAGGAGTTGAGGGAACTCCTCAAATATTATAGGCAACCATATAGTGATTTGGTATTTTCATCGACAACTTAAGCATTTACAGTCAAAAAGTAACATTTGATGAAGTGGAACTGATGAAGAAGACCAGAAATGGCCAACGGAACTTCATACTCACATAGATATCACAAAGAAGATAGTTAAGCCACTATGACAATACAAATAAATAAATGGTTCTGAATAGTTATGTTATCATTGCAGTGATCTGATAATGATGATGGAGCCGGAAGATAGGCACCGGAACTCCGTAATTCATTTATTTATTTAAACTTCATGTACATTAGTGGTACATAGGCGGACTTAATGCAATAATTAATCAATGTATCCTAGCAGTGTTTGTGTTTATTAGAATTGCCATGAGATGCACTTTGGCTACAAGGCACTATTGAACTGATCTATGATGGATTCGAAACTTCATAATAAACCAATGTAACCCAGCAGTGTTTGGGTTAATTGGAATTGTCATGAGAAATAGTCATTCTGGTTATAAGTAATCTGTATTGAATAAGAAACAAACAATACCGACAAACACCGACTTCCGAAATATATATAGTTTTGTTGATAGCTAGAGTGTGAAATGAGTCGATAATTTATACATTTAAACTTTTAGGCGAAAAAACCCACGACAATTTCTGAAAGTGTTACCGTGGCAATGGAAAGCAAATGGGAACTAAAAGGCACAGGTCGGATTTAGTCAGTATAAGTCTGAGACGCCCTCTTTCGCCACCCTAGAGCGCGAGAAGTTATTTCAGGATTTTCCACCACAAAAAAGGCGATATGAACCATGGGTCCGTAGAACTGAACAAACTACTTATTTTATCACAGCATTAGTTACGTGGCAAATTATGTTGAATCATAGACAATTGAAGTTTACTGATATGATAAACACCTTGTCATAAATTCATAACGATAATTCAATGAGGTATACATACATTAATATATTGCATATTTATAAAAGCTGCAGCCGTTAAAAAAGTTAGACATTTTGTTATTTAAATAATGTTTTAAAGAGTTTACTACAACATTGCTTGGCATTTATTGTCGTTTTACAAAACAATTATGTTTTTTATGCCCAAATTAACTCGGCGCTGAAATCTGTAACTAACTACCGAATATACAATGCTATAACTGTTGCGTTTTAACAACGCAATTTATCGATTATTTACCCCACCAGCATTCATTAACGTCCTCATTTTCAAAATCTGAAATAAATCCATCCTGCATCGTGATCAAAATTTTTTGTTAGTACTATTAATTTTTTTTATAATCTCATCTATCTCACGGCTGGGAGAAGGCCTCCCCCAAATGCTTCCATGTATAGAGGCTGGTTCGAGGCAGTTTCATAAGCTACCTCTAATCAGTCCCTGGGGTAGGAGCCTCAGTACCTCTTCTTCTAGATTGGAGATAATAATTTTATTAAAAAAAAAAAAAAATTGAAACCATAGCATTCTTCGTAAAAATATAAATATTAGGCGTAGAGGAATGACCGTTATTACCATGCCAAAGCGAAACCACTACAGACTACAGTCAGTTTGAATTGCGAATATTCGAAAGTGCTCGCCTAATTTCAGCAAAAAGTTATGTTCCATTTAACTATGTCATTGGCTGTTGCTTTCCAACGCTTGAATTTCGAACCATCCGTTAATTGTTCATTTCACTAGTAGTTAGCTAGCTTCACTGAACACAATGTTTTCCAGATCAACGCGTTTAAAACAAAGGTTAAGTATCTATATTTCTATGTATAAGATCTTTAGAAAACCCTCTTTAGGTCTCAATGGAGAAGTTTAAATTTTTTAATGATTTTATTATGAATAAATTACAGTAATTTATAACAAAAATATGAGAGAATCATTAAAATATCTCAACGAATCAAAAAGTTATGTAACTTTAAAGTTACGCGTTTAAAAATATGCGACGATCTCATCTAGGTCAAATGACGACACCCTAGTGAGAGACTGCAATTGTTGTGCGTAAACTTAATTTCTCAGTAATTTATTGATGTTTTTTTTTTATATGCAACATCTCCAAACTTCTCCTTTACCTAATAATACCTAATAACCCTACGACATACTAATATTATATTAAAATCTGTATTTTTTTTTATGTTTGGCTGTTTTTTAATTAATCACGCCTCAACACTATTCAATAACACAGGTAGAAACATTGTCTGGATTAAAAAGAAAGATAGTTTTTGCTCTAGTAGTCTTGGTAGGTACATAGGTACCTATGATTATCCAATAAACACGCGGGCAAAGCCGTTAGCAAAAGCTAATTTAATAAAATTAACAAACGCCCACATAGTTTAACAGTTTCCGAATCCAGATAGGATTACTTACTGTAATTTTATCTAAATTTTAATGGAAACATACGTCATGTATGACTACAGGCCACATGTCCGTACCCGCACGCAATTACCCTACGACGATAAGCTACACTTAATTATGCTGATCGTAACTAAACTTTGATTGTTATTACAGAAATATGGACGAGGTCGAAATTGTTATTTTAATTTGGATTTTCAGAACTACTTACATAAATGAAAAATACACATCGAAAAAGAAACTAAAACATATACAATGGGCGGCCTTATCGCATTCAGCTATCTCTTCCAGGCAACCTGGAATGGACCGTAATTGCCAGAACATGATATGAGGCTATCAATGGTTTGACAATAAGCACCTATACCCTATTCAGGGAGCCTTGAGATAAAAGGAAAACAAACCATTTATAATACTACTAAATTAAAGACCACAGATACTGCAAACATTTTACATAAAAATGTGACGTTTTGTCTTCGGGCGAGTTATAATTCGCCATCTTTTTCACTATAGATCAACTAGTTGATACGAGATATTTTCGTTGATTTCTTGTTATTCGCCGAAGAAAAAGAATGCAAAGAAAACGCCAATGCATGCAACAGACAAGGAAACTGTTATTAATGTATTCAAACACGTCGAAGAAACTTGGTCGAAGGTACCTACATTGTTTTCTTTGTTTACATTTTGTCTCAAACCCAGATGAATAGGGTATAGTATGCCTGAGAAGACAGTTAACGTAAGGGAGTAGATAAAATAAGCGGATCTTATCTTCATTTCAATAGGTCAACATAAGCTTTTTTTGCAGTTCGGAAATTAAAGAGGAAATATTCAACCATCATTGCCCATATAGCGCCGTCCCCTGCCTCAGTCTTCTAGTTATCTATTTTAGACTTTATTTTTATCCACGTAGCGTTGACAATTGGTTTGGCATGACATCCGCATTGGGGAAATAACTGATTCAATAACCTATAAATTGAATTATAACACATAAAACATACCTGAAACATGTTCTCTAGATCCAGTCAAAGGATCCAGCATGAACCACGTATCACTCTTCTTTCCGGTATAAAGAATACCGTCAGTGGACCGGCACGGCGCGTTTGCGACCAACTCCGGAATCGTGAAGGGTAGCTTCTTCAGCATCTGCTGGTCACCTCGGGGTCCGTACATGTAGAGGGTGCCATGCCGAGGGTCTGGCAGGAACTGAGGCATCAGATCCGCATGCTGGTTCGGGACTTTTACCACCGGTTCTACGAAAGACAAGTTGGATAAAAATAAACGTGTCATGTTTAGCCTGTATTTTAGTATAGGATACAAAGTCAAATTATTACATACTAGCTACTTTTTATATTCTTCTTTATACTGCTTTTTTGATTTAGGGTGCAGTCTTTAAATAATTACTCCCGCTCTGGATGGAGAGAGAGGGAGTGTCTGACATAACTGACTAAAACCCATTCGTATTCCTTCAGTTGCCGTTTGCATTCCAAGGCCGCGGTAACTCTTTCGAACAATAATATTCCACAACTATCACACAAAGCCGTTTAGTTTCAAGCTAAGCAGAGATTGTGTTATGAGTACTAGACAACTGTTATACATACTTAAGTATATATTTCTAAAAACATACATATAATACAATACATACAATCTCGCAGCCTTAGCGATAGGGTCTGAACCCACAATCTGGTAAGGAAACGCACCAGAGATCTACACCACAAACTATGGGTAGGCCATAGTGAACGCAGGTAGGCCAAGGGGGCACTACCCTCCATTGATTGCCGCTTCACGAAACAAACCCTACTACTGACTAAACCTCAGTTACATCAAGCCACGGCCGTTACAACTGGCCATGGGACCTTTAATTAGCAACTCTACCCCCTGTATTATTTCAAGTTCTTACGATACATCCTAAAGTTGTCTGGTAGATATCGCTGTTAGCAATAAGACCGCCATTGTACCCATAGATTTAAGTTTATGTATAAGTTGTGTTACTTTTTTGGTGTAAGTACAATAAAGTTTATTCTATGCTATTCTATTTTCTCTGTCATAGGAGTTATACAGATAGTCCGCTCTGCAGAGTCTGCATGGAAGAGGACGAGATAGCACCTCATCGGGCTCTAAACTGCCTAGTGGTTGCCGGTTACAGGGTAAAGTACATCGAGAACCCAAGTACCCCCTGCGAAATGGTTAGTAACACCAAGGTGCTGCTCGCCTTCTTTGAGGAACAGGGGTGGATCGAATACCAGATTTCTCCCACCCGTACGCAAAATATGCTCTTTAAACGTGAAGATGCGAACACCAGCCCGACATTCAATACATTCCCACAGCCTTGAATCCTCTTCACAACCCCTAGGCCTTTAATAAGATTGATTCGGAGCATTGAAGATTTCACGGTTGGGACATGCGATTGCACTATAATGATGAATCATACCATTACACAAAGGTTTTTAGAGTGTCTATAATATTAACAAACACAAACATGGGTGATTCAGTCCTCAACTTTTTGTTTTGAGTGTTTCCTTGAGGGGATAGTAACGTTGAATATCACATTTTTTATTTGCTAACTATTACTGTCCCCTGCGTTCAAAAATGAGGTTAGAGTTAACTCTAATGACGTCATCAGGGTAAAAACTCTAGGCTCATATTTTTTAACCCGAACGTAGAGTTTAACTGTCAATGCCAAGCAACTGTCATTCCTCCCGCTTACACTAACCTACCCTGCTCGGAGTTAGTTGGGTTAACTCGAGGGTAACTACTTGAGTTATAAAAGAACGACTCTGGGTTGCTACTCAAAGTACGAACGGTTAGAGTAACGACCTTACTCCGGTTATTTTTTAACGCAGGGCTGCCGGGCAAAGGCCTCCCCCAAGTCCTTCCAGACATTATTCCATCTCGAAAAGTAAGGAGAGAGAGAGTAGTCCCCATGTTACGCGTATAGATCATCTCGCCATCTCTCTCTAGGCCGGGGTCGACTGCGCTTTCCCTCCACAGGAACCTACTATCGGTCTATTCTAATCACGTTATTACTTTGTAATAAGTCGTAACTGAGAATGGACATACAAGAGTCTATTATGAACCTTTTGTGTTCCTGCCATAGTGTAGAAATACAAAAGATATGTAGGCAGTTATATCGAAAATCACGTCAAGTTACTATGCCAAGTAAACAAGTTCGAGGTCATATGAGTCTATGATGGAGTTGAACAGATATACTAGAAATGCGAGAGACATAGGTAGGTACATTCAATACGGCCGAAATATCTTGACCACTCCGAACTTCGAACAATCGGCTGCGCAGTAATTCTTTTTAAGAATCATATGGCGAAAGATGGCGAATGCGTATTGCGTATTTTTTTCGAATATCGGCAATAGTTATCCCCGCTTGAGCGGACCGCACCACCGTGTCCTCATGGGGGCATTGGCGGCGGCGACATCTCGCATTGGGACCCTGGTACAGGCTATCGTCCGGAGCGAGGGGAAAGAGCGGCGGCCGCCTCATTCTCCGAAACAATAGTGCTAGCGAAGGAGACGGCCGCACGCGTAAGGGAACGGACATCCTCACGCTTCAACCGCCGCGACCCCGATGCTGACTACCAGCCAACGTAGGCGTGCAGCAATGGGTAGCTCACCGTCCGGCCATTCGGGTCGAGCCCGAGTCGTCTTAGTCGTCCATAGGTCGCCTTCAGAAAAGGTTACCCGTTGTCCTAGAACGCAAAGGGCGATGAAGGAAAGTAGATGTAGTTTTAGTCAGTAAAAGTCTGAAATGCCCTCCCATTCCAGCCTATTATAAAAAGTTATTAGAAAAATACCCAGTTCAACAAAAACAACTGTAATTATGGGTAATTTTCCATATATTAAGTATTATGTATATAAAATGGAGGAACACAAGTATATTATCAATAGCAATAAGTGCCAGTTAGTAAATGGTCACTGAGGAAAATCAAAATAAATTGTTATGTAAAATAACTAAATAAGGCCAAACCATTGTGTCTCTAATTACGATATTCAAAAGGTTAAGATAGCATTAAAATAAACCAATCTTTTTCAGTGAAACTAATTGTAATGTACTATATTGTATTTAAACCTGGTGTCTGCAACTCCACGACTAAAGCGCTTGTTTTACATACGGGATAAAAATTATTCAGTGAGACTTAAAATAAAATAAGCTACAAAAATACACAATTAATAAATAAGTTTCTTTACTAACTTGTAACATATAACTTCACATAACACTTCACAAATGAGGTTCAAAGAAAAATAAAAATTATAATGAAGATAATATTTACTATAGATACTTCTACATAAGTCATTGCAATCAAGCATGTGCACACATATAAAAGTGATAATTGCTATTACTATCTATAGACATTTACTGATAACTTTTTTAATTTGGTATGTCTGGCACATGCAAGGTGACTATATTTTTTATCGATGACCCATATTTGAACTCTTTAATCACTAACCAACATGAACCTTTCACACATTTACATTGAAGTAAGTTTTAATCTAAAGTGATATTATAAGTACCTATAATTCAATACCTCATATGCATATGGTTGTAAGGCAAAAAGTCTATTTTTCAGAAGAGTTAGTTTTTGTAATTGTTATTGATATATAAGTAAATAATTCATGAAACACTTTTGACCAATTTTATTGATTTTGTTTATTAACACTCTTAATGCCAAAGACAAACCACAATTAGTTTGTGAAAGAAACAAGAAAAAATAAATAAATATTATCTTGTCTTTACTAATCATAATCCCTTATTGAGGCATTGGAAATTTTGTTTTCGAAAAATTAGTATATTTTTTCTTATCTTTTAATCAACATTTATTAAAGTCTTATCACAGATTAACACCAAATGTGGAATTAACCACATTTTAAAGAGATTATTTTGACAATACATTGACTCAGTAAGTTACCCATAATATTTGATGACAGTTAATGACAGACCTGTTGGTCTAGTGGTTAGTGGCCCTGACTGCTATGCCGGAGATTGTGGGTTCGATTCCCACCCAGGACAAATGGTTGTGTGATGACCACGATCATTTGTTCTGTGTCTGGGTGTAATTTATCTATAATATGTATGTATTTAAAAATATATAAGTATGTTTATCAGTTGTCTAGTACCCATAACACAAGCTCTGCTTAGCTTGGGTTGGCTAACACACAACACCGCCTAGTGTGTTGTGTGTTAGTTGTGGAATATTATATTTATAATTTGCACTTTAATTATTTGATAAAGATCTGATGCAATAAATACTGATAACAGAAAATATGATGAATGTAAACATGCAATTTGTTGATATATGTAATTGTACCAAAATTTATGAATCAGACTTTAGACAAACTATAATAGTTGCTATTCACATTTTGTCAATTCACAAATACTAATCTTCCAATGACTTATCAGGTAATAAACTCGTGACAAACCACTCAATACAACAATTCTACAAATTCTTTGTGATTATTTCTTGCAATGTTCTATCCTACAGAACACTAGCTTTAAATGACTTTTGAACTTTAACTTGTTTAATAATAGTAATTATTGCTCACCATCTTTTAGTTTCCATATAATATTGCCTGCCAGAGGCTCGACTGCGACCATGCCGCCTCCTAACGTGGCAAACAACAGAGGCCGGTCATCGAAAGCACGAGACAACTCCGTACTTTCCTACAACAACAATAACACCGCTTAACCCACAACTAATAACCTTGTATTTACACATTGCATAGCTCTATCAATAATAAATGCGGCGCAATCGGTGCAATCTCACCTTTCCAACACTGTTCACAACAGAACCTACTCCGGATGAACCAAACAAAAACAATATCACATATAAGTACTTCATGTTTCTCACTACACTAATGCACTTTATATTTAATCATAATATGTGTAATTTCCATTATTTTTAGTGCAATAATCACAATAACCAAAACACTACAAAAGAACCCTCGCGAATGTTATTTTTGACAGGAGGTCGACTGGTGTCAGTACAGATTATACTGAATCATTTTAGGGTTGAGCTTAGTCGATTAATGAATAAAGCGATTTGTGAGTTGGGTCGGTGTTAAAGTCTGTGCGGAAAGTAAATAGTTGTAAGATTTGAGGGTGCTGCCAAGAATCTCAACTATCTGGATTGATTACATCAACCTCAAAAATGTACCGAAGAGTACACTGACCTCTACTATTTAAAGAGTACGATACAAAAGGCACAGACTACAGAGAGATACATAAAAAACATCGACTTAGAAGGGTATGTTATCTCTTTCTACTAGTGTGTCCATAGAATATTTCGTACTACGCTACGGGATATTCTGTTGTAAAGGGGTGACCAGACGGTTACAAACCAATGTCAACCAAGGGGACCTTGCTAGTTTCAATCCGTGTAGACAGCAGTTGTAATCCATGACCTTGGTTGAGAGGCGCGATATTTCCAACTTCAGAAAGTGTTGGCGCTTGGTTTACATCCATTTAGCTGCAACACAATTTAAACACACAATTAAGGTCACCTTGGTTGGAACCGTTTGGTCACCACTTAAAAAAGTTGAAGATGTCATTAATATATCATATTATAGATTTTTGCGTTAAAAAACTATTAATTAATGTGTACATTATATAGGCATATATCGACCGTGAACTAACTGCTAAATATAATATAACTAATTTTTCCAGAAAATCATAATTTCCCGCTATGAATTCAAAAGTGTTTTTCAACATGTTTTAGTAAAATCTCCAATGTGAATTTTAACTAATTCAACGTGTTTATTTCTCGGTTACCTCCTAAACATGCAGCATATTAAAGCAGTATAATAACTAAACCAGAAGTTATTAGTATCCTATGTTTAGGATCTATCTTTTGTATCGCTATTAACCAGAAGTTATTATTATACTCAGAAGTCAAATGTTTGTAATTAATAATTTACTTATTAATTACAAACATTTGACTTCTCAATAAATTCAACTATTTTTTCAGATTTCACTGACAGTTAGGTGTTATTGGTAATTTACCGTTGATATATAGAAATCTACAGTATCAATTAATATAAAATTATATATATTAGAACCCATACACGTGCTTTTCGGACATGGGTCCCCTCTTGCCGCACTCGGGTCTCCTCACTATTTGGCAACAGGATATTCTATCCCGGGTAAGCTGGGTGGTCGTGGTCTTCACGAATTATGACTTATACCTATTGAAATACATATTAGGCAAGAAATTTAACTAGTTTTGTCATCGATATGCTAAGAAGAAGAAGAAGGTAAAAGTTTTTTTTTTACATTTTAAAAATATTTATTTTTGTAAATAAATATAGTTTTTGAACGTACAAGTCTATATTATAATATAATAATAACATCTTGAACTTTTTTGTAACAAAATGTCCCGTAGTACGAACTAGTCGATGGTCACACTAGTAGAAAGAGATAACATACCCTTTTGTATCGTACTCTTCGGTACGTTTTTGAGAATGAATGAATCATTCTAGATAGTATAAAAGATTCTTGTGCGGACTATATTAGGCATTCTCATAAACTTTCGGCTGAACTGTAGGTATAGCTAAGGGTGAGTACATACACCCGACGACAGAGAACCCCTTCCAATACATTTCCTAAAAAATGAACATGACTATAACGTATTCGCGAGATCTTGGTTATTTATCAGAACGACGCTACGTTTTACCATTCTGCAAGGCCGGAACGCATATGGAGTCAGTTGGTGTTAAAAAATGAAGAGACAAAACTATTATAGAAACACCGACTTCCGAAATTAAAGTTATTTTGCACTTTTCAGTGTTTTTTTTACATTGAAGGCGGTTGTATTTTTTTTTTTGTAAAAAGTTTTTTATTAAATAAATAAAAACAGTTATTGTGACATAACTACAATAGATAGACATGTTGTTGCAATTTTTTATGTAGATAATAATGTGTTCTGCAAAACCATAGTACATTAATATTGTACTATCCTCAATGGTTTTCGCACCACACACAAAATGAGTTTTATAGGTAACATTTTAATATCTTGGATACTGTTCCAATTTAGGCTTTGTTACTTGGTGAAAATGTAGCTTTCTAACGGTGAAAGAATTTTTAAAATCGGTCGAGTAAGTTTTTGAGTTACCAACAACAAACAACACAAAATCTACTCTTTCTTCTTTGTAATATTAGTTTAGATTAGATGGCTGGAATCTCAGAAATTGATCACTTCATGAAATGGCTAACTAAAACTGGCCAGGTCGTTAAAATGTAAACATTTGATGGTATTGCAATCCTCGCTTGGCCATATCATTAATATAGTATTTCTATGATAATAAAAGGTCTAAAGAAAGTTTTTCAAGGATTGAAATATCATTCAATCTTAAAGATTGAATTTATTAAAACGATCTGGCCAGTTTTACTTGGCCATATCATGAAGTGATCAATTTCTACGATCTGGTCACGACATATATATTATATAAAAGGATAAACTGAGTGTCTGACATAGAATACACAGCCAAAACTACTGGGAGTAAGAACATAAAATTTTGCACAAGGCTTCTTTTTATAAAGTAGACGAGCACTAAGAAGGGGTTTTTTGAAATTCAATCTTTAAAAGGGTGATTAGGGGATTTCGTTTGTATGCAAAATCTCATTTCTTGTACCGATAAAAATAAAAGTTTGTACAAATAGTGACCTAAGTAAACAGTAAAGGTTTTCATTATTTGTTTTTAGAATTAACCTCATTAAAGCAATTTAGGAGTTTTTAAAGACTGCATGGAAGTTCTTATTTTTTCGGTTAATAAAATTGAAACTTAGTACAATCTATCAATGATTACTGTCAAACCATGCGCATGCGCTGAACTATAGGTTTAAAATATCGCAGAAGCGAGATGTCTAGTGCGTGTATCTATGTATCTCTTGTTCGAGTGTCGTTTCGGGGGAGTATAGTATTTAATACACATTCATTGTTACGATCTTACGGATAATAAAGAAGTGCAACTTTTTAGTCGATTTATTTGTTAAAGTGAACTTAAATTGTGAGTAGGAATATACTAAAACGTCGTGAAAAAAAAAGGAATGACAGTTAAAATTTGACAACTTGACTTAAGTTCAGATGACAGTTGTTGTTGACTGACAAGAAAATCTTATTATTTTTGATTCGACGAGTGGAGTAACTTTTATTAAGAATAATTAAGGGAAATAGACTCAGAAGTTGATTTGTGATATTTATAATAGGAGTTATTTGTAACTAATGTTAATAAAACAATGGTTCTTTATTAATATTTGTTATCTTTAATTTGATATTATGGAGATCTCTGGAGTGGGTATGTGTCGAATTATATTTGCCAACAGCTTTAATTAAATAATTTTAGCATACGGCTCTATTCGCGAAATAGGAAACTTGTTTACTTAAATAAACAGTATGCGTCAGTGTCTGCGAGGACCGGTTGTTTATCAGCTCAGAGATTAGTGTGCAAGTTTCGGTATTGGATGTTGTTCCTCTGACAACAAAGACGATAACACAAATAATCAGCCACAAATTGATCGCCACTTCACCGCACCAACCGTGTTTCATGAAAGATCTTAGCTTTCTGCGTTCTTGTCTTTGTGTTTTATTTTTAGAGTGTTATTTATACAAATTTATTTAATTAGGCTGAATATAGAATGGGTAAATTAAAATAATAACAATGTGACGTTTTAAAAGTGCTAGTAGTGTAACAGTGTTTGTGTTTTTCAGGTAAATCACCAAATTCATCATTATCCTTTAGGTACAATGCTAATAATGAGGAGTTAGAGGAGTTGTTTCATGTGTGTGAAGATGACCCTCCTACCCCACAGTGCGACCCTCCTCCAGGCACACCTGTTGAGAATGCCAGCCCTAAACGAGGAGAGAGGTCATCCTCTATCATAGACAAATATTTTAAATCTATGCGTTCTGAAAAGGTGTTAGAAAAGCTTGAAGATGTCAAGCCAATTGAAAGTAAACAAGAAGAAGCAAAGGCAGCTGTACCTAAGGAAGTGACCTCTTCACCAATGAAGGAGTATTTGAACCGCTTGGGCAAGCGGAGCACGCCTGACGTGACCCCTGATGTGAAGGAAGGCAGCAATGAAACATGGAAATTATTCCATGATTTTAAGTTTAAAATTGCTCAAGCTGTTGAAGATATGAAGACTCGTTCAGTTGAAGGTAAGAAACTATTTATTACTGACACTGCAATTGATTTTTTACAGCACTTACAGTGAAATTGTTAAGAATTTAGCAAGGTCTTTATGTTGGCATGTCTGAATAATAGATATCTAACTGTTATTGTATTATGAGTGGTCATGGACACAACACACACATGGCTCAAGTAATAACCACATGGATTGAAGTTTTAGGTTCAGTTACGATTGGTTGTGTATGGACACACATACTATCTTTCCTGAGACTTCAGACAAAATGTCAAGTTATTGGTCCTAGCTGTCATTTTAACACTTAGACAGTTGTCATGGGTAGTCTGTAGCCAGAAAACCTGACACCAGTCTACTATAATTTATTTATTTATTTATTAATTCTTTATGCACACAAAAGTACAGGAATGGACTTAATGCCTTAAGGCATTTTCTACCAGTCAACCTTTGGGTGATGCAGAGACAACAGGTGGTAGGTGCAATATTAAGCATTAGGTACTATTAATTACGATTAAGTATTCCGCTCTACGGATTTTTGCTCACGGTACCCAATCTCAACGGAGATTAGTTAGGTATGCAGGAGACATTACATTAGACAAGTGTGCAAACAAATATGTACTTGCTGTTTCAATCCACACACAGTCTGAAGAGACAGTAAGACAACACAACATGGAAGATGACAGACACTGTACATGCTTTTTGAGTCACATAGGTGTCCACCACCAGCCTCTGAACTTGTCAATCATGTTTGTAACCACAATACGAACGGCGCTGTCAGCCAAGCAGTATCACATTATCCAGTTACAAGGTGGTTGAGGTCAGATAGGCATTCACTCCACTCAAAATATTTGTACTCAGTTGCATCTGGTTACACTGGAAGCCGAACCCAACATAGAAAACTTTTTACTATTATATTGTATAATAAGTGTGAACAGCTGTTATCACATTTCATTGTTCTTTTTATTACAAAATTAAGGTTACTCAAAGTCAGAGTAATTCATTTGCTTATAGACCTATATTTTATTCAGTATTATACCATTGTTTATTTATAATGAGAATGGCTTAAAGTGAAAGTATTCTAGTAATACAAGCTTTTCTATAGAATTTTTATCTTTTATATGACGAACAACACGGTTGGCGGAGTGGTTTGCCTGTTATAATGCGTTCCAAATAAGAATAGGATCGATTACCATGTTGTGACGTCACGTCATACTGTCAAATCGTAAGAAAATGGGCAAAATTGAAGAACTCAGAGATGAGCAAAATTGAAGAACTGTGTTCTGATTAAACTTTTTTCGTTAAAATTTCGTAAATAAATTAAATTTTAAAAGCTACGCTGCGTGTCGCGTGTTCAATTCACACACGGTACAAATATTTGTTTGCCCTGCAGAAGTTGTGTGTCTTGTGTATAAGTGATCTTACATGTAAGTCAACACAACCACACTACAGGAGTAAATCCTAGTCTAGACCAACAACCATTAAAAAAAAAACATCTTTGACTAGCTTTTTCCTGAAGTTATTCTCCCGTGGTATATCTCACAGAAACTGCGCGATTTTCTGAGATTAAAAGTAAACTATGGCACACAGCAATAGTTTTCTATTAGTGAAAAATAAATCCAAATACGATCTTTACATCCTAAGAAAAAAAACTGGTTTCATTTTGTTTTTTTCGTTATTTAAGACCGACTTTGAAAATTAAAGTTGTATTGCACTTTTTAGTGTTTTTTTTTTTTGTAAAAATTTTTATTTTACTCGTTTTTGTTGTTTTACCCCTCAGCTAAGCCCCTGCAAGTTTTATGAGTAATGTAACTAAGTGAATGTAACCAAAGTGTGCATAAAAAAATCGTAACCTGCTGACCATCTGACCACCTGGGCCAAATTAAAGCGGTAACCACATTACACCGACGCGCGACGCACACGTGGGCCACGCCTGATTTGTACGTAGAGTCGCGTCACCTGGCATCGCATGGCGTAGATCTAATGTAGCTCTACCAGTCTAGATGCCATATAAAATGTATGGGGACGGACGTGCCCAGATCGGCGTACGTGGCCCACGTGTGTCTAATGTAGTTCTACCTTAACCCAGTCCAGTTCCACAAGATTTCGACAAACAAATGATCACTTTGAAATAACTTTTTTTTTCTATACATCATAAAAGGACGCTCTGTGCAAAATTGTAGCGTTCTAGGTTCTATAGTTTGAGCTGTGCGTTGATAACTCAGTGAGTGAGTCAGAACTTTTAATATATCTACAGATAAATCACATATTATAAATACAACATTAATCTGATAACAACATAAGCCTATAGCTGTTTTGACAACGGTAGGTATATCACTGTCAAAACTGATATCTAGACAAGATACTGAGACTCGTCTTTAGTTTCGTAAGTAAATATGATAATTTTGTATACACAAAATAAATAAAAAGGAAATATTATTTTTTTACCATACGGTAAGCACGGTATTAGTATATACGTAATTACATATATATTATTATTAATATAATCTGATATAAATAAATCTCTATTTCCCTTGGTCGCGTCATAACTTGAGAACGACATTATTGATATATTTTCAAGGTTTCTAACACTGTAGAAATTTAATAAAAGAAAAAAAAAAATGGAAAATTTCAGAAAACTACGACTTGTTAGCTTTCGTGCGCGTTTTCATTGTTTATAGCCAAGACAGAAAAACGTCTGTCAGGTCAGCAAATTTTTCTATATAAATGACTAGCTGTCCCCCACGGTTTCGCCCGTGTTTTTGTTTACTGCTCCGCTCCTTTTGGTAGTAGCGTGATGTTGTATAGCTTGACTATACAATACAAAGCTATAGAGCCTTCCTCGGTAATTGGGCTATCCAACACTAAATATTTTTTTAACCAGTAGTTCTTGAGATTAACTCATTTTAAACGAACTCACTCACTACAATGCGTTCCAAATAAGAATAGGATCACTTGCCATGTTGTGACGTCACGTCATACTATCAAATAGCAAGAAATTGGGAAAAGAGAATTCAGAGATGAGCAAAATTGAAGAACTGGATTCTGATTAAACTTTTTTCGTTCACAATTCGTAAATAAATTAAATTTAAAAAAAACTTTTTTTGCTCACCATAGTAATTCTTCGATTTGACAGTATGACGTGACGTCACAACATGGCAATCGATCCTATTCTTATTTGGAACGCATTATACAATTAATACATGATTGTATCCTATGCAAATGATAAAAAAGATCAATTTAAATATTAAAAATTGAGCGTAATTATTTACAATAGTAAATGAAATTCATCTTTTTGTAATGGATTTACAGTTCCTAATTCCAAAGCATAAGTAGGTATTTCAATAACAATTTATTCTTTCAAACTAGGTGCAAGGTCACAATAGAATCTAAGTATTTCTATTTCACAATGTATGTTACCTAAACATGCTTTATCTGAAGACTAATAATAATGACTTATTATGTACTGGACTATGTAATTGAATATTAGCCTGTGTTTAATTTTGTACAATACTTTATACTAAACAAGAAATAACACTAAAAAATAAATCTTTTACTGAAAACATAATCAAATTTGGTCAATAATCGAAGCAGCAATTAGCATTTCAAATATTGGTATGAGGAAGAGTGGGGGCATGGTGGGAACACTTCGCTATCTTTTTTATATACGCACGTACCCTAATGGCTGTGACGTCACATCTCAATGTGTGCATTCTTATTCCGTCACTTGAATGTTTCCCCTTTTACCAGATTTGAAAGGTTTCTAATTTATTATTTAACGAATTTAAAGGAGACTCCTTCAACGCCGTAGATTTTGAATTTATGAAATCTACTAGGTAGCACTTTCCCCGCGACTTCGTTCGCGAGTGTTTTCATAAAAACTTTAGTACCTGTTAAACTGTATTTTGATTCAAAGTTTCAAGTGGAAACTTGGCATAAATCCTAAATCGTTTTATAGGCATCGTTTTGAAATACGAATAACGAAAAGCTTTTTTATTTCCTTTGGTTAATATTTATACTAAGTTTCAAGTATATGGAATACCCAAGGAATAAAATTTTGCATACAAATAAATTTCACCCTTTTCTTATTTTATGGCGGTAAGTCCTCTATTTGAGGAATGGCTGGAAAGACCACATGGCGTCCTTACCTACCGCATGACGCAGGTCCTCACCGGACATGGTAAGTTCGGGAGGTTCCTGCACCGAATTCGTGTGGAAGACACGCCCGGGTGTCGCCACTGTGTGGAACGCCCGGAGGACACTGTGGAGCATACGGTGGAGGTGTGCCCCGCTTGGGCAGAGCAACGCCGTGTCCTCGTGGGGGCGATCGGCGGCAGTGATCTCTCGCGCAGGGCATTGGTATAGGCCATGGTCCGGAGTGAGGAGGAGTGGCAGGCGGTCGCCACCTTCTGCGAAGCAGTAATGCTAGCAAAGGAGGCGGCCGATCGCGTGAGGCAACAGCAACGGTCCTCACGCCCCAACCGCCGCCGGGATTCCGATCCCGATTTCCGGCCACCGTAGGCGCAGGCTTGCGGACGGCGAGCAATGGGTGGCTCGCCGTCCGACCGTCCGGTAACTGTCCGGACCGAGCCCAAGCCGTCGACGGCGCGTATTGTTCCACGCGCGCCTCAGGGTGATGTCAGCAAATCGTAGGGGCCCAGCAGGGTCGAAGCCTACTGGGGCCACGGGTAGTGTGAAAGCGAAGCCCGGGGCCCCGGTATGAAGGCAAAGAGGGAACAGGAGTGGGTTTTTAGTCAGTAAAAGTCTGACACTATCTCTCGCTCCACCCAAGAGCGAGATTTGTCATTAGATGATTTTCCCACCTTAAAAAAAAAACCCTTTTCTTATTTTTTTCTTTTTTCCTTCCCTAAAAATGAAAATTTTAAAAACCCCCTTTGTGCTCGCCTACATTATAAAAGAAAGCCATGCGCAAAATTTCATACTAATATTTATGTATCAAACTTCACGCTACATAGCACATCTTAATCTTTTATCACGGGAGTATATTCACTCGGGATAATTTTTACTTGAAAAACATAAAAATACTAATGTTTCTATATTTGTCTTTAGATACAAAAGATAAATCAATCCCAAGAGAAAACTCAGCATCAGATTCAGAGGAAAATTCAGCAATAAGGGACTTGGACAAGGAGAGTATTGGAGATACAGACAACCAGGTAACTTGCTCCGTGTACACGTAATTTCGACCAACATCGACCTACTTCTAAGGAATCACATTTATTCTTAACTAGAATACAAAGGGTCTATCATACGACTGTTATTGTGTATTTGTAGCTGTTAGCCGACCGACGCGACGTGTAAAATACTACATAGTGTTTTCTTTCTTGTACGTTTTATTTTCTAAACAAACAGCACGAAAATAGCGAGTTTTCGCACCAATAAACTTCTAAACTAAGGTAATGAATAAATTACATTAGAAGCTGCTTTGATTAACTATTCAAAGAAATATTTAAGAGAATCTCTTTAAAAGAGTTGGCAATGCAGCTGTAGTACGCCTAGTGTTGCCGATTTCCCAATTAACAATAGGTGGCCTAACTGCTTCTTGGCCGCTCTTCGGCAAACGTCACAATACGCCAAAGTTTACTAAACAATAAAAGAAAAAATATAGGACGTTTTTCTTTTTTATCGACAATTGATCAGTACAAAAAAATTTGACCGCTTATTTCGTCCACATTGTCACGCAAATTTAAAAAAGTAGAATATATTTAACCAATTTAAAGTCCTTCGATAATTGTATGTGTTTTACTAAAAAACTAAATATACTCGTAAAAGAAAATTGAGACACTTTAAAATTTTAAGCGTAATTACGATATTTGGACTAAAAACGCACACAGAAATATAGCATAATTATCACACACACGCACAAACTCAACATAATGGACAGTTTTATTTATTTTTTAATATCAATTTTCTAATTTTAATAAATAATTTAAATTGTCTAGTTTGATCAAAATATGAAATTTTAAAATATATGGATTACTTAATTCGAATTAATTACTAACATGTTATTAATTATGAGAAAATATAACGTTGTGGGAAATAGAACGTTTGAACACATTCTATGTCGAAACCTATTTTTAATGTATCCGTAAGATTTTTTGTAATCGCTTTACTAGTATTTACTGACTTTATAAACTTTTATTATTACTATTGTTATTTTTGAGGGAACAAGCAATTGTCGATAAAGAAAAATGTTCGAAACACGCTTTCAATTCACATTCATAACACAAGTACCTACTAAAGTATGATATTCATGACACCGCCATAGCCCACCTTGACCGACGCTGAAGAACATGTAAGTGGTAAAGAAGTTACTTGCATTCGAGCATTGTCAGTGTCTATGTATTGTTTAGGTATCTAATATGAATTAATACATTTCCTTTAAGAACCGCTGCAGATTTGGCGAAGCGCAGTAGAACGCGGCATTGTAAGGCGTAGTTAACTACTGTTTTGTAATCAGATTACAAATTACGATTAAAAGTAGTTAATTACATGAAGTTATGATTACATGTAACTTAACTACAGCAATCAAACTACATGAAGTAGTTGTTTATCTGATTGTTGTAATCTAGTAGTTATAATTACTGATAATTTGAGTACTAAGAACTTATATTTTGCAATTAACTAAATTCACGAATGTTTTACTTTCATCAATAATTGAATGCAAGGCTGAAGTCGTAGATGATTGTGTAGTACTTATATTTATTACATATTATTATTGCGTTGATTGACAAGTAATCAAAAAATCAACCTTTAAATGTATAGTTATAAAAAATAATCTCGTAATCGTGATTGCAACTACAATTAGTAGTTAGTAATCAAAATGTGTAACTACTTATTACGATTATTTACTTTAATTTGTAGTTATGATTACTAACTACAGTATGTAGTTGTAGTTATTAATCAATAGTTAGATTACATATTGCCCAACACTGGAACTCGATTCAATTATCAAACAAATATCAACTTTGTGTTTCTCGAAATAAAGTCGGAAATTAATACACGCTTTGAACTGAGCTCCCAGACTAATGAAAGACTATTTATTTTCAACTTTAAAGTCATTTATTCTTCACCCCAGAGTTGAAATTTTGTATGACAGGGATAACCGTGCTTCTGTGCGCTTCGCTAGGTCTCCGTCAGTTCGAAGTATTCACTGCATCCAGTGCATTTTTCTTATAACATTTGAATGCTATTGCTAATAAATAAGTAATATTTAAGCTGATTATGTCCGTTTATGGCCTATGATTGGCTTATAATGTGGTGCTTATGGAATAAAGCCTGACTATTTAAATGTACGGTAATTTTGTGTGATGCTATGACCAATTAATTTTATAAAATAATAACCTTGATACATTTATGAATTGCACCCTATTTATTATGAAATGTACGCCTCGCTTTGCCCCTCATTGCTTAGGATATAATATGTTAATAAAGCTCACACTTGCAACACCTATAATAATCTTTGGGTCTACGCTAGAGGAGCCGAGCACGGAGAATAAGCCAAGCACTAAAGGGCCTATTGCACTACTCGATATTCAGACAGTCTTAGTCGATGTCGCGTAGTGTAATAAGGGTTAGACCAGTCTTACTCGGAAGAAAAAATAAGACAGTCTGAATATCGTGTGCTGAATATCGCGTAGTGTAATAGGCCCTTTACTCGTGTAGAATTCGCGCTCGTTCGAGGCTTGTAAATCGGTCCACACTACACGAATTTGTGCTTGGCTCCTCTAGCGTAGACCCACCTTAATATATACTCGTCTAGCGCACTGTTTGTCAAAAGTTATATAACAATTCTGCATTTCACGGTATCCTTTCATTGCAATTTGAACCTTATGCCAGAGTTATAGAAGCTACAACCGGTAATCGTGAAATGCATCAACTTTGATGTGTTTATTTGTTTATATGTCATGTTCTTTCTGCTAGGTATCTTCCCTAGACAGCAGTTTACAGAACTTATCGGACATGACGCAACCGCTGACGGCTAAGGCCACGGAGCGAGACCCAAGTATTCCTGCAGATAACAAGAACTATTCGGATTCCAGTGATGATACACACAAGAATTTAGGTGAGTGAGAATTGATTGTTGGGTTTCTTAAGGTGAACGCACACTTATCCGAGCCGAACGCGTCGAACGAATCGAAGTCAAGAAGGCTTCGCAAACATATCCACACCGAAAAAATCGACCGCACCGATTCTATTTCCTTTACACCTGTCGCAATGGAAGATGAAGAAAATGAAATACATCAATTGGAAACAAAAATGTGGGTTCTTAACTTTAACTTAAAAAAGGCAGTGCTTGGTGCATCCGAATCCGTCTAGGATTTCTGGAGTCCTTTTAGATTCGGACGATGCGACGCGGTTAGGAGTGCGGGGTTTCATAAGATTTCATGTAAAGAATTCTAAAATTCTTTTCTTTCAATTCGTTCGACACGTTCGGCTTGGATAAGTGTGCGTTCACATTTACTATTTTTAAAAAATAATAATTTAATTAATAGACTCGCGCTCTTCTATTGTCTCATCTGATCAGATGGTAAGCGATAGTGGAGCACGCTTGGCTTAAAGACCCCTGGGTTGTAGCTATCAGGAAATACAGACTCCGGCAGGGAATTCCACTACTGCTACTTACGGTGGATGTTCGCGAAATTCAAATTTTCTTAAGTTTAATACATTTTACTTCCTGCAGCATCGTCCCCCTTAAATCATTGTAGTATGAGCCTCTATCCTATTTAATAAAACCGACTGGCAACGAGTGACAATACGACAATTTTGAAACTTTTTTTCAAATGTTTTATGCTTTTATTGCACAGCATCTGTTGCAAAAATAAGACAATTATGGAATTTCATTTTGTCAGATAAATTAAATATGTTCTTTATAATAAAAGCGATAGAGAATACAAAAAAGACATCTTCAATTTTCATAAAGCTATGCAGTGTATTGTGATCGTATTATCAATATTGAAGGAAATCGCTTGGGGCTTTGTAAAAAATTAAATGAATCAGGTGATTTTTAGGGTTCCGTACCTCAAAAGGAAAAAGTAGAACCCTTGTAGAATCACTTTGGTACTTCCTTCTCGAATCCTGATATTTGGCATGAATCATGGTCTCATGGCACAAGTATAGGAAAAAATCTGAAAACTGTAAATTTGTAGTTAGGTCTCAAAAAAAAAATTGCGATTCGGAAAATTCTTGGTAACTCAAGGAATTGCTGTTTTGATAGGTAAGGTTGTACGGAACCCTCAGTGCGCGAGTCTGACTTGCACTTGCCCAGTTTTTTTTATTATTTGTATCAAATAGTAGCTTTATCAAAAATCGCAGATAAAAAGAATTTTAGCAATCTGTTCCAAATTACCTAGGTACACGTAACCTGTGACGTCACATTTCAGTATGTGCATCCTTGTTCTATTACTTGACAGTTTCCCCTTCCACCAAATTTGAAAGGGCTCGGATTTATTTGAAAAAAATCTTTCAACTTGCGATTTTGTACCGTTACTTTTTGATTTAAATAAATGAAAAAAAAATTGCAGTCAACTACCCTATTGTTAATTCTTCTCTATTTATTCTTCTATATTTTAAACGTTACCATAATTTTAGCGGTCTACAATGAAGCTGCTGCGGTTAGAAGAGAGGTACTCAACGACGCGCAGATGGAGGTAGAATCGGGGGTCGAAGCTTTAGAAGATACCATAGACAGTTTCGGCGATATCCACAATGTGGACCCTCTGGTCTCTAGCGGGAAACCACAGAACTTGAACGAAAATCCAGTACCACCACCACCGCCCTCCGTGACTTTCGGCCCGCCCCCAAGCAAGAACAATAATAAGGGTGACAAATTGCCCAGCAAAACCAACCATTTCTGCAGTTTCTCCATGTACTTCCTTACATTCCTCATATTGATAAGTTTCACCCTGTTTCCAAATTCAAATATTTGGAACGGCTTCGTTCTCGGCCTATGGTTCTTTTGTTTCACGAGCAGTTTGAAGTGCTGGGTGCTAGATACATATTTCAGCGAGTTCGAGCCTAAAAGCACTGCCTTGATCCGATTAAAGCGAAGTAGCGCAATGCCGCCTTCTTATACGATACCGTCTGTGAAAGAACATACGCCTATAAAGAAATATGAGGTAAGTAAAACTCCTTTCGATAGTCAAATCTAGACGCCGATTGATGTTGAAATAATATCTTTTTTTTTTAAATATTTTTAGGGTTGGATAAACCACTACAGGTTTCCAGATTACGATGCCCACACGTATCACATCAATAAGACAACGACAGCGTTTATGAAGCTCGAAGGTGAATTAAATTATCGCATACTTTCATTTATATTCACTTCGTTTGTTCTTTGCAAACAGCAATAATTTTAGTTAAATAACACTAGTCTACAGTTTTATTTAAAAAATGCAACTGATATCCATCCATCTAAATTTTCAGCTGCAACTTAATATAGTTTCTCTTACATGGCACTGTATATAAAAATTTTAAATTAATCGTGTTTATCTTATCTTTTTAGTAATTATTTTCAATGTAAAGATCTGTAATTAGATGTAGCTAACTATTTTAAATTACTTTTTACATTTTTTCTTTCATTTTTATGTTTTTTTTCTTTTCTTTTGTAAATATTAGTAGCCCAGAGTTCTGATCTTGATTTACTCATTTGGTATGCATTAATTAGTATAAAAACACTAATAGACACTTTGTTGCATTTTGGCTGTAGACTAGTGTAATTAAATACAAAAGAGCTTATTAAAAATAGGTACTTGAACTTTATACGGAAATTTGTAACTGTTATCTATCACTGTTAATTATCTCATCATTTACTTATCAAAGTCGTTATCCCATGTTTTGTGTTGTAGGATGCAATCTAAGGATATCGTACACGTCAACTAAGATACCAAAAAGAGCGCTATGGGACGAGAAACTAGAAAAGGTCGCGTTTTATCAACATAGACTGTATAATTTGACTGGAGCCAAGGTTTTATTGATGCCAGTAGGATTAGTTAAAAGGAGGTAAGTGCCATTGTATTTTTTTTTAACCTCACCCCACATTAGAAAATATACCTGTATCCTGGCCTATACAACCATCTGTAGCCGATATTTTTTGTGCGGGAATCAAACCCTTGAGTCTCAAAAGAGACAATTACTCAACCACTGCACTAACCGTGCCATCAAAATAAAAAGCTTAAATTGTTCGGGTATTTTTCCTTGATAAGTCTGGTGACGTAATTATTGTTTGTTGACGCAAATTTTACGCAATCTTCTAAATCGGTGACGATAGTCTACAATGATACAGAATGATACGCTCATAAGTTTGGCTCCATACAATGATCGAAAACGGGCGCACGCATACAGATATAATGTACGATGATCACAAACAAGCCAGGCGCATTTTTTTTTTGTATTTTTTTTTTATAATAGTAGTTCAATGGTTCACAACTAGTTTATTAAATTACTAGCTTTTGCCCGCGGCTTCGCCCGCATACATAAAATATAGCCTATGTCACTCAGGAATAAAGTAACTTTCTATCGGTGAAAAAAAAAAATCGCAATCGGACCAGTACTTTAAGAGATTATCGCCTACAAACAAAAAAACAAACTTAACCTCTTTATAATATTAGTGTAGATTTAGATTCTATGCGACAAATTAAATAAATCATGAACCATTGGCCCTCTTCTACAAACAAATTTGAGACACTTTAGCGTTGGTACAGTGCAAATGCACTTTAGACTCCCGAGTATACACAGAAGCGTGTAGAATGTGTCTGGGGGTGCGCACATTTTTACTTCGTTGCATTCTGTATTTATCTACTATAATACGTGATAGATTTATTTCGTCACCACTGCTCTCAAAACGGTGAAGGAAAACATCGTGAGGAAATTGACATGTCCCAGAACCAAAAATTCGAAGACATGTGACATCCACTAACCCGCACTGGGCCCGCGTGGTGGATTATGGCCCATATCCTCTCCTAGAGAGGAGGCCTGAGTCCCAACAGTGGGAACATTATAAGACCGATTATGCTATGATAATACGTTATAGTGCGTAGAACTTTTATCTTAAGGAAAAAGTGTAAAAACTTAAACACACCTACATATTTATTGATAGGAATTTGCATATTATCAGCGAGTGTTATTTAATGATAAATTTATTCCGCCTTCCAGTCGCCTTGTGCTTTAGTATCGTAACGATGTTTGACTTCATTATAATAAATGTCGCACCCGATCAGCCGTTACAAATATATGCTAATATTTATTCATATTAGTTGCGCCTAAATGAACAAACACTTTAATAATATGAGTCTTTCGTTCTATTTTTGGGACACTGTTTTTTTTTTTATGTAGATTCCCCTGCTGTTAGTGGAGCGAAAGGGCATGTCAGGCTTTTGATGTCTAAAACCCACGTGTGTTCCTTCAGTAGGCCTTTGTGTGTCATGGTCAGGGTAACTCTGCTGGACATTCCCTCAGCACACTGGGGGGCCTCAGGCCCTCAGCACACTATTCCAATAATAGGAGAACTGGCGCTGAAGTAATTAGTCCTTTTGCTCAGGATGTTTCTTTTAAGTTTCTGTATCCGAAGGTTAATCAACAGAACCCAATTACTGAGCTTTCGCTGTGCGTCCGTTTGTCTATCTGTCAGCCGACTGTATCTCATGAACCGTGACAAGTAGACAGTTGAAGTTTTCACTGCACTGTGTTTGCACTGCTTTTATTATTCAGCGTTTTTTACGTTAGGTCGTTTTTTTTTTACTTTTGTATTACATACAAACTTTGTATGTATATGGTGATAACACTAAAGTATAACCGTGAATAATAAAAACCAGTCAAGTGCGAGCTGGACTCGTTCACTTCGCTTTGCCCAGTACCCCACCAATTTTCGACACTCGGAAAACTTATACTCGGGTACTTACATGCCGTTGACATCTAATAATATTGGCGAGAACCAAGATTCCCAATGGTACGGAATCTATGGTATGCGAGTCCGACTCGCACTTGACCGGTTATTTAAAAGAAAAGTATATAAATCGGCAGGTGAAACCCCTAATAATAAGATTGGTCCGTTAATGTCTCTTCAGTTATGTTGATCATTATTGACGCCTCATGACAGAAATGAGCGTGGCAGTATATACTGTAAAGGTTACAGTACAAATAAAACGGTATTCTTTGTTAGACTGTTGAATATCTATACTCATATAATAAAGAGAAGGGATTTGTTTGTTTGTTTGTATTTAACAAACTCAAAAACTACTAGATCGATTTTAAAAATTCTTTCATCAGTAGCTACTTTATCACTGAGTGATAAAGGCTATATATTTTTTATGTTCACGCGGACGATAAACATTCAATCCGCCTAGCGGCTTGATATCCGTCCTCACTTCATCTGACTTAAAAAACAAATCAATTATTTTACCTATAAAATTCTAACACCTATTCTATGTATTATATTTGCATAATCTTTAAAAGTATATTTGTGTAGCCTAGAGTGGCCAACCGTCCTGTTTTCCCAGGATATGTCCTAGTTTTTGTAATGTCCTGGATAGTTTTTAAGTAGCGTCCTGGATTTTTAAAGCGCCCTGACAAGGTATTTTAAAATTCGCGTCACTGTTACAATTCTTACTTTACAGGTGGCTTCACAGTTTGCAAAAATTAGCGCTGCCGTGCTGTTTAAAAAAAAATTAAGTAAATAGTTATGGGTCATATTTTGTTCAATTTACTTTTATTTAAATAAAAGATTATTATAATTACTCTCAAACATGATTATTATGAAACACAATTCCATTTAAAACATATTTTCACAAAATATTAATTTAACTATTGCAACTCTATTACTGCGTCCTGTTTTTAAACTGAATTGTCCTGGTTTACCAAATTCAATTCCTATTTTTTAATTTCGGAGTTGGCTACCCTAGTTTAGCAAGTCCTTAGGTTAATAGAAGCTGTTTTTCTTTCTATTTCGATATCATCTATATTTAGCGATCCTATCACTACAGCTAATATCTACATTTTTTTTTTTTATTTATAGCCATTTGTACCCCACCGCAGAGCGAAGGCTATTCTTCAGTCTTCTTACCCTTATCCAACGCAATATCGACTGACCTGTTGGTCTAGTGGTTAGTGGCCCTGACTGCTATGCCGGAGGTCGTGGGTTCAATTCCCACACAGGACAAATGTATGTGTGATGAGCACAATCATTTGTTCTGTGTCTGGGTGTAATTTATCTATAATATGTATGTAAAAAATTGTATGTAAAATAATATGTATGTAAAAAATATGTGGAAAATTTACTTCCTTCAAGCATAAAATTCAGAACTACTACTTGAAGTCCTCTCAACTTTAGTTTGGTCTTCGTCAGAATTATTATTAAGTTCTCTTAATGATTTGATATTTTTCATATTATTTATTAGTTTATAATTTTAGCATAATTATATATTATGTGTTTTATTATTATAAATAACTTTTTTTTTCTCTCTTTGAAGTAAGTGTTATTTGTTTATTGTGTAAAAGACAACACTGGTAGGCTTCTACCACGGTTGTCTTTTTAACCCAAAGGTTGACTGGTAGAGAATGCCTTAAGTTTGCCGTGGCCGAATTCAACTAGTTTTGCCATCGATACGCTAAGAAGAAGAAGAGAATGCCTTGTTACATTAAGTCCGCTTATGTACCACTACTGTACATGAAGTTTAAATAAATAAATAAACTAGAATAGAGGCCTATTATTAATAGAGAAAAAAACTTAAGTCACATTAGCCTATATGAACTGGTTCTTTTGACAATTATCGATACTAAAGATGTAGAAGTAATGACGTATCCTAATGTAAAGTAATTTACGAGTACGTCTATAAAGGTCACTAACAAAGCACTGATAAGCTGTGTGTAGAAGGCTGAAGGGCCTTCGTCATGCGCGTGAGTGCAATTGACGAACAATTAGGTTAATGAACGCGAACCGTGGCGCTTGCGCTTCTCGTACTATTATTAGATGTTAAATATGTAACAAGTAATATGTAACAAAGGTTATATGCAAATTGGGCAACTGATATGGCGGTTATTCAATCTCTGTAGTGTTACTGAGTCTGCAAATTTCGAACCCATTTTTTACGTGGGAAATCATCTAATGACTCCTTTCACTCTGAATGGAACGGAGCGAATGTCAGACTTTTACTGGCTAAAACACAGCAGTGGTGTCTCTTCAGTCGCCCTTTGCTGTCCAGGGCCATGGTAATTCTTTCGAAAAATCCCGCAGCCCTAGCAAGCATCGGCCTTAGCGGGCCCCATAAAACTTGCTGACATCTCTTCGAAGTGCGCGTGAATCACAACGCGCCGTCGGTGTCGGCCCGGACTTGGTCCTTTGGAACCCTGTGGTCTGGATTTGTACCTGGTCGAGAGCAACAGGTTCGCCCCTAACAACTTAGGCGAAATTTAAAACACAATTGGCGTAAATAAAGGTCTGCTAACCTCTAATTAAATGTAGTAATAGACCTTCGTAGTTGATATGAAGGTTACCACTGCATTTCAAAACAAATATAGTTAATTTCAAGTATATAAAGCATTTCCAGTTATGTTTACTATAGCAGCGTGTTTAATGTTATATGTACGTCAGTATTGTAAATGGACTTGACTATCTCCAATAATATTATGACGTATAGTAGTACGCAATAGGTTTGATTGATATATATGTATATTTGATTGATTTGATCATAAAACAAGAAGTAATTTCTTGCCTAACTAAACAATTATTAAATTAGTAAACCCAAGGACAATACTATCGAATGTCACCAACAATCTTTTATCTCAAAATTCACCCAGAATAACCGGATTAATTATTACCAATAAAATATTAACAAATCTTTACGCTTCTAATCGACATTCTGCATTAGTAATAATAGAATGGAAATGCTATTAAAAACCGTAAAAAAAACTAAAAAAAAAGTTTCATATAAAATTATATATAGTGTTGACTGCTAGGCCAAATGACATCACAAATTGGCATAATTAAACCATCCGTATAATTAAAAAAGTGGATCAAACTGACTGTTTGGTTTCCTAACAAAGATTGGGTACATTAAAAATTATGTAAAACAGAGCTCAGTTCAGTTCAGTTTCTATGTTACAGTACATACGGATTTCCTCCTTTGTGATAAAGTTAATTAATCAAAATATTGGGGAGAACTTCCTGTTGTTATGCAATATTGCGCAAGAGATAAACTTAAACTTTTTGTACTGGTATGTTCGAAGTAGGATTAGACCGCGTTTTTGTACCTTTTTATGTTTAGTAACTTGTCTTCGCCTCGTAAAGAAACTGTGTTTTTTTCTAAGAAAAAATAATTTTTATAATACTCAACAATAGTGTCACTTTATACATGTCATATACTATTTTATCACCTCTTGAGATTTCCTTTTACCACTCTTTTTATCCGACTTCGAAAAATACAAAAATAACTTTTAATATTACTTTAGATTATGTGACATTCGGGGGGAGGCCTATGTCCAACAGTGAACGTCTTTCGGCTGAAATGATGATGATGTGATCGCGGATTGCACTATGGGTATCTATCTATACTAATATTATAAAACTGAAGAGTTTGTTTGGTTGAACACGCTAAGCTCAGGAAATACGGGTTCGATTTCAAAAATTCTTTCTGTGTTGGATAGCCTATTTATCGAGGAAGGTTTTAGGCTATATAACATCACGATATGGCCAATAGGAATGCTCTGCATTAACAAAAAATGTTGCAATGACACTCCTTTTTTGGGGCAGTCGTGTAATTTTTTTCCATTTGAGAGCTTTCGTTGCGTGCGCTGTTAAAGTCACACAAAAATTATGTACTACAAACTTGTTCCCCTATAAAAGTTCTAAAAAATGTTCGCGACAGCATGTCTATCTTTTAAGATTGGCTCACTATAACCTTTTTTATGGTCATCAAATTTGACTTAAAATAATGCATTATTTGCGAAGGTGTTTTTATAAACATAATATTAATCCCTATCCAAATAAGTACAATATTCATTTTAAGTATTTTATTTTGAACATAATTGCCTTTTACGTCATTTGATTTCGATAAATATCTTAGGAGATATTATAGTTTTAAAATAACGCCGTAGCAAAATAATGATAAGTTCTACACGCACGCCCGCACCCGTCGCGTCGCGGCTGTCGGGTATCGCTGCGGCTCTATTAGATGGACCCACTGCTTATTCAACTTTAGAACTGCCTCTGACCATTTTTTTTTTTGTCGAAACATAGTTTGTGCTCGATCCGTAAAAATGGCCCTTTGGGAAAAATTTGCAAGATATGAGTTTAATCATGTGCGATGAATGCATTCATAGATCTCATGTAGAGACCCTTAAAGACAGAAGAAACTGTAATAAAATCATGGGTGGAATGGAATCACTTTCAAGTTTGCTGTGTGATTTTACATTGCCAGATATAGTTAGGAGAACTAGAGGCATTGTTGAGTCTTGCGGAGAGCACATTTGAGTGGAGGTACAATTTTTTCTTCAAAGTTACTTTTAATAAGCGTTGGGGAAGTACCTTATCTTGATTTAGGTGAGAAAGTTACCAGCATTGAAGATCTAATCTCCAAAGTCTATCCAGATGTAGTCCAAATAGAAAATAAAGACTACCAGTCGATATGTCAAAGGGCAATATTCGCGACTAGAAATAGTAGCAAGGAGATAAGCGTCAACTACATTTCCATTGAAAATGTAATGGATCAAGAAGATGCGGTACATTACCCTCAAAAATTCCTGAATTCACTAACTCCGAGTGGCCTTAAAGTAAAATAATTGGTGTAACCATTTTAATTTGAGCGAATGTGGGGGCTCAAATTAAAATGGTTACACCAATTATTTTACTTTAAATACTAGGGGAACCAGACTCGGAGTTAAATTTCTTCGTGATCAGTGCCATAGTTTTGACTGTTCCAGTAGGGCAAATGATAATAGCGTGATGTATCTTAAACAGCCTCCTAATGTACTTGCACTTTACAAATATTTACAATTTCAACGCGAACGAAATCGCTGACAAGAGCTATTGATTATAATTTAAAAAAAAAAACAATACAAAAACCTAATAGAAAAAAAAACAACTTTTACGCGGACGAAGTCGCGAGCAAAAGCTAGTCGATAAATATTTCGATAGATACATCGATTTACGCACGCTGTCAATAATTTATAGAATGCTCATTCAGTGAAATCTTGCCTATTCGCATTGACGGACACTTGTAGGATAAACAAGTATTGTAGTAGTCTCAGTGACGCAAAAATATCTGGAACGCACAATCGCAAAAAAATCTAATCTCATGTTGTCATCAACGCATTTAATATGAGCATATAAATACCAAGTTTTCTCCGAAATTCTATTCCAGTGACACTACGCTTGACATCCAACAATGTATTGTCGAAAAATCCCCGAGTCGAACAAAATAGACTGTTTATTTCTGAGTCATGGTCCGTCATAGCATAGTACGAACATAATATCAAAGATCACCTTTGTAATTACGAGTATTACGAAATGTTAGTACTGTTCAACAATAGACTAGCGCTTCAAGCCTTTAAAGTGTGAGACTATGTAGTTGATTATTTCGCAATAAAAGGTAACTGCCTACTTGATAAAGTTAACTTCACACGAATCGTCTTGGGCCTCTACTAATCAGACACAAGTCTATAAAATACTTTTTTTTTGTTTGAGTTTTTTTTAAGTATTTACTTACATTCCATCCAAAGGTTAAGTCTGGTAGATTTCGCTATCAGCGATAAAACCGATATTGTATGTACACATAGATTTAAGTTTATGTAGTTAAAAGTTATGTTACTATTTTGGTGTATGTAATATAGTTTATTCTCTTCTAATCTTTCGAAGAAATATCCAAATGCGCAAACATAAAAATGACAAACATTCAACACTGTAGGCTGACTTTATTGTTCTAGTGGTGACCGGTGCAGCGGTCAAAACTAAATTCAGTTCAGAAATTATTTCACAGTCCGGTCAATTTAGACATCCGAAGGTATAAATATTCGCACCCTTGAAAATTGGTAGAATCGTTCAAAACACCATCATAAATGGAATCTAAAAAGCCCTCATCGACCAGACACCTGGAAAAAAAATTACTCTGGGTCAAAGGTCACAGAACTCGTTTTTTCTTCACGAATTTTAGCAAAATGGTAAATTTTATCATAAAATCAGCCCAGACAAAAATTGTAGATCAGATAATTATGTATACAAAATTTCTATATGCTTTTTTCCTAAGAGCCACCGTTTTTGAGAATATAACGATTAAAAAAGTTGAAAGAGTTGTAATCGTCATAATATGTAGGTATAAGTACACCACGTATATACATCACTGAAGCTGTAATACAAGTAAAAATATTATTTCCAATGGTAAATAAAAAAATAACGTTACGTCTTAGTTACGGGCCAAGTTGGACTGCCGGTGATGACGGTAAATAATATTCTACAACTTTTATACAACGCCATCTAATCCCAAACTAAGCAGAGCTTGTGCTAAGGGTACTAGACAACTGATAAACATACTTATAGCATAAGCATAATGCCTTTTTATGTTCCCACTGCTGGGACTTAGGCCTCCTCTCTCTAGGAGAGGGAATGGGCCGTTATCCACCACGCAGGCCCAGTGCGGATTGGTGGACGTCACATGTCTTCGAATTTTTGGTTCTAGGACATGCCGGTTTCCTCACGTTGTTTTCTTTCACCGTTTTGAGAATAGTGGTGATAAAATAAATTAAACAGAGTAACGCGCCTGGCTGGGTTTAAACCCGCGACCTACAACTCGTAAGTCGGGGCCGTTACCATTCGGCCACCACTGCTCAAATAGATATGTGTATATAAACATATTTATATATATTTATTATAGATAAATTACACCCAGACACAGAACAAATGATCGTGCTCATCATATAAATATTTGTCTTGGGTGGGAATCTAACCCACGACCTCGGCATAGCAGTCAGGGCCACTGACCACTAGTCCAACAGGCCAGTCGATAAAAGTACTTTATGATGATGAAAACTTCAAATATATCTTTGTACTAACATTTGCCCGCGGTTTCGCCCGCGTACATAAAATATAGCCTATGTCACTCAGGAATAAAGCCGCTTTCTATCGGTGAAAAAAATTTTGCAATCGGGCTAGTACTTTCAGAGATTTACTTTATAAAAACATATAAACAAACTTTACCTCTTTATAATATTAGTGTAGATTATAAAGCGGTCAGCTAAGCTATAGTTGTATCCTTTGCCATAAAATAAAGTTTATCATTCTGTGGTCGTAGACACTATGCTAAATTAGAAAAAACTTACACAAACTCAATTTCGTAATGATATTTGTCATTAAGATAACAATCATAGTAACTTAATATTGAATACAGACATCTGACAGGCACAGTATTGAAACTGCCTACCCATATCTAAACCAGTATGGAAATTCGATAAATAGATGAATGTACGAATATTTGTCTCAGAGTTACTAACTGTACTAGTATCAAGGTCTCAGTAATGTGCGTTCATTGTTAACGCATATTGCATTGAGTATGCATTCCATATGTTTTTTAGGTGGCAAAA
Organism: Mythimna pallens; assembly: GCA_961205895.1. Taxonomy (NCBI): domain Eukaryota; kingdom Metazoa; phylum Arthropoda; class Insecta; order Lepidoptera; family Noctuidae; genus Mythimna; species Mythimna pallens. Next base: position 9,286,804 of record OY540831.1, on the reverse strand, counting down.
TCATCCAATGACAAATCTCGCTCTTGGGCGGAGCGAGAGATAGTGTCAGACTTTTACTGACTAAAAACCCACTCCTGTTCCTTCGGTGCCTTTCGCACCAGGGCCGAGTCTTCCTTTCAGAAACAGACCCTTGGCCCCAGTAGGCTTCGACCCTGCTGGGCCCCTGCGGTTTGCTGACATCTCCCTGAGGCGCGCGTGGAACAGTACGCGCCGACGACGACTTGGGCTTGGTCCGGACGGTCGGTCGGCGAGCTAACCATTGTTCGCAGTCCCTTGCTTTATGCATAATTTCAGGATTCTGGGTCAACGGAAAGTACCCTATGAATTTTGATTTTCTCGAGTGTCGAAATATACGTTTTTTGAGCCAGAAACGGACGGCCTTTTTTCGTTAACTTATAAATTCGATTTTTTCTCAGCTTCAAGAGACCGCAAACTTGAGTATATGGTTTTAATTTCAACTCAATACCTCCACGCGTTCCCGAGATAAAGGGTCTTGACAGACAGACAGACTATTGACCTAGCCGTTATCGAGGAGTAGGCTTCAAAAAGGCACTGTTTTACGGCACTGCTCGGGAGCTAGGGCCGTAAGCGAGTTGAAAGTAGATTACGGTCTTGTGGTTGCACCTTCCACTACAAAACGTTGGTTCCTGGATTTTATTCCCTCCGGATTGAATGGGATTATTCTTGATCATAGAAAGTGGTTCTACATTGTGTGCCCTATAGAGCACAGAATGTAGAAACAAAAATCAGTAATCCATTGGGATTGCTGATTTTTATTGAATTTTTGCGGGCCTTTTCTGTCCTACTCCTGCGCAAAGAACTCTCTCCACTCCCTCCATCTTTTGCGAATTCGCGCTGCTTCCTTCCAGTTCTAGCAAAATCTGTCTAGTTCGTCATACCGTCTCCTTCGTGGTCTGTCGCGACCCAATTAATTACGGCATACAAGTGTACTTAAAACTACTAAACGTATTCTTTACTTAATTTGTAGACAGTGGAGCAAGAAATATCCAATATGCATAATACTAAGCGACAACGAAAAAATTCAAGTGTTGGAGAAAGAAACTTTTACGGCAGAGAAGAGAGCGGCGGATATTCCTTTAGAGAAGAAGAAGGAACAACATGAGATGGAGACGGAGACCAATGCCAGTCCCAATAGTAACACCAGTCCCGAAAAGAGAAGGAAGTTTGTGTGGAGAAGACGGGAGAAGAGGTTGGTTTACAACGTTTTTAAAGAAAAACAATTCTTGGTGTTGTCATATACATACCTTTTCAAATTCTATTTATTATGCTGTGGCTACATTATCGCACGAATATTCGTGTCGCGTTGTCGCGATAAAAACATCGTTTTCGGGGATACAATGTTGTTGTTTACATTAGCGGTCAATCGCATTTCTATACAGTTAATTATGCAAGTATCGACAAGCATTCGTGTTAGTCCGAATGCTTCGCGATTCGACGAACTACTCGGCCACATTTAGTCGTGATAACGCGAATATTCGCCGAATCTCGATAATGTAGTAATGATGTACATAACAAGTTTTGATTTCACTTGCCTTGGTAGACATAGTATTTAGTGCATATAGATCTATAAAAATAAATTTTGAAATCGTTTCCCCAATTTTTTTTAAATTAATAATTTGATGTAAATCTTTTTTTATTTATTTCATAGATATTCTACGAATCTAACTCGCGAAAGAATAAAGTGCGAATGGTATAACCATTTTTATTTTTTTCAATTATTTCATCTAATCATTTTGTTGTCGTATAATTGAAGACGCCATTTTTATGATTGTTGCAGTACCTCACATTCTGACGGAGAAACTGGGAAAGAAGGTCTTAGACATAGACTCGTTAGGAAAATGCACAGAGGTGAGTGAATACTTAAAGGTAAAACTACATTGGGCACATGTGGGCCACGTGCGCTGATCTGGGCGCGTCGGTCTCTATACATTTTATATGCAACTAGACTTGTAGAGCTACATTAGATCCACGCCACGCGACGCGCAGCTACGTACAAATCAGACGTGGCTCACGTGTGCGTCGACGTCGGTCTAATGTAGTTCCCGCTTTAATATTTCATACAATTACGCAACTGTTTGCTTTATCTTGTACAATCAAGATAATGTTTGATCTGTGAGTCATTTGAATACACATTGGTTTCTATTACACTGTGAATAAAGGTGATCATAGGACGACGACGCTTTCACGGGGTGTAAGCTCTCATAATTATGCACAATTTTTACTAACAGTATCAGCTGTTCCTTACATTTTGTCAGAGTCATGCAATAACCCATTAAAGTTCGGAGGCGATCAATTACAGTAGCAACTAACATATGCCATCCAACTTATGGCGATGACATTACTTGTCACGTCACTTGTCACGTGACTTCTCGGCAGGTAATGTATAATGCAATACATTTTGTACTAAGCATTTGGCGGGAACGCTAACAGAAAAGTAATTTGTCTAAACTTGCTGATCTGACAGTTGTTATGCCGAAACCTTGTCGGCTGGCTTGAGCACCTGAAACAAAGAAAGCATCCGAACACATACGCGTTCAGATTGACATATCAACTGAACAGATTCATTTTTATTTTCAAACTAGGGGTATCCGCTAGTTTGAAAATAAAAATGACTGAAAACTAAAAAAACAAAAACATTTTATTTGTTGAAAACAAAAGGAAATTTCCTTTTTATTTTGTAGTTAAAATAAAAGTTACTATGTATGTGAATATTATCTAAACTCCTACTTTTTTCCATGATAATATATATACAATACATATTACGAATCTACGATTCATAATTAGTCTTTTGCTTTGTCCGCATTCAATTTAATACAAAATTATTATTTTTTTCACATTGACCTACATGGGCAATTATAAAACGCCAGAAGCTAGACATAAGTCATTTATTTCTTAACAATATGTAACATTGAGTAGAAAATAAAATAAAAAATAAACATAAAAAAAACAAAATCCTAATAATTAACAATGCTTATGAATAATTATATAATAAAAATAAAATGGAATAAAAATTAAACGGAACATAGTGCTCGATTCCAATAAGTCGTTTCCTAAAGAGAAAAACCGGCAAGATTACAAAAATTTATTAAAAACAATATTTTTTTAAACTAGGTAGCTTCTGACGATTTGTAAATGCTCATGTAAGTCTATGTGACACAAAATATTTCACATTTTACACAGGTGAAATCTATGGCAAATAATATTACCCTAGGTAACACAATGTAATAATAAATATAAATGAATATTTTATGAGTAACACAATGAGGCATTAGATAAGTACTATTTGTCACTACGTCTATAAGCGTTCAGTGTAGCGGAACGAGTTAAACATTTATCATATATTTAATGTGTATTTTTTATGTTCATGCGCACGAACCAGTAGATGGTGGTAAGTGATCATCCTATTGACATTTGTAGTACTAAAGTAATCGTGTCGCTAAGCCAGAGCACAGGCTAAAATGTGTCTATATTTATTTTTTTAAATTTTGCCTCAATCTTAAGATTTATTCCTGTATCGTAGGTGCGTTTAAAAAACATGTATACTTACATGCACAAGACCCGGAACAACTATCTGTAGGCCATACAAATTTGTTCCTTGCGGGAATCGAACCCGCAACACGCAGTGCAGTAGCCAATCGCTCAACCACTACGCCAGTCGTGCTGTCAGCTTTTAGAGTACAGTAACGCTGCTAGACACGAAATAGACGCCTTACGAAAAACGTTATTTATTATTTAAACGTTATAAATAAAACCGATTAATTGGTCGTCAGTTTCGCGCGCTAAGTGTCTCGAAACAATGCAGGATTGTCGATAGAGTTACCGCGGCCCTGGAATACAAAGGGCACCTGAAGATACACAAATGAAATGTCACTGATTAAAAAAAATATATATCTTTAACTACACAAATGCATTTAAAAATATAAGGAAACAAACTTTTTTTTTTTAAGTGTGTGATGGGCGAGAAATCCCTCTTATCAACCATCCTCCTTTGTATTTCGCTGGCTGCCTTAGTGCGGCCAGCTATAAATTCATCCTCATTTCTTTTTTAATTAGTTGGAAAGGGTCAGTACCCTGCGATGGCACAATGCATGTTGAAAAACTTATTTTTATGACAATATCTTCTTCAGACAAGAAGACTGACACCGTTTCTACGGGAACGGAACCAGCAGAGACTCAAAGCCAGAGCGCAGTGACGTCTGAGAAGGGGGTGATACTCGATGACTCCTTCCACGACCGAGAGAGTGACCTGGCCTCCAAGTCTGCCACCAGCACTAAGGACGATGACGACGATTTTGATGACACTGAAATGTCTAAAATTAAGGATCTATTGGAAGAAACGGTATGTAAATGACTAAATGCGTAAGATTTCTATAGATATGTTTATTTTTTAATTATGCGTACATTATGAAGGGCCAAAAGTTCACGCAAAATAGTAGATTTTTGGAGGTCTGTACTGGATTAGTTTTACACACGAATTTTTGATTTTATTTCTATAAAAACTTAGATAATATCGACTATAAATCTGCGTTTATAAAATATCTAGAGTAAAATGTGTAATAACGTCATAATCACGTAAAAGCGGCTGTATGAGAAATGTATCTTGAGTTGGACGCTCTTAAGCAAAACTTCTTAGAAGAACATACTGATTATTTAGTTAACATTCGTTCTACCAAAAAAACTTGATTCTATACCTCTATACCTTTGGTTTTTACGTTAACTGGTTCCAAAAAAACCCAGATCTATGTAATTGTATCTTTTGTTCGTAACTTCCTCTTATATATTTCTTTGACGCGTCGTGATCGCGCAACCTTGACTCGTATCGGAACCGTAATACTTTATGTAACGAACTCGATAAAAATAATCAATAGCTGAAGCTAATCGGGAGATTACCTTTTTTGTATTTTTATACACAATAATATTATCGTAAGGTTCTAGGAATGCTCCAAGCATTGGGTAGTTGACTCATTTTTTAGAGTTCCGTTATACTCTATCACTCCGCTGTCCGTATGTCTGTCACTAGGCTGTATGTATCTCATGAGCCGTGATGACTAGACAGTTGAAATTTTCACAGATGTTTTATTTTTGTAACAACAAATATTAAAAACAGAATAAAATAATATTTAAATGGAGCTCTCATACAACAAACGAGCGTTTTTTTTGCATGTGGTACGGAATCCTTCGTAACTCCTACTTGGCCGCTTGTTATTTTTTATTATTTGTATAAAAATGTAACTTTATCCGAAATCGCAAATGGAAAGATTTTTACAAATCCGTTCATTATAAAGTTAGTAACGTTTCAAATCTGGTGGAAGGGGAAACTGTCAGGTAACAGAATAGGGATCCACACCTTGAAATGTGACGTCACCGCCATTAGGATAAGTGTGAACAAAAAAAATAGCTAGATCTTCTCACTAACCTCGCACCCACTCTTCCTCATACCGAAATTTGAAATACTAATTGCTGTCTCCAGCAGAAAAAGATTTCTTTTTTGTGTTATTATTTGTTTTTTAATATAAAATGCTCGCTTCTGCCTGCGGCTTTGCTCGCGTGAAAGTAACTGTATCCAAACTAACTTTGGAACCCCTTTTTACCCCTTAGGGGTGGAGTTTGGCGTAAAATCCGATCTTAGCGGATGTCTACACCCTATAAGGAACCTGCCAAATTATAATTGATTAGTCAGTGGTATTTCGCTTTTATATATATAGATTGTATACAAATAAACAGAGGATAATACCCAATTAAACATCTTCACTAACCAAGCTCTTATTCTGTGGGTATCTTTTCGCTGCCAGAGGAGAGAGGATATTGGAGGAAATCTGTTTATTGTACAGCAACCTCAGGCTTTAAGCAGCAACAGTCACCTAGATCCATCTGAGGACTTGCCTATTCTCTGTTCCTTTTATAGTTTATTAAGTCCTTTGCATGTTAATGAAGGTGTTACGTGAGGTAAGGTGTTACTTTCAATTATCGTTTTCCTATCCTTGTCATAAACAGCTATCACAGTGATAGTGGATGAGCTATTTATTAGTGCTAATAGGTGGATACTAAAGAAAACACTGTTTTAAGGATTTAAATATTTAGATAATTATTCAAAATAACTAAAGTTATTCGTTGTCTCTGGGAAGAATTATTAGTCGATTTTGATTTTTATGTCATCTCAGAGCAATTTAATTTATCTTATCATCTCTACACACTACCAAGCACTGTATTCAACTGTTGCGTCTTTTAGGAAAGGGAGATAGCAGCGGACGGTACGAGCGAAGGAGAGTGGAGCTTGCACGTCAAGTATTCCAAAGACAGACACTCATATCTGTTCCTGTTTGCGCGAACTGGCAGGGACAAACACGAATGGTAAGACAGCATCATTTTAGTTAATAAACCTCCGGCAGGAAATTCCACTCCGTAACCGTACAATGAATATTTTCCCAAAACGTTTTGTACGTATAGGTGGGATGTCCACCATGTACCGGTGGCGCATCGCCGTACGCCTGGTGGTCCGATGATGGAACGGGCTAGGTGGAATTAGGCTATGCAATTCCGACGCATACTCCCCGAAATGCAACCGGTAGAAATCCGACAGGCTAGCAACTCGGCGTCGATACTCAAGACTTTGAAACCTCGATTCCATGAGTGCATCATTATCAATAATCCTCTTGGTTCGCCTCTCAATTGTCTCAAGCGCATTAAGCTGGTATCTGGCAGATTCGTCTCAAAGATGAGAGTAGTACTCGGAGTACTCCATACACGATCGAACTTGTGCTTGATAGACTTACTACGCCTTTCCCTGCGTGCTGGTAATTATCCCTTGGGAAACAATCACCGTTATAAAAAATATTGTTAGTCCTAAATCGGCGTCTGACAGCATTTTTTTCTGTCTGGCTACATTGCTGAAATTAACCTTTTTTGCGCAGCCTGAGGCTCACACAATGTTGATGTTTTTTTTTATTAAATAAAATATTTTTATTTTAGACATATTTGGTCCATACTATATCAGTTACATTTTCATTATTATATTATTAATTTATTATATTATGTAATAACTATTACTTAAATTGTCATTATATTAAATTATTAATTCAATTTAATTTAATTATTATGTCATCATTACATTGTGTAAAAATTAATTAAGTATTTGCCGCCCTCTGGGGCCCCGGGCACGCGCACTTGAGTTTGAATCCAGTGTCCCAGAAGGAGGCTGTCCAACTTGTGGCTGAGCACGTTCAGGATGTTGTTGGTGCTCCCATGCGTACGGAACATTTGCAAAGCGATGCGACGCCGCAGCACAATGTGAAAGCCGTCTGTGAGCGCGTGCGCAAACATCGCAGACGCGTGCAGTAGCGTGGGAGCCCATCCTGAACGCGTTACTATATTGTACTCGGAGAGCGTTGACGGCCCGCTGCGTGTAGTTGACCCACAGATTACAGGTGTAGAGAGTAAGATCTATACCTCTAAACTACATCTCACAAATCAGCGTGCCAACATGTTACAATAGCGGACCGCCATCGCCCTCCTCTCCTTTATTGACTATCACCTTTTATTTTATTTATGTTGTCTGTTCCTGGTTATTGTCGCCAAATATGTTTTTATCTTAATTTCTCTTTCTTTCTTATCCAAGTCATGGTCTACTCATGTTTTGTCAAACTCGCGAGGCCTATCGTCCAGAATTAGTACTCGTAGTATCGTGGTAACTCAGTAACTGGGTTGTAGAAGTTAGATATTATTATTACACAAATGTTTACCAATATAGATGATATTCTTCTGTTACTCTGGACATATGCCAATCCAGCGTCAGGAACTAGCGATACGAATTGACAAATTATTTTAGAGTTAGAAAGCCCAATTACCGAGGAAAGCTATAGGCTATATAACATCACGCTGCGACCAATAGGAGGGAAGCAACAACTAAAGACGCATGTGCACAATCTTCAATCTTATAAGCAACATATGAACTTGTGATTATTAAATGTATGGCGTACCCATAAATCAGCTGGCTCTCAGCAACACAGTCGAACTGACCCACGATGATAATCTATTCAATTGAATCTAATTAAAAGGCATCAAATGTACTTATTAAACCATACCAAACGTGACGTATGTACTTCATACATACATTTTTTAAAACGATCTCCCTTGTCTATCGAATTATAGCGAGAATTAGGACAACAAGGCCGACACACATAATAACCACTTATTGATGCGGAGTTGAGAACATTAACCAATAGAGAATAAAGACCTTTTATTCTAATATTTTTATTCGTCAAGACGTTCACGTTGACACAGTTTACTATAACGCTCTACGTTTATACGCTCTTGCTATTATGGCTATTTATTTATATGTATTTCGTAGAATAGTGAATTGTAATTGAAATGGTAATCTAGCCAAATTGTGTATCTATTCTCTTATTTCGTGGAAAAATCAACGCTTTTTCATCTGCTGAGCGGTTTCACATTATCTAAATATTTTTATTGATTTCCGAAAATTCACTTTCGGTATCAAGTACTGATTAGACGATCGATATATCCTTATCTACTATCTATAGTTGCAGAATACAATAATCGGGACGTATTTTTTTTTTTTAAATGATGTAAACTAGTGTTTGACTAATCCCACCTGATGGTAAGCAGCCACGGGTAGTGTGAAAGCGAAGCCCGGGGCCCCGGGATGAAGGCAAAGAGGGAACAGGAGTGGGTTTTTAGTCAGTAAAATTCTGACACTATCTCTCGCTCCACCCAAGAGCGTGATTTGTCATTAGATGATTTTCCCACCTAAAAAAAAAAACCTGATGGTAAGCAGTAATGCAACCGTCGATGGTGAATCGCACTAGTTTATTAACAGCCTATTCACTCTAGCCTTGAAAAACCTAAATTATACTGTATTGTCACAATAACTATGATTTGATATAATTAATTAGTTTACGTGTTCATACAATGATTGATTCATCGTCATCGTCATCATCGTTCAATATATTATTGCGCCATTTTACCTTGTTCCGTACTGAATTTGCGCACGACAGAGTCTAAGTAACGATTATGTCTTTGATTTCTTTCTTGATTATGAAAGTAGTACCAGTTCTGACTTATGAGCTCTGAAAGACTTGAGGCAATCTGATATACACTTTGTCGTGCAAAGTATTTATTCACCTCTGCTCTCGAAACAATAAACGCGCGAAAACATCGTAAAACAACCATTTGTCAAATGGACCAACCTGCGCTGAATACTGCGAGAATTACAAATCCTATCTCTCATACAAACAAGAGATCTGTTTTCCAGGAGTAGCATCATTATCAGCCGATTAGAATATAATAAAACTTTATTGTACACCAAAAAGTAATACAACTTATAGATAAACTTAAATCAATGGCGGTCTTATCAATTATGCTGTGTAAAGAACTTTCTTTACATAAATGAATTAAACCAGACCTCAATATGCATATTTTTATCTTCGTAGGTACCGTCGTCTAGTAATAGCAATAACGGATGCCAATGCAGCTTCACCGGAGAATTCAGCGGCGGAAGAGAAGTCAGGCAGTGAACCCACCACAGAGAACAAGGATAATGTCGAAATGGCTGTCTACAAGGTCACCGAGAAAGAAGCTGTTGCCTTCAATAAGACATCGGTGAGTATAGATGCAGTTCTCAAGTGTGAGGGTGCAATTCCACTACACAATAATTAGTAATCCAAGTTTTTTTGGGTGGAAAATTAAATAACTTCTTTCACTCTGTGTGGAGCGAGACGAGTGTCAGAATTTCACTGAATAAAATCCACCCATGTTTTTTCCGTTGCCCTTTGCGTACCAGAACCGTGGTGACTTTGAATTTGAATTCTAGCTTTGTGTATTTTAAGTTGATTTTTATTAAGTGGCTATTTGTATTAATAATACCAAAAAAAAGTATGTGTTGCAACGGAATTGGAACTTTATCATGTACGAGTATAGCATACAGTTTGTTGTTCCAAAATTTGATAATTTTGTACAAAGACCTGGCCTCTGCTGCACCCTTTTTCACCAGAGCTTTACCAATCGGTAGACGCAGGCAGATAAATATTTCAAAGTAACTAAACAAAGTATTTCTTTCAGAGTAAAACAGTAGACTCGTTAAACGATGGCGGCGGTGTCACGATAACATCGATATCGCAACCCATACCTCCTGAAACGGACTACGAGAAAATCTTCTGGCCCTACCTCCTCAAAATCATAGAGGTAATATTGTACTTTATTTGTATTATGTAGGGTTTAATTTAGTTTGACACTGATGGGTTAGGCTACAAATATCATAGTATTATTTGTTGTGTAATTAACGGAGAAGCGAATAATGCTGAGTAAACTCAAGGTGACCCCAATGGGACATTGCAAATAATTGGTACTTAAAACGACTTACAGATTTCGACCAATTATAAGTTTAGCAGCAGGCCTCCTCTTTAAAAGATACTCATAAGTCGGGGCCAATTCGACCAATTAGATTTACATAATGTTCTAATATGATCTGCTGGATGCAACCAGCACAGAAACCTGTGCCCAGACTTGACGTGTTTTGTCTAATTGATGGTTTATGTTTGAGACAAAACTCTGTTAAAGCGAGAGAAATTCCCTCCAATTTGCATCAATTTCATACGCGCTGTCCAAAATAGTAACACTTTCAAATCAGTCTAATCGTAATGCAACGTGCAACAGACTCACGATATGACGGCAAACTCGACGTCAGAAAAGGCCGTGATGTGTCAGATAGAGCCGACGCCGCGCGACAAACCCAAGAACAAAAAGAAGAGAAAAGAAAAAGAAGTTCGTTTTATTTTCGTTTATTTTATTTAGTTTGTGTTTAATTAGTGTTGGGATAATTATTGCGGTATAGTCAGTAATTAAGATATGTGAACTACAAAAACTGCTTGGTCGTTCAGACGGTGTTCAACGATATTATACTCTATGATGTTTGGATCGCATGTCACTTTTATATCTCCACTACCCTAGAGTGACGCTTATGTTTACCGAGTGTAGGTCTATTTCTTTGTCAAGCTTTGTAGTATAAATGGCTTCATGGATTTAAAAGTAACAAATAAAATCAAGATCACTTTTAAAGCAGTCTGCGGCAATTGATGACAGTTATTTTCAATCTCAGATTTGATTAAATTTTTAACAGTTCAGCGTTTGACCTTAACCATAAGAATAGTTGGTGTTTATGAATATTTTGGTTAGTTTGTGACTTTGCCCAAAATCGCAAATAATAAGAATTTTTCAAATCCTTTCAATATTAAATTAGGAACATTTCAAAACGAGACAGAAACTGAAATGTGACGTCACTGCCGCTAGGCTACGTGTGTACAACAGAAATAGCATGATAACAACATTTGAATGCTAATTTAACTTTTCGAATACCGTAACTAGAGACACAATAGAAAGACAATGAGAGAGCGAACACGAGCGTACGAGCGTTCGCTTGGGGTGTAATGAATTAATAACCATTTTTGATCCTGTTTTCATTAAAAGACTTCTTTTTAGTGTTATTTGTTGCTTAGCATAACATATTGTACAAAAGTAAACACAGGGAAATATCCAATTGTTAACAGAATACATTGACAATATGTTGATTCGCTATATTTGCATTCATTAGTGTAACAATTATTTTAAGCTAACACCACATGGACTATTTGTAGGTAAACATACTATTGTGTTGACATGTGCTCCCAATATTTTAGAGTAAAATGTTATACTTATAGCGCCGTTTTAATGGCCTCTACTGCTTTAAAATAAAGGTGATGTCTAATTCTTCTTAAAGCATTGATGTGCGTCACCGATGTGCTATCAGGCAGAATTGCGAACTCGCATCATAGATATTGAGGGGATTTATCAGCAAAGTTAGACTTGTAATTTTTATGAGTATGTAGGAGTAATTGTAGTTCGTTTTAGAGACGAACCAAAGATTGGGTTTCGGTCAAAAAATAGCCGAATATTGGCCACGACCGAAACTAACGTCATGGAGCTGATGACGTACCTATTTGATACAGACCTAAAAACTGACTAACTCGTTCGTCTATGTAAGTTACTTATCAGTTTTTAGGTAATAGTTAATTAATCCATTAATTTAGTATGTTATTAAAGTTATAACTTTATAATTAAGTATTATCTATATCGAAATATTATTTTTATTTTTTGACAGTTTTTCTGTTACCACGTCAGTTTTGATTTCGATTACGGCCGAAACTAGGGATAGGAGCCGAACATTCGGTGACGGTTTTGGTTTGGCTGCAAATTACGTTTCGGTCGGTCACTAGTTGTTACGATATAATATACAAACCATTTATACTGTATATCTGGGTCTTCTTGTTTAGCTTGGTCTGGCTGTTGTGTTAGTCGGGTCTGGCCGTTTGTGTACGTGAGTTTTATATGTTTGTTAACGCATCCATGATACAGGAGAAATTCCGGTGTGGGCCAACCTTCTTTTTTACATTGAAATATAAATTATCGTGTTTCTTGTCGCCCTCTTCTCCATAGATATCTATGATTTGAAAAGGGCAAATAGCTTCAACTATCTGACCTATTACCCCACTTTTTTGACAATACAAACAAAAGTGCTACTGGAGTATTGTTTTCGAAATTAATTCGTTGACAAGCCCAATAATAGATGGGCAAGCAGTGGGTTTGTCGGATCTGGATATCGATACGAATATAGGAATATTATACCAGTTTCGGATACATTTCTTCGGGTTATCCGCTAGTTTCGGATAGTTTCAGTTACGGACATTAAAATTAAAATACAAAAAGCAAGATTTGACTTTTATTTCTAATCTAGATTATCATTTGGTTGACCGGGCAAAGCTAAAACCGGCTGTAACCTGTCATTTAGACTCCGCCTTTATCCAGAACTATCCGAAACGGTTTAGAATATTTGTTTATTTCGGATATCCGATAATTTCGCCGACAGCTTCCTCAAATGTTCTTTGGCTCTTGGCTATTAAGCAATGGCTAATGAACCACCGCGATTTTCGGTACCAATCGCTTTATTATTATTGCCCATCCACTTGGATTTGAATATCAGAACTGATTTTCAATGTAGTCCAAATCTTTTGCACTAAAGGTATTTTTTGAAAATAATAAGTATTTAAACTTATTATTTTTAGTTCATTTCATGTCTTTGGGTGGTCCATGTAATATGGGATAAGGGCAGGAAGAAGAAGAAGAAGGGTGATCTATGAGACTCAGTGCCCACATGTCTAATAAAAATTATATTCGAACAAACTCGTCCGCTCAGTGCGAGCTCCCTTAACAGAATGCCCGCCCGTCCAGCGTGAGCGTCCTAGCATGACTTGTGGTGTGACGTCGCATTAGCGTTCCGTAGTGGGAGTCGATTCTCCGACACATTTATTTTCAGCCCATTCTGTCTCATTGCTGTGTAAAGGCCTCCTTTTCTTCTTTCCATACTAATACTTTTTTTTTAAATTTTTACTACAGAACAAAAATTCCCCTTCGGATTGTAATTGCCGGTTGCTTCCGTCGGAAGTGACGTGGGTGAACACAATGATGGCGCGAGTCATGTTCGACATGATGAGGGATCCTGTCATGATAAACCGTTTGCAGAACAGGATACAGAGGAAACTGAACACGCTCAAGGTAAAGTAACTTTTATTGTGTAATTATATTTTATAGGTTTATATTTTATTGACGTAGGTGAACATCTTTGACTATCGTAACGGGTTTCTAAATTACTTGAAGGTGTGATTTGGATGCGCTGCGTGTCATGTGTTCGATCTCTGCACGGATCAAACATTTGTATGTCCTATAGTTAGATGTTCCAGGTCTGAGTGTCTTGCATGTGAGTTTACATGCACCCACGATACAGGAGTAATTCTTAGTGTAGGTTTTTTTTAAAAATAAATATCCCTCTAGACTGTTGATTGGTTAACAAACATCTAGTGTTTTGTAATAATTATATGCTATAATTATTATCTACATCTACATTTATATAATATTAGATTTATTTTTTATATTATTAGACGCCAACCACCATAAATTCGTTAGTAATTTTCTTTTTGTTGACATGTCATTTATTGATAATTGTAATTACTTATTGTTCTTGTTTTTTTTTATATAGCTTCTTTTTTTTTAATGTGAATGTGAGAACACCGTGTACTTCGCGAATTCTTAGGTTACTTCCTATTACGACTCATTTTTTTTTTTTAATATGATTATTTTTATTGTACTTTTGGGTACAATATCGACTGGTCTACACTGTTCTTACATAATGTCTATTAATACTGTAATATGAAAATATTGTAAACAATCATTTTTTTAAAAGAGTTACTATGGAGGGGTTCCTTCTATTTGGCAGAATCTTGATACTCCGATTTTTATTTGGCATAACTCACATGGCATAATCTTATTTAATCAAATATTTTTAAGGCATAAAAATTATTTAGCATAACTTTTGTTTGGCAGAATATTTACGTGTCCGAATTTACAATGGCATACTTTTATCTTGGCAGAATTTTGTTTCGCATAATTACCTTTGCCATAATTAATATTATGCATAATTTTGTTTAGCATAACATTTATTTAGAGATACGATTATTTGGTATGGGTGCATATTTGAACATCAAAAATTAAAATAGATGTATCTTCTTGTAAAAATTAGTGTTCAAAACATCAAAAACTTATAATATATGGAATAAAACTGATAATTTAAATAAAGTAAATTTATGCTGTCGAATGGTTAGATAACCTACGTGCAATGTATTTAAAATCGAATGGTCTGCAAAAGTGACATAGAATGTTCTAAATATAGCATGTATTGGTAGCATTTTCAATAATAAATTAAATTTGTGTCATAAAAAGTCAATACGTTGTGCTGCAAAATTTTGTGACAGAAACGAATCGCTGCGAAACCGACTTTACGCAGTCTTGTCTGCCCTACCCCTAGAGTGTAATTTAAACCCGCGTAGGCGCGGAGGGGTAGGGCGGCCCGCGAGCTGAGGAGCAGGTGGTTTGAAGGCCCGCCACGCTGCGGTGGTGAGCGTTAAAACCATCTGTGACGATAAGCTCGCGTGGCGCCGCCCAAACCCCGCAGCGCCGGAGCCGTGACAGAAACAATGCTTGCTGCATGTTGCATGCCTGCTTGCATGCTGCAAGCAGGTTTTTTTTAATTAATAATATAATTCATCAACATGAAATTAAAAATAATAATAATCAAAAATTCAAAAGCTTTGTTTCACATAGGCCTACAAGTACATTTATAAAACGACAGAAGCTAGTGCACGCTTCCAATTGGTCGTTTCCTATGGAGAAGAACCGGCAAGAAACTCTATGGTTACTCTTTTAAAAAACTGGTTCATATTAAAATATTAATTGGTATTTAAGGACAGTGTAGACCAGTCAATATTGTACCCAAAAGCACAATAAAAATAATCATAATAAAAAGTGGGTAGTAATAGAAAGTAATCTAAGAATTCGCCGAGTCTACAGTGATCTCACATTCACATAGTAAAAAGAAGCTAATTAAAAAAAATTACAACCTTGATGGTTGTAACTTTTAATAAATAAATGAGATGATTAAAAAAATAAATATTTAATAAATTTAAGGTGATTGAGGTCTAAATAATGTAAAAAATATTGCAAAAGCAATATGTTAAAAACCAAAGAAAATTTATATACTGAAACAAAGATGGAATAATTAATAGACACAATTACACAATGCTAATGAGCTACCAGGGGGCCACATATGCAGAAGCAGTAATTGCCAAACAAGCGTGTCTTCGACATAGTCTTTAACCTTGTAATACGCTTTTTTGGTTAGGACACGCTTAATATGGGTTTTGAACTTACCCTCGCTTATTTCAGTAACAGCCTTTGGCAGCTTGTTATAAAAGCGTATGCTGTTTACTAGGAAAGACTTGCTGGTCTTAGCTAATCTCCATTTGGGTAATACAATTTCGTGTTTACTACGCGTATTTTTGTTATGAAAATCGCTTCTAATTTTGAAAAGGCCTAAGTTTTCACGAACATATAAAATTCTTTCTAAGATATAATTTCTTTGAATTGATTAAAATGACAAATACGTGAATGACGTTACAAATCCAGTACCTAAATAATGTTAGTAATTACCAGGAGTCTGAGGAGAGAATTAGGTAGAGTTATTCTTGTACTCGCATCGAAATGTTGATATTAATATAGATCAAGTCCCGGGATTTCTAATGAAAAATCCCGTGTGGCTAACAATGTTACGAATAAATTAAAATAATAACCTCAGAGATAGATTAGACAAATAAAACAAAGATAATTAACATACAATTTTTATTAGTATTTTTCATTGAAAAAGATCTCTCTACGTCAACTGCGGTTAGGTTAACAAATTTATACACTTCCTCCTCCTTGTCAATAATGCGGGAAGAAGTTTTTTCTGCTAAATTTCTGAGTGTCTAAAAAAAATATCTGCTCTTTAAAATTATTCTCGGTATTTGAGGCATATCCACTTTATTCTTTCGCTGTATGAAATCGGTATAAGTACATATTTAACTCTAGCTAATTCCGACCTCTGGTAATTACCCTTCTTAACAGATATAGCGATTTACGTGTGTATGTGTAAAAAATAGACTAACTTTCTCATTTATAATATTATTATAGTATAAGATAGCATGGAATAGTAGGACAGGATTAATAATAATAATAATAATAACTTTATTGAAACACTCAAAAACCTTATAAACAAAGTTAAGACTTACATACATTACTTATATTAAATTAAAAGGTATCTTCTAATTAAAATCTTTGGTTGTTGTGGTCAGCTGCCAGCGTTCATGTCTCCGCTGGTGGTGACGGAGCTGTCGCTGGTGGGCGCGTGCCCGCTGGTGGAGCGTGTGGCCGTGCCCACGTGGGACGCGCGCGGCGTGTGGCTCGACGCCGACATCCGCTACGACGGCGGCGCCTTCATCGCCATCCTCACGCAGATCAACCTCATGAAGCTCAAGGAGAAGAGTAACTTCCCGCCTTATTTTAATAACAACAACAGCAAATACTACACAACAACCCCAACATAAACATACAATACAACAACAACTCATCACAAACAACATACAATACAACAACAACCCAAAACAACACAACAACAACAACAATAAAAAACAATATATCTTCCCGTCCGATTATAATTCAGGTGTCTTTGAAGACAGGCTAAAGTTAATAGGCTCTTACAAATTGCATCACTGCTTACCGATTACAGTCAGGTATTAGTTTATATCAATGAATAATAAAAACAAATGCGCATCACGGCTGCGACATATAGGTCCAATTCATCATAAAAGTTAGACAACTAGTGCCGGACCCTGGTTTCCAACTGCACCTGAGGTTGTGTGGTCTTTCGGACGTTAATCGCTTATAATTTGCATCTGAAATCAATTAATATATTTAACACTGAAGTGAAATGATATGATACTGTGACGGGTGACAGGACAGAATGTATGAAAAAAACGTGTTACGCGACCCCAAGTAATATCATATGGGACAAGGGCAGGAAGAAGAAGAACGCTAAAATGAAAATTGAAAATAGTATGCTTTGATGGTTTGATCATTTTGAGAGGATGAATGAAACGGGACTAACAATAGGATTTTTACAAGGCAGATGCAAGTCGAAGGCCCGGGTGCCTTATAAGTGCACAGACTTTATGTTCTTTAGAAAGGGTTGTAGCTTAGTTCTCAACTGTTTTGCGTATATATCAAGTGGAATATGCAAGGTTTGTAATCTCTGTGATCTTCAAACAATTCATAGAAATATAATAATAATAATAAATAATAAATTATATTCAATTAACGTTTACAAAAAATTAACACTAACCCAACAGTAACATGGTTTCCCATACAATTACAGTGCCTATAAATATACTAAAACTAAAATATTATTAAAGGTGCAATTAATCGTGGTTCGGAATTGCAATGTTTGATAGTGGACCGCCCGATCTAGGTTAATTTAAACTTGTGTTTCAGGCCATCACTTTACAGACCAGTTTCATTGCGACAGTAAAATTTTAAGTTACATAGTTAAACTAAAATGAACACATACGAGAGGATCAGATAACACTGCCAAAATTTCTAAAAGTTGTTCTGTTTTTGTGTAATTTAGTTTCACACATTTAGAACGCTTCCAATGTCAATTAGACGGTAGAATAGAGCCTTCATTTATACTCAGATTTCCAATTTAACTGAAATAAAATGAACACGATTATTTTTTTCAGACTTGACGCTAGAGGAACAGTTGATGCCCTCGAGTAATCATCGACTGGACATCGATGTACAGACGACGTCCGCTTCTCCCGACAATGTACAACAAACGCTACGGGTACTTTCAAATTTCTTTCTTAGAAACAAACCAAAGCTATCGACATACCCCAACGTGTGGGCCAGTTTTATTTATTTATAAAAAAACTGGATACACTCGAAGTACGGGTGTCCCAAATTTCATTTGTATACCATCTCTCCATTTTACTGTAGCAAAAATGAAATGGCCAAGATTGCCATCGCGCTTCCAGTGTTCAGGCCAAGTGTAAATGTGTTCGTGGCTAAAAAGCAATAGCTACACGGGATGGGTGTTCTGTCCATCCCTAACATATCGAGACCCCTCACTCCGTTCTTCGGAAAACACTGTAGCGTTGGTTCCGATCGTCATTACTACATAACGGTACTCTCTGGATGAGTCACTGTCATAATGTAATTTGTAAGCAACGCTAATACTACATAAATAAAACATTTAATAAGAACGCACAATCTTGGTTTTTTCATTCTATTCATTCACACATACATAATCTTTGTCACAAATTACACCCAAAATGTGGAAGCATAGAGCATGTAACATATAACAAAAGTGAACCTTATAGCTTTGAATAAAGGATTGTAATTGTTAAACTCATTAATATCTGTGTATACTTTAAGTTTTGTATCGTTTTTTTAGATGAGAAAGCCAGCCATATACGACTCGGAAGTGGAAGACTCCGCGGAGTCGAGCGACGACGACGAGAGTCCGCCGGTGCAGCCTGTCGATAGTATGGAGACCGTCAGCTCCGATACTCCGTAAGTAACACTTTGTCCGGAGTTGAACTATTATAATATACTAGCTTCGCCTGCGTTGAGGCGCGTAGCGTAGGTTACTCCAGACAAACTTTAGACACCCGTTTCACCCCTTTAGGGATTGAATTTTGAAATATTCTTTCTCATTCTTTCTCGCATTCCCTGGTTACTCACACAATCTTTGCTATTTCCTAAATATTTTATCTTTTATTTTTTGGAGATTTTATCTATTTCAACTTTCAACAACTTCTCTGGACTGTGAAATAAATGTTTAGATTATACCCAGGTTGTGTGGCTGTTATACAGGTTCTTATGGAAACCTAATTCAGGCACCAGTCTCTCACTTAGTTAAACCATGGTGTGTGAATTGTAAAGTGTTAGCATTAGGTAATGAAAGGATTGAGATTTTTTTATCTAGGCAGTATTTTTCCGTGTGATATTTTTCGACCTTCAAGTCAGTAAGCGCTATTTTTGTCTGCTCTGAGCAGGCAAAAATAGACCTTACAGATCTCGAAGTTATGGTCTATTTTTACTGTGACTACACCCATGTGCCATATATTTACAGTTGGAAAACTAAAACAATGATATTTACTGTCCATTTTAGATCAACAACTGCTGTCGTTGCCGAAACTACAACAACAACTACTTCTTCTAAGAAAAAGTTCTTACGAATGGTTGACAAAATAGCTACTAACAAATACTTCCAACAAGTGAGTACGCTCTTCTTCTTCTTTTCGTGTCGATGTACTCCAACTAAATTTTATCTGACCAGTATTTGGCAACCTCTACGGCTCTGTTATTGGCCTCGTATAGATCCTGAAAACTGCAGGTAGTTGTGCAGGATGGACAGCATAGCAAATCACGCATGTCCTGTGCAGCGGCTCCACACTGGCACTGTGTTAAAGATGGGTCGAGGAAGCCCCATTTGGCCAAATTATTTTTACAGTACGCTCTTTTAAATGATAAATTATAGTGAAAATCCTTCAGAATGTCCAGCGTTCCGCATTATTTTATGTGAGATGTCACGTTTTTTAATATTATCTACGGACGACGGGCTATAATGCCTTTTTAATATTATCTAATACTTTTGATGTCTATTTAGGATCAGACTGATAAATGGTCGACTGAATGTCTAATAAACCTTTTGACCGCCACAGTTTCGTATATTATGACAAAGCAAAGCATGTCATTTCTATACATTTTGTACTTAGCGTTGGGCGGGAACACTAACAGAATACTCATTTGTCTAAGCCTGCAGATTTGTATGAACGTAATCGAAGCAAAAGATATACAGGGTGTTTGGTGCATCGCATGCTAAATTGAAATGGTCGACGGAAGGGGTCATCTGCTATCATTTCAGACCCCTAAAAACTTCTCATGCCCTGTGAATTATTTTTCTTCGACCTTTTATTGTTTTATGAAAATAAGACCCAAATTTTTCATACAAATACCAATTTAAAAAAATATTGAAGTCATAGACTCTGAATTTACTTTTATTTAGATGTGAAAATTAGTGATATTAGCTAACCAGGTATTTTTTTTAAAATTTACTTGCAAAGTGTTGGACCCATCAATATATATACACTACGCACTATATTACGCGTGCCGTACACTCACTTCAACCGACTCAGGTGCAATGTCTTCTATACACCTTGATATTGATGACATTAGTACAGTTTTGACGTTCATGCAGTGTGAGAGCGGCGCTTATAAATTCAATTTAAATTGAATCTGGACGTAAATAATAATTCTGTAGTAATTTAAGTAAACTTACAGGTTTACCAAGCAATATAATAGCTTTTGATATCGTAATAGTATTTTAGAAAACATATTATTTTATCAAAAAGCCTTCCCATTTTACAATCATAGACTAAAACATGCAGATGTTCGCTCCCACAAAAACGATTTTTATCTACAACTGGTTTAGTGAACACAGACTTGCATGGTGTTTTATTCCGTTTGTTTTTTTTTGGATTATTGTATTTAATGTTATTTCTTTTTTGTATAAATGATATCAATGAATTCCGTCAAATCCAAAAATTATGACGACGTGTGTTTTTTGATACTGTAAAAACTCGCATGAAATGTCAGCAAATCATTGGGTATCAGTTTTCATCGGTAAGTTTTGTCGTTAGGTAAGCATTCTGTCATTCGTTAGCACTTAGGTATTACATATCTACCTAGATATCACGTGCAGATTAGTATTCGTTTATCTGCTCTGCACACTTTCAAGCTGATGATATTTAAGTTGAAAAAGATTTAAAAAAAGTTTTAGCTGCAAAAAAAAGGTATAAAATGACAACAGAAAAATATATATCTCCTAAAAAAAACTGAATTTTTAACTGGAATTTTTAAACATTTTAAAGATAAATTTACCTTTGTTGTTTGTTTTGTTACTAGATAATTTAGCGGCGCAGTTCTGATCTTCATTCACTCTGGATAGCTGTTCTTCAGAATGATGATTACAATAAAGGGTTTCAATATTTTACGCGATTTTGTATTCACTTATTTATTAAAGTAGTAGAACGTGGTTTTTGAATTTACACTAACGAGGACTATTATTAAATTTTGATATAGAGTGTTATTGTAATGAAGTATTGTAGGCAAAACGCTGTGTCACTTCTGCGGTATAAAAATCTATATGGATAACATGTCACTACACTTTGTTAAACGAAACGTGTAAGTGCCACGAAATTCATGGCGCTTATGACATTTTGGTCGCGAAAAAGTATCCTTTAAAGCTATCTAGGCGCTGTATGTTTTAATAGTTTTATTAGACGACATAATGCCAATCTAGCGCTGCAGCGAACTTTTGTTTTAACTTTTCAGTATTTTGACAAATAGTTTCCATGAATGTGCTTGTCTATCGCTAGAATATAAGTCGATGGTTGGACTTAAATTACAGTTATGGAGGAAATACGACTTCGTAAAACAACTGTCAAAATACGAATCAGATGTTGGGCCTGCATTTACAACAGAGGCCAACAATTTGGGCAGGATTTGTAAAAATTATGAAATAAATGATAAAAATGCATTTTCATTTTTTTTTCTACTAAAATCCACGAAAAGAGAGGTACGAGACAGATTTTACCTTATAAGAGTGAGATAACATTTTTAATAGGTTTTTCAGGTATAATTTAAGCAAAAATATTTTTTAAATCATAATTTTGAATATTAGTCTCATGTGACTCGATTCACAATTTTAGCGAATACACAAAGTTATAAAAAGATTTTTATATCATGTGGCACATCACTAGCAAGAGGATATACTAGAGAATTTTTGAGGAAGTTGGGAGACTCCGGTAGCTTTTGATTTTTTTTATAGCCACGTAAATAGCTGTAACATGAACCGCTTTAAGTCCAACACTTTGCAAGTAAATTAAACACCAAACATCCTGTATATAAAGGTAGCCATACACGTTAGGGTGTACCTGACAGGTTTGCCTGCACAGTTATACCTGTCAGGTAAGCTTGTGTGGAAACCTGCACAGTTATGCAACATACACGCTCCGGTTTACCTGTACAACTCAACTTTATAGGCAAACCTGTCAGGTATACCCTAACGTGTATGTCTACCTTAACAATCATAATAAGAAGCGTTGTATAGTTATTTCCTATCTCCATGAGATATTGGGGTACTTAAAAAATATCTTCTATTCTTTGTCTTTTAGGTGACAGACTACAAGTACGTGAAACGTGCAATGGAAGGACTGTCCAACACGGATATAAAGCTCCACCTAGAAGTGCAAGGTCTAGAGGGACGACTAACGTTCAACTTGCCTCCGCCGCCGCACGACAGGGTATGGCTCGGGTAAGACATTCAAGTAAATGTTAAGACATCTATGTAAGGCAGAAAAAAGCAAATGGAGCGTAGCATGTGTTCAAATTTTGTCATTGCGACTGAGGCGGCGTGTACGTCCCGTAGGCGAAATCGTTTTGGAGCCGAGGAACTAATGACAATTGCCCACTTGTGTCAAACGGCGTTTTTAAAACACTCTAAAATAATAAGTAAAACCCACTGACCTTCACTCGGAAGAAATCCCGCAAAAAAGTTCCCAAACTAATCGTTCCCATTATGTCCGCAGATTCCGCACGAACCCCCAACTAGTATTAAAAGCCCGTCCGGCCGTGGGCGCGCGCACGCTGCGGTTCGCGCACATCACCAACTGGATCGAGCAGAAGCTCAGCAAAGAGTTCGAGAAGATTTTAGTGCTGCCCAACATGGAGGACTTTATCATCGACATCATGACGCCGACCCCGGTACAGTACCCCTGAATTTGTGCGTACAAATTTGAGTCTTATGTATGAGATTTTAAGTGTGTTTTTGAGATGACACAGTGTGAGATTGCATTTTGCACGACTGTTTCGTTTGTTTTGCTGCTGAATGTGATTCAAAATTACATTCAGTCATTGCAAGAATCTGTTTGAATATTATTTTTATGTATGGTATTTGTGGATTGCCAGAAAAGCTGTGAAAGTTTAATAGTTTTGAAACACGTGTATGAATTGTTTAATCGTTTTTTCAACGATCTTTAGGGTACGGCCAAATGAAAACAATGTTAACTATAACGTCGCCTCAAATACAGTTCTTATGCAAATTAACTTTTTATTTATTTATTAAAAATATTTTTACTTCAGTATAATGTTAAAAAGACTACATACTTATAATATAATTGTGGTCTAAAAGTGTAAATAAAGTTAACTTCATGAAAATGATAATTGGAATCGTCATTTTAATTACATTCCTTACGAATGTACTTCGGTTTTACAAAACCCATCATTTAAAATAGATTTTATTTTTGTAGAATTTCGTAAATCTGTAGATATTCAAGGTTAAATAGCATTTTAATGTGTCATCTGTATTATTCGATATTGTAGCATAAAAAAAAATAGCATTTGGACATAAAGGTTCGGTTTTAAATAATTTATTAGATGTTCGTTTTGTAATTTTGTTTAAATGTATGTTCCGTAGAAAATGTTGTTCGTTAAATAGTTGTATTTTATGTATATCTGCATACAAAATGTAATGTGCCACAGTTTGTTCCAGTAATAAATAAAATTATATTCTATCGAGTTGTAAAAAATATCCTTTATCGTAATAGGACTTATGAGAGTTCATGATAAGCAACAGAGTAATGCCTGATTCTGCTGCCTGCCTATTCAACACCTAAACGGCTCAGCGTCGAGAATCTATAATCTAACAATACTATAATATTTAAACACTAATTCTGTGCCGTAAAAAGTTCGCTAAAATAGGCACAAATGTAAAAAAAAAATGCCTTAAGAACGCGATAAAGGAAAATGGAATGAATACGAGCAAAACTGACGGATAACATTTCAGAGCACTTTAAATTATTGACAAAGTCAAATCTAAGAACATTAAAACAGCTTAAACAAATGTAATGTCTAAAAACTTATAGCAGTTACGTCTGTGCAATGATTAGTTATAAAAAAATACATATTATAATTAAAAATAACACTAGGAATAGTGTAAGTTGTAAAAGTAAAACACTAAATTAGAATTAGCATTTAAAAAGATCGATTTATTGTGTAAACTATTTTCTTTTCAATGTTGAAAACTTTTCCCATTTGTAAATTATATACACGTTAAACGTTTTAAATGATTATAGGAAATTGCCTAAAGTTGAGGTCTTTTGTACAAGATTATGCTCTTCCTTAGCATGCGGTCGTAATATGATTAGATGCGGTTTCAAATCAAATCTAACCATCCATTGATTTTATTTGATTGATGTCACCACGAGACGTTCGTGGAGATGGCTCCTTAATGCGAATTGCTGTTAGTTTCTCACTCACTGATCGATTCACTGATCGGAATAAGTAAAGACCCTAAGTTCGTGGAAGTAAGTAACATAGAGTAGATAATACCTCCTCTAAAATCCCGAAATCATAAATATGACGATTATGAAATATTACACTACTTATTATACTTCGAATACATTTGAACTAAATGTATAATTTGTGATAATATTAAGTAATTTGCAATTTTATAAATCCTGAGATTTAACTGTCATGTTACCGATCCCGAGGTTTTAGAGAAGGTATCATCAACTCTGTTGCTTACTTCTTCGAACTTTAGGCAAATATACTACCTATTCAGATCTCTGCCGATATATTATTAAAAAGTAAAGAATTCATTTTGGTGACATGGCACTGAGACGTCTCGGCGGCTGTTAGAGCCTGCATTAAAAGCAAAAAGAGGTAATTTGCATCAAACATGGCATATACCATAAAAATAACAATAACAACAACATTGTCAAAACTATCTATACTAACCTTGCATGTCAGCGAGTTTAACCGTTTACGCATACAAATTGACAGCTGGTGACAATTGGGTACTTTCCTGTGTTTATTCTATATTTAAACAATAAATAACACTAAAAATAAATCTTTTTCTAAACAAACAGTATCAATATATTTTGGTTATTAAATGACGCAGCAATTAGCATTTCAAATTCTAATATGAGTAAAAGTGGGGGCGTGGTGGAAACATCTCGCTATCTCTTTTGGACGCGCGTAACCTAATGGGTTGTGACGTCATATGTCAATATGTGCATACTTTTTCTGTTACTTGACAATTTCCCCTTCCACTATCACTAATTTTTAAAAATCCTTTCTGTTTGCGATTTTCAATAAGTTACTTTTTGATACACTTTTTTTTTGGGTCCGCTACCCAATTGTAAGTATAGCTAAGCCAGCCCAGTCTCTAGCCGCTGCGGCCGCTGCGACTCTATGCCCTTGCATCTTGGCACAATGTTAGCTCTTATAATTGCAATAAGTTTCTCATCTAACACAAGAATACCACTTTATGTTTAAGAATATTTATGTATATTATGTTGATTTAAATATTTATGTTCATAAAGTTTGTATTCAATCGTATTATTTATTTGTTAACTGTGATGCAACGCTTAGTTAAACCGTACCTTGTCTTATAATTTTAGACTTTTTATTTTTATAAATTTTATTATTAAATATTTTTTTATTGTAGGTATGCTACTTGAACTAAATATTTTATTTTTTCACGAATAATATTAATTTGAGGATGAAATGAGTTTGTTATCACCCTTCATAACTAGAATGAGCTTCCTCGCGTTACAAATAAATGTTTTCGACAATAATTCCGTCTTAACCTGTTATTCGTAATCGCAATATCAAATTTTATAAATAACAAGATTATGAAGAATTATAAAGAATTGTAAATGTATGAAAATTAAATTAATATTTTGAAGAATATTGACCTGAACTGTTTATGTAGTTGTTATCGATCATTGATATTTTTCTAGTAGTTAGTTAGATAACTTTCGAATGTGTTTTCTATCGGCTTCATCTTGAAACGTAATCATAATCTGCATCTCGGCGACGTTCTGTCAAAATTTTTACTAAATTAGTCTCAAAACTAAATTATCAATTGACTTGCACATCGCATAATTTTTCTTTTACTATCTGTATTTAGGCGGTAACATTGCATTTTCACTTCTTTAAAAAATTGTAGTTCCTGCATAGTGATATCTGTCCATCAAAATTGAACAAATGAGATAAATATCTTTTTTAAATGAATTCTATTTTCCCTTTTACTTCTCTTTGGTGGGCAGGTATTCATGTCATTTATTTACTCGTATTTATTTAAATGTGATTATCATGAGAGGAGTGAGTAGAAGATAGAGATGGTTCCGAACTATGAAGGCTGATAGTACTTTGCTCATTATTGTGGCGAATGTCGGTACCGGTGGTGTGTGTGCTGACTTGTACGAATTTAATGAAGATGTGTGTGATGAGCGAGTGAGCTTCTGGATCAAATTACTGAGTATATGAACAAATAATGTAATACCTATTACTAAAACTATGCATAGCCTACAATATCATATTACTCCGTAATTTAATCCATGACATTTAGTATTGCTTAGCATTAATTCACTTTTATATTGCTACTATTATGAATATATTCACTTAAAATGCCAAAAAAGCCGTTGTAATATAAACACTTGTTGTTTTTCTACAACTTCTTTTGCATATATAATGTATTACTTACGTAAATGTAAAAATCTTATGAATGTTTGGATCAATATTGTTGCCTACATCCACTGTTGGACCGTTTTAGTGGTAAAAATAGTAACCTCAAACTATATTGATGTTCGAACACATAGTAATCTTAATGTTGGTGTAAGTTTAAGTTACTGTACCACGACTTGTTGATACTCAATCTCTCCGACGTATGTAGTACACGAAAAACATATATTTTGAAAAGACATTGAATACATATCAGTTATGACATTTGTAAACTACGTACCTGTTGTTGTTTCCGTTTTGTAAGTAGTCCAAGTAACTTGCAATTAGATTCACATGGAAATAGTTTTCAGTAGTCACGGCAAACGGGTTGTAGTAAAAAATCTTCACCTTAATTTAGTACAATTGGGTATTTTATTTTTGTATAATATTTTATACCAAATAACACTAAAAAAATAAATCTTTTTCTGAAAACTGCTTAAAAAATTTTGAAACGATGAATCAGCAATTAGCATTTGAAATATTGGTAGAATGGGAGCGTGGTGTTAACATCTCGCTCCCATTCTACATCTCTTTTCTACGCGCGTTACCTAATTGCGGTGACGTCACATTTCAGTTTATGCATTGTTTTCTGTTACTTGACATTTTCGTCTTCCAAGGTTTCTAACTTACTTAATTTCGAACGGATAAAAATACTAATTTCTATTTGCAATTTTGAATAAAGTTCAGTTAAATTTTTCTTTTAAATATTGGTATCAAAAAATACAAATATTTAAAAGAAAAATTTAGCCTATTACCTAATTTTGGCCATTGACATTTCTTGAGGTGTTGGTCCCCACAGGACTAGGGATGTTTTTCTGTAAGACGGCTTTTTCAAAACCGATGTGTTCATAATTTACCGAATACAAGGGCTTAACCGGGTCGACTAGCGGTGACTGTAAAATAGTATTTATTGTAATGAATCCGTTACACATTGTCGATCCGAACCATATTTTGTTTTTTATATATATCGCAATATGTATATTATTTCGTTGTTTCTTTTCTAGTTAACATTTTCTTTATTTAAAACTTGAATGTAAAGGAAATAATTTGTTTTGTTTTATTTAAAGCTGCGATCACCAAGTGGTTGGTATTTTCACAAAGTGTACCAAATACGAATAAATGTCTATGTATATAGTCTATCAAATTATAAAGTGTTTATGTGATATTATGTATAGTTAAGAGTTAAACCGTGCCGAGTAGTTTTTCTATGTGGTATCAGTTGTGATTTTTTCAATAAACGAATTGCTATATTTCATGTTTATTTTTCTTATACTTATGTAACGTCCTCCTACTTTGAATGTCGTGTGTATATTATGAAATGCAGGAACGTTTGAAAGAGTCACCGTGACCCTGGAACGGGCAACCGAAGGACACAGTTGGATTTTAGTCAGTAAAAGTCTGACACGCCCTTTCGCTCCTCCCTAGCTGGGACAAGTCATTTGATGATGTCCCATATCAAACAAAAAAATCTTTAGCTTAATTTAGTACAAATATGTTTTTTCTTGTGTTTTATTTTTGTTATTTTATAAAAAATAACACTCAAAATAAATCTTTTTCTGAAAACTGCTTCTAGATTTTTTACAATAAATTTTCGTAATTTATTTTATTACATTTTGTAAACATTAGTATACAAGGTCAACAAACCTTGTT
This sequence comes from Mythimna pallens, assembly GCA_961205895.1. Lineage (NCBI taxonomy): Eukaryota > Metazoa > Arthropoda > Insecta > Lepidoptera > Noctuidae > Mythimna > Mythimna pallens. Next base: position 9,258,028 of record OY540831.1, on the reverse strand, counting down.
AAATGGATCGTTATATTTCTATCAATCTTTTAAAGATGGCTAAGATCATGTTTAAATGCACTTACCCTCGGTATCTGATTTAAGCATTCGAAGTTGAGAATAACTCAAACTCTACTTTGCCCTGAAAACCTGTAATTTGCCAGTTAAGAATGGTTTGAGACGTTCTTAAGTCAAAATACTCAATTCAGAAATCCGCCCTTAGTCATGTGACGAGATTGAGAAAAACTGGTACACTAAACAGAAACGGTAACAAAATGAAAACGAAAAGGTATTTTAAACTATTTTATTTAACAGTTTTTCTTTTTACATAATATATGTATATTTATAAACACTATGTATTGTCAATAGCTATATTCTCGTATATACATTAGGCATAACATACTCGTTGTAAACTATATCACATATCGACAACTATACTTAGAATTTTGTACAAAATATATTACTAAAATATTCACAAAGGCTGAATGGTACGTTCAGCCGATAATATAGAATTATAAAGCATAAAAAAATAAAACATTTGTTTATGGAAGCTCTGAAGAAGACATTGTTATGGTAGCCACATAATATTTACTCAGGTCACTTTGATTCCAAGTAATATTATTAATAAAAATACAGTCAAAAACTTGAACGAATGGGGTTTTCAGGAAAATTTCACACCACCGGTTGGCGCTACTTAGCCGAGAGGTCTTCTACTTTTGAAAACGTATACATACATGACGTTTGACGTCAATTTAACTACTGTAATGACATTAGTTAAATTGACGTCAATGTCATGTATGTATAAATAAGCATAAGCATTTGTCGACATCGGCTCTATTTGCCATTAATAAAGAATAGAATAGAACATAAGCGTTTTGACAGGTACCTGGACCTGACGACTCAGAGCTTATTGTATCCTCTATCCATTTTTGATGACGAAATCGAAAACGGCTATAGAAAACGTTTGGCGCAAGTTTTCAACTGAGTACAAGTTATTAAAACAATTCCAGCTTGTTACAATAATTTTATGAATATTCAAATGTCAAACTATATCATTTATGATTTATTACACATTTCTGTACTTAAAAAAAATAAGAATCCCAAAATAGTGGCATCAAATTGGCATAAAATAAAAAATAAAATGTTCTAAATCACACTTAAACTGCAATATATTACGTTATATCTAATTATGGTGCTTACCTACCTAATATGGCTTTCTTTATCCCACTTATTCATAATATGTACAGAGTTGAGATCAACCTTACATCTAAATGAAGATCTTACATATTTTGGCACTCTGGACCACATTTTCATTAAACGTCTACAAATATATAATTTACAGTAAATATAAACATTTGATACATAAATAAAGATTAGAACTTTTGTACAATATTGCATTAATACGCAAGCTGTTTGTATGGCAAGCAGTAACATAACGTATAGATAACACTCTAGAAATAGGATCGGAAACAACAATGTTTCACTGTTGAATTAAAAATATCTCTATAAAATAACCATTCTGCACATTACATAAAAAGCAGATTTTCTGTGTCCATTGTCATCTTATCCAACACAACTGTCATTAACGTCATCACTGATTTTAACCAATCACAGCACAGCATTAGACAACGCCACCTTAAAAACAGCCATTTACAGTGTAACACAGATCAATTTCCTAATGCTGGAGTTGGCAATGAGCAGTCCCGTCAGCGTTCCGCCTCTTCACCAGTTCGGCCCAGTCATCGATCCTGGGGGCGCACACGAGGGAGTACCTGCCGAGGCGTCTCCTCGCCATGACGAGGAACTCCCCGGCGCCCGCGGCCGCCCCGCACACCGACGACACGTGCACGTGCGCGTGAAGGCTGCGCGCTTTCCGCCGTTTGTGGTTACGGTGTGTAGTACGGTCAAGCGTATTGTCGACGTCATACCTGGAAAGATGAAGACTTATTAGAGAGATGAACTTATCATGCCGTTCAGGAATTATCTTTCGATATGTAAAACTATTCTACATCATGGAATATGCATAAAAAATAATTTATTTATATATACAAAAATAGAACATTAATAGTGAAAACAATATAAAAATTGGTAGAAAAATAAATGAAATTAAATATATCGGTCTCGCTCAAAACGCCGTGTTTATGACAGCCGGAATTGATGAATCTTGACGTCAAAGACCACTAGGTACTAGTTATGAGCACTAGTTAATATAAGTTCAAAAAAAGACCGCGTTGGAGTTCTCTTTATTATTAACAGCTTTGAAGCTTTGATAATTTTGTTATTGATGAAAATATTTAAAAATATATATTTATACCTACTTGTTTACTAAAGTAAAAAAATAATAATTTAGCGAACAAAAAATTGCGTGCAATTTGTTTATTGCATCAAATCTGTTTTGAAATTCGATATTGTGATAACATCATTTGACTAATCTAGCAGATTTCTTTAAATAATGTGGGTGGTAAAATTACGTTGCTTTTAAAATAATGGAAGGTACTCCCACGCCATAAGATGCTGTAAAATAGTTCTTACTACACTGGAAAGGCTCTAAGACCCCAATTTACATGTTCAAGAGATGAAACAAAGATAAACCTAATAATAACTTTTTACTGCAGCCAGCAGTTTATGAGCGCGCATGTACCATGTAGGTGGACAACAGGTTCTAGATAGTATCACACAACAATGTTTTACTTGGTTTTCTTAAAAGTATGTACTATCTGATCAATTTGGGTGTGTTGGTGTAGGGTACGTGTAGTACAATAGACTTGTTGGACTTGGTACCAAGTATTGCCAACAAGCGTGAAAAAGAGCAAAGCTTGAAATTAGTGTTTTCAGTGAAGTAGGTACCCATAATTATGTAATTTTACATTGGGCTGTGGAATTTTTCGAAAGAGTTATAACCACACACAATTCACAAAGGGTAGCTGAATGAACAAAAGTTTGACACACCCTCTTGTTTTACCCAGACCGGGAGAAGGCATTAGGTGATTTCGCACTGAAATTATATATTTATATTAAAGCATTTACTTTAATTACAATTCATTAATAAATAAAGAAGAAAATTCCCGTCAAAGTTTTATTTCTATTTACCTCGTTTGATTAACATTCATAAATTATTCTAAGAGCCACTAGTTCCAATTCCTACCAGCTTCAAAGTTTCAATTCCTTTGTCTTTAAAACTTTTTATACAAAGGCTTCTAACTTGTGCATGTAAGTTCTAAAACAAGAGATGAACGTAGATCATACAAGATTGCGTAATCACTATCTGATGGTTTATGTAAGCGTTCATTAGCATTTATCTACGGGGGGTACTGCAATTACATGCTATCTACTTTTTAAATGCTTCACTCTTAACGATGTGGCGTTTACTAACTTTGTCTAAATGGCTGGCGTATTCTGGGCTCGGCAGTTTTAGCTGAATCTATCTACCACCATATTAACTTCCACTTTTGTATCCCAGCGAGAAGTAAACAGTTTTTTTTTTATGTGAGAAATCATCAAATGACACAACAACCAATAAAGGTTAATGTAGAGCCCCTTCATAGGATATGCGTCACCTCCTTTCCTGCCCAGCATGCATAACTACATGCACCCTCCACGACTTATTCGAGGCCAATGACAGCTGTCCAGGTGGCTAAACATTAGTCGGATCAGATTTGAGTCTGATCGACACGAACGAAAAGAAAGGTTTAGAGGGTCCTTTTCCACTCGCTTATCGTCAACAACGAGCATGGTTACTTCATCTAACGCATTCCAAAGCGATGTTTGACAAAAAGGCAACGCGAAAAAAGAGATATAACGCCTGAAAACTCTGTTAGCATTCGGTAATTCCGTGATTTAGTCGAATATTTTACGAAACTTGTTCCAGGAAATACGTGTTTTTTTTTAAACCCTTAAAAGTTTTTGTAAAAATTTGTCGTCATTCAGAATCTTGATTAAATTTGCAAGTCTTTTATTGTTATACTTTTTTAATTTTTGAGTATATTATGAAGTGTCAAAGTTCATGCAAAATAGCAGATTTTCAGAGGTCTTTACTGGATTAGTTTTACACAAATTTATAAATTGATTTCATTAGAAGCCTAGATAATATCCACAAGATACTGTATTTTCAAAATATCTAAATCTAAATCTCTCTATGAAAAATGTGTAATCTATATATATAAAAGAAAGTCGTGTTAGTTACACCACTTATAACTCAAAAACGGCTGAACCGATTTGGCTGAAAATTGGTGGGGAGGTAGCTTAGAACCAGGAGACGGACATAGGGTACTTTTTTTTAGGGTAGAGTAGGGTAGAGTAGGGTAGAGTAGGGTAGAGTAGGGTAGAGTAGGGTAGAGTAGGGTAGAGTAGGGTAGAGTAGGGTAGAGTAGGGTAGAGTAGGGTAGAGTAGGGTAGAGTAGGGTAGAGTAGGGTAGAGTAGGGTAGAGTGGGGTAGAGTAGGGTAATTTTTTTTTTTACTAAATCCCGCTTTTGGGCAGAACAACGTCTGCCGGGACCGCTAGTCTATATATATAAAAGGAAAAACTGACTGGCTGACATATCAACGCACAGCCAAAACTATTGGGACTACGAACATGAAATTCTGCACAAGGCTTCCTTTTATGACGTAGGCAAGCACTAAGAGAGGATTTTCCAAAATTCACCCCCTAAGGGGATGAAACGAAAGAAAAACTGTTTTGTCACGCGGGCAAAGCCGCTGGCAGAGGCTAGTAACGTTATAATCGCGTAAGAGCGGTTGTATGAGAAACAGTGAAAATGTATGTCGAGCTGCATCCCCTTAAATGACTTCTCCCGCTCTATGGTAGAGCAAGGGTATCACCCTTTTTCTGACAAAATCCTACCTATGTTATATATATAATATTTATATGTTTACATATTGTATTTTATATTATATATAATAGCTATATTATATCTATGTATAGTCTAGTATATAATTTTAATCTAATGTTTACTTTATTAATTTGCAGTACACCACAGACTACCCCCCTTTTTCTATTTCAAGTTCTTACAGTCCATCCTAAGGTTGTCTGGTAGATAGATGTCTGCGCTAAAACCGCCTTTGTACCTATAGATTTAAGTTACCTGGTGTAAAAGTTTTTGTTACTATTCTGGTGTACAATAAAGTTTATTCTATTCTATGTTCGTTCAGTTGATATTTGCGTTCCAGGGCCACGGTAACTTTTTCGAACATCTCCGCAGCCGCAAGTGAGCTACACGGTCAGACTTTTAGGACCTTACCATGGCGTTTTAAAATGTCAGATGTTCGAACTAGAAAGATGAATGGAGCTGTACACCCTATTTAGATTTAACAGTTCAGTTTAGGTCATCAAATGGATAGGCCTCATATCTACTCGATAACTTAAAACAGGATTTTTTCTTCAATTTCAGGATAGTGATGATAGCGTGACAGTTAACAGGACGAAATGGAAGATAAAAACGTGTTACTGACAAACTCACTACTTAAACTCAGGCCTTCTTGATAGGAGAGGGAATGGGCCATATTCCAACACCCCGCGTGTTGTTGGATGTCAGATGTCTTCGAATTTTTGGTTCTAGGACATGCCGGCTTCCTCAGGATGTTTTCCTTCACCGTTTTAAGAGCAGTGATACCAGCCAGGCGCATTACTTTGTGTAACTTATTTCATTAAGTTACACAAAGTAATGCGCCTGGCTGGGTTTAAACCCGGAATCTACAACGTACAGTTGATAAGTTAGCACAAACTATTTTTTTTAATCACAATTCCTAATCCTTACCTATAATAATCGTCATCTTCAACCAAATCATCAGGCTTGTCTTTAGGTTCTTCTCCGGAGGTGGCGCGGATCAGCTTGGTCAGTCGAAGAGTCAGCTGCGTCGTATCCAGGTCTGCACGAGCCTCACTCATCACGATCACGCCGCGGGATACTGAAATGGATGAAGTAAGTTGTACCATGAAATATGAACGATTTACCTCTGGAAATCAGTAAGGCAATAAATATAAAGAGCTGCTCAAGAGTGTTGAAGAGATACTTTCTAGATTATATTGCGATCTAGAAAGTATCTTTTGAATGATGACCTATGTATGTATACCTATTGTTCACCTAAAAGTATGTTTTGGCGCCGAGTTGTTGCTTTTGACATAACTATCGCTGTTAAACCCGCGATGGTTTGTACTGATATATTAATACTTTAACATGATTTTATTAAGTAATTTTGTTGTTTAATAAACGTCAAAAAAAACCACTATGCCCAAAATTACTTATTGCCGCTGTACTCTACTACGTACAGCATAGCAATTGAAGGTATTTGTAAATTTTGCAAAAGCTCTAATTTTATTTACCGCTTCTGACCACTTCTATTTATCAGGGGGTTAGAAGTTTATAAAAATAAAATCAATCAAGTGTTGGTACATCAAAACTTGATGGCAAAAAAAAAAAATTGTTGACTTAGCAGTAAAAAAAAAAGCAGTAGTTTTTGTGTATATTTTTGGTCCGACATTTATCTTATGTATTGTTATATAATGAATCGCTTTGTATAATCTAAACGGTAAACGAAAATTTTATGATAAATATTTACGATACTTAAGTATATAAGTAAATTCCGACTGAAATACTGCTGTAACATGAGTACTGTGTACTGTACTACTAACACGTTCCATTTTACAGTCTAAACTGAATTGCTAAAGAGATAGAGCTTTATAGAATGTATTGTAGCTTCATCCCTCTACCTCGCCCGCACGACCAAGCAGCCAAGTGACTTACAACGCTCTTGAATAAAACTTTTTGAGATAGATTTTAACCGACTAAGCGACTTCAGAAAACAATAGTCAAAACAAGTTATATTTATTGCTTGTCAATTATTATATTCAGTATTGTCTTGAAAATTTGCTATATTATGTCAGTTATTCAAATATTTCTTATAAATAGACGACATTAATTCAGACCACCAGAAATGTTATGTTTAATGCTAAAATTCGTTAGCGTATTCGTTATTTTATTTAAAAGAAATACAGGTTTCGCATTAATAAAGTTCCAAAATAAAGCACTTCGCGGAAAACGTCCCACAATAATAAAATTGTGCCTCAATACATATTAATAAAATATGTAAATGTGCGTTCCTTTTATATCAAAACCAAATTATTATCAAGCTTTGCATTTACAAAGATTGTTTCGTTTGAAAGACGCGTTTTTGTTAATTATAGTAATTGCTACGGCACAAACAAATTAGAAGTTATAAAGTTTAATGACTGAGCTATCTCTAGAGCGTGTTTCGAGAACACAATTGAGTCAGCGACGAGTTTTCCTTCAATCTAAAGCGGAGGGTTTAAATGTTCAACTGTTGTCACGGCGCCATTCTGTCACGTTTTTTAAGACCATATAATTTTATTGTGATAGCAAGGTTAATAGCATTTCATCCTTATATTTTGTGTCCTATAATAATGAAGGCTCTGCTTCAATGAACTAAGGTAGGTAAGTTTAGCAGTTTAATGTCAATTATATTTACAAAAGTTTGTAAAGACCTTTATTGGAAACAAAACCCTACAGATGTCCCCCTTATCTCGTTGAGGTAAGAGCAGTATTAAAACTGTAGCACGGTGTAGCTCAACGACTAGGTACCCGTCGCGACATCAGATTTATTGTCCAGATATTAATCACTGTGTCCCCATTGTCCGTGTTTTTTGTCCGAACCGTGAGTAAGCGCAAAATGTAGCCGGTTTTTTTTCAGACAGCTTTTGTTTGAGCAAGATAAGTGAATAGTCCAAGTCTTTAGTAAACGGTCATCAACCCGGCCCGACAGCCGATAATTACATAGAAGGTTCCCTAACGAGCAAAGAGCCATCATGACCATCTCAGTAGATACCGCGGTATGTTATCAAGGCAACTGTTAATTTAATTGTAAGCTAGTGTTAATATCCGAAATACGCGCCCGAAGTACGAAGTTTGTTATTTATGTTTCTAACTACGAGTGTTGGGACGTGGTTACGATCATTAATTTCTCGTTTCAAATAAACAATCCCCATTCTCCGATAACTAATGATTATGATTCATTATTTATTTATTCAAATACAAACAGAAACAATCGGATAATAATTTCCCATTTCTTGACAATTTAACAATAGCTTGTCATTTTTATTTGACAAAGAACCTTAACACGTACGTTGCCTTGATCCAAAAATATCTACCTTTTTTGTGTAGAATGACAAACAAAAAATCAATGATACGTGTTGGAGGCAGCTAATAACTTGGGTGCGCGGGCGACGAGGCGCGCGGCGGGACGCATGCGCTGCAGTGACATAACTCCTCAACTATTATAATTTATCAAACCAGAAAAAAACTATTAACATGAACTCCCCGCCGCGTCGCGTGCCGTACGCCCATACTAGTCTATCCGGTATACTCTTGTCAAGCACCGTCGTTACGGACGTAAATTGAATCTAAGCAGCTCATCCCGGCTCGCTCACCATGCAAAAGCTTCCGTGAGTCATGACCGGTATGAAATGCAATCTAATCGAAGCAGAGATCCGACTAGCACTTAGCGGCGATACAAAAGGCTGACCAAACAATGCGTAAAACTTTTTCGGTCGCATCCATTTGCGTAAAAATTCAACATTGTTTAAAAATTTAAAAATAACGAGTACTTTAGATAAATGGTCTCGCTTAGTAAATACTTCGTGGTTGTTAAACGGAGAAAAATGATAAAATTATTTTCAAGTATAACAACGTTTAATATAATTTGAGGCGCGAGGAATCTCGATGATGGCGACAAATTACTGTGTGCGGTCGTCGGCGCGGGTTTATTAACATTCAGCGGGGCGAGGGCTCCTGGGTTTGTGATTACTCATTATTGCGGTGAGGGAACAGCTAGAAGAGTGATGAGGTCTTACCGAGATCACTGGTGCAGAAGGCGAGCTCCAATTCCGACTCGGTGCAAGGTCTGCAGTCGGCCGTGGAAGGGTCGTAATGTCTCCGGACTAGGGGTCTTGCTTCATATTTGAAGGTAGCTTTTCTTTTCTGAGGACCGTCTTCTGGCTCAGCCTCAACATAAAGCGCTGCACGACCGTGCCGGCTTCGGAAGCATCGCAGTTCCCTTGGGTCGCCATCATTGGGCGCATACAGGGGAACTAAGCGACGAGCGCCTTCCACAAAGAGTCGCGCTGGAAACCGCTCGGCGACTTCTGGAAAGAATGCATTACATAGCAGGCTATCTGAAGATATAATAGGATATGTTGAAGGAGTTGTACTCTGGTATTCAAAAAGGGTCCACACAACCAACCGACAATTTACGCAGAGCGCTTGCCATCTGTGATCATCCCTCACTCATTAATTAAGTGTATGTTTTTATATTTAATTTTGTTTCTTATTTACTTGTTTGTATCTCTGTTTACGATATTATTATTGTCTGATGTCTGAAGAAACATCAAATATTTTGTAAGTATATTTTGAATAATTTTCATAATGCGACTTGTAATTGCAAATCACCCTAATGAATGATCTAAAAGATGAACCTTAAAATTACCTGTATCATTTAGCCGCAGTGAAAGGAATAGATCAGGTGGGTCTGGTCTCCGTATGACCCTCACGCAGACCTTGAAGTCCCTCTCATCGGCGGGTAGAGGTGGCCGGAACAGCAACCGTAAGGCACCACGAGGGTATACCCAGGATATGCTGCCTTCTCGACAGCGAAGGTAGACCGGAGTCACTCCTCGTTCCGTGGTTGAAGTCAAGCCACTGGAAATAAAAAAAGTTGAGTTAAGTTAACACTCTGGTATAAGTTTAATCTGCGGGATGTTCGACAGAGTTACCGCGGCCCTGGAACGCAACGTTTTAGTCAGTCAAAGTCTGACACTCCCTCTTGCTTCACCCAGAAGAGTTATTTGATGATTTCATACATTGAAGCTGCTGAACCGTTTTCAATCGGTTATCCTCTTCATTCTTTTTATTTTATTTTTTAGGAGCAACTTACAGTCACATTATAACATCTTACAACTAATTAAAATAAAGACAAGTTGTGGCAATAATGCAACCCACAACGTTGCCCACGGGTAGACAAAATGTATAAAAACTATTATAATCGCTAGGGATGTTAGTAACAATACATGCAGTTAGTAATAATAGTATAGGGACAGTAAAAGAAGAATTAAGATAAGAGGAAAAATTCTGAAGGTCAATACACAAGGACATTATTAGAACAAAGAGTTGCAGATAAGTCTTATCGTCTCATGTCTATAGTAATGGCTAAATGTACCGGTACCTTCGGCGAATATCTTAAATGCGGAGTCATATTCGACCTATCGGCACATACAGATAACTGCATAATTATAACAGTCTAGTAAGCTTATTTATATCACGGTCAGAAAGTTGTCTTAATCATATTTGGGCAACGTGATAGGAACGCAGCTACCGTGGTCGTTAATTGAACAGAGAGCTCATTACGTATGCGTGTCCAACGCGACACTGCCGATGCCGACCGGCTCCATTTATTCCAGCCAATAAAAATTATTAAAAACACACTCAAATTGCTACCGCATCGAGCCACTACGCTTTTACGAGCCAATTCTGTATCAACCGTTGGTTATTGTTCCAAGATTACACGCTACATGTTACTTATTATAACTGTCATGTATAGTGTCATCAACCAAATCTTCATTTCGGCTCTGTTATTACTCGTATTCAGTCAATATTTTTGCGATATTGGGGAGAGTAAATAAATATCAGGTTTGTTTAAAGCTGGAAACTCGTGCAAATCTGCATTTGAAGTTGTTCATCTAAACTGCAACGCAACAAACCAGTCCGAAGCTCTATTAAATTAGATCAAAGCGAAATCAAGATGAAAGTTCTTAGTAGGGTGTGGTAGATTAAGGCACACGATCAAGGTGTCATTTCTCGTCGGTATCTCTGAGTGCTCCCATAAACAAGCCCCGAGCGGACAATGGTATCTGCGATCAGGCACGTGGGCTCGATTCTGGAGTAGCGCCCACGCCGCCGCCGGCCCACGGCGACTCAGCTCAGCCACATGCCATAAAGCTAAAATATACGAGTTATACGACACACCACACTATAAACGATGCCACGTAAAGATTTTACATAGCCGACCAATAAAAGCATGACGTCGCTTTTATGTTAGAGTCCATTGTCTGTGTGGCCGTTGTATGTCTGCTTGTCGACACTTCGAGCCTTGTCTCATCGAGATTGAATGGGCTCTAATTTGCACACTTCTCTTATGAGCTGTTCATCCAAAGTCCACTTGGATCTGATATTCTCCTAACGTTTTCTATACTTATAAGTTTACTTGAGTAATTTTTGAAAACTGTAATGAACTAGAAGCGGCTTTTGCTTAATGGTTACCTACAGTTATTATACATTTGGTTGAATAGCCTGAAAACCAACAAAGAACCTTTTTACTGCTAAAACTGGCGTGTTTAAGGGTCATTGCTCAGCACACATCTCACTCCTACGCACAATATAAATGTATCCCGTGTGTCCCAACGCGTACATTAATCAGGCGGTGCTCGATCTCGTCTCACAACGCATCGATTTTCTTTTATTACTCACGGAGTGACGGCAGTGGAGAATTCTGTCTCGTCATATCCTACTTTCACGTCATCGGGAGACTTCCTTAATCCCCGCTAATGGGCGAATGTTGAAAAATATGTCTTGTAAATGAGTAACTAATAGCAACAAGTGTGGGACTCATGTGGCCACCCCTGCCCGGCGCGACAACACGTGGAAAGTACTGCACCCCTGTCTACGGGGGTTAACAACCTTTTAACATAAAAAGGGTTTACTACCTGCACCGTAAAGTTTAAGCTTTGATGTGATTACTTCGTCTTGCTTGATTAACACTATTTGACCTGCCAAGCAATTTGTGTAAATAGATTTAAATGGCCAACTGTAATTAAAAACCGAATCATTAAACTGTGTAGGTGTATTTATCGCAGTATTTAAATTGAACGTTATTTTATTTTGAAATTACAATTAATGTGGCTCTGACAGTGATCTATGTAGACATTTGGGTGTTTTATGCCTTAGTTGCCTAGTTCTCCGTGGAATAGTTTCACTTAATCGTACGTTCTAAAGTCTATCAGGTGGGCAACATTATTTGCTCAAGTAGAATTGCTTAGGCTAAAAGCTTGTTAAATATCGTAAAGCTAAAAACTACCGAGTGTTGGAGCCCTGTCGCCTCCATTATCGGCGCGCGCTAAGACAAACACACAAAAACAAGCCTTATAAAAACCACATAGATTTTTTTCTTATTTCCAAACAGAAACACAAAAAATCTGTGCCGAGGGGTGTTAACTGCAACAAGCGTACCGCGGCAGTTTATACTTTTGAAACTATTGGAATGGAACATAATCAAATGTTTATTATGACACGAATATTTAGAATAAATAAACAAACCTATTTTAACGTAGGTCGACTACAGTGCACATACAAATTATAAACGACAAGTTAGATATTTGAGCAATGCAGGCTTAATAGATTCCATATTGCAAACCAATATTCCAACAAAATTCATATTTATAAAGTGCAGTTTTTGTTACGAGTGCACAAAACAACAATAAAGACGACACAGTAACCGTGATCCATTAACCAGCAAAGTGTACAAAAAGATCACGGTCGGTAGATTCAAATTGAGGCAATCCTGGTCCATTACCAGGCAAATGACGCAGGCGCCGATACCGGCCTAAAAGCTGCTAATGTAGTAGGTACCTTAACGTCACCCTACCATACTACCCTTCTCTGTCACACAATATAGTTTTATATCTATCTATCTCGTTCACAAAAAGTCTAAAGAATTACGGCTAAAATGGAGTCACGCGCGTTGTCCAATTAGCGTTTATATTATTTTATTCTCTGGCACGAGTGTTATGAGGGTGTTGCAATATGAAAAATTTAATCAAATTTAGAAACAGTTGAAATGATTCGAGATCAATTAACTTTGATTTGTATTTCAATTAAAATTATTGGTATTTATAGATATGTATGTAGAATTGTAGATACATAGTAATTTGATCAACAGAGAACCGGTATCCCGTAGTTTATGTCTCCTATTTTCGGCATATAAAATGGTTTTCTATAGTTGCTATATTAGCAATGTTTTATAGCTTTTAATAAAAGTTATGTTGAAAGCATTCTACATAAAAGATTATTACCAAGTAATAAATTTAAAATTTTAACGCATTCGTGTTAAAATGCCAAATGAAGTAGAAAAATACGTTAGGATAATCATTCCATTAGGATTCGATATTAGAAAAAACTTAACAATCGGACAGGTTATGTAAATCAACAGTTTATGTAGGTATATAAAATGTCAAAACATATTGTCTTTTTCCAAATATAATAAAAATTGGCTGTTAATTTTTGTAACGGTGCGAGGTCTGATTTAAGTTTTCTATACAATTTTTATGGTTCTATAACTTCGGTTATAAGTCTTATGTGTTTGTGAAAGTTCGTTAGTGCACGATAACAGGTCCCATAAAGCGTTATCGCGACATTACAAGAGCCTCGACAGAATAATAAAATAAATGTGTGTTTTCTACGAAGACTTTTATTTATTCTCGCCCAGACCTGGTATGAGATAACAATGTCGCGTGCGTTCAACCTCCGTTTGTTGTAGGGCTGGCTGTAGATACTCGCTTTTACTATATTTGAAGATTTTCGAATAAACTACACCTAGATACTAGGTATTTGATAAAAAATATATCAGATAAATTGGTTTATTGGCTTTCCAATCCTATTTAAAGCTGGGTACAGACTACAAAACTAGTCTGGCATTAATAATAATAATCTAACTAAAATCTTGTTTGAGCTAATACTAGTAACAGTGAAACATGGTAATTATTTACTGTAAGTAGATATGAAAGTGTTACAGTTAGTGCTAGCAGCCCTGAGCTGCAGACCGCGCCCGCGCAGCCTGCCTGCTGCCTGCCCACGCGCCGACTATTGTTAGCCGTATAGATACAAATTATATACGAAACTAATGTAAATTCCGTTATTGTACTATTCGTACTTAAATGTTTCATTATAAAACTGCTGCGGTCCACCGCAATTCAAATGAAGTAGAAAATTGAAAACCTCCAATAGAAAGCTTCGATTTATTTTTTAGTGCGCCAAAAAATATTTGCACTAAATTACTTGGCATTATAAAAGCTGTATCTATAGCTCTATATTCGTTGCACTATATAAAACAAGTTTTACTGTCGGCTCTTACAATATGGTAATATGGCATTGTGTCGCTATCGCTTGTCAAGTCCGCCCTCACACATGCACAGCGACAAAGATTTATAAGCTTTTAAGCTCACTCTCACAAGCGCGGACGAGATCTTATAAGAATTGAATGCTCTCGCGCACAAAGGCGAGGAGGCAGTAGTCGGAAGGTTTTTTAGTTTGTAGGTCATAGTCGAGCGTATGGCGATTGTAGGAACCGCTAAGTAAGCAAAGTAGTTCCGTGATCTAGTTGTCTAACCGCATTGTGTCTTGCCTAATAGATAGCGAGCGTGTTAGCTCGTTATTCTATTCAAATGTGGTAGTGTCTAACGCCATTTAGATTGGACAAAACAAGAAAAATGTAAACCAATCAATCATAATTCATAACGCAACTGCTTACCGTTCTAAAAGGCTCGTGTTTGTTAATGAAGACGAAGTAGAAGCTAATGATGCTGATTAAGAATAAATAGAACTTCTACCAAGCATACAAATACAGGCATAGATACACAGAATTTTAAAAATACCACCTCTGCAACAAAAGCAGATTGTGATAATTATAGTATTGATCATCGCTAAGAATGTGATTATGATCGGAATCTCAATCATTATAATTCTTTATTATTATCTTAGTCACAAAGCCCACCTGTTGAAACAATATAAGTATTTTATAGTCATTTCCTCTTCAACGTGTTATCCTGTGCCATCGTATTTTATTGCCTGCGATGACTAATCACACATGGTAATAGCATCAAAATAGGATATTACTGTGAGTGTCAAGACATGTACGAAGGATTTCCGTGAAACAATGGCTGGCTGGACAATAGTGGGGCGGACGCCGCGGGCGACGGCACGTGCGTGCTATTGTATTCATATCGATACGAACGATACACTCGATACAATGCCCACTATGCCCACAGTGCTCAGGGACCAGCTCTATTGATCATCGAGAGAAACTCGCCTCGCCTTCGGCTACACACGATTAAAATGAGAACGCAACATTTTTATACGGCCCGCGACAATCGCTTACAATCTCATCGAATCAATTTTGAAATATTTTTATAAGCAGTCGTTATTTCGCTACGTGAAAATTTTGCACAGCAATTTTTTCAATTGCTATTCGCTAAATTACTACTTACATCTATATACTCTTACAACGAGAATTGCCAGCGCCAGGAAACAATCACAATAATGACGTGCCAGCCACGATCTAGTGTAAAATAGTGTAATTGACGTGGGTAGTGTTAGGAAATTGTTTGATGCGCAATGTCGAATCTGCTACATTATACGTTGATCAAAAAGATTTGTAGGTGCTCTAAATATTGGTTGAGTATTATTAGGATCATTAGGTTGGTTACTGAGATAGCATTGAATGGCTCACTGAGTTGATAAGTTGACCTCCGCGGGTATGCGTGGTGAGTGGCCGTGTACTCGAGTGTCCCATGTGCTGATTCGTCCTGATTGTATAATAGAGCAGAACTCGTGCGGGGCGCGTGGGCGCCCCTCTGTCAGCTGCTAAGAAATACGGACGTAATTGCTATTCTGCACCTTGTAAATCAATTTATGCCGATAAACAAAATTGAACTAGATTTGTCGCGACTTTGCACAACAATGTACGAATAGTGTTGTTGACACTAAATTGTTCGGGTAGTATTTTTCTTGCAGATCAAGTTTAACAGCAGACATTACAATTCAAGTGATTTTTAAAATCACCATTAGATACTCATTTTAAGAAAAATAGAATGCGTTAAGAAAATATCACCTAATTACAGCCGGTCCACCAAATTATGCAAGTTGACTACCGCTAACTACCCACCTCATTTACCTGCACGTCGTTACATACTATTAGCAAACATTCTACCGCCATACTAGGTGTACAGTCATCTCGTCCAATCAGTGGCTCTAACTGGCTCTATAAACAGCCACGACACGACATACACCGTGCGCCAGCAGAGTAAATATTAGGTACATGATGTTACATTGAAGCGTGACCACTTATTACTGCATGTATGAATTTGTTCTAGCAACTGGTGTTATGTACTGCCTTATTTGCGACATAAGCACAAGCATAAATTATGCGCTGTTAGCATCATCATAAAATATTTGGAGTCATGCATTCTTGATGACGTCAATATTTTGCTACTGAACGGTAGTTAATAACTTAATGTTTATGTTCAACTGTTTTGCTGATATTACTTTACGAATACGAGGATTGTGCGATACGAATTGGCAACAGGGATCCTTTCAAATTAGGTACCCGCCTAGATTCGACATATGTATGTAGGTAATTAAAAGCGAGAAAAAACCTTGCATGTTGCAAACCAATAGATACGGTATAAAAACTGCTCATGTCTAAATTGCCTTACTGCTACGGGAGATTGCCTTACTGCTAAGATTTACAACAAACTACCAAAAACTTTAAAAAGCATGATCAGCATAAACCATTTTAAATCGCAACTTAAAGAATTATTGATTGAAAAGGCATACTATTCTATCAATGAGTTTTTAGATGATAGAAGCATAAAATAAAAAATGTCCGATCCACTTGTTATTCTTATTGTTTTCGACGTTACTTGTTTAATAACAGTTTTATTTAGTTTGTAGTTTTTTTACGCCTAATTTGTACGCCTTGCAAGGCAAAACATAGTGATACAACGCAAATTTTATACCATGTACCATATTACCTATGTTAAACAAATAAAATACTTTGACTTTGACTTTGACTTTGACAAATTAATTAGAATTTCTATATCACACTCCGATTTAGGAACATTTGCAAGAAACTTGGGCAGTTATTAATATGGCGTGTCCGTTCTAAATTATATTAGGACAAGTGTCGCTAATAAATCGTCTA
Source organism: Mythimna pallens (assembly GCA_961205895.1). NCBI lineage: Eukaryota > Metazoa > Arthropoda > Insecta > Lepidoptera > Noctuidae > Mythimna > Mythimna pallens. The sequence continues at coordinate 9,241,011 of OY540831.1, read as the reverse complement.
GGGCGATATAAAAATCGTTTTTTGTCTATGCTACTTAAGTGTCAGTTGAGGTTTGGCCATGAATTAGGCTGAGTACGCATGTGCGCGGCGCCACCAACGTCACCGTCGTCGCCTCCGACGGCGCCCGCGCAGCACATGTGAACACATGCTGACAAACATTGTAAATAATCTGTTTTATTCAAAACATGCTGACCTCTGCTCAACATACTCGCTACCATTCATCGTGTATCTGCTGTCCTAAACATGAAATTTAATCGCAAAAACCTTCGTCAACATACATTTTATAAAAATGCTGTATAATTTTATAACTAGGCGTACAAAAGAAACAGAAATGTAATTTAAAAGACAAAAACACGCGAGCTCAGTAAAACACAGCTCCAATTACATGTAATTTGGAAAGTATGCAATTATGCGAAGCCTGAGGGGCGACATTTCTCATTGTGCGTGTCTCTAGATTCAGTCATGCAGTCCTAGCGCTCATTTAAATAATATAATATTAAATATTCAGTGTTTCGTGTCTAAGGGACACTCTATCATATTTGATTGGCCACGATTGCATCTGCGTTTACTTCTTCATGAATATTTTTTGGCCGTTTGAAATAAAGCTATCGCTGTTTTGACGTTTTAATGGAATTCTCAAATAGATAGAGCCTTCCAAACTTTATTGAAACATAATTTACAAATATTTTATTATAGATTTATGCAGCAAACAGTTAACATAAAATATAGCTAGCTCATAAAATAATCATCTCACAAACTGAAAGCCTTGATTGATTAATCTATAATTAAATAAAAAATACATTTGTTAAATATCTTAGATCTTTAAACTGTATCTTATATACGAAAAGAAATATAACACAAGATTATATCGATAGGCAGATAACATTGTATGCAAATAGACATCAAAAAAGGTGCTGCATGAATAGTTGTCATGGGTAAACATAGCGATACAAGATAGGGATTTCCGACACGATACCCAAACTTTCACATGAGCGTGCGAATCGTGGGAATTGATTAGCGATGATCTACATAAAATAAACTATCCCGACATTATAGCCAGCTCGTCATAAAAGTTCCGATAAGGACTGATTACCTGTGAATTGTAAATATTGCTGGGATCACACGTATTGGTGATAGCCGAATTAATGCTCTTATGGACTTAATATAAAGTCGAACCACATCCAACTTTGAAAGTTTTTGTATAAGATTTTTCTTTATTGTTGTGAACTTTGTGGCTTTATATGCGTTTAGTCATCTGATGTATCTACCGTGAATACTCTGAATTTCAAGTTTTAACTCCTTTAAACCTATAGGAGTTAGAATTTGTGTTGGACTGAGTGACCTATTTGTAGGAATATAACAAAATTTTCCATAGTAGGGTTATCATCGTAACTGAATCCAATCACCTGGCATCATAAGATACCCACTAGGTGGAATACTATCAATTTCTATCTCGCGTGATTCGTCGCTTGCGCAGATAAGCACAGTTCACACGACTTTATCTGACGATTGACAGCTGTGACAGTTGTCACCCTGACGTTTCGGACGGTCAGTCAACACGTCTGGCTGTCAGTCTGTCAATTATGCGACGCCATAAATCATGAGAACGGAGAAAGCATTTTCTACGATTATCTTTTCTCATGAAATCGGGTCATTGGTAACAACTTTGGTTGCTACCAGAATAAAGTTCCCAAATACACTTCTGTAGCATATAATTTCAAAGTCACTGATTTAATTACGCCATGTTTTTTCTATTTACGTAATACGATAAGAAATTAGCATCAAAAAAAAATATAGTCAACCATCGGAACTAATTGGCAGGGCTTTGGAAACCCTCGGTAATTCGGGTGCACAGATCGAATGTCAGTTACGTACTTCATGTAAAGTTTACGACAATTTTTCGCTTTCGAAAAGACATTATAATGTTGATTGTTTGTCTATCTATCTATTTTCGATCCTATTTTTGTCCCACTACTGGGCAAAGTCTTTCCTTTTCCTTGATTGTCAGTAGCAACAGAACCATAAATAACTTCGAGGATTACAGCCTTGGCGACAAAACTATAATGTACTATGTACAAATGTGGCATTACCTTATTGCCAAAGTTACATAAATCTTCCAGTTATTTATTACACGAATTTAAAATATGGTGAGAGATTTATAGCGAGTTCAAAGTAAAGGGTACACCATACAACAAAGCTTTCGTGTGTTGTCCATATGTTTGTCTCATAAGATTACTTTAGTTAAGCGGTCATAATTCATAGTGTTATGTGTTACGTTACGCTCAGGAATATGTTTTTTACACGTCTATAAATAAACATCGTACTTCTAATTTTAATACCTTTTGGTTTTAGTCACGTGGGTTTTATGATTTCCTTTGATTGAACTTCTTAAAGTATTTAAACAATAAAAGTTTTAGTACCAAACGCTCAAGACTATTTTTGTAAATAAATCACCAGATTTAGTTTCACACAACGTAAATTATAATAATAATCAATCAATTCTTAATTATTTTAATATCACACAACTAAAAGTTGTTCTAATAATTTCGCAAGCCTGTTCTCTCGCCCTTGACCATTTGAATTTAAATAACAAATTGATATACAAGACAGTAAAACTTCTAATAGATTAACATATTACCCGTAATTACTTGCATCACAGTATAATTACCTACTATGGCGAAGACTTGTACAATTTTTAAAACAACTTTCGATGTATTGAAGTACCTATTGGTGTTAACTTGTCGAGATTTAGTTATCGAGTAATAAAACATGTATCGAGCAAACGGAACTCTGGTTACGAAATTATTAGAATTGATTGTAGACTCGTTCTAATGTAAATGTTCGAAAGCTCCATATTTATGGGCGAATACTTAGACTAGTCCAGTTATTGCATATCCTTGCAAATCTAGAAACGAACGGTTCCGATTGTAGACCTATAAAGTCGGTGGTTTTATCTGATATGTATTTACCCCTAATCGCCGCCTAACGGTATTATATTGGCGTTTTCTTAATAAGCAAGTTTAAATGTAAATGTAATAATTATGGTGGAAGTTACGGTACTAGAAAATGTAGCTCTCTAGTCGCTTTGAGGCAAGAAATGGCAACAGGATCAATATTTCCATAAAGTTGTTATAGTGTTAATTGAAAATGGAGAGTTTTAAAGTATTAAAACAAATAAGTATTTCAAACAGGCCTGCATGGCCACTTATTAAACGTCAGAATCTAGTGCATTTGCATCAAAAAGAGTACATATTTGCATTTAAAAGCAATTTGAGAACAATGTCTGAAAATCCATCGAAAGGGCTGCAGGTTTCTTCGAAAGAATGACCGTGGCCATGGAACGCAAAGGACAGGGAGAAACAGAAGTGGGTTTTAGTCAGTAAAAATCTAATACCGAGCGAGAAAGTTTTTTGAAAATATCCAAAACAAAAAAAAACCAGCTGTACGGTCAGCATCCGCACATTCGACTTAGGCCTAGTTAGTAATTACTTCAAATCGGGTAAAATTAGGTTAGCTGTATCGTCACGTACACAAGTACGTCAGTAGTACGTTTAGCACCGAAGTCTCAGTCTCTTATTAACATTTTATAGAACATTAATTTGTCTTTTTAAGTAACATTTATTTAACATTTTTAAGTAGCATAAATTAGTGAAGAATTCATTTATTAAACACAACTTTTTTTTTATTCTACAACATCAAAGTCAAAGTCTAAAGTTTTTTATTTCACATAAGCCTACTTGATCAGTTATAAAACGTCAGAAGCTAGTGCACGGTTCCAAATTGGTCGTTTTCTAAAGGCTTCTGCCCTTAGCCAAAAACAAACGACAATCTAATCGAAACTGAGACGAATAGTTTTCCCATGACAGATATCATCTTCAAAGTGATATCAAAGCGCGGGCTCGCGATAATATTTTAATAGATTAGGGACTTCACTAACCCGCATGTTTCGGGCAGGATTCCCACGCGCGCACGCTCGCGGAATACGCAAGTCGTGTGAAACACTCGTGCGGTTTGCCAACTGAATACTAACTTACAACTCACTTACAATTTCGTTGCCCTATTTATTTTGTTTCTTGCACTTTCTAATATTTTATTATTCATTTAGAGTTAAGGATGTAAGGATTAGTTGTGTAAGAGAACTTTCTTTTATGCTTTCACCCGCGTATTTTATTTGCGCACGAGCATTTTTTCTAATTACAGCAAGCTTATTATAGTAATTAATCTTTTAACCACTTGCGTCGGATTGGTCCGACGATTGTTTTCGTGTCCTATTCGCCAGGGTCGCACATAAACCAAATATTCCATCTCGTCATCACTTCTGTCACGTATGAGGATTGAAGAGCTAAACGAGATGGAGTACATAACATACATAATCAGCCTTTTAATGTTCCCACTGCTGGGACTCAGGCCACCTCCCTGGGAGAGAGAATGGGCCGTAATCCACCACGCGAGCGAGTACGGGTTGGTGAATGTCACATGTCTTCGAATTTTTAGTTGAATGTACTACATGCCGAACGAGAACAAGATAGAGTACCCAGTCGCAAACACACGGCTCTGGCAGACAGGACGTGGAAACAGTCGTCGGACCAATTCGACGTGGGCGGTTGAAGGGTTAAAAAACCGTTTTCCTATGTTTAACCAAACATAGCTAAGTAACATAAAACCAGTATATATACTTCATGCGGTATTTGCTGAAGGAGTTACCGCGGCCCTGGAGAGTAAAAGGCAACTGAAAGAACACAGGCGTGTTTCAGTCAGTAAAAGTCTGACACTTCCTCTCACTCGACCTTAATTGGGAGGTGTAACTGATAATTTACATTTAACTGGATATATTAAACTAAGAACTTATATCAAGCTGCCTAGCTTTTTCTTAATTGTATTGGGGTTGGTTTCCAATCTACTTGGATGCAGCTAAGGAGCGATTGGCTATGTGTCCTTCACAAACTAGTGGCAACGCGATACGCAACCCCTTTGCAAGACTAATGCCAGATTATCTGGCTTCTCACTAGCCGTAATGTAATGACTGTCAAAGATGTACAAATGACAACCGGGATCAACGGCCTTACATGTTTTCCAAGACAGGGCAAGTTTTGATATGTAATGGATGGTCACCCATTGGACTGATCTCGATAAGTGTTGCTTAACCTCGAAACCCCGTGCGGCTGTTTCAATCTAACCATAAATTCCACTTCACTCCACACAAACCAAGAACTTATAAATCAATTAAGTATAATAATTATAATTTTTCAAAAGAAAGCACTTGATTCATAAAAAAATTCAGTCCCTACAAAAGACATCAACGAGTCAATTGTTCCTACCGGTCATTAGAAATGCGGGATATTACGTCGAATCACTATGTCGTGTAAGTAATCATTATAATACAACAGTTTCTTCTACCGAAACTGACGATATGAAAAAAATAGAGAATCACGTGCGTAAAGAAAGTTTCGTATCTAAACTTAGGTCGAGACAAAAAGTAGCCGCGAAGACACGCAAGCAACGAGACTTACATTACTAGTAATAATAAAAAAAGTGGACACTTCTCAGTTACTTGATTAACTGACTAGTTTCATAGATCACCAGGCTTCGAGCTGTGGTGAACAAAAACGTTGTCCCGTGTCCAAAGTGTTTCGTTTTCAATAAGTGCTATGTAATGCGGTGTCGTGGTGTGGTCGCGTTCCGCGGTCAGACAATGCGGTGGAATGCGCCGAGACAGAGTGCTCGACCGCCTGGAAGGAAGCCGCACGCTCCGGCTTCATTAATCCGTACACTTTTTCTATGCAGAACATTTTGTCATCGTCACCCCTCGAATGATAGAGGGCGGAATTTCAGTAGTCTAAAAAAAATCAAAGCGTGTTGGATGAAAGCGTATAAGTAATCGGAAATCGAGTTGCTGAAATATATAAGAGAAATTACTATCAGATAATACTGATAGACTAACAAAACACAATGAACAATAGCATAGAATAAGTCCAGCACATAAACAAAGGCACAATAGCTCGACTCAAGCAAGAATTCCACTACGTAACCGTCCAAGCGACTGGCTTGACAACTACAGAGCACCAACAATAGTAGGCTTTACATAGCCGCTGGCAAACCCGTACCTACGGCCGCCCAGCCGCTCTAGCTACACAGAACACCATCATATTTTCCGCATTGGTATTGCGTGCCCCGTGCCCGGCGGCAGCAAGCAATTTATAGCCAGTGGAACTACGTACATGCTTGTTATTATTTAACGGTGGACCCGAGCCAAGACAGAACGCCCCCGGCTATTGCCAATGCGATCCTGCTAAACTTGTAAGTATTATTTTATGACTAAGAATACAAATGCGCCGCGCCGCGCCGACACACTTTTGTACAGCTAACCGCCAGAACTGCTTTATGCACCCACGTATTTCAACAAAATCCAATTAAAAAGGACGCTGCAATCACCGACTCTTGCATACAAATTGCTACATTTTAATTGGCCCAAATAACATCAAGATGTGTATTACTTTATATGTAGGTAAATGAACACCAAATTCTGACATCCCACCAAATACGTCATTCAAATTGAGCCGCCATCTATCTTTATACGGCGCGGATATTTTTTATCTGGCGATGATTTGAATAAAGTCATAGCGGTGTCCGGTGTCGTATGCATTGCCTTACAGAGCCACGTGCTTGGATATGGTGTAACGACAGCAATGACGAACGCGTACGGCTTGCCAAACAGGTCAAATCTCCATTAAAGAGTAATCATAATACGTGGCAGGCCTTATAGAGCGCGCGGCGGCAGTGCGCGTGCGCGAGCGAGAAGCGCCACCGCCGGGATATCTGACTCCTTCAGTTGACCGGCCTTGTGGCACGCGCCGCCGACCCACTACTATTATACCATTTGATTTACCGATCTCATTAAAATACGTCTACATTTCCAACTATTCTAACTACCCACACGACGACTTTATAGGGTATCAAATATCTACAAAATCAGACCTGAGATTATATCGACAGCCAGTCGGAACAAGGAGAAGGGAAAGGGACAATGTTGTAACCTGAATAGATTGGAGCGTTTATTTAAATTCACGGTATTGTCGCAACGGCTACACTACAGAATTTTACAATGTCTAGGAAACGAGAACATAAATTACTTACAGGCGCTGGCGCAGTATCGTACTTAGTAAGATGTAGTGGTTCATTTGGTGTCATATTTCTGTTATTTGCCTATGTAATTACCACTAATGACCCGCTCGCCGCCGCCTCACTCAGAATTAATTGATGGCTATAAATAAGGAGATAATTTGGACATCTATCCGAATATATCTGGCCGAACATTTTCATTTTCTTTAATTTGTTTAACAAATGCTTGGACTCGAACCTAAGAGTTCTCGTCCAATAAACCCAAAGCGCAGGTAACACTAAGCGGTTATAAAGCTATTAAAGGTTGATTAGTCGAAAAACTATCGTCTGTAGAATAGAATGGTTTTGAATAATATAAATATGAATATGAGGAGTGCTCTAGACCGCGGTATGTATGGCCGTCAGTATGCAAATGAATTACATTGAAACAGAGTGTCCGCTTAGTCAGAAGCAGTTAGAACTAGGAGCCAATTAGTGTCAAAAGCAGATTTCGTAAATTAAGCAAGATGACGGCGGCCGCTCGCCTGCCAACACAAATATTCGCATCCTTTTCTTGCTACTACACAATGTCTTATTAATTGTGATTAATGTCCTTCGGCGGTTCTGATTTGATGATACAAATTATGCCAGAAATGTCTGCATCTTATTGGTTTATAACTAATCTAACAATACCTTATTACGAAATCAGTATCATGGTCATTGATTTTATCCGAATAAGAGCTTACATTTCTTTGATGCCTTTTGAAAGTCAAAAGAATTTATTTTTATAAGTGCATTGAATGCACTTATAAAAATAAATTCTTTTGACTCGCTCGCGCTTACGTTTCGATATACTTGTCATAAAATACGGTACCTTGTCCTAACCCTGAGAGGATACAATTCCAATGGTGATTTTATTGGAATCGGCTCGGAAAGAAAAATATTATGATTTTAGACATAATGCCGGAGTACTGAGTAGCAGTGGCTTCAGAGTGTTCAGCAAACAATATCTTATTTCATACTGTATTGATTCAACAATGCCTCGAGCGAAGTTTAATGAACTCCAATAATAAAACGTTTAACTAGATTACTAGGTATTTAAAGAAAGAAGATATAAATTGAATATTGCACCGCGAAACAAATTAGAAACCTCCAAAGTTTCGATCAGAAATAATGATTTTATCTCGCTCTATAACTTAGATTATATCTGAATTGCTAGCGGTTTATATTTAATAGCTGTAGAAATTGTACAATTTAATCATTATAATTTAGAAGTTTCCAATAATAATTATGAAGAGATAGTCGTAGCTAAACGAATGGTATTGGCCGCATATTTCTTGTGCGGTGGTACATAATGTTCTGTGCGTTGGCACGTACGTACGTGGAGTTGTTTAGAAGCCACTAAACCCCAACACAATGGTGCACCACAAACATGGCTTTGTGCCTTTGTCCGGGGTGCTCAAGCAAATAAAATATTTTGACCGCGCGCCACCTCGCCCGTCCACATCCTACGCAAACATTCCTTGGACTGCTTTATTTTCTTATCTATTGTCCAAAAATACTGTTATTCTGTGCAAATATTGTCGCCTTATTTGTTGTCTCTAACATACTCGGTTCGTTTTCAATAAAATTTCCAGTGCATCTTCACGCATCTCGTGGATATTACCAATATTGAACAGGATGTTCACCCAATGATTCCAACAATGTCCAGTAGGTACATAGCAACACACACAATGTGTTCGCTTTCTAAACATTTTAGAAGTGACACCTCACCCTTGACAGCAGTACATGGCTACTTAGAGTCGTTTTGTCGGCGAGTGCGCGTGCCCACTGCTCATATAGCCATATGAGCTATGTGGCCTGTGGCTCAGTGGTCACCTCTGGCGGCATGTTTACATAACTCGTTAGACGCCAGCCCGTACCGCCCACGCTCGACCAGCTATTGGATATATCTATATATTAACTGTAAACACTTGATAATGTTCTATTGTGATGTCACGCAGGTGCACTATCGCGCCATCATTATAATAATGATAGCAGGGCTTGGACGTCTTACTTGTTCGCTAGGTCTTAATTTTATTGTTCTACAAGGAAACTATCAGCGTTGTAGCGGGGCCAATCCTAGCAATATTTCCTAATCTAATTGTTTTGTTGCTGAAACACGTTAGGCACACAAAAAGTGCGATTTCTTGTCTGATTCTGATTAACCACTTTTGTGTCTTTAATTCAGAAAGAGACAACTGCTTGCTCATACGCATCAAGTACGACAGGCGACAAGAAAGCGTATACGTGCACCTCATCATCGCTTCAGTCTCGATAAATTGTCCCATCAATCATCAAGAATTGCAATAGCGATACTCGGGGATGTCAAATGAATGCGACTTTTTATCGCCGATTGTCGGCGAGGGCCCGTGACGAAATGACACGTAATGCAATTTTGATTAACTTGACAACAAAACCTTTGGTAATTACATCCATAACACAATGATGGAGACATTACTTGTTGCTGATATTATAAAGGGCTATTACGATAATAACTGTGTCGTCAAGTAGGATCTGGTACACGGTCTCGGAGATAAAAGGTACATCGTTTATTTTTGTACCATACCAGCAAAAGTCTCCCATCTGCCTCACGATGCTGGTTAAAATCAACTATAGCTGCAGCAACTTAATTATAAAGTATGACTTCTCATGTTTTATAAACAGAAGTATCAGCTTCGTTGGCTGTTAATTTGAATGAAAATGTACAAATTATTGTCATCTCGTATAATGATGTTTTGGTAACACGCAAAAGGCCGCGTCGTCGCAAGCACCACGTAAACTTTCACTTGAACAATAGCGGCCGCTCACGATTATCACTATCACGCAGGACGCAACATCGACAGCTCTTTGTGATACTAGCATTACCATTACCAGCATCTGATTGATGAATGGTTGAAAGGTCACTTTCCTGCACATCGATCTCTCTATTTAGCTGACATTCACGTAAGTTCAAATGTTCATATGTGTACCGTCATTACATTTAAAAAACAATAACGACCAATTGTTAAAAGCACATAATCGCAAGTAGTTATTATGATACCAGTACACATTATCGCTGATTGATGGCTTGATGAAAGGTCAGTCTCGCCGTCGATCTCTCTATTTAACCCACATTTGCATGATGAGTTGTGTTGTGCCGCTATAAATGCGTTTGTTTCTAATTTCGGACTCATTTGGTAGAACTGCTTGCTGTGCTTCGCAAATCACATAAGATTTATTTTTAGCCAGAATACCCAATTTGGCAAGAATCCCCTTTACTAGATAGTCTACTACCTAACAACATATCATATTTTACAAACCCATCTTCCCAACTTGTAGAATTTCGAATAGTCCATCGCAGATCAGTAAAAGTTAATTAATTGGTTCCTTTTTAAGGTCAGGCTCTACTTTCGCTACTCTTAGATGGTATAACGTTAACGACTCAGTAACATTAGTGATAACAGATATATACCTACCTCACTCACGTCGAAATCCCATTCGTAGGCGTTCACCGTTTTTTACAGACCCAACAAAATTATGCCGCAGCATGATCCAAAAGGTGTAAAAGCGCAACGATGACCACCACAAAAAAAATTAAAAATACTTTTACATAATGAATACATGATATGTAAAGGTACGGCGCGAACTTTAGGGGTAGATACACACAAGGCGTGAACGCTAACGCGCGGACCAAACAAGGAGGTGTGAAAAGCCCCGGTGATCGTGGCGTTCTTATTGTGGTAGCTGCTAAGCCGCTTACCGGACCAGTCCCATAAATCCAAGCTTGTCCCTGACTATACAATCTTACTGGTAGGTACTAAGGTATCCATGTACTCGCCGTTGTCGTGCTCGATTTGATAAGCACCTAAGCCAATGTCGCGTTGCATTCATAAAGTAATATCTGACCAAGCGCATTTCAATGCACAGGTAATTTATAAAGTATGCGTTGCATTTTAAACACCAGTCATAAAATGCACAGACAACGGCGTATGCTTTAGTTCTTTCTCTTAAGTTAATTTATACTTCTCATTTATAACTTTTATAAAAGAACGTGTCAAAATGCATCGCATCGCTCCGTCCGCGTCCCGTTCATAGTATCGTGTGTCGTTTCGCGTGTTCTGGTATTAAGTTTCACCTACTTTTCAAGCGTAGCCTAAGCGCATTCGGCTGGAATTAAGTGAGTTAAGTTAACATGAAATCATAAAAGGAAGTGAAGGAAGGCTGCGGATGCAAGAGAGCTAATAAAAACGGTTCGAATAGCCTATACAATGCCTACTTAAATGTAAAGAAGGATATACCGAGAAAATCTTTTCATGAGGCCGCAAACGCGAAACACGATTGTCACCGATACAAAGTTAATACACCTTATTAAGCGAACTAAAGCCAATTTAGTCCATTATCGGACGAAATCTTAACGGACGTCGGCATAAGCTCAGTGGTCGGCCATTGTTGTGTCGCCTCGGCTATGGACCTCAAGTCGTTGTGTAAACAAAACGAGTTATTATATGAGAACTGAGCCTCACTTTATGGCATTCCAGTCTAAATTTAAAAGGCAGCGTTATTGTATCAGCTCTTAACTCTTCAATGCTCTTCGTTATGCCCACGGAATTGTAATAAAACAACAGTAGTGATAGTAAGGCGTCTGCATACATTTCGAATACCCCATCCAACCGATCCATATAAAAGACCTTTCAAACATACAAAAGATAAAGTAAAAACAGGAGACACACAATCTCATGATACACCGAGGCATTTTGAAGACGGACCGCGGCGTTTGGCAGTTTTTGTGACACCGAATTTTCATTGTCTTTCGGCAAGTTATCTCATTTAATTATAAGCTCGGAACGGTCGATAGATAGGGAGCGATCCACCGAAGAAAATTGTTGCAAGGTTTTTTTAGGAGTCGAGATTGCGAAGAGCTATAAATGGCGCAGCAGGCCCTGCGGCAGTTGCCATTTGCAATCGGTTATGGAACGACCGCGAACCTCTTTTTACATTATAATCGTTTGGTCCCCGCTCACTTGTTTTTTGCTCAGAACCAATGATGGACCGAAATGGCCGTGAATGCAAAAATGAACTAAACATGATATTATTCAACGCCAAAATCTGCCGATATGCTGTCTGAGGCAAAACATTTGTTTTTCGGTCAAGGGAATACGGATCATTGGTGTTAGCTTCCTTCCTGTGGGTGGTATGTCCGTGCGCGACACATGTATTATGAAGTGACAGATGACAGGACTCTCGAATCTCGTCCGGAGCTTGCTTGGCTGGACCCATCGTCTCGCATGATCAGACTCAAATTACGTCAAAACCGGCCCGTGCCCTCATTAATGAGGCATTAACGTCAATTATTTTGCATACTTTAGCTAAAGCATCGTATTTCAAAACCGTCCTCTAATTACATATACGACATGCAGGTATTTAGGTATTGTAAATCTTGATAGATGAAAGGTAGAGTTGAACAAATATTATATAAATAAACTTATTCTTAGCGTGATTTTTATGTGACAACACATATATCATAGAAATATATCTTTCGGAAATACATTCAAATGAAATATTATAATTTGACAGCGGCCGATGAAATTGTAGCGCATTAATATGCAGCTCGTGCGGCAAGGGTCTGCGCCCGCGCACCGTCACTAATAATGGACCAGACGTGTCTAATGCATTATTCAAAAGGTCCTGGTGATCCCGAATTCGAATATTTTTTAGCAAATCTAACTTGTTTTTGGGTTGATAGTTCTCGAAGGTGCCGTTTAGACCGAAAATATTGCTATGTTTACGACACTATTTCATTTACATTTTCTGTTTATTGATTAGAAACCTGTCTATAGAATTTACAATAAATCATATGATGAGTTAACATAAAGTTTACTATTGTATTCATAAGTTAAGCGGCACGTAGGTGCGTATTAGTAGGACCTTTTGGCCATCAAATAGATATTGATCAAACGCCACCGCGATACATATCTCCGCTTACATTACAGTTATCACCTGTATAATGATCGTAGAAACAGAACAACTCCGGGAACGAATTGAAAGAGTAAACAGTAGCGACACAAAGAGAGGCTTCATTGACCCATCGACACAATGCCGGCCTACAATTCGCCGTTAATTAGTTCTGTTTCAAAGAAGCCGTGTTCAATGGAAACAAAACAATTAGCTTTTATACTGGGGAATTACCATCTTATTAGATACGGCAAACGTTCTTATTTATTTACTTACAGATATGCTTCACGTTGAAAGAAAATTTAGACAAATTTATACTTTCAAATAAAGTTTTCAGAACTACTTTAGCGTGACTAAGAGCAATCGAAGTAGGTCACAATCATTAGAACAATCAACGCCAAAAAACTAGTGAACGTCAGATATTATTCAATTCTCAGAACGTTCTCGAACTTAACGACAAAAAGATAAGTGGGCACATGGTACAAGCATTGGATTACCCTTCAGCGACCAGCTAACGTGCACCCATTATCTCTGTGATTGGAGCTTGAGAGCGTAATAAAAATTCTCTGTAAGTAGAGTTACATGCAGATATGTTATAGGACTAAAGATGATAGTAGTAATGGGAATCGTTCAAGTATCTGGGAACGTATTAGTCACCTTGAAGGACAGTAAGAACGAATGAAGAAAGAAAATGAACGAACGAAGAAAATGGTTGCGAAACCTGGCCACTCACAAAACATCACAGGTACAGTCTAGAAATGAGCGATGTTGAGGAGCATGATTGGCGTTCAAAAACAGGACAGAAAAAGGAACACTTACTAAGATCAAAAACTAAATTTACAGATGTGTTTCTAAAGATAGACCAATATACTGCAAAATGTGAAACAAGACCTACTACTACTTTTTTTGAAACTAGTACTTTAGATATGATAAAAACAAAAGGAAAAGAGGAAGGCTTTGAAAAAAATGGGAAAATTTAACTAGAGAAGGGTACTAGGAGATAGAGCACCAATATAAGTTGTTAGAGGAAACCTTTGCAAAGAGGTACTCTTCTTCTTCTCAGTTCACTGAGAGACATTATAAAGATCAGGGAAAAGACCGGGCAAGTGCGAGTTGGACTCGCCCACTGAGGGTTCCGTACAAACATATCTATGAAAACAATTCGATTCCTGAATTGTGTTAAAAATAGTTTATTTTTTGTGACGTAAGTACAAATTTAGAGTTTACAGATTTTTTCCTATACTTTTGCTATGAGACCTTGCTTCATGCCAAATTTCAGGATTCTAGGTCAATGGGAATTACCCTATGAATTTTGATTTCCTTGCGACTGTCGAAATACACGTTTTTTGCGATATAAACGGCCGCATCTTTTTGTTTCGTTAACTCAGAAGTTTGATTTTTCCACAGCTTCAAGAGACCGCAGACTTGAGTATATGGTTTTAATTTCAACTCGATACCTCAACGCGTTTCCGAGATAATGGGTCTTGACAGACAGACAGACAACAAACAACAAAGTGATCCTTTATGGTTCCGCTTTTTTCCTTTTGAGGTACGGAACCCTAAAAATCAGGATGCAAGGCTTATTAATTGATATCTTAGGGACATTCTGATAAAGAATAATTTGATGCCCCCAATTAATGTACTGTCAGCTAGTTTTACGATCGTTTATTTGACTAGACGCGGTATCAACGAGCTCAATAGATGCCTAAGGCGAGCGTCTCGAACGGAACACGTGTCGCTGATTGCCCTCAATTGGCGAGCGAATAAAAACAATCGTCGCTTAAAAATAACCGTGATTTCATCCAGCAACATGTGATGCTTGTTTTCTTACGGTGTAGCGAACATATTCCCACAAGTTCCCATAGCCGTGCCATGTGAAATGTCCTGGTTGGGCGGTCCCAGCTTCCAGCCGTGGCACCGAGCGTGAATCACTAATGATAATGAACCCCTGTGGAATATGGAACGGGAACTTCTTCCAGGAACAGGCGGAATCGTAAAACAGAGTATCGTACGCTTCACCATATGGAGAGCGTGAGAGCCCGGGACTCCGCAATTCACCATACACCATCTGATGTTTTTTATCGTGGCTGACCATTACGCAAATATTGAGATAGTGACATCCGTAGCGGTTAGCTACGTTCAACAAATGGGTCAAATTCAGGAAGTAAAACCGCAAACATAATTTTCCCATAAATAACAATGTGTATTTTTGATACTGATATCGCAATAAGGACTGTATTTGTCTATAACTGTAATTATATTTTGACTGTTTCTTTAGTCACTAAAATGAAATTTTAAACATAAACTTCCTTCGCTCCCTGTAAAGCACAATAAAATAGTTCATTTAAAAGTGCTGCATTTACTGGTGATACAATACTACGTGCCAAAGTATAGTCTCAAATCCCTAATGGACTCTTGATTGTATGTATATTTTATATTCATAAAAAAATCTCAAATATTTTATTATAAATATGTATGTGGGTTTTTTCCCTGTGTCATAAAATAAACGTTCTCACACTTCATCGCACATTTGCTGTCTAGGTCTCTTAGCTCTAAATATCAGATCTGTCTAAGAATAGTTTTAATTAAAGTCATCGCTAAATTATATTTATTCTTCATTCTAAAACGCGCCATTTAATAGATACTAAATCTTAGATTTAATGAAGCATTAAAGATAAATTGACGATCAACGGTTGAGTGCCTTCAGGAATTTTAAACCAATATTTGTATGCCATTTTTTTGTGCTGTGGGCACTCGACTATTTAGTAGCAATAACCATTGTTGGAAGTCAAGTCTATTAGATATTGTGTTGAAAGGCGCCAGTCAGAAAAAACTTCTTACGGCCATTTAAGCCTTATCTTCGTCTCATTGTTGAAAGATTTTTTACTTTCTACAGAAGAGCTGATAAAAGTGTTTGGAAAACATGTCTGAAACATTTTGGCTAAAGGGTACACTCGGCTCTAAAATTTTATCTCATTAGGCATCACTTTGAGGAATGTTGTAACATTTAGGTGTACGAGTGTACATTGCGCATGTAACTTCATACCAAGTTTTGTTTTTCGTGACATTCAGTTGTCACAGTCATTACGCACATCCGTTGTTAAGATGCACTTGCGTGGGGCAATTTAATTAGTCAATTATAATTCAGTGCACATTTTGACGTCAGCACGAGGGTCAATCCGTTTACATCCAGTTAATGTTCTGATAACCAACATTCAAAAGGTTTGCTCTTACCTTAATTAAGAAAACCGGATAGCGTTAGCTACGTTACAGGAAATTCAATATTCATCCCCATTGTCAGTTTAATTTCCATAGATAGAAATAGTCCATACAGATTGATGCGGAGGGTTCATACAATCGGCGTTGAGCATTCACCAATCAGCCGGATTGGAGCATATCGTGCGAACGCGTTATTATAGGAGGATATTATAATAAACAGATCCCGGGCCCCTCCGTTCACTCCTCCCTCCCTAATAAATATTAATGTATGAACTTGAATGCTCCTCAATGTTCACAGTGATGCTGGTACATTGACACTCAATTTGCTTTTTGCAGTCTCGACATTGCAAACTTATCCTCGGCTAATCTTTGTGCTTACTTTCACGCACGTAGATATTATCGCGTATTTTCTCTTTTGATTTGTATTGATACCTATGTTAACGCTTTGACGGGTCTTAAACGTACAGTTTTAATAGTAATGTAAATGTTTATAGCGACATGTTATTCTTAAAGCGCTGGAGATTCATTCATCTGCGGATAGGCTATGGATAGTTGATCGTTTGTTTATTAAAAAAATAAACAATATCTGATGGGAACTTTACCTACTAACGAGGTTATGGTGGAACTTTCTCATAAAACTAACTTTTAACAAAATATTTATGTGTTACGTGGTTTAAACACGTATTTTCTCTAATAGGCACCAACAGTCATTGTGTGACATGACTGGTGATAAATCATGTCACACAATGTGTTACTTGTTTATTTGAGATTATACACCATAATATTTTGTGATCGTTCATTCTGGAAGTAGGTATGTCCAGAATACTGGCTTTTCAGCCTTTTCTTTTTTATTTTATTCTTTCAATTGCACAACATTAGGTAGGTACCTACCACATTAAAAACTATCGGAAATTCTTTCTATTTCTCTAAATCAATAAAGTACATGATACCTCAATGGCGAGCCACCCTTTTAGCCGGAAGGGTCATGTATAATACATGTTAGGGTTGACGAGAACAGTTTCCACTTCGGTTTCCCACGCCACCCCTGCAGGGAAACCCCACTTGTTGATTTTTGTTCCGTAATCGAGCCCCCATTTGACATCATTTCCGGGCCCCATTAACAATAGCAATTATTTTATTTTAATGTTGTAACGTGTTGACATCGGGACATCGATTATGAGTGTACCGTACGCACTTTGAGTAGGGGAGGCTGCTGCTTTGCTTACCCGATTGTATCGTGATCAATCATCGTTTGAAGATCCAAAGCGAACTTTTATCTTTATCTCCTTTTAATGAAGTGTACAGTGTATTGTAATTATGGTTATTACAACGTATCAAGGAAGAGTGCCTTTATAAGAAAACTACAGATTCGACTGAATGTAAATGTAGTTACTGATAATATGTAGGTACCTGCTAGTTGAGACTATAAAAGGGTCAATGTTACCCTACCTACCCCTACCCTACCCTAGTTTAGGGTCCAGTCTACTCCATTTATTATACCGTCTGTACTGTGTTACATCAATGTGGAAAAACAAAAGTTTTTTTTTATGTTTAATAATTAATATATAATTATTATTCCAAGTCTTCTACTGCATAATTACTTTTTCGACTAATGCCAGTCAGTCCCCTACAGCAGCTTCATAAAATATTGTCTTTGGAGGTAACATCAGAATATACGGCCAAATTATAAGAAGCAGTACCTCGAGGCGGCACCAATAATGTGGGTAGTTATGATAAAAATGTCGTGCTCTCGTGGTATTCGTTGAATGATTCATTTGAATAACATCAAGCTGCTAATAACATAGAACACGCAATCGCAAATGCTATGGAAATAAAATAAGTTTGGCTTTATTAAGCAAATTGCCCTCAGACAAGATGTTTTGCCCCGGGTCGGGATTGTTAATTCTCTGATAGGGATGAATTTCGCGCGAATTTGCCATAACTGCCCGTTTATTGGATTCCAACATTCTCTTTTCTGGATTTAAATATAATGAGGAGCTGTTTTAGTAGGTATGTAATTTATTTATCAACGTTTCATGAAGATACTTTATTATATCAACAGATGAGGTAAGAAATAGCTATAGCTTATAATTAATAAAAACCTAGGTAGGTATCTGAGAGGCTTATTGACGAAGTTGATTGCGGAAGTGTGACATTATGAGGGTTTCAGAGTAGATCATACATTATTCGATGCATTGTTCAACTAGAAATTAATACTAGGCAAACCCTGTAAATAAGATCTACTATGTGAGTGAGTAGGTAATTGCAAAATTACTATAGGTAGGCACCCAGACGTGTTACATACTAAAATGATTAGCAATTAGCAATCATAATTATTATTATTATCTATAGGTGGAAAATTGCAATTAATAGGTATTATGTATCCGCATAATATTATGTACCCACTCGTTCATAGTTTTCTAATAAAGAAGTCCGCAAAAATTATGTATTAAAAATACTTTTTACAAGTAAACAATCAAAAAACAAACTTATTAGAACCACATAAACTAGGTAGGTACCTACAACGTCAAAAAAAAAAACAAATTGCCTACAAGCAAAATTCGAAGAACAACAATAAAAGCAATTATGTCTAATTACTAGATTGACTCCATATTCAAATTAGTGAATAAAAAGTATGCCAAACAATAGAGCTTTCGACATCAACATACCTGCCAGTCCAGTCGCACTGATCGCCCATCATCCCCGCCTCCACTCTGCATAAAACTCCCAAAAATACAGTCCAAAATAATGGCCTCGTCTCCATTTTAACGAAAATTATATTACAATAACAGCAAGAAGTATCACCCCTCCAATCACATCACTTTAAAACAATCCTTTCATGTCAGTTCCATAGTTATTCTACTTTACAAAAGTAAACAAACTTGCGCCGCGATACGACAAACGACAGTACTTTACCAGCTCAGAAACTCGACTAAAGTACTGACAGAGACAAAACTTCTTCGACGCTTATTTACTGCAACGAGTAAAAGAGATAGATATAATAACACTTTTGTAGACAGAGATAAAAATATGTTGCCTGTTTTTCTAATTTAGTATCAGACATTAGTCGAATTTTAACTTTATGTCGTAGTAATTAAGTTCAAATCTGCATCGAATATGACTAAAAGCTTTTACAGGGCTTTTTGAATTGGCGGGAAAGGTTTACCGTATTTTATCTACGAGGTTAACTTTGGACGGAGTTACCGAGTAACTATGAATTTAAAAAGTCACCTTGATCTTATTTGCAAATTTATTATTATAAATAATATTATCTATCGATTGTCTATATAGAAAATTGAGAATATAAAGACAGGACAATAATAATTATGATCAAATTAAAATAGTTTAAGGTCTCTAGTAGGTATCTATTCTGTTTGTGAAGTTAAAATAGGAAGCTTTTAAACAATTTAATTATCTGTATTAAACTATTTAAAATCTAGTTTTTTTATCAGTCGTACGTACCCCTTGTACCTAATTAAAGGCTATTAATCATAAACTACAAAACTTCAATATTGTACCTTAAAATCACAGGTAGTTCCAAAATTATTGTTAAACTATTCATTCATTTAATAACCTAACATAAAATACATTTAAAGATATAGATCATGTTTTGAAAGTTATAATTACCTGCCCTTTGACGGCCATGAGTTAGCGAATCCTCTAATTTTTTTAAGCGGCCCTAAGTTTTTGGTGTACATTCTGCACAGCGAAATACTAGCAATTAATGGTCATGGCTAAATGATAGTTAGTTTTTTGCAGCAAATTCGAATGGTCTACTCTGTATTTTAGCTGCGTTTGATTTTTTCGATGAAGACAAATAAAATGAAGTGATTATACGCAGATCCTTATCGGTACTCAGAATCGCGCTTTTTGCTGGTGTTTGGTGGAAGATAAGCGTGGAAGAAATATGATTTTCAAGAAAGTAAAAGATTTATCTTGGGCTTTGGTCATGCGGTCTCTTTTATGGTCTTTATGGTATATTTCGTTCATGGCACGTTGTCCGTGTTCGAGGGCGTGCGTGCGTTGTTTGCGAACAGATAAACTAAATCAATAGGCAATGTTTGTTCGGCTGGTAGATAACCGCATTGTCACCATTCACTTGTGCTTGTTTAGGGCGATGAATCGACCCCTTATCTTTCTTTGACGCAAAATGAGTATTATATTAAATACCAGCGATGAGGTGCGGTCAATAGACAAGCAAGCACTAATATAAAAAACTAGCTGACTCCCGCGGTTTCGGTCGCGTCTATCCACCAAGGGTCGTAATGTGATGTTATACTTATCTATAGCCTTCTTCGATAAATGGGCTATTCAACACTAAAATAATTCTTCAAATTAAACCACCTGGTTCCTGCGATTACCGCGTTCAAATAAACTCCTAAGCTTTAATATTATAGTAGCGACCCGCCCCGGCATTGCACGAGTGTTAGAAATCTTTGGAATTATCGGCTTTTCTCTGTTATTAGTCCGGTCAATTTAGACATCCAAGGTTACAATAATTCGCACCCAGCTGAAAATTTGTAGGATTGTTCAAAACACCATCATAAATGTAACCTAAAAAGTCCTTATCGATCCGACAACTGAAAAAAAAAATAGTCGGGGTCAAAGGTCACAAAAACTATTTTTTCGCGATTTTCAGCAAAACGGTAAGTTTTATCATAAAATTAGTTCAGATAAAAATTGTAGATCAGATAATTATCTACAAAAATTTCGTAACACTTTTTTTCCTAAGAGCTTCCGTTTTTGATATATTCAAAAAGTTGAAAGAGGTCATCGTCATAATATGTACACGTTTTCACGCCATCTTTGAGGTAGTGTACTTAGCGCGTTTTTAAGGTTCCGTACCTCAAAAGGATAAAACGGAGCCCTTACAGTATTATTTTGTTGTCCGTCTGTCTGTGTCTGTTTGTCTGTCTGCCTGTATGTCTGTGTCTGTTTGTCTGTCTGCCTGTATGTCTGTCTGTCAAAAAATTTTATCTCGAGAACGCGTGAAGTTATCGAGTTGAAATTAAAACCATATTTGTGGTCCCTTAAAGATGTGAAAAAATTAAACTTGTAAGAGTGGAATTCACCAATAAAACTAATCGCGATTATTTCAAACAAAACTCAGTTTGAGCGTCTAATCGAGATTATAGCTTCATTTTGCGTTTCATCGCTATGAATTGAATTTAGTTTACGCTAAAATCAGTTATAATTCTAAACGCCCATGTTTTCGACGTTTGGCTCGCATAATCGCGTTTAGCCTCTGTCACTTGTTAATGTCATTATATTAATAAACATTTTAAACAATTTTCTATTATTACGATTCGTTGTTATTTAATTAAAAATATATTACTCCTAAAAATATATTTGAAAACCGTAGCAGCTCGCTGAATTCACTGATACATGTTGCATTTTAGGTCCTCTCCCATTTTATCATAAGTTTTGGTGAAGTTTTGGTAAATAACACAATTAAAATGGTGCTGATGAAATCGGTTTAACGTAAGCCTGGATCAACGCCGATCTATAAACTAGATTACGCTGAGCTCAGTTTAATTGAACTAAGTTTTTATAGTGACTGATGAAATCGGCCTTAAGTTAACGAAAAAAGATCGGCCGTTTATATTACAAAAAACATTATTTCGACACTCTCAAGAGAATCAAAATGCATAGGGTACTTCGGTTCTTCCCGTTGTCCTCCTAAAATTTGGCATGAAGCAAGGTCTCATAGCATAAGTATAGGAAAAAATCTGAAAACTGTAAATTTGCAATTACGTCACAAAATAAATTTAGCGGTTCGTAAAAATCTCCGTTTTATCCTTTTGAGGTATAGAACCTTAAAAACGCGCTGAGTACTTCAAAGGTGGCGTGAATACAGGTGCATATTTTTTTTTTTTTTTTAGGTGGGAAATTCATCTAATGACAAATGCGGGCAGCATTTGTCATTAGATGAATTTGAAAATTAGGTGGAGCGAGAGAGAGTGTCAGACTTCTACTGACTAAAAACCCACTCCTCTTTGCCTTCATCCCGGGGCCCCGGGCTTCGCTTTCACTCTACCCGTGGCCCCAGTAGGCTTCGACCCTGCTGGGCCCCTACGGTTTCGCTGACATCTCCTTGAGGCGCGCGTGGAACACTACGCGCCGTCGACAACTTGAGCTCGGTCCGGACGGTTACCGGACGATCGAACGGCGAGCCACCCATTGCTCGCCGTCCGCAAGCCCGCGCCTACGGTACTGCTAAGCAACGCTCCAACAAGTGCATAATAAGACGATGAACTCTGTCAACTTTTTTAATCATTATATCTTAAAATAATAGTTTAAAAAAACTAAAAAATCACGCTTTTATAGAAAATCCAACTAAAAAAATAGAAAATAAAATTTAATAAATTTGGATTAAGAATAGTGTACATAAGAAATAAATGTATATTATTGTAAAAAAGCGTGGTGTGCATTCAAAGTGTTTTTTAAGATATTATCAAAGTGATGATCCTTCTACTCATCTGTCAATACAATGTTCATAATTATTGCATTATCTGAGAATGAGGATGAGTGAAAGTTCACACTCATCCTCATTCTCAGTGTGCCGCCACCACTACCACATTAGTCTCTATAAGGTTGTGCTGAACTGAGTGCCCGAAAGAGTAAGTACCACCACCACCACCACCACCACCACCACCACCACCACCACCACCACCACCACCACCACCACCACCACCACACCACCACCACCACTACCACCACCACACCACCACCACCACCACCACCACCATACCACCACCACCACCACCATACCACCACCATACCACCACCATACCACCACCATACCACCACCATACCACCACCATACCACCACCACCACCATACCACCACCATACCACCACCACCACCACCACCACCATACCACCACCATACCACCACCACCACCATACCACCACCACCACCATACCACCACCACCACCATACCACCACCACCACCATACCACCACCACCACCACCATACCACCACCATACCACCACCACACCACCACACTACCACCACCACCACCACCACACCACCACCACCACACCACCACCACACCACCACCACTATCATACCACCACCACCACCACCATACCACCACCATATTATTTTGATCGGATTATTGCATTGTCATCGATCTTTGACAGGTGTGCAAAGTTTGAATTAAATCTGATCGTTCAAAGTGGGACAAAATCGAGCTCAAAGGGGTCGGTTACAAACAAACAAACATACATACATACATACAGGTGAAACTAATAAAAGCGTGTTAATAAAAACGGTGGATCTTTGGAAAAAAAAAAGTATTGAGATATTTTTGTGAATAATTATCTGATCTAAAATTTTTGTTTGAACTAATTTTATGATAAAACTTACCTTTTTGCTGAAAATCGAACCCCGAGTTTTTTTTTTGCATGTGTCTGATCGATGAAGACTGTTTAGATTTTATTTATGACAGTGTTTTGAACAATCCTACCAATTTTAAGCTGGGTGCGACTTATTGTAACCTTAGCCCTTTATTTTTTGGTCTAATTTGACTGGACTATTATAATATGCATGTATTACACACCTAAATCGTCATCATGAATCATTCTGTCTATTGGTAAAAACTGCGTTTATCGTTTTCATACAGACAGATAGACGCGATGCGGGACTTTGTATAAATGCGCATAGATCCTCGACCCTCGTAACCATCTATCTCCTGCTCGATTTTTTCATGACACTACCTAGGTATATAATTCATTGTTTTAAAAATGCTGAAAGACAAAGGTCTATTGTAGAACCATCGAATAGCATTGTTCGATTGGCCAGAGGTATAAACAGTTGTGTCAGAGGCAATGTTAGCAGCGGCTTCTGTAAGATAGATCAGAGTATAAAAGCAATTAGTTCCGCGTTGCATCTAGTCCAGTCAACAGGTCTAGTCATTATGATCAAGTGGACTTTCTTCGTGTTTAGCGTGAGTGTCGTTTCGTCTTATAATCAGTCGACGTTAGCACATTGCTTGTGGCACAATAATACATGTGAGTATCTCTATTCAAAACACCCACAATGTATTCACCTAGTTGAGTTGCCGAAGAGTCGATCAAATAAAAGTCAATACCTAAGTACCTATTTTAAAGCTACGCCAAACTACGGCGTTCTATCCTATGAAAAAAAGAAAAAAACGTCCATGGTTAGTCTTTAAAAGCAACTTATTACTGCTTACATAATATTCACCAACCCATACCCCAGTACCTATTGAGTGACACACTTAGCAATCTAATTAAACAGTACTTTCATTCAGCACCGTATTTATCCATGTCTGTAAGATAAATGCTTTGACCTACGATTAGCGTTAGACGATCATTAGAATACTCTGGTGTTGGAACATTTATATTTCGTGATTGTGTCTTGATGTCTTTCTTTCATCTTCATTACTGTAATGTGCAATAAAAACGTACCTAAAATCGTACTTCTCAATAAGGAAGCCTTATTTACCTATCAATCGGTTACTTACATGTCTACATGGATGAGTCTAATGAACCTGTGTAGAAAAATTACTTAGATTAATAAAATCAACAAAGTATATTTAAATGTATTACATTGTATGTTAATATTTTAATTTTTTACTTCTAGGCGTTGAAAATTGTCCAGAATGGATGATTCAAAGAACAAGTAACTGCTCCTTATCATACTGGCCAGCTCAAAAAACTTGTGACCATCCTGAGGAAACGTTAGTCGGAACTGTCTGTGGATTTTCGAGGTGTGACTGTCCTGATACTACGGTATTAGACACGGAGACCGGTATTTGTTACGATGTTGATAATTGCCCGACAAAACATCAAATCTTGTAAAAACAACTCCAACAACACAGTGACCTAAAAATGAAAAGATTCTGATAGAGGGTTTAAGACATACTTAGAAACATACACATTTTATTAGATGTAAAGTTACTAACTAAAACCTTCATTAAAGGTTTTATATAGCCTATTTTCCCAGCTCTGGAGATCCGTCCGAGTAAAGGAATAAAATTCACCCGCGAAATGGACATTCCAGGCTTTCACGGATATAGTTTATTGGATTTCAACTAAAACTTGGTTTCTGAACCTAAAACTAAACGTCAATCTGACGCTTTGCACTGTTATTGTTTGTTCTGTCACTGTCACTGTCAGAATTTCGACAGTCTCATCGATTGTAATTAATCTTATATCAATGGCTAGATTTTCTATTTGCCGTTTAATTAAATTTTTAATTAATTAAATACAAAGTAAATTTAAGACAAAATGTTGCGTTTTTGTGCACAAAGTTCGTTCTACAATAGTAGAATTTTAATCCAACCTCTAACTCACAAACAGATAACCTCAAAATTAAAATCAATCAGCAGCAATACTAGTCTATTGAGCAGGAATTATTCAATAAAATTGAAAGATGAAGATAATAAGTTGGAGTGTATATATTATGGCCCACTGACGCCCCAGATAAAGGGTGTGAAAGTGTTCTCACTGAGTTCTAGTGCAGCCGGGTTGCTGGCACAGCCTATAATTATCAGAGAGGCAGCAACAATTGGTAGTACCTCACTGATCGTAGCACTGTGCTCAGTAGTTGGCTTCTTCACATTCGTCACGCCTATATTGCTTCATGTGATAACTAAAAAGTATGTAACAGAAATACACTATGACCCTGCAACAGCAACATACACTGCAACCACCATAAATTTCTTCCTAGCGAAAAAAAAGGTTTGTATAGTTTATTATTTGAACAAGTTATTCATTAGTTTAACCTGGTATTGGAACCTAATAAAGTGAGTGAAGTATTGAAGTGAGTCATCAAAATAGCCCCAAAAAACATTGGTGGACTTATAATAAAAAAGATTAGAGCAATAATGTTGGTCTTTGGTACACTATTATAAGTAAAATGACAAAAGTCCCCACCAATTGCACATGTAACAAGAAAGGTAAAGATCAAAGGTAGTATATGTAGGTTTTTGTCAAATGTAGCAAAAAAAATATGATAACATACTGCTTATCTATCAACTGATGTTTAATACAATAACAAATATTATACATGGCTAAGATGTCGATTTATTAATACTATTGACTGCTTGAACTACATTTGAGAAGATTTATTTTTTGCTACTTGGACAGCCTTATGAACTATAAATATAAACATATATATATATATATATTATGTTTATTTATACATATATTTATAATGCAGTCTTCAATGAATTGAAGACTGCATATCCAAATTGTCAAAATCATATCTTATTTTAACAAGCAATACTTAGCATTATCATAATACTGCTTCAGCAATGTTCAGATAAAACATGAGTATTTAAATTGATTCAAAAACATAGTGTCTAAAGGAAGTTAACATCAGAAATTGATTGTATTATTTATGTTGCATTATAATTACATGTATAGATTTTTAAGTTTTGTATATAATATATGGCACAATAAAAGAGCACTACTACTTATCTGGTCTTCCTCCAACATCTGCTCATCTACACTTATATCAAGTAAACATGTCTCTAGTATTTTCTTGTCTTGCCTTTTTATGATAACAATTACCAATTACGAGAAATATGCACAACTGATATTTGTGAATTTTTACTATAAGAACTTTCTTTTGTATACATGGGATCAGTAGGGGCTTTTGAAATTTAGCTTATAATAAATGTACTCTATAAATAGTGAAATGTATATTTTAATTTTGCTGAATATGTCATCCTTGCAAGAGAAAATATAGTCAAGTTTTCTTGTATTTTATTTAAATATTATTATTTGAGAAACTAACACCAACATAGCAGAATATCTATACTGTGAACATACAAGTAGTTAGTTAATGGATTTCCTATATTTAAGACTAGCTTCTGCCCGCGGCTTCACTCGCGTGAATATAGGTTTCTCCATACAAACTTTAGACCCCCGTTTCATCCCCTTAGGTAGTGAATTTTGGAAAATCCTTTCTTAGTGCTCGCCTACATCATAAAAGGAAATCTTGTGCAAAATTTCACACTCCTAATCCCAGTAGTTTCGGCTGTGCGTTGATATGTCAGTCAGTCAGTTTCCCCTTTTATATATATAGATTATTTTTAGTTGAAGTTTTTTTGTTGTTTTTAGGGTTCCGTACCTTAAAAGAGAAAAAAGGGAACCCATATAGGATCACTTTGTTGTCCGTCCGTCTGTCTGTCTGTTTCAAGACCCTTTATCTCAAGAACGCGTGGAGGTATCAAGTTGAAATTAAAACCATACACTCAAGTCTGCGGACCCTTAAAGCTGTGAAAATATCAAACTTTTGAGTTAACTAACAAAAACATACCAAAAAATGTATATTTCGACACTCTCAAGTGATCAAAATTCATAGGGTACTTCCCGTTGACCTAGAATTCTGAAATTTGGCATGAAGTAAGGTCTCATAGCACAAGTATAGGAAAAATCTGAAAACTGTAAATTTGTAGTTACGTCACAAAAAAACTCTTTTGCGATTCGGAAAAATCTTCGTAACTTAATTCGGGAATTTAACTGTTTTCCTAGGTAAGTTTATACAAAACCCTCAATGCGCGAGTCCGACTCGCACTTGCTCGTTTTTTTTTTGTCAATTTAGTTATAGATAGTTGAAACATTTAACTTAGTAAGTCTTTTTGCTTCCAGCTTGACTTCAAAGTGGATGATGTAGAAGTGCCTGATATTCCCGGAGCATTCACCACAATGAAAGCCAAAGGAACACCTCTCTTTATAGAAGCAAGGCATTTCACTGACCCCCTGCATTATGCCAAAATGATGGGCTACGACAAACCCATGGACTTTAAACTTGGTGGGGATGACAGTGACAGTTCAAGTAAATAGTGTTAGATGTTAAATATTTGTTATTAATTATATTAGTTGCTGTATAGTAAATAGTTTTCAAGTTAACAAACTGGTTTTATTTTAATATCCAAAATTATACAAAAAAATGCCTTAGTTTTATTTATTATTATTGATAGGCTCGCATTTGACCACTATAACGACACTACAACACACTAACACGACACGACACTTTAACGATAATGTGTCCGATGATGGAGCACGCTTGCCTAGAAGTAACCTATTCTTGGTTGTAGCTATCAGGAAACACAGACCCGAACGCATAATGAATGTGTTTCCAAAACGCTTTGTATGTATGGGTAGGGTGTCCATCATATACCGGTGGTGCAACGCCCTACGAAAGACGGACGTAAATGGTCCGATGATAGAACGGACTTTGTGGAATTAAATTGTGCAATTCCAACGCAGACTCCCCGAAATGTAAACGATAGAAAAGCGACAGGCCAGCAACTCGGTGTTGATGTTGAAGACTTTAGAGTTTTGACTCTACAAGTGCATCATTACCGATGATCTTAGCTCGCTTCTCAATCGACTTCAGTACATCAAACTGGTATTTCAATCAATCAATCAATCAATCAATCAATCAAACTTTATTTGTGAACATAGGTATTACAATAAAGGTCTTATATAAACATTTTAGTCGTGCTCTATGTCCTACCAATGAAATTGGTGTACAAATATAATAGTCTTTTAATGAGTAATAAGTCTGAATCCATACAAAGCAATGTCAAATCATAGTAGTTAATGTCAAATGTAAATTAAGAACAAATAAATTATAATTAATTTCAAATACATGTCAATAGTAATATAGTAAATAATGTCAAATAAATGTTATATTAAAAACAAATAAATTAATAAATTATAATCAATTTCAAATACATGTCAATGGTAATAGTAAATAGTAAAGGGCTAGTAATGTCACAGTTTATCATTTAAAAATTCTTCAATAGAGTAATAAGTCTTATCTATTAGAAACAAAAACAATTTACTTTTGAATTTGCGGACATTATCTTCAGTTCTTATACATTTTGGTAATTTATTATAGACCCTTGGAGCCATTACAAAAATACTGTTTCTGTATAATGCAGTACAAGATCCGACAGTTTGTAACTGATCACAACGGCGCTGACTAGTTACTCGAGCAAACTTATGTAGGTTTCTTTTGACGAACATAGATGTTTCGTAGATGTATAATGACGGCATTGTCAATATCTTCGTATTTTTAAAAAATGGTTTGCAGCTGTCTGTTGTCTGCAAATTAAATATGGCTCTTATGCACCTTTTTTGGCATTTAAATACTGTATCTTTACCCGTGGCATTTCCCCAAAATATGATTCCATATCTCAAAGTTGAGGCTACTAAACCATAATACGCTGTTAAGACTGTTGCTCGATTGGCCGTTTTACTTAACATGTGCAAGGCATAGGAAAGTTGGTTAAGCTTACTGCATACATGGTCAATATGTGAATTCCATTTTAAAGTGTTTTCAATGTTTAGTCCAAGAAACTTAGTCACATTTGTTTCATTAATAATTTTGTCATTGTAATTAATATTCAAGTCCGGATTGCAGTTTTGTCTTTGTCGAAATTTCATTAGTACTGTTTTGTCAAGATTTATAACTAAATTATTATTTTGCAACCAATGTACAACTGATTGTAAGGTAGAATTAATCTCAGACTCTAATGTGCTTGCCTCGTCACTATTAAAAAGTATTGTGCTGTCATCTGCAAACATTGTCATAGGATATGATGATGCTGTCGGAAAGTCATTAATATAAACAACAAATAGTGGTGGCCCGAGTACACTACCTTGTGGTACTCCATAATTAACCGTTCTCTTACTAGATTTATATGTTTTTAAGTATTTGTTTGAAATTTTACTAATTTTTGTTATTTGTTGCCTATCACAAAGATAAGATTCTATTAATTTTGATATATTGCCTCTTATTCCGTATGCGTTAAGCTTATCAAGCAATATTTTATGGTCTACGCGATCAAAAGCTTTTGACATGTCCATATAAATATAATATAATATAATATAATATAATAATATAATATAATATTCCACAATTATCACACAACGCCGTCAAGTCCCAAGCTAAGCAGAGCTTGTGTTATGGGTACTAGACAACTGATAAACATACTTATATATTTCTAAATAAATACATATATAGATAAATTACACCCAGACACAGAACAAATGATCGTGCTCATCACACAAACATTTGTCCTGGGTGGGAATCGAACCCACGACCTCCGGCATAGCAGTCAGGGCCACTAACCACTAGACCAACAGGCCAGTCAAAGCGCCAAAGTTGGTAGTCTCTTATCCAGTCTGGCGCTAACCATATGTAAGAAATCATATATGGCCATGTCTATAGATCTGTTTTTCCTAAAACCTTTCTGGTTATCAACGAATAGACTATTTTTCTCAAAGTATGAAGTAAGCTGATCAGATATGGCCTTCTCGAATATTTTTGAAAAAACAGATACCAGCGCTATAGGTCTGTAGCAGGACATATCTTCTCTGTTGTCTTTTTTGAAGAGAGGCTTTATTATTGTTAATTTTAATTCGTCTGGAAAGTGACCATGGAAAATGCACATATTGATAAGATGACTCAACACAGGAGCAATTATTGTGGATACTCGTTTAACAATGTTTGTACTTATATCGTCATACCCAGTGCTAGATGTATTCTTTAGCGATATAATAATTTGGTAAATATCTTGTGGTATTGTAGGTGACATAAACATAGAAGTAGATTTATTACTGATTTTATGTTTACTTTCATTAATGTCTAAATTAGCAATTGGTTTAACTTGATCTACAAAGTAATCATTAAAAGCTTGTGCTATTTCAAAAGGATTTGTTAAGATTTTGTCATTTGATTTGATTTTTGTTACGGTTTCGTCTGGCAAATTATATTTATTGTTCTTTTTATTTATTACTTTCCATGTTGCTTTACATAAATTTGGAGCTGAATGAATGAACCGATTATTATGGGCTCTCTGTGTGAGGTTTATAACTTTCTTCAGTCGATTTGAAAGCTTTTTAAAGTTTGTTTTATTTTGCTTATTTGGTAATGACCGATATTTCCACAGCAATTCTCTTTTTCTCCTACTGCAAATTCTAATACCACGACTAATCCATTTTGCTTTTTCTTTAGTCGATATCCGTATTTTTATATTTGGAAAGCATAAATCATATAGCAACTTAAACATGTCGTAGAATAATCTGAATGCCTTAGCGGGATCCGCTTCCTCGTATACATCAGTAAATGTGATAGCATTAATACTGTCTATGAATTTCAGAACGTTTTCTTTTGAGTAATCTCGTTTAGTTGAGAACCAGTAATTTAATATACATGTTCTCCGAACTGGACAACTCAGAAGTTGCGCCGTGTGATCAGATACAGCCAGCTCTAAGACTTCCCCTTTTGATCCTCGTATGTTGTGAATTACGTTATCTATGCAAGTCCCGCTGCCTAATCTTGTTGGAACTTTTATTTCGAATTTGAGATTGTAACCCGCTATAAGGTACTCAAATTGCTCTAAACATGTGGTCTTTTTTAAAAGATCAATGTTGAAATCACCGCACAGAATAAGTTTTTTGTTAGTGTGTAATGCCAAAGACTTTAAAAGAATATTCAAGTTATTAAAAAATATCTCAAGTTTACCTTTTATGTCCTTACTATGTGGGCTTCTGTAGACACACATCACAATGATGTTGTGGTCAGTGAGTTCTACTGCGCAACATTCAATTATATTAGAAACACAGTACCTTCCCACCGACTCCAAAGGTCTGTACTTAATTCCATTCCTTATCATGATACATGTACCACCATGTCGGGATTTCCGAGTGAAATGTGCAGCAAGTGAAAAGTTAGGAATATGTAACAAATTAACATCAGACAATATCATATTGTGCTCTGAAAAGCACAAAACATCTATCATTTTTTCTGCATTGAAAAGTTCATTAAGTGCGACAGTAAACATATGAGATTTGTTCAAGAGACCGTTTATATTTTGATGCAGAATATTAATATTTTTATACACGAAAAAAGTTTTCATGTTCACAATTTTTTTCCTCTACAGAAGAGTCACAATGCGTCGCCGATATCTCTGGTATGATTAACAATAAATTTTGAAAGATATTACGCATACCGCAGTCATTAATTTTTCTATTGAATTTAGAGAACATAGTGAAGTCATAAAAAAGATTTAAATTTGAATCAAATGCAGTTGCATAGTTATATGTTTGCAAGTCCAGATGTAGTAAATTATTAAACGTCTCTATACGCCAATTAAACATTGTGGAGTAATTACTCAATTTAAAAGTAGGAGAACATAGGATTATATTCGTATTCTGTACTGTCATTAATGTCTCCCTTAGTTTTATAATGATATTAACATAATTTTCAGTTTGTAAAAAGTCTTCTTCTCCAATCAAAATAACACAGTAGTCATTCATCGAATAATCAATTAGTTTTTTATCTAAGTCTTTAATAAGTCGAAGTGTACCGCATTTAGGCGTAACGTAATGACATACTTGAAAGTTTTTAAATATGTCTTGAGCTGTCAATAAAACTTTGTTTTTTTTATTCGCGCTAATGATGCACAGTTTTCTTTTAATGAGAATAATCGGAGATTGGTTATCAAATTCTTCCTTCTGTGTTGTTGTATTATTTAGTTCTACCGTTGAGGCGTCAAACGTGTCATGTTTTTTCGAAAATAATTGTGTCTTCCTGGTCTTCTTTTGTGACTTTGTTTGAGAATTTAGGCGCGGAGTAGATGTAAGCGAGCTTTTATTAGGAGTTATTATTTCACTCGTTAATTTTTTTGTAGCCTTTTTTAGTAATTCTTTTTTACTTGTTAATTCATTAACCGATTTCTTAAGCTGAGTATTTTCTATATTTAAGTTTTGTATCTCTTCGTGTGCCGAATTAAGTTGTGAAGTAAGTTTTGCGATTTGGTTTTGTAGTTCCTGTATTTGTACATTGTTTTCGTCACTTGATATATTTGGTAAGCTACTAGTGCTGCCATCTAACTTCGAACTACTAAGGCTATTTTCTTCGGACATTTCTAAAGAACGTGTCTTTGTCTTTCTAAACGTAATGTTGTCAAAGAAATTCATTTTTGTTTGATAAATTATTGAATATTATTTTAATTTCTGATAAAATGGAAAAAGATATTGTCGTACCTGAGTCTCGAACTCGCGCTGTCAAGCGCAGACTCTCCAACCGCAGTGCAGAAACCACTTAGCCAGCTGATCGTTAACTTCGATTGTGAAATTGTCCTTCACTAGTGAGCATATGATTCCGTTACTTTATATTTGGATATTGGCGGTGAATTGAATTAATTTGTTGTTGTTGAATGTTCTATTATTTTTTTTGTTGTAACTCACTGTTTTGGGTTCACTACTTGATGTTGAATGATTTCTTCATTGTTCACCAGCGTAATTATTATCACTTCATACGATAATTCACTTGGAATGATATTTTAACCAGCCATTCTTTAATTTTATAGTGTCAGATTTTGATCGTTAATAACTTCGTTGTTTGTGAATATTATCACTAGATAACAATGACAGTTGAATATTGCACTCCACTCTCACTAATTAACTACTTCAGAACACTTAACATGTGGATAAACTATTTTTATTTTTTATTTATTACGGAGCTGCTGTTATCGAAGTGACAGTGGCGCCACCCGTTCGGTATTTGGCAGACCCATTCCGAAGATGCGAGCAGTACTCCATACACGAGTGAAATTGCTCTTGATAAAGGTTGAGCAGCTGTTCCGGCGTGAAGTACCGTCTCGCCTTTGCTAAGATCTCCAATTTTTAGGTAGCCTGTTGAGTTTTGCCTCGATGTCGAGAGCCCAAATTGAGGGTAAAAGACAACGTTACCCCAAGAAGCTCAAGGTGGACGGTTATCAACCGTGGAAAGATAGAGCCGGGTGGAATTGGCTTCGTTTAGTGGAAAAAAGACACGCCTGGGTTTCAGCAGCATTGAACTTGACCAGATTGGCATCGCCCCAATCACGTTAGCTTTACATACACTTTGGCCCCAATCAGAAACTGTCTTCAAGGACAAGTGCAAGTGTTCAACCATAGCTTCTCGGAAGAACTGGATCTGTGACCCACTAGTTCGTGCGTTGGACACGTATCTCTAATCAATAGTGCTGTCGCCTGCGTACCTAAAGGTACCGGGTTTAAGTTGGCCATTTATGTGCAGCACGAACAGACTTGCCGAGAGTACCGACCCCTAAGGGACCCCGGCATTAAAATCCATTTGTCTGGACGAGTAGCCATCAATCCATCCGAGTGGTTGGATGTAGTAGCGTACCTAGGCGTAGACGAAGTTGGCCCCTTGCCTACGGCCTCGCACTCAAAGGGGCCTCGCGCTCGCTAAACGAGAGTTTTCTTTTATAATTTACAGGCTTGCGTTTGACCACTATTTCACCTGATGGTTAATGACGATGTGGTCAAGCACTGGATTGTAACAGTCGCTGACACGTATTCGAATTTTTGAAAGAAAAGGCCTCGCTGATGCGCCTTCGCCCACTTTTAAATTGACCCACGCCACGTGTCTGGTTGGATGGATCGATCCCTCAAAAAGTCTGCCATCCAATCACACAGACCAGTGGGTAAACCGAAGGAAGGAATCTTAGCAATGAGGCTTTCGTGCCAGACTCTGTCGAAAGCCTTCGAGATATCAAGGAAGACTGCAAGCGCTTCTCCATGATTTTCGATGGCCTCGCTCCAGATGTGAATGGCATACGCTAGAAGATTCCTAGAGCGATTTCTGTGAAAGCCGTATTGACGATCACTGAGGTTGTCATTAGCTTCTAGGTATGCCAGGAGCTTACTATTGATCACTCGTTACATACTCTTACAGGGGATGGACGTTACCGAGATAGGTCTGTAGTTAGCCGGGTCAGCCCGACTACCCTTCTTGGACACGGGTTGCACGTTAGCTCGCTTCCAAGCCATCGGTACTTTTTCAACCTCAAACGAAAGGCAAAATAGGCGTGTCAAAATCGGAGACAGTTCAGACGCACAAGTTTTTAAAACAATTGCCGGTACCTATCCCGTCTACGGAAGAGCTCAGCACAATGCTCAATGACCTCAGTAGAGCTTCCGAAAGAGTGGGTCTTAAAATGAACATGGACAAAACCAAAGTCATGTTAAATAACCATGTAGCACCCACTCCGATCAAGATCGGAGACTCTGCACTCGAAGTTGTAGACGATTACGTCTACCTTGGACAGACAGTTCAGTTGGGTAGATCTAATTTTGAGAAAGAGGTCAACCGTCGAATCCGACTCGACTGGGCAGCGTTCGGGAAGCTGCGCGGTATCTTCTCATCCAATATACCACAGTGTCTCAAGACGAAAGTCCACCAGTGCGTGTTGCCAGTGATGACATATGGTTCCGAAACGTGGACGCTCACAATGGGCCTCATCAAAAGGCTTAAAGTCACCCAAAGGGCAATGGAAAGGACTATGCTCGGAGTTTCCTTGCGTGATCGAATCAGAAATGAAGATATCCGCAGGAGAACCAAGGTTGCCGACATAGCACGAAGAATCGCCAAACTAAAGTGGCAATGGGCAGGGCACATTGCTCGCAGAACGGATGGCCGTTGGGGCCGAAAGGTTCTGGAGTGGCGACCGCGTACCGGAAGACGCAGTGTTGGAAGGCCCCCTTAAAGGTGGACCGATGACCTGGTGAAGGTTGCAGGAATCCGATGGATGCGAGACGCACAGGATCGTTCGTTGTGGCGACATTTGAGGGAGGCCTATGTCCAGCAGTGGACGTCTATCGGCTGAAATGATGATGATGATCCCGTCGGGACCGCTGGTTTTGTTCACGTCAAGGTTACGTAGCACCCTACGGACGTCCTTCTGATGGAGGCGAATATCTGACATAGTAGTCTCGCATCGCTCAACAGAGGCAGGGGGCCGCGCGTTACCAGAATCCAGACGTAAAGGTTCCGCAAAAACTTCTCAGCGGTGTGGGCCAGTGACCCATCGGGTTTCAGCTGTGGTGGTAGTGAGGGATGATTTAGCCTGGGACCAAAACGCTTTACTACCTGCCGGGTATGAAGTAAGTTTGGACCCAATTCGATTAATGTGGTCAAACCGAGACCTCCCTATTACCTTCTTGCAGGATTGGCAGCCCTATTGTACGCTCTCTGCTTTCGACCCACGTCATTTGCCTTGCGCCTACGAGCGTCGATCTATGCCCGGTATGCCGCGTGCTGTGGCGCGATTACATTCGGCGCCAAACTAAGGTCGAGCTTCGCCTGACATTACTGTTACATGAGAGAATGGAATGTAATATTCCATCCCCGCCACAACACATCCGTCACTGCATCCGCGCACAACGAAGGGTCAGCAGAAGAAAAGCAAATAGGCTGCCTAGAATAACATGCGAAGAAAGATCGCATCTCATCCCAATCAGCTGATATGTATCGGCAAACCCGTCGGTTGCCTCTTGGGCTGGGATTGGACGGGGAATAAACGGATACAGACTTCACCAGACATTGGTCAGATTGGTGAAAATATCGCCACTGAGTCCGGTCCGGATTTGTAGTCAGCAGAAACCCAAACAATTGGCCATGTGCGAGTCAACATCCGGCATCCTCGTAGCCCCATGGACCAGCTGAGTGAGATTTAACGCCCAGCATGGTTTGTCCACTGGTATCTATGGAAAGAGCCATTGCTGTTGGTGGGCATTGAAATCCTCAAGCATCATCAATGGGGCAGAAGATCAAACTCACAAATAGTTATATTTTTTAAGTTATTCCACACAAAATTTTTAAGTGTGACAAAAGTTACTTTCTATTGCATCTCAAATGGTATATAAACCGGGGCCAATATATTGTTATTGTAAAATAAATGAAGAATAATAAAAAAAAATTAAATAAATCTTAAGTCCAAACTGATAGTTCCTCTTAAATAATTACGCATACATAGAATTACAAATATTTAAATTAATTACTATTTCCCTTGGTTACAAGCCATAACATGCCGAATGATTTTACCCATTCATGTTTTTTTTAAAGTTTTCTACTACTTTTTAGGAGACTCTTAAGAAAAGATAAATTTTAAAAATTGTACAAGAAATGGAAAGCGCAATTTTGTTATATATATTTTAATTATATACACTAGTTTCTAATTAGTACAAATATGTACTTAAAGGGCTTATTAGAAAAGGTCTTGTTATTATTTGAGGAAAGTCTCAATAAATAATATTCATAAACAGATTTATTAGCGTTTGTTTAAATCCCAAAATGTCACTTAATTTATGGAAATATTGTACAGGCTATTGATTAAGAATGAAAAACAATGGATAAACACTGCGCGTAGTATTTTCTAGTAGCAATTGATATGAATAATTGATTCAATTATGAATTTACCAATTATGACAAATTTTCGTGGACAATTTTGGGATTTCATTTTTTTTACCTTTGACTACATAAATATGACCAGTAACGGATACAGATAGAGCCCATTTTTTTGTACTAATTAAAAAATAGGGGTGTATATATATTATATATATAATTATATCAATTTCTTTCTAAACCCAATTCTGATGTCCACGTAGTCGAGTGCAAAATCTAGTATAAAATAAACATGAAAACAACAAGACGTGTTATTAAAATATTTTATTTTCAGTAGTATTCCATAAATTGCTTACAAGTACAGATTTTAGAATAGGAAAATAAGACTAGATAGTAACGTCAACAGTGAAATACTATTATTTTCGATAGGCGTTCAGATATTTAGGAATGTTAAATTAAAAGCATGAAAATAAAATAACAGATATTAAAGTACTTACTAATATCTTACAAACTAAGTAAAAATGGAGAAAATATACAAGGAATGTTTCACATTAGACTTACAATAGTTGCTTTTAAAATTCCATAACTTCATTTACAAAACCTCGAGTTTCGTGACTAGCAAGTCTTTATACAATATTTTACATTTTTTCATATATATTACTTTCTATACAAAAATATTTTTACACTCACAGTAAAATGAGTAGAGCACCACACTTTGCCGTTCATACATCAATGTAAATATCTACATAGTAATTGATGAAATCAAATCATTTTAATGACCTTGTGAAGTATAAATGTCAATACAAAACAATAAATTATTCCCTGTGACATTCAATGTGTAATTTTTATCAATAATGGATAAATCATTATCATTTCTCATTTTAAAGCTTGTTGTATTTTGCTTACAAACTATACTACTGATGCGCCACAGGATCTTTCAGGATTACCTGTCAGCCAATATTGTGAGTATATCGATATCGACACGTGTGTATTATTACTTTTTATTGACACTTGTTAAAGACAATTTACTTCTAATAAAAGCATCCTTTAGCCATAAAATCTTGAGTAATTTAGTTTCCTAAAACAAATATAGTAATAATACTTCCATAGATTTTAATAAAGAATCCGATTCGATTACTATTCAAGACAAGTCAATACTTACCAATATCATATATTTAAAATTCATTTAAAGTTAGAACTACGTATAAACGACATTTAAATCGTCACTGCGCTTGCACAATTCGATATTCAAAACATAACGGATTTAACCAAAAAAAAAATTAAAACTTGTGGGCGCCTCGACAAGTTTCTGACAATGAACAACTACACGTTATCATAATTTAGAGTTGTTAAAGTTTTATTTTAAAAATAATTTTCCTTACAATATAATAAGCTTTAGTCTTATTTACACTTCTATACTAAGGCTGCCCATGGCTGCCTGAATTTGCCGTCACATATTACACGCACTGAAATATTAATGGTTTTAAAACATGAAGGAATCACTCCATTCTGCAAGAATTTGTAGATATTTTTTAAGTCTTTATAAAAATGTTTACAACAGTGCAATTTTTGTTACCGGTCAATTTTTATTCGAGTTGCACTCATTAACGACTTAAAACCCACAAATCCTCGTTAAATATCCGCACGAGTTAACTGCACGTCCATCCATGGCAACAACTGGCATGACTTTCACGAAGCTTTTGGTCGTTACCCCAAGGCGGTTTTTTTAGTTCAGCACTTACTACCTTCATGCATTTGACTGAGAGAGAATCGTTCTTCTAAAACCATTAAAACTCAGCCAGTTCCACCTCTCAGTCATAGTGTAGCGCGTTATCGGCGAGCGCGTGCGTGGTGGGGGAAGTCTTGTCGTCAGCGTCCAGCGCGAGCTCGCGCGCGCGCGCCCGCGCTCCCCACTCCACCCGCACGAACGACGCCGTGCCTAGTGTGGCCAGGATGCCGAGGATCATCAGCTGAACTGATAGGAAGGCTTTCGATGAGTAGAAGAAACAGGCTGCTGCTGCTAGTGACTGGAAAGAGAAATTAAGAGTTTTTTTAAACTGTTTTAACTATATTAAGTTTGTGGACTTGCATCTACGTATATGTCTAGTCCCTGTATAGCAAATAGAGGGTTCTTTATTGTCATTTCTTAGAAATCATTTAATTATAAGGCTTTAGAAATACTGATCTCAGAGATTTTATTCATCACGGGCAACTTAGTAGTTTCATTGTTCTGTTCAAGGCTGCACATAAGAATAACCTCAGCGTGTATGTTGTTAGTGTTTTCTCAATTCAAGTGATTGTTCTGGAAAAGATGTCAATATAACACAAATGTTTACAATTTTATATTTAACAATCATAACAACAGTGGAACAAAAAACTGTAAATATTTTTTAATTAATGCAAAATTTGATATATTGCGGTAAATGCATTAAATATTCACCCATTGTGAGAAACAATTAAAACTTAATTATCGCATACTAATTCTGTACTAATCATAAAAAAAACAATCAATTTTCTTGAGCCTTCCTGTTTATGCGATTCCAATATTAACAGTTTAGTTATACCTATTTAAAATTATAGGTACGTTAGTCGCGTACTGTAGTTGAATATCCTCATGTATTACCAGCTTCCGTAAAAAGAAGGTTATCTCTATGCACTCACAACAAAGCAAGTATTTTTTTTTTCCTCTATAATTCATTCTGATACATGACCTTTTGTATCGTCAATCATAGGTATATCAAAATTTATTCCAAGAAGACGGGACAGATAAAAGCATGAAATCATTACGTTTGTAACATACTGATTGCATCATCCTTTTAGGTCACTTTCTTTGTATTTGGTTCCTAAATATTTAATCGCATATTTCGGCCACTCGAAAATATCGCATGTAAAAACAATCCCTTGTACTTTAAGTTAAAACCGCATTGTCATTTAAACAGTTAAACAAATAAACAAATGTCAAACAAAACTTTCAAAACCCAACTCACCTGAGTAAACTTGAACAGCGCAAACGCAGAGGTACTGTTGTCTGAGTAGTTGCCTCCCAGTATTGAGTATATTTGAGTATTGAAGCAGGCATCTCCGAATCCTAGTAGGAAGCTGCAGAACATCGCCAGTTCAGGAGATGGGGTGATGTAGGAGACCTCGTTGGTGTCCCCGAATGGGGCCACGGTTGGTAAGTTGATAAAGATAAGGAAGAAGCTGCCCAGGTGGATAAAGTAGCCCATGATCACGATCGGGTCGCGGCCCCAACGGGTCGTCTTAGAGCCAAGGATACCGAATAATGCACCTCCTGGAAAAACATTAGGAGAACTGTGACATTGTCATTTTTTATATTATGTGCTACCTGACTTTGGGATAAATAGAGAAAGGAAACTTAGCGTAAACTTACATTGTTACAATCGAAATCAGTACAAATGTAGTAAAGTGGTAAGTTACCTTGGCCTTTGAGCTCATAATAAATTGGGTAATCACATAGGTATCTTTAAACAACTAATATTTTGTTCTAAATGGTCTTACGTAACGCTTCTTTTTTTAAACGTCAAAGTAAATAATTATTTAATCTGTCATGTACCCAGGAAAACAATTTATTAAATACTTAGAGCTGCCCATACAGTTGTACATGTCTATGCAAACATTGTATAATTACTTAGGTATAATACATCTTATTCTGTTCAACATTAAGTTTAAATTATATTGGTGTTAGACAAATAATTATATGTGCTGTTAGCTCATTTTTAATTTCTTCATGACTTAAAAGTTAATTACACAATTCTAGAACTAATGAATAGGTAGGTATAGTCAAGATAATGTCCTATTATCTATTTGATATTTAACGGTTTTCATTGCTCAATATAAATATTTGTAAACAATTGTCAACAAGGCCAATTACTTTATCTCAAGATTAATTTTCAAAGGCTTTCTATAACCATATCAAATATTGCATTGATCAGATAATAAAACAAATCAATATAAATCTATACTGTTTGTAAGTAAACGGTTTAGTGTTGGGTAATTACAAATTACTCAACTGTGAAGCAATAGACAATTTTATTTTCACGGTTTGAACAACATCAGGAATTTTAATTATAATTTAGTTACTGATACTGATATCTTGTTGTTGTAATATACGCCTACGTGACACATAAAGTCATAAAACAGAATTATTAAAATTTTAAGATACAGGGGAAAAATAAGGATAGTTATAAAAACAAGATTTCGTGCAATTAACATTTTAACGTTTCAACGTAAGTATATGAGTTTATCATCAAATAACTTCGCCCGCTCTGGGTGCAGTGAAAGGTAGTGTCAGACTTGAGAGTTTTCGTTCAGTAGCCGCTTGTGTTCCTGAGCCACGGTTAGGCCTACTGTCTACGAACGCGTATTCGTCATTAAACGCAAGCGTACACCAAGCGTATAATGACGAATACGCTTCTATGAAGCTACGCGTGCGTGGCCTT
The DNA here is from genome assembly GCA_961205895.1 of Mythimna pallens. Lineage (NCBI taxonomy): Eukaryota > Metazoa > Arthropoda > Insecta > Lepidoptera > Noctuidae > Mythimna > Mythimna pallens. Next base: position 9,199,074 of record OY540831.1, on the reverse strand, counting down.
ACTCTTTGGAATACTGCGGCGCGACCCCATGCGGCGCGACCCCATGAATCGCGAGTCAACCCCCACGAGTCGCGCGACAACCCCCGTTTATTTATGTCTTTGTAAAGTGTATTGAAAAACGTCGTTTGGTACATGGGGAAATTTGTCACTGCAGCACTCGGCTCCATAACATTTTCCGATTTGCCCCTAAGTCCATAATATGTACCGATGACGTTTCAGCTAGTTATCCTAATTTGTTGAATGAATGTGTATTTCTATTGCCGCTACAACAATAATAATAAAATTAAAATAAAGTTAAAAATTAAAGGGATTCCAACAAGAAACGTTATTTTTGCTCGATTTTAATATTGTAGTAGGTACGGAACACCGTGTGTGTATCCTACTCGCACTTGGTCAGTTTTTTTACAGTACATATCTAAATAAAATAGAAATTTGAATTTCCGATTCCAATCCAAAACAAATCTTACAAGCTAGTTGTATAATTTCACGCTCGAACAATCATTGTAATTGAAACCTTATTTCAATGTTCATAAAATTCTAACTGAATGTCAGTTAGAATTTTTAGTTGTGTTCTTGTCACTGTTCTTATCATTTCATTACCGACCAATCATTTTAATTTATACCTTATATAAGTATTAATAAAATTCGAATAGACTGTTAAAACTTACCGAGCACTTCTCCCAAACCAATGAAGACTCCGGACAGGCCCACCAGTTGTTTAGCATTCTCGCCCATGGAGAGCGTGAAGCCGATGCTAGAGCTGTAAACGCCGCTGAAGAACGACAGCTCCACGCCTGCAAAGAATCAAATAAAACTTTTATTAAAACTAATGAAACCTCTTCGCTGGAAAAGTATGAATGAAAACTAAGCCTCAGTAACCTCTACACCAGAGATGTTACGGAGGGCTGATTCTGATTCGGAAAATTCGGAACTTCCGATTGATTTTGCAATTTCGATTCTGATAAATTATCGGAGGTACACAAACAAGCTTATACTTGTCGCGCGGGGAAACTCCCTCCACCGAGCCTTCTGTCAATTACTCTTTCGCTTATTGTTTTGTTTCATATTTTGAAATGTTGTGGTATCCCTTTGCAATATTTTATATATATCCGAGTTTTTTATTAGTTTTCGGAGTGTTTCATTTGACACTTCTGCCTCAGCCTCCGATTTCAGTTCCGATTCCGGTTCCAATTCCGACAAAGCAAATTTAAAAACTCCGTTTCCGAATTCGGTTTCGATATAATACTCTACATCCACCCACACATAGGCCGCATTTACATTACTATGTTGCGCCATGTTGTTGTATAGCCTACTGAAGCAGCGGAGGCTAATCAAAACTTTATGACATAACGACACTAGATTTCATTGGACTATTCTACGTCACGACTCGACACGGCACTATCATGTACATTACACGAGACATGTTACAAGTTAAATGTGGATGTAAAAAACAGACTGATAAGAGGGTAGTCCCACTGGACAAATAGCCTCTTAAATCCGTACCTACATCCCGGAAAAATCAGTGTTAGATAATACAATCGCGATGGCTTGAAGGTTAACCGATCATTGCAATCGAAGGCTACATGACTCCACGATTTAACTCAATATGTGTGTATTCTTTTTTTCGATGGGCCTAGTTACACTCAATAACTCACATTTTTTAATATTTATTAAAAAAACTTTAGTAGACCGCCTGCATGAACAGGGTCCAAGCTATCGGAATTCAGGGCTTCATATAGAAGAACTTCGTAACAATGCGAGTCTACACCGCTTTCTGAGTCATCCAGCCGCCTAACAAGAGCCTCCTTTGTTTAGTTAAAATTTAACTCCTCCCAGTTTCCACTCTAGGTGGAGCGAGAGGGAGTGTCAGATTTTAACTGACTAAAACCCAAAAGTATTCCTTCAGTTACCGTTTGCATTCCAGAGCCACGGTAATTTTCGAACAATCCCGCAGCCCTGGCAAGCATCGACGGCCCTAGTAGACCCCGTCTGTTTTGTTGACATTTCTTTAGGACACGACGCACCGTCGACCAGCAGTGCTATTCTCTAAGAAAACAGCCTTGAACGCAGCGCTGGCCGCAGCGACGAAATCCAAATAGGTACATTGGATTAGCAATCTAATGTATAGGGACATTGGATTGTTAATCCTATGTACGTTATTGTACGTACGTACGTTTTCTTAGATAATAGCACGCCAGGACCTGAGGGCCCTACCACGAGCTCTTAACGCGATCCATTGGATGACCTAAACTGAACTGAGCCCCTTAATGTAGAGTGTATTCCTCTTTCTCGCTCGCATACTTGACATTTTAACACATCATCACACGTCATCGTAAGACCCCTGGTCCTTATCGAACCGCGAACTACCCAATATGGCCACAACCCCGTGTTTACGGTAGCGAGAGCCTCCTAATTTGTTAATCGAGGCTCGTGGCTAATAAGCCGAGATCTGATCTGACTGATCTCTGAGTCCACATTGTTTATTATTATTATATATTGTGTATTTTTCAATGTCATGCCGTACTCGGCTAATCTAAAAGATCACTGACTTGCGTTAAGGCAAATCAGTAAGGTCGCCAAAACGGAGTAATGATAAAGATGGGGTAATACCAAATTATGGATCCAGTAAAAAAAAAGACTTTTGAACACTCGAGTACAACTGGAGGAAAATCATGTTTATATACCAAAAAAAATATTACACATGAATGAATATAGAGTACCTACCTAAGTACTTGCCTTTCAACACTAGAAGCGCGGAATATCAATGTCAGTTTTGGTAATTTTATTTTTGCTACAGTAATATGGAGAGATGGTATACAAATAAAAATGGTAACTGATAATACAATAGTTTTATTATGTATTACACGTATTTTGGTGTACTTTGCAATTCTATGCATAATAAAACTAGAGCAGGAAAAACATAGGAATGCATGAATGCTTTGGTCAAATTTGGGACGCCCATAAATAGTTTATACAGACTACAATTATTGGAATAAAAAGGCTAAGCGCAGATTGATTGGCTTGTTGCATTCTTTAAAACCACACAGTACCTACGTAATAATAATTCATAATGACCTTGACAATGACAACATTAGTTTTCCTGTTATTATGTGGTTTAAGAACTGACATTAATTTCGAATCTTTATTGCATGCACCGTATACAATAGATAATTTGAAACATTAGTTATTAAAAAAAACAATACCGGTCAAGTGCGAGTCGATCTGCGCGCTGAGGGTTTCGTAGTAACTTAATGTAAATAGTTCACTTCCCGAATCGAGTCTCGAAGATTTCTCCGACTCACAATCAAATAACATTATTTTGTTTTTGTGACGTACCTAATTACAAATTTACAGTTTCAGATTTTTTCCTCTACTTGTGCTATGAGACCTTGGTTCACGACTTTCAGGATTCTAGGTCAACCGGAAGTACCCTATAGGTTTTAAGGGAGCATATTAAACGGCTTTATCTTAAGATTGCGTTGACTTACAAGTTTGATTTTTTCACTGTTGCTTGGAGTAACAAACCTAAGTATTTGATATTAATTTCAACTTTATACCTCTATGCATTCCTGAGAAAAAGAGTCTTCACAGATGAACACGACAGGCAGACGGACAACAAAGCGGTCCTATAAGGGTTCCATTTTTGCCGACTTAGGTAAGGAACCCTAAAAAACAAGGCATTCTTTCTAGCTTTCGAATTTGTCTAACCCCGGAATTTAAACAACAATGTCAGTCAACAGAAATATGTCGACATTCACATTTCGTACTGGTGGACAAAACTGCATACCTACCTAAGTATGTACTGCAGTGCTAATGACATTTACAAGTGCAGATTCATTGCCAAACCGGTTAATTGACATCGGTCTGATCTGTTTACCCGACCATGCCCATAATAAACCTGAACTGACTTTTAGTGGACGAATACTGGTATTACCGAATTTGATAATAAAAAAAAACAGTTCTAAATTGTAATTATAATATTAGTAGTAAATCGTGATGACCTTGAATTGTTTCTATAAACTATTTTCAAATTTATAACGTAAACAATAAATATCAAGCTTCGACAATTTCATTAGTATTCAAGTGGGACCATGTACTGGGAGTCAATGATCCCAGATTCTTGGAATAACCACCCAAGAAACCATTTCACTGTAGGCCTAAGTTTTATAAAACAAATAACTTCAATATGATTTTATTTTATTATTTATTTTTTAATACCGTACATAAAACGGTCGATCAACGGAAATAGAACCATGGACAAAATTGAGAGTCGAGCACATTTTCAATATAAATAGTAACAGCTTAAGGGTGAGTGTTCCAAAAACTATTTCTTGTAAAGTTTTTGTGGCTTACCAGTATAAATGAAGGTTACGCTCAGGAGCAGCATGTCACGGGTACAGAACAGTTTCAATGCACCTTTGAATGCATCCATAGGACTCTCTTGGACCTCATGCGTCACTATTTCTCCCTGAAAATAACATCAATGAGTGAACATAGTGCTTAATCAACTGAGTGAATACAAAGTTGTAAGCTCTTATTCTTATACCTCCGCAAATTGGTAACCGCCAGATATTTTATGTAAAGCCGGGTACAGACTGTTTTAACGTAACATGCAATGTAACACACAAGGAGAGAATATGTCGTCCACGATGTCGCAATGTATCATGCAATAAAACAGAATTCCCATAGTGTCGCCTTGCGCGCGCGAATAGGGCATTGATTTCAACTACGTGAGTAGGTACATGCGCGGTTCGCGCGCGCGCTGCGTCCACACTTATGAAATGCTCCTTCCACGTTACCTTGCATGTAACGTTACAACAATCTGTATCCGGCTTTAGGGGCAATGCTCTACAAAAATCAGGGCTATACCTTAAGTTGGTAATGTACGGGTCTCCGATATATTATTACACAGCTTAAAGCCCAAAATGACTGCCCACCATTATATTTCCCGTTAACCCTCAATACAACTGCCTCATAAAAATCCTACGCATAAGTAAAGAAAACGCGATCAAGGGAAATGAAACTTGCTGTTCTCGATTTCTCTTTACCTTAATAAAATATGTAAAATTTAATTTGTATTTGAATTATCGGACAATACCAAAAACATCACCCAGGTGGATCAATAAAATCTTATTTAAGAGCTAGTCGACCGTGATTTTGTTGTATAATATGCATTATGTCAATGGTACAAGGTGTGGTTTACCTTGGCATCTTCGATATTGGGCATGCGCTTAGCTGGTCGGAGGAGCATGAGGAAAACTAATCCGACTGCGCAGACTCCCGTCAGCGCACCGAACACCACATTTCTGGTGTCCGCATCGATCTGGGTCTTGCCTTGGAATTTGATAAATACGAAAAGATTGCCGAAAAACATGCTGCAAGAGAAAGCCATCGATTAAGATTTGCGTGCTAAAACATTTTAAAATGGTAGCCATTGAACAATTTAGATGCTAACAAGATTTTTATCCATATTTTATTACGTTTTCTAATACACACTACAATATTATATAGCGCAAAAATAATTGGAACATAAAAGTTGAACGCCAAGTTGTAATACTGATTCTGCAACATCAATTTGTATGATGAGCACGCTTTCATTCTATCATTAAATTCATCTCAACCAAAAACAAAAGAAAATATCAACTCACCTGCACTGCAACATAGCCCAAAATACTCCAGAGTTCCTGGATATGGTATCGGCATCGCTGTTGAGCGTCAGGTAGTTGCCCTGGCCCGTCCATATCGCAGCCGCGCCCGCGCCGATCAGCACACTCGCCACGTACAGCAGCCACGTGCGAGGGAACAAGAAAGTCACGATGAAGAACCTGCAATAGTATATCTAGTTAGTGATTTGTCTTTCGCTTTCTATGGCATATGGGACTGAACTGCGATGGAAGTAGGTGGAACAATGATTGCCTAGTCTGGATTTACTTTTTATTCATTTGCATGGCCATTCATTTGAAGTTAGCTCGTGCCATGAAGAATTTATATCGTTTAATCAGCAAAGTAGCGTGCCTCACTATCAAGTGTTCGACTGATAAATGGCCAAGTAATCTTGACAGATAATTCTAAAGTTTCTAGACTTTCATCATAGAACACTTTCAAGCGATGATCTATAATACTATAAAACAATATCGTTGAATATGCAAGCAATTTTTTAGCCAGTATAGAAATAAACGTAATAAAGAACTCCAACAAGACCCTCAAATCCTATAGTGCCAAGATTAGATCGTGAGAGAATTGTACCTAATAGAGTATCGAGTCTTAACTCTTGAGCTACATTGCAAATGATGTAATAACTACCTAGAATTTATCTCCAAAAACATTTCAAATTGAAAACGAATTCTGTGACCGGCTTTTTTTCATTGTTCACAGGTAGACGCAAGCTTTACTAATCCTATTTCACGAGCATTACACAATATTGAATTGAAAGAAGTGAGACGAAAAAGGCACGAAAGTTGAACTCTGGCACGATGCCATGCAACTACGACTGTGAACTTTAAAATTGATGTGCAGTGGGCCACTAACACACAATGAAGTAAATGCAATTTTATTTGTTGCGCAACAGTAGTGTTTACGGGTTACTAAACGCCCGTACATTATGTCCAAGTGTCCACTATAGCATAAAACAAGTATCAGTTATGCAACCCGCTGAATTACTTAGTACGAATGACCGCTAAGGCGCTAACATGCTAGCCTCGGACCTGGGACGGGCTGAGATAAATTCGAAACGTGTTTGTAAGGAAATGTTTGAATAATAATGGCTGTTTAGGTACTTTGTTAGGTATCGAGGAAAACAATTTAGCTGTGGAGACTGATAATGAGAATTATAATGATGCTATAAATCCGAAACAAGAAAGCCGTAACGAGATTAACGAGAGTTTTGAGACCTTAGGACTAAGAGCGTTGAGAAAAACCAACCATGAAATAAGACGGAAGAGCATAAATAATATCAACCACGAAAATTATTGCGTTGTATAGTATTCCTAATCACAATCTGATGGTAAAGATACAACACCGATAGGAGAATCAGAAAATAAAGATCAAAAAGACATCGTTTACGAATTTACGATACAAACAAATGCACTTTCGCTGTAATGTAACTAATTGTTGCACTTTTGTCAACAAGTAATTTTTTGCAGTTTTGTATTGGAAACAGTTTAGCAGAATCTAGTGTTAAAATTACTATTTACGCTAATATAGGATACCACCTCTGCAAAACATTTCAGCCGTTCAGCCGTTACGGTCTGATTGAGACACACCTCCAAACTTTCTCATTCATAACACCAGTGGGATGGGTGGTCAAGGTTACAGCCATACACGATTCGCATACTTAGCTAGAACAAAGGCATCACGTTGCAAAGGAGAATTTATTTGATAACGAATTAATAAAGAAGAAAATACTTTACAGCAAATTTTTGTTTTGATAAATTTTTTCTATCTTGTAGAGTATTTTCCAGGGAGCGGAAGTTTTGTAGAAATGTCATTTGTAAATTTTGAAGTTTGAAAAGTGTTGATTGTAGAAGAGTGTAGAACTTTTGATAAATTTTTCCTCGTTAGTCTAAGACCAGAAGAAAATTAAAGATTCATTATCTTCTAACTGTGCACGTGTCGCAAATCGTTGAGAAAAATGGAAAGGATATTACGTCATGAATCATTTGACAATTAACACCCTGTTACGAATTAGACGCATTTTTTTTTTGTTGCAACTGTTTTATGCTGGTTAAGCTAAACCGTAGTCTAGGCTTGGAATTTTCATAGTGGCCTTGTTCATACTGAGTCTTTGAAAGACAAAATTGCTCTCATTTATCTAGTTGTTCAAACGATCATGTGAATTACTGACATGCACATTGCACAGGTATGTAAGTGTTCACTGACCGTTTGAACATTTCATATGATCATAAATCTTACACAGGATACTATTGTGACATGTCTCCTACCTTATGAACTGTTAAAACCCATAAAATTTTATAACTTGAATATGGTTGATACTGCTGCATTTTCCAAAGCGTTTCTATTCTTAGAAATGTAACCTGAATATATAGGAATGTGAACTAAAAAACCGTGTTATACGGGTAATTAACTAATTATCTATTAGCCATAAATTTCTACAATTACAGTATTACAAACAATATAGCGATATTATCAGTAATTTACTACTTAAATTAAGTGCCTTCTTTAGGCAACCATCGACCTACTTTGGCTTCGCTATTTCTCTTTAGTATTGAAATTTGGACAACAGGAAAATGTCATCTGAATTCTGACCTAGGATTTCCCAAGTTACAAAACTAAGTTACTACTTTAGACAAAACCAGTTCAAAATTAGTTCACATCAAATCGAGACAAGGTCACTTTCTGGTACGGTATGTAATGACGCAATTAAAATAGCCACTACAATATTTTCTAACATGTTGTTAAATAATCTAATTACACGCCCAGTTTAGTTGACAGCTTCGCAACAAAACATTCTGAACTAGTTTCTGGCAATTTAAGCGCTTGTTAAATTGTTCAGGTTTTAGCTAAAAATGTTAATTGGACTAACATTTTTAATCACAAGGCTGAGAAATAGAAAATGTGGAAACGAAAATTCAATGCTTAGAATAAAAATGCAATCACACAAATTGTTAGGAAGAACGCATATATTCATAACGTGACTAGCAATAGTTTAAAAAATTCCATATCATAGTCTAGCGTTACATTACACTATAAATAAGATATTGTTAAAATAAATGAAAGGAACTATGCAACATAGCCAGTGGGCAACCTTGAGGGGGCGTGATCTAGTCTAGTGAAGGATTGTGAGCGAAAATATCACGAATTTTTGATATACCAGCTGAGGAATATATAGTACACGATTGGAAACCACCTATTAGATTGATATTAAAAACGAATTAATGAAATGGAAATGAATCTAGGTAAATAATTCTAAAATATTCTGATTTCAGAGTAAGTTATTCAGTTGAGGTTTCTTTTTTAAGGTGGGAAATCATCCAATGAGTATTCCGGAGGAGGGCGTGTCACATTTTTACTGACTAAAACCACACCTATGTTCCTTCTTTGCTCTTGCATTCCATGACCACGGGTAACCCTTTCAGAAGTCAACCCATTTTTTTTTTCGAGCAGGTAAATCAACCAATAATTTCTCGTGCTCCAGGGCGGACGGGAGGGTCAGACTTTTACTGGCTAAAACCCACTCCTATGTGCCTTCTTTGCCTTCGTTCCAGGACTCTTGGGTTCTCTTTTCACAACCCATGGACCCAGTATTTTTCGGCCCTGCTGGGCCCAGCAGGGCCTACGGTTTTGCTGACATCTCGAACAGTACGCGCTGTCAACGACTCGGCTCGGTCCGAACGGTTACCGGACGGCGAGCTATCCATTGCTCGCCTCCCGCAAGCCCACGCCTACGGTGGCTGGAAATCGGGGTTAAAATCCCGGCGGCTGGGGCGTGAGTTTCAAGAGGTTTATTCTTTAACTTCAACTTGAAGGTAAGAGATTTGTAGTACCTACGTTGTTTTGAATAGATATTGTTTTGAATACATATTGAATGTTTAGATAGACTATCAGCAGGCTTGACAGGACACGTCGGTAGATCTCGCACGAATCAGAATGACAACGCAATAGGGTAACTCCCTCATCAACTCACCTTGTCAACCGATATCAACACACCTTAACAATTGGCAAGATAATTTATTTTCCTCGGAGTCACCGCTCAAACAAAACCATATCTTTTTTCGAAATGAAAGTACCGTACACATTTGAAAATGACCATTGTTTCTACGCCCACATAATGCGTAATGGTCGTGGTACTTGTGAGACACAATATGGTTTATCAAACTCTACACAATGCGACAGATAGGCAAATGTTTTGCATGTGTCACTAGCAAAGTACCTTTATTTTCATATGTACTCGATAGTTTATTGTCCCTCGTAACAGACACTAAACTACCTTGTACCTCGTCTTCAAGGCATCGCATCGTACCTTTGGAATTTATTATTGAAGTGTGATTCCCTCACATACATCTTCTTTACTATTTAAATCTCATCATACATTTAAACGTGCAAGAATGTTGGATGCTTTAGGGACCCAAGTTGATAGCTTTCACGTTATTTTAAAATAAAAATCAAGTAAATATTTTAAATGTACTTTTGTCTGCAGGGTTCTAGGAGAACTTCACAGTATGATAGAAAAGAAACAGTAGAAGCAACAGCTGTAATCTTTCAAGAATGTTATGGAGGTCATTTTAAGTTCAAATGGTTCATAACATCAGAAATAGCCTTCAAATAGTGATAGGAGGTAAAGGCAATGACATAAACAACTTACATTCACTAACAAACGATCAAAGGTGCACAAGTGTCAAAAATGGTTTGATAATTAGATCACGAGCACCAAAGCAAAACAAAGAGTTATTACTTAATATGCACAACACTGCTCGGACGTAACGGATCGTACTGGCATTCTATGACTGTTATGTTAGTTCCACGGTGCGAGACAACCACGCAATAGGCGCATTTTATTTTAGTTTCACCATTGACAAATCATCTTTTGCTAGTTTGAAATACGATTTTCTCTTGATATAAGGTTCCAATTGAAGCCTTCTGAGTTCAAGCTTTCAATTACAGCTTCTTCGTGACTATATGGACAGACTTCATAAACTGGTTCCGGATGTGAAAGACCCCGTCTTATGGCGTAACTTGGCACTGGTCTATGAGCAGATAAGCTGTATTTTTGTAATTGAAACTCGAATCCGAGTTTGTTATCAAGAATTTTTGCAAAAAGAGACAATTCACCTAGACTCCTCCACAAACTAACTCCTGTACGAAGTTTTGTTAACATGACTTGCGTTTATTTTATTTGCTTTTATTACCCATACATCTTCAGTACTCTATTAAAACTAAAAATCACGCAATTCCTCAGTGTAATTGCAAATGTAATATTATATGCGCGGGCGCAAGATGTTCGCACAAGTGTGATAATAATGGATGTTACACGATGCTAACAAACAAATGGACGGTGAAAGTTCGCTTGGGTTTTATGCGATTTTTGACTTAAATGTGAAAATATTTAAATGAGGGAGATGTTTTAAATGGTATAGTAGATAACCTAATATAACAAATTTATTTGTATTAAGTGATGATATTTTTATGGATTTTATAACAAGTTATATTAGTAAAGTATCACCAATATTGTACAGACCTACTTATAAAGTTACATTTTAAATAATGGTGTGCTTGTAAAAGGTGTAAAAACCGCTTTAGGGCGTAGACACAGGTCTACGGTACGGCACCGGCCGCCGTGTAACAGCACGACGCCGCTACAGGGAGACGACACGGCGTCATGCCGCGGTACGGTGCACCGCGGTGGACAGGTTTTCTAAACACGTGTTGCTTTTGTATACGAGGAGCAATCTTGGTAAGCTAAGACCAGCATGTCATTCTTAGTAAACAGCATACGCTTTTATAATAAGCTGTCAAAGGCGGTAACTGAACTTAGAGAAGGAAAATTTAAAACTCATATCAAGCGTTTCCTAACCAAAAACGCGTATTATAAGGTTAAAGACTATGTCGAAGACACGCTTGTTTGGCAATGACTACTTCTGCACACGTGCCTATTACTATTGTGTCTTTTAACTGCTCCATCTTCGTTTTAATATATACATTTTTTTTCTAACTTATTGCTTTTGCAATATTTTTTAAATTATTTAGACTTCAACGACCTTAAATTCGTTGTTAACATCTCATTTATTGATAGTTGTAATTATTCATACTTTCTTGCTTTTTTTTATATAGCCTCTTTTTTATAATGTGAATTTGAGAACACTTTAAACTCCACGAATTCTTAGATTACTTCCTATTACGATGACTCACTTTTTTTTATTATGATTATATTTATTGTGCTTTTGGGTATAATATTGACTGGTGTACACTGTTCTTACATAATATCTATTAATACTGTAATGTGGAAATATTGTAACATCAAACACATTTTTTAAAAGAGTAGGTAACCATGGAGTTTCTTGCCGGTTCTTCTCTATAGGAAACGACCATTTTGGAACCGTGCACTAGCTACTAGCTTCTGACGTTTTATAACTGCCCATGTAGGCCTACATGGCATGGCATACATATGTGAAATAAAAATATTTTGAATTTTTTTGATTAATAGTTCTTCAAAACTTGATAATGACATTCTAAAATATTCGTAAAAATTTTCATCACCACATATTTTCAGCGTTTCATATTTCCTCTTAAAATGACTTCCACCATGGTTCATTATAGAAAGATATAGATTAACCAAATATTTTCTTTGATTCAGTTTTTTCTTCATTTGTCGCCTTAGTAACAGGAGAAGAATAATACGTCTTTCGCGGTCCATATCAAGACAAAAACTGAACGAACGATGATTGCTGCCTTGTGCCGGCGGTACACCGTTCACGGTACCGTGTGGCGGCTCGACGCGGTACGTCTCCCGGTAGCAGCGTCGTGCCGTTACACGGTGGCCGGTGCCGTACCGTAGATTTGCCCACGCCCGCAGTGGTATGTCTGACAAAAATGCCAAGTCGTAAATGCAAGACATGGAGCTGTACCTATGTAACAATAAATGTATTGCCATTTAAACTTTGACATCGGCAGAAAAATGACAGTAAATAATATCAAGTATGATAACGATTATAACCTGCTGGAAATCGCACTGGTCTACTTGTCTTTTCCATAAATAGTTATTACATACTTATTAAAAGCAGCATCAACTCCAAATGAAATTTTAAAATTACATATTTCCAATAAGCCTGACCCTAATTCAACTAAAAAAACCTACATCAACCTATACATTTCCAAAATAGTTATGCCTATTGCCTACTCGCAAAGAACAACTTTCAAATGCTCACGTCACTAGATTTCGAAAACGACACAATAAACAGATGGTCAAACCATAGTACTCGTACATTATAACACCGAAAGATACATCATCATAATGAGTTATGTATGGATGATCCACAAACCTCAATAGCTGGTCAAAGGCCTACAAATTGATAGATGATAGACATCAGACCATTACACTTTCAGCGTAGGAACAAAAAGGTTGTATAATGTTACATTCGCACAATATCCGTTATATAATTCTTCAGATATCTAAGTTACGTATTACTCTCTATGGAGGGCTATGTAGTTCAAAATGTAATCTACATTGCATTCTCTTGTAGTAACGTTTCCGGTAGGCTGGAAACTCAAGTATAGGAGAAAGTTTTCTACTACAGTCGGACTTTCTCGTAGAACCCCCTATGATGATTCGACATTAGTATTTATTTGAAAAGAAATCTTTATTTCGCAACTTTTTTTTTAAATACTGCTATTTAATTGTCAAATGTTTTACAGCGGCCAATTAAAAATAAGTATTCATTAACATAGTAACTAATACATACGATACTAGGTGCAATTCCTGCAATTAACCGTCAAAGAGAGTCTCAACACCAAGAAGTAAATCAACTTTTAGATACACTATTTTTTAAGGCCAGAATTACTATATTATCAACACATGTCATCTTGTAGAGTCACATGGTAGATATCAACCAACACGCATCAAAAATATAGAAGATATTTTCGTGCGTACGTAGCGTGCGCGTGCGTAGGCCATAATTGGCTGCGACCACAATATCATCGCTTGCCATCAAGTGAGATAACGGTCAAACGCAAATCTATCAGTTATAAAAAAAGTCAGCCCTGCTACCAACCTTTCTTAACCCATGACATACTACAGATAAATAGAACACAGCACTCACAAATAAGTAAGTCCTCCAATAAACATGGCTCCCCTAGGGCCAGTGATGGTGATGATGGAAGGAGCCATCCAGTTGCAAATGGCCAGCGTGGCGTAGATGATGGCCAGGGACGTATATCCATCGCCTGTGAATCCTGGATCATCGTGTGATATGCTGTCTAACACTGTTTTCTGTGGACAAAAGATATGATTTAGTTAGAGGTGTTGTTTACTTTTTTAAAGCTATAAAACGTTATAGTCAAAATCAAAAAGGTGTTGCTATGATCTGCCATACCAGGGAAGTTCTTGAATACAGGAAAATTAATATTGTGGGAACGTTTGAAAGAGTTACAGTGACTGGTAGAATACTAAGGGTAAACGAAGGAAAATAGGAGGTTCAAAGTCAACAAAAGCCCTGTCGCTCTACCCTTTAGGGGTAGGATTTTTTTATAATAGCATCCCCCACTAAAAAAAAAATGAAGATGACTAATGATGAATCCTAAGGTGAATTTCTAACGATTGATGTTTTAAAAGATGAGATCTAAGTTAGTTGTTTTGGTTAGATAAGATTATAAACGGGTTGTGTTAAAAAAAAACTTTTTTTTTTTAACTATTTTACATGTTTTTCATCCTAAAAGTGATTTCCTAAAATTTTACCTAACAGGCATATCCTGAATTACATAATTTCTAAAAAGAAAATGCAACTTCATCAATGATCAAAGACTGGTTCTGTATCTATACCAATTATTTAATTCTATGCATCTAATTATCATAACTAATTTACGTCGTGTTGACAGTTCTGTGATTAATTAGTTGGCTCAATACTCATAACTTCTTAAGTCAAACAGAATAATGATTTATCTTAGAACCTTGAAACAGTTTCGCATAGTCAAAAGATCAAGAACGATCCCGGTACTTGACATTGTAAGATGTCAACTATTTATCCAAAAGTACTGATAAAACACATCACATTTCTGTTAAATTACGCAGGTTTATTTTATTTACTTTTCACGAGGAAGATAACTGTTGTATGTTTTAAAATCTTATCTGAATTACACAGCGTTTTCTCTTATTTCAATTTTGCAATACAATTCACATAATTTTGGTACTTTATGTTTATAACCTTGATACTCCCAAAATTTAACAGCCTCCTAAATAGGATCAGCTTTCGAAACCAGAAAGCGTAGGTTGTCTGCTAAAACAGTATCGAATCATCGATGCAACTTTAAAATATCTTCGGGTCCAATCCATTAATGTATTTATAAGCGCATATCAATGTGATAAACCGCTAAATTATAGTAAGTGTCGCAACGCATCGAGGCGACAATACTTTCGATTTCGACATTTCATTTTAGTATCAATAAAAAAAATCCAATATTCATCTGCATTTGGATATACAAGGATGTCGATAAATATTACCAAAACATGTCTCTATAAGGAGAGAGAGCAATTTGTTAACATTTTCGAAAACAATAAAATCCTGTAAAGACGCAAGCATATCCTTGTAATTTATTAACAGGAGTGGAAAAGTCCATTGAACATTTTTGCGATATTTATGAACGTCGATTGCAAAATGGTAAAAATATAATGGTAAATAGCTGACCCGGCGAACTTTGTACCACCTAATAGTAAGGATAACGCCATCTACTGGCATAACCAGAACAGCATAAATCATTTTATAATGACATTTTAATTAGAGATGGCGTTTTATTCGATATTTTTTTTCGTAAGTTTTTCCATATCTTCTGACCGTTTAAACCTTCCCTGGACTATCACGAATATTTCAAGACCAAAATTAGCCAAATCGGTCCAGCCGTTCTCGAGTTTTAGCGAGACTAACGAACAGCTATTTATTTTTATATAAATAGATTACGAAAGTACAATATAAAGAATGAAGTGGAAAATTATAATCATTTATCGTTACTTTATTTTATCCACCATATCGAAAGGGTGCACTTAACTAAACTTGGATGTGAGTAACAAAAAGCTTGAAAAGTATTAAATTCGCTCACGACAGGTGGTGTAAACAGTAAAACGGCCAACGCCCTAGAATGTAACAGGATATAGAGACACTGATTTTGGATACTACAGTATCGAATCGTCCCCAAAACTTGTTATCTAGGTAAGGAGGTCGCTGGACACCGCCTATGTAAGTAAGTACACAAAGAATTGCGCGATAAACATAAAACTGACAAAGAGACCAACCCACTAAGTTATGTTTTTAAATTGATAAAATTTTCTTATTTCTGCGTAAATAACCACAACATGCGCTATCTCATTTCACTCGCCACGATTTCAATTTACTTGTAAGTTGTCACTGCAGAAGAAAACGCCATATTATTAATTTGTTTATTTTTCCCTCAAGTACTGGGCACTGGGACTGCATTATGACGTCTCAAAACCGTCATGATTCCGATGTTAGTGACAGTCGGAGCTACATAAGAGGACAAATAGCAGGCTCCTTTTTTCACAACAGATTCATGATGCCAAGAAATGTTATAGTACTCGTACACTAAAATGGAACAATATCCACGACTGAACACTGTCCCAAAAAACAAGCGAATGCTTAGTTTGGGAACCAGTATCAGCATCTTCTGCGATTACTTTACCATTTTATTTGGAAATAATAATAATAATAATTTGTGAACGATTATTCTGGTACCAATAAACAACATTTCTTTTTAACTGATCTGATTACGATTTAGTTTTTTCAATGGTAGATGCTTTACTGTAAATGGCACTCAGAGTATCACAGATTACTTTTTATTCCAGACAAATGCACGGTTTCAGCAAGATAAACCTAAGAGGAAGAGACAGGAACAAGCTCAAAACGTCAAAAGAAGTTTTCGTAAAAACTAAAATAAACGTAATTTTCCGTAATAGCAGCTAATCTGACACAGTATCACAGTGCGTCACGTGCGTCACTTTCGACCTCTCAATTATCTGAAAGCGACACATCATTGAATAAACCCTTGAAAATAAATATCTTACCAGTAAATCTATCTGACCTAAATCCAGTACAAACAAATCCTTGAATTTATCGAGTATAGAAAAACAAAACAATGATAAATATCCACTTGTATTAACCGCTTTTAAGGTAAACGAAACTTATTAATTAACAACTCTAGCACCTAGATAGAATCTATTAAGGTATACAGGTTGTCACGGAAATGAGTGGTCATATTATAAGCTGTTGTGGTGTACAATAAAGAATTAAAGAATAGTATAGGTATACTAGAATAGATGATTATCTATTCTTGTATTCGCCTTTTCTCTCTCTTTAATTACACCTACCACTATTTTTCTCTGCATCACCCAAAGGTTGACTGGAAGAAAATGTGTAAGGCAATAAGTCTGCGTCTGTACATAAGTGTGCATAAAGCATTTAATAAATAAATACTGCTTCTGCCCATGGCAGTGAAAAACTTTCTTCAAGTAAATCATAGATAATTAAAAAAAAAAAAAAAAAATGGATTTTCCTGACGAAGTCTTCGACAACTGATCAAAATTAGTATAGGCGGTAAAATTTCTTTTTCGGAATTGACTGAAAGTTGTGTCTTAAATATCACCACCCCTTTTTGTTACACCTGTATAGTTTCAGCTACTACAATGCCTAATGAAACTATGGCACTCAATTAGTTAATGGAACAATAAAGATATATATGGCGTGATAACAATCATCAATGTTTGGATACTTTTAATATTCTGTGACGGTAATAATTTTAGAAAGCGTCTCTCTTTGAATAGTAGGAACTTTTATGAGACCATAAGTTCTAACTACCCAAGCAAGCAGTGAATAGTGCTAGAAGTAAATTCAGATCCATGTTAATGATTAGACGACGAATTTAGATTAGCCTCAGGTACTTATACGGTTTTTCTTCAGCATCTATCTATATCTCGATCTATTTTGTTAGGTCTTCATTCATAATATTTACCAATATAACAGTTCTAAACATTAACTTTAATGAAAGTCAGCTTTCATAAGCTAAGCTTTTAAGTAATAAGAAGGGAAAGTATTGGCACTTAGATAAATAGAGCACAGCATTGCAATATAAGCTATAAATGCATTCAACTCTGCCTTTCTCCCGTCAGTACTGCGCAAGCGACGCTCGTCCATCGACCCAGTTTCATGATTGATTGATAAAAATATAGTTAAGTGACATAACAATAAGTAACTACGTAGGTCAATATCCCACTTTAAAAGCTCTTCAGCGTACTGATTAAAATAAACTGCTGTTGAGTTGAAATAATCAGCTAGCTGGCTGTTGCTCCACTGAAGCGTTACTATGAAAATAATTGGCTTGGTGCAACGGTGCAATATCCGTAACAAGTATTTACGTAATTATTATCAGATTGCATACTTTCTACGATATTATGCTGAGTGTCGACTTGATTCGAATTAATAATGGCTTTGTATGAAGTTTTCAGTAGTCATCATCTGATGACTACGGAAATGGTCGCTGATAGTTAGACTACGGAACCAGAAGACATGCCAAAATAAATTCTGATAGTGAAAAATCCAAGAACCTTCGACGGCTTGTTATTTTCCTCGCGCGCCTCCAAGATATAACAACAAGTTTGACGGGGACAGTAGGGCTGATGCCTGCCATGGCTGCGGATTGTTCGAAAAAGTTACCGTGGCCCTCGCAATGGGTAATTGAAAGAACACTGTGGGTTTTAGTCAGTAAAAGTCTGACACTCCCTCTCACCACCCAGAGCAGGAGATGTCATTTGACGATTTCCCACATGATGTAGAAATTAAAAAAGATGTTTTTTTATTAGTTTTCAATTTGCAGATGTTATGTTATTGGTCACGCAGTACCATAAAATGAAGTGCAATTTGTATTTTATTTTTAACTAGCTTTTGCCCGCGGCTTTGCCTGCATACATAAAATATAACCTATGTCTCTCAGGAATAAAGCAGCTTTTTTGGAAATTACCTTCTACAAACAAAAAAAAAACAAACTAAGCCCTTTAAAATATTAGTGTAGATAGTGTAGATTTACTAATACATTCCGTGTATCTTGTGACAATTCTTTGCAAACAACACGAAGTTGTTTAAGATCAATATCTATTGTTTATCACATATCGGTGATGTCTTCGAAATCCTAGGGATTACTTGCACTTTCAATACTACGAAAAAGAAGTAACTATTTTTAACCGACTTCAAAAAAAGGAGGATATTTTTTTTATGTTTGTTATCTCAGAACTCCGTCGTTTACGGACCGATTTGCAAATTTTCTTTTCCTGTTAAAGGTAGGATATCCAGATATAATATTACCTCCAGAAAGGTCCCATTTTTTTCAAAATCCAGTTCTGATGATGGGATCCATGAAGAATCGAGGGAACTCCTCAAATATTCTAGGTAACTATATAGTGATTTTGATATTTTCGAGAACTTTTAAACATCTACAGTCAAAAAGTAACATTTGATGAAGTGGAACTGATGATGAAGACCAGAAATGGCCAACGGAAATTCACCCTCACATAGATAATTATCACAATGAAGATAGTTAAGTAACTATGTCAATATAAATAAATAAATGGTTCTGAATAGTTTTGTTGAAAATGGTATCATCAATGTAACCTAGCCGTGTTTGGACTTATTAGAATTGTCATGAGATGCACTTTGGCTATAAGGTACTATCGAACTTCTATGGAGCCGGGTGGTGGATGGGAACTTCATAATAAAATAATGTATCCTAGCAGTGTTTGGGTTAATTCGAATTGTCACGAGAAATAGGTACACTGGCTATTAGTGTATCACAACAAAAAAGTGTGAAATAAAAAACTTTTTCCAAAAAAAAAAAATAACACCGACTTCCGAAATTAAAGTTATTTTGATCGTTTTAGTGTTTTGTTTTTTGTAGTGAAGTCGGTTTTTTTTTGTAAGTTTTCTATCCTCATCCGTATTTGATATAGGTATCCGATCTTAGAACTAGGCTGTGTCAATTACTTATTCTGTGGCTGTGTGAAGGCTAGTGTCCAAATATCCTTCGTTGTTAGGTATGAGGAACATAGAGTTCAATTGGTCATTTTTCTGCGTTTATTTTTGTGCAATACTTATACAAATAACACTTTTTTTTTTCTGGAAACTGCGTAATTACATTATTTGATAAGCTGCGAATCTGGTGAGTTGTGAATCTGGTTAATTGAGAATCTGGTGACTTGCTAATAAGTGATCAAAATCACATTAACATTGTAAAGAAAAACGTTTGTGAGTGTGTGTATTGTTTGTTACTTCTTCACGCTCGAATAACTAACCGGATTTCAATTAAACTTTGAATACGGGTTGCCCTGATCTGGAGTAGCACATAGGATACTTTTATTCCGGGGATTTATTCCTTTGGCATAATTTCCTACTATCAAGCGGGCGAAGCCGCTGGCAGTAGCTAGTTGGTTATAAAATGAACCATTGGTATGAAGAAGAGTGGGAGCGCAGTGGGAACATCTCGCAAACTCTTTTCTACGCGCATATAATGACGGTGACGTCACATTTCAGTTTATGCATCCTTTTTCTGTTACTTGACAGTTTCCTCTTCCTCCAGATTTAAAAGGGGTTTATAACTTACTTAATTTCGAACTGATATTATAAAAACAGTTCTATTTGCGATTTTGGATAAAGTTACTTCTTGATACAAATAATTAAAAAAATAAGTCGAGTTCCCAATTTGGTGAGTACATACATTCTGAACACAAGCTCGCCATACTATTCTGAACCATTGCATACTGCCGAAAGCCAGCATCATCAGTGGCGACCACCAGAAAAGCCAAGCTTAAGGAATTCAAAAGATTCAACAGAAATTCAAGAGAAACGATTCAACTCTTTTGGATCCTGTAGCGAAAACGCGAAATATATCAGTAACTAAAAGACATGCGGAGAAAATATGTTTTGTTGCTTAAATATTTTAGCAACAACTTCTTGTAGATATCCGTTATCGCTGTTCGACAGTAAAATGTCATTCAGGATATTATGAGTATACTTGTGAAAAAAAATCGCAGGATGTGAAACAAATATATTGTAACGTAGACTGTATTTCCTGCAGGTATACATTTACAGCATGCCTTCTGATGAGGCCCGTATTAAGCGACCACGTTTCAGAGCCATATGTCATCATTACTGGCAACACGAGTGAGCAGTGGTGGCCGAGTGGTAACGGCCCCGACTTACGAGTTGTAGGTCGCGGGTTCAAACCCAGCCAGGCGCATTACTTTGTGTAATTTATTTCATCACCACTGCTCTCAAAACGGTGAAGGAAAACATCGTGAGGAAACCGGCATGTCCTAGAACAAAAAATTCAAAGACATGTGACATCCACCAACCCGCACTGGGCCCGCGTGGTGGATTACGGCCCATTCCCTCTCCTAGAGAGGAGGCCTGAGTCCCAACAGTGGGAACATTAAAAAGGCCGACTATGCTACTGGCAACACAGACTTTCATACTCTTTCATCTGGTCATAGACTTTCGTCTTGAGACACTGTGGTCTATTTGACGAGAAAATACCGCGCAGATTCCCGAATGCTGCCCAACCGAGTCAGATTCGACGATTGACCTCTTTCTCGAAGTTAGACCTACCCAACTAGACCGTCTGTCCTAGGTAAACGTAGTAAAACTTCGAGTGTAGTCTCCGATCTTGATAAGAGTGGGTACTACATGGATGTTTATCATGACTTTCATATTGTCCATGTTCATTTTAAGTCCCACGCTTTCGGAAGCTCTACTGAGGCATGTACCGACCTCCTCCGTAGTCTCAGCCGTGGTTCGATGAAGAAGCACTGGACCGGTCTTTATGGCGACACTTGAAGGAGGCCTATGTTCAACAGTGGACGTCTTTCGGCTGAAATGATGATGATGATACAGCATGATTTTATATGAAGCACATGCTAATAAGCAAACAACTCTATGACAATCGCAGATTGGGGAGATCCAATGCTAGAATCACTTGCGCAATACCATTGCGAATCTCGGACGATGATCTCAATTTACAATATTGCATAATCCAAACATAAAAGGTGTCTTACGAACTTGCTTATAAAGTGCTTAATGTCACGGCGTTCCTTATTAACGTCAAAGATATCAATGTTGTGCCTCTACGAACCATAAATAAAATTAAATAATGTGCATTTATCTGTTACTCAACGTGTTATGAAATAACAGCTATGTATGGTAGTGTCACAGAGAGCATCCTTTTGCATATGTTTACAATGTAAGTATAAGGCCGACTTTTGTTGATTTTTAACTAGCGGTATTCATAGCAGATTTTGCTATTATAGCTATCTTCGCGAGCGCTTTCTGCAAGACTAGGGTCAAAAGCTAGGGTCAGACCTGCAATTTACTATTTCAATACATGACCAACAACGTACATGTGTTAAGCAGGGTTATTCAAACTTTCAGGAATTCGTTCCATGGGGAAGCGTGCACGGACATTTCTTAGGTAAATAAAAATTAAATAAATGCTTTCATATAATTAGAATATCGATCTAGGTCAAAATATACAATTTAGAACCGTTTGTCGTAAGATTCATACTATGGCAGTCACGGTTTCCAAAAATGTTTAGTGAGGCGAGATAAAAATTTAGCAGTCACTTCGTACTGAGCTACACAGCCCACACAAAGCGGTGATCGATCCGACCGCCACGCCCCCAACCTACGTCAAGTTCACCAAACACATTGGTATTCAATTCATCGTGCCATTGTTTTGGCACTCCGTTGACTGTCAGTTGGCGAAGTATACCACACATCAGTGGTAAAGGTAACACAGTGATAAACAACAACACACAACATTACAGCTTTTATTTAGTAGCAGTAAGAGCGATTTTTGTGGTACAATTGTTACCGCTGGTGCGCAGTTAACAGTACTTATATATTTATTTTTTACACCGTTCAATCACTCTTATTCATAGCATCGTGTTGCGTGTAGGATTTAATTACTTACGACATTAACATAGAATAACGCCTACATAAAATACGGTGTACGTAATAATGCGTTATCGATATCGTAAACGTTTAAAATAACTAAAACCCAAACCTATGTTCCTTCTTTACATTCGTTCCAGAGCCCCAAAGTTTCTCTTTCGCACAACCCATGGCTCCGGTAGGCTTCAACCCTGCTAAGCCCCTACGGTTACATCAATAGAATAAAACACCTTTTTTATGGGTAACACAATTTTCTTTTACTTAGAAATGAAAGAAAATCATCAAATGACTCCTCTATCCTCAGCTCTGGATGGAGCGGGAGTGTCAGACTTTTACTAATTAAAACTAATCTGTGTTCCCTTAGTTGTCCTTTGCAGTTCCGGGACTAAGGTAACTCTTTCGAACAATCCCGTAACCCTGGCAAGTATGGGCCCTGATAGGCCCCGTATTTGCTGACACCTCTGTGAGGTGCGCGTGGAACACTATGTACCGTCGACCAGGGCCTGGTCCTTATCGGACGACAAGCTCTCTCCTACTCCTAGCCGCCGAAGAAGGTGCGGAGTTAATGGGTATTAACTCCGCACCTTCTTCGGCGGCTAGGAGTAGCACTCGCCCTGCGACTGCCACGCCCGAGGCGTTTCCGGCGGATTTAGAATGATATTTTAAAGATCCACTTTGTTTTTTTTGACATTACTTACTTTTTGAAATCATAATAACTAATATACGAGTACTGTCCACGGTCGACGAAAACTATGGAACTCTGTCGACGAAGCTGCAACGATACGACGGCACATTGCCGATTCGTCGATTTTTTTTGAAGTGAAAACTTCTTTAGCGGCGTTGAGCACTTTTTCTGTAATGGGTATAAAATCTTAAACTCGCGTCAGGACACGTGACCTGATCGAAAAAGCGTAAGACGGATGGAGAGTAGACAGCTATCCCCTCTCTACGGCGCGGCGAAAATGTAGCTATGCCTAGGACTACTGTTTCGTTTAGGCAGCGCAGGGCGCTTGCGCGAATGTTCGTGTATGTTACAGCAACATAAACTTCGCAGACGATAAAAATCAACTATTAATTGAATTTTTAAATAATGAATTTGGTTTAACTATGTCGAATGATCGCAATCTTAGCACAACGAAATACAAAACTACTATTGATGCGGTCTTTATTAGACATTTAAATAGGTTCGAATCAAAACTGTTCGTTTCTTACTTCAGCTACCATAAACCTATCGTATCAGTTTTAGAGATTGGCGATGATAGTTCTGGTAATGATGATGGTGAAAAAGTCATTGAAATTATGGATGAAAGTTGATTTTTCGGAGAGATAAACTTTTTAATGTAAAATAATTGTAATAGTTTTAAAGTGTTAAATTTTTAATGTAATATAAATTGTCATGTTTGTGTACGATAGCGCAATAAATGAATATTGTATTCTACCACATAAATGATAGTACTTTTATACTGATAAAGCAATTGGTGCAAAATTATTCCCTAACCATTCCAAAATATAAAACATGCTCAACGTTAATAATCAAGTTTTCACTTCTGCCGGCACTCCCGGAGTGCAACCCGTCTTTTTTTTTTATTATAAATAGGCTGGCGTTTGACCACTATCTCACCTGATGGTAACCGATGATGTGGCCGACGAGTTTCATAGTTTTGTATGTAAGCTTCACGCAGGCGTAAACCAAGCGTATAATGACGGATAAACGTCTATGTAGCTACGCGTCCGTAGACAACAGGCCTTATTCAAACGTGATAATGAGTCGCAAATCCGCGGTGCGTCTTCACACTTTTAAAATAACTTGCGTGCATTGGACCATACCTAATAGACATCAGCATGAAATTAAATATACTTTCTTGTAAACAACGTCTTCTCAGAGTTTAGGCCTTTAGTAAAAATTATATAAATTTGCTTTATGGGGCCTCTCATATCGCAAATTTAGATAAAAGGTCTACTGAGTTTAAAAATTAATTACTGTCTGTAATTCATGTAAACAATAGATAGAGAATTTCATCAGCTGGTAATCATTATCATGTCACCTTTACCATGCTACCATCACCAGTCTCATTTAATAATTATACTTTTTTATGATCAAAGTGGACAAACTTTATCATTACAGCAGAGGCGCAATAGACGCCCGAGACAATTGCCTATGTGCATCAAACGACGTTTTTCAACACACATACTTCATAAATATAATATGTAGGGAACATAAATTCATTATTGTGAGAAATGGCTCTCGGAAGCCTGTCTATCTGTCGCCTGTCGGCAAGTCTGGTACTCAAAATATTAAAGGCACATGTTGGTCGCTGCACTTTTTTGCACTTGTACAAAATACACTAATTGCATGACTAAAAGTGGTGGGAGTGCAGATTGTTGAGTGTGTTGAAAAATATATTGTGAGCTAATAAGTTGTTATAAAGTGTGCAGTATGAAGTTTTTAGTTGGTAAATAGTTATTATTACTGCCAATTAACCTTTAGCATATTATACAGCAATAAAAAATATTAGTGGTAAATTATACATAAAATAATAAATATATATAGGTGAAAGTAACATCCAATGATGTTATAGCATAGTAATACATCAATTAAAGTGGGTAACATAGCAAATAAAAAAAATAAACAATGGTACAAAGCTCTAAAGCATTAGACTTGTAATAATACTAGCTTCTACCAGCTGCTTCACCCGCGTGAATGTAGAGACCTAGGGACATAAAATAGTAGCCTACAACCTATTCTCAGATCTTTCAGATATACACAAAAAAATCGTTAAATTGGTCTAGCCGTTTCAGAGGAGTTTGATAACAAACACTGTGACATGAGTTTTTGGTATATTTAAATATTATTACATTTATATAATGATTATCTATTGAGTTTTGTTTTAATTCTTATCAAATATGGAAGAATGTATGAATGTAAATAAATGAACAAGTACAAAATGGACACAGTTTATAACAAACGTTTGATAACATTGGTCAATATATTATGTAATTATTTAGCGTTATCAAATTTAGGGCACAAGTTAAAGATAACAGTTAAGATATAACTTCAGTCGCTGATGAAAAAATAATTATACTTAGAAGAAGAAAAAACATCTTTATGTTGCTCCACTATTCCTGATAAGTCATTAATACAATATTAATTTGTGTTGCTTTTAACAGGTCAATAGCTTGCTGATAGACATTTAGTCAAGGCCACCACTTGACATTTGTATTGACGCTGCAACCTGCGGAATGTGATCCTTTCTGTGTCAATATATATATATACTGTATATTGATTCTGTATTGTATAACTGTTTTTTGTCCCAAATAAATAAAATAAAATATAGTATTGATCCAGGAAATAATGAGCAATGCTGAACTATTATCATAGAGGATGTTCAATAAAACTATTTGCTATTTAAATCAAGTCTATACTAATAATTTTAATTTTTGTTTGTAAATTTAATGTTTCTTTTTTTTGTAATACATTAACTGAAAAATAAATATTTTAGTGTAATTTAAAACCGTTTGGTGTAAAATTTTGTTTGTGTTTTAAAAAAAAATATTTTACTCAATTTTATTTATACATTGTATCTTATCATATGATACAATACATAAATAAAAGCGAGGGATAAAGTAGGAATGAAGAAAAACGGGTAAAATATCTATTTTATGTATGTTTACAAATTGTTCATGCCAATAATTACATAAAAATGTAAAACTTACCTCTATGTTTCCCATAGTTTGAAATGCGGTGAAGACGAACATAAATCCAAATCCAAGGATTAAAACGTTTGCAAATTTTCGATTCATTTTGCTGTTTTTTATAGCTACGAAACTAAACTAAAATTGTATTATTTACTAACTAAAAGCAATACGTTTCAACGCAAGACAATACGGGACTCAACTTCCCAACATGTAAAAGAGAACTGAGTTGTTGACGTAGTTTTTCAATGATATTATTATACGCAACTCTAAACTCCCTCCACCAGCGCACTAAGCGCGCAATAAAAGCAAAGAAATTATGTTTTCTTACATGTAAATAAATACACGACACGAAGCCTGTTTTATCTGTCAAATGTCAGTGTCAAAAATCAAAATTCAACCCTGCGTTCCGAAATGCGTCAAAAGCGACAATATCGCGAGTTCAACCAACATGCAACGTCACAATTACTACTCAATAGCCTTTATATTTTGTGACTATTAAATTTGGTTGGATTCGGAATATAATCACTTTTATTACAATTCGGAACACGGTGCCAAATGACATTTGTACGTTTTCGGATTTGTTCCATTTATTTTTGGCTTGGAAACAAAGTTCCTTCTAATACAGTATAGTTTTTCATTAGCATGTGATGTAAAACATTTTGATACTTTTACAGTATTTGAAAGCAATTTTTTCAACTCAGCCTTCTCGGCAAGCTTCGCTGAGGTAATGAATACTACAATAAAATTTCTTAGCACCATTTTACTGATTTCGTACGTGTTTCAATGATGCCACATATTGTTCCAGTTGTGCACTTGTAGTAGAAAACAACACCAATTTTACATCACAATCATCATCCATCATCATTTCAGCTAAAAGACGTACTTTGCTGGACATAGACCCCAAGTGTTGTCATAACGAACGGTCCTGTGCGTCTCGCATCCATTGCATTCTCGCGACTCTCACCAGGGTCATTGGTCCACCAAAATATCCACAAGGAATAAATTTGCGAATAATTAGAACAGTCACAGTCACGGGCCAAAAAAAAGCTACCTACACCAAGTACAATTTATAAACTGATCCACTGCCACCCTACAATGCATTATGCAGTCGCACGCAATGCCTTTAGTCGCCGGCGACTCTATAGCGATAATAGACTCTGGCCATCGAAAGATGGCCATAAAATAATTGTTAAACTTCGAATATGGCAGCATGTAAAAAAATGTCAAAATTGTGTTCTTGACGTTTCTTAGATAACTTATTTTAATTTACGCGCGTCATATTTTACTAATTTTGCTTAAAATTGTTAAGATTATTATTATAAAATCAAACGAACTTTATTTTCATCCGATAACTTTGTCTTTTATTTTTTCTTCTTTACTTATTTGACATTTTACATGTGCATTCTATACAATATTATTTTTCAGTAAGCACTGAAACAGTGGGTGAAAGTAACTATTTAGCAGCGGTGTAGTGTGCAGCACTTCTAACCATCGAAATCGGTAGCCCCTAAATTTTTGTAAGTACAAGTTTAAAAAACGGATTAGCTTCTTACTAGCCCGAGCACTCGGCAGGCAACTCTCTACAATAGCTAGTATTTATTAAATTATTATTTACTAACTTTTGCTCGCGGCTTCGCCCGCATGCATAAAATATAGCCCATGTCACTCAGGAATAAAGCAACTTTCTATAGGTGAAAAAATTTTCGCAACCAGTACTTTTAGAGATTACCTCCTGGAAACAAAAAAGAAACAAACTAAGTATACCTTCGTTATAATATTATAGTGTAGGTTGAATTGATCAATATTGTGTGAAAAATGCAAAAAGTTGCTAGTGACTTAAGTCACTGCGTCTGGAGTTCGACCGAACACAACTCGACGCCACCCGACGCCATATAGCGTTTTGTTAGATTCTAATGACATTAGTGCGTTTTGTTAGCTTATACAGATTACATAAACAAAGTAACTTTTTGTTTAGTTATCTGTGCATATTTTATTTTTCTGATTCATCGAGTGTATTTTAGTGCTGAATCTTTATACGTAAAATTACAAATAAATAAGCTAATTGTAGTGTTATATGTGAATAATGGAAATGTAGTGCCTTAATGGAAGTTTTGTGTAGTTAATTTACGTATATCTCGACTGCAACATTATTTGATGAGGATGATCTCATTGACATTCTGACATTACGTTCGTTTTAGCGAAATCTTGATCGTTTTATTATTTTGCTATTGGGTCCAATGACCTTGTAACTTAAAAATAATTTCATCGAAACTGATTAGTGACAATGAAGAAACAGTTCTATAGGGTTAAGCAACTCGCCGACCAAACGTTTTCAAGGTATACTAAGTACTTAACATTATCTTAGCTATCAGATAAGATTCACCTCTTTGTAGGTTTGGTTCGTTGTTATTGTAATCTTCATACCAGTATCAGTAGCAGTAGAACCTATGTAGCAGCTAGTATCATGAGAAAAAAGTAAAATTTACTTTTGAACTTGTTGTGTTACATATAATTATATGGTCTTAGTTATATCAACACTTTGTGATTAATACTGATATTCACAGGTCAGGAAAAGCGGAAGGGTTAACAGATGAGTTACAAACAGCAGACCGAAAGGTGGAGCACCTCAGAAATGCCTTACAGCTGGTCAGCAAGCGACTGTCAACCGGAGCTGGCAGTACACAGGGCCAGGACCCTGCAGCTAGAGAAAAAAGACTAAAGAAACTGCCTGAATACCTCCTTGGATTATCTATGTGTGA
Source organism: Mythimna pallens (assembly GCA_961205895.1). Classification (NCBI taxonomy): domain Eukaryota; kingdom Metazoa; phylum Arthropoda; class Insecta; order Lepidoptera; family Noctuidae; genus Mythimna; species Mythimna pallens. Next base: position 9,169,952 of record OY540831.1, on the reverse strand, counting down.
AGCTAGCAACTTTGATGATGATGATAGCATTTTGAAATATATTTTATTTGAATGTGGTAAGTGTTAAATTTACCTTATCTGGCTTTAGTAATAGAGGATAAATCTAATTTTAATCAAAAATAGAAATAATAAAATTAATTGTCTCTCTTTTTAGGTAAAACTGAAAAGTTTCTGGCAAATGAGATTGCTGAGCATGAACTGAAAGTGGAACAGCTAGTGTGTGCTCCATTAACTACAATTAGTGATCAAGACCTCCCAGCCATAATGAAAGCTAAGAAACATCTCAGCAGGCTTATGAGCGAGAAGGACAGTGCGGCCAGCAGATATCATGTGAGTTATATCTTATTGAGATGTCACTTATCAAGAGTTATCTTTGAATTTCCAGATCAATTCTTAATGTTTACCTTATCTGGCTCTAAGAGATGTGTGTCACATAAACAAAACTGGTAAACTATGTTTTGATATTTAAGAGCTTTTCAATGTCAAATTAATCTATATAAGATAACTGATATTTACTATGGTTTGCCATTGAGAATATTTATATATTCTGTGTGGACAACAGACTAAACAGACACAAATATGCAATTACAGATTTGAGTAAAATAACTTGTATACTGATTAGTTTGGTTATTTTTAACCAGTGTGCCACCAGTGCCATTATTAGTGGCACAAGGTACTTTCAGAAATTAAGTAACAAAAGTAGCCCTTAAAAAAGAGTAGAAAAATATTGTCCTTATAGTGAACTTTTGTTTTGTTACATCTTTACATCTGTCAACATTTTAGGCCTGGTTTCACAATCAAAGTCTACAGAGTACACACTTTCAAGTCAAGCTTATAACATAAATAAGTAAAATACTTATAAGCAGTTTTGGTGGTGTGTTGCTTTTGACGTCATAATTGCCTTCCTTTAGTTAAAAAAAAAAATATTACTGTAAACCTGCATCATTTCACAGTTAGACGAAGGTCTGTCCCAAATAAATAACATTTAAAATTCATTTTACTTAAAATTGGTACTATTTTCATGTCAAATTGGTTTAAACCTAAATAAGTTTATTTATTTTGATTAGATTACACAATATCAATAAGTGTTCACTAGATAAGATTGCACATGAAGCTTTAACTTGTAATTTTTTTCTGCAGCATTTAGAGCGTGCAAAAGAAGAGAATCCGATCAAATTAAATGCTGCACGAGAAGAGTTGGAGGATGTTGGGATACGGGTGGAGGCAGCAAGGGATGCCTTGGCTGCAGACATGTTTGCGCTTGTCGCGAAAGAAGCCCAACTTGCTCACACCCTACTGCAGTATGTCAAGCTGCAGAGAGCATACCATGAGTCCGCACTACATTCCCTACAAGATACAGTCCCGGAGCTAGAACGATTCATTAGTAAGTATATTGAATTGGTTAATAGACGCACTGCTATGTAGTTATAGTTTGCAGTTTGCACAAGTGTCATTCTCTATTTGTGAGTTTGGTCTACAAGCTTCATTATTTATAAAGTTCTTGTATGTTTGTAAACAACAGCATAACAAGTATAGTAATTATTTTACATATTCTGACCTTCTTGAATAATTTCATTTGTTTTCATTGTTGTATCAATAAATAATGTGGATTTTAAATACATTATAAAAATGTAATTAGGAAATTATATATTTACTTATGTGATTAGTTATCTAACATTGGTTAATTTAACAGTGGTTAATCTCTGTTGGTTGGTTCTATAATTAGATGTCTGTGCAAATTGTTTTATCAACATCCTCATATAATTATTCAATAATCATTTCCATAAAATAATGCGGACTTTGGTTGGCTTGCTGTTATGCATAGCCTGAAGGATATATTAAAAATTATCCTGTCATACCTAATGTTAAACTTTGGTGGTTAGCTGATATGAATTTGATTGTCATTTTACTTATTTATTTATACACTGTAATAGGATGTTTTGCTGTTATTCTACTGAAATAATGTACAGTAATGTCATATGGGTTAAATAAAAGTTCTGTTTATGAATTCAAATATAGTTTTGTAAATAAACATAAAGGGATAGTCGTTTTTGGATGATGCATTAGTATTACTTTACCACCACGAATATACATAGCAGAGATTAGGCATGTATACTAGAACGGTTCTGGATCTTCAGACTTAGTAGACTTCCTATTACAACTTTTGAAATACTCGATCCACCTAGTCTCACTGTGCCACGCGGTGCACGGCATCCGCGGTCCGAAGTACCGCCCCGACGCGGCAAATTGCCTAAATAATTCGTATGACAGTCAATTGAATTTGAACCATATTTCAATGTATGTAAAAGTAACGCGGTGAGCTTTTTTACTAGTCTAATGCAGTCAGTGCAGTTTTACTGGCCTGTTGGTCTAGTGGTTAGAGGCCCTGGCTATTCTGCCGGAGGTCGTGGGTTCGATTCTCCCACCCAGGACAAATGTTTGTGTGATGAGCACGATCATTTGTTGTGTCTGGGTGTAATTTACCTATTATATGTATATATTTAGAAATATATAAATATGTTTATCAGTTGTCTAGTACTCATAACACATCAGTTGTGCAATATTATTATTAATACAACTCTCTCTCTCCGTCTTCTTTGTCTGTCACGCGACACGAGTGTCTGTGACACGAGTCGGGACTCCAACCACTAGACAGATCACATTGTAGTGTTCAATTATCAAAATGCAGTCGAGTATCAAGTATGGACTCATGAGAATGAGACCTCGGTGAACGCAAGGCCAGCTAGTCAAAATTCTGATAACTCTGAAAAATTAATTCAAATCTTTAAACTCGTCAACAATCTACAAAGCAAATAAATCTTTACGTTGACAGCTCTATGACTGAGTAAAATATGAAGGGAACACACATTTTACAATTCATAACTGCATATATTATGTTCCTACGCTACAACGCGAATCTGTGGTACGCAAGAAGACTAGGCGCACCTAGTACAACAAGTGTGAGTCGGACTCGCGCACTGAGAGTTCCGCACAAATTTACAGTTTTCAGATTTATTTCTACACTTGTGCTACAAGACCTTGCTTCGTGTCAATTTTCAGGTTTCTAGGTCAACAGGAAGTACCCTTTGAATTTTGATTCCCTTGCGACATAAACGGCCGTATCTTTTTTTTTTCGTTTAAAAGTTCGATTTTTTCACTGCTTCGAGGGATTGCAGATTTGAACAAATGGTTTATAATTTCAACTCGATACCTTACGTGTTCACGAGATAAAGGGTCTTGACAGACAGACGGACAACAAAGTGATCCTATAAAGGTTCCGATTTTTCCTTTTGCGCTACGGAACCCTAAAAATGTTTCTATTTGTCGACACGGTTGCCGCAGTGGTTGAGCGATTGGCTGCTACGCTGCGTATCGCGGGTTCGATTCCCGCACGGAACAAATATTTTTATGACCCACAGATATTTGTTACGGTTCTGGGTGTCTTTGTATGTGAGTTTACATGTTCATGAACGTACCCACGATACGGGAATAATTCCTAGTGTGAGGCATCGTTTTTTTTTTTTGAATACGTAGGCCTCTGCAATCGCACGACATATCATTCGATATTCGACTACAATCATCCATCTACTATCACATTCAAAGATACCTCAAGTAAAATAAAAAAGCTACAATATCAAATCTAACATTCAAAGTCAGCCAAGCATTTGAAGGTATCCAAATTTGCGTTCAATAAATTATGTATGCTTCCTTTGCATCAGTCTAATATATACATCCGTCGTCGACACGTTCATTCATCGACATGATACTTCCGCCGTTGGACTGGACTATACCAATTTAGTAATGTACCTACTCAAGCAGGTGCTGTAGCTGTATTTTTATATCGAGTTTAAAAAAATAATGCCAGGGTTTCTATGAAATCTGGGTTCACCTTCCAATAGCTATGTATGTGTTATATGGTTTGGGTAGGTAATTTAGAGCTGAATAAAAGTTACTATGGCACCAAGTTCCAAATCTTTTCAGAGTTATTGTAATGCTTCTTTTTTACAAATAAAGCAATGATAATGTATTTTGTGATTAAATGTCAAATCTATATATATATATATATATAAACTCAAAAACGGCTGGATTTGGCTAATTTTGGTCTTGAAATATTCGAGATAGTCCAGGGAAGGACTATCGATTTCTTACCGTTTAAAAGATAGATGGAAAAAATCACGAAAAATGAAATCCGAATACAACGCCATCTTTAATTAAAATGAATTATGCTGTTCTGGTTATGCCAGTAGATGGCATTATCTTTAATATTAAGCGGTACGAAGTTCGCCGGGTCAGCTAGTGTGAAATAAAGTGAAGTGAATGGCTTGTTTTTCACTCGCTTTTTTATAAGGGCAGGAAAGGGAAAGAGACTGAGTGCTTAGTGTAGTTCCAATATTTCCAATAGTAGGTATGGTTAACCTAGAACAAAAAAAAAATACTTTGTCTTACGCATGTCACCTCTACCACGCATAAGCATCACCTGCACAGACGAACCCACGCAGGGCGCTGGAAATGAAAATGCTATTTTGCTTACTGTTTTACTCTAACTAACGACATAATTTATAACTGTAGGTTAACATCTACATAGTACGTGTATAAACAGAGAAATACAATATATGACTTTGTTTGGTTATTGGCAAAACAAAAATGTTAAACGAAGAATAACTTCGAAGGGACAAAAATTTGGAACATGGCGCCATTACAATTTTTATTCACATCAAAATTACCTATCCAACTATGTAATACAGCTATTGGAAGGTCCAGAATTTGTATCCTCCTTTAAATAAAAAAGACGCATTATGTACCTACTGTTTGTTTCTTTAAAGTTTTGTGATCTTCAAGAACAATGGTCACTGCTTTCATTATCATTGTCAAGACAATAGATGTAATTCTTCAGATCGAATGTGTGTGACATGTCATTCGATTCCGAGTTTATAATGAAAGGGCATTAAATAAAAGACATTACCATTGTATACAACTTTAGTTATATATTTAAATATATAAATTTGCATAAGCATAGCAAAATCTTATATATAATATTCCCACTGCTGGGACTCGGGCCTCCTCTCTAGGAGAACGAAATACATTAATTAGAATATTACAATCAGTTGTCGAGTAGTTCTGACGACTTTGAATGGTTTTCCTCATCATTATTTAATAGTACCTAAAACAGAATTATAATAAACGATGATAACAAAATAATTATACTGACCTCGCTCTATCAGAAATACCAGAAATATCGAAATTATCCAATTATACTAACCAAAAAGTTCAAAATTTCCTGTTGTTTTCCCCATTCGCATAAATTTATATCAGTACACGTAAAAAGGCTTTTAGAGCTGATTTGAATATAATTATTATATTGATTAAGATTCCATAATATCATAATGTATACAGTAGATCTAGGAGCCAATGGATCGTTTATTGACATTGTTTGGAAACTGGAATGTTCTAGAACCAAACATTCGAATACATGTGAAAATGGATGACAAACACACACTGAGCCCGCTTAGATAAAGGACCAGACCCTTTCTCAGAGAAGAGGCCCGTATCCCTAGGAGTGGGAACACCATATTATTTTGCTTAGGTTTATAATTATTGTTCTTATGTTATATTGCTATCACTCAGAAAACTGTAGCCCAGCGCGGATGATACCTCCCTCGTTGATAAAGTAGCCTTCTACAATCAACCTGAGGGTAAAAGTAATTTCTTTACTAAGTTTATTTTGAAAAAAACATGAAATTATAATTGAATATATCTCAAGTTCTAAATAAAAAAATTGTTCCATAAAGCCTTAAATACATTAAGGGACAACATGTCCTGCGTCACGTGAATGCGTTGTAAAAGGTTGGAGGGCACGTTACGGGACACTGAGCAACGTTGCAATGTCACGTACAATGTGTTCCAAATAAGAATAGGATCGATTGCCATGTTGTGACGTCACGTCATACTGTCAAATCGAAAAAATACAATGGTAAGCAAAACAAAAATATATATATATTTTCAAACTGTGAACGAAAAAGTTTAATCAGAATCCAGTTCTTCAATTTTGCCCAATTTCTTGCGATTTGACAGTATGACGTGACGTCACAATATGGCAATCGATCCTATTCTTATTTGGAACGCATGTAGATTCAGCGTTGCGCGTCATGTTGGCGACATTTTGTCCCCTAGTTTGTCTGAAACTTTACTTTTCACAGTTCCCACTCGATGGCTTTCAAATGAGTCTATACTTAAACCCTGCGAAGTCCTCACACTAGTGTTTTCTATCTCGGCGACGATACCCGCCTGAAGCCTCGTTCTCTCGAACGCACAGCGCTGCAGTATGCGGTGTCGGACATGTAATCCTTCTTACCGCTGAAGCATACTGCAATGAAACAAAAGACCGTTTAGGACTTTTTCATGCCCACACTACGTTACAACTGTACTTCTTTAAGAAAACCACTTGTATTACTTATAACGACAAAAATAGTAATAGTAACATAACCTTCTGTTTCAGACGACAGTTCCGTGAAGCCGGTGTTCGGGTATCCTTTAGAAGAGCACCTGAGGGTGACGGGGCGCACTATAGCGTTCCCGATAGAGCTGTGTGTCTGTACGTTGCACGAACTGGCACTAAATGAGGAGGGACTATTCAGGATCGCAGGCGGTGAGTAAGAGGAAAATTAATGGTCTATATATGTATATCTGTAGGTAAAATACGCTCTTTAGTCGTGGACACCAACCCGAAATACAAATACAATATGTATATAAGGCAACCACTACTGACTGACTGATTTATCAACACTTAGCTCAAACCTATGAACGGATTGCTCTGAAATTTGGCGCACATTGTTATTATGACGTAGACATGTGCTGAGAAAGGATTTTCCTAAATTCACTCCCTAAGGGAATGAAATAGAGGTTCAAAGTTGTATGGTTTTGTTTTTCTTATGAGTTAACGTGCACATACTATTTTTACATGAATGTATGTTGCTCTATACAGTTACTTATCTACATATTTTGGCGAATTACTTGATGACTCATAGCATGAATTTATCGCAAAAATTATTCATACCTCCTTAAACAAAATTACAAGAATTATTTATGTGAGTTGACATGACTTGATACAGCAGGTCAAATTGATTGGGCGAATTATTTTCGTGCCTGATTTATTATATGATAATTTAATATACGCGGGAAATAGCAACATAAAAGTCTCACATGAAATTGTGGTTTATTTTGATGGAAGGAATGTTCATTGTCGTACGCAAGACATTAGTGGGTACTGTCGGCGGCACGAAACATGGCAAGCGACATTAGATGCGCAGAAGTCGTTTTTGAGTCTCTTTGGTTAGCATGCGGGATGAGGGGAACGGGGTACCATCGTGCCGAGCGCACGATTGATTGGTCAGTTCGTTTGCTCCAAAATACACTTGCGTGTAGTAATGTTGTACCCTTTGTATACGTTGAGTTTTTGTTACGAGTTTGAATTATTTTATTGTTTTGTTGAGTTGTAGACTTATAGTCAAGGAAGGTAAAAGTTCTGATTACTGTATTTAGGACACCGATAACCGAAATACCGATCACAGAGATCGACACTTTTGACTAGTCCGTGATAAGAACCTGTGTGCATAATTACCACATAACGAATGAAGATGATATTAATTTTAATGGCTCTGAGTGCAAGCTACGCAATGATCTAGGCTTCCGGTGGAAAAATACATACGCCGGAAATATAACCTCCTCCTTTTTGAAGTCGGTTAAAAAGTGTAATAAGCTGTTGTTAATTGAAATCCTTAAAATGATGTTTCCTTAAGTGTTTTAAAATAATAATGTTCTAAATTATTATTTTAAAACACTTATCTACGAAACCTAACAATAACTAAAATACTTTCGATGTATAATAAACTTCAGAACCCTTGCATATATTATTTATACCGCCTAATATACTTCAACTTACATAAATTATGGCAATAACCATAGAATACCTACTGATAAAATTATCATAAAAATAGTCGACCGTTTTTTGTTTCACGAAGTGTAGCATGCGCGATCTTTCCCTCACCACGCCAAAACCTTGCCATGTCGCTGCCGACTGTATCCTAGATTCCACTATTCAAGCGTGATCAATGGTGTAGTACATTGATTGCAAAATATCTGTGACACTCTCATAACAGATGTCTATTATTAGTACTCTGACTGCTTCAATGATGTTTATCATAACAATGCCAGTAATGACTAATGTTCGTCTCTTCTAGGCTCCTCGAAAGTACGCAGATTGAAACTATCTCTGGACGCGGGCCTGTTCACCGTGCCGCTGCCCCGGGACTACCGGGACATGCATGTCGTGGCCTCCGTCCTCAAGTGCTACCTCCGAGAGCTGCCCGAACCCCTTCTAACATACCGCCTCTACGAAAACTTCGTGAACGCATCTCGACAACCCTCGGAACAAACTCGACTGAACGCTCTCTGGGAAGCCATACACTTACTGCCTGAGGCTAACTTCCAAAATCTTAGGTATCTTATCAAATTTTTGTCTACTTTGACACAGAACCAAAGTACAAACAAAATGACGCCCTCGAACCTCGCCATCGTGATCGCGCCCAACCTGCTGTGGGCGGCTGACGACAGCACCTTCGACATGAACATCACCACCGCTGTGAACTGCATCGTGGAGCTGCTCATCAAGCACGCCGACTGGTTCTACAAAGACGACGTCAACTTCTTCATTTCATTCACCAAAGAAGATCTACTTCCAGATCAATGCGAGTACGGCTTCTCACCAAACTTCGTCCACGGTTATAATCAAACCGCAGCACTGAGTCAGGATCCGACGAACGGAGACTACAGCAGCATGAGCAAGTCTATGTTCGATTACAATCACCAAAGTCTCAGCAAAGTAACGGACGGCGGCCGACACTCCAGGAGCAACAGTCACGACACTAGTTTAATATTGCTTGAGAACGACATCAAGAAGGCTCAGTCTAACAGCTCATTGTCTGACCAATCTAGTCCCCCACACGGAAGCCCAAAGCCGATAATGAGACGAAAAAACAAGCCTTTAGCCCCAGTGCCCCCTAACTTTACTCCAGATAAAAATAAGAAAGTGGAGCCACAGCAACCACAGCCGCAGCCGGCGCCCGAAGTAGTGAGAGAACAACCGAGTGCAGCGAAGGCTGACATCGACAAGCCTGCCAAGCCGCCCAGACCCGTCATATCTGCGGATACCGGCAAAGTGATCAGCGGCGTACAGACTATCAACCGCTCCACGTACAGACAGAGCCGAGCCATGAAGGAGGAGGCGGCGCGCTGCGGCTCTCGCGAGAACCTCGCCGACACGCGGCGGCAGAGCCTCGAGCTCGACAAGGACAAACTCGACATACTCAAGTCGCCCGACGGGAAGGAGACCACACTAGTCGTGAAGAACGTTACTGCGCAGACGGGCGTCGTGGGCCGTATGAAGGTGGTCGGCGACGCGTATAACAGCGGTCCGGCGTCGTTGGGAGCCGAACGAACATTCGCTGTAGACAGAGCGACGCCTATACGGCTGCAGGCGGCGCCCAAGCCGGCCGGCCAGCCGCCGCCCCGGCCCGTGGCCGCGCCGCGCACCATCGTGCCCGCGCTGCCCGACGACGCCGACGTCACGCTGCGCCACAAGCCCGCCGTGCCCGAGCGCCCCGCCACGCTGCGCCCGCAGAGCTTCCGCGCCCCGAGATCCTCTCTAAGCGACGCCCCGGACGGCTCGCCAACAGTCTTGGAACGTACACACATTTACACCGTCGATAAACAACACCCGACTGTTATCCAAGTAGGAGCAAACGCTGGAGTGGTCGACAAAGAGGGTGAGGAAGCACCGCGCGCGACCGTGCAGCGCACGCACAGTTCTGGAGGTCGGGATGGGGACCTGGAGGAGCCGCGCAGCCTGTGCGTGGCGAGCCGGCAGCTGTCGCAGTCGGAGGGAGACATCACAGAATGCCCGTCGCCGCGGCCGCAGCCGTCACGACCGCCGCGCCCGCTGGTGCCCGCGCCGCCGCCGCCCGTGGCCGCCCCTGCTGCCGCGGTGAGCCAGGCGATCCAACCACCCGCCCCAGTGGCCCCTGCGCCCGCTGCGCAGCCGGCCCAGGCCGTACTGCAGTCCGCCCAGGCGGTGGCGCCACAAAGGGAGAGTACGGATCTTTAGCAGCCGCCGTTCAGCCCCGTGCCCATGCCGAGGTTGAAGCGCAGACGCTAGGTGTCCGGTTCCACGTGGCGTGGGCACCACGTCGGTGTACGGTTCCACGTGGCGTGGGTACCACGTCGGTGTACGGTTCCACGTGGCGTGGGCACGACGTCGGTGTCCGGATCGTGCTCCAGCACACTACTTCTAGTTCCCGCTGTCGTGAATTATAAAGTCGCAACGAGACTGATGTTCGCTCTTATTTTCTGCTAAAACCGAGTCTCGGTCGCGTAGAAAGGTATTTGAGAATCGTTTTTCTTTGCATCAAATGAGTATTATGTATTTATTTTTGTAAAATTGTAGCATTAATAATAAGATAACACGTGATAATTTGAATAATATTATCTATTACCAAAATAGAAATTACAGCTTTTGCGTAATGCGTAGGTCTGACGATTAATGATTGACCCCTGGAATGTTATTCCATAAAGACATATCGGTTAGATTGTCTATGTAGCTTTTTTATGCAATCTAATTTTATTATAATAAAATAATGAAACGTTGTAAGCTAGTTTGTACAATGAGTGAATGTTGCAATTAATACTTGTGATATTAGAAAAATATAATCACCACTCCCGGTGGACGAGGCAGGCGGGAGCATGCACAAATGTCACGAACAGCCATATTTTACGATATTGATGTGATGGTGTGTTTCCATTGACCCGCAGACATTTGGCCACCGCCGGCAAGTCATTTTATTTGTTAGCCACTGAGACGCATTTTCGACTAATTGGCTGCTAAACATAGACTTTATTTTTTTTGTATTCAGAGTAAATTATTTGTATTTATAAAGCTCCGGCGTTGACCAACTGAATGTGTCTAATGGCAGTGTACCGTCGTGACTTGTCAATGCATTAGTTAGTATTCGACGCAATGCTGTTTCAATGACTATTATTTTAGCTGTAAGTATGTTATGTAGTGTTTACAATCTTATGTGATATGCATTTTATTATTATATACTTCAAGTATACCAGCTTCTGTTGTAAGTATTAATAAAATAGCCCAAACATTATGAGCGTTTTTTACTTCATTACCAACTACTTAAACGCGCCTAACATAAACTGAAGGTGTTTTATCTATGAAATACCTACCTACTTATTGGATATATGTTAAACAAGAGGAAATAACTCACGCCAACCTGTTTGAGTTGTCAGTCATAATTTATTATGTAAATATTGGTTATAAAACTCTCATTCATTCTTTAACAAAACTAACGATATGCACGGTGTCTTTGACATCGACGCACAAACGAATACCACTGATCCAGTACATGATTCTGGATCCCCTAGTGGTGGAATTTTTCGTCGGCTTATTACTAATTAAAAAAAAAAAACTACTTTTTTAAAACTGTAAAATCTTTATTCTAACCAACCCCGATGATATTTTTGACTCGCGCGCTGAGGGTTCCGTACAAACTTACACATGAAAACAGTTCAATTCCCGAATTGAGTTACGAAGATTTTTCCAAACCGCAATTTTTTTTTGTGATTTAAGTACAAATTTACAGTTTTAAGATATTTTCCTTTGTGCTATGAGACTTTGCTTTATGCCAAATTTTAGGATCCTAGGTCAACGGGAAGTACCCTGAGAATTTTGATTCCCTTGAGAGTGTCGAAATATACGTTTTTTTTTGCGACATAAACGACCATATCTTTTTTTCGTTAACTCTGAAGTTTGATTTTTTGATTTTTCACAGCATCAAGAGACCGCAGACTTGAGTGTAGTTTTAATTTCAACTCCATACCTCCACGCGTTTCCGAGATAAAGGGTCTTGACAGACAAACCGACAACAAAGTGATCCTATAAGGGTTCCGTTTTCCTATTTGAGGTACGGAACCCTAACAACAAAAAAAAATAATTTAAAGTCATAGGGGTAGATGAAATCCTAAATCGTTATTGTAATTAACCCCGATGACATTTTAAATTTTAAAAGTAATTCATTAATTTTTTTCACTAAAAATGTTAAACAGTTTAAATTTTATACAATTTTATAATTTAAATTAAAAAACGTGATTAGGTATAACATCGTTTTCATCAAGATGCGGTGTTAACCTGGTAAAGAAGTCTTTCCCATAGCTTCGACAACAATAATAATCACCAATTCGGCTTTCGCAAAGATCATTCCACTGTGGAGCAAGTGCATAGAGTCTACCACACGATCAGACAATGCCTTGAGAAGAAGGAGTATTGCTCAGCAACTTTCATTGACGTCCAGCAGGCCTTCGACCGGAGTATGGCATAAAGGCCTGCTGTATAAAATTAAAAAAACCCTTCCACAATCGTTCTATCTTCTGATTAAGTCTTACCTAAATGAGAAAAAGTTTCAAGTTAAATAACGTAGCGCGTAATCTCTGCATACCTGCCGCGCGGGGGTGCCTCAAAGCTTGGTCCTTGGTCGAATGTTGTACAACATCACCCATGACCTACCTCAAGCTGCAAACGTAACTGTTGCAACCTTCGCTGATGATGCCGCATTTCATGCATCCAGTAGTGATTCAGACGAAGCCAGTAGATGCCTACAAAACCAGCTCAACCAAACCAACGAGTGGTTGCGAAGATGGCGTGAAAAAGCGAGTGCCCCTAAATCGCACCACATTCATAATAATAATAATAATTTTCGTTTATTTCTCCTCAAAAAACAAGACCTTATGATTAACAAAAATTCAAATTACCTGCAGGAACATTTTTGAGTCAAGTGAATGTGGGAACATTACATTCACGTTAAGAAAAAAGCAGTGCCCAACAGTCAAACCTGACCAGAATCCTTTACCACCTTGATTTTTTTTTAAATAGCAAAAACTGACAAAAAATTTCACCACTGGGGGTTCAGAATCATGTACTGGATCCATGGTATTTGTTTGTGCGTCGATGTCAAAGACACCCCGTTTATACATCGAAGTACTTCGAAAAAGTTTTTTTTTTTTTTTTGAGGTAGGAAATCATACAATGACTTACCCTCTTGATCCAGTCTAGAACGGGAGACAGCTCTAGGATGGGGCCGGAGCGCGTGTCAGACTTACTGATCAAAACCATACTGGTGTCCTTTGCGCCCTAGAACTTCATAAAATCCTCCTTTTTTGTAATGTTGGTGCTGCTACGTTAAAATGCTCATATTGGATTCAATTTTGCTGCCCTGCTGGTAATTAACAGAATCGTTAAATAACAAACAAAACCTTTAAAAAAATATAACAGCCTTCAATTGTTTCGCCGTACACAGTTGATTGCAGCGGGAATATTTTCTAAAACCGCAGCTTCATAATCAGTCCAAAATAAAACAAAACTTTCATTAAATATGTCTATATTTACGTCTGCCATTTGACAATGTAGTAGTTACGTTTGCCAACCCGGAGCAATGACAGTAAGTTGGGGAGTATGTGTGCAGACTGCGTGATAACTTCGTCGATCTTCTTTATTTTCTGGTGGTTGATGTAGAAGCCGCCGGCTTGTATGATCCTCATCGCGTCATCTAGTAAAGAGAGATGGTTCGTACATTAGAAAGAACATATGAGATCGACATAGTTGTAAGTTTAATAAATACAAAATAAGTAAAACCAAAATATTTATGGCATTGTGGGGAAGAATTGAGCGTTTATTCTAAGTTCTATAAAAACAGGTGGACGCCACGCGGCAGTAGCATGTTTGGTCACATATATGATATTTGATGGCTTTTGATTATTATATTAGGTATTTACAGGGCAATAATATGCAATATAATAATAAGGTGGGATATCATTAAATAACTTCTTCCGCTCTAGGTGGAGCGAGGTGTGAGACTCACTGACTAAAACCCACCTGTGTTCCTACAGTTGACCTTTGCGTTTCAAGGCCACGGTATCTATTTCTTTCGAACATTCTTGCAGCCTAAATGACACATTTTGAGTAACAATTTTATTTATTCAAAGGAGCTAGACCATTGGCCCCCAAATATCAAAACTATCAATGCATTCGACTACTTTCCTGGATAAGTCTTTTACTGTCCAGGCCGCTCGTCTATGGAATGCATTGCCTGTAGCAATAAAACGTGCGCAAACATTGCCTGTCACTGCATGTCTTCGTTTTGTCACTTATTTTCTTGCTTATATATATTTTGTATTTATACGTGTATCTATTTTAGGATTAAGTATCTATCAAGTTTTGTTTACATTTATATTTGCATCAAGTGCAACCCCATTTTGTGTCCAGACAATCTCAGTCCATTCCAGGTTGCCTGGAAGAAATCGCCGAGTGCGATAAGGCCACCAATAGTATGTTTTTTTATTATAAATTTTAAATTTGTAATTTTTAATCTTCGTGTGCAATAAAGTATATGTATAGTACAAATACATAAATAAACTAACAATCATAAAATAAAGAATAACTTACTTTCAGTGGGGAAGCATTTGGCCTTCATGCCAAGTTCTAACACCGTAATACCAGGTGAAAGCAGCAGGTTCGTCACAGTCGCGTTCTCAAATATTTGTTCCAACTCGGTCCTGCTGAGTGCTACGAGAGACTTCACATCTTTGCTGTATATCGCCTCAGTTGCTTTCATTGCTCGCTCCAATCCTTCCTCTGGAAATTGAGAAATTGTTTTTTTAGGAATACTGTATGAGTTAACCACGATCTATGAGCGAGTGAACGATAAATAATACTTATTTTGCAAATAGATTTTTAAAAAGACTTTTGCACGTATATTGAGGCCGGAAATCGCCTTGAGTTGACGTTTTCCTCGTCAATGCCGTGTGGAGATACGTCCATAAAATTGAACTGAAGGAACACAGGTGGGTAACTTCTGTCCATCGGAATGAACAACTTTCTTCAAGGAAGTCATATAGTCAATACTCAAAACTAAATGGTACCCTAAACACTAATTTTGATCTACCGATAATAACTTTGGAAAGTATAATTTTTTTTTTTTGGGATTTCAATGACTTTCTTATAGAATTTCTTATAGAAAGACGCTCATTCTAATGTGCAAAAGCAATTTTTATTAACCTTTCGTATGCCGTAATTAGAGACACAATTAAAAAGCGATTGTGTCTCGCGTGGATCCGCGTCTAAAACATACGAAAGGTCAAATACGACCATACTTTTCCTTTACTCTCTGTATTCATTCTTTTTACGAGGGTGTGCCGATATAAACCTTATATCGTTCTAGATAAAGCTCTAATTTCAATGCTGCCCATACATAGGAAGCAAGTATGGGCAGCATTGAAATTAGAGCTTTATTGAGAACAATATAAGGTTTTTATTGGCGCACCCTCATTGTTGTGAAACAATGGAACAGTTATCAAGTACTTACTTCCATGTACTAAAGTTGTAAGCTGGTCAGCCAAACATGTCTGTGGATACCTTTGCTCTGGATGTTCTTTATGTTTGAACATTATATCCTGGATTTCCCCTAAACTATAGAATGTGAACAACTTTAGTAGTTTCTCTACTTCTGAGTCTTTTGTTCTTATAAAGAACTGATATAGGGCGTAAGGACTAGTTTTCTTTGGATCAAGCCATACAGCGTTCCCTGCTGATTTGCCGAATTTGTCACCTTCTTCTGTTGTGACTAAAGGTAAGGTTAGACCTGGAAAGAAAACAACAGCATTATTATGAAAATGATTTTCATACACTCAACTAAATTTAAATGTGCACCTTTTTTTAAGGTGGGAAAATCATCTAATGACATATACCGCTCTTGGGCGGAGCGGGAGAAAGTGTCAGATTTTTACTGACCAAAAACCCACTCCTGTTCCTTCTTTGCCTTCGTCCCAGGGCCCCGGGTTTCGCTTTCACACTACCCATGGAAAGAATATGCACCTTTCGAAAAAATTCTTCGTAAGTAGTAATCATTGAAAAGTCAGGTGTTAGATTGCTCACCTAATGGAACTTATAAGCAATTTAATTGAAAAACGTACCATAAACACTTTTCTTTGTCGTTCTGCTTATTAATTCATGACCGGCACTTATGTTGCCCATTTGATCACTTCCTCCTATCTGAAACAGTAAAGTTTCGAATTATGATAACCATTTTACCTATATTTCGATTCACAAACATTACACACAATGAAAATGGTTTTACCTGAAATCTACAATTAAATTCTTTCAATAAATGTTGCCAGTCATAAGACTGGAATATCTGGTAAGCAAATTCAGTGAAACTCATCCCTATCTCAGAATTTATTCTGGATTGCACACTTTGTTTCAGTAACATAGTGCCCATTCGGAAATTTCTTCCTATTTCACTCACAAATTGTATGGAGTCTATATTTCTGTACCATGTCTCATTATTTACTACCCTGAAAATAAATTATATTCTCTATTACTTATAAGTTTTATTATCATCTATGGTAAACATCTTGATCTATGGTGCACAGACTTGGTCTTTGAGCATTGTCCAGAAGTCTAAACCCAAGATTTGCAAACAAGCAATGGAGCACAGTATTATAAAGGGATTGAGTTTGAAACACTATACTGCGCAAAAGGCTGCTTAACTTAAATGGGGCTGGGCAGATGTCTGCCACATGCCCGACAAATTATGTGCCAAAATAGCAGAGTTGGTGCCCTAAGACAGTGAGACGGAATCTCGACAGACCACGAAGTAAACGGTGGGACGAACTGGACAGAATTGGTCAGAACTGGAAGGAGGAAGCGCAAGCCTGCGAAGATGAAAGAACTGGAGGGAGACCTTTGCTAAGGAGTGGGACAAACCAGGCTAGCACAACAAATAAATAAAAAAATAAACATGCAGCAATAGCAGAATAGGCAACATCATTTTTAAAATTCCAGGAACGGCTGTTTCGATTTTGACGGGACTTTCACTGATAGATAGCTGATTTTATTTTAGAGACAGGATTAGAGTTTAGTGCAAAAATAAAACTTCTCCAAATTGTGACCAAATTGCATTGCATTGTTTTATGACTCTGACGCGAACGAAGTCGCAGGCACCAGCTAGTTAAAAATATAATACAATATGCAATGGGATGATTTTTATATAAATCACTTCCTTACAGGTAGTTAGGTACAATAGGTCTATAATTACTTGATAGGTTTAAGTTTACTTTCATCATTATTCCAGATATACTTCTTATGGTTTTCAAATACTGTTTCAAGATTGCTTTCGATGCATTTAATATTTTCTTGTATAATATCACTTTGTAAAGCAATGCGGTCTGTACTCCTTCCACTTGGGTCACCTATGTATCCTGTGGCTCCACCTAACTGGAAAAATAAAAAACGCCAATTTATCAAGGTGTCACATGGGTAATAACCAAATCTAAACAAATCTAATATTATTATAATTTTAATAATATTATAAACCTAAATAAATTATAAGAGGTAAAAATTTGAAAGTTGAACTAACTGTGAATTGTGAACCTATCCTGAAAATTCATTCACTAATATGTAAGTGCTTACCCCAGCGTCGATCTTACCCCGATGGTAAGATCGGCGCTGGGGTAAGATCAAATAAATCAAATATCCCACTTATTTGGCTAGATTTTTTTTAATACTAGCCACATTATGGTCCGAGCGGAAAATGACGTGGCACGCAATATGAAATAGCCAACCGTTATAACCTAGCGCCTTAGCTGCACTATCCCTGAGTACTATTAAATTATTTTCATACTATGACTGATGCAACGGAAGTGTCTTAACGGAAGCAGAAACGGAAACAGATGTCAAAAGTAAATGTTTGCGAAAGCGGAAGTGTTTATACTATGAAGAAAAAGCACAATTTTTTTTTTTTTTAAAACAGAAAAAAAAAACTCGTTTTGACACGTTTTTGTACGCCCCCCCCCCCCCCCCCGCGCTCCTCGCCGTATTCTTCCGTTTAGAGTTCTGTTATAAATTTTGCGGAAGCAGAAGCGGAAACGGAAGTGAAAAAGCTTGCAGAACTTTAACTTTTAATTTATAATGAGGGAAAGTATACGTACTTCGTCACTGATAAAGTGTAAAGTGGTCAAACGAACATGAGACTGTTGATTGTGGAGAACTTTTTCTTGTGTTTTTGAAAGCAGGCAATTAATTTAGAAATCTAATAGTTTTTGGTAGCCAAAATAGTATAGTAGTACAGCAGTACAGTATAAAGGTGGAAAGATTTTGTTATTGTCATTTTTTAGATGCATTAGACAGCAATTCTTCAACAAGAGGCAGAATTCTATGCTTTTAAGTTGCTACTGATACATTAAATGCAAGAATACTTTACCAAGGCAACAACATGGTGTCCTCCACGCTGCCAGTGCAGGAGGTTTATTATAACAAGCAGGTTGCCTACATGAAGGCTGTCAGCTGTGGGGTCGAAGCCAGCATACACACACTGTGGAGCTTTGTTCAGTAAGTCCAATATTTCAGATCTGGAACGGAATTATAATAACATTAAACAAAATTAGATATTTATGGAGCTGTTCCATATGAAAATACACAATTTTTTTTTTTTTTTATTCTTCATAATTTTTAATTACATACAATAAAAAAAAGACGATTTTTGAGGTCTAAAGACCATCATAGTTTTACTTTTTCAATACTTTCTTCTCAATGAGCACCCATAGAAAGTCCGAAATTATGTCACTTTGCTACCAAAATTACTTTGATGTATTATTGTAGTATATTTTACATAATGTTGAATATTTATAAAATATAATTGGAATACTTTGTTTCTGAAAGCATAGAGAAAATATCAAAAATTTTCCTTTTTCATGATATACAGGTGGCTATTTTGCTTTTCATATTATACCTGAACAGTTATATATAGGGATCTAGTAACTACATTTGTAGTCAATAGACCAACTAAACCCCACAACATATAGGTAGAAACTTAGTGTGTGTTCTAGGGTTTATATTTTAATGCATTTATGTGTTTGTGTTGTTTTGGCTGGTAAATAATTGGATGCACAAAGATGCAAAACACACCGGATAATCAGCAACTGCCAAAACGAATTACTCTATGAGATTTTTTTTTTTATCAAAATCTAAGGATCCTTAGGGCTGCCAGCTTTAGTTAGTTTTGTTACCGTCAACTGTGGCATCTTTACTTTTCGTAGGTATCTTTACCTAAGCATACCCTATACTAGTTCAACTTATTTTTTGTTTTGTCTGTGGCAGTTTATGTTATTTCGCAGATATTAGTAGATTTTGTAATAAATTGTGGTAACCCAATAAGTTTTTTAGGCTAGCAACTTCGTTAACTGTTAAAATAGAGTGCTTTTTCGTTATATGCGGTCAATTTTGTGCGCAGCGTCTTCGTGTAAATATTGGTGTTTCTTACAGTAAATCAAAATGCAGGTAAGAGGCTTATATTAAATAGTATTTGGTATATTGTCATGGAGGTATATCGCAGTGATTAAATCCTAAGAATCTTCTATTTCCTGAGTTATTCGAAAAGGTAATGTTATTTGAGGTTAGGTAAAGTTACCAAACTCAGCATGAAGGCAACTTTACCTATGACTAGGGTTGTCAAATTTCACTTGCATAACTAATCTAGTTTTATGTGGGGAAACCCTTTAAAATTTTGTTTAGCTGTTCAAAGCACTAACTTTATTATTCGTTCATGAAATATTGGGATGTGACATAATTAAGTTGATAACAAATTTGGCTGATATCCTATTACAGATGTTATATTCAAGATGCCTCCAAAACTTAGCGTCAAACAAAGAAATAGAAGACTTTTGAATTTTGCATGCCTACTGTTTAACGAATAGGTACCTAGTTTTGATTATAATTACGCTAAGTACTTAATTTTTTGACGCCAAGTAATGCATAAATAAAAGTTTATTATTAAAAAAAAAGTTTTAATGTGTATTATTTTTCGACAACCCTGATGCCATGCGGACATTTCTATGATAATTTTGAACTTCTGTTGGCAACTTTACCTATGTATTGGTAGTGGTTACTCAAACGAAGATGATAACTTCAAACTAAAATACATCTCTTTTTTATCGTCTGGACCTTTGGCAACTTTACATTGCATGCACTTTGAAACACACATTCGATAAAAACTGTACGCTAGGTAAAGTTGCCAAATTTATGTCAATTTTACCTCGCTCATATTCTTGGTTTTTTTAGCGATTCTATGTGAGATTTAGTAGAATTCATTGGTTCAACCGAAAGAGACACATATTTTTTACAAAATAAATCAATAAAAGTTTAAATATCTAGCTCTATGTTGTGGTAAATAGTAAAATGTAACTTCAAATGCTTAAATCAGAAACCAGGGGTAAATAACACTTACCCGGCTGTACTAGGAAACATATCTTGATACATCCCTCGTTCACTAAGCTTCAAAATATTTCTACTGGCACTTGCATAACACCGTTTGTACGATTGTAGCCAAGTAGTCTTGGACACACACATTATTTGTTTTAGGAACTTCATGGTGTTTTTGGATTATATCTCGAGGAATATAACCTCAATCTTGGAATATAAACAAAAACAGGGCTGCTGGTGTTTTCTTATACAGTAAATTATGACTTTAATAATAACGTTCTGCTTATAAATATTACATAACAACATTTATTTCATTTTTATATCAATATTTTGTAAGTTCTCGCAAATAACCAATTTACTATCAGTATTTCTATTTCAGGAAAATAACAGAAGTAAGCAAAATGAAACTTTCGTCCTTGGAAATAAAGCTCATCTAATTAGATGGATATTGCCAATAAGACTGACACTGTCATTGACATAAAAGCTTTCGTTCAGAAACACTTAAATATTTTATCAGTTCGCACGTGTTATAGAAGCCATATAGGGTCAGTGCACAGACTAGAGAAGGGTCAGTGTAATTGAGGTCAGTTTCATGAAGATTGAAGTTGTAATATTGTTTTTAAATATTTTTGGCTTGGATTCTTTAAGCCGTGGCTTATTACTTTGAGTGCCATTAGAATACGGATGTGACCTATTCTAATGATTTTGCAGTATTTGGTAGCAAATGACGCCAAGTTCCTAGCCTTCGGTTTTCTACCGGTTGCATTTCAGGGAGTGTGCATCGGAATTACATAGCCTACCAAGCCCATTCCGTCATCGAACCACCAGGCGTGTGGCGTTGCGCCACTGATACATGGTGGACATCCCACCTATACGCTAAGGCATGGCTAAGGAGTGAATTTCACTGTCACCTGCCTGAGTCTACATTTCCTGATAGCTACAACCTGGGGAACTTTAAGTCAAGAGTGAATAGGTTCTAGACAAGCGCGTTCCATCGTCGACCACATCATCGCTTTCTATTAGGTGAGATAAGCGCGAGACTATCAGTAAAAAAAATATATATCAAATCAACCGTGTCGACAAGATTCGATGAGCTGGTCTAGCGAGACCAACTCGCACTTGCCCAAACTTATTTATGCATCCTGAGTAGTCAGTTAATAACCTACTGCCTGTTTTTATTAATAATCCCGCTTTTAATTTTTTAGTATTAGGATATAATTAAGTACTGTATAGTCTTTTAAATATTTTCTGAAGTGGGCCTCACCCACTCTTAATCACCCATGGGTTCATCTCTTTGCTGATAGGAAGTATACGAGAAGAAAAACTAAATAAAATATGCCACATTGTAATTTATTCATAATACTATATTTAGTAGTACATATTTTACGGTGTTTTCTTATCTATACAATTAATTAATTAATTACTATTATAATTCTCATGTTAATTAATGAACATAGCAATTTATCCGGATATATATTAGGGCGCATTCACATCTGGCGTCAGCTAGCAATATACGTGACCGCAGCGTTATAATAATAGTGCATAATTATATTGCTCTTCACTTTTTAGCAAGGTGCAACATAGATTATTTGCTATGTTGTAACTCGTGCTTAACTAACAAAAGTAGAATAAAAAGCTTTCTGACAAGTAGAGAATGGAGATAACTTTCCCTATTTTGTATCAGTGGCTCACTATGATAGATATGCAGGGTTATCTATAAAACACTGGCAACCTCTCTCTCAAGACTATGTTAATAACATCATAAACAACACTTGTTCTAAGCCTTTAAAAAATTTATCATATTTTAGGTCATCAGATTTTCATACAAAATAAAAATATTGAAATTGGACGTTCTAAATATTACGAAGTCTATGCGAAGCAAGCAATAGTACAATAGCGGAGGGGAGCGAGGATCGGGCGGTGGGGGTTGATGCACTTGCGTCGCGTCATACAAACGTAGGTAGTAGGTATACAGAGTTGAAATGTGTTAGATAGAACAATTAAATTTGAAAGGTTTGTTTTTGGTAAATGAATTAAGTTTCTTAAAAAATCATTGAACAAAAGTTGTTGTTCATGATGCTAGTAATACAGTCCTGCAAGGTTGTTAGTGTTTTACTAATAACTCTGTATAATGAGCCTGTTTGCAAAACACCTAGGGCAAACTAAACATATATTTCTCCTACTTTAGGTACGAGTCTATTATCAATTTGGATAAATTGCTACATACATTCATCTAATAGCCATCCACAAAAAGCTATAATTATTAGGTACCTATATCAACAAACATGTTAAGAAAAAATATAGACTCATAATATATAACACTCTTTCTATAAATGTAAAGATCAATAGGGAGTGTCTTCTAATATAATAAACATTGCAGAATTAACAAGCACTGCTTATTAGGTAATTTACTGATATTGTATAATAAATATATACCTATTTTATTATTAAGTCTGTCCTATGAAATAGTAGTTTTTTGAAACTGCAGATTTTGCGAAAATTGATTTTGAATTATAAACGAATCACTGCTCAAAGTAATCCGTTTTATAAAACAGCAACATCACAGGTAAAGACCTAATATAAAAAGGTTGATATTTCGTATTTCATTTGGAACAAATATTTAGGTCATCTCTTCAGTCTATATCAGATGGCATATTTTAACATTACCGATGTTTGGTTACACTTTTTCAAAGGATAATGGACTTTTGTACGGAGTCTGTACCCCATGTATCAAGCTGTGGCATATGACGTTTGAAAGGCCATAATAGAAAGCTTAATTTACTTATACCACCAACAATGACACTTATAGTCCGGAATTAGTCGTTTTATTTTAGCAGGACGTCATCTAAGTCTTGTGAATCTTTGATTGTTGTCGTTATACACAAACAAACCCACTCATTCACTGAACTTTATCTAGAGTGCACGCAAGTACATACTAATCTAAAGTCAACTGGCTGTAGATCAAAACGCCCATTCTCCTTTAAAATTCGAAAACTACTACGAAATGACTGATACACCGACATCCGTTCTACCTACTTTTCGGACGTAAGATTAACAGTAGTGTAGCATCACCATAAGGTGGGACAATATCTCCATATCACAAATAATTATAGTTTCGGCGAAAATATTAAATTACAAAAATATTTTTTTGTTTCAAAGAGAAATTCTGAGGTAAAACTAAGATACAATACTGAAATTTTTAAGGGCCGACGCTGCGTTAAGCAGGCGCCCGCGCGATCATATACAAAATTGCTCCATCGCGGGAAGCCGCCCCCCGCACCCGTTATGCTGCGTAATAATACATTAAAGTTCTCCATCGACACGACTACGTGTACACCGTTAAAGTTGAAAGTGACACTGCGCAGGAAATAATACGGTTTCCTCTACGGGGAACGTCACACACGAAACACGCGCGACGTCTCGCGACGGGTGCCCTGGCGTGCGCCCGCTTAACGCAGCGTTGGCCCTTATACCGATAGGAAATTATATTTCAGTACCATTGTTCAGATTATCAGAAAGGATAATAAAATTATTACAATTACAGACCGAAGATTACATTAAAAAAAATATTCACACTTCGAGTCGTCATTAATGAATATACATTTAATGCTTAACACGCCTAAAAATAATTACCTCCACATAATACAACAAAAAAACTTTTTATAATTATGATAGTTTATATTTTTTTTATGTGCCCTTTTATTTTTGACACTGATCACCACTTAAAAGCCGGGTTTTCAGTAGGCAACATTTGTTAATAAACACTGTTTTTAAAGTGTTTCACAATGTTTCATCATCTCTGGAAACAGTTCATAAACAAAGGTGATGAAACATTGTTTAGAAACATGTTGCCATGTTCTCCATTTCGAATGGAGGGTAAGACGAACCATTTAGTAAACATGGAAGTAGTGTGGTCCAACAAACAGGTTTCGATGCTCATAGAGCTTTGTCAACAGCATCATGTACTGGATTCTTCAAATTAAGTTAATAAAGAATTTAAAAAAAAACTGATGCTTGGGCCAACATTTCTGCAGAATTGAATATGTCACGTGTGTGTGGAACTTTTATTTAAGAGATAGTTTTGAATCCACTACCTGTCCGTTGTAAGCAGTATAAAGCATCACTACTTCCTTGGGAAACATCCTAGCAACAATTGACAAGTGTGGATGGCCAAGTTTCAGAAACAGTGTTTACGGTAATCTTGGTGATAAACACGTAAACAGTTTATCAACAAATGTTGCCTAATGAATACCTGGCTTAATAGTTCACAAAATAAGGATTTAAAATGCAACACAATAGAACGAAAATGCAATAGGTTTAAGAAGTTAAACAAAAAATAATACATACAAGTGAACATACAAGGCCTTATAACAACAACATTTTCTCAATTGCAGTGTTAGATATGGATGAAACATAATTTATTTATCTATTGTTCAGTTTTCACAAGTAAATATTTTATTTTGATTAAAATTAAACAATAAGAAAACCAACTTAAAAAAATAAAATACACAAAACAAGGAATTATATAATTGCTCATGAGAATTTTACAATCACTGACACAGTTTTCATAATACTTAGCAGAATACTTTTCACTCAATTAAAAAAAATTAGATTTGTCTATGACAATTTTGTACCCTGGAAAAACAATAAAAATCTGTGATTATAAAACTCAAACAGGAACATAATACTTAATTAATACTTAACATTAAAACATGGAAAGCAACTTTTTTTAACTAATCTTCGAGGGTGACGTTTTTGAACAGATACGACATTGACTCCTTGTTGTGAATGCGTCTGATTGCCTCACTAAGGAGAACTGATATGTCTATGGTCTTGATCTTGTTGCATTGCATCTTCTGTAGTTCGTGAGGCACGGTGTTGGTGACTACGACCTCGTCGATCGGAGAGTCTTCGATGAGCCGGGGAGCGTCAGATGACAGCAAACCGTGTGTTGCCAGCACGTAAATTTTATAAGCTCCGCATTCCTTTAGTACCTCTGCCGCAGCGACAAATGATTGGACGTCGTCTATCATGTCGTCCTATAATAAGATAAGTGGTCTGTTACTGCTTGTGGATGGAAATTAGGGTCATGTTGATTGATTGATTATAGTGTGGTCAAACCAAGATGTAGACATCTTAGTTTGGCCACACTATTATCAATGAATATATATGGAACTTGTACAGAACTAGGACCTTATTTAATTCCATTGCAAATGAAGAAAAGTAGGAGATGTGCTTTTACTAGCTTCTGGCAGCGGTTTCGCCCACGTGAAATTAGAAAATACCCTGGGGTAAAAAGTATCCTTTAAGCTAGTCCAGGTCATGATCTACCCTTGTGCCAAATTTCATCCAAATCCGTTTAGCTATAACATACACACACTCACAAAGTTCCACATATATAATATTGGTGTGATCAAGATCAAGTGTAGCCACTTTTGAGATACTTACCACCATAATAGCTATTCTGCCACCAACATCACCAACCACGTTGATTGGTGGCTTTTCCTTTGCCGGGTGAACGGGAACTCCCACAGATACGTCCATAGTGCGTGACCGACTAGAAAAAAAAACCATAAAAGAACATACAATCTTATGCAATTTGCTAGCATTCACACACCATGTAGGTGTTGTTGCTTGTTGTGTCAGATTATCCATATATTTGTTGTTACAGTTAGATCAACACATAGAAGATAAGCAATTTCAAATACTGTTATCAGACCTACATCGTAATGTGTAAACACTAATAAAAATACATAAAAATTTTATCTTAGTACTCCTTATCTATGATAGTTACTATTAATTCATATAGTATGATTTATAAGGATACAAACTTTGGTAAGCATGGTGGTGAGTAGCGGCCGTCAACCTCATCACTCTCAGCTTCTTTCTGTTCCCCATGAATCACAGCAATAGCCAACCGTAAGCGCTCAGCATATGAAGTAGCTTTCTTGGCTGAACCTGGGTTACGAGCAACTATCACCGAGTTACGATAATCTGGAATCTAAATTGAAATTATTTAATTACTTTTGAAGAAAACAGGTGGAAAAATGCCTTTTCAGGTTGGCTTAGATTGTATAGAAACAAGCACCTTTCCTGTCATCTAGGTGAATTTGGATCTTTTCCAACAGATACGTTAAAAACTATTGTAGTGGAAAATTTGAACATGTTAAGACATTTAAATTTTCCACCACCTTTAAATTATTAGTATTTACTTTGCCAAAAATGAGACAATTTACAAGGCAACTTGAATTTACATAATGTCACTAAATTAACTCAAATTAACGTGGTTGGAAAAACAAATAATCGCAATTGTATAGTGACAGACTCAATTAGAATTGTAGAACCTAAAATAAACTTACACTTTCTTGAATATATTGCAATAAGAATGGAGATGCCCTTAAATTATCCACAGGACACTCATAGAAACCCTGAATTTCCTTTTGATGCAAATCCATTGTAATGATATGTGTCAAGCCAGACTTGCACATCATTTTAGCAAGGAGTTTTGTTACAATGCATCCACGCTTCCTCATTTTGCATTGTTTGCTGTATGGCAGGTACGGAATCACTCCTACGATAGACCTTGCTGAGGAAGTCTTACAAGCGTAAGCCATTATCAGTAGCTCCATAATATTGTTGTTCACATCTCTGCAAAAATATGATAGTTATTCATATGCAATGGTGTAGAATCCTTCTAGGATTCCATATGCATATTCCAAAACATTAAAGAAAAAATCAAAATAATGATTTTTGGGACACCCAAAGAATACAGCTTGTATTACTAATATTCCTTTTTAACAGTGTTTATAAAACTGGGTGACATAAATTATCAAAGTATGTTTAAAAAGGGTTTTATTCATTTGCTTTTTATATTTTATATGAACAATAAATGATTCAAAAAATTCTTTGTCATTTGTATGAAATGCCAAAATGAATAGAACTGTTGTTAACAGAACATGCAACATAATACTGCTGCTTGTTGTAATAACATTGTATGAAAATAAAACAATGCTACAGTAATGGACAGTTTACAATGTACAGTAACGGTACAATTAAGCTGATTACTGTTACAAGTGCGATATATAACCACTCTGTTTAGAATATGTGCATATTTACAAGTCAACCACTTTAATGATCAACATTTCAACTGGAAACTAGTTAGAATCAATTATATTATATTCTACTACACATGAAAAAGTTTTTAAAATTTCCAATTAGTTACACCTATATTATCATTGTCAAATCATTTCAACATTATTTGTAAGCTATTGTAAGCTATACTCACTTAGTTCCAGTTTGAACTATGTAAATATTTTTTCCACGAATAGAATCAGCAATCTCCACAATAGTCTCCCTGTTTGTTTTGTGGTAAACCGAACATCCTCCCTTCCTCACACCCAGTCGACTGTAAGGAAACACTATCCTCATTACTGCAGCAAAAGCATGATAGTATACTAGTTAGAATTCAATTTATATACAAACCCATACACAATAAATTTTGATTGAGGTCAAACTACTTAACCTCTGTAAGTGTCAAACTGTAGGTCAATATTAAAAACCTTGAAATAGCACTTATGAGAGGGATGAAGAGCAGATACTTACTGAGCGATTAATTCGGCTAGTTCAGGGTGCGAGTTACCGCTAATGATCACTATGTCTGACGTGTTAGTACCCTCCATATTGCTCTTGTGAGATCTATTAGTGAAACCCACCAGCCTGCAAAAGTCATGCACGTTTTCTTAATCGTCGGCCAACCGACCGCCACATGTAAATATATAAAATTTAAGGAAGGGACGGCACGTTGGATCAACAAGAAAAACAATAAACCTGGTTTTGTTGAGTAACATAATAACCTGAAGGCAGATTTGTATGTTTTATCGTAAAACGAAAAATAAAACTTCCAACTAAATAAAACAAAAACTCCTTCCGCTAGTGACACTTCTTAAAACATATGTGGGGGATATTATATGTGCTACGACGAGTAAAAATAATTATAATTACGGAATACGAAATCACCGATATGAGCCGCCACAGATAAAAATGAATAAAATGAAACGATAGAATGAATGCATTCAAGTAACTGTCAAAATAATGGAATGAAATAATTGATTGTTTACGTTTTTTTCATATCACTAGTTTTGTTATTTTATTGTGTTTTTGAACTTGATAACACTCCTGAACACTTTGTTTATCTTTTATTTCGTAAATTGTACTTTAATTCTTTGTTTTCATCTCGTAAAATATTAAATCTACAATTTTTTCACTGCACGTGGTTTGACATAGCCAGTTGGGTGGAGTGGGGTGGAGAATAGATTTTTTTTTAGTGAAATCCCTAAACGTCACGCAACATTGACTTATTGGTTGGCAACCACGGAGTACATTTTTATATTGGCAACATCATTGATAAAATGTCATAACAAACGAATGTGGACTGTTTTCGGATTGAGGTTATTGTTTGCATATTAAACAGAAATAATACAAAAATGGGTCTTACGAAGCAGTATTTGCGTTACGCTCCTAGCGGGACCTTTAATGTAATAGCTAGTGCCGAATGTAATAGCGCCCACGTGTCTTTAAATGGAGTAAGCGGTCGATACATAGCTGTTGGTGCTTGCGAACATGTTGTGATCTGGGATATGAGGCTTGGCGAGAAGGTAAGACTGCAAAACATTACGCCAACATTGTGCCTTAGATTCTACTCAAAACTAGTATAATAGTTCCCTTCAGAAAACATCTATTGGATCCCCAAAAATATGTTAATAGCTCACTTTATGTCATGGTATTTAATTCCCAGGCTCAAGTGCTTCCAGGAGAAAACGTAGTTGTATCACAGATAGCACTAGTATAATAGTTCCCTTCAGAAAACATCTATTGGATCCCCAAAAATATGTTAATAGCTCACTTTATATCATGGTATTTAATTCCCAGGCTCAAGTGCTGCCAGGAGAAAACGTAGTAGTATCACAGATAGCAGCCAGCCCTAGCGGGAATCATATAGCAGTCGGCTATGTGGATGGGAACATAAATGTATTTGAGTTGGTCAACAATGAAATTGTCTGCGTGTTTGCTGGACACAAGTCTGCTGTCACATGCTTGCAGTATGATGAACAGGGACACCGCTTGGTGTCAGGTGCTAAGGTGAGTTATACAAATCATTATATTAGCTATGTTTAATATGTCATCTATGATACAGTAATGCCCCGTGTATAATACTGGTGTTCAGGTGCATCTATTTAGACTGGAAATATGATGATTATGTTGTGGTCACAACTTAGTTAATATAGTTGGAAAAATATTAGTTGTTTGATTGAGACATTCAATTTTATATAATTATTTTTAACTAAATATCTAACTATTTACTAAGTTACTGCAATTTAGTTTCATTTTTTTTTTGACTGACTGACATTTTGACAATTCAAAAGTGGCTAAAAATGGTATACTTGAAATAAATATTTCTGATTACTGTATGTTAATATTAACCTTTTAAGTACCATAATTAGAGACACAATAGAAAAACAATGAGCAAGCGAACATCGGCGTTTGCTTGGGGTTTAATGAATTAATGCATACTTTTGTAACATATTATACAATGAGCCAATCACTTATTAATTCATTTTCAGAAAAGACTTTTTTTTAAATTTATTACAATATTTCATTTGTATTTTTTTACACAGGATACAGAGGTTATCCTTTGGGATGTGGTCGCAGAAACTGGTAAAGCTCGCTTCAGTGGCCACAAGGGGGTCATAACCAGTGTGTTGTTTATTAATGGCAAGAACTGTGTTATCAGCTCATCCAAAGACACATTTGTTAAGTTCTGGGACATTGAGACAAAGCACTGCTTCAAGACTTTAGGAGGACATCAAATGGAAGTAAGCAAACTAATTTTAATTACATACAGTTTACAGACTTTATTTATTAATTCATAGACTTAACAAGTTAAATAAAAGCTTGTAAAAACATGATCAACCAAAATGATTTCTTAAAGAAAAATATTAAGTGAACACATTGATTCTGGTTGCTTCAGAGCACCCTATTCAATGTGTAATATGAATAAATCCATGCCAAGAGAAAAAATGTTATTACACTAGTGTTATAAAGGTAGAAGTTTGTGACTATGTGTATATTTGCTACTGCTTGGTACATAGGCAGATCATATTCTGGAATAGCACATCACCATATCCCGGGACTATATGTATTCCTGAATAATTTCTAGTATTGCACGAGTGAAGCCTCTGTCAGCAGCTAGTAGGTATTTATTATAAATGTTCACTCAAAATTCAACTTAAACTACATAATGCTAAAGTTGTTAGTTGAGTATGACGCAATAAATGTAAATTGTCTGAAATTCTGGTATATGGTAAATGGTTTTTTGGCTAAGATCACTTCCATGGTCTGACTCACCTCAACATGTGATTAAAACAATTTAAAGTAAACCTTTATAAATAGCAAATACATATTTCTAAGGTATGGTCAGCAGTACTTCTAAAAGAGGAGAGATACCTGGTAACTGGTAGCATGGATCAAGAGTTGAGAGTCTGGAAACTGAACTGGACAGCTGATGTCAAAGATGAGGAGAAACTATCCAGACAACTTGAAATTGTCAAGCTTGAAGAGACAGACAACCTTGAGGACTCTTCTGTAAGCATTTTTTACAAATAAATTTCATTCAGAATAATACACACAATAGAACAACTACTAGGTTTTGTTCATGCCTTTTTTGTTTTTCAATACACAACACAAAATTGTTATATTGCTCTCTGTTATAAAATCTGTACAACTGTTAAATATTCTTAGGAATCAAACCACTGTTGTCATACTGGAGGTAGTGGAGATCTACTTAAATAAAAAAAAAACAATAACAATACAAGATACTCATTGCTAGCAGGCTATTTATTCTTACTGACAACATTATCTATATATATAAAAATGAATCCCTATTTCCTTTGGTCACGCCATCACGAGTGAACGGCCGGACCGATTTCACAATTTTTTTTTGTTGTGTTTGTTATTGTCAGGAAAAGGTTCTTATGAAAGAAAAAAAAATTAAAAAAATTGGTGGTAGGGTAGAGTAGGATAGAGTTGGGTAGAGCAGAATAGAGTAGTCAAATGACGGGAGCGAAGCCGCGGGCATAAGATAGTAAACAATAAAATGTATGTGGCAATGCAAGATAGAAATTGTTAGCAAGCCTTTTATTCTATCTAAAAACCTCTGTTTAAAGCTACACACTTATTAACTTGAATGAATTGCCCTTTTCCCTAGCCTGTCCCTCTTACAGGCAAATCTTCCCCTATTCCTGTCAACTTTCGCGAGCCCGCGTTTCCTCATTCGAGCTCTGGCGAAGTCTGCCCCGCCTTAATATATTACAATATTTTCAGATATTACAATGTCACCAAGTAGGCAACCTAGTGAGAGGAGGCCGAGGCCGCGTGGTAGGCCTCACCACAGACCCGGGGCAGAGTGTGTTGGCATGCCACGGCACTGACGCACTGTTGGAACTGTTTGCGTTCTGCTCTGATGATGAAGCCAAGATGAGGATGGACAAACGAATCAGAAAACAAAGGAAGAAACTAGCGTGAGTTTTCTTAATTCTGAATGAATCTATTATTATTTTTTATTTTGTGTCTTATGAGTTATTTCAACTAGTGACAGTATAACGACTTATATTGTTAACAGACGCTCAAACTTGGTACGACGGATTTGGTCCGTCCGTAACAAGGTCGAGCGTGACTCAGCGTAAGTTTGGTCCGTTAATCCAAATTTGAGTGTGTGTTAATACTAATTACGCTGAGTCAAATTCGACCTTGGTACGGACGGACTACGACTTTGGTACGACGGATCAAAGCCGTCGTACAAAGTTGGTTCCAATTTTATTTGCACAAATTAGTTACTTCTTAATATGTAGGTGTACGTACAACCGGCACCGGCATTTGCAAATATAACGATAGTCTACATATCTGCATCTAAGGATTTTAACTAGCTCCTACGGATTCTCAGAGCTAGTCTTTCTCATCTTTTGCACTCTACCAGACCAGCTAATAAAACTAAAATACAGCAACAAGGATGTACATATTAATACATTTCACTAAATCAAGTTCAAAATCTAGTAAGTTCTTTAATCACAGAAAACAAAAAGAAACTGGCGAAGCAGACGCTGAAACAACGGAAGTACCCGAGCTGCTAACCTTGACTGACGAAGTCAAGCGCCTGTCATCCATCAAGTTGGAGGCCAAGTTGAAGTCTACCACGCTACTGCTGGGTACCACGGGGGAGCTGCGTGTCGGCGTGACGTTAGCCAATAATACGGTAGAACTGCATAGTTTGAGAATTGCTGAAGGACATGAAGGTATGGTATATTGCATTTGCAATATTTTTATTCTGAACAACAATGCGTAAATAAGTGTTCCATAACAAAACCAAACTACCTAAGACCTATTATTTGGTTGGTCAATAATCATCATCATCATTTCAGCCGAAAGACGTCCGCTTAGAGTCCGTTAGACATAGGCCTCCCCCAAGTGTCGCTAAAACGAACGGTGCGATGGATGCGAGACACAGGGCGTCTCGCATCCATCGCATTCCCGCGACACTCACCAGGTCATCGGTCCACCTTGTGGGAGGCCTTCCAACGCTGCGTTTTCCGGTGCGTTGTCGCTACTCTAGAACCTTTCGGACCCATCGACTATCCATCTACGAGCAATGTGCCCTGCGCACTACCACTTAAGTTTGGCGATTCTTCGGGCTATGTCGGCGCCCTGTCAATGAACATTGTGGCTGATTCAGAAAATCTTTCTTAAATATTTGGGTACAAGAGTTTGCTCCTCCTCCTTGCAGTCGGCCTTGCTTGTCCTCCTTTCACCTTAATGTTTATTGTAATTTACATACTCGTATTATTTGAACTGTATTTTGTTATTTTTATAGTTCAATGTCTGAAACAAATAACGCAACCGGGCCATCAAAAGGAACCACGATGTGTGGCCATCAGTTCAGACAATTTAGCTGTTATCTCCGCTTCCGCTGACTCTATCAAACTTTGGAGCAGGTAAGCAACAGCTAGTCTAGCTACTATTTTAGAGGGTCCTTTTTCACTCGCCTATCATCAACATCGAGCAAAGTTTAAATGCTTGTTACTTCATCTAACGCAATCCAACGCGATTATTGACGCAAAGGCAACGGGAAAAAAGAGAGATAACGCCTGAAAACTCTGTTAGCATTCGGTGATTCCGTAATTTAATCGAATATTTTACAAAACTTGTTCCAGGAAATACGTGTTTTTTTTTTTAACCCTTAGAAGTTTTTGAAAAATATGGTCGTCATTTGTGACTGGCCTGTTGGTCTAGTGGTTAGTGGCCCTGACTGCTATGTCGGAAGTCGTGGGTTCGATTCCCACCCAGGACAAATGTTGTGTGATGAGCACGATCATTTGTTCTGTGTCTGGGTGTAATTTATCTATATATGTATGTATTTAGAACTATATAAGTAGGTTTATCAGTTGCCTAGTACCCATAACACAAGCTCTGCTTAGCTTGGGACTAGACGGCGTTGTCTGATAGTTGTGGAATATTATTATTATTTAGAATCTTGATTAAATTATACTTTTTTTAAATTTTTGAGTAAATTATGAAGTATCAGATCATGCAAAATAGCAGATTTTCAGAGGTCTTTACTGGATTAGTTTTACACCAATTTATAAATAATTTCAATAGAAGCCTAGATAATATCCCCAAGATACTGTGTTTCCAAAATATCTTATGAAAAACTAGCTTCTGCCCGCGGCTCCGCTCGCGTAAACGTAGGTTTTTCCATACAAACTTTAGAAAATCCTTTCTTAGTGCTCGCTTACATCATAAAAGGAAACCTTGTACAAAATTTCACGCTCCTAGTCTCAGTAGTTTCGGCTGTGCGTTGATATGTCAGTCAGTCAGTTTCTCCTTTTATATATATAGATGTATAATCGCGTCATAATCGCGTAAGAGCGGTGGTATGAAAAACAGTGAAAATGTATGTCGAGTTGCATCCCCATAATTGCGAAAAATTAAATTTTATAACCATGGTGTAAGGTTTACTAATACCCTTTTTATCGCGGAAAGTTTATTAAGAACATTCTAATACTGTAATAATCAACATAACAAAAATATATTTAATCATTCGAGTGAAGCTGTTTGCTAGTAAGAATAACGAGGTTATCGTCTATTATATTTTGGTATTTTATATCCAGGTCAACACAAACCTGCCTCCGCACAATCCCTGTGCCGTCCGGTCGTCCGTGCAGCATTTGTTTTGCGCCGGGCGATAGACACGCGCTAGTAGGTAGCGCCGACGGCTCCCTGCTGCTCGTCGACGTGGGCGCCGGCCGGCTGCTGGAGCAAGTGCCGGCACATACTGCTGAATGCTCTGCTGTCGGACTTACTCCTGATATGGTAAGTTTAAGTGCTTGTGGGATGTGCCGACCATTCCCTTCTAGTGGTAAATGTAGGCGTCGTGCAAGTACTGGAGCAAATTCCTGCACATACCGCTGAATAGTCGAATATGGTAACTCTGTGGTGGGTGTGAGTTGGGGTAATGTTTACTGCCAGATTTTCTTTAAAATACATCCACTATCACTTATCTTCTGTATATATATATGAGTGTAACAGGCAAAGTCCTGCATAGAGGTTCTTTTTAAGATGTATACAAGAAAAAAAACACCTCGTAAGAGGAAACGGGTTCCAAAGTTTGTATGGAGAAACCTACTATCACGCGGGCAAAGCCGTGGGAGAAGCTAGTCTAACAATAAGTGAAGAATAAAGTCTAGAGCTACTTCCACATTTCCACTTAGTAGTAAGTAGTTGAATTTGAATTGAAATGTGCCTTTTCTTCCAGCGAGGTTGCTATTCGGGTGGCGGCGATAAAACAGTAAAGCTATGGCAGTTTGAACTCATAGAAGACCCGACGGCAGAATCCAAAGCGAAGGTAACAACAAATTACATACTTCTTATGCCTTTACGTATAGTATGGAAAAGTTTAGTATCAAATAAACTAATTTTTGTTCAGGTGTGAAAAGACATCTCTTTATACTTCTTTTATATCACACATAATATAGAGAATGCAATTCGAGGAGCTCGTAGTTAAGTACTAACTGTCACTCGAGTCCGATCACCAACGTTAAGCTATTCTTGCCAAGATCGGGTAGTGGAGGCAGACAGGCAGGAAAAGTCGCTCCATGTAAAATACTGATATCCAGCTGCATCCGGTTAGACTGGACACCGACCCCAACATACATAGTTGGGAAAAGGCTGTTAAAGGCAGATAATGCAATTCATGAGCGCGCGTGTGGATAATACGAACAAATTTGTTGCGTTGCATTATACGCAACAACTTGGTTCGCACGTGTGTACCACTAACGAACATCGAACACTCTGTTCGTCAAACATGTTTGCGGTGATCCTATAAGTATGTTCTGTATGGACTGTGTTCTTCATGAATCAATGCGAATACCAAAAAACTTTTGCTACTTCACAATCGACCCCTGCCAACGACGCCGCCATGGCTATTCGCGAACTCGATTCGAACTGTATGCGTGTTCGAATACGAACGTTCCATACGAACAAACCAAATGTTCATGTTTGATGTGTGTTCGCTATGTTCGTGTTCGTACGTGTGTCTTTATGTGACTCTTATGTCATTGTCATAAGGTATAAATTAGAATGAATGATTTGATGTCTTATTTTTCAGGTTCTTTCACTCTTGCATACAAGGACATTGGAACTTGAAGAGTCTGTGTGTGCAGTTAAAATAAGTCCGAACAACAAGTTTATTGCAGTAGCTCTCCTAGATTCAACTGTCAAGATATTCTTCCTTGATACTTTCAAGGTAATACTAATAATAGTTATACATTTTAAAATAAATTGTGAATCTTAAACAAGTGGTAATAAGGACTAAAATAAATAGATTAGTATCATCATTATACTATTTGGAGTTGGTGGCGTTGTAGCAAAATCTATGACGCCACATATGAACTAAATTATGAAATCCTACATCGCAATTAGAGTTCTCCGTGTGATTTGATCATGTACAATAGCCCGAAATCATCTTTCAGGCAGTTGTGCCCAGATCAGATAAATGATAAAATATATTTTGTTCTAGTTTAAAACCCCACATATTGTATACTTGCACGTTATTCTTCTATCATCATCATCATCTTCCTACCCTTGTCCCGTCTTATTTGGGGTCGGCGCAACACGTTTTTTTCTTCCATTCTATCCTGTCACCCGTCATGCTATCACTAACTTCCTTTTCTTTCATATTATACTCTTCACACAGTCCATCTTTTCTTTGGCCTTTCTCTCCACCCATTCACATGTATACTCATAACTCTTTTAGTAACATGCATTTCATCCCTCCTCTTTACATGACCATACCAAGACAAACGATTCCTCTTCAACTTTTCAGTCACTGGCGCCACTTTCTATACATTTCGAATACCTCCAAAGCGTCAATGTGGTAGACAATTTACAAGTGGTCCGGCAATGTGCTATCTTAGGATAACCTGAAATCATAAAGTCATCTTTATTTAAAAATAAAGAAATCGTTTGGTCGGAATTTAACGTACAATATAAATAAATAAAATAAGAAGAAAGCAAATGAAGTGCTAAATATTGAAATACATAATTACAAACATATTAAGATATTCTGAAACACTTCCAAAATGTCTTAGGTCTACGAGTATATTGATCTTTAGTGAAATAGTCATTCAATAGTGTTAGACAAACTGGGAGGGTTTGTTTTGATGACTTTTCTGATTCTGTCGAACTTAAAACTGACTTGCAAAAACTTAAGAAAATTTGAATTTCGTAGCCTACCCTGACGCTTTCACCTCAAGAGCGACCAACTCAAGGTACATTTCCATCAACCGCTCTTACGTGATTATGATGTTATTCCACATCTTTCTATAGATATTTTGGATAAACAGCTATCTTGTGGATATTATCTAGGCTTCTATAGAAATTAAAACATAAATTTGTTTAATACTGATCTAGTAGAAACCTCTGAAAATCTGATATTTTACGTGAACTTTGGCCCTCCATAATGTATTCATATATTAAAAATATAAAAAAGTGCATCCATAGAAGCTTTGCACATTTAAATCGATGCATGAGGACAATTTTTCTGAAAAAGTTTTAAGGGGAAAAATAAAGAAAAACACGTATTTCCTGGAGCAAGTTTTGTAAAATATTCGAGTAAATCACGGAATTACCGAATGCCACAGGCGTTACCTAACTTTTTTTCGCATTGCCTCTTCATCAAACATTATTGCGTTAGATGAAGCATGGTTTAAGTTTTTAAACCATGCTCGACGTTGACGATAGGCGAGTGAAAAAGGGCCCTCTTAACCTAAACTTTCTTCTAACAGTTCTACCTATCACTTTACGGCCACAAGCTGCCAGTCCTCTGCCTGGACATAAGCTACGACTCTAACATCATCGCGACCGGCTCTGCCGACCGCAATGTCAAGATCTGGGGCATGGACTTCGGAGACTGCCACAAGTCCATCTTTGCGCACAACGATTCTGTGACGTCGCTGCAGTTCGTACCTTCCACGCATTACTTCTTCACCGCGTCGAAGGATGGGAAGGTCAAGCAGTGGGATGCGGATAGTTATGATAATATTATCACGTTACATGTGAGTATTTATATGCTTAAGATTAACATAGAACTTATCACCATTTGGTTAATAAAAGTAACCAGTAAAAGTGCCTTTTGATAAATTGTCAAGATGTCACTTTGCAGCTATATTTTTAACAGGTGTGCGGGGGCTAGACTCGTGGCTAGCTTATAGAAAGAATAAACAGGGTCTAGGCTTATAAATTGTGAAATAAGCAATTGATAAGCAATTTTTAGGCACAATTTCAAAGCTAAATACGTCTGTTGACCGGCGATTCTGACGTTCACGGAGTTAACGTCTACACAGACTAAAACGGAATAACTTTAGCTTTAGATTACTAACAGTTTTTAATATCATGTATTTCTTTTCTAAAGTTACCAACTTCTTACATAGAGGCTTTATTGCATGGCCTTTCACTTGGATTTTAGCGACAATAGTAGCATATTTATTTGATACCAGGGCCACGCTGGCGAGTGTTGGAACATCGCTGTGGGCGCGGGCGGGCTGCACGCGGCGTCGTGCGGCGCGGACCGCGCGCTGCGCCTGTACTCGCGCACCGACGAGCCGCTGGTGCTCGGCGATACTGACGAGCAGGAAGAGGGACTTGCTACGGGGGACCAACATGTACGTATATTTGAAATCAGAATCTAATATAATAAACTAGCTTTTACCAGCGGCTTCGCCCGCGTGAAAGTAGGTTTCTCCATACAAACTGTGGACCTCGGTTTCATCCCCTTGGGGGGTGAATTCTGAAAAGTTTTACACTCCTAGTCCCAGTGGTTTCGCCTGTGCGTTAATATGTCAGTCAGTCAATTTTTCCTTTTATATAGATTATTGTCAAGTGTTATTTAAATTGCACTGAGAGTGCCTTTCATTTCATTTTCCATGATCATAAGATCTTATTAATAGGTTTTTTTTTTTTTAAATATATATTTTTTTTAAGGTAAGATTTCATACAGAAAATAAATATTGCAGAAAATAAAAAAACAAAGAAACCAATAAATACCTAATTTCGAAAAAAGAATAACGTACCTTTAATTTATAAAGTTTATTTGAACTTATAATTCCAAGTCAATCCAAAGATATAACACTTCAAAGCAACCCGTTTTAAAAAACGGCAATTTCATAGGTCTTTACCTATTATTATAAAAAAGAAAGCCGATTGATGTAAATTATCAATTTAACTTTAGCGAAATATTTTGCGCTTGTGCTCCCCACAATGAACAATGTTAAAAAATAAAGACTTGCTGTTGTTTGTTGAACTTTGAATTTATTTATAGGCCCCTGTCCCAGGATTGCCCGGTCTGACGATGCCGACAAAGAAAACTATCGGAGCAGAAAAAGCTGTAAGTACAAGTGTGATATATGCGTATTCTGCTATGTTGTGATCCCTTTGACCGCCACGAAAAAAGTAAATGCGTGCTTTCAGCTCCAAGGTACAATTCAAAGTATTCGTTTTTGTGATCTTATGCTGATTATGAACGAAATAAATAGTAAACAGGTCACATAATATAAATTGAGACGACTCTAGCTACATAAATAACAACACAAATAAGAAAAACAATACTTTATTAAACATTTATTAGCGTTTAAAACGCGTAGCGTTTGTTATGTAGTCATGACGTGGGCGAGTGGGACACATTTTGCTTTGTCATGTGGTGGTGGCGGAGTTATTTCCTCATACATATACATGACGCACGTATATCTATGTTAATGTTTTCCAGGCTGACTCCATAATGGAATGTTTATCCGTGGGCGCCGAGTACAAACGCGAGTTGGCAGAAGCTCGAGGGCAGTTCGTTCAGCCACCATTACTAATGGCTGCTTACAACTGTACCACGCCAGAGCACTTCCTTGTAGAAACTGTCAAGAGGATACGGTCCAGGTTTGTTCATAGATCTATTGTAGAATATTTTGTAGAGATACAGCTTCGCCCATAGATCTGATGTAGAATAATTTGTAGAGGAACAGCTTTTTTTTCGCATGGAATAATAATACAAAAAAATAGAAATACATAATTTATTTCTTTTCACTACATCTAGTGGTTGAAGTGACCTTTTGGGCAAAAATTGTCTGTGTTAGAGCACTTCTCTCTTCGAAAACTTAAAGTAACTAACTTAGTTTTACAAAAAGAAAAGATATGCCAAATTAAAAATAGATAAAAATTAACAAAAGCAAAATTGTTACTTTATCTATATATATAAAAATGAATAGGGGTTCGTTAGTCTCACTAAAACTCAAAGACGGCTGGACAGATTTGGCTAATTTTAGTCTTGAAATATTCGGGATAGTCCAGGGAAGGTTTAAACGGTGAGAAAAAATGGAAAAAAAATCACGAAAAAAAATCGAATTATTCTGTTCTGGTAATGCCAGCAGATAGCGTTGTCCTTAGGCGGTACGAAGTTGGCCTGGTCAACTAGTACTATATTAAGGTGAATGTTCCGCTGGCCTGTTCATACATTTTTCGTTCGCGTTCTACTTCGTAAATAGACACTTTTTGCTCAAAACGAATCACTTTATCACTTTTCTACAATGAAATAGTTTCGCGTTAGTTACTTTTTGTAAATAATTTGCATTAAATATTAAGAAAAACAGTCTTCAAAACCGAGCAAAATTTGATATTTTGTTTACTAGTGTGAGTGCGATTTGACAACCAAGCATGCCGCCATGATTGCGATAGGTTATAATATTTAACGCTAGATGGCGTGCAACCGATATTGTAAATTTGAAAAATCATTACTAAATTTCTAACAATGGCATTCATTAAAAAATGCATTATAATAACGTAAAACTAACTATCATAAACGAAAACATTGTTGTTGTTATCAAAAAATTGTAAGCGTTAGTTATTATTATTTTGACTGGCAACAATATCATCATTCGTAATCGTAGGTGCCTACGAATGAGGCGACGTTGCCGTACTTCCTAGTTCCTTCCTACTTGACCCTTTGACCTGTAATGTTTCTAAGAAAAACCGTTGCCAAACTTCGTTGGATTCGATGATTCGGTTGACTTGAAATAAAATACATTTTGAAGCTAGCTTGAGCAGTGATAGGTTTTACGCGCGGAATTTCTTGTATGATTTAAAATGTATGCATTTTCATTTATTCGAACTAATATTTCTTGTATGTATATCATTCCAATTGAATATACTTATTGCAAGGTATTGTAGTATAGGTTGCTTATACGCAATTTTATTTTAAAATAAAAGTACCTATAAATCTTTCGGTGGTATTAGCAAGTCGACCCGTAAGTTTAGCTGGCTATTACAAACTAAAATCTTCTCATAATAAAAATCACCGATCGATATTGTTAATTGATTCGTTAAGTTATAATAATATCAAGTAAACAAAATTTTACTTACTTGATAATATATTATCTATC
Source organism: Mythimna pallens (assembly GCA_961205895.1). Lineage (NCBI taxonomy): Eukaryota > Metazoa > Arthropoda > Insecta > Lepidoptera > Noctuidae > Mythimna > Mythimna pallens. The sequence continues at coordinate 9,128,555 of OY540831.1, read as the reverse complement.
ATAAGTAAACCAAATTTATAGGTCGCTGTAGATTTAAATTTCCTGTCATATTGTTTTTTCAGATTAGTAATACAAATAGTTATCGACAGACCATTATATTAGACGGACAAACAAACATCAGTTTTATTTGGTACAGTATATCGCGTGGTTGAGGTGCATTTCGTTACAGTTAAGTACATCAAAATGTATAAGTATGTAATATGATTTATTATTTATGGTTGCTCAGCAGGGATTTATACCCACAAGATATTATTTTCTTAATTGTCAATAAGTTGTCAATCAATATTATATCAAGATTATTTGGGTAAGTAAAATTTTACTGCTATATTTTTCTCAAAATGCGAATGTAATCTCGAACGTAATTTGGAACGTCAGTTTCACAGTTTGCAATATTCTATCCACGTTTTCCGAATTGCGTCAAAAGCGATTATATCGCGAATCCGACCAAATTTAGTAGTCACAAAATAAAAGGGCTGTTGAGTAATAATTGTCACGTTGCGCGTTGGTCGGATTCGCGATATTATCGCTTTTGACGCATTTCGGAACGCAGGGTTAAATATCTATACTTTGCATTCGTTTGTTGCATGTTATTGAGTGGGCCTGCCTGATGGAAAGCCACCGAAATATGTGTGAATCATCACAAATTGAATTTGTTAGTGAAAGACGTGATGGATTTCGAACTGAATTAAAATTCAAGTGCAGTATGTGTGAAAAAACGTGGGAACACTGCACAGAGAGAGCAAAGACAAAGTAACTACTGCATTTGTGTGGGCAACTGTAACTTCTGGTAGCTACTACACTCAAGCAGCTCATATACAAGTCTGATGGATATTCCAACAATGTCACCTAATAAATTTCGACGTAGGCAATGTTTGGTTAGAACATTTGACAGAGGAAATTAAGATTGCTGGTGAACAAGAAAGATCAATTGCCATTGAAAAAGGTTATGTGTCTTCAGACTGTGTTCCATTTATTACTGTGTATGTGGATGGAGGATGGTTGAAGAGATCGGACGGGCATAACTTTTCTAGTATGGTAAGATAAATTATTACTAAACACAAATTTATTTATTGTCAAAACAATGTAACATGACAAACAAATATGCGATGTTGTTGAATTTTGTTTATTTCTATAATTGAATTGAATGCAAACAATTATAATGTGCCATATTTTCAAGAGTTGTTTTTCACTTCCAGGCCTGCATTATTGGGAAAGAAACTAAGAAATGTCTATTTCTTGGTGTTCAAAATAAATATTGTTATACATGTCAATAGGAGAAATATTGATATGAAACCACATAATTGTTGCAAAAATTTTACTGGGCCGTCTACAGGAATGGAATCACAAATTATTGTGGACGGCTTTCAAAAGAGTGAAGAAACACATCAACTTCGCTATTTGAGCTTTATTGGAGATGGAGATTCCTCTGTGTTTGCAAACTTGAAAGAAAAAGCGTCTTATGGAAACATAATAAAAAAATTGAATGCAAGAATCATGTAATCAAAAACTATACCATTGCACTCTACAAGGTAAATCCTTGCTAAAATTATACTCGTAAATGCAAAAGTAAGTTAGTTTGTTTGGCTTTCATGATTTCCATGAAATTTTACATACATCATAATTGAAGTGCAGAATAAATAATATACTTTTAATCCGGTTGGCGCAGTGGTTGAGCGATTGACTGCCGCGCTGCGTGTCGCGGGTTCGATCCCCGCAAGGAACAAATATTTGTATGGCCTACAGATAGTTGTTCCGGGTCTGGGTGTCTTGTGTATGCGGATTTACATGTTTGTAAACTCAAAATCATTGAATCATATTCAATATTTATATTTGTACACTTTCAGATTTTGGCCAACACCAAGCTCCCACTTCGTGGGAGAAATATTTTGAAATCCAAGGTAATGAAGCTGACCTTAGTGGCACGGAAAATCATAATGTAAGTATTTTGTCAATCAGTTTGTCGAGATAATGAATTAATCAGCAATATGATGCCAAAGCTACTCGACTTTTTTAAATACTGTATTCTGCCAGAAATAATATTGAGACGTGTTCAAAAAAATGCGAAATGTATAGATATGAAAGGTACACAAAATTTTTTTTTTCCTAATTTCTATATATTTCAATCTATATTATATTTTTTACTGTGGGAAATTTTTCTTCAACATCAAAAGTTACACATAAAATATACTAAGCAAGGCATTTTTTTTCGCAGCAGCTGTGTAGCGGTGGTTTCCGGACAAGAACTTTAGGAAGAGTGAAAACAACATGTCGGATCATTTTTATTTTTATTGTACTTTTATAGTAGTATGTTTAGAATCTATATTATCAATGTTTACAATCATAGAGTGAATTAAAAGAAATTTGTTGCTTTTTTATATCCAATTAAAACAATACTTTAGCAGATATGTATAACCATTTGTTAGTTATGTTTAGGTTTTACTAAAAAAATATGTGATTATGGATGCTTAGATACTATCAAACATTTTTCCACTTTCTTGGTTGCAATCTCTTATTCTAATTTGTGTTTTAAATTAGTTGTCTTGTTTATGAATTATAGTTTCTTGCATTTACTGGTGTGTAATTGTTGTAAATAATGTAACTTGAATTACTTCACATTTGCATTAGGACTAAATATTTTGAAAAAGATTGTTTTTTAGTAAATGGTCATGTATCAAGCATTGATGTCACTATAAATACTTGTAATAATTGTTAGTTGGTGTATATATTCTTTTAAATAATATATAAGGTAACAAAATAAAACCGTCTTACATTGCATTTTTGACATTCATTTGATTCCTAAAATAAAAAAAGTTTACACCACCCATGAAATACTACCTTTTATTTTTATAATAAAATCGTAACAGGTACTCCCCCAGACATCATTATAATTTCTACAGAATCCTGAATTCAAATAACTTTTAAATGCACGCCATCTAGTGGTTAATTTTGATGAATGCTTTTGATTCTAAAGTAGTCGCTCATGTCTATGTGTGTGTAAACGATACTATAATCAGAGTTTTGAGGCTATAATTTGACTAATTTCGATAAAGTGGAATGTCCGATAACAGCATCTACTATTTCTGTGACTTAATATTGTTTCAATTACACTCAAAACCAAATAAAACTGAAAATGTTGACTTCAGCGCCATCTAGCGGGGAAATGGCCTCGAACAACCCGTAGCAATCACCTTAAAAGCAAATATCCTATCAGTCCTATTGGTTTGTCCGTTAGTCCTTGAGGGAATTGTATAAGTATTTGTTTCTAATACTGGTCGTAAAACGATCAGTTTGGACTTAAATTGTCGTATTGATAAAATCTGATCTCCCACATGCAGTATCCCGAGAACTTCTATGTTTACGCTGATTGACGGTTTCTAATTAATTAATTTAAAATATCAACGTTGCACCAGTTAAAAATTCTTTTAGACAAGACATTGATAGCGTACATACCACATGAAATAAAAGAAAAAAAATGGAGTAACTTTCCTTTTCTTTGGAAGTGGAAAATCATCACATAACTTATCTCACTGGGTGGAGTGGAAGGGACTAATATTGATTAAAACTCACCTGTGTTCCTTCAGTTGCCCTTTACGTGCCAGGCCCCGAAAAAACTCTTGGCCGTTTCCGCAGCATGAGATATTTGCCTTCTAAACAACAGACATCACCATTCTCTTTTTCAGTGACCTAGAAGAAGCCCTTCTCCTCATCCCGTTCAGCGTCGCCTGCGACATAGTCAAAATGTTGCCGAAACTGCTCGACCGCGGTGACAACACGGAGCTATTCTGCCGTCTCGCGATATTCTTACTGAAGATCCACCACGCGCCGCTCGTAGCGAACCAGGCGCTGCTGAAGCATATGATACAGATACAAGCTAAAGCAAGCATGCGACTCAATGAGTTGCGAGTAAGTACTAAAATTGTTTTTTCCTTTTTTTTTTTTTTTTTTTCTGTGTCGTTGGTTTAGTGGTCGTAAGCACTGCTGCTTTGTCCCACGCGCGTCTCAACGATATGTTAGTAAAATGGACAGGACCCACTAGGGCTGATGCCTACCAGGGCTGCGGGATTGTTTGTAGTTACCGTGGCCCTGAAACGCAAAAGGCAACTGAAGCATCACTGGTGGGTTTAGTTGATTTCCCACCTCAAAAACCCCCCTGGTGAGCGTGAGGTCCGGGATTCGATTCCTGGCGAGGGTAAAGTATTGGGTTTTTCTATCTGGAATTTCTTAGTAGCAGCTCAGTATCTGAATTTATGCTCAGTTGATTGATTTCATTAGAAAGGCAATATACACCATTGAAACAACGCATTAAAAAAAAATGCGTATTAGTACACGCCGGGTTTGGATCCGCTAGTGTAGCAGCTATAGCAAACACTGGTTAGGCTTTGAGATAATCACAAACTCGGCCGATATAAGGTACAAACACAAACATGACTGATGTTGTGATGTTACCGTCAAATCACCCATCAATCACGCCAAAAAAACAAATATTTATTTTTATAGAAGCGGTAGGACATTGATCCCGCACGTCATTCACGTCACGACTAGAGCGTCTCAGTCATTCCCACGTAATAATTGAATCAGTAACTGTCTTCGTACCTTTAGGCCAAATGCTTATTGGAAGAGTTGGTCATATTGGTAGGGCCGGCTCTAACGATGGTGTTGCTATAATTTTGCTTATCAGATCTGTGTCACGTTTCCCACTATAGTTTTTGTGAACTAGACACCTCTCCTCTCCACTGTTTGAAACCGGACCTTACCATGTCAGAGCTGATAATGTTTTCTGCATATTTTTAACTGCTACTGCCACATTGCCGCACTTTAACAACATCTACATTATTATTATATCTAGCCTATACTGTCTCACTGCTGGGATAAGACAGCCTTTCATTCCTTACGGCTCTGAACCACTTCTTGCCAATTCCTAAAGAAGACATCTAAGTCGTCCCGCCATCTCCATCGCGGTCTGCCGCGACCTCGTCGTGCGATTTCAGGGCACCAATTTTATGGTTTACGGGCCCACCGCTCGATTGACCAGCGAAAGACATGTCCAGCCCAGTCCAGACCTTTTTTATATTTAACCAGCAGTAGTGTTACACTGGTGGGCAAAGGTCTCCTCCCATGCTTTTTCTTGGGCACGCCATAATCACGCGGTAAGTCCCCTCTTTGGGGAATGGCTGGAACGGCAACACATGCGGCAGGTGAGGACGCCCCTCACCTTCCGCATGACGCAGGTCCTCACTTGGTTCCTGCATCGGATTTAAGGGGAAGAAACGCACGGGTGTCACCCTTGTGTGGACCGCCTGAAAGACACGGTGGAGCATACGGTGGAGGTGTGCCCCGCTTGGGCAGAGCACCGCCGTGTCCTTGTGGAGGCAATCTGTGACAGAGACCTTTCGCGCCGGGCCCTGATTCGGGCTATGGTCCGGAGGAGGAATGGCAGGCGGTCGCCTCCTTCTGCGAAGCAGTAATGCTAGCGAAGAAGGAGGCCGCACGCGTGAGGGAACGCATGTACTCACGCCCTAGCCGCCAAGATTCTGACCCCGACTACCAGCCACGGTAGACGCGGGCTTGCGGACTTCGAGCAATGGGTAGCTCGCCGTCCGACCGTCCGGTAATTAACCGAACGGAGCCCAGTCGTCAACAGCGCGCAATGTGTCCATGCGCTCCTCAAAGAGATGTCAGCAAACCGCAGGGGCCCAGCAGGGCCGATGCCCGCTAGCTAGGACCGCGGGAATTTTTTGAAGGGAAACCCGTAGTCCTAGAACGCAAAGGGCAATTGAAAGATGTAGGTGTGGTTTTAGTAAGTAAAAGCCTGACATACCCTCGCGCTCTACCCAGAGCGGGAGGAGTCATTGGATGATTTCCACCCTTAAAAAAAAAAGCTTTTTCCAAACTCTTTGTGTTTTGTCTTCGCCGGCTGATCTAAACCGTGACACCAGCGTTTCTTAGACTGTGAGATTGTTCGAAAGAGTTACAGAGGCCCTGGGACGCAAAGGGTTACTGAAGGAACACAGGTTGGTCAGTAAAAGACTGAAACTCCCTCTCGCTTCACCTAGGATAAGAAGAGTTATTTGATGATTTCCCACCACAAAAACAAAACCTTTATTAGACTAACTTTACATACTTCTTCAGGACATGGTAGGCTACAACGTACATGCCCTGCAATGGTTACGTCGTGAGGCAGAAGCGGCTGACAATGAGCAACTGTTCAAGGAAGCGTTCACTGAAAACCGCAAGAGGGACAAACGAAGACGCGCCAGACAAGCGGTCAAACGACCTATTGTTACTGTTACTTAGGTTTTAGAATTAATAATAATAAATGTAATTAAGTTATGATAACGTATTATTTTTCACACGCTTTCCTCATAGATCTTGCATTGTACCGAATATGTACCTAAAGGTGGGTCGACGCTAGAGCGGAGCACGCACCGAGCTCAAATTCGTATAGTGTCGCTCTAGAGTCGGTTCACACTACACGAATTTGTGCTCGGCTCTTCTAGAGTCGGTCCACACTACAAGAATTTGAGGTCGGCTCCTCAAGAGTCGGTCCACACTACACGAATTTGAGCTCGGCTCCTCAAGAGTCGGTCCGCACTACACGAATTTGAGCTCGGCTACTCGAAACCCACCTGAATGAATTTACTGTTAGACATAGCGCATCCTAACCCGCCGAGGCTTAAAAGCATTCACCCCAAAAGAGGATAAAAAAGAGGATGAAAGTTTGTAAAGAATTTTATAAATTTTAGCCGAGGGTAAATCTCAGCGGGTAAAAACAGATGGCTTGTAGCATCTGTTTGTTTGATAGCGCTCGAGCCGCTCATCTCAAAAAGTACTAAACGAATTTTGTTATACTTTTCGCCGACAGATCTGAGTGTTTCAGAATTGTTTACGTAAACGTAACAGCACCAATAACAGCCTCATTTATTGTCCAGATACTGTTCATTCCAGGTTGCCTGGAAGAGATCGCGGAATGCGATAAGGCCGCCCATTGTATGTATGAGTTTTAGGGTCAAAACTGCATAAAGCGGACGTCCACGCGGTCTCATACAAAAGTGCTCCGTTGTGGAACCCCGGGCGGGCAGCCGTCGTTTTACTACGTAATAATATATGAAGTTCTTCATCGACACGACTACATGCACACCGTTAAAGTTGAACTAAAGACATAGCGCAGGTAATAATCAGTTTTCCGCGAACGTCGCACACGACACACGCGCGTTGTCACGCGCCGGCTGCCCGTCGCGTGTGCCCGTTTTACGCAGTTTCGGCCCTAAGTTTCCTTTTTGTATGTGTAATGAAGTACAATCTACAATAATATTATAAAGGGGTTCAGTTTATTTTTTTTGTTTTTAGGACGTAATCTCTAAAATTACTGGTTCGATTGCGAAAATTTTTTCACCGATAGAAAGTTGCTTTATTCCTGAGTGACATAGGCTATATATTATGTATGCCGACGAAGCTACGGGCATAAGCTAGTAAAGTATATAATAAATAATTATATGTATTGTGCATTATTTTCTTAGGCGGGTGGGTTAATATCGAGAGTAGTAAGGGATAGTAACTTTTAAAGTAAAACAAAGTAATAGCTGCTATAATTTATTTGTAAAAAAATATTCTACTCACTACATAGCCAATATATCAGTTAAAACTTTAATAATTTAAGTATCCATCCCTGCGTAAGTCACATTATTTATCATCTATACAACAATAACTAATGTTTCACAATGAGTATTCCGGCCACGTGTTCATACTAAACAATCTCAAACGGATAATTTATGCTGAAACTTACTATAAACGTACAGTTATGTAATTTGACAACAACAATAACAAATGGTCCTTCAAGCTTTCTATATGGAAATTATTGCTTTACATTATTATACATATATAAATACGTCTTTACGAAGAAAATTGTTTGCAGACTAATTTATATCCGCTTATAGTTAGACGAGTTGAAATTTGACATTAAATACGAGCTATCGTTTCAATGATTTGCGACTGAACGAGTGAGTTTGCAGCAAATAGGTAATTACAAGTACAACTTAATTTCTTAATTAATACTACGGCTATTTATTTAAATTTAATTTGGATTATATTATAAGGCTACGGGACCATCCTGGTCTATTGCTTTCGTCAAATAGATTGCTATCATAACATTTTCGAAGCCAGTTCGAAATATATCACAATAGACTGCGAGCTCACTCGTCCAGCACATAATATATAATTGACAATATTCATTCTATATTATTCAGAATTTACTGTTCAGTTTAACATACAATGTTCATCACCACTTATCACAATGTTATTGCTTTTCGGATACACACATCTACATTCTCCAACAAAATATATCACAATGAATAAAAATACTTTTACATTATCATTTTTCGAATAACTCGAGTGAAATAGTAGGTGAGAGAGAATACAAAAACAGAAGATATTATGAGAGTTCTTGTCAGTCTTTAATCTTCGAAAAATGATGTTACATACAATGTCGAATGGAATTCCTAGGATATGAATACGAAGCTCATATTCCAGCATAAATTATAATAATACACAACAGTATTGGTACTGTCTGCATCTCTGTCAGACGTGATAATAAAAACAAAATCACAAACACATGCTTGTTAGAGCGTAAGCACACACAACACAACCGGTTTGTTAGTAACTAAACGACGATATACATTGTTCATCAACTCTTAATACCGATATATCCATAAATTAACCTAACATAATAAATAACCAAATTGGAAGATCTATCATAGCTGTATTCTGCTGTATGTATCGCGTGAGACACAGAGAAATACGAAACGAGTTGGTTGCAGCAAGGAGACGATGTTCCAGTGAGAATATCTAACCAAACATTCCACTACCACCGACAACTACAATTAAGGATTTAAATTCGAAAGTCAATCTAAATAAAAACTATAAAAATACAAAAATAATAAACCTAAGACAAATGTACAGAGTTGAGTTCAATAAAATAATACTGTATTACTACTGCAATCAGCAATATTAGAGGAGTTTTAGAACTGTCATACGATTCATGTACGCGGATTACTTTATATCCTACGTACGCTAATTATAACACCACGAATCCATTGCGACGTATTCCGTGAACTGGCTTGCATTCAAGCAACAACCACTTCTTATAAAATAGCGTCGATAGGATTCTGTGTATATTTTCCTATGTATGGTATACTCACAATTACAATCAAATTCGAAAAAAATAAACTATTCAATCTTCACCATTACTTCTGGTTTCAATTTAAAATAAAAATATTCGAGATAAAATTCGATCAAAGATACACTCTTAGAAAAATAAACACGCCCTAGTTCCTACATCAAGTTAAAAAATTATCATGGATAAATCTTTTGAGTTTCAGATTAATATCATCATTAAGAGAGCTAAAGTTAATTAGAGAGCGAAACAGTTTTAGAATTTACGTACATTACAGTTTCATCATAAAAGCTAATGAAACATTATTGTCAAGGTAGACTGCTACTCCGAAATAAATGTAAGCAATACTAAACGGTACACACTACACCGACAACTATACAGTGATCCCAATAAGAATGAATAAATAATCTCAATTTTTAAAGCTTTTTAAATACAATAAGCTTGACGTAACGTTGAAGGTTAGCTGCAACAGAATCACACGCTCAGATGTCTCAGCTTCGTTACAGCTGAGTTTTGTCTAGCTAAGTATTATCACAATGTCTCATAGACTGCTGTATTTTACTGGCCCGTGGGGTTTCGATAATTAAACGAACTAACACTAAATTAAGTAGAAACGTCAAGTAAAGGACGGTGACAGAGTTCACAGCAAAATAAGTCGAATGGAAGCAATAACAAAACAGCCCAGTTTAAGGTACAGATAACGTAAATGCTTTCTGCTATAAATATACACATAACACTGACCATCATGAGGTGAATCCGGTAGATTTTAACTCAATATAATGCCACGTTTCTGTTAAATGGTTTGTTTTAATGCTTAACGACCAAAAATGCCCAATATTATAAATGGATTGAAAAAATTAATTCTTAAAATAAATCTTTTACCTATGATGTACATATTAAATCTATTTTAATAATGCCAAAGTTACAGATTGTTATTATTAATATATAAAGGCAACATCATATAAATATAATGTTAATGAGATAAGTATACTATTTGTCACAGATTTGTGAACATGTTCGAAAGTTTCTTTAGTTTAGGAATTTTCTAATTTTGAAGCAGATAATGCAAAAAGCATGGTAAAACAAATATTTATTTCTAATATTTCCAAAAGTAACTTGGTATTACTAATCATTTAATTTACCAACCCTACGGTATTCATGTATCCTGGATATCCAATATTTCCAGAATCATATTTGCTTGTCATTATTGCTTCTTCTCATTTCGTAACCTTAACTAAAAAAATACTCGACTGAAATAAAAAAAAAATACTTACATTGTAAATACTGACCGAAATGGGAAATAAATTAGAAACTTATAATTTATTGAATTTAAGCATTATAACTACTACGTAAACAATAAAATTTACAATATGACCTATAACTAAAAGAATACTTGCGTCCTGCAATAGGTAACCGTAAATATAATTTCAATAATATCAAAGAGAGCATTCTAAGGCAAGGCTTACAATAATAAAACTCGATCCATAGTGTCATTATCTTTTTGAGATTTATAATTACTGATCGAAATCCGCGCCTATGCGAAAATTGAACGAACAAACCAGAATAGTTTTTATACGGCTGCAAGTTTTTCTCACGTTGGATTGTCTCGAGCTGCCATATCACAAATTGCACGATGCTTACACATGCATGACCAACAATCATACATATCACATGTTAAGAAAATATGTACACACGGAAAGTATTCTTTCGCATAGCATTCGCTGTGGTACCATTTTCTTTCCTATACATTAAATAGGCACTAATACAATGAATGTATATTGTTTCCCGCGACCAAATAACGAAGTTTTAATGCGTAATGCCCTGGCTTTGTATGTTTTAAACCGATCTGTTTTAAATATTGGATAGAAGATTGTCGACCACGTGAATCAGAAACATGATTTAAACTAGACACGACAAGATGATAAGTCGAAGTTTCTAGAGTGTCGTCCTCAAGCTACAATGCCGTTATCTGACAACATCACATTACGAGTGATGAGTAACGCACATAAAAGGAGCGTAGAATCCGTACTAATATTATACATAAATGTGAAAGTAACTGTCTGTTGTTACGCTTTCACGTTAAAGTACTGATTCGATTTTGATGAAATTTTGTACGGAGTAAGCTTGAACCCCAAGAAAGGCCATAGCCATCAAAAAACAACCCCGCTAACTTTTTACTAATATTATAAAGAAAAATTTTACTTTCACTGGTATGAAACTGCCTGAGAGAAGCTAGTGGCAGATAACGGCACTTTAGCTTAAGGACGGCAGTAGTTATAATCATGTAAAGATGTATAATATCGTCGATAATCTTTTGCCCAATTTAAAAACATTAAGTCGCACTGTCATTTCGAAATTCAACCGGTCGTTTGATATACTATTTGGAAAGCTAAACCCATCAATAAAGTACTAATTGAGAATCGTTTATGAAAAATGTATGATCTCCTATAAAAATAATTCACATTTCATTATACTATGACGACCGGACGAAAGGAATGAACAATTTTAAAATATATATTTCCCCTCTATTGTCATCAAACACTGGCCTGAACTATCACTAAATAGATATTTAGTACTATATAATACCAAGAATGTTATTGCATGTATACTTAACTCTATTAATTTTATATTGCTTTTCGACTGAGTGTTGCGGCAACTGTTTTACAAAAGTGTGGTAGTGTTGTTCAGCTTTTGTGAATCATTCGTCGACACTCTGAGTATCTAGGTTGGAAGAAAAGCAATCGATACAGGAGACACGCAATGCTCCGTTCGGAAACAAAGTAGTGTGTTAGGGTGTCATACGCGTGGCGTCGTGGTCGTGGCGAGAGTTGCGTGGCTATCACAGAGGCAGTCAATGAGATTCTTCGGCGGCGGCGACGTGACTAGCCACTAGGTTTAGCGGCGCCTCGTCGTACTCGGGAGCGTTGATACCCACCTGCGGTAGTAACTACTGTTTAGTGCTCTATGAATAGGATTTATTGGTGCGTCTTGTTAAAAGACAAGAAGGGATCTTTAGAGATTCGAAGGACACCATTAGAAAATAGAAATCAACAAATTTTCTTTTAATATTAATTAAGTGCAGCGTTGCTGTGTTTTTACAAGACTGCCCAAAAAACAGAAGTATTATGTTTTTGTTACAAGAAAATGGGTGAGTGTTTAATTAGAGGCTATGGAGAAGTTAGGAAGACATTAGTCTCTAGAATGGCAACACATCTGCAACACCAATGGAATTGCAGATGTCCAAAGGCAGTGGTGAAAATGACTACTTAGTTTCAAGTGGGTCTTCTTCTGTTTATTTGCCACCTCTCAACTTCAATTTCGAGGAGCACTTCCGACGTTTGGCTCTCAAACTAAATCAGACTGGGGCTGCCCTCGGGCGGCTCCTGCCTAATCTGGGAGGTCCAGCCTAGGCTTTACGCGGGAATCGTTTGGTCCATGGCCCTTTATGGCGCACCGGTATGGGCGCCGACGCTACGGAAGCAGCCGGCGGCGGCCCGGCTGAATGCATGCCAGAGGGTCATGGCCATACGGATGGTGCGAGGATACCGGACAATTTACCGCGAAGCGGCGAGAATCCTTGCTGGCCAGCCACCATGGGATCTGGAGGCAACAGTCCTTGCACACATGCACGATCTGCGCATGGAGATGCAACGCAAGTCAAGTCGCAGCATGGCGAACAGAGATCCGGCGGGTTCTCATGGAGAAATGGCGACAGCGAGTGTCGCGACCCAGTGCCTGGGCACGCCACAATTATGGCGGTAAGCTCGCTTTGAGGCGTGGTTGGAAAGACTTCACGGCGTCCTCACCTTCCGCATGATGCAGGTTCTCACCGAACACGGTAAGTTCGGGAAGTTCCTGCACCGGATTCGTGCGGAAGCGACGACCGGGTGTAACCACTGTGTGGACCGCCCGGAAGACACAGTGGAGGTGTGCTCCGCTTGGGCAGAGCAACGCCGTGTCCTTGTGGGGGCGATCGGCGGTGGCGATCTCTCGCGCCGGGCCTTGGTATAGGCCATGGTCCGGAGCGAGGAGGAGTGGCAGGCGGTCGCCTCCTTCTGCGAAGCAGTAATGCTAGCAAAGGAGGCGGCCGATCGCGAGAGGTAACGGTCCTCACGCTCCAACCGCCGTCGGGAGCAGGGGCGAAGCCTACTGGGGCCACGGGTAGTGTGAAAGTGAAACCCGAGGACTTGGACGAAGGAAAAGAAAGAACAGGAGTGGGTTTTTAGTTAGTAAAAGTCTGACACTATCTCCCGCACCGCCCAAGAGCGGGACTTGTCATAAGATGAATTTCTAACCCAATAAAAAAAAAACTCGCACCTTAAAAAAGTATAAATACAATGAGTAGCAAGCCAGAATTTGAAAATGGGTTACCTGTTCGCGATGCGGGCGCACGGTGCGCGTGTTGTGCGCGTGCAGCGCGGCCAGCAGGTGCGGCTGCAGCTGGCGGCGCAGCGCGGCCAGCACGGCCTCCTCCGCGCCCTCGCCGCCGCTGCCCGCGCCCGAGCTGGGCGAGCACGCGCCGCCGCCGCCGCCGCCGCCGCCGCCGCCACCGCCGCCACCGCCACCCGCGCTTCGACGGGATTCTACAACAATACAGACGATTTACCCACTGCCAAAAACTGAACACGGTCATTTTAATACACTTGGATTTGAGTTTGGCGCCATCTATTGCGCCATCCAAAAGCAACAGATCATGCAGGTGATCTGTTGATGATATTAGGTATGTCCCATCGATTTAGGAACAGCACTTCATTTACACTCCAGAGTGGAGTCATCGATGAAATCGATGAATCTCCACTTGAGCAGATTTACCTTGTTTCGATCAACCTGTGTCCTGTAAGGCCATCATTTTCAAATAGAGTTCTTTTCGTGTGCAAGATGGTTTAAGTCATAGATATAGAGTTGGACATAGAGGTTTAATAATATTTTATGTCATGTTGAGGTTTTAACAAAAGGTTTAACTCATATTCTAATTCGTCTTTTACCGTTAAACAGATAGAAATTGACGTAACGATTACGGAGCTCACGGCTTTGCAAATGTTACGTCATTTTCTGGAGCACTTGTAATTGCTGGATAATTAACAGGCGGTTTTACAATCGTAGATTTACTTAGCCATTTATACTTATTTTAATAATTACTGTCAGTTTGAAAAACCCTTAGATTCAGCTTCCTCTAAAAAAAAAATAGTAGGATTGTACAAATATTATAAGATACTTGCCTCAGTGACTTTATTTCCTTTAATATGGGTACGCAGCAGTGCCGGATTAAGCCAGCGCGGGGCCTCTAGCAAATTTGACCAAGGGGACCCCTACTACTAATTAATTTATTGGTAGTGCGGCCTCCTCCTTTGCTAGCATTACTGCTTCGCAGAAGGAGGCGACCGCGTGCCACACCTTCTCGCTTCGGACCATGGCCTGTACCAAGGCCCGGCGCGAGAGATCGTTGCTGCCGATCTCCCCCACGAGGACACGGCTGACGGCGGTGCTCTGCCTAAGCGGGGCACACCTCTACCGTGTCCTCCGAGCGGTACACGGTGGTGGCACCCGGACGTTACTTCCGCACGAATCCGGTGCAGGAACTTCCCGAACTGACCATGTTCAGTGAGAACCTGCGTCATGCGGAAGGTGAGGACGCCATGAACCAAACTGACACTGCATTCATAATTTAATTTTTCAAAATCTAGAGACTAGAAATGACCAGCCAGTCTGGTTGACATATATAAAAAAAAAAATGGTGTGCGCTGCAAAAACCTTTAGAGTTAGGTACACATATATAATGGAAAATGAAAGTTAAGTAATTAATCATACGAATACATGGCTTAAAAGACTTAGTATCCAAGCCAAAAATAATCGAGCGTAGCTGTCAAGTTATCAATGACATTTCTTTCAGTTGATGAGTCGTAGTCGCCCTTGGGAGAAATAATTGTACTATTATTATGAGCGCGAAAGTTTGTATGTATGAATGTATTTTTGTTACTCTTTTACGCAATACTACTGAAGGGTGGGCTTTTCTTTGGCCACCGAAACAGCATTGCTATTCAGCATGACACTGCCAGATAGTTTTTTTTTTTTTAATTACGATTTATGCCAAATTTCAGGATTCTGGGTCAATGGGAAGTACTCTATTAATTTTGATGCCCTTGATATGTCGAAATACAGAATTTTTTTTCACAGCTTCAAGGTACCGCAGACCGCAGTATATGGTTTTAATTTCAACTCGATACCTCCACGCGTTTCCGAGATAAAGGATCTTGAATTCTTGATAGACGGACAACAAAGTGATCCTATAAAGGTTCCGTTTTTCCTTTTGAGGTACGGAGCCCTAAAAACAAACAACAGACTTCCAAATAAAAACACAAGAAAAACACGATAAATTGCAAAATATTTAATTTTGGAAGTCTGTATCAAAAAATAAAGAACCGAAATCAGAAACACCATTTGTGTTTTTGGAAGTCAGTTGTAATTTTTTTCTTTGGATGATTTATTGAGACAGGTCAATACGGTCAATCTGAAAGTTGTTCAAAGTACTGATCATTCCGAAATCAACTTAATTACCACTACTTAAAGGTCGATATCTATCTATCGACTAAAAATAAAGATTTACGACTATAGCTTTGTACTCACTGCTCTTTGTGTGTTTTCCATCATGTCTCGGTCTGCGACGGCGCGTGTGTATAGTATCGCGTCGCATGGCCGTAGGTCGTGGAACTCCATGCAACTTGAAGTACAGTCCACAGGCGTTGCACACCATCTCGCCGCGAGCGTCGCGCCGCCATATTGTGGTAGTGTGCGTGCCGCAGTTACTGCAGGAGAGCTCCACGCGCGGGGCTGAGCGGGCGGAGCCTGTGCCGCCCGGCGTTGATGATGCTTCGGGTGGTTCCTGCTGCATGTAGGAAGGTTGTTAGAATTAGTTCGTGAGCCTCAAATTATAGTTTTGTCGCCTCTATGTGTACATCCACATTTCGCCAGTTACGCTTAATTTCTATGTAATAGGGGCGAGCCTTATTGTTATTAACCGGGTACCAATCTCTGGATTGGATCCTGCTCCTGACTCAGAAATTCCTGATAAAAACGCAACACTTTTCCCGGCATGGGAATTAAACCTAGGACTTCATGCGAGACTCATTTTGATTTAAGAAATCAATTCGTTACATGTCGCTCTTAATAGATTTCTTACAGGTTTCGGATTTACAGGATTAGACTCAGAACATTTTCAGAATCATTACATTTATTCCACAAGAAGACTAATAAAAAAATAAAAAAACTAGTATAGGTAGGTGTGTGCATTACCTTATAACATGTGTCCTTTGTGGGCCTTTTTGAGACTGCTTCTGTCTCTCAAGCAATAACGATTGAGAAGATGACGACTATAAAAGAAAATGGAGAAGTACACTGCCTCTATCAGATATAGACATCATAACTTACATTCTCAGACGCTGTTTGCGGCCATTGCGTGTTGGTGGCGGGCGGGTCTACGGCCATGAGAGGCTGTGCTCGTGCGGGGAAACTTTGTTTTCTCCGCGCCGTGCCCGCCACGCTCGAACCGCGTCCCGAACTGTGCCATTCACCATTCTGTTGACAATTATACATATTTATTCATTGTTGATTAACCGTAATACTGTAATAAGTATACATTTACATAAATTCACGTCTTTTCTCACAGGGGTAGGCAAAAGCTACATAAAACCTGCTATGATCCGTACATATCCAATCCGTAAGGATCTTGGCAGGAGTGGTAATTTTGCTTCGTTTACGGTCATACACGCACGTTGGTTACGAGTACTGATCTGTACGTCTATGTTCTAAAAGTGACGGTGGAGTAATATGGTGATGAAATAGATTATTAGTTTTTACTTCTTTGCTTTTCCTAGAATTGTTACCAATAAAAAAATGCAGAATTGTCGTTTATCCCAATCCTCCCGTAATCTATCCGTTTATTTAATAAAGGAAAAGTAATTTGAATTAGAAATGAAATCTACACTAATATTATAAAGAGGTTAAGTTTGTTTTTCTGTTTGTAGGAGGTAATCTCTGAAAGTACTGGTTCCGTTGCTAAATTTTTCTCACCGATAGAAAGCTGCTTTATTCCAAGTGACATAGGCTATATTTTATATAGGTACGCGGGCGAAACCGCGGACAAAAGCTGTAGCTAATAAGTTAGATCCTCAATTCAGCTAATTTAGAAATATAGAACCAAACCATTGGTAACTTATGCTATATAAATAAGTAATTTTAACGTTTGAAAAAAAAAAAAAATTGTTGAAAAGAAAAACGGTGAAAACCTTTTTTTTTTCTATTACCCCCGAAGCGAGGTGTAGTAAGTATTACTTATAGTACAATATCTATGTCTTGATACATTACAAATATGTAATGTATCTTCTATTAATATATAGCACACTTGTACTCTTTTAGTCAGTTATAAAAAGTAATCGCTTGAGAACCGTTGTTTCAATAACACTACATTCCCACATGGCCCGCCCCAATAAGTTTTTTTTTTAGTTGATCTAAACTAGTGCTTGACTGCGATCCCACCTGATGGTAAGCAATGATACAATCGTTGATGGTGAGACGCATTAGTTTATTAAGAGCGTATTCACTTTTGAGTCACACCCCTAGGTTGCAGCTACGAGTATAAAGAAACACAGACTCTGGCAGGGAATTCTACTTCTTAGCTATACGCACAATGAACGTGTTCCCAAAATATTTTGTACGTATGGGTGGAATGTCCAGTTGTCCACCATGTATCGGGGTGGAGCAATGCCGTATGTCTATTGGTCCGACGATAGAACAGGCTTGGCGTAATAAAATAATGCAATTCCGATAAACACTTTCCGAAATGTAACCGATAGACCAGATTATATTCTGGTAAGTAATGACCGTACCTATAATAATTATTATTCCGCCATCCGCATATAAGAGAGTTAGAAAAATGTATATATATTACTTGTTAAAATGGACAATTCCTCACGAAGAAAAACAATACATCATGCAATCGCTACATTGTTCTAGCCAAATACATGATAGATAACTGCATTTCTCATCACCGAACATTTTATTCCTGTTTCAAAGTAGTTCTACCTTAAGCACATCATCTTTGACGAGACAAGGAAAATGTATTTGTAAATGAATATTACCATAGCATTTAAATGGACAATAAGAAGTTAATTCATGCTGTCATGTGGTACCTCTTTTAATTTTAGCTTAGAATATTCTCAGTTTGCAAGTGAACTTCACCATATAAGTTGCATTTCAAATATTTAAATTGTG
This sequence comes from Mythimna pallens, assembly GCA_961205895.1. Taxonomy (NCBI): domain Eukaryota; kingdom Metazoa; phylum Arthropoda; class Insecta; order Lepidoptera; family Noctuidae; genus Mythimna; species Mythimna pallens. The sequence continues at coordinate 9,110,119 of OY540831.1, read as the reverse complement.
TGCTCTTTACAAAAGGTGTGGTGATTTGTAAAAATGGTTCAATATTATCTCTGGAGCTAATTTCTGTTCGCAGTTGGAAATACTTTTGATTTAAATTTTTATCACATTTACAATAATGGTGTGTTTACTGCCGCTTACTGCTTGAAACAATTCAACCAGTGTTGGTTTGTTTTTATTTAGAATCAGGACCGTCTGTAATCTAGCATACCAGGAAGATACTTAATTTTTTATCTTAGCTACGTAATACATGCTTGTTAGATTCTGTAATTAAACGTACGTCACATTACAAGCTCCAATGATTGACTTTACTATCAAAAAACTGGTTCTACAGGAACTGAGTTTTGGCAAAACAAGTTATATTAACGACTGTTTGCAATGATAAGAACGGCACAGATATCCATCAGAAGCAGTTGTTATTATTATTATAATTAAAACACATTTGTGGTTTTGACATACAACATTTAACTACTGGAATTTCTGCAGTAGCTAGTTGGAATTCTGCCCAACCACAACAGGATAGCATGAAGGTTAGTAATATTATTATTGTTTTGTTTTGTTTGCTTCATACTAAAATATTGTTACATTTTTTTGTACTAACGTTACCGTTTCATAGACATTAAAAATTACCACAAATAAAATATTACGTTATATCGATTTGGGTCGCACTCGTTTATTTTCGAGTTATATGCGAACATAGTCGATGCTCTAATAAAGAGTAAAGATTAGGCGCTTTCTATGCGAAATCTTTAAGCTACGTACTACCCTCACAATACAAATGTGGCACTATATCAAAAAGGTGAGATTCAGAAGAGCTGTGTACTGTGTATATGCTAAGTACTTGTTTACTTGATAAGAATTGAACAAAGACTGTGACATTCGCCTTACAAATTTTACATCAATTTAACATTGGTTAGATAAAAAATTAAGTTCAGTATAGTGACACTTTTGTTTATAAAGTGCGACATTCACATAATACCGCACCCTTATTTCACAACTGTCAATATACAAAATTTTTCAGAAATTTTTTGAACGACTTCTAGTTCGTACACCAAGAACCTACCCTTTCCGTTGATTTAGGAACTTCAGTGAAAGGTCATTTTGGGCTTAAAAATAGAGCGCAATTTTGAATTATGTAACATTTGTGCAACAGAAACTCTACTACGAGGTCTTAACGTGATCCATTTGACGACCTAAACTGAACTGTTAAAGGGATGGAGCTATAAAGGCTGTATAGCTCCATCCCTTTCTGTCGCTCGTACGCCTGATATTTTATCATTTCATGGTAAGGCCCCTAGTATCTTTAAATGGCTCTCCCGAACCAATTGTATTTTTGGTTTAGTGTCAGTATTGGAATAAGGATGCCATATGATATACGCTCTATTATGCAAGACACATTAGATAAAAAACTTTTTACAAAAAAAAAAAAACAAATTGATAACCTCCTAGTTTATTGGAAGTCCGTTAAAAATAAGGATACTTTTTTTATGCCAAGGACAGTCGTTAATAACATTTACCTACATTCGCATCACCTATTTAAAATAACAATAGTATATTGTTGTGTATTGATTGCTTCTATAAGTTTTGATAGTCCATTATTTGATTGACTCATTAACAATATTTTGTTACGGTATCACAACAAGTAGTAAGTAGAAGGTAATCTATAGTCACAAACAAATATTTTCATTGTTCAAACACCGCGGTTATCAAACGCTTATTATCAGTGTATCAAGAGTTATCACACTCATATTATAAAAGTAATTTTTCAGTTCATATGTAGTTTTCTGTACTGAGTTTATCTAGGGCTGACACCCCGTGTCTCGGAAAGCACGTAAAGCCTTTGGTCTCGGTTATCATCCGTATATCTTTGACAGTCGTTACAGGTAGTTGGATGCCAGAATGTCTGACCATCATTCTATCCAGAGTATTGTGTTACCCAGTAACTGGGTAGTGGATGTCTGATAGGCAGCCGCTCTATGTAAAACACGGGTATTCAGCCGCATCCGGTTAGACTGGACGTCGATCCCAAGATGTTTATAAAAGCGAAAGTTTATATGTGTTTTTGTGTATGTTGGTGATCCTTGACGTTCACCAGGTTATGTTTCCTTGAGACAATTTTTGACTTTTAAGCGGCCGAAGCCGGTGGCTGAAACTAGTCAAATAATAGAAATGCAATCAATCGATTTTAAATCTGTGTAGCTGCATTATGCAGGTGTTTGTTTGTAACCAAGAAGGGCCCGAAATCTGTTGTATAACTAAAAGTGGCGATAGACAAGCGTATCGTCTTCATTGCTAGCTAGTGGTTTTTTACCGACTTACCATCCTAAGCTAAATTCTCCTTTGTAATAATCTGTTTAAATTTATTAACAAAAGAGCAATTCCCTTGTTAAAAAGCAGTTCAAAGTCGAGTTTCAAATGTTTGACAGCAACCGTATTCTAGTAGATAATCAAACGGCGTTTCTCTAATATTTCAATAACCTTTTTCTAAATAAACTTCTTATGATCGGCGAACTGAAAATCGACAGTCGTCCTGTCTAAAACTAGAAATTATTCATAGAATGGATCATATTGTTGTAGATAACACGCGCATGAGCAGATAGCTCCTTTGAAGCGCAAAGACCTTGGCAATAAGCCAGGAACGCGCTAGGACAGATAAGACTACGCAAATATTTGACAACGCGACGACTGGCTGCTGCGCTGCGTGTCGTGGGTTCGATTCCCTCACCGATCAAATATTTGCAAGGCAGGGTAGAGTGAAAGTGAAACCCGGGGCCCTAGGACGAAGGCAAAGAAGAGTGGGTTTTTAGTCAGTAAAAGTCCGACACTATTTCGCGCTCCGCCCAAGAGCGGGATTCGTCATAAGATGATTTTCACATCTAAAAAAAAATATGCCTTTAATTTTGGGATTTGATAGTGTCTTTACTAATTTATAGAGAATAATTACTTGTACTCGCTGTCACTTTTTTATTTGATACCAGTGCTTGACTGTGATCCCACCTGATGGTAAACAGTGATGCAATCGTTGATGATAACGCGCATCAGTTTATTAAGGTCCTTTTCACTCAATTTTGTATGTTATTGGGTATATTAAAATTTGAATTTGTTTTTGGAGTAGTATGCTTGTTAAATTTAAGGAAGCTAGCGTACTAGATATTAATTAAATATAGTGATATCGTTATAACATTTTGTAATGACGATACAAATTCGAAGACTGCCCTGATACGAAATAGATGTTGTTTCATTACGTTCCGTGCATGACTGGTGATAATAAAATTACAATCAAATGCGGAACACGTATGCGAGCATATTTTATTTCCTTATTCGTTTAACACAATAGAGTTTTATAGTAAGTCTTCAGCCATAAACTGTTGAAAGTAAAAGGTAGTAAGTGGTCATTACTCTCTCACAATATCTTACTGACCTGTCTTACAGTACATTATTACAGCAATACTACCTTCTGCCAGCGGATTTGCTCGCGTAAAACTAGGGAATGATCCCAAGGGAACATACTCCCGGGATGATATGTGCATTTCCAGTAAATGGTTTACCCGTGTGCCAAATTTCATTCAAATCTGTTCAGCCGTTTTATTTATTAGTGCTCACGAGCGTTGCCCATCATCTAAGTAATTTTTCTTTGCACGAAATGAGCAGGATAATGATTATCTATCCATGGCTTATTTTTACTGTTATATCACTGTTTCGTAGAAATGAGTAATACAAATAAGTAGCTATCTATAGTTTGTTTCTTTATCTACCTTTCATACATAAGTGGGTTTAGCGCAATCATAACTGTTCCTAGCTGTACCACATTTCAGCAATTAAAAGTGTAACTTGGCAAGGATTTGGCGTATGGGGGGGTCAGTTCGCGCAAGTCACACTATTATGCCATAATTTATTTTTAAACAAATTAAAAAAAAACGCATGAAGAATTCGTGAATTATATTAGGCGTTATAAATAAAATATTACTGGTCTAAATTATTGATCTCTGTAATGGGTTTTTTTTTTCCAGTGTCCTAAATACAGTAATCAATTCAGAACTTCTACCTTCCTTGAATATACGTCTAATTGTCCTTTCTGATGTTTTGGTAGCTTCTGTAGTTCGTTTTACTGTCTCCTTTTCGGTAACTGGTTATTAATGGTAAATTGGTATTTTCCTGTGGTTATTTTTGTAAAATATTTAACCGAAAACTTATACAACAAATAACACTAAAAAAGATAAGTATTTTCAGAAACAGTATCAAAATTGGTTAAGAAATGAAGCAGCAATTAGCATTTCAAATATTGGTATGAGGAAGATTGGGAGTGAAGTGGGAACATTTCGTTATCTCTTTTGTACACAGGTAACTTAATGGCGGTGACGTCACATTTTAGTACGTGCATCCTTATTCTGATAATAAAACTGTTCAACTAGGTAGGTATTTTCGTTTCATTTTTTTTTTTATTTCATCAAAGTCACGTCTGCCACTGTGTCAGTTAACCTTTTATCAATTCAATTTTTTCGTTACTCCGATGTTTCATTTGGTCTAATTTTTTTTCACCGATGTTACACTTAGCCGAAATAACATTTGTTCGAAGTATTATGTTTTCGAACATTCATTATACCACTGTTTTAATTACCATATTTTCATTTCATTAAACGCCTAGCAATGTAATTAATACACTAGCATGATTGAGGCAACAGGAGCTAATGTCAGATTAGTTTAACCTAATATTTTGTTTAATTAATTACTTAAATGTAATTTCACTTAATAATACAGTTGATTATGAACAAAAGTGGTAAGTCTAAGAGTAATTGGTCCCAGAAACAAGCATGCAAACAAGGATGCTTGCTTTAGGCCTGCTTACATGCGGTATGCAAACAGACATGCAGCATGCAAGCAGGCATGCAGCAGGTATGCACCATGCAAACAGGCATGCAGTATGCAAGCAGACAATCAGCATGAAAGCAGACATGCGACATGCAAGCAATATGAAGCAGGCATGTAGCATGGAAGCAGGCATGCAGCATGCAGCAAGCATTGTATCTGTCACAGCTCCGGCGCTGCGGGGTTTAAGCGGCCCCACGCGAGCTTATCGTTTTAACGCTCACCACCTGCTTCTCAGCTCGCGGACCGCCCTACCTCTCCGCGCTTACGCAGGCTTGAATTACACTCTAGGGGTAGGGCAGACGGACTGTGTGAAGTCGGATTTGCAGCGATTCGTTTCTGTCACTAAATTTTTTAGCACAACATATTGACTTTTTATGACACTATTTTAATTTAATATTGAAAATGCTACCGTCTATATATTCGTGACCAAAATTCCGTAAAATGTTCTTTCGTTGTGGTTAAAATATGGCAAATAATACATTTGGCAAATGAAAAAAGTTCAAAAGAGGCTTCGGCCAATAGCAAAAAATTATTTCGTAAAACGGCGAAATATAGTTCGGTAAAATAATACCTATGTTACATGGTACTTCGACGATCTAAAAATATGTCAAATAATGCATATAGCAAAAAAGACGTCGGTCAATAGTTATCGAAAAAAAAAATTCGGAAAAGTGATCGTTTACGTATCTCGTAAACGATCACTTTACCGATTTTTTTTTTCGTCTTGCTCTCCATTCGAAGTGGGGAACACAGCAACATGTTTAAAAACTTTTGTTTATAAACTGTTTCCAGAGATGATGAAACACTGTTTATAAACTATTTAAAAACAGTATTTATTAACAAATGTTGCCTAATAAATACCCGGCTTAAGCCAAGCCACGGCTAGGATACATTATTTTATTATGGAGTTTTCGTGCCTTACTTCCATCATCTGATTAGTTCGATGATACTTTATAGCCAGAGTGCATCTCATGACAATTCTAATAATCCCAAACACGGTTAGGTTACATTGATTTATTAGAGTTCCGTTATTAGAGTTCGATATATCCCCTCCCCTTCTTCTTTCAGTCAGGCGTTAACTACACGTATAAACAAAGCAATTTTACTTGTTACGACAGTTCTACTGTGATCCTATGAAGAGTTCCGTTCCATATCTTCGAAGTTCAACATCAGATCATAACAACATTTCTACGGGACCAACTCGGAAACATAACTTTACCATCAAAAAAAATATTTTCAAAATCAGTCCACAATTGACCGAGAAATCGGTAAACATACATAAAAAAACACATTTAGCCGAACATAGAACCTCCTCCTTTTGAAAGTTGGTTAAAAAAAATTGTGTCAACTACCCAATTACAGATCTTGAGCGCTACCTTCGACTTGCGCAGAAGTGAAATCTCGGGTTTCTTTAGTGGTATGAAGTGAGAGGCGGGGAGTATAATCCTTATATAGTGATTGGCTCGCCGATTTGTACGATGCACAAAGCGATCCCCACTCTTTCGCCGAGCGCTCAAGATTCGTGCCGGTATCTGTAGCAGTACTGACCGGTGACACAGCTCCGTTGTTCGGCTGCTGCATGGTACTCGAAAGCGGTGACGCGGGTGTCCGTAATGGCGACACTGTCATGCCGAGCTGCTTGCTGTTGATCAAACGCCTTAGTAACTGTGTTGCTTCGCCGCTACGACCTGAACAAAGGAAAGGAAATCGTTGAGAATTATGTGTGTACGACTCACCCCAGCAAGCAACGCGAACGTTGGTGTTACAAAGCTTTGGAATTCCACCTGAAACCTCCACGCGTTCCCGAGATAAAGGGGCTTGATAGATAGATAGACAGACAGACGGAAAAAAAAGTGATCCTATAAGGGTTCCGTTTTTTCCTTTTGAGGCACGAAACCCTAAAAAAGAAATAATAAAAAAAAAAACTGACTGACTGACATATCAACGCACAGCCAAAACTACTGTGATTAGAAACATGAAATTTTTCACAAGGATTTCTTTTGTATGCAAAAATCTTATTCCGTGTGCAAATATACAGTGAAACCTGGATAACTGGGACTTTAAGGGACCTGCAAATTTGTCTCACATATTATGAGGTATTGAGTTCCAGCTATTTAGGTTTCTTACTTATCCAAGTCCCATTTAACCGAGTTTCACTGTAATTGGAAGTTAACAAATGTTGTCATTATTTGAAATTTTTTTTAGATTGTTAACACAAAAAATAAGAATCCTCCATGGATTCTAATTTTTTGGGGTAATAAACCTTGAAACTTGGGACAAATTCTAATCAAAATTAATAATAGACTTTCATTATTTGGTTTTCAAAACTGAGGGTAGTTTTAATACAGTGAGGTTGTTAAAGTTTTTATGAAAGCATTCTCATGAAATAAGTCGCTGGCAAAGTGATAATCGCTTCAAATGTATGCAAAAGGCCTGCATTTTAACTGAGAATAAAAGCATTTTAGCGAACTCTAAACTGTCGACGGTACAAAATATGGTAGACACGATTAATTTATTGAATTGACATGTCATTTCAAAACCGGTAAGTTTTGGGTAAAGCGGCTACGATCCAAGATCCAAACAACGTAGGTACCTAACTTAAACGAGATTATGCGAGGTAATGTTTGTTGTCATATAAGTAATAGATTAAATGCAATAAAATAATGCCTATAATACAATTTATTAGCAGTGCAATAGTTTGATGAAATCATGTAATTGAATTACAAGTCTTTCCCTAGCAGTGGGGAATTTATACAAGCGTAATTGAGCCTTCTCAATATTTCTATAGAGCTCAATTTTGCAATTATTGGTATTATGTACACGGTTTATTTCCTTGCTTGATGCTTAATATATTCTGCATAATATTATTATGTGAATAATAAAGTAAAAGTAACAAAGTTCAATGTCAGATATCAAAGTTAAAAGCAGTGTTGACCAATTTACACTTAGATTGCTTGAGTTGAAACGTCAGAGCAAAAAAAAGTAAAAAAGAAAAAAAATACAACTGAATTGAGAATATCCTTCTTTTTTAGGGACCCTATTACTAAAACTCCGCTGTCCGTCAGTCTGTCACCAAGCTGTAACTCATGAACCGTGATAGATAGTTGAAATTTTCACAGATATTATATTCCTATTGCCGCTATAACAACAAATACTAAAAAACAGAATAAAATTAATATTAAAGGGGACTCCCATACAACAAACGTGATTGTTTTGCTCGTTTTCTCTACGAACGATACGGAACCCTTCGTACGAATCCCACTCGCATTTGACCGGTTTTTTGAATTTGGTTAAATATATAAACTACGCAAAATAGAGAAAAGGATTTCGAATGAGACATGATTTCGATTTTGGAGAAAACAAAAATTGCATTTTAATATTTTGAGAAAAGCGTGTTCTTGCCAGGAATATTAGTCCGTTTCTTTTTGCAATCACAACCACCTGTATAATACTACTGAGCGATATAGTTGCTAGAAAGGTGTTACAAATTTAGTAAATAATTACCTAACTGTGTTATGTGGCAAACTAAGAGATACAGATTTTTTATTTAAATTTTCCTTGATTGTAATAAATTGCCACACACGAAGTAGATAACGCAAATTGTTATCGCAAATCCAGCAGCCTGTCAATCACCATTATCTACACAATGTATCTGTATATATAACGACAGCGGAAATTTCAAATGTCGTAAGGGATAGTTCATTTTACGATTTTCAACTCTCGGTTTAGTGCAGACAGTTCAAAATTCAAGTGTGTTTCAACGTCACTATATGTGTGTGCTCACCGTTTTGCCTGTGTAAAGCCTGCCACAGCGACTCCTTGTCCTGCTCGTGTTCCATGGGTGGCTGCGGGGAAGACTGGGTGGATCGGGCTGACTGAGTCTCTTCTGGGTCGTCCTGTAATGTGCACAACTTTTGTTACGTATGATGGTCTTAAAGAGGTGACCTGTCTGCCAAAATTTCTGATTTAAGCGATGATCTTCATCCACATTTTATCACCAGTGCCATGTGATAAGTATGAGCAGAAATTCAGATTGCAGGCTGCTATAGTGAAATTCTTGATGAATAACGTTAATAAAACTTTGCCTGACCTGAGTCTCAAACCAAGCATTCACACATGGCCAGCAGTCAAGCTTAAGACCACTGAACCGAGGCATTCAAAACTGGACGATTTCAGATCATAATCCTAACCCAGGGACTGAACCCATAAAACAACAAACAGGTTGATGATAATCAGTACAATATATGAAGGTCACACAGGTTGCAAAAATATCAGTCAATGTCGCTGGATGCAATGACGTCAGCCCAACCTTGTTCGTTATCTCTCGTTTTCTATTGTGGAAGGCAGAATACCTAGTTGACCTTCCTCTGTTAAACATGCTACTGAAATTAATACTCATTAAATTGTGCAAGGACCTCACCTGCGACATCTGAGATATATCCATTTGTAGCCTATCTGGATCCGACCCACTACTGCTCCTACTACAATCTTCATACACCGATGAATTTTCTTTCGTCGTTTTCATTTTGGCTCGCCCAAAAACGTGTTGCTTGTACTCATCTACAAAGTTCGTCTTGTGTGTGAGTGCGCCGTGGAAGTAAGTGTTCGAGTGTTCTTGCTGGTCGGTCTGTTCGTGGGGCTCGTTCTTGACGGAGCTGTACAGAGAGAGGTCCATCTCCTTGTTGTCATGGTCGTCGTTGCTGACGGGGCTGGCGGCAGCCTGCGGCGGGTACGCGTACTGCTCGTCGGCGTACTCGTGCGGGTAGCTGTCGCCCGTGCTCGTCGCGTGCGTCCTGTCTATGACGCCCGTGTAGTTCGGTGGATACTTCTGAGATTCTTCGTTTTCCCGCTGTGCGACCGCCACAGCCTTGCTTATAATATCGATGACGGTATTGCAGTGCATCACCTCTCTCGCTCTGTCGGAGGGCGGTAAACTCTGCACACTGTTGAACATTATATGAGGTTCGTCTTCCTGTTTGACCGCATATTTACTTGGGTCGTAATTTTTTATCTGTAGTAGTGTGACCGCCGCTTGCCGGCTCTCCAAGTTCTTCATCTCCTCAGTCGAGTCCGGAGAGCCGATCTCGGCATATTTGTTTTTCAAATCGTGCTCGTATTCGCTATCGCACAGTGGTTTGATAATTTCTTCCAATTTTGCGGCCGTTATGTTTAGGATTTCCTAGAAAAGAGAAGACAATGTTTGATCATCAAGCGGTGCTCTATACTTATTAGTAGGACGATAACACAAACAAACATCGACCAATGAGACGCTCGCTCATTTCATGTCACTCGTGATATCAGGCGGCTCCTAACTGATAAGATAAAACGTATTGTGATCCGAAGGTGTTCTCCAGTACCCTTTCTAATTTTGGTGAAAATGTATTTCCCAACTACATGCAAAGTGAGTGACCGTAGTGACCGAGATAGAAAACAGAGACGATCTTTGTTTGTGTACCTTAAAGATTATATAAGTAATGGTGTTTCTTTGTTGTAGGTGTTAATGATATTATGCGTCCTAGTTTCGTCGAGCCGCGCACAAGAGGCCGACGCGGAAAACGTTCCATGTGATATTACCATACAAGATTCTTCAAATTTAACATTAAACTGTTCGCGCCGGAATATTGATGAGATTCCCGAAAAATGGCCGGAGAGGATAAACAGCGTAGATAAAGGTAACATGACCACAGATGACAATTATGTTCTTTCTCTACTCTCCCTGTGTAGAGAGAGAGCATAATTATCAACGTACATTATTATAAGCAAAAATATGACGTAAACAAAACAAATAGCTCTACAATTCCATCAACTTTTATACCCAACGTTACTAAAAATAACTGTCGGTTGATGATCATCTGAAGTTTTAGTGTGATAGTAAATTATTCATAATAAATTCGAAGAGTCGTGCATACGTTACGTAAGTACGTGTATGGATGCAGTGAAGTTTACCGTGGGTGGAATGGATTAGGTTTTATGATAACACTTAGTTTTATGAATATTTATGAAGTGTTAACAGGACGGTAAACCATTATTAACGTGAAACATGAAAAATACTGCTATTACATTTTGGAGTTTTTGTTTGTAATAACAGAGATTTGTAAACGAGAGGGGTAATGGTATTTTTGGACATTCCAGATGTACATGTGTTGATAACGTTTTTCAACAATACAATTTCGAACGTGTCGCAAGTGCCCACAGTGCCGGGCAAGAGGGTCGCGATCAGCTTCAAGTCAAACGAGATCGTCGACATCGAGGATGACGCTTTCTCTAATATCGAGGGATTGGTGTACTTGGATTTAAGTTACAACTACATTTCAGGTATGTATGATGTTGATATAATTTGACTTTACACAGGTAGGGGACAGGTAAGACATACAATAACTTCAGATGAGAGATAAGTGCCCTGTTTGGTCAACAAACAAGTTACGGGACCGCTCTTATCTGTTGACTGAACAGGTCACTGTATAATTTTTCAATTAACATATTTTCAAACATCAATTCTGTTAAAAACAATAAATTATTACGCTAATTCTGCTCATTCTTATTTATGCTGACTTATTAGCTTATCTACCTGAACATCTTAATTAATATATGACAGGTACTAAATACATAAAAGGTCAGCAAATAATACAATTTATTAATTGGCTATGAAGCTCGCCCAGTTGACCACCCCAAGCGTTATGCTATCAACGCCAACGTACGAATGCGCGAGACGTAATACGTGATTATTGATCAGAAAAGACTTATCTGGGTCAGATATTTATGTTCACAAGAAAAGCAAACACAAGTATCACACAAACAGACGTGATATTCAACATACTCTGTTTAACTTAAATGCTTAGGAACATTGATCACAGCAATCAGTCGGGTGACATTACAATATGGATACAAGACAAGGTGCTCAGCATATCCGCTAGTTTCACCTTTGTTCAAAACTCCGGTTAAATCAAATTCTATAACTGTTATCGTATTTGATAGTCTGCAACTCTGCATAACTAACATCGACAAAGAATTTAAAAAACGCCTTATATTTTTTTTAGAAAATCTTGAGATAGCCCACGTCTTCTTATTATAAAAAAATAAGTAGACTAGACGGATAAACACTGAACACAGATGACCTAAATCACAAACAAATAATTCGAACAAATCCATAAACAACATTAGTAAAGTGTAGAAGTTTCCATTACGTCTATGATTTCAAACTTTCCATTCTAAAGGTGAATGAATTCTGCTAAATGTACCTTCAAACGTGGCGTGATATACATAATACATCTAGATTGGAAAACCATTCATGAATTTCATTTTTTGCGTTTTTGATCTATTCGTATTTGTAATGGTTTGGCATAATGGCATATCTACAATATGATGAGCAAATGTTATTTGTATGAAATCAGTTAGGGCATTAATTTTGTTAATGTAGTAAAGAATTTATTATCTTTCGCGTTCTATACAGATATGAGCGTTCACTCTACATCTTTCATAATATTAGTCACTGAGCGGTACATTTATTTATATGGTTTCGCCGAAGAACGCTACGTTGCAACACTTTGATTCACAAAAATGTCGTAAACACCATCTAACAATAGCCTTGACTAAGACAGCCTGTACAGGAGTTTTGTTTTCTGTATTTCTAAGTCCACGATAAGTTGTCATTTCTGAACGATATTCACAAACTGGATAACAACAGCTTAGACTTTGGCAAGCTTTGTGTTGTATACGGGAAAAACTGGGCAAGTGCGAGTCGGACTCGCGCACTAAGGGTTCCGTACAAATTTAAAAGGTAACTTGCGGTTTACGATTTATGACGTATTAAAAAAAACTACTTACTAGATCTCGTTCAAACCAATTTTCGGTGGAAGTTTGCGTGGTAATGTACATCATATATTCTCCTAAGTTTTTCATTTTCTTATTTTAGAAGTTACGGGGGGGGGGCACATTTTTTTACCACTTTGGAAGTGTCTCTCGCGCAAACTATTCAGTATATAAAAAAATGATATTAGAAACCTCAATATAATTTTTGAAGACCTATCCATAGGTACCCCACACGTGTGGGATTGATAAAAAAAAAAATTGAGTTTCAGTTCTAAGTATGGGGAACCCTCAAAATTTATTGTTTTTTTTTTCTATTTTTTGTAAAAATCTTAATGCGGTTCACATAATACATCTATTTACCGACTTTCAACAGTATAGCTCTTACAGTTTCGGAAAAAAGTGGCTGTGAGATACGGACGGACAGACAGACACATGACGAATCTATAAGGGTTCCTTTTTTTGCCATTTGGCTACGGAACCCTAAAAAGCACAGCAGAAATGTAATAAAAACTAACTAACATTGATTATGACTCGCTTCTTGCTTCATGTATCCTTTACAGGATCCTTATTGCTTTTACTCATGATTTTATTAAATCATTAATATTTCTTGATAATTATTATAATAATTATAATGATGACTAACTCAGATTGGATCTTAATGGTATAAATGAAGCAATACCTACTAGATTACTAAGAGAATAAAGCAAATTCTCATCTATTGTTAAGGATCTAGATTATACATGCACACCTATCACATTCAGATCCACAAGTAATTAACAACAAAGTCTAAACGGAACATGTAGGTATGTTCCGTCTAACGTGCAAACAGGACGACAAAAAAATCATTAGCGATACCGATACAAGAACTACAAAACTAATCCTCAAGCAAGCGACAGTTCAATCAAAGGCCCGGTTCAATGATCCGTAATTATAGTTTTGTGAGACAATTTTCTAATTTAAGATTTCCTTGTATTGAACCGACAAATGGAATTTTAAATTAGGACACGCCTAGGGGACAACACAAACCAGTTTCTGATAGCGCTACAAACCATAAAACCATAGATGTATAGGAAATATACGCGTGATATGGTATTTTATCTCTTATCTCAACATTCATGTGTACAATAAGGAGTCGCAGATACTCTTTACGCAAAATACACTTATCTAATCAACATAAATACATAAACATGAAGAAAGTGTTTGTACATACAGAGGTGATCTCAGCAGAAAATATTCTGTCGATTTGGTAGCTCATTAGAAAGTAAACTCAAACAATTACGAGCGCATGATAAACTATTAATATCGGGAGTACGATGTATCGCAATTAATGCTCATTAGTCAATAATTAATTAAACAAAGGCCACAGAGTCTGCCTCTCCAGATGAAAGTAATACGACATTTAGCTAACAACGAATATGCAGATTGCGCAAATTTTATAGTGACCATTATTATATTCAGCTTAACATGTCTCTCTTGACATTGATCAAGGTTAGCTTGCTGGGCAAAGTTTTCTCCATTATTCACAGAGCGATGATGTATTTATTCAAACTAATAAATAGTGAATAAAATGCAACCACCGTTCTGGCACGGTGAAAACTATGAATCACTAGAAAAGTGGGCGGACGGAATAAGCCGTATGCAACTTCAGAATGAATACAAAGCAGGAAGTTATATTGACGTAAAAATTACAAGTGCATAGAAATAAGCGCAAATTGTATCACTAAAGTAAACATATTATATGTTTCCAGGTGAAGTGTTGAGGAGCGAAATTTTCCAAGGGCGCTACAATAACAGAACGTACGGCAACATTGCTTTGGAAACGCTGAACCTGGGTCACAATGACATCCACTCACTGGATCGGTATCTGTTCCAGTACACGCCAAACTTGACAAGACTGTACCTCAATAACAACCCTATAGAGATCCTCGACCATGTGACTATCCTTGCATTGGCGAGTGCTACTAATTTGCAGGTAAGAGAGGGATATTTTTAACCGACTAGGACTGCGCGACACAAAGGGGCTGTTTATCAGCCTATGTATTTATAAGGCTGCGGGAATGGTCGAAATAGTTACCGTGGCCTTGGGACGCAAAAGGCAACTGAACGAACACAGGAGGGTTTTAGACAGTAAAAGTCTGATACAAGAGCGAGAGAAGTTATTTGGTCATGTTTCAAAAAGAAAGCCTAAAGATAGTGCGAATAATGAATGTATGCGTGTATGTTTGTGCTTTTGTTGCGCTCTACTCACAGAATAAGTAAGTCTAGTGACCAAACGCGTGGGCCGATTTTGATGATTCTTACAAGAGATCTTTCTATCTTTTCACAATTCACTATGGCGACAACCAGAAGAAATATTGTGAAAAAGTCGACGAACTACGTCAAGTATCAATTCCTTTTTATTTTGAACTACCATTTAGGATTTATAACGATTTCAAGTTGTTAGCAACCATTCTCCCTTTGTTTTCGTGACATGATCATGTGCTTTTGAAATGCTACCAACTGCATCAGACTGCTTGAAAAGTGACTTGTTTGAACTTTTCAGTTTTTTCTTGCAGTCAGATCTTTGAAATAGATATTTTTTGTGGGTCTTTGTTTTAGCGGATCATTTGCGCATCAGCGATTACCGGAAAACTCTAATCAGATCAGAGGATCAGAGGCCAGATCTAATTGTAGTTTCTTTAAAGTTCACAATTCCAAGGGAAACCAAGGTTGCGCAAAGTGATGTATGCGCTGCTGTTCATCTAACTGACATAATTCTTTAATCGCCACTTACGAAACTAGAAAAATGGGGTGACCTACATTTATTTAGGGATCACTATCACTAACATTGATCGCTACGATTTACAAAACAAAGTTCACGAACGCAACTATCTGTTTAGTAGTAAAAGACACATTTTAAACTATAAACCCAAAGTCCATAACTTTGACTTTGTTCGTTTTTATGTACCCAACAGTTGCAGAATAATCATTAGCAGATGGAAAATCTAAACCAGCTTTTGATAATTACTTAATGTGTCTGATGATAAATTCGCAAGTTACCTGATAAAAAACGAGGTTATCAAACTCTATCTTTTTATGGCTTCAATATATTTCTAATTTACGATGGGACAAGTTCTTCAAGTATTGTGTCCACGTCAGACGTCATAAGAATATTAAAAAGTCTATTACTACAAGGGACTTTGTAATGTCAAGAACAATGAGTATTAGTCACGTTATACAAGATACTCTCGCCATCATTCATTAAAATATATGAAAGATTAATGTCCGAGATTACATACAACGATCATTTTCAATTAAGATTAGATACATTCCAATATTATGTCAAAGGAACTAAATCCGGATATTTATCGTGACTTCAAATAGACCCTCGAGAAGAGCATCTTCTATTGATAGCTGGGGACTCCCACTGCGTTACCCATATATAAATAATCATTTTTTTTTTTCAATTTCAGGTATTGGATTTGTCCAAGACCGACATCGACAACATACCCCTCGATGCGTTCAAAGGATTGACGAAGTTGCAACAGATCGATTTATCGGACAACCGGTTCGTGACTGTCCCGGAAAGTCTGAGCCTTGTAGGAGAATCCCTGAAGTATCTCACGTTCAACAACAATCCCATTGTGGAGCTCAATGATGACAGCTTCGTAGGTAAATACTTTGATACACATAATTATTACAATTAGATGTTCCCCGCGGTTTCACCAGCGTCTTTCGTTACTGCTTTGCTTCCGTGAGTGGTAGCGATAGCGTGATGTCTTATAGCCTTCCCCGATAAGTGGGCTATGCAACACCAACTATTTTTCAACTTGAACCAGTACTTTCTCGAGATTAGCGCGTTCAACCAAACAGTCTTCAGCTTTATAATATCAAATTAATATAAAGTATAGATTATTTTCGAATGATATTAGATTAGCAAGTACAATGTTTTACATTGTACCAAATAATTGGTGCGGAACCAATTTAAAGAATACGTTTAATCGTAGCGTTTCGTTACCTAAGAAAAGATATCTATTTATCTAATTTATGTGTCGAAATAGAAACTAGACAAATAATATAAATGTACTGGACACGGTGAAGATCACTGTTGAGTCATAAATAGATACAATACAAAATAACATTCTAGCAGAACCTGTTGTTATCATCTCACGGGAAATACCAAAAACAAAGTAGATTTTTACGACGCTGTTTATCTTTACTACTGCCAAATCAATCGCCATGGTTTCACTTCAATCTCGCACTCAAGTGCTTTTATAACACTATCCTATTAATTTAGCACAAATTGGATCCGATGTTTGGCAACGATGTTAATCTGGAGCATATTATGAAGTATCTATCAAAGTTTCTATTACAAGAATAACTATTTACTTCATTACACAGAAGTAGGCACATACTACTCTATTAAAATTCCGGTATTCTTGTGCATAGGTAAACAGTACAAAGCGCAAAAAATTGCCTCAGATGTTTATCTGTATGTGAAACAGTACTATATATACCCACCAGTATAATACGGAAGTACATGATAATAATAGAATCAGATTTTTTGCAGGCTTAACGAACTTGATCGAATTGGAAGTCGGCGAAAACGATTATTTGGACGAAGTGAAACGCAGCACGTTTTCCCCACTCAAGAACCTGAGGGTACTTCACCTTTGTCACAACCGAAATCTGAGATACATCAGCCATAATGCGTTCCGCGGATTGAAAGACAAATGGACCTTGAAGGAAGTGAGTAACACATGCCTCTGACGACTCTAGATAGTAGCATCAACGCGGAAAACCCCTTCATGGTTTTGTGCGTAATGAAAATTCGGCGCCTTTAAGCTATTATCAAAGCGGAAATAATTCATTCTGTTATTTCTATTTTAACTAACAAAATCAAGTTTGGTGTGGAATCATGTCTTTCTTACACAGATTAATGTAACTCAGGATGACGACATTCGTCTACGATTGTGACTGATATTCTATTATAAGCTCATGGCAATATGGTTTATCAGAAATAAATGTACTTATTATAAACATTTGGGTGAGCATTATAATCATCAGATTATAGGCTGTATGCAATCCAATTTGCTCCAGTTTTTGAGTGCTTACATGACAGTCGCGGATCGGGGTCAGCTTACTAATCATTTTAGTATTATGTTTTGATACACAATCATTCAGTACAATGCCACATTGAAGCAAAATTACTTGTCACTATTATTTTACTAATCAGTTTGACTTTTGAGATGTAGTTAAATAACTTAAACATGAGTAATTGCGTATAATATTTCCCAAGGGCGAAAGATAAGCTACTATGGGAATTACCAAAACATAAGTTTTGATTTGTAGCTCTGATAAGACTGACTTAATCTGGTTTTGTATTTTAACACACCTTATCAGTTACTTACATTTAAGTGGTTTTACTTCTTTGTTAGACATACAAATTAAAAGCTCCAAAGAAATAATGTACTATAATTTAAATTTAAGGCAAATTGCCAAGGAAATATTTTTTTTATTACATCCAAAAGTCCCTTTATTAAAAACTTTTTTCTTGATTACACTTTATTGTAAAATACTTTCCTTTCTGATACAGGTATACCTTGACAACAACTACCTCAGTGAGCTATCAACAGACCTGATGCCATGGAACAAATTAGAGATATTGGGAATGACCGGCAACAACTGGCTCTGCAATTGTGACTTAGCAAACATTGTTACTAAACAGGAAGCCGGCACTAAATTCCAGATTGGAGAGGTTCCTTAGTAAGTGTACATACATCCATAAACTTACGCCTTTTTCCCACAGGGGTAGGCAGAAAATACAGTGCTGTTTATTACAACCCATACATAGGTACTCCTTTTGCTTTATTTAAAGTAGTAAGGAAAAATTATAGGGGATTTATGAAATGTCAGATCCTTCCAAGAATCTATAGATAATCCTGCTCAAGTTAGAAGCCACTATGTGCTATAATTGGATCATCCCCACTACCATTAATTTCAGTTGCAAATGGGGAAGTTCAAATTTAATCAGTGTACCTATATTATTTGGATTCTCTGATGGGTGGATGGTGGTTTGATTTATTGATGAAGTGTCAAGTAATAAAATGATTACTAAAACCTTTCCCAACCTTTTTTAATGGGCAGGTAAAGATCATTGTCATGGACACTGAAAAAATATCAGCAATATGTATTCAGATTTTTGACCATTGTTTTATGACATAATTAACTATCAAATATTTTATTTTCAAATTGGCTCTTTTAAAATGAACTTCACCAAAATAATGAATCTGAACTAATATTATGAAGAGATTAAATAGTTTATTTATTTATTATGTATTTACAGGGTAATCTCAGGTTATACCTAGTGATTCAATTAAGTACAAAAAATACTTTTTTTGATAAAAAGCTATGCATAAGCTATAATAAATGAGGCCATGGTAGAAAAACCTAGCCCAAACTGACTTAAGATGGACTAAAATATCTTTTACTAATATTTTAATCCATCTTATATCAGTTTGGGCTTATTATGTATCATTCAACATTGTAATCATAGAACCAACAGGCAGATTAATAGTGTCACTAGGTATTGATTACTAAGTATTGCCTCATAAACTTATATCTATTAATCTTGATGACATAAACAAACTATTTTAAAGTTTTATTACATCAAGCACATTCTGACCTTTGAGTAATTCACCCATGTGTTTTAAAATGTTTTTTTTATTTTATTGCAGCTGTGCAGCCCCCATGAGGCTCAGTGGAGCATACATAACAAACATCACTCTCTCCTACTGCCCAACCTTGGACAGCACATCTGCCGTCAATAACTCTAGGGGCTTCACCCTAACCAATCTAAAGCCAAAACATGTCCTCTACAGCATCCTAGCAGTAGCCTTAGTAGCCTGTCTAGGCATGTTGCTAGGTCTACTGGTCAATGCTATGAAGTCTTGCTACAATAACAAGATCAGGAGTCAGCCCATTCGCTACATCAACATTAACTCAGATACCAGCTATGCATGAGGACTACTTAGTACTTACTATGTCTACATTGTATTATATTTCAATAGAATTAAACTGTCAGTGTACTTTTAGATAGTACCAAAACCGTGTAAATAGAAATTGTATCAAATTATTATTTTTGGAAATTATTAATAAATGATAAAACAATAAATACTATTTTACTTCTGTGAATAAAAAATATTTAATATATATAACTCACCTCTTTTGGACCAGATAGTGAATTAGCATATTGCACAAACTGTTCCAAAAGTCTTTCAGACTTGTGTGATAGTTCTCTGAAGGTATGAAATTCATCAAGTTTGTGTGCACATCCCCCACACACAACTTGTGGCAGCAAGTCTTCAGGGGACACCTAAAAATATTATTCACAACATTAGACATGTACCTGTGTTAGTTTCACAACACCACAGTCATTAAGAGAGTTGATGTGGCCAGTGACCTTTTGCAAGTGTAATCATAGATGATGAGTCATTGGTGGCAATCTGATAACAAACACATTAAAGAAACCAACAAGATGTTTGCTACACCAAGGAGGGTGCACACTGTGACAAAAATGGGAAGATGCAGTCCCCCTGCAGATTGATTGCCTTAAAATACAAATCTATATTTAGATAATATTGAAATCTCAAAATAGCAGGGCATAGCATAATGTGGATAAGCACTGTAAAGAGAGCATTGGTTTGAGTAGTGTATTTGTGGTGGACTAGAGGCGAGGGCGCGAGGGCCAGCGCAAGAGCGGGGCGGGTGTGAGGCGAGCGCGAGGTGGTCTCCGCCGCGCTCCTTTGTTATCAGCGACGCGGCCGCTGATACAGCGCGCCAGCCACACGCTCGCATATCACTTCCACGAATGACATTAGTCATACGGCCGAGCAATCGACGCGTGGGCCGTAATATGATATCACAATGCGAAAATACCCAACACCCGCGAGAAAGTTAATGGCGCTTATCAGCATCCACAATCTCATACGCTTACGCTAAACTTTCACACGAGAAAACTCCTCCTTCTTAGTAATCATTGCGAGAAATAATCCAAAATTATTACCATTATTGACAAATTTGCCATTATCATCTCGGAAAGACGTGATTTATCCTTATCACGGTCGAAAATTGGAAGTTTAACATCACTGCAATTATCGCCACAGAATGATAAACAAAGGCGACACACTGAATGGAACTTCGGCGGCAAATTACACATATTTAGAAATTAAAACAGAGAAAGGTATTCACAACGAAAGAAAACATTTAGAAATGAATCAAGTAACTTAATTAAAAATTAAAAGGTTTTGTTGAAAATATAACTCAGCATGCGATGATGTAGAATACATCACATCGCGATTGTCAACCAAACGAACGAACAAGCTACACACACATTGAAATACTCAATTGTTTACGAAGCGTGGAACACTTCGTGTGTGTGAGCACGAAAGTTTGTTCTAGTTTACGCACTGATAAAATGATAACATTATCAAAATGATTTGTACTATCAATATTATTAACAAAGATTCTGATATTGATTAGAATCTATGAATGAACTGTTATACTGTAATTTTTGACCGTAGAAATATTAAAAAAGGTAAATTAGCTCAAGATAAGTCTTCATCACAAGACTTTGGAATGTGGAATTTTGTTACTACCGGATTCAATTATATTAAATAAAAATGTGATGAAATTAATCATAAAAGTGATCAATGACAAATAAATATTTGTAGAAAATAATGGTTAACTCAGAATAGTTTAATCTATTTCTAGTTGATTTTCTGCAAACATTCCGAGTTTTATAAGTACAGCCATCGAGAATTTACCTTTTCATACCGTTCTGAATGAATGAAAAAGTTGTTAGTCTGTACAACATATATTTACTATACTCTTTGCTGTACAACTTAACGTCAATGTCAAGCGTATGTCAAATCTGAAGTCTCACTCAATAAGTTGAGAAAATGCTGTTGCATCGCCTGTGTGATCGCCTGTTTTCACAAAATAATAATCATAGGCACGTGTAAAAGAGATTTAAAATAAATTATAAATATTTTAGCTGTTTAGTGACTAGGAAACTTTATATGACTATGGTGTGAAGGTCTAATTTAGAGTGTGAATCGGTAATTGAAGCCTACTATTTATGAGGGGCAAAACACCTATTTCCTTTATTTAGTTTAGTTCATGATTTTGTGAAAATGAGCCACCAGAGCCACTCGTCAACCTCGGTTGCTGATGGAACAGTCAGTTCCATAAGCAATATAGAAACAGCATCAGACACAGCTCAATTACTCAGCAATGAAGAAGCCAGCACTTCTAATTACACACAACTGAACAAATCTGTGAATTTCGAGGTATGTAGAAAACATTATATTGATAATAAGCAGAAAATATTTGCAGTACAACTATTATAAATATTGTTACTATCTCTGCAGGCAGATGTAATATTATTATGAGTGTGTCACTCATTTGTTGATATTACTCACTGGCTTATGACCTCTTTGTGTAATCAACTATTGGTTTAGAATAGCTAACTAGTCACGTGACTGAATGTATTGATTGCACTCCACTATGTAAACTTATGAGATTTACAGGAGCATAATAACTGAATACTGTTGAGCATACTAAAGAAAGCAAGACAAGAAAGACTAGACTAAATTAATTTATGTGCAGGACTCAGATGATGATGAATTCCATGGTAGTCATGGAATTAGAAGAAGACAACCACAACAGAAGATTGAACCAGGCTCAATGAATGTTCTCTCTGCTAAATATGAAGTAAGTTTCTCATCATAGCTCAGAAATCAATTTTTACAACGAATAATTTATGCAAAAGACAATGCTTTGTTTTAAACATTTTAGCATAGATTACAGAACAGCACCTTTAACCTTCTTCTATGTTTCAGAGTCTAGACTATGACACATGTGAAAACCATCTACTCCTGGATGAGGAAAGGAAAAGAGGATATGCTTACATTGTCTGGAAGGATATGGCCCGGTGGTTCATAATACTACTGATTGGAATAATAACAGCCCTCATAGCATTTTTTATTGACATATGTATTGAAGAATTCTCAACTATAAAATACAAGGCGCTGAAGAAATGTATCCTTTACAAAGAATATATAAGAGAGAGGGGGGGGGGTGGTTGCTTTGCTTATTATCCTTTTTTCTAGACTTACTACTACTGCTCATAAATTAATAATCAAACTAACATATTCACCAATGCACATACCAATGTTTACGTAAGCATGGGGGGGAGTGAGAGTTTTGCTTACTTTTGCGGACGAGGGGAGGGGTTAATATTTGCAAAAAAAAATCTGCCCCAAAACTGGTAGGCAGAGTGTTACACTAGTGTGTGTGAATACTTACTATCAGTAAATGAGGTAAAACCAAATAAAATTGAAATGCTTCCTTATCATTTTTATTATTCATGAAATAAATGAACCCAACTGAAACATTTTAATAAATTAGCATTTAAGTATGCCTGATTAAATTAGGTACACAGTTACACACAGTGATTTCCATGACTAATTCATATATAGCTGTGGACAAATATGTTGTACAAGACAAATTATACATTCCTTACTTGCTGTGGGTGTTATCGAATATCTGTATTGTGTTCATTGGGTCCATGCTGGTTGCATATGTTGAGGTAAGTGAGCCTTGATAAGGATTGTGTAAGTTCAGTTGTATAATACCAGTAAAATGTATAGTAGTTAAATGGTAATTCCTATCAAAAACTTTGTAGTATGTTTTGCAAACATTTGTTGCTAGTGGAAATTGAACTTTATGTAACATTGTTAAGGTTGCTTAATGCTTATACCACAACACTAGTCTGCATACTTACTTAAAACAGACACATTCCAGCGTATGGCGGCCATCAGCTTTGTTCTCAAGCAAAATATTATACAATTTAATTTTTACTTCAAACTATCAACAGTTACATCTCATAGGATATTTAGCTTTAATGGAAATTAAACTTTAATTAGAGAAGATAAGGTTTCTAATTGTAAAGCACATTTCAGCCTGTAGCAGCCGGCAGCGGTATTCCCCAAGTGAAATGTTACCTGAACGGCGTAAAAGTGCCGCGTGTTGTGAGGATCAAGACTTTAGTAGTAAAGGCTATTGGCGTTATTACCGCAGTCGTTGGCGGGCTAGCAGGAGGAAAGGTGAGCTAGTCAAACGACTATCGACTATATATACCGGTAGTAAGGATCATTAAGCAGTGGCAGCAGGTTTCCCCAAGTGAAATGTTTTGGAAGTACGGCGAGTAGCGAGGATTAGCAGGAGGAAAGATGAGCTAGTCAAATCAGGGCTTTGAATAACGTTAAAAATTTAGTATCTTCACTTTCATCGTACGAAGGTAACGTTATTAGTAGAGGTAACGTTATGCTTGGTAACAGTACTTGAGTGAACTTTTACCGGTAATCTAAGTAACGTTATCGATGATGTTATCGGTAAATAGTAACGTTACTGTGGCCCAAGGATTGAAAACGTTACCAAATGCGTTACTAAAAGTACCATTAAATAACGGTATTTTATTAAATCTTTTTGTTTCTTCTAATTTATGCAGTAATTAGTTTGATTAAGTATTCAAAAACACTTGCACCACGCAGCATTTATCATTATACATAGGCATTAGGTATATTTATTCTATTAAATTGTCAAATAGGATAATTATGTAAGTTTAAAAGCTTGTTGAAAGTTGCGGCGCTGTGTATACCCCGCGCCGCAACAACTCGTGAACTAACGAAAAAAGTATCGATACTTATAACGTTAATTGTTAACATTATTTTAATAGATTCGATACCAAAGTACCGTTACCTGTGTTACCGTAAAACGTTAACTTTATGAAAATATCGTTCCTTAACGATATGTACTTATAGTGTGAATTTGGTAACGTTAACAAGCCCTGAGTCAAACGACTTTGTGTACCTACTGGAATCAAGGTTAATTAGTTCGATATCTAAAATGTATTTTTTTAAATGTGTCTAATGTTTGATACATTTGTAATTAATTTTATATCTCATTTCGAAGCTAATTGCACTACTTGTAAAGTTTGGTAAATGTTAAATTCTGAGCGGCATAACTAGTTTTTACGTAAGAAATCATCAAATGACTCCTGTTCGGTGGAACGAGGAGTATCAGACTTTTACTAAATTAAAGCCACTTGTGTTCCTTCTCATGTGCCCTTTGCGAGGGATACGGTAATTCGTTCGATCAATCCCGCAGCCCTGATAGCTTAAAAGAATCTGGGTCCGATAAAGTTACCCGTACCCTGGTAGCCCATTCCCACTTGTCGGCTGTCGGGCTAGGCTTATCCGACATCAAAATTGTGACCGACAAGAAATGTACGCCCGAAAAAAAGTCGTGTCTGATTTCGCTCGCTGTTAGGTACTCATAGGCGCTGTTCATATCTGTCAGATGTCGGAGACGATATCTGACTCGCTCCCTGCTAACCCTTGTTCCGCCCGCTCGTGCGTCGCTGCAGTAGATCGCACACACACACACCGCGGCGCTCAGTTTCGTCACACAACATAAAAAACTTAATTTCGTCCCTTCTCAATTCTGTTATTAAGTTCTGAAATGTTACCAAACTAAATTTTTCCTTCAGAATTGGCTGCACAGAATATTTTTTTCCCTAACTGCCTTTATTCGTTCCCGTACCCTCAGCATTGAGGAGTACGACGCAAGGAGGCGGAATGCATCACAACAAGAACTTCGTCGCCTCGCGTAGAGTGTCAAAAATTGGCTCCAGCTTTGATAGGGTCCTACATCCGACTAGTGTGAATAGAGGCGTCGACATCCGATTAATATACAGATCCGAAACCTGACAAGTGGGAACGAGCTCTAAGGCTAGATTTGTACTCAGTTGCTACAGGCTCACCAATTACTCGCAGTCTGTTTTATGGGGCTGTACGCTTCTGTATACCAATTCAGAGAGTACCATAAACATATATATGTGGACAATTCGTGTCAAGCTTCTACTTAATTTTAATGTATTTCCTTATCTCTTCCACATTACTCTTCCTTGTTTAGGAAGGACCTATGATCCACAGCGGAGCAGTGGTCGCGGCAGGCATATCCCAGGGCAAGAGCACAACGTTCAACAAAGACTTTAAGATATTCCAATACTTTCGGGAAGACCATGAGAAACGTGACTTTGTGTCAGCAGGCGCCGCCGCTGGTGTGTCCGCTGCTTTCGGGGCTCCTATAGGTAAGAATTAGAAAAACAGTTTACCATTTGTTGTATACTACATGAAAAAACTCGTACACGAGGTCTTAAAACGTGTGAACAGCATGTTGAATTGCACAGGATTTCTAAAATCATTAGACTCAAACTCAAAATTGTTTTATTTCACATAGGCCTACATGGACACTAATAAGCAGAAGCAAGTATATTCAGTTTCGAGTCATCTCGGCTCAACTAAAATTAGAAATTATTGCCCTATCCGTTTCGTAATACCAGTGTTCTCTTTCAGGTGGAGTACTATTCTCACTAGAAGAAGGTACTAGTTTCTGGAACCAGGCGCTAACATGGCGAAC
Source organism: Mythimna pallens (assembly GCA_961205895.1). Taxonomy (NCBI): domain Eukaryota; kingdom Metazoa; phylum Arthropoda; class Insecta; order Lepidoptera; family Noctuidae; genus Mythimna; species Mythimna pallens. The sequence goes on along the minus strand of OY540831.1, from coordinate 9,083,920 downwards.
GTTCTTCGGTACTGTAGTGTCAACGTTTACGCTAAACTGCGCTCTGTCTGCATATCATGGCAGAGCGGGAGAGCTGAGCTTTCCAGGTACATGCAACATTTAATAGTTTTGTTCAGTATGAAAGAGTAGGAGTGTTCCTTTGCGAAGGATTCTTCTTTTAAAGTTCTAGATTAATTGTCTACGCGTATTGTTGTCTTTTGAGAGTTACCAATGCGTTGATAATATTCAATGACAAATAAATACATTTTCTTGTTAGGGTTCCGTACCTCCAAAGGAAAAAATGGAACCCTTATAGGATCACTTGTTTGTCCGTCTGTTTGTCTGCCGGTCTGTGTGCCTATCTGTCTGTCAAGACCATTTATCTTGGGAACGCGTGGAGGTATCGAGTTGAATTAAAACCATATACTCAGATCTGCGGTCCCTTGAAGCTATGTATTGACGCGCTCGTATCGCATCTCATTTAGGACTGGTGTAGTGCCCAAGTCCTGGAAGCTTGCCAACGTGCAACCCGTGCCCAAAAAGGGCAGTCGTGCCGATCCTGCCAACTATCGGCCGATTTCAGTAACCTCCATACTCTGCAAGATTATGGAGCGTGTATTGAACTCGCGCCTCATGGCATACCTGGAAGGTAAAGATCTCCTCAGTGACCGACAATACGGGTTTCGCCACAATCGGTCTACTGGGGACCTACTAGTGTATGCCACTCACATGTGGGGCGAAGCCCTCGAGAAGAATGGAGAAGCGATTGCTGTCTCCTTAGACGTTTCGAAGGCCTTCGACAGGGTACGGCACGCAAGTCTTTTAAGTAAGCTTCCAGCGTACGGCATTTCCCCTGGTCTGATTAACTGGGTAAAAGACTTCCTGAGTGAACGGTCTCTCAGAGTTGTTGTCGATGGATGCTCATCAGAGCCCATGACCACCAATGCCGGAGTTCCTCAGGGGTCAGTTCTCTCTGCAACTCTCTTCCTGCTGCATATTAACGATTTGCTGATACCCGGTATCTATGGGTTTGCAGATGATAGCACAGTTGTAGAGAGATACCTTCCGGGTGCTCGGGCTAGTAAGGAACTAATCCGGTCCGAACGAGAGGCTATGGTAGAGCGTACGAATGTCTCTCTTCAGGCAGTCTCCAAATGGGGCGAAACCAATCTGGTAAAATTCAACGCCGCGAAAACTCAAGCGTGTCTGTTCACCGCCAAAAGGACCCCGTTCATCTTGGCTCCTGCTTTTCGAAATGTATCCCTGGAGTGCAACTGCCTTTAGCTCTTGGGAATCGAAATTTCTTCAGACCTCAATTTTGGGCGGTTTATTGAGTCCAAAGCCAAGGTAGCTGCTAGAAAACTAGGCGTTCTTGCAAAGGTCCGACGGTACTTCATACCGGGACAGCTTCTAATGTTATACAAAGCACAGGTCCGATCGTGTGTGGAGTACTGCTGTCACATATGGGCTGGTGCTGCAAAATGCCATCTAGCAGCTTTGGACTCGGTGGAAAGGCGTGCGAAGAGGCTAATTGAGGATCCAGATTTGGTTAAATCCAATCTTTAAAGCTACCAGCTTGCAGGTTGCATTTTAGGGAGTGTGCGCGGGGTTTGCATGACTTGATTCCGCCATCCTTTCCACCATCCTTTCTAACATCGGACAACCCGACGAACGGCGAGTATCCATCCTTACGTTGTTGAAACTTCAACGGTCCAGACTAAGCGTTTCGCTTCGTCGTTTATACCGCGTACATCGAAGGACTGGAACAATTTGCCTGCTGCGGTCTTCCCGTCCAACTATAATTTAGGTGCCTTCAAGGCTAGAGTGAATAGGCTCTTAATAAATTAGTGCGCCTCACCATCAACGATTGCATCACTGCTTACCATCAGGTGGGATCGCAGTCAAGAACTAGTTTATAACAAATAAAAAAAAAGCTGTAAAAAAATCAAACCTTAGGATCACTTTGTGGTCCGTCTGTCTGTCTGTGAAGAATTCAAGACCCTTTATCTAGGAAACGCGTGGAGGTATCGAGTTGAAATTAAAACCATATACTGCGTATAAAAATCAAACTTCTAAGTTTACGAAAAAAAAAAGATACGGCCGTTTATGTAGCAAAAAACGAATATTTCGACACTCTCAAGGGAATTAAAATTCATAGGGTAGTTCCCGTTGACCCAAAATCCTGAAATTTGGCATAAAGCAAGGTCATATAGCACAGATGTAGGAATAAATCTAAAAACAGTAAATTTGTTTTTACGTCACAGAAAAAAATTTTTTTTTTTTCGATTCGGAAAAATCTTCGAGACTCCATTCAGTAATTAAACTGTTTACATAGGTAAGTTTATACCGGAACCCACAGCGCGAGTCCAATTCGGACTTGGCCAGTTTTATTTTTCTTCTGCTATCGCCCTATAAGTGGAAAAATCACATTTCGAAACAGAATTTGAGTCCTAAAAAGTTGAAATTGCCAATGTTTTTTTATTATTATTATTTTCGCCTCTGGCGGTTCTTCTAGTTCAATAAATCAATTAAATGAAACGATCTCAGGTTTTTCTGTAGCGACTGTAGCCCACCAAAAAAGTTACGAACTTCACTTTTGTTCTAGGTCTTCTAAACTTGGGCAAAATGGAGCCCTTTCCATTTCAATTTTATGAGCTGCCAGTGTTCATGTTCTTTGGCGTTGTCGGTGGCCTACTAGGTGCCTTGTGGAACTATATCAACTATAGACTAGCCGTTTTTAGGATAAGGTAAGATTTTTTAAAATATTTCTATTTCATTTAGAAGGTTATGTTCAGGCTGTAGAGCAGCACTTGAACACAAACAAGACAATTTAATCAAGATAGTGAACTTAAACTCACACGATACTTTTTTGTGTCATTCATGTCAGACGTCATTTTAACATATTGCCTAATGGCATATGTTAAAATGACGTCTCCTTATTTAACTCGCTGACACGGTCCCACTTTGCTGAATGTGAAACATTTTTTGAATAAAAATATTTATCACGATTCACAATAAAATATAGCCTAGTATGTTTCTCAGGAATAATGTAGCTTTATATAGGTAAAATATTTTTCAAAATCGGTTCAGAGGGCTTAGCCAAGTTGATAATCTACAATCGTTAACGCTAGTAGAAAACTTCAAATGTATGGGAATGACATCATCTCAACGTTAAGTCACGTGGTCAGATCAAAGGAATCGGAGGCGTTAGGGAGCATTCAAGTATTACGTAACGCAATTTGGGGGGAGGGGGGGTCTTGTAAAACGTTACAATGCGTTACAAGGGCGGGAGAAAAAAGCTAGGGAATTAGAATCTTCCAACTCGGAGCTAGGGAATTAGAATCTTCCAACTCTCCTACCCTTTTCGTTTATGTTTTACGGGGAATCCCTCGATTGTTTTTTTTTTCTTTGTTCAACATAATTGTGACTTTAATGGTCACTTAAATGTTACGTAACGTTTAGGGAGGGGGAGGGGGGGTACAGAAAAACGATACGGTGCGTTACATAGGGGGGAGGGAGGGTCTAAAATCTTCAAAAATTGCGTTACGTAATACTTGAACGCTCCCTTACCGACTGTTGAAAGAGATTCGAAAGTTTAATATAATGTGAACTAAATTAATGTGTTTACTTTCACATTTATTGCATTACTCTAGATAAATATGATTGTGAAACCGGTGAAGCGATAAGGGTAGATAGACAGTGACGCAATTATCTTACGTTCATAGGTAGGTCCATAATAACAATAACCTTGGTAGGTTAAGTAGGTTTTATTGTCTTTACTAAGGAAATCGATCACCAGCAACAACTTTTTTCGATAACTCGATTAGTTGTTGCGCTGCGTGTGCAAATATTTGAAGTTTGGGTAGACTTACAAATAGTTATTCGCTAATACAATAGAAATTATATCTGGGGTGCGTTCACAAACATGTAAACTCACACACACAAGACATCCAGACCCGGAACACCTATCTGTAGGCCATACAAATATTTGTTCCGTGCGGGAATGGAATCCGTGAAACGCAGCACTGCAGTCAATCGCTCAACCGCTATACCAGGGCTTAAGAACCAGGCATGAGTTATTATCATTTGTCCACCAGGTACATAGGAACTCCCTGGCTGCGTGTAGTGGAGGCCTGTTTAGTTGCGGCTGCAAGCGCTACTTGTGGCTTTCTTATGATGTTCTTACTAAACGACTGCCGGCCACTAGGGGAGGACCCTACTAAAGTACCTTTACAGGTAAGCGAAGTGAATATTCATAAATAAATGCTTTTCTTTCAGCTAATAATTTTTTAAATTTATATTATCTCGCCCTATCATAGATTTATTGCTCCAAGCTCTAAAAAGATACAGAAAACATCTTTAGGATACCTGCAAACCTGATGTTCTTGAAACTAATAATTGAAAGTGATTTGCTGTGAAAGTTCAAATGTCAGTCTAAGCTAACGAGTAATGTGCACTACCAGCTTTGGCCCACGACTTCGTTTGCATGAATGTCGGTTACAGCGGATGCGAAGCGAACGAATTTGGTTACACTTATACAGTTCTGCTTCTATCAGCCGCGTACAGCACCGTAAGACTGTGAAGGACGTACACGGCGGAACAGCACTGAACACTGTCGTTAGCATAAGATACAAAACATTTGTTCTCATTTAGTGCCCCTTTAACGCGAAAGGTGAACGGTACGCATCTCCATGCAAAACTTATATTTTCTATGGACAAAAGCTGAATTGAACTGAATAAATGTAGTTAGTCCTTTATAATAAATATGGTTTACCCCTTACAGATTGGATACCCGAGACTTAGCAGCATCACTGATACTAATTGTACTGATGATTGATGATTTTCCCAGCTTTTCTGCGCAGACGGCGAATACAACGCTCTAGCAGCGATCTGGTTCCAAACGCCGGAAGCGTCAGTCCGTTCATTCCTCCACGACCCGATCGGCTCTTACAAGCCGTGGTCCATCTTCACGTTCGTGGTATGCTACTTCCTACTGTCCACATGGACGTTTGGCCTCGCCGTGTCCAGTGGACTTTTCATACCAAATTTGTTGACGGGCGCCGCCTGGGGAAGACTGTTAGCGATCGCTATACAGTATATGCTGCCTTCTAATGTGAGTAGAGGAGATCCATTTTAATAATTCCAAGTTATTTAATATTCTGAAAGAAACCAGGATTTAAAATGACTCCCAAAAATCATTAAATACTTTTTTTATTTTTTATTGTTGTAATAAACTAGTTTTTGAATGCGATCCGACCTTATGGTAAGTAGTGATGCAATCGTTGATGGAAACTAATGCGCCTCAGCACTAGTTTATTAAGAGCCTATTCACTCTAGCCTTGAAGAGACCTAAATTATATTCAGACGGAAGGAAAGATGTTCGTGGTATAAACGAAGAGGCGAAACGCTCCGTCCGCCTGGTCCGGACCGTAGAGGTTTCAACAACGTAAGGGTGGATACTTAATGGATGTTTATGGGCCTAATGGCTAAGTGTATTTTGTACCTATTAAGACAAAGTAACAGTGAAATCAGCAGTTGGATGGAAGCGTCGAATGTCGTGGCGACACTTGGGGGAGGCGTATGTCCAGCAGTGGACATCTTTTGGTTAAAATTACGATGATGATGTGCCTTTTACACAATAGAAATTATAATTATACTTTTCTTTCAACAGTCTATAAACCCAGCCAAGTACGCACTAATAGGCGCCGCAGCACAACTGGGCGGTGTAGTGCGCATGACAATATCTCTGACGGTCATCATCATAGAGACGACGGGACAGATCTCCAATGCGCTGCCCATCATTATTACGCTGGTCGTCGCTAAGTGGACCGGAGACTTCTTCAATGAGGTAATGTAAATCATCGCAAGTCGTGACTTACGAAGCGCGCTAGGATAACAGGGTGGAGAGACCGCTGTAAAAACGGCTGTGGCTGTGATACAGAAAGTTATTTGGAAATAAGTCAAGTATTTGCCAGGTGATGGGCCCATATAGGTAGGGGGAGGGGCAAACGGGCCCAGCCTAGCATGGTCTAGCGCTGGGAGGGGCAAACGGGCCCAGCCTAGCATGGTCTAGCGCTTTATAATTAATAAAAAAATAATTAGCATAGTATAATTAGCCTTTTTAATGTTCCCACTGCTGGGACTCGGGCCTCCTATATCTAGGAGATGGAATAGGCCACGCGCCACCACGCGGGCCCAGTGCGGATTGGTGAATGTCACATTTCTTCGAATTTTTGGTTCTAGAACATGTCGGTTTCCTCACGATGTTTTCCTTCACCGTTTTGAGAGCAGTGGTGATTAAATAAATTACACAAAGTAATGCGCCTAGCTGGGTTTGAACCCGCGACCTGCAACTCGTAAGTCTGGACCGTTACCACTCGGCCACCACTGCTCGCTCGGCCACAACTGCTCCTCTGCAAAAAAATTATTAACCAAATGATAATGATGGAACACGGGACAAATATCTCAAAACTCGTAATGCTTGCAAGTCTTACAACATCACAAGTACTTTCTTGACTTGCACGTGGACAATAGTAATAACTAATACGCATAATGTACCTACCTTTTCGAAACATGACTTGTACAAATACAACGACTTTCTTTGACCATCTCTCTCTTCTCTAACTCACTTCTCGACCTCCCCAGGGTATATACGACATCCACATCCAGCTAGCAGCAGTGCCGCTACTACCATGGGAGCCCCCACCACTAGCGCACAACATCTACGCGTCAGAGGTGATGTCGCATCCAGTCTTTACTCTCCGCACCGTCGAGAATGTCGGCCATGTTATTGAGCTGCTCAAACTTGTGTCGTACAATGGATTCCCTGTTGTTGATCCACCGTTGGCTGATGATGTAAGTATTTTTTTATAAATTTATCACGCCTATTTCAATGATTCTACATAATTATTATTGTCCAGTTGCGCAGACACTTGAGATACAAAACTAAACAAATTTTACATCACAATATCCACTAGGAATCAATTTACGAATATTTAAAACAGCCACTGAACTTCACTCGAAGAAATCCCGCCAAAAACTTCGTAACAAATTTTATGATTGCATCATGTAGAGGTTTTTTTTTAATTGATATAAACTAGTGCTTGACTGCGATCCCACCTGAGAGTAAGTAGTAATGCAATCGTAGATGGTGAGGCACACTAATTTATTGAGAGCCTATTCACTCTAGCCTTGAAGAGACCCAAATTATAATCGGACAGGAAAACCGCAGCAGGCAAATTATTCCAGTCCCTCGATGTACGCGATATAAACGACGAGGCGAAACGCTTGGTCCGGGCCGTAGAGGTTTCAACAACGTAAGGGTGGATACTTGCCGTTCGTCGGCTTGTCCGATGGTAGAAATGAGATGGTGGAATCAAGTCATGCATTTCCTGCGCACATTCTCCAAAATGCATCCTGTAAAACACCGAAAGGCTGGCTACCCTACGCATGTGATCAAGACTTTGTAGATTGGAATTAACCAGATCTGGATCACCAATTAGCCTCTTTGCACGCCTTTCCACCGAGCCCAAAGCTGCCAGGTGGCATTTTGCAGCACCAGCCCATATGTGGCTGCAGTACTCCACACACGAACGGACCTGTGCTTTGTATAACATTAAAAGCTGTCCTGGTGTGAAGTACCGCCGGAACTTTGTAAGTACGCCGAGTTTCCTAGCAGCTACCTTGGCTTTGGACTCAATGAACCGCCTAAAGTTAAGGTCTGAGGAAATTTCAACTCCCAAGAGCTGAAGGCGGTCGGCGTACTCCAGGGATACATTCTGAAAAGCAGGAGCCAAGGTGAACGGGTTCCTTTTAGCGGTGAACAGACACGCTTGTATTTTGGCGGCGTTGAATCCCACCAGATTGGCTTCAGCCGACTTGGAGACTGCCTGAAGTGAGACATTCGTACGCTCTACCATAGCCTCTCTTTCGGACCGGATTAGCTCCTTACTAGCTCGAGCACCTGGCAGGTATCTCTCTACAACTGTGCTATCATCTGCATACCCATAGATACCGGGCATCAGCAGATCGTTGATATGCAGCAGGAAGAGAGTTCCAGAGAGAACTGACCCCTGAGGAATTCCGGCATTAGTCGTCATGGGCTCCATCCATCGACAACAACTCTCTTCGAGTTGTTGTCGATGGATGCTCATCACGACGTTCATCGACGAACGTACAATCTGGAAGTATTTTACTCAGTTAATCAGGCCAGGGGAAATGCCGTACGCTGAAAGCTTACTCAAAAGACTAGCGTGCCATACCTTGTCGAAGGCCTTCGAGACGTCCAAAGGAAACAGCAATCGTTTCCCCATTCCTCTCGAGGGTCTCGTTCCACAGGTGGACCTACGCTGAAGGAGCCGAGCTCAAATTCGTGTAGTGTGGACCGACTCTAGACTAGGAGCCGAGCACGAGCCGAGCTCAAAATCGTGTAGTGGACCGACTCTAGACTAGGAGCCGAGCTCAAAATCGTGTAGTGTGGACCGACTCTAGACTAGGAGCCGAGCACGAGCCGAGCTCAAAATCGTGTAGTGTGGACCGACTCTAGACTAGGAGCCGAGCACGAGCCGAGCTCAAAATCGTGTAGTGTGGACCGACTCTAGACTAGGAGCCGAGCACGAGCCGAGCTCAAATTCGTGAAGTGTGGACCGACTCTAGACTAGGAGCCGAGCACGAGCCGAGCTAAAATCCGTGAAGTGTGGACCGACTCTAGACTAGGAGCCGAGCACGAGCCGAGCTCAAAATCGTGTAGTGTGGACCGACTCTAGACTAGGAGCCGAGCACGAGCCGAGCTCAAATTCGTGAAGTGTGGACCGACTCTAGACTAGGAGCCGAGCACGAGCCGAGCTAAAATCCGTGTAGTGTGGACCCACTCTAGACTAGGAGCCGAGCACGAGCCGAGCTAAAATCCGTGAAGTGTGGACCGACTCTAGACTAGGAGCCGAGCACCAGCCGAGCTAAAATCCGTGTAGTGTGGACCGACTCTAGACTAGGAGCCGAGCACCAACCGAGCTAAAATCCGTGTAGTGTGGACCGACTCTAGACTAGGAAAACTGGCTCAACATCCATCGAAAAATATACTCAATATGCTTTTTTGTTTTAGGTGGAAGTAACAACCTACAAGCGTCTTCGTGGCATGATACTACGTTCACAGTTGATAGTATTAATACAGAACAAGATTTATAATGAAAACGCGAATACAACGTGGTCTAATTTCAATGTGGACATGAACATGTTCAGAAAGGAATATCCTAGATACCCGTCTATTGATGAGGTAAGGCGTTTAAAGCACCAACAGATATAATGAGGGAAAAATGAGATGGGAAACTATAATTATCCTAACAAACGACTTCTCGTTATTTCGGGATTGCTGGACTGCTTTTGGATTCAAACGAATTTGCTATTTATTAAGTTTGACTTGCGATCTGTACCAGTCAGGCAATGCCGAATAGTCTTGCGCATAGTAGTTCACGGCCTAGAGTGGTCAGCTCAGCTCGCAGGTCCTTAGCGAACAAGTTCACTCGTCAGCTTCCGCCTCAACCAAAGAAAGGTTTTTTTTATCGATACTACGAGTTCGTTACTACTTAATACCCAAAGCAATAATTTATTTTTCTATTTTAAAAATGTAGTTATTGATGTTCATTACTTGTTACTAAACCTTTAGTAGGTAGTAACTTCTAATATCGAATGAACTAGTGAACTAAAGAGTGACAGATTTTAGGATCTAGTTCGTGTAGTTCGCAGTTTAGCGAACGAACTAGGTAGTTCGTTCGCTAAACTGCGAACTACACAAAACTAATATACCCAATCGCTTTAGTAAACAACACGTTCATCAAATCGTATTACTGAATTCCAAAAGTTATTTCAAAAACAAAGAATTTTTGCATGACCTTGGTCTTCTTTCTGTCCATAGCTAGACGTAGCAGAATGGGAGAAGACTTGTACAATAGATCTGCGACCGTTCATGAATCCTTCGCCTTATACTCTGCCGCACCGAGCGTCACTGCCGCGCTTGTTCAGACTCTTCCGAGCGCTTGGGTTACGACATCTGCCTATAGTGAACGATGTTAATGAGGTAATTACTTTTATTAAATGCTTATAACTAATCGAAGGTTTCGTTAATATGTACTTGGTTAAGACAACATTCACGTGTAGCCGATAATCAAGGCCATGTCAATCGAATAACTAAGCGTGAGTCTAGAATTCTGGATTTTCATGTCTCGTGGCGTGGTTTACAAACGTAAATCAACTTATGCCCATTTTGTATTATAACTTTTTTGATAGGTACCCATTTTAATATTTCTACAGGTGGTTGGAATGGTAACGCGCAAAGACATTGCGAGATACCGAGTTTGGCGGCATCGAGGCCACATGGGAATGGAGGAGCTAATCCTCTCTAGTGAAATTTAGCAAATTGGTAAGGAGTGCCCAACCAAAGTCACACCTTTGACAAGGACATGTTTCAGCCAACATCACTGATAATAAAGGGTAACGAAAAAATTTTATAAACCAAAGACGATATGGATAGCAGACTGAAATGAGCGATGAGTTGACTATGGGCAGGCAAATACCTATAGTTACTCTTCCAAATTACACTATTTTCGAAACTGTTGAAATGAGCCTTTTAAAAAGATTTTAATATGTTTTAGCTATCATTCTTCATGCATGGTTTGTTTTGTAGATAATTATGGATCTCTTTCAGCATAATAAATGTCCACTTTAGCCAAAAGATGCACCTTGGTTGGATATTTGTACTTTAAATTAGAACTAATTTTAGCAAAATTTGTTCATTATGACATTATTATTTTATTTTTGTCTAGAGTTTTAAGTACAATTTTGTAAAGTCTGTCTTATTGACATTAGAAGCCAAATATATTTCAGGACAATGAAAATGTGATGTCAGATTTATTTATTAGTGTCTAATAATCAAGTAATTTAAAGTCATCATCTAGAATTTTATCTTGAAATATTGTGTGTTGTATGTCTGAATTGTTGCATAATAGTATTGTGGTATCACTTTATCAGTGTGACTATTATTGTTTGTAGTCTAAATAGATAAATAGCAGTGCAAGTATTAGAAAGTGAAATGAAAGTTAACCTTTTGAGTACCATAATTAGAGACACAATAGAAAGACAATGAGCAAGCAAACACCGGCGTTCCCTTGAATGTATTATGAAAAATTCTTATGTTGAATGCCATCAGATTTTTTTTAATCCTATTGTCTGAATGACGAAGATTGTGGAAGAGATGAGTAAATGAATGTATATATTTTCTAATCAATGTGATATTTTTGTTAAGATATTCTAGACCTGTACTTGGAATGCATAAAAATATGATGCAATAATTATGAAAATTGTTATGATCTATCAATTAGGACACTATTGTGATAATTCTAGGGCTAAGATCTATAAATGTGTTATCAATAAAATGTTTTTAAGGAAAATCATTTATTTAATTTCACAAAATTTACGAAGTCCCTTAGCATAAGTTCGTATCAATATTGAACGATAACTTAACAATAACATAAAACTAGAAAGTCTTTCTTCAAGGCGACGCACGACGATACTCTTATCATAATGAACACCACATCATAATGCAAAACAGCATTTTACTTTTATGATATTGTTCGCTATTCTAGTTGTTTTCAAACAACTCCCAGCCAATACCGGACCACAAATTGAAGAACAGAATCACTGGCAGGATCACCAATAGTATAAGTAAATAGTTGACGAATTCATCCATTGTAGTTCCGTTGTACAGAGCTTATTCTTTAAATTATCAATGAAATAAAAAGGTTCTATTAAATTTTTTTAATAATGGCAAATAGAGCTGATGAAATAAAAGGTTATTTTTGTGTAATTGACAACATAACCTAAAAAGGTTGTCTACGGTTGACAACAAAATAAATGTCATTTGTTTTTTTATTGTTAATGTTTTTGGCTCGGGTACTAAGTCTTTTAGGCTGTCCTTTGTTTACCATTAGAATGGATGTACTGCAAAATTAAATCAACCTTCGCTGAGATTGCTTTATTCCGTATAATCATCAATGAAAAACATAGTTCATAATATCAGACCGAGATTCCTTCAAAAGCTGAAACGTGCAACGTTGATTCTATGTAGCTTCTAACACTAGGGTTCCATAAACAAAAAAAAATGTATGACGGCCCCATTCATTTTTTAATTATTGCTAGGCGTTTGATTCCTTTTTGAACTGATATTATGCGATAGAGCACATTAACCTAGAAGTTACCTATACACTTTCGACTTAAAGATTGTTGAGTTATCGCTATTTTGAAACACGGAGTCTGGCTGTTCCACTCTTTAGCTGTACGCACACACAATAAATCAACGAGTGCGTCATTGTCAACCACCCTGTTGGTTTTACAGCACATCGAGAATTTTTAGATACTATGCGTTCCAAATAAGAATAGGAAAGCCACCTCGGTCTGTCAAATTTTGATTGTAAAATACGATTTGCAAAGAAAACTCATTTGCGTATTAATAACGGTTTTTTTTTTACTTTATATTACTGAGTCTTAGTTAAATCTAGTTGAAGTAAAAACGTTATTGCTTAATCTAGATTAGCTAAATATATATTATTTTAAGTCATAATTAGTTAAAAAAAGTATTTTCTTTCTTATTTTCATTGTTAGAAACGCCTTTTTCCATTTGCCACTACTCAGACACTTCACATAGTGACGCAGAGATTAGCAAAATTGAAAAACTGAATTCCGATGAAACTTTTTTCGTTCATCATTCGTAAATATATTAAATATTTTTTCTTGCTTTGCTCACCCTACCCAATTTCTTCGATTTGACAGTATGACGTGACGTCACAACATGGCAATCGATCCTATTCTCATTAAGAACGCATTCACGTCCTAATGATGAAAGTACTTCTTACACAATCGAACTAGCGAAAAAGTTTTGAGCAGCTCCGGCATGAAGTTTTGACTCACTTTTGCTAGGACTCTCAACTATTTGGCAGCTAGCTGAGCCACTATAACCTGTTAGCGGTTCATGAGATACATCACACAGACAGACAGAGGTATGGACAGGTTAGGCTTTGTAATAGGGTTCCGTCGGTTACTCTTCGGGTACAAACCCCTTAAATGTATGGTACCGATGATCCTACAGTGCACGTGTTTCATGGCTGTTGACAATGGGTGAACAACATTCAAATAAATGAGTGATTTCAACTAATTATAAATAATGATTTGGTTGCGCTACGCACAATGACTCCGTATTTGAAAATATCAATACCATTAACGATTCTTCGATCTATTTGGTATAAGAAGCATTTTTAAGTATGGACGCAGCGAAACGCGTGCACGAACCGAGCATGTGATGTACCTACTCACATAGTTGTAGAGAATGCGGCTCTGTTCGCGCGCGTAAGGCACGATGGAAATTCTGTTACATTGCATGATACACTGCGGATAATGTAGACGGCAAATTCATTCATTGCGTGTTACGTTGCATATTACGTTACAGCAGTCTGTACCCGGTTTGTAATATAATTTGGGAAAAAACTGGGTTGACAGAGATGAAAAATCACGTACACATTCACGTTATCACACGTCTACATTGACTAAGGGTGGAAATCACAGAGAAAATTCCGATAGAGACGAAGAAAGGCGACCGGTCGACATGTTCTTGATAAAGCTCCTTATTTTATAAATAAATGAAATATAAGTGTTAACATTTAAGTCCTTTATTGACTGAATCGTCCATTATTAAAAATAATGCATAACATTACGATAAATACATGTATTAGTTATTAAACATGGAAGTCGATTACATTAATTAACAATTCACAATCACACACAACACAGAAAAACAATGTCTTATTTAGTAAAATTGACAGTCAGATATTCATATTTTATAACCATTAAATATAAAGCGACGGAAGCATGATTACAAATTATCAATTACAAATTAAATTACTAAAAACTCTCATACCATTAAATTGCAGTTAAATTCGTAAACATAGTAATAGAAAACTCATGTGAAGAAAGAGAGAAAGATGCTTTTTAACATACGATAAAATTCTGAGCACTATCTCTTTTTTTCGTCTGTTAAAAACATAAAAGTTTTATAGGTACTAAAATTAACATAATTTTATAGACAAAAGTTTGTGCTAGACAAAGCAAATTAATTATTTATTGTTTAATGGCAGTTAAAATTAAATACAATATAATAATATCAGTGCTAAAATATATTAAATGATCTTAACTAAACTAAAACCCAAACAAAACAAGTAATAATCACAACTTATATGTATGGAATAGGCAACTGATAGCTTGTTGGGCGTCTTCGAAATACCTCGGTTTATCAACTCTGGCGATACCGTAATCCGGTTCTAAAGCTGGTAACACAATATTATGTTCGCTACACAAGCTCATGTTCAATGATTGGTTGTTTGTATGGGAGATAAATTTGGATGGCTGTGGTGTATGGAACTTGCTTCGCATAATGTTTGTCGTCATTCTCTTCGTTCTGTCGACGTTTCCTTTTATTGTTACTAGCATTCGGTGATTTTCTGGCTGGTTGAGTAGCTCAGTCAGATCCTGTGTAAAACATAAGTTATATTGGTATAAACAAAATACATTTAAAAGTGCCATTACATTGGTTAGTAGCATCATAATATTGTTACCTTCTTCACAACTTCGTATTTAGAGAAGAGCCACATATATGTTGCCATGATACAGAACAATTGAGTTTCGCTGTTACTGAACCTCCACATGAATTTCAGGATAGGCGATATACGGTCCCTCTGCAAAAAAAAAGTAGAAAAATTAAAAATAATCAAATAGTAGGGACAATGATGATGATGAAATGGCTAAAAGACATATATTGAATTGGCATGTCTAAGCTCATATAATAAGTCAAAATGACCTACTGAATGCTATCACTATATTTTATTTAGAAACGCTGTTTTTTTTTTGTCTTACCAAGTAAATCTTCGGTCCGGTGATCCTATACCGGGTCAAGTTGACGAGCACGGCGGCGGCAGACTTGAGCACTTCTATGCTAGAAATGGATCTGTTCGTCACCGACATGTAGGTGTACACACGGTGGACAATCGCCGACGCATTGTCGTTGTACAACATCGGGAACACTTCCGTTAGTAATTCTGGAATAAATAGGGGACTGTCACGTATTTCTTCAGATAAAATGGGACAGACAGGAGCACGACATTACTGATATCGATTAACGAAGCCGACGCGCGACGTTAGATTTTATAAGGGGTTTTAAGAGACTACACCACCAAACCCATATGAAATGTTTTCTGGGTAATCTGTTCCCAGTAAGATAAATATGAGAATACGCAAGTGCACGTATATCGTACTTGTAGGGCTGCGAATCAAAGAATCGCGGTTAATGGTGGCACATGTCGTAGAAAAAAAACAATAAAAAACCCATGTTCCTATGACACCCCAACTCCGCGAAATGGTCAGAAAAACCAAGGCACCGCTGGCCCTCGTTAAGGAGCTGGCTTGAATAGATTGATACGCTTGTCCCACCCGTACACTAAATACGCGCTTTGGACGTGGAGTTGTGGACACCAACCCAACTTATACATAAATGCTCTGGTATGAAAGGCAATGAAGGAACAGGGGTGGGTTTTTAGTCAGTAAAAGTCTGACACTATCTTCCGCTCCGCCCAAGAGCTTACATACATACATGAGGACCGCTCACACAGAATCAATATTTCAAACTTACCAAGGGACCTAAAAGCCTTGATAACCGTCTCGATACCGCTAATATTGCGGAGAACCTCCATAGCTTCCTCATTACGTTCTTTCATCGACTCTTGGCTGGACTTGAGGCCTCCATCCCGCCATCTGCGCCTAATTGCCGCAACGCGCTTGTCGTGGGCAATGTTCACTCGAGCTGTGTGGCCGCGGAATAGCGCCTGAAAATGCAAAGGAATTTGAAATTCTGGTAGCTTTCATCTGCCATAGGAAAATTGAACCTAATCATGAAAAATATTTACCTGAATTTTGGAAGCTGCCCAGTAGATCCTTTGCTCTTCTCTTGTCTTCAGGATCTGTTCCCTCTTGATCTGTATTTGTTTCCTCACCAAGTATCCTCTGATGATAGCCTGGACCTTTACAATAGTCCTTCTTTTTTGTACAAATTCACAATGAATCAGTCTTGTTAATAACTTTCCTCTCCATATTTTTTGTATAAATCTCACTCGCTCCATAAACTTTACGTACCACGATCGTACAAGGTATCGTCTTACGTATTTCTGCAGACATACTGCCGCTTCAATTCTTTTAGCTCTTAAAACGTCTCTTTGCTTTTTCAGCCTATAAGCAGCCTGTATTGTGACTACAGCCGACCGCAGTCTGAAGAAACGCCTTCTATCAATAAATGTCCTAACATAGCTTTGTATTTTAATTATAGAAAACCTAGTCTGAATGTATCTTTGTCTTTCTGTTACAGTTAATTTGTACGAACGATAGAATCTCTGTATGCATAATGTAGCATTTCTGATAGCTTCAAATCTCTTACGAATAATGAGCATCCTGACTACAGACTGTACTAGAATGGTACTCTTTTTCAGTGTCAAAAATTTTCGGCGACATACATCACGTTTCTTCGTAGCGATATACCAACTCTGTATTTTGCTCGCTGCTTCATTTTCTCTTATAATACGAGCTATTTTATTTGTTCGGAATCTACTTTGCACTAGCAGAACTGCATTTCTTAACGTCTGATATTCGTTTCGAATTCTTCTGGACTGTTTTATAAGTCTGAAACGACTTTGGATTATGATTGTAGCTGATTTGATTCTATTGTATTCGTTTCTTTGGCGTCTACCACATAAGTACGCTCTAAATGTCCTTTGTATGGTGATGCAAGACTTAACTATAATTGTGTATGCTTGCCTTTCCTTTAACATGAGGCAATGCGCTCTATATTTCCTTTGAATAGCAATAGCTGCAGACCTCATTTCTAAATACGATTTTCTATATTTCCTCATTGCAATCAAAGCCCTGCACCTTCTTTGTAAAACAATAGCAGACCGTTTCAACTGAACAAACTCTTTTCTTTGTTTCTTGCCTTCTATATATGCCCTATAATACCTCTGAATTGAAATACATTGTTTCAATATTGTGGTATATCTTGTTCTTTCTAATTTCATACGTTTTTGTGCTCTAAATCGATTTTGGATAGTCACTGTAGCTGTTCGTAACTGTAAATATGCTTGTTTGTCCCTTCGCATCGCGAGCAATGCTTTGTACTTTCGTTGTACGAGGTTAATTAATTGTCTGATCCTTAAATATTTTTCTCTTTCAGTTCTCATAGCACAGAGACTTCTGTATCTTCTTTGTACATATAAAGTCGCGTCGCAAAGCCGGCAATAGTCGCGTCTGGCTTTCTGAACTTCTTTATAACGTTTATAATGATTTCCAATGAGTACTGCTGCGTTTTTCATTTGCAGATAAGTTGCCCTTTGTTTCTTCGTTTCCAAATGCGATTTGTAGTATCTCTGGATAGTTATTGTGGAAGTTCTAATTGTGATGTATTGTTGCCTTACGATTTTCATTTCGATATATGATCTGAAATACTTCTGAATACAAACAGTTGCTGTTCTTATTTGAATATACTCCTGTCTTTGTTTCTTAGCAATTACATACGCTCTATAGATTTTCTGAATAGTCAAACAGGCTTGCTTCGACTGCTGATATTGTTTTTGTACCGCTTTCCCTCTTTTACAACTTCTGAACCAGTTCTGAATTTTGATAGCAGCCTGTTTTTGCTGAAGGTACTCGTTTCTTTGCGATCTGCCTAACACGAAAGCTCTATAAGCATTCTGAATAGTGGTACAAGACGATTTTAATTTTAGATACGTAGCTCTTTGCAAACGCATTTTAATTAGTGCAATGTATCTACGTTGGATAACTATAGTCGCTTGACGAAGTTTGATATATTCTTGTCGATGTTTCCTCATCAGCACTTGAGCTCTATACCTTCTCTGCATAACAATCAGAGATTTCCTTAGTTTTACATACTCAGATCTCTCTTTACGCATTTTTACTAAGTTTCTGTAGGACTTTTGTAGAACGACAGACGCATTTCGTAACCGCATGTAAGCCTTTCTTTGACTCTTGGCCAGTAAGTAGGAGCGAAAGTATTTCTGAATCAGAATTGTAGATTGGCGTAGCTTTACATAATCTTGTCTAGACTTCTTCATGATTAGATACGACTTGATATAGGTTTGTAGTACAATTGTAGCATTCTTGACTCGTAAAAAGCATTCTTTCTGTTTCTTCATTAATTGATGAGCTCTGACCTTTCTTTGGAAGGACATGATTAGTTGCCTCTGTCTCATATACTCCTGGCGGCATTTCTTACGTCTATACAATGCTTGTATTTTAATAATGCTTTCTTTGAGTGCTATATGTCGATTACGCGCGGTCCTCATTTGAAGAAGCGCTTTATAACGTTCTTCAACTGTTTTTACGGCCTTCTTAAGCTCTAAGAAATATTTTCTCTGTTGAAGCATACGATAATAACTCTGTATTAAAACAGCACTTCTACGCTTTGTAGCGAAATCCTGCATTTCCTTTTTCATCAATAATTTGCTCCTATATTTCTGTTGGATGCACACGACGGCTTGCTTGTATCGAATATATTCTTTCCTAACGAGATATCTGCGAACTAAACTTTGCACAGTAACAATTCTCTTCAATTGTATCGCGTATTGTCTGACACACAACCACCGCCTGATTTGACATTGTAAATGAATAGCTGCCTTACGTCTCAACTCTTCTCTTTCTGATCTTAGTTTGTCGAGAGTTGCTTTAGCTTCTCTCATCATCCTAATAGATCTGTACCAGGTTTCGATCTTCAGAACACTCTTTTTCCATCTTACAAGGCGGCTCCTATGTATCCACATTCTACAATACTTTTGAACTATGATAGTAGCCGTCGTAATTTGCTGCATCTTCCATTCAACTAGGCGGTTATACTGGATACGGCGCCACCAACACTGGATCACACTCGCAGCGTTACTTCTTTCCTGAAGTCTCTTCTCTTCTTCCCTTCTCTTCTCCATAATAACTTCGAACTTCTTCCTCCACCACGTCTGAATAATATTAGCGGCTTTTTCGAACAACGGAGCGCGGAATACGTGAATGATCTGCCAAAGAAGGGACAGTGTCTTTTCTCTGTGACCATCAGCTATGTCGTTAGATGTAATTTCACCAACAATCATATAATTAGCCTCCTTCAATGCGTTTAACGCGACTTGCACGTTATGGATCTTTTGAAGGCGCGATATAGCGGGCGTCCGGAGTTGTTTCAATAAGCCATCCTTCATCAAAATAATCTCCATGACCTTTGTCAATCGAACGCCATCTCTTATGTCTAAGGCTATGTTGTGCACAGCATACTTATATTCGTCTAGGTACGATTGTTTGTGGCTCACAACATACCCAAGTGGCCGGAGGTGTTTCGTGATGTCACCAATACCAGCGATAAGTTCCCTTGTGAATCTTATAATAATTTCTCTGCTTTCTTTACACACTGCATTCCTGCAGAATAGACATGGGTCATGCGATATAAGTTTCCTTTGCTTTGCTTGATCCAAGAAGAAAACGAGCATGAAGAACTTCTTTAAGGTAAACTTTTTGATTGCTTCCATGTAAGCTGGAAGTAACATGTTCGGCGCATTGGACTTCGAATGTTTGTTCTTGAGGAAAGGGTTTTTGAACATCCTTTGAATTATGAAAGTAGTGAGTCCCTCTATGTCGCTATTTGAATGAAGAGGCAAAACAATGCCATAGATTGCTTCAAGGCCGATGCGCAGCCACAGTGGATTATACGACAACAATAGCTCCATGATAATCTTTTGAAGTCCGACGTCGAGATGAAGATTTCGATCGGTCCTGATAGCAATCAGCTTTTTATCAATCTGGGCGGTCAACTTTTGGAAAACTATACAGATTTCCGGACTCATCAGTAAGACTCTTGCGGATCTTCGGAGACTTTCCAGTCTGTGACTGTTATGGTAAGCATTCGACACTTGCTCTTTCGTAGGTGCAAGCGGTACTTCTTTATTTCTGTTGTCAATCCATATCTTGCCAACATCTATTTTCTGCTCTACGTTACTGTCAAGATCTGCGGGCGGAGTAAGGATACAATTCAACCATCTTTTAAATTCCGTTTCAAACTTTTCCACAGCTTCTTCATCGTAAAAATACGTAGACGATAGAAATGGATCGACTGTCGCAGATTGTGAATAAACATTTCCGATTTGGTTAACAGACATATTCTGTGTAATACTTTTGTTCGACTCAAACGTCGTGTTGGATACTTTACTACAAATCGAATCTTTACCTTTCATTGACGTTCTATTCTTCACAGTTTTCTTTACATGAGAGACAGGTATTTTCCAAAGATCCGGTTCAGCCCTAATAGCCTTTTTAGACCATGTTTGCATTTGACTAGTTGAAGAGATAGAGGAAAATCTATCATTGGCTTTGTCAAAAGTGCGATTCATAGTGAATGTAGACATTTGCTTATCAGTTCTGTCGAAAACTTGAGTATCAGAGAACTGCATACTCTCTTCAGGAATTGATTGAAGAGGAGGCGTTATGGATCTCGGAGGGGGCGACCGCGTATCTACTCGCAAGTCATTTTGCCATGCGTTATGTTCACAAGCATTTACGAAATTTCTTTGATCAAACGCTTCTTTTTGGTGTTGATACTCTCTGAAGAGTGCCTGCTTACACATCTTCGGTTGGTCCTTCAAAAAAAAGTGAGGTGGTTTCATTTCACCCAATTGATTGAAATTAGGCTCCATTGGTGTGTTTGGAGAATCCTTGGTGTATGTATCAGAACTTAGTTTAAGATGTTCGTCTAATATTTCATGTGTGTCATTGTTTAATTTAGGAAAAGTTTTCCTTTCGGTCGAAAACCTTTGTGGGAAGAACGATAAATCACTAATGCGAGAAAATTCCGTGTTTATAGAAAAGTTAGGACTGTTTAATTCTTTAGGTGACGATGTATTAGGATGTTTCTTATTTAGAACAGTGGGCGTCTCCACGTACGTATCAACTTGCGTGTGGTGGTTGACTGTTAACCACTTATTAGGTGGCTGAGTAGATGTAACACTGATTATGGAATGTGTCTGATTTTCTTTATTATAATTTTTAGACTCTAAACTGTCATCTAAGTCGTCACTTTCAGAGTTCATACTAAGGATTATTTTAGGTCCCTTGTCAAGTTTTTCAGCTTTAGCTGTTTTTAATGGAGTAAACGTGAGATTATCAAATAATTCAACGCCTGATACGTCATAAGATTGCTGCTTATTAGAAGGCTTTAGAACATTGTTGGGTGCATTTAATCTGGTGCTGCTTGCGTAAGACTTGTCATATGTTTGTTGAAAGAAATCAGGCTTACGCATGTTAGAGAAAATTTCAGAAGTGTCAAAATTAAAATCAATGCTACTTGGCGAATCAAACGGACACCTATCTTGACGGGAGTCCATGGAATAATTGTTCATGGACATATTTTCTTTGTATGCTTGGTTCATTCTTTGTTGAGACTGGATAACATTATACGTTTTTTTTATTTGTGTTGTGTTGTAAACAATCTCGGATTTCTTCTTGTAAAGTGACACAGGGGATTTCTTAGTTGGTTTTTTCTTTATTTTACCTGGCGATACTTTGAAGCCCTTAGCTTGTCCACCTTTTCCTTTTATGTTCTGAAATAAAGTTTGAATATGCATTATATAATAATAATATTTCACAACTATCACACAACGCCGTCTAATCCCAAGCTAAGCAGAGCTTGTGTTATGGGTACTAGACAACTGATAAACATAGTTATTACACCCAATTTGGGTTGATTTAATTTATAAATATGGATAAATAAAGTTTTACACTATTATATATTAAAATTATATTTATTTAATACTTTTAGGTACCAAAAATTGTGTGCCCGGAAACTGCCTCCTAAGTTATTTTTATACATAACTATTGTTGAATTACGTATTTTCATGCCTAGGCGGCCTAGAACACGACATTCATGCATAGACCTAGAACACGACGTTTATGCCTAGGCCTAGAACATGACGTTCATGCCTAGGCGTAGAACACGACGTTCATGCCTAGGCGTAGAACACGACGTTCATGCCTAGGCGTAGAACATGACGTTCATGCCTAGGCGTAGAACACGACGTTCATGCCTAGGCGTAGAACACGACGTTCATGTCTGGGCCTAGAACACGACGATCATGCCTGGGCCTAGAACACGACGTTCATGCCTGGGCCTAGAACATGACGTTCACGCCTAGGCCTAGAACATGACGTTCACGCCTAGGCCTAGAACATGACGTTCACGCCTAGGCCTAGAACATGACGTTCACGCCTAGGCCTAGAACATGACGTTCACGCCTAGGCCTAGAACATGATGTTCACGCCTAGGCCTAGAACATGCGTTCATGCCTAGGTTTAGAACACGACATTCATGCCTAGGCCTAGATCACGATGCTCATGGCTAGGCCTAGAACCCGACGAGCCCCTCTCTCCGGGAATTGAGTCCCGTTCCCACGGGAAAATGAAAAATAGCCTCAGTTACTCCTTTTAACTTTACTTCCTTTTCGGCGATTAGCCGAAACACACAACAATTTACAAGATTGCGTTTATGTCAAATTCATAGAAAATACTTTCATATGCGTTTAGTAAAAATATTTATTTTTATATTACAGACACTTCAATATCATTTATATGTATAATGACTCATCCCCTTTTACCTTGACGCCACATAAAGAAATAATAACCTTCCTAGTTTTTAAACCCCTCTCTTCTCCATCTACGATGATGAAAGGCGTCTAAGGCAAAGCTAGACAATTGCCTTGCCAAATATGATGACTATGATAACTCCTTGCCTATTTTTAAGAGTAGATGCTGACTGGGTGACAGTCATGATAAGGGGCAAGCTTCTAAAATCTTTGCTACTGGAGATAACACAATCAAATCCAATACTTGTTTAACGCTTTTTATTTTAAGTAGGAAGATATCCAATGACGTCTCTCGCTCTTGGGCGGGAGTTCATCAGACTTTTACTGACTCACACCCACACCTTTTACTTCTTTGCCTTTGTTCCAGGGCTCTGGGGTTTTCTTTCGCAGAACCCATGGCCCCAGTAGGCTTTGACCCTGCTGAGCTCGTAGGGTTTGCAGACATCTATTTGAGGCGCACGTAGAACACTATGCACCGTCGACGAATCGAGCTTGGTCTGAATGGTTACCGGACAGCGGGCTACATGAATGTCAAAGGCTAGGTTTCTGAATTGAATATTATGTGTTAAGAACAGCTCAAACCCTACTTTCAAGCTAAATTTTAATAAGTTTGTAGGCAAAAGCAGCAAGTTAAATAAGAAATATTTTCTAGAATAACTTGAAATATTTATTTAGGAAATCAAGAGTAAGGAATGTTGCCAGTTGCACTTATACTTTGTTATTCTATAAATAAAATTATGAAAATGAAATAAAATTACCATAGTAGACTTTAATATAACAATGACATCATAGCGGCCTCTATTCTCATTTGTGAAGCGTATTGTCTCCCTGATGCCAGTTGGCTGTGTTGGTGTCCACATCATTGTCAAGCAGTAGCATGTTTCCGGTTCTACAACCAGCCATTCTCCTGGCAAATGTATTACTAATCCAGGAGGCAATGTTTTTCCAAGAGTTATCTGATGAAAAAGAACAATAAACCATTAATCACTTTATTGATTTTGTTGTGAAACTTTTAAGACAATAATATTAATACATGTGTCAATATTCAATCATTTTATTTGTTTTCTTGAAATGAAGTGCAAAAATTATAAGCAGAAGTATATTATAGACTTTATCAAGAAGAATAAGTGTGCAAACTAACATATTTAAATTTATATAAAAGTAAATTTGTATAGACATACATATTCTTGTCTAAATTGGCTTAAATTGTTTACTAAGTTAAAAATGTGTTATAATCTTATTAATGCATACTATACTCCAGACACCACAA
This sequence comes from Mythimna pallens, assembly GCA_961205895.1. Taxonomy (NCBI): domain Eukaryota; kingdom Metazoa; phylum Arthropoda; class Insecta; order Lepidoptera; family Noctuidae; genus Mythimna; species Mythimna pallens. The sequence goes on along the minus strand of OY540831.1, from coordinate 9,059,908 downwards.
TAATTTAGAAGGGTTATTGTTTTTCCCTATCCAGATTAGCAAGGCCCTTATCTTATCTATGGGCCTAGCCCTAAACCAGAACACTTCGACCCTTCTGGATCTTTTGACTGTATAGTATTGTGTCAGAGTGGACTCGGACTAGAAAATAGCAACAGAATAGAAATTATTAATTGAAAAAAAAAACGGGACGATAAATATACAGGAAGTGAAAACTGGAAACAGGAGAAAACCGTTAAGAACGACATAATAACATGACCTGGTTGATGTACATATCTTACATTAATATTAGATCATATTATAAAATGTTATTATAATTAGTAGCTTAATTACCTGTTGCACTTGCTTTGATGGGTTGAACACCTCCAGGTTCCTCTCACAGGAAGCACCGATGAGAACATTGTCAAAAACCACTTGCGGAGGCCGCGAAAATGGAGCTAATACAAGACGAGGACATTCTTCTTTAGGAGACTCTTTCACGACAGATTCCGTGCGACGAGCCCTTCGTATATGCTCAGGAGTATTTTCAATCTAAAATAATAAAATACAATCATCAAGATCCACAGGACAAAATCCAGATTAGAGCAGGCTATTCAAACATTTTAACTATAAACTGATACACACTTGGAAATACATTACGGAAATGTCTCTAACACTCTTCACTGTCTTATTCACCAGTTTTACTTTATTTGAACACACATTTTATAGAAATAGTTTGAACTTGAATAACAAACGAACTTTGATTGAATTGAAATTCAAACAATTTTCAAACTTCAAACCGTTTACCGTTTCGACATTTTTAGAGTGTGACCAAATTATTCATAAACAATATTACGGTTTTCTTTTAGTTTCAGGCTATCCCTTATACACCTCATGCAAGCAATCAACGACTTATTGACCATAAACTAACGCGTCGTGTGTAGACGTCTTTATTTGTTAAAATTGTTTGTAAATGGCAACAATTTAATCCAGTTGTCATTTAAGCACTACGAAATTTTCGTCCTTCCTTTTCTCAATCTTACGTAGGTATACACAGTATTTATCCCTACAATTTTACCATTATTCCCACAAATTGTGTTCCTATTTTAGCTCCGTGAATAATTTTCCAGAACCCAGCTCGAAACAATGGCTGACTCGAATTCAAACGAGAATACTTGCGTAGTGTGTTTCAAGAACGTTTTATACTATTCGTTAGGCGAATGTGACCATCCCGTATGTTTCGAGTGTTCCACCCGAATGCGGGTGCTCTGCCTGCAGAATGAGTGTCCAATCTGCAGGCAAGACCTCTCAAGGGTAAGTTACGAGTTGTATTTAAAATTATGAGTGTTATGTTTCTTATATCCCTAGTATAGGCTCTCATTGTGCAACATTGTGTATTACAAACACATTCAGCGAATCTTTTACATTACTCCACAATAGGCCAATGTTTCTACTATTCTCTTTATTCCTACGATAGCATATCTCTATATAGAAAAACTTTTCATACATGGCAGGATGAGATTGTGTGTAACATTCATAAAGTATGGTATCTCACTGATCTCAGTATATTTATCTAATTGCTATGTTTTGTTAAGAATTGTTTCATAAAATAAAAAAAATAACATTATTGAAAAAGTATTTATTTATAATAATAATATTCCACAACTATCACACAATGCCGTCTAGTCTCAAGCTAAGCAGAATTTTAATAAATATAAAATAATGTTTATTTCTGTTCCCAAAACTTATAATAAAAAAGCACTGTTTCAACTAAACATAGTCACCAAGTAATTAAATTATAATTATTTTATTTTATGCTGACACATAATCCATACAAGCCATAATATTGCACCATAGTTTTTAAATGTTATCCTGTAATCTCAATAAAGAGTTCGATAGATCAATATAGAGAGATCTATATACTGTTCATTAGGAAGCATGGTTCTTGCTTTATCCATTTTACTGCTGTGGCCTGTATTCTAGAATTCTTTATTGTACATAAAACTTAAAAAAAAAAAAACAATAAAAATGAGACATACATACATAATAGACTAGGACTGTCCCACAGGAACCACAATTTTGTGTCAGGATAAACAGAAACCTATAGCACTCAGTGTAACTATCTATTAGTGAAATAACTTTTGTAATTGTATGATTATTTCTAGAGCAATTATCTTCCATAAACAAAACAAAATTACCTCATCATTTGTGAACCTAAGAAACTTAATTTGATTTTGTAAATTATTCTTCATTTGTATATCTTTTTATATCCATCTATTTTTCTCTACATCACCCAAAGGTACACTGGTAGTAAATGCCTAAAGCATTAAGTCTGCCTCTGTACCTTTATGTGCATAAAGTTTTAAATAATTCTTCGCCCACATCATCGCTTACCATCAGGTGAGCTAGTGGTCAAACGCGAGCCTATCAATAATAAAAAAAAAAAAAAATGTTATAAGTTATAATGTGTTTGGGTCTACTTCGCTTGGCACCAAAAGTGTACTGAATTAATTTGTCTTGTTTGACTATTAGTTGGTAGATAATGCACAAAAAGGACAAGAAAAATGGTTTCATATGGTTTATTCTGGTGATGCAGGTACACAAAAGTTATATTATTAATTCATTAAACCCCAAGCGAACGCTGGCATTCGCTCTCTCAATGTCTTTCTATTGTTTCTCTTTAGATTACTATAGCCCAGTCAAAATAAGGAATGTTATCAGGGATATTGCCATCCCAATGGATGGTAAGAGAAATCAAAACAGTGTCACTCAATATTATTCTATATTGATACATAAATGCCTAAACAAATATTTGAACAGTAAACTAGGATGGGGCCAATAACTCCTTCCCTTTTATAGGTTTACAAGTTAAGCAGACCTAATCTATTTGATTAACTTCAAGGAGTTTATCTACATACACCTCATTAATAAAAGTTATTTCAATGAATATGTGGAAATATAATTCAAGTTCAACTTAATCAACAAAAACACTAAGTTTTATTTTAACATTTTCTTCTGAGTTGTTTGGATGTGATACTGTATTTGTTGCATGGTTCTAACTTTATCAATGTACCAATAAGTAAACAAATTTTACCTAGTAAAGTCCAATATTCAACTTCAATATATTATACTTGAGATTTCTTTATTTTTCCTATCAAAACATCCATGTTACATGCTAATTCTAATACCATTTCTCAGGTTGTATTTACGGACACTGTACAACCTTATAAGGAGCTCCGCAACAGGGCCTTTACGGACCGCCTCTTTGAGAGACAATACAAGATCGGGTTCTGTAGTGAGGAGATCAAGCAAGCTTATGAGCTGCTGCTGGAGAGTCGCTGCAAGATTTGCGACAAGATTCCACCATTTCGTACTTTCACTATGCTGAGCGATCACATGAGAAAAGTTCATGAAAGATACTTCTGCGATCTCTGCGTTAAGCATTTAAGGGTAAGACATATGACTTTTCAAATATTATTTAATTTTATAATTACATAGTAGTTCTACATACATTTATTTTTAGGGTTCCATACGCAAAGGGTAAAACGGATTCCTATTACTGAGACTGCTGTCCGTTCTTCTGTCCGGTTTCTGCTACGGACGGTAGGGAACCCTTCGTTCGCGAGTCCGACTCGCACTTAGCCGGTTTTTACTACTAGTGTTTTAATTACTTTCTACCTAATTAAATTAGTAAAATGTCCTTGTATCTTATATCTTATGACCAGCAAAGGAAAACCGTCAAGTAAATTCCATATTCAATATAAGTAATAAATCTAAAATGACGACAGCATAATATTGATTTGCGTAATTACAAGCAGAGAGATTAGTAATAATGACTAATGTAAACAAGTTCCACAATTTAATTAGTTTTTAAGAAAATATTATAATTTCCTTTTGTTTAGTCAAGACTATTATCAATCTACTTTCTGGGTTTCTGGGTTCTGTACCCATAGGGGCAAAAACGGAACCATATTTCTATGCCTCCACTGTCCACCTGTCTGTTACCAGGCTGTATCTCATGAATCGTGATAGCTAGATAGTTAAAATTTTCACAGGTGATGTATTTCTGTTGTCGCTATAACAACAAATACTAAAAAAGAAAAACAATAAAATAAATTGTGTAAAAACAAGTTATATAGATAATGGTTTGGAACCCTTCGGGCGCGAGTTTGACTCGCACATTGCCGGTTTTTATTTTAATTCAAATTCAAATTAACAAATCATGAATTTGCAAATATAGTAATATTTATTCCAAACTTGTTACAAGAAGAACTACCTACAAATAATTGCTTGAAACGAATCTAAAAAAAAAAACTACATTGTGGTTATGCCATCATGCATCATAACTTACGCAATGTAATTTGGTGTCTTAATACCTAGCTACATTTCTAACGAATTAGTTACGTAATATACAGAACATTTCTTGCACCTAAAAATAATTTACTATAGCAATTGACTCTAGACAAATTGTTTATAATTTTTTGTAACCTTAATTATTAAATAATATCAGGTATAATGTAAACAACAGTTAATTACTTAAATGGGAGCAATAAAGTGCAAATTGATAATGCTAGCGTCATTGCAATAATGTTATGCAATTTGTAGATATTTACTATGGAGAGAAAGTGCTACACTCGTCAAGAACTGGCTCACCATCGACGGAGAGGAGATCTGGACGATACGTCACACAGGTAAGCTTATCCCTGACCTACAACTAAACCTGTAACACCCCACTGCTGGGAAAAGGCTCCTTCCCCCTTTTCTAAGTCTGCGTTCTACCATAAATATCAAATATTCATATAAAAATAAATCCATTACACATTATTTCGCTATATAAACTCATTTATTATTGAAGTGCGCGAGACGTCATAAAATGAAAATAAAATGCGAATACGATTTATTTTGTAGGAGAAAAGTACGTTTTCTACTTTTATACTAGCTTTGAATTATATTTATAAAGTATAATTCTACGAATATTGTCCGTTGAGAATTTGAGTAAGGTACCTACCATCATGGGAGTCTCAAAGTAAGAAAATAAAAGAACGTTCAAATAATTTGAACGTTCCTTTATTTTCTTACCTTTTCACAGACATATATGTATTTACCTTTAATGTCTATAATTATTTCAATGTTATTGTAATGAAAATGGAAGAAGTCACTGGCTCCTGAAATACAGGCACCTAAACTAGCTCAGGAGTCAGGGACTCAATTTTTACGTGTTGCAACAATAAAGAATTATTATTATTACTTCTAAAGATCCAACTAGACCGAGATCGATCGACGTCGAAGTGTTTTCTATAAACAAAGTCGGCATTATTTGCTCAAACCATATTATAAAGTAAATCAATTTATGTAATCCAGCCGCCATATATCGCTCGCCACACTGCCAAAGATCGTCCGAACAATCGAAATCGATCGATCACAATCTATGCCCATCTTAATTTCATTTATCTTTTATTATTTTTATCTATCAAATAATGACTATGTATTTTGCGTAAAACGTGACACACTTTTTTATCACAGCAATAAAAGATAAAAGCTTCAATAGGTGCAGTGTCGGATTCTCGCCACGGGTTTCTTGGATAGCACGTGTGTTTTGAGAGTTTTGATCGTTCTCGAGTGATTGTTGTAACTTTTGTGAATTGTTTTATATAATTGTGTTGTCCTTGTTTGTAAACTGGTTTGTACTGTGATTGTCTCAAGTAGATAGGCCAGACATCACCGACCAAGATGGATAAAAATAAACCCCCAGATCCTGATCCCCCGACATCCCAGCTTCCCCAAACCTTATCCCAAAACTCGCTACCTCAATTTGCAGACGTTGTCTGTAGCGTAACGGAATTGGATGTGACCCAAAACTCACGTAAACGCCCCTGTGGCGAAGAAATGCTTGCACCAGCACCAAATAAACAACCCAAGAGCCAAATCGGCCGGGTAAAATATTCAAATTTGGATAAGGGCCCCTATATCGTTCACGTCTCTAGAATCGAAGCTACACCCAACGCAGGCACCACACTACACCCTATAAACTTCGGTAAATTCTTAATATCTAACAACATTACAAATGTTCTTCTGGATGGTGTTAAAAGAGTTGGCCGAAACCGTGTATCCGTAGAGTTCACTCTAGCTTGCTCAATAGCTGAGACTTGGCTCACCCCAAATCTTAGTATCCGTATTCCACACTATAACATTCTCCGCTGTGACAGATCTGACGGCTATGGAGGGTCGGCTCTTGTCAACAATCGAGTCCCACTTTCGGCTTTATCTTTGCCTTCACTTACAGGTGACATGAGAGTTGTATCTGGAAGGATGGAAGGCATTAATGTATTCTCCATAATTATATATTTTTGCGCGAATGTGACGCGTATCCTACCACTTATATTATAAGTCCTTATTGTTTGTTTTTATTTTTTAAGGTATGCGCCATGTTTGACGTAAATAAACTCTTTTTCTTTCTCTTCTTTCTTTTTTTCTTTCTATATTGCTCACGCTAATCATAATTGGTTCCAATGTTCAGGGTCCCATACTGGTCATGGGCGACTTTAACTGTCACCATTACAGTTGGGGGTCTGAGCGTTGTTATGCGTTTGGTGTAGCTTTGGTTGAGATTTTGGATGACATGGACCTCTGCATATTAAATAATTGTTGCCCAACAAGCAGCTCACCTCCCGGTCAACAGAAGAGAGTGATCATTACTCTATTGTTATTTCTTTGATTAACCTATTTAGAAAAAACTTCTCCACTTTTGAAGTACAACTTATCCAAACCAGATTGGTCAAAGTTTGTTTCATTACTGGATCAGAAAATGATGTTCTTCCAAATTTAAATTTCAGTCTATCCGACCCTTCTGATCACTGCCATGCTAAGAGCTGCTACGAGGGCTTTGTTGAAGCTGTTACCTCTAGTGCAGACTTCTGTTTCCCTTTAAAAAACAGTGCCCGGAACAAAATCTCCTCCATGGTGGGACCAAGAAAGCACTTCAGTGATCAAGTTGAGAAACCAGGCTGAGATGCACTATAATAGGGACATGACGACCCAGAATTTGTTGGCCTACTTGAAAGTTAATGCACAATCTAAGCGTCTTCTCCGCAGGAAGAAACGTGCAGGTTGGGTTAAGTTCTGCAATTCTCTTTCCCCCTCCACCCCAATTTTAGTTGTATGGAAAAATGTCAACAGGTTTAGACGTGGTTGCTCTACATCATCATCTTCACCTATCACCAGGGAAGCAGCTGAACTCTTCTTTGATAAAATAGCTCCACCTTATGTCCTACTTCCTTCTGAATGTATTTCAAATAGTATACCCTCAAATAGTGTATCTAATGATCCTTTTGATGCGCCATTTGCTTTGCAGGAATTGAACTTGGTACTCAGTCCTGTCCGGGACTCAGCACCTGGTATTGACGAAGTGCCATACTCCTTTATAACTCATTCTGGGGATAAAACCAAACAATATTTTTTAGATATAATTAATTTCTGCTGTACCCATGGTTGGGTCCCAGATCAATGGAAACTTCAAATTGTTATTCCCCTGTTAAAACCCGGCAAACATGTGGATGATCCGACCGGCCTTAGATCTATGGCTTTGTCCTCAGTCTTAACCAAATTAATGGAACATCTCACCAAAAACCATTTAGAGTGGATAGTTAAGTCGAGAGGTTTACTGCCAAACTACCAATTTGGCTTTAGGAAAGGGCTCAGCACAATGGGCAGTGTTGGTGTTTTATTTACGGATATCCGCTTAGCCTATTCCAAAACCGAGTCCGTGGTTGCTGCCTTCTTAGACATCTCCTCCGCATACGACAACGTCCTTCTTCCCGTCCTCAGGCAGAAATTGCACCAGCTGAGCAGCCCGGTCAAGATGATCGAATGTTCGAGGGTGGATTGTAAAGTTCGCGGCCTCAGCAAGAAACCAATATAAAATATAAGCAAAAATTATTTTATTATTTTTCCACGTAATCTCCACTTAACTCTATGCACTTCTTCCATTTGGTTTCCAACGCCTGTATGCCGGTCATAAAAAAAGTTTCTTCAAGGCCTTCAAAAAAGTCACCCACCGCAGCTTCGACCTCCTTATTTGATGAAAATTTCTGACCTCCAAGGTGTTTTTTTAGGTTTGGGAATAAATGAAAGTTTGAAGGTGCCAAATCAGGGGAATAGGCGGGATGGGGCAGTAATTCAAAGTCACAATCACGAATTTGAGCCATATATTCAACAGACGTGTGAACGCGTGCATTATCCTGATGGAACAACACTTTCTTGCTGAGTAATCCTGACATTTTCTCTTTGATTGTTTCACGCAAGCGACGTAATAAGCCGAGTTTATAGTTTCACCTTTTGCAAGGTAGTTCACCATGATGACACCCTTAACATCCCAAAAAACTGACGCCATCACCTTGCCAGCTGACAAAATTGTTTTGGCTTTTTTTGGAGTCGGTTCATCAGGTTTTTTCCACTGCTTGGATTGCTGTTTTGACTCTGGGGTGTAGTGGTGTACTCAAGTTTCATCCATTGTTACAAATCTGGCCAAAAAGTCTTGTGGATCAGCCTCAAACATTTCCAAACAGTCGCGAGAAATCGTGAGGCGTATTCGTTTTTGTTCGACTGAAAGCAATCTGGGTACCCTTCGCGCAGAAACCTTAGAAAATCCAAGTTCATTGACTATGATGTTTTGTGTTCGTTCATACGAGATGCCAATAGTGTCTGCAATCTCCCTGATGGTCAATCTCCGATCTGTCAATATCAGATCACAGATTTTCCCGATGTTTTCTTCAGTCGTAGACGTCATAGGCCGGCCAGAGCGAGGGTCATCTTCAATACTCTCTCGTCCGCGTTTAAATTCAGCAACCCACTTTTTCACAGTCGTTTACGACGGAGCAGATTCCCCCAATGTTGTTGACATATCTTCGTGAATCTCTTTTGAAGTTATTTTTATTTAAACAGATATTTGATGACCGCACGTTGCTCAATTTTCTCCATTCTTTAAAAACGCTGCACAAAGGCTCACAAAATTCAGTCTAATTTAAATACAGTTAATGCTATTGCTTTATGTATTATACATAATTAATATAAATGATAATCTTATCTTATCTAATAATGTCTTGGATGACTGTTATGTTACTACTTCATAATTATAATTATGAACAAGTGATCATTAATGTGCGCCTCTTAGGTGTCTGGACCGTTGGTCCTTACAGTAAACGAGCGAGCGCGAATGCAAAGTATGGGCTTCCGTAGTTCGATTCCTTGATTGGTCATTTCACAGTACCAGTGTGGAGTTAATATTTGTGACCAGTAAATAGGAAGCTTTCCACAAAATCATGAAAGATTCCACAGAATCAGAACAATCTTTAACTCCAGATAATATTGGTAAATTACAATGTTTAACCTTTGTACCGCCTACCTCGGATATATCCAGCAAACATTCTCGAGTTTATTCCACTAGGATCGCACATCCACGACCCAATACTACATCTCGTCGACTCTTCTGTACCCAGTAGCAACTTCGACCATGGTGAATACGACGCAAAACACTCGTCGGACCAATCCGTTTTTCAGAGCGTTTTTCAGCCATTTCGAACCGTCACTTCTCTATCCTAATCTGTAAACTAGTTGGACGAATTAGTGTGTTTGTGCTAAGACTTGCTTTAGAACTACGCCGCCGAAACAAATTGGCCGGCCATACGTCTGTGGTGAAATGCGCTGATAAGCGCTTAGCGATATCGGAAAATGCGGATACTATGTTTTGGTTAAAAATCTGTTACAAGTAGGCTGATATGTATGTAGTAGTTATATTTCATTTCCATGTTTTTCTTTAATACAATATTTTGTAAACAGATTACAAAATGTGGAATATGAAACGTAAATGTTGTGTTCAATTCATCACAATATGTTATGTTAAATTCATGAAGTATTCTATAATATCCTCGTTAAATAAAATAATCACATGGATACTACAAACTTGTAAAATATTTCTTTATCAACTGGTAGGATATCCTCTGCCTCCCTGTCGTAGTAACCAAAAATTTATTTATTTTTAGACATTGTAGGACGTGTTCTAACCTGTAATGGGCCCGCGTCAACAATGAAAAATGATGGGCCCATTCCCTCTAGAACAGTAATTATTTACAAGAATTAATTGTCATAAAAAACACGAAATTCTTGTTAGAAACTTAAAATCAGTTTTCGACAATGGTATTTCTGATTAAAAAGGTTATAAATTCTAAACCTTTCGCGGACCATGTTTCCTAAAGACGCACTCGCAAACTCTAATACAAAGGGCACATTTCTTGTGCCTTTTGTATTAGAGTTTGCGAGTGCAAGAGCGTAAAATCACAAGAATGAGGCCGGTGTCCAGAGGCCCTAGCCCGAGCGCTTAACACGATCCATTTGACGACATAAACTGAACTTTTAAAGGATGGAGCTATATATAGGGTATATAAAAGGAGAAACTGACTGACTGACTGACTGACATATCAACGTCCAGCCGAAACTACTGGGACTAGGAGAATATTGCACAAGGGTTCCTTTTATGTAGTAGGCGAGCACTAAGAAAGGATATTTCTAAATTTAGTCCCTAAGGTGATGAAACAGGTGTGTAAAGTTTGTATGGAGAAACTTATTGTCACGCGGGCGAAGCCGCTGGCAGAAGCTAGTAGGGTATATAGTTCCATCCGTCTCTATCGCTCGTACGCCTGACATTTTAACAAGTCATGGTGAGGCTCCTGTGTGAACTTTACAGGTTGATTACGCTTATTCTGCCTTACTCTTTAACAAATACTAGCATGAACTTATACAAATATCTCTTGTCAACAGGGGACATCCTCTCTGCGAGTTCTGTGAAGAACGTTTCATGGACGCGGACGAGTTGTACCGGCACTTGCGCAAGGAACACCTCTACTGCCACCTGTGTGACGCCGACGGACGCAACCTATATTACGCGTCACATTCTGCGCTTGCGCACCACTTCCGTACTGACCACTATCTATGTGAGGAGGGCGAATGCGCGGGACAACACTTGACTGCTGTTTTTAGAAGCGAAATTGATCTTAAAGGTAGGTTGACGAATATGTTGCTTTTAGATGTTGTGAAGACTGAGACTTTTCACGCAAGGAGAATCGTAGGCAGAGCTGGGCAGAGCTTTTCAACTTATAAAGAATTGAGCATAACTAAAGTAAATGATAAATGATATTTATTTTACAAATAGATTTTTAAAAACACTTTTACACGTCAAAAGTAATCTAGAAAATAAATTAATATAATTATACAATTCTTATCCCAGTTTAACATTCTCTTATATAGGGCGGAGCCAAAAAAAAAAACACTAATTAGAGGAATCTGGAACATAATTAATTTAGTCACAAAAATCATGTAATTTATCGACGACCTGACGCTGTAACGAAGAGCGTCGATGCCTCTCGTAATTCACGCACCAGATAGTGTTGTTTTTTGTTGGGAAATCATCCCATGAATTCTCCTGCTATAGGGTGAAGCGAGAAGTCGCGTCGCTGTGTACTTCAGTTGCCCTTTTTGTTCTAGGATCACGGGTTTCCTTTTTAGTAATTTCCTGTGGCCCTAGCGGGAAGCATTTTTTGTGGTCAATCGCGAGCCTATTCACAATAAAAAAAAAACTGGGCAAGTGCGAGTCGGACTCCCGCAATGACGGTTCCGTACAAACTTACCTATAAAAACAGTTAAATTTCCGAATCGAGTCTCAAAGATTTTTAAGAATCGCAAAAAAGATTTTTTGTGACGTAACTACAAATTTCTGATTTTTTTCCTATACTTATGCTATGAGACCTTGCTTCATGCCAAATTTCAGGATTCTAGGACAACGGGATGTACCCTATGAATTTTTATTCCCTTAGGACTGTCGAAATATACGTTTTTTGCAACATAAACAGCCGTACCTTTTTATTTCGTTAACTTAAAAGTTTGATTTTTTCACAGCTTCAAGGGACCGAAGACCTGAGTATATGGTTTTAATTTCAACTCGATACCTCCACGCATTTCCGAGATAAAGGGTTTTGACAGACAGACAGACGGTCGGCCAACAAAGTGATCCTATAAGGGTACCGTTTTTTCCTTTTGAGGTAAGGAACCCTAAAAAGAAATTGGCCATTCTGTGCCCTTACGGTTTTGCTGTCGTCTCTTTGAGGCGCGCGTGGAACATTACGCGCCGTCAGCGATCCTGGCTCGGTCCGGACGGTTGGCGGAAGACGAGCCCGCGCTTACGATGGCCGGGGGTTTCCGTGCGGCTCCCGACGCCCGCTGCGTCTGTTGTTGCGGCGACTGGAGCATGAGGATCGTTCCCTCACGGGCCATCTCTTTCGCTAGCATTACTACTTCGCAGAAGGAGGCGACCGTATACCAATCCCTTTCGCTCCGGACCATGGCCTGAACCAGGGCTCGGCGCGAGCCAATCGCTTCCTAGAGGACACGGTGGTATTCCGCCCACCGGACGGCGGACATCTGTACCGTGTCCTCCGGGCGGTCCACACAATTGCAATACCCGGGCATTTCCTCCGCTTGAATCCGGCACAGAAACCACCCTAAATTATTATGCCCGGTGAGGACTTGCGTCATGCGAAAGGTGAGGACGCCGTGGCGACTCTCCAGCCACTCCTCAAAGAGGGGACTTACCGCCATGATTGTGGCGTGTATATCATTCTATACTCCATTCACGATAGCATTAGACAACAGATGTTCATAGAAGCACAACATTTATTTTCTGAGATAAATTCAAACAATTTGAATAAATAATAGTTTCAATGTAAAATTTTAACATTACCTACTTAGATAAATTTGATTATTGTAAGGTAAGTACTAAACACATAGATAGGTAAATTAAATGATTTTTTTTTTTAAATAAACATAACTTTATTTCAATTTTACAATAAAAATTCATGTCGTAGTAACAAGTTTCGTCATTAAAAAACGTATGAATTGTACACAATATAAGGCAAAAAGATAATTATTTAACATTCATACAAATAGAAATAACTAATATTATATAGTATAATGAAAAAGTTCCAGGTACTGACAACCCCTGCTTAGGTTTTCAAAATGAACACTTGAAGTATAAGTAAGAACTAAATAATTTATTTAATTAAAAGCCTCATAAATTCAGAGCATGGACAGCTCAAATGAATTCATTTAAGTATAACAGTTGGTATATAGGTCGATTATAATAAATTCAGCATAATTCTTAATAAAGTACAATATACATATTATATTGTACTTTTATTAGAAAGTGTACCCTAAATCAATCTTTTTTAACTTCTGTCTAATGCTATCGCGAATAGAGTATAGGGGCTCTCCTCCCGGCATTTTCACTCGCTGCCTTATAATCCTTTTGTTAGCCGCTTTTCATATATCCTTCGAAATAATATAGATTGATTGATATCGGCAGCCCACAAGGCGACGGTGCACGGGCGCGGCCTGGCGCGCGGCGCGGCGCGGCAGGCGCGCACGCTGGAGCTGCAGTTCAACATCACGCCGCATGCCGTGCAGAGGACGCCCAGGTATTGTGGCTCAGCACGGCTAGTTGCCTAAGCAATACTGGCTGCTTGTAATGCAGTGGCTTGCAGTGGTGCTGATATACGCGTCATATTTTCTGTCGGTTGAGACTGGTCATTTCAATTTTGAATTGTATATTTTTTTACTGCTTTATTTACATCGTTCTCACATAATAAAAGAGAAAAGTATTACGTAACCAAGATATTTGTAATAATAATTTAAGAGTGTTCATGGAGTATCTTGTTTTTGAATGTGCAATTAGCGTCGTTATTTTGTAGACCTTGTCCTGAAATATCACATAGGACTTTTTATCCTGGGAGAATGCTCCCTTAGAACCCTTTTCGGGATTGTACTTTCTCTAGGCAGAATGTGTTTTGCCACTATAGTGCAAATAAAGTACATAATTTACCTGTAAACCCAACACTTGTGTGCAATGCAATATATTCCTTTTACAATGGTTGTAATACTATGAGAAAATAATGCACATGTATGAATGTGTTACAATATCGATGCGGTCTTCCCGTCCTATTATAATTTAGGTGTCTTCAAGGCTAGAATTTATTATGAGCCTATTCAGGCTCATAATAAACTAGTGCGCCTCACCATCAACGATTGCATCACTACTTACTATCAGGTGGGATCGCAGTCAAGCACTAGTTAATAACAATAAAAAAAAACTGCATTTTACCTGGCATATAAATTCTGGCATTTAAGTAAATGTACAGGTAAAAGAAACAGAATAAAAAGCATTCCATTTTGTATACCAAGTATCCACTCAGTTTATTTGGGGTACATCATCCTCATAATTATCGTCGACAGCAAACAACAGCCAATCGCAGACAACATTGGGGAGTACAACTCTTTCAAAATGGAGATGTTCCCATACATGCACAAACGCTGCCGCCCTGGTGCCCTATGGCTGGGCGACTACATTGAAGACTTCAGGACCAGAACTTCCCACCAATGACATAGCTGCCCTCATCATCTCATGAAGAGGATTGTGAGGATATGTCATGATTATTCTTGATACTTGAAATATAGAAACACTAGCTGTTTTTGCCAATCTGAAAGCAAAACAAACAAAAAAGTCGTGTTCAATGCGGAAAATGTTTAAAAAAGTATACTTTGCCATCAAAATTTAACACCTGTATTAAATGACTCTTATCTATTATTCCAGAGACAGGAACCACCGTGATCAAGTTCGCGAAGAACCTGTACCTGCCCCGCTGCCTCCTCCAACGATGACGCAAGCTAACATCGACACCGGCAGTGTGGAACAGTTCCCGCGATTGTCGGCCACTCCCGCCGCACCCGGACTGATGATGTCTGCGCCGCACCGTGCTTACAAGGGTACTGTCAGCATTATACATTCAAGTTAACATCGACAGAGACAGCGTGGATCAATTCTTCCCGCGACTAATGGCCACCCCCACCACGCCAGAACTAGTGATGTCTGCGCCGCATCGGTACTGTCAGCACTATACATAAGTTAACATCGACACAGGCATTTTGGAACAGTTCACGCAACTGAAGTCCACGCCCGCTCCGTACGGTCCGATGATATCTGTGCCGCGCCGTTTACAAGGGTACTGTCAGCGCTATACATATAGAGGTATTATAGTTCCGAGCGATTACTACTTGGTAAAATTAGCCTTGTGCCCCTTTTCCAATGTTTATTATCACAATTTTTTTTTTTCTCCAGGTGTAGATGGCCTACTGCGCAACGACAAGAATTTCCCCGCACTGGACGGTGCAGCCGGACCGTCGCGCGGCCCGCGCCCCGCAGCGCCCGCGCCCTCTACCGTCGCCGCTACTATTGTCAGGAACTGTACGTACAATGTTCAGTTACATACTCTACAACGACAAGAACTTCCCCGCAGCGCCCGCGCCCTCTACCGTCGCCGCTACTATTGTCAGGAACTGTACGTACAATGTTCAGTTACATACTCTACAACGACAAGAACTTCCCCGCTGCGCCCGCGCCCTCTACCGTCGCCGCTACTATTGTCAGGAACTGTACGTACAATGTTCAGTTACATACTCTACAACGACAAGAACTTCCCCGCAGCGCCCGCGCCCTCTACCGTCGCCGCTACTATTGTCAGGAACTGTACGTACAATGTTCAGTTACATACTCTACAACGACAAGAACTTCCCCGCAGCGCCCGCGCCCTCTACCGTCGCCGCTACTATTGTCAGGAACTGTACGTACAATGTTCAGTTACATACTCTACAACGACAAGAACTTCCCCGCAGCGCCCGCGCCCTCTACCGTCGCCGCTACTATTGTCAGGAACTGTACGTACAATGTTCAGTTACATACTCTACAACGACAAGAACTTCCCCGCAGCGCCCGCGCCCTCTACCGTCGCCGCTACTATTGTCAGGAACTGTACGTACAATGTTCAGTTACATACTCTACAACGACAAGAACTTCCCCGCTGCGCCCGCGCCCTCTACCGTCGCCGCTACTATTGTCAGGAACTGTACGTACAATGTTCAGTTACATACTCTACAACGACAAGAACTTCCCCGCAGCGCCCGCGCCCTCTACCGTCGCCGCTACTATTGTCAGGAACTGTACGTACAATGTTCAGTTACATACTCTACAACGACAAGAACTTCCCCGCTGCGCCCGCGCCCTCTACCGTCGCCGCTACTATTGTCAGGAACTGTACGTACAATGTTCAGTTACATACTCTACAACGACAAGAACTTCCCCGCAGCGCCCGCGCCCTCTACCGTCGCCGCTACTATTGTCAGGAACTGTACGTACAATGTTCAGTTACATACTCTACAACGACAAGAACTTCCCCGCTGCGCCCGCGCCCTCTACCGTCGCCGCTACTATTGTCAGGAACTGTACGTACAATGTTCAGTTACATACTCTACAACGACAAGAACTTCCCCGCAGCGCCCGCGCCCTCTACCGTCGCCGCTACTATTGTCAGGAACTGTACGTACAATGTTCAGTTACATACTCTACAACGACAAGAACTTCCCCGCAGCGCCCGCGCCCTCTACCGTCGCCGCTACTATTGTCAGGAACTGTACGTACAATGTTCAGTTACATACTCTACAACGACAAGAACTTCCCCGCAGCGCCCGCGCCCTCTACCGTCGCCGCTACTATTGTCAGGAACTGTACGTACAATGTTCAGTTACATACTCTACAACGACAAGAACTTCCCCGCAGCGCCCGCGCCCTCTACCGTCGCCGCTACTATTGTCAGGAACTGTACGTACAATGTTCAGTTACATACTCTACAACGACAAGAACTTCCCCGCAGCGCCCGCGCCCTCTACCGTCGCCGCTACTATTGTCAGGAACTGTACGTACAATGTTCAGTTACATACTCTACAACGACAAGAACTTCCCCGCTGCGCCCGCGCCCTCTACCGTCGCCGCTACTATTGTCAGGAACTGTACGTACAATGTTCAGTTACATACTCTACAACGACAAGAACTTCCCCGCAGCGCCCGCGCCCTCTACCGTCGCCGCTACTATTGTCAGGAACTGTACGTACAATGTTCAGTTACATACTCTACAACGACAAGAACTTCCCCGCTGCGCCCGCGCCCTCTACCGTCGCCGCTACTATTGTCAGGAACTGTACGTACAATGTTCAGTTACATACTCTACAACGACAAGAACTTCCCCGCAGCGCCCGCGCCCTCTACCGTCGCCGCTACTATTGTCAGGAACTGTACGTACAATGTTCAGTTACATACTCTACAACGACAAGAACTTCCCCGCAGCGCCCGCGCCCTCTACCGTCGCCGCTACTATTGTCAGGAACTGTACGTACAATGTTCAGTTACATACTCTACAACGACAAGAACTTCCCCGCTGCGCCCGCGCCCTCTACCGTCGCCGCTACTATTGTCAGGAACTGTACGTACAATGTTCAGTTACATACTCTACAACGACAAGAACTTCCCCGCTGCGCCCGCGCCCTCTACCGTCGCCGCTACTATTGTCAGGAACTGTACGTACAATGTTCAGTTACATACTCTACAACGACAAGAACTTCCCCGCTGCGCCCGCGCCCTCTACCGTCGCCGCTACTATTGTCAGGAACTGTACGTACAATGTTCAGTTACATACTCTACAACGACAAGAACTTCCCCGCTGCGCCCGCGCCCTCTACCGTCGCCGCTACTATTGTCAGGAACTGTACGTACAATGTTCAGTTACATACTCTACAACGACAAGAACTTCCCCGCAGCGCCCGCGCCCTCTACCGTTGCCGCTACTATTGTCAGGAACTGTACGTACAATGTTCAGTTACATACTCTACAACGACAAGAACTTCCCCGCAGCGCCCGCGCCCTCTACCGTCGCCGCTACTATTGTCAGGAACTGTACGTACAATGTTCAGTTACATACTCTACAACGACAAGAACTTCCCCGCTGCGCCCGCGCCCTCTACCGTCGCCGCTACTATTGTCAGGAACTGTACGTACAATGTTCAGTTACATACTCTACAACGACAAGAACTTCCCCGCTGCGCCCGCGCCCTCTACCGTCGCCGCTACTATTGTCAGGAACTGTACGTACAATGTTCAGTTACATACTCTACAACGACAAGAACTTCCCCGCTGCGCCCGCGCCCTCTACCGTCGCCGCTACTATTGTCAGGAACTGTACGTACAATGTTCAGTTACATACTCTACAACGACAAGAACTTCCCCGCAGCGCCCGCGCCCTCTACCGTCGCCGCTACTATTGTCAGGAACTGTACGTACAATGTTCAGTTACATACTCTACAACGACAAGAACTTCCCCGCTGCGCCCGCGCCCTCTACCGTCGCCGCTACTATTGTCAGGAACTGTACGTACAATGTTCAGTTACATACTCTACAACGACAAGAACTTCCCCGCTGCGCCCGCGCCCTCTACCGTCGCCGCTACTATTGTCAGGAACTGTACGTACAATGTTCAGTTACATACTCTACAACGACAAGAACTTCCCCGCAGCGCCCGCGCCCTCTACCGTCGCCGCTACTATTGTCAGGAACTGTACGTACAATGTTCAGTTACATACTCTACAACGACAAGAACTTCCCCGCTGCGCCCGCGCCCTCTACCGTCGCCGCTACTATTGTCAGGAACTGTACGTACAATGTTCAGTTACATACTCTACAACGACAAGAACTTCCCCGCAGCGCCCGCGCCCTCTACCGTCGCCGCTACTATTGTCAGGAACTGTACGTACAATGTTCAGTTACATACTCTACAACGACAAGAACTTCCCCGCAGCGCCCGCGCCCTCTACCGTCGCCGCTACTATTGTCAGGAACTGTACGTACAATGTTCAGTTACATACTCTACAACGACAAGAACTTCCCCGCAGCGCCCGCGCCCTCTACCGTCGCCGCTACTATTGTCAGGAACTGTACGTACAATGTTCAGTTACATACTCTACAACGACAAGAACTTCCCCGCTGCGCCCGCGCCCTCTACCGTCGCCGCTACTAGAGTCTGTCCATCGAATGCGCGCCTGAGAAAAAGAAACACAACATTTTTAGAAATTTTAAATATATATGTTACGGGCAATCTGTGTAATTCAGGTATTATATACAATACCTAGGCAATGTATAGAATACCTGGGGAGTCCAGGCAATTAATGCAATATTATGATATTTATTGTCCATTACATACTTTACCAAGGTAATACATACAATTCTTAAGGATTGTATAGGGTACCTGCTGTTCCACCGGTAATATGTAAAATAAATAGATTTTGGTCTATATTTATGTGTTAACCAACCTACCTATAATGATGGTCAAATGAAACATGTTCTATTACTACTAATCTCAAGGTTTCCCAACGTTCTATGGAGCGCAGCAACTTTGTTGTCAATGGAGTCAATTCCACCCAGCTCCATCTTTCCGACGTGTGACCGTGACAAAAACCGACCACCTTGAGCTTCTTGGGGTTACGTTGTCGTCTACTCTCAATTTCGGCTCATAGATCGAGGCAAAGGCTCAACTGGCTGCCAAAAAATTGGGGATCTTAGCAAAGGTGAGACGGTACTTCACGCCGGAACAGCTACTCAACCTTTATAAAGCGTAAGTACGATCGTGAATTGAGTACTGTTCTCATCTTTGGGACGGGTCTGACAAATACCAGCTTGATGCGCTAGAGTTGATTAAAAGGCAAGCCAAGAGAATAATCGGCAATGATGAACTTGTTGAGTCGAAGTTCCAAAGCCTTGGGCATCGCTGCCGAGTTGCTAGCCTGTCGGTTTTTTATCGTTTAAATTTTGGGGAGTGTGCACTGGAATTGCACAATCTAATTTCGCCAAGTCCGTTCCATCATCGGACCGCGTAGACGTACGGCGTTGCGCCACCGGTACATGGTGAACATCCCACCCATACGCACAAAGCGTTTTGAGAACACACAAGGAGTGGAATTCTTTGCCAGAGTCTGTGTTTCCTGATAGCTACAACTTAGGGGTCTTTAAGTCAAGAGTGAATAGGTTACTTCTAGGCAAGCGTGCACCATCGTCCACATCATCGCTTACCATTAGGTGAGATGGTGGTCAAACGCGAGCTTATCATTAACTAAAAAAAAAAACTATTATACTACTACTATTTGTTAAATTAACAGACCACGTTCGAAACACTACATTGCGCACCAAAACGCAAATCGTTGATGTGGCACAAAAGGCTGCCTAATTTAAATGGGACTGGGCGGGACATGTCTGCCGCATGTCTAACGAGCTGTGGGCCCGTAAAACACATGATTGGTGCCCGGACACAGCGACGCGAGGCCGCGGCAGATCACGTAGGAGATGGCGGTACGACCTGGATGTCTTCCTTAAGAATTGAAATATGAAAGCAAGGAACTATAACCGTTGGAAATAGTGGAGGGAGGCCTTTGTCCAGTAACGGGACAATACGGGCTAACTATAATAACCGACACACAAAAACAAGTAATGATTTATTTATTGGTATATTACATTATACTCTGTGAAGGAAGAATAAATACACAAAATGTTAGTTATTCTTCCAAATTTATTTTATCGCCTTCAAAGTATGCTCTTTCAGTGAATAATCCAATCATAGAAACATTTTTTAATTAATCGGCTGAGGTCGGAATCGACTCGTCCTCAGCGGCTCATATGCGATTTAGTTTTTAGAGAAAATTGAGGTCTTTTGGGACGACGACATGTTTCATATGCTAGTGATTATTTCAAATGGTACGGATCGATGGTTGTCTGGTAGATATCGCTGTCAGCGATAAGACCGCCACTACCCATTTTTTTTTGTTTTGTGGGAAAATCATCTAATGACAAACCCACTCCTGTACCTTCTTTGCCTTCGTCCCAGGGTTTCACTTTCATACTACCCGTGGCCCCAGTAGGCTTAGACCCTGCCCCTACGGTTTGTTGACATCTCCCTGAGGCGCGCGTGGAACAATACGCGCCTCTGCCCAGGCGGGGCACACCTCTACCGTATGCTTCACCGTGTCCTCCGGGCGGTCCACACAATGTTAGCACCCAGGTGTTTCTCCCGCACGAATCCGATGCAGGAACCTCCCGAACTAACCATGTCCGGTGAGGACCTGCGTCATGCGGAAGATAAGGACACCATATTGTCTTTCAAGCCACTCCTCAAAGTGTGGCGTGCCCAAATGTACCGATAGATTTAAGTTTGTGTATAAGTCGTGTTACTAATTTGGTGTACATTAAAGTATCTAGTATCTATTGATTAGCGAGACAGAGAAAGTTCAGCAGCTATCTCTCTCAAACTTGAATGAGTCACTATTTCCTTCACTTATGCGATGTTAACTGCAGTTGAAGACGTTGATGGCCTACCAGACCGAGACAAATCTTTTATCACACCAGCTCGACCGCTTTTGAACGTATTGTACTAATCTTAAGCACGGTAGTGAAGATATTTCTTCTTAGAACTTAGTTTTAAGTGTTATTCTTTTCTTATTTTTTCTCCAAATTTCTTAAAAATTTTTTTTTTTCTTATTTCGCAGAGTCCTTGAATATCTCAAGATTATCTATAAACATAAGAAAAAGTATTATTTTATCGTAAAATATATCTAATAGTCAGTCAACAATGATCAAGATTATATTGTCATAGTAACTTAAAAATCCGAGATCGTATCTCGTATAAATATAAATCGTATCGTTTAAACATTGTTGTTTTTCTTTGAAAACAACTTCTTGTTTTTTTTTAATTTACAGGTCATAGTATGTAGCAGCTTTAGCACAAACTTTTTATTGTTGTACCCATGATAAAGTAGTTATTGTTAAAAAATAAGTCTCTGTTACAAAATACTGACAATTGCAATGACAGACTTTGACGTGTTTTTGTAGGCTGAATAATGTTGCCATTTTATTTTATTTTTTAAAACTCCAGGTCGCGCTTTCATTAGACACACTCTATTGTTAGGAGCAGTACGTACAATGTTCATTTACATACTCTACAACGACAAGAACTTCCCTGCACTGGACGGCGAGCAGTGCAGCAATGCAGTAAAAAGCATATAATTTGGGCGAATGGTTAAAGAGACAAGAAACTCGCAAGTGCAACCACGGGAATCTAGCGGTGAACGCTCGTTTAATTAGCTAGCTGCTTCGCCCACGTGAACGTGGAAAATTGGCCCAAGGGAACGTACCCGTGAGCGTGAAGAATTAACAAACATACACTCACAAACTTTCATCTTTGTGACATTAGTGTGATTTGGACCCGTGAGAAACCTGGGTGGGTCACTAGTTGGCGTTGTCGTAAGCAGCGTGTGGAAATTCGTATGAGCAATGGCTCATCCCTTGATTCGTCACCAACTCCCGTTAAAACGGGAGTTCCGCAGGGCTCTATACTGGGCCCCATAATATTTATTTTGTATTGCGCGGACATTATAAACTCTCTGAAGCGATGTAGGTACCATATTTACGGTGATGATGTGCAAGTGTGTATCTCTTTTAAACCTAGTGACTATGGCAGCGCGTTAAAAGATCTCAACGATGATCTCGGCGGTATAGCATGTTGGGCAGAAAACAATGGTTTGGTACTTAATCCTACCAAAACTAAATACTTGCTCTTCGGAACCAAGTGCCAAATCCATGCAGTGCCGGTAACACTCAATGTTACCCCGCTGGGTGAGTCGGTCAGTCGAGTCAGTGAAGCACCTAATAAATTGCACTTTTCACTTTAAAAATAAATTCACAATGGAAAACCACCAACGTTGGAAATACAGAATTAAATATGTACTAAATCTATTAAATTGTGCAACTTTCTCCACACATAACACTTACACTACATATAGGGTGACTGCTAATTAGTGTACGATACTTAAACACGTGATTGTGCTCATGATAACCAACAACTTTTACTATGGGAATAAACCTGAAAGCGCGAAAAAAAATCAGCTGTTCAGTACATTTATGTTTACCTAATGTACTGAACAGCTGATATTTTTTTCGCAGCAGAATACCAGCGTCAGGTATATTTGCCTGACACAAGCTGAGTTGGGCTCCCATTTGATGCAGCCTTGAAGCGCACACCGCACTATGCTATTAATTTCTTATTTGTTTGTCTCACAAAACAAAGTACCTACCCATGTTTATGTGTTTAATGTACTCGTAACATTTACGTTTGTGATTGTTTACATTTTTATTTTTTGGTAATTTATGTAAAAACACAATAAAACTACAAAACTAATTTTGTAATTTTATTGTGCTTTTGTGTATTGACTGTTTATTTTTCTTTTTTCTGTGTGCATCAAATAAATGTTATATCTATCAATTTCTATAGATAATAATAGAATTTTGAAATAACAAACTCTTTTCCATAAGCCATGTAATATTCAAGCTCTTTGCACAACGTACTTATGTCAGTACCGATTATCATCATCATTTCAGCTTACCCAAGCGTCGCCATAACGACCGGTCAGTAGCGATGGATTGAAACTTCTCGAATTATAATTTCATTCGATAGTTTTTCCTTTCCTTTTAGCTAAGCCCAGCGTATCCATCCAGCTACACAGCCAGCCCGCTAGTGCTAGCAACTTCCGGCTGACGCAGACCAGCGGCCACCGCATCTCCGCGCCGCCGCAGCCGAGGAAGCCGCCCCCCATGACCAACGATGACGACTTTCCGTCACTGGGCATCGCGAGGGACGACCATCCTAGCATCGGGGCTGGGACTGTGCAGGCTCCTAAGGTAGGCTGTACCGACATTTTTCTAACTCGATCTGCCTTCTCGGAGTCTGCGTATCTTGATAGCTACAACTAAGTCATGAGTGAATAGGTTGCTTCTAGGCTGGCATGCTCCACTATTAACCTAATCGTGGTTTGCCATCCAATGAGATAGTGGTCAAGAGCGCGCTTAACAATAAAAAAAAATTGTATTTATATACTCTCTGGTACTTCGCTTTAGATGTAATTAAATTAAATAAAGAATTATTTTTTAGGTTCGCGCAAGTCCTATTTTGTTGTAAACACCTCTGTAGCTTATTTCACAAGTTTGTATGACAAGTAATTATAATTTTCGCTTCCAGGTTTCCCTAATCAACAGCCAAGAGATGCAAGCTCTAAAGAGCAACCACGTCCAGACTCACCATAAGAAAACTCCTCTGAATTCAGAAGCGTTTCCCGCTTTATCATCAACTTCCGCGCCGGTGGCCCCTCCGCAGTGGATCACCGTCTCCAAGTCTAAAGAGAAGCAGAAGCCGAGCAAGCCTGAACCTCCTCCGACGCCCAGAGAACCGGCCTTCAACGCTGTATCAGACTTCCCCACTCTACCCATCAACTTGACTAAATCCAAGTCCAAAAAGCAAACTCAAGCTCAGCCTACCCCTCCACCTCAGAATATCGAAAACACAAAACTAAGCAAAAAAGAAAAGAAAAAACAAAATAGTAAAAAAGAAAACTTACTCGACACCTACAACGTGAACGGGACCAATGACAAGAAGCTACTGAAGGAGTCGTACGCTTCTGTCAACGCTAATAATAATAATAACCAAACTGTGGAAGATAAAAAAATTAAGTCTGTAGACGCTACGGTCGATGCCGAGAAAAATAAGAACGGTGGTAATGGAGACTTCAGTCTTGCTGCTAAAGACTATCCTCCACTAAACTCGCGGAGTAACAATAGTTTGCCCACCAAGAAGATGGCCAACGGTAGCGTGCCGCCGGGGTTTAAACCGCGGCCCGCGTGCGATGGCATGACGTTCACGAACTCGGCCGGACAGACGTTCCCTGCGCCATTGCACACATATATGCCGCCACCAAACTTCGAACACAGGAACCGAGCTTTAGTGAAGCAGTTTGCAGTCGCTCTAGGCGGCGCCGAAGCTGTTGAACAATTTAAGGAAGCTTCGCGAGCGTTCCGTGACAGTTCCATTAGTGCGGAGCAGTTCCACCAGCACTGTCGCACGGCGTTAGGGTCGCAGTTTGATGCTGTGTTCCCTGAGCTGGTGGCTTTGTTGCCAGACATAGCTAAGCAGCAGGAGCTGATGGTGGGTCGGAGCGAAGAGCTGCACATGTGCGCTACTTGCGGCCAGCTGCTGGCGCCAGCGGATCGCGGCGCGCACAACACGCAGCACTGGCCGCCTTTGGCGCCGCGTTAGGCCGCCGTTGGCGCCGCGCTAGGACGCCGTTGGCGCCGCGCTTGGCCGCCGTTGGCGCCGCGTTAGGCCGCCGTTGGCGCCGCGCTAGGCCGCCATTGGCGCCGCGCTAGGCCACAGCGCTACACTTCACCTGCCACGTGTTCATACCTCTCACATAGACGCGTAGACGCCACTAACTGTGCCGACGATAAACTGACAGTGACTGTGAATACATACTTTTATAATTAATGCCATACGGAATACGAATTTGTTTACTATCAGCCAGTGCCTACGACGTTGATTTGCGACTAGATTTTTGGGTAGTGTTATTTTACATCACTCTTAGCTACAGATATTCTCAGAGTAATCAATTTTCTAGTGAGTCGACATTGACAATTTGGATGTTGTTGTACCTATGTTTTGTAAATACATAGTTATTTCATAGATTTGTTCTGTGTATTGTTGTAGATCATTGTAACACATTGACACTTCGGTGTTCTCTGTATGACAACGTATTTCGCTAGCCTCGATATTCCTCTGACTGTGCATTGTTATGTGATCATATTAAATCCACAGTAGCGCAATGAATACACTCAATTAATGTGATTTTGTAAAATGTAAATGTTACGATGTAAAATATATTATTTCAAAGTTTTATTATATTTTTGTACTTCTAAAATAGAACGATTTCTTTAGTTTTGTGTAAAATATTTTTGTTGAATATTGTTAGTAGTTTTATTACGACCCTTTGTGCTAAATAACTAAATTATAATTGATAACGTAACAGTCCATCTTCTTAACTTTAAATACATTTGTGTATGTAATACATTTATGTACATTGTATGGATACAATGCATAAAATTTATATATGATAATGTACATACTACTCTTATACATAATTATATATTCGAGTGTATCACTTTGTTTGAAACAAGCATAATTATTTTCCTACTTTCCTATCAAATACAATTAACGTGAAAAGCTTATAATATCGAGTTCCAGCAAAAATAAATAGATCCATACCAATTCAATAAATATAATACAGCAAAGCAACCGCGAATTCTTCGTAAAAATTTCATAAGTATAAGTTCAAGGTTACACAAAACTATCGAGAATTGATAAAAGACACCGAAATAAAATAATCTCGACAGATTCAATGATGTCTCCACTAGGATTACATTTATCGTAAACTATCGCTTCTGCCAGCGGATTCACCCGCAAAACTCATGATATTAAAATTATTTACAGTCTATAGTACTCTGGGATAGTGCAGCTACATATCCGTGAATGAATTTTCACAATCGGTACAGTAGTTTGAGAGATTAACTCCTTTAAACAAACTTACAAATTTTACCTCTTTATAATATTATTACTAGGCACAGATAAGATTATGAAGAAGATCGATAAGAAATCCCTATAAATTATAAACTGACGCGGGTGGTCCAGTAGATACTAAATAAGAACAATATGAAGATACCTGTTTTACTTTTGTGGTAAGTTTTGTTTTTTTTTTTTTTTTTCGTTTTTACCTCGGGAGAGTACTGTTTTTGGTGGCAGAACATAAAGCCTAATTATCTTAACTACTTACAAATGTTATAAAACAAAAACGCGTCTGTCTGTTCGCGAAAAACTCAAAAACTGTTTCTAGGTTTTTTATGCGGTTTTTACCAATAGACAAAGTGGTTTATATGTAACGTTTACAAGTATAATACATGCGTATGTATAGTACATGAAAACTAAGAATTTCATAGTTTAGTAACACTCCTCCTAAGCTGGGGTGGGCCACTAGTCCTAACTAATATTGTAAATGCGAGTTAGTTCGTTTATTACGCTTTTAGTCGTACAGCCTTTAGACAATCTACAATAACTGAACGCTGGTTTATAATATACTTTCAAACCGGCGAAGCTTCGCATGAAAGTCTGGAAATACGGGAATGTGCTCCCTGGTTAAAACAATATCTTTCTTCAACGCCCAATGTAACCCTTCATATAAATTTAATAAAACTGGTTTCATCTATGGCTCATAAAAATATTTGCACGCATCATAGAGTACTACTTTATAACGCATCTGATGTATAAAACGACCCTGCGTAAAGTATGGATCTATCCTGAACGTTAGAATCGCCGGTCAATGTATGCTGTATGCCTCTAAAAATTGCTTACCATGATGAGAAACATCATTTTTAACATACGTCACTTTGCTCCAATATTTTTAACTGGCGCGGGGACTTTTAAACCCGTGGCTAGCATACAGAAAGAATAAACAGGGTCTAGGAATATAAATAGTGAAATAAGCAATTGATAAGCAATCTTTGGCTCATGAAAATTTCAATAAATCCACATAGTTACTTTAGAGAGATTGCCCAGCCATTCTGATAATAGAATTGACGGTTAAACTTAAATGTTTTAATTCTTACACTTATGAAATAAGCAATTCTTTCATCATGGTAAGCAAATATGTTTAACAATACAGTACACACGCCTTAGTTTTCTTATGTTTTAATCGCGGGTGAATATTAAGACCAATTTCATTTATTTATTTTTAGTTTAGTTCAGTCGAATATGCATTAAAAAGTGTTTAGTATTTATTTGTTACTTTATCTTTAATTTAATAAGCACGAAATAAAAAAGATTTTTAAAAGGAGGAAAAAAGCCATGAAGTTTACTATGTCTAAAGATACTCTCACCTAAAACCTTTTTTACTTAACTAGGATTACACTAAGCGACACAATCTATAATTAAATACTTTAAACAATATAGATGTAAACATTGGTCTGGGGTGAATATTCACCCAACGCGTGTACTGTAGTGATAAGCAATTTTAATTATCTAATATAATTAATCTTAATTTTAAAACTAAATACGACTGTTGACCGGTGATAAGCCCGTACACGTCATTTACGGATTTATCGGCTTTGGTGGTTTGTGATGCCTAACCAATGACGAGCCTACCGTATAGTTGCCGCAATCCAATCTGTATATTCATAATCTTTTTCATATAGTTCTGCAGTAACACTAACATGGGGTGTTGCGGTAAAGCAAAATAGAAAGTTTCCAGATGACTTCATCTTCGGAACAAGCACAGCATCTTATCAAATTGAAGGAGCATGGAATGAAGATGGTACTTATCCATATGACCTTAAATTAAACTTTAGTCCCATTACACATGATTCATTATTTGTTAACCTGTTTTAGGTAAAGGTGAGAACATCTGGGATTTTTTGACTCATACAAATGCAGCAGCTATCGAGGACCAAAGTAGTGGTGACGTAGCTTGCGACTCCTACCACAAATATGAGCGAGACATAGAGATGATGAGGGAACTCGGTATCGACAGCTATCGTTTCTCCATAGCCTGGTCCAGGATACTGCCCAATGGCTTCGCTGACTATGTAAACGAAGAAGGAGTAGCGTATTACAACAAAATAATTGACGAAATACTAAAATACAACATTGACCCCATGGTCACACTGTACCATTGGGACTTGCCACAAAAGCTTCAAGAAATGGGCGGATGGCTGAACCCTCTCATAGCAGACTGGTTTGCTGACTATGCCCGAGTAGTCTTCGATCGTTTTGGTGATAGAGTTAAAAGCTTCATCACCTTTAATGAAGGACGGCAAATCTGCTATGAAGGTTATGATTCGGTTTCGAAGGCTCCGAGGTTAAATATGTCGGGTATCGGCGAATATATCTGCGCTAAGAATCTTGCGATCGCTCATGCTAAAGCATACCACATTTATGATGACGAATTCAGGCCTACACAAGGAGGAGTGTGTGGGTATACGATCGCTGCCGGTTCTTCTTTGCCACTTACTGATTCTGAAGAAGATGCCTATGCTGTGGAAATACATGATCAATTGTCGGTATGTTCGTATAGTATTACGACGTCACATTATACAGTTTTTAATAGATAAATAGCTACTTTTAAGAATGGTACCTGGCTTATTTTGAATTGCCCCTCTGTTCGCACTGGAACAGAACATCCAGTGCGAACAGAGGGGCAATTCTCCTATTTTTAAGGAGTGTCCGCATTCACATTGCTGTCGTAATCACCTCTAATTTCGATACGTTATGTGTGCTTTTCACTAAAGATGTGCTATGTTGTGAGGATGTAAAAGCTAAGGTATACGAAACTATGTAGGTATGACCTGACCACTTCCGCTGATGCTAAGTTATGTAAGCGCTGCCGCGAGGTAAGTGTACGAGGAAGATGTGCGTCTACGGTAGGTATACACTGATCTACACGCAGCTATAGATACCACTCGCGACCATCCATATAAAAACAGCTTAATTGAACCCGTTCCAACCAGTGCTAAGCTATAAGGACCGAAGAACATGATTGATGTATATCAAACGCATCCATAGCATAGCAACGTAGAACGACGAGAAGATGTTGCAACTTCAATGTGAACATTTTTTATGTTAGACTTACGAGAATTGGCCTTCAGGGTAAGCGTCACTCTCATTTTCTCAGCAAATTATTTACGGTTTTTTTTTTTGTTTTCAGTGGGGCCTATACACAGACCCTATCTTCTCAAAAGACGGAGGATTTCCCAAAGAGCTTTTTGAACTTGTAGCCAAAAAGAGCGCAGCCCAGGGCTACCCTAGATCTCGGCTAGCTGACTTTACTGAAGAAGAGAAAGCCTACATTCGAGGCACAAGCGATTTCTTTGGCGTGAACCATTATTCGGGTGCCCTAACGTCTGCCTCACTGTTTACGCCACCGTCGGTTGTGCCATCGCCTTATGATGATATAGAGGTCGGTCAGACGGCACTAGAAGATTGGCCACAAGCAGCTTCCTTTTGGCTTAAAGTAAGTTTCGCTTTTAAAAGTTTATTGTGTTTTTTTTATTGATTTGGGCACACCTTGAGTCATACATGATAGCTTCATAACATCCGCCCGCGCCTCGCCGGCTGCGTTGTGCCATTAAGCTATGTATCATATGACACAGCCTACTTAAAAAATTCCTGCGCTATACTGTTATTTTAAGCAACCTTTGTGAGGGTAATGGATTAAAGGTGCGATATTTCAATATCCTCGAATAAGGCGAATTATGTTATCATAGTTACATAAATATTTGTCAGTCAAATCTAGTAACTTAGATAAAAATTATCTAGTTACTTGATAAAATAGTGTTAGTGACATAAAGTCAGAAACACTTTATTTTTATAAGTACCTAGGTAATGAATGCTGCTATTTATTTGTAAGATCCATCTTTTATTCTCACTGTTCCCAGCAAATGCCAAACAGCGTTTACATTGTACTAAAAAACATACAAAAAAGATATGGCGATGTGCCGATTTATATCACCGAGAACGGATGGTCTACTCACGAGGGCATCGATGACGAAGATCGGGTCGCTTACTATAGGGCAGCACTAGAAAGCGCTTTAGATGCTCTGGACGATGGAATCAACCTCAAAGGTTACTACGCATGGAGTTTGATGGACAACTTCGAATGGATGGCAGGATACACGTAAGTTAACATGATTGATTCATAAAGTCGTATTATTACAGACAGATATATGCACATCTATGAGAAGCATGAGACAAGTGACATGGAGCAGTTAAAAAAAACATGATTAGATTGTTGGTTACCGTCATCTAATAATTATTTGATCTAAAAAGTATTTTTTTATTACCTATTGATAGGGTCGCGCTTGACTGCTTTATCTTACCTAAGTGATTAAGTGATCGACGATGGAGCACACTTGCCAATAAGACTCTTGACTTAGAGGCCCATCGACGTGTAATATATGTTTAACCATTTATTATTATGATTTGTCCTGGATACGAACAGAACGTAATACAAAACCTGAGGTAATATCGAATTTATCTTTACAGGGAACGTTTCGGCTTATACGAAGTGAATTTTGACGACCCCGAACGCACGCGAACCCCGAGGAAATCAGCTTTCATTTACAAGCAAATCATTAAGACGCGGACGATCGACCATGAATACGAACCAGAGAGCTATGTCATGACTATAGATGAGGGACACTAAGACTTGTTAGTAAATAAAAAGCTTACTAATTTAAATATGTACATAATTTGAACCCTTAAAAACAAATCCTGGTATTTAGGTATATAATAAAACCCATGAAAATGAGTCTATATTTTTTTTTATTGTTTTAAACTAGTGCTTGTATGCAATCCCACCTGATGGTAAGCAGTGATGCAATAATTGATGGTGAGGCGCGCTAGGTTATTAAGAGCCTATTCACTCTAGCCATGTCTACGAGCATCAGAGTCATCACGAACCGTCTCGCGCGCAGGTTCAACGACTTCTAGCCACCCGAACAAGCCGGATTCCGAAAAGACTTCAGCACCGAGGACCACATAACATGCGCTGCGGCAGGTTATATAGAAGACTGAGGAAAATAAACAGTCTCTCTGCCTATCGTTTGTGGACTACGAGAAAGCCTTTTCGATTCGATAGAGACTTGGGCTGTAGGAACTGTAGTCTCTCCAACGGTGCCAGATTGACTATCGGTACATCGAAGTGCTGAAGCGGGTTACAAAAACGCCACCATGTCAGTCCGACATCAGGACCAGACTTCGAAACCTATCCTCTTGCAGCAGGGTGTGAGGCAGGGAGACTTCACTTCTCCGAAACTGTTCACGGCCGCAATGGAGGATATCTTCAAGGTTCTGGAATGGAGAGGGCTAGGTATTAATGTGAATGGCGAGTACATCACTTACCTTCGGTTTGCCTACGACATATGGCTGAGACTACGCAGGAGCTCAGTACAATGCTTGGTGACCTCAGTAGAGCTTCCGAAAGAGTGGAACTTATAATGAACATGGACAAAACCAAAGTCATGGTAAACATCCATGTAGCACCCACTCCTATCATGCTCGGAAACTCTACACTCGAAGTTGTGGACTACGTTTACCCGGGACAGACGGTCCAGTTGAGTTGGTCTAACTTTGAGAAAAAGGTGAGTCGTCGAATCCGACTCGGCTGGACAGCGTTCGGGAAGCTGCGCGGTGTCTTCTCGTCCAATATACCACAATGTCTCAACCAGCGAAGTCTATGACCAGTGCGTGTTGCCAGTGATGACATATAGCCCTTTCCATTGCCCTTTGAGTAACTGACTTCTGATGAGGCCTATTGTAAGCGACCATCACGTTTCGGAGCCATAATGTGGCTCCGAAACATGGTCGCTTACAATGACTTAAAAGGGCTATGCTCGGAGTTTCCTTGCGTGATCACATCAGCAATGTTGAGTTACCGCGACATAGCTCGAAGAATCGCCAAACTTAAGTGGCAGTGGGCAGGGCACATTGCTTGCAGAACAGATGGTCGACTATGGACCACGTACCGTGTTGGAAGGCCTCCCACAAGGTGAACCGATGACCTGGTGAGGGTCGCGAGAATCCGATGGATACGAGACGCACAGGATCGGTTATTATGGCGACACTTAGGGGAGGACCATGTCCAACAGTGGACTTCTTTCGGCTGAAATGATGATTCACTATAGTCTCGAAGTTACTTAAATTATAATCGGACGGGAAGATCGCAGTAGGCAGCTAGTTCTAGTCCTTCGCTGTACGCGGTATATAAACGACGAGGCGAAACACTTAGTCCGGACCTTAGAGATTTCAACAATGTGGGTGGACACTCACGGTACGTCGGGTTATCCGATGGTAGAAAGGAGATCGCGGAATCAAGTCATGCAACTCCTGCGCATGCTCTCCAAAATGCATCCAGTAAAATACCGAAAGGCTGGGTATCCTATGCCTGTGCTCCATTTGTAGATTGGACTTTTATCAAATGTTGATCACCAATTAGCCTCTTCGCACGCCTTTCCACTTAGACCAAAGCTGCTAAATGTTATTTTGCAGCACCAGCTCATGTCTGGCTGCAGTACCTACTCCAAACACGATCGGACCTGTGTACTATGTATAACTTTTGAAGTGGACTACTATACTCTGACATCTCTTTGAGGCGCACGTGAAACTACGCGCCGTCGTCGAATTGGCCTCTGTCCGAACGGTGAGCTACCCATTGCTCGTCGTCCGCAAGCCCACGCCTACGGTTCAGATGTTATAGCACAGGCAGCAAGCGGTGTGAAGTACCGCCGGACCTTTGCAAAAACATCGAGTTCCCTAGCTTTTCAGGCTTTTACGGTAACATGCAATGCAATGTCTACTAGTCACTTTTGATCCATATCTCAAGAAACCTTTAACCAGTCCGGTAAGACCCCCGCCTTGCTTTTTATTGTCAGTTGCGCCGGTCTTATCGTCCAAGTTTGGAAACTCCACGAAGTTGCAAGCTAAGTCGAAGAACAACGGCTTACAAGGAATGGCCTCCATAGAAGGAGGCAGTGACGGATTAAGACTACTTGATGCCCTAAGCAATCTACGCCTGTGGGCCCCCTATCCGCATGTCAACTAGAATCGGGAAAAAAACATTAGTTTTTTGTAAAATAAGGTGATGAGATGTAACGTACCTTAGAAGTAGAGTAGGTGCGACAACAATAAAAACCAAAGCATAATTTATTTATTAGGGGTTAAAGTATGAAATTGCCGATTTCACCTGAAAAATTGAAATTCGTTTTTTTTTTTCATTTAACATATTTATTTAATCAAAATAATGACCTTATTATCTATACATTGCTGCCATCTAATAGGAAGGTCATTTATGCCTTTGCGATAGAACTCTGGTAATCTAGATTCGACAAACTGCGTGAAAGCGTTTTGTATTTTCCTGAGAAGAAAACTTTTTATCAAGTAGAAAATTGTCAAAATCACGAAAAAACATTTAGTCCTTTGGAGCAAAGTCTGGCGAATACGGCGGGTGACGAATGGTTTCTAATTGCAGTTCCTGTAGAGTTAAAACGGTTTCTCGTGCTGTATGAGGTCTCGCGTTATCATGGAGCAATAATGGTGAAGATTGATTCATAAGTCGGGGCTGTTTCACTATCATTAGTTAGTAGTCAGTTTTGCTATCATTGTTCCGGAGTTCGGCACAGTAGACATCTGCCGTTATTGCTTGACCAGATCAGAGAAAGCTATAGTGAGTAACACCATGCTGAGACCACCAAACGGTTACCATTACCAGTTGTCTTATTATTATTATAATTTTTTCCAATTGTACGAGTAGATTATTTTTATTTTGCAATTATTTATTTTTTTCCTCATTATTAAGAATAAATTTCTTAATAATTCATTACAATCTAGCCTAAAAGACTAATAAGTAATTTAACTCTAACTTATTTTGAAGTTTGTTTGTGAAGTCAACGTGAATTGATTTTGACTCATTCAGCTTGATCTTCCATTTTTGTGTCCAGTCATAAATTTTGTTCACTGCTAATTGAACTTTTTCTACTGCTTCTCTATGATTTGATCCTGTAGCCATAATAGCAGTGTCATCAGCAAAAGTCGCAATAGTGTTGTATTCTAGCTCTGGGATGTCACATGTGTACAACAAGTAAAGGATTGGGCCTAGCACACTTCCTTGGGGTACCCCAGCTTTTATAGTTTTAAGCTCGGAATATGCATCTTCTTGCCTTATTCTAAGCATTCTATTAGTTAAATATGACTCCAGAATATCTGCAAATTCTGGGGGTAACATACATCTGAGTTTGCATATTAGGCCCTCATGCCAAACTTTGTCAAAAGCTTGCGCGACATCCAAGAACACGGTGGCGCAGACTTCCCTATTTTCCAGCGTTTTTTCAATAATATTTGTTATTCTATGTACCTGCTCTATGGTAGAGTGATTTTCTCTGAAACCAAATTGATGATTTGGGATAAGGTCTTTTTCTTCTATAATTGGCTTTAACCGTTTCAGTAATAGTTTTTCAAATAGTTTTGATAACACTGGCAACAAGGAAATAGGTCTATATGATGACGCTTCATGGGGTGGTTTCCCAGGCTTCGCAATCATAATTACTTCAGCCACTGTCTAAGCTGAATAAAAAACAACTAAAAGTCAATAATCGAGTGTTGCACATTTTTTAAAAGAAGTACTTCATAGAAACTACAATAGGTATGTGAAAAAAGTTTCACTCAACAATCTCAAGCCATGAAGGTTTTATTTCAATTCAAAGTACCTATTAAAATAAAACGGCAATTTCATACTTTAACCCCTATTATTACGTATGCATAGAAGCCGGTCGGCACAATTACTCAAAAAACAAAACATTTGATTGACACAGATTTGCGGGGGGGCCGCGGGGTAGGGGTAGTGTGTGATTGGCTGATCGCAATTCAGGTGCATTTGAATTGCCGAATGCACTAGCGAGCAGCGAGCGGGCAAGTGGGAGCGGGGTTATGACTCTAGGCCGGACTCTATGTCAACTTAAAACGCGCGAATTTTCAAATTAGTCCTAGAAACTTTTTTGGTGTGGTTTTTGGTGACGTGAGTGTGATGATGTGAAGCCCTAAGGACGGTTTTTTTTTGTGCTTCTTCTGTTGCCCCCCCCAGACGTGATGCCCTAGGCAATTGCTTAATTTGATTAAGGGTTAATCCGTCACTGGAAGGAGGCATTTTGTAGATGTTGGGGTTCTTAGTCAGGACCTGAGTATCCTCGCGGTAGCTACTTGTCGAAGCGGTCTACCAAAGGTTTCTTGTATAAAGCTAAAAGTTTGTATGGTTTCGCATATAAACCTGAGGAGTTTGTTTATTTGTTTAAACGAGCTTATCTCAGGAACTTTACTACTGGTTCGAATTGATAATTGTATTTAATAATTTTACATTTGAAGTGTTCCATGGTCTATCTCCAAAGTTTGTCATCAGATCTTCACCTTTACATGGGACCACCTGGCAGACAAACCTATCGAAACAATTTTTTTTTGGGTTGTAAATCATATAATGACTTCTCTCGCTATAGGGCGAAGCGAGAGGGCGTATTAGACTTTTGCTGACTAAAACCCACTCCTATGTTCCTCAGTTGCCTTGCGTTCCAGGGCCGCGGGTTTTTCTTTTAGAAGCGAACCTATGGCCCCAGTAGGCTTCGACCCTGCTGGGCCTCTACGGTTAGCCTTGAAGCGCGCTTGGAACACTACGCGCCGTCGACGACTTGGGCTCGGTACTACGGACCATGGCCTGTACCGGGGACCGGGGCGAGATGTCGTTGCCGCCGATCGCCCCCACAGAAAACACGGCGGTGCTCTGCCCAAGGGGTACACTTCTACTGTATGCTCTACAGTGTCCTCCGGGCGGTCTACAGAATAGTGACACCCAGACGTTTCTTCCGCACAAATCCGGAGCAGGTACCTCCCGATCTTACCATATACGGTCAGGACCTGCGTCATGTGGAAGGTGAGGATGCCATGACATCTTTCCAGCCACTCCTAAAAGAGGGGACTTACCGCCATAATTATAACGTGCCCAATCGTCCAAATCGGTTAACATTTGGCGAAGATATCGCTGAAAAAGACTACTTGAGAACCTTCTCCTTTTTTAGAAGTCGGTTAAAAAATGAGAATAAGTTCAAGGTTACTATCAAATATTGATAAAAGACGACACCAAAATACAATAATCTTGACAGATTCAAGTAGATAATGTATAAAGTCTCCACTAGGATTATATTTATCGTAAATAAGATTATGAAGAAGATCGATAAGAAATTCCTATAAATTATATACTGACGCGTGTGGTCCAGTAGATACTAAATAAGTACAATATGAAGATACCTATTTTACTTTTATGGTAAGTTTGGATTCTTATTTTTGTTTTTATCCGACTACGGGAGAGTGTTTACTATTTTTGTGTCTGAATTATGAGTCTATATGTCGTGGCCAGATCATTCATCAGAGATTAGAATTGATCACTTCATGATGTAACCGGCCACATCATGAAATGGTAGCATTTCATGATATGGCCACCTAAAACTGGCCATGATGTTCAAAGTAAGATTGTTTCATTCTTATTTCAGTGTAGGTAAGCCGAGACAGAGCTATACAGGCTGTCTAACGCCATCTCTTACGCACAATGGAATAAGAATAAAACAATCTTACTTTAAACGTCATGGTAACCCAGCAGATCGTTTAAACGGCAACGCTTGATGATATTTCGACCCACTTTTGGCCATATCATTATTTATTTATTTAACAATTCATGTACACTCTTATATAAAAAAGAAAAGAAAACAGAAACAAAAAAAAGAGGTGCATAGGAGATGCTTATTTCTACAGAAATCTCTTCCAGCATACCTGCGAAAGGAAAATTGGAAAAAAAGACATGTAGACACCGTGTGTAAAAGTGAGAGGAAATAGAGTCCAAATAAAAAAATATCAATAAAATATACAAAATAAAATTAAACTATTATAAATATAAGATGATGATGATACACATAGCAGAATAAATATCGCAATAATACAACAATACGGCACCCCGACTCGGACAGGTTAAGTTTATAGAAGAAGATGGCGGGGTCTAGTGAGCGATGGCTTTTTTTTTTAACCACCCTGAAAAGCATATTTTATAGCACGATTAGTATTTTTTAATGGAACATAGGCATATTTTTTAGTAAAGGACTGAAATAAATGTGAAAATCGTATGCATCATAAATTTTTAATTAGTAGATAGGTACAAATACTTAAAGGGCTTATTAGAAAAGGTCTTGTTATTATTTAGGTAGTCTAAATATAAATACATTTTTTTTTATTCTTGATAGGTTCGCGCTTGACCGCTATCTCACCTGATGGAAAGCGACGATGCGGTTGACGATGGAGCGCGCTTACCTAGAAGCAACCTATTCACTCTTGACTTAAAGATTCCCGTGTTTTAGCCATCCATACTTACCTACTAATATTATAAATGTGAAAGTGTGTGTGTCTGTTTGTTTGTCCTTCTTTTACGGCAAAACGGAGCGACGAATTGACGTGATTTTTTAAGTGGAGATAGCTGAAGGGATGGAGAGTGACATAGGCTACTTTTCATCTCTTTCTAATCCCCCACTCCTCTAAAATGGGGGGTGGAAGTTTGTTGAAGAAAACTACTTTTACGCGGGTGAAACCGCTGGCAGAAGTCATTCATAATCAGCAAAGTGATTAGCGTTTGTTTATATCCCAAAATATCACTATGGAAATATTGTACAGGCTATTGATTATGAATGAATAAATGACGATCAAAATGAAAAAACACTAGTATAGTATTTTCTAGTAGCAATTGTTTCTTCAATTACCAATTATGACAAATTATCGTGGACAACGTTGGAAATTTTTTTTTTTTTTTACTACTAAAATATGATCAGTAATGGGTACCTACTGTTAGAGCCCCCATGGTGTATAATGTCGTTCGCAAAACTGTATCATACTGCATTCGAACTGCTGTTGCACCCTAAGTTCCAGTTCTCTTTACATACATAAATTCACTAAAACTGGCTTCATATATACCAAGGAGTGTATCTTGCAATGAAATACTTATGAGATAGCTCATATGTCGACACTACTTTAGGTGTGGCCCTGTCGGCTTTGGTTCGGCATCAATGACGTAGTGACGAACCTAGTAAATGATTGCCATGCCTACATATAATTGGCGCAGTCCATATTAGATATACCTACTCACTTAAGCACTTTTTCCACATAGTTCTGCAGTAACAATAACATGGGGTGTTGCGGTAAAGCAAAATAGAAAGTTTCCGGATGACTTCATCTTCGGAACAAGCACAGCATCTTATCAAATTGAAGGAGCATGGAATGAAGATGGTACTTATCCACATGACCTTAAATTAAACTTTATTCCCACTACACATGATAAATTATTTGTTAACCTGTTTTAGGTAAAGGTGAGAACATCTGGGATTACTTGACTCATACAAATGCAGCTGTTATCGAGGACCAAAGTAGTGGTGACGTAGCTTGCGACTCCTACCACAAATATGAGCGAGACGTAGAGATGATGAGGGAACTCGGTATCGACAGCTATCGTTTCTCCATAGCCTGGTCCAGGATACTGCCCAATGGCTTCGCTGACTATGTAAACGAAGAAGGAGTAGCGTATTACAACAAAGTAATTGACGAAATACTTAAATACAACATTGAACCCATGATCACACTATACCATTGGGACTTGCCACAAAAGCTTCAAGACATGGGCGGATGGCTAAACCCTCTCATAACAGACTGGTTTGCTGACTATTCCCGAGTAGTCTTCGATCGTTTTGGTGATAGAGTTAAATACTTTATCACCTTTAATGAAGGAGCGCAAATCTGCTATGAAGGTTATGACTCGGTTACGAAGGCTCCGAGGTTAAATATGTCGGGTATCGGCGAATATATCTGCGCTAAGAATCTTGCGATGGCTCATGCTAAAGCATACCACATTTATAATGATGACTTCAAGCCTACACAAAGAGGAGTGTGTGGATATACGATCGCTGTCAGTTCTTTTGTGCCTCTTACTGATTCTGAAGAAGATGCCTATGCTGTGGAATTAGTTAATCAGTTGCAGGTATGTTGCTATGACGTCACCTTATCCTTTGTCGATGAACGTAACCTATAAGTGCAGTTTTTAACAGGTACTCTAGCACCAACATTTCAAAATAGTACCTAAGTTAAGTACTTTCATTGCAAGCCTGTTCTCTTCCAGTGTAAACAAAGAGAGGCAATTCTTCTAGTTTTTACGAAACCTTCCCTTAATGCGAATGCATTAAAGTCACCATCTGCCAAAATCTTCTCTAATTTCCCTACATTTAGACTACTGAATTATTGCTGATATAATGAGCATGTTGCTACTTCAATGGTAAGGTTTATTATATAATAAAAATTGACCTTCAGGGCAAGTCTACAGTACAATGTTTCTTTCTTTTCAGTGGGGTCTGTACACAGACCCAATCTTCTCAAAAGACGGAGGATTTCCCAAAGAGCTTTTAGAACTTGTAGCCAAAAAGAGCGCAGCCCAGGGCTACCCTAGATCTCGGCTAATTGACTTTACCGAAGAAGAGAAGGCCTACATTCGCGGCACGGGCGATTTCTTTGGCGTGAACCATTATTCGGGAGCCCTAACCTCTGCCTCACTGTACACGCCACAGCTTCCTGTGCCATCGCCTAAAGATGATATTGAGATCGGTCAGATGTCACTAGATGAGTGGCCACAAGCAGCTTCCTTTTGGCTTAAAGTAAGTTCCTGTGACAAAATTTAATTGGCAGTTAATTTATTTAATAAATCATATTGCAATATCCACGAATAAGGCGACATTAAGTTGTCATAATATTTAGTAACTTAGGTAAAAATAGTGTCAGTGACATAAAGTAAAAAATCACCATTATTTTGGTAAGTAATTATTGCTTCTATTTATTTGTAACGATCCATCTTTTATTCTCACTGTTCCCAGCAAATGCCAAACAGCGTTTACATTGTACTAAAAAACATACAAAAAAGATATGGTGATGTGCCGATCTATATCACCGAGAACGGATGGTCTACGCACGAGGGCATCGATGATGATGGTCGGGTAGCTTACTATAGGGCAGCGTTAGAAAGCACTCTAGATGCTCTGGATGAAGGAATCAACGTTAAAGGCTACTACGCATGGAGTTTGATGGACAACTTTGAATGGATGGCAGGATACACGTAAGTTAAAAATAATATATATGTATACAGCATTAGTTTTAGTATATGCGAAACCTGAAACACCTGCCTAGTATTTCTATGTAAAGATACTATGTAAAAAATAAAAAAAAACCGTATCATGAAAAATCACAAAGTTATAAGCTTATGTTACCGGACTGTCCGTAGAAATACGTGGTCACCACAAGGCGCACACGCGCCGGCGCCGCCGTCAATATAACAGAACGGCAGCGCGCGTGATATATGCGCGTAACGATCGACGTAACTTGACGGCCCTGAACATAGGCTCTGCGAACTTTCGCGCATGTACATTCGTAAAAAAAACTGTTATTGACATTAATTTTTTTAAACCAAATTACGAATAACTATGTACTAATACAGGGACCAAGTACAAATAAAATAAATATTAAAATACTTTGGAGACAGAAAGCTACAAAAATAACTTTTGAATTAAAGAAACAAACCTAACACTACACAAAAAACTTAACAATTTATTAATAACAACCAACGAAAACTTTTGTCACCGCCTGTGCTCAAGACAGAGACAGGGATACGAAAATAACACCAATGCAAACGTGTGAGTGAGACATATTGCTGCGTACCGAACATTTCCGAATAAGTATGAAGCTTTACGAAGTTACCGAAGAGAGATGTCCAATACGCGTGTCTGATGGTGTTGTTTAATCGATTTTTTTTTTCAAATCGATTTCAGTTAAGTTATAAAAATATATTTATATTCAATTTTCTATGGAGGTTTAAAATATTCTCAAACAATCGTTATTCTAGTAGTTGTTTATAAATAACTGATTATTAGTTTTTTTTTTCATTAAAGTCGAAATCTCGTTTACTAACGACAACATTCACTATGTTTGTAAATCTATTTCGTTCAATAAAGGGTCGATTGTATTTACGCAGAGTCAATCTCTAGCCTAGACCTCCGCCCCGCGCACGTCGCCTCATGCCACCATTTTCTTCCTAAAAAACGTTCGTGCGCAGCCTTCTGCGCAAAGTTCAGGCTCGCCAAAATACGCCGGCCGTATTATAAGTTCCGGTATAATGTTACTCTATGGTTCCGGGCGACTGACGGGTTGTCTCATCCCCGCGCAGCGCGCTGTGCGCCGCGCCCGCTATGACTCGCCGTGACCTTTGTTGAGCGATTGCGGATAGGTGCTTAGTGTCAGTGGTGTCCAACTTTCAATCTTTTTTTAAATATTTTTGGGAAAAAATATAACATGGTGTATAAAATATTGGAATAGATTCAGTTACTGATTCTGAACAAACAATATTCAGGTTTCGCATATACTAAAAATAATGTTGTATAGTTTGCTAGCTGCTGCCAGCCGCATCGCCCTTTGGATACTTTTTAACCTTTGGAATAAAAAGTATCCTGCGCTATTATATTCCACAACATGGTCTACACATGTGCCACATTTAAATCCGTTCAGCCGTTCGAGCGTGAAGAAGTAACAAACATACATACATACTCACAACTTTCGCCTTTACCTATATTAGTGTGATTTCTGTAGATCTATGAGAAGCATGAGATAAGTGAATGTGAATGAAAAGAGGCAAACCAAAAAAAACATGGTTAAATTTTTTAATGGCTACCATCTTCTAGTTTTTAGTTAGCCTATTATGTCCCTCTGCTGGGTGAAGGCCTCCCTTTTCCTTTTTTCTCGTCTATCCTCAGCCATTGCGGGCCAGTCCCTCCTTCTAACAGGTGATATAGGTCAAGTACTCTTCTACTTCTCTCTCGTACTTGACTTTTCTCACCCGATGGTAAGCGATAAAGTGGTCAATGATGAAGCACGCTTGCCTATTTACTGACGTATAAAAAATTTCCAACCTTTTTTACCTAAATTCGAATTGTCCTTAAATTAATGAGGATACGAACAGAAACAAAATATAATACAAAACCTTAACTTATATCGAATGTATCTTTACAGGGAACGTTTCGGCCTATATGAAGTTAATTTTGAAGACCCCGAACGCACGCGAACCCCAAGGAAATCAGCTTTCATCTACAAACAAATCATTAAGACGCGGACGATCGACCATGAATACGAACCAGAGAGCTATGTCATGACTATAGATGAGAGACACTGAGACTTGTTAGTAAATAAAAAAACTAACTAATTTATAGATGTATATAATTTGAACCTTTAAAAACAAATCTTGGTACATAATAAAACCCATGAAAATTTGTATATATAGTTACATATCTACTTGTCACTCTTGCCCCATCCCAAGAAACCTTTGACCAGTCCGGTAAGACCCGCGCCTTGCTTCTTATTGTCAGCTGCGCCGGTCTTATCGTCCAAGTTCGGAAACTCCACGAAGTTGCAAGCCAAGTCAAAGAACAACGGCTTGCAAGGAATGGCCTCCATAGACGGAGGCATTTTGTAGATGTTGGGGTTCTTAGTCAAGACCTGAGTATCCTCGCGGTACTCGTCCAGGCGGTCCACCAAAGGTTTCTTGTCTTTATACTTGCCAGAAGTATACTTCGTGTCTTCATCTTGGTCTTCATCGTCTTCGAGAACGGAGTCAGCGTGAACTTCGAATTTGCAGCTTTCAATGTCCTTTTTCAACGATTGTAGCTTTGCCACCAGTTGTTTGTCGTCAAGCTTCTTACCGAGCGACTCGGCGGAGTAGTTGCTGCAACGTTCCAGCATAGCGAGAGCCTCCCTGAAGCGACGCAGCCCGGTCAGCACTTGAGCGATGTAGTAGCAACGGAATGCGCGGTACGCCTTCGTCAGTGTTTCTATTTCCTGTTGGTAAGCGGCGTCGGTTTCAAATCCGGGCAGTTGCTGCAGTTCGGTGAAGTTCTGCAGAATGATCTCGTACAGCCTAGTCAAGTCTTGAGGACGGACCTTCTTGCCGTCGATCTGTATGTTGTTCTTGCGAGCTTCTTCCGCCTGCTGTACGAGCAAGTTGTTCCTATCGACTGTACGCATTAGACGCACATACATCAAGTAAGATAGCAAGTAGTTAATACCAGACATTTGCGTTTCAGAAGCCGACTTCAACTTCGGATCGGTTTTGATCTCATCCTTGATCGCTGATATAGCATCCTTGC
Source organism: Mythimna pallens (assembly GCA_961205895.1). Classification (NCBI taxonomy): domain Eukaryota; kingdom Metazoa; phylum Arthropoda; class Insecta; order Lepidoptera; family Noctuidae; genus Mythimna; species Mythimna pallens. Next base: position 9,016,239 of record OY540831.1, on the reverse strand, counting down.
AATCCATGAGAATGTTCTCGAGGATATCGATCTTAGCTTGGATGGTTTCTGCTTTGGCGACGGATTTCTCTAGATCTTGCAGTGCGATGAGGAACAGTCGCACTTTTTCGGGCCTCACGCTTACTTTGCGGCCGCGCCACTCCACTTCATGCATTACGCCAGAGCGAGACTCCCTGAAAAAAAAATACACTAAATAATGTGTGAATGCTAGCAGGAAATCTGATACTAGTCTTGAGAAGGGGTATCGTGTTACCCAGTTACTAAATTTTGGAGACCAGATAGACAGTCACTCATTGTAAAAGACTGATATTCAGCTGCTTCCGGTTGGATCGAAACATTGTTGAGAAAGGCTAGATTAGACCGATTGTGGAGACACAGCTAGACACTTTTCTCAAAAAAATTAGGCGCGGATAGATTCGTAGAAATTATTTGCTTTCGTAAATAGAACGCTCTAAGGTAGCCGCGAATTAATTAATTAGAAAAATTATTATACTATCAATACAAGAGCATAATCAGCCTTATAATGTTTCCACTGCTTGGACTCAGACCTTCTGTCTAGGAGAGCGAATGGACCGTAATTAGGGTTTGGGTCCCGAGACGTCTCGTGTCTCAAGTCCCGGGACTTTCGGGTCGAGACTCTAGACGAGACAAGATTGTCGAAATTGTTATGTAATCATTTTTATTTTCAAATAATTGAAGGAACCTAGCACCATCTGTTAGTTGATTATTCCAAAGACTGATATCACATGACTTCGATATTTTGTTTTAGGACATGCCGGTTTCCTCACCTTTATTTTCTTCACCGCTTTGAGAGCATTGGTGATGAAATAAATTACACAAAGTGATACGCAAGTCCGGGACCGTTGCCTCTGTTATTATTATATTATTTATTAATTAGAAATTTGAAAATAGCAGCTTTGTATTACAACTTCTGTAGTACAAAGATTGGCAAACAAATTTCTTTAAATGCTGTGGCTGCCTAAAAGCATCCTCCTAGAAATCGTTTACAAGGGTACTGACTTAGCTTGCGCCATAAGCGTGTCCAGGTTATCGATGAGCCCCTGGCCGCGCATGGCCACGAGGTCGCCGGCGGCTGACTCGTCGCCGATGTTGTACGCGCAGTAACGGAGACTGGGCTTCAGTTCTTCAGCCTGTTGACAGAATACAAGAAAAAACCACCGATAAAGTTATTTTTTAGTGTGTTGTTAATAGAAAGTGTGTGACGTCGTGAACTACGATGCGCAAGACTATTTTGTGACTTTTGTAGGTAACACCCTAAAATTCCACACAAATTGTAACACTATTCGTTTCTACTTACGAATAACTGAAATATTTGTACAGTATTTTTGTCGAACTTCATTCTTTCTTTTCTTTTTAAAAAAAACCATTGTCCCACACTAGGAATTATTCCTGTATGGTGAGTGCATTAATAAAAACACAAGACGCCACCCAGATCCACTTTCAGGTTAATGTCAAAAAAGGAACTAGGTGCATGCTGAATTTGTCAGAGTATTCAAATAATTGGGAACATCGTGTTGAAAGGTTAAAAAAAAAAAAAAAAAATATTATAAACAACCTTTCCCGCGATTATGTGTGAGGGGACTACTACCCAACATCCTACTAACATAATAGGTACAGGTAAATGAGATTTCATATATTATTGTATCTCTTTTTTTGATAAAGATAAAATGTTATGTATCTTCACCGTGTGTGACGGCCTTTAAATAACGATTTAGTGAAAATGGGCAAATTAATAGGACCAATTTAATTTTTTTTAAATGTAAACCATCATCATTCACTTTTAGAGAGAGATGGAGCTAACAAAAAGAACCCTTTTCCACCAGGCTTAAATGTCGACTCTAACACAGATCGATAGAGAAAGCACATCATTTCGTCTAGCCTATAAAATAGGTACATAACTCTACCTTCTGCTTATAAACCATGCGTTCATCTTCGGGCAGCGCTGCGCACAGCTTCTCCAGCACGATCTGCGCTCGATGCAGCGCCTCCGCGGCGGGGCGCCACTGCTGCAGCTCCACCAGCAGCGCGCCGCTCAGCCACGCCGCGTACGCGCCCGCCTCCAACTGCGTGCGCGCATCGCATACACCACTTTGCTATAAATGAAATAAGATTCATTTTAGAATGTGCTAGGAAGAAGTTAATCTGACAGTCCCAGTCAGACCGCGCACGCGTACATTTCGAGCTGCGCGCGTGCATTGTATACGCCACTTTACCGATGGCGGAATTAGATTCATTTTAGAATGTGCTAGGAAGAAGTTGATCTGACAGCACCAGTCACACCGCGCACGCCTACAACTCCAGCTGCGTACGTGCATCGCATACGACGTTTAGCTAGCAGTGGAATAAATACGATTTTAGATTGTGCTTTAGTGAAAATTATATACTTGCTTAGCAAGAAGTTGATCTGCTGGTAACAAGACCAACTATTACTTATCACGCTGATATATAGTAAGCCCGCCTCCAGCTCCACACACGCATCATATACGATGGTAATAATGATAAATTTTAGTACTTGGTTTAACGACAATACGCAAGTCAGCAAACCATTGGTAAACATAACGTGCCACGATACGTGGGTCGCCCGCCTCCATCTATTCTATGCAGCATACTGCTGTAGACCCAAAATATTTAAAATTCCTAAGCAATTTACCATTAGGGCGGCTATTCTTAACGGAGGCTAACCATTAACGAAATAATATATTGCAAAAGTACAATACGGTCGACGTAACTTGACGGCCCTGAACATAGGCTCTGCGAACTTTCGCGCATGTACATTCGTAAAAAAAACTGTTATTGACATTAATTTTTTTAAACCAAATTACGAATAAAAATTTACTAATACAGGGACCAAGTACGAATAAAATAAATATTAAAACACTTTGGAGACAGAAAGCTACAAAAATAACTTATGAATTAAAGAAACAAACCTAACACTACACAAAAAACTTAACAATTTATTAATAACAACCAACGAAAACTTTTGTCACCGCCTGTGCTCAAGACAGAGACAGGGATACGAAAACAACATCAATGCTAACGTGTGAGTGAGACATATTACTGCGTACCGAACATTGCCGAATAAGTACGATGCTTTACGAAGTTACCGAAGAGAGATGTCCAATACGCGTATCTGATGGTGTTGTTTAATCGATTTTTTTTTCAAATCGATTTCAATTAAGTTATAAAAATATATTTATATTCAATTTTCTATGGAGGTTTAAAATATTCTCAAACAATCGTTATTCTAGTAGTTGTTTATAAATAACTGATATTTAACAAAATCATGTCTTTCAACCAAGAACATAAAGTTTTATTAGTTTTTTTTTTCATTAAAGTCGAAATCTCGTTTACTAACGACAACATTCACTATGTTTGTAAATCTATTTCGTTCAATATCTCATAGAAACAAAAATAAATAAATTCCAAATCGATAAAAATCGATTGCGATATTTGATTGAATAAAGGTTCGATTGTATTTACATAGAGTCAATCTCTAGCCTAGACCTCCGCCCCGCGCACGTCGCCTCACGCCACCATTTTGTTCCTAAAAAACGTTCAGTCTTTTGCGCAAAGTTCAGGCTCGCCAAAATACGCCGGCCGTATTATATGTGCCCAAACAGTGGTGCACCTTATTTTATGTTCACCTCACACAACTGCAACAGTGTCTGCGCATGAGCATACGCCTTTTTCAACCTTGCGACCAAATGGAACTTTTTCCTTGGTTCCGTGTTGGCCTCCTGCCTCAGCTGCATGGCGTGGGCCCACGCCCTCTCGGCCTGTAGGAGCGGCACGCACAGGAGACGACTCTCGGCTGACGTCGCCGTTAGATGCACGGTCGTGACGTCACGGCGGCGATAGTGACGTCTGTCACCCTAGAGAATCATAATAAAAGTATTTAGCACAGACTAAATGGCAAACAACATATTCTGCAAAATACTTAGTAACTGTTCTGCTTTAACTGATGAGAATGAGGTCCTGGGTAAATTTCTTAAAACATAGTGTTCTAATCATTTATCCCATCATTTTCTTTTTTCAGTAGAAGCACATGTAATGTTGGGTCTAATTACATGTACTTTCATCAAAGTGGCAAACAGATGAAATGTATTGTGTGCATATAGTTTTCCTTGAACATTTTTGACTTTTGGTCACAACTGAAAGACTAGAAACTGGGCATATTTCTACAGAAGCCATTTGTCCTTCTACTTCATTTTGTGCCTAAAGTAAATGTATATGTATTATGTCATTACTTATCTGAATTTGGCCCAGTAGATAGCTATACATTTTTTGAAACGGATATTTGTCAAACTTTTTACTAATACACATCTCATATGAGGTGGAATGAGACATATTAACAAACCTGTGGTATTTTGAGCACTTTGCGCAGCCTCCTAAGGCGCCTTGAACAATATCCTCGGTAGCGCTGATAGTCACCATGGCGAAGTCCATGTTGTTGTTGAGCATCCTTCGTGATACGGAAAACTGATTCTCTAGTTCAGAAATATCATTTGGAATTATGAAAGCATAACTATAGTAAAAGGGAAAATGATAGTAGAATAACATTTATTTAGTATGTAAACTTCCCTTAGAACCAGTGCCATAACCAGGGCAGTGCTAGTGGTGCCCAGGCATAGGGCGCGTCCCTGAAGGGGCACAAAAATGTTATATCTAGTCCTTTTTGTTTTTATTTTACTTTTTTCTAGGGGTGCAGTCAGAGAAGCTCGCACTGGGTGTACAAAAGGTTACGGTAGTTACAGAACTGCTTAGATCGAATGCCATAAGGCAAGAGGATAATGATAGAGTAGTGATAAAGTTATAGCTTAGCTACTGAAAATAAAATGGAATTAGATTTATATTTGCTATGACATTAAAACTAAGTGGACTTTATGTAACTTCTGCACTTTACATAGTTCAGTAACATATTGTATGAACCATCCAGTGCAACTCATAGAGTTAGGAGGCCGAATATGGTGTAACGACTGAATGGTAGTTTAATTAAACCAATTTTGTAAGTGATACACACGAACTATTTACCTTTAAATAAAATGCAAGATACATACTGATCATACTTGATAGAGAATACAATAAGATATTATAACATAAAAGATAAGCGGATTATGATGTTAATAGCATACGGCGCCGTATTATAAATAAACTTCAGAGCAGGATTTGTTTAAAGTAAATATAGGAATAAAAAAATAAATTCGTATTTTAAATTCAAAGGATACTTTCTAATGTTAAAAGTCTCGGAGATTTGACTTCTTCTTTTTCGGTTTCTTCGGAAGATAAAGGTTTGGCATCTCCAGAATCGCCCTCCAACACCACCATTGTGACTTGCTAGGAATTTAATTGGTCAGTTTATGTTAAATTACCGTAATATTTCCTTTCAATTTAGTTTTATTGAAAACTTAATATGACAAGATCACAAGACAGCTCGCAGACAACACGACACATGTTCTAAATATCCAGTTAATATGGTCACACTGTAAGCATGCAATACAACATTTTCTCACTTAAATTTAAAAGAAATGTACGAGCTAGACAAAGAGACAATCTGGTTTAAAGGCTTAAAATATAAGCAATGTTTTAAGTTTTAAGAAATGGAACGTTCCGTGTTTATGATTTGTCACTTGACATTTGACATCACGTGTTAAGTTTTTAATTTTTGCAGGTTTGGAAACGATGTTTTTAAGGAAACAACCTTTGACGATCAATAAGCCATCAGTTTTGAACGTTTTCAATAAATTATAATATGTTCACAGAGATATAAAAGAGCATATTTCAGTCGATCGATTGTCTAAAATATTACTAAATAAATATACATGTATATGTACCGCTTGCGAAAAGTCTGTATCAAGATAGGGATGAAACTAATTTAATTCACACCATAATTTCAATGTTTATAACGACAGGTTTACACGACCTCTTCTGAAGAAAAAAAAGTCGGATGACCTCTTAGAACCGCACAATGGCTCATTGCCTTGCATTCGTAGATAACGGCCGGCTTACGAATATAATGAAAATTGACAAAGAAATTAGCGTAGCGAACTAAATTCGAGCGAATTCTCACATTCTTTAATTTGGGCACGTATAATTTTTGCTTTTTATGGCTTACAACAACCGCTTCGGAACCGAAGTTTGATAGCTAACTTTCTCTGCTATAGCAGAAAAGAGTATGTAAAAGCTATGCTAGAAACTTTAATAACAAGGCAGGAAAATTACATGTGTCGTAGTGTGGAGCATGGAACGATAGAGTGGAAATCAAAGGCCATAGCTGTGTCCTACCTGCTCCTCTTTGAAACTTACAAGCCATATTCATGCTAGTCTTGTGCCATTGAGGAGGGTTTTATCAAAGATATCTGCGTAAATCGGAACAGAAATCAAACTGAAACGTTTCAGGTTAGGGGATTTCAAGTTCTTCAACTGCGTCTGCGGTTATCAAAAAATGTGATGGTTTGACAGCAGGATAGCAAACCCATTATTTTACAAGTGTGACAAAGATAACAATTGACAAATGCTAAGTGTCAGTAAAAACGAAACACTTTCATGCCGTCAAGCGTATTGTTTTCCTCTTGTCTTTTTCTCTTGCTGTTCTAGGTTGGTGTTTTAGGTTTTAGAAATATTTCGTAAAATATCTGTGAAATCTCATTGAATTTGCTGAGTTTTGTTCGTCTCACAAGGAAACCGAGTGCTAATTGTTATAATTGATTACTTATTTTCTTTACAGAAAGCATAATTCGACAAAATGGCAAAGTCAAAGAATCACACAAATCATAACCAAAGTGAGTATTATTATGAGAAATTCTGTGATCTAGGCAGAATACAATCGTTTTGAATGACACTGTTTATGTTCCCAACATACCATATCTATCATTGTAACATTATCAACTATTGGTTTTTTGTGGTTAAGTTTACGTGTTGTAAATACAACTTGATTTTCTTTACTTTCAGACCGCAAAGCCCACAGGAATGGCATCAAAAAGCCTAGGAATCAGAGGCACGAATCCACCCTTGGCGTAAGTGAAATTGTCTTAGCATACCATAATGAACATCGAATATCACTAGAATACACAAACACGGCGCTTAACTTTTCAGTGTTTAACACTAGGTAGAGTGAGGCTAGAGGTTAAGTAATATTAAAGTCAATCTTCGAAGATAAGCGTCGCTTACCCAGTTCGATCCATGAATGGGTGATAATTTGAACATTTTGAGATTCCTCAGTGCCTCAGATAGCATTTAGCCATTTGGCCCGGCTGTCATTTGAAGATGTTTGGCAGTTATTATAGGTAGTCAAAAACCTAGCAGTAGTCTTGCCAAGGAGTTTTGTCTTACCTGGTTATAGGATTATGTAGATTAGATAGGTAGTCTTTCAATGTTTAATAGTGGTACTCAATTAGACTAAAAGCGGACCCTACCTGAATTAAGAGAAAGCTTCGCAGATTGTAATATAATTATTACATATAAGTTACCAGTTATTATGAAACCATAATAAAGAATTGTTCTTTTATCGAGCCTATTCTAAAAAAGCTATGTTCTGTGCATTTGACTTGCTTGTTGGTCTAGTGGTTAGTGGCCCTGACTGCTATGCCAGAGGTTGTGTGTTTGTATATATATAAGTATGTTTGTTACTTTTCTAGTACTCATAGCACAAGTTCTGCTTAGTTTGGGTTTATATGATGTTGTGTGAAAGTTGTGGAATATTATATTATTGCACATTAGGGAGCTAGATTTCAGAGATGCAGATTAACACATAAATGTGCAGGAACAGTTACTAAATTATGTAAACTACTGTAAAACAGGGTGAAGAGAAACAAAACTTTGGTTTGTTTATTAATTCATTAAACCCCGAGCAAAAGCATTAACTCTGTCATTGTCTTTCTATTGTATCTCTAATTACGCTACTCAATAGGTTAACTTTGATACCATATTATCGGCTTCTAACAAAGCATCAACTATTTAGAATAAAATTCATTAATAAATTGATATAATTAAATGCTGCAAAAAATATTCAAATATCTTGAAAATACCCTTTGAAGTTTTGTTTCTATTCATCCTATTTGACTGTACTTGATAATATCTACTGGTTTTTTTTTGATTCCAAAATTGAAATAAGAATTTTAGGATTAAAAAAAAATCCATGTTAGAATTGTAATATGACTATTTTGAATAGGATAATAAACTTATTGAAATCTTTGAAACAGCCTTATCTCTGGCCTAAGGTGTTATGGTATGAGCCTGAGTGTGGCCAGTATAGTGCTTTATTATACATACACAATAGCTATACAGAATTAGGTGGAAATTGAGGCAATAATTCAACTAAGTTCAATAATGTGGAATTTCTGATTTTAGCTAATACCATTTCCTGGTTTTATTAATGTTCCTATACACTAAAAATAAAATAAACTAAAAAAAGTTTTTTTTACTGCCACAGCAAAAATATTGTCACACTTTAGGCTGATAGCTATCACCTTATAGAAACCCTGTGGAATTACACAAATGACTTATATTTTATCTTTCCAGATGGACCCCAAATTCCTGAGGAACCAAAGGTTCTGCAAAAAGGGTAACCTAAAACCCGCGAAGCAGCTGGCCCGCGCCGCAGAAAGAAAAGCCACACGGGAGGCCAAGGCCAAGAAATGAACATCTAGCTGTAAGAAAAAATAAAAACTTTAAAATTTATGTAATAGTTTCATTTTGAAGTAAACCTGTACATGACACTATTTGCTTTTTAGGGTTCCGTACCTCAAAAGGAAAAAATGGAACCCTTATAGGATCACTTCGTTGTCTGTCCGTCTGTCTGTCTGTCTGTCAAGACCCTTTATGTCGAGAACGCGTGGAGGTATCGAGTTGAAATTAAAACCATATACTCAAGTCTAAAATTCCTTGAAGCTGTGAAAAATCAAACATCTGAGTTAACAAAATAAAGATACGGCCGTTTATGTCGTAAAAAACGTGCATTTCGACATTCAAGGAATCAAAATTCACGGTATTTCCCGTTGACCTAGAATCCTGAAATTTGGCATGAAGCAAGGTCTCATAGGTAACACAAGTATGGAAGAAAATCTGCAAACTGTTTTGTAGTTACGTCACAAAAATAAACTTTTTGCGATCGGAAAAATCTTCGTAACTCGATTTGGGAACTGAGCTGTTTTAGTAAGTTTGTACGGAACCCTCAAAGCGCGAGTCCGATTCGCAATTGCCCAGTTTTTTTTTTTTTTTAATTTGAGTAAGCAAGGAGACGGTCTATGAAATTGCCCATACCCTTTCATTAAAATATTTTTCCTTTATGGATTTTTTTTTTGCTTTGCTTAGTTTGTGTAAAGTATATTTTGAATCATGTTTTCTTCTTTCTTTGTTTTGCATAAGCGCGCGGGCACCCGTCGCGTGACTATGCGCGTGTGTCGTGTGCGGCGGTCCCTGTCACGGAAACTGGATTATTACCTGCACAATGTGACTAGTTCAACTTTAACAGTATGCATGTTTTCGTTAACGTAGCAAAACGGGCACGGGGCACGACTGCCCGCGCGGCGAGCCGAGACGGTGCACTTTTGTATGGGATTGCGCGGGCGACGTACGTGGCGTACGCAGAGTCCGTGCGTGGACTTTGTAGGGTTCCGTTGGTTACCCTTCAGGTACAGAATCCCAAAAAGAAAGAAATGACCATTACTCTTCCGGATTCGAAGAAAACAAGTTATTTTTACGTATAATTTTTATTTCTTTATGTAACGAAATAGTTTCAAAACAAAGCTTAAAATTATTGAAATGAAACGAATAAGCTAAACAATAAAATCCTTCCTATTAATTGTGATACATTTGTTATCTACCGGTCCACACGCGTATTCGTCATTATGTCATTATACCTACGCTTGGTGCACGCCTGCTTGAAGCTTACTTATAAAACTGTCGACAACAGCGGCAGCAGCGTCGTGTCATAGCAGCTCCGTTGACAGTTACATAATTTTGTCACGCTTGGTGTACGTCAGGTGAAGCATACAGCTTCACCTGACGTACACCAAGCGTGTTCAATGACGAATACGTTTCTATGAAGCTACGTGTTCGTGGACATTAAGCCTAACTCTTCATTTTCCTCATCATTTAAAACTTTAAAACAGCCCATTAATCAAATTTTGATTTCCGAATTAGGATTCTCACACTGTACAATATTAATTTAGACAGTGCATGTCGAGCTGAAATTGAATCTTGGCTTAAGGACTTTTGGTGTTATAAAACCTGGTGCACAGCACACTGTACTAGCCAATAAACACCTAATTTTATAGGACTCTTATTATAAATTCAAAGTCCGTAATACTTTCATCTATTTGGTCGTGGTGGTAGCACCGTGTAATTACTTAAAACATTATAATCATCAAATAATAAATGAACATAGCTACGTATTTATGGTGTCTATAGACTATTAGAATGAAAACTTAAGCATATCTAAGTAACTACTACTGATCGTTAGTGATTGGTCTCGATAAGAGCCCAAAACTTATTTTTCGCGCACCACACTGCCTTCGTAATAGAAATTATTACATTATTCAAATACATAGAGTGTATATGAGTATCTCATTTGACTAAAACACTCATTCGGATGTCACGTTCACACTTAAAATAAAGAACTCTTTATTTTATGTGCGACGTGAACACAGGCTGCCTGTCGCCGCCGTTCTCAGGATCGATTGACTAGTTATTTAAATTAAATATTCAGAGCTTCTTAGCATATCACGTTAAACGTCAGGACCAGGTTCCTTGTTGGCTCAGAAACATTCTGAAAAAGGAGCTTTGACATAGACTCAAAGTATTGACAAACTTGCGATCTTGTTTTTAACGGTCAATATGACGTATACCGGAAGTTATCGAGTGTTACCTTGGCGATTTGATACCTTTTTGGTACTGATCACTGCTGAACGTATTGCTTAATTAATTGATTAGAACCCTGATTAATTAATGACTAGCCCAGCAAAGTAAGATGCGCGCGAGCCGTGTGTGCTATAAGCACCCACTCCTCGCGCCTATCTACTAGAACCCGATCTCTTTTAGAACGAACAATAAAAGGCAGCCTTATTCATACACACACTACGTACTTAAAATAATGTAGCATATTACGAAGCCCTGTGTGGTGCACGTAATCACGAGAATTGAACTCCAATGTCGACCTTTTCATATAACAAGTCAGACTAGTTACATAAAATCTAGAATATAAAAATATCCCATTTTCGACGATATATGCGAATAATGGAATAGTAGCGCTATTGGTTGTCATTACGCCTGCGCTTTATTTTTTGCTTTAGGTTGGGGCCCAGCGCCATTCTGCTTATTTTTACCTTCCGCATTTTTGGGTCCCTTAGGCCCGGGGCCTTTAGGTCCCGGTCCTTGGTTTGGCTTGTTATCATTTTTGCCATCACCCTTGTCATTTTTACCATCACCTTTATCATTTTTGTTTTTGGCCGGCGGAGGTGGGATCCTCTTGATAAAGAATCTGAACGACAATTTCTTGTCTTTAATATAGTGCACCAAAACTTCCAAAGGCAGAACGGCACATTTCCCTTGACGGAAGATCTCTTCGGGTTTAATGGCATCATTAATGCAATGTTCCGTGAACACGACTTTCCTTCTAGGATTCTGCCTGCTCAAGACGTGAATTTCATAAATATGGTCATGAGCCGCTTTCTTGCTGCCAATGTGCTGTATAGTCCAGTACACCATCTTTTGAAGAGTATCGATCTTCACAGTGATGATGAAGAGGAACTTGGTTTGGGCGACCAAGTAAAAGTGACGATCGTCGTTTTTAATGTCAACGTTGGTAAGTTCCACCTCTTCGTCAGTCGTGACGTTGCTGTGGGCAGGATGACGATCCTTAAAGTGTTCCATCATGTCCTTTAGCTTGCCTGTAGAAAAAATAAAAATTGTAAGTGCCTCATTAGTCTCTGTTATCTTGTGTGGTTAAATGAGTCATACTAATTGGTTCTTGGTAGATTGTAATTGTTGGGAGTTTAAAATTACCTGTCCAGGAACATTTTCCGAACACAACACCGAGCGGGCAGTCCATTTCTCGGAATATGCATTCCTTGAGATGTTCCTCCAAGTCCACTGACACCATGGTATAGACACATCCCGAAGATTTATTGGGACACGGCACTTTGGCCTGGAAAAGATTGACACAAAATTAATAGAGGAGCAGAGCTGTAATTATACTATAACAACAACTGTAAGTCTTATAATTCTATCATATAGATTGACTAGCATATTCCCCGCGACTTCATCCCCTTTCTCCTACATAGGATACGACGAATGAACCATAGTCAATAAATTTATACCCCCTTTTGTCCTGTTTGGGATGGATTTGTGAACAACCCAAATTTGTTAATCACTTATTTTCAGTTGAATTTAATTATACCAAGTTAAACTTAATCGGCTGGTGCGTTAAGATTCATTTTCTTTCTAACAAACTAAATGATCTTAAACCCCTCTATGATGTTACAAAAGAACTAATAATTACATTTTATATTACAAAGTATGTCAATTTATAATATTAGTAAAACAGCGCCAAAGGTATCACTCGCCCGGGGTCCTTAGATGGTTAAATCCGGCTCTGACTATACCTCACGTATGTGTACCTATACTAACGCGTTTTGGACGTGGAATTGTGGACACCAGCCCGACATTCATACATAGGTACTTACTAATTACCCACATGAAGTTAATTAGACTCCTGTAGCTAAAGTTTCTAACGGAGACAATAAAACCGTTGCACTTGTACCCATAGAAAACCATAATTATAAAGTTACCTTCGCAACAATTTCTTCCAACTGCCAGTTCCTCATTTGCGTGAGGTTCTGGCGGCATATGGGGCATATCGGCGGCAGCAGGTTCTGAGTGCAAGAGTTGCACAGACTGTGTCCGGACTGGCACTGGAATATCGGTGCACACATGGTCTCCAAACAGACTGGACATTCTGGCAAGTCAATCGCTACTGCTGCGGCCCTGTTGACAAAAAATAAACTCGTTATTCATACACTCTACCCCTCACTCCTTCTTTACCTAAGTAGGTTTCCCAGTAGTTATATGTAATAACTTAATATATCTACTGGGAAACCAATAGATAGAAGAATATAATAGAAATACTTTTATTTTGGACAGACAGCACAATGGTTACAAACACAAAGTAAAAAAGAACAAAGTACAGGATGCGCCGAGCGTGCCCGTACCGAAAGGGTGACCACCTCAGCATTTGCTGGGCGTCAGACACCCAGGGCTGGTTTTCAGTTGGCACCCCGCATTGACGTACAGAGATAAAGTAAGTAGGTGTTTATAGAAGCTGTTAAGTACCTACTTTAAAAAAATGACAGTGAAACGGAATTCCCCGCGATAAAAGTTCGCTTGTTGAGATAAGCTCGACGCTCCTGCGCAGTTGTCCGAGTTTTACACAAATCAAAGAGTAACCGTTTCGGGGATTTCAACTTTAGTTAGATTTAAAGTTGGAAACTCACTTTTTATTCGGTTTTGCTGTCGCCATTTTTGGTTAGGTACTGGTATAAAACTGTGAACAAAAGAGACATAAAATGTTAAATGTAATTATAGCATGTAACGACGTACCTACACAAGTAGTTTATATATGTACCACTGTATGTGTAGGTACTATAAGTAGGTACTTGTGTAATCACAGGACCAATGTTCTGTGGTTACACCTAATAATAACATGGATTGAAATGGCTCTACTGCTCTATCTTTTCTTTGTTTACTAACACAAAAAAAAGTTTAAATAACTAGTGTTAATTAAATGAACGCTTGATTATAGTCACTTGATGATAGGTAGGCACTCTTTAGGGTTCCGTACCTAAATCGGCAAGAACGGAACCTATAAGTACACTTATTTGTCCGTCTGTCCGTAAAGACCCTTTTTGAGGTATGAAATTGAAATTAATATCGAATTCTCAGGTCTGCTACCCCACTAAGTAGCAGTGAAAAAATCAAAGCTCTAAGTCAACGCAAATTAAAGATAAGGCCATTTATGTTCCGTTTAGGTGCACATTTTGACACTCACTAGGAAATCAAAACCTCTAAGGTACTTCCCGTTGACCTAGAATCCTGGAATTTGGTATAAAGCAAGGTCTAATAGCACAAGTATAGGAATAAATCTAAAAACTGTAATTTTGTAGTTATGTCACAAAAATAACTTTTTGTTTTTCGGTAATCTTTAGATTCGATTCGGGAATTAAAATATTTACGTAAGTTTGTCGGTAGGTACGGGCCCCTGAGCGCGCGAGTCCGAATCGCACTTGCCCGGTTTTTATTGTACTAAATTAATTGTATTATGTTCTAAACACACTATCTATCTAGCAATTATCCTGAAGAATAACATATATTTTTATGATTCTGTTTACTGCAGTGGATCCTTCTTTCTTTACTTCGTGAGTGGAACATATTTCTACTTTGGCGTATAATAAAACTAGCGGTTAGCTCCTAACCAGAGATTTGACGGCTATTATTAAAACTCTAATGGCATTAATTAATGAGTTCATGTTATTAGATTTTTGATAATACAACGATCTATAAGTACATAATGCCTTTCTTTGTTTTAAAGTAATTAATTACAAAAATTGCCTGATAAAACTAATTGGATGGTAATGGTACCAGCTTATCAGAGAGCCTTTGTTACTATAGTAAGTATATCTCATTAAGTAAATTGACATTATCCACTCGATTAAAGGAAAAGATGTACAAATCGGTAGCTACAACTAAGAGACAAATGTTAATCTTCTTTTGATATTAGAGGCCCAACCACGAATTCTTAACGCGATCCATTTTACGATCAAAAGCGTCCATTACACGATAGGTTTTGCTGTCAGTTTTGGCACAGTCAAATATTTGGATTGACGAAAAACCTACCGTCTAATGCGATGACTGACGTTTGCATGACGAATACTTAATGGCGACAAAATTCCATCATTCAAACTTCATTCATAATTGATGGTTTTCATTGACACTTGCATGACCGTGTAATGGACGCTTAACTGAACTGTTAGGATGGAGCTATATAGGCGTCCAGTACACGGTCAGTCAAGATATTTGACTGTGGCAAAACTGACACAGCTCCATCCCTGTTCCTCGCTTGCACGCCTGATATTTTAACACGTGATGGTAAGGCCCTAGGTAGCAATATAAGTAGTACCTAATTAACAATACTATACAAAAGTATGGCTGTCGTTTGAAAACGGTCGACTGCACTTCGGATGTTAAACGTAACAGACAACAGGTGAAACAGGCCACAACAAACAATCATTATTTCTTGTGATTTAAAATGGCTGCTCGGGAAATCCCCGGCCATTTTCCCTATTACCGTCATCTCGTAATTGATCTCAAATCGGTTGTCAGACACGTACAAGATATATAAAAAAAACAATGGTTATTTACATAAACCCAGCATAAAACATGTACCTACTTAATTAATTATGTCGAGTAGGTATGTGCTAAGAGATAAATTTAATGGTAAAATAAAAAATATAATTAGTAATACCCAGTTATTTATCACTCTTTGTTGTAGGAGCTGCTACGGATGTAGGTAGCTGAACGTTATCAAACTGTAACGTGAGGAACATGAGGTATTGTAATGTTTCTAAATGTAAACATTAGTTCAGCTTCTAAGAACAATATGGCATGGGTTCAATGAAGTCTGCGGGAATGTTCGGAAGAGTACCGTAGCTCTCATGCTAACAGCAACTTTCTAAAGGAACACCAGGGTGGATTTTAGTCAGTAAAAGTCTGACACTCCCTGTCGCTCCTTGTTGAGCGAGAGAAGTTATTTGACGATGATTGACCACCCAAAAAGACAATGGTATCAACGAGGTTCTAAGCTTGCCAAGTTTAATGGCAGAGCATAATCCATACTTCAATTTGCGAAAATAGGTCTGTATGTCTTTAACGTTTTCACAACACTAGTGCGGAAAACAGTCTATTGCGTGCCTAAAAGCGGTGGGATAAGAGCGAGTTTTCGAGTAAGTGTATTGAAAAAACATTTTTAATGCGGATAAAGCAGCGGATAAAAGTTAGTATGCTATGGTACCAATTGTTTATAGACTTACAGACCTTTAGGTACACACAACCATTTTTTTACTGTTGTCTCGTAAAAGTAGAAAGTATGCCTGTGTCACTCAGTGATTATTAAGTAGCATTTTACTAGTGAAAGAATTTTTGAAATTGGTCCAGTGGTTTTAGTTTTTCATTACAAACAAAAATACCAATCTTTCCTCTTTATAATTATAATATATTAACATGGAACACCTCAAATAAAAAACTTGTACCATTTCTGAAATGGTTATAATTGTGCAGTTTTGTTTCGTTATTATCAGAGAAGAGGTTAAAGGCAGGAAGGTATCAAATTAAATACCATCAAACGAGGTGAATAGGAACCCATGGGGTGAACAGGAATAAATATAGATATAAAGAATCAACAGTACTCAAATGCTGGGAAAAATTGATAATTAACGCGAAGATCCCCTTTTCAAACTATTCACCCCGTTTGACTGTACTTGTTGAAAGAAAGAAAGAGTTGCATAATCTAGATTTTAGTACATGTAACTAGATTTTAGTAAACTAGAAAGTGTACTTACCTACTTAGTTTGTTCACAAGTTAATACAAAAACAAAATACAAGCTTAAAGCAAGTACTCTAACCCCAAGGCTTATTTAAATAAAGCCCAAGCTTTATTTGCACACTTGATTCAAGTATTCAAGTTTGAAGATTGCCTACCAAAAGTGATCGCCATTTTGTATTGTCCACTCATACCTATGTGTTCTACATTATCTCTTAGAGGTACTCACACAAGTTGTAAGTTTCAGGGCGATAACGATAAATGATAACGATTGGAATTTAGTCATGGATGGAAGGATAATTTAATATCAATAATACCTACTTATAAAACTCTGTACAAACAAATTTATAACAAAAAACTTAAAATACGGATGCAAGGTGATTGAATGGTAAAATATTAAATGGCAGACGTACCACATACGTATTTATCTTATTTCACGAACTAAGAATTCGGTTCGTCATTTAATTGATAAAAACAAGTGGAAGTCGTCTAAGTACTATGTTATAATTATTTACCTGCTTTTTGAAGGACAATTTAATTATCATCAGATCAAACCGGCACGCCATTTTGCCAAACAATGCAAGCGCTATTTTCTATCAATACGATTTATTTTAATATCTATGTACAAAATGAATGTTTCAATAGTAGAATGAAAGACTTACCTTGTATGGATATCGTGTAAGGAGATTATAGAGAGCTGGAACCCGATTGTGCACGATGCAACAGCCGATCTCAAAATTTGCGTCTACAACACTCGAATGCCGTTTATAAATGCGCTCGCCCGCTCGGTGACGTAGTGGAGTCACATTCTGTGTCTTTGCATATCGTGCAACAAAGTTTATGCAATAAACTTTAGACTTTACTACTACGAAATAAAGTTGATTTCTACAAACGTTTGCCACAAATGTCGGGTAATCCTAAAAATTGGTGGGTGGTGTTGCCATGTAAATTTATTGACGTTGTCTTTGGTTTCATCCATGCAAAAAGGTTAAAAGAGAAACCGTGTTTTTTACCCATTCGTGCTCGCCATTCGCCTCGTTCACTTTGTATGTTTCGTCGAATCACGAGGTGATTAGCAAGCAAGAATTTGTAAATGCAGTATAAAATAATATAATAACATTAGCTTTAGCAGTAATTTGAGTGACATTTTAGATTAGCCTTTGGTAATTACAATGTTATTGTTTACTTTGTAATAATAGTTTTAATTGATTTATGTTGTACGTGACTATTTATTTTTATTTATCTTATTATTAAATATTACTGTCTTTATCGATGCTACTTTTACTTTAAAGAGATGCGGGATATTAGAATCACCAACGCGTCGCTGGAAACTAAAGTCATTGCTTGTGAGTAGTGTGACAGAAAATAAAAAAAATGGCAAGACAACGCGAAAAGCTGTCAAATACGTAAAATAGTCTAGTTTGTTCTGTCGATCCCAAGGATCTTGTATTCCCTACGGACTTAAAAAAATCTTTTTCGATTCCGTCCGACCATCTGATAACCGCTCCGCCCTAGGGCGCGTGAAGTTATTAGATGATTTCTCACCTCTGAAAAAATATAAATGTTTTGTTTGACGGCGTTATGTGTTTCTTTCTTTTTCTTTCAATAAAACAATACAATCGACAGTGTTTTCCTCGGAAAAGTTTATAAAATAAAACTTTGTAGCTTCGTAAGTCTCGAAAAAATACATGATTTTATTCGATCTAATTTAATTTAAAAAAGTGTCCACGATGCGATTGTAATATTTTCACTTCCTACAAATTACGCTTCATCTAGTTTAGTTGACAGACTTTTCTAATACCGTCGGGATTTTTTGCAGGACTTAGGGGTGACCAGACGGTTGCAAACTAGCGTTCCAACCAAGGTGACCTTGGTTTATATGTTTGGTTTGTTGCGTTGCGGCTACATGAATGTAAACTACGCGCCAACACGTTCGGTTGTTGGGAAAACTCACCTCCCAACCAAGGGCGTTGAAGGTCATGGATTAGAACTGCTGTCTACACGGATTGAAACTACTAAGGTCACCTTGGTTGGGTCTTTGGTTTGCAACCGTCTGGTCACTTCTTTATCGAGTAAAGTTTAGTGAATGGCTTAATTATTCGCAAATTGATTCCTATTGGATATTGTGATGTAAAATCGTTGAAGTTTTGTATCTCAAGTGTCTGCACAACTCAAATCATTAAAACCGGCGCGATCTTGGTAAAATAAAGCTGGGAATTTTATTGTACCTACATTATTGAAGCTCGCCGAGAAGGTTAACGACACCTTTACCGGCAAATGAATAATGTGAACTTTAGAATATGTTAGAAGATCGGTGTTCTAATGGAAAACAAATCGAATGTATTCTGAAAATCGGAATCTCAAATGAAATATTTTCTACACTAACTAATTGCACAAAAACGAAACCAAAGACTACAATAGTATCACAAAACTTGGTGTGTCCAGACTTGGCGAGTGCGCCGCTTGCGAGCCGCTTGCGAACAGCGCGCGTGCATTTCGCACACGACTTGTTCGCGAGTACGAAGCCCCTGCGCCGCGCGCGCTTCGTTTGAACATGAAATGCACGCGTGCAGTTAGCAAGTAGATTAGGTACATTCATTCTCATAAATTCCTGTGTCCTCAACGATAGAAATTGGTTTTGTTAACTATAAGTTGAAAGTTCAAGCTTGTATGAAAATACTACACAAGAGGTTTATTTTATTTTTTTCGAAAAGAAAAGTTACTGAACGATATTCAAACAAATTTTCGTTAATGGACCTGCTATTTGGACACACAAAAGTTTAGACGGCACTTAAACTTGAACCTTAACGCCACAACCGATTCTAGGGTAAACAATACAATGAATAGAATAAGTCATTACTACCCTCTAGTGTATTGTTGCTTATAGTTTATCAATCTTTATTGAAGACGAAGCAATATTTAATTTTAATTAAATTATAAAAGCTGTATTATTGGCAACTTTTTATTACCTTAGATCTTAGATGGTTCTAGTTGGATCTACCTCTAGTACAGTACAATTATTTAGTGATTTTCTGAAGACTTGATAATGAGTCTAACGACTTGCAAATTTTAGGGCTGGCATCACTGCCAAAAATGTGACAGTGATTAAAGCCAAAGCACCGTCTTAAGGGCCTATTACACTACTCGATATTCAGACAGTCTTAGTCGATGTCGCGTAGTGTAATAAGGGTTAGACCGGTTTTACTCGGAACAAAAAATAAGTAGTCTGATGTGTCGTGTGCTGAATATCGCGTAGTGTAAAGGCCCATTATTATGTTTTTCTATTTATCTCATCGTTCCGTTTTATTCCTTTACACGACATTGGCGTAAGTAGCTCTTTTTCTTGTGTGAACATAGATTAAGACTGACTGAATATCGAGTAGTGAGTATCCCTCTCTAGTCTGTGGAGTGTAATAGGCGTTTAAGACTGAAGATCTTTGTATCCATGATAAAAAAAAAATATGACAGTGAGATTTTTTGAAAAAAAAATTGAAGAGAGTGACAGATTTGTAGAAAAAAAATTATGACAGTGACAGACGTGACAGACACAGATCAGAGTATAAGACAGATTTGTAGATTTGAAAATGAATTTATGAGTGATTCTAATGGTGCTAGAATATTTAACATTCAAAATTCTATATGAATGTACAAGGTTTGATAAAAGCCTAAATACGAGTTTTTTTTTAAACAAGAGTTTAAGTTCTAAGTTTGCACAATGTGCACTCAACTGTTTTCTTAAGCCGGTTGTTTGCATAGCTTCACTTTCTTTCGATAGCTTTTATATTGGAATCTGAAAGGAAAGTTAATACAGCATTTCATAACCGAATTTTACCTTGTTCCATAATTTTCATTGTAAAAGCAACCTCAAAATGAGTGAAGCGAAGGAAGAGGTCGAAAAAAATAAGTTTACCGTCGCACACATGCAAAATAGCCTGGCACCCGTATTAGAAAACATTAATAATCATAACTACGTAAAAGTTAATCTTATTAAAAATTGTTCCTATGTAGGGTTTATGCACTCAGTTGACCCAGTTACTATCAGGTAAATTATTATGGTTTATTAAGGTTCTACCCTTCCACACTTTTACGATAAGTCACCTAATAGTACTCGTAACTAAAACAAACTTCAACAACAATCAGTACTTGTTCGAGTATAGGTTACCTTCGAAGCCAGCTGCCAAACTTACTAAATTACCTATATTCAAACTCATTCTGTAGTTTTGCTTCTGAGAATGTTTCTGACCTATAAAATAAAAGAAAATTTTGCATTTAAATATCCTAAAAGCACACTTACCATCTCATAAGAAATTAGAAATTACTTTATGTATTGTCATATAATTCATGTTCTCTTTTACAGTATTATCCTGTCAGTACCTCAAGGAGATGCTTACAAAACAGTCATTATTCCTGGTCATGCAATAGTGGACATTTCATTCCAAGAAAAACCTACAAATATTGTACTACCACCGAAGAAAGAAATTCCAACAGAGTCAAAACAAGACATATTGAGACGAAAAGCAAGACTAATATCTTGGTTCAAAACAAACTTGCTGCCTGTCGTAGAACTAGACACTAAAATAGTAATTGGGAATGTTACTCTAATAGAGCCATACAAGGTTTCAGATATAAGTACAGATAATCCTATAGTTGCTATGCGAATAAAAAATGTCATAGAAAAAATGCCAGAACATTTTGAACCAAAATAAGTGTATTTGTTGATGTAATGTTATTATATGTGTAAGCATACATTTTTGTTTTATTGTGGCTTTGTTTTTGGCCATGTGTTTGAATAAAATAATGGTGGGACACATTAAAAATTACAACAACCCAAAACACTACCTATTCAATCAGCCATAAAATCTATTATAAAAAAAAACTGGGTAAGTGCGAGTCGGACTCGCGCACTGAGGGTTCCGTACCTACAAACTTACCTATATATGAGTATGTGAATAGTTCAATTCCCGAATGGAGTCTCGAAGATTTTTCGAATCGCAAAAAAGTTTTTTTTTTTCAATAAAGGTTTTTTAGTTTTGTGATCCATAAGGGTTCCGTTTTTCCTTTTGAGGTATGGAATCCTAAAAATTATAATTTGAAAGATCAACATCATCCTCATTTGATGATCATTTTGATTTGAGGAGGATTGATGACTCAAGAAACCTTCAAATTCATTTTAAGAGTAATAAAAGTAGTGTATCAATTCAACAGAACTCTGCTTCCGCTTCTGCAGAAGTTCCGCAAGCTTCTTAACTTCCGTTTCCGCTTCTGCTTCCGCAAAATTTATAACAGAAGTCTAAACGGAAGAATACAGCGAGGAGCGCGGGGAAGGGGGGCGCGTGAAAGACTGGACACATCGGAAGAGGCGCTGGCACGGCGGCGGTACACAAACGTATCACAACGAGTTTATTATTGTTTTTTTTTATTCTTTCTGCGCATCACCGCGCCTCGTGACGTGATTACGACGTTAAACCTTCTGTTGTTTTAGAAAGATAAATTTGTGCTTTTTCTTCATACTACAAGGTGTCTCAAAAGAAAGTTCACATTTAAATCTTTTTTTAAAAGAAAAGTCTTAGCTTTATTGAAAAAATGTTTATTTTATATTGAAGTACACTGTTTGGGAATTTATTTTTTAAAAATAACATCGTCCAAATGTAAACCGTTGCGCTCTCGGCATTCATTTAGTCGGGCACTAAAATTGCCTATGACAGCTCGGCAGGTAGTCTCCGTGATGGCTGCCATTTCATGACGGATATTTTCTTTTAATTGTGCCAGGGAAGTCGGTTTATTAGCGTAAACTTTTGATTTGACATAACCCCACAGGAAAAAATCCATAGGCGTTAAATCGGGACTCCGTGGAGGCCAATTTATGTCACCTCGCCTGGAGATTAATTTGTTCGGAAAAATTTCTCGAACTCGAGGCAGAGATCTGTTGGACGTGTGTGAAGTTGCTCCATCCTGCTGGAACCATGTTCTTTGGTTGTAACCAGGAAAGTTTTGCAGTTGGGGTACGAAAAACTCGTCTAACATCTCCACATAACGCTCTGAATTCACTGTGAGTGTGCGTCCCCTTCCATCTTCAAAAAAGTAAGGGCCGATAATTCCTCGCGCCGACATCGCTGCCCATACGGTGACTTTGGGTGAATGTAGCGGTTTCTGATGTTTTTGTTTTGGGTTGGTTGCACTCCAGTAACGACAATTTTGCTTGTTTACATGCCCATTCAGGTGAAAATGGGCTTCATCGGAAAACAAGATGTTGGTGAACGTTGGAAAGCGCTCAATCATCTGATTTACAAAGGCAAGCCTCTGACCAGCATCTTGAGGCTTCAGTTCTTGCACTAACTGAATTTTGTACGGGTGCAGCTTTAAATCTTTGTGTAAAATGCGGCATAATGAAGATCTGTGCACATTTAAAGCAACAGCACGCTTCCGAATCGAGAGGTTTGGATCATCTCGAATAGACTGAGTAACACTGTCCACGTTTTCGGCTGTTCTTGATGTTCTTGGTCGCCCAGATTTTGGTTTCTCCAGAGTTGACCCAGTCTCTTCAAACTTCTCAACCCATTTTGCAATGAGACGAGTGCTAGGCGCATCATTTAAGTGACGAATATGTCGAATACTGCAGAATTTTCTACGCGCTACAGTCGCCGAATTACCGTTTTTGTAAAACTCACGTACGCACAACGCACGGTCCGCACCAGAGAAACGCTCCATAGCGACTAAATTCCCAAGAGCCAGACTACCGACTGACATACCCCCCGCGCCCCTCAGAATAGTTGCTTTCGCGTAATAAGATAAGCAAATGTGAACTTACTTTTGAGACACCTTGTATTAATACTTCCGCTTCCGGATCCGCAAAGATTTACCTTTGACATCTGTTTCCATTTCCGCTTCCGTTAAGACATTTCCGTTGCATCACTAATTAAAAGAAAACAAAGTTAACTTTATTGTTTTCACTTGAATGGAAACACCAAAAACCTATATTTAATAAACAGTATCTATAAAGAATAGAATAGAATAAACTTTATCTAGGTTCCCTTCGCGAAAGTGAAGTAATTAGAAAGACTATTTGATTTTATGTTACCACAAATGTTACAGACTATGAGGGTAGGAAGAGTATACCTTGCAATAAAGAGGTCCATTTAATCTTCCAGTACATACCTATTTGTAAAAAAACTCGTTGCATATTTTAGATATCTTTTTCTTTATTATGAATATAGTTAAAGTTTTCTGCTTTGAAAGTTTTCTCTGGGTACCAACTCTATCCGTAATAACGATAAAAAATTAAAATGTGCTAGGAGCACGTTGTGATTCAGTCAGTAGTTTATTTACACACAGAGTACTTTGTACATACTGAAATATGTTTTAGTCGGTTGAACAGCATTCCCGCCTACTCGCACACTAATGTCACATCACATTTACTACCGGCCGACGGCCGTCGTCGGCGCAACCCTGACAGTTGATTGTCGAGATAGGCGGCCGTTTGTAGTGCTTCGTATTTAATTCAGATAAGAAATTATTTTACTATTTTCGCAACTCTCTCTCAATTTACGGCATTTAGATATAAATTAATTTAGCGTTTCCAAGATATTAAAAATGACCGAAAAACCAGACAGAAAAGTGCAATATTTGGCGGGTGTATGCGGTGAGTAAACAATATTTAAAGCGCGAAATTTTGAAATAAAACAAGTGTTCTACAATTACATTTTTCATAAAAACTTCAGCTGCGTTCGCGTTTACATTTACCGGAGCAACTCTGGCATGGTCGTCGCCGGCGATTCCAAAGTTCAAAAATGGTGAAACGAATGTTATTATCACAGATGTAAGTAATGTTAGCAATCAAACAGATAATAATATAATTGAAGATAATTGTTTGCCTATTAATATACCACTACCGCTTTGTTTTAATGTTCTGATTGCAGCTCAGTTTTATGTCAAAAAATGAACAATGGCTAGAAAGTAGGACAACAAATGAACAAATGGTTTCCAGTTGCAATTAAAGCACTTCATAGTAAACATAAATTAATAGCTTAATCTCTCAGAAACAGTTTACAAAATATATTGTAACACTCATTGCTAACCATTCAATTCAGCGAATTGGTAAACACTCAATTAAATAATTATAAATATTTATAATGAAGATTAATGTTCCCAATAACATAATACACGATACTGTTATCGAAATTGAATCATCATTTTCCCATAGCTGTGTAGGAAGGTCTACCTTCTCTTTATTTATCTGTGTCATGTCAACTCATCAGATCCATGTTCCAATAATATTCAGTAAAGAAAGCTGGCTGGGCATCATACATGATCATGAGAGGTAAAAGATCGTTATGGTCTACATGTGACAGCCGGTGGTCTTAGGATATTTTCGAGCACCCCAGGCTTAGACCGATAGGGCTGCGGGATGGTGCGTAAGAGATACCGTGGCCATAGAACGCAAAGGTCAACTGAGGGAACACAGGTCCAACTCCACCCAGAGGCAGGAGTTGTAAACTTGAGGATTTATTTGATGATTTTCCACCTCAAAAAATCTTAGACAGATGCAACTAAAGCCGTATTATACTTCATATTTATTTTATGAGAAAACAAGAAATGCACAACTTTTACTTTTAGTCTGGTTTTATAAAAAAAAAAATAACGAGTTAAGTATAGTTCACGCACACTATACCAACCCGACTTTGTGAAATAGAATCTGCAGCTGCCTATACATATATGTACAGACACAGACATCGTGGGTGGTGTCCCTGCACTCGGCAGGGGCGCTCCTGGGGTGCTACTTCGGACAGGTGTTGAACGAGAAGGCTGGAAGACGTCGCACTTTCTTTGGCTCAGCCGTCCCGGCGCTCTTAGGTGCGGTACGTTGTATCATACATGACTAAGATATAAGAGACATTTATAAGAAACACCTTACAATTCCATAAAATTTTTAGGGTAAGATATCGGAGGTAGGTACCAATTGCTACTTCGTTAAGAGGACGCCCGTGCGGTCCCATACAAAAAGGCTTCTGGTTTTCATTTTAATTTATTAACTGAGATGAGTGCGGGTTAGTAGGTACCATAATTTATTTTTGTATATTTTTTTTATCCTTGCATAATTGTGGTATGTACTTACCTACCCGTTTCTACTTCTATGCAACTATTTAGTTCCTTACATCTTAGAATGAACTAATTCGTTGCATACCTCGAGCATCTTATTTATATGCACACACAAAAATAAAATTGTTCATACAAAGAGAGAAGATTCTTATTGTAAGGGCGGCAACAGCTAAGTAAACCATCAATGATATCTAGGAGTCTTAACATTACCATATTTTTCAGGTTGTCCTCCTAAATACAAGCTTACCTGAGCTGATGTATATAGCCAGGTTTCTGATGGGGCTAGCGACAGGAATAATAGCTGTGGTGAGATTTATAATTATTGTGGACTTACTCCATTCTTCTTGTCAGATCTTACCTCTCTTAGGCAACTTAGTTGTCAGCCAGTATTATACAATTTATCAGATTCATTAAATCTATAATAGCTCAAATATTATCGGAGAACTACACTTGTAAAGAGCTAATATATTTTAAGCACGATTTTCAAATATTCCCTATCTTTATCAAATCTTTCGGTTAAGTATATTTCCACTTTCTTTCAGGTCACAATGATATACGTAACAGAAATAGCGGACAAGGAGATTCGAGGTGCATTAGGGATGACAGTTCAAGTTATGAACAACTTCGGAAGTTTGACAGTCTACAGCATTGGACCTTTCGTCTCGTACACAGCCCTAAACTGGATTATAATGATTATACCCATTTGTTACGTCTTGCTGTGTCTATGGATCCCAGAGTCTCCTTATTATCACCTGAAAGATGGGAGGTTCGAGGCAGCGAAGAGAGAATTCAAGAGACTTCAAAGGAATCAAGACGAAAGAGTGAGTATCGAGTAGAACTTATGACGTTCAATGGTAATATTTGAGGGAAGATTTACAGGACCTACCATTTATACAGCAGAGCTTCTTCCAAATTTCATACAAGTCACTTGGAAAAGATCCAAGTTCGTATTATAGAGCCAGCTAAGGTTATCATCAGATTACGGAGATTTAAGAACTAATCTTTTATTGTTATTGCATGATCATTCCGTTTTCAATCTTGCGCAATTATCATTAAAGATTAACTGGAATCAACAGCTGTTGGCGTGTTGAAGTTGAAACATCGCCTAACTACCCTAAAATCTGATGAAAGTTGGTTTTGGCATTCTTTTTTTTTTGTTTAAACTTTGCCCCACATGGCCACACTAGGAATAACCGATGGGACACCCAGACCCAGAACACTTATCTGTAGGCTATTGTATATTTGTCCCGTGCGGGAATCGAACTCACGACACGCAGCGGAGCAGCCAATCGCTTAACCACTGCGCCAACCGTGCAGTCAAATTGTTATTGTTTTATCATAGCACTTCTATATTTTAGGTGCTAGATGACCAGATGAAGATAATGCGCGACCATGTTAGGGAAAGTATGGAAAACAAGACGACCCTCAAGGAACTACTAACGAACATGAGATATAGGAAGGCTGTATACATAGTGACAGGTAAATATGTAAGTACACAAGTACATTGACTATATTTTTGACCGGTTGAGGGTCGAACTTAAGATGAAAGCGCCCTGTAGGCCGGTAGCCCGCGAAAATCAAAATGCTTTAAGTTTTTTTGGGTTTTGCAGGCCAGTGTCACGTAATCACGTTGTATATACTGAATATATATATTTTTTAAATTGATATTAACTAGTGCTTAACTGCGATCCGCCCTTATGGTAAGCAATAATGCAATCGTTGTTGGTGAAGCGCACTAGTTTATTAAGATTTATGAGCCTATTCATTCTAGCCTTGAAGACACCTAAATTATAATCCGACGGGAAAAAAATAGCAGGCAAATTGTTTCAGTACTTTCAATTGTTTCATGAAAAAGTCAATCAATAGATTTAATTGAGCTGTGGTGGCCGAGTGGTAACGGCCCCGACTTACGAGTTGTAGGGTGCGGTTTCAAACCCAGCCAGGCGCATTAATTTGTGTACCTAATTTATTTCATCATCACTGCTCTCTAAACGGTGAAGGAAAACATCGTGAGGAAACCGGCATGTCCTAGAACCAAAAATTAAAAGACATGTGACATACCAACCCGCACTGGGCCCGCGTGGTGGATTACGGCCCATTCCCTCTCCTAGAGAGGCCTGAGTCCCAACAATGGGAACATTATAAGGCCGATTATGCTATGTTAGGGTTAATTGAACTGAGAAACTTATTGTTATTGTGTTTTATTAATCACGTACTTAAAATGAGTAGTCTACTACTAGTTTTTAAAAGTCTGTGGTTTTAATGAGTAGGTATGATTATATAGATACATGATGTCAATATCGCATATTGTTTGTACCTGTATTATTCGATACTGAACTATAAATTGCAAAAACGTACGAAAAATTTAAATTTGCGGGCTACCCTGTGGCTTTTTCGTGAGGTGGATAATCGTCTAATTACTTCTACCGCCCTAGGTTGGAGCGGGAGAAGGGTGTCAGACTTTTACCGACTAAACCCTACTTAGGCTGATCTTAGGTGGGACCCACATAAGAGCTCCAGTACTATCCAGTTAAACATTGGTCGAAGTTAAGTCTAACTGATTTTTAGGGTTCCGTCGCCAAATGGAAAACGCAAAAAACGGAACCTTTATAGATTCCCCATGTCTGTCTGTCCGTCCGTAGGTATGTCACAGCCACTTTTTTCCGAAACTATAAGAACTATACTGTTGAAACTTGGTAAGTAGATGTATTCTGTGAACCGCATTAAGATTTTCACACAAAAATAGAAAAAAAACAATAAATCTTGGAGGTTCTCCATACCAGGGTTGTTGCTGATGCAGGATTTTGTCACATCAACGGATGCTGATGCTGATTTTAAGTTTTTTTTTAAACACTGAGTTTCATAGCTTTTAGGTAAGTAAATATTATAATAAAAGATATATTTAAATGATTCTGTCTGTAAAATATTTTCTTAATTTCTGGTTTTCAGTAATGCAGGTACGTAAACCGCTTACAGAATTGCGCCATTAAATTAAGATCAATAGCCAACGAGAAAAATGCCTGTGACAAACAGACTGATAGACGGGAGACACAAACAAATACGTGTATCGAAACCTAAAAAACTACACCATGGTAAATAAATTTACTAAAACTTTTTTGCTTCTATGAAGGTTAAATTAATAAATAATTACAAAGAAATTAAGGCATTTAATTACTTACATTCTTTAGTCGAATTTATTTCAACTTGTCGTACTCTTCGGGATGTATACCTATTGATCTCAATTGATTTTTTAGTAACGTATTTGTACGTCCTTTGCGTGAATAATTCTTCTTGCATATTATACAGTTTGCGGTACCTTGATTCACTAATCTAAACTACTGCCAAATTCCGCTTTTTAAAAATCATAAACACTCACCAAAACAATGCGCTCTGCATACACTTTGCTTGCAATATTGACTAAATCACACAGAATAATATTGACGGTTTTTTTTTAAATGTACGTATTTTGATTGGCCTAAACTCGGAAGCGGCAACGGCACGTGCTATTATATTAAATTCCTCCCTCCGTCGGTCATGTCGCGACACGAACTTTGAACATCAGCATTTAGACATCAGCAACAATCAATGCGGATGCTGATGCTAATGCGGAAATTAATGCTGATGTTCCGCTGATGCTGATGCTGATATTCGCTACAACCCTGCTCCATACTTAGAACCGAAACTCAATTTTGTGTGTGGGGTATCTATGGATAGGTCTTCAAAAATGTTATTGAGGTTTCTAATATCATTTTTTTCTAAACTGAATAGTTTACGCGACAGACACTTCCAAAGTGGTAAAATGTGTCTTAATCATTTAGAATTCTCAGAGAATGATAAAACGAAAAAAAAATATGATGTAGGTACATTACTATACAAACTTCCACCGAAAATTGGTTTGAACGAGATCTAGTAAGTAGTTTTTTTTAATACGTCGTAAACCGCAATTTGCCCTCAGAACCCTCAGTACGCGAGTCCGACTTGCACTTGCCCAGTTTTTAAAAATAAGTAAGTAATAAAAGGAAATCCGAGGAACAGCTCTTTTATAAGAAGCTCATGATTTAGTTGTTGTAACTAACTTAGGTAAGTACTCTTCGTCGAGGTGAATAAATATTTTAAAATTAAGCATAAACAGCCTTATATTTCTACTGCTGGGACTCAGTGCTCTCTGAGAGACTACTTTTACGTTATATACAGTCTATAATTGGATCGTAATCGTATTACCTATACAAGTTTAACGATTTTTATAGTTTGTTTGTCTAGGACTTGCAGCTACTAATAGCCTCGGTTGTAGTAAAGGAAGATAAATAGGTAGTACCTACATTATGTCTGGCTTACAAGTGTACCTACGTATCAACTAAGTACATAACTTATTAAGGTCATTGTCTCGGAACTTTATAACGAATTATCTGCCCCCTGCGCTGCGTCATAGTTACTTCTTCGCTTCCATTCGTCGTAGCGTTATGTTATATAGCCTCCCTCGATTAATTAAATATTCAAAACTAAAAAATCTTTAGGGGCTCTACGTAGCAGTAATGCGAGCAAGGGAGGCACCCGAAATCGTGAAGTGGAGACAAGCCTCTCGCCCCGGCCCCTGCCAGAGACGCCCCGGGCATCTGGAATCTCTCGCAGATTCCCGCCCACCTTAGGCGCAGGCTTACGGACGGCGAGCAGTGCGTGACCTTTTCACTAACCCAACATGAGTGTCTTGTACCGGGTGATAAGCATAGGTGCTTACTGATAACCCAATCAGCTGTTTGATAGGTAGGTGCGGATGAGATCAGTCAACAAAGGAGCAGTTATTATCTACATAGTATTGACGAATTCCTCGATAGGTTCATTCCGTTCATTTGTAATCGCCCAGGATCCAAATTGTATGTTATGACATATCAACGCACAGCCAAAACTACTGGAATTAGGAGCGTGAAATTTTGCACAAGGTTTCCTTTTATGACGTAGGCGAACACTAAGAAAGGATTTTACAAAATTCACTCCCTAAGGGGTTGAAGCGGGGGTCAAAGTTTGAATAGAGAAAACTACTTTCACGCGAGCGAAGCCGCGGGCAGAAGCTAGTATATTATAAAGAGATAAAGTTTGTAATTTTGTTTGTAGGAAATAATCTCTGGAACTGCTGAACCGATTGTGAGAATTCTTTCACCAGTAATTCCTGAGTGACCTATGCTATATTTGATTGTAATTATTAATATTTTTTTAAATATTTCAAGCGCGGCAAAGCGGGCACGGTTCAATAACTACTTACAAAACGGAATTGTACCCACATTTTGCTTGTCTTTAGACTGGGTACTCGTATGATAAATAGAGTTGGTTTGTCTATTCCATTGTTATTACAATGTTTATATCATAAACACGTAATGCAATTTATAATTATAACGTACACATTGTCAATGCAAACTCCCAACCTTGTCGTTGTTTACCTAATATAACTGTGTTGACTCAGACAGTTTCGGAAACCTACATACTATGATAGATACAATTGTCAGTTTCGAGATACGAATTTTATCAGTTTTATCTAAATAATGAAGACAGTCTACTAACAATAAGCGATAGATATAGATACTGTTATCAGAGAGTGTAAGACTGCAATTCAATGTTCCCAGCTTGATCATGAATTAGCCAGTATATCAGCACAAAATGTTCGAGTTATAAAAAGTAACGTGAAATAATTTTTACACGAAACTGTATCTTTGCAACTTTCTACGGTAGGGTCCTCCCTGCCAGGGCGTCGAATTCTTCGAAAGAGTTAGTCACAAAGGGCAGCTGAAGGACCACTGGGTTTTAGTAAGTAAAAGTCTGACACGCCTTCTCGCTCTACCCAGAGCGGGAGAAGTGAGGGCTTGCGGACCAAGCACGAGTCGTCAACGGCGCATAGTGTTCCACGCGCGTCTCAAGGAGATGTCAGCGAAACCGTAGGGGCCCAGCAGGCCGACGCCTACTGGGACATGGGTTCGCTACTGAAAGGAAAACCCGGGGCCCTGGAATGCAAGGCAAAGAAGGAACAAAGGAGTGGGTTTTAGTCAGTAAAAGTCTGACACGCCTTCCCACTCAGTCCAAGAGCGCAAGAAGTTGTTGGATGATTTCTCACCTAAAAAAAACATTGCAAGTGCCAGTTGGAAACGCGCACTGAGGGTTCCGTACAAACTTACTTATGAAAACAGTTCGATTCTCGAATTGAGTTACCTACGAAGATATTTCGGAATCGCAAAAAGTTTTTTTTTGTGGCGGAATTACAAAATTAGTTATCAGATTTTTTCCTATGCCAAATTTCAGTATTTTAGGCCAACGGGAAGTACAGAAACGACCGTATCTTTTTTTTCCGTTACTCAGAAATTTGATTTTTTCACAGCTTCGAGGGACCGTAGACCCGAGTATCTGTATGGTTTTAATTTCAACCGTTCAGCAGGTATCGTTTTAATTAAAACGATACCTCCATGCGTTTCCGAGATAAAGGGTCTTGACAGACAGACAGACGGGCGGACAATAAAGTAATCCTATAAGGGTTCCGTCTTTTTCTTTTTGAGGTACGTAACGGAGATACGGAACTAAAAAAAGAGCGAGAGAAGTCATTTCAATAATTTCCCACATAAAAAAAGGATCTACCCTAATTTTGAGAGCCAAAGATGCTAAAATATGTTTTGAAACATTCATCTAACAAAGTGTATTGTTCTCAGGTTTGAAACTGCTGCAGTATATGACTGGTATTCTCGTCATTCAATCGTATTTGGAGCCAATATTCAGACAAAGCAACTTTGTGTCCGGCCCGATCGCTAGCATCGTGTATGGTTTCGTGCAATTGGGAGCTGGTAAGCGTTGTCAAATTATACTCGCTGAGGTAGAGATAGACCTGCTGTGATTTTTAACCGCAACCGCATTGGTCAAACGAGTGTTTTTGTGTCCTATTCGCCATTGTCGTGTTTGCGACTGGTTACTCTACCCCGTTTAGCTCAAATTCCCATAGTTGACAGAAGAGCTGACGTATTATATATCCGTCGTAGGCGGTTAAAAAGGTTAATAATTATTATGAACTAGCTTTTGCCCGTGGCTTCGCTCCCGTCAACTGACTACTCTATTCTGCTCTACCCAACTCTGCCCTACTACCAATTTTTTTTTTTCTTTCATAAGATTCTTCTCCTGACAATAACAAATAAAACAAAATGAGTGAAATCGGTCCAGCCATTCACGCGTGATGGCGTGACTAAGGGAAATAGGGATTCATTTTTATATATATAGATATGCCGAAACAAAGTAAAATG
The DNA here is from genome assembly GCA_961205895.1 of Mythimna pallens. Lineage (NCBI taxonomy): Eukaryota > Metazoa > Arthropoda > Insecta > Lepidoptera > Noctuidae > Mythimna > Mythimna pallens. Next base: position 8,983,266 of record OY540831.1, on the reverse strand, counting down.
CACTAACAAAACATTTTGTGTAGACAAAATTGTATATAAATATATTTTAATTCCAGGAATTGGTGCAACATTCCTATCCAGATGGTTCGGACGAAGAATTCTTCTATTCATATCCTGTCTCGGAGTATCGCTGGCCATGACCTTAGTAGGCTTGTATTTCTTCCTACAAGATGCTATGCAAGTCAGCACCGAAGTTTCGCAAGCGATTTCATGGATGCCTCTAGTTGGCATCTTAGGTTTTAATGTATTGTACGCCGTTGGTGTAGGGAACTTACCTTATGTACTACAAGCAGAACTGTTCCCAGTAAATGTGAAAGGAGTAGCCTCAAGTTCAGCTACTATGCTTGCCTGTATCTTAAGTTTCTTAGTAACAAAATGCTACCAACAAGTGAAGGATGCTTGCGGCCATTACATGGTCTTCTGGTCTTTCGCAGTGGTTGGCTACGTGGGACTATTCTTTATTTACTTCTTCGTGCCAGAAACGAAAGGCAAAACTTTAGAAGAGGTACAGAATAATATCCAAGATCAACGACCCGAGGAAGAGGCGCTAAACACAGGGAAACTCGAAAAATCATAGAATAATTGAATGAGCTGGATGAATGGTTTTACTATTACGAAAAGTTTACGTTCAAAATGGTATTTCGTTAATATTTATTGTAGGTTTACTATAAATTTAAGCATTTATAAGCATGTTATTTTTAAAATATTTATAATGTTGGTATTTGTTATTTATAAGCAGAAAATACAAAATTATTTTTATGTATTGTTGAAACAGGCGAAAACGCTTGACTGATTGTAGTTCCAAGGGTTGATTTTTCAATAGTCAGATATCTGAAAAATAGGTATAACAGCTTCACAGCTTTTGTATGGAAGGAAGACTATGTCAAAGTGCAATATATATTTTGAAATCAAATATTAGAGGGTAGAAAATTCGGCCCCTAGTCTATCCTTCCAAACTTATAGTCATAATAACCTTAGTTTAAACTATTTAAATGGGTACGAAAAAGACTGTAGACAAATGTGGGCCAAAACAAAAACCAAAGTGTGACTATAAAATTGTATTCGGCTGAATAAAAATATGAAATACATACTGATTACCTGAAACCTTATATTATAATGGCAACTTTAAACAGAATGCCACGCAATCTCGAGATGTAAGAGGCTACTGCAGAATACCAGCTATACAATAATAAGTATGAACTTGGGAGTACAAGAGACGACCTTAAAGTACAGTAGATGACCTTGAAGTACCAGAGGTAACCTTGAAGTACAAGTAATGTCTTTAAAGTACAACGTTTATGTTGTAATTCTTTCTAAATCCTCTTGGTGTTCCCGTATGAGTAGAGAGGTGCGAATGGAGTGTCGGCTTGTTCGTCGCCGCTTTCCTCTGACGCGTCAGACTCGAACGTGTTGTCCGGGATGTCGTATAGCCGGATCAAAGGCTTATTGGGGTCCTTCATGATTAGGTATTTACCTGGAATTTGAGAAAATATATTGAAATTATAATTCGGAGCAGTCCATAGGCTAAAAACCCGTATTGATTATAAGAGTGTCACTGTCATAAAAGTGGCAGAAATGAGATACCGATGAATCTAAAAATATATGTAAAAGTAAGTAAATATTTAGAATGTATTGGACCCCAATAACGCAGCTACGCGCTAGTCTGTACGCACCGTAATTGTAAAGGCTCTTTCAAGGCTAGCTGTATATATATTAGATGTAATGAACTACGACTAGTTCAATTATTGCGACCAATAGTCGATTACCGGTAATCGACTATTGGTACTAGTCAATTTGGGTACACAGGATCACCATGCGCCATAGCGGTCGAGTCTAAAAAGTTGCTCGGCGTACGACCTTGATCATTGTAGTAGTTTTTTCATACACCGAAACTTTTCATAGTATAAGGGGACCTAGTTTATAATATCTGAAGTATCAACAAAATCCTACTAATATTATAAACGCGTAAGTGTGTATGGTATGGATGAATGGATGTTTGTTACTCTTTCACGCAAAAACTACTAAATGCATTTCGATGAAACTTGGTACACGGGTAGACCATATCCTGGAATAACACATAAGATATTTTTTATCCCGGGAGTAAGTTCCCTAGGGATATTTTTTTACTATCACACGGGCGAAGCCACTGGTAGCTAATATTATCATACAAGTAAGTGCACTCACCATCCTTCTGCTTCATGCAGATATCTATGATGCACCGCAGAATACCCCACGCGTTGTCCATAGACAAGTTGATTTGCGCGGCAAACTCGTGCGGCTTGAATTGCTGCGTGCCCAAGATGACGTGGCGCGAGTTGTCGCGCACTTGCGCGCGGGACACGTAGCCGAACTTGATCTGATCCGAGCCGGCTAGCAGGGCCTGGTGATAGATACAGTGTTTTATAGATCTATAGCTATAAACTACTGAGGACTTAAATAAATATAATCTATATTATACTAACTTCTGCCAGCTTCGCCCGCGGATAAGAAGGTTTCTTCATACAAACTTTGGACACCCGTTTCATGCCCTTTGGACACCTGTTTCCTCTCTTAATGCTCACTTACGTCATAAAATAAAGACTTGTGCAAAATTTCACGATCCTAGTCCCAGTAGTTTCGGCTGTGCGTTGATATGTCAGTCAGTTTATCCTTTTATCTATATTATATTAAGGCAAGCGTTACTGACTGATTAATTTATCAACAGCTCAAACCATCGAATGGCTTGCGTTGAAATTTGGCACGCAGATAATTATTACGACGTAGGCAAGCGTTAAGCGCTGAGAAAGGATTTTCCAAAATTCATCCCTGGGAGTATGAAACGGGGGATTCAAAGTTTGTATGGAGATATCTATTTTCTAGCCGGCGAAGCCGATAGTACAAGCTTAACCTTATCTCAGTGAGATAACTTGTGTCATAATCTATCAATGTAAATCACATGTCTGATTTTTTTCAAAATGTGTTTATCTGCACTATTTTGAAGGTTCTGAGAAACTAGTAATAATAAATAACTTATTTGATTCAGGTGTTTTTGAGTTTGGCTTGTGCACTTGTGCAAACAAGGAAGTTTTACTTAATTTCATGTAAACTCAGTTAATATCAACGAGCCGAGGATTACAGACCCAATTGTAATGTGCAATGACTAATCCAGTTATCCCGTCCATGAGTCCTCGAAATAAGGCAAAGCATTTTTTTTTTTTCTAAAAGCTGGTTTTATATTCTTCCAAAACTTTACTTAATCCCATTAAAGGTCTCTATGCCTCTGGCGTTTTACGAGCGTTGGCGCTTCTCCAACTTCAGCGCAGCGACAACGTTGCGCAGACGTGACGTTAACGTCGCCAGTTTTTAGCGGCAAGCGTCACATCCACTGAACGCAACATTAGCGTTGCACAAATGCTGCGATTTGAGGTGTACGCAACGTTGGCGATTTACCACTAGAAACTCGTGACGGTAATGTCGCGCAGACGCGACATTGGTTGGAGAAGCGCCAACACTCGAAAAACGCTACTGGGATAGCGGACTAAATCAATAAAATCTATACTAACACATACAAAAAAGCAGAAGAGACTGTATCTCTGGCACTACTAGTAGGATTGGAATAATTTTTTCTTTGTAGGTAGGATAGTCACGTTCACGACGTATAATATAGGCTATATAACATCATGCTTCGACACACGGAATCAGTGGAGTAACCAAAGACGCGGATGATGTACATAAATTAAGGTTAAAAATCCTACCTGTACGGTCCACTTCGCCAGTTTGCAGGAGTTGTTCCTGAGTTCATTGGCGAGCACGGCACCGCGCTGTGTGTCGAGTTTCTGGCGCCACTCCACACCGCTGGCCAGCTTGGAGTCCCACTCATTCAGGGCCTTGATGCTCAGGAACTGGGTCTCGTTCTGAGGCCCTTGCATTACGGCGTCATGCTCGCATCGGGCGACTAGCGTCTGGAAAATGAAAACGTTATGTTAAGTTCTGGTAAAGAGGATTTTTCAGAAATAGAAATAGCAGTATTTAAAAAATATAATAATAATATTATTTTTCAAAGGACTTGCTCAAAAAGTGACTCTTATTTACAAAGTACGAATACTACTTCTATCTTTGAAACAAACCTCAAAATTACCCATTCTTTGCTCAAATAAGGGGCTATAGTAAAGAGTGGACATCTTTGAAGGCTGTTTTGTAATTTTAGCCTTTAAAAAGTACCCATTTTAAGCATTGTAGGTTTTTCTTTCTCGTATTAGCCTCGCACGATTTGTGCATTCAGCCAGTGTCAAGTTTAGAAAGTATTTAGTTTTTACAGTCATGAGTTATATTAAATTGCGGATGTTCTGAATGTTTAGCAGTATTTGGCAGCAAATGTATTGAGTCAGCCTTCTCGGCGAGCTTCGCTGAGGTAGTTTGTATTACAGTAAAATTCTCAAGTTAAATTTGACCGAGATCAAATTTGTTTCAATCTTTTTTTCGTGTCTATTGACTCGGATCCACAATTCCACATTTTGTCCAATTGTGCAAATACTTGATGCAAAACTAAACTGATTCTGCATCACAAAATCTACTAGAAATCAATTTGCGAAAAAATCCTGCCATAAACTCCTTGTAGGTTTAAATATTTATTAAGTGTAACTCACCACACCGTTATTGAGGTTCCACTTGCGGTAGCGATATCCCACGGAGGCTACCTCGCCCTCCTCCTCTTCAGACACGAACGGGTTTTGTTCGGGGAACTTGTACTTGGTTTCGTTAGAGCCGTTCTTTAATACCTGGGATATATAAAAAAAAAATTGTATTAATACTGGAACTAAAGAAGAAACTAATACAATTGTTGGTAATTTTATGTGTACAATTGTAGTTATTTTATTGTAACAACATTTAATTATCCACATAGAAACTAAAATTCAAAATCCTGTGGTATCAGACTTCTCAGTGCCATTAGAACATAAAATAGTCTGGCCAGTTGTTCGGACTAGACTAGTGTAGTGGTGTGCCGGGTAATTAAAAAAAAAAAGTTTAGTATTGCAATTTGGAATTATTTCATGATGTATAATTTAATGATGAATGTGCGAAGAGTAAAATTTGTTACGGAAAATACTCAAGTAAGGGTAAAGGCACAAAGTCTTTAAAATCACCCACAGTAAAAACATTTAGAAAAATTGTATTTATTCTTAAAACATCCGTAAAATGTACGTCAAAAATGTAACAGATACGGATATCCGGAACATCACTAAACCAGACACAACACCTGTCTGGTCAGAAGATACTCCCTTTTCAATGGAGTTTTGTGGGACTTTACACCCAGTACACATTGTTTTCACATGATAGAAATGACAAGAATCCAGGATATAAAAGACATCCAGGATATTTAGACTTTAAAAAAAGAAAGCAGATTTCAATTTAGTTGTGAAATACAACTTTTTGATTTAATATTTTTATATATTTTTTCAAGTTTTTATTTAAAAGAATTTCCAAGGAGTTTCTTATATATGCTCTTCTTTATAAATATCTACGCTCTGGAATGTGCAATTAACTATCTTTCTGACTGATCGAGTTATTGACAATTCAAAAGTACTTGTAAATGGTTTCTTTCGAACCAGTTGGTGGTTTTGTTTGGTAACTTTCTTTATATACACCATAGAGCTGAAATAAATAGTGACAGATATGGCGAAAGCAACGACGTCGTTTACGCAAGTAGTCACATCTTGGAGCATGTCTCGAATATTAATTAATGCCTTTTCGAGTCAAAGAAAACAAACACTATTATAAGGATTTAACACTAACCACAAAACTGACAAACCTATTTATTCTCTTATAGTGAATATTGTTTTTCTTTTTAACATGAGATGGTCATTATTACTCAAGTACTACACAATTAAGAGCGTCCAATTCCAACCCGAGATACATTTCCATACAACCACTCAGACGTGATTATTACGTTATTACACATATTTCTCTGGATGTTTTGGAAACACAGATATCTTGTGGATGTTATCTAGGTTTCTATTGAATTTAAAACTTAAATTGCGTGAACGTTGGCCTTTCATAAAGTAGCCATAAATGAAAAATATATATCTACAGAAAACCTTGCACATTTAATCAAGATTCTGAATGCCGAATTTGTTTTCAAAATTTTTTTAAGGATTTAAAAAAAATCTTACCTGCAACAAGTTTGTGAAATATTCAAGTAAATGACGGAATTGCCGAATGTCAACAGAGCGTTCAGGCGTTATCTCTCTTTTTTCGAGCCTCTTTATCAAACATTGCTGTTGGATTGCATTGGATGAAACAAAAAGCTTTTAAACCATGCTCACATTGACGAAACACGGATCGGGAAGGGCCCTCATGCTTCAATATTAGAATCATGTCTTAAACTAGAATGTCCGAGTTTTAGATGTGTAGACTAACCTGCTGGCTAAAGTTGTGGTTGATGAAGGTGGCCTCCAGCGCGAGGTTGCGCGGCGAGTTGATGGAATTGCCGTCGTCCGTGGGCGGCTCCACCGACGTTTCGTTCACAGTCAGCAAGTCGAACTCCGTGTTGTCGCGCTTGTCGAAGAACAGCTTGTCACCTTAATAATATAGAAAGCTCTTTAAAATTTTGCTGCAAGGCTTATAACATATGTAACATAATAAACGCACATCCTGATATTAGTATGTTCTGAATCGATTTCAGCTATTTTTTAAATAAAAAACAAAAATTTAATAAAAAATAACATAACATGTTAACAACTTCTAGAAACAAAAATTTCGAAAAAGGACCTTATCTTGAGTGTTTTACCTCGCCTCAAATTGTGTATTTTACTGACCTGAGAGACCGGCCTGCAAAATAACCTGATGATGGTAGGTGACACACGAGCCACGGACTCACTCGAATTGAACGACCAGCGATATTTCACGAATAAAATTTCGGTTTTTGCCGAAGGTCAAACCGAAACCAATCTTTGGTTGGTCACTATAGAATAATATACATCCTCTCCTAGAGAGAGGCGGCCAGAGTTCCTGCAGTGGGAACATTAAAAGGCTGAATATGCTATGGTATAGAATAATATGGAACATCGAAATAATATTGCCAGACCTGAGAATTGAACAGAACCAATCTCAGTAGTTCTGCTTGTGATCACTAACAACAAGATACCTTATGACATCCCCCGCTCTTGGGCGGAGCGCGAGATAGTGTTAGACTTTTACTGACTAAAAACTCACTCTTGTTCTTTCGTTGCCTTTCGTACCAGGGCCGAACAACAAGACAGGTAAGTAAGTCCCTTAGAAATAGAAATAATAAAAAACTTACCAATCTTCTCAATAACAATATCCCAGGAGTAGTTGGAACGGGTGCAGCACATGATAGTGGCCAAGATGGCGTCGGTGGCGTAAACCGTGCCCACCGTCTTACTCAGCCGTCGGATCACCGGGTCATCAGTAGTTGTCACCTATTGAATGTTATTGAAGGGTTGTTAAAAATTGTTTTTAGCGATAAGATCAATCAAAGTTACACTTAAAGTTGGTGTACAATTAAAGAGTGTTTCTACTATCTACTAGAATGATAGAACTGCACAAAATATGGCCAGATCATAGCAATTGATCACTTCAAGATATGGCCATGTTAAACTGGCCAGATCATTTAAACATTAACATTTGATGATATGTCAATCCTCGTTGGTCATATTGATGTAAGATTTCTATGATAATGAAAAGTCTAAAGAAAGTAGGCCAAACGGGGATCGACATATCATCATCTGGTCAGTTTAACATGGCCATATCAATTGATCAATTTCTATGATCTGGCAACAACATATTCATTAGCAAAACTATATGATTCGTAATGGCCTGGATGTGATATTGTGATGTCAGACACTAGTAACAATTCTTGCAGTCTGTTTTATGTTTAAAGCAGTTTTTTTGTATGTTTCTTATATTGAAAATAACAAAATAAAACTTAACCATTAATACCCCAAGTCAAGTAGTGTGAAAATTGTACTCTATGGTTTGAAATGGTATAAGGACTTGTGCTGGTGAATAAGTTTTGAGAAAGTGAATTGTTTTTTCACAATATCAGCATTTAACACTTTTTAAATTCCTATTGTTAAAGATATCAAATGCATTTTCGCAAAGGTGGCAGTAAGAGCTATTACAAAAAAGTCACTTAAATCAAACTAGCTCTAGACTGGAGTTGAGTATAATGATGTCAAAATATGAATTGTAGTGTTATGTATTTAAAAGAAAATAGAAACAAAAATCTGTGTATTATGCTTCTTATTAATCTTGCTTGCTAACTAGATGAAAGTAAAATAACTTACCGTATGGAAGATACGGTCAATACGCTGCAAAGCTTTCTCATGTTTCACATTGACACGGTCATAGGCTTTGTCATAGTACTCCAGTGTACCACAGCAAACAATGTCTTCACCTGTTGAGACAGTAAACCGTTTTATATCTATTTGTTAAAGGAGATTTATGTTTTGTGGAATATCAACGATTACCTTTTTATTATGGGATATAATGTACTAATATTTTAGCCTATAATAACTTCAGGTACTATGTGCTATTGAACATTAGGTTCAGTTACAAGGGGAATATTTCTGCATTGTCTTTATTTTATTTAAAACTTTCAGTTATAAAAATATGATAATTTGTTTTTGTGCCCAAAATTTACCTCCCAAGCCATTGTTATAATTATGTCTATACCTCCAACGCATAAACTCGTAACATTCTTGGAGTAAACTTGTATTATAAATATATAAAATAAATATTATTGTTTCTTATTACATCCAGCTTCTGGTACTGTGATCTTAAACTGGTTATTGATTACATAATGCAAATACATTAGTTAAGATTAAGAATGCTACTCCTGAAAAAATGCACTTTATGCCTTACAACCTTATGTGTGGGAGGTGTCTATGTGTTGACTTGCATTTGTCCACAGTACTGACTAGCAAGTTCAACTTTGAATAGCATACTTAAATTTTTTTAATTCAACCTGATACCAGTCCTTGGCACTGAAACTATTAACATACTTTGCTTGCAACAACAATTAAGCTCTTCTAACTTATCAGACAGTTGTGTTGCTGGGAAATTTGTTGGTTCATTTCTTCTATTAAATAAAACAATAAGAAATGGTGGAGGGTGATGTTTTGTGGGACTGACTTGAAAATTGTCTATTCAATTCCATGTATTATAGACATCATATTTTGTAAAAGCAAATAAAACTTACAAACCTTCTTTAATACCAGGTAAAGACAACTTAGCAAGTCGAGGAAAGTCCATGTCCTCGATAGTGACCCATGTGGGCCTCACCGTGACGGAAGCATCACGGATCTTCATTGGAGCACCTCTCTGACCCCATCTCTTGCCAAGCTTACGATCACGTTGCTAAAAAGAAGTAACATATGGTTAAATTGATTGAATGTTTATGTAGACAATAAACAAGGGCCGTCTTGATTGCTGTCATTAATACAATCATTAATTCAATGGCAAGAACAAACAATAATAAGTTTGTGTGCTTGTGAGCACACCGGCAGGTTGTGACAACTCAGAACGCATCCCGAGTTGTTGCATAACTAGCTGTTGTCGACTTGTGTTTAGTAGCCAACTAATGTGTCCAACTCCTTAGCACAGATTACAAGAAAAAATCCAATTGTTGTATGACTTGGGTCCTGTAAGATCTATGTGAAAAGTGACAGGTGCAAATATTTGTATTATTTTACTTTTGACTAGTGAATGGTTAATTTATTTACTAGTTTTACTGTGCTAACATATTTTTCAGTCTTACTATCATTGCTGGGTTTTATATCTGAGAATATATGTAGTTATTTCACTAGCTCCTAGTCAACTAGCCTAAGTGAAGAGATGAGGAGCAGTAGGTATACCAATGTTTTTATTTATCAAAGTAAGTTGGTTTTCTATAAAACAAATTACATTTCTCATGTAGTTGCCCTTGTTGAGGGTAGTCATGCCACCAGGCGTGCGCGCGCCCCTAGCACCGCGGCCCCTTTGACCACGAGCACGGCCACGCTGGTACGGGGGTTTCTGCACCCTCGTAGTGTCCACCAGATGGAACGTACTCTCGTCCTCGTCATGGAAGTATGCGTACGACGAACCAGCGCCGAATTGAGATGCATACTTGTCTGAAAAAGAGTTGATTTATCTTGAGAGTGTGCAAATATATATATTTTTTTGCAGAAACATAAATATTACTGTTGATATGTCAAAAGAAATTGTGATTTTAGCATTTGTTTTGGGTATATGGTAATACAATAAATTAAAATATCTGTTCAGCTAGTTAACAGTGCGCTTCTATGCACTATGGTACAGTGCAACATTGGGAACGAAGCTGGTGCAAAAAACGTCATCATAACCTCAAATAGTCGTATTGTTGAGAGAAATATTGTGACTTATAATTATAGCAGGGTAAAGGAATAAACTTACTTTGATATTTCTTGTCTTGTACGACAGTCCAATCACTTATTTTCCCCAAGCGATCGCCTTTACTGAAAGGTTGGTAAGGCATGTCCCGAAACTGCTCCGGCATTTCGGCTGGGCCCCATCCTGTTGGATTATCTTGAATTATTGGAGCTACAAATCGTATCGGCTCTTCGGCCGGTAGCACATGCTCCGACATTGTAACTATTCAATAGAATTCTTTATTTTAGTGATAATTCAACATGAAGATGCACCAATGCCACACGACACTTTCGAAACGACTTTTTAAATTTATTGAATGACAATTAATATTGCCAAATAGATACGAGTCTTTTGGCTTAGACAGATCAAAATGTTACTATTACAGAAAATTCAATTACGTGATGTATAAGAATAACCATGGAATAATAAGGCACCTAAAATTTAAAAAAAATGATGATCATCGATCTTCCTGCCCTTGTCCCGTTTTATTTGGGGTCAGCGCGGAGTAAAACATTTTTTTTTAATTGAACACTTGTATGAAAAGATTTATTTAATTTTTTTGCTGTTGGTTTCCGTACTTACTAGACGTGAAATGTACCCAATAGTAAGTCCTACTGATATTATAAACGCTAAAGTTTTTCTATGAATGTTTGTTTCTCTTTCACACAAAGATTACTGAATGGATTTCGATGAAACTTGGTACACGGGTAGACCATGTCCTGGAATAGCACTTAAGATATTTTTTATCCCGGGAATATATATCCTTGGTATAATTTTCTATTAAAACGCGGGCGAAGCCGCTGGCAGCAGTTACTAATAAAATATGTACACCGTTGGCGTAAATTCTACAGTAACTATTTAACCTTGCAGTATTCGAACGGATGGCAATATATAGGTTTCTCATTCCCCCATGCGGACGTTTTTGGCGGGATTTTTTCGAGTGAAGTTCAAATAGCTGTTTTAATTATTCGAAAATTGATGCCTTATAGATATTGTGACGTAAAATTGGTGTAGTTTGGTATCTTATGTATTTGCACAACTGGAGAATATGTGGTATCATTCAAACAGACACAATCTCGGTAAAATGGAGCTGAGAATTTTATTTTAGTGTTGACTTCCTCAACGAAGTTTACCGATAAGGCAGAAGACTTGATACATTTGCTGCCAAATACTACAAAAATATTAGAATGAGTACATCCATATTCTAATGGTAAACAAATTAACTAAGCATTTAGAATCATGTTATCTCCATTATTTCGACTGAAGACTGACTTTTTTTTAATTTATTTATTGTCAATAAATAAATAAAAAAAAAAAACGAGTGTGCTTATGACCACACGACTGAAGTGAAACTTCTTTCGCTCCATCTGTATGTATATATATATATATATGTGTGTACAATATATACATGTATACACATATACATATACATATGAGAGGAAGAGAGAAAGAAAATGTGCGCGCGCACTGCTGTCTCTTGCTTATATCCCCCACTTAACTTCCGTTCGCCTTGCCCGATCACACTTTTCGTAACGCTTACGTCACGCGTTCGCCAGCTTACTCCCCAAGTCAAGCGTGCGTAAAGAAGTTTCACTTCAAAAAAGTAAGTTCGATCGCAGACCGCAATAAGTTATTACTTTTTTTAAGTTTTTAATATGATAAGTTAATAAAAATAAATTAATAATAGGTATAATTTGGGTCGAGCAATTTAAATTAGGTGAAAGTGTCAGGGTAGCCAGCGAAATTTAAATTCTCTTAAGTTTTTTGCATTTTGTCGGTCAAGTTGTAGTTATGGTGATTATTATTTATGGTTTGCAATCGTAACACGTATTTATTAACTAATTATTAATCGTTAAAATCGTCAATACAACCTTCTGAGTTCGCCTAACTTTATCCAATGGCTGTTTCATGAAAAAGTTATTTAATAGGGTTAAAAGGGTCGTTTTGACGATTTTAATAATTTTAACTCAGCAAAGCTATATTTGCTACGGTCGCCCATCATATTTTAATGAGCATAGAACCTGTTACTGACCTGCACAATACGTGAAAGATCTAGTACTTTTCAAAGCGATTTCTAACATCATGATTGTATTACGCTTAAACTGCTGTGTTATTCTTTTAAAAGACACCCTATTACTGTGAACTCTATATTATACGGGTTCCGTTATTTCCTTTTGAGAACGGAACGGGACCCTAAAAACGGTAATTAGCTACGGGTAGACCTGAAGCCAACACTAACGTAGGTAAGTAAGCTAAGCAGATGATCTTGATCAACATTTTTCTTATAATAAGAGTACCTGTCCTGCCTGACATTGGACAATGGACAGCATTGTTTAAAACGTATCCTGTTTATTCCAGTGTAACACACATATCACATTACAAAAAATGCACCTTAATAGAATTTTGGACACAGAGCAGTCTTTAATACACTATCGCGCTTGATTAGTTATGTTACGTACCAACAAAGTACCTACATGGCCAACAGTATTCTAGGAACAAGAATAATAATAAAGTCCACACGTACTTCATCTGATTATTTTGTAAACAGGTTCTAGAAATATAATGAAGTTTTCTTCCATTCCAAGTTTTTTTTTCGGAAAATCATTTAATCACCTCTCCCGTACTTGGGCGGAGTGCGAGATATTGTCAAACTTTTACTGACTAAAAACTCCACCCCTGTTCCTTCGTTGCCTTTCGTACCAGGGCCGAGTCTTCCTTGGAGAAGCAGACCCTTGGTCCCAGTAGGCTTCGAGCCTGCTGGGCCCCTACGGTTTGCTGACATCTCCTTGAGGCGCGCGTGGAACAGTACCTACGCGCCGACGACGACTTGGGCTTGGTCCGGACGGTTAGGTACTGTGGCCAGAAATCGGGATCGGAATCCCGGTGGCTGGGGCGTGACGAACATTGCTTCGCGCGTGCACGTGCGCCTCCTTTGCTAGCATTACTGCTTCGCAGAAAGAGGCGACCGCCTTCCACTCGTCGCTCTGGACCATGGCCTGTACGAAAGCCCGGCGCAAGAGATCGCCACCGCCGATCGCCTCCACGAGGACACGGCGGTGCTCTGCCAAGGTGTTCCGTGATATAAACCGGTGTCGTTCCTTCTGCTTCCAAATTGGCACTGTTCAGTTTTATGGTTATAGGATTTTACCGCTTTTAACACGTTATTTATAATGGTGTAGTTGCAAAACCCTATGAGTATCGTAGGGTGGTTATCTTTCTTGCTTGAGAGACGAAAGGCATCTTTTATGTAGCAGATTGTGATATTGGCATCGCTTAAGGTTACTTAGGTATTTTTGTACGTCACCTTATACTTCATTTTGAAGTTTTGGTAAGTTCCTTAATTCAAAAAAGTTAATTTTCAAGATCCGTTGCATTTCCTCTATTTTTCATCTAATGACATACAAGTGCTAAATGTTCTTTACATTCCTTTTCTAAACACTAATTTTTAAGCTTCATGTCATCATACTTTTTATCTATAAAAGATGTTGTCTTATCTATTTGTGCAAGGGAATCTTCTATTTTTGTGAGTCGTACATCGATAGAAAATTGATTTTTGATTTCATTCATCGTATCCGTTTGAAGCCTAATAAGCATTTGTTTAATTAAGTATTAATATCATATTCATTAAACCCTAAGCGAACGCTTATTCGCTTATTGTCTTTCTATTGTGTCTCTAATTATGGTACAAGCTTATAAACTCATCTTTGAATGAAAGACTATTAGCATAGCATAGCATAGTCGGCCTTTTTTTTAAATGTTCCCACTGTTGGGACTCAGGCCTCCTCTCTAGGAGAGGGAATGGGCCGTACTCCACCACGCGAGCCCAGTTCGGGTTGGTGGATGTCACATGTCTTCGAATTTTTGGTTCTAGGACATGCCGGTTTCCTCACGATGTTTTCCTTCACCGTTTTGAGAGCAGTGGTGATGAGATAAATTACATAAAGTAATGCGCCTGGGCTGGGTTTGAACCCGCGACCTACAACTCGTAAGTCGGGGCCGTTACCACACGGCCACCACTGCTCCTCTAAAGACTGTTACTTCCTGACATACTTTGGAAACGTTTTATTCCCCTACTTGTTGTTTCATAGCTTGTAGGGGTATCAGTTATTCCAATTGTTTATAAATTGGGTTCCAATTGATTCTAAGGGGTCCGGATCATTTTACACACCGAAAATAAGTGCTTCTTTAATAAGGAATTCCATTATTCAATGTTCTAAAACCCAGTGATCAGTAATTAGAAGTAAATCTTCTCAAAAGTTTCACAAGAAGGTAAAGAACTATATTTTTTATATAATACTAGCTTCTGCCAGCGGTTTCGCCCGCGTGTAAGCAGGTTTTTTCATACAAACTTTAGACCCCCATTTTATCCCTTTAGGGAATGAATTTTAGGAAATCCTTTCTTAGTGCTCGCCTACGTTATAAATGGAAACCTTGTGCAAAAATTCAAGCTCCTAGTCCCAGTAATTTCGGCTGTGCGTTGATATGTCAGTCAGTCAGTTTTGCTTTTTATATACATAGATTTGTAGCTGATTCGGTAAACGTTGTTCATATAAATTGTCAAATGAAAAAATGGGGGATGGGGTAGGAGGGTAAAAAATAGCCTAAGACCTATTCTCAAACCTACCAAATACAACCAAAAAAAAAACATAAAAATCGTTCGAGCCGTTTCGGAGAACTTCGATAACAAACACTGACACAAGAATTTTATATATATTAGAGATATTTTATATTTTATTTAACTTGCAAAGTTTTGTCAGATTGCTTATTATGAGTTCATAATTGCACAAGACAGCAGTTATCCCCGACACCTTATTATCAGAAGCGGAGTTAGTAGGGACTTTTCATGAGTATTTCTCTACGACAACATAAAAAGTCCCGGCCAACAGATAGCTTTGCGCGCGTTGCATAAAACTGAACCCAAGTTGAATTTCGAATTAGTGTTTCGTAGCCTTTCGTGTTGATCACACATATTCAAGGTACCTATTACTTTATTTTTTACTTCAGTGTAACTTGAACGCGGAATTTTAAGTGATAGCAATATTGTCGATTCTCAAGTGGCGCTGTGGGGAATAGTAAGCACGATTTTAATATTTCTGTTTTAAGGGCCCTAATCTCGATGCGGTGGTGATTACCAGTATAAGTGTATAATCCATGGTGGTGATGGTGGTTTTTTTTTAAGTAGGAAAAAAAACCAATTGACTTCTCTCGCTCTGCGGTGGAGCGCGAGGGCGTGTCGAATTTATTGACTAAAACGTCAGCTATGTTTCTTCTTCGCCTTGCGTTAGAGGACCCCGGGGTTCCCTTTCGGACTATGGCGGTGGTGATGGTGGTGTGTCCGATATCTGGTCAAGGCAGAGTTTGATTTCACAAGTATCTATTAGTATTCGTTTAACTTTGCGAAAAGTGAGCTCTATAACTCTGTTTGCTTGATTTCTTCTCTGCTAAAAAAGGTCACGGTGTTTTTAATTAGCAGCTATGTTTCAGTTTGGTTCTAGTGTGGATACATGTTGGCATAAAGGTAATCCGGTAACCACACTTTTAATAGATTGATACTTGGTATACTCTTAGATTAAATACGATGCGTCATAAAGTGATTAAGTACATAGAAGAATATGTGAGCAGATATCTTATAATGCTTAATTGTGCCTAATTACACCGTAGAGTAGCATAAAGTAGGTCCTCCACAAGAGACTCTCTGGGCGTCAGGAGTCGTAGAGCAACTTCTAACCACCGTAGATGCCTATCTGCCGACGGCGAGCAACCGGAGCAACGTGTAGCTCACTGTCCAAGTAAGGACTAGCTGGGTTACCATGACGTTTAAAATAAGATTGTTTTATTCTTATTCCATTGTGGGTAAGAGATTGCGCTAGACAACCCGTATAGCTCTGTCTCTTACCCACACTGTAACACGTCATGGTAACCCTGTAGATCCAGCTCGACGGTGTGTGGTGTCCATCAGTGCCTCAGCAAAATTGATAGGGCCTATCAGGGCTAACGCTTGCCAGAGCTGTGGGATTGTTCGAAAGAGTTACCTTTGCTTTCGAACGTAAAGCGCAACTGAAGGAACACAGATGGGTTTTAGTAAGTAAAAGTCGATGATTTTCAACCACAAAAAGCTTAAAGTATATATAAAAAGGGTTATTTGTGACGTAAGATTTCTCGTACGAAAGCGATTAGAATAAAGTACACAACTCAAACAGCAATTAATAATAATAATAATTAATTGGCTGTTTTAGGTCCGTCTAAATAACTAGGCCCGCGGCTTCGCCCGCGTGAAAGTAGGTTTCTCCATACAAACTTTAGACCCCTCATCCCGCTGGGGGCTGAATTTTAGAAAATCCTTTCTTAGTGCCTGCCTACGTCATAAAAGGAAGACTTGTGAAAAATTTTACGCTCCTAGGCCTGGTAGTTTCGGCTGTGCGTTGATATGTCAGCCAGTTAGTTTCTCGTTTTATATATATATTATTATAGAAGATATGCCATTAATTTTGATAAGGTACAGTTGTTTCCGCGGTAGCACGCGTATTCTAAAATTACACGTTTTTTTTTATTTCATACAAAAATGATTGTAATGAATAAGTACAGCGATGTTACACAAAATACTAAACCCATAGACAAAAATAAATAAGTACCTACTTAACTAATTTAAACAAAAGGAATACTTAACATGAATAAATATAAAGATTATATTTTATTACCTTTAATTCCAAAATTATCACAGCTCTAATATACCCGTTCTATAAAACGGCAATTTCATGAGTAAAGAAAATAAGTCGAAAAAGCAAGGGCAAAGTATATGAGCAAGGTTAATTTTATTAATGTAATTCAATAATTTATCTAATCTAATTTATTTATTATGCTATAACAATTAAATTTAATTCAATAATGTTTCTATAGGTTAATGCCTGAAATAAACGATAAATAAATTAATAATAAATAAATAATATACATTAACAAATAGGTTCAAATAGGGAGGTTTACTTATTAAATTAATAAAATGTTGTACCTACAGAAAATAAAGAAAATTATGTTTAGGCAATGCTTTCTTTTTCAAAACTAAACACTTCTGGATGGAGATATTTCATTTTCGGCCATCAGATGTACATTTATCGAAAAAGAGGAAAAAATACCACAAATTGGGGAAAAATTTCTCTTGTGAATTTGAGCCTGATTTGTTGTGTACAAAAAATAATAGTTTTTCAATTATTGCCATGTTTTAATCAACATGGCGTCTCCTTTGCTTGCAGACTTCATTCGTTCTGAAATCATGTCTCAGCAAATCAATGTTACGTAGAAAATAATTAAAAAATGTGTGTTTTCTTGTAGTGTTAAAAATAAATTACTATTATTCTCTTATACATATTTTTGAGCAAACATAATTAAGTGTGACCATTTCATCGTTACAAAAATCTTTAGTCTCCATTTTTGAAATGTGTTTCTAAACGAATTCAAAATAACCGCCCGAACGCTCAAACTGACTTTTGTCCCTTTTTATCTAAGAAATAATTCTAAGATTTGATCGTGCTTTGGTGATCCACTTTTGTCTAATATTCTATTAGAAAGATCACAGATCTGATCTTAGACTATTTATGAGGTTAGTTCTGATAAACAAAAACAAAACAATTCTATAGGTTAAGTAAACGTCATCTTTATGACCTATCATGGCTGTCATAACACTTAGGACAAACGTCAAACATTATTAATTTTTATTTTGTACATAAAAACCATTTGATATTATGAAAAAAATGTTAATTTAAGTTTCCCAGCTTCGCTAAAATGTACATGTTATGGCCGGAGCCCCATACAAAAATGAAACTTCTCCTTTAAAGGCGCAGAGACTATACAGTATGATGGAGTTATTGCTATTTTGTAAAAGTGCCAAGAACAACAGAAGCAAACATATGGCGCCCAAGTATCTACCTGCCTACTTATCGTTTGCGTTCATTCATTGGAATTTTAACGGCTACCAAGAAAAAAAAAATATTCGAGTATTTGGTTACGAGTACAAGTGGGCGAAAACTATATTTTGGAACAAATACTCTTGAAAATTAACTTCTATTTTTGTTCTTGTTTTTAAAATCATTTTTAAAAACAAGCTTTTTTTCCCAAATCCAAACTGAACATGTCTGTAAATTTCAGCTCAATCGGTTAGGGGTAACTGTTTCAATATTAGTTAAACGCAAGATTTTCCTTAAACTAGTAAATATACTTATAAACATTGCAAGTTAAATAAAAGCTTGTAAAAAACGATCTGACTACGGCTGTCATTGAAATTATTGTAATAGGGAAATGCGAGCTACGAAAATCCCAATTGTCGACGATGAATGAACACTTTATTTTTGTTCAGACGGCCAGCCTGAAAGAGCAGATATACAATGCTTCTATATGCCAGTAGGCAGTACGCCAAAATACGTCTGGTTTCACAGTTTGTTAGCGTTTTGTGTGAAACCAAACTTACTGCCTTACTGCCATAATCAGTCTGGATTCTGTCCCAAACACGAATTCAGTAGCAAGACTAAGGTTACCGTATGCGGTCGTCCAAAATAAAATAGCAAAATGATTATTCAAATAATAAAAAACTTTGGTGTTAATTAATAATAAAATTTACGAACAAAATTATGAAATAAATAAATTAAAAAATGCTGTGATTAATTAAGTGCCTGTAAGTGGGTGAAAGTCTACTTAAATATAATATAAATAGTGTGTTTGCTGAGCTTATTTTGACGAGTTGTATTAGATAAGGCGAGGCGAACGTAAGTTGTGACTAATTGTAACAATAACAGCAGTAAAATTATCTAAAGCTATATCTAACAGGAAAACTTAACCAAAAAAAACATTGAAATAATTAAACATTTGAAGTAATTTAAATGAACTGAACTAAAACATAACCATAAGTTTGACCTTTTAATTTCGCTCACACAAAATAATGTATCTATTTACAAAAATCGATTACATACTTAAACTAGCATTTTGAACTCTACATTCGTACGCTATTTGCAAAATCGATTACATACTTAACCTAGCATTTTGAACTCTACATTCGTACGCTACATTACGTGTGTTCGCACTCCTACAATAACTTACATTGATAATTAGAGCACTATTTATAAAAACTATGTTAAAAGAAAGATGGAAAAATAATCTTGTCACAAACAAAATCATCCTTGACGAACACCACCGCTTAACTGAAGGTCAAGAAGGATAGGTCAACAACACATACCATTAACACCAAAACAATTTTTTTTATGTACATTTGCGTTCCATCCCTTTTGATGATTCCATTGAAGCTAGTAACAAAAATAATATGTAATGGTGATCTATAAATCTGAGCTATTGATAAAAGGTGTTTTTTTTTAATTTAGTAAATTTAGTAATAGTGCATTGGTTATATTGTAAGATGGATCATTTGTTTTTGGTCAATGACTAGGTTTAATTCTCTTTGTTTTTGGTGTATCTAGGGCGCGTTCCAGTCGTGTGTTCCGTATCTATCTAGCCAAATGCAATTTGAGCGCGAGGATTCAAATCATTTGCGGTGCAAGCAATATTATATCATTGGTTTCGCCTTCAGAGAATTTTATTTATTGTAATGTAAATCGGAAAATAATGAAAGCCGAAAAAATCGACTTCTGCGCTGATTAGGAAAATATCAATAAAAGGCCACTTTTATCCTTATTTGAACCAGATAATTGAGCAATATTTCGGATAACAAATTATCAAACTTTACACAGTTACATAATTATATGCCTTTGGGCTGGTATTATAGGTAAAAATAATTAATTATGATATTTTAATATAATTATTTAAATACCTGTATGAAAAGTTAGTTAGATAATCGAATAATTTACATATTATGTATTTTATTGCTTTTTTTTTCAGAAAATGGAGCACGGGGATAGAAGAAACCTTTATTTGGTGACACTATCCGGTAAGCGCTGCTTCAGTATTTCTTCATAGATTACCATAAATTCGCTTTTAAAAGAGAAACAAATCACTTACCGCCACTGAAAAGTCCGCTAACAAGTTAATTTCAAGCATCGCTTTTCTTGCGCGAGTGCTTTTTTAATTTCCGTATGTAAATTTATTTTATTTTGAACATACTATATAACAAGAAAAACAAAATCACTTATCTAATTAAAATTACATAATATATACACAATAACTCCTACCTAAAATATGGCGTCAAAAAATTCCTCCGCATCGCTGTCGACTGGAAGTGTGCCCAAAAGACTGGCGGCACTGCCACGTTGTATGGCAATGCTTAATCTCTGACCGAGGTAAAAGCCAGCCCTTTGGTCACGCGAAGTGTCAACTAGCCGTTTGGATAATTCTTTGAAAGCGCATGAGCACTCGGACCCCACGGCCCAAGAGTTTCAACCCCAAACGGCTCAAAAATATAACTACCGACGAGGTTGTTATATTTTCGCCGCTTGAGGTTCTCCGCAGCCGCAGCGGCAGCACCAGCACAGCGCGACGAGCTAGGAAAATGAGATGGCGCAAGAGTGTCGACACAGGTAGCGTCCCATACTAAAGGCCTACCCATCTTCTATGGAAATAAAGACATACCGTCCGGTCTCTTACCATTTTGTCGCGTGCCAGGTCATGTGGTTCCAAAACAGCCGGAACGCCAACGGTGACAAGGGCTCGTCAAATGATGTCATTAATAATCGCGTGCCGCGCTATACGTCTACGAGAGTGGTTGTGTGATATTTTTGTCACAATAAACGTTTTGGGTTTTACCCGGACACTTGACCACCTAAAGGTCGCGTGAACCCGTGGTAGATAAAGTCTGGGGCGACAGATAAGAAGCATTTTCTTTGTATTACCCAAAAGGTTTCAATCATCTGAGACTTCCCTGTGTTATCTTTATATCATCAGACCGTCTCCTTGCGCTTATTGAGAGAAAAAGCTTGTTCCAAAGTGATTAGGGTTACCAACGACTTCGGAAAAGCCTTCGACACGGTAGACCATGAAATGCTATTCGGCAAAATTGAATTCTATGTAATGCATCACAATGTTATGAGATGGTTTGTTTCTTGTGTTACCGGAGTCAGAGGGTTGTCATCAATCTAATATCGCAGGTAACCATAACCTCTAGAGTTCGATCAGGGCTCAACTCTTGGTCCTCTTTTATTAATTTTGTATATCAATACCAAGTTTATTTTATATGCTAATGACCTCAAGGTATAAAGAGCTATACGACAAATAAATTATTGCCTTCTACTTCAGCAAGACTTGGAGCGACTATCCTCTTATTGCCAGAAAAGTGTCATAAAATAGATATAAGAGATGCCCGTTTGCTTAAACTGAACTTTTGATCGCGGTGTCATCCTTGATTCGAAGCTTTGCTTTTAAACTGAATCATATACGAGCATGGGCGTACCCGGGGGGGGGGGGGGGAGGGGAGGGCAGCTGCAGCAGTGGTGGTACCATAACTAAAAAGTGTGAAATAAAAAACTTTTACAAAAAAAAAATACAACAGACTTCAAAGTAAAAAAAAAACACTGGAAAGTGCAAAATAACTGTAATTTCGGAAGTCGGTGTTAAATAACGAAGAGACAAAACTATTATAGAAACACCGACTTTCGAAATTAAAGTTATTTTGCACTTTTCAGTGTTTTTTTTTTTTACTTTAAAGTCGGTTGAATTTTTTTTTTGTAACAGTTTTTTTTATTTATTTAACGACCTATAAAGCAGGATCATTTGCGGCTGTTTGCCCTACACACTACACTTCATATACCTAATGTTTCATGTAGGTGTGTTTGTGTAGTGTGTTTGACAAAACAGCCGCGGACGATCCGACCTAAAAAATCTGACTTGCCCCCTCCTACGCCAGAAGCTGGGTACACCCATGTATACGAGTATATATGGAAAATGGCCAATGAAGTATATTTTTTTAGTTGGGTAATCATCTAATGACATCTCCCGCCCTTTCGTGTCTGACTGACTTTTACTGACTAAAATCCACTCCTGTTCTTTCTTTGCCTTCGTTCCAGGGCCCCGGAGTTCTCTTTCGCACAATCCATGGCCTCAGTAGGCTTTGATGCTACGGTTTTGCTGACATCTTCTTGAGGCGCGCTTGGAACTGTACGTGTCTTCGACGATTTGGGTTTGGTCCGGACGGTTACCGGACGGTCGGACGGCGAGTTGCCCATTGCTAGCCGTCCGCAAGCCCGCGCCTATGGTGGCTGGAAATCGGGATCGGGATCCCGGCGGCTGGGGCGTGACAGTTGTTCCAACGCGCGGGCGTTCGCCTCCTTTGCTAGCAGCTGCTTCGCAGAAGAAGGCGTCCGCCTGCCAGTCCTCCTAACTTCGAACCATGGCCTGTACCCATCCTCGGCGCAAGAGATCGTTGCCGCCGATCGCCCCCACGAGGACGCGGCGATGCTCTACCCAGGCGGAGCACAACTCTACCGTATGTTCCACCATGTCCTACGGGCGGTTCACACAATGGTGACACCTTGGCGGTTTTTCCTCACGAATTCGGTGCAGGAACCTCCCGTGGAATCCATACTACTAGTATATTAAACAATGATTGAGCGTGTTCAGCTCAAATTTGGGCATACCCATGCATTTGTGTGATAGTTGTGGAATATTATTATTATATTATTTATTGATGTTGTGGATATTATTTGCTTTATGTAAACTTGCATACCAAATATAAGCTGCCAATACTTGAAAGTAGACCACAAAAGCCGTGAATTTATACAAAATTGTTAGAATACATTTGTCTAACACGATTGTAACATGCTATGTGGTTCCTAGGACAGTCCCTAGGCGAAAGGTTGCTGGCAAATTATCTTCAGTAGGCTCTTGAAAATTCAACTCTGTTTTGTATTCACCTGTTCGCAGAATGTTCGATTCTTGCAATGGATTTTTTAAAACAAAATATATTGCCTTTTGGCATGTCCACCCCGTAAGTTAAAAGAAATTATACTCGAGGAGCTTTCATGGATGTTTTTATTTTTTTCTTGCTCTCTATTTATTCGTTCTTTGTTGTATTATTTTGCCCGATAGTTGAGTCCTTGTCCGTCCTCATAATGATTTATTTTATGGTGTACAGCGTCATGGGCTATATTTATATTTGTACATGTTTGGTACTATGCCTCTGTTATCTATGTTGTTGTGTCTGTTTGGTGTTCCACTTCATAATAATAAAATAAACCAACTCTGCTATATGGTCCCAAGATAAAGGCATATTTATTGCATAATCAGCCTTAAATGTTTACACAGCCGGGATTCAGGTCTTCTCTCTGGAGTAGGAGAATGAGCGTGGGCTCAGTGCGGGTTGGAGATGTCTATGCCCTAGAATTTTTCTAAGATTTACCAGTTGCCTCCCGATGTTATCGTTTGCTGTTTTGAGAGCAGTGACGATGAAATAATTTATACAAAACCTGCATGGATTCGAAGGCACGACCTACAACGCTTATGTCGCGACCCTTAGCACTGAGCCACCACTGATATTGAATTATTCTGATCCTATGGTAATTTTGTTTGCAGTGTCGATGGCAATGGTGACACTGGGTGTATCATCTGGCTGGCCTACAGTGGTACTACCCAAGTATAAGAACAATGAGACCAATGTTGATATTGACAAGGTAAGTTAACAGTCTTCATTAATTTCACGTTTATTCATTTTCTACACATATGTATTGTATTAATGATTCCTTAAAATGCTAAAAAAACAATAGCCAACCGGTGGTGCCGGAAACAGGATCTGAACGACCAGTGGTCAGGGCTCCAGAACGAAGAACCTTCTAATACGAGCCGTATTAAGAAGTATTGCTTTCTGAATCAAGGCCTTGAGCCCTCAGCTCTTGACCTAACGAGACCCTTCTTAGGCGTTAAGCTCTCTTAAACAGTCTTATGCTCGTAGCATTACAATAAAAACAATGTAATGTATCTACATAAAAAAAAGTAATAAGTTTTTTGGGTAACTTAATTGAAAAATTATCTTAAATAAAATGTTCAATACAGTTGGTTGACTATCATTGTATATTATATACATTAGGGCTAACTAACTAGTTCTGTTCACACTTTTAACTGACTTTGTTATTTGTATGCAATAATATATAATCAGTACAACAAATATCAGCCTTAATAAATTCATATAAATATCACGGTAATATGTAAGTTATTCCGTTCGCTTGACTAATCGCATTATGTATCTGTACACAACTATTATAATCAATTGTTAAATTATCAGTTGTGGTAAATTCAGAGCATTTTTAATTACCTAGCTGTTAGTTTATAGTAGTGCTGGGTCTGGGTGTCTTGTGCATGTGAGCTTAGGTACATGTTTGTGCACACACCACGATACTGGAGTGATTCCTAGTGGGTTTCGGGTATCGCCACACGACTCACGGGGCATCTTCTGTATCGGTAGCTGAGGCGTGAGGATGTCTGTTCCCTCATGGTTGCGGCCTTCTCCGTCGCTAGCATTATTACTTCGCAGAAGAAAGCCATCACTTCCCATTCCCTCTCTCTCCGGAACGTGGCCAGAGTCAGGGACGCGCGCGAGCTGTCGCCGCCTGATCGCTTCCACAAAAACACAGTAGTGTCCGCCCAAGCGGGGCACATCGCCACCGTATGTCCCACCGTGTTAATTCCTAGTGTGGGATAACGTTATAAAAAAAACGTTTTACAAAAAATTTCTTTTTTTTTTTACAGGACTCGACGGCAACAATGTTGTCTCTCATCCCAGTCGGGTTTGCAGTAGGTTCTCTATTTACCGGCTATATTGCAGACAAGTTCGGGAGGCGAACCATTATAGTGGCAAGCGCACTGCCTTTTATAATAGGATCGGTAAGTTTAACTTGGAAACTTTGACTTTATTTTCTATTTAAATACTTAATTTATGAACTTTATTTCTTATGTTCTTTATTGTACATAATTTTACAATTAATTAAAAATTGGACAGCTAATGTACAAAGGCGAGGTTAACCCGCAATTGGGTTTTTTTTAAAGCAAACCTTAATATATTAGTGACAAATTTTACATAAAAGGATAACTCAAACAAATGCACAACAAAAATCTAAGTTAACATAAATGAGATCACACTTATAACTAAAATAAACTACGCAAATACGTGCACAGCACACAATACGTATAAAATACTATATACAATAAATAAAACCTATACAATTATATTTATGGGTCATGTTGACAGGAAATGTTCCTTAATTCTTCCCCTGAAGATCTCCAACGAGAGGCTAGCCCTTAATGTGTTCGGAAGAGAATTCCAAAGGCGCACAGCTTGAACAGTGTAAGATCCACTGTACCAACTAGAGGAAAGGGGAGGAAAACGAAGGAGAAGAGATGGGGGAGTTGGGATTATGAAGAATAGAAAAGAGAAAAGAAAGAATGTGGAAATCACGACACTGCTGAATAGGGAACCATTTCAATTGCCTTCGAAATTCCGACACATAGTCGTACTTTCGAAGGCCAAAAATTAAGCGGATTACAGATTCTTCAGACGCTCCAGCTTGTCAAGAAGTTCCTCACTTGCATCAAGGAAGGAGATATCAGCGTAGTCTAGAATAGGTAGAAGTAGAGACTGAGAAAGAGTAACTTTAGTTGAGAAAGGCAAGAACTTCTGGAGACGTTTTAGTGACTGGAACGAGCAAAATACGCTCCTGTTTACTTTCGTAATGTGGTCATTCCAGGACAGGTTACAGTCTAGGAAGACACCTAAGTTTATAACTTCTTTAGAGTATTCTATAGCGACGCCATCATACAAAACTAGAGGGAGAGACTGATTACTCACACAAATTTACGAAATATCTGCCACCAATAGAACCAACCACCACCAAATAATGAGAGCTTGTGACTTTGTTGGATTTACTAAAAGTTCAAAACTTTTAGCCCATTGACAGATATTTTTAAGATCATTATTGATGGCATCAATAGCGTCAGGAAGCTCTTCAGGTTTAAAGTAGCGATAACGCTGCAAGTCGTCTGCATAGAGATGTTAGTGTGAAGATATGACCTTTGCGATAACATTAATAAAAATAGAGAAAAGAAGAGGAGAAAGGACGACACCCTGAGAAACACCCACAGCCAGGTTGCACCAATCAGAGGACGCCTCTCCTGAGCGAACAGACTGCGAGCGACCACGAAGATAAGAATTATACCAAGCAATTACAGATACATCATTCTTTATCATGCAGATGTTGAAGTCTTCGAGTATTAATGAGTGATCGTATAAAGAAGAAAAATATTCAAGTTTTGATTCAAAAGAAGCGAAATAATCAATATGACAGGAAGGACTATAGAAAATACGTAAAACTAATTTAGTGTGATTAAAAGTAATTTTTATAAAAAGATGCTCAGCAGATTTAGAATAATTACTCGGGGACTGATCAACGACTTTGCATGCAATGTTTCCACGAAGTTAGATTGCAACTCCCCCACAACAGCCCTTGTCAGTTCTGTCATTACGCACAAGTTTGAAACCAGGCAATGAGTATTGCGTTTCTATGACTTTAAAGTCCATATTTTTATGAAACGCACGCTCACATTTTGTATCATAATTTGTAGGGAAGTATATTTTCTAAATATCCTACTTATAAAAGCTAAGTCAAAGTTTGGTCTGTCGGGTCTGTCATTTACGAATGTTGCTATTTAAAGAATCATTACAGATCATAAGAAATTTTACTATACGTAATTACACCATTTCGTCAGTAATATTTAAAATAGCAAGGTACATCACTTTTCGACTAGGACATCGAAGGTACTTGGATCAATCAAATATAATCGGCTTGTAGAGTCATTGGCACGTGACTGGCATAGTCAATTGTCTAACCATATTTACCAATTGGCACAATGGTCGATGAAATATAATGTCCGGTGGCAGGCAAACGTGCTATAATGCCAAAAGTTTAAGTTCTATAGACTAACTATTGAATTGAAAAATTGTATATCCCATAGTAGGTAAAACATGTTTCATGGATAATAAACTAACTAAATACACGGATAAGCATAAGCACAAGCATACACGGGTGTGATTAAACAATTGGTACAAATAGACGATTGAGAAATATTAACGCTGTGATGCTACGAGTATTACTGCCAATTTCTTACGAATATGCTCTCAAGGTTGATTTAGAATTCACACGACTTTTATATAAGACTGGACATCGTCTGTTTTACATTACCGTAAAATTTAGAGTCTAGAATTTTAGTTAGTTCTGGATCACAATTTGTGTATATCTTATGACGTTTGTTTGTACTTTCTTATGAATTACTAGCTGACCCGGCGAACTTCATACCGCCGAACAGTGAATGAATATATTATATCTTTCAATATAGTCAACCGATTGCAATGAAACAAAGCCTAAGTAATAGACCAAGTCACACACAGTCTTAATGTATAAAAGTTATTTACATCGATATGGTACATTTTACGTGATGCGCGCACAACATAAAACTTCTACAGATTTATTGTGTATCTTTTCCAGATCGTTATAACGTTCGCTGTTAAAGCTTGGCAGGTGTGCATAGCGTCGTTTTCCTGGAGTTGCGGTACAGGCATGGTGAGCACGGTAAGTGTTCTTCATTTATTTGGTTTTAATATAAAGGGTAAAGCGATTTTATCAGAAATATGTTTTAAAATTAACAAACTTAAAAAAAACGCGCTTTTAATAACTAACCGTGCATTGTCATCCAAATCATACGTATATGCCAAACAGGTCAATCTGTTTTAAAATTTAGTGGCAAGATTTGACTTAAGTAAACAAAGTAACATACAAACGTTGCAAATGAAATGAAAACTTGTAAAAAAAGGATTCATTCAATCCACACAGATTAGTGAAGTTTAACGTATTTATAGAGTAGTGGTAGCTGAGTGGTAATGGCCCCGACTTACGAGTTGTAGGTCCCGGGTTCAAACCCAGCCAGACGTATTACTTTGTGTAATTTATTTCATCACCACTGCTCTTAAAATGGTGAAGGAAAAGATCGTGAGGAAACCGGCATGTCCATGTAGGACCAAAAAATTCGACAGGAACAAGACATGTGACATTCACCAAACCACTGGGCCCGCGTGGTGGATTACGGCCCATTCCCTCTCCTAGAGAAGAGGCCCGAGTCCCAGCAGTGGGAATATTCAAAGGCTGATTATGACGTATACGTAGGCTTTAAGAGTAGAAGAAAACCAAATGATGAATGGATTTAAACATACATTATTTGGCTACAAATGGTGTGTATCTAAGATGACGGGCTGGCCTAAGAACTGTATAAACAGTCCCAAATGCAGTAAAATTTGATTATGTACCATTAAATGTACTTTTAATAATACCTGTATATGTTTATTAGGTCGTCAACTACTATTTCTCGGAAATAGCGGACAAAAACGTGAGGGGAACTCTGTCACTTATCACGGGATTCATGTTCAAATTCGGTAACCTTGTTGCTATGACCACGGGACCCTTCCTGTCTTACGAAGGCGTGAATTACATCCTGCTTGCTCTACCTGTGATCTACGGCGTTACTTGCTGGTGGATACCGGAGACGCCATATTTTTTACTGAGAAATAACAACGTGGAAGGGGCTAGAAAATCGCTTCGGATCTTGAGGGGATATAAGAATGAGAAGGTAATTTGTCATGGATATGGGGAAGTATGTTACTATAGTACCTACATTTTGATACAAGTGGGGAAAGTTTGTCATTGCGTTCGAGGCAGAATTATGGAGCCGAGTGCTTCAGTGACAAATTTACATGTGTATCAAACGAAGTTTTTCAATTCACTTACGAAGAAATACCGGGGATGACCGGCGACTCGTGGAGGTCGCGCCGCGCCCAACCTGATATGATAAATACAATCAATTGAGATGGGACGAGTTTGCGCACTTTACCGCACTAGTGCGGATTCAGTAAATTACGTAGCTAGAAACGGTGGAGATAAGAGTGGGTTTTCGAGTAAGTGTATTGAAAAATATTTAGATTGTTTATCGTTAAAAATCAGCTCAAGACGTAATTGATTTAATATGAGTAAATTTTGGAATATTACTGAAATTCACCTTCCAATATACACCATTAATTTTAACTAGTATACATACATAAAGAGATTATAAAAGGTCTTGTTATTATTTAAGTAAAGTCTCAGTAAATAATATTTATAAACAGCAAAGTTATTTACGTTTTTTTTTATCACAAAATGTCATTAAATTTATGGAAATATTGTACAGGCTTGATTATGAATGAATAAATGACGATCAAAATGGAAAACCACTTCCCGTAGTATATCCTAGTAGCAATTATTATGAATGATTGATTCTATTAAGAATTTACCACAACGTAGATGATTTTGGAATTTTTTTTTTTTTTTTTTAACTAGCAGGCCTTTTTTTTAAGGTGGTAAAATCATCTAATGACAAATCCCGCTCTTGGGCGGAGCGAGAGATAGTGTCAGACTTTTACTGACTAAAAGCCAGGCCTAACTTTCAAATTGTACAATTGGTGTTTTTCAAATCGGTTTAATTTTTTTTCAAAATGTAAAATTGCTGTTAAAGTTAATACTTCCTCAGAATAGCCGAGGACTGACTATAAATACATAATATGTGTATTCTACAGGTTTTGGAGGAGGAACTGCTGGCTTTACAGGCGAATGTCAAAAATGAAATGAAACACTCTAGCTCATTAAAGGAATTGTTCGTTGGAGCGCAGTACAGGAAAGCCGTTATAATAGCTACTGGTAAGTCGATATCTAAAGTTCTATTAAGTACTATAAATTCTAAAATTGGAGTTATAAAAAGCTATGGTTATTTTTTTGGTGGGAAAATCATCCAATGATATCCCTCGCTCTTGGGCGGAGCGAGAGATAGTGTCAGACTTTTACTGACTAAAAACCCACTCCTGTTCCTTCGTTGCTTTTCATACCAGGGTCGAGCCTTCCTTTCAGAATCAGACCATTGGCCCCAGTACGCTTCGATACTGCTGGGCCCCTACGGTTGTTGACATCTCCTTGAGGCGCGCGTGAAACACTACGCACCGTCGACGACTTAGGCTCGGTCCGGACGGTTACCGAACGGTCACGGCTGGGCCATGAGGGCCATTGCCTCGCGCGTGCACATGCAGCCTCCTCCTTTGCTAGCATTACTGCTTCGCAGAAGAGGGCGTCAGCGTGCCGCTCCTCCTCGCTCCGGACCATGGCCTGTACCAAGGCCCGGCGCGAGAGATCGCTGCCGCCGATCGCCCCCACGAGGACACCGCGGTGCTCTGCCCAGGCGGGGCACATGGTCGTTATGTGTAGTTCTTTTGCAGAGCTATAATAATTTCGATTAATTTATTTTCTTCTCATTTCTAAATTAATAATTAATTGGTTCACACGTCACTCTTAAAAGCTTCACCGTTACTTCTTGCAGAAAAAATACTGCATGTTGATAAACTTGAGCGACTTCAAAATGTTTGCATACGATTTATATTTGACTTGCGCAAGTATGATCACATATCCGATTTTCGTACGAAACTCAAGTGGCTCCCAATACGTCTTCGCCGGAACGTACACATCTTGTCTCTGCTCTACAGTGTTCTGTTCAATCCTAAAACCCCCGCATGTCTTAAATAACGTTTCAAGTTTCTTCATGACACACTAGATATCTTAGGTCATCGGAAAACTTGAGGCTAGAGATGCCAAGCCATTCCACCAATTTTTATGACAAGTCGTTTACAGTTCAAGCACTTCGGCTGTGGAATGCTTTGCCCGTGTCAGTAAGGCAAGCTCAAACACTCACGATTTTTAAAAATATGGATAAGGATCACTACATTTCCTCTTGAATGTCGCCATTACGTACATCATTTCTTTCCTTTTATAATTATATATATTATACTAGCTGACCCGGCAAACGTTGTTTTGCCATATAAATAATAGAAATTAAAAATTTTGTCTAAAAAATAAAAAAAAATTTTAGGGGTGGACTACCCCTAACATTTAGGGGGATGAAAAATAGATGTTGGCCGATTCTCATAGATACCGGATAAGCACAAAAAAATTTCATCAAAATCGGTCAAGCCGTTTCGGAGGAGTATGGCAACGAAAACTGTGACACGAGAATTTTATATATATATTATATATTGTTTGTATTATATGAAATTTATTAGTTTATGTATTGTATATATGTAAATAGTACACCACGAACTACCTGCGTATCTATTTCTCCTTCTCTGTCAAATCCATCCAAAGGTTGTCTGTAAAAAATCGCTTTTAGCGATAAGACCGCCCATTGTGACACCATATTAATATTAAGTTCCTAATGTAATGTTTTTTTGGTGTACAATAAAGAATATATCTATTTATCTATCTATCTATCATGTTCTACTGTGGTTATTATTTCGCGATTATAGGACAAGATTTCATCGCTGGTGGATGGCATTTGTCACAGTCTTTCTTTGCTTAGAGACTTTGGTGTTTATACTTAATGTCTCTTGTCGCAAGGTACAATGCATAATGTTTTAGCTCGCCGAGCAACTCAAAGATCACATGATCGTGGCTCGTTTAGGTACTATTCGTGCACTGAGATTGTGCGAGCGAGCTTGACAAGACGGATATTGTATAAATTCCTAAGTCTCTAGAATTAACGGCACAAGGGTGACGGGAACACGACATCAAGTCGAAAAAGTTGCCGTTCGAAAACTTGAGACTCATAAAACTATAATGCAAAACAAACCTTTGTTATTCCAGGACTGAAAATTACACAATTGTTGACTGGTGCTGTGGTTATAAGACAGTATCTGGGATGGATTATGGACGAGACCAAGCTGAAAATAAAGCCGTCCATAATAATCATCATATATGCCGCAATTACCTTCGTTGTTAGTAAGTAACCCAGTTTTATTTTTACATTATTTATTTTATGCAATGCGGTAATCATTGTGTGGGTTTTGAAATCTATTTTGGTCCTCTCTACATTTTTGTATTTGTCGTTTGTCGTGGCCAGATCTTAGAATTGATCAATTCATCATATGGTCAAATAAAACTGGCCAGATCATTTAAACGTTAACATTTGATGATATGTCAATTCTCGTTTGGCCACAACATGGATGTAGGATTTCAATGATAATAAAAGGTCTAAAGAATGTAGGCCAAAAGAAGATTGAAATATCATAGAACTTTAACGTTTAAAACGATCTGGCCAGTTTTGCTTGGCCATTTCCTAAAGTGATCAATTTCTAAAATCTGGTCACGACATTTTCATTCGTGAATTTGTATTATGCAATGTTTCCAAAAATAATTAAGTTCCATCCATAATTATTTTATGACAAGTGTCTTTCGTTAGTGATTCCTTTCTTTGTAAGTCTCTTAGGAAACTCTTTTATTATGCTTGTTGATCAAGCGGTTTAGTTTACCCGCTGTCTTTTAAAAATGAATTAATACTTGTTTTGCAGGTTTGATGTCTTCGGTGCTGGTGGACCGAGTGGGCCGACGACCGCTTCTGGTGTTCTCATACATCGGCACGGGCGCCTCCCTCGCCGCCGTCGGCTTCTACTTCTTCCTCCAAGAGGTCATCCACATCAGCACTGATATCCTAACCATCCTCAGCTTCATACCATTTTTAGGCATCATTTTATCCAACGTCGTCTCCACCTTGGGTTTCAATTCTCTAATTTTCATCATACCAGCTGAAATATTTCCTATCAACGTGAAAGCGAAAGCTATGACCTGTCTAGGCCTATTGGGCTGTGCTTTAGGTTTCGTTATATCTCATGCGTACCAAAGAATCAAAGATTTATGTGGTTTGACAGCAATTTTTTGGATTTTTGCTTGCTTCGCATTTTTTGGCAGTGCATTTAGTTACATCATGATCCCTGAAACGAAAGGTAAAGATCTTAGAGAAATTCAGGCAGAGTTACAAGGTGCCAGTTACGAAGCTGCTGTAGCTGATGATAGGTTAGAAAACGTTGTGAGTAATAATGATGAAAATAAAGAAGCCACAGAAATGGACGAACTTCACAAGAAGGAGAGTTTGTAGGGAATTTTTGAATTATATTGTTATTTGTAATCTTGTAATACGTATCACATAAACATATATTATTCTAAGGCTTGATGGCCATCTTTGCTGTAATCTCCGTAAGTCATTTGTTGTAAGTAATATATATAAATATTAGTGTATTTTATGTCATCACAATAAGATATTGAAGTTACGGTTCGTCTCCAAATTCCCAAATTTACCTTTCATAGAAGAGTTTAAAAATAAGTATACCATTAAGACTGTCCATAGATTTAATGACTGCATCAATATCGCACCAAGAAATCTCGATTGCATTTATTTTATATTAAGACTTGAATATATTGAATTTAATAGTTGGTTTGGAATAACTGAAAGCTCCTATCGAATATATTATTATAAACGTATTTACCTACTGGGGTCCTACTAGGACGACTAAAATCCATTATGTTACAGGTGTAAAAAAGACGGCATTATACGGGTAACTTTATTATTTACACGGCAGGACAAACGGCTTAGCGTGCTTGGCGAGGCATGGAAAAATCTCAATAGGTATGCTGTGATGGTCACCCATCCACAAACAGACCTCGGCAAGCGTAGCTTAACCTTGAGTAGATCACTAGAGTGACTGCTATACTTATACATACTTATGAGTTACATACTTACGTATGTAGCTCATAAGTATGTATAGGTAACGAATATTATTATCATCATCATCATCATCATTTCAGCCGAAAGACGTCCACTGTTGGACATAGGCCTCCCCCAAGTGTCACCATAAAGACCGGTCCCGCAAAAGTCACCAGGTCATTCGTCCAGCCTTGTGGGTAGCCTTCCAACGCTGCGTCTTCCGGCACGTGGTCGCCACTCCAGAACCTTTTATCCTCATCGACCATTTGTTCTGTGAACCCTGCCCACTGCCACATAAGTTTGGCGATTTTTCGAGCTATGTCGATAACTTTGGTTCTCCGACAGATATCTTCATCTCTGACGTGATCACGCAAGGAAACTCCGAGCGCAGCCCTTTCCATTGCCTTTTGGGTGACTTTAA
Source organism: Mythimna pallens (assembly GCA_961205895.1). NCBI lineage: Eukaryota > Metazoa > Arthropoda > Insecta > Lepidoptera > Noctuidae > Mythimna > Mythimna pallens. Next base: position 8,948,885 of record OY540831.1, on the reverse strand, counting down.
GCCTTCTGATGAGGCCCATTGTAAGCGACCACGTTTCGGAGCTATATGTCATCACTGGCAACACGCACTGGTCATAGACTTGTATCTTGAGACACTGTGGTATACTGGCGAAGAAGATACCGCGCAGCTTCCCAAAGGATACCTAACCGAGCCGGATTCGATAATTTACCTCTTTTTCAAAGTTAGACCTACCCAACTGGTCCGTCTGTCCTAGGTAACTGTAGTCGTCCACAACTTCGAGTGTACAGTCTCTGATCTTGATAGGAGTGGGTGCTGCATGGACAAATATTATTAGCAGTGCTGTAACTAGGGCAGTGCAAGTGGTACCCGGGCACAGGGCGTAAAAATGATCAAACTAGGCCCAAATTTCATAATACGGTTGTAAAAGCAACGTACGCAACGCATACGTACTAGGAGTACGGATTCCGTGGGTGCTCACGGCTCCAGCACCTACAAGAGGTAAATAGTGCGTGGTGGTGGAGGGTGGAATAGTGTGTTTGAAGCATCACGTCATGTGTATTTTTTTATATCTACTCATTTTTATTGTTTGAGCCGGGTAAGATCAAAACTTTTTAAGGAGTGGCCCTCCTTACAAACCTCGCACCGTTCACACGTTCCGGCACTAATTTTATCAGTCTCCAAAGAGATTTGCATCACAACAAAGTCTCGGATACCCTAGGGAACAAAATGTACCCTTACATGACGCGCAACGCAGGCAAATTGTCCAACAATATAATATAATATATAAACACGTAGATTGAGCGTTGCACGTCATATTAGGATTCATTTTGTCCCCTAATTATATCTGAGGCTTAAAGTATTTCACACAGGAATCATTTTACATGAACGTTTCTTATTTTTTTTATTATTATGTTGATAAACCAACTTAGGTACGAGACTGTGGTGTCAAAATATATTTGATATTTATGTTAAAATATTACCTCATTACTTTTCTTTGCTATTTTTTTATTTGCAAATGAACAGTATAGTTTTTAATATAGGAGAGTTTTAGATTTGCATCACAATAAAGGCTCACATATGCTAGGGAATCAAATGTTACATGATGCGCTATGCAAATTGTCCAACAATATGTCCCGCGTCACGTGAATGCGTCGTATTTTGGAGGGCTAGTTGCGGGACTCTGGGCATCGTTGCAGCGTCACTTAGATTGAGCGTTGCACGTCATTCTGACCACTAATGTATCTGAGGCTTAAAGTATTCCACATATGAATCATTTTACATGAACGTTTCTAATATTTATATTGTATTTTTTATAAACCTACTTAAGTACGAGACTGTGGTGCTAAAATGTATTTGATATTTGTATTCAAATATTAAGGTCATTACCTTTTTTTACTGCCTTTATATTCCCAGAGGCTTTGTGTAGGTTTTATTTGAATGGCGTTACATATTTGCTGCTACAAATGCTCAATGGTATAAATAATGTATTATAGAGAGGATAGAGGCTTTAATTTCTATTAAAAAGGTGTTATTAATACCATTAAAAAACAACAACATGTTTTACCCTTAACAGTAAAAGTTAAGCAAAGTTTTGATAAAGTTCGTGGCTGAAACATGTAATAATAATGTTTTATTTAGGTATACGTTTTTTAGTAATTTAGTGACTTTTATAAACCTTTGTAATGTTTTTCTCGACACTTTTTTATGTATAGCGTTACTAAAATAAGCTTGGACTGTTGAAAAGTCAGGAAAATTAATTGTACCATCTTAATTTAGAATATCACTTGTGTCTGGTAGGGTCAAACTAAATTTTAAAGAAGTTGGTGCAAAGAGTTATAAATACTAACACTAGTTTATAAACAATTTTAATGTTACTAACACTATATGGATTAATTGGTCCGATAGAAAGCTATTATTATTATTAAATTTAGTACGTACCCTGCACAATTTCTTTGAGGTGGTAAATCATCAATTAACTTCTCCTTCTCTGTATGTAGCAAGTAGGTGTGTCAATTTCTCACTGACTAAAACCAACCTGTGTTCCTTCACGGCCCAGCACTTTGAGGTCCAAGTCCACTGCACTGCGGCGAGCTGACAGATTTTTGTTTAAACAGAAATGTCTAACGCTAGGCGTCTAGGAGGCTAAATACCTACTTAATATGTCATTTGCCCGCGGCTTCGCCCGCAAACATAAAATATAGCTTATATCACTCAGAAATAAAGCAGCTTTCTAGCGGTGAAAAAATTTTCGCAATCTGACCAGTATTTTCAGAGATTACTTCCTACAAACAAAAAAACAAATTTTACCTCTTTATAATATTAGTGGAGATTGTTCTCAAAAGTGGTAAACATTGGTAAACAATTAATTTTCTGACTTTTGCTTTTATTACGTAACTGAAAACTGTGAAAGTTTAGTATTAAGAAAAAAGCATTTTAAACGTACAATCAAAGGATGAAAGTGTTTAGAACCTTATTTTTGATTTTGTACTTCACAGTGCGAACAATGAAAAATGTTTCATGAAAAGAATATGTTTGATAATCTTCCTTTTAGGACGGGTGTCTATCCACGATGCTGGGCGCATATTGTGTCCAGCATCGGTATCCTGGCTAACCCCACAAAAACAATGTGTACCCTAATGATCCTTATGATTCTATATTTTTATTAGGTCTTTTTTCTTGATATGTTTGCTTAAATATTGTAATATTATTCTGTATGTAAAAAGCCAATTATGGTCGAATTACCCTCTGGCGTTTGCTAGTGGTTTTATAAATGCTTTTTTACTGTCTTATACAATTGAGTAAAATAAAGAATATTGATCTTATTTTACAACTTGTTTTTTCTTTGCTACGTTAGCAGTGATTGACTATCATCAGATCCACCCCGTACCACCTTCTCACCTATACTCTCACATACTATTTTTTTTACTTGGGGTATCGTCCTATGTCTGACACATAAAAACATGGACGTCAAACTAGGCAATATGGTCAAAAGTCTATAACCTACCGTCGGGGAGTCTCCGTGTGGGACGTGAGTAGGTCTGTTCTCTCTTGCGTGCTCGATCGCTCGCTCCGGACCATGGCCTGAACCAGGTCACAGTATAGATATTTCTGTGACCAGGTTCCGGCGCGAGAGTTCGCCGCTGCCGCATCGATTACCTCCACGAGAACCCGGCAGTGCTCTGCACTGTATGCTCCACTGTGACCTCCGGGCAGTCCGCACAATCGTCACATCTGGGCGTTTCTTTCGCCCAAATTTCTTTTATTGGCAATATTAATGTCTACGTTTTTTTTTTAAAAAAAACTATAATTTCATAATACCTAGATAGTCTTAACGACAATAAAACAAGATAATCTTAAAATACAGTCCCTTCAAAAAATAGGAACAATGGCTAATTCAGACTATTGACGACAACATTGCAATTTTATCAGGTGAGATTTACGTATTATTTATGTTGCGATAGCATACTTACCTAATTCATTAGCATATGAAACACGGAAGCGTACACTGTGTAGTTTCTTATCTATATATAATAATATCTTGCTGCCTTCCTCAATAAATGTACTATACAATACTACAAAATTTCAAATTCGATTTAGTAGTTCCTGAGTTTAGCAAGTGAAAACAAACAAAAAATATATATTATGCCTTTAACTTTTATATTTAATAAAAGTTTATGCTCTTACAAAATTAATGATAAAGATATACTTAGGCCATAAATACAACATACTACATACATACAATAAAAAAAAACAATATCTATTGAATTTGGAATCTGTCAATCGTAAAGATTCATTGTGTTTACTCATTTTCGCCAATCGGTGTTAAATATTTTTGTTGGAGTGATAAAGAGAACCGAATATTCCTGTGATAGCATAACTTTCTGTTGTGTGTTGTTTAATGGTGTGTAAATGCTGTATGTGTTACCTATGGACGTAAAGGTCCGAAATAAATGTTTATTATTATTATTATAACACAAAATAGGTATGGACCCAAATGCAATTTTTGAAACTCTTCATCCACTTGGTATTAGTCTAATGTTTATGTACCGGGTTATTGATAATTACAATATTTTTAATTTATTTATCTTCCCTTCACAACAATATAACCTCCGCTCTTGGTGACGGAAAAAATCTGGCCGTCCACGAACGTAGTACTATGTACGAAAAAGGTCAACTGAAAGTTTTTGTCGGGATTTTTTCGAGTAAAGTTCACTGGCTGTTATAAATAATCGGAAATTGATTCCCAGTGGATATTGCGAAGATTGATAGGTAATTAAAATTGTAGTTTTGCATCTCAAGTATATACGCAGCTGGATAACAATGTAGAATCATTGAAACAGACGCGATTTCGGTAAAAAGGAGCTGAGAATTATTGTAGTATTGACTACTACAGCGAAGCTTACTTTGAAGATTGACGCGATACATTTGCTGCCAAATACTGCAAAAACATTAGAATGAGTGCATCTACACAATAATATTGTAAATGTAAGATTGTCAAAAATGTTGATCAATTATGTTATTACGCAATATCGTGGCTCTACTCAATATCGCACGGTGGGCTAAAAATCGCCTTCATAGACACAGACTTGAAATTCAAAGGGTCCTTTTTAGACTCGTAATGGATTCTGCTGATCATTCTATACTTACTTTATACTTTCCTATGAGGCAATTGCGTGTCCTACAAATGAAGGAGTTATAATTTTTTAGAAAAAAAATTATGACGCAAACATGAAAAATTAGGCCATCTCTGAAATCGCAAGGTTGGCCGTTATAACCTTGCACACAGATATAGTACTATTTATTTGACATACTTTGTTTTGCGGCGCTACTTGCGATCTATTTTTTTTTAAATATTAAAAAAAAACTATTATATCGATAATTCATTTTACTGCTTAAATGTTGATACCATAGCTACACAGTCTAAGAAATCATAAAATTTCGTTTTTAACCGACTTCAAAAAGAAGGAGGTTCTATGTTCGGCTGAATGTATGTTTTTTTATATATGTTTACCGATTTCTCGGTCAATTATGGAATATTGAAATTTTTTTTTTGATTGTATGGTTAGGTATGCTTCCGAGTTGGTCCAAATATTGTTATGATCTGATCATGAACTTCGAAGATATGGAACAGAACTCCTCATAGGATCACAGCTACGCGAGTCCGACTCGCACTTGCCCAGTTTTTTTTATCTTGTACACGTTTTGATAAAATGATTCAGTAGCATCCAAAATGCGGAATACAACAGTGCAATTTATCCATAAAACTAATAAAAGAATTATTTGAATGAATGTTGCGAATCAATAAAAAAATATTTTTTTATTTTGATGCCTGGTTTATCCGGGTTTTAGTAAAAGCTCGTTATTTTCTTCGTAGAATTTTCAAGAATTTACGTGGACGTAAAATTGTGGAATGGCGAAAGGGAGACAAGCTCAATATTTAGTGGCAGCTGCCGGTGAGAACAATAAAATTGTTTTTTAATGTGAACCAAAATATGGAGATAAATTACGTGTGTTGCCGTCATGCTTTAGGACTTTAAGTCAGTGAAGCCTATGTTCCAGCGGAGGGAACATTGTTGGTTGATTATGCATACGTACAAAAAATATTGCACCGTTTAAATTCACTGTGTGAAAATATGTTTGTTAATATAATGGCTGATAAACATTCTTGAGTGGACAGAAGTAAGTATAAGTTGGACTGATGACCTAAGTGAAGGTCATAAGAAAGGGATGTGGGCAACTTCATAAGTGTAACAAATCTGCGTCCAACAGTAAACGTTTTCTTATTAGACATTTATCACTCAGCTTGTAAGCGAGGAAGTAGTACACAATGGAACATGCTTGGCGAGATGTAACGAATTCATAAAAATCTCTAATATGTAGGTATAGCCATCAGGAAACACAAACTTTGGTATAAGTGGTACGCACAATAAAAGTATTCTCTAAATATTTGTCAATACAGTTACTCGAAAACCCGCTCTTATTACTACCGCTTTTAAGCACGCAATTTACGGTTTTCACACTAGGGCGGAAAAGTGTGTGAGCTCGCCCCCGCCGCAATTTATTACATTTATAGTATCAGGTTGGGCCATAGCGACCTCCACGAGTTACGAGTCGACCCCCGTTTGTTTATGTCTTTGTAAGTGCATTGAAAAACATCGTTTGATAAATGTGGAAATTTGTCGCTGCTGCACTCGGTTCCATAACATCCTCGCTAACGGCTCGGGCAAATTCCACCTCGGTCGCAATGACAAGCTTGTATCAAAATGTACTATTGTGCATATGTTACTACTTTGATGTACCTATCTCTTTCTATTTCAGTGTCTATGGCTGCTATAGTTACAGGATTTTCACTTGCTTGGAGCACCCCTGTGATACCGAAGTTCCGCAACAATGAGACCGGCATCAATATTACAGATGTAAGGTTATGAAGTATTTGCTGCGTTAAGGCAGGTTCTTAGTTTTGTACCAATCATTCATTTTATCATCACTGCTATCATAAATATGAAGGTCAATACTGTTAGAAAATCATATCTTAGAACGATTTAAAGTATAGATATGACATCTACTAACAAGCACTGACCTATGTGGGTAAATATGAGCCACGCCCTTTCGCAAAGAAGAGGCCTGTGTTCCCGCAGGCAACGTATATAGGTATAAATTGATTATGCAGATGTTAGTTACTGTAAAAAATATTGGGCCATTGTCATTATTTTATTCTTGTTTCTTGTTACTGTGGATGGGAAAAATCATGTGACCATCTGAAGAAAAATATTGACAAAAACTTTTTACAGAGACAGATATCATGGATGGCAGCCGTGTCGTCCCCTGGCTACATGGCTGGTAGTCTGGTGACGAGGTTCATCTCCGACGGTTTCGGGAGACGTGCTGTTATATTGAGCAGCGCTGTGCCCGTGGTAATCGGAACGGTGAGATTTTAAAAACAAATGATTCGAACAAGATTTTCAGAGAATCCGCGTGTTGCTAATGCTATAACCAGTATCTTATTATGTTTTTTTTACAGTTCAGAAATTGAAGTTTTTACAAATTGTTTACAGATTAACTACAGGAAGGTAATGTTATTATAATTTAACGTGTGTTGAATGAAACACTTGTTGCTTGTTCGAGGTCTGTATATTTCTGCCGATTAGGCCCTATTTATATTTGTTGCATTTGTTAAGTTTAAGGTATTTACAACAGCGGCAACTCGTCATACAGAATTCGTTCGATGCTCCGCTGATCGCGTGCGTGAATTTTTGCGCGAGTGCGACGCGTCGGTCGTGCGCTATAGATATAGGTCAGCGAACCGTGTTGGTCTTTTCTTGGGCCGCGACCGTCGTTTTGTGTAGATGGCTGCGTGTCATGGCATGTGTGTCGAGCTGTTCGTCTTACTGCTGCGTCGCCGAGTGCCCACCTTTGCTACCTCGAAGATCCCACATACGGCGTTGGCCTTGAGGATAAACAGCTGTTTTTAGAGCAAACTGGTGTGCTCAACGTGTTCGCTGCATTTATTATCTCTCTTCTTAGACCTATTCCAGATCGAGGTTCGCGGATAAGAGGAGGTTGGAGGCCACATTGGGGGGCTCCCCCAAAGTGACTTCCAACCTCCACTCTCTCTCCTCCTCAGGGGCTGACGCCCCTGATATCATTGCGATGATAATTCAGTAACGGTTATTCAGAGACAATCAGTTTACGTACATTAAATACAGCGATCGTTAGATCACAACCACATCGTGCTTAGGCTCTCTCCAAATTAACATGCGTTCAGCCATTACCCTAATTCGTTGTTGTTTCAGTCCTAAATTAATATATTTCTTTCGTGCTTCCCACTTAAGCAAGCGCCGTCACCTTTTGAAAAGATTGGACCAAATTATCTGGCATACTCTTGCAATCATCTCTTACTCTTATCAATCCTAAGGTTGTCTGGTAGATATCGCTGTCAGTGATAAGATCCGCCATTGTCTCATAGATTTAAATTTGTGTATAAGTTGTGTTACTTTTTTAGTTTACAATTAGCTTCTGCCAGCGGCTTCGTCCGCGTAATAGTAGGTTTCTCGGTACAAACTTTGGAACCCCGTTTCATCCCTTTTTGGGAGTGAATTTTGGAAAAATCTCTTTTAGTGCTTGCCTATGTCACCTGGTGCGAAATTTCATGCTCACAGTCTCAGTAATTTTGGCTGTGCGTTGATATGTCAATCACTCAGTTTTTCTTTTTATAAATATATATATAGATAAAGTTTATTCTATTCTATTCCATTGTATTAATTTTAAATGTGAAACTTCTCTTCCCATCCCTATAGGAGGCCTTGGCGTCCGCAAAATAACCAGTTTTTAGTTTATCGGCATTCTATCTGTGAATATACTAACTTCCTGGCGCACCAAAAGGAATCAGTGTATTCCTTTTGGTGTGCCGAGCTTCATCGAGGCGGTGGATGCCTGGAGATTCGCTTGCCCGAATATAAATCCGCCCGACAACCTATCTTCTCAAAAATAATAAAGAATTAAAAGAAATTAGAATATTAACCACTTCATATTAACATTGTCTAGGTTTTTAGGACTTAGGTATTTTAGTTTTAGATATTACACTAAAAGGTAATTGACGACAACGTTGTTGATACTCGTACGTTCTAATGGGCATTGTAGTACGTTACGTGTTTCTTTCTGTGCTTGACACATTCCTAGCACGGTCATAGTATGATTTATTTAATCAATTAATTACAACGGTTAAACAACCAATTACAGTAACTAAACATGATATGGTATAGTGGGTAGAATATTTATTCCTATTTATTTGGTACCTGTGGTGTACTGGGTGAGGGTAGTCTCAAGCATTGTGACATCATGTATTTGACACGAATTAGTGGCCATCTGGCGATTGACTGGAGCAGTTGTGTTGTGCGAATATATAACATAGGATATAATACAGTACCTATAAGTATAATTTTTATTTACTTGCCCGAGTGACAGTATAGATTTTCATTAATTCTATACAAATTGTGTTTCTTTTTCAGGTTATCATTTTAAGCACTACGACAGCGTGGTGCCTTTACGTAACGCGATTCTTATGGGGTGCCGGCACTGGTATGATAGCTACTGTAAGTACCTATACTAATTAACATAATTTAATATTGTAAATGCGGATGCGAGTTTGTTTCTTTTTCACGCTTGGCGTATAGTTAGGTAGACCATATCCTGGAATAGGAAATACGAAGTTAAGACATTTTATACCATCGCCCAACGGGTACGGCGGGGTATACGGTGGAGGTTTGCCCCGTTTAAGCGAACCACCGCTGTGTCTTCGTGGGGGTGATCGGCGGAACAGCGGCAATCCAGGATAAAGCGAGAGGGAATGGGAAGCAGTTGCCTCCTTCTGTGAAGCATGATTTTTATCCTAGGGTTATATTCCCTTGGGATAATTCCCGATACTCAGCAGCCACTGGCAGTAGCTAGTATCAAAACATTCTACCCTTACAGTGTTCACTGGTTATTCAGTCACTATCAGAAATCGTGGAAGTAAATCTCAATTAATAGGCACTATGTTAAGTTTTTTTTTTTTTTTTTTTAATATTAATTTAACTGTTTTCAGGTGTCTGCTATGTACTTAGCAGAGGTATCCGACACAGAGATTAGAGGTAGAGTAACATCTTCAGTTCGCTACATGTCGGGTTTTGGCAGTTTCCTCATCATGTCGATCGGCTCCTTCGTCTCGTACCGCACCATCAGCTATTTGCTTCTGGTCCTGCCCATTTGTTACTTTATCGCGTGCTGCTTTATACCTGAAAGTCCATATTATCTCCTAAAAGAAGGAAAGGTTAATGCCGCAAGAGCTTCCCTCATCAGGTTAAGTGGCAATAAGGATGCGGAGGTAAGAAAATATCTGAAAATGAAATGAAATTGACTTTTATGTTATATATTAAATGAAAAAAATTTTAGATTAAAGTGGACATTATCAATTAACAGTTCAAATCAATAGTGTATTAAAAAATGCTACTGACTACTTCTCTAACCAGCTTGTAGACCATGGTACATTGGTATATTCTGTAAAAGTCTCACCATGAAAACTCAAGTTAAGTGAAGAACAAGTCAGCCATAAATCATCATGAGGCCATTCCGGTAACCAGTCAGTTCACCAAAAATTTATTTACAAATTTCACTTGACAAGCAACGATTGACAAAAAAATGGTTCGTCATTTCATCATAATACAGCAATAAGTTTTTAAAAAAAATCCACTTTACAAAAAAAAATACCACATAAACTATTGTTTAAATAACGTCATATTTGACAAACGATTCATTTTTTATTCATTTTATCAGATAAAACAACGTATGGAATATTAAAAAAAAAACTGGGCAAGTGCGAGTTGGACTCGCGCACTGAGGTTTCCGTACAAACTTGAAAGGGAAATTGTGGTTTACGATTTATGTCGAATTAAAAAAAAAAAAAACTACTTACTAGATCTCGTTCAAACCAATTTTCGGTGGAAGTTTGCATGGTAATGTACATAATATATTTTTTATTTAGTTTCATCATTCTCTTATTTGAGAGACACACAAACATTTTACCACTTTGGAACTGTCTCTCGCGCAAACTATTCAGTTTAGAAAAAAAAATGATATTAGAAACCTCAATATCATTTTTAAAGACCTATCCATAGATACCCCATACGTATGGGTTTGATGAAAATAAAATTTGGAAGTCAGTGTTTTTGGTATTGTTTGCTTGGTATTTATTAACAATGAGTTCAGAAATTAAAGTTATTTTGATCGTTTTACTGTTTTGTTTTTCGTGGTGAAGTCGGTTATTTTTTTTTTTGTAAAAAGTTTTTTATTTCACACTTTTTAGTTGTGATACACTTAAAGCCAGAGTACCTATTTCTCATGACAATTTGAATTAACCCAAACACTGCTAGGATACATTATTTTATTATGAAGTTCTCATCCACCTCACGGCTCCATCATCAGGTCAGTTCGATAGTACAACCGAATTGAGAACCTCCTCCGATTTTTGGAATCGGTTAAAAATAGCAATTTTCGAGGAACTTCTAAGATGCAGCTGAAAATTTAGACGTGATTATTGTTGCAGGTAATAGATAGTCGGTTATCAGCCATGGCCGTTGACGTGAGGAAGGAGACGCTTCGCTCCGGTTCACTCAAAGAGCTATTCACTGGAAAGCAATACCGCAAAGCACTGATGATTTGTATAGGTAAGTATTGACAAATAAGTGGTTTCACTTATTCTGTGTAACTCCTGGGCTTCTGTATTTTCCATTTTTCGCGAACAGGGATTTGTGTGTCTAGTTTTGGTAAAATCTATTTTAGTGGTCCGATGAGAAACTGTCTTACCGTCTCAGCTCTGTGCTTTTTTGCCTCATAGTTTGTCTAGTATCCAGCAGACCTGTCCTGCTCGTGCCCAAACTCATATAATTAAGGTAGTCATTTATGCCACATCTGCTATCTAGGTTTTGGAGTGGAGTATACACCATGTCTCAGCCGTATTGACGCACATACGTGTATCGTGATCCAGTACATGATTCTGGACTCTTCAGTGGTGGAATTTAACGTCGGCAATTTCGTTTTTTATTTTATTTTAAAGCGTATAAAATCGTAATCTATATCGACCCCAATTACACTTTTAATGAAAAAAAAATAAGATATTTTCACCTGAGTAGACAGCTCCTTCTAGTTTCATTTACATTGTGTTTTTAATGAAAAAAGTGAGTTAATTACATTCTAATTTAACACATTAAATAGTTAATTTAACACAGTCAGTAGTAATCGCTTTTAATTGCGCATTTCATATAATTTTATGTGATTATTCTTCAACAGGTTTAAAAATAACTCAAATAATGTCTGGTGCGCTTGCTATTCAACAATACTTGGGGCAAATAGTTCAAGAGAGTGAGACGAACATCAATATCTCGACGGTGTTGATAACATATGGAGCAGTGAAATTCTTTGTAGGTAAGAAAGTGTTTTGTCAATTCTCCGGTACGATTTAGGACAATTATTACGTATTTAAAGAATACATTATTAATTTAATACAGAAACAGAGATAGATTATTTTAATGTTAATGTTATGTGTGCACATTACATTAACGTTACAATAATGAAAAAATGCAATTTGTGTGCAGAATATTTATTTTTGTTAAATATTAGGAGCTACCTAATAAATCATAAGCTTTATAAAATATTTTGAATAAGTTTTTGGCTACTTTCAATTTCATTTTATTGTTTACCGATGTTTGTTATCCTCTACTATAAAATAAAAATGACTAATCCTAATTTCTTTGCAGGCATATTTTCATCGACGCTAGTGGATAAGATAGGGCGACGGCCCCTGGTCGTCTGCTCCTTCTTCAGCACTGGAATATCCCTCATCGTAGTTGGAACTTATTTCTTGATACAACCGAATTCTTCCTCATACTACGGTTACATCCCTTTCATTGGCATCATTTTCACTTGCATGATATCTATTCTAGGCTACGACTCAACAGTATCCGTTATTACTGCAGAAATATTTCCCCTTAACGTAAAATCAGTAGCCATGACCCTGCTGAATATTTTGGGAGGGTTTCTGAACTTTCTATCAGTGAAAGGGTATCAAGAAATGAAGGATGTAGCAGGTCTGGCTGGAGTGTTCGGTTTCTACGCTAGTATAGCAATAATCGGTGGTGTTTTTTCATATTTTATATTACCAGAAACGAAGGGCAAGAGTTTAAGAGAGATCCAGGTTGAGTTGCAAGGTGCTTCATATGACGAAACTGCTGAGAGGCTAAAGATTGACATTGTGAAAAAAGATAATAGCGAAACAGAGCTGAAAGAATTGAATCGTGATTAACCCTTTGTGGAGCAATCCGATGTAGGGTGATTAATTTAAAAAAAAACTGGTCCAAACTAATCTTTTTAACTACTTTGAATAAAATTAAAAGAAAAAAAGGTTTCACTAAGTTTTCAGGTGTTAGCTTTCTAGATACAAAAACATAAACATACAAAGTACGTTACGTACGTACGTTAAAACATAGTATCTAAAAATACACAAAATGACTTTCGTGCTTATTAACTACTAGCTTTTGCCCGCGTATATAAAATAAAGCCTATGTTACTTAGGGATAAAGCAGCTTTCTATGGGTGAAAAAATTTTAACAATCGGACCAGTACATTCAGAGTTTATCTCCTACAAACCAAAAAACATACTATCTCTTTATAATAATATAATAACTCCTTAGGAGGCTCGTGTTAGGCTACTGGATCAAGGGCTTGATTCAGAAAGCGGTACTCCTGGACACGGCTCGTATTGTTAGGAGGTTCTTCTCTCTGGAGCCCTGACCGCCGGTAACTTGGACCCTGTTCCCGATACCGGTGGGATACTATTTTTTATATTTTTATACTTACAGGGACGCTAGGGTACGGGTTTAACTTTTTTGTTTGTTGCTAAAATCGTTAAAAATATTAGTTTATTATCATGTTTAATATCTAAAATATTCATTCTTGGGTATTCTGACAATAGTTTAGTTTGCATTTGAATTTTTTTCTAGATTATATTTACATTTCAATAAAAATGTTATCATTGTTAGATAGACCATAACACACCCAAGTTACAAGCTTCTGCCTAGCCTCCCTGTGAGCGTCACGAACATGCTTGTTCCATCTGACAACAGGACGATCACGGTGCCGTGCGTCGTAATATACGGAGCAGCAAAATTCTATGTAGATAAGAAATAAGTATAATGTAAAATTCCACTTATGGTTGAAATAATTTATTTAAAAAAAGAAACAAAAAATTGTAAGACAGGTAGTAAAGTAAATAAATAAATAATTTTACCTAATGTCAAACGGGCCTGTTTGAAGTTAGGTAACACAAGTGTCGAAACTGATATATATACATTAGAATTATAAAAAAAATGTAATTTGAGAGCAGAAATGAGAAAACAGAAAGCATACCGAACGCATCAATCCATTATCCATCACAGACAGCACTGTACAATCATGATTATGAATATTTTTCTAGAAGCTGGGTTATATCGAGGTGTCGTAGCAGTGGATAAGGGACTCACCCCATTCCTTTAGCGCAAACCTGCAACCGTTTAGTATTACAGCTGTAACTGGAAACTGTTTGTTTCATTTAATTTTTTCAAAACCAATTCATTCCATTACTAACTATTCATATTATCTTTTTTTATTCTTACTACCCTTCATAAGTACCTCTACTACTTAATTATGATTTATTTATTTGGCGTAATTCATAGGTTTGTTGAAACTATTTCTGTTGTCTTATTTGAATTAAAATTATGCTTTCATAAAGTACTATTTATTTTAATTTTTTATTATAAACAGCTGGCTTCAATCGAACCTCTAAACTAAAGGATCATTTTATTTCCTTTGAAAGTAAGATATTTCTATTCTATATTCAATTTTCCTCATACAAAACGTTACGTTACGTAACGGCGGCTTAAAAGTTTCTGATATGGACCATCTCTTTCCAGGACAGACATATTTTAATATTATAAGGATTGATAAGAAACAACATTTGTATACGTTTCCGTGTATGATATGCTTATAAATTAGGTAAGTATGCCATCAAGTCCTTCGGAGATTACAAAAAGTAAAATGTACAGTGTGTGTACAGTGTTTTCATGTACAGTATCAACAGTGAAAAGAATAGCCCGCTGCTCTGAATTTCTCAAGGAATTGTGTTCCAAAAGTGGAGCAGATCGGTTTGGTAAGGAATATCTATATGAAAAAGCATAGTTTTTTTTTTACATATTAGCAAGGTCAATCAAAGAAACTACGACTTTTCACACTGTGGTATTTTCTTCTGTAGATATGTATATGTCTTATGTATCAAAACTCGCCCAGAGGACACGGTGGAGCATACGGTAGAGGAGTGCCCCGCCTGGGCAGAGCACCGCCGTGTCCTCGTGGGGGTGCTCGGTGGCAGCGATCTCTCGCGCCGGGCCTTGGTACAGGCCATGGTCCGGAGCGAGGAGGAGTGGCCTTCTTCTCTGGAGTAGTAATACTAACAAAGAATTAAGGTGGTAGCACGCGCGAGGCAATGGCCCTCACGTCCCAGCCACCGGGATTCCAATCCCGACTTCCGGCACGGGCTTGCGGACGGCGAGCAATGGGTAGCTCGCCGTCCGACCGTCCGGTAGCCGTCCGGACCGAGCCCAAGTCGTCGACGGCGCGTAGTATTCCACGCGCGCCTCAAGGAGATGTCAACAACTGTAGAGGTCTTTTTTTTTTTTTTTTTTTTTTTCGGTGGGAAAATCATCTTATGACATCCCCCGCTCTTGGGCGGGGCGGGAGATAGTGTCAGACTTTTACTGACTAAAAACCCACTCCTGTTCCTTCGTTGCCTTTCGTACCAGGGCCGAGTCTTCCTTTCAGAATCAGACCCTTGGCCCCAGTAGGCTTCGACCCTGCTGGGCCCCTACAGTTGCTGACATCTCCTTGAGGCGCGCGTGGAACAGCACGCGCCGTTGACGACTTGGGCTTGGTCCGGACGGTTACCGGACGGTCGGACGGCAAGCCACCCATTGCTCGCCGTCCGCAAGCCCGCGCCTACGGTGGCCGGAAATCGGGATCGGAATCCCGGCGGCGGTTGGGGCGTGAGGACCGCTGCCTCACGCGATCGGCCGCCTCCTTTGCTAGCATTACTGCTTCGCAGAAGGAGGCGACCGCCTGCCACTCCTCCTCGCCTCGGACCATGGCCTGTACCAAGGCCCGGCGCGAGAGATCGCCGCCGCCAATTACCCCCACGAGGACACGGCGTTGCTCTGCCCAAGCGGGGCACACCTCCACCGTATGCTCCACCGTGTCCTCCGGGCGGTCCACACAGTGGCGACACCCGGGCGTCGCTTCCGCACGAATCCGGTGCAGGAACTTCCCGAACTTACCGTGTCCGGTGAGGACCTGCGTCATGCGGAAGGTAATGACGCCGTGTTGCCTTTCCAGCCACTCCTCAAAGAAGGGACTTACCGCCATAATTACGGCGTGCCCAAGCAACTGTAGAGGTCTAGCAGGGTCAAAGCGTCCTGGGGCCATGGGTGATGCGAAAGAAAACACCGGGGCCTGAAACGAAGGCAAAGAAGGAACAGGTATAATATAAAAATTAAAACTGATTTAACTCATTTCCCCCAACTTTTAGATAAACCTGTAATATCTGTAACAGGTTTATTATTTCATAAACTATGAATTAAACTTGTCTTAATATAGTCCACTGGTGGCCAAATTTTGTATGAATGGTGGTCCATACCCTTTCTTCTGTTTCTCGTTCTTTTGTAGGTAGGTATGTGCTACTGATTAATAATATGTTGTCTTTTTTGATTTTCATTAATAATTTCAAATATCTAAGTCGATTCCGCGCCAACAGAACTGGGGTGGGTGACCTATAATTGTTAACGCCTGCACGACTTGAACAAGACGCTGTAGTAAAAAGAACAGTTGCCTTTCTAAATTATTAGGCGCTTCTTCGTACACATCTACAAATATTAATAAAATATATTTTTTACCTTATACCAAGAACGAAGTACGAAGCTCAAACTAAAATTCGTGAAAGTTGCTATTAGTAAGCAACTATTAATACAACAAACTTTTAGAAATTCTGCGTCCTTCCTGCTGAACACGGAGGCCACCATTCATCCTGACGCCAGAATGGCTGGTCAAAAAAATATTCATATTTCTCTGAATGTATCATCATTCATCATCATCATTTCAGCCGAAAGACGTCTACTGCTGGACATAGGCCTCCCCCAAGCGTCGCCACAATGACCGATCTTCTCGCATCCACCGCACTCCCGCGACCCTCACCAGGTCGTCGGTCCACCTTGTGGGAGGCCTTCCAACGCTGCGTCTTCCGGTGCGCGGTCGCCACTCTAGAACCTTTCGGCCCCATCGGCCATCCGTTCTACGAGCAATGTGCCCTGCCCACTGCCACTTAAGTTTGGCGATTCTTCGGGCTATGTCGGCGACCTTGGTTCTCCTGCGGACTTGGTTATCCGCAGGAGAATGTATCATACGTAGCAATTATTGAAGAAATGTAGCAAATATAAGCAATTGGGTAGCAATTCTTGAATATACTTTCAGAGCCGCTTGCCATAGGTAACCAGCCATTCTGACGCTAATAAAGAATTGGCCGCTGCTGAGGTTTTGTTCCAAAAATGGAGTACACAGGTTTTGGACTACTAGATAGGTTAAGACTGTCTAGGTGAAAAAACATATAATTTTTGTTTAACTTATTAGTAGGATCAATCAAAAAAAGACACGACAAGTTTTAGCTTCAGTGCAGAGAATAAAAAGACGACAGGTTTAGTAAAAAAATATTTTTGTCATAAATATATAATTTACAATATAGTTTTACATGAACACAGTGTGTTGGTACATCATGAGGATACCAAGGGTTTTGTTATATCATTTCAACATAATTTGACTCTAAAAAAACTTTATTTACATTTCAAAATACTGACTATAATTACAATAAAATAATAATAAAAACCCTACACTAATTACAACTAACTAAAACTAAAATATGGCGTGAAAAAACTCTTCCACATCGCTGTCAACTAGTAATGTGCCCAAAAGACTGGCGGCATTTCCACGCTGTATGGCAATGCTTTTCCCCTGGCAGAGGTAAAAGCCAGCCCTTGGGTCACGCGAAGTGTCAACTAGACGTTTTGACAGATCTTTATACAGTTTGTGAGCACTCGGACCCCACGAACCGAGAGCTTCAACCCCAAACGGTTCGAAAATATAACTTCCAACAAGGTTATTATATTTTAACCGCTTGAGGTTCTCCGCAGCCGCAGCGGCAGCACCAGCACAACCCGACGAGTTAGGAAGATGGGAAGGCGCAAGAGTATCGACACAAGTAGCGTTCCATACTAAAGGCCTACCCATCTTCCATGGGAATATAAGAATAACGACATGCCGTCCGGTCTCTTGCCATCGTCGCGTGCCAGGCCATGGGGTTCCAATACGGCTGGAACGCCGACGGAGACAAGAGTGCGTCTGATGATGTCGTTGATATTCGCGTGTCGTGCTATGCGACTCGCACTTCGGCTGCATGACAGACCGTGGTGTCCGAGGCTGTTGACGACTTCGCCACAGTGGCAGCGATGAGGAGAACAACAGGGAGAGCCTAGACGTAAGGGGCAGCGAGGCGGAAAGTATTATAATCGAGCAAGGTGCCTATGTTCGACGATGGTAGTGCGTGAAGCCAGAAACCCGACTCCCACTCTGCAACAGCCAGCAGGCGCGCACGCTCCGCAGGAATAGTAAATCTTTCAATCAAGTTTTTTTGAACTACTTTGCAGAGCGGCTCATCCCACCGTCTTTGGGAAGATGGTTCATCGGGCGTCACTCTTAAATATTACATTTACAACACACATTAACCACCTATTGCTTCTCTATAGAAGTAAAACCTGATACCTTCAATAGCTGACATAATAAGACAGCTATACAAATTATAACTAATTGAGATTTTGCGATTTTATATCACTTTGTCAATCTTACAGTTAGGGCAGTTTATGATTTGATGCTGTTTTAAACAACTACTAAGTCAGCCAATTTGACTTCACGTAAGTTGTTTTAACTCAGTATTTTTCTTAACATCATCAGTAGTTGTATCTTTCTTCAAATATTTATCAGAATCATCGTAAATATTACCTTGCAATTCTATTTGTATCTCTCTCAAGCTTTTCCCTTTAGTTTCGAGAACAACAAAATATGTAAATACTGCGCCACACAAAGCTATACTGGCATAAAACCAGAAAACCCCGTACAACCCCGTCCAATCCTCCATTACCTGATATCCCTTCACCGCTGTAAAATTTAAAAACGCTGTGAAAACGTTCAGCATAGTCATGGCAACAGATCTGACATTGATAGGGAAAATTTCTGAAGGAATAATGAAGATTAAAGTATCGTAACCCAGGCTCGATATTACTATGAAGACTATAATGCAAATAAATACAACAAAACGGAACAAATTTGAGGATTCCTCGTAAATTCCTATAACTCTTTGGAGGAAGAAGTAAGCTCCGACGGTGGCGAGCATTACACATGAGCCCATGTAAGAGTATATGAGCAATGGACGGCGTCCCATCTTGTCGACTATAATCGGTGAAATAAAAGCTGGAAACAAATTAAGATTTAATTGATTTGAGATTTGATTGAACTATTATAATCTCATTTGTATTCATGAATGTAAGTTATTCAACATTGAGTTGGGAATTGCAGTACAAAAAGTTATTAGTTAGCATTAAGGTCGTAGTTTCAGTAAGATTCTAGTCTAGTGTTTTTGACTCGAAAGTTTAAACTTACCAACTACAAATCGTACCACTCCAAAAATAACGAGAGTTGTGGAAACTACCAAGCCGCAGTTGCTTTGTTGAATGATGTGCCCTATGTAAATTTGGATAGGTACACCGCCTGCTAACATCTGAGTAATTCGTAGACCTGAAAGTGAAAATAAAATTAATACTTCAACTCATTAACTTTTTAATTTATAAATTAATCATTTCTGTGGTAAATTAGGTCTAAATCAAACCTACCAGCAGATATTATAACTGCTTTTCTATATTGTTTGCCAGTGAACAACTCTTTGGCTGAACTAGATCGGAGCATTTCTTTTCTCACATCTGACCTCATTAATGACAACTTATCATCCATCATCTGCAAGATATAAATACAGAATTAAGAGTTTGCAAATTCATTAATCTACATTAAATTCTGGTTAAAGCACATGAAAGATACCTTTTCATTCTTACTTCCGGAAAGTTTTATCAGCATTTTCCTTGCCGAGTTCACCTTCCCTTCTTTGAGTAAATAGTAAGGAGTTTCGGGGATTCTCCAGCAGGCTAAAAAGTAGCATGCTGGTAGGACTATCATGAAATAGCTCAATACTTGATAAGTAACGAAGGGACCGATTGTCAACACTAGTAGGGCCCCGAAACTAAACATGAATCTAGTAATAGCTGTCAAGGTACCTCTTATTTCTTTGTCAGCTATTTCTGATAAATAAACGCTCGATACCTGAAATCACAAAACGCAAGATAAAGAAAAATTTAAATAATGAAAGGTCGCGAAAATTTGCAAAGGCAGGTCAGAGATCGTGAAAACAATCTTACAGGTGATACATACAAGGTAGATTTTTGAGATAGTTGAACGTTTTCCTGTAGCTCAATGGCATATGTCTACACTTACAGCTACTTCTCAAAAATCCATCGTATATAACTAAATGTGTAGCGTCAGAAAAATATCCTGCTTATGTGAGTGATAATACCAACCGTGGTAATCATACCATTTCCAATGCCCCACCAGATTCTGCCGATATATAGCATCCACGCTTTTGTAGCATACAGCACGAACACCTGAAAGTTTCATACTTCAGGATTAGTGGCCCCATTTGAAGAGAATTATTTCGTAATGCGTTTATGCATTTATAAAAAGTTTTAAGTCTTCCACTACAAGAGCTCCTTCGTTTAGCTACTTCATCAAATCACGCATTACAAAAACCAACAAAACATAAAGACGCAATAAAAATAATAAGTAGGTACTTCTTCAGCGTAGTACTTACCGTACCAACAATGAATGGAACAGCACTTGTAAGGAGACTGACTCGCCTGCCGAACTTGTCGGAGATAAAGCTGGTGGCCAGGCTGCCAGTGACCGTGCCTGGTGATATCATCGCCACTACCCACGAAATTTCACTCTGCAACCAAAAGATGACATACAATCTGGGCCACACTTACTTGGAGCTCTTCAAAAATACAAGGTTTAACTGAAATAACGCAATTCCGGGAAAGAGGTCAACCAACTTCTATTATTAACAATTTTAGCGCGTCGACTACATACAGACTACATAGGTACATAAATAGGGCTTATCAGAAGGCTTAAGTGCGTTCACTACCCCTTAAGCACTATTTGGCTCAAAAACTATGATTTTTATACTTAGGGCATACTGAAAGTTTCTCGATTCTGATAAATAAGACTAGATATAACACTTCAAATTCAAATAGCTTTTATTACTGATAATACTAGCTTCTGACGTTTTATAAGTGCCCATGTAGGCCTATGTGAAATAAAAACTTTTGACTTTTGAATATAAATAAGTACATTTCATTTATCAAATTCAAAGCATTTATTTCAAATAAACCATTTACAGGCACTTTTGAAATGTCAAGAAGTCAGTCTGTCAGAAAAAAATGATGCTAATTGCACATTCCAAAGCGTAGATCTCTATGGAGAAGAATGTGCAAGAAACTCCATGGACACTCTTTTCAATCGTGTTTTGCAATTACAAATATCTCTGTTACATGTTTCTTGTCGCTATCATGTAAGAACAATGTCAATAAAGTAAAAATAAAAACTAAATATAGATATTAAAATAGCAACTGGCAGCTAAGAGATGACCAGTCTCAACTGACAGCGCCCGTTCACGGACCTGACGCGAATATTAGCACCACTCAGCTCAACCATTATAAAGGGAACCGAATGATCCAACACACGCGCCACCATCAGTGAGACATTTGAGTGAGCATGACAAACTCTCAACTGCCATGCTCATTTATGTCAAACAAGTCCAATAATAACCTAAAAACCATAAAATAGCTCCATGGTACTCACATTTACAAACTTTGAAAACAAATGCTTCTACATTATACAATACTAAATACAATAATAATTAACAACAATAATATTTTACAGATTAAAAAAAAAAAAACATTAAAGAATAATAATAATAATAGTTTCAAAACTAATCAATTTGTACACCCCGGTGGTAGTGGAGCTGGACCAGCATTGAGCCAAGCATTTTTATCTTGAATATAATCCTCCAACTTATAATATGCTTGCCTGCATAGTGTGCGTTTAATACAAGATTTAAATTTCGTTTCATTGAGTTCTAATATTTTTATATCTATTTGTATATTATTATAACTTTAAAAATCGTTTCATAATTCATTCGTGCAATATTATGCCAAATTAAAATGGTCGTCGGGAGGGGTCATCTGCTATCATTTCATACCCCTAAAAACTTCTCATGCCCTGTGAATTTTTTTTAATCGACTTTTTATTGTTTTATGAAAATAAGACCAAATTTTTTCGTTAAAATAAAAATTTAAAAAATATATAAGTCGTAGACTCTGAATTTTAATTTAAAATTAGCGACATTAGCTATCTAGTTTTTTTTAAATTGACTTGCAAAGTGTTGGACTTAAATTAAAGCTATTCATGTTATAGCTATTTACATGGCTATAAAAAAAAAACCAAAAGCGACCGGAGTCTTCCAACTTCCTCAAAAATTCTCTACTTTATCCTCTTGCTAGTGATGTGCCACATGCCATAAAGATCTTTTTATAACTTTGTGAATTCGTTAGAATTGTGAATCGAGTCACATAAGACTAATATTCAAAATTATGATTTAAAAAATATTTTTGCTTAAATTATACCTGAAAAACCTATTAAAATGTTCTCACTCTTATAAGGTAAAAACTTTCTCGACTTTGTAGCAGTTGTTGTGCAGTAATGATAGTTGGAAACTAGGGAGGTTCTAGTTAAAGTTAAACAGCCGTGTAAATTCGCTAAATGTTATTTTTTAATTTTTTTATTGTAATATTTAAAAATATAATTTATAAGTTACAATAATGAATAAACGAAAATAATAATCATATAATAATTATGTTATGGGGAGGAGCTGGGGAAAATCAAAAACACGTTGGAAGGATCGTGTGAAAGACAATACATATAACTAGAAAACAGATGCGTTTAATTTTTTTTTTTTGGGTTTTAATGACCTGGATGCGTTTAGAGATAACGACAAAAAGAGGTGTGGGCAAGAGACTGATGGATGACGATGAGTCTATCCTATGATACTCACACGTGTAAGACTGATGCTGGTCTCGTTATTATGAAACTTTGGCAAGATGGGAGTCGGCCAGTAGCAGGCTATGCTTGTGGTCATGGTTGCTATCGACACTGAAACATAGTAAACTTCACTGAGTTTTGACAACCTGTGGTAAGTACACAAAAAGTATGATAAAATATTTTTTTATTGGAAGCCCAACTGTGGTGCATTTATTTAGTAAAAATCTACCTCAGTTGGTTTAGAGACCGCAAACGTCACCACCGAGATGAGGTTTTAGAGCTCGATTCCCGTGTTGAGTAGAGCTAGTGATTTATTAAAAATTATTGGTCTACGACCTTTATAAAATATTAGCAGTAAAGATTGATCGATGAGTGATCGAGATGTTCATAAACCGGACTTTTAATTGGTCTACTGTTTTTTATTACGTTACGGGTCTGGGTGTGTTGTATATATGTAAGTGTACATGTTGGTGAGCGCACCCATGATACACGAGTAATTCCTAGTGAGGGAACATATTCTTTAAAAAAATGTGTTTAATTTTGAATAAATTTCTTCGTTTCAAAAATAGCATTTGTTCTTAAAAATTATGCAAAGACTTTGTTAGCATACTACCTCGTGGCACAACGATATAGGACTATCATTGTTCTTGAATTAAATCCCGTGAAGTGCTTTATCTCGGTATTTTCTCAACGTTATCAAATACCCGAATAGTGTAGTTCCTCTTTTGATATTTCATTGAGTATGTTCTTATTTGGTTTATCAAGATCTATTTGATTAGCTCGAAATTCGCGTGGGGCATGAAGTCAAAATGTAGATGAAATCATAGAATCTGTTGCTAGATTACTTACCGGCAAAAGTCGCCAAATACTGCATCCTGTTATTTTGGCCCATTTTTTTTTACACTGACGTGTAAAAAGAACAAAGATTTACACTTCCGGTAAAAACCACAGCGCATTTATTCTGATAAATAAGCTTTTTTTTTTTTCTTTTTTTTTTTGCGTTTCGTTTATTTTACTTATAAAAACTTATCAAACACGCAAACATTTTTGCGATCATTCCATTCTTCATTCTTGATTGAGTTTGAATCGAATTCTAAATTTTCTTATTGTTTTTATCACTCTAAAAACACGTTTTGTTTAATATGCGATCACAACACGTTTGCTTGCTTGGCCTAATAATGTTAGATACGTTTTATAATTTGTATGTTTTTTAGATTCGGTTACCAGCAGGTTATCGGGTTGTTCAGGTTATATATTAATGTAACTACTTGTATGTACCTGCTCTTTGTATTTAATCATAATCATTTATTTGCTAATATGGGTAAATTATATAAAGTTGTTAAAAAATAAAGCTCAGTCCAACCATATTACACCTTCACGGTGGAGCATACGGTAGAGGTGTGCCCCGCATGGGCAGAGCACCGCCGTGTCCTCGTGGGGGCGATCAGCGGCAGTGATCTCTCGCGCCCGGCATTGGTACAGGGCATGGTCCGGAGCGAGGAGGAGTGGCAGGCGGTCGCCTCCTTCTGCGAAGCTGTAATGCTAGCAAAGGAGGCGGCCGATCGCGTGAGGCATCGGTCCTCAAGCCCAACCGCCGCCAGGATTCCGATCCCGATATCCGGCCACCGTAGGCGCGGCCTTGCGGACGGCGAGTAAAGGGTGGCTCGCCTTTCCGAACGTCCGATGACCTTCCGGACCGAGCCCAAGTCGTCGACGGTGCGTACTGTTCCACGCGCGCCTCAGGGAGATGACAGCAAATCGTAGGGGACCAGCAGGGTCGAAGCCCACTGCGGCCACGGGTAGTGTGAAAGGGAAACCCGGGGCCGCGGGATGAAGGCAAAGAAGGAACAGGAGTGGGTTTTTAGACAGTAAATGTCTGACACTATCTCCCGCTCCACCCAAGAGCGCGATATATCATTAAATGATTTTCCCACCTAAAAAAAACCATATTACACCGTAAGGCAAGCAAATCACAAGCTTTATTATTGTAACAATGAAACATATTAAATGAAACTGATAATAATGTCACTAGAAGAATTCAAGTTTTAAATGTCATATATTAAGTGTTAAATATAATGTCAAGATACCATTAGTGATTAAGTGTTAAAGTAAGAATTTAATTTAAATTGGTACATTAGTAAATTTCACCATGGTACAGTGAACCTTTAGAAGTGCTTGGGTACCTTAACGCCTATTTTCCCTTGCACGTTAAAGTTCAAGTTTTACAAAATTAAACTAGATGGCGTTGGTTTCTTCACAGCTAAGTAGCGACCAAAGGCAATCTCACAAAGTATAAACTTGACTTTTAGTTCAACAAATAATAGACACTTGCGTCAACATTGTCGTCAACAACTGATTGTAGTTCATAATTTCATCATTCAAACTAGAGTCATGTTGACCTAGTGGTTTAGCATGTGCAGATAGATGCGTAAATCAATGAGCCGTGAGTTCAAATCTCACGTAGTACTCACACTTTTTGTAAGCTATGAATGACAAACTAAAGAAATCGGTAGGAATATTATATCAAAGTTAACAAGTGGATATTTATTTGTAATATAATATTCAAGTGGGTAGTTACTCAGCAAGACGAAAAAAATGTTGGTAAACAGGCTCATCAAACAAAAAGCACTATTAAAAAAATAATATGTTTATTTCTTACAATTTCTTATTCAAATTTAACAATCACCGTTTATTAATCACCGAATAAGATTATAATATTATATATAATTTCTTATTGAGGCCATAGCTTAAGTATTCGTTTCCAATATTGGAAAGAGGATTGAAGCTTATGTAACCTTAACAAAAACAAACAAAAGACCAGATAATTTTATCACAAAGATCAAAAAGATTAAATGTAGGCTAAAAACTATAAAATTGCACAACAACGTATCAAGTGTTCATAACTTTTTTAATGTATTAATTACGGATATTAAGTTAAACACACATAACAAGGTCTCCAGTTAATACAGAGAATAAGTACTGAGTGAATAATATTAAATCAGTATTATAATTATTTATTATCTTGTAGCCACAAACAAAACCGTCCGTGTTCACTGGACTTAAAAGTTTTTTCATGAGTAAACATGATATTACTCTAATCAAAGTTTATGTGATCCAAAGCAAACTGCAATCTTGCCTTTTTATAGTTTTCTGTAAGCAAGCCTCCGACGGACAGTGCCAACGCTTGTGTCAAATAAACTAGCATAGTGGTTCGTCGACAGATGTCCGTTTCCTTCGTATACTCCCTTATCATGGTTTGACACTGCAATATGTTTATTAGTTTTAGTCTGCCAGCTTTTTGATGGTGTTTTAAAGAACCCTCTTCTTCAAATCGTCATATCCATAGAACAACTTTTTTTCTCTGCAACAATAAAACATAAATATATAATACCCAATAATGATTATTATATAGGAGTTTTTTGTTATATAAAAGAGTTAAAAAAACTACTTACATTTACACTGGTCTCTCTGGCGTCTTCTGACAAGTTTTTACCTTGATTATGCTTAGCAATTATTGGAGCTCTTTTTACTAAATCTGTATAACAATGCATATTTACTCATTTTGGTAAAATAAGTAGACAATACACCTGGTTAAAAAAAAAAATAAAATAACGAAAGGCGCTGGGACGAGATAATCGAAATTAACTTGGCAAACAAACAATTGAGCTTAGTCATAATTTTTTGGTCTAAGTATCATTTATACTCCATACTACCTACTAGTTATTATTTATAAATCCTTATTCAACCTACCTTCTCAAGTTTGAAAACTAACACATAGATAATCAAATATTTATAAATTGATATTCAATTTTAATATCTTCATCTCTTTAAAATAAATTATAAATTATTTCAATATTTAAAGAAACAAAAAGAAAGTACTACAATAATAAGCATTAATTAAGCACAGTGACGCCATCTATTAACAGTACAATGTAATGTTATCAATAGCAACATTTCAATCTGGTTTTACGCTAGATGGCGTCATTTCTCGCTTCACACGATTTTATTTCTGTACTTACTATGGACTTTTGCTTCTTTAGTGTACATAAGAATGTAACATAATAGTCATGAAACAAATAATATTATGATTAAATTAATTAAAAATGTCGAGCAATGGGTAGCTCGCCGTCCGGAAGCCCGGTAACCCTCCGGTCCGAGCCCAAGTCGTCGATGGCGCGTAGTGTCCCACGCGTGCCTTATGGAGATATCGGCAAATCGTAGGGGCCCAGCAAGTTCGAAAGCCTACGAAGCCTACTGGGGCCATGGGTTCGCACCTGAAAGGAAAATCCGGCTCTGGAATGCAAGGCAACGAAGGAACTAGGAGTTGGTCAGTAAAAGTCTGACATGCCCTCAAGCTCCTCCCAAGGGTGAGAGATGTCATTAGATGTTTTTCAGTATCAAAAATATGCCTGTCACTTATTATTTTAGTAAAAAGATGACTATTTTTCATAAAATACATACTTAATGTTTTTATAAATGTATTGACAAGGTGCCGTCATGATCCTTACATAGTTTGCATAGTCGGATAATAATATATGAAAATGAACTTCTTTGAGAACATTACTTTCCGTCGCACGCGCACACGATTAGAAAATTCGGAACCAAGTGAAAGTGACATAATTTCACAAATATCGAACAGTAAACTAGGGGGTGTATTATTAGAAAATAATAAATTAAAGAAATAAAATAAAGATTTAATGAAGAAGAACGAAATGTTTAAAAATATTGCCTGTAGTCCTGTAAAACACAAAGCTACGCCAAAAAAGAACACGAAAAAGAACAATTACAGCATATCGGAAAACACGAACATATAATATCGAACCAGAAAGTGTAGCTAGCTATTACACAAATACATAAATCAGTCTCCACTAAAAATATTTGTCATACCACAATTCCAGATACTTCATAGCCGGCTTCGGTGGCGTCCACGAAGCAAAAAATATGTCTTGTAAGTTGTAAGTAGTGAAGCCTTCAACATACTATAATAACTTTTTCAACACACTTGCTCAGAAAGTGACTCTTATTGCACTGCACTTAGGTATGTAATGGCACTCGTTACCAAACTGTGACATTTTGATTACCATTACGCACTAGTGCTATAATGTAGTTAAAACCTTTTTGTTCAACCTTTTTGTTCGCAAAACAAATTTTGTATTCGAATAAAATTATAATTAAGTTATTGCGTTCAATAATATATAAATTAGTGTCTTACTTGCTTATTTCATCCAATTTACAAGTTAAAATGGACAAATTTAACTTGTACAAACGATTTATTTAATATAAAACATTTGGTAAATAAATCTTACATTCAAATAAAATTTGAGTTTTTTTTGTGGTCTATGGCCGCCATTTTAAGATGCGCGCGATTTTTGCGCAGTGAAGTTCAGTGGCTGTATTAATTAAATAAAATTAAATACTACAAAATCATTAGAAAATGTTACATCCTTATTCTATTGTCACTTTGAAAGATATTATCGTAAAAACTTTTCACGCAAGAAAACATAAACGTAAGACTAGGCAGTATGATCAAAATACCTTAGCCTTTAGGGCTAAATAAAAAAAAATGATGCGCACGCTTATGAAAACGAATTTTTACAGCCATGTCACAGAAAATTTTACTAGTTTTATTTTACTGTTGTTTTCTTCACAAGTGTATGAAAAAACGTCGTATGACACACGTGAGTAATTAATGACTACCGTTCTTGGCTCTTTTAAGACCCTCGTCACGGCTCTGGTCTAAATACCGCCTTGACGGTAATCATTAACATTACACACTTATATCATAAGATACTATAATTGAAAGGACATTACTATGTAATTATGAAGTCTGTTACCACCGTACACCAAATTTTGGAATAGAATATATCCTAAGAAATAATAATGGAAAAGTTCATGATTTTATTAAATCTGACAACTGTGTTATTTATATAGGCGAGGAAAATTTTCGGAAACACAAAACTATATAAATATCGTAATGTCCATTCATGAATACATATTACCTTTTAATCATACTAAATTCATCATTTGTTTACCACCATTTGAATACATGAATAATACTAATGATATATTTAAATTACAAAGGTCAAGAAATAATAATGTCCGATTTACAAGACTTCATTCCTGATTTAATCGTACTGAATCAAGTGGGCCCCAAAGGTTCCCCTGTGCTCTCACTTACCCAAAACACAATGTTTCTTAGCCTTGTCGACTTATATAAAAAAAATCTTTGATCAAAAGCCTAAGAACAGAAATAGACGGCATAGACGAACTCCCACCAGGATAATTCAAACAATGTGCCCACGATCTCACTTTATCATTCTGTAAATTAATAGACCCAATCTTGCGAAGAGGGCATGTTCCCTGACCAGCTAAAAATTTTACTAGTGAAATCAAACCCAAGCAATTATCGTCCAATAGTTCTACTGCCAACAGATTCAAAGATTATTGAGAAAGCAATGTGTAATCGTGTGTGAGCCTTCTGCAAGATATTCGAGAAATATGAAATGGCTTTCGTGAAAATAAATCAACAACTTTAGCTGTTTACAAATTTATACAGGAAGCTCAGTAAAAAATACGCAATTGTTACGCTACTAGACTATATGAGTTAAGCCTACGATAAAGTGCAATATGGAATATTACTAAATAAACTATATGGAGTGGGAATTGAATGACTGGTTTAAGTGCTATTTAAGAAATAGAGCGCAATGAAACGAAATAGAATTCTTCAAAAGTTTCGATCTGACAGCAAGGCATACGATCTTTCAAAAACAATTCAAGATTCCGGACCATTCGTCTTGTCTGCGGATGACATTTCTATTCTTACCCCCTGTCATGATATTAAAATCTAAACAGTACCCTTAATAATATTCTCACTAAAACAATAACCTGGTTAAATGATCATAATCTAGAAATATATTTTGAAAATACTAAACTTATAACATTCCACCCTCACCAAAAAAGTTGTCTAGACGTAAATTTCTCTTTCAACAACTACAAATTCGAACTAGTAAATCAGTTTTCATTATTAGGCATAACCATAGATACGAAGGTAAACTGGAAATCACACATTCAGAAAATAAAAACAATATTTTCAAAATATTCTACACTTTTCACGAAATCAAAAAGACCGCAAACTAGAAGACAGCTCTAGTTACCTACAATGCCTATACTCATCCATAGCCCAGCTACGGTGGGGAAATAGCATAGACTCACCAGCTTGTTTACAGCTCAAAAAAGTTAATTCGTATTTTGTTTAATATTGAATAAACCGATAGTTACAAACCTCATTTCAAAAAACTAAATATTCTAACGCTACCTTATATTTACATACTTGAAATCTGTAAATTTGCACACACACACCAACACTTTTACACTAAACGAGAAGACATTCAAACAAGATTCACACTCCGACAAAAAACACGTCTAAACCTACCAACAACTCGATTAAAAATGCATTCATCTGGTCCACTAGTAAAGTCGATAAAAAAATTTTCAACACACTTGCTCAGAAAGTGACTCTTATTGCATTGCACTTAGGTATATGCTGACACTCGTTACCAAACTGTGACATTTTGATTACCATTACGCACTAGTGCTATAATATAGTTAAAACCTTTTTGTTCAACCTTTTTGTTTGCAAAACAAATTTTGTATTCGAATAAAATTCTCATTAAGTTATTGCGTTCAATAACATTTATTTCATCCAATTTACAAGTTAAAATGGACAAATTTAACTTGTACAAACAATTTATTTAATAAAAAACATTTAGTAAATAAATCGTACATTCAAATAAATTTCTTTTTTGTTGTCTATGGCCGCCATTTTAAGATGCGCGCGGTTTTTGGCGTGATTTTTTTATTCTAGTGAAGTTCAGTGGCTGTATTAATTAAATAAAATTAAATACTACAAAATTATTAGAAATTGTAACATCCGTATTCTATTGTCACTACGAAAGACAGTATTGTAGAAACTTTTCACGCAAGAAAACATAAACGTAAAACTAGGCAGTATGATCAAAATACGCCTTCCTTTAGGGGTAAATAAAAAAAAATGATGCGCGGCTTATGAAAACAGATTTTGACCGCCATGTTACAGAAAATTTTACTAGTTTTACTGTTATTTTCTTCACAAGTGTATTGAAAAACGTCGTATGACACACGTGAGTAACTTATGATTACCGTTCTCTTAAGACCCTCGCCACGGCTCGGGTCTAAATACCGCCTCGACGGTAATCACTAACATTACACACTTATAACATAATGTACTAATAATAAATTAGCCGAGCTACTAAGAAACTAAAAAAGATGCAAATAAATTTAAAAAAAGCGATTACTATACCCCATTCATCTGGGCTTGAGACAAAATAATAATAAAATCTGTGGCTCGGCTGTCAACCAAGTGACAAGCAAAAATTTTCCCTGCACATTTTTTATACAACAAATTAATTTAATAAATCCCAAACCACCCTAAAATCATGAAAATAAAAAGAAATAACAAATATAAGAGAAGAACAAAGATGACAATAGTAGAAACTATGGAAAATTGAAGCTGAAAAGTGAAAAGCAAAAATGTTGACCAGAGCCGCAGCTCGCCGTGCACGCCTACCACCTCCGGCCTCGTCGCTCAGCTCCGCCTCGCCGCCGCCGGAATCCAGCCCCACCGTGAGTGCTGTGACACCGGCCGTGGCAGTTGCGTCGAGCTCCAGCGACGAGTACTTTTCTCCGCCCACGTCACCACCACCTGCGCGTCGACGGAGAGGACGCCGGCCGCCGAGTGGCTTAGGACCTCGAGGCCCACCGGCCTCTGATAGGGTCCCAGCTCCCGGCGGAAGTGTGCAGCGCATGCGATGGACGCAATCCATCAATGAAAACGACATGCGCGCATACTATGGGGCTACAGAGGGAGGAAACAATCTGACCGCGTACCGTGTTCGGATGCTCTCTTTGTTTCAGGTGCTTGAGCCAGCCGTCAACGTTTCGGCCCAACGACTGTCGGATCAGGTGCGGGTTATCCAGCGTAATCATATGTTGGACGATACTGTACTTGATCGCCTCCGAACGGAAATGAGTAACCATGCCATTGTTCCTTCGTCGCAGTCTGTGGTACCAGTCAAGGTACCACAGACTGCGGTACCACCGTCCTACCATCTTTCCGGGCATGCTGACGAAGAGATTACTGACATGGTTACACATGTAAGTACCCAGTGCAACAATGAATTGAGGAGTGCTTTGGAGTGTGCTATTCGGGAGTATCGCAACATGCCACTCGAACTTAGGCCGCGCTTACCTCGTTTGCCCATGCATAACAAGAATAAGGCGCTGGTGGCTGCTCTGGATTTGCAGTTGTCAAACTATTTTGACGACTGCGAAGATCTCACTGATACACACTCGATAATGTACTGCGCAGCTGTTGCGGCATGTCGTGTAGCTCACGTTAAGTTTCCAAACTGTGACGTAGCTACACGACCGAAACCAACCGTGCCGGCTTGGCAGTGCAGAATCGAGCGTCGTATTGGTGGGGCCAGAGCACTCATCGGCAAACTAATCTGCTTCAGGGAGGGCAACACTCGCCCAAGAGTGATGCGCTTTGTGAGACGGGCGTTTTCAGGGACTGACATCAGCCCCCGAGACTATATGTCCCGTGTCACAGAGCGCATCGACTTCCTGAAGCAGAAGATGTATGCATGGGCAAACCGCATCAGCAGGTATAAGCGGCGGGTGGAGCGATACACCCAGAATCGCACATTCCGGAGTAATGAAAGGTGGGTCTATAGGTCTTGGGAGAGACCGGACCAAGGTGTGACTGATGCGCGCCTCCCGGATGATGACGCCATGAGTTCATTCTGGCGAAGCATCTGGTCGGTGCCTGTCAGTCACACCGAGGGTGACTGGACTCGAGAGGTCGAGCGTGCGTGCGATCCTATACCACAAATGGGGGCAATTGACATCAGCCCCCAAGATGTAGCTCGTGCAGTCCGTCCGTTGCCAAACTGGAAATCTCCAGGGCCGGATGGACTGCACAATTTCTGGATTAAGTGGTTTACAAGATCGCACGCTCGCTTGGCATATCAGTTTCAGTCTGCCTTAGAGTCCGGGTCGCTACCGGAATTCCTAACAACAGGAATAACCCATCTGCTCCATAAGTCAGGTAGTACTGCGGAGCCTAAAAATTATAGACCGATCACGTGTTTGCCGACGGTCTATAAAGTTCTTACATCCATACTGCGAAGCAAAATTAACAGTCATATTGACAAAAATTTCATCATGTCACCTTCTCAGAATGGATGTAGGAACGGGTCCCGCGGTACTAAGGAGCTGCTCCTCATTGATATGACCATTAGCCAACAGGTTCGACGTTCCCGAAAGGATCTGTCGACATGTTGGATAGATTATAAGAAGGCCTATGACTCTGTTCCTCATACATGGCTCATGAGGGTGCTAGAATTGTATAAAATTGATACAACACTACGCACCTTCCTGATGTCGTGTATGAGGCAATGGAGGACGGTCCTTCACTATCCAGGATGTCGACATATCCAGAGGAATAACGAACCTGTAAGGATCGAGCGAGGTATATTCCAGGGTGATAGTTTGAGTCCACTTTGGTTTTGCCTAGCCTTGAATCCTCTCAGCACACTGCTGGAGAATTCAGGTCTAGGCTATCGGTTGAAGAGAGGTGGTCAGGTAATATCTCACCTACTTTACATGGATGACCTGAAACTTTTTGCCCCCAACAATCTGCAACTGATGGAGCTACTGAAGGTAACTGAAACCTTCAGTAGTGCCATCAGGATGGAGTTTGGTGTGGACAAATGTGCGGTCATGCATGTAAAACGAGGGGAGGTTGTGGAATCTGTGGGAACTCAACTCACGGATTCCATAAACCTGAGATCCCTCTCTCCAACCGAAACCTATAAGTATTTGGGTATGTCGGAAGCTCTAGGCATCAATATCTCTGACATGAAACAATCGTTGAGGGAACGTTTCTTTGGACGCCTGAAGAAGGTATTCAATAGCCTTCTTTCAGGCGGAAACAAGGTGCGCGCCTTCAACGGTTGGGTCATGCCGGTATTGATGTACTCTTTCGGCGTACTCAAATGGACTCAAACGGAACTTGACGCCCTGGATAGGAGGGTCCGCACACTGCTGACTGCATATCGAATGCATCACCCACGATCGTCGGTGATGAGACTGTATATCCCGCGGAAGTGTGGAGGTCGAGGTTTTTTAAATGCTAAGACCCTACACAACCGCGAGGTATGCAGTCTCAGGGAATATTTCCTAGCTACCGACGTGGGTATGCATCGAGATGTAGTATCAGTGGACAAGGGACTCACCCCGCTCTCAATGGCTAACGAGAACTGGTGCAAACCGGTAGTGCTTGACACTAACGATCGCAGGGAAGTATGGCAGAGCAAGGAACTTCACGGACGCTTTTTCCGGGCCCTTAACGGGCCCGATGTAGACCAATTGGCGTCCGTAGCCTGGCTGCGTTTCGGTGACCTCTTCGGGGAAACCGAAGGTTTTGTCTGTGCAATTATGGACGAAGTTATCATGACGAATAACTACCGGAGATTTATTGTGAAGCTAACGAAGTGACGAAGAACTAGTGAGATAACCCTTTTTTAAGTTAGCCATGACAGTGGTGTTTTGACGTTTGATTGACGACTTTCACAGTTCTAAGTTTTATAACTTTGAATGTGGTGTTCGCGAGTGTTGAATTGGATGTCATGATGATATCATTGAATTGATGACATTTCGCTTATTGCTGACCACCATATTTATTATTAGTTGTGTTGCTCTCCTTGAGCGAGTTAAATTAAAATATAGGTAATTAACATAAAAAATAACGTTAACTATATTGTATAGTGATATTTACATTAAATGTACTTAGTTATGGCCCAAGCTCCATAAGTTTCTGGAACATCCTTTTCATTCAAATATAAATTTAAAAAAATATACATATAAGGCGTAGACTCTGAATTTTAATTTTATTTAGATGTGTATTGTATTAAAGTATTTTTAAATTTAAAATTAATGATATTAGCTATCTAGGTTTAAAAAAAAAATTTAATCGCAATGTTTTGGACTTCAATTAAAGCTGTCCATGTTACAGCTATTTACATGGCTATAAAAAAAGCGACCGGAATCTTACAACTACCTCAAAAACTCTCTAGTTTATCCTCTTGCTAGTGATGTGCCACAAGCCATAAAAATCTTTTTATAACTTAGTGAATTCGCTAGAATTGTGAATTGAGTCACAAGACTAATATTCAAAATGATTGGGCACGCATGGGCAGTAAGTCCTCTCTTTGAGGAGTGGCTGGAAAGACAACACGGCGTCCTTACCTTCCACATGACGCAGGACCTCATCGGACATGGTAAGTGGTTCCTGCACCGAATTCGTGCGAAAGAAACGCCTAGGTGCCACCATTGTGTGGACCGCCCGGAGGACACGGTGGAGCACACGGTAAAAGTGTGCCCCGCCTGGAAAGAACACCGTCGTGTCCTCATGGGGGCAATCGGTGGCAGCGATCTCTCGCGCCGGGCCTTGGTACAGGCCATGGACCGGAGCGAGGAGGAGTGGCAGGTGGTCACCTCCTTCTGCAAAGCAGTAATGCTAGCAAAGGAGGAGGCCTTTTAAAGGGATGAAACTGGGGAGAAACCGACTTTTACGCGGGCGAAGCCGCTGGCAGAAGCAAGTATGTAATAAAGTCTCTTTCTACGCTACGAGCAACGCTGTTTCATTACGACGAGACCATAGACTCTTCTTACTGTTACTACGCCTATAAATGGTTGCCGATAGCTCTGGCCTTACCCAGCCTTAGGGCGGAATTCACCAATAAAACTAAAAGTGACAGCGGCTAAACGCGATTAGTTTTATTGGTGAATTCCACCCTTAGTTATTGGTCGGTCCGTGAGGTTGCGGATAGGTAGTGAGAAAATCCCATCCTATACACCCTTCATCCTTCCCACCTTCCGTCTGTTGCATTAAATCTCATGGTAACAGGCTTCCCACACTATTTATATAGGTATATATTGGAGCTATATGGTTAGGACTAGGTTGTTAAGTGCAGCTAGGGTTGTTGATAGGCTACAGTCAACCCCCTTACTGTAATTTAGGTAGCTGAATGTACAACCCACAAGCTATGTATGTAAGTGATGTACTGCGTTTTTTGATTCGAGAAATCGAACTAAAACTCGTAGTTAGTTTGTTTAGGTCTTGATAACTTTATAAATAAATAACCAAATAAAAGACATATCCATTACGACTTTTAACAATTAACAGTCTTAAGGTCGTGCTCTTCAGTGTAGGCCTAGGTATAGCGCGAAGGAGTCCGGGTTCTAACTTATCGCGCATATGTAATATATCAATAATAATCCTCCACTACGCAGCAATTCGGCCTAAAACGCATAACTATATGATTAGTATGTATGTTGTAATAATCACGGCGGTTAAAAATTGCTATGATATATATTATCATCTCGCGTTTTCTAACTTTTTTGAATGTTTCAAAAATGTGGTTTAAAAAATTAACGAAATATATTAGGTAGTGAAAAGTTAAATAATAACTATACTCTTGAGAGTAAATTGGTTTGACGCAAGTTGGATCCACAGACAATCTCTTTTATACAGCTCGCATAATAATCTTCTTTAAATATAAAAATGAATAGCTGTTCGTTAGTCTCGCTGAAACTCGAGAACGGCTAGACCGATTTGGCTAATTTTGGTCTTAAAATAGTCGTGATAGTCCAGGGAAGATTTAAACGATCAGAAAAGAAAATAGGAAAAATTGACGAAAATAAAAATCCGAATACAACGCCATCTCTAATTAAAATGTCTTTTAAATAGTCATTTTCAAATTAATTATGCTGGTTCTGGTAATTCCAGTAGGTGGTGTTATCCTTAGGCAGTTAATTAATAGGTATCACAGGCGGTACGAAGTAAGCCGAGTCAGCAAGTATAAAATTAAAATAATAGTATTACTATAGATATGTAAATAAAATAAAATAAATAAAAAGCCATTTATTCTACTACATAATTAATATCAAAATATACATAATTTTTCCATTAAATTCATATTAAGCATTATTAATTCAATTCATTTATACCATAAAAGTTCAACAAATTTTACACAAAATATATTACAAATTATAATAATCATACAATAAAATTCACAATAATAATAAATGTAAAATAAAAATGAAATAAATTCAAATACAATAAAATAAAATTCTTAATTATAGTCAAAAATTAAAAATACAATACAATAAAATTAAACACAAAACACAACATGATAAATGTCCAAAATCTATAAAATTATTTAAGTAAAAAATTGCATATTTAATTATTATTTTTTTTGGTTTAGCATTTTGAGTTTATTTAAAATAAAGTTTTATCACAGTTTTTATGAAGTGTTGATCTCATTTATAACTATCTAAACTCAACGTAGTAGTCGTCTCTTTGGCTTAGGCCTCCCCCAACTCTTTCCAGTATTTCCTACCTCTAGCTTTGGAATATAATGTATGTAATGAATGTTTAATTAATGAGAGCAGTGGTGGCCGAGTGGTTACGAGTTTGTAGGTCGCGGGTTCAAACCCAGCTAGGCGCATTACTTTGTGTAATTTATTTCATCACCACTGCTCTCAAAACGGTGAAGGAAAACATCGTGAGGAAACCGGCATGTCCTAGAACCAAAAATTCGAACACATGTGACATCCACCAATCCGCACTAGGCCCACGTGATGGATTACGGCCCGTACCCTCTCCAAGAGAGGAGGCCTGAGTCCCAGCAGTGGGAACATTAAAAGGCTGATTATGCTTATGTATGCTTATGTTTATGAATGTTTAATGAAATTGTACTTAGAATAAGTTAGTCTATAAGTCCTTTTCATCCTTTATATTGTCTTTTGCTGTGCCCAACAGGGTCCATAATTATATCTTATTTCACCTAATACCCAATCATGTACATTGTGGAATGCAATAAATAATTGAGTATCAAGTACTCGTAATTCTCTAAGAGAATCGCGCCTGCGAAGTCAAAAGAAGCCAAAGTCGATCAAAAGTCAAAGTCATGTTGACTGTTTTCTTTGATTATCGCGGTGTTGTGCACTCGGAATTCTTGCCGGAAGGTCAAACTGTAAATAAAGAATATTATTTGAGCGTTATGCGGCATTTAAGAGAGCAAATTCGACGAAAAAGGCCAGATTTGTGGAAAGAAAATTCTTGGATTCGCACCACGATAATGCGCCTATGCACAAGGCTATCATTGTGAACGAATTTTTGACCAAACACTGAACAAATACCATCGAGCATTCTCCATATTCACCAGATATGGCTCCAGTTACTTCTTTCTTTTTCCTAAACACAAATTACTATTTTGTGGCACCCGTTTTCAATCGGTAGAAGACATAAAGGAGAATTTGCGGCGAGAATTGAACTCAATTATGGAAGCAGCGTTTAAAATGTTTTGATTATTTGGATTATTCGTTTGCGTAAGTGTATCGTTTCTGAAGATGCATACTTTGAAGGTGATAAAATAAATTTGGATGAATAACAAACATTTTGTGTATTATTGATCTTTTCCCAGTACTATCTTGACAGAGTAGTACCAATGAAAATAAAGTAACCTACCTAATTGTTGGAATAAAAGCCTCTAATTTCATCAAAACTGGTTCTGCGACTTAGGCGTGAAAAGATTACAAACAAATAAAAATTACTTTTGCATTTACAATAATGATTATATTAGATTTTTATTCAAGAGGAAACAAACTGGTGCTGGAACAAACGCACAAAATCCAGCAAAGAACGTACAATAAATATGCTATTCATAATGAAAAATAAAAGAATCTGTAGGTAAATTATTATTTATTTTAGGATGTTTTAGGTTTTGACTGATTTATCATTCTAACCAAAAGTAAACTTTTTCTAACGTTATCATAGCAAATAATTATTTTGTTAGCCTACTTTATCTCATGACACGATTTGATAAAATGATTCAATAGCATCCAAAACATGGAAGAGGATATAACAGTGCAGTATAAAATTATAGTTTCATAAATTTTGTGAATGAATTTAGAAATTTCTTTCGGTGGTATAAGAAATTAACATACCTATCACAATAGAACATTTCACTTAAATAATTATTATTATGGTGTCTTGTTCAATTTGGTGCTTGTTTTAACCAAGTTTTAGTAAAGATATCGCTGTTTTCATTGACGGTCTTTTAAAAATTGAAGTGTATGTTTACAATTGTGAGATGGCAGAAGGTAGACAAGCTCAATATTTAGTGACAGCTGCCGGTAAGTTTAGTAAAATTGTTTTTTTTTTTTATATGAACGGAATCATAATGATCCAAAAATTTTAAGACAAGCCCATGTGACCCGTGTCCCAGCAGTGGAAATACTATATATACGCTGATTATGCTTGTACTGATGTGAACAAAAAATAATATATCGTATTAATTCACTCAGTATCATATTGCACTGCACTTAGGTATATAATGCCACTCGTTACCAAACCGTGACATTTTGATTACCATTACGCACTAGTGCTATAATGTAGTTAAAACCTTTTCGTTCAACCTCTTTGTTTGCAAAACAAATTATGAATTCGAATAAAATTTCCATTAAGTTATTGCGTTCATTAGTATATAAATTAGTATCTTACTTCCTTATTTCATCCAATTTATAAGTTAAAATGGACAAATTTAACTTGTACAAACGATTTATTTAATAAAACGCATTTAGTAAATAAATCGTATATTCAAATAAAATTTGCGTCATGCGAAAGGTCCTTTGCGTTTTAGGACTATGAGTTTCCTTTTTAGAAATTCACCGCGGTTCTAGCTAGCGGGCATCGGCCCTGCTGGGCCCCTACGGTTTGATGACATCTCTTTGAGGAGCGCGTGGATCACTACGCGCTGTTGACGATTGGGCTCGGTCCAGTTAATTATTCGACGGCCGGACGGGAGCCACTCATTGCTTGCCGTCCGCAAGCCTGCGTCTACCGTGGCTGGTAGTTGGGATCAGAATTACGGTGGCTGGGGGGTGAGGATCTTCGTTCCCTCACGCGTGCGGAGTCCTCCTTCGCTAGTATTACTGCTTTGCAGAAGGAGGCCACCGCCGTTCATTATTCAGAATTTAGAAGCATATTGTACAAGTCAGTCCGTTAGCTATTAAAAACTCATGCGATCTCCTTTCGATATCACAATACGTATCAAAATATAATTACACCACTGGATAGTTAAAGGATCAAAGAGTTTGCGATCGTCACAGTCCTCATTTAGCGTACGCTAAGTGAGGACTGTGACACATTGCGTGCGATGATGAGAATAGCCATAATAGTCCATGATATAGCCATTTAATTTTAAAGCTTCCGTAGTCAAATGGCAAAAAAAGGAAACCCTTATGGATTCGTCATGTCTGTCTGTCCCTCCGCATATAAGAACTATACTCAAAGTCAAAAGCATTTATTTCAAATAGACAATTTATAGGCACTTTTGAATAGTCAAATGTAGGTCAGTCCAAGAAAAAAGGGAAGCTAAATTTCACGTTCCAAAGCGTAGATCTCTATGGAGAAGAACGTGCAAGAAACTCCATGGACACTCTTTTAATTTATATTGTGAGGTACATATAATCTTTGTTGCATATTTCTTGTTGCTTCTACTATGTGAGCATAATGTAGATAAGTAATAAAAAATAAAACTAATTAAAAGATAGAAATTAAATTAAGTAATTGGCAGCTAAGAGATGACCAGTCTCAACTGACGGCACCCGTTCACGAGCATGACGCGTGCATCAGCCCCACTCAGCTCAACCATTTTGAAGGGAACCGAATGACCCAACGACACGTGCCACCATCAGCGAGACATTTGAGTGAGCAGGAGAAACTCTCAACTGCCATGCTCGTAATGTCAAAAAATAAATAAATAAAAATGTAACCTAATAAAAATGCTCCATGGTACTTCACATTCACAAATTTGAAAAAAAAGTGCTTCTACATTATACAATGCAAAAATTATACTGTTGAAACTTGGTAATAGATGTATTTTGTTTAACCGCATTAAGATTTTCACACAAACAGAAAAAAAAAAACAATAAATTTTGGGCGTTCCCCATACTTTGAACTGAAACACAAACATTTTTTTCATCAAACCCACACGTGTGGGGTATCTATGGATTGGTCTTCAAAAATGATATTTAGGTTTCTAATATCATTTTTTTTTTCCTCCCCCAATAACATCAAAAATAATAGAATGATAAAACAAAAAAAAATATGATGTAGGTACCATGCAAACTTTCACGGAAAATTGGTTTGAACGAGGTCTAGTAAATAGTTTTTTTTTTAATACGTCATAAATCGTAAACCGAAATTTACCTTTCTAGTTTGTACGGAACCCTCAGTGCGCGAGACCACCTCGCACATGCTCAGTTTTTTTTTAAATTATTGGTAAACCTGCGTTTGACCTGATAGTGAGCGAGGAAGAGGTTGACGATGGAGGATGTTTCGTTAGAAGTAACAAATTCTCTCTTGGCTTAAAGTTATATTTTAGTTATAACCGTCAGAAATTTTTCAACAGGGAATTCAACTTCTTAACAGTACACACAATGAAAGCATTTCCAAAAGATTTTGTGCATATGGAACCTCTTTGAACGATGGTGATATACCCATCTCTCTCTGTTTCAGTGTCCCTGGCTGCTATGGTTACAGGTTTTGCTGTTACATGGAGCACCCCTGTGATACCAATGTTCCACAACAATGAGACCGCCATCAATATTACAGATGTAAGGTTATGAAGTACTAATTCAGTTAAAGCAGGATCATAATAAAGTGTTAATTACTTCATCAGCACTGCTATCATAATTCTGAAGAGACATATCGTTAGGGAATCGTGTTCTAAAACGAAAATTCGAAGGCAAAATGTGACATCGACTAACATGCACTGGGTTATAAGGGTGATTCTAACTCACGCGTTCTCAACTAGAGGTCTGTGTACCAGAAGATAACGTATATACGCTGATTATGCAAGTGGTAGGCAGTTGCTGTAAAAAAATATTGGGGCCTCATCATCATCACGTCCTTGTCGCACGTTACCTTGGATTCAGTGCAACACGTTACTTTCTAAATAACTTGTGACCGTCTAAAGAAAATATTAACAAAACTTTACAGAAAGAAATATCATGGGTGGTTGCTATGTCTGCCCCTGGCTTCATGACTGGTAGTCTGGTGGCGAGGTTTATCTCCGACGGTTTCGGGAGACGTGCTGTTATATTGAGCAGCGCTGTGCCCGTCGTAATTGGAACGGTGAGATTTAAATACAAATAATTTGAACAACATTTAAAAGAATACATAATAATGTTCCCTATGGCCAGTATTTTAGGTACCTAGGGTTTTTTCCATTCCACGTAAATCGAAGTTTTTACGAATTGTTTACGGAACAACTTTGTAGGAATGTAAAGTTGCATTAAGGAGTCTGCTCACTACACTGTACCATACCATGATCGTTTTATGACAGTGCTGGGAAGGTGTCAAACAATAAAATATTCTTTGTATTGAAACTAATGAGGCTAGGCCCACTAGCAATTCGTCACCGACCAACACACCTACAGCGTTATTTTTTGACGATACCGGTACGCTTCGAGCATAGCATGCGACGTTACCAGGGAACATAAGAGTTATAACCATGTCTGATAACCATTCTAAACCCGTTAAATGACGTTGTACATAACATATTATGCACCATTTAGGTAAAAAAAAATTGTCTGTATAAAAATACTCTTTTTCATTTTTATTTATTTGGTTTAAACCGGTGCTTGACTGCGATCCCACCTGATGTTAAGCAGTGATGAAATCATCACTCGCTCTTGACACGTCTATATCAACAAGAGAACGGGACCGAATAAGACACGCGTATTATTCGGCGATTATACAGTTACTGAATCCGTTATACACTGATATGATACGCTGTTGTTCTATTGGGCATAGCAGTCTATGTCGTATTGGTTTTTGAGCTCGATGGGTTCCTAACATGGTTATAGTATGAGACGTTGTAGTGGGTTGATCCATTATTCCTAATTCTTTTAGTTTGTAATTCTTA
This sequence comes from Mythimna pallens, assembly GCA_961205895.1. Classification (NCBI taxonomy): domain Eukaryota; kingdom Metazoa; phylum Arthropoda; class Insecta; order Lepidoptera; family Noctuidae; genus Mythimna; species Mythimna pallens. Next base: position 8,905,965 of record OY540831.1, on the reverse strand, counting down.
ATTGACTTGCCCCAGTGACAATATCATTTTTCATTCGTTTTTTTTTTTTAAAGAATGTGTTTATCCTTCAGATTATTATTTTAAGCACTGCGACGGTATGGTGCCTTTATGTTACGCGATTCCTATGGGGTGTTGGCACTGGCATGATAGCTACTGTAAGTACTGTTGCATTAGTTTAAAATATCCTCATTAATATTATACAGGCGAATGTTTGTGAGTGTGTGTGTGTGTTCGTTATTTCTTCACTTTCGATCTTCTCGCTGGGCACACGGGTATACCATGTCCTAGAATAACATATAAGATATTTTTTATCTCGGGAGTATGTTCCCTTGGGACAATTTTCTACTTTCACGCGGGCAAAGCCGGTTTTTTTTATATACATTTAATATCATAAATGTATAAGTGACTTTTTTAGTTTCTACCCGACTGCCTCAGAGCGAGGGTGACCTTTGACCTTGAATTTTTTTTTCCATATGGGAACTTTTAGATATTATTTATAATTATGTTTTTTTTTTTTAATAGTTGCATTGATTGTGGTAGGTTTCCTCAGTTATTGAAGTAAAGTAAAATAATACCATTGTTTAAAACGGGTAGTTCAAGTGATCCGACAAATTATATACCTTTTTCAGTAAAATATTTGAGAAATTTATTTTAGAACAATTAAAAAGATTTTGTAATTGACAAAAATTGTTACATACTGACCAATTCGGTTTTTCAAGGGGTCGTTCAACAACCGTTGTTGAACTTTTAGGACATAACATATAATGTATGGGAAGATAAATGCGATGCTCTGGGCATTTTGAGATTTGTCCAAGGCCTTCGATACAATCGAAGGCCTTCTCCATGAAACTTTAATCAGGAAACTCCACCATTACGGGATCCGGAACTCCTCGCTTGACCTTCTTACTTCTTATCCGAGCGATAGAATTCAGAGAGTTGACGTAAACGAGAAAATGTTATCCGGGTCTGTACTAACGATGGCTAATTTATATAAATGATTTACCTTACCTGATAAAGGATAACCATGATATAGTGTTGTTTGCAGGCGACACTTCACTTTTGTTTAAGCTCAAACGTCAGCAGCCGGTTACTGACTATATAAATATCGCTATATCCAAAATAGTAGGTACACTGGTTTAATGACAATAATCTGCATTTTAATGAAAAAAAAAACTAAATGTATTAGGTTTACGATGCCTCATTTTAGGCAAGTGAAAACTAGTGTAAAAATAAAAGGTAAAGAGTTGAGTCCTGAAGATACTACAGTGTTTTTGGTTATAACTCTAGATCCTAAGTTTCAGTGAGGCCCACGTATAGATAAATTATCGAAAAACCTTAGCTTTGCAGCATACGCTGTCAGACAAATTCGAAATTTAACCGACTTAAAGACAGCCCGTTTAGTTTACTTCCACTAATTTCATAGTGTCATGTCATAAGGCATTCTGTTATGGGGAAATGCCGCCGATGTTAAGACAATTTTTGTTTTGCAGAAAAGAGCTATTCGTTAATTTATAAATTAAGTCCCAGATACTCCCGCAGAGATAAATTTAAAAACATGAATATATAGGCAGTACCTTCTTAGAATATGTATGAAAACATTTTGTATGTTCATAAAAACTAAAACATGTTTAAAAATTACAGTGATAACCATAACGTCAATACTAGGAACAAACACAAAGTTGTGGTTCCTGCAACCTGGCTCAAATAAAAAGGGAGCTCATTTAGATGCCAATGTACACACTTTTTTACTAAACGTCCCTGTCACATTCAAGAACTTAGCCTGAATAAATTCAAATCATTTGTAAAACGAAAACTTTGCCAGAAGGCTTTTTATGCTGTAAAAGAGTATCTTAAGGACAAAACGGCTTCGGATTGACCTGCTCCATTACTGACTTTAATTACAAAACAAACATTCCTCGCTATTCTCTCTCTTAGTTTCTATTACACTATTACTTTCACTATTGCCTCGATTTTCTTGACTTTTTTCTTTAGAGCAAAATACCTATTTATTTTTCAGCTTTTAAGCTATCGTTTTCCTGTTCTACTCACTGCTGTACTTTTATCGACCGCCATTTAACGCTATCTATTGTGCCATTCTCTCTCCTCAATCCCAAAATAGTTTTTGCTGCATGGCTAATACACCCGTCCATCTTATTCTAGCTTTCACATATCATCATCATTTCAGCCGAAAGACGTTCACTGCTGGACATAGGCCTCCCCCAAGTGTCGCCAAAATGAACGGTCCTGTGCGTCTCGCATCCATCGGACTCTCGCAACCGTTACCAAGTTACGGTCCACCTTGTAGGAGGCCTTCCAACGCTACGTCTTCCGGCACGTGGTCGCCATTCCAGAACCTTTCGGCACAACGGCCATCCGCTCTGCGAGCAATGTGCCCTGCCCATTGCCACTTTAGTTTGGCGATTCTTCGTGCTATGTCGGTAACCTTGGTTCTTCTGCGGATATCCTCATTCCTGATTCGATCATGCAAGGAAACTCCGAGCATAGCCCTTTCCATTGCCCTTTGGGTGACTTTAAGTCTTCTGATTTCTTTCTGACTTTTATTCTAGCTATCATTTATACTTTTATCATTCATGTCTACTGTCACTATCAGTCGTATTATATTGGTCGTAGGGTCATGTATATCCTATAGACCTATACTGTTCCTTAATAAATGGCCATAACGCTAAAAGAATATTCAATTTGAATAGTTCAAATTGAATATTCTAGCTAGTAGTAGGTACTTCCTGAGATTCCAAACAAACTCTTCAGTTTTATAATATTAATAATATATAATACAGTATAGAATCTCTTTTCAGATATCCGCCATGTACTTAGCTGAGGTATCTGACACAGAGGTTAGAGGAAGAGTTACATCATCAATTCGCTACATGCGAAGTTTTGGCAGTTTCCTCGTCATGTCGGTCGGCCCATTCGTCTCGTACAACACCATAAATTACTTGTTTCTGGCCTTTCCCATTGGTTACTTTATTGCCTGCTGCTTCATACCTGAAAGTCCATATTATCTCCTGAAAGAAGGAAAAGTTAACGCTGCAAGAGCTTCTCTCGTCAGGTTTAGTGGAAACAAGGATGAGAAGGTAAGATAATACTTGATACTATAAAGATTAAACTGACTGTAATTGTATGTTTAAAAAAAAAACACCGGAAAATTAAACTGAACAGCTATCGGCAATTATTACATTTAACAAAATGATGGTTCTTCTTAGTGGATCAAAAGCTACAGGATAAAGAAAGATTTATAAAAAAAAAGAATTACACGACATAATTTTACAAAATAACGCTGTTTTTGGCGTTCTTTTTTATTTAGGGTTTTATTGTTCCATAGAGGACATCAAACCCATTGTACTAAACCATGTCTACATCATTCCTTTACATTAACCTAGTAAATATATTTTTCAATACACTCGAAAACCTGTTGTTATCCCACCACTTTTAGGCTCGCAATATACTGTTTTCCGCACTAGTGCAGAAAAGTGCGCGTGCTGTCCCCACCACAATTTTATTACATTTATCGCATCAAGCTGGGCGCGCGTCGTCGACACTTACGAGTCGCCGGTCAACCCCCGTTTATTCATTTCGTAAGTGTATTGAAAAAAGTCGTTTGATACACTTGCAAATTTATCACTGTAGCCTTCGGCCCCATAACACACTCGCCTACGGCTCGTGCGAATTCCGTTTCGTTCGCAATGACAAACTTTCTGCACTTGTATCAAAATGTACTATTTCTATTGGCTACTGAGGGAGTCGGTTTTGAGGTTGTGGCAGTAGCAGGTAGAACATTTCCGCCATTCCCGATACCGGCTGAGCTAAAACGCGCTGAATAAGTCTTTCATCCATCCTGTTAATGTTAAAGTTTCTCATCACCGACTCCCTCTCCACCTCGTTCCGAACACACTCCATGAGAAAATGTTGCACTGTGTAATATCTCCATAAGCATAGGCTTTCGGCATAGGATCTAAACTGGTTTTGCAAATATAAAACAATATTGTTGATTATTGCAGGTAATAGATAGTCGGTTATCAGCCATGGGCGTTGACGTGAGGAATGAGACGCTTCGCACCGGTTCACTCAAAGAGCTGTTCACTGGGAAGCAATACCGCAAAGCATTAATGATTTGTGTAGGTTAGTACTAATAAATAAATAGTTTAGTTTATTCTGTGTTACTCCTGGGCTTTCATTTCTTTCATCTTTCGCGAGGTCCTATTTTCCTATTTTTAACCGACTTCCGGTTCTATGTTCAGCTGAATGCATGTTTTTTTTTTATGTATGTTTACCGATTTATCGGTCAATTGTGGCCCGATATAGTATTTAAGTTTGGCTGACATGTACTTTTTAGTGGTGGTACCATAATAAAAAAAAGTTTACAATAAAAACTTCTTACAAAAAAAAAAAATACAACCGACTTCTATGTAAAAAAACACTGAAAAGTGCAAAATAACTTTAATTTCGGAAGTCGGTGTTATTTGCTTTCAGTCTTAGCAAAACTTTATTTTCGTGGTCTGATGCGAATCATAGATGCAACAACTCTGGGCTTCTTAAGACTACAGTTGGTTCGGCACGCAACAGATATGTCCTGCTCAGGCCCATTTAATTGAAGTAGTCTTTTGAGTCACATTAGCGATCGTGGTTTTGGAGCGCAATATATACATAAATGTGTTTCGAATTCTTTCCAGCAATTTAATATGCCATAAGTAGTTTATTCTACAGTAATAGTTATTCACTCCATACCAGTTATTCACTCTATCCAGACATCATCTAATAATATCTTAATATTCCTCAACAGGTTTAAAAATAGGTCAAATAATGTCTGGAACCATTGCTATCCAAGAATACTTGGGCCGAATTGTTCAAGAAAGTGAGGCGAACGTTAAAGTGTCGACGGTGTTGATAATATATGGAGCAGTGAAGTTCTTTGTAGGTAAGAAGGAAGTGCTTTGTCAATTTGCGGTTACGGTTAAAGATACTTATTTATAAAAAACAATTTAACAAAGACAGGTTTTGCGTTATGTAAAACAAAAGTAGAAACTAACATATTTACATCTGCATTAGATTTATAAAATTTATTAATATAAGGAACTCCCTAATAATTCATAAATCTAAAAAAACTAACTTAATTTTAAATATCTTTATGGCTTCTATCAATTTTAAAAATCCCAATTGCCTTACAGGTATATTTTCATCGGCGATAGTGGACAAGATTGGGCGTCGGCCCCTGCTCGTCTATTCTTTTCTCAGCTCTAGTATATCTCTCATAGTTGTTGGAGTTTATTTCTTGATACAACCTAATTCTTCTCCATACAACAGTTACATACCTTTCATTGGCATCATATTCACTAGCATGATATCCACTCTAGGTTATGACACAGTAGTGTTTCTTATTCTGGCAGAAATTTTCCCCCTAAACGTCAAATCGGTGGCCATGACTTTGCAGAATATTTTGGGAGGGTTTCTGAACTTCCTATCAGTCAAAGGATATCAAGAAATGAAGGATGTTGCAGGTCTGGCTGGTGTGTTTGGATTCTACGCCAGTATAACAATATTTGGTGCTGTTTTCTCATACTTTATGGTACCAGAAACTAAGGGGAAGAGTTTGAGAGAGATTCAGATTGATTTACAAGGTGCCTTGTATGACAAAACTGATGAAAAGATAAAGCTTGACGTCGAGAAGGAAGATGATAATGAGACAGAGCTGATAGAATTAAAACGTGATTGTATTTGAGCTCTAAGACAATGATTATGAAATTTTAGTTTACAAGAGTTGAGTATATACCAGCACCCTAATATACTCGTATTTTGACCACGCAGTCCTAGAGGCAGTGACATAAATAGTTGACATAGTAAGTTGTGACACAGGATTTAAATTCGCAAAAGGTGCAGATCTATGAATTAAAAATAAACAAATAATGTGTGAATAAATTATGATTAAAAATTGGACATCTTTTTTTATCTATTATTTTTTTACATGTCCGATTAAGTTATAAGCGACAGGAATCACTAAACTTTTCGTCTCTCAAACTAACGAAATGGTTCAGCGACGCTTGTTGACGGCGCTCCGGCTTCAGTATTAGAGGTGAGATATACTAGATAGAATGCGTAGGTGCTGAGTCTTAAAAATACGCGTCCGCTCAGATACCTATACGTTCCAAAAACTAGGTCCTCGAGTATTTAGGCGTTTCTACTTTAAAGACGATCAAGTAATGGGGTATTTTTAGCATATGTATTATTAGAGTAGACTAAGAAGTTATTCATATATAGGGTGTTTGGTGCATCGTGTGCCAAATTGAAATGGTCGACGGGAGGGGTCACCTGCTATCTTTTCAGACCCCTAAACACTTCTCATGCCCTGTGGATTTTTTTTCATCGACTTTTTATAGTTTTATGAAAATAAGGCCCAAAGTTTTCATTCAAATACAAATTAAAATAAATATATAAGGCGTAGACTCTGAATTTTAATTTTATTATATGTGTATTGTATTAGAGTACTTTTAAATTTAAAATTAGTGACATTAACCATCTAGTTTTTTTTTTTTTTAATTTACTTACAAAGTTTTGGATATGAATTAAAGCTGTCTTTGTTACAGCTATTTACTAGGCCATAAAAAAAAACCAAAAGTGACTGGATTCTTCCAACTTCCTCAAAAATTCTCTAGTTTATCCTCTTGCTAGTGATGTGCCACATACCATAAAAATAATTTTATAACTTTTTTGAATTCACTCGAATTGTGAATCAAGTCACATAGGACTAATATTCAAAATTATGGTTAAAAAAATATTTTTGCTTTAATGATACCTCAAAAACTTATTAAAAATGATATCTCTCTCATATAAAGTAAAATCTGTCTTGTATCTCTCTCTTCGTGGGTTTTACTAGAAATACAAAAATTAAATTGCATTTTTAAAATTTACTTTATATTTTTTACAAATCCTGCTCAAATTGATAGCCTCTGTTGTGAATGCAGGCCCAACATCTGTTTCGTTTTTTGACAGTTGTTGTACGAAGCCGTATTTCCTTCTTAATTGTATTGAAAGCCGTTTCAATGCGTTGTTGCAAGTTACTCTTATGTAACTCATTACATTATTCACAATTCTAGCGAATTTACAAATTTGTAGCAGTTGTGCAATAATGATAGTTGGAAACTAAGGATGTACTAGTTCAAAGCATTGAACATAAAAAATAATTATTAAAATTTGACCACACGAACAATTAAAGAGGAAATACGACTTCTTACAACAACTGTCGAAATACAAAACAGATGTTGGACCTGCATTCACAACAGAGGGCAACAATTTGAGCAAGATTTGTAAAAATTATGAAATAAATGTTAAAAGTGCATTTTTTTTTTTATTTCTATTAAAACCCACGAAAAAAGACATGCGAGACAGATTTTTCCTTATAAGAGTGAGATAATATTTTTAATAGGTTTTTCAGGTATAATTTAAGCAAAAATATTTTTTAAATCATAATTTTGAATATTAGTCTTTTATGACTCGATTCACAATTCTAGCAAATTCACAAAGTTATAAAAAGATTTTTATGGCATGTGGCATATCACTAGCAAGAAGATAAACTAGAGAATTTTTGAGGAAGTTGAAAGAATCTGGTCGCTTTTGGTTTTTTTTTATCGTCAAGTAAATAGCTGTAACATGGACAGCTTTAATACAAGTACAAAACTTTGAAAGTAAATTTTTAAAAAAAACTAGATAGCTAATGTCACTAATTTTAAATTTAAAAGTACTCTAATACAATACACATCTAAATAAAATTAAAATTTAGAGTCTACGCCTTATGTATTTTTTAAAATTTGTATTTGAATGAAAAATTTGGGTCTCTTTTTCATAAAACAATAAAAAGTCGATGAAAAAAAATCCACAGGGCATGAGAAGTGTTTAGGGGTCTGAACGGATAGCAGGTGACCCCTCCCGTCGACCATTTCAATTTAGCACACGATGCACCAAACACCCTGTATATTTTCAACATAATGAAACACTTATAATTAAATTTTATTTATAACTTACTTTCATATTTTACAGGTTTTGGACTGTCAGATTATTTTAAAAATGTAATATTAATACAAACCCAGAAGATCTCTTCTCATTACCTACGTAGCCTCCTGGGTAGAGGATGTAACATAGAAAGAAAACAGTTCACGCACCGAGTCATTTTCGCCTTTATCCTACTGATTTACTGCACGGCACAGACTAAAGTCCGAAAAACAGAATCTGCAGCACTCACACAGAAACTACATAGGCAAAGTCGTCCTTGAAAAAAGGTTCTAGGTTGTGCAGAACTTTAATGACTCAATGGGATATGAACTCAATGCAATAATAAAATCATCTGGTAAGGAACTGCGTCAGGTTCAAAATGAAGACGCGATGGCGCCTCTCTAATCACGACTCAAAGTTAGAACTTATTACAGCCAGATCCCATGGTAGCAAGCCGATAAGGAGGCTTACCGCCTCACAGGAGACCGTGCGGTATCCCCGTCCCATCTGGGTGGCCACCATTGGGGGTAAGTTCAAATGACGGGCCGGTCGAATCCGTGGCGACCGCGTATACATCAGAGCACCGTATAGGGCCAGGACTGGACGATTCCTGCGTCTTCAGAGACAAATACCTATCTAAAATGCTTAAAATAGTCCAAGACTTTCAACACTCTTTGTATTTTGTTGCTTAGTTTAGTCTTACAGCTGTAACTGGAAACTGATTGTTTTATTTAATTCAAAACTATTTCATTTATTATCAAGCAATTTTATTTCATTATAATTTCTCGATAACTAACTATTTAGTCCGGTCAATTTAGACATTCGAAGGTGCATAAAATTGGTCAAAACATAATTACAAATAATATTTAAAAGTTCCCCATCATTCCCGTGTGTGGAATTTTTTTTATTCAAGGCAAATGTCAAAAAAATGAGTTTTTCACGATTTTCAGCAAAACGGTAAGTTTTATCATAAAAGTACCTTAGACAAAAATTATAGGTCATCAAATTAACTATAAAAAATGTATCAATACTTTTTTCCTACGAGCCACCGTTTCTGAGATATAACGATTCAAAAGGTTATAAAAGTTGTTATCGTCATAATATGCACACGTTTCCACGCCACCTATGAGGTAGTGTTTTAACGTGGTTTCCCCAGTAGGCCTACTCCACGGGTCAGTTGTGATCCTGTTTAATGTGAAACTATTGCGAAATATCGGAAATTTTCAAAGATTGAAAAAGATATTCGCATCTGCTTTCTTCTTTCTATGTACGGAGCTCCTAAAAAACCTAACTGTTTTCTTCTTCAGCTTGTCTTCGTCCAACCTCAGTTGCTGCTCATCAACATCTTTTTCGGGTATATTACCGAGTTCAAGTGTGGCTTAGTTATCAGCTAGACCCTACAGACTGGGGATGGTAAGGTACTTTTATGATAAAACTTACCGTTTTGCTGAAAATCGCGAAAAACTCATTTTTTTGACCTTTGACCTTGAATAAAAATTTTTTCATTCACGGGAATGATGAGGAACTTTTAAATATTATTTATACTTATGTTTTGAACAATTTTACTGATTTTCAGCTTATTGGGATTTTATGTACCTTAACTCTCATTTTTTGGTCTAGATTGACCGGACTATATTATGGCACTACGATTTAGTTCAACATGCAATGTTTACCACCTTTGTGTTTTTTTTTAATTTATCACAATGGTTTTATTTTACTGATTTCGTCACAGGTATAAATAAAGATGAATTTTATATTTTTTTAAAGCAGAGAGGCCCGTATTTTTAAGGCATTAATATTTAATGAATATTTAAATATAATATTGTGTTTATGAACCGAATGTCATCATTTATACAATAATTTGCTTTACAAAACTAATTTTATCTTTGTTCTGAATTAAAAAAATATTTGAATTTCTTCTAATTAATAAAAGGATGAATAAAACAACAGAACCCAGTTAATAACTTTGCTTCTCCTTCAACCTGCAAAGGTTAAGCGAGGGGAAAAAGCTTATTTACTTATTCATTTGTGCTATTTGTAAAAGAAATGTGGAATTCAAGTTTTGAAGAGAAATCTTTAGATGTTACGCTTGGGGGAGGCCTATGTCTGTGAAATGGTGATGGTGCTAGTAGGGTCAATGAAAGAAACTAGGACCTTTCGGTTTCAGTGCAGAGAATAAAAAGACAACAGGTTTTGTACAAATTATTTTTTGTCATGAACATATAATTTACAACATAGGGTCAAGTTTTACATGGGTAGTGTACATCATGAGAACACCAACAGTTATGTTATTTCAAATCTTACATTTATAACACACATTATCCTACCTACCTATTGCTTCTCTATAGAAGTGCTACCTCAACACTCTGACATAATAAGATAGCTATAGAACTTTTAGAACTTATTATTATATATATATAATTGATATTTTGCTATTTTTATATCACTTTGTACATCTTACGGGGCAGTTTGTGATTTGATGCTATTTTAATCAACTATTAAGTCAGCCAATTTGACGTCACGTAAGTTGTTTGAGTTCAGTATTTTCTTTAACATCATCAGTGGTTGCATCTTTCATATTTTCATCAGAATCATCGTAAATATTACCTTGCAATTCTATTTGTATCTCCCTCAAACTTTTTCCTTTAGTTTCGAGAACAACAAAGTATGTAAATACTGCGCCACTCAAAGCCATACTAGAATAAAACCAGAAAACCCCGTACAAACCCGTCCAATCCTCAATTACCTGATATCCCTTCACTGCTATAAAACTTAAGAGCGCTATGTAAATGTTCAACGTAGTCATAGCAACAGTTCTGACATTCATAGGGAAAATTTCTGAAGGAATAATGACGACTAAAGTATCGTAACCCAGGCCCGATATTACTATAGAGCTTACAATTCCAATAAATACAACGAAACGGAAAGGATTTGAGGATTCTTCGTAAATTCCTACAACTCTTTGGAGAAAGAAGTAAGCTCCTACGGTGGCGAGCATTAGAGATGAGCCCAAGTACGAGTATATGAGCAATGGACGACGCCCCATCTTGTCGACTATAACTGGTGATATTAAACCTGGAAACAAATTAAGATTTAATTGACGTAAGCCTTACGTGTATTGTGTATTCATGAATGTAAGTTATTCAACATAGAGTTGGGAATTGTAGCTCAAGCCGTTACGTATTTCCTGTAAGTAAAAGTCCAATATATACTTGACTAGAAGGTTTAAGCTTACCAATTACAAATCGTACTACTCCAAAAATAACGAGAGCTGTGGAAACTTGCAAGCCGCAGTTGCTTTGTTGAATGATGCGTCCTATGTATTGCTGGATAGGTAAAGTACCTGCAAACATCTGAGTAAATCGTAGTCCTGAAAGTAAAATTAAAATTAATATTTCAAGTTTTGGATATCTTTAATTATTTTGAAAAAGTGAGTTTTAAATCAAACCTACCAGCAGATATTATAACTGCTTTTCGATATTGTTTGCCAGTGAACAACTCTTTGGCTGAACTAGATCGGAGCATTTCCTTTCTAACATCTGACCTCATTAATGACAATTTCTCATCCACCATCTGCAAGATATAAAAAAAACTGAATGAAGAGTTTATTTATTCATAAATCTGTATAAGATTCCAGTTAAAGCATATGATAGATACCTTTTCATTCTTACTTCCGGAAAGTTTTAACAGCGCTTTCCTTGCCGAGTCCACCTTCCCGTCTTTGAGTAAATAGTAAGGAGTTTCGGGGATTTTCCAGCAGGCTAAAAAGTAGCATGCTGGTAGCACTATCATGAAACAGCTCAATACTTGATAAGTAACGAAGGAACCGATTGCCAACACTAGTAGGGCTCCGAAACTAGACATGAATCTAGTAATAGCTGTCAAGGTACCTCTTATTTCTTTATCAGCTATCTCTGTTAAATACACGCTCGATACCTGAAATCACACAATCGCAAGATAAAGAGCAATTTAAATGATGAATGTTCGAATAAATTTAAAAAGGAGTTGCCTTATTAAATAAATATCATTATTTCAAGTTAGGAATACTGAAGAGAACGGTACAGGTGATATATACAGGGTAGATTTTTGAGGCAGTTGAACGTTTTCATGTAGCTCAATGCTGTACCTGCCTTTATTGCCCCATCTCAAAAATCTATCCTGTTTATGAAAAGGTGTAGCGTCATGAAAACATCCTGCTTATGTAAGTGATTAATACTAACCGTTGCAATCATGCCAAACCCAATTCCCCACAAGAATCTGCCGATATATAGCGCCCACGCTTTTGTAGCGCACAAGATGAACACCTGGAAGTAGCATACTTTAAGATTAGTGGATCCATGAGAAGAGGATTAACGTTTAGGCACCAATCAAAAGTTTTAAGTATATCGCTACAAAAGCTTCTTGGCTTAGGGACTTCAATAATACTTTAACAAAAATATGGCTCGCAGGCCTCAGTGTAGTACTTACCGTACCAACAATGAATGGAACAGCACTTGTCAGGAGAGTGACTCGCCTTCCGAACCTGTCGGAGATAAAGCTGGGAACCAGGCTGCCAGTGACCATGCCTGGTGATATTATCGCCACTACCCACGAGATTTCACTCTGCAAACAAAAGAAAACATATGATCGAGGTCAGACATACTTGGTCGTCAAAAATAGGTTCAACTAAAATAACACAATTACTGAGAAGTGAACTACTTCCACTATTAGCAATTTTAAACTTTACGAATGCGTATGTATGTATATTATATCAGATCTTTCATAGGTACTGCTGATGAGCTTCATAAATGTGGCTCATATATGCCCGTGTCAGAATTTTCTTACGTGATCGAATTGGGAATGAAGAAATCAACAGGAATACGACACACTGTGTTCGATATAACAAAAATCAAATCATCAAGTTTCGAAATCAAGTAGGGAATCCGTGTCATCTGCATATATGTTATTGATTGACAACTGAAGTAGGTCGTTGATATATGCTAAAAATAATGTTGGCCCAAGCACGTTGCCTTGCGATACACCATACGTGAGAAATTATTCGTTGCTAAAGACATTTGGAATTTTCACACACTGTCTTCGCTCGACGAGGTAACTACGGAGCAGCTTTAACACTATGCCGCATGTTATTGTAAATATAATGTGATATTTTAAAGTTTAAGATGCGATATTCAACTTAGCTGTATAATAGTTGATAAAAAATAGATGCGTGAAGTGTGGTGACGTGAGCACCGTAAATCGTAGAAAGACACCGTAACTTGATAAACACTTCATGTGAAACGCAATATCAATGTTATGAAGTTGTGATAAAAGTTCAGTGTACATGAAATGCCACTTGGTCAAGATAGTTAGCGGTCATTGCAAAAGACAGCTACTAGCCCTGCAGCAGGGCTAGTGGCTATCTGAATCTCGCGCCAGTAACTGACATTTAAAGACGAGATTGTTACTCGACTTCGGTGAGGATTTTACTATCGCAGCCAGTACAATATGTTTGTTCTGTGTACGTATGATATGAGCTGGGGCACACCAAAACACGACGGAACAATCGTGTGAAAGACAATACCTATAGTTAGAAAGCAGTTGCGTTTAGAGATGACGACGAATAGAGATGTATTATTGGATTAAGGGCAGGAAACTGATGAATGACGATGAGTCTATCCTATGATACTCACACGTGTAAGACTGATGCTGGTCTCGTTATTGTGAAACTTTGGTAAGATGGGAGCCGACCAGTAGACGGCTGTGCTTGTTGTCATGGTTGCTATTGACACTGAAACATAACATATTTTTTACACCACCTGCTCGATAATGCCCTTTTATATATCATACAATCATCACTTAAAGCAAGTGATCCCTAGTGAGATAATGTAGCATGGGCGATTCCCTAGGGAATAATGAGATTTTGATCTGGAACGTAAAAACCATTATTTTGTAAAAAAAACCCAATAAGTGAATCTTTATTCACTTATTGTGTTTTTTTGTACGTGCATCAAACAAGTTTATTCAAAAATCAAACTAGCCACTAACATGTGTTTATTCACGAGTCTCTAAAAAAATGTAGGTAATGAAAGAGTGAAAACTAAAGAATCTTAGAGTAGTTTTTTTAGGTGGTAAAATCATCTAATTTAGATAACAAATTAGTCTTCGTTTGTGGGGACTTAAATATCAATTTACTGGTAAATTCACCAGAAAAATGTAAACATCTCTCACTGTTTAGTTCTTTTAATCTAAAATGTATTTTTCATGAAGCAACAAGAATAACACCTACCTCAGCTTCATGCATAGATAATATATTTACTAATTGTAATATAAAAAATTCTTCCATAATTAGTGGCGCGAGGTCTGACCACACTGGTCAACTCGTATCTTTCGAGTTAGTCAAAACGTTACAATTAGATTCACCTGCAGAGTTTAGACAGCTTACTAAAAATAAATTAAATTATTTTAATCATAATGTTTTTAGTAGTCTCTCAACAGCCAATTTTGATTCGCAAGACCCCAATGTAAACTATGATACATTATTCTCTACAGTATGCCGAGAATTTAATAAGGCGTGTCCAGTTAAAAAAGTTAAAATCAATAATAAATCCAAATTTAATGAATGGGCTACTGCTGGAATAAGAAAAAGCAGAGATACTTTATATCAGCTATATCATGAAAAATCCTTGTCATCTGATGTTAACTTGCATAACCACGTTAGAATGTATTCAAAGTTATTCAAAAGAGTCTGCGCCCAAGCTAAATCTAAATCAATAAGTAAGTTAATTGAAAATTCTAATAATAAAATAAAAGCTGTCTGGAAGGTGATAAGCAGGGAAACTGGAAAGACAAACCAACGAGATCGGAATGAATTGTCGATAAAAATTGATAATAAAATTATCTCAGATAGGTCAGAAGTGGCTGAGACGTTAGAAAACTTTTTCACCAACATCCCAATAGAAGTTACGAAAACTCTCCCTTCCTCGTCTTTGTTAGCTGAATCTTTTTTGAAAGAACATTTCACTAAGGATATACCAACCTTTGAATTTAAGCGTATCTCTGTTGATACAATTATAAAAACATTCAAAAGTCTTAATATAAAAAACACTGAAGACTTATGGGGTATATCCGTTAAGGTTCTTGGAGATATTATTGATACTATTACTCCTGTCCTAACAGGCATATTTAATCAATGCTTCGGAATGTTCCCTGATTTAATGAAACATAGTAAAGTAGTACCAATTTTCAAATCAGGTAGTAAGAGTGATCCCTCTAATTATAGACCTATATCTGTGCTTCCAGCATTGAGTAAAATCTATGAAAAAATCATGCTCGACCAGATGTTGTCTCATTTCAATTCAAATAGGATTTTGCATAGTCATCAGTTTGGCTTCACGAAAGGAAGGTCAACGACAGATGCAGGAGTGAAACTCATCAGTCACATTTTGGAATCCTGGGAGAAGTCCCACGATGCTATTGGCATATTCTGTGACCTCTCAAAAGCATTTGACTGTGTTAACCATAATACTCTGATCCGTAAATTACATCATTACGGAATTCGTGGACGAGCTGCTGATCTTGTTTTTTCCTATTTATCTTACAGGCAGCAAAAAGTATCCATTAATGGGGCGACGTCTTCGGGGTCTTTAATAAAGATGGGCGTGCCCCAGGGTTCAATTCTTGGCCCTTTTCTTTTTCTAGTTTATATTAATGACCTTCCTTATATGATGGCTAATTTATCCGATATAATTCTGTTTGCTGATGACACTTCTCTTATTTTTAAAGTGGATAGAAAAGATAGGGATGTCTTGCAAGTCAATGAAAGTCTGACTGTTCTTTCGAAATGGTTCGCAGCTAAAAATCTCTTATTAAATGCGAATAAAACTAAATGTATGAAATGTTCATTACCAAATGTCCCTCAAGTTGGCGTCAATCTAATTCTAGACGGCAACAAACTTGATGTTACTACGGAAACTGTGTTTTTAGGTATAACTATCGATTCTAAACTGCAGTGGGGTGCTCATATTAGAACTCTTTCAGGTATTAATCTACCTGAAGCTCAGCCGCATATGCAGTACGAAAAATAAGGCAATTGACAGATGTAGCCACCGCTAGGTTAGTTTACTATGCTTATTTCTACAGTATTATGTCTTATGGCATTTTACTGTGAGGATCTGCAGCTGATGTGGACTCAATTTTCATATTGCAGAAGAGAGCCATCCGGGCTATTTATAAAATGGGTCCTCGCGAGTCCCTCAGAAATAAATTCAAAGAAATCGATATACTTACTCTGCCTTCTCTTTATATCTTGGAAAGTATTTTGTAAGTTCGTAAAAACCTAGGACTTTTCAAAATTAGAAGCGATTTTCATAACATAAATACGCGCAGTAAACACGAAATTGTATTACCCAAATGGAGATTAGCTAAGACCAGCAAGTCATTTTTAGTAAACAGCATACGCTTTTATAACAAGCTACCAAAGGCGGTGTCTGAACTTAGCCAGGGCAAGTTCAAAACCCATATTAAGCGTGTCCTAACTAAAAAAGCGTATTACAAGGTTAAAGACTATGTCGAAGACACGCTTGTTTGGCAATGACTGCTTCTGCACATGTGGCCCCCTGGTAACTCATAATATTGTGTACATCTGTCTATTAACTGCTCCACATTTGTTGTAATATATACATTTTCTTTTTTCTTTTCTTCCTACACATTGCTTTTGCAATATTTTTATATTATTAGACGCCAACCACCATAAATTCGTTAGTAATTTTCTTTTTGTTGACATGTCATTTATTGATAATTGTAATTACTTATTGTTCTTGTTTTTTTTTAATGTGAATGTGAGAACACCGTGGACTTCGCGAATTCTTAGGTTACTTCCTATTACGACTCACTTTTTTTATTTTTATTGTGCTTTTGGGTACAATATCGACTGGTCTACATTGTTCTTACATAATGTCTATTAATACTGTATTAGGAAAATATTGTAAACAATCATTTTTTTAAAAGAGTAACCATGGAGTTTGTTGCCGGTTCTTCTCCATAGGAAACGACCAATTTGGAACCGTGCACTAGCTTCTGACGTTTTATAAGTGCCCATGTAGGCCTATGTGAAATAAAATTTTTTGACTTTGACTTTGAAAAATTACAAATCACGCTTTTAGGTGGAGCGAGAGATAGTGTCAGAATTTTACTGACTAAAAACCCACTCCTGTTTCTTCGTTGCCTTCGTCTCAGGGCCCCGGGTTTCGTTTACACACTACCCATGGCCCCAGTAGGCTTCAACCCTGCTGGGCCCCTACGATTTGCTGACATCTCTCTGATGCGCGCGTGGAACAATACGCGCCGTCGACGACTTGAGCTCGGTCCGGACGGTTTCCAGACGGCGTGCTACCCATTGGTCGCCGTCCGCAAGACCGCGCCTACGGTGGCCGGAAATCGGGATCGGAATCCCGGCGGCGATTGGGGCGTGAGGAGCGTTGCCTCACGCGATCGGCCGCCTCCTTTGCTAGCATTACTGCTTCGTAGAAGGTGGCGACCACCTGCCACTCCTCCTCGCTCCGGACCATGGCCTGTACCAAGGCCCGACGCGAGAGATCGCCGCCGCCGATCACCCCCACGAGGACACGGCGTTGCTCTTCCCAAGCGGGGCACACCTCCACCGTGTGCTCCACCGTGTCCTCCGGGCGGTCCACACAGTGGCGACACCCGGGCGTCGCTTTGCTCGAATCCGGTGCAGGAACTTCCTGAACTTACCGTGTTCGGTGAGAACCTGCGTCATGCAGAAGGTGAGGACGCCGTGAGGTCTTTCCAACCACGCCTCAAAGAGGGGACTTACCGCCATAACTGTGGCGTGCCCAGCACTGGGTCGCAACAGTCGCTGCCGCCATTTCTCCATGAGAACCCGCTGGAGCTCTGTTCGCCATGCTGCGACTTGTCGCGGTAGCGGAGTTTCGCCCCGGCGTTGCATCTCCATGCGCAGATCGTGCATGTGAGCAAGGCCTGTTGCCTCCAGATCCCATGGTGGCTGGAGGAGGAGGCTCGCCGCTTCGCGGGATATCGTCCGGTATCCTCGCACCATCCGTATGGCCATGACCCTCTGGCATGCGTTCAGCCGGGCCGCCGGCTGCTTCCGCTGCGCTGGCGCCCATACCAGTGCACCATAAAGGGCCATGGACCGAACGATTCCCGCGTAGAGCTTCCGGCAGGAGGCGTCTGGACTCCCAGGTTGGGCAGAAGCCGCCCGAGGGCAGACCCAGTCCGATTTAGTTTGGGAGCCAGACGTCGGAAGTGCTCCTCGAAATCCCATCGTCTACTTCATCGTCGACCCGACGCCGATGTGGACTCCTGTGAGTTGGGAACCTGGTGGTGGCGCGTTCCGAGGGCCTTGAAAGCATATGGCTTCGGACTTGTGCAATGCCACCTCGAGTCCCAATTCCAGGATCCTGCGCACGACTGTCGCAACCTCGCGTGTCGCTAGTTCGACCGCCGCCTGGTACGACTCTACCCACGGCAGGACCAGCGTATCGTCTGCGTAGCAGACCACGCTGACCCCGTCAGGGAGGTCGCCGCGCAGCACGTAGTCGTATCCGATGTTCCACAAGGGTGGCCCTAGTACCGATCCCTGCGGAACACCGCACGACATCTCTCGACGTTCCCACTCTTCCTGGTGACCAGGTTAGATGATGTACCCGTCCGACAAGTATGCCTTGACCACACGACAGAGGTAGTCGGGCGTCCGGTGATACCGGAGTGCCCTCCTAAAGCTACTCCAATGCTGGGAGTTGAAGGCGTTGGCGATGTCCAGAGACACCGCCACGACACACCTGCCCTGGGCCACCGCATCCCCCATCGCGAGAGCTCGCACGTACATGATGGCGTCCACCGTGGAGCGCCTCCTGCGAAAACCGATCTGGCCGTCCGCCAGATCCGGCCCCACCCGTGTTAGGTGCGCGACGAGGCGGTCTGCAATTACTCTTTCAAAGAGCTTGCCCACCTCGTCGAGCAGCACAATGGGCTGGTACGCGGATGGAGAGTCCGCAGGGCGGCCCGGCTTCGCGATGAGGACCAGTTTTCCCGTCTTTCAGCGAAGTGGGAATGGGCCCCTCTCCATACATGCGCTGAAGAGCCCTCTTAGTCGAGGTCCGAGAGCCTCCATGGCTAGGACCCAGGTCTTCCCAGGCAAGCCGTCGGGTCCTGGGACGGTATTTTTGGCATTCAGCCTTCGTACCGCCATTCTCATCTCTACCACGGCGGTCACCTCTGGAGCGTTGTCGTCGTCGTCGCCATCGTGGTCCGCGCCGGACACCGCTGGTCGCGGAGCCATGGGCGGGGGTGAGTTTTCCCCTCGCGCGGGGAACAGAGTGCTCACCACACTCTCCACAAGCTGGGGCCGGAGACTGCGTCAGTGGGGGAGCCCAGGGGCGGATTTTATCCCGCACCACCTTGTAGGGGCGTCTCCATGGAAGCTTAGAATAGTGAATTTTGTTTTTTTTTCAAACAAAACGTGTCAAGTGATAGTTTTAAGATTAACTAGTATATAAGTAATACTTATGTTTTCTTAATATATAATTTGTTTGAGTACTTTTTAATAATCTCACAGATGGTGTAAAAAGTAGATTATTCAACACGGGGATAACGCTGTCTTTGCCCTGGGCGACTTGAATTCCTCACCTCACTCAGGTTTCTGTATTAACTCTCTCGCAATTATACAGATAATTATGTAGACCCCTCACTGGCGTTCGGGACTAAAACTTATCAACCTTCGATTAGTTCGGAATTCAACATGCCACCAGCGAATTAAAAAGACTGCTTTATTCCTTAGTCACACAGTCTACTATTATTGACTTTTGACTATCTTTTAATGACAAGCTGTGGTGAGCACACGAAAAGTATAATAAAATTACTTTTAAGCGGTAGCTCAACGATGGTATATTTACTTCAAAAATCTACCTCAGTTGGTCTAGAGATAGCAAACGTAACTGTCAAGAAGAGGTTCATGAGCACGATCGGCATATTTATGATGTTCGGCGTTCCGATTGGCCCGCTGCAAGCTTTTAACCAATCAGAAAGCCAAACACAGTAAACGTTTCGATCGCTTTTACGTAAAAACAACTCGAATTCAACGCTACGCTACCCCTAGCACGAACAACTTGCGAAAAAGTATTCGTATCGTTAACGTGAGCATTTTAATGTTAAAAATTGATAAAGCTATTTTAATTCAAATTTTAAATTGTATATTTAAAAAAAAATGTCCTTCTATTAGATTATGCTATTATTTGGGTACGTATCAAAATCCCGAATTTTAATAGACCGAATTTTAAAATACCGATAGACGAAATCCCGATAATTGAAACGCCGAATGGTTGTTTGGTCGAAAGTTTTAAATCCCGAAAGTTCATTTGCCCGAAAGTTCAAAATCCCGAAGTTTAAAATCCCGAAGTACAAAATCCCGAAATTGCCACCGTTTCCGAGAAAAACGATTTTTTGTAAACCAGGTTATGTCAAAACACTTAAAAGTTGCCAAAAAAGCGTAGTCGGAGCCTACTGAAGTACTAGGGCTCTAGGGTTTACAAAAAAAATAACCACGAAGGGTGTGGCGGAGTCTGTGTTCGCTCGCTTCGCTCGCTCACTAGACTCCGCCACACCCTTCTAACCTAACCTGTCCGTGTCGGAGTGCCTTAAGGTCCCGAGATCGCTTCACTCGCTGATCCAAAGACTAAAATCTCTAAGACAATGACAAAAAAGGAGCTTAACATAATAGGTATATATCATAATTTAAAACAAAAGTTTAAATGATAATCATACGTATAATTAGGAAAAAAAGAATATTTCGACATGGGCCTTAAACAGAAAGTTCATCTTTATGATGAACCTGACATGTAGTGTAAACACATTGAAACAGATTTTCCTAACAACCTGTAAAAATAACATAAGATACAGAGTATTTAAATTTAAAGATTACTGGCGATACCACTTAAGAACTCCACATATGTATAGTCAGTTATATTTTGTAAAATATTATGAATGTTCTCCATCTTCACTGTGTTTTTTTTTCTTTTCTTGGCTGGTGTTTCTCCGTTTAGTAATTTAGTTATAAGAATATCATTTACCTTTGTTTCCTTGATCAACTCCACCATATTTCGTCCATTCGGGATTTCGTCCTTTCGGGCATTTGAACATCGGTATTTTGTGTTTCGATATAACGACTATCGGAATTTAAAACTTTCGGTATTTTGAATTTCGGTGTTTTGGACGTCGGTACTTCAATCATAGGTATTATGAACTTTCGGGATTTTGATACGTACCCTATTATTTTGATGATAAAAGGAAGTTAAATTAGTGCTAATAATAATTTTATATACCCATAATTTCTTAATAATTTTACATTGTTTTATTTTAATTTTCTTTGTTAATAAACTAAATCAATGATTTTCTATAACTATTTTATTAAGGATTTTAGTTACTGGTTTGTATTTTTTGTTTATTAATTCTATTAGAACTGTAGAAATTGTCAAGCTTCGAAATGTACTCTGAAAGTAAAATGAAAAAAAAAAACTCTATTTATGTGAATATAGTTCACAAGCGTGCTATAAATTCAAATAAAATCCTACTTAACTATTTAGAAAAGAATATTTCCTAACGTCCTTGGTAAATCACATGTGTGTACAATAAATCATTAATGGATATAAACGGGTTTGAAAATCATGGTTTTTGGCCAAATACCTAACGCGTAATTTCGAGTGACGGCTCTTAAGGTTAAATTCCGTAAAGAGATAAAATATCTCGAGATTTTTCTCAATGTAAACTCATTCAAACCACACAAAATTAGCGTCTGGCATGAGTGTAAAATGTAGGTTTTTTTAGGTGCGAAAATCATCTAATGACAAATCTCGCCCTTGGGTGGAGCGCGAGATAGTGTCAGACTTTTACTGACTGAAAACCCACTCCTGTCCTTTCTTTGCCTTCATCCTGGAGCCCTGGGCTTCGCTTTCACACTACCCGTGGCCCCAGTAGGCTTCGACCCCACTGGGGCCCTACGATTTGCTGATATCTCCCTGAAGCGCGCGTGGAACAATACGCGCCGTCGACGACTTGGGCTCGATCCGGCGGGCTACCCACGCGCCTACAGTGGCCGGATATCGGAATCCCGGCGGCGGTTGGGGCGTGAGGACCGCTGCCTCACGCGATCGGCCGCTTCCTTTGCTAGCATTACTGCTTCGCAGAAGGAGGCGACCGCCTGCCATTCCTCCTCACTCCGGACTATGGCTTGTACCAATACCCGGCGCGAGAGATCACTGCCGCCGATCGCCCCCAAGAGGACACGGCGGTGCTATGCCCAGGCGGGGCACACATCTACCGTATGCTCCACCATGTCCTCCGGACGGTCCACACAATGGCGGCACCCAGGCGTTTCTTCAGCACGAATTCGGTGCAGGAACCTCCCGAACTTACCATGTCCGGTGAGGACTTGCGTCATGCGGAAGGTAAAGACCCCATGTGGTCTTTCTAGCCACCCCTCAAAGAGGGGACTTACCGCCATAATTCTGGCGTGCCCAAAGGTAAAATGTAGGTGAAACCACATTATCTGTTGCTAGATTACTTACCGGCGAACGTCGCCAAATACTGCATCATATTATTTTGGGCCATTTTAGTACACTGATTTGTAATGAGTACAAAGATTTACACTTCTGGTAAAATAAACGATGCACAGCTTATTTATCAGATACTTCACTTATAAACACTTAAAGATCACCTTTTTTTCGAATATAACTATTCATTACACTTAAATCGTTTTTTTTCTAACATTTTTCATTTTAATAAGACTCTAAAACACGTTGTCTCTAATATATGATCATAACACGTCTGCTTAAAGGCCTAATAATTTTAGTTACGTTATATAATTAACATGTTTGGTAGATTCGATTATACATATATCAATTCAAATTCGATACATATCATAACCTACTGATGGTTACATTATTATTATTAGTTAGATATGTATCTACTTTGTCTATTGACATAGTATTTTTTGTACCTTTCAGAACTTAGATTAAAACAAAACTGCTCCTTATAATATACCAATGTTTCAGGATGTGTTTCTAACACTAAGTACTCAAATGTTTACCCATTTCCTTTTCATTTTCATTTAGGTTCTGAAAGGTACAAAAAGACTATGTCTATTTTTTGACTATGTGCGGTTGGCATCTATAGCCAGGAAGACATTGTGGCTGGCCCGGGAAGACAGAGTACCAGGGACCCGCACTGCTTGTGCATAGTATGTGTGATAACAGTCAGTGCGCACGAAACTGAAACTAGGAGCTAGCAGCTAGCAGTCGCCAGGGACGGATCTTCAGAAAAGGGCCCTAGACAACAAAATATTTATAAAGTAAAAGTCATCTAAAATTTCTATATTTACGAAGATGAGAAGAAAGATTATATAGATTATAGTTTAATACAATTTTACAATTAATTAACAATTTTGAATTGGAATTTTAAAAACGAATATTTTAACTTTGATTCTAAATACTCGAATCTGTCCAAACTCGGTCCAACGTATACATAGAGTGTCATTGAGCTCTGATATTATTTTCAAGAGGAATACCCAATCCCTTATTATTATTTTTTCATTTATTAATTTATCAATTTGAATTTTTATGATAACTCTTCTGTAACTTTAGTTCTGAGCACTCGAATCTGTTCAAACTTAGTTCGACGTCTACTTAGAGTATCTCTGAGGTCTGATATTATTTTCAAGAGGGATACTCCATCCCTTCTATTTTTTTTTAAATTTATTAAATAATGAATTTGGATTTTTATGATAACTCTTCTGTAATAACTTTTGTTCTAAACAATCGAATCTGTTCAAACTTAGTTCAACGTCTACTTAGAGTATTTTTGAGGTCTGATATTAATTTCAAGAGGGATACTCCATCCCTTCAATTTATTAATTTATGAATTTGGATTTTTATGATAACTCTTCTGTAACTTTAGTCCTGAACACTCGAATCGATCCAAACTCGGTCCAACGTCTACTTAGAGGGTTACTGAGCTCTAATATTATTTTCAAGAGGGATACTCAATCCCTTAATTTTTTTAAATTTATTAATTTATGAATTTGGATTTTTATGATAACTCTTCTGTAACTTTAGTTCTGAACACTCGAATTTGTTCAAACTTAGTTAAAAGTCTACTTGAAGTGTCTTTGAGGTCTGATATTTATTTCTAGAGGGATTCCTTTTATTTTTGTTTAATTTATTAATTGAGAGATTGTCGACATATGGGAAGTGGACTCGGCGATCATTGTAACAATAGTCGTGTCAGTCAACGGTTTAATAGTCATGAGCGTCGAGCAACATCTTAGGAGGCTCTCGTTAGGTATTTTAATCAAGGGCTTAATTCAGAAAGCGGTATTTCTGGACACGGCCCGTAACGTTAGAAGGTTCCTTTCTCTGGAGTCCTGTTCGCGGGTAGCTTGGATCCTGTTTCTTATATTGATGGGATACAGTTTTTTTATATTTTAAAATGTTTTCTTTTTACTTTTTGAAATATTAACATACAATGAATATGTATTTGAAATTAAGAAAATATATATAAATAAATTTATTTAAAAAATATATAAATAAATAAATACATACAAATATAGAAAGAAAAAGTTTTTGTCAAAGTTTTGTAACACTAAGTAGACGTTCGACCAAATTTGAATCGAATGTCGTGTTTAGGTCAAAAAATACAGGAGAGTCATGAACGAAACCCTATTTAGTTGATAAATAGAAGGGGGGAAGTATCCCACTTGAAATTATAAACAGAGTTTTAAGGCACTTTAAGTAGACGTTGAAAATATTATCAGGCTTAAATGGCGCTTTAATAAGACGTTGGAATAAATTTGGACCGGTTTGAGTGTTCAGGACTAAAGTTACAGAAGAGTTATGATAAAATTCAAAATTCATTGATTAATAAATTATTAAAAAATAGAAGGGATTGAGTATCCCTTTTAAAAATAGTATCAGACCTCAATGATACTTTAAGTAGACGTTGGACCGAGTTTGGATCGATTCAAGTGTTCAGGACTAAAGTTATAGAAGAGTTATCATAAAAATCCAAATTCATAAATTAATAAATTAAAAAAAAGATGGTGTATCCCTCTTGAAAATAATATCAGACCTCAAAGACACTCCAAGTAGACGTTGAACTAAGTTTGAACAGATTCGAGTGTTCAGAACTAAAGTTACAGAAGAGTTATCATAAAAAGGCAAATTAATAAATTTAAAAAAAAGAAGGGTTGGAGTGTCCCTCTTGAAGATAATATCAGACCTCAAAGACACTCCAAGTAGACTTTGAACTAAGTTTGAACCGATTCGAGTGTTCAGAACTAAAGTTAAAGGGGAATAGTTATAAAAATATTATTTTAACTCTTTAAGCCAATTAAAAACCAATATTTATAAATATCATCTCGATCTGGATTAGACACTCATAAATGTCGCGTGTTTTCGCTAATAATTTTAGATTAGATTAGTTTAGTTAAGTCGGCTTTTTTTTTGTTCTCTCTCATTATGCAACTTATCCTTAAAGCATGCGGAGTTTACCTATAAGTGATTGTTACACTATTGTACTCTATTTTATTGCATGTTACCTTTAGCATAATACCAGTGTAAACAATTGTTGGTGAACCAATAAACAAATAAAATAAAATAAAATAAATAAAAATTTAATTTGCAATTAAAATGTTTGAACTTATGACAAGGATCTTACCATCTGCGTAAATTTATTGTTTTTGCTGTTGAAATACAGCTCTATTTTACTTTACATTGACAATTTGTTTCTGGGCCTAGGGACCCACACTAGATCCACCGTGACTTGTTTGGCTGCTAGCTTCAGTTTCGTTCAGTGCGCGCCTCCGTGGACATCCCTGATGCGCTTCTAAAACGTGATAGCCCCACCTCTACCCGCGTTGTTGTACTGGACACTTTAGGCATTGTATGCCCTTTCAGTATAGTCAATCCACAAGCCGCACGAATTATTACACACTCCGGCCACATAGCACCCGACATGCTGACTGCTGAGCTAGACGATCAGCTCGTTCATGTTTAGTTAAAACAATGTGGGCGAGTCGTCATACGTTACTCTCAATGATATACGTGTTAGGACTACTCAACTATTTTTTATATAATTTTTACTAATTTTTTAATAGTTATTTATATAGACTTTTTAAAAAAAAATTAAAATACTTGATTTTAAATATTTTATATGCTCATTCTTTTCCTCTAGTTTATTTAGGTCCTTTTAGACAGTTGCCTTAGAACTTTACATTAAATGTAACTATAAAATATGTATCAAAAGAAACTATCTCATCTTGTTTACTATCTCATCTTGACTTCTTGTAGATGACGCAGTCAATTAGCTTAATTCACCGTTTAGTAAACAGCCTAGCCTGATAACTAAACTAGCGCTCTAAGTTATATTCAGCCGATGTGTCTAAAAGGCCCCGTACACGGTACGATATTTCTGTACGATCCGTCGCTTCAAACTGATCGTAAGCGACGAATCGATAGTATATGTCAAGATCGTTAACGATTTAACTTGACAAACACTATCGTTCGTAGTTACGATCGGACTGAAGAGACGGATCCTACAGACAAATCGTGCCGTGTATGGGGCCTTTAATATAGCCATGACAAACTCAAATTCACAGGTGGGCCAAAAGCATGAAGACCGTAGACTAGGTGAGTCCAAAACAAAACTTATTATTAAAGAAGACTATTGGAAATCTTTACGAAAAAAATCGGATGGGGCTGTGTCGGAGCACACGGCAGGGCGGCTGTTGATTTTAACGTGAAACATCGATTATATCAGCAAGTTGCTTTAGTGTAGATTGAAAGAAAACCAGATTGACTACGTCCTAAATATTTTAATACAATCTTATCTAGACTTTTATTATTATAAAGAGGTAAAGTTTGTTTTTTTGTTTGTAGGAGGTAATCTCTGAAAGTAATGTTCCGATTGCTAAAATTTTTTCACCGAGATAAACCTGCTTTATTCCCGAGTGACATAGGTTATATTTCATGTACGTATGCGAAGCCGCGGGTAAAAGATTGTACTGAATAAGTTAGTACATTCCATTTAATATTCGACAATCAAAGTCATTACTACTAGTCCACGCGGAATCGGCCTTCCCGAAAACGCCTCGCTCGCTCGGCATATAACATTGGGGTACCTGTGCGTGTCCCATAAATCGCTCTTTCCGCCGATAGCTGTTTTATATTTCTGAATAGAAAGAATAGAATAGAATAGTATTTTTTTTTTTTTTTTTTTTCTGGTTAGCCCTTGTCCGGGTTGAGCCCGAAATACTGATTTTTTAATACGTTTTTTACACTTATTGGTTATTTTAACTACAAATATCGTCCAAGTCACATTTATTATCATTTAAATCGATTGGTCCATATACTACATGAACACTATAAATCCACGAAAGAATTACCGCACTATCACGTCGTCACCCTCCCGGCTAACTGTCCTAACTAGCAAATTGATAATTTTCCAGGGCAACCGTTTTTCGGTCGGGCGTTACAATCATGTTCCTGTAGTTGCGTTAGTTGTGGCTTTATCAATGAATTAATACGTTTTTTATATTGCTCTTGGCTTATTCTTTAAGCTAGTAGTGGCCCTAAAGCCCTAAGGTATCTATTTATTTATTTATATTAATTTGAAGCAGATACGTCTCTCTGTGAGAACTTTGTTTCATAACTTGTGTCTGTTATGACGTGGTTATTTGGTATAAAACATAAATAAAAGTTTATTAATATCATATAAATTTATTAAAAGCAATAGTAAAGGTCTTTCGTAAGCTTAAAAAGTTACAAGTTACTTTTAAGGACTTTAAAAATATTCTTTTATTACATTTTTGGCAATTTAGGTGTGTACTCTATGTTTAAACTAGTACCTAATGAAATGAATTTAAACTCAACCTTATTTCAAATAAAGTGTATTTATTTAATATTTTAAGACTATACCTACTTGTGTATCTTATCATGCTTATTCTAAGAACTAATGGTCTTATAATATGTAGTTAAGTAATTTAATATCACAATCACTCGTTGCAAAAATATTAATCTTTAATTGGACTTGCTTTACCTAGGATTAAAGCGTCAGTTAACATTCTTATTTACTGAACATAGGAACTAGAAATCAGGTTAATATTTATGTTATAGGTAAACAACCTCTTAATATTAACGTAAGAGCTAAATTTTAAAATCCACAACCAGCTAGTAAATTGAAAAATAGTAAAAAATTATCATGACATGAGTAATTAGTGAGAAAGTGATGAATAAAATGCCACTGTCTCCGGTAACTTAATGACTGGGGTGTCTCCTGTTGTTAGTGACAGCGTCATTTTATTTTCCATCGAAATTTTGGGCGGTTTCGGATTAGGAAGTCCTATAATCTCTCTTAAGAACACAGAGACCTGTCTCCTAAGAGAAAGAGAACGTGAAATCTCTCACCGTGGCTATTCTTAAAAAATCGTTTGTGGTTCAGTTTTCTTGATAGAAAATTCCATCATTTCTGTCTAGTTCAAGTAGCGGCCCTCATCGTCTTTACGGATAGAAAGCATCCATAGGTCGGGTGAAAATTTTTGAAGTCTAGGAAATCAGTGTATGTGAGAACATTCACTACGTACGGTTTATGTGCCAATCTAAAAATTGGAGGTAATTGGCTAGGTACAAAAATGTCCCCAATTGTTTTCAGCGGCCGATGGTGCTGTGTACGGAGTCTCCTTCGCTTTGTCCATGACATGGCACGGAGTAACGTAAAGTGATTTCTTGAATATTTGTGGCATTGTTTAAGACATACTCTTTGCATCTCTCTTCGCCCATAATTCTCGTCTTGATACTAGCAGTGCCACTCCACCTACTCTACCTCACTGCAACACTTTGATGCCCGAGGTTCGCATAAGGAACAGAGAAGTTTTGAGAGCACTGTGTCGTCTAGACGTGAATAAAGCGAGTAGACCAGATGGTATACCAGCAATAGTTCTCAAGGCATGTGCACCCGAGTTGTCTCCTGTTGCCTCTCCATACGCTTATATCGCCTCTCATTTAGGACTGGTATAGTGCCCAAGTCCTGAAAGTTTGCCAACGTGCAACCCGTGCCCAAAAAGGGCAGTCGTGCCGATCCTGCCAACTATAGGCCGATTTCAATTGACTCCATACTCTGCAAGATTATGTAGCGTGTATTGAACTGGCGCCTCAAGGCATACCTGGAAGGTAACAATCTCCTCAGTGACCGACAGTACGGGTTTCGCCACAATCGGTCTACTGGGGACCTACTAGTGTATACTACTAACATGTGAGGCGAGGCTCTCGAAAAGAATAGAGAAGCAATTGCTGTCTCCTTAGACGTCTCGAAGGCCTTCAACAGGGAATGGCACGCCAGCCTTTTGAGTAAGCTTCCAGCGTACGGCTTTTCTCCTGCTCTGATTAACTGGGTGGACTTCCTGAGTGAACGGTCTCTTCGAGTTGTAGTCGATGGATGCTCATCAGAGCCCATGACCACTAATGCTGGAGTTCCTCAGGGGTCAGTTCTCTCTGCAACTCTTTTCCTGCTTCATATTAACGATCTGCTGATACCCGGTATCTATGGGTATGCAGATGATAGCACAGTTGTAGAGAGATACCTTCCAGGTGCTCGGGCTAGTAAGGAACTAATCCGGTCCGAACGAGAGGCTATGGTAGATCGTACGAATGTCTCTATTCAGGCAGTCTCCAAGTGGGGACAAACCAATCTGGAGAATTCAACGCCGCTAAAACACAAGCGTGTCTGTTCACCGCCAAAAGGAGCCCGTTCACCATGGCTCCTGTTTTTCGGAATGTATCCCTGGAGTGCACCGACCGCCTTCAGATCTTGGGAGTCGAAATCTCTTCAGACCTCAATTTTGAGCGGTACATTGAGTCTAAAGCCAAGGTAACTTCTAGAAAACTAGGCGTTCTTGCAAAGGTCCGACGTTACTTCACACCGGAACAGCTTCTAATGTTTATACAAAGCACAGGTCCGATCGTGTGTGGAGTACTGCAGTCACATACGGGCTGGTGCTGCAAAATGCCATCTAGCAGCTTTGGACTCAGTGGAAAGGCGTCCGAAGAGGCTAATACAGTAAGGTCGATGCCACGATGGAATTTTTGTTCCCTGAATCCATCAGCAAACAGGTAAACAATATTGATGCCTTTTGCGTCACTCTTCTTGAGAAAGTCATACAAAGAAGTCGAAATTTCTGACGACCCTCTTTTGCTTGCTCCTTCATGCCATGTACTCCACAGGCTACAGGCTCCAGAATACATATCATAAATTGTGAAATTGTAGGTTGAAAGACGACGTTTATAAAAAACAGCATTTTCATTGCTAATAGGCAAGCTTATGACTTGTTGGAGGTCAAATGCAGCACATTGTATTGTGGTTGGGTTCTGCTGTGATGCTATTTTACATTTATTTCTTTCTGATCTAAACAAAGTCTTCTCTTGTTGATGCTTCAGTGTCACTCTACAAAGAATTTTTCGACTGAATAGTTTGGGGTCAGTCGCTATACACCCACCCGTACACCCCGTGCGTATCGCAGTGTGACTTCACTTAATGCTATGGAAATAAAGTTCATATTTGTAAATTTAAAATAAAATGTGTAAACATCGTAGAAAAAATTCTAACTAAGTGCCATATGTACATACTTCAGTCATTTGTAATCGTGACGAAAAAAAAATAATCTTACTAACTGTAGTATGTTCATACGACAGGTAGAGAGAATATTTTTACCCTCCTTTTGCACTTACGCAAAACAAAATACGTGATTATCTCCTAAACGGTAAACGGCATCGATACGACGATTAAAGAGAACTTATTCGAAACAACGTTATGAACACGAAGGTAATGTCAGTGCAGATACGTCAGTTTGTGAGATACGACGATTAGCGGGGAGGGCGACGACGTGTGAGTCGTGAGTTATACTGAATAGATACCAGCGAGTGCGTCGTTTCCCCAGCCCCTATGCAAACTCAAGGTCTTAGCAGCGAGATATACCTTAAATAATGACATTTCATTAATGTTTCGATGACTTAATTAAAAGTTTGTAATTGTTAAGGTAAGAAGATATAATAAAGACCTTTTCGTTACGGTTCAGTTTTGTGACTCGTATGTTTTGGTGTGATTTTAAAGACGTTTCACGTTAAAAAGTATGTACAATTAGATAACAAGGACATCACGAATAATTACAAAAATTAACTTTTTTTGTATTAGTAACGCAGGCTGAAGATGTGAAATATTTGGGAATGCATCTTGATCAAGGTCGCAAATCAAGCCTGTCACATGAAATCAAGATAGCTATTTATAAGATCATCCGCAAATCAATCTGGACTTATGGAATCCAGCTATGGGGGATTACTAGCAATAGCAACATCGATATTTTGGAACGATTTTAAAGTAAGAAATTAGGAGCTATGCTATATATACCGTACGAAGTAAGCAACCGATACATACAAGAGATTGCTAGACATAGTGAAAGCTATTAAAATCGAAACGTCAATGACCTAGCATCGAAACTAGTAGGCAGGAAGTATTACACACTTCTGACTGAAACGGCATAGTGTCCCTAAGCTTACCGCGAGATTTGGTCAAACCAAGATATGAACGGATCTCTCAAGAACCCTTCTGTTAATAAAACACCGAATGTGACAACTGAATGGCTTATTGTGACCAACACAGATCGCCAAGTTACAGAATACATAAAAAAATATGCGTTTGACATCTTTTGACAATAATATCATATATAATTGTCTATCTGTGGCGTGAATTCAACGGTGACGTACGCCATGCTCCTCGAAGTTTCACCGGCTGTCGAGGACAAGTCCTAGAGACTTGAAGTCAATGTGAACTCGTCCTACCGTTATTTAGGATCCCCATAGAAGCGCGTTTCGAGGGCCGTGAGAACACAATATGACATCAGATTTGTGCAAGGCTACCTCGATTCCAAACAGTCGAATCCTCTTAACGGTTGTCGCAACCTTGCGTATCGCTAGTGCGACTGCCGCCTGGTGCGACCCAGGAACAGCGCGTCGTCTCCCTAATGTTACTCCAGGGCAGGCTATTAATGGCATTGGCGATGTCAAGAGACACCGTCCGGACGACCCAACCAAGGGACACCCCATCGCCCACCGTGAGTAAATTTAAGTTAAAAAAAGATATTTAATTGGATTGTATATTATTACTCTTTCAGTTCTTAGTTATACATTTGTTTTTCTTTGATTATTTTTCTGTAATATCGCTATAACAAATCGTCACTTTAACTGTAGCATCGGTTCTGTTAGGTTCGAGGTTTGACTATGAGCGATTCTACAATTAGAAGATTGGTAGAACGTAACCTGAAGGCTCATAAACCATCCAAAATTTTACTGACTGAAACCTACCTGTGTCCTAAAAGTTGCCCTTAACGTTCCAGAACACGTTGCCCTTTACGTTTCAGAGTTAGGGTAACTTATTCGAACATTCTCGCATCCCTTGCTTTTGTATCTGCCCCCCTAGCCAAGTTAAAACCGTTTCCTTTCGATTCTCTTTTCGTCGATCGCCTCGAGTTGGCCACGCCTGCGATTCCTTTGTTCTGACGTCATCTCAACGCTCAGTCACGTGGTCAGAACCAAGGAATAGGAGTCGTGGCCGACTCAAGGCGATCAACGAAAAGAGAAAAGAAACGAAACGGTTGTAACATGGCTAGGGGGGCTGGACCTCACTTATCGTTATGAAATGGGTCACGAACTTCGAACAGTGTGACAAATGATATTTATTTTGTAAATAGGTTTAAAAAAACACTTTTAAAAGTTAATTTTTTTTTTCGTCATTTTAAACTAGACGAGGCCGGTTTTCCTAGCTGACTACCCTGAGAAAAAACACAAAAACAAACTCAGGGGTCAAAGTCTCTTTTAAAGTCCATACTATTAACTCTTTACATTTGGGTAGGCCGCAGAATATACTCAAATTGCCAGACATACGTTAAAATTACTGAAAAGGAAAAAAAGCAATCAACATTGTCCTCACATTCACAATAATAAAAAGAAATATATAATTTACAAAATGTAATACTTATTAAAGTTAATATTTTACATTACAAACATTGATGGATGCGAGACGCACAGGACCGTTCATTATGGCGACACTTGGGGGAGGCCTATGTCTAGCAGTGGACGTCTTTCGGCTGAAATGATGATGATGATTAATATAAAAAATTAATGTCAAATTGCAAAATAAAAATAATCTACAATATCAAATTGTAAAAAATAATAACAATAAAAAGCACAATTGAAAATAAAAACAAAGGAGAAAAATAAGACAACAGTTGTAGTGCGTACTGGAGCAGGTCAATCCCAAAACTTTTCGTCCTCAACATAGTCCTTTATAGTGTAAAAAGCCTATTGGCAAAGTTTTCGCTTTACAAATGATTTGAATTTATTAAGGCTTAGTTGTTGAATATGACTAGAAAGATTATTTATTACACTTCTAAGTGGCATCTAAATGAGCCCCCTATTTTTTGAGCCTGGTTGTAGGAACCACAAAGGGGCTGGACCAGATACGGCCAGAGGTTTTCAATGCCGTGGACAAGATTATTATTTATACTAAAAATCTTAATAATTAGTAGAAATAATTATTAAAATAATATCACGTCAGTTAAAGTTCGGAAAAATAATATTAAACAATAAGTATATTCATTAATTCAGTGTTTCCTTGGTTCCTGCTGCCATTTTGAAGTTTTTCAATTATTTCTTGACCATGGATACAAAGTCCTTTAGGTGGAATAATAAAAATAAAGATATCATAGAATTTTCAATTTAACAATCTACCAGAACATCATTTTTTTAAACATTATTTATTATATCAATAATATGCATTTAGTCCATTGATAGAAATGCATACGAAATACAATTATTTTGCTTATATTATTGAAAAAAATATTAATTGCGTCGTTTAAAATGTTCGGGTATTTTTAGCGGGATTTCTTGAGTGAAGTTCAGTGGCTGTATGGTCTTAAGACCTTAGCCTACCCAAATGAGGCGAAAAGTGGCGGCAAAAAGTGTCACATTTTGCCACGTAGCATTTGAATTGCGACTATTTGCTTCAGTTTGTGAATAATTGCTGCTATTAATTTTCGCTTTCATATTCATTATGAAACGCGAGAAAAGCGAGTGCAGAGAAAATGCAGACGACCCCAGCCTGCCTATGGATTCTGAATCTGCTATGTACGACAATGACCCCGGCCGCTCTATATCGGACTCTGTGCACCATATTTCGACCAGCAGAAGTCAACGCTGTGTTAATTGTGCACTTGATATTACTCAAATGAGACGATATTCATTAGAAGTTGCTGAACTTCGATCTGTGATACAAAAATAGATTCATCCACGGCAGGTAAGAACTATTTAATTTGTACCAATACATACATAACAAAAATAAATATATGTAAATAAAATACTATCTAAGTTAATGTTGATACTTGTTGATGAATAAATAAGCTAATACTTGAAGTCGGAAAAGAAAAAAAGAAGTCATTTAAATAATGTTTTTAGATGTTGTTCTAATTTTAAACGACGAAGAAAATGATTAACCAAATGAATAAATAAATGTTTGTTTATTTTGCTATGCTACAGCCGCCATTTTGACTCTAGCAATATAAAAATTAAAACTGATTTAACTCATTTCCTCCAACTTTTAGATAAACCTGTAATAGCTGTAAAAGGTTTATTATTTCATAAACTATGAATTGAAGTTGTCTTAATATATGTCCACTGTTGCTATACCGTGGCCAAAGTTTGTATGAATGGTGGACCATACCCTTTGTATTTGTTCCCAGTATTAAAATGATGAATATCACTTTTTTTTAACATGTTTATATTTTTATGTGCATACAAAATATTCTCGTAAATATACTGTGAAGGTACAGTCATTATATTGATATCTTTAACTTTATCTCTGAGGGAGTATCTGGGACTTAATTTATAAA
The DNA here is from genome assembly GCA_961205895.1 of Mythimna pallens. Lineage (NCBI taxonomy): Eukaryota > Metazoa > Arthropoda > Insecta > Lepidoptera > Noctuidae > Mythimna > Mythimna pallens. Next base: position 8,870,963 of record OY540831.1, on the reverse strand, counting down.
TCGAACGAATAGCCCTTTTTTGCAAAACAAAAATTGTCTGGATATCGGTGGCATTTCCCCACAGTAGAATACCGTACGACATGACACTATAGAAATAGCTAAAGTAAACTAAACGGGCAGTCTCTACATTAGTTAAATTTCAAATTTGTCTAACAGCGTATGCTACAGAGCTACGTTTTTTTCGATAATTGGTCTATATGTAGGCCCCACTGAAGCTTAGCATCTAGAGTTATGCCCATGAACACTGTATTATCTCCAGGAATCAACTCTTTACCTTTTATTAGCACACTGGTTTCTACTTGCCTAATATGAGGCATGGTAAACTTAATACATTTAGTTTTTTTTTTCATTAAGAAGTAGGTTATTTACATCAAACCAGTATACTATTTTTGAAAGTGCTATATTTATATGATCAGGAACCGGCTGCTGACGTTTAAGTTTAAACAAAGTGAAGTGTCGTCTGCAAACAACACTATATTACGGTTATCCTTAATGAGGTAAGTCGTTTATATATATAGGAAACAAAAGTAGGCCAAGAATTGAGCCCTGGGGGACACCTATTTTTACTACAGATCCAGGAGATCTTTTTCCCGTTTCTGTTTACATCAACTCTAATGTAAGAAGATCCAGGGAGGAGTTCCGGATTCCGCAATGGTGTAGTTTCCTGATTAATGTTTCATGGAGAACGCAATCGAAGGCCTTTGACAAATCGCAAAAAAATCCTAGGGCATCGCATTTGTCTTCCCATGCATTATAAATATGTCCTAAAAGTTCAACACATCAGTTGTTGAACGACCTCTTGTAAAACCAAATTGTTTGGTATGCAATAATTTATGTCTGTTAAGAAATCTTGCTCTAAAATAAGTTTCTCAAATATTTTACTAAAAGTGCGTAGCACTGAAATGGGTCTGTAATTCGTGGGGTCAGATGTACTACCCGTTTTGAACAATGGAATCATTTTACTATTCTTCATTAGAATAGGAAACTCACCGCAATCAATACAATTATTAAAAATAAAAGCTGAAGAAGGAGCTATAATGTGGATTATAGACTTAACAACGTCCACAGAATTACCCCATGAATCTGCAGTGTTTTTTTTACATTCTATTACTATATAGAATACTGCCTTGATGTATAAAGGTGTCTTTCATAAATATATAAAAAATAAATAGCCAAAAAAGATAAAAAATGTATATAATAACTTATTCAAACAAAAACTGAGAAGTTTGCTGTGTCAAAAATGTTAATAATTAATTACTATTTTTTTTTTAAATTCTTTCTTTATGTTTTTTTCCCATTTTCGTACTGTTTTAAATTATTCTATAACTAAATGGTTCTGAATAGTTATATTGAAAATGGTAGCATCAAAGTGACCTGATGATGATGATGGAGCCGGAAGATAGGTATCGGAACTCTGTAATTAATTAATGTATTCTAGCCGTGTTTGGGCTTATTAGAATTGTCATGTCATGAGACGCACTTTGGCTATAAGGTATATCGAACTGATCTGATGATGTAGAAAGGTGGACCGTAGACACAGGAACTTCATAATAAAACAATGTAACTTAGCAGTGTTTGGGTTAATTGAAATTGAATTCTAATACCATCGAATCTACCGTTCCAATATAAACGCCTACAATTTCCGCTAAAGATTTCTTTTGCAATGACCATCAATAAATCCCTGAGTCAAACTTTCAAAGTTACAGGCTTAGATTTGAGTGTTGAATGTTTTTCACATGTTCAATTATATGGCGCTCTTTCAAGAGTAACCTCAAAAGAAAACTACTGCGGGGGGTGGGAGCTAGCTCGGGAAATGAGATTGAGATATGCAAGTTGGAATGTTGGAACTATGTCTGGAAAGGAGTTTGCGGATGTATTGAAAAGAAGACGGATAAATATAACATGCTTGCAGAAAACTAAATGGAGACGAACAAAAGTGAGAGAAATTGGTGAGGGATATAAGTTCTACTTCTGTAGAAGTGATGGAAAAAGAAATGGTGTAGGAATAGTGTTAGATAGTAAATTGAAAGAAAGCGTGATGGAAGTACAAAGGATTAGTGATAGATTTATAGTTGGAAAAGTTATGTTAGAGAATGTGATGTTGAATGTAGTTAGTGTGTATGCACCACAAGTAGGATGTGATGAAACGGTGAAAGAGAAGTTTTGGAAGGATTTTGATACAGCGTTAATGAACATCCCTGTTTATGAAGAATTGATAGTTGGAGGTGATTTTAATGAACATGTGGGAAGAATGAAAGGTGTTTATGAAAGAGTATATGGGAGATCGGGTTTTGGTAGTCCGAACAGTGAAAGAGAGACACTGCTACAATCGGCTACTGCATTTGACCTGGCAGTAGCCAATACGTGGTTCCAGAAAAGAGACGAACACATGATCACGTACAAAAGTAATAATCATAAGACCCAAATCAACTACTTTCTAGTTCGGCGCAATCACTTAAAGCACGTCAAAGACTGCAAAGTACTACCAGGAGAAGTCCCAGTCTCACAACACAGACTCCTGGTTATGACATCAGTGGTCAAAATACTGTCTAACAAAAACAAAGAGCGTCCTCCCTCTAAAATAAAATGGCATATGTTAGAGAGGAATGATTGTGCGATGTCAAAATTAGGGAGCAAGTGGTAGACAGAATTATAGAGATGGGAGACATAAATGATTGAATGAGTATAAATGAAAGCTGGAATGAGATAGCTGGGTGTATCAGGCATGCAGCGAAAGATATTTTGGGAAAGATGAGAAGAAAGAAGACAGATAGATATAGATGGGGATACATGGTGGTGATCGACAGAAATTCAGAATGTATTGAAAGAAAATAGGAAAAAATTCAAATTATGGCAGCGTGTAGAGCCAGGAAACGCTAATTTAAAAGCTGAAAAAAGAATGAGTATGACGTTTTAAAGAAGAAATATAAGAAAGCCGTGGTAATAGCAAAATTAAAAGCCCAGGACAAACTATATGACTCACTGGACAGTCCTGTAGGCCAAAAAGAGCTATACCGGCTTACTATTTAGAATAAGAGAGAGAAAGGCGAGGAATGTTTGCCAGGTAAGATGTATAAGAGGTGAAACTGGAATGTTTTTACAGGATGATGAAAAAATCAAAAAGACTTGGAAGGAATATTTTGAAAGACTGATGAATGAATAAAATAATTGAAGTGGGGTGTTAGAGAATAAACCAGTGAATGGTTAGTATGGATGAAATCAGAATAGCAGTAAATGGAATGAAGAATGGTAAAGCCATTGATCCAGATGCAATACCAGTTGAAGTGTGGTAGTTATTGCGAGTGGATGGATGGACGTGGTTAGCTTTTCCTCAATAAGTTGTTGCGGGAAGAAGCCATACCTGATGAATGGTGCAATAGTTCTTTGGTGCCGATTTTTAACAATAATTATAAAGGAATAAAACTAAATTAGCTTTATTCCTTTATAATTATTGTTCCTTGGCTTATTAGAAAATTATTGAAAGGCGACTGAGAGAAGAGAGTGAAATTTCACAGAAAAAAATCGGTTTTATGCGGGTCGGGGTACAGCGGATGCCATTTTTGCTATACGCCAGCTGTGCGAAAACTTGCACATGGTATTCGTTGACCTCCAAAAGGCATATGACCGGGTACCATGTGAGGTTCTGTGGTGGGACCTTAAGGAGAAAGGTGTGCCTGGCAAGTATGTGCAGTTGATCCGAGTGATGTACAGTCGATGCAGTACCCAAGTCCGGTTTACAGTGGGCACCACTGGCAGCTTAATTTGGCTGTCGGCTTACATTAAGGGTCGGCTCTCAGCCTTTACCTCTTCCTGATGATAATGGACGCTCTGACGTCGGACATTCAGAATGAGGCTCCCTGGTGTATGCTGTTTGCCGATGACATTGTGTTTGTTGCCGAGAGTGGCCAGAATAGATTGGAGGTGTGGTGGCACAGGCTGGAAAGTGTTGGCTTAAAATTGAGCAGAACGAAAACCGAATACTTGTTCTGCGATTTCGGCGGTCTCTCCAATCCAGCGCCTTTAGCTCTCGCTGAAACGCCCATACCGATCTGCTCCGACTTTCCGTACCTCGGGCCGCTCGTCCAAGGGGATGGTGATGATGCCCAAGTTGAAGGGTAAAATCTACAAGTCCATGATGAGTCCTGTTATACTGTGTCGGATCAGAATGTTGGGCTGTGAAAAAAAAGGATGAAAAAAGATTGCACGTAGCGGAGATGAGAATGTTAAGATGGATGTGTGGTGTGACGAGAATGGATAAAGTGAGAAATGAATATATTAGGGGAAGTTTGAAGGGGGAGTTAGTGATAGCGTGACGAGTGACAGGACTGAATGGAAGAATAAAACGTGTTGCGCCGACACCAAATAAAACAGGACAAGGGCAGGAAGATGATGATGATATATGAGCTATATACCTTATATAGCTCCATCCCTTTAAGAGTTCAGTTTAGGTCGTAAACTGGATCGCGTTCAGAGCTCGTGGTAGAGCCTCTGATCGTAAGTGAGGAAGTGATGGCCAATGGAGCAGGGTTGGCAAGAAGTAATAATTTCTCTCTTGACTTAAAGACGCTTAGTTTATAGCCTGAGGCATACCGGCTGTATGATACCGGCATAAGGTAGCGGTACTCATAATGAAAGTATTTCAAAAATATTTTGTGCATATGCTACGCCTTTCAACGATCGTGATATCCCTATCTCTTTCTGTTTTAGTGTCGCTGGCTGCTATGGTCACAGGATTTTCAGTTGCAAGAGCACTCATGTGATACCAAAGTTCCACAGCAATGAGACCGGCATCAATATTACAGACGTAAGGTTATAAAGTACTTACTGCGTTAAAGCGGATTCTTTGTGTCATTTATTTCATTATTACTGTGTGAAGGACAATATCGTTAGGAAATCATGTGTTAGAACAAGAATTTGATGAGTATGTGTGACATCCACTGACTCGTATTGGGCTACATGGGGAATTATAACTCACGCCCTTTTTTATAGTAGAAGCCGGTTGCTGTCAAAAATATTGAGCCATCCTTATCATCTAGGCTTTGTTCTATGTTAGGACCGTACAACAAGAGTTAAGTCTTTGAAGGGTAAGCCGTTTATGAGGTTACCTTTATCATGATGTAACTCCATGAATGGGTTTTAGGCTTGAACCCATTAAAAGGGTTATCTCTTCAATATGGATAACCCATTGAATGGGTTCTATACTTGAAACCCAGTGAAAGGGTTACACCAACATTATGATAACCCATTGAATGGGTTCTATACTTGAAACCTAGTAAAAGGGTTACCCCTACATCAAGATAATCTATATAGTATAGGTAAGGGTTTTCTTCGGGTTACCATATTATTATGGTTATTCAATAACCTTGTGCTAAGTAGGTGCTGGATGGACCACCACACACATCGCTAGCGCACTGACTTTATTTCACTAGACATTGCAGACTTATAGACGAAACCGAAACACGTGTTACCTATAATATTTAGATTTTAGATACTCTCATATTAAGGTGTGTTTCTTGAACTCCCGTATTTGCGACAATTGTTATCTTGTGTGACCCGTGTTATCGTAGTCAATTGAATGAGGTAAGTATTAGGTATATATATATGTGGGATAATGATTTTGTATCAAGCTCAAGTATGAATGCAGCATAATATTGTCAAAACGGAACGCAGCGGATGAAAGAGAGAGAAGTATGTGTGTGAGCGTAATAGCGAGATGACGCGGAGTCTTATGACAGACGTACGGTGCAACGGCGAACTTTCTTTTTGTGTCTCTGAAATAAAAGTTTTTAAAGTATTTCTCGTTTATTTTGCCATATAATCCCACAAATTTGGGGGCTCGTCCGGGATTGGCAAAGTAACGAAACGAGTTCAGAGTTTAACAAGTGCATAAACGACGGACGACGGAGGCCAGCACGTGGCGTGGTCAACGGCGACGAACGGCATTCAAAAAATCAACGGCGGCCGACGATAATTACGACGGTATCGGCGAACGGTGAGCTGACGGAGATAAAAACTAATCCGAAAATGGCGAAAGACGAATCACGTACGGGCCTAAACTCGATGTTGTACCTAACTTCGGACATAATACCCAAATTCACCGGTCAAGATAAGACGTATCCAGTGGCGCGATGGATACAAGACGTGGAGGAAAATGGAGAAATATGTGGTTGGACACCGTTACAACAGCTGCTGATGGCACGGAGATCCCTATCAGGCACCGCACAGCTTTGGATGCAAGCTGAACGCCCTCACAAATCATGGGAAGAACTGAAGGCAGCTCTGAGTAAAGAGTTCCCCGACAGCGTCGACATCAAAGCAATACACGAGCTTCTGAGCCAACGAAAGAAAAGACGTGACGAGAGTTGTATTGACTATATGTTGGTCATGAAGGAGTTGGGGAAACGGGGTAAGATACCCGATTACGTGGCCATTAAATATATTGTTGATGGCATAGTCGACCACGAGACTAACAAAATCATGCTATACGGAGTAACCACGTATCCTGATCTGAAAGAAAAATTTAAAATCTACGAGACTGTTAAGGAAAAGATGAAACTGGAACACTCTAGAAGTACCTACAGAAATGAAAAACGCGGCATCATGCGACACGAAAAAACGTTGAAGAGGTGCTATAACTGTGGTGACGGCGATCATGTGTCGGAAGACTGTCCGCAGAAGGCACAAGGTCCAAAGTGCTTTAACTGCAACGAATACGGTCATATTTCACCGAAGTGCCCGCATAAGAAAAATATGGCCGGCCGTAAGGAAGATACGAACTCATCAAGATGGCGTAGTTCCGGCGATAAGAGAGAAAACAACGGCGCATCGACAAGTGGGAGCGGGAGGATCGGCGAACGTGCGACCAAGCAAGCAATGTTCGGTCAATCATCGTTCAACAACGCGGATAATACGTCACACTCACAGAATGACAGTGTCAAGATGACAGATGACGACATAGACAGCAAATGTCAAAGTCAAATTGGATCTGACATTTGCGATGAAAACAAACATTCGCGACGGGAAAAACCTTTGAAAATCGTAGAATTATGTGGAAAAACGACAAGTGCGCTTATTGATTCGGGTAGTGATGTGAACTTGGTATCTTCCGAGTTTTGTGCTAACGTTAGTAAAGTGCGGAACAATAACATAACACTGTCTGGACTTGGATCCGCTAAAGTGGAGTCATTAGGTCGTCTATCAACAAATGTTGTGATCGACGGTACGAAATACGACGATGTGTCATTCTATGTGGTACCTAAGGACTGTATGCCTTTTGATGTAATTATAGGTCACGAATTTCTTAAGAATGTTATAACGGTTATGAATGGTAGTGCTGTGTGGATGAAACCTGTGGAATGGATGAATGAAATTAATTGTTTTAGTTGCAGTGTTGAGGTTGGCCATGTAAGTAATACTTACCTTAAAGAAGAGGTTGTTCAGATGGTTGAGAGCTATCAACCATGCCAAATTAAAGAAGCCCCTATCCAGTTGAAAATAATTGTGAAAGATGATGTCCCGGTGGTGCAACGTCCACGACGCATATCACTGAAGGAGCAGGTGGCTGTTGAAGAACAAGTTGCGGAGTGGCTCGAGCAAGGAATTGTACGTGTAAGTTATTCTGAATATGCCAGTCCATTAGTTCTTGTTCGCAAAAGAGATGGTACTATAAGGGTGTGCGTTGACTATAGAAAATTAAATAGTAAAATTGTAAAAGATGAGTTTCCGTTGCCGATTATTGAGGATTACATTGACAAGTTGGCTGAGGCAAAAGTATTTAGTGTACTGGACTTAAAAAACGGGTTTTTCCATCTGAGTGTCAGCAGTGAGTCAGTAAAATATACTGCATTTGTTACACATCATGGTCAGTTCGAGTTTTTGAAAGCTCCATTTGGCTTGTCTGTTTGCCCTAACTACTTCATGAGATTTGTGACCATAATCTTCAGAGAACTAATATCTAAAGGGATTGTTCTAATATTTGTCGATGATATTCTTATTCCAGCAAAAGATGAACAGGAAGCCGTTGATAGATTAAGGGAAGTTTTAAGAGTGGCGTTTGAATATGGCCTGCAAATAAATTGGAAAAAAGCACAGCTGATATGTCGAAGCATAACCTATTTAGGTCATACGATTGAGAATGGACAAGTAAGGCCTGCCAGTGAAAAGATTGATGCCGTTACAAAGTTTCCAGAACCCAGAACAATTAAGCAATTGCAAAGTTTTATTGGGTTGGCGTCGTATTTTAGGAAGTATGTCCAGAATTTTGCATCAATAGCACAGCCGCTTACAGATTTACTTAAGAAAGATGTCAATTTTGAATTCAATGATGAACAACGGCGTGCATTCAATTGTTTGAAGGAGCGTTTAACTACTAAACCAGTTTTACAAATATTTAATCCAAGATTGGAGACAGAAATGCATACAGATGCATCACTTCTGGCTTACGCAGCTATACTCATGCAGCGATCTGATGATGACGGTGGACTACATCCAGTATATTTCATGAGTCGTAAAACCAATGATGCGGAAAAAAAGTACACCAGTTATGAACTGGAAAGTCTAGCTATTATCGAAGGGGTAAAAAAATTTAGGCACTACTTATATGGTATAAGATTTAAAATCGTAACTGATTGCCAAGCATTCCAGATGACACTTAAGAAAAAAGACTTGAGTACAAGGGTTGCAAGATGGGCATTGCTTCTGCAGGAGTTTGACTTTGTGGTTGAACATCGGCCAGGAACGAGGATGAAGCATACTGATGCATTAAGCCGAAACCCATATGTAGCTGTAGTAACTTTGCACGATGAGATCAGAAGAGCACAACAGTTGGATGATGGTCTAAAAGCTATATTACAGATTTTACAGGAGAGAACATACGGTGATTATTATACTGATAATGGATTGCTTTACAAAGGGGTGGAAAAGCACTTAGTGATCCCAAAGTCTATGGAAAATGAAATCATTAAACGAGCACATGCAAATGGACATTTTTCAAAAAGAAAGATGATTGAATTAATTGGTAAAGACTATTTTATTAAGAATCTTGACAAGAAAATTGAAGAGTTTATTACAAGTTGCATTCCATGTCTATTAGCTACGCGTAAAGAGGGAAAACAAGAAGGATTCCTAACTCCGATTGAAAAGGAAGAGTCACCGCTACATACACTGCATTTGGATCACATCGGTCCAATGACCGAGACGAAGAAGCAGTATAACCATATCCTCACGATTGTTGACGCATTTACGAAGTTCACTTGGATATTTCCAACTAAAAGTACCACAAGTAAAGAAACAATTGAAAAGTTGAAAATTCACCAACAACATTTTGGCAATCCAACCAGATTTATAACTGATCGAGGAACGGCTTATACGAGCACTGAGTTTCAAGAGTATTGTAGAGACGAAAATATACAACACATCAAAATTACGACGGGTGTGCCTCGTGGAAATGGGCAAGTGGAGAGAGTCCATCGCACTATAATCTCTGTACTTACCAAGATGTGCATAGAGAACCCTGCTCTCTGGTACAGGCATGTAAGTAGATTACAGCGTTCTCTAAATAGTACTTTTCAGCGAAGCATAAACACTACACCCTATCAACTATTGATTGGGACAAAGATGAGAATGAAGGAAGACATCGAGATTTATGATTTGCTTTCAGAAGAAGAAAGAGAAAGCTATTCAGAGGAGAGAGAAAAACTTAGAGAGAAAGCTAAAGAGCAAATTCTACAAGTTCAAGAAGAAAACATAAGAAATTTTAATAAGAATAGAAAAGAAAGTATGAAGTACAATGAAGGAGACTTGGTAGCAATAAAACGCACGCAGTTTGGCTCGGGAATGAAGCTTAAAGCTAAATATCTTGGCCCCTATCAAGTCGTAAAAGCAAAGAGGAACAACAGATATGATGTGAAAAAGCTCAACCCGAATACTGAAGGCCCTAGCGTAACCTCTAGTTCAGCAGATTACATGAAGGTGTGGCCAGCTGTGAACTCCATAACCTAATAGGTGAGAGTTGCTTGTTAATTTTTTCTTGTTTCAGGTTTGTGTACGAAAGGTTGTGTGCAATGTTTTGTTAAACACGGTGTTTTGTTAGATGTAAGCTTAGTCTATTGTTATTAAGAGTTAAGAGATCTGTATCTTTACTGTACCTACTGCAACGATAGATGTCAGTGTGTAAACATTTTTTTTAGGAACATCAACAATGTTATGTTCTCTCTTTGAATTATTATTTTATGATGTCTCTTTTAAAATAAAACAGTAACTATGTGATGTTATGCTGTTACTCTGATGTTGTATTAGTGTATTGTTGTATTAGTAGTTCAGTTAGAAATAAGCTGAAAGCTAGCGAAGTATGTTCGGGTGCATGTCTGAGGACAGACATGGATCAGGATGGCCGACTGTGGGATAATGATTTTGTATCAAGCTCAAGTATGAATGCAGCATAATATTGTCAAAACGGAACGCAGCGGATGAAAGAGAGAGAAGTATGTGTGTGAGCGTAATAGCGAGATGACGCGGAGTCTTATGACAGACGTACGGTGCAACGGCGAACTTTCTTTTTGTGTCTCTGAAATAAAAGTTTTTAAAGTATTTCTCGTTTATTTTGCCATATAATCCCACATATATGAAGTTGCCGTTTTATAAAACGGGTTGCTTTAAAGTGGATCTTCGGATTGACTTGTAATTATAAGTTCAAATAAACTTTATATTAAAGGTACGTTATTCTGTTTTCAAAATTAGGTATTTATTGGATTCTTTGTGTTTTGTATTTTCTGTAATATCGCAGTACTTGTAAATATTTTTGTATGAAATATAAGAAAGCTCGCATTTTTTTGTAATATGCGTGTGAACTCATATAACAAAATAATGCGATGTTATATTACAAAATACAAAGAATCCAATGAATATCTAATTTTGGAAAATGAATAACGTACCTTTAATATAAAGTTTATTTGAACTTATAATTCCAAGTCAATGCAAAGATCACTTCAAAGCAACCCGTTTTAAAAGACGGCAATTTCATTCTTTAACCCCTGTTATAAAACTAAAACAAAAACATTTTTTTTTTTGAATTTTTACGTTTATTGACATTTTTTTATTTTAAGGTGTATATATAAAGTTATATATAAAATATACGTATTAAAAGGAAAAAAAACGTTTATTGACCAATATTCTATCTGTGATACAAATCACAAATGATTAATCAATCATTAATCAAGTGATAGGTATATGTATATCTACCTACATCGTTGCGCATTGTACGGTGTACCTATAACTTATCTACTTGCCAATTTACTAAACTGTTACTACCTACTAAAAACTACATTATCTGAATGTTCGTTTCAAATTTCGAGTTCATAGCAACATTATAGTAACTTTCTTATTGATAAGTCTACCATATACCTATTACTCTTTTGAATTTTTTTTTGATAAATTACGGAACATAAATAGGTACCTATTGTAAGGTTTTACAGTGAAGGCATTAACATATAACAAATAATTAAGTAAGTTGTCAGGATAACTAAATATTAGAATATAACCTTATCTTTAAAAAAAACCTACATAAAGTACATTTACTTGTATTATTTGATGCATCATATCGACGGTTGAAAGGCTAATTGACTAAGCGACATTTTTTCAAAAAAATTTGAGACATTACTCAAACGACGGAGAAAAATTTGCTGATTCCGAATATGTATATAACTCAATATTGAATATCTACATCTGCACGACAACCAGTTTGGCTTCCGGCCCGGACTTTCCACAGAAAGTGCTATAATGTGTCTCAAGCATGCCATCAGGTACTATACGGATAGGCATACTCCGGTGTACGCATGCTTCCTCGATTTGTCCAGGGCTTTTGATCTGGTTTCCTATGACATTCTGTGGAAGAAGTTAAAAGGCATTGATTTTCCCACAGAACTAATTAACCTGTTTAAATGTTGGTATGGAGGCCAGATCAATAGTGTTAAGTGGGCCGGCTCACTGTCAGAGCCGTATGAGCTGGAGTGGGGGTTGAGCTCCCCCGCACTTTTTAACCTATATGTCAATGCTTTGATAGTTGCTCTCAGCAGTCATCATGTCGGCTGTCATGTTGATGGAGTTTGTCTGAATAATATTAGCTATGCGGACGATATGGTGCTGCTGAGCGCATCTGTTTGTGGCTTGAGAACATTGTTGGGGCTCTGTCAGACATATGCTGAAGAGCATGGTTTTAAATATAATGTGACAAAAAGTCAGTTCATGGTTTTTGAGGCCGGCAGTAAATGTCCCGCAGCAGTGCCTCCCATTAAACTGTATGGTGTTCCCTTGGTCAAAGTGGAGCATTTCAAATAGCTAGGACATTTAGTAACATCCGGACTCAGAGACGATGCTGACATTGAGAGGGAGCGGAGGGCTTTGGCTGTTAGAGGTAACATGATAGCTCGCAGGTTTGCGCGCTGTTCCAGGTCAGTAAAGCAGACCCTTTTCAGGGCTTATTGTACTTCTATGTACGCGTGCAGCCTGTGGGTGAATCACACCCGAAAAGCATATGAAGCTCTCCGTGTCCAATATAATAACGCATTCAGGGCACTGATGGGGCTGCCGCGACAATGTAGTGCCTCGGGCATGTTTGCCGCCGCTAGCGTTGACTGCTTTTATGCGACGATGCGTAAGCGGAGCACATCTCTGGTGCGCAGGGTGCGCGGCAGCCCTAACAGTGTGCTGATGATGATAGCCGACCGGCTCGACTGTCCTTTTATAAGGCGCTGCAGTGACTTGCATGTTACCTGCAGTTATCGATAACTATGTGTGAAATATTTATGTAATTGTTATTTGTTTGTTGGTGTTATGTTTTGTGTTATGTTCCGTGTTATGTGTAATTATGAGTCTTTAGTTACTTGAATAAATGAAATTATATTATTATTATTATTGAAAAAAATGTCGTTTAGATCAATTAGCCTTTCAACCGTCGATATAAATATTAGCGATGTACAGCGTCTCGTTTCGGTTTTGGCATTTTTTCAATATTAATTGTTCATCATCTTCCTGCCCTTGTCCCGTTTCATTTAGGATCGGCACAACACGTTTTTTCTTCCATTCTATCCTGTCAATCGTCATGCTATCACTAACTTCCTTTTCTTTCATATCACTGTTCACGAAATGCATCCATCTTTTCTTTGGCCTCCCTCTACCTCTCCACCCATCCACATGTATACTCATAACTCTTTTAATAACATGTGTTTCATCTCTCCTCTTTACATGACCCTACCAAGACAAACGATTCCCCTTCAACTTTTCAGTGACTGGCGCCACTTTCAAAATTCCTATAATATACTCATTTCTCAATTTATCCATTCTCGTCACACCATACATCCATCTCAACATTCTCATCTCCGCTACATGCAATCTTTTTCCATCCGTTTTTTTCACAGCCTAAAATTCTGATCCATACAGTATGACAGGTCTTATCACGGACTAGAAGTTTTTACTCTTCAACTTGGGGCATCCGTGGGTCACAAGTTTTTCCAGTGACCTTTCGCCATTTCATCCATTCTGAATTGATCCGATGTGACACGTCTCGGTCTACCTCGCCATCTCCTTGAATAAGCGATCAGAGGTACCGAAAGTTGGAGCAGATTGGTATGGGCGTTCCAGCGAGAGTTAAGAGCATAGAACTGGAGAGACAGCCGTAATCGCAGAACAAGTTTTCGTTCAGCTCAATTTGCTGTCTGTGCCACCACACCTCCAATTTGCTCTGGACCTCTAGGGCACTCTTGGCAACCAGCACAATGTCATCGGCAAACAGCATACACCAGGGAGCCTCTTCCTGGTTGTCCGACGTCAGCTCGTCCATTATTATCAAGAAGAGGTAAGGGCTGAGAGCCGACCCTTGATGTAAGCTGACCGCCACATTGAAGCTACCCGTGTTGCCCACTGTAGACCGGACTTGGATACTGCATTGACTGTACATCGCTCGAATCAACTGCACATACTTCCCAGGCACACATTTCTCCTTAAGGGCCCACCACAGAACCTCACGAGGTACCCGGACATACTACTCTGTCAAGAAAGTATCAGAAAAAGATCAATAATACACAAAATGTTTGTTATTCATCCAATATTATTTTATCACCTTCAAAGTATGCTCCTTCAGAAACGATACACTTACGCCAACGAATAATCCAATCATCAAAACATTTTTTAAATGCTGTTTCCGGAATTGAGTTCAGTTCTCGCCGCGAATTCTCTTTATGTCTTCTACCGATTGAAAACGGGTGCCACGAAGTGATAATTTGAGTTTAGGGAAAAGAAAGAGGTCGGCTGGAGCCATATCTGGTGAATATGGTAGTTGCTCGATGGTATTTGTTGGGTGTTTGGTCAAAAATTCGTTCACAATGATAGCCTTGTGCATAGGCGCATTATCGTGGTGCAAAATCCAAGAATTTTCTTTCCACAAATCTGGCCTTTTTTTTCGTCGAATTTGCTCTCTTAAATGCCGCCTAACGCTCAAATAATATTCTTTATTTACCGTTTGACCTTCCGGTAAGAATTCCGAGTGCACAACACCGCAATAATCAAAGGAAACAGTCAACATGATTTTGACTTTTGATCGACTTTGGCGTGGTTTTTTCGGTTTCGGTTCAGTTGGAAGGCGCCAGTAACAATGCGTTTCATGAATGTTGGGTCGGAATTGACTTGTTCTAGCATGTCCTCAGCGACTCTCATGCGATTGAGTTTTTGGAGAAAATTCATATCTTTTGGGACTAGCCGAGCGGTAACATGTTTCATACCCAAATGTTGTAATATTAATTAAAATGACAAAATTATTAATGAAACAAATGTGACTAAGTTTCTTGGACTAAACATTGAAAACACTTTAAAATGGAATTCACATATTGACCATGTATGCAGTAAGCTTAACCAACTTTCCTATGCCTTGCACATGTTAAGTAAAACAACCAATCGAGCAACAGTCTTAACAGCGTATTATGGTTTAGTAGCCTCAACTTTGAGATATGGAATCATATTTTGGGGAAATACCACGGGTAAAGATACAGTATTTAAATACCAAAAAAGGTGCATAAGAGCCATATTAATTTGCAGACAACAGACAGGTGCAAACCGTTTTTTAAAAATACGAAGATATTAACAATGCCGTCATTATACATCTACGAAACATCTATGTTCGTCAAAAGAAACCTACATAAGTTTGCTCGAGTCAGCGCCGTTATGATCAGTTACAAACTGTCGGATCTCGTACTGCATTATACAGAAACAGTATTTTTGTAATGGCTACAAGGGTCTATAATAAATTACCAAAATGTATAAGAACTGAAGATAATGTCCGCAAATTCAAAAGTAAATTGTTTTTGTTTCTAATAGATAAGACTTATTACTCTATTGAAGAATTTTTAAATGATAAACTGTGACATTACTAGCCCTTTACTATTTACCCATTGACATGTATTTGAAATTGATTATAATTTATTAATTTATTTGTTTTTAATATAACATTTATTTGACATTATTTACTATATTACTATTGACATGTATTTGAAATCAATTATATTTTATTTGTTCTTAATATTACATTTATTTGACATTAACTACTATGATTTGACATTGCATTGTATGGATTCAGACTTATTACTCATTAAAAGACTAATATATTTGTACACCAATTTCATTGGTAGGACATAAAGCACGACTGAAATGTTTATATAAGACCTGTATTGTAATACAAATAAAGTTTGATTGATTGATGTTATGGACAAAAAAAAAATGTCAAAATGGTACGGATTGACTCGTGAGATACAGAAAGTTCGGCGGCTATCTCTCTCAAAGTTGAATGAGGATTTTCAGTCACTATTTCCTTCACTTTTGCGATATTAACTTCAGTTGAAGACATTGATGGTCTACCAGAGCGAGGCAAATCTTCCATCACATCTCGACCACTTTTGAACGCTTTGTACCACTCATAAGCACGTATTTTGATAAAGTCGATTCACCGTAAGCTTTCTGTAACATTTTCAGTGACTTCGAACACGAAATTCCATTGGCGATGCAAAATCTAAGACAAACTCTTTGTTCAATGTTTTTGTCCATTATGAAATTCGCAATACACACTAAATATGATATAACTTAAAACAGCACTGTATTTAATATAAATAACAGATGCAACTCAAACTCCGCGCCAAAATGGAAAACAGTTGTGCCAATCTACCAACAACAAAAAAAAAAAACAAAAATTTGAATTTGGAACCATAAACAAATCATCCATTCCCGATACTTTTCTGACTGAATGTATACAGTCAATGAGTACTTGGAAGACAAATTAATATAAGGACATAATGATCTTAATTATTTTATTTAATCTAATCAAATCTAATTTAATTTTAAAGTTTATTATTTGGTTGAATTTATAATTGATTTTATTAATGATGCTTTTGTACTGTATTTTATTTTTGTTTTTAATTATCGTTTTTGAATTTGTTTAAATTATTTTTGAATATTTTATAAATTATTATTTTTCCAATTCTTTATTATAATTGTAATGTGAATATTTGTGGCAAGACATTGTGTTCATTTTATATTGACATCACATCTGTACTTACTGTACTGTATTTTGTTTACCTATGTTCTACAAATAAAAATATCTGATCTGATCTGAAAAAAGTGGAGCAGATCAGTTTTGTCAGGAATACTTAAGACCATGGTAATATCTATATTAGATAATAATAATATTTTGGGAAAAACACTTGCGTTTATTCCGCCAGGGTCACACATCCCCGACCAAATACTCCGTCTCATCAGCTCTTCTGTCACCTATGGGGATTGGAGAGCTAAACGAGATGGAGTACCCCCAAACACACGACCTTGGCGAATAGGACACGAAAACACTCGTCGGACCAATTCGACGCAAGCGGTTAAAGGGGTCTCATAAACAGTGATAGGAATAGGTAGTGCCTATTAGCCTAAACTTCGAAGAACAGAGACAAGAAACGGAGACTTCCTTAGGACTAAATTATTTCCGGCACATCTGTCTCGAAATTTCGAAACAACACTTAAATACATTTTAAAAAATGTGTTATTTGGAATAAGTAATTCGTCTATATTTATCTAAAGTTTGTCTATAAATGTGATAGTTTGTATGGATGTCCATTACTCAATTCCACTGAAAATGTTGATTTTGGTAGTGATATATATTAAGGTGTGGAATAGCACATATGCTACTTCCTATTAAAAAAAAGTATAGTTCCCATGGGATACAAAAACAATAGTACACGCGGGATAAGCCGCGGGCATTAACTAGTTAAAAAAAAAAACGTAAGGGTCCTTTCACACCACCGATATTGTCTGGCGATTTTTAGGAGATTTCTATGCAAAAAAAAAACGAAAGAAAAAATGCTCAAAAATCGCCGGTAGATGTCGCTCTAGGTTCATTAAATAATTAATGGGCTCTAAAGGAAAAATAAAACACATAGAATATTGTTGTAACAAATATATGTATATTTATATTATTTTAAAATATGACGTAATTGGAAACCATGAAACAAAATGTACAGAAGGAAAGATTTAAGAAACAAATTTATGTTTATCTATCTTTAAATATCTATGTCATATTTATTTTACTGACGTTGAGGGATGCAATTTTTACTCAAATCAAAGTACAAATTAACCTTTGAAGTTTACAAATTAATATTTGAAGCATTTAGACAATCAGTTTTAATACTGAACTACTAACTGTTCGGTTTTGATAAAGAACTTGATGCATCAAAAATTGCTAAGAATTTGAAATCTTTATTTGTGTTACAAATACCATAAAAAATAAAGAACGATTTTAATTTAATCATCGTGATTCGATTCGTCAAGTTCAGTATCAGAACCGAAATTTTCTTTGTCAGATGAGTCATCTAAGTTAAAATACACAATCATAATTTTTTCTATATTTTCAACTGTCTGGCGATTTATTTTTATGTTAAGAATCCATTTATAAGTTGAAAATGACCTTTCAACATCAACTGAGGTTAAAGGCGCGTACATATAGTATGATCGCTCATCCTTTCCTGCTGTTATCGCTTCACATATGTCTCTAATTTTATCTAAACCGGGAATTCTGTCCATGACATTTACGAGTTCATTTTTTATAAGCTCAGATGAACACCAGCTAAGCACAGTTCTCACGTGATCAAATATTTGAAAGGATTCCGTTAGAGTTAAATTCGATTTTTGTAATTTCTTTAATACAATTTGTATATCTTTAAAATATTCCTCAATGTAGTCCAAGTCCGATTTCAAGTTTTCCTTATGTCCTTTGAAGAACATTTTTGGCACACCTAATAGATAGCGCGTCGGAACTTCTTAAAAGATTTACAATTGTTTTAATTTGATCATAATATTTTGCATAATATGACACTGCCTCCAACCAAGTACCCCATCTTGTAATAACGGGTTCTGGAGGAAGCGGCATGTGGGGAAAGGTGTTTTTTAACAAGCGCACTCTATTAGGTGATTTTAAAAATATATTTTTTACGTTTGAAATTAATTCATCTACATCTGAGTATTCGTATCGTATTTTTTCTGCCACGAGATTCAGTGCATGTGCTAAGCAAGGGACGTGTATCATGTTGGGCAAATAATTTTTCAGCACACGTCCCGCTTTTAGCATATATGCTACACTATCAGTGCATAATACAGCAACGTCTCCTACTTTGGATTCATACAAATCGCGCCACATATTTTCAAAGCAGTCTATTACAAATTGGGCAATTGTGCTCCCAGTAACAATTTCTAGTACTTTGCAAGCAACTAAAAATGGTTTTTGTGTGATCGCATTTAAAGGTTTTACAAGTAAATGTACCATGTATCTGCCTAAAAAATCAGTTGTCTCGTCTAAAGATACCCACAGCTTTTGATTTGCAATTTGTTCATAAATCGAGTCAATTTTAGTTTTAAAAATCTTATCTAAATAAACTTTTCTCAGCAATGATTGCTCAGGAAGCTTTTGTCGATTTGTACAATTGCAGCAAATATATTTATGGAAGAATTTTTTGAAAGCGGGGTTGTTTACTTGAATCCAAGGTATATTACATGATATGAGAAATTGTACTAGGTCCAAATAAAATTCTTCATTTGGTTTTTTACTTGTCCCTTTGTGTTTCGGACCTTTAACATGCCTCTTATTTTATTATGATATATCTAGTCGCAAACTTTAGGTAAATATAGACGAATTACTTATTCCAAATAACATTTTTTTTAAATGTATTTATGTGTTGTCTCGAAATTTCGGGACAGATGTCTCGGAAAAAATTTAGTCCTAAGGAAGTCTCCGTTTCTTGTCTCTGTTCTTCGAAGTTTAGGCAAATAGGCACTACCTATTCCTATCACTGCTCATAAATTATGAATCTTCCCATGGCTTTACATCCCAGAATTAGCAATTTTTGTAATAACAATTCGACCTCTATTTGCTACTTTAATAGAAACAAATAAATATGTGAAACAAGACTTTCAGGATGCTGAAATAAACAAGGTTACTAGAGAAACAAGAACAGAACAAATAGAAAAGCCGTAATCACACGTTATTAAAGTATTACGGTTGGTACCTATATAACGTGTGACTACGGCTTTTCTATTTGTTCTGTTCTTGTTTCTCTAGTAACCTTGTCTATTTTAGCATCCTGAAAATGTTGTTTCATACTTTTTCAGCATCGTTTTTTTTTGTCTTCATCGGGTTTTTTTTTTATTATTTAAACCATTTTGGTGTTATTGACATCGAATTATTTAATCGCTTGAGGGCGCCACATTGAATATTCATGATATTTTTGATAAGTACAAGTGAAGCTGTTTTAAATTTTATCAAACACTGTGTATTTATATTAACTTTTTTTTTAACATATTACTTCTTGTCTGCTAGCGGGCGTTACTTTAAATTTTCGAAATGTACAAGTGATATCAAACACGGTTAATTTATTTTAACGTTTTTTTTTAAGATATGCCTTTTTTGTCCGCTAGAGGGCGTCACTTGAAATTTAGGTTTAATATCTCATATTTTCGAAATGTACAAGTCAAGCCCTTTCAAATGATACCAAACACGGTAAAATTACCTTATTTATATATTTTTAAAACACAATACTTTTTTCCGCTAGAGGGCACCATATTGAGTTTTATGACACGTCACATTAGACGATTAAGCCGGTTCTAACGATACCTCATTTGTACAGTTCCGATAAGTAGTTTAGGATCTATGAGGTGAGATCTATGAACAGATGAACATACACATACATATATACATACAAACATACATCAGCTTGTCAAAATCATGACCCTCCGTAGTCGGGTATGTGGTTTCTATAGCTTCTATAAACTTAAATAAAATACCTGACCAAATTTAAAACTTGACGTTGCAAAAATTTAACCTTTTGAATAGCGTAATTAGAGACACAATAGAAAAACAATGACCGAGCGAACGCCGGCGTTCACTCGGGGTTAAATGAATGACGTTTCTGCAGTCATTTTTGCAGCTTTGACAGTGATGTTGTCAATGTGGTTGATGAAAGTGAGTTTAGAGTCAAGATGGACTCCCAGGTCACGGATCGTGTCCACTGTTTGTAGTGCTACCCCATTAATTGAGTAAGATGTAGGCAAAGGTTTCCGTTTTTTGGTAAATGTTATGTGGTAGCACTTTTTCACAATGAGGGACATGCAGTTTTTTAAACACCAATCATAAACTGCATCGAGATCGGACTGGAGTATTTGGACGTCAACGGATGAGTTTATTTCTTTATAGATCTTCAGATCATCAGCGAAAATAGAGCAATTACTGTGTTTAACTGAGAGGACTATGTCATTGACAAACATTAGAAAAATAATGGGGCCCAAATTGGAACCATGGGAGACTCCAGATGTAGATATGTAAACTTGTGACTCATAGCCCTTTACAACCACTCTTTGTTTTCTCATCTGTGAGATACGATCTGTCTGATGTCTTTATATTCTTTACATTGTCATATATTTGCATGTTATATTAAGACCGAATCCTGTCATAAGTAACATGGATCCTATTAAATCATTTAACAACTTATTTTTATGTAACTACATTCGAAGCAAATAAGAGTATTCTGTTCTAAAAAAGCATCTAGTTTCTTTTTATTACATATTAGTAGGGTCAATCCAAGAAACGAGAACTTTTGACACTGTGGTACGTTGGACGAGTAAATACCGCGCAGCTTCTCGAAAGCTGCCCAGCCGTGATAGTATCAACAATGAATTAAAAGAATTGGTCACTGCTCTAAATTTTTTAAGGGATTGTGTTCCAAAAGTGTAATAGGTAGGTGTGCTCGTAGTTCAGAATGTCTAACTGGAAAAAATTTTTTTTACTTATTAGTAGGGTCAACCACGTACCGGAAGACGCAGCGTTGGAAGGCCTCCCACAAGGTGGACCAATGATCTGGTGAGTGTCGTGGGAATCCGATGGATACAAGACGCTCAGAACCGGTCATTGGGGGAGGCCTATGTCTGTGAAATGGTGATGGTGATAGTAGGGTCAATGAAAGAAACTAGGACCTTTCAGTTTAAGTGCAGAGAATAAAAAGAAAACAGGTTTAGTTCAAAGTATTTTTTGTCATAAACATATAATTTACACCATAGGTTCAAGTTTTATATAGGTAGTGTACATCATGAGGAAACCAAAAGTTTTGTTATTTCATTTCAACATATTTTTACTCTTTAAATCTTACATTTATGACACACATTAACCTACCTACCTATTGATTATCTATAGAAGTACAACCTCAACACTCTGACGTAATAAGATAGCTATACAACTTATAGTTAATTGGTATTTTGCTATTTTTATATCACTTTATTCATCTTACGGGGCAGTTTGTGATTTGATGCTATGTTAATCAACTATTAAGTCAGGCAATTTGACGTCACGTAAGTTCTTTTAGTTCAGTATTTTCCTTAACATCATCAGTAGTTGCATCTTTCATCTTTTCATCAGAATCATCGTAAATATTACCTTGCAATTCTATTTGTATCTCCCTCAAACTTTTTCCTTTGGTTTCGAGAACAACAAAGTATGTAAATACTGCGCCACTCAAAGCCATACTGGCATAAAACCAGAAAACCCCGTACAACCCTGTCCAATCCTCAATAACCTGATATCCCTTCACCGCTATAAAAGTTAAGAGCGATGTGTAAACGTTCAATGTAGTCATAGCAACAGTTCTGACATTCATAGGGAAAATTTCTGAAGGAATAATGAAGATTAAAGTATCGTAACCCAAGCCAGATATTACTATAGAGCTTACAATTCCAATAAATACAACGAAACGGAAAGGATTTGAGGATTCCTCGTAAATTCCTACAACTCTTTGGAGAAAGAAGTAAGCTCCAACGGTGGCGAGCATTAGAGATGAGCCCAAGTAGGAGTATATGAGCAATGGACGACGCCCCATCTTGTCGACTATAACTGGTGATATTAAACCTGGAAACAAATTAAGATTTAATTGACGTAAGCCTTAGGTGTATTGTGTATTCATGAATATAAGTTATTCAACATAGAGTTGGGAATTGGAGCTCAAGCCGTTACGTATTTTCAGTAAGTAAGAGTCCAATATATACTTGACTAGAAGGTTTAAACTTACCAATTACAAATCGTACTACTCCAAAAATAACGAGAGCTGTGGAAACTTGCAAGCCGCAGTTGCTTTGTTGAATGATGCGCCCTATGTATTGCTGGATAGGTAAAGTACCTGCAAACATCTGAGTAAATCGTAGTCCTGAAAGAAAAATTAAAATTAATTTTTCAAGTTTTGGATATCTTTATTTTTATTGAAAAAGTGAGTTTTAAATCAAACCTACCAGCAGATATTATAACTGCTTTTCGATATTGTTTGCCAGTGAACAACTCTTTGGCTGAACTAGATCGGAGCATTTCCTTTCTCACATCTGACCTCATTAATGACAATTTCTCATCCACCATCTGCAAGATATATAAAAAAAAACTGAATGAAGTGTTTATTTATTCATATTCATAAATCTATATAAGATTCCAGTTAAAGCATATGATAGATACCTTTTCATTCTTACTTCCGGAAAGTTTTAACAGCGCTTTCCTTGCCGAGTCCACCTTCCCGTCTTTGAGTAAATAGTAAGGAGTTTCGGGGATTTTCCAGCAGGTTAAAAAGTAGCATGCTGGTAGCACTATCATGAAACAGCTCAATACTTGATAAGTAACGAAGGAACCGATTGCCAACACTAGTAGGGCTCCGAAACTAGACATGAATCTAGTAATAGCTGTCAAGGTACCTCTTATTTCTTTGTCAGCTATCTCTGTTAAATACACGCTCGATACCTAAAATCACACAATCGCAAGATAAATGATGAATGTTCGAAAAAATTTAAAAAGGAGTTGCCTTATTAAATAAATCTGATCATTTCAAGTTAGGGAGAGTAAAGAGAAATGTACAGGTGATTTATACAGGGTAAATTTTTGAGAAAGTTGAACGTTTTCATGTAGCTCAATGCTTGATACCACTTGCCTTTATTGCTTCATCTCAAAATCTATCCTATATATCAAAAGGTGTAGCGTCATGAAAACATCCTCCTTATGTAAGTGATTAATACTAACCGTTGTAACCATGCCAAACCCAATTCCCCACAAGAATCTGCCGATATATAGCGTCCACGCTTTTGTAGCGCACAGGATGAATACCTGGAAGGAGCATACTTTAAGATTAGTGGATCCATGAGAAGAGGATTATCGTTGATGCACCGATCAAAAGTTTTAAGTCTATTACTACAAAAGCTTCTTGGCTTAGGGACTTCATTAAACCACGGATTAAAAAAAAACAAAGAAAACATACACACTCGATAAAAATAATATTTTTACAAAAATATGGCTCGCAGACCTCGATGTAGTACTTACCGTTGGGCACGCTACAATTATGGCGGTAAGCCCCCTCTTTGAGGAGTGGCTGGAGCGGTAACACGGCGTCCTCACCTTCCGCATGACGCAGGTCCTCACCGGGCATGGCAAGTTCTAGAGGTTCCTGCATCGGATTCAGGCGGAAGCAACGCCCGGGTGTCATCATTGTGCGGAACACCCAGAGGACACGGTGGAGCATATGGTGGAGGTGTGCCCTGCTTGGGAGGAGCACCGCCGTGTCCTCGTGGAGGCAATTGGTGGTAGCGGCTTATCCAGTCGGGCCCTGGTTCAGGCTATGATCCGGAGTGAGGTGGAATGGCAGGCGGTCGCCTCCTTCTGCGAAGCAGTAATGCTAGCGAAGAAGGAGGCTGCACGCGTGAGGGAACGAAGGTCTTCACGTCCTAGCCGCCGTAATTCCGACCTCGACTACCAGCCACGGTAGACGCAGGCTTGCGGACGTCGAGCACTGGGTAGCTCGCCGTCCGGCTGTTCGGTAACTAACCGGACCGAGCCCTGTCGTCGACGGCGCGTGGTGATCCTCCCGCTCCTCAAAGAGAAGTCAGCATACCGTAGGGGCCCAGCAGGGCCGATGCCCGTTAGCTAGGACCGCGGAGAATTTCTGAAAGGGAAACCCGTAGTCCTAGGAAAAGGGTAATTGAAGGATACAGGTGTGGTTTTAGTCAGTAAAAGTCTGACACGCCCTCCCGCTCCACCCAGAGCACGAGAAGTAATTTTGATGATTTCCCACCTTAAAAAAAAAGTACTTACCGAACCAATAATGAATGGAACAGCACTTGTCAGGAGAGTGACTCGCCTGCCGAACTTGTCGGAGATAAAGCTGGGAACCAGGCTGCCAGTGACCATGCCTGGTGACATTATCGCCACTACCCATGAGATTTCGCTCTGCAAACAAAAGAAAACATATGATTCGGGCCGCACTTACTTAGAGTTCGTCAAAAATAGGTTCAACTGAAATAACACAATTACTGAAAACTGAACTACTTCCACTGTTAGCAATTTTAAACTCGCTGAATGCGTATGTATTTATATTATATCAGGTCTTTCATAGTTACTGCTGATGAGCTTCATAAATGCGGCTCATAATATGCCCAGGCCGGAATTTTCTTACGTGACCGAATCGGGAATGAAGAAATCAACAGGAACACAACACACTGTGTTTGATATAATAAGAATCATCGAGTTTTAAAATCAAGTAGGAAAGTCGTGTCATCTGCATAGAAAATAATAGTGCAGTTATTGATTGATAATTGACGTAGGTCGTTGATATACGCTAAAAACAATGTTGACCCAAGCACGTTGCCTTGCGGTACAACATATTATGTGACGCTCGATGTGACGAGCGACACTGCCTACGCTCGACGAGGTAACTACGGAGCAGCCTTAACATCATGCCGCATGTTATTGTAAATATAATGTGGATGTTTATAAATATAATTTACAAGCAAATACGAAGAATAAATTTACTGCCTATTTCTTTACGTAAATTTTCAAAAGTATTTTATAAACCGTTTATAATAAAAAGTTCTATTAATGTGGTATTTTAAAGTTTAAGACGCGATATTCAACTTAGTTGTTTAATAGACGATAAAAAAATAGAGGCATGAAGTGTGACGTGACGACGGAACAATCGTGTGAAAGACAATACCTATAGTTAGAAAGCAGTTGCGTTTGGAGATGACGACGAACAGAGATGTATTATTGGATTAAGCCTGCCCTTAAGACTGATGAGTGACGATGAGTCTATCCTATGATACTCACACGTGTAAGACTGATGCTGGTCTCGTTATTATGAAACTTTGGCAAGATGGGAGCCGACCAGAAGGCGGCTGTGCTTGTTGTCATGGTTGCTATTGATACTGAAACATAATATACTTTTCACTTCAATAGCTCAAACATGTAGGTTTTGCTGTCTGAAATCAGTGAGCAAAATGTGATTTTGCTCACTGAGTGAGACAAAGTAACTTTTTAATTTTTGTTTTCAGAAAGCCACGAATATCTTCAGCCTTTGGTGTATCATACAATTCGAAACATTCAATTCTATCTCTTTCCCGCCATCAGAAAGAGATAGAGACAAAGACCAGCCCTTTCGAAATTCCGATTTTGAATTCGACCTCAAAGACAAACATGTTCGGAATTTCATACTAACTAAAGAACTTTTGCAAATAGATAATTATGTCTATTAATGTAATTTATTGAATTTTTAACTTATTGTTGTATTTAAACGAAAATAAGTATTTACTGCAAATAAAACTGATATTTAACCTGTAAATATTTATTATTGAATTGGTACCTCTACCTACAATGTTAATTATTTTGATTCACAATAAATAGTTTTTTAAATCTATTCCTGTATAATGAGATTTGAATTTGAAATAATGAGATTTGAATTTGAACCGTCAAAAACCATTGACATTAAGCGAACTAAAATGTACGAGCATCGAACAAGTTTATTCAAAAGTCAAACTGGCCACTAACATGTGGTTACTCACGTGTCTCTAAAAAAAGTAGGTAATGAAACAGTGGGAGTGTTATAGAAAATTAAAACTATAGAATCTTATAGTGAATTTTGTTTGTTTCAAACAAAACATGCCAAGTGATAACTTTAAGATTAACTAGTACATAAGTGATACTTATGTTTTCTTAAAATATAATTTGTTTTAGTACTTTTTAATTATCTCACAGATGGCGCAAAAAGTAGAGTATCCTACACGGGAATAACGCTGTCTTTGGTTTGGACGGCTTGAACACTCAGGTTTTTGTATTAACTCCCTCGCAATTATATAGATATTTATGTGGATCCCTCACTGGCGTTCGGGATTAAAACTTATCAACCTTCGATTCGTTCGGAATTCAACATGCCACCTGCGACTTAAAGACACTGCTTTATACCCTAGTCACATTGGGCACGCCGTAATTATGGCGGTAAGTCCCTTCTTTGAGGAGTGGCTGGAAAGGCAACACGGCGTCATTACCTTCCGCATGACGCAGGTCCTCACCGGACACGGTAAGTTCGGGAAGTTCCTGCACCGGATTCGTGCGGAAGCGACGCCCGGGTGTCGCCACTGTGTGGACCGCCCGGAGGACACGGTGGAGCATACGGTGGAGGTGTGCCCCGCTTGGGCAGAGCAACGCCGTGTCCTCGTGGGGGTAATTGGCGGCGGCGATCTCTCGCGCCGGGCCTTGGTACAGGCCATGGTCCGAGGCGAGGAGGAGTGGCAGGCGGTCGCCTCCTTCTGCGAAGCAGTAATGCTTGCAAAGGAGGCGGCCGATCGCGTGAGGCAGCGGTCCTCACGCCCCAACCGCCGCCGGGATTCCGATCCCGATTTCCGGCCACCGTAGGCGCGGGCTTGCGGACGGCGAGCAATGGGTGGCTTGCCGTCCGACCGTCCGGTAACCGTCCGGACCAAGCCCAAGTCGTCAACGGCGCGTGCTGTTCCACGCGCGCCTCAAGGAGATGTCAGCAACTGTAGGGGCCCAGCAGGGTCGAAGCCTACTGGGGCCAAGGGTCTGATTCTGAAAGGAAGACTCGGCCCTGGTACGAAAGGCAACGAAGGAACAGGAGTGGGTTTTTAGTCAGTAAAAGTCTGACACTATCTCCCGCCCCGCCCAAGAGCGGGGGATGTCATAAGATGATTTTCCCACCGAAAAAAAAAAAAAAAAAAAAATACCCTAGTCACATAATCTACTATTATTGACCTTTGACTATCTTTTAATGACAAGCTGTGCTGAGCACACGCAAAATGTAATAAAATTGTTTTTAATCGCAAGCCCAACTGTGGTACATTTACTTCAAAAATCTACCTCAGTTGGTCTAGAGATTGCAAACGTAACTGTAGAGATGACGTTCGGCGCTCCGATTGGCCCGCTGCAAGCTCTTAACCAATCAGAGAGCCAACCAAACGGTAAAAACAATTCACACTCAACGTACTGAGCTCGATTCCCAGGGAATCATCATAAAATTAAGTAAAGTTTAGAAATTTAATTAAATTCATTAGTTTACGACCTTTACCAAAGATTGGGCGAACAAAAATGTTGAACTATGCCATTATATTGTTATAACGAGTTATTATAACACTTGGTCGACAATTATTTGTTCCATTACAGGTCAAACAAAAAAAAAAACACAGGAGTAATTCCTAATGAAAGGAATTTTCTTTCAAAAAAATTGTGTTTGTTTTATTTAAGAAACGAAGAAATTTAATCAAACATTTACTCTTAAAAAATGTGTGAAGACTTAGTTACCAACAAAGATATACTATCATTGCGATCTGCTCTTTAAGGTTAAATTCAGAACAACACTTGTATCTCAAGTGTTTTCTCAATGTCATCAAAAATACGAGTAGCGTAGTTCCTCTTTTGTTTGATATTTCATTGAGTACCTACGTTCTTATTTGCGTTTATCTAGTATATTTGCTATCTGGTATTATATTATTATTTAAATAGATTACATATAGACTACTTACCGGCAAACGTCACCAAATACTGCATCCTATTATTTTGGGCCATTTTAGTACACTGATGTGTAATAAGAACAAAGATTTACACATCTGGTAAAATAAACGAAGCACAGCTTATTTATAAACACTTAACGAACAAATTTTTTTCGAACATAACTATTCTCGATTACACTTAAATCGTTTTTTTCTAACATTTTTTATTGTAAATAATAATACTCTAAAACACGTTGTCTCTATTATATGATCACAACACTACTAATAGTTTTAGTTACGTTTTATAATTCACATGTTTGCTAGATTCGGTTATCAGTAGGTTATGATATGTAGTTACATATCGTAACCTGTTCAGTTCTGATAGTTATAAAGAAAACTATGTCAATAGACAAAGTAGGTACATATGTACTTTGTCTATTGTCATAGCTTTTTTCGTACCTTTCAGAACTTAGGATAAATCAAAACAGCTCCTTATAATATACCAATGTTTCAGAATGTGTTTCTAACACTAAATACTCAAATGTTTACCCATTTATTATTTGTTTCAAGTAACAATAGACTCATTTCAGACATTAGACTCTTATACTCGTATCATAAACATACTATTCCAATGAAATAAAAAAAATTACACATAAATTAAATAAAATTACATCATCATCATCTTCCTGCCCTTGTCCCGCGTTGCGACGAGTGACCCGAGGTACCTACCGAAAGTCGGAGCAGATCGGTATGGGCGTTCTAGCAAGAGCTAAAGGCACTGGATTGGAGAGACCGCCGAAATCGCAGAACAAGTATTCCACTTTTTGTAGAATTTTGGTTCTACTCAATTTCAGACCAGAACACTCTCCAGTCTGTGCCACCACACCTCCAATCTGTTCCGGACCTCTAGGCCACTCTCGGCAACCAACACAATGTCAACGGCAAACAGCATACACCAGGGAGTCGCTTCCTGAATGTCCGACGTCAGAGCATCCATTATCATCAGCAAGAGGTAAGGGCTGAGAGCCGACCCTTGATGTAAGCCGACAGCCACATTGAAGCTGCCAGTGGTGCCAACTGTAGACCGGACTTGAGTACTGCATCGACTGTACATCGCTCGAATCAACTGCACATACTTCCCAGGCACACCTTTCTCCTTAGGGGCCCACCACAGAAACTCACGAGGGACCCGGTCATATGCCTTTTCGAGGTCAATGAATACCATATGCAAGTTTTTATGCGCACCTCTGTATTTCTCGCACAGCTGGCGTATAGCGAAGATGGCATCCGTTGTACTGCGAGCAGGCATAAAATCGAATTGGTTCTGTGAAATTTCAGTCCCTTCTCTCAGTCGCCTTTCAATAACTTTCTCTCAGGCTTTCATAGTATGTGACATTAGTTTTATTCCTCTATAATTGTTGCACTCAAGCACATCACCTTTGTTTTTAAAAATCGGCACCAAAGAGCTATTGCACCACACATCAGGTATGGCTTCTTCCAGCAACAACTTATTGACGAACAAAGCTAACCACGTCCATCCATCCACTCGCAATAACTTCCACACTTCAACTGGTATTCCATCTGGACCAATGGCTTTACCATTCTTCATTCCATTTACTGCTATTCTGACTTCATCCATACTAACCATTCTCACTAATCCCACATTCACTGGTTTATCCCGATAACCAGGAGTCTGTGTTGTGAGACTAAGTCTTCTCCTGGCAGTACTTTGCAGTCTTTGACGTGCTTTAGTGGTTGCGCCGAACTAGAAAGTAGTCGATTTGGGTCTTATGATTACCACTTTTGTACTTGATCATGTGTTCGTCTCTTTTTTGGAACCACGTATTGGCTACTGCCAGGTCAAATGCAGTAGCTGATTGTAGCAGGGTCTCTCCTTCACTGTTCGCACTAACGAATCCCCATCCCCATGTACTCTTTCATAAACACCTTTTATTCTTCCCACATGCCCATTAAAATCACCTCCAACTATCAATTCTTCATGAACAGGGATGTTCATAAAAGCTGTATCAAAATCCTCCCAAAATTTCTCTTTCACCGTTTCATCACATCCTACTTGTGGTGCATACACACTAACTATATTCAACATCACATTCTCTAACATAACTTTCACAACTATAAATCTATCACTAATCCTTTGTACTTCCATCACGCTTTCTTTCAATTTACTGTCTAACACTATTCCTACACCATTTCTTTTTACATCACTTCCACAGTAGTAGAACTTATATCCCTCACTAATTTCTCTCGCTTTTGTTAACTAAATGGAGAGCATTTAGTTTCCTGCAAGCATGCTATATTTATCCGTCTTTTTTTCAATACATACGCTAACTCTCTGGCCCTTCCAGTCATAGTCCCAACATTCCAATTTGCATACCTCAAACTCATTTCCCGAGCTAGCTTCTTACGTTGCCCCCGCTCGGGATGGTGCAACAACCCTGGTCCATTTCCGACAGGACTCGGGTGCTGCCTCTGCGCGTCGCCTGTGGGGTACGCCCTAACCCTATCGCGCATTCTATTAAGACCGAACATGTTGCAGAGGGATTTGGCTAGTTTTTTTTAAAGTCGGCCGCCAGCCTGACACCAACCTTCCTTGGGAATGCTTTTGTTGGTAGTTTACCCGCCACCACGGGTGCTGTAGTATGCACAGAATCTAAATATCCCTTAGTCGCCTCTTACGACACCCACGGGAAGATATGGGATGGTGCTATTCTTTACGTCCGACACCATACAGTACAAATTAAATAAAATTACATAAAATTAAAATGATTACAATTAATTTAAATTGCATTGGATTATAATAAATAATACATTTCAGTGAGTCAAAACGAACGAATATTACCGGTCAATAACAACAATTTCATGACTGGAATTGGAACAGTAGCATGTCTGCACAGCCATGCAGGGTATAACCAGAGCAGTCTGACCAGCTTCCCTAGCCAAGTTACAACCGTTTCGTTTCGATTCTCTTATCGTTGATCGCCTCGAATCGGCTACGCCTCCTATTCCTTTATTCTAACCACGTGACTGAAACGGTTGTAACTTAACTAGGGGGGCTGGCCTCGCTTATCGTTATGAAATGGGTCACGAACATCGAACAGTGTGGAGCCTCATTTGGTATCCACCTACGTACATTTTATTGGTAGATCATTTTTATGCTCCTGCACACAGCCATTACATCAATGCCACGGTCCGCAGGCATTGTTAATGAATACAGTTATGGGCTGGGCAGTAAGAAGCTCGGATATGAATCGCATAGAACACCTATAGGATGAATTAAAGAGGTGATCGAGTCAGAGCTAGAGACCTTGCTCCGGAGACGCTTAGCCAAATTAATACAGTTATACAAGAAGAGTAGGATAACATCTCACAGCATAAGATGGTGATGGTCATCTATTCAGGAACTGTGCTCCACACATTGGAACTTGGGGAAGAAATACGACATATTGAATAAACATTTTGTTTCACGTCTTTGTTTCAAACATTCTACAAATTCTTCAAAGCTTACAACAAAACACGGTAGCTAAATTTTAATTTGAAATATTCTTAAAATATTCGCAATTAACTGGCATTATATATTTTTTGTTTAATGTAAAAAAAAAACATAAAACTCATTCAAAAATAACTTCCGAGGACGCTCACTTGTACATGAGCGAGACAATGACAATTCATTTGCGTTTCACTCAGTTGGAGACCACAAAAATATCGTTGCCAAACTCGTTAAAAAATAAAAGGCCCGTTTTGACATGTGAGAAAAACCTTAGAATGTAGCTTGGAACGAAACTGAAAGAAACAATAAAATAATAATTAGGGGTCCGGTGTAGTAGTAGCTATTTTAGTAGTAGCTACACTACATCGGACGAGCCGCTAGGTAGTCAAAATAGAAATGTCAAAACGGGCCTTTTAGTTTTTGCCAACTTTAGCAAGAAGACCAGTACAGGGACCTTACCATCATGTGTTAAAATGTCAGGCGTGCGAGCGAGAAAGAGGGATGGAGCTATACACCCTGTATAGCTCCATCTCTTGAACTGTTCAGTTTAGGTCATAAAATGGATCGCGTTAAGAGCTCGTGGTAGGGACTCAGGTAGCGCAAACTAACCAATTTGAACGCACCATTGTTTTATGAACCGGCCTTTTCCTTCTGTTTACTGTTTTCATGTAATCACACTATTGATATTATAAAGGCGAAATTTGTGAGCGTGTGTGTATGTTTGTTACTTCTTTACGCTCGAACGGCTGAACGGATTTCATATTATGTCTCTTAGATATGGTTCCTTAATTATAAATTACTTGAATTTTGTTTTTTGTTTTTAACAAGTGCCTTCATACAATTTTACCGGGTAGCATAATAATGCTTTGGGTCACTTTATAACTACTGTTTCATTCGAGAAGCCAGAAAAGAAAACTCTGACGGCACTGATGTGACTGACTCAAAGATCGCGGAATGCGATAAGGCCGCCCAATGTATGTATTGTTTTAGTTTCCTTTTTGTTAGTGTAATGGTGTATAATAAATAATATATCTAATAAAAAAAATAGCGTTTCAATTCTACATTTAAAATATTTTTGTGTTATTTCGTTACTCGGCTATAAAGCTTACCATCAGGCGGGATCGCAGTCAAGCACTAGTTCATATAATTAAAAAAAAAGTAGATACATTCTACTTTTAGGTGAAAGAATTTTCAAAATCTGTCCACACATGTTTAAATTTATTCATTACAAACAAAAATACACTTGTCTTTTTGTAATATTATCAATTCATTAAACCCCGAGCCAGCGCCGGCGTTCGCTCGGTCATTGTTTTTCTATTGTGTCTCTAATTACGCTACTCAATAGGTTAAATCATAACCAATATGTATAATAAAGATTGTCATTATTAATTTCTTAAAAACTACCCTCAAATTACAGTTTTAGATCGTCAAATTCGGTCATTCTATTCGCCAAAGTACATCTCATGACAATTCTAATAATCCCAAACACGGCTAGGATAGATTGATTTATTACAGAAATCCGGTAGGTACCTTAGAGCTTCATTAACATATCAGTTCAATGTATCCCTTTTACTTCAGTCAGTCAGTAACTACACGTAGGTATAAACAAAGCAATTTTACTTGTTATAAATGATAAATGATATTTATTTTGTAAATAGGTTTAAAAAAACACTTTTACACGTCAATTTTTTTTTTCGTCCTTTTTAAATTAGATGAGACCGGTGTTTCCTAGCTGACTACCCTGAGAAGAAACACCGAAACAAACTCAGGGGTCAAGGTCTCTTTTAAAGTTCATACAGTAAATGTGTAATGGTCAAATCACATGAGAACCATGCAGATTTGTCTGAAATGGTCTTTTGAAGAAAAACCATACAAGTTTGAGTGGACCTGTCCAGTCAGTGCAAGCATTTGTCAGTATTCGTAAAGCTCAACTCAGGACTACTAAGAAGCTCAACGACTTGACGAACAATACCAAAGAAAGGACATTTGGGCAGGCCGCAGAAAATACTCAAATTGCCAGACATTCGTTAAAATGCCTGAAAAGGAAAAAAAAGCAATCAACATAGTGTCACGACAGTTCTGCTATGATCCTATGAGAAGATCTTTTCCATATCTTCGAACTTCATCATCAGGTCATAACAATATTTCTATGGGACCATTTTGGGAGTATAATCATTCAATCTAAAAAAAATCGAATTTGACCGAGAAATTGGTGAACATACATAACAAAAAATCGTAAAAATCTTACGGGCCGTGCCAGAATATAACAATCTCAAATACAAATGGGTAAGATCAAAAGATAGCGAATCTTTTGCTGATTACGGCGGCTTCAAAAAAATCGAAATCGGTCTAATGTCAGATAAGCGCGTTTAGTTTAAGAAAGACCTGAACACTACACACACATTATTATGGTGTGTGGTTCATTTTGGTGTTTGGTTAAGCCTGTAGTAATAAGCTCGTTGTGTTTATTGATGGTTTTTTAAGAATTTAAGTGCATATAAAATCGTGAGATGGCGAAAGGGAGACAAGCTCAATATTTAGTAGCAGCTGCCGGTAAGTTCGATAAAATTTGTTTTTTTGGATCTGCATACGGATAAAGATAAAGGAATAATATTAATAGGGGTTTCGGATCCGGTTACGGATATGAAATTATTTCGGATTAATAATAAGAGGTCTTGTATGTACCCCGCTAGAGTTTGCTTTGCCGTAACATGCCTAGGGTGAGGGGCCAGACTAAAAAAGATACAATCCGCAGGGCAGTTTTGTGGCGAACTGATGGGCATTAGCGAGCCGCAAGCCGCAGATGAGGAACAAGATTTTTCCTGGGAGAAATCTTGTTCCTCATCTGCGTACAGGGATATTCGCCGGTTGATACCACGTTCCATTAAAAGCGTCATAGGGGCCTCTGCGAGTTGGTTTCGACTCCTTTTACGCCTTCCAAAGATTCAGGGTTCTGAGATATCTGACTCATCTAACAACCAATCTTTCCTATCTGATAATTCTACGTGTTGAAGCTGGCTTCTACCCTGACAAATTAAAAACATCTATCATAAAACCAATTTTCAAAAACAAATAATAGAGAATGTCTAGAAAACTATAGGATCATTGCTTTAGTGCCAGTTAGTTCCAAAAAAATTAAAAAATATATTTACAAAGAACTTAATAATTTATTCTATTATATATTATAAAATTATTCTAGCAAAAGAACACAAAGGTTTTAGATACAATCTATATATATAAAAGAAAGTCGTGTTAGTTACACTGTTTATAACTCAAGAACGGCTGAACCGATTTGGCTGAAAATTGGTGGGGAGGTAGCTTAGAACCAGGAGACGGACATAGGGTACTTTTTAACGAGTAGGGTAGAGTAGGGTAGAGTAGGGTAGAGTAGGGTAGAGTAGGGTAGAGTAGGGTAGAGTAGGGTAGAGTAGGGTAGAGTAGGGTAATTTTTTTTTTTTATAAATGCCGCTTTTGGGCAGAACAACGTCTGCCGGGACCGCTAGTAAATCTATAAACATGACCATATATGACTTTCTGGATATTATTGTGGTAAATGACGACAATAGAATACTTGTCTGCTTTATCTTTATGAATATGACACAGGCTTTTGATTGTGTTGAACATGATATATTGGTTAACAAACTTAATGAATATGGAATAAGAGGTTATGTTTTGAAATTATTTGAATCATACCTCAAAGGCCGTCACCAATACACTGAATTAACTTGAGTGAATATCCTAACAAAAAAGAAGAAACCTTTAGGTCATGTGAACGTCAACTGAACTACGGTGTTCCTCAAGGAACCGTTTTGGGGCCAGCACTTTTATATTGTACTATCACTTGCAAAAGTCGATAAGAATTCTCACAACGTATTAGTTTGACGTTTAGTTTGACTTACGACCTTCTATTTTAAAGTTTTCGCCAACATATGATTGAAATTCACAGTTTCATCAACTTAGCATAAGTCAAGATGGCCCAGTGGTATAGAGCACACAGATTGAAGCGCAAATCAGTGTGCCGCAAGTTCAAATCCCACGCAATTGTTGACTTTTTGTAAGTTCTTACCCGATTGGAAGTTATGGATTAGCATTACATAATTATATTAAATTATTCTTTAACTTGTTCACACATTTCTTAGAGTTAGAAAGGTAGATCACGAAAAAACTAAATAAAGATTTCTGTGAGGTAGGCATGAGTTTTAAATGATATTTTTTTTGTAAATAGGTTTAAAAAAAAAACACTTTTACACGTCAATTTTTGTGACTTTATTTTATACTATGAAGTGATCAGCATTTCACCCGTGCGAAGCCGGGGCGGGTCGCTAGTTCTTTATGTATTAATACTAAACACGCGTTTCGCGTTTCGCATATATTAAAACTAATGTTGTATAGATAATATCCGATAGTTGCGGTTACGGTTACCGAGCTCTATAACTATAATGTTTAAAGCAAGCATTTTCTACTTATCAATATTAATTTATTACGTCGCGCAATGGCTGATCAATATTCAACATTGTTTTATTTTGTGGCATTGTGTTGTGAGTAGGCTGATAAGATGGATCTACTCGTAAGTAAAGGTTAAAGGAAACAATTGGAAGTAGGTAACGTCAGAGCAGTTGTTACGGTGTTATATTTGTTTGGGGTCGCCATTGTCCAACAGCAAACATTTTGTTTTATTATTGATAGACCTCCATCTAGCGTTGTCAGGCGTCCGGATAAATCCGGACAGGTTCAGGCTTTTTACTTGCGTGTCCGGCCAAATTAGACGGAGTCCGGCCTTTCCGGCGGAAGCGGACTAGCAATTATAGCAGCCAATATTGTAGTTGTTTCATTCGAATAAAAATAATAATTAAATAATAATAAATAATTAAATAATAATTTTTATTATTGACCATAATATATATATTTTGTTTAGTCGAGTTTAATTTTTTTTTTAAACTGTCAGACATTTTACTCAAATGTCCGGCTAAATTAGCTGGTCTGTCTGGCTTTTCGGTTTGAAGACCTGGCAATCCAACCTCCATCACTCACCAGGGGGGGCCTAACCATCACGTGTTAAAATGATAGGCATGCGAATGAAAAAGAGGAATGGAGCTATATACTCTGCCAGCGGATTCGCCCGCGTGAAAGTCGGTTTCTCCATACAAACTTTGGACCCCGTTTCACCCCCTTAGGGGGTGATTTTCGGAAATCCGTTCGTTATCGGGTGTCTACACCTTATAATTCCTTATAAGGTTCCTACTTGCCAAATTTTAAGTTTGTAGGTGTTATAGTTTCTGGGATTTCGTGATTTATCAGTGACTGGTATTTCGCTTTTATATATAAAGACTAGCTTTTGCCCGTGGCTTCGCTCCCGTCAACTGACTACTCTATTTTACTCTACCCAACTTTACCCTACCCTACTCCACTCTACTCTACCCTATTCCACTCTACTCCACCCTACTCTACCCTATTCTACCCTATCTAGTTACCTACGTACTTACTTACCTACCTACTCTACAACCTTCCCTGTATGCTGGTGAACAAAAAAATTATATATTAAAATTGGTACAGCCGTTCTTTAGTTATAGCGTGACCAGGAGTAATGGGGGTTCATTTTTATTTATATCTAGACATATAATATTCGAAGTTCATATTTTACATGTTTTTTTTTAATAATGAATGATTCGTTTATGTTAAAACCGTAATGACATCATCATAAAAGTTCGAAATTTGAAATGGTAAGGACGCAATGTGTCACATGTGCCATTTCAAATTTCGAACTTTTGAGAAATTTGAAATGGCGCATTTCACCAAGCTTCTATGTCAGTTCAACTTTTTTTGAATAAAATCAGATTGAGTTCAAACATCATCTTCCTGTCCTTGTGCCGTGTTATTTGGGGTCAGCGCAACACGTTTTGTTTTGAGATTGAGTTCAAACATGTGTCGAAATAAAATGTAATTTAAATCAAAAGTACTAAGGAAAATTGATATCAACTTCGAAGCAAATTACCCCCAAAATAACTTTCTACGCCTTTTTAACACCGTTAAAGGATGAATTTCAATAAAATTCGTAACTGGTCTTTCATTAATTCTGTTAAAGAATATTTATGCAAAATTTGAAGTAGATTGAACCAAGGAATCACGTTGTCCCATACAAACTTTGTACCCCGTTTTCAGCCCTTAGAGGTAGAATTTCGAAAAATCCTTTCTTATCGGATGGCTACGTCATACAAAGAATATACACTCCAAGTTTCAGGTCTTTACGATCAGCAGTTTAGGCTGTGCGTTTATCCGTCAGTCATTCAGGACAAAGCATTTTATATACAGAGTTGATATGACATAGGGGCATTAAATTACACTACGTATACTATACGTTTTTAGTATTAATTCGATACGGTAGAAAATAAAATATAAATAAAAATGAGTTTTTTTTTTTTCAAACCAACTAAATAGCTTACAAATCAGAGTAAAACGCAAACACCTTTTGTAAATAAATTTAACTGACCTTAAATACCTAGGTATTAAAGCGGCAACGTTGCACGCGCGCGGCGCGCGTGTGTTCTCTCTCTCGTATCAAAGCGGTCGGCCGGCGGTGGTGCGGACGGCGGCTTACGCCTTCGCTCGCGCTGGCTTTTATGTTAGTTTTTGAAATACGCGCACAACATAACAAAAACACTACATTTTTAAATTCTCGATGTGTCCTCCATTCACATTAATGCACAAATTATACCGACGGAGAATATTGTTATTTATTTTTTTAATTAAATCACTATCCGCTAAGCACTTTAATTTGTGAAATGCTAAAATAATCCTATTTTTAGTTCATTAATTGTATTTACCTCTGAGGCATACACTTCACCCTTAATGTACCCCCACAAAAAGAAATCCATGGGAGTGAGGTCTGGAGATCGTGGTGGCCACCGAACAGGTCCGAATCGACCGATCCATTGCTGCCCAAACATTTCTGTGAGCCGCTCCTTGGAAGCCATCACAGAATGTGGAGGCGCTCCGTCTAGCTGGTACCACAACTTGCGATAAACGGCTAAAGGCAGTTGATCAATGTACTCAGCCACAGGACCACTTAACAATTCTACAAATTTCGCCACTGTAAGGGTGCCGTCAATAAAAACTGGGCCAATAATATTATTATTATGGATACCAGCCCACACATTGAGAGAAAACCTGTACTGAAGTTCAGATTCTCGAAACACGTGTGGATTTTCCAAACTCCAGTACCGGAGGTTTTGCCGATTCCAGATGCCGTTCCGAGTAAAAGTACTCTCATCGGTCCATATTACATTACCTAAGAAATCACGGTCTTCGGTTGTTTTATTTAGTAGCCATTGGCAGTAACTGTTCCTGACCGGCAAGTCTCTCGATAACAAAGCTTGCACCTTCCGATATTTATAAGGTTTGCGTTTGTTACGTTTTAGAACCTTGTGGATGGTTTTAAGACTAACCCTAAACTGCCGGGCGGCTCTGCGGAGACTCGTTGTCAGGTTGCGGAAAAAATGGTCTAAAATTCGTTCTTCCCAAGCAGCGGGTATTTGCCGCGGTGGCACTCCCTCCTGTTGCGGCACTATACTTTTATTTTCCCGTATTCTCTGTACTGCCAATTGTATGGTGCGGGCGTTTCTAGGGCAATTGCGGCTGTCACCAAACCTCTGTCGGTATGTTCGCAGAGCTAAAGCAGCGTTTCCACGGCATTCGCCGTAAATTAAAATCATGTCTGTGTATTCTGACACCGTGTAAGTTACACGAGGCATTGTTGAACACTTTAATTACACACACACACACAACCAAAGTTTAATTATTAGTTTATAATAATTATTACTAAATTGATTAGTTTATGTATCGTATCACGATAAAAGCAGTCAATCACAAAAAAAACACTAACACTAAATAATAATAATCCCAAGTTACTTGTCCCATCACATTAAAAAAAAGAAATACTGTCTGTCTTAAACTTATTTAGTGTCCTATCACAATAACAAAATCACAATTGTTAGCGCGCGAGTTCGAAAATACAAAAGCGGCGCGGGAGCTTCCGTGTTACGTAACCTAAGTTCGTTCCCAAAGGGTTGCGTCGGCGAACTGAAAAAACAAGTTTTTTAGACGCCCCACTTACCGTTCGCAAAAATCTAAGATGCAGTAGCAACATAATGACCTATTTCTATTTCTTTTACGCGCGGGATTTTTTGCTATGATTGTCACTCTCGTAATGAAAGTGCAAGTGTGTGTATCGCTTCCCTGTTTGCATTGATATCTTTTAGCAAAAATATTTGTTTGTACTTGTGACTTGCGTCAGAGCGGCAACAAAGCATCGTAGGTTATACTCCGATTTATCGTTTTAAGGTGCATGACCTATGCGTATAGACATAATCAGCTGTTAGGAAAAATACATCGTGTTCAAACGGAGCAAAAACTTAAAAAATCATTTGCGACTAAACTACTGCTCCTATTTAATTGATTTTTGGTACAGAGCTTGAAAATGGTACCTAGTATAGGCAGTTTAAAGGAAAGCCTATCTGTCGTATCAACTTTGTATATAGATAGATATAAGAGCTAATGTCTGGTGCCGGACGTAAAGAATAGCACCATCACATATCTTCCCGTGGGTGTCGTAAGAGGCGACTAGGGGATATTTAGAGACGAGAGAGAGTGCATACTACAGCACCTTAGGTCACCCCGCGGTGGGGGTAAACTACCAACAAAAGCATTCCCAAGGAGGGTTGGTGTCAGGATGGCGGCTGACTTTAAAAAAAACTGGCCAAATCCCTTTGCAACATGTTCGGTCTTAATGGAATGCGCGATAGGGTACCCCACAGGTGACGCGCAGGGGCAGCACCCGGCTCCTGTAGGAAACGGACCAGGACAACCCTGGTCCGTGGTGGTGCATCACCTCGGGTGGGTGCAACGTAAGAAGCTGGCTCGGGAAATGAGATTGAGGTATGCAAGTTGGAATGTTGGAACTATGACTGGAAGGGCCAGAGAGTTTGTGGAGGTATTGAAAAGAAGACGGATAAATATAGCACGCTTGCAGGAAACTAAATGGATAGGAACAAAAGCGAGAGAAATTGGTGAGGGATATAAGTTCTATTACTGTAGAAGTGATGGAAAAAGAAATGGTGTAGGAATAGTGTTAGATAGTAAATTGAAAGAAAGCGTGATTGAAGTACAAAGGATTAGTGATAGATTTATAGTTGGAAAAGTTATGTTAGAGAATGTGATGATGAATGTAGTTAGTGTGTATGTACCACAAGTAGGATGTGATGAAACGGTGAAAGAGAAGTTTTGGGAGGATTTTGACACAGCGTTAATGAACATCGCTGTTTATGAAGAATTGATAGTTGGAGGTGATTTTAATGGACATGTGGGAAGAATGAAAAGTGTTTATGAAAGAGTATATGGGGGATGGGGTTTCGGTAGTCCGAACAGTGAAGGAGAGACCCTGCTACAATCAGCTACTGCATTTGACCTGGCAGTAGCCAATACGTGATTCCAGAAAAGAGACGAACACATGATCACGTACAAAAGTGGTAATCATAAGACCGAAATCGACTAATTTCTAGTTTGGCGCTGCCACTTAGAGCACGTCAAAGACTGCAAAGTACTCTCAAAGGAAGGCTCAGTCTCACAACACAGCCTCCTGGTTATGACATCAGTGGTCAAAATACTGTCTAACAAAAACAAAGAGCATCCTCCTCCTAAAATAAAATGGCATATGTTAGAGAGGAATGATTGTGCAAAAAAGTTCAGGGAGCGAGTGGTGGACAGAATTATAGAGATGGGAGACATGAATGATCGAACTATAAATGAATGCTGGAATGAGATAGCTGGGTGTATCAGGCATGCAGCTAAAGATATTTTGAAAGAAGATAGATAGGCATAGATAGGATACATGGTGGTGGTCGACAGAAATTCAGAATGGATTGAAAAAAAAAGTTCAAAGAATGGCAGCGTGTAGAGCCACGAAACACTAGTTTAAAAGCTGAAAAAAAGAATGAGTATGACGTTTTAAAGAAGAAAGATAAGAAAGCCTTGGTAATAGCAAAATTAAAAGCCCAGGATAAACTATATGACACACTGGACAGTCCTGTAGGCCAAAAAGAGCTATACCGGCTTGCTAGAATAAGAGAGGGAAAGGCGAGGGATGTTTGCCAGGTAAGATGTATAAAAGATGAAACTGGAATGTTTTTATCAGATGGTGAAATAATCAAAAAGAGGTGGAAGAAATATTTTGAAAGACTGATGAATGAGGAAAATAATTGGAGTGGGGTGTTAGAGAACAAACCAGTGAATGTGGGGTTAGTGAG
Source organism: Mythimna pallens (assembly GCA_961205895.1). NCBI lineage: Eukaryota > Metazoa > Arthropoda > Insecta > Lepidoptera > Noctuidae > Mythimna > Mythimna pallens. The sequence continues at coordinate 8,828,795 of OY540831.1, read as the reverse complement.
AATGGTTAGTATGGATGAACTCAGAATAGCAGTAAATGGAATGAAAAGTGGTACAGCCATTGGTCCAGATTCAATACACTGGTATTGCATCTGGACCAATGGCTTTCCATTCCACTTCACAGTTGAAGTGTGGAAGTTATTGCGAGTGGATGGATGGACGTGGTTAGCTTTTCTTTAATAAGTTGTTGCGAGAAGAAGCCATATCTGATGAATGGTGCAATAGTTCTTTGGTGCCGATTTTTAACAATAATTATAGAGGAATAAAGCTAATGTCACATACTATGAAAGCCTGGGAGAAAATTATTGCAAGGCGACTGAGAGAAGAGTGTAAAATTTCACAAAACTAATTCGGTTTTATGCCGGGTCGGGGTACAGCGGATGCAATTTTTGTTATACGCCAGCTGTGCGAGAAATACAGAGGTGCGCAGAAAAACTTGCACATGGTATTCATTGACCTTGAAAAGGCATACGACCGGGTACCTCGTGAGGTTCTGTGGTGGGCCCTTAAGGAGAAAGGTGTGCCTGGGAAGTATGTGATCCGAGCGATGTACAGTCGATGCAGTACCCAAGTCCGGTCTATAGTGGGCACCACTGGCAGCTTCAATGTGGCTGTCGGCTTACATCAAGGGTCGGCTCTCAGCCTTTACCTCTTCCTGATGATAATGGACGCTCTGACGTCGGACATTCAGAAAGAGGCTCCCTGGTGTACGCTGTTTGCCGATGATATTGTGTAGGTTGCCGAGAGTGGCCTAGAGGTCCAGAACAGATTGGAGGTGTGGTGGCACAGACTGGAAAGTGTTAGCCTGAAATTGAGTAGAACCAATACGGAAACTTGTTCTGCGATTTCGGCGGTCTCTCCAACCCAGTGCCTTTAGCTCTCGCTGGAACGCCCATACCGATCTGCTCCGACTTTCAGTACCTCGGGTCGTTCGTCCAAGGGGATGGTGATGATGCCCCTCAAGTTGAAGGGTAAAAAATCTACAAGTCCATGATGAGGCCTGTCATATTGTATGTAGCGGAGATGAGAATGATGGATGTGTGGTGTGACGAGAATGGATAAAGTGAGAAATGAGTATATTAGGGCAAGTTTGAAAGTGGCGCCAGTGACTGAAAAGTTAAAAGGGAATGGTTTGTGTTGGTATGGTCATGTGAAGAGGAGGGATGAAACGCATGTTACTAAAATAGTTATTAGTTTACATGTGGATGGATGTAGAGGGAGAGGGAGGCCAAAGAAAAGATGGATGGGAAGGAATTAGTGACGTGTGGCAGGACAGAATGGAAAAAACGTGTTGCGCCGACACCAAATAAAACGGGACAACGGCAGGAAGATGATGATGATATAGGAGCTATATACCTTACATAGCTCCATTCCTTTAAGAGTTCAGTTTAAGTCGTAAACTGGATCGCGTTCAGAGCTCGTGGTAGAGCCTCTGATGTGAGTGAGGAAGTGATTGCCAATGGAGCAGGGTTGGCAAGAAGTAATAAATTCTCTCTTGACTTAAAGACGCTTAGTTTATAGCCTGAGGCATACCGCCTGTATGATACTGGCATAAGGTAGCGGTACTCATAATTAAAGTATTTCAAAAATATTTTGTGCATATGGTACGCCTTTCAACGATCGTGATATCCCTATCTTTTTCTGTTTTAGTGTCGCTGGCTGCTATGGTCACAGGATTTTCAGTTGCATGGAGCACTCCTGTGATACCAAAGTTCCACAACAATGAGACCGGCATCAATATTACAGACGTAAGGTTATAAAGTACTTACTGCGTTATGGCAGATTCTTAACTTTGTGTCATTTGTTTCATCATTACTGTGTGAAGGACAATACCGTTAGGAAATCATGTGTTAGAACAAGAACACAATGACTATTTGTGACATCCACTAACTTGCACTGGGCTACGTGGGGAATTATAACTCACGCCCTTTTTTTATAGAGGAAGCCGATGTCCCAGCAGACAACATTTATGGCCCGATTATGCAGAAGCCGGTTGCTGTCAAAAATATTGATCCTTGTAATGTTGCCTTGTTCTATGTGGACTAACCGATTAGACTAGTGGTTAGTGGCTTTGACTACTATGGCGGAGGTCGTGGGTTCGAATCCCACCCAAGACAAATAATTGTGTGAGGAGTACGATAATTTATTCTATATCTGAGTGTAATTTATCTGTTATATGTACATATTTAAAAATATATAAGTATGTTTATCAGTTGTAATAGCACAAGCTATGCTTAGTTTGAGACTTGATGGCGTTGTGTGATAGTGGTGGAATACGCGCAACACGTTAACTATTACTACTAAAAACATGTAGTCATCTAAAGAAAATATTAAGAGACACATTTTGTAGGAAGAAATATCATGGGTAGCTGCCTTAACTGCCCCTGGCTTCATGGCTGGTAGTTTGGTGACGAGGTTTATCTCCGACGGTTTCGGGAGACGTGCTGTTATATTGAGCAGTGCTGTGCCCATGGTGATTGGAACGGTGAGTTTATTTATATACAAATAAATTGAACAAGATATTTTTAAAGCATAACTTAAGAATAGTCTTTTTTTTTCGGTTGGGAAAATCATCTCATGACATCCCCCGCTCTTGGGCAGAGCGCGAGATAGTGTCAGACTTTTACTGACTAAAAACCCGCTCCTGTTCCTTCTTTGCCATTTGTTTTCCAGGGCCCCGGGGATCTCTTTCGCTCTTTCGCATCACCCATGGCCCCAGTAGGCTTCGGGCCCCTACGGTTGCTGACATCTCCTTGAGGCGCGCGTGGAACACTACACTCTACCGTGTGCTCCACCGTGTCCTCCGGGCGGTCCACACAATGGTGGCACTCGGGCGTCTCTTCTGCACGAAAACTTAAGAATGGTCTATGAACAATATGCTCCATCAACCCAGAGTATTTCTAAACATCGAAAATCTTCTTTTTAATTTTACGGAATAATTTGACTGCCCCGTTGGTCTAGTGTTCAATGGCCTTGACTGCTATGTTAGAGGCCGTGGGCTCAATTCCCACCCAAGACAAATATTTGTGTGATAAGCACGGATATTTATTCTGTGTCTGGGTGTAATTTATCTAAAATATGTATGTATTTAGAAATATATAATTATGTTTATCAAATGTCCAGTATTTATACCAGAAGCACTGCTTAGTTTGAGACTAGAAGGCGTTGTGTTAAAGTTGTTGATTAAAAAATAATAGTAGTCTATATGAATGTAATCAATAACATCGGACCATACTATGACCGTGCGAGGAACGAGTCAGGCAATATAATCTTTATATTAAAAGGGTTTAGTCACCGACCAACACCGTAGCTTTAGATTTTGTCGGTTCCGATGTGTTCCGTGTATGGGAGTATGAAAGTATACAAATCTCTCCATACTACAGATATAGAAAATAATTTTCTATATCATTTTCTATATAAAAGTAGTCACTTGGTACTTGCCTAGAAAGTCTTATTCGAGCGAAAACGCAAGTATACTGGTTACAACGAGAGACTGGGAACGGATAAGAAACGTGGATGCTACGGGGATGATACGCGTGTATAACGAGTATGATACGTTGTTAGCACAAAAGATCCAGAAGGGTCGAAGTGCTCTGGTTTTAAGGCCAGCCCCACATCAAGATGATACGTTGTTGTTCTAGTGGCCATAGTAGTCCGTGATATGTATTTCCATGCACGATGCATTCCTAGCACGGTCCTATTCCTATTTTCAATGTGTCTAAGCTATACACAATTCGAAATAAAAAAAATTACTGTTCTTTCAACCGATTTTAACTTCTATTCCGTAGGCATGAGGATGGCAAGGAAAAATAGTGGTTATAATACCAACTATTTACTGCGGTTGCTATTTGTCATGCCACTAACGTAATAAAAGTCAAAATCGGTTGAACGGAGAGTAAAAAAGGTATTTTTAAATGTCTAATCTTGTTTTGAATGGAGTAGGTATAATTCTTTATTATTACTTTTCGTCTCTTTGCAAATAATGTGTCTTTTTCTTCAGATCATTATTTTAATCACTACGACCGCGTGGTACATTTATGTAACAAGATTCCTTTGGGGTGTCGGCACTGGTATGATAGCTACGGTAAGTAAAGTTCCAATAATCCGCAATATCCTAAGGGTCAATTCCCACCTGGATACATATTTCAGATCGAGATACTTCGCAGCGGGCGCTGCGTGGGGCAACGTATTATGAATTCTCACAATGAAATGTGTATCTTTTTAGTAAAAAAAGTTATATTTTGAGTCGCTCTTCAGCGTCGCTTCGCTTCTGATCTTGGTGTGAACTGATCCTTATTAATGTCGCACTTATACACCGTGTTGTTTTTGATATCCAACTCAAGGTTTACATTCTATAAGGAAAAATAAAACTAAAAGTCCTAGAATGTGTGGTCCAAAAATATATAATTTCGGAGATATCATCATAATCATAATTAATTTAGATCAAAAATTGTCACCCGTATGCGATGTTGCCACATGCGATGATGCTACTTTTGCGATGTTGCCAAATTTCGCAGTTGTGTAGTAAAGTTATGAAAAATATGACAGCTTAAATATTGACATTACATATTTACGCTGTCATATTTCACGTAAGGGTGTTTTACAGAAAACAAAACAATAATTCATATCCCAGTTGATTCTTTGATATGGTCTCATTCATACCCTAGAGTTATATAATAAAATACACGGATATATAAAAAAAACACGTTGTATTTATTATAAAGGCGAACATTTGTGAGCGTGTGTATGTATATATGTTTGTTACTTCTTCATATTTGAACGGCTGGATGGATTTGGGTTAAATTTGGCACACATGTAGACCATATCTTGGAATAACATATAGGGTAGACTTTTTTCATGGGAGTATGTTGCTTTTGAAGACAATATTCTGCTAATTGTTTGTTTTGGCCCAACTACCCCAGAAGAAGGGCCATATTTTACAAGACTATAAATAAATGTACTAAACTTTGCCAAATAAGGTACTTGGGTAGTTATGACAGCCAAGGTAACAAAGGTTATAAATATATAACCTTTAAAGGTTATAATTTAAAAAAAAAATGAAAAAAATCTGCTTACAAAAACTACTTAGAAGTTCTAAACAAGTCACTTTTTTTTTTTGATCGTGAAGCCACTAGTAGTAACAATTATGACGAATTTTTAGCATTATCCAAAATTAGACGGTTATATGGAGAAATCTGAAATAAATTAGTATTAACAAAGTAAATCTGTAGAAATTTTCAGTTCTGCGCGCATTATGTAAAATATACAAAATCGATGTAGATAACTTTTATACACTAAAATTGTGTGTAACTTGATATATTACTTAGGCTTTGTTTCATCGCAATCGCTCGACTATATCGAAAGATATACATTCACTGACTGTTAGGCAGCACGAAGTTCGCTGGGTCAGCTAGTTTTTTAAATATTTCAATAGAAAATTAAAAATAAAAAACATTTAAAAATATAAAAATAGTACCCCATTGATATCGGGAACAGAGTCCAAGCAACCGGCGATCAGGGCTTCAGAGAAAGGAACCTCCTAAATATGAGCCATACCGCTTGCAGAATCAAGCCCTTGATCCAGCCCCCTAATGCGAGCCTCCTAAGGTGTAGGTCGAGGTTCTTGGCTATTAAGCCATTGGCTGACACGACTATCTATGACTACGAGTTCACATCTCACATGTCGATAACCTCGCGAGTCAAGTCAATATACTTAATTTGTTTATCTTTCTCGGTTTTCACGAGATTTTCGTCATGCGGAACGGAAATGTCAACAAATCACTATTATCATTATTAAAACCGTTAAAGAGTCATAAATCGTGAACCTTAGTTACATTTTGTTCTTTATAAATATTAATTTATTATCTTTTCAGGTATCAGCCATGTACCTAGCAGAGGTATCCGACACAGAGATTAGGGGTAGAGTCACATCATCATATCGTTACATGCGAAGTTTTGGCAGTTTCCTCATATTGTTGATCGGCCCCTTCGTCTCGTACAACACCATCAACTACTTGTTTCTGATTCTACCAATTTGTTACTTTATCGCCTGTTGCTTTATATCTGAAAGTCCGTATTATCTCCTGAAAGAAGGAAAGGTTGACGCTGCAAGAGCGTCCCTCATCAGGTTTAGCGGTGACATGGAAGGGAAGGTAAGGAAATACATGAATATGACGATTAAAATTGCCTGTTATTGTTTTATGTCAGAAAAAAATATATTACTAGAATATCTATCGGGGAACAGTTATATTTTTTTTTTACAAAACAATGGTGCTTTCTGAGGAATGATGGATACCGGTATGTCATATAATTAAAATTTAGAAGACATGTGACATACACCAATCTGCACTGGGCCCGCGTAGTGGATAACGATCCATTTCCTCTCCTAGAAAGGAGGCCTGAGTCCCAGCAGTTAGAACATTATAAGGTTGATTCTGCATTCTATAAAAACATTTTCGACCATGAGATTGTACAATAAGAATAAGAAATACAATTGTACGTTTGTCGGTATATTTTGTATAAATCCCACCGTGAAAACTCAAATGAAGTGAATGTTAAGTGAGCTGTCATTCCGCTTGATAGACTCTGTGCGATAATGTTACTACTAGGGATTGGCAACTCGCTTTGCCTTTTCACGGAACAATTTTACAGAACAGCTATTTTTGGAGTTGTATCTGTTTAGAGTTGTATTACTAAGACTCCGCTGTCCGTCTGTCACCAGGCTGTATCTAATAAACCGTGATACTTAGGAAGTTGAAATTTCCACAGGTGATGTACTTCTGTCGCCTCTATAGGCTCCTATACAACAAACGTGATTTTTTTTGCCGTTTTTTGCTACAGATGGGACGGAACCCTTCGTGCGCAAGTCCGACTTGCACTTGGCCGGTTTTTAAAAAATCATACTAACTAGTGTTTGTCTGCGATCCCACCTGATGGTAAACAGCGATGCAATCATTGATGGTGAGGCGCAATAATTTAAGAGCATATTCACTCTAGCCTCAAAGACACAAAAATTATAATCGAACGGAAAGACCGTAGCAGGAAAATTGTTCCAGTCCTTCAATGAACACGGTATAAACGATGAGGCGAAACGCTTAGTCCAGACCGTAGAGATATTAACCATGTAAGGGTGGATAGTCGCCTTACTTCGGGTTATCCGATGGTAGAAAGGTGATGGCGGAATCATGTCGTGCAATTCCAGCGCACGCTCTCTAAAATGCATTCTGTAAAATATCTAAGCTTGTTTCACAACGTAAACACGATTATTGATTGTTGCAGGTAATAGATAGTCGGTTGTCAGCTTTGGGCGTTGACGTGAAGAAAGAGACGCTTCGCTCCGGTTCACTCAAAGAGTTGTGCACTGGGAAGCAATACCGCAAAGCACTGATTAATTGTATAGGTTAGTGTTAACAAAAGAGTAGTTTATTAGTATATGTTTCATTTTTAGCTTTCTCTTTTTCCAACTCTCGCGTGGCCGTAATTTGATTATCCAATCATAAAAGATGGCGGAACTAGACAGAATTTGATAAAAAGCTGTCTGAGGTTCACTGCAAATCCGTCTTATAGTCTTAGTTGTTCCGCGCAGGAAGGCGATTGTTTCTTTCGTTCCACCAAGAGCGGGAGAAGCCCCTACCGTTTGCTGACATCTCATTGAGGTGCGTGGAACACTACGCGCTGTCGATGACTTGGGCTTGGTCTGAACGGTTACTCGACGGTCGGACGGCGAGCTATCCATTGCTCACCACCCGCAAGTTTGCGCCTACGTTGGCTGGAAATCGGGATCGGAATCGCGGTGGCTGGGGTGTGAGGGGCGTTCCCTCGCGCTTTTGGCCGCCTCCTTTGTTAGCACTACTGCTTCGCAGAAAGAGGCGACCGCCAGCCACTCTTCCTTGCTCCGGACCATTTCTTCCACACGAATCCAGTGCAGGAACCTCCCGAACTTACCATGTCCGGTAAGGACCTGCGTCAAGCAGAAGGAGAGGACGCCGTGTTGCCGCTCCAGCCACTCCTCAAACACCGGACATGGCAAGTTCGGGAGGTTCCTGCATCGGATTCAGGCGGAAGCAACGCCCGGGTGTCATCATTGTGTGGACCACCCAGAGGACACGATGGAGCATACGGTGGAGGTGTGCCCCGCTTGGGCGGAGCACCGCCGTGTCCTCGTGGAGGCAATTGGCGGCAGCGACCTTTCACGTCGGGCCTTGGTTCAGGCTATGGTCCGGAGCGAGGAGGAATGGCAGGCGGTCGCCTCCTTCTGCGAAGCAGTAATGTTAGCGAAGGAGGAGGCTGCACGCGTGAGGGAACGAAGGTCCTCACGCCCTAGCCGACGTAATTCCGACCCCGACTACCAGCCACGGTAGACGCGGGCTTGCGGACGTCGAGCACTGGGTAGCTCGCCGTCCGGCTGTTCGGTAATTAACCGCACCGAGCCCAGTCGTTAACAGCGCGTAGTGATCCTCGCGCTCCTCAAAGAGATGTCAGCAAACCGTAGGGGCCCAGTGGGGCCGATGCCCGCTAGCTAGGACCGCGGAGAATTTCCGAAAGGGCAACCCGTAGTCCTAGTACGCAAAGGGTAATTGAAGGATACAGGTGTGGTTTTAGTCAGTAAAAGTCTGACACGCCCTCGCGCTCCACCCAGATCGCGAGAAGTCATTTGGATGATTTCCCACCTTAAAAAAAAAAAAAAAAAAAAAAGCCACTCCTCAAAGAGGGGACTTACCGCCATAATTGTGGCGTGCCCAGCCCTGGGTTGCGACAGTCGCTGTCGCTATTCCACCATGATCTGATGGAATACAGGTGGGTTTTAGTCAGTATTAGTCTGACACTCCCTTTTGCCCCACCCACAGCGGAAAAAGTAATTTACGATTTCTCATGTAAAAAAAATATTATATCATTTTTGCAGTATTACGAACTTCACGCCGACAAGGTCGTGGACAACAGCTGGTTAATTAATGATAATATCCGAATGTTCTTCAACAGGTTTAAAAATAACTCAAATAATGTCTGGGTCGATTGCTATTCAACAATACTTGGGCCGAATTGTTCAAGAGAGCGAGACGAACATAAATGTGTCGACGGTGTTGATAATATATGGAGGGCTTAAATTCTTTGTTGGTAAGATTTATGATTTCGTATTAAGACACTTATTTTAGTAACTTAAAGAATACATACCTACTTAATTTAATAGCAAGCTACAGGCAGGCTTAACCTTAGATAAAGTAAGTGCCGGAGTTAGCATATTTACAATAAAAATAGATCCATAAAAAAACGAAATTTGAGAACTGAGTGCCTAGTGTGAGTTTGATTTGATGATGATAATGAATAATTGGGAATCAAACGAGCTTACCTGTTATGCGATGTCTTGATTCTAATTTTATGAGCGCCGAAACTAAAATGCAATTTTATTATTTTACTTTTTTTTTTTACAACTATCACACAACGCCGTCTAGTCCCAAGCTAAGCAGAACTTATGTTATGCGTACTAGACAACTGATAAACATACTTATATATTTAACATACATATATATATATATATATATAAATTAGACCCAGACACAGAACTAATGATCGTACTCATCACACACAAACATTTGTCCTGGGTGGGAATCGAACACACGACCTCAGGCATAGCAGTCAGGGCCACTAACCACTAGACCAACAGGCCAGTCAAAAACTTTACTACGTCGCGAGTAGGCCTAGTTCTTGTATTATTAATTTTTTCAAACATAAAGCGGCTTTTTTAGGTACTGATAAAGTAGGAGAACGCCAAACTTAGTATTTTTGCCCATTTATGTTTTTTGAGTGATAACGGAAAAGGATTCACCTGTTATGACCAATGCATACCAGATTAGCAACAAAAAATAACGCCGCTAAGAATATCGTGTACTAGTCTGGTAGCTTCCAATCAGCTAGCGCGTGAAAATAACGTCGCTAATGGTATCTCATACCTTGGTTGAAGATTGAACAAGGTTTTAACTTGCAAGTCTGAAACGCAGTATTCGCTATGATAGCTTGGTGCTTGGAACAAGCACAGTGAGGGTCACGTCCTCGGTGACGTATAGAACTTGGCCTACTGTCGACATAGTAAAATAATAAAATTTCGTTTCAGTTTCGGCGCAAAATAAAATAATCATATTGTTAAGTACGTTTCTCATTTATTTATATTACTACTTCTGTTTTTATTATAGTCCTTGACTGCCTGTCTCTTACTTTTGAGTAACCTTGGAAAATTATTTATAACTTCATATTTTTATACATTAAAGCTAGAAATGTGATTCCAAAGTTCACTCCTGTTCCTTCGTTGCCTTTCGTACCAGGGCCGAGTCTTCCTTTCAGAATCAGACCCTTGGCCCCAGTAGGCTTCGACCCTGCTAGGCCCCTACAGTTGCTGACATCTCCTTGAGGCGCGCGTGGAACAGCACGCGCCGACGACTTGGGCTCGGTCTGGACGGTTACCGGACGGTCGGACGGCGAGCCACCCATTGCTCGCCGTCCGCAAGCCTGCGCCTACGATGGCCGGAAATCGGGATCGGAATCCCGGCGGCGATTGGGGCGTGAGGACCGTTGCCTCACGCGATAAATGATAGTAACGTACTTAACAATAATTATGATGTTCATTAAATTTGGTTCTAGGGGCACATTTTGTTCTTCGTTCGTCCCGAAGTTTGGTAACACATTCCAAAAAAATCTTTGATCGTCCTACATCACTATTAAAGTTGTGTTTCGTACCAAATTACAAGTACTTTAAAAGTATAGTCAACAAAAAAAATTAAGTACTTATTTGAAAGGAGATTGGGCACTTATAGATTCACTTTTTGACGCGTATGGCCATTTGAGTTATTTTATAATTCATAACTACTATTTTTATTGATTTTTTACTTAAATTCATTGAAATCATTTGTGGGGTTTCTATTTTCATTTTAATTAGTATTTAATACAATAAATATGTCATTTGTTCCATTATAGTGAAGCGACTCCTTTCTCAGTTATAATCGATCAATTAAACATTAACGTAAATCGTGGGTAAACAAAACAATCTACATTCGCAACTTAAAAAATTTAAGAGTTGTCATTATTATTTTTTTAAATTATGTTTTTATATATTTCTTTCGTTATAAAGCAATTTCTGGGCAAAAATAAAACAATTAAGATATAATCGATAACGTTATAACGCCGTAGTCTATCGATGTGTCACAATACTATTCGATGAAATGTCAAACAAAATATCGTTTACCGTGTGTGTCGGCAAGCCGAGAATATTGTTTTTAGCTTTTCTCTGCTAACAAATATAAATTCGTGTCGTGTTGAGTTGTAGGATTATTCCTCGTTCGCACATCGAGCGATTTGACTCTGTTTGTGTGTCGCTGTGAAGTGAATTGTTACAACGTTTTTACGTCCATGGTGATTTGATCTAGAAGACTTAAAACAATATGTCGCGCTGTGTTATTGTTCTCTTTTATTAGAACACCCACTGCCTAGCCACCAAATCAGAGAGGCAACTGATTCCATGGCCTGGAGGCAAGGTTTTAAAATGAATTGTTTTGAGATGTAACATAACCTCAATACTCAATTTATATTTTTTTTTTCAAAAACCCTATAATATATCATTTTGAATTTATCCCTGTTTTAAAGCATGACACTACCTCTTTTTTGTGTCTAATTTTCACTACTATACTGTGTCAAAAGTTGCACAACCAAGTGTCATAGTAACTTGCCCAATCTCCTTTCTGAGTAATATTTCAATTTAAAATAAGTATATTATAAATAATTTAAAATGGTTATAATAAAAAAATCTTTTTTATCTTTTTTTTTGGGTATTAATATTAGTTTATAGTGGGTAATTATAGGTCTTTACCTATGAAAATGCCGTTTTTTGAAAAGGGGTTGCTTTGAAGTGTTATAAATTTGGATTGACTTGGAATTATAAGTTCAAATAAACTTTATATTAAAGGTACGTTATTCTTTTTCGAAATTAGGTATTTATTGGTTTCTTTGTGCTTTGTATTTTTAAAGGCACTTTTGAAACGTCAAGAAGTCAGTCAGTCAGAAAAAATGAAGCTAATTGCACATTCCAAAGCGTAGATCTCTATGGAGAAGAATGTGCAAGAAACTCCATGGATACTCTTTTCAATCGTGTTTTGCAATTACAAATATCTCTGTTACATGTTTCTTGTCGCTATCATGTGAGAAAAATGTCAATAAAGTAAAAATAAAAACTAAATACAGATATTAAAATAGCAACTGGCAGCTAAGAGATGACCAGTCTCAACTGACAGCGCCCGTTCACAGACCTGACGCGAATATTAGCACCCCTCAGCTCAACCATTTTAAAGGGAACCGAATGATCCAATACACGCGCCACGATCAGTGAGACATTTGAGTGAGCATGACAAACTCTCAACTGCCATGCTCATTTATGTCAAACAGGACCAATAATAACCTAAAAACCATAAAATAGCTCCATGGTACTCATATTTACAAACTTTGAAAAAAAAAAATGCTTCTACATTATACAATACTAAATAACAACAATAATATTTTACAGATTAAAAAAAAAAAAAACATTAAAGAATAATAATAATAATAATAGTTTCAAAACTAATCAATTTGTACACCCCGGTGGTAGTGGAGCTGGACCAGCATTGAGCCAAGCATTTTTATCTTGAATATAATCCTCCAACTTATAATTATGCTTGCCTGAAAGCAAGAAGCAAGAAAAAAAAAATTGAAAGGGCGATTTTAATAATAATTTCACCAGTAGAATCCAACTTCTCTCAGAAAGCTAGTATATAATTCGTTCTCATAAACCAGGAATATAAAATAGGACGAATCGAGAACAAAATAATTAAAATATTTTGGGACGAACAAGGTTTTTTCATGGGACAAAACTGAGTAGGCCGAACGAAGAACAAATCGATAAATCATTTGCTTGAATATTATCTGGAACATAATTTGAAATAACTTTATGCCTTCTTTCAAAATTACAACTCCCAATTTTTTCGCAGGTATATTTTCATCGGCTATAGTGGACAAGATTGGGCGTCGTCCCCTCCTCATCTACTCCTTCTCCAGCGCTAGCATATTCCTTATCATCGTTGGAACTTATTTCTTAATACAACCTAATTCTTCCCCATACTACAGTTACATCCCTTTCATTGGCATCATATTCAGTAGCATGATATCCACTCTAGGTTATGACACAGTAGTGTTTCTTATTCTGGCAGAAATTTTCCCCCTTAACGTCAAATCGGTGGCCATGACCTTTCAGAATATTTTGGGAGGCTTTCTTAACTTCTTTTCAGTCAAAGGATATCAACAAATTAAGGATTTAGCGGGTTTGACTGGAGTGTTCTGGTTCTACGCCAGTATTACAATAATTGGTGCTGTTTTCTCATACTTTATGGTACCAGAAACAAAGGGGAAGAGTTTGAGACAGATTCAAGTTGAGTTACAAGGTACTTTGTACGACGAACTTGATGAGTAGATAAAGATTGGCATCGTGAAGAAGGATGGTGAAGTTGAACAAAAGTAGGTACAGGTGTACAGAATCAGTTAAGATACACTATATACTATGTAGTTCAATGAAATTTATGATAAGCGGTTTAGGAAGAAATATCATAGGCATGTTTTTTTTTATCTTCATGATAATCTAGATAGGTCACACTTGAAACATAAAATTGATATGTAAAGTATCTACAATACAGACTTCACTTTCAATCTTTCATAAAGGTACTCAAGATAAATAATGGTTGTATGAATTTACAGCACCGAAATGGATCTCTTATATCTTACCTATTTTATAAAATGTTGTTTTGTCCAATTTTACAGATTAAATTTCACACAGTAGTTTATCTAATAGGTCCTCAAAAATTTATTAAGCCAAAAAGATTTAAATTATAGAATAATGTTTAGAATAATAATGGCAGCTCAGTATCAGAATGAAGGCATATTCCATTTCAATAAACGTTTGACTTTAAAGAAATATTAATAAAATTCAGTGGTTAATTGAAATGAATTAAAACTTAATATATTATTACGAAATCGTCTTTAGCAATTTTTAATGTTATTTGTGATTTGTAACGTATTTTTTCTATCTTTGCTGCATTATTTATTTTTATATTGTTATGTTTTTTATACTTTTTTAAATAAAAGTTAATATTTTTGTATTGTAGGTTATTAACAATAATACAATTGATGACTCTCTGCGTGTATTGGTTTAAACTGTTATTGTAAAGAGTAATTGTAATGAATAAATAAAATGTCATTCCGTAAGAAATGTTTTACTTAATTTTTCCTGTAGTTAAAGTATAATGCTAGTTAATATCATTTATTTTTCAACTTGATGTACAATAGTGATAGTAGTACAATGTACATTTTCTGCCAGATGGTTGGTAGAAAATTGGGTGTACAATAAAATAAAATAATTATGATTTTTAACCGACTTCAAAAAGGAGGAGGTTCTATGTTCGGTTGAATGTATCTTTTTTATTTTATTTATTTATGATGGTCACCGATTTCTCAGTCAATTGAGGACCGATTCTGAAAATTTTTTTTTGATTGATAGTTTATGCTTCCGAGTTTGTCCCATAGAAATATTGTTATGATCTGATCATGAACTTCGAAGATATGGAACAGAACTCATAGAATCAAAGCAGAACCGTCGTAACAAGTAAAATGGCTTTGTTTATACGTGTAGTCGATGACTAACTGAAAGTAGAGGGGGAATATATCGAACTGATCTGATGATGAATCCTGAAGTTAGGCACCGGAACTCTGTAATAAATTAATGTAATCTAACCGTGTTTGGGATTATTAGAATTATCATTGTTTATGGTTATCTGTGATTGTCGATGACAGTAACTAGTCTGTGGTACGAAGACGAGTGATTGTAACGTTTTTTGTTGTAACTGCAAGCAAGATGGAGAATAAAATAAAAAACAGAATACTCAATATTAACGTTGTTTAATTACAAGACAATTACAAACATGGTGTCAGGTGCAACCGATCCAATGCTACCTCTTCGGGGCATGGTATTCGAAGGCAATTTGTCGGAGAGTTTCAAAGAGTTTCTTCAGAGGCTCGAAATCTACCTATCAGCCTCAGGGCTTGATGAGCGAAGGAAAAAAGAAAAGTGAGTATTTTGCTCAATTACATCGGTGATGAAGGGTTAAAAATCTACAATACCTTCAACTGCAATGGGAGCGAAACATTAGCACATGTGTTGACACTGTTCGATGAATATTTTTCACCCAGAAAAAATCTATCAATTTTGAGGAGTGAATTCTTTGGAGTCACTCAAAACAATACTAGATTGGAAGAATACTTTCAGAGAGCACGACGTGTTCCATTTTCACTACTGCCTGAAATGCGTTTAGAGCTCAATAGAATGGAGAGGCTAGGGGTAATTGAAAAGGTAATCAAACCCACTAGATGGGTTAATAATTTAGTTTCTGTCCGTAAACCAAATGGGAAACTGAGAATGTGTATAGATCCTAGAGCTTTGAATAAATATATAGTGCAACCAAAATATCAATTGCCTACACTAGATGAAATTAAAAGTAAAATGAAGGATGCTAAAGTTTTTGCTCTATTAGATGCTTCTAATGGGTTTTGGATGTTAAATTTAAATGAGGAGAGTTCTGATCTATGCACATTCATAACACCATTTGGTAGGTATCGCTATAAAAGGTTACCTTTTGGGATAAGTTCTGCTCCAGAGGAATTTAGCAGGATAATTAATCAAATGTTTGAGAATATAGAAGGAGTTATACCATACATTGATGATCTGTGTATTTTTGCTCAATCTGTAGATGTTTTAAATGAACGACTTAAAAAAGTGATGGAAATCGCATTAAAAAATGGTATTAAATTTAATGAATCTAAATGTAAATTTTTTGAGACAGAACTTCTGTTCCTAGGGCACAAATTCACAGAAAATGGTGTATATCCAGATCCTAATAAAGTACAGGCAGTAATGAACATGAAACATCCTGAAAATAAGAAAGATTTGGAAAGGTTCTTGGGAATGTGTAATTACTTGTCTAGATTCATTCCAAATTACTCAAAAATTACTGAACCTTTGCGAATGTTAAAGAAAAAAGATGCTGTGTTCATCTGGGATAGCAACCAAGAAGAAGCTGTAGGCAAGTTGAAAAATGCTCTGTGCAGCAGTCCATGTTTAGCCTTTTTCAATACAAACCAAGATATTGTGTTATCAGTTGATAGTTCATCAACTGCTATGGGAGCTGTAGTCTTGCAAAATGGAAAGCCAATTGCATTTGGTTCTCGGTCCCTTAATTCTACTGAGCAAAATTACTGCCAGCTGGAAAAAGAAATGTTAGCAATAGTTTTTGGGTGCTATAAAATGCATCAATACACTTACGGGCGTAAAGTACATGTTGAAACAGACCACAAACCATTGGAAACATTGTTCAAAAAACCTTTATATAAGGTACCTGCACGGTTACAACGAATGATGTTAGCTGTGCAAGGTTACAATCTAGAAGTCAAATACAAACCAGGACGTTTACTTTTCATTGCTGATACATTATCCAGAAGCTGTGCTGACACAGTAGATTCTAAAATGAAGGAACTTAAAGAGAATATAATATGTCACATTAAACTACTAAGAAACTCTTTACCTGTGTCTAATATTCAATTAATGAAAATTCGAGCAGCAACTGAATCTGATTGTATTCTTAAAGAAATAATGGGTTATGTTAAAAATGGGTGGCCAAAAAATATTTCTGATGTAGATCATAATTTACGAAAATATTGGACTTTTAGACATGAGCTAAGCACGTTAGATGGCATCATACTAAAGCAAAACTTAATTGTTATACCAGAATCTATGAAAATTGAGATGTTAAAAAATATTCACCAAGGACATGTAGGTTTAAGTACATGTAAAATCAGAGCCAGGTCCTGCATTTTTTGGCCAGATATAAATAGAGACCTTGAATTATTTGTAAAACAATGTGAGCCTTGTGCTAAATTCAGTTCTAATTTACAGAAAGAACCATTGATTAATCATGATATAGAGAAACTGCCTTGGCACAAGGTTGGCATTGACATTTGTACTATAGATAGCAAGGATTTTCTTGTATTCATGGATTATTATTCAAAGTATATTGAAGTTAGTAAACTGGATAACTTGTCAAGTGACTGTGTAGTATTGAACTGTAAATCTATCTTTGCGCAGTAGTTACTGATGGTGGTCCACAATTTACATCTGAAAAGTTTAGGAATTTCGCTATCAATTACAAATTTGAGCATGTTAAATCAAGCCCACTGTATCCACAGTCAAATGAGCAAAGTGAAAGTGGTGTAAAAATTTTAAAAAGCATATTCATAAAATGCAAGGAGGATGGTTCGGATCCATATCTAGGTTTGCTAAACTATAGAAATACGTCTAAGTTGTATCTCCCATCTCCTGCACAATTGTTATTTTCAAGAACTTTAAATTCATTACTACCCATTTCAAAATGTAATTTGAAGCCCAAAGTTGCTATTTACGGAAAGCAATATAACAATCATATAGAGTCTGTAAAGAAAAATTATGATAAAAATTCAAAATCTCTTGTGGATTTGAAGGTCAATCAAAATGTATATTTTAAGAAGTCACTAAATGCTAACTGGACTAAGGGTAAAATTATCAAAAAATGTGATGAACCCCGTTCTTATGTGGTGGGGGATGAAGTAGGAAATAGGTATAGGAGAAATAGAAAATTTATTAAACCACACTACAATGTTTGTAATTCTAATAATTTAGAGTATAAAAATAGTAATTATAAAAACTTTACATGTAACTCCACTGGTAGTAATAATATGCAGGATAGTCCACTTGTATGTAATGAGAACATGTCTAAAATTGAACCTGATACTAGACTAAATGAAAGTAGTAAAGATGAAAATATTGGCCCTGATAATAATCTCAATATTTCTGAAGAACCACCTGATAACGAATCATTAAATACTAATGTCAGTAGCTCTACTGCCAGCTCACAATAGTCTGATAATATAATTGATAATGATAGACATCCTGGTAGTTCAATACCAAATGACACTGTAAATGTAACACGTAGTGGTCGTCCAGTTAGGAGACCAGCTAAATTTAAAGATTATATAGATAGCTCTGATTTACAAAATTAGTATCCATACGTAAGAACTGATTATTTGATTTTGCATGTGTTTATTTTAGTTACTATTATAAAGCTTTGAAAAAGGGGGGATGTTTATGGTTATCTGTGATTGTCGATGACAGTAACTAGTCTGTGGTACGAAGACGAGTGATTGTAACGTTTTTTGTTGTAACTGCAAGCAAGATGGAGAATAAAATAAAAAACAGAATACTCAATATTAACGTTGTTTAATTACAAGACAATTACAAACAATCATGATACGCACTCTGACTATAAGGTATTTAAGTTTGGCTGAGGGGTACTGTTTAGTGGTGGTACCATAACTAAAAAGTGTAAAATAAAAAACATTTTACAAAAAAAAAAAAATAGAACCGACTTCAAAGTAAATAAAAGCACTGAAAAGTGCAAAATAACTTTAATTTTGGAAGTCGGTGTTAAATAACAAAACTATTATAGAAACAACGACTTCCAAAATTAAAGTTATTTTGCACTTTTCAGTGCTTTTTTTTACTTTGAAGTTGGTTGTATTTTTTTTTGTAAAAGTTTTTTTTTGTATTTAAAATTAAATAATAAGACACAGCGGAAACTACGAGGCTAAGGAGCATAAAATTTCGCACAAGGATTCCTTTTATGACGTATGAGAGATTCACTAGGAGACGATTTTCCAAAATTTCATCCCCAGAGGGTATGAAACAGGGGTCCAAAGTTTGTATGGAGAAACCTACATCCACGCGGGTAAAACCCTGGCAGAAGCTAGTAACTAAAGCCCGTCTTTTTTTTTTTTTTTTTTTTTATGGCAATTGAGCCGGTTCGACTATTCTGCCAGTGTCACGTTGGGACGGTGGCCGTGGGAGTAACCGTCGAACTGTACTTCGTGGTAGGTGTTAGTAAACTGGAAAGACAAACACAAGTGTTAGTAAAGACACATAATATAATTTACACTTATCTAAAAAAAAAAAAAAAAAATTTGGATACTACATAAAACACATAAACTACTATAAATAGAATAATTAAATACATGTTACACACCAATTAAAATTTTAGATCATTTTCATTCAAGAATGTCGCCAAAATATTAATTAATTTAGGAGAGAAGTGTGAGAGAAGGGAATGAAAATTGGTTGGGAGAGGAATATTGCATTTGGAAATTTTTTGGTATAGATCGAAAGATTTGTTGTTTAAGGAGCAGGAGAAGAAAATATGGTCTAAAGTACCCTCCGCAAGTCCACACTCGCAAAGAGAATTATCCCGAAAATGGATCTTACTCAAGAACACTGGGCTGCAACAATGACCAAGTCTCAGTCTACAGAGTGACGAAACAGTCTTCTTCGACAATTTAGGGCATTTAAAGAACCAAGGTCTACGTTGGATTTCGGGCTGTATAGCTGCATAGTAGATGCCCTTGGTTTTAGAGGTCGTCTTCCATGTTTCAGTCCACGAGTTAAATAACTTGGGTTTGGCACCATTCCGTAAATCGTAGTTATGAACCACATAGTGCTTTCGATCAGCCGGATTCGATGTGGCGTACTTTGCTAACGAATTAGCGCACTCATTGCCAACAATACCCGAATGACCGGGGATCCAGGCTATCTCGATGTCCAGGCCGTTTTGGGAACATTCAAATAACAAGTTCTTAATATCTACAACGATTTTACTATGGATTTTACTATGGAATTGATTTTGTTTTAAGGCCTGAATACTACTAAGGGAGTCTGAAAAAATTACTGATCTTGTTATTTGATGGGATATAATATAGTGTATGGATTCAAGAATCCCAATACACTCTCCCGTAAAAACTGACGATTCTGGTGGACATTGGAAAAGTAAAGCGATTCTTGAGTTTCTAAAATAAACTGCCACACCGGTACCTTCGGTTTCAGACAATTTTGAGGCATCCGTGAAAAAGAAATTCCACCCTTCCCAGTAGCGTTTAACAGCTAACTCAAAGTCGGCTTTTGCATTTTCGGAATTCTTTGATATACCCAGTCCCATAACGACTTTTGGTTCGAAGTAAATCGCCTCATATGCGGAGGAGAAGACCGGGAGGATTGGATATTGACAAATTGGCGCGGTGAGCCGTTTAAGTTCTCTGTACCTATTTATCAATAGGGGAACTGTTTTATTGTTCCAATAAGGGGAATTATTATAGGAAAGGTCGATTTGTTCTAAAATTGGGAGTAAGGGATGGGATGAAAGAGAAAAAGCTTTAGATAGAAAACGGTCTGCCAAATACTGTCTTCTGTGGTGTAGAGGCGGTTCTGCACATTCAACTTGAAGTGCATTAATAGGAGATGATTTCATGGCTCCAATGATGATTCTCAAGCACCTGGCCTGAATGCTGTTTAATTTTTTCAGCGCTTCTTTGTTGCAGGGCTCAATGAGGAAGCTGCAGTAGTCCATAGCGCTTCTTGTCAACGCATTATATACCAGTTTGAGGGTATAGGGGTGAGCTCCCCACCATACCCCGGCCAGGGCCTTAAGGACCGACACAGAGCGTTCACATTTTTTGACCGTGTTGTTTATGTGGTCAATCCCGGACAATCTTGAGTCCAGAGTAACTCCCAGAAACCTAGCCTTATCCTTAACAGGAATGATTTGCCCATCAATACTAATATCAACTGGGGGTACGGAACGTTTGCGGGTAAAAATTACAGCTGAACTCTTTGGCGCACTTAAAGACAAACCGTTATCGAGTAGCCATTGATTTAGTGAGGACAGAGAGACGTTCATTGAGAGAGCGGCATCCTAAATGGAACTGCCGGAGACTACTAAAGCAATATCGTCAGCATACTGAAGGATTTTACAATCAAAATTGAGGGATGAAGATAGGTTAGCTGTATAGATGTTATACAGTGGGGGACTAAGAACAGATCCTTGAGGTAATCCTCTCCAGACCGTTCTTTGATCAGAGTCAGCCCCAGGTATTCTCAATTGAATGATGCGGTTGGTAAAGATGTCACCTATAATACGACAAATCCTAGCCGGGATTCTCAGCTCGTGCAGTTTTTGCCTGAGGTTAGGGAGGAGGACCGAATCATAGGCAGCAGATATGTCCAGGAAGACAACAACCACAGACTCACTCCTGCTGAGGGCCAGTCGGACCGCTGAAGTGAGGATACCTACACTATCAGCTGTGCCCAGACCTTTCCTAAAACCGAATTGAGTCGTCGGGAGCAGCCTCCTGTTCTCCACCAGCCACTCTAATCGATTCTTAACCAAATGCTCTAAAAGTTTTATAAGTATGGACGATAAAGCAATAGGTCTATATGAGCAATGATCACTAGGGTCTTTGCCTGGTTTTAATATCGGGATAACAACTTGAACCTTCCAATCTTTGGGAATGTAGCCGGAAGTGAAGCAGAAGTTAGCCAAGTCCAGGTAATATTGGTGAGTTTTTGGACCAGCTTTAGAAATAAAGGAGTAGGTGAATCCATCCACTCCCGGAGCGGAGTCTCTGACATGGGATAGAACCGATTTTAATTCTTCCAAACTAAATGGCATGTTCATTGGGTCGGCAGTGTCGTCTGCATCATCAATGCCACTACTGCACTCCTCCACGCTCGGAACATAAGCTGGAGCGATTTTTGAGAAGAACTGGTACCCCAGTTCCTCTGGGATGTTGTTGGAAGAAACGGGTGCTAGACTGCTTCTGAAATGCCTCACCTTCCGCCAGACTGTCGAGACGGGTGTGGACGGACTCAGCGAACTACAATATTTTGACCAACCTTCACGTTTTTTTTTCTTTAAGAATTTCCTGGACTTAGCTAATATCTGCTTGAAGGCGATGAGGTTATCCAGGTTCATATTACAGTTAACAGTCTTTTCAGCCTCATTCCTGGCCTTGATCATGTTAGTGCATTCCCTATCCCACCAAGGCGGAGGAGGAAGTCTACCGGACGGGTTTTTTTTGGGCAGGAAACAATCATCTGCTGTGGAGGAAATGGTGGAAGAGAAGGATGAGAAACATTCGTGGGCATTGTGAGTGCCAACTTTTGGAAGGGAAGATATTCTTGAGTCTACAATTTTGGAATATAAGTCCCAGTCTGCCGAATTAAGTTGATGTTTTAAAAGGGGGGAGGGGACTTTAACCGGGATATTTTTGGAAGGGAATTCAATTATGATGGGATAGTGATCACTTCCATGGGTCATATCCAAGCGACGCCAAACGAGGAGACTGGATATATTGGATGAACAGAAAGTCAAGTCAACACAACTATTGCTCTGCCCAGGAGCCGATCTGCGTGTAGCACTGCCATCGTTGATGAGACATAGGTCTAGATCATCCAATATATCCAGCAAACCTATGCCAAAGTTATCACAAGTGTCCGATCCCCAACGATAATGGTGGCAATTAAAATCCCCCATGACCAGTAATGGACCGCTAACATTGCATAGCAAATTTTTTATTACTGGAAGATATTCGAGTTTTGGGTGTGCAACATAAAAAGAAAAAATATTTATATCCTCAGCCTTAACAGCGACAACATTTATGTTGTCGCCAACCAAGGTTAGAGGAATCTGGGAGTATGATACTTTGCTATTGATGAGCAAAGCACATCCCCCATATCCATCAGCTCTATCATTACGAACACTGCCAAAACACGGCAACCTGAAATTGCTATCAGGCAAGAGCCATGTCTCGGCAATGCCGCAAACCGATGGTTTAAATTTATTAATCAAGTAGGTAAGGTCAGATTTTCTGGGAGTAATACTCCTCACGTTCCACTGAAGTAATGTCAGGGGATGGAACATCGTGGATAAAGTTTAGGATAGAGGTCAGTTTTGAGGCAACGTGGTCAGGTATTGATCGGGTTGGACTGGATAATACGGACAATAACATGTTGGTAATGAACTCTAATATATTCCTAGAGTTGTTCTCTTGTCTATAATTCAATGGCTCTGCAACTTCCGTTGGAAGGGCACAACCGTTTCTACTAGGGGAGAAGGAGTAATTTTGTGCAAGTTCATGGTGGACTTGTCTATTGTAGCCAGGTGAAAGAGGAGTGTGGGTCTTGGGTTTCAAAAATACCGTTTTACGGTATGCTTTCTGGGTTACAGGTATGGGACTTGTGGGAGGGGATTGAGAAATATTTACATTAAGTTTGTTATGAGGAGAAGACTTAGAAACTTCAGCATATGATCTGGAAACAGGAGGGAATACCCGACTTGCTTCCGCATATGAGATTGATTTCTCTGACATCAGAGCTTTGATGCTCTTCTGTCGTCCCAATTCAGGACAAGCACTGTCATTTGCGAAATGGTTACCAGTACACGAAACACAGAAGCTCGATTCCTGGGTGGTTTCACATCCATCCCCTGGATGGTTATCACCACACTTAAAACACCTTGGTTTCGATCGACATAAGGTGCGAGTGTGTCCAAAGCGACAGCAATGATAACATAGGATAGTTGGGTAGGTGTATCTCTCAACTGGAAGAGATGAGTAGAAGCTGATCACGCGTTTGGGTAGGACTTGTCCATCAAAAGTTAAAACTACAGTTTGGGTAGGCTTCCACTCAGCAATTCCAGAAGAGGTAACCTTACGGTTCATCCTTCTGGCCTTGATAACAGGGCCACAGCCTTCCGGAACCTGGATATTTTGGATAACCTCATCCTCCGACCACTCAATCGGTATATCCCTAACGAGGCCCATTCGTGTGATGTTAAATTGAGGGATTGCAGCAATGTAGTTATTCTTTCCCAAAATTGTGTTATTTAGGAAACTGTTTGCGTCCTGGTGTGTTTTAAATTCAACTGACACACGATTTCTGCCTATGCGTTTGATCCCGTCCAGACGTACATTATTGACGTTATTGTTCGTCAAAAACATACCAAACTTTATTGGTTGTAGCACAGTGCCTGAAGTCTGTTGATCTTTAAGAGAAACATGGACAATGTAGGGTGGATTGTCTCTCTTTGTATATGTTAATCTGCCGGTTAAATTTTTTGGCATTTTTGGCGGTATGTTAGTAGTCGCAGGGGGTGAACCAGCGACTCTTTTACGACTAGGAGTCTCCGTATCCATATTGTCTTGCGAGGGTACTTCAGCGACATGAGGGAGGGTAACAGTGAGGATACTAGGGGAAATATCAAACAGTTCATCGGGGGGGTCAGGGTCAGGAGGCTTTTTCGAGTTCATTTTGGATTAAAAAGGACAATCACAAACAAAAAACAAACCTTAAACCAAGAACGCACACACAAGGAAAGGTCTCGATCAAGTTTCACACACAGATGTTCACTAAAATCGAAAAAAATTCGTAGCACTGGGAAAAGCACGTGTTAAGCCTTCACCACTACCAACAGAAGTCAAACCTCGATTCCTAAAGCCCGTCAATTCTAAGAAGTATTCTAAAAAGTCCTTTTGACAGTTCTAACAGATTAAAAAAAGGGATGGGGTCAAAGAAATCGATTACTATAATTTCCGATTCTTAAGATAGGTATATCGATTTCATTTCTTTTCGTGACACATTAGTGATTTTACCTGCAAAGATTTATTTAAAATAACAATACTTACCAACATAATGTAAATTTTAATTATACATTTTCCTTGACAGTTGATGTCAGCTGAAAATTAAGTAAGATTAAATACTAGAAGCTTGCATTGAAAACGGTTCGTTATAAATTTCCGAGTAATCGAATTTAGTAAGTTCGATTACTCGGAAATTTTTAACGATTATTCGTATACAAGTGAATTTGAAAAGTCGTAACACTACGTTATAGAACCTTACAACGTGACTTTGAAGCCAAAAAAAAGCAATCTATTGTATATATGTGTTATTTTGCTTTGTTTGAATGATTTAAATTTAGATTTGTTGATTAAAAATTTAATGTCTTGCAATAGAATAAAGATAGTTTCATAATTCAATGGTTTTACGGAAAAGATAATAGAAATAGTGACATGATTGTTGATTTTACGAAAGCGCCATCTATTGGTGGCGTTAAACTACTAAACTAACAAACGAAGTCGGTCCTCGCACAAGTGTTCGAAATAGTTACAACAGTATCCCATAGGGGGCCAAATTATAAAGTTTAATAAATAAACTAAATAATTATAAAAATGTCAATAGGTAACCAAAGTAGAGCTTATTTTACGCTTGAAGGATTTTTTTTAATAATCAAGAGCAGGTAGAGAAAACATAAGAGTACTTACCGGCGACAGAGGCTGCTCTTCATCTGGCAGTAAGCCAGATAGAAGCAGCGATTCATCAGAAAGGTATCTGCCTCGGCACTTTTATGGACATCGAAGGAGTCTTCAACAAAACAAACTTCTCCAGCATAAGTGCCGTCCTCTCCAAGCACGGGGTAGATAAGGTATTAATTGACTGAATTGCTAATGTGCTAAGCAAACGAGCAGTTCGCCTTGAGGAAGAACAGCAGTTGGCCTTGATAGTCAGAGGCTGCCCACAGGTACTCTCTCCGCTACTGAGGAATTTGGTTTTCAATGAACTTATCACTTTACTTAACGCGAATCGTTCCTACACAATAGGGTATGCAGACGACCTTGCAATCCTTGTACCTGGGAAGGTGAATGGAACGATCTGCAACCTCATGCAACAAGCACTGCGTATCGTGGAACGATGGTGAGGGAATATGATCTGTCAGTGAAATCCCTCTAAAACTGAATTAGTCATGTTCACGCAAAAACGAGCACTAGGGCGCTTCGATCTGCCTAAACTGTTCAATACAGAACTCCAGTTGCCAAACGAGGTCAAGTATTTGGGGATTACCCTAGACAGTAAAATAAACTGGAGAACTCATCTAGACAATACATAAAACAGCGCTTGCATCACCTTCTGGCAATGCAAAAAATTATAGGTTAGAGGTGGGGCCTATCCCCCAAAGTCATACTCTGGCTGTATAGCGCAGTAATTCGGCGCCGTGGTGTGGTGGCTCTGCACCAAATTAGCCACAGCCGTAAACCAACTACAACACATGTAAAGGCTGACCTGCATGTCTACTACGGGCTGCATAAGGACTACTCCGACTGCAGCTCTCGAGGCCATGTTGGGACTTCCCTCGCTCCACCTGCTCATATAAAAGGAAGCGTCGATGGCGGCAGTACGCTGTAGTTAAGTAAGCCCTGGCTGGAGGCTTTGATTCTCGAATCGAGGCCGCCACACACAGGCAAGTTCGGTTAAGCAGCCGACAACCTCCTAGTTTGACCTGCGAGAGGCCACACACAAAAAAAAACGGCAGTACGCCTCAAAAAACTGGATTTCTTGGGTAAGAGAGAAACACAACACACCGCTCTGCTCGCGGAACTCGATAATGAGCTTCCCATAACGAAAGCAATCAACGACTGGATACCTATGCAATTTATTTTTGATAAAAATACAAAATCCAACTGCATGAAGATCACCGCTGTTAAGGGCTGCGACCGCAAATCTATTTCGCAGCCTTTTGGGGCTATGCCAGACACTGGCCTACATCAGAATGTTGTCCCAGTGTTGGTCACCACTCACTTTCAAGGAGCTAACGACCGGATGTCGTAAGGCTGCAAAGAATGTTGGATACAATATACATAATGAAACTCATCACACATCGAGTCCGGTACTGTGTGAAACATTAACCGTAAATAATAAGACTCGCTATTATTGGAACGCATGGTATTACCCTGTCGGTTTCCATTGCAGTGAGAGACTACTTACCTACTTACTCAATAAGCATCTTTCTCTGATTAAGTACCTATATTTGTTTGTTTTTTGGCGGGATTCCAAAGGGTAATATTTCGTGTGTTGTGCTATGCAGAACTTGTGACGAGTCTCTGAGACGTTAATCGGACTGATCAACGTTGAACACTAAAATTGGTTATTGAATAGCGTCTCTGAGTGTGGCAATTGGTGTAACTTCACCAAGACACTACCTTCTAACTTTCTCCTAGGCAGCTTAGGGTTAGCGCAATTCCTTCAATCCTTCAAACAGTTTCTCCTGAACTAAACGACAAACTGTTCCAACTTTTTGCTTTGATCAACTTTAGTCGTATCAGGAAGCACAGACTGTATTTTATTTGGGACTCGAACCGTCACCCGAAATCAGGTCCTATTTCTAACGCTATGTCCACGCTCAACGCTCTCTTGGACTCTTAACCTGATTGTAATGTATTCGCGGATGAATGGATGAAGATCTTGTCAAATTTTTGTGAGATGATCGAATGACTGCCGTGTTGTTATATTTTGTGTAAAAAACATGACTTTAACAAATGTAAATGACCTTTGGCCATGTTAATTTACAGTCAATGATTAAATACATATTTACTTTTCTTGCCTTTTTTTGGTTGGGTTGGTAGGCCTTGCGTGACCAAAGTTATAACAATTATATGAGTAAAATTAAAGAATAAGATTGATAAAATCCGCTGTCTGTTGAATAAACGAACGTCTCAATACATGACCGTACCTTCACTTTACATTACTGAAATATTAGATTAATATTTCAGTAATATAAAGTGAAGGTCAGTATCTGATAAACTGCTTCAAAAGTGCTGATGTAGAAACCAGACTGTCAATAAAAAAGAAGTAAGAACGCAAAAATATGTTAGAATTTCAGTACAGTAAAAAAAATTAAACTAACCAAAAAAATGTATCTGAGATTCAAAATCATATCGTTCTGCGTGCCCGTCTAGCTACTCCACTGCGCTATGGTGATCGTTGATTTTTGTCTAAAATAGGTGTTCTTAATAAACGTAATTATGACGTTTATTACTGCCTGGCCCTTTATCGACGATAGCGTGATGATTTTCGTTTAAAATAGTAAATTTGTAGCTGAATTTGTTTATTTACTTAAATTTGCCACAAGGAATGCTGAATGAAAAAATGTCGATGATATGTTAAAAATAAGCTGAAAATTGTTTTATTACTGTATTCGAAGTACCAATGTATATTATATGCAAAACAGATGACAAAATACTCAAACAATAATTACTATAACTGGGGATCGAACTCGCGGCAAATATCGTTCAATACCGACATTTTGGAATATTGCTTACCCCCCATAGCAATTAGCGTGATAATTTATTGATTAGCTTATAAGTTGCCCTAATCTATAAGGATTATGAATGCAAAATTTGAACAGGATCGGTTCAGTAGTTTTTGCGCCAACCGTAAACATCGAAAAATAATTTTACTGTTATATTATATGTATTATAGGGCAAAACTGTTTTAGATTTACTCTATAATAGGAATTACTCCTATATCGTGGAACGGTTATGTTCACAAACATTTAAACTCACATACACAACACACACATATCCGAAACATCTACCTATCTGGTAGGCTATACAAATATTTGTTCAGTTTGGGAAACGAACCCTTATAACTTTTGTGTATAAGTTGAATCGAAAAATTAATTGAATTAAGTTTTAATTGAACTTTCACCGAGATAACTGGTGCACGGTCTAGTAATTAAATGAGCATAATCATTGATTGAACTACAAATCGTTGGCTTCAAAGTTCACGCAGACCACAGACAATGCCTCAGGGAATATTCTCAATAAGTACATTATAATTCAGAATAAGGTCCTGATGAGATAAATTTTGGAAAACGCAGCCACCCACAAGGTGGAACGATGACCTGGTGAGGGTCGTGGGAATGATGGATGCGAGACGCATAGGATCGGTGGTTACGGCAACGCTTGGGGCCCATGTGCATCAGTGGACGTCTTTCGGCTGAAATGATGATGACGATGTTGAGAAAACTTGCCTGCGCAATTTCAGAAACTAATTGTATACCATGCTTTTTAATCATAGGACCAGAAGGTATTTACGTACAAAATTTCAGTTAAGTAATAGTTATTGATACTTAAAAACAACGGTTTTCTTTAGTCTTATTATTTTGTTAATACAGATACACGTGTAAATATTTGTGCCAAGACTTACAACCTGAGTACCTAATGGAAACACATGAATTTAAGAACACTGTAGACTCCACGAATTCTTAGATTGCTTTCTGTTACGACCACTCACTTTTTTAATATGATTATTTTTATTGTGCTTTTGGGTACAATATTGACTGGTCTACACTGTTCTTACACAATATCTATTAATACTGGAATAATGGAAATATTGTAAAATCAACCACTTATTTTAAAAGAGTGAACCATGAAGTTTCTTGCCGGTTATTCTCCATATGAAACGACCAATTTGGAACCATGCACTAGCTTCTAACGTTTAATAAGTGCCCATGGCCAACATGGGCACTTATTAAACGTTAAACGGTAACCATACTATGTGAAATAAAAATATTTTGAATGTTTGAATTTGAATTAACAAGAGAACATTAAGACTTGAAAGTCACAGATTTTGTCTAGTTTGGGAGATAGGGTTTCAGGGGTCAGAGTCAGGGCCTTTCTATTGTAAATAAGATTTCCTGTAGTACCTACATGTCATCGTGGAGGCAATCGGCGACTTCTTGCCTCGGGCCCTGGTTCAGGTGTTCGGATCGAGCACAAAAAGAAATCGGAATAGTATTTATATTTCGATGCAAGTGTTTGTCCACTTTGCAACCGAGGCGGAAATAAGGTTTTGGGGCCCGAACTAAACTGTGAAGCAAAAGAAACGCACTGCGCGTGAAATGCATTGCAAGCCTATGAGAGGTGCGATAGGAACAATTTTTCTAAGTGTGTCAAAAAATAACTGACTTGCCAAACACCTCCTTAATCATTTGATTGATCCAAAAACAAAATTAATTATCTCGCAAGTGCACAACCTCGTAAGGCCAGAATTGATGACCTAACCTCACCGAATTATTTGATCACGAACCGTTTACAAAATGTACGGCGATTTGGTGAGTAATTTTTACGTACCCATTTATCGGATTAGGTTTTGTTGGGAGGCAGATTCGATTAATGCGTATGGGATCGAGTTTGATGTAAAGGATATTGATGATGAGGTAAGGAAGGTTTGACAGACTTCCACACTTGATCGACAGCCTGTTAATTGCTATTTTGAATGTGTAAACACTTATATGTAGGGGCTTATGTCCATTTATTTAACGGGTTAAGAGATTTAGGGCGGAATTCACCAATAAAACTAATCGCATTTTAACGTTTGGCTCACATAATCTAAATAATTATAGAATAGCGTTGACTTGTGACAATTGTATTATAGAAGAATACATCGTACCTGGAAGCTAATTTGTCAGCGAACATTTTTTTTTTTCATTAAAAGATTAGTACAAAGCATAACTATAAATCTTTATAATGTTTCCTCAGCTGGGACTTGGGTGTACGCTCCTCTCTAGCAGAGGGAATGGGCGGTAATCTACAACACGGTTTTGAATTCAAAAAACTTACAAATGCTGAAATGCGATGAATCATACACTTCAAGCTTAGTTATATAAACATTTTTATTCACATTTATCAACACAATTGCATATTTATTATTCTAAAAACAAACAGTTACAAATACACGGATTGGTAGGACACGTTTAGTATTCAATAATTTAAAGTATACTGCCTCTAGTCTGTCCTATACACTGTTAGAGTCCTTTCAATTTTCACAATTAATAAATTGAATCTTTTTATAAAAGAACCTGTGTAATAAGATAAATATTACCTACCTATATACGCAAGAGAACCAAGGTCGCCGACATAGTCCGAAGACTCTCAAGTGGCAGTGGAAAAGGCACATTGCTCGTAGAACAGATGGTAGATGGGGCCGAAAGGTTCTGGAGTAGCGACCGGCGCACTGGAAGACGCAGTGTTGGAAGGCCTCCCAAAAGGTGGAACGATGACCTGGTGAGAGGCGCGGGAATGCAATGGACGCGAGACGCACAGACCCGGTCGTTATGGTGACACTTGGGGAGGCCTAAGTCCAGCAGACTGACTACCTATAAACGGCGGCGACGACGGTGAAGTGCCAATACCTTCTAACTAACAAAATTACTTTTTAGCGCTTTAAAGTCAAATGAGTGTTACCGCATGTTTTTGTGGAATCTCTGAAGCGAATATTTAATTGCAACTGCACTAAATTAAATTGTGGAAACACTTCCTAGCTAAACCAACATGTAAATTTTTAGTATTACCTCCTAACGTTTCTTAGATAAAAAAAAATTGACTTCGACAGTTAGGAGTTTTTGTCACTTCGCCGTCGGTCGTTCTAAATACATACATATGTATGTATTTAGAAATATATAAGTATGTTTATCAGTTGTTTAGTACCCATAACACAAGCTCTGCTTAGCTTGGGACTAGACGGCGTTGTGTGATAGTTGTGGTATATTATTATTATTATTCTAATATCTGGTTTTTAGAAAAATCACGTGATCGAGAAAATTAATCTGAACCGGGCATCCATCCAACTCGACATACATTTTCACTGTTTTTCGTACAACCACTCATACGCGATTACGACGTTATTACACATTTTTCATTAGCTATTTTGGAAACATTGTATCTTCTGGATATTATCTAGGCTTCTATTGAAATCAATTTATAAATTTGTGGAAAACTAATCCAAAGACCTCTGAAAATCAGCTATTTTGCATGAACTTTGACACTTCATAACGTACTCAAAAATTTAAAAAGTCAAAAACGTATACAATAGAAGCCTTGCAAATTTAATCAAGATTCTGAATCACGATATTTTTTTTTGCGCGGACGTGGCACATATTTCCCAGAATGTTGATAATTTGTAAGCTAGTCCTAAGTTTGCATCATTTCCCGTAAATAAAATGTTTTTCTATCTTTCTTTCATATTTTATATATTAATCTTTAATCTTTCTATATATATAAAAATGAATAGCCGTTCGTTAGTCTCGCTAAAACTCAAAAACAACTAGACCGATATGGCTAATTTTGATCTTGAAATATTCGATATAGCCCAGGGAAGGTTTAAACGGAGAGAAAAAATCACGAAAAGAAATCCGAATACAACGCCATCTCTAATTAAAATGTCATTATAAAAATATTAATTATGCTGTTCTGGTAATGCCAGTAGATGGCGGTATCCTTACTATTAGGCAGTACGGAGTTCGCCAGGTCAGCTAGTTTCTTAAATATTTATAATATTGTAAAGGCGAAAGTGTGTGTGTGTTTGTGTGTATGTTTGTTACTTATTCACAGTCGAACGG
This sequence comes from Mythimna pallens, assembly GCA_961205895.1. NCBI lineage: Eukaryota > Metazoa > Arthropoda > Insecta > Lepidoptera > Noctuidae > Mythimna > Mythimna pallens. Next base: position 8,796,593 of record OY540831.1, on the reverse strand, counting down.
TTGGACGGATTTGGAACACAGAACAGCTGCTCAACCTTTATTCTCCAGTCTCTCCTTTAGCTGCTCCAGTTCGATCGTGTATGGAGTAGGTACTGCTCTCATCTTTGGGATGGGTCTGCCAAATATCAGCTTGATGCCCAGGAGTCGATTGAGAAGCGAGTCAAGAGGATCATCGGTGATGATGCACTTGTCGAATAAAACTTCAAAGTCTTGTGTGAGTTGCTGGCCTGTCGGTTTTCTATCCTTTAGATTACGGGAATTTGCGTTGGAATTGCACAATTTAATTCCACCAAGTCCGTTTGAACATTAGACCACTAGATGTACGGCGTTGCGCCATCGGTACATGGTAGACATCCCACCCAAAAATACAAAGCTTTTTTTTTGCTTTTGGGAACACATTCATTATACGTACAGCTAAGGAGTGGAATACTCTACCAGGGTCTGTGTTTCCTAATAGCTACAACCCAGGGGTTTTTAAGTCAAGAGTAAATAAACCACTAGGTTACTTCTAGGCAAGCGTGCTCCATCGTCGGCCACATCATCGCTTACCATCAGGTGATATAGAGGTCAAACGCGATCCTATCAATAATAATAATAAAAAAAACACGGGTAGACTAAGTCCTGGAATAGTATATTCATAAACTTTTATCCTATAATGTATATGTACTCTTGGGATAGTTTTCTGCTCAGGAGAAGTCACTTGTAGCAGCTAGTTGTTTAATATAGGTGACTTTAAAACAAACTTCAAAAGGTGGTTTTGCCTACCGGTGTCTGTTTCCTATTACTAATCATATATTACTCTTTAAGTCAAGAGTTACTTCTTTAATTTATGCTCTGTTTGCTTTTTATGCTCTTTTTTCCTTTTTTTTTTTTCGGTGTCTTCTTGGTAAGCGTGGTCCATCGTCGAATACATCATCCCTTACTGTCAGGTGCTGAGATTAAGGTTCAAGGTAAGTCTTACAATTTCATTTTTATGAATGTTGCAAAAAATATGATAAAGAGTTAACAGAATTTTCCACTTCATCAGGGCAATTTTTTATTTACCAATAAAAATAATAATTATACAAAAAAAAAACACAACCGACTTCAAAGTAAAAAAAAAACATTGAAAAGTGCAAAATAACTTTAATTTCGGAAGTCGGTGTTTCTATAACAGTTTTGTCTCTTCGTTATTACACCGACTTCCGAAATTAAAGTTATTTTGCACGGTACTTTTCAGTGTTTTTTTTTTTACTTTGAAGTCGGTTGTATTTTTTTTTGTAAAAACTTTTTATTTTACACTTTTTAGTTAGGTATGGTTCCACCACTAAAAAGTACCCCTCAGACAAACTTAAATACTTTATAGCCAGAGTGCATCTCATGACAATTCTAATAATCCCAAACACGGTTAGATTACATTAATTTATTTCACAGTTCCGGTGCTTAACTTCAGGCTTCATCATCAGATCAGTTCGATATATTCCCCCTCTACTTTCAGTCTGTCATCGACTACACGTATAAACAAAGCAATTTTACTTGTTACGATGGTTCTGCTGTGATCCTATGAGGAGTTCTGTTCCATATCTTCGAAGTTCATGATCAGATAATAACAATATTTCTACGGGACCAACTCTGAAGCATAACCTGTTAATCAAAAAATATTAATTCTAAATCGGTCCACAATTGACCGAGAAATCGGTGAACATACATAAAAAAAACATACATTCAACCGAACATATAACCTCCTCCTTTTTAAAGTCGGTTAAAAAGGCATTAATTTGTTTTGGCATACATGTATCTATATACATACCTATTAAAATCAATATAGTATACGATTGAATAATTAGTAACGTCTCTAAGCTATTTACAATTTATTAAGTTATTTACAATTTACCCCATCCCTTGGAACACGCACACAAATAATACCAGCTGTCCGTCCTCGAAGCACTAGTGGTGTGCCGTGTCCCACAAATATTTGTCGATAGTTTAACACGGACGTGCAGCGCTTGGCATCATTGTCACGTACGGTCGCATCGGGAATGCTATATTGCGCAAAACAATGCAAACCTACAATTGTGTAATGGGGAAGATGAATAGAAGCATCCAGGAATTGGGTGATACGCAGAGATTGATATGTAAAATATAGGTTTATTTAAATTACAAGTACTTTTCATGACATATACATATCTTGTTATTATTTGATGGCACGATTGGCACATTGGATGAACCATTGACAGCTCCACTGCGCGTCGCGGATTTGATGTCCACACAAAAAAATATTTATATGACTTACAGGTAGTGGGATAGCAGTCAAGCACTAGTTTACATCATTAAAAAAAAATGTCCCAACTCAAAAGAATAAAATTACAAGAACCTTATCAAAACGTATAGCAGTTCAAGATAAAACGAACGAAGACGGACACCTTCCCCTCCGTTATTTCCCCCGTGCCCACTGATCTGTTTTTTCGCAACGATAGAGAATATTTTTTTCCTTTTGTTGTTACGAGAGTAAATGCTCGATAGGTGTCCTGATAAGAAGCTTTGACAAATCACTTTGAGCCGCCGGCAACCGAAAACGTGTGTGATCAAAGAAACCGTTTACGACATTAAGGCGCGACATTGCGACAACGAACGTTGAGACTGTGGAATGTCATAGAAATAGTCATAAAAGTCAAATCAAATCAAAAACATTTATTTCAAAATAAACCATTTCCAAGACGTTTAAATTGCCAAAATATCGATCAGTCAGAAAAATTAAGCTAATTGTGTTTAAAGAAGTTTATTCTCATAAAAGACTACAGTCACTTACATGCGAAATATGGAACAAACAGTGCTTATTATTAGTATTTTCGTCGTTCATAAATACATGTTTTTTATTTTATTTTATCAGTAGTTACTTCTACAATGTATTCAGTGGTAATTGGCTGCTAGTGGATTATGAATAATATTTTTCTTTCTGTCGGGCTAGTTGTACTTTGAATACAACATAGGAGCTTACATTTTTAATGGTCGACGCTTAATTGCACATTTTAAAGCAAAGATATTTATAATAAAATAATAATAATAAATTTTTATTTCGGACAATCAAGAGTCCATAAAACATTGCGCATTCAGAAACAAATTACACACACAGAAAGAAATTACATATACATTACACACTCCATAAGGAGAAGAACATGTAAGAAACTCCATGGACACTTTTAAATCATCAAGATTAACCATGGAGTCTCTTGGAGTTATTTTCCATAGGAAACGATCAATTGGAACCGTACACTAGCTTCTGGCGTTTTATAAGTGCCCATGTAACCCTTTGTGAAATAATAACAATTTGAACTTGAAACAGTTTTTACTTGATAACAGTTAGGACTGAAACCAGGGCCTCAAATCTGCCATTACAATAGTGTCAGAATGGTCTATCATTCATTTCATAATTGTTTATTTTGACAAGTTTGGTAATCTACTAATATAATGGCGTCATTATGACTTTCCAATGGTCAACCACTGATAATGCATTGAAAGAAGTGGCATAGAATGGAATCTCGTACATATTGACAAATGAATATCTGACGTATGCGGTAATCTGCCAAAATTTTGACAGTCATTCTACTATAACTCTAGTACGAGACTATTGACCGATCAATGATCGATCATTATGAATTAGCAGATTACGAACTTTTAGCAAAATGAAAATGGGATCGACGAATTTATAAAAATAGCAGACTTGGGCCCCAGGTTCTTCAACCTCCCTATCTGTCATATTTTTACTCAACAACACGGCACGCGGACAGAAATATATTTTTTCCATATTATTTGTCGCAAATCCAATTATCGCGAGCGGATATACGTTTTGGTGGTTACTTGCCTTAGGAGGAGTGTGCAAGCAAATCCGGCGAAATCAATAGTGCTTTAGGGCTGTTGGGAGATTGGCAATCAAGTTAAAATAAGTAATATGTGATATTTAGAGAAGACTATACCATTGATTTGTTCTTTTTTTAAGTGAGAAAGTAATTATCTTGTCTGATTAGCTGTTTTACTGGTATTTTTGTTAACATGGTGTTAACAAAATTACCAGTAAAACAGACAAGCTATATTCGAAGCTTCTTCGAACATCGAATCTATATTGACCAGAAAAGGGTCCAGGTTAGTTATAATAATAATATAATATTCCATATCTTTATCACAACGACATCTAGTCCCAAACTAAACAGAGCCTGTGCTATGAGTACTAGACAATTAATAAACATAGGTACTTATATATTACTATATATATACAAAATAAAGGTAAATAACACACATACACACATCAAAATATCATGCTTATGTCTGCTTGAACGTGAATAACAAGTGTGGAAGGAAGAGAACAGTTTTTTTTGCTTGTGATTAAAAATAATCGAGAACAAAATATTGAGTTTGATTTTTTATAAAATACCATTTCACTGTCGAACAATCATTATTTCATTTTCGATACGATTTTAGTGAGACAAAATCAAATCAGCCCAAAATTCCCCCATATTGGTTGTAGTATGTAGATTCAACGCTGTCTGAGACTAAGTAAACGCAATATCTTGCCTAATTGAATTCAATCCGCGTCTCGCGGGGACTGTCAAAATAATTCGATTACCTTCGAATTTACCAAGGAATTGGCTGTTATAATGATCGAAATTCAAATTTTGATGCTATCGCTATATTAAAGAATGATAATTCGATGCTTTAAATAGATTTTGCCGTTAACCTAAGTTACTTTTTGCTGTTGACACTTTGCTTGACCCAAGGGCTAGTTTTTGCTTTGGACAGACGATAGGTATTGGCATACAGCGTGGCAATGCTACCAGTCTTTTGGGCACATTACCAGTCGACAGCGATGTTTAGAAGTTTTTTGACGCCATATTTTGGTTTGTTTTTAGTTAGTTTTAATTAGTTTAGGGTTTTTATTATTATTTTTATATTTTTACTGTAATTATAGTTAGTTAAGTATTTTTTTTAATGTAAATTATATGTGTTTAAAGGAATTACTTTTTTATTTAAACAACGTTCTTGGAAAAAGAACACTTGATCACGAAGAAAAACAAAAGATGAAAACGCATTTCATTCGCAGTTATCCAGATGAAAATAACAAAAACTCAATGAAGTAAAGATTTAAAAGAAAATCTTTTACGTCACTTCTACGACTGTTCAAGCAGTATCTCACTGTTGCAAATGATTATAAATCTGAGAAGTTTTAAATTCGGTCCGTAACGAATTTGCGTAAATCGGATCCTTTGAGAAAGGTTCTACTCTTCATCGTACTCAAGGGGAAATAGGTACTATTTTGGTATCAAAGGATATTTTGAATTTTAAAATAATGAGGTTTTACTGAAGTTGGATATTTTTAGGCTATTTTGTAAAGAAATAGAAATTAACTTGGGGTATAAAAATTAAATACAGCAGAATTTTTTTTTGTAGTTACCGAAGTAAAGGTAGCCATACACGCTAAGGTATACCTGACAGATTTACCAGCACAGTTATACCTGTCAGGTAAGCTTGTGTGGAAACCTGCACAGTTGTACAACATACACGCTCCGGTTTACCTGTACAACTCAACTGTACAGGCAAACCTGCCAGGTATACCCTAACGTGTATGACTACCTTAAGTTTGTGAAAGATGTGTGGCTAATTAATTTATGAATGGCTCTTATTTAATTACGTAAGCTCTAAGAGGGAGAAATTAGCAAAGTAATTAAATTAGTCTTCATCAGTTATACATATAATGTATGAGGTGTTATTTAATTACTATCTAACGGCTCCTGAGTTAGGTACGTATGTTCTTGTAGTCGAATTTTACGAGATTCTTAAAAATAATGATTTACGGTTTTTTTTTTCGTTGGGAAAATCATAGTGTCAAACTTTTACTGACCAAAAACCCACTCCTGTTCGTTCTTTGCCTTCGTCCCAGGGCCTTGGGTTTCACTTTCACACTACCCGTGGCCCCAGTAGGCTTCGACCCTGCTGGGCCTCTACGATTTGCTGACATCTCCCCGAGGCGCGCGTGGAACAATACGCACCGTCGACGACTTGGGCTCGGTCTGGACGTTTGCCGGACGGTCGGACGGCAGCGAGCTATGACTTACGGTAAGGTCGACCCGGGAAGAGGTGGCGAGATGACCTAGACGCTTTACGCAAGGGCTGGTACGAGATGGCTCGAGAAAATAATACCTGGAAAAAGTCGGGGAGGCCTTTGCCCAGCTGTGGGAAAGTATAAGCTAAATAAAAAAGATAAACGCAGGTATAAACGACACGACGCCCACTAAGGCATTTTTTAAATCGAGCATAATTTTTAAGCTGTCTACACACCGAACCTGCGCCCACACGATCTACCCCGCGGCACGCCCGTCTCCGCTCTTCAGTTGCCCGCCGGCTTTTAAGGAATAGTGAGCACTTGGCAATCACTAATTTATTGTGAACACTGCATGACGCGACTGTCGTGCCGCCGGGAAAATTGTCCAGCTCGCAACTTCTAAAGCCGCCGGGGTCCACCCGCCGGCACTAACCCGCCGTGATTGTGTCGGCGCGGCGGGCCGGCGGCGGCGGCTTCGGTGTGTAGACAGCTTTAGGTATACTCGTTGCCCTTAGATATATTATTTTATTTTTTATACGCTAATGTTAGGTATGTATATGAAGTTAAAATGAAGTTATTTGCATTGAAATAAGTAATTGTCTAGTAAAAATAATTTATAAAGTGTCTAAGTCGATTGTTGCTATTACTAGACCTATTATATCGGACTACATTACCTATACTGCAAAACTAATTAAATTCATGTTTAAATGTTAGCTTGTTTCATAACAATTACAATTTATTTATTAAGTTATTAAGTATTTTATTAAGGTATTAAGTATTTTATTAAGTTATTAAGTTTTAAAAAAACCACCTACAAGTGGTGCAACAAGCCAAAAATTAGCTATAGGCTGGTGATGATAATAATTACCGATTGTAATAAAATAAAAACCCGACTGCGTAAAAAATAACATTAAAAATTAAAAAAAAAAAAATACAATCGACTTCTATGTAAAAACACACTGAAAAGTGCAAAATAACTTTAATCTCGGAAGTCGGTGTTTCTATAATAGTTTTGTCTCTTCGTTATTTAACACCGACTTCCGTTTTTTTTTTAAATCGGTATACAATAATTGACCGAGAAACCGGTGAACATACATAAAAAAAACATACATTCAGCCGAACATAGAACCTCCTCCTTTTTGAAGTCGGTTAATAAAAACTGAAAAGAAAAAAAAACAAGTTCAGTCCAGTAGCATAAAAAATCAATTTAATTTTATTGATTTAAACATATTCTAATACGGAACATATAGATAGCTCTTACTCTAGATTATTTTAATAGATGTTTCTTTTCTAACCTGAGAAGAAACACCGATAAGGGGCCAAAGGTATTTTTTTTAATAATTAAAATGTTTACAATAATTGAAAATAATAGGCCCGTCCCAACTGCCGCCATACGACCTTGATTCAGATCCATAGCATTCATCAGACTTCCGTGACCCTCACCAGGTTATCGGCATTAGGATTTTGGCTTTAAAGTGCAATAGGAATAAATAGTATGAAATCATCGACACACATTACCTTCTGTATACAAAACAAAGTAAGGAATAAAACAAGAACAACATCCGATTTACAATAAAAGTAAAAAGTATGGCAGAAAGTGAAGTACAGTCGGGAAAAGCTTTGCTAGGACTATGCAATTGTCTATTCAAGCATTCAAAAACTTGTCCTACGCGAACTTGCTCTGCTTTTATTGTGTTCATATGAAGTTCTGGGTGGCTGCGAAACGGACGACGGGATTTAGACATCGCGAGTGGAACGTTTGCTGGAATTTTATTCGTTTTTACTGCTTTTCGTAAATATTTAAGGGGATATATAAACAATTATAATAATAATAAAAGTAACCAGTGCACTTAAGCCTCCCAAAAGTATTTTCCATATGTTGCAATAGTTTTCCACCAATTGTGCGTTGTCCTTGTGTGCACTTCAATGAAAATGGTCTAAAGTGCTTCTGCAAGTTAGCTTCCGCCACTCGTCTTCCAAAGATCTAGATCTTTGGAAGACCTGAAAGTCGTGAGATAAATAAGTAGAGGTATAATAATATTCCACAACTTTCACATGATGTCATCTAGTCTTAAACTAAGCAGAGCTTGTGTTACGAGTACTAGATAACTTATATAAAGTACTGCTATAATTATAAATATATACATATTACAAATCAATTACATCCAGCCAGAGAACAAATGATCGTGCTCATCACACAAACATTTGTCATGGGTGGGAATCGAACCCACGACATCCGGCATAGCAGTCAAGGGCAGGAGAGACCCCTCACAGTCTCCTCAGGGATGTGCTCTAACAGGCGTTTTACAAAGAGGGTTCCGGGGTGATCTTTTAAGAGGTCACGGGGCCCTCTTCCATGTGCTGATGGTGATCAACGGGGTAGTTTTAGTGAGGTAAGAATCCCGCATTCCATGGTCTTTTCCTCAAAAGTCCACGCGTCTTAACAAAAAGCCTTCCCCTTGAAAAATAACCTCTAGAGACGCCAATAACCAGGATCGGTTCGGCCATGAGTAGCCAGTATCGGCAGTCAAATTTACTACAGGTGGCGGCATAATCAATCCCTAAAAATTTAAACATATACTCAGAAGTTAATTCCACTTTCCACAATTTATTATCTAATAAATTATATACTTCCAAAATAACTTAAGCTATCAAGTAGTTTTACGTAGAACATCTGCATTTATGTGAGAGTAGTGCAAATAAATTAATTGCCTCGCAAATGCACTTCCTGCGGCGGGGAGCTAAGTTTTCATCGTAGGCATAGAGAAGTAGACTGAGTATTACCATCACAGTATTTCTGTTCTGTAGGAAGAGACAAAGTGAATTTGCGGTTAATACTTGTTTCTTTTCAGTAGAAGGTGATCCTGACCAGTAGTTTCGTCCGCGTAACGGTAGGAAATTATCCCAAGGGAATATACTCACTATACTTATTGTTACTATTTTGGTAAATTTAGATTTTTATTTTAATAAAGTTTATTCTATTCTATTACTGGGATAAAAAGTATCCTCTGAAAGGACCGATGACCTGGTTACACACAAGATCGGTCATTGTGGCGGCATTTGTTCGAGACTTATGTCCAGCTGTTTTAGTTTTTCGGCTGAAATCTATTATAATTAATAGTTTGGCAGGAAACGCTCAGTCCGGTTATCTATATCTTTGTATTTCATCTATTTATTAGTGTCATAATAACAATCCTCCACTCGGGCGGTGAAATGCTTTCGTTTTAATGGCATTCATTTTCCCACAAAAGATACCAGCCATCTCGTAAATGCGTTGCACAGATTAATTGCTTGATACAGAGACAGTTAGGATAAAAATATTACAGCGGTTGATTAAACTTTGAAAATGTAGGTACAAGCTTCTACTAACAAAAATATTTTTTTGGGTGCGGCTTTGTTCGATTTTTTTAATAAGGTTTATTTATGAAATCTTTGTAGCGACATCTATGGCGTCACATAAGAACTAATCCTGCATCGCGCAATTAAAGTTCTCCGCGCGTTTAGAACATATAGAACAGCCCGAAATCATCTATCGGGCAGTTGCCCACTAGACATAACACCCATCTGGCCAGAGGATCCTCCCATTTCAACGGAGGTTTACGGGACTTTACACTTTGTTCCGCCTACTCCCAAATCTTTAATAAATTTCTACTTTCTTCTATACTCCATTCACAATAAGATTAGATATTTAAACAAACCTTTTTTTGCTGTCCGTTCAACCGATTTTCACTTTTATTCCGTTGGAAGCATGACGAATGGCGGCTGCAGTAAATAGTTGGTATTGCAACCACTTTTTGCTTTTAATGCCATCCTTATGTATACGGTATAGAAGTCAAAATTGGTTGAACGGAGAGTAAAAAAAAATTGGAAGAATGGAGTAGCTATAGCGTAAGTTGGTACTGGACTGGCCTGTTGGTTTAGTGGTTAGTGGCCCTGACTGCTATGCTGGAGGTCGTGGGTTCGATTCCCACCCAGGACAAATGTTTGTGTGATGAGCACGATCATTCGTTCTGTGTCTGGGTGTAATTTATCTATTTATGTATTTATTTAGAAATATATAAGTATGTTTATCAGTTGTCTAGTACCTATAACACAAGCTCTGCTTAGCTTGGGACTAGACGGCGTTGTGTGATAGTTGTGGAATATTATTTATTTATTTTATTTAACTTCGTCATTTATAAGTTTTTTATTTTGTGAATGCACTATTTGATCATTATTTCCTGCTCTGGTCCCGTTTTACTTGAAGTCGGCGCAAACATCACGCTGCCACTAACTATTCTTTCATACCATTCCTCACACAATCCACCCATCTTTTCTTTGTCCTCGCGCTCCCTCTATGCATTCACTATTTAATATATATTTTACAAATTATACCATAATTTTCCTGCCCTTATCTCATTTTACTTGTGGTCGGCGCAATACCTTTTTTTTCTACCATCCTGACACCCGTCAGGCTGTCACTATCTCCCTTTTCCTTCACATCACTTCTGACATAATCCATCCATCATCACAAATTGTACCAATAAATTACATAATTTTATTTTTTTGAATTTACCTGGTCTACCTGTATTTGTATTCAAAACAGGTGGTAATAATTCACCATGCAAAAACCGTAGTCCGTACCTCATAGCAGATAACTAAAACCTCCGTAAAAAACCCGAATAAACTTTTAAGGTTGCTGGGACACAAGCGTATGTTTTAAACTGGAAGCTGTATTTTGTAAAAAAAACAGTTAAGCTGTATACGAACGGACGAATGTAATAACGATGCCTTTCACAGAGTGATTGGGAAAATAGCATTACTTGAGTCACAGAGAGCTCAAAGAGAATTCAGTCATATGCGATACTTTTCCGTGTACATCGATGTACTGGGTAAATAACGGCGAAGCTCCGTGGTCGTCTGTTTTGAATTTTTGAGATTTTTATTCGCAGTTCTATTTTCAAATGGGTACGATATTTTTGTTGCATAATTTGTATTTGGTTGAATCATTTGCACTGGTGCGGTGGTCAGGCTTCGACACACTTTATTATATTTATTGTAGATAGATATATTCTTTATTGTGTACCAAAAATAAAAATTACATTAGTAAATTAAAATTAATAGGCAGTCACAATGGGTGGTCTTATCGCTAAAAGCGTTTTTTTACAGACAAGCTTTGGATGGATTTTACAGACAAGGAGAAAAAAGATACGCATGTAGTTCGTGGTGTACTATTTACAATTAAAAAAAAAAAAACCACAAGTGTCACACAACGCCGTCTAGTCCCAAGCTAAGCAGAGTTTGTGTTATAAGTACTAGACAGACAGACTGATAAATATACTTATATATTTCTAAATATATAAATTAAACATATTATAGATAAATTAAACCCAGACATAGAACAAATGATCGTGCTCATCACACAAATATTTATCCTGGGTGGGAATCGAACCCACGGCCTCCAGCATAGCAGTCAGGGCCACTAACTACTAGACTAACAGGCCAGTCAATAGATAAACTAATAAATTGCATATGTACCAGCCTGGTTGTCGGTCAGCCCCCACTGGTCACAGGTTCACCATAGCTGCAATTACTTGCCCACATACATCAACACTGGCATAACACCTTGTTCCCACCTGATAGAAGGCTACTCATTAGGTACAATATTCAGGCGGCCAAAGAAGCGCTCCTTCAACGATTGTTTCCCGTTTGCAGCATTTATGCCTAACGCTTCGGACATATTATTATACAAAATTCCAAATAGTTGTAGGTTTCGTTTGAGCTAAGGGATCATAGGTGTATGGAATCTGAAAGTTGGGTAATTATAATTATAAAATCGTTTGCGTAAAACATCATGGCTGATTCTGAGCGCCTAGGTTGGCCTTATTCGCAATACGATTTAGATAACGACCGCACAAAAAATACGCAATAACGTACATCTATAAAACAACAAAAGCCGTCCCCAACATAGAATACGTAATAGGGGCGTAGACATTGTCTTCGAGTTCCAATCCGTCACGTCACTCAGAATAAGTCTACGGCGAAAAGTGAGTGATGTTCGCTGCAGTTCAACTCGTAGAGAAAAGACGATTGTGAGGCAAAGGAAATAAAATGCTCTGCATATGTAAAGCCAAAGAGAATTGTTTGGTCGAATATTAGAACTCTTTTTGTGTTTTTTTTGTGAAATGGGTTCGTATTATTTTTACCGTACAGTTGCTATTATATAGTAATAATAAGACTGTGTTTCCCTCTACTATCACGCGGGTGAAGCTGCTGGCTGCTGCTAGTAAAGATGTGTCCACTAGACCCTTAACTATAGGTTACTGTCGACTCTTGAAGTCGAGACCACCCCTGGTTGGTGAAAAACTATTGCAACACATGGATTATTACTATTATTCACTTCACTGCTGGACAAAAGCCTACTTCCCTATACCTTTCCTAACTCAAATAGAATTATAACGACAAATATAAACACTGTTTGGTACTATATAACCAAATACCTAACCAAGCAGGAGCTGATTAGGCGACTTAGTGATTAAATTCTGTTATGAACAAACATACACTAGCTTAGTGGCCGAGATTGGCACCTACTGTCAATAGAAATTTGATCAGGTTGATGAACAACAGTATGTATCTATAATTATGTATCTTCTATTACTGGGCTATCGCTGTTTACTCGTGAGAAGTTCCCTTGTGAGCCCCACATACATACGTACCGTCCATCCAGGGACTAATTTACTGAAAATCACAAGTTTCATAAATGCAAAATGTTACCTTATTACATAAGAGTAAAGTCTATTTTTCCACGTTTCTTCGGTGCCATCTGTGTTAGCGACTTTGATTCGATTAACGTGGCAAGGCAGTATACGTATGATAGATAACGAAGCGGTAATTTATTAAATTAGTTCCAGAAAAAATATTCTTTAACACTCTCAGCGCCATGAATGTAAGCATTTTCTAGAGAAGCAGGCCATTTGGGCGGCGCGCGGGTCACATATATTTTTATGCAGCTGACCACACTACAATTAAACTAACTTTTGTAGCAAGCCATGTGGGCCGCTGGCGGAATACGTCGTGAACATAGGTCACGGCGTATCTCGCCTAGCCACCCAACAGGCCGTGTGGTCCGCTGTGATCCCAAAAATTCAAATTGATTATTTGTCATTGGTTTGCTAGATAAGTAAATGCATTTAAAAAGCCAGCCACCCACATGGCCTGCGGAGATAAGTTATGAAAAATCAATATGATTTTTCATTCCTTCTTCCAATAAAATAATTTATGTGGGCGGCCGGCAGACCACATGGCGCTGAGAGTGTTAAGTTGAACCGACAGATGTGAGGCTGAGGACTTTGTGGCACGTCTTCTTCAAGTTGTGACGGGTGGGCGTTTTGGGGATGGATTTTGGTAATTGTTTGTTTGTTACTCCTTCGCGCTCAAACGGTTGAATGGATTTGAATATTTGGTCCACGGGAAGTCCAATTAGAATAGCGTATAGGATACTTTTTCTTCCTTGGGATTTTTTTTTAAGATAGGAAATCATCCAATGAATTCTCCCGCTTGAAGGCGGAGTGGGAGGACATGTCAGACTTTCACTGACTAAAACCACACCTATGTTCCTTCTTTGTCTAGCGTTCCAGAAACCCTGGGTTCCTTTTTGGAAGTCAATCCATGACCCCAGTAGGCTTTGTCCCTGCTGGGTCTCTACGGTTTTGCGGACATCTTTTTGAGACGTGTGTGGAACACTACGCTCCAACGCTGCGCTACCGTCTGGACTGAGCCCGAGTCCGTTAGTACCGGACGGTTGGACGGGAGCTACCCATTGCTCGCCGTCCGCTAGCCCACACCTACGGTGGCTAGAAATCGGAGTCTTCTTCCTTGAGATAATTCTACTTTCATGGGGGTGAAGTCGCTGAACGAGTAGTTAGTAGGATAAATGAATTCGAACTAACTTTTTATGTAGAAGAAATTACAGACCTCTTTAGGTAAAATTTTACACTTATGCTGCCAAGGTCTTTACATCAATTGTTTGTTTGTTTTTACGGATTTGGCTAGGATATTTAGCTTTGTTCATAAAAATCAGTGATATCTAGATATTGTTAAGTAGATAATTATTTAATCTATTCCTATTGAAAAAATTCTAAATAATTATAAGTTGCTTAAGGCCCAAGCGCCTGAGCAGTGCCATAAAACAGTGACTTTCTGAAGCCTACTCCTAGGGTTACCTAGGAGTAGGCTTCAGAAAGTCACTATTAGCCTAAGGGCTAGGTCAATAGGTTTGAAAAAAATATATGTTTATTATAAACTCATGTATAGTATAACATTATCAACATAAGATTTTTTCGTATGCCAAAAAAAATAAATAAAGGCATAATATTTTTTTTTCCCTACTCCTTTCAAACGGCTGTGATCTTAAATATGTTTACACAAAAAAAATGCTGGTTATGTATTCTTCAGGAAGTACATAGCATATTAACAGATTTTCAATTAACTATAATACGCCTAAAGGTAAAAGCATGGTAATCTTCTCGCTAGGCAGCGCTGTACTCAACATTTTTAGTTTATTTTGTTTTTAGTGTATGGGAGCATTATTAGGTCAAATACTTTCCACTTTATTGAATTTTGGTCTAATTAAATTGGTTCAAAATCAGCTTAGTTCTTTCTGTTCATGTCTCTAACTGTAGCGCTAAATACTTACTTAAACTTAATATCTTTGCTATAATATGAACAGTCAGATTCAGCTTAACAATTCATATTAGTTTATGAATAAGACGTATTATATATAAATAAATATATTAACCTATAACCCACCAAACTGCGTAACAGTTTCTCGGCGGGATTACCACTTGTTTGTAACAATTGCATTAAGAGTTTCGCCTCGTCGTTTATACCTAACCTACGTACGTCGAAGGACTGGAACAATTTGCCTGCTGAGGTCTTCTCATCCGATTATAATTTGGTGTCTTCAAGGCTAGAGTGAATAGGCTCTTAATAATCTAGTGCGCCTCACAATCAACGATTGCATCACTGCTTACCATCAGGTGGGATCGCAGTCAAGCACTAGTTTATATCAAATTAAAAAAGAATAGTTTCAAATGCAATCTAGGTACTAATTAAGTCTAATTAAAATAAACAAGTTTGTGGGTATGGCGAATAACACACGGCGCCGCGCACAGCCGCGGTAGGCGGTGAAACGGATGCCATGTCGCATTGGCCTCTAATGAATTCGTAGATGCCTAACACACATACAACGCCTGACCGCGCGGTCAACCGGTGCTCTCACCACCAGTCAGCCTCTCCGCTCCGCGGCGGTGCGCGGTGTCGTGTGATAATCGCCTATTACAGAGAGACTGGAAGTAGAAGCTGTGCTGATAGACTACACCAAAATAAACAGCGAGAGATCTCATCAAAAAAATATTTACGTTATTTTATTTCCATGAAATCGTTTTATATTTGCCGTAAATCGGTCGGCGCCATTATAAATTAGATTGGTTGGCTCAGTTAATGTAACTGACGTCTCTCGGTTAATCTTGGGCTTGCGACGCTCGGTAAACAGTAATCTTTGCCGAAGTGCTTTGGTTCAAACACTTGGTATTGTGCAGAATGATTGGGGACAACTTTTGTGCCTACTTCGTGTTTACATAAGGGCGGTCAACCGTACTTTAAATAGACGTCCGACAAATTCTCAATGAAAGTTGAAGCCTTAAGTGCTATGCTTCTGGTGAAATTAAATATGGGCAGTTACCAAAATCATCTATCGAGACTCTTTATGGTACTGTACTGTACGGTAATTCTGACATTAATTCCGTATTTACCGTATTAAACGATTTCAGTAAATTGCAAACTTTTTACATAAGTACACAGACAAAACTTCATACTTCCCATTAATCCCCCCCCCCCTTGTCCACTGTTTTGTTCGAGTGTATTTGTTCGAAAATCGTAGCCCATGTAAAAGTTCTATTCAGTTTTAGAGCCTTGTGACACTTAATTCCACATAAATTCTACAAGATCTACGCCACAAAGCGAACTTTGAAAACAACGAAAATCCACTCAGTGCAATACCGAAGTTAGCCTACACAATTACAGCCACACCGAAACGAGATTCCAGCACGTTCCAGCTGGTTTAAGGCATAAAACGTGTCCGCGGCAATATCTCATCTCTCTGGTCATTTTCATCAAAGCGAATGGAACTCTATCCAGACTTATTTCCGGGAGCGCTCGTTTGGAATAAACAAACGGGCGACCTACGGAATAAACAAGCAGTGCTTTGATTTTTCCTTATCGAGCCTTCAGTAGGTACTAATCGATGTAATGTTTAAGGTAGAACTACACTGCGCACACGTGTGCGACACACGCCGATCTGTCGTGCTTGACCGCAGCGTTGGCCGCAGCGACGAAATCCAAATACGTACATAGGATTATCAATGGACCTATACATTGGATTGTTAATCTTATGTACGTATTTGGATTTCATCGCTGCGGCCAGCGCTGCGAAGGCTGTTTTCTTAGAAAATAGCACTGCTGGGCGCGTCGGTCTGCATACATTTTATATAGAAACTAGACTTGTAGAGCTAAAGTACACTTAATCCACGCCACGCAACGCCACGCGACGTCTTTCTACGTACAAATCAGCCCCCCTAGCCAAGTTATAACCGTTTCGTTTCGATTCTCTTTTCATCGATAGCTTCAAGTAGGCCACGCTTCCGATTCCTTTATTCTGACATCATCTCAACGGCTCAGCCACGTGGTCAGAAAAAAGGAATAGGAGGCGTGGCCGACTCGAAGCTATCGACGAAAAGAGAATACACACCGAACTTAGCTAGGGGCAGGCGTGTTACATGTGTGCGTTGGTCTAATGTAGCTCTAGCTTTAGTGTTTTGTTTCGCTGTGTAACTGAAATTCGATTTCGTGTATCGGTAAATAGTATGTGCATTATTAGAGAACGAGAGCAGTGGTGGCCTAGTGGTAACGGCCCCGACTTACGAGTTGTAGGCCGCAGGTTCAAACCCAGCCAGGCGCATTATTTTGTGCAATTTATTTCATCATCACTGCTCTCGCAACGGTGAAGGAAAACATCGTAAGGAAACCGGCATTTTCTAGAATAAAAAATTCGAAGACATGTGACATCCACCAACCCGAAATGGGCCCGCGTGGTGAATTACGCCCCATTCCCTCTCATAGAGAGGAGGCCCGAGTCCCAGCAGTGGAAACATTATAAGGTTGATTATGTTATTCAGGTAAACCAAATGGTCGATGGAGACCAAAGGTTCTGGAATGGGGGCAAGGTGGATCACTGACCTGACCTGGTAAGGGTCGCGGGAATCCGATGGATGCAAGACGCACCCATCAATCCGCACTGGGCGCGCGTGGTGTACTATGGCCCATTCCCTCTCCAAAAGAGGAAGCCTACATCCCAGCAGTGGGAACATTATAAGGTTGATTATACTATGCTATGCGTTATTAGACGTTGATGATTTGAAGAGAAAGAAAAACCGAGAGAACGTCTCATTCATCTGGCCCAGTTTTTTCTTTACTTTTTTATTTGATATTTTTTTTATTTGCTTATTAGTTTTCCCCAAACACTAAACGTATTAAAAACGTTGCTTACGACACAATAGATAGGTATGAAAACCAGGCCAGATGAATGAGACACTCTCTCGGCTTCAAAGAATCACCCAATTACAGTATTTAGAATATTTAATATGTATACCATAGAACCTATTACTTTCAACTGAGCACGAATCTGGACTCTCGAAAAACACTAACATAGTTGCTGCTTTGCATCACACTCATATTATATTATATGCGAACGTTTGTTTGTTACTTCTCTACGCTTAAATGGCTGAGCAGATTTAGATGAAATTTGCTCATGGGTATTTTTTTAGTTGGGAAAATCTAATGACAAATCGCGCTCTTGGGCGGAGCAGGAGATAGTGTCAGACTTTTACTGACTAAAGGCCCACTCCTGTTCCATAAAACGGGAAACGGGTTAAAAAACTTCTGTAATAAACTGATTTTGATTTGTAGTACCAAGTTGGATAACGTAATTGAAGAAATGAATCTTCCTGTTTCTTCAATTCAGGTTGATGATCAAACTGATCGTCATTCACATGCAGTCAACATCATCATCATTTCAGCCGAAAGAAGTCCACAGCTGGACACAGGGGCTACATCGACTGGTCCAGTGTAAAATTCAGTAACTGGAGGAAACTCCGAGAATGTCCAAGGCACACGAAAAGACCTCCATAATTATACAAAATATAATTATGTACGCTAGATTTCACGGTTACATAAATTGCTCCAATAAACGAACATTTCATTGGAAATATTTGGTCGACGATTATGTACTACAATTAATAAGTTATTCGTATTTACTCATAACTTGCGTAAATTACTTAAGGGGTAGATATGTCGTTGAAGTAGTTTTAGTATATGCAAAACCTGCAAAATAGTTGGTTTAGAATCTATAACTGAATCGATTTCAATATTTTTTACACCATGTTAGATTTTTTCCCAAAAAGTTACGCAGAGGCGCCACCACATAGCTTAGTGTAGGAGCAAAACAACACCTCAGTCACCCAGATGTCCCGGTGACCATGTATTTGAGCGGACAACCAGCTAACATAACAAGCTTATAACTTTGTGATTTTTCATGATACTGTAATGAAAATTTGTACATAGATTCTTAAGAATCTAAACACATAAAAATACTAAACACGTGTTTCGGGTTTCGCATAAACTTAAACTAATGTTGTTTATAGAAAAAGTAATAATGGGACTTGTTATATTTTTTTTTGGGTATTCATCATAAAACTTCTCCCGCAGGGCAAAAATGTCAGACTTTATCTGACTAAAATCCACTTGTGTTCCTTCAGTTGCTCGTTGCGTTCTAGGACCCGTTGTAACTCTTTGGAACAATTGCGTAGCCCAAAATATACTGGGACAATATATGTATGAACTGTTATGCACGAAATGCCTGTCAAGCTTTACTGTAATGTGAGCTAGAATTATACAAGAACATTAGTTTCATCACTTTACTGTTGAGCTTAGAAGTGTGTCTTTAAAAAACTAATCTCGCTTAAAAAGCGTCATATTCTTTTCAAAACTTAATTGCATGAAGTGTCAAGCCAAAATAATCCAGGCATTCTTTCCAACTAGAGGGCTTAGCCAAGTTGATAATCTATAATCGTTAAAGCTAGTTAAAAACTTCAAATGCATGAAAGTGAAATCATCTCAACGTTAAGTCACGTGGTCAGAACAAAGGAATCGAAGGCGTTACTGACTGTAGAAAGAGATTCGAAACAGTAGTAACTTGGCTAGGTCTACAGGTCAATTCCCATATCATTAAGCAAACAGTGCTAACTCAGGCATTCAACAAACACTGTAGCTAAGCTGGTCGCATGACATTGTCCGATGAATGTGGCTAATCTTCAATTAGTTCAGATGTCAATTCAAGGCAGTGTGCACAAACTATGTTATTATACAAACATAGGTAAGGAAATTATTGACATAGTTTGATTAGGAGATTTAGGTTGGAACAAAAGAGGTTTCAATGGCGAGGATGGAATTTTTTCTGAGAACTTCGTAAAATTTCTTAGAAAGGTATTATCGATGCTTACTCAATTAGGTTGTTGAAATTAATAAAACTGACTTTTAACAAACTGACAAGTTTGTTTATAAAAGTTTCTACGTGAACATTCATAGATGGCAGCACTAGCAATACTAAAATACAGGCTAAGTTTATTTTGCTACATAATTATAAGTCTTTACGAGTATAACACTGCGAGCAGTATCAGTACAATTTGTTGAATGTTTGGCATATTTATAACAATATTTTTTTTAAAAGAAACACCACTCAATTTTGTTTTATAACCCGTCAGCGCCAAAACCACAGTTAGGTTTTTCGTGTGTATGTATGTGGATATGCATGCATGCAAGTATGTATATTTCTTTGGCACCCCCTATAGCCTAGACGGCGTGTGGTATGATAGCTTGAGAGGTGTCGTTAGATATGTCTTAGTAGGGAGAGTACATTGGGTACAACCGGATTAAAAAATTAAAATTGCAGATTATTAGCGTCGAATTATATATTTTTTCATTTTTTTTTGACTAGCTGTATACCCAATATCAAAATAAGAGGCTCAAGGAGAGATTTAAAAAGTATTACTCACTATAGAAAATAAAAAGTTGTTAGTGTCAAAATACCCGACCATAAAAAAATACCAAAAGGTTCGAAACATATCACTTTACAATATTTTTTACTTATCTATCGTGAGAGCAATGAACGTCTGACATAAATTTACTCAAAAAGCTTCAGTCTGTCCCTTAACAAAATACCAATAGACATTTATTACAAATGGCTAACTTTCCTGTGCCTAATGTGAGGGAATTTCATAGAAATGCGTTTATTAGTTCCAGGATATCGAAATTTATTCAATCGAGATGATGTGCCAGTTGTACCGTGACGAATGTGTCAATAATATACGTATATAATAATCATATTTGTGACGTATACAAAGATGTATGTGTGTACAGGCTGCTTGTTTATTTGTATTCAGCGTTGGGCGTCAGATATTGAAGCCAATGTAATTTTCAAAAACTTGGTTAAGGCAGTGGTGTAAAACTTTGAATCTATGTACACTAGCCACTAAGGCAAACTGTGTTGCGGTGCTAGCAATTTGGCTATATATATATTTTTTAAATATAGGTATTTAAAATTGGCCACCCTTTCGGTTCGGGCACGCTCAGCGCAACTATATTGTAAATCTGTACTTTTTTTTGTGTTGTTGTTGCCTATTGCATTGTATTGTATTGCCTGCATCGATTAAATACTATTCTATTCTATTCTATTCTATTCTATTCTATTCTATTCTATTCTATTCTATTCTATTCTATTCTATTCTATTCTATTCTATTCTATTCTATTCTATTCTATTCTATTCTATTCTATTCTATTCTATTCTATTCTATTCTATTCTATTCTATTCTATTCTATTCTATTCTATTCTATTCTATTCTATTCTATTCTATTCTATTCTATTCTATTCTATTCTATTCTATTCTATTCTATTCTATTCTATTCTATTCTATTCTATTCTAGACTGTCTGAATAACGCGTAGTGTAATAGGCCCTTAACGGAGATAGTGTAAAGTCCCGCAAACCTCCGTTATAAAGGGAGGATTCTCTGACCAGATGGGTATTGTATCTGGTCCAGACAACGTAGCGACAGTTGATTTCGGGTTGTTGTAGTAAAATATAAAGATAAGAAAGAAAGAAAACACGTTTATTTGGCACACAGGTGCCCACAATGAGATAACAATTATAATATAGAAACTTAAATACTTAAAAATACATCAACATTGTGTGTCTCACGGCTGCGCAAATATGTTCTAATCGCACGTTGAACTCTGATAACACGATGAAGAATTTTGAATTTTAATTTTTATATGGCTTTAAGATGTCACTACAATCTCAGGACAGTTCTTATAAAGAGGAAATTTAAAAAATGCACAGAAAATAATAAAAACACATTTCTTTATTACCTTCAAACTGTTCCTAGCTGTTAATGATAGGATTAGCTGTAAATTACAATAGCTTCTGATAGAACGCCTGTCGAGTCAGTTACTTAAATATAAATTATAATATAAAACCGCCATTATTTACGTTTTAATCGGCGTAAAATTCAACCAGCTTCCATAGTAGACCACCAATCAACTTGGCCAGCTTTTCCCCAACTGTGACTAAAAACGACCCCAAGCTTTAGTCTAACCAGACCATCGTCATCATCATTTCAGCCGAAAGATGTCCACTGCTGGACATAGGCCTCCTCCAAGTATCGCCACAATGATCGGTCCTTTTCGTCGCGCGTCCATCAAATTTCCGTAACCCTCACAAGTATACCTTGTCGTCTTCCGGTACTTGGTTGCCACTCCAGAACCTTTCGTCTCCATCGACCATCTATTTTCTGAGCAATGTGCTCTGCCCATTGTCAATTAAGTTTGGCTGTTCTTCAGCAGCTAAATTGCCAGTAATTTACAAATTGCTTATTTGTTTATAGGTATATGTTGATTATTTATAAACTTGCGTCTTTATATTCCTTTTAACCGCACTGTATTTATGTTTAATTCTTACGCTGTCTCTACCATTAAACTCTGGAATGTGCTTGACATCAAAAAAGCTGAGAGTAAATTTTCCTTTAAGCGTAAAATACGGAACTACGTCATAATTGGTTGATTTCTCTTGATTATAATTCGATATTTAATCATGGTATTTGTCAGTGTATTTTATTATTATTTAATTACCTACTTAATCTTAATTATATATAATTCTATTTGAAATATTATTTATTTATTGTATGTACACACCTATGGTAGGTGTACAATAAATATATAATAGTGAATTATGTAACTAAGGGGATGAACCAGTGTCTTAAAGTCGCAGGCGGCATGTTGAATTCCCAACGATACGATGGTTGCTAAGTTTTAATCCTGAACGCAGCGAGGGATTCATATAATAAACTCCAGAGCACTGCAAATACTGCAAAAAATCTCAAAACACAAAGAAACTAATGAATAACGTACGAAAAAAAAAATAACGCACCTTTAATGTTATTTGAACCAATCCGAAGATCAGTTCAAAGTAACCCGTTTTAAGGGTATTTAAATATCATGCGGTTTTGATCACGCATGCGGGGTTGCCCCGCACACGTAACCCCAGTTAATGTCCATATCATACAAGTGTTTATTGTAATGCGTGGGATACATACGCGGGACGCGTTTTTTGCATTTTGAAATTTTCTGCATGTGGAGCAATCCCGCATGCGTGATAAAATCCGCACGATTGTGTAGTTTGTTTTTAACCCAAAGGTTGGCTGGTAAATAATGTCTTGTTGCATTAAGTTTAGCTGTGTACCTACTGTACTATACATAAAGTTTTAAATAAATAAAGTACTAACGTATAATTATCAAATCCATAAAAGCCAAGTGTATTTGAGCTTCAGTTCAATTTCGTAAGAAAATCACAGCATGTATGTACCAATTTCTTTTTTTCACTTGGTTACACGCCTAACGTATGTAAGGTTTCCTAGCAGAGAGCACTAGATTTACGAGCCATAAAGTTGTTTATCACGTTACATTTATCCTAGGGCATTGACATTGGCCTTGGTCGGTTCTAAGAGATTATGTAGCCTTAAAAATAAGCCTGGACTACTTAATCAGAGATTCAAGGAATTAAGGATGAAAATATTGGTTACCGCTCCATTTATTGTAAGAAACCGGCAGTAGCCTATCAGTCTGGGTTTTATACCTACGTCATCGAAAGGTTCGAACACCATCTATCCCTCATTTTCTAGGAGGATATCGTCGAATAATTTCTTACGTTCTGGTTGGAGTGCGACTATATTTGACCCAGTACGGCGTATCTGACGCTCAAAATCTTTATTTATGTACTAAAAATGTAGGTACGTAGGTACACACAGCTGATAAAAGAAGATACGATGAAAGAAAGATGCATCCCAGTTACTGCGACAGAAGACGCCCCGGGCGTCGAGAATCGCAGAGCGATCTCTGGCCACCGTAGGCGCGAGCTTGCGGGTGATGAGCAATGGGTAGCTTGCCGTCCGCTCATCCTATTTATGTCTAAGATGCCTTATTAAAAAAGAATGCGATGCGTTAGCTACTTTAATACGCGGTCACTTAATTTGACACTGAAGAAATAAAATTTTATGTTTTCTTTTAATTTAGCCAAAACAAGTTTCTTTATCGTTACGGGGTTTAATAAGCTCGTTAACGCCATAATGATAGTTTTCAAACGAGCTCTTAACGCCCCGTACCGCAGGAATGCCAATAATACAAAAATGAGTGCTGTCAACGTGTAAAAATTTCAATAATATTTTCTTGCCAGTGTCTGGTCAATGGTTCCAGGAGAGAGAGAGAGAGAGAGAGAAATGACACAGCCAATTTTCATCAACAAATCATTCAAATGACAATAAAAATGGTAAAATGTGTTCCAAATAAGAATAGGATCGATTGCAATGTTGTGACGTCACGTCATACTGTGAAATCGCAAGAAATTGGGCAAAATTGATGATCTCAGAGATGAGCAAAATTGAAGAACTGGATTCTGATTAAACTTTTTTCGTTCACAGTTCGTAAATAAAATAAATTTTAAAAATATCTTGTTTTACTTACCATAATAATTTTTCGATTTGTCAATATGACGTATACGTCACAACATGGCAATCGATTCTATTCTTATTTGGAACGCATTGTACAAAATCTTGCTAAACGAGCACTAATATACCCAAATATACCTCAGTAAGATTAAAGCATCTTCCTGCGTTAAACACAAGTTTTGAACAAAAGACGCTCTTGTAACGGAACTTGCTCTAAAAACCGCTGCGACGCGACGTTTAAGAAGCAGTTACGGTAGCAACTTTGGCAAGTCACCTGGCAGCCAAGTACATTAGCAACATTTATTATGATTTCATTGAAGCTTTCAATGCAGTTGGGTGTAAGAGAATTATAGTTTAAACGAGATACGGATACAGATTTAGTGAGTTGCATAATAATAATATTCCACAACTAACTATTACTCTACGCAATCTAGTCCCAAACTAAGCAGAGCTTGTGCTATGAGTAGAATAGAATAGAATAGAAAAACTTTTATTCGGGATAGACACAGCACAACGGTTATAAACACAAACACAAAGTAAATAAGAACAAAGTACAAAATGCGCCGAGCGTGCCCGCTCTGAAAAGGTGACCACCTCAGCATTTGCTAGACACCCAGGGCTGGTTTTCCGTTGACACCCCGCAGTGACGCAGGGACTAGGGCAAACATGAGTATTTGACAACTAATAAACGTACTTACATATTTCTAAATACATACATATTATAGATAAATTATATCCAGCCCCAGAATAAATGATCGTGCTCATAACATTTGTCTTGGATGGGAATTGAACCCACGACCTCCGGTATAGTGGTCAGGGCCACTAACCACTAGACCAATATGCTAGTCAAAAGTATTACAAATATCACTATCACTAGGTTTTTTCTGTGGGTTTGCTTCAATAGTCTGATCCCATAAGTACTGCACATTTTAAGTTTTATTAATATTTAAGTCGGTCATCCAGTCATGACGGTGGCGTGCTGGACACATTGCTTTGTCATGATGTACATGACTGCGGCGATAAAAAGAACGAAGAAAGAACTAGCTCAGCGATACTGCAGTTTTCTATCAGTGAGATTTCGTACCTCCTACAAACCATTAGTTTATGATCCTAATAGTCATTTTAGAAAGTCAATTGAGGGTACAAGACACTTTAAAACGTATTGTTCCTTCAAATCATAGTACACTACACTAATATTATAAAGGCAAAGTTTTTTATCTTTGTTACTACTACACTCTGAAGGGGCTGAACAGAATTGGATGAAATCTGACACACTGGTACATCATACCCTGGAATAGCACATAGGATATTTTTTATCGCGGGTTCAAACCAGACAGGCGCATTACTATGTATAATTTATTTCATCACCTCTGCTCACAAAACGGTGAAGGCAAACGTCGTAAGGAAACCAGCATCTTCTAGAACAAAAACTTCGAAGACATGTGACATCCACCAACCCGCACCGGGCACGCGTAGTGGATTACGGCCCATTCCCTCTCTTAAAGAGGAGGCCTGAGTCCCAACAGTGGGAACATTATAAAGCCGACTATGCTATGCTATGCTATATTTTTTATCCCGGCGGCAGGTATGTCCCTTTGGGCTAATTTTCAACGTCAGCGAAGCAGCTGGCAGTCGTGTGTGTGTGTGTTTGTACGTGTCATTAGATTCAAGATTCAAAGATTCAAAGCATTTTTTCTCAAATAAACCGGCACGAAATTGTTAGAAATCAGTCAGTCAGAAAATATTATGCTAATTGGACGTTTCAAAGCGTAGATCGCTATGGAGAAGAATGTACAAGAAACTCCATGGACATTCTGTTACATGTTTCTTATCGCTGTCTTGTGAAAATAAAAACTAAATAGGTATAAATATTAAATTAGCAACTGACAGCTAAGAGATGACCAGTCTCAACTGACAGCACCCGTTCACGGATATGACGCGAATATTAGCAACACTCAAACATTTTGACGGGAACTGAATGTTTCAACACACGCGCCACCACCAGTCAGACATTTGAGTGAGATTATGTTTGCTACCCCATCACGTTACTACGTGAAAGGGCTGAATGGATTTGGACGAAATTTGGCACACGGGCAGACCATGTCTTGGAGCACATAGGATACTTTTCATCCTGGGAGTATGTTTCTTGGGATAATGTTCACGCCGGCGCCGAGCCATTGGCAAGACCTGGTTTACAATAAGTTCTATCCAAAATTCGTCAGTTTCTATAATTATTTGATTTTCTTTGAACATATTTTAAATCGGATTCCCGCGACCTTTATCGGGTCATCGATCCACCTTGTGGGAGGCCTTCCAACGCTGTGTCTTCGGGTACGTGGTCGCCACTCTAGAACCTTTCATCCAACGGATGCGAGACGCACAGGACCGATCGTTACGGCGAATCTTGGGGGAGGCCTATGTCCAATAGCGAACGTCTTTCGTCTGAAATGATGATATTTCAAAAACTTCAGTACACATCAATCAAATCTCAACCCTACAAAAATATAAAAACGTCTTTGAAAAGAAATCTGTTTAATTTCGTAACATGAAACAAAACTAATAAAGTAAACGGAATTTTATATCAAGTTGTGTCTTGTTAACGTCTAGGGGCCGCCACTAATGAGAATTTAAATATTTCAGAGCAAAGCGGGGAGGAGGAAAAATCCGCTAATCCTGAAAGAGAGCTGTGGTGGCTATGTAATGGAAGTTGTAGAAATAATTACATTTTTTTACTTAGTAAGAATGAACTGTCTATTTTTTTTTATTATTAATTGGCTCGCGTTTGACGCAGTTATATCGCTTGCCTAGAAGTAACTTATTCACTCTTGATTTACTCGGAAAGACCAACCGCACAGACTCTGATAGGCACGTCGTGTAACTTGGAAGTTGGGGCTGTTTTCGACTAAACCACCACTCATCAAATATGTTTAAGTTTCACTCTAATTGGGAGTGGGCCTTTTGCCATAAACCAGCTGAGAAAAATTCCAGAGGAAAAAATTCAATAACATCTTCTCCAATCCAAAAATCAAACCCGGAAGTTTGTGCTCAGCGGCAATGCTTAAGACCACTTGACCAATGAGGCAATCAGAGCATATTATTATCTTTTTAGGGTTCCGTACCTCAAAAGGTAAAAACGGAACCCTTATAGGATCACTGTTGTCCGTCTGTCTGCCTGTCACCTGACCCTTTATCTCAAAAACGCGTGGAGGTATCGAGTTGAAATTAAATCATATAATCAAATCTTTTTATATGTAAGTTTGTACGAAACACTCAGGGCGCGAGTCCAACTCGCACTTGCCCAGTTTTTTTATTATTGATAGGCTCGTGTTTGACAACTATCTCACCTGATGATGTGGTTGAGACGATGGGCACGTCTGCCTAGAAGTAATTTTTTCACTCTAGACCAAAAGATCCCTACGTTGTAGCTATCAGGAAACACAGACTCCGGCAGTTAACTTAATTGCTTTATTGCTTTTTTCTGTGGAAGAGAAAAGATGACCTATTTTCTACTACGCAGCCATACTCCTTAGCTATTTACTTTTCTTTTCTCATTTACATAACATTTTTAATAACGGCAACCTTCGGGCCAACGTTAACGCGAACAATATGTATAAACAGCACACTTTCATTGTAGCACTCGGTGGAGTAACGGTATGTAACAATAACAGCCAAACATACATAGACATACACACAGAAATGTAACGCGTTTTGTTACTGTTAAAGACTCACCACACTATAGATGGAAAATCATCAAACAACATTCCCCGCTCCGGGTGTAGCAAGGAGTGGTCAACTTTATTGTTTTTTTAGGGTTCCTCATAAGAAAAAATGGAGCCGTAGTCTGACACAGCGTCTTACTTCACCGTAGAGCGGGAGAAGTGCGCTGTAACTCTATCTACGAGTAATAATCCCGCAGAACTACATGATCTGGAGTTATGAGTACATACATACACACAAAAAGACATTCAAGAACAAATATATGAAATACTCCAATAAGACATACATTTTCTCTGTTTTTCATACAGCCGCTCTTACGCGATTATGACGTTATAACACATTTTTCATTAGATATTTTGGAAACACAGTATCTTGTGGATATTATCCAGGCTTTAATTGAAATCAATTTGTAAATTTGTGTAAAAGTAATCTAGTAAAGGCCTCTGAAAATTTGCTATTTTGCATGAACTTTGACACTTCATAATATGCTCAAAAAAATATATATAACAATAGAAGCCTTGCAAATTTAATCAAAAATCTGTGTCTGAATGACAACAATTTTTTTCAAAAACTATTAAGGTTTAGAAAAAAACACGTATTTCCTGGAACAAGTTTTGTGAAATATTCAAGTAAATTTCGGAATGATCGAATGCTAACAGAGTTTTCAGGCGTTATCTCTCTTTTTTCGCGTTGCCTCTTCGTCAAACATCGCGTTGAATGCGTTAGACGAAGTAACACGCTTTGAAACCATGCTCGATGTTGACGATAGGCGAGTGAAAAAGGAGCTTCTTAATAATGTATAGTTGTATATTTGCGGTAAATCTTTAAGGCGTAAAATCGTCCGCTATGCATCGTGTGGGCCGGCTCTTACGTTTTTGAGAATTAAGCCAAGCCACAAGGGAAAATGATGGCTATTTAAAGTCGCTCAGAAAATTCGCATTGAAGATAAGCCAGTAATTGCGGACGATCTTGTGGGAATGTCGGGAAATATCCGCCGAGGCCGAATTTTTATCAATATCTATCTGTCTTTGAAAGTAAAATAGTGGGTATTTGAATTCTTTTGGTACCGTCGAGGTGGGTCGTTATGGTTTATCGTGCGAGGTCTCAGCGGAGTGCTAATGGTTATTTTCTTTGAATGTTTTAGATACCTTAGGGGTTCAAATTGTTACAATGTGACGATATGACTTTGGCTTTTTGGTGGGGCCCGTCAGGTCAATGACGCCTCTCAGAGGGCAACGAGATTGTTCGAAAGAGTTACTGTGGATCGCGATGAGCAACTGAAGAAACACAGGTGGGTTTAAGTAAGTATAAGTTTGACATTCACTCTTCCTCCACCCATAGCGGGAGAAATCATTTGGACTGGAATCAATTGTCAATTGGCGTAATGGTTAAGCGACTGGTTGCTGCATTGCGAGTCGTTGCGAGTTCAATTCCCGCACGGAACAAATATTTATGGCCTACTGATAGATGTTCCGGGTCGGGGTGTTTTGTGTATGTGAGTTTACAATATTGTGAACGCACTCACTATACAGAAGTAATTTCTAGTGTGAAGGAATGTGTGAAAGTGGATCACCAAAAAAATAAAAGGATTTTTTTTTTGGTCTTTTTGAGGTTTATTGAAAGTTCCACTGTTGGACATAGTTAGCGACGCTTGGGCTGCGCCAAGCGTCGCCACAACGACCGATCCTGTGCGTCTCACATCCACCGTATTCCCGTGACTCTCACTAGGTCAAAAAAAAAAACAGGTCAAGAAAACTTTATATAGTTAAATCACATAAGGAAGGAACGTTAATAAAGCTCAATATAAATAATATCAGTTATTCGATTCGGTACCTGATCTTTTCTACACGTGTGCCTACCCCTTCGGGCTTACACGCGATGTAATCCGACTCTGTCTGAGTAGAACACTGGATTGTTCGGTTGTTCCACAAAATATCTCGGTAAAGTCTTACCATTAGTCACCTTTGACATCCAATTAGTGCCTTGTCGTTCCCACTCATTAATTACGTTATACCGATTGTACTACTGTCCACGTGTCTACACACCGGACATTTCAATAATAGCTTCGGTATTCGCTTATGCAGAAAGATACTGGACTGGCGACCGCCTACCAGAAGACGCAATGTTGGAAGGCCTCCCACAAGGTGGATTGATTACCTGGTGAGGGTCGCGGTAATCCGATGTCATGCTCGTGAACGGGCGCCGTCAGTTGAGTCTGGTCATCTCTTAGTTGCCAGTGGCTTAATTCAATTCCATTTTTATTAGTTTATATTTTATTAGTTTATTTTTTATTACTTATCTACATTGTGCTCACCTAACAAGCGGCAAGAAATATGTAACCAAGATTTATGAAACTCACAGTATAATTTAAAAGAGTGTCCATGAAGTTTCTTGCATTTTCTTCTTCATAGAGATCTACGCTTTGGAACGTGAATTTAAGTTCACTTTTTTTTTTTGACTGACCAACATTTTGACAATTCAAAGTGCTTGTAATTGGTCTATTTGAAATAAACGTGTCTGATTTCTGATGGATGTGAGACGTATAGGTCGTATAGGTTAAACGGTTGTTGTGGTGATACTAAGGGTGTGATGATACCTTTGATCTTGTGATGATACTATTGGCCTTGTAATGATACCTTTGTCAACAGTGGAAGTCGGATGCAATGATAATGATGAAAAAGCTCGCTGAGAAGAGGATCTAGACAAAGTAGAATCTATTACCGGTATCAATTGTCCAAAATTCAATATTTATTTGTTTATTAAATTATTTTATAACATCTTTTCAGACGCGCCCAAGGTGCATATGTATGTATGGACCTGACACGGCGATGGCAAGGTCACGTGATCAATGACAAACGTGTTGGACCTTTTGACAATCGTTATCATTGATAGATTGACACTTTGTCTTAAGTTCAAGGTTCACTCCGAGCATTATGAAGAGCGCCCTACTCGAGATATACTTTCACACAACCAATTTTCCGGATATTTTAGAAACATAGATATATTGTGAATATTAGGCATCTAGGTTTTATTGAAATCAAAACATAAACTTATACCCTCTGAATCTGCTATTTTACGCGAACTTGGCTCCTTCATAATGTACTCATAAATTAGAAAAGTAAAGAAAATATATTTATAGAAACTTTGTATATTTAATCGAAATCCTGAATGACGGTAATTTTATTCCAAAATAAAAGGAATTTTATTTAGGCTAAAGAAGCGATGAATGAGTGCGCATGTTCGGATTCTACCCAAAACAAAAGTTAAATCTTTCCTTTGGTTCCAGAATTCATCACATTTCACTGTAATATTATAAAGGCAAATGTTTGTAAGTGTGTATTTTTGTTACTTCTTGATACTCGAACAGCTGAACGGCTTTGAATGAAATGTACTACTTACTCTAGACCATGTCCTGGAATAGCATATACCTAAAAAAAAACTTTTAATTCAGACAAAACCGTCCATAAAAGTTGTTAGTAACAAGAAATTAATTTATATATTAGTAATAATCCAGACCGACACTGTTCTGCTCAGTCTGCACAGTAGGCTCACCTGTAGGTATCGCAACACATGGAGTTCAGTGAACCAACTGAGCAGACTGAGCAGAACAGTGTCGGTTCTCTCACCAAGCGTTCCCAAGACGCTGTTCGGGCTCCCCCGTACTCGTCGCGCCACCGTCTATTCTATTCTATTCTATTCTATTCTATTATATTCTATTATATTCTATTCTATTCTATTATATTCTATTCTATTCTATTCTATTCTATTCTATTCTATTCTATTCTATTCTATTCTATTCTATTCTATTCTATTCTATTCTATTCTATTCTATTCTATTCTATTCTATTCTATTCTATTCTATTCTATTCTATTCTATTCTATTCTATTCAATTCTATTCTATTCTATTCTATGTTTTCTTGGGATAATGTTCTACTACCACGCGAACGAATCCTTTCAAACTTTGTCGATGAAGCGTCAGCGTCATGCCTGCGTGTTTTTGCCGCTTCATCGACACCAAGCGTATAATGATGAATACGCGTCTATGCAGCTACGCGTCTGGGGATAGGCCTAACTGTACAACCACATTCTTTGTGTCTTTTGAAAGTTTGTTTGCAATAATTGTTTTAGTGTATTTTTTGTTTAATGTATGAGGCAGAGCGTATCCTACCTTTAAATTATCATGTAAAATGACTTCAATAACACCTAAACATTGTACCAACCATTTTTATGGATCAGATAAAATTAAGAAGGTACCTACAGGGTGTTCAGAGAAGCCACGTCCTTTCCTCGTTTGAATATTTTAGAAATAAATGTTATTGTTATCTCCGTGTTTAATTTTCAATGTAGATGCTGAATGCCATTTCCTAGTAATACTCCGGAAACCTTTAATTTTATGTTATTATTCTCTTCAGCTTTTTATTTAATATGAATGTTACCCACCATTGGGAGGAGTACGTGAAATAAAAACAGCTGCACGAATGAATATTCAAGGTTAAGCAAGCTCTCGCTCTGTATCATGGTTCAGGCTAGGGCCAGACGCGAGTGGTTTTCCCCGCCGATAGCTTGCATGAGGACACGGCGGTGCTTGGCCCAAGCGGGATAGATCTCCATTATATCACCGTATCCTCTGGGTGATCCGCACAATGATGACCCTGGTTCTTCTTGCCGGATCTGACACAGGTGTCTGGTCAGGACCTGCTTCAGGCTGAAAGTGAGAATACCGGGCCTCTCTAACCATTTCACAAAGAGGGGACTTATAGCCGCGATTGTGGCGTGCCCATGGTAATGCTTTTCTTCCGCACAAGGTCACGCGAAGTGTCAAGAAAGCATTTAGATGATCTTTATAAGGTATGTGAATCTAGGTCAGACGTCCCAACGTTTCCATTCATAATTATGTCTTGTAAATATCTTTGTTATTTCGCTTTTAATGATGCTCCCAACATCACGAAATCATCTAAGCATTTTCAATTATTATTATTATGTTGTTCATTTGTTTACGAATTCTAACGAAATTTTACGCACAAGTGTTCTTGGTACAATTTGACGTGTTACCTATTTACGTATTTCACACCTAAATTGTAATTAGTGTTGGGAAAATTCCATTCTAGGAAAATATATTAAGTTATCTTCCTCGTGATATTTGGTACTGTACTGAGTTTTGTGATTTGTTATTATATTTTGAATGTTTTGGAAATTTTTATCAGCACACACTTTTTTTTAATTTTTTGGGTGGGCAAAACCTCTAATGACATCCCCCGCTCTTGGGCAGAGCGGGGGATAGTGTCAGACTTTTATTGACAAAAAACCCACTCCTGTTCCTTCTTTGACATTTTTCCAAGGCCCAGGTGATCTCTTTCGCACCAGAGCCCCAGTACGTGCCGTCAACGACTTGGGCCCGGTCCGGACGGTTACCGGACGATCGGACGGCGAGCCACCCATTGCTCGCCGTCCGCAAGCCCGCGCCTACGGTGGCCGGAAATCGGGATCGGAATCCCGGCGGCGGTTAGGGCGTGAGGACCTTTGCCTCACGCGATTGGCCGCCCCCTTTGCTAGCATTACTTACCAGCACACACTGGATGTTCATTTTGCAACTCATGGTTTTATTTTTTAATGATGTTATATTAACTGTATCTTATGATTAACTATTATCTAAAAAACTGCAACTGGACGAAATGAAAATGATTGCCTTGTTACAGTACACATATCATACAACAAGCAAAAAAAAATGTAGCCCATAAAAAAACTTATACAAGTGGACATCTTTAAACACATCCATACTTCACGGGTAGTGTGAAAGTGAAACCCGGGGCCCTAGGACGAAGGCAAAGAAGAAACCGGAGTAGGTTTTTAGTCAGTAAAAGTCTGACACTATCTCACGCTCCGCCCAAGAGCGGGATTTGTCATTAGATGATTTTCCCACTTAAAAAAAACATACTAATATTACCTGGAAAGGCGAAAGTTTCTGAGTGTGTCTGTGTGTATGCTTGTTACCTCTTTACGCTCGAACGGCTGAACGGATTTGGATAAAATTCGGCACACGTCACGTCACGGCCCGAACTTGGTTTAAATCAAGTCCTGGAAAAACATATAGGATCTTTTATCCTGGGATCAGTTCCCTTGGGACAATTTTCTACTACGGACGAAGCCTCTGGTAGAAATTAGTTAGTCTTATTTATTCTTGATAGGTTCGCGCTTGACCGCTATCTCACCTGATAGAAAGCGACGATGGAGCGCACTTACCTACAAGTAACTTATTCACTCTTGATTTCAAGATTCCCGGGTTGTAGCAATCAGGAAACACAGATTCCGGCAAGGAATTCCATTCCTTAGCTGTACGCATAATGAATGTGTTCCCAAAACGTTTTGTGCGTATAGATAGGATGTCCACCATGTAGCGGTAGCGCATCGCCGTAACCTTGGTGGTCTGATGATGGAACGGGCTAGGCGGAATTAGGTTATGCAATTCTGACGCAAACTCCCCGAAATGCAACCGGTAGAAAACCGACAGGCTAGCAACTCGGCGTCGATGCTCAAGACTTTGAAGCCTCGACTCAACGAGTGCATCATTGCCAGTGATCCTCCTGGCTCGCCTCTGAGTTAGGACATAAATGGCATTTATTTCTGTAGCAAGTTCGCTCTCGTGGCATAGTTTTCGACTTTCAGGGGAACCAAGTCGCTGCCTAAAGTAAGCTGCTGCCAACGTCTTTACCCGCAGGAATGTCGAAAATTTTCTCAAGGGTACATACTCCCAGGATAAAAGGCCCATAGATATCAGAAAAGAGCCTATGAACATCTAAAACATGATCTACCCGTGTGCTAAATTTTATCTAAATCCGTTCAGACGTTTGAACGTGAAAAAGTAACCATCACCCTTATAATGAATCATTCGGTTCCCTTCAAAATGGTTGAGCTGAGTGGTGCTAATATTCGCGTCATGTCTGTGAGCGGGCGCTGTCAGTTGAGACTGGTCATCTCTTAGCTGCCAGTTGCTATTTTAATATCTATATTTAGTTTTTATTTTTACTTTATTTACATTGTTCTCGCTATCATGCGACAAGAAACATGTAACAGAGATATTTGTAATTACAAAACATTATTTAAAAGAGTGCCCATGGAGTTTCTTGCACATTTTTCTCCATAGAGATCTACGCTTTGGAATGTACAATTAGCATAATCTTTTCTGACTGACTGACTTTTTGACATTTCAAAAGTGCCTGTAAATGGTTTATTTGAAATAAAATGCATCTTGAATCTTTGAATCTTGAATTGGTGTGATTGTGATGTGACTATAGTATATTATTAGTCTGATCCACGCAATAGTCTAACTGCATGTCAAACATTCAAATCCATTGATTGATTCACACACATCCAAATGCTTTTTATTGTTATCTATTAGTTTCACTAGATTTATGTACTTTCCTGTAAGCTATACAAACACAATAATGTGAAGGATATTAACTGACTATATCCAATATTACAGTCCATGAAAGCCAGTTTTTTTTTTTTTTTTTCGGTGGGAAAATCATCTTATGACATCCCCCGCCCTTGGGCGGGGCGGGAGATAGTGTCAGACTTTTACTGACTAAAAACCCACTCCTGTTCCTTCGTTGCCTTCGTCCCAGGACCCCGGGTTTCGCTTTCGCACTACCCATGGCCCCAGTAGGCTTCGACCCTGCTGGGCCCCTACGATTTGCTGACATCTCCCTGAGGCGCGCGTGGAACAATACACGCCGTCGACGACTTGGACTCGGTCCGGACGGTTACCGGACGGTCGGACGGCGGGCTACCCATTGCTCGCCGTCCGCAAGCCCGCGCCTACGGTGGCCGGAAATCGGGATCGGAATCCCGGCGGCGATTTGGGCGTGAGGACCGTTGCCTCACGCGATCGGCCGCCTCCTTTGCTAGCATTACTGCTTCGCAGAAGGAAGCGACCGCCTGCCACTCCTCCTCGCTACGGACCATGGCCTGTACCAAGGCCCGACGCGAGAGATCGCCGCCGCCGATCGCCCCCACGAGGACACGGCGTTGCTCTGCCCAAGCAGGGCACACCTCCACCGTGTGCTCCACCGTGTCCTCCGGGCGGTCCACACAGTGGCGACACCCGGGCGTCGCTTCCGCACAAATACGGTGCAGGAACTTTCAGAACTTACCGTGTTCGGTGAGAACCTGCGTCATACGGTAGGTGAGGACGCCGTGAGGTCTTTCCAACCACGCCTCAAAGAGGGGACTTACCGCCATAATTGTGGCGTGCCCACCATGAAAGCCAGTACAATTTATGGAGCGTTATGATTGCTTTGCAAACAGTTGACGATCAATTGAACGCTGTGTAGTAAGCAGCAATCGAAATATAATGTCGTTATAACTCTGTTTTGGTCGAGTAGAGTGTAACAAACAAACTCACATTCGCAGTTATGATATTCAGTCAGAATTGTCACATGCACACAGGTGGGTTGTAGTCAGTAAAAGTTTAACACTTATATCAATAAAAAATCGACATAGCACGATGAGTCGCCATACTTAAGTGGCAATGGGCAGGGCACTTTGCTCGCAGAACGGATGGCCGTTAGGGCCGAAAGGTTCTGAAATGGCGACCACGTACCGGAAGACGTAGCGTTGGAAGGCCTCCTACAAGGTGGACCGATGACCTGGTAAGGGTTGTGGGAATCCGATGGATGTGAGACGCGCAGGACCGTTCATTGTGGCGACACTTGGGAGAGGCCTATGTCCAACAGCGGACGTCTTTCGGCTGAAATGATAATGATGATGACTCATGTCAATTTCTTTTTTTGAGGTGTGAAATTGTCAAACAACTTCCCTCGCTCTGGATGGAGTGAGAGGAAGTGTCAGACTTTTACAGACTAAAATTTATTTGCCCTTTGTGTTCCAGGGCCTCGGTAGCTTTTTCTATCAATTGAGCAACTCTGGTAGTTATTATTCCAATTACGAAATAGCGACCCAATATTTTATGCTCAACTTTTGCCATTATCCCTGCCCGCCTAGCTAAGTTAAAACTGTTTCGTTTCGATTCTCTTTTCGTTGACCGCCTCGAGTCGACCACGTCTCCGATTCCTTTGTTCTGACGTCATCTCAACGCTCAGTCACGTAGTCAGAAGAGGGAGAGGGGGCATGCTGAGGCCATGCAACCCTAAAGGCAACTGAAGGACCACAAGGTGGGGTTGTCAGTAAAAATCTGACACTCCCTCTCGGTCCAGCTAGAGCGGAAGAAGATATTTGATGATTTCCCACCTCGAAGAAGGAGCCATTAGTGTCGAGGTCTGCCACGTCAGTAACTATGAAGGATTTGTCAGACGTCCATTTTATTTTAATTAAATCTCCTAACTTAGGCTAAGAACTCACGGAGCGGTTTTCACCCGCGCCTGCCACGGTGGATTATCGCAAAACTGGCAGTTAATTATCAGTTGAGTTTCAGACTGCCATGGACGCAAACCTAAAACGAGCCTTTACGTTATCCTTACTTCATAGAAGAATTAAAAAATGAAGGCTTAAAAAGTTTTGGGCGTATTCACAAATTTGTAGGATTTCGCGTCGGATTTCAGTACTCCCCGCCGGCTACTGCGGGCGCCGACTGATCGCAGAGTACGGGCACGACCCGCCGCGGTTGCGGGTGACCGCGGCCCGCGCAATATCTACTAGTTGCCCACCGGTGCAACGGGATCCACAAACAACTGCGGACGTAAAACGCGTCGTGAAATGATTTTTAATTTTTACATTTATATCTGCATTCTACAGAAGCTACGGGCCCGCAACTGCGGCGGACGCGGGTGAAAACCGCTCCGTGAGTTCTAAGCCTAAATATCAACTCAATGTTGATTCTTTTGTTTCTCTCTTTGTCAATTTTTTGTTTGATTTTGTCCGTTTTATTCTAAAACTAGCTTTTGCCCGCGGCTTCGCTCCCGTCAACTGACTACTCTACCCTACTCTAGCCTACTCTACCCTACTCTACCCTACTCTACCCTACTCTACCCTACTCTACCCTACTCTACCCTACTCTACCCTACTCTACCCTACTCTAATCTACTCTACCCTACTCTACCCTACTCTACCCTACTCTACCCTACTCTACCCTACTCTACCCTACTCTACCCTACTCTACCCTACTCTACCCTACTATACCCTACTCTACCCTACTCTGCCATACTCTACCCTACTCTACCCTACTCTACCCTACTCTACCCTACTCTACCCTACTCTACCCTACTCTACCCTACTCTACTCTACTCTACCCTCGTCTATTCGATGTTTTCTCGCCGTAAAAACCATCCTTGAACTTCAACGAACATTTAAAAAAAAGAATTGGCCAAATTGGTCCAGGCGTTGTTGAGTTATGCGCTTACCAACACATTTTGCGATTCATTTTTATATTATAGATTGTAATTTCATTAATCGGGGTTTAAAATATAACTTTGAAATTCTGTTTCGAAAAAGTAATGTTAAAACAAATTGTTGAAAAATGTTATTTTAATAGGTAGACTAAAACCGAGGCTGTTTTCAATTATCTGCATAATGGTGAGATAATACAATCACTTAGGGTAATATTTGCCAGTAGTAATTGACTGTATGATGGTCATTAATCTATTTGGTTAGTTTAGTGTCCACCCTAAAGACAATCGTTTTAATTGTTGCAAGGGACTATTCAATAATGAATGATAGAACAAGTGCGTACAGAACCAGAAATCAGAAACGTTTATTTTGAATAGGCACTTTAAATTGTCAAAATGTTGGTCAGTCAAAAAAAAGTAAAGCTAAATTGCACATTCCAAAGCGTAGATCTCGATGAAGACGAACGTGCAAGAAACTCCATGGAATGATTATCCTTCCTACTGAAACTGTTGGAGAGGCTTTGCCTGCTAAACACGTTCGAGATGGACTTCTTTTAGAGATGAGCTCCACAAGCAACGGTACTTCAAAGAAAGGGAACAGTTTCATGAAAGCAAGCTATACACTTATTAAAAGTAGCGCTAACGGTTTAGCTCGCAGGAATTATAAGTATTCAAACAGCCAGATTAATTGTTTAATAAACTAACTGTTTTTTTTTTAATTTATCTAAGCATAATAATAATAATGTTTTTTTATATGTTTTTTTTAAAGAAATATTTTAAAATCTAAACGGTATGTATTAAAAATAAATAAATGGAATAATAATAATAAGATTTATTTTATCACCACAATATAAGGTACATTTACATAATACAAAGAAAGCAATACATAATTGCAGGTTTACAATTAAAATATTATATTGTGGGAGACTGGTGCCTAAGCTAGACGTAAGGCCTGTATTTTAGGAAAACAGGACTCCCTCTCATTCGGAGATATTAACATTTTTATACATTATGTACTCTCACATTACTAAATGCGGTAGGTTACTTATAACAGAGTATGATTACAATAAAATTGTTAAATTCAGTGTTAGTATTTATGTGAATATAAGTTGTGTTTGGGTGTATGTGTGTGATGGTATGTGAGGGTGTGTGTGTGTGTGTGTAAGGGTGAGAGTGTGTTTATGTGTGTTTATGTGTGTTTATGAGTAAATATTACTGAGGTTAGGAAAATTATTGTTCGAATAGTGGGTTGATTTATTGAGTTAATTTAAAAGAGAATAACAATGGTAATTTAATAACCGGAAAATGGTATAGTGTTTTGTTAGCAAGTTTTTTTTTATTAATGATAGGCTTGCGTTTGACCAAGTTACATCAGGATAGCAAGAAGTTTTTCTGTGTCGTCATAGTTTAACTCCGGGAGCAAATTCCTTACTTTAATTTTGCAGTTTTTGTCGGTGAGACTATAAACAGACAGCTTCCTGTTTATGCTATTGTATAGAAAGCGACCTAGGTAGCAAAAGAAGCGTTTAGAAAAAATAGTAGTGAGCTTATCATGATGGCGGTCTATGGGATCAAATCTTCTTTTACCATGTGACAGTAAGGGCAAAACTAAGACCCATTTAAAATTACTACTTATTTGTACCGATCTGGGTTAGTATAGAACTATGACAGTGATGTAAACTATACAACTCAAGTTTAACTTAAACCATTCAACGCTAGTTTAACTTAAGCTGTATAACGCAAGTTTGACTTTATTAAGTTTAACTTGCGTTGTAATTTAATTTGTAATTTTAAATGCGTGTCTTAGTGTTGCATGTGGGGCACGTTACCGACTGGGGCATGTATGCCTGGTTTACCTTAGTAGAGAAAAATTTAGCATTTTAAAGATTTTTAACCCCCATGCAAAATTGGGGCGAGTTGCCAGTTATAAATAACAAGTTAGGGTGGAATTCTCCAATAAAACTAATTGCGTTTTAACGTTGGGCTCGCATAATCGCGGTTAGCCGATGTCACTAGTGTCACTTGTCAGTATTTTTTTTTGTTGTATTTTGACAAGTGACACTAGTGACAGCGGCTAAACGCGATTATGCGAGCCAAAAGTTAAAACGCGATTAGTTTTATTGGTGAATTCGGCCCTAAGTGTGCCATAGCCAACACGTAAATTCAAACCGGTCTAAACACACGACGTACATCAAAGTGAACACAATCCGAAATGGTGCCGTAACTTTAAAACATGATGGCTGCCTGTAAGCCGAGTAAGATGTACGGAGGTATTATTTGTTCAGCGCACCTGTGACAATCGGATTGTCAAGTTAGTTGCAGCTATTTCATGGTCGGCGGATCAGGTCATACGGAGACTAGGGCTGACAATTCTGGCGTAGAATAAAATAGAATAAACTTTATTGTACACCAAAAATGTAACACAACTTATACATAAACTTAAATCTATGTCGGTCAATGGCAGTCTTATCGCTAACAGCGATATCTACCAGCCAACCTTAGGATGGTTCGTAAGAACTTAACATAATACAGGGGGTAGTCTACAGTGTAGCAGTACACTGTAGACTACCCCCTGTATTATGTAACAAATTGATCAATCTCTATAATATATAAAACAATACATAACTATAAATATATACATACATATTAAAAATATACAAAAAACGCACAACACACAAAGCGAACAAAGATTTTCATGATTTTAGGATGATACAACAGTATTTAGGAGGTCAGTCTGTCCAAGAAGTATCGTGTACCTCTGTAAGTGGATTGTGGAGGTTTGATAGGCAGTCGCTCTATGTAAAACACGAGTATTTAGCTGCATCCGTTTAAACTGGAAGCCGACCCCAAGTTAGAAGGAAAAAGGCTTGGAAGGCGTTGGGAGAAAATTTTGATGAATACAGTATTTAGGTAGGGCTCAGTGCTCGCAGAATAGATGGTCGATGGCCCAAAGGTTCTGGCCTCCCACAAGAAAGACCGATGACCTGGTGAGGGTCGCGAGAATCCTATGGATGCGAGACGTTTAAGAACGTTCGTTGTGGCGACGCTTGGGGAGGCATATGCCCTAACAGAGGACGTCTTTTGGAATGAAATGATGTTGATGATGATGGTGATCATCATCTTCTGAGAAATTGGTGAAAAGTGCGAAAAATATAGGTGTATGTAAGTACTCACCGCATCTTTATTGATATGGTAAACCAGCCATGCATGCCCGTCGGGAACGTGCCCCACGTTACCAACAAATTCAAATTTCAAATTCAAGTTTTTTTTTTTTTTTTTGGGGCACGCATGGCTGTTTTACCCTATATGATAGTAATGCTAGCAAAGGAGGAGGCCGCACGAGCACGCGTGAGGGAGCGGTCCTCGCGCACCAGCCCCCGATCCCGATCCCGATTTCCGGGCCAAGTCGTCGGCGGCGAGTACTGTTGTACCGTTTCACGAGTGCCTCAAGGAGATGTCAGCAAATCGTAGGAGCCCAGCAGGGTCGAAGCCTACTGGGGCCAAGGGTTTGCTTTTGAAAGAAAAACTGGGCCTTGGCATGAAAGGCAACGAAGGAACAGGAGTGGGTTTTTAGTCAGTACAAGTCGACACGCCCTCCCACTCCAGAGCGAGGGATGTCATTGGATGATTTTACCACCTAAAAAATAAAAAGAACCCTGTGCTTACCATCAGGTGGGATCGCAGTCAAGCACTAGTTTATACAAAATTTAAAAAAAAATGTGACATTTTATGATAATAACTTAATGAGCTCTTGTGTAAGCACTAACCTGATTCAAAATCTAAATCTTCTAAATTCTTAGTGAGAAATCATCAAATAACCCTTTTCGCTCTGGGCGAAGTAAGAGGGAGTATTGCACAAAATAAAGAGCTCAGCGCACCTAAAGAAGTTTTCACTTCGAAAATTTTGGTTCAAAATAAAAGTAACCCTTGGCCATCCCTACCGTATGGGCTAGAACAGGGGTGCCGAGCTCAAAGTGTCACCGTCGTTACCCGTTACCGGTTACGCAGAAAACCTTCCATGCATGGCTCACGATACGAATGAAAGCAGAGTAGATGTAATTGTCAACTGCACTGTTCACTTAGTAAACTTCACATGGGAAAAGAGATTTTTTTTTATGTAGGAAACAAGTTTTGTTTTATATTGTCAAAGGGTGTATGTAGGTAATGTAAGGTTTTATCAGCGTAGCGTAGCATAGTATAGCATAATCAGCTTTATAATGTTCCCACTGCTGTGACTCAGGTCTCCTCTCTAGGAGAGGGAATGGGCCGTAATCTACTACGCGAGCTCAGTGTGGATTGGTAGATGTAACATGTCTTCGAATGTTCTGGCTGGTTTCTTCACGATATTTTCCTTTTTGAGAGCAGTGGAGTTAAAATAAATTACACAAGGCAATGCTCCTAGCTGGGTTGAAACTCGCGACCTACAATTCGTAAATTAGGGCCGTTACCCCTGTTACCATGGATCCACCACTGCTCCTTATCAACGTAGCAGTATGTTATTATCGATAGGCTCGCGTTTGACTACTATCTCACCTGATGGTAAGCGATAATATGGTTGACGATGGAGCACCTCGCCTAGAAGATAACTATTCAGATTCACTCTTGATTTCATAACGCTTAGGTTGTAGCTACCAGGAAACACGGACTCCGGCAGGGATTTCCATTCCTTAGCTGTACGCACAATGAATGTATTCCCGAAACGATTTCTTGAACATGGGGTTCTTGAAGCGTATGTCAATGTCATACACATGTTGTACTTTTCGACAGACGCTATCGCTGATAATATGTTACCCTATATAAATGCCCTTTTCTTACATGATCCAGATGAATTTATTCCTTGTTCCTACAAACAGTTCGAAAACAATTGATGGTCAAATAGCTGGTCAAGTAATTTGATTGGTTCTCATTTCGGAGAATCACGACTTCTAACATAGATTAAAAATTGGATAAATATGGATGCCTTTTAAAAACTAAGATATTAAATTTATGTATGTTGCTGACAGCTACTCGTATTTCCAAATACTGTTATAATTTTTTTTTTAAACTTGGTCATTTATTTCGCCTAATTTTGTCTTAAATTAGGATGTTTTTAATATTGTGCGGTTTTGGGCACGCATGTGTGTACACTAGACTTTCTGATATATCCAGTATCAAAGTAAAATGACATTCCACAGAATATTAATTTTTTAACAAACTTCGCCCTAAAGAACATTTCTTTTTATTCTAAGACTTGCCGAGAAACTTGATAGCAATATTACCATCATATATTAGAGGCAGATATTAAATATTGTCTCAAGTTAAAAGTTACAAGTCTAAGTTATATGTTCCGGCCGCAGATAGCAGGGAATAAAGTAGGAATAGTGGTCGTACTATATATCGCCTAGATACATATTCTTTAGAGTATAAGTTGAGAATGTACAGTTTTAATCTTGTCTTTTTACTTAGTGTTTTGTTCCATAACTTCTTTAAAAAAAATTTTCTTTCCAGAAAATACAACCGACAAAAAAAGAAACTGCTATGAGCATAGCATAGTCGGACTTATAATGTTCCCACTGTTGGGACTTAGGCCTCCTCTCTGGGAGAGGGAATGGGCCGTAATTCACCACGCGGGCCCAGTGCGGGTTGGTGGATGTCACATGTCTTCGAATTTTTGGTTCTAGGACATGCCGGTTTCCTCACGATGTATTCCTTCACCGTTTTTAAAAATTGGTGATGAAATTAATTACACAAAGTAATGCGCCTGGCTGGATTTGAACCCGGAACCTAAAACTCGTAAGTCGAGGCCATTACCACTCGGCCCCCACTGCTCCTACTGACTGCTATGAGGGTTCCCAGAAAAATTTACACCACCATTTAGCGCCACTTAACCGAAAGGTCTTCTGCTTTTGAAAACTTATACAGACATCAATTTAATTAATATCTTGATTCCCGCAACCCTCACCAGTTCATCGGTCCACCTTGTGGGAGGCCTTCCAACGCTACGTCTTCCGGTACGTAGTCGCTACTCCAGAACCCTTCGTCTCCATCGACCATTTGATCAGAGAGCAATGTGCCCTGCCCACCGCCACTTATGTTTGGTGATTCTTTAGGCTATGATGGTAACCTTTGTCCTCCTGCGGATATCTCCATTTGTGATGTGATCATGCAAGGAAACTTCGAGCATAGCCCTTTCCATTGCCCTTTAAATGACTTTAAGTCTTCTGATGAGGCCCATTGTAAGCGACCACGTTTCGGAGCCTTATGTCATCACTGGCAACACGCACTGGTCATAGACGTTCGTCTTGAGACACTGTGGTATGTTGGCCAAGAAGACGCCGCACAGCTTCCCGAACGCTGTCCAGCCGTATCGGATTCGACCATTAACCTCTATCTCGAAGTTAAACCTACCCAACTGGACCGGCTGTTCCAGGTAAACGTTCAAAACCTCGAGTGTAGAGTCTCCATATACAGGATAGGAATGGTTGTTACATGGATGTTTACCATGACTTTGGTATTGTCTACATTCATTTTAAGTCCCCCTCTTTCGGAAGTTCTACTGAGGTCACTGAGCATTTATAGTATTTATATTAAATCATGATATCCTTGAGCAAACTACCAT
Source organism: Mythimna pallens (assembly GCA_961205895.1). Lineage (NCBI taxonomy): Eukaryota > Metazoa > Arthropoda > Insecta > Lepidoptera > Noctuidae > Mythimna > Mythimna pallens. The sequence continues at coordinate 8,751,715 of OY540831.1, read as the reverse complement.
GTTTCAGGATCTAGCCGTTACGCTTTTGCTCTTTTTCAATGAACTCTGTTACAGTCATCTACTTTACCTGGCCAATTGGTCAAATAGATAGGAAATAACATTTAAGACTAATACTCTTTAACAGATCAAACAACTGATTCAAAATGTAGGAAATGATCCCAGTTGACGTCCATCACGACTGCCGACTCACGAGCGCTACTCGATCGCGTCCAAACAAATGGAGAGCGCTCGACGTCGCGTCGAAGCGCACTCTTTATCTGACAGCCCGACGTTTACGTCAGTCTAAAGGGTAATGAGTGGGCATTTTTTATATCTCTGTTTGTCTAGCTATTGGAGCTCTCGCCCTAGTTGAGTGGATTATATAGGCTGGATTTTTGAGACGGGTTGGTAAGGGCAGATACGTTAACCATAAGTTGTAGTTACCGTTAAACGTTCCCAGGAGAGCATCCCTAACTTTTTAAGATATTTTGAACTGCACTTAACAAATTTCGGAAAAAAATACAGTCAGCAATAAAGATGCTAAAATATCAAAAAAAAATCTATGCCCAATTAATGATGCTATTTCAAGTAGGGATCAAAAGTCTCGAAGATTTTTTTTTTCCAAAATCTGTGAATTCAGTTACGTGGAGCATTGTACTGGTAAAAGAATTTTTTAAATTGGTTCAGTAGTTTTTGAGTTCATTTTTTTATAAATAATACTACAAATATTTTCTCTTTATGATAATATTATAGAATAATATGGACAACCTCAAAAACTACTGAAACATTTTTTTTTCAATTTCGTTAACTAGTAGAATGTAACTTTACCTTTGCCTAACAAAGGCTATATATATATATTTCTCAATACACTTAATTGAAAATCCTCTCTTACCATCGCTTTTAGGCACGCAAGTATTTTCCGCATTAGTGCAGAAAAGTGCGCGTGCTTTGCCCCGCCACTATTTTATAACATTTATCGTATCACGCGTCGATTCCCACGAGTAGCCGGTCAACCGCCGTTTATTCATTTCTTCGTAAGTGTATTGGAAAAATTCGTTTGATACACGTGCAAATTTGACACAGCAGTCCTCGGCTTCATAACACACTCCGCCTCGGACGCAATGACAAAATTTCTGCACTTATATCAAAACATACTATTCTAATTCAATGCGTGGGAAGCTATTAGCAGAAGCTGGTTTAACATAATTTTGTGGGGTGTAAATGTTCAACTTCCACTTAATAATCGATTTCTCCAATCCGGAAGATTACTATCTTCGAAGCTGCGAGTAACACAATATAATAATGCTTGTTTACTCCGAACTCGCTTAGTTGCGCACATTCCGTGTTGAGGGGGTAATTTTCAATTCAAATCAAGATGTTTCAATAACATCGTATGGATTATTATTAATAGGTAGGAGGGTAGTTTGCGTGGTATTATGAGAATCATAATAATAGTTACGGGTTATTATGTTTCACAGCTTCATTTAAAGTGATTTATTTTATTTTACATAGTCCGAAGAATCGCCAAACTAAAGTGGCAGTGGGCAGGCAGGGCACATTGCTCGTAGAAAGGCGGAAAGGTTCTAGAATGGTGACCGCGCATCGGAAAACGCAGCGTTGGAAGGCCTCCCGCAAGGTGGATCCACGACCTGGTGAGAGTCGCGGAAATGCAGTGGTTGCGAGACGTACAGGATCGGTCGTTGTGACGACGCTTGAGGGAGGCCTATGTCCAACAGTGGACGTCTTTCGGATGAAATGATGATGATGTTGACGATGAAATAAATTACACCTGACATCGCGCTGGCTAAGCAATTCCTACTTCTGTCATCTAATGATAAGCAAAGGAAAGCATTAAGTCACCAACGCCAGTGTACATAGGACTGTACAATATCTACGTGGAGTCTTGTTCGAATTACCGTTTGTTTAGCCTACATTTCGTGGGTGTAATATACGTCCTAAACTAACAATCAAGTGTGCATAACTAAGGAAATGCCGCCAACACAACACGCCGTCGTGTTTTGTTATTGTGGTCACAATAAAGGAAGTACATATATTGTATGTTTGGGATTGTTTTGCTAACGGTACAGTTTGTGTGATACGGTTGCACGCTTTCAAACCGCAAGTTTTTGTGATATGATGTGTTTTTTTTAAGGTGGGAAATCATTCAATAGCTTTTCTCCCGCTCTAGGGTGGAGCAGGAGAAGTGTTCCACGCGCTCCTGAAAGAGATGTCAGCAAACGTAGAGGCCCAGCAGGGTCGATGCCCGCCACGGCCCGGCTGCAGCGATTTTCTGAAAATGAAACCCATGGTTCTAGAACTCAAAGGACAAGAAAGAAAGAAAGAAGAAACAAATAAAACACGTTTATTTGGCACACAGATACACAAAGTGAGATAACAATTATAATAGAGAAACTTAAACTTAAAAATACATCAATATTGTGTGTCTCACGGCTGTGCCAAATAGGTCCAGTTCAGCATAAGCCAGGCCACTACGTAGCAGTTGCCTGACACCGGTTTTCAACTGAACCTTGCTATGAGTCTACGGACAACTGAAGAACACAGGTGTCGTTTAATCAGTAAAAGTCTGACACTTCCTCTCTCCTCGCCCAGAGCGGGAAGACAATCAAGTGTGCATATCTATAGAAATGCCACATCATGTGAAAACGCGGCTTGATATTCTAATCCCGAAATAGTTCGTACTCTGAGTACCACAACTTTTTTACCGCGAAAAATAAACGACGTGTCTACCCACTCCATAAGCTCGGAAGCGACACACGCCTCTGTCTGACAGCAGGAAATTAATTCAAATGCCCCAGTTACTTGACGTCCGTGATTATTGCTGGCCCACCGTCTAAAATCGCTTGCAAAATTAAATATATAAAATAGTAGTACTCACTTGTTACTTATGGTAAACGTAAGTATAAAAAATACCACGGATGCAATTTTCATGTTTAGGGTTCCGTATCTCTAAAGGAAAAAACGGAACCCTTATAGGATCACTTTGTTGTCCGTCCGTCCGTCCGTCAGTCTGTCTGTCTGTCTCTCTTTGAAGATCTGTAGAACGAGTGGAGGTATTGTGTTGAAATTAAAACCATATATTCAGCTCTGCGGTCCCTTGAAGCTGTGAAAAAATCTAACTTCTAAGTTAACGGAAAAAAAAGATACGGCCGTTTATGTCGCATAAAACGTACATTTCGACACTCTCAAAAGAATCAAAATTCATAGGGTACTTCCCGTTGACCCAGAATCCTGAAATTTGACATAAGGTAAGGCAAGGTCTTATAGTAATAGATATAAGAATAAATCTAAAAACAGAAAATTTGTTGTTTCGTCACAAAAAAATATACTTTTTTGCGATTCGGAAAAATCTTCGAGACTCCATTCGGCAATTGAACTATTTACATAGGTAAGTTTGAACGGAACCCTGATGGACTCGCACTTGCCCAGTTTTTTTTTCTTTTGAGGTTGGAAATCATCAAATAACTTGACCCTTTCTGGGTAGAGCGAGGAGTGGCGGGCTTTTACTGATTAAAACCCACCAGTGTTCCTTCAGTAGCTTTGCGTTAGGGCCACGGTAACTTGAATTATCAAAAACGGCGAAATAAAGAGTAGAAAGTCGAAATCAGCAATTAACTATAGAATACTAACAACTTTCAAATCAGCAACTACCAACTTATTTAGATTCTACAGAAGCGTTGGTGAATGAAATTAAAATTTATTCTTGTGTTCAAATTACGGAAAGTAAATAGGTGTTTTTCAAAGTTATTCATTGTAATACCTACTCGTAATTAGCTTACCAGAAACTTATTAACTATAGCATTATTATGGGCATTAAATTATAACTTTGGACAAAATTCTCCGCTTTTCGGTTGCGAATAAGTCATCTGATTAATTTAGATGGTCGTTCTTGCCCGAGTTTGTGACTATATCTAAATTTAATCCCGCAGCTTGAGATCTGAGCTCATTGGATTAGTGAAAATTCACTAAGAAACCGCCCCTTCCTAATTACGCTTCTCTTTCAAATATTTATTAAGATGCTGGACAGCTATTCGTTTCTTAAAACCAAAAAATTTGAAGATATATTACCAATCCGCACTGAGCCCTCGCCAATCTCTAGATGGTTCTCTCTAGGAGATCCAAGAGAATGGAACCCAACAATGGAAACATTATAAAGCTCATGACTCTAATGCTGTGGCCACAGTTACGAAGCAGTTCGTGCCGAAAGTGTGGTTTTGCGTTCTTAAAAATTGTCGCAATAGTGGATCACATGAGCGGCTATGTAATTTTACCCACAATATCGTGCAGTAAATTAAGACAAAGATTTATTTAGATGAATTCCGTAAAATGCCTATATGAAATAATCTTTCTTCTTCTTTTATTCTTCGATACTTGAAGATTTTCCAAGACTTAATTTGCTTTGCAAACGACGTACATAATCGGCTGACTGAGCGCGCCACAATCGCGGCGCTCCACTCTTTGAGAAGTGGTTAGAGAGGCGCCACGGCGTCCTAACTTTCAATTTACTGTTTCGAATTCCAGCGGTAAAAATGCTCGAGTCTCACCATAGTGCGGATCGTCCTGAGGACACCGTGGAGCAAACGGTAGAAGTCTGCTTATGTGGAGAATCGACGTGTCCTCGTGGAGCGACAATGTGAAGCGGAATGGGAAGCGGCCGCCTCCTTTTGCAAACGAACACGCGGCACGAACATTCGTTACAATAGTCGATAGTAGACGGTTACATTTACAAATAAATATAAGACGTAAATTGAAATTCATAATTTTACTTAGGCTTGAGCCGCATTTGTGTGTATCGTTACGAATGTTCACGTTTTAACAAAATACATGCAAATTCGGAATTCCGTTTTAGCATTATATTTCATGATATACGTACGAGGTTTTCATTAATTAAGCCGTTTTAAACCTAATCAAAATGTCTTTTACGTCTTATATTTATTTGTGAAGTACAGTACCTAATTAGTTCAGTCAACAATGTTTATTTTTGTCACAATAAGTATTTATTTAATAAGAGTATTAATCAGTGAATTTTATGTTGCCTTTGGGTTTTGTTTGTTAATTACGAGTATGTGGACACAGCATCCGGGCTTAAAAAAGAAACTGCTACGTTAGCATAACTGGCAGGCATGATGTTCTTTGAATGTATGCGGAACAGAATGTAAAGTCCTACATACTTCCGTTGAAAAGAAAGGATCCTCCAATCAGACGGATGTTATGTCTGGTACGGGCACCTGCCCGATGATTTCGGACTGTTGTATACGTTAAGAACTTTAATACCGCGATGCAGGATTTTTATAGTTTAGTTACTATTTATTTATTTGTCTATATAAAAAGGAGAAACTGACTGACTGACATAACAACACACAACCGAAACTACTGGGACTAGGAGCGTGAAATTTTGCACAAGGTTTCCTTTTACTACTTAGGCAAGCACTATGAGAGGATTTTCTAAATTTCACCTCCTGAGGGGATGAAACGGGGGTCCAGATTTAGTATGGAAAAATCTATTTTCCGGGCGCGGACGCGGGCGAAGCCACTGGCAGAAGCTAGTATATTTATAATAAACACACCAACAGCACAGTCACTCACAATTCAAATAAACTTAGGTACATCCAAAATTGACATTTCAGTAACCATGCAAATAACATGTATGCATGACATTGACAAAATGAATATTAGATACAAACACAAAATAAAAAGTGTGTCCAGAACACCTAAATCTAGGACACTACAAAGACAAAACACACCGAAATATGAAGAAGTACATTATTTGCACTGATTATTTTGTATAGGCAGCGTCTGTATGAAGCGAAACTCAAAAGACAGAGAAAAAAAATAACGTTTTTTCTGTGTGACGTCATAGATATAATATACCTCTACAAAATCGAATTAAGAACTACTAGATCGTCAGCGGCATACACTTGACACACACGACGGCTGCCGCTGATCTTCAAAGGTTGAATGTCGACGGCCGCCGTTGACGCGCGACGTGTCAACAGTTGTCGCCGACGTGTCGACGGTTGCCGCCGCCCTTTGCCGTTGGCTGCAGTTACCTCTACCGTTGGCAACATGCCGCTCGTGTGTATGAGCAATACCGTTGATCACGGCTGTAATTTTTAAATCTTTGACAGCTGTCACTAGCTCCCTGATCACTCACCTCACCGTACAATAAAAAAAAAAGTAGAAAATCGCAACTGCGTGAAAAATAACTTTAAGTAAAAAAACTTTTAACAGAAATATAAATAACCGAAGAACATAGCAAAAGGGAAGGCAGGAACGCAAGCAGATAAATATCTAGTTCATAACTATCCATAGCACAGCATAATCAGTATTATACGGTTCCCACAATTGGGAACAACTTAGGCTGCTTTTCCACAGGTTTGAAAAAATTGGTGAGCATATAAGATACATAAAGTAAAGCACCTGCCTGGGCTTGAACCCACGACGTACAACTTGTAATTTGGGGCCGTTACCATTGGCCTGAATTGAAACATTGTCAAAGAACTGTCATTTGTATTTAGAACATGGCATTTTTTTTGTCAGACAGCTCCATAATCCACCTCTTTTTGCGAAGCAGTAATACTAGCGAATAAGGCGTCCGCACGCGTGAGGTAACGATCGTCCTTATGCCCCTGTCGCCTGGATCCCGACCCCAACTTCCAGCCACCATAGGCGTGTTCTAGCAGACGAAGAGCAATGGGTATCTTGGCATCCACCCGTCCAGTAACAGTCTGAATCGAGTCCGAGTCGTCGACGGCGCGTAGTGTTCCACGGACGCCTCAAAAAAATGTCAACAAAACCGTAGGGGCCCCGCGGGGCCGAAGCTTACTGGGGCCATGGGTTGACTTCTGTAATGGAAATCCGTAGTCCTAGAACGCAAAGAGAACGTAGATGTGGTTTTGGTCACCACCCTAGAGCGAAATTTCTCTTCTAATGACTTCTCATTAGATGATATCCCTTCTCAAAGAGCTCCATCCCTCAAGCTCTCTAATTTAAATAATTTACAACCAGTCTCTACAAGCTTACTAATAAACCACTATATTTTAAAATTAATAAAGAGTCTAGTTTCAATCTTTTCACAATTAGGTTAATTGTTTTTGTATAATCCAAGCTGAAGTGGTCTGTGCCACATAAAGAGGATTCCCAGTATGTTAATACAAAGGCGCTACTTATTATTTATCCTACATAATCTACAAAGGTATTAAAACTAATTCAATTAGGTTTTTTTTTTTGGTATTTGTAACTTAAGTGGCAGTGGGCAAGGCACAGTGCTCGCAGAACAGGTGGTCGATGGGGAAAAAAGGTTCTGGATTCGCGACCACGTACCGGAAGACGCAGCGTTGGAAGGCCTCCCACAAGGTGGACCGATGACCTGGTTAGAGTCGCAGGAATCCGATGGATGCGAGACGCACAGGACCGGTCATTGTGGCAACATTTGGGGGAGGCTTATGTCCAACATTGGACGTCTTTCAGCTGGAATGATGATGATGATGATGATTTGTATCAAAAAAGTAACTGTATCCAAAATCGCAAATAGAAAGAATTTTTCAAATTCGTTCTAAATTAAATAATAAGTAAGAAAACTTTTAAATTTGGTGGAAAGAGAAACTAACAAATATGGCCATAAATGCGACATAAATGGCCGTATCTTTTTTATTCGTTAACTTAGAAGTTTGTTTTTAGGGAAAAATAAAAAAAAAAAACCGTTATTTTCCTTTTGAGGTACCGAACCCTAAAAAAAAACCAATACACTGACCGTCATCTACGTATGTACGTAGTTTTTGTTGTACATTTTAAGTTATCCTCAACTGTAAAATTTCTTTCTCATTTATACAATACGGTTTGTTGTAAGAAGAGTCAATTGTGGGTTAAGTTCGCCTATGTACACTCAGGGATCAAAAGCGCAGTTGCACTCTACCAATGCTAAAGTGTCTAAAATTTCTTTGTTGTAGAAGTTCAATAGTCCATAACTAGTTTATTCAATACTTCAGATTTTATGCTATCAATTAAATCAATCATGAACCATTGACCCTCTTCGACAAAGAAATTTTAGACATTTTAGCATTGATAAGGTGTAACTGCACTTTAGACCCCTGACTGTACATCAACTGTCCTATTTTTATTGTGTACTAGCTGACCCGGCGAACTTCGTACCGCCTAATAGTAAGGATAACACCATCTACAGGCATTACCAGAACAGCATAATTCATTTTATAATGAAATTTTAATTAGAGATGGCGTTGTATTCGGTTTTTTTTTTCGTGTTTTTTTTAAAATTTCTCACCGTTTAAACCTTTCCTGGACTGTTACGAATATTTCAAGTAGCCAAATCGGTCCAGCCATTCTCGAGTTTTAGCGAGACTAACGAACAGCTATTCATTTTTATATATATAGATTAAAATAGTGTGTACAATAAGGTCCGACCGAGATCTCGGTCTCGGTCCCGGTTCCAGTCATTCTCGGCTAAAAATCAGGCCGAGATTCTCGGTCTCGTTCTCGGCCTGATTTACGCCGAGAATCTCGGCCATGGCCGAGACTTCTTGAGGTCCAACAAATCATTTATTTTCCCTAGATTTAGAGCTTATCGCTCCATCTACCGACGGATGGGCGAATTAGGTGCAAGTTTGACGTTACTCGCGTTTCTGTTTACGATTGCTGATTGGCTAATGGCTTTCATATCTCATTTGTTTTTTACATGTATGTCAATTTATTGTCAATATTTGGAATAGTGATTTAAATAAACATAATTCACGGATTGTTATTTGACAAGAATTATTGTTAATAGATAAGTGGAAAAGTTGCGTGCGAATTGAATTGGTTTGGTTTATGTGAGTTTAAATTAATTGGTAAGTAGGTATCTAGTGTTATTTCATTTCTTCCTGTTTTACTTGTTGTGTTGTTGTAATTAGCGGAATGGTATCATTATTTCATATTTACATCTGTCGATCGGCATTATTTAATATTTATATGAAATACATGCGCAGCTTTTTTAAAGACGAAAAAGTAATTTTAAACACGTCGCGCGTCGATCGTGCTTTTACCTATGTACCTATTCGGTGCCATGCGACACTCGAGAGTTTATTATACGAAAAATGAAATGAAAATGTTATTGTTCCAGATTAACAATGCCTAAAATTAATCCAATTTGGGATTATTTTGTTAGAAATTCAACTATGACACAACCATCTCATAAGTATCGTATAATAAATTAGTATCGCTAGGAAGCACGTTACCTAAATTACAGTCCATCTAAGGGTTAAAATTACATCTATCAAAATATCATTCCTACGAAAATGAAGAATTTTTGAAGAAATTAGAAGAAAATAAGCGAGCGTTTGTTCTAGCACAAAAGATCCAGTAGGGTCGAAGTGCTCTGGTTTTTAAGGCCAGCCCCACATCAAGAAATATCATTCCTACGAAAATGAAGAATTTTTGAAGAAATTAGAAGAAAATAAGCGAGAAACAGAAACAAAAGTTAAGTTTATAAATGACAATATTAACAAAAAGATTCAACCTACTATAGAGAAAGCTCTTACTATCCATACATCAACAGCTCCATGGCCAGATGACCATCTTATTGTTAAGCGTATTGATAAAACGATAATGGATTACATATTAGTGGACATGCAACCGTATACTACAGTGTCAGGAGAAGCGCCATGTCTCGGTCTCGGTCTCGGTCTCGGCCGAGAATTTATTTTATTCTCGTTCTCGGTCTCGGTCTCGGCCGAGACAAAAAAACAAGGTTCGGTCGGACCTTAGTGTACAATAAAGAATAAAATTAAGAATAAGATACCTGTTTAAATAAATTTGCTGATGCAGAAATACCATGCAAACCCCGTCTAGTTCGCATGCAAGTTTCCTCTGAATCTATTTTGCCCAGGATATGTCTATCCTGGGCAACCGCTGGTTCGACCGAGTCCAAATTGAACAAACAGATAAAGCTAAGAATTCCGCTTGGTTGAGCAGCATTCCTGAGCAAACTAGTCGCTCACTTGTTATCGTGTTAGACTGTGTAAGTTATGTCTTTTGATGCGCTGGTAAATATCAACTGCTGGACTGGAATAGAGGAAATCAAAAACATATTACCATTTCATTGATAAGGCGACCTCGTGTCGTGGAATTCCCTGCCGGAGTCTGTGTTTCCTGATAGCTACAACGTGGGGATCTTTAAGTCAAGAGTTGATAGGTTACTTCTAGGCAAGCGCGCTCCATCATCGACCACATTATCGCTTTCCATCAGGTGATAGTGGTCAATCGCGGCAAAAACAAAAATCGCGGAAAAATATGGCGAAGGTCGAGAGATAAATTTAACTCTTAACGGAAGGACTGACCCGCAATGACCGAAGTCAGTGTGTTTGGAAAAGGGCTACCTAAGCGTCAACGATCTCTCGCGCCGGGCCTTGGTACAGGCCATGGTCCGAAGCGAAGAGGAATGGCAGGCGGCCGTCTCCTTCTGCGAAGCAGTAATGCTAGCAAAGGAAGAGACCACACGCGCAAGCGCGAGTGAGCGATTTCCGGCCAGCGTAGGCGCGGGCTTGCGGACAGTGAGCAATGGGTAGCTCGCCGTCTGACCGTCCCTTAACCCTCCGGACCAAGCTCGTAGCTTTCAGGAAACATGGAATTTCATACCTTAGTAATGAAAGTATTGGAGAAAGTAGAGTGAAGTAGCCCTTGCTTTCAGAGATGGTTTCTTACAAACGAAACCAACTAGCATCTTATCTATATTAATATTATAAAGCGGTAAATTGTTTGTTAGTTTGAATTCAAACTCATAAAGTACTACTGATTCATATTGAAAAACTGCCCGTTTACCGAGAAATGCTGTACGCCTTTTTCGATAAATAGCGTAATATCATCACGTTACGACCAAAAAGAGCAGGGCTGCAACCAATTACGCGGGTGAAAGCTAGTAAGACATAATAGGTACGATATCAGCTGCATAATTCTCAACGTCAAACTTAGTCTCCACAACAAAGTAAACCGGCATGGTCGGGTTGCACCAATCAATGTTTCAAACTCCACCACCTAGTTAACACTTAAACACATAAGCTAACGACGACAAGGTAACCGTCTCTTTGTCTCCATTTTAACTACGGTTAAACAGAACAGACTGGGTGGCGTCATGATATTCATAGTTGACCGAATACGTAGGCTACGACTGGGGTGATGGACTTGCGCGGGTGCTAGATTGAATAGAATATAGTTTTTTTTTTTTTCTTTTTTTAGAGTATAGATTAAACTTGACTAATTTGTACTAAAGCGGATGCATAGTATTTAAATGACATCTATGACATCACATTGGAACTATAAATACAAAATCCTGCATCGTCTCTTGCCGACGTGATTCTGCCACAAAATAGATAGGTACAGAAGTCCAATCTACAAAGATCGCTCGAGCAACGCATACATAAACACTGCTCACGGCCACGATATTTCGGCTCAATTCAGCTCAATGCGAGCTATCGGATTGAGACACGCGTCTGTGAACTTTTTTGTGGAAAAATGGAACAATAAACAAACCTAATTCTAACTGTTCTGTGGACAGTTGTTTAAATTTAACATTAAACAGTGAATTGATGTTTTTTAGGCTACCATTTGTTTCAGAGAGGTAAGTAGATATTTGCTTGTATTTTGATGATTTGTTTTAACGTAACACAGAACAGGCCCCACGCCGACTAAAGAGAAGATGATATTGTGGCCATGGAATATTTTTACAATTCAGATTAGGTAGGCATTTATCACCGCGCCCGGTCGGACTCGGACAGTTCGGCGCCACGCGCTGACTCTAGCGCGATCGCCGAGCGTAGGTATGAAAAGTGAAGTACATACATAAGATTGACTTCTGTACCTATCTATTTTGTGAATCTACGCACCCGCGGCCGCTCCTGCACCCGCTGTAGTCACCGCGCGGTCACTCTGGACTAAGTCTAATTTCCTTTGTGAAGTTTTGACGCTCTAGGTTAACATTTGCAGTGACAGTTCATAAGTGAAACGATAAACTTTGTATACAGTGTAAACGAGCTGTGTCTATTAAGTTCCTTTCGGCGGAGTTACTGTTTGATGATTGGTATCATTCTAACATTATAAAGTCGAAAGTTTGTATGTCTATGTGTGTTACTCCTTAATGGCCAAACGGATTTAGATAAAATTTGGCACTCTGGTAGACCATGTGCAAATAGCACATAAAATACTTTTATCCCGGGTGTATGTGCTCTTGGAACTTTCTTTCCACTTTCACGTGATTGAAACTGCTGACAGGAAGTTAGTGGGCTATTTTTTTTGAGGTCATGATTTAAGACAGAAGTGTGTGGACAAAAAAGAGAGAGACTCCTAGATTTTTTAGATTAGAGTTAATTGATGGTTTAGATTAATATGTGCTGGTTTTAACCTCTCGAGCGCTGATTGTACATTGTACATACGTTTGTACAACTTGACTGACCTTGAAAAACGCTTAATTGTCGTTTTGTACACACGAAATTTATTCGGCCGAAAATTTTGGTTTCTATATCTTCGTTTTTCCTAGAAAGATCCGGAAAAAGTTTTTTTTTTGGTGACGTTACGTAAAAACGCGCAATTACGTAATAATAATACCCCTATATGCGCGAGGGAGTTTTTAACCGGAGTTGAATTATATTTATTCTCACGAATTGCTTTTTCTATTCTGTACTGGTGAAGAAGCGGCCAGCAGATATCATCATCTTCCTGCCCTTGTCCCGTGTTATTTGGGGTCGGTGTAACACGTTTTTTTCTTCCGTTCTGCCCTGTCATTCGTCATGCTATCACTAACTTCCTTTTCTTTCATATTATTCATCACACAATCCATCCATCTTTTCTTTGGTCTCCCTCACCCTTTCCATCCATCCACATCTATACTCATAACTCTTTAAGTAACATGCGTTTCATCTCTCCTCTTTACATGACCATACCAAGACAAACGATCCCCCTTCTACTTTTTAGTCACTGGCGCCACTTTCAAACTTCTTCTAATATACTAATTTCTCACTTTATCCATTCTCGTCACACCACACATCCATCTTAACATTCTCATCTCCGCTACGTGCAATCTTTTTTCATCCGTCTTTTTCATAGCCCAACATTCTGATCCATACGGTATGACAGGCCTTATCACTGACTTGTAGATTTTACCCTTCAACTTGAGGGGCATCCGTGGGTCACAAGTTGTTCCCGTGACCTGTCGCCATTTCATCCATCCTGCGTTGATCCGATGTGTTACGTTCCGGTCTACCTCACCATCTCCTTGGACGAGTAACCCGAGGTGATTGAGTATGATAGAGATGTAATGAGTACAAAATTAATTTAAAGTAGCCGAGAGAGTTATGATGGGAATGTTCCTTTTTTGACTTGGGATATCATCAAATAACTTCTTCCGCTCAAGGTTAAGAGGGAGTGTCAGACTTTTACTGATTAAAACCCACCTGTGTTATTTCAGTTGCTTTTTGCGTTTCACGGCCGTGGAAACTGTTTCGAGTAATTTCGCAGTAGTAATGCATACTTTTTAGGGTTCCGTACCCAAATGGATACCCTATTGCTAAGACTGCGCTATTCGTCTGTCTGTCACCAGGCTGTATCTCATAAATTGTGATAGCTATGACAATTGATCACAGATGATGTATTTCTGTGGCCGCTATAACAACAAATACTAAAAACGGAATAAAATAAATTTTAGTGAGGCTCCCTAACACACGTGATTTTTTCGCCGTTTTTTGCTATGGACGGTACAGAACCGATTTTACTTTTTGAGCTGTAAAATACTGTTCATAAGATAAACACAATGCGTGTATGGTCTTGGTAAAGTAAAGTTGTTAGAGCCATTATAAACTAGTTTATTCTTATAATGACGCGCCCTCTACAGGGACGGTGCAGTTTTCTGAGATGAAAATAAACCTATGTGCTTGGCACTTAATAATTGCGTAACTTTCTATTCGTGCATCAATTTCTTTCTTGGATTAGCAGGTACTAAAATAAGCTGAATACTTTATCATAATTTCAGCCGAAAGATGTCTACTTGGACATAAGTGTCCCTCATGAGACTCCAAAATAACCGGTCCTGTGCGTCTTGCATCCATCGGATTCACATGACCCTCACCAAATTAGCGATCCACCTTGTGACCATTTCAGAACCTTGCGTCTCCATCGATCATCTGTTCTACCTGAATACTTAAATCACTTTAACTGAAACAATTCTTGGCTTTAAGGATAAAATATATTATAAGTCGATAAAGTGTCGGCGAAGTGAACAGTACGGAAGTCAGCTTGACAATGGGACCTCAGTAGATACGTTACATTACTTGACAGTATAGGCTGAATTCGTGTGAACCGAGTTGTTAAAAGTGGCAACGCGTCTATACGCGGTGCCTATTTCTCTGTCGACAGCCGCGATGCCACCACTGCTTTAGAAACTATCTCACGGCTCGTTGTGAAGTGAAAACCTAAAGCCTACATCATAATAAATCAGTTTTGTGATCTGGAATAGTCTATTTATTGCTTGTTACCCATTCATCGCCCACAAAATAGAGTATCTGGAAAGAACTTCCACTGTGATCTGCATCCTGTCTTGATTGATTGTCTAAAAAACGCCAGTTTAAAACAAACTGAATAATATCGCGGTTGGAATGCTGATCCTATTACGTTATCATGCTCCTTAACCCATCAACTTGACATCTAGGTTTGGAATATCGCAGAAACTCGACCACCATGACGATCTAGTGGAGTAACTCTTAACTTTGTAACAAGTACTAACAAACAGTACTATTGGAAATTTCATTTTCATGATTTTCATCATATCAGTTTAGATTAAAATTAAGCCAGATCAACATTTTAAGAGCGTTTCCAGTAAACCCTGAATAAAAGAACCGGCCAAATACGAGTTGGATTCGCGCACGAAGGTTTCCGTACTATTATCCACTACACACACACACACGCATTACATTAGACACTATATTATAACCTTTTTTTTGGTTTTAGTATTTGTTGTTACAGCGGCAATATTGAAAATTTCAACTGTCTAGCTATCTCGGTTCATGATATACAGGTAACAGATAGACAGACGGACAGCGGAGTCGTAGTAGGTAGTGGAGTCCCGTTTTTATCTGTTGGGTACGGAACCCTAAAAAAACAGAATTTTCATCACAAAGAAACAAGAATATTTACCACCAACAAAAAATATCGGAAAACAGCGTGAACACCGCAATAACGATAAATAAAACGAAACATTGCCATTCTTACAAATTATCGTCACTCGCCAAAACATGGCTAAAGTTCTTTGAATTTCGGCTAATTTAAGTAACGATTGTTCGAACTTAAGTTCACAAAGAATCATTTGAATTGCAAACGAACTTAATGATTTTCGTTTTTGATTCGTTACAAGGCGAACACTGACAGAAGTAATTATGGATTAATTATACGAATATAAATGTGAAAGCTACTGTGTTGGTTTCCTTAGTTTTTTTTTTATTAGTACTGAAATCGTGTTTGCCTAAACCTAAAAACAATTACTGAGTATTTTTGGACGCGAGAACGCGTAAGGTGTTTCTTTGACAGCTGTACTGTAAAACACCGAAACCTCCACGCGCTCCGCCCAAGAGTGGAGGATGTCATTGGATGATTTTCCCATCTACAAAAAAAAAGGTCACATTTATATCGTCCTCCCGTCCTCGCCGCCGAAGCCTGCTGTGACTTCCCCGTCAATGTCCGCCCCTGCCTTGTTAATCGATTGATTAGTCCTTAATTAATCAATTTTCGATTAGGCCTGACCCTTGCCTTTAAGTCTGCGTTAAAAGTACTAATTTACTTTGTTGAGGACGACCAGGAGCCTACCTCTAGTGAAAGCGATGCACTAACAAGCCTGCTCTAAAAAGTATCAGCAAGCAGCAGTGTGCTTAGTAGTAGCACGGGAGAGCCGGTAGCGACATCTATGTCACCACAAAGGAACTAAAATTTCGAAATTCTACATCGCGGCATTTTTTTTTTAGTTTGGAAATTCATCTAATGACAAATCCCGTTCTTAGGCGGACCGGAAGATAGTGTCAGACTTTTACTGACAAAAAACCCACTCCTGTTCCTTTGTTGCCTTTCGTACCAGGGCCGAGTCTTCCTTTCAGAATCAGACCCTTGGCCCCAGTAGGCTTCGATCCTGCTGGGCTCCTACAGTTGCTGATATCTCCTTGAGGCGCGCGTGGAACAGTACACACCGTCGACGACTTGGGCTCGGTCCGAATGTTTACCGGACGGTTGGACGGCGAACTACCGATTGGTCGCCGTCCGCAAATCCGCTCCTACGGTGGTCAGAAATCGGGATTGGAATCCCGACGGCGATTGGACCCGCAAAATTACATACCTCTAAACTGGTGACCCTTAACTATAAACATCCAGCGCATATTCAATGCAGTTACAAGTACATCGTGACGTCATCATTACTTTCTTAAGCTCTCGAGCAGCGAGCCATACAACTAGCATCCACAGCTTGAATGAGTGTCGACCACTAACATACCTACCTATTATCTTATCATACTTGATCATCATCCTCAGCCTCATCAGCGACCTTGATTAAGTACTGTATTTTTGGCCAGTCATATGAAGAGCTATAAAGAACCTCTCCTGATCGACGTCAGCAGTCAAGTCATTATGTCGCACAGTACCTCTCCGACTCACTGGAGCCAGCAGTATTAATCATGGATTGCCACGGGACCCTGTAGCATCATCCTGACTCACTGAGATATCATCACCCCGAGTCACTGGGACATCGCTGCACACAGTTGAAACTTGAAATTTGTATGAATTCATTTCGTTGGTATTACGAGAATGATATTATAATATATTTAGTCCATGGATACCTACTGTTTAAATTTTACTTGAACGTGACGCTTTCTTTGGTACAGACATATTTAGTTTACTTACGAGCATATTAACATGCATTAACATATGTTCACGTGTATGACATTCAAGTGTATGGATGAAAATGTCCAGAAATTTTGTGCCTATTTAATTTTTAAATATCAATTTTTAGAATTTACAATTTCTGAGAATTGAACCTCAAGAGGAGAAATGGACCCTTATAGGATCACTTTGTTGTCCGTCTGCCTTTCTGTCTGTCTGTCTATCTGTCTATCAAGACCTTTTATCTCGATTTATCTCGGGAAAGCATGGAGGTGTCGAGTTAAAATTAAAACCATGTACTTAGGTTGTGGATCCTTGAAGCTGGGAAAAAAAAACAAACTTCTGAGTTAACAAAAAAAAAACAAAAGGTACGGTCATTTATGTCGTAAAAAACATATATATATATAACATTCATAGGGTACTTCCCGTTGATCTAGAATCCTGAAATTTGGCACGAAGCAAAGTCATAAAGCACAAATATAGGAAAAAGTCTGAAAATTGTAAATTTATAGTTACATCACAAATAAAAAAATTATGTGATTCAGAAGTCTTCGTAACTCAATTCGGGAATTGAACTGTTTTCATAGTTAAGCTTGTACGGAACCCTCAGTGCGCGAGTCCGCGAGTTCTTGACTGTGATCCTTGCAAGCAGTGATGCATTCGTTGATGGTTAAAACGCACTAGTTTATAAAGAACCTATTCACTCTAAACCTTGAATACACCTAAATTATAAGACCGCAGCAGGCAAAGTTTTCCAATACTTCAATGTACGCGGTATAAACGACGAGGCGAAACGCTTAGTCCGGATCGTTGAGGTGTTAATAACGTAAGGGTGAACACACACCGTATGTCGTGGTATCCGATGGTAGAAAGGTGATGGTGGAATCAAGTTATGTAATTCCTACACACACTTTCCAAAATGAATCCTGTAAAATATCGAAAAGCTGGCTACTCTATGCCTATGCTACAGGCTTTGTAGATTCGTGTTAACCAAATCTGGATCATCGATTAGCTTCATTTTACATAAAAATAATTGCAATATCACCTAACTTCAGCAAAAAAGAGCCACATAATTTTCCAGTAGGTACGCATAAACCAAATACCTAACGTTAAACCAGTTTAAACGAAACGAATATTAGGGTCCAATATTAATAAATTGTAACCAATGGACCAGAGTTTCATGAATACCAAGCGGTGCCATTACATTGGGGACGATCCTAAGCAAACATGTACCGTCGCCAATAACGCACACAGTATTGGTTTAATGACAATTTGCTTGTTAATTCAATAGAAAACATACCCTTTTTTATGTTGTCGACAAAACATTAATTGATTCTCAGCGTTATGCGGGGTAATGCCCCTTTCTGGAATGGCAATGGCGAACAAAGAGTGGGCCAATGTTGACATTAAATTATACCAAGTCCCTACATTATGTTTTGCATACTAATTAAGTTAATCGCGAAGTTCAGAAATCAGATTTAGACTAAGGTAACTAAAGGCCCGTTCACAACTTCGTACGATTCAACTTGCAAAGCGATTTGCATCAAACGAACTGCTTCTTCATGTCATACCGCATTCCGTCAATGGCCTTAGTGAGAGATGTGTTTAGGTTAGCGAGATCAAAACGTTTACCACGTATGGCTCTCAGATTGGTTAAGCGTTTGGAACATGCCAATCGGAAGTTATAAACGTGTCAATCACGTTAACGTAGAAACAACTCGTAGGTGAATAAGCTGAGTAGCTTATAGACTGTGAGCGTGTACCTAAGTTATTTAAGCGTGTATGTCATGTTCAAGGGGTTCTTTTTGATTGTTTGTGTATGATTAGCTCCTGCCAGCGCCTTCGCCTGCGTGAAAGTTGGTTTCTCCATACAAAGTTTGGATTCCCATTTTATTCCTTAGGGGGATGAATTGTTTAAAATCCTTTCATAACCTTTGTATTTATCGTAAAAAGGAACCTCTTTGTAAAGTTTTAGCGGTCTTGGTGCAAGGGTTTAACTGAGCGTTAATGAGTCAGCGTGAAAATCAGAATTTGGCCTTTAATATATACATGTCGGTGAAGTCAATAGTGCGGAAGCTTGAGAACGAATGAACGAGCTAAGTGAAAAGTGACACATATCACTTTGATAGAATCCGCGCTGACGTTTGCACGAACCGAACAGATAGAATTGCCGACCGCAGAGGTCCGTGGCTCTTTCCTCTGTCGGCAGCCGTGCGTGCAACGTCTAGTCTCGGGGACTGTCTCACTGCTCGTTGCGTGAAGTGAATACCAAAAGCTTGCATCGTAATAAATTAGTTGTGTGATCTGAAATAGTTTGATTATTGTTCGATACCCAGCCATCGCCCACAAAACAGAGTACCTGGACAGAGTTGCAATGATGATCGGCATCCCGCTGACATGCAGATTATTAATTTATTATAATAATGTAATAGAAATAAAAAATCATAGATGCATTTTCGTCGCAACGAATGGTAATACAAGACCATTCGTTCTCGCGTCCACTGGAACCGAAATTCTACTTAGTGACATAAATAAATAGATTATACAGAGAATCACGAGATAGATATCGATACTTCCAATTAATACTGTAGCTACCCTTTACGAGGCCCACGTCAGGTGATAAAGTGCTTTATTGTTAGCTGGGATCGTACGACAAATAACAATTAAACTATAATTAACTTAACCCCAATTTAGAAGGGAGTTTCAGTAATAGAGGACTATTAGACTGTCCTCCTGAATTGACCACTTTTATAAAAGTTTATGGTTCAAGGTTTTATACTATTGAAATGGTTCTGGAGTGCTGACCACGCACCGGAAGAGGATGCTGCTGGAAGGCCTCTTACAAGGTAGACCGATGACCTGGTGAGGGTCGCGGGAATCCAATGGATGCGAGACGAACAGGCCCGGTCGTTATGGCGATACTTAGGGGATGCCTATGTCTAACAGTGGACGTCTTTCGACTGAAATGATGACTATTGGAATGGATTGATCTATCGAACTAAATTGACGTTTGTTCAGTTCGGTAGTTATTTTTTTAGTGTTTTTGGTTTTCACTTAGGGTTATATTTCACCGGGACACCATGGCGGCGCAACTAGTCGCGCCGCCATAATAAACTCTATAGTGGGGGCGTCACTGGCGGCCGGACTCTCTATAGAGCCGTATACATTTTATTGCTAGCGACGACTGGTCACGCCGCCATGGTGTCCCGGTGAAATATAAGCCTTATCGAAGAATAGTTTTGATTGGGTATGTGGATGTGGAACTGAGTGTATGGTTTTTTTTAAGGTGAGAAATCATCTAATGATATCTCTCGCTCTAGGATGAAGTGTGAGAGCTTGTTAGACTTTTACTACTTGCTTGAAAACATACCAGGACCACGGATTCCCTTTTCGGAAGTAAACCTATGGCCCCATCTTAGTTTGCAGTAGGGTAATAAACTTTAGGGCTGGACTATATCTGGCACCAAATCGCACTTTAGTAAGCTTTTATCCTTTTCTGTCATTTAGAACTGTCATTTACTATAGAGCGAGAGTGTGATCGCACGCGGAGGAATCGACGAGGCGTTCGCCAACACGCTCTATGAAGAGAGAAAGATGGAGCTGAACACTAATGCACTAGGTATGGGTAAAATAAAATACGGCAAGAATAGGGATGAGTATGGTAGATATAAGTGAAAAGGCATATATTATTTCTCTTGTCCCAACTAACTTGACAGGCTTGTTGGTTTAGCAGTTAGTGGTCCTGACTGCTATGCCGGAGGTCATGGGTTTAATTCAATCAGAAACGCTTAGTTCAAATAGACCAATTACAGGCACTTTTGAATTGTCAAAATATTGGTCAGTCAAAAAAAAGGGAAGCTAAATTACACGTTCCAAAGCGTAGATCTCTATGGCGAAGAACGTGCAAGAAACTCCATGGCCACTTTTTAAATCATATTATGAGATACATAAATTCCCACCCAAAACAAATGTTTTTGTGATCAGCACTATAATTTATTCTACGTGTAATTTATCTTTAATAAGTAGATATGTATTTAAATATTTATCAGTTGCCTAGTACTCATAATATAAGCACTGCTTAGTATGGGACTAGATCGCGTTGTGTGAAAGTTGTGGAAAAAAAAATGGGTCCATAAGTTATTTAGTTTGCACAAACTAAATAACTTACGGCGGGTTTCTGTGAAAATTGTGCAATTTTCATAGTAACCCGCCGCGATACTTTCCGGTGCGTTGAAATATTTATAGTACCTATACCTATCGGTCCAAATAATATGATGGTCAAATATTTGATCAACTGTACAAAGACTATAATATATTCTTATAAGACATATAAATAAATGACTTGACATTTTATACTACCATTTAATATAAATATTTTGCTAATATGTTTTATAGGGATGTGTTTATTGTCATTTTGGAGATACATATCGATTAAATATAAAACAGAAATTCACACTCATAAAACAAAGACTAAAATATATTCTTATAAGACATATAAATAAATGATGATAGTTGATGTGGCTGAAAAGGCTGCCCAACTGAAGTGGGTCTGGGCAGGACATGTCAGCAGCATGCCCGACCAACTCTGGGTCAAAGTAGCATCAATATTTGTGCCCTGAAACAGTGCGACGGGGTCACTTCAGATCACGAAGGAAATGGCGCGTCAAGCTAGACAGAACAGGCTAACAAAAATAATTTCACACTAATGTTATAAAGGCGGTAGTTTGTGAGTGTGTTCGTTTGTTACTTCTTTACGCCTCTACGGAATCGCTTAGACGTAGAAGTGTTTGGCACACAGCTAGACCATATCCTAGAATAGTACATAGATTTTTTTTCCCGGAACTATAGTTCCCTTGGAACAATTTTCTACTTTTATACGGGTGAAACCACTGCAGCTACTAGTTATAAATTAAATTAAAAATATGGTGTACAGAAGATATACAAAGTTCCTTGGAATAATAATATAGTAGAAAAGTAAGTGACAAGGATTGTAAAAAAGTACAACCATACAAAGAATTAATCATTATAACATTTCTGTAATAATAATCCTTTGTTATCAGGCAACTGAGGCCTATAGATAAAATACACAAATAATCTTACAAAATAATAAACCAATACATATGTATAAAATAAACAATAATAATTATGCTCGCTTGCTTATTTGCTTGCTTGTTTGCTTGCTTGCTTGCTTGCTTGTTAGTAATGCTTGTCATCGAAAGAGTTGAAATAGATTTGACCGAATACCTAGGTACTCTACGAGTCTGCGTTCTACGGTGTAAAGTCTATTATCCATGGACGCGTAGCTTCATAGACGCGTTTTCGTCATTATACGTTTGGTGTAAGCCTGCGTGAAGCTTACATACGAAACTATGAAACTCTGTCGACGAAGCTGCAACGACACGACGGCACGTCATTGTTGCTTCGTTGACATCCTTGGGTGGTAGGCCTAAGAGTTTCAAGAGACATATCGTGATTACGATAATAATCCTTCTGATGAATTTCAGACATAACAGAATCACAGTGGAGGCTATAACCTCCATCACGTACTAACGGCTCAATATGCCCCTACAGTTTAGGCGCTTAATCTGCTGAACATCCTGATAGCTCAAGAACCTAAATTTGACATATTTTTTATAGCAGTAAAGAAGTGATAAGTGTTTGTATATTTCTTTTTTAGTTCATAGATTGTTGGTTTGTTGACTTGCTATACGCTTTGGTGCATACTGTAAGTATAGCACGCAATGGATAAATAAATAAATAATCCGATCATGGGTGCACAAAATAGTTAATCAATAAATTTTTTCGTTTTATCCAATGTGGTACAAATTTTATTAAATTTTGTCACTGCGGGGTGCCAACTGAAAACTTGCGCTGGGTGTCTAACGTCCAGCAAATGCTGGGTAGGTCACCCTTTCGGTACGGGCACGGTTAACGCACTTTGTACTTTTGTTCGTTTTTTACTTTTTGTGTATGTGCTGTGTCTGTCCCGAATAAAAGTATTTCTATTCTATTCTAAATTGGTACACGAACAAACGTGCAATTTCTATTCGATGAGATGGTAATCCGACCCGTGGAGGCAGAAATCAAGTACAGGACCTCAGGAGGCTTTAGCTAGGGCTGCGGGATTAATTGTGTTGTTGAAGAAAGATTTACTTCGGCCCTAGAATGCAACTTAAGGAAAACAGGTGGGTTCCACTCAGATAATAATAATAAATGGCGGTTTTGTGACGAACTGTTGGGAGTTAGCGACCCCACGGACTAGATCTCCCGGGAGAATTCTTGTTCAGAGCTCCCACCTCTCTCTTGCCTTTATTGGCTGGCTTGAGTGGAGATTCGCAAGAGCAAACATGCTTGGGAGCAGAATATATATAATCCAGTAAGGTGCTGGTAAGGATCTTGATCGTACTTCCGGGATTATCCTGATAGCCGTGGTATACCTCTCCACTCCTCAAGCACTTCAGGATATGTTGCTCTCTTGTTGCTACGTCACTTCGTGCTAGCGACCGTTTTTGGGGCCCATTTGTTGAGTGCACACTCACCCCTGCCAAATTTTGTCGATGGATATAATAACATTGTTCTCTAAGTAAGTCTTGTTCAAGCTAAGAAGAGCTTGTGTTATGAGTACTAAACAACTGATAAACATACTTACTATATATATTTCTAAATACATACATATTATTGATAAATTACACCCAGACACAGAACAAATGATCATGCTCATCACACAAACTTTTGTCCTGGGTGGGAATCGAACCCACGACCTCCAGCATAGCAGTCAGGGCCACTAACCACTAGACCAACAGGCTAATAAAAAAGATCGGGACGAGTTATTTGAAGGTTTTCCACGTATATTCATAAGGACCACCACCTTTAAGAGCTTTTTATATATTTGGGAGTTTTACACCACCAACTCCCAAAATCCGGGATGCAACATAGGGATTCACTATTTGTAATTCAAAAACCCCAGGATTGATTATGCCAGTTTCTTATTACACTAAAGTTGTTATTCTAAGCAATCAGAATAAAACTTGATAGGGCTTAAAACTACAAGGACTACAAGTTGTAGAAAGTTTTATAAAAAAAGTATCCTGAAACACGTTTCAGGAGGAAGGAGTTATAGTCCCTTCCATTTGATATTCGTAGGAGATATATTTGTGTTCATTTTTCGTAACAGAAAAATATCTAAAACACTAGAAACTCTTTCACTCGTTACCGTTAAAGTTAAACGCTATTTAGTAACCCATAACAGTTTTACAGTTCACTTGCACCCAGGCGCAATGTTGAAAACCTAAAGTAAACTCAGCTTAGTTTACTTTAGGTTTTCAACAATGCACGAAAACTTTAAAATGTGATTACAAAAAATTTTTTTAACAAATATTTTTGAAATCTAATTAAATTATCAATACGCACAAATTAAGAGCTAAACTTCTCTTATGTTTATATAGTGTGCTGATTGCGAGTTGTTTTTACGTTAACGCGACAAAAAAGTTTACAGCGGTTGGCTTTCTGATTGGTTACGAGCCTGGAGCGGCCCAATCGGAGTGCTGATCGTTAAAAACGCGTCGAACGAGTTCACGTAAAACAAAATATCACTCCGCGCTCAGTATTCGAATGGTTTCCGAGAAACTAGTTTCTCTAAAACGCACCAATCCCATTTTGGACGCACATTTATTCACAAATGTAAGCTATCCCGTCATATATAATATTATGTATTTGTCTGTCTATTATGCCATCGTACAAATTGTACCTGATGACGTCCTGTTCCACATTATGAACTTAGCCGATTACACGATTGCGCTATGCAATGCTTTTCAGTGCAAGGAACTTGCTAACAGCCCTAAGCAGTGTGCTATATCACTGTAAAGTTCATTAATGAAAGGCCTTAGGGTTAGTGTCAGTGCAAAACTTCCCACTACAAGATTACAATTGCTTTCGGAAGCCTTTTTAGCGTAGATTTACCACAGGTTATATCAATTGCTCTGTTGCGTATGTTGTTTTGAAAAAAAAAAGATAAGAAAGCCGTGGCATTAGCAAAATCCCAGGACAAACTGCACGAGACACCGGACAGTCCTGCCAAAAAGAGCTGTACCAGCTTGCTAGAACAAGAGAGAGAAAGACTTGAGATGTTTTTTAGGTAAGACGTGTAAGGAATAAAGCTGGAATGGTCTGATCGGATTATGAAAAAAACAGAGGTGTAAGGACTATTTTGAAAGACTGTTGAATGAGGAAAATAATTGGAGTGGGATTGTAGAGAGTAAACCAGTGAATGTAGGGTTAGTGAGAATGGTTAGTATGGATGAAGTCAGAATAGCAGTAAATGGAATAAAGAATGGTAAAGCCATTGGTCCAGATGGAATACCAGTTCAAGTGTGGAAGTTATTGCGGGTGGATGGATAGACATGGTTAGCTGTGTTCTTCAATAAGTTGTTGCAGGAAGAAGCCATACCTGATGATTGGTGCAACAGGTCTTCGGTGCCCATCTTTAAAAACAATTATACAGGTTGAGTGAAACACTCGTTTTTTTTTTCGGTGGGAAAATCATCTTATGACATCCCCCGCCCTTGGGCGGGGCGGGAGATAGTGTCAGACTTTTACTGACTAAAAACCCACTCCTGTTCCTTCGTTGCCTTTCGTACCAGGACCGAGTCTTCCTTTCATAATCAGACCCTTGGCCCCAGTAGGCTTCGACCCTGCTAGGCCCCTACAGTTGCTGACATCTCCTTGAGGCGCGCGTGGAACAGCACGCGCCGTTGACGACTTGGGCTCGGTCCGGACGGTTACCGGACGGTCGGATGGCGAGCCACCCATTGCTCGCCGTCCGCAAGCCTGCGCCTACGATGGCCGGAAATCGGGATCGGAATCCCAGCGGCGATTGGGGCGTGAGGACCGTTGCCGTTGCCTCACGCGATCGGCCGCCTCCTTTGCTAGCATTACTGCTTCGCAGAAGGAGGCGACCGCCTGCCACTCCTCCTCGCTCTGGACCATGGCCTGTACCAAAGCCCGGCGCGAGAGATCGCCGCCGCCGATCGCCACGCACACACCACGAGGACACGGCGTTGCTCTGCCCAAGCAGGGCACACCTCCACCGTGTGCTCCACCGTGTCCTCCGGACGGTCCACACAATGGTGGCACCCGGGCGTTTCTTCCGCATGAATCCGGTGCAGGAACCTCCCGAACTTACCATGTCCGGTGAAGACCTGCGTCATGCGGAAGGTAAGGACGCCGTGTTGCCTTTCCAGCCATTCCTCAAAGAGGGGACTTACCGCCATAATTATGACGTGCCCAGCACTGGGTTGCGATAGTCGCTGTCGCCATTCCGCCATGAGACCCCGCCGGAGCTCTGTCCGCCATGGCGCGACTTGTCGCGGCAGCGGAGTTTCGCCCCGACGTTGCATCTCCACACGCAGATCGTGCATGCGCGCAAGGCCTTTTGCCACCAGATCCTATGGTGGCTGGCCAGCAAGGAGGCTCGCCGCTTCGCCGGAAACCGTGCGGTATCCCCGCACCATCCGTATGGTCATGACCCTATGGCAAGCGTTCAGCTGGGCCGCCGGTCGCTTTCGCAGTGACGGTGCCCATACCGGCGCCCCATAAAGGGCCATGGACTGGACGATACCTGCGTAGAGCCTCCGGCAGGAGGCGTCTGGACCCCCGAGGTTGGGCAGGAGCCGCTTGAGGGCAGCCCCGTTCCGATTCAGTTTGGGAGCCAGACGTCGGAAGTGCTCCTCGAAGTTCCACCGGCTGTCGAGGACGAGTCCCAAGTACTTCATCGTCGACTCGACGCCGATGTGAACTCCTCCTACCGTTAATTGGGAGCGCCGAGGCGGCGCGCTCCGAGGGCCGTGAAAACACATGGCCTCGGACTTGTGTAGCGCCACCTCGATTCCCAACTGCTGGATCCTATCAACGACTATCGCAACCCCGCGTGTCGCTAATTCGATTGCCGCCTGGTACGACTCTCCCTGAGCCAGGACCAGCGTGTCGTCTGCGTAACAGACCACGCTGACCCCGTCGGGGAGGTTGCCGCGCAACACGTAGTTGTACCCGATGTTCCACAAAGGCGGTCCTAGTACCGATCCCTGCGGAACACTGCACGACATCTCTCGCCGTTTCCACTCTCCCTGGTGACCAGGGTAGATGATGTACCTGTCCGACAGGTAGGCCTCGATCACACGACGGGGGATGCGGTGTCCCAGGGCAGGTGTGTCGTGGCGGTGTCATTGGACATCGCTAACGCCTTTAACTCCCTGCCCTGAAATAGCATTAGAAGGGCACTCCGGTATCACCGAGTGCCCGACTACCTCTGTCGCTACCGTGTCGACTACCTCTGAGAGCTCGTACGCGCATGATGGCGTCCACCGTAGAGCGCCTCCTGCGAAAGCCGAACTGGCCGTCCGCCAGATCCGGCCCCACCCGTGTTAGGTGCGCGACGAGGCGGTCTGCAATTACTCTTTCAAAGAGCTTGCCCACCTCGTCGAGCAGCACAATGGGCCGGTATGCGGACGGAGAGTCCGCAGGGCGCCCCGGCTTCGCGATAAGGACCAGTTTCCCCGTTTTCCATGGAAGTGGGAATTGGCCCCTCTCCATGCATGCGCTGAAGAGCCCTCTTAATCGAGACCCGAGTGCCTCCATGGCTGGACCCAGGCTTTACCAGGCAAGCCGTCGGGTCCTGGGGCGGTATTCTTGGCACTCAGCCTTCTTACCGCCACACTCACCTCTACCTCGGTTACCTCTGGAGCATTGTCGTCGTCGTCGCCATCGTGGTCCGCGTTAGACACTGCTGGTGGCGGAGCCATGAGCGGGGGAGAGTGTTCCCCTCGCTCAGGGAACAGATTGCTCACCACACCCTCCACAATCTGGGGCCGGAGACTCTGCGTGAGTGGGGGAGCCCAGGGGCGGAGTTTTTCCCGCACCACCTTGTAAGGGCGTCCCCACGGGTCTCCATTCAGAGTGCCCAGCCACACGTTGCGGGCCTCCAACTTGGCCCGCTTTATTTCCGCTCGGAGGGTGCGCTTCGCCACTCTGTATCCCTCGTACAGCTCCGCCTCTCTGACCTCCGCATCCGGCGGGCGGATGCGGCGACTGCAGTGTCTGGCGTACCGGTGCCGCGCGGCATTGCATGCATTCCGCAGTGCCGCAATCTCCGGCGACCACCAGTACACCTGGCGCCGGGCACGTCCTGGCCGGACTCGGGGCATTGCCACGTCGCAGATTTGCGATATGGCCTCCCGGAACCACTCTGCCTCGACGTCGATGTCGACACCTGTCCGGTGCTTGCACCCAGGCCTGTACCATCGCGGCTTCCAGGAGAAGCTCCCGGTCCAGCTGCTTCAGCGTCCAACGCTGACCACACGGGTTCTGTGGGACCGGCGCGATCGAGGTCTGGGCGGAGACGTCCAACCGAATGTACTGGTGGTCCGAGTACGTCTCCACCCCCTCCATGACGCGCCAGTCGACAACACGCGGTGACAGAGCAGGGCTGGCGAACGATATGTCCACCACTGACTTGCTCTGCATTCGCACACACGTGGGGACAAAACCCCGGTTTAGGACGACCAGGCCTGTCTCCAGAGCCCAGTCCTCCACCATCCGACCCCGCTGGTTCGTGAACCGGGAACCCCAAGCCAAGTTCTTGGCATTGAAGTCCCCGCAAACGACCACGGGGAGGGAACCAAACCCAGCGACGACGGCATTCAGCTCCATAAGGGAGATGTGGAGATCGGCGAGAGTTCTGTTCGGGGACAGGTAGACGCCTACCACTGCAATGTCCCCGAACCGTGCTGCCACGCAACCCCGTCCCCTCGTGACAGCTTCGAGGGTCGGGGTACCGGCGGCGGCCGACGAAGTTAGGACCACCGAGCCGTCCAGGTCCTGCACCCAGTCTCCTCTGGGCAGGACATAATACGGCTCGGAGACCACGGCGATATTGATCGACCACTGCGCCATGCTCTGGAGCAACAGACCCTGAGCGGGGGCGCAGTGGTTGATGTTCGCCTGGAGGAGACGTAATGAAGCCGTTATTGGCAGTCCATCACAATCTCCTCCCGAGCCCCACGTGAGGGCCCTGCCGCGGTGGTTGCGGCGGCGACAGCAGCAGCAGCCAAAGAGGAGGCTGCGATGGTGAGGATATCGGCGGGGATGGGCCTCCCGACCTTGCCCTTGGCCTTGGCGGGGGGGTCGCAGGACCTGTTCCCAGCACGGTGGTCGGCTGGCTTGCCTGCCGCCACACATGCGTAACAATGCGGCGTAGCACGGCATTCAACTGCCCTGTGACCGGGCTTACCGCACTGGAAGCAGCGGTCACTGCGGTCCACCTCCGCGGCACAACAGGCCCCCACGTGGTGCCCCACGTGGCAGCGATAGCACCGTAGAGGTCTGGGCTCCAGCAGTTTCACCTGCGCGGAGACCCAGCCCACCAAAAGCCGTCGGCCCTCCCCGGTGATAGTCTTGGCCGCCGACACGGGGCAGCTATTTCGCATATCCGTGCTGTCAGCGCGGATGGTGCCCGTCCGAACCTGCTCGGCAGTGCATCCTCCCGCCCCGACGATGGCGGCCACCACCTCGTCCACCTTGACGGAGTCGTCCAAGCCCATGATGCGCATATCAATGCACTTGGTGGGCCTGGACACTCGGGCCTCTTCCGCATCCAGGGATGCCCTGATCCTTGCGGCCAGGGCATCCGCGGCGGGGCCACTAGCCGCACCAGGGACCTCCAGTATTCGGGCCCCGGTTACAGTGCGCCTCATACGGAAGCCCCCGGAGGCTCTGAGCTCCTCAAGGTGGGGCAACACCGCCTGCTTCGCTTTCGCCATGACGGCGTCATATGTCACGCCCTTTTTTACCGCATCTGGCTGTAGTGTTATAACTACAGCCTCGGAGTTTGGGGCGCGAAGTCTGGCCGCCATGGCCCGCTTTTTGCGCTGCTGTCGCCTCGCGCGCTTTTTGCCGCCCTAGCCACCTTACTTTTGGCGCCGACAACCGTCCATTCGGCGCCAGCCGAGAGTTCTTCAGGCAGGGGAGGCGGCAGGTGCGGCCTGGTCACCGCCACGGCAGGAGGTCCAGCCGATTTAGCGGCAGGCGCCGCTCTGCCCTTCTGCTGCCGCTGCTGCTTGGCCGGCGGGGCCGGCCTCGCAGGCTCCGACGCCACGGCCCCGCGTCTGGTTAGTCCTGACGGGCCCGCCGTGGCCACGGCGGCAGCATAAGACGCCGCTTTTCTCTGGCCAGAGGCCGCCAGTGGAGGACGCAGCACGATGCCCTCCAGCACGGAGAGCTGCTGCTGCATCCTTTGCTGGAACTGCCCTGCTGTTGCTGCTGCTGCTGCCGGAAGGCAGCCAGCTCCTGCCGCACCAGCACCAGCAGCTGGTTCTCCGGCTCGGGCTGGCTTGGCCCTTGCCCCTGCTCGCGTCCCCCTGCCTGTCCACAAGAGTCGCCCTTTGGCAACTCTTGCTGGACCGAGACCTTTCGGAGCCGAGCATTGTCGGCCCGAAGTTTGGTGAGCCCCCTGCGGATTGGGTCCACCACCTCCTGGAGAGAGGTCCTGGCCTGGGAGATAGCGCTCCTCTTGGAAGTCCTCTCCCTTTTTTTGGCCACGCCATTAAGAGCGGATGCCAGGACCGACTCCAGCCTGTCGAGTGCCTCGTCGATGGCGATGTCTGGCTCACTGCCGGACGGCCCTGAGAGGTCCGTCCCAGCGCTGGCAGCTCCAGGGTGACGCCCCTCCGCGGTGAGCCTGTCAGCTCGCTGAGCGGACTCTTGAGCGGTGAGCCCCCGAACATTGGTGGGGATTTTTTTTCGGGCCGAGCCCATCTCTGCATCGGAGGACGATCCGTCCCCCGATTTGGAGCGCTTCAGGTAGAGACGCAAGTCCCCACCAGAGTCGCCCACAACCTCCTCTACCTCCGAGCCCTCCGAGCTCCTTCCGGATGCCGCGTCGGACTCCGACCGCGCATCACTCTCATTTTTGTTTGCGAAAAATTTACTATTCATATTAGTTCCCACGAGTATTAACTACGGGTACTGGCTCAAATAACGTGGTTCGCACTAGAGACTAATTTAGCTACTAAGCTACAGGTCACGGGAATAACTTGCGACACACGGGTAAAATTTACAAGCCCGTGATAAGACCTGTCATACTGTATGGATCAGAATTTTGGGCTGTGAAAAAGATGGATGAAAAAAGATTGCTTGTAGCGGAGATGAGAATGTTTAGATGGATGTGTGGTGTGACGAGAATGGGTAAAGCGTGAAATGAATAGTATATTAGAGGAAGTTTGAAAGTGGCGCCAGTGACTGAAAAATTTAAAGGAAATCGTTTGTCTTGGTTTGGTCATGCGAAGAGGAGGGATGAAATGCATGTTACTAAGAGAGTTTTGAGTATATATATAGATGGATGAAGAGGGAGAGGGAGGCCAAAGAAAAAATGGATGGATTGTATGAGGAGTGAAATGAAAGAAAAGGGAGTTAGTGATACAGTGACAGGTGACAGGACAGAATGGAAGAAAAAAACGTGTTGCACCGACCCCAAGTAATATGGGATAATAGTAGGAAGTGGTTTTATTTAAAAACAAAAACGAATAAATACAATGGCAATATTAATAAAAAAAATGTGCTGATGTGAATGATTTCTCGCTGATCGACCCTTGCAGATGTCGATAAAAAGGAAATTCAACAATGACTATCAATATGCAAATTAAATTAAATAAGTAGCATGAGTACCTATATAAAAAGAAAAAAATTTAAATAATTATCATAAGGCTGACATCTGGTACCTAACCATGTTACCGAGGTAAGTTTTCAGTTTTTTAATTAATGTTCTTTTTATAGTGTGTTTCTATGCTGTGATCAGCGTTGTAATCGAATTTATCTGTAAATGTAAAGGCTTTTTGAAAGCATGCCAACGAATTCAAGGTACAAACCTGTATTTCTTTCTTTTTTCCTTTTGACAGTTCTTTCTTCTTTCTTTCCTTGACTGTGTGTATTAAATGGCTGTTTATGCTCTATACTATCGGTTCATGAATCATTATTACAAAGGGTTGTTTTGTTCATACTTTCAGTTTAGAATCATGCTTGCCACCAACATTGGGTACAGCTCAGAACTTTGCAGCAGCTGTGCAATACTTTGCAGCGGCACAATGCCTTCTCGTGCACCCTATTGTGCCAGATGCTAAAGTAGCCGGTGAGTGGTAATTTTTACATAGTTTCACATCATCTTTTCTGTCAACCTTTCACTGTTTTCGTAGCTAAGTAATAACCGAGTTCCATTTAATTTTAAATGTTTTTATTTGACATAGGCCTACATGGGTAATTAGCACTAAAACATCCGAAAGTAGTGCACGGTTCCTATTAACAGCCGCAAGGGTCGAATGTTAAGGTTAAACAAAGCATGCAGGGAAAAAAAAAATTACATCTTTAACAGTGGTTAAGAGTCAAAAGTCACATCACTCTCGCCAAGGGGTATTGTGCTATCCTGGGTTGTGTAAGTGAAGTCATTTCATGTAAAATACTGGTACACAACAGCATCATACAGCTATAGGCTATACTGGAAGCTGACCCCAACATAGATGAAAAAAAGTTTGGCTGATTAATATAATAGGGGTTAAAGTATGAAATTGCCGTTTTATTGTAATAGGTACTTCGAATTGACATAGAACCATCATGGTTTAAGATTTTTGAGTGAAACTAGACTTTCAGTTGGTTTTTTTTTATTCAGCTTAGATTAGAACAACACACGACGGACTACCATTTTTTTCGTAATTTGGACAATTTTCTACGTGATAAAAAGATTTTTTCTCAGGACGCAGTACAAAATGCTTTCACACAGTTTATCGAATCTAGATCACCAGAGTTTTATCGCAAAGGCATAAATGACCTTCTATTAGATGGCAGCAATGTATAGATAATAATAGTAATAATTTAATTATGATAAATTTAAAAAAGTATTTAAATTTTTCAGTACAAATCGGTAATTTCGTACTTTAACCCCTAATATTAGCCCTCATCCCAACGAAATACGTCTTATTTTTCTTTACTCTACTCTACACCCCCGTCCACTCTCTACTCTATAAGGTGCCATTCCTGAAAGGGATACACTCTTATTCTTTCTTCTTTAATCCTAGTCATAATTATTACATTTTACACAGTCTACCCATCGTTTATTTGGTTCCCCATCAATAACCATCCATATTCATATGGATATAAATATGAAAATACGTTCCATTCGAGAGCGTAAAGGAGCAGACGTGTTACAATGTAAGTTTATAAAGTATTTAATTATTACCGATTTAATAGAAGTCTTATAGAACGGTAATACAATATTATTTACTAAATCAACTGTGAGTTAGTTACAACAAAACTCTTTTAAGTGTCAAATCCAGTAGGGACGAGTATAACGACGAGGCGCTGCTCCCTTCACCCCCTCAGGTAACAAAGCCGGGATCATCATTTTTTGTTTTCTTTTTCTCGACTGCAAATGGCACTGGTTTGAAGGTTCTCAGCCAAAATTGGTCTGAAATGCAAAATTAACACTACTCCACGGATAACTCATCGTTAAAACGTAAGTCAAATGGTGATTAAAAGTTTATAAAATCAGAACTATCTGAATTTCGAAAGCAAATGTCTGAAATGATACTTCTTTTAAAGAACTGTAAAAATGACCAAACAGAAAAAAAAAATATATTGTCAAGATACTGCCATAAAGGATGAAGTGGGTTATATAAGTAACACTGTCGCAAACATAATTATGGAAATCACACATTTTAAAAGTAAACTTACTAGCCTGATGACCTGCTCAGAAAACAACAGAGAAAAAATTACACTTTTAGAAGCCGATATCCACAATCTCAAATGTACGCCGCAATTGAGCACTCACCAAGCGTAGATGCTTCTTATAATGAAATCATCAATCTAATCTTTTTATGATGAATTTGTCAATTTCAAGTACGAAATATGCGAGCTAAAAATATTATAATCTCTAGTATTCCTTAATTTAAGGACACATCAACCACCATACGACAAGAGCATAAAGCAGAAATTACTAGAATAACGAAAGTAACATTCAATCAGTCTTGAGAAAATTATGCGCTTGGGAAAGTATACGCCAGAATATAACCACTCCATCAAAGTATCTTTTTCAACTGAGGATCCAGTAAAAGCCGTATTACGAAATGGGAATAACTTGGACATTGAAAATATAAAAAAAATATTCGCATCAAACTTCATATTAGCGAAAATACGAGCAAAATCTCAAAGGCGAGCTTCAACAACGCACTGCTGGCGGAGAAACCAATCTCATCATCAAGTATATAAAAGTAGTACGAGTACCTAAAATTATCTCAGTGACTGTACAACCACCTTCACTTCCTGCACAGATAGTGAAGGTAATAATATACCAAATTACTAATAATTACCCTGATATAGTCTCTACAAAGAAGTCCCTGAACTGTTTTTCGTAGCATAGTTAAACCGGGTAAATTTGATGGAAACATGGATCAAAAGTGAGGATGAGGCCTCTAGGCTTCAAATTCCATGTTACACGCATAACTACAATTTTAGGCAAAAAAGAGACGGAAACTCAATATTCGTCCACAACAATTTAAAACACATTCTTATTAGAAGAGCATTGTATGGACGATACCCATTACTTGAGGATCTGCGTGAAAACGTTCTCTTTGAGCATTGGTGTTATATATAAACCCGATAAAAATAATATGAATAACTGTCTTGAGATATATTCTCAACAAGTACAAACGAAGAAGAGAGCACTGGCATTTGGCGATTTCAATATATTCTTGCTTAATCCAGACCGAACAACTCGCAATTATAAAAACATATTGAAAGGAAGCAGCTTTAAAATTTTTAATAAAATTGAACGCGAGTTTTGCACCCGTGAAACTGCCTCAACAAAAACCTTGCTTGATCATGTCTCCTTTAACCTACACGATAATAAATTTCATATCGTCATGGTTGAATCTGCGATGTCAGACCATAAGCAAATATTTGTAAAAATTAAGAAATATGAACCTCCTTTCAGTCTGAAAGTGGAATACCCAAACCTATATATGCACCTGTTTATAAAAGATTAGCGGAAGACCTACAGTCTTGTTTAGCCCAGAGCAAAATGACTAAAACTAAAGTTTTGAACCCTCCGTGTCAAGTTTGGATAAATAAAGAAGTTATACATGATATTAACAATCGGAACATATTATGTCAAAAATATAAATCAAACACATCAGATACGATTTTAAAAGAGAGGGATAAGAGAAAACAAAAGCTATAGTAACCTACAACATACAAAAAAAAAAAAATTACATATTACTGGAAAAGTTTTAGAAATAATATAACAAAACCTGGAAAAATTTAAAAACTAATCAACGACGTTTCCAAAAATAAAATAAGAGAAAAAGCTGGGCCAGATAAACTCATAACTGACACTGGTACTGTTACGGATTAGAAGGATATATGTGGGACGTTCAACTCTTACTTCTAAACCATTGAGTCATCGCCAGCAAATCAGATCTTCGATAATATTAAAGGAAATCATGTTCAAACAGAATCGGAAGCAAGTGACACATCGGTACTTGAGTGTTTCTCACCAGCAACCGTGGATGATGTAATAAAAATAATTAAAAATTTAGACCCAAATTAGTATGTATTAGTAGTAGGGTGAAACACTGTAGTTATTAGTTTGCCAACGATGCGAAAACTAGTGTTCTGGCAAATCATTAATATGTGTCAAAAATCTA
The DNA here is from genome assembly GCA_961205895.1 of Mythimna pallens. Taxonomy (NCBI): domain Eukaryota; kingdom Metazoa; phylum Arthropoda; class Insecta; order Lepidoptera; family Noctuidae; genus Mythimna; species Mythimna pallens. The sequence continues at coordinate 8,716,082 of OY540831.1, read as the reverse complement.
ATTGCTGATAAACTTACCGAGTGTATTAATCTTTGTTTAAGTCAAGGTCTTTATCCTAATGGTTTAAAAATTGATAAAGTAATTCGAATTTATGAATCTAACAATAAGTTTGATCCTAGTAATTACGGCTCTATTTCTGTGCTTTCCGTAATCTCAAAAATATTCCAAAAAACATTTATTAAATCTAAAAACTTTCTATATCAAAAACAATACGGGTTTCGACCATACTCTAACACTCTCTCGGCAACAAAAAAAAAAAAAATAATTTAAACACACTAAATTATTGGTTTCAATCTAACTTACGTACCATAAATGCTTCCAAAACAAATTATGTTATAATTGCCCTAAAGAATAAAAAAAAGATGCGTTAATATTAATCTTGAAATAAATGACCAATCAATCCAAGACAAAGCTAAAGAGAAATATTTAGGCTTAATTTTTGAATAACAACGTTAATTAACGTTTAACCGTTAATTTCTATAATAATAAGTAACTGCTAATTTATATATACATGCATACTTATAGATGCTTATTTAATATATATCAATAATGACAAACAAGTGAATTATTAAGTTTTAAGAGAAAACAATAAAAAAAACGTGAAAATTAGAAACCAATAATGGTGTTAGTATTAAGCTGTCTCGCATTGCATGCATCTAGTACGTACTTTTTCTTTATATCGGTTGCTGACGAACACTTTTGTGATCGCCTACCTACATTATTTTTTGCTTCTGCTACGTTCATAAAAATGTTTAATGTATTGTTTAGTTTCTTAGTAAGTGAATTATTGTTGATTCTGATGAGAAAAATAAAGTTCTTAAACCAGAAATAAAGTTTCGAATTGGTAGAAAATCAGATGAGATATAAGAATTTTAAACAAATACATATACCTGTCTCTCTCGTCAAGACACCATTTTTTTGACATCAATATTAAATCGGATTTCTCCTCCGTGCTTGCTTTGGCAAGCAGTTACTTTATTACTTTTTTGTTAATGAAGATGTTTTAAAAATTATTTCACACTTGTTTATTACAGTCAAAAAAAATAGTAAATAAAAACATTTTATGTACATTTTTATTCTTCAAAATTACCGTTTTAATTATTGCAGTGTTGCACGATTTAATCTGTTACTTTAACTCGTATGTCAAGTAGCAATAATTTACTTTTCGTTTCAGATCATGAGACTGTTGACTACATAGTAATTGGAGCGGGTTCTTCAGGAAGTGTAGTCGCCAGCCGGTTGAGTGAAAATAAGTCTTGCAACGTTATGCTCATAGAAGCTGGATCTGATGCCCCAATGGAAGCTGATGTAGGTTTTGTCCAATACGCAGACACATGATTTAAAACTTATCAATTTTTATTCGTGATATCTAGCATCTGGGCTTATTCTATTTGTAAACCTTTGTCTCTATGTGCCTATTGGTCCAGCTCTGGCTTACTTCTACATAGTTTGGGAAGTGTTTATGATATTTGAATACTACTCCACTGTTGTTCTCTGAGTGACTTTGTGGCGGGATCCATATACATGAATTGTTTCCCTAGGATGTCGGGTTTCGTTGCCTCGGCCCTTTTTTATTGATAGCCACTATTGATTTTAACTTTCAGGAGTTACAGTAGATGGAAATATGAAGTAGTGCAAAATTTTAAAAATAATAGAGAATTAAAAATTACAATCATATTTTTAACACTTACGGTTTTATGACTTTCAGATTCCTGGTACTGAAACCTTACTAATTAATTCAGAATATGATTGGAAATTCGAAGCAGAAAATAATGGAATATCTAGTCAAGACCTCATTAATGGTTCTGTATCTTGGCCCAGAGGTAAAATGTTAGGCGGCAGCAGCAGCATTAATGCTATGATCTACATTCAAGGAAACACGCAAGACTATCAGACTTGGTATGACGCAGGCAATAAGGAATGGAGCGTTGAAGATGTACGAAGATGTTTTAAAAAAGCTGAATGTCTTCAAAACCAAGATATGTTGAACAATGCTACGATAAGTGAACACTATGGTCATGAAGGGATGGTTTTTATAAATAAATTTAACAACACTTACCAAGATATTTTAGAGATGATAATAGAATCATGGGATGAAATGGGTTTTAGAAGGGTTCAAGATTTAAACATAGAAAATGTTATGACTTCCGGATATATAACTGTTAATGCAAATAACGGAATAAGACAAAGTACAGACAGAGCATACATAATGCCAGTAGCAAATAGACCGAATCTAAAGGTACTAAAAAGAGCTACAGCAAAAAAAGTATTGATAGACGACAAAAAAACAGCATATGGAGTTGAAGTTGAAAAAGACGGCGTGAAAAAGACATTCTATGCGTCTCGGGAAGTAATTGTAAGTGCTGGTCCAATAGGTTCTCCACAGCTTTTGATGTTGTCTGGTGTTGGTCCAGAGAAACACCTTCAGGAACAAGGCGTTCCAGTTATTTTAGATTCACCAATGGTCGGTCAAAATCTAAACGATCACAGTTGTTTCACAATATTTATATTAGCTGATTTGCCAATAGAGCCGCCTAGCGAAGCTGACTCTCATCTTAATTTCATTAACTATCTTGCCAATCGTCTAGGCCCCTTATCAACTAGTGATTTCATAGCACATGCTATAGCATTATATTCTACAGAAGAAAACCCTACTTATTCCAATTGCCAAAATCATATTACGATAATTCCGAGAAATACAACGGGTTTCAAAGCAAACTTCCAGAAAATATTTCGATTCAAAGATAGTGTTATAGAACCTTTAGCAGAACTAAACCAAAAGCATGCTATTCTCGCTATCCACTTTCATTATTTACACCATCTTTCAAAAGGAAACATATCTTTGCGTTCTAACAATCCTGATGACAAACCACGCATTCACTACAACTATTTTGAAGATCCAAGAGATTTAGAAAATGCTGCGCTAGGAGTAAAAATGGCGACAAGAATTATTAACACCAAGTACTTCAAATCTATAAACGCTTTTCTGCCAAGAATGAATGTGGCTTGTGATGATTTTGAACTTGACAGTTTAGAGTATTGGAAGTGCACTATTCCGAAATTAGTAGCTACAGTGTTTCACCCTATTGCTACTTGCAAGATGGGGTCTAATATAAGTATGTCCGTAGTAGATAGCCAGTTGAGAGTTCACGGAGTGAAGAATATGCGAGTGGCTGACTCTAGTATAATGCCCGGTCAAATCAGTGGAAACACAAATGCTGCATCCATCATGATTGGAGAAAGAGCAGCAGAGCTAATCAAAGAAGATGCTCTAAAACAAAATAAATGAAAGTGACCAGATTAAACTGTTTAATTTTCCTTTTCGTTATTTGATAAAAACAAATAAACTTTGAGCAATGGTTTTATTGGTCTTATTTTTCTTCTCTTGCCCTTGCTCTGTGTTAAATTGTCGTACACATCACAACGGTCTGTTCTAACTTGACCTATTTAATAGCGATTTTAACGTTTAGTATTAAACTGAGGCCGTAGTTGACCTCAGCAGCAATACTCGTAAGTTGATTGTTCTATTGAAATGATTTGAATAATATTACCCTAATCACAATGACATTAATTTCGATTATAAATTTTAATTATTTATTGTAGTACACCTATTGGTACAGGCCATGGTCCGAAGCGAGGAGGAGTGGCAGGCGATCACCTCCTTCTGCGAAGCAGTAATGTTAACAAAGGAGGATGCCGCACGTGCACTTGCGAGGGAACGGCCCTCACGCCCCAGCCGCCGGGATCCCGATACCGATTTCCGGCCACCGTAAGCACGGGCTTGCGGACGGCGAGCAATGGGTAGCTCGCCGTCCGATCGTCCGGTAACCGCCCGGACTGAGCCCAAGTCATCGACGGCGCGTAGTCTTCCACGCGCACCTCAAGGAGAGGTCAGCAAACCGTAGGGGCCCAGCAGGGTTGAAGCTTACTGGGGTCAAGTGTTTGCTTCTGAAAGGAAAACTCGGCCCTGGTATGAAAAGCAACGATGGAACTGATAACACATACACCACAGGCGTTTCCTGGAGAACATCAGGATGATGACTGTACGGCAAAAAACAATGATTCTATACACATTAAAGCAATATTCTAACAATGTGAGGAATGTGTGTCAAATTTAAAGCAATGTACTTTTATAAAACTAGAGTTATTTAAAAAACTTAGTGAGCCACCAGCCTGATAGTGTATTTTTAAGGGTTCCTTCTATTTGGCAGAATCTTGATACTCCGATTTTTATTTGGCATAACTCACATGGCATAATCTTATTTAATCGAATATTTTTAAGGCATACAAATTATTTAGCATAACTTTTGTTTGGCAGAATATTTACGTGTCCGAATTTACAATGGCATACTTTTATCTTGGCAGAATTTTATTTCGCATAATTATCTTTGCCATAATTAATATTATGCATAATTTTGTTTAGCATAACATTTATTTAGAGATACGATTATTTGGTATGGGTGCATATTTGAACATCAAAAATTAAAATAGATGTATCTTCTTGTAAAAATTAGTGTTCAAAACATCAAAAACTTATAATATATGGAATAAAACTGATAATTTAAATAAAGTAAATTTATGCTGTCGAATGGTTAGATAACCTACGTGAATGTGAATGGTCTGCAAAAGTGACATAGAATGTTCTAAATATAGCATGTATTGGTAGCATTTTCAATATTAAATTAAATTTGTGTCATAAAAAGTCAACACGTTGTGCTGCAAAATTTTGTGACAGAAACGAATCGCTGCGAAACCGACTTTACGCAGTCTTGCCTGCCCTACCCCTAGAGTGTAATTTAAACCCGCGTAGGCGCGGAGGGGTAGGGCGGCCCGCGAGCTGAGGAGCAGGTGGTTTGAAGGCCCGCCGTTTGCGGTGGTGAGCGTTAAAACCATCTGTGACGATAAGCTCGCGTGGCGCCGCCCAAACCCCGCAGCGCCGGAGCCGTGACAGAAACAATGCTTGCTGCATGTTGCATGCCTGCTTGCATGCTGCATGCCTGCTGCATGTTGCATGCCTGCTTGCATGCTGCATGCATGCTGCATGTTGCATGCCTGCTTGCATGCTACATGCATGCTGCACTATCGATATAAAATGTATGCCAAAAAACGATTCTGACTGTGAATTTTCTGCGATATGATGGTTCTGCTTTTTAATTATTATGGATATAAACATTATGCCTAAAGATGATTCTGACTAACAAAATTATGAGTTTTGAATGTATGACAACTGAGTGTATGCGAAATGATTTTCTGCGAAATGAAGTTTATGCTATCCGTTGTTATGCAAAACAATATTATGACGTAAAAAGTTCTGCTATAAAAGGTAGACCCTATTTTTAATCTAAGCAAATTACTTACCATCTAAGTATAAAAACACTAGCCTAGCAATGTTCCGGCAATGAACTCTAACGTACCAAAAGCAGAATCAGATGCGGCGAATGGTTTAAAAGTAATTTTAAAAATATTTTTTTTAGATTTAAAAGCCTGCTTATTTTATACTAGCAATCACGACCAAACGTATAGAGGGACATTTACATCACAGGCGTTTTCCTTCAGTGCAATACACATGAGATAATGATTTCCACATTTTCTTGTTATTATAATTATTGTACACATATTTGATGTATTTTAGAACCAAAACAAAAATGCATACCTAAATACTTCTGATTTAATTTTTCATTTTCTCTTTTGTGAAATACTTGTATAATAATTTACGACATTTGGTACACTATTCATTTGATACTATTTTTATAAGCATATCGTGTTCAATAAATTAAAATAGAAGAGGTGGTAAACAGGGCGTAAATCACTTAAGATCAGGAACTTAAAAATAATTCTAAGGAGAACCTTTCATATTAATTATTTTGCCCATAAGCAACAACTATAGAATTTGCGTCAAACTTTTCTTATAGTAAAGGTTCTCATTTCGATATCATAAAGAATGACTTTTATTAATACCAGCAGGTCTTATCATTACTTTTCTCATTATAAATAAATATAACTAAGTAAATAACTTAGTCTACTAGTTTTCTTCACTTTGACTCATTCACTTTCTTCCTTTTCTTCTTTAATTCCTTTTTATCTCGTTTTGATGTCAATAATCAGAAAAATCAAAACACAATCGTATTTTAATTGTCATGGTATCTCCACAATACACACCAATTTAACTAAACCAAAACACCAAACTTTAAATTCCGAATGTGATCTTCGGGTACTCGCAGCCCAGTAACAAGGCACACAAGGTCTCGTGGACGTAGCCCAATAAATAGGTACGTTTGTCCGACCAGATCCGTCCCGTTATTGACTCTACAGTATACAATGCCCTTCACACCACCAGAGACAGAATCAGATGGAGGAATATCGTTCGAATGAAAGGGATGAAGCAGGCAGGTCACTACACTGCCCACTCCTCTCCCAGAACTCCATGGTTTCCACTGAAACCCGACCTCTGCCAGGGTTGACAATTGACTGCGTACTCACGGATTACTTTAGCAATTACCTTTTTTTTTGCCTACTTACGGATAGTTATCTGATACAGTTTGATCATCAACCACTTCGCTCTACCTAAATTTGATCAGTTATGTTGTCATTATCTGCAATTTTTCAACCTTTAATGTGTGCATCTATAAGTACCGATGGAGTCTAGTACTTTTAAATCATCATCAAAAATCTCCATTACCTCAAACGATTCTTTAAACTATAAATTTTACATAATCTGATAACGCTCCTTGTTTTGATAGAAGACTTGTTTGATTAAGAAATCAAACAAGTCTTCTATCAAAACTTTTTTTTAAAGCTCTCAAATATTTTTTTAATGAAACAACTTTCCGAATCCACGACTATTCCAGTCAGAGTACCAAATAGTGCTACAATACCTCTAATAGCTGCTTGTGTTAAGGCTGTTTACTTTTCACGAGTATGCTCTTACTACTTTACACGATACAAATATCAAACTTCCTAACATAAAAATTAAACTTCCTAACATAACGGGATCTCGGGATCCTCTCTGACCAACAGACATCATGAGGCCTCTCCAAGACTATATCAAAAGTGAGATTTAACTCATGATCGTTGTTCGCTCAAAGGAGTATTGATCACTGATCACACTCAGCACGATCTTTATACTAAATTTTGCCGCTAAAGAATGCGCCTAAGAATCGCAGACGTTTTTTTGCTACGTTGTCATTCATCTGATCTTTATTCAAGTCAAAAACTTAAATATTTTAGAGTCACGTTTTTTGTTTTGCTGGTTATTTCTTTCCAGTTAACAACCCTCTTTAGCTCTATCTTCAAGTATTTAGTCTGTAAACTTAACTTTTCAAACACTTGCTCAGAGACCAACTCCAATTGCACTGCACCCAAGCACACAATGGCGCGTGCAACCCAACCGTGACCTCTTGACCACCATTCCGCACTAAATTGTTTTTTCTCACAACTGCACTGAAAAACTTCGCATGATACACGTGAGTATCGATGACTACAGCTCTCGGCTCTTTCAAGACCCTCGTCACTGCTCGGGTCCAAATACCATTCTAGCGGCAACCATGTATGCCGACCCGAACCCGAGTATGGCACCATGACACGATATCTTCCGTTTTGCCCAGCCTTCTCTTATGATATCTTTCACTTTAGATACAGCCTCCGTACTTAGCACCACCCGCCTTGAATATATCTTCGATATTTAGAATAGAACAGGATAAACTCCACTGTACATCAGAATTAATACATTATTTGTATTTGAATTCGTATACGTATTCATATTCATATTCGTTTTTGAATCAATTCGTATTCGTATCGGTATTTGTGGGTCAATCCTTAGTGTTTTGTATTTGTTGAGATGGCTACTCCTGACAGTGCGACGCGTCGGCGGCAGTGAACGAGAGATGCGGGGCAGTGGATGCAGGCCCCCGCTCGCCGCAGCAGTCTGCTGATGCACTCCTCCACATATGGCTTCTCATGCACGTTCTTTTAGCGTCATATAACTTGTTTCCCTTGTTCAACCGACCGTTGTATTTTTTTTTTAACTCATCATACTCTTGTTATACAATCCGCTCATCTCCTTCATTTTACTCTACCACGACCTATCGTCGCGCCCAGTATTATATCTAAATTATCACATTTTGGATTGTTACGTTCAACTGAGGACTATTAGCGAAGCACAGGTCGGAAAGTAGTGCACCATTAGGTATGCTTATAATACCATCCCGTATAGTTTTCATTTATATGAAGGCCCATGCTGCCTAACCACAATAGGGTATTACACTCAATTTTGAAAAGTGTCTCAATTAGATTCTATATTGCCAATAAACCACTAAAAAAAGGACAAAATTTTTATTCAGTCGCCAAGTACCCTAAAGATGCACTTAAAATTTCTTCTTCCAAAAAATGTTCTTCCAGCTCACATTAAGGCACTGCTTGTACAGTCCCTAATTTTTCCTAATATTGACTATGGTGATGTGTGCTACTATGACTTGAATGCAGATCTCCTCAATAAACTTGACCGCCTTCTGAATAACTGCATTCGATTTGTCTTCAACCTTCATAAGTATGACCATGTATTTGAGTAACGTTCACTTCTAAAATGGTTACCGATCCGGCAGCGTAGAGCGCTAAGAGCCTTGACTACCTTGTTTTCTTTTCTAGATAAACCTTCTTCTCCTTCTTATTTGACTTCTCAAAACCAATTTCTTTGCTTTGGTCATAATAAAAATCTACGATCTACCAATAATCGTCTTCTACGATGTCGCACACACCACTGTGGGTTTATCCAGTCCTCCTTCTTTGTCCAGGCGATCTCAAGAAGAGAAGATTTCAAGAAGTTCAGCTTCAGAACAATAAAATATTTACCCTCGTGTTTTTTTTTTCGCGCGTTGATTTGTCTTGTAACCGAAACTCGATTCATAAACGAAAAGTTTTTTATTAGCACGCCATGTTATGGCACCTTTTTTATATCACAATCTGACGAAACAAGAAAGACGACAAGTTAGCTGGATTGAACGTAATATTCCTGTTACGATATACTGGAGTGAAGGATTTGTATCGTACTCAAATCATCAGAATTTGATTGTAGATATTTTAAAATACAAACGTGTTTACACCAAAGGATTAGAATAAGTGTTATGGTTAAAAAATATTTTTAACCGACTTCAAAAAAAGGAGGAGGTTATCAATTCGGTTGTATGTTTTTTTTTATATGTGTTATCTCAGAACTCGTTTATGGACCGATTTGCAAATTTTTTTTTTCTCTAAGAGGAGTTGCTTTCCGATTGGTCCTATTTTTTTTTAGAATCTACCTTTGATGATGGGATCCATGAGGAATCGAGGAAACTCCTCAAATATTATAGCCAACTATGGTGATTTTGGTATTTTCATCGAGAACTTAAGCATTCACAGTCAAAAAGTAACATTTGATGAAGTGGAACTGGTGAAGAAGACCAGAAATGGCCAACGGAACTTCATACTCACATAGATATCACAATGAAGATAGAGCGACTACGACAATACAAATAAATAAATGGTTCTGAATAGTTATGTTGAAAATGGTATCATCGATGATGATGATGGAGCCGGAAGGTAGGCACTGGAACTCCGGAATTAATCAATGTAACCTAGCCGTGTTTGGACTTATTAGAATTGTCATGACATGCCCCTTGGCTATAAGGTACTATCGAACTGATCTGATGATGGAGCCGGAAGGTAGGCACAAGAACTCAGTAATTAATCAATGTATCCTAGCCGTGTTTGGGCTTATTAGAATTGTCATGAGATGCACTTTGGCTATAAGGTACAATCGAACTGATCTGATGATGGAGGTGGAAGGTAGATACAGGAACTTCATAATAAAACAATGTAACCTAGCAGTGTTCAGGTTAATTCCAAATGTCATGAGAAATAAGCACTCTGGTTATAAGTGTATCGCAACTAAAAGGTGTGAAATAAAAAACTTTTTACAAAAACTAACCCACTTCACTAAAAAAAAACATTAAAAGGATCAAAATAACTTTAATTTCGGAAGTCGGTGGTAAATATGAAACAAACAATATCGAGAAACACCGATTTCCGAAATTAAAGTTATTTTGATCCTTTTAGTGTTTTTTTTTTAGTGAAGTCGGTTATTTTTTTTGTAAATAGTTTGTTTAGCATAGCATAAGAGCATAAAAGCATAAAATAAAAGTTTGTTTAAATAATAATAATGTTACAAATTTACTAGATAAAGGTTGTCCTAGTTTTTAAAGCTTGAGCAAAAAATATGAACATTCTCATGATTTGTCTTAATAAATGGCGTGTTGAGAATAAACTTTTCGTATAATTATTTTCTTGTTAAATTTCTAAACTTATGTGCCTTAAACATATCTTAACAGTATCCTTTCACTAGCAATCCCCAATGCAAATTACTATAAGTATACTGTCAACAGTTGTGCAATGTCATTATGCATTAATGATAGTCTGTATTCAGAACTAGGAAGTGATCAGAACATGTTTCAAATAAAAAAATTCAATCCTCAACAGGACATGTTTAACACGTATAAAATGCGTAAATTTTCATTTAATCATTGTTAGTTAACTGCTGATTCGAGCAGAAGATTGGTGATGGAAATGGCGGATGCTGGATTGTGGAAATAGTATAAATGATAAAACAGATGGTTGATTATTGGTGATTATTGGTTGATTTGGTTGATGATTTTTCATGTGGTGGTGTTATAGAAGATTGGGAGATTTACGACGACCCTTGGATGCAACATGCTATTCATTTTCCTTAATGTTTTTATTTAAACACCGTAAAAGGAAAATATTATATTGATTAGTGTCTGAAACAGTTATTCACAGAATGAGTTAACTTGTGCCTACCTAAATAATTTTGACGTTTCGTGTATAAAATTGGGGCTTCTGTTTACTTATACTACTCAAAAGGTTACCCACAGATTATTCTGTATTAATAACAAACTGTTAGCAAATATTCATAGTTAATTAGAACATAAAAAGCACCTCTCTGCAAAACTTCTGTTTTCTTAAGTTGGACTGGGCGTTGAGGAGTTAGTGAGTCAGGACTTTAAATCACTACATAATATCAAACAAAGTCGCTTCCCGCTATCTGTCCCTATGTATGCTAAGATCTTTGAAACTACGCAACGGATTTTGAGACGGTTTATTTTTATAGATAAAGTGATCCAAGAGGAAGGTTTATAATTTATAATACATGCATAATATAGTAGATAAACTATAGTTATAGGTCTCTAATGTGATGTCGTAAATAAACACATCTTTTGCGCTTATATTGCAAACGCTGGCTGAACTCTACGAGATAGATCAAAATTATGTACTACAGTATCGTACACTTAAAAAAGGTCTACAAAAAAGTCTGCGATGGTATATGTCTCTCTTAGGGTTAACATAATTTTTTATCAATTACTTTTTACGAGAAATAATAGCGATACATCCGATTCCGATTCCAATAGGTCGGCCTATTGGAATCGAATCGGATCTATCGCTCCATACAGCATAAATTGTGATGTGCCATAAACACGTGTATGTAGCATACTTTGTACTGTCTAGGTACATAGAGCAAGTGGAAAGCGTATTTATTTTTTGGAAATGGTATTTGACCAACTGATGCACAGTTGCATAAAATAAGTAAATGACTAGACATTATTATAATAGTATTTACCGAACCGTTAACAGTTAATATTTGTATTTTGTTCAAATATTTCATAGAGTTTCGCATTCGCACAGCGCAGATATCATATCGAATAAATGTAAAAACTTTATTATTGTATTTTTAGTAAACTATTTTATTATTAGTACATTTAAACTCTGCCGTTGCCGGTCCCAAGCCCGGATGAAAAAAGAGGAGGGTTGGCTGGCTACCATCTACCCAGCCGTAAAAAAACAATGCCGAATTTTGGGCGGCAGAAACTAACCCGACACAGCGAGGCATGCTTAGCCAGCAGATATACATAGGAGGTGGGAAATAACCTAAATCCGTAAACACCTACCGGGAACGGAGGTCTTGGCTTAATTGCCCGGGCCGCGAGGAAGAAAACCTCTTCAAAAATTACCCAAATCCAATGGTGGGAAACGTGCCAAATGGATGCATGGCTGTATGGATGAACAGCATTAGCGCCGACCTCTACGAACCTGGCAAACGTAGTTGTATTTCGCCTTCTTAGAGAATGGCGTTACCCCTACTGCTGAGCGAGCTGCTGATCTTGTTTTTTCCTATTTATCTTACAGGCAGCAAAAAGTATCCATTAATGGGACGACGTCTTCGGGGTCTTTGGTAAAGATGGGCGTGCCTCAGGGTTCAATTCTTGGCCCTTTTCTTTTTCTAGTTTATATTAATGACCTTCCTTATATGATGGCTAATTTATCCGATATAATTCTGTTTGCTGATGACACTTCTCTTATTTTTAAAGTAGATAGAAAAGATAGGGATGTCTTGCATGCCAATGAAAGTCTGACTTGTCTTTCGAAATGGTTCGCAGCTAATAATCTCTTATTAAATGCGAATAAAACTAAATGTATAAAATGTTCATTACCAAATGTCACTCAAGTTGGCATCAATCTAATTCTTGACGGCAACAAACTTGATGTTACTACGGAAACTGTGTTTTTAGGTATAACTATCGATTCTAAACTGCAGTGGGGCGCTCATATTAGAACTATTTCTGGTAGATTAAGCTCAGCCGCATATGCAGTAAGAAAAATAAGGCAATTAACAGATGTAGCCACAGCTAGGTTAGTTTACTATGCTTATTTCCACAGTATTATGTCTTATGGCATTTTACTGTAGGGATCTGCAGCTGATGTAGACTCAATTTTCATATTGCAAAAGAGAGCAATCCGGCCTATTTATAAAATGGGTCCTCGCGAGTCCCTTAGAAATAAATTCAAAGAAATCGATATACTTACTCTGCCTTCTCTTTATATCTTGGAAAGTATTTTGTACGTTCGTAAAAATCTAGGACTTTTCAAAATTAGAAGCGATTTTCATAACATAAATACGCGTAGTAAACACGAAATTTTATTACCCAAATGGAGATTTGCTAAGACCAGCAAGTAATTTTTAGTAAACAGCATACGCTTTTATAACAAGCTACCAAAGGCGGTGACTGAACTTAGCGAGGGCAAGTTCAAAACCCATATTAAGCGTGTCCTAACTAAAAAAGCGTATTACAAGGTTAAAGACTATGTCGAAGACACGCTTGTTTGGCAATGACTGCTTCTGCACATGTGACCCCCTGGTAACTCATAATATTGTGTACATGTATCTAATAACTGCTCCACATTTGTTGTAGTATATACATTTTCTTTTCTTCCTACACATTGCTTTTGCAATATTTTTTTATATTATTAGACGCCAACCACCATAAATTCGTTAGTAATTTTCTTTTCAGGACATGTCATTTATTGATAATTATAATTATTTATCGTTCTTGTTTTATTTATATAGCTTTTTTTTTTAAATGTGATTGTGAGAACACTGTGGACTTCACGAATTCTTAGGTTACTTCCTATTACGACTCACTTTTTTATTTTTTAATATGAATATTTTTATTGTGCTTTTGGGTACAATATCGACTGGTCTACACTGTTCTTACATAATGTCTATTAATACTGTAATATGAAAATATTGTAAACAATCACTTTTTTAAAAGAGTAACCATGGAGTTTCTTGCTGGTTCTTCTCCATAGGAAACGACCAATTTGGAACCGTGCACTAGCTTCTGACGTTTTATAAGTGCCCATGTAGGCCTATGTGAAATAAAAACTTTTGACTTTTGACTTTGACCTAAGTGACCTGTAGCCTGATTCACGTAAAATCAAACAAGTCAAATATCGTTGAAGTTTTATAGTCGTTCGATTGTAGTCCTATCCAAAATCGGTATTCACGTGTTCAATAATCGGGATTGGATAGAACGACAATTCAACTGACTCGAAACTAAACGATCTATCAACGACTTATTGCCGGTTACCACAGAGTACTTTGTAATATACTGCCAGTTACAAAATTATGTATTCTACCAGGATAATGAAATACAGATTTTAATTTTTTTAAATTTTATTTACGGCATAACGAATCAAAAATAGAATTAAAAACGATGTTTATAACCATTTAATGAAAATCGTTACTCAAAATATAAATTTCACCTAGAAATTTGCTAAATTGTGGTTTAAAAAGTAAAGTCTACATATATTTAAATATTTGTCTCTGCATTATCTGTCAAAATAATGTCAATCATCAGATTGTCATTCATCGTTTTATTACATAATCTTGCTAATCTAATAAGTCCCTACCAAATACAAAAACACCAGTGGTTTAAACTTTCATAAAAGCAAATATATGTATTTAAGTATACCGATACCTAGTAAGTGTACCATTCACTCCTTGATTGTGCTTACTAAGGGTTCTCCCTTAGCTTTGTGGACCGAGTAAGAAGTGGAGAAGTGTAAATAAAAGTATCGTGCAGAACTGCCCACATTTGAATTTGAAGGCCGAAGCTGGTCTAGATAATTTAGGGACTCATAATCAGAAGAACTAAGTGCACTTTGCCCATGTCACTGAAGCGTAACCTGATGGACATATGTATTCTTCCCATTCTGACCTATGATGCCAGACTTGGTCTTTGACTAATATCCAAAAGTCCAAATTAAAGGTTTTCCAGCGTGCTATGGAGCGCAGCATACTATGTGTTAAATTAACAGACCATGTTCGAAACACAACACTGCGCACCAAAACGCAAATCATTGATGTGTCTCAAAAGGCTGCCCAACTTAAATGGGACTGGGCAGGATATGTCTGCCGCATTTCTAACGAGCTGTGGGTCCGTAAAACGTAGGATTGGTGCCCATAAACAGCGATGCGAGGCGATCGGAAGCAACGACTTCTCACGCCGGCCTTAGTACAATCGGAGCGAGGAGGAATAGCAAGCGGTCACATCCTTCTGCGAAGCAGTAATGCTAGCGAAAGAGACGGCCGCACGCGTGAAAGAACGGACTCACTCACGACCCAGTGGCTGGAATCCCGACCCCAATTTCCAGCCACCGTAGGCGTGGGCTTGCGGACGATGAACAATGGGTAGCTCGCCATCCGGCCGTAACGTGTTAAACACGCGCATCAAGGAGATGTCAGTAAATCCCTGCCCTGGAACGCAAGGCAAATAAAGAACATAGGAGTGGGTTTTAGTCAGTAAAAGTCTGATACGCCCTAGCTCCGCCCAAGAGTGAGAAAAGTTTGGATGATTTCCGACCTAATAAAAGTGGTGTCTCGTTTTTCTATATAATTACAATAACTTTGTGTATGTATTGTTCTCATAAATGAGATTTACACGATACTAAAAGTTAGTTTTAACTAACTTTTGTTCAACGACATTTGAACTGCAATATTTGACGTTTAGTCTTTGACATCCGACCCGATCAAACATCGTCTCTTTACGAGAATATCTTCGAGTCGCTTCGAGTCAACGATTAAATGACGATTGTCTTAGCTGAATACGCGTCAACGACTTTTCGATCGAACGACTTTAGAATCGTTGTCGTTCAAACTCGATTGATGGATGTGAATACGGTAATGGTCTAAACGACTAAGTCGCTACGATATCGTTACGGTTTTGATTACGAGAATCGGGCTGCTGTTATATCGTCCAATTCTCGTGGGAACAATATGAATTATAATCCCAAAAATAAAACAAACCCAAACCCAAATATGATCCAACAAACATTAAACAAGAGCATGTTCTTAAAAACAAGTAGCAACTCTATCGGTTCACTACCTTAAGAAATAGCTACTTCCAAAACAATATTTAATCTCAACGACAAGAACAAGAACACCTGGCAACAAGACCGGATACCTCAAACCAAAAGAAAAAGAGTGGAATCTAATTCACCACAGACGGAAAATGCAAAGAAAAAACTAAGCATGGCTGCATATGCAATACCCACACAAAAATATTAAGTGATGAAGAAGACAAAACAGACAACATAGAAACAGAAAAACCACCAAAACCAGAACCAATCTTTGTTACTGGGGTCCTAGATATCAACAGTCTCAAAAACCTATTATTAAAAATTACATCAGCAGAAAAATATACTATGACCACGTTAAGGTCTGGACATATTGTGAAAGTAATACCAGCAACTATTGACGCATACAAAACAATAAGAGAAAAACTTATCATAGACAATATCAGCCATTTTACCTATATGCTAAAGAGTGAAAGACCCTACAGAGTTGTACTGCGAGGCCTTCATAGCTCCGAAGACACCTCTGAAATAAAAGAAGTACTTAAGGCGCATGGACATGAAGTTAGACAAGTCGTAAATGTTCGTCATCGAACCTCAAAAGAACCTTTACCTCTATTCTATGTAGACCTAGAGCCAAAGCCAAACAACAAAGATATTTTTAAATTAAAAATCCTAAATTATACTAAAGTATCCTTTGAAGCTCCCTATAAGAAAAAAGAAATCCTACAATGCAAAAGATGTCAAAGATTTGGACGTTCTAAAAACCAATGTTACCGACCATTCAGGTGTGTCAAATGCGGAGACGACCATGCGACTACAAGTTGTACCAAAACTAGAGATACAGAAGCGACTTGTGCAAACTGCCAGGGACGACACCCGTCTAGCTACAGAGGATGTATAAAATATAAACAGTATAAAGAGCACTTATTGAAATTACAACCAAAGCACATACAGAACAATATATACAAATCTAGTCGGATCCATGAGGTAGACGAACAACAGCCCAAGAAATTTAAAACTTATAACAGAACCACGGCTACTTACGCTGAAAAGACCAAAAACAATACAGATAACCAAATCAACTCAGACCAACCTCTCCAAATGCAACAGCTTGGTGACATCTTAGAACAGATGTTCAACAGAATTCAAACCATGATGCTAAACATGGTGGAAAACATGATGGACCGCTTTGTCCAACTTATAAGTAGCCAAATAAAAAAATAAACTAAATTTAAGAATAATAACATGGAACGCCAACGGACTAGCCGCTCGATGACTAGAGCTGGAAATATTTCTTCACATGAAAAAAATAGATGTGGTATTAATAACCGAAACTAGATTTACAAGCAAAAGCTACATTTCAATTAAGGGCTACTATATATGCTACAAATCACCCATCGGGAAATGCGCATGGGGGAACGGCAGTACTCATAAAATCAAACGTAAAATATCACCCGCTTGAACCTTATTCTACAGAAAAGATTCAATCAACTCTTATTAAAGTCCATGATAAAAGTTCTGATATAACTCTTGCTGCAGTCTACTGCCCTCCTAAACACCTAATAACAAAGGAAGACTATAAAGCTTTCTTCTCTACACTCGGGAATCGCTACATAAGTGGAGGCGACTGGAATGCAAAACATGTTTACTGGGGCTCCAGGCTTATAACAACTAGAGGTAGACAGCTTTATCAAGTCGTGAAAGATCTTAATCCAGATTGTTTGTCAACTGGCGAACCTACTTACTGGCCGAATGACCCACGAAAAACTCCTGACTTGCTAGATTTTTTCATAACTAAAAACATTGCAATCAATAATACCAGTCTAGAACCTGACTTTGATCTTATCTCAGACCACTCGGCAGCTATACTCAACGTACAAAATAAGATCATATTAACAGAAGCATCGCCTAAAATCTATAACAAGCACACTTACTGGGAAAAATATCAGCATATCATCACAGAGGAGATACAGCTTAAAATATCACTGAAAACGACCGTAGAGGTAGAACAGACCATAGAAGGGCTAAACAAATTGATTCATAACGCAGCAAATAGGTCCACACTCTATCATAAAGCAAGGATAGCCAAAGAGCACGTGTATCCCGCGTTGTTCAAGGACTGTATACAAGAAAGACGTAGACTCAGTAAAGTTTGGCACGACACCCATTGCCCTAGAGACAAGACCGCCTTTAATAAAGCCTCACAGAAACTAAAAAGACTAATCAAAGAATTGGAAAATGAGAATCTGCAATCGTACCTCACGAAACTGACACCTACAAGTGACACAAACTATTCATTGTGGAAGGCTACTAAAAACTTAAAGCGTCCCAAACAACAAGCTACACCATTACACCAAACATTACATACACCAAACGGGGACCTGGGCTCACTCTGACTATGAAAAAGCCACCGTCTACGCAAGTCATCTACATAAAGTCTTTGAACCATTCCCTAGCAATAATAAATCCATATATAATGAAATGGAGACATATCTCAACTCACCTAACCAAATGTGCCTACCACTAAAACACGTGACGCTAAATGAGTTGAGGCGGGAAATTCTAAAACTCCAAGATGGCAAATGCCCTGGCTATGACCTTATTGACGCCACTCTCTTGAAACACCTCCCTAAAAAGGTAATGTTGCTAATACTAGCTATCTTTAATGCATGTTTAAGACTGTCCTTTTTCCCGGGTCAATGGAAGATTGCACAGATAGTAATGATAATGAAACCAGGTAAACCCGCTCAAAAAGTGACATCATACATACCTATAAGTCTCTTGTCGTTAATTGGAAAATTACTGGAAAAGATCATACTAAATAGAATGAGAGAACACTTGTCAGAAATAATACCAACACACCAGTTCGGCTTCAGGGAAGGCCACGGAACCATCGAGCAAGTGCATCGATTGGTAGATATCATAAACAGAACGCTAGGAAACAAACGATACTGCAGCGCGGTTTTTCTAGATATTATCCAAGCCTTTGACAAAGTGTGGCATAATGGGCTACTGTTTAAAATCAAAAAAGCTCTACCACACTCTTTCTTTCTAATACTAAAATCTTATCTTGAAAATAGGTGCTATGAAGTAAAATGTAATTCTGATACATCACAAATGCATGAAATCAAGTCAGGAGTTCCACAGGGTAGTATATTAGGACCAGTTCTCTACCTAATATACACAGCAGATTTACCCACACATGCCTACACCACCAGAGCAACATACGCAGATGATACCGCTCTTCTTTCGTCTCATGAGGATGCTGATACTGCATCTGAAAGACTCCAGTCACACCTAACCCTCATTGAAACATGGTTTCCCCTCATTTAAACACAAACAAATCAGTCCAAGTAACGTTCACACTTAGAAGGAAAACCTGCCCACCTGTAAAACTTTATAATGCAGAAATCCTACAATCAGATGATGCTAAGTACCTAGGTATGCATCTAGACCGTCGTCTCACCTGGCAAAAACATATATGGACCAAAAGGAAACCATTAGACTGCAAACTTCGCAGCATGTATTGGATTATAACTAACAGATGCTAGTAAAATGGTTATCTATAAAGCTATACTAAAACCTGTATGGACATATGGCATTCAGCTTTGGGGCACAGCCAGCCATAGTAATATTGAAATACTCGAAAGGTTCCAAAGCAAAACAATCAGAGCTATGTTTAATATTCCACCTTACAATAAATATTTGAACCTAGACTACAATCTACGAACAGTGAAAGAAGAAATTGAGTCAAACAGCAAGAAATATCAACACAGATTGTACCAGCATATAAATGAGTTTGCTGCGGAATTGCAGGGAGTGGGTAGTCTAAGATTCTCTCGTCTTAAGAAAAATAGCATAGCTGATCTAGCGCAAAGATTCACAGACAAAAGATGAAAATTGCACCACTGGGTGCACCTCTCAGCTAAAAGACATATTTCATGATGAAAATCTGACAACATCTTAGATTATTGTTTAAAATAAAACAGATTTCTAAGAAGCAGGATAGAAAAAAAAAAAGTACATATAAACACTCTCTTACATCAAATACATAAATATTAACTAAATTATAATAAAACCTAATAATTTATATAAATATAATACAAAAACACAAAATACACTCAGGCGTCGGAATACTCCTCCACATCGCTGTCATCCGGGAATGTGCCCAGAAGACTGGCAGCATTGCCACGTTGAATGGCAATGCTAATTCTTTGGGCAAAGAACGAGTCAGCTCTCTGGTCATGCAAAGTGTCGATCAGTCCGCAGTGAAATTTCCTTAAAAAGGAGACGCGTACTCGGACCCCATGACCCAAGCGTTTCGACCCCAAACGGCTCAAAACTGTAATTTATAAGGTATTTATAAGGTATTTGTGCCGCTTAAGGGTCTCAGCAACCGCAGCGGCAGCGCCAGCACAGCCCGTCGTACTTGGAACATGGGATGGCGCAAGGGTGTCGACACAGATTGCGTCTCACACCAGAGGCCTACCCAGGCCTACCCACTTCCATGGCACCAACGTCATACCATCTAGTCTCTTCCCATCGTCACGTACCAAACCATTAGGTTCTAATACGGCAGGTACGCCGGCGGTGACAAGAGCTCGACGAATAATATCGTTGAAGCTAGCGTGCCGTGCTATACGGCCTGCGCTCTTGTAGCAGGACAGCCCATGGTGTCCGAGGCTGTCGACAGCTTCGCCACAGTGAAGGATGTGGAGCAACACAAGGTGCGCCTAAGCGTAAACAGGTTGCTAGCCAAAACGATGCGTCATCCATCATAGTGCCTATGGTGGATGACGGGAGTGCCTGAAGCCATAAGCCCGACTCTTATTCCCCCACAGTCAGCAGACGCGCACGCTCAGCAGTACTTGAAGACGTGTTAATTAGTTTGTAAGGCACTGGCCACTTGTAATTATTTTGAAAACTTTAGTTATTTAAAAGTAACAATACTATTGTTCGAATTTTGAATTTCTCTCTACATTTTTTCGAGAGTCAAATCAAATTATCGTGTCCCATTTAAAAATGGATCTGCATCGAGAACATTTTCGTGCGATGATTTTCTACGATTTTAAATGTGGCCTAAAACCTGATGAGTCATTTGATCGGCTTCAAATTGCTTTTATGGATGAAGAACCTTCAAAAGCAACCATCTACCATTGGTATAGCTAGTTCAAGCGCGGTCGCCTTACTTTGGGGATGAACAAATTAGTGGTCGTCCTACGACAGATGTCACGGAAGAAAGGTGTGCTGGCAATAAAAAAATAATTCAAGGAAACAGGCGAATCACATACGAAAAGTTTCAGCATATACTGCAGATTGGATTGGGAAGCGTTCACAAGATTCTACACGAGCACCTTCGCGTGAGGAGGATAGTTTGCCGCTGGGTACCGCACAAACTCACCGAAGCTTAGAAGCAGGCCCGTGTGGAGTGGTGCCGTGATATGATTAAAAAATTTGAAGCAGGCTTATCTGTCTCGGCGCCTTTACGACATTCTGACAGGTGACGAATTCTGTATTTTATGCACGTAGTGTGTATGTAGATACTAACCTACAGTTATAAATTGTGCCGCTTATTAAGTTTTGCTACGCTTAAACAGTGACACTCGACGCAACTGTAAACGAAAAATTGCATTTTCGTTTTCAGTTGCCTGCGCGCACTCCACACTGTAAAAATGCACCTACGCCGCGCGTACCCCTTAACGGGGCTAATTCAGTAGAGTACCGCACGCGTGACGCGTCATGATCGAACTGCTGCTTAACGCGCGCTAGCAAAAAATCTTTTCAAATTCTTTCTTTCTTGCCCTCAGAAAAAAGCAATTGAAAAAACAAGCCTAATCACATTTGTAAAAAAAGAAGCATTTGAATAACTTTGAATGGATTGAGACTTGGAACTTGGTGCCATAGTAACTTTTATTCAGCTAAAATTACCTATCCAATGATATAACACACAGCTATTGGAGGATGTCCTCCGGCCATCCCCCGACTTGGGACGTTTTAGGAACTGGTTCCTCCTCTTGGAGGTGAACTCTTCCACCTCTATTGTCTTCGATTTAAGCAAAGACGCGGCATCGGAGTCCGACACCGCGCTCACTTCTCTGACTTAGTTAAAAAAAAAAAATTATACACCTATTCGATTTTTTTTTAATTAAAAATATGACACATTTCGCGCTGACATCCACCCTAGCAGGTGTCGATAAAAATTGAAAAAATACTGATGACTGTGTCTATATACCAATTAAACAAGGTAGATAGCATGAGAAGCTATATAAACTGGAAATAGTTAAGAACAATAGGTAGTTGTGTTGGACATCTAGGAACCATGACAGTGAGGTAAGTTTACACTTTATTTACTGTTTTAGGAACTTTTAAAACATAGGTACATTATAAGTTTTTATTTAATACATTGAGGTTAAGTAGTAATACATGCAATATAATTAAAATAATAAATTAATATATATTTATGAACCACAATTAAGGAATTAAATAATATAATTTAAACCAGCATTGTAATTGCCTCTGTAAATATAAAGGCTTGTTGAGGATATGCTAAGCGAATCAAATGCAACTTTATTCTTTTTAATTACTTTTTTGTGTTATTTTCTTGAATGTTGTTTTAGGCATTTTTTGCGTTAGTAATTATTTTAGTTCAACAACGCACTAACGGTCTATAAATCGCTATTAGAAATGGTGTACTGTTCATACTTTCAGTTTAGAATCATGCTTGTCATCTACATTGGGTACAGCTCAGAACTTTGCAGCAGCTGTGCAATACTTTGCAGCGGCACAGTGCCTTCTCTCGCACCCTATTCTACCAGATGCTAAAGTTGCTGGTAAGTCGTAATGTTTACATAATTTGACATCATTTTCTGCCAACCTTTCGCCTTTATAGGGAACTTGTGGCTAAATAATAATAACTGCACTGGTCAATCTTAAAGGTGGTCGAGGTTCGTCTCTAGATTGGGAAAAGCACGTTGTTGATCTTCAACAGTGGTTAGGAGTTAGAAGGTCAAAAGTCTGGCACCATTCCCTCAGTATGGTGTTATCTTTTTTGATAGGTATGTGAGGTAGGTAGTAATTCCATGTAAAATATTAGTACTGAGCTGCATCTGACTGCAATGGAAGCCGACTCCATCACAGATGGGAACGGGTTTGACTGATTGATGCATTAGCCTTATCCCGACTTATTTGGGATCGAAGAAATACGTCTTTTTTGTTTACTACTCTATACAGTGTCATACCTGAAGAGGATACGCTCACTCACAACCTCAGGATGGATCGTAAGAACTTTAAATAACACAGGGGTAGTCTGCGGTGTACTGCTAACAAATTAATCAAATAGTATAGATAAAAGTGAAACTGACTGACATATCAAAGCAGAGCTGAAACTAATGGAACTAGAAGCGTTAAATTTTACATTAGGGTCCTTTCTATGACGTAGGTGAGCAATAAGAGAGGATTTTCCGAAATTCACCCAGTATGTGAATGAAACGGGAGTCCAAAGTTTGTATGGAGACTTTAACGCGGGTGAAACCGCCTGGCAAAAGCAAGTTATATATAAAAAAAAATGTACCTATATAAAACCTAAAACATAACTTTGCAATAATTTATAAATACATACATATTCGTATTATGTGTTTTATACATTATGTCATTGAAAAAGAGAAAAAAGAAAAGAATAAAGTAGAGTGGGTAGAAGTTAAATATAGTAGAAACATGACAGCTTTAGAGAGAAAGGAATGGTCTAAAATAAGATTACTGAAAAAAAAAAAATGAATGACTGGACTTGCCTTGGAAGTGGTAACGGCAACGCGTTCCACAAGCGCATCGCCTGGATCGTAAACGACCTATCACAAAATTTGGTAGAATGCGAGGGCATTAAAAGCCTTTTTTATACAAAATCTTTTTATTTTTAAAAATAAGTACTGTTTTTAGTATTGCACTGTTTCACGATTATTTTTATGTCATGTAGCAATCATTTACTTTTCGTTTCAGATCATGAGACTTTTGACTGCATAGTAATTGGAGCGGGTTCTTCAGGAAGCGTAGTCGCCAGCCGGATGAGTGAAAATAAAGCATGCAACGTTTTGCTCATAGAAGCCGGACCTGATGCTCCGTTAGAAGCTGATGTAGGTGTTTTTTTTTATTAATGATAGGCTCGCGTTTGATCACCATCTCACCTGATGGTAAGCGATGATGCAGTCGACGATGGAGCACGCTTGCCTAGAAGCAGCCTATTCACTCTTGACTTAAAGAACCCTAAGTTGTAGCTATCTGGAAACACAGACTCCGGCAAGGAATTGCACTCCTTGGCTGTACGCATAATAAATGTGTTCTTAAAACGTTTTGTGCGTATGGGTGGGATGTCTTCCATGTACCGGTGGCGCAACGCCGTACGTCTAGTGGTCCGGTGATGGAATGGACTTGGCGGAATTAGATTGTGCAATTCCAGTGCACACTCCCAGAAATGTAAACGATAGAAAACCGACAGGCTAGCAACTCGGCGACGATGCCCAAGTTTTGGAGCTTTGACTCAACAAGTGCATCATTGCCGATGATCCTCTTGGCTCGCCTCTCAATCGACTCTAGCGCATAAAGCTGGTATTTGGCAGACCAGTTCTAAAGATGAGAGCAGTACTCCATACACGATCGTACTTGCGCTTGATAAAGGTTGAGCAGCTGTTCCGGCGTGAAGTACCGTCTCACCTTTGCTAAGATCCCCAATTTTTTGGCAGCCAGTTGAGCCTTTGCCTCGATGTATGAGCCGAAGTTGAGAGTAGACGACAGCGTAACCCCAAGAAGCTCAATTAATCAATGTTGTCAATTATGTAGAACATAGAATTTAGAAATTATTCATGGTATTTGGCATCTAGGCTTATTCTGTTTGTAAAACATTTGTCTTTTTGCGTCTATTAGCTCTCGCTCTCTTCCGCTTGGTTTGAGAAGTGAATATTTGATATTTTAATACTACTCCGCTATAATTTTCTGTTTTTTTGGCTATAATTTTTTTTTTTTTTACATTTGAAATGTTATTTAAGTCATAACAATATAATAATAATTTTACAATATATAAAATGTCAAATGTCATTAAATAACCCGCCTCTGATCGGTCCCGGTGTAAAAGTGCCCATAATACTGGCCGCATTACCTCGCTGAATAGCGATGGCCATCCTTTGCACCAAGAACGACCCAGACCGGGAGTCACCCGTTGCCTCCCCGAGCCTACGGCCCAAATCCCCCACAAAACACTGCCTCCGTACTCCAACTGCCCAGAGTCTACAGCAATCGGCACAAAATGGTAAAGCTGACCCAAGGAAGCGTACTTTTTTTAGAGCAGGCGTCTTCAGCGGCGGCAGAGGTAGTGTGCATGGTGCGACTCAAGTGCCTGGCGGCGACAGTGCTGACGCAAGTTGCGTCCCAGATCAGGCACTTCCCGTTTTTCCATGGCACCAGAGTCAGCCCATCCGGCCTGCTAAGGCCTGGAGGCTCAAGCACGCAAGGGATGTTTGCCGATATAAGGGCTCTACGGACTATGTCGTTCAGGGCGTGGTGACGCGGGAACCTCCCTGTGCAGCGCCGACAGTTTAGTGCGTGATGGCGATCGGCTTCCACCAAAGAACCGCAGGTGCATATATGAGGTTCGCAGACTTTACAGCCCAGGCGGAGAGCCATCGCCACACGCAAAGAGTCATCGTCGAGTAGAGTGCCCAGATGAGGCGAAGGAATCGCCTGTAACCACGCCCCTGACTCGGGTTTTGACACTGCCCGTAGTCTGGCCTTATCGACTCAATTCTCTGATTGCCTTTGCGGCGGGATTCAAACAGTTGAATGGTTTCCCTGAGACTCGTCGCGCTTCATTACTTCGGCGCATTCATAGTGGCCGCCACTATAGATTTTGGTTTTCAGGAGTTACAGTGGTTGGGAATAGTGACAAGTACAGGATTTTAATATTAGCAGAGAATTAAGCATTAATTTATTTTATGTCACACTAAGGGATTTATAACTTTCAGATTCCTGGTAGAGAAACCATGTTAATTGGTTCAACGTATGATTGGAAATATGCAGCAGAAAATAACGGAATATGTAGTCAAGGTCTCATTAATGGTTCTGTGTTTTGGTCCAGAGGTAAAATGTTTGGAGGCAGCAGTAGTATTAATGCTATGGTCTACGTTAAAGGAAACGATCAAGACTATCAGACCTGGTATAATGAAGGCAATGAGGAATGGAGCGTTGAAGAGGTACGAAGATGTTTCAAAAAAGCTGAAAGTCTCCAAAACCAAGACATGTTGAACAATGCTACGATAAGTGAATACTATGGTCATGATGGGATGTTATTTATAAATAAATTTAACAATACTTACAAAAGCTATTTAGAAAAGATAATAGACTCATGGAATGAAATGGGTTTTAGAAAGGTTCCAGATTTAAACATAGAAAATGTTATGACTTCCGGATATATGACTGTAACCGCAGCTAACGGAATAAGGCAAAGTACAGACAGAGCATACATTATGCCAGCAGCAAATAGACCGAATCTAAAGATACTGAAAAGTGCTACAGCAGAAAAAGTATTGATAGACGACAAAAAAACAGCATATGGAGTTGAAGTTGAAAAAGACGGCGTGAAAAAGACATTCTATGCGTCTCGGGAAGTAATTGTAAGTGCTGGTCCAATAGGTTCTCCACAGCTTTTGATGTTGTCTGGTGTTGGTCCAGAAAAACACCTTCAGGAACATGGCGTTCCAGTTATTTTAGATTCACCAATGGTCGGTCAAAACCTAAACGATCACAGTTGTTTCACAATATATATATTTGTTGATTTGCCAGAGCAGCAGTCTGGCGAAGCTGACTCTCATCTTAATTTCATTAACTATCTTGCCAATCGTCAAGGCCCCTTATCAACAAGTGATGTTATATCAGATGCAATGGCATTTTATTCTACAGAGAAAAATCCTACTTATTCTAATTGCCAGAATCAAGTTACGATAATTCCAAAAAACACAAAGATTTTTAAAGAAACCTTCCAGAAAGTATTCCGGTTAAATGATACTATTATAGATCCTTTAGCTAAACTAAATGAAAAACATGATCTTTTCGCTATCCACTTTCATTATTTACACCATCTTTCAAAAGGAAACATATCTTTGCGTTCTAACGATCCTCATGACACACCACGCATCCACTACAACTATTTTGAAGATCCAAGAGATTTAGAAAATGCTGCGCTAGGAGTAAAAATGGCGACAAGAATTATTAACACCAAGTACTTCAAATCTATAAACGCTTTCCTGCCAAGAATGAATGTGCCTGCTTGTGATGATTTGGAACTTGACAGTTTAGAGTATTGGAAGTGCACTATTCCGAATTTAGTAGGTACAGTGTTTCACCCTATTGCTACTTGCAAGATGGGGTGTAATATAAGTATGTCCGTAGTAGACAGCCAGTTGAGAGTTCACGGAGTGAAGAATATGCGAGTGGCTGACTCTAGTATAATGCCCGGTCAAATCAGTGGAAACACAAATGCTGCATCCATCATGATTGGAGAAAGAGCAGCAGAGCTAATCAAAGAAGATGCTCTAAATCAAAATAAATGAAAGTGACCAGATTAAACTGTTTAATTTTCCTTTTCGTTATTTGATAAAAACAAATAAACTTTGAGCAATGGTTTTATTGGTCTTATTTTCTTCTCTTGCCCTAGCTCTGTGTTAAATTGTCGTACACATCACAACGGTCTGTTCCAACTTGACCTATGTATTATATCTTTATTAGTATTATATACTGAGCCCATAGTTGACCTCAGGAGCACATACTCGTATGTTGATTGTTCAATTGAAATTATTCGAACGATATTACCCTAATCATAATGATACTAATTTCGATTTTAAATTTTATTTATTTATTTACCTATCATGGTGTGGTTTTTTTAACCCAAAGGTTGATGTATAGAATGCCTTGTTGCATTAAGTCCGCTAATGTACCACAAAGTAAAATAAAAAGCCTTCTAATCCTTACAAAACAAAAACAACAAAGTAAAATACTTAATTCTATTACAAGGCAAAGTAAATAAAAACTTATCTTAAATCTGACTAAAACCAGTTCAGTTGCGTTCCAGGACCACGAATGTCGTGGTCCTTTTCAGAAATTACATACTAAAACTGATGAAGATGACCACAAATGGTCAACGGAACTTCACACTCGCATAGATATCTCAATTAAGATATATCTAAAAAAACAAAAGTAGCAAGCATTTGTGTGAATACAAATAAATAAATTATTCTCAATGTATATGATGAAAATGGTATCATCGAACTGATCTGATTATGGAGCCGGAAGTTACAGGAACTCTGTAATAAAACAATGAATCCTAGGAGTGTTTGAACTTATTAGAGCAGTTATGCGATGCACTCTGGCAATTTGGTACCATCAAACTGATTTTATAATGAAGCCGGAATTCCATGATAAGACAATGTATTTCAGACCTGTTTTGACTTATTGGTATTGTCATGAGTGTATAGAATTTGTACACTATTTAGGTTTCCTACTGGGGCCATGGGTAGTGTGAAAGCGAAACCCGGGGTCTTGGGACGAAGGCAACGAAGGAACAGGAGTGGTGGGTTTTTAGTCAGTAAAAGTCTGACACTATCTCCCGCCCCGCCCAAGGGCGGAGGATGTCATAACATGATTTTCCCACCGAAAAAAAAAAAAAAAAACACTATTTAGGTTTAGCTATTTACATTTATTAAAATAAATTATATTAGAATAAAATTGTTGATAAAAAATAAAAATTACACAACAAGAAACAATAAAATGGTCAAAATAACTTTACTTTCAAAAGTTTGTGTTAAGTAACGAAAAAACAAAACCAGAAACACACACTTCCGAAAAAAGTTAAGGTAGTTGACACGAGACGATTTTTTTTAAAGTCTTATTCTTTGGTCCTCTGTTTTATAACTTAAAAAAAAATTAAGATGAGTAGAGAGATGTTTTAATTTTTTTTTAATCCCAGGCTTCAAATGATATATAGTACAACTGTAACTGTAAGTAAAATTTAAACTGGTCGCAAGGTTTCCTGATACTAATTAAAGAAAGCGTGCGTTTGGGTAACACGTACTGGAAAATGCAGCGTTGGAAGGCTTCTCACAAGGTGGATGGTCATCCTGGTGAGGGTGGTGGGAATCCGATGGATGCGAAACGCACAGCACCAGTCGTTATGGCGACACTTGGGAAAGGAGCAATGGACGTTTTTTGCCTGAAATGATAATGACGATGTTTGGGTACCCGTTTATGGATAGCCTGTAAAACAATTGGGTTGGGAACTTACACGTGCAGTTTATGTTTCAAAACAGGAAAAAGTCAGAATATTTTTCCTAAAAAAGTATATCACGTTTTCGTTACAGTTGTCGGTTGTTTAATCTATTGTGCAAATAAAAATTAAACAAATAATTGTATTTATTCATGTTGAAAGAATATTTTTCAGTATATATTTTTTTTTGTATTAAAGTAGTCGTTCCAAATTCATTGGACAATGTCATGGTAAGTCCGTTTATTTTATCTAATACAATAGTTCTAATTCAAATAGCGGTTTTCTCTTTCCAAATCTGAGTAAAAAGTCCATTTTCAAATAGTAGTCAGTGTACTAAAGTACAAAAGCGGTAGACGAAAGGTTTTAAAAAACCATTTGGTTGCTTTTATTTCCTATCCGATTTAAAAAAGCAAAAGTTTTATTATTAATTCCTTTGTTATGATTTTTTAGTAACAGACTTGTACAGATAGCGGCACGAATCTTGAGCGTTCGGCGAAAGAGCGGGGATCGCTTTGCGCATTGTACAATATCGGCGAGCTAATCACTGTACAAGGATTGCACTTCCCGTCCCCGCATCTATCTTCATACCACTAAAGAGACCCGATATTTCTTCTGCGTGCTTCTGCGCAAGTAGAACTGTAGAAATCGGCGCTCAAGATTCGTGCCGGTATCAATAAAATCCTGTCAAAAGTAAACAAATGTGTGTGTATAAATCTGCCGTCGATTATCTTCAACCCATAAGAGATAGAAATGACTAAATTGTACTAGTTCCACGTCGTTGTGCCTGACTCCATCGACTGGGGCTGCTCCTCGGACATTCGCAGCAGCACTGCAGTTCTTTGCAGCATCGCAGTGTTTCCTCAATGCATGACATACTACCAGAAGCTGATGTTTTAAGTAAGTCTGTTTATTCTTCTACTATATTTTAATTCTAATGTATTCTACTGTTTTTTTTTAAATTTTACTGTATGTGTGAGGTTCGAATAAACGTTTTTCTTTCTTTCTTTTCTTTTATTATTTATCAGTCGTTTTTACATTTATTGATGCTTAGACAGGCACCAACTTCGGATATTTCACTTCGTCCACTGCCTAAAAGCACATATCATATTTAAAGAAATGACTGCCACTTGGTTTTGAACTTTTTCCACATTTATCTAATTAAGACAGCCGAACTTGAAATCTACTTTCATAAAGTAGTTTTATGGTCATCAGTTACAGTGGGGTCTTGTTTACAAATTGTCAGACTACTCGTATTTAGTTGACGATTTTCTCTTACAAAGTTCGATCATGCTGCTTTTAGTGTAAGTTATGAATCTAGCATACCGGTAACAATACGTGGGACACTCAGAAAGTTTTGATAGTATTGAGGATACTTATGAGTAATAGTAATGTCACTGTAAACTTACCTTTAACAATGTGTTTTATTTTACAGCAAGTTTATTTGTACTAAACGACCTGAAGCTACAAAAGAAACCAATTTATCTCCAAATTACCAGCACGAAACAAAATATCCAGAGAATTACATATAAATAATGCAAAAACAGTACGGTTTGGTTGTAAATCCCCTCTAATCGGTCCCACAAGAGCTCTGACCCAAATTCGCGGTACCTTTGGCTATTTTCACATGATTACAGCACCGAAGATTATGTACGGCGATGTTTTGGGATCCATAGCTGAGTCAGGAACTACTGGTCCTAAGCAAACGGGTTGGTTAGTAGTAAATATTTTAACAATAGAGAATCGCGCTCACGTTGCTTTATCCCTGCAAACATTGAATGACAAACGTTTGTTTGGCGCAAAAGTTAATTTTTGGTTCGTTTGTTCTGCGATGTGGTCCGCAGATTTGGTAAAGCGGCCATTATCTATTACGGGTCTAGTTGTTAACAAAGCTCTGTTTTGCCACCAGGCAAGCATAGTAAATTAGGATTTAATAGAGCAGTGTATGTTTTGGTAAGTTCTTCATCACTGCTTTGTTTGCTTAAATTTGAAAATTAAAAAAAAAAACTATTCATATGGAAGAATGGGCAGAATTTTTTTATTAATAGTAAGTACCTCATTAAGTGGAGGCAGGTAAAATCACTAACTATAAAGGTAACAAGAATTTAAGAAATCTTTACCCAAAGGTATCAACGAACATTAGGAATTTTGATTATGTAGGTATAATCTTAACGAACTCTAACAAGCCCCATAACCAGAAGAATAGGAATTTAGAATACGCGCGGTAAAAAATACAATGTTAATCAAATATCGTTTTTTTTTTTTACTGATCCAAGTAACTTTTGTGATCAATTCAGAGGTTTTCTATAGCCTTATAAAACGATTAATCCTTAAAACCCCAAAAGTTTGGCTTCAAAACATATCAGAGTACCGGTAGACTTTTAAATTACTCGCAATGCCTCTCAGGCTAGTTGAAAAAAAATTAAATATTGTTCGTCGTGATATAGATTTCATCGAAGCACCTTTACATCTTCTGCGTATAATAATATAATAATAATATGTTTTGTTTTATTGAATTGTCTGATTTACAATTCAATAAAACAAAACATAGTGTATGCATAAAGCCACGGCCGAGGCTATGTGCTTTTATGGCCCTCAGAACGCGCCATCCCCGAGTAGTAGGAAGTACCGGAATACCTGGGGCTCGTCCTCGACTGCCGATGGAATTTCGAGGAGTATTTCCGACGTCTGGCTCCCAAACTGGATCGGACTGGGGCTGCCCTCCAGCGGCTCCTACCCAACCTAGGGGGACCAAACGCCTCCTACCTGAACGCAAGCCAGAGGGTCATGGCCATCCGGATGGTGCGGGGATACCGCACGGTTTCCCGCGAAGCGACAAGCCTCCTTGCTGGCCTACCACCGTGGGATTTGGAGACAACAGTCCTTGCAAGCATGCATGATCTGCGCGTGGAGATGCACGATCTGCCCATGGAGATGCACCGCTGGCATAAAACTCCGCTGCCACGCCAAGTCGCGGCATGGCGAACAGAGTTCCGGCGGAATATCATGGTCGCATGGCGACAGTGACTGTCGCAACCTAATGCTGGGCACGCCATAATTATGGCGGTAAGTCTCCTCTTTGAGGAGTGGCTGGAAAGACAACACGGCGTTCTTACCTTCCGCATGATGCAGGTCCTCACCGGACATGGTAAGTTCGGGAGGTTCCTGCCCCGGATTTGTGCGGAAGAAAGGTCCAGGTTGCACCATTGTGTGGATGTTCCGACCGTCCGACCGTCCGGCAACCGTCCGGACTGAGCCCAAGTCGTCGACGGCGCGTAGTGTTCCACGCGCGCTTTAAGATGTGAGCAACCACAGGGGCCCAGCAGGGTAGAGGTCTACTGAGGCTGGGTGATGCGAAAGAGCGGATTTCTTTCGCATCACCCAGCCTCAGTATAATGGCAAGCCGAGGCCCTGGAACAATGGCAAAGAAGGAACAGGAGTGGGTTTTTATTCAGTAAAAGTTTGACACGCTCTCCCGCTCCTCCCATGAGTAGGGGATGTCGTTAGATGATTTCCCCACCTAAAAACAAAAAAATCTTACTAGAATTTAGCGTTTTCTCTTTAGTTTTCCATTCAACTTGGTTTTCTGCTATTGTTTTCCATCCACGACCGGCTATTTTTTTTTGCCGTCGTGTCTTCTAATGCTTTTTGTTTCTTTTACATATTTTGGATACTCTTGTGGTTCTTTTTCAGCAATGTTAGTGTTTCAAATATAAACTTAAAAAGTAGGGACAGCTTCATACTAAATGCATCTGTTGCAGCTTGAGCGTTGTTTGTTTCTATAGCATCAGCGGGAGCGGTAAACGAAATACGAAGATTATAGAAATTGGTGTATAACTTAAGAAGACAATAGTATAGCTAATGTAGACATGGAATCATCGTCGTGGTAAGTTTGAAGTGTGGGCCACCGGGACACCACCACCGCACCAGCTCCAGACCTTTGTAACGATGTATAGACAGCATCCCAAAGGGTTATGGTCTTCCAGTTGGTCCGGGGATACCGCAGTCTCCTGCGGAAGGCGAACAACCTTGTGGGTTTACCACCATGGGAACTGGAGGCAATAGTCCTTACAGTACGAGTAGCACGAGGAGTTGTAACTTCACTGCCACTACAAACCGTGAAACAGCAGAAAGAACTCCGGTGGGATCTCATTTTAGCATGTAAAGAGCAACGCGAACAATAGGCAGCTTGCCGTCAAGAACCAGATCTCAATCTACGGCGCGTTTCATTCTATGCGCGCTTCAAAGAGATGTCAGTTGGTGAGGCTCGCTAGGGCCGATGCCTGCCAGGTCTGTGGAATTGTCCGAAAGAGTCACCACGGCCCTGGAACGCGAATAGCCACTGGATGTACACGGGTATTTTTAGTCACTAAAAGACACTCTCGCATCATCCAGTGCAGGAGAATTTATTTCACTAGGTAGCTTCCTTCCTTCTATTTAAAAAACACGGTTTCCAGTCGCTGACGCTGTCTGAACATATTGAATACTAGCTTTTGCCCGCGGCTTCACCCGCGTACATTAAGCAGCTATGTCACTCAGGAATAAAGCAGCTCTCTTTAGAATAGGAGTTTTCAAAAAAAAATGCAATTGGACCAGTACTTTCAGAGATTACCTCCTACAAACAAAAAAACAAACTGCCTCTTTATTTATAATATTAGTGTAGTAAAATAGTTTTGAAAATAGGTAATTGTTGATACACAAATAAATATTGTAAGCACGTGTTTACTCGTGTGGCGTCGATAGCAAGTCAGGTACAGCACGCACCACTGCCCAAACTTCCAAGCGAAGTAATTTGCAACAAAACATGACCCTTAGAATATGCTGAATAAAGTTTAGACCACGAACGCGGCCACTCGCAACCACACGTAACGTAAGCGATACGTGCTCGGCTAAACCCTTGCGGGACGCCGCAAATCTCTGAAGCTTACATCCACTCGCATGACTATCATATTAAATCGTTTTTAGTTTTATGTCCTAGTTCTATACACTCTTAATTTTATTTTTCTTGTTATATATGTATATATACTATACTAGCTTCTATCTATACTAGCTTCTGCCAGCTGCTTCACCTGCGTCAAATTAGGTTTTCTATTCAACTTTGAAACCCAGTTTCATCCCGCATGGGGGTGAATTTTGAAAAATCCTCTCTTAGTTCCAGCCTACATCAAAAAAGCAAACCTTGTGGCTGTACGTTGATATGTTAGTCAGTCAGTTTCCGCTTTGATATAGATGTAGGTGTATTAAAAAAAAAATAGATATATACAGATTTAGATGTTTGTCTTTGAAAATGGTATGGCAGCCGTTATAATTGTATTGCGTATACTCTTTGAACTACTGTGAACAAAAACAACAAACGACGCGGTATGTGCTTTCGCGATTTTCATTTACCTTCTCACCCTACATATTATATTCCTTTTGGAAGTAAAACGTTTCAATTTGTGTCTTGAATTCAACAGCTGGTGTGGACTTCACGAATTCTTAGGTTACTTCCTATTACGACTCACTTTTTTTTTATATGATTATTTTTATTGTGCTTTTGGGTACAATATCGACTGGTCTACACTGTTCTTACATAATGTCTATTAATACTGTAATATTAAAATATTGTAACCAATCACTGTTTTAAAAGAGTAACCATGGAGTTTCTTGCCGGTTCTTCTCCATAGGAAACGACCAATTTGGAACCGTGCATTAGCTTCTGACGTTTTATAAGTGCCCATGTAGGCCTATGTGAAATAAAAACTTTGACTTTGACATTGAC
This sequence comes from Mythimna pallens, assembly GCA_961205895.1. Classification (NCBI taxonomy): domain Eukaryota; kingdom Metazoa; phylum Arthropoda; class Insecta; order Lepidoptera; family Noctuidae; genus Mythimna; species Mythimna pallens. The sequence goes on along the minus strand of OY540831.1, from coordinate 8,681,283 downwards.
TTTGATGATAAAATTAATCATTAGTTTTAAGCATTTGTTGTACATGATTTAATAACATTCTCTACCCCTACCTACTGTTTATTTATCATTATGAACGACACGTCTTTTATTTTTTTTAGTGTTTAACAAATACTGATTTGTATTGTAATTTAAGTAGATATTTAAATTACAGTGCAAATTGTGAACCCAATATTAAAATGTAACTTTTATGGCCACACCAAGCCACAGAGGTTTGGGCAACTTACAATAAAAATTGATAACCAAAAGTAACCTACATGCCACATAGCGCTACAGAGGTCAAGTTATAACCACTGCCAGAATCATCGGGGACCGCTAATAACCTAAACGATACACGAAAGCTATCACGCCTTTGGGTCCAGGACGCCGCCCGTGTAGCTTTGTTGCGGTACGATGTCAGTAACCTCTGGTGTCGGTTTGAGTATCATAAAGTTTTGAGTCATTAAAAATTTTGGGTAGTGCTTTTTTGATAAAATCCATAGTTGCCTAGTACTGAGAACTAATTGGCGTATAGACAGTCAAGAATTAACTACACCCAAAGTTTAAGGAGCAAATGGTGATTTCCTAAAATCATTTACTACTTGCAAGGCATAGGTATTTAAAATTGATAATAGAATTATTCTATTTTGTTCAAAATAAAATAAAAAGTACTGCCTCTTGCATAGTCTTCGAGGTGAATATAAGATGATAGTAAAGAGAGTTTTTTCAGAACAACAAAACATAACCAAAACAATTTATTAACAGCTCCCGTACTAAAAAGGCTCAGGACGCCACTTCTAATACTGAAAAACGTTATGTTCTGGGACCAAATTCACGTGTCCCCGTTTATCTAATCCAGATTAATCTTCGGCATTCCTCTATCTCTTAAGAATGGCGTCCAAAAACTTATACTCCTACCTAGACAAAACATGTTCCAAAGTCAAAAAATTAAATTATTTATTAGTGTGCTTTTTGGTAATACAACAGGTCTTATGATTAATGTATGGCAACTTAAATAGCTACCGATTGGGTATACACTATTTAACAATATAAGAATTTAAAATTGATGTAACATACAAAACTGTCAAAATTTTGGATTACAATAAGAATTGTATTCTTATTGTAATATTATTATTACAAACATTAAAAATACAATCAATTAGTCAAGTTTTCAAGCATACATAATTGTCAGTTTAGTTTATAACAATTTGTCAATAGCATTTTTTGCATAGCATTGTCTCAAATTCAAGTCTGATATAATTTGGTATTTTATTTAACATTTTTGGAGCCATGCAGAGAATGCTACCCTACCCTCTCTGTCCTGTTCGCCTAACATGTCTGTTATTTAAAGTTAGAACACGGGCTGGATTTTTACTTTTTAGTTACTTTTTACGTTGCGGCTGCACTAAACAAACATTTCCCGGCTTGTTGTTAGCAAGCCGTGCATTTTTTAGTTACGTAGTGTAGGCGTTATGCGGAAGCACTATTTAAAATAATGGCTCTATTAAACGCAACAGGTCAGTCTCAGTGTAGTATGTGATCTCAATCATTCTTGATTCATGAGTTGGTGGAGGCGTGAAGTCTGTTGTATGCGAGAATCACAAGACCGATCGATGTTATGACTTTTGGGTAAGATAGATGTAATGAAAATTTCTTGTACATTTGTTGTATCTGTTGTTGTTTAGTTATTGATATATAAAGAATGTGTTGCTTAATGATACCCAAAGCTTCATCAGCCGGGTTAAGCAAAATATTTGTTGCACCAATTTAGTAATAGTTGAAACGACGTCACAAATAACTATAACAATATTCTCGCGTTAAACGCTTTTGTTATGAATAGAAATACCAAGATCAAAATTATCTCAAAAATATAGAAATTAATATTGCGATTCCAATTGAACATATAGAATAGAATAGAATGAATATAGTATAGGAATAGAATGGAATAGAATGGAATATAATGAAATAGAATGGAATAGAATGGAATAGAATGAAATAGAATGGAATAGAATGGAATAGAATGGAATAGAATGGAATAGAATGGAATAGAATCGAATAGAATGGAATAGAATGGAGTGGAATGGAATGGAATGGAATGGATTGGAATGGAATCGAATGGAATGGAATGGAATGGAATGAAATGGAATGGAATGGAATGGAATGGAATGGAATGGAATGGAATGGAATGGAATGGAATGGAATGGAATGGAATGGAATGGAATGGAATAGAATAACATTTATTTGCATAAAAGCTCAGTATAAAAGATGGTAGTTACAAAGATTAAATACAGAGTCTATATGTTTTTGCTTAACATTATAAGCGTGCATTTTACACCACAAAGGTCATCGTCGAATATGTGCGCTAAAAGTTGAAGTACACACTGAGGGTGCAGTTGCTGGAGTCACACCGGAATGTCAATTTGAAGGCGTTTGTGGTGCGAGTACCGAACTGTTTTCTGCACATTATTATGGAAGAAGACTTTTGGCCGCAGGGCGTGGTGTTCCGTCACTTCCGAGGACCAATACCACAAGACAGCACAAAGACGATATAGTGCAAAGTGAAGTGTTATTAATATAGTTCACTTCATTTCGCACTATATCGTCACAATCATAATTACTAACTAAATAATTTGAAATAGTTATGTAGCCAATAAGGTATTTATGATAATATGGTTACTGTTTACTTGAAATAAAATTAAATATAAACTAAAAAAAATATTATAATTATTTTGTGTACAATTAAATCATGTATGTGTGTAGTTATGGCTGACACATTACAAATAATATCGTTTTTTGCTAAAACTTTAATGTTTACATGATAATATGGAACTGTAGACGGTAAAAATCAATGATCATTGTAAATATTACTGTTGAAATTAACTTTGATAGAAACTGTAACAGTTCATGATCCAAGTCGTCGTCGGCGCGTATTGTTCCACGCGCGCCTCAGGGAGATGTCAGCAAATCGTAGGGGCCCAGCAGGGTCGAAGCCTACAGGGCCATGGTTAGTGTGAAAACGAAACCCGGGCCCTGGGACGAAGGCAACAAAGGAACAGGAGTGGGTTTTTAGTCAGTAAAAGTCTGACACTATCTCGCGCTCCGCCCAAGAGCGAGATTTGTCATTAGCTGATTTTCTCACCTAAAAAAAAACAGTTCATGATGCAATCCACTGTAACAGTTAATAAAATGCTATGCATCTGAACGCGGTCGAACATACCTCGTCTGTTTAGATCAGACAAGCAATTTTCATATTGCAAGCAAAAATCTCAACTGTTGCGCTATTGATATTACACAACTCACAGGTATATTTTTTACTAGCAAAGGGGGCAGCTACACACGTGAGAGAACAGACATTCTCATACCCCAACCGCCGAAATTCCGACCCCGATTTCCAGTCACCGTAGGCGTGGGCTTGCGGACGGCGAGCAATGGGTAGCTCGCCGTCCGGCCGTCTGGTAACAGGCCGGACCAAGCCCGTGTCGTCGACGGCACGTAGTGTTCCTCAAAGAGATGTCAGCGAAACCGTAGGGGTCCAGCAGGGCCGAAGCCTACTGGGGCCATGGGTTGACTTCCGAAAACTTCCAAACCCGGAATCCTATAACGCAAGGCAAACAAAAAATCTAGGTGTGGTTTTAATCAGAAAAAGTCTGACACGCCCTCTCGCTCCGCCCTAGAGAGATCATTGAATGATTTTCCACCTTAAAAACAAACTCATGGGTATATTTTTAGGTATTTTTATTCATAGGCTTTTTTTTTGTTTTGTATCCGCACCACCCTAAGATCGACCGCTAGAAAATGCCTAAGGCATTAACTCCGCCTTTGTATAGTGTTTATTACTAGTGCATAGTTTTAATAAATAAATATATTTTAGATTACGAATACGGAAAGCCTGAATACCATTATTTTTTAGGAGGCTCAAAAACAGTTCCTTTTCTGATCAACTGCAAAGAACTACAAAAAATAATACTCGCATAAATAAATAAATGTATTTTGAAAGAAGATGAAATGTCAACGACCAATTTATAGGAGCATCCAAGATCCTCCATTGTTTTGTATTCCGACCACGTTTACTTCGATATTGACTCATCTTTGTCTGTGAATTCAGTCGAGCGCCGCATGAATTATTTTTAGTATAATGAAACAGTTGATACAGATAAGATCCATCGTTAAGATATAAGAGGCAATATTGTAATACCTGTAAAGAGGAAAAGGACAGACTGTGGCGCACTTGGGTACATAATAATATCAGCCATTTCAGGAAGAATACCGTAAACGACAGTTTGGGCTTTTTGCAGAAATAGGTTTTCTGTCGTAATTAAAAAGAATTCATGAAAATATCTCAATAGGAAATTAGGAAATATTCTTATTAGAATATTTCCTAATTTCCTATTGAACTTCGTAACTTGCCTAGCCAAGTTACGTGTCTGAGCGTTGAGATGACGTCAGAACAAAGGAATCGGAGACGTGGCCGACTCGAGGCGATCGACGAAAGATAATCGAAACGAAACGGTTGTAACTTGGCTACAGGAACAGTAATTGTATGAATAAAAATTCATATATTTTTTAGAATGGTATAGTCATTATTGCTTTGTTTTTAAAGTGCATTTGTAATTTTTTCAATTCATATCCACTTCAATAGATTTAACTAGAATACCCCGTGCCTTCGAAAGAACATAAATCCATTGCCAGTTCTGGTAGTCATTTGTAGATCTTTGACAGTCGTTAAAAGTACCAGCCCCCCTAGCCATAGGCACGTCACAATTATGGCGGTAAGTTCCCTCTTTGAGGAGTTGCTGGAAAGACCACATACCTACCACATGACGCAGGTCCTCACCGGATATGGTAAGTTCAGGAGGTTCCTGCATCAAATTCATGCGGAAGACACGCCCGGGTGCCGCCACTGTGTGGGCCGCCCGGAGGACACGGTGGAGCACACGGTGGAGGTGTGCCCCGCTTGGGCAGAGCAACGCCGTGTCCTCGTGGGGGCGATCGACGGCAGTGATCTCTCGCGTCGGGCATTGGTACAGGCCATGGTCCGGAGTGAGTAGGAGTGGCAGGCAGTCGCCTCCTTCTGCAAAGCAGTAATGCTAGCAAAGGAGGCGGCCGAACGCGTGAGGCAACAGTCCTCACGCCCTAACCGCCGCCGGTATTCCGATCCCGATTTCCGGCCGCCGTAGGCGCGGGCTTGCGGACGGCGAGCAATGGGTGGGGTGGGTCGCCGTCCGATCGTCCGGTAACCGTCCGGACCGAGGACGGACTGGATGCCGATCCCAAGCTAGTTGGAAAAAGGCTAGGATGATGATAATGGTTATCGATACGGTTAAAATTAGAAGAAAGAGAGAATCAATTTTCTTTCTAAGAAGGGTCGATAAGTCTGCTCATAAAAGGAATTTGCGTTCAACAAGCTATTAGCCACATATGGTATTGTCTCATCGTGGTTTAAAAATAAACATACATATCATACTTTTTTTTTTGGGTGGGAAAATCATCTAATGATATCCCCCGCTCTTAGGCGGAGCGGACTTTGACTTAAAAACCCACTCTTGTTGCTTCTTTGCAATTGTTCCAGGGCCCTAGGGATTTCTTTTACATCACCCATGGTCCCCGTAGACTTCGACCCTGCTGGGTCCCTATGGTTACTAATATATCCCTACAGGTCAACGCACGCCGCGTTGACCTGTAGGAGCCGTCGACGACTTGCATCGGGATCGGAGCCCCGATGATATATATCATACTGGCTGAGTTTGAATACTGAATCCAATTTTGAAGACAACCGTTCTTATGGAATATTAATGTGTTACCTTTCATAGTACCTACATGGATGAATCACGTCGCCCTCGCAACATATTTACCTGGCAGCAAACAACAAAAATCGCTTAAAAACCCTTTCAACCCAATAAACAAATCAATAACCCTTTTTTTACGTAAAAAACGGTCAATCAATAATAAAGTCATTCATAAAAATAATAGGTTGATATTACTCATCATTACCATAATAAACCACGCAGGGGAAGCAGATAAAAATAGGAGGAAAAAGGAGAAAAAATAACGGAGGAATGGAGCACTGAGCAAACTTGAAAAAAAAATCAGATCATTTGTCATTTACCCCTAGCGCCATGATGATCGATGTCAAAGCGGAAAAAACATAGTCGATTTTCCGTTGAGCTTTGCAATGGTCGGCAGGTAAATAATCCTGTGGGTCAGGTCGAAAGGAAAAGATATGCTTTACGCTTGACTGTTATTGCTGTAAGGGCTCAATCTTACTTATACCTTAGTATTTATTGTATTTTATAGATACTATGAAAATACTTCTCCGGATTGAATTTCAGCCACAAGACCAAGCTCAATAGAGATCAGCCAAGTACTCAGGAGATATTATAGTGCGTGTTGCCAGTGATGACATATGGCTCTGTGGTCGCTTACAATGGGCCTCATCAGAAGGCTTAAAATCACCCAAAGGGCAATGGAAAGGGCTATGTTCGGAGTTTCCTTGCGTGATCGAATCAGGAATGAGGATATCCGCAGGAGAACCAAGGTCACCGACATAGCACGAAAAATCACCAAACTAAAGTGGCAATGGGCAAGACACATTGCTCGCAGAACGGATGCCCGTTGGGGCCAAAAGGTTCTGGAATGGCGACCACGTACCGGACGATGTAGCGTTAGAAGGCCTCCTACAAGGTGGACCGATGAATTGGTGGCGGTTGCGGGAGTCCAATGGATGCGAAACGCACAGGACCGTTCATTATTGTGACACTTGGGGGAGGCCTATGTCCAGCAGTGGGCGTCTTTCGGCTGAAATGACTGACTGACTGAATGATGACTATGACTATGTACTCAGGAGATATAGTGCACAAGGCAAGTTCTTTTATTCTCATAGTCCGATGGGGCGGCAATCCGACACGACTGGGTACGATACAGGCGCAAGATCGACGACTTTACGAGCTTTCGGCACAGGAGCATTGCCACCAACTTACAATCTCTGGGCTGTAACAGCGGAATAATTCTTAAAGGAAAACCCAATGATACTATGTCCGATCCGGTAATCGAACCCTCACGCTGAGGAGACGCACTTTGCAACCACGAGACCACTAGATAGATAGTTATAGATAGTAGGAATTGTTCCATGAATGATGATTTTTCTCTACGTCATTTAGTGTGTTTTGCAAGCAAATAACTATTATTCAAATTTTACCTGAATCCTTCACATGCCCAACAGAGAGGACAGTAAATGATATTTAAAATTAGCTAGAGAACTATATTTATTTATTTAAACTTCCTGAACAGTAGTGATACATAGGCGGACTAAATGCAACAAGGCATTCCCTACCAGTCAACCTTTGGGTTAAAAGAGACAACACTGTGGTAGGTCTGCACAATAAATAAATAACAGATAAATATCAAGTGGAATGTAGTATCATTAAATTAAGTTATAATAAAATACCTATATATGCTAATATTTTAAACTAATAAATACACTAAACTAATAATAATATTTAATAAAAAAAATATATTGATAAAAAAAACTAGATCTCTGATTAATGTACCAATTAAGGTAATTAATATAAAAAAAGAATGATTAAGTATGTCAAAGGCCATAGACATTCACACCTCACCAGTTGCATAACTATCAATGTTTGAATTGACTTAAAGGTCCAAGTGACCAGGTCGCAGGAAAGTTTGACGTTCTCAAATCGATTTTATAATTCAAAAACAGATACCCATAAATGTATCCAGAACCATATACTACCCGACCGTAGCTATTATCGTATAATGTATACGTGACTTTATGTTATCTCTAGTCTATGAATAAAGAAGTATGAAACAACAACAACCATAAAATTGCTAGTGAGATTAGTGATTACGATTCATAGGGTTCAGTGACAGTTGAATGGAGAACCTCCCTTTGTGCTGCACATGTTATAAATACTCGTATAACATGTTTTAATTGTTTATCCAACATAAGGTTCATATTGTCATTCTGTTGGGTTAATGATTTAAACAATAACACAACATAACACGCAAAATATAACACGGATTTATTCTCCGATGGGTTTTTTCATTCCTTCATGGTTTTTTTGAGGCTGGAAATGCATCTATAAACTTTTCTGTGTGGAGCGACACTAATTTCGGCTGGTATATTTTATAACTGGGCACAAATTCGCACTCCAATACTGAGCTGAGGAGATGGCTGCAATCGTGAGGGAGCAGACAGCGTCACGTCCCGGCCTGAAGGAGATGTCAGCAACTGTAGGGGTCCATCAGGGTCGAAGCCTACTGGGGCCAAGGGTCTGATTCTGAAAGGAAGACTCGGCCCTGGTACGAAAGGCAACAAAGGAACAGGAGTGGGTTTTTAGTCAGTAAAAGTCTGACACTATCTCCCGCTCCGTCCAGAGCGGGGGATGTCATAAGATGATTTTCCCACCGAAAAAAAAAGCCTCCGCCACAGGAGATTACTGTCAGCAAAATAGTAGGGGTCCAGTATGGAAGATGCTCTCTACGGTTACTTGGGTTTTTGAAAGAGTTACCGGGGTCCAAGAACGCAAAAGGTAACTAAAGGAGACGAGTGGGTTTTAATCCGTAAAAATCTGACGCTCCCTGTCAATACAAAATCAAAAACAGAATCGAACGCAGGATATCATGTTATGAATAACTAAATCTTAACTTTTATCACACTTTAAACGCATAAACTATTTAACTATAAAGACAAAAGCTTGTATATATGCATGTGTGTATATGTTTGTTATTCTTTCATATTCAAACTCCGGAACGGATCTTACTATACTTTTGTATAGTAATATAGTTTATGTATCGGAATAACATAACATATCATTTATACTAGCATGCTTATGGGTAGACCATGCCCTAGACTAGAGCATAGGATGTTTCTTATCTCGGGGGTATGTTACCTTAGTATGGTTTTCAACTTTGACGCGAGCGAAGCCACTGGCAGAAGCTAGTTAATAATACATACAAATCAAAACATTTCTTAAAAACAATGAACGCAAAATAAGATATTGTGTAAGCATTTCCAGTTTTGTTACTAAAAATTTATGAATTACCTTTCTTCGTAATAGAATTCTCAAAATAAAAACGGTATTTTAAGGGTTTCTTGAACAAAGAGTTGTAGTACGCACTTCATGCTTTTGTTACAAAAAATAAAACCCAAACAATAATACAACGGTAGAAAAGTAATTTTTAGCCTTTCGTTTAGGAGGTGGAAGTTCAAAATTATTCATTGTAGGCACTTCATTATGTAACAATGTTACAGGAATTCAAAGAAAAAACTTAAACAATCTTTACAAAATTTATTTTTGTAACAAAATGTTTTCCCTTTGCCAGGTATGTAGATTTATAATTAGCTTTTTCTGGCTTTTTTATGTTACACAATTTCTTTTAGGCCTTTTGTTAAATTGAAAAACAAAATGTTTATCGTACTGTTTATGAACAGTGCGTATTTCTTGCATTGCCTAAAACTAACCATTGTGGTTAGTTAGAGAAACGACCTAAAAATAACAATCTTATATTTTTGTTTATAAAATTTAAAAAATTATTCAATTATAATTGTTTAATTCTTCTTTAATAAACTCTGCTGCTCTCTCTGCTATCATAATACTCGGTGCATATATGTTACCACTGGTTATACCTGGCATTACACTTGCATCGACCACTCTTAAATGCGATACTCCATGAACCTTCAATCTGCTGTTGACAACTGATGTTTTGGGATCAGGTCCCATCTTACATGTTCCAACCAGATGACTCATTGAAGTTACCATATTAGTACTAATACATTCCCAGTATTTGTCACTATCCAGCTCAAAGCTGTAGCAAGCAGGCCAATTCATTCTTCCCAAGAATCCTCCCATATTTTTGAAAAATGTGGTTTTAGCCAGTTTTGACGCCATTTTCAGTCCTTGAATTGCAGCTTTCAGATCTCTTGGGTCGTTGAAGTAATTAAAGAATATAAGTGGAGCATCTTCAGGGCTGTTTGTATTTAAGGAAATATTACCTGTTGAAAATGGGTGCAAAAGGGTAAAGGAAAAGAAATAAAGTGAATGATTTTTGTTCATCGTTACTATGGAGTCTATTATAATGTTTTTGTATCCATACTGTGATTTTAGGTATTGTTGCAAGTCAGTCGTGTTCTTCGGTATTATTGAGAGATAGAGCTGGAATTCTGGATAAGATATCATATTTGAAGTGGAAAAAAATGCTGTTATGTCTGTGAAGATACTGCTTTCCGCTAAGCTTCCCGTACGATCGAAAATGTAATTGAACACGTCACGATGTTTTTCTTTTGTTGTCTTTTTCTCTGGTCTATCACCGTAAACTGTTATTGGGACAACTAGATGATCTTGTAGGTTTTGTCCTACCAGTGGAGAGTTAACCAAACATGTTATATTCTTAGAACAAAGATGTCCTTTAGGACCAATGCCTGACAACATTAGCAGTTGTGGAGTATTCACCGCACCAGCACTCAAAATAACTTCATGTGTTGAGTAAAATGTCAGAATTCTATCATTTTTTTCCACTTCAACACCAAAAGCCAATTTAGAATCCTTCGTTATCAATATCTTTCTCGCAAATGCATTTTTAAGTATTTTCAGGTTCCATCTACTCTTGATTGGAGTTAAATATCCTGTATTAGTGCTTTGTCTCACTCCATCAGCTGCTGTAGCCGATACAATACCACAACCCATAAGGCCAGCCACGTTCAAATCAGGAACATAGTTTATTCCAATTTCATGACAGGCTTTTAAAACTCCGTTAGTAATATCTCGATTGGTACTGTTGAATCTATTTATAACTGTTGGTCCTTCTTTGCCGTAAAACTTATTAATAGTAGGATCCTTAAGTAGCTTCATACTTTGAAGGCTTTCGGCTTTCTTAAAGCATCGATGTACATCATCCAAGCTCCAGTCCTCATTACCAGCATCAAACCATTTTTGGAAATCCTTGTCATGACCCCGAATATAGTGCATTTCATTGAGACTGCTGCTTCCTCCGAACATTTTGCCTCTTGACAGTTTTATAGAGCCGTTAACAATCGCCTGATCTATGGCGCCATTGTACGTTGATACAGACTTCCAGTTGAATTTACTATCAGGAATCGTGTTGTCTAGGCCTGGCGTCTGAAAATTTAAGAGATGTAAGGAATATGAGACAAAAATGGTGTCTATTTGGTTTTGAAATCTTGAAAATATTACTTAAAGCATTTGTGTGCCAAAATAAAAAATTACAATTTTAAATAAATATAGCAACTGTATTACTGTTACAGTTATTTACAGTCACCTTTGAACCGATCATTATACTAGTGGTCTAAGTTATAAGCGTCAATAGTGACCACAAAAGATCGATTACCATATGAAATGTTCTCAAGGTTAGTTAAAATATTTTAAGAATATTCAACACCAAAACTGTCATGACGGCTCATGTCCTACGACCTATGTCCTCTTCGGTACTTACATCAGACTCAACAGGCGGGTCACCTCCAGCCTCAACGAGCAATATTTTCCACCCTTTAACTTCGCTAAGTCGTCTTGCGACCACGTTCCCTGCTGTTCCGCCGCCGATTATTATGAAGTCGAAACTTTGGAAGTCTGAAAAATAAATGGTTGAAATGTTTAATATCTTTTATCATCAAATTGTGTGGGTATACCTAGTTGTTCTATATCACCAAGACGGTGACGATTTAATTTTGGTTAATGTGTATAGGTTCAGGTATATTTTTTTTCAGTGTGTGTAAGCCCGGGGCTGTACATGTAAAATATTCAAGGTAAAATGAATTTGCAAGTGAAATACTTAGTTTTAATGCATTAAGTAATCATGACATTTTATTTAGTGATGTAAAATAGAATTGAATGGGAAAATGATAGTTGCTGATTTTTGGTCAATTTTAGGTATGAAAGTTAAGTCATCGAGCATATCATTTCACCCTAGGCATTTCTTAAACAGAACACAGCGTGCTACTAAGTAGCATTAATAGCTGTGGTGGAAGAATGCTTATAGTGATTCCTGTACCTTTAGTTTTGTGGAGCAGTCATAGAAATAATACATACTTGGAACATTAGATTCCGGCAATGTCTCATGGTTGAGAAGGCACTGCGCTGCAGCAAAGTACTGCAGAGTGGCTGCAAACAACTGAGGACCGGCTCCGGTTGTGGGCATTAGACATGATGCATTGTTGAGGCTGAAAATCAGAAATAAAAATTTTGATAAGTAATATTTTCAATGGACTATAGCATTGTACAGCTGTGTAAGGCAAATACTACTACGCCAAGAGATAAATTGAACTCAGAGATTTACTATAAACGATACAAAGGTAAGACAAAATATAATTTAAAAGTTTGTAAGCATATCTGTTTTTGAACAAAATAAAACATCGCAACAAAATCATCACCACCATCATCATCATGTGCCCTACTTGCAAAATAAAAACACGTGTTTAAAATTACATAAACTATTCAACGCAAGTTAAACTTGCACTGTATTGTTTACATCGCTGTCATACTTACATAGAAACTAACTAGATCAAAACCGTCGTTCGGTCGGTCGGTTTCGGTGGATGCAAGACGCACAAGATAGGTCGTTGTGGAGACGCTTGGGGGAGGCCTATGTCCAACAGCGGACGTCTTTCAGGTAAAATGATGAATATGATGAACTAGATCGGCTTAAATAAGCACCAAATTTAAAATGCGTGCTTTAGTTTTGCAAGTGGGGCACGTTGCCGACTGGGGCATGTATGCCCTAAATAAAGAAAATATCATCCCAAAATTTATCAAAAATTAAGAGGAGTCTATATAGCCAAGAGCCCTTCTATGCAAAAATAACAGCTTTGTGAGTCGAACTTTGAGTTAAGATACGCTTGCCGAGTTCGGTTTCTGGATTGGTGATTATTTAAACATATCAAGTATCCTCCGTGTCTGTTGCTCAAACATCGTTGAAGGCACGGTTGGCGCAGTGGTTGAGAGATTGACTGCTGCCCTGTGTGTCGCAGGTTCGATTCCCACACAAAACAAATATTTGTATGGTTTACAGATAGGTGATCCGGGTCTGGGTTTCTTTCGTATGTGAGTTAACATGTTTGTAAACTCACCCGCGATTGTGTTTTTATTCCTAGTGTAGAGCAATGTATTAAAAAAAAACTTATGTAAATAGTTCGATTTCTTAATCGAGTCTCGAAGATTTTTCCGAATAGATTTTTTTTTTGTGACGTAACAGCATATATGTTATTTTCAGATTGATCCAATACCTGTGCTGTAAGACTGATTGATTTATGCCAAATTTCAGGATTTTGGGTCAACGGGAAGTACCCTATGAATTTGAATTCCCTTGAGAGAGTCGAAATATACGTTTTTTGCAACATAAACGGCCGTATCTTTTTTCCCGTCTACTTAGAAGTTTGATTTTTTCGCAACTTCATGGTTATATGGTTTTAATTTCAACTTGATACCTCTACGCGTTCTTGAGATAAAGGGTCTTGACAAACTGACAGACGACAACAAAGGGATCCTATAAGGTTCTGTTTATTCCTTTTGAGATACAGAAACCTAAAAAGAAAAAAAACAGTGACTAGAGTTGTAGGTAGTCAGAAACTAGAAAATCTAACACCCAGCCCTGAAAAGAAGTATCATTAGTAGTTAGTGAGGATAACAATCTTCAGCATTCGTCGAAACAATGCCAGAACTTGTTGAACAAGAAAAATATGAAAAGATTAAATCTGTGACCATCTCAATCACCTGACCTTTTTCCCTAGTTTGGGGTGAACTCAGTCGAAGAACGAAACAATCTCATAACACTATTTTGTTGACTATTGAAAATTACTCTTAGGTAGAACAAGTTAATAAAGATTATTTAAAGAAGTTAATTAACCTTTCGTAAGTATATTACCCTAATTAGAGATACTATTAAAAAACCATTGTGTCTCGCGCTGATCTGAGTTGCGGCATATTGAATGCCACGAGTTAATAGAATGTCTAGAATATGCGAGAAGGCAATAAATAGAAGAAAAATATAATTTAATGTTCATATTGTGTTAAATATTTACTTTGTTAAAATAAGTTTTATTTATTTATTTTATAATTTATACACACACATTGTATATTCAGATGAAGATAGTATTATAAAAAATTGTGCAGAGGTACTGCTTATTTCAAAAAGATATTTCTTCCGGCAGACCTGCGAAAGGAGAGATGAGAAGAAATGTAGACAATAGTGTGTAGAAATAAGAGAAGAAGAGTTTGTGGAATCTTAAATTAAACTAATAAATACTTATATAACTATATATACATTTTACTAAAAATAAATTTATAATATATATATACATATAATTCAAACAAGAGTGGAAAGATAGCGCTCTTTTACTTGAGTCTTAAAGAGTGAAATATTATGTGGAAGACTGTTCCACAACCTTACTGTATGGACAGAGAAAGAGTGGGAGTAGTAGCTGAATTTAAGAGGAGGGAATTTAAGAAGGGATCTTAGGTGTGATCTGCATGGTGCATCGCTAAGGCGAGCACAGGAAAATCGGTCGCGCAGTTAGGAGGGATAAGATGAGTTGTGTAGGATATTGAAAAGGAGACATAAAATCCGAGTGTCCCTGCGTAGACGGATAGAAAGCCACGTGAGTTCCTTGCGAAGATGAGACACGTGATCATACTTTTGTAAACTAAAAACAAACCGAATGCATAAGTTTTGCGGTCGCTCAAGCTTGTTTAATAGCTCCTCAGTAGCATCCAGGGTTCCAAAGGCATTCAAGTTTTATTTTAATTGTTAATTTAAGATCCACACAAATTTGTATTCTATAATTGAATTTTACCTGGCAGCTTCCAACATTATTGGACGGTAGTGTAAATTCACGCAACTACCACAACTGTTATTGATACCGTAATAAAGCCCGAAGGCAGATATTATGCCATTGCGATACTTACAAAATAATGCATTTTAAGAGCGGCCAACCCGAGATACATTTCCACACAATCAGTCTTACGTGATTATGACGTTATTATACCTCTTTTTCTAGATATTTTGGAAACATAGATATCTTGTGGATATTATCTAGGTTTTTATTCAAATCAAATATAAATTTGCTTAAAACTAATCCAGTAAAGACTTATATACCTATATAACTATATGTATAAAATACCCTTTTTTTTTCAAGAAAAAAACGTATTTATGAAACAATTCTTGTGAAATATTCGAGTACCTTAATGACGGAATTACCAAATACTAACTGAGCGTTCAAGTGTTATCTACTTTTTGCGCATCGCCTCTTTATAAATGATTGCGTTGATTGAAACAGCAAGCTTTAAACCATGCTGACGTTGACGATGGACGAGTGAGGAAGGACCCTCTTAATGACAAATAACCAATCCATGACTAAAAAAAATGCACACACAACAAACCGGTTCTATAAAAATATAAACCACTTAAATAATAATTTCAATAAAGCAAAAAAAAAAACAATTACAATAAAAATCTGCCTTAAAAATAGGAGATGATTTATAATAGCAATAAAATTACTTACCTAAACATTTTCCACAAATGTTTTCCAGTACCACAACAATGTATCTACTTCAAGAACGCACGCACATCGAATGAGACGCAATGAATTGATTGCAAACTTAATAGCGGTGACTTACTATAATATAAATTTTATGAAGGCATTTAAATAAGGTACATACGTATCAAAGTTACCTTTACAAAAAATCAGTTTTACTTAAAAAATTAACTGTTTCACTCCTGTTACGTACCTATTTTGTAAGTAAAGTTCTAGATAATCAATCAGGCTTGCGTTTGACTGTTATCACACATGATGATAAGCGATGGTGAGGACAAAAATGGAGCACGTTTGTCTACAAGTAACCTATTCACACTCGACTTAACAACCTCTAGGTGGACTGTTCAATAGAGTTACCGTGGCGCTGGAACGCAGAAGACAGGTTTTTTTTTTAGGTTGGTAAATCATCTAATGACAAATCCCGCTCTTGGGCGGAGCGAGAGATAGTGTCACACTTTTACTGACTAAAAACCCACTCCTGTCAAGTTTGACACTCCCTCTCACTCTGCCCATAGTAAATACCAAAGCGCAGAGCAGAAGATTTTCCACCAAAACAAAATGTTGTTGTTATCAAAATAAACAGAATCTGACAAAGAATTCCATTCTCTTGCTGTATGCAAAATTCAACTTTAGTCAAACTACTTACAAATACTTTACACTGCAGAGACGAGTCTGTGGTTCCTAATAGCTACAACCTGAGTCAAGAGTGAATAGGTTACTTCTAGGTAAGCGTGTTACATTGTCGTTTTCCATCAGGTGAGACAGAGGTCAAGCGCCTAGCAACAATAATAATAAAAATATATTAAAATATATTTTCCAATTTTTTTAAAACAAATTTTAAAATTAATTAAAACCTTGTTTACTGTTTACGTTAAGTAAGTAAACACAATACTGGTGTTATGCCGCTACAAAAGGATTGTTGTTATTGTACTGAAAGTGACTGTCCGACCTTCGGTACTAAACGTGTTTTAATGTTCTTGTGTATTATGTATTGCAATCGAGAAACCCTAATGAACCGCGCAGACCAAATTATCACGTGCAAATTTTTTGATGACTGAAATATCAACTTTATAATCAGTGCTACAAAGTGCAAATGAAAGCGAGTACCTAGTTGTATTTACGACTATTTGGTACCCGTGACTGACTGCGTCTTACTCGTAAAATAGTACAATGCCATTTGGTCACAATTTTTAAGTTTTTTTTTTTTACCGCGTATCCCTAATTCTTTTTCTAAAATGAAAGTAACTTACGTTACTCCCTAAGACATCAGTTTTGTTCCAGTGAAAGTACCGTAAAAATCGATCCAGCCTTTTCGAAGATTAGCCGAAACAGACAGACAGACAGTTTTTTGTTTTAAATTCCTATTTTGTTCTATGCATCGTATATACTTTCATATGCTATTAGTGACAAAAGTGTATAGATCAATCTGTACGTCGGTGATAGTGTATGTTTGCCAATGCTCGACGATGCCGTCATAAAAGGTCTGCGCTCCTCTAAGACTAAGCCAAAGTAATTGCCAGAGCATAATTAACCTATAATGAGCCTTCCGCTGGGAAATAAGCCCACTCTCTGAGTGAAAGAGTGGACTATAATCTACTATGTGGGCCCCTTATTTAGATAATGGTAGAGGTCACTTGTCTTCGATTTTTTAATTCTAGGGCATGCCGATTTCCTAATACCCACGGCCTTTGAGGCGCGCGTGGAACACTACCCATTGCTCGTCGTCTACAAGCCCATGCCACGGGCTTTATATAAATAATCCTGTCACATGAATAGGCAAAGCATTATTATTATAATACCAATAACATTTATTGTAATAACAGCTGGTGCATTTGCATATTATAAATATGATTGACATCACACAGTACATACTACATCACTTCTTACAAATTTTCATGTAAATGTATTATATGTAACGTCACTTCTACCACAAAATAGATAGGTACAGAAGTCAATCCACATACAAAGCGCGCTCGAGCAAAGCACACATAGACACCGCTCACGGACATGATATCTCGGCTCAATTCAGCTCAATGTGAGCTCGAGTGCTATCCGTTTGAGACACGCGTCTGTGAACTTTATTGTGGAAAAATGGACTAACAAAAAAGCCTTATTCTAACTGTGCAGTGGACGGTTGCTTAAATTCAAAATTAAACAGTGATTTGACGTTTTTAGGCTTCCAGTTGTTTCAGAAAGGTAACTAGGTATTTGTAATCTGATGGTTAGTTTTAACGTAACACATAACAGTCCTGCGCCGAGAAAGAGAAAATGATTTTGTAGGCCATGTAATATTTTTACAATTCAGATTAGGTAGGCATTTATCACCGCGCCCGATCGCACTCGAACAGTTCGGTGCCACGCGCGTCTTCAAATTTCATTTATGGCAGATTATCGTAATGGAGATTAGTTAACTGCTTAGAAGATATCTTAGTACCTACATATATCCTAAATTCCACACTGAAACTGCTAACAATAGGTATGATGAATCGTCAGGATGGTTCGAGCTACGATCACCCACCAGGCGGGTCTATGTGGGTAACGAGCAACAAATAAGAATAGCAAGATATTGAATCACTTTACTTATCATTACAATTCGATACAGTGAACTATTAGTACTATAGGTACAAATAACAAAATGTGGAACAGTTCCAGTGCGTTTCTATTCTGTATGACAGTATGATTGTGAGGGTCCTCCTCAATCTAGAAGCAAAACGGAAAACGACCCGATTCTGCCAAAGTGTGCCTGCTCTAGTGTGCCTTGTTTTACTGCCAACAAATCATTTGCCGGTTGCGACAGGTACACTAAGATCATCATCATTATAATTCACAGCCTGACTTTGTCCACGACCCTTTTATTGTGTCAATCAGCACGTTTCTGTGCATACCATCTGCCTATCTCGTTGCTGAGCGTCCAGAATTCCTCCAACTCGTCCATGGATGCCACTCGGTTACAATACGGCCGACGTAACTTGGCAACAAACAACAGAAACAAAAATTAATAAATTCCAAATCGATAAAAATCGATTGCGATATTTGATTGAATAAAGGGTCGATTGTGTTTACATATAGTCAATCTCTAGCTTAGACCTCCGTCTCGAGCATGTCGCCTCATGCCACCATTTTGTTCCTAAAAAAACGTTCGTGCGCAGCCTTCTGCGCAAAGTTTGGGCTCGCCAAGATACATCGGCCGTATTGTACTGCCTTAATCCACCTATCGTCTGCATTTCAGGCCATGGTTGAGGTGAGAGGGTTAATGGAAGGCGGTAACGCTGTCGAAAGAGACTGACATCCTCACGCCCCAGCGGCCTTGATCTTGACCCCGATTACCAGCTACGGTAGGCGCGGGCTTACGGACGACGAACAATAGGTAGCTCGCGGTCCGTATATCCGGACCGAGCCCAAGTTGTCGACCGCACGTAGTGTAACGTGCGCCTCAAAGAGATGTCAGCAAAACTATAGGAGCCAGTAGGGCCGATGCCCATTAGGGTCGCTGGGAATTTCTGAAATGGAAAACCGCGATTCTAGAATGCAAATGCAACTAAAAGACACAGGTGTGTTTTCAGGAAGTGAAAGTCTGACACGCCCCCTCACTCAACCCTGTGCCGGGAGAAGACATTGCATGACTTCTCACCTAAAAAAACCTGTCGTCTGCATTAAGATACTCCAAAGTCATTTCATAGGTCAAGTTGACAAAAGTGAAAACAATAAAAAAACTATGATGAATTCAAGACACTGATTCATCAGAGTTCTTTTTCGCAAAACTCGTCTTTAAAACCAACAAAGAAATATATGGCTGCGTTAATTCATTGGTTTTCTTTTTCCAAGAAATTATATCTCTGAAAGACAAGTACGTAACAAAGTAATAATTATATTTAAAGGTAATATTCTTACTTACTTTTAATGATTCCTGAACATCAATCAATTCATACCTCGAAAATCCAGGAGGAAAAATTGTTTTTGCCATAAAGCGTGGATAATAAAGGGGTTAAAAGTTATTACGGGAAAGACAAAAGGTTGAATAATGAACGAAACAAAGGCGACGTAGGCTAGCTGTAAATATGATTATGCGAGCCCAGAATAACTTTACTCCATGGAGTATGAATGAATGGAGTGCTCATGCAAATATTTTTCCAATAGATCAACTCGAAAACTGGCTCCTATCTTCTGGTTTTTGGTCACTCAACGAAATACTTTTTACCCTAGTACGGAAAACTGCACCGGCCAGTATCTACTGACTCTATACGATATATTAATGATACCAGGCACCAGGTAATTTTAATGCAAATCAAAATGTAAAATGACACATTTAGTGAAGATTTTCTGTAGGATATTCATTACCCAGTCGTACGTGTGGCATTGCATTTAACAGTATCCTATGTGCTATTCCAGGACATAGTCAACCCGTCTATCAAATTAATAATAGAAATCTATTCAGCCGTTTAAACGTGAAAAAGTAACAATCATATAAATATACACACTCACAAACTAGCCTTTATACTTGCAACATCAGTATGATAGGATAGCACTCCATTTGTTCCTACGTCATGATTGCTACCAATGAATTATGACCGTCTACGACCACAGGTACAAAGGTGTTGGTAATTATTAAAGTCATTTTAAATTGTACAGCGCTATCACTTTATGGTTTAACTAAGTTAGATGGAAGGACCAACCCTTTACATAGGCCGCCAATGTCGGTCAATATCAGTGGAATTATATAAATAGGTAATAAAAGGTTTTAATGTTTTTTTGGAACTATAATAGAACCCACCACTAAGTCAAACTACGCTCGTCTTAAGTTGCCGTTGTGGTTTTCTTCGTCTTCGATTCGTTTGTTCAGATAAAAATAACAGAGCCTGGGTAAAATGGAAATCCTATCACAAAATCTCTGATTATAAACAATTCTCTCTTTGCGGACGTCAATTTGAAATTGCGTCACGGGAGCATTTTACTACGTTAGTTTACAGACGGCGATATTCAGAAAATAAAAAAATCCTGTGGAGTCAGATCTCGAATCACAAAGGTAATGCTGTTATTCCATCTACAATGCTTTACTGAGATCAAAGATCTAATAAGCCCGAGGCAATCTGCAATGTTTTGTTTGTTACATGGCCACCCCCAAACATAGTCATGGCGGAATGGCGACAGCGACTATCGCAACCCAGTGCTGGGCACGCCGTAATTATGGCGGTAAGTCCCCTCTTTGAGGAGTGGCTGGAAAGGTAACACGGCGACATTACCTTCCGCATGACGCAGGTCCTCACCGGACACGGTAAGTTCGGGAAGTTCCTGCACCGGATTCGTGCGGAAGCGACGCCCGGGTGTCGCCACTGTGTTGATCGACCGGAGGACACGGTGGAGCATACGGTGGAAGTGTGCCCCGCTTGGGCAGAGCAACGCCGTGTCCTCGTGGGGGCGATCGGCGGCGGCGATCGCTCGTGCCGGACCTTGGTACAGGCCATGGTCCGGAGCGAGGAGGAGTGGCAGGCGGTCGCCTCCTTCTGCAAAGCAGTAAGGAGGCGGCCAATCGCGTGAGGCAGCGGTCCTCACGCCCCAACCGCCGCCGGGATTTCGATCCCGATTTCCGGCCACCGTAGGCGTGGGCTTGCGGACGGCGAGCAATGGGTGGCTCGCCGTCTGACCGTCCGGTAACCGTCCGGACCGAGCCCAAGTCGTCAACGGCGCGTGCTGTTCCACGCGCGCCTCAAGGAGATGTCAGCAACTGTAGGGGCCCAGCAGGGTCAAAGCCTACTGGGGCGCCAGTAGGCTTCGACACTGCTGGGCCCAAGGGTCTGATTCTGAAAGGAAGACTCGGCCCTGGTATGAAAGGCAACGAAGGAACAGGAGTGGGTTTTTAGTCAGTAAAAGTCTGACACTATCTCCCGCCCCGCCCAAGAGCGGGGGATGTCATAAGATGATTTTCCCAACGAAAAAAAAAAACCCAAACAAAGTAATAAATTTCTCATTCATATCACAGACAAAAGATTTACTGCTCATCAAATCCTCAATGCTTTAAAAGCCTTGAATTCCACCTTATGCCCATGAACAGATACCCTGCCCACTTACTTCCCCAAAAACACTGCAGAAAAAATGTTTACCAAAGTGCATTTTTCCAGAAAAATATTGAAAAGAGCTAAGATAACTCTGGTATATTAAAATTAGTTAAAGACAGGTCGTTCAAAATTAGTGTTCCACATCTAATTTATCTGTTATATAGAAGCGTTTTGAAAAACTTGTGCAACAAAACCATTTACTAAATCATTTTAAAAAATCAGCACAGTTTTTTGTTTTTACTGATAACTTATTTAATATTATGGATGAGCAAGTTCAAGTCGATGCTACTTACACAAACTTCAATAAAGTAGACCAAGCTTTCAATAAAGTAGACCATGTATTATTGCTACCCATATAAATAACATAATTATGTATAATGGTATCCACTGTAATTTATTTCGTTGGTTCTAGTTTTATACTTTAAAAATAACTCAAAACGTAGTTATCAGAGGATTCAATTGTGCAACTCTAAACGTTATATCTGGTGTACCTTAAGAATCAATTTTGGGCCCCCTCTTGATTATTTTATTTATAAACGATATCAGTGATTATTTGAAATATTTGACATTCTTCACCTCCCTCTTCCCACGTTGCATTATATGTCGATGAATTGTGAATTAATTAGAAATGTTGCTAAAATCAACCGTTGCATGAATATTTAAATTAAGATTTCGTTCTCAAAAAAAAAAACACGATTTATGTACACGCACAAAATAAAAGATTAGAAGAAGGAACCAGAAAAATAGGTACAGAGGAGATGCTTATAAATATAATAAAAATATGTAATCATTATTTTAAAATATAAATAATATAATTCTAACAAGAGTTCCTTTCTTGCTGAGTGAGTGAGAGATCTTTTCTCTCACTCACTCAGCAAGAAAGGAACAAGAAAGGCTTGCTCCTCAATCATAATTATATTACCATATAGCACAAACATAAAATAATAAACAGTGGGAGTACATAAAATAATAAATAGTAAAGATTACTATAGGGTGTTTAAAAAGAGAAAGTTAAATGGATCTGGGTCAAGTGGCGTTTAGAAAAAGCGTTAGAGAAAGAAATGTATTCAAAACAGAAAGTCAATGCTGAATATATGTTAAAAAAAAATAGTATCCGTTTAACGTTCGCACCGAACCGACAAGAAAATTTAAAACAAATCTCTCGTCAAATTTTAAAAAGAAAATCTTCCCGCTACCGCTTAAACATGTTCCAACTCAAAGGTGGTGCCTTTCAGAAACATTCGCTCCCTAGTTTTTGAACTAGCTTGCTCGTTCGTTATTTAGTGGGAGTCAACAAAGTAGTATATTCATAGGCGGGGTTCATTCCGTGTCTAAACGCTGTTAAAATCTACGTTTTAGCTCAGACTTTGCTCAGGCAACGTAAACAGTCTACCTAGTTCATGAAAACAAATTGAGGTGCGACTGCACTATAGGCAAGGAGACCAGCACTTAATTATGTGATATCACTTCACTGCTTGTTTAAAATATTGTTTTTTTTTTTTTTATATAGTCAAGTCTGCTAGAGTACTTTAAAATATAATAAATTGTTTTGTTAATAGATGTTTGGTGATCAATCATACCATAACGACTGACCCGATTCGAGTACGGAATACCGGTAAACGTGGCATTGTAAATCATGACTTTGGAAAATATTGCATTTAAACTTCATTCATTTCTCAATTCAGACTTTCTTATTTCAAACAATTAAAATTTAAATAGGTCTAAATTTCATATTTCAGTTAGTAAAGAAATTATTTTTTTAGTATTCAATAATGACAGTTTAAAAATGTGATTTTTGTAATATTATTGAAACACTATTAAATGATAAATGACCCATTGAAGTGTAGATTTTCAGAATAAAGATGTGCATCTTATCATAACGTAGTTGATTTAATATACATATGAGGGGTATAGTTTCAAAATGTCGCAATTTTTTTATATCTCTAGCAACTCTATTTATTACTGAAACTTACCGCCTACTTTAAAATGTACGTGAAAAAAATGGACTTTACGGGTTTTGATGTGTTTTTAAATTCTTCTAATGGGACCTGAATTAGAAGAATTCAAAAACATATGTATACGCAAAGGACCGTTTATTGTGGCGACAATTGCGGAAGGCCTATTTCCAACAGTGGACATCATCGGCTGAAATGATGATGATGATGATATTTATTTATTTTTATATTCTTTATTGTAGACCAAAGTAATAAATTATATATTTAAGCCTTATATTTAAAAACATACAATTGCGGCCTCACGGCGGCCTTATCGCATTCCGCGATCTCTTACCGGCAACCAGAGATTATGTGGACATAAAATGGGGTTGCACTTGGTGCATTACAAAATAAGCTAAACAATTGGTAAGAAAAAAAAAACAAAGTACATACTTAACACTAAAATACATACATACTAAATAAATTTAAAGGCAAGAAAACAAGTGACAACTACAATTAATACAGCTAAAAACGAAACAAAATTACAAGGACACGTAATATTCCTTCACAAGTGTGTGAATATCGTGTCTTCTTAAGTGTATATCGTAACTATTAAAAAAATATACGGTCTCCTGGACTATGTTCACGATTCATACAGTTCGTGTCGCATTGCAAGAGGTGTGTTCCGCACGGCATCTAGTACTTTAGGTAATTGAATTGACTCCTTACCTGATATTCACATATTGCTGTCTGATTCGTATTTTATTTATAATAAAATAAACTCCACATTGTTTTCTATGCTAGTAAATAAACGTTGATTTAAATGTTGGAATTTTTCTCTTACTTTTTATCCAATTGAGTTCAATTTGGCTCAGTTCCAATGAGAATGATTTTTTACGAGAGCATGGCCTGAATTGACATCCAGAACTAGTTCCAGATAAGGATGTGGTAGAAAACGTGAGCTGGAGAACATTCCCACGTCCCGGCCACAGTAGGCGCGGGCTTGTGGATGGGGAGCTTTGGGTCGCTCGCCGTCCGATAACGACCAACCATGCGCGCCTCAAAGAAATGTCAACAAGATTACTTTTTACCCTAAACGGTGAGTTAACGAAGTGCTTGACATTTCGGGTTGTTTAACAAGTCAAAATATGCTAAGTTACCTACATTTGTTTAATTTCAAACATTGAAGAATGTGAGCCAAGGCTTAGCTGGACTAGTATTTAGTTTAAGGAACTAGGTAAAAGCGTAAATATTAATGAATTTTACTGTTGACTGTTATATAGGCGCATTTGATGGTGTGGCGACCATGGAGGCCACACATATTATTATATTGGTGGCTTGTCTACTGGCAGCATTTATCCATTTTTTCATGACTATTCTCAAAATTTCTAGAATGACTATTGTACATGACTATCGAAGGAATTTCTAGAATAGTCAGTAAAGTCATATTAAATGCTGCCAGTATGCAAGCCAGCAATATTTGTGTGGCCTCTATGGTCGCCACAATAGCAACTACAGGGTAGACTAAATTGGAGGCTTGCGGACGGCGAGCCATGAGTAACTCTCCGTCAACTAAGGACCATGACCTGGTCGATGGTGCATTGTGTTCCACGCGCACCTCAAAGAGTTACCAGCCAAATTGATGGTGCCCGCTGATGCCAATGCCTGCCAAGGCTGCGGGATTGTTACCGTGACCCTGGAACGCAAAAGGCAACTGAAAAAACATGGTGAGTTTTAGTCGTGGTACGGAACCTTAAAAACAAAAATTGTTTTTAAGTCAGATACTTCCTCTTGCTCCACCCAGTTCGGGATAGTTCAAATTATCATAAGTACTTTTTATTCTTGAATAGTTGAATTGGTTCAGGTAGCTGGAGTGATTCGTCCTTGGGCAGAAAAAAAAACACATAAAACCTATTTGCTTTGAACCTTGTAGACACAAGAGCCAACAGTTACCTTTACTTGCAAAGTTTGCTTAATACGACAATTTGGTCAACTTTTAAAAGTAATCCCATTTTGTCAAGGATCTTTCCAGATCCACTTTGCATGTAATTTTGTTACCTTATACATTTTACATAACCACACTACAGTACCCAAAGAATGTTGTTCGAAAAACACAAATTCTAACGTAAAGTTCAGCAGAAACTTGGACGTGACTGCGATGAATCTTACTCCAACATTGTTGGGAGTAACAGACCACGATTCACCGCATTGCCGTTGATACTCAATTCACCTGGAACTTAGTTTGTTTAACTGTTAAGATGGTTTTAATTTAGAGGACAGATTCCAGTGCTATTGTGGTACTGTTGTTCTACAAAGGTGATGTCGGTGACCTGTCATTTTATATGATTTTCTACGGATCTTTGTCCGCCACTGGTGAAACTGATTAAGGGTATGTAACTCGACATACATTTTCACTGTTTTTCATACAACCACTTTTACGCGATTATGACGTTATTACACATTTTTCATTAGATATTTTGGAAAGACTGTATCTTGTGGATATTATCTAGGCTTCTATTGAAATTAACTTATAAATTTGTATAAAGCTAATCCAGTCCAAAAGACCATCCAAAAACCTCTGAAAATCTGCAATTTTCTATGAACTTTGACACTTCATAATTTACTCAAAAATTAAAATAGTCAAAAATGTATAACAATAGAAGCCTTGCCAATTTAATCAAGATTCTATGACGAAAATATTTTTTTTTTAACTTTTAAGTGTTCAAAAAAATCACGTATTTCCTGGAACAAGTTTTGTAAAATATTCGAGTAAATCACGGAATTACCAAATGCTAACAGAGTTTTCAAGCCTTATCTCTCTTTTTTCGCATTGCTTTTTCGTCAAACACTGCATTGGATTGCGTTAGATGAAATGACAAGCTTTTAAACCATGATCGATGTTGACAATAGGCGAGTGAAAAAGGACCCTCTTAAAGGTGTTGGTTAATGTAGAATAGTATGGTAGCCTTTTTTTTAAAGAAATTCATCAAATAAGCCCTGCCGGTCTGGGTGGATCAAGCAGGATTGTCAGACTTTTTCGGTAACTGTTTCGATCAGTTTCTTAGCCCTAATCGATATCGGCCCTAATGATCTCCGTCTGTTTGCTGACATTTCTTTGGTGGGCGTGGAACACGACGTACCGTTGATCCACGCATGGTCCATATCCAACGACGAGCTACCCATAACTTGTCGTCCACAAGCTGGAGCCAAAACTTGCCCAGCGATTTCTAACGCCCCTGGCAACTCCTGCAGGAGCTGAGGCGTAAGAATTGTCTTCTTTTCACGATTTTCACCGCCTCCTTCACAGGTTATAATACCTGCTTTCCATTCCCTCTCGCTCCATCCCAGGGCCTAGACCAGGGCCAGATACGAGATATCACCCCCTCCGATGGTATCATTGGTATCTTTTTAAACTATTACAGTAGCTGATGACGACAGTTCCTAATATATTCCCGCTTCGGCTGTTCGTGCATAGAAACACAACTTTATTACTCATAAAAATAACTGACATAAATAACTAGATTCTCTCAGTCCTACACTCCTGGCGGAGTGGTCGTGGTCATGGATCATCTGGTATATTGGTTGCGGTTTTTGTGAGACTTCTCTATCTCTCTCTATTTGTGGCACTGCATGTACATTCAATAAGGGAAGACTTTGAAGATGATTTAATGAGGTCTGTCCATCTCTGTCTGGTGATCGACCACGAAAACGTTGATCGAAATTGCTATTTGATGACGTGCCAAATGCCTTTTCTGAGGCCATTTTTATTCAAACTTTGTCAATACTAAATTCCTCTGATACGAATAAATAATACCTACCTAGTAGTTATATTTTTCTAGATTTAATGCCTGTGACATTTACCGCAATGCAGTTAATAGGGTCCTCGAAACAGATAAAAAGATGGCTAAGTCTGAAACGTCAGCAACAGATATTCTAGCTACACTGCCGGGAAAAATATTAACGAACAAACTTGGATTTATATTTTTACACTGTCAGCTTTCCCGGGACAAATTATTTTAAGTGAGATTTTTAGGAAAAGGATTAAGCTTATTTTAATTTATGGACACCTTTTTTGTTTAAATTATTTGAATTAATTATACTCGTATAAAAGGAGCCGACATACCACGAAGAATCGCCAATTAAATGGCAATAGGCGGGGCACATTGCTCGCAGAACAGTTGACCGTTGAGGCCGAAAGGTTCTGGAGTGGCAACCGCGTAACGGAAGACGCAGCGTTGGAAGGCCTCCTACAAGGTGGCTCGATGGCCTGGTAAGGGTTGCGAGAATCAGATGGATCCGTTCATTGTGGCGACAGTTGGGGGAGGCCTATGTCTAACAGTGGACGTCGTTTAGCTGAAATGATGATAATGATGATGATATAAAAGGAAACTGTTTTCTTTTCACTCTTTCTTTGGAGAGGGCTATCTTTTTTGCCACTATCTCTCTTGATGGTAAGCAAGTTTTACCTTCTGGATCACGAGTATCCTTTACATACTTTTCCCCGTGATCGTAGCAGGAATCGGCCCTGCTGGGCCCGAAGCACGCTTGCTTAGAAATATTACTCAAACCGAGAAAGATAGATATAGTATTTTTCAATACACTTACTTGAAAACCCGCTTTTAGGCACGCAATATTTTCCGCACTAGTGCAGAAAAACGCGCGTGCCCTGGCCCGCCACAATTTTATTACATTTATCGTGAAGGCTGGGCGCGCGTCGACCCCCACAAGTCGCCGGTCAACCCACGTTTATTCATTTCTTCGGAAGTGTATTGAAAAGTCGTTTGATACACTTGCGAATTTGTCACTGCAGTCCTCGACAAACTTTCTGCACTTATATCAAAATGTACTATTTCTCTATATTATCTACGGCTTTAAACTAGGATAGTGAATTGGAAATATTTTATATGAATTATTTAATGAACTCCATTCATAATAGAACTTATTCATTGCATGGTTGGCGCAGTGGACGAAAGAACGAATGGCTACAGGACTGTGTGTTGCAGGTTCGAATTTTGCATGGAACTAATATTTGCATGTCCTACAAATACAGTTGTTCTGGGTTTGGGTATCTATTGTACGTCTGTTTACATGTTTGTGGACGCGCCATGCCTAGTGTGAGCACAGATTAGAGTGGGGAAAGGTTAACATATATTGTTTTTTATATATAAATAACAAGTTGTCCCCCGCGGTCTCACACGTGACTTGGTTAACTGCTCCGTTCCCGTGGGTCGTAGCGTGATATTATATACCCAGCCTACCTGGCTTTCTTGATAAATGGGCTATCTAACACAATAATATTTTTTTACGTTTCCAATCAGTCATTCCTAAAAATAACACTTTGAAACAAACAAACTCTTCAGCTTTGTAATATTATATAAGTATAAATAAAAATAAATAGATAAATATCGGTATACCAACCAAACCCGGGGTCCTGGAACGCAAGGCAAAGAAGGAACATAGGAGTGGATCTGTCAGTAAACTTCTCTAACACACCCTCTCGCACCGCCCTAGAACGGGAGAAGTCATAGAATGATTTCCCACCTAAAAAAACCTAGTAACATTTTCTTCGACATAGATCATTAAAAATTCGCGACACCTAGATACCTGAGTAAATACATATTCATGTTTTAACTAAGCATTGGGGAAGTTGGGCTAAGTTGTAGCAAACTTTGCGCAACTTCACTGCTATTTAAAACACCTTTGCAAACTGCTCTAGTTTTAGTTCTAATGGTAGCTTCAGAACCAAAATGAAAATAATTCAAAAGATACTGGTATTAAAGGTTAAACAAATTAAATATTATAGTTATGCATTTTGCAGGTGCAATATAAAATTGTATATAATATTATTTATTTGCTCAGCTTCAACATGAAGCTGAGCAAATAAATAATATTACATTAAATAGCCATTCAAAGGGATCTTTGAATGGCTATTTCATAATGAGTGTGGTATTGATGATTTTAATGTTTATAAATTCCTTTAATATAAATTATTTATTTAAAACTTTATGCACTAATGAAACATTGTACAAAGGCGGACTCAATGCCTTAATAGGTGTTAATGTCATGAATCATATTTTAATGAAAATAGAATATAAGCTGACACTAACCTGTAAATGCACAAAAATTAAGAAAAGTTGAATTTTGCGGATCATTCTGGGATGAGATGCTTACTTTGTTAGAGATATGTTTGATGAATTCAAATTCAAATATCTATATTTACAATCAAAATCAGCAAACTGTAGTTTACAAAGTATTTGAAAGCGATAATGATAAATTAGCGGAGCAGCCGTCATCGGTGAAGTTTTCTAGTATAGAGTTCATAGCGTAGAATTAAAATAATTTTTCACTTCACAATAATTTTTGTTTCACAGTTGATATAATTAGGTGATTACGGACTTAGTTGTATCAACATCCGAGAAAACCAACAAATTTGTTAAGAGCGTCCAAACTACTCGACGGATTGTCCAAGACTACCATCTGTAAACGCTTCCCCTTTAAACAATCGCACTCACGTGATGTCTACAACGTCATGACGCTTCACCCCTCTCCGGTACTAAGGAATCAATTGAGTGTTTTATTATAGCTAAACTAGCTTCTGCCAGTAGCTTCGCCCGCGGATAAGAAGGTTTCTTCATACGAACTTTGGTACCCCGTTTCATCCCCTTTGGGGGTGAATTTTGGAAAATTCTCTCTTACTGCTCAACTACGAAATAAAAGAAAACCTTGTGCAAAATTTTACGATCCTAGTCCCAGTACTTTCGGCTGTGCGTTGATAATATATGTCAGTCAGTCAGTTTCTCCTTTTATATATATAGATTGTCATAATTACCGACATATTGATTGTATTAACAACATATACTCAACTCAAAATAATATAGGAAAAATGTATATAAAGTACACTTAAAATTTTGCCATTTGTTTGTTTGACGGATGGTACCCAACACAGAGGCATCAATACGTCGGCCACGCCTCCTATTCCTTTGTTCTGACCACGTGACTGAGCGTTGAGATGACGTCACGCCTACTCGAGGCGATCGACGAAAAGAGAATCGAAACGCTACGGTTGTAACTTGGCTAGGGGATCTGTACCTCTACCATGAGTTTATAGCAATAGTATTCGTCGCTACTCGATATCGACGTCGTAAATATTTTGTATGGCAAATTTTGCAGCGCCTCTAGCGGTCACTTGCAGTACCAAAATCGGTAGTATGAGTCATCAAGTACAAAACCTATCGAGTAAGAACTCGCTAGCGACTAAAGTTTTTAGTAGTTTCCTATAGAAAATCAGTACCATGAGTAACAAATTTGACAAGTGCTATCGAAGCAAACCGTTACTACAGTAGTAAAGTAACTCACTAGCATATGGAAGGGTGAAAATGTTGTAAAGCGTGTCATGTAAAACAATATTTTATTTATTTGTGCATAAATATGTCCGGTAAAACTTATTTAACGTAGAATATGTTAGATACGGCTGCATATGAAGACGAACGACGAGTCAAAGTAAATTTCCAAGCGACTATACGAAAGGCACTTAAAGATATTAGTGAAAATAATTTCATCAAAGAATATAGGCAGTATAGGGGCTTTCGAGTATTTTTGTGGTCTGCTAAGGGTTTATACAGATTTGAAATTTACACAAAGAGCAAAATACACTTGAATCGAAAGTAAATTAGAAATAAGTATGGTATAAGAACTTACTTTTATACATGCACTTCATAATAGAAATACCACTTTTCAGTATGCGCATTGTTATTTAACGTATTACTGGCAAAGCTCTCCATTTTTCCCATTCAAGAATTCACAAGCACAAAAACACTAAACCATCAAAATATTTGTTCAACTACAATATTACATTTTCGAGCGAGATGGCGTTTCAAATTGGTAGGGTTTTTAGGTCTATCTGCCTTACTCTGTAGCTAGAAAGAGAGCAAACTTAAGTGTGAAGTTAGATACGATGCGATTTTTGTACCAACGTAAACGCTCGACATCGTTTATACCTATCGAGTTGTCGCTAGCGAGTACGTTTGACTCATGGTACGAGTTTAATTGTAATCTATTCGAAGCACGTTTACTCGATATCGACGACGGTAAGGTGGTGTAGTTTTTCGATAGTAACTCATGGTAAGGGTACTGATCCCCTATGGTTTTGCTGATACTCTTTAAGGCACGCGTGGAATACTACGCGCCACGACGAAATCATGGTGGCATAGACACGCCAGAGTAGCGAAACTGGAAAAAGAAAAACAAGAAAGAGTTGTCCAGTAGCGCCGAGACCCGACTGATCCGCTATTGATGAAGAATGATGTGTGGAAAAGGTTAAGGCAGGCCTCAGCCATGCACAGCCGTAGCATAAAACTTTAACTGGCCTGTTGATCTAATGGTCATAACTGCTATGCTGAAGTTATGCTGGGACTGTCGTGGGTTCGATTCCCACCTAAGACAAATATTTGTGTGGTGATTATGATTATTAGGTGTGTCTGGGTTTAATTTATCTATAATATCTAGTATTCATAACACAAGCTTAGCTTAGTTTGGGACTAGATGGCATTGTGTGAAAGATGTGGAAAAAAAAACAACGGATTGATTAGATTAGAAAATTATTTAAGCCCAATAAGGTTTATTTCCATCCATTGTCACACTATTCGACCAAAACATAAAACAAAATAACACAGCAACAAAATGAACTCAGCGGTTCATTTCAATTCATAGCTTATTAAATTCTCCATATAAATTGTAGTTTACGAGATGGACGCATAAAACACGGTACATTTATAATCACCTTGCACCCGGGGGATGCAAGCGCGTGTTAATTTTATCCCACCTCTCCTCTGAGGGAACCTAAATTTATCATAATTATATTGAATATTTTGGACTGAAATTAATGTAAATAAATGAATATTTTATTTACTAGGTTTGCGTTGATTGAATTTGATTTTGATGTTGTTATCTAATACTTATATACCCAAGTAACGTACCTAATAAATGATAACTCGTGGTCCTAGAACGCAAAGTGCAGCTGAAGAGACATAGATGTGGTTTTAGTCAGTAAAAGTCTGACAGTCCTGCTCCGACCTCGAGCGAGAGAAGTCATTAGATGATTTCCCACCTCAACCGAATTAATATTTGTTAAGTGGTACTTATGGTAATCGTATTCAATTTTTCAAACCATATACACTAAAAGCATAGTTAGTGTATGTCTGGCATAAAGGAGTGAACCAAGACTTTGATAGTCAGACCGTATAGTGACGTAATCTTGTTTGCATTTATAGCTCCATCACCACCACCACAGCACTATTGAAGGAGTCCAAATAATAGTTTATTTCAGAAAAAAAAACACATTGTACAAGGTTCAAATGAAAAAACATTATTGTCAATTGATCGGTAGTAAATACAAAAAAAAACAGTTTTGTTAGGACCTGTACTAATAAAAAACATTGTCTCACAGACACCGTCACCTTTCATAATAATTAATAATTTAAAACAGTATGAAAATGGAAAAAAAATAAAGAAAGAATAAAAAAAATATAGTAACGAATTATGAGGTGTACAATATACAATAATAATATTTTGGCATATCATACGAGGTTCTCGTCATGCGGTGTAGCGCATGACGAGAACGTGAAAGCAGAGAAAAATAAACAAATCAACTGACTCGCGAGGTTGTCAACGTGTGGAATACGGCCTCAGCAATCTGTATCAAATATTGTGTCAGTCGATGAATATAGCCTGGACCAAAAAATGGGCTCGATTCATAAAGTTGTACTCCAGGACACGGCTTGTACCTATAGTTAGGAGTATCCTTTCCCTGGAGCCCCGACCGCCGCGCCGTTAGCTTGGACTGTTCCCGATACCGGTGGGATACGTCTTTTTATATTTTTAAATGTTATTTTTTTTTTAATATTTAAAAATAAAATTTACAAGGAAATAAAAATGAATACATAAATATTTAAATGATTCAAACAATGACAAGAAACTGTAGAAATAGTGCATAATCTTAACAACACTAAAAAATGAGTTCCACTCTCATTAAAATTTTAATAATTTTGACAGACAGACAAAAAAGCCATTGGAGAATAGTAGCATCAATTTTATTATTAAGACAAAAGGTTGCATTGTGCACTCAAATATAATATGTTATTCATAATAATTTTGTGAACATCATAAAGTTAACAGAAGGACATTAAGTTGAGCCAAAAGACGGGTAATGAACTGACCACTATGTAGCAAATAATACAGCTAAGTATTTAGTTTAATTGTATTTTGTATGGCTACATATGACTTAGGTGTGACATTCGAGTTCGATGCCCTGAGCGTGCGGCGAGGCGTGCTTGGGACCTATTTATTTACTGTTCCCACTAACGTAGGCGTATTATATGGTTAAACCTAACGCGTAGCTTAGATGTTAAGTCTCTGTTGGGTTTTTAGTCTAGTGCATATAAGTATGTTAGGTATGGAGGATTTAGACGAAGGGACGGCGATAAGAGATAAAGATGAAAAACAAAAAAAAACAAAATGTTTGCAATTGATAATTATGTAGCGGAATGGTCTCACGGGATGTCCACTGCAGAAAAAAACAATGATTTATATATTTGCATTAGCAATACCTTAAGAATACGTCTACGTCTTCCTTAAAAATGGCAAGAACTAGCCCAGAGCCGGGAACAATGGAAGGAATAGAGGATGGTCTTTGCCAATCAATGGGTCCTTTTAGGTTAGATATAGAAATAAGCAAGCATATTTCATCGTCGACCACATCGTCCTTTTCCGTCATGTGAGATTGTGTTCAAGCACAAGCCTATCAACAGTTAAAAATAATGTATCAAAGCCTCCATTGTTTTTTTTTTTGTAGGTGTGAAAATCATCTAAGGACATCCCCCGCTCTGGACGGAGCAGGAGTGTTAGACTTTTACTGACTAAAAACTCACTCCTGGTCCTTAGTTGCCTTTCATCCCAGGGCCGAGTCCTCCTTTCAGAAGCAGACCCTTGGCCCCAGTAGGCTTCGACCTTGCTGGGCCCTTACGGTTTACTGACATCGCCTTCAGGCGCGCGTGAATTAGTACGCGTCGTCGACGACTTGTGACGTGTACAAACCTCAATGGGTGGCATTTAAATGTATCTAGCCATGCACACTAGGCCCGGTCAGTACCATGACTACTTTCTTGATTGACATAGATTTGTCGATCTGCAAAAATATCTTAAATTCGGTAGAAGAAGCTTTTTTGTCCGCACACCGGAAGACGCAGCGTTGGAAAGCCTGGGCCTGGCGATAGGACTCACGGGAATCCAATGAATGTGAGACCCACAGTACCGTTCGTTGTGGCGACATTTGGGGGAAGACTATGTCCAACAGTGGACGTCTTTCGGCTTAAATGGTGATGATGATTGTTTTTTTTACATAATATAATGTGCATTTTTTTTTCTCTCGCATCTTAATGAGAGAAAAGAATATCTCAC
Source organism: Mythimna pallens (assembly GCA_961205895.1). NCBI lineage: Eukaryota > Metazoa > Arthropoda > Insecta > Lepidoptera > Noctuidae > Mythimna > Mythimna pallens. The sequence goes on along the minus strand of OY540831.1, from coordinate 8,646,283 downwards.
CGAATTTTGAAATCGTTTTCAGTGATAGAATGGTATGGAACTGTTATATGTTATATCTTTCAGTTTGTCATTGCACTGGCGTCATAAGCTAAATTAAAACATTTCAAATCTAGGAAACTCAGTATAAACATAAACTTTTAAGTAACAACAGTATTTTACAATCTTAGAGGAAGATTGAGTACGTAACATGTATTTTAAAAGTAGCCAGCACACATGTACAGGGTGTTAACTTTTAACTAGTTGTAGCTCCGTTTACGAGCGGGTCTCAAAGGTTACGTTTTATAACGAGACATTCTTTGCAATAAAAAGATTGAGCTCAATGTTAAAAGAGTGTTTCGTATCAGTACTTTAGTAAAATAAAGTATTGGAGGATGATATTTTAATCGTTAGTTGTATTTTGTTTGTAAAACATAGGTATTACGGAGGGTGAAATAAAAGTACAGTGCGCTATGTTTTGTCAAATATTTGCATACAAACTTATAGCAAATCTCAGAATGCATATAAATAAATAAAATTAGAATAATATTAAAGTAAAAAAAAAATTAAAAATTCAGACCTAATATTTTTGAAATCTTCATTATTGCAACTTCACAGTTGTAGAAAAAAAATCTTTTGACTCGATATTTGCAGCACCTCTGCAACTACTCAAATTTGAGTAAACGAATCCATATTTATTACCGTTCCCGAACCTATACGTTTTTTATTCAAGAAAAATAAAGCACCTAAGTATAAAGCACGGTAAGCGTAAAAAGCGATTTGTCACCGTCGGTATAAAGCGCAACTTTTTGCTCAGGGATTTGGGAGAGCTCCTGTGTTAACACGTTTCGCGTAGGCTTATGACGATATAACTTGCTTGGGTAGTTAAAACATTATTATTTTTACCTTTTTTTTTGGATAAATATTTTTTAGAAACTGATGACTGACTGATTTCTCTATATTTGTCTTTTTATTTTTGCTAAAAAAATTGAAGAAAAGGTCTGAAAATTAAGTTGTATGATTTTTTGCCATTTGCCAAGAATAATAGTGGAATGAGAAAGAATGTTACGTTGAACCTAAATAAATGGAGTTAAAGTTGAGAATGATGATGATTTCTTTGCCATTCATCATTGCTATCCTGAATCCATATTAGTAATAGCAATATTAGGAATTTTCATTTAGTGAGCTGACAAGAATAAAATGCCTCAATCATTCAGTCATGAAGTTCTTAAGGGAATTTTCGGCTTTTATTTCATTGAATAATACGGTATTAACGTAGGGAATTTTATAACTTTTACGAACGTCAAGTCTTTTGAAAAGGAGCCATGTTTAAGCGTTAGAATAAAAACAATGTTTCAAACAGAATTTTGCCGTTACTCAGTACCTAAATCTCTCTAAATTAGAGTCTGTGATTGCAGTGAAGATGAAATGGAGAGCTCATGGCGAGATTTTTTGCAGAGTGAAGAGATTTTAACTAGATCTATACAAGATATTTGGAAAAGAAAAATTATATAAAACGAAGCATTCAAACTCCATCATTATTTTAATTTAATTACGGAGTACAGAGGTAAAGTGATTTGTGGAGAATTTGGGCCGTAGGTTCGGGGAGGCAACTGGTGACTCCCAGTCTAGGTCGTTCTTGGTGCAAAGGTTGGCCATTCACTATTCAGCGAGACAATGGGGCACCTTTGCAACAGCCACTTTAACTTCATTAGTATTTTTACTACTGTAAATATTTCATTTATTGACAGGTTTGTTTTTTATTTTTCATTACTCATACTAGGAAAGTAGGTCTGAAGTTGCTTGAAGAGCGGGTTGAAAGTAATACTTTTCATCCCTAAGGAGAATCGCTTTCAACTGACAGCTGTCAAATTATAAAAAGAAATAGTTTTATTTTCACATTTATCTATTGAACCATGTCCCTTTTTCTATACAGCCATTCAATAACATAAAGATATTAAATATTAATAATTAAAGATTTTTTTAAATGTGTTTTATTATATTTTTTTTCACCTATGTCTTTAAAATAACATAGATTTTGGAAAAACATTTACCCTTAAAAAAATGATGAAAACGAAAAATAACGTATGAATAACCAACCGGCCAAAGAAACAAAAGCAAAATAGGCGGGAAAGCGGCGATCCGATCTTCATTTGTTTTTTCGAGTTGTTGAGTTTTGACCAGACAGTTTTGAAAATCAGTGTTTATCTCGGGTTAAAGCCTTATTTAGACCCTCGAACTATTGCGAGGAAACTATTGGAGTTTGGCGACCTTGCTGCGCTCTGACGCCAAACTCCTTCTCGGAACTAAATAAGTTACTTTCATCCCTAGGATAACAATGTACTATTTATTTTATATAGTTTATTTTTATATTGCGAATGTGAGAATATTGTAAACTCCGCGGATTCATACATTAAGAGGTTCATTTTCATACAACTGCTCTTACGTGATTATGATGTTATTACTCACCTTTCTCTAGATGGCGAAACTCCGCTGCCGCGACAAGTCGCAGCATGGCGGACAGAGTTCCGGTGGGATTTCAAGGTGGAATGGCGACAGCGACTATCGCAACTCAGTGCTGGGTACGCCATAATTATGGCGATAAGTCGAGGGGACTTTTGAGGAATGGCTGGAAAGGCAACACGGCGTCCTTACCTTCCGCATGACGCAGGTCCTCACCGGACATGGTAAGTTTGGGAGGTTCCTGTACCGGATTCGTGTGGAAGGAACGCCCGGGTGTCACCATTGCTTGGACTGCCCGGAGGACACGGTGGAGCATACGGTAGTGGTGTCCCCCATCTGGGCAGAACACCGCCGTGTCTTCGTGGGGGCGATCTCTTGCGCCAGGCCTTGGTACAGGCCATGGTCCGGAGCGAGGAGGAGTAGCAGGCGGTCGCCTCCTTCTGCGATTAATACTAGCAAATTAGAAGGCCGCACGAGCACGCGCGAGGCAATGACCCCTGCGCTCCGGCCGGCGGGATTCTGATCCCGATATCTGGCCATTGTAGGTGCGGGCTTGCGGACGGTGAGCAATGGGTAGCTCACCGTCCGACCGTCCGGTAACCGTCCGGCCGAGCCCAAGTCGTCGAAGGCGCATAGTGTTCCACGCGTGCCTCAAGAAGATGTCAGCAACCGTAGGGGCCCAGCTGGGTCGAAGCCTACTGGGGCCAAGGGTCTGATTCTGAAAGGAAGATTCGGCCCTGGTATGAAAGGCAACGAAGGCGCTCCATCGTCCACCACATCGTCACTTCCTATAATCGCATTTTTTTTTTGTTGATTCTTTCACAGCTTCAAGGGACCGCAGACCTGAGTATATGGATTTAATTTCAACTCAATACCTCCACCCATTCCCGATATAAAGGGTCTTGACAGACAGGCTGAGAGACAGACAGACGGACGGACAACAAAGTGATCCTATATGGGTTCCGTTTTTTCCTTTAGAGGCACGGAACCCTAAAAAAAGATTTAAGTATTTTTTATTTTAGGATTAGTAGAAAAATGTTACTATAATCTAATTTCCAAACCGACTGACGCCAATCACAGTGATATCTGTCGACCCAGTGAGCACGAACCATCTAGTTTCACGTTAGTTTGCAAAAAATATTCTGCCCTAAAAGCTTGAAATATGACATAGTCCGAATTACGTATGTATGTAATATTTTTTTAAGCCTGGAGCGGTCGTGGCAATATGGGACTCGTAATTACGACGAGGACATCGGTCTTCCAGGTTGTAATTGGATTTTTAAAACTAATATTTGTCTGTGGTTTGACATGTTTCTTATTATGTTTTAGAGAACCTGTTGGTAGATTTGTTTGAGGAGCTTGTGGATAAAATAAAATCAGCTGCACGGGCCGATATCCAAGGTTAAGCAACACTTGTCGAAGTCCGTCTATGGATGGGTGATCTCAATGTATCGAGATATTTCCGTGCCTTAAAAAGCACGTTATCCCGTTCGAACTGGTGTCATTTGTAGACTTATGACCGTCGTTAAAGATGGTCGTTTTACCCTCTCTAAAATAGAAACTGGCTGGTCTAAATCGAGCAAAGTAAAAAGAAAGTGTCTTGTATTGCATCTCCATTATTTTCGACGAGCAATGGGTAGCTCACCGTCCACTTGTCCAGTAAGAACCAAGCCCGAGTAGTCAACGGCGTGTAGTGTCTGAAACTTGAAAGAAATGTCTGCAAAACCGAAGGCGCCCATGCCCGCTAGGGTCATGAGAAATTTTTAAAGAGAAAACCGTTGGTCCTAGAACACAAAGAGAAACTGAAGGACAGAGGAGTGTATTTAGTTCGTGACTTCCCACCTCAAAATATATAGCATAGCATAGCATAGTCGGCCATAATGTTCCCACAGTTGGGACTCAGGTCTCCTTTTTAGGAGAGGGAATGAGCCGTAATCCACCACGCGGGCCTAGTGCGGGTTGGTGGATGTCACATGGCTTCGAATTTTTGGTTCTAGGACATGCCAGTTTCCTCACGATGTTTTCCTTCACCGTTTTGAGTTAAAGTTATTACTTTGCGGCCGAGTGGTAACCACTGTTCTTACGCTTGAATAGTGGTGGCACAATATTTACTTTAAAAAACTAAAACTGTTCTCATTTCTGAAAAAATATTTACTAAAGCCCCACAATACAAGCCTAACGGTATTCACAAGAAGTTTTTTGTCACTTAGATCTGTCCTACAAAAATATTATTCATTTCTAAACTAATATTGTACAATCGATTCACCAAATCTCCAACAGATGGGACTTTACCGTATTTATATGAACGAAAAAAACCCCATTATAAGTTTATACAATGTTTTCGAACACTCATAAAGTTACGAAAGGGGTCCAAAAGTTTCTGCACCTCTACGAGTCATTATTTATGAGTAGTTGTACAAAAAAATATGTATGAAATGGCTGACTGACGGGTCGGTATTATTTTGTTTTTGCCTATCGAATATTCGAATAATTTTCAAATATTGGAGCTATTATTTTGTGTAAAGTAAATTTTGAAATGTCTGTTATGCCTGCAGATGAAGTTGGATGTATCTGTACGTACGATAGACAATCCGGCAATATCAACACATAAAGCTTACAAACTGTCCGCGAGCTGGGATGTTTGGGAGGATGGCGAGCAATAGGTAGCTTGCCGTCTGGTAACGATGGCGACGGTTGTGGTCTAAACGCGCCTCAAAGAGAGGTCAGCAAAATGGCCGAAACCCTTTAGGATCGATGACTGCTAGGGCTGCGGGTTGGTTCTAAAGAGTTACTGGGGCTCTGGAATACAAAGGGCAACTAAAGTAACACAGGTCTGTTTTAGTCTGATACTCCCTATCGTTTCACCCAGAGCGTGAGAAATTATTTAATCACAATTCAATAAAAAGAGTTATTAATCAGTCGAGATTCCTTCCTGAATCCGATTGTTTTAGTCAATAGAACAGATCAGTTAAAAATTACGATGTATCCCACCCCTCATCAACAAAACAGATTCAAAAAAATTACACTCGAGTGCGCACAAACCGAACATCACAAAATCCGCTTAACCCAACGTATCTAATAAAAATCCCCATCGTTCACTCGAATACATAGCTTAATAAGGTCAATTTCATCGGCGTCCCAATTACTGAATCATTTCGCGTTGTGCAAATAAAAAGGCACAGAAAGGCACCCTTTTCATGCGGCATGGCTGAATAATTTGTTGTGACAAATCGTCGGCCCATTCAAAACAAGCGACCGTCACTGCCTGATTTACGTGGCTTTTGTGAGCCTCCCGCAATTCAGAAGACATTTTTCTGTGCTTATAAGCAGATACTGGGCTTTTTTGTATTTGTTTGTAGACGGAGTTGTGAGGAGTTCTTCGGAAATTTCTTGTTGGAAGCTTTTCGAGACGTGATAGTTGATAGAAAGGATAACTTGTTAAGCAATTTCTAGAAGTTACAGACAGTTTTAATGAGTATCATAAGGATTTGACTATGAATTAAGTTCGTTAGTTTTGGGGTACATAAAAGCCATTAGTTGTTGGGATTCTATGAGTATTTATAAACTCAGAATAAACTAAAAAGCTGCATATTAAAAATACCCAGTATAGTAATAGATATAATTCAAGACTATACAAAATTAAAATGTAACGTGACATTTTAAAACACAAAAAAAATTTTGATGCGTACTCTTGACCTTTATTTCAACCACTGGATATTTTAACCTTTTGGCTAAGGTTAAACACAAATTTATCAAGAAATAAATAATAGATTTGCCATTTCTAAATTCCATTCAAATCAATAAGATTTATTGTGAAAGACAAGTAATACCCCAGCAGAAAAATCAAATGCTTACACAGTAACTTTGCATGGGCAGCCATAATTTGAAATAACATACGAAACTAGAAAGTTTGGAGATGCAAGCCTTTGCCAGATTGCTAATAAATTATATTGGACGCCCTCCAAAATGGCTATAAGATGTAGGTATATTTCAAATTCGTTGAATGTGTCCGTGCGATGGTTTTGTGCAATCGATGAATTTGAATCAAAAGACGGATAGATGGAAAAGGCGTTCTTCTATCGGATTGTAACTTACTGTCACCAATTTTTCAGTCAGATTTCGTCAGGAAACTTCTTCAACGGTTATTCAGACACACGTGAAAATATTTCTCTAGGCGAAGTCAATATCGAGCCACCACACAACTTTGACAGACTCCGGGCTGAGCAGATAAAAGTTGCAACCGTGGCTCGCCGTCCGATCGTCCGGTAACCATCCGAACCGAGCCCAAGTCGTCGATGGCGCGTACTGTTCCACGCGCGCCTCAGGGAAATGTCAGCAAATCGTAGGGGCCCAGCAGGGTCGAAGCCTACTGGGGCCATGGGTAGTGTGAAAACGAAACCCGGGGTCCTGGGACGAAGGCAAAGAAGGAACAGGAGTGGGTTTTTAGTCAGTAAAAGTCTGACACTATCTCTCGCTCCGCCCAAGAGCGAGATTTGTCAGAAGATGATTTTCCCACCGAAAAAAAAAACCACATGAACGTGGTTCCCTCTTCTCATTCGCCAGCTGCGTGGAGAACACTTGTTTAGAAATGGTCCCACGGCTCGTTGTGAACTGAATACCCGAAGCCTACATCGTAATGAATTAGTTGCATGATGATGATTGTTTGCTTATTGTTCGTTAGCCACTCATCACCCTACATCACCCACACACTATGTAGTCAGATCATTGACATCCGAAAGGACTTGCCTATAAAATTCTTTTACTCGCATTTCAGTGATAAAGCTATGACTTACATAGAGATTTATGTAAGTCACTACACCAACAAAGACCAACAGATCAATTTCTGGTCTGTGTACCTTGTGTATGTTATTTTACCTGGTAAACATATCCACGATATTGAAGTTCATTCTAGTGTGCGGCAACGTCTTTTTGTAGAAATAAAAAATAAATCTTCCAAATCACTGTCAGTAGTCGAGATATAATATTTTGTTTGCTGCATTTGTGGCCTATTTTAGAATTTTGGCCCAAATCTTTGAGCTAATCTTTTCCCATATAAACGCGCAAAGCTAATGACCTTTTCAAGAACCATCAATCAAACAATCCTTAACTTAATGTTTCGCTGAAAATAAAACTCAGTGAATAAATATAATTCCAATAAAACTAATCCCTAACGACTGAAAACCTGAAAACCTACACGGATAAAACACTACCCAAAGACTTGCATATATAAGACGCAAGTCTTTGCATCTCTCCCTTTGGCAAAGACAAAACGCATTTACTAAAACCTTTGTTCGTAATGCATTCCGTCTTAGATTTGTCGGCTTGTTTGTGTCGACTACAAGCCGTTCTAATTGAGATGTATGTGTACTCGTGTAGTGTGTCGTAATTGCTGGGTATTGCTGTATATTGCTGTGTGTTGCTATATTCTGGATAGTATGTGTGTTTGTTCATTTGCACTAACATATGTTGCCGCCTCTCCTTTAGAATAACAATAATTGTTGTTGAGGAATGTCCGTTTGTTTGTTTGTTTGTTGGAGGGTTTAGTGTCGATTATGGTTATGGAAGTTATAGATTGCGTGTATGTTGGGGCATAAAATGTTCTCAGCTCAGTACGTTACTTCAAAACAGGTATTTCGACGACTTAGGTATTCCTTGATCTTTCGAATGAGGATGAATAGAACAGTTTACGTTTTTAGTCTGACTTGATGCTCATTTTGATCATTTCTACTATCATGCAATGGCAATGGAGAGTGCTCAAGGCTCGAAGTTTCCTTGGGTAATCGAATCAGAAATGAAGATATCCGCAAGAGGACCAAGGTTACCGATATAGCCCAAAGAATTGCCAAACTTAATTGGCAGTGGGTAGGGCACATTACTAGCAAAGCAGATGGTCGATTGGGCCGAAAAGAATGGCCATCGCGTACCGGAAGATGCAGCGTTTGAAAACGAAAGGCCTACCAACGCTGCGTCTGATCGAGGACCTGATGAGGGTCACAGAAATCCGATGGATGCATGACGCACAGGGCTGGTCATGTACGTACAAAGCGTTTTGGGAATACATTCATTGTGCGTACAGCTAAGGTGTGGAATTCCCTGCCAAAGTCTGTTTCCTGATAGCTACAACCTAGGAGTCTTTAAGTCAAGAGTGAATAGGTTACTTCTAGGCAAGCATGCTCTGTCGTCGGCTACATCTTCACTTACCATCAGGTGAGATAGTGGTCAAACGCAAGCTTATTGATAATAATAAAAAAAACTTGAGAGATTGACGTGATTTCATTTACCAATTTTAATTTGGAATTAAGACCTACTTTATTTACCCTAGCAGTCATTATTACAAAGGCTGTGCGTCTATTTTTTTATATTTTAAATTAAATCCACGTTCAGTTCTCTTTTTACACTAGGCTTATTTCGTTATTAAACGCCCAAATCCTGAGTGATGTGCGTCGCTGGACATAAAACCGTTTTGTTTACGAGTTTGCCTTCGTATTAAATTTTCATCTTGTCTAGAAGATGTTCAGGCTTTGCGAAGTCGTATAGTTAGAGAAATGTACTTTTTGTCCCGTAACTTTACATTGAATTGGGTCCCTAGAATTAACGGTGATTTTTTTGTTCCAAAGGTTTATTGAAAGCTACGAATCAAAGACACTTCGAAATCTATGAAATCTCAATCTCTCAATTAATGATATTTTTAATCACACTAATATTGATCATCACCATCATTATTTCAGTCGAAAGACGTCCACTGTTGGACATAGGCCTCCCCTAAGTATCGCCATAATGACCGGTCCTGTGCGTCTAGCATCCATCGGACTCCCGGGACCTTCACCAGGTCATCAGTCCACCTTGTGGGAGGTCTTCAAGCGCTGCGTCTTCCGGTACGTGATCGCCACTCCAGAACCTTACAATGGACCTCATCATAAGACTTAAAGTCACCCAAAGGGCAAAGGAGAGGGCTAAGTTCGGAGTTTCCATGCGTGATCACATCAGAAATGAAGATATCCGCAGGAGAACCAAGGTTGCTGATCGATGTAGCACTAATATTATTGAAAGTTTATTAAATTAAAAATTGTATTTGTGTATATGTTTGTTACTTCTTTACGCTTGAATAATAATAATTATTATTATTTATTGTTGTAAAACATGTACAAATAAGTGAACCCCTGACTCCTGAATGGAGTCAGGGGTTCACTTATTTGTACATGTATGAACGGATTTCGAAAAAACTTGGGGCACGGGTAAACCATGTCCTGGAATAGTACATAAGATATCTGGAATACCTGATCTCGTATTATCAAATTAATAGCTGTTACCAGCAGCTTCGCCGGCGTGATAGTGGAAAATATCCAAGGAAACAACCTCCTGGGATAAAAAGCAGCCCATGTACTAACATAGGATAGTTTTGGCTTGAGCTTCCAGTTATAGCTTCTAGGTTATATCTACCCGTGTACTAAGTTTCATAGAAATCCATTCAGCCGTTCGGCCGTTGAGGAATAACAAACACAATCATAAAGTATACTCATAAACTTTCTTCTTTAGGTGCGCTAGTTACAATTTTATTGATGACGCACGATTGGCGAATAGGTGGTATACACATTAAATGTAGACCAGCTGAGGTGCGGCATCGTGGGCACACTCGATCCTTTCCCTAGGACGAGTAGACGTCATTCTGAAGTTGCGCCGGCTTACTGATAATTTGGTTGTTTCATTTATAAACCCAAATTCCCTAAATAGTGATTATAGAGAACACCACATTGTGATTAACTGCTGCGCTGTATGTTGCGGGTTAGATCCCGATTTGAATAAATATCTGTTTGGTCTAGAAAGAACTATTGTGCGCCTGAGAGTATTATGTAATTAGGCTTACATGTTTGTGGGTGCGTTCATAAAACAGGAGTAATTCCATGTGTGAGGTAAGGTTTCTTATAAACAGGTTTTTAGCACAAAAATGAACATTAAAATCTCTCCTCAAAATTCCATACAAATCCACAACCACAACGTTAATGAGTTTCTCGACCGAAATTGCCAAAATAAATCAAACCTATGTTATACCAAAGCTTAAGATAAGAACCACATTAGATAAGATAAAGAATAAGATCATCCAAAGATTGCATTATTATAATAAATAATGGGACTGCTTACTTAGGAAGGAAGAGTTTGGAAGCAGCCAGCAAGCTAGAGTCCCACAATAAATGTCACTTGAGGGAACTGCGAGGAAATATAGTTGTAAAATTTGTTACTAGTTTGCGCTCAGTAATATTTTGGATATTTCTTGATGATATAGTTTAATATAGAATAGAACGAAATGGAATCGAATCGAATCAAATCGCGTTTCGAACAAAATCGAACCACATCGAACAGAATCAAACTGCAACAAACAGAACCGAAGCGCATCGAACAGAATCGAATCGCATCGAACGAAATCGAACTGATTCCAACTGAATCAGACTACATCGTACAGAATCGAACCGCATCGAACTAAATCGAAGCGCATCGAACAGAATCAATTTGCATCGAACAGAATCGTAACGAATCGAACAGAATTAAATCGCATCAAACAGAATCGAATCGCATCGAACAGAATCGAACAGTATCAAACAGAATCGAATCGTATCGAACAGAATCAAACCTCATTGAATTGAATTGAACAGAACCGAACAATATCGAACAGAATCGAATCGCATCGAATAAAATCGAGACGTATCTAACAGAATTGAACAGACTCAAATCGCATCGAACAGGAACGAACAGACTCGAACAGACTCGAAGCGCGTCAAGTCGTCACAGAATCGAATCGCTTCTAACAGAACCGAATAGTATCGAACCGCATCGAACAGAATTGTAACAATTCGAACAGAATCTAATCGTATCGAACAGAATCGAACCGAATCGAATCGCATCGAACAAAATGAAACCGCATCAAACAGCATTGAATCGCATCGAACAGAATCAAACCTCATCGAATTGATTCGAACTGAACCGAACAATATCGAACAGAATCGAATCGCATCGATCAGAATTGAACATACTCAAATAGCATCGAACAGAATCGAACAGAATCGAACAGAATCGAACAGAATCGAACAGAATCGAACAGAATCGAAAAGAATCGAACAGAATCGAACAGAATCGAACAGAATCAAATCGAACTGATTCGAATCGCATCGATCAGAATTGAACATACTCAAATAGCATCGAACAGAATCGAACAGAATCGAACAGAATCGAACAGAATCGAACATAATCGAGCAGAATCGAACAGAATCGAACAGAATCGAATCGAACTGATTCGAATCGCATCGAACAGAATCAAACCTCATCGAATTGATTCGAACTGAACCGAACAATATCGAACAGAATCGAACAGAATCGAACAGAATCGAACAGAATCGAACAGAATCGAATCGAACTGATTCGAATCGCATCGATCAGAATTGAACATACTCAAATAGCATCGAACAGAATCGAACAGAATCGAACAGAATCGAACAGAATCGAACAGAATCGAACAGAATCGAACAGAATCGAACAGAATCGAACAGAATCGAACAGAATCGAACAGAATCGAACAGAATCGAACAGAATCGAACAGAATCGAACAGAATCGAACAGAATCGAACAGAATCGAACAGAATCGAACAGAATCGAACTGAATCGAACAGAATTGAACAGAATCGAACAGAATCGAATCGAACTGATTCGAATCGCTTCTAACAGAATCGAACAGATTCGATTTGCATCGAAAAGAATCGAACGGAATCGATTCGAATCGAATAGAATCGAACAGGATCGAACAGAATCGAACAGAATCGAACAGATTCGAACAGATTCGAACAGATTCGAACAGGTAAATTGAAGTTTACGATTTATGACGTATTAAAAAAAACTACTTACTAGATCTCGTTCAAACAAATTTTTCGTGAAAGTTTGCATGGTAATGTACATCATACATTTTTTTTTAGTTTTATCATTCTCTTACTTTAAAAGTTACAAGAAGGGGGAGACACACATAATAACAGTTTGGAAGTGCTCGCAAACTATTCAGTTTAGAAAAAAAAATATTAGAAACCTCAATATCATCAAGATAAAATCCATAGATACCCCATAGTATCTACGTATGAATAAGATGAAAAAAAAAATGTTGAGTTTCCGTTTTAAGTATGGGGAACCCCCAAATTTTCTTGTTTTTTTTTCTATTTTTGTGTGAAAATCTTAATGCGATTCACATAATACATCTACTTACCAAGTTTCAACAGTATAGTTCTTATAGTTTCGGAAAAAAGTGGCTGTGATAAACGGACGGACAGATAGACAGACAGACATGACGAATGTATAAGGGTTCCGTTTTTTGGAATTTGGCTACGGAACCCTAAAAATAGGGCCTCTACGTTATAATGCTATTTTTTTTCAAATAAAAAAAGTAATAAATTATCATAAGCTCTATTGAAACAAACAAATAAATTAAAAAAAAAAAACATTTCGAAAACAACAATACAAATAGGGGAATAGTATCTCTTCCAAAATTTAGTTGTAGACTCTCAAGTGGTATTTTATTATAAAATTTTACACAGTACCCCATAAAAGAACTTTTCAACACACTTGCTCAGAAAGTGACTCTTAATGCACTGCACTTAGGTATATAATGGCACTCGTTACCAAACTGTGACATTTTGATTTCCATACGCACAAGTGCTATAATGTAGTTAAAACCTTTTTGTTCAACCTCTTTGTTTGCAAAACTTGAATTCGAATAAAATTCCCATTAAATTATTGCGTTCAATAGTATATAAATTAGTATCTTGCTTACTTATTTCATCCAATGTACAAGTTAAAATGGACAAATTTAACTTGTACAACCGATTTATTTAAATAAAAAACATTTAGTAAATAAATCGTACATAAAAATAAAATTTCCTTTTTTTGGTGGTCAATGGCCGCCATTTTAAGATGCGCGCGGTTTTTGGCGTGATTTTTTTTATTCCAGTGAAGTTCAGTGGCTGTATTAATTAAATTAAATACTACAAAATTATTAGAAAATGATACATCTGTAGTCTATTGTCACTACAAAAGACATTATCGTATAAACTTTTCACGCAAGGAAACATAAACGTAAGACTAGGCAGTATGATCAAAATACCGTAGCCTTCCTCTAGGAGTAAATAAAAAAAAATTATGCGCGCGCTTTAAACGACAACAGATTTTTACCACCATGTCACAGAAAATTTTAACTAGTTTTACTGTTGTATTCTTCAGAAGTGTATTGAAAAACGTCGTATGACCCACGTGAGTAATTAATGATTACCGTTCTTGGCTCTCTTAAGATCCTCGCCACGGCTCGGGTCTAAATACCGCCTTGACGGTAATCACTAACATTACACACTTATATAAAAATAAATAAATAAATAAATATCATAATGTACTAATGTACTTTAGCCTATTTCTAGTATTAAAATTGTGACTGTCACTTATCTTAAGTAAAATGATGAATATTTTTTCGAACATACATAATGTTTTCATAAATGTATTGACAAGGGACCGTCAGGATGTTCATATCTTTAAATAGTTCCCCTAAGAGAATCGTGTCTGCGAAGATTATATATTATATGGCTCAGATAGCTCTTTTCTGCAGAATAAAAATAGACTCTGTGTCAGCAGCACGTCCCCATAGCAAAAGTTTTTGTGTATTTTATTTAATTATTATTCTAACAAAAAAGTTATAACTCAAAATTTAAGTCAGCCATAGCAAAGACAATCTCCACAGAAGGCGGTTCATAGAGAGCTCTGATCATAAGTGTATAATATATGAGATGTCCCACCGTAAATAATTATCCAACTTCCATCTTGCGTCTTCAAAAAATAATTTGAAAGAACTTATTGAAAACATCCTTGTGCATATTGACCAAAACGATGAATTCATGAAAATAAGATCGAAAAAGTGCTTAAAAATTGGCACAGGTCACGTAACAACGTCAAAAAAAAATATCCTATAGGGACAGATTAACCGTGATATTTAAGCACAAACACCTTTTTAGTTTTCAGGAAACGGATCGTAAAGCATGTCTAACGACTTGCTAACGAGAGTATGAGAGAGAAAACGGAGAAAAACGGATAAACCCAGGATACAGATGAGTACAAAAGATTAGGGAAATAAATGTGATTTAACGGCCCTGGCCCGAATTTAACGGTGGAAAGTTTTTACAATACATAATCAGCGATTTATAATTCCAAAATATTTCTGGAAAATTTATTTGCGGAAAAGTTTTGTACAAAGATTTTTGTTATTTATGTATGTAAAATACACGATTTTTAGTTCATTTTTGTCATAATATCGACAGATTACTAAGATGGCTGTACATACTCATATTTCCAAAATAGTACTATTCTCGGAAAAATAAATGTCGTTGGGTAATTTGTAAATCAACATAGAAACCCGTCAGTTACAGGAATGTTATATAATTTAAAAATTTAATTAGTTTATGTATCTGTTTTAGGCTTACTTACCTAAATTTCAGTATCAAAAAAACAATACGAATTCCCGGAAAAAATTAAAAATGAATGGCTGATGCAATCATAGGTTGTTTATTATTTTACTTTACGAATTATTCTGGAATCAAAAGTAGGTACTGATTACTATTTATTCCTAATCTATCAAAAAAACCTTTTCGAGAGAATTTTCGGAACCTCATCAAGTCAGCAAGTCCAATTATATTGAAAAAGTTCGCATCTCCGCCATTCTACTAAGGGTGATATATCAACGGGTCCTCAAACTTTTTTGACAGCTCAGCAATAGCCGAATTCCTATTCATTTTATTGGATCCCCTTTTAGTATAACTTCGAGCAGGGATGGTCAACCTTTATTCAAAACTTGTTGCAATCTTTATTTGAAAAAAAAAAACATTGATTGATTGTCGCCATTATATTAACCTGTTAAGAATGACTGAATAACAATAAAATAATTATGGTACAAAAAATAACTTTGGCACATTCAAATATTTGATTGTTGCATGATGCTCAAATAGATTAAAAACAATTACTTTTAGGTTTCCGTGCCTCAAAAGGAAAAAGCGGAACCCTTATAGGATCACTTTGCTGTCCGTCCGTCTGTCTGTCTGTCAAGACCCTTTACCTCAGAAACGCGTGGACGCATCGATTTAAAAATTAAAACCGTATACTCAAATCTGCGTCATCAAGAAGATGTGAAAAACTCAAACTCTTCTAAGTTAACGGAAAATAAAGATACAGCCGTTTATGTTGCAAAAAACGTACATTTCAACACTCTCAAAGGAATCAAAATTCATAGGGTACTTTCTGTTGACCCAGAATCCTGAAATTTGGCATAAAGCAGGGTCTTATAGAACAGGTATAGGAATAAATCTGAAAACAGCCTTTATTCAAAACTTGTTGCAATCTTTATTTGAAAAAAAAAAAACATTGATTGATTGTCGCCATAATATTAACCTGTTAAGAATGACTGAATAACAATAAAATAATTATGGTACAAAAAATGACTTTGGCACATTCAAATATTTTATTGTTGCATGATGCTCAAATAGATTAAAAACAATTACTTTTAGGTTTCCGTGCCTCAAAAGGAAAAAGCGGAACCCTTATAGGATCACTTTGCTGTCCGTCCGTCTGTCTGTCTGTCAAGACCCTTTACCTCAGAAACGCGTGGACGCATCGATTTAAAAATTAAAACCGTATACTCAAATCTGCGTCATCAAGAAGATGTGAAAAACTCAAACTCTTCTAAGTTAACGGAAAATAAAGATACAGCCGTTTATGTTGCAAAAAACGTACATTTCAACACTCTCAAGGGAATCAAAATTCATAGGGTACTTTCTGTTGACCCAGAATCCTGAAATTTGGCATAAAGCAGGGTCTAGGATATAAATCTGAAAACAGTAAATTTTTGATACGTCAAAAAAAAAAAATTGCGATTCGGTAAACTGTTCGAGACCCTATTCGGGAAATGAACTATTTTTTTCATGGGTAAGTCTGTACGAAACCCTCAGTGGGCGAGTCTAACTCGCACTTGCGCAGTTTTTTTATATTAATTTGTCATTTTGTGGTAACTTTTGATTTTCAAGTGCCCAGATTTCAGTGGAATGGGTGTCATAGGTTCGCAACCCCTGTCAAGATTTTGTCAAAAAGACTGCGTAGAGGGAATGTAATAAATCTAGGGTGTGTTCATTTAGTTTATTGAGTCATTCGTGGTTTATGTGCGTGGAGGAACTCGTTTGTGGTAACCCTGAATACGAGTATTGTGGCCCAGATTAATACTTGAATAGTTATGTTACTTGTGTTGTAAATCAGAATGTATAATGGAGGGCTGAAGCTGTGTGTACCTAACTGTGAAGCATTATTGCCAAATGGGGCAATTTATCTTTTATTTCTACCACAAATTGTAAAACCAAAATGATTTACAGTAATGACGAGTGAGTTGCTGCCATTCATTGAATAGTTCTTTTTATTACGCTTGTATTGTTACCTTGTTTTACGTATTACTTGTTTAAACTTTTACTGGCTAAAACTCACAGATGTGCCCTTTTACGAGGGTCACGGTAACTCTTTCAAACAATCCGTAGCTCTGACAGGCATCGGCCCTGTTAATTTTATTGACATCTCTTTGAGGCGCACGTAGAGCACAACGCGCCGTCGATCCAGGTTTGATCCTTACTGGACGGCTGGACAGTGAGCTACCCTCTGTTTCTTTAATTCTCCTTTGCGGTCTAGCACCACAAGTTTTCTTTTTAGAAATTTCCCGTGGGCATCAGACCTGTTGGGCCCCTATAGTTTCGCTGACATATCTTTAAGCCTCACGTGGATCACAAAGCACCATTGATCCGGGCTTGGTCCTCAACGGAAGGCCGGACGGCGAGCTGCCCATTGCTTGTCGTCCACAAGTCCGCATCTACGGTGGCCGGTAATTGTTCTGCGGAGCTCAACGCCCGGGGTGTCTCCAGCGGGCTGCATTATCTGTGGTTATTATTTTAATTCTTACGCTCTCCATTACTTGCCAAGTTACAACCGTTTCGTTTCGATCCTCTTTTCGTTGTTCACCTCGAGTCGGCCACGCTTCCTATTCCTTTGTTCTGACCGCTTGATTGAGCTTTGAGATGACATCAGAACAAAGGAATCGGAGGCGTTTCCGACACGAGGCGATCAACGAAAAGAGAGTCAAATCGAAACGGTTCTAACTTGGCTAAGGGGACTGGAGTCTGCATATGGAAAGACGCAGCGTTGGAAGACTTCCCGCAAGGTGATCTAGTGACTCGGTGAGGACAGTGGGAGTCCATTGGATGCGAGAAGTACAAGAACGGTGGATTTGACGACGCGTGCAATGTTGTAGACGATGTTTGGACTAACTGGACACATGAAAGAAAGAAAAGAAAGATAGAAAAAGAATTTATTTGGTACAGCACAAGGCACAAACACAATATAGGTAAACACGAAACAAAAATAAAAACAAGAAGCAAAAAAAAAGTAGTTATGTGCCTCACGGCTGCACCAAAATAGGTCCAGTTCAGCATGAATGTCAGACATCTAGTGCCTGACGCTGGTTTTCAACTGAAATTGTGGTTGTGACGCAACGGACGAGAGCATGAGATTATCGGAGAATTTAAGGCGTTTGATGCCCTCGCATTCTACGAGTACTAAACTTTGCGTCTGGGCTATACGATTGTGGAAAGCATTACCATTGGCAGTGAGACCTGTCATCCACGTACAACGGTCCACATAGGACTAAGTGCGGAAGCCTAAAATAAAATAGATAGATATATAGAGACCTGTCATTAACTTCTTTCAAAAACATTGGAACAAAATCATCCTGTAAAAAATATGTTCTGTCTTTAATACCTAATTTCATTTCTTATTTAACTTTCCCTTTTTCTCTCCCCCGATATTTTGTAACATGTATTTAAGTGTAATAATAAGTGTGTTGTAAGTTATTTATATATAGAACAAGATAACATATTAACTAGTGGCATAGTACAGAACTACATCCTTTTTATTACAATTTCTTTTAATCTATACAAAGTCAGCTATAAGACCACAATCGTAGTTTGTGTATTTTGTTACTTTTTATATGTACAATAAAAAGTATTCGATGCTATTATAAAGATTTATTGATAATAAAAAAAAACGAAACCAATTATGTGTTCTGCCCTCTGTACCCTAAAACATACATCTAAAGTGACCTCTGGGCTATGGCCTGTGATACCGTGAAAGTTTTTGGGCCAAAAAAAAGTACTGACGACAGTATTTAATTTGTTTTTGCTCCACTGGCAACACTAAAACGAATAATAATAATCGTTTATCAGAAACAAAATATAGGAAATAGCAATAATAACGATACTCGTAATAGCTGCAAAAGTTAAAACTGTGGTGCAGTTATAAACGCCCGACTCCAAGTGAGAGGGATAGTGGTTCCAGGCTAATGAAAAAACCAATCATTTAATTAATAATAAGTAGTATGAAACAGTATTAATACACCAATTCAATGGAATGAGGATATCCGCAGGAGAACCAAGGTCACCAACATAGCACGAAGAATAGCCAAACTTAAGTGGCAATGAGCAGGGCACATGCTCGCAGAACGAATGGCCGTTGGGGCCGAAAGGTTCTGGAATGGCGACCATTTACCGGAAGACGTAGCGTTGGAAGGCCTCCCACAAGGTGGACCGATGACTTAGTAACAGTTGCGGGAGTCCGATGAATGCGAGACGCACAGGACCGTTCATTGTGACGACACTTGGGGAGGCCTATGTCCAGCAGTGGACGTCTTTCGGCTGAAAATATGATGATGATGATGATGACTATACACCATTTGAAATAAGATTAAACGTTTAAACAAAACGTTTTTATTGTCCGTTCAACCGATTTCGAAATCTATTCAATAGGCATAAGGATGGTATTAAAAGAAAAAAAGTGGTTACACGGGTTCACGGGCTCTTGAGAAGACTCAAGGCATCTTTCCTGACTCGACTGACCTGGTGTAAGAATGGGATAGTATCTGAAGTGTTTCATGGTGTGTACCTGCTTAGGCGTTGTTGATTTTATTGATTTATTGATGCTATTATGGTAATGATAATAATTTACAATAATTTTATTAATTTATTTATTAATGTAATTCAATAATTTATCAATAATTTTATGAATGTTGCAATAATTTATTTTATTATGTTATGACAATTTTAATTTTATTTAATTCTATAATATTACTATGGGTTAATTAATGCCTGAAATAAACGATAAATAAAAAATACCAATTATTTATTGCAGCCGCCATTTTTATTTTGCCACCAACGCATTAAAAGTCAAAATCGGTTGAACGGACAGCAAAAAAGATATGTTTAAAAATAAATGTCTAATCTTGTTTTTGTATATGTTTTATTTTGGTACTAGCTGACCCGGCGAACTTCCCACCGCCTTATAGTCAATGAATGTTGTGATACCTTTTAACTGAACTGTCAAAGGATAACGCCATCTACTGGCATTACCAGAACCAACATATTTCATTTTAAAATTACTTTTTATTAGAGCTGGCGTTATATTCGGATTTTTTTTGGTGAATTTTTCCTAGACTATCTCATATATTTCAAGACCAAAATTAGCCAAATCGGTCCAGCCGTTCTTGAGTTTTAGTGAGACTAACGAACAGCTATTTATTTTTATATATATAGATAAATGGAGTATGATAAGTGCCGTGTGTACCTAATGCTGTGTGAAAGAAGGTAGGTACATGGGTGTTTATTTTGCACGTTATTTTGTTTATTAATCTTTTACAAGTTCTTCATAATTTCTCCCATACCTTCTGAGGTTCTAATATGTTTATTGAATAATGATAGCTTGTTGTATCATGAGAGCCTGCTTCATTTAATTAAAACCACGATACACATTGATCTGCACCCTCCATATTGTATACTGAAATTGACACACACCGTGTGGAAAACCGATTAAACATGCACCGTAGGATATTGGCCTGTAAACGGAGGATTTTAATGGAGAACAGAAAGTACTTTGGAAGGAAACATCAATGTTATTAAAGGTTAGATGCACAGTGGGTATAGGTAAATAATAAATATTTTACAAACAAAAAAAAAATAGCGGATTTAACTACAAAAAACGTGTACTGGGCAAGTGCGAGTCGGACTCGCGCACTGAGGGTTTCGTACAAACTTACGTATGTAAATGGTTTAATTCCCGAATGGAGTCTCGATGATTTTTCTATAGCATAGCATAGTCGGCCTTTTTAATGTTCTCACTGTTGGGACTCAGGCCTCCTCTCTAGGAGAGGGAATGGGCTGTAATCCACCACGCGGGCCCAGTGCGGGTTGGTGGATGTCACATTTCTTTGAATTTTTGGTTCTAGGACATGCCGGTTTCCTCACGATGTTTTCTTTCACCGTTTTATGATGATTTTTCTGAATCGCAAGAAAGTTTTTTTTTTGTGACGTAACCACAACTTTTCTGTTTTCAGGTTCATTACTGTATCTGTACTATATGACTTTGTTTTCTGCGAAATTTTAGGAGTCTGGGTCAATGGGAAGTACCCTATAAATTTTGATTACTTTAAGAGTGTCGAAATATATGTTTTTTGCGTCCGTTATATGCAAATGTATCAACGTTGATTTTGGAATCCCACATTGACAAACATTTTGAATTGTTTTTGTGTTTTTTCTCCTTTTCTTAGTTTCGCCCGGCCGCAAACGTTCAGCGGTCGCAAAGCGGGCAATCCGTGGAATGCCCAATTCGCACGATGTCCAATTCGCAGAACATTCGTATCGGTATTTTGCGGTCAAACGTGTGGCGAAGTAGATTTGATTTCGTTGGCAGCTGTAACTAGAAAACTGTGCCCAATACAGCGATATACACGAGTTGTTCTTCACGTTTGTAAGCTTGGATACAATCACTTATACAATATGTAACATTACTGGAATAATGGACACCCTTACACACCCCAATTAGAAAATTAAGTTTCAATCATAATTAAAGCATTGAAATTTTACCGTACCTCGTGCCTCGAATAGCACGTAAAGCGTCCAGCGACAGATCTCTTTTCGGTCGTATCGGATTGTCGTCCCAAAGGAATATGAGAGTAAAGAAACAGAAAGTAAGAAATTATGCACTATAATATCTCCTACGTACCTACCTACCTTTTTTTTCGGTGGGAAAATCATCTTATGACAAATCCCGCTCTTGGGCGGAGCGGGAGATAGTGTCAGACTTTTACTGACTAAAAACCCACTCCTGTTCCATCTTTGCCTTCGTCCCAGGGCCCCGGGTTCTGTTATCACACTACCCATGGCCCCAGTAGGCCTCGACCCTGCTGGCCCCCTACAATTTGCTGACATCTCCCTGAAGCGCGCGTGGAACAATACGCACCGTCGACGACTTGGGCTCGGTCCGGACGGTTACTGGACGGTCGGACGGCGGGCTACCCATTGCTCGCCGTCCGCAAGCCCGCGCCTGTCTATTCTCTGTTGTGATTGGCCACCATGGACAAAATTCGGACGGAGGTAAAATTTATTTATTTAATTCGATGTGTGCTGTGACGAGAATGGGTAAAGTGAGAAATGAGTATATTAGGGGAAGTTTGAAAGTCGCGCCAGTGACTGAAAAGTTGAAAGGGAATCATTTGTCTTAGTATGGTCGTGTGAAGAGGAGGGATGAAACTCATGTTACTAAAAGAGTTATGAGTTTACATGTGGATGGATGGAGAGGAAGAGGGAGACCAAAAAAAAGATGGATGGATGGATTGTGTGAAGAGTGATATGATAGAAAAGGAAGTTAGTGATAGCATGACGAGTGACAGGGCAGAATGGAAGAAAAAAACGTGTTGCGCTGACCCCAAATAGCACGGGACAAGGGCAGGAAGATGATGATAATGATTACTATCTGCACTTACAGTTTACACCAAAACACGCAGAGTCAATAATAATATTACGATTAAAATGTTATTACAATATGAAAAAAAAGAAACAAAAAAAATAGACATTAGATATAAAAAATACATTGACAATAATTATGGACGAATTTTACATTAACATAAATATGAGTAGTTTTGTGTCGGACCTTATCATGCCTATGTCTTCACTGAGTAAAATAATTAACTCAGTGAAACTGTGTTAATTTAATTGAGCTGAACCAATACTAAAGTCTTTTGAATAATTTTCACTTTTCATAACCCTGAAAAAAATCATAATATTTCCATACAGTAAATCCAGTTTCATTTTCTTTGTGTTTCATCCAGTTTCCAAGTTTTTAATTATTAACAGAAGTAATAACAACAAACAGAGTGCGTAACCACTGAAATAAATGTCCCCAGACTATACATGGCGGAAATTAAACTTCGTAACAGCGTGACAGTTTAATTAAACTGTTTTCACGTATTATGCACATACGAAATATTGTATATTATGTAGGTATACTTCGCTCTCAAGTGATCTTACAGGTTTTTTGTAAAGTTTCTTGATAAAAATCCTAACGAAATTAAATTTATCATCGTTGCTCCGCGCCCGAGCCGCGAGAGTCACGGAGCGAACCCCAGCCACCGTAAGCACGGGCTTGCAGACGACGAGTAATGGACAGCTCGCCGTCTACCCATCCTATAACTACCGAGCCTGAGTTGTCAACAACCCGTAGTATCCCATGCGCGCCTAAAAGAAATATCAGCAAAACCAACAGGGCCAATGCTCGCTAGGGCCACGGGAAATTTTCAAATTGGAAACCATGACCCTAGACCGCAAAGACCAACCAATGTTCCGTCAGTTGAACATCGTCATCTTCCTGTCCCGTTTTATTTCGGATCGGCGAACATGTTTTTTCCTTCCATTCTGTCCTATCACTCGTCACGCTATCACTAACTCCCTTTTGTTTCATATCACTTCTCACACAATTCATCCATCTTTTCTTTGGCCTCCCTCTCCCTCTCCATCCATCCACATGTGATCCCATAACTCTTTTAGTAACATGCGTATGATACCTCCTCTTCACATGACCATACCAAGACAAACAGTTTTCTTTCAACTTTTCAGTCACTGGCGCAAGTTTCAAACTTCCTTTAATATACTCATTTCTCACTTTATCCATTCTCGTCACACCCTACATCCATCTGTTTAACAGTTCGCCAGTTAAAATAGATGGTTTTATTATAGTCAGTAAAAGACTGACCTGCCCTCACGCTCCACCCTAGAGCAGGAGAAGTCATTGAATGATTTCCCACCTCAAAAAAAACCGTTTATATGAGACACTAGACTATTTAATAGATTTATTTATCAGGAATAATTCAAATTATTTTTGACACATTACATTCAACATTGCGAAATCGTTTTTGTTGGTGCTACTTTTTCGATGAACAATAAAGTTTATTACATTCTTTTAAATTATTTATTGAACACAAAAACATAACATAGTACAAGGTAATTTGACAATTCATGTACTAACTACGAAGGCGAGTTTAACTCAATAATGAGTTTTCTCTGGGAGAAAACTGGTTGTTGAGTTAAACTCACAAAACCTTTGAGTCAAGAGAGAACATATTCGAGGGTAGATGAGAATCCTGCGCACATTATTACATTATTTTTTTATTTATTTCTAGAAAAGAGGCCGTAGACAAAGTAAAATCCTATCATTGAAATATGCTATAGTAATGTCAACGAGACACGCTCGGAGGTGGAAAGGGCACCTGTAGGAACGCGGTTTAGTTTTAGTCAGTAAAAGTCTGAGCGGAAAGAGTTATATAATATATAACTCTTTCCGCTCAGACTTTAAGAATAAAGAGATATTATCTCTTTATTCTATTAAATATATTTCACCACAAAAAAAAACAATTCTTAATCATACAATGCGTTCCAAATAAGAATAGGATCGATTGCCATGTTGTGACGTCACGTCATACTGTCAAATCGCAAGAAATTGGGCAAAATTAAAATAATAATAATAATAATCATTTTATTTTCAGACATAGTCCATACATACATTACTCACAAAATTACATTAAAATCAAATGAAACATTAAAATAATCAAATCAAATACACATACACATACATGAGATGTGTATGTGTATTTGATTATATACACATAAAATTAGATTCAAATCAAAATAAAATAAAATTAAAATACAAATAAAATAATTACAATAAATTTCACACACACAATGTCAGAAAGTCAAATTATACGAGAGGAGCCGCTGACATGAAGCTGCATCCACCTCTGTATCAGGGACAGGTCCCACCTCTCGGACAACACCCTCAGGAGACTGTTCGAGCTGCTTCGTAGGCGACTTAATAGTGAAGCGCTCCGCTTCCTTATGATTGCAAAAAAATCATCCGTCCGCGCCTCAGCAAACATTGTCGAAGCACTACAAAACCGCGGAAGCCCTTGTAGCGACATCTATGACGTCACATAAGAACTAATCCTGCATCGCACAATCAAAGTTCTCCGCGCGTTTAGAACATATAGAACAGCCCGAAATCATCTATCGGGCAGTAGTAGCCCACCAGACATAACACCCGTCTGGTCGGAGGATCCTCCCTTTTCAACGGAGGTTTGCGGGACTTTACTCTCTGTTCCGTCTACCTCCAAACCCTAACAGTATCCTGAAAGCATTGTTGTACTGCACACGCAGTGCGCTGTACGCCCGCTGCGTAAAGTTGGTCCACAGGCTGCACGTGTAAAATGACTGGCAATATGCCTTAAATAGAGTCACCTTCACAGGTCTAGTACATCGTGCAAACCTGCGAGCCAACATATTACACCGGACAGACAGCGCCCTGCGTTCTCGCTCAATGTCCAGATTGTCACATAAGTCGTCAGAGACCCAATGGCCCAAGTATTTAAATTGCGACACCCTTTTTAAAGGAATGCCGCAAAGAGTGATAGGAGGTACAGAAGAGTAACATTTGGTACCGGCTTTGAAGATGATGAATTCACTCTTTTAAATTAAAGAACTTTGATTCTGATTAATCTATTTTCGTTCACAGTTCCTAAATAAATAAAATTTAAAAAA
This sequence comes from Mythimna pallens, assembly GCA_961205895.1. Taxonomy (NCBI): domain Eukaryota; kingdom Metazoa; phylum Arthropoda; class Insecta; order Lepidoptera; family Noctuidae; genus Mythimna; species Mythimna pallens. The sequence continues at coordinate 8,620,835 of OY540831.1, read as the reverse complement.
AAATCTTGGTTTGCTCACCCTATTAACTCTTCGATTTGACAGTATGACGTGACGTCTCAACATGGCAATCGATCCTATTCTTATTTGGAACGCGTTGTATACATTTTGGACTTTTGAAAATCGTCATGGCAAATATAATTTCAGTATGTCTAGAGCCTAAAGAAACATCCCATGCAGTCGCTTTGCCTTATCAACTTATAATAATATTCGTGGAAACAGGCTTTCCGTCGTGCCACCGGAGATTCCATCTGCCGCATAGTTTTCAAGATTAAACGAAGCGTACAAACACACGCGGTCAGAAACTTTGACGCCATAACTTATACAAGTCCCTACATTACAATAATGTGTGTTGCTGTTATTATTTCATAAACACAATGACTTTGGTTCCTGTTGTGGTTATTTTGCTTGGTGCATTTAAAAATTTTGGGTTCATAACCTAAAACGATTGTTTATTTATTTTTTTAGATATATTTCTTCATCTTTTTTAGGAGTATGTGAATTTTCATGGATTCCTACCAAAACCCTTCTTTGGGGAGAATTATTCAAAATGGGATGAATTGTATTGAACTACTACCGACTCAAACCCTGCGGTTCCAGAATCAAAATGTTTATTCGCAATAAAATACATAAAATACATTATCTACAAGAAAAATCTTATACGCTAAGAGTCACTATAATCGGTCAAGCGTGTAATCATGCGAGATTTTTTTTTATTTATGTCATGCTTCATGCACTTTAATTTTTAACTGACTTTAAAAAGAAGGAGGAAAATACATTCAGCCGATCATAGAATGTTAGGCTGAATGTCACACACAGCAGAAAAATCCCATTTATTGCATTTTATTCCCAATACTTTGATGGTTACTATGGCACAAATATCTTTCAATTTAATTAAACAATAACTACGGCTAACTGCTGAAATAGTTTTACATGGAAATATTGAAAATGAAAAAGCTGTGAGGCGTACAGTTAAACTCAATAAACTCAAAATCATTAATTTCACTTATAAAATGTCAGAAGCTAGTGCACGGTTCCAATTAGTCGTTCCTTCTTGAGAAGAACCGGTAAAAACTCCATTTTACTCTTAAAAAAAAAATTTTTACCACATCGCTTCATCGCAACATCGCATCTGTCTTGAGCATTGACGCCGAGTTGCTAGCCTGTTGGCTTTTTACCGGTTGCATTTTGAGGAGTGTGCGTCGGAATTGCATAACCTAATTCCGCATAGCCCGTTCCACCATCGGACCACCAGGCGTACGGCAATGCGCCACCGGTACATGGTGGACCTCCCACCTATACGCACAAAACGTTTGCGCTTTGGATTGATACGCAAAAAAGTGGAGCTGCAAATCTCAATTTTTTTTCTGACGTTTCGCCAGCTTTCGAGAAGGACAACGTCTGCTGGGACCTGAGTAATATTATAAATATTAGTTGCTTATTTAATAGGTACCTTCTATCACTAAAATTATAGCCGATGTCTTTAATACAAGTTATAAGCTATCTTGGTACCAAATTACATCGAAATCCAATCAGTCATTTGAGCGTGAAGGTGTGACATTCATGCACACACATGAACATACTAACTTTCTATATATACGATTAGGAAGTGAGGATAAAAGATCTGCATTTTTAAGTAAAAGCCATAATATAAGTTTGAATTTCTGAATAAAGCTGATTCGCTTTGCCCAAACGGTGGTGGGGTAGGCTTTCAATCAGAAATGCAGCTTATCAGAATATTTAATAAAGAGGTTGCGTCTCTTAGGCGGAGCGGGAGATCTGAGTAGTCAGACTCTTACTGACTTAAATCCCGCTCTTGTTCCTTCTTTGCCATCGTTCCAGGGCCCCGGGGTTCTCTTTCGCCTCACCCATGGCCCCAGTAGGCTTCGACCCTAGGTTGCGTATCTGCCCCCCCTATTCAAGCTACAACCGTTTCGTGTCGAATTCCGTTCTCTAATCGGTAACGCCTCGGTGTCAGCAATTGTAGAAAACGATTAGTTGGTAGCCATGTGTCAACATGAGTCAGTCGCTCGTTCTGCACTAACAAAGGATGTAGCGTTGAACATTGTAGAAATGATAACATTTCTATAATTTTGAACGATGTGAACTTGGCTTCGAATTTTCTATTAGTTTGTTCTGACTACGAGATTTAACGTTGAGATGATGTCATTCCTATACATTTGATTAGTTTTCGACTAGCGTTAACGATTGCAGATTATCAACTTGGCTAGGGGTGTTGAACTCCTCCGGTGGCAAGACTGACTCTTAGACTTTTGGGTTCTTATTACCTGTAACAAAAATTAACTACTTAACGAGTTTAAGCTAATAAGTAATTGGCAAAAAGCTGATAGAACCTGATCGTTTGGTAGGAAAGTGAGGAAATATGACCATGGTTAGTTTAAGAGATTTTAGAAGAGCACTTAAAATATATATTTTCATAATTATTGATAGGCTCGCGCTTGACCACTATCTCACCTGATGGTATGCGATAATGTAGTCGTCGATGGAGCACGCTTGTCTAGAAGTAATTTATTCACTTAGATTTAAAAAGACCCCCAAATTGTAGCTATCAAATAACACAAACTCCGGCAGGGAATTTCACTCCTAAGCTGTAGGCATAATGAATGTGTTCCCAAAACGTTTTTTACATACATGGTAAGCCCAACATGTACCGATGGCGCATCGCCGTACGTCTAATGATCTAATGCTGTTACCTGCTTGGCAAAATGAATTTATGCAATTCCGACACACACTCCTAGAAATACAACCGATGTAAAATCAACAACTGAGCGTCGTTGCCCAAGACTTTGGAGCTTCGATCCGATGACTGTATTATTACCGAATCTTAGAACTATGTCTCAGAACCTACTTATTTAGAAATTCATCTGAATTTCAACATCTTTCTAAATCAAATCGTACAAGCAAGCTCATACAGTTTTACAAAATCCTATGAACGAATTGGACAATTTGTTTGTGTCAAACAAAACCACAGGTACAAGGAAAACTGGACTTTTTATCTACCAACATTTTGTATGGAAATAGTACCAATATTAATTACTTACCTACTTTACATAAACATTTGCTAGACTTCAAAATTGCACTGAAATTGAATTAAATATCGCTCCCGAGGCGCTACTTCTAACTTTGTTTGGGGTTATTATTCATGCTTGTTTATTGCAGAGTTTCATTGCCTTTATCATTTAAAATAACTCAAATAAATTGTTCTCAAATGATTTGGAAAATATTGAAAAACCGGACAAGTGCAAGTCGGACACACGGATGAAGGGTCCCGTACAGTCCGTAAAAAAAAAAACGGCAAAAAATCAAGTTTGTTGTATGGAAACGTAGGACTGTGAGGCCAAACCGCGGGCAAAAACCTAATTTTTACTTAAAAGAATACGAGCACTTTTTTTAATTTGCTTTTTAAGTTCATACTTACATAATTATAGTTATTAAACGTTTCATGGCACCTTTTAGACTGAATTTATTTTGATTGCATTGTGTTACCATTTTATCTTTAGATGACTTCACCACATAATTATATCATGTGTCATTCTTTACGACCATTATTCGGTTTCGGACGATTTAATCAAAAATATTTCGAAAATCAAAGCATTATAGTTTATAACACAACATGAATAATGCAAGCCAACGTAAATTCATTGGATTTACTGCTTAAATTGACTCTTTTGTCATTGAACTAACTAATTCGTCAATTTTAGAGCCTAAACTAACATAAACAAATCCAACTTATAAAGTTTAAACAATAGAGGAAGTAACAACATTATAATTTAATGGATTATATATAATATATACCCAAAACTAATATATAATTATATACATATACCACACAATCACCACGGTATTTTGCTGAGCGTTTGGCCGTTTTGCCCAGCCGTGGTGCATATTATTATTGCCTATAGAAATCATTCACTTATTTTGATTTTTTTCTTTATATGATAGATAATATTGTGATTAGTAGAAATAGAGAATGGATGATGCAAATTCAGTAGGTTTTTGTTTGATTTTAGGAGGGAAATCATCAAATGACTCCTCCTGCTCTGTGTGAAATGAGAGGGAATGTGACTCTTTCAAATAACTTGTTTAACTTGATAATTTGTTTTGTTGTTTGTAGGAAAAAAATTGTTTAAAAAAAAAATTGATTACCCTCTGAAAGTACTGGTCCGATTTCAATTTTTTTTTTCACCTATTGGAAGTTGCTTTATTCCTGAATGGAAGGGTTATATTTTATGTACGTGGGCGGAGCTGCAGGCAAAAGCTAGTGTTTTATATAATGTTCACCAATGTAAGGTTTTAAGTTTTCATGATCATATTTAAACGTGAATTTTGTTTACTTTTTCCACGTCAACTGTTCTGTCAAAAACTGTACATTTTACTAGATAAAAATCAAACGAACAATAATTTTGGTTATCGGAATAGTAATTATTCTAAATGCCAATCGAGCGGTGGGTCCGTAAAACACAAAATTGGTGCCTTTAAATCGCCTGACGGGGTCACGGCAACCTCGATCGAAGATGCCTTCCTTAGAAATCAAGAAATCAAGAAGAGGGGCCTTTGTCCAGCATTGGGACAAAGGCCCCTCTCCAATGTTTACATAATAGGGTTTACATAATATGTCATCTCGTTACTGGACCATCCTTGGTGTCAAGACACATTATATTTTCAGTTTTTCATGTCACCCTTTTTCACCCAGAAGTTTCACGCGCCTCACTTTATCTTGTCTTCACCCTTCCTAGATGACACACCATCATCATGGGGATATATGTCCCCTCTTTGAGAAGTGGCTGGACATGCAAAGTTGGGGTTAGTATTCTACGCGCTCTTCAAAGAGATGTCAGCAGACGAAGGGCCCAGCAGAGCTGGTACCCGCTAAGGCCGTGGGGTTTTTCTGAAAAGGGAACTCGTGGTCTTAGAACGCAAAAGGCAATTAATAAAAAAAAAGAAAGAAAGAAAAATATTTATTTGGCACACGTACACAGATACACACAATGCAGAAACAACATGTAAATACTTCACCACACCACCACCACCACCACCACCACCTTGGTTAACTCAGGTGTGGTCATTAAAAGTCTTACCTGTCCTTCCCCTCCCACTTCTCACTTTGGAGTCGAGCGGAAGAATTCATTGTATAATATCCCACCTAAAAAACCCTTCCTAGCATAAAATGAAAAAAAAAAAAAGTGAAAAACCTGTCAAGCACAAGCTGTAACGATCAAATACTTCTATGAATACATTAACAAGTATTCCTAAACGATAACAAGTGTTAAGTGTCAGTTGATTTACATTTCATCAACATAAAACGCTTGAGCGAGATTTTATAATTTATCGAAGGTATAGACGATCCTCTGAAAGCCCCTTGAATAATATACAGAGGGATGAAGGATGAAGCGAAATTAATATTTTATATTTTACGTAATGCTGCTTTTCCACTAGAGATGTGCTATGCAGCTATGCTATGACGATGTGAAAGCTAAGTTACGAAACTATGTGATCGTTTCTACGGACGCTAAGCTTTGTATTCAATTAAAATTATAAATGCATAAACTAAATTAATTTATTATAATTGATTGATGATTTGCAAGAAAACCGTATGTTTACTAAGTTATATATCATATATACCGTCTTAAAAAAAAAACTACCATATGATCCAAATAAACCAACAAGAAGACAGGAATGATCTCGTAGCCAAGGTTCCACAGACTAAAACTAAATTTGCTGCCATTCAGTTCAACAAACTATCATGTCAACTTTACAATAAGATAAATAGAAAGACGTATATACACAACAAACCATTACACGAGTGTAAAAAAATGATTACTGATTGGATAAAAACTCTAAATTATGCAGACACTGAGGCCCTATTACAACAAATAAAATAAAACATGAACATACATTTTCACGCAAACACCCGCAAAATCATGCACAAACACACACACACCCACACCCAAACACAGTCACGAGCATGCGTTATATCTTAATTATTAATATATATATATTGTATTTTGATGTGGAAGAACGGAGTCTCCTAATACAGGCATTACATGCTTAAAAGGAGGCTCCAATCAACTACTAATGTAAACTATTTTGTTAAGAAATAAAGATTTTTGTTTGTTTTGTTTTTTTGTTTGTTAAATATATTTATGCCTACCATTCCGTATAGTGTATGTGAATCTATTTTTAATGTAAGATCTCAATGTAACATAATTATACTTAGAAATAAATATTTCTTTCTTTCTTTCTTTGCCTCTTTTTATCCTTCTTTCTTTCTTTTCTTTCTATGTAGTGAAGTGAGCTAGGTGTTCTAAGAAAATGTGCTGCCACGAGGTAGCAGTGCGAAGAAGATGCGCAGCTCAAGTTATGCAAATATCGATAGTAAAGAAGGCACGGGAAGCCTTCGCCTACTGGCGACCATTCTAAGCACAAATTCATAGCACACACCCAGAGCACACATTCATTCATATAAAAAATTGAGCTTAGTTGAACCCATTTCTACCAGTGCTATATGGAACAATGAATATGATTGTTGGGAATATCAAACGGGATGCGTTTGCGATAGCAACGTAGCATAGCACACCCCTGGTGAAGAAGCACCCTAAGTATTATTTGGGCAGGTTTGGTTGGGGACAGTATAAAGATTGAGTTATGTACGTGTTAATGGACAGGCTTTTTCGATTATTTGGGTCAGTGCGCCAGGCTGGTGATTAAAATTTTATCAGAAGGTGTGAGAACTTTCCGACCATCGGTATTCGATTATATTGATACTAGTAATCTACCCCAGCTTCGCATGGGTGTTATAAATGTTTGAAATTCTCGGCTTTTGTTTACTATAACATGCGTGGATTATACATTTAAACCTTCGCCATGAATGACTCTTATCATAAAATCCGTTCAGAAGTTTTTCAGTTTATCGCAAATGGACAGACGCGGTGGGATATTTAGTTTTCTATTAAGTGTATGACATAAAGTGAACAATGAAGGTAAGAGAGAGGGGGGAGGGGGAGGGTGTGGGAGAGGGAGGGGGAGGTAGGTATGAGGGGTACAATAAAGTATGAAATAATAATAAGGTTACGAATTTGATTTCTAACAGAGTTATTGGAATACTATTGACACTTCAATAACACTGAAATTTTTGAATAACATGTTGCTGACAAAACCCATTACTTTTTTTAACTGTTTATGACACATCATCAATAGACCGCAGACATGTTTATAAAATAGCAGACTTAGACCCTAACGCCCATATTCCATTAATTTAAAAAAGTGTTAGCGGTTTTAGAAATTCTGTCAAAAACACAATCCCGAGATCTCCAAGACTTTTGTTATTTCACAGCCCTTTATAATACCCTATATAAAATAAACAACGCATCTAGCGTTGTTTATTCTGGTCTGAATATTCTAATACCATGTAAAACTATAAACGTATTTAATGGTGAAATGTTTTCTTCTCAGAAAAAAAAAAAAACAAGAATAAAACTGAACAGTAAATCGTTAAATTGTAGTTCTATTCAAAATATTTAAAAAATGAAAGAGATATTCGATTCTGTTGTATCTTTTTGAATTTTTGTCTCCTTAGAACTTCGTCATTTTTGAACCTGATTAGGAAAAATATTTTTCAAACTAAACTTTTCTTAAATAATTACGAAACAAAGGTAGCAACTTTTTAAAACTTTGTTTAGAGTTCTGTACCCGAAACAGCCTTTATAGGATCAGTTTGTTGTCCCTTCATCTGTCTATCTATTCGTCTGTCAGCGGGTTTTATCTCATAAACCATGAGAGGTAGAGAGTTGAAATTTTCACAGGGTATGTATTTCTATTGCCGCTACAACAGCAAATTAAAATAAAGTTAAAAATAAAGGTTCCCATACAAGAAACTTTATTTTGTCAGCGTTTTGTCTCGATTTCAACATTATAGTACAGGACCCTTTGTGTGAAAGTCCGACTCGCACTTAGCGAGTTTTGAATTTTTATATTATAAAGTCTGTTGTATTTTATGTAAAAAGTTTTTCACTACCTACCAAACAGTATCTTCAAATAGCTTCACACTCCATTGATCCGGTATGCGAATCTCGTAACTAATGAAATGATAAATCAATCACACCATGAGGTAGTTAGTTATTTATTAGACCGCAGACACACAGCTCTGATTGATATTGCTACATAAACTGAATCAAACGGTTTGCAATGAAATTAAGCGTACTGTTAATTGAATTAGTTCATTCTGCTGTTTTGATGTGTATTTGACACTTTGATGAAATTCATTGGCGGTTGGCTGTGAATGTTATGCTTATTTGTCGTTGCAGCATTGTTGTCATTAATTGTTTAATCTGCTTTTATTTGTGATGTGATTTAATTTGTGTAGTACAGTGGTTTGTAAAGAGATTCCATTAGAAGCCTCATCAGAATGTAAGATATCGGAGTTTCCTTGCCTGATAGATTTATTATTATTTTATTATTATTATTAATCATTTTATTTCAAGCTTGCACATAAAGGTTAGTAACAATATTTACTTCAAAACTTATGTTAGTACCTAGCCATAAAATTCCAGTTCTTTATATTATTAACACATTCAGCTCATTACAATTCAATATTCCTAAATGTAATAAAATTCAATTAAACATGTCAAAAACAACATAAATTAAATTATATAAATTGAAATTAAAACAAAATTATTATATAAATAAAATTTAGTCTCCTGCATTTCCGGTATATCATCAAAATTACATTCAATCAATAATAAGTGAAATAAAATACAATAAAATTAGGTCAACCTCTACATTCCTATTAAAATAGAGAAACAAGTGGATACTTGTTTTGCAATGGGCAGTCCAGTCTATCGGCAATCATTTGCTGGATGCTATTACTGCTGCCTTGCAGGCGCTGTCGCAGAGATGCAGCTCTCTTACGGATGACTGCATGAAAGCCATCAGTGCGCGTCTCTGCAAACATACCAGACGCGCTGCAAACATACCAAACAGGCAACCGCAACAGCATCCTAAATATATTGTGATATTGGACGCGCAACGAATTAGCAGCTCAGTGAGTGTAATTTACCCACAGGCTGCTTGTGTTAAACGATTGGCAATACGCATTGAATAATGTGAGTTTTAAATCACGCGAGCATCGAGCAAACTTGCGAGCTATCATATTCCTCCAGACTGCCAACGCCCTGCGCTCCCTCTTAACATCTGCATTCTCATGTCGGCTTGTCGAGTAACATAATATAAAAAAAATTACCTTACCTACGACTTTCCAAATATTCTTTTTAATTCGTCTCATATTATAGGTACTCGAAGAAACTTTTCTTAGACATACCTTAGCCATTTTTAACAAGCCACTGCTGCAATTACTTTAAAAAGAAATTCTCAAATAAAAATACCATAATCTTTTGTCCATAAAAATTACTAGCATAACAAACGACGATGGTATCTTATTTCGGTCAGACGCCGACGTCGGGACGGAGAGCATTTCCTCAGCAAAAAATTGTAAAGTATTCACGAAAAGACACTGATAAATTACTCTGTGTTTTACAGACACATCTGACGATTTATTACGGCGCTCACATACAAATATACTACCATACATAACGATAAATACGTAAAAATTCGCTCACACACCAACCAATAAATCTTGACAGGTCATGGAGGCTCTGCTTGCCAAGGCAAATTGTCAAAAATATGTCAAATACCATACTTTTAGATCTATTTCCAAATTTTTCCGAGGGTCTAGTTACACTGGTCTCTGTTCGTAAACATACGCTTACATCGACATGTGTCCTGGAAGAAAAGATCGATTGCGCTGTACATGGCACGGGAAATGTTTTATTCTGCCTTATTTTATTTTCATTAGATGTGATTTTTTTGGTGACAATTTATTAGGGTCTGTTTATGCTGATGAAGGAATGATTTCTTTTTATGCACCTACCATATTGTCTCTTCACCACCCTAGGTTGACTGGTAGAGAATGCCTCAGGCATTAAGTCCGCCTTTGTAATTTATGTTGCATGAAGACTAAATAAATAAATAAATGAAGGATGTCAAATAAATCAATTTTGAAACAAGTCGACAAAAATACACATGCAAAAAGATGATAATATATACTATGAATTTTCCCTCCATTTTCTTCGAAGTTTCTTTAATGACCAAGAGATTTAAAGTATAACGTTATCTTTCATGACTTCTATAATATTGCTTTTTTAACAACTGCTAGCATCAACTGATGTTTCGTTACAGCACCCAAAGTAAACCTTACAGTATCATCTTTTATATTCCATACAAACTTAGTACTAGTATACGGATTATTTTCAATTGAAGAACCTCTCTAAAAAATCTAGAGCCAGCCTAAAAAGAACAATATACCCACACATTTACAACTCCACACCTGCCGTTTAGAAAAAGGAACATTCGTATTCTCAACAAGACTAGAGAACGGCAAAAACCTGCCGCCATTTTTCTCACTCATTTTCACATTTTCACGCGCCAACTTATTTCGTAAACAAAATAATCTGTGGGGGGAGGGGCAGGATCATCTGTCAAGGTCCAATCCACACTTAGGTCCGTACTTAAACCCTTTATGTTACGTTGTACCAGAGCGGTTACAAAAAAATAGACAGGTACAGAAGGCTGCCTCTATACAATGAGCGAAAACGCACGCACACATAGACGAGTTTTATTTATAGCAAGTGCAAGCGCACCTGAGACTGTCATTTGATTCGAGATTGTCGTACAAATGCATCTATGTATGCGTCAGCCTGTTTTTACTCGTTCTATGAAGTCGACCTTCGGAACCAATCTACTATGTGGTGAATAGTTACCGTCCTTTATGCTTGAAAAGAAAAATAACCGAACACAAAAAGGCCTTTTCTACACCCGGATGCGTCTGAATAATTTATTAAGAAGAATTCTCTAAACAAAGGAGGCTGAAGTGTTTTATGGGCTGTTTGCATAATAGCCTTATTATGTGTGTGCGATAATAAAGTGTTTGTTTGGGTAGCAACAATGAGGGCATTGGACTGGGTTAGTGCTGGATTTTTATCAAGTAGGAAAATTATTCAAAATAAAATAAAATAGTCTAACAGTAGATTCATATTTTTAAGTGTAAATTTTGTAGCTTTAAGGCTGTTATGCGGTTAAAATAAGGACGGTAAGGCGTTTGATAGTGATATGTAAACCCACTATCAAACACCTTTTTTTGTGGGCAATTTATCCAATGACATCACCCGATCTTGGGCGGAACGGGAAATAGTGTCAGACTTTTACTGACTAAAAACCCACTCCTGTTCCTTCTTTGCTTTCGTTCCAGGGCCACGGGGTTCTCTTTCGCATCACCTATATCCCCACCCTGGGCCCGCGTGTTAGATTACGGCACATTCCCTCTCCTAGAGAGGAGGCCTGAGTACCAGCAGTGGGAACATTATAACGCCTACTATGCTATGGCCCCAGTAGACTATCAACCACCTTAGACTTCATTTCTTAAAGGGGTTATAAATACAACGAAAATCTAAAACTAATTAGTCAAGAACTAGTGATCCGCCCCTACTTCGCACTGGTGTTACAAAGCTTTGAAATTCTATAATGTATTATACACAAACTTTACATAAGAATCACTCTGTCTGTTGGTGAAAACCGTGTTAAAATTCGTGTAGACAAAAAGATGCGATGGGGACTTTTTTTTATAATATGCTCTGCTAGCAGTTTCACCCGCATGAATCTTGGTTTCTTCACACAAATTTTGGCCTCCCATTTCATACTCTTAGGAGGTAAATTTTAAAATATCGCTTACTATCAGATGAGAAGGTGGTCAAATGCGAGCCTATCATAAATAAATAAAAGGTCCTCTCTCAGTGCTCGTGTAAGTCATTAAAAGAAAACCTTACGCTGAATTTGACACTCCTAGATATGTTTAGAGTATGTGTTGCATTTTCTTTCCAACAAATCCTGTTTTGATAATTAGGAACACAACAAAAAATAATTAACCAAATAGCTAAGGATAGAATATTCGTTTTTCATCTAGTTTGTCTGTTGTTTGTTCGATATGATGACTAATACCAGCTTATTTAAATCCGCATACATAATACAACAATCACAACATAATGTCAGTCCATAATGCCAGTGACCTAAAATGTTGATAACGTAGCATATCAATATAGGGTTTAATGGCCAAAATAATTATGTAACATTGTGCAGTAGGCCTGAAGCAACAATTGGATGCTGTATGCTGTATAATTGATGGATTGTTAAGACGATCTAATTAATTGTATCTCTGAGGTGAAACAATAAACAGGCTTCGATCTAAAGGGCAGTGCACTGTATTACAATAATGACCGTTGGTCACCACTTAGTTGATATAAAATTGATAGATGGCGTTGGCGTCGAATAAGAAGTTGTTACCGAGTTGAGTTAAGGGAAAAACGGAACCCTTATAAGATCACTTTTTCCTGCGTATGTCTGTCTGTGTCTGAAATTAAAACCACTCTGGTCTCCAGTTCTTTTAAGCGGGGAAAAATTAAACTTCTAAGTTACCAAAAAAAAGATACGGCCGTTTATGTCACAAAAAAACGTACATTTCAACACTCTCAAAGGAAACAAAATTCCTAGGGTACCCAGAATCCTGAAATTTGGCATAAAGGTCTTATAATACAGATATAGAATTAAATCTGAAAACAGTAATTATTTTTTTACGTTACAAAAAAAAAATATTACGATTCAGTCAAATGTACGAGATTCGGGAATTGATGTACTTACATAAGTAAGTTTATACGGAACCCTCAGTGCGCGAGTCCGGATCGTACTTACCCGGTTATTTTCTTTTAAGTTAAGATTAATACACAGTGGTGTTATTTACAATTTCGTATTGGTGTACCTTTAGGTACCTACAAAAGCACTCCCAAATACGGATGGTATTCAACATCATCGGTATTTAATATTAGTTCTATCAACTATAAAAAAAAAAACTGGGAAAGTGTGAGTCGGACTCTAAGGGTTCCGTACAAACTCACCTATGAAAATGGTTCAATTCCCGTATCTCTCGAAGATTTTTTCGAATCGCAAAAAAAGTACTTCTTTTTTTGAAATTTCAAATTTCAGGATTCTAGGTCAACGAGAAGTACTCTATGAATTTTGATTCCTTTGGCAGTGTCGAAACATACTTGAGAGTAGTGACATAAAGTGCCGTATCTTTTTTTTTTGTTAACTTAGAAATTTGATTTGATTCACAGCTTCACAGACCCGAGTATATGGTTTTAATTTCAACTTGATACCTTTACGCGTTCCCGACGTAAGGGTTCTTGATAGACAGACAAACGGACAACAAAGTGATCCTATAAGGGTTCCGTTTTTACCTTTTGAGGTACGGAACCCTAAAAAAAGTCTAATGAAAAAGAAAGATTCTCAGATCACCGGGATTTTGTGTCTAAACCGGTCAACTGCCCAATAGTAGTTTTTTCGACTTATACTACTTACTATTACTTATATACTGATCGCATGCAGTTCCTTGATACCGAGATGTAGGATTTTGTCTTTTGGTTCCAATGTGACGACATAGAGGCGACTACAATTACTCTGTTGGATTTTTTAGGGCTGATGTAAAGATAACTTTTAGAAATATATAAATTTTACAATTTGTAATATTTGCATTTTTTGTAAATTTTATTATTGTGAATGTGGGGACCATGTATATTACTCTTTTTTTTTCTCTTTAATTATAACATAATGTCCGGCAGTTTTGAGTACTGTTTGCAGCCTAACCAAATGTCCTTTGACCCCTGAGTTTGTTTCGGTATTTCTTCTCAGGGTACTCAGCTAGGAAACACCGGCTTATTGGAAATCATTGATATTATTGTTTCTGTTTTTTTTTTGGAATTGTAAAATAGTATAAGTATTGTATAATGTAGAACCTTTTTTTTTTAAAGTTTGAATCATGGAGCTATTTTATGGTTTTTTTAAGTTACTATTGGACTTGTTTGAGATAATCGAGCACGGCAGTTGGGAGTTTGCCATGCCTACTCAAATGTCTCACTGATGGTGGCGCATGTGTTGGATCATTCGGTTTCCTTCAAAATGGTTGAGCTGAGTGGTGTTAATATTAGCGTCATGTTCGTGGACGGGCGCTGTCAGTTGAGGCTGGTCATCTCTTAGCTGCCAGTTGCTAATTTAATATATATATTTAATTTTTATTTTTACTTTATTTACATTGTTCTCACATGATAGCGACAAGTAACATGTAACCACGAGACTGAACATTGAGATGACGTCAGAACAAAGTAATCGGAGGCGTGGCCGACTCGAGGCGATCGACGAAAAGGGACTCCAAACGAAACTGTTATAACTTGGGGCTGCAGTTAATAAATTAACTTTGTATCTTCCTTTCACCTATAGCTAAGCCATGTAGTATAATATCTGCCACTTGTCATAGTAAAAATAGAACGTGAAGTCTGTTAGAAATGCCTGTGCTTATGGCTTGTTCGTCAACTAAGCCACCTTAAGTAGGGTTGAGCCACGCGATGACTTATTCATGCATGCCAACTGTCGCAAACTGACCTGCTATTCCTTTAAAAGCCAGTTTAGACGTATGTTACATTGCTGTCACGTAATCGGGCACCGCCATGAATGTCTAGTCTTTATGGAAATCTTGACCATGAAGAGTTTTTTGCACGTGTCTTTGTTTTAACGCGTTCGGGTTCTTATGCCTTTAAGAGAGTTATTTGATTAGGTGATGTTTAGTACTTGGTTCTTCAATACTTTAGTGATGTAGGTTGTTGTGAAAAGCATCTTTATGTTGGATCAGACACGAGTTTTCTTAGGACCTGTGTTCGAGACATGCGGGGCCGCAGGCCCACCGCACTTCACTAGCGAGATCGACCGACGACACACGCGCGCGTTGTAATTTCCTCACATTTCTTTGGATATACGTTTGTCAGTTTTACAGTCCACTGCTTTTTATTTATGTCCAAGTCTAGACCCTAACAGCCTGCATAGACTGGGACGGCATGGCAAAGGATTTTGCCACCAGTCAGCGCACCCTTTAGCTGCTTAGCTATCAAGGCATTCCAGTGCCTTACCACGGCATGCCGTGTCACGTCAAAGAATGCACCTGCTGTCCCAAGATGCATAAGTTAATAATAATTAATCTGTGCATCTTAGGGTAGCAAAAGCTATGATAAATAATCCACGCAAAGAAAAGATAATCAAAGGATTTCATCATCATCATTATTTCAGCCGAAAGACGTCCACTGTTGGCCATCCATCGAATTCCCGCGACCCTCACCAGGGCAATCAAACGATTTGACGACAGACGATTGGTAGCTTATCATCCGGCCATCCGGCAAGGACCAAACTCGAGAAGTCGTCGGCACGCATTGTTCTAAGTGCGCCTCAAAGAGATGACAGTAAAACCTTGGCCCTGTTGAGGCCCTAACTCAACAGGGCCGATACCCACTAAGGTTACAGAAATAGGATTTTTTATAAGCATTATAGTAGGTTTGAATTTATTCAGTAAAACTCCCACCTCAAAAAAGGTAATATTTTTCTAGGTGATTTTTTACAATTCTCATCTGTGCTAACTTATAACGCACTAGCTTATGTCATTTACGAATAAAGCAGCTTTCTATTGGTGAAAAAATTTTAGCAATCTGACCAGCCCCCCTAGCTAAGTTACAACTGTTTCGTTTCTATTCTCTTTTCGTCGATCGCCTCGAGTCGGCCACGCCTCCGATTCTTTTGTTATGATGTCATCTCGACGCTCAGTCACGTGGTCAGATTTAAGGAATAGGAGGCGTGGCAGACTCAAGGCGATCAACGAAAAGAGAATCGAAACGAAACAGTTGTAACTTGGCTAGGGTGCCCCCCTAGCCAAGTTACAACTGTTTCTGGTACTGTCAGAAATTATCTCCTACAAACAAAAAAACAAAACTTTACCTCTTTATAATATTAGTGTAGATTGGTGACTAACATTTTTAACAATTTACTTCTAATTTGTTTTAATTCGTTTGCACCTCTTGATTAACACAAACAGTTCAGCACAATGCACTAATACATGTGCTACTCTTACGTTACTGTCCACTCGACTTCGCCGAGTGTCTTCGACACTTCACTCGTGTAAACTCTAGACTCTCACGATTTTCTTTGAGGAAATGTGTATGTGTGGAGAAAAGTGTAAACTTTTCTCACATAATAGAAGCGACAACAAACATGTAACCGAGGTATTTGTAATACGTATCATGATTGAAAAAAGTGCCCATGGAGTTTCTTCATTCTTCTCCATAAAGAAGCTTCTACGCTTTGGAATGTGCAACTAGCATCATTGTTTTGGCTGACTGACTTCTTGACAATTCAAAAGTGCCTATAAATGGTTTATTTGAAATAAATAATAATAAAACTTTAGCTATGAAGTTTAGAGATCGGTAATGAGAATAATAAGAAAGTAATACCTCAGCAGTTTTTGTTCTGTATACCGAAAATAATCTAATATATAAAATTCTCGTGTCACAGTTTTCGTTGCCATACTCCTCCGAAACGGCTTGACCAATTTTGATGAAATTTTTTGTGCTTATCCGGTATCTATGAGAATCGGCCAACATCTATTTTTCATCCCCCTAAATGTTAGGGGTAGTCCACCCCTAAAATTTATTTTTATTTTTTAGACAAAATTTTAGGAAATTATTTATATGGCAAAACGTTTGCGGGGTCAGCTAGTACTATATAAAATTTAACTACTATCATTCAAAGATCTCAAATGTGGTCAAAGCTCGTGCTACGCCACTCCGTAGCGAATGTCCGTAGCAATAGCTAAGTGCTACGCTCGTAGCACATGCGTAGCAATTCAATATTTGACTATGTAACTAGTACTGCAATCAAAACACTAATCCGCTATGTGCAAAGTACATCATGCTGTCATCTTTAAGTTATATTTCGTTTTTTTATCGATAGGTACGCGCTTGATCACAATTACACCTAATGGAAAGCAACGACGTGATCGACGACGGAGCATGTTTTCCTAGAAATAATCTATCCACTCTTGACTTAAATACTCGCAGGTTGTAAATATCAGGATACACTGACTCCGTTAGAAAATTCCACTCCTTAGCTGTATGCACAAAAAATATGTTCCTAAAACACTCTGTGTGTTTAGGTAGGATGTCCACCATGTATCAGTGATGTATCGCCGCATGAAATGGACTTGGTGGAATTAAGATGAATTATGTTCTTATATCTCAGAGTTCTTAAAACAAAGCTCGCCACCTAGGGGCTGCACAGGTGCATTGCCTATTCTTTTTAAAAAGGACTAGTTCTCTTAAATATAATTATCTCTATAAAGTAAATTGTCTGTCACTTGAGGATTTTTTTTTTTCGGTGGGAAAATCATCTTATGACATCCCCCGCTCTTGGGCGGGACGGGAGATAGTGTTAGACTTTTACTGACTTAAAACCCACTCCTGTTCCTTCGTTGCCTTTCGTACCAGGGTCGAGTCTTACTTTCAGAATAAGACCCTTGGCCCCAGTAGGCTTCAACCCTGTTAGGCCCCTACAATTGCTGAAATCTCCTTGAGGCGCGCGTGGAACAGCACGCGCCGTCGACGACTTGGTCTCGGTCCAGACGGTTACCGGACGGTCGGACGGCGAGCCACCCATTGCTCGCCGTCCGCAAGCCCGCACCTACGATGGCCGGGAATCGGGATCGGAATCCCGGCGGCGGTTGGGGCGTGAGGACCGTTACCTCACGCGTTGGGCCGCCTCCTTTGCTAGCATTACTGCTTCGCAGAAGGAGGCGACCGCCTGCCACTCCTCCTCGCTCTGGACCATGGCCTGTAACAAGGCCCGGAGCGAGAGATCGCCGCCGCCGATCGCCCCCACGAGGACACAGCGTTGCTTTGCGCTGGTGTTGCCTTTTTTAAGAGGACTAGCTCTCTTAAATATAATTATCTCTCTATAGTAAATTGTCTGTCACTTGAGGATTAGGTACATTTTAATTATTATTTTCGTAACATTTTCCTAATGTTATAGTTAAGTACCAAAAACGAATCACGATGGAAACTTTAATAACAAATTACCAACCAAGAAAACTATATTCCCTGTACAGTTAAGACTTCAAAAATTAAAAAGCAATTTCGTTGCGAAACGAAACGCGACTCGAAGGACCAGTCTTTGGCGACAGCTAATCATAATAATGAGATAAGAATTTAATGGACTGCCTATCTGCCCCCGAAGCTGCGGCCTAACAATACCAGTGTAACTTGACCTCAATAAAGTAGTCATTTTGAAGATGTACAAGGTCTTTCCTCCTGGTGTGGAACAAGTTATTTAAGAAGATTACGCAGTTTCATTGGCCCTATAAAACACTAATGTCTTGTCGCCTGTTTCGCAGATACTGCAAAATATAGTGAGGGAGAGATGGCCGTCGTTTTAATGATGGCTGAAGGGTATTTTTTTGTCATAAAATATTATTTTTTTATGATTGACTGTTTATGATTCGTAAGGTGATACCGATAGCAATACCAATCGTAAACCGTCGAGCACTTAGTGTGTCTGCTTGCTTAAGTTTATTAGGTTTTCGAAAATATGTAAATAATTTATTTATTTATATTTTTTTATTTATTTATTACATTATAACACCTTTACAGATAAATCCAAGGCGATGTTATAAATAACACTTAATATATGTACATGGTTATGATATTCTTAAATTAATTAGGGTGTAATGTCCAGACCTTTCTCAATAATTCTTTGAGCTGCTTCTAAAAATTTCGGCAGTGTTTGGCCAAATATATCCTCCGATTGTGCTATATTATTGATAATTCGTATGGCTCGTGAAAAGGGGCATAACTAATATATAGGGTAGACATAGCTTAAATTAAAACTTAAGATAGAATATCTAATAAATACTCAAGAGTTGCAAGCCTAGTCTATATATAATTTATTTCTCAAAGATTAAGATGTAGTAGAAGTCCAGAGTACGCCTTGGACAGTTCTATGTAAGTACTTTTCGTCTTTTTGTGTTGATATTTATTTTAACAAATCTAATTAATAAAAAATCAAAAATCTTTTATTTTTTGTGTGTACATAAATCGTTAAATAAAATAAATAAATAAATAAAAAACTTTACTAATCTATACTAATATTTATTTATAGAATACATATCATTTTGTTTATTACATATAAAACTAATTTATTTCATAATAATAATTCTAATTTCGACTTTAAGTTCCGACTAACATTCCAATATAGTCTGCGAAGTCTTGATCTTTTAACTAAGTAATTATATTTATTACAAAGCCCTCATGAGCTGGCGGTAAATCTTAGAGAATAATTAACGGAACTCATTTAATAGAAACGCTAAGTAATATTTAGTGGAAGGCTCTGGAGTGTTGAATCAAAAGGAAAATGTTTACTTAGGCTCCTTTTATTATGAGTACAAAATATGGACGGAGGGGGCGTGAGAACGTAATATTCGTATAATCAATGTAATGAGCAAGAAAACGAAATGAATTCTAATAAAAATAATACCTGTACGCTACATTTAATTAATGTTATTGGTTAACTAGCACTTGCTAGCAGCTTCGCTCGCGCGAAAGTAGGGTTCTCTGTACAAACTTTGGACCCGCGGATGAGGAGATGAAACGACCCCTTAGGGGATGAATTTTAGAAAATCCTGTCTTAGTGCTCGTTTACGTCATAAATAGAAATGTAAAATTTCACACTCCTAGGGCCCAGTAGTTTCGGCTGTGCGTTGATATGTTAGTCAGTCAGTTTACCCTTTTATGTATCTACTAGCACTTTGCCCGCGACTACGTCCGCGCACATCGCGTTTGGACTTCAACCCTTAAAACACTTCCAAACTTAAAGAGTAGATTGGAAAAGTTTATCACAATTTAATGAGATAAGATTTTTATGAGCTTTTTATATAAACAACATTCCTCGTAGTTCTAGAGGGCGCTGCCAGAATCAACAGACTGCAAGGTGAGCTCACGCGCGAGCATGCCACGTAGAACTGCCCGTGTTAGAAACAGGTTTGGCGCAGGTGATTTATTTATTGTCATCGCAAAGCCAACTTTCAAAGGAAACTTTAGTCTTTTGGATTCAAAAGGAAGATCGTTCGGAATTAATGGAATACACGGTATAAACACTGTTTCTCCCTGGGCAGACCCGGTTAAAATAATAACCTCAACAATATTGCGATGCAATGCTTTTACTTGCATCCTAGTACTATTACATAGCTTCGGAGGCTTCAAGTTCCTAAGCAACATCACGGGTGTGCCCACACGCAGTGCAATTTTATGGTATGGAAGGCCGGCTGGATTAATAGTGTTCAGAAACTCAAGCGGATAGTGGACTGCTTCGTCTGCATTTACCACCGTGTCTATTGCACTATACACTATAGGCGTAAATATAGCTCTTTCTCTTAGCCATTCCATTGGTTTGTCTTTTATTTGAGCCACACCAGGATCAATTTTTTCAATCATCTCTTCGACTGTACTTACTACCGCGCATATTTTTTCTGGTATGACTATAACCCCATCTAATTCTTGGTACTTGCCGTTTCCTAATTGGAGTAAAAGGTCTGAAAATTCTCCTGCAGAGACGTCTCCTCTGAGATGTACTCTCATATTTTTTGTTAATTTAAGAATTTTAGTATAGGGCATTAAGTGAGATCTTTTAATGCATTCTTTAATTTCATCCACTCGTGTCCCTTTTGGTATCGTTTTTAACTGGTAACGTTGGCGAAAAAAAAAACTCCTGCCAGCAATACTGTCATACCACCCATTAAGTTGTCGTTGCTTCGTATGTCCTGTAAACTTCTATTTAATGCTTAAATAGCTCTTTTGTGCGCCATTGTGCTTTCGTCCCAGACTATTATTTTTGCTTTACGTAACAATTGGGCAAGATTACTTTGCTTGGAAATGTAGCACATTGGCGTCTCTACATTTGATAAATTATGGGGCAATTTCAAAGCAGAGTATGCAGTTCGACCACCTAACTAATAATGTGCGGCGATCCCAGAAGACGCGACCGCCAAAGCGATTCCGCAAGTATTTCGTACTTTTGCTAAAATTAAATTGATAAGGTATGTTTTACCAGTCCCACCTGGTGCATCTAAAAAGAACACTTGAACTGGAAACAATTTTTCTTTAATTTTTTCCACCGAGGGTTGCATAGACATAATGACGCACATAAGTCGTAGTGACCTGAGTTCGCTCGTGCATGTATCTCGGCCCACCGGTAAAAAAGGACGGTAATACCACTATTTGAACCAGCTGATGAGCGTCAACATCTTGTCTACCGATGGCGTCCTTAAGGTGGATATAGCTATCGGAGCGTAACTTTGCCTGATTATTTCTAATGAAATTCAGTCTCTCAGTTTTTGCGTACTAATCTACCAAATATTGACTAAAATGAGCATCAAAGTGAAGATGGTAATTTTCTTAATTTTCGCTGACCATGATGTAGTATGAATAAAAACTCGATGCTGACACTGTCTTTTTCTGAAGTAATTTTGTTTCCGGGTCTCGCTGTGGAATAGCAATTGAATAACCGTCTTCTCCGTGGCTGAACATTACAGGATATTGCAAAGCATCGTATGAGCGATGTATTTCACTAATTATATCGCGACGCTCAAACTGTTGATCTAATAACACCAAAGCAACTTAATTCATTTGTGTGGTGGTTGTTTTTCGGCATGTATAACTAACTAAGTTTTACAGGAGGAAGGAATTCTGTCAATGGTACTCTTCATGTCCCTGATATAAAGATTGACTTCGTGCAACATTTTTTGCAGTTGTTTTATTAAATTTGGTGTTAATTGCGGGAAATTACAGCATCTTAAATTTGCTTCTCTTTCATCTTACCTTACCTTTTCACCCACGATAAATTTGAAAAAACTGAGCTGTTTGACCGGGTTCTGACAATAAACTGCCAATTAAACTTGATAAACTTGTCCCTGTACTTTGAAGGTTTGCATATATCCATCTCCACCAACTTGTTTCCAACCAAACGACGTCATTTGGAAACAATTGTTGTATTTACGAATGTTCGAAATAAAATGTTTGTGATCAGGATGGAGATCCATTATCAAACTGTAAAGGGGTTCGGAGGTGTACTCAATAATTTGAGTTAAACTTTACCGCTGCTGCAACACATCTCAAGAGTTTCGTCCTTCCATTTAAACGCATTACACCAACAACATTTATGATTCATATCATCAATTGAAACTACATTATCGAATTCGTAATTTATTTCAGGTTTATATATTCCTAAAAGATACTTGATCTTCCATGGCCGTGTAACAACACGTATATTGAAGCGGGACTGCGCTGCTCTGTGTACTTTAGAATGTGCTTGCTGGTAATTTTCAGCGGCTATTTTTCATTTGGCATTTCAGTGTGTTTTTTTTGATAATTGCCTACAGCTTTCCGGTGTGCCAAAGAATTATTTTCTGAGTATATTTTCTGAGCTCGTCTAACTTGAATCTTCCTTGTTTTGTCTGTATATCTGGTCCTCTTTTTTGTGATGCCGTCATGGACTGTGAAGGAATTTCCGTAGAAATGACTGAATATGAATCTAAGGAATTTAGTGGCATAATATCGTAGGTACTTCATCATATTTCGTTTTCTTGACATTTATGTTTTCCTCGTCAGAATTAACAACGCCTGTAGTTAAGTTCTTCATATGAAAAGTAAGCATCGAAATGACCATTTGAAAGATTTTGTGTAAAGCGAAGACGTTTTATCGGGTAACCTGGAGTACCTGCATTTACATACAATTCACCGTTACGATAAACTTCGAAAATACCATACCAACTAAATCTTACATCCAGTTACTTATCTTAATTTTATTATTATTCAAAATGTTACGTAAGACTGTTTAAAAAATATTGTTTTATAATTTATGTTTTCGTTTGTACCAATTTGTGTCAGTAGATGTCGTTGTACGTATATAAATCACATAATTGATACGCTAATATAGGATTAAGTTATCACAATGGAAAAAAAATAAGATATTTTATACAAACATGGATGATAACATTTCACCAATACAGGGATGAATGTTGTATTATTGTTTGAGAAAGTATTATATTAAATTATTTTTTTTACCTACATTTTTTACTAAAATAAACCACTATGTAAAATCTTTCCGTAAAATAAATAACCGCTATTTGCTCTGTTAGAGCTTGTTTTTCTAATTTCTAACACCGAGTTGCGAGTAAATTAGGATGCGCAGTAAGACTTCAAAAATCCTGAACACGATAAAGAACACTTGACTCGACCCTAAACCGTAATTTGAGGGTAGTTTTGGAAAACGACTAATGCGTATCTTTATTATTTATTTAAAAGTGTATTCGTGCAAAGTTTCAAGTTTATTAACCAGAAAAATAAGATTCTACCATACAAACTTTAACACCCCCTAAATCTTGCACTGGGGGGTAAAGTTTACGATATTTGTTTTTCAGTACAACTGAAAAACAAATATCGTAAACTTTATAACTAATTTAGGTTAATATTTGTAGTAAGTTTTGAGTTAATTGGCACACGAAAAAATAAATTGCATACATACGAAATCCCCCCTTTTTACCCCCTTAGGGGCTGAATTTTGGAAAATCCTTTCTTAGTGCTCGCCTACGTTATAAAAGGAAGCCTTGTGCAAAATTTCACGCTCCTAGCCCCAGCGGTTTCGGCTGTGCGTTGATATGTCAGTCAGTCAGTTTCTCCTTTTATATATATAGATAAATTAAGTTTGATTAATTATTCACAATAATATTATAAAGGCGAAAGTGTGTATGTACAGACTTTACATGTATGTATGTATGTTTGTTACTCTTTTACTCTCAAACGATTAAAGGTATTTAGATGAGATTTGGCACGAGGGTAAGCATGGTCTAGAGTAGTATTTTTATCCCAGCCCCCCCTAGCCATATTACAACCATTTGGTTTCGATTCTCTTTTCATTGATCGCCTAAAGTCGGCCACGCCTCCTACTCCTTTGTTTTGATAGCGTGACTAATTGAGATGACATCAGAAGTTCAGAACAAAGGAATCAGCAGCGTGGCCGACTCGAGGCGATCGACGAAAAGAGCATCGAAACGAAACGGTTGTAATTTGGCTAGGGGGGCTGAAGTATGTTTGTTCCCTTGGGATAATTTTCTACTTTCACTCTTAAACTGCTCGAAGTTTGAAGTTGGTGGTATATAAAGCCGTTGGCATGCGCCTGATAAATCCCAGGTTGTCACGGATTACCATCCCATCGGACTATGAGAGCAAAGGAATAGAGGGTGCACCTGTGTTAGCTCACCCGGCTCATAGTGCTCACTATAAATTTCCTGCGTACATTCTTATCTCCGTTGAGATTGACCACCATGATCAGTGTTCAGAATTTTTTTATCAGACTATAAAAAGGAGGTTATATGTTCGGCTCACTAATATCGCGGTCTTTGACGCCATCTGTTTGCTGAGCGCTAACTCTACAGATTGCGTTAAAAATCATTTTTTTTTTTTCAGAATTTCGTTTAGTTACGGTATTGGACTAAAGGTGCGAAATATTGTTTTGATCTGATAATGAACTGATATTGAACTCGAAGATGTAGAACGGAATTCCTCATAGGACAGATTAAAGCTATTTTGCATTTTTAGTGTGTTTTTTACATCGAAGTCGATTGTATTTGTTTGCAAATAGTTTTTTTATTAATGTGCAACTGGCAAAATGTAGGCAGGTACCTAACGTAATACAGGTATTTACCTCTTCGGTTATATACATATGTTAGCGAGGTCTGGCGACTAGGAATGCATCGTTAGCTTAATATATGGCCCTGGACGTCGTCCAGTTGGACGGTAGCTCACGGATTCTACACTTTACGGGTTCACTATATATGGGCTGGTGACACGTTTGGTTATACCTACTAATAGCAACAGGAATACTATGTGACTATAAATCATACTTCTATTTGCGGTGGAAATAGGCTTTTGCACTGTGGATTTAGAATGTGATTTTGAACTTTTGATAATGTATTCAAAACTGTTTTGGGCCTAGATTTTATTCTTTTTATTATTTATAAGCACGCGTTTGACCACTATCTCACCTGATGGTAAGCGATGATTTGACCGACGATGGAGCACGCTTGCCTAGAAGTAACCTATTCACTCTTGATTTAAAGACCCCTAGGTTGTAGCTATCAGGAAACACAGACTCCGGCAGGGAACTCCACTCCTTAGCTA
This sequence comes from Mythimna pallens, assembly GCA_961205895.1. Classification (NCBI taxonomy): domain Eukaryota; kingdom Metazoa; phylum Arthropoda; class Insecta; order Lepidoptera; family Noctuidae; genus Mythimna; species Mythimna pallens. The sequence goes on along the minus strand of OY540831.1, from coordinate 8,595,618 downwards.
TACTTTTACTAGGAACGTGTTTTTTTTTATGACGTAGGCAAGCAGTAAGAATGGATTTTTTAAAATTTCAACTTTTAAGGGGGTGAAAAGGGGGAAATTAGTTTGTATGCAAAATTTTAGTCCTTGGGCTCTTATACTTGTCTGATATAATTGTTAATCACAAGCATTTGCCTGCAGCTTCGCTTGCGTAATGAGCTTACGATACAAAAATACCTTATCAAAACTAACCTACTTAAGGGTGATTCTTTGAAACCGAGAGAATGTCTCATTCATCTGGCCTAGTTTTCGCCAAGCAAGCGACTGGGCACAGATGATTGCCTTATTTACTTTTAGTGATAGAAGAAATATTATGCAAATAAAAATATCAAATTGTAAAGAGAAAACTAGGCCAGATGAATGACACAGTCTCTCGGTCTAGTCAGTCTACTAACACTACAATATTAACAAAACTATGAACATAAGCTTTAATTTGGTTTCGATAATTGTTATTAAGCTAATTTTTCTCAGGTGTTCCTTTAGAATCTCACGGGTGTGAACCAAAGTGAGACCTTAGTTATTAGTTTAACATGCTATGTATGTATGGCTTTGTACTGCATTCAAATTGTTATCTAAGTCCAGTTTTAATTTTTTTTAACACTACAACAAGTTTTCAAGATGATAGCTTTTTGTAGTGAATATATTGTGACAGATTGATAACAGTAAATACTATTTTTATTATTTTTCCATGAGAATGATTGTAGGTATCCAGGTCATGACTACCATGAGTTGTGCGAAAGTGTACTCCGGGGCCCTGGAACGAAGGCAAAGAAGGAACAGGAGTGGGTTTTAGTCAGTAAAAGTCTGACAGGCCCTCTCGCTCCGCCCAAGAGAGAGAGAAGTCATTGGATGATTTCCTAAATAAAAAACACGGTCATGACATGACTACATAAATATTAGTTCGAAGTAGAATAGTTTTTCAAACTTTTACATCATATGAGTACAAGTAGAAAATGCATTAACTGAAAATAATGCCCTCACAAACGTACCCTACGTACTACCACATTTTAAGGGTTCCGTACTTAAGAAGGAACATACGGAACCCTTATAGGATCACTTTGTTGTCCGTCTGTCTGTATGGAACGCACGGAGGTATCGAGTTGAAATTAAAACCATAACTTCAAAGTCAACGAAAAAAAAGATATGGCCTTTATGTGTCAAAAACGTTTATTACGACACTGACGAGGAAATCAAAATTCATAGGATACTTCCCGTTGACCTAGAATCCTGAAATTTTGCACAAAGCGAGGTCTTATAGTACAAGTATAGGAATTAGTCTGAAAACAGTAAATTTGTTGTTAGGTACGACACAAAAAGTGTTGCCAGTAATGACATATGGTTCCGAAACATGGTCGCTCACAATGGGCCTCATCAGAAGGCTCAAAGTCACCCAAATAGCAATGAAAAGGGCTATGCTTGGAGTTTCCTTGCGTGATCGAATCAGAAATGAGGATATCCGCAGGAGAACCAAGGTTGCCGACATAGCACGAAGAATCGCCAAACTTAAGTGGCAATGGGCAGGGCACATTGCTCGCAGGACAGATGGCCGTTGGGGCCGAAAGATTCTGGGGGGCCTTCCAACCCTGTGTCTGCCTACAAGGTGGACCGAAGACCTGGTGAAGGTTGCAGGAATCTGACGGATGCGAGACGCACAGGACCGTTCATTGTGGCGACATTTGAGGGAGGGCTATGTCCAGCAGTGGACGTCTATCGGCTGAAATGGTGATGATGATGATGACGACACAAAAAAAAACTTTTTTGCGATTCGCAAAAAGTTCGGGAATTGAACCGTCCGTGCATGAGTCCGACTCGCACTTGCCCGGTTTTTATTACATTTCAACCCCTATACCGAGCTTGTCAGTGTAAATCTTTCATTACTTGCGGCGTTCAGTGTTTGTTGCGTATCTTTCCTGTCTGGCGTTCGTTCAGCTTTGCCAACCGACCGTGGCTTGCACTGACATACACTTTCAAGCACCACAGAGTACGACTTTATGTTTTTATTGTTTCATATTTTTCATTGTACCTGCATTGTATTGTTTGTAATAAATTCACCTAAAACTTGATATTTGAATTTGTTTCTAAGGATAGCCGAAATAATTAATTATATCTTGATATTCCTGTTTTAAGCCGATATTAAGTGTATATTTCACATTTATCAATTGTATGAGAAATGTTTTTTTCAATAAGGAGTGCACTTGATTTTAGATTTCCCAGGGACCTTAATATCGACTGGTTCTGCACCAGTGTGGCGACCTTACGACGGCAAATGACCTAAACATTTTTCAATGATAACTAACTTTTGTTGTTACTAAAGTACTATTTATAGGTTTTTTTTAAATCTGTGATTGGAGGTTTAGAGGTATGTGGGACAGAGAGTAAAGCCCCACAATATTTTTTTGTTTCGCAGCCTCTTTGCTCCGGACCATGGCCTGTACCAGGGCCCGGCACGAGAGGTCGCTGCTGCCTATCGCCCCATGAGGAGACGGTGGTGCTTCGCCCAAACAGGGCACACCTCCACCGTATGCTCCACCGTGTCCTCAAAATACTAGTATCAAGCTGCATTCCGCTTTATTAGAAGCCGACACCAACCAAGGAAAAGGCAAATACGTAAAGGTAAGTGTTTTCAAAGAAATTAAAAAGACATCCTTAATAAAAATATACAACCGCCACGAAAAACCCAAAGCAGGGGAATTTATTATGACAGCGGCTGTAATTTTTGCAGTCAGCGAGCCACTAATTTACGTTTGCGTTGTACCAAATGAGATGTTATTACCTACGGGTCCTGGTAGCCTGGTAGCTAGCATATTGTTCACATTACATTGATGGTCGAATAAAGGAGAAAAAAGGATGAATGTGTTTGCATTAATCATTCGCTTACTGCGATAATGCCCTATCTTGGCGTGTTTCACGATAACCTGCGTGTGTGTTTCAAGTTCAAAATCAAAAAGATATAATCTTGATTTTCCATTTAAAAATTTGCTATAATTAATAAATAAATTATGTAAATTAAATTCTCATTTCTCAATAATTATTTTTTTTATAATATTTGTATAAGGTTTTAATTGTTATCTGTATTTTTTGTTGTGTATTTTATATTGTATTGATTGATAAATTGCAATTTTAAATTTAAGTACATATTTTGTAAATATTTATCACAAAGCAAATGTTATGTACTCCGTTATTGTAACATACATCAGACCACCACGATAAAATCGATTCGTTTTTGTTTTTTAATGTTATATGTATTTTAATGTGGCAGTACTTAATAAATAAATAAATAAATCATAATCATGATATAGCATGATCAGTAGGAACAATTAGTATAAAAATCTAAATTTTTAAAACTACCTAGTGATATTGAAAGCGTCAATATTAGGACAAATCGCTATTTATTTCAAGGGGCGGGGGAAGGTTGTTGTGTTGAACGAATGCAACATCATTAACATCATTTTAGTCGAAAGACGTCCACAGCTAGACATAAGCCTCCTCCAGAGTCACTACAACGACCGATGCTGTGCGTCTGCTCTCGTGCATATCACTACAGTACACGCGCTCTTTTTTTTCCGGTGGGAAAATCATCCAATGACATCCCCCGCCCTTGGGCGGTGCGAGAGGGTGTGTCATGCTTTTACTGACTTAAAACCCACTCCTGTTCCTTCTTTGCCTTTCATACCAGGACCGAGTCTTCCTTTTAGAAGCAGACCCTTGGTCCCAGTAGGCTTCGACCCTGCTGGGCCCCTACGGTTTGCTGACATCTCCTTAAGGCGCGCGTGGAACAGTACGCGCCATCGATGACTTGGGCTCGGTCTGGCCGGTTACCGGACAATCAGACGGCCAGCTACCCATTGCTCGCCGTCTGCAAGTCCGCGCCTTCTGTGGCCGGAAATCGGGATCGGGATCCCGGCTGCTGGAGCGAGAGGGCCGCGCCCTAATTTTCTTGTATAACTCACGTGTGGTGAACATTAAAAACGTTTTCATTTATATATTTTTAGGTTAGTTTAGTCGAATTAAAAAGTGTTTAAATATTGTATAGTATTTATTTGTTACTATAAATAATATATAGCACTTTTACATTTTATTTTAATAAAGCCGAAATAAAACATACTTTTTAAAAGGAGGGAAAAAAGCCATGAATTTTACTATGTATAAAGATATTTTTGTTTATTTTTTTATTATTATTAAAACAAATCTATTCATTTTGATAAAAAATTGAGCAAACTAGGACTTGAACGTCCAGACAAATCCGTTTATTGCATGTTTTGCAGAATTTTGAAGCTGAACGATCACGTGTGTGGGTTGAGATTCCATCCCAAGCGCATTTCAGCCTTTTGTATTTGCACAATTATGCCTACATCGACTACTATGGTACTCTTCTCACCTTAAACCTTGTTTGCTTAACTAGGATTACAATAAGTGACACAATCTATAATCAAATACTTTAAACAATATGGATATAAACATTGATCTGGGACGAGTACTCATTCCACGAGTGTTTTTTTTTTGGTTGGGAAAATCATCTAATGACATCCCCCGCTCTTGGGCGGAGCGCGAGATAGTGTCAGACTTTTACTGACTAAAAACCCACTCCTGTTACTTCTTTAACATTTTATTCAGGGCCCTGGGGATCTCTTTCGCATCACCCATAGCCCCAGTAGATCCCACAAGTGTACTATAGTGATACTGAGACTGCACTTGAAAATGCAGTAGTTAAAAAAACAACCGTCGATACAAAGAATGGTAATGGATTGGTGGTAATGTTTGGCAAAAGGAAGGCACTTACGAAGTTTTAAGTATTATATATTGTTTAACAAAATGGATGCCATCCCGCAGATTATTAGTAATTATTACGAGAAAAACTAAGACAATTACTCGACACAATTACTTGACAGAGGTTATTCGGCGTACGTTCTCAGATTACATTTGAGACCTCACGCTGAATAATCTCAACTACAATACATTTATATTGGCAATTGTATATTAACGAAAAAAACATACAGCAAAAAATATGGAATAAGAGCAGGTGTACATTATCAAAATACTATGTAACGAAGACAAGTATTCATTTTATTATTATAATTTTTGATAGTCATAGTCATAGTAGTCATAGTAATTTATTGGTAAGGGATTCTAACAAGTCATATACAGAATGTTACATAAAATTAGTTAACAAATGATTACATAACAATGTCAAATAATAAAAAATGTCAAACAAATAAAAGAAAATACAAGAAAACAAAATGAATCGAAGTCAAATCACAAATTAAAATAAAAACAATTAGTATTAAAACTTAAAATAATTTTCATATCAAATTAATATTTGCGTCAAATTTTAATTAAAATAAATCATAGATTCGTCAAACGAATAAAAATCTTAAACATAGACTAGCTTACTAGACTAGTTTCACCCACTGGATAAGGGATGATGTAGTCGACGATGAAGCACGCTTGCCTAAAAGTAAGGTTGTAGCTATCAGTAAATACAGACTCCGGCAGGAAATTTCACTCCTTAACTGTACGCACAATAAATGTGTCTGTCATCTAAATGACGTAAATTTTGCCTCAGTAGTGACAAGGCTTAACATATTATAATATTCGATGTGTGTCTTTCCATCCGTATACATGAGGTCCATTACGGTAATTAATAATCCATTAACGGACCCACACTTTGCTTTGGAGTATGAAGCCTTGCTTCACCAATAAGCTTTAATTTATATATTAATACACATCGAAGACCAACCAAACTGCAAGTGGGAATTAAAGCATATGTCACATATTTTCTAATTGTTTTATATCGATAGTCACTTTTTAGTGTTCTGACAGTTTTCATAACACTAAAAAGTGAATATAGAGATAAAAATTCAGTTTTGTTATTATTATTTTTTCTATCGATCAATAAAAGAACCATAGCTATCTAATAGTGTGAATAATTATGAAATAATAACACAACGCTATTTGTTTGCGCAATTCAGGCGAATGATTGCAAACTATTTGAAATTTGGCTGTCGCACGGGTATGGATTAACGTGTCGTGTGGAAAGATAGGTCGGAATAACTCTTCTCTTAAAGAATGGTTTTCACAAAACCTGGTTAGTCCACGGCACAGCTCAACACACGATGGCATGGTTTTTCGAACCATAAACATAAATTTTCACACTATTTAAAAATTTATGAACTATGGTGCAGCGCGCACAGTTCAATTATTTAACGCCATTGAAAAGTGTAGGTGTTATTGAAATGTTATTTCACAAACAATTACCTGGGTAGCTCAATCCCTTTCATTCGAATAATTCGAATATTGCAACAAGCCAAAAAAAAAAACCATCGCTCATAGAAACCGCGTAACCACTATTCATTTAACCGATATAAAAGCATAAGCATAATGAAAAATTTTGGTGATATAACAACTTCTAAGAGGATATGCGACGTGTTCGAAAAATAAATAATCTTGCATAAAAATAAATAAATTAACAAAGAATAACGAATATCAAAACTAAGACAGAAAATCAATTAAATAGATATAAAAAACGTAACTTCACTTCCGTAGTCAATCTTACACGTTTTTTCCAGGATTAATGAGTAAAAGTTAACGTATGGTACGGCAAAAGTATAGCTTTCAATCAGTGATATTTTTTTATAATATCCTTACTATGATGTCTTAAATCGTAATAATTCCGATTTGAGAAAGGATAGTGTTAATCGGCGTGTATATCTTCGTCTCTAACGCTGGTATAATAATGATTTTAATACGTTATGATAGGGCTCTTGCACTTCTTATGGTGGAAGTTTACTACGCTGAGGTGGAGCACCACCGTGTTCTCGTGGAGGCGATGGGCTGCGGTGACCTCTCACGTCCGGCCCTGGTTCAGGCTGTAGTCTGGAGCGAGAGGGAAAAGGAGGCAGTTATCTCTTGCTGGTGCACTAGCCCTGGGTGTCGGGAATCCTAGGGCGTCCAACCAACACAACAGTATTTGTTATCTTTATTTTATTGAAATTATTTTGATATGCATTAAGCATTAAGTCCGCCTTTGTACCTTTTGTTGTATGAAGATTAAATGAATAAATAAATAAATCTATATAAATACTTTAAACTAACAGAAATAATCTTGCATAGACATTTAACAAACTTAATAAAGTTTTATATGTATTTGTACTTTTTCTGTCAGAAACTAAGAACCCATTGCATGCAATATGCATGTTGCGTTTTCGATATTCCGTGATTGCATATAAATGAGTTTATTTATAAACTGAAAGCAAGCCAAACATATTGTGAGCACTTCTCTTAAACGAGCTTGTAGCCACACACTCTGCATAACATGAACGTAACACAATTCCAAGGCTTTTTTAAGATGGGAAATCATTTGACTTCTCCCGCTTTAGATTTAGTCAGCGCAAGAGGCCGTGTCAGACATTTACTGAATAAAACCACACCTATGTTCCTTTAGTTGCCTTTTGCGTTCTAAAACTACGAGTATCCTTTTCATAATTTTTCCCATGGCCCTAGCAGGCATCGGCCCTGTTGAGCCCCTACGGTTTGCTGAAATCTTTTTGACGAGCGGACGATGAGCTATCCATTGCTTGGCATCCGTAAGCCTGCACCTACGGTGATATGATGACAATACCACGCATATATTCCACTTTCGGGTAGGCAGAAGTGAGTGATTAATTCCATGTACTTTTGGAGAATGATCATATTTCAGATTTTTGTTTGCTACAAAGAATTACGCAGAAAAGCTTGTTTCGTGACTCATATCAAAGGGTTTAGTGGGGTCTTGCGCTGAGGTTTTCCCGCGAGAGGTCACCGCAGCCCATTGCCTCCACGAGAACACGGTGGTGCTCCACCTCAGCGTAGTAAACTTCCACCATAAGAAGTGCAAGAGCCCTATCATAACGTATTAAAATCATTATTATACCAGCGTTAGAGACGGAGATATACACAACGATTGACACTATTCTTTCTCACATCGGAATTATTACGATTTAAGACGTCATAGTAAGGGTATTATAAAAAGATACCACTGATTGAAAGCTATACTTTTGCTGTACCATAAGTTAAATTTTACTCAATAATCCTGGAAAAAACGGTTGCAGTAAGATTGACTAAGGATGCGAAGTTAAATCTTATAAATCTATTTAATTGAATTTTTATCTTAGACTTGATATTCTGTATTCTTTGTTAATTTAATTATTTCTATGCAAGATCGAAAACGTCGCATATCCTCTAAAAAGTTGTTATATCACCAAAAAAAGGTTTTTTTTTTTGGCTTTATCTGTGTATCTGTTAAGTGAATAGTAGTTACGCGGATTCTATGTGTGATAGTTTTATTATTTTAGGCTTGTTGCGATCAATCAATTATTTCTTTACGTCGTTTAAAAAGTTGAGTCAGTCGAAAATAACTAAACGACTCTACGTTTCTTTTCATGCAAACGACCAGGGAAAAATTCATTTTCTCCACCGTAAAAACACAACTATCAGATAATTTTAATTGTCCGACTTCATTGTGAAAAGTTCACAAAAAGTTCAAATAGATTTCCGAGAGCAAGCGGCGTTCCGTAGCCGTTTTGCATTGTTAGATAAATTCCCGGCGCCGATTCTTTAAGTTCCTTAGTTCTTCCCCGCCATTTCTTTTACTAATTATTACTCCACAGAGGCGGTACTGCGGGAAATGGGCGTAATAAGATCTTTTGTAATCCCATTTATTAATTTTCGTCTGTCATTATTCTCTTCCTTTACAGCGGCGGTCGGTTCTAAACAAGTCGGTTGTGTCGTCCGTGTCGGTCGTGTCGGCGAACGTAATTATATTTCGGAGAGATTTCTATGTCACCCGGATACTATGTTTCGTTTTAAAGCCGTGTTGTTTGTGAGGTAACAAATTGTTATTTCTTAAGACTGGTGCAGACGATCGACTAAGCTGTGCTGTTGTTTCAATGACGCAATGTTGTGTTGTTTAATTTAATGAGAAAACTGTTTACTTGGTCGTTTACTCGTATAGACTTGCAGAATGGCCCTTGATTTGAAAACTATATTATATAACCACCCTTGTCGAAGATAAATAATTATTGAAAATTTAGACTGAAAACTTTATTTTATTAGCAAAATGATGTACCTAAATAAACTATTAAAATCAGAAATCTGTATGAATTTTATTAAAAGGATATTTCTAAAACTACATATTTATTTTGAATTCGATATTTAAAATATAGAGCAATTAAACTGCTACCAAAAATTTTTTTTTTTCTTGTGGTGTTGTCAGTTTTGTAATTGGACAACTACTCTCTCTTTCTCTTCTCTTTTTGAAAAACTTTTCCCTACACTAGGAATTACTTCCGTACTGTGAGTACATTCACAAACAGGTGAACACGAGGCACCTAGATCCAGAACACCTATCCGTAGGCCATGAAAATATTTGTCCCGTGCGTAAATTGAACCTGAGACTCGCAGTGCAGCAGCCAATTGCTCAAACACTGCGCCAACCGTTTCATCTAATCGTTACCACTTATCGTCATGCTAGACAAAACTTCATTAACCTTAACTATCTGTTTTAGTATCCACAGACATACTAAAACATGATGCCCGATCTCAAATCTGTATCTAACTACTCAGACATTATTCGACCAAATCCAAATTCCATTACGACTAGACGTTCTGTAACTAAACTGAAACTTCAGATACAAAGCACAATCCACCGCTATCATTGTGAGCGACTAATTACAGACTAAGTTCACCTATCTTATGTCGCTCTAATCTACTGTATTCGCTACTTAAGGATCAAGGCGGTGCGGTACTGTATGTGTGCTGAATGAACTTAATGTGATCGGTAATTTGGAGACCGTATTTACGTTAGTTTGATGCAGAGTTTTCGGGGGTTTGATTTTTGTTATCATGGTTTACTGTTTTTAATATATGTTGAATATTTTTAGCATATATGTAGGTTAAAAACGGGGCATTGGTGGTTCAGTGGTAACGGTCCTACTTACGAGTTGTAGGTCGCGGGTTCGAACCTATTCAAACTCAAACAGACGCCTTACTTTGTGTAGTTTATTTTATCAACACAGCTCTCAAATCGGTGAAGGAAAACATCGTGAGGAAACCATGTCCTAGAATGTCCTAGAACCAAAAATTTAAAGACATGATCTCTACCAATCCGTACTGGACCCGTGTGATAGATTATGACCCATTTCGTCTCCTAGAGAGAAGGCCTGAGTCTCAGCAGTGGGTTCCCACTTATTACATGGCTGATTATGCTTATGCTTATATTTTTTTTTTTGTATTTAGCCTTGTGCCAAGAGAAAAAGATGGCAGATATCTATCTCTCTCTTTGCCCTCGTCTCTTACCGTTACGCGGGTATAGCTTTTTAAATCATCCAGCTCATTTCACTTAGCTGTTTATCATCGTCATCTATAAAACTAAGTTGTTGCATGTCCTTCTGGATAGTTGTTATCCAGCAGTCTACCTCTCCCCTTCTTTTTTGTAGCCCTGGAAAGGTCTGCGCGTTTGATGTTTTTTTAACCCATGCGACCACAATCTATACTTTTGAAAACCTACTACTTGGCCTAAATGAAGTATCGATCGTCTATCGCCGACAGCGATTGTTTAATAGTTCCTTATCTATGAAACTGACGATTTCGATCCTAAAAATGTTGACTATTTATAGTTTTCATTTTGTCTCGAACTTAAGGTGCATCTACTACGAATAGATCTTTAACGTTAACGGAACTTTTATAGTTCTAGATCCATTCATCGTTCTATACTACTACTATATCATCATCATCATCATCATCGTCATTTAAGCCGAAAGACGTCCGCTGTTGGACATAGGCCTCCCCCAAGCGTCACCACAACGACCGATCCTGTGCGTCTCGCATCCACCGCATACGAACTACTATGTATCACACAAATATTATAAAGCTGAAAGTTTGTGAGCGTGTAACGGTATGTGTATGTATGTTTGTTACTTCTTCAAGCTCGAATGGCTGAACAAATTTAGATGAAATTAGACACACAGGTTGATAATGTCCTATGATAGCACATTTAATAACTTTTTACCCCGTGAGTATGTTTCCATATGACAATTCTCTAAATTAACGTGGGCGAGGCCGCTTTTAGCAGCTTATAAAATATAAATGTTCACTCCATTTGTGTTCTTCTGAAAAATATATTCTACAAAATGGTTTTTTTTTTTAATGTAATAGTTTCTCTTTCCAATACACACAGTAAAGGCAGTCGAATGAATTCATCCATTTTATTAATGTATGGACCTTTAAAGCGAAAGGTAGAAACTTTGATGGGCTGACGAATCCATCGTAATAATCTATATATATAAAAAGAGAAACTGACTGACTCACTGACATATCAACGCACAGCCGAAACTACTGGGACTAAGAGCGTGAAATTTTGCACAACGCTTCCTTATATGGCGTAGGCGAGATGAAACGGGGGTTCAAACTTTGTATGGAGAAACCTATCTTCACGCAGGCGAAGCCGCAGGCAGAAGCTTGTATAATATATTCCACAACTTTCACACAAAGTCAAAATAATACCTATTTAGGTATATAAGTATGATTATCAGTTGTCTAGTAGTCCGAGCACAAGCTCTGCTTATTTAACAATGTGTATGTTTTTAGAAATCTAAAAACATACACATTGTAGACAAATTAAACCCAGACACAGAAAAAATGATCGTGCTTATTACACTAACATTTGTCTTTGGTGGGAATCAAACCCATGGCCTCCGGCTTAGCAGGCAGGGCCACTAACTACTAGACCAACAGACCCCGTTATCACCAAGATTTTACGTTCACCCGTAACGAGTTAAACCAACAATTTCCGTATCACTTTCTCTTCGCCACCAAAATGAAAAGAGAATGAAAACGCTCATATATTACCTTGAGTGCCAATTAATTCATGTGAGGAAAATGTAATGTATCTAATTATCTAGATTGTCTCGCGTTGCCTTGAACTGCCGCCTTAAATAGGAGGCTTTCTGGTTAAATAAATATTCGTAAAAGGAGTAAATCTGTGTCTTAAAGAAATATGGTAAAATTATGAACGTCGCATTTTATGACAGTATGCAATATATGAATGTCTACTGTATAAATCAAAGAGTTTTGTAGAATTCCATCCAGATTGAAACCATCACGATTTCAATCTCTTAAAGACTCCACTTATTTATAGCGGTGATGGTTTAATATGGAGCATGCTGGATTAGGGAAATGATTTTACGATGATAAATATACTTAAAGCTAACGATAAAATATCAAAATATTTTTATATCCAGGTTTTTGGTTATTTTTTCAAATGTTTTTGCAATCCATGAACGTGACTATCTGATCAAAAACCAACACCGTGCTTTGCACGTTCAAATGTTTCACAAACAAATTGTGCAACAGACAGAAAAGATTCAGTTTTGAAACGCAAGTAACAAGCGCTTGAGATTAGTGTCAATAACAAAAAAATATGACATCTTTCAGTAAATGAGACTATCATTGTAGTGAACTTGATATGATGAGTCGGTAATTTGAAGGCTGTAATTACATTAGTTTGATGTTGAGTTTTGGGGAGTTTGATTTAAAAGTCAAGTCTTAATAGTTTTGTAGTAGGTAAGTGTCCATTTCATAGTAACACTGCTGGTGGGAGACGCTTAAACCTCGTAATGTTTACATCGAACTGTCGGAGAGCCTCTTGCCTAGATACGAGTTGCCATGGCCAACCTGGAAAATTTTAAACAGACTTCCCACCCAGGTTGGGCGCAGCAAAGATAATCTCTACAGGCGGGGGTTCTTAAATGGCTCCGATCTTCAGTGTTTATGCGGCGTCTCTCCGCAGTTCATGTCCCATATTCCATCTTGCGTCAAGTGAATCATTGAAGTAATCAAAGGTGAACAGATTTATGAAACAAAAGCTTGAATTCCGGTAGGTGTTAAATTTCGTATTTGTAAAATTTACTGTAAATAAATAAAGTTGCATTTATTTTATGACTTTCGAAACAACGAGGAATCACGCGGGCTTGTACAAAATCATAACCAATTAATAGTGGCCCTAAGACTGATTCCCTATGGAACAACGCAAAACATCATTCACGATCCCCTTTGTTGTAGATCAAGTAAATTGTAGTTTTATACCACCAAGTAGAGCCTGATGACGAGGCACAGGCGGGTCGGCACCTTTTGATTTTTTTTTACCCTAATCGTAAAAAAATTAACACGTACATTATAGACGAAATATTACTTGAAGCTGTTATAATTAAGCGTTCGATAAAAAAAGGATATCGAATGTTAAATCTTTTTTTGTTGAGATAACACTTTCAAGTCGCATATGTTCAAATAAAACACACGATTTTCTGACTCGCTCAACATTTTACATTTCAAAGTAACCTCCGAAGTCCACTCTTTTCATATGAAAATTGCGCAATCTGATAGAAATCAGTGTTGCGGGTAACTCAATTGTCATATGCTCAGCAGTTGTCCCGACCAACGTTTTAAAGTAACCTAATGTGTGTTCACGGACGATATGTGGGTGACAGGGTTGACCAACGTTTGTAATTGGCAGAATATTATGCCTTTTGACAGTATTGAACTTATGAATATGGAAGCGATATTATCATATGTCAGAATTAATAAGTGAGGGATCCCAGAAACGGCTAAATAGATTTGGATACATTTTGGTTTGCGGTGTTCTTGACATTTACATCTAAACTATTTAAACTAATAGGTATTATAAAGAGAAAAGATTTGTTTTTTTTATTTGTTTGTTTGTTACGATTTAAATCAAAAGCTACTTGACCGATTTTAAAAAATCCTTCGAAAGCTACATATCCACCAAGTAACATGGGTAAGTAATATATGGTATAATTATAAAATCTCTAATATTTACAAGATATAACAACTGAATTTATAATTTTATTTGATATAACGACCAGTTAATACAGTAAACGAAAGAATAAAAGCTTTTTATAAATCATAATGGCTTTTAACTTTACATAACTTGATTCACTAACATTAGAAGAGAATCTGGCGCTCGGCGGCCGCTGCCGCTTCGCTGGCTAGCCTATGCGCTTTAACGGTCACTATTCTAACCTAACCTAACTCACATACATGATCACTTCGTTCGCCATCGCGGCTCCGTAGCTGCGTTATTATATTACTCTAACGTTTTTCAATACGCCGCATTAACTTGTAATACTAACAGTATTTTATACAATACAGATTTTTTTTTTTTTAGGTGGGAAAATCATCTTATGACAAATCCCGCTCTTGGGCGGAGCGAGAAATAGTGTCAGACTTTTACTGACTAAAAACCCACTCCTGTTCCTTCTTTGCCTTCGTCCCAGGGCCCCGGGTTTCACTCCCAGGGCCCCGGGTTTCACATACAATACAGCTGCGACAAATATATATTTTAAACGATAGACCTAATGATTCTCGATGAAATAAACTTTATATCCAATAACGTTATAGAGTATATAAATTTTAAATGTAAAGAAATTACACCAACAGTTGGTATATCTCACGTTTAATATGTCTTGTGAATGTTATTGAAATGAAAACATACCAAATAACTTTATATGATACGAGACGCACCCACTAACATAGGCTATATTATAATTATTTTCAAATAAATTAGAGGTATTTATACCTAAAGTATCAAAATGTTGCCTATTAAAGTGCGTATAATTTTGCGTGCGCTTCAAAAACAATTGATAATAAAACAAAATGATTTCCTTTTTTAAATTCGTATAAACCAGCGCTTGACTGCAATCCTACCTGATGGTAAACGGTGATGCAATCATTGATGATAAGGCGCACTAGTTTACTAAGAGTCTATTCACTCTAGCCTTGACACTTAAATTATAGTTGGACGGGAAGACCGCAGCAGAGAAATTGTTTCAGTCCTTCAATGTACGCGGTATAAAAGACGAAGCAAAACGCTTAGTCCGGACCGTTGAAGTTTCAACAATTTAAGCGTAGATACTCGCCGTAAGCCGGGTTGTCCGATGATAGAAAGGAGATGGCGGAATCAAGTCATACAATTCACACGATCAGACCTGTGCTTTGTATAACATTAAAAGCTGTCCCGGTGTGAAGTACCGTTAGACTTTTGCAAGAACGCCTAGTTTCCTAGCAGCTGGCTTGGCTGTGGGCTAAATGAACCGCCCAAAATTGAGGTCTAAGGAAAATTTCAACTCCCAAGAGCTGAAGGTGGTCGGTGCACTCCAGGGATACAGTCTGAAAAGCAGGAGCCAAAGTAAACGGGCTCCTTTTGGCGGTAACGAGACACGCTTGTGTTACGGCGGCGTTGTACCATATTGGTTTCGCCTCACTTGGAGACCGCCTGAAGTGAGACATTCGTACACTCTACCACAGCCTCTCGTTATTTATTATTAATGTTCCTTACTAGCCCGAGCATCTGGCAGATATCTCTCTACAACTGTGCTATCATCTGCATACCCATAGATACCGGGCATCAGCAGATCGTTAGTATGCAGCAGGAAAAGAGTGGCAGAGAGAACTGACCCCTGAGGAACTCCGGCATTAGTCGTCATGGGCTCTAATGAGCATCTATCGACAACAACTCGGAGAGACCGTTCACTCTGGAAGTTCTTTATCCAGTTAATCAGACCAGGGGAAATGCCGTACGCTGGAAACTTACTCAAAAGGCTGGCGTGCCATACCCCGTCGAAGGCATTCTTCTCGAGGGCCTCTCCCCACATGTGAGTTTTTTTTTTTTAGGTAGGAAAATCATCTTATGACAAATCTCGCTCTTGTGCGGACGAGAGATAGTGTCAGACTTTTACTGACTAAAACCCACTTCTGTTTCTTCTTTGCCTTCGTCCCAGAGCCCCGGGTTTCATTTTCACATGTGGCCCCAGTAGGCTTTGACCCTGCTGGGCCCCTACGATTTGCTGACATCTCCTTGAGGCGCGCGTGGAACAGTACGCGCCGTCGTCGACTTGGGCTCAGTCCGGACGGTTACCGGACGGTCGGACGGCGAGCCACTCATTGCTCGCCGTCCGCAAGTCCCGCCTACGTTGGCCAGAAATCGGGATTGGAATCCCGGCGGTGGTTAGGGCGTGAGGACTGTTGCCTCAGGCGATTGGCCGCCTCCTTTGCTAGCATTACTGCTTCGCAGAAGGTGGCGACCGCCTGCCACTCCTCCTCGTTCCGGACCATGGCCTGTACCAAGGCCCGGTGCGAGAGATCGCCGCCGCCAATCGCCCCCACGAGGACGACGGCGTTGCTCTGCTCAAGCGGAGCACACCTCCACCGTGTCCTCCAGGCGGTCCACACAGTGGTGACACCCGGGCGTCGCTTCCACACGAATCCAGTGCAGGAACTTCCCGAACTTACCGTGTTCGGTGAGAACCTGCGTCATGCGGAAGGTGAGGACGCCGTGAGGTCTTTCCAACCAAGCCTCAAAGATGGGACTTACCCTCATAATTGTGGCGTGCCCACCCACATGTGGGTGGTATACACTTATAGGTCCCCAGTAGACCGATTGTGGTGAAACCCGTACTGTCGTTCACTGAGGAGATCGTTATCTTCCAGGTATGTCATGAGGCGCAAGTTCAATATACGCTCCATAATCTTGCACAGTATAGAGTTTATTAGATTAGTATTAGATAATACTTATAAAAATAAGCAGGTTTGTCGTCATAATTACGAAATATCATGTATTATGTATTTATGCCTGCCTATTATTTGGACTAATGTTTAAAGAGATAATTCGAAACTCAACAGCGCACATAGGTACAGGAATTTAGTAATTTACCAGTCGAACGAAATGCGAGATCGTCATTTAAGGACGATAGCCGAGCGCTTATTTAATACTGATCTCATCTAAGTTTTTAATCATCAATCTGAATTAATTTTACTCAAGGACCCATGAACGGTTTAGCTTATTAAAGCTAATTATTATTAATTATTTATTTATTTTGAGCATTAACTCATACACAAAATCCGTGTTCCCTTTTTTCCGGTTCCAAGATCTGTTCTTAGTGAGTCCCAAGTAAGGTTACTTCTTCTCGATCAATAAAATAAAATTGTTTTTACTAGTTATAACAGGTTACAGTGTGACTGACATGTAGGTGTTCTCTACAGACATAGTAATGACAGGATGAGCGGTAACGATATCCGTTAAGGTATATGAGCGTATGATACTCGTACTTATCCTTAAAGGTAAATAAAAATTAAGTTCCAAATGTATACATTAGCGCATTACTTCAGAACTGTTGTATCTATTTGGCTAATTATTATTTGAATACAGTAAAAAAAATTGCAACCGGGCGAAGCCGCGGCTGGCAGCTAGTTTAATAATAATTCACTTAAAGAAAACTGTGGATCCTTTAGCTCACAGTTTGGTTTTGAAGGAAACAAAAGATAAGATTAAATAAAATTCAAGTTACCATCAGACGATTGAAATAACTTCCAATATTTTTCCTCATAATCCAATACCTTTGGTAAAGGACGTATAATAAAATCTGTTTCTGCTCCAAACAACAATAGAAATACAACCACTGCAATAGTAATATATTTCGCCCAGCAACCCTGCATGTAATCGACCAAGCGGACGGAGACGTCAATTGGGTTTGGGTTCCCCGCTCGATATGCAGATGGCCCCTCGTTAGTTGTCCGCTCTTATGTACCCACCTTTACAAAGTCGTGGCGCCTAATACATTTACTTGGAGCGAAATTGAAACATGCTGTATGTAACTGGTCTAAAAGTGACTGTGGAGTGTATAGCCAGTGCTTAATTTTGAATATGGAATGAGGATGGCGAAATTGCAATTTTGGTCTTTGTCTGGTCACTGACGTGAGGTCTAAGCTATTTTAAGTCTTTCCACATTCTGTTTTCAGTTATTTCATTCTCCTTTCTGAGTTGTCTCAGTCCTGTCTAAGTAGATTAGGTTTCTGATAATTCTATGTTGAAATGTCACCTTTACAAAGGGCATTTTTTACAAGAGACAATGGGGGAGGGACTTTAGGTAGAAACTTATTAGGACGGTTCGTAAATTAAGGCAATTGAAACCATTCTCGTTTTTAGCACGGTAGCGGAGTATAGATTTGCATATTATATTAGTAATTTGTCCTATAAAGATTGGAAATAATGAAAAGGCATATTCGCGTGTAAAGTGTATGATGTTTAAATGATAAATCGTTCTAAATTTACTGACTGAATTTTTTTCTATTTATTTCGTATGTACCGCACAACCATTGACCTATTTTATTTTTTAATTTTAATCATCATCTTCCTGCCCTTGTCCCGTGTTATTTGGGGTCGTCGCAACACGTTTTCTTCTTCCATTCTGCCCTGTCATTCGTCATACTATCACTAAGTTCGTCTTCTTTCATATCACACTTCACACAATCCATCCATCTTTTCTTTGGTCTCCCTCTCCCTCTCCATCTATCCACATGTAAACTCATAACTCTTTTAGTAACATGCGTTTCATCCCTCCTCTTCACATGACCATACCAAGACAAACGATTCCCTTTCAACTTTTCAGGCACGAGCGCCACTTTCAAACTTCCCCTAATATACTCATTTCTCACTTTATCCATTCTCGTTACACCACACATCCGTCTTAACATTCTCATCTCTGCTACGTGCAATCTTTTTTCATTCGTCTTTTTCACAGCCCAACATTCTGATCCATACAGTATGACAGGCTTTGTCACGGACTTGTAGATTTTACCCTTCAACTTGAGGGGCATCCGTGGGTCACAAGTTGTTCCCGTGACCTGTCACCATTTTATCCATCCTACGTTGATCCGATGTGTTACGTCCCGGTCTACCTCACCATCCCCATGGACGAGTGACCCGAGGTACCGAAAGTTGGAGCAGATCGGTATGGGCGTTCCAGCAAGGGCTAAAGGCACTGGATTGGAGAGACCACCGAAATCGCAGAACAAGTATTCCGTTTTGGTTCTACTCAATTTCAGGCCAACACTCTCCAGTCTGTGCCACCATACCTCCAATCTGTTCTGGACCTCTAGGCCACTCTCGGCAACCAACACAATATCATCGGCAAACAGCATACACCAGGGAGCCTCTTCCTGAATGTCCGACGTCAAAGCGTCCATTATCATCAGGAAGAGGTAAGGGCTGAGAGCCGACCTTTGATGTAAGCCGACAGCCACATCAAAGCTGCCAGTGGTGCCCACTGTAGACCGGACTTGGGTACTGCATCGACTGTACATCGCTCGGATCAACTGCACATACATCCCAGGCACACCTTTCTCCTTAAGGGCCCACCACAGAACCTCACGAGGTACCCGGTCGTATGCCTTTTCGAGGTCAATGAATACCATGTGCAAGTTTTTATGCGCACCTCTGTATTTCTCGCATAGCTGGCGTATAGTGAAAATGGCATCCGTTGTACTGCGAGCAGGCATAAAACCGAATTGGTTCTGTGAAATTTCACTCTCTTCTCTCAGTCGCCTTTCAATAACTTTCTCCCAGGCTTTCATAGTATGTGACATTAGCTTTCTTTTTTTTTTTAATTTTAATATTAATGATAATTGTTGTTATTTGAATTTTTATTATTTGTTTTTGTATTTTTTATATCTTATTGTCTTTAGATCTAATTTGTACATCAGCCATGGTCAAATATGTTGAGCCAAGGAATATTTTTTGTAACACCTATTATAAGCATCTTACTATGTATATTATTTACAAATGTTTATGCAAATAAATGAATCTGAATCTGATGTATTCCCATGATACTCTTTTGTCAGCTATCTTAATTTTTTATATAGTAATTTTATTTTTAAACTGGAATTAGTGTATTTTTTTTTATTTATAACGTGCTATGAGTTTTAAATCACTATAAGTGGTCCTGATAAAAAGCTTTTATAGTATCTATTTTTAATAAATAGTACATTTTGATACAAGAAAATTTGTCATTGCGCCCGAGGCTGCATTCACGCAAGCCACGAGTATTTTTATAATTACGAAGACATAAATAAACGGGGTTGACACGTGACTCGTGGAGGTCGCTCAGCCCCAAGCCGAATATATATAATTATAAATAGCCCAGCCAATAAAGAGCCGATATGATACATTTAATAAAATTGTGGCGTGAAAGAGCATGCACACTTTACCGCACTAGTGCGAGAAACAGTTAATTAAGTGCTTAAAAGCGGTAGGGATAAGAGCGAGTTTTCGAGTGAGTGTATTGAAAAATAACTTTTGGGTAAAAAAAACCTACGGAAAAACTACTCGAATTGTAGAAATTGATCGTTAAATGGCAGGCGATTTCAAAGAACCACTTTTCTTTCTTCTTGTACCACAACCAAGAGCCTTTGTCTGAGTCAGCGTTTATACCGTAATTTTGTTTTGCTATTGGACATAAAACAATATAGTGTTTTTAATATAATTACCTTCGCCAGCTGAGAATATCTTCACTCTAACAACTTGTTTACAATGTTATCTGCTAACAACAAGTTGTGAAGTTGTTGAACCGATTCATTTGTTGTTTTAACTTTATGAATTATTTTATTCAACAATTTATGGTGTTTATTTACGCAGGTATTTATTTATATTTGATATATTGTATTTTGAAAACCTAGTGTCCACCATGTGCCGGTGGATCATTGCCGGACGCAGTTGTTGACATTAGCGTTCTAGAGCCACAGTAACTCTTTCGAGTAATCCGACAAACCGAAGAATACATGCGTGATCATGGTTCACACTTGGTCCGACAGATTGTTGTATTTTTATTGTGCGTGTATTCGAGCAAAATAAACATGTTATCTTTCTTCCTTTCTTTCTGATCTTATTTTCCTACTTCTTAGCGTCTCAATGGCATAACTATTTCTTTTTTAAGTTAATTTCCTTGTCTGGCCACGGCAATGCCGTCCACTGACGCTGTCATTAGATTCCTATGTGAATAACTGAACAGGTAACAGGGCACGTGACGTAAGGATGTAAGACGGGACATGATCTGCGAAGAGACACCGTACAAACCCTGAAGATCGGAATCGTCTTCGAGTCCCCACCTGTAGACATTGTCTTTGCTAAATTACTTAAAAAAACAACAGTGTCCTAATAATCCTTCATTATTTACTTCTTAACCCTTCAAAAGCTCACGCGAGAGCGGGATACCTACGTCACACGATAAATCGGATAGTTCTGACGTGCCATCAGCTGCGAACGAAATAAGCTCCTTTGTAACGACGGACGCTTAATCCCTAACACGTAAGCGTGGTGGAATTAAAAACTAATGGCATCGATCGTGGTCATAATCTGATGGGTGATAAATCTTTAGCTGGCAAAAGATAAGTAATTTCTTTGTTAACAATAGGGTGGACTTTACTATATCATCCGATGCAGCACACTTTTTTAGAAGGAACCTTTTGACACTTGACTTAAAGATACTCGTATCTCAGGTTGTAGTTATCTAGAAACGCATACTATTTCACTTCGGACGAGTAATGGGTGGCTCGCCGGCCGACCGTCCGGTAACCGTCTGGACCGATCGTAGACGGCGCGTACTGTTCCACGCGCGCCTCAAAAAGATGTCAGCAACTGTAGGGGCCTAGCAGGGTCGAAGATGTACTGGGGCCACGGGTAGTGTTAAAGTGAAACCTGGGGCCCTGAGACGAAGGCAAATAAGGAACAAGAGTGGGTTTTTAGTCAGTAAAAGTCTGACACTATCTCCCGCTCCGCCCAAGAGCGAGATTTGTCATAAGACGATTTTTCTCCATAAAAAAACGCATAATCTAAGTATTCCTATAATCTTTTTGCGTACGCGTGAAATGGCCATGCACCGCTAGTTCAATCTTGTTATCAGATGAAGAAATTGGCTTGGCGAAATCAAATGTTTAATTCCAACACATATTCTGTAGCGAATTAGCCTTGTAGCAAGAGTAGCAAATGCTACAGGCCCCGCGTATTTCGGGGGCCTCACGCTTTCGAGGAACCTGCACTTGAATGCAAAAAGAATCTAGTCAAAATTACATTTATATTATATTGAAATACAAATACAGTTAATTTCTTTGAATGTGATAGCCAATTTACTTCAGACTTTCCTCCAAGTAAAACCCACATTATCGTGCTTTTAACGTACGTAATCAAATTTTAAAATCGATGGGGTTATCGGTGTCATTTACACATTCACACAAAGTATGCAGTTCGATTAGTACCATAAAAGAACCTATTGAGATCGAATTTGTTACAGACCCCGCACTGGCTAAATCCTGATATTGTAAATTGTAAATCTTTCCTTTAAATTTGGTGAAGCATTGGATCGTGCCTTCAGTCTATGCACACTTTTGGGTTTACAAGCTAGCACAAAAGCCCCATCCAAACTATTTAAGTCTAAAAGTTGACCGTCATTGTAGACTCTTATAGTTGTTGGAAAGTTATGAATGCGCTCCGTGTGACTTTAACGTCGCAGAGATAAACTGCAATGATTGGCGCTCATGCGATAAAACAATGTAGGTTTTAAAACCATTCATACATAGATTGTAAATAATGGAAATGGCTTCAGGCACACTGCTGATTTTTTTTTACGGTGGAAAATCATAAAATAAATTTTCACTCTCCCTCTGGATACTTAATTAAAATCATCACCTTCGTTTCTCTGGGGACCTCACCATGATGTGTCCTTACCATGACAGGCGTGTGAGCGAGATAGAAGGGATGGAGCTATACACCCTATATAGCTCCATCCCTTCAACAGTTCAGTTTACGTCGTCAAATGAATCGATTTAAGAGCTCGTGAGAGGGCCTCAGGTGTCCTTTGCGTATCTGAACTACAGTGACTCTTCTATCTATTTAAGGAAATCGTTGCATGCTTAGTTTATGTTAATAACAATAATAACTATTACTACACTTAAGCTAGAACTACATTAGACCGACGCACACGTGTAACACGCTTGATTTGTACGTCGCGTGGCGTTGCGTGGCGTGGATCAAGTGTAGCTCTACAAGTCCAGTTTTCATATAAAATGTATAGACACCGACGCGCCCAGATCGGCGTGTGCGGCACACGTGTGCGCAGTGTAGTTCTAGCTTTAAGCTAGAACTATATTATACCGACGCACACGTGTAACATGCCTGATTTGTACCTAGAACGACGTTGCGTGGCGTCGCGTGGCGTGGGTTTTGTGTCTGTTATTTATTAAGTATGCTATCACGTCAGCAGTTTGAGAAAGGCCTATGCCCAGCTGTAGACTGCAATTGGCTGAGTAGATAGACTAATCAAGTCTGTAAAGTTTTATTAAACTAATTTAATTAAACCCTATATTGTTAAAGCGCTCTGAGATTCACTGTCTTGTACTTGTAACTGAATTACAGTCTAAACTACTTATTCTCGTAGCGCAGCCTTATTCGAAACCCTTGTCGACAATGCAGTGCAAACAAATTAAACATTCCTTAGATGCCTTCACTTACAACCGTTGCTTACAACGAACTCAGTGATCGAATCTTTGTTGGAACGTTGGAACATAGTACAGTCGAAATATTTATACCTACAACAGCTGTTTTTTAAATTTCTCTCGTCATCATCATCATTTCAGTCGAAAGACTTCCACTGCTAGACATAGGCCTCCCCCAAGCGTCGCCATAACGACCGGTCCTGTGCGTTTCGTATCCATCGGATTCCAGCGACCCTGACCAGGTCATTGGTCCACCTTGTGGGAAGCCTTCCAACGCTGCGTCTTTCGGTATGCGGTCGCCAATCCAGAACCTTTCTCTATTTAGTCAAATCTATAAACATACATCAAAATCATGTTAGTTACACCATTTGTAACTCAAGATTGGCTGTTTAATGATCTTTGCTTAATCTATATATATAAAAGAAGAAACTGACTGACTGACATATCAACGCACAGCCGAAACTGCTGGGACTAGGAGCGTGAAATTTTGCACAAGGTTTCTTTTTGTGACGTAGGCGAGCACTAAGAGAGGGTTTTTCAAAATTCACCCCCTAAGGGGGTGAAATGGGGGTCCAAAGTTTGTATGGAGAAACCTATTTTCACGCGAGCGACGCCGCGGGCAGACGCTAGTAAAATATATGAAATATTCACGTAAAAAAATATGAAAATTCATTGAAAAATAACAGCAACTGTTACTGTTAAATACATTGGTCTCAATCATTCCATCATTCGGTCAATATATTCATTGACTGTCAGTCGGTACGAAGTTCGCCGGGTCAGCTAATTACATTATAAATTCTGATGACTGTGCAGACGGTACAGAAACATATTTTCAATTCCTGGAATCAGCGCTCGTTGTATCTAAAATATTATCTAATGTATAAATATCAGTGGCACAATATTGTGGTCGCTCTTCTAAGAAAAGGCTTATTATTATTATTATAAAAATACAGCAGTACAACGTTTTCCGGGTGAGTTAGTATTCTTATATAATATATATATTATGTATAAAATGTACATAAGTATATTATAGTATAACTTTTATTCGTATTATCGGTAATTTTATAACCGCACTCTGGACTCTACTCTCTATTGTGATCTCTCTTTATCACTCATTGGTTTGTTGGAAGGAAGCTCAACCTTGAGCCACGCCTTTGAACAACTTTGAACTCTGTTTCACTGTATGATAACATAAATACTTAGAATTCATAAACAACTTTTTTTTTGTAGGTGTGAAAATCATCCAATGACATCCCCCGTTCTTGGGCGGAGCGAGAGGGCATGTCAGACTTTTACTGACTAAAAACCTACTTCTGTTCCTTCGTTGCCTTTCGTACCATGGCCGAGTCTGCGTTTCAGAAGCAGACGCTTGGCCCCAGTAGGCTTCAAGCCTGCTGGGTGGTTTGCTGACTTGTTCTTGAGGCGCGCGTGGTTCAGTACGCGCTGTCGACGACTTGGGCTCGGTCCGGACGGTTACTGGACGGTCGAACGGAGAGCTACCCATTGCTCGCCATCCGCAAGCCCGCGCCTGTGGTGGCCGTAAATCGGGATCGAGATCCCGTCGAACCATATAAAAAAAAACTTAATTTATAAAGAAAATTCTTCTCATTCATTCTTTTTTTATTTATATATATAAAGAATGAATGAGAAGAATTTTCTTTCTTTCTTTCTTTACATCAAAACATTCGTTGGATGATGACCTTTATAGAGATGTCATTCTATATATGTATGATAGTTTACTAAACACTCAATGCCTCTGAGTATCGAAACACATTAATCAATGGCTATATGAATCATAATATTAGTCAAAAGCATGATTAATTAATAACCGTATCAGCAGCTGCCATTGCTCAAAGCTATTCATTATTGCATCGCATTTGATATTGATGTTGTGTTCTTTTTAATTGACTTCAAAAAAAGGAGGAGGTTCTCAGTTCGGTTGTATTTTTTTTTATATTATCATTTATTTTAATGTTTTTAACCCAGAACTCCGTCGTTTATGGATCGATTTGCAAAATTGTTTTTTTACTAAAAGTATATGCTTCCAGATTAGTCCCATTTTTTCAAAATTCAGGTCTGATGATAGGATCCATGAGGAATCGCGGGAACTCCTCAAATATTCTAGGCAATTATATAATGATTTTGGTATTTTGATCGAGAAATTTAAAAATTTACAGTCAAAAAGTCCTCAAAAAAAGAAAACCTCAAAAAGAAAAAAAAAGAAAGAGTCAGGAAAGCGGGGCGGGGTGGGGTTAGGAGAGTGAGGAAAGTCTTGATGAAGTGAAACTGATGAAGAAGACCAGAAATGGCCAACGGAACTTCACCCTCCCATAGATATCACAATGATGACAGTTAAGTAACTATGACAATACAAATAAATAAATAGTTCTGAATAGTTATGTTGAAAATGGTATCATCGAAGTGATCTGTTGATGATGATGGAGCCGCAAGGTAGGCACTGGAACTCCGTAATTAATCAATGTATCCTAGCCGAGTTTATCCTAGTCGGGCTTATTAGATTTGTCATAAGATGCACTTTGGTTATAAAGTACTATCGAACTGACCTGATGATGGAGCAGGGAGTTGGATGGGAACTTCATAATAAAAGAATGTATCCTTGCAGTGTTTTTGGGTTAATTCGAATTATCGTGAGAAATAGGTGCTCTGGCTATAAGTGTATAACTAGAAAGTGTGAAATAAAAAACTTTTTACATGAAAAAAATACCGAATTCATTACAAAACAATAAAACGATCAAAATAACTTTAATTTCGGAAGTCGGTGTATCGGGTTTTGTTTGTTTGTTATTTAACACCGACTTCCGAAATTATAGTTATTTTGATCGTTTTAGTGTTTTGTTATTTGTAGTGTAGTCGGTTATTTTTTTATTGTTATAAGTTTTTTAGTACGTAGTATTAAATATTGTCTTTATCTACAAGTTTGTTAGCGTAGCAATGCTTTTTTTAGAGGATATCATCAAATCACTTCGCCCGTTCTGAATGGAACTAGTGTGTTCCTTCAGTTGCCTTTTGCGTTCCAGGGCCACGGTAAGGCCGTTATCACACTGGCGATTTAGGAGCGTTGGCGCTTCAATGTCTGCGAAGCGTCAAAGTTGTGCAGACGCGACGATAACATTGCAAGTTTCTTGCGTACATCCCAAATCGCAGCATGTGCGCAACGTTAACGTTGCGTTCAGCAGATGTAATGCTTGCCAACGCGTGTAACGTTTGTTTGCTTAGAAACTCGCAACATTAACGTCTCGTTGGCGCAACGTTGTCATTGCACATACGTTGGAAAAGCGCCAAGGCTCGTAAAACGCCAGTGGGATTTTTATTTGAGGTGGAAAATCATCTAATGATTTCTTCCGCACTTGCGCCGTGGTTCGTGGACTCTGGTACTAACGGGACGGCGAGCTACCCATTGCTTATCGTGCCTACGGGGGCCAGCAATTTTCCTGCGACTCCTGACGTTCAGGGCGTCTCTTTAGTATAGGTATGCGGTTTCCATTACTTTTGTGAAGAGAGAACAATAAAAAAAAAAATTGGGAAATACTAATGACGTACAACGCGCGACCATAAAGGGGTAACCAAACGGTTCCAAACTAGTGTTCCAACCAAGGTGACTTTGGTTTATGTGTTTGGTTTGTGTTGTGGCTACATGGATGTAAACCACGTGCCATCATGTTCGGTGGTTGGGAAAACGAAAGTGAAAATATTTGACCGAATTTCATTTCACCTAAAACTTTTTAACTATTATCATTTCGTTTTATTTTATTTCATCGAAGTTACGTCTGCCACTGTATTAGTGGTATTAGTTGCCCTATTATTATTTCGATTTCGTTATTCGGATGTTTCATTTGGTCGAAAAACTTTTCACCGATGTTATTCTAAGCTGAAATAATAGTTGTTCAAAGTATTATGTTTCCGAACATTCATTATACCACTGTTTTAATTACCATTGGATGCAAGATGAAGGCATGCAGCATGCAAGAAGGCATGCAGCATGCAAGCAGGCATGCAGAATGATGCAAGCATGTATGCAATATGCAGCAGGTATGCAGCATGAAAGCAGTTATGCAACATGCAGCAAGCATTGTTTCTGTCACGGCTCCGGCGCTGCGGGATTTGGGCGGCCCCACGCGAGCTTATCGATGCAGATGATTTTAATGCTCACCACCGCAGCTGATCTTCGAACCACCCGTTCCTCAGCTCGCGGGCTGCGCTACCCCTTCGTGCCTACGCGGGCTTGATTTACACTCGAAGAGTAGGGCAGACAAAACCGGTTTTGCGACGATTCGTTTCTGTCACAAAATTTTGTAGCACAACAATATTGAATTTTTATGACACTAATTTATTTTCATGTTGATAATGCTACCAAGTAACTGTCTATATATTTGTGACCAAAATTCTGTAAAATGTTGTTTCGGTGTGGTGAAAATATTGCAAATAAATCATTTGGTAAATGAAAAAAGTTCAAAAGAGGCTTCGACCAATAGCAAATAGTTATTTTGTAAATCGGCGAAATATAATTCGGTAAAATAATACCTATGGCACATGATACTTCAAAGGTCTAAAAAAAAAAATTGGTTGCCTGTAAAGTCGGTATACGGGCGAAAGTTTTACGTGACAACGACATGTCTGTCTCTCTCGCTCTTAGGCGGGCTAACCATGCCCGAGTGGAAGGGACGCGTGCCTCTCACTCGCTCTCATTGTGAGCGCATAACGTGAGCGGAGCGTAACGCAGTTTCTTGAAGTGTCACCCGGCAAACCAATTTATAAGACGTTGTCACGTCAATATGTTAAATAATGCATATAATATATCGGCCGTCGGTCAATAATTTTCGGTAAAATTCGAACAAAAAAAAAATCGGAAAAGTGATCGGTTCCCGCCTCCCAATCAAGGTTCGTTGAAAGTCATGGATTACAACTACTGTCTACAAGGATTGAAACTAGCAAGGTCACCTTTGTTGGGACGTTGGTTTGTAATCGTCTGATCACCCCTTAACGTTATATCGGTTATATGTAGTGCTTACAATTTCTGCGAACCTGCATGTTTAAAGCAAAGCTAATAATTAAACCAACTAAGTTCCCGGCATTGGTGCTATACGTATCTATAGTTAGACGTTAGTGTTAATATTTTGAATTGGTCTAGCGTAGTACGGTGTTTCAATAGAATAAGAGGCCAGCTTATATTGGTTATCCACTCGATTCTAAAGTTCAGTGAAGTTACTGATTCGACGTTCGACATGGAGGGGTCGGTGTTTAAATACGGTCATTGTAGGTTGTGAAAGAAAAAAAATAAATGAAGTTATTTGGCATACTCGCGACTGATCCCGTTCCAAACTCTGTCATCCCGTGTTCACTCTGGACCAAACACAACGTCATCACATGAGCTGCTTGTATCAGCTTAAACTTTAAAGTTATTAGCGAGGTAAATACGAAAACTTTTTGCGTAATCAACTTTTTATTACACTTTGTCTTGTTTGTACTGTCCTAATTTCAAGTATAACCACGTGTAGAACATACATACATAACTTAACTAGTTTTTATCACGCAAACTTGAAGTCAAATAGTTCATAAATCCACATACTTGGAGTTTTTATGAACAAAGTAAATTATAATTTTTATTTCCGTGTATAAAACTGGAACGATGGGCGTGTACTATTGTTGCTTTACGATAATAGAAATAAATAAATTTTAATTTGAATATAGTTGTAATTAATTAAAGAGTACGTAGTTAAGGGTAAAACAAAAATATTCGGGATCTTCTTCTTTTTAACCGCCTTCAAAGATGAGGGGGTTCTATGTTCGGTTGAATGAATGATTTTTTTTTTGTATGTTCACCGATTTCTCGGTCATTGTGGACCGATTTAGATTCTTTTTTTATTGAAAGGTTATGCTTTCCTATAGACATATTGTTATGATCTGATCATGAACTTCGAAGATATGGAACAGAACTCCTCTTAGGAACACAGCAGCAATGTCGTAACAAGTAAAATTGCTTTATTTGTACGTGTAGTCGATGACTGACAGAAAGAAGAGGGGGAATATATCGAAGTAATCTGATGATGAAGCCTGAAGTTAGGCACCTGAACTCTGTATTAGATTAATGTAATCTAACCGTGTTTGGGATTATTAGAATTTTCATGAGATGCACTTTTGCTCTGACAAAAAGTTTTTTTCTATCGACAACAGATACATCATCCTAATTGTTTCAGCCGAAACACGCCCACTATTGGACATAGGGCTCCCCCAAGCATCGCTACAATGAACGGTCCTGTCAGTCTCACATCTATCGGATTCCCGCGACCCTCACTAGGTTATTGGCCCACTTTGTGGAAAACCTACCGACGCTGCATTTCCGGTACGCGGTCGCCATTCCAGAACCTTTTGGCCCCAACGGCCATCTGACAATAGATGAGTACAATAAAATGTAATATATAATTATATTTCGTCCAAACTACAATTTCCGAATGGAGTCTCGAAGACTTTTCCGAATTGCAAAAAAGCATTTTTTTTTTGTTACGTAGGTAATAACAAATTTACTGTGTTCAGATTTATTCATATACCTGTGCTTTATGCCAAATTTTAGGATTCTGGGTCAACGGGAAAGTACCCTATGAATTTTGTTTCCCTTGAGAGTGTCGAAATATTAGTTTTTTCGTTTTTTGCTCGGCCGTATCTTTCTTATTCGTTAACTTAGAAGTTTGATTTTTCCATACCTTAAAGGGACCGCAGATTTAAGTATATGGTTTTAATTTCAACTCGATATCGCCACGAGTTCTCAAAATAAGGGGTCTTGACAAACAGATGGAAGGACAACAAAGTGATCCTATAAGGATTCCGTTTGTTCCTTTTCAGGTACGGAACCCTAAAAAAGATAAGAATTTTATGTAAAAAAAACCATAAAAGATAATAATTACTGCTTACCATCAAGTGGGATCGCAGTCAAGCACTAGTTTAAAACATTAAAAAAAAAATGAGAAACTTGAAAATGTCAAGCGTGAATGTAATACTAATATATTATATTATTTATGAGGGAGACAAGTGAATATCGATTAAATAGTATCAAACCATAAAACATTTGTAGAAACAAACACAGCGAATAACATGGGAATCCGCTTGATGCGTGACGTACAGGTAGTATGGGATGATAGTTATGTACCTATATAATCGGCCAACGTAATATTTGGAAGAATATATGTAATATTTTTTCTTTCAAATTATTACGTCGGCCGGTTTTATATCCAGTAGCTTAACGCCCGAATAATCAAACGCTACTTAAATCTGAGGGGCTCTTAAACGCTTATTGACATCATATACCTATTTGACGTTTATAGTACTTATCGCTTTAGGGTGGAATTCACCAATAAAACTAATCGCGTTTTAACGTTTGGCTCGCATAATCGCGTTTAGCCGCTGTCACTAGTGTCACTTGTCTGTATTTTTCTTTTGTTGTATTTTTACAAGTGACACTAGTGACAGCAGCTAAACGCGGCTAAACCCTTAATTGTCATGCATGATCTTTGAGCGCCGCTCAAAGTTGAGTAGCGTTTGAGTATTGGGGCGTATGACTTTCAGCAGTAATGATGATGAATAATGAACATCGTGCTTGTATTCGGTGTTAGAACGTAGAATAATATAATAATCGCGGATCTTGCAAAAATATGTTCAGAATCAGCTTCTTCTTCTTCTTTTCGAATCGATGGTAAACTCGTCAAACTGTTTGGACTCAAATCCTCCAAAGACGGTACACTCAAACTCAGAATCAGCTAATGAATCGATTTCAGCTATTTTTAAAGTAGGTGATTTTTATTCGAAAATAATTCGATAAATTCTTGATTATTCGTCACTAGAGTGTTTGTGCGTGATAATGACGAATGTCATTATATGTATGACGTAGTTAAATAATGTATTGTTCAACACACTTGCTCAGAAAGTGACTCTTATTGCACTGCACTTAGGTATATAATGGCACTTTTTGTTCAACCTCTTTATTGGTAAAAAAAAAAATTGAATTCGAATAAAATTCCCATTATGTTATTGCGTTCAATAGTATATAAATTAGTGTCTTACTTACTTATTTCATCCAATTTACAAATAAAAATGGACAAATTTAACTTGTACAAGCGATTTATTTAATAAAAAACATTTAGTAAATAAATCGTACATTCAAATAAAATTTGTATTTTTTTATGGGTTGTGGCCGCCATTTTAGGATGCGCGTGGTTTTTGTATGATTTTTTTTATTCCGGTGGAGTCCAGTGGTTGTATTAATTAAATTAAATTAAATACTACAAAATCATTAGAAAATGTCACATCCGTATTCTATTGTCACCACGAAAGACATTATCGTAAAATTTTTTCACGCAAGAAAACATAAACGTAAGACTAGGCAGTATGATCAAAATACCTTAGCCTTCCTCTAGGGGTAAATAAAAAAAAAAAATGCGCGCACTTATGAAAACAGGTTTTTTTGGTGGGATTTTTTCGAGTGGCTGTTTAATAATTCGCAATTGGATTCCTAGTGGATATTGTGATGTAAAATTGGTGTAGTTTAGTATCTTAAGTGTTAGCGCAACTGGAATAATAATATGTGGAATCACTAAAATAGGCACGAGCACGGTAAAATGGAGCTGAGAATTTTATTGTAGTTTTAGCTACCTCAACGAAGTTTGCTGAGAAGGCTGAATCGATACATTTGCTGCCAAATACTTCAAAAAACATTAGAATGTGTTACACCTGCATTCTAATGTAAGACAAAAATAAACCACTATTACTGAAGAAAACATAGATGAAAGACGATTTGGTCGAACGACTATAGCCTTCCTTAAGGGGTAAACAGGAAAACAAAAAAAATAAATATGAAAACAGATTTTTACCGCCACGTCACAGAAAATTTTACTAGTTTTACTGTTGTTTCCTTCACAAGTGTATTGAAAAACGTCTTAAGACACACGTGAACTAATTTATGATTACCGTTCTTGGCTCTCTTAAGACACTTACACTGCTTGGGTCTAAATACCGAGTTCGGTTGAGACGAGCGTGTTGGCTCAGACTTATTTAATACATTCCCACAACAGAAAGTGCTCAGCTGCCCTACATGACACCACGTGCTGGTGTTAAAAACGGATAGCGTAGTGGTATACAGCTTATATAGCTCCGTCTCTTTCTTACACGTGAATTATAATGATTTTGCGACGTTATAGTATGGCCTCAGTGCGCCTAAAGTAGTTTTTATTTAAAATAACCACATCGAAAAACCCAATAACACTTTACCCGACCCGGGTTAGCCCGGGTACGAGCACAAAACCCCATGCTCATAAAGCTCAGCTATATAGCTTGCTGCTCGATAGACAAGTAAACGATGCGTATTCTGCAATTCGCTGACTAGAATCGTACAAAACTGGAACGATAGGCGACACGCTACGATGGCATAGAACAACACATATTTACTGTTGTCTGTGCTTATCGGCTTTGAATTAATTAGTTTTTTTTTTCTTTCGGCAGGAGTGAGAAATCCTCATGGACGCACAGGTTGCCTCATAGATGAGCCAGTCTGGGTAGTGTCGGACTCCTATGTACTAAAACCACACTCCTCACCACGGACATGACGTCCATGCCCTTGTTTAATAGTTATACATTATGTGCTTCTGGGCAACTCCAAGTGCAAGTGGCGTCACTCCAGAGCACCTTTCAGTGATCACAATAAATCCCGTCAGAATTTCAGGGTTAAGAGGCCACCAGCCCGAAGCGATATCCAAGCAACAATGACCCACATACGCAACAACAAGCAGGAATCTCCCAATCTTCAACACACAAATCGTCGCCTAAAATGCCGCATCAAACAAATGGCTCCTAATTAATTAGTATTTAATTAATTACAATTGGTAGGATAACAACAAAATCATGTTTAAAGACACAATTGCAGACTTTAAAAGGTGGGCATTTCAAGGAAAGTAATTTTATGATGTTCAAGCTACATATTGGTGCGGCGGTGACGCGCACTAAGTTATTGAGCGAAGCGTCTCTCACGCGCGCGTTGCGCACGCTCAACCTCATAGCTGACGACGTGGATATATTTTATTGTGCTCTGAGTGAATTCACTAAGATAGCGCTTTTTAAAATTTGTTATTGAATCTAGTTTGTAAGTTAGAAATAAGAAACCTCAATATCGATTTGGACTAGTCTGAAAGGATATTGTTGGGAATAAAAATAAATAAATAAATAAATATTAGAATAAGTCTATTATAATCATCGGACCTAACGTATGGCGTTGAGACACTGAAACATGGTGGACAATCCACCCATACACAACGTACAAAATGTTTGAAAACACATTAGTTGTGCGTACAAGAAATAATTCTTTGTGTCGACTTAATTTTCTTGCTTTCGACCTTCGACTGAATGAAGAAGCGTAGAAGATGTCTGTACTTTGAAGTTTTTGTTCTGTCATCGTCGTCATCATTTCAGCTGAAAGATGTCCACTGCTGAACATAGGCCGCTCACAAATTTCGCCACACTGACTGGTCTTGTGCGTCTCGCATCTATCGGATTCCTGACACCCTCACCAGTTCGGTCCACCTTGTGGGAGACTTCCAAACGCCATCTTCCGTAGGTATTCATCCTCCGCCCAAGAGCGGAGGATGTCATAAGATGATTTTGCCACAGAAAAAAAAAATCTTCTGTAGGTGGTTATAATTTAATTACACAACAATAAGTATTTATTACCACCATCTGTTATTTCCTATGAACAAAACCGTCGCTATTGCGAACAAAATTCAGAAATACAATAAGAAGCTTAGGAAGCAAACAATACGTAAAAAGTAATATTTACGCGTAATCGCATTTCGTGGGGCACGGCATCGCACGGAGGTCACAATACATAACGAGAATTGAGAAAGACAACGATAGGTACGCTATGTAGGTATGTATATATATGCTACTTCGTTAAATATATTAAATAACGGAATGTGTAGGCACAGAGACGCATTGTCACGGAGTACTTTTATAGAATGGTTACTGTTACGCCATCGTCAAACAGAAATGATATACAACCAGTGAAAAAATGTTTTTAATATTTTCTGGTTTCATCATTAATTTCAGTCACTGAGCTAGTTTTACATAATAACACGTTACTTTTTTTTAATTTGATATAATCTAGTGCTTGACTGTGATCCCATCTGATGTTAAGCAGCGATGCAATCGTTGATGGTGAGGCGCACTAGTTTATTATGAGCCTATTCACTCTAGCCTTGAAGATACCCAAAATATAATCGGATGAGAAGACCTTAGCTTATAGCACCTTGGAGATGCAACGCCAGGGCGAAACTCCGCTGCCGCGACAAGTCGCAGCATGGCGGATGGAGCTCCGGCGGGTTCTCATGGTGAAATGGCGACAGCGACTGTCGCGACCCAGTGCTGGGCACGCCACAATTATGGCGGTGAGTCCCCTCTTTGAGGCGTGGTTGGAAAGACCCCACCTCTTCGGTGAGAACCTGCGTCATGCGGAAGCTGAGGACGCCACCTTTCGCATGACGCAGATTCTCACCGAACACGGGAAGTTCGGGAAGTTCCTGCACCGAATTCATGCGGAAGCGACACCGGGGTGTCGCCACAGTGTGGACCGGCCGGAGGACACGGTGGAGCACACGGTGGAGGTGTGCCCCGCTTGGGAAGAGCAACGCCGTGTCCTCGTGGGGGCGATCGGCGTTGGCGATCTTTCGCGCCGGGCCTTGGTACAGGCCATGGTCCGGAGTGAGGAGGAGTGGCAGGCGGTCGCTTCCTTCTGCGAAGCAGTAATGCTAGCAAAGGAGGCGGTCGATCGCGTGAGGCAACGGCAACGGTCCTCACGCCCCAACCGCCGCCGGGATTCTGATCCCGATTTCCGGCTACCGTAGGCGCGGGCTTGCGGCTTGCGTCCGACCGTCCGGTAACCGTCCGGATCAAGCCCAAGTCGTCGACGGCGCGTATTTTTCGAAGCCTACTGGGCCCATGGGTAGTGTGAAAACGAAACCCGGACCCTGGGACGAAGGCAACGAAGGAACAGGAGTGGGTTTTTAGTTAGTAAAAAGTCTGACACTATCTCT
Source organism: Mythimna pallens (assembly GCA_961205895.1). Taxonomy (NCBI): domain Eukaryota; kingdom Metazoa; phylum Arthropoda; class Insecta; order Lepidoptera; family Noctuidae; genus Mythimna; species Mythimna pallens. Next base: position 8,560,123 of record OY540831.1, on the reverse strand, counting down.
CGCTCCGCTCAAGAGCGGGATTGGTCATAAGATGATTTTCCCACCTAAAAAAAAAAGAAAAGCTTATAGCACCTGGGTGGTGAAATTGTTCGAAAGAGTTACCGCGGCCATGGAACGCAATTTAAAGGGTAACTGAAGGAACACAGGTGGTCAGTTCTTCTTAGCGTGTGGATGGCATAATATTTTTTTTTTCAAGTTAAATTTCTATTTTGTATTCGCCCACAGTAATGCCATTCACTGCTGTCATTAGATGCCCACGTGAACGGGTAAACAAAGCACGTGAATAAGTAACAGGTATCCAAGCAGTCCGTAAAAGTCTGACACTCCCTCTCGCACCCAGAGCGAGAACCAAAAAAAAGAAAAATAAAACTACTAAGTTTTGTTCTATTTCTTTCTAAAAATTGATCGTGTGTCTAAACCCTTAGTGGTCGTGTTTATACTCACAATATGCTCAAATTAGGGCGGACAGTCTCATGATTTGTATCCCAAGTTATCGCGGAACAATTTTCCATTTTTTGGTATATTTTTAAAGGCAAAATTGCTGACGCCACGTTGCGTTTCATGGTCCACAATTCGGAGGGGAAACTTTTAGTTATTTTGTTATATATCTTTTGTTAAAAAATGAATATGAAAATACTATATTTTTGACCGGAATTAGTGAAAAATTTATGTAGATTAGGTTAAGTATTTTTGTATCATATGTAAATTTAAAGGTGTGGGGTCCAGTGTACCTATGCATATAGGTATCTTCGAAGTTAATAGACTGAGTATATTGTGCCTTTAGTTTACATATTTATGAACGCACCCACGATACAGGAGTTATTCCTAGTATAAGGAAAAGTTTTAAAAATAATAAAATAAATAATTGAAATGTTGCTTTACGCTTCATAAATTCACGTCAGTATCATAGGTGTACACTTGCCCAGATTATTTCTTTTCTTTTGTTTTATACATTGTGCATGAGTCATTCCTATCTGCCGAATGATCTTGTGAAGACGATAGTTGTCCCTATATTTAAAAATAAGACGGAAGATCTGGCTGATTCTTCGAATTACAAGCCAATTTACCTGGCTACTATTACAGCGAAAGTTCTGGACTTTCTACTTGATGCACATATGCAAGTTGCTCAATTTGGCTTTAGGCCCGGACTATCGACAGAGGCAGTAAGCACTAACCGGTGTTCTCCACACCGGTAAATGCTTACTTCTTCAATTTAACAAGGGCGTTTGACCTTAACACACCTCTAAAAAGAGTCATACATTTTAAATACCTAAATCATTGGGTCACTGATGACTTAAGTGATGAGTAGGCTTCGACCCTGCTGGGCCCCTACGGTTTGCTGACATCTCCTTGAGGCGTGCGTGGAACAGTACGCGCCGTCGACGACTTGGGCTCGGTCCGGACAGTTACCAGACGGTCGGACGGCGAGTCATTGTTCGCCATCCGTAAGCCCGCTGCTACGGTGGCTGGATATCGGGGTCGGAATCCCGGCGGTGGTTGGGGCGTGAGGACTGTTGCCTCACGCGATCGGCCACCTTCTTTGCTAGCGTTACTGCTTCGCAGAAGGAGGCGACCGCCTGCCACTTCTCCCTTTGCTCCGGACCATGGCCTGTACCAAGGCCCGGCGTGAGAGATCGCTGCCGCCAATCGCCCCCATGAGGACACGGCATTGCTGGGCAACCAGCGAGGCACACCTCCACCGTGTGCTCCGGGCGGTCCACACAGTCACGACACCCGGCCGTTTCTTAAGCCCAAATCGGGTCAGGAACCTCCCGAACTTACCATGCCCGGTGAGGACCTGCGTCATGCGGAAGATGAGGACGCCGTGAGGTCATTCCAGCCACGCCTCAAAGAGGGGACTTACCACCATAATTGTGGCGTTGGGATTACCCAATGCTGCGGCAATCGGACTTCATAAATCTTCGATTTTGTACTATATACTGCGTGGATAGTGGTCGATTACAGGTATTAAATATTTTTCATTATTTCTGAACAGTTTTTTTTCTTTACTGACACTAATAAATGAATTCATTGTGGTCTGAAATAAATGTTATTATTATTATTAATAGGCTCGCGTTTGACCAATATCTCACCTGATGGTAAGCGATGATGTGGTCGACCATGGGGCACGCTTACCTAGATGTAATCTATTCACTCTTGAATACCATTCTATTAATAACCCTTTATTATGATCATGGATCATGATTGATCGACTCGTGGTAATTCAGTGTAGATTGGGCGAACCGCTAATGCGTGTGAAGTGTCTTGAGAGTGACAGCTTCGAATACTATTGACAACGTCAAATGTATTGTGGCCACATAATTTGTTGACTAAATTAATAACCTAATCTTTATTAAATTTTATTTCAATTATCCAATTTCAGTTATTAATTATTATTATTGATATGAGAATTTGTAATAATGATTGGATTCCAATTTGATATGTTTAGTGAGTAATATAATAATAAATAAAGAAGATTACATTTAAAAGTTATACATATAGCATACACTATTGAAAAGTTAACTGGTATTATTTATTTATTAAAATTTTATGCACTAGTAAGAAACACTGTACAAAGGTGGACTTAAAGTTAACTTGAAATTTTATTTATTTTTTATGCTTTTTACGACCTATCAAAACAGTCCTTTAATATTATATCTATCACATTAATATAATAAAGGTGAAAGTAGAATGTAAAGGGTGTTTTTTTTAGAGGCGGAGAACTTTAAATTGAAATTAAGAACAGAAAAATGTTTATAATATGCATGAAGATGCCACTCAAGTTGAAGGGTACAATCTACAAGTTCATGATAAAGCCTATCATACTGTATGGATCAGAATGTTGGGCTGTGAAAAAGATGGATGAAAAAAGACTGCACGTAGCAGAGATGAGAATGTTAAGATCGATGTGTGGTGTGACGAGAATGGATAAAGTGAGAAATTAGTATATTAGGGGAAGTTTGAAAGTGGAGCCAGTGACTGAAAAGTTGAAAGGGAATCGTTTAGTTTGGTATGGTCATGTGAACAGGAGGGATGAAAGCATGTTACTAAAAGAGTTTACAAGTATATGGATGGAGAGGGAGAGGGAGGCCAAAGAAAAGATGGATGGATTGTGTGAGAAGTGATATGAAAGAAAAGGGAGTTAGTGATAGCGTGACAAGTGACAGGACAGAATGGAAAAAATTAACGTGTTACGCCGACCCCAAATAAAACGAGACAGGGGCAGGAAGATGATGATGCATGATGATGCTTTATTTTAGAGATGTTTTTTTGGCGACGACAAAACATAGACGTGGGTTTTAGTCTGTAAAAGTCTGACACACCCTTTCTTACCACCTCAGAGCGAGAGAGGTCATTAAATGATTGCCCATCACCTTAAAAAAATCACCAAATAAAGCTGATTTTCATCCGTACACTCAACTTAAGGTTTAGAAAACCAGCGTCAGGCATCTACTTTGTAGTTGTCTGACATTTTGCTGAACTGAACCTATTTGGCGCACCCGTAAGGCACACAATGTTATATACAAGTTTCTACATATTTGTTGTTGCAACATTGTGTCTATTTTTCCAAAGAGAGTATATAATTTAATGTGTTTGATCTTTTCTATCACGAATTGTGTGCCAAACAAACATGTTTCTTATCTTTGAAATTGTTTATATCATTAAATTTAAATAAAAAATGATCCCGTTTTACGTCTATATCTAATCTAACATACATAACACACATACAGTGTTTGTTATCAAACTTCTCCAAAACACCTTGATCAAATTTTATGTTATTAGGGCTCAAAAGGTAAAAACCCTTACAGGATCACTTATTTGTCCGTTTGTCTGTCTGTCAAGACGCTTTGTCTCAGGAACGCGTAAAGGTATCGAGTTGAAATTAAAACCATATACCCAAGTCCTTGGTCCCTTTAAGCTGTGAAAAAATCAAACTTCTGAGTTAACAAAAAATAAAGATACGGCCGTTTATGTCGCCAAATACGTGTATTTCGACACTCAAGGGAATCAAAATTCATAGGGTACTTTCCGTTGACCCAGAATCCTTAAATTAGGCATGAAGAAAGGTCTCATAGCCCAAGTATATGACAAAATCTGTAAACTGTAAATTTGTAACAAAAAAAAAACTATTTAGCGATTCGGAAAATCTTAACTAAATTCGGGAATTGAACTGTTTTCAGAGGCAAGTTTGCACGGAACCCTCAATGCACGAGTCCGACTCGCACTTACCCGGTTTTTTTGTGTAGGTGTGAGAATAGATCGTAGGCTATTTTTTACACTCTCCCACACCCAATTTTTTTCTTTGATAATTAATATCACAGAATAACGTTTGCCGGGTCAACTAGTCTAATATATAAAAATCTCGTGTCACAATGTTAGCTATCGAACACGAATTTTTTTTTGTGTATACTTGGTTTGTCTGGGAATAGGTCGTAAAGTATTTCTTACTTTCCTATCGGCACCCCCACTTTTTTATTGCGATATTTCTTTGATAATATAATCTATATGATTTTTTTTTTTCGGCTGGATAATCATCTCATTACATCCCCCACTCTTGGGCGGTGCGGGAGATAGTGTCAGACTTTTACTGACTAAAAACACTCCTGTTCCTTCGTTTCCTTTCGTGCCAGGGCCGAGTGTTTCTTTCAGAATCAGATCCTCGGCCCTAGTAGGCTTCGACCCTGCTGGGCCCTTACAGTTGCTGACATCTCCTTGAGGCGTGCGTGGAACAGTACGCGCCGTCGACGACTTGGGCTCGGTCCGGACGGATATCGAACGGTCGGACGGCGAGCTACCCATTGCTCACCGTCCGCAAGCCCGCGCCTACGGTGGCGAGTAATCGAGATCGGAATCCCGGCGGCGGTAGGGGCGTGAGGACCGTTGCCTCACGCGATCGGCCGCGTCCTTTGCTAGCATTACTGTTTCGTAGAAGGAGGCGACCGCCTGTCACTCCACCTCGCTCCGGACCATGGCCTGTACCAAGGCCCGGAGAATGAGATCACTGCCGCCAATCGCCCATCTATATGGAATATAACAATGATTAGCCTGGTCAGCTAGTTTCTTTCTATATTACTATCTTTTGCCCGCGGTTTCACCCGCGTACATAAAATGTGTCACTCTGGAATAAATCAGCTTTTTATCGATAAAAAAATTTTAGCAATCGGACCAGTACTTTCAAAGAACAAAAAAACAAACTTTACCTCTTTATAATATTAGTGTAGATCACTTCGTTTGTAGTCTAGTGGAGTACATAGATAACCCAAAACTAAATAAGACAGCTGCCTGGACGGTTGAAATGGAGGCCCACATATTTGATGTGATCACTATTTCATTTATATATTTGTGCAGCTGCGAACCTCAATATATTTATTAGATTTATTTAACTTGACTGGAAAAAAAGGGAATTAATTTGATGAAATTTATCGAGCGACTAATTTTTTTTTTAAGTCACACATCTCCGTCTAGTCTCAAGCTAAGCAAAGCATGTGTTATGAGTACGAGACAACTGATAATCATACTTATAAAAGTTTCTAAATACATACATATTTTAGATAAATTACACCCACACACAGAACAAATGATCGTGCTCATCACACAAACATTTGTCCTGAGTGGGAATCGAACCCACGACCTCCGGTCTAGCAGTCAGGGCCACTAACCACTAAACCAACAGGCCAGTCAATTTGCTCGCATTTCCCCCTATGAATTATAGCACTGTGTAGTTTTTTTTTTAAATGTAAGTTCAAGTTGACGATAGAATCAATATCACCTTGTAATATTTCGTCGAGGTAGTATACAAATATAATATCACAAATATATATCACACACACAAATATATATCACAAATATGTTATATTTTATTTCAGTGTTCAACCAATAACGCACTGAAAAATCTGCAGTATGTTATCCCGCGACTGAAAACCGTCGCTCCTTTGTGTCCGACGTTTGATATTGAAATTAAATTACAAAGGTTCAAAGGGTAAACAGGGGGACAGAGGAATCGCATCAAAATGAAATACCGTAAAAATTGCAGGAGCAAATTGAAATTGACAGTTTAAAATTCGACAATTTTGGTTTGGTGGTCTGAATTTGAACCATCGAGCGCTTAACTGCTTAAGCGTAATTTTTCAAAAATGGCAAGTGTTTGTTGAGTAAAGTTTTAATTTATTTATGTGAACTTCATCATCATCATCATTTCAGCCGAAAGACGTCAACTGTTAGACATAGGGCTCCCCCAAATGTCGCCATAATGACCGGTCCTGTGCGTCTCGCATCTATCGGATTCCCGTGACTCTCACCAGGTCATCGGTCCACCTTGTGGGAGGCCTTCCAACGCTGCGTCTTCCGGTACGTGGTCGCCATTCCAGAACCCTTCGTCCCCATCGACTATCTGTTCTGCGTCAATGTGCCCTGGCCACTGCCACTTAAGTTTGGCGATTCTTCGGGCTATGTCTGTAACCTTGGTTCTCCTGCGGATATCTTCATTTCTGAACGTGTTCGCTTACAATGGGCCTCATCAGAAGGCTTAAAGTCACCCAAAGGGGAATAGAAAGGGCTATGCTTGGAGTTTCCTTGCGTGATCACGTCAGAGATGTGAAACTTATCCTTATGCAACTAATTTCACCATTCGGCAGGTCAGCCCTATTGGACAGTAGGGCTGACCTGCTAGGGCCACGGGGAATTTCAGAAAAGGGAAACCGTGATCCTGGAACGCAAAAAGGAACTGAAGGGTACAGGTGGATTTTAGTCAATAAAATACGTCCTCTTTCTCCACCCTAGAGCGAGGAAAGTCATTAAATGATTTTTCACATTGTAAAAGTGTCTCTAAAATCAGTTTACGTATTTCATAGGTTTTGCTACGTAACCGTTCTTTGAAAAAAATAAACATTAATCGTAATTTTAATAACTACAAAAGATTCCTTGTATTTATTTATCTATTTATATATACTTTATTGCACATCAAGATTATATATTTAGGTACAAAAGAAACCATATATTAAAAACATACAATTGGTGAACTAACTATAACAGATTTTATTTAAAGGATAGGTAAGGAAAATTTCTTGCATCTTCACATCACAATCTTGATGAAGATGTGATGTGATTTTTGTCATTTCGTACGTTTACGAAATGACTAAAATCACACTAATATAAAAGATGAAAGTATAGTAAGGTGGATGAAATTTGACTATGTTCTGGACAAGCACTAGAGAATAATTTCCTACTTTCACTAGCAGAAACTAGTAATAACATAAAACTGAATGAGTACGAGAACCTAATACAATAAAAAAACCGGACAAGGGCGAGTCATACTCGCGCACTGAGGGTTCCGTACAAACTTACCCATTAAAACAGTTCAATTCGCGAATTGATTACGAAGATTTTTCCGAATCATGAAAATAGTTTTTTTTTTTGTGAAGTAACTACAAATTTACAGTTTTCAGATTTTTTCATATGAAAAAATTTCATATAATTAAAGTATATACTTTAATTTCAGGATTCTAGATCAACGGGAAGCACCCTATGAATTTTGATTCCCTTGAGAGTATCGAAATATACGTTTTGTGTGATATAAACGGCCTTATATTTTTTTGGTGTTAACTCAGAAGATTGATTTTTTTACAGCTTCAAGGGACCGCAGACCTGAGTATATGGTTTTAATTTCAACTCGATGCTTTCTTGCGTTCCCGAGATAAAGGTTCTTGATAGACATGCAGACGGACCGACAACAAAGTGATCCTATAAGGGATCCGTTTTTCCCTTTTGAGGTACGGAACCCTAAAAAGAAAATAACCTGAACACTATTCAGCTACAAAAATCGCCCATTATTACCTAATTTTCTTTCGGTCTAGATAAGCCGACTACGGTACATATTTCGTACAGGTGTTGGCATAACAATGTATGTCGGCCGTCATAAACACTCTGCTTCTGCGAACACGTATGAGTGAGAACAAAAAATATTAGTATAATATTCTTCTTTTCTTTTATTTTCATACTACAGAATGTTTGGTTTTCCTATCTAAATGTCAACCTGAGAACAGTATTTCATCACCATCATCATCATTATATACATATAAAAATCCATATAAGTTTTTATCACGTAAAATATACGAAACGGATGTAGATAACTTTTATACATTAAAATTGTGTGTAACTTGATATATTACTTAGGCTTTGTTTCATCGCCATCGGTTGACTATATCGAGAGATATACTACATTCACTGACTGTTAGGCGGTACGAAGTTCGCCGGGTCAGGTAGTTCATTGTATAAACTGTTTTTTAGATAAAAGGAGGTTTAAGTCAATGAAACATTGGGGTTTACAAAGGCCTTTGAAATAATGAAAACAATTTGATCAGCTTGAATTTATAACATAAATAAAGCTTCTAAAGACGTGCCGAAAGCGTCGAGGCTTGCCTCGTGTTCGAAGCCGTTATACTTGGCCTATCTTACCGAGATGAGTTGATTTTGAAAGTGTGTGTTGGTTCACGTAACCTTTCTTTTCACCAGCTTAGGCATATAACATATGTGAACCACGTGCACGAGTAAATGAATGGGGAAGCGGGCCACCAGGACCCCTGCCTGCTAAAGCTGCGGGAATGTTCGAAAGTTACCATGGCCCTGGAATGCAAAGGAACACAAGTAGGTTTTAGTCAGTAAAAGTCTAACATTCCCTCCCACTCCACCTAGAGCGGGAAGAGTTATTTAATAATTATTTTGTGGAAATAAATACATTGATTGATTCCCTTTCTCAAAAATAAAAATCTTCGTGAAATAGAATATCTTTACCACAAGCTGTTCTACACCGTATTTAGCACGTACGCTTGTAGGCCCGGCTCTTATTTTATGTGTAGACGGTCTTCACCTATAGCCTAGTTTCTAGTGCATGAAGTTCAAGAGATACCTTTATGATATTTTCTTCTTTTGTCTATCAATTGACTACTCAAATGTTTGTTTTGAGTCTAAACGAATTCGTGTGATGCTTTATCAATTTTATTTTGTAACGTAGTGTACGATCGACGACAATATCTCCGTTACATGCACCAAGGGCATCATTATTCGGAATGTATCTTGGTGGCGTCTAACCATTGATTCATCATACGACTTGTATTTTTCCTCAAAGCGTCAGGTTACATTGTGTAACAGAATCGAACGTTTATAAATCAGCCATCTTCCCTCAGAAATAAAAGCTAGTTGACTTTTATAACCCTTTCATAAAAAATACATGAAACACGTTTTTCCATGACGCGAATTTTCCACGCTCTGTGACTACAATATTCTGATTTTTCTCTTATTTGTCTCAACGGAAATTGTTAAAAGGGCTTCAGCAAATATTTTGTTGATGCTGAAACAACAGACTTCGCTTTTTATTATGTAAATCTGTGTGTAGAGTTAAATTGCAGACAGCTTTGTGACTGAAACGTTCGATTTGAACAAGGGCTTCTGATGTTATGGTAATATAAAATTTTCACAATTTTTTTGTATGGTTGTTGCATTTTAGCACGACAATATCGGGTTATTGAACTTTTTTTTTTCGGTGGGAAAATCATCTTATGACATCCCCTGCTCTTGGGCGGAGCGAGAGATAGTGTCAGACTTTTACTGACTAAAAACCCACTCCTGTTACTTCGTTGCCTTTCGTACCAGGGCCGAGTCTTCCTTTCAGAATCAGACCCTTTGCCCCAGTAGGCTTAGACCTTGCTGGGCCCCTACGGTTTGATGACATCTCCTTGAGGCACGCGTGCCGTCGAAAATTTGGCTGACGGGGGTCGTTGATGTGCCTACATTATTTTGACACTCCCGCTATTATGCTTATATATTGGTACCAGTAGACCATGGCATGGATTAAACAAATATATAACATAAAGTAAATAATCTTGATACTTCACTTCTTTGAGAAAATTTTCTACCGAAAACTAGTAAAGACGTAGGTATAGTCGTCCTAAATCCACATGTATCGTGATCCTCAGTAAATTTCTATTAATGAAAAACGACACGTTATTTATTGTTCGGGTTTCTACGAAGACATATAGTAAAGGACACTGAACGCTATTGACAGGTTAAAATGAAACAACTATACTTATACTTGCCTCCAGGCAGTGTAGCTCTAATGATACTGTCACCAATACCCTCTGTATTGACAGTCGTTAAGGAGTCATGAAATATTTCGGCTTCGTCTTGGTATAGACAAGGTTTCGTGCGATACTACTGGTATAGCTTTTTTCAAGGTGAGAATTCATACAATAACTTCTCGCACTTTAATATGTTATATGTGCATTCATTTGCCTTTTGCGTTCGAGGGCCACGGTAACTGTTTCGAACGTTCCTGCAGCTTTATTAGGCATCGGCTCTACTGGGCACACACGGTTTTGCTGACATCTCTATGAGGCGCGCGTGGAACACAACACATGTTGACTTGGTCTCAGTTCTTATTAGGCGGCTAACTGTTATAGAGAGGGTACATTAATTAACTTAAACCTAAGACTACTTGGTTATAATGAAGGTAGACTGTGCCGGGCTCCCTTCGGCAAGCGAGTACGATAGTACGGGACGCCAGCCCACATTCCTTTGGTCAGTTTAGTATGCGCGTATACTTTAGTGGTCGGCCGTATATTCCTCCGAGTTGAATGTTTACATACGTAAGTATCAGCCGCTACAATTCAAAATTGTTGCGTCTAGTGAGGGTAGCTTAGCGCCCAGCCTGATACGATAAAGTGATAAAATCGTGACGGGCGTGAGCACGTTCACTTTTCCGCACTAGTGTGAAAAACAGTAGATTTCATGGCTAAAAGCAGTAAGGATAAGAACAGGTTTTCAAGCAAGTGATTTAAAATTAATTATCTATTCGGTGTATTGTTTGACGTCGATTGATTGCAAAGTTAATACTTTCTTCAGAGGTACATATGTGCCAGTTGTATATTCATGCAAAAAAGGAAGATATGTAAGTATTCATACTTGATAACCGTTAAAGAAAACGATAAACTCAGCCTTCAAAGTACTTAAAACTGATGGCCTAGTAATGCTATTTAAGAACCGTAAAATAATAGTTCTAAGTAAGTTTATAACTTTAATTATTGCGTAAAATGTTCCCGGTAATAAATGTGGGAACTTTAATATTTTACTTGAGAGTTGGAACGATCATCGGGGGATTCCCGTGGGTTAATGAGTAGCGGGTTTTACTTGTTCATTATTAATATACATCAGCCAATGTTAAACTACTTGAGGTGGATTAGAGTTTAAGCAATTATTTTTGGGAAATTGGCTGTAATACTAGTATAAGGCATTCGGTTTATCTGAAAGTAGTAACTAAAGTATAGTCAGCCTTATAATGTTCCCACTGTTGGGACTCAGGCTTCTTCTCTAGGAGAGGAAATGGACCGTAATCCACCACGCGGGCCCAGTGCGGGTTGGTGGATGTCACATGTCTTCGAATTTTTGGTTCTAGAACATGCCGGTTTCCTCACGATGTTTTCCTTCACCGTTTTGAGAGCAGTGGTGATGAATAAAATTAAACAAAGTTATGCGCCTGGCTGGGTTTGAAACCGCGACCTACAACTTGTAAGTCGGGGCCGTTACCACTCTGCCACCACTGCTCTCAACTATATACTGAAAGTAGGACTTGATAATAAGATTTATTTTCTCGCCACAATACACTATAATTACAGTTTTTAGGGTAATAGTAGATACAGTAAGTATATTGTGGGAGACTGTTGCCTAAACTAGGTTTGGGGTACTGAAGTACCACGTGGTCTCCACCTTTAGGTTTTATTAACATTATTTATTTAACAATTTATATACATACAATAATAAAAGAAAAGAAGAAGGAAACAGAATAATAGTAAAAAGGTGATGCTTATTTTTAAAGAAAGCATACCTGCGAAACGAGAGTAATTGGGGAAAATAGAGATGTAGACACTGTGTGTAGAAGTAAAAGGGAAACTGGAACACACAAAAAACATAGATAACATCGAAATAATATAACATGCAAAAAAGATATACTACTATGATATACTGCATTATTATATTTACCTAATGCTCTAACAAACAGATGTCGAAATCAATAACATATTTACATTATAAATTCTATATCGTGTTAGTATGGTTATTATTATGTGGGAATATTGGAGAGTGTGTGGTTGATTGTGTTGTTGTGCAGTAAATGAGAATATAGAATTTACTTGTATGTGTAATTGGAGAACAATAAATTGGCCTATTTATAACCAGATTTTTTCAGTCTCGAGGTAGTTTAATTCCTGGATCCAACCAGTTAATTTTATTTTGCATTTAATCTTGTTAAGGTCATAAATAGGTAGAATCTTCTTAATTTTATTATACAGGTATTGAAGGACGTGAAGAACCGCCGAGAAAACTTAGTCAAAAGTCGGTTGCAACCAAAAGAACCAAAGGTTCTCGCTTTCGATATAGTTGTAAAAGTAGGCATAAAAAAAATCAAACTTAAATACCCTAGATAAATATTAATCATTAATGGACATAAATATGAATAAAAAGACGAGAGCAAAGCATTAACTTTTATATAAATAAATGTTATAGTTATGTCAATTAAGGGTAATATTTCTAAAGGGTATAAAAGTTTTTTTTTTTTTCTGCCTACTTTTACAACTATATCAAGTCCTACTTTCAGTTTAACCGAGTGCTACTACCAGTATATAACAATCAAGGTTTAAGTTTGAGCATACTAATATTAACAGTCAGTCTTTTGGCAGCAGATAAATCTTGAATGAATATTTGTCTAGAGCTATTTTTGCCAACGTTAAACTATTTGTGGTTGATTAAAATAATTTAATCAAATATTTCTCGAAAATTGGCCGTAATACTGGTAGTAGCATTCGGTTAAACTCAAAGTAGGACTTGATATAGTTGTAAAAGTAGGCAGAAAAAAATAAATCACCCTTAGACCCTTGAGAAACTTTAACTGTTAATTGACATAAGGATGAATAAAAAGAGCTAATTTTGACTAATCTCAAGTTTATAATGGAGAAAAGAGATAATTTTGTAGTCTTTATGCTATAAGTGCAAGTCCTTGAAAGCATTTAAATAACCGTTGAACATCCTTCGAAATTTTTGTGAACTGTACACTATTGTGGCCAAGGCAAACAGCAAAAATAAAACAAAAAAAAAAATTCAAACGAGAAAAAGTTCGTTCCACGATCCACATTTAAATGCTCGTACATTCGACCACACATACAATTTGAACACGTTCAGTGAGTTTTATCTTTGAATAGAAAGGCGTGAACTACTTGAAGTCTAAACTTTTTGCTTATTCTCACTTCACTTGCATTGTTAACCGCTTTAATAGTAAAGAGAAAATGTGCGGGGACTTTCATAGCTTTTTAAGGATACAATACAAATGAATGGGGTTTTTCACCTAAGAGTATTTCTTGTAGGTTTTTTGATCATCAATGGAAACTCAACTGAAATGGAAAAATCAAATTATATATATATATATATACCTGACATAATATAATTGATATAATTCAAGGACAAAGAAACAAAGGACCGTCAGATTGTTTAAGGAAATAAACATCCTTACGGTCCCTTGTCAATACATTTATGAAAACATTATGTATGTTGGGAAAAAAAATCATCTATTTACTATAAGTGTGTATAAGTGAAAGGTACAATTTTAATACTAGGAATAGGAACAAACTAGATCAACCTCGATTGAGATGGGCTAAAGTATACAGTTCTTTTATGGGGCACTGTGTAAAATCTTATAATAAAATACCACTTGAGATTTTACAACTAAATGAGTCCAAATTTAAAACATGCATTAAACGCACACTATGTAGACAAGTGTATTATAAACTGGAAGATTATATCCTTGATAAAAATGCTTGGTTAAATGCCAGTCCTGCTCCACAGCCATTGCCACTTTTACCTACAAATTAGTTTTTTTTATATATATTTACTTATAAATATTAGAAGAGATACTATACCTTTTTGTAAAAAGTTATTTTTTTTAATTTATTTGTTTATTTCAATAGAGCTTATAATTCATTACCTTTTGTATTTGGAAACAATAGCATTGTATAATGTAGAAGCGCTTTTCAAGTTTTGTGAATATGGATTACCATGGAGCATCTCGTCTCGCTGATGGTGGCACGTGTTATTGGGCCATTCAGTTTCCTCCAATATGGTTGAGCTAAGTGGGGCTAATGCACGCGTCATACTCGTGAACGGGTGCCGTCAGTTGAGAATGGTTATCTCTTTGCTGCCAGTGGCTTAATTCAATTTCTATTTTAATTAGTTTTTTTTATTGTTACCAATATGTAACCAAGATTTATGTAACTCATAATGTGATATAAAAGAGTGTCCATGGAGTTTCTTGCACGTTCTTCTCCATAGAGATCTACGCTTTAGAAGACAATTCAAAAGTATCTGTAATTGGTCTTTTTGAAATAAACGTTTCTAATTTCTGTACATTTTTGATAACTTCTTCTAGCGCAAACCAATTATCGCATATAAAGTAGTAATGTTAAGGCGAAATTCGCACGACGCATAGTAAGACCTTGAAAAATGAAAACGTCGCACAAAATCGTATCACAGCGATTCACATCACAAGTTTCTGCGATGTGGCGTCGTATCGGTGCGCATAGCAGTTTGGTGTGGGTGCCCTTAAGTCTCCCGTGTCTGAGCACAACACCGTTGAAGTTGACCGATAAAATAGCGAAACACATTCCCATTCCTTCCTCACACACACACACAAGTTTGTACTGTAAACATTTACTAGGTACAATTGCTATCAGACAGCCTGATAGTTTGAGGTTTTGTGTAGTTCTCAACAGCGATTTTATAATATATACCAAGTTTAATAAAATTATTAGTTTTATTAATAATATCAACATTCTTATCCATGTGACCTATTTTATGACCGGACAGATTTGTTTTATCTCTAGTTTATAGTATTTTTGTTATCTCCTGTTCATTAGGTACCGAAGTTAAAATAGGAACTAAATATTTTATTATTGCGTAGTAGACCAAGCCAATAGTGGAAAGATGAACTTGACTCTTACGAGAGGAACTGGCCTGCAATGACTGAAAACAGATGTGACGTGGAAAAAAAAGAGGAATTCCGAGCTCGCTTCGCTCGCTCTTGGACGAATATCACGAGTTTAGTTTTTAAACAAAGATTTTGGCCGGTAACAACTACATATAAAGACGTAATTTTTAAAATCGGTCAAGTTGTTTATGAGTTTACTCATCTACACTAACTACACTAATATTATAAAGATATAGTTTGTTTTTATGTTTTTTTTTTGTTTGTAGGAGGTAATCTCTAAAAGAACTGGTCCGATTGTAAAAAAAATTCACTAATAGAAAGCTGCTTTATTCCTGATTAACATAGCCCTAAATTTTATGTATGCGGGCGAAGCCGGGGATAAAAGCTAGTTTGTAATATTAGTATAGATATTCCTTTCCTCTTAATTAATATATTTGTCATATCTACTCAGTTTAAAAACCATTAGTAAAAATAATACACCAGTAACCACCCCGTAAATATTAATTTGATGAAGTCGCCCCACATAACGGGGAATGCACACAGATTGCAGTAATGCACTGTACTAACAGTTTGTTGCGAACGTTGCCAGCACCGTGTAACCTATTTCCAGCTGACGGACGGTTAATATTTTTGTATTACCTAGTCCACAGAGGCAGGGTTACATTTTTAGCTTATCTAAATTTTAAATTGTAGTTTATAGTTCTTTATCTAATATATAAAAATCTCGAGTCACTGTGTTTGTTTTCAAACTCCTCCGAAACTGATTGAACGATTTTTATATTATTATTTTTTTGTGTAAATCTGGTAGGTGTTTTTTTAGGTGGGAAATCATCTAATGACTTCTCAAGTACATGGATAACTCTACCTAATTCCGACCCCTGTATATTATACAGCATGACGTGAAAACTGATATATTTTATTTTAGCAGAATATGTAGACGTTTAGCAATAGCCTTCTACGTTCAATTACATAGTCATATGGATATCCCTAAGGAGATAAAACGTGTAACAAGAAAATATTTGTCTTCCTTTCTGTGTATTTAATCATACATTATTATTTTTTCTTTGTTCTCAAGGGAATAAAAGAAAGAATATTCTTCCTGTACTATTTATTACCTCACATTCTTAATGACAGAAAATGGACTGAATGACTTTGTTTTATTGAATATTTTCTAGATAATTCAGCCAAAAGACGTCCACTTCTGGACATAGAAGTCCGTTTAGCTTCCCTGTATAGATTGGTCCAGTACTTTTAGTAAGGCGTAAGGCTAAGCGGTGTAATGCCTCCCACAAGGTTGACTGACGACTCGGTAAAGGCTGCGAGTCTATTGAAAGCGAGAAAATATAAACATTTTAATGCATACTTTTAAGTCATCATCATCATCATTTCAGTCGAAAGACGTCCACTGTTGGACATAGGCCTCCTCCAAGCATCGCTACAACGACCGATCCTATGCATTGCCGCAGAATAATAGATGGTCAATAGGGACAAAAGGTTCTGGAGTGGCGACTGCGTACCAGAAGACATAGTGTTGGAAGGCCTCCAACAAGGTGTACTGATGACCTGGTCAGGGTTGCGGGAATCCTATGGATGCGAGATTCTTTTAAGTAAATAAAAGTAATATCGCAGGGAACATTACAATAAAGTTACCAACAAGAAGAAGAAGAAGAAGAAGAAGAAAAAGAAGAAGAAGAACAAGAAAGAAGATAAATTATTTACAAAAATTTGTTGTAGAAACAGTAGCAATCAGTTAATCGTCTTGTTACTAAGCCTTTCCATATCTAGGAGAGACCAAGTTAATAAGGAAATACTAAATGGTAAAACACACAACCGATCTATACCATGATTTTTAATTAGATGGACCTAACTGACAGCAGTGGACAATGCCCAGCTGTCAATGAACAATGCCCCGCTGTCATTATACGATTTTTATAGCTGTTACTTTGGTCCATCTAATTAAAAATCATGGTATATTTTTTTTTTATGCTCGTTTTCTGTTTCTGGCCAGCGTCAAGTTTAAAAGTATTGATTAGTTTATAGATTCGCTTGTTAAATTTTGACTGCTCGGTTTGTGTATTTGGCCAGTGTCAAGTTGTCAGTGTCATGTATGATTTTTTTTTTATAAAATTCGCTTGGCTTTTCCATTAAAATGCAAACGTTTTGGGTCAGATTGAAGTACTGAGGAAGTCAATACTATGGTAAAATTTTCAGCACCATCTTTCTGTCGTAATCACACCTGTTTCAATGATTCCACATATAGTCCAGTTGTGCAGGCACATGAATCACAAAACAATATCAAAAAAATTCCGTCCGGACCAAGCCCGAGTCATTGACGGCACGTAGTGTTGCCACACTTGCCTCAAAGAGATGTTAGCAAAACCGAGCCTAGCAGGATCAAAGTCGATTAGGGTCGCGGAAGACCACAAAGGTGATGGCACGATGATCTAGACAAATTTCGCCAGAACTGAAAAGGTGGAAAACTCGGGCCCGCAAAGAGTGGGGAGACGCCTTTGCCCAAGAGTAGAGCAGCCTAGTAAAAAACTCATTTACCAAAAATCAATGTTTTTAGGGTCCCGTATCCAAAGCGCAAAAATGGAAACGCTTGAAATATTTAGCTATAAATTCACTAAAAAAAAAAAATTAAATAAATATTTTTCCCATACAACACACGTGTTTTTTTTACCTATATTTAGTATCTAATGTCGTATAGATAATGGTACGAAACCCTTCGTGCGCGAGTCCGGCTGGCACTTGGCTGGTTTTTTCTAAGTGGGTAAACTAAACTGAGTAAAAATATTAGCTACGTTTTTGGTAAGCCACTTTTGACAGTGATCTCAAACTGTTTTGATAAGGGTGCGATATGTGGCAGGGGTTATAAAGTTCTTAATGTGATTAAAATAGCATATAGTTATAGGAAAAAATATATAGTAATTATTAAGTTATTTTACAAAATGAACAGAAATGATAAGTAGCTTTTGCTAACAGCTTCGCCCGCATGATAGTCGAATTGAAATCAATGTATATTATGTCTTAGTCCAAGATCAGTCTTTGACGGGTTCAGACCAGTGTACCATGTTTTGTTGCTCTACTCATTACTTGTTTAGGGTTCCGTACCTCAAAAGGTAATAACGGAACCCTTATAGGATCACTTTGTTGTCCATCTGATTGCCTGTGTGTTTGTCTGTCTGTCAAGACCCTTTATCTCCGGAACGCGTGAAGGTATCGAGTTGCAATTAAAACTATATACGCAGGTTCCTTGTAGCTGTGAAAAATCAAACTTCTAAGTTAACGAAAAAAAAAATAGGGCCGTTTATGTCGCAAAAAACCTATATTTTCAAACTCTCAAGGGAATCCAAATTCATATGGTACTTCCTGTTGACCCAGAATCTTGAAATTTGGCCTAAAGCATGTATAAGAGTAAATCTGAAAACTGTGAATTTGTATTTACGTTATTATTTGTATTTAAAAATACTTTTTGCAATTTGGAAAAATCATCGAGATTCCATTCGGGAACTGAATTATTTACATAGGTAAGTTTGTACGGAACGCTCCGTGCGTGAGTCCGACTCGCACTTGCCCGTTTTGTTATTATTGATAGGCTTGCCCAGCAACTGAGTTGTAGAGGTCTGATAGACAGTGGCTTCATGTAAAACACGGGTATCCAACCTCATCTGCCCCCCTAGCCAAGTTAAAACCGTTTCGTTTTTATTTCACGTGGTCAGAACAAAGGAATAGGAGGCACGGCCGACTCGAGGTGATCAACGAAAAGAGCATCGAAACGAAACCATTGTAACTTGGCTAGGGGGGCAGGTTAGACTGGAAGCCGACCTGAAGCTATTTGGGAAAAGCTTGGGAGATGATGATTGATAGGTTTTACGCTTGACCACTATCCTAAACGATGGTAAGTCATGATGTGACCGACGGTGTAGTACACTTACCTAGAAGCACTCACTCTTGACGTAAAGACCCCTAGGTCGTAGCTATGATTGCCTAAGATCTTCACTCTTCACGTAAAGCCCTCTTCACGTAAAGCACTCTTCACGTAAAACCCCTAGGTCGTAGCTATGATTGCCTAAGATCTTCACTCTTGACGTAAAGACCTCTAGGTCGTAGCTATGATTGCCTAAGATCTTCACTCTTGACGTAAAGACCTCTAGGTCGTAGCTATGATTGCCTAAGATCTTCACTCTTCACGTAAAGACCCCTAAGTCGGAGCTATGATTGCCTAAGATCTTCACTGTTGACGTAAAGACCACTAGGTTGTAGCTATGATTGCCTAAGATCTTCACTCTTGACTTTAAAACCCCTGGATTGTAGCTATGATTGCCTAAGATCTTCGCTCTTGACTTAAAGGCCCCTAGGTTGGAGAGCTATGATTGCCTAAGATCTTCACTCTTGACGTAAAGACCCATAAGTTATTGTAGCTATGATTGCCTAAGATCTTCACTCTTGACTTAGAGACCCCTAGGTTGTAGCTATGATTGCCTAAGATCTTCACTCTTGACTTAAAGACTCTTAGGTTGTAGCTATAAT
Source organism: Mythimna pallens (assembly GCA_961205895.1). NCBI lineage: Eukaryota > Metazoa > Arthropoda > Insecta > Lepidoptera > Noctuidae > Mythimna > Mythimna pallens. The sequence goes on along the minus strand of OY540831.1, from coordinate 8,540,568 downwards.
AATAATAAGCCTAGGATCCTGAGACACTGTTCAAAGAACATCAAAACATACAGAATTTTACATTACATCACGATCTCAAGTAGATGTCAGCAAATCGTAGGGGCCCAGCAGGGTCGAAGCCTACTGGGGCCAAAGGTCTTCATCTGAAAGGAAGACTCGGCCCTGGTGCGAAAGGCAACGAAGGAACAGGAGTAGGTTTTTAGTCAGTAAAAGTCTGACACTATCTCCTGCTCCGCCCAAGACCGGGGGATGTCATTTATGATTTTCCCAGCGAAAAACAAAAAAATCTATCATGATAATATTATAAAGAAATCATAGGAAAGAATGTTTGTATGTATGCGAGTATGTCTTTGTTACTGCTTCACGCTCAAACAGTCGAATGGATTTGAATGTGTTTTATTGTTGTAGACCATGACAGGAAATAACACATAGAATACTTTTTATCGCGGAGAATATTCCCATGGCGTAAATTTAAAAAAAAAAACCTTTTTTTTTAAGCTTTTGGCTTCAGAAGTCAGTTCAAAATATTAGTAAAATCAATTTTATCTACACTAATATTTTGTTGTTTGTTTGTTTTATGTTTTTTTTTTGTTTGTAGGAGGTAATCTCTAGAAGTACTGGTCCAATTGCTAAAAAATTTTAACCGATAGAAAGCTGTTTTATTCCTGAGTGACACAGTCTATATTTTATGCACGCGGGCGAAGCCGCGGGCAAAAGCTAGTTATGTATAACTTGAAATGCACTCAAGTGTTATTAAAGATACAAAACCAAAACCGTATAAAAGCCCTTTTACCGCAACAAATAAAATTATGAACGCAACGGTATCTACAGGTACATGGTTTCCCATACATACGATTGTTCCCTCTAAACCCTCCCTTTCACACAAAAGATTACGTCGTATTACGTATGTTTAGGGAGGCTTGTGTCGTTAGGGCTTCGCTCGAGCACCGGAAAGACTCGAACATTGACTTGAGGAACATTCAACCCTCTGAATATGATGCCTATCTGCTTAACGGCTCTCGATAAGGTAAAGGTGGAGGTTACTTGCAAATAAAAATTTAATAGTTTTTATATTTCCACCCCTCAAAACGATTTTTAATAGTTTTTTTTTAATAGAAGATTTGAGATAGGAATTAAAAATAGATTGTGAAACTAGATTTTTTCAATATTCCCAATGAATATAAAATTTGCGATTAATAAATAGACATCAAAACTCAAATAAAATAAATAGTTTAAGCTCAATAAAGAAGATATACACAGTTAATTTACATTGCTCTTTATAAAATTTTCGTTCGATAAAATAAAATTAAAACCGCAAACGTATGCTTTATTCATTACCTTTATTTACATTGCAAATAAAGATTTTCATGCCAACGGTATCAAACAAAAGGAAGCTTCGCCTGGGGCTACAAATCATACATGTGGTCTTTGAATGCAGGCTTCCCATTTTCACGACAACCCTTTGCAAACACACAATGATTCCATGGCTTTTGCTATAGTTGGATCTCACTTCTGTGATATTTGATTTTACGTGATTGGTATTCAGACTAAATACTCGTAAGTTTCTATCCCGTTTATATCCTGACTACCTTTGTAGCTTCCATATTTCTGTATAGTCAGAATTTTGAATTACTACATAATATTATGCAAGTATTTCCAAAGAAGGATATGTGTAGTGTTTAATAGTGTACCCTCATTGAGTCACCTGACTCAATCCTGATCAAAGACACCGGACTTTACTATAACGTATCTCCATTAAAGTTCCATATTAGATCAAATTATATTTACCAATAATGTCTTTATGTGATGATTTAAATTCACGCAGATCAGCCGCTCCATCAACTAACCAAATAGTCAGAATTTTAACAGTACCTTCATTAGTACGTTCGTCTTTGATGTAAATGTCCATAAGTTTCCTAAAGGTAGACCGTTGAAACTGATTGCTTCTCATTTTCTTTGGATCTAGTTTGAAAAGTTGTGAATGACAAACATTTAAGGCAGAGCTAACGATCGGCAAAACTTTCTTGTCTTGAAAAGAACAGTTTTAGTTATTCCAATTTTGTGCGTATTGTCAAAACTTCTAGTAGGGTAATTGATAAAAATTTCTGTCAGATATCTTAGCTCAATTATCGACTTAAACTTTAAAAGCTGTGTTACAAAATTCGATTGTAATATAAAAATCTACCTACCGCCAGGAAAATACGTCATGACATGTGTGGGGTATTGATCATATACCCTTAGATTTATTATACAATCCACGAAAATGCCGACACTATTCGATATTTATTGTCCCATGAAGGTTCAACATAAGCCGTAATATCCACATTTATGTCAGCCCAAAGGTACAGAAATAAACAAAACTTTCCTTTTTACATTCCTAACTTATAACAAACACAATATTGGACTTGTCGACATTTACCGACATTTCCGCGTTAGGTATGAATTATGTAGGTGTGAGTATGAAAAATATATTTTGATTTTAGTCAAGTAAATCCGGGTTTTATCGCTAGCCCCGTACAAAGTTAGAAAGGATGATTAATGAGCTGTATAACAAGTCAGGTTCATATGTAGCAGAATCGATTACCCTTTGGTGAACTGGAAAAATTGCTTATACGTGCTATATGGACGTTGTTTTATTACACAGAGATTTTTTCATCGAATAAAATCATTTGGATCGGTTGGTCACTTTTGTTTTTTGATTTTCCGTTTTATAACCACATAATTACAGATGTATTTGGGTACCGTTATGTTATTCTATCTTATACGCGATATTAAGTATTCTAAAATCTCTAGCTCTATGAAAAGGTGGTCCAGTCACTTTCAAAGCTCATCGGTCATATCTACACTAATATTATAAAGATGTAAAGTTTGTTTTTTTGTTTGTTGGAGGAAATCTCTGAAAATACTAGTCCGAATGCGAAATTTTTTTTCTCCGATAGAAAGCTACTTTATTCCTGAGTGAAATAGGCTATATTTTATGTATCGAGCGAAGCCGCGGGCAAAAGCTAGTCCGTAATAATAATGTCCATCAACAATTATGCACAGAATTTGAAATATCTATTATTTATTTATTGTGCACACTTACCACTGTATTGTCTTTTTTAACCCCAAGGTTGATTGGTAGAGAATGCCTTGTTGCATTTATTCCGCCTATGTTCCACTACTGTACATGAAATTTAAATATATATGCTGGCATAATCAGCCTTATAATGTTCCCACTGCTGGGACTCAGGTCTCCTGTCTAGGAGAGGGCCGTAATCACGGGGGCCGAATGCGTTTGGTGGATATCACATGTCTTCGAATTTTTGATTTTAGGACATGACGGTTTCCTCACGATGTTTTCCTTCGCCCTTTTGAGAGCAGTAGTGATGAAATAAATTACACAAAATAATGCGCCTGGCTGAGGCAAGCATATTATAAGTTGGAGGATTATATTCAAGATAAAAATGCTTGGCTCAATGCTGTTCCAGCTCCTCTACCACCGAGGTAAACAAATTGATTAGTTTGGAAATAATTATTATCATTTTTTAATGCTTTTTTTTTTGGAATTGTAAAATATTATAAGTATTGTATAATGTAGAAGCATTTATTTTCAAAGTTTGTAAATGTGAGTACCATGGAGCTATTTTATGGTTTTTTATGTTAATATTGGACTTGTTTGACATAAATGAGCACGGCAGTTGAGAGTTTGTCATGCTCACTTAAATGTCTCACTGATGGTGGCGCATATGTTGGATCATTCGGTTCCCTTCAAAATGGTTGAGCTGAGTGGTGCTAATATTGGCGTCATGTTCGTGAACGGGCGCTGTCAGTTGAGACTGGTCATCTCTTAGCTGCCAGTTGCTATTTTAATATCTATATTTAGTTTTTATTTTTACTGTATTGTTCTCACATGATAACGACAAGAAACATGTAACAGACATATTTGTAATTACAAAACATGATTGAAAAGAGTATCCATGGAGTTTTTGCACATTCTTCTCCATAGAGATCTATGCTTTGGAATGTGCAATTAGCATCATTCTTTTTTTCTGACTAACTGACTTCTTGACATTTCAAAAGTGCCTGTAAATGGTTTATTGGAAATAAATGCTTTTAAATCTTTGAATCTTTGAGTTTGAACCCACTACTTATATCTCCTAAGTTGGGACTGTCACTACTGGCAAACCACTGCTCTCGAAAGTGATACTATTGCACAATTATTAAAGCATTTAGTGTAAGACAATTATAGTTTCACGCAATATTGTGTATCTGTTATAGTGATAACAAAGTTAGCCCCTGTTGAGGCGTTTCTTAAGTGCAGAAGTTCTATATTTTCAATTGTACCCTGTAAATCGTATAAGTTTGTACTACTCAGGTCTTTAGGTGGCAACTTTGGACATTACGTGTCACCTGTGGCTTTATTTACGCCTTTACACCTAAAGAGAGCTAGAACATAACACTTAGAAACACATTCTAGGTATTTCTGAAAGGAATTTTGTGTATCTTTGATATTGGATCTTTAGTAAGACTGATGATGTCTTATTTCAACTGTTAATAATATCTTTAATGTCACTATGTCATTCATTACTCTTTTCGCTGAAAGACGTCCACTGCTGGTCATGCCAAGCAAATGCTGTTTATTTATTTATTGTCTATCCAGTTAACTCCCGCAGCCCTCACCAGGTTTCCAGGAGCCAGGATCGGTTTATATTGCGGGAGGCCTCCTATTGCTCTGGTATTTCGTTAATGCTCCACAAAAATAGATAATGTTTTAATGCAAGTGGGCATATTTTGCCATTGCAGCCACGGCGGAAGGCAAAATCACTTTGGAGCCTCAATGGCAATTGCATACGTTGTATCAAACGACGTTTTTCAACACATTTGAAAGTTATGAGCAAATCTTCATAAACAAAACGTTTATTTAACTAATTTTTGTGAGAAAAGGCTCGCTCGCATTGACAACAAATAAACAAAGAAATACAATAAACTGCTAAACTAAAATTTTTTCTGCACTAGAGTGAAATAAACTATATTGCAAGTCTAAAACTGGAAAGGGTAGAAGTAGGTTATCAAAGGATGTTGAAAAAAATATTGACCGCATCTATTTTCAGCATTACTTTTCTTTCTTCTAGGTATTTCGATCAAAAGACAGAATGTGAATACAAAGGCGGAACCGTAGTGAAGGGTTGGCCAATAGACTAGCATAACAGTAATCCACCCTTACAAAAACTTGACGTCTTGCCTAAAACTATAAGCAGCTTAGGTATTCTATTTTTATCTTTCGTGGACTGGGGACTTAGATGCAAAATGAAATATGTATGTTCTTTTTTTGTAATTTTGTTTTTGCATAAAATTTTAATGACGTCCAGCCTGACCTTTTTATGATAGGGTTATTCACATGTTTATGTATTGTGATTTATTTATCTCATCAAACTTTAAATATGTGTCGCACTAATATTACCTAGTATGACATATTTAAAGATAACCCTTAAATGATATCATAAAGAGGCCAGTTTGTATGTGTGTGTGTGTATGCTTGTCACTCCTTTCACACTCAAACTTCTGACCGGAATCAGATGAATTTATGATGGTCCACCAGTAGACCATGTCCTAAAATGACACATAGGATACTTTACTATTTTGACGCGGGTGGACCTTGCTGGCAGAAACTAGTTTATTTTATGACATATTTATTTATTAAATATTCATGCAACACATCTGCCTTTGTTTTTAATTAATGCCTTAGGCATTTTCTACCTGTTAATCGGAATTAATGCCTTAGGCATTTTCTACCTGTTAATCAAGGGTTGTGAAGAAATAACATGGCAAGTGCATAAAAGAAAAACGATGTTGAAAAAATATTATAAAAGTATATAAAACTAGCTTCTTCCAGCGGCTTCACCCGTAAGGAAATACGTTTTCTATACAAGTTTTGGAACAGCGAATCATTTTCTTAAGAGGTGAATTGTGGAATTTCAGCGTTCTAGGTCGAAAAGTTTAGGCTGGGCGTTGATGAATTAGTGACTAAGTCAGGACTTTGCCTTTTATATGTCGAGATATAATTAAAATAAACGTATATATATACCTTGATATATCCATGTGAATATATTTATATAAAGTAATCGAATGGAGTTTTTGAGACCACTTAGCTATTTGTGGAGAACTTTATTTGTTCCGCAACCTCCGTTTGAATGCATACTGACTGATGATTGTCCTGATATCATGGGTTTGGACTGTCCCGAGTCGTTGACGGCACCTAGTTTTCCACGCGCGCCACAAGAAAATGTCACCAAAACCGTAGGAACCCAGCAGGGTCGAATCCTACTGGGGCCATGGGTTTACTATTGAAAGGAAGGCCCGGGGTCCTGGAATGCAAGGCAAAGAAGGAACATAGGTGTGGGTTTTAGTCAGTAAAAGTCTGACACGCCCTCTTGCTCCACCCTAGAGTGCGAGAAGTCATTGGATGATTTCCCAAGTAAAAAAAAAATGCGGTTGGACTGTAAGTACGAGTATATCAAAATAGTACATATATATAAGAGCAAAGCAAGTCACGCATGAATACCATTCTTTATTACTCATTATTCTTACGCAGTATTTTTTGTATATTATTTTCCTTATTCCATTTTTAATTTTGATAACTTATCAAAAATGTGAGGCTTAAATAAACATTTTATGCTTTCTTTTTTTACTTTTGCAAAGCTATTTACAACCTAAAAATAATAAAACAATTCAAAGAGAATTTGTAATTCCTCCGAATACCCAGATCATCATTTAATTTAGATAATTTTATTTAAATTTACTTGATCTCAATTTCTATCTGCCTATATTTAGTTTCCATTTTATATGCCTTCTCTATCAATCGAACCCGGGCTGTGCCTTTAAGAACTCCCCAAAGTACGTAACGTAATGGATTTGGTAAAATAATACGTGAATTTGTGTGTACTTTTTACTCAGAAAGGGTTCGGATAGAAGCACCTACATACCTATGTATATTTTCTTAGGGTTGCTCGGCTTAAAGATGTTATTGTATGTTACAAGTTTATCGTTCTAAGTAGAGTGGTTATTTATTTTATTTTAATTTTAGAATTAAACCTCGACTATTGTCAGGATTGTTTCAAACTTTCCCAAAATCGGGAGAAACGGCAACAAGAAAGGGGAGGTTCAGGACAGAACAGGCTGAAAATAAAATAAATAATGTATAAATCATTCCTCTGGTCTCCAGAATAGTTAGATTATAACTCATTAATTTGTCCTCCGATTCCCTTATTCACCGTACGGTTCGTTATAGAAAAGTTTCTGAATGAGGAGGTCGACCCAGTAAATGAATTGTGGTTATTCGATAGTACGATGAGAATGCCTTGGTCCCTTTCAAGATATTATATGGGTTTGGCAATTATGTCATGTTCGAAATTTCACGTAGGTATCTAGTACATATGTTTATAACAGCCGACAGAATCCAATCTACCGTGTCCAGTTGTATACAAGATGTCAACAGCAATAGTTAACAATCTATTTGTCTTCGTAAACCAACCACCCGAATTTCACACCAACTACTTGAAATATCAAACAGTATTTGTCAATTGTATTGATGGTTGACAACGAACATTCATGCGGCCAGTATTGAGTGGCCACATGAATTATCCACATTCGTTTTTCAAAAATGAAAATGGAATGTTATTCTAAATAGTCGTATAGAATTTTTAACAAGGTTTATGTGTACTCGAATGTATGTAAAAACAAACTCGAAAGTCCATTTCCTTTTGTACGAATGCCCCAACATTTCCACTCGATGTGTTATTATTATTTACGGCGCCTGCTCGCGTGTAAGGAATAATAATGTTCTGTTGTAATAATTTTACGGACGACACATTTATCATAACAGTATTTACTATTTAAGGTATCTAGAGGTGAAAATAAAGCTATAAATACCTGTTTGGTAAATCATGATACCTTGCGATAACCTAATTAGGCTTTTAATTAATAATATCAATTTCTTGTTAAATATTTTACTTACACTGGTATTAAGTCAAAGTAGCGAGTTTTAAAGGAGTAGATTTGTCGTTCAAGAATTTTACCGCCATTTAAATTCCGTCCCTAAAGTTCAATAAGGTCGATCTCATCGATAAACATTTTTAATTATAACAAGACTCTCCCTAATTTTACTCGAGGGAAAAGTAGGAAGGGTTTTCATTGAAACGTCAAGCAAAATTGATGGGCTCGCCGTGTGCCGTGACCAATAGTCGTGGGGCGTTTGTATCGTTGGGTCGCGTCAGTCGAACGTCCGGAGTCAGTGTGGCCACACGCTTGTTTACTGTGGACACGTCCTGTCACGCGGTCACCACGTGGATACCGCACGTGACAAAACAACTTTTAAATTTAAATAATCGAACGTGTATCCGATCACTTCGCTTTAAGATTTTTTTTGATCTGTCAAATATTGGCGCGAATTTTTTATCTGTCAAAGTGAAAATAGTGATGCGAACTTTTGTAATGAGAACAGTTGTGGTAGTTTTGGATTTTGGTTCTAGTTTTTGAGTAACGAACAACATGCGCGGTATTCGGTACCTCCTTCTCTGTTTCCTGGCGCTCCCGGGCCCTTCCTGCAGCAACTCAGATAATTTAGGTTGGTGTTAGATTTATTACTAACATAATTACCGGGGCATCCGCAGCTTGTGGGTAATGGCGCATTACTTAATAACACTCGTTGACAGTGTTTTAATGCTTTTGGATATGTATGTTTGTAGCGACTATTAGTGTTATCGTGTTTTGTTAATTGCGTCATTCGATGAGCTTATTATTGTAGTGATGTTTTTATTAGTTTAATGTGTTTGTTTTAAATTAATTTTAAAGTTATGGCATGCAATTAGTTGAAAATGTTTGAACAATTATTACATTTTACCAATTTAATTATGTTATGAGCGTTGTGATACTTCATAATATAATTAGTATAAATTGATGCAATTATAGGTTTTATTTGCTTAACTATACAATGTATAATTGCATGTATGTTTGGTTTGTTTTATCCACGAGTAAGATTTATGTTGTGTTAATTTAGTTATCTAGTGCTCATTAATGAAGACTTATGACTAGTGTTAGGTAATCTAACTGCTTATCTCATTACTATTTTATTTAATGACCTCAATGGTATTATTGCTTATATTTTACAGTCGATTAGAGTTACTTTTTTATCTTCAATTTCTGCTTCAAAATCATAACTGCTAAATAATTAAAATATTCTTTGTGAATGTTTTAGATATTCATAATTCGTAGCAGTAGAAATGTTTACCTTTAAGCATCTTGGAGTTATATTTAAATAAGTTCACAATTATTTCAGCAACATTTTAAAGGACGGTACACACTTTATCGTGGTCCAGAAAAAAACGAGACTGTAGCCATATTTAAAATTAAACAAATATATGTGTTTTAATTAAAACCGTATCCATAACTCTAGCAACCCTAGACTAACATATGCTGCGCTATTTAGCACAGTTAACAACATCGTGTTTTGGCAACAGAAATTACGCAAACAGCCTCACTCGCGGAATTAAAACGTTTGCCAGTAATTCGCAGCAAAGCCTTTGGATAATCACAACATCATTCGCTACGAGCGTAGCGCGAAGCTACGAATCTTTAGTACACCGTAGCGTTCAATTGGGCGGCATGCGAGTTACGATCTTGCATAATACTCAAGTTCCTCAAGTGGTGTTCAAGTTTAGAACTCAATTAAACTTTTCTTTTATTATGTTAATGAAGCACGCATACAAAAAGTGGCCAGTCTCTTCAAAGTTAATAAATTATAAGATAAGACATTTTATTCTATTCCAATGCTAATTGTAAGGAATATGTTGCATTTTTATGAGCAGCGCAATAAAGAAAGAAGAGAGAAATACCTTTGCCGTTTAAAAATATTCTTGAGAGGTATTTCTTTTGAAATCAATCTTGCTTTGACGTGATTCTATTACGGATAATTGATTGATCAATTCCGTATTTTTACTAATGAATGAAAGAAGGATGGTAAAAGTAACGTAGATGTTAATGAAAAAAGTAGGCGGGTTTAGCCACCATGGGTGGGTTTGCGGTCGGTGAGTAATAGGCAGCTCGCCGTCCGGTGAGGAGCAAATTCAGGTCGATGGAGCTGAGCTTTGTGTTCCATGTTCTATTCAAAAAGATGTCAGCAAGATTGAAGGGGTCATTTAAGGGTGATACCTGCCAGGGCTGTGGATTGTTCTAAAGAGTTACTGTGGTCCTCGCAAAGGGACACTGTGGGTTTTGGTCGGTAAAAATCTGTCACTCCGTCTCACACCAGCCAGAGCGGGAAAAGCCATTTGTAAATTTTTCATGCAAAAAAATGTTGTGCTGGTTGTACCAAATACTTATTACTTTGGAATTGTTTTGGAAGACTAGAACAAACTTCAACGCCACTCAATTGAATTTGAAGGAATTCTGTAAATATTGGTTTTGCTTTTTCTTGTTCATCTTGATCATTATATTTGTAGTTCACTAGATCTGCACATTTACGATATTTGAGCCTTTATGCCGTTACACTAACACTGATTTTCATTGGTTAAAAGTTAAAACATAATCAAATTACGACCGTCCGCACAATATAATACGAATACTATTATTTATACCACGTACATCGAAGGACTGGAACAATTTGCCTGCTGCGGTCTTCCCGTCCAACTATAATTTAGGTGCCTTCAAGGCTAGAGTGAATAGGCTCTTAATAAACTAGTGCGCCTCACCATCAATGATTGCATCTCTGCTTACCATCAGGTGGGATCGCAGTCAAGCACTTGTTTATATCAATAAAAAAAAAACTAGCTTGTATTGTTCCATTCCTGGTCATCCTACTTCCTTTCTTCCAAGTCACTTCTTGTTGATTGTTAAAGAAGATTTCTCGCCCTGTGTTCCAAATTATAATATTTTCAACGTTAGCGTGCTTGACAGTCGTTCCGAATTACCGTAACCGGATACATCTGGCAATTTGTTGACGCGCTAACAGCGCTGATATCATAATTCGGATCGCGGGGTAAGTCGTCCCGTCATCTCCATCGTGGTCTTTCGTAACTCCCTTTTCGCTATTTCACAGTACTAATTTTATGTTATACGGGCCTAACGTTTGATCGGCTTGCGGCAGATATTTCCAGCCTAGTTCCACTTAAGCTACCGTGCTTCTGAGCCACGTCAACGACCTGTGTTTTAGAGCACAGTAAAGCAGCGTTTCAAACGCAATCCGTTAATTTAACACCAAGTATACTGCGTTCCTTAACATGTTGGCAAGCCTTTAGTTGTTAGTCAAAGATGCAAATCTGTGCACCATAGGTTTTAACACACACATGTCCGTTAGCTTACACTTTGAGTGATGTATGCAAAGTGCCTTTAAAAAGTTATTTTACGCACTAGTAGCTCTTCTAGGAGATTTTTGTACTACGTGTTATTTCTTTAAGAATACGATGTCATCATCATTTCAGCCAAAAGATGTCCACTGTTGGACATAAGCCTCCCCCAAGTGTCGCCACAATGAACGGTCCCGTGCGTCTCATATCCATCCGATTCCTGCAACCCTTACCAGTCCATTCTTCATCGGTCCACCTTGTAGAAGTCCTTTCAACACTGCGTCTTCCGGTACGTGGTCGCCACTTCAGAAGCTTTCGGTCCCAACGACCATCAGTTCTGCGAGCAATGTGCCCTGATCACTGCCACTTAACTTTAGCGATTCTTTGGGCTATGACGGCAACCTTGGTACTCCTGCAGATATCTTAATTTCTGATTCGGTCACGCAAAGAAACTAAGAGAAAGAATATGGTATGATTACTAATAATTTTACACATACATTCTAAGAAGGTTCTTCCACAGTTCACGCTTAAGTAACTAAAGCGCAGTTTCCTTTGAAATTGATAGGTTCTATAAAGTTGTGGGCAAGCTGGTTTCTGGCAAACAAAGCTTTGATGTTGCCGACAAAACTAACATGTACGGTAGTTGTGAGTGCTCATGAATTGCCAATTAACGTTCGGAACCGTTCTTTTGTTTAATAAAACAATTACCTTCTTGTTCAACTGAAATGTTCAAATCAATTGTTGCTAAAAATATTTAATATTTAGATGAGATTTATTGAATTATTTTGTTGTTTCTATTGTGTTTTACTCTTGAGGTGGACGCTAATTTTAATTGCTTTTTGGTTGTTTCTATTGAAAGAGGTAGCGCCTCCAAGAGGCTATTTGTATTGTTTAATTTCCTTTAATTTCCCGTAGTAATATTGTTCATTGAAATGAGTTGGTCTATCACTGAGCAATTGCTAAAGGATACACACAGCCTTGTCTGGTTAATTAAACCCTCTTTATGATTTATACCGAAGATTGTTGACGCTTAACATTTCAAAAGTTTTCTTATTTTCAATTAAACAATATCCAGCGTTTACTGAAACTTGGAGATATCTTTGAAAGAATCACCGGGGCGTCGGAAAACTCACACAAAGGACAACTAGAGGAACACAGGTTTTTTTTAGGTGGGAAATCATCTAATAACATTTGTCGCCCTAGGGTGAAGCGCGAGGGCAAGTCAGACTTTTACTGACTAAAACCCACTCCTTCATTGTCTTGCATTCTAGGGCCGGATTTTACATTCAGAAGCAACTCATGGCCCCAGTACGCTTCGACCCTGCTGGACCACTACGATTTGCTGACATCAACGACTTGGGCTCGGTCCGGGCGGTTACCGGACGATCGGACGGCGAGCTACCCATTGCTCGCCGTCCATAAGCCCGCGCCTACGGTGGCCAGAAATCGAGATCGGGAACCCGGCGGCTGGGGCTTGAGGGCCATTTCCTCGCGCGTGCGGCGACCTCCTTTGCTAGCATTACTGCTTCGCAGAAAGTAGCGATCGCCTGCCACTCCTCCTCGCTTTGGACCAGGGCCTGTACCAAGGCTCGGTGCGAGAGATCGTTGCCGCCGATCGCCTCCACGAGGACATGGTGGTGCTCTGCCCAAGTAGGGTACACCTCTACCGTATGCTCCACCGAGTCCTTCGGGCGGTCCACACAGTGGTGACACCCGGGCGATTCTTCCGCACGAATCCAGTGCAGGAACCTCCCGAACTTACCATGTTCAATGAGAACCTTCGTCATGCGGAAGGAGAGGATGCCGTGAGGTCTTTTCAGCCACTCCTCAAAGAGGGAACTTACCGCCATAATTATGGCGTGCCCAAGAGAAACACAGGTGGGTTTTATTTAATAAAAATATAGCACTCCCTCTCATTCCGCCCTGAGTGGGGGTACTTATTTGATCATTTTGTACCAAAAAATAAATTATATGCCTAAAGTGGAAATCGAAACAACAACCTGTCTGCTAACCTGCAACCTGCGCTACTCGAAATACAGAATTTTGCTGTAATCTGCAAACAGGAATAAATACTATATTAAACTTAATATTGCAATGTGTAAGTATAACTGACGTTGTAAGTTCAGTGTTTAGAAGCTCTAAAGTTTCTTTTGACTTTTAAAACTTTAGCGAGAAAATACACTTAAGATTTTCCTCTCATTCCAAGTTTCTGTTAACTTTAGACGTAAGCCCAAGTGGCCAGTAACATATCTTTGCATTCTACTAAAAAGTTTTTTTGCTTACACACCTTGTCTTTAATGGAATTTTCCGTGGAAATCTTACGTGTCCTTGTTTTTACCTTGTTGTTTACTACTAGTATTGATTTGTATTTTTTATAAGCTAATTAATCTGTCGAGTCTTTTCCCAACTATGTTTGAATCGGTTTCTAGTCAAAGCTCTTGCAGTTGAATATCAGTGTTTTCTATGAAGCGACTGCCTATATGAATTGTACAAATAAGTGACAAAAATACTCCTTAGCAAGACTATGTCATATTTTTGTGTCTTCTGACTGTCTGCATTGACTGTCAAAGTTCTACAAAAGGTGAATCCACATCGGAATAGTAGCGACCGGCAGTGACGCGAAGAGACCAGCGAAGCCGGACGCTGTCGGTCGCTGGCAGCCGCATACGGTTGTGGGCGATTACTTACAGGAACGCAAACCTGCATGGCCGAATGACTGCTCGAGAAACCACGAGCAGCATCATAGCACCGCGGGCAGTCGAGCACCCTTTTAAACCTTTCAAACGAGTCTTGTAAGAATGCAAATAAAGTTGAAAATTATTTCATTCCGAAAGTGCTCGCTGCTTCGCTGCCGGCTGCTGCCATTTCGGAATGAAAGGGCCGATTTATTCCGAAATCGCAAATAAAAAAATAAAACTTAGCTGAACTGTTGTGTACAGCCCAGTTCCACCTCAATCCAAAAATTTGAAACTTCCCAACAGACCGATTATATTCTCCCAAACTGGATCAAACTAGTTACGCCCTAACACTATTTGTACAGCTAATTTCGGTTTACAATGATGAGAATGTAAATGTAAGTGCCCGCAGCACTAAAGCCACGTTAATTGATGAATTTCACATAAGCGGACTAAGGTTATGCGTGATACCCGGCCTCACCCACTCGTAAATTAATTAAAAACGTGACAACCGCGAATTTAGCCCTTTTCATGCCGTGACTGAGTGGAGTAACGAAACAATGGAGGTTATGTTCTGAGGGAGAAGTTTAGCGGGATTTAATGTTAATCATGTTCGATGGCGCCAAATATGCTGTCAAAGGTGGAATTTTTGTTTTAAAATTTCGATCTTGCGCGCAAAAACGGTGAAGTATAATATTTGATTGTAAATCACGAAGTATTCTCAAAATAAATTTAACTTAAGTATTAATTGCTGAATTGAATACTCGTATACTCTACGTTTTTTATTTCACACTTTTTTGCAATAGCCACCACTAAAAAGTACATCTTAGCCAGACTTAAATACCTTACAGCCAGAGTGCATCTCATGAAAATTCTAATAATCCCAAACACGGTTAGATTACATAATTTTTTTAGAGTTCTGGTGCCTAACTTTAGGCTTCATCATCAGATCAGTTCTATAAATTCCCTCTCTTTTTCAGTCAGTCATCGACTACACGTATAAACAAAGCAATTTTACTTATTATGACGATTCTGCTGTGATCTTATGAGGAGTTTTGTTCCATATCTTCGAATTTTATGATCAGATCATGACAATATTTCTATGGGACCAATTCGGAAGAATAACTTTCAATCTTTCCACGATTGACCGAGAAATCGATGAACATACATAAAAAAAATACATTCAGCCGAACATAGAATCTCCTCCTTTTTGAAGTCAGTTAACAACGATCCTAAAGGAACATAGGCCCGAGATTAAAAGTATCCTATGTCCAATTCCAGGACATTTTCTACCCGTGTGCCAAGTTTTATTTAAATCCGTTTATCTATTAAGACGTCAAAAGATAACAGTCAGACAGAATTACTTTCACATTTATAATTATAAAGTAGAATATAATACGGTATTATAATATTTTTTGAAAAGTGTCTCAATTAGATTCTATAGTGCTTATAAACCAGCAAAGAAAAACACAAAATTTTTATTCAGTCGCTAAGTACCCTAAAAATGCATTTTAAATTTACATTTTCAAACTTCGCGCATAATTTGACGAAAATGCAGAACGCAGTGAACGCCATATTTACTCTGTGGTCGTGACGTCAATAAGCTGTGTAAACAAATGCGCTGATAATCACTCAGTATGGCCGATCAGTTGACAGTTGACAACTGTCACTTTAGTTTACACAGCTGAATGACGTAATATTTCATGGTGTTAAAGAACAGATAAAAAAAACGGAAAACTTGAATTGAATAGCGATTGAAATTTTTACATTTTTTTTTTTTGTTTTATGAACTATAACTTATCCAATGCGTTTTGCCTAAGCTATCTTAATAATATATTTTTAGATTTTTTCTCATAAAGAGTAAAATACCCTATTAGGTACTATAATAGCTTGATAGTAGAACATACCCCCAGGATAAAAGTATCAAAAATTTTATTCCAGGACATGGTCTACCTGGGTGCCAAACGTTATCTAAATCCATCCATGTGTTTCATGTAAAGCATTGAATGTTTATTTTTACTGTTGAGATTTTTTCACACGTTTCGCTAACGCGATTTCGATCTAACGCGCAAAAACGATGTGGGTTCAACGTTTGATTGCATATTCATAGAAATTTAGATACCCATCTTAATTATTATAAATGCGTGATATTTATTTTTGGTTTAATCCAATGTCTGAATGTTTGTTTTGGTCAAATTCAGTGAACAGATTTTCAATATAGGCCATACCTGTATTTGTCGAGGTCAGGAGTTTAGCCCGGTGATCGACATTCGATTAAGCGTTTCTACTCAATTCACCAGCGAATATGTGGATAACAAGCTAGTGTCATTATTGATAGATCTGTTCCAGACGTAACTTAGGCATCAGTAAAAACAACTACCTTCTACTCAAACGACAGCAAATTTTTCCATTCTCAGCATTAAAAAACATCACGCCTAAGGAAGCGTATAGAACGTTTCGTTTTACCAAAAAACACGTATCACTATCGCATTTTCCTTTCATGACTAAACAGATTCGAGGAAACGACCTCGAGCAAAAACTGCGATAAATCTCATTCCATAAAGATGGTTCCGTAATGGACAGAGCGCGAATCAAACAAAATATCACGAATAAAATATTTGAATTTAAAATAAATTAGCATAATACTTATCTTTATAAGAAAATGGCTCTGAGACGTTAAAATGAAAACTAGGAGTCTAAAAGTGTCAAGTCAAGTGGCGCTGAAGTAAAATTTTTTGTATGTTTAGTTTTTAGTGTATTGGAGTAACCAAGATTTGATTTCCACTTGATCGTTTTATAAGTGCCCATGTAGGCCTATGTGAAATAAAAACTTTTGACTTTAACTTTCATTAAAATTAGTTAAATTATTACCTCATAACCGACTTGATTCTGACTGATCATGTGGTGTAGCTGTATTGATTAAGACACGGTGGAGCATATAGTGGAGGTGTACCCCGCTTGGGCGGAATACCGCCGTATCGTCGTGGAGGCGATCAGCGGTAACGACCTCCCGTGTCAGGCTCTGGTTAAGTCCATCTCCGGAGAAAGAGGGAATGAGGTGCGGTCACCTCCTTCTACGAAGCAGTAATGCTAGCCAAGGAGACGGCTGCAAACGTGAGAATACAGGCAACCTCACGCCATAGTCACCGCGACAAGAGGCGCCCCCCCGGGCGTCAGGACTCATAGGGCGATTCCCGGTCACCGCAGGCGCTGGAAATGGGTAGCTCACCGTCTACTCGTCCAGACCAAGCCCGAGTCGTCAACGGCGTAGTGTTCCACGCAGCAAATCAGCTGGGCCAACGCCCACTAGGCCCAAAAATTTCCTCTACCAGGAATTTCTGTAAAGGAAACCCGTGTTTCTAGAACACGAAGTTGCCCTTGGTTTTGCAGAGAAGTTTTATTTAGTAAAAGTCTGACACGCCCTCTCGCTCCACCCTAGGAACGGGACGGGTTTTCCACCTCAAAAAGCCAACTAGTGAGAAACGCTCGGGCTCATAGTATTTACCTCACTTGTAACATTAAATAAAACAAAATTTATTACAACCTAATTTGTTGACATTCAAAACGACAAAACGAAAGAAAATTATGTTGTTGAAAGAGCGAAATACAAAATACGATGTGAGAAAAACAAATACTTATGAGGATCGCGACAATTTGATTACGAATATTGTCCTAAATTTAGCTCTCTTTATACAGGGTGTTATGTTACAAAAACATATTAATTTTTTATTTTACTTCAGACAAGATGTCTGAACACAATGCTCGTCAAATCTTAGAAATATCTTCGCGTCTTTACCAAAACTTTTATGTCATACGTCGCTTCTGTAATATTAGCAAAAATATCCTTGATATTTTTCAGTTTTTAACATTCAAACTTGTATATTTGTGAAACTTTATTTCATCTTGTTTGTATCATGTCTATTTTCAGTTTAATAACATCCAGTCTTTTTACTTCAAATTAGATTAGAAGTACCTACGACTAATGTGAGTACATTAAAATTTTAGTCATAACTTTCTAACTATTATGACTAAAGTAAATGGAAGAACTTTGTAACTAAGGTGAGTACCTAGTTAAAAATTATGACGTTGTAAACACTAATGAGCAGGTTTGTATTATTCTTACCTATGCAGTTACATAAGTTTTTAACTTTAAAATGGTAAGTAGAATAAGTATTTTTCATTAACTAATGCGACACACCCTGTGAGTTTGTATCGTGACCTATATAAAAGCAGCAAGCATAATTAACACGTTTTTATCACTACATATCGCAGTAAATAAACTATTGGCGTTTTCTTTATTTATTTATGCAAATAGTATACCGGTAACTTTATAAAGAAAATATAACAAAAAGAAATACAGGTAAAAACTATCGCCTAGTGAACAGGAAACTCTTTTCATTCTTTGCCGTCCATTGACGCCTGTTCGCATATTAAATAAGGCTTTAACATTCATTATTGGACTCTATTCTATACAGAATAAAGTTAAAAATCTAAAAGCATGACACACAAGCTTATAAAGGTCGGGATTGCGGTCCCGGGATTATAATATGATCACCAATCTACTTACTAAGCGCGGTTTTAATGGCTAAAATGCATCAAGAGTGAGGTAATCCTTAGACTAATATTGAAGAAACTTAGATTCAGGAAAACATGAAAGCTTTCTGCAGTTTACAGCTTTTTTTTTATTATTAATAAGCTTGCGCTTTACTACTATCTCACCTGATGGTAAGTGACGATGTAGTCAACGGTGGGTTGCCTAGAAGTAATCTATTCACTCTTGACTTAACGACCCCTAGGTGTTAGATATTAGGAAACACAGAATCTGGCAGGGAATTCCACTCCTTAGCTGTGCGAATAATGAATGTGGTCCCATAAGTTTTTTTTTTTGGAATAAGTGGAGTTGAAAATATGATATAGTTTATGTTCATGAAAATTCACATATTTCTAATCAAAACTTAAGCAAGCTCCAAAAACCATGGAATCTCTATAATACTCTATTTATTTTTTGAAATGACGCAGTTTTTATGAAGATTTTCCTAAAACTAACTGCAAAATTCAAACGCTAGCTTCAAGCGAACCCCAATAAAAAGAATCTTGACACTAGAAGTGACACCACACAACCTCTGAACTCAATGTTGGCTTTAAATGCAGCAAAACTGCACCATCTATTATAAACAAAGCACTGAACTATGTATGTATACATAAATTTTAGTGCAGAAATATTTTCTATACTCCATTGTGTACCAGTGTTACCTTTTTATGTGCATAAAGCATGAAGTCCTTCATGCTTAAACTAAAATATTGACCGACCTACTTTGTGGCGAGTATGTTGTTAAATAGAAACTATTAATAAATAACTGCGTGACCTATATACATAGAGGGTTATGTACTGAATAAGGGGGATCAGCGGTTGCTATGAACGGCTGAGAGTAACTTCTCTATAATCGATCATGATAGAACGAACCACTTTGTGCATTTTATGATGATTGATATGATATTAATGATAAATTATTTTTTCTGAACTGTTTATGTTATTTATACTTTTTTTTGGTGAGAAAGCGTCAAATAACTTCTCCCACTCTTGATGGAGCGAGAGATAATAGTAGTAATATATTCTAAGCAGAGCTTGTGTTATAAGTACTAGACAACTGATAAACATACTTATATATTTCTAAATACATAAATATTATAGATAAATTACACCCAGACATACAAATGATTGTGCTCATCACACAAACATTTGTCCTGGGTGGGAATCGAACCCACGATCTCCGGCATAGCAGTCAGGGCCACTAACCACTAGACCAACAGGTCAGTCATATCATATTATGTTAGTTAGTGTCAGATTTATATTGATTGACCCACCTGTGTTCCTTCAGTAGGTTTTTGCGGGTCAGAAGACTTACCATGGCCTGTTAAAATTTCAATCGTTCGAGCGAGAAAGAGAGATGTAGTTTGTAACGTAAAACGTTGCATGAGGGTTAAATTTGAGTTGGTAAGAGAGCATGAGGAGTACTAGAGTGATAATATGAAAGTGTAGCTGAAGTTATAATAGTGTGAGGAAAGGTAAAGAAGTGTTAAGTTATAGGAGGAAGAGGAAATAGTGATAAAGTTAGCGTTAAGAGCTCGTGGTACATACACTACAGGCCTGCGGTGACTACGGGTATATACCGACATACATAAATTGAAAGATGTTTTTTTTTATATCAGTAGGTAACTAAAACAACAGAAAAAAATAAACTGGCTTTGCGTATGGTATGCGTCATTACAATCATCATAAACTAAACAGAGCACAGTCAACTTAATGTTGATTACAATAGAGTCTGTTACTGTTAATTCATTTCGCTTAATCCCATATACTCTTGAAAGACACCCGAGGGAATCAAAAGAAAAACAAAACAGAGGGTGGGCTTTTCCTTGTCGAAAAACACAAACGTAACCTTAGAAAAGTAAATATGTATATGTAGGTTTAGATTCATACATGTACTTGTATATTAAGAGTATTTTAAAAAGAAAATTTTGCGATACGTTTCAAATGTGCCCTTTGCTTCTACCTTACCCTCTGGGACAATAAAAACCCGGCTAAAAGTATATAGGTATTCTGTTCGGTCGGTATGTTAACATTCAGGAGCACCTTTGTATCCCATGGGATAATACGTGAGGATAATGTCAGGCACTGTTATTACATAACAGGGTTGATTCCGTTACGGAGTAGCTCGCGATATTGTAGTGGTCAGCAAGTAAGTGAAATTTCATTTATAAGTTTTTTTTTGTTGCCGGTATTTTTTCGGTTATTTATAGGTGAAACGTTCTTTTTGTTGTTTTATTTTTTTTTGTGGTCAGCAAGTAGGTGAAATGTCATTTATAGTTTTTGTTGCCAGTATTTTTTGGGTCATTTGTTAGTGAAAGGTTTTCAGTGTTTTTTTTTCTTGGTTAGCAAGTAAGTGGGATGTCATTTTTATAGTGTTTTTGTTATTTTATTTTTTTCTGTGGTCAGCAGGTAGGTAGGTGAAATGTCATTTATAGTTTTTTGTTGCCAGTATTTTTTGGGTTATTTGTAGGTGAAACGTTATTTTTGTTGTTTTAATTTTTCTGTGGTCAGCAAGTAGGTTTTGCGTTTTTCTGTTGTCGTGAAAACTTTTGAGAGGCATAAAAACCTTTGAGTCAAACGAAATTACTTACATGAAAAATAATAATATCTCTTCTCTTGTTATCATAAATATTTTGCACGTTATATTATAAAATTAAATTCAAATTAACCAAGATTAAAACTAGTCGGTGAGTATTTAAATTTTATCGTAATTTTATTTTCTACATTATTTTGGAATACTAGTAAGTATCTACCTTATCAACTTTTCATCGAGTGTAAATTATACACTTTACGTATATTTTTACGATCATGACTGTGATGAAGTATTTACGACAAGGTTTCATATTTGGAGTAAAATTCAATAGACACGCATTGACTACAAATTCTATTTAAAAACGACGATGAGTCGAACTGGTCCTGAAAATTTATGGCTCTTCAAAAGCGATAAATTAAGGTTGGTCTAACGAGGCCCTGTCGAATAATAATCTAGGGTTTTGGAAACCATTAAAAGGCTTTAGGATCCCATTATTAAGCTACCGGAAAGAAGGTATTGGTATAATTCACAACTGGTAATTATTATGTAGTCGAATTTTTTTTTCTTTCTACAATTATCTTTATTCAAAGTCGCGCAAGTAAAAAGAACTTTTCAATCCTTTACAAAAATAAAATAAGTTAGAAATCATTAAATCTAACTTACTTTATTTGAATGGAAGGGGAAACTGTCAAGCAGCAGTTTATGAATGCACAATTGCACATATGAAAATGTGACGTCACCGGTACCGAGTTATAAAAATAAATAAATAAAATTCCTTTATTTCAGGAAAAACCCATATTAGAAATCATCCATATAGAATAATTAGCTTAAACTACAAATTTCAATAAATTAAAACATTGCATATCATTACAAAAAAAAAAATGCGCGTGCAAAAGAGATAGTGAGAAGTTCCTACCACGCCCTCATTTTTCCTCGTACCAATTATTACAATATACCTCATTTTATACATCATTTAGTAACTAATTTTGGTGCTGATTTTAGAAAAAGATTTATTTTGTCATTTAATATAAAACATCGTACAAATATAAACAAAGAAAATATCTAATTATGAAAATAATCTTTTCTTTCACACCAACAATCTTTGTCCCGGGCTCCGTTGACATAAGCCAGAGGTACACATTTACCTGTAAACAAACCCAAATAAACCTGCCACCCAACACCGCTCCCTAACATATATTTGCCTTCTTACGTTCTAGACCTTATTAACACTAGGAAAAGCACCCAACATACCACGAATAACAAACATTCAGATAAGGGCGAAATGGACCCAAATATACTGTTGTTAAAGTGTCCTTTAAACTTGGCATTCCGAGTCCCAAGTCCCTTGCCCAAATTCCACTCCAATTAACCGCTAAAAACTGTTAGTTGCCACCCAAATCCTAATTTCATATATATTTTTTGACCTTCAAAGTTTTAGAAGCGTTCTCGTGTAAGTAAAGAGAACTATAATGTATAGAGTCAACAAGGTACGGAAGGATTTTGCTAAAGTAAATTGTAGGTATATCATGCTTACTGTGACAGTTTTAGACGTCCTAACTAAACAATTTTATGTAAGTTAAAGTCCCTTTTGTTGTGTCAATTTGTTAAGTATCCTTGTTTGTTCGGGAACCTTGGAATCGGGGAAAAGAAAACAGTGTTTATCACCGGTTTATTGTTCCGCGCCGGTAGTAATATTTAATGAGGACTTTGAAAAGGAAATATTATCTTTCTACAAACAAAATAATCATTTTTGTCTAGCTTTAACATTGACAGCCATTATCGTCCATCAAATTATTTTTATCAGGAGTTTTTTTTTGCTGAGTTTCTTTCTATGAACCTAAGTAATGATTCGGATATGAAGAAAAAAAAACATTTTTGTTATAAAGGCTCTTGAGGCATTCACATCTCAATCGAACAACGATGCAATGCCGCTTTTTCATATATATTTTTATAAACTGATATAAACTAGTGTAAAAACTTTTGCGTTGTTGTCTATTGCGCCTGCGTCGAATAAATGCTATTCTATTCTATTCTGTACATGACTGCGATCCCACATAATGGAGAAGCGCACTAGTTTATTAAGAGCCTATTCACTCCAGCCTTGAAGAAACCTGAATTATAATCGGACGGGAAGACCACAGCAGGCAAATTTTTCCAGTCCTTCTATGTACGCAGTATAAACGACGAAGCGAAACGTTTAGTCCGGGCCGTAGAGGTGTTAATAACGTAAAGCGTACGGCGAGTGTCCAACACTCGCCGTACCTACCGTCGGGTTGTCTGATGGTAGAAAGGCGATGGTGAAATTAAGTCAAGTAATTCCTGCACACACTCTTCAAAATGCATCCTATATAGATTACTAAAAGGCTGGCTACCCTAGGCTTGTGTTCCAGGATTTGTAGATTAGTTTTAACAAAATCCAGATCACCAATTAGACTCTTCTATTATATATTTAATATTGATCAAAAATAGTTCTACCGATATCAGTAATTTCATGAAATAGCTGCCTTAAAGGATTAACAACACGTACTTTTAAAGTTTGTTTGCAGCAGTTTCATTTTCAACCTTCCAAGTATTTTTCCCTTTTCCCTGTTCCACTTCAGACAGGGGTCTCAATTCCGGTACGTCACGTCAGTTCCCGTCAATCATGAACGGGCTGGAAATCAAATAGCCCTTATTTGATTGTTGGATACTTCGAAACAGTTTGTAGCTGAATTGAATAAGGTTTCTGAATATTTTGAATGATATTTTAATACACTATTTTTTTTTGTGCTGGCTCCGTAACGGCCCCGATTTACGAGTTGTGAGGTCGCAAGCTTAAACCTGGCGAGGGACATTAATTTGAGTAATTTTTTTCATCACCCGATCTCAAAATGTTAAAGAAAACATCGCTAGGTAACTGGCATGCCCTAGGACCAAAAATTCGAAAGCATGCCATCATCCACCGCGTAGTGGATTACGGCCCATTCCCTCTCCTAGAGTCTGAGGCCCAGCAGTGGGTACATACATGCTACGTTATACTACATTATTTATATTTTTGTAATTTTATGTATATACCTACTAATATCTTATAATACTTAAGTAACTGCCTGTCTGTTTGTTCGCAAAAAAAAAAAACAGCAAATGACTTCTCTCACTCTGGCTAATGCGTTCGTGTAAGTTTTGAACTTTTTTCACAAGTCGGCTTCATTATACAAAAAAAAAGAGGCTTTGGAAAAATTTTCGCATCGCAAATCTTATTCGACATTGATATTTATTCAAATTGTATCCTAATGACGGGTGTTATTAGTATGGCAACAATAGCTAAACCTCATGGTTAAGATATTTATTTATTATATACTTTATTGTACACCATTACACATACAAAAGGAAACCATTATATATAAAACCTTATTATTTATTATATGTGGATATTGTTCAAGTCAAAGTCAAAAGTATTTTAATTCACATATGCCTACATGGGCACTTATAAAACGTCAGAAGCTCGAAGAACGATAAATTTTGCTGCTTTATTCCTAAGTGACATAGGCTATATTTTATGTACGCGGGTAAAGCCGCTGGCAGAAGCTAGTCCCACATAAAATGAAACTATTTTTTGAGTAAGCTGTAAATATTTTTAAAATTGCGATCAGCACCTATGAGAAGAGGATGAAAATTTTTAAGCTTAAGGACCTTTACCCTGGCAGGAACCGGCCCCAGCGAGTTCCGTCAATGTTGACAGCTTATAAAGGATCATTTGCGGCGTGTAAACGACCCGCTAATTCCATTTCAATGTTTAACATAAATATAGAACTCGAAAATAGATACAGGAACCTTTTGATAATAAGACAAGGTCATAATTAATAGTAAATACTGTATGTGCAGTCAGGGATCAAAATTGCAGTTGCACTCTAACAATACTAAAGTGTCTAAATTTCTTTGTTGTAGAAGTTCAATAGTCTACAAATAGATTATTCAAGACTTTAGATCCTATGCTACCAATTAAATCACTCATGAACCATTGAACCTCTTTTACAAAGAAATTATAGACATTTTGGCATTGGTAAGGTGGAACTGCACTTTTAACCCCTGACTTCTGGCATAGTTTAGCCAAGTTTTTACTCAGAATTTTTAACATTTCAATTTAGTTATTCTCGTTTAGCGTGAAAAATTGCACAACAATGTGCACGACACACAACACTGTGGTATCTATTTGCTCACTGAACTGAAGCCACTTATTACCTTATAATATGTAATATCAGGTTCTGCCAGCAACTTCGCCCATGTGAAAGTAGAAAATTATCCTAAGGGAATAACTGAAAAATTCCTTGACGTACTAAAATAATATTTTTTCCAATATTTATACGTACACAATGTTTACTACACATAAAGTCATACACATATATGCACACATTCAAGAACATATGTTAACTTTATAAATGTATATAAAAATATTCCGTCATAATTATACATAAATGTATATCTGTATTATATATATGTACACACCTCCACTTTTTTTTCGGTTGGAAAATTATCCAATGACATCCCCCGCTATTGGGCGGTGCGAGAGACTTTTACTGACTAAAAACCCACTCCTATTCTTTCATTGCTTTTCATACCAGGGCCGAGTCCTCCTTTCAGAATCAGACCCTTGGCCCCAGTAGGCTTCGACCCTGTTATGCCTGCATATGGTTGCTGACATCTTCTTCAGGCGTGTGTGCGGTCTGGGCCGGCGAGCTACCCACTGCTCGCCGTCCACGAGCACGCGCCTACGGTGGCCGGAAATCGGGATCGGAATCATGGCGGCAGGGGCGCGGGGGCCAATGCCTCGCGCTTGCACGTACGGCCTCCTCCTTTGCTAGCATTACTGCTTCGCAGAAAGAGGCGACTGCCTGCCACTACTTCTCGCTCCGGACCATGGCCTGTACCAAGTTCTGGGGCAAGAGATCACTGCCGCCGATCGCTCCCACAAGGACACGGCGGTGTTCACTCTCTACTGTATGCTCTACCGTGTCCTCCGGGTAGTCCATATAATGGTGACACCCGAGCGTTTCTTCCACACGAATCCGGTGCAGGACCCTCCCGAACTTACCATGTTCGGTAAGGACCTGCATCATGCGGAAGGTGAGGACGCCGTGAGATCTTTCCAACCACGCCTCAAAGAGGGGACTTACCGCCATGGTAATTATGGCGTGCCCAACACACTTCCACTTACTTATACACACGTCCATATGCTCTAATGCACAAAGCATGGACTAATAGTTAAGTTTTTGATGATGGGGGGCCTGGAGTTCTAAGATACAGGCTTAAGCCTTGTTTAGACTCCAGATTTCCCAAAAATTACAAATTCATCTATTTAAGTGTTTATATTTTTCTGTCAAATAACATAATGATTGGATGTTTTAAGTCTAATTTGTGGAGATAAATAAACATTTTTGGATTTTTTGATTTGGTCACTTTCAGAATAAAATTGATCGTATGTACTATTCCAAATTTCATCTGAATCCGTTCAGTTATTTGAGCGTGAAGGAGTAACAAACCTTCACACACATTCACTGAAACTTTCGCCTTTATAATACAAATGTTGGTCTTGAAAAATCAATGATCCCCACTTCGCTAACCTATATTCCAAACGCTATAATAAAATCTAATAAATATTTACAAAACACATTTCAATATCATAAAAAGACTCCTCAAATAAATTGGAGTTCCATTGAATTGAAAACACTAATATCCTGCCTATTATTATCAACAATAGATGTTTAATATACAACACAATAGGTGTTAAATATCCATTTCGTTTTATGTACTGTTATTTCGTTCATAAATTTCGGGAAAAACCCATTGAAAAGGAGCTAGAGCGATGTGGATTTGGAAAACTATTTGACTTTGTTCGATACAGAGTTTTTGTAGAAACTTATGAGTTTGGTTTTAGACTTTATGATGGTAAAAGTCATATAAATGGCTTTTGTGGATATTTTCTAAAATGGCTGCCGCTGGGAATAGCTTTTCTGTTATGACTGACATTTATATAACAATACTTCCAATAGTTTTTGTAAGGCTTACCATTGGGCTGCAGGATTGTTTGAAATAGTCATCGTGGTCCTGGAACACAAAGAGCAACTGAAGGATGGCTGACATATGGGCTGGTGCTGCAACATGCCATCTAGCAGCTTTGGACTCAATGGAAAAGCGTGCGAAGAGGCTAATTGGGGATCCAGATTTAGTTAAGTCCAATCTACAAAGCCTCGAGCACAGGCCTAGGGTAGCCAGCCTATCGGTATTTTACAGGTTGCATTTCGCAGAGTGTGCGCAGGAATTGCATGGCTTGATTCCGCCATCTCCTTTCTACCATCGGACAACCCTCCAACGGTCCGGACTAAACGATTCGCTTCGTCGTTTATACCGCGTACATCAAGGGACTGGAACAATTTGCCTGCTGCGGTCTTCCCGTCCAACTATAATTTAGGTGCCTTCAAGGCTAGAGTAATAAGCTCTTAATAAACTAGTGCGCCTCACCATCAAATTGCATCACTGCTTACCATCAAGTGGGATCGCAGTCAAGCACTGGTTTATACCAAGGAGGGTTTTAGACAGTAAAAGTCTGACAATCCCTCTTGCTTCTCCCAAAGTGGAAGAAGTTATTTGAAGAGTGCCCACAATAAAAAAAAGTCAACATTGATTTAAAAATCATCATTATTCATCATCATTTTAGCCAAAAGACGTCCACTTCTGGACATAACCGTTACCAAGTCATCGGTCCACCTTGTAGGAGGCCTTCCAACGCTACGTCTTCCAGTGCGTGGTCGCCATTCTAGAACCTTTCGGCCCCAACGGCCATCCGTTCTTCGAGCAATGTGCCCTGTCCCCCAGGGGGGGAGATACAAAACAGATAAAATACAAAACAGATAATAAGGCGTTGTATTTTCTTCATTCAACTAATGTAATCAGAATGTAGTAATACGTAACTGGATTACAAGAGGATCCAATTGTCCACAGAGTTTCTTGAAAGTTCTTCTTCATATTGATCTGTCTTATATTTTGACTATCTGATTAATAGAGATTAATAATGACAATCATTGTTATATAATAGATTAGTTGGTCTGATCTTCAAAATCTCAAGAATTACGAGATGGAGTTGAAAACAAAAAATAGTGTTGAATAGCCCATTTATCGAAGAAGACTATAGTTTATATACCATCACGCTATGATTCACGGGAGTGGAGCAATAAGAATCCACGGGGGTCTGCTGGTGTATGCATAAGCATTATCAGCCTTTTAAAGTTCCCACTGCTGGGACTCAGGCCTCCTCTCTAGAAAAGGGAATGGGCCATAATCCACCACGCGGGCCCAGTGCGGGTTGGTGAATGTCACATGTCTGCGAAGTTTTGGCTAGTGTATGATAATGACAAAATTAATTGAGTAAAAAAATGCTTTAACTGTGCAACCGGATCTCTTATAAAAATCCAAGTTTATAACTTTACATCTACATTCAATTTTGACCTTTATAGACGTGCCGTCATGATTACGGTTTTAACAGGACGTGATACAAATATTAGTCGGCCATAAACGCCCAATGGATTAGATAACACTTAACATCGCATAAATGTGCTGGGAACAGCCAGTTTATGATATAAGTGTGATTAAAATAGGGTTTGATTTTAGTGATCTTAACTGCATATGTCATACTAATTCTGAAATCGGTCCTAAAACTATATTCTATATACTCGTTCATGTATAAAAGCGAAATACCACTCACTGATTAATCTCGATATCTCAGAAAATATAACACCTACAAACTTAAAATTTGGCAGGTAGGTTCCTTATAAGGTGTAGACATCCGCTAAGAACGGATTCAAACACATTGATAAAAAAATTCTAAAACCGCGATTAAAAAAATCAGGGATAGGGGTAGAAAAGTGGAAAATAGTCTACAACCTTCTTAGACCTACAAAATAATTTCCAAATATTTACGAAATAATTTCATAAAAACCGGACTTCACAGGAATACGATAACATACACTGTGACACGAGCCCCCTTAGCCAAGTTACGACCAGTTCGTCTCGATTCTTTTGCGTCGAATGCCTCGAGTAGGCCACGCCTCCGATTCCTTTGTTCTGACCACGTGATTGAGCGATGAGATGCCGTCAGAACAAAGGTATCGGAGGCGTAGCCTACTCGAGGCGTTGGACGCAAAGAATCGAAACAAGCGGTCGTAACTTGGCTCGGGGGGGGGGAGATTTTTTATATCAGATACGAGTATGCTTGAGCTGTTTGGGTTGGAAACACTAGAGCAAACAGCTGCTCGACTTTTCACGTGAACTAAAGGCTGTTCTTTGCTTCGATCAACGAATCAACACTACTATTAAAATTGGCGTTGGTGCCAACATTCTGGGCATCTTTCCCATTGACAGCGATGTGGATGATTTTTGTGAAGCCCAATGAGTTTTGTTTTGTACCTGTTTGTATTTACATATTTTATTATTTACAGTCGATATATATCACTGGCCTGTTGGTCTCGTGGTTAGTGGCTCTGACTGCTATGCTGGAGATCATTTGTTCTGTGTCTGGGTGTAATTTATCAGTTGTATCAGTATGTTTATCAGTTGCCTAGTACTCATAGCTCCAGCTCTGTTTAGTTTGGGACTAGACAGCGTTGTGTGAAAGTTATAAAAAAAAAATATAATTATAACATCTATATTTATTAATATTGATAATTCCAAAGAAACGTTTTCTATTTCAAAACATATTTCCGAAGTCCGTTTTACCGTATAGTAACTACAGCATAACTACTCACTACTCATATCAGTCGACCTAAATGTCTGCAACGCTTCCGCATGGCTGTGCGCATCGCATCTGATCCCAGGGTAATGGCGCCTAAGATACAGAAATACTAATGTTACCTACATGTTAATGTGAACAGTTTAGCGTATAAAGTAAGTTAAGAAGGAAAAGGGTAATGTAATTGGATAATATTATAAAGTTGAATGTATATGTATGTTAGTTTATTTCTGTAACACATAACATGATTTAAAAGAGTGTCCCGGCCATGGAGTTTCTTTCATGTTCTTCTCCATAGAGATCTACGCTTTGGAATATTCAATTTAGCTTCACTTTTTTGACTGACCAACATTTTGACAAATGGTTTATTTAAAATAAACGTTTTGGAATTGATTTGTGAATGTATGTTTGTTACTCCTTCACGCTCAAACGTCTGAACGGATTTGGATAAAATTTGACATACGTGTAGACCATGTCCTGGTTTAGCACAGAAAATCTAATCATTACATGTTTATATTCCGAATGTATGTTCATTTAGTCTGAAGCTAGTCAGTATGTATGTAATCTGTTTATTAATATAATCAATGGAGATGTAGTCAGTTTAAAATTTACAAACTTTTGCCCGCGTACATAAAATATAGCCTATAATGCAGAGTGGAGTAAAGCAGCTTTCAATGGGTGAAAAAATTTTAGCAATCGGACCAGTACTTCCAGAGATTACCTCCTATAAACAAAAAAAACATATTTAAACAAACTTTACCTCTTTATAATATTAGTTTAGATTTATGCACCAAATAGTTTTAAATGTCAAAAGCATTTGTGAGTGATAAGTAAACTGGAGCCTTACCTTGACGTGTTCGTCGACGGCACGTAGTGTTCCACGCGTGCCTCAAGAAGATGCCAGCAGGGTCGAAGCCTACTGGGCCCATGAGTGATGCGAAAAAGATCCCCGGGGCCCTAGAAAAAACGACAAAGAAGGAACAGGAGTGGGTTTTTAGTCAGTAAAAGTCTGATACTATCTCTTGCTCCGCCCAAGAGCGGGGGATGTCATTAGATGATATTTCCACCTAAAAAAATAAATAAAATGCATGACGTGTTAAAATGTCAAGCGTCCGAGCGAGATAGAAGGATGGAGCTATACACCCTATATAGCTCTATCCCTTTAACAGTTCAGTTTAGGTCGTTAAATGGATCGTGTCAAAAGCTCGTGGTAGGACTTCTAATTGCTGATTCGTAAGATAGCAACCATAATAATTGTACTACATACCAAGATTTTTAGGGGAACCCTAAAAATACATCAGAAGGAAAAAACGGAACCCTTATAGGATCACTTTGTTGTCCGTCCATCTGTCTGTTTGTCTGTCTGTCAAGACCCTTTATCTCAAGAACGCGTAGAGGTATCGATTTAAAATTAAAACTATAAACTCAAATCTGCGGTCCCTTGGAACTGTGAAAAAATCAAACTTCTGAGTTATCGAAAAAAGAAATGGCCGTTTATGTCACAAAAAACGTGTATTTCGACACTCTTAAAGAAAACAAATTTCATAGGGTATTTCCCATTGACCTAGAATCCTGAAATTTGGTATGAAGCAAGGTCTTATGGCAAAAGTAAAGGAAAAAATCTGGAAACTGTAAATTTGTAGTTATGCCACAAAAAAAATCGTTTTTTGCGATTCGGAAAAATCTTTGTAACTTAATTGTTTTCATAGGTAAATTACGGAACCCTCAGTGCGTGAGTTCGACTCACACTTGCCCAGTTTTTTATACATTTTATTGCACCTACCATAATAATTTGTCTCTATATTATCCTAAATTATGACTGTTAGAAAATGCCTAAGGCATTATGTCTACCTCTGTACTTTTTTGTTTATAAAGAATTAAATACTAAAATAAATAAAGGAGAATCCTGTTTCTGGGCTTGAGCGTTCCACGAATGAAATATGTACCAAAAATCGTCTATTTTGTTTCATTAACCCATTTAAATCTTAGCATTGGCCAAATGTAGAAAATAAATAGATTTCAATTTTCTAGTTTTAAAAAAGCTTTGTAAACTGTAAATGTAATATATAAAAAAATGTGTGTGTGAATATACGTTAGAGGGTTGATGATGTACCAAAAAAAAAAATGGTACAGAATCCGAACGCCAGGTACATCAAACAAAAATGTGAATTTATGATACTATATCAAAAGGATGATAAAATATGAGTGTGAAGTTTAAAATAATATCACTCGAATAGTTTTAATACCTAATTATATGCGCACTACTCATAAATATTAAGGGTCGCCTAATGATCGATTTTACATTTACTTATCGTCATTACCTTCTAAATTTAGTATAAATTTGGTATCACAAAAGTGATTACAAAATAACATTAACACAAAATCAACAAGCCATAATTTTATTTGCGTGTTTCAAGCAGCTACTGCACATAGATCTCAATATGCCACGTACACAAAATGCCTCATGCCTCGGTATGGCAACGAGGCATAAATATTCCAGTATATTAAACTGAACGGGGTCGGAACACAAGCCCCAAACAAAACACTGGCTTGTAAAGAGACGAATACAGTAATAAATAACAACCCTTGTATTTTTAACTTACTTCAAAATAGGTGGACGCCATTTTTGTAGACAGAAAATGGAAGGGTACTTCCTGAATGACAGCATATCACTTGTGACTGCTACTTTTGTTGTCCACAAGAGTTTAATTTAGGCCCTTATTTTTTACCAGTCTCTTAAATTAAATTTCATTTTACTTAGGTACAGTCAGCACCAAAAGTCGATGAACAGAATCAACATAACAAAACACCTAGTGCGTGGCGGGCGTGGTGGTGGCGTGGTGTGGACCGGTTTTATTATGTTGATTCTGTTCATCGACTTTTGGTGCTGATTGTACTACATGCGGCAAATAGTACGTAACGTAACGTAAGGCCGAGCCGCAGGTTTGTGGACGACGAGCAATGTTGTGTTGTGTTCCACGCGCACCTCAAGGAAATGTCAGCAAAATTGTAGGAGTCTAGCAGAGCTGATACTTGGGGAATGTTCGAAAGAGTTACCGTGACTTTTAAACGCTAAGGGCAACTGAAGGAACTCAGGTCTTAGTCAGTAAAAACCTATAACACACCCTCTCGCCTTACCTAAAATGGTAGGAGTTTTTTGATGACTTCCCACATACAAGATACATAATTTTTAAATTCTATAAAAAAAAATAAAGGCTGATTTTGATGGAATCAGTCAATCAAAAATTGTTTTTGAATTGTTTTTTTTCCCGTTGTCCTATTCTTCTAAAACTGTTGCACAATATTATTTTTACCATTTTTATACGCGGTTTTTATTTTGACGATAACATAGTAACGATAGCAATCTATCTCGTTTCAAATCTAATGGCGTATTACTTTTCAGGCTCAGCGTTCTCGTAAAAATGGACGACTTTGTTATTTTGACTCTTAAGTAAAATAAAATTGGTACTTTGTTTGAGTACTAAGCCTCAAATTATGACTATGAACTAAATGTGCGTGATTTTCTTTGTCAGACAATTTATTTTTTAACGTCTCTTGTATTATTACGTGTTTAATATAAACCTTCACCTACTTTTTTAACCTTTCGAATACCATAATTAGAGACACAATAGAAATGATAAATGATATTTATTCTGAAAATAGGTTTATAAAATACTTTTACACGTCAATTTTTTTTGTCATTTTAAACTAGATGAGGCCGGTGTTTCCTAACTGAGAAGAAACACCGAAATAAACTCAGGGGTCAAAGTCTCTTTTAAAGTCCATACAGCAAATATGTAATGGTCAAACCACATGAGAACCATGCAGATTTGTCTGAGATGGTCTTTTGAAGAAAGAACCATACAGATTTGAGTGAACCTGTCCAGTCAGTGCAAGCATTTGTCAGCATTCGCAAAGCTCAACTCAGGACTACTAAGGAGCTCAACGACTTGACGAACAATACCAAAGAAAGGACATTTGGGTAGTAGGCCGCAGAAAATACTCAAATTGTCAGACATACGTTAAAATTAATGAAAAGAAAAAAAAAACAATTAACATAGTCCTCACGTTCACAATAATAAAAAATAAAAAAATAGTTTACAAAATGTAATACTTATAAATTTAATTGAAAAAAATAATAACAATAAATAAATAAAAATAATGTCAAATTGCAAAATAAAGACAATCTACAATGTCAGATTGTAAAAAAAACCAATAAAAACCACAATTGAAAATAAAACAAAAGAAAGAGAAGAAAAAAAAAATAAGACAACAGTTGTAGTGCGTACTGGAGCAGATCAATCTCAAGCCTTTTCGTCCTCAACATAGTCCTTTATAGTGTAAAAAGCCTTTTGACAAATTATACGCTTTACAAATGATTTGAATTTATTAAAGCTTAGTTGTTGAATATGACTAGGGAGTTTATTATAGAAATGTATAAATTGGCATCTAAATGAGCCCCCTATTTTTTTGAGCTTAGTTGCAGGAACCACAAATTTGTGTTTGTTCTTAATATTAAAATTATGAACATCACTGTATTTTTTAAACATGTTTATATTTTTATGTGAAAAACAAATTATGAGAACAAAGATAATGAGGAAGCGAACGCCAGCATTCGCTTGGGGTTTAATGAATGGTAAGAAATCATAAAATAACTCCTACCGCTCTGGATGGAGCGAGTGGGAGTGTCAGTCTTTTATTGACTAAATCCATCTGGATTTTTCAGTTGCACTTTGCATTCTGAGGCCACAGCAACTCTTTCCAAAAATGTCGGCCGGCAGGCATCGACCCTTGTGTACGCATATCCTCATCGGACATAGTCGGTTCGGGAGGTTTCAATTTCGATTCAAGCGGGAGAAATACCAGACTGATACCATTGAGCAGATCGCCCAGAAGGCACGATGGAGCATACAATGAAAGTCCCACTTTGGCAGACCACCGCTGTGCATAGTACAGTGGTAAAATTTATTGTATTACTCTTTTCACCGGTTTAAGGGATTCAGAACGAATTGCACATTATATATAAATAGATAGATATATTCTTTATTGTAAACTAAAATAAAAATTAGATTAGGAACTTAAAATTAATAGGGTGTCACAATGGGTGGTCTTATCGCTAAAAGCGATTTTTTACAGACAACCTTTGGATGGATTTGATAGAGTGGTGAAATATTTACTTATATACAATACATAAAATAATAAATTACATTTATTTATTATATTTATAATACAAACAATATTTATAATTATGAAAGCAGAGAAATAATGCACTTAATGAAAACGTTCAAGAGGAAAGATAGTGATCCTTAACCATATTTTTAAAATTTGTAAGTTTTTGAGTGATACGTAAACACTAATTGGAGTTTATGAAAAAAAAATATTGTAAGAGATTTAGGAAAGCTGTCAGCTCGAAAGACAGGAGTGACTTTTTATACTCATTTTAAAAACCAAGTTCATAATACAAAAACCGGGACAAATATTAAGGGAATCGTTTGTCTTAGTATGGTCATGTGTAGAGGAGGGATGAAACGCATGTTAGTTACTAAAAAGTTATGAATAAATATGTGGACGAATGGAGAAGGAGAGGGACGCCAAAGAAAGGATGGATGGAGTGTGTGGGGAGTGATGTGAAAGAAAAGGGTGTTAGTGATAGCGTGGCGGGTGACAGGACAGAATGGAAGAAAAAAAACGCGTTGCACTGACCCCAAACAACAATAGAAAGGCAGGAAGATGATAATAATCAACCAATCAATCAAATAATAAATAATACTGATTGATTGATTGATATTGATGACACAAAAACACCACTTAGTATCGTACTAAGAATCCCTCTTATACTTTTACATATATTATTTCCTATTCAGCTCTAAAGTCCCTGATACTTGTACGACTTGTAACACAAAGTAGGTGATCCTATTACACAGTCTTCGAGTTATGTGTAACTTTGTTTTTATTTTTCTTTATGTCCTCGTTCATGTAATAGATGGTAATTATAGAGTATAAATGTCTAAAATATGCTAAAAGACATTTTATTATTGTAATCGATGTACCGTCGCCGCCGTATATATAGTAAAATAGATAAAAGACGACAAAATACTCACAAACATTATTTCGTTAGCTGGGGATCGAACTCAAGGCAAATATCATTCAATACTGACATTTTGGCAAATTGCTCACCCCCCTTGGCTAATCGATAGTGTTAGATCATCACCATCCTTATTCTACGTGGGTAATCATCAAATGACTTCTTCCCGCTCTGGGTGAATTGAGAGGTAGTGGCAGGCTTTTACTGACTAAAACACATCTGCGTTTCTTTTGCGTTCCAGGGCCACGATAAATTTTTCGAACAATCATGCCGCCCTGGTAGGTATCGGCCCTTGTAAGCCCGGTCTGTTTCTTGACATATCTTTGAGGAACTGGATCACTACGAACCGTAGACCCAGACCGGTCCTTCAATCAGGCCCAGATTTTATTTAATGAAGTAAACTAGTGCTTGACTGCGCTCCCACTTGACGATGAGCAGTGATGCAATCGTTGATGGTGAAGTGCACTTGAAGACCATTAAAGAATCGCGCGAAACACGAGATTTGAAAGGAGAAACCTTTGTTCAGTAGTGGGACCCAAAATTGGGCTTTACATTGAAATTGGAACTTACAAAGGTAACTTTGCCTGTTTGGTAAATAAAGTACATTAGGATTCAGGCTTTAAATATGTCATCTTAAATCTTAAAGAAGCTTCGGTATTCAGGCTTTAAATATGTCATCTTAAATCTTAAAGAAGCTTCGGTATTCAGGCTTTAAATATGTCGTCTTAAATCTTAAAGATGCTTCGGAATTCAGGCTTTAAATATGTCGTCTTAAATCTTAAAGAAGCTTCGATATTCAGGCTTTAAATATGTCGACTTAAATCTTAAAGAAGCTTCGGTTTTTTAAAGTGACATGTCACACTACTAAAAAATTCCACTGTCCGCCTGTTTGTTTATCACCGGGCTGTATCTCATGAGCCGTGATAACTTGACAGTTGAAATTTTCACACATGATGTATTTCTGTTGCCGTTAGAACAACAAATACTAAATACGAATAAAATAAATATTTAAGTGGAGCTTCTATACAGCAAACGTGTTTTTTTTTGTGTTTGCTGTTTTATAAATCAGAGTATGGAAGCTTCCGTGCGCGAGTGCGACTCGAACTTGGTTGATTTTTGAGTTTATTCATTACAAACAAAAATACAGATCTATTCTTCTTATAATATTAGTATACACGTAGATCATCAAATCACAAGGCTTCTCTCACTCTCGGAAATTTGTTTTATAACGTTGGTAACAGCGTATAGACATCTTCTGATGAACTGGGAACACGTAATTGAAATGAACGGCAGTGCAGCCGGTGCATACCTACTCTCCATATTGCAATCATCGCTCGTTCGGTAGTAGCCGAATTGGGAGCAGGATATCCAGTTCTGGTTCATCCTGTTTCTTTTGAGTGATTTGGGTTATGACTTATTTGTTTTATGGTGAAAATTAATTTACTTTGTGATCCTGTTATTTATGAAAATTGGTTCTGATTTATTTACCTACTTTCGAATATTATAAGTACAATTTTTCGTTTTCATTTGGAAATTAATTAACTCTTAGGTCTATAAACTGATTCTTAATCTTGATTTATTAATTTAAACTTGAATGATGAATTATCTTTAAATAAGAAAGTAAGAACATGGAAGAAAATTTTATACACTAGGTATACTTTGTGCAACTTCTGGATAAAGAATTTTATATTTCAAGATTTCAGGATTAACAAAATGTAAAAATAAGCTGTAGCATTCAAGATTTATCAACAGTTTTATTTTTGAATCCTAAAATAATTCTTGATTTTTGTATAACAAAAATTACCTGTTTTAAAAACAGCTGAAATCAATTCTGAAAGTATTTTTTTTTTCGGTGGGAAATCATCTTATGACAGCCTACTGGGCCCCTACCGTTCCTGACATCATGAGGCGTGCGTGGAACAATACGCGCTGTTGACTACATGGGCTCGGTCCGGACGGTTACCGGACGGTTGGACGGCGAGCTACCCATTGCTCGCCGTCCGTAAGCCCGCCTACGGTGGCCGGAAATCGGGATTGGAATCCCGGTGGCGGTTGGGGCGTGAGGACCGTTGCCTCATGCGATCGGCCGCCTCCTTTGCTAGCATTACTGCTTCGCAGAAGGCCGACAGACTCCAACCACCGTTCCAGCATGGCTTTACTAAGAACAGAGGTACAGGCACACAGATCCTTCGCACCGGCAAATTCATCACGGATGCGCTGGAAGCGAAGGAAAGTGTCGCCATGGTCCTGACGGATCTATCGAAGGCCTTCGACTCAATAAACCATGAAGGTCTGACGAAGAAGCTCCAAACAGCGAACGTCCCAAACAACATCATCCAACTAATAGAGAATTACCTGAGCGGTCGTAAAATTTACGGACGCTTCAGAACCACCAACGGCGATAAAAAACCGGTGCCACACGGTGTGCCCCAAGGCTCTATCCTGGGTCCGGTTATATTCAATCTGTATGTACATGACGTTTGGGACCAACGGGATCACATCCGCGGACTCAAGCTCTCCCAATATGCCGATGACCTGTGCATCCTTAATAGATCCCCCGACCCAAACAGTGCGACACACCGCGCTGGCTGAGCTGCCGATACCGTCATCGACTACTATCATCGCTGGGGACTAAAATGTAACGTAGACAAAACGGAGTGTGCTATGTTTACTCACAAGAGAAACTACCGCAGAACCATTCGCATCAAGAACGAGGTAATTGAATATAAAGATAGCATCAAATATCTGGGCGTACATTTAGACAAGACAATGACTATGGGTAAACAGACGGATTACGTCGTGCAGAAGGTGCGACAAGCTCGAGGCGCGCTTGCCCCTATCATAGGCTGGCACGCCAAAACGGATATAACAGTGAAACTTGCTGTCATTCAGGCCTGCCTACTTCCTATATTGGATTATGGCGTGGTACAACTACTCTCACGTTTCAGTAAGAGCAACCTGCTAAAAATTGAACGCCAATATCGAATGGCTCTCAAGACCAGCGGACAATTCCCAAGACGCTTAGAAACATCTTTACTCTGGGAAATGCTAGATTGGGATCCATGGCACCTCCGTGCACAAGATTTAAACGAGGACATGCTGCGCCGACTCCGTGAAATGCACATCGAGGACTTAGAGACCCCTGGTGACGCCTACCTCGGATATGGACAGCACAACCCCCTCCTAACTAATATTAGACTAGGTGACATTGAGTATGTACCAAGAAAAGACAGGAGTCGGCTGCTTAGTAAGCGAACAACCGCTCCACGTCCCCATAGATTGTAATTAGCTGTAAATAGGATAGGTCAATATAGAACAACTTTATAAATTTATATAAATTTATACTGTACACACTAACAAGCTTACAGCACACACTACACGACACTTATACAGATCTCTTTTAGACAAACATAGGTAGAATGTAAGTAGCTGACACACCCACAGGCCGAATACACCACCGGCCTGTGGACATAATGTAACATACAAACTAGGGAAATAAACATCTTTCTATTCTATTCTATTCGCAGAAGGAGGCGACTGCCTGTCACTCCTCCTCGCTCCGGACCATGGCTACAGGCCTACAGGCCAAGGCCCGGTGCTAGAGATCCCGCCGGAACTCTGTCCGTTATGCCGCGACTGAATTCTGAACGTAGTACTTTCAGAATGTGCGTTTTTATTACATGTTGGAAATTATGTTACTATTTTATTGTACAATGAATTTTATTCTATTTTTCTCTTGTCAAACACCTGCGCGAGGTTCTTTCTATCTCCACCCAAATCCTCATATATATCGCGTACTATTATTTCTAATCCTGCGTTTCCTTATTATCTATTTACCAAACTGAATAGATATATAAACATAAATAAAATGGCGTCTCTACATGCAAGTTTATAACAGTAATTTCCGTAAACATGCTACCCGTAATTATTTCCATGCCGTTTATTCGCGATGCATTAAATGGCGACGTTAATTTAAGCTGTATCATTGCCCTTTATTTTGTTGTGGAAATAATTTTGGGTGCTAATTACTGTCTGTACTCTGTACTACTTATGTTTGTATGTTTAATTTAGAAAACGTTTGAGAGCGTTTGAAGATTATTTGTGTGATAAATGTGTAGTTATTTATTTTGAAATTCGAGTCACATCCATTCTGTGTGATCATATTTGTCGGTTCAAAACTGAGCGTATAACATAACATACATCATGTCGATAAAATAATGTCGAACAGTTCAATACTGACTTTATATTTGTCCTAGTTTTTTACAGTGGATTCGCCTGAGTGAAAGTAAGATATTATACTAAAAGAATATTCAAAATGTATATGCTTTGGAACGCAGCGTTTTATGTGGTGGAATCTTACGTAATACGAAGGAATTCGATGCGGCTTATGCGAATTGAATGTGATGCGGTAGTTTTATTCTTTGTGCGCGTAAAGTTGTACCGCTTTAGCCACTATTAAAATATAAAATATCAAACCAACTGATAGCTACCGCTCCGCTTCGCTCATCGTCGCACCGTACCAACGTGCGGTTGGCGTCACGTAGGCTATCACAATAGAGTGTAAATTGTTTGTCCCATTCGCGTCACATTCCCCATCGCGTTGAATCGTTTTCATATGATGCCGCGTAACAGAACTTATTTTCTATTCCAGGACCTGGTCTAGCTGTGATATAAATTTTATTCAAATCCGTTCAGACGTTTGAGTGTGAAGGAGTAACAAACATACATACAGGCTCACATAAAACAAACTTTTGCCTTTATAATATCAGTGCGAATGTCTGCTTGCGTGATCGCATCAGCCCCCCTAGCCAAGTTACGATCATTTCGTTCGTGTCGAGCGCCTTGAGTAGGCCACGCCTCTGATTCCTTTGTTCTAACCACGTGACTGAGCGTTGAGATGATGTCAGATGATGAGGGTTCGACGCAAACGAAACGATCATAACTTGGCTAGGGGGGCTGGAATGTAAATTTCCGCAGGAGAACCAAGGTCGCCAACATAACCCAAAGAATCGCCAGATTTAAGTGGCATGTATGGTTGATGGGCGACCGCGCACCGGAAGACGCAGCGTTGGAAGGCCTCCCACAAGGTACACGGATGATATGGTGAGAAACGCGGGTATGCAATGGATGCGAGTAGCATAGGACCGTTCGTTGTGGTGACACTTGGGGTTCCTTCGGCTGAAATGATGATGATGATGTTGACCATAGTTCTAAATACAGCTTAACCGAAGTCGATTCCGTCTATACAAAGAGCACAAAAAAAAACTTAACTATCAAATGATGTGAAGCCTTAAATAGTAACGATTCAGTAATTAAAAGTGAAAAAAGTCTTACAATATTCTACAAAATAATAAGACTATTTTCACCACTCCTATTACAAGGATTGAATGGCGTAAATAAAGATCAAAGAGCAGCTAAGAAAAAAAAAAAAAACGTAAAAAGAAAAGTGAAAAGTTTGCAGATATTACAGTGGATTGTGGGGATCTTTGGACCGAGAACGCAGTCCTAACTTCCACCTATAAAAATATTGCAATTTTTTTTGTAGTATTTTGGGACCACTAGGAAAAAGGCTTTAAGGCATGGAATAGGCCTATACGCGAAAGCAAGCGCCTGACATCATCATCATAATCATCATCATTTCAGCCGAAAGACGTCCATTGCTGGACATAGGCCTCCCCCAAGTGTCGCCACAATGAACGGTCCTGTGCGTCTTGCATCCATCGGACTCCCGCAACTGTTACCAAGTCATCGGTCCACCTTGTAGGAGGCCTTCCAACGCTACGTCTTCCGGTACGTGGCCGCCATTCCAGCGCCTGACATGGTATCATTATTATTCCGTTTATTTATTTACATACCTACATATAAATTACATTTTTAAATATTTCAATAAAAAAAAAAAACATTTATTTTCTATCTAAATATATTATTTTCATTTTTAAATATTTTCTTAAAAAAAAAACATATTAAAAAAATATTTAAAAATATAAATTATTATTATTAAAGTAAAGTTACCAAAAATACTGTATTTATTTTATTGGTGGTCTCAAAATACTATTAAAAAAAATATAGGTGGAAGTTGGGACCACGGTCTCGGTCTAAAGAGCCCCACGACCCTTTACAGTACCTATTTACACAGCTTTGAGCCGTTTAGGGTCAAAACGGATCATGGGTACGAAGTGCGCTTCTCCTTTTCAAAGGAATTTCACACCAACTGGTCGACACTTTGTGTGACCAAAGGGCTGGCTCGTTCTTTGCTCAACGAATTAACATTGCCATTCAACGTGGTAATGCTGTCAATCTTCTGGGCACATTTCTCGGTGACAGCAATGTAGAGGAGTACTTCGATGCCT
Organism: Mythimna pallens; assembly: GCA_961205895.1. Taxonomy (NCBI): domain Eukaryota; kingdom Metazoa; phylum Arthropoda; class Insecta; order Lepidoptera; family Noctuidae; genus Mythimna; species Mythimna pallens. The sequence continues at coordinate 8,498,255 of OY540831.1, read as the reverse complement.
GAGTGTACTTTGTGTTTTTTTTTATTTTTGGGTTAATTATGTATGTACATTGTTAGGTTTAATATAAATACTTAGTTAATGTTTAAGTTTCATATAAACTTACACTAATAGTAACGTTTTTATATTGAGAAGTGACTGAATTTACAAGGCTAGTGAATAATATATAAATTTATAAATTCATATCATATAAACTCGGCTAAGAAGTTTCACTTAGCAAAATTAAAAAGTGAATATCAAAGAGCTAGAAAATATCAAACATTTTTATAAGTTTCTTCTACAAATGTATGAATACTTGAGTTGTAGATCAGAGACCCTGCCACGATCTATTTGACGAGTAGTAAACTGTTGGAGCTATATAGGGTGTAAAGCACCATCCCTTTTTCTCGCTCGCACGCGTAACATTTTAACAAATCATGGTACGACCCCTGGTCATCATAATTATCTAATATTTTAAAGGCAAAAGTTTGTGTGTGTGAATGTATGTTTGTTCGTATCCCCCTCCTCCTTAGTCGTTCACTCTTGACAGAGTGGTCGTCGTTGATAATGTTGCATTTTCGTTGGCGAGTGGGGCTCTCCACTGATCACGGTTTAAAGCGTCTCGGGAACTCAGGACTATGGAGGTTTGTGTTGCAGCTTTGATGAGCTCTGTCCAACTCGTAGGTGAGCGCCCGCGTGACCCCCATCCACTCGTCGTTGGACAATGGAGTGTTCGTTGCTAACAACGTGACCGAAATATTTAAGGATTCGTACTTGCACAGTCAACGACAACCTCTGTTTGATTTTTAGCTCCTTCAGGATCGAGACGTTAGTCCTTAGTGCTATCCAAGGGGACGTCTCATCATCATCATCTCATCATCAGCAGTCGCCGACAGCACAACATCTCGAGTGCATCGATTTTGCGTCTGTCTTTGAAGCGAACCTTCCACGTTTTGGTGCCATAAAGAAATATTGGGAAGACTAAAGATTTGAAGTTTGTTCGTATATATGTTTATAAAGCTAGAACTAGGTACATTAGACCGACGTACGTGGATCACGCCTGATTTGTACGTAGAACGACGTCAAGTGGCGTGGATCTAGTGTAGCTCTACAAGTCTAGTTTCCATATAAAATGTATGGAAACGTGCGTACGTGGCACACGTGTGCGCTGTGTAGGGTTACCTTTACTATTTACGAATACTACATACCAGTAAAGAGAACTATTACGACGGACGACGACGATGGATTACTTACTTTTTATTTTATTGTTGTTTGTCCTGTGCGAGTCCCTAGTAATGTTTTGCTTTATTTCATTATTTCACGCTCAAATTACTGAAAGAGTTTGGATGAAATTTGTCACACGAATAAACCATTACTTGAAATAGTATAATTATATATAAACTTAATTACGTTTTGCCCTAGGAGTAATTTTCTACTTTTACTTTTTTCTTTCTTTTTTTAGGTTAGGCTGTTGGTAAAAGCTAGCCTATTTTCGATGTTATTATGTAGAGTTTCAATAAACTAAGGTGAAATGATAATACACTATCTTGATTCAAATTGTTTTGTAAGTGTAATCCCGCACCTAAGTGCAAGTAAGTGTGCAACAAAACTTATGAATGTGTTCTTTGGCGCGGTATTATTATTTTTTTGAGTTATGCAATAACTTCTCCCGCTCTGGGTAGAGGGAAGGTGGAGCGAAAGGGCGCGTCGAGTTTTTACTGACTAATCATCCGAGGCTTTCAGTAGCCCTGCGCTCTAGGACTTGATTGTGATGATAGGTCGTAAGTACCTAACATGGTTAATAATGACTGATGCCATTCACACTCATTGCCAAAGCTGCTTCTAACCACATTAGCTATTTTGGCATCAGAATCAACTTTAATAGTACTTTCAGCTAAAACAGTAAAATAATAACACAATTAATGTAACCAAAGGCATCATGCATCTGACACTGTCTGTCCAAGTTTTACTAACTGAAATCCACTAGTGTTCTTTCTATAGCCATTTGCGTTCGAGGCCTGCAGTGCTTCTCAAAGAATCCTTCAGATTAAGCAGGAAATAAACTTTATGCTACAAGTATGTTCATAATCATTTTCCTGCTCTTGTCCCGTGTTATTTGGGGTCGGCGCAACACGTTTTTTTTCTACCATTATGCCCTGTTACTCGTCATGCTATCACTAACTTCCTTGTCTTTCAAATCACTCTTCACACAATCCAACCATCTTTTTTTTGGTCTCCCTCTCCGTCTTCATCTATCCACATGTAATCTCATAACTCTTTTAGTAACATGCGTTTCATCCCTCCTCTACACATGACCATACCAAGACAAACGATTCCTTTTCAACTTTTCAGTGACTGGCGCCACTTTCGAACTTCCCATAATGGCGAGAATGGATAAAGTGTGAAATGATACTCATTTCTCACTTTATCCATTCTCGCCACACCACACATCCATCTTAACATTCTCATCTCCGCTACGTGCAATCTTTTTTCATCCGTCTTGTTCACAGCCCAACATTCTAATCCATACAGTATGACAGGCCTATTCTACAAGTATGTTATTGAAGTTAATTGACTACCAATCTTACACCAATTTCATTGGGTTTCAACCAGCTTAAAACGCAACTTAATTATGCAGCCTAGACCGCGTTGCACCGAGTATAAATTATACGTATGTGTGGGAAGTCGATCGCCGGCTGTTCGTCGATTACGGACATTTACCCCACCGATGTCACCGTTAATCGAGGCCTGGACTTGCAACCTCGTTAGATAATTATTAATGAACCTCGATGCCCCAGGGCGTTGTGTCGTGGAGTCGTGGTCGATGATAATCTTTGATTAAACGATCGGTTATTTCGATGGTGGAGGTGCTCGGTGCCATCGCATTTTTATAATTAGGATTTAGTTATTAAGGTATTTAGGTTATCGTATCGGGTGATACTTTGAGGAAATCCATGACGATAATTAACGCAATATTAGTGACAGAGTTATATTAATGTGATGGATGAAACAAGTGCCAAGGTTTGGGTAGCGTTTCAAATTGCATGTGCATACTTTTACAAGTTGGATTCTGTATCGATGCTGTTTTTTTAACTATTCCTTTACTAATAATTGCTGTTAACTGTTATATTGCGTAGAGTGCGTTCGCAAACATCGAAATTCACTTACAAAAGGCATCTAAACTCAAAAAAACTATCCAAGTACCATACCATTATTTGTCTCGTATGGGAATCGAACCAGCGTGCCTTACATGTTACTATTAATGTACGTAATGGGTTGGTAGTTTTGACTTTATCACATTTATCTATCTTAATATATATACACGAAATACCACTCACTGATTCATCACGAATTCTCAGAAACTATAACACCTACTCTACTACACTTTATAGGATGTAGACATCCGCTTAGAACGAATTTGACGAAACTCCACCCCTAAGGGGGTGATTTCCGGCCACCGTAGGCGCAGGTTTGCGGACGGCGAGCAATGGGTGGCTCGCCGTATGACCGTCCGGTAACTGTCCGGACCGAGCCCAAGTCGTCGACGGCGCGTATTGTTCCACGCGCGCCTCAGGGTGATGTCAGCAAATCGTAGGGGGTCATGGGTAGTGTGAAAACGAAACCCGGGGCCCTGGGACGAAGGCAACGAAGGAACAGGAGTGGGTTTTTAGTCAGTAAAAGTCTGACACTATCTCGCGCTCCGCCCAAGAGCGCGATTTGTCATTAGATGATTTTCCCACCTTCAAAAAAAAAACCCCTAAGGTAAAACGAGGGTTTATGCGGGTGAAACCATTGGCAGTAGCTAGTAATATTATAAAGGCAAAAGTTTGTAAGTGTGTGCATGTTTATTACTTCTTCACGCTCGAACAGCTGTACGAATTTGGATGAAATTCGGTACACTGGTTGACCATGTCCTAGAATATATTTTGACTGGCCTGTTGGTCTAGTGGTTAATGGCCCCGACTGCTATGCCGGAGGTCGTGGGTTCGATTCCCACCCAGGACAAATGTTTGTGATGAGCACGGTTTTATATATTTCTATGGATGAGCACAATCATTTGTTCTGTGTCTGGGTGTAATTTATCTATAATATGTATGTATTTAGGAATATATAAGTATGTTTATCAGTTGTCTAGTACTCATAAAAACAAGCTCTGCTTAGCTTGAGACCAGACGGCGTTTTGTGACGGTTTAAAAAAAAATCGCTGGAGTTTTCTTATCTTTGGAGTACCTATATTCCTCCTGGTTATGACGTAAGTGGTTAAAATACTGTCTACCAAATACAAAGAGCGTCCAGCATATGTTAGAGAGGAATGATTGTGCGAAGAACTTCAGGGAGCGAGTCGTGGACAGAATGATAGAGATGGGAGATATGAATGATCGTAGTATAAATGAAAGCTGGAATGAGATGGCTGAGTGTATCAGGCATGCAGCGAAATATATTTTAGGAAAGACGAGAGGAAAAGGCATAATAGATAGGGATACATGGTGGTGGTCGACAGAAGTTCAGTGTGTAATGAAAGAAAAGAAGAGAAAATTCAAGGAATGGCAGCGTGTAGGCCCTGGAAACGCTAGTTTAAAAGCTGAAAAAAAGAGTGAGTATGACGTTTTAAAGAAGAAAGCCGTAGTAATAGCAAAATCAAAAGCCCAGGGCAAACTATATGACGCACTGAACAGTCCTGCAGGTCAAAAAGAGCTATACCGGTTTACTAGAATAAGAGAGAGAAAGGCGAGGGCTGTTTGCCATGTAAGATGTATATGAGATGAAACTAGAATGGTTCTATCGGATGATGAAAAAATCAGAAAGAGGTGGAAGGAATATTTTGAAAGATTAATGAATGAGGAAAATAATTGGAGTGGGATGAATGTGGGATTAGTGAGAATGGTTAGTATGGATGAAGTTAGAATAGCAGTAAATGGAATGAAGAATGGTAAAGCCATTGGTCCAGATGGAATACCAGTTGAAGTGTGGAAGTTATTGCGAGTGGATGGATGGACGTGGTTAGCTTTGTTCTTCAATAAGTTGTTGCTGGAAGAAGCCATACCTGATGAGTAGTGCAATAGCTCTTTGGTGCCGATCTTTAAAAACAAAGGTGATGTGCTTGAGTGCAACAATTATAGAGGAATAAAGCTAATGTCACATACTATGAAAGCCTGGGAGAAAGTTATTGAAAGGCGACTGAGAAAAGAGAGTGAAATTTAACAGAACCAATTCGGTTTTATGCCTGCTCGCAGTACAACGGATGCCATTTTCGCTATATGGATGGATGAAATGGCGACAAGTCACGGGAACAACTTGTGACCCATGGATGCCCCTCAAGTTGAAGGATAAAATGTACAAGTCCATGATAAGGCCTGTCATACTGTATGGATCAGAATGTTGGGCTGTGAAAAAGACGGATGAAAAAAGATTGCATGTAGCGGAGATGAGAATGTTAAGATGGATGTGTGGTGTGACGAGAATGGATAGAGTGAGAAATGAGTATATTAGGGGAAGTTTGAAAGTGGCGCCAGTGACTGAAAAGTTGAAAGGGAATCGTTTGTCTTGGTATGGTCATGTGGAGAGGAGGGATGAAACGCATGTTACTAAAAGAGTTATGAGTTTACATGTGGATGGATGGAGAGGGAGAGGGAGACCAAAGAAAAGATGAATAGATTGTGTGAAGAGTGATATAAAAGAAAAGGAAGTTAGTGATAGTATGACGAGTGAAAGGGCAGAATGGAAGAAAAAAACGTGTTGCGCCGACCCCAAATAACACGGAACAAGGGCAGGAAGATGATGATGGAGTACCTATATACTCTTGAGACAATTTTCTACTTTCACGCGAGCGAAGCCACTGACAGCAGCTAGTCTAGAATAATTGTATTGGAATAATTGCATTCCTCGAAATTTTATAGTTATTCTTTTGGAATTAAAACGAAAACGATTAATTAAAATGAAGGTTTAAAAACATTCAACGGGATTCTAAATTTGATCTTTCAGGGTTTAATTTTTCTTTCGAAATCGAGACCAAAGTAATTATTATAAGAGTGTTATTATTTCTGTAGCTTAAAACAACTTTGATCTCAGCGATTTTATTTCATCGCGTGATTTGAATTTTAAGCGCAAATATCTTTATTTTCATTTCAGACTTGCTTCTGATAGCGGCTTTGCCCACGTGAAAGTATAAAACTATCCTAAGGAAACTTACTCTCGGGATATAAAGTATGCTATGCGCTATTCCAGGACATCCTCTGTGGTTTTCATGAAAATCTCTTCAGCAGTTTCAGTGTGCAGGAGTTTTATAAACACACTTCCAAAATCTTTTTGTTTTTATAGTTTCTACCTAAAATTTAGCAAATACGGAGAAGAAAAACATAAACGAACAAAAAAAGAAGAAAGATAAACATAAACATAATCATATTTGTTTTTGTTTTTGTTTCATGATGTTGTTGTGGGTTGTTATTTCTTACTTTGGAGAGATTAAGCAAAAGATAAACATAAACATAATCGTATTTGTGTATTTGTTTGACGATGTTGTTGTTGTTGTTTGTTGTTTTATTACTTTTGAGACGTTAAGCAAAATATAAACATAAGCATAATCGTATTTATTTGTTTGACGATGTTGTTGTTGTTTGTTGTTTTCTTACTTTGGAGAGATTAAGTAAAATATAAACATAAACATCATCGTACTTGTTTATTTGTTTGACGATGTTGATGTTGTTTGTTGTTTTCTTCCTTTTAACTCAATTTGATCAGAGGAAACATTAACCTTAAACTGCGCAATTAAAAAAATGCCTGTTGCTATTCAACTCAACACCTTTATTTGTTTTATTTTTCAGCGTTTTATTCGAAAAATTACGTTTTCTGCTCTGGGTAAAGTAAAAGGAAGTGTCAGACTTTTACTCTCTGAAACCCCCCTATTTTTTCAGTTACCCTTTATGTTCCACAAGAACTCATTAAACTTATTACAACAAAATAATTAAAACAAAACATAGGTTTACTCTATTATGACTACAAAAGGTGATCAAATGAATTCACCGTTAAACCAATCGATTTCTTTTGTTACCCAACGAATCAACGATCATTACGTGTTCCAATATATCTCACATAGTTCCTTTTGTTTATTTTATTATGTAGCACATACTTAAAGAATAAATAATATACCAACTACCTTAACTCTTATCCCTTGAGAATTTCGCAAGACACCTTTTATGTGTATTATTTGTTACATCTGTCCAACTATTATTCGCAAAATTTCGCATAAGTTTTGATGTGCGGAGACATATTTATGTGACGGTCAGTCCTTTGTGTCTTTCCAACTTAATGGGCTTTTTAATAGTTTAAAGCGAAATGCGTGTTCCGGAGAGTTTCGCATTAAAAAATAGCATGTTTTTTTTTTAATAATGTTTGTATGTGATATAGCTTGCGTTTGACCACTATATCACCTGAAACAAGCGATAATGTGGTCGATAATGACTTAAAGATCCTTAAGTTGTAGCTATCAGGAAACACAGACTCTACAGAACATTTGGTCGATGAGGCTGAAAGGTTCTAGAAAGGCGACCGTATACAAGAAAGAGGACCGATAACCGATCGAAGCCTTAAGAGGGTAGCAGGAATCCGATGTATGCGAGACGCACAAGACCAGTCGTAGTCGGTGGAGGCCTAGATGTCCAATCTAGGCCTACACCAAATGTCATCATAAGTGGATGTCTTTTAACTGAAATGATAATGATGATGATACTTCGTTAAAAATGTGGATGACCATAGAAAAGACGGATGGATTGAAAAAGAGAAAAGAAAGAAAAAAGTTTATTTACGATAAACATGGCACATACCTTAAAAATAAAACAAATAACAATAACGACTTTATATAATAAGTATATAGAAGTAAGATATGCGTCACATCCACGCAAAATAGCCAGCGCTCAGTGAAATGATGTAGCTCGTGTAAGACAGAGCCACAGCGCTGATTTTCAGCGCTAGCATTCGTCAACGGAGAGACATTTATCGGCTAGCAAGGAGTACATAGTATAAAAATAAAGTCACTGAACAAACAAGCCAAAGACATAAATAATAGTAAACCATTATTCATTAATTTATTTATTGATGTAGTCGATTGTTATTGTCTATCAATAGACGATCGAACTTAAAACTAGAATTGCCAATGCGCAGTCACAAAGTTACATTATTGTGTGAGGAGTGATATGAAAGAAAAAGAAGTCAATGTGAAAAAAGAAGTCAAACGAGACTGCTGACAGGACAGAAAGAAAAAATAAAACAAAGTTAAGTCGACCACAACACAGTTATATAGTATAAGGCCAGGAAGATGATGATATGTTGCTATGAACAGTCCCCTTTTTTTAGGTGGGAATGCATCCAGTGACATCTCTCACCCTTGGGTAGGGCGAGAGGGTTTGTCAGACTTTTACTGACTAAAACCTAATCTTGTTCCTTCTTTGCCTTCGTTCCAGGGCCCAGGGGTTCTCTTTCGCGTCACCCATGGCCTCAATTAAACCTCGCCCCTGCGTGTGCTTGCCTCTGTTCAGAACATGAACCACACGTTGGAGTGCCTTTATGGTGCCAGCGATGCTGCAGTTAACGTAACCACCTACTGGTCCCAAACAACTCAAAGAATTTACCAAAAGAAGAGAAAACATTCACTGCTTCATATGGCTTGTTTGTATTGTTAGGGAGAAAAACTAACGCATTTTTTTAATCAATCAACTGAAAGATGGTACAGTCCAGTTTATATGTAGATGCTTTGTATATTTATTTGAGTGTTTGTTGGCTTAGTTGAATCCTTTCTCTGAGATTCGTCCAGCTTTACTTGATTGCCCAGTTGCAGCGGTTGAGACACAGGCGAGCTGAGCTGTAGCAATGTGTTTTGGCATTACGTGAGCCGGAATTCGTGAATATCTGCAAACATAATATCAGTCCCACTATTGTTTCGAACATTTTCGCAAGATATGGCATGTGAGTGTGACGAGCAGTCCTTTGTCTCTTTCCAACTTAATAGGCTTTTTTATAGTTTTAAAGGCTAATGTGTGTTACGCATTTAAGGCTAGCGCACGTCGTTAAGAGTGTCAAATGTGTATTTGATGGCTAAAAAGTCACTATGTGGTTAGCTTGCGTTTCTATATTATAGAAGTGACGATTTTTTAATCAGTTGATTGAATGCTTTAGCCCAGTATATTGAACTTTGTAGCAAGGATTTTTTTGCTTGTTTTGTAATTAAAAACAAATTTGAGTCGTTACATTACCTAGTTGCAGTGGTTTGAAATCAATGCCTTTGACCTTATAAGAGCCTTTTTGCAGGAAATTTTAATCATCAAATGTCATGGTGACTCTTTTAAATTAATCTCGAACCTTATGGGGGTATGAATTTGTGAATTTTTGTAAAAATATATCTATCTACAAATATAACAAACACCACTCCATTTTCATCCAATTGCCTGTTATATCTCGAACTCGTAAAATTGTTATGATATGCGTTGCAATGCTTTTAGTCTACTTTAGACTTATAATCTCCTGGTAGATCTAAAAATTGTGCCAATACGTTCTTTTTATCGTCTTGTTTATAATATTATAAAGGTGAAAGTTTGTGAGTATGTGTATGTATGTATGTATCTGTGTTACTTATTCACACTTAAAAGGCTGAACGAATTTCGATGAAACTTAATACATGTGTAGGCCATGTCCTGGAATAATATAATAATAATATGATATAATAATTCACAACTATCACACAACGCCGTCTAGTCCTAAGCTAAGTAGAGCTTGTGTTATGAGTACAAGACAACTGATAGACATACTCATATATTTCTAAATACATACATATTACAGATAAATTACACCAGACACAGAACCAATTATCGTGCTCATCGCACAAACATTTGTCCTGGGTGGGAATAAACCCACGACGCAGCTGCAGATGGTAAAATAAAATGAACCTCTTTTCTATCTATCTAAAATTTTACTAAAGAGCGGGGGATGTCATTGGGTGATTTTCCCACCGAAAAAAAAAGTAATAGGTACTCCCAGTACTTACCTACCTACTAACAGCTCACGAAGATGAATTGATGTCGGCATGCCCTATGACCCAATTAATAGGGTGGGCCGAAACGTCTATCACGGCCTAATGTCCAATGCCACACGTCCTAATGACGTCAGAGAGAGCCCTGCGGTTTGTACTTCTGAGTCTACTCATTTTCTTAATTGTTATTGAGCGATTTGACTTTAGTGCTCGACTGAGCGTTGACAGTGATGTACTTTCGCTCGCTACTTAAGTCAAGCCGAGTAAAGAAGTTATTTTGTTATTATAAAAATATAGACCAAGATCCCAGAGTTGTCTGACATAACTTATTTTCGCATGGATGAAACCTTAGGTTCTCAGTAGCGTCTCATGTGCTTTGAATACCTGTGTGCTTGTGGAGCTCCTCCTTGGAGCCCCTGGGCAGGTACCAGGTAAGAAAGGGAACTAAAAACAAGAGTAATTTAACTTAAATTTTTATGACAGATTTTTATAGATGTTTTGTAGAATGTTATTTTATTTTATTAAAGTAGTATCATAAGTGTCAGACACTTTAAAGCTCAAAAAAAAAAAAAATGAACTTTACTTATTTTTACATGTCTGATTTTTAAATATGTTATTGAGGTAACTATTACAAAGTTATATTTCAGTAGTCAGACTAATTATAATGACCAAACATCCCTTAAACACAAAAAATATTCAGCCAAGTGTATGAGCGCGAGAGCACGCATGTGTTTCAGAGCGAGTGAGACGATTTCATGCACTGACTGGATGTTTGGTCACTACAATTTGTCTGACTAATGAGAGATCTCTCCACAGTGACCTTTCGGTATTTTACAGAATGCATTTTGGAGAGTGTGCGCGAGATTTTCATGACTTGATTCCACCATCTCCTTTCTGCCATCGGACATAACTTATTTTCGCATGGATGAAACCTTAGGTTCTCAGTAGCGTCTCATGTGCTTGTGGAGCTCCTCCTTGGAGCCCCTGGGAGGTACCAGGCGAGAAAAGGAACTAAAATAAGAGTAATTTAACTTAAATTTTAATGGCAGATTTTTATAGATGTTTTGTAGAATGTTATTTTAAAGTAGTCTCATAAGTGTCAGACACTTTCCATGGACCGAAACTTCTGTCAGACACTTTAAATCTCAAAAAAAAAAAAAACTTTACTTATTTTTACATGTCATGTTAAATATGTTATTGAGGTAACTATTACAAAGTTATATTTCAGTAGTCAGACTAATTATAATGACCAAACATCCCTTAAACACAAAAATTATTCAGCCAAGAGAATGAGCGCGAGAGCACGCATGTGTTTCAGAGCGAGTGAGACGATTTCATGCACTGACTGGATGTTTGGTCACTACAATTTGTCTGACTAATGAGAGATCTCTCCACAGTGACCTTTCGGTATTTTACAGAATGCATTTTGGAGAGTGTGCGCGAGATTTTCATGACTTGATTCCACCATCTCCTTTCTGCCATCGGACAACCCGACGTACGGCGAGTGTCCACCCTTACGTTGTTGAAACTTTTACGGTTCGGACTAAGTTCGCTTCGTCGTTTATACCGCGTACATCGAAGGTCTGGAACAATTTGCCTGCTGCGATCTTCCCGTCCAATTATAATTTAGGTGTCTCCAAGGCTAGTGTAAATAGGCTCGTAATGAACTAGTGCGCCTCACCATCAACGATTGCATCACTGCTTACCATCAGTTGGGATTGCAGTCAAGCACTGGTTTATATCAAATAAAAGCGAAGCTCTCATTGTGTTTTCATGCTTTATCTACATAAGCCATGGGAGCGGAATCGTTGGAAACGCTAGTAGCCTGCCTCTAAACAAAAGTTTAAACAGTTTTTGAAAAGCTTTTCTTGCTCAAACATACCAAATTATACTTTACTTTCTAAGGTTAGGAACTCCGTTCCTTTAGGTAAATCTTACAGGCTTAGGTACACTTAGGGGAATAATTCGTGGCACGTGTTAAGCTGAAGAACATTTTTCATTTATTTTACTTAAAACTGTAATTTCACTGTTTAAGTTTGTATTAAAGGGAGGGGGGGGGGGGGACGTTTGTTAATACTTCACTTTCAAACGTCTGAATGGATTTAGATGTAAATTTACAGTTACAGTAACATAGTTTATGCATCAAAATAACAAATAAGCTATATGTATAATAGGGGGAAGCCGCAGGCAAAGCCGCTGGCAGGAGCTAGAGGTTATTATCCTATGAAAACTAAAATTAAAAAAGTAGGTTTAAATACAAAAACCTGAGCAAGTGCGAGTCGGACTCGCGCACTGTGAGTTCCGTACAAGTTACCCATGAAAACAGTTCTATTCCCGAAATGAGTTACGAAGATTTTTCCTAACCGCAAAAAAGTTTTTTTTTGTGACGTAACTACAAATTTACAGTTTTCAGATTTTTTACTATACTTGTGTTATGAGACCTTGCTTCATTCCAAATTGAGCCAGGGGCGCCGACTCCGTGGGTGCTCGGGGGCTCGAGCACCCATGAGAAATAAACAGTGAGTGCATAGCACCCCTGAGAATAGCCATCAAGAAACAGATCAGTAATCATAAGGTTACGTATAAATTATAATATTTCTTGATACTAAAAACTAGTTTCATTTTTATACATTGGTATAATGGTTTCATTTTATGTTTTTATCAAACAATTTAGTAATTAAGTACGCAGTATATAAATAGGACATTTATTTATTTGTCGGTCGATCAGTGTGCATTTCTCTTCTCATACTTCGCCACTTTTTCGAGTCCATCAAATGAGCATGAGTACCCATGAGGTTTTCTAAAAGCCGGCGCCCCTGATTAGAGCTAATTCACTGAAAGGTAAGGGATTCTTGTTATAATGTAAGGAATAAATTTAATAATAAACGCTTTCTTTATATGATGTAATCATATCTCAAACTAAAATACATTAGTTTAATTCGATTTTGTAGGCACTAATTCCGTTTATTCATATTATTCACATTTTTAGGTGTGCGTTAACGGGACCCTATTACTAAGCTGTCGGTCCGTCTGTCACAAGGCTGTATCTCATGAACCGTGATAGTTAGATAGTTGAAATTTTCACAGATAATGTATTTCTGTTGCCACTATAACAAAAATACTAAAAAACACAATAAAAAAAATATTTAAGGGGGCTCAAATACAACAAACGTGATTTTTTTTTTCTTTTTGTGCTACGGACGGTACGGAACCCTTCGTGCGCTAGTCCCACTCGCACTTGACTGGTTTTTTAATATTGTCAAAATACAAAATATAAAAAACATACTAGCCCTCCGGTATCGGGGACAGGGCCTCAGACTAGACTAGGAATCGTCCCCCAATTTTTTTTCTTTGAGAGTTTTGATATTTTCTAATGACTTCTCTCGCTCTAGGATGAAGCAAAAGAGCGTGTCAGACTGGTTACTAAAACCCACCTATGTTCGTTCCGTTGCATTTTGCGTTCTAGGACCATGACCATTCACTATCAACCATAGCTTATCATTAGGTGGGATCGCAGTTAAGTACTAGTTTATGTCATTAGAAAAAAAGTTCAATTGTTTTTCATTTTCATCAAAATATTTTGTTTACTGATGTCATAAAAATATGAATAATGACGTGTTCAGTATACAAAGTTTTCAGCTCACTTATTATTTGACAGTAATGTGTTTGAAATTTTCGGTTTACGTGTTTTTGATGAATGTGTTTATTTGAAGATAACAAAGTGTACATAGACTGGCCTGTTGGTCTAGTGGTTAGTGGCCCTGACTGCTATGAAGTGGAGGTCGTGGGTTAGATTCCCACCCAGGACAAATGTTTGTGTGATGAGCACGATCATTTGTTCTGTGTTTGGGTGTAATTTATCTATATATATATGTATGTATTTAGAAATATATAAGTATGTTTATCAGTTGTCTAGTACCCATAACACAAGCTTTGCTTAGCTTGGGACTAGACGGCGTTGTGTGATAGTTGTGGAATATTATACTAATATATATATTATATAATATTATATTAGTTTTCGCCTCAGGGAGATGTCAGCAAATCGTAGGGGCCCGGCAGGATCGAAGCCTACTGGGGCCATGAGTGATGCGAAAGATAATCGCAGGGCCCTGGGATGAAGGCAACGAAGGCACAGGAGTGGGTTTTTGGTCAGTAAAAGTCTGATACTATCTCGCGCTCCGCCCAAGAGCGGGATTTGTCATTAGATGATTTTCCCACCTAAAAAAAAGAGGCTGAACAACAACAGCTTATTGGATAGAATTTAATAGAGCCAGATGTATGTTAAGATAGAAATCGTCAAAAGGGCATAGGGCCTAATTTCCCAAAGGGGCTACCGAAAGTAGTTTTGAATAGTTCTCGGTAAAGACTTTTTTTTTCTTCTTGGATTTAAGGTACCCTTTCCTTAAGATGTTTTGTAGGGAATTCCATTACCATACCTTGATATTGCTTTCAATTAACTAAGTTTTTTTTTCTGTAGGTTTGCTTTAAAATGAAAAAGCTTTTCTAAAACATAGTTCTGTTGTTTTTGCTAACTCGCTGACTGCCACAATATTAATTTTGTAATTCCAGAGCGATTTTTTCGGTTACGAGTGAGAGCAAAACTACGTAGTTTTCTATGGTAAAATTATAAAAAGGAAAGATTTATATTTTTTTCGAAATGAATAAACTCAAACAAATGGACCGATTTTAAAAATTAGTTCACCAACAGAATATTACTTTATACCAGAGAGAGGCCAATTGCAAATAAAATCATAAAAGGTACCAAACCAAATATAAGTGGCAGTGGGCAGGGTATATTGCTCGTAGAACAAATAATCGTTGAGGCCGAAAAGTTCAGCCCCCCTAGCCAAGTTACGATCGTTTCGTTTGCGTCGAACGCCTCGAGTAGGGCACGCCTCCGATTCCTTTGTTCTAACCACGTGATCGAGCGTTGAGATGACGTCAGAACAAAGGAATCGGAGGCGTGGTCTACTCGAGGCGTTCGATGCAAACGAAACAATCGTAATTTGGCTAGGGGGGCTGGAGTGGTCACCACGTACCGAATGCAGCAGCATCCCTTTTAGCGATAAGACTGTCCATTGTGACACCCTGTTAATTTTAAGTTGCTATTGAAATTTTATTATTGGTGTACAATAAAGAATTTATCGATCTATCTATCATTAAAAATACCTCCCACAAGGTGGAACGATGTCCTAGTAAGGGTCACGAGAATCCAATGGATGCAAGACACACAGGACAGTTCGTAATGGTGATACTTGGGGGAGGCTTATGTCCAACAGTGGACGTCTTTCGGCCAAAATGATGATGATGAGGACGAAGGAAGCTACAAAAAATATTTCTGTTCGCAAATGAACTCAATTAGTCATCACATACCTTGAAATTAACGTTAGAGAAGTTCTAACTCTGCGTTAGTTATTGACACTTTTGGTAGTTTGAAGAAGGATATTATTTTGTTAAGGAAAATCACGTGCTTCATTTGAACAAATCAGAAAGAAATTTTTATTATTTTTTAAAATGTTTGTTTAACAATTTACATTCCACATTTTAACATAAATTCACGCTATTTATTATTTTTTTTCATTATTATTTAATTTCTATAGTTTATTTTAACTCCGTGAGCGTATCGTGGCATCACAGCGGGCCCTAACAGAAAACCAACGCTGCATTACTTATCGTTTTAAAATACGCAGTATATACTGAGTTCAGCGCCTTTTTGGCCTCGCACGGATTTTTATTTTCTTTGTTCTAGACTTATTTATTTTTAACTAGCTTCTGCCCACGGTTTCGCTCGCGTGAAGGTAGATTTCTCTATACAAACTTTGGATCTCCATTTCATCATCTTAGGGTGTGAATTTTATAAAATAGTCTAACTTAGTGCTCGCCTACGTCGTAAAAAGAAACCTAGTGCAAAATTTTACGCTCCTGGTCCCAGTGGTTTCGGCTGTGCGTTGATATGTCTGTCAGTCAGTTTCTCCTTTTATATTCATATATAGATTTATACGATTGTGTGAGGTACGAATAAACGTTTTTCTTTTTTTTTTTAACCAAAACTTCTTCCAAAAATGTTCTTATGTAGGTTTACATAATTTTATTTTCATTATTTTGCTCCCCTGTAAAATAGAAATGATTGACTTATGCACTGTAAGAATTTCACGAAGTAACATTTTATTTCCATCCCAGCTTATTCTGCATTAAACCAAATTCTGTGTAAGATCATAGTTGATTACTGTTCCATCAACATGCATCTTGAAGTTCACCCAAAGTGAACAGGCAATGTAAGTTTTGAAGACGTGTTGTACGTGGAATAAATAGCGAGGCAAATGTGCCCCGAAAGGTAGGTTTAACTTACGTGTGATCTTCGTTTTAAACTATGTTTAAACTGATATAGTAGACTGGATGAGTACGATTACAATGGATTTAGAATTGTGAAGAGTTTGCAAGGTTTTTTTTTAAGGTGGGAAATCATCTAATGATTTGTCCCACTCTAGGGTGGAATGGTCAGAAACTTTATATTAAAGGTACGTTATTCTTTTTTCAAAATTAGGTTATTAATGGTTTCTATGTGTTTTGTATTTTCTGTAATATCGCAGTTCTTATATACATAAAAGCTAATAAAAAAATCCGTTTTCTTCTTTGTTTTCATGGTAGATCTCATATTACTAAATAATGCTAGTTTTCTTATATTCAATACAAAAATAGTTCCAAGTACTGCGATACGAACCACTAAATACCTAATTTTGAAAAAAAATAACGTACCTTTAATATAAAGTTTATTTTAAACTTATAATTCCAAGTCAATTCAAAGATATAACACTTGAAAGCAACCCGTTTTAAAAAACGGCAATTTCAAGACCTAATACTCGTATTATTATTATTATTTCTTACTAACTATCCCCCGCTGTTTCACTAGGTAGACTGGGCAAGCTGTAAACTATATAAAAAGAAAGAAAGTAAACATGTTTATTCTGCCCAAATAGACGGTGACACACAATAAAACACATATATATATATATATACATTATCTTACAGCCTTACTCGATGAACGAGCTAACACTAAAAAAACTCAATACGAACTAATTGCTTCTGAGATTATCCTATGCCCCTCAGGAATAAAGCAGCTTTCTATCGGTGAAAAAATTTTACTAATCGGACCAGTACTTCCAGAAAATACCTCCTACAAACAAAAAAACATAAAAACAAACATTACTTCTTTACAAAATTAGTATAGATAACAAACATTTTAATTAAATAAAAAAATAAGAAAGCGACCAACAGCAGGGTGGTTTTTTTTTTTTAAAAAAAGAGCTTGTTTTTATTATGAAGGCATCAAAAATTCCTCATTAATTTATAACTTCTGAAAATTTTTATTCATATTTCAGACAGGCACGTAAATTTCATCAATTTTGAAATTAAAATCTAGGGTACTAACTCACGTCTTGAAAATTGTTCTCATTAGCGACTACAAATTTTAAATTCCATCAAAATATTTTAGAATAAAGTTAGGCACATGTAAAGGAGCATCTTTCATTGTTAATTATGATTCAGTGAGTGTAAAAGTTTTGAGTGGGTTACCTAACTTATTCTTAGAGTTTAAGTTTCTTACTTAAACTTTCTAGAATTCTTAAGTCTCAAGCCCCGACCCTGGATGGTACTAGCACACTTTTAGGATTTATTTTGTTTTATTTATAGCGCTGTATTTCATAGCTTTCAAGTCTTTTTCTTCATGTAATAAAGATTGGCAGATCTGTTAGAAAAAGGCAGCCACATACAACGTTTACCTACATATATTTTTTCCAACTCTAGCAGCGATGCTGGAAGTTTTTTTTTTAAATAAGCTTTACCTTTTACCAGAGCGCTGTCGGTCACTGGAACATAAACTACAGGCAACTTCGATACATCGAGGTCTCGACACTCGATTAAATAGCTGGGTGCATGCATTTTATGTGAGGACGACATATTATATAAGTAAATTTTCTGAAGTTATTAAAATTATTCGTTAGGATATTTATCATTCAGTTAGGGTTTTCAATTGAAAAATATATTATATCATTTTAAAGCTTGTGTGATTATTTATAAAACAATTTAAAATTTATAATTTTAAAGTTAATATATTATCTATCTGTTTTTAATTGTGCGCTCATCACGTAAAATGTACGAAATCGATGTAGATAACTTTTATACATTAAAAATTTTGTGTAACTTGATATATTACTTAGGCTTTGTTTCATTGCAATCGGTTGACTATATTGATATATTATACTACATTCATTGATTGTTAGGCGGTACGAAGTACGGTCAGCTAGTCAGAAATAAAGGCTATTTGTATTAAGGTTTTCAAATGACTTCTCTCATTCTAAGTAAAGCGAAGGCTACTGTTACTGCTTTGAACAATCCACAACTTTGGCAGGCATTGACCCTAACTGCACCCGTCAATTTGGCAGACATCATTTTGAAGCGCATATGGAACACGATATACAATTGCCCCGGGTTTAGTCCTTGCCGGACGGTTGAGCTGCGGGATTATTTGAAAGTTACCACAGCCATGAAACTGAAGGGCAACTGACATGATTGGATTTTAGTCAGTAAAAATCTGACACTCTCTCTCGGTCAACCCAGATTGCGAGAAACTATTGAATGATTTTCCACCTCAAAAAAAAGGATATTAGACTGGAAGCCGCTTCTAGTTAGGTTGGAAGCCGCATCTAGTTAGACTGGAAGCCGCATCTAGTTAAACTGGAACCGGCATCTAGTTAGAATGGAAGCCGCATCTAGTTAGATTGGAAGCTGCATCTAGCTAGACTGGAAGCCGCATCTAGTTAGACTGGAAGCTGCATCTAGTTAGACTGGAAACCGCATCTAGTTAGACTGGAAGCTGCATCTAGTTAGACTGGAAGCTGCATCTAGTTAGACTGGAAGCTGCATCTAGTTAGACTGGAAGCCGCATCTAGTTAGACTGGAAGCCGTATCTAGTTAGAATAGAAGCCGCATCTAGTTAGACTGGACGCTGCATCTAGTTAGACTGGAAGCTGCATCTAGTTAGACTGGAAGCTGCATCTAGTAAGACTGGAAGCTGCATCTTGTTAGACTGGAAGCTGCATCTAGTTAGACTGGAAGCCACATCTAGTTAGACTGGAAGCCACTTCTTTTTAGACTGGAAGCCACCCTCAAGCTAGTTGGGTAAAGGCTAGAGAATTGACTTGCAAACATTACATTAGTTATTGAATCTTCTGATTCGTTGATTTATATATTTTATTTCAGTGCATTTTTTTTTTTCGTGGTTTTTTTTATTTGATGGCACGGTGAGTGCAGTGGCTAAGCGACAGGCTGCTGCGCTGAGTGTCACGGGTTCGATCCACGCACGGAACAAATATTTGTTCGGCCTATAGGTATCTTGTGTATTATCCGGACTTATTCACAAAATTTATTGCTAGAGCGGGGCGAAAATAAAAAAAAGTCAAGCCATTCAGTATTTCAAATACCACATAAAATATGCTACCCTAATGCTTGATTGCTGACTCATTAGAGCTAGCGCTGTTGCCATGTCAGCATTTTACTGCGGCTTTGTCTTATGTATGTGTGTCTACATGTACGGACGCACCCAAGATACAGGAGTTATTCCTAGTGTGGGGCAAAATTAAAAGAAAAAACACGCCATCTAGTACTCAAACTCCACATATGCATCCCTAATGCTAGATTGCTAGCTCATTAGAGCTAGCGCTGTTGCCACGTCAGCATTGCATTGCGGCTAGATCTTTAAGCTGATAATGCCGCTAGCACTTAAGCTGCCACCGCTAATAAGACTTACGCTAATGTACCATAACCGTCATATCATCATGGCCATTTGAATTATCGTACAGTGAGCGAATATGAGCAGTAGTGGCTCCGTAGGCGAATTTATAGGTCGTGTTTTCAAACCTAAGCAGCTTTAATTTGTGTAATTTGTTTCATCACCACTGCTCTCGAAACGGTGAAGGAAAACATAGTGAAATTGGTATGCCCTAGAAATAAAGATTAGAAAACATGTGCCATCCACCAATCCGCACTGGGCCTACGTGGTAGATTACAGCCCATTCCCTGTTCTAGAATCCTCTCTAACGCTCCTAGAGTTCTCTCTAGAAACTCAGGCCTCCTGGCCTTGTGTGTGTGTGTGTTCCAGCAGTGGGAACATATGTTTGAACATACTTGCTGGAACTAAGGCCAGGAGGCCTGATTTTCTAGAGATAACTAAGGGTGGATTATTTTTATGCTTATACAAAGAATAAGAAAGCAATTTCTAAAATTCACCTCATAAGGCGACGAAACAAGGGACCAAAGTTTGTATGAAGAAACCTGTTTTCATGTGAACGAAGATAAAACACAAAAAATGTCAAGCCTATGTCAAGTATGGCTGTTATAGACTTAAACTATCCCATCAATGTTTCCCAAACCGGTTTTATTATGCGAAGGTGGTTTTAGACCATTAATAATAATAATAATGTGTCGGGCAATGGCTTAATAGCCAAGAGCCTCGACCAACACCTTAGGAGGCTCGCGTTAGGCGGCTGGATCAAGGGCTTGATTCAGAAAGCGGTACTCCTGGACACGGCTCGCATTGTTAGGAGGTTCCTTTCTCTGGAGCCCTGACCGCCGGTAGCTTGGACCCTATTCCCGATACCGGTGGGGTACTATTTTTTATATTTTTAAATGTTTTTTTTTGTATGATTTTGTTTAAAAAAAAATATTTAAAAATGTAATTTATATGTGTTTACAAAGAATAAAGAAATAATAATAATAATATTCCACAACTAACACACAACGCCGCCTAGTCCCAAGCTAAACAGAGCTTGTGTGAGCTTGTGTTGTGTGTGTTGTGTAGTGCTTGTGTGTGTGTGTGTTGTGCTTGTAAGTTGTTGTGCTTGTGTGTTGTGTGCTTGTGTTGTGCTTGTGCTTGTGCCATTACAACTATGCACTAATTTTTTTAACAAATAAACAAAATGTCTCGCCGCCTCTTCCCAGGTCGACCTCGGCGGTGTCGTCCAACTTCAGGTACCCACTTTGTGAAGACTCTTGCCCACCGGTCAAAGTGCATGCAGCTTATGTGACCCGCCCAATCCCATTTTAGCCTGGCAGCCTTTTTTCCGAAGTTGGGGGAGGCCTTTGCCTAGCAGTGGGACAGCATAGGCTTTTTAAAAAAAAAAACAAAATGTTTTTCTTTTTTTACCAGAAATAGTAGCATAGTAGCGTTGAGTATCGACTAGTTATTGATATAATACAAAGCGACTATCCAAAACCAAACCTCTTTTTCGGTCAAATAAAACAAAGGCTCCCTTTAGAAGGCAATAAATAAACTGTGCTTAAATAAAACATTACGCTTTTCACACCTAAGAAATTTACTGTCACGCGTCCGGTTGTCCCGAAATAAATGTCGGCAGTACATTAACTATATATTGGATTCTGTCTGATAATAGTGTCAGTGTTATTCTATTTGCAGCATTTTACTTTTTCTGATGTTTCTTAAATTTTTTATTGTACATAATTTTACAATTAATTAAAAATTGGACAGCTGATGTACAAAGGCGAGCTTAACCCACAATTGGGTTTTCTTATAGCAAACCCTGTTTTGTTTCGTATGTGTTTTGGAAATAGTTTTGTAGCTATCATTTTTTTTTAATTACTTCTATCCGTGCGCTTCGCGGGCTTGCGGACGGCGAGCAATGGGTGGCACGCCGTCCGATCGTCCAGTTACCGTCCGGACCGAGCCCAAGTCATCGACAGCGCGAGGGAGATGTCAGCAAATCGTAGGGGCCCAGCAGGGTCGAAATCTTCTGGGGTTACGGGTAGTGTGAAAGTGAAACCCGGGGCCCTGAGACGAAGGCAAAGAAGGAACAGGTGTGGGTCAGTAAAAGTCTGACACTATCTCCCGCTCCGCCTAAGAGCAGGATTTGTCATAAGATGATTTTCCCATCTAAAAAAATCATCACGCTTGACCACTATCTCTCCCGATGGTAAGCGATAGTATGGTTGACAATGGAGCACGTTTGCCTAGGTGTGACCTATTCACTCTTGACTAATAGACCCCCAAGTTGTAACTATCAGGAAACATAGATTCCGGCGTGGAATTCCATTCCTTTTAAACCAATGTTTAGTAAATCAGTTTATGATCACAGTACCAAAAGCTGGGTATGATAAGAAATAATATTTTTTTTTTTTTAAATACAATTTCACTCAAAAATGTATGTTACAACTTTATGCGTTGGAAGCATCGTATATATTCAAAGTACTGGTGAAAATTATTATTTATTATAAATGGTTTATTAATTTTTTCTCGTGGGCTTTTCTACAAAAACCGTTCATTTTTTCAGGATAAAAAATAGCATATGGCACTCATTTTTGTATCATTGAAAGAATTTTCGTACCTCCCATAAACAAAATTACGAAATGGATGTCTTGGAGAAAATGTATTATTTTTTTCCTCTTTGGCGAAGCTATTGCTGCTTAGAAACAGGAGTTTTCAATAACGACTTGGATTGTATATCAATATGTTGTTTTTGCTAAAATATTTGTCTTTACGTAAATATTTGTCGTATACTGTAATCTAAGTGTATAAAATACAAAAATGAGACAATTTTATTTCTACCTATGTGCTTTATAGACTTTGAAACCATCCAATTGATGAGTTCCAAACTAGTTTAATTAAAAAGCCAATAATGCATTTAAAATATAAAAAAAACTGCTCAAGAGTGTTGAAGAGATACTTTCTAGATTATAATGCGATCTAGAAAGTATCTTTTGAATTGAGGACTATGTATGTATACCTACTGTTCGCCTAAAGTATTTTGGCGCCGAGTTTGTCGCTTCCGACATACCGCTGTTAAACCCGCGATGGTTTGTGCTGGTATGTAAATATGTTAGCATGAATGTATCAATGTTTTTTGTTTAATAAACGGAAAAAAAAACAGCGTAGCAGCACACGCCGGGTGTCCATAGTACATAAAATAATTGTTATCAAATTATTTACGTTGTATTTACTACAATCAGGACAAAGTACTGGGCTTTCAAGGCTGGAATTATTAGCAGTAAAGACTCAAAAACTATCAAAAGACCAGAATCGTGAAATAGTATTTTCGGTTTAATCTTTATAACAAAATATTATTTATTCCTTATTATAATAAAGAACTTGTATATTCTACGGTATATCTGGATGGATGGAGGATTTACACAATCTACAGATTCCTAAAGAGTTCCTAATTCGAAATTTAAATATATGTGTATTGGCTGCTTTTCTTGCTAGCCTATTCTAAAAATTTTCAGTATGACCCACGCGTATTCTTAATAGACTTCAAAAAGGAGGACGTTATAATATATTCAAATACACATTTTTCACATCCCACTTAATCCAATTCTATAATTCACGCAAACGAAATAGTGGGTGGTAGAAGCTAGAAGCACTACATTTTTTTTTGCATATTTAAAATATTAGTTCATTTCTTTCTTTTGGCTGACTGTATTGACACATTGATACCTAACATATTGATGTTTGACGTATTTCAAATCTAAAATATATAATTCATTATAATTTTAACTTTTAACGTTTCTTGAGACGCTATAAAAACAGATATTCCAGTCTAGAAAATAAAATACTTACCCAATATATTTTACTTTTTTTTGAGGCAGAAATCATCCAGTGTCTTTTCGTGCTTTAAAATAGAGCGAGAGGGCGTGTCAGGCTTTTACTAACTAAAACCACACCTGTGTCTTTCAGTTGCCCTTTGCGTTCTAGGACCACGGGATTCCTTTTCAGAAATTCCCCGTGTTCTTAGCGGGCGTCAACCCTGCAGCAGTGGTGGCCGAGTGGTAACGGCACCGACTTACGAGTTGTAGGTCGCGGGTTCAAACCCAGCCAGACGCATTACTCAAGTATAATTTATTTCATCACCACTGCTCTCAAAACGGTGAAGGAAAACATCGTGAGGAAATTGGCATGTCCTAGAACCAAAAAAAATAGGACCTGTGACATTCACCAACCTGCACTGAGCCCGCGTGGTGGATTACGGCCCAGCAGTGGGAACATTAAAAGGCTGAATCTCATTCAGCCGAAATTTAATATTATCATTTCAGTTGAAAATCGGCTACTGTTGGAACTAGGCCTCCCCCAAGTGTCAAACCGACCGTTTCTTTGCGTCGCACATCCTACGCTACACCCTCCATTACGAGCAGAGCTTGGGCTGCCCCTCGTATTCTGGGGGGGGGGGGGGGGGGGCAACTACCGCCTCGGGTCTTCGGACCTTGAAGCCCGGGGCCCCGGGATGAAGGCAAAGAAAGAACAGGAGTGGGTTTTTAGTTAGTAAAAGTCTGATACTATCTCCCGTTCCCCCAAGATTTGTCATAAGATTTTCCCACCAAAAAAAAACACCCTTCATTACGCGGTTGCAACTCCAGAACCATCGCCATCACCAGCGCCATCGAACATCTATTCTGCGAGCAATTTGCCCTGCCTTCGCCATTATAATAAGCGTGAATAGTGTGTGGTACGTATACTGTGCCATGACATGTAGGCAACGGACGTAAATGGTCAGTATTTTTTTAGGGTCGTATATGTTAACATTAAAATTCGAGGTGTGCCTCGTATATTATTCGCTATTATTTTATGTACATATATTTAATGTCCACGGCAAACACGCAAGCTTTTTACGTCAAAAGTGTCATCATAGAAAGTGAACCTAATTAAATGTTGACCTAATAAGGTTTTTTTTAGTGCTGGTAAAGGGAAGGTTTTTGTGTGGAAACTGCTAAAAATTTAGGTCAAAGAGTTAGGCCCGTTAGGTTACCTACTTACGTATAATAATATTTCGAAGAGTCTCGGTCATGAATCTCGACTTAAAACTAGATTAAAGTTGTGATTTCTATGAAATCTAACAGTTTTTAAGAACTGTGAAACTCCGATAAGCTTTTTTCTTTAGAACCCTGGTCATAATGGAAAGTGGTATTTAATAGCAGAAACCTAGAGATATTTTAAATTTATTTCATCATCATCTTCCTGCTTTGTCCCGTGTTATTAGGGATCGGCGCAATACGTTTTTTTCTTCCATTATACCCTGTCACTTGTCATGCTATCACTAACTTCCTTTTTCCTTTTGTAATTTATTTGCAATACAGAAATTTTAAAACACAATAAAGTAAAATTGAATATTTTTTTACATTCCTTACAAGATTTTCACACAAACCAAAAATGTTAATTTGTTAGTTACCTACTAAAATTTGATCAGCACCAGTGTAAGGCCTGATTTTTGTTATCCTTACGCTCGCTCTTGACTATTATTCCCTGCGGATGTTAAAAGATAATGTGGTTGAAGATGTAGCACACTTCTCTAGAAGTAATCCATTCACTCTTGACTTAGAGACCCCCAGGTTGTAGTTACACATAGTTAGAAATACAGACCCTGGAAGGGAATTCCACTACTTAATTGTACGTACAATGAATGTGTCCACCAAGTACCGATAGTAGATTGCCATACATCAGCCCCCCTAGCCAAGTTACAACTGTTTCGTTTCGATTCTCTTTTCGTTGATCGTCTCGAGTCGGCCACGCCTCCTATTTCTTTGTTCTGACCACGTGACTGAGCGTTGAGATGACATCAGAATAAAGGAACAGGAGGCGTGGCCTACTATGATAATGGAATGGGATTGGCGGAATTAACTTAAGCAATACAGACGCACACTCTCCAAAACACAACCGATAGAAAACAGACAAGCTAGCAATACGGCATTGTCTCTCGAACAAGGTCAAATGCCAAACATTAACCTTAACACTTTATTCCTAAAATTACTTTTCCAAATAATAAAACGAACGAACGCGACAATAACCGAACAACTTATGAGCATCAAAACTTCAACTGCGAAAGTTTCGAAGTTAATCTGAACAACACATGTCATTAGAGTATCAACATCTTCGCAAGTGTGACGCAATCAGTGTCTGGAAGCTCGATGGTTTCTTATTTGTTTTCTCTTGTTTACGAAGTCGGTAATTATTATTATTTCTGGGTAGTTCTAGACAGATAGATAGATATATTCTTTATTGTACACCAAAAATAAAAATTACATTATGAACTTAAAATTAATAGGGTGTCACAATGGGCGGTCTTATAGCTAAAATCGATTTTTTACAGACCACCCTTGGATGGATTTGACAGAGAAGAAAAAAAAGATACGCAGGTCTAGATCACGTGTCTGAGCTACAATACGTATCAATGACAGGGATGACATTGTCAGAATTTTCCATAAAAACCAAGCAAGTCAGTAAATATCTCCGTTTAATAATAATGGCCCTGGACGGGAGATGCACAGGACCTGAGCAAGTGTATCACCGCTTATATAGGCGGTGTAGTACTTATCTGTAATTGCCACAAAAGCATGGGTTTAAGCGGTTAAGGCAACAGACGGCGAACTATTTGAAATTTGATTTGTTGCCGTGTGCGATTGACAAGCCGTAAGGAAAATTACATCAGAACGGCTCGTTTCTTAAAAGGAAGGTTTGCAGTGCACTTGGTTATCCTAGGCACAGCTTTGCAGACACGAGGGCACGGTTTCTCAAAGCACAAACACCAAATTTCACTCGATTTCCGATTTAGAATACGAACGCACCACTTTACAGTTCAGCCATTTTACGCCATTGAATGTGCGGTACACACAGAAATGTCATTCCTTAAATAATTACGCGGGTAGACTAGTCCCTCTCGCTCATACCAGTGCGACAGGTAAGAGCAGAAAAGGGATGGGTTAGGAATTGCAAAATTTAGTAAAAAAAAAATATTTATCGCAATACAAAAAAACACCAGTAGGAATGCCAGTGTAGGTAACACAACAAATTTTGATTGGTGTACGTCACTATGGCATTTAAGCTACTTGTAAACTTTTTACCAGCTAAAGGTATCGCTGCGTTAAATCTACGTTGACGTCATGATGGGGGCATGTGCTAAGTGCGAGCGCGGCAATGAATGCTAATAGTAATGACGTATCTTCTACTCATTGCCGACATGGCGTTCTCTGCTCTGTAGCCGATCCTTCTCCACAAACAAGGTCGTATCGTACTCATCTAATTTGACCTGACATATGTATATTTTAAGTTTCTGGAGCGGACACCTGAACTATATTGAGATTTGTGCCAACTGCCAAGGTTCTCAGTTCTGTATAACTTTGATTAACATTTCTACGTAATTTGGGTATGTAACGCCCAGAGTGATGTTTTTCGCAGTATTTTCGTATTCCGTATTTCTGACGCTATAAAAAAAAGATTATTATTCACCTGTGTTCCGTAATGTAATATGGTTTCTGAATAATTCACTGGCAAAGATCTTTACCTATTCCGGTACCAAGGCGATTGTCAGATTATGGCAACATTTCGCCGAATTCTTCTCTTGTATCTTTTCAATTATCTTAATGAACATACACTCCATGCATTTTTTTTAATATATTTAATTGTTCAACCAACAACTGCTTACACAATACATTTATATTGTACTAAAACGAAACTGACATCCATTAGTGTAGCAATTAATAATAGACTGACACCACATGCACTATGTTCGGTTTTTCAAAAATTATGTAATTAATATTATGCTAAAAACAATACAGAATTGGTAACAATTACTATTTACAACAAGTTAAAAAATGGAAGATTAATAAATAAAATTATATTACAACACAACACATAAAACTAAAAATAGATTGATTAATAGTGAGATTGTGAAACAAAATATCAGCTGATTGTTAGATTTGTTTTATAAAAATTAATAAAACAGCTGATGATTTTTCACTATGTTTCAGTGTTGGTTGGAAAGTAATAGTGGTTTATAATATATTAATAATTACAACGAACCCTTAAAGTGAGGTCTCGTAATTTATTACATCATCACTGCTTTCAAAACTCTAAAGGAAAACATCGTGAGGAAACCGGCATAACAAAAACAAAAAAATAAGGACATGTGACATCCACCAATCCCCACGGAGTGACTAAGTGGGAACATTATAAGTATGATTATTCTTAAACTTAAAGTGAAAGAGCTATTATAAGAGTAGCGCTACTCTATGCAAAATTCAAATTTTCTTAAAAATTATAATGACATAATATGATTCGCGTGCGTAATACGTAGTTTTTTACGGAATTGTAATTATTAAAATTATGAATATAACCCTCTTATTTTTTTCACATTGAATGACTATTTCTTTTATTCTTATATTCTTTATTGTACTTTATTGTGTTTGTGTTTCTTTATTGTTCTTTGTTGTATGGTTCTGAGTTCTTTTTTATTGTTGTCTTTGTGTTTGTTTTTTCTTTGTTGTATTCTTTGTTTTTAGTTCTTTATTTCATTAAATAATTTCGTAAATAAACGCAAACGTGACTCTGACTAGAAAAATAAAAAAAAAAAGAATTTAGCTTGCTACCTTTGAGCAACCCCCTTAAAACGTAAGTTCATATAATTATCGTTAACTAGACTGCTCCAAAAATATTTGTAATAACAAAACGTTTCTGTATTTGTTACAGCACTTCTCCTGGACACTCTAAAGGTCATACAGCGGACAGTATGCAACGACGAGACCGTAGCCCTAGCTTGCCCCAGGGGCACAACCATCAGCATACAAGTCGCACAATACGGGAAGGCTGGTGAAGAGCAGGGCTGTCCTGCTTTAAGCAATGAAGAAATCGAAGAGAGGAAGACTTGTAAAAGACCTAACGCTATGCAGGTTGGTAATTTGGTTCGTACCTATAGGATAAAACCCCACCAACTGTGTTACCACGTTGTCGTCGTGGTGGGGCTTGCGTGTCTCTGTGATCTTGAAGGCTATGCCGGTAGAGCTACTCATGCCGAAAGACCTCAAGTGAGAGACCAGACCAAGAGAAACACACACAAGGCCCAGACGGACCGCCACGGAGGGTGCGCTGTCTAGAAGCATCGGCACCAACAGTATGTCAGTCAGTTTCTCCTTTTATAAATATATTTAAGGAGGAATATCCGCAAGAGAACCAAGATTAACGACATAGCCCGAAGAATCTCCAAACTTAAGTGGTAGTGGGCAAGGCACATTGCTCGCAGAACAGATGGTTGATGCTGCCGCATGGTTTTGGAGTGGCGACCATGTATCGGATCACAAGGTGGACTGATTACCTGGCGAGGGACATGGGAATCCGATAGATGCAAGACGCACAGAACCTGTCGTTGTGGCGTCTCTTGGTGAAGGCCTATATCCAACAGTGGACGTGTTTCGGTTGATATGATGATGATAAAGGAAGAATAAAGATAAGGATAGAAAAAAGCTTTGTAGATGACGTTGATGACTGTTTAAAGATAACTAATTCCAAATATGGAATATATTATTTAAAATCTAGTTTAATACGGAAATTTAAAAAACTTGTTTATTATTTCAACGTATAATGAAACAGAAATCGTTTTTTACAATGGCCTAAAAAAGTCTCTGTTTAGATTTCACTTAAATGCCTAAGATAATGTCATAATTTCCGTAAAAGACAAGAACAAATTCCTTCTCAATTTATTAAGTAGAAATTATTTCAACAAAGCTGTTCAGAAATTCTATTCAGTTATCAAGTACAAACCCCTTATTGAAACATTAGGATTCGATTACACTCTCCGTCCGAATTGTAGTTGGCCCACGATTCATTGGTTTGGTCATATAACGCATTCTGATTGGCTGGCGCAGTCTGAATTCTAATTAGGTAATGTATAGTGTCAGCTTGCATGCGGTGTGTATGCGGACAGGGAACTAATGTGACATTCCCTTTATGTTGAATTGTACTTTATTTTTTATAATTATATGTTTAGATTTTTAAGACAAACTGCTGTTGCAAGGAAATCTCATGACTTTTTAAATTCTACCTAACTGCAATAGTAATCATAGTAAGTAGTAATCATAGTTAGTAGGATGGAGAGGGAGACGGAGACCAAATAAAAGATGGATGTATTGTATGAGAAGTGATATGAAAGAAAAGGAAGTTAGTGATAGCGTGACGAATGACAGGCCAGAATGGAAAAAAAAAACGTGTTGATGATGTCAATAGTAATCAGGATTTTAGTTACTACAGTGAAAAGTAGGTTCGTAATGTTAAAAATTTAAGTTAAATGTGAACCAGATGAGCATCTTAAGCTTACAACGAGTAATGGGTACCGACGATTGATTGAGATTTGTAATTGAAGACTCAAAGATATGTCAGTAAAACCCAGTAGGGCCTATGCCCGCTAGGTTCACGGGGAATTGTAGAAAAGGGAAACCGTTGTCCTAAAACACAAACGGCAACTGAAGGACACAAGTGGATTTTAATCATTAAAAATCTAACACGCCCTTTCGCTCTACTCTAGAACGGAAGTCATTGGATGATTTCCTATCTGAAAAAAAAGCTAATATACTCGGGCTACGGGATTTTTCGAAAGAGTTACTATGGCCGTGGAAGGGAAAAGACAACTGAAAGACATGTAAGTTTTCACACATGTGAGTTTCAGTCGGTAACAGTCTGACATGCCCTCTCGATCCACCCAGAGCGGAATAAAATGTTTGATGATTTCCCACCTCAAAAAAATCTTACATACACTGCTTTTAAAGTGAATGTACCCAAACTTGGCTTATCATAAAAGTGTATTAAAAATTCGGGGAGAGTCTACTCATAAAACCTTATTTGCAAAGGTGCCGAAATTGCGGATGTCTACAGACTATAACAAGCACTTAACATCAGGTGGGCCAATGGCCGTTTGTCATCTTTTGACATAAAAAAAGAATAATGTCTTTAATAGGAAACATTAGATCTTCTTTCGCACTTAAAGTGATATTTTTCTTAGGGATACTTCCTAAAGTTGATGATGTATGTCGTTTCCTTTAGGAAAAGGATAATTTATATCCTATGTTTTTTTTTTAAAGATATAGTGTTTGCTGAATATGAGTTACGTTAAAAATCACGCAACACACTTCTTGCAACACTTTAAAATTCTGAATAGAACTGTTCGGTTTTCAGTAAAGCAAACAATAAGCGTAATCTTAATTTCTTTTATTATCTATATATTACTATCCGTATCTGTGTTCCGTGAGTGTGTCCGTGGCATCACTAGCCCCTATCATTACCAGCGCTGCGTTATTTTACTGTTTGTTAAATACAGCAGCATATGCTGAGGTAGGAGCCTTTTTGGCCTCACAGGTCTTTTATTTTTATCTTTTAACATTGTTTTCTTTTATTTTAAGTTAAGTATTTATAGATTAAGTAATTACTTTTTTTTATTGTTGTTTGTCCTGTGCGAGTTTCAAAAAAATGTTTTCTTTCTTTCTGTCTTCTTTGTCTTCTTCAATCATGTATGACATGCTGCCACTGCTAGGACTTAGGCCTCCTTTCTTGATGAGGGAATGGAACGTAATCTACCACGCGGGCCTAGTGCGGCTTTGTGGATGTTTTCGAATTTTTGTTTTTATGACATGCCGGTTTCCCTCACGAGGTTTTCCTTTATCGTTTATGAGAGTAGTAGTGATGCATCATCATCTTCCTGCCCTTGTCCCGTGTTATTTGGGGTCGGCGCAACATGTTTTTTTCTTCCATTCTGCCCTGTCATTCGTCATGCTATCACTAACTTCCTTTTCTTTCATATCACTCTTCACACAATCCATCCATCTTTTCTTTGGTCTCCCTCTCCCTCTCCATCCATCCACATGTAAACTCATAACTCTTTTAGTAACATGCGTTTCATCCCTCCTCTTCACATAACCATACCAAGACAAACGATTCCCTTTCAATTTTTCAGTCACTGGTGCCACTTTCAAACTTCCCCTAATATACTCATTTCTCACTTTATCCATTCTCGTCACACCACACATCCATCTTAACATTCTCATCTCCGCTACGTGCAGTCTTTTTTCATCCGTCTTTTTCACAGCCCAACATTCTGATCCATACAGTATGACAGGTCTTATCACGGACTTGTAGATTTTACCCTTCAACTTGAGGGGCATCCGTGGGTCACAAGTGGTTCCCGTGACCTGTCGCCATTTCATCCATCCTGCATTGATCCGATGTGTTACGTCCCGGCCTACCTCACCATCCCCTTGAACGAGTGACCCGAGGTACCGAAAGTCGGAGCAGATCGGTATGGGCGTTCCAGCGAGAGCTAAAGGCACTGGATTGGAGACACCGCCGAAATCGCAGAACAAGTATTGTTCTGGTTCTGTTTTGGTTCTACTCAATTTCAGGCCAACACTCTCCAGTCTGTGCCACCACACCTCCAATCTGATCTGGACCTCTAGGCCACTCTCGGCAACCAACACAATGTCATCGGCAAACAGCATACACCAGGGAGCCTCTTCCTGAATGTCCGACGTTAGAGCGTCCATTATCATTAGGAAGAGGTAAGGGCTGGAGAGTAGCAGGCTGGGCAGGAGAGTAGTAGTGATGCAATAAATTAAAAAAAATAAGCGTCTGCCTGAGTTTGAACCCACAACCTACAACGCAACCAGTTCTCTCGTTCTTGGTTTTTCAATACTAGAAGTTATTGGCAACATTTATTGCTGGCCAAACCATCTGCTTGAACAGTAAAAATTCCAACAGCAGCAAAAACTTTACCCAGTCAGAAATTTACAGCATATTCAAATTGATTAACTAAAATCTTTTTCTTCTAGTACTCATTACTGCAGACGGTGGTGGAAGCTTGCCAAAAGAAGCCCCAGTGCAAGTTCAATACCCTGCCAGTGGAAGGTTTCGTGGACCCCTGTCCCCGGCAGAGCAAGTACGTCGAGGTCGCGTATAAGTGCCGACCGTGTGAGTAATTGAATTGATTCTAAATAATGTTGTAGTCATTGATACTATTAATTAGTCAAAACTGACCGAAGCAAGTCAAAAAGGTTTATATTATTATTGTTTCCCTACAAAAAATCGTTTTTTGAAATGGTCACAAAAAAACATCTACTGACCTAACTGGTTTTTGAATACCAAAATGTTAGTAAAGTAATTTTAACTAGTCAAAAGTATTTCTGACCAATTCTTACAGTTGAAAGTGATTTTGACCTACTAACAGTTTTAACAGTGACATTTAAGTAAAACTTATTTATTTTTAATATTATTATTATAAGTAGGGTCGCGTTTGACCACTATCTCACCTGATAGTGAACGATGATGTGGTTGACTCAACAATAAAACACGCTTGCCTAGAAATAACCTATTCTCTTTCAACTTCTGAAAAAAAAAACGGTGCCCTACAAAAGGAATTACTCCAATATCGAGGGTGCGTTCACAAACATATAAGCTTTTATTGATATAGATTCTTTTAGAGGGTTCTTTTTCATGAGCGTGGTTTAAAAGCTTGTTACTTCATCTAACGCAATCCAACGCGATGTTTGACGAAAAGGCAACTCGAAAAAAGAGAGATAACGCCTGAAAACTTTGTTAACATTCGGTGATTCCGTGATTTACTGGAATATTTTACAAAACTTGTTCTGAAATACGTGTTTTTTTTTAACCTTTAAAAGTTTTTGAAAAAAATTGTCGTCATTCAAAACCTTGATTAAATTTGCAAGGCTTTTATTGTTATACTATTTTGACTTTTTAAATTTTTGAGTAATTATGAAGTGTCAAAGTTCATGCAAAATAGCAGATTTTGGAGGTCTTTACTGGATTAGTTTTACAAAAATTTATAAATTGATTTCAATACAAGCCAAGATAAGCTATAAAAAACAAAAAAGTACAAGTTAAGTATAATGTTTTATGAACAGTTAATGGCTTTAGAGTAAGGTGGAGGAAGTATTATTATGGGGCAGGTGGTTTCTATCAGATCTTACTAGTAAGACTCCTTGTCCAAAATCATAATCAGAAATCAACAACTTATTTCAAATAGACCATTAACAGACACTTCTGAATTGTCAAAATGTCTGTCAGTCAAAAAAAAAAGTGAACCTAAGTCTCACTTTCTAAAACGTAGATCTGAATTGAGAAGAACGTGCAAGAAACTCCATACTGGATACTCTTCTTTATCATGTTATGAGTTACGAAAATCTTGGTTACATATTTTTGATCACTTCTATTATGTGAGCACAATATAAATAAATAATGAAAAAAAAACGAGTAATTAAAAAATATAAATTGAAATAACTCACTGGCATTTAAGAAATGACCAGTCTCAACCTCTCAACTGACGGCACCCGTTCACGAGCATCATATGCAGTGGTACCACATTAATTGTGGAACGAATGTGCTTGAACTCGAGACCTCGTGCACGCCAGTCCCCCTTTTAAGGTGACTGGCTCAGGAGTATTTGGATGGATATAAAATTGCCGGTTCAAATTGGGCAATAAGTCATGGCAAATGTGACTTGATGGAAAGGATCTTGAAGGAGCATGAAGTGAATAATGACGCAGACAAATAGTCAATTGTTAAAAATTTACTGCTTATACCATATAACGATGTTATAAACTGCAATAAACAGTCGCTTTTTCACTATTCGTTTTAATCAGCGATAGTTTTCAAACTGGATTCTACGAGTATTTCAAGTTTGAAATTGATGGAAAACTGTCGGAAGCACCTAACGGCCCGTTCACGACCTTGCCACTGTGAGCGGTAGCTAAGCGCGGGGCAGCGAGCGGTACGAACATAAGTATGAAAATGTTTGAAGCACGCCATGGGACGCCGCTCCGCTTGCCGCGCCGCTTGCTGCTAAGACCGAAGGCCGTAAACGTGAACCAACAGTTCAAATTACGTGGCTCAATACTGACTTTTGGCAATGGTTTTATCTATATGATTGTCAAAACTCTTAAATCATCCCAACAAAACGCAAATACAAGAAAAACTATTTCCTAATTTTGGTTCACGCTACGGATTGTTCGAGAGAGTTACCAAAGCCCTCGCAGAAAAGGGCAACTGAAGGGACACAATTGGTTTTAGTCAGTGAACTGTACTACACTTCCTGATTCCTAGTTGTACTACACGTCTTTCCGTTTTACTCAGAGCAGAAGCAGTTATTTGATTATTTCCTACGTAAAAAAAAGGTTATTGTTCATACATGTCTTTTTTTCTGTTCGAAGTCCTCAAATATACTCATAGCTTCTCTCGCTCAGGATGCCGCGAGGTACAGTATCAGACTTTTACAAGGGTGGAAATCATTCAATAACTTCTCCTGCTCTGGGTGGAGCGAGAGGGCGTGTCAGACTTTTACTGACTAAAACCACACTTGTGTCCTTCAGTTGCCTTTTACGTTCTAGGATTACGGGTTTCCCCTCCAGGAATTCCCCGCGGTTCTAGCTAGCGGGCATCGGCCCTGCCGGGCCCCTACGGTTTGCTGACATCTCTTTGAAGAGCGCATGGATCAGTACGCGCTGTTGACGACTGGGCTCGGTCCGGTTAATTACCGGACGGCTGGACGGCGAGCTACTCATTGCTCAATGTCCGCAAGCCCGCGTCTACCGTGGCTGGTAGTCAGGGTTGGAATCTTGGCGGCTGAGGCGTGAAGCTACCTGTGTTCCTTCAGTTGTCCCCTTTACGTTTCAGGACCCTTACTTTGGCAACTACCACCCCTAAAAAGCTCCGTTGATTATGGCCATCCGAATCTAATTAGCCATTTAGATCACCTATTCTAATATTATAAGGGGAAAGATTTATATTTTTGTTTAAAGTAAATAAAAACTGGACTACTAACCCGATTTAAAAAAAAAAAAAAACACTATTAGGATGCTACTCTATTACTGAATGACATTGGCATACATTTTTTACCTGCACGCGGGTGAATCCGCAGTCAGAAGCTAGTTAATTTTGTTTGTTTCGCAATTAACAGGTTTTTACAAGCATTTTCTAGAGACCTTATTTTAATAATGGAGATACCTGTATCAAAAGACCATTGTTTGTCAAAAGTCTAAACACTTTTAATACTTACTAGCTAACCCGGCGAACTCCGTACCGCCTAATAGTAAGGACAACGCCATCTACTGGAAGTACCAGAACAGCATAATTCATTTTATAATGATATTTTAATTAGAGATGGTGTTGTAATCGGGATCCTTTTTTTTTCGTGAATTTTTTCTCACCCTTTAAACCTTCCCTGGACCGTCTTGAATATTCCAAGACCAAAATTAGCCAAATCGGTCCAGCCGTTTTTGAGTTTTAGCGAGACTAACGAACAGCTATTCATTTATATATATTTATATAGATTAGGGAGTTTTTGGCGGGATTTCTTCGAGTGAACTTCAGTGGCTGTTTTAATTATTCGCATATTGATTCAAATTCAAATTTCAAATTTCAAAGCATTTATTTCAAATAAACCATTTACAGGCACTTTTGAAATGTCAAGAAGTCAGTCAGTCAGAAAAAATGATGCTAATTGCACATTCCAAAGCGTAGATCTCTATGGAGAAGAATGTGCAAGAAACTCCATGGACACTCTTTTCAATCGTGTTTTGCAATTACAAATATGTCTGTTACATGTTTCTTGTCGCTATCATGTGAGAACAATGTCAATAAAGTAAAAATAAAAACTAAATATAGATATTATAATAGCAACTGGCAGCTAAGAGATGACCAGTCTCAACTGACAGCGCCCGTTCACGGACCTGACGCGAATATTAGCACCACTCAGCTCAACCATTTTAAAGGGAACCGAATGATCCAACACACGCGCCACCATCAGTGAGACATTTGAGTGAGCATGACAAACTCTCAACTGCCATGCTCATTTATGTCAAACAGGACCAATAATAACCTAAAAATCATAAAATAGCTCCATGGTACTCACATTTACAAACTTTGAAAAAAAAAATGCTTCTACATTATACAATACTAAATACAATAATAATTAACAACAATAATATTTTACAAATTATAGTTTCAACACTAATCAATTTGTACACCCCGGTGGTAGTGGAGCTGGACCAGCATTGAGCCAAGCATTTTTATCTTGAATATAATCCTCCAACTTATAATATGCTTGCCTGCATAGTGTGCGTTTAATACAAGATTTAAATTTCGTTTCATTGAGTTCTAATATTTGTGGAGATATTTTGTTATAACATTTCAAGCAGTACCCCATGAAAGAAGAGGCCACTTTAGCCAGTCTAAAACCTGGTTGAACTAATTGGTCCCTATTTCTTGTAAGATAATTATATCTATCGCCTCTTTTGCTAAAAAGATGAAGATTTTTTCTAACGTACTTGATGTTTTCATAGATATATTGACAAGGCACCGTCAATATGTTAATATCCTTAAACAGTTCCCTTAGAGAATCGCACCGGCGGAGATTATAAATAGCTCTGATAGCTCTTTTCTGTAGAATAAAAATTGAGTCGATGTCTGCAGCCCGTCCCCATAGTAGGATACCGTATGACATGATACTATGAAAATAACTAAAATATACTAGTCTAGCGGTATCAACATCCGTAAATTGGCGGATTTTTCTAACAGCATATGCAGCTGAGCTAAGCCGTCCCGCAAGAGATGTTAAATGAGGACCCCATTGTAGCCTTGAGTCAAGCGTAATCCCTAAGAAAACCGTTTTATCGACAAATTCTAATTTCTCATTGTTCAATATTATGTCACAATTACTACTCTTAACATTCGGTAAGGAAAATCACTTTTCATTCACACATTTCATCACATTTAAAACTAGATTATTAGCAGTGAACCACTTTTGGACCTGCAGTAGGGCGTTATTTTCGTCGTCAAGATTATTAGTCTTTCTATTTATTTTGAAAATCAAGGAAGTGTCGTCGGCAAACAATACCATATTAAGTTTGTTTTGCAACAAATAGGGTAAATCATTAATGTAAACTAAAAATAAAAAAGGACCTAAAATTGAACCTTGGGGTACCCCCATTTCCACATTTAATCTAGACGAATTGACACTAATATTCCTAGTGGATATTATAAAATTGCTGTAGTTTTGTATCTCAAGTGTCCTGCGCATCTGGATAATATGTGGAATTATTGAAACAGGCGTGATCTCGGTGAAATGGAGCTGAGAATTTTATTGTAGTTTTGGCTACCCCAGTAAAGTTTACCGAGAAGGTTGACTTGATTGATACATTTTTTGCAAATACATTGGAATGTGTACATCAATATTCTAATGGTAAACTAATAAATGGACTATTCATAAGAAGGCTTAAAGGACTTTGTATACGAGCCAAAAATACTAACAACAAAAAAACTTATTAGTAGATACTTTTTTTTTATTTCGGTGGGTTAATCATCTTATGACATCCCCCGCCCTTGGACTTGGGCGGGGCGGGAGATAGCGTTAGACTTTTACTGACTAAAAACCCACTCCTGTTCCTTCGTTGCCTTCGTCCCAGAGCCCCGGGTTTCGTTTTCACACTAACCATGGCCCCAGTAGGATTCGACCCTGCTGGGCCCCTACGATTTGCTGACATCTGCCTGAGGCGTGCGTGGAACAATACGCGCCGTCAACGACTTGGGCTCGGTCCGGATGGTTACCAGACGGTCGGACGGCGGGCTACTCATTGCTCGCCGTCCGCAAGCCCGCGCCTACGGTGGCCGGAAATCGGGATCGGAATCCCGGCGGAGGTTGGGGCGTGAGGACCGTTGCCTCACGCGATCGGCCGCCTCCTTTGCAAGCATGACTGCTTCGCAGAAGGACCGCCTGCCACTCCTCGTCGCTCCGGGCCATGGCCTGTACCAAGGATCGACGCGGGAGATCGCCGCCGACGATCGCCCTCACGAGGACACGGCGTTGCTCTGCCCAAGCGGGGCACACGTCCACCGTATGCTCCACCGGGCTCCGGGCGGTCCACACAGTGGCGACACCCGGGCGTCGCTTCTGCATGAATCTGGTGCAGGAACTTCCCGAACTGACCGTGTTCGGTGAGAACCTGCGTCATGCGGAAGGTGAGGACGCCGTGAGGTCTTTCCATCCACGCCTCAAAGAGGGGACTTACTGCCATAATTGCGGCGTGCCAAAAAAAAAAAAAATTTATTCATATTACATAGCGAATTTTTATTACTTATTTAGGACTAATTGGAAAAAAAATTCAACGTAAATAATTTTTAATTTTACTAGTTATTCGAATATTTTGTTGCAAGGTTCAGTTAAAATTAAAATTATTTTCGCTGAAACATAATTGAACAAGTTTTCAAATTATTAATCGAGTTCGGGTGTTCGTTAAACACTTAATGAATTAAA
Organism: Mythimna pallens; assembly: GCA_961205895.1. Taxonomy (NCBI): domain Eukaryota; kingdom Metazoa; phylum Arthropoda; class Insecta; order Lepidoptera; family Noctuidae; genus Mythimna; species Mythimna pallens. The sequence goes on along the minus strand of OY540831.1, from coordinate 8,459,126 downwards.
GTTTTGGTTCTGTTAATCACTTTGGGAATGGTAAAAAGAAAACATTACGTTTAGTTTAAATTTCGATTGGCTGACGAATTTGCTACAAACACAATAGATACTATGCGTTCCAAATAAGAATATGATCGATTGTCATGTTGCGACGTCACGTTATACTGTCAAATCGAAGAAATTGGGTAGGGTGAACAAAACAAGAAATTTTTAAAATTTAATTTATTTACGAATCGTTAATGAAAAAAGTTTAACCAGAATTCAGTTCTCCAATATTGTTGATCTCGGCATCACTGTGTGAAGTGTCTAAGTAGTGGCAAATGGAAAAGAAGGCAAATTGTTTCTAACAATGAAAATAAGAAAGAAAATAGTTTTTTTTTTTAATTAATCATGACTTAAAACAATATATTTAGCTAATTTATATTAAACAATAACGTTTTTTTTTCACCTAGATTTAACTAAGACTTATTAATACATACAATGTAAATAAAAACCCTTTATTGATACGCAAATAAGCTTTCTTTGCAAACCGTACTTTTCACTCAACATTTGACAGATCGAGATTATTGTTTTTCCTATTCTTATTTGGAACGCATAGTAAATGAGTTTATTTTTCTTTTTATCGACCATCGTTCAGTACAAAAAGTGTGACAGTGGCACATTTTATCTACTCTATAACAAAAAAGAAATGTAGGCGTATTTTACTAATATCCTTAATATAAAAGATAGAAGAGCTTGGTAGAAGAGAAGACATACCAAATACTTTTAAACGTAAAAAAAATGTAAAATTCCCTTTTTAAAGTGGACAACCATCCAATGTCTTCTCCTGCTCGGGTTGGAGTGGGAGGGCGTGTCAGACTTTTGCTGACTATAACTACATCTATGTCTTTCAGTTACTCTTTGCGTTCTAAGACCAGAACAAAGGTTTCTTGTTTTGAAAATACCTAGGTCGTTGTTTTCTATCCGACTACTGTGACAAGAAACATTATATTACTGAAAATAACTGAATTTTGTGAATTTAGAGAGCTGTTAATGTAGTTGATAAAAAGTGCTACATATTTATTGTTAACATAACATCTACCAAACTGCAAAGCAGTTTGCCATTTAATAAAGCCATTTAAAATATAATAATTTAAATACAATTATTATCTACTATATAAAAATAAGTCGGGTTTTCCTTCCTGACGCTATAACTCCATAACGCACGAACCGATTTCCACGGTTTTGCATTCGTTGGAAAGGTCTCGGGCTCCGTGTGGTTTATAGCAAAGAAAAGAGTAGGGTAGAGTAGGGTAGAGTAGGGTAGATTAGGTTAGAGTAGGGTAGAGTAGGGTAGAGTAGGGTAGAGTAGGGTAGAGTAGGGTAGAGTAGGGTAGAGTAGGGTAGAGTAGGGTAGAGTAGGGTAGAGTAGGGTAGAGTAGGGTAGAGTAGGGTAGAGTAGGGTAGAGTAGGGTGGAGTAGGGTAGAGTAGGGTAGAGTAGGGTAGAGTAGGGTAGAGTAGGGTAGAGTAGGGTAGAGTAGGGTAGAGGAGGGTAGAGTAGGGTAGAGTAGGGTAGAGTAGGTTAGAGTAGGGTAGAGTAGGGTAATTTTTTTTTTTTACTAAATCCCGCTTTTGGGCAGAACAACGTCTGCCGGGACCGCTAGTTCATTATAAGTATTTATAATTTAACAACTTTTTAGTTACAAGGTTTTTATATTTATGTGGTCGATAGTATATGTTGAAGGTTGAATACATGTTATAATTTGTTTATTTTGTTTGGTTCGATTGATTTTCAAGTAACTCATTAATATATTATAGGTATCCAGCAGAGAAAATGACGATGAATAGGTATTTCTTCAGAAATTCTCTTCAAATACAACGAAAATAAATTATTTTATTATCTTTCTGAAGGGTAGCAAAAACGGCGTGCCTGAAAAATATCATGAATTCAGCAGAAGCAGTTCTTCCGTCTAAACTATGCAGCATTTAAAATTCTCTTATCGGTTTTTAGTATTCCTTACGATACCTAGAAATAGAATAAGACTTTTTGCTTTGACGCGACGTGACAACAATCTATTAAGTACTAGAAATATATACATACTACATGTAGCATAATAAACGCATATCCTGAAAGTAGTACGTTCAGAATCTTTAAAATAGATATTTTCTATCATAAAATAATCAAGATTTATTTAAGGAAAATTAAAATTGGTATTTTGATAAATTCCTAATATTCGTGATTTATCGACTCCTAATATTATTTGCCTACCAATAAGATAACTAATTTCTTAAAAAAAAAACTTTTATAACTAAGGCAACTTAAGTAAAATTTCAGTGCATAATTACGATTGTAATTTAATTTCCTATATATACACCCCTTAAGGATGTGCATTAATGCAGTTACATATGTGTTTATAATGACAATCTATTTTATATTAGAGCATAGGATATCTGATCATTTCAGTCTTTTCTTCAGTCAGTAATTTTCCTCGATTTTTCCATTTCCCCTCAATCAGGGTCATAATTATTCAGTAAAGACCGCGACGTATTCTAACGACCACTTCTAAAATTAATGAGTTTGCTTTGCCCCGGGGAGCGTTGAATTTTTTTCGATCGGTCAAGAAGAAATTAATCGGTTCAGCAAGCAATCGATTTTGATAGATTGGTGCTGAAATAAAAATACGTACGAAATAATTAAAAAAAAAACTTAATGATGTTTTCCATAAAATAAAAAATTAAGGAATTTCACCGTACATACCGCCTATACCGAGATAGAATAGAAAAGAATAAACTTTACGATTCAGACAATATTTTAAAAACTTAGTTCTTTTTCTACAAAACAAAAGAAAGTTTTCTAAAAATAACCACAAATGAACCCTCCATTATCGAAATTGGTTTGCCCACAAAAAAAGAGACATCGGGTATTTTACTGATAGCATGACCCTCTAAAATAAAAGAGAGGGTAGCAGAATCACCGATCGCGTGACGTACGTACCTACCGTTCCTCCTGGAAGTGTATTGAAGTGATTTATGCCCAGTTAATAAATTCCAGGATGGGGTGAACGACCGAAGGTAGGGGCGTGCACAGGAGTGCCGCCATAGGTGTGCCTCATGCACATTAAAAGGTACAGACGGGCGTTTCGAACCCTCAGTGTCGTGTTTGTCGTTTCAATTATTGTTTTTGGTAATGCGTTTTTTTTTGTAATTCATCATTTTTTATTTCATTTTTTTTTTGTAAAAGATGAATTTCAAACTAAAATATTATTCTGATCTAATCTAACTTACATGGGTCTGTCAGTCGATATCACAAAAAGAAAAAACAGTTCTCTTAAGACCTCATCTAGTGTCGTTAGACGTTTATTAGTCAGCATTATTTTCAATTAGCTTCACATGCGTTTAGATAATTTAGACCCGTCTATATAAGCACGTTTATAATTATATTACTAGCTTCTTAGAAAGTAGTTTTCTCTACACAAACTTTGGACCCCCGCTTCAACCCCGTAGGGAGTGAATTTTGGAAAATCCTTTCTTAGTGCTCGCCTACGTTATAAAAAGAAACCATGTGCAAAATTTTACGCTCTTTATCCCAGTAGTTTCGACTGTGCGTTGATATGTTAGTCAATCAGTTTCCTCTTTTATATATATAGATTAATGTGGTGAGTTATAAATTAAAAACCGCCTCAATATATACAATACACTGTTCAAGAATAGGCAAAGAAAGAAAAGATGGTTACTTTTGGAAGGAACTGGCTGTATTGATCAAGGCGTAGGATAGAATTGAACAGCTTGAATTGAGCCAAAAATGAATCGTAAGCTCATGTTATAACGTGTACTTGTACGTATATCGTCGGCTAATTACATTGGCGCGACGTGTGACGTATCGCTTTATGATAGGTTTAAGAATCATACAAACAAAAATAGGCTCTAATCTATTACATTAAGTGCGTTTACGTTAGGTCATAGCCAACTAGAGTAGACACATCTGGCGCACACACCATAGTAACTTTTTACGTCAACTGCACTTTTTGTTAACTATTTTAAGAAATATTTCTAAAGAACCTAGTTGTTATTATTCACAGTGAAAAATAAGTACTGGCGGGATTCAATGACGTCATTAGTTGCTACCTCGCCATCTTGTTATTTTTAAAACTTGAGAACACTTTGTAGCGGTTTTGTTACGGAAAATACTCGAGTTTCATCTTTGATTAAATAATACTCGTAATTAGTTATAATTTGAGAATTTTAGATGTTTTAATGAGAATGTCTCGGTTTGAAAATAAATTGTTTGTTGTTGTTACAGATAGATTTATCACAGTGTAATGTAATGCAGAAAATACATAAAATATATTTTATTCTAAAAATAAATTAAACTACCTTTATTTAGTTTCTGTTAAGATGTTTGAGATGTCAGCAAATCGTAGGGGCCCAGCAGGGTCGAAGGCGTTTGGGGCCATGGGTCTGCTTCTGAAAGGAAAACCCGGGGCCTTGGAACGCAAGGGAAAGAAGACATGAGAGTGGGTTTTAGTCAGTAAAAGTAAGACACGCCCTCCCTCTCCACCCTAGCTGGGAGAAGTCATTGGATAATTTCTCACCTAAAAACAAAATACCTAAGTACTCTTTATATTTTTACGTGCAAACGTCGAGATTTAAATGAAGCCAAAAAAGCAATTATAAGAACAAATTACTAAATGAAAAATTTTAATTTCTAAACGCTGTTTTGCAAATCACCTTTCAGTTTTACTTCGAATATTTAAGCTTTTATTTGAAACAAAAAACTTAATAACAGCAAAATAATTACTGCGAAAGATGAGAACAAAGTCTTTTTTGATTGATTGCCAACGATGTATTAGTTTCTGAAAATAATTTCACTATAACAATGTTCGAAGACTTTTTTTTAAACTATCTTAAATTGGGCTTAATTATTTTGTTAATTACAAAACTCAATATATTCTTTTTAAATAATATTGTTTAGTTTTAAAAAAAATTATTGATTTAAAATCGGTATTGCAAACTTTGTGAAAACAAATCTTTGAAAGTTTTTAAAGTGTTAATTATTTGTTAATTTTTGATTTTCTTAAAAAGGTTTTTCCGCGCTACTGTAAGCAAATAATTTTACAAGTTACAATTCAAAACACGAATCTAAAACAAGGACCAATATTTACAACTTAAAATTCATAGCCCAGAGACCCTTAATAAAATCGCGAACAATGTAGCTCCTTTATTTTTTACGAGGCCATTCCGTGCCCTTCGTATGAGGTTTTACCATAATTTCGTAACATGACGTTGCATTTAAATCCGTAACGGCCACTTAGACCCGACGCTCACGGGACGACAAGGGGTTTTTAGTTGACGAATCGCAATTTAAGTAGATACCAAATGATCCGCTCATTCAAACTTCAAATTTCTCACTTAGACTTAGTACACGTGCCGGAAAGCACGTATATCCATGTAGTCAGATGCAAGAAAGTCTGACCATCAGTCTATCCGCAATGAGTAGCTTGCCGTCCGACCGTCCGGTAACCGTCCGGATCGAGCCCAAGTCGTCGACGGCGCGCAGTGTTTCACGCGCGCCTCAAGGAGATGTCAGCAAAACCGCAAGGGCCCTGCAGGATCGAAACCTACTGGGGTCATGAGTGATGCGAAAGAGAACACCGGGGCCCTAGGCTGGAGCGACTTAGACTTTGCATACCATAATAAAATAATCAGCCTTATAATGTTCCCACTGCTGGGATTCAGGCTTCCTCTCTAGGAGAAGCAGTGGGCTGTAATCAACTATGCGGACCCAGTGTGGATTGGTGGATGTCTCATGTCTTCGAATTTTTGGATCTAAGTCATGCCGGTTTCCTTACAATGTTTTCTTTCACCGTTTTGAGAGCAGTGGTGATGAAATAAATTACACACAATAATGCGCCTGGCTGGATTTGAACCCGCAATTTACAACTCGTAAGTTGGGGCCGTTACCATTCGACCACCACTTCTCTCTTAGACTTAGTTCGTAGGAAATAATTCTGCATATTTGTGAATCCGGATGTTTTAGAAATCATTATCGATTTTACTAATTTGAATTGGCACACAGGTTGACTGATAAGAATATTTCCCATGCTGATTTATTTAAAAAAAAAAAATGTTCTTTTTGTAGTTAATCTATTTCCAAGCGGGTGAAACCGCGATAAAAACCTGTTTCCCTGTAAAGCCCTGTGGGTTGTCAAATATAGTAGTGTCAGACCGGTAAAGATATTCAGAACTTGTCTTGGACTCATGTCACTTCGGTGGCCTCATTGTAATTATCATGCTCATCTCACTGAACAGATAGACGATCTCGACAAATAGTTCTGGAGAGAGTGGTAATCGCGTGGCGAAAAATGCAACGTTGGAAGGCCGATTCCTGGTAGGGGTCTTGGAATTTTGATAGATGTGAAAAGCATAAGACCGGGCGTTGTGATGACAGTAACTGATGATGGCCATCTCAGGCGCAGACAAAAGCTAGACCACGAATGTCTTAAAATTTTATTACCTCCACCTAAAACTGCCTTGCCATGCCACGCCAGTGAACGCTAAGCCTAAAAAGGAAGTATCGTCCCAATCGCCCGTCTGCCCAAGTCATTAATATTAGTTATAGCTTCCTAAGCTAAGCGTAAAACACTCGGACACTCCACTAATTGATACACGAACACTTACCGAAGCTTTTATCGTAGTGGCGGTTTTATATTACAAACTAATGGATGCTAAAGGGGTGAAACTAAAAACTAAGGGAAGGGAAGTATTCCGATAGCAGTAAAAGAGTCGTCTAGGGTTATCAGCACTAATTAGAAGAGTAAGTGATACTTAATGTCAATTTGCCTAGCCTTTTTATAACTAAGATGAAATCAGCTTCCATTACAACCCTATGTTTCTGTATATCAGCATTTAGAAAGTGTAACGGCGGAGAAGTCAATATCTCCTACGCATAAAATCGTAATAAATTTTTGAGTAATGTATACTCTATTCGAGATAGCATTAGACAGAAGTTAAAAAAGGTTGTTTTAGAGTAAGTCGTCATTTTGTAATACAAGTACAATATATATATTGCACAATATATATTGTGCTTTATTACAGTAAATATTGATGCTGAATTTATTGTAACCAACTTAGATACCATCTTCTGAATTTATGAGGCTTTTAATTAAATACATTATTTAGTTCTTACTTTTACTACTAGTGTCCATGTTAAAAACCTAAAAGAAGCAGGGGTTGTCAGTAATTGGAACGTTTTTCATTATAATTTACAATATTAGTTATTTCTATTTGTATGAATGTTAAATAATTATCTTGTTGCCTTTTATTGTGTACAATTCATATGTTTTGTAAGGAGGCAACTTGTTGATACGCCATTTAAAAAAAAAAGTAAAATTGTTTGAAATAAAGTTATTTTTTTTTTTTTAAATCCATTTCATTTACTTATCTAAGTGTACCTATATATTTACCTAATAATAATCAAATATATCTAAGTAGGTAATGTTAAAATTTTATATTGAAACTATTGTTTATTCACACACACCTGCTTCTATGAACCTCTTTTGTTTAATGCTATCGTGAATGGAGTATAGTATTATAATAAAATAAAATAAATATAATTATTTTTTATTACATCCAGTGTGTTATACAACAATACTAAAACATCAAAAGTGTTTCACGAATTACTTAGGTATATCATTAATAATTTCGAAAACGAACTCTCCTGGAAAAATGCGCTTTTTGCCATAAGTGTAGGGAAAATCGTTCTGATCTCCGTAATCTAGTAAATGGGTGTCACGTTACCCCACCTCAAGACAGGTTGCAAGTTTTTTGGCTTTTGACTGCTTATTACGACTGTCAAAAATCTAAAATTAAACGCCAAGAGCATAATTAAAGATTATGCTCTTGGCGTTCAATTGCTTGCAATGTGCTTCCAAGACTCAAAAGAATTTCAATATGGAAACGGTTCCCGAACCCATCTACAGTACAATCTCTGCAAGCATTATTATTATTTAACCACAAGCGGAGCCCCTCTTCAAGAGTTGACTAGGGTTATCAGCACTAATTAGTGGTGAAAGTGATACTCAATTATCATAATTATAAATCGACTCGATGTCGATCACGCTTGCGAATTAAGTTCGAATTAATATTTGTATTTTAAAGTGGGATTTGCTTCGAAATCGCAAATGTTGGATAATTATTATTGTTCAAATTTGTTGATTTTCAATTTCGTGATACGTAGGTATTTAGAATTTGAGAATATTAGTTGGCGTTATTTGTTTTGTAAGGTCAGTTGTTTATTTTTGTTTAAAGATGATGCGATTTTCATTTAGTAGCGTTAATCGTATAATATGTGAACAGCAGACAGTTTAGCTGTTAAAGAATGTTTTTATGTTCGCTATTAAGTGTCGATTTAACTACTTTACAAAATTATTTACCCATAGATGAAATTTGTGGAAATCGTTAGAGTAATTAACCCTTAGTTGGAGAGTTGTAGTGAAAAAAAAACGATGACGTCAAATTTTATTTCTCCGGTTGTTTTTTTTTTAATAATTTTTTTTTATTATGTTTATTACCCCAGAATTCCGTCGTTTATGGACCGATTTGCAAAAAAAATTTTCCCGTTAAAGTATATGCTTCCAGGTTGGTCCCATTTTTAAAAAAAAACCAGTTCTGATTATGAGAACCATGAGAAATTAAGGAAACTCTTCAAATATTATAAAAATCATATAGTGATTATGGTATTTTCATGGAAAACTTAAGCATTTACTATCAAAAAATGATAGACTAGCCTGTTGGTCTAGTGGTTAGTGGCCCTGACTGCTATGCCGGAGGTCGTGGGTTCGATTCCCACCCAGGACAAATGTTTGTGTGATGAGCAACGATCATTTGTTCTGTGTCTGGGTATCATTTATGTATAAATGTATGTATTTAGAAATATATAAGTATGTTTATCAGTTGTCTAGTACCCATAACACAAGCTCTGCTTAGCTTGGGACTAGACGGCGTTGTGTGATAGTTGTGGACTATTATTTTATTATATTATAAAAAGTAACATTTGATGAAGTGGAACTGATAAAAAAGACCAGAAATGGCCAACGGATTCACTTATATCACAATGAAGTTAGTTAAGCAACTGTGACAATACAATTAAATAAATGGTTCTCATTTTAAATAAATGGATCATCGAAGTGATCTGATGATGATGATGGAGCCGAAAGATAGGAACCAAAACTCCGTAATTAATCAATGTATCCTAGCCGTGTTTGGGCTTATTAGAATTGTCATGTGATGCATTTTGGCTATAAGGTACTATCGAACTGATCTGATGATGGACCCGGAAGGTGGAAGGTAGAAATGGGAACCTCATAATAAAACAATGTATCCTAACAGTGTTTGGGTTAATTGGAATCGTCATTAGAAATAAGTACTCTGGTTATAAGTGTATCTCAACTAAAAAGCGTGTAATAAACTAACTTTTTACATAAAAAATAACCGTTTTCACTAAAAAAAACACTAAAACTATCAAAATAACTTTAATTTCGGAAGTCGGTGTTAAATAAAAAAACAAACAATACCGAGAAACACCGACTTCCGTCGGCAGTCGGTTTTTTTTTTTTTGTAAAAAAACGCTTTTTGTTTTGAATTTGTTACATTATTATTTAAAACCTTAAAAAATCATAATTAGAACAAACTAACTTTTCTTTTTAAACTGATTAGTGTCAATTTCTCATAAGGTACTACAGTAGCAATCAGCTAACATATTTTATCCCTGAAACCTTTCTTCACAAGACTGTAAATCCTGACGAAAACTTTCATTACGTTCATCACTCACGCTTTCCAGGTTTTCAAAAAAATATTCAAGTGTGAATGGAAAATAAATTTAAGTGATACTTACTGATTTTTCACAGGAGGGCTGAAGAATCAGTAGGTATCCCTTTGCATTCTGCGATAACTCTCGAACAATACTTTAAAAAAGCCCTGGTATAACAGTTTTACCTACCTATACTTATTTTCTGTCAATCCTCCTTACTCTGGATGAAAATACTCATTAGTTTTCAAACTTGCCACTCAATTATACTGCGACATCACTATGTTATATTTTTAACAATAATAAATATTTCACAGATGAGTTCCGAAGTCGAACCGGCTGTGAAGGCGAGGTGATCAAGCTGAGCTGTAATCCTCACTCCAGGATCGCTATCTTTGACGCCCAGTATGGCAGGACAGCATTCGAGGCCATAACATGTCCTCAGACACAAGGAGTGCCGGATGAAAGTAAGTATTACCTACCTACTTGGGGCCAATTTCATGAATGAAATATTCAGTAAAAAACTCGCCGTGACAACTGGGTGAAGTAAACCTCATTCATCTGTTTTTCCTGATGGCTACAACCCGGGAATCTTTAAGTCCAGAGTGAATAGGTTACTTCTAGGTAAGCAGCGCGCTCCATCGTCGACCGCATTGTCGCTTTCCATCAGGTGAGATAGCGGTCAAGCGTGAACCTAAAACGAATTATAAAAAAAAACCTCTCAATCCACCTATAATCTGGATATTGACAGGTAATTTTTTTCGAGCTATCTTCATCTAAGTTTTCAGTCTTTATTTTTATGGAATATCAGTACTGAAATTACTTTTAAGAGCTGTCTTAGACATTTTTGCTGTAAAATATTGACGGTGATGGCTTTTGAACGCAGTTTTAACGTCCTAAATGTAGTTCTAACACAGTTTGTAAAATAGAGGTACTAATTTTACAGTCAATATAAGTCGTAAGAGACAGTGCACATCTTTCTGTGTGTACTATATCATTTCAACATTAACGATGCAACCATAATTTTGTAATCATTTATTGATTTATAAGAGTGTCTTGGGATAAGAGTTATGAGTTTACATGTGGATGGATGGAGAGGGAGAGGGAGACCAAAGAAAAGATGGATGGATTGTGTGAAGAGTGATATGAAATAAAAGGAAGTTAATGATAGCATGATGAGTGACAGGGCAGAATGGAAGAAAAAAACATGTTGCGCCGACCCCAAATAACACGGGACAAGGGCAGGAAGATGATGATGATGAAGAGTGTCTTGGGATATTTCTGTACATTTTTTTCCATAGAAATCCACTGGTTGGAACATGCAAATACCTTCACATTTTCTGTGATACTGCGACCTTGACAATTCAAAAGTTCAAATAAATGGTTTAGTTGAAACAAATGTATTGGGATTAGAGACTAGGCTGTATTTATTTTTCATTTGGTATCTTGACCGTTTTCTTTTTCTTATTTACTTTATGGAACAGATAAAAAAAAAAATATGATGATAAGGAAAGATAGGCTCTTTTCTTGACTACGTTATTATAACAAAAGAGAGTTACGATTCCATCAATGTAGTGAATAGACCGTACATTTCATTGCTTTATCAAAAATAACTGGTATGGCACTTAAGTATACGTAGTAACTGCTGACATAGCTCTTACTGGAATAATATGACGAGAGCCTCTTACTCATTTAGATGCAATGATTATTTTTGAAAGATTCGCGGTTTTGTACTACCTGATGATAAGCGATGATGTAGCCGACGTTGGAGCACGCTTCCCTGGAAGTAACCTATTCACTCTTGACTTAAAGACCCCTAGGTTCTAGCTATCAGCAAACAAGTTCCGGCAGGGAATTCCACTCCTTAGCTGTACGTATAACAAATGTGCCATTTACCTACCGGTGGCGCACACACCGTACGTTTAGTGGTTCGGTATGATGGAACGGACGACGCGTCGGTGCTCAAGACTTTGGAATTTTGACTCGACAGTGCATCATTGCCGATGATCTTCTATAGAGGTGGCCACACGTGTACGCGAAAGGGAGCGGCCCTCACGCCCCGGCCTCCGGGATCCCGATCCCGATTTTCGGCCACCGTAGGCGCGGACTTGCGGACGAGGTAGCTCGCCGTCCGACCGTCCAATAACCTTTCGGACCGAGCTCAAGTTGTCGACGGCACGTACTGTTCCACGCGCGCCTCAAGAAGATGCCAGCAAACTGTAAGGGCCCAGCAGGGTCGAAGCCTATTGGAGCCAAGGGTCTGCTTCTGAAAGAAAGACTCGGCCCTGGTATGAAAGGCAATGAAGGAACAGGAGTGGGTTTTTAGTCAGTAAAAGTCTGACACACCCTTCGGCTCTGCCTAAGAGCGGCGGATATCATTATTACGATATTAGGTACCTACTATTCGTTTTCTCTCTAATAGTTACATTTTAGTTATAATCGTTATTTGAATTTTCTAATAACCTAATTTCTGTGACCTAAAATTAGTTTGTCACTCAATTTTCTATTTCTACCACCAATTTTAATCGTCAAAGATCGTATAAGAAATGCCCGGTAACGATGACGAAGAAGCGAGAATATTAAACTGTTTTAGATTAAAAAAAAAACGTAATCATTTGAAGAAAATAAGGTAAAAGGAAGTCTCTCTGAGTTCCTAATGATCCTGAAGATAAAAACTAAACGATGTTCTTTTGATAAAGTGGACTAACTATTGACGAGTAATTTAATTAGTTTTCGTTATTGTAATACTTGACCCTGGGCCTTACCATGACGTGTTAAATGTCAGTCGTGCGAGCGAGATGGAGGGACTCGCGCACAAGGGTGGAGCGGGAGGATGTGTCAGACTTTTACTGATATTGTCCGACCGAAACTGGTTTTTACGACCGAAACCGAAACCGAATTTCGGCAGCAGTCTCAGTTTCGGCCGAAACCGAAACTGAAATTTCCTTACAAGCATCATGATTTGAAGTCAGTCTTTATTTTCTTATCTTTAAATCACAGTTTGCGATTTACATTTATTGGTATAATAACCAACATAACAACCCCTCACTTAAGAAATAAAATATTAAATGCGCTTTAAATATGCTTAACACACGCACGTGGATGCGGATAATGTCTTCGTCGCTTACTCTCTTGAATGAAATTTAACGCGCAGAACTCCCGAATGCAGTTTCGGTTTTGAGTCGTAGTTTCGGTAGGTTTGCCGCTGAAACCGTAACCGAACATTCAGTCGGACACTATTTACCTACTGATTAAAAACCACTTACGTTCCTTCTTTGCCTTGCATTCCATATGACCCATGGAAGCGAAAAAGAGGGATGGAACTATACACTCGATATAGTTCCAGCCCTTTAACAGTTCAGTTTAAATCGTAAAATGGATCAAATGTAAAATGGATGGAATGTATGACTGGAAGTGGTAAAATGGATCGCGTTAAGACCTCGTGGTATCGTGGTATGTCTTCTTAACGTAGGAAAGGAAGGAAAGAAACAAAGAAAAAACCGTTTATTCGTGCCTCACACAATCGTATAAACTAAAATTACACAATATTGAAACGTTATCTTTTAAAGTTCTTAATTTTGTGTTCGTTGTAAATGTTAGGACAATAACAACTTTCGATGATAAGGAGCCAGCATTTGAAAAATCTAAGATTTGATCTCGCTAATCAGGTGCTGGCGATTAATACAAATCAACAATGTGTAACAACAACTTGAAAGGCCTGCGGACACACAAACGGAATATTGTATCTAAGTTCTTGGCAATTAAAGCATCAAGAATTGCTTTGAATAAGTCTACTGCAGCTGTTTTTTTTTAAAGTGGGAAATCATTTAATGATATCTCTCGTTCTAGGGTGGAGCAGGCGGGCGTGTCAGATTTTTACTAACAAAAACCACACCTACGTTCTTTTACTTGTCATTGTGTTCTTGGACTATGGGTAACCTTTTCAAAAGAAGACCCTGCTGGGCTTCTACGATTTTGCTGGCGTGGAACACTACGCGCCGTCGACGACTCGGGCTTGGTCCGGACGGTTACCGGACGGCCGGACGGCGAGCTAACCGCAGACAGATGTGACGCGACAATACGACACTAAAATTAATAATTAATGCTTAAATTTTTCCTTAATTCATTGTATGTTTATCGCTTTTATTATAAAACCTTATCGTAGTATCGCACATTAGTGTTATGGCCCGTGTGCAGGAGTCTTCATTTTACACAAAAAAAAAAGTTACGAGATTACAAAACTGCTTTTATATTCAGTCAAATTCATTTTACTTATAGTCCAAAAAAAGTCTGACATAAAAATACGATTTTTACGTAGTTAATTTCACAAAATATACTTCAATTGTAAACAAAAATGAAAGTTCGAAGAAGTCACATCATATTCCTGGAAAATGTGTTGTACGTTCCAAAATTGTGTGAATTTCATTTGTCATCCTTAATGGCAGACGGGTGTGGCATTGTCCTATATAAGTGTGTAACGCTAGCATTTGTAATATGTTTTGACATACTCCAAATTAGTGAAATTATTTTTTCGTCGTAAAATTAAAGAAAATGTCTTGTGAACATGACATATTATTTGGTGTGTGTGTTTAATGTGACTGGGGGACACAAAATCAGATTAAAAAGTAGGAATAGCGCAATATAAGAGATATTTATTACCCTATGGACTCTATAACGGAAGAAGTAATTGATGACTTTCCAGCTCTAAAAAAAAATCTGAATGTAAAACTGGAGGTGCTTAGTATAGCCGACGCCTGCTAGACCTATGAAAACGTTGTGGAACGTCGTTTTTAACCTCTGGAAATTCACAAATATAAAAAAAACACCATGAAAAATTATTTGATTAAAATTAACCATATGACCAACCGCTAAAAAAATCAAAATATCATATAAATTAGATGGCTTGAAAAAAAAAATCGCGAATCTGACCCTAATTTACGAATTCAAACGTGTATATCTACGAGATTACGTCACGGCAATATTTGAAAGTTACATAAAATAATAAAGCTTGTTTTTTAAAAAACAAAATTTTATATATATGTAAAAATGAATAGCTGTTCGTTAGTCTCGCTCGATTTGGCTAATTTTGGTTTTGAAATATTCGAGTTTAAAGAAGGTTTTAACAGTGAGAAAAAATGGAAAAAATCACGAAAAAAAATCTGAATATAACGCCATCTCTAATTAAAATGTCATTATAAAATGAATTCCTCTGTTCTGGAAGTAGATGGCGTTATCCTTTGACAGTTTAGCTAAAAGGTATCACAACATGACTATTAGGCGGTACGAAGTTCACCGGATCTCAGTCTTGAATAGGTAGTTATTGTGTTTTTTTTTTAATAAAAATGAAACCGCTGTTACGGGGCCTTGAAGTCAGCATAGACCCGGGCGAAGTTTATACAAAATAGTCTGTGACTACAACCGGTTCTTAAGCTAGAATTAGTTCCTAATTGACAAAAAGGAAGTGGTTGTATTAATATGTTGTAATCTATAGCCTTGCCCACAGCATGCGTGACTCTTCATGCAGTGAAGACAGTGATCCAGATGTGTCTCGGGAAGAGGCGATGCCAGATAGCAGCTAACAACAGGACTTTCAACTCTTCCTGCAACTTTCGTTCAAGACCATATCTTAAAGTCATCTATGCCTGTGGTAAGCTTTCGAAATCACCTCTTCTTTCTTCTTACGTATAACTTTTATGAGCAGTGGTGGCTTAGTGGTAACAACACCAACTTAAGAGTTGTAGGTCACGGGTTTAAACCCAGCCAGGCGCATTACTTTGTGTAATTTATTTCATCAACACTGCTTTCAAAACGGTGAAGGAAAACATCGTGAGAAAACCGGCACGACTAGAACCAAAAATTCGAAAACATGTGACATCCACCAACGCACTAACTGGGCACTGGGCCCACGTGGTGGATTACGGCCCATTCCCCATCCTAGAGAGGAGGCCTGAGTCCCAGCAGTGGGAACATTATAAGGCCGACTATACTATACTATTACTTTTATGAGTTTTATAAAAATAAATAAATAAATCAAGTTATTAATGCAATAAAGACGCTAAAGAGCTGTGGAGTGGCGACCGCGTGCCTGAAGACGCAACGTTAGAAGGCCTCTTACAAGGTAGACCGATGACTTGGTAAGGGTTGTGGGAATCCAATGGATGCAAGACGTACAGGACCGTTAATTATGGTGACTCTTGGGTGAGGATGAATGTTGATAATGATGAATGCAATAAATTTCGTGTCTGTGCTATTGAATGTTGAAGAGTTCCCTTATCTGGACCTAATGTTTAATTTTGATTCTGGTTAAACTTATCACAATTTATGCATATTCATTGGAACTCAATCAATAATGTTATGTAAAAAATTTACTCTATAGAACAAGAAGTAGTGATTCTCATTCATCAGCATTTCAGCTGCTAGACGTCCACTGCTCGACATAGGCCTCCCCCAAATGTCGCCACAATGAACGGTCCTGTGCGTCTCGCAGCACCCACGCCCGTCCACACTAGTAAAATCGCCGGAGTCACCGGGCACTTGGGGCCTGTTTCTTGTTGTATTATGAATTTGGGGGGTTTGGACCATAACCCGCCCCGCTGGTCTAGTGCGTGTGTGATTCTCTCAGTTTACAAGATTTTACCCGAACAAAACGTATTATACAAAAATTTCAAGTTTAATAAAAAGCTTGAAAAACTGTTATTCCATCGATAAAAATGCCTGACTAAATATATCAACAAGGATATGGCTACCTTTATGGGTACTTTACCTCTGAGATTGGAGCTCAAATATAAAAGTAGCATTTTTTTAAAACTATTTACAAGATTCCTAAATCATTACAATTTAAATACATTTAGAATGCAATGCAGAAAGAAAGCGCTTAATATGATCTTTGAATCTATTATTCATCAGGTTTTTTTTAATGATTTAGACTATTCACTCTAATCTTGTTGTTCAAATGAATGATAATTTATAATTTAAACGAGCGTTTTTATAAATAATTCTGGGAGGCATCGCAGTTTAACTATGATTTTTTAGCAACCTATGTGTAAATGTGTATGTTACGTACTTACAAAAATGTTATGAAAAATACAAAAATATTTTTGGGTCTTATTTTTCACATACAATCTTGTTCTGAGCACCGTTTATTCTCATTTTCAATGCTAACATAAAATTATATCAAAGTTGTACATGTAGAACTTTATCCATACACGTTATTCATTTACTCACGTAATAAATAACATCGAAGACTGGTCCTTTCGGACCAGTCTTCATCAAATTGGCTAACTTCAAACTCCGCAAAGTTGTATACTAATCAGTAGATTGCTTTATCACAACATCACCTCAATCTCGTGTAACTTCGAACAACTCCTGACGCGTTTCAGCCCCTCAACTCTTGAACTACCCTATTCTGGTGCATGTTGGAAGTTTTAAGTAGTTTTAATAAAGTAAAAGAATCAATGCTCTTATTAGTGTCATCATCGTCTCTTGTGTTCAACGCGTCTGAGTTTGCTTGAAAGAATTTTAAACAAACCCATTATTGATTTGTTATATTTTTGGTATTTGCGTTAATTTTATCAAATATGTATTATTAAATTTGAAATGTTTTCATACTCTATTCTGTTTGATTATCAATAAACAAATGTGTCAATATATTCATTAAGACACATTTGTTTATTTATAGTCGTGTAGTCATACGAAAATTGAAGTGTTATTTTCTTTTACAGTACCATTAGGTGTCCTCTCAGAAAAGTATGAGAGTGGGCCTGAGAGAGATGAAGATTCTACAAGTTTTGACCATAGCAAAGCACTTTTTGATGAATCAGGTGAATATGACCACATTATTAAAATTTTATCGGCGGCAACAAAATAAGATAAAAAATGATTTATATCTTGTTATTTTATTTTATTAGAAGAAGCAGGTGAAAAGTGGGGCGAGCCAAATGCAGATCACGCTCTCCAGCCATCTATGATTGAAGATAGTGTCCCACCAACTCTTCCAGAAGTTGAAATCACAACTGTTATCCAACCGAAAAGGAACTTCGACAGAAATGAAGGTAAATCACAATTATCAAAAATTCTAAGCATTCAATTATTCCAAAATCCCTTTCTACCTTAATATTTCATGCTCAAACGCGATCCATAAATTTGAGCACACCAATTAAACTCCTAACAAACACAATACATCAATGTATTTGTGCCTATCCGAAACTAGAACGCATTAGTTAATTTCGTACAAATATTAGGTGCTACATGAGAAAATATTTGTTTGTTTCAGAGCCACAACACGGTAACTCGATATTATTGTTGTCCGTTAGTATAGGTTTGCTAATATTCATCATCATAATTGGAACAATAATTGCTGTCAGATGTTATATTAATCGCAAGAAAGATCATTCCAAAAACGGAGACATGTATACCACTGAAGCACCTAACGTATTCAATGATGCTTTCTCTGATATCGACAATGACGCTGACATCAGCCATATTTCAGGAACATTCCATGATCCCATGCATCCAGATATGATTCTTTACAAAAACGTTCCCGGAAGCAGAGGAACTCTAAGAGCTATGAAACCATTGTGTACAATTTATCCTTCTAATGCAGAAGCTAATATGTACGGTAACGTGGACTATGTGCCTTCACACACGAGAGAGATAGCTCCTAGGTTTACTAGAAGCAGAAGTAATGAAGAAGAAATGGAACCGAATGTCATGACTAGTCCTAGGAGTTTAGGAGCGCATTCCAGTAATTATTACTACGGCTGACATCACGACGGTGGAGGCAGAGAAGATGCCTCTAGGACGTACTGCTTTTAAAGTGTAATCTTAAACAAGTGCACAAACAAACAGAAGGCTTATAAAGCAAAGGATTGTGTAAAAATAATGGTTAAGTACGGAACTGTTAAAGACTATGGATTTGTTTGTGAAATTTTTAATTGTTACATTGTATTAGTTTAAGAATCTTGATTGTACTGTAAGTTCTCCTACTCATTATTCAATCTGTCACGCTCATTAGAGATGCACCTATTGTATTTCAACATCCTATGCTAGTCAACTCAGCACTTTTGTATTTCAAACTATAACTACAAACCCATCTGTGATGGTTAATTCTATTATCCTCTACAACTCTAAATATAGAAAAGATTATTTGTATAGAACTGAAGCTTCATTTATAAAATTTCGCCCTACTATGTAGAACATTGTAAATCCTTTTATATCACTTTTTAAATAAAAATGCGGAAAATCTGTGTTTCATTTGACGGCCACAGTACCTAAAAGATGTACAACAAAAATAATGGGTGAGACATTAAGCACAGTTATACGATATTTTTTCTTGTTAAAACGCGATGTAATGGTCGCGTGGTTGATGTCATTATTCATGGAAATTAAGGGGAGATCCCGGTGGCTATCACTCAAGAAGCTAAATAGGGGAGAAGGATAATGGAAGGTCGGATAACAACAAAGTTATGCATATGAAAAATAAAAGCAATAGATTATGAAAATAGGCATGCCGTTTGAAGTCACGAACATAAAATTTTGGAGCGAAATGCAATTTATTATTAAACAAAGCATCTGTTTTTACAATCACGGAGAATAAATTAATACGGTATATGCTACAATACAGTCATACTTTCATTAGCATTTTTTTTTGTTTCATTTGTTAGTTTATGTACAACTGGGATTTTTAATAAATTGCATTTAGTGGATCAAAAAACTGGAACTACACTACAGACGCAATATTTTTGGCCACTATATTGTGTACATGCAAACAGCATACACTAAGAAGTTGTGAACGATTACGTTTACCTGGTACGAACAATCCCGTTGGGTAAGTCTAACTTTGGTGGGCAGAGTACATTTCTTGTAGAACAGATGATCGATGGGGCTGAAAGGTTCTGGAGTGGTGACCGCGCACCGGAAGACGTAACGTTGGAAGGTCTTCCACAAGATGGACCGGTGACCTGGTGAGAGTCGCGGGATTGTGATAGATGCGAAACGCACAGGACCGGTCGTTGTGGCGAGACTTGGGGCCTATGTCCAGCAGTGGATGTCTTTCGGGTGAAATTATGATGATTAAACCATATACATAACTAAATACCGTAGGCGCGGGCTTGTGGACGGCGAGCAATGGGTGGCTCGCCGTCCGACCGTCCGGTAACCGTCCGGACCGAGCCACTTGGGCTCGGCCCAGCGACGGCCCGTACCGTTCCACGCGCGCCTGAAGGAGATAGCAGGGTCGAAGCCTACTGGGGCCAAGGTTCTAATTCTGAAAGGAAGACTCGGCCCTGGTACGAAAGGCAACAAAGAAACAGGAGTGGGTTTTTAGCCAGTAAAAGTCTGACACTATCTCTCGTTCCGCCCAAGAGCGCGGGATGTCATAAGATTTTCCCACTGAAAAAAAATACATAACTAAATAAATCGAATAACTTGTTAAAACTAAGTCCTGAAATTTTCACAGTATTATAAAATTCGATCTCAAAACGTGTGAAAATTCAATACCCCCAGCAATATTGATTGTGAAGTTTCATTACCAAGTACCGAAGACGATAAAATTTTTATTAAAGCACAAAAGCGGCTCACTGGCCCGTCTCTTGAATCCCGACGAGGAATTTGCATAATTTTACAACTGTAATCCAAAGGTTCACAACTTCGGCTTCGTATCAATAGTTAAGAGTTAGTTCTGTCGTAATCTGTTCAATAATTCTCGTTGATTATGCGATGGACCAGTAGGTGGGATATTGGATTTAACTTTATGATTTAGGTTCCTATGAATTACGGTAGGAACTAGTTTAATTGGCTATTGCATTTTTAGAATGTCTTAGCTCGCTTTAGCCCTTAATCTGGGAGTTGTCAGGGTTCCGCAGCTAAAAAGTCAATCAGAAGTCCTATAGGATCACTTCGTTGTCCACCTAGCTGTCTATTGGTCTGCCAAACCCATTGTGTCTGGAATGCGTGGGGGAATCAAGTTAATATTAATTTAAAAAAAAAAAAAAAAACTTTAATTCAGACCCAATAGTCCATAAATTGTTAGTGTGTTAATAACAGAAAGTGCTTAAATACTATATTAGTGTTATTAGTAACCTATAGCTAATTCCACCCAGTGTCTCTGAATGGGGCAATCCGGCCTGTCAGCAATCATTTTCAGGATGCTGTTACGAGTGTTGCACAAGCGTTGCAGCAAGGAAGCCGCTTTCTTACGCATGATGGCGTGAAAGCCATCCGTGTGAGCCGCGGCAAACATTCCCGACGCACTGCAACGCCGCGGCAACCGCAACAGTATCCTAAAAGCGTTGTTATATTGTACGTTGCATTGTTATATTGTATTATAAATACACCACCACAGTGTTGTCTTTTTTAATCTAAAGGATGACTGGTCGAGAATGCTTTGTTGCATTAAGTCCACCTATGTACCACTACTGTACATGAACTTTAAATAAATACTTAGGTCTACAATTTCTTGGCACTGTGAAAATATCAAACTTCTAAACCAACTCAATAAAAAGCAATAAAAGTATAGGTAATTAATATACGGCCGTTTATGGCACGAATTTTTACACTCATATGGAAATCAAAACTCCCCAGTAACCTAACATCATGAGAATTTACATAAAGCCAACGTCTCACAATATAAGTAAAAGGAAAATCTCCAAAAAATGGTAAATTGTAGCGAAATCACATACAAAAATTAAGATTTATTTGCGATTACAAACTTACATTAACAGTTGCAGAATTGATTGAGACGTAAATCAATGTATGGGAGAATGTTTTTTTTTATTTTTGTCATGGATGTCATTTTCTTGGTTTCTCGGTACGGGTAACTACGGATCCTTAATTTATGTGTGATCCCCACATGCACTAGACTAGCACATAATATATATACCTACTGGGAAACAATTACTTCTAAAATTAAACCCGATAATGGAACTACAAAAAGAAAATCCAAACAGAAACAAAAAAAAAAAAACAAAAAAGTCAAAAACACAAACTACAGTGGCAGTGTACAGACAACAACTTCACGACATAACCCAAAAAAACAACGCATAATTATCCATTTAAAAATTAAATATTCTACCGATTATTTTAAAACATAATGCGAACTGCGTCGAGCTTTGACCACGCCAACGTTCTTTTTACCAACATAAATCGTTTGCAATAGAAACTATAAAAGTAAAAAAGGCGGTAAGTTTATTGGGAGTTTCCTGAAGCGCGCTGCGATCTACATAAGCTCAGTCGTGCGGCAACTTCATTATTCAGGAGTCCGGTGTGATTAGTTCACGCTACGATCGCTAGATGGCGTTAAACATAATTCTGCAAGGAACGCAAAGTTATGTTATTTATTTTGCTGATTTTAGTTTTTATTTAACGAAAAAGTATTCTTTGACTGTTTTTTTAATGGAGATTATAATTTTATGACAAACAGTTTGATTTTTGTGAAAATGCAAAATTTTGAGGAATCGTTTTAATCCATTGTGGTATCTACCATTGACTTTACCGTCATAATACAGATCTTAAGTACCAAAGACATTTCAGGTAGAAGTTTCGACTCCCGTTTGACAACCAACATTCACATAACTTTAACAAAAAAAAAAGGAATAATAGTTTCATACTAGGTTCGAACTCCAAGACATCCTTTACTTTGCGTAAGAAAATCAGAGAAGCTGACTAACAGTTAGAAATCAACCTTATATAACACGCTTACTCCTTTTAGACCTTTTTACATTACTGAATAATATGTTGTACCACGAACAAGAGTTATAAAAACCTTACTTATTATGAAAGCAGCTCAAACTCATGAGTACCGTACCGGTAACGTAAGCGCTATATAAATTCACAATTGTGCACATTGAAAAGGTCGAACTATATTTTCATTAGAAGCTGAACTTACTTCAAAACAGTTTACATCTATACTTCCGTCTTTTAAATTAAGAATGTTAATAAATGTAAGAGGGCCAATGACTGCTATTGCAAATTTATCTAGTTCTTACTACATTGGATACTAAACCAATGAGCGAGTCGATCGTGAGATAGTCAACGTTCAACTTTGCCAACTGAAGTTACTAATACAATATAATAGTTTGATTTTAGGATTTAAGCTACTAATGAAGCATTTGAGTTTAATTTTGAATAAAATCTGCCTCTCAATGGTTAATTACGGATAATCATCATCATCATTTCAACCGAAAGACGTCCACTGTTGGACATAGGCCTCCCCCAAATGTCGCCTTAATGACCGGTCCTGTGCGTCTCGCATCCATCGGATTCCCGTGACCCTCACCAGGTCATCGGTCCACCTTGTGGGAGGCCTTCCAACGCTGCGTCTTCCGGTACGTGGCCCTTCGATCCTATAATGGTGCCGGTTTTGCTTTTGAGGTACGGAACCCTAAAAAGAGATAAGTAATAGTAAGTTAGACTGATAATAAAATTAATACACCGGTAGTATTAAGTTGCTTTGGAATAATTTTCTACTATCACTCTTGCAAAGCTGCTAGGAGAAGAAGATAGAAGTAGTAACCAAACATGGATAAAAAAAAACTAAGATCAAAACGTTTTTATTTCACATAGGCTAACATGGGTACTTAGAAAACATCAGAAGCTAGTGCATGGTTCTAAACATTACACACACAGGTTTTACAAATTTCTGTCAACTGGTTTAAAGTTGACTCGTGCACTTAAAGTCCATTTTGATACTGTTTCTGTGTAGTGTAGCTGGTCTCTAGTTTGGTAGCTTACGAACACGATGGCGGCGCAACTGGTCGCGCCGCCATTGTGTCCCGGTGAAATGCAGCCCTTAAGGTTAACTTTAATTTTGAACACGAATTTTGCTTAACAAAGCTTACTTATTATGTGTCGATCAAGATTTACCTCAACTATTCTAAATCGTTGAGGTAAATCTTGATAATTTAGAACATCCGCAAGCTAAATTTACTTAGGTCAGCTCTTCGTCGACCACGAGCTTTGAACTTTGAATTCTAAAATCCTTATTTCGTACCCATATTGCAAAAACCAACTATCTGCAATTTTTACCCAAATTAAAATTATTAAATCCATTCATCCATCCGTCTCATCAAGATGTATCTGCAGGTAAAACCTGTTATTAGCTACGACACTAATTTACAAAGATAGCTTCGGTAAAAAGTAAATAACCTACAAATTTTATTGAATATAATAGTAATAACATAATATCTTATCTTATCTTGATGTGGGGCTGGCCACAAAAACCAGAGCACTTCGACCCTTCTGGATCTTTTGTGCTAAATAACATAATATACATGCGCATTACTTTGTGTAATTTATTTCATCACCACTCTCATCGGCTCTCAAAACGGTGAAGGAAAACATCGTGAGGAAACCGGCATGTCCTAGAACCAAAAATTCGAAGTTATGTGACATTCACCAATCCGCACTGGGCCCGCGTGGTGGATTACGGCCCTATCCCTCTCCTAGAGAGAGGAGGCATGAGTCCCAGCAGTGGGAACATTAAAAGCCTGATGATTATGGTTATGGTATGGTAACATAATAAAATAATACAAAAATGTTGGTGCATTTAGTTGGTTTTTGCAATAAGGGTACGATTTACTTTTTATTGAAACGCCGAGAAATAGTACACAGAAACATATTATCGACTGTGAATTGGCAACCGGTAGTACTATCTCAATTATGACAACTTTACAGGATGAAGATAAGACTTGTTTGCGTAATTAATAAAGTATCTAGTATATATTGAATAAAAATACGTGTTTTTTTTTAAATATTTTTACTACATGTACATCCTATTAAAAATCAAAGTTGCTTAGTATGCATCCTTCTATTATAAAAACGAGATAGGAAAATATTTAAAATTAACAAAAGAAGTTGAAGTTAGTACAAGTTGAATGAAATCGATTCCGGCGCCAAATATTAAATGTATCTGTGATTTCTTGCTACGCTGCGATGTGTGAAGTAGTATAAAATGGTAGATATTAAAAAGTGACATCCTCAAATAATTGAGAAAAGACCGGTTGTCAGTTGACAGTCGATATATAGAAAATGTATCACAATAATAATATTTTTTCAAGGCTATGCTGACTTTTTCTAATAATGCCAAAGCTCTGGTAAGCATCGGCCCTAGTGGGTCCATTAGTTATGCTGAAAGTACTTTGAGGAGGTCTTTTCCTAGAAGTGGAACAGTAAAAAAAAAAACAGTACCATAGCAGGTCGTATCTCGAACACCCTAACAAAAAAGTCAAACTGAGACCCAGTGAAACGTTGCTATCTAAGCGATTCCTTCAAAACACGGTCCGTTTGTACCCCATGTCGTTACTCTACTGATTTATTATTATAGGCCCCATTTGTTTCTTTAGTATGCATGTAAATCCCGCAAAGGATTACTTATACCAATAGAAATCGGTACGTGCCGCGAATTTTGCTTTTCCGTTATTTTTTTTGTCGGAATTGTGTTGAAAATCGTCTCGGGATGCATTTAGTTTTGCAGGCTGGGGGTTCATGAAATAGATTTATTATTTCTAGCTATGTTTACCCTAAGGGTATTTTTAATATCGTGCGGGATTGCTCCGCATGCGTAGCTCTTACGCCACGCGTGTCCTTTTCATACAAGGATTTATTGTAATGCGTGGATTACGAACGCGGGATGCGGGGCGTGATATCGAGTAGAAGCTCCGCATGCGGATCCATTTCAATTGCGTGATAAAATCCGCACGACATTGAAAACACCCTAAGATAGCAAAGTCCGTTGTACCGTTTCCTTACCCGACTACTGAGAGGTTAATGAATTTAGCAGTCTGTGTCAGTCGCTCTATGTTGGAGTGGTCAGACTTTTACTGACTAAAACTAGACCTGTGTCCTTCAGTTGCCCTTTGCGTTCTAGTTGTTTAACAGTTTTGCTGACACCTCTTTGAGCCGCGCTTGGAACGCTATGCGCTCGTGATCGGTCTGGATGGTTACCAGACGACTGGACGGTGAGCCAACTGGTGTCGTCAGATTAATAAGTGTTCCGTGCAAAATATAAATGAGGTATGAACAGGTAAAATTGTTTGTTTGTTGTTTGGAGGTATATTTTGGAAGTAGTAGATACTTCTTTCTATTGAATATGATTGTGAAAATTCTTGCACTGATCACTATCCTTAAGTCCTTTGAGCTTGGGCACACCATAATTATAGGAGTAAGTGAAAAGTGGCTAGAAAGACGTCACGGCGTCCTCACCTTCCGCATAACGCAGGTCCTCATCGGCTATGGTAAGTTCGGGAGGTTCCTGCACCGGACTCGTGCGGAAGAAACGCCCGGGTGTCAGCATTGTGTGGACTGCTCGGAGGACGTGGTGGAGCATACGATAGAGGTGTACCCTGTTTGGACAGAGCACTGCACAGTCCTCGTACGGGTGATCGGCGACAATGACCTCTTGCGTTGGGCCCTGGTACTGGTCATGGTCCGGAGCGAGGAGGAATGGCAGACGGTTGCCTCCTTCTGTAAAGCAGTAATGCTAGCAAAGGAAGCGGCAGTATGTGTGAGAGTACGGCCCTCACGCCCCAGCCACCAGGATCTCGATCCCGATTTCCAGCCACCATAGGCGTAGGTTTGCGGTCAGCGAGCAATGGATAGTTCACCGTCCGGTTGTCCGGTAACCTTCCGGACCAAGCCCAAGTCGTCAACGTCGCGTAGTATTTCACGCACGCCTCAAGGACATGTCGGAACCGTAGGGACTCAGCAGGGTCGAAGCCTACTGGGGTCATGAGTTAAGGGAAAGTAAAACCCGGAGCCCTGGAACAAAGGAACAGGAGTGGGTTTTAGTCAGTAAAAATCTGACACGCCCTCTCGCACCACCCAAGAGTGGGAGAAGTCATTGGATGATTTCTCACTATAAAAAAAGTCCTTTGAGCTTTCATACCCAAAAAAGGATTGATTTCTGGAGAATGGATGTTAGTTAGGCCGATAGACTTACGGCTGGTCTGGAATGCAAAGGGCAACTTAAGAATCAAGCGGGCTTTAGTCAGCAAAAGTCTGACACACCCTTTCACTAGACCTAGAGTGCGAGAAGTTGAAGGGTATAAGCTAATTTCATTATAAACGTAATTTTCTCAATATACGTATATATTTTTTTTTTAGATTGGAAAATCATCTAATGACAAATCCCTCTCTTGGGCGGAGCGAGAGATAGTGTCAGACTTTTACTGACTAAAAACCCACTCCTGTTCCTTCTTTGCCTTCATCCTGGGACCCGGGCTTCGCTTTCACACTACCCGTGGCCCCAGTAGGCTTCGACCCTACTGGGCCCCTACGATTTGCTGACGTCTCCCTGAGGCGCGTGTGGAACAATACGCGCCGTCGACGATTAGATCTTTTAGTAACTGAGACTGCAATTTAAAATTGTGTAAAAAAATAGCTTTGAAAGTTCATCTGACATATATACATTATTTACTTTGCAAAATGAAGGTCACACCCAATCTCTGATCACCTAAGAATAGACACTAATCAATATAGTGATTGGGTATGACATAATTGGTCGGACCTGGATTGGCCTTATGTCAATCCATTTACTCGCTGGGGAAGTTTAATATTGTTGCAGCTTCCACAAAGGATTGTTTTTGCAGCTTGAATGGTCAGGCACAATGGAATATTGTTTTTATTTATTTAATTATTTATGTACACAAAAGTATAGAGGCGGACTTAATGCCTTAGGCAGTTTTTAAATTTTCAGTTTTAAATACAATTAATGAATATATAAAAGTACTTAAATGCTGGCAAAAATGTTTAAATAACGTGAAAATCCCCTTAAACTATTGGTTACTATTGACCTCTGTGTTCCTATTCACCCCGTTTGACTGTATTCTTCTTTTCTGTTCTGTCACTACTCCCATCCCAAAAGGCTTGCCAGCAGCAAGCCTGATACAAGAAATATGATATATTATCAGGTCTAGCCACCGCAGTTTTCCGTACTAGTGCAATATACACTACATTGCAAACCTAAAACCTAAAACGTGCTTTTATACTTCAACTAGATAGTATTAATTCGAAATGCTCCTACAAATTAACTTGAGTGCTTCTAAAATACATACGAGCACATATTATGAACTGCTTTGAAAAGCTTAGCATGTTTGTGGCTGCTGCAATGAACAGATTAGAGAAATATGTCACATGTTGGTAATAGAAATAGAAGATCCCAGTTTTTTTTTATTTTTTTTATTGATATAAACTAGAGCTTGACTGCGATCCCACCTGATGGTAAGCAGTGATGCAATCATTGATGGTGAGGCGCACTAGTTTATTAAGAGCCTTATTGACTCTAGCCTTTAAGGCACCTAAATTATAGTTGGACGGGAAGACCGCAGCGGGCAAATTGTTCCAGTCCTTCGATGTACGCGGTATAAACGACGAAGCGAAACGCTTAGTCCGGACCGTTGAAGTTTCAAAAACGTAAGGGTGGATACTCGCCGTACGTCGGGTTGTCCGATGGTAGAAAGGAGATGGCGGAATCAAATCATGCAATTCCCGCGCACACTCTCCAAAATGCATCCTGTAAAAGATTATTGTTATTATCTTTTTTTTTCATTACTGATAGGCTTGCGTTTGACCACTATCTCACCTGATAGTCAGCAATGATGTGGCCAACGATGGAGCACGCTTGCCTAGAAGTAACCAATTCACCCTTGACTTAAAGACGAGAGAGAAGTTGTAAGCCTATTTATATAAAAGGATAAACTGACTGACTAAAATAGCAACGCACAGCCGAAACTACTGGGCCTACGTGCGTGAAATTTTACACAAGTGTACCTTTTATACACAAAGTAATGCGCCTGGCTGGGTTTGAACCCGCGACCTACAACTCCGTAAGTCGGGGCCATTACCACTCGGCCACCACTGCTCACAAAACGGTGAAGGAAAACATCGTGAGGAAACTGGCATGTCCTAGAACCAAAAATTCGAAGACATGTGACATCCACCAACCCGCACTGGGCCCGCGTGGTGGATTACGGCCCATTCCCTCTCCTAGAGAGGAGGCCTGAATCCCAACAGGAAGAACATTATAAAGCCGACAATGCTATGCTATGCTATGTAACTTTTATGACAGAAGTGAGCAATAAGAGAATATTTTGTACGGGTGTCCAAAGATTGTACGGGGAGAATTACTTTGGGGCCATTCAAGTATTACGTAAGCACTACATGAGAGTCTTTGCATTGCTTATTTTTTTGATGACATGGGGTATGGAAAGTCACCTTATGAACTTTGGTTAAATAAAAAACCATCTATAAAACATTTAAAAGTAATTGGATGAGAATGTTACGCACATGTCTCCAAGCAAAAGCGAACTCATCATCACCATCATTTCAGCCGAAAGACGTCCACTGCTGGATATAGACCTCCCCCAAATGTCGCCATAATGACCGGTCCTGTGCGTCGCGCGTCCATCGGATTCCCGCGACCCTCACCAGGTCATCGGTCCACCTTGTGGGAGGCCTTCCAACGCTGCGTCTCCCGGTACGTGGTCGCAAGCAATGTGCCCTGCCCACTGCCACTGGGTCTGGATGCTGATTAGACACACATTACTGTGCAGCAAACATTTAACGTCATCAAAGACTTAGAGTCATGTATGTGTGTCATGATCTGAGGAACTGTTAATTTGAATTAATATGCCAGAATTTTAAACGAAGTTTGTTTTGTTCCTCTATTTCATGCCTATGCCTATCGCGCATAAATTAACAACAAAACCAGAACACATTTATAAGTTTGTTTTTGAGTGGTAAAAAGTTAAATGACTTCTCACCAACTCTTGGTGGACTGAAAAAAATGTCATACTTTTATTGACTAAAAACCACCCACGTTCCTACAGTTACTCTTTAGCAAAGACATTAAATATATATTCTCTTTAGCGTTTTAGGGCCGCGATGATTCTTATTTATTTATTTTATTTTATATTAAATTTGTTATGTTAAAGTCTCTTTTTAATACGTGGAACTTACGGCAACGTCGACCTGAGTTTGATTTTTATCGGACAGCAAGCTATCTATTGCTCGTCGTTCTTAACCCCACCCTTTACGTTGGTTGGTATCGCTCTGTGACTCCTGTCCAAAATGCCTGCGGATTATCTCTCCCTCACGCTTTCATGCGTTACTACTCCGCAGAATGTGATTGCTTCCTATGCCACTTGCTCACCGTGCCCTCTAGGTGATTCACCCAATGAGATGACACCAGATCGTATCTGCCTGCCAAATCTGGAACAGGAAACTCCCGAAACAATCGTATCCGATACCCAGTAAAGTGTCTTCCTGGATTTGATTCCACAGTTGAAGACCACTGGGTCACAACTATTCGCTACATAACACTATTATATCCCTGTTTATAAGTTTATACATGTTTACAATGACCTTTTAGTTCTAGACGAGTGTTGAAGCTTTAGAGGCACTTATGTCAAAGCTCGTCTTTCTCTATTCATGCCACGTACACGGCATTGGCAACAAAGTCATAAGCCCCCGACGAAAGTTTCTAAACTCAACCGACGCGCGTCCCCAGACAACCTCGGGAAAATGGCAATCTTAGGAAAATACTACCTTTAACATCAGACTTAAGTCGACAACTAATTCTTTTAAACTGTTATTTAGTTGTTAAAGAAAATACCGCTTTGGTAGCTGTTTTTACTGTAACCTTTTTAAATTTTTTATTTGGCATACAAAGCCTTTGAGCTTAAATTTTTATCAAAGTTTAAAAAAAAAAAACAGAAATCATCATTCTTGTATTATTTTATACTCGTATTTAAAATCAGTTCTTATAATTATATAGAAACTTAGTTGGTGTGTTTCAAAGTGCATTTCTTAAATACAATAGATGTGTAGAAACTCTGAGGGTTGAAACTCTAGCTAGAGGTGAAGCGAAGGCCGCACGCGTGTGAGAACGAGTTTCCTCTTGCCCAGCCTCAGGGATCCCGATTACAATTTCTAGCCATCGTATTCGTGGGCTTCCGGATGACGACCAATGGGAGTTCGCCGTCCGGACGTCCGGTTACCGTCTGGACCGAGCCCAAGTGATCGACGGCGCTTAGAGTTCAAGGTGCGCCTCAAAGAGATGTTAGTAAAACCGTATATAGAGAAATATTTAACTTCAAATTATCTCTGATCAACATTAAATCAGCAATCGGGGTCAGTAATTGTTGTCCTCTGTATAACCTGTGCCGTTTCTCCAAGGCCATGCATGAGAGTGACCATCAATTATGTATGTATGTGGCCTGCACTAATAGGTATGTGATTAGTTTGTGAGTGGCGTCTCTGATTGCAGCTATTATGCGACTACACTTTATTACTTTAGGTATAAACCTGTTAAAAAAAAATTAGCATAGCATAGTCGGCCTTTTAATGTTCCCACTGTTGGGACTCAGGCCTCCTCTCTAGGAGAGGGAATGGGCCGTAATCCACCACGCGGCCCAGTGCGGGTTGGTGGATGTCACATGTCTTTGAATTTTTGGTTCTAGGACATGCCGGTTTCCTCACGATGTTTTCCTTCACCGTTTTGAGAGCAGTGTTGATGAAATAAATTACACAAAGTAATGCGCCTGGCTGGGTTTGAACCCGCGACCTACAAACTCGTAAGTCGGGGCCGTTACCACTCGGCCACGACTGCTCTCAAAAAAAATTTACGTATAAAAAATTGAATGTTTTTAAAAAGGCTCAAATTGTAATATTTAACAAATTTTGTGTACAATAAAGTATATTTTACTCACATAAATTAATAAATATTGAACAGAAAACCAATGTCACTGAACTTACAATGAAAACTAGAGAATTTATAAGATCGTACATAACTTGTTTTGCATAATACATTCAGATATATCCAATATGGTAAGTACTTTCAGTTCGAGTGAAAGTTTTCTAGCATGTTCATGTCAAAACAAAAGATATTGTATTTGTTTTACAGACGTAGCGAGTTACTAAAAAGTCGTTTGTTTAAATAGTCATTTCGAAAATGTTTTCTGTTGATAATTGTTTTTGGATTCTTGCTTCTGATTTCTTGGAATTCATTACGAAGAGATGGACTTGAGACTGTATTTAATTATTTTTTTTGCGTTACCAAGAACTGATAAAAGATAATGTAGATGTTAATTAACCCTTACTTATTTATTTTATTTTATTGTAATCGGAAAACAAAGAGTATTAACAACTAATAAAAACAACAAATTATGCGACTATAAACCAAACAATGACATCAACCCTCAACCCTTATCACTATTGTAAAACAATTCCTAAATCTGATTTAGTATTGTAAAGAGTATTAGGGAAAACGCTTGCTGAAGTCAGCAAGCGCTTGTTGAAGTCAATAGAAGCGAAAAAAAAAATGTAACTAAGGTTATAATTATGTAAAGAGAGTCTGTGGAGTTCCTTGCACATTCGTCTACAGATTTGGAAAATGCAATTTACCCAGCGTTCCGAATCACTATAAAAGTGATTATTTCGCGAATCCGACCAAATTCCAAAAAAAAACAAAATATAAGGGCTATTGAGTAATAATTGTGACGTTACGCGTTGATCAAATTTGCGATATTATCGCTTTTGTCGCAATTTGGAACGCAGGGTCAGCTTCACTTTTTTTGACTGACCGACATTTTGACAATTCAAAAGATATTATATATGGATTGTTTGAAATAAACATTTGTGATTCAGCCTCTAGATGGGTGATCATCTTAATATTTCGAGATTCCTGTGTGCCTTAGAAAACACTATAAGCCCGTGTTACGGCTGTCAATTATAAATCTTTGACACCTGTTACAGATAGTCAAGAGTCAGGAAATCTGACACCAGTCTTGCATTCATCATCATCATTTCAGCCGAAAGATCTACTGTTGGACATGGCCTCCACCGATATCGCTATAACGATCGGTCTTATGCGTCTCGCATCTATTAGATTCCCACGAACTGTAACAGCTCATCGGTCCTCCTGGTTGGAAGCCCTTGCAACGCTGCGTCTACCGGTACGTGGTCTCCACTCCAGAAACTTTTGGTCCCGTCAATTATCGGTTCTACGAACAATGTGCCTGCCCACTGTCACTTATGATTCGCAATTCTTGCCATTGTCATCATCATTATCATCATTT
This sequence comes from Mythimna pallens, assembly GCA_961205895.1. Lineage (NCBI taxonomy): Eukaryota > Metazoa > Arthropoda > Insecta > Lepidoptera > Noctuidae > Mythimna > Mythimna pallens. Next base: position 8,426,281 of record OY540831.1, on the reverse strand, counting down.
CAGCCGAAAGTCGTACACTGTTGCCTCCCCTAAGTGTCGCCACAATGACCGGTCCTGTGCGTATTGCATCCATCGGATTTCCGCGACCCTCACTTGGTCATCGGTCTACCTTGTGGGAGGCCTTCCAACGCTGCGTCTTCCGGTACGTGGTCGCCATTCCAGAACCTTTCGTCCCCATCGACCATCTATTATGCGAGCAATGTGCGCTGCCCACTGCTACTTAAGTTTGGCGATTCTTTGGGCTATGTCTGTAACTTTGGTTCTCCTGCGGATATCTTCATTTCTGATGTGATCACGCAAGGAAACACCGAGCATAGCCCTTTCCATTGCCCTTTGAGTGACTTTAAGCCTTCTGATGAGGCCCGTTGCCATTGTGTTACCTAATTACTGGTTAGTTTAAGTCAGATAGGATCAAGTAAAATACTGGTATAGCTGCATATGGTTAGACTGGAGACCGAACTCAACCTAATTGTTTACGCCATCTGTCGGCGAGCAGCCGGCAGCGCTCGATACCCTCTAACGTCGAATAGATGGAAGCTCAATAGTAAGGGAGGAAGCGAGAGACCTTACAGCGACTGCTGAGGAACGAGAGTCGCACAGAAACTAGACAACACTAAAACGTTCGACACGACAGGCACTAGCAGAAAACATCAGCCCCCCTAGCCAAGTTACAACCGTTTTGTTTCGATGCTCTTTTCGTCGATCGCCTCGAATAGGCCATGCCTCCGATTCCTTTGTTCTGACGTCATCTCAACGCTCAGTCACGTGGTCAGAACAAAGGAATAGGAGGCGTAGCCGACTCGAGGCGATCAACAAAAAGAGAATCGAAACGAAACGCTTGTAACTTGGCTAGGGGGGCAGAACGGTAGACACTAGCAGAAGGAAAAATTACTTGATAGTAGTCAGTTTACCATCATCAGTCGTCACTCGTATTGATTTGAAGTAAACTTTTATGTCAAACCTAAAATAAACGTTTTAAAAAGTAAAGAATTAAAATTAGATAGTCATTAAAGAGTTCCTGACCGTCAAACACAAACAAACACTAATTAAGAAAAGTCTAGGCAGATTGATTGACCTTGTTATTTGAAAAAGTTATTGCACCTTAAGTATCAAATATATTAAATTCAGAACGTCTAACTATTTAACACTTAAGTTATTTCTAACCCCATCTAACCTCAGCCTTCTCCCAAAATTACAGCCACAGAAAACATTTGCTTTACAAAAATAACATCGCACGAAATCGAAAGAGTTTTCATGCGATCACGTACGAACGAGTCCAAATTGTACGTAAGCCTCTTTTGGTCGTGACTTGGTGGAAAAACGCGTGTGCTACCCTAATCGACATCTTAATGATCATTGAATGTACGTACCGTGTAATTATCTTCAATTTTCTGAGTAATTTTACTAAAGATCGGGTTGCTTCGTGTAGATATATAAGAATAAATTAAATAAATGATCCTTTCATTTGCTGTGGAATTTATTCTTACTAATAATAATTATAAATGCTAAATTAACTATGTTTTATTGTCTGTCTTGGAAGCCATCCCAAAGGTGGAGCGATGACCTGGGTAGGGGTGCTGGAGTCCGATGACAGAAGACTCACAAGATCGATCGTTATTGCGACACTTGGGGAGACCTATGTCCAACAGTGGACGTCTTTCGGCTGAAATGATGATAATAATGACTGTCTGTCTAAACCGCCAAACCAACGTTGATGAACTAAGTTATACTGGACCTTGGAGATGGATGTAACGTAGAGTTTTACTTTCTCTTGAGATTTCCTACTTTCAGCAAGCGAAGCCGCTGGTTGAAGGTAGCATTACCTCATCATCATTTCAGCCGAAAGACGTCCACAGTTGGACATAGGCCTCCCCCAAGCGTCGCCACAACGACCGATCCTATGCGTTTCACGTCCACTGCATTCCCGCGACTCTCACCAGGTCGTCGGTCCACATCGTGGGAGGCCTTCCAACGCTGCGTTTTCCAGTGCGCGGTCGCCACTCTAGAACCCCATTTTTTTAGTATTACCTGATATATTATTATATCTAGCCCGTATTGTCTCACAGCTGAACAAAGGCTTCTCTCCATTCTTTTGTATCACAATTCCTCGCTTCCAATTCTTAAGGAAGACATCCAGGTCGCCTACCATCTCCTTCGTAGTCTGCCGAGGCCCTTCGTCACTGGTAGTATTCACATTCATAAGTACCAAACGAAGTTAATTTTGTGAAAAGCGAGTAGCGTTTTTTGAAACACGTAATTTACGCTGTATTCCTTTTCATACAAAAGTCTTGTTTGTGCTTTATGGTGACGCAAATTGTGATAAATGTTTAAGTAAGAATTTAAATTTCGCGAAACAAAATTGCTTTCCTTTGGCTTCCTATTAACATCTGAAATTTTATGACATATGTTATAGACTAGTACCAGTTTAGTGATAAGGAGGAACTCATTATTATTATTATTATCTATATATATAAAAGGAGAAACTGACTGACTGACATATCAACGCACAGCCGAAACTACTGGGACTAGGAGCGTGAAATTTTGCACAAGGCTTCCTTTTATAACGTAGGCGAGCACTAAGAAAGGATTTTCCAAAAGTCAACCCCTAAGGGGGTAAAAAGGGGGATTTCGTATGTATGCAATTTTTTTTTTCGTGGGCCAATTAACTCAAAACTTAGTACAAATATTAACCTAAATTAGTTATAAAGTTTACGATATTTTTTTTTCAGTACAACCCCCCATTGCAAGATTTAGGGGGTGTTAAAGTTTGTACGGGAGAATCTTATTTCTTGGGTTAATAAACTTGAAACTTTGCACGAATACACTTTTAAATAAATAATAAAGATACGTATTAATAGTTTTCCAAAACTACCCTCACATTACGGTTTAGAGTCGAGTCAAGTGTTCTTTATCGTGTTCAGGATTTTTGAAGTCTTACTGCGCATCCTAATTTACTCGCAACTCGGTGTTAGAAATTAGAAAAACAAGCTCTAACAGAGCAAATAGCGATTATTTATTTTACGGAAAGATTTTACATAGTGGTTTATTTTACTCAAAAATATGGGTAAAAAAAATAATTTAATATAATACTTTCTCAAACAATAATACAACATTCATCCCTGTATTGGTGAAATGTTATCATCCATGTTTGTATAAAATATCTTATTCTTTTTCCATTGTGATAACCTAATCCTATAACAACGTATCAATTATGTGATTTATATACGTACAACGACATCTACTGACACTAATTGGTACAAACGAAAACATAAAGTTAATTACAAAACAATATTTTTTAAACAGTCTTACTTATTTTGAATAATAATAAAATTAAGGTGAAGAAGTTTATCGTAACAGGGAATTGTATGTAAATGCAGGTACTCCAGGTTACCCGATAAAACGTCTTCGCTTTACACAAAATCTTTCAAATGGTCATTTCGATGCTTACTTTTCATATGAAGAACTTAATCCTACAGGCGTTGTTAATTCTGACGAGGAAAACATAAATGTGAAGAACATATGATGAAGTACCTACGATATTGTGCCACTAAATTCCTTAGATTCATATTCAGTCATTTCTACGGACAGTCCATGACGGCATCACAAAAAAGAGGACCAGATATATAGACAAAACAAGGAAGATTCAAGTTAGACGAGCTCAGAAAATATACTCAGAAAATAATTCTTTGGCACACCGGAAAACTGTAGACAATTATCAAAAAAAACACACCGAAATGCCAAATGAAAAATAGCCGCTGCAAATTACCAGCAAGCACATCCTGATGTACACAGAGCAGCGCAGTCCCGCTTCAATATGCGTGTTGTTACACGGCCATGGAAGATCAAGTATCTTTTAGGAATATATAAACCTGAAATAAATTACGAATTTGATAATGTAGTTTCAATTGATGATATGAATCATAAATGTTGTTGGTGTAATGCGTTTAAATGGAAGGACGAAACTTCTGAGACGTGTTGCAGCAGCGGTAAAGTTTAACTCAAATTATTGAGTACACCGCCCGAACCCCTTTACAGTTTGATAATGGATCTCCATCCTGATCACAAACAGTTTTATTTCGAACATTCGTAAATACAACAATTGTTTCCAAATGACGTCGTTTGGTGGGAAACAAGTTGGTGGAGATGGATATATGCCAACCTTCAAAGTACAGGGACAGTTTATCAAGTTTAATTGGCAGTTTATTGTCAGAACCCGGTAACACAGCTCAGTTTTTACAAATTTATCGTGGGTGAAGATGAAAGAGAAGCAAATTTAAGATGCTGTAATTTCCCGCAATTAAAACCAAATTTAATAAAACAACTGCAAAAAATGTTGCACGAAGTGAATCCTTATATCAGGGACATGAAGAGTACCATTGACAGAATTCCTTCCTCCTGTAAAACTTTCAAGTTAGTTATACATGCCGAAAAACAATCACCACACGAATTAAGTTGCTTTGGTGTTATTAGATCAACAGTTCGAGCGTCGCGATATAATTAGTGAAATACATCGCTCATACGATGCTTTGCAATATCCTGTAATGTTCAGCCACGGAGAAGACGGTTATTCAATTGCTATTTCACAGCGAGACACGGAAACAAAATTACTTCAGAAAAAGACAGTGTCAGCATCGAGCTTTTATTCATACTACATCATGGTCAGGGAAAATTAGGAAAATTACCATCTTCACTTTGATGCTCATTTTAGCCAATATTTGGTAGATTAGTACGCAAAAACTGAGAGACTGAATTTTATTAGAATTAATCAGGCAAAGTTACGCTCCGATAGTTATATCCACCTTAAGGACGCCATCGGTAGACAAGATGTTGACGCACATACCTTATCAATTTAATTTTAGCAAAAGTAAGAAGTACTTGCGGAATCGCATTGACGGTCGCGTCTTCTGGGATCGCCGCACATTATTAGTTAGGTGGTCGAACTGCACACTCTGCTTTGAAATTGCCCCTTAATTTATCAAATGTAGAGACGCTAATGTGCAACATTTCCAAGCAAAGTATTCTTGCCCAATTGTTACGTAAAGCAAAAATAATAGTCTGGGACGAAAGCACAATGGTGCACAAAAGAGCTATTTAAGCATTAAATAGAAGTCTACAGGACATACGAAGCAACGAAAACTTAATGGGTGGTATGACAGTATTGCTGACAGCTGTTTTTTTTTTTTCGCCAAACGTTACCAGTTAAAAACGATACTAAAAGGGACACGAGTGGATGAAATGAAAGCATGCATTAAAAGATCTCACTTATGGCCCTATACTAAAATTCTTAAATTAACGAAAAATATGAGAGTACATCTTAGAGGAGACGTCTCTGCGTCTCTGAGAATTTTCAGACCTTTTACTCCAATTAGGAAACGGCAAGTACTAAGAATTAGATGGGGTTATAGTCATACCAGAAAAATTATGCGCGGTAGTAAGTACAGTCGAAGAGATGATTGAAAATATTTATCCTGGTGTGGCTCAAATAAAAGACAAACCAATGAAATGGCTAAGAGAAAGAGCTATATTGACGCCTATAGTGTATAGTTCAATAGACACGGTGGTAAATGCAGACGAAGCAGTCCGGTTGAGTTTCTGAACACTATGAATCCAGCCGGCCTTCCATACCATAAACTTGCACTGCGTGTGGGCACACCCGTGATGTTGCTTAGGAACTTGAAGCCTCCGAAGTTATGTAATGGTACTAGGATGCAAGTAAAAGCATTGCATCGCAATATTGTTGAGGTTATTATTTTAACTGGGTCTGCCCAGGGAGAAACAGTGTTCATACCGCGTATTCCATTAATTCCAAACGATCTTCCTTTTGAATTCAAAAGACTACAGTTTCCTTTGAAAGTTTGCTTTGCGATGACAATAAATAAATCACAGGGCCAAACCCTTAAATTTGCTGGAGTTGACCTGCGCCAACCCTGTTTCTCGCACGGGCAGTTCTACGTGGCATGCTCACGCGTGAGCTCACCTTGCACTCTGATGATTCTGGCAGCGCCCTCTAGAACTACGAGGAATGTTGTTTATAAAGAAAGCTTATAAAAACCTTATCTCATTAAATTGTCATAAACTTTTCCAATCTACTCTTTAAGTTTGGAAGTGTTTTAAGGGTTGAAGTCCAAACGCGATGTGAGCGGACGTAGTCGCGGGCAAAGTGCTAGTTATATATATAATTAAAACTATGACATGCTCTCTAACCCATAAGTTTACATTAATACGTTATAGATGGCGTTAGTGGTAAGTAAGTATTGTCAGCCAACAACATTATATTTAACTAGCCGATACCAACGGCTTCACCCGCATGAAAGTGAAAATATCTCAAGGGATCATATGAAGGAAAATGATAAAAAGTATCTCATCCAAAGTTATTCTCTTTCTCGAACTCTGGGTGCAGCGAGAGTTCAAAACTATCTCTGTTAAACGATTTAAAGGTTGTATATGCGAATTTTATTCCTTGGGTTAATAAACTTTAAACTTGATACAAATCCTAATCAAAAAGAATAATAAAGACTGTCATTAACAATGTCAAAAACTGTCAAAAACTAATATTTTCAAAATAACTTCTAATGACAGTTCAAAAAGTGTTAAAGTTTTTATCAAAAAATTCTTGTGAATGAATTCCCTGGAAAAGTGCTAGTTCGAATTTAAACTTCATTATTCTTAGACATGTGAACGCTTGTTTTTAAGTAAAAATATTGCATTTCTAAGAAACACAGTACTTTACCTAAGTAATTTCCATGACTGATCTATGCATGTTACCTTAGTAAAAGAATACAGTAACTGGACATAGTATCAGTACTATGTTCTTATAATTATAATTGTTATAATATATATGTCGTGGCCAGATTATAGAAATTGATCACTTCATGATATGGCCAAGTAAAACTGGCTAAATCGTTTTAAGCGTTAAAGTTTGATGATATTTCAATCCTCGTTTGGCCTATTTTCTTTAGACCTTTTATTATGATAGAAATTCTATATCAATGATAATGGCCAAACGAGGATTGCCATACCATCGAATGTTAACGTTTAAACGATCTAGCCAGTTTTAGTTGGCCATTTCATGAAGTGATCAATTCTAAGATCTGGCGACGACATATATAATGGAATCAGTTCCATTACGCTCAAACGGGTTGAATATGAATGCAGGGGTGTATTGAAACAAAACTTCGATGAGTGTTTATGCCTTTTTAAGATTCCGTACTCAAGAGTTCCAACGGGATAATCTTTCTAAGCCTCCACTGTTTGTCCGCCCGTCCATCCGACTACGCGTCCGGCAGCTAGCTGTATCTCATAAACCGAAACAGTATAATTACAGTAGCTAATTTACAAAATTCGATGCTGTGTGTCTAACAAAGGATAGATTTTTGTTAATTAATAATGTGGTAATAAAGCAAAAAACCTAAACCTATTTTGGTTCCTATTCACCCCTACATTTCTATCTACCCAATTGTAGGTACAGTCAGGGATCAAAAGTGCAGTTGCACTCTACCAATATTAAAGTGTCTAAAATTTCTTTGTTGTAGAAGTTTAATAGTTCACAACTAGTTTATTCCATACTTTAGATTTTATTCTACTCGTACTAATTTAAATCAGTCATGAACCATTAACCCTTTTCTACAAAGAAATTTTAGCACTGGTAAGGTGGAACTGCACTTTTGACTCATGGTTGTACATGATTACGACTCAGCTTTACTGAAAACGAGCATGCCTATACTTACAGGATTTTTTCAGTAAAAATGTTAATGCACTCTGCTCTTTTAAATTGAAGTAAGTAAATACATTAGCAACATTATAAAATGCTTTTAAATACGTCTTTCTTAGTAAAGCAGATTTACTTTAGGATTGTGTTGGCTCTTTTATTTATGAGTTAATTAATTTCTTCGTGGAAATTCTATGTTTCATAGTAAACTTGTTAGTTATGAACATCAGTAGCAAATCTAGGAAATAAGGGTTTGTAACTAAAGGTTGTTTTAATTGTGATTGTTAGGAAACAGTGTTCTTTATATCTACATCGTTGGTACGATATTGTTTCGAATTTCATTTAGTAGTTCAAAGAGTACGATAGGTAACATTATAGTTATATCCAATACAATTTAATTTATGATAGGTATTGTGTGAATGTGTATAATATGCAACTAAAATGAGTCTTTGGTTCTTGAAATAAATGAATAATAATAAAAAATTGCTTCAGCTCTAATCACTTTTCTGCATAGTAATGGTGACGATATCGTCACTATTATTATGCAGAATAATACTGTACAGTACAGAGAGTACAGTACTGAGCAGACTACTTTATATAATTAAACAAAACTCAGTAGTGTAATTTAAATCTTTTTTTGCTAAATTGAGCATGTGTGTGATGGAACAGGTTCGAATTAGATCATGAGGCTACGAGGTTGATCGAAAGAGTTACTGCCAGCCTTAGACGTAAACTGAAGGAACAAAGGTAGGCTTTAGCAAATAAAATACTGACTGACACTCCCTCTCACTTTACTATACTAAAAGAAAGATAGAAAGAAAGATTGAAAAAAAAGGAAAAAAGGTTTATTCTTGCCCCACACAGTAGTGTAAATAAATTAAAAATACATCTGTGTGAGGCCAAAAAGGCGTCTAACTCACCATATACTGAGATATTTAAAACGATAAATAACGCAACGCAGGTATTAAAGAGCAATTATTTAACAATTCCACAACCAAAAAAATAAATAACTGACAGCATGTCTGATAATAGTTGGAACAAGGTTCTTTAAGGCAATCTTTTTAGACAATTAACTAACTACTAAGTCAACTTTGAGCTTTATCGTAAAGACACAGGTTTTATAATAAAAAAATATAGCATATTCTCCCTGGACACAAACTTATACACGATACTCTTAAGAAATGACTAAATATTCTTAAATCAGTAGAGACTTCCTATTCATTTAAATAAAGCTTCGTAACTTGAAACAAAAATCTCAGGGATTCTCAGAAACGTTAGTCGCAAATACGCTAGCTATAAGCTAAAGCGAAACAAAGTACTAACTTATTTTACTAAAGCCTGGACACAGAATAGATAAATGCAGAAGACCAATTCTTTACAACAAGTGAAAATAGGCACACGCGCCCGTGGATGCGTACGTACGGCGATTATTATTATTTCTATTCAAAAATAGTCAAACGCGCCAGATTTTTGTGAACGAAACGCTTCATGTAAGTGTCATTATAATCTGTGGTTGATCTTGTCTGTCTCTCTCTCTCGCTCTGTGGCTAGGCTGACGATCGCAATAAATTAATCCATGTTAATTACAGCACCTAATCCATCTTTTATTTCTGCTTATAACCATCTACCACTGCTTTCAAACTGGTGAAGAAAAACATATTGAGGGAATATGCCTATTCCCTCAAGATGTTTTGACTGATTTTTCCTGTCCGAGGATATCCTAGAACTAAAATTCAGAGACATATTCCAGGTATCAACCCGAAATAGGCCGGTGTAGTGGATTACAGAGAAGAGGGCTGAGTGTCTAGTTTTCTTTCTCCTCCTATCTATCCATTAATATTGAAATATATTTATTGCTCAATTTTTTTTTTGGTGGGAAACCATCTGATGACCTCCTCGCTCTTGAGCGAAGCGCGAGGGCGTGTCATATTTTAACTGACTAAAAATCCACTCCTTTGCCATTGTTTCAGGGCCCCGGGGATCTCTTTCGCATCACCCATAGCCCCAGTAGGCTTTGACCCTGCTGGGCCCCTACGGTTGATGACATATCTTTGAGGCATGCATGGTACACTACGTGCCGTCGAGGGCTTGAGCTGGGTCCAAATGGTTGCCGGACGGTCGGCAAGCGAGCTACCCATTGCTCACCGTATTTATTGCTCTATGTGTTGGTACCTTTTCTGCGCTAGTTTTAAGAAGCAAACCTTTTGTAGCTATTTATTTGGTGGCCTGAATCTAGTACTGAGGGATAGTGCTCCCAAGTCCCGATGTAAATGGAAGTGGTCGCTGGCGGGTAGTCTCGCAAGTTCTGTTTTTAACCTACTTTTCTCTGCCTCTGTCTGTTTATATGTTTGTAAGTGTGTTTATAAAATTATGTTCTGTCTGTTTTTATTATGAGAGTCTTGTTGAAATTCCCTTGTTTGTGGAATTTGCAGGGTTGAAGAGGTGCTTTCAAAATGTAGTGAGCCTGAGGGCAAAAATGTTGTGTGGTGTTTTTTTACACTTTAGTGGTATTTATTTACTTTTTTAACTGTTCATGTGTACATATAAAATAAAAATAAGAAGAAAGAAACAGAAAAAGAGGTACACAGGTGATGCTTATTTCTTTAGAAATATCTTCTAGCATACCTCCGATAGGAGAGTTGAAAAAAAAGAGATGTAATTTCACCAAGTATACTGACACATTTGATTTATGTAAAAAAATATTTTAAACCAAATTATACTGTTTTTTTTTATTTGATATAAACTAGTGCTTGATTGCGATTCCACCTGATGGTAAGCAGTGCTGCAATCGTTGATGGTGAGGTGCACTAGTTTATTAAGAGCCTATTCACTCTAGCCTTGAAGACACGCAAATTATAATCGCATAGTATGACTCCAGCAGGCAAATTGTTCCAGTCCTTCGATGTACGCGGTATAAACGACGAGGCGAAACACTTAGTCCGAACCGTAGAAGTTTCAACAACGTAAGGGTGGATACTCGCCGAACGTCGAGTTGTCCGATAGTAGAAATGAGATGGCGGAATCAAGTCATGCAATTCCCGCGCACACTCTCAAAAAGACAACCTGTAAAAAAATATATTTCACTGTCGTGTCATGCAAAGATCGGATATAATGTTCTGATTGGTCGTTGGGTTGTGTCAAATCGTGACTGTATGCCGTTAAAAAAATATTGCTCATTTTCAAACAATTTCTACTTAAGTTCTGGTTTTGTTTTTTAATAATCAACCAATTCCGGAGGAATGTCTATATATATATGTCTATATATATTAATATATACGTTTCTGATCAATGACCCCAATTCAATATACCTACTCCGATCACTGATCATGACAAATATATGAGCAAAAACATAGTACCTCCCACTAAAGTCATTTTACGAAGTGTCAAATGGAAAGCCTTTCTTTATACCGTGTTGTACGATCGGAACGTGCGCCGGACCCTTGTATTAACAGTTTACGATCCCCTCTACGTGTCTGTAGTTAAAGTCGTGAAAATATTTCGATTGCACTGTTGGCAGTGGCACCTTTATTTTTCTTATCTATATTATTATATTCTCTGTTTCCTGCCAAGTTTGGTTGCCAAGTAGGTACAGTAATATTTTTAATAAGTACTACCGTTTTTGGGAGAATATCTTGTAAAAGGGGTGTCGAACGAGCATAACCTGAAGTAATTTGCGGTGCTCATAAAAACGTGCCAAAGTTACATGAACGTTTAATAAAAAACCGGGTAAATCCTTACCCCATTTCTATACAATTGCCTTAGTAGGAGGGTTACCTTTTTGATGACGTTAATTAGGCTGGGTATTTCTCCTCTTGTTTAACACACACATCATACTTCACACTGTTAATAATCACATTAATATTATTAAGCCTAAATTATGTGTTTGTATGTTTGGTACTTCTTCACTTTCGAAGGGTAGAACTGATTTCGATGAAACAAAAAAGTTTACCAAAAACGGGGAGATTATGTCTTGGCATAGCACATATTTTTGTCCCAAGAGTATGTTCCCTTGGGATAATTTGCGTTCAACTAAAACGCAGGTGAAGCCGTTGGCAGTAAGTAGTAGGTATACATAATATTTTTAATAACTAAAATAACTTACCCGTTTGATAACTGAAATAAAAATTCACCCAGTGGGCATAACAGATAAAGACAATCATTTTCAAAAATAGAACCAAAAAAAAACCTGGAAACGGAAAACAAAAGTGAATTCACAAAATGGCGATCAAACGTTCGGATAGTCACCTAGCTAATCAGGAATCGAGACGAAATCGAACAAAAGTAATATAACTTTCCTTATTGAGTATATTAAGTAAAATCGGACTCGGTCATACGTATAATTAAGGAACCTCAAAGTTCGTTTAATATAATCGTCTGTTCTACCGATTTTCGGGTTGGAAGTCTAGAGAAACTTGTGCTATAGAATAATAAAGGGAGGATTTTAGGGCTTAGCAGATAGGTATTATAATTAAAGTTTCTGCTTGAAATATACTTAGAATTTGCTCAGATTAATAAACAGACAATTTAGGGTCCTTTACGTTACACTGAAAATACAACTAACATTGATTCAGCCCTCAATAACAAAACAATCATAAAACAAGTCTTATGAAAAATAATATCCGGCAATTTTCTGCTAAAATGTTAGAAATACTTGAACTAAAATGCCTGTAAAAATAATAAATTGTCATTGAAGAGTAAACGAGAAAAATATCATAAATCATCTGTCGGTGATGTTTATATGACTTAATTTGATTTAGATGGGTATTTCAAATGGGATAATAACGGATTTTTGGCGGTATTCGTTGCTGCGATCATTTGGGAAGTAAATAAAAATGAATGTAAATTATGGTGAAAATTCAAACATGTTTGGAATAAAAAAAAGGTGAAGAACTCTGCTTATAATAATATGACTAATTAATTTACGGGCTCTTGAGAAGACTCAAAGCATCTTTCCTGACTCGACTAACTCTGTGTAATCACAAATATAGTATCTTAGTCTATAGTGCGTACCTGCTTAGACGTTGTTAATTTTATTAATTAATTTATTAATTTTATTGAATAATAATTTATCTAATTTAATTAATTTAATAAAATTTTATTTAATAAAGTAATGTTTCCATGGGTTAATGCCTGAAACAAACGATAAATAAATAAATATAATTTATCTTGGCTTGGCTGGCGAGGTCGTCGACACGTTTTTTTTAATGATATAAAATAGTGCTTGACTGCAATCCCATCTAATGGTAAGCAGTGATGCAATCATGGAAAGTGGATACAGTAGTTATTGTGCCGGTGATCGTGACAGCCAATGGGTAAATAACTAGACCGACTAGACCGACATCTGAGGAGCCTCTCGTTTGGCAGTTGGATTGAGGGCTTGATCCAGAAAGCAGTATTTGTGGACTCGGTGAGTACTGTTAGGAAATTCCTCTCTCAGGAGTCCTGACCATTGGTAGCTTGGACCCTGTTTCAGTAGATGGGCTACCTTTTTAATATTTTAATTTCTTTTAAACGTATTTGAAAATATGACTAATAAAAAGATTAGTAAACACAAATATAAAAATGAAAGTTTCGGTGGTTTTGGCTGTTGATATACTTTTCAAAGGTCCCAGACCCTAGGGTGCTGAGATATGCCAAAGCTGCAGGATAGTTTGAAAGAGTTACCGTGGCATCTGACACCCCCTGTCGCTCCACCTAGAGCGAGAAGAATTATTTGATGATTCCCCACCAAAAAAAATGGTAGTTGAGTTATAAGAAAATAATAATAATAAATCATTTATTTTCAGGCATTTTGACCCATAGATAAATACCTTATAGACTAACATATATATAAAGTAAATTAAAAACAATTTAATATGGGTATGGTATAATAATGCCAGCCGGGGATTGTCCCTTATTCAAGGCATTAGCCTCTTCTTATACAGAGAAGGCATCAGGTCTGCTCAATGTGAATTAATATTAATTATAGAGAAGTAAGATTGTTTATTTGTTCACTTACATGCTTTTTTACAAGCATAATCTCTGAAAAAATTTCGTATTTTTAGGGTTAAAAGGAAAAAACGGTACCCTTATAGGATCACTTTATTGTCCGTCCGTCTGTCTGTCTGTCCTAAAAAGGATCTTATCTCGGAAACGCGTGGAGGTATCGAGTGTAAATTTAAACCATATACTCAGGTTTGCGGTTCCTTGAAGCTGTAAAAAAAATCAAACTTGTAAGTTATCGAAAAAAAAGATACGGCAGTTTATGTTGCAAAAAACGTATATTTTGACAAAAACAAAGGAATCAAAATTCATAGGTATCCCGTTGTCCTAGAATCCTGAAAATTGGCATGAAGCAAGATTTCATAGCATAAATAAAGGAAAAAATCTGAAAACTATAAATTTGTAGTTACATCACAAAAAAAAACTTTTTTGCGATTCGTAATAATCTTTGGATTCGGAAATTGAACTGTTTTCATAGGTAAGTTTGTACGAAATCCTCAGTGTGCGAGTCCGACTCGAACTTACCCGGTTTTTTTTTCACGGACAGAAAGTTACCTATTGCTAATAATAATTATACCCAACTTATATACTGAAAAATTAACAATAATACTTGTGGGTAGAAGCAAGCCACGGGAAATATCCATTATTAATTTAGTTCAGGTATCCTCACGATTTTTTCCTCCACTCATTGTCGGTGAACTTGCTTTCATAGTATTGTTTTTAAATACGGACCGTGATATATCTGCAAGAATCAGGTTAACGACATGACCTGTAGAATCGCCAAATTTAAGAAGCAGCGGGCAGGCACATTACTCGCCAAATAGATGGTAGATGGGGCCCAATGTTTTTGGAGTGGCAACCACGTACCGGAAGATGCAGCGTTAGTAGGTCCCACAAGGTGAACCTGAGACCTGGAGAGGGTTGCGGAAATCCAATGGATGCGAGACAAACTGGACCGATCTTTGTGGCGGCACTTGGGCGAGGCCTATGTCTGAAATGATGATAATGATGGCTGGTGGTAAAACATTCATGTACATGGAACCGAGGATTCGAATTTGAGTTCAGTCTGAGATGTTGATTGATTTCCGTATCTGTTATTCTAATCCAACCACCTGTAAGATATCCTTCCGTCTGTATTGGAGATTTTCTGCCCGAAATCTGAAGCTTTGCGGTCATCCCAGCATCCGACGAATTGACTACGAAATCTGACATCAGAATTCGGAGCTAAATTTGACCAAAATCAAGCCAATAGAGATCTATTGTGAATGTTTGGATCTGATAGAACACTGGATTTAACTATCCGTTGCTGTATCGATAACACATCTGATTGCAAACGCAGCCTCAGGGAAATTGATACTATTGTAAATTATATCCTATGAGCTATGTCTGGTTTATCTATATATAAAAGGAGAAACTGACTGACTGACATATCAACGCACAGCCGAAACTACTGCGGCTAAGACAGTGAAATTTTGCAAAAGGTTTCCTTTTATGATGTAGGTGAGCATTAAGAGAAGATTTTCTAAAATTCACCCCCAAAGGGGATGAAACGGGGGTCCAAAGTTTGTATGGCGAAACCTTCTTATCCGCGGGCGAAGCCGCTGGCAGAAGCTAGTAGTTACATAATTATGCGAATGATGTTTTACGTCCTGTTTGATATGGAACATCAGTATATATAATATAATAATATAAGCAAAATATAATTTGCCTTACGATGCTGGTTCCTCTCTTGGAGAGGGAATGGACCGTAATGCATAGAGCCTGGCCCCCGTGGTTTCGTTTCGATTCGCATGCGTCGAATGCCCCGAGTGGGACACACCTCCGATTCCTTTGTTCTGACCACGTGACTAAGCGTTAAGATGACGTCAGAACAAAGGAATCGGAGGCGTGTCCTACTCGAGGCGTTCGACTCAAGAGAATCAAAACGAAACGGTCGTAACTTGGCTTGTCTTTCAATAACCTTGTGCTTTTTATTTAAACCCATTGAACCGCGTTTCGTCCGGCGAGCTTGCACCATTGTATTTTCCAAACATATTATGTGCATAATACATTACTAGCAGCAGTAAAACAATGTGTAGGGAAGCCACACGTTCTCAATAATATTTGACGTCTATGATGCATGAGGGAGCCGGTGTATCGCCATTTATACCTGACTGAGTAGATAAAGGGGAAAAGTTATGTTTCGAAATTCTGTGGCTTTTTATCATAATTTATCGTGTTCTGAGCAGCCAGTCTTATAAAATATTATATGCTAGCTTCTGTCAAAGCTTTCACCTGCTTCAGAGAAGAAATTATGCCAAGGGAGCATACTCCTGGGATACAAAGTATCTAACTATTCAAGTGCTATTCCAGAACATGGTCTACTCACATACCACGTTTCATTGAAATCCGTTCAGTGGTTCGAGCGTGAAGTAACGGACATACACTTAAACACAACCACACCAACAACACCCATAAGGTGGACCGACGACCTGGTGAGGGTCACGGGAGTGCGGTGTATGCGAGAAGCACAGGGTAGGTCGTTGTGGCGACGCTTGGGGGAGGCCTATGTCCAACAGTGGACGTCGTTCGGCTGAAATGATGATGACTTAAACACACACCATCACACTCACACACTCACCATCCTTGGTCTTTATAATATTATTGTGATACCGCTTTGCAAGGTCTTTACCTACACCCTAAGGTTCAGTTGAAGACCAGCGTCAGGCAACTGCTGCTACTTAGTTTTACTGTACAACTGCTACCTATTAGGTGTAACCGTGAGTTATTGTTAATTTTATTTCTCCATATTTTTTTTTGTTTAATTTTACTTTGCAAATAAATTACTTGTTGATTTTTTAATGGTGTGCCAAATAAACATATTTTCTTTCTTTCTTTCTTTTCTTTCTTTATAATATAAGTGTGATATCGATTTGCAAGGACCGTACCATGTCATGTTCTTCTTTTTAAGGCGTATGGTCCTTTGAACATCTGGCCGGAATTAAATGAATACATTCTCGTACACCGCCTGGGCGGTAGTACGATTATCTGTTCATTTAATTCCGGCCACGCTGACCTTTAAATCTTATTTACTTTGCAAAATATTAATTGATTTATATATATGTTACGTACTGAAGAATACTTAGACAGCAATTTTTTTGGTGTAAACATATTTGTAAAGATCAAAGCCGTTTCAAAGGAGTAGGAAAAACAAGCGAAAAAATTACGTTAATAATTTTTTTTTTGGCAAAAGTATTAGTCTTAAGAAAGAAAAAATCATACGTTGATAATGTTGTAATCAGCCAATTCTTCGGATGATCACTCTTAAGGCCAATTTTGTGTGCAGTGTACAGTGTATGCCTCCGCTTGGGTCATAAACGCTAACCAATAGGATTTTAGAGTGTATTGTTTTTTTTTTGTGGTCCAGACGTTAAGACACGCCTCTTTTTATACTAATTGGTTCTTCATTTGATTGATTCACCAATCCGCACTGGGCCCGCATGGTGGATTACGGCCTATTCCCTCTCCTAGAGAGACGAGGCCAGAAAGGCCGGGAACAGAAAGTCGGATTACATGCAATGGCAACAAATACGATATTTTTACGAAACTTAGTAATAGTCTATATTGTTCAAATCATTTAAATTATAAACCTAAGAAGTTGTCTCTTTTTCGACTGTGACGATGGCCGTTGCCAATCTCAAAGAGGCTTTGTTATTGTTCTAAACATCACAAGAGCCAAAACGATACCTAGTCTAATGAGATGTCATATTTTTATTTCGCTTATAGCAAGGGCCGTTTGGTTTTGCTGCTACGACCACCCGATAAATAAAAGCAAATTGTTACCACATGTCACTGGGAGCATTGTATATTTTTGGTATCGAGGCTGGGTTCATGCTCACTAGATTTTGTTTTCGTGGAAACCATTAATTACACATTGACAATTAGGATGAATGTAATATTTAAGCAATAAAAAACTGTATTTCAAAGAGTCGGTCGTTAAATTCAGGCTATTGTTATTTTGGAATATAGAAAGGAAATTTATTGTCTAACAGAAAATGTAATGCAATTACACAAATTGCCTAGGTATTTTGTTACTTCAAACAAATAAAGCTTTGAACCCATAACCGTTTCTATTGTGTGCAAAAAATCAAAAAAGAAACGCCAAAAGTTGTATGGTATACCATAAAACCTAAACTACATAATTACCTCGCCAGTATGTAAAGAGTATCAGGTATCAGGTGTCTGGGGTAAAATCTTTTTGTAAATCAATCAACAATTACTGGTTTTGCCTTTAATGTCTTCTTTTCACAAATAGATAACCAGAAACTAAAACATGCATTCTTTCGAACTTTCTACCAAAGTTGTATAATTAGTGACATAAATTTTTAGGTCAGTGCAAGTAACGAGTGTTTTATTCACCCACTTAGACTAAATTTAACAAATTTCTTTGGAGAATGCCTTTCTTAGGAAGTTGCGAGTGATAAATAAATTTTAAACAACTTCACCGGAGTGGGACCAGTAGAGTTACAGTCGTATAACATTATAAATAAAAAACATTTGTAAATTTTCAATAATATACTTATAAGTACATTTTAATTAAAATTAAAGAAATGCATAAAAAAAATACGGTATACCTAGCGGCACAATCCCCGCAACGGTATCTTTTGTCTTTCACCGACGCCGGCGACGGTGGTGGTGCCAGCGTTCCTACCACCGGGTTCGGTGGTGGCGATGGCGTCGCTCCTCCGACATCTGTCTGGCGCAAGCACGCCCAAAATTTGCTGGAATAAAAAAGAATATCAAAGAATTTGAAAAAGAAAAACTATGACATTAGGGGAAATACCACCTTAGTCTACTGAGTTGGGAAAGCCTACTGAGGTGTTAATTCACCAGAACAACATTTTAGAATATTTATAGCTAATTCATCGTAACCTACAGAGTTTGTGTTATTCAACGATAGTATAATTTTGTGTATCTCTTCATGTCTATATGGTTATAAGAAAATACTATCACAGATTGTTTAAACTAACACGAGTGTTTTTATGCATATCGTTTGTTAGATTAATCCAATAGTCATTGTTGAATCTTTCAGCAATTTCGTACGGGCTATTTAAATAAACCTTTGTTTCTTAAGTTTTCTATGAAATGTTTGCTCTTAGTACCAACGGACTCATTTCTTATCAGTTGCCATGCTGCCTTACATTTGTTTTTAAAGTTAGAGATAAATTGAAAATTACTTGTTTTAATAGACACAATTATACAACGGCGTAGCAGCCACCACCACTAAGCCTAATAGGCCTATTACACTACGCGATATTCAGCACACGATATTCAAACTGTCTTATTTTTTGTTCCGAGTAAGACCGGTCTAACCTTTAATACACTACGCGACATCGACTGAGACTGTCTGAATATCGAGTAGAGTCAAAATTTTACATCTTTGCTTAATACATAAGGGCCTATCCCTTATGTATTAAGCCAAGATGACGAATTTTTAGATCAGATGCTACTGTAAGGATGGAGGTGTAATGAAAGAAAAGACGTATGATGCGTTTCAAGTTCAGATATTTTATGGCTTAATAATTGCGGTTACATGGGGTTATATACTTACAAACTAAACACAAGTACATAGATTACATATTATTACATTACACCTACCGCCGTTTTGTGGGACGGTTTATGAATTAAAATTTTTCGTCATAACTTCAATGTTTGTGTACAAAATACGTAAATAACACTGTCACTTAAGTATTAGTTAATGTTTTTTAACTTCACTTATTTTTATTCAGTTTTACACACTTATAGTATTTAAGAACATAATTTTATAACAGAGCGTTTTTCCACGTTAAGCTAGACACAGCACCGCCATAAATTATCCTATTTTCTCTTAAAGAGTATTAGATTAACTCACTTTTGAAAAGTTCCACACATAATAAAAGTTGTAGTTCAAATAAAAACATGATGACACACAGACATACAGTTTGTGATTTTAATAATGTCGTTTGAACATATCATGTTGTAGCGACATCTATGGTGTCACATAAGAACTAATCCTGCATCGCGCAATCAAAGCTCTCCGCACGATTAAATCATCTAACGGGCAGTTGCCCACCAGACATAACACCCGTCTGGCCGGAGGATTCTCCATTTTCAACGGAGATTTGCGGGACTTTACCCTCCGTTCCACATACTTCCAAAAGTTTTTATTAGCCCTTCAAGCTAAAATTGTTTTAAAAATTTAAGATCAATTTATTATACCGCTTAAGCTGAAAGCTGAAACTCGAAACCCTTTGAACGCCCGCTATAAAAATAAAAGAACTTATGGTTTATAGCATAAGGTTCATTTTAACCATCAGACTGTAAAGCTCGCAAATATGACCCTTAGAAAGCCGAATGCTAGTAACTTCAAGGGACCGACGGTAAAAAAAAAACACTAGTTACTTGCACTAACCTAAAAAATAATGTCACTAATTGTTTACGTATTTGATTTGTTAAGCGTGTAATACATAACAAGTGTAAAACAAGACAGTGTAAAATATAATAAGTCAGAAAATAGAGGCATCATAGTGATTGACATAGTGATTGACCTTTCGCAGGTATGCTGGAAGAGATTTCTTTAGAAATAAGCATCACCTTTGTACTATTCTTCTGTTTCCTTCTTTTTTTTTTCTTCTATTTATTATTGTGTGTACATAAATTGTTAAATAAAATAAAATAAATAAATAGGTAATAAATATCGAATACCTGTAATCTAATCAGCACACTCTGTGCACTCGTCCGGTGAGAAGTGGTCTTAAATGCAGGTTCAGCAATTTAGACACCAAATAGCCGACTCTATTAAATCTATGATTTCAATGTTTATATCGGCCACAAAATGAACTGTGTCTCTAGCTGGTATTATTTCACTGCATGCGAGTCTTCACTCTTGCAAAACAAAATACCTCTCTAGCCACAGCCACAAATATTATTCTGTGAAAATATCTACTAAGTCATTAAATGTAAAAATGTTATCTACGTCTACAAAAGGCTGCTCGTAGACTTCGACCAACCGATGCAACCGCTCCGGAGTGGAAATTCGTGGTTGAACATTTCGCGTCATGTTATTAACTTGCTCCCCACTATCGTAACAGTGAATCCACTTCGGGACGGTGATTCGTTGCAAAGAAAAAATAAATCGTTACAAAAATATCATAACTGCTAAACTCAAAACCATAAATTAAACCTAAAGATGATACTCAGAAAACTTATTGTTTAAGAAAAGCGTTCAACAAAGTTTTACTATAAAAAAATTATTAACTAATCATTGATTCTTAGTCAATGTCAAGACCATAAAATTACATTGCAATCATATATGTTCAAATAAAATGTGCTGAATGATAAATAACAGTAATGTTAAATGTTACGTACCATCATATTCAGCTCTCTAGCTATTTCACTGATGTTGCTCCCGGAGTCCCAGAGAAAAACAATTCTACTTCTTTCCACGACACTTAAAGGTACGTGATGACTCGTCTTGACGACAGCTGACGACAGACTAAACTAACCGACAGACTTGGACGACTCGACTTTAAACATGTGTCTAGTTAATACAAAAACATTTGAAATTTTGCTAAAAAAGGTTCCTCGCCTTTCATTGGTCATTAAGAAAAAGGCACGATAATAGCTTAGCATAGCATAGTCGGCCTTATAATGTTCCCACTGTTGGGACTCAGGTCTTTTCTCTAGGAGAAGGAATGGACCGTAATCCACCACGCGGGCCCAGTGCGGGTTGGTGAATGTCACATGTCTTCGGTTCAAGGACATGCCGGTTTCCTCACGATGTTTATGTACGATAGTAGCTTGCAAGGGATCAATTTTGCAAGGGAACTCTAATATTCTTCATCTACACAACGAAATTAGTAGCATCTGATATAAAAATTCGACATCTTTGCTTAATACTTAAGCTTAGTGGTATAGACTCCTACGCCGTTATATAAATGAGTCTATTAAAACAAGTAATCATCAATTTATTCTAACTCTAAAAACAAATATTTCATAGAAAACGTAAGAAACAAAAGTATAATTAATAGGCCGGAGGAAATTTCTGAAAGATTCAATGACTATTGGATTAATCTAACAAACGATACGCATAAAAACACTCGCGTTAGACTTAAACAATCTGTGATAATATTTTCTTATAACCATATGGACATGAAGAGATAAACAAAATTATATTATCGTTGAATAATACAAACTCGGCAGGTTGCGATGAATTAGCTATTCTAAAATGTTGTTCTGGTGAATTAACACCTCAGTAGGCTTTCCCAACTCAGTAGACTAAGGTGGAATTCCTCGTATGTCATAGTTCTTCTTCTTCAATTTTTTTGATCGTCTTTTTTTTCTAACAAATGTTGGCCGAGTTCGCGCCAGACAGATGACGGAGGAGCGACATCATCGCCACCACCGAGCCCAGTGGTAGGAACGGTGGCACTACCACCGTCGCCGGCGTCGATGAAAGACAAAAGATGGCTGGGCCGTTGCGGGGCTTGTGCCGCTAGGCATACCGTCAATTTTTTAAATTTATTTTATTAATTTTAATTGATATATGTATATTATTGAAAATTTACAAATGTTTTTTATTCATACTTTAGTTCAGAACTATTATAGTAAGACACGACTGTAACTCTACTGGTCCCACTCCAATAAAGTTGTTTAAAATTTTATCACTCGAAACTTAAGGAAGGCATTCTCCATAGAAATTTGTTAAATTTAATCTAAGTAGGTGAATAAAACACTCCTTACTTGCACTGACCTAAAAATTTATGTTACTAATTGAGATACAACTTTGGTAGAAAGCTCGAAAGAATGCATCTGGTTACCTATCTATTTGTGAAAAGAAAACATTATGATTATTTGTACGTAATAGAAACGGTTATGGGTTCAAAGCTTTATTTGTTTGAAGTAATAAAATACCTCGGCAATTTGTGTAATTGCATTACATTTTCTGTCAGACAATAAATTTCCATTCTACAATACGAAATAACAATAGCTTGAATTTAACGACTGATTCTTTGAAATATAGTTTTTTAATCGACTTCAAAAAGGAGGAGGTTATATGTTCGGTTGAATGTATGTTGTTTATTTTTTTTTATGTATGTTCACCGATTTCTCGGTCAATTGTGAACCGATTTTTTTTTTTAAAAATTCGATTGAAAGGTTATGCTTCCGAGTTGGTCCCATAGAAATGTTGTTATTATCTGATCATTAACTTCGAAGATATGGAACAGAACTCCTCATAGAAACAAGTAAAGTTGCTTTGTTTATACGTGTAGTCGATGACTGACTGAAAGTAGAGGTGGAATATATCGAACTGATCTGATGATGAAACCTGAAGTTAGGCACCGGAACTCTATAATAAATTCATGTAATCTAACCGTGTTTGGGATTATTAGAATTGTCATGAGATGCACTCTGGCTATAAGGTATCTAAATTTGGCTGAGGGGTACTTTTTAGTGGTGGTACCATAACTAAAAAGTGTAAAATAAAAAACTTTAAAAAAAAAAAACTGACTTCAAAGTAAAAAAAAACACTGAACAGTGCAAAATAACATTAACTTCGGAAGTCGGTGTTAAATAACAAAGAGACAAAACTATTATAGAAACACCGACTTCCGAAATTAAAGTTATTTTGTACTTTTCAGTCTTTTTTTTTTACTTTGAAGTCGGTTGTATTTTTTTTTGTAAAAGTTTTTTATTATTGCATACTTCCTAATGTGTAATGAATGGTTAGCACGAAAACAAAATCTAGTGAACAAGAGTTCAACCTCGATAACAAAAAAATACAATGCTCGCAGTGACATGTGGTAACAATTTGCTTTTATTTATCGGTTGGTCGTAGCAGCAAAACGAAACGGCCCTTGCTCTAAGCGAAATAAAAATATGACACCTTCTCATTAGACTAGGTATCGTTTCGGCTCTTGTGATATTTAGAACAATAACAAAGCCTCTTTGAGATGGGCGCCGCCCATTGTCACAGTCGAGAAAGAACGTTCACATTCACAAAACTGTATACTAAAACTAGAAATTAGAATGTGGCCTGTAATTACAATGATTTTAATATATCACTTACTTTTACCAACTATATAATTAGTACAGTTATATAGTATTATTTTTAAGATCTGCAAATATTAAAACTTGTTGAATACGTTAATGATCAAGGCGGGGGTATGCACTACGAAATTGGCCTACATGAATCTGTAATAACACAACATATATTTTTTTCAAACCTGTTGACCTAGCCGTTACCGAGGAGTAGGCTTCAGAAAGTTACTGTTTTATAGAACTGCTCGGGAGTTAGGTTCCTTAATTTTTTTGGGTTTCCACGGAACAAGGGCGGAAGATGATGATGGCCTGTGATTTAGTAAAAATAACTTTTCCCCCTCAGGGTGGAGCGAGAGGGAGTATCAGACTTTTACTGACTAAAACCTTTGCATTCCAGGACGATGGTAACTCTTTGAAACATCTCACAGGCTCTAGCGGGCACCGTCAATCGTCATGCTGACATCTTTTTGAGGCGCACGTGAAACACAACACGCCCCGGCGTGACGTCTACCTGGACCTGCACCCCTAGCCAAGTTGATTATCTGCAATCGTTAACGCTAGTCGAAAACTAATCAAATATATGGGAATGACATCATCTCTACGTTAAGTTACGTGGTCAGAACAAACGAATAGAAAATTCGTAACTAAGTTCATATCGTTCAAAATGATAGAATGAAATCTTATCGTTTCTACAATGTTCAACGCTACATCCTTTGATAAAACCCGTTTGACGTTTGTAGGAACCCTCGCCATAGACTAAAAAATAGGTCGTTTTTCTAAAGACATTGTAGAACGAGCGGCCGACTAGGCGCGTCAACATGGCTACCAACTTATCGTTTTCTACAATTGCTGACACTGAGGCGTTACCGATTGGAGAACGGAATTCGACACGAAATGGTTGTAACTTGGCTAGGGGGGTTGATCTTTATCGACCTATAGACTATCTACAAAATATCTCCTATATTATCCTCTAGTTTATGACTTCGTTGACACCTAACACTATAATTACGTAAATAGGATAAAAAGCAGTTTCAAGACACGAGATAATCTATACTACTATAATCAAGGGGTAAAATCTCTAAAACTACTGAACCAATACTGAAATTCCTTTTACCAATATATAACTGCAATATCCTTGAGTGCTCACGTACACTTATAGCAATAGGCTATAATTTATTTGCTGAATATTAATATGTTTATGTAAGCGCATCACTTCAGAACGGCTGCAACTATTTGGCTAATTCTTTTTTTTTGTTGTGTTTGTAAATGGTTGAGCTGAGTGGTGCTAATATTCGCGTCATGTCCGTGAACGGGTACTGTCAGTTGAGAATGGCCATCTTTTAGCTGCCAGTTGCTATTTTCTTAACTATATTTAGTTTTTATTTTTACTTTATTTACATTATTCTCACATGATAGCGATAAGAAACACGTAACAGATATTTGTAATTACATAACGTGATTGAAAAAAATTGTCCTTGGAATTTATTGCAAATTCTTCTCCATAGAGATCTACGCTTTGAAATGTGCAATTAGCATCTCTTTTTTTCTGACTGACTGACTTCCTGACATTTCAAAAGCACCTGTAAATGGTTTATTTGAGGTAAAATGCTTTGAATCTGTAAATCTTTTAATTCTCAGAATAAGATATGTAAAAAAAATGCAAGCAATCGATAAAAAATTACATCTATCCGGGGCGAGCAACTAGTAGCTTGTATATAGCGCAATGGCGTAAGATCTTTGAACTGCGTTTTAATAACTATACTGCTCCGTTTTCTAGCCAGCAATCTACTGCATCACTTATGTCCCATTTAGTACCTCTGCATACTTAAATACCTAATCTTATTCACTCCACACTATGTTAATGGTTTGAAGATCCTGAGCGCCATAAATTCAGATATACGCCATAAAGCGAACGTTAGTACTATTTTATGGTCTTCATAGATGGTATCCTTCGTTCTCCAGAAGTTTATGGGTTGTTAGCTATCCTTGGAATTTATAACGTGTTCCAATTATGGCGTTTAGGTAGTACTTAACAGAATTCATAATTTTCTTGATTATTTGGAACTGAATAAGATATTTACGTAATCATGATAACAAAATTGGGCGAAGGCAACCACTGACTGGATTCCGAATAGCAGGAGTCGGTGACGCGGTAGGCCCAGAAGGAGATGGCGTGACGATTTAGACAGAAAGAATTGGCCAGGAGAGGCTAAGGATAGAACGGAATGGAATAACGGAAGGGAGGCCTTTGCCCTTGCAGTGGGACACAACGGGCTCATAATAATAATAATGATAATTTTATTTACCCGTATCTTCATATCATATCATCCGATGAGTCGCTTAGCAGGGACCCTTTAGACCAGGACCTAGTCATTATCTCAATAGACATTCATCATCACCATACCAAGACAAATGAGTTTCCTTGATCTTTTCAGTCACTAGCGCCACTTTCAAACTTCCTATTATATACTCACTATTATTACTCACAATATACACACTTTATCTATTCGTTTTTTCTCTCTCTTTTATTGCATCTCCCATTATTTATCTCTACATCACCCTAAGGTAGAAAAGGCCTAAGGCATTAACTCCACCGCTGTACTTTTGTGCGTAGTGTTAAAAAAATAAATAATAATAATGGATTAAAATGTACGTTAAAATAATATAATATATAAATATATTACTCTCGCTGCAGATATGTTCAAAAGAGTTATTGTTTTTTTGTGAGTTGTGGGAAATCCTCCAATGACTTCTCGCGCTCTAGGGTAGAGTGAGAGGGCGTGTCAGAGTTTTTACTGACTAAAATCACACCTGTACCTATTCTTTAGTCGCTCTTTGTGTTCTAGGACCTAGGAGCTCCAACGATTTGCTGGCATCTATAATATAACTGAAGGATCACAAGTGGGTTGTAGTCAGTAAAAGTATGACATATCCTCTCATTCCACCTAGAGCAATTTGATTAATCATTAGAGGAATAAAAATGTTTCTCTAAATCTTTTTACACTTAGCCTACTTCATATCATCAGCCATCTTTAGAAAACATATTAAATTCAGTAACTATGTTAGTTCGTTAATTACTCGGCTTGCAAATACCGCTACAACAAAACCATCATGAAAGAATATTGCCGCTCTAGTTGGACCAGCAACGTTCCAAAAATACGAATTTTTTCGGGTAGTAAATTCATAACTTCCCTTCAGAGCTCACCGTAGTCAACCTAAATGAAATTTAATGCAGCATCCAAAAGGGATTTCCGGAGAGTTGTACTAATTGAAGGAAATATTTACTTAGGATGCTTTGAGCTCCTCGTAATTAAAATAAAGTTCCTATATTATTTCTGGTAAATGGAACTGTTTTTATTAAAATTTTCTAAAAAAAGTTTCATGCTAAGAAAAATGGTTATTTATTTACTTTTCCTATGGTATTTTCATAAATATCAAAGCATATTTCTCTACATTGCTCTGTGCTAAGGTAGGCGCCAGATAAACTTGGAATAACGGTCATTGACCCTCCTATATTTGTTGATACTTTTAATTTAAAAAACGGAAATAAAGATATAAAGCTATTTTCAATCAACATCTATCGTGATCCTTTACATTTTCTAGTAATGAAAAACCATTCATTGTTTGTTTTTAGGGTATCTACGGAGATATTTTAGAAAAAGGTCAATGTACTTTATTCCACGTATATTTGGCGCCTTGTATAGTGTTTTTTTTTTTCCTTTTTTAGTGCAAAATCGTCAAATAATTCTCTCACGCCCTAGGTTGAGCGAGAGGGAGTGTCAGACTTTTACGGACTAAACCCTACCTGTGATCCGTCAGTTACCTTTTATGGACAACCCCGCTTATATACATGTTATAATGGGATAATATATTAATTTAATTTAATATAAACTAGTTATAGCAGGACAAAAAACAGAGACAAGTTCAATGAACTATACCTAGCCACATACGAGTACAAGTCAATTATAGAACAGTGTCACGTCAACTTTAAACCACCGCTTAACTTATCTTTTGGTCCCTAAATTACAATTCCTGAGGTACCCTGTATCAGTCATTGACCTTTGCCATTCATCAACCCGCAAACGGAAAAGTGAAAAACGTAGATGTAAGCATTATAATATTGTGAAGTGACATGAATATTTTTAGGTTGAGCGCACATGTAGGACGCGTGTTTGCCAAAGATCGAGTACCCTAGTTATCGTTTTTGGTAGGAATGGTTAAACAGAAGACGGTGTTGGCTGGAACTGCTAGTGAACTGATCTTTGTTGGGAATAATGTGATATGACAGGCCGTCTTCAATAGGTTATTTCTAGGCAAACGTGATAGTGGTCGAACGCAAGGCTATCAATTAATAAATGTGCTCATAAAATATCTGGTCAGCTGACGGTATTTTCATTTTCAGTCTTATTATCCGTTCTCACTTGTGTCACTACAATGTCCGATTGTGTGCGTTACAGATCTCGCGATTCTCACTTCTCACCAAGTCTTCGGTCCACCTTGTGAGAGGCCTTCCAACACTGCGTCTTCCGGTAAACGGTCGCCACTCCAGACCATTTCTTCTGTCCCATTGACCATATGTTCTGCGAGTAATAAAATAAAATATAATTATAATTAAAGATATATTTTATCTTCATTCCTGATTCGATCACGCAAGGTAACTCTGAGCATAGCCAGAGTCTATCGCCCCTATTTTGCACATGTTAAGTATAATAGGGTATATTACTTAACCAAAATTTTTTAAAAGTGTAAACTACTAAAAAATACAAAATTTATATTCAATCGATAAGTGCCATTAAAATGCATTTAATTCCAAAAATTTTGGACGCCATAATATGTGCTGCAATACACACATGCAATATGTGTTGTAATAAAATTTCCTATTGTACAAAATTTGCCATATAGAAATTGAATTGAAAATAAACATTTTAGATATTTTTTATGAAGAAGGCTGTTTATCTCTTTTGAAACACAATACCTAATCAAATTATTGTCCTACCAAGAAACAATATTATTCCTGTCTTTTCCAGGAATTGTATTAATTCCGAGCCATCACAGTCCGTACGCCTGTCACGTTTTTTATATGAATTTAACGCAAAGGGAGACGAATTTGTGTCCTCCATTTTCCTTGTCGGTAGATCTCGGCATGTTGGATTTATGTATTTTGTACGTCATAAATGTTTTGACTAGTGCTAGTAAATCTAGCTTGTTTAGCAGGAATTTGAAGACGATCGTAAGTATTTTCTTTTGTTTTGTTTTAATACAACTAATCTAAAGTAAACCTAATAAACAATAATTACAAACTATTAATATTGTCAACAACATTTCAGCTGATAAACGCTTACTGATATAACCTTACCGTGAGCACAACGACCGGTCCCTTGTTTCTTGTATTCTGCGGACTCCCCCTGCCTTCACCGGATCATCGACCTACCTTTTAGGAGACTTTTCAGTTTTGTGTCTTCTGGTAAGCAGTCACCACCTCAACATCTATCCGCCTCATAGGCTCAGGCCATGTGCGGTGCCTCTTTTTTCGATTCAATCGCTTAGAGAAACCCCAGTGTTCAAAATGATTAAAGTACCAACTATCATATAATCTTTCATCCTCTCCGTTTAAACTCCGTTTAAAGGGATTGGAATTGGTATTCCAATCCCTTGAAGGGCACTTTTCTGTATTATTTCTGCATTTTTTTTTGTCCAACAACTTTTAACATTTCTAACTTTTTTTAGTAATAATCTAAGCTGGCCATAGTCATGGATTTTTTAAACATAAATAATATTACATCGCTTAAGCCTATAAAGCATTCTAGCATTTTAGCATTCTCATAAAAATGTATGGTACAGTTGGCTAAAAAACCAAGTTAAGTATAACGTGGGATCGCAGTCAAGCACTAGTTTATAACAATTTAAAAAAAAGTTGACTTCTTATTAAATTAGATCTCCGTATAATGCTGGATCAGCTCTAATTTAAAATATTACTATCTAAGTGCCGTCGACTGCGCTTTAATCTGGATGTAGACATATTTTATATACCACTTGAATGTACCTTTGTTTTTGAATAAATATAAATAAACTTTTAGCTGATAATTGAAATCAATTAAAACTATTGATGTTATTGTGAATGAACCTTTAAATTATTTTTAAATAATAAGTAACACCTTTATTTTTTGTTTAATTTTAATTGTTATGTTTTTGTGTAATTTATATTTGAACTCTATATTATATCTATATTTAATTTGTATTCAATAATTATATTATTGACTTTTTACACGTTGGTTGTTTGAACTGTTAGTGCAGAGATTTATAAATTGTAATAAATAGTCTTGAGAAAAACGTTACACACTAGGTAATTATTTATACTGACAAATGTCGAGCAATTCTTATATTTCTCATGGACTAATATACAGAATACATGCAACATAATCTTGTAGATTATCTCATCTGACCTCTACAACGTAAAAGGCACCCAAGAGTCTATCGTGTCAGAATTAAGCATTACAAATTTAGAGCCATTAGTTAATTTCCAAATAATTTACGTAGTGTGTCCATTTGGCCAGCAGACCATTGCTAATGACACAATGTACTGAAACTGACGGCTCTGTAACAAAATTATACATCAAATTGAATCTATCATCCACTATTGTACATTATATTTATTACTAGCTTTTGCCCGCGACTTCGTTCGCGTGGAATAGGGACTTTTGACCAATAGATGGCGCTGTATGTCCGGAATAAATTTTATTTTTATTTTTTTGTAATAAAAACTATTCTATGTCCTTTCTCAAGTTTCAAACTATGTCTGTACCAAATTTCACACAAATCGGTTCAGTAGTTTAGGCGTGAAGAAAAGACAGACAGACAGACAGACAGAAAGACAGACAGACAGACAGAGTTACTTTCGCATTTATAATATTACATAGTTTGATGAATACAAAATTATTTGCAAATATTGATTGGTCTAGTAAGAACGTCATTGAAATGGAGACTTGCTGGAGCTTAGGTTGGCCGCATATTTGCACAGTTTTCTAAACATTGTACAGATTATATGATAGACAGAACTCGTGATCCTAAAACGCAAAGGGCAATTGAAGACAGGTGTGGTTTAAAGAGATGTTATATGACCGTAGGGGCCCAGCGGGGCCGTTGTCCGCTAGGGCCACGGAGAATTTCTCAAAGGGATACCGTGGTCCTAAAGTGCAAAGGGTAACTGAAGGACACAGGGGTAGTTTCAGTCAGTAAAGGTTTGAAACACCCTCCTGCTCAGCTCTGGAGTGAGAGAAGATACGAGCACTAAAAAAAAAAAAAATAATAATAAAAAAAATATTTGAACCTTTATCATCCAATCACATCCTCCGCTCTCGGGCGGAGCGAGAGATAGTGTCAGATTTTTACTGACTAAAAATCCACCCTGTTCCTTCTTTTCCTTTTGTACCGGGGCTGAGTCTTCCTTTCAGAATCAGAATCTTGGCCCCAGTAGGTTTCGACCCTGCTAGGCCCCTACGGTTGCTGAGATCTCCTTGAAGCGCGCGTGAACCACTACGCGCCGGCGATGACTTGTGCTCGGTCCAGACGGTTACCGGACAGTCGGACGGAGAGCTATTTGAACCTTTACCTAGGAATTACTTCTGCATCAAGGGTACACACACAAAAAACAATGCTCGATTCTACTAAAAAATAAAAGTAAAATGCTTGTGGCTTTGTATTTTTTTTTAAACAGTCAGAAAAGTATATTTTATTTTCGCATGTTGACTCAAGCTTCGATCTCGAACTTTTTTGGGATCTAAGGTCGGGGCTGCTGATGTTGTCTCTTGCAACAACTTAGCTTCCCTATATAGGAGGAGGCTAAAATCTTGTATCGACTGCAGGTAATTGAGTGACATATTTATACTAAACTATTTAGAGTCGTTTTTGTAGTCCAGAGTCAGTGTTTAATTATTATAAGTGTTTTCTGTAACAGTAATGACATTATCACAAAGTGATAAAACTCTTTGAAGTAAATCAAGATTTAAAAATAAAAAATACTCAAGCTTGGAAATAGTCACTAGTGAGAGAAAGTTTGTCATTTAAACTGAGGCGAAATTTACCCGAGCCGCAGCCGAGGGTGTTAAGGAGTCGAGCGCTGCAGTGGTTAATTTCCACGTGTATCAAACGACGTTTTTCAACATACTTACGAAGAAATAAACAAACGAGGGTTGATCGACGACCCGTGGGGGCTACGCGGCGACCAGCCAGAAACTCGAGCTCGCGCATTTTTACCGCACTAGTGCAGAAAACAGTAAATGGCGTGCCTGAAAGCGGTAGGGATAGGAGTGAGTTTTCGAGTAAGTATATTGAAAATTAATTATGGATACTTTACCATTCGAAACAAATAACTTAATCACCTGTAAATTATTTCATCGATAGTAGCAAATCTGCGGCCAGCCTTAAATTGCTTTATAATAATTTGCTATTATTATTCTCGCTAGATGTTATTGGAAGTTGATTCTCGGTTCGGAATCTATTTAAGAAAGTTATGTTCGATAATCTGCTAAGACATATACATATAATTCAAAGAGGCCAGAGGCTCCAGACAAAGTAATATTACTGGCAATAATGGTTGTTGCCAGGTGTTGTAGGGGTCGGCCTTTTTTTATGGTTGATAAATTTGCGCTTGATTGCTATCACACCTGATGGAAAACGATGATGCGGTCGACGATGGAGCGCGCTTACCTAGAAGAAACCTATTCACTCTTGTCTTAAAGACTCCCGGGTTGTAGCCATCAGTAAAACATAGATTCCGTCAAGGAATTCCACTCCTTAGCTGTACGCACAATGAATGTGTTCCCAAAAAGTTTTGTGCGTATAGGTGGGATGTCAACCATATACCGGTGGCGCATCGCCGTACGCCTAGTGGTCCGATGATGAAATGGGCTAGGCGGAATTAGGTCATGCAATTCCGACGCACACTCTCCGAAATGCAACCGGTAGAAAACCGACAGGCTAGCAACACGGCGTCGATGCTCAAGACTTTGAAGCCTCAACTCGACGAGTGCAACATCGCCAATGATCCTCCTGGCTCGCCTCTCAACTTCGATCGAACTTGCGCTTGATACGCACGATTGAGACGAACAGTTTGAGCAGCTGTTCCGGCATGAAGTACTGTCTGACCTTTGCGAGGATTCCCAGCTTTTTTGCTGCCAGTTGAGCCTTTGCGTCGATGTATGGCCCAAAGTTGAGTGTTGATGTCAACCTAACACTAAGAAGATCAAGATGTTCGGCTATTGGCACGGTTACACCCTGGAAAGTTGGCCTCTAGTCTAGTTGGAGGAAGCTACCAGTATTTTACAATATATGGATCGCCTTCCTATCTGATCTTTACGACCCAATAATTAAAAATAATAAAAAATAATAAGTGATAAGACCTGTCATACTGTATGGATCAGAATGTTGGGCTGTGAAAAAGACTGATGAAAAAAGATTGCATGTAGTGGAGATGAGAATGTTGAGAGGGATGTGTGGTGTGACGAGAATGGATAAAATGAGAAATGAGATAAAGTTTGAAAGTGGCGCCAGTGACTAAAAAATTAAAAGGCAATCGTTTGTCTTGGTATGGTCATGTGAAGAGGAGGGATGAAACGCATGTTACTAAAAAAGTTCTGAGTGTACTAAAAAGTTATGTAGATGGAAATAAAAGATGGATGGATAGTGTGAAGAGTGATGTGAAAGAAAAGGGAGTTAGAGATAGTTTGACGGATGACAGGACAGAATGGAAGAAAAAAACATGTTGCGCTGACCCCAAGTAATATGGGAAAAGGGCAGGAAGAAGAGGAATTGTTAAACACGAAACCCCTTGGCAAAAATGAAGGAACATTCCCGGCTCTTGGCTACCCTAGACGACAGTCAAAGACGAGAAAGTAAAAGCCAGAACCAATGGTTTATCATAATGTCCAAGTCACGCAAGAATCTTGATTAAGATGGGCAACCCTTGGCAGTTATTGAGTAGGTTACGAAATCCTTAAGAAATAACCTCTTCCTTTTTGAAGTCGGTTAAAAACAAACCACAGTCTAGAATGTTTTAAAACAACGTCCACGTGTTTCAATTCACAGAGGACCTATAGTCTAAGTACGCCATAGTCGTACTGTCGTTCAATATGGTAATGTATCCAAATACGTTTTCTCTTAGTCTCTGCTAGAATAGAGAGCTTTGAGTCAAGTATTTTTTCGCTTTATAGCACCTCTACAAAATCCAAATATTCTTTTGTTTAAAATTCGAACCTGGTTTCTGGATTTGATTGAAACATTACTTATCTGCGTACCTAAGTACCTAATGTTTCAGTAGTGTGTTAGGTAACCAGCCTCCACAAGATAATTGAATCATATCTTTTTATATTCTATGCTTTCTTGTCATGTTGAGATAATACCATAATACTTTTAGAAATACGAAATAAAAATATTGTTTTCTGCCGTATGATGGTATCAATCTTGGTCTTTCGAGCCGGATGACATCATTACGACTGAAGACTAGAATTTATTATAATGTAGTGTCGTTTTTAATGTTGATAGCACAGTAACTTTAGTTCATGTCTTTTATTAGGGTTCCGTACCTCAAAAAGAAAAAACGGAACCCTTATTGGATCAATTTGTGGTCCGTCTGTCGGACTGTTTGTCAGTCTGTCAAGACCCTTTATCTTGGGAACGCGTAGAGGTATCGAGTTGAAATTAATAGCATATATACCAAAGTCTGTGGAATCTTGAAGCTGTGAAAAAAAACAATTTTCTAAATTAACTATAATAGAAAATTCATAAGGTACTTCCCGTTGACTCAGAATTCTGAATATTGGGCATAAAGCAAGGTCTTATAGTCGTATGTCTTGTATTTTGTATTTGTATTTTGTATTTATAGCACAAGTACAGGAATTAATCTGAAAACTGTAAATTAGTTGTTGCGACACAACAAAAAAAATAATGCGTTTCGGAAAAAAGTGTGTACGGAACCCTCAAGGCGCGAGTCCGACTCGCAGTTGCCCAGTTTTTATTTTTTTGCGCGTTTTCTACAGTAAAAGTTGTTTGGTACTTACTTTATTTTAGTTGAATATGTAAAACGTACAGTATCTTTCAGACTGTCGCCGCTCGATACCGCGTTCCGACCCATTTCATTATTTATCCTTATTGTTCCCATTTCACGTCCACTACTTAAACTAGTCCAGACTCCAGATTTTGGGTTCCGTTGTTTATTTTACTTAAGCTATGGATATCTGACATTTATTCGTAGAGGCCAGTCGAATTTCTCGCCTTATTGTGAGTAATATCGGCCCATTATTGGCCCTATTGAGTCGGGCTGGATGATATACTGATATTACGTTAGTAAAGTTTTTGGGAGGATCGGCACGTCATAAGTTATGTGGATGTAGTTAGTCTGTGATATATTTTAAACTGAGACCTTCGAATCCCCTGGTACTCTAGGTGAAAGAAAGGTTTCTTTTTTTTTAGGTGGGTTATCATCCCATGGCTTCTCACGCTCTAGGGTGGAGCATGAGGGCGTGTCAGACTTTTATGAAATAAAACCATACCTGTGTTCCTTCTTTGCCTTGCGTTTCAGGACGCCGAGGTTCCCATTTCGGACTACCCATGAGGTGAAAGAGTTGCATGGCGATTTAAAAAAAAATCGTGTCAAAATAAAACCATCATGTTAACAGAAGAGTCACTACGATAAGAAGAGATACTAGCACTCGCTAGCACTTTGCCAGTAACTTCGGTCGCGAGAGTGTTTTCATAATGATAAATGATAAATGAACATTTGGAAAGGACATTTGGATAGGCCACAATTCATTGGATTTAAAATGTATACAGAACGGATTTAAGAACACATATCGTCCCTTAGGTAACGACACCGCATAAGACATTTTTACCAACTCTACAGGAAACGAAAAAAACTGTGCGGTGTTGAGAGGCCAGCCGACTTGCACGGTATTAATACTTTTAGAATTATAGCTTCTGATTGGCTGAAATCTATATCATGTGACCAATGGTTAGACACACAATGAGTAGTTCCATCTGAAGGCATTCAAATGTAAAAACCGACAATTTTCGACTTGAGCGTTGTTGTAAGCTGGGACGACATAAAGACAACCTCTTAAAAAATCTGCTCGCCACATCATTTCTTTGGTATTTCAGCTATAGCGGAATAAGAAGTGGTGCAATAATTTACCCAGTGCCACACCTGTATATTATGTTTGAAGTACTCGAGTTTGAATAATAACATGGAAAAATAAAACTATTACAGGCCAAATTAGGGCCATTATAGTAAGGGAAATTGCTAAGAAAATCCATTACTGCGTTTGACAAAAGCAATAACTCGCAGTCAAAAGCGAGTTACTTTGAGCAAAGCTCAAAGCAGTCCGCTGGCTAGCTAATTATGTTTGCTAAGTACAGACTTCAGAATGCAGGTTATTGTTCCATAGATCTATGTTAAGTTAAATCACACTGCAATAGTTCGGCTTTGCTTATCTACATATTTTGTTTAAGTGTTTGTAGGTGTATTTGTTTTTGAAATTGCGAAGCAATAACAACGCGACGCGGCGGCTCTGTCCAACGTGCGCGCGAAGTCGCCCCTTTTGTCACCATTTCATTTTTTGGTCCGATAGATGATTTCAGGCTGTTATATAATATATGTTTAAAGCAAAGAACTCTAATTGCTGCGATGCAGGATTTCGTTTTTTTCATATAGTTCTTATGTGGCGCCATAAATGTCGCTACAATATAAAACAAATCACCGCAACGCAAGGATTCATGCAAAAATATCAAACAAACTGCTTGCAACCGCTTCGCTTCGCTTATCGCTGCACCGCACCCACGTGTTTCAACTATTTGTTCCATTCACGCTGCGTTGTTTCGTGATCATGTTGAATCGCCTAATGCATGCCATGTATGTGCGTCAATCAATCTACCTAGCACTTTTCCAACAGTGTTAGAGGCGGTTTCCTGTCTTAGCAGATGAACCTGAGAGCTAGTGCTTTACACGGAGTGATTGAGAGAGAAAGTTATCTAACCTCCACAACCCAGTAACTGGGTAACTTGGCACAACTTGGCAGAATGGTGTCGGATTCCTTGGCTTGGTACATTTGCAGTAGATTAATAATAACCTCCCGCATGTCGATCCATACTGACACATTTATCTGACTATGCTACGGCTGTAGGAATAAATAAAGGCAATTTGGTCAAAGCAATACTTACACAGAAGACAGCTTTGCCTTTGGCTTTCTATCTTCTTTATCAATCCATGCCGAACTTAGTTGACTTATTAGATTTCTCTACAAAACAAATTAGTTAGACGATTTGGTATTTACATTGGATTTTTGAGTTGTGCAGGAGAGCCCTGGTGTACTGGTACTTAACGTCTAAGGATTGAAATATGATAGTCTTTTTTATTTTAGAATTTATTTTTTGTTTTCGAGGGGAAACATTCCGACTTTACTCAACCGGACTTTAAGGATAAGTCCGGGAAGTATGTGATTTAAAAATCCTCCTAAAAGTCTATTTTTACGTGGTACTTTAGTCCTTACTAAAACCAACCTTGTGTTTACCGTTAGTACATAGAAAGGACCCCTTAAAAGATCATTTCGGTTCAGAACCCCTTCTCTGTAACACCTGTTAGGGCATATCATTGAGAAGACTGTACAAGCGATTGTACTAATTAAAATACCAAGTCACAATACAAGAAAAACCAAAAACATATTCCATTAAAACGTTCTGAAGCTAAAACATCCTTCGTCAAAGTCTGACCAATGACATTTATTTAGCTTCCGCTATACTCATCAGGAAAACAAGACATAGGAAGCTCAAAGGTAGTCAAGAAGCTTGGACGTTGAGCCGTAATCAATCATTAGCTCGATGATCCGGCATCACTTCACTTGATACGCCACATCATCAATCACACGAGAACTATCCGAGACCTAGTGTATCTAGATGAGCTAACAAAATAACTAAATTGTATTGATTATTTTACATTATAAGAACAATAATAATTTATTTAAAGACTACATGGGTCCAATGGTTAGTCAATAACTTAATCTAAAGCCGCACTAACAATTGCAACTAGTGCTTGATCACTGGCGCATCATGTGACGTAGTTAAGCTGAAAGGACCTAATCCACTGTTTGGTCGGAATTGAGTTAAGTATGCCATCATACTTCTGAGGGTCGAATCTATCATACAGTGAAGACTTTATTTTCGAAATGTATATAGAAACTATTTTTTTTACTACCCCGACTCATCCCACATGTATGAAGAGCACGAAAAAAAAATTTGCTGAACGAACCCAACCTGCTTGAATTGTTTCTGAGTAATGCAATTTCTATGTACGTATTCTTAAAGATAATTTATCAGATAAAACTCAAACAGTTTGGGTCCTTTCTGAGAATTAAATTTTGCCTAACAATTTAATCTTGAAAATCACTGAAACGACTTAAACAATTTGGGTCGTTTCTGTGTTTTAGGTTTACTGCAAACGAACTTCTGTTTTTGTTTATTAGAAACGACTCAAAACACTTAGGCTATTTCAGAAAAAAGGTTTTATATGAAACATCCATACAATTCAATTTAATCAAGAAACGAGATACACATCAAATACGAGCGGAAGAACTCCGTAATAAAATGTCTGAATACTTGGCGCGGGCAAAAATAGATCCAAAATTTGAATGTATTACCTACGATCTAGAAAAAACGCTACCTCTACCCCGTATACCGACTAACATTGTGTTTTATAAACGTCAGCTATGGGTTTATAATGCTGGGATCCACGTTGGCTCTAGCGATCAAGGTAGATGTAATATCTGGGTTGAAGGAGAAGCCGGAAGAGGAGCCCAAGAAGTTGGGTCTTGTCTAATTAGTTTCATTAAAAACCATCTGAGGGATGGTGTAGAAAACTTAGTTCTTTGGAGCGATTCCTGTGGGGGACAAAATAGAAACATTAAAATAGTGCTAATGTTGAAAACTGTACTAAATAGACATTCGAGCCTAAAAACAATCACGTTTAAATATTTAGAGTCTGGACATTCTTTTCTCCCTAACGACACAGACTTTAGTAAAATAGAATGTGAGCTAAAGAATCATGAAAGAGTTTATACGGCAGAAGAATATATAAATATCATGAAAATCGCTAAAAAGAAAAACCCTCTTCGCGTAACTAGAATGAAAAGTCAAGATTTTTTAAGCAGTAAGAAAATTGAGAAGAAAGTTATAAATCGTAAAATATGTATAAAT
Source organism: Mythimna pallens (assembly GCA_961205895.1). Taxonomy (NCBI): domain Eukaryota; kingdom Metazoa; phylum Arthropoda; class Insecta; order Lepidoptera; family Noctuidae; genus Mythimna; species Mythimna pallens. The sequence continues at coordinate 8,387,295 of OY540831.1, read as the reverse complement.
AAAAATAAAATTAACTGGCTGATTACAAAACAAATTATTTTGAAAAAAGATGATCCCTACTTAATTACCATGATATCAGACAGTGGAGAGATTCAAACCTTAGATGTATCGAAAAAGATCAAAGGTGTTTTGATCAAATTTTCAGAAAAAGATTTCGAAATCCTGTGGCCTCAAGGAAAGGCTATTGCCGAAGCAAAGCTAGCAGATCTCAAATCTATGTATAATTTGATACCCGAAGATTGCCACGCGTTTTATAATAACCTCACAGGAACGGACATAAACGAAGATGTAGATGGATATGGACCAACATTGGATTTTGATTTGGAGGAAGAATAATGAAGTTCTCTATGCCCATGTCTGTACCGTTTTTAAGTTTATTTTATTTTTTTCTGTGTCAAAGAGAGCATAATGAAGCTGATTGAATACATTATTTTTTAATAAATATTTAATTTTATTTTTAATAAATTATTTTGTGGCTTGAGTTTTTTCTGAGGAATTAAAATTTTTTACGACTTCTTTAAAAATAGCTTTTCTTTGTAAGGACTCAACCCACACTTTGCTTAATATCTCAAAACCTATTGAAAAAAATAATGTTTATATTACGTTAACAATTACAATATTAGACTACTAGAATAAAAAAAAAACATTCTGAAAAAAAAGAATGTTCCTCTTAGAGCAATTACAGCTGAAACTTCAAACGCCCATTACTCAAAAGTGACTTGATGTGGATTAGGTCCTTTCTGCTTAACTACGTCCGTTTATCGGCTGAGGTTCGAAGAATGCCATTGGAGCTGGTCCTAGATCTGCTAAGCAACGAGGCAGATTTCTTCCTTACTATAGCGTGGAAATCATCTACACGCGCTAAAGCGAACATACTCGATGCACTGCAGTATCTAGGGACCCCCAACAGCACCCTGAAACCATTATTATATTGGATCCGCAAGGCATCTAAAGCCTTCCCCGTATCATGATGCTAGGCCAAAAATGTTGTCAATTTGCACATTGGCCCTTATACATAGGACCCACATCGATGGGTCCTATGTCGGTTGCGGTGTGCGGTCGGGAGCGTCATACTCACTCAAACATCATAGTGAGCATGACGCTCCCGACCGCTGTAGGACTGATATAACACAAAACAAGGACGAATAAATGAAAATTAATCAGCTATTACTAAAGATCTATGTTTCCTGATAGCTACAATCTAGGAGTTTTTAAGTCAAGAGTAAATAGGTTACTCTAGGCAAGCCTGCTCCATCGTCGGCCATATCATCGCTAAGTGATTTATGGTGAGATAGTGCTCAAGCGCAAGCCTAAACAAAACACAATTGTTCCGTACACACACACACACCAAATACACGTTTTTTGCGAAATACACGACCGTATCTTTTTTTCGTAAATTCACAACCTTGATTTTTTCACGGTTTCAAGGGACCGCAGATCTGTGTATAAGGTTTTGATTTCAACTCGATACCTCCACGTGTTCCCGTGATAAAGGGTCTTGACAGACAAACAGACAGACGGACAATAAAGTGATCCTATAAAGGTTCCGTTTTTTTCTTTTGAGGTACGAACCATAAAATGAAATAAAAATGGTAAATTCGTGGTATTTATTTTTTTATATACAAAGGTATATAATGCGTCCACCGTTATTATGTACTGTTTAGTTTAAGTTCAATGAAATCGTTTCCAATATGTGCTCCAAACATCAATCCAATCTACCTATTACCCATAATGAACAACCTTTCAACAAAATCATCCTAAAAAGAGATTTAATAACCAAATTGATTCGATACGATATAATATTCGAATATAACCTTGACAAAGACTCTTGGTAATACATTCCGACCAAACAGTTTGGTAAATTAAGTGAACCAGAAACGTTCTGATGTATCAAATGGTCTTCCAGCTAATTAGGCAAAGGGCTATGTGGAATCAGGCGAAATTGAGGACGCCATCATTGATTTTGACAACATCCTGTATTTATTGAGATATGTGGATGGTGCAATTGAAACATATTTTTCTGTAAATGAAAATTTGCGATTCTAATTAAATGAATATAAATTTTCTAATAACTAAACATTTTAAGTTTTGTTCGGTTAAGATTCAAATTGGTGGTTTTCAGGTGGGAAATCATCAAATTATACAATAACCTGCTTCAAGTGAAGCTTGAGGGTATATCTGGCTTTTACTGATACAACATAGTCAGTAAGGCAGTGTGTTTGTACTACAAGTGGAGCTTGAGGGTATATCTGGCTTTTACTGACTACAACATAGTCAGTAAGGCAGTGTGTTTGTACTACAAGTGGAGCTTGAGGGTATATCTGGCTTTTACTGACTACAACATAGTCAGTAAGACAGTGTGTTTGTACTACAAGTGGAGCTTGAGGGTATATCTGGCTTTTACTGACTACAACATAGTCAGTAAGGCAGTGTGTTTGTACTACAAGTGGAGCTTGAGGGTATATCTGGCTTTTACTGACTACAACATAGTCAGTAAAGCAGTGTGTTTGTACTACAAGTGGAGCTTGAGGGTATATCTGGCTTTTACTGACTACAACATAGTCAGTAAGGCAGTGTGTTTTTACTACCTCAATACACCCACATCAAATATCCACACTGAGAGTGGTGAATCTTTTTATGTTTCAGAAGGAAATCGTCGAATAACTCTTTCTCCTCTAGGTGGAGTAAGAGGAAGTATCAGTTGGACTTTTACTGTCTAAAGCTTACCCGTGTTCCTTTAGTTGCCCTTTGTGTACCAGGACTACAGTAACTCTTTCAAGTAATCCCACAGCCCTGGTAGGTATCAGCCTTGGCAGGCGTTAAGACTCCTGCGATCACTTTAATGGTGTTAGTAAAGGAACAGACGGCTTACAACATTTTTCGATGCCATATTTTGAAGTTTTTTTTTTCGTGTTGGAAAATCATTTAGTGACATCCCCCGCTCCTGGGCGGGGCGGGAGATAGTATTAGACTTTTACTGAATAAAAACCTGTTTCTTCTTTGCCATTTTTCCGGGGCCCCGGGGAACTCTTTCGCATCACCCATGGCCACAGTAGGCTTCGACCCTGCTGGGCCCCTACGGTTGCTGACATCATCTTGAGGCGCGCGTGGAACACTACGCGCCGCCGACGACTTGGGCTCGGTCCGGACGGTTACCACGCCATCGGACGGCGAGCTGCCCATTGTTCGCCGTCCGCAAGCCCGCGCCTACGGTGGCCGTAAATCAGGATCGGAATCCGGTGGCTGAGGCACAAGGGCCATTGCATCGCACGTGTACGTGCGGCCTCCTCATTTGCTAGCATTACTGCTTCGCAGAAGGAGGCGATCACTTGCCAGTCCTCCTCGCTCCGGACCATGGTCTGTACTTTGCCCGGATATTTTGAAGTTGACGTTACGCTTGCATCTAAAAATGTCAATTAATTAATCTGTCCAGTCTGGTCCCAACTAATTTTGGGTTAGCTCCATGTCAAATTGGATGCAGCTGAAAAGGACCTTCACAACCCAGTGGCGAAAACCCCTTCTATAAGACTGGATTTTTTATATCCAGGCTTGCTCCAACTCCTAAAATAACTCGAAATAACCTAGTCATTTCCAGCAGCTCTCTGTATCCGTGTAAAAAGCGGTAGTGACGTAAAATCAGATGATCGTAGCGCGTTCAAACTGCACGTGAAAGCTTTGTAATGGTCGGCCATAGGATGCCTAATTAGCCCGTCTGTGTAGTCTTAATAGTTCAAAGCTAGTGAGATAGGAGATGGGTTTGTGGTTCTGTTACTTATCTACCTACTTTATATTATGTGAATTTTAGGGTTAGCATTTGAAAGTCTGATTGTGCGAAAAATAGTTTGTTTGTGCAAACGCATATGAGCTATGAAGGTATTTGTAAAACTGTACTTGTTTAAAAGTTTTTTTAATTTGGACCTTAGGGTATTGATTGCTGTGGTGGCAATCTCTTGCATCCAGCCCTAATTCAGACTTTACTTACAGATTACTGCTTCCAACTGCTGAAGCAGTAATGCAAGCAAAGGAGGTGGTGTAAACCACGAGCTTATGTCCCAGCTGCCACTGGAGATGTCCAAACTGTCGGGAGTCGCAAGGTGATTCCCAGTCCCCACAGGTGCGACCGCGTGAGCTCACTATCCGATAAGGAGCAGGCTCGGGTCCATGGCACGTTGGGTTTAAAAAGATATTAGCCTTGGCCTCGGTTGACTTTTTCGAATTATTATAATTTTATAATAATTCGAAAAAGTCAAGGATTTACAGAGCACTAAATATTGCCAGTTGTAGTTTATGAGCGTAGGATTAAAAATGTTTTTAACTAGAAAAGTTGGGTAACAGAATTTAAAGGCTGTGATATCGTTAAACCTAACCCAATAAAAATTGTTCTGGTTCAACTCATCTGCATAGCTTTCTAGGGAATACAGACCTCGTAACTACGCTTCATGAATATTGTGTTGGTAGATTTAGAATCTAGGAGAAGGATCACTGTATAAATTAAGTGAAAACTAGGTTAGATATCTAGTTAAGATTTATCAACTTTATAGTTTGCAGATTCATGCAGCTGACCTGAATCCTCTCGAAGTATGTTTTAACAACTTTGAAAAATTTTGCTCTATAAGAAAAGTTTGCAAGACTTCTCATTTCCATTCGAGCTGTGAATAATCCATCGGAAAACGTTGGATGGCTTCCAATATGGGCCATTATGAATGTATTTATGTATGCTTAAATAATAATGGTTGAGTTGGCGACATTAGAGAAACCGCAGGAAGGAATTGTGAGATAAAGATTGTTCTTGATAATGAATAGAGAGGAATGCTCGAGTGGGGTTGAATTAGCCCTACAAAATTTCGATCACGGCGGTCAATCTTAACAGAGCTTAAACAATTGCAAAAGAGTTCAATTGATATATTCAGTGCACTAGTATATATTTATAGAGGTGCACTATTTCATTCGCCATCATCGTACTCCGTTGGGAAGGAAATTCGACCGAACTGATTGGAGATTAGGAGCTTAAAAGCACAAAGGCGATTGGAAATACTTTTACCAGGTACTGGCAATAATTCTATCAAATATTGTCAATACTTTTATAAGTTATTACCTATTTTAAAATAAGGGCGGGGACTTCATAAAGCCAGGATATGGCAGAACAAGGTTCATCATGTCAAATCAAGTCCAAACCAGCTTTAAAGAAATTTACCACAATAGTGAGATCTCTAACACGATTTTGCAATGACTTTGGAATGCTAATATAAAGCCTTTTAGGCCAGTGAAGCCTAGGCCCTAAATTGCTCAGAAAACATTGAGATACCAGGATAAGTTTGTTCGAGAACACAGCCGATGGTCAGATGAAAATTGGTTCAAGGTTACGTTTTCCTATGAGTCCAAATTTTTATTTACACACGATGGGAGACGACAAATATTTAAACGACCAGGAGAATGGTATCATCAAGCGTGTTTTGAAGAAAAAGTGCCAATCCGTGGAGGATTAATAAATAATGGGATTGGATTATCTTCAGAAAGTAACTCAGAGTTAGTGGAGATAGAAATAGAAATGCGCGATAATGCGCAGCCACATAGTGCTCATTTCGTTCATTTGATTAATGCGTATATTCAAAAAGTTAGTATTGCATGGAAATAAAAGAAATAAAGAAAGAAAAATATTTTATTTGGCACACATGAACAAATCGCAACCCAAATTTCAATGTCATACAATATACATGGAACGGGCCCAGGAGATGCATTAGACAACGCACTTCACCTGCCTTACACGAGTTAAAGAATGGTATCATCAAGCGTGTTTTGAAGAAAAAGTGCTAATCCGTGGAGGATTAATAAATAATGGGATTGGATTATCTTCAGAAAGTAACTCAGAGTTAGTGGAGATAGAAATAGAAATGCGTGATAATGCGCAGCCACATAGTGCTCATTTCGTTCATTTGATTAATGCGTATATTCAAAAAGTTAGTATTGCATGGAAATAAAAGAAAGAAAGAAAGAAAGTAAGAAAAATATTTTATTTGGACACATGAACAAATCGCAACCCAGATTTCAATGTCATACAATATACATGGAACGGGCCCTGGAGATGCATTAGACAACGCACTTCATCTGCCTTATACGAGTTAAAGAATGAGAATGTAAGAAAAAGTCAAACGTAGACCACAATCGTGTAAATAGTGAAGTGAAACGAGAGTGAGACAGGGTCGTGAAGGATATACAAAATATTAAAACGACAAAAAAACTGGGTAAGTGTGAATCGTACTCACGCACTGAGGGTTCCGTACAAATTTAGCTATGTCAATAGTTCAATTCCTATAAGGAGACTCGAAGATTTTTCCGAATCTCATTTTTTTTTTTGTGACGTAACAATAAATTTGATGCTTTCAGATTTATTCCTATACCTGGGCTATAAGACCTTGCTTGGGTCAACGGGAAGGTCCCTATGAATATTGATTCCCTTGAAAGTGTCGAAATATATACTTTTTTACGACATAAACGGCCATATCTTTTTTTTTCGATAACTTAAAAGTTTGATTTTTTCACAGCTTTATAGGAGGGCAAAACTGAGTATACGGTTTTAATTTGAACTCGATATCTCCTAGATATCTCTGTCGAGATAAAGGGTCTTGACAGACAGATAGACAGACCGACAGACCACAAAGTGATCCTATAAGGGTGGTTCCGTTTATTCCTTTCGAGGTACGGAACTCTAAAAAAGATAAAATAAACTGTGATACGTTAATTGCAGAAGTTTTTCGTATTTTATAGCTTTTAATTAAATTAAATAATTATACTATATGTGGTATGTATTTTATGTAGTACTTAGATAGTGAACTACATGACTAGATTCCACCATCGGACAACCCGACGTTAATACTTCTACGGTCCGGACTAAGCGTTTCGCTTCGTCTTTTATAACACTTACATCGAAAGACTGGAACAATTTTTCTGTTGCGGTCTCCAAGTCCGATTATAATTTAGGTGTCATCAGGGCTAGAGTGAATAGGCTCTAAATAAACTGATGCGCTTCACCATCAACGATTGCATCACTGCTTACCAACAGGGGGGATTGCAGTCAAGCACTACTTAACGTCAATTAAAAAAGAAAAATATACTACAGTTTCACGAATTTATCTTATGTATTTAAGTAACTATCACAGATTTAGACTGGCCTGTTGGTCTAGTGGTTAGTGATCCTGACTGCTATACCGGAGGTTGTGGGTTCGATTCCCACCCAAGACAAATGTTTGTGTGATGAGCACGATCATTTGTTCTGTGTCTGGGTGTAATTTATATATAATACCTATGTATATATTTAGAAATATATAAGTATGTTTATCAGTTGTCTAGTACCCATAACACAAGCTCTGCTTAGCTTGGGACTAGACGGCGTTGTGTGATAGTTGTGGAATATTATTATTATTTCCTTTATTCGAAGACCAATACCATATTACAATTACCAATTACCATATAAATTACATTTTTAAATATTTTTTTAAACAAGATCATACAAAAAAAAAACATTTAAAAATATAAAAAATAGTACCCCACCGGTATCGGGAACAGGGTCCAAGCTACCGGTGGTCAGGGCTCCAGAGAAAGGAACCTTCTAACAATGCGAGCCGTGTCCAGGAGTACCGCTTTCTGAATCAAGACCTTGATCCAGTCGCCTAACGCGAGCCTCCTAAGGTGTTGGTCGAGGCTCTTGGCTATTAAGCCATTGCCCGACACGACTATCAGTACAATGATCGCCGAGTCCACATCCCACATGTCGACAACCTCGCGAGCCAAGTCAATATACTTGATTTGTTTATCTTTCTCGGCTTTCACGAGGTTCTCGTCATGCGGAACGGATATGTCAACAATTATTATTATTATTATTTTATTAACGACCTGAAATGCTTGCGGTTCAGTATATATTGGCACATAAAGGGTTAGACAAAAACGCTACAATGTTTTGATTGGAACATGTAAAGGTCGCAGGTGGCCCATCGACCTTTGGGGCCAGTTTCTTGGATTGAAAAAGAAAATGACGGTCAGAAAGCACTTAAGGATGTCATAAAATCGACCTCTTATATCCCGAATAGTCGAGAATGGTAGTTTTTCGTGTGAATTTGATGTCTCACAGGATTATGAGATTGGTTTAACATATTTGAAAGTTTTGCGTTCTAAGGGATAAACATAATCTTTTTTTTTAATATATATATAATATATACATACCTATTTTTTAATAAGTACAATAAATGGGGTCATACCCAATAGTGGTCTTTTTTGTAGTCAAAAGTAAAAAAAAAAAACAAAATACCGAAAAATGTCCACGAACATTTGTCATAATTGGTAAATTCGTAATAGAATCAATCATTCATAACACTTGCTACTGCGTAGTGTTTTCCGTTTTGATCGTCATTTATTCATCCATTATCAATAGCCTGTACAATAGTGAAATCTAAAATGTCACTCAATATAATATAATGAGTGACATAAACAAATGTCCATAACTTGGCTGTTTTTTGAGACTCTACTTAAATAATAATAAAACCTTTTCTAATAAGCCCTATAAGTATTTGTACTAATTAAAAATTTGTGGTGTATAATATATATACTCATTTATTCTACCTCTAAAATTTACTGATTATTTTAATTGTGAATATTCACATATTAAAAAAATAACTAACTAAAGTTCATTTTTTAATCTGAGATAACAATTTGACAGGCCCAAATGTCAAACTCGAGAAATATGTTGTAGCTTTTTGATTAAAAGTGAAAAGTAATTTGATGACTTCAACCACAAAAAAAAAGCAAAAATCAACCAACCCAGCTATTATCAGGATATTGTTCTACTGTGTAGTACCGAAAGTTTAGAAATTTACGTTGACGTTCACTGATCGCAATAGGCCTCTCCCAAGTGCCTTCACAACGAACGGTCCTGAGCATTCACATCCATCGGATTCCTACGACCCTCACCAGGTCATTGGTCCACCTTGTGAGAGGCCTTCCTGCGTCTTCTGCGGCACTCTAGAACCTTTCTGCTCTATCGACCATTTCTTCTGAGCATAACCCTTTGCATTACCCTTTGAGTGTCTTTAAGCCTTCTGATGAGGCCCGTTGTGAGCAACCACGTTTTAGAGTCATATGTGATCGCTGGTAACACGCACTGGTACGCACTTTCGTCTTGAGATACGGTGGTAGGTTTGATGATCGACGTACGGCGAGTATCGACCCTTACTTTGTTAAAACCTCTACGGTCCGGACTAAGCGTTTCGCTTCGTCGTTTATACCGCGTACATCGAAGTACTGGAACAATTTGCCTGCTACGGTCTTCCCATCCAATTATAAGTTGGGTGTCTTCAAGGCTAGAATTAATAGGCTCTTAATAAACTAGTGCACCTCACCGTCAACGATTGCATCACTGCTTACCATCAGGTGGGATCGCAGTCAAGCACTAGATTAAATCAAATAAAAAAAAAATACCACGCAACTTCCCAAAGGCTACCCAGCCGTGTCGAATTCGACAATTGGTCCTGCATTTATGACTAAGAAATATTGTTGGCAGATGCTAATTTGAAGTTGGCTTGGTACCTTTGTAGATTTAGGATGCTAGGTAGAATGCAAATCTGCTGCCCAAGCGGATATTTAAACTAGGATTGTAGCCTACCACTAATATTTCTGTATTTAGAATTACCTACCTTTGTACGAGTGTACTCGAATATTAATTCAGTAGTCAGTTTTGATAACACGTTTAAGATGCTAGCTACGCATATTGTAGTTTTCCTATCCATTTTTAGGGTTCCGTACCTCAAAAGGAAAAACGGAACCCTTATAGGATCACATTATTGTCCGTCCGTCTGTCTGTCTGCCAAGACCATTTATCTCAGGAACGCGTGAAAGTATCGAGATGAAATTAAAACCATATACTCAAGTCTGCGGTGTCTCGAAACTGTGAAAAAATGAAATATCTGAGTTAACAGAAAAAAAAATAACGACCGATCTCAAGGGAATCAAAATTCATAGAGTACTTCCCGTTCACCTAGAATCGTAAAATTTGGCATGAAGCATAGTCCGCAGTAATAAAACCCTCAGGAACGCGCGAGTCCGACTCGCACTTGCCCAGTTTTTCTTCTTAACCGTACTCGTCGTTGTGAGTATAAAATAATAAGACATTTTTTAGTTCAACATTTTTTTCTGTGTATTCTGTCCACAATGTATCGGAGCATCTCATTTTGTTATAATGCCCTAAGGTGAAACCAAAATTAATTTTTTCTCAGAGTTTTTCATTTTACAAGTCAGTGTCAAGACGATTTTCTTTACAAAATTATAACGATTAAAGTCATCAATACAACCCTTTTTCGTCTAACATTATTGAATGACTATTTCATGAAGTAATTCAATAGAGTTAGCTGAAGGGCCGCTATTCATAATTTAACCTAACTTTAAAATAATTTCTGGAAACATCACAAAAGAGTCCATTTAGCGAATTGTATTCCATTCAGATTATTATTTATAGCTATTTACTCCTTCACAGTTAATAATTAAAACCTTTGTATAAACCAAAAATATTTCAAAATGACTATTGAGTACATAATTATTCAGGCAATATTAACGATATAGTAAGGAGCGGTTTGCGGTGGGTTGCACTTGCCGGATCGTTACACGTGTACTATACATTGATAGACCAATCCAATCAAGTGGTTTGCGGTTGTATTAATTTGGCATAACATCACGCCTATATTCCTCAATAAGGAAGGTTGTAGTACGCTATCATTTTGCTACAGTCCTAGTCCAAACCACCAGTCGAGAATGCGAAGACATGTGGGCCCGTGTAGTGGATAACGGCGCATTCCATCTCCTAAAGATAAGGCCTGCTGAATCCCAGAACAAAAAGGAAAAAAAAATAACACACAGAACATTAAAAAAAAGGCTGATTATGCCTAGCCATGGGGGTTGTTTGCGGTTAAAAAGTATTGTCGTGTTGGCCTAGTTGTTAAGAAACCGGCTTCTCATGCCTAAGGTCGCTGGATGGAGCGACGCGTTTCTTCAGCTGCCCTTTGCGTTCAAGGGCAACGGTAACTCTTTCAAATATTCCCACACCATGCTCCACAATGCTTATCGCTGTTTTAGCCGCAAATCTATAAATATATCTATGAATAAAGGGCTGAATACAGCGAGAAAAATCACGTTACAAAGCACTCTCTAAAAGTGTTGGATACCTACTGAACCCAGTATCGACGAGGTATTCCAGATATATATGGGTACCAAATATATACGATTAGATACGATATATAAAAGAGATAGGAATGCGTTATTTTCAACATTCGAAATTCAAATATTGCATTCTTTCGAAGCAAAACTTGTCGATTTTGCAATTTTATATAAAATATTTTTTCAAAAATATTTTATATAAAATTGCAAAATATTTGTTATTTTTATTCGGTACTAGACTAATGAATCTGTGTTCAATAGATGTTTTATAATTTTACAATGTTTTATTATTGAAGTTAAAATCACAAGAATTACTTACTGGGCCTTTAAAATTTTGAGGGAAAAGAAAATCATTGTTCGAGAAGAAGAAGAAGTAGAATTAGGAAGCATTTTTTTTTAGGTTGGAAAGTCATTCAATAACATCCCCCGTTCTTGGGTGGAGCGCGAGGGTGTGTCAAACTTTTACTGACTAAAAACCCACTTCTGTTCCGTCGTTGCCTTTTATACCAGGGCCGAATATTCCTTTCAGAAACAACCCCTTGGCCCCAGTAGGCTTTGACCCTGCTGCGCCTCTACGGTTTGCTGATATCTCCTTGAGGCGCGCGTGGAACAGTACGCGCCGTCGCCGACTTAGGCTCGGTCCGGACGGTTACCGGACGGTCGGACGGTGAGCTACCCAGTGCTCGCCGTCCACTAGCACGCGCCTACGGTGGCTGGAATTCGGGATCGGGATCCCGGCGGCTGGGGCGTGAGGGTCACTCCCTCACGGGTGCACGTGTGGCCTCCTCCTTTGCTAGCATTATTGCTTCGCAGAAGGAGGCGACCGCCTGCCACTCTTCCTCGCTTCGGACCATGGCCCTGTACCAAGGCCCGGCGCGACAGAGCGCTGCCGCCGATCGCCCCCATGAGGACATAGCGGTGGTCTGTCCAAGGAGGGCACACATCTACCGTATGCTCCACCGTGTCCTCCGGGCAGTTCACACAGTGGTGGCACCCGGGCGTTAATTCCGCACAAATCCAGTGCAGGAACTTCCTGAACTGACCATGTTCGGTGAGAACCTGCGTCATGCGGAAGGTGAGGACGTCGTGAGGTCCTTGCAGCCACATCTCAAAGAAGGTGCTTACCGCCATAATTATGGCATGCCCAGCAATGGGTTGCGACAGTCGTTATCGCCATTCCACCATGAGAGCCCATCGGAACTCTGTCCACCAAGTCGCGACATGTCGCGGGAGCGTAGGGGAAACATATTTGGGGTAAGTAAAGCAAATTCGAAATTCTGTGACTTATAATGGTCATTGATAGGCTAAGTAAAAGTTAAATGAAGGTAAAATTTTAATTATCAAATCCACAATCACGTCAAACTTCATAACTCCGTCAAAAAGTTTAGGATTAAATTGAAATTTCGAAATCTTACCCCAATAAATTAATTCAACAAAATAATTACTTAGACCAAGAACTTAATAACTCAATTACGAAACTTTTGAATTGATAGATAATTACGTTGTTCATAAAATTAATGTTAAAATTTCGGCCAGCATTCCTTCCACATAGGCACTTTGCGACAAATATTCGGAGAGCTACCTCTTAGCAATCAAGCCAAGCCGACTTGAGTAAGATTAATTAAACCAACAGAGCATCAATCATTGGCCGGATTCCCCATCGTAGTGGCAGACGTTCCACAAGTTCAGTTCGTAGGTTACTTAGATTGTTCCTACTTTGTTTTGGACTTACTGGGTGGGTTAGACGCTACGTAAACGCAGTGTAAGACTTTTTGAACTCATTTAATTATTTTTTTTATATTACTGCAAATGTTTTAGCCGGTAAAGTCTAAGCGCTAGAATAGTCCGCGATTTTTTTTTTTAAGGTAGGTGAATTAGTGTTTTGCGAAGGCAGTTTTGTGTCTGACTGGTTTTTTTTTTTTTTTTTTTTTTCAGCTGGGAAAATCATCTAATGACAACCCCCGCTCTTGGGCGGAGCGGGAGATAGTGTCAGACTTTTACTGACTAAAAACCCACTCCTGTTCCTTCTTTGCCATTTTTATTTTTCCAGGGCCCCGGGGGTCACTTTCGCATCACCCATGGCCCCAGTAGGCTTCGACCCTGTTGGGCCCCTACGGTTGCTGACATCTCCTTGAGGCGCGCGTGGAACACTACGCGCCGTCGACGACTTGGGCTCGGTCCGGATGGTTACCGGACGATCGGACGGCGAGCCACCCATTGCTCGCCGTCCGCAAGCCCGCGCCTACGGTGGCCGGAAATCGGGATCGGAATCCCGGTGGCGGTTGGGGCGTGAGGACCGTTGCCGTTGCCTCACGCGATCGGCCGCCTCCTTTGCTAGCATTACTGCTTCGCAGAAGGAGGCGACCGCCTGCCACTCCTCCTCGCTCCGGACCATGGCCTGTACCAAGGCCCGGCGCGAGAGATCGCTGCCGCCGATTGTGTCTGACTGGTGGGAGGATAATATCAGCTCGACGTTTATTACTCACTGTGAAAGGCAGTCGATGTTTCCTTAGAACACATTGTAACACATTCTCAACACGTTTTCTTTTGTTGATGTTGACTTTTTCTTTTGTTGACGTTGAATTTTTTATTGTTGTTGTTGACTTTTTCTGTTGTTGACGTTGATTTTTTCTATTGTTGACGATGACATTTTCTATTGTTTTCGTTGACTTTTTCTATTGTTGTCGTTCACTTTTCCTTTTTCTAACCAACTTTGATATTTCTATTGTTGAAGTTGACTTTTTCTATTGTTGGATGTTGATGTTTTTTTTTGTTGTTATTTTTTCTTTGGTTGACGTTGTCTTTTTCTATTGTTGACTATGTCTTTTTCTTTTGTTGTCGTTGATTTTTTCTTTTGTTGACGTTGACTTTTTCTTTTGTAAACTTTGATTTTTTCTTTTGTTGACGTTGACTTTTTCTTTTGCTAACTTTGATTTTTCTATTACTGAAGTTGACTTTTTTCTATTGTTGATGTTGATTTTTTGAGTTTGAAGATTCGTATTGTCAATGCTCATAACCATCATTTAAAAGATGGAATACTTATCGTTACAAACTATTTTTAATGTCTAACATTTATTTTGATTTGGGAAATCATCAAATAGTTTCTTTAAGTGGAGCGAAAGGGACCGTCAGACGTTTGTTGACTCAAATATACCCGTTTCCTTTTAGTTGCTCTGCAAAGGGCTTCGGAGACTCTCAGCCCTAGCAGCCTGTACAGGGCGGATCCTAAAATCGAAAAATCAATTACATATTTACTAAACACAATTGATTACTTCAGGATACAATTAAATTAATTATTTAGTATATCATATACAAGGCTAAATTGTATATAAATTTGAGTATATCCTTTAGACCCTAATTTTATTATAATATTCAAGGATAAAGAAAAAAAAAATGTTAGTCCCATAATAAAAGTTGTTCATAATTTTGAGTATTATCAGTATCTGTATTTAATTGTCGTCTCCACATATATAATAATAATCCACACACAAAGCAATATCTAGTCCCAACCGAAGCGGAGCTTGTGCTATGGGTACTAGACACCTGATAAACATATTTATATACATATTTATAAAAACATACACGTTATAGATAAAGATACAGAACTAATGATCGTGCTCATCACACAAACAAAGCAATCAGGGCCACTAACCACTAGACCAACAGGATATTTTTATGTAATTTTTGTTTTCTTTTCGGCTCGTTTATTTAACCTAGTGCGTGAATAAGTTGATTGGGCGCGTATTACGTCAATCGTTTGCAACCCATATGATGTACTTATTCAAGTACAAGGGTGTGGTGAAATTATTGTTTGGATTAAATCATATTATTATTTCCTTACTTTGTTGACTTCATGTGATCTTTCTTGCATATTATACGAATTCGTTTTTCTTTTTTTTAAGTTGGGAAGTCGTTTAATGACTACTCTCGGTCGAGGGTGGAAGAACTTGTCAGACTTTGACTGACTAAAACTACACCTATGTTCCTTCAGTTGTCTTTTGCGTTCCAGGACTATGAGTATAGTCTTTTCAGAACAGATCCCATCGGCTCTGGTGGGCCTCTATTGTTTTGCTGACATCTCTTTGAGGCGTGAGTGAAATATTACGCGCCGTCGATGACTCGGGCTTGGACCTCGTCGCACGAGGGGACGGCGAGCTAGCCTTGTATTATGGGTGAGATGTCAAGAAAAAAAAAAATCCTAATAAAGAATTTTCTTTAATTTATAAAAAATATTTTAAACTTTAGGTAGAACAACTAGTACTAATTTGTCAAAAATAGCAAAAAAAACAAATGCCAATAAAGCTTTAAAAATTATTTTTGTTGACAACATGCCTAAAATATTACTATCATGGATAGTTTATTTTAAGGAAAGGTAAGTAATATGTGAGCAATACAATGCAGAGCAAAACCATTCTGAATGGTAAAAAAATATCTTAAATTGGCTTTCTTGTACTATGTAAGGTTTGTGCTTTAATAATATTACAATTATGTTCTGGTTTTAGCAAAGGTGCGATTTGTTGAAAGTCATAATTCAAAGTAGTTTTTTTTTTCGAAAAACCCTTGCGTATCTAATAGAGGAATATCACAATGGCGATCCAAAGTACTTATTAAATAACTAACTACAGGTAACGTAACCTACTTACTTAGGATCTTAAGCTTTATTTATTAAGGTATATTTAAGTTTATTATATAATAAATAGTATTCCACAACTATCGCATAACGCCGTCTAGTCCCAAACTAAGCAGAGCTTGTGTTATGAGTACTAGACAACTGATATTTCGAAATACATGTATACATATTATAGGTAAATAGAATAATAGTAAGTAGATGGACTAGGAAGTCCTCTAGCAGGGGTAGACACATTAGTCACCCATCGTGACCGGTCTTGAGCTACGTAGCCATCTACTGGGTCCGAAAAGTTTAACGAGTTTACCATCGGTTCGTAAAGTACACTTAATACACGGTATAATATTATTTATTTTTCGATCTACAATATAAGTCTTAAATATCTTTAAATTATGTGTTTCTGATGAAGTGCAACAATCGACTGCTATTTTCATTTCTCTTGTATTCTTTCATCATAATCGGTACATTCGCAGTTTCCTTGCATGTTTGAATCAGGAATGAGGATATCCACAGAAGAATCGCCAAACTTAAGTTTCAATGGGCAGGGCACATTGCTCGCAGAACGAATGGCCGTTGGGACCGAAAGGTTCTGGAATGGCGACTACGTACCGGAAGACGTAGCGTTGGAAGGCCTCCTACAAGGTGGACCGATGACTTGGTAACGGTTGCCGGAATCCGATGGATGCGAGACGTACAGGATCGTTCATTGTGGTGACACTTGGGGGAGACCTATGTCCAACAGTGGACGTCTTTCGGCTGAAATGATGATGATGATGATAAAGAATCAGTATATTGAAACCATCAAAAATATAAATCAAAAGTAAACCCGACACGCCCTTGATCATTTCCAACATCAAACAAAAAAAAAAATAGATCAAAATTTACCTAGTTCAGTGCTCCAGTTAGCTCATCCACCAAAGCAACCGAATTTCACGTCTATTAATTTGATTTTACGACACTTTTTATTAAATTAACAAGAATGAAAGGCAAACGTGATTTATTAGTCGGATAATAAAGCCATTGTTTGTCTAACGTCTTAATTAGATTAGAGAATTCAATATAAACGGGAGTTTATTGTGCAGTCTGTCATAAGATTCTTTGTTTCTTTGGAAAGATTTTGATAGTACCTTAACGGAGTTGTTAAGTTACTTAGCAGGATTAAAAGTATTATATACAAAACAGTTTAAAATCATTATAATGTTTAGGCTTGCAAGACAACCAAGTTTTCTTCTTCTTCGTCCGTCCCTGCTTCCATTATCAGGGGTCTCCTCACAATTCTGCGCCAAAGAGATGGTTGACGGGGCCGAAAACGTGAGTGACAAACACATCACTCACGAGCTGGACTGGTGAAGGTTGCGGGAATCAGATGAGAGAAAACCAAATTGAAAGAATATCATAGCTGCCATATGGCATGAAAAATACTTTGGTCCTACAAAGGTCCCACAATTAGCAATAGACACAGCGGCAAAATAATGTGAGATATTTATAATACTAGAGCTTTATTACTACAAGATAACGACTACGTCTCATATAGAGAAGGTACGAGCATCAATCACCACTTTCACCACACTTGCACGATTTCTGACTTTTTTTATTATAGATAGGCTCGCGTTTGACCACTATCTCACCTGATGGTAAGCGATGATGTGGCCGACGATGGAGCACGCTTACCTAGAACTAATCTATTCACTCTTGACTTAAAGACTCCTAGATTTTAGCTATCAGGAAACACAGACTCCGGCCGGGAATGCCACTCCTTAGCTGTACGCTTAATGAATGTGCTCCCAAAACGCTTTGTGCTTATAAGTAAAGTCCAAGTTTCATCACGATATTTTCTTTCATCGATGTCTAAAATGAATTACTTAGTATACTCATGACCTCAATCAAAAACCATCACAACCATAATATAATAAATTCAAATTACGAAATAACTAGACACTTATTTATGATTTAGAATATTTTTATTGCCTTTATTCATATTATATTTTACATGTAAAACAAAATTAGAAAACTAACTAAAAAAATAGTTTTCCACCAGTATCGGGAACAAGGTTCAAGCCGGGGCTCCAGAGAAAGAAACCTCTTGGCAATACGAATCGTGTTCAGGAGTATTGTTTTCTGAATCAAACCCATGATCCAACCGCCTAATAAGAGCGTCTTAAGGTGTTGGTCGACGAGTAATCGGTAAAATCGGTACAATGATCGCAGAGTCCACATCCCACATGTCGGCATCCTTGCGAGCTGAGTCCAGATACTTGACTTGCTTGTGTTTTTGGCGTTTCACCAGGTCCTCATTATGTAAGATGGTTATGTCAACAATCATTGCACGTTTTTCGATTTGATCTATCACCACTATCACGCTTAGTAGCTACAATAGATATGTCAGTGATGATGAACCGATCCCAGTACAGTATTGCCATTATTGAGAACTGGGTCGGTCCTTTAAATACTTGCAGTACAGCACCTTCGATTCCACAAGAGAATAATTCGGAATAAGTATAATATTACAACAAAAAATATTCACATGGTGACAATCATAAGGAGCCAAACCATAACAAAAAAAAAAGTCCTACAAATTGTGTCGCAAAATAAATACGGTTTTCTTGGGGACCAAGATGTTTGTGCAAGTGGATCGTTTTTATAAGTGTTTGCTTTGTAAATAATCGATCAGTAAATTAATTTGATTTCTACCGAGAATTCGGCCACAGACTTGAAAACGTGTGTATAATGAAAAGAGAAGATTGTCCTCTGTAGATAGATTACATTTTCATCATTTTAGGCAAAAGACGCACACTGCTGAACCTACGCCTTCTCCACGTGTCGCCCCATAAACCGGTCCCGTGCGTCTCACATCCAGCCGATTCTCGATACAAGTAGGAAAACTTATGAATATTGTAATTGTAATGTACACTGATATGATTTTTTCAATACGCTTACTCAAAAATCCAGTCCTATCCCCACCGCAATTTACTGTTTTTGTACTAGTGCAGAAAGTGTGCAAGTTTAACCCTGCCAGATTTTATTGATGTTATTTATCAATATTTTTATTGGCATCCCTCTCTCTTTCAATCCATCCACATACGTACCCATAACTCTTTTAGTAGCATGCATTTCATCCCTACTCTTTAAAACAAACGATTGAGTTGTAACTTTTCGGTCACTGGGGCCACTTTCAAACTTCTTGGCTTTTTTCTTTAATTTTTTTTATCTTTATGTCATACGCCAGTTATTGTTTATATATTGTAAGGTTCCATTCTTCTAAATTCATATTCATTTCTCAATTTATTCAGAAATCGTACCTTGGCAATGGTTAAAAATTAGCATGTTCGTGACAGAGATTGTCCAAATATTAATTCGTCTGAAGACACGAAACTCATCTCCCTCAAGTAGTTTAGTTATAGATTGTATAGGTACGTATTCATAGACCCGTCCCCGCAACGTCAGAAAGTTCTATCCCAGCGGATAACCGTTTATCTGTGAGTTAACCACTTCAGTTACTGATTGGAGATAGCCGCTCTGTTAGCTTAGGATCAGGGTTAGTGGCAGTTGTTGGTTGTCGCGTGTGTTGGAATAACCTCAATCGTACGATGTATGTGTTGATATATAGACGGATGTAGCGAAGAAATTCGAAAAAATGTTCGAGTTGTGAGTCATTATTTTGAATTATGTTGTGAAAGCCACTAGGAATATTATCATCAGCTTTCTCATTATAAATACGACTACTGTTGCGCTAAAACTGATAGCCGCAGTATCTGTCAATCTTATTATTCTCTAGGTCATTAGTCCATTTTGTAGTTCTAGAATTGCGTCTCTGGTTAAGCAGCTGCCACGACAGAACTTTTCGGCTCTATCCCCATGTTTAGCTTCGAAGTAATTAGGTATGTTTTTCTTGGTAAGATTTGATGTGTTCTTTCTTTTTAGCCTGTTTTTTTTTCTGTGCTTGTCTTCTCCATAGCCTTCCACTGTTCCTCGTGTTTTACTTTCAACGGACAATTGGATAACGCTTTTAAGTAAACACACCAGTTTTGAAAGCCCCCCTCGACGACGTCCTTTTTCTGGCTACCACTATGAGATGCATAATCAGCCTTTTTAATGTTCCCACTGCTGGGATTCAGGCCTCCTCTCTAGGAGAGGGAATGGGCCGTTATCCACCACGCGGGCCCAGTGCGGGTTGGTGAATGTGAAATGTCTTCGAATTTTTGGTTCTAGAATATGCCGGTTTCCTCACGATGTTTACTGCGAGATGACTTTGATGAATTCTAAGATGGCAAACAATCACGCTTTCTTGTGAACCACCTAGCGTAAGCAAGAGCATAATTAGCCTTATAATGTTTCTAAAGCTGGGATTTAGCCCTCCTCTCTAGGAGAGCGAATTGATCATAATACACCACACGGGCCCCATGTGGGTTGATGGACGTCATATGTCTTTGAATTTTTGTTTCTGGGACAATGTGTCGGGATCCTCACTATGTTTTCATTTACCGTTTTGAGAGCAGTGATGGTGATGAAATAAATAAAACAAAGCAAAGCACCTGCCTAGGTTTAAACCCACAACGCATATGTAGGTATTACTTGTAAGTCTGGGCCACTTATTTCAAAATATTTGAGGCTCTGTAAAAAAATTCCAGTCGTATCATGTCAATTTGTTACTCTACATCATAAAGTAAAACAACCTTGAAAATGTAGACAGACATCCCAAAATAAGCTCACATTCTCGGACGCCATTCCCAAGGCGTTTAAAGGTCCAAATCGTAACATAAATACTTATTTATTTCGCAGCAACGCCATAGGAACCCTTTTTCCTTAGTAAACTTTTACGACTGGACCAAATAATCAATTGAAACGCTTTATATTTTAGCGATGCGCACTTTTATAGGATATTTGCGTGAAAGAATTGTGTAATCAAAATTCTTTTAGTAGGTGTAATGTCTTGAACGGTATCGTTGCTACACGAATTTTGGTTGCAAGGTCAATGGGCATGTTATTTTATTGATTTTTCTTACTCGTTTTATTTTTTATTTATTTATAGCACAGCAATTATATAAACATATAATCAGCCTTTTAATGTTCCCATTGCTGGGACTCAGGCCTCCTCTCTAGGAGAGGGAATGGACCGTAATGCACCACGACGGCCCAGTGCGGGTTGGTGAATGTGACATATCTTTGAATTTTTGGTTCTAGGACATGCCGGTTTCCTCAAGATGTTTTCCTTCACAGTTTTGAGAGCAGTGGTGATGAAATAAATTACAAAAAGTAATGCGCCTGGCTGGGTTTGAACCCGCGACCTACAACTCTTAAGTCGGAGCCGTTACCACTCGGCCACCACTGCTCTCGAATAATATAATCATGGACATTTTACATATCTTGAGGTCTTAAACTAGTTCCGTGTTTTTGTCAATAACAGTTGTGCACGTCATTTATGTAGACGCTAATCAATCACAATTATAATTTAACTTGAATAAATATAGAAATTATTAATTCATAAATCCTAAATCAAACTAAATATTGAGAAAACAGTATTTAATTAAATTCATAGATCAGGATTTCTTGATCGTTACAAAACAAAGCAGCGATAACTTTTTAATATGATGATTCGCCAAGTATCCGCACATGCGCAAATTGTGATTGCAACTGTGACCTCGCCACAATCCTAACTTGGCAAAACAGAAGACTAGTCTGACACTCAATGTGAGTGGAGTGAAACTGTCCTGATCATTACTAACATCCTGCCCCAAGTACCCATTTTTACAATAAATACAACTTTTTTAGGGTTCATTAACTCAAAAGAAAAAGATGGAACCCTTATAGGATCACTTTGTTGTCCGTCTGTCTGTCTGTCTGTCATGACCCTTTATCTCGAGAATGCGTGAAGGTATCGAGTTGAAATTATAACCATATTATACTAAGGTCTGCAGATCCTTGAAGCTGTGAAAAAATCAAATTTCTGAGTTAACGAGAAAAAAAGATACGGCCGTTTATGTCGCAAAAAACGTATATTTCGACACTCTCAAGGGAATCTAAATTCATAGGGTACTTCCCGTTGATCTAGAATCCTGAAACTTGGCAGGAAGTAAGGTCTTATAGCACAAGTATAGGAAAAATCTGGAAACTGTAAATTTGTAGTTACGTCACAAAAAGAACTTTTTTTGCGATTCGGAAAATTTTCGTAACTAAATTCGGGAATTGAACTGTTTTTATAGGTAAGTTTGTAAAAAACGCGTCCGACTCGCACTTGCCCAGTTTTTTTTTATACTTGATTAATCATCAAATAACTTCTCTCGCTCTAGGTGGTGGGAGAGAGCATGTCAGACTGTACTGACTGAAACCTACCTGTGTTTTTTCAGTTGTCTTTTGCGTTCTAAGATCACAGCAACTCAGCTTATTATTACGTAATTGCGCGTTTTTACGCATAATCACCAAAAAATATTTAAAAAAAACTTTTTCTGGAGTTTTCTAGAAAAAACAAAGATAATATATTATAGAAACTAAAGTATTTGGCCAAAAAATTTCGTACAAACGTGTGTACAGTACGACAATTAAGCGTTTTTCAAGGTCATTCAAGTTGTACAGACGTATGTACTCGTACAATCGGTGCTCGAGGGGATAAACAAAATAAATTCAACAATAAGCTACTTTCCAGTTGATAAAACTGATTACTATTTTCCATTAGGATAGACAAAACCGAAATTACTAGTATCTATGTGCAATGCACCCCATTATAGAGCTCTGTAAACTAACCGCGGAACCGATTAGCGGGATCGCTACTAATTTAATTGAGTTTGCATGAGAAGCTATATAAGTTAGTAATGATTTAAAAAAAAAAAAGAGACTGCTAATAGTACAACGTCATAAAAATTGCTTCATCATGAATGGTGTTTTGTTTAATAGTTAAGTTAGAAATGGTAAATGAAGTCAGGTTGTTGTCACTGGCCTGATACTTCAATAGATTATTATATCAAGCGTATACTTTCCCTCTTCTGGGCAAACGCCTCCGTTCATTCCTTCTATAGTTCCCGGCTCTGAGCCACTTCCCAAGGAAGATATCATGTATGATAGTCGTGTGATTTCTGGCCACATATACATATTTAAGTACTGCGATATTACAGAAAATATAATACAAAACACACAAAAATCGATAAATACCAAATTCCAAAAAAATAATAACATACCTTTAATATAAAGTTACTTATAATTCCAAGTCAATCTAAAGATATAATTCTACAAAGCAATCCGTTTTAAAAAACGGCAATTTCATAGGTAAAGACCTATTATTATACATCTGAACCTTCCTCCTGAATCTTTCTGTATACAGGGGAAAACCGCATTAAAATCAGTTTTTGTTTTAGGAAATTAAATCATCCTATGACTTCTCTCACTCAGCCCTGCGTTCAAAACTGAGGTTAGAGTTAACTCTAATGACGTTATCAGGGTAGATACTCGACGCTCGCATTTTCGAACGCGAACGTAGAGTTCAACTGTCAATGCCAAGCAACTGTCATACCTGCCGCTTACACTAACCTACCCTGCTCGGAGTTAGAGCAAGTTGGTTGAACTCTAGGGTAGCTACTCGATTTATAAAAGAACGACCCTGGGTTTCAACTCGAAACATTTTTGAACAGTTAGAGTAACGATCCTACCCTACCTACGAGCAGACATACAGACAGACGTAGGGGGACTTTGATTTATAATATGTATGCATATATTAATTACCTTATAAATGCTCACATAATATAAATATAAGAAAAGTGTAATCGTAGAATGTAATAAATGTATATAATGTTTTGATTGGCCTGTTGGTCTAGTAGTTAGAGACCCTGACTGCTATGCCGAAGGTCGTGGGTTCGATTCCCACCCAGGACAAATGTTTGTGTGATGAGCACAATCATTTGATCTGTGTCTGGGTGTAATTTATCTATAATATGTATGTTTTTAGAAATATTTAAGTATGTTTATAAGTTGTCTAGTACTCAAAACACGAGCTATACTACTACTACTAGGCGGACTAGGCGGCGTTGTGTGATAGTTAGTTGTGTAAATCTAATTATTATATTATATTAAAATATTGATTTTATTTATTATTCCGTACCAATTTCATCGAAACTGCCTAGAGAAGATGAAGCACGTTACTCCCAAATGGTTTATATTACTAGGCACTGCAATTGGAGACGATCAATGCACCTACGAGTATTTAACACTTGACAGGCTAAGTTTCACTGAAAAGCCTTTGACATCTACCAAAGGAGTTCACTGGAAACCAATGCTACATCAATTCACTCGTCGGATTCATAGAATTTCAGAGCGGGTAAACGATGCTGATATTGGATTTAGCTCCAACTAGGGATGTAACGGAGAATGGTTGAGGCTGATGCGAAAATACGGTCCGAAGACTCTGATTGTCGCAACCAAGCGCTGGGCAAATGGACACGTCATACTTGTGGTGGTATATCCCCTTTTTGAGGAGTGGCTAGAGAGGTGCCATAGCGTCTCCACTTTCCACCCGACGCAGGTCCTCACCAAACATGGAAAGTTTGAAAGTTACTGTTTCTGAGCCAGGTGGAAGAAACGCCCAGCTTTCACAATTGTGCGGATCGCCTGGAGGACACAGTGGAACATATAGTGAAAGTCTACCCCACTTGGGTGGAGCACCGCCGTGTTCTCATGGAGAAGATCGGTCGCGGCAATCTTTCGCGTCCAGCTCTGGTTAAGAACACAGTCCGGAGTGAGAGGGAATGGGAAATACCAGCGAAGTAGATGGCCGCAGCCGTGAAAATATGGACATTGTCACGCCCCAGCCGGTGAAAATGCCTCGGCCGTGGGGAGTTTCCGGCCACCGTAGGTGCGAACTTGCGTACGACGAGCAATGGAGACCCCACCGATCGGCAGTCCGCTAAGGCCTAAGTCTAAGTCACCGGCGCGTAGCTTAGTTAAAAGAGGTGTCAGCAAAACTGAAGGCGGCGAGTAGAGTCGATGCCTGTTAGGGCTGTGAGAACGTGGCCGTAGCCCTAGAACGCAAAGGGCAACAGGATGACACATGAACAAGTTTGCGCGCAAACACAGGTGCACTCCCTATTCTTTTACTATCACAGTCCGTTGAGACTGTAATCCAACACGACTGAAGAGAGGTCAGGCGCAGGACCAACGGCTATACGTACTTTTTAAGACTTAGGGGTATCTCACCACCAACTTTGACCCGTTCGTCAACTCGCCGAGTGCTCGCGAGTTGGCCCTTCCAATTTTAGAACCTTTTTCTTTTCGTCAACTCTCGTGCATGTATTAAGTTCAGTCAATATAAAAACAGATTGAAACCAATATCTAGCTATTGCCCACGACTTTGCCCACGCTGGTTGATTCGATTAAGTACTGACTATATCTATTTAAATTTTGGCAGTATTAATTGGAATAATTCATATTCTGATTCCAGTATGTGTGTGTTCTGCGAAGCAGTAATGCTAGCATGGAGGCGGCCGATTGCATGAGATAACGGTCCTCACGCCCTAACCAACGCCGCCGGGACTCCGATCCCGATTTCCGGCCACCATAGGCGAGGGCTTGCGGACAGCAAGTAATGGGTGGCTCGCCGTCCAACCGTCCGGTAACCGCCCGGACCGAGCCTAAGTCGTCGACAGCGCGTATTGTTCCACGCGCGCCTCAGGGAGATGTCAGCAAATCGTAGGAGCCCAGCAGGGTCGAAGCCTACTGGGGCCATGGGTAGTTTGAAAACGAAACCCGGGGCCCTAGGACGAAGACAACGAAGGAACAGGAGTGGGTGTTTAGTCAGTAAAAGTCTGACACTATCTCTCGCACCGCCCAAGAGCGAAATTTGTCATTACATGATTTTACCACCTAAAAAAAGAAGTATGTGTGTGTGTACCGCTCTATTGAAAGATATAAATACTATATAATAATAATAAAGGTGGATGAATACGCGCGTATGAAATAATAATCTTAAATATTCCGATCTAGAATTCAGAATGCTCGTCAGTAGGTATTATTCTTATAAATTACAATCTGATAAATTCATAATCTAAAAAAATCAGTATGTAAACATACTGATTACATACTGATTTTTTCAGATTATGAATACTGATATTGTATGGTATTCCGGTCTTTCTGAATTAATAATATAAATTCAGATTATGAAGGATGTATGGATGTGTGAGGCCAGACTTAGTTTCTATAAATTTTTTACTATTATTTTTAGTGTACAATAAAGTTTATTCTTTTCTACTACGAAACAAAAGTGCTTTCATAATGTTTCGTAGTTTTCGTATTGCAGCGCTATTTTTTATTTTCTCCAATGTTTTGTCTACTTGTTCTATAAATAAAGCATTTGAACCCTAACCTTGATCACATACGTCAGCTGCCCAATTCCAAATAAAGCAAAAAGCCTGGTATATAAAGAGAAATAAATTATTCTTTACCCTTGTTATTTTTGTTACATACATCTGATAAATCGTCTTTATTTTTTCATTGAATATGAACGAGAGCCTACAATGGGTAGCCTCATAATTTGATGAGGTTCTATTTGTTATTTGTATACACAAACGACCTTTCTTTTGACAAATAAATTTGCTTTTATAAAGTCTGTTTTTGCAAATCGCGTAATCATTTTTTCAGGCAAAACTTTTTGTGTTACATACGTAATATTTTTCATGTCATTTCAAATATAAATAAAATAAAAGCGTAGTTGAAAAAGGAAATTTTACAACACTAGAATTTATATATTTAAATATATATTTTATTCTTGATACTCGTAGGTTCGATGGAAAGCGACGATGCGGTCGACGATAGAGAGCGCTTACCTAGAAGTAACCTATTCACTCTTGACTTAAAGATGCCCGGGTTGTAGTAATCAGGAAACAAAGATTTCGGCAAGAAATTCCACTCCTTAGCTGTACGCACAATGAATGTGTTCCCAAAACATTTTGTGCGTGGCGCATTGCCGTACGCCTAGTGGTCCGATGATGGAACGGGCTATTAGTATTAAATTCATATTAATACGATTTAAAGAAAGGAGATACCTCAATCATATCCTTTTTTATTTATAAGGCATCCTCGAAACATCAACCAAGGGTGGTGGACAGGCAACATGGCAGGCCTTTCATTTAATTCATCAGATTTGTACGAGAGATTTTGATTTTTATTCCCAATATCGATCGATTGCCATAAAAATAAATGTTGTTATTTTTTCGAATTTTATCTGGCCGGGTTTATAAAATGAATTTCCGAAAATCTTTAAATGCAATTTCGTTTCTTTTTGATAATAAAGGAATGATTCCTTTGAATAAAATTTTCTATCTCTAGTACTTAGAGTACTTTCAGTGTAGGTGGCGTTACAAAATTCTACCCTGTATTTCAAATACACGTATTTGAAATGTATTACTAATATTTAATTACCATTAGTCTTAAGATTCGGTATAACAAATATATATCTGTTATTAAACATATTTAAATATATGTTACATAATATTTAGATTGATTTATCGTGCATAGGTCGTCCAGCCGATTCACATTCCGACGATGTTAAACGATAAAAATTTTAACTACATTTTTTCGATCAACTTCCTTAATTAGTTGTCTGGCCTTGTTAGTCTAGTGGTTAGTGGCCGTGACTGCTATACCGGAGGTCGTGGGTTCATTTCCCGCCCAGGACAAAAGTTTGTGTGATGAGCACGATCATTTGTTCTGTGTCTGAGTGAAATTTATCTATTACTAGCTTTTGCCCCCGGCTTCGCCCACGTACCTACTTAAAATATATAGCCTATGTCACTCAGGAAAAAAAAATACCAATCGGACCAGTACTTTCGGATATTACCTCCTACAAGCAAAAAAACAAAAAAAAAACTTTACTTCTATAATATTAGTGTAGACATGTATGTATTTAGACATATATAAGTATGTTTATCAGTTGTCTAGTACTCATAATTCAAGCTCTGCTTAGCTTAGGACTAGACGGCGTTGTATGATAGATGTGGAATATTATTATTATATAGTTGGTTCTGTAAATCCAGCATCAGCTGAAAAAAGAACTGAAAAAATGAAGGTTGCTTACTTTTCCACAGTGTAACTATTATTTATTATAATCGAATTACATATCAAGTGAAAGGTTATTTTAGTCTTAATCCAAACCCTATCACGTTGCTTTA
Organism: Mythimna pallens; assembly: GCA_961205895.1. Lineage (NCBI taxonomy): Eukaryota > Metazoa > Arthropoda > Insecta > Lepidoptera > Noctuidae > Mythimna > Mythimna pallens. Next base: position 8,359,326 of record OY540831.1, on the reverse strand, counting down.
TCAAAAAGTTTGAATCCATGGTTGCCAAAATTTATTGTTCTTTGTGGTTGCCTAATTCAATTACAAATCTAGTTTAAACTTGCTGTAATATATTATTTACCTACTTGCAAAGAAGCGTATCTTCCACATGGTGTCTTGCTAAACACTGAGTAGATATCCGGTTTGCCCTCAAGGGGATATTATATGAACACTAGTTCCCCTTTAGAGTATTACATTTAGTTACGCTACGTATAAGATAGGTAATTTAATATTATTAAACTGGTTCTCCTCCTCCTTGAGTCATATTCCTCATTACTGAGTGTCGTGAAGTTCACTGGATTAGCTACTTATTGATAGCATCTCGCCATCTGTGACGGTTCTTAGCGTCATGAAATGCGACGTGCGATTGGGCGTCCTGATCTGTCCATCTTTTTGGGCTGCGACCTCTTGGTCGTTTGCCATCAACCATGCCAGTTACGATGAGCTGTTCAAAGTTGTGGCCATTTTTCCTGGCAATGTGGCCAAAGAACTCCAGTACTCTGCGCATGCAGATAGTCGACAGTCTGTGCGCTGAGTGCGAGTGGTTTTTACGTTAACGCGATCGAAACGTTTGCCGAGTTTGACTCTCTGATTGGTCAAGCGCTTGGAGCGGACGAATCGGAGCGCCAAACGTCATAAACGTGTCGATTGCGTTAGCGTAAAATAAACTCACACTAGGCACTCAGATCTTGATGTTCAGTTCATGTAAGATAGAGAAATTTGTAATAAGCACAGCAACGCCATCTAGTAACAGTATAATGTGATGTTGTCAATAACAACATATGATTTTACGCTAGATGGCGTCATTTATCGCTTCGCACGATTTTTTTTCTGTACTATCCAGGCACTTTCACAGGTGTAGTACATTAATCTGGTTTTTAATCGATAAAAGTAATTTAGAAGAATTTTCGTGTCTTTTTTGCTACCGTACAAAATTACCTGTTTTATGTTTTGAGCACAATATCTATTTTTCTTTTATTGTTGTTAGGTTCGCGCTTGACTGCTATCTAGCATTTTACCTAAAGAAGAACCTATATTTTGTTTGTTTACCGCAGTGAAGTGGGACTTTGGCAGATTTTAAAACTCAAGATTAGCTCCTGTAGTTCCCAACAACCGTGAGGCTAGCCTGTCGGCTTTATCGGTTGCCTTTGTTGAATGAGCGTCAGAATTGCATAATTTAATCCTGCCATTTCAATTAGGCGTAGGCTTGCGGACGGCGAGCAATGGGTAGCTCGACGTCCGGCCGTCCGGTAACCGTCTGGACCGAGTCCAAGTCGTAGACGGCGCGTATTGTTCCACGCGCGCCTCAAGGAGATGTCAACAAACCGTAGGAGCCCAGCAGGACCGAAGCCTACCGGGGCCATAAGTTGACTTCCTGAAGGGAAAATATGCTATTATCAGTTAGGTACCAGTTTCATGTATACCAAGGCATATCCATATTACTGTAGCAAAAATAAAATGGTCAAAATTCGTTCATTGTTCATTGTTTTTTTTTTATTATTATTGATAGGCTCTCGTTTGACCACTATCTCACCTTATGGTAGGCGATGATGTGGCCGACGATGGAGCACGATTGCCTAGAAGTTATCTATTCACTCTTGACTCAAAGACCCCTTAGGTTGTGGCTATCAGGAAAAAGAGACTCCGGCAGGGAATTGCACTCCTTAGCAGTACGCATAATGAATGTGTTACAACATTGATAGTCCGCACTTCTAGTGTTAATACGAAGATGAAAAAAAGACTAGTTATTTTCACAGAAGCAATACCTATCTACTACCAAATTCCGCAACTTCAACTGAACCCCTCCACTTCACATTAGTTACACACAATTAACGCCACGGATAGGCGACACGTTTTTGCATAAGTTAGCGCGCTGTTTGACCAACTTCACGCTTCAAGCGACCAACTTTGATTGAGATCCCCGTCCCTTACCTGGAATTTAAACGAGGGCTCTACTAAGTTATTAGAAAACTTTTGAACGTCTCCCAATTTTATAATAATAAAGGATAAAATGTTCGAGAATACAGAGACGATGACGATGTGGTTTTATTAAGGAATTCAAACTTTTCTATCCGATTAACCCGTGGACGTATCTCTGTAATTCGTCGGGAATTAGATTTGGCAGTCATTCGTTTCTTCTGTTTTATTTTATCTCTGTGGGTCTGGAATTCGTTTTCATCAGTAATATTTGATATTTGGCTGAGATGAGAGGTATTGTGTGGATTTTCTGTTTTATGAATTCCACTATCATTCTACCATGAATTTTTTGGGGTAATATTGCTATTGTCACTTAGAGCATGGGTGACCAAATTGTTTTATTTTATTATTATTGATAAGCTCGTTTGACCGCGATCATCTCTCCTGATGATAAATTCTTTAATAATTTATTTTGTTAACGCACCATTATTGATAGTTGTAATTATTTATTTTTCTTGCTTTTTTTTATTAAATAGCCTCTTTTATAATGCGAATGTGACAACACTGTAGACACCGCGAATTCTTAGATTACTTCCTATTAAGACTCATTTTTATTATGATTATTTTTATTGTACTTTTGAGTACAATATTGACTGGTCTACACTGTCCTTACATATTATCTACATAAACTGTAATATGGAAATATTGTAAGAAGAATTTTTTTTTTTTAAATAGTACCTAAACATGGAGTTTCTTGCCGGTTCTTCTTCATAGGAAACGACCAATTTGGAACCGTGGACTAGCTTCTGACGTTATATAAGTGCCCAGTAGGCCTATATGAAATAAAAAAAATTGAATTTTTGATGGTAAGCGATGATGTGGTCAAGGATGAAGCACGTTTGCCTAGAAGTAACCTATTCACTCTTGACTTAAAGACTCCTAGCTAGATGGAGGATTCAAGCCGCAATCTTCTGTTTACTAACTAGACTCTGTGAGATCTACCAATTAGAAAAATAATTTAACAATTTAAATAAAAGACCGAACGAGAAAAAAAAATTTTACACGACGATTCGAAGAGGTTCAATACGATAAACTCCCATATCATGAAAAGTAAGAAACACTTTATCGAATTTTGCCGAAAAATCGGGTAAGCAAAAATGAATATTATCTATCTTGAAGGAGAAGGCGAAGAATAGGTAGCTCGGCATCCAGCCGTCCAGTAAGGACCAGTAATCAACAGCGCGTAGTGATCAACGCGCTTCTCAAAGAGAGAAATATAGTTCAGCTTTTTATAGCCCGCCTAGGAAGCAGAGTGACAGTTAGCATCTAAAACTTCAGACGTCATATTACCGCCCGGAAACTGTAAATTCTTCTGGCGCCGCGACTTAAGGAAGGCATTTTGGCATCCGACAAGAGAACTTTCCTGCTCCCATAAAGAACAATTTCCAACCCCTAATCATCGTAAAAAATGGAAGACATTATGGAGTTTTTAATTAATTCAATGGCTCGTTTTACGATCGTAATTTACTCATTTTGAATATAAAAATTTATAATGACTATTTTACTCATTATTTTGATGATGTTAGCGAAAGACTGACATAGCTTTGTTTTAACTGCTCAATATTGAAAAAAATAAGTATTCGTATATTTCCGTGTACGCGCACGATGTCTACAAATCCAGTTAAAGCGGACGCATATCGCGGCACGCGAATATTAACATCGTCCGATGAGCTCTTATCGCTGTCAGTGTGTCGGCTGTTTTGAAATCTCATGGCCTGGTACGGAACGATGACAATAGACCGAACAGTGTGTTTTTATTTCCATAGAAGATGAGTAGGTCTTCAGTGTGGGACACTACCTGTGTAGATTTGGTTATTAGGATCCTGCACTATTCCATCTTTCTAGCTCATCATGCTGTGCTAGTGCTGCCGCTGCGTCTGCGGAGAACCTCAAACGTTTTAAATATAACAACTTAGTCGGCAGTTATATTTTCCAGCCATTTGGAGTTGAAACTCTAGGTCCGCGGGGTTCGAGTGCTCATACGCTATTGAAAGAATTATCTAAACGCTTAGATGACTCTTCACACTAACTTGGGCCACACACGTGTGGCCCAAGGGCTGGCTTTTATTACACTACGGTTAGAGAATGGCGGCATTTCAAATTTGAGCACACTTCCAGTCAACAGCGCTGCGGAAGAATTTTTGATACTATGTTTTTGTTAGGAGTTATAAGTGTATAATTATGGTTTTAAATAGTTTAGTTTTTTTTTATTTCATATAACGACACTAGATTTCTGAAATTTTCAGATTTATCTGACCCTTTGTCTACCTTATCGTAATGAGGAGCAACAATAAAAAGGTCGCATTTTTCACTCACAATTTTGTGTGAAAAGAATACATGAATACTTTAATCGCTGATAATTGGTACCTGTAGCATGAAAACCCAAAAAAAAATCTGATAATTCGTTTATCCCCCAGACCAATAAGGTTAATTTATTGGTCTGTAAATTGTTCTAAATTCGGTACAAACCAAAAATAAACCAAGCGAAATCGAGAGCCAACATAATAAACATAAATTACTCCGTAAAATCCCAATTGTATGGATTACACGTACAAATTCGGACCACGACCAATGTTGTGGAACATTTTAGTTATACAACAAGCGTATTGCGTATATTAGGACATGATTATAATGAACTAGCTGCTGTTAGTTGCTTCGCCCGCGTAATAGTAGAAAATTGTCCCAAGGGAACTTAGTCCCGAGATGAAAAGTATCTTACGAGTATAAGGTATTCCTGGATATGGTCTACTTCGTCGTACTTCTAATCCATTCAGCCGTTCAAGTCTGGAAAAGTAACAAATATACATACACACATTAACTTTCACTTTTATAATATTAGTGTAATTTTATGGGTACATTTTGTGATTTACCCAGATCTTTTAGAATGCAGGTTTTTACAAAATATAATTTTATTTGAGTGAATTCAGTTTGAAAATTAAACGTGTACCTCACCCACAATTTTTGAAACAGTAAGGGTACTTACAAACAAGCTACATTTATTTTGTTCGACAGCAACAGTTGCCTCTGTCGACAGCTGAAACTCACTCTGTTGACACCATAGTGTTGATCGTCTGTAAGTAGCCTAAATACCGATTGCAGAACAGAGCCAGTAAAGCAGCCACAACCATTGCCTACTACGCGGTTCCAATAAGAATAGGATTGACTTAGAGCCATGTCATGACGTCATAGCTGTCAATTCGAATCAGGTAGGGTGGGCAAAAGAAGATATTTTTTTAAATTTTAAATGTATTTATGAATCAGTTTACGAGTTTAGTTCGTCAAGTCTCGGTAGTGGCGAATGTAAGAAGAAGGTAAATTGTTGCCAAAAATTAAAATAAGAAAGAAAACAAGTTTTTTTTTATACTAATTATGACTTAAATAATATGTTTAGCTAATTTAAATTTAAATTAAGCAATAACAATTTTTCTTCACTTAGATTTAACTAAGACTCGAGAAAAACTGTTATTGATACGCAAATAAGAATTCTTTGCAAATCGTACTTTTCAAGTAACATTTGACAGATAGAGGTCATTGACGTTCCTATTCTTATTTGTAATGCATTGTACCGTTCTCAAAACTAAGTAAAACTTGACGTCATAATAGTTTGAAAGGTATAGCTAATATCACATTGCATCTTAGCTGTATTGAATAATTGCACCAATCGCATTTTTTTTTCGTTATGAAAATCATCTAATGACATCCCTCGCTCTTGGGCGGTTTGTCACTTCAAAATCATCTAATGACAAATCCGCCCAAGTGCGGGCGGAGCGGATAGTGGCAGACTTTTACTGACTAAAAACCCACCCCTGTTCCTTCTTTGCCTTCGTTCCAGGACCCCAGGGTTCTCTTTCGCATCACCCATGGTCCCTGCTAACATCTCCTTGAAGCGCGCGTGGAACACTATGCGCCGTTGACAACTTGGGCTCAGTCCCGACGGTTACCGGACGGTTGGACGGCTAGCTACCCATTGTTCGCCGTCCGCAAGCCAGTGCCTACGGTGGCTGGAAATCGTGATAGGGATCTGGAGCGTGAGGGCCGTTTTCTCGATCGTGCGGCCGTCTCATTTGCTAGCATTACTGCTTCGCAGAAGGAGGCGAGCACCAATCACTTACGCCAGGCCTGGCGCACTCTTTACTGTAGGCTTGAATTTATACCTATGTCTCGGGGCCTCTTTTATGAGGCTAGTTCAGTTGAGTGTCACACGCGTATTCGAACTGCCGCGTGCCGCGTGCTTGACGCACGCTAACAAAAAATATTTTCGCATTTCTACAGAGGTTTTATTATAAATATGGGTACGCAAAAAGCCAAAAGATACTGCATAGCATATGGGTGCATGAATAACAACAAAAATGAGGACTTTTCATTCTTTAATCATCCAAAGGATCGCGAAAGGTAAGTAATTATAACATTTTCAACACTCTTAAAGTGGTTCTTATTTTTTGCTATTATATTTAGGACGGACGATTCGTGTTCCTTTTCGTATCATCATGTTTCACTATTAGATTCGTAATTTTTAGCTAGCGCGGCGGGCGGCGGTAATGTTTTTTAAATAATCGTGTATTACTACAAAAATAATTATTATTTGTCGAAAACATGCGTCGAACTCCTCGACTATTATAATGTTATTTGTGTCTTTTATTATATAACCTACGATTCCAGTCACAAATCATTTAATAAAGTAAAAACAAATAGGTAATACCTATACCTACCTCTTAGCTCCACATTTCATTTTTATTACTGTTAAGTAACAAATATCTAGTACATATAATTATAGTATTAGTTATCTAAGTGTATTCGTCTGCCAATTATCAAAGATTAATTAATATATACGATTTGTTTTCGCACAACTCACAACCCTACAACAGAAGCGGCTTGTTCAAAGGTTCATAACGGGCATAAAATCAAGGTCGTGTCCGTGCCGTGCAATGTATTATGAACATTAGCTCTTTTGTTAGTAGGTTTAAATTCGTATGATTGCTATCACGGAGTGCAATTTCTGTACTTGTACTATTTCTTATTCTGTGCTTACGCCTAAAACAGATTAACCAGGTTTTAGTAACGGAGAATAATCTTCTATCAATCTCCTGTTGTTATTTACCCGTATCCCTTGAGGAATAAAGATCTTTGTGGTAAACTTAAACTATTTCACTAGACAAACGCACTGGTTACTAATCCTTGGTAAATTGGAGCGCACGAGATAGACTACTCTACCCACTTAACGGTAGGTTTAGTTATCCGACAATTACACAAATCTGATTCTATTAATTACAATTCAGCTTAAGTGTGCCAGTTGACTATAGTAATTACACCCCAGATAATTATCTACTTTAATTAACTATAGCATTAACGGTAAATAGAAAATTAATTGTGTTTATCTTCTGACTTAGTTGCTCTATTTTGTTTGATCATCATCATCATGTCAGCCTAAAGGCGTCCACTGTTGGACATAGGCCTCCCCCAAGCGTCGACACAATGACCAATCTTGTGCGTCTTGCATCCACCGTATTCCCGCGACTCTCATCAGGTCGTCGGTCAACCTTTTGGGGGGCCTTCCAACGCTGCGTTTTTCGGTGCGCGCTCGCCACTCTAGAAGCTTTCAGCCTCATTGACCATCCGTTATACGAGCAATATGCCTTGCTCATTACCACTTAAGTTTGACGATTCTTTGGGCTATGTCAGCAACCTTGGTTCTCCTGTGGAAATCTTCATTCCTACTTCTCAATCTTTATTTTGTTTATGAAGATTATATAAATATTCTCCTTTTCAAGTCAATGGTAAACTTCTTAAATTGTTTAGATCCAGTAGGTGACTAAGTTAATAATATAAATAATAATAGTGATTGTGCGGATAGTCGTGACAGTCAATGGCTTAATACCCAAGGGCTTCGACCAACACTTAAGGATGCTCTCGTTGGGGAGTTGGATCAAGGGCTTGATCCAGGAGGCAGCGCGTATTGTTCGGAGATTCTTCTCTCAAGATCCCTGACCACCGGTAGCTTGGAACCTGTTCCCAATATTAATTGTTCTTATTTAATATGCTTTTTTTAATATTTAAAAATGTAAATAATATGACAATATAGAAAATAAATGAAATAATAATAATGATCCACAACTATTACACAACGCCATCTAGTCCCAAACTAAGCAGAGCTTGTGCAACGACTACTAGACATCTGATAAAAATACTTATATATTTCTTAATACATACCTACATCTTATAGATGAATTTCACCCAGATAGAGAGCAAATGATCGTGCTCATCACAAACATATATCTTGTTTGGGAATCGATCCCACAACCTCAGGTATAGTAGTTAGGGAAACTAGACTAACACGCCAGTCGTCAAGTTATTTGCGGTATTGGTGGTACTCATTAAGTCCTCCAGGGTAGGCGTATTATGGGGCACTTCAACGTGTGGCTCATAATTTGAATAGAGGCGTTAAACTCACGTTGGGTGTCCGACGGATCTATAAAACCTTCATTTGCCAAGTTGATTTGCTGTGGCCAACCTAGATGCACATTGTGCGCTGACTGATTTAGTGCTTTCCATATAGGTCACAATGAAGGTTTTCAAACTTCAAACCACCAGTTGGCACCACTTAGCCGAGAGGTCTTCTACTTTTGAAAACGTATACATGACGTTGACGTCAATTTCACTAATGTCATTAACATAAGCGTTTTGATATGTGCCTGGACCTGACGACTCAGTGCTGCCATCTAATAAAAGTCATTCTAGAAAATCCTCATGCATGTTCAGGTGGCAGATGTTCCTGAGATTGCATCAATTGAATACCTTTTGACTTCAAAATCATGTATCATAAATTTTTGTTAGTCTTTGTAAATTGATATCGTTTACTACGATGAACGTACAGTATAGGTACAGTTTATAGAGAGGCAGTCGGTAAAAAATTTGGCGTGTCAATTTCTAGGATGAATTGTTTTTTTTTTCACAGAAGTTTTTGATTTTATTAAGGCCCTAGCGCCCGAGCAGTGCCATGAAGCAGTGATTTTCTGAAGCCTACTCCTCGCTAACGGCTGGGTTAATAGATCTGAAAAAAATATATGTTTCTTATAGGTTCATCTACAATATTACCAACATATGACATTTTCGAGCGATCAATACTTTTGTTTAAAAAAAAAATTAACAACATGATATTTTTTCGCTTGTTTTACCTACTCTTTCAAACGGCTCTTTAGCTTTGATCTTTAGAAATTTCTTTATACAAAAAAATAGCTGGTTAAGTGTTCTTCAGAATGTACGTAGCAATTTACATATGTAGTCAATATTTCACAAAGAAAATGGATTTAAAGGTCAGCGGGGCTCTATCCGAGCGCAGCTGGCCGGAATTAAATGTACACATAGTATGTGTACATTTAACTCCGGCCAGATGTGTAACGGACTATACGCCTTAATATGAGTAATTAAACTAACGTTCATGTGAGTGATGAAGAATCTCCTAATTTCATTTTCATACTGCCTTCGGGTTACTTTGCCCCTCGGGTATAACTTTAACCAAAGATTATTAACCAATAGGAACATGGAATACCGTGTTTACTGCGTTATATTGGTTAACATGCTTAAGCCAAAGTTATACCTCAGGATCAAAGTAAAGCGACTTTCACATATCAGGAAAAATACATTATTGACAAATTAGCCTCTAATTTAAGGAAAATTATAAACCATGAAATATAAAATCACCAGAGCAACATTTGCTTTTCAGAATTCTTTTCAGCATTTCCAGCAGACCGCACTTTTCTCGTTAAGCAAACAGTTATTCTCGTTTACCTCACACATTACAGAATTACAAACCGGGTTATATGAATGCGTTGTTCCAAAGTATGTTAAGTTTCTGAGAAATTTTCCCATTCAACTCATGGAGGCCAACGAAAGTTTTAATCAAAGTTTTGTTTTGTTGACATTTTTGGGTGAGCTCTTTCATAATAAAATACCTACATGTTCAACGTTGCTGTAGATTAAGTCTTTGTTAAAGTTCGCGAATGTTTCGTTCCAGGGCCCCATTTGCGTGTTAGTACACGTTACGAACCTTCGTGCTTTGATACGATACACGCAGATGTAGCGGGGAATTTTCATGCTGCGTGTTCGTTTGCAAGCGTCAACGCGTGAGTGCAGTGCGCTAACATGCTGCAAATATCGTGCTGCGTGCAACTTTCATTTCGGCTCGGCTCGTTTGGATCGGTGGGATGTGTTGCCTAAAATAATAAAGTGGAGCGACAAAATAGTACCGTACAGTGTCTTACTTCAGACTTCGTATCCTCTGAATGCAGATTGCTCGCAAAGGAGGAGGCTGCACATGCACGCGCGAGGCAATGGCCGCCACGGACACCTTAGGCGTGGGCTTGTGGACGGCGAGCAATGGGCAGCTCACCGTCCAACCGTCCGGTAACCGTCCGAACCGAGCCCAAGTCGTCAACGGCGAGTAGTGTTCCACGCGCCTTTTAAGGAGATGTCTGCAACCATAGGGGCCCAGCAGGCTCAAAGCGTTCTGGGGCCTAGGCTCTGATTCTGAAAGGAAGACTCGGCCCTGGTATGAAAGGCAATGAAGGAGTGGGTTTTTAGTCAGTAAATGTCTGACACTATCTCCCGCTCCGCCCAAGACCGGGGGATGTCATTGGATGATTTTCCCGCCGAAAAAAAATCTGTATGCAGATGACTTGCAGTTGTATTGTCACGGGAGAGTTGGCGAATTACCTGACGCTATTGACGAATGAATTAAATAGGGACTTAACAGCTATAAACCCAATAAATATCAAGCCGTCATAATTGGGAGTCCTCGAAGCATCGCTAAAGTGGACAATGCAACTTTGCTACCAGTTCGGTTCGATGGTAGGGTCGTCCCATTTTGAACCGAGGTAAAGGATCTGAGCTTGCGCATCGACAGTACCATGAACTAGCGTACACTAGTGGCTAATGTTTATCAGAAGGTTATAGGAACGCTGCGGGCTCTGTTTCGGTTGAAGCACCTGTTACCATTTAGCACAAAGACAATGCTTGTGCAGACCTTAATTTTTCCAATCATCGATTATAATGACGTGTTCTATTATGACCTAAATGCAGATCTCCTCAACAAACTTGACCGTCTTCTAAAGTACTGCATTCGATTTGTATTCAATCTGCATGAATATGAACATGTCTCAGAGCTTCGGTCGCTTCTTAAGTGGTTGCCCATACGTCAGCGTAGAGAGCAAAAGGCGCTCCCTACCTTGTTTTCATTGCTTGATTCTCCTAATTCCCCTAGTAATTTAGCCCCTCACTTCCAATACATTTGCGCCAACCACAATAGAAATCTGCGATCTGTTAATCATCTCATAACCGCCTATTCCAATGTCCCTCTCATCGTACTGAATTTCTTCACAATTCATTCTTTATTCAAGGTATTTCTCTGTGGAATGCGCTCTCCCAGGAGATCAGGATGGCAACAAACCGATTAACATTCAAAACTAACGTTTGAGAGCTAATTCGTAAGAAGTAGTCAGTAGTTTCATCACAGCGTTAATGTTTTCTAATTGTCGATTTAGATTAATCGTTTGTCTATGTTAGTTAGGTATGTAGTTTATTAATTTGAGTACATATTGTATAATTTTATTATATATATGGTTTATCAGTATATCTATTCTTGTAGTCGTTTTCTCTCGCTCTTTTATTGCACCTACCACTATTTTGCTCTGCATCACCCAAAGGCTGATGGAAAATGGACTGGACTGGTAGAAAATGCCTAAGGTATTAAATCCTCCTCTGCACTTTTGTGTGCATAAAGCATTTAATAAATAAATAAACAGTGTAAGAGTTTTTGCAACATTCTGAATCTGAGCCCTTTTTATGGGATTTAAAAAATGTTACTCAAAAATCATTTAGAGGCTGATGCGTGCCGTCATTTGCACGAAAAAAAAAGCAAAAACGAATTTTGAGTTTATTATTGTTATACCGTTTTCGGTCATCTTGGATTGGTGCACTTCACACTGTGTTAATACTAATGAGTAGGTACTAAATCACGCTATGTCAAGTTCGATTGTTAACACTATTACACACCGCTAATATATCCACCGCCCACCGCATTGTTGCGGGTAGTCGTGATAACTTTTTAGCGACTTAAACATACGAACCTTCGGAACAAACTGCTACGTAACAACACACGTAAATGCAGCCCCAGCATTAGCAGCTGTTAAAGTACTTTCAGTGTTAATGTTTTTAATGGTGTAAACTTAAATTACGTCATAACAAAAAAAAAAACAATTTACGTATCCAGTTTATGTACTTAAACCTCTTTCCAAAGAAATCCCATTTAAGTATTAAAATCTATATTTAAAAAGTAAGTATTATCTTGTTATTTTTGGCTCGAGACAAATGTTTCTGTAATGAGCAAAATCATTTGTTCTGTATCTGGGTGTAATTTATCTATAATATGTAAATATTTAGAAATATATAAGTATGTTTTATCAGTTGTCTAGTACTCCTAGCACGAGCTTTGCTTGGTTTGGGACTGCTAGATGGCGTTGTGTTAAAGTTGTGGAATATTATTATTATTATATTTATTTTTTGCTGCAGTAACAAAGCTGTCAATATCATTTTGAGGTTCTCCTTAATAGATGCGATGCAATAGTTGGATAGCGTTTAAAACGCTGCTTTACAAGTAGAACAATTTCTATACAAATGCGTTATCGCATCATTATTGGGTTTATGACTGTGATGTTTTAGAACACACGCTATATTATATTTATTATGATGTCCGGAGCTAGAGGTTGACACGTCCGACCCACTCGGTGGCCAGTCTAGTATTTGTATACTGTACATCACAATAACACATTGTTATATGACGTCATGTCACACCTGTCTGCGAGATCCATCAGAGTATCAGTTAATTACTATGCGATTCAAATAAGAATAGGATGAAATTAGCGCCATATTGTGATGTGATAGCTGTCAAATTAAATCAGGTAAGGTGATCAAAACAGTAGTTTTTTTTTAAATTAATTTTATTTACGAATCATGAACGAAAAAGTATAATCAGAATCTAGTTCTTGAATTCCGGTCGTTTGTACATCACTGTGTAAAGTGTCTGAGTGGTGGCGAACGAAAAAAGAAGGCAAGTTGTTGCTAATAATAAAAATTAGAAAGGAATCAGTGCTTTTTAACTAATTATGACTTAATTATGTTTAGCTAATTTAGATTAAACAATAATGTTTTTTTCAGTTAGATTTAACTAAGGGACGGTTAAACAAAGTAAAAAAAAAACCGTTATTGACACGCTTTTCTTTGCAAACCGTACTTTTCAAGTATCATGTGACAGATAGAGGTCATTGACGTTCTTACTCTTATTTGAATCACACTTTTTCCTGTTTAAGTTAGTGCAAGTTTATTTTTCAATCAAGTGCACCTGCTTGCGAAAACAATTTAACCAAATAAACTATTCCCATTTAAACAATTAGCGGAGATCTTAAACAATTGTGAAGTCACTCCAACTAGCGAATGAGAGAAGTTTCGTCCAATGGCGTTGGCCGAGTTCCGTGAGTTATGACTAACTTTGAGTTCGTTGACAAGGCTACTGTAATGACTTCCAGAGTTACAGAGTTCCAGACTAGATTTCCACTGGACGTCCTTGAGAATTTCTTTCAAGCTTGTTAACGTTATTCACTTATAGAAGTTTTGGAGTATCCTGTAAGATGCAAGACGCTTTTTTTAAGGTGGGAAATCATCCAATAGCTTCTCCCACTCTAGGGCGGAGAGAGAGGCCGTGTTAGACTTTTACTGACTAAGACCACACTTATTTTCCTTCTTTCCAGGACCACGGGTTTCCCTTTCGGATGTAAACCCATGGTCCCCGAAGGCTTCGGCCCTGCTGGGTCCCTGGTTTTACAGACATTTCTTTGACACGCGCATGGAATACTTCACGCCGTCGATGACTCGGTGTCGATCCAGACGGCTACCGGACGATTGGATAGCGAGCTACCCATTGCTCGTCGTCGGCAAAGCCACGTCTGCGATGCCTGAAAGTCGGGGTTGAAGTCCTGGAGGTTGGGGAGTCAGGTTATCCACCCTCCTCCTTTGCTAGTATTACTAGACTAGACTCTGGTAAACCAAAACCACTTCATCTGGTGTCCGGAAGATCATCTCAAAGGAGCTAGTTTCAAACTGTGAGGGAACTTTATATGCGTGGTTATGCACAAGAGGATGATCAAGGTGTTTGAAAGTGTAATTAGGCTATAGTGAAATATGAAATACGAATGAATAGCGAAGTAATCCATAGTAAAATAATAACATGTCATAATTCATTCAACTAATCCTATAAGTTTTTTTTTATTATTATTTCTGTTCAAAATCGAAATATACATTAAATTTTTATACTAAAAACCACAAAAGCCTTTCCTGGCTTATATATGGCCAGTGAGTTCAGATTCACTATGTTGCAAAAAATGCTTTTTTAATTCATATTTTGTTTTTTTTAGGGTTGCAGAGGTATTTATTTCGTATGTTATTTTTGGCAGTATGTCGCCTCTTTCAAATGGGTCTCCTCAGAAGGCTTCAGAAGTCACCAGGATTCATGCAGTCAGGATTTAACTAGGCATGTTATCTCTTTAAATGATCGAATCAAGAATGAAGATATTCGTAGAACCAAGGTTAACTGACACAGTTCGAAGGATTTCTTCTTTAAGTCGAAGGATTTCTCGAGCAGGACACATGTTTTCCGAACAGACGATCGAGGGCCAACCGAGTACCGGAAGACTTAGCGAAGGAGAGCCTGCCACAAGGTGAATTAATGACCTGGTGAGGGTCCCGGGAATCCGATGGATGCGAGACGCACATGAGGGAGAAGCCTATGTCCAGCGGTGGACGCCTTTCATTTTTTTTTTTGGGAAATAAAATTTTTATACATTGTTCATAATAAGACTTTAACTGTGATTTGATTAAACTTTGTTGAGCAATCATTTTATTTATTTATTAATTAATTCTTTATGCACACAAAAGTACAGAGGCGGACTCAATGCCTTAAGGCATTTTCTACCAGTCAACCTTCATTCAACATTCATTTTGACCTTTGAACTCCTGCATTGTTACATTAAGATCCTTAAACATTAAAATACTCTTTAAAGCTTAGTAGATAATTAAAAGGAAATAAAAGGAATTGCGTTTTTGCCTAATTTAGCAACTTAATTGCAATTTTAATGTTTTTTAAATTACTTGTCTTGGATGTAACTTAGTGAATGCGTACCACAGAATGTTACAAGAGATTATGGTTTGTGAAAGGAACAGAACTGGGTGTACAAGCGTAACTTAGTAGGGGCTTATATTTATAAATGGAATGCAATTTTGATTAAACATGAACGTGAAAAAAAAAGCACTATTTAAGTGAGTGACTCATTAAAAAAAAAAAAAACAATTAGAAAGATTTTTAAATCCATTCAAAATTCTATAAGTTACAAATTATTCAAATCTGTTGGAATGAAAAACTGTCAAGTAACAGAAAAACGATGCACAAATTACTAATATGACGTCACCGAAATCCCACAACGCCACCACTCTTCCTTATGCCTAAGTATATCGACGAGTGCAAAGTAAAAAAAAGTTATCTGCAATTTATCAATTGACCTGGCTTCCTGGGCCTCAATTCTGCTATTACTATAGTGTCAGAATGGTCTATCATTGATGTCATAATTGTTAATTTTGACAAGTTTGGTAATCTACTAATATAATGGCGTCATTATGACTTTCCAATGATCAACCACTGACACTCCATTGAAAGAAATGGCACAAATTGGTAATCGCGTACATAATGATAAATGAATGTCCGACGTATGCAATAATAAAACTTTGATCAGTGACCTAACATTAGAACGTCACTGTGCAGTCATTACTTTTAATTCGTTACAAGATAGCTCGTACCACAATTCTATTACGAAACCACTGATCGATCAATGATCGGCCATTATGAATTAGCAGATTACGAACTTTTAGCAAAATGACAATGGAATTTATAAAAATAGCAAAGTAAACCCTGGTTCCTTGGATTGGCTGGGAGAACCAGGTCTTAAAAATGCTCTGACTTTACTACAGCTCATCATTTGACAATTGGTTATATTAATTGTGTAACACATACTGCGTTCAATCAAGCGAACGGTAGAACAAGCGTTACCTATAGGTATGTTATGAAACGTGTTATAATTACCGTGGCATTTAACAAAGTTGAAAATTCTTATACAGATTATTGATATTGAAATTGATACAGATATGTTGCATATAAGCAACAATTATATCAGTCAGTCAGTCAAATGTGAGGACAGAGCTCTGTTTTGACCAGCTGGTCAATCACCTCCGATGTATGTACTGTAAATAATTAATATGGTGCAATGTCAGTCAGTGAAAAATATTAAAAAAAACACTCATGTCGATCGTCACTTATTACCATCACTATATTATACTGAGTAAATAGTAATAGATATGACATTCAGTTTTCTTTTTAATGCTATATAACATTTACAAAGACGAATTTTCTCGAATACATTTTAATTTCATTTTGTTTTGTCAAGCCAATGATACGTTTTCGTATCAACTTACTTCGAGAATAAGAATTCGAAACATATTCAATGAGCCAAGTTTGTTGATAAGCCACAAAGTGATTACGTCATCAAAATAAGAAATACCAAAAGTTCACGCATATTCAGCTTTTCATCAGACTATTCTGTATTATTCAAAAGAACAAATTTCCATAATGATGTAGGGATAAAAGAAAATTTACATATAACATCTACACACACGTAGATCATGGTAAGGTCACTAACCCCGAGAATTAAGTACAAGTATATCACGCCCGTATTCTTCGAAGGTATAGACAGAGAGATATATTTTAAGTGAACTATAAGATTTATTTTACCTTCATCCAGGTATATGACTATACAATATGTAACATATTAAATGCATATTCTGAATATAATATGATCTTGATCGGTTTCAAAGTCGTCGGTAAATTGATTACGACTATTTTTAAAATAGATGTTTTTATATTTTTGTTTATTGTATCCTAAAACAATCTAGAATTAGTAAATAATAATGAAATTAAATTCTTGTAAAATTCCGTCACTAGCGTGTTTGTGTGTGCGTGTATAGTACCAATACTGATGTGTTACCAAAATGTAATTCATTGCTATCAACACTATCTAGTGTTTTTTTAATAAAATTTCAGTGTTTAAGTTATGATTGAAACTTAATGCGACAAGTGACAGGTTTTAAACGTAGCAAGCAGTCCTAATTTAAATTGAATTTTGATTTTGTAATAGTTAATTTTATTAATCGTACACTGATTTAAATTTAATTCAATTTGATTAATTGTACACAATGATTTCAATTTTATTTAATTTTACAAATTGTAATTTTAATTATGTATGGTTTAATATTTTTTTATAAATATAAGTCAAATATATTATTACTTATTATTATTAATTTTCTGATTCGTTGTAAAAAGGTGTGCATTATTCCAGTTACATGTTCTATAAGCTTTAGTTTTGGTGCTATTTATCATACTGCCCCATTTATTTTATATATTTGTCTTACTTATAAGATCAAACAGTATTGTTGCACGATCTAGTCTCAATCAATAAGCCTTACTCAACATTTCATAACCGACAACCAAAGGAATTAAGAGCTCCGCCATTTCGTTTAATTCCTTCACCATTAACCTCGTCTGTTACTAGACAATCTACAAAGTCAGGGAATTATGAGAAAACAGTTTCTGAATACAATTCTATACTCTTAATAGGCAGAATTTCGATTAGGGCTGACAATTAGTGAAGAACAGTTAGAATGGTCATCTAACTTGAGAAATTGAACTATAAATTACAATGGCACCAGTTTCTTGACAGAATTACTTGGCATAGATTGATGTGCTAAGGAATACGAGAAATATCGTACGCCACTTGAATTTATAGGGGGCCTTATAAACAGATGGTGAGAATAGGGGATTTATGAGAATGCGTGTATTTGTGTTCGGTAACGTTCTTGACGAGTGAAAGAGCTTTTTTTTGGAAAGTTATGCATGGAAACTAGGAACACGTGCCCTGTTTGTTAAATATTAGCTTGTGCCAGTGGCTTTGTGTGACAGTAGCGGGTCTTTAAATCAACGATTGCATCACTGCTTACTATCAGGTGGGATCGCAGTCAAGCACTAGACTTTAATTTCTGAAGTCGTTAGTTAAAGCGGTTATTTACTTTTTGTAAAAAGTTTTTAATTTCATATTTTTTGTTGCGATACACTTGTGACCAAAGTGTCTACTTCTCATGACAATTCCAATCAACCCAAACACTGCTAGGTTACATTGTTTTATTATGAAGCTCTCTCGTGTTTACCTTTCACCTTCCGGCTCCATCATCAGATCAGTTTGATAGTAATGTAGCGACATTTATGGCGTCACATAAGAACTAATCCTGCATCGCGCAATCAAAGTTCTCCGCGCGATATGGAGCACATAGAACAGCCCGAAATCATCTGTCGGGCAGTAGCCCTCCAGACATAACACCCGTCTGGCCGGAGGATTCTCCCTTCTCAACGGAGGTTTGCGGGACTTTAGTCTCTGTTCCGCATACCTCCAAAGTAACTTATAACCAAAGTGCATCTCATGAAAATTCTAATAAACCCAAATAAGGGTAAGATACATTGATTCATTACAGAGTTCCAGTATCTATCTTACGGCTACATCATCTTCATCAGGTCACTTTGATGACAACATTTCCAACATAACTATTTAGAAGCATTTATTTATGTGTATTATCACAGTCGCTTAACTATCTTGCTTGTGAAGTTCCGTTGGCTATTTCTGGTCTTCTTCTTCAGTTCCACTTCATCAAATGTTACTTTTTGACTGTAAATGCTTAAGTTCTCGATGAAAATATCAAAATCACGATATACTTGCCTATAATATTTGAGGAGTTCCCTCGATTCCTCATGGATCCCATCATCAGAACTGGATTTTGAAAAAAAGAATGGGACCAATCTGGAAGCAAATTCATTAAAAGAAAAAGAATAATTTCAAATCGGTCCATAAACTACGGAGTTCTGAGGTAACACACATAAAACAATACAAACGAATTGATAACCTCCTCTTTTTTTTGAAGTCGGTTAAAAAAAGTGTGTGGTAGGTTAATTCTAGGCAAGCGTGCCTCATTGTCAACCACAGCATCAATTACTATCAGCAGGTATAGACGAGTGACATTACTTACGGAGAAGTTAAGTAGCAAGTGACGTGACAAGTAGTATCACTACCATACATTTTGTACTTAGCGTTTGACAGGAACGTCAATAGAAAAGTCATTTGTCTAAAGGCCCAAGTGAGATAATAGTCAAATCAGAGCCTATCTAAAATAAAAAAAATATCCCGTGTGTGTGTAATTCAGTTGAAGTGAACTTCCTCCCAGGCTATAAAGTATTCTATGTCCTATTACCGAATAACAGAACATGGCCTACCCGAGTGCCAAGTCATAGAATTTAAATAAGTTATTTAAATAAAATTGTTTGTTGTTTTTTCGAAGTATTATTAAATGGCTATCAGTTATTATTTGGTTTAGATGTGACGCGTTAGTCATTTTGGCGTTGGTAGTAACTGTCGTCTTGTATAGATGGCGTTAGTTTTGGTACGTTTACGGTAACCAGTTGATCTGGTAATGGTTTAACTTTTCTTGTTATGCTTTAGTATTATGTTTTAGAGATTAATATTTTTTTGTTAGACTGGTTTTGTTGGTATGTGTTTATGTATACTTTATTATATATATATGTATGTATTTATTTAAGTAAATAGTGTACCGTTTCTACGGAGGTAGTGCGCTACATATACATATTATGTTCCCTACTTTAAATTGTTTGCTGTGTAGCGCGCTGGTTCTGACAGGTAGTCGGTTAATTGTTAACCGCGTAACCAGCAAATGAGTACAAAACTGATAAGAGTGAATAATATTATTTCCATAGCAGCAGCCTTCTAACACGAATTTCAACCAAATCTGTTCAGCCGATTAAGCATGAAGGAATAAAAATCATACACACGTTAGCCTTCACTATATTCATGGTTTTTATAGCTTGTTGATTACAATTTTTGCAGTACTTATTTTAACTTTGACTAACAGTTTTGTATAATATGCATGAAGATGATTGAATAGATAACTAGAAGGCCGATTCTAGGAATTATATAAAAATCATTTGAATATAAATCACAATATCTTTTTGGCAACAATAAATGTTAAAAACGTATCAAAATATCGGGAAATTAGGTGAATTTTGGTCTTTTGTGTCATGTTTCATGCTCTCATAACCTGGTGAGGGTCACGGGATTACACTAAATGCAAGACGATACAGAACCGGTCGTTGTGACGACTCTTGGGGGAGACCTATGTCGAGTAGAGTACGTCTAACGGCTAAATGATGATGATCCCTTGATCTGTTACTTTGTACTCACCTAGATACCAACATCAAATACTATATATATAGTATTTGAAGAGGAACGACAGGCGGTCGTTTCCTTTTACGAAGCAGTAATACTAGCGAAGGCGGCGGCCGCAGGCGTGAGGAAACAGACTTCCTCACGCCCCAACCGCCGAGATACCGACCCAGATTTCCAGCCAACGTAGGCGTGAGCATGTGAACTACAAGCAATGGCTAGCTCGCAGAGCCCGACTCATCAACGGCAAGTAGTGTTCGCTTCAAAGAGATGACAGAAAATATCGTAGGGGCCCAGCAGGGCCGAAGCCTACTGAGGCCGTGAGTTCGCTACCGGAAAGGAAACCCAGGGTCTTGGAACGCAAGGCAAAGAAGAAACATAGGAGTGGGTTTTAGTCACTAAAAGTTTGACATGCCCTCCCAATCCACCCTAGAGCGTGAGAAGTCATTGGCTGCTTTCTCACCTTAAAAAAGTACCCATGTATTTATTTCCAAATTAATTATTCATTTAGTTAGAATTATTTTATTATGATAATAATAAAATAATTCTAACAAATATTATTTTATTATGTTATAATAAAATAATTATAACAGATAAATATTTTGTTAAAAACTAACCTAACATTGACCACGATGTCAATTAAATTGTCATTCTAGAACAAAAGCGACTATCTTTTTGACACGATTGCCATTTTTACAGGCGAACTTATCAAAAGCTTTGACGGGAACCTCATTGTCCAATAAGATGGCTCTCACTAAGCCCATTAAGGAAATCGTAAATACATAAAGGAACTTTGTAAAAATCTTTAAGTATACTTTTTCCGACTTTATTATCTTCCTGTTACCTTTCTTTTTAGACAAATGGTTTGTGTTAGTGTCGAGTTATTTACAGGAATGATAATGTGAAAGAAAGAGTGAAAATACGTGAGATAATTTTGTTAACTGGTTGTAGAAGAAAATATGGTGATAAACTTATTTTTTGTTCACTCGTGACTTCAAAAGTTACATAAATTGATTTCTTAGATATTTTTATTACATATTAAATGTACTAAATTAAAACTGTACTAAGAACTGGCTTAGACAAAAATATTATAAAAGTAAGCTGAAGGATTATTTAGGTTTCCTTGTAAAAATAAAATTAAGTAGGATTTATATTATTTTATTTTTTAGAATTTCAACTTCATCAAAGTCTGTTCTCAAATGTTGTCTTTGATAAATAAAGCTATCATTTTGAACTGAAAAAGAAATATTGGCCTTCATCATTTTATTTTAGAAAATAATTAGTTTGGAATGATTTCTAAAATACTATCCCCTAATTTCTTATTTAGGCCTGTAATGTTGAGGATATTTCAAACTTTATGTTAGCCTGAAAACTTGACAAAAATTGGCATTAAAGTAGGAACTGAGACATTTTTAAATCAAGATATTCAATTCAGAAACCAGCTCCTTTTTTTAGGTGGGAAAATCGTCTAATGACAAATCGCGCTCTTGGGCGGAGCAGGAGATTGTGTCAGACTTTTACTGACTAAAAACCCACTTCGGTTCCTTCGTTGCCTTCGTCCCAGGGCCCCGAGTTTCGTTTTCACACTACCCATGGCCCCAGTAGGCTTCGACCCCGCTAGGCCCCTACGATTTTCTGACATCTCCTTGAGGTGCGCGTGGGAAAACCAGCTCTAAGAACTTACCGATACTTCACACACCTAAAATTTTCAACTAAATATACAGCATGACTTTTCAAATTCATTTGTAATCTTTTTCGGCGAAAGCTGGTGAAAGTATCTAGTCATGATTAAGAACTATATAAGAAAAATTTGTACAAAAATAAAACTATTTTATCTAAAATAATATGACGTAGAATGTAAACACACATTATCATAATTATGTACATTATGTACATATGTAATAGTAAGTCGTCGACGGCGCGTACTGTTCCACGCGCGCCTCAGGGAGATGTCAGCAAATCGTAGGGGCCCAGCAGGGTCGAAGCCTACTGGGGCCATGGGTAGTGTGAAAACGAAACCCGGGGCCCTGGGACGAAGGCAAAGAAGGAACAGGAGTGGGTTTTTAGTCAGTAAAAGTCTGACACTATCTCCCACTCCGCCCAAGAGCGCCATTTGTCATAAGATGACTTTCCAACCTAAAAAAAAAACCTATGTAATAGTAAAATGAGTATTACAATAATATACACTAAATAATATGTTATAATTATGTACGAATATTATTATTTTCAAAACCTACCTATTTTCCCAAATCTTACGTCAACAGTTTATTAAAAGTTAGCCCTCAATCCGATTTTCTTTATTTGATAAAGAAAATTAATAAACGATATTTTCCTTAAACGTAATAATTTATACAAGGCATGTTTTAAAGCTACAAGACAAAATCCGTAAGCCACCGCAACATTATCTTGATTATTTATGACTTAATGTGGACCTACTCCTGTAATGACATAATTAAAGCTAACCTAACAGGGATTGCTATAAAAAGTAGGCGTAGCAGAAAGCTTAATACGTGCCGTGTCCAATAAAGTAGCACGATGTTCGAGGATTATCCCTCTTTACCTTACGTCACACATAATTTAATATGCCACTTCACTGTCTACCCTCATCCGTGTCTTTATAAGAAAAATGTTTATCCTCATATAGGTGTTGGGATATAAAGGTTTATGTTAATATTGAATAATAAAAAGGTTATTCGCGATACGGATTTCTGATTCGAATTGATTTGGTGTAAGATTCATTTTGTCATCGAGCCTTTTCAAGAATGTTGTAATCTAATTGTTTGAATGGAGTTCTCGATTGATCTGTCATTTGTTGCCGTATGTGACGGCTAGGCTGTTATTTTGAGGTCAAAATGGCTGTTTTCTTTTATCTCTAGATGGCGTTAGTTTTGTCATGTTTATTATCCATTTATTTTTGTCAAATTTTGTATTTCACTCGCCAATCATCAACATCGAGCATGGTTTAAAGGCGATTCCTCGGGCTATGTTGGTAGCTTTAGTTCTCCTGCAGATATCTTCATTTCTGATGCGATCACGCGAGGAAACTTCCGAGTATAGCCCTTTTCACTGCCCTCTATAAAATATAGTAGATAAAAACCGATAATTTTAAAGATCTCTAACCCTCGGGCGAAACTACAAAGAGTGGCAAGTTTAGCTTATTATTTGAGTTTTTATTTATTTTGCTGGGATTGAGCTTTATACATATCCTTGCTGCAGTAATTTTAGAAATAATTACCGTGGCCCTGGGTAGATTTTAGTCGATAAAAGTCTAACACGCCTTCTCGCTCCACCCTCGCTCGCACACACACACACTCTACGTGTGTCAATGTCAGAAGTCACTTAATGATTGCTCACCTCAGAAAAAAAACCGCTATCCAGGAGCTGTAACATAAATCAAAACTCAAAAGTGATTTGCAAAATCTATTAACCATTTCTCCTTTCACGGTGGAAACCTCTCAAATAAGTTGAAGAAACCACTTTGTAAAACACAAATCAAACTCCCTCGGTTCCATTACATCTAAGATTCGTTTCCATTTCCCTGTTTTAATAATAAGCACCGATACCCAAGTACGGCCGATATCTAAGTACCGACACTGAAGGCAAAGAATAGATGGGTGCAGAAGGGGTTCCTTAAATAGACAATGGAAGCGCGCTAACGGTGGTAGACAAGAGTCACTACACATGTATATATTAATAATTTTATTTATCGTTTATTTCAGGCATTAATTAATCCATAGTAATATTATAGAATTAAATAAAATTGTTATACATTAATAAATAAATAAAATTAAATACATTAGATTATTTAAATTATTGAAACATTAATAAAATTATTGTAAATATTATCATTATCACCAAATAGCATCAATCACAAAAAATCAACAAAATTAACAACGCAGCAGGTACACACTATGGAATACTTCAGATACTATCCAATTTTTACACCACAACATAATACTCCACAAATGTTACATGACACCATCTAGTCCCAAACTAAGCAGAGCTTGTACTATGAGTATTAGACAACTGATAAAGATACTTATAGAATTCTAAATTCATACAAATTATAGATAAATTACACCCAGACACAGAATAAATGACCGTACTCATCACACAAACATTTATCTTGGGTGTGAATCGAACCCACGACCTCCGTCATAGCAGTCAGGGCCACTAACCACTAGACCAAGAGGCCAGTCAAACTAACAGGATAGTGCATGGGTATTAGAAATTTTCGAAATTCTCGGTTTTTGTCTAATATAATATACACATAAGCCCTCTATCTAGGTACTCGTGAAAACCGCGTGACAATCCATTTAGTAGATTATTTGTTGAATGTGAATAGACAGAATTATGCCCCACCCCGCTTATCTTTTTATAACTTATACAGTAAGATTTTTTTATCACCTTCCAAAATTATGGTGTATAAGGTGATAAAATAGTACATTTGATACAAGTGCAGAAAGTTTTTCATTGCGACCGAGGCGGCATTCGCACGAGCCGAGGGCTGCATTGACAAATTTGCATGTGTATCAAACAACTTTTTTCAATACACTTGCGACTCGTGGGAGTCGTCGCACGCTTAGCCTGATACGATAAATGTAATAAAATTGTGGCGGGGAGAGCACGCGCACTTTACTGCACAAGTGCGGAAAACAGTCTATTCCGTGCCAAAATTACCGACATTTTTTCAATACACTTACTCAAAAACTCACCCCGTTTTTATGAGTAAGTGTATTGAAAAAATGTTGGTGTATATTGTATAATTCTTCTGTACGTGTGTTGGTCTCCCAACTCTTCCTAAACAGCTTGATAAAATTTTGTGAGTATACTGAATGTGTCCTTGAATGGTTTGAAAATTTAGCCCAGTAGGTGTCGCTGCAATCGGGTTCATAATTATTTTTTTCTATATGTGAGGTTGATTTACATAGAAAATTTTGTATTATATTTCTAATTAAATGGGTATGGGTATGACATCATCTCAACGTTTAGGCACGTTTCAGTTCACATCGTTTAAAATGACAGAATAAAATGTAACCGTTTCTACAATGTTCATCGCTACCTCCTATAGTTTTATGGTATAAATGGTAGCCAGTAATAATGTAAATAATAATCAAGACAATGTAAGTAATAGTAGTTGCAATTTTTGTAGAACGAGCGATCAACTCAGGCGCGTCAACATGGCTGGCAACTTATCGTTTTCTAAAATCGTTTACGCGCCGAGGCGTTACCGATTGAGAAAGAAATTCGACAAAAAAGGTCGGCTAGGCCTGCTGAAGCTCTATACTACGCACAAAAACGCATGCACACATAGGCGTGCATCTATGTAAACCGAGCGCAAGCGAACTCAAGAGTTCACGACTGTCATTTGTTTAAGATCACGCATCGTACGTACGCGTTTGTGTATGCGTGTATTTTTACTCGCTGCATGTATCCGGCCTTCTGCACCCTATTATTCTATGCCCAAGTGTCGTAGCCCATTCAAATAAGAGTGGGGCTCATTCAATATTCACAATGCGATGGCGTGGTGACGTTGGCATCGTTAGGCGCTTCAGTGTTCCCGCTTGTTTTGCACCTAAGAAACAGGAAATTTCGTGAGTGATCCCCAGGGAACTTCGCGGTGTGATGTGCATTACGTACTTCGTGGAATTAATTTTATATTTAGGGATTTTAAAGTAGGTAGCGGTACATTCTGCGTAAGAGGAGCCTTGTTAATACTTTAGTGAAAGCCTGAAAGAGATGCGGTACTCTATTCGTGTAGGTAGTGTGTGCGCTAAAATGATATAATATAACTGGTGTTGTTTTGTTAAAAATTGTAGTTAAAATGTTGGTAAAAAAAGTCAAATTGACCTACAAGTAATCCCAGTCCCATCCCGTTTTTTTTAAATAATTAATCTAAATATACAAAAGGAGAAACTGACTGACAGACATTTCAACGCACAGCCGAAACTTTGGCACTAGGACTGTGTTTGGCACAAAGTTTCCTTTTATGACATAGGCAAATACTAAGGGAGGATTTCTCAAAATCCTTAAGGGGATGAAACAGGGGTCCAAAGTTTATCTGGAGAAACTTATTTTCACGCAGGCAAACTACTGGCAGAAGCTAGTTTATTAGTAATGTCAAGTCAAGTCAAAAGTCAAGTCAAAAGTTTTTATTTCACATAGGCCTACATGGGCACTTATAAAACGTCAGAAGCTAGTGCACTGTAAATAAGTAAATAAGTGCAATGTATCAGTAGCAGTCTGTCGGCATGGCAGTGGTTGCCCAGTATGACAGTGGTGACCCAGAAGTAACGGCCTCGATATACGAGTAATATTTTTTAGTTTTACAACTATTGCTCTCTAAGAAAACACCATGAGAGAATCCAACATGTCCTAGAAGCAAAACTTCTAAAACATGTTACATCCAACAAGCCATACTGGGCCCGCGTGTTAAATTACGGCCCATTCCCTCTGTAGCACGTTGACAGTAGCACTCAATGTCGTATTGTATTATAGCCATTCCTACAGTACGGAGCGTTTAAAAATTATCATTATGACGATAAGGGGCTTATTAGACCCCGTAACATTAAAGAAACACTACCTACAAGTTTTTTTTGCTATGTGCGATACAAGGTCAAAGTGACCCCGTACTTAAGTAAATACACCACTGTATTCCGTTTTAATAGGGCATTTTAGGTGTATATTGATCTCTTCTAATCTATATTTTTCTTAGCCACAACACAGAAATACTCGTATGAGGCCTATTAGACCTCATTTGGCACGGAACGTGCCAGAGAGGAGACAAGGGGCCTAACCATGAAGTGTTGAAATGTCTGTCGTGCGAGCGAAAAAGAGAGATGGAGCTATATATATATATAGCGTTTAGGTCGCCAAATAAATCGCGTTAAGAACTCGTGGTAGCACTGCTAAGAAGTGGAATCATTAGGTAGAGTTAAACATGTACTTACACCGATTTCATACAGCGAACGAATAAAGTGGATATGCCTTAAATCCCGTGATGAATTTTAAAGAGCAGAATTTGTTTTATGACACTATCAGAAATATAGCAGAAAAAATTTTTTCCTGCGTTAATGACGAGACAGGAAGTGTATAAGTTTGTTAACCTTACCTTAGTTGACGTAGAGAGATTTTTTTAAATGAAAAGTACTAATAAAAAATGTATTTTAATTATCTTTATTTTATTTATCATATCTACGAGTATATCTGAGGTTTTTTTATTATTCATTTGTAATATTGTTGGTCATACAGGATTTTTCAATAGAAATCCCGGGAAGCTCCGTATTATAAATATCAACATTTCGATGCAAGTACATGAATCGTTCATGGAAAATATTGGTCAAAATACTGAAAAGTGTTTTGTTTATTCATTTTGATTAAGATTAATTGATAAAAAAACACTTAACTAATTAAAACTATATAAACACTAAAGACAAAAACTACTAGCTAAAATATAGCGTCATAAAATTCCTCCGCATCACTGTCGACTGGAAGTGTGCCCAAAAGTTAAAACAAAAGTTCGCTGCAGCGCTAGATTGGCATTATGCCGTTTAACACAATTATTACAAATACTATACAGCGCTAAGATAGCTTTTAGAGGATACTTTTTTCGCGTTTCGTTCAAGATAGGAAAGGTTATGTTCAAGGTGTATGGATTACACTACACCTGAGTCGATTGAAGTGAGTGTTCGGCACGCGTAATCTAGTGCGTAGTACATATATATCGATGATCCTACCTAATTCCGACCCCTACTGATTATGCTATTCTTATTAAATGTAGATCTGTCTAAATGTCAAATAGCGTTCTCGGAATTATTATCTATTCAAATAATCGTATTAAAAGTTGTCCGTTGTTAATGAGCTGTATAATTGGTTTCGTGCGACGTTAAATCATGATAACGTTGAAAACTGAAAATGCCTTGGATATAAATAAAATTCTTCGAAAGGAAATTCGTCAACATTTAATTATGTAAGAATGTTCATTAATGACGTCTGATATAAATACTTAATTATTTACTTCGAACATTTTAGAAAAGGTTTTCGTTCTTGTGAAAATTTGAGGTAGTTATTCAAAATTACATAGCTATAATTATGTATTTATCTAATATTATTTTTTGTTGTTATATATATATATAATAGGTCTTTACCTATGGAATTGGAGATTCTATAACCAGCATTTTCAGAATTAATTATCTGTGGATTGGCGCGCAATTCGAAATTCAAATAAATTTTATTCGAAAGACTTGTTAATTTAATTTCAATTTCAGTCATTTGTTTTTATATAGTTTTTTGTTTTTGTGACATTGTGGTAGTTTTTGACGCTATGGATAAACTGAAAATTTTCGAATATGAGTTCCTCCGTGGAAATACCGCTGCGCAAACAACACGAAACATTAACGACGTGTACGGGCATAACACTGCTTGCATAAACACAGTTCATTATTGGTTCAATCGTTTTAAATCTGGAAATTTTGAATTGAAGAACGAGCCTCGCGGTCGGCCGGTAACTATTGTCGACAACGACGAATTGAAGGCGATAGTGGAAGCGGATCTATCTCAATCTACGGCTGCGCTTGCTGCGGGCCTTGGAGTTAGTGTCAAAACAACATTGAAGCACTTGCGTCAAATCGGAAAGATAAAAAAGCTAGATAAGTGGGTGCCACACGAACTAAGCGACCGACAGCGAGATTTACGTGTCGAAGCATGCATAGCACTACTGAATCGGCATAGAAACGAGGGAATTCTTAATCGAATTGTTACCTGCGATGAAAAGTGGATCCTGTACGACAATCGTAAGCGTTCGTCTCAGTAGGTGGACCCGGGTACAGCACCTAATCAGTGCGCTAAAAAAAAGATTACTCATAGGAAGATGATGGTGACTGTCTGGTGGACCAGTGCCGGACTTGTACATCACAGCTTCTTACCGAATGGCACAACAGTGACGGCAGATGTCTATTGCCAAGAATTGCAAACAATGATGGAGAAGTTCGCAATTCACCAACCAAGACTAGTCAATCGCTCTTCCCCATTGCTTCTCCACGACAACGCGCGAGCTCACACTTCACGACAGACCATCGCAAAGCTACAAGAGTTACAGCTGGAAGCTCTCCATCACCCACCGTACTCACCGGACCTTGCCCCAACAAATATCTACTTTTTTCAAAATTTAGACAATTTTTTATTGGGAAAAAATTCAACACCCGTGATGCAGTACAAAACGCTTTCGCTGACTTCATCGCCTCCCGTCCGGCAGACTTCTACGGTAAAGGGATAAACAAACTGCCATCAAAATGGCAAAATTGTATAGATAATTTGGGCCAGTACTTTGATTAGCTGAAATAAAAAAATTACCAAAATTTTTATATTTTAAAATTATCATACAAATCTCTAATTTCATAGGTAAAGACCTAATATATATCATATTTGTTACTCTTTCACGCAAAAAATACTAAATGGATTTTATTGAAAGATACTTTACAATAATACAGTTTATACATTAAAACAATACTAGGCTATAATTTATAAGGATATTATAAGCTACTCGAAGTATTAACCCTGCGGTACTCGTCGCTCTTGGCGAGTAGTTTTATCATACAAACAATTTTCTTATCTATACATACCTACTTCAGTATGAATGACATCTCATCATCATCTGTGTTTGGCGGCTTGAGAGTTGTCATTAATGCTGCAGTGTGTTACAGATTTGATGAAGTCCATCCACCGTGTTGGAGAACGTCCACGTGATCTTTTACCCTTGGCTTTCCCTTGCACTACCAATCGTTCTATCTAGTCCTCGTTACAGGTGATATGCCCGAAGAACTAGAGGATTTTGATTTTATTGTATCGACGGTTGAAAGACTAATTGATCTAAACGACATTTTTTCCAATATTGAGTTATATAGATATTCAGAATCAGCCAATATTTCTCCGTCGTTTAAGTCAGGTTTCAATTTTTTTTGAAAAAATGTCGCTTAGATCAATTAGCCTTACAACCGTCGATATATTTTTAAATCTTATTTTTTTTTATTGTGTAATAAAATAACGTCAGAAAATAATATTATGAAATAATAATTTCCCCACACACACCGAAAACACCCAAATGGGTATTAGTTAAACTGACTTCTTTTTAAAACCATTATTCGCCTCTAAAAATCTACATAGCCTTCTAAATTACTACTATTTTACGATACTATCTTAGCCACTAATTATCTCCTATGTAAGCCATTTTCTGGGTGGTTGTAAAAAAATATTATTAGTTTATT
Organism: Mythimna pallens; assembly: GCA_961205895.1. Taxonomy (NCBI): domain Eukaryota; kingdom Metazoa; phylum Arthropoda; class Insecta; order Lepidoptera; family Noctuidae; genus Mythimna; species Mythimna pallens. The sequence goes on along the minus strand of OY540831.1, from coordinate 8,328,638 downwards.
CAAGGCAATTTAATTTTTTCTTTGCTTAGTTAGTCCAACTATTTCTAACCCAAACAAAAGTACCGAACAAAACAAAGATGGCGTCCAAGCACAGGTACAACGCCTAGCGACCATTACATTTACATAAGCACTTGGTACCGTAGAGGTGACCGCATCAGCTTGTATGCGAGAATTCAATTTGCCACAGAATGCACCACAAGAATGCTACAAAATATTCGTACAACTTTTATATTGCACCACTATTCACTCTTTTGAGGAAGTTGCGGCTAAATTTATGTGCATTTTTCACGAGAAGAGTGCAAATTACCATCTATTGGTAAGAAAATGTCCTTGGGAATTGTGTGTAAGGTGTGAGGACTTTTTTTACAATGCACTTACGTAGAAATCGATGGTTAAAATGGCGCGCCGTAAGTTAAACGGCGCGCCAGAACTATGTTGGAGCTGTTCTGCACCTACGCACCAGGGACAAGAACCGCTTGCGCATGGTGATGTAGAAAAAGTCAGTGCGCGTTTACATAAACACGCCCGAAGCACTGCAGAATCGGAACATCCCCAATACCGCCTTGAAGGCGTAGTTGTACTGTTACCCATTGCCCTAAATACTTAAATTGTTCCAAGGGCGAATGGGTGTTACAATATGTTGCAGGCATTTGGTGCCGGCCTGAAAGATCACGTATTGACTTTTTACGGCATTGCACATGAGGCTGTGACTATATGCGTACTCCTCATATACTTGCAACAACCTGCGTACGCCACAGACCGATGCACTCAGTAGCACAATGTTGTTCACATAACTCAGGTTGTTCACACAGACTCCATCAACATGGCATCCAACATGATGGTTACTAAGCGCGACAATGTGTGCTTTCATGTATAGATTGAACAGTATGGGTGAGGTTATCCCACCTTGTCTCACTCCACATTCAAGCCTGTACGCCACAGACCGACACCCTCAGCAGCACCATGTCGTCCGCATAACATAGATTGTTTACACAGACTACATCAATTTTTCAGCCAACATGCTGGTTACGAAGCGCGACGATGTGTGCATTCATGTACAAATTGAATAGTATGGGTGACCTTGTCTCACTCCACATCGAAACCTGTACGATTCCGACAATAAACCCGCCTATCTGACCCTGTTAACTTAGTGTGCGTACCAATACTGAAACATGTTAACAAGTTCACGTAGCATGTTCATGCCCTCAAGCTTGCCATTACACGTCATATGACACCAGGTCAAAAACCCTGAACACGTCGAGGAAACCAGCGTAAACTAGTTACAAGATGTTACAAGATGTAATGTTCATCTTGTGAACATAGTCAAGATGCTACATTATTATAAACTTTAATACGATCTTATTTCCTTCATCTCTTTGCTTCTTGTTCCAGAAGTATGCGTTTTACTGCTTTTTTTTATGTGAGAAATCATCAAATGACTTTTTTCGCTCTTAAGCGGAGCAGGAGAGCATATCAGACTTTTACTGACTAAAACCACACCTGTTCCTTCTTCGCCCTTTGCGTTCCAAGATCACGAGTTTCCATTTGAGAAGTCCCAGTAGGCTTCGGCCCTGCTGGGCCACTACGGTTTTGCTGACATCTCCTTGAAGCTAGCGTAGAACACTACGTGCCGTCGACGACTCGGGCTCGGTCTGGACAATTACTAGACGACCGGACGGCTAACTAACCATTGCTCGTTATCCGCAAGCCCAAGCCTACACCGTCTTACTGCTAGGGTCAAAATATGACCACAACTACGGGTGCAACGCTATAATAATACTTATGTCAAAATATGAACACAACTACGGGTGCAACACCACGCGAATACAAGTATCAAAATATGAATAAAACTGAAAGCGAGTCTTGGAAATCAATGATTGTAACAAAAGCTACTTGATTTTCAAATGTCAATTTTATTCAACTTTTTGTACCAATTTGTCGATGTGTCGGAAAGTAGGAAGTAATAAAAGTTTCCAACGATATAATGGACATAGAAAGTCGAGGGACCAATCACAGGCTTCATTACCGCAGCACAAGCTTTGTATTTACTTTCCAGCCGAAGTTTTTGAGTAGATGTTTATTACGATTTGATTTAACTTTTGTTTACGAATCTTATGAATTTCTGTATTGCGTTCTCTTAGATGTTACGCTGTCATCATCATTCGCCTTTAAAGTTAAATTCGTTTTTCGATATCTAATATTTCGAAGGCAAATTCACTTACACATAAGTCAATAGGTTTGGTAGGCTTCATAGGATGAATCTTAAATGTAGGCTTGCTTTAAAACATTTTTTTACCCAACTCTGTTAAGTATGTGTGTTATCGCTAATGTGCGTAAATCAGCTAGAAAGCAGATTCACTTGTTAATCTGTAGATTATCTGATAGAGTCTGTTAAAAAGTAAAAAAGGGTTAAGTTCTTATAATAACTAGATAATCTGCAGACTAACGGCCAAGGATACGATGAAATTATAAATAAAACAGGTTCTTTGCTTGAATAAAACATTCGAATTCATTATAATTATTCAATTTTAATTTCTAATAAAGTTTGATGACATTTTTACGCATGAAAAATTCATATAATTTAGGGCAACCCGACACAGACAGGTTAGGTTAGACGGCTGAGGCAGGAGCAAAGCAGAGTGGACCTCTCGTCTTATATTCATTTATTTCAGACTTTTTTTATCCTCCAATACACGTGTTTCGCACACTGTCTTCCGCGATTTAATGATGTCGCAACCGATAATATGCAAATTAACTAGGTAAAGTGGAGATATCTGCTACTTTAAGTGAAATTTCACACTTTAACGGATTATACCCGATAATTTGCCGATTGTCTAGTTAATGCGCATATTAACGTATTCCGTATTCTAACGGTAACATAATTGCAAAAAAAGCTTAATCAGCCTTATAATGTTCCCATTGCTGGCACTCAGGTCTCCTCTCTAGGCGAGGGAATGGGCTGTAATCCACCATGCGGGCTGTGCGAGTTGATGGATGTTACATAACCACTATTTTTTGGTTCTAGCACATGCTGGTTTTCTCACGATGTCTTCTTTCACCGTTTTTACAGCAGTAGTGACAAAATAAAATACACAAAGTAAAACGCGTGCCTGGGTTTCAACCCACAACGTACGATTTGTAAATCAGGTTACCACTGGGCTACTACTGTTAAAAAATATACCCATGTAAATCTTGAATATGTATCTGAAAATTTTATTGTTTCCATAAAACAAAATATTGTAATGTTGTCTCAAAATTATCACTACGCACTAATAAGATGGGGCTAAAACAGCGGCCACTTCTGCATGTACCTAGTGCAAACATTAATTATAGGCGTAATGCATTTTTTCTGAAAGCCAGTCGCAGTTTTAACAGGATTTCATGTGAACCTGGCATTGACCTATTTTGCACCAACGCGAGCACAGTTAGGAAGCTCTTAGCAAAGCCATTTTTTGAGCCACTAGCACCTATTTGCACCTATAATTTATATTGTTATTGTTTGTTTAAGTTAATTTACTAACAGTTTAAGGTATTGTGGGACCAACTTTAAATATATTTTTTTTGTCATTATATATTATATGAATTGCTTTTAATTAGCAATTTAGTTATTTACCATTGTCATTATGTTGTTATTAGTCCGTAAGCTTTCCAAAAATGTGAAAAATAAAACGAACACAGTAGGTGCCATTTGTGGAATGAAATTTTGAATAATGGATTATTTCACATGTGACACCTTTTTTTTCGGTGGGAAAATCGTCTAATCCTCCGCTCTTGGGCAGGGCGGGCGATAGTGTCAGACTTTTACTGACTAAAAACCCACTCTTGTTCCTTCGTTGCCTTTCGTACCGGGGCCGAGTCTTCCTTTCAGAATCAGACCCTAGGCCAAAGTAGGCTTCAACCCTGCTGAGCCCATAAGGTTGCTGACATCTCCTTGAGGCGCGCGTGGAACAGTACGCGCCGTCGACGTCTTGTGCTCGGTCCAGATACCTGCGAAAAATATCAATAAGTGTCGTATATGGTATTCCACATACGTGCAATTTAGGTGCCATTCACTCAGGTGCCGTTTAAGCAGGTGCGCAATATGGAATACGTCAAAAAGATCGTACTGACAAGAACATCCCACCTATACGTACAAAACGTTTTGGGAACACATTCATTGAGCGTACAGCTAAGAAGGGAATTTGTTGCCGGAATCTGTGTTTCCTGATCCTCCAACCCGGGAATCTTTAAATCTAGAGTGAATAGGTTACTTCTAGGTAAGCGCGCTCCATCGACAACTGCATCGTCGCTTTCCAACAGGTGCGATAGCGGTCAAGCTCGAACCTATCAAGAATAAAAAAAAATCTTGCTACCCGAAAGTCTCAATTTAAGTAAGCTACAACGATATTTCTTCACATACACTATTTGATGTTAGAAGTTCTTGATCAACTTAATAGGGGAAAGATCGTTCAGCCTTGTGCCAAGTTTCACCCAAATACTTTCAGTTGATGTGATTGATTACCAAACAGCAAACTTATACTAACACATTACTTCCATATTAATATTTATTAGGAAGGTGTTGTGTTGGACCTATGGTTAAGGCACTCCATGGCCACTCATCTCAAGTACCAATGCGATTTTTGAAACTCATAATTATGATTTTGTTTTAAATTTAGCTAGTACATTACTGCCAAACTTACGTGGCAATGAGCAGGGCACATTGCTCGCAGAACAGATGGCCGTTGGGGCCGAAAGATTCTGGAGTGGCGACCACGTACCGGAAAAAGCAGTGTTGGAAGGTGGACCCATGACCTGGTGAAGGTTGCGGAAATCCAATGGATGCGAGACGCAAAGGACCGTTCATTGTGACGACATTTGGGGGAGGCCTATGTCAAGCAGTGAACGTCTATTGGCTGTTGAAGAAAATGATAAGGATATTACTGAAAGCACTCCACACAACCGGGACCAATGGTCCAACAAAAAGTCGTGGTTGTCATTCGTAGATCTTAGACAGTCATTGGACAAGTACAAGACGTAGACAAGTAGTAGACGCCAAAAAGTTCGACCATCAGTCTATCCAGGCAAGGAAGGAGGAGCAGTAACGTGTTGTCTCGTAACTCTTTTGGGGAGTGTGCGCAGGAATTATATGACTGGATTCCGCCATCTCCTTTCTACTATTGGACAAACCAACATATGGCGATTGTCCAATACTAAGCATTATGTTTCCTCGTTTATTTATTTATTTATTACAACACTCCAACGAATAGTTAGCCGATACATTAAAAAAAAGTCTTATTAATTTACTTACAGTTAACCCAGCGTATTTTTCACTTAAAGGTGTGTACAGCGCTTACATGGTTTGGTAAATTAATAATTATTATATTTTAAATTAATTGTTCTACATTATAATACAGTCATGCAATAATTAATAAAAAGGTACAAGACAAAAATAAATACAAGGCAATAAAAAGTTTATACCTTGTAAATCAAAGGACTGGAACAATTTGCCTGCTGCGGTCTTCTCGTCCAATTGTAATTTAAGTGTCTTCAAGGCTAGAGTGAATAGGCTCTTAATAATCTAGTACGCTTCACCATCAACGGTTGCATTACTGCGTTCCATCAGGTGGAATCGCAGTCAACTAAAAAAATACTTTAGTGGAAGTGGCAGGCACTCTTAGTAAAACATGGGTATTCAGTTGCACCTAGTTAGACTGGAAGCCGACGTTTTTTTTTTATTTGGAAAATTATCCAACGACCTCTCACGATCTTGGGCGGAGCGTGAGGGTATGCCTGACTGTTATTGACTAAAACCCACTCCTATGTGTTTACCTTCGATCCAGGGCCCCGGGGTTCGCTTTCACGTGACATCTCCTTGAGGCGCGCGTGGAAACTACGTGCCATGGTTAGCTCGCCGTCGCTCGCAAACCCACTAGCAGCCGACTTCCAGTGAGATCGGATTCTACTTGGGAAAATTTTAAGGAAGTCTTTTTTTTTTAAGTTTTTTTTTAATTTTTTTTTTTTGGTATGAGTAGGATTTACTCTTGAGCGCTAACAAAGCCATCCCATAATTTCCGTAAACACAAACAATAGCCGAAAGAGTTATTTTTAAGGTGTATACCATAAGAACCTTCTAGGATGATAATCTACTTAAGCCACCCCCATCAACGTCAGTTGCGTAACCCGATCCTGATAATGAGCCCTTTGTATAGATAACATGGAAAAACAAAGACAAGCTTAAGGAGAGATTACATTAGTGTTATGTAAGTATGAGTAGTTTAGTAGGGATTTTAATTAATTAAACTGGTTTAGACACAGGTAGGTTGTTGTGAAAGTGGAATCGAAGTAAAGGTTTGCAGCAAAATATTTGACGCTTTTAAACATATTTATGATCAGTTTTTTTTTGTTTTTTTTTTATGAAGTCGGTTTTTTTGTTGTCCGTTTTTTATGCAACTAGTTTTGTACTTTTAGGTTTCCGTAATCAAAGTGTAATAATAAAAACGGGACCCAATTGCTATCACTCCGCTGTCCGTCTGTCTATCACCAGGATGTATCTCAGGAACCGTGATAGCTAGACAGTTGAAATTGTGACAGATGATATATTTCGGTTGCCATCTATAATAACAAATAAAATAATTACGCTAAAATCAGAATAAAATAAACATTTAAGCGAAAAAAAATCAGCTGTTCAGTACATTTATGTTTGCCTAATGTACTGAACCGCTGATATTTTTTTCGCGATTTCGGCTTTGCTCCCGTAAGAAAAATTGTTTGTTATCATGAGCTCAATCACGTGTTTAAGTATCGTACACTAGTTTCCAGTCACCCTATATAGCTAGGTGGTGAATCTCTATCCATATGCCCCTGCACTTGCTTGCTACCAACTATTTTCCTGGTACCAAACCTCACAATAAAACAGATAAGCAGCCTGTAAAGATCCTAACAGGAAGTGATAGAATATCGTATTTATAGCCGAGGACACACACAACAAGAGAATCCTTTTAAGAACCTTTGTCTTATACTGTTTAGTAGATTATAAGAAGATATTAAGTAACATTCATGTAATAATAAACAAACATAACAAAATGTTAGCTAATAATAATAGACAAAAGATGATAAAACAAGTCGAAATCGGATACGGGGAGTTTCTGGCGGGGTTCTTTTTGAGTGCACTTCAGCCCCCCCAGCCAAGTTAGAACCGTTTCGTGTCGATTTCCGTTCTCCAATCGGTAACGCCTCGGTGTCAGCAATTGTAAAAAACGATAAGTTGGTGGTTGGTTGGTTGGTAGTATGTTGACGCACCTGAGTCGGTCTCTCGTTCTCCAATGTCGTTCTACACTAACAAAGGATGAAGATGTAGCGTTGAACTTTGTAGAAACGAACGAATAATCCAATGAATTAATGAATGAATGAATGATGACGAATGATGGACTTGGCTACGAATTTTCTATTCGTTGGTTCTGACCACGTGACTTAACGTTGTGATGATGTCATTCCCATACATTTGATTAGTTTCGACTAGCGTTAAGGATTGCAGATTATCAACTTGGCTAGGGGTGCAGGTGTTTTATTTATTCGCAAATTAATTCCTAGTGGATATTATTACAATATCAGTAAAGTTCAGCAATTGGTGTAGTTTTGTATCTCAAGACAGAGATGCTGTATCAAAAACGAATATTTTTCTAAGCTCGACAAAAGACAAAAATACCGGGCGAGTGCGAGTCGGACTCACGCACTGAGGGTTCCGTGCAAATTTACCTATGAAAACAGTTTAATTCCTGAATTGAGTTACAAAGATTGTTCCAAATCGCATTTTTTTTTTGTATTTTCAGATTTACACATTGGAGGATATGGTGGAGCAAACGGTGAAGGTGTACCTCGCTAGGGCAAAGCACCGTCGTGTCCTCGTGGAGGCAATCGGTGACAACGACTTTGGTCCGAAGCGAGGAGGAATTGCAGGCGGTGGCCTTCTTCTGCGAAGCAGTAATGCTAGCGAAGGAGGAGGCCACACGCGTGAGGGAACGAATGTCCTCAAGCCCTAGCTGCCGAGGTTCTGATCCCTACCACGGTAGACGCGGGCTACGTCGAGCAATGGGTAGCTTGTCGTCCGACCGTCCGATAATTAACCGGACCGAGCCCAGTTGACAACAGCGCGTAGTGATCCACCTGCTGCTCAAAGAGATGTCAGCGAACCGTAGGGGCCCAGCAGGGCCGATGCCCACCATCTAGGAATTTCTGAAAGAAAACCCGTAGTGCTAGACACAGGTGTGGTCTTAGTCAGTAAAAGTCTGACATGACTGACAGGCCCTCATGCTCCGCTCAGAGCGGGAGAAGTCATTGGATGATTTCCACCCTTAAAAACAACTCAAACGGTGAAAATTTAATTCGCAAAGTGGGTACATTACCAGTCATTTAACTTGGCCAGTTAAACTGTGGTTAAAATACGATTAGAGCCCTGTGGTTTCATCTTTCGCTTTAAAGCTTAAGCTGCCTGTTGCCTGGCGTAATAGTGTTAAAAACTAAAATTGAATCTAGGTTACTGAGTGGTTAAGACCGTGATATGAACTAAAGCTCGGGCTCTGTTGGACTGCATAGACAAGAAAGAGAATTTTTCAGACTCACTTTTGTGCGGGTGTTAGAAAATTAAATCTTTGCAATTCTTGGTTTTTCTATTCCAAAATAATTACTTAAGAGGGTCCTTTTTCAATATCAAGCGTGGTTTAAAAGCTTATTGCTTCATTTAACGCAATGTTTGACGAAAAGGCAACGCGAAAAAAGAAAGATAACACCTGAAAACTCTGTTAGCATTCGGTAATTCCTTGATTTACTTGAATATTTTACAAAACTTGTTCCAGGAAATAAGAGTTTTTTTTTATCCTTAAAAGTTTTTGAAAAAAATTGTCGTTATTTAGAATCTTGATTAACTTTGCAAGGGTTCTATTGTTATAATATTTTGACTTTTTACATTTTTGTTTAAATTATGAAGTGTCAAAATTCATGCAAAATAGCTGATTTTCAGAGGTAAGTTAGGATTAGTTTTACACTAATTTATGAATTGATTACAATAGAAGCCTAGATAATATCCACAAGACACTGTGTTTCCAAAACATCTAATGAAAAATGTCTAACAACGTCAAAATCGCGTAAGAGCGCTTGTATGAAAAGCAGTGAAAATGTAAGTTGCATCCCCTTAATAATAATATAATAATAATTTATTTCAGATTTCTCCATATAAATTGTTAGTAACACGAAAATACTTAAGAGTTAATGTTAGTAAACAAAACAAATGACATAAAACAAAATAAACAATAAAGCCTTGCTCATGAATCACTTTATTTTATTAGTAAAAATTACATAGAAGTCTTTTAAAGGTATTTTTTTCTAGGTTGTACATCATCCAATGACGTCGCCTGCTCTATCGTGTTTGACTTTTACTCACTAAAATCCACTACTATGTTTCTTTGCTTTGCGTTTCAGGACCTTGGGTTTACCTTTAGAGGTATGAGGAACAGGGTGGGTCGTATACCTCCGTTGAAAAGGGAGGAGTTGAGACTGGTTGGAGCAATAGCGAGATACTTGATTTCAAACTATTGTATATGTTATTATCGCGCAGAGATCTGTAATATCACGATGCAGGGTTTTGAGTTTTAGTTCCTATATGGTCTCATAGATGACGCTACTATCCGTTCAGTCGTTTTTTAGTTCACTTAAGGGGCGACCAGACGGTTGCAAACCAACGTCCCAACCAAGGTAACCTTGCTAGTTTCAATCCATGTAGACAGCAGTTGTAATCCATGACTTTCAACGCCTTTGGTTGGGAGGCGCGTTTTCCCAAACACCGAAAGTGCTGGCGCGTGGTTTACAGCCATGTAGCAGCAACACAAACCAAACACATAAACCAAGGTCACCTTGGTTGGAACGCTAGTTTGCAACCGTCTGGTCACCCCTTTATTGTAAACAAACAGACGCGTTGGCTGCTATGGGTAGGAGGCGTTTTTTTTTTCTATTTACCCAAAAATAAATTGATTTATTCGAAGACATGTGACATTCACCAATCCGCACTGGGCTTGCGTGGTGGATTACGGCCCATTCACTCTCATAGAGAGATGAGGCCTGAGTCCCAGCAGTGGGAAAATTAAAGGGCAGATTATGCTAAATTCCATTTATAATGTGTTGTTGATATTACCTCAGAAATTTGACCGTATTACGAGAACAGAGATACATTTGACAACCTTTTCTATCAAAATTTATTTAGACTATTTTTTTTTAAATTGATATAAACTAGTGCTTGACTGTGATCCTACCTGATGGTAAGCAGTGATGCAGTTGTTGATGGGAAATGTTTCGGAAACCAGCATATCCTCAAACATAAATATCATCTCTCTAGCATTTTACCAACTAGCTTTGGGTCGGCTAATCAGATGCAGCTAATGATGCAGATAAATAAATACCTGTGTTTTACATGAAGCAATGGACTGTTTAACCTCCACAATCCAGTTACTGGGCAACACAATACTACTTGAACAGACTAATGGTCAGACTTTCTGGCATTTGACTAACTGTAACGCTTGACATATAACAGACATATACACAAGATTAATATACAGTATTTCCGAAGCCTCAAATTAATTAAATTTGACTATTTTTTTAATTCGAAAATTTTGGATATTTTGCCAATGATAGCTTTTGAAACTTTTGAAAAAAAATAATATAAGCTAGTGCTTGACTGCGTTCCCACCTGATGGTAAGCAGTGATGCAATCGTTGTCACTCTATCCTTGAAGACACCTAAATTATAATCGGCCGGGAAATCCGCAGCAGGCAATTTCGATGTACTTAGGTTTAGGCTACCAGTTTCGTAGCGTAATAAATAGTTAAAAATTTAGGTTTAGGTTAATGAGTGGGTAATTCGGCTCAATATAAAGCATTTCGTCCGTTGCACCGCTGAATAAAGGCTTTTAATTTAAAATCGAACGAAACTTGTTGACTGGTCAACTTGAATTACGGGTCAGTACACTACGTGTATTTTTAGGGGGAGAATAATAAAATCGGTGTTTCGAACTTTCGAGTTGCTTTTATTTTTAAAAACAGCCGTTTTTTTAACAGTTTAACCGCTTGTGTCGGACTGGTCCGACGAGTGTTTCGTGTCCTACTTGTCAGGGCCGTGTGTTTGTGACTGGGTATTCTATCTCGTTTAGCTCTTCAATCCCCATACGTGACAAAAGAGCTAACGAGATGGAGTATTTGGTCGTGAATGTTCGACCTTGGTGGAATAAACGTAACAATGTTTGTCGGATATACCTGACATAGGTGGTTACAAATTTAAACTTTGACCAACTAAAGATTTTACTACCTAAATAGGCGGTTATCATGAAATACTACTGAGTTACTGTGACTATTTAGAGTGAGTTATCGTTTGATAACTCACTCTAAATAGTCTAGAAATCTTATACTTATAATTTTTTTAAAATATTCATAACTTTTAATTATCGAATTTTTTATTAATTTATCAATCAAGTAAGTGATGGTAGTCTATTATATCTAGATAATAATAGATTCCATAAGTCCGAGATCCCTCTCTCCTACCGAAACCGACTTGTCTTGTATTTGGGTAAGTCGGAATCGTTAGGTATCATTGTTACTGACATGAAGCAAGTGTTGAAGGAGCGTTTCTTTGGCCGTCTGAAGAATGTATTCAATAGACTTCAAACGGGCTGAAACAAGATGTACGCTTTCAATGATTGGGTCAGGCCGCTTTAGAGTTCTCTATAGCTGTACTCGAAAGGACGGATTCAAATGGAACATGACGCCCTGGATAGGTGGGACATACAATGCTCATAGAATGTACAGCTTAAAGTTTTGTCTATGTAATTATGGACGAAGTAATCGCGACGAATATCTACCGGAGATTTATTGTGTAGAACAACCAGCACGGTTGATTTGTCGGGCATGTCTATTATTGTTGACATAACATAACCGTCTTGCATAACTGGAACCTCACATAAGTCGAAAATCATAAGCAAATTAAGGGTCTTGATTTGGCTCGTAAATATTATGTTGACACATATTTCATTTATGGATGAAGTATTTTTTTTGTTTTAGTTTTGCACGGTTTTTGCATTTAACCAGTGTTGAGTTTAGAAAGTATTTAGTTTTCACCGTATTTTTGAGTTAATTTAGAATCCAGATGTAACAATTTCGATTGTTTCGCAGTATATTAATTTGCCTGCAAGGCTAGAGTGAATAGGTTCATAATAAACTAATATGCCTTACGATCAATTATTGCATCACTGCTTACGATCAGGTGGGATCGCAGTCAAGCAAATGTATTAAGTTAGTCTTCTCGGCAAGCTTTGCGAAGCTAGTCAAAAACAAAAAAAAAATTGTTCTCGACTCCATTATATTGATTGAATAATTCTACATATTTTAAAGTTGTGTAACACTTGAGATACAAAACTACCTACACTAATTCATATCAAAATATCTACTTGGAATTACGAATAATTTAAAATAACCACTGAACTTCACTCGAGAAAATCCTGGTGATCATATTATCGAAATCTGAAAGCCTGACCGCATCGTTAGCTTGTGTTGTTAGGGTTTAGGGACAACGAAATGTTGAATATCATTTTCATTAAAATATTTTTGTCGTGAAAGAATCTTGAAACTTTGTGTCCATACGTTCCCTCGTCATCTGGTTAGAATCTGTAAATATAAAAGGCAAAGTCCTGACTCCCATTACTGACTCATCAATGCCCTGTCCAAACCTTTGAGTCTAAGGGGTCCAAACGTTTTAAATTTGCACAGAGGTTCTGTTTTTAGTAACACAAAGAATAAGAAAGGATATTTTGAAATTTAAACCCTATTAGGATGAAACGGGGTCCAAAGTTTGTATGGAGTTAACTATCATCGGGCGAGGCCGCTGGTAGATTCTCAGTATTCTCATAAAATTGGATGCATCTGTTTAACCTGACACCCCTTTTTTATGAGTCTGGTCAACTCTTTTTTACATTCATTATTGTGTTTGAAACACTGTACTGCACTCCAAAGCACATAGTTGACGTGGCTCAGAAGGCTGTCTAGCTTAAGTGTGAATGGGCTGGACATGTGTGCCAAATGCCGATCGAGAGGTGGGCCAGTAAAACCCAAAGTTGGTGCCCTGAAATTGCACGATGGGGTTGCGGCAGACCAATAAGAAGATGGCAGGACGATTTAGATGTCTTCCTTAGGAATTGAACTGAAGAAGTGGCTCAGAGCCGGGAACAATGGAAGGAATGGAGGAAGGCCTTGGCCTAGCTATGGGATAGTGTAGGCTAAGTATAATAATAATTATTATTTTCAAAAAATATTACTAGAGCATACTTTCTCTTCACCCAAACTGAAAATTAAACCCTACTGTTTTAGTAATATCGCTAATTCGCCCTTTTTTCGCACATATATATATAATCCACTTTTTTGAGAAAGATCATAATTTTCAAGCTAATTTCAATCTCAGAAACATGATATCAATCTGTCATCAGAAACATTCCAAAAGATCTACGGAAGGAAATATATGTCTCTAATAAACTAAATGATTTACATACAAGCAGTTAAAATGCGTACATTAAAATATCCATCGCAGGTGTTTTGCCTCATTAAGGAACATTTTAGAAATTCCAGTGGGTTTATACAGGGTGAAAACTGTTTGGTTACAAAATATTTTATACTTACCTGAACTTAATCACCACTTAGGATAAGTTAGAATTTAAGTACAAAAGCTAGGTATTTGAAGTACAAGATAACGATAAAACAGGCTATGTTTTGACAAGGTTCCTAGTAATTTAGGTCATCTGTATACATAATTACTACTGTTATTATAACCACTTTTGCCTTTTCTCAACTTATATAAAGTTCATTTTCTGTCTTTGTGAATGCAGCTAAATACTAAAAAAAAAACTGACTATCTAACTATAATTTGATAGCTAGTTGTTTTTAGGGTTCCGTAGCCAAATGGCAAAAAACGGAACCCTTATAGATTCGTCATGTGTCTGTCTGTCCGTCCGTATGTCACAGCCACTTTTTTCCGAAACTATAAGAGCTATACTGTTGAAACTTGGTAAGTAGATGTATTCTGTGAACCGCATTAAGATTTTCACAAAAAATAGAAAAAAAAACAATAAACTTTAAGGGTTCCCTATACTTCCTATACTTAGAACTGAAGCAATTTTTTTTTTTTCATCAAACTCATACGTGTGGGGTATCTATGGATAGGTCTTCAAAAATGATATTGAGGTTTCTAATATAATTTTTATATATTGAATAGTTTGCGCGAGAGACACTTCCAAAGTGGTATAACGTGTCCCCCCCCCCGTAACTTCTAAAATAAGAGAATGATAAAACTAAAAAAATATATGATGTACATTACCTTATAAACTTCCACCGAAAATTGGTTTGAACGAGATCTAGTAAGTAGTTTTTTTTTTAATACGTCATAAATCGTAAACCGCAATTTACCTTTTAAGTTTGTACGGAACCCTCAGTGCGCGAATCCGACTCGCACTTGCCCAGTTTTTAGTAGTTGTGTTATAGTCATAAAACAACACTTCCGCAGCATGCCGCACAGAGTTGATGACCTGTAGCAGTGAGACGAGGTCGCGGCAGTCCACAAAGGGAGATGACGTGTCGAACTGGACAGATTCCGTCAGAACTGAAAGCATAGAGTAGCGAAAATCGGAAGCAGTAGCTGTTCGGTCGCCTTGGGCCACTCCGTTAATTTTCGGTTGCTTTCGTGAGACATCGGAAGGCGGCGGGCAGAGGCAAGAGGTGCAGCGTGCGGGATTTCACTTTGCTACCGATCTCTGTAGATGACGCACGCGCACACTCCAAACGTTTATCAAGATCGAACAATATTATATATATTCGAGATTTATATTCATTTCAATCTATAGTACACTTTCTTTAAGTTCAGTCTTTACATAGTTAGAGACTTATCTTCTTTCCACGGCCTTTGACCAAAAGTTGGCAGAGCAAGCACACAAAAAAAATTAAACTGATGGTCTTAAGATTGAAGTATCGCACTAGCTTCTGACGTTTTATAAGTGCCCATGGAGACCTATGTAAAATAAAAAACTTTTGAATTTAATTTATTTTTCTTTGAAGACAACAATGAACAACACAAAAAATCTGCCGCTAAAAATACTTCACCCTGTATACTATTAGATGTCGTAGTGATTTTCGTCAGTCAACGGCTCGTGTTTTATTACGCCCGACTTCGTCTCTTTTAATTATTTCTCTTCGTTTTACAAAACGAACAGAAAAAATAACTTGACACGTTTAAGAGTCAGATTTTGTGATAAAAATAGCTTCCCCTCCCTTAAGTTTTTTATTCACCTCTGGTTTATAATTAACGCTTGCTTCGATGAATGCAGTATTTAGTTCAACCGAATTCGTTTGAACTGAAAATTGATTTCGGAGTTTTGAAACTTTTGTACTTACAATTTTCTTTTTCTTTTTTATTTTAGTTTTGTAAAACCACGTTTTATAACCACTTCATAGTATAAAGTTGGTTTTAATTGTAATGTAATTTGACTTGTTCGACTGTCATTTTTAGGGTTCTGTACCTCAAAAAGAAAAACGGAACCCTTATAGGATCACTTTGTTGTCCGTCCGTCTGTCTGTCTGTCTGTCTGTCTGTCCCTTTATCTCGAGAAATCGTGGAAGTATCGAGTTGAAATTAAAACCATATACTCAGGTCTGCAGTCTCTTGAAGCTGTGAAAAAATTAAATTTCTCAGTTAACGAAAAAAAAGGCCGTTTATGTTGCAAAAAACGTGTATTTCGACACTCTCACGGGAATTAAAATTCATAGGATACTTCTCGTTGACCTAGAATCCTGAAATTTGGCATGAAGCAAGGTCTCATATCCCAAGTATAGGAAAAAATCTGAAAACTGTAAATTTGTAGTTACATCACAAAATAAAAACTTTTTGTAATTCACTTTTTTTTTCGTTTTCTTCGTCTTCCTGCCCTTGTCCCGTTTTATCGGGGGTCAGTGCAACACGTTTTTTTCTTCCAATTTGTCCAGTCACCCGTCACGCTATCACAAACTCCTTACCTTTTTTTTCGTTGTACTGTGAATTTATATAAAATGTAAGATCATATTTATAAGGCAGCAATATTATTATGATGAGCACTATGTAGGTACGCCTTAGTTATCTTGTGCATACAATTTTTTTTTATTAACCTTTTGTTATTAAGATCATTCTGTGGTTGTGAAACGTGATGTGGCTGTACCTAACTTAAATAAATAAAATAATAAGTAAAGGCAAAAGTTTGTAAGTATAATATTGTGAAGGCGGAGATGCAATTGAAAGGCTTCTTTGTAATTATTCTTCCTTGTCGATATCACTCTTGACAGAGTGGTCGTGGTCATCACTTCAGGTGTTGGTGGCAAGCTTCACAACGCGCCGCCACTCCTCTCTGATGGCCGCCTTCCTCGTGCATTCGTGCAGTGATGATGAGCCACTTACTGCCGCTTTAATCTGGTCAGTCCACCTCATAGGCGACCTTCCTCGTGGCCTGGTACCCTCAACCTTTCCCTGAACTACGTCGCTCAATAGCCACTTCCCCTCTGCGGCATACGTGACCAAAAAAGGTGAGAATACGAGACTGTACCAAAGACGATAAACGCTGCTTGATGCCGAGTTCCCGAAGTATAGACTCGTTGGTACGGAATTCAGTCCACGATACTCCGAGCATTCTCCTCCAGCACCACATCTCTAGGGCGTCTATCTTCTTCTTCTCTATTTCCCGTAAGTTCCACGTTTCTGCGGCGTACAAGAATATGGGGAATACTAGTGCCCGAACTAGCCGGATTTTTGTGGCTCTATATATGTTGCGATTCCTCCATATTTTCCTCAACTTGTCCATCGCAGACCTGGAAATTGCCATACGCCTCTTCACTTCATCGATACATCCACCGTTGTTCGTAATTAAGGCCCCCAGATAAATCTATGATTGCACCACATCACAATTAGCAATTTGTGTAATTTCTGGAGAATTGTTATTCATGCGGTCGACAATCATCACTTTCGTTTTATTCCGGTTTATCTTAAGTCCAAACTCAAGGCTAACCCGTTCCATCTTGGCGAGAAGTTGTTCCATGTGCTGGGTACTGGTGGCGAACAAAGTGGTATCGTCAGCATATCGCAGGTTGGAGATCTTCAAGCCACCAATCGAGATGCCATCTGTCCAGTCTTCAAGTATAATCCTCATTATGAGCTCTGTGTACACATTGAACAGTAGTGGAGAAATAATACATCCCTGACGGACTCCGGCGCTGGGGTGGAAGTGATTGGATTGAATGTCATCTGCGCGTACTGAGGCTGTACCATTCTCATACAGTTTTCGCAGGAGGTGTACCAGGTGATTTGGAACACCCATCGCCGTCAGCGTTTCCCAGAGTTTGGGCCATTTAACGGAATCGAACGCCTTAGAGAAGTCCACAAAGCATATGTAGGTAGGCTTGTTGAATTCTCTGGCTTTCTCTATAATTTGTCGAACCGTCAAAATTTGCTCCCGGGTTCCCTTCCCCTTAACAAAACCAGCCTGTTCAGGAGCAATTTCTTTGCTCAAGTAGGACTTTAGACGCTCGTTCAGTACCTGCAGTAAAATTTTGCTTGCGTGAGAGATAAGAGCAATAAGTCGGTAATTACTGCACGTCTTGGTGGAACCCTTCTTATGCAAGGGGACAAAAATAGTGTGAGCCCATTCTTTTGGCCATTGCCCCGTGAGCCATATCTTATTGCATAGGGTGTGGAAGATTTGGACACCATATTCGCCCGATGCCTTGATTGTCTCGATCGGTATTGCATCCGCCCCTGTGGCTTTGCCGTTCTTCAGATGCTTAATAGCAGCTCGTATTTCATCTTTCAGAATATCAGGCTCAAGATCTTCGTTTCCGGGATCCGTAGGGGCATAACACTCCGATTTCGGGTCTTGAAAGAGAGATTGGCAATATTGTCTCCAAGTTTCAGCTATTGCTTCTATGTTCGTCACCGTTTCTCCAGTTGAGTTTTCGATGGCCCAGGTCTTGCTACTCAGGGTTTTTGTGATGGCGCGAATTTTTTGGTGTAGGTCCCTAGATTTATGCTTATTTGCATGGACTTCCACTTCTGCACAAATGTCCCGAAGTTGGTCGTTCTGGTCCCGCCTACAAGCTTTCTGAATTCTAGCGGACATTTCGTTGAGGGATCTTATGTCAGCTCCAGATGCTTTCATGTTTCGCCTTTCCTCCACAAGACTTAACGTTGAATCGCTCATCCAATGCTGCCGTTTCCGTTTTCGTGCGTTTACACCAGACTCATTGCTCGAGCTCACCATAACGTTTTTAGCCCGATCCCACAATTGATCTGGAGTCTCTGTACTGGAGTCTACGCTCGTCCACGGTATCATCGCTTGCTCCAGTGCACTTAAAAACTTCGCATTGTCAGTTACTTCAATCTTTCGTCGTGTCTCGAGTTTCCTAACTGCTCTTAACTTTAGATGCACTTTCGATATCAGCAATTGATGATCTGACCCGCAGTCTGCTCCCGGTAGAGTATGAGCATTCTTGATGGAAGTTTTCCATCGCGATCTAATCAGGATATAATCAATTTGATTGCGATGTCTGCCGTCTGGCGATATCCAAGTATATAGTCTGCGCTGGTGATGTTCAAAGAATGTATTGGATACTACCAAACCGTTATCAGCTGCGAATTGAATGAGCCGCTCCCCTCGCTCGTTGCGTTGCCCTAAGCTAAATTTACCCGCACAATGACTTAGGTGATGTGCATCAGCTCCCACTTTAGCGTTAAGGTCACCCAAGATGATCAAAACTTCTCTATTGGCAATCTTTTCGATGGTACTCTCCAGTTCTGTGTAAAAGCTCTCTATCTCTTTATCACATGCAGCACTAGTCGGTGCATAAACTTGAATGAGATTAAAATTCACAGGTGTCGCTTTAAACTTTATTCTCATTATCCTGTCGCTAACAGGTTCATACTCCATTACACTATTCCTTAGATTTTTTGGAATAAGGAAGGCAACTCCATTTCTGCTATTATGGTCATTTCCAGAGAAGTATATGGCATGTCTCTGTGAGAAAATGACCGTTGTTCTTCCAGTGAGTTTCACTAATGCCGCAGATATTAATGCCACACCTCGTTAACTCCTTCTCTAGGATCTTTAGTTTGCCTGGTTGAAGTAAACCGCGAACATTCCATGTCCCTATCTTTTGAATATGTCGCATTTTCATGGAGTCTCCAGTAGCAGGTTTTCCATACGTTGCCTGGTCTCCTACAACCGTATGGCCGGTAGCCAATTTCCCACCGTCTGCCCCAGACGCAGCACGGCGCCGGTTTCTAAGCGGGTCGCATGGCCTCCTCTGTGTATTTGACTGTACCTTCATGATGACTTTCTTGGGAATTTGTTATGCAGTGGTTTCCCCTTGCCTTCTGCATTTAAGCCTTTTAGGGGTTATTTAAATCCCAAGGCCGTTTTAGCCTCTTCCAACCGGTTGCCCAGTCAGGTGAATGGTTCTCCCGCCATTTGCTCGGTCGCCAGAGCCTCTTCTGTTGTCTAGCAGGGAGCACCACGGGGCACTAATACGCCACCCCGCCACCATCCGGCGCGTGCAGGTGAGGTTGACATTAGGGTCGGATAAGATCTTAGTTCCGTTCTCCCCTTACCCCCCTTGTCTTGTAATTATTAAGTTATGTTTATATTGTACGAAGGACCTTATATCATATTTTTGTATAAAAATTACTTGCGCCTATATTTTTACTTATTTGACATCTGTAATCCATCTTCCATCTAAATATGAAATCCTAGGCTTTTTAAACATAAAACTTTGTATAATTTTGTATATTTATTCGTGAAACCAAAGTAAAGTAGTACTAATTTTTGTCGCTAGATGGCGTTGTTAAATGAGCTCACTTTTCTACATCTCGCTATGGTTTCGTTACAGAGCTTTCGTGGGGTCTCGACCAAATTATCATTAAACGTCTTCGTCCCAGTAACATTGGTTTTATTCAACTTTAAAAGGTATAACTATACTGCCAGTGTGCAAGCTAGCAATATATGTGTGGCCTCTATGGTCGCCACAATATTATGTATGCTTGTTGTTTATTCTGTTCTATTCGATTGGTTTTTTTTTTCCGGACAATGTTTCCTTGCAATATTTTTTTACGTGGGTGTAGGCACGGCCAGAAGCTAGTAATAAATATTGTTATTACAGCTAGCTCGTATTGTCTCACTGCTGAGCAATGGCTTTCCTCCATTCTTTCCATCGATCACGATATAAATTTAATAAGCATAATCACCCTTTTCAATGTTCCCACTGCTAGGACTTAGGCCTCCTCTCTCTAGGAGCCACAGGGGCCCAGTGCGGGTTGGTGAATGTCATATATCTTCTAATTTTTGGTTCTAGGACATGCCGGTTTCCTCACGAGCAGTGGTGATGAAATAAATTACACAAAGTAATGCGCCTGGCTGGGTTTGAACCCGCGACCTACAATTCGTAAGTCGGGGCCGTTACCACTCGGTCACCACTGCTCTCAGTAATAAATAAAACTTTTAAATTATTACGTTTTATTTACGAATTGTTTGGTTTTATTCTATCTCTATTGAAGGTGAAATTCATCAATAACACTAGATACGGTCGCTCATCTGAACCACGATCTAGAATACGGCAGTCATAAGGAAAAAGGGTACAACTACATTTTTTTTCGAAATTGAATTAAGCATATACTCGTACATATTCGGGATCAGAAAAAAAAATGCCCATCTGCCAATATTTTTAGTACAATTTTAGGAACAAGATAAACAAAAATACCATAATCTAAAAAGGCACAACTGAGCCACTTTTTCAGTTTCTGTACGTAAAAAGAGTACATCTGACTTATACACACACTCACACACATCTGTACTTCAAAAAGTCACATGTGCATAGATTCAGCTTTTTGTATCACGATTAAATAATTTATTTGCTCAAAAAGGCATAATTACCACTACCACAGATGTCTTCTTTGATTTAAAGTTTACCAATTAGAACTTGACATTTAATTTAAAAGAAAAATCACAACTAGCAGATATGCCTTTACCAACAAAACATCACTGACTAGAAGTGAAGTGAGGGGGTCGAAGTACCACAAAGCGAATCCCGCCAGTTGTGCCTGACGTGTCTTTGCGAGTCAATATGTCAGAATTAAAAGTTACAATTGGTTAGTTATGCCCTTTATACGTAATATTAATAATTTTACTCAATTTTACTTTTTTTATGCTACGTTGAAAGAGATAACGTTGATTATAAATGTTAATAAATTTAAAAGTTTTTATTTAATAATCTTATAGGAATCAAGTAAATGCAATTATTTTTATAAATAAGTATTCGCAAAAAAAAATATTCTTACATTTTTTCCCAAAAAACAAAAAAAAAACTATTTTAAACTCGGTTATCTCAAAATCTACAAAATGTTACATGTGTCCTTTTTAATTATGACGGCAGAACAGCTGTCAATATCAATATTCTACAGCTCTACTGCGGTCAGGAGACCGCGGTTTGGGTGAACCGCGGTACAAGAACATTGATGGAATTCACTGCACAAGATTATCTATCTATCAGTACACTTCTCTTCATCTATTCTTCTGTACTAATAAATATTATAAAGAGAAAAGATCTATATTTTTGTTCGTATTGAATAAAATCAAAAACTACTGTTCCAATTTAAAAAGTGCTTTCACCAATAGAATATTAGTGTATGGATGACATAGACTACATATTTTCTACTTACACAAGAGTGCAGCCGCTAGTAAAAGCACGTGCCACCGTAGGCGCGAGCTTGCGGACGGCGAGCTGCCCATTGCTTGCTGTCCGCAAGCTCGCGCCGTAACCTTCCGGACCGAGACCAAGTCGTCGACGGCGCGTAGTGTTCCACGCGCACTTCAAGGAGGTGTCAGCAACCGTAGGGGCCTAACAAGGTCGAAGCCTACTGGGGCCATGCCTATGGTGGAAGGTATGGTGTGGAGACAGGGGAAGCCTATGGGTGATGCGAAAGAGATACCGGGGCCCTGGAACAATGGCAAAGAAGGAACAGGAGTGGGTTTTTAGTCAGTAAAAGTCTGACACTATCTCCCGTTCCGCCTAAGATCGGGGGATGTCATTAGATGATTTTCAAATCCGAAAAAATAACGTCTGTATGCTTATCTGCTGGATTCTGTTAAAAAACACAACGGATTTCAATGCGGTATTCACTAATAGAAAAAAAAAATTAACGAGAAAAGTTTTTGTGTATAATTTACACCAGTGCAAGGCCGGCTCAGGATGCTAATGAGGATCAGTCATGATTTTTGTTTAGTATGCAGACTTATAGCGTCCAAAAAAAAAACAGTAAATACTGTGAAGAAATTATTTAAATCGGACCAAAAATGACGAAGATACAGCAATTTTAGTGTATTAGTTCCAGAAACGCGCCCGAGAAAGAAGCGACTCACTGTGACGTCATCTGTCATGATCCACCGGCGAATGAATACGATCAAGTTGTTCGTCGCACGGATCATGACAGATGACGTCAACGTAAACAGTCCAGCGAGAGCGTGCGTTTTTAAGTAGTCATTCAGAAAAACTTTAATAAATCCACCATTTCTTGACGGATTTTAATACTTAAAAAAAATAAATGCTCAGTAAATTATTACACATACGATGTATTTAGTAAAAATCGAATTTGCTATTCTGTGATTTATCCTCATTGTAAATAAAGTGAATAACATGAACTTATCTACCATTATTACCGTAATCCTCGACAGCTTTGTAGTTCACTCACATTTCACCAGTTATGTTAACACCCACGTCATAGGAAGTAAGTCTTTTGCCATCAACCACGTCATACGCATAAAACGTTTTGAGAACACATTCATTATGTATACAGCTAAGGAATGGAAATCCCTGCTGTAGTCTTCCTGATGGCTACAACCTCGGGGTCTTTAAGTCAAGATTGAAAAGGATATTCGAGGTAAGCGAAAACCATCGTCGACCAGATCACTGCTTGTCATCAGGTGCGATAGTAGTCAAATGCGAGCCTATCAATAAAAAAAAAACCGAGTACAAAATATGGATTTCGGTCTACATATCAACCCAGAACCCTCACCGCACCCCTAAAACGCAAAGGATATCTGAAGGAACTAGAGTGGGTTTTAGTCACTAAAAGTCTGATACCCTTTCATCCACTAAGAGATTTATAACACCAAAAAGAAATTACAACATGAAAAACCCAATAACACTAAACCCGACCTGAGGATTAAAACCAAATCCTTATGCTCAGAAATAGTGTTTAGAACAACTAGATCAACGATGTAGTTAAGTTTAATTTTACTATATTCAAATTACATTCAGGCTTCAAACAAGGACCATAACCCATATCGCCATAATTATCCTATCTCGTCTCTACACTGTCCTACACAATCCTAATTCTCCTCAATACCTCCGTGAACGCTTTGAGTACTTTGTCGCGAGGAATAAACCCTGTCGCACTGCCAATTCTCTTCTTCTTCGCTCTCCATTTCACACTTCCTGCTGTTATGATGGCTCCTTTTCCCTCACTGCAGTGCGTCTATGGAACTTTTTCCACACTCCTTGACAGCCGTTCTCTGGATGTATATATATATTATATAAGTATTTATTTACGTATGTAAGTATGTTTATGTATTATTTTATTCATATTATTTATTTCGTAATTTTAAAATTGTGATGACTGGATCTTACCCTCTACTGAGATCCCTCTCTATCACTCAATGGTTTGCTGGAAGAAAACTCAACTTTGAGTTAAGCTCGACTATGTACACGAACTCTGATATCCACATAATTATTTTGTAACTTATCATGGTGTACAATAAAAAATAAAAAGAAGGACACTGAAATACCTACCATCGAACTTTTATTTTAATTTTAAGAACAGAAAACCAACCATTCCGTGCAAACACTTTGACATCTCAATCGAGATCAATTTCTTTTTTCTGCGAAGCCGCCTTTTGTCTGTAAACTTTCATCAAGTCCTTTGACGGAGTAGGGTCAGCCCACAACGAGATGCGACGGGATCGGAAAATAACGTAAACTGAAAAGATGCCAGGTACGTTTTCGACCTCACTAGTGCCATGGAAATTGAAAAAGATACCGTGATATTGAGACGTAAAGTGCAACTGAAGGAAACAGGTTTTGAAGTTATACTTTGATATGCTCTCTCGCTCAAAAAAATACGTATTGGAACTCGCGTTCACGCGGCTGTCACGAAGCATCGCGCTGCGTTCATGATTCTTCACGCTGCATCGCACTTTTTAGGGTTCCGTAGCCAAATGGCATAAAACGGAACTCTTATGGATTCGTCAATTTTTCCTTTTGCGTTTCAGGGCCGCAGTAACTCTTTCAAACAATCCCGCAGCCCAGTGTTATGTCTCGTCTCTGTGTGAGCTAACCCTAAACGATAAAAAAACGATGCATACGGTTTTTCTATCGCCTCGATACCGCTTATATCACTAGAAATAAACGAGTGACTTTGACACGACAGGCGTCGACTCGATAAATGATGAAAACGGTTCCATAGAATATTGTGCGCTTTCATATCAGCAGTGATGTCGAGAAATGAAGTTTTATCATGTGGTTTTTTGTATTGAAAGGCTCAATATGGAGAAAAGAATAAATCGCTCGAGAAAGTTACCTAACTCAAAAATTGCGATTTGTGGGAAATGAGCATGAAAGTCTAAGGTAAACCAGGTATAAATGCCCCAGTCGTACCGTGCCCCACTTGCAAAACTAAGACACGCATTTTTCCGGAGCGAGGAGGAGTGGCAGGCGGTTGCCTCCTCTGCGGAGCAGTAATGCTAGCAAAGGAGACGGCCGATCGTGTGAGGCAACGCACGCCTCAAGGAGAGGCGCGCGTGAAACTTAAAAAATCGGGATCCCAACCCCGATTTCCAGTCACCACAGGTGTGGGGTCGCGGACACGGAGCAATGGTTAGCTCGCCGTTCGATCATCCAATAACCGTTCGGACCGATCCCAATTCGTTGAAAGCGCATATTGTTCCACGCGCGCCTCAAAGAGATGTCAGCAAACAGTAGGGGTCCAGCAGTTCCGATGCTGATTGATTCCGATTTTGTGAAAAGGAAACTCATGGGTCTAGAATGCAAAAAGCAACTGGTGTGGTTTTTGTCAGTAAAAGTCTGACATGCCCTGCCCGCTTCACCTTAGAGCGAGAGAAGTCCTTGGATCATTTCCTTTCTCAAAAAACAAAACAGGTACCTGATAATTCATTACAACGTCAGTGGTTGACATTTTTGTTCAAGTAAAAAATACTTTGTTTACCTGTTTCCTACAGCCCTTAACCGAAAAGTACTCGTAAGCACGTATTCAAGGGATTTGCCTAATAATTCAACGAGACTCCAATACTTAACACCTGGGCAAAGCAATAACAGGCCTTTTTGGTGTAATTTATCCAACGTTGGTACACTTATTGGTTCCAATGATATATTGGTTATTGGCCGATGGCTTGTTATGGTTTTTTGGGGATTTAATGACCTTCGAATTGTTTTCCGTAATCAAGGTAACGATTAAATGGTTGTTTATGATAGCAATGTGACATTGGACGTGCAGGTATCTTAATTGGTTGTGTTTTGTAGATAAAAGAATTTTTGAATAAATTATCACGACAAGCTCATTGGGGCTTCCGTAGATTAATGGAATGCAACAATACCGTAAGTACGTATTAATTCGTTTGTGTAGTTTTTTTGTTATTATTAATAGTCTCACGTTTGACCACATCTATCTCTGATGGTAAGCGATGATGCGGTCGATGATGGAGCACGTTTGCCTAGAAATAACATATTATTCACTTTTGATTTAAAAACCCCCAGGCTTTAGCTATCAGGAAACACAGACTCCGGGCAGGGAATTTCACTCCTTATTCCACGCACAATAAATGTGTTCTTAAAACGTTTTGTTCGTATAAATTGGATGTCTACTATGCACCGGTGGCGGAACGCCATAGGCACGTCTAATGGTCCAATGATGGAACGAGTTTGGCAGCTCTCCCTTAAATACAAATGATAGAAAAGCGACAGGCTAGTAACTCGGTATCGATGCTCAAGACTTTAGAGTTTTGACTCGACAAGTGCATCATTGCCGATGATTTTCTTAATTGTCTCGCTTCCCAATCGACTCTAGCGTATGAAGCTGATATTCGA
Organism: Mythimna pallens; assembly: GCA_961205895.1. Taxonomy (NCBI): domain Eukaryota; kingdom Metazoa; phylum Arthropoda; class Insecta; order Lepidoptera; family Noctuidae; genus Mythimna; species Mythimna pallens. Next base: position 8,302,416 of record OY540831.1, on the reverse strand, counting down.
CCGAGCCATCCCAAAGATGAGAGCAGTAGCTACTCCATACATGGTGAAACTTGCGTTTGATAACTTGACTTCCAGCGCTGCGTTTTCCGGTACGGGGCCGCCACTCCAAAAATTTTCAGCCCCATTGACCATCTGTTCTGCGAGCAATGTGCCATCCCTACTACCACTTAATTTTAGCAATTCTTCGGGCTATGTCGGTAACCTTGGGTCTCCTGCCATCCTTGTCATCAAAATTTACATTTCAAATTAAATAAAGAATAAAGCAAGATGATACGACAGAAATCAAAAATGTTTTCAGTCGATATTGTTCGTTCTATACAAAGTTTCCGTATCACATGTTGTTAATAAAGGAACTTCAATGATGCGTAAGTCAAGAATAGTAGGTAAATATAAAAATTGAAAATTTAAAGGTTGTTCAGAAACTGTTCACATGTTACTACTGTAATTAGGTTAAAAGCGTAAAACAGATAACAATAGTAAAACTCTGATACATTGTTATGAACTGACAAGACTACAAACTGACATACAAATGTGGCTTTTGAAAAAAAAAAAATAGATAATAATAACTATAATACTTTATCGTATCCACCCCGCATGACTAGAATCTCGTGAAAACCGAGAAAGATAAACAAACGAAGCTCGCGAGGTTGACATGTGGGAAGTGGACTCAGTGATCATTGTATCGACAGTCGTATCAGCCAATGGCTTAATGCCTCTAGCCTTGACCAAGTAGTAATAATAATAATTGACATTGTATTAATAATAAATATTGGCATTGTATTAGTAATAAATGTTGACATTTTATGAATGAATACTTCTTGACATTATTTTAATATTGTTCAATGACTTTTTATTGCATTTTGACATTTTATAAAATAGTTAACATTGAAATATCTCATTTTTAATTATGTATGCATAAAAAAAAACTTGGTCCATAAAGTTACACATGTTCATTTATAAACTGCCACTATAAATTTGATTTTAAGTTTTTAATTAAATTTAATATTGCAAAAACTATTGTTTTTTATTTATTTATTTATTTATTATTAATACAAAAGAATACAGGACAGTCTAAGTTAAATAGCAACCAAAAACCACTAAGGTTTAAACTGCTTTTTTTTGGTTGTGAATTTGCTTACGATACTCATTTAATTTTTAAACACCGGCAATGGTATTATTATGTGATTCCGTCTTCTATTAAGATCTTCATATACCATGGACTCGGAAATAAACGAAAAAATAAAAAGCAATATCTTTGGAGGCTCTCCTCACGTGGCTGGATCAAGGGTTTGATTTAGAAAGCTGTAATTCTGAACATGGCTCATATAATTAGGAAGTTTTCTTCTCTGAAGTCTTGACCACCGTTAGCTTGGACCCTGTTACCGATACCGGTGGAATATTGCTTTTTTATATTTTTTTTTAAATTGAAATATTTAAAAATATATCGTGTACATGTAGTACATGTATTTAAATGAATAAAGAACAAAAATATTATTTCTAAGACAACTTCTGGTACGAATCACATGTAAGTATAACTTATTTTTATTAAATTAAGTTACAATAGCTACTTAATTAAATGTCTTTGAATAAAAATTAAAAATGTCCACAATAGGAACAAATAACTAATAGAATATTGCTCAAGAGCTGCGCCATGCAATAGTTTTTTTTTTTGTGAAATCTATGTAAAAATACGGTCTATACCTACCGCAAACATGGAAAGACTGATCAATAAAAGATTGAATGAATTGAAAGAGTGAGCAATGAAACGTGGCAAAAAATCACTGATAATGTCGAAAAACTTGAATTCTTGTTTAATTTTTTTGACATTATCAGTGATTATTTGCTGAAATACTTTGACCTAGATTTCGAGCTTACTTAATGGGCAAGATGATTCCGATGATAGCGAATAAGAATCGTTTGAATGTTTATCTGATTTCCTTCCACCGTGTAGTACTCAGAATAAGAATACTTACATATTAATAGGTATCAAATTAATATTTGAGATAATACTTTGTTAAGTATTACATTTTGTACGTTTTATTTAATATATTTTTTGTGTTTTAATTTTTTTATCTATAGTATGTAGGTTGTATTTAGAAATACACTTAAGTAGGTTTGTCAGTAGCTTAGTACTCATATCATAAGCTCTGATTAGTTTGAGACTAGATGGCGTTGTGGAATATTATTATTATTATATATTTCCTTTTATTATTGTGAATGTGCAGACTATGTGGATTGCTTTTTTTTCAGTATTGTTAACGTATGTCTGGCATTTTGAGTATTTACTGCGGCATATTTCCTTTCCTTGGTACTGTTCATCAAGTCGTTGAGCTTCTTAGTAGTCCTGAGTTGAGATATACGAATACTGCCAAATGCTTATATTGACTGGACTTTGAGGAAAAATACACAGATTTGAGTGGACTTCCACTCAAATCTGTGTATTTTTCCTCAAAGGAACATCTCTGACACTAATTTGAATGGTTTTCATTGGTTATGGACTTTAAACGGGAATTTGTTCTCTAAGTTTGTTTTGGTGTGACTTTTCAGAGTACCTATTCAGCCAGAAAACACCGGTCTCATCTAGTTTAAACTGACAAAAAAATTGACGCGTGTGTTTTTTTTTAATCTATTTGAAAAATAAACATCTGTTTTTGTTACTTCAAACCTATATTTTTGTAATACCTGACAAAAATAATATATCTAATTTTTAAACAATTTACAATATTATACATGACTACAATGTTATTTACTAACTTCGCCAGCACCTTCATGTTCGAGAATGTTTTCATGAAAACTTTAAATCCCTGAAACTGAATTTTGTGGGATGTTTTGAAAAACTAATAACGATAATTTTGACCAAAATTTGTGCCAAGTTTCAAGTTTAGGCCAAGAAGTAAGAATTCTCCATACAATCTTTAAAACCACCTAAATTGTACTATTGGGGTAGTTCTAAAAACCAACAATGACAACCTTTATTATTTACTTAGGTTACGATTTTTTATAACTTTCAAGTATGTAGATGAAATGAGATTTTTTATACTAACGAATTTCCTCCTTTTCACCCCCTTAAAGATTACATTTTTCAAAAACCTCTTAGTGCTCGCCTACCTTCGTCATAAAAGGGAGCCTTGTGCATAATTTCACACTCTTAGTCCCCGTAGAGTCCTCTTCTGTCGTATGTTATTATGTCAGTTAGTCAGTTTTTCTTTTATACAACGTGGCGCCGACAATACGACAGTAAATCGACGGTGCGTTTTTTTTTTAGGTGGGAACATCATCTTATGACTAATCCCGCTTTTAGGTGGAGCGGGAGACAGTATCAGACTTTTACAAAAACCAACTCCTGTTCCTTCTATGCCTTCGTGTCAGGGCCCTGGGTTTCACTTTCACACTACCCGTGGTCCCAGTAGGCTTCGACCCTGCTGGGCCCCTACGATTTGCTGACATCTCCCTGAGGCGCGCGTGGAACAGTACGCGCCGTCGATTTCCACCGTAGGCGTGGGCTTGCGGACGGCGAGCAATGGGTGGCTCGCCTCCGACCGTTCGGTAACCGTCCGGACCGAACCCAAGTCGTCGTCGACGGCGCGTCGATACCTACTAGGACCAAGGGTCTGCTTCTGAAAGGAAGACTCGACCCTGGTATGAAAGGCAACGAAGGAGCAGGAGTAGGTTTTAAGTTACTAAAAGTCTGACACACCCTCCTGCTCCGCCCAAGAGCGGGGCAGCCCCCATATCTAGTGACATCTCGCTGGAAGATTTTCCAACCTACAAAAAAAATACACTCATTTATTATTAAAATATTTTTAACGTTTAATATTACAAAAATATAATTTCTGTGTACAATGTACGGAACATAGTAGCAGGAATTAAAATATTTCATCATCATAATTCACTCTTAGTTAAAAAGCCATTTTAGTAATCCATTGCCGTCAAAATAAACAATGTTTGTGGTATAAACTTTCATTATGTACTTACTAATGTTAAATGGGGTGCGTATTACACCGATCCGACCGAGTATTTAATTTTAGGATGTCAAAAAACAAAGTAGGTATCATTTTGGTGACTTCGATTATGTCATGTGATTTGTGTAATTCGTTTTTTTTTAATACCTCAGATGAATAGCAAACAAGTGAAACTGTTTCATATTAAATTATTGTCTCACAATACCAATGAACCAAAGCCTATTAAAGTCTACAAATAGAAATAGGAAATGTTAGTATGCGAATTTGAGATAATATGATACTAAAAACTATGTAACAGTTAAAATAAATATATAAAGTAGATCCGTATCGTGTGTAGTATATTATGTAATCAGTAAACAATACAATATAATATGAGAAATTATAAGTTTCTTTAATGACCACGTGATCAAATTTATCATTTTACTTTAGTTTTACTTTTAAATTTTTTACACGTGATCTAACTAAGCAATGATAAATGAGATAGCCTCTAATAAACTTATTCGTTTAATTTACAACGCTTATTAAATGAGCGAAGCGAGATCAAAATTGTAGGGCACTCTGACATAGACATGTTAGGTTATATTTTTACTAGCTTCTGCAAGCGGCTTTGCCCGCTTGAAAATTGTTTTTTTTTTCAATTTTTTGACCCCCGTTTCATCCCCTTAGGAAGTGAATTTTGGAAAATCCTCTCTTAGTGCTCGCCTACTTCATAAAAGGAAGGATTTCATGTTCCTACTCCCAGTAGTTTCGGCTGTGCGTTGATATGTCGGTCAGTCAGTTTCTCCTTTTATATATATAACTACCCAGAAAATGGCTAACATAGAAGAAAACTAGTGATTAAGATAGTATCATTCAGACGGTCGTTAATTGTGGCTGACTTACTCGTAGTAATTTAGCAGGCAATGTAAATTTTTAGAGGCGAATCATGCTAATAAAAAGAATTCTGTTTAATTAGCACCCGTATAATATTATATCTATATATAAATAAAAGCGAAATACCACTCACTGATTAATCACGAAACCACAGAAACTATAAAACCTACAAACCTAATATTGGCATTTCAGGGTGTAGAAATCCTCTATTTCATCCGGATTTTACGAAACTCCACCCCTAAGGGGGTAAAACGGAGGTTGAACGTATAGAGAAACCTACTTTGACGCGGGCGAAGCCGCTGGCAGAAGCTAGTTATAGTACATTGCGCTAAATTAGTCAAATACAATTTACATAGAACAAAATAGCAAAAAAAAAAATAGTTTGTTACACTACGGTGTGAGAGGCAGCGCTCTAGTCTCACAACGACATGTTTCAGTGACGTTTTCCGCTTGGGGACATAATCTCCAAACGAGACGGTTCCATTAGTGGACTTTCCCCTTTAATAAATGCGTGGTTTCGTGACGACAAAGTCCGGGATATTTTAGTATAGTGCTAAAAATGATGAGGCCAATTTAAACGTCAAATGTTGCGGATTTGTGAAAGGTGAAATTTTAATTTGGGTGGAATTTTCTTACTCACAGCTGAGTAATAACAGTGGTAGGACTCGATCTTCTGGTTATGTAAGCCTGGTGAGATAGGTTCGTGGATGAGTAGCCATCCATTCAATCTGACAGTCACTACGGGTAGTCAGAAATCAGAATGTCTGTCACAGTCTTGCAGTTTCGTAGTACATTACTGTAGTGATTAAATTGGCAATTAACAAACCATTTTCAGATTTATTTCTGTCTATATAAAATTGCAAAAAAATAATAATTACTATTTGTTTTGTTTTTTTATTCTTTGCTTTTGTTGTTGTTTTATTGTATTATTATTATTTTATTGTGATATTTAGTTAAATATCACAATTTTCCAACACACACACACAATTCCCAATTATATGTAACGACATGTAGTTGGATCAATCCCAAAATAATAAAAAAATGCTGGGCAGATTGACTGATTGATTCTATCGCAGTTACTTTGATGAAACGTGAAACGTGTATTTTGACACTCTCAAGGGAATCATAATTCATAGGGTAGTTCCCGTTGACCTAGAATTCTGAAATTTGGCATGAAACAAGGTCTCATAGCACAAATATAGGAAAAATCAGAAAACTGTAAATTTGTAGTTACGTCAAAAAAAAAAATTTTTCTAACTATTAATAACTTAGCTATTCAGAAAAATCTTCGTTACTTGCTGTCATAGTTAAATTTGTACGGAACACTTGCCCGGTTTTTTTCCGTTAACGTAGATTTTTTGTTCACAGCTTTAAGGGACCGCAGACTGGAGTATATGGTTTAATTTCAACTCGATACCTTCACGCGTTCCCGAGATAAAGGATCTTGATTGACAGACGGACAGGCAGACAACAAAATGGATCCGTTTTTTTTCTTTTGTGGTACGGATCCCTAAAAACGCCGATTTCGTAGGTAGGGACCAAATATCAATGAACACAAACAATATATATACATTATAACATAATGATGATTTCCAAGAACCACGACTTTCCTCTATCACAAATAAATAAAAATGAGGAAATGTATCAAAATCATATTCCCAATACATTTATTTCCAAATACATACAATCGTACAACACATGTGACCTAAAATGATCAAATCGTCTGATATTGAAGGTTGGATACTGATGGTATTCAATACTAGTTCAATATTAGATATCTGAAATATGAATACAGGAGTAGGTAATATGTATTACGAAGATATGGATAAAAAGGTTTCCGCAACTGAAGCATCTTGAAATATATTGTCCGTTACTGCAAAAATGTGGTCCGCCTGTATTTCTTTTTTTATTCTTGATAGGTTCGCGCTTGACCACTATCTCACCTGATGGAAAGCGACGATGCGGTCGACGATGGAGCGCGCTTACCCAGAAGTAACCTACTCTTGACTTAAAGATTCCCGGGTTGTAGCCATCAGAAAACACAAGGAGTTCCACTCCTTAGCTGTACGCACAATGAATGTGTTCCCAAAACCTTTCGTGCGTATAGGTGAGATATCCACCAAGTACAGGTGGCGCATTGCCGTACGCCTGGTGGTCCGACGATGAAACGGGCTAGGCGGAATTAGGTTATGCAATTCCGATGCACACTCCCCGAAATGCAACCTGTAGAAAACCGACAGGCTAGCAACTAGGCGTCGATGTTTAAGACTTTGAAGCCTCGACTCAACGAGTGCATCATTGCCAATGATCCTCCTGGCTTGGCTCTCAATTACCTCAAGTGCATCAAGCTGGTATCAAGCAGATCCGTCCCAAAGATGAGAGCAGTACTCCATTCACGATCGAACTTGCGCTTGATAAAATTTGTGTGTGTATAAACTTTGTATATGCTTTAAGATTGGTTTCTTTCATAAATGGCTGATTTGCTTTGATGGCAACAGTACTGATCATTGTATATTTCATGATTTAAACTTATTAATAAACAATAATATTATTCCAAAACTTTCACACAACGCCATCTAGTCCCAAACCAAGCAGAGCTTATGGTATAAGTAGGTACTAAACAACTGATAAATATACTTATATATTTCTAAATATTATAGATAAATTACACCCAGACACAGAACAAATGATCGTGCTCATCCCACAAAAATTTATTTTGGGAGGTAATCGAACCCACGACCTCCGGCATAGCAGTCAGGGCAACAGGCTAGTCAGATACTAATACTTGTCTGGTTGTACTCCAGTTAGACAATCTCAAGTAGTAGTAGATAAGTACTGATACATTTATTTATTTAAACTTCATGTATAGTAGTACATAGGCGAACTTAATGCAACATGGCATTCTCTACCAGTCAACATTTACTAAAATATTTCATTCTTTACCGTGATCTTCTTTGGCTAGTGCTTGCTAATGCTTGTGCATTTCATCACCCTCCCCCGGCTAAGTAAAAGTAAAAAAAGTAAAGTAAAGAAAAGTAAAAGAAGAAGTAAGAGAAGAGAGAGGAGGAGGGGGGGGAGGGGGAGGAGTAGTAGTTTGTTCCGCCACATAAAATGTTTTTCTTTCTCTTCTTTTAAGTCCTCCAAGATCCCGGATATTGCGAGGCTTTTTTGGGAAACGGCATGGAAACGAAGTTGTGGGATAAAGCTAGTTTAGTTTCAGAGCAAGCCCGAAAGTGAACCTTTTCCCTCACTAATCTAACCTCCATCTTGCGTAATTATATCGACACCAGATTTTAATAATTTTGTGTAGATATCTATATATATCCTCTCCTCTCATCATTCCTGTTAAAAATAATAGTTCAAAATTTAAAAAAAAACCTTATCTTTAAGATATTTGTTTTTTTTTTATATATATATTTAAACGAAACCCGGGGCCCTGGGACGAAGGCAACTAAGGAACAGGAGTGGGTTTTTAGTCAGTAAAAGTCTGACACTATCTCCCGCCCCGCCCAAGGGCGGGGGACGTCATAAGATGATTATTCAACTGAAAAAAAAAAATCTTTAAGACACTATACTAATTAGTTCTGAAGTAAAAAAATATCATTATTTACAGATAAAATTTCTTGAAAAAGAAACCGAAAAACAAAAGGGAATCTATTTCGATCAAATGACCGTATCGTAATTCGTCGGCTCAGTTTTTACAAAAGAGAAATATAATGATGGTAAAAACAAAAAAAAAAAAAAATGAATTATGTTATAGACCGCATTTTTCTTCGCTTTTATGTTTAGGTACGCACAAACAAAAACCAGGGCCTCAAGTCTGCTAATTATAATAGTGTAAGAATGGTCTATCATTGATTTCATAATTGTTGTAATTATTTAAGTTTCATATAGGGTGTAGACATCCGCTAAGAACGGATTTTACGAAACTCCACCCCTAAGGGGGTAAAACGGAACTTGGAAGTTAGTACGCATAAACCTATTTTCACGCGGGCGAAGCCACTGGTAAATAATAAAGGTTGTGATTATTTGTTTTTAAAACTACACCCAACAGAAAAAATAGGGGGTTTTAAAGATTGTATGGAAGATTCTTGTCTAAAATTAGCACAAATTCTAATAAAAACGAATACAAAAGACCATCATTATTAGTTTTTCAAAACTATCCTCCAAATACGTTTTAATGGGTGTCAAAGTTTTTATAAAAACTTTCTCGCTGGGAAAATTCTAGTCTACTTATATACCAAATATCAATTAATTAATTAAAATTCATCTATTCCGAAAACCTGTCTATATATACATTGAATGTAAAATTTGAAATTATGATATAAAATTAAAATTTAAACAAAAATTATACGCATTACAAAAACACAAAATTACAATAATGTCATTAATAAAAACGCAATAAATTACAATGATTAAATACACAAATTATGAAATAAAATAAAATATTTATTTATATTTATATTGCCTCCGTAGTTTTCGTAACACAAAACTATAATTATTTTTGCCCGCATAAACACTCCTATCACAAATAGAAACAGAGCATCAGATAACACTAATTCCTGTCTCATAAACTTCCTGTTATGTTCTCTTTCATAGTTCCTTTTTCTCTACAATTTCATGCATCAAAGCAGCTACATTCCATTTCCATTTTCCATATTAGCCAATCCTAGAAAATTCGTGATAGAAGCAAATAAAAAACTACAGTTTCAATGGCTGAAGGAAACAGGAGTAGTCCTTAAAGGGACGATGTTAATTTATGACCACCTACAAGAATTTACGGGCGCTAAGCGTGAAAATGGGTAATTTGTCTTTTGGTTAATATCCGACCACCGAGTCTTGTGCTAATTGAATTAGCTGGCTATTATTCTGTTGGAATGGAGACAAATATGCTTAGGAAAGCGCTGATGCATAATTCTGAGTCGAATTTCTGGACACTTTGATTTTACTTAAGTACTTTGACATAATTAACATCGTATTATAATAGACTTATACATAGTGATATTGAGAAAATTGTGGAACCATAACTAGTACTAATATATGTATATACACACACACCGTGACACACTACACACTAAGGTACATTGGGCACACGTAGGCTACGTACGCCGATCAGTGCGCGTCGGTCTCAATACTTTTTTTATGGCAACTAGACTTGTAGAACTATATTAGATCCACGCCACGCGACGCCACGTTACGCGCCGCTACGTACAAATCAGCCACCCTAGCCAAGTTACAACCGTTTCGTTTCTATTCTTTTTTCGTTGATAGCCTCGAGTTGTCCACGCCTCCTATTCCTTTTGACTTTGTGACTGAGCGTTGAGACGACGTCAGAACAAAGGAAACGGAGGCGTAGCCGACTCGAGGCGATCGACGAAAAGAGAATCGAAACGAAACGGTTGTAACTTGGCCAGGGGGGCAGGTGTGGCCCACGTGTGCGTCGGTCTAAATTAAAGCAATTAAATGTAGTTCCCGCTTTATTGTTAAGTTTAGGATATTGTTTTTCTTACTGGCAAGACGGGTGTTGATAGTTGCGACACAGTTTTTAGGATTCCATACGCAAAGGGTAAATACATACGCTATTGCTAAGACTCTGCTGCCCATCTTTCTGTTGCCAGGCTGTATTTCATAAACCGTAATAGCTAGACAGTTGAGATTTTCACAGATGATATATTTTTGTTGCTGCTATACCAAGAAATACTAAAAACATAGTAAAATAAATATATATATGGGACTGTCGTTTTTTGCTATTTTGGTTTTTAACTTCTACAGCTATCATCGCTATTCATGTCATTAAAGTCTACTGTTTAATGTTCCAAATTATATTTTTTTTAAAACATGAGTTTTATTAAATTGTATGAAAACATTGTAGTACTAAACTAGTAGACAGGGATTTTTGTTTTCGGTGTGAACTCATCGAATGACTTCTCTCGCTTTAAGTGGAGTGAGAGGGAATGCCATCTGTGTTCCTTCATTTGTCATTTTGCTAAAAATTCGCTTAATCTGCTTATATCTGCGATAATATCGAGCTTATTAAAAGCAAAAACTGCACAATGATGTTCTGATGGTAGGTAACTGATCAAAGGAACTGTTAAATTTTTTGCAGTTTACCGCGAATGTCAGACATTAATTTGTCAATATATACGAGATAACCATTCTATGCCACTTCTTTCAATGGAATGTCAGTGGTTGACCATTGGAAAGTCATAATGCCGCCATTATATTAGTAGATTACCAAACTTGTCAAAAGAACGACTAGAATTACGAAATCAATGATAGACCATTCTGACACTATTGTAATAGCAGACGTGAGGCCTAGGGCCACGGTATTTGTGTATCAATGAACTATGTTCTATTTTTTTTCTTTTTTTTTGCCACAACTATCACACAACGCTGTCTAGTGTCAAGCTACGCAGAGCTTGTGTTATGAGTACTAGACAACTGATAAACATACTTATATATTTCTAAATACATACATATTACTACAGAACAAATGATCCTGCTCATCACAGAAACCTTTGCCAGGGCCACTAACCACTAGACCAACAGACCAGTCAAATCATCATTTGTTCTGTGTCTGGGTGTAATTTATTTATTATATATGATGATTTATATATCATCGAACTATGTCCCATTATCATTTTATGTATTATCGAACTTTTTTGTACCGTCAAGGGACGCTTGATTTCATACAAACAAATGTAATTCGTAAAAAAACATGTTACATTTGTATATCACTATTATTATGTCGGCTTAAAGATGCGACAGGAAAGTCAATATCATGCAGCTTTTCTTTTTTGGTGAGCAGTCGTGGCCAACCCGCGACCCAAGTGGTGGGTCGCGGGTTCAAACTCAGCCAGGCGCTTTACTTTGTGTAACTTATAAAACATCGTGAGGAACCAATCTAGAACCAACTAAAATCGAAGACATGTGGCATTCACCAACCCACACTGGGCCTGCGTGGTGGATTACGGCCCATTCCCTCTCCTAGAGAGGAGGCCTGAGTCCCAGTAGGAACATTAAAAGGCTGAATATGCTATGCTATGCTATACAACTTTTTCCCGCACGTTTATACCCACACTGAGCGACCAACTTCGATTGCCTCAAAATCAAAAAGGAACTCTTCTCAATCTCTAAATCAGTGTTTCATTTCTTACTTTAAGTATTCAGTTAATTAAGGAGCATTAAGTTAGACAGTAATTATTCTAAATTACATTCTAACAAGAATGATAAATGACTGAAAGGCCTAATGCTATTGTCAGTCCATTAATTCAATTGTCCTACAATTCAGGATCGCTATCTCGTCTTTCAGTTGCCAAATACTACGAGCTTATCTTAGCAATTGCTCTGTTTCATTCATTGAAGTAGGTAGAAATTAAATCAAAGTTTAAAAGCTATTTTAACTTGTAAAACGTGGAGTTTCTTGCCGGTTTTTCTTCATAGAAAACGATCAATTGGAACCGTGAACTAGCTTTTGCCTTTTGCGTGAGAGTTTTTTATAGACCTACTTTTTTTTACGTGGGAAAATCGTCCAATGATATCTCTAGACCTTGGGCGGATCGCGAGGGTATGCCAGAATTTTACTCACTAAAAACCCACTCCTGTTCCCTCTTTGTCTTCGTCCCAGGGCCCCGGGTTTCACTTTCACACTACAGATAGACCTACTGGGACCAGGATTGCCGAAAATATAAATAATTGAAATATTGTGTCTGAAATTTATCTTCATAAACAAACAAGAACTTGGCGCGCACTAATTTATTTATAGCCTATTCATTCTAGCCTTGAAGACACCTAAATTATAATTGGACGGGAAGACCGCAGCAGGCAAATTGTTCCAGTCCCTCGATGTACGCGGTATAAACGAAGAAGCGAAACGCTTGGTCCGGACCGTAGAGGTTTCAACAACATAAGAGTGGATACTCGCCGTTCGTCGGGTTGTCCGATGGTGGACTTAAGCGTGACGTCATCATCTTCTTACCCTTGCTATTTGTTATTTGGAATCGTTGCAACAAATTTTTATTCCATCATTCTGTATTGTGAACTGTTACGCTATCACTGTCTCACTTTTCATTCTTAATAACTCAAGAAGGAAGGCTCAAGGACCGATGACGCGAGACGCACAGGACCGACACTTGGGGGAGGATTATGTCCAACAGTGGACGTCTTTCGGGTGAAATGGTGATGACGATGGACCTATCACATTGTTAAAAGTAACAAAATTTTCATGCGGTTAACAAAATAAAACTTGTACCAGCTAATTAACAATTCCAAATTAATTACCGGAAGTGTTAACACAATAAATACGGAAATGACCTCACAATTCGTTTGCAAACAAAATGCTACGCTGATTGTTAATTATATTATTTGGCTACCTATTAGTTTTACTGATTAATTTGTAAGCAATTTAATTTTCACAAGCACTATTTGTTATATATTTTCACCACCTATTTAAGACTTGACTTTCCCAAATAGGCGTGGGCAAAGTGTGTCATCTTTGCGGTCGGAACATTTGCATCTGAATCACTGAAATGTTCCGGAACAGTGATATATGTATTATTTGGAACATCGGTTCAAATCGTGATCTATTACGTCACGTCATAGGCACACTGAGACAGAGAAATGTTCGATGATATTTTTCTTTTAGATTTTTAGGTTTCACAACTAAAAAAAAAAATACATTCACCAAAATCAAACAGAAAAAAAAAATTGTTAACGTAGATTGTATAAAACAGACACCTTAATTCTTTATTCATCTGTATACGTGTGTTCAGGCTACAGTTTATTTTATTATACGCAGATACGATCTCCGCATTCATGAATCCGAATGTTCGTCTATAGATATTATTGCCGACTATTTTCCGAACATTTCTGTGTTTTTCCTTGTTTAAGGAATAAAAGACTGAGGTCCGCATTTAGATTTTTGTTTACTTTTTGGCCTGATTTAAATAGTGTTAGTTTTAGGGTTTTGGCTGCAGGATAAGATTAATTATTAAATGTATGATTTTTTTATTTTTTTCGGGTTGCAAAAACATATATATATATACCCGATTTTTGATTGCAATCGCATACTTTGCATGCGAATCAGTAATGCTAGCGAAATACGCGGCCACAAGAGTGAGGGAACGTACATCCTCATGCCCCAGCCGCCACAACAGGAGACGCCCCGGGCTTCGGGAATCGCAGAGCGATCTCCGGACACGAGCAATAGGTCAGCTTGTCGTCTACTCGTCCGTCATCGACGGTGCTGTTCCACGAGCACCTTAAAGAGATGTCAGCAAAACCATAGAGCCGATGGCCTTACTTAAGGTCATAAAAAACGTATGAAAAGGATACTCGTGTTTCTAGAACGCAAAAGGCCACTTAAGGAACATGGTGTGGTATCCGGTGAGTACCTGCGTCATGCGAGAAGTAAGGACGCCGTGTCGTCTTTGCAGCCACTCCTCAAAGAGAGGACTTACCTCCATAATTATGGTGTGCCAAGCACTGGGTGGCGACAGTCGCTGTCTCCATTCCACCATGAGATCCCGCTGGAATTCTGTCCATCAAGCCGCGAAAAAAAGACATCCAATGCTAGATATAGACCTCCTCTGAGTGTCGCCCTAACAACCAGTCTTGTGCGTCTCGCATCCATTGGATTCCCGTGACCCTCACCAAATGAAGGATCTCACTTCACCTCCTTTGACCTCTATCGTGTCTTCCGATGTGCGGTCGCCACCCAGAACCTTTCAGCCTCATCGAGAGACTGTTCTGCGGGCAGTGTGCCCTGCCCACTACCACTTAAATTCGGCAAGTCTTCGAGCTATTTCGGTAACTTTGACTAAAATAAAACACATGATGTTTCTTAGACCTATTATTTTAATTCGGTCACAATACAATCACATATTACCAATCGATCAGCAACACCATTTGCCCATTCTGCCCATAATCGTCGTCCTAACGTTCGATAATCTACCCGTTTGTGCCCAAAACGGCCCGTCTACTAAATTAACCCGAATTAATCACCCATTCTTACACATTAAGTTAATCTACGGAGATAAAGTTAAGACTGGAATTAACATCAAATGTGCACAGTTGAATTAGGTTTGAGAATGAAGCGTGAGTAACTAATGTTGATGCTTATAGTTTAGTTTGAAAGTATACTAGAAACCTTGTGAAGAGAGTCGCAGAGTAATTCTCAGCCAACGTGGTAGCTCAACGTTCGATAAGGATCAAACCTGCCCCCCTAGCCAACTTACAATCGTTTCGTACGCGTCGGACGCCTTGAGTAGGCCACGCCTAAGATTTCTTTGTTCTGACCACGTTATCATTTTTTATTACCGTTTTATTTTTATTAGGTATCTGATGTAAATAAACAAACTGTCCCCACCCCTCACATCTGCTGAATTGTGCTCACCAATTTTGGTAATGACTATATAGTTAATTATTTATTATTTTTAAGCAGCTTTAGCAACCATTCTAAACTCTTCCACAACCAAAAAAATCCCATCTAATTTTGGCTCAACTCCTGTACAAAAGTGTAATTAGGAATCCCTGTAAAAATACTTGGCAGCACGCCCCAGACTAGAACTGGGGCTGATAAACGGCAATAGGATTTGATATCACATTGGGACTTAATATCGGAAATACGCGAATGGTTGTAAAACGTGACAAGAATATGAAGCAGGCTTGGCAGGTAAGTGGGTGTGATCTACAGATTCCAGAGTTTCTTCACATTTGACATTAAATCAATGAGAATTCTGGTTCTTTTATATAATATCTGTGGTGATGGTTAACCGATAAAAAGTATAATGGAACGCTTTTGTTAATAATGCCTCATAGTCACCAAATGCTTGTAAATAATATTAGTATATCTAGTCTAAACCGTCCCATCGCCGGGTAAAGGCCCTCCATTCCTTCCATGTTTCCTCCTTTTTAGGGTTTCTTTTATAAGATCACTTTGTTGTCCGTCCGTCTGTCTGTCTGTCTGTCAAGAGCATTTATCTCAGGAACGCGTTAAGGTATCCAGTTGAAATTTAAATCTATGGTCCCTTGAAGCTGTGAAAAAATCAAACTTCTGAGTTAACGAAAAAAACAAATGATACGGCTGTTTATGTCACAAAAAACGTGTATTTTGAAACTCTTAAAGGAATTAAAATTCATAGGGACCTAGAATCCTGAAATTTTGCATGAAGCAACGTGACTTCGTCGCGTCGTGCAATTTCAGGGTACTAATTTTATGCTTTTAAGGTGGGCCTTAAGAAAAAATGTTCTGGATATGACTGCCGCATGTGTGTGTGTGTGCCAGTGATAGGTCACTGGAGCAACATGCGGCAGACATATCCAGCACAGTTCCACTTAAGCTGGGTAGTTTTCTGAGCTACGTCAAAGATCTGTACTTTGGTATGCAGTATAGAGTTTCGAACGTGATCTGTTAATTTAACACCAAGCATACCTCGCTTTGTAACACGCTGGCAAATCTTGAGTTTGGACCCGTTGAAGCCCGTAAAAATTTGTATCAATATCATGTAGATTTGCAGATAATCTATGGTTCTTTTATTTATTAAAATTTACGAATATCAAAAGTGAAGAGGTTGCACTTCGCTCTTGTTGAGTGTCCCACGACACCTCAATTTTTTTTTTCTTAATGTATGTGCTTATACGTATTTTAAAATTATTATTTTTAAGGTTTTAGCTGACTAGAAAAAATGAGGCGAATTGAGTAATTTTTGTTGCCTTTATTATTTTCTAAAATATGAGAACATAAATACATCACAATATGTCATGTTGACATTAGCAGGAGACATTAAAATAAAAAATAGATTGTTATGTTAGCCTTGGCCATTGGCACGCAAATATTTACCAAATAATACAAATAAAAAATCATATTGGATACTCTCTAAAACTCTCTACTGGAGAACTCTCTAAAATATTCTTCCAGATATTCTCTTTATGTCCTAATATATGAAATATAATATTTAATAATATAATATAACATTCCACAACTATCACACAACGCCGTCTAGTTCCAAGCTAAGCGCAGCTTGTGTTATGGGTACTAGACAACTGATAAACATACTTATCTTTATTATAACTATATTTTAAGAGTACAACTTTCTCCTTAAGTAAGTATTCATTATTTCTAGTTGTCTAAGTTTTCTTGCTGACTAAAATGTAAGTAAAAGTAGCTTTTTAATAAAGCTATTATCTCGATAAATACCTTTCAAATTCACTCACAAAGCTTATTTATCGTGTCTCTCAGAATCTCATAATAATCATTAAGGAAACAACTGCTTAATATAAAAGTCATCAATCCTTACGAAGCAAGGAGAGGCGCCTATTAATTTTATTACAGCGATAAAATAATAATTCAAAATGATAGCATGACCGGAAATAATATCTCGGGGCATTAAACAAAAGGTAAGTAACGGTTGGTCGTTCTTTTGGCAATATTGGGGAATTTGCCGAGGTGTGGCTCCTATTATGGGATTGGGATCCACCAGCCATAATTTTATTATGCGCCCAAATTAAATTAGCAGACGATTTTATTTTTAATCAAGTGAAGTAGCTCGCTTTATAAATTGTCTGCATTATGTATCCTCTAAATATTTTAATTTACAAAATTCAACCTTATCGAAAATTCTTTAAAGCAGATAATCCAATGCTTGGTTTGACTGGACATCGAAGTCAAGTTAATTGTAATAAAATTTCAGAGGCGTTTTGTAATGGTTAATTTTAGCTGCTAAGGCTTTGAGACGAACTCTGACCCAGAAACGTTGTCGAATATGATTACGCGTTTTTTCATCTGATCTCTAAAAATATGAGAGTTAGGCATCGGATGAAGTTGGAAATAAATCACTTTAGGTACCTAACCTACTTTTTGAATGAAAATTATGTTTTCTAAGACTAAGTGGGTATTGCTCTAAAAGACAAGGATTGGTATATTATTACACTAGTTAATTGTATATTGCTCTAAGGATTCGGGGTTTTTTTTTTCGGTGCGATAATCATCTTATGTTATCCCCCGCTTTTGGGCGGAGCGAGAAATAGTGTCAAACTTTTACTGACTAAAAACCCCACTCTTGTTCTTTCGTACCAGGGCCGAGTCTACCTTTCAGAATCAGAACATTGGCCCCAGTAGGCTTCGACCCTGCTGGGCCCCTTCAGTTGCTGACATCACCTTGAGGCGCGCGTGGAACAGTACACGCCGTCGACGACTTGGGCTTGGTCCGGACGGTTACCGAACGGTCGGACCCATTCCTCGCCGTACGGTGCGTACGGTGGCCGGAAATCGAGATCGGAATCCCGGCGGCGGTTGGGGCGTGAGGACCGTTGCCTCACACGATCAGCCGCTTACTTTGCAAGCATTACTGCTTCGCAGAAGGAGGCGACCGCCTGCCACTCCTTCTCGCTCCGGACAATGGCCTGTACCAGGGCCCGGTGTGAGAGATCGCCGCCGCCGATCGCCCCCACGAGGACACGGCGTTGCTCTGCCCAAGCGGGACACACCTCCACCGTGTGCTCCAACGTGTCCTCCGGGCAGTCCATACAATGGTGACACCCAGGCGTTTCTTCCGCACGAATCCGGTTCAGGAACCTCCCGAACTTACCATGTCCAGCGAGGACCTGCGTCATGCAGAAGGTAAGGACGCGATATTGCCTTTCCAGCCACTTCTCAAAGAGGGGACTTACCGCCATAATTATGGCGTGCCCAGCACTGGGTTGCGATAGTCGCTGTCGCCATTTCACCATGAGATCCCGCCGGAACTCTGTCCATGCCACGACTTGTCGCGGCAGCGGAGTTTCGCCCCGGCATTGCATCGTCACGCGCAGATCGTGCATGCGTGAAGGATTCGGGGGGCATCTCATATCATAAATAAAGTTACCTATATATATAAAAAGAGAAACTGACTGACTGACATATCAACGCACAGCCTAAACTACTAAGACTAGGAGCATACAATTTTGCACAAGGTTTCCTTTTATGACGTAGGCGAGCACTAAAGAGAAACCTATTTTCACGTGGGCGAAGCCGCTGGCAGAAGCTAGTTTGGTATATTTTCATTTCAGTGACTTTCATAAGATATAATTATATTATAGTATTATATTATATTATATTATATAATAAAAATCGGTCTATCTTTTAAAATATATATTTGTCACAGTCGTATCGTATAACATGCCGTATTACAAATTGGCGCGCCGAAATGCGGTTACCGCACGCTCAGCCATAATATGTCAATTCGGCTAAAATAAAGTACGCTGCATTATATGCGCACTTTGCATTCGTCAATGCGACTTCGTAATGTTAAGCTCAAATACAAACGGGCGCATCGTCGATACGGCCATTTAAGTCTTTCGAGTGGTACCTATATCTAAAGTAAAATTTTCATAAAAATATATATATATATAAATTTCATTGGATTTTATTTTATAAAAAATAATTAATTGAAAATCATAATCTTTATTATATTAACTGATCTTTACATTAAATAAAAATTTAGATTCATTTGTTTATCTTGTAAATAATAGGGGTTAAAGTATGAAATTACCGTTTTTTAAAACGGGTTGCTTTGAAGTGTTATATCTCTGGATTGACTTGGAATTATAAGTTATTGTCAAATACCGGGCAGGAGTCCAAATTCCACATAACATAGCATAGTCGGCCTTATAATGTTCCCACTGCTGGGGCTCAGGCCTCCTCTCTAGGAGAGGAAATGGGCCTTAATCCACCACGCGGGCCCAGTGCGGGTTGGTGAATGTCACATGTCTTCGGATTTTTGGTTCTTGGACATGCCAGTTTCCTCACGATTCCACACTACAGGCAAATTCATTTAAAGCAAAAACTGAATAACACTGTTCGGCCCTGGAATCGGACTAGTTTAGGAATTTCATTTTTAAGATCTTAAGTGTGAACCTCTGTAACAAACTAGCACTGGTCAGTAGTTACTTCTTGGCAACCTAAGGGCTATATTTCACCGGGACACCATGGCGGCGCGACCAGTCGCTGCTACCAACAAAATGTATAACATTACAGCTCTATAGAGAGTTACTCACCTGGTGTCCGTTTGGTTGCGCAACCAATTTAGTGGCGCGACCAGCTCGGACGCCAGTCCGGCCGTCAGTGATAGCCCCACCAAAGAGTATATAAAATGAAAATCTATCTTATGAAAGGGCTATATTTTACCGGGACACCATGGCGACGCAACTGGTCGCGCCGCCATGGTGTTCCGGTGAAATATAGCCCTTATTGTAAGCAATTAGTAATTAACATGCTGTTATGTAGGTCTTTTTTTGACAGAACCGCGTCCACGCAAATCAATTGGCTTAAAATTATCTTACTTCTTTTCCATAGTACTTTATCTAAATAAGTCATAACGAAATTCAAATTTTCTTTTATTTAAATCTCTTCAACACCTAGAAACTTTTAACAACGATGACCTTCAAACTTCAGACTTTACAGCAAAGTTGGCACAATCTCTTCTCTTGTTTATGACATAATTCCAGATCCACGTGAAACAAATCTATCCGCTTCTTAAAACTAATCGTGGACATTAAACTTTGTGAAAAGACTATAAAATTATCATCCAACTCGAAAGGAATTTGAGCAAGTTAAAGAACAAATAAATAAATTCAGAAGGTCTACTGTATACAACCATTAAATAATAGTAGTAGCAGTAATATTCTATTTCAAAGAATAATGCTAAAACATTTTACATGGAAGGAAATAGTTAGTACGCGCCGTATAATTATGGCCGTGTTGCCGTAAAAAAATAAAATATAATATTCATACATTGTGGATACATGCGTCATATGTATTTTTAGGCTTTTTAATGTACAAGTCGCGTTCCTATACGGAGAAGAAAAATGGTCGGTCTAAATATTACAAATCCGATCGATTTAACGCAATTTAACGCAACGCCATTGCAATGGATGAATATGTTGTGATTTTTTTTTTCTAATAAAGTGTTAATCGCAAACTTTGCTGTATAATTTTATTGTTATTTTAATCTATAAGCAGCAGCAGTAATATGCACTTGAAACTTAAAATAAAAAATCCCTTTACATCAAAACGAAGCCTCTTCCGAGAAAACACTGTTATTAACCATTGCAATGTATTGTAAAACATCTACATTGCCAAGGAATAATAATTAGTAAAAACACTATGATGACATGACCGAAAAGAAACAATCATTAATCAAAAGAATAAATTACACTTAAACTAAAATATAATCGACTTGTTCGTCAACTCGCTACTGCAACACTCGCGAACGATTTTGAGTTGACACCGCTCGATTACACCTACTTTTTTTTTGTCGTCAACTCGCTCGCACGTATAAAGTACAGTCAAATAAAAACAGATTGAAACAAATATCTAGCTATTGCCCGTGGTGTTACTCATGCTGGCTGTTTCAGTTAAGTACTAACTATAATTCTACTGAAAAGGTATAGCCGGATAAGTATAACGAGTCGGCCCCAAAATGGAAACCTGTCCTATTTTTTTTTATGAAGTCCTTTATAAAATTTCAAATTAATATCATAATTCTAATCATAATTATTTAGGATAGTTCGATAGTTTACCTTTTCTGTATTTTTTGGGTAACAATCGGGCATGATTCTTTATAATTTTTTCATACTTGGAATCCCATGAACCGTACACCGAACCAATGTTTCGAACCTGAAAGAACTCAATATCAAAGAGAGTCGATTATCGTCGTCTGTGCAAATATGAATTCTCAAATTTTTCGGGCATATCACTCGTAGAGGACTCAATGGAACCATTGGTGGTGCAAGGGAAAGTCGAAGGCAAAAGATCACGTGGACGCTCTCGAACACGGTGGACAGACCTCATCAAATCTGTGAAACACTGCAGCGCCAAATACAAAGCTGCGTGATGTCGCACGACATGAGAGGTGGTGGTGCAGGACTCGGCTTAGGCATGACCACGACCACTTTTTCAAGAATGTACGACTAAAAAGAAAAGAAATTTGCATGAATTTATTCTTTTCGATTTACGATTACCCAATTACCATAGATTTTTGACCTCTGGCACGCAAATTAATATAAAACTTGCGTAGTAGGTACCTGGGCAATTATATTTTCAATTTATGCAAACAAGTTCAAATATTCAATTTAATTTGAAATATTTCATTAATTCAGTTATAATATCAAATAACATTGGAGTTATAAAATAAAATGAATAAAATTAAAGAAAAATTGGAATGTGAATGCTCTCTTTAGTGTGTTTAAATAATAATAAATCTCAATGGAGATTAGCTAAATACGCATGAGATATTAAATCCACAAGTGTGTATGCAAACGTAGGTACACTCTCAGTTCTTTTACTCTCAAAATCCGCTGGGACCATAATTCGACACGATAAACGGCTTTACGTGCTCTCCAAGACACAGGATACTCCTGTGTCTTGGAGAGCCACCAAACTACGGGCTGCTACTGAGTTATTTTTAATAGGAAAACCCAATATAAGCAAAACCTGGGAAATCGAACAAAAGCCTCCACGCCCAGCTGTCCCCTTTACGACCACATATGAAGAGGTAGTTTTTATACAACTCGCGGAACTTCATACCGTCTAAAAGTCAGTGAATGTATTGACCGAATGATGGAATGATTGAAACCAATGTATTTAACAGTTGCTGTAATTTTTCGATGGATTTGTATTTTTTTGTATTTTTTTACGTGATTTAAGTTATTCTTCTATTTTGGGCAGAGACGAATTCAACAAAGCAAAGATCATTGAAATCGGTCCAGTTGTTCTTGAGTCATAAATGGTGAACTTGACTTTTTTTTTAAATATAGATTTAGGAATATGCTTTATGAACTCGTTTAAGTGCAAGCGCACTTGCAACTGACATTTGGCTTACGTCACCATGCCAAAGTGTGAGTGTGCGTTTCTTTCCGTTGTACTCGTTTAGATCCGACCCTCTGTCAGAATCCTATTCTGTGGCTACAGTTTATCCTTGAAATAATCAAATGCGAACAAAAATAATGGCGACCTTGTCAAAACAAAGGAAAAAGAATAATTTGATCTACTTTTCTTTTCAACGATTCTAAGAAGTGAGAGAAAAACATTCTTTATATTGAGGGGTTGGCAACTTTTTTGTAAGCCGTAGTATGGTCTGATTTGAGAAGTTCGAAATTCTGTATAAATGTGAAAGATGCGCATGCCGTTAAAATTATCACAGTTATCTATATATACAAAAGGAGAAACTGACTGACTGACATGTCAACGCACAGCCGAAACTACTGGGATTAGGAGCGTGAAATTTTGCATAAGATTTTCTTTTATGATGTAGGCGAGCACTAAGAGAGGATTTTCCAAAATTCACCCCCTAAGGGGATGAGATGAGGGTACAAAGTTTGCATGGAGAAATCAACTTTCACGCGGGTGAAGCCGCTGGCAGAAGCTAGTTTTAAAATAATGTCGACGACAAGACGAACTTACTTACTAAGTGTTCGAAACTTTCTTAAACAGCAGCAGAATTGGCATAAGTGACGGCGGGGTCACTGTGGGTGACGGGTGTAGAGGCGCGTGCGTCTTTCTGGACGGTGGCGCGGGACCGACCGGAACTCCCTCTACAACGGTGGCCAACGACTGATCGTTCCTCCCACCGTCTATGAAATGGTTTAAACCAAAATTAATAAGTCGTCATTTAAAAACACCTTCAGTCTTCCTCAACACTTCAAAAATGCCTCAAAGAGCTGTCGTCATGTTTGTCGGGGCCTAATTGGTCGGATGCCTGATAAGGCTGCAGGATTATTCGAAAGAAGAATCTAAATGGAGTAATTTATATAATTTTTATTGTTTAATTTATTTTTGGATACATTCCATTCAGAATAATTAAGCATGCTATTTTTTTTGTTTTGGAAATTTAAATATTTATTGTCACTATTGAGAATTGCACACCATATTTGTATGCCTCCCGGCATAACATAGCGCTCTGTTCGTTAAAAATAACATCTGTATTTCTTTACCTATGTTAAAAAATAAATGAATCTTATTATTAAAATAAATATTATTATTATTATTATTTAAGAATTACCACACGTGGGCCCAGAAAGGCAAATAGCAACTAAAGGAACACAGGTGGTTTTTGGCCTGGGCACGCCACAATTATGGCGGTAAGTCCCCTCTTTGAGGAGTGGCTGGAAAGAAAACGCGGCGTCCTTACCCTCCGCATGACGCAGATTCTCACTGGACATGGTCAGTTCGGGAGATTTCTGCACCGGATTCGTGTGGAAGAAACGCCCAGGTGTCACCATTGTGTGGATCGCCCGAAGGACATGGTGTAGCATACGGTGGAGGTGTAGCAGGGAGTCGCCCACACGAGGGCACGGCGGTAATGCTAGCAAATTAGGTGGCCGCACGCGTGTGGCAATGGCCCTCACGCCCCAGCCACCGGGATTCTAATTCCGATTTCCAGGTACTGTAAGCGCGGGCTTACGGATGGCTAGCAATGGGTAGCTCACCGTCCGACCATCCAGGACCGAGCCCAAGTCGTCGAGGGCACGTAGTGTTCCACGCGCGCCTCAAGGAGAAGTCAGCAACCGTAGGGGCCCAATAGGGTCGAAGCCTACTGGGGCCGTGGGTGATGCGAAAGAGAACCCCGAAGCTCTGGAACGAGGGCAAAGAAGGAACAGGTGTAGGTTTTAGCCAGTAAAAGTCTGACACGCCCTCCCTCCCCGTCCGGGGCGGGACATGTCATTGTATGATTTCCCACATAAAAAAGTGGTTTTTGGCCAGCAAAAGTTTGACACTCCCTCTCTCTCTACTCAGGCGGGAAAGGGTGTTTGAGTTACCTTTAAACGCATAAAGACTTCTTCTGTTGAGCCGTAGTTGAATAAGAAGGACCACTGTACAGAAACTTTCAACATAAATCAATTCCACATTGCTTTTCTATTATGACGTCAAACCACAAAAAGGAGATAGTCGAAATCTTCCTTCAATAAACCCCCAACCATTAATTCCTTTATTCATTTCTTCCTTGGTTCATTCTCCGGATAATATATTACCCGAATAAGAAAATACAATGATGCACGCTTCAAGATACTTTTCCTTTAGTTGGATGTCGTGGTTCGTGGCTGATGAACCCTTTCCGCGCGGCGTAAAAGCAATAAATTATACGATAATGAAGGCTGAGACCCTACTAAAGGTAACAGTGATTGATTTCTAATACTTTTATTTATGTTAGGAAGTCATCAAATAACTTCTCCCGCTCTCGGTCGGGTGAGAGGGACTGTTAGACTTTTACCGTCTAAAACCCACCTATGTTTTTTTTTTAATTCTTGATAGGTTCGCGATTGACCTTTATCTTACCTGGTGGAAAGTGACGATGCGGTCGTTCGACGATGGAGCGCGCTTACCTAGAAGTATGTTTCTTTAGTCTATTTCTAATACCTTTTGGTCTATATTAATTTAATACTTTTAAGCTTTCCCAGTGGCTTGACCCGCGGTAAAGTAGGTCTCTCCATACAAATTTTGGATCTCTATTTTATCCCTTTAGGGGTTGAATTTTGGGAAATCCTTTTTTGGTCTTTGCACACATCTTATAAGAAACCTCTGTGCTAGATTTCAGTGTTTTAGATCCAAAGATTTGGGCTGGGCGTTGATGTCAGTGAGTGAACCAGGACGGTTCCTTTTATATATGTACACACAGATATAAAAATCTTGTGTTACGGTGTTTGTTATCAAACTCCTCTTAAACGGCTTGACTGATTTTATGTTTTTTTTTTTGTTAATATTTGGTAGGCCTGATTAGGTTCTAGGCACCTATTTTATCCTTGCTACCCTCACCCTCATTTTTCCCTTTAATATAATTTAAATGACAGAACAAAAGTATAAATCAGAATACCTATAAAATGTTTC
Source organism: Mythimna pallens (assembly GCA_961205895.1). Lineage (NCBI taxonomy): Eukaryota > Metazoa > Arthropoda > Insecta > Lepidoptera > Noctuidae > Mythimna > Mythimna pallens. Next base: position 8,276,721 of record OY540831.1, on the reverse strand, counting down.
TACCGCTGTCCCCTCTGGTCGGTATAGACTTTGAAACCATCCAACCGATGTGCTCCGAACCGATAAAGGCCTACTAATATGATTTTAGACAATTAAAACAATGCATTCAAATCCAATGAATAAACAAAATGTATTTCTTACGTAATCTTCTTTTAGTTTTACCACATTTAAACGAAGAAATTGCAACCAAATTTGACGCGTTTAAGGAAATTATAACTAGATATTTTGATTCACCGTGTTTAAATATATAGGTCCACATTAACATTAATTTCCAGAATTTTTTATTTCAAAGTTATGTAATTATCTAAGTTTACCTAGGGCATTACTTACACCCCGTGCCTTGAAATGGACGTAAAGCAAAAGACAAGGAAGAAGAAGAAGGTCCCGGTAGACATTCTTAGATCTTAGACTATTGTTACAGGTAGTCAGACGCCGTAAAGTCTGACCATCAGATTGAGTCTATCCAAGGAGTATCATGGTACCCAAGAAACTGAGTTGTGGAGGTCCGAGAGGTAGTTGCACCATGTAAAACACGGGTATTCAGACGCATCCAGTTTGACGGTGACGCCGACTTTAAGCTAGTTGAGGGAGATGCTTAATATTCTTTTCCTCTTATTTTGAAGCCGACCAGTATAATACGTAGTAATAAGTGACCGTCTCCTTTAAACTTTCTTTCATTAACTGCTTAATCGCAAAGGCTAATTCGGCAGTTTGGCTTGAAAAATACATTATCCATCTACGTAACCTCATTGCCAGGCATTTTATTGTGCAAAATTAAAATATGGACTGTGAACGTGCCAAGTGGTAAATAAGTTAATGTGCGTCCACAAACGACATTTTTAACGCTGCAAGTCTCGCAAAACAATATGGGTGACAACTAGGGAAATTTTATACTTACATACATTTATTTATAATATCACAATGATATTAGTTTGTATGTTTATAACATTATTTTTAGTATATGCGAAACTTGAAGAAAGTTTGTTCAAAATCTGTAGGTAACTGAATCGATTCCAATAATTTTTACACCATATTATATTTTTCCCATTTTTTTAAAAAAAAGGTCACAAGTTGGACAGCACCGACACTAAAACACGGTCACGGCAGGTCATAGCGGGCATTAGACGTCAGCGAACAGCTCGGTGCGGGAGTAAAACACCCCTCAGTCACCCGAATGGCTCAGTAACCATGTATTTGTGCGGACAACTGGGTAACATAAAAGCTTAAATCTTTGTGATTTTGGATGGTACAGTTATGAAATTTTGTACCTAGATTCTTTACATAAAATACTAGACACGTGTTTCGGGTTTCGCATATACTAAAACTAATATTGTGTATGTGTATGTTTGTTACACCCTCACACACAAACAGCTCAACGAATTTGGATGAAATTTGATACACACGTAGATGGTGTACTCGTTTTGAATACCTAATCCTAGCCAGCACTGGGGCACAAGCACATTCAGTGAAAAGAAGCCGTCATACACCACACGTGCTCAGTGGAGATTGAGAGATGTCACTTCACACTCACGACTTCCGAATTTATTTTTGGTCCAATACAATATGCCGATAAAATTTTACTGATGGGCAATGTGTGTGTTTTTTAAACATCTTTAATTTTTTTAAATATTTCTCTATCAGGTTAGTTTACAGAAATATACACTACAGATTAAAAGATCCATCCACCAAACCATCCAGGATATTTTTAAGACTGGAAGTCATCCAATTTCATCTCCCGTTCTGTTCCACCCTGAGCTGAAGAGCGTAAGACTATTACTGACTAAAACCACATCTATGTCCTTCAGTTGCCTTTTTCCACCACGAGTTTCCTTTACAAAAAATTCCCGCGACCCTAGCAGGCACCATTCTTGCTGGGCCCGGCTTCTAAATATGAATTCTAGTTTTTTCAAGGATACAGTTAATCTGTTTCACAATTTCTTGAAAATGTCACATATCTATTATATTATATTTCTGTAATACTCATATCTATGAAATAGATCATGAGTATTACATGTAGAATAGAATAGAATAGAAATACTTTTATTCGGTACAGACACAGCACAACGGTTATAAACGCAAAGTAAAAAAGAAAAAAAGTACAAACTGCGCCGTGCGTGCCCGCACCGAAAGGGTGTCCACCTCAGCATTTGCTGGGCGTTAGATACCCAGCGCTGGTTTTCAGTTGGCACCCCGCAGTGACGCACGAACTAGAGTAAACATATTATCTAATACTCGCATGTAATTGAAATAAATATTTTGACCTACTGGTGTATAATTTACTTACAATATATGTACACCCTGTTTGGGCCGACTTCTTTCATAGAGTCTGTACGTGTACGTATAAATTTTTTGAGGCTGACTTATTTCATTGAAATTGTACTGGTATTTATAACGAAATCTCACAATCTCACTTACTCTTCGATATTTCCATCTTCATCTCATAGTAGGGGACGAGAAACTCTTAGCAAGCTCGCTGCCGGGAACCATTCGGATGATGGATGACCGCCAATGAGGCTCAAGTAGTGAATATTAAGAATTATTTATCAAAACTGTTCCGATAAGGAAAATATACCCTTTTCATTGAAACGAATAGGCAGCGAGATATTTATGTGTGATGAAAAGATTACTGACAGTTTTTTGGAAATGTTTTTTTTTTGAGTGGTATGCCTCTAAAAGATCGCCTAGGCTTGACGCGATAGTCGAACTTTGATGCGACATCAAGCTTTTGTAGACATTATTGCAAAAGTGTCAGCATATTGAACTTTTTGTTTAAAATTGGATTGTCATCTTTGTCTTTCTCAAATTGAATGCTGTTTTTTTTTATTTCTTTGTTTTTTATTTTTTCAATGTGTACCTAAGCTGTTTTGGTACTAACACCCTATGGGCCTACGATGCCTGAGAATAAAAGTTTTTGTTTTTTTTTTGTCGTATTGTCGCATCGCATCTGTCTGCAGGAGACTTGTCGTGGTAAAATTAGTTTTTTTTTGTTAAACTTTATCCCAAACTAGATATTACTCCTGTATCGTGGGTGCGTGCATAAATATGTAAACTCACCAACACGGGACAATCAGACTCAGAAAAACTGTCTATTACTATAAGGTCAAACAAATATTTGTTCCCTACGAGATTCAAACCCATGACGCGCAGCGCTGCAGCAATTTGCTTAATTACTGCGCCAACTGTTCCGTTTGATAGAATTATAGCACTATTTTAAAATGCGCTTACAAATAAATAAAGAAGTATATACAAATCCATGAAATCAGTGTATTTCCAGTTATCAAAATCAAAATCAGAGCATCGTTCTCAACAGAGGTACTTTATCGTTTAACTGACCAGCGTTATCATGAAATTCCAAAGCCCTGTCTATCTGCCACTCTCTCAATGTTTTAATTTCAGTGCCAGGTACAGTATTTTTATCAACGTACTTTGCTTTATACAATTCACTTCTGAATATTCTCAGTTGTTCTTTCACATATTCTATAGGTACTTTAGTTATCGCTAGCATTCTAGGCTTGTAACTCTCAGCTTCAGCCACATTCTTCACTTCATATAACTCGTACACAATGTATTTGTCGTGAGGTTTTGGAGTGCGAAGGAATATGGCGTAGTCATTGCCTACATGAAGAAATCCTCGGAGGTTATGTTCAGATTGGTAGCCGTCAATAAATTGGAACAACTTGAATAAACGAACGGAATTGGATTCGTCAAAAAGAAAGACGCAAATTACTGGTATTATTTGGATCTGAAACAGAAAGATGAAAATATTATGTGCAATCACGAAATGTTCTGTATTTGTAACATCAATGATAAACAAGATATTAAGGATTCGTTAGTTTGTCATTAATATTTTATGGATATCTACATAAATATAAAAGGAGAAACTGACGAACTGATATATTAATATATGGGAATAGGAGTCTAAAATTTCATAGGGTTTCCTGTTATGACGTAGGCGACTAAGAGAAAATTTCCCAAAATTCACCTAAGGTGAATAAGGTGAAACGGGAGCCTAAAATTGGTACGGAGAAACCTCACAACACTGGCTAAAGCTAGTTCATATATATAGATACTACAACGGCCAAAAAGTCAAGCAGAATATTAAATTTCAAGATGTCCGACCAAAACATTGTGTAAGTTAAATGAAGACACAGAACAGCCCACCAATTTTATTTCATTTCCCTTAATAAAAAAAATGATATTTCAGGAGAGTTATTATCACAAAGATGCATTTGTAGATTAAATTCCGTTTTGTTCTGGCTACTCACAGTATTAGTATTTAAAAACGGTGGAAATTTTAATGAGAAGTGGAAATTTGATTCCCAATTTTGGTTGCTTTGAGTCTTTTAAAATGTTAGGAGTATTGTGACAATTTAAGACACTGTTTTTTTTTGTCTTGTACCAGAAAGACGAGCATAGCTCTCTCCGTTGTTCTTTGGGTGAGATGGTGAAGAAGCTATGTTCGGAGTTTCCTTGTGCGGCCGAATCAGGAATTAAGATATCTAGTGGAGAGAGATAACCTTAATAGTTATCAATATAGCCCGAAGAATCGTCAAACTTATGAGGCAGTAGGCAAAGCACATTACTAGCAGAACATATGGTCGATGAAGCTGAATAATAATAATAATGATAATAATAATTTGTTATTAATATAGTAATTTGCGGCCTCGCCGCCGCCGGACCTCGGATCACCAGTGTCACCGACGGCTGCAGTTGCGTCGAGCTCGAGCGACGAGTATTTCTCTCCGCCGACGTCGCCAACACCTGTACGTCGGCCGGGGAGAGGCCGGCCACCGAACAGCTTAGGACCTAGGGGCCAACCGGCCCCGAGCCGGGTCCCCGCTGCCGGTGGTTGTGTGCAGCGCATGAGATGGACTCAGACTATGAATGAGAACGTCATGCGCGCATATTACGGGTCTACAGAGGGGGGGGAACTAACCTCACTGCGTACCGTGATAGGATGCTGTCTCTTTTTCAGGACCTGGAACCAACCGTGAACGTCTCGGCCCAACGATTGTCGGATCAGGTGCGGGTTATCCAACGCAACCACAGGTTGGACGACGCTGCACTTGATCGGCTGCGCTCAGAAGTACTGAGCAACCAAATCATCTCGACATCTACACAAACACAGACCGCGGCAACGCCGACTACTAACGCAATCTCGCCGCGGTCCAATCATAATAACGATGATGCAGATGATAGGGTTGTCACAGTAAGTAGCCAGTGCAACGATAGACTGAGGAGCGCACTGGAGGATGCGCTTCGCGAGTATAGATCAACTTCGACTGAGCTTAGACCCCGTTTGCCAAGGTTACCCATGCACAAAAAAAATAGGGCGCTGGTGTGTGCTTTGGACTCGCTGCTTCAGAACATCTTTGAAAGTAGCGAGAACCTCGTTGATACGCACTCAATCCTGTATTGTGGGGCTGTTACGGCATGTCGTTTAGCCAACATCAAGTTTCCTAACTCAGATGGAACTATTCGACCAAAGCCTGCTGTACCAGCCTGGCAGTGCAGGATCGAGAAGCGTATTGATGGGGCCAGGGTACTCATCGGCAAACTACACTGCTTCAGGGAGGGTAATACACGACCACGAGTGATGCGCTTTGTGAGGCGGGCGTTTTTGGGGACTGGTATCAGCCCTCAAGAATACATGTCTCGTGTCACAGAGCGCATCGACTTCCTGAAGCAGAAAGTTTGTGCATGGGCGAGCCGCATTCGCCGGTATAAGCGGCGGGTTGATCGGTACTCGCAGAATCGCATGTTTCAGAGCGATGAGAGGTGGGTGTATAGAGCCTGGGAGCGACCTGAACATAGTGTGACTGACGTGCTCCGCCCGGATGATGCCACCACGAATGCATTCTGGCGTAGCATTTGGTCGGTGCCCGTCTGTCACACTGAGGGTGACTGGATGCGTGATGTCGAGCGCGTGTACCAGAAATGGACAAAGTTATAATTACTCCACTAGACGTAGCCAAAGCAGTTCGTCCGTTACCTAATTGGAAGTCTCCAGGTACGGACGGACTGCACAACTTTTGGTTAAAATGGTACAGCAGCTCACACGCGCCTCTGGCATCGCAATTCCAGTCATGTTTAGATTCTGGGTCGCTACCTCAGTTTCTAACAACTGGTATCACCCACCTGCTCCATAAGACAGGTAGTCCCACGGAACCCAAGAATTATAGGCCGATTACATGTTTGTCGACGGTCTATAAACTTCTTACATCCATTCTGAGAGCAAAAATTAATGTACATATAGAGAAAAATTTGATAATGTCTGCCTCTCAGAACGGGTGTAGGAATGGGTCCCGTGGTACTAAGGAGCTACTCCTCATTGACATGGCCATAAGCCAACAGGTTCGTCGATCCCGCAAGGATCTGTCGACATGCTGGGTAGATTATAAGAAGGCCTATGACTCTGTTCCCCATACATGGGTCATGAGGGTGCTGGAGTTGTATAAAATAGATGCAACTCTACGCACCTTCCTTGAGTCATGTATGAGGCAATGGAAAACAGTCCTTCGCTATCCAGGATGTCGACCGATCCAAGGGAACGATGAACCAATATGGATTAAACGGGGAATATTTCAGGGCGACAGTTTGAGTCCACTTTGGTTTTGCTTAGCCCTGAATCCTCTAAGCACGTTGCTGGAGAATTCAGGTCTAGGCTATCGGTTGAGAAGAGGTGGTCAGGTCATATCTCACCTTCTTTACATGGATGATTTGAAACTTTTTGCCCACAACAATTTGCAACTGATGGAACTACTGAAAGTAACTGAAACTTTCAGTAGTGCCATCAGGATGGAATTTGGTGTGGACAAATGTGCAGTCATGCATGTAAAGCGAGGGGAGATTGTGGAATCCGAGGGAATTCAACTCTCGGATTCCATACACCTTAGAACCCTCTCCTCGACCGAAACATATAAGTATTTGGGTATGTCGGAAGCGTTGGGCATTAACGTTGCTGACATGAAACAAACATTGAAGGAGCGTTTCTTTGGCCGCCTGAAGAAGGTTCTAAACAGCCTTCTGTCAGGTGGAAATAGGGTACGCGCCTTCAATGGTTGGGTCATGCCGGTTTTAATGTACTCTTTCGGCATACTCAAATGGACTCAGACCGAGCTAGACGCTCTGGATAGACGGGTCCGTACATTGCTGACCGCAAATCAGATGCATCACCCACGATCATCGGTGATGAGACTGTACATCCCGCGGAAGTGTGGAGGTCGGGGTTTTTTGAACGCAAAGACTCTACACAACCGTGAGGTGTGCAGCCTCAGAGAATATTTTCTCAAAACCGACGTGGGTATGCACCGCGATGTGGTCACAATGGACAAGGGACTCACCCCGTTATCCATGGCTAAAGAGGACTGGCGCAAACCTGTGGTACTTACTACTGATGACCGCAAGGAAGTATGGAAAGGCAAGGAGCTCCACGGGCGCTTTTATCGGGCTCTTCATGAGCCTGATGTAGATTTCGCGGCGTCCGTGGCCTGGTTACGTTTTAGCGACCTCTTCGGAGAAACTGAAGGTTTTGTCTGTGCAATTATGGATGAAGTTATCTTAACGAACAACTACCGGAGACATATTATGAAGGACGGGACGGTTGACGTGTGTCGGGCATGCCATCATCCGGGTGAGTCCATCAGACATATTATCTCTGGTTGTTCTCGTCTGGCTAACGGCGAGTACTTGCACAGGCATAATCAAGTAGCCAGGATTATTCACCAGCAACTTGCTTTGAAATATAACCTAGTGGATTCGGAGGTACCATACTACAGGTATGTGCCCGACCCAGTTCTCGAAAATGACCATGTCACGCTGTACTGGGATCGGTCTATCATTACTGACCGGACTATTGTAGCCAATAAGCCGGATATAGTGGTGATAGACCGATTAGCGCGCCGCGCAATGATAGTCGACGTCACCATTCCGCATGACGAGAATCTCGTGAAAGCTGAGAAAGAGAAACAAATCAAATATCTCGACTTAGCACACGAGGTTGTCGACATGTGGAATGTGGACTCGGCTATCATTGTGCCGATTGTTGTGACCGCCAATGGCCTTATAGCCAAAAGCTTCGATGAACATCTGTCGAAGCTGTCGTTGCGCGGTTGGATCAAGGGCCTGATACAAAAGGCAGTACTCCTCGATACGGCTCGCATTGTGAGGAGGTTCCTGTCTCTGGAGCCCTAACCACCGGTAGCTTGGACCCTGTTCCCGACACCGGCGGACAACTATTTTTTATATTTTTAAATGTTTTTTTTATATGTTTTTTAAAGAAATATTTGAAAATGTAAAAGATATGTATAAAAAATAAATAAACGGAATAATAATAATAAAAGCGTTTATTTTTCTCCACCACATAATGCAAACAAAATTAACAATTCATAAATACAGTACATTGTTACAGTAAGTACATTTACATTGATGTTGTGGAGACTGAAGCCTGTACTAGGAAAATCCTGTGTTACAGGACTCCAGGCCTCCAAACTACCCATACTTGTTACAAGCTATATAAATATTTACAGAGAGCGATAATTTTAACTTGATGGAAAATAAATAAAACAGTTCAGAGACTTAACTAATAATAAACAAACAAGGCTGTGAAAATGTGTGTAAGTGTATGTATAGTGTGTAATTGTTAAAGGTAACTTTAAATATGGTGTAGATTTGGGACGTAATGTGCTGTATTTCTATGTGGTCACCTCCAAGAGTTTCTAAGGTGGTGATCGTACAACATATAGCGTTGGAAGGCCTTCTGCAAAAGTAAACTAATGATCTGGTGAAGGTCGTGGCAATTTGATGGATACAAAACGCGAAGGCCGGTCGTAGTGAAGACAGTTGGGGAAAACCATGTCTTATAGTGGACGTCTTTCGGCTGATATGATAATGACTAGGAAGATGATATAGACGATATACACCACTAGTTTCTAATTAGTACAAATACTTAAAGGGCTTATTAGAAAAAGTCTTGTTATCATTTAAGAAAAATCTCAATAAATAATATTCATAAACAGCAAAGTTATTAGCGTTGGTTTAAATACCAAAATTTCACTCAATTTATGGAAATATTGTGATTATGCATGAAAAACAATGGAAAACACTGCGTTTATTATTTTCTAGTAGCAATTATTATGAACAATTGTTTCAATTATGAATTTACCAATTATGATCATTTTTCGTGGACAATGTGAAGAAAAAAAGTAAAAAAAAAAACGATGTCCCAAAATTTAGTTTTTTTTTACTTTTGACTACATAAATATGATCAATAACGGGTACAGATAGAGCCAATTTTTTTTTGTACTAATTAAAAAGTATTAGTTTCCGTTATATATTTTTATATTCATGATATCATTTGATGTTGTTGATGAGACTAGATTAAAATAAAAACTCTTACCAACTTCATGTTTTAAAATAGCACAATAGCCAATAAAATAAACTGCGTTTCAGCGATCGATACACATCATTAAAATACGTAAAATTTAACTTTAAAACCGATATAAAACATGAATATTTTACGACGCTTTTAAATTTTAACGTTACACCATTTCTTTCCAATATTTTTACACTGCATTGCAACCAAACGAGTGCGTAACTTTTGTTATGATTTTTTTTATTATAAATTTTAATGATGTGGCTCTGTGCAAAATTAACAGGTGCTTCAGCGTGGGAATGTGTACAAATGCTATGAAGGTATGGGGAATAACACGCTGGTTTGAGGAAAAAGGATAAAATTTAATATAGTCCGGGTTTGGTATCCTTCATCATATTGTAATTAAAGTCAAAAGCATATTTGTTTTGAAGGAACAGAACACTAACAAGATAAGGTAGTCTTTTTATCTTCTTTCAAAAATTGTTACAAAATCAGAGACTGCCACTACCTCCCAGACTACCACCACCACCAGAGTTTATGGGTTATTCTATAAAGTTAGGCGTACAAGACCAGATGGTCTTGTACGCCTAACCTTGGTACTGATCAAATCGTATTTAAAGACTTACATGTGATCGCTTTGGGTCTTGAGGCGCTGCGTACTGAAATATAGGCGCCAAAACTATTTTGGCACATGCTATAGCATGTAATTATATATATTTTTTAATAATTGTGAACTAGTGCTTGACTACGATCCCATCTGATGGTAAGCAGTGGAGCAATCGTTGATGGTGAGGTGCACTTGTTTATGACAAAAGTTGTAACTGTTTTATTACCAAGAATAATTATAATTAGCTTATAGAAAAATTCTGGAGATATTTTTTTTCTGGTTTAATAAATATATATACAAGTCACATCATTAGTTTTCTGTCTACAGCATAGTCGACTACTAGATATTATAATGGCGTGCTGTTGAAAAGAATTCAACTTGATCTGTGATGATGAAGTTGAGCTTGAGAGTTGTTGAGCTCAATATAATTCATTACAAAAACTTTACCCCCTTACCTACTTAAGCCTTTTATTCTGTGTTAAATCTAAGAGATCTTTTTTATTGTCAAGTTCTTACCACCATTTCTTCAAGATCCTTCAAAATTTTTTCTCCATCAAATTCTACTAAGGAAGCAAGTTGAAAACTGTTTTTCCTACGCTCCTTATTTTATTCTGATTAACTTTGTTGCAAACTCCAACACAGTTTATCGTTTACCAAGACACTTTTAGTTCCCCGCTTTTGTTTTTAAGTATGTGTGTGCAGGAACTTAAATTACAACTGAAATATACAACTTACTGTTATTGTAGTGAACAGTGAATCGCAGAAGTCGACTTCTAGTACTAAACAGGAACGAAAAGTCATCTTCTAGGCTAGATCGTTCTATTTTGGACCTTTATTATTGTTTCAATGGAACAAATTAAATTAAAGTTAAGGGTTGCTCAAAACAAAATAATTAATCAGACATGATAAAAACTGATGTACAATGTAGTTAACATTTGTAGCAACGTTTACAACGTCATCATCTCCCTAAACTTATTCCAACTAGCTTGGGGTCGGCTTTCAGTCGATCCGTTTGCGGCTAGCATAATCAGCCTTTTTAATGTTCCCACTGCTGGGACTCAGGCCTCCTCTCTAGGAGAGAGAAAGGGCCGTAATAACATCACATTATGACACTGAAAAATCTATTATCACACTAAAAACTCCGGCAATAATAATAATAGATTTATTAACCAAATGAATTACAGACATTACAAAACAAAATTGGGAAAAAGATAATGTACAAATTAATAGTGGTTAACAGTTTGTAATATAGCATGGAACTACACATTCTGCTTACGAACTATACGGTAGCCTGTATTTCGGATTAAAAATCCTCCTAAACACAGACAGGGTGGCGCACAAACGAATACCATGGATCCAGTACATGATGCGGATACGGATTTCTTTCCTGATCCTATACTGGAATTTTTGGTTTTATAAATATTTTGGAAGGTGATATAGTTTATGGTTATGAATGGAAAATTACACTACATACTGCTAATACTTATTGTAAAAGTAAAAATCTGACCGCTTGCTCACGCCTCAACGACTAGTATGTTGGTTTCCTGACGATGTTTACCTCCGCCGTTTTGAAAGCAGTGGGGAAGAAATAAATTACACAAATTTAATATCTATCATAATATATTATTTATTTAATAGTTAATTATTTTAGCATTTATACGTATTTTGTTATAATAAGTTGGTACATAATTACATTTTAAATATTTCATGTATTATATATTTATTTTTTTACACCTGCCACAGTGTAGTATTTTTAACCTAAAGGTATAAAATTCCTCAGTGCATTAAGTTTGCCTGTGTACCACTTATGTACACAAAACCTAAATTAATAAATAAGGACGCTGGCAGTACATTGTAGGCTCATAAGTCTTTGTTTATCATTAAGACATTAAAAGCCTGAAGATCGGTTACATTATAATTAAGTCCAAAGCATAAATGAGAATTAATTTCATTCATATTATTATAATGAGCAGTATGAGCACATTCAAGGATTAAATCAAAGTGTTTTAAGGAACAAGGGAAAAGATACACAAGGGAGAAATGAAAACATAAAGAAAATTTAATGTAAACGTCGTGTAAAATATTCAGGCTGCTATTTTCAAACAATTTCAACATATTGTTTTTATTTACATATACGGAAAGCATCTACATAATTATAAAGGTCCTGCGCTTATGAAACTGCGCAGTATCTTCTCGTTTAACATACCACAATGTCTCAGGACGAAAGTCTATGACCAGTGCGTGTTGCCAGTGATTACATATGGCTCTGAAACGTGATCGCTGACAATGGGTCTCATCAGAAGACTTAAAGCCACCCAATGGGTAATGAAGAGGGGTATGCTCGGATTTTCCTTGCGTGATTGCATTAGAAAGAAAATATTCACAGGAGAACCAAGGTCATCAACATAGCCTGAAGAATTACCAAGCATATGAGCCGGTTGTAGTCACTGAGTATTTTGTATGAACTCCGCCCGGGTCTACGTCGATTTCGCGGCCTATCCAACATTTTTATTTTTGAAAGGCCCTTTAAAAAAACAAGCTTTATTATTTTTTTGTAACTTTCAAATACATATTACCGTGACGTAATCTCAGTTAGGGCAGAGTCGCGATTTTTTTTTATCGAGCCAACAAATTTATATCACATTTTGATTTTTACCTAGCGGTTGGTCATATAGTCAATTTTAATAAAAATATTTTCATGGTGTTCTCTTTTATATTTGTGGGTTTCCATAGGCTTAAAAAAGTTCAAAATGGCGAGGTCACATTATTCGAAGAACAGATGGATGATGGGGCCGAAAGGTTCTGAAGTAGCGTCCGCGCACCGGAGGACGCAGCATTAGAAGGCCTTCCCCAAGGTGGACGGATGACCTGGTGTGAGTTGCAGGAATCTGATGGCCCGTATATGTAGCCCGTACTGGTCTTTGCGCAGCTGTGGGAAGCTGGGCAAAGGCCTTCCTTCATTCCTCCAATTATTCCCAGTGCTGGGTTTTCCGACTAATGTATTTATAATTATGCCAAAAAACACTATCTACAAAATTCAACACATATCTACCAAAGCAAAGTGCAATTAATATAATAATTTATTTATTTCAGATAACAATGATCCATAATGGTTAGTACTAAGTCAATATTTTTTATTCATCGGACCGTTTGATGTCGCGACACTTGGGAGAGGTCTATGTCCAAAAAAGGACATGTTTTGGCCGAAATGATGATGATGATATCTACTTTTTATTTGATCGTCATAGTCGTGTTTTTTTTTTCGACATAGGTATTCAGTTTAAGATTTTAGAGTAGTAGTTGACCTTTTTTGATGCAACAGCTTCCAACTTTCCTATAACTTCTAGTGTCGTGAATTCCCCTCTATCCTTTAATAATAATAATTGTGGTTTTTTAATGGCCACTAGGCCCAAAAATTGTTAGTAACAGAATTCTTAAAAACAATTGTCCACTAACGTTTTCATTCTTCTTTGTGCAGTATAATTAATTATAAGAAATTCACTATGCAAATGATATTACAGACAACAAGAATCTTTCTCCCGTCAAACCAACAAACAAACCCTTGACACTAAAATATCTTTTACAAACATGCTTCTTCACTCGATTCTACATGTTGATATCAGAAGATAAGGGTCGTTAAAATTTATATTCTGCGTGAAAATGGTAGGTAATAGAAACCTTGAATTTTCTGGAATCGAAGTATTAGCTGGCGACAGCCGACAGTGAGTTATTATTTTAATATATTTTTCTGTTTGTTCCGACTTTTCTTGTTTGTTAAAGTAGAAGGTTATTCGAGAGAGGTTGTCAGAGAAGTTTTTCTAGAGTGCCTAATATATGTTTACTATAAATTCGAGTGCCAAAGGAAATTAGTACAAGTTCTGAGAATAAATTACCAGTTTTTTACTTTTTTGACTGCACGTCGCGTTTCTATATATTTCAGTCAATCGTAATTTTCCTTTTCATATGGTACATGGTGGACCGAAGACCTGGAGAGAGTCGTGGGAAGGCGATGGATGCGAGACGCACAGGACCGTTCGTTATGGCGACTCTCGGGGGAGGCCTATGTCCAACAGTGGACGTCTTTCGGCTGAAAAGAGAATGATGATGATGATAGTGCTACTACCGTGCTGTGCAGTGCAGCATGCTATGTGTTAAATTAACAAATTTAATCAAGATCGAAACATTACATTGCGCCCCAAAACACTTATCTTTAGTGTGACTTAAAAGGCTGTCCAACATGAATGGAACTAGGCACTAGGGACATGACTACTGGTAGGCAAGCAGTAGTCAAGAACTGTAGGTTTGATGTTCAGACACAGTAATACAAAACCGTGGTAAGCAATGAAGGGCATATGTTAGAACTAACTGGATAATGTTTCTTGAGAAATGGAAAAAAAGAAGAGAGAATTGAAAAACTGTTACCGTTGGCAGGAATGAAGAAAAATACGGGCTAGTAATAGTGACAATATAGTACTGTAAACTATAACCTGATAAATTGTACATAGTATCCAAATAAAGGCTAATTGGTGATCTTGACTTACATAACATAAGTACATACATAATCAGCCTTTTAATGTTCCCACTGCTGGGACTCAGGCCTCCTCTCTAGGAGAGGAAATGGGTCATAATTCACCACGCGGGCCCAGTGCGGGTTGGTGAATATCACATGTCTTCGAATTGTTGGTTCTGGGACATGCCGGTTTCCTCCCGATGTTTTCCTTCACCGTTTCGAGAGCAGTGGTGATGAAATAAATTGCACAAAGTAATGCGCCCGGTTGGGTTTGAACCCGCGAACTTAAACTCGTAAGTCAGGGCCGTTACCACTTGGCTACCACTGCTCTTCTGATCTAGATTTAGTTAAGACTAATCTACAAAGTTTGAAGCACAGTCGTAACCAGCCTTTCAGTATTCTATGAGGTGCTTTTGGAGGGCGTACGCGGAAATTACATGATTTGATTCCGCCATCATCTTTCTACAAATATAATCGGACAATCCAACGTACGGCAAATGTTCACCCTTACATTATTGACACCTCTACGGCCGTATTAAGCATTTCACCTCGTCGATTATATCGCGTATATCAAAGGACTGAAATAATTTGTGGTGTCTTCAAGGCTAGAATTAATATGCTTCACCATCAACGATTGCATCACTGTTTTCAATCAAATGGGATCAAAGTCTAGCACTAGTTTATAACATTAAAAAAAATTCACAAATAAAAAAAACCTTCAAATAATACTTACCCAATAAATAACAACTAGCGTTCACATAATTCTCAAAGATTAGATAACTATAAAGCCATAGTAAATATGGTTAGTTTGATAGAAAGACGAAATATACCCGTATACTGCCTTGAAATTACCTTATCGTTCCTCCTTCCGCTTGAACTGGCTTCATTACTGACCCGACTCTTATCTGCGGAGGTTACAAATTTTGTAAACGACTAACAGATATTTTGGGACAGCGATTGATGTGATCTGAACGAAGCATCCGTTTTAATTGTGCTAAACCTATTTTGGTAGTCTCATCAAATAAAGGCTGCTGTGGGTTGTGTGATCTTTGTCATGGGATTGAATAGTTTATTTTGGACTGTGTTGTGTATTTTGTGCCTACATAATCTTGGTGAAGATTTTCTCGGTAATAGTGTTTGAAAATACCATTAGTGTAGGCGTCATTAAAATCCGTTTGTGGCGTCCTTATAATATTCCTACTACTGGAGCTCAGGCCTCATCTCTAGGAGTGCGAGTGGGCCGTAATTCTCTACGCGGGCCCAGTGTGGTTGGGTTGATGTCATATGTTTTTAACCTAATTCAAAGAAAAGGAGGAAAAAAAACATTCAGCCGAACATAGACGGCTGAATGTTTTTTTTTAAATGTATTTTCACCGATTTCTCGGTCAATAATTGTGAACCAATTTTGAAAACTATTTCTTTGATTAAAAGGTTATGCTTCCGAGTTAGTCTCATAGAAATATTGTTATGATTTGATCATGAACTTCAAAGATATGGAACGAAACTCCTCGTAGGATCACAGCAGAACAGTCGTAACAAATAAAATTGCTTTGTTTATACGTCTAGTCGATGACTGACTAAAAAAAGGGGGAGGAAATATATCGAACTGATCTGATAACCGGGACCGGAACTCAGTAATAAATTAATCTAACCTAACCGTTTGGGATTATTAGAATTTTCATGAGATGCACTCTGCCTACAAGGTACTTAAGTTTGGCTGAGGGGTATATTTTAATAGTGGTACTATAACTAAAAAGTGTAAAATAAAAAACTTTTTACAAATAAAAAAATACAACCGACTTATATTTCGAATGTCGGTGTTAAATAACGCAGATACAAAACACCGACTTCCGAAATTAAAGTTATTTTGCACTTTTCAGTGTTTTTTTTTACTTACCTTGAAGTCGGTTGTATTTTTTTTTGTAAAAAGTTTTTTAACGAATTAGTACTGCTGTTTTCTTCAGGATGTTTTTCTTCACTGTTTCGAAAGCAGTGGTAATTAAACAAATTACACAAAGTAAAGAGACTGCCTGGGTTTAAACACATGACCTACAAGTCGTAAGTTAAGCCATTACAATGGAGCCAATACTATTCAAACACCTAACACTGCAAAACCTGGATGATACGTCCAAAAACCTTTGTTTAAGCAGAACCAAGATTGATATGGGAGCAATTAGCAATGGTGAAAATAATTAATTGAATACCTACTTTTACCAACCTTTGAACATCGCGTCGCGTACTTACCTAACAGCTATAGCTGAATAAAGTATTAAGTAATTAATTCGATTGATTAAAACAGTCCCTGTGGATTGGTTTTTCCCCATCAAAGTTACCTTAATAAAAGTCATTTTATATTTTTTAACAACGGGCAATCGTTTTGAAATTTGCATAAAATAGAATAACGCCAATAGAGGGTGAATATTGTGAATAAATTAAATCATATATCAACAAAACTGTTGTGTTGTGTCAATAGAGGTATTTTGTACGTTCAACATACGGAATGTGTAGGGTTGTCGAGACAAAATATTTGAATACAAAATTGGGTGTTCACTTTTTTGCATGATCATATTTCATGAATGCCGTTAATGACTCAAACCACACCTATGTTCCTTTTTTTCTTTGCGCTTTAGGACCCCGGGTTTCCCATTCGTAAGTCAACCCATGGCCCAGTAGGCTTCGGCCCTGTTGGGCCCCTACAGTTTTGGTGACATCTTTCGCGCCGTGCCTTGGCTCGGCGCGACAGGGCGCTGCCGCCGATCACCCACATAAAAACACGGCAATGCTCCAAAGCGGGACACACCTCTACCTTATGCTGTCGGTGGAACTTTGTGGAGCACTTTCGACGTCTGACTCCCAAACTGGAACGGACCGCGGCTGCCCTAAAGCGGCTCCTGCCCAACCTTGGGGATCCAGACGCCTCCTGCCGGAGGCTCTACGCGGGAATTGTTCGGTCCATGGCCCTTTACGGGGCACCGGTGTGGGCGCCGTCGCTGAAAAAGCGACCGGCGGCCATGCTGAACGCTTGCCAGAGGGTCATGGCCATCCGGATGGTACGGGGATACCACACGATTTCCCGCGAAGTGGCGAGCCTCCTTGCTGGCCTGCCACCATGGGATTTGGAGGCAACAGTCCTTGCATGCATGCACGATTTGCGCGTGGAGATGCAACGCCGGGGCGAAACTTCGCTGCCGCGCCAAGTCTCGGCATGGCGGACAGAGTTCCGGCGGGATCTCATGGTGGAATGGCGACGGCGACTGTCGCAACCCAGTGCTGGGCACGCTACAATTATGGCGGTAAGTCCCCTCTTTGAGAAGTGACTGGAGCGGCAACACGGCGTCCTCACCTTCCGCATGACGCAGGTCCTCACCGGACATGGCAAGTTCGGGAGGTTCCTGCATCGGATTCAGGCGGAAGCAACGCCCGGGTGCCATCATTGTGCGGACCACCCAGAGGACACGGTGGAGCATACAGTGGAGGTGTGCCCCGCTTGGCCGGAGCACCGCCGTGTCCTCGTGGAGGCAATTGGCGGCAGCGACCTTTCGCGACGGGCCCTGGTTCAGGCTATGGTCTGGAGCGAGGAGGAATGGCAAGCGGTCGCCTCCTTCTGCGAAGCAGTAATGCTAGCGAAGGAGGAGGATGCACGCGTGAGGGAACGAAGGTCCTCACGCCCTAGCCGCCGTAATTCCGACCCCGACTACCAGCCACGGTAGACGCAGGCTTGCGGACGTCGAGCACTGGGTAGCTCGCCGTCCGGCTGTTCTGTAATTAACCGGACCGAGCCCAGTCGTCAATAGCGCGTTGAGATCCTCGCGCTCTTCAAAGAGATGTCAGCAAACCGTAGGGGCCCAGCGGGGCCGATGCCCGCTAACTAGGACCGCGGAGAATTTTTTTTTCCCACCTTAAAAAAAAAAACCTCTATCTTATGCTCCACCGTATTTTCCGGGTGGTCTCTGCAATATAGATACCTGGGCGTTTCTTCCGCATGAATCAGGAGCAGAAACGTCCCAAACTTATCATGTCCGGTGAAGACCTGTGTCATGCAAAAGCTGAAGACGCCGTGACTTTCGAGCCACTCCTCAAAATTTTAAAAAAAATCCTTGCTCCACGTTAGGAATGACTCCTGTGTCGTGGGTGCATTCACAAACATGTAAACTCACATACACAAGACACACAGACCCTGACAAACTACCTGAAGGCCATACAAATATTTGTTCCGTGCGGGAATTGATCCCACAACACATAGCTCCGCCGCCAAGTGCTCACCCGCTACGTCGAATGTGCCGTCAAGATATGCGAGTGACAACTGGGATCAAAAAAATATTTTTTTGGACACAGAGGGAACTGAGTAAGCCATCAATGGCTAATCATCATCAGTTATATGCCTGCTGCAACATAATGTTTTTAATTTAAGTCTGACACGCCCCATCGCTCCGCTCTAGAGTGGGAGAATATATATTGGATGATTTTCTACCTTAAATAAAATAAACTGTCGACCACATCATCGCTTACCATCAGGTGATATAGTGGCCAAGCGCGATCCTATCTACATTAATATTCTAAAGACGTAAAGTTTGTTATTTTTTTGTTTGTAGGAGGTATCTCTGAAAGTATTGATCCAATTGCAAATAAAAAACCGAATTCACCGATAGAAAGCTGCTTTATTCCTGAGTGAAGCTATATATTATGTTATGTATGCGATCAAAACCGCGGACAAAAACTAGTCAATAATAAAAAGAGTGAAGAAATTATCTTTGACAGCCGCTACGAGTAGTCTAGGAACAAGAAAATCTGCCAACCAGTCTTACTCGTTCTTGGTATTCTTGGTATTATTGCCTGTGTGAAGGTTAGACAGACAGTCACTTCATTCAAAAGGTAAACATGGATGTCGTTCGAACTAATGACCTTTCGTTCGCAAGACCGGTACGGAAACAACTTGAAGTTACTTGTGATTGAGTTCTACCAAGTCAAATACCATCTGAATACTTAACACTAGCTGACGCAGCTCAATGGTTTTGTCCACGTGTAGTAGAAAATACATATAGCTTATGTCACTTAGTGATAAAGCAGCATTCTACTGTTGTTTTCAAAAATCGGTCCCGTATTTTTTTAGTTTAGTAATATGTCGCACACGTAGGGTTCCGTACTACAATATTAGTATTAAGCCAGGTTCAAAAAAAAGGGGTTCATTTAGATGCCAACGTATATTTGTCGTGGCCAGATCTTAAAAATTGATTACTTCATGATATGGCCAAGTAAAACAAGCCAGATCGTTTTTAACGTTAAAATTTGATGATATTTCAATCTTCGTTTGGCCTACTTTCTTTAGACGTTTTATTATCATTGACATATCATCAAATGTTAACGTTTAAATGATCTGGCCAGTTTTATTTAGCCATATCATGAAGTGATCAATTCTAAGATCTGTCCACGACATATACTAAACTTCCCAGTCACATTCAAGAACTTAGCCTGAATAAATTTAAATCATGTGTAAAACGAAAACTTTGTCAGAAAGCTTTTTATACTGTAAAAGAGTATCTTGAGGACAAAACGTCTTGGGATTGACTTACTCCAATACTGACTATAATTGTAGTAATATGTACATAATATTTTTCTAATTGTCCTTTTTAATATTATTTTTTTCTCGAATTTGACATTGATGATTTTTTTTTTTTACAATTTGACTTTGATGACTTTTTTGTTTTACAATTTGACTTAGAAATAAGAAGGTTCTTTATTTTATTTAACCATTTGACATTGATAATTGGTTTTTATTTTTTTATTTCTTTTATATTTTACGACTTGCACTTGTAAAGTGTTAAATTTTTGTAAATTTTTGTGAATGTTATTGAAATATAGAAAAGAAAGTAATCCATGTGGATTAATTTTCCTTTTTTGTAATTTTAACATGATGTCTGGCAGTTTTGAGTATTTGATGCAGCCTACCCAAATGTTATTTTTTTGGTTTTAGTCGTCAAGTCGTTGAGATACACGAATACTGTCAAATGCTTGCACTGACTGGACAAGTCCACTCAAATCTATGTGGTTCTTTCTTCAAAAGACCATCTGAGACACTAATCTGCATGGTTTTCTTATGGTTTGACCATTACATGTTTACTGTATGGACTTTAAAATAAACTTTGACTCCTTAGTTTGTTTCGGTGTTTCTTCTTAGGGTAGTCAGCTAGGAAACACTGGCATCATCTAGTTTAAAAAGACGAAAAAAAAAATTACGTGTAAAAGTGTTTTCTTAAAAGCAATTTGGAAATTAAATATAATTCATCATTAGAATTGAGCAAAAAAACGCCGACAAAATAACGTTTCTTGTATGCGTCTTGTATCCTTTTTACCAGCGCTGTGAGCTCATCGCATTATGCGTGAGGCCGCAGCTTTATGCTGAGCGTTCGGCCGTTTTGCGCGGATAAGATGCATATCTTCCCTATCTATTGATTAAGTTTGTTAGCTAGTTTTAAGATTGCGTCATTTCTCGTAAATAATCTATTTTTCTTTCTTTCTTTCTCTCTTTATTTAATTTTTAGGTTTATTTTTTGTTATTTAAGTAGTTTTTATGATTTATCAGATGCAACCCGCTGACAGACGGACGGACAGTTTTGGATACGGAATCCTAAAAAGGAGTCGAACCGACAGCAAACGCGGTGTAAACGTCAAGATATTACGGCACAGATTAAAAAATATCAACACAATGGAATTGGGATTTCAACGAACCCTGAACAAAGGAACCATCCCTGAAAAACATTTACTAATTGAAAGATCGGTATGGAAATTATTTTTTAGAAATGAACCCATTAAATGATTGTGTGCCGATTAATATCCGCTATTCGCTTGAAACCCTTTTTTATTTACGAATGTAACAACACTTCCGATTGGAAAAAGTTTCATCGAATAAAATATTGATCGTTGTTAGGTCCGGACAAACGATATGGCCGATGTTATGACTAATAGATTGATTCTAATGTTACTATAGTTTTTCAAAAGTTGTTGATCCTTTTTGAAGTGTTTGGTTTATATACAACATGTAAGTGGAATAGGGCGTACCATTATACTCTTAAATTAGAAAATTAAGTTACAATCACAAATGCTCACATAAACTCTTTAATTCCTGCATTCCACACACACTCGCCCAAACAATTCCCCCACTCACCCACACACAAACACCTACACACCTACATCTACATATACTACTCATTTACCCTCACCCATACAAACTCATATTTTTATGTTTTTTTTTTTTTATTTAGAAACTAATGTTAATTAAGTATAACTTCTTTTTTCCCTCTCTGAAGATAAATCGACACCGTCCACTCATACAATACCTTTTAGAATGTTATTGCGAAACAGTGTCCCTTAAGACACAGGATAACCTAGTTTAACAGACAGAGTTTAATTTGTTGTGTACAGATTTCTGCAGCTTCTAAATGTTTTATTGTTTATTTTTTTTTCCTAAACAATGAAAGTAAAAACTGTTAACATAAGATATAATTCTGTAAGTTTTGGGAAATAAAGATATTTATTATTATTATTAATCATTCAAGCACTGAAATTTAATATTGATGATGCCAGCAAATCATAGGGACCCTGCAGAGCCAATGCACGCTTGGGCCACGAGAGAATTTCTAAAAAGGAAATTCATGGTCCTAGATCGCAAAAGGTAACTAAAGGTATATAGGTGGATTTTAGTCAGTAAAAGTTTGACACTTTCGCTCCACTCTAGAGCGGGAGAAGTCATTGGATGATTTCACACCTCTCTAAAAAAAAACCCTTAAAGGGATGAACAGGAGTCTAAAGTTTGTAAGAAACCTAATTTCTGATGACTGGTAGAGAATGCCTCAGGCATTAAGTCCGCCTTTGTAATTTATGTTGCATGAAGACTAAATAAATAAATAAATAATTTCCCATGAGCGAAGTCACTATCATTGAACCGAAGGACGCAGCGTTGGAAGGCTTCCCACAAGGTGGACCGATGAAACGAGATGCACAGGATCGTTTATTGTGGAGACACTTGGTGGAGGCCTATGTCCAACAGTGGACATCTTTCATCTGAAATGATGATAATGATGAAGACACTGTCTACAATAATGTAAGAAGCTGGCCATCGTCGGCCACATCATCGCTTACCATCGGGTCAAACGCGAGCCTATCAATAATAAAAAAAGCTAGTAAACAATAATGTCATACGCTGAATATAGACATACTAACTTCAGCCAGCGACTTCGCTCGCTTGAAAGTAGGTTTCCCCATACAATCTTTGGACCCCCGTCTCATCCTGAAGCCTAGTGCAAAATTTCACACTCCTAGTCCCAGTAGTTTCGGCACTGCGTTGATATGTCAGTCAGTCAGTTTCTCCTTTTATATATATAGACTAGCTACTGCTCGCGGTTTCACACGCGTGAAAAAAGGTTTCTCCATACAAACTTTGGACCCCCGTTTCCTCCACTTAGAGAGTGAATTTTGGAAAATCTTCTCTTAATGCTCGCCTACGTTATGAAAGGACACCTTGTGCAAAATTTCACGTTCCTAGTCCCACTAGTTTCGGTTGTGCGTTGATATGTCAGTCAGTTTCTCCTTTTGTATAGATAGATTAATGTCTTTGGAAATGAGTTTTTAAATGTGTTTTGTGAAAACCCTAGAAAAAAAACCTAATAAAAGCATACTTTGTTTTGGTCCCAGTATTTATTTTCCGGTGGCATGTTTGATAAGTTACAAATCAAAACGAAAACATTGCATGGAAAAATGTGTCCCAATTATTTGGAGAATGAATTTTGAATTTTAATATTAGTCAATTTGAAAAGGTTGACGTTGGTTCAGTGATGCCAATGTTTTTTTATGGTTGAAAACATGGATGCAAACAAATATGTATGTATGACTCTGTTTATCGAAATTTACCGTGTACTTGAAGTAAATTTATTTATTTATTTACACACAAACAGTTATAATCGAAAAGACCAATACAGATAAAATAGTACCTACAAAGGTCCTGCTTATTTGGAACGAAATTTCTTCCAGCAGACCTGCGACAGGAGAGTTGGATGAGAGATGTAGACACAGTGTGTATAAATAAACTAAAGAAGAATTAAACAGACTACTTATCTAAATTAAATCATAAAATACATACAGAGATATCAAAAACAGTAAATAAATCTACACATAAATAGATACAAACATAAATTAAATTATAAAAAAAATCATAAAGAACTATAAGCTGCCTGCATATTAAGCAACATAATTTAATATTTTCATTGATATTACTAACATAGGTTTTTAAGTCATTTGTAACTACTAACTAAATATGGATATTTGTCCGAAATAAACGTTATTATTATTATTATTATAACATACGAGAATATAACCTACGAGATGGTAGTAAGATAATGTTCTTCGACTAGCTTTTTGAAGACAAATATTTTTAGCATCACGGATCTTAGCTGGAAGTGAGTTACATAATCGTACGTAAACTTAAGATTTACCAAGTAACATTTACACCATTGGTGACAAAACTTTTCAGTTTTTAACCATAGCTAGTTGGTAAAACTTAGGATTTACCACTACTTCACTATTTTATCACTTCATAAACAACTGGACTGCTAACGTCATACCAGATTCTGTCAAAGCATATATACTTCACATGACGTTTCGTCTCGTTGTCAAACTGACTTCCGTACCATTGATTTCACTGACATGACATTTATTTTGTTAAACTTGTCAAAGACTTCATACCTATGAAACCTGTGTTAACATTTCTACGTAGTGATTTAAGATCACTTCACAGCAATGTGAGTAAACCTGATTTGATCAAGCGAGTGAGCTAACGAGGTTCCGTTATTATAAATGTAATTTCCAGCTTAAGGTATTGTTTTGTTAAATCTTTCCAAGACGGTTCTGAAAATTTATGTTACAGGATTTTTATTGGAACAAGTATAAAAGTCCTTTACTTGTTGTACATACATATCACTTTGTTAATTTTTTGGGTTCCGTACCGAAAAAACGAAACCCTTATAGGATTACTTTATTGTCCGTCTGTCTGTCTGTCTGTCAAGAACCTTTATCTCGGGAACATGTGGAAGTATCGAATTAAAATAAAAACCATATACTTAGGTCTGCGGTCCCTTGAAGTTAAGAAAAAAATCAAACAAAACGGCCGTTTGTGTCGCAAAAAACGTGTATTTTGACACTCTCAAGGGAATCAAAATTCATAGGGTACTTTCCGTTGACCTAGAATTCTGAAACTTGGCATGAAGCAATGTCTTTACAAGTTTTTGGAAAAAAATAAATCTTATTTTGTGACTCGGAAAAACCTTCGTAACTCAATTCGGATATTGAACTGTTTTCATAGGTAAGTTTGTACGGAATCCTCAGTACGCGAGACCGCGAAGCAGTAATGCTAGCCGAAGCAGTAATGCTAGCAAAGGAGGCGGCCGATCGCGTGAGGCAGCGGTCCTCACGCCTTAACCGCTGCCGGGATTCCGATCCCGATTTCCGGCCACCGTAGGCGCGGGCTTGCGGACGGCGAGCAATGGGTGGCTCGCCGTCCGATCGTCCGGTAACCATCCGGACCGAGCCCAAGTCGTCGACCTCGCGTACTGTGTCACGTGCGCCTCAAGGAGATGTCAGCAATTGTAGGGGCCCAGCATGGTCGAAGCCTACTGGGGCCAAGGGTCTAATTCTGAAAGAAAGACTCGGCCCTGGGACGAAGGCAAAGAAGGAACAGGAGTGAGTTTTTAGTCAGTAATAGTCTGACACTATCTCTCGCTCCGCCCAAGAGCGAGATTTGTCATAAGATGATTTTCCCACCTAAAAAAAAAAGTGCGTGAGACCGACTCACACTTGTCCAGTTTTTTTTTCACAGTCTGAGGCTTGGCAATAGGTCCGTTTACTTTTTCGGCTGATATTTTCTTTTCGAGTTTCCTAAATTATATCAGAATCTTCGATGGACACTTGTCAGTTATGTGTCTCTTTCTATATTGTTGTATTTATCCAGAAAAGCTCGATTAGTTTTTAGATTTCTTGTCCCTATGTCGTTTAAGTCTTCGATATTGTGAGCCTCTATCTCCTGATGGTCGGAGGGCTAGTACATTTTTATGTTTTGGTATTTGGACTTGAATAAAAGGTGTGGTAGTATACTATAAAACTGACAAACGTATATCCATAGAAATTATAAAGAAACAGAAATAATAAGGCGCGTGTGTGTTGTTGGTTGTTCTCGCTAGTGAATTGTGGTGGCCCCATAGCCCCCTTGTACCCGAGCACCGTCGCCCGCGTAGTAGCCCGACGAATGATGAAGGTAGCCGACTGTGCGGGCGCCCAAACAGTACTATACAACCATGTGTGTAGTATTATCTCTTGTTTAATTTTGTTATTTTCAGATCCTACTAAATATATTTCATATTAATACATTGACAATGTCTTTGCATATTATAAAGCAAAGTCCCACACTGCTATCTGTCTGTATGCATAATATAATATACATAATGCAAGCTAAAGACTTTTAAAGCTTTGTAACATCAGTAATTTTTTTTTTTTAGGTGGGAAAATCATCTTATGACAAATCTCGCTTTTGGGCGGAGCGAGAGATAGTGTCAGACTTTTACTGACTAAAAACCCACTCCTGTTCCTTCTTTGCCTTCGTCCCAGGGCCCCGGGTTTCGCTTTCACACTACCCTTGGCCCCAGTAGGCTTCGACCCTACTGGGCCCCTACGATTTGCTGTGAAAACTTAATCAATATTTATAGTACTTTCATAAAACCATTCGCAAACCAGTCCTAATTCCGATCAAAACAGTTGAAGTTTTCAAAAAAGGAGTGAAAGAACACTATCTTTCTTTCTATTTCGTCGTAGTTGCTTATTATTATGTATTATTGCAATATATATTCTATTATATGTATGTATATATTTATGATAGATACTAACTGTTTTCTTTGTACTTTTCTTTTATGTAACCTCTTTGTTTTCAACTCTTCTTTCGCAGGTATAACATAGCATAGCATAGTCGGCCTTATAATGTTCTCACTGTTGGGACTCAGGCCTCCTCTCTAGGAGAGGGAATGGGCCATAATCCACCACGCGGGCCCAGTGCGGGTTGGTGGATGTCACATGTCTTCGAATTTTTGGTTCTAGGACATGCCGGTTTCCTCACGATGTTTTCCTTCACCGTTTTGAGAGCAGTGGTGATGAAATACACTACAAATACACAAAGTAATGCGCCTGGCAAAACAGTTCGCAGGTATGCTGGCAAAGAATTCTTTAGAAATAAGCATCACCTTTGTACCTATTTTTTTCTTTTTCCTTCTTCTTTTCTTTTTCTAAAATATATGTGTACATGAATTGTTAAATAAATAAACCCAATCCTAAGTATATACTTAATGTAATCAAACTTGACTTGGAGGTGTTCGATTGAAATAACCTTTGAAAGCTAACTCGAAGCATGTAGTGAGTCAAACGAACTGCGAAGCATGTGTTTATTGCTAAAGAAATCAAATATTTTCCCTTTGACACAGTAGCTTACGGGTTTGCGCTGAATTTCCGTGCGATTTTGCAGCGAACGAAAAATATGCGAGCAATATATTTCACCTTCGTAGCAAGATGCTGGTTTTAATATTTCTTGCTTAGGAGATAATATATCTAGTGGTTTGTTTATAGGACGTCATGTGTTCCTGAACGTTGGTTTCTTTTGATCTAATTACATAGTTTCATTTATCTTGTTATAAGAACTTCAATAATTAGCATTTTTATGGTGACGGTAGTTTTCTTTTGTAAAGGATATGTAGGGAAGAAACCACAACTGAATTTTTTCATGAGCAGTTAGGTCTTAATAAGATGATCTAAAACGTCATGGGCCTTATTAATAAAAAAAAACACCGGCCAAGTGCGAGCGGACTCGCACACAAAGGGTTCCGTACCGTCCGTAGCAAAAAACGGCAAAAAAATCATATTTGTTGTATCCTAAACAACAAGTGTGATTTTTAAAAAAATATTTTATTGCTCCAATTAAATATTTATTATATTCTGTTTTTAGTATTTGTTGTTATGTCGGCAACAGTAATACATCATCTGTGAAAATTTCAACTGTCTAGCTATTACGGTTCATGAGATACAGCCTGGTGACAGACGGACAGACAGACAGATGAACTGAAAGCGGCACCTTAGTAATACCCTTATAACCCTTTGGGTACAGAACCCTAAAAACAATGTCATTTCTTTAAACACTGATTAGCAGGTTCTTAATCAAAAATATTCTGTGGAGAATTTGAAGCTGACTGTGATTATGTGACAGTCATGGATGGTCGTAAATTTTATTAATTGAAAATCTCATCATCATCATTCATCAGCATTCATCATCATCTGCGATGGATGCATATCAGTCGTAGCCGACAGATGCCCACTGTTGGACGTAGATCTCTGCCAAGTGCCGCCACAACGGACGGTTCTGTGCGTCCCGCATCCATCGGATTCGACCCTCACCAGGTTATCGGTTCACCTTAAGGAAGCCCTTTCATCGCTGCGTCTTCCGGTACGCGGTTGCCACTCCAGAACCATTCCACCCCATCGACCATCTGATCTACGAGCGATGTGCTCTACCTACTGCCATTTAAGTTTGGTGATTCATTGGGCTTTGAAAATCTGATATTAAAATAACTGTTGATGTTTGAGAGACATGTGAACTTTCGGAATTATTGAAGATTTCTATTGGTGGCTAGTAAAAACAGATGGCCAAGTATGTGTGTTTGCCTTTCTTTATAAAATAGTAAAAATTTCTGTACTGAGTAATTAGTAGTAGTAAGCAGTTAATCGGTCAACCTTAACATATTATCTTAACATCGTTGTATTTTACAATTATTTTTTCTTATTGTTTATAGGCTCGTGTGTGTAGCGACATCTAGGGCGTCACGTAAGAACTAATCCTGCATCGCGCAATTAAAGATTCCGCGCGATTGGAACATATAGAACAGCCCAAAATCATCTACAGGGCAGTTGCCCACTAGACATGACACCCGTCTGGTCGGAGGATCCTCCCTTTTCAACGGAGATTTGCGGGACTTTACAATCTGTTCCGCCTACCTCCAAACGTGTAACGACTATCCCAACTGTTGGTAAGCGCTGATGTGATGGTGTTGTGTGTGGAAAAGTAACCTGTTCACTCTTGACTTAAATACTCCCAGGTAATAGCTGTCAGAAAACACAGACTGCGGCAGTGTATTCCACTCCTTAGCTGTACGCACAATAAGTACTACAAAATACTTTTCTTCTTATGAAAGTAATCTCTACTTATAGTAAGTAGTTTGGTGAATAAAGTACGTAAGAGTGTTATATTTTTTGAAGTTTTACTTACTGGTAAAGTATCAGGTTTTTATAATAAACCTGTCGTTTTGTTTTGTTCTGGTCGTTTGTTGTCTTGTTTACGATTTGGTAAGTAGCCCTACTCTTAACTAATATTGAATATGATTGAAGAAGTATTTTAGGAAAATTCTCTTAAGCTTCAAAGGTATTTTAGTCGCAAGCTTAAAAACTGCTCCAACTTTGTCTTATTTTTTTCTTACATTGCTTGTACAATATTTTTTATTATTCAGTTTTATTGTACACATCTTAATTTTATTTGTGATTTATTATTGTAAACATATTTTTTTTTTGATGAGGTATTTTTTTATTTAGCCTCTTTTTATAATATGAATGTGAGAACACTGTAGACTCTGCGGACTCATAGTATACTTTCTGTTTCAATTAACTTTTTGGTCAGCACTGTCCTCTTATAAAAATCAATCATTTTTTTAAAAGAGTAGCCGTAGAGTTTCTTGCCGGTTTTTCTACAAAGGAAACGAATTGAAACCGATATGTAATAACTTCTGACGTTTATTAAGTGTTTGTGCATAGACCTATGTATGTGAAATAAAATATTTGATGTCTTTTTAATTTTGTTTAGTCTACACTTTTTTTCCTTACTTTAAAATGAAATTTTTAGCTTCGTTTTACCAAAATCGCACCTGTTTCAATGTCTTAAAGCCTTAAACTACATGCGAATGTAATCCAGCTATTCACATTTGAGATACAAAACTGCACTAATTCTACATCACAATATAAAAAAATAGTAATTTTAAGAATAATAAATTATAATAGCCACTGAACTTCACTAATTTCATTTTCCTTTGCAGTGTTTACAAATTAATGAATTTTCAGTACCTATCTGGGATTCTGGTGATGGCATAGGGAGCCTACGATGGTAAAAGGAAGTATGTCTGATTACCTACCAAAACAGACAAAACATGGACATTATAAATTTTATCTATAATTTTTGATTTTCCATTTAGTATAGGTAGTTGTAGTATTTTATATAATAAAATCATTGCGAATTGCTGTTTTGGATAATTAGTTAAATAATTTCTAATGAATTTTAGCACCGTGTGTACATTGAACCCGTTAAATGGTAGAATTCATCTTCTGTTCTTTAAAGTAATTATTTAATTAGGTGTCAAATTTTAACCCGTAAACTATATTTCACTTACTTTTTAGGCTTCCGTACCTCAAAAGGAAAAAACGGAACCCTCAGATCACTTTGCTGTCTGTCCATCTGTCTGTCTGTCTAGACCCTTTATCTCGAGTACGCGTGGAGGTATCGAGTTGAAATTAGAACCAGAGACTCAGGTCTGCGGAAAAAAAAGATACGGCCGTTTATGTCGCAAAAATCTTAAATTTGCCACTCCTAAGGAAATCATAGGGTACTTCCCGTTGACCTAACCCTGAAATTTGGCATGAAGCAAGGTCTTATAGCACAAGTATAGGAGTAAATCTGAAAACTAAAAATGACTGAATGACTGACTGTTAGGTAAGTACGTCATAAAAAAAAAAAAAACATTTTTTGTATTCGGGAAAATTTTCGAGAATCGATTCGGGAATCGAACTATTAACATAAGTTAGTTTGTACGGAACCCTTTGTGTGCAAGTCCGACTTGCTCAGTTTTTTATTAAGAAAAAACCACTTCCAAGAAATGGTAAAGATATTTTTCATTATATATTTCCCAGAAAGAGAACAATTTAAAACATGTTCAAGCATATGAAGTGAAAATGACAGGTCCAATTCCTCTGATATAGTTCCAGCGCACGGGTTGCGTTAACTACCAGTGATGAGACAGATGGCCTGCAGCCCTTGATTAAACAATCCAGAATTAATTAATGTAAGCAAATTGAACAAGTAATTGGATATCGAAATAATTGTTCGATAATAATTGCAATTAAACCTTATATGGATACGTTTTTTCAATCTATGATGAGTGATCGTGATTGACGAGCGTTTTATAATAGAATATTTTTATTTTAAAACAGTGATTTCCAACTTTTTTTGACCCGAGTACGCTTTGGACCACAAATCGAGAAGAAAATATACTCAACAATCCAAGAATCAAAGCATTTATTTCAAATAAACCATTTAAAGGCAATTTTGAATTTGTTGAATGATACAACTTAGTTCAGAAAATGTAAAATAAAAAGTTTGTTGTACTGAGATGCACGTCTGAAGCAATGGTAAGAAGAGAAAGGAAGAGGAAGCATATCACTCTTCCATAGACAAATTACAGTAAATATATAGACCTTTACAGTGTTGCTATGCTAATTAAAACTGGTTAAATACTATTATTTATCAGATATTCTCATATAATTAGCGTACATAATTTTTATGTTCTGTACTAAACAGAATTGTTAAGAAATAAGTCAGTCAGAAAAAATATTTTTTTCTATTTGCACATTTCAAAGCGTAGATCTCTATGGAGAAGAATTTGTATGAAAGTCCATGGACACTCTTTTGAATTAATCATGTTATCTTAAAAATATCTCGAATTAATCTTGTCTCTACTACTATGTGAGAACAATGCAAATAAAGCAAACAAATTGTAAATAAAGTTCACATCTATTTTTCAGTTGGACAGTTTAAAAGAAAAAAAAAGAAACGAAAATAATTTATTCGCAGGAAATGATGCAATCTTATGACTAGCTTACGAATTATAAACATACTATAGAGGAAATCGGAAACCTTATTTTAGTACTCTTTTACCCATTCAATTCTATTTCACATAATATCCCTAGAAAGGTGTGGTAAAGTCCTACAGGTGGTGGTAGGACAGCTTTTATAAAAAACTCAAGCAACTTTAGTGGACTGTGTAATAATGAATAAATTATTGGAAATACAAGCGGCACGGCGAGAAAGCAATAATATAGAATGAAAATAAGATGCGCGCGCTCGGTGGTAAGGTGGAAGACCAGTGCCAGGCGAGCCGGCTGGATTGCGCCCGCGGCGAGCGCCTCTCCCCGCGACCTCTGCTCCAGTCCGCTGTCGCCCAGCACGTAGTGATGTCCTCGCACTTTAGAGATGTCCAAACATCCTTACTTCCATGTTCAACGATTCGGCTAATATTTTAGCAAGCGTGTCAACCATTATATTTTCTTTTGAATTAATATAAAGCAATGCTTGACTGCAATCCCACTTGATGGTAAGCAGTGATAAAATCATTGATGGTGTGGCGCACTAGTCTATTAAGAGCATGATTATCTTGTCGTTCTCGTAACATACAAAATGAAAATTGAATCGAAACAAAAAAGCTTGGTCTCACGCCTTTAAAAAAAGCTTCAAACAACTGCATTGTTAACTACATTTTCTTTGTTGTCATACTTTTTAAAACCAAACCGGCGCTGCGCGGTGAAAACGATGGCCATTCATTTGTTTTTGTTTCAAAATTCTTCAGTTTTCCGATCGTACGGTTTGAAACAGATTTCCACTTCAGTTTTGCTCGAACGCTGTTTGTTCTCTCAAAAGGAAACATACGGAAGCCACACACAATCCCATGTTGCTACGAGGTTTACAGGTAAACAGCGAGGGAATCGAGATTTGCACCAGTTGTAAATAACTGAGTATTGAGTTTCATCTCTCCTTTCCAACTAATCTTACTATACCCGTACTTCCTTCCTTCAAACCTCTCTGCAAACTTTTACATTTCAACTACCTGTTTATATGTTAAGATTTGAAATCTTGTAGAGTTTGTTACTTGTTGAAAATTCACATCCTGTATTTATTATGAATACATCTGCTCTGAAACGTGGTCGCTTACAATGGGCCTCATCATATGACTTAAAGTCACTCAAAGGGCAATGGAACGGAGTTTGCTTGCGTGATCGAATCAGGAATGAGGATATCCGCAGGAGAACCAAGGTCAGCGACATAGCACATTGCTGGAACGCAGAACGGATACATTGCAGAACGAATGGCTGTTGGGGCCGAAAGGTTCTGGAATGACGACCACGTACCGGAAGTCGTAGCGCTGGAAGGCCTCCTACAAGGTGAACTGATGACTTGACGCACAGGACCGTTCATTGTGGTGACACTTGGCGGAGGCCTATGTTCAGCAGTGGACGTCTTTCGGCTGAAATGATAATGATGATGATTTATTATTATTATAAACTACCTGACCCGGCGAACTTCATACCGCTACCGCCTAATAGAAAGTATAACGCCATCTGCTGGCATTACCAGAACAGCATAATTCATTTTATAATGACATTTTAATTAGAGATGGCTATGTATTCGGATTTTTTTCGTGATTTTTTTCCATTTTTTCTCACCGTTTAAACCTTCCCTGGTCCAGCCGTTCTCGAGTTTTAGCGAATACTCGCTAAAACTCGCTATTCCAGTCATTTATTTTTTTCATAACCGGCTCATAATCTTACATATATATATATATAAATATAATATAAGATTATGAGCCGGTTATGCCCCATAGCAGGGCAAACGCTTCCCTTGAAGTAGCTAGGGACTGCCCTAGCTACTTCTGTCCAATCCTGTAGATAGGAATCCAAAAATATTTAAGAAATAATCTACACAATATGTATATAACATATCCTGTAGATTATTTATTATATATTTTTTACTTAGCCTAGGCCTTTGCCTAGCAATATGTTAGTATTTATTTAACCAGAACGACAAAATGCAAATTACATTGATTACGTTAGATACAAATTACCTAAAGCACATTAAAGAAAATATAACAAAGATGTCTGTTTATGATCTTTGTTTTATTTTCAGAAAAACCTCTCTAAACCTCTCACTCAGTCTTCAGTTACGCTGCTGGACAAAGACCTCCCATAAGTTGTTATAGGAATTCTTTTCACATGCCACCTCATACCAATGCTCACGATACGCATCCAGGTCGTCTCTCTAATTATTTCTGTGCCTGCCTCGGCGGCGCTGTACGTCTTCTGACATTCACCGAATGAAAACTTTTTCCCAAGAGTCACAGTGCATATGACTAACGTGATCCGCCCTATCCTATTTCAGCCAGCCAGTTTTCTTATCTACGACAATTATACCTGTTTTGGACGCAGCGTGGTGTTTTGGAACACTGGTAGGTTCTAGCCAGAACATGAGAAAATATTTAATGATTCCCTACCTCAGAAAACACTAAAAAAACGGCAAGTGCGAGTCGGACTCGCGCAAGGAGGGTTCCGTTCAAACTTACCTATGAAAACAGTTCAATTCCCGAGTCGAGTTACGTAACTACAAATTTACAGTTTTCACTTTTTTTTTCTGTTCATATGCTATGAGGCCTTGCTTCATACCAAATTTTAGGATTCTAGATTAATGGAAAGTACCCTATAAATTTTGATTCCCTTGAGAGTGTCGAAATACACATTTTTTGCGACATAAACGGCCGTATCTTTATTTTTCGTTAACTCAGTTAATTTTTTCGCAGCTTCAAGGGACTGCAAACGTGAGTATATGGTTTTAATTTGAACTCGATGCCTCCACGCGTTCTCGAGATAAAGGGTCTTGACAGACAGATAGACAGACATTCGACAACAAAGTGATCCTATAAGGGCTCCGTTTTTTCTTTTTGAGGTACGGAACCCTAAAAATGTTTTTTGTCACCCAGAATGCTACGTTCTATCAGCCTTTCATCTAAAAGCTTTCTATTTGGATACACATAAGCGTACTGTGAGTAA
Organism: Mythimna pallens; assembly: GCA_961205895.1. Lineage (NCBI taxonomy): Eukaryota > Metazoa > Arthropoda > Insecta > Lepidoptera > Noctuidae > Mythimna > Mythimna pallens. The sequence goes on along the minus strand of OY540831.1, from coordinate 8,242,239 downwards.
TTATCATTGTCTTTCTGCTTTTGTCCCGTGTTATTTGGGGTCAGCGTGACATGTTTTTTTTTCCATTCCATCCTGCAACCCGTCATACCATCACTAACTTCATTTTCTTTCACATCACTCCTCACACAATCCATCCATTTTCCTTTGGCCTTCTTCTGCCTCTCCTTTCATTCACATTTGAGTAAAAACTGGAATGTCATGGAAAAAGGACCAGTTTTTTTAACAAATGGGGATGTCAGTGAAAATGGCGGAAGCTGATCCCATAGAGAAGCACAAAGCTAAAACAATCTTATTGGTGATGTCCTTTGTCGCATTCGTAGCCTCGTAACTGGCGCGTGTGTAATATGACGAGATTAAAAAATGAAGATGACGCAGACAAAAGATGTATGTGGTGTGCAACGAGGCTTTGTGTTTGTTGTCTGCTTGGTTGGTTTTGTGGTCAGCGTGATTACTGAGCATTGGGGAAACCTCCGATAAAGGTGTGATTGTAACCAAATTTAATTGGTTGATTCAGCATGTGATATTTCATCTACAATTTATGAGTTCAAGGTATACAACTCATAAGTTTTAATAAAATAAAAGCAATCGCTAGTGCTGTTTGAAAATAACTTTGTTTATGCCTTCTGGGATCGATCAATAAGGCGTGAATTTAGTTTATGAGGTTTTCTCTCAGTAATTATCGACTACCATGCCGGTATTTTTTTATTTTGGTGAATCATCAAATAACTTCTCACGCTCTGGGAGGAGTGAGGATTTACTGACTAAAACCCATCAGAGTTCCTTCATTTATTCTTTGCGTTTCAAGGCCCAGGTTCCGGCTACCCTGATAGACGGGCCCCGGGTCCAGGTCAATTTTATTCACAGCTCTTTGAGGAACCAGGGCAGTACCTGGGTTTGGTGATTCAAGCATAAATTTGAAAATAAACACATGTCTGACTGACCCTTTAGAGATAAAAGAATACAGAGAATGACTGTGTATAAGCAGAACGCTGGTGGTCTCTCGACTCCAGGATGCAGGCAGGCCTAAGAGGCTATGCCACACCTCAATAAAACCCTCACCAAAAAACTCATGAGACTGGACAGAGGCAGCCTGCGCCTGGTGGCGGGGACCATCACTGGACACCACACACTGAATAAGCTGCTCCACACAATAGACATCACAGACAGTCCCCTGTGCAGAGCATACTTGGAAGGGAAGGAGAAACTTGCACATGTGCTCCTAGACTTCACAGGTGTCACTGATTTACGCACACAAACCTTATGATCCCCGAATTCACTTAGTGAAGACCTGAAAAGCTTGAGAGGCCTTATCTGTTTTTGGAGTGAGGTGGGCTGGTTGGAATAAGCCCACCTGAGGTTATGGCCGCCATGGTCCACGTACAATGGTCTGCATAGGACTAAGTGCGGAAACCATACTCAGACATAACACAACATATGATTATGAACAGGAACTTAATTGTAGAAGGGGGTGGAAGGGATTCGATTCTGCCAAGTCCGTTCCATCATCTGACCACTAGATGTACGACATTGCGCCACTAGTATATGCATAGTGGACATCCCACTCATACGTACAAAGTGTTTTGGGAATTTATAATATATACCTATTATGCGTACAGCTAAGAAGTGGAATTCCCTGCTGAAGTCTATGTTTCCTGATAGCTACAACCTAGGGATCTTTAGGTCAAGAGTGAATAGGTTACATTTCTAAGCAAGCCAGCTTCATTGTCGGTCAAATCATCGCTTACCAACAGGTGAGATAGTGGTCAAACTCGAGCCTATCCATAATAAAAAATGGTTAATGGTTCATGATTGATTACAAATATTGAATAAACTAGTTGCAGACCATTGAACTTTACTAAAAAGAAATTTGTGAGAAAGTTGTGGAATTAAAATCAAAAATATTTTTATTTCACATAGGCCTACATCGGGACTTATAAAAATAAAATTATTTTTGCCAGAAAAATATGAATAATTACAACTACCAATAAATGAAATGATAACAAAATAAATTACTAACGAATTTAAGGTAGTTGAAGTCTAAATAATTTAAAAAGTATTGAAAAAGCAAAGTTAAAAAAAAATGTATAGGTATATTAAAACAAAGATGGAGCAGTTAATAAACACAATAATAATGAGTTACCGAGGGGCCAAATGTGCAGAATATTATTTATGTGTATGAAAGCTACTAAATCTAACAAACTTTTGATCCATTCTGGACCATTTCGGTGAACCATTGGCACTCGACATGACGGATATTGCCAATCGGTGGTTAGTAGTGTAGTCCCTAACATAACAGTTGGCACAACCTCTCATAGTTAACCAGTTTGCTTGGATATATTGAAAAACTACCTATAAAAAATAACTATTAAAAAATATTTTTAGTGTTCACTGTATCTTTCAAAATATAAAGATGTATTATTTTATGAAAGATTTCAGGGTTGCTCGATAGAGTTACCGTGGCCCTAGAACGAAGGAATTCACGTGGGTTTTAGTTCGTAAAAATCTGACACCACTCTCGCTCCACCCAGAGCGTGAGAAGTCATTTTTGCTATGGCAGTCTCTATCGGTCGGTGCAATAGACAATAGACAATAGACAACCACAGACTAAGCTGTAAGATCAGACTGTTTTTGTATAGACAACCACAGCCTATGTAGACATCAGTCAACTGTGTTTATTATCTAGTGTCTATGGTGCAGCACAGTTAGATATTGCCGTATTTTATTGTGAGTCTATATTTGGACAGAATAAACATGTCTTCTTTTTTTCTTTCTTTATTTGAAGATTAAAATTTCCCATCCCAAAAGCCAAAACTAGAAATAACATTTATAATAACCAGAGGTCGGAATTAGGTAGAGTTATTCATGTACTTGCATCGAAATTTTGACATTAATATGGATCTTCTCGGAATTTCTAATGAAAAATCCCGTGTAGCCAAATTTACAAATAAAAAAATATATAATTAAACAATATTACAAATAAATAACAGTAAACCTCAGAGTTAAATAAGACAAATAAAAAAAACATATTTAAAATACAATTTTTACTAAAGATCTCTCTACGTCAACTGTGAGGTTAACTTTATACACTTCCTCCTCATCGTCGTTAATGCAGGAAGACATTTTTTTTCTGCTATATAATTTCTCATAATGTCATAAAAAATTCTGTTCTTTAAAATTAAGTTCGGGATTTGAGGCATATCCACTTTATTCTTTCGCTGTATGAAATCGGTATAAGTACATGAATAACTCTACCTGATTCCGCCCTTTGATAATAACGGAACAACTTTAGGTAAATCCAAATTAACTATTTGTTTTGGTAAGTATGTAAATGCATGTTTCATAAAGTTTGTAGGAGTCTTTAAGTTATTGAATTGAGTGAATTTTTATTTTGACTTAGAACCTTTTCTATGTCGAGTTTGGTATAAGTATTTTAACAATTCATTAATGTACAATTGTTTTACTACTCGTGCTCTTAACCACTAAGTCATTTAATGATTTACCACTGAAAAAAAATCGTTTTAATCAATTAAGTCACTATAAAAAGGGTAAAAATTAATTTACTAGGAAAACAGAAAGGTCATGTCAAACTACGAGGTTAGTGATTACTGGTATACCTACTTGAAATTAACCTAATCAGCTTTTTTTGCCTCGTGAGTTTTAGGCCTTTCCTCTAGGAGGAGGTATGGCCAGTAATCTATAATGGTGGGCATCCCCACCCATACGTACTAAGCGATTTGGGAAAACATTAAATATGCGTATAGCTAAACTCCCTGCCGGACTCTGTGTTTCCTGATAGCTACAACCACGGGTCTTTAAGTCAAAAGTGCAATATCTTATCACGTTCGCGGGGCAAACTTGGCTAGAGATCACTCAAAATACAGAGGTTAGAAGGAAAATCCATCGTCGGCCACATCATCACTTAGGTATTTCAGGTACCATTAAGTGTGATAGTGGTCAAGCACGAGGTTATCCATAATAAAAAAGAGAAGATCTTCGTCCAGCTGTGGAACACAATAAAAAATATTCAAGACTTCAAAATTTTGGTTTTGGAATAGTTTGGTTATTGCTCGCTGCCCACCCACACAAGATTTCTAGTTGAGATTCCCACTCTAACTGGCATCCTGAAAAACAAATTAATAACTTACCCATTGATAAAACGCACCATTTTGAAACATTATCAAACACACATTTTAATCAATATCCCCTTGATATAATAGCACAAGTATAGCATAATCTGCCTTATAATGTTCCCACTGCTGGGACTCCGACCTCCTCTCTCGGAGAGGGAATGGCCTTGTGCGGATTGGTGGATGTTACAAATCTTCGAAATGGTTCTAGGAGATGCCGGTTTCCTAACAATGTTTTCCTTCACCGTTTTAAGAGTAATCTACTCGTATGATTACAACCAAATTGATTACCTTCGTCTCTCTGATTACCATTATCTCCGTTTTCGAAGTCAAAAAGGAAAGTCGGTTAAAAAGGAAACCTTGTACTGTTTCCGATTAAACAATAACTTTAACAAGAAGGAACCAACAGCAATATCATATTCATTTAACATCAACGCCATACTGACCGCGTTAATTAATGATTAACGAGTCTTTTCGTCGACTGTCAGATATAAGCTGATGCCATGGCGGTAACCCAATAGTCGTTCTAAGCCTTTCCGAGTCAGACGAAATCCAACAAATATGATATATATATTGGACTACGGAAAATATGGTTAATTATTTCCTTATAGCTATAACCTGAAAAAAGTGTGAAGTGGGTACAATCTGACTGCCCCACAGCAGACACTCTGAACATTAGGAGCCGCAGGGCAACTCCTAGCTTCCGTAGACTGGGGCTTGTGGATGGCGAGTAATGGGTAGCTTGCCGTTCGATGAGGACGACGCGTTGAGTTCTATGCGCGCCTGAATGACGTGCCAGCAATATTGACAGGGTCCGTTAGGGTCAATACCTGCCAAGGTTGCAGGGTTGTCCGAAAGAGTCCGGCTCTGGAACGCAACGGGCAACTAAAGGGACACAGGTGGGTTTTAATTAGTGTCACTCCCTCTAACTCCACCCAGAGTGGGAGAAGTGATTTGATGATAACTTATGTAAAAAACTAAAACCCAACTATGACAAAAAAAAAACGACTTAAAAAGTGTGAAACAAGATTTTCAGGTTGCTGAAATAAACCAGGTTTTTGTTCTGTTCTTGTTTCTCCGGTAACCTTGTTTATTTCAGCATCCTGAAAATGTTGATAGCCTGTCAAAATCATAACCGTCCTTTGGCTTTGCCGTAGTCGGGTAAAAAAATATGTTTGTATTCTAAATACAGAAAAAATGGCTAGACTAGAATAAAATACAAAAATGTAATGCCAAAATTACAAAGGTGCTTTTGCCTTTTCCATTACACCCCTCATTTTCTTGGAAAGCGAAACCGCCAAGCCGAGCAATCATTTTTTGATACACATAGGTATGTACGGCATAAATAATTTTCCACGTTCACATGTCTGTTGGATTATACATAAAGGTTAAGGATACTCGATTAAATTAATTCATCTTGACATTTCTGTATCTATTTTTGTTATATTTGGATCAAATTAGAGACCATTCTACTCTGCTAGTGGCCGTTTAATAATGAAGGCCAGTAACTTATCCTTAAGTTGCTACCCACATTATTAACTTAGAGGGAAAGAAATAAGACAGCCATGGTTTTTTTAGTATGCTTACCAAAAATAGTATTTCCGCTTTTATATTACTTTAATATTACAGCAGTCATTAGCAGGTATATTTATTTGTACCTATATAGCAAGTGAGTCTGGCGTTTTTTTTTTTATATAGGTGAATTCAAAAAAAGAATATGAGATTGGGTTGGGACCAAATCTGCCTCATACTAGATTAATAAATATGCCAGAACTGAAATTGTTAAAAAGAGTTTTTTTTTAATCTTTATTTTGTAGCTTTGTCAATAATGACTATGTCGCTCTATCATAGCTAAATTTTGGATTGCGTTGGTAACTGAAAGAATACTGTAGATTTTAGTCAGTAAAAGTCTGATATTCCCTCACGGTCCACCCAGAGCGAGGGAAATCATTTGATGAGATGCTACGCAAATAAAAGTTGGACGAGTGAAAAGTGTTACAACTTCTTCTCGCTCCACCCAGAGCGGGAGAAGTAATTTGATAATTTGCCACACAAAAAAAAATATCAGACGAATAATGGGTCAAACTCATGACCCGATTGGTTTGCAGGTACGGCAGGCGATATCGCGGTAGGCTCAGACTAAGACGACAGGATGAGCCTTTGATAATATCCGCTTCCTCTCGTATGATTGACAGGCGAAATCGAACTTCGAAATGGAATATACAAGATGCGCCCCTAGGACTGCCACTGTTAGTATGCATTTAAGGCGTATAGTCCCTTGAACATCAGGCCGGAGTTAAACGCACACAAACTCGTACTGCCGCCTTAGCCGTAGTATGAGTACCTATGTGGGCATTTAATTCCGTCCAGCTGCGCCCGGATAGAGTTCCGCTGACCTTTAAATCCATTTTCTTTGCGAAATATTGATTGATTTACATATACTATGCACATTCTTAAGTACACCTACTCAGCTCCAAGAGCGGGATTTGTCATTGGATGATTTTCCCACCTTAAAAAAAAAAACCTACTCAGGTATTTTTTTGTATAAACATATTTCTAAAGATCAAGTCCGTTTAAAAGGAGTAGAGAAAACAAGAGAAAAAATATCATGTTGTTAAATTTTTTTTTTTAAACCAAAGTATTCATCGCACGAAAAAAATCATATGTTGATAATGTTGTACATGAATCTATAAATAAACACATATTTTTTTCAAATCTATTAACCAAGCTGTTACCGAGGAGCAGCCTTCAGAAAGTCACTGTTTTATGGCACTGCTCGGGCGCTAGGACCTTAAGCGAAATCACAGAATAATTTTCTACACATATGTTAAAGTCGTTTCAAAAACCTATTTTCGAATACCTGTTCTATTTCTAATAATACTTTTAGTAAGTTTAGTGGATCCTGTCATTTTTAAATAGCATTTTAACTGTTTATAGTATTTTTTTATTATTATTGATAGGCTCGTTTGACTACTATCTCACCTGATGGTAAGCGATGATGAGGCCGACGATGGTGCACGCTTGCCTAGAAGTAACCAATTCACTCTTGACTTAAAGAGCCTAAGTTGTAGCTATCAGGAAACCCAGACTCCGGCAGGGAAATCCACTCCTTAGCTGGATTTTAGTGAAAAGAAAAATCGAAAAAGGTAGTTGTGCAAAATATAGAAGTTTTTAAAAATAATTTCATCATGCAAAAGAGTTTGTTTCTGCTATCGCACGAACTCTTCCATCGTACATTTATGTGTAGATATTTTTTATATTAAATATATTTTAAAAATTCTTTTGTCAATAAAATGTTACTTTATTATTGTTGTTGGCTATATATTATATTTTCTACTTTTATGTGGACAGCTGCTGGCAGAAGCTAGGAAAGTAACATATTAACAGTTTTATCGGCAAGTTTAACTCATTCAGGAATTTTTTAAAATTTTATTTATATAAATTAGTGCTTGAGTGCGATTCTACCTGATGGTAAGCGGTGACATAATCGTTGATAGTGAAGCGCACTAGTTCATTGAGAGCCTATTCACTCTACCATTGAAGACACCTAAATTATAATCGGACACTAAATCATAAATCAATTGCCATAAAGGTATTTATTTTTCGAGTCGGTAAACCCTGAAATGTTGACCAACTGTGTTTCTTCAGTTGCCTTTGCGTTCCAAGGCCGTGGTATATCTTTTGAACAATCCTGAATACTAAGTGGTATTGAAAATCAGTCTACACTCAGCTTTAGAATACGTGAAACTTGAACGCGAAGCACTCAAGTGTTGAACAACAAAGCTTAGAATACTGACACATAGCGATATAGTCCATTTGCCAGGATACGAGCCTCGCAAATTAGTCTGGGCTAGTTCCCAGAACTTTTAAACCGGGGCAAATGTATTCGTTTTGTTGCGTACTTCTTGCTTTGCAGAGTGGGCTGTAAAAGATCACAAATTGCATTGAATAATACAAAGATTAAATAAACATGTTACAACAAACACTTTTTACGAAAAATTACAGCAGATTTGAATGTAAAAAAACTCTAAAAAGTAAAAAATTATTTTAATTTCGGTTATCGGTGTTTCTGATTTTGTTTATTCGTTATTTTGATTAAGATGGTTAAACAAATATTTAAGTATTTTAACTGAAATTTTAATTAACGGTGTGTATATGTATAATATTTGGTTGGTCCTCTGTGGTCTTCTTCATTTGTTCTACTTCATAACATGATTCTTAGACACAAATCAGTAATTTTTGTACTTTCATGGAGAACTCAATTCACCATGAAAGTACCAAAATTACTATATAAATGCTTATAATGTTTATGGAGTTTCCTCAATTTCTCATGGTAGGATATCAACAGAACTAACCTCTAATAAAAATGAGACCAATCTAGAAGCATGTCCTGACAAGTAAATTAACAATTAATTAATAATGAGATTGATATGGAAGTTGTATGTCTGGTCAAGTAAAATACTAATAATCAAATCGGTTCTTAAATGACTTAATTTGAGTTAACAAAAATAATAAGAAAAACAAAAGAAAATCTACAGACTTTGGAAAATGTATTGAGTCACAATACGAGTAGTCCCAATAGTAGTATGAACAACAGGATATTCTAATATAAATATTCAATTATTATTTTGTTATTCTCAGCCTGTTGAAATACACCTGTCTAAGACTACAAAATGCTACCATCTAGAACACTTGACGTATTGGAAGAAATTTATTACAACTGAACTTTAATATTAAAGATTTTTATACGTTTTGTATTATACACTTACAAAGTACCCTTTAATTGGATTTCATGCTCCTTTTATTTATAGTAAAGATATTATGCCATTAATTATTTATTAAAAAATACTAACTATAATTACAATTAATATATATATATATAATTATTTCAACACAGTACAAAGCCATTTACGATCTTAAACCAGTCTAATATGTCACACAATCTAATGTGTGTCTAATGTGTAATCTGGACACTTGGTCACATTCCTCCACTTGGAACCTCCTGCTTTTTATCGGTTAAAAAAGGACCGAAGGGCGAAAAATCTATTGATATACAGGATTGTGAAAACAATAGATAGATGATTTGCACAAAATACTACGTTACTTTTATATTATGCATGTCCATTATTTCAGTACTTTTTTGATACAATGCGATCTTGTACTTCAATATCGTTTCGTTTTTTTTTATCTTGAACTATTTCCATGGGTACTATGAGTTTTTCCATTATTCCCTAATAATCTTTGTCATTCATTATTTTCTAGTCAAATGATCTCTGAATCGATGCACATAGCCTTTTTCTCTTTGTAATGTAAGTTTACATATTTATGATCGCACCCACGATACAGCGGTAAATCCCCTCTTTGAGGCGTAGTTGGAAAGACAACACGGCGTCCTCACCTTCCGCATGACACAGGTTCTCACCGAACACGGTAAGTTTGGGAAGTTCCTGCACCGGATTCGTGCGGAAGCATCAAGCGGAAGATCAACGGTCCTCACGCTCCAACCGCCGCCGGGATTCCGATCCTGATTTCCGGCCACCGTAGGCGCGGGCTTGGGCGAGCAATGGGTAGTCACCATCCGACCGTCCGGTAACCGTCTTGACCGAGCCCAAGTCGTCGCCGGCGCGTATTGTTCCACGCGCGCAGGGAGATGTCAGTAAATCGTAGGGGCCCAGCAGGGTCGAAGCCTACTGGGGCCATGGGTAGTATGAAAACAAAAGCCGGGGCCCTGGGACGAAGGCAACGAAGGAACACAAGTGGGTTTTTAGTCAGTAAAAGTCTGACACTATCTCGCGCTCCACCTAAGAGCGCGATTTGTCATTAGATGGTTTCCGTCCTAAAAAAAAACATGATAAAGGAGCAATTCCTAGTGTAGGGCATTGTTACACTATGTCATTTGAATCCTATTTATGTTCAAAAGATTCACGTTTCTAAAATAATCTGTTTAAATTTTTAACCACAATAATAATATTATTATTGTGGTTAAAAATTTAAACAAAACCAAATTAAATTTTTAACCACAACAATAATATTATTATTGTGGTTAAAAATTTAAACATGCATATACATATTTACCGCATTTTATAAATTTAAACATGCATATGCATATTTGCCGCATTTTATAAATTCTTTTATTCATTTTTAAACTTACTAATGCGACACACATGCTAAAACTCTGAAAGTTAAAGTTTAACTTGGTAGACTTCGAGAAGAATAGAATCTGAACAAATAGTTTTAATTAAACAAAACACATGCGAGTCGGTAAGTACAGTTCGTTGTTCGCTATTCTGACTGAGCTTTAGTCACTGAATTTGAAATACAATGAATTATTTAGTTTGAGCCAAGACTCGGGCTAGGTTTTCCAGACACCAAATTTGTGATTAGTTAAGGCTATTAATGAACTGAAAGTGGACTTTAGAAATGATAGTAGTATGTATGTGTTATAATTGTGATATAGTATTTATAAAATAGTATATATTTATAGTCATGTATTGTGTTTTACATGTAGAGATTCATCAATTTGTTAGCAATACACCGCAGTCTACCCCCTGTATTATTTTAAGTTCTTACAGTCCATCGTAAGGTTGTCTGGTAGATATCACTGTCAGCAATAAGGTCCATTGTACCCATAGATTTAAGTTTATGTATAAGTTGTGTTACTTTTTTTGTGTACAATAAAGTTTGTTCTATTCTATTCTATTCTATTCTATTCTATTCTATTCTATTCTATTCTATTCTATTCTATTCTATTCTATTCTATTCTATTCTATTCTATTCTATTCTATTCTATTCTATTCTATTCTATTCTATTCTATTCTATTCTATTCTATTCTATTCTATTCTATTCTATTCTATTCTATTCTATTCTATTCTATTCTATTCTATTCTATTCTATAGTGTCAGTAAAGCAAGCACCAACAAGTAAATCAATCTTTACTTTGTTTTATTTGTACTTATTTTCCATCAACTCTTATTATTTCCATCTCAGATTTTCTGAAAGAGATTTCTTTAGAAATAAACATCGCCTCTGTACTTATTTTTCTGTTTGTTTCTTCTAGTCTATATTTATTATGTGTGTGTACATTAATCGTTAAGTAAATAAATATAATAGTTATACCAAATATTTAGTTAACCCGATTTTTTTTTTCGGTGTTGAAATCATCTTGTTAACCCGATGAATGTTAAGCTAGACATTAGACAGCTATATGTACGAGTAGCTTAATACTGGTTAGAAAGAAATGAGTCAATATTAAATGAACACTAATAGAAGAAGTCATTAATAATACTACCAATACCACAATTATGTATGAGATTGTCGTAAAAGTTACCACAGACTTTTAACGGAAAAGGCAACTGAACACACCTGTGTTTAAAACCCATCTGGGTTTTAATCAGTAAAAATCTTACATTGTCACGGTTCACCCGTAAGGAGAGAAATTATTTGATGATATCCCAAAAACACAACAGATGAACAGATGGTCGATGGGGACGAAAGGTTCTGGAATGGCGACCACGTAACGGAAGACGCAGTGTTGGAAGGCCTCCCACAAGGTGAACCGATGACCTGGTGAGGGTCGCGGGAATCCGTTGGATGCGAGACGCACAGGACCGGTCATTGTGGTAACATTTGGGGGAGGCCTATGTCCAACAGTGGACGTTTTTCGGCTGAAATGATGATGGTAATGATCCCAAAATATAGTATTATATACATTCTAGGTTTTCCGAGTGCAGTTCAATGGCTGTTTTAATTATTCGCAAATTGACTCTTTGTCGATATTATGATGTATAAATTTATTGATGGCATCAATTAAACAGCATAATACCCAAAAAAAGGCTTTTGTATTTTAACTATCTACGCGCTATCTTCGTAAAATAGAGCTAGGAATTTTATTCTAGTATTGACTACTTCTGCGAAGCTGGTCGAGCAGGCTGACTCGATACTTTTGCCGACAAATACCAGGAAATAACCCTTATTCAAATGAAAAAAAGTGGACTATATTCTGTATTTTAAAAGAAAATATTTTTTAAACCTGACACTGGTTAAATGTACTCGTACAAATAAAAGTAAATTATATTTATCTATATACATATATAAAAGGAGAAACTGGATGACTTACATATCAACGCACAGCTGAAACTACTGGAGCTAGGAGTGCTAAATTTTGTACACGGTTTCCTTTTACAATTTAGAAGAGCACTAAATAGATGAAACGGGGGTTCAGACTTTGTATGGAAAAACTTACTTTCCCGCTGGCAAAGCCGCTGGCAGAAGCTAGTTTGCTTATAAAAAATTGTTAAGCTATGATAAGGCACAGTAAGCATACTATATATCGCAAAAAGTCGCTTTTAAGTTACACCGAAAAAGTTACGAATAGTTTACAGAGTCTACACCGAACCGACATGAACTTTATCCATGGTTTCATATTGCTAACTTTTATTTTTATCGGTAATCGCGTCGCTTTGGCTAGCATCTTACCTGATGGTAAGCGATGATTTATAGTTAACGATGGAGCACATTTGCCTAAAGTAACCTATCACTCAAAACCCTAGGGTTCTGGCTATTAGAGAACACAGATTCCGACAGTGAATTCTACTCCTTAGCTTTACGCACAATTAATGTATTTGAAAGACGTTTTGCGCAAAATTATGAGCGATGTTCACCATGTACCGGTGGCGCATGGCCGTACGTTTATTGGTTCGGCTAAATACATTTATCTTACTTAAGAATTTGTTATGTGACAAGGAGAAATCTTACAACCTCTGCGTAAGCAATATTCAAGATAAAAACCATATCCGTTGAAATATAATAATTTTTTTTCCAAAAACTCTTTACGGAGAGAACACATGTTTATTCAAACTTTCAAGCCAGATGGCAAAACAAATGCGTGTTATACGAACTTTCTCAGTAAAGTAAAACAATTTCGTTTCAGTCTAGTAGTTTCCTTGCAATAACAAAAGTTAAATTACAAAATCTTACAAATACATCTTATAAACCCTTAATTTTCCACAAGATTTCCACATGGAATTAGCGAAAATTGGTATTAATTAGTAGGATACCCATCGATGTACCGACTGACCGATATAAGAACACCATAAAATACCCCTTGGTTGCGTCTCTGCGCAGTTTTGCCGCGTTGATTCTCACAGAAACATCCGAGAGAGTCAGTCGCCCGCGCGATCCCGTCACGGTTGCACGTGTATCTCGCATCCCTGAATACCGAATGAATCAACCGCGTAATTTACGTAAGCGTATTTTAAAACTTCAGTGCTAAAATGTGAAACTTTAAAACGTGATTTGTTTTATAATGTGCCACGTTGATTAGTGTGGTGTGGTTCCCCATGAATTTTGGTTTCGAATGCAAATTAATTAGAGACTGGCTGGATTTCCGTAATTAATTTCTGTGGTGGAAGGTACGTTGATTGTGTATAAGCTGAATACTCGGCTTAGTTAGCGCTAATTTGGGTAAAACTAATTTTAGAATAAATTAAATTCTCCTTTTGTAACTGCGCCGGCTTATCTGATGACTGACCTAAGCGTAAGGGACTAAAGCGCCCTGTCCCTTTGATTCAAAGAAACTCGAGCTATTTTTAGGATCTGTCATCTGGCCACTGAAGATAATATTTCCTGGAAATAATGAATGCAATCAGTCAAAATCTCAAATAAGATAATGAAGTAAGAGACGTAAAATAATCTACCGCAAATATAATTATTTTCCTAACCTTAATTAACTTACTTAAATCTTGATTAAGCCCTATAATTTAAAAATTATTACAAAATTAACAGAACCTCGCAGGTTATATTTATAATTCTCATTAAATTAGGATCCTTTCAAGGATTCCGGTACGCTTGAACGCACGATTGCTCGATCAGAACTGAACCTAAAAAAATCTGCAAAAGCTGTCAGTCGTGTTAAATTGGTAAATACATAAAACAGTGTTTTATTTACTCGCAAATATACACGTAGATGCTCGTCCAATTTTATATCTGGCGATTTTTTTATGAGAAATAATGGTCTATTTTAGTTTTTTGTGGGGAGTCGAATTTTTGATTCGAGACTTTTCAAGCTACTGAGTTTAATATGTGATTTGATGTGATTCGCGAAAAATTTTACTTTATTAAATTTTAGATTTATATCTTTTTAAAAAATGCTCATAAGAGTAGCGGAGTAGTGTCAATAGAATAATAATTGGTTCGAAACTAGATTTGAGTAGAAATAAGCACGAATACTGTCAGTTTTAAATTAAATCTAATCTGACTTATATAGGATTCGTGCAAAGCTTTCAGTAACTTTTTGCACTCTTAAAATGTGTTTAAGTGAATTTAGTAGGATCTTTTAGCCGTTTAGGGTTTTTGTTTTTTTGTGGTAGCGAAATTTTGGTAAATCTTTTTTTTTATTTGGGGTTTAAAATAAATGGCTGAACCAAAAAAGCTCCGTTTACTTACTGTGTTTGTTCAAACTGATGTGAAATATGATAATAGTTTGGAGAATAAAATTGGTGCCAATGATAATTAGCACTATGTAGATATTATAAATTACGCGTCTTTTGCCAGTCGATTGCCACACTTGGCGACACTTGGGGAAGGCTTATGTCAAACAGTGAATGTCTTTCAGCTGAAATGATGCTGATAATGATGATTATAAATTGCTCAAAAAAGCTGCCGTTCAAACATGCAAACTGTAAAAATATGATTGGTGATTAAGCTCGGTAGATGGCTAGGAAAGCAGTTTTATAGACATTTTAAGATGATGCCAGATAGAAGCCGATGATGATATTATATTTGATCTCCTTATTATTGACTGTAATGAAGGCAAGTAATTTGTTAACTAAATCATAAGGCCATAGGTTATCTGATTTTTGGAGTTATGAATGGCTGAATAATGATCACAATACGACACACGCACACACACACACGCACGCACTCTGCGATTTCTTCCACGTAATCTGGAATGTACAGAGATAGGCTGGATACAAAATGGATAATCGCAAACGTATTAATGTATGGACAGGGGTTATCATAATTAAGTTACTATGATGAGCATGCTCTATAATTAAGTACCTGCATACTCTAAAAACATAACAAATTATCATTTACTTGAAAACCAATTTTTAAAAAATTATAACTAATTGGAGAGACTGCCTCGTTGATCTAGTGTTCATAAGCGATATTTCTAAATGCCAGGTCCTGGGTTCGATCGCCGGGTTCGATATAGTGTTATTGAGTTACTTCTTTTTTTTTTGTTGTCCCCGCCCTTGGTTGTGTCAGACTTTTACTTACTAAAAACCCACTCCTGTTCCTTCTTTGCCTTCGTATCAGGGTCGAGTTTTCCTTTCAGAAACAAACCCTTGGCCCCAGTAGGCTTCGACCCTGCTGGGCCCCTACGGTTTACTAACGTCTTCTTGAGACGCGCGTGGAACAGTACTTGCCGTCGAAAACTTACGCTCGGTTTGGACGGTTACCGGACGGTCAGACGGCGAGCTACCCATTGCTCGCCGTCCGCAAGTCCTCGCCAAAGGTGGCTGGAAATCGGGATCGGGATCCCGGCGGCTGGAGTAATTCCATCTGGATTTGTTTTTTTAATTTTTTTTTTAACATAAATTTAGGAGATTTTGGTCTCAAAAAGACCATGTACAAGACCACATTATAAACAAATATAAGAGAAAGGCTCCAATAAATTACTTTAAATAAAACCAACATCGATAAAATTAATTTTGGTAGTATTTGTCAATGCCTCTCTAGCAGCTCGGGTTCTGACGCCTTCCAAATTCCACTAACAAGTGATGGACATCCTCTACCGTACTGCAACCATCTGGAAATTGTGATTTACTTTGTACTCGGTCGATGACAAAAAATTCGCACTTTTTAAAAGAAAGTTCATAACTGACGTACATAATATGGGTGTTCATCTTTGACGAACCATCTAGTGAATATGTCGTGGCCAGATCTTGGAAATTGATCACTTCATGATATGGCCAAGTTTGTTTTAAACGTTGAAGTCTGATGATATGTCAATCCTCGGTTGACCTACTTTCTTTAGACCTTTTATTATCATAGAAAACCTACATCGATTATATGGCCAAACGAGGATTAACATATTATCAAAGTTAACGTTTAAATGATCTGAGCAGTTTTAGTTGGCCATATTATAAAGAGATCAATTCTAAGATCTGGCCACAACAAATACACAAGTATAGTAGGAATTTTGTGTTAAAAAGATCTTACTACAGATCTAAGGTCTCCCTCTTTGCTGCCCCTGCCGGATAGTTCAAAAGAGTTATCGTAGCCCTGGAACACAGAGGGCAACTGAAGGAACACAGGTGGGTTTTAGTCAGCAAAAAATCTATCACTCCCGTCCGCTCCACCCAGAACGTGAGAGAAATCATTTGACGCTTACACCTCAAAAAAAAAAACCGTTTTCTGTAAGTACTGGCCAGGCAAAACTGATCACAAGATAAATTACAATAATATTATAAAATCAAAAGTGTTTATGTATGTGTGTACGTTTGTTACATTTTTACGCTCAAACGCCGATCGAATCCGGATGGGATTTGGTCAACGGGTAGATCATGTCCGGGTACAATAATTATATGACATGGGATACCGTTTGTTCCGGAAATACTCGTGTATTTCCTTGGGATAATTAACGACTATCACTTGGGCGAAGTTGCTGGCAGAGTAAACTAGTAATTAAAATAAATTATAGAACTAAAATTTTCAATCTTAAACAGTGTCTTTCATCTTAGCGAAGCAGCAACAATTTAATCCAATTGTTTTACCTCCAGATAATAATATATTTTTATCTTCGTCACAATAAAACTCAGCGTCACCTGAAAGAAGTTAACTCTGTTTTATCTCGCTTTTTACTACTCCTTTATAATTTCATTTAACACGAGCCAGTAGGGCTGTCGCATCATAAGAATTATCCATTATTTTACAAGACAGGAGAAATGTGAGAGCGAGAATTTTATACTCCTCACAGGCGTATAAAAATAGGTTTTTTTTTATTTGGGAGGAAAAACAGTATTTTTACAGTTCTCTTGAGGAATTGACTTTGGTGATATGGTACAAACATTATAGCGGAAACATTAAAAAAAATCTTTGAAGAGAGTAACTGTCAGTTCTTTTTAACCGACTTCAAAAAGGAGGAGGTTCTATGTTCGGCTGAATGCATTTATTTTTTTAAATATATTTTCACCGATTTTTCGGTCAATTGTGGACCGATTTTGAAAACTTTTTTTGATTGAAAGGTTATGCTTCCAAGTTGGTCCCATAGAAATATTGTTATAATCTGATAATGAACTTCGAAGATATGAAACAGAACTCCTCCTAGGATCACAGCAGAACCGTAGTAATAAGTAAAATTGCTTTGTTGTGACCGACTGAAAGAAGAGGGGGAATATATCGAACTGATCTGATGATGAAGCCTGAAGTTAGGCATCAGAACTCTGTAATAAATTAATGTAATCTAACCGTGTTTGGGATTATTAGAAATTGTCATGAGATACACTCTATCTAGGTATTTAAGTTTGGCTGAGGGGTACTTTTTAGTGGTGGTACCATAACTAAAAAGTGTAAAATAAAAAGTTTTTAACGAAAAAAAAAAAAATACAATCGATTTCAATGTAACAAAAAAACACTGAAAAGTGCAAAATAACTTTAATTTCGGAACTCGGTGTTAAATAACGAAGAGACAAAACTATTATAGAAACGCCTGTTTTTTTTTTTACATTGAAGTCTGTGGTATTTTTTTTTTTGTAAATAGTTTTTTATTCATAAGTGAAGTCCAATTCGAACAATGAAGCACCTTCTGACGATATTAACATTGATTTGGCTGATGCACCTAAGAAGGAACCTTACGGCACAGATTACATCTTAGTGTGAATTTCAGTGTTAATTATAACCTGAATGTAAACAGTTTTTCAAATTATACTAAACAATATTAAGTACTAGGTAGCAAAAATATAAGTATTAGTGGCCCAGTGCTAACGGCCATGACTTACAAATTGTACTTACGTCGTGAGTTCAAACCTAAAGTACCTCTTTATTAATTTATTTCATCATCACGGCTCTCAAAACGGTGAATGAAAATATCTTCAGAAAACCGGAATCTCCTAAAACCAACCACTTTATAGAGAGGAAGCCTGAATCCCAGAAGTGGGAACATCATAAAGCTTTTTTTTAATTTGTATAAACTAGTGCTTGACTGCAATCCCAACTGATGGTAAACAGTGTAATGGTTGATGATGAAGCGCACTATTTTATCAAGGCCAGCTTTTACTCATTTTAAACCTCTGGAAATCCACAACTATAAAACAGAAAGTCATGAAAAAATATTTAATTAAAATTTGACTATATATATGACCAACCGGCCAGTCAAAATCAAAACATGATATTATATAAATTAGTTGGCTCACTAAAAAAAATCGCGACTCTGACCCTAACTTACGATTTCAAGCGTGAATGTATTTTAGATTAAGTCACGGAAATATTTGAAAGTTACAAAAATAATAAAGTTTTTTAAAAGGGCCTCGCTAAAACAAAAATTTCGGGCCGCGAAATCGACATAGACGCGAGCGGGGTTCATACAAAATACTCAATGACTACAACCGGCTCTTAAGAGCCTATTCACTCACCTTGAAGACGCCTAAATTATAATATACTTATGTGACATCCACCACTACGCATAGGGATCTCTTGGTGGATTACGACCTATTCCTTTTCATAGCGAGAGGGCCTGAGTCCCAGCAGTGAGAACATTATAAGTCTGACTATGCTCATGCTTGTAATTATTGGGTACCCAATCACAAAATCAAGAAACGATTACCTGGATTACGACCCAAGGGTCTATATTGTACAAGAAGTGAACAACACAGCCATTATCTTCTATAACACATAAATAACCTCTGATCCATACTTTGCGTGGTATAAACATCCCAGTAACATATTAAGTTTCTATTTTACGCCTTGCTCACCTTTGTATCCGAAACCCTTAGTACCTACCCTGTTATTATCATACTTGCCGTCAGTGGTGACAATATTATATGAGGAAATATTTCTTCAGAACTATCCTTGTCAATTTCGACACACAACAAGTTTTGGCAGCCATTATACTCATAATAGATGCCGTCGATGTATTAAGTAATGTTTATTATTCATAGTGTTTTGAATTTGGTAATTGAACTATTAAAGTACCTATCATTAACTAGCTTTCAAAATTGTGCCTCTACTGAAAATTTGATCCTCGTAAAGTTATTGCTTTAGATCGTAAAATGTAATAATTTAACCGACTTGCAAATTTTGGAGAAATTCATAGTTGTGTAGTTTACAATATTAATAGGCTGCTTTGATAAATATTAGAAGACGAGCTGAATGAACTTTCTGATGCTTAATTTAGGTAAAAGGCAAATTATACAAGCATTCACTTTACTTGATTTACTCAAAATGTTGGCTCCAGCCTGACAAATAAAAACAGCTTTTCACTCATTTGTTTTTCGATGTCCAATCACTTAAAAGCTTTGGGAACAATACTTCTGAATTAAACAATCTGTAACTGAATCGAGATATTCCTGAGAGAACGAGTTTAATCGTGGATTTGTTCAGTGAACTGTGGTTAAGCTACTGCCAATCGGGTTCGTAATTGGATGGGTGGCATGTGGTTTCCTGTCTTATTACGCGCGTGAAGATTTCTCATTTTCTAAATTTTATTATATCGTCAATATATTTTTCAACTGAACTAAGTTATCGCACTGATTCTTGACATTTGAAATAAAACGAAGCTGATAAATAAGTTATCAATTGATTTATGATATAAAGATTTGAATCACACTGAAATAATTTATTTGCTACGCCAGAAAATTTCTAAATTAATATTATTACCTAAGACAGTGGGCCCTTTCCCTGCCGTGAATACTAAATTGAGAATAAAGACGCCGTTTTGAAATATTTCAGCATCATGACGTTCTGCGTTACCTATATTTCTTTTAGACCTATATTTTTTTTTGGGGGCAAATCTATTAGGTCTTTAACTATGAAATTGCCCCTCTTTGAGGAATGGCTGGAAAGACCTTGGCGTCCTTACCTACCGCATGACGCAGGTCCTCACCGGACATGGTAAGTTCGGGAGGTTCCTGCACCGAATTCGTGCGGAAGACACGCCCGGGTGTCGCCACTGTGTGGAACGCCTGGAGGACACGGTGGAGGTGTGCCCCGCTTGGGCAGAGCAACGCCGTGTCCTCGTGGGGGCGATCGGCGGCAGTGATCTCTCGCGCCGGACATTGGTACAGGCCATGGTCCGGAGTGAGGAGGAGTGGCAGGCGGTCGCCTCCTTCTGCGACGCAGTAATGCTAGCAAAGGAGGCGGCCGATCGCGTGAGGCAACGGCAACGGTCCTCACGCCCCAACCGCCGCCGGGATTCCGATCCCGATTTCCGGCCACCGTAGGCGCAGGCTTGCGGACGGCGAGCAATGGGTGGCTCGCCGTTCGATCGTCCGGTAACCGTCCGGACCGAGCTCAAGTTGTTGACGGCGTGTAGTGTTCCACGCGCGCCTCAAGGAGATGTCAGCGAAACCGTAGGGGCCCAGCAGGGTCGAAGCCTACTGGGGCCACGGGTAGTGTGAAAGCGAAGCCCGGGGCCCCGGGATGAAATCAAAGAGGGAACAGGAGTGGGTTTTTAGTCAGTAAAAGTCTGACACTATCTCTCGCTCCACCCAAGAGCGGGATTTGTCATTAGATGATTTTCCCACCTAAAAAAAATAAAAAAAAACTATGAAATTGCCATTTTTTAAAACAGGTTGCTTTGAAATGCCAGGCATTAAGTCCGCCCCTGTACTTTTGTGTGCATAAAGAATTAATCAATTATTTAATAAATAAGTGTTATATCTTAGGATTGACTTGGAATTATAAGTTCAAATAAACTTTATATTAAAGGTACATAATTAAAAAAAAAAATAGGTATTTAATGGATTCTTTGTGTTTTGTATTATCTGTAATATAGCAGTTCTTATAACCATGAAAGCTAGTAAAAAAAACCGTTTTTTTTTTCATATTAACAGTTCCAACGTAGAAACTATGCATTTTAAAGGGCAAGAAATATCAATTATGTATACTTACGACTTTCTTCTAACAAATGAACTTTGTGCTCTTGGATTAATAGCTTTCGTTTTGGAAATTTTGTTTTGTTGCCATACTGAGGAGAAAAGTTATTCTTGAGATAAAATTTCCCACGTGAAAGTGATTGAAACAAAAATAGACATCCCATTCATTAACAGTTTTAGTCCATATACATCATCAATATTGCATACCGCTTGAGACACATTGTTTCCACGGTAGAACTCATATTACAAAATAATGTGAGTTTTCTTATTGTATTCAGCCTTTTAATGTTCCCACTGCTGGGACTCAGGCCTCCTCTCTCTAGGAGAGGGAAAGGGCCGTAATCCACCACGCGGGCCCAGTGCGGGTTGGTGGATGTCACATGTCTTCGAAAAGTTTTCTTATATTTCATACAAAAATAGTTACAAGTACTGCGATATTACTAAAAATACAAAACACAAAAAACCTAGCTTTGAAAAAAGAATAACGTATCTTTAATATAAAGTCTATTTGAACTTATAATTCCAAGTCAATCAAAAAATATAACACTATAAAGCAACCCGTTTTAAAAAACGGCAATTTAACACTTTAACCCCTATTATTAATGCAAGTGGCTTGATAATAAGCTTATTAAAATCAGACAATAAAATAGCTATGTAACAAGCATTTCTATAGAGTAATCAAAGAATCGGCTCCTTTAGAGAACCTTCTTGTAACCTGCTTGGGATTTCCAATTAAAAGTACAAACATGTTACACTGACAAGGACTAGAGCGGTTTCCTTAGACAATGAACTTGCAATTTTCAATTAATTTATGCTTGAAATTGTGTCCTTAAATCGTAATGACTGTTAATCTGTTCGCTTATATCTTGAAGAATACTTGAGATTATCATTTTAATATAATTATAGTAGTTATTTACTACGATAATATTTTTTCCTGATAGTTTCTGAATTGTAGCCACAGTTTGTAGGCGATTGACTTCTTTGCTGTGTGTCGCGGGTCCAATTCTCGTATGGAAGAAGCACTTTTATGGTCTACAGATAAATATTCCGGGTTTGGTGTCTTGTGTATGTGAATTTACATGTTTGTAAACGTTTCTACCGTACAAAATTACTAGAACTAGGGTATCGTTTAAATAATAAAACACATTCTTAAAATCGCAACGACGGCGGTTTATTTGCGCATTCACATCTTTCTCTATCCCATTTGGTGTTTTACGTCGTTACGGTCTACTGAATTGTGGGTTCGAAACTGGGCAAGTACCATATTATATGTATGTTTTCTAAGTTTATCTAGGACATTACTGACACCCCGTGCCACGGAAAGCACGTAAAGCCGTTGGGTCCGGTTGTCATTCTAGATCTTGGACAGTCGTGTCGTCTTGGTAGTCAGACACCAGAAAGTCTGAGTCATCAGTCTATCCAAGGAGTCTTGTGTTGCCCAGTAACTGGGTTGTGGAGGTCTGATAGGAAGTCGCTCCTTGTAAAATACCGTTTTTAGTAAAATTGTTCAGTCGCATCTGGTTAGACTAGAAGCAGACCCAAACACAGTTGAGAAAAGTCCAGAAAGATGATGATCCCATTTGGCGTTTTTTTTCTCCAATTGTTATAAACAGGCTGAAGTGAAGTTTTATGTTTTAGAACAGTCTGGGCCGTTTAAGCAAGCCAGGCACATTACTTTGTTTGATTTATTTCAACACCACTGCTCTCAAAACGGTGAACTAAAACATCGTGAGGAAACCGGCATGTCCTAGAACCTAAAATTAGAAGACATGTGATATCAATCCAACCCGCACTGGGCCCGTGTGATGGATTACGGCTCATTCCTATTCTTACAGAGAAGGCAAGAATCCCAGCAGTTCGAACATTATAAGGCCAACTATGCTATGGTTTCTGAACAGAACACTTTAGACTCTTTTATATTTGCTGTTTTTGAGCATAAGGCACTCGTGGGTTTCAGCCGAAAACCAGCGTGAGGTGGTGGCATTATGCTGAACTGAGACCTTTTTGGTATTGTTCAGTGTAATTTTTATTTCATTTTAAGGTGTTTCCCTTTTTATAAAGACAATAAACGCAATTGTCTTTCTTTCTTTTTCTATAGATGTATGAAACCTCCTTACGGAAGCTGAATTGGCAACGTTAGTGACAAGTGTGAGTGTTAGAGTAATGTATGTTGTTTTGTTATGTGATATAGCTCAATAGTGTGAGAGAGGCGGTTTCCGTGACCTGGTTTTAGTTTTTGGGAACAACGTCTACATTATTGGGCTATTATGCTGTTGAACTTATAAATTTATTAGTAGTTTTATGGACAGTTTTAAAACAGTTACGCTGCATTAAATAGGTCTTTTATACGGTGGAAGATTTTATAAAAGACTTTTAAAGCCGTGTGAACACTTATATTTCGTCATATGTGATAATATTATGTATAAGGTAAATAAAATAATAAATAGCGACTTAACTCCTGTCACATTTCATTGAGGATACGTTTATTTCAAATAAGAATCTATAGGATTTAGGTTTCTATTTGAAATAGACATTTATTTTTCATTTAGATGAATAGCTTACTGAAATAAATTCGTTTTAGTAAAGTTCTGCCATTTTTTTTTTTTTTCATTGATATAATCTATCTAGCTATAAACTAACTGCTTGACTACGATCCCACCTGATGGTAAGCGGTGATGAAATCGTTGATGGTGAGGCGCATTAGTTTATTATGAGCCTATTTAGAATATGATCAAAATATCATACAAGTATTAACGCCCACATTTCCATTTCACACAATTTTTTATGTGGTCAACAATGGAGCATTCTCGCCCAGAAGTATCTCAATCATTTTTGGCAAAAGGGCCTCAAGTTGGAGCAATCAGGAAACATAGACTCCGACAGGGAATTCCACTCTTTAGCTGTATGTATACACATTGATTGTTCCCAAAATGTGCATATGGGTGGGGATATTTACATCTACTTTGTTTTAATCTGCCTACGTAAAATAATTTACAATAAAAAGCAGAAAGCATAAATCTGCTGAATTCCATTTTATATTGAATTAAGGAACGAGAATAGGTACGTTTATGTAAATATATTCCGTTTGGTATTATATTCTTATCGAAGATATAAAATATTACTATAAATTCGATGTAATCTATTAGAAATCATTGTTTTAAATACCAATTCATTTGTTAACCCGTTTTTGTTTACATTGTCGTTGACGTCAAGTAGATTATTTAATCAAAACACCAAAATGGTTGACAGAGTTTTCTTTTACTCAATGACTAATGTATCTTTTTTAAGTACAATTTAAAAAATACGATACATTTTTATTTATTTAATCGAACAGTTATTTATTATTAATCGTCAAAAACATGAATAATAATTCTAAAAAGTGTCAACTGGCCTGATCAATTTCATTAGAGCTTCCACTTTTGGCTTCCCCTGTGTGGAATTAGACAATTACCCTAAGGGAATCCCGGAATATAAACCATCGATATGAGTATGAGCTATTCCAGGACATGGCCTATTCGGTAGCCATATATCATCCAAATCTGTTTAACAGCTTATACGTGAAGCAAGACAAACATACAGCCACAAATACAAGCTTTCGTTTTTATAATATTAATTTGATTCTATTACTTATTCCTCCAATGGGTATACTTTTCCTCATCTTACAGCTTTCAAAATCTTATATTTTTATAAATCTGTATCTCCCTTTTCCTTACGCGAAGCCATCGACTGAAATATCAATAATACGGAAACATTTACGTAATAAGTGTTTCTTATTGGTAATATTTCTGTTTTGGCACATTTTGAAAAGGAAAGTCAAGACCTAGTAAGACTGGCAGTGGGCTGCTTATTAAAGGTTTTCTCTAATCGTTCCAAGTCGTCTTGTGCGATCTTTGGCAAATGATATCGCTGACTATAATTCACTCCTTCTTGACTGGCCTGTTGATCTAGTGGTTAGTGGCCCTAACTGTTATGCTGGAGGTCGTGGGTTCGATTCCAACCCAGGACAAATGTTTGTGTGAACTTATCTATATATGTTTGTATTTAGTAATAAACTAGCTTCTGCCAGCGGCTTCGCCCGCGTGAAATTAGGTTTTTCCATTCAAATTTTGGACCCCCGTTTCAACCCTTTAGGGGTTGAATTTTGGAAAATCCTTTCTTAGTGCTCGCCTACGTTATAAAAGGAAGCCTTGTGCAAAATTTCACGCTCCTAGTCCCAGTAGTTTCGGCTGTGCGTTGATATGTCAGTCAGTCAGTTTCTCCTTTTATATATATAGATAAGTATCTCTAATTAGCTTGGGACTAGACTGCGTTGTGTGATAGTTGTGGAATATTATTATTATTATTTTTTTTTATTCATTATGCATACATAATCATCCCTATAATGTTCCCACGACTGGGACTTCTCTTCTCTCTAAGAGTCGTCTATGGGACGTAATCCACCAATCGCATATAGTTCGGGTTGGCGGATAATACCACATCAGCGTACTACTACACAAACTAGTGCACAATAACTTACGTCAGCTTTTAGGTGTATTTTAGCTCTTCATCGTTCAAGCCGAGAATCAATGCCTTACCCATATTTCATGAGGACGCGGGCTTTCATCGTTTAGCTAAGTTTTATGGATCAGAAGCTATAAATTTCAATGAATCTGGTTTAAAGGATTATTTTAGAGTTTATCGTTGGAAAAGGGTAGTGCCAATAGTTAATATATCTTTGAATTTGTCTTGGTGTTTCTTCTCAGAGTATTCAGCTGGAAAACACCGGTCTCATCTATTTTGAATACAAAAAAAAAACCGACTGATTAAAAAAAGGCGTGTCAGACGAAGTTATACCGTTTCTATTTTACAAAATATATTTCTAACCAACAAAATACATAACAAACACACTCATTCTTTTATACGCTACATTCATTCTGGATCCAGTTAAGTTCAATTCTGAAACTTCTTTTTATCCAACTGTTTTCATGCATTTTGTTCATGCATTCCGCGTTCAGGAACTCCTAACTTCCGGCAGTCTTTTGTTCAAGCCAGTTCAATCTCGTTCTCTTTAGCCATTCCAACGGGAGGAATAAAGAAAATTGCAAATATCTACCTACCCTGTTTGTCGGTTTGCGAAAAATATGGTAGAAATAGTCATACCGGTCTCAAAAACGGTTGGTCAAAATATGGTAATAGAATTGGACTTTTTTAAATTGAGAAGCTTGTGACGTCACTGCAATAAAATGAATTTTGATTTAAGAAAACTTCCTTGCCCGTCTTAGAAAGATGATTCTTGTTACCGGTTGTTATCAAGAAATGCATGGCAAATGAGCCACTTGAAAATATCTCAAGGAAGATTTGCATGTTGCCTTGTGAGTTCTGTTCGTGAAATAAGAAAAAGGTTATCATAAGACATCTATTTATTTTCATTCTTAGATTATATATCTTGTTGACTGTTACACGCTTTTTACATTTAAACTACACTAATGAACTGCAAGAATGTTCTTTCAGAATATTTTATCAAAGTAACCACCCATAAGCTTTTACTATTATTCTTATTAAAATTCACAAGGGAAGGCTAACATTAAAATGAGCGTGTAGTATCAAAAAGCTAAACCCTTCTACAATTTTCCTTACTTTTTATTCCATGAATAATGCCAGACTCAGAATTCAGCCACAAAGAAAGTTCAGCACTAATTCAATTAATTCACATTCTTTTGTCTTTACTACAACCTCGTTGAATCTCCATGCATAAAACAAAAATCACAACGATTCTCAGAAAGGCGACATTAAATTTCTTCGTTCCAGAAAAAATGGAACAAAAAAATATGCGTGTTTCAGGGTTCAGTCAGCGAATACATTTTTTCTTTTATTTATAATACAATACTTGGATGACTGCATCAGAAAATAATATTGAATTATATTTTTATTTCGTTCCGTTTAAAATAATATTATATTGTTTTAGTTTCGATATATATCGGTTCTTTACTAAAAGGATTGATTCATTTCAGATATATTTTTACTGTTTTTTTTTAAGTGGGAAAATCATCTTATGACAAATCTCGCTCTTGGGCGGAGCGAGACACAGTGTCAGACTTTTACTGACTAAAAACCCACTCCTGTTCCTTCTTTGCCTTCGTCCCAGGGCCCCGATTTTCACTTTCACACTACCCGTGGCCCCAGAAGGCTTCGACCCTGCTGGGCTCCTACGATTTGCTGGCATCTCCCTCAGGCGCGCGTGGAACAGTATGCACCTTCGAAGACTTGGGCTCGGTTCGGACGGTTAAAGATACGCCAAATACCTATTTGTGCAGTTATTTTTATTTTACTCCTGTATTTTTATATTAAACGTATTAAAAAGAAAAACCTATAAATAAAAATACTAAGAAATATACTAATTCAAAATTGATTTTAAATACCAGTAAAATAAACTATACTCTGCATCATATTAAATAGTGTTTTACCATCGAAATTCATAATTAGGTACCTCATTACTGTTCAGATTTTGAGAATCCATTGAAAATAAAGTTACTTGTTTTTCAACTTCAGAAGTAGCAGTTATTACTTGAGGTACTCATACATTCCAACTAAAACACGCTTTAAATTAAAGCTTGTTTATGTGTGCTATCAAAAATATGCACTGCAAAAGAAATTCTGCGGGATCAACTAATTTACTCTAGTACCGCTGAATTCCACCAACTCAAGGACCACAAAAAACAGAGCCAAGTTAAATAAACATCCAAAAATATACCCAACACTTACGGAATACGGAACCCGCTGTGTTTACGAAACACACTCTCCCATAAAACTCATCAGAATAAATGAAGGCAATCGCAGGAGCGACTCACTTTACGAACGAAATGGTTTAACGTTGGTTACAATGAATGACTTTTTATATAGAAAGGAATTGGGTTTAATTTAAGGGCACAGTTTTATTTTGTTTACATTGTAGGTATTTTTGTAAGAGCTTGTATTTTTCACTACTTGTGCTGGGCAAAGGCTAACGGTTGCCGGCCTGAAGTGACCAACTGCAGAAATAGTTCAAAACTCGTAAGCTATGGAACGTATTATTTTAAGTGCGGTTTTTTTTTAAAGTGAAACCTAATACTCGTAATAACTTCGTAATAGATCCAAAAATAAAACCGTTTATTTTTATTTGTCAATATTTCTAAAACTGGGCAATGACAAAGTTAAGAAAATTCCTCTACCCTGTACTAGAGGGGGACTGTTGTTGTCCGATGGATGATTGGACACAGGACGGTTCATTGTGGTGACACTTGGGGGAGGCCTATGTCCAGCAGTGGGCGTCTTTCGGCTGAAATGATGATGATGATGATTGTAGACCGGTGAGGTCATAAACATCTTCATTGTCATTTCAGATAAAAGACTCACTGCTGGACGATACACTTTTGGGTTTTTTTTAGGTGGGAAAATCATCCAATGACATCCCTCGCTCTTGGGCGGAGCGAGAGGGTGTGTCAGACTTTTACTGATTAAAAACCTACTCCTGTTCCTTTGTTCTACGGCGAGCTACCCATTGCTTGCCGTCTGCAAGCCCACAATTATGGATAGGTTCGCCCATAAGTATCGCCACAATATCAGGTTCTATACGTCTCGCATTCATAATATTACGGTGACCCTCACCGGTCATTGGGTCACCGGAAGGCCTTCCAACGCTATGTCTTCCGGTACGCCGTCACCACTCCAGAACCTTTTGGCCCCATCTACTATTCGACTATGTGTTCTGCAAGCAATGTTATAAATATTGATCAAATTTTTAAACAAAAGTAAAAACTTTTCAATTTATACCTAGCTTCTTCTTATCTTTGTATTCTGGTTTCTACACTTAGTCCATGGTGAACCATTGTGAAAGTAAGAAAGAAAGAAACAAAAGAAAAAACGTTTATTTGTACCTCACACATTATACAGTAAAATTCCGTGAAGTGCCTAGCTTATATATTTGCCGATATTTAAAACACTGGATATAAGGCAAGCATCAAACTTTCATAACACAGTTTTAAAACATACACCCTGTAAAGGCACTGCAAATTTGACATTATAAAATTATTAGGCGCGGGCTTGCGGGTGGCGAGCAATGGGTAACTTGCTGTCCGACCATCCGGTAACCGTCCGGACCGAGCCCAAGTCGTCGACGTCGCGTACTGTTTCACGTGGCCTCAAGGAAATGTCAGCAACTGTAGGGGCCCAGCATGGTCGAAACCTACTGGGGCCAAGGGTCTGATTCTGAAAGGAAGACTCGGCCCTGGTACGAAAGGCAACGAAGGAACAGGAGTGGGTTTTTAGTCAATAAAAGTCTGACACTATCTCGCGCCACCCAAGAGCAAGGGATGTCATAAGATGATTTCCCCACCGAAACAAAAAAACATAAAGTTATTAAATTACATTATATTATTTAAATTCTAATTATTATTACAATTTATAACATTATGCTAAACATTAGTCATTAGTATTCAATAATTAACTAGGTAAACTCTCTGTATTATGAATCCTCCTAAATATAGCTACACTACAAGATTAATGTAACTCGTATTATATACCTACCAAGAAATCGGAAGTTGAACTTACGGCCTCTTTTCCTTTGTTTTGTTTATATTAAAGTTTATGCCCTGTTTGTTTACTCTACAAGGGTGTGTATATAGCGGTTCGCAAGACGTGTCCTGAATAATAAGTGCTATATCAATTAGAAAATGTTGTTGGCTTAAGGATTTCGTTTTGTTAGGCAAGTGTGTGGGATTAGTTGTGTGTCTCAGTAGATGTCTTGATTCCTGTTGCTATGTGAAAATATTTTTATTGATATTTATGTACTGCCGCTTGACATCATGGTTTGAAAAATCTGTGTGGTTCTTTCCTTAAAGGCAATCTAAGACACTAATCTGAATGGCTCTTATTATGATTTGACCATTGTAAATGTTTACTATAAGGACTTTAAAAGAGACTTTGACTTCTGAGTTTGTTTCAGAGTTTCTTCTCAAGTTGGGATCACTGGCCTCGTCTTAAACTGACAAAAAAAAGGTATAGCCGGCGAGTCAGCCCCCAAATGGAAACCTGTATCGGAAAGTCAAAAGTTACAATATTTATAGTACAAGGGGACTATAAGGGGACTATACTATGACTATATAATACTATATACTAATAATAGTCATGCGTACAGGTATTTTTTCCCATATCTCAAGACCAAAGAGAAAGCTGACCGAAATATTTACATAAATTGTTTACTCTTCAAGCCGATATTAAAACATGTGTTTTGAAACGGGTTTCCATTTGGAGGCTGACTCGTCATTCTTATCCGACTATATTCTTTATGTGTAAAAGTGTTTTTTGGTGGCTCGAGTAAAAAATATCTGGAAGAAGTAGGTCTTTGTCAAGCTTTGGCAAATTATAGATAAAAAAAAATGTAAAATAAATACTTCATCATCATCATCATCATTTATGCCAAAAGACTGTTGGACATAGGTCTCTCCCAATTGTCGCCATAATGACCAGTCCTGTGCGTCTCGCATCCATCGGATTACCGCGAGCCTCACCAGGTCATCAGTCCACCTTGTGGGAGGCCTTCCAACGTCTTTCGGTACGTGGTTGCCATTCCAGAACCTTTCGTCCCCATCGACTATCTGTTCTGCGAGCAATGTGCCCTGCCCACTGCCACTTAACTTTGGCGATTCTTCGGGCTACGACTGTAACCTTGATTCTCCTGTGGATATCTTCATCAAAGAAATAAATACTTATATCATTACAAAAATATCTTCTGGATACACAAAATTTTATCAAGGTTTCCAACTCCAAGATAAGATAATATATATTATCTTGATATAAAATCTTTGTGGGTAATTGTAGCTGTTATTAAAATAATATTTCCATTTTCTTTGAAATTAAAGATTTTCCTAAAGCATAGCATAGCATCTTCAGCCTAATTAATGTGGCCACTGCAGGGACTCAGGCCTCCTCTCTCTAGGAGAGGGAATGGGCCGTAATCCACCACGCGGGCCCAGTGCGGATTGGTGAATGTCACATGTCTTCAAATTTTTGGTTCTAGGACATGCCGGTTTCCTCACGTTGTTTTCCTTCACCGTTTTGAGAGCAGTGGTGATGAAATAAATTACACAAAGTAATGCGCCTGGCTGGGATTGAACCCGCGATCTACAACTTGTAAGTCGGGGCCGTTACCACTCGGCCACCACTGCTCAAGATTTTCTTAATGCTGCTATATTTTTGTGATTTTTGTGCAAATTGTTTTACCGTTCACTCTGAAGATCCTTTCGGGATTTTGTAAATACACGAAAAAATAAAAGTATACTTCTTTTATTATTCTATTTAATGTCACCAGCCCCCGCAATAAAATTAATAATTAACTCCTTATTATCTCTCCGTACTTCCCTAATCTACCTAAATTAATGAATTTTATTTTCATGCGATTAAATATTTTATGGGATGAGGGTGCATACATAATAACGATTGGAGACTCCGGCGGTGACGATGGTGGGAACTTTGGAAAAATAATCTAATATGAATGGGATTCATTAATTGGAAATTTGGCTGAGTTCCTTTTTTATAAAGTAGGTGTGGTATAGTGGCTACTGTAGTTGCTGCCATGAACAGGTTATAGTATAAAGTTATTGCACAGAAAGTGGCTACCATAGATGCAGGCTTATCTTCCTGCCCTTGTCCCGTATTATTTGGGGTCGGAGCATCACATTTTTTTCTTCCATTCTGTCTTGTCACCCGTCATGCTATCACTAACTCCCTTTGCTTTCATATCACTCTTCATCATCCATCTTTTCTTTGGCCTTCCTCTCCCTCTGCAGTTAGTGAGACAACGAAGCTCAAGTCGATGGCGCGTAGTGTTTCACGCGTGTCTCAAAGATAATTGACATCAAAATAGATGGAGCCCAGTAGGGTGATGCCTGCTAAGACTCCGGGATTGTTTGAAAGAATGACCGTGAACATGATAATAGATTTCATGCTTTTCTTGATGCTTGAACTATGTTTTATTTTTTTTAATTCCTATCTGAATTTCAACTTTAACATATGCTTAAAGCCTTATTCAAACATAAATTTTAATAATATATGATAAGTGCTTAGTTAAAAACTGATTAGCAAATACTTAATTTGGATTCTGTATAGAAAATTTTAATCAGTCTCTAAATTAATCATAAGCTTAAATATTTTTTTATTAAATATTTGTTTGAATTTTGAAACAGATAAACAGATGCCCACTTACTATTTAGACACGCGTCGTGAAAATTAAAAAGAATAAATAAAGTCATTCTTCTTTTAAGGAAGAGACAACAATTAAAAGTTCACACTAATTTTAAATACTGTTTATTCCAAATTTTGTACATTAAAAACCTTGCTAAAGATATAAAATTAACATAAAAGTATTCCAGGTCTGTATAAAACCAGGCCAGCTCCATTAAAGACTAGAAACTTTCTGGAAACATCTGTGAACTTAACTGCCTTAAACCGAATTGTTCTTTTAATACTTTGCAGAATCACCCTCTTTTGTCCTTATACTAAACCAGATAGCACACAAACACAGAGGGCATGAATAGATGTGAAGTATTCTGCAAAACTTCTTATTGCATATTTTTATTTTCATAAAATATGTTCTAGCTACCCTTGTAAAAAAACAGCGTATTGTTGTGTAAGATCCCTTTTTTCTTTACTTAAGACAGTTATTTACGAATTTGAAAAAAAAAAAGGGAAATATTAAAACTATTACAGGTTCTCGGTACATACGTACCGACCTATGTCTAAACTAATATTATAAAGAGGAAAGATTTGATTTATTGTTTATTTGTTTGTTTGTATGTTACGATTTAAATCAAAAACTACTGGACCCATTTTAAAATTTCATTCACCAGTAGAAAGCTACTTTATCACTGAGTAATATAGGCCTATATTTTCTATTATCACGTGGGCGAAGCCATCGACAAAAACTAGTCATAACTAGTATAAGACATTACTGGATTCAAAAAGATTAAAAAAGCAGTTCCTAATACCGCAAAAAGAAATAAACATCGTTTTCGTCTGTGTTTATTTTATGTGGGTGTGTGTTCTATTTATTTTAGCTTGTATATAAAACATTACTGAATTTAGTTTGTTCAGAGTCAGTAACTGAATCGAATTCAATAATTTTTACGCTATAGTATAGTATATTTTTTTCCAAAAATATTTAAAAAAGGTCACAAGTTGGACACCACCGACACTAAGTACAACACACGTTACGGCAGGTCATAGCGGGCATTAGTAATCAAATATTTGTGACAACTAGGTAACATAACAAGCTTATAACTTTGTGATTTTTCATGATACAGTTATGAAATTTTGTACATAGATTCTTTACATAAAAATACTAGACACGTGTTTCGGGTTTCGCATATACTAAAACTAATATTGTATGTGTGTGTATGTACGTTTATTATTTTTTCACTCTTACCTAAACGGCTAAACGGATTTGACGGAAAATTGCCACATGGGTTTTTTTTTAGGTGGGAAAATCGTCTAAAGACAAATACCACATGGGCATGGTCTTGGAATAAGAGCTTGGGAGTATACATATGTGCTTGGGAAAAACCTCTACCTTTACGCGTAAGCGACCTTAACGCTGACAGAAGGTAGTAAAGAAAATAAACGAATGGTAAATCTGCTGAACGAATGTTTCTATAGTTTGACTTTGACTGGCCTGTTGGTCTAGCAGTTAGTGGCCCTGACTGCTATGTCGGAGGTCGTGGGTTCGATTCCCACCCAGGACAAATATTTGTGTGATGAGCACGATCATTTGTTCTGTGTCTGGGTGTAATTTATCTATAATATTTTGTATGTTTATTAGTTGTGTAGTACTCATAATACAAGCTCTGCTTAGCTTGAGACTGGACGGCGTTGTGTGATGGTTGTGGAATATTATATTATATTATATTATTATTATATTATTATTATTATATAAAAAAAATGTTTCTATAGTAAAAGTTTGGTTTTAAGATATATTTGAGAAAATACCTCTATAGTATAAGGTATTTTAGGTGTGTTCAAAACGGTACGGTACTACTTACACAAAATTGTAGCGATGTTATCCTTGATAACGTTGTAACAGAATTAGATTTAACCTTATTTATATTTCCAATGTTTTGACATAACTTTATCGAGTTTCCAGTAAAAGTACCTATAGCTGCAACTGGACTATATTGTGATCGCTATCTAGTTTTTAAATCTCCGGTCTTGCCTACAACTGCCAAGAATGGTTGGATCCTCTTAGCTGGGCACTGTGTTTTATCAGGAACTCGCAACGTTGTATATTTCATTTTAGTTTTACCTAGATGTCCAGCTCTCGGTTTTCAAAAAGGAATTACATTTTCATTTTCAAATATCTTTATTAAATATCAAAAGTTAACAAAAGAATGTACTTACCCTATGAGACACATACATCTAAAAACTGTCTAAAGCTAAAAATTCGCCTTTCAAATATTTTGTTTTTGAACACTGATGACAACATAAAATTAGGTTAAAATAACAATATACAATGACATTTATGCAAATTATTTGGTTCACTTATAACTTTGCTGATTACTTGTGGGTTTGATAATAAAAAACAATTATAATCACAAACAGAGTTAACAGATCGCACGGTATACTGTACAAAATAGTAGCCGTGTCATATCATCATACATCAGTGGCCGGAGCATCCCTGCCGCCAAAAAGGAATTAAATGTCTCAGAATAAAGGCAAAACAATTGATGCAATCAAACAAATACTTTACATGCAAAATTTTGTATGTGCGTTTGTTGCTCCTTCACACTCAAAAGAATTTAAAAGAAATTTAGGACACGGGTAAACTATATCCTGGAATAGGAGATAGCATACCGTCAAATGGGGTGAAAAGAAACGCAGGGGTGAATGGAAACAAAACTTTGGTTTGGCTTTTTACTTTGATAGATATTATCGGCTCCTAACAAAGCATCAACTTTTTTAAATATCCATTTTTTAAATAAATTTGAATAGTTAAATGTTCAATAAAATAATCAAATAACATGAAAATACGTTTCAAACCTTCATTAAAATAAAAATAAAAAACATTTAAAAATATTATTATATTTGCCTGCTTCCCGTCCAACTATAATTTAGGTGTCTCTGCAAGGCTAGAGTGAATAGGCTCTTAAGAAACTAATGCGCCTCACCATCAATGATTGCATCTCTGCTTACCATCAGGTGGGATCGCAGTCAAGCACTGGTTTATATGAATTAAAAAAAAATAGTCCACTGGTGTCAGGAGCAGGGTCCAATTATTATCATTATTATTCGGGAATTAAACTAATTACATACGTAGGTTTGTATAGATCTACCCATCTTCTATGGACATAAAGACATAGCGTGCGGTCTCTTACCATTGTCACATACCAGGCCATGATGTACCCTCAGAGTGCGAGTCATACTCGCACTTGCCCAGTTTTTTTTAATTTTTAAATTTTGGTATCTTAAGCATTGTCCAAAATATAAATTAGACCATTTATTTTCAAACCAGTCACATTGCTTTTCAAGACTCAAAATTTTAGAAGAAAAGACAGCTCAAACTAAGTACCTCATAAGTTACCAAGGATTTTACTCATGAAAACCGAATGAACCCAATATAACAAAATACGTTCATATCTGTTGAAAATATAAGTTACAAAACTCGGGATTTCTATTCCAGGAAAAGCGATATATTATTTGAAACGGTGCCAAAATAGGGAGTTGGGATAATCATGATAGATTACAAAAGTTACTGTGTGTAATGAGTTCCCCGATTTAGCTCTGAAATGAATTGAAAACATAATGTAGTGAGACGTGAAAAAAACAAAACACGGGGCAACTTAATAGATAAGCTATTAGTATCTAAGTAGGTTCTTGAAACATATATTTTTTAGGGTTTCGTACCCAAAAGGTAAAACGGGACCCTAATACTAAGACTCCGCTGTCCGTCTGTTTGCCTGTCTGTCCGTCTGTC
The DNA here is from genome assembly GCA_961205895.1 of Mythimna pallens. NCBI lineage: Eukaryota > Metazoa > Arthropoda > Insecta > Lepidoptera > Noctuidae > Mythimna > Mythimna pallens. The sequence continues at coordinate 8,206,041 of OY540831.1, read as the reverse complement.
ACCAGGCTGGGATCTCATGAACCGTGATAGCTAGACCGTTGAAATTTTCACAGAAGATGTATTTCTGATGCCGTAATTTTGTTTGCCGTTTTTGCTACGGACGGTACGGAACCCTTCATGCGCGAGTCCGACTCGCACTTGGCCGGTTTTTATTTAATTTTTTCACTCTTTCCTTTTTAACATTGGTTTAACGTAATGTTTAGCTCGCTAAACTTACGTTTACGTACAGCTAAGGAGTTTAATTCCCTGCCGGAGTCTGTGTTTCCTGATAGCTACAACCTAGGGGTCTTTAAGTCAAGTGTGAATAGGTTACTTTTAGGCAAGCGTGCTCCATCGTCGGCCCAATCATCGCTTTCTATCAGGTGAGACAGTGGTCAAACGCGAGCCTATAAATAATTAAAAAAAAACTATCAGTGCCGTAACTAGGGCAGTGCCAGTAGTGCCCAGGCATATGGCACAAGCCCTGAAGGGACGCATATATTATCACACCAGGGTCAATGCTTGGTAATTTAGTAGCTTATATAAAATGCATAAACCACTTAATGTGTACGTAGTACGTTTTTAGACGCGTCCTACCAGGTTTGCCGATTTTGTTGGTGCTCAACGTAAGGGCTCCAGCACCCATAAGAGGTAAATAGTGGATTGTGTTTTTGAAGTCACGTCACGAGTATTTTTATAAGTATCTAGTCATTTTCTATTTTATCGATCGAGCGGGGTTAGATTAATATTTTTAAGGGAGGCAGAAGCTCGCGCCAGGCGTTTAAAAGACAAGTTACGGCACTGATTTCTATAGCAAACTGCCAAAAACTTTAGTCGCTAGCGAGTTCCTATTCGATAGGTTTTTTATTTGATGGCTTATAATTCTGGTTCTGCAAGTGACCGCCAGAGGTGCTGTAAAATTAGCCATACAAAAATAGCGTCATTTCTCTCCTCTCGTCTTCATTGGATACTTAGACCTATATTTCACCGGGATACCATGGTGGCACGACCAGTCGCCGCTACCAACAAAATGTATACAGCTCTATAGAGAGTTACTCACCTGGTGTCCGCTTCGTTGCGCAACCAATGGTGGCGCTACCAGCTCGGACGCCCGAGCCAGTCCGGCCGCCAGTGACAAAGAGTATGTAAGATGAAAATCTAAATTATGAAAGGGCTATATTACACCGGCACACCAAGCCAGCGCAACTTGTCGCGCCGCCATGGCGACCCGGTAAAATATGGGCTTAGAAATTTCATCGTGTCAGTAGTACATTTTGATGCAGTGGACAAACTCATTATCATTGCAGCCGAGGTGAAATAGACGCCCGAGCCAAAGGTGAGGTCACTTTGGAGGCAAAAGACTACAATGACAATTACCCACGAGTATAAAACTACGTTCTTCAATATAGTTACTCGAAAATTATAAGTATGTACCGTACCTTTCATACTAATATCACAAATGCGAAAGTTTGTGAGTGTGTATGTTTGTTACTCCTTCACGCTCAATTGGTTAAATGGATTTGAATGAAATTCGGGACAAGCGTAGACCATGTCCGAGATTAACACATAGGATACTTTTCAACCCGGGAGTATGTTCCCTAGGGATATTTTTCTATTTTTACACGAACAAAGTCGCCAGTAACTTCATAAATTAATTAGAAAAAAAGAATTGTACAAAACGATTCACGGCGTCCAGCCTAATATAAAAAAACATATTGTAGTGGGAGCTGGCCGCCTCTTTTTCTGCACTAGTCCGGAATAAAAGCGGCAAGGGTAGGAGTTTTTTGAAAAATATATTTTCACCAATATCACTCACTTCTTTCCGTAGAAAGTTAGAAACTGACATGAAAAAATATTAAAAAAAAAATGCAATCAAATCAAATAATTCCATCACCTTACCTCACCAGAGGTTAAATACCTCTATGTTAATGAAAGTGATGGAAAGAGAGCAGCGAACACAAGTATTGCTATTGATTGATTCCTCAATTAAATCAATGCCAGTGATTTTCTGTAGTCCCACAATTCTGTGAAATGTTGACTCAATGGAGGTACTTTCCGAACTTAATATTATGTTAGCACACAGCTGTTGTTTATCTCTAATAAAGTTGCTTTCCTGTCAGAGGTCTACGAGGTAACTAGGTGTAGAGGCACTGTGAAGATGTGTGATTCCTTCCACTAAAACTGTGCAAGGAGCTTCCACTGTGCGAAGTGTGTACACACAGCGCTGTGTAGCTACGGTGCTTTTCTTTTTTGGAGATATGAAATCATCTAATGACTTTTCTCGCTGTAGGGTGGAGTGGGAGCGCGTATCATACTTTTACTGTTTAAAACCACACAATGTAATGATCCTTCAGTTGCCCTTTGCGATCCCGTTCAGAAGTTAGCCCATGGCCCCAGTAGGCTTCGGCCTTGCTGGGTCCCTACGGTTTTGCTGACAACTTTTTAAGGAGTGGAACAATACGCGCCGTTGACGACTCGGGCTTGGTCTGGACCGGTACCGGATGGCCGGACGGCTAATTATAACCCATTGCTCGTAATCCGCAAGCCCACGTTTACGGTGGCTGGAAGTCTGGGACGGGGTTCCGGCGGCATGGGCGTGAGTACGTCCGTTTCCTCACGCATGTGGCCATCACCTTCGCTAGCATTACTGCTTCGCAAAAGGACGCAACCGCCGCCCATTCCCTCGCACTGAGCTGAATGAAGTGATCGACCAGCGGTGGTGATCCAGTGATAAGGGCTCCGACTTACGAGTTGAAGGTCGCGGGTTCGAACCAAGCCCGGTGCATTACTTTGTGTAATTTACCACCCCACCACTGCTCTCAAAATGGTGAAGGAAAGCATCGTGAGGAAACCGGCATGTACTAGAACCAAATTTCGAAGACATGTGACATCCTCCAAACCGAACTGGGCCCGCGTGGTGGTTTACGGCCAAGATCCTCTTCTAGGGAGGAGGCTTGAGTTCCAGCACTGGGAACATTATAAGGCTGATTATGCTATGCTATGGTGCTCCACCCAAGCGGGGCACAGCGTGTCCTCCGGGCTGTTCGCACAATGGTGAAACCCAGGCGTTCCTGTTACTTACCATGTCCGGTAAGGATCTGTATCATGCGAAAGGTGAGGACGCCATGACGTCTTTCCAGCCACTCCTCAAAGAGGGGACTTACCACCATGATTATGGCGTGCCCAAGCTGAGTGGTGCTAGGATGCATAGTAAACTCTTTTCAGCAATACTGCTTACGTTAAAGTATGGTTAGGTGAGTGGAGACTTACATTCCTAACACAAATATCTCGCTCTAACTTTCGCTGCACACATATCTGATTTCGCTGGCCCTTTACCAACATATCTGCGCTATGCCTGATTAGTGATTTTTCCTCGCACACTGCCTAATCCTTGATGAGATATAAAACAGCATTTGTTAGTTGAAATATGAAACTCTCCAATTATGTTACGCCAAAATGAAAATTAATTAATACATACTCTAATTAACGAAACAATTTAATTAAAATCCGAGTACAAGTGTTAAATTACTTTGATATAAAAGCTCACATTATTAAACATTTTGTGTAAGCCGTTCGTGTTTCTTCCACAAACTAACCTAGTTTTCCTAACCGTTACAGGCTTCCGTAACTTGATATTTTAGGCATACTGTTGGTAATGGATCACTAATTTTCACGTGGGAAATAACAAGAGGTAGGCTAGAATAACGTTGAATTATATGTGAATGTGTTTTTACTTAATTTTATTAACCGACTTCAAAAAAAGGAGGAGGTTATCAATTCGGTTGAATTTTTAAAAACTTTTTTTTTTACCTCAGAACTCCATCGTTTATGGACCGATTTGCAATTTTTTTTTTCCCTAAAAGTATATGCTTCCAGATTGATATTTTTTTTTTTTCGAAATTCAGTTTTAATGATGGGATCTATGAAAAATAAAGGGAACCATCCATATAGTTATTAAAGGTATATAGGTAGGTATATAGCGATTTTGGTATTTTCATTGAGAATTTAAGCATATAAAGTCAAAAAGTAACATTTGATGAAGTGAAACTGGTGAAGATGACCAGAAATGGACAACGGAACTTCACCCTCAGATAGATATCACAATGTCGATAGTTAAGCGACTATGACAATACAAATAAATAAATGGTCCTGAGGAATTATGTTGAAAATGGTATCATCGAAGTGATCTGATGATGGAATGGAAGGTAGAAGGTAGACACGGGAACTTCATAATAAAACAATGTATTTTAGCAGTGTTTGGGTTAATTGGAATTGTCATGAGAAATAAGTACCTACTCTGGATATAAGTGTATCACAACTATAAAGTGAGAAATAAAAATTTTTTTTACAAAAAATAATAATAACCGAATTCACTACAAAAAAAAAATACTAAAACAATCAAAATAAGTTTATTTTTCGAAATTCGGTGTTAAATACAAACAAACAATACCAAAAACATCGACTTCCGAAATTATACCTAGTTAAGGATTTTGATCGTTTTAGTGTTTGCGTTTTTGTAGCGAAGTCGGTTTTTTTTTGTAAAAAGTTTTTCTTTTCGTTTTGATATTACGTGAACTTATACGTATTTACGATTATTCGTACGTATATTGTGCGTACGTCAGTACTATAATTATATAGATATATAAAAAAAAATTCAGGCTAATTGCAATGTCCATATTATGTCAATAACTGAAACTTAAAACTACGTTAGTATAATATATGTATGTACGAGTATTATTATTGTAATTAAATTTCCTAATTGGCTTATTAACAGTGTGCAATATTCTAGTTACATGTTGTATATGTCGTGGGTAGATCTTATAATTGATCATTTCATGATATGGCCAACTAAAACTGGCCAGATAATTTAAACGTTAACATTTGATGACATGTCAATCCTCGTTTGGCCATATCATTGATGTACGATTTCTATGATAATAAAAGATCTAAAGAAAGTAGGCCAAACGAGGATTGAAATATCATCAAACTTTAACGTAAAACGATCTCGCCAGTTTTACTTGGCTATTTCATGAAGTGATCAATTTCTAAGATCACATATATAACAGCAAGTGAGGGTTATAGATATAGGTAAAATAACTTACACCCACTGTACCGCCTGCCTAGTGCAGGTTGATGAATGTCACATGAGAAGCCACTTTTTTCATGATATTTTTCTTCACCATTTTGAGAGCAATGGTAATGAAATGAATTTCACAAAGTGATGCCCCTGACTGGGTTTGAACCCACGTCATAAAACTCTTAAGTCGACGCCGTTCAGCTGAACCAGCACTTTTCCTACTAACTTAGTATATACAAACTTATTTGCAACATTTTCCCGACTTAACAGTAGTTATACTGGCAAATTTTAAGTCTGGCTTTAAGACCTGAAATTTTAAAGTCGATTGATTATTCGGTTAGCGAATTGAGGTATGATTTTAATATTAAATTGTACACCAAAGAAAACTGTTCAGTGTTGAAGTTTCTTAAGAAAATATTATTCCCAAATGTTTTAACTTATTCATAGAGAAGATCGAGATTTAATCTTAGATTGAATAAGAAAAATAGTAAGATTTACTGTTCGGGAAGCAATGCTGATATCATTTTCGCATTTATTTTTCGGCCAGTAGCCCATCCGGATGTTTTCTTTTACTTATGGCCTACTTTCAAGATTTATTTTGTGTTTATGAGTTCAGGCCTATTCACACTTTTACAAATCTCTAGTACAACCTCACTTCTATACAAATATTATAAAGAGGTAAAGTTTGTTTTTTTGTTTATAAGAGGTAATCTCTGGAAGTACTGGTCCGATTGCCACAATTTTTCATCGATAGAAAGCTGCTTTATTCCTGAGTGAAATAGGCTATATTTTATATACGCAGGCGAAGCTGCGGGCAAAAGCTAGTATATTATAAAGGCGAAAGTTTATGAGTGTGCGTGTACTTTTTCACGCTTGAACAGCTGAAGGAATTTTTATGAAGCACGGATAGACCATATCTTAGAATAACACATAGGTTACTTTTTGTCCTTTTACTATAGCTTTGGGATAATTTACCATTATCGCATGGGCAAAGCCGCTGGCAATAAGTAGCTAGCAGTTTTATAAATAACTAGCTTCTGCCTGCGGCTTCGCCCGCGTGAAAGTAGGTTTTTCCATACAAACTTTTGACCTCCGTTTCATCCCTTTAGGAACTGAATTTTGGAAAATGCTTTCTTAGTGCTCGCCTACGTCATAAAAGAAAATCTTGTACAAAATTTCACGCTCCTAGTTCCAGTAGTTTTGGCTGTGCATTGATATGTCAGTCAGTCAGTTTCTCCTTTTATATATAGACTATCATTATTTGGACGAAAGCTCGCGTTTAACCACTATCTCACCTGATGGTAAACGATGACGCTTGCCTCTAGGCACCTATTCACTATTGACTCAAAGACCTCAAGGTTATAACTATCAGGAAGTACAGGATTCGGCAAGGAATCCCACTCCTTAGCGTGAAAAGCAGAATGTGTTTTCAAAAAAATTTGTACGTAAAGTAACTGGCTACTGCATGGCGTATCAGTTCTTGGTATATTATGACTTAACCTATATATAGAATACAAGAATCGGGATATTATTTTATATAATAAAAAAATAAATCAACGCGTCACAGATTTAACGTAAAACGTAAACGTACTGCTCATGTCTGATGAAAATTCATTCAACAAATAAAATAAATAACCGCTCGTTAAACAATTTTTTCACACAAAATTTGTCGATAAATTACGTTTCAAAACGTGAGCCTTTGCTGTCACAAAATAATACTTCGGTCTATTTGCCGGCAAAAATGCTAAGGACTATGCTTAGGGAAGTGTAAATTAGCCTTAATACAATGTCCTTTTAAAGTTCCGTTGCGAAAAAGGATGGTAATCTACATTCAGGATATAAGGAAAGTAAGTAAATATCTCTCTCACACCAAAGTAAGATTAAAATATTTCTGGAATAAGAGAGGCTGGTGTCCCCTTAACTGTGTATTTACATAACTAATTGAGTCTTAGATCAGATCTCATTTGCAAATGAATACCCACCTACATTATCTCGCCGGATATTTATTCTACAATTTTCATCAATTAATTTATTTGATTTTACCCGTTTCTGTCAGTGGCTTTACCATTTGCAAATCGAAAATTATCCCATGCGGACGTGATAAGTACCGTTTTTTTATTATTCTAGGGTTCTGTATCTCAAAAGGAAAAAAACTGAACCGAGGAGCGCTTGGATCACTACGCGCTGTTGACGACTGGGCTCGGTCCGGTTAATTACCGGACGGCCGGACGGCGAGCTACCTATAGCTCGACGTCCGCAAGCCGGGGTCCGAATCTCGATGGCTAGGGCGTGAAGACGATCGTTCCGTCACCTGTGTGGCCTCCTCCTTCGCTAGCATTACTGCTTCGCAGAAGGAGGCGACTGCCTGCCATTCCTTCTCGATCCGGACAATAGCTTGAATGGGTATACAGGGTAAAACATCGATAAATTTAATATCAGTTTCTAAAAATTCGGAACTCTAAATAAAAGAAAGATATGGAACAAACAAACAAGATATGAAACAAAGATATGGAGTACTAATAGAATAGAATAAATTTTATTGTATTTACACCAAAAAAATATTAGCAAAACTTATGGCCTCCTCGAATACACGGCGGTGCTCTGCCCAAGCGGGACACACCTCTACCATATGCTCCACCGTGTAGCGGCCCATACAGTGGTGACAACCGTTTCTTCCGCCCGAATCCAATGCATGAACCTCCCGAACTTGCCATGTCCGGTGAGGACCTGCGTCATGCGGAAGGAGAGGACGCCGTGAGATCTTTCCAGCCACGCCTCAAAGAGGGGACCACCGTGATTATGGCGTGCCCAGCATTGTAGCATCTTTATGCGCAAATCGTGCGTACGTGCAAGGACTTGTGGTCCTACTATGATGAAACGGGCTTGGCGGAACTAAATTATGTAATTCCGGCGCACACATCCCGAAATGCAACCGGTAGAAAGCCGCTGGACTACACGGCGTCGATGCTTAAGAATTTGAAGCTTTGACTTTACGAGTGCATCATTGCTGATATTCTTTTTGGCTCGCTTTTTAATCGACTCTAGTACATCAAGCTAGTATTTTTCAGATATATTACGATAAAGATAAGAGCAACTCCCCTAGCTAAGTTACAATCGTATCGTTCACGCCAAACGCTTCGAGTAGGCCAAGCCTCCAATTTCTTTGTTCGGGCCACGTGACTGAGCGTTGAGATGACGTCAGAACAAAGGAATCGGAGGCATGGCCTACTCGAAGCGTTCAGCGCGAACGATACGATTGTAACTTGGCTAGGGGGGCTGTACTCTATACCCGATCGAACATGCGCTTGATAAAGGTTAAGAAGCTGTTCCGGCGTGAAATATCGTGATTAAAAGTAGGTACCGTGTTCTATGCCTTCTATTTCTTTTAAATCTGTTCGACAGTATCAAATCTATAGTATTAGTCGTAAGTAGTATAAAATCAATCACTTATTGAATCAAAAGCTTTTCGTTGGAAACCCGTATCCCAATAAAATACTTTATCCTCATAAAAAATGGAACGGATTATTAATAGGATTATTTTTATAATCTTTTTTATACTGTGAATGTGAGAAAGCAGTAGACTCCGCAGATTCGAAGATTATTTATTTATTTTATAATTTATGCACACATATTTAAGGTACAACTTGGTAGCGGACGACATGAAGCTGCAGCAAACGACGTGTCGCAGCGACACTACTGGTTTCTACGTATTTCTATGGGGTCCATTACACGGTCATGCAAGCGTCAATTAAAACCATCAATCATGAATGAAGCTTGACAAACAGAATTTTATCGCCATACATTTTTCGTCTTGCAAACGTCAGTCATCGCATTACACGGTAGGTTTTTTGTCAGTCAAGATATTTGACTGTGGCAAAACTGACAGCAAAACCTATCGTGTAATGGACCCCTATGAAATTTCCTCCGTAGTTAGCGACATGAAGCTAGCGACGCGTCGTCAAGCGGCAGACGGCAGTGTCGTCCGACCACAGATCAGTAGTGCCGCTGACGCCGGAGCAACGACACGTCGATTATTCTCGAACACGTCAGACATCTTGTTTCACGGAGCACTCGGAACTGTTGCCATCTGCAGTCGGGTTTGAAACCATGACTGCAGCGACATGACGCTACGACGTGTCGTGACGACATGTCGTCTGCTGCTGCTGCGTGCAGTCGGCTACCAACTTGTACCTTTACAAAGAAGATGATACGTTATTATGAAAATGTGTACAAAGCTACTGACGATTTTTTTTTCAGCAAACTTGCGAAAGAAGAGATTAGAAAAAATGTAGACAATGGTGTGTAGAAATAATAAGTTTGTGAAATCTTAAATTAAAGTAATAAATACCTACTTATATAGCTACATTCCTAATACATTCCTTGTACTAAAAATAAATACATTATATGTATATATAAACTAGCTTCTGCCACTGGTTTCGCCCACGTGAAAGTCGGTTTCTCCATATAAACTTTGAACCCCCATTTCATCCCCTTACGGGGTAAATTTCGGAAAATCCTTTCGGATAATTCTTAGCGGATGTTTACACCCTATAAGGAACCTACCTGCCAAATTTTAAGTTTGTAGGTGTTATAGTTTCTGAGATTTCGTGATTAATCAGTGAGTGGTATTTCGCTTTTATTTATATATAGATTATCACACTAGAGAGGAAAGATAGTGCTCTAAGATTATGAGTCTTTAAGATAATGTCCACGCCTGTCTTGGTTTGTAACCGCGGCGTACGAGTACAACTCATAAGTCCGGGTTGTTTCCACTGGGCCGTTAGAGCTTTCTGCTCACTGGGTATTCTTAATCAACTCTAATGGCATCCAGTTCCTACTAAATCTAAAAACTATTAGATTACCACTAACTACCAAACAGTTTTAACCAGCAAACTTAATGAACTACAGATTTATGCAACTGCTCTTAATTTTATAAAACAATTACCCGTAGCTGCGTGGCTCCATTAACATGAGATTTACATAGTGGAGCAGTCTTTAAGCATTTATAAGGAATAACTTGGCCTTATTTCTTCGTTTTCCGGGCCACGGTACCCGACATATCAGTGTGGGACATTTAACATCATTATCATAGTGTTGACAGGGTTCAAAGTGGATGGCTAATAGTGATTATGGCAGCGGTTTACACATTATGCTAGGTTTGAACAACTTATGACTGAAATATTATACTTAGTAAAAAATTATATTAAATTCAGTAGTAAGAGCCCCGACATAAGTAGTAGTAGGTCGTTGTTTGAAACCCAGGCAGGCGCATAACTTTGTGAAATATATTTCAGCACCACAGCTTTCAAAACGGTGAAGGAAAACATCGTGAGGAAACCCGCATGTTCTATAGAAAGAAATTCCAACACATGTGTCGTGACATTCACCAACTTGCGTCGGACCCGAATGGTGGATTACGACCCTTTTTCTCCAAGAAAGGAGGCCTGAGTCCTAGTAGTTGTTGAAGTTGTTTATAAGGCTGATTATGTTATGAAATAAATATTTTATTTATAAATTATAGAAAGTAGTGCTTGACTGCGATCTCACCTGATGGTAAGCAGTGATGCAATCGTTGATGGTGAATCGTACTAGTTTGAGAGCCTATTCACACTAGTTTTGAAAACACCTTAATCATAATTGGACGAGAAGACCACAGCAGACAATTTGTTCCAATCCTTCAACGTACGTGGTATAAACGACGTGGCGAAACGCTTAGTCCGGACCGTAGAGGTGTTAACAACGTTAATATTTCCGATTGTAAAAGTTTTTGGGAACTGTCCATTTGGATAGGATTTAAAAAAAAAATCGAACCAATCGACCGACCATCGGCCGTACCTATCCCAATGGATAGGTACGGCCGATGGTCGGTCGATAGGTTGCACCGTGCACCCAACTGTACGGTAAGATCGCACGTTTGCGTTAAATCGAAGACGTCGAGGGAAGTTTTTAGGGGGATATCACAGGGTAGAGGAAAAAACAAGAATGTCTTTAGAGATTATTTTTCCGCAGCAAGATTCTTTTCATACAATAAATGAGCGAACATTGATCATTGCTCTAACTTACTACGTGTTGGCAATTTGAGACCATTTAACCTAGATTTCCGTGCGATATTTTCCTGTGCCGTAAGTTATTGTAGTCTTAGAATAACTTAGAAAGTACAATTTTATGAGTAAATGTCGAACTGTCACCTGATGTGAGCCTCCCCGCACAAAAGGCGCGACGGACACCAGTATATGACAACAATGCAACAAACATTTTTTCATATTTTTGAAAAAAAAATATAATCATTTATTATAATTTTTACTCTATTTGGAGCAGTCCTGAGACACATTGTTGTGGTTAATTTTTACTTTTAATTTAAGTTTTCAATACTTGTTTGTTCATTGTGTGTCAAATAAACATGTTTTCTTTCTTTCTTACTTTTTATGTATAATTTTTAGTGGATTATATTACGTAGCAAGATCCGATTAAAAATTAAGTCCCATGGGAAAAACAATGAAAGTATTTGAAAAAAAAAATACATTCATTCTTTCGGAGGTGTTACTGCTACCCTCGCGAAAAAGGGCAACTGAGGGACCGCTGCGGCACGTAAAAAAAACCGGTTTTCTGCAGTCCGTACCCGGCTTAATGTCACGTGTAATCATCAATCTTCTTTGTTGCAGGTTCATCTTTAAACCGTATGGCCCATCGGACATCAACATCTTCCAAAGACAGTGCAATCATGGCGTTGAGAACCAAAAAAACAACTGAACAAGACTCAAATGTGCGAAACTGACAGTGTGTGCAAAATGGAGAGAAGAACAGGCCTTTTGGTAGTATTATGGGTGGCTTTGTTTCCCCTATATCGAGCAGACAATCTCGGTAAGTTTACCCCTAAGTTTTTTACATGTAATGTACAGTCGACTACAGCAATATTTCAGCAGCATCATGGTATAGTTGGGAGGAACATCGCCGTGGCTTCATGGAGGCGATCGGTGGCAGCGATCCCTTGCTCTGGACCCTAGTGCAGGCCCATGGTCTGGAGCGAGAAGGAATGGCAAGCGGCCGCCTCCTTCTGCAAAGCAATAATATAGTATCGGTCTTCTCCTTAAGTAGCCTTTTCACTAGCCGTACTAGTGAAATTTGTCACTGCAGTACTTGGCTTCATAACACCCTCGCCTGCGGTTCGGGCGAATCCCACCTCATCACTTGTATCAAAATGTACTATTGATAACCTTTGCGCCAATATCATCTTATCACTCATTTAATAAATATTTCCAATCAATCTTTGATAACCAGCCAGATTTTAACAGCCTTCAACCTTCCAATTTTCGGTTTACTACAAAATCACATTAATGAACGTGAAAGTTCGTGAATGTGTCAAGTATGTTTGTTTCTTTTTCACGCTCGAATGGCTGAATCACAGGGCTGAATAGATTTTGATGAAACTTGGTACTCGGGTAGACCATGTCCTGGAATAGCACATAAAATATTTTTTACTCCGGGAGTATGTTCCCTCGAAACGGGGACTTTGGCAGTAGCTAGTAACTACATATTTGACTTAGTTATTGTCTTTCTTTAAAAAAAAAAACGTTGCCCTAGGAAGGAATCGTTTGTCTTGGTATGGTCATACAAAGAGGAGGGATGAAACGCATGTTACTAAAAGAGTTATGAGCATACATGTGGATGGATGGAGAGGGAGAGGGAGGCCAAGGAAAAGATAGATGGATTGTGTGAAGAGTGATATGAAAGAAAAGGAAGTTAGTGATGACATGTCGAGTGACAGGGCAGAATGGAAGAAAAAAACGTGTTGCGCCGACCCCAAATAACACGTGACAAGCGCAAGAAGATGAAGATGATTATGATACCTAGTTATTATATAATTGAAAAAAGCACTTGAATTACTTAGTTTCTTTTGATGCTGACTATACCAACATTCTTGCTGCCTTTTGCAACTAAGTAAATTGGAACTCGCGGTACCGTACCTACTTCGTATTATTTTTTTATTTTATTTTATTATTGCAACAGTTTTGCTTCAAGTTTATTGCATTCCGATGTGAACTGGCAACGATGGTATTCGAAGTTTGAGAACGAAAAGGAAATGCGAAAAGAAATGGCTCTGGATTTTTTTAATTTATTATAATTTGTGTATGGTATCTTCGGGATTCGAGATGTAGTTTTCTTTGATGATACGTGACTTTATTGTTTACTAGCTGAAGCTAGTGGCTTGGGCCGTATGAACGTAGAAAATGATTTATTCCCGGGATAAAAAGGTGTCCAATATTAGGACACTGTCTACTGTCACTGTCAATTTTCATTATATTCCATTCAGCCGCTTGAGTTTAAAATAGTAAAAAGCATTCACACAATACACCACACCAACACAGCCGCTACATAACCAAAAAAATAAATATAAGTTTTGTTTTTATAATATGTATTAGTTTATTATTGTTTAAGATTATTAACCGACTTCAAAAAGGAGGAGGTTCTATGTTCGGTTGAATGTATGTTTTTTTTTATGTATATTCACCAATTTCTCGGTCAATTGTGGACCGATATTGAATATTGGTATGATCTGATCATGAACTTCGAAGATATGAAACAGAACTCCTCATAGGATCACAACAGAAATGTCGTAACAAGTGAAATCGCTTTGTTTATACGTGTAGTTGATGACTGACTGAAAGTAGAGGGGGAATATATCGAACTGATCTGATGATGAAGCCTGAAGTTAGGCACCGGAACTCTATAATAAATTAATGTAATCTAACCGTGTCTGGGATTATTAGAATTGTCATGAGATGCACTCTGGCTATAAGGTATTTAAGTTTGGCTGAGGGGTACTTTTTAGTGTTGGTATCATAATTAAAAAGTGTAAAATAAAAAACTTTTTACAAAAAAAAAAATACAACAGACTTCAAAGTAAAAACAAAACACTGAAAAGTACAAAATAACTTTAATTTCGGAATTTAGTGTTTAATAACGAAGAGACAAAACTATTATAGATTGCACTTTTCAGTGTTTTTTTTTTACTTTGAAGTCGGTTGTATTTTTCTTTGTAAAAAGTATTTTATTTTATGTACTTTTTCTATGGGCCTCTGATGCCTGAAAATAAAATGTTTATTATTTTATTATAACCACATCGTAACTTTCCATCAGGTGATATAGTGGTCAAGCGCGAGCCTATCATCAGTAAAAAAATATACCTACATAAAAACATTCACTTATACAGTATCATCGTAAAACTATACGTATCTTATGTTATATAAAAAAAAGGTAATTTGTCTGATTAGTTTTAATTAGCCTAAGCATAGTTTTAATTACATGTATCTTAATTAATTATCCTTTTCTTTGAACTCTGTCTACAATCCCTTGATAAGTACTAAAAACAATCTTAATCAAGGCCTTTATACGACATATTTTAAAATGAATATATTTTAATTAATAAATGAACCCATCCGTCACGTTCTTAATTAAGAATACCTACAGAATTTTGATGATAAAATCTTGTTTTTCAAGCCTAAAGCAATATTTTAGTATGGAAGAATAATTTTGAAATATAACTCCGAATAAGGACCAATATTTAGATTAGCTATATGAGAATTTAAATAATGCCTAGGTAACGGGTAACGCTAACCAATTTGCTTTTCCATATTTAAAGCTTGATAAAATCCTATTGAATATAATAATATGTATTTAAGTTTGTCTTTTGTGTTTTTCCCTTTTTTACCATGGATCCAGTTTTTTTTTACATACTTTAAGCTTTAAAACGAACACACACACACACAAACGCGCATACACGCAGACACATTTTACATATTATTTAACATAAGTAATTTATTCACCTACTGCAAGTACCAATGTTTTTATTTTGTAACCGTAATGCGACTCCTTAAAGAAACTCTTAAGATACAGACAGATTTTCTGCTTAGTTTAGAAAAGGGAGTCATATAACTCACTTTATAATACGGATTGTATTGTTTTTCTATATTTAGGGTACTACTTTGTATGCCATATCAGGCATCGGCCCTGCTGGACCCCTTCAGCTTTGATGTCATTTCCTTAAGACACGCGTGGAACACTATACGACACATTGAGTCGGGCTGGCCCTTACTAGACGGGAGGACGATGACCTACCAAATCCTCGTGGTCCCTCTACTGCAATAAGTACTACTGATACTATTTATTCTGCTGGTATGAACCTGTGAGTTAATTTTGAACTAACAAGTGAGCTAACGCGCTGGTAAAACTAGTAGATTCTATTTCTATTACCTAAAGGCATGAATGTACGAGGTTATAGAGCGGAATAACTGGATTTGGAATATATTGAAGCTCAGACGGTAGCGTTTATAATCCCAACGGATTTACCAAAGAGTGATAGATTTGAAATGACATAGTTCACGAATGAGACTTATTTTGTGGCTATTTGATACTTATTTATTTAGTCTTCATGCAACACAAAGGTATAAAAATGCATTGTCTACTAGTCCACCTAGAATAAAAGCAGAAAATATTATATGTAAAACAAGGATACAAATGTATATACATAGTTAAAATAAACAGACGTGAATATGTAATAAAATATATAAAGTAAAATAAAGTACCTTAACTAGCAACCTTTTGCGTTTGGACAGAGGTAGCCTGCGTCTAGTGGCTGGGACCATCACTGAACCAAAACTTCTTCGCAATTAATATAACGGATAGTCCTCTGTGCAGAGGATGCATGGAGTCAGAGGAAACTGTCGCTCACGTGCTCCTCGAGTGCACAGCCGTTAACGAAATAAGAACACGAACTTTGAGAGCACCGAATTCGAGTGAATTCGGTGCTCTGAGATAGATGCCCTGAGCAAACTGAAAAGACTCATCTGTTTCTGGAGTGAGGTGGGCTGGTTGGAGTGAAAGCCAATATGGCTCTCGCACAATGGTCTGCCGAGGACTAAGTGCGGAAAACAGACCACAATAGATAGATAGATATAAAGTAAAGTAAAGACGTATATGAGATGACTCTGATATATATTAGGTACTGTAGAAAATAATTCCGCAACTTTCGCTTTAATGTATACAGACTGGTGTGGTGGCCGTTTGATTATCGAGGGAAAACTTCTTCTCTATAGCTAGAGGCCTATTTGAGCACAGATTTGAAGACATTTTTATAATTATGACGGTTTGTCGCTCTTGGTGTTTTCAAGAGTTACAGAAAATGAATGGCTTTACACGTTAAAGTTGAAAATCGATTGCACGTCATAAATCGACAAGGTTTGTTATTTAACTATGTGACAATAACTAAACAATATCAAACTTATAATTTAGTGAAAAAACTTATCAGAAGTTAATTTAATTGACTCTGAAAATTATTAGCTTTCAAATGTCAAAAAAACTAATTAAATTTCAAATAATAGTAGACATTTATTTAATAAATTAGTGTTAAACTTTTTTTTAAAACAAAAGTTAAATGAAAGTAGTTTTATTACAGCGTATTATAAACTTACTACAAAAAAGAAAATTCCTTTATTACTTTCATTTAATTGTCTACATTTTTCACAAGAAAAATAAAATTATGTCTAGATTTTCGTAACATAATAATATTGTCCTCAAATATTTAAGCCCTTTCAAACTTTTACAAACAAATCAGACTTTGCGAACATTTTCCTAGAAGTTATATTAAACCTGGATTAAGTCTGTTTTATAACTCACACCTTTATATTGTAAACGATATTTGTTTTATATTTTCTGTTGAGCATATTGGATCATGATATGGATATGGAAAAGTTTTATTTATTTATATTGCCTTTGTGTATAACAGGTATATGTCATTTTATTTGACGCGTGGAACTTTAAGCATGATCGACTTTCGATTTATGCATTAACATTTTTGTTTTATAATTTGACAGTTTTATTAACTTTGACATGAGATTCTGAATGCGAGGACCGTTTAGATTATTTTTAATTGACTAGAGAGGAGGGGAGGTGATATATATATATAGGCTAGGAGAGGACGTTATATGTTCGGTTTTTTTTCTTTTCAGTCATTTTAACGTTTGTAGAGCAGTTTGAGTATTTTATATTTATAAATTATCATGACATCAGGGATCGGCCAGAGTCTTTACGCAGTGGGAGCAAAACATACGGGCGTCATCGTCAAGGGAGGCTTGGGCAACGTTGCTGGCATGATAAATTGGAAACGGGCTTCAGGATTGTTCGAAAGTGTCATCGCGGCCTTGGAATGAAAAGTGCAACTGATATGACATTACACGGGTAGATTTTAGTCAATAAAAGTCTTACAGACACTCTCGTTCCACCCAGAGCGGAAGGAGTTATTTAGTGATTCTCTATCTCTTACATGCCCCCATGCCAATAAAATGCTGTATACCTACTCCAAAGGGTAAATTGGAAGTGTTAAAAAAAACTCGGAATTATTTTGTTTCTAGGCCTATATGGGGCATTTATAAAACGTCAGAAGCTAACGCATGTTTCCAATTGGTCGTTTTAAGTCTCATGATATATGTATTGTTATGAGTGATCCCATAGCCATCTACCATCTACTTAGAGTTGTAGTGGCCCAATAATAATAGGATCGCGTTCCAAATAAGAATAGGATCGATCGCCTTGTTATGACGTCACGTCATACTGTCAAATCGAAGAATTATTATGGTGAGCAAAACAAGAAATTTTTAAAATTTAATTTATTTACGAAGTGTGAAAAAAGTTTAATCAGGATCCAAGTCTTCAATTTTCCTCATCTCTGAGTTCTTCAACTTAGCCCAATTTCTTGCGATCTGACAGTATGACGTGACATCACAAAATGGCAACTATCCTATTCTTATTTGGAACACATTGTACATTGCGTGTTCAAACCCAGCCAGGTGCATTAATTTGTGTAATTTATTTCATCACCATTGCTCTAAAAACTGTTAAGGAAAAGATTGTGAGGAAAACCAGTATGTCCTAGAAACAAAAATTCGAAGGCTTGTAACATCCACTAACTCACGCTGGGCCCGTGTGATGAATTTTGGCCCATTCCCTCTCCTATAGAGGTGGCCTGAGTCCCACCAGTGGGAACATTATAAGGATAATTTTGCTATTATTACGCCACTGCTAGAGCAGTGGCGGCCGAGTGGTAACAGCCCCGAATTACGAGTTGTAGGTCGCGGGTTCAAACCCAGCCAGGTGCATTACTTTGTGTAATTTATTTCGTCACCACTGCTCTTAAAACGGTGAAGGAAAACATCGTGAGGAAACCGGCATGTCCTAGAACCAAAAAATTCGAAAACATGTGACATTCCCCAACCCGCACTGAGCCCGCATGGTGGATTACGGCCCATTCCCTCTCCTACAGAAGAGGCCGGAGTCGTAGCAGTGGGAACATTATAAGGCCGACTATGCTATGCTATGCCATTGCTATCAACCAGGCACAATCCCCCGATATTCCAGATCAGAAAATGCAATATTTATATTTTCCAGAGATCTGCATTTTCAGTCCAATACTGCATCAATGACCACCATTTGCATTGCAGGTTATCGAGAGTTTAAATTGGGTCAGGAAACATTTTACTTGAGTTTTCTTCCACGAGATTACAGTAGCAGCCAGTGCACGTATTTTACTGAGAAAATGGCAACAGAGAAAATTTAAATGCACAATCAATAGGAATCAGGGGCGCCGGCTTTCAGAAACCCTCATGGGTGCTCATGCTCATTTGATGGACTCGAAAAAGTGGCGAAGTGTGAGAAGAGAAATCACACTGATCAACCGACAAATAAATAAATGTTAATTACTAATTATGTCTGATAAAAATATAAAATGAAACTATTTTAAGAAAATGAAATTAGTTTTTAGTATCAATAAATATTACAGTTTATATGTAGGTAACCTAAAAGGCGATTACTGATCTGTTTCTTGATGTCTATTCTCAGGGGTTCTCGGCACCCACTGTTTATTTCTCATGGGTGCTAGAGCCCCCGAGCACCCACGGAGTCGGCGCCCCTGATAGGAATGCGAAATTCGCTAACTTTTCGGGGGATAGAGAAGAGCCCATTTTAATACGAATGGTCTCTAATATCCATTCTGACTAATGGTGCACAAAGTCTGGGTTTTGGAATCGCTATCTAACTTGCCGACCGTTAATGCTGGGATCTAAAACTTCCTTTCAGTAGCGGCTTATGTTCGATAGTGCGTTGAATTGAAGGAGCTAAATTATCGTGGGTATTATGCACAGCCCTATCGTAGTTAAGGGGAATATTTTCATAATAATAGGTGTATCATAAAATGCCATCTTATCATCTGCCTAGCTTCTTCCCAAAATATATGTTACTAGCTTCTGCGAGCGGCTTCGCCCGCGTAAAAATAGAATTCTCCATACAAACTTTGGACCCCCGTTCCGTACCCTAGGGTGAATTTTAGAAAATCCTCCCTTAGTGCTCGCCTACATAGTAAAAGAAAACCTTGTGCAAAACGCGCCTAGTCCCAGTAGTTTTGGCTGTGCGTTTATATGTCAGTCAGTCAGTTTCTCCTTTTATATATGTATATAGATTAATGACTTGAATATTAACTAACGAAGAGTATTTGCAATCTAACTATATACATATGTATATTACATAAAAAAGATATATCTTTGTATGAATGTATATCATTCTTCAGTACGTTTGTTTGTCACCTAACTCCTCCTTAAGGGCTTGACCGAATTGTTTGAAATTTGTATGTATATATGAGTGGATTCCTTTTTTTTAAATAAAAAGCCAGCTTTCAGGAAAGAAAATGTCTGTCAGGACCGCTTGTTTAATATAAAAGGCAAAGTCCAGACTCACTGACTTATTAACACCTAGCCCAAACTCTCGAACCACGAATGCGGCGCGAACGCTTTTTTGTGATGTAATTCAACCACGTGAAAGGATGAAAGGTCCGTGTAGATAAATCTAATTTTACTCTGGCGAAGCCGCTGGTGTATACTATATATTAGGCGTCGAAGTACACCACTACATCGCGTCATATTGACATGACAAAAACGTGCCCAGAAGACTGGTAGCGTTGATTAATGATAAATGATATTTATTTTTTAAATAGGTTTAAAAAACACTTTTACACGATTGGCCTCCCTTTCCCTCTTCAACCATCCATATGTATACTTATAACTCTTTTAGTAACACATTTCATATTTCCTCTTCCCTTTATAGCACATTGTAAAAATATACGGTAGAAACTTAAAATTAATGAAAATGAATATTTAAATATATACCTATATATATATATATATATATATATACACACAAACACAAAATATTTATTTTACATAGACCTACGTGAACACTTATAAAACGTCAGAAGATTGCAACGGCCAAACAGTCGTTTCATATGGAGAAGAACCGGCAAGAAACTACATGGCTAATCTTTAAAAAAAAATGATTCTACAATATTTTTATATTACAATATTAATAAGTATGAAAGGACAATGTAAACTAGTCAACTTTGCAACTCAAAAACATAATAAAAATAGTAAAATGTGAATCCGCGAAGTCTACAGTGTACTCACATTCTCATTACAAAAAGAGGCTACACAAAAATAAAAATATTGATTGTTATATTTTTTAAATGAGATGTATACAATAAACAACAATAATAATAATAACAATTTATTTATGTTACAAAATGAGGTACAGTTTTAGACAGTTTACAAAAGATAATAACCAATTTAAATGTAGAAGAAGGGTGTCCTGGCATCCTAGCTAGGTTACATAGTAACCTGTATTAAGGTTCGCCAGCCCAAAATCCCGTTTTCACAGTTATTTAGAAATACAGCAACAGGCCCATTATATATGGATTTTAGAATTGAAAATTAAAATTAAATAGCTACAAATTGAGGGTTACTACAGATAAAGAAGAGTCTTACAATACGTACTCGCAATTTCAATCAGCCACAGTTAAACAATAAAACCCCTAACCCTTTGCCTACTCATGTAATATTATAAATTCTTGCTGCTAAGTAGAAACCCACTCCGTCCGTTTAAAATTTAAAGGTTGCAGAAAATTACGTTTCACATTCTGAGTCCCCTTTTAAGGCACATTATTAAACATGGATAACGCTTGTCAGAATTCAGAAGTACAAGTAAAAAACCTTTTGTTGTGCGTAAGAAGATAATCACGATGTCAAATGTATACCTTTAGTACACGTTTCCTGATAGCTTAGGACGTAAGTGAGAGGTCTCAGAAAATCTTGTTCGTGACAGAGAAATGGTAATCCCACTTGGGGTACCTTTGGGAATGGTGGTGAATGGCCACGTATGGCTTGGAGTGTAAATGTGGATTGCTATTTGTAGATCTGTGTTGGGCGAAAAGAGGTCGGCTGTTATATGAATATTTCGTTTTCGGGGTATTTGATGCGATGATAAAAATAGTCTGAAGACTTATTGATATTCGCATTGCAATTCTATTTTTAAATCTTTCGTCTTCACGTAGGTCAGCAATTTTAAAATAAATCTATTGTTCGAATCGTTGTAATCATGCAAGATCGAGTTTTTTTTTTAAAATAATTTATAAACTTTTTTGCTGGCTATATTGTATCCTACTTCTGGATGAAGACTTATATTTCCTTCTTCTAAATCTGTCTAGCTTGTGCAATTTTTATATTATATGAACAACTTATGAAAGGATAAGGAAATTCGAAGTGTAACTTTAAGGAAAAAAAAGTTTTATTCCACTGCCTTTACGAATATCCCCGTGCTAGCACAAAGTAATGAATTTACCACATCTGATCGTTCATGCAAATTATATGAGGATAAATATCCAGACCCTGTATAAGTACACATGTGACCTCACGACCCCACAATACATCAATACGATTTGTCAATATCGTTTGTATCACGCTAGCAGGGTGTAATATTACATACTTCATAATAACCTTTTTGGGAAACAGATTTATTTTATTAATGTCTGGGGAGACCAGGAGACAATCATATTAAAATATTTGCTAAAAATAGAGAGTGATATTAAAAACTGTTGAAGAGATCTTTCAGAACATTTATTTCAGTAGTGAACAGCTTACTTCTAGGCAAGTGTGCTACTTTTCCGACCACATTATCAGGTATATGGTGGGATAGTGGTCAAACGGGAACCTAGGAATATTTATTTTCCTTAATACTAGAAACCCTTCGATTCACATTCAGGTTCTGCTACTTATACCATCATGTCGATTGAAGAGTGCAAGTAATTTTTCATTAATCATACTCGGAAAGTAGATCTGAAGTTGCCTGAGGAGAGAGTTGAAAGTAATACTTTTCGGCCCGAGGGAGAAACGTTTTCAACTGACAGCTGTTACATAATAAAAAGAAAAGTAGTCCTTTTCTTGAGATTCCCTGGAACATTGATTTTCGGTTCAAAATAGCTGGTTTCAAATCATTTTAAAAACACGTTAAAAATACGTTTAAATATTAAAATGGTAAAAGAAAAATTATTTACATTCAGCCTAGCATAATAACAATCAAAAGGAATGGTTTTTATTTTCCTCTTTTACTGTATTGAAATTCTAACCGATCGGCGGGAAATGTTTTTTTTTTTAAAAAAAAAACGTCTTGTTTATTTCTTAACAAAAGATTTTAATGGCATTTTGTGAATTACACTGAATATCGAGCTTGTTCTCTTTCATGAAAAAATCTTCATAAATTAAAAACAAACTCTTGTGATCTTTATTTATTTCTGCTATACGATCGCGATTACGAAGATCTAAAAATATTTCTTTTAAATACTGTATGACTGAATGGTTTCAGTCATACAGTATTTATATTTTACACCAGTACTGCGGGATTCTGCATGAGTTATGTATAGGTACATGTTTAAAATTCACCTCGATAACACTAAAACAACTCAATTCAGAAATCAAGTTGTCTTTGTTAAAGTTGTTGCAAACCAAACCTCTGTTTATTTGGTATAACACACTTAGCATAATCTTCTTTAAACGAATATTTTTTGTTTGAAGCCCCCGTCATCCCCTTCATATTAAGCTACTTTATACCCTGCAGACAGAATTAGGAGGCCCCTGCAAAGGGCTTCTATTGATCCATTGATGATTGATCTAAACTGACAGTGTTTTGTAATTAATGTTTAGGTTAAATTACGGTTTTAATATTACTATTACCACCGCAGGCGTAGTTCTTTATTCTTGCATGATGTATAATTTATTGCATGCTGTATGCTTGCTGCATGCATGGTGTATGAGCTTTTAAATGACCATCGATATGAAATATATGACAAAAGATGAATCTGATAGTTCTACTTTTTAATAATTATGGATATGAATGAAAATTATGCCTGAAGATGATTCTGACTTACAAAATTATAAATTCTGAATATACGACAAGTAAAGGTTTGCCAAACGATTTTTTATAAAATTTAGGTTTTACTTTCCGCTCTTATGCAAATTCATTTTATGACATAACAAGTTTTGCTATACAGGGTAGGCCCAAATCTAATCACCTGTTTTTTAATTTTACAGAATTAAAACACCCGCCACCTCGTATCCAAGACTATATACCATTCATACATAATACATAATTACAAACACGGAATATTAGAGAGGCAAATTGGAATAACAATTTTCCGGCCCCAAATTTCTGCCAAACCTAATTAAAACCAATGATGACTATAATTTAGAAACTGATTGGGTCGAATGCTAAACAGTAGCGATATTAAATAGGTTTCACAAAATATATTACATTGCAACAGATATTAATTTTACCTTCAAACGAATAAGAGAAAGTTAATTAATTTTCTAAATATAATTTAATTATAGAAAAGCTGAGTTTGTTTTGATATCAAATGTACTGCCAAATTATCAGTTGTAATGAAATCAATAAGGAGAGTGGAGGTGAAAATGGTAATATTGTAAAAAATACACAATAATATCATCATCATCTTCCTTCCCTTGTCTTGCCTTATTTGGGGTCAGCGCAACACGTTTTTTCTTCCATTCTATCCTGTCAACCGTCATTCTATCACTAACTTCACAAAAACACACACACACACACACACAGTCACAGTCACATATTAAAATACCCATTAATAATAATATATATATCATAAGAAAAAATGGTTGGTAGTTTTTTTATAATAATTTGTAGGTAATGATTGTAGTCTTACATACTTACGTTGATGGAAAGGAAGTAAAACTGCACATAGGAGTATTTAAAGTTATTGAGAACTCCGAATATCAAAACAATGATTTAAATAGATGATATTATATCACTTTTTTATTGAGATAGAAAATAAAACTCAGTTTTTGTATATGCGAAACCCGAAACACGTGTCTAGTATTTTTATGTAAAGAATCTATGAACAAAGTTTAATAATTGTATCATAAAAAATCACAAAATCAATCAAAATTATAAGCTATGTTATGTTATCTGGTTGTGTGCAATAATATATGGTCGCCACTTTTTTGGATATATTACCAGTCGACATAGATGCAAATGAGTTTTCCGACGCCGGAGATCAAATTGTTATTATGACTAATAACAAATTGATCTCCGGCGACGATTTAATAAAATTATAGTTATACAGTGTAGCGTTTGCAAGTTAAATGCACATGATCACACATTTATGTGGATATGATAAAATGCCGTGAATATTTACATTATAATACACACGTAAATGACACACGCTGAGTGTAATTGAATGATACGTAAGGAGCGTGTGAACGTGTATTACACCTGAGATGTCCGATCGTCAATGACGGTGCATTCTGCAAAAGTCGAGTGGTGTTGGATCCTAATATTTTTTTTTTTTTTATATGTGTGACTACCACCACACGAGAAGCGAGTTAGCAAGTTGGAGCCGTATCGCAATGATTAATTTTTCAATTTCTTTACTTAATAATGTGTGTATAGTTAGCTTAGGTTTAGTTTATTTTATTAATATTATCACCTACAAAGTGTTTTGTTATCTGTTTGTTATTTATTTTAAGTTATTAGGTTGTAAGGTTCCTGTTAATATTTTTGTTGATCAGTGCAAGTTTTTACTGTTGTTTTCTTTGATAATTTTGTTAAGAACGTTGAAAATTACTATACAACATTACTACAGGGTAGTGTACCTTTTATATTTGTAAGTAAATTATTATTAAGTAAACAATAAAATGTGAATTTCCACTAAAACAAAACGACGAAAATTTTGTATATTGCTTATATTTAGTGTCTCGAATACATTTATTCAGCAGCCTAAGTCAAGAAAACATTTTCATGAAAGCAAACTTACTGGCTCGTCTGATGAAGAAAATATGATTGCAATTTTCATCTGTAAAATTAATTATAGTACTAGACGGTAATACGAGTACCATTACGTTTTCGTCCAGCTAATTTTTCAATTTCGAAATTGGAAAATTCATCGCGCTGAACTCAACCGGATTAGCTAGTTGACAATTACGGGGTTTCAGGCTGACACGTTTTTAAGACATTTTAATGATATCTGATTTTGTTTTTATGTATATGTCCGACCAGACGTGTCCTGTGTCTGTTCAACTGCTCGATAGACTTTTTTAGATAGAAAATCATCCGATGACATCTCTCGCTCTTGGGCGGGGCAAGAGGGCGTGTCAGACTTTACTGACTAAATCCCAATCCGAGTTCCTTCGTTGCCTATTAATACAAGGCCGGGTTTTCCTTTGAGGAGTGAACCCATGGCCCCAGAAGGCTTCGACCCTGCTGGGCCCCTATCTAACATCTGTTTGAGGCGCGCTTGGAACACTACGCGCCGTCGACGACTTGGGCTCGGTCTGGACGGTTACCGGACGGTCGTACGGCGAGCTACCCATTGCTCGCCGACCGCAAGCATGGAGCTTGAGCGCCGTTCTGCCGCGCGTGCGCGTGCCATTATTCAGAACCAGTAACTGAATCGATTTCAATAATTTTTACACATAATATATTTTTTCCTAAATATATTTAAAAAAGGTTGGACACCATCAACACTACATACAACACAGGTCATGGCAGGTCATAGCGGGTATTAGGTGCCAGCTCACAGCTAGTTGCGTGGGCAAAACAACCTCTCAGTGACCCGAATGGCCTGGCGACCATGTATTTGTGCGGACAACCAGTTAACATAACAAGCTTATAACTTTGTGATTTTTCATGATACAGTTTTGAAATGTTGTACATAGATTCTTTACATAAAAATACTAGACACGTATTTCGGATTTCGCATATACTAAAACTATTGTTGTATATACTGAAAAAAAAATCAGATACAAGGATCATGACACTACGTTTTATGATACTCGTGGCATAACCTAATCTAGTTCATACTAGGAAACTAAAAAATAACGTTATACACCAGTCTGTTCGAGTTTTCCCGCGGTGAAGTCGACAGGGCTATCACACCAACCATTATTTATATTTTATGGCCTCCCGCTATGCTGCCTTTGTATTTGATAAAAATATAAATTGCTGAACATCCACTCTCAAGGAAATTATTTTAAGACCCGCTTTGTTATGAGATCCTGAAACTAAGGTCTAAGGTAGAAGAACACAGAACTTAATATTGTTTTTAGGACTTGGCAAAAACTTACTCATCCATAGGCCACGGGTAGTATGTAAACTAAACCCGGGGTCCGGGATGAAGGCAAAGAAGGAACCGGAGTGGGTTTTTAGTCAGTAAGAGTATGACACTATCTCCCGATTTGTCATTAGATGATTTTCCCACCTAAAAAAAAACTCATCCATTTAAATTTTTATAAAAAAAAATAAAGCCTCAAATATACTAGGGGTCAACATGTCCTGCAACATAATGCGCAACGCTCAATTTACGTGATGCTGCAACGTTAGTCAAGTGTCCCGCAACTTGCAGTCGTGACGTGGAACTTGGAAAATTTGACAGCGTTGCACGTCATGTTGGGGGACCTTTTGTCCTCTATTGTATCTGAGGCTTAAATGTATCTAAGCTCCCGACGCTTTTTTTATTTGGTGAAATGGAAAATTAGCATATATCTACTCACGCTCTAAATAAGCGAAATCTATCTAATCTAAATATAAATAAAATTTACTGATAGTTGTAATTATTCATATTTTTCTTGATTTTTTTTATATAGCCTCTTTTATAATGTGAATGCAAGAACACTGTAGACTCCACGAATTCTTAGATTACTTCCTATTACAACTCATTTTTTTAAAATGTTTATTTTTATTGTGCTTTTGGGTACAATATTGACTGGTCTACACTGTTCTTACATAACATCTATTAATACTGTAATATGAAAATATTATAATCAACCACTTTTTTTAAAAGGGCAACCATTGAGTTTATTGCCAGTTCTTCTCCATTGGAAACGACCAATTTGGAACCGTGCACTAGCTTCTGACGTTTTATAAGTGCCTATGTGGGCCTGTGTGAAATAAAAATATTTTAGATTTCGTGTCAGGCTTGAACTAAGTAAAACCTACTTGTGTTTTTTTGAGTTCCAGGGCTTTGAAAAGTCTTTTAAACATTACCGCAGCCCTGGGTTTATCCATTGATGCAGGTTCTATTCTTGAAGTGTAGTTAGAACATGAGTTTGCACTTTTATAACTACTGTTATTACCATCCATCTAGCTTGGTGGTTGACAGTATATCCTGACAATCATGTTAGAAAGAAACTTAAAAGAACTGAGTGTGGTCTGTAATATTTTTCTGTAATAAAACCTATATACATAAAAGCGAAATTCCACTCACTGATTAATCACAAAATCTCAGAAACTACAACACCTTCAAACTTAAAATTTGACAGGTAGGTTCCTTATAGGGTGTAGACATCCGCTAAGAACGGATGTTACGAAAAACGGGGGTTGGAAGTTTGAATGAATAAACCTTTCACGCGGGCGAAGCCGCAGGCACAAGCTAGTACTTTTTATAATAATATTGACCCGGCAAACGTTGTTCTGCTATCTATATCTATACATATAATAAATCTGTTGAAGTTTTTAATTGTGCGCGCAACTCGTTAAATGTACCTACGGAATCGATGTAGGTAACTTTTATACATTAAAATTGGTTGTTTTATTTCATCGCAATCGGTTGATTACATCGAAAGATATACTAAATTCATTGACTGGTAGGCGGTTCGAAGTCCGCCGAGTCAGCTAATTATAAAATAAAAATGGGAAGTGGAGGGTAAAATATACACAAAATAAATCATAAAGATCGGTCAAGCCGTTTCAGACACGACAGTTTTATATATAAGATAATCCAATTTTATACACACACATTTTGCATCCAAGGTTTGAACCAGCATTCTCAGTAATAAATTCTAATACAATAGGTGTTTACTCAGCTCAGATTGTAGAATTTTAATACGAATTCGTCCCGAATTTCCCAAATAACCGAAAATTTACACCATTTCGAGTTGTTGCTGATTTCACAATACGCCGTTGAATTTCAGATCATCATTGTTGCTAATTACACTACAGTTGCTATAGGACGGTGCAGGTGATAGCTGTCGGATTCATTCTCTCATATTAAAGATGAATATTTTCGTCCTGCTGTCATTCTATCCATGCTATGTAGAAAAACCCCATCAGGCTCTTCATGAGTTTTCCTGTGTTCATTTTTGTACAATCATCATCATCATCATCATTTCAGCCGGAAGACGTCCACTGCTGGACGTAGGCCTCCCCCAAGTGTCGCCACAATGAACGGTCTTGTGCGTCTCGCATCCACACAACAACATTGTTTTGTATTGTTTTGTACAATATTTTACAGTAAAGAACAAATAACACTAAAACTTTTTATGAAAACTGTTTCTAAATGGATTATTAAATGTAGCAGTACTTAGTAGTAAAATATTGATATAATTAAGTGTAGAGGCGTGGCGGGAACGCCTCGCTATCTCCTTTGCACGTGCGTAACCAAATGGCAGTGATATCACACTTTAGTTTGTGCATCCTTTTTAACCGACTTCAAAAAAAGGAGGAGGTTATCAATTCGGTTGAATTTTTTTTATGTTTGTTACCTCAGAACTTCGTCGTTTATGGACCTATTTGCAAATTTTTTTTTCCCCTTAAAGGATATGCTTCCAGATTGGTCCCATTTTTTCCAAAATCCAGTCTAAATCCATGAGTAATCGAGGGAACTCCTCAAATATTATATGCAACCATATAGTTATTTTGGTATTTTCATTTCAAGACCTTAAGTATTTACAGTCAAAAAGTAGCATTTGATGAAGTGGAACTGATGAAGAAGACCAGAAATGACTTCATACTCACATAAATATCACAAAGAATAAAGATAGTTAAGCGGCTATGACAATACAAATAAATAAATGGTTCTGAATCATTATGTTGAAAATGGTATCATCAAAGTGACCTGATGATGATGTTAGAGCCGGGAGATTGGCACCGGAATTCCATAATTAATCGATGTATCCTATCCGTGTTAGAATTGTCATGAGATGCACTTTGGCTATAAGGTATTGACGAACTTATCTGATGATGGAGCCAGAAAGTGGAAGGGAGACGCAGGAACTTCATAATAAAACAATGTATCCTAGCAGTGTTTGGGTTTATTGGAATTGTTGTTGGGTTATAAGTGTATAGCAACTAAAAAGTGTGAAATAAAAAACAATTTACAAAAAAAAACCGACTTCACTACGAAAAAAAAACACTAAAACGATCAAAATAACTTAAATCTCGGAAGTCAGTGTTAAATAAGAAACAAACAATACCGAGAAACAATGGAACAATTTGCCTGCTGCTGTCTTCCCGTCCAACTATAATTTAGGTGCCTTCAAGGCTAGAGTGAATTGGCTCTTAATAAACTAGTGCGCCTCACCATCAATGATTGCATCACTGAGCATCAGGTTGGATCTCAGTCGAGCACTGGTTTACATCAATTAAAAAAAAATGTTGATCCTTTTAGTGTTTTTAGGTTTGCGTACCTACGTAAAAGGAAAAAGCGGAACCGTTATAGGATCACTTTGTTGTCCGTTCGTCTGTCTGTCTGTCTATCGGTCCGTCTGTCAGTCTGTCTGTCTGTCAAGACTCTTAATTTCGGGAACGCGTGGGGGTATCGAGTTGAAATTAAAACAGGTCTGCGGTCCCTTCAATCTGTAAAAAAAATCAAACTTCTAAGTTAACGAAAAAAAAGATATGGCTTTTTATATATATCGACACTCTCAAGGGAAGCAAAATTTATAGGTTACTTCTTGTTGAAGCAGAATCCTGAAATTTGGTATAAAGCAAGATCTTATAGCATAGGTATAGGAATAAATCTGAAAATAGTAATTTTGTTGTTACGTTTTTTTTTCTATTATTTGACGGCTACCCTTTCTACCAGATTTGAAGGGTTTTTATCGTACTGAAATTTGGAAGGATTTGAAAATTTATTTCTATTTGCGACTTCAGAGGAAGTTATTTTTTGATATCTATACTAAATTATTATAAAACGGAAACGAGTTTTTCTGGATTTGCGTATAATACTTTTGTTGAATACACTTAAAAACTACTAGAACGATTTCAAAAATTCATTAATTAGTAGAATTTACCTTTATCGCTGAGCGAAATAGGCATATACCCACCTATAATTTCTACTTTCACGCAAGCAAAGCCACCTGCAGAAGCTAGTAAAGAACAAAAAAAAAACTGTGACTGGTATTCTGTCACTACACTGTTAACAATATTTGTCATTAACCTATTGAGTAGCGTAATTAGAGACACAATAGAAAGACTATGATAATGAATGAAAAGAAAATAATAATGAATTTTAAGAATAACATATTCCAGTTTTCTACTCAGCATCATGGTCATAATATTTCAAGGGAACCCTAACAATGCAAATGGCTGTGTTCCTACTTTGAATAAATAGAATAATTTAAGTAAAGTGCCAGTGATGTAGTTGCTATTATGTAAAACACTTTACTAATAAATAACGTAAATGAATCATTAATTTCCTGAATGCGTTTTGTTGGCCACATAGTCGCGTAGTCGCGACGTAAAATACGCAGCGGTAAAACGTGCAAGTTCGAAACGAAAACGCGATTTCGATTTAAACTTTTTAGAGTGTTTCGTTTCACCGTTTTGTGAATAGGAAACGGATGTTTAAGCGAAAACCTAAGGGTTGAAATCGACAGCTGCGGTTAGTTAGAGTCGTGTTGCAAATACTGACGTGGCTAGGATTTTTGTTTTGTTTTGCCTAGTATTTAGCTAGGTAAACTGATGTCTGAATGAGTTATATACACCCCTATTTTTTAATTAGTACAAAAACAAAAATGGGGCTCTATCCGTACCCGTTACTGATCACATTTGTGAAGTCAAAATTAAAAAAAAACGAAATCCCAAAATTTTCCACAAAAAATTGTCATAATTGGTAAATTCATAATTAAATCAATCATTCATAACAATTGCTCCTAGAAAATACTACGCGCACTGTTTTTCATTCATAATATTTCCATAAATTCAGTGACATGTTGGGATATAAACAAACGCTCATAACTTGGCTGTTTATGAATAATTATTATTTATTGAGAATTTATTTAAATAATAACAAGACCTTTTCTAATAGGCCTTTAAGTATTTGTACTAATTAAAAATAAGTGGTGTATATAATAATTATAGTCTTTTGTTTTTTTTTCTTATACATTTTCTCTGATATAATAAAAATATGTAAGCAAGATTTTTTATGCTCCTCTTAATATGATTTAAAAGATGGTCCATGAAGTTTCACTTTTTTTGAGTGATCAACATTTTGATAATTCAAAAGTGCCTGTAAAAATGGTTTATTAGAAATAAACATTTCTCATTTCTCCAGAAATTGTTATTTTTCACACCAGTTTTTGCAGAATTTATTGATGTTTTCCTCATAGCCTTTTTCTATTGTATAAATAAATAATTTATTTCCTCACATTTATTAATGTCACGACCATGGCTACGCATATTTTGGTGCGCCAAGGTTCAGCTTTGACACGGAATCCCGGGAAATGATTGATCGAAAGGACGGTCAATTGGGATGTATAACATTACGCTAAGTTTACATAACATGCGGTTGACACAAGCGTTATAAGTTATAGCATAGCCATAAACGTAGAGAATTGATCTAAGCGATCCATGTTTGACTTTCAAGTAATGTATAGAAGAGGAAGATCGCCTATGAGGTGGACTGACCAGATTAAAGCGGCAGTAAACGGCTCATCATCACTGCACGAATGCACGAGGAAGGCGGCCATCAGAGAGGAGTGGCGGCGTGTTGTAAAGCTTGCCACGAACACCTGAAGCGATGACCACGACGACTCTGTCAAGAGTGATATCGACAAGGAAGGAAAACGTATAGAAAAGCGTGAGAGCGACACTATAATCGAGCGCCCTTATATTGTCTTTTTCTGAAATTGTGATTGGTTCACGTCACAGGTTGCCAGTATCACTTACGTCACTTTGACTTACAGCAATGAGACACGTATCTCATGACTGCTATGCCGGAGGTTGTGGGTTCGTTTCCCACCCAAGACCAATGCTTGCATGATGAGCACGATCATTTGTTCTGTATCTGAATATTTATGTATATTTATCAGTTGTTTAATACTCAAAGCACAAGCTTTGCTTAGTTTGGGAGTAGGTGGTGTTGTGTGATAGTTGTTGGATATTATTTTTATTATCAATGTTTGATCCAGCCCGTCCCTTGCCGTCCTCCTCCCAGCAATACCCTAAGCTCAGGTTTGTACCCCAAAGGGGTGCCTTTAGCGTGTAGTAGCTTAGTTTTTAATTCAATTTAGGTTTTTTATAGGTTCTCGCTAGATGCTTTAATGTTGTTAAGGTGACCACAGGTAAGTCCAGTTAAGGAGATGACAACGTCAAGGTTAACCAGCGAGTAGCCATTCTTTAAAAAAAATATCTGTGTTTATACATGAGTCAAGTTAGTGAGGGTAATGCTCGGTCTAGTGCTTTATGTTTATGGTTATAACTAAACGTACCACGTACGTCCTACGTCTGAGGCTGTCACATGTCATCGTATGTTCAGAGTGTAAACGTGTGTTGTTACTTTGTAGCATAAACTTGAATGTACTTAGCTTAGGTAACTTTACTTGGAAGAGCTCGTGGCTAAAACAGTAACAGTCGCATAAATTAATCTCCATAGATAAGCAACAATTTTCAAGGTCGGTCTATACATAGGTTTTTTTTTTGGTGGGAAAATCATCTATGACAAATCCCGCCCTTGGGCGGAGCGGGTGTCAGACTTTTACTGACTAAAAACCCACTCCTGTTCCTTCTTTGCCTTCGTCCCAGGGCCCCGGGTTTCACTTTCACATTACCCGTGGCCCCAGTAGGTTTCGACCCTGCTGGGCCCCTATGATTTGCTGACATCTCCCTGCGGCGCGCGTTGAACAGTACGCGCCGTCGACGACTTGGGATCGGTCCGGACGCTTACCGGACGGGCAGACGGCGAGCCACCCATTGCCCGCCGTCCGCAAGCCAGTGCCTACGGTGGTGACCATATTGTACATTAAGTTAAGCTGTCGATCTCGTTTGTAGACTTTTGAGAATCGTTATGGATAGTCAGAATCTAGGACAACTAACACCAGTTTTGCCAAAGGTTATCGGGTTACCTAATTATCAGGTTGTAGAAGTCAGGCAGGCAGTTGCTCCATGTATAATAATGTTATTCAGTTGCAATAATACTTAATTTAATTAATTGTCTTTTTTTTTCTATTATTTTTAAATAGTGAATTGACTATTAATAATTCTTTATTCTGTATTTTATCATTGATTTTTATTGCCTTGTATTTATTTTTATCTTGTACCGTTTTATTATTTATTACATGTATAATGTAGAAAAATTAATTTAAAATATAAAAATTATTATTTACTAAATTCTGTAAGTGCTGTGCACATCTTTAAGTGGAGAATTCGCTGCGATAATTGTATATTAATAAGATTATTATCGCATACATCGAAGGACTGGAACTATTTTTCTGCTGAGGTCTTCCCATCCGATTATAATTTGGGTGTCTTCAAGGCTAGAGTGAACAGGCTCTTAATAAACTAGTGCGCCTCACCATTAACGATTGGGTCAGGGTCAAAGCCTACTGAGGCCATGGGTAGTGTGAAAACGAATCCCGGGACCCTGGGACGAAAGCAACGAAGGAACAGGAGTGGGTTTTTAGTCAGTAAAAGTCTGACACTATCTTCCGCTCCGCCCAAGAGCGCGATTTGTCATAAGATTTTTCCACTTAAAAATAAAAAAAAACAATTGTGGTTAAAAGCGATGCAATATCGCTGCTTACCATCAGGTGGAATCGCAACTAAGCACTAGTTTACACAAATAAAAAAAAAATATTGTAAATGTATCGAACTATTCGTTGCAGTGCGTAATAAATAAATAATATGTAGATTGAAATCCGACTGCAAAGTAGTCTGAACAACGCTAGACTGACTATATAGTCATTAGGTAACTACTATTAGGTTTTTGAGGAGAAGTAAGGCACGATCCATTATTAAGTTTTCAATGCAAAATATTTTCTCATAACAAGTTTTTTTTGCGTGATATTATTAAGTATCTACTCATTAAGACCATTCCAAAACTTTAAACATGATAAGTTATCTTTTTGCACTCATTAGCTCCTATGGCCACTCGACTCCACCATCTGACTAACTCCACGGTACCATATTAAAGCATTATCATCCAAGTTACACAGATGGACCAAATTTTTTCTCAATCGGTTAGGGACAAATGTTTCAAAATTCATTTGCAAAATTTGTCCCAAACAAATACGTACAAAAATTGCAATTAAAATAAAAGCTTGCAAAAAGCCCAGAAATCGATGATATATTTATAAACAAATCCCAACAAACTGAAGATTTACATAATTACTTTTAAAACAAGTCGAAAATCTCCTGAATAATTTTTATTCGTCGGACAGTTCGTAAAGCGTCCAAGTAATACTCATGAAGATGACAGCTTGAAACGGGTTCCGTAGCGGAAACAAAACGAAATTACTTGTCAAACGCACCCGTTAATAGTTGTTTATTTTTTTTTTTGTCACTCAAATAAAGTTTTTTCCTTTTTTGGCGGAGTGGGATGAAACACCATTGTGACGCATTGGAAGGGTTAAGAAAACGTATTTTGAAAGGTTTTATTTTGGTTCTTAGTGTCACGTTGTTGAAACTTCAACGGTCCGGACTAAGCGTTTCGCTTCGCCGTTTATACCGCGTACATCGAAGAACTGGAAAAACTTGCCTGCTGCGGTCTTCCCGCTCAACTATAATTTAAGATGTCTTCAAGGCTAGAGTGAACAGGCTCTTAATAAACTAGTGCGCCTCACCATCAATGATGGCATCACTGCTTACCATCAGGTGGGATCGCAGTCAAGCACTGGTTTATATGAAATAAAATAAAAAAAACTAGCCCTAATGTTAGTTTTATATTTTGTAGACAGTTGAGATCGTTTTAGTCTAGTTAACTAAGATCATTTCTTAGACATACATTCGTTGTAGAGCTGAATAATAATAATAATTTAGCCCTTTGTTTCTTTAACAAATATTATTATTTAAATATATGTCATTAATAGTAATTTTGACACAATTATCAAAAAATTATATTAAAATAAAATAGATACATAATAATTATTGTCGTAGTCAAATACAT
The DNA here is from genome assembly GCA_961205895.1 of Mythimna pallens. Taxonomy (NCBI): domain Eukaryota; kingdom Metazoa; phylum Arthropoda; class Insecta; order Lepidoptera; family Noctuidae; genus Mythimna; species Mythimna pallens. The sequence continues at coordinate 8,170,429 of OY540831.1, read as the reverse complement.
GTAATGTATTTTAGAGCTGAATATCACTCTAAATTATACTTATGCCATTTCACGATGACATGAAATTAATATCCTTTCATAAATGTAATTATATAATGTATTTATCAGAAATAAGAAGAATCTTCAAACTTAAGTGGCACTGGATAGGACACATTGCTCGTAAAATATATGGGGTCGAAAGGTTCTGGAGAAGCGACCACGCACCGGAAAACGCAGTGTTGGAAGGTCTCTCACAAGGTGGAACATCGACTTAGTGATGGTTACAAAACGTTCAGGACCATTTGTTGTGGCAACACTTGGGGGAGGCCTATGTCCAACGTCTTTAGGCTGAAATTATGATGATGATGATGATCAGAAATAGAGAGTTTTACTAAAACTTACACATTCCTGTACCTTTACCGGAATATAGACATGTTTTACTACCGCCACCGGCCCACGCGAAACGAAAGAAAGAAAAAGAGTTTATTCACGTCAAACACATGGCGCATACCTTACAAAAAAAAAAAACCACTTATATTATAAGTCATTCCCATTAAGCGTGAGGCCGCAGCTTTTTGCTGAGCATTCAGCCGTTTAGCACGGATTTGACGCATATCTTCCCTATCTATTGATTATGCTAGTTTTAAGATTGCGTCATTTCGCGTAAAAAAAAAACTATTTTCTTTCTTTTTTTCTTTTAGTGAAAGATTTAAAAGTGCAAATTAAAAATACTTCACGTGACCGGCTCTTTTTTTACAAGCACTTAACTAGGGCTAAATAAATACGCCAAACATGAAGTCTAACAATAAACCTACAATTTATCATAATTAACTGCTTAGCTAGTACTTGCGTGTTCATTAATGTTGTTCCTGTGTATGTTTATTTAGGTATAAACCGTTTTAACATAACTCGTACATGAGTGTTCCATAAATATTTGACTAGGACTACTTATGTTGTTGCGGCATTTTTCGATAGAGTTACCGTGGCCCTGATATGTAAAGAGCCATTGAAGGAACACTTGTGGGTTTTAGTCAGTAAATCTCTCTCTCCCTGCTGCGTCCCTAGATCGGGAAGAGTTACTTGATAAATTCCCATCTAAAGAAAGGCAATTTATGACCAAACAAGAGCGAATCTATTTCGATATTTTTTGATGGATAGATTTGTGAAAATGCTTGAACTAAGTAGGTTTAGGTTTATTTTAATTAGGACTAGCTCTATTTCGTGGCATTCTCCATGTGCAAATAATTCATCATCATCATTATCATTTCAGCCGAAAGACCTCCACTGTTGGACATAGGCCTCCCCCACAAAGACCGATCCTGTGCGTCTAGCATCCACCGCATTCCCGCGACTCTCATCAGGTCGTCGGTCCATCTTGCCTTCCAACGCTGCGTTTTCCGGTGCGTGGTCGCCACACTAGAATATTTTGGCCCCATTGACCATCCGCTCTACGAGCAATGTGCCCTGCCCACTGCCACTTTAGTTTGGCGATTCTTCGGGCTATGTCGATGACCTTGGTTCTCCTGCGGATATCTTCATTCCTGATGCAATTACGCAAGGAAACTCCGAGCCTTTTTCATTGCCCTTTGGGTGCAGCCTTCTGTTGAGCCAAATAAGTAGCATAGCATAATCAGCTTTATAATGTTCCCACTGCTGGATCTATGGCTTTTTCTCCAAGAGAGACAATAGGTCATAATCCACCACGTGGGCTCAGTGCAGCCTAGTATTCTCATGTACTGAATTTCATCTAAATCTATTCAGCCATTGAAGATCGCGCTTGACCACTATCTACCTGATGAGAAGCGATGATTTAGTCGACCATGGAACACGCTTGCCTTATTAAGTAACGTGTTCACTCTTAAATATCCTTAGGATGTAGCTATCGGTAAACACTGACTCCAGTAGGGAATTTCATTGCATAACTGTCATATTGTAATCTATAAATATAAAAGCGAAATACTACTCACTGATTAATCACCAAATCTCAGAAACTATAACAACTACAAACTTAAAATTTGGCGGGTAGATTCCTTATAGGGTGTAGATATCTGTTAAGAACGGATTTTCAGAAATTCACCCCCTTAGGGGATGAAACGGGAGTCCAAAGATTGTATGTACCGTGCACTAGCTTCTGACGTTTTATAAGTACCCATGTAGGCCTATGTGAAATAAAAACTTTTGACTTTGACTTTGACTATGGAGGAACCGACTTTCACGCGGGCGAAGTCGATAGCAGAAGCTAGTACCTAATATAATAATGTTTAATACATACTTATTTTGGATGATAAGGCATAAGCAAATGATAATTGCAATGTTTATAAAATGTTTGGAGGTATGCGGATCAGAGTGTAAAGTCCCGCAAACCTCGGTTGAAAAGATAGGATCCTCCGGCCAGACGGGTGTTATGTCTGCCCGATAGATAATTTCAGGCTTTTCTGTATGTTCTAATCGCGCGGAGAACTTTTATTGCGCGATGCAGGATTAGTTCTTATGTGACGCCATAGATGTCGCTACAAAGGCTATAAAGTCATAGGTACTAACATAACACTAACATTGTACAATTAGCAATAAACGCTTTGACTTTGACCTATAAATTAAGTATTAATTTTCGACTTACAGAAACCCATTCCGTCATAACATTTATAAAGACCATACCTCACTGTCAAACTTACCACAAAATTAAGCCATTTCTCACACTTACTTCAGGAAACTTTAATCTGAGGATTTAAAACAAGTGAAGTATGACGGTTAGCGTGTGAGCAATCGTTCGTTTCAATCGTAGGCTTCCTGCCACAGCCGGGTAAGTAGGCAGTAAATACCACTTCACTGCTGCGTAATCCATCGAGCTTTAGTAGAAAAACAGCAACGTTTTATTGTGGATACATTTTGAATTCGTTGAAGTGGAAAAAATATTTGTTTTTCTTGTTTCTTTTTTGTTCATTTGGGCGTGTTGAATTGGAGATGAGTTGTGAGTGCGAAGAAACGAAATATAAGTGTTGGAACGCTGAAAGTTGATCAATGAGAGTGGACTGTTTGTGGACATTAGGGATTACCTATAGGTCTTTTTAGGATTCCGAACCTCATCAATCTGTCTCTCTTTCTATCTGTCTGTCTTTTATCTCAGGAACGTGTGGCGGTATGGAGTTGAAATTAAAACCATATACTTTAGGTCTAAGGTCCCTTGAAGCTGTGAAGAAATCTAACTTCTAAGTTAAGAAAAATCACAGATACAGCCGTTTATTTCGCAATAAACGTATATTTTGACACTCTCAAGTGACAGGTCCTGTCCGGTAAGTCAACTGACGAGCTACCCATTGCTGGCTTTCGATGCCCGGGGCATCTTCTACAGCGGCGGCTGGAGCATGAGAAAGTCTGTTCCCTCACGTTGAAGGAACACACATGGACGGATTTAAGTTAGTGATCGACTGATACTCTGTCTCTCTCTACCTAGAGCGTGAGGAGGTATTTGATGATTTCCTATCCAAAACAAAATTTATGGCTAAATAAATTTATTAAAAAAAAATTTCGTATTCTGGGTTCAAATAACGCGGCACGCTCTGGGTGCAGTTATTTGAACCTTCCCAAAAAAATACATAATAAGTAGTTGGCATCAGACCTTTTGCCCTTCACTTTGGTTGGAGCGCTAATTTGCAACCATCTGGTCACCCCTTTAGACAAGAAGAAAATCTGAAGGAAAAAAGCAAAAAATATAACCGTTTACGTACAAAACGATTCGAAGCCCTGATAAATCAGCACCTGTCATCCTAAACGCTTTACTAGTTCACGAGAACAGATAAAAGTCACAAAAATCTTCAAGGCGGACCCCGCTTATGATTTATGTTCTTATTTACAAAGCTAAAACGAATCCATTTTCGACTTCAAAGGAGCTTCTTATACTCTTAGATACGACTCTGTGCAAATAGCGTTTCAAACTCATGTAAGAGTTTAGCTACTTAATTACACGTACAATTATATTATAAAGCTTTCATCTTAAGTTTTTAAATCAAGAGACTCGAGGTTAAATAGTAACAGCTAGGCTCTAAGACTGTGGGAATATTTATCAGCCACTGTAGCAGCGGGTTTACGGACGGTGAGCCATAGGCAGCTCGCCGTCCGGCCAGCCCGTAAAGATCATACCCGGGTCAACGGCGCGCTGTGTTTCAGCCGCGACTTAAAGAGATGTCATTAAGATTGTAGGGGCCAGTTAGTTCCGATGCCTACCAGGGCTACGGATTATTCGAAGGGGTTACCACAGCCCCGCAATAAAGGTCAACTGAAGGAGCACTGTGGATTTTAGTCAGTTAAAGTCTTACACTCCCACCTCCTCCTCATCGAGCGGGAGAAGTTATTTGGTAATTTCACATGTAAAAAAAGGGCTACGGGAACAATTAAATAAGTTACCGTGGCCCTGGAAAGTAAAAGGCAACTGAAGGACACAGATGAGAATCTCAAATAAAGGTATATTTACTCATTACATAAAATTGAATTGAGTCCATAAGATCGTTCCAATTACTAACCGTAAATTAATTACAAAGTACGAAGGTACTCCGTCTGCAATTATGACAAATTGAAAGAACCATTATATTAACGCTCAAAAAATATGAACCAAAGATATTTTTGCTTACAGATATAAACGGGTTTATTTTCAATGTTAAGCATTGCTGGGCGAGGTCGGTCCGTGGATGGGTCTGGCCATCCAGTATTAAACATACTGATATCCCTTCATGCCTCAGGAAGCACGTTATATCGTTGGCCCAAGGCAGTCGTTCTCTAACTGTCATTTGACAATCTTTGATAATCGTAACGGGTAGATAAAAGCCCAGAAAATCTGATACTAATCCTGTACTAGAGTTCTTCTTAGCGCCGAGTTACGCAGTTCCTTAATTGTGAAGGTCACAGTAACTATGTAAAATACGGGTATTCCACTTCACCTTTAAAATTCAGGCCTGGAGCTGTAAAATACAGGCCTGGAGCTCTACAATACAGGCCTGGAGCTCTTTAAAATAGGCCTGGAGCTCTAAAATACAGGTCTGGAGCTCTAAAATACAGGCCTGGAGCTCTAAAATACAGGACTGGAGCTCTAAAATACAGACCTGGAGCTCTAAAATACAAGCTTAGGCTTAGTTTAGATTTTAGATTATAGATAGCACAAATTACTTTCTTCTTTCTTGTCAAACTACTTTTTAAACTGTGTTGTAATTTATTGGAGACAAATAAATATTTTACGTATTATTTATTTGCACTTGATGAAACTGGAAGATAGCCCCATAGCCCTCGGGCTCGATCTGGCCAGTCGGCGAGCTACCAATTGCTCCTCTTCAGAGATGACCGGTGGTCTCAGACAGAGAAAATATCAGTATTGTTACTCGTACATATTTATGTAAAATACTCGTAAATTTTTAAGTTTCTGAAACTTCCAATGCTGACCTTTTATTGCATAGTATGAGCATTAGTATATCTACACCAACACGGTCAGAGAACACGGTTGCAGGTTTGAAACGAAACTGGGTCGGGAAGTCTTACTCTCTGTATATGCAAATGTATTCTTTGTAGCTTTATTTCACTTTCCACTCGGGTTTTAAGTAGGGATCTCTGATCTTTTGTGGCAAAAGACAACGTTTTAAGGTAATACTCTTGTAGTTTTTGTGGGAAGGTCATTTTATTTATAGATACGATATTCTGTCACACGCTCACGCAAATGGTTCTAGCGAAGTGTGAGATAGTTCACCTTCAGTGATTCGGTGAAATGGATATCCAGCGTTTTTTTTTTAAGTTAAAATTAGTAATCCAAACCAAAGACTTTTACTGACTAAAACAATACCTGTGTCCTTCAGTTGGCCTTTACGTTTTAGGACTACGACTTCCCTTTTAAGAAAATTCCCGCGGACCTAGTAGGCATTGGTCCTGCTGGGCCCCTACGGTTTGCTGACATCTCTTTGAAGAGCACGTGCATTAGTACGCGCTGTTGACGACTGGGCTCGGCCCAGTCGATTACCGGAAGGTCGGAAAGCGAGCTATCCATTGCTCGAAGTCCGCAAGCCCGCGTCAACCGTGGCTGGTAGTCGGGGTTCGCTAGCATTACTGCTTTACAGAAGAAGGCGACCCTCTGCCATTACTCCTCGCTCTAGACCAATGGATAAATTTAATATCATTTTCTCAAAATTCGATACCTATTCAAAGCAAAAATAAATAAAGAAATAGTAATTGAATAGAAAACAGCTTTATTTCACTTACACCAAAAAGTAATAAAACTTAAATCTATGGGTACAATGGCGATCTTATCGCTGACAGCGATATCTACCAGACAACCTTAGGATGGATCGTAAGATCTTAAAATAGTACAGGGGGTAGGTAGTTTGCGGTGTACTGCTAACAAAATCAAACACTATAGATAAGCGTATATATATATATATATATTGTAAACCTATATAAAACATAATACATAGCTTTGCAATAATTTATATATACATATTATATTTATGTTACACAATTTAAAGAATAATGTAGGTTTGATGGAAGAAATTAAATTAAGTGGAACCAGGATAGCATTAGAGAGAATGGAAATGGTATTTAATTGGATTTTTGAAAGAAACCAGTGAGCGAACTTAAAATAAATAAATTACCACAACCAAGAAAAGAAACACCGAAAAAAAAATCATAAAACATATTTTAATTTTTTCTTCTGTTGTCTTCACTGTTTCTGCATTTATCCAGTTGCAAGTTTTACTGGGGCCACGGGTAGTTAATGGGGCCACAGGTAATGTGAAAGTGAAACCCGGGGCCCTGGGACGAAGGCAAAGAAGGAACAGGGGGTTTTTAGTCAGTAAAAGTCTGACACTATCTCCCGCTCCGTCCAAGAGCGGGATTTGTCATTAGACTGACATAGATGATTTTCCCATCAAAAAAAAAATGGCAAGTTTAGAAGTATCAGAATACAGTCACTTTTACACACATTATATATAATGTTTCATTTTGCTTCGCTGAGGCAGTCAAAAAGAAAATTCTCAGCTCCATTTTATTTATGTCTCTCCAAACAACGCATTACTTATGTCTATACGTTCTCAAAATAGACAAAGCCTTAATTATCTTTCAAATACTCATTCATAATGCCAAAGACACACGTGGAATAAAAGACGGGAATATTCCACAAATGAATTTATTTTCCGAGATTCATTTGTACGTTTGCAAATCCCTGACAATCAAGTACTTCGGGCCCTGTGAACGTGATTGAGTTCCAAGTTTCTAAGTTGATCTCGACAATACCCATGTGTTCTTGGCTCAATATACACAACGAAGTAAGGTAACGAAGTTGGAGGAGAACCTTAATTGAGCTAAGTAAAGTTTTCTTCGACTGTATACGTATTCACCGGGTCGCGACTCGTAGCAATTAATGTAATGTATTTCTGGCTGGTTTGAAGTTCAATTTAAATTAGATTTGAGTTTCGAATGTCCTTGAGCATTGCTTTTTTTTGTTATTTTTAGGGTTCCGTACCTCAAAAGGAAAAAAACGGAACCCTTATAGGATCACTTTGTTGTCCGTCCATCTGTCTGTCTGTCTGTCTGTCTGTCAAGACCCTTTATCTCAGGAACGCGTGGAGGTATCCAGTTGAAATTAAAACCATATACTCAGGTCTGCGAAATTTTCAAGTTGTAAAAAATCAAACTTCTAAGTTACCTAAAAAAAAGATACGGTCGTTTATGTCGCAAAAAAACGTATATTTCGACACTCTCAAAGAAATCAAAATTCATAGGGTACTTTCCGTTGACTTAGAATCCTGGAATTTGGCATGAAACAAAGTTCTGTAGCACAAGTATAGACAAAAATTCTGAAAATTGAAAATTTGCAGTTACGTCACAAAAAAAAATTTGCAAGTCGAAAAAATCTTCGTAACTCAATTCGGGAATTGAACAGTTTTTATAGGTAGGCTTGTACGGAACCCTCAGTGCGCGAGTCCGACTCGCACTTGCCCAGTTTTTTTGTATTGCCGTTATTACATTAGCAAGAAAACACATTATTTCTAGTAGTAAGATGCTAGATGATCTACACCAGGGGATCATTGTGCAATCGCTTCATATATTTGGTTTGGAAGACAGCGTCAACACGATTGGAAAAAGCTAGGCAGATTGATTGATTTGCGTTGTCCTATTAATTTATACCTACATTTATGTCTCTTAAAGTGAGTGTATGAAGATAGATGTGATTACCAAGGCCTTGAAATAAGTGGCACGACAACCTAGATTCGTACCACAAAAGCTGGTTTAATGAACCAATGCTGGTTTGATGCTGGATTGGAATACAAGTAGGATTTAGTCTGCAAATGTCTGACACTCCGTCTAGCTCCACTTAGACCTCCGCCTCCGGGATTTATCCTCAATGCTGAGGGTCGTGACCTCGACGAATAATTTTCTTGTGGACTATATTTCGCCATGTTGTCCTATTTTCGATGGGAATGGCGTCGCAGACTGTGATCTCCAGTATAGCACGGATTTGGTCAGACCAACGTATCGGAATCCTGCCCCTGGTTCTTTTCCCATCTACTTTTCCTGTCAGTAGCAACTTTTCCACCCAGACCAGGAGAAGTCATTTTATGATTACATAGGTACTGAAAAAAAAGGAATGTTTTTGTCTCTTTCTGATTCAGCGAGAAGAAACTTGATTTTAATAAAATTTTGAGAAAACACCACCTTATCCTACGGATAGCATACAGTGGAAGTCGGGCTCGCTTGGGTAGAGTTCCAGACTAGACTACTACTAGACTAGTTTCCCGACTGTTGTAGGCGCAGGCTTACGGACGGCGAGCAATCAGTAGCTAACCGTTCGATAATGGCTAAGCCCGGGACCTCAAAGAGCTGTCAGCGAAATCGCTAATGCCAGGGTTTCGGGTTTGTTTGAATTGTCTAGTAAGGTATTCAAATAATACTAGCCTAGCATTTTGTTTATAATTTTTTTTCCATTTGAGTTGTTGGCTTTATTAGTTCAATTTATTGAATATAAAGACAACGTGTTGCCAAATTCATCGCACGCCTCTAGTAATACATCAAACTAAGCACATTCGTCAGGATTACTGCCAAGCCATTCGTGGATAAACGCCCTGAAATACAAAATCATATAAAAGCTTCTTTCAACCCCTATTCCCACATCCCCGCGTGAACATAACAGCCTCATTTCTTTGCCTTAGTTCTTGCCCCTAATCGTACTTTTGCTCAAATCTCGTCTCTTAGTATAAAATTCCTATATATTTTGTAGGTACTCTATTATACAAGCTTTTATGTAGTTTCACCTGTCCCGGTGTTCGTTTGTCTGTAATCAAATCTTGCAAATTAAATTTGATCCACTTCCCGGTTACCAATATGCTGAAATTTTGCATGCATGATATGATGATAAATCAGATGTCAATGCAAAATTATTATGAAATGGAGGTGAAATTATGATGGAACCGGAAGGTGGCCATAGGAACTCAGTTAACCCTATCGTGTTTGAGCTTTTAAGAAAGAAAGAATGAAAGAAAAACAGTTGTATTTGCACAAACATGACACATGGAATAGTCTAGGTGTATACCACGCTATAAAAGCTTGCTATGAAAAAAATATTTTGATTGAATTGTCTACTACTTTAGAGAATAGCCATTAATAAAAACAAGATAGCACAGAATATTAAATACAATATGACAGACAAAATATCAGAGTCCATCAAACAAATCTAAACAATTCTCAGAGGAATGAAATAAACAAATGAATCAGAAAGTTGATGAAATTCCTGGCGAGTGGCCTGTCTTCATGTTTTAGATGACCTTGACCCCTGTAAGGTCATGTCTCATGAACTTGATTAGTCTTTCTGATAGAGCAAATATAATTATGCGAAAATCAACTTAATTTGGTAGCAAGATTAATAACTTACTTAATGCCTGTATTAGTAAAACTACGTATATTTTCTGAGAAAATTTTGTTGGTACAGCTGGTTTTATATGACTGAAGCACCGAGACCGAATAACATTTGATTATTATCAGTAAACTGCCAATAATATCTGACCCGAATCACGAGGATAAACTTATCACAAACATTAGTACGCCATCCGTGTACCATGCAGTACTTATCTGAAATTCGGCAACAGGGTTATGAACATTCACTGAAGATATACATACCTATGTTTATTTAAACACCACTGTTTTTTAATTAGTACAAAAAAATGAGTCTATCCGTTCCCGTAAGTGATCATATTTGTGTAGTCAAAAGTAAAAAAAAACCAAATCCCAAAATTGTCCACGAAAATATAAAATAAATAAAACGCTAAATACAACTGAAAAGGGCTGAAAAGGCCCAAACAAGTTACCTCGAAGCAGTCTGATGTAAGTATTTTTTTTTGTTATTAGTAGGTTTGCGCTTGGCCTCTATCCCATCATCATGGTAAGCGGTGATGCCGCTATCCTGCCGTATTAGATAAATAGTTACTCACGAAAGGAACGCCAAAGTGTCACTAGAACGGCGGTAGCTGAAAATCAGCATCGTAGATTGCTGGATTTCCTCAACGTCACGATAGCTGAGCAACGACCTACTTTGTAATGTAACACTGTAAAGTTCTTTGGCTAGATGCAACGCACAACTTGGATTTATATATTGTACATTCGACTCTCGTTAATTCAAACTCCTTATAATTAAAAGTTATCACGAGTCCCCTAGAAAAACTCTTTATATTTCGAACTAAATCAATACATTTCTATGCACAAAATGTATAAACTACGCGTTAATTAGAACTCATCGACGTCAAACACTCGACAATTCAAAGTTGCAGAGAAAAAGAGAGAGAAAGATTGCAGAACTTGCATATATGCAAGTACATTTTGAGACAAGTTCAAACTTGTATCATCGTATACGAGCCTTTGTTTTTGTGATGATTAGTTTGACACATATTTCCGCACGAATTGGTTTGTTTAGTTAAGTTTGTGTTACTGTTACTCTTTCACAACAACACTTTCAAAAATTTCTAACCGTTTGATATTTCGAATACTCGATAATTCGTAATATTTTAAAAATTTTATTCGAAACGCGAGGGTCGCGTTTCGAATTAACGAGAGTCGACTGTATTTGTTTTTCTTAGATCATTGTTTATATTTATGTTACGTTGTCTCTGTCGGTCCCGGCCAGGTGCAATAGACAACCACAGACTATGCTGTAGACAACCTTAGACTTAGACAACTGTTTTCTATCTAGTGTCTATGGTGCAGCACAGTTATGTCCAGTTCCCACCTGGCCCAACAGATTGCTGTATTTTATTGTGCGTTTATTCGGGCAAAATAAACATGTTTTTCTTTTTCTTCCTTCCGATGTGGATTGACGATAGAGCACGCTTGTCTAGAAGTAACTTTTTCATTCTTGACTTAAAAAATCCTAGGTTGTAGCTATCAGGAAACACATTTCATTTTAACCTATTGAGTAGCGTAATTAGAGACACCGGTGCCAGCGTTCGCTCGGGGTTTAATGAATTATCTATGATTATCAACATTTGATTTGTAAACATTTAAACTTTTTTATAAAAAAATCGCACTTTATAGGTCTTAATTTATTTATTTCACAAAATTAAATGAAGTTCATATGATCATTTCAGTCGTTCCAATTTAATAACTGTAAATTAATTATAAAGTACTCCGCCTGCAATTATGACAAATTGAAAGAACTATTATTAACGCTCAAAAAATACGAGACAAAGAATTTTTTGCTAACTGAAACGAATAAAGGATCAACATTTCAATGGATCAAATGTAGACTTAATGAGATACATTGAGCTTATATTATAGTCGTGTCGTTCATGAATTTTGTGGAAAGGTTAAAATGTCATGCCTTTTCGATAAATAAAATAGCAATTTTCCAGTTTTGTGCACGTAACAATATATAGAAAGATTTATTTGTTTGAATAGAATATAAGTAATTAATACAATTTGGTGTTACAATATTTTTGGAATCCTTTTACATTCTGCTTCATGTCATGCAAGATTGTACTAACTTGAACTTACTATAATTATTTCTATTTACTCAAACCTATTTAATAACTTAGTTCTACATTTACATTATAAATTAAATAGACTTATCATTTAAGAAGTCTAATACAAAGTAGTAACATTTTTTTACTAGTAGGTAATCTTTAAAGTGTTTTTTTTTTTTAATATTCTTAATGGAATACACACAACACTTTCTAAATAATGCATTTTATATCCGCCTATTCATAACTTGTCTTCGTATTGAGTTCTGTAGCTTCACACTCATTGGTGAATTCATATTTGTTGAGATTTTTAAACATCTTCATCTTTTTCTGTTTTGTCCCAAAGACAAAAACGTGTTGAGGCAACACGTTTTTGTTTTCCATTCGGCAGGTTTAGACACTAGAATTTTTTTATTAGCGTTCTGTCACGCCATCTTGTCACGTGATTTCTCCGCAGGTAATGTCATTACCATATATCTTGTACTAAGCGTTTGGCGGGAACGCTAACGGAAAAGTTATTTATTTGTTATTTTACAATTCATGTACACACTAATATATTAAAAAAAAGAAGATGGAAACAGAAAAAAATTGACAGTTATTTGTCTAAGCTTACCGACTGAACGGTTTTTTTTTTTGAAAATCATCTTATGACATCTCCCGCCCTTGGGTGGGGCGGGAGATAGTGTCAGACTTTTACTGACTAAAAACCCACTCCTGTTCCTTCGTTGCCTTCGTCCCAGGACCCCGGGTTTCGTTTTCACACTACCCATGGCCCCAGTAGGCTTCGACCCTGCTGGGCCCCTACGATTTGCTGACATCTCCCTGAGGCGCGCGTGGAACAATACGCGCCGTCGACGACTTGGGCTCGGTCCGGACGGTTACCGGACGGTCGGACGGCGGGCTACCCATTGCTCGCCGTCCACAAGCCCGCGCCTACGTTGGCCGGAAATCGGGATCGGAATCCCGGCGGCGATTTGGGCGTGAGGACCGCTGCCTCATGCGATCAGCCGCCTCCTTTGCTAGCATTACTACCGACTGAACGGTAAGCTTAGACAAATAACTGTCAATTTTTTTCTGTCACATTCCTACGATTACCTTTATTTTGTGACACAATCTACCTTTGAGTTTAGCCTATCTTTGAACTTAATCAATCTCCCTAACTTTTTGCCAAAATATATTGGGCTCGGTTTTCAGTCTAACCAGATGCAATTGAATGCTAGTATTTATCTATCTGCCTACCTGACCTGAACCAAAAATTCGAAGACATGTGACATCTATCAACCCGCACTAGGCCCGCGTGGTGGATCGACGGCACATTTCCTCTTCTAGAGAGGAAGCTTGAGTCCCAACAGTGGGAATATTATATGGCCAACTATACTATACTAACTGACTTCCTACCAGACATCACTACCCAGAAACTAGATAGTACAATATCCCTTAGCAAAGGTGTTGTCAGATATTTTAAACTAACGATTTTCTAGCTTTTGACTATCCATAACGACTTTCAAAAATTTTCAAACGAAAGCAGGGACCAAAGACGTGCTATTAAAAGCACGGCAGAAACTCGGTCTGCTGTGAATGATTAATATTGTCAATCTGCAAACCGACCTCGACAAATGCAGCTTAACTTTACAGTTCAACTCGTGCGGGAAAACTTAATCCATATTATAAATTCTGATATAGAATAGATATCATTGACACAAAATATATGTCTAATAACGCAAACATCAAAACCATCAGACCAAGATAATTTCGGGTTCGTATTTTGCAAAGATTATTCACGGTTGGCTTGTCTCACCCGAATGAATAGCTTTGTGGTTGGAGGTACACATGTAAGGTCCTCGAAAGGGTGCTGAGGGGACAAAGCCAGGGGTAAGCCAAAACGGGGCATTACATTGTAAATTCTTAAGTTTATTATCAACATTTACACCATCTCCCGTTTGGCTCATGTTGTTTACGTCTCTTTAGGGATCTTAATGATCTGTTTACACCATATGGCCGAATCCCAGTGACAATAACTCGTCTGTTTTATCTTTATTTTACTCAAAAACCGCAACTGTGACATATTTCAGTCGGTTTTTGGTGAGGTTTATTTTTTTACCGTTCAAGCTTTAAAAATTTGTGGCGTGGTCTGGAATCGTCGATAGTGTAAACTGTTTTTGTTGTCACTGGCGTGCTTATCATTGGAAACCGAAAGGTTAGTTGCCTCGTGAGTATTGACATGTAAGCTGCACCCAGGGTTTATTACATAATTCTATTTTATTAATAAATACTTAACATTGTTAGTCACAGCTAGCTCCATTTTAAGTCTAGAACGGTTCAGCAGAGATTTTATTTTATTACGCAGTTTTAATTTAAGCTTTTAGCATCATTTATAGAGCATACATCGAAGGACTGGAACCGTTTGCTTGCTGCTCTTTTCCCATCTGGTTATAATTTTGGTATATTCCAGGCTAGAATGAATAGGCTCTTAAGAAACTAGTGTACTTCACCATCAACGATGGCATTACAGCTTACCAGGTGGTATCACAGTCTCGCACTAGTTTACATCATTAAAAAGAAGAAGAAACTAGACAATCATATTTATTTTCGTCATAATTGCCATCTGTTATTAATTTTTAAGTGTTTACAACACATGATTGTTATATCTATTGAACACGAAACAACGTTAATAGGCCCCCAAGAAGCAACATTAAAATGTTTAAGGCAACATTATAAAAGTCGAACGTCCCATTAACCGCTAAATATGTCTGCAGCTGTATTCTTTATGTTTTTCAACGGAAACACAATAAATCAGTCGTTGGGGGCAGTTTCTACTATTGGCCATGTAAGTCGTAAAACGTTTTGATGGCTCGCGGAGCATGGGACCATACATTCCAAACACATAAATGTCCGTCCATGTCGCCCAGCTTTTTTTCCTTCTCTAATCGTAAAACTATCTCTTTGAGTAATTTCTTCGAATGGTTGACTTCAAAAGGACGTGTATTTGATTTGAACGCAGCCTTTTGAAGCTCACTGATGGTTTGTTTGTCGTGAGCTAAGAATTTAATTGTTCGGAAGACATTTTGAAAAATGTTTGTAAAACCATTACAAGCCTTTAAATGTTTTATTCTTAAGGAATGGGGAAGTGAAATAAGGGAACAAATTAAAAAAAATCCAAGTTCATTTGCTTTTAAATTATGTAACAGGTAGGATGTAGGTACCAACTTACAACTTTTTTTCGTTTCCTCAAAATGAAACGATTTCACAAGGGGTTCCCACAATCTGAGATTAATAATTAGGAAAATTAAGATTTCCGCAATAAAATGCCGACTTTATGTTCTGGAAAAGTTTAATTTTTTTTATTATGGTAGAGTTGTTAGCCTGGAGACTTTTTGTGAACAGTTTTTTACCTGAACGGAAAGTTGGTTCCAGGTAAGTTTTAATGTACAATTAAATTTATTATATACGCTAATTGGATTTTTTTTTAACATTCTAATTTATAAAACTTACATATTTAATTACTTTTACTCGAATTCACCACCACCCACATTAGCGCTGTACATAATATAATTTTAATGTAATTTATAGTTCGCGATATCACAATAGACGACTACTTATTTTGTTGAAAACTTTACTCAAGCTAATGAATGATACGGATATAACATAAAAAGTATGTTTCGTAGGCAGATAAGTTTTTTCTATACACTTACTCGAAAACCCATTATTTACTTGCTGAAATATCAAACACTGGTTATTAGGCGTGCATTAAAATTCCATGACACAGTATTAAAATATGCACCATGTAAGGGCACTGCAAATTTTACATATAACATTATTAAATCATATTATATTATTATATCGATTCTAATTATTATTATAATTTATTTAATTATGCTAAAAATTAGTCAATAATTATTATCATCTTGTTTTAAATTAAATTAAATTATTTTTCACCACAGCAGCTCAAATAAGTAGGTTTTGCTGCTTGAAAACAGTGAGCAAAACTCGATTTTGCTCATTGCGTGAGACAAAGTAACTTTTTTTTTTTAGCCATACAATTCGAAACATTCGAACTGCACTGTAAGTACTCTGTCTCTTTCTCGCCCTTATAAAAAAGCGAGTGAGAAACATGCCATTTCGAAGTTCATTCCGATTTTGAAATTCCCCCACAAAGAAAAACACGTTCGGAAATGCGTAATAAATAGAATATATTTGTAAAATATTTTTTTTTTTTTATAAATAAATTATTGAATTTTAAATTTACTATTGTATTTGAACAAAAATAAGAGTACTTGAGTACTTATAGCAGCAGATAAAACTGGTATTTAATCTTTAAATAATTATTTCTAGGTTCAACATTGACTGTTTTAGAACATGCTTTAAAAAAACAGCGGAAATAAAACAGTGGCAAATAAGATGAAGAATGTTAAAATAATTGTAAAATATGAGCAAAACTATAGACAGAGATAGTATTTATTTTAATTGAAATCATTATTAAATCTATTACTGTTAATTATTTTATTTCCCAAGTAATATGTGTTCTCGCTGCTGAAGTGACAAATTATGTGTGTAACACGAGAGCAAAACTTTTTGCATCTCGTGCCTTTAAATCCCTCCCCTCGCTCAGGATTCTACTTTAGAATCACTCGCTGACGCTCGTGATTCAATCAAAGAATCCTTCGCTTGTTCCGAACTCAAAATTAGCTCTCGCAGCAAATACAACTTTGCTCTCTTGTTGCACAAATAACTATTATTCATTTCTTCGTCTGTGTATAGAAAAATGACGTTTGGTTCACGTGGAAAGCCGACCAAGGCAGGATTCACCCTCGCTAGTGGCTCAGATGAATTCGGCCTCGATCGCAATGACAAAATTTCTCCACTTGTAAATGAACTATTTTTTATTAAAAATCGAAGGGTTTTTCCGCACACATACCGCCCTGGTTGGTTTAACAAAACCGTACTAGTCTATATTTAACCTAACCTTAACTTAGCTTGTTTGTACACTATTCTAACTGCATCAGACATCTCTAGTTTTATAGAATCCATAGGTACCTCGTAGATAAAATTATAAAAATGTCAGAATCAGTCGATTCCCAATACAAGAATATTACAAATAAAGAATGTCAGCCGCAAAACACATGCATTCTCACACTCCGCCGTTCCTCGGAGAATGTAGGCGTCACACAGTTTTATGTCACTGCATACGATATACCTACAATCTAGATAGTATCCTCGTCGTCACTTGCCTGACCTATTTCGCTTGGCTGACTTCAGCTACTTGTGCAAGTACTCATGTAACTGTGAATTACCTGATCAGTGAATTTTCATCTTTATCTCTATGAGAGAATATATTTCTATTATGTATGAGTGTTACATTGGCGTATCGGTTTTCTATTATCGTATTTCAGGGTTTATGCGTTTTTTTTTTTAGGTGGTATAATCATCTAATGACAAATCCCACTCTTGGGCGGAGCGAGAGATAGTGTCAGACTTTTACTGACTAAACTCACTTCTGTTCCTTCTTTGTCTTCATCCCGGGGCCCCGGGCTTCGCTTTCACACTACCCGTGGCCCCAGTAGGCTTCGACCCTGCTGAACCCCTACGATTTGCTGACATCGAGACGCGCGTGGAACAGTACGCGCCGTCGACTACTTGGGCTCGGTCCGGACGGTTACCGGACGGTTGGTTATGCGTTGGAATTGGGAATATGCATGCAATTTTATTATTTGTTAAATTAAATAATTTTTAACTTTAATAAATAAATATGAAAGATTTTTTTAAATATCTTCTTCTACAACGAAGTTCTAAAGCTTCAGAGCTGCTACTAAGAACAAGAAATCCGAAGTGGTCTTTGCCATCAGAGTTCATTACCCTGCACTTGCCCTGCCCAGTTTTTTTCTATGGTAAACGTATGACGTTTACCATAGAAAAAAACTGGGCAAGTGCGAGTCGGACTCGCGCACTGTCCGTATAAACTTGAAAGGTAAATTGCGGTTTACGATTTATGACGTATAAAAAAAAACTACTTACTAGATCTCGTTCAAACCAATTTTTAGTTGAAGTTTGCATTGTTAATGTACCTCATATATATTTTTTTATTTTTATCATTCTTTTATTTTAAAAGGTACAGGGGGAAAACACATTTTACCACTTTGGAAGTGTCTCTCGCGCAAACTATTCAGTTTAGAAAAAAATTATATTAGAAACCTCAATATGATTTTTGAAGACCTATCCATAGATACCCCCCCCCCCCCTCCACGTAAGGGTTTGATGAAAAAATTTTTTTTAGTTCTATGTTCATATGTTCTATGTATTTAGTATGGGTAACCCCCAAATGTATTGTTTTTTTTTTCTATTTTTGTGTGAAAATCTTAATGCGGTTCACAGAATACATCTACTTACCAAGTTTCAAGAGTATAGTTCTTATAGTTTCGGAAAAAAGTGGCATACGAATGGACAGACAGACAGACATGACGAATTCATAAGAGTTCCGTTTTTTGCCATTTGGCTGCGGAATCCTAAAGAGCGGGCGTTTTAATGAAAGAGCCTGTTATATTTATTTAAAAGTGTTGTGTTGCGTTTCGTTCTATAATTTTTTATATTGTTTTCTCTGATAATATTCTATTTTTATATTTCATAAACTGTAATAATAATTATTTATTTATTTTTCGATTCGAAGAAATGTAACATTCACCAACCCGCACTGGGCAAGCCTGGTGAATTACGCCCCATTCCTTTTCCTAAGATCTGAGTCCCAGCAGTGGGAACATTAAAAGACTGACTATGCTTATGATTATTTATTGACACACACAAGTTTATATGTAAAATAGAGAAATGTACAAATAAGAAAAAAGTGGCCGTGGGCCCCAAACTAGACACAGCCTGTGACTTTGTTACCCAGGATTAATATATTTTAATATAGCACTAGTTAGATACCAAATATTTTTTTCATGCATTTTCCTTATTGTGCAATTTAATTATTGGATAATAAGATTTAGAACTGAGATGCAGTGACGGTGCATGGGTCACACCTAAACGTATAAATCGTTTTGAAATTATTCTCAGTGTGCGTAGAGCTATTGAGCGGAATTCTGTCAGTTTGTTTCCTACTAGCTAGACACTCTCAGTTTCCTTGACTTTTCCTGACTAAAAAAATCTAATTTACTGGAGCTCTTTAAGTCAAAACTGAATAGATAACTTTTAGGTAGGCGTGCTTCACCGTCGAATAAATCATCATTTACTTGTACCATCAGGTAAAATAGTGCTCAAACCTGATGGCCTAACTAAAATTAAATAAAAAGATATAAAAAAAATTCAGGTACTTTTCTTATCCTTTGCAAGTTCTTATAAATAAATAATCCAAACCCAATAGGATTCCGAAATCAGATTCTTTAAAAAGAACCATTTGATGCTGAAATAACAATTTTTATTCCACCTATTAAAGATATCCAAACTTTGGTCCTAAAAGGTTTTACACAGAATAAAAGTAGGAACGTAAAAATAACAAGAACAATAATATGAATTGTAAATGTGTTGGAACAGTTATTTTAAAAGGATTGGAGCCTGCAGATAAAATAAAACTGAGTACTGAATACGATAGAAAATGGTTTATCAGTGTGCACTTTAGTCATCTCTCACAAATGCCTGATGTATGGAAATAAACGTACCTACGCTAATAGTATTAAACATTTATTTCTAAAGAAAAGGATTATCATCATGGTTTCAACAGAAAGATGTCCACTGTTGGACATAGGCCTTCCCAAGTGTCGCCACAACGAACAATCCTTTGCATCTCGCATCTATCGCGTTCCCGCGACTCTCACCAGGTCATCTTTTTATTTTATTTCTTAAGGTGGGAAATCATCCAATGACTTATCCCGCCCTTCGTTCAGACTTTACTGACTAAAACCCACTCCTGTTCCTTTTTTGCCATCGTTCCAGGACCCCGGGGTTCTGTTTCGCATCACCCATGGCCCCAATAGGCTTCGACCCTGTTGGGTTGCTGACATATCCTTGAGGCGTGTGTGAAACACTACGCGCCGTCGACGACTTAGGCTCGGTCCAGACGGTTATCGGACGGTCGGACGGAAGCCCGCGCCTGCGGTGGCCAGAAATCGGGATCGGAATCCCGGTACCTGGGGCACAAAGGCCATTGCTAGCATTACTGCTTCACAGAAGGAGGCGACCGCCTCCAGGTTAACTTGTGGGAGGCCTTTTAATGCTGCGTCTTCGGCCCCACCGACCATCCGTTCTACGAGCATGAAATCAGCCCGACATAGGTCCGAATAGGCCAAAGCAAACTTGTTACGCCGTTGTCGGCTATCTTCCACAGCAATCGTGTGCATGAAGTGCCGTATTTTTTGTATAGTGGATCTATTTTTATTATTCAAATAGTGCGATTCAAAAATTAACCAAGTAATTTTGGTAACAGTGTTTACACACACTGTGTCACTCTATTTTACAGGATTTAGAAGAAAAACTTCTATAACTTTGTAATCACACGTCGTCAAGTTGTGTTTGAGGCTTATTACCAAATAAAGACACAGGCAATGGTTGTGAAGACTTTGCGTTCACATTACTTTTTGTTATAACGTAAAGTGCACCTCTAACAATTTCTGATGCAAACGATGATTCGATGGCTCGCACTACTATGATTGACATTGGTCTTTCAATACCATTTCTAGAATTCTTTGTGAATATTTAACAACATTATTTTTAGTATATGCGAAACCTGAATAATATAGTTTGTTCAGAATCAGTAACGGAATCGATTCCAATAATTTTTACACCGTGTTACATTTTTTTCCAAAAATATTTAAAAATGGTCTCAAGTTGGACACTAAGAACAACACAAGTCACGGCAGATTATAGTGGAAATTAGACACTAGCGCACAGCTGGATGCATCAGTAAAACAACACCTCAGCCGCCCGAGTGGACCGGTGATCATGTATTTGTGCGGCCAACCAGGTAACATAACAAGCTTATAACTTCGTGATTTCTCATCGTACAGTTATGAAATTTTGTTGTGTTGATTCTTTACATAAAAATACTATACACGTGTTTCGCATATACTAAAACTAAAGTTGTATATGATCCAACTAGTTTTGTCCAGAAGCTTCACGTGCATCATCATCATCATCATTTCCACTGTTAGGCATAGTCTTCTCTTTAGTGTCGCCACAACGACAAGTCTTGTGCGTCTCGCATCCAATGGATCCCCGCAACCCTCACCAGGTCTCTACACTATCGACCTTATGGACCATCTGTCCTCTGTCTGTGACTTTTGTCCTTTTAGAAAATGTTTAAAGCTATGTTGGAAGTTTGTTCCTCAATACGAATCCTCCATATCTCCTCAAAAATCATAAGACTTAATACTCGAAAAAGGAAGTTTACTAAATAAAATAATAAAAATAGATTCCAATTTCATAGAAAACCCATCTGGTGTTAGAATTAAGAGTGAGTATAAAGAGAATCGTGTTTACGGATCGGATACCACAAAGAGATGTTTGAGAGCGTAAAAATAAAAACGATGTAAAGATGGAGGATCTGAGTGAGCTTTTAAACATTAATTAGTATGAATTGGGTAGTTCTTTCTTATGTTTTCTTGAGAAATATTATTTTTGAACTACAGATCGACTGTGTAAGTATGTACTATTTTTAACCGACTTCAAAAAGGAGAAGGTTCTATGTTCGTCTTAATTCATGTTTTTCTTTTTATGTATATTCACCGATTTCTCGGTAAATTGAGGACCGAATTAGATTTTTTTTTATTGCATGGTTATGCTTTCAAGTGGGTCGAATAGAAATTTTGTTATGATCTTTTCATGAACTTCAAAGATATGGAACAGAACTCTTCATAGGATCACAACAGAACTGTTGTAACAAGTAAAATTGCTTTATTTTTACGTGTAGTCGATGACTGACTGAAAGAAGAGGGGGAATATGTATATCAAACTGATCTGATGGTGAAGCCTGAAGTTAGGCACCGGAACTCTGTAATAAATTAATTTAATCTAACCGTGTTTGGTATTATTAGAATTGTCATGAGATGCACTCTGGCTATACGGTATTTAAGTATGGCTGAGGGGTACTTTTTAGTGGTAGTAGCATAACTAAAAAGAGTAAAATAAAAAAAATAAATAAAAAAAAAATACAACCGACTTCAATGTAAAATAAAACACTGAAAAGTGCAAAATAATTTTAATTTCGGAAGTCGGTGTTAAATAACGAAGAGACAAAACTATTATAGAAACACCGACTTCCGAAATTTAAGTTATTTTGCACTTTTCAGTGTTTTTTACATTGAAGTCGGTTGTATTTTTTTTTTTTGTAATCATTTTTTTCTTGAGACTGTACATCGACTAGTGACTACTTGTTGTTTAAATGTTTGTCTCTGTCTCCAATTTTTTGCAATCACCATGAATTTACAATAAAACTTACTTGATTATAAACTGACAAAAAACCCTGTACAGAATATTTTAAATATAATAAAAACGCATCATAAATCCACTTTTAAAACGTATTTCTGTTATGACGAAATTTTACTATAAATAGATATGTATATGGAAACATTTTGTGTAATCTTCAATTTGACCACCCACTTCGCCTTATTGTAGAAGAATTTGGTACAAAAATACATTGGACCTATGAATAGAATGTATAGTTTGAATTTCGGTAACATTAGAGAGCGAAGACTGTTCCCTAACATTTTTCTAGGAATTCGGGGTCATGTCATGATAAAGCATTTGTGGAGAAATCGAATCACTTTGATGTGGGTTACCTAGTCCTTAGACTAAGTGCTAGGATTTTTACATTGTTAGGATGGAGATAAATGCTCGGACTATTATTCAGTAGTTAAATGGTCCTACGTTTTCTATATTGTTAAATAAAAGGAAGTAAGTAATGAAAAACATTTATTTGGTTCTTAAACGTAAGAACAAATTGTTGATAGGACTGTTTTTAAACACTATCTCATCTGATGTTATGCAATGATTTAGTTTGCATATTTCGAATTGTTTTTATTTATATATGTACATTCTTCTAACACAATAGAAAAACTGGGCAAGTGCGAGTCGGACTCGCGCACTGAGGGTTCCGTACAAACTAGAAAGGTAAATTGCGGTTTATTATTTATGACGTATTAAAAAAATCTACTTACTAAATCTCATTCAAACCAATTTTCGGTGCAAGTTTGCATGGTAATGTACATCAAATATTTTTGTTTTTTAGTTTTATCATTTTCTAATTTTAGAAGTTACAAGGCGCGAGAGACACTTCCAAAGTAGTAAATGTGTGTACATTTACTACTTTGGAAGTGTCTCTCGCGCAAACTATTCAGTTTAGAAAAAAATGATATTAGAAACCTCAATATCATTTTTGAAGACCTATCCGTAGACGTATGAGTTCGATGAAAAAAAAAATTAAGTTTCAGTTCTAAGTATAGAGAACCCCCAAATTTTATAGTTTTTTTTTATATTTTTGTGTGAAAATCTTAATGCGGTTCACAGAATACATCCACTTACCAAGTTTCAACAGTAAAGTTTTTATAGTTTCGGAAAAAAGTGGCTGTGACATACGGACGGACAGACAGACAGACATGACGAATCCATAAGGGTACCGTTTTTTGCCATTTGCAGTGAGCAGTATCAATGATTGCATGATGATGAGGCAAAGTGAATAGGCTCTTAATAAACTAGTATTTATTATCCTATTCACTCTAGCCTTGAAGACACCTAAATTATAGTTGGACGGGAAGACCTATATGTTTCAAAGTGCCTGTAAATAGTTTATTTGAAAATTTATTTCAAATAAACTTTGAGTTTTGTGGTCGTCTAAGGATGCTAGTCGATTTAAAGATTCCCCGGTTATATAGATGCTAAAAAAAAACAGATTCTAAAAATGGTAAAGTGATTCTCTCGAAAATATTTCCTAGCATTTGTTCGTTAAAAAGAAAATTGAGCGGGTAATCAAAATCATTCTACGAAAAAGAATTTGACGGTTTTCTGCGAACGAAATTAAAAAGGTTGCCGGACTAATTAAAGCAAATTTTACTAACAATACTTTTAAGGTGTCTATTAATTAGTTCGAATTACTCTTTCCCTTTATTTTCTTTTAAAGGCCTGACATTTCATTGGCCTTTAGAGGCGTACCCTCGTCTATGGCCTGTTGAAAAATCCTTTGGACGAAAGCTTTTACATCGGCACGTACCTTTTTAAATATTAATAGTTAATTTTTCTGCCATATTACGCTGTTATGGAGACAAAGACTCATGTTTTTATTTTCGTTTTTATAAAAAAAAAATGCGAATAAAAGGACATTTTTCTATTTTTCGTGTCAACAAGTTTCATTTTATTTTATTTAGGTACTTACACGAGAGACAATTATGTAAGGTATATTTTTTAAAGGTTATCCTTGTAATATCAGGAAGACATTTGTGTTCTACGGGTTTTAACATAAAAACTTAAATTAAGGAAAACACCCCCGAGTAAAATAATGTAAGTTTAATACGTAGGTTATTTTCTCGTAACCAATTTAAGCTTTACTTGTTAGGCTTTATAATAAAACAAAAAAAGAGAAAATAAAATACTCAGTAAACAACCCAGTTTAAACATTCATGAACTAATTAGCCATAGCCTCAAATGAGTTGTGTCCAATTTTAAAAATAAATTTTAAAAAAAACTTTACCTCTGAATATAAAAATTTGAAAAAAGAAACGCAGTTGGACGGATATAAGGCAGATAAAAAAAGCCCAAAAAAGAAACAAAAAATACATACTACTATTACTTTCTTTTACTTTTTCGAAAAAAAGTCAAAAATCGGTCCACATTTAACGCAGAAATCTGTGAACATACGCATAAAAACATACATATAATCGAAAACACTCTTTTTTAAGTCGGTTAAAAAAATTATGATATTTTTGTTAAATGTTATTTTCAAACATCGTAAATCTCTTTTAGATCATTATAACCAAAATCTATCAAACGACATAATACATAAACCAACAGCAAAATTCTTTCCTCATCGCACTTAACACGTTAATACCAAGAAAACTAAAAATAAGCACATTTCTCGTAAACTACGTTGTCGCATACCGCTTCAGTTGCCATCCAACATTATAGTGACTAAGATTGATGGGCTCCTAACCGTGTCTTCATCAAGTTCAACTCTCATTAGCTTGGTACGTATATACGCCCTTTAAGCGCGCATGCTAACCGAAACAGATGCGCCCTTGTTCTAAATTTAAAACATAATGCTGTACAGAAATAATGAGATAAGTGGCCTTTTTTTAAACTTTATTTTTAAAAGAATGAATCTTGGCTTTGAATTTGATTCCTTTTTGTTTTTCGTTGTGTTCTGTTTTTAAATTAATGAACGTGTTAATAGAGTTGGACGGGGATGTGTTGGAGTGAAATATAAATGAAACGTAGTATTTTTTTCTTTTCTTTTTTCATTTTAGGCGTGATGACTGATACTGCCAGAGGCAACCCTAAAAGCTAGTACTAGAAACGTGTTAAAGGTAACCACACGGTCTTTTTTATGACAAACATCACTTAGATAGGACTTAAACCGTTTTATGTCAGCATAAACGTCACAATAGATACTAAAATCTCATATTTTATTTCTTACATTTTAAACGAGCAAAAATGGAACTTTGTTTAATTTAATACAGTAATGCTATAAAGTCCTATGTTGGTGTCTGCAGCTGAGTATTGCATTGTAGTCCGAGCTCGTCCATTCTGTTTATCTGACAGTTCTAACATGTGCACGGTATTACGGTACGCTTTGGAATGAAAGACACAGTTATTTGGGCTTTATGGCACGCTTTCTTAATTATTAACATGATTTTCAGCACTTTTATCGATACAATATATTATTATGTAGTTTTATCATATTGTTCATTGTTTAGAATTAAAAATATTTATCGATAATATTTTTCATTTTCATTTTCAAATATTTGTAGGTATTCCTTTTTAAAACAAATGACTGCCGGTAGTTGTATTGTTTTTTGTTACATTAATGTCATTTGTATTTTTGGTATACAATAAAGAATATATCTATCTATCTATTTAATCATTACACTACATTCTTGAAATACGCTCTTGGACGTGGAGTTGAGAAAATTAGTGTGATATATACATACCTATAAATAATATATATTATATTATTATGTATGGTTTTCGTTTCCACATAGGATGATTGTACTTATTGTTAGGTGTTGTAGCTGTAATGTCACCTTGGTACCCATAAAATCTTAATTAAATTATTATAGCACCAATATTAAATAAGGTAGAGGTAGGTACAGATATGTGTAAAAACTCTCATACCTCCATTCGATTTTTTATAACTACTCAAAATAAAATTGATTTTTTTCATTGTCTGCCTTGTGCATCAACACCTGCTTTTTTTAATGTCACCCTCCGATATTGTACAGCATACCATCGAGTGCCTCCCATCCATCCGTGACGGTCTCCACGTGCGACATATTACGCCTCTCATCAAGAATGAAATATTATTCACAATTCTATTAATAAATCTTTGTTTCAATAATCTGATTTATGGTTTAAAATCAACTCACTCGTTAAGAATGGATTTAGGGGTTTATAATTATATATATTTTTGAAAATAATATATAACAAAATGATTGTTGCAAAAATAAGTAATAAAATAATATAATATGTTCGTTTGACAATTACTAGATACAATAGGTACATGCACGTTTAAATTAAGACATTTACTAGGTATTTCATTTAAATAAATGCGAAAAAAAAAATATACACAACAATTATTTTTTAATAAAATATTTTTAAACGACTTCTTAAAGTTGTAAATATTACAGAATTCTTAGGAATAAAAAAAAAATGAAACATTTTGCTCCAACCCCTATTTGAATTCCATCAAATTTCTTTGCAAAAAGACGAAAATAACATTCCAGAACAACTACATTTGTCTAATAAACACCCTTGCTTAGTCAGCCAAGTCTTTCCTGTCAATTTGACAGGCACCACGTGCATGCCTCTCGTCGAGTTTGAAATACGAGCTGGTTCGCTATAAATAAACTACATCCCCATAATGGTTCGTTGTTTGGCTACCTCATGGATTATACCGTCCAATATTTATCAGTTGTTAGCTTTTTTGTAAGCTCTAAGATTATTAAATGTTGTACGTGGTTTGGATAAGCTTGAGTTATTGAAAAAGTTTTATGGTTTACACTAAACGCGTTATGAGATGACATTAATATTTTTTGATGGTAACAAGTAAAAAAGTAATGCAAAATTTGTTACTTACTGTATTATTTCAATTAAAACTGCGGATTTTGTTTCCACTAATTTTGATTTAAACTACATGCACAATGAAATCATTATAACGTGCCAAAATATTTGCAACTAATATTGTTACTTTAGAGCAACCTGTAGTAATTAAAAAAAAAAAAAAAAACAAGGAATGCGTTTTTAAAATGTCCTAATCTTTCTGCTAAAATTCTATTTTCAAACTTCAATTTTGGCGAGTTTTTATTCGAATAATCGAAAGAGCGTAGTTTATTGGCAGTTTTAATTACCTAGACACAAATTGATGCCTTTTAAATATCGTATAATGTTGCTGAAGTTTTGTATCTCTAGCGGCTTTTAACGAGTCAATTTGTAGAATAATTGAAAAAGGCTTGATCTCGGTAAAAATGGAGCTAAAAATTGTATTATAGTGGCCGAATATTGGAAAATCAAAGCGACTTTATTCTATGAAAAACTGTTTACTTCCAAACTTGAAAATGACTAAAACATAAACCTTGCAAGATAAAAATTTAAAAATAAACTTCCAAAATTGAATATCCCAAAACAAAAAACTGACGTCAAAAAACATAAATTTCCAAGTAAATTAAGATATGATAAGCCAAACCTGCTTGCGTAGACCTTTCCCATACGTCGAACCCATCCACTACAAAGGACATAATAGTACCTACAATATGATATAAGTGTCTAATGTTAGTGATGATTACTCACGTGTGTCAAACGACGTTTTTCAATACACTTGTGAAGAAAACAACTGTAAAACTAGTAAAATTTTCTGTGACATGGCGCTAAAAATCTGTTATCATAAGCGCATAGCGCGCGCTTCATTTTTTTTTATTTACCCCTAGAGGAAGGCTAAGGTATTTTGATCATACTGCCTAGTCTTACGTTTATGTTTTCTTGCGTGAAGTTTTTACGATAATGTCTTTCGTAGTGACAATAGAATACGGATGTAACACTTTCTAAAGATTTTGTAGTATTTAATGTTATTTAATTAATACAGCCACTGAACTACACTGGAATAAAAAAAAAACCACGCGCATCTTAAAATGGCGGCAATAGGTGGTCTATAAAAAAAAAAAAAAATTGAATGTACGATTTATTTACTAAATGTTTTTATTAAATTAATCGTTTTGTACAAGTTAAATTTGTCCATTTTAACTTATAAATTGAATAAAATAAGTATGTAAAACACTAATTTATATACTATTGAACGCAATAACTTAATGGGAATTTTATTCGAATTCAAAATTTGTTTTGCGAACAAAGAGGTTGAACAAAAAGGTTTTAACTATATTATAGCACTAGTGCGTAATAGTAATCAAAATGTCACAGTTTGGTAACGAGTGCCATTATGTACCTAAGTTCAATCCGATAAGAGTCACTTTAATTAACATATATAGATAATTTTGGAGAAATTGACTATTTGACGCACTTTTCCTTATTTTTTCACGCTCTTTCGATCAGTATATAATATATTTAAAAGTCAGTCCGATATAAAACAAAGGATTTGACTACCTAAAATTCCCTTAAAGCTCTATAATACTTGTTCGCCAAACTTTTTCGCTTTTTGCTCATTGCCAAAAGTATGAAATTTGGAGTTACGCCTTTTCTAGCGAAAAGGGTCGACATTTTACAGCAAAACACGAACCAGAAGACATAAAATTTAATCTGGAAGCTTTAATATCTGCACGTGTGGGCTTATAAAGATAAGGTAAACAGTACTTGAGATTTATTGGACATTATAAATTAGTATTAAGTATGGATATACGTTTGATAGCTCGTTATTATTTATTATATTAGAAGAGGCTATTGGATTTTATTTTATGGGATCTGTTTGCTGTTGTTTGGGCAAGGAAGCAGATAATGTTATGTTGGAAGTTATAATAGAGTGTGTTAAAGGTGGTCCTTAGAAATGTTGTTTGAAAGGGAAGATTTTTGAGATTTATTTGCGAAAAATACAAATATGAAAATGTGATCAATACTCAAGTTTTTTATAGCAAAAACATACTTCTAGTGATATCTGTTAACACTATACTCAAGTTTTGTATTGCAAAAACCTACTTCTAGTAATCAAAGTGATGTCTTTTGACATTATACTCAAGTTTCATAAGAATAATAATAATAGCGGCTTGTATCCATTATTATTATTCTTATAAAATTGTTGCTATTATTAAATGTTTTTTTTTTTATTTGAATCAATAGTAATATTTATTTATTAAAAAAAAAAGATAATAAATTTTAATTAGTAGATATATATATTTCGTAAAAAAAATGTTGGTTAAGCTGAATAAATAAATAAAAATTGTTGCTGTAATATCAAGAAGTCTTCAGAGCGTGCATCGAAATTTATCTACATACTTAATATGCAAAAATCAAGGAGAGTCCAAAATATACAAACATCAACCTTAAAATACAAAACCAAACCAATAAAATTGAGTAGGTATCTAGAATATATTAAAGCTAAACCATAATATTATTAATATCACAATAGAACGTAGGAAAGTTGTACAAGTAAAAACAATACAGTATTCCTTTGTTGAAACTGATTGACATGTCCTATCAGTAACCTTACACACTACCGGTTGAGATAGTGTCACTCACAAAAACAAAAGAAAAATATATCATGCCAAAAAAAAAGGCTGGATTTTTTTTCTAAATGATATCATATCCATTTATCGCCACGCTCCTTTTCTAAGAAACCAAACTAATATGACGTCACACTACTACTACTCAAACCATAACAACATGTTTGGTCATAACAAGGATCGTTACGACTCGTTGAGAAGCCTTATGATCGCTTGTGGGCTTCCAACATAGTCTTCAAATTGTTATGTTGCTAATAAAAACCCAATTAGGGTTATTAGATGCCAAATGATGGTAGAATGTTGGCCTTCTGACTCTAATTGGTAACGTTGAATATTATGGACTTGTAATTGTATTCGGTTAAGAAAAAGGAAGAAAGTAAATATATTTCCAGCTTTTAATTACACCTAGTAATTTAAATAAAACTAGACTTCATTTACATAAGAAACAAAAGAAAAAAAATATTTTTCTCGTTCCAGTTTCTGATTATAAAATCCAAGTAGAAGCTGAAAGTTTAATGAATTAGTATAATTTAGTCAACGTTTGTGTACTTGGCAAGTTCTTTGATTAAATGTCAAGAACATATTTCAATAACTATTATAACTATTTAGAGTGCTAAACACGACTCCTTACACTAAATTGATAATTTGATGAAAGAAACGACTGTACTATTTCTTTAACCAAAACAAAAACAACATTACACTAACTTTTAATCAACGTGACCAAAAATAACAAAACTGTCAAAAGAGAAAATGTCTACGTTATCGTTTGGCAAACGAAAACAAAATTTGAAAACGAACTCCAGAGGGTAGAATGAAGATTGATAAATCGTTGTTGGGCCCATGTTATATTCTTGAGGGACTCCTGTGGTATTTTTCATTTTATTTTTCAATACGCAGCTGAGCTCCGAGGTAAATAGACCTGTCGGCTGTTTTAAACCTCAGACTGTGTTTTATAGAAGAATTTTCCTGTTATTTTCACATCAGACAGCGTCTGTTGGTACTGCAATATGTTGTATGTACAGTTTACTACGTCTGGATGTTGTTTTGATTGCCTTTTGCGATATTGTCTTGTGTTTCATGTTATCTATTGTTTGTATTTTTTATTTAATTTATAATTTATGTACACACTTAAACATTGAAAAAGATACATTATTATAAAAAAAGGTACATACATAAGTACTGCTTATTTCAAAAAGATTTTTTTTCAGCAGACCTGCGAGAGGAGAGATTAGAAAATCATCTTATGACTAATCTCGCTCTTGGGCGGAGCGTGAGATAGTTCCCGACTTTTACTGACTAAAAACCCACTCCTGTTCCTTTGTTGCCTTCGTCCCAGGGTCCGGGTTTCGTTTTTGCACTACCCATGGCCCCAGTAGGCTTCGGCCCCGCTGCAATTTGCTGACATCTTCCTGAGGCACGCGTGAAACAATACGCGACGTCGATGACTTGGGCTCGGTCCGGACGGTTACCGGACGGCGGGCCACCCATTGCCCACCGTCCGCAAGCCCGCGCCTACGGTGGCCGGAAATCGGGATCGGAATCCCGGCGGCAGTTGGGGCGTGAGGACCGTTGCCGTTGCCTCACGCGATCAGCCACCTCCTTTGCTAGCACTACTGCTTCGCAGAAAGAGGTGACCGCCTGCCACTTCTCCTCGCTCCGGACCATAGCCTGTACCAAGGCCCGGCGTGAGAGATCGCCGCTGCCGATCGCCCTCACAAGGACACGGCGTTGCTCTTCCCAAGCGGGGCACACCTCCACCGTGTCCTCCGGGCGGTCCACACAGTGGCGAGGACTTACCGCCATAATTGTGGCGTGCCCAAGACGATAGTGTGTAGAAATAACAAAAGAAGAGTTTATGAAATGTTATATTGAAGTAAAATAAACATACACACACACAAGTAAAAAAACGTACACATGTATATTAAATATTAATAAATACATATAAAACTATTGTAAATTAAAGTAAGTAAGTAAAAACAATTTATGTTTTAAAGATCATCTCACATATTGCGTATTTCATCCACTGTGATAGCAAATAAAATATATTGTTTCGATATCAATTTTATTTTTTCTAGACATATTATTTTCATTTTGTTATTTTTTCTAGAGATATTATTTTCATTTTGTTATACATTATTACTTTTATCAATCATCAAAACATAAAATACTTAGTTCTTTGTTGTTAATTTTCAGAAACTTTCAATTAATGAAACGTCTGGCATCTCCTAACAGATAACTTTAATTATTGTAATGAATACAACCAATTTTGGTTATCCTTTCTTTTCAAAGAATATAGCTATAGTTACAACTAGGTGATTACAAGATTCCAGAGACCTCTAACTACTAATGATAATTGCTAACCTAAATTAATTTAGGCATTTAGCTTTATTTCTGGTCCCGAGCGATGATGATAATACCATCTGCGGTAAGGATAATGAGTTCCATTAGCAGGGTTGAGATGGACATTCCTTTGGCTTACGGTTGAATTTAGCCTTGAAAGTCAAGCTTTGATTTAAATTCCTTTGTTAAAGAATCTCTTAAGTCAACATCAGTGTGGACTTGACCTAATTGTCTCTTATAAATAGTGATTGGCGTAAGTAGAGATGGTTCCAGGATTCAAAGAATGTTATCTTAACATGGATGTGCCTTCTGAATCTCGAGATATGTTTTATCTATTTATTTTATTAAACTGGTTTTCTGGTCGAAGGATCACGTTTTATTTACAAGTGCATTTTACGTGTCAAAATAAATAAATAAAAATCGGAAACATAAATATATGGTTTATTTTAATACTGTAGATAATAACCTACTTGTTTCATATGAACATCATAGTGATGCAAAACATAATTTAGATTGAATTTTATGATTTGTGACCAGTCTTAAGTAAAATAGACCAATCTCAAATGTCAATCTGAATCATCTTTTGCTTGTAAAAGTCACTTTTTATCAATACCTAACTTTCAGGTTAACGGTGAATCTTAACTCTGCTTTTAATTTTTCATAAGATATCAAATTCGCGTACCAAACCGAGTTTACTCGAGAGTTCAGTTAATTTTGGCGTAAGTTCAGTTTACATTTTATTTTTATGTTGTTTATTTTCAATATCTGTGAATTGTATCCTATAACCTAATATCGTTGATTTTAAGTGTATGAATAAATGTTGATTTACAATATCTTTATTCAAATATATTGTTCTGTTCTGATGACTTTTGATGTTGTGTGTGTGTTTTTTTTAACTGTATTATTAATATTAAATTGAGACCAAATTGTACCGAAAGATACTCGACTTGTATTTTAAAGAGTTTTACTTCATTTATCAAATATGTATATTGAAATTAAGGAAAGTGCTCCCGTGAATCATGGGCATATCTATATTAACACTAACATTCAATTTCAAAGACCCCAAATAGCACACCTACGCCGAAAACTCCATATAACTTTTAACCACGATTAACGAATTGTCTCAAACCATGCTTTGTCTACTAAACTTTATAAAAAAGGTACGTTATTCCTTTTCTGAAATTAGGTATTTATTGATTTCTTTGTGTTTTGTATTTTCTGTAATTGTATTCTTCTAGGCACTTTGCGAACACACCAGAAAATACAAATAAATATCTAATTTTGAAAAAAGAATAACGTACCTTTAATATAAATTTTATTTGAACTTATAATTCCAAGTCAATCCAAAGATATAACACTTCAAAGCAACCCGTTTTAAAAAATTGGCAATTTCATACTTTAACCCCTATTATTCTGATGGATCATAACTTATCCGTCATATCTGATTATTTTTTCTATTGTCCACAGAACTTCTTTTGGGCACTCTGCGAACACACCAGAAGGCCGCTTGTGATGAGGAGATGGTGACACTCATCTGTCCCCGAGGGACCACCATCAGCATACAAGTGGCCCAGTATGGAGCTTCGGCTACCCAGGGATCCTGTGCTTCAGACCTGGCGGAATACCAGCCTGTTGCTGTTGAAGTTGTTGGAGATACGTCGTGTATATGGCCTAGTGCTCTACAGGTTAGATGAATTTTGCGATGATCATTATTATTTATTTTTATAAAATTTTTTGCATAGGCATCAGTAGCAATTATTTGGCATTAATTTTGTCTTTATGTCGTACTTTAATGTGGTTTTGTTTCTGCAAGTGTTATGTACGATTGATTAAGGCATAGATATTTCTACTTTTAAGAGTATCAATATTAATGACAATAGTATTCATAAAATAAAAATAGTGGAAGAGGGTTAACCAGAGGCAATTTTCGCCCATCGCATACTCAAAAAATAAAAAATTATGTTTTCGAAAAATTTTAAATGTACATATTTGTATAGTTAAAGATGTATATTTTTTATTCAGTGTCATTTACTTGATAAATA
The DNA here is from genome assembly GCA_961205895.1 of Mythimna pallens. Taxonomy (NCBI): domain Eukaryota; kingdom Metazoa; phylum Arthropoda; class Insecta; order Lepidoptera; family Noctuidae; genus Mythimna; species Mythimna pallens. The sequence continues at coordinate 8,136,238 of OY540831.1, read as the reverse complement.
ATATCGTTAATCAAACCAATTATTGCCTAAACAGAGAGTGTTTCGCCTTTTCTGTATTTGTCGTTTTTTCAATATTTAAGTTATTATTTCTGAAACTTGCGCTCCATGAACCGTTATTTATTTTGAGTTTTAATGATAGTATTCTTAATAAACTTTTATGTCAGTACTAATTTATTTTGGTTCACTGTGCGGGTCTATCCCATACAGAAAAATATACACGTTCACTATCACGATGCATGCGACGATACGACAGAGTTTATTTTTTTGCATTCTACCCTAGAATGTGAACGACCGTGGTGACGACGAAACCGTTTGAACGACCGTGGTGTCTCATTCAAACGATACCGCAGCTTTGCATTTTGAGCACAGATAAATAAAACAGATTCTAATTAGTCGTAATAACGGAATACGCCTATTAAAAGCAGCACAAAGTAAGACATAATAATATATAATCCTTCCAAATGAATTTAAATCACGGTGTCTGATCTCAACGGAGATTAGCGAAATACACAGGAAATATTATAATGCACAAATTTTTGCGCAAACTCAGGTGCTCTCTCTAGTCCTTTACCCTCAAAGCCCGAGGGGACGGCCATCCGACAGGAGCAGTGGGAGATCAGGTGCAGAACCCCAGATGTGGTAAATCATGAAATGACTTCCCCCGTTAAAAGGTGGAGCGCGAGAGCGTCTTAGGTATTTACTGACTTAAATTCACCTATGTTCCTTCATTTGCCCTTTGCGTTCTAGGAATAAATTAACTTTTTCAAACGTTCTCGCAGGCTAAAGACTGACGGCTTAACGTGTTATTTATTTATTTTAATAAGTACAGTGACAGACTATAGACTAAGATAAAACACTTTTGACAAAAAAATACAACCGACTTCTATGTAAAAAAAAAAAACACTAAAAAAGTTAAAATAACTTTAATTTTGGTACTCAGTGTTTCTATAATAGTTTTGTTCGACTACACGTATAAATAAACAAAGCAATTTTACTTGTTACGACAGTTCTACTCTAATCCTATGAGTAGTTCTGTTCCATATCTTCGAAGGTCATGATCAGATCATAACAAAATTTCTATGGGACTAACATAATCTTTAAATCAAGAACCTCCTTCTTTTTTAAAGTCGGTAAAAAAACTAGAACAGTTAAGACAACATACAGTACATAAATTTGAAGGCCAGTTATGACTGTACACAGCAGTCAATGTATTCGAAGTATATCGAAGGCAAAAGAGATACATAACCAACTTTCAAACAATGAACTGCTACTGAGAAATGATTATTATTATATTGCTATTTTGGTGTGCAATGAAGTATATTCTATTCTATTTTCAAAACGGTAAAGAAAAAACATCGTGAGGAAACCGGCATATCCTAGAACCAAAAATTCGAAGACGTGACATCCACCAACCCGCACTGGGCCCGCGTGGTGGATTACGGCCCATACCCTCTCCTAGAGAGGTGGCCTGAGTCCCAACAGTGGGAACATTATAAGGCCGACTATGCTATGCTATGATTTTTAGGGAAATCCGTATTAAACTTTTAACGGGACTTGAAAATCAAACTAAGAACCCTACCTACAATTACAAGTTGCATTTTCGATCACATGACCAACCATACCAACACAATTAATAACGATTTACTACAATCACCAAAATATGTAAGCATGATACACCCTGCTCTCCTGATGAAATAATTTCGGGACCGCAAAATTATGGTCTGATGACAATATTCGCGTTTACCTATCCATTTTACGTGATTATAATCCTTTCAAATTCGGGACGAAATTTCAACAGAGCGTTCACTCTATCAATGTGCTTGATGAGAACTGATTCAGTAGTTGAAATATTAACACCTACAATGTAAATGTTGCGATGTTTCGTTGATGAGGATTATTTGTGCATAGAGCGTTATTATCAATAGGTACTATGTTAACACGCTAGGGTTTTGCTAATTATGTAGTAAATATTTTGACTAAAGTAATTCTAGGTTTTGCCAATGGCTTCAACCGTGTGAAAGTAGAAAATTGTCCTAAGAGAATATATCTCGCCGAGTTGCTAGCCTGTCGGTGTTCGTCAAAATTCCATAACCTAATTCCGCCTAGCCCGTTCCATCATCGGACCACCAGCCGTACGGCAATGCTCCACCGGTACATGGTTGATATCACACTTACGATTTGATATGCACAAAACGTTTTGGGAACACATTCATTGTGCGTACAATTACTAAGGAGTGGAATTCCTTGCCGGAATCAATGTTTCCTGATGGCTACAACCCGGGAATCTTTAAGTCAAGAATAGGTTGCTTCTAGGTAAGCGCGCTCCATCGTCGACCGCATCGTCGCTTTCCATCAGGTGAGATAACGGTAAAGCGCGAACCTATCAAGAATAAAAAGAAAGTAAGCGGTTTAGTCAGTAAAAGTCTGACTCGCCCTCCCGCTTCATCAAGGCTGGATAAGCCATTGGTGGATATACTTAAAAAAATATATACAAGATAAATTAAATGTGGAATAACCTTTAAAAAAAACCGGGCAAGTGCGAGTCGGACTCGCGCACTGAGGGTTTCGTATAAACTTAGGTACTTCTGAAAACAGTTCAATTCCCGAATTGAGTTACGAACATTTTTCTTCTTTTGTGATCCGAATAAGGATCACAAAAAAAAAATGTGACGTAACTACAAATTTACAGTATTCAGATTTTTCCTGTACTTGTACTATGAGACCTTACTTCGTGCTAAATTACGACATAAACGGTCGTATTTTTTATGTTCTCGTTAACTCAGAAGTTTGATTTTACACAGCTTCCAGGAACGGCAAACCTGAGTAAATGGTTTTAATTTCAACTCGATACCTTCACGCATTTTTGAGATAAAGGGTCTTGACAGACAGACAGACGGACAACTAAGTGATCCTATAGGGGTTCCGTTTTTTCCCCTTTTGAGGTACGGAACCCTAAAAAATGATGAATAGACGTGGATTATGATTTAATGCCTGTTCGCTGTAAGAATAATGATGTGGTATTGTACCTAATACTGCTGCCCATCTTCCTTATAATCCTTTTAATTACCTCTTATAATATTGAGAGGAAGTTATGGGGTGGTCTGTAATAACGAAGCCCAGGCGAATATAAAACAGGAATAGCTTAGAATATTGAACTAATCACCGTGGAAGCTTACAGTCCTTGAACATTCCTTTTTCATAGCCATAGCATAACGCTTGCATTTTCCAAAGGGTTAGGTGGAGATGGACACTCTAATTTTTCCAGTTTTGTTAGTCCTAAATAAATGAAACTATCACACAACAGGCAAAAATCTAGTCACCGTCGATGATGTTGGGTAGAGTTCCACGCGCGCCTCAAGGAGATGTCAGCAAAATCGTAGAGGCTCAACAGGGCCGAAGCCTGCTGGGGCCATGTGTTTGCTTCTGAAAGGAAAACCCGGGGCCCTGGAACGCAAAGTAAAGAAGGAACATAGGAATGGGTTTTATTCAATAAAATCTGACATGCTCTCTCGCTCCACTGTGAAATTAGAAATTTATCCCAAGAGAACACCATCCATTCGATACGAACCGAGATAAAGTAGTATCCTATGTCCTATTCCAAGACATGGACTGCCGATGTGCTAGTATCATAGAATTTCTTATACCTATGGTAATATTTACCCTAATCCGTTCAGCCATTTGAATGTGAAAGAAAACCCAACATACACACATGTACAAACTTTTGAATAGAATAGAATAGAATAAACTTTATTGTACACCAAAATAGTAACAAAATTTTTACACTAGGTAACTTAAATCTGTGGATACAAAGGTGGTCTTATCGCTGACAGTGATATCTACCAGACAATCTTAGGATGGACTGTAAGAACTTGAAATAGAAAAAGGGGGTAGTCTGTGGTGTACTGCAAATTAACTAAGAATCATATATATAAAAGATAATAACTACTTTAACTTTTTACTATACTAGCTTTTGCCCGCGGCTTGGCCCGCGTACATAAATTATAGCCTATGTAACTCAGGAATAAAGCAGCTTTCTATTGGTGAAAAAATTTTAGCAATCGGATCAGTACTTTCAGAGATTACCTCCTACAAACAAAAAAACAAACTTTACCTCTTTGTAATTGTAGATTAGTGTAATTGACCGTTTCCTATACTAATTTGTTTGGTTCACCATCATAGCAAAATAAAACATTAACTTTTGATTCATCAACACCTTAAGCTAAATATTAGCTAACAATATCGGAACCCTGTTATCGTAATTTTAAGAAAATGAAATAAAAGAATTAACCCAACGTTGGCATTACATAAACATAACAAACATAAATATTTACTGTATCATTTAAATTGAACGTAAATATTTGTTATAAAATAAAATACTACAATTAATTCTGTCAATTGATTCGAATCCAAACAGAACTCGTCATTCATATGCCTTCAAATATCCATTATGTGAAATGCCAAACAGTAAACTGATCCTTTTTTACACAATTTTATTACTTATTCTGATATGTTTAAGCAATAAGTTGGGTTTACGAGCAGCTGCCAATACTGTCAACCCCTGATATTCCCGTATAGTATGCGGGACTACGCTCATTCCGTGTATTTTCACCATATTTTCTTACACGCCACTTCGACTTACGAAAATACAGCCATCATTTGCTTTTATATTTTTTTTTTTATCATAGAATATTTATTCATCGAAGCGTTTTGTTTTTTTTATCGAACATTCGTCGTTAACAAAATATCGTAAATTTCGCTAAATGTAAAATAGCAGTTATTGTATCGTTTCGTGTAATGTTTTAACATAACCCGCGATGGAATAAGAATATAATTTTATTTGTCGGTAAAATGTGATTTCGATTTCAAAAGAATTGCTTCAATAAATTGTTTAGAATGTGTTATTTTGTCGTTTAAATGTTTTTGAATTGATAAATATGTATTTCAATTAAATTGGTTCGTGTTAAGAAAAAATTGTAATTCAATATTATTTATTCGTTATGAAGGTAATGTTTGTCAGTTTAATGACTGCCTGATTAGAAATGAATGGTCTGACTTATTCTGAAAGAGAAAAACTTTGTACTCTATGGGATGTACAAGAATTATTCAGAGAAATTTAAGTAATATTTGCCTTTCCATCCTTTTTAGTTCTCCTGTTAGTCTCTGTCTTTCATACTTATTTATAGAAAATTCTAATCGTTTCGAGTTATACAAAATTATTCTAAACTAACGAGCAAACAGCCACCTTTTCAAGCTCTAAAAATAGAAGGTAATAATATCACACATCTCACGAATTTCTAACTTGTCTGCTCAACAACATCTGTAGGATATATGTTTCTGTAGTAAGTGTATAATTAACTTTTGATTCCAACATAATAATATTATTACAGATACGAGTAGATCCTTTATAAATATATCTCAATAATTTCTGTTCTGAAGATCTTCCCACCAGTTTCGTAACTCCGAAAATAGTCAGAAATAACATCACCCAACCCACTTGTTACAAACTTTTCTGCTTATCAACAGTTAGGGAACTATCAAACTGTGAAACACCTTTAGGGCATAGCAAATATGCTTTAAGCAAAGTTCTGACAGGACAGGCATACTAACTAATTTGTGTAGTACTCCTTGTTACAGACCGTGGTGGAAGCGTGCCAGAAGAAACGACAGTGTAAGTTTCACACAAGCCCTAAGGCTTTTGGAGTTGACCCATGCCCGGGTTCCAGGAGGTTCGTCGAAGTCGCCTACAAATGCCGTCCCTGTAAGTAACTTCTAACATCAGTTAAAATTTATCCTCTATATTAATTAACAATTTGCAACGTCAAGTTGGCCATACGACATTGTTTGCCTTCTATGGCAAAACAAGGATAAGACTGGTCACACGAACGTGGCGATTGGCACAAGAAAAAAGAAGTCTATGTTCAGCATTGAGCAAAGTCGTAATGTAGATAATGATGATGAAAATTATGCCAATGTTAACCTACGAAAAATATATGATAAATTTGAATGTTTCATACATTGCTTAATATAGGAACTATAATTTTGTGCTTCCACGAGAGTCAAAACTGTTTTATCTGGGTGAAAATAGTTCCTTCTTTTCTTTCTCTTTTTTTAATAAAATGTTGCCCATCACTTAGAATTACTCATATATCGTGGAAGCATTCACAAACATATAACCAATTAATTTCAATTGGGGCCCTCACATTGAAAGTGACTGTAACAAACTTAGATCTGTTAGTGCCAGGTTGGCTATACTCAAATACAAACTTCCCTTCTCCACGCTACGTATGCTGTATCTGGCCCTGGCAGATTCAGTCATAAGCTATGAGCTTACTAGCTGCGAACGTTCCTATAAAACTTATTTAGATAAAATATATAGTCTACAACTAAGCATACTCGAGAATATTGTGCCAAAGAATATTAAACTTAAATATAAAGATGATGAGAGAACATTTTAAAATTATGTCAGTCTTTGATAAATTCAGGTCGGCAATTTATCTTGGACAAATTTAATAATATTAGCTCTTTAATGTTTAACAGTAGACTAAAACAGTTACGTGATCTTGATTACCTGCCTACTCATAAACTACCTACAACTTTAAATGTTTTTGGCATGAGAACTTGGGAATATACAGTGTCTTTGACATCGACGCACAAACGAATACCACGGATCCAGTACATGATTCTGGACCCCCAGTGGCGGAATTAAAAAAAAAAACTGTATTTTTTAAAGTTAATTCGTGTACAATCGTTATTCCAACCAAACATACTTTCAGTAAAAAAAAATCATTAAAAATTAATAAATTAAAAAGTCATCGGAGTAGATAAAATCGTTATTCTAATCAACCCCGATGACATTTTAATTAATATTATAATGTTAAAATAACAATTGTATACAGTTTAAATTAAAAAACCTAAAGATTCATTAAAAAAAAAAATAGGAAAAAAACCGACAAAAAATCCACAACGGTGTGTCCAGAATTATATACCGAATCCATGGTATTCGTTTGTGCGTCGATGTCAAAGACATCCTGTATAACACCCGATAATTTGAATAAAATTCCAAAAACAGTGCAATCAAATATTGTCACCAGTACATATAAAAAATGTAACCACGAAAATACTTTATATTACTGAAGACATTACATCTCAAAGATTTATGTGTAGTATTAACATAATTGATTATGATGTAACATACTGTGAGCGAGCTTGCTATCTCCATGTCACATATATCTTTAAAAGGTTTCAGACAAGTGTTTTTGTTGTAATGAATGAAAACTATAAATCTATTGAACAATAACAAAAAAAAAAACTAAGACGCCCAGACCCGGAACAATTATCTGTAGGTCATAGAAATTTTTGTATGGCCTACGCAGAACAGGTATTAACCGCTCAACCACTATGCCAAATGAAAAAAAAAAGATTAAAATTGATTTATGAATTGATTCAAATTGATTTTTCAGACTGAGACTATGGTGTAGCAAGTATGAATGAAATCGATGTTTTCAGTTAGAGAAAGTGTGTCTTAAGATAAATCTTTGTTTTGATCTGCATTCATACTTTTCTTTTTTTTATTTGGAATTCATTCAAAGACTTCTCCCGCCCTGGGGCGGACCGGGAGGGTAAGTCAGACTTTTACTGACTAAAACGTAAAAGTAAAATTCATCAATTTTCACACAAACAGAGTACAGACATTATTAAAATAAATGGAGTGATCCAGGTCTTCCACTGGAATTTATGTGTACACATTGTGAAGGGCAACGTTCACGCAAAATATCAGATTTTCAGAGATTTTTACTAGATTAATTTTACACAAATTTATTTTTTAATTTTAATAGAAACCTATATAATATCCACAAGATATTTATGTTTCCAAAATATTTGGACAATGATGTGTCGAGTGTGAGATGTGACATCAAAATCACTTAAGAGCGGTATGTATATATATATGGAAATGTATCTCAGGTTGGCCGCTCTTAACTCAAACTTGTGACAAATTTATTAGAAAATATTTTCAGCCAGATCACCAAGTAACTGGGTTTATTCACCTACGCAATGCAACGTAAAATACAATTCGAATAAATTTTCATTCCTGCAACACGAATTAATTAATCCAGCTATACTTGTATTGGTCTCCTTAAAATCTTTTTCAAAGGCCATTTTTAAAACGTTCCTGATGACGGATTCCATTTTGATAGAAATGTGAAACGCGATTTGAATTCGATTCGATTTATTTCGAATTTGTCTCGAGGCTGCTTTTGTGAGGTAGAAACTAGTATTGTTGGTGAACTCTAGTCTCTTGGGAATAGATAGCGTTATGTAAAAGTGGTGTGTTATTATTATTATTTCTAATATCACATTTAACCATATCGTTTTTTTGACAGATGAGTTTCGAAGTAAAGTTGGTTGTGAGAATGACGTCCTTCATCTCAGCTGCAACCCTCACTCCAGAGTGGCGATCTACTCAGCTCAATATGGCCGAACAGAGTACGATTCCATCCAGTGTCCACAACCAAGAGGGATGAAGGAAGAAAGTAAGTATTGGCAATTTTAATAAAAAATCAGAAACTTTTATTTCAAATAGACCACTACAGGCACTTTTGAATTGTTGTAATGTCGGTCAGTCAAAAAAAGTGAAGCTACGGAGAAGAACGTGCAAGAAACACCGTGGACACCTTCAAACCATAATAAGAGTTACAACTCGCAACTCTTTAGTTATTTCCCAACTCAAAAAAAAAGAAATGAAAAACTATATAGATAGAGTATTGTGATATCGAAAGGAGATCGCGTAAGTTAGATTCGTTACAGCTAACGTACTGGCTTGTATAATATACTTTTAAGGATTTTGCTGTTATAGAATAGGTTTGAAAATTGAGTAGAACAAAGAAATTTCTAGTTTTTTTGCAGATATTGAATCTTGAAGAAAAGTATAAGTAAAATTTATTCGTCCCAAGTATTTCATGAAAGTAAACGACCCGTACCTCAATTCAACCGTCGTAGAGTGCGACAGTATCTACTTTTCTATTACCTAAGGAAATCAACGTATAATAAATCCAATTATCTAGTATAAACCTATGTCATGGATACTTTCCGATACTAATGTTATTCCGACCTCATCTCGCCAAATACACATCGACGCGTCGGTAAGCAACAACGCGACCCTAAACGCCTCGCAGACTTCCCTTTTTTCATCCATTATCTACTTTCCTTTTCGTCACCAAACTCCATTCACCTGAAAAACCCATCACGTTATTTCTAATCTGTTTTGTTTCGTTCTTCTACCATTTTTGTGCCGGTATTTTTGTTTCATTTTCACATGTCTCGAATGATGGATGAAGTGTGTCATCGACTCATCGCACATCGATTCTATTTGATGTTGTCTGTTGGGATTGAAAAAGGCATTTGTGAGTGCTTTTAATTTAAACTCTGCGATCTGTCCAAAGCATCAATACTGTGATATGAAAACATTATACTTAAATGATAACATCATGATAAATAATGTTGACTTTAACGTTGTGTATTGTTATGTGATCAAGTGATCATTTCTATTAAAGAGGTCTAATAAAGTATGGATTCTATAGAATTATTTCTTCGAAAGACCGATCGTTCATCTACATTACTGTCATTTACCTATGTCATCTATTAAAGCTGTTAAATATGTATATGATTAATTTACTGTTGACAAGACGAATAAATCGAATGCCTTTGCCACATTTGCATAAATAATTCGAGATTAAATGCTCTCGAAATGTAGAAATATAATGCGAACAATAGACTTTGATAGAAAATTAATAAGCACACCTTAGTACTTTTATCATTTCAAATTCATTTTGAAGGAAACCTAATTTCAAAATGAAAGCGTTCCTCGGTTGGAATCGCTAATTTAATTTTAACGTGTAAATTCAGCCCATTGAGGCCTGTTTATTGAATAAATTATTTAGATTCTAATGTTTTAGAAACGGAGGAATGAACGCGTTAAAAAAATACTCCAATGATTTAGAATTTGTTGTATTTTCTTTTTAAAATCATCGTGCACTTTTTGATTAGTTTAATCAATGTTTTTTTTTTCTATGGCTTTCAAGTAGAATACACTGAATGAAAAGTATAGAACCTTCCGCAGATGACCGACTTTACTGTTTTATTGTGGTTGGCTCACTTCTACCTGATTGTGGCACACACAATATTTAAGTTGAGTCGATTTTACGCACAAGTATCGAAGTCAGTTCAACCACAAGTAGAAACAACGCCATTAATTGATCAAAATTTAATTGAATACTAACAAATGAATAAACCCAGACCGTTTTCGTTTTTTAAATATAGAAGTAAACAAAAACAAATCTATGGTCGTGACATCTGAATGACATGGCAATTTATACATTTGAAATTCGAATCGCTAAATCGAAACTGCGTTGGAATATTAAATCAAATTATCCCTTTGGATATCAAACACACCGTTCAATTGTTCATTCTAAAAGCGTATCTCTAATTTTAGTTACGTTAACGGTTCCCCATACTTTGTAAAAGTGGGTAGGCATCATTCAACCCTAAGTGAGCGATAAACGGGGGCTGGAAAACATCAAATCGATAATGGCCCTCATTATACTGCCCATCTTATGTAACCGAAGCATTTTTGTTGCGTTCGGATATTTCTGGCTGTGCTCTCATTGTAAATTGAAATAAATATTTTTGGTACAAATCTTTGCTTACTTTTTAAGAGCTTATACTACAAGATATGTAGAGTTTTATTTATCTTTGGACTGTACAAATACTTTTAATCAGATTCTTAATTCAAATGTGAAAATTTGGAATCGAAATCAGTCCTTTTGTACTTTAAAAATTAAGAACGTTGGCCGGTTAGCGATTAGTATGGATTTTTTTAAGGTGGAAAATAATTCAATGACTTTTTGCGCTCTAGGATGGAGTGGGAGGGCGTGTCAGACTTTTACTGACTAAAACCATACCTATGTTCTTTCTTTGTTTACCGTTCCAGGACTACGGATTTTCCTTTCTGAAGCTAAACCATGATTACAGTAGGCTTCGGCCCTTCTTGGCTCCTACGGTTTTGCTGACGTCTCTTTAAGGCGCGCGATTATGCATCAGATTGCGATTTTAAAAAAACATTTGAACATAAACCATATTTTGTTTTATTTATGCCAGTGTTGCCACGTTGAATAATGTTCACCATCGCTGCCGCAATTATTTGGATTTTAAACTAAAATCGCCTCGTAATTACGGATGCATTGCTTTTAAATTGCGCGATGTCGGTTACTCTTTCAGCTTGAAATAATAATTGTTTGTTCCATTCCATTGGTTTCATAGAGTAGGTATCCGTTTTTAGGGTTCCGTACCTCAAACGGAAAAAAAGGAACCCTTATAGGATCACTTTGTTGTCCGTCTGTCTGTCTGACTGTTTGTCTGTCAAGACCCTTTATCTCAGGAACGCGTAGAGGTAACGAGTTGAAATTAAAACCATTATACCCATTTCTGCGGTCTCTTGAAGCTGTGTAAATATCAAACTTTTAAGTTAATGAAAAAAAAAAAGAAACGGCCGTTTATGCCGCAAAAAAACGTATATTTCGACACTCTCAAGGGAATCAAAATTCATAGGGAATTTTTCGTTGACCCAGAATCTAGAAATTTGGCATAAAGCAAGGTCTTATAGCATAGGTTTAGGAATAAATCAGAAATATAGGAATAAATCGGAAACCAGTAAATTTGTTGTTACGTTATTTAAAAAAACTTTTTTGCGATTCGGAATAATCTTCGAGACTCCATTCGGGAATTGAACTATTTACATAGGTAAGTTAGTACGGATTGCTTGATACGGAGATTGCTTGATTACATTAAATCCACTTCTTTACTACTATTATACTATAATCACCGGGTGCCAGAGAAAGACGTTAACTGCAACTTTGGCGATTTTCTGATAATTGCATTAAATTACTAAAACACACACACATCTCACTAACAGGTGTGTTTTTTCAATTGCCTTTTGCGTTCCAACTTCGGTGCGATCAGTGCGGAAGCGACAGTCACGGAGCTGAACGTATCCTAGAAGGTCATGAGCCATGACCCGGAAGACCATGACTCATGGCCATCAGGGTGGTACAGAGACACAACACGTCTTGTATGCTGCTTGAGGCGAACAAGTATGGCCGGCCTCAAGCCTTTGCACAAAGGAACGACTTGTGCTTGGAGATGCAACGCCAGGGCGAAATTCCGCTGCCACGACAAACCGTGGCATGGTGGTCTCATGGTGGTATGGAGACAGTGACTGTCACAACCTAGTGCCTAGTATGCCACAATCGCGGCAGGAAGTCCCATTTTAGAGAAGTGGCTAAAGAGACGCCACGGGTCTTTACTTTTCGCCTAACGTTTGTCCTTATTGGACCTGGCCAGTTCGGGGGAAACCTATTTTCATTCAGACTTTGTAATACATAACATGATTGAAAAGAGTGCCCATGGAGTTTCTTGCACATTCTTCTGCATAGAGATATACGCTTTCGAATATGAAATTAGCATCATGAAATAAAATGCTTTGAATCTTCGAATCTAAAAGGAGATTCTTCGAGTGACGGGAGTCGCAGGACGATTTCTATCCGCCGCAGGCGTGGGCTTGCAGATGACGAGCAATGGGTAACTTGCCGCCCAGCCGTCCGTTAAGGGCCAAGTCTGGGTCAGTGATTCACGCGCGCCTTTAAGAGCATGCACACCTCAATACCAGCAAAACCGAAGAAGTCCAGTAAGGCCGATGCCTCCTAAGGCTGCTAGAACGTTTGAATGAGTGACCATGGCTGGAATGCAAAATGTAACTGAAAGACACAGGTAGGTTTCAGTCAATAAAAGTCCGACATGTTCTATCGTTCCACCCCAGGGTGGGATAAATCATTTGATGATTTCCCACCTCAAAAAAGCCTCGTGTTGGGACTTGGTACAGGCCATGGTCCGGAGCGAGGAGGAGTGGCAGGCGGTCGGCTCCTTCTACGAAGAAGTAATGCTAACAAAGTAGGAGGTCGCACGTGCACGCGCGAGGCAATGGGCCTCCCGCCCCAGCCGCCGGCCACCATAAGCGTGGGCTTGCGGACGGCGAGCAAAAGGTAGCTAGCCGTCCGACCGTCCGGTAACTGTCCGGACCGAGCCCAAGTCGTCGAAGGCGCGTAGTGTTCCTCGCGTGCCTCAAGGAGATGTCAGCAACCGAAGGGGTCCGGCAGAGTCAAAGCCTACTGGGGCTATGCGAAAGAGATCTCCGGGGCCCTGAAACAATGGCAAAGAAGGAACAGGTCTAACACGCCCTCTCGCTCCGCCCATGAGCGAGGGATGTGATTTGATGATTTTACCAACCAAAAAATAAAAAAAAACCTCTAAAAAGTCACGGTTACTTTTTCAACGATTCCGCAGCTCTAGCACCAAGAGCTGCATTAAACTTAATTTTAACAGTACCATTAACAATGAAAATTAAATTTTACAATCCGCTGTTCCATCATGAAACGGTAAAGTTTCATCCAAAAAATGACATTATTTGTAATTTGCTTTAACTGTAACTATAGCCTTTTTTAAAGGTAGGAGAACTATCCAATTATATCTCCCGCTTTAGGGTGGAGCGACGCTTTAGGGAGTAGGCTTCAATCCTGCTGGGCCCCTACGGTTTTGCTGACATCTCGTTGAGGCGCGCGTGGACGGATGGCAAGCTACCTATTGCTTGTCGTCTAGAAGCCAATCTATAGCCCTTTACGCCTAATCGCAAAACTGCCATGCGACGTCGCATCGTGAAAAACCTTTCACGACGCATTGCAAGAACTTGCGAATTGATTCGCATCGCACATTTTACGGTCACCTAAACAAATGCTTTGCCGCACAAAAAAGCATCGCAGTCATTCGCTTTGAAGATTTTATGATGCGGCATCGTATCGGAGTTTTGTGGGGGAGCCCTTAACCGCCCTAAAGCTTAATTATTCGTTATTGGCATATTTTACCTTTTATAGAATTGGTGCAACTCTTATTTGACTTGACTAAAGATATGAAGGATATAAAACATTTCACCGTTTCATCTCCTTATTGAATTTTGGAAAATCCTCTCTTAGTGCTCGTGTTCGTCATAAAAGGAATGTTTATGCAAAATTTCACACTCCTATTTTTAATAGTTTTGTGTGTTGATATGTCAATCAGTTTCTCCTTTTGTATTCGAGTATATAGATTGGTTATCGTTAAAGTTAGTTGTTGCGTTAACTAAAGCTGACTGTAATATGTATATATATTATATATATTTATATTATAAAATAACTTTAAAAGAGAGTTAACAAAGTACTCACAGTAATCACACCCTACCCAATCCAAATATTTACTCCAAAACATTTGATGATCAATAAAAACTTTTTTGTTTCAGCCTGTTTGGAGCCATATGCGACGGAGACAGCCATGAGGGAGTGCCACGGTAAAAGGAGATGTGTTCTGTCTGCAGACAGTAACATGTTCGGGAAGCCTTGTCGAGCTGGGAGCCGAACCTACCTCAAAGTTGTTTACACTTGCGGTAAGTCCGTGAGAATGTTTTAAAACCCATAAGTTTGACTGCAAAGTCGTAAAATGTTTTTAAACAACGCTTTTAATGCTTTTAATAGACGTTTTATATTTCTGGGTCGTTTTTAGGGTTCCGTACCTCAAAAGGAAAAAACGAAACCCTTATAGGATCACTTTGTTATCCGTCTGTCTGTCTGTCTGTCTGTTAAGACTCTTTAACTCGGGAACGCGCGGAGCTATCGAGATGAAATGAAAGCCATATACTCAAATTTGCAGTCCCTTGAAGCTGTGAAAAAATCAAATTTCTAAGTTAATGAAAAAACAAAAATACGGCCGTTTATGTCGCAAAAAAGTATATTTCGGCACTCTAAATTAAATCAAAACTCATAGGGTACTTCCCATTGACCTAGAATCTTGAAGCAAGATGTCATAGCACACGTAAAGGAAAAAAACTGAAAATGTATTATTACGTTACAAAAAAAAGCTTTTTTTGTGATTGAGAAAAATATTCGTAACTCAATTCAGGAATTGAACTGTTTTCATAGGTAAGTTTGAACCGAGCCCTCAGTGCGCGAGTCCGACTCGCAGTTGCCTTTATTTATTTTTATTTATGGTTGAAAGTATTATATCGACGGTTGAAAGGCTAATTGATCTAAGCGACATTTTTTCAAAAAAAATTGAAACCTAACTTAAATGACGGAGAAAAATTGGCTGATTTCGAATATGTAACTCAATATTGGAAAAAATTTCGTTTAGATCAATTAGCCTTTCAACCGTCGATATGTATATTAGAGTATTCGTTTGAAAATTCAGTCGATGTCTCAAAGAGATGTTAGCAAAAGTGAACCTAATAAGGGTTTTTTTTTTAAGGTGGGAAAGTCATCTAATGACAAATCCCGCTTTTGGGTGGAGCGAGAGATAGTGTCAGACTTTTACTGACTAAAAACCCACTCCTGTTCCATCTTTGCCTTCATCCCGGGGCCCCGGGCTTTGCTTTCACACTACCCGTGGGAACCTAATAAGGGTGATGCCTGCTAAAGTTCTGGGAATGTTCGTAAGAGTTACAAAGCAAAAGCGTTACAGAGACGCAAAGGGCAACTGAAGGAACATGGGTGGAGTTTAGCCAGTAAAAGACTGACACACCCTCTCGCTTCACCCAGGGCAGGAGAAGTTATTTGACAATTTTCCACTTCAAAAAAACTATGTTTCACAAAATAAATGAAAGATTGATTAATTTAAAAATAGGGGAAAATGGGATCGTCTAATTCATGAAATCAACTTTTTAACAAAAACTTTTAACTCAAGACTACGCCAATTTGGTCTTCAATAAGTCCGTTTTTTGTACTCTGAACCTTAATCGAGGTTTCTTTCGGATTGTTTAGCGACTATCCACTATGTCAGTCTATTTTTTTATTCAATTAAGTTCTAGACAGCTACGAGCCTTAATTGTTAAAAAAAGAAAAAAACAGTTCAACAAACCTTGAAATTGCCAAAAAGAACTAAAATATTTACTTTTCATTTTCGTGAGTGAAATTGTACAAACAGGTTGAAAAGCAAAAAAAAAAAAAAAAAAAAAAAAGCAAATATTTCCTTTTTTATTTTACAAATTGTTTGTCTTATCAATATCTTAAGCCAGTGACAAGTTATGAGTAGTTCGTAGGTGAAAAACACCAGGTGGCCGAGAGATTGTATTTTATTTAGATAAATACCTACATTTGTTTTCAAAATTTATATAGAAAATAATTAAAACTGTCAGATAAAACAGCTGTCAATATTCAGTCAGCATTTTACTGTTTATTTTTTCTCGAGAATTTAGTTACTACAAAAAGATATTATATGTATTGTAAGTTGCGATTGGTTTAATAAATGGTTTAGGAGTCTGTACCTAAAGGGTAAAAACGGGACCCTTTAATATTACCAGGAATCTACTGCCTCTCTGTCTGTCACCAGGCTGTATCTCATGAACTGTGATAGCTAGACAGTTGAAATTTACAGAGATTATGTATTTCTGTGGCCTTTAAAACAACAAATAGGTACTAAAACTGGAATAAAATAAATATTTAAGTGGCGCTCCCATATAACAAGCGTGTTTTTTTTTAAGTTCTTAATATAGTGCTAATGTTGTATAGATAATTTTACGTACGGAACCCTTCATGGGCGAGTCGCATTTGGTTGTTTTTTTAGCAGTAGGTTATAAGTTCAACAAAAAAAAATCTCCTAAGTAAAATATAGAAATAAAAAGTATAAAGCCTCCCGCAGATGACCGACTTTACAGTTTTATTCTATTTGCCCCACTTACTACCTATTTGTGGCCTACACAATATCGAAGTTGAGTCGATTGTATGTCTGTCACGAGTAAAAACAAAGGCACTAATTGATCAAAGAGTGAAAACTATCCGATGAAAAAATGGTCAACAGTCTATTTATTTTCTTATGAAAAATTTTTAGTTATTCGAAAAAAAAAAGAATTTTAATATACCTTTCCACAATAGAATACATTTTCTAAGTTATTTTTATTGAATTCTAATTTAGTAGTTGGATTAGACTTTGAGAGAATAGAATAATTTAAAATTCGTTTTCAAAAATTCTTATCAACATTTTAAATGCTATGTTTAATGATTATCTTATTTTTAATAAACCTTTATTTCTTATATTTTGGTTTAGCATAGCATAGTCGGCCTTATAATGTTACCAACTGTTTGGAAACAGGCCTCTTCTCTAGGATTACGGCCCATACCCTCTAGTATGGGCCGTAATCCACCATGCGGGCGGGATGTCACATGATTTCGAATTTTTGGTTCTAGATGCCGGTTTCCTCACGGTGTTTTCCTTCACCGTTTTGACAGTAGTGGTGATGAAATAAATTACACAAAGTAATGCGCCTGGCTGGGTTTGAACTTGCAAGTCAGGACCGTTACCACACCCCACCCACTGCTCTATTTTGGTTTTAATTTATTTTATTTTGGGTTTCGTACCCAAAATATAAAACGGGACCCTATTGCTAAGACTCCGCTGTCATTCTGTCGGTCACCAGGCTGTATCTCATGAACCTTAATAGCTAGAAAGTTGTAGTTTTCACAGATGATGTATTTCCGTTGCCGCTATATCAAAATATTTAAAAAAGAATAAAATAAATATTTAAATGGGGCTCCTATACAACGGACCCTTCGTGCGCGAGTCCGACTAACACTTGGCTAGTTTTAATTTTTATTTTTTTCTTTTGCAGAACTGTTTTAGAAGCTATATTGTTTACTAGCTTTTGCCAGCGGCTTTGCCCGGGTTTATAAAATATAGCATATGTCGCTCAGGAATAAAGTAGCTTTTTACAAACTTTACCTCTTTATAATACGATACCTAACAAGACGCCGCGTCACTTGATATTAGTAAAAATAGGCTTTATGGCAGCCAATACAAATAGGTACTTAAATATATGTATACCTTTAGCTAGGTCCCCATACTAAGTTAGAGAAGACAAAGGGATTACAGCAGAGGACGGCAACCAATTTGTACGCCAAGCGTAATGGCAATATCGTTTCAAGACTGTTCTACTAATCTATGGTGTCTGTCTGTACTCCAGGCTAGAGTACGAAACTAAGACCGCACTGATTTAATACTTGCTGGAATTGGTTTTAGTTTTAATGCTGTACAAATAAATTCCCTCCGGTTTCTAAGAGATCTTGGTTCTTGTGCACTGGTTTCAATGGAAATCTCGTCTTGAAAAAAATTATATTACATTTATTTTACCCGATTTCCTATAAGGTTTATATTTTTATGGAAATTGAATTGGGTGCAGTGGTTATTGCATGCAATACATATAAGTTGAAAGATTGTTTTATTTATTTTATAGGTACTTACTTAGTAATTATAAATAAAAATAATATATATGTATTTTAACTATAATATGAATACTTTTTTACTCCTGTTTTATAAATTTAATATCATTTCCTTTTTATGCACCTACCATATTGTCTCTTCACCACCTTAGGTTGCCTGGTAGAGAATGCCTAAGGCATTAAATCCGCCTTTGTACTTCATGTTGCATGAAGATTAAATAAATAAATAATAAAAGTTTGAGCTCCATATGGTATTCTAAAGAGCTCACGACTTGACGAACAATACCAAAGAAATGCATTTTAAAATCCACTTTTAGATAATCTATAACAAAACACGTTCTAAAGCAGCCGTAAAAAGTAAAAACAGCAGTTTAGTGTAAAAAACTCATTCTAAAAGGTTTTGTAAAATGTCCCGGGCTAAAAGGCTTACGGGACATCTACTATTTTTATTCACCATTCAAACTGAATAAATAACTGGAAACGTAACAGCCAATAAACCAGACACTATTATTGCACTAGTGTTTACATCGGTAACTAACCAAGCGAATTTTCCCAGAAATTCTGGGAATCCTAGCTATCCGTAGTGAAAACGCAAAAGATATATATTATTGTCTTACAACAATGAACCAAGTTGCAAACTACGCGAACACGGTCTAGTAAAACGGATAACTTTACAACCTCTTACATTATTGTCACTTGGGACTACTAAAATGTACAAGCAAACAGCGCCACAGGAGCAATCCTAGTTAGTTATTAATATTTATGAACATTTGCCGACATTATTTCAATCCAAGATTTACATGCTATACACAGATTCTGCCTCTGTAAGATACGAAACGATCTGGAAGTAAATACGCTGGACCGTGGGGCCCTTTGGACCGGGACTGCAGTCCCAATTTCCACCTATAATTTTTATTTTTGAGTAGTATTTTGGGACCACAAGAAAAAGGCATTAAAGTACAGTTACCAAAAAAACTGTATTTATTTTATTTGTGACCCAAAATACTACTCAGTTTTTTTTTTATTATCAAACGGTTTTATTTAACTTGACTTGCTGTGAAAAATCAACCTTAACGAAAAAAAAAGATACGGCCGTTTATATTGCAAAAAACCTATATTTCGATACTCTCAAGGGAATCAAAATTCATAGGGTACTTCCCGTTGACCTAGAATCCTTAAGTTTATCATGAAGTGCATGAGTCCGAGTCGCACTTGCCCGGTTTTTTTTAATAAAACCGAAGAACTTTAAAATTTTATTTCGGATCTACCTTTTATACCTTTGAAAATGCTACCACTACATGCTATATTTAGAACATTCTATGTCACTTTTGCAGACCATTCGATTTTAAATACATTGCACGTAGGTTATCTAACCATTCGACAGCATAAATTTACTTTATTTAAATTATCAGTTTTATTCCATATATTATAAGTTTTTGATGTTTTGAACACTAATTTTTACAAGAAGATACATCTATTTTAATTTTTGATGTTCAAATATGCACCCATACCAAATAATCCTATCTCTAAATAAATGTTATGCTAAACAAAATTATGCATAATATTAATTATGGCAAAGGTAATTATGCGAAACAAAATTCTGCCAAGATAAAAGTATGCCATTGTAAATTCGGACACGTAAATATTCTGCCAAACAAAAGTTATGCTAAATAATTTTTATGCCTTAAAAATATTCGATTAAATAAGATTATGCCATGTGAGTTATGCCAAATAAAAATCGGAGTATCAAGGTTCTGCCAAATAGAAGGAACCCTTTTATTTCAAGTACTTATTTTATACAGGTTGAAGTTTCCTCACGACCCAATACGCTTAAGAATTTCGAAGTAGATCACAAAACAATTTTATTTTTTGTTGACTGAAAATGAAACAGACCCTCTGTTTCCAGTTAAGAAAGTTATTTCTCGTCGATCAGTCAAAAAGTTTTGTTCTTTGTTTTTTCTTGTTTTTTTTTTAAATATTATTCTCTGTTTTCTCCCCGTTGTTTCCTTGTCAAATGTTTATTTATTGGAGGTCAGCTGGTGGAAACATTTCTTTTAGCGGGTTTCCAATGGAACTGTGTTGCGTAAATCACGATTTGCGTTACTTTGTTTCGACGAAATTTGCAAGTTATTGTATTTTTTGGGGCAATTTTAATATTTCATCAGGGAAGCTATTTAATCCGGTATCTATCCCCATCCGGCTCAATATAACTGCAAATTTTAATATTGTCTTAATAAAATATCAAGTGTAGGAGGCACGTAATATTTTCGTGAAGATGAAAAAGAAATATGTGGGAAAGAGTCGCATCTGTATTTACCGAGGTTTCATGAATTTCTGTTACAATGTTATTCAGTATTACAAGTCGTAAAAACGTTTTTTGGAGAAACAAATACATATTTCTCAGATTTGGACACCTGAGACGTTTATCAGCCGTGAGAGATAAAATTAAGCTATAGGAAGACCATATTTGTTTAGATATAACTTCTTATATGTTTTCTTATCGAGCAATATTGTGTTCGTTTTGCTTTCTGTCTTTGGTGTCTGTTTTCTGTTTTTTCTTTACTAACCTTTTTGCACGTTATATTACGTTTCTTTCCGTCTATGTATGTCTTTTTGTGTATGTTGTGTTCGGTCCATTTTAATTTTCAGCGTAACTTTTTACAAAAATACAATAAGTGATAATAAGCCTCCATTGGAGAGCAGTGGTGGCCGAGTGGTAATGGCCTCGACTTACGGAGTTGTAGGTCGCGGGTTCAAACCCAGCCAGGCGCATTACTTTGTGTAATTTATTTCATCACCACTGCTCTCAAAACGGTGAAGGAAAACATAGTCAAAAACCTATTGTATGTCCTAGAACCAAAAATTCGAAGACATGTGACATCCACCAACCCGCACTGGGCCCGCGTGGTGGATTACGGCCCATTTCCTCTCCTAGAGAGCAGGCCTGAGTCCCAACAGTGGAAACATTATAAGGCCGACTATACTATGCTATGCTAAGCCTTCCATTCGGTCATTCTATTTTTAATTTGTAAATAAGAACGCAAAGTAAGTGAATACATACTTCGTCTAATCTCCGCCTCATCAAATATTCAAGTCAAGAGGCAGAGTTGAGAAGATATAACCTGACACTTTTTTTTATCACCGATTTTCGCACCAAACGTGCCTTTTGTACGAGTTTCCTGCTTATATCCGATGCTAAGTTAAGAAGGCTTAGCGATGTGTTGGGATTGCTAATGGTATACATAAGATAACATCATTAATAGCTAATGTTATATATATAAATAGCTTATAGTTACGATCCGAGATCAAAATAGAGAAATAAGTTTGAGCTACAATGCGGCGTTTTTAGGGTTCCGTACCTCAAAAGGAAAAACAGAACCTTTATAGGATCACTTTGTTGTTCGTCCATCTGTCTGTGTATCTGTCTGTTAAGACCCTTTATCTCGAGAACGCGTGGAGGTAACGAGTTGAAATTAAAATCATATAATCAAGTACGTGGTTTCTTGAAGCTGTGAAAAAACCAAACTTCTGAGTTAACGAATAAAAAAGATACGGCCGTTTATGTCGCAAAAAACGTATATCTCGATACTTTCATAGGAATCAATATTCATAGGGTACTTCCTGTTGACCCAAAAATCCTGAAATTTGGCATGAAACAAGATCTTATTTATTTATTTATTTATTTATTTCAGGTACTCTCTGCACTTACAGTCGAAACCAACACGTGCAGAGAGTCATTATTATAGCATAGTTTGAGTTTGTTTCGGTGTTTCTTCAGCCAGCTAGGAAACACCGGCCTCATCTAGTTCAAAAAGACGAAATAAAATATTTACGTGTAAAAGTGTGTTCCTAATTGCAAAATAAATATCATTTATCACAGATATAGGAATAAATCTGAAAACATTAATTTGTTGTTACCTACGTCACAAAACTTTTTTGCTATTCGGAAAAATCTTCGATTTCATTTGGGAATTGTAGTTTGTACGGAACCCTCAGTGCGCAAGTCTTTTTTTTTGAGGTGGAAATTCATCCAATGACTTTTCCTGCTTAGGGTGGAGCGCGAGGACGTGACAGACTTTAACTGCCTAAAACCTGTGTTCTTCAGTTGCCTTTGCTTTCTAGAACCACGGGTTTTCTTTTCAGGCGATAGACATTTATAATGATATTTAATTAGGTTTAAAAAAAAAAAGATCAGTATATTGGTAGACCATACAACAAACACACCATGTCCAGATAGGTATTATCTAGATTTAGTTTCTGCATTTTGTGAAAATCTAGAATTAGAATCAGTAGGTACCTATGTTTAAATTTTCTTTGTTGCAATACAATTTAATATTTTTTTAAATTCCAACTTCACATCAAATTTAGAATCCTCTATATTTCGTACTGCTATCACGCCACTTATCAACTATAATGCTACGTCTACGCCTATGGCATGTTGTGTACAATGTCGACTACAATCTCCTGTAACGTGTATCTTAGGGCTTATGGCCTCAACTCACACTTAAGCCTCAATTTCCCAGGGATGCGGTTAACAGTACACGGACCCTCTGTTGCAATTATGATTGTTTCACCAAGCTACGTAAGCAGAGCATGGAATATCAGGCTTTTGTTTCTTTTTTTCCAGCTAAGTTTTTATAGAACTGTTCAGTCATCTATGTTTATTGAAATGAAACAAAACCTCATTTTTGTTATTCAGTGAATCATAACAAATCGTTTACCGGACGGGATGATTGCTGAAGTTAACACAGATGCTCATTGTTTTATCAAAAAACCAGAGTTACAGTAAAGAACTTTTGCCTCTCTACCGTTTCGTAATTTTATATATTTATTATTTCTATAATATAATTTATACTTGTCATCTATAATATTTATCTTTATGTCGCTTACTGCTACTTAACATATAATGTGTAGTAGTAGTTAGCCTAATCTGTCCCACTGTTGAGCGAAGGTCTCCCTATCACTTCACACAAATCTGTCCACGGCCATTGTGGCCAGTAGTTGTCAAGTTTGTCTCCACCTTCGCCTTTCGGTTTTTTATATACTTAATGTATGATTTTGTTAAATTATTATTATATATTTTATGTTTCTTAATCTGTTTAAACGGGAGAGTCGGGTGAAAGATGTAGACGCAGTGGTGTCTACATCTCTCACCCGTCTCTCCTGCCGTAGGCCTGCTGAGAGAAATGTCTTTTGAACTATACAATATTTTTATGCTTTTCTATCTGTATTGTATCATAAGCATAAGCATAATCAGCCTTTTAGTGTTCCCACTGCTGGGATTCAGGCCTCCACTCTAGGAGAAGGAATGGGCTGTAATCGTCCACACGGACCTATTGCGAGTTGGTGAATGTCTTTGAATTTTTGGTTCTAGGACATGCCGGTTTCCTCACGATGTTTTCCTTCACCGTTTTGAGAGCAGTGATGATGAAATAAATTACACAAAGTAATTAGCCTGGCTGAGTTTGAACCCGCGACCTACAACTCTTAAGTCGGGGCCGTTACCACTCGGCCACCACTGCTCTATATTGTATCATTTTCAAGTAAATATGGGTACAGATAAATAAATAAATGAATAAAGATAATATTTATAGGAAAGAAAGCAAATAGTTAACAAAAATGTTTAAAGATATAGAAACTTGGATAGACAACGAAGCATTCAACAAAATAAGTATATTCCGATTCACAAAACAATACAGTTTACTAAGCCAGTGACCAGAAACTGTTAGCATGTATCTACATATTTCCTCAGAAGTGTGTATTGCATTTGGCAACGGAAAGAAAATCGCTTGAGCGGGAAAGATGCTTATTGTTCTCAGAATAAAAATGTATTCTTTTTGAAGATAGCAGATTAGGTATATAACTGAGTATCTACATAGAAGAAAAATAAGCTGTTGGAAGCTTGAGACAAAGAAAAAAGGAAATACAGAGTAAAACTATAAGAAGGAATGAATACAAACTGTGTAATAAGGAACGACAAAACGTGGTCTGGCAAGAGATAGATGATGAATGACGAATGTGTGTGTTTTTTTGCGTATAAACAAACTGGTATTTTACTTTTTTATTCGTGATTTGCTTGCGAAGCACTGTCTTTTGATTATATTTAGTCTATCGATCGACGATCGGATCGACAATTTATCTATATATATAAAAGGAGAAACTGACTGACTGACATATCAACACAGCCAAAAACTACAGATCCTAGGAACGTGAAATTTTGCACAAGGTTTTCTTTTATGACGTAGGTGAGCACTAAGAGAGGATTTTCTAAAATTCACCCCCTAGGGGGATGAAACGGGGGTCCAAAGTATGTATGAAGAAACCGACTTTGACGTGGACATAATTTAATATATTTATTATTGCTATAATATAATTACCTGAATACGGCAAAACCAAAGGAGGGTTTTTTTTTAGGCGGGAAAATCATCTTAAGACAAATCCCGCTCTTGGCCGGAGCGTGAGATAGTGTCAGACTTTTACTGACTAAAAACCCACTCCTGTTCCTTCTTTGCCTTCGTCCCAGGGCCCCGGGTTTCGTTTTCACACTATCCATGGCCCCAGTAGGCTTCGACCCTGCTGGGCCCCTACGATTTGCTGACATCTCCCTGAGGCGTGAGTGGAACAGTACGCGCCATCGACGACTTCGGCTCGGTCAAAACGGTTACCGGACGGTCGGACGGCGAGCCACCCTTTACTCGCCGTCCGCAAGCTTGCGCCTACGGTGGCCGGAAAGCGGGATCGGAATCACGGCGGCGGTTAGACCGTGAGGACCGTCGCCTCACGCGATCGGCCGCCTCCTTTGCTAGCATTACTGCTTCGCAGAAAGAGGCAACCGCCTGCCACTCTGGACCATGGCCTGTACCAATACCCGGCGCGAGAATCAATATTCCTAGCTAGGGATCAACCCGTAGATTTAAAAAAAACAGACGATGGCACAAAAAAAATCTTTGGATTATGATAATATATTAATTACAACTGATAAGATTTTTTAAAAGAGTAACCAGGAGATTTTATGCCAGTTTTTCTCTTTAAGAAACAATGACTGCCTGCTAGCTTCTAACGTTTTATAAGGGCCCATGTAGGCCTATGTGAATGTTTTTTTTTTAATTTGCAATCTTTTGTAAAATAGAAGTAGAATGTATAATTATTGATTTTACGCCTAAACGTGAACATGTACCCACGTCAACTAATACATGCTGTATAGTCTTGGCAATTTAGCCCTATTGTGAGTTACAAACTCAAATATTTTATGTTAGTGCCAAATATCAAATCCAGTCCATTTAAATATAGTTCAAGATAAGCACTAGGCACTCTATATCGGTAGTACCCAAATATTGACATTTACCCATATTTGAGTTTCTAAACTGCGCAGCCACAAGATGCCAGAATTGGGCTGCCTTAGTGCTTAAACGTTCGATAACGGTTTATAGATATTCGTAAGTGACATTATTTGTATCTTCAGTCCCCTAGCCAAGTTACGATCGTTTCGTTTGCGTCGAACGCTTCGAGTAGGCCACGCTTCAGATTCCTTTATTCTGACGTCATCTCAACGCTCAGTCATGTGGTCAGACCAAAGGAATCAGAGGCGTGGCCCACTCGAGGTGCTCGACGCAAACGAAACGATCGTAACTTAGCTAGAGGGGCTGGTTAAATAATACAGACAAGTGAAAAGGTTATTCTAATTAGGCATGCTCTCTCTAATAATAAAATTGTACCTGAAGTTAAGTTGACTAGCACCATTACTTCTTTTCATCATCATCATAACCATGATCATCATTTTATCTAATAGACGTCCACTGTTGGACAAAAGCCTTCCCCAAGTATCACCCTAACGACCGGTCCTCTACGCCTCGCATCATCGGATTCCCACGATCCTTTCTAGGTCATCGGTCCACCTTGTAGGAGGCCTTCCAACACTGCGTCTTCAGTCTTTTTATCATATTTGAAAAATAATATGAGTAGAGTACCCCTGATTGATAGAATAATAAATAATCATAGTCCGTCTCATAATGAGAGGAAATAGACTGTAATCTACGACGCGGACCCAGTGCATTTTGATGGATGTAGGTATGTCTTCGATTTTTTGGTTCAAAGACTGTGAGAGCCAATTGATGATGATGCTATGATATTTTCCTTTACTGTTTTGAGAGCAGTGGTGATGATAAATTACAAAAAGTAAAGCGCCTACCTGGGTTTTAACCCAGTTGGATTCGTTAGTTCCTATTGGCTCACCGCTGCTCCTAGTCGACACAAGAACCAAAGCCGGAAACCAAATTCATCCATCGCCTAAAGAAACAACATAACTTTGCTATTACAGCCGACTAAAACAGTTACAATAACACAAAACTAAGAAAACAAAACTTCTTCAACTATTTGTAATTCAATGGAACACGTGTAACTTGAGACAAGGAGACCTTATAATACCTAACCTTGTTTATACTCCAAGTTAACGAAGATCCTCATTACGTTTTCTGCGATTTCGCCATCACAGATATAAAGTCAACGGAACAGCTATTACTGCTTTTATTAATCGTAAAAGAGTTACAGATGCGAATTCAAGCGACCGATCGTTGGTTAACTGTCAATCAAAAGACCAAAATTTCTAGATCTTTATAGGCCTAATGAAACCCGTCGCCAATGTCATAAATAACTGCTAAGATTCTTACAAATTCGTAGATCTCTTCTGATAGTAAATTAGAAAAGAAATAAAGTCCAAAGATTTGTCAGGAGTTGATTCAGCTCTTTTCTAAATTTTAGCTTCGGGCGAGTCGTTTGCAGGATTAAGACTATGGAATAGCGTTCGGGAGATCCGTCTTTCTCGTTAATAAATATCTCGTAAAGTTAAATTACGGAAATACAAGACGTTTTCGTCATTTCTAACAGAAGACATTTCGAATTGTTGAGGACAAAAGGCAATATCTAACATAAACTGAATCTTTAAACTCATTTGGACTTAAGCAATTTGGATTTGACATGCGTACCAGTTCTTTTGGATCTAGAACATTTAATAGAGTATTTTTGAAATCAAAATATATTTTGTCTAATCAAAATATTAAGATTATCTGTAAAGCCTGAAGCACAGGCGTAGGGTAGCCAGCTTTTCGGTATATTACAGGATGTACTTTGGACAGTATGCGCGGTAATTGCATGACTTGATTTTGCCGTCACCATTCTGCCATCGGACAACCCGACGTACGGCGAGTATCCACCCTTACGTTGTTGAAACGTCTACGGTCCGGACCAAGCATTTCACCTCATCGTTTATACCACGTACATCAGAGTACTGCAACAATTTGCCTGCTGTGGTCTTTCCGTACGATTATAATTTTGGTTCCTTCAAGGCTAAAGTGAATAGACTCTTAATAAACGAGTGCGCCTCACTATCAATAATTGCATCACTGCTTACTATTAGGTGGGATCGCAGTCAAGCACTAGTTTATATTAATATAAAAAATTATGTATATCAGCAGATTGAATAAGAACGAAGAAATATAAAAAACATTACATTTTCAGAAAAGACCAACGATTTATTAAGTAAAGTATATCTATATAAGAAGACAAGTACGAATAAGAAGATAATGGGACACTTGTTTAATATCAGGTACGAAATCCTTTTGACAAAAAATCTAATAAGAAGTAATAAAACATATGCTTTAGATTGTCAGTCGTTATACTAGAATAGAGAACAAAAAAAAATCACACTTACTGTTTTTTTTCGGTGGATCAGTGTTGACGGTTTTAACATTATTGAAACATAAAAAAGATATTATGCATTTCATCATCAAATCGACCAGTCCTTTACTTCTTTCATCCATTACAAGCCTACCATGAGATAGACTAATAATGACCTAACAACATTTTTTCGATTTTAATATTTAATTTTTCAATTCTGAGGGTATCAAACAAATTTTTTTTGGTCAAACTTGAAAAAATCCCAATGCTAAAAACAAAAAAAATATCTAATATTACCGACAGCACGAAGAATCGCCAAACTTAAGTGGCAATGAGCAGGGCACATTGCTCGCAGAACGGATGGCCGTTGGAGCTGAAAGGTTCTCGTAAAGCGACCGATGACCTGGTAAGGGTTGCGGGAATCCGATGGACGCGAAACGCACAGGACCGTTCATTGTGGTGACATTTGGGGGAGGTCTATGTCCAATAGTGGACGTCTTTCGGCTGAAATGATGATGATGATGATGATGAAATAATCATAACTTGGAAAAGTGAGTTGTCTTAATGTACCTCATCTCACAACAAACGTACTATTGTTATGAGATGAAATAATATATGTCAATTGGAGTCATATTTGTCTTAATAAGAATGATGTAAGGTTCTGCTCTAACTTAAACGATTTACTGAACATGTTCTTTATAAAATCCGTTATTATTCTTGGAATTATTTGAAAATAAAATTAAACACTTTAAAATCAACATTTAAAAAAAAAGATAAATATTTTGTGTAATCAACCTTCTTAGATTATATATTATCTCTTCAAATCGGATATGTTAATGTAAACATTTGTTCTACTCTTTTCTAAGAGGCTCCTTTTCCACTCACCTATCGTCAACATCGAACATAGTTTAAAAGCTTGTTGCTTCATCTAACGCAATCCAACGCGATGTTTGGTGAAGAGGCAATGCAAAAAAAGGGAGATAACGCCTAAAAACTCTGTTAACATTCGGTAATTCCGTGATTTACTCGAACAATTCACAAAACTTGTTCCAGGAAATAAGTGTTTTTTAAACCCTTGAAAGTTTTTGAAAAAAATTTTCGTCATTTAGAATCTTGATCAAATTTGCAAGGCTTCTATTGTTATACTTTTTTTTACTTTTTAATTTTTGAGTAAATTATGAAGTATCAAATTTCATGCAAAAAAGCAGATTTTCAGAGATTTTTACTGGATTAGTTTTACACAAATGTATTCATTGATTTCAATAGAAGCCTAGATAATATCCACAAGATACTGTGTTTCTAAAATATCTAATTAAAGATGTGTAATAACGTCATAATCGCGTAAGAGCGGTTGTATGAAAAACAGTGAAATGTATGTCGAGTTGCAACCCCTTAAATATTATGAACAGAAATTTGCTTCCTCATCTATGATATCATTAGAAGATCAATTTTTAACATTATCTTCTAATGAGTGAAAATTGTGCTTAGAATCGTCCAAATATTATAAAATTTAAACATTTGCAAATTGGCTCTTAATACTAACCTAATGTATTACGTATAATTATATGATTTGAACCAATGATTTAAAAATTATAAAAATTAAAAAAAATAGGCCAATAAGGGCACTTATAAAACATCAGAAGCTAGTACACGGCTCCAATTGGTCGATACCTATGGAGAAGAACCGGCAAACTCCATGGTTACTCTTAAATCGAGATAATAATATGCTCTCCTATTAATAGTGAGAAATGTATTGGGAGTAAAAGTGAAAATAGTGAAAAAATATTCATCAATATACTGATAAGTAACGATTACTTTACTTTAGTCTGAGCGGAGATGCGACCATCTGCGCTATCTGTACTTCTTAAAAAAATTGTTTGGTGATACTCGTAGAGTAACAATTTATTTGTTCTCAGAAAGGTATATTTCTAGATGATATTTATTTTACAAAGCGGTTTTGAAATTCACTTTTTCACGTATTTTTTTCCTCCTGTTGAATTAAATGAGGCCGGCTAAATCACACACTTAGAAAAAATAATTTATCGTTGTATACAAGTTTTGAATGTTTGATGTGCTATGTATTACATGCCCTAGAATGTCAAAAAAGTGTGTAAATTATCTTTAGTATAGCCCCTTACCCCTAGGCTATACCAAAGATAATTTATAATCGTAAACAAATCTAACAGAACTCGACATTCGCAATTAGATTAATCTAGTCCAATACATTAATCTTGATCATTACAGATTAGCTCAGGATTACAGGTGAAAATGTTTTATTCTGAAATTAAATTGAATACCTTTTATACGCAAATAAAAGTGCTCGTACACAAAATATAGTATTAAACATTTGCTCAGTGCATATATTCCGACGGATGAATTCAATTTCCATTTGTTTTTTACGGAAACGATTTTCAAATACATTCATGTTAGACGGACAATGCATTAATGAAGTTGATCATTTATTCGGCACACTATAGTGCTTTTTGTGGAACATGGGATTTAAAATGATTTGAACATTTTCGACGATGGTTTTAATAGTAAATAAGGAATCAAATATAACTTTAAATAACGCTTAACTGGTAACCTTATTTTACCTTTGAGTGGGAAAATCATTTAATGACAAATCCCGCTCTTGGGCGGGGCGAGAGAGAGTGTCAGACCGTTACTGACTAAAAACCCACTCATGTTCCTTCTTTGCCTTCATCTCGGGGCCCCGGGCTTCGCTTTCACACTACCCGTCGCTATGGGAACCTGGTGGCTTTGTATAGTACAAATTATTCACATAAATGTATCTTCTTTCTTTCTTTATTGTTATTTTTTTTCAAATTGTTGACATGCTCGCGCTGGACTACTTACTAACCTGATGAAAAGCGACGATATGGTCGACGATGGAGCACGCTTGCCTAAAATTAACCTATTCACTCTTGACTGAAAGGTACTAAGATTGTAGTTATCAGGAGACACAGACTCTGGTAGGGAATTCCACTCATTAGGTACGCAAAACGTTTTGTGCGCATGGGCGGGATATCCACCATCTACCAATGGCACATTGCAGTACGTATGGTGGCTATTTATATTAGTGAAAACTGCATCAAAATCAGTATCGTGGTTTAGGAAGACTTAGTGGATAAACAGACAGATACGGAAAGCAACTTTGTTTAATACTACGTAAAACTTATTTTTAACCAAAGCTAGGATCAGCGTATAAGGACTTTCTGTCTATAAGGACTTCAAAATTCTAAGAATAAAGCAAATATAATAATTATATCATCTCTCAAGATTTTTCCCTACTAGATGAGGATGCGGCCAAATACCCATGTTTTACATGGAGCGACTCCTTTTCAGAGCTTCACAACCCAGTTACTGGGCAATATGATACTCCTGGGATAGACTGATGGTAAAACTGTCTGGCATAACCTGTAACGACTGTCAAAGATCTACGAATGACAACTGGGATCAACAGCTTTACGTGCTTTCCGAATCACGGAGTAACACTAATATCCTAGATAAACTTAAGTACCTACATATGAATTGAAAATTTCACTTTGGTACTTGTTCGGTTTCAAGCTCACAACTGGGCCATTACGACACAACATCATTATTAATACACATACTTAAAACTCACTTTTATCTCTACCGCTTTTAGGCACGCAATTTTCTGTTTTTCGCATTAGTGCGGAAAAGTTCGCGCGCTCGCCCCCGCCACGATTGTATTTATCGTATCAGGCTGGGTGCTAAGCGACTCCTACGAGTCGCGCGTCAATCGCCGTTTATTTATATCTTCGTAAGTGTATTGAAAAACGTCCTTTGATACACGTGGAAATTTGTCACTACAGCACACAGCCCCATAACACCCACGCCTACGGCTCGTGCGAATTCCGCCTCTGTCGCAATGACCATCTTTCTCCACTTCTATCAAAATGTACTATTACAAATAAACCCCATACTTTGCAAAAAAATCTCGATTCAATGAATTTTATAATGAAGAAATCCAAATTTAATATTTGGAACCGGAAGAACAAATATTTTTTTTATATATATATCTATATCTTCGGCCTTTACAACATCATTGGCATGCATATCCATGGCGCGAAACTAGAATAAATACTGCTTTTATCGATTAAATTATATGCTTAAAGCGCTTCCAGTTATTATAGCTTCACGACTCGCTTCGCCAGCAATAAATCCGAGTTATAAAAATGCGAAGCGAGTCCAGACAGTTGAAACTCCGTCCATCTTTTATTATCTCCTAGTATAGTGAATGCCTTTCAGTGGTTCTCTAAGAAGTGCCCTTTTTATCATAATGTGCAAGTTTCCTTACAACCGCTTTTGTCTCTTAGATGTTTATTTCGTAATGAAATGTTGACTTACATTTATTTGGTTGGTTTCTTATGGAGGTATGTCTAGAATTGGTCGTCCCTTATAAATGTGCTTATTATTTTTTATTTTCTTGAGGGATGTTTTTGTGAGTGATGCTTGGCTTGTGGTTTTAGGAAAACAAAACAAACGAAAACGTTCATGTTTTTGTTTGATAAGTTAAATACACTTTAAGGAAGGACAAAGGCCGTATCAAACATGAATGCAGGAAAAGCGAGACAACAATTCTAAACAAAATGGCTATATATGTATTTTATAATAAACAAGCTGACCCGGCGAACTTCGTACCGCCTAACAGTCAATTGATCGAAGGATGCAATGATTGAGTCCAATGTACTTGACGATCGCTGTAATTTCTCGATGATTTTGGTTGTTTCATATTTTTTTGTTTACGAGATTTTTTGATTTAATAGTTATTTGCTATTCGGGGCAGAAAAAAAAATCTAACAAAACAAAGATCATTTAAATCGGTCCAGCTATTCTTGAGTTAATAAATGGTGTAACTAACACGTTTTTTTTTTGTGTATAGATGTTATTCTTCAACTGGAAGTCAATAATATTCTTGCATGAAAATTATTTTCATAAATCAAAATACTACGGTCCAACAATTTAACAGACCTATGAAGTTTCACAATAAACCTGAGTACAGAATGCCTTTTGGCAACATTAGTGCAGGTGGCTGCGACACTTAATTGCCCATATATTTTCTCACTCTCTACCTATAGGTACGTGGCCAGTGTATGCAAAATTATGTAATGGTTTTTTTTTAACAAATAGCATTTTAAAAAGTTAGTACTTTGCTTGTGGTTTTAAAAACCTATTTACCTACTGCTTTTGAATTTGATGTTGAAGATTCTATGTTAACGCAGATATATATTATTATAAATTGTTATGATATTAATTTTAAATTAAATTTAAGTTCAGAAGCCGTGTTTCCAATTTTGTTTGTTCATGTTTTGTCAGCGACTTCTGAAGTTATTTTTCATTAATATTTTTCGTTTTTATTTTTAGAAGCCGGTCGTATTTTTTTAGACAAAACTTTATTCTTATTCACTTTTTAGTTACTGTTCTGGTACACCATAACTAAAAATAAATAGTAATCACGTTGAGTGGTAAGGTTCTTAAAGAAAATTGACAAATGAAATATAAATTATGGGACTAAAAATCTTCAAATTGGTTAAATTTAGCGAAGAGATTGCAGAACAAGATACAAAAAAAAACTGGGCAAGTGCGAATCGGGCTCGTGCACTGAGGGTTCCATATAAACTTACCTATGAAAACAGTTCAATTCCGCAATTGAGTTACGAAGATTTTTCCGAATCGCATTTTTTTGTGAGTTAACTACAAATTTACAGCTTTCAGAATTTTTCCTATACTTGTGCTACGAGACCTTTTTCATGCCAAATTTTAGGATCCTATGTCAATGGGAAGTAACCAGCTATGAATTTTGATGGCCTTGAGAGTGTCGAAATACACGTTTTTTGCGACATAAACGGCCGTATATTTTTTCCGTTAACTCCGAAGTTTGATTTTTTCAAGGGACCGCAGACCTGAGTAGCATAAATAGCATAGCATAATTAGCCTTTTAATGTTCTTACTGCTGGGACTCAGGCCTCCTCTCTCTAGGAGAGGGAATGGGCTGTAATCCACAACGCGGGCCCAGTGCGAATAGGATAGACCTGAGTATATGGTTTTAATTTCAACTCGATACCTCCACGCGTTTCCGAGATAAAGGGTCTTGACAGACAGACGAGACAGACCAAGAGACAGACAGATAACAAAGTGACCCTATTAGGATCCTAATATCTTATTTCAAAAAACCGGTGTTAATACACAAATGTGAGCAGCAAACTATTCATTGGTTTCCTCAAAAGAAAACATAGCGTTTTTTTTTTTGTTTGGTCTAACCTTGCGTTTATTGCAAAATCTAAAGTGCACATGTGACAGGAATTGGACCCAAGCGACAATACACGTCACAATATGCATAGAAATTCTCGTTTGCTTCGAACATTTGTGTACCGTGAAGAACTTTGTAAACTTGAAACTGCACAAGTTGAAATCCTTGTCTTATACAATGGTTTTATGAATTTAAACAAAATCGATAAATTTGTAACTTTTGTTCGCCAAACGGGGAACTTTGAGTTCTGGTTTGAAGAATTTAAGTATAAATCCTTGATCATTTAACCTCTAGTGACCGAATGACGGATATTTCTCGTCATAATTTTGTTAAGAAATTGGAGTATGAAGCAGCGTAGTGAAGCGGGTCGGGTACTGAATTTTGGTAACATTTGCTGATTGACTGGACAAGACTATGCAGAGATGCTACGTAATCTTAATTACGTCTCTGTCCAAAGGGGTGACATATAATGAGCTTTTGTATTCAGGTATGTTAACAGCAATCTAGCGATGCGATATCTTGATAATACTAGGTTGGTGCCCTTGAGTATATTGAAAAACAAGCCCAGAGAATTGGCAATGATGCACTGATTTGATTGAAGCACCGGCTGGGTTGCGGGTTGTTCCCAGACGTCCATCATTCTATTCTTTTTTATTTTCCACCGAGTCTATGAAAAAAAAACCTTGTTTTAAA
This sequence comes from Mythimna pallens, assembly GCA_961205895.1. Taxonomy (NCBI): domain Eukaryota; kingdom Metazoa; phylum Arthropoda; class Insecta; order Lepidoptera; family Noctuidae; genus Mythimna; species Mythimna pallens. Next base: position 8,101,255 of record OY540831.1, on the reverse strand, counting down.
TGTTCCTACATCAAGTCCCAACGGGTCCACGAGATTTGTTCAAAGGACAGCGAGTGAAAACCATTTCTTGTCTGTCTTAATCAGTTTGTAAGCCTCGGGAAACAAATAGTTACTAACTACGATTATTTTGATTTACTGTGGTAATTCTGAAACTGTGATTTATAATGCTTAGGTCTATTTTATTGTAAAATTAAAATTATTTACTGTAATTGATATAATTTTTTTTTTCATGGTTATGTCCATTCACCTCTTTGGAGACATGCGTGGAAAAGTTTATCGTTTCATAAGTACTGCGTATATGAAATAAAAATATTCATTGTCTTTTATTTTATAGAAATATAAATAATAAATATTATCCCTTATCAAAGCTTTTACTGCGGACTGTACCAAACATTCTCATGGACTCGTAGGGAAAGAAAATATTTAGTATTTTAAAATGTCGTGCACTCATCATCTTCCTGCCCTTGTCCCGTCTTATTTGGGGTCGGTGCAACACGTTTTTTCCCTAAATTCTATCCTGTCAATAACTTCCTTTTCTTTTATATCACTGTTCACACAATCCATTCATATTTTCTTTGGCCTCCCTCTCCCTCTCCACACATCCACATGACGTAAAATGACGTGCACTCATTTGAGGATGGACCTTTGGGACAACCCAGGTTGCTTACCTATCGGTTTTCTATCGATTAAATTTCGGAGACTGCGTACTGCGTTGGAATTCCATATTTTATTTCCGGCAAGCCAGTTCCATCACCGGACTTCTAGACGTTTAGCCATCTCACTTATGCGCGCAAAAAGTTTTAGGAACACATTCTATGTTCGTTCAGCTAAAAATTCTAATTTTCCACCTGCTGCTGTCTGTGTTTTCTGATTTCTTCAATGTTATACTTATTCGTTTGTGCTCCTAAGTCGGCCACATCATCGCTTACGGTGAAATAGTGGTCAAGCGCGAGTCTATCTAAAAACATTAAATTGAACATTTTTTAACTTTGCCTAAGATGCCTTTTTTTAAGGTGGGAAATCATCCAATGACTTCTCCTGCTCTAGGGTGGTACGAGAGGGCGTGTCAGACTTTTATTAAATAAAACCATACCTATGTTCCTTCCTTGCCTAGCGTTTTAGGACCCCGGGTTTCCCTTTCGGAATTCAACACACGGCTCCTGTAGGCTTCGGCCCTGCTGGGCCCCTACGGTTACCTCTGACGATGCGGTAGTCAGTGACAGCTCACCATTAGGTGGTCTATCCATCAAACGTACAACTTTTTCTTCTTCTCAAAAAGGACGCCAGAGTTCATGAATGAACGGTAAATTATTAATACAGGCAGGTACATAGAAAAGGACCGACCTAAACATTATTCAACGTTAATAAATTATTTGTAGCAGGCCGTTTACATTCAGAGAAACAGTTTTAACATTGTTAAGCTAATGTTCTGCCGCTGGCAATTTGCCAATCTTGTATACACCTATGTATCTTTGATGATATTAGTTTACAACATACTCTGTACAAGTAATGTTATGTTAGAGTTGATATTTTTTTGTTTCCTGAGGATCTAAGTTTTTAAGGATTACTAACTTATCATAAATTGTGTTTCGATTATTTGGACTTACCAAACCACAAAACTTAAATTATTTGGTGATTATTTGGGATATGTCGGTAGCCTATTTAGTCCTTGACCTCCCAAGGTCGACCGACGACCTGGTGACGGTCGCAGCAAAGCGATGGTTGCGAGACGCACTGGACCAGTCCTTGTGGCGATATTTCGGAGAGGCCTAAGTTCAGCAGTGGACCTATTACGGCTGAAATGATGACGATCAACCAATTAATCAATACTTATATTTCCATAATACAGGTAAGAATAAAAAGGTGTTACATATAAATATATTAGGAGCGCTGTACTATGACCTAATATGATGTGTAAATTTATTATTTAATTAATTTTATCATTTAATTCTAACAAACTAGACAACAATTATTGAATCAAGATTAAAGACATTTATTCACATTAAAAGTAGTATGTCATAGGTAAATGTATAAATAAGAAATGTCTAGAGGATTATATACATATGTGGCATTAAACAATGAAATAAAAACAAAGTCGATTCAAAGACTTTTTGACTGGCCTGTTGGTCTAGTGGTTAGTGGCCCTGATTGCTATGCCGGAGGTCGTGGGTTTGATTCCCACCCAGGATAAATGTTTTTGTGATGAGCATGATCATTTGTTCTGTGTCTAGGTGTAATTTATCTATAATATGTATGTTTTTAGAAATATTTAAGTATGTTTATCAGTTGTCTAGTACCCATAACACAAGCTCTGCTTAGCTTGGGACTATACGGCGTTGTGTGAAAGATGTGTAAAAAAATAAATAAAAAAAAAAACATTATTACATAATTATAAGGTTTCTGTCAGTAATATGATAAAAAGTCTTAACAATTTTTTAGGGTTTCCTACCTGCGTACGTGCTCAACAGATTTCATTTAAATACTTACTTCTGATCTCGTCATTAGCTTTTTCCAAAGAATTGTAATCCAGTCTCTATACAACCAAATGCACTTTTTCCCGAATCAAAAATTACAAGGATGGAGTGCCATAGCTGAGAGAACTGCGAAATGGTTTGAAAAAGTCACTACAGCCTTGAAACGGAACGGGCAACTCAAGGAACACGCGTGGGTTTCAGTTAGTAAATATTTTACACTCTTTTTCCCATACAGAGCGAGAAGGAACTTGTTGATTTGCAACGCAAAAAATGTGGAGCGTCATTAACTACTAAAGGTAGTAAAATTACGCTCCATTTTTGAATTGTATTCGTAAGCATATGCTCAGAAATCCCATTAAATAATAATAAACCACTTCTATCTCCAATTTTTATCTATTTACATTCAGTACAAATCAAGCAAAAATTCAAACAAAGGTATAAAAACGATTGGACCGTACAAAAAATTCGTCCTATCTTTTTGTTCTAACGGAGGCCGAAATAAATTTGCATCCCAGGCCAATATTGTCTATTTCCGTCACAATTCTGCTTGCTAATCGAACCGTTGATAATGTGAAATACCTTCGGAAGCGAATGATACGAGTTCTTGTATGTATATTATTTTTGTAAATTGATAACAGCTATACGAGTTTATATCCAAGGTTAAGCAATACTTGCTAGGGTCGGTCTGTGGATGGACAGCCAACTTAAGCCCCTTTCTTCCATTTAGTGCCATAAAACAGTAACTTTCTGAAGCCTACTCCTCGGTAACAGCTGAATTAATAAATAAGAAGAAAAAAAATATAGATTCATAAATAACATTATTAACATATGATTATCTCGTATGACTAATATTTTCACCAAAAAAAAAAAAAAATAACAACATTATATTTTTTCGCTTGTTTTCCCTACTCGTTTCAAACGGCTTTGATCTTTACAAATATGTTTACACAAAAAAATTGCTGGTTTAGTGTTCTTCAGAATATACATAGCATATGTAAATCAATCAATATTTCGAAAAAAAAATGGTTTTAAAGGTTAGCAGGGCTCTATGCGAGCGTAGGCGACAGTACAAGTGTGTGTGCATTGGCCATCCGGCCAAATGTTCAAGGCAATATACGCCTTAACATACCGAGAATTTCCTCCGTACTATGGAAAACACGTTAAGCCATTGGTCCCACCTGTTATTTGTAGATCTTTGTCGTTACGGGTAGTCATCGATGGACAGTCGTCGGTGGTCCTTCATGCCCAAAGGTTGACAGGTGGAGCTTACCTTATGACATCAACTCCACATATTATGCACAATTACTAGTGCCATAAAACAGTAACTTTCTGAAGCCTACTCCTAGGTAACGGCTACAGATTAGAAAAAAAATACTATAGATTCCTAAATAACATAATTAACATATGTTTTTATTTTGTATGACAAATACAAAGCCAAAAAAAAAAACGACATGATATTTTTTCGAATGTTTTCCCTACTCTTTTCAAAGTAAAAATGTTTAGTAATACGGTTTTACGTACCAATATTAAGAATGGCCTCTGAGAATGACTTTTGACTTTAATTTGATTATCACCTTAAAAGTATATTCTGAATTATGACTGATAATAATTATTCTATAAATAATAATTATTCTGTAGTCGCAGGCTCTATGACAGATTGTTATTAGATCTAAAAGATATTTGTTCATGTCATCACAAAACAATTTGTGAAATCTCCAATAAAATCGACATTTCTACTCAATATAAAAACGCTTTCAACGTTATTTAAAGTAATGCTAAACAGGCATTTATTTAAATATTTACTGTCAAAATTAATTCAAAAAATCTGAATTGACAAGTCGCATATTTGAATGTAAATCCTTGAGTCTATTGAACAAATAGTATCTAAGTATTTTTAATCTCGTTTCGATAAAATCAAAAACCTTTTTAGCACAAAGGCGTAGCGTCACCACAAAATATTTCCCAAGTAACTGCGAAATACAATTCACAGTTCCCATCCCTTTGGCGTTTTATCTATTCAAATATTTCTTTTACAACTACGTAAGTATCAAATATAGACGAGGGCAAACGAATATAAAGCTGTCAAGCCTCCGTCTAAAAAACTCAATAAGATTCCAAAATAAAAATCTTGAGACAGTATAAAAAATGTCGGGGATTTGTAGAAATAAAGATAAGTAACGTCAATAGCAGGTCACGTTCGACCGAAACTGCTTGTTCCACCAAATAAAAACTCTGACGCACTTGAAAAACCAAAATACTCTAAAACACCGAGCACCCTAAAAGTCTAAAATTAACATCCCCTTAATAAACACTCCACCTTTATCTAAAATGAGTTTTACTCCACTATTCATAAAGTTTATTTTTGTCCGTAGTTCCACGTACGGTGTTAAAGGAGAGGTATGAGAGTGCCCCTGAAGAGGACGAGGTTGCTCATGACGTGTCTGATCTTGAGCACGATGAAGTTGGTAAGTGCTTTTTATTTTTTTGTAGATCTATTAAGCCACCAGATGCCTGGTACTTGGCAGGAGAAGCTATTCAGAAGCTATATTTAGATAGCAGTGTTAAGAGTCAATAGGGCTCACATCAGTGAATACGACGTATTTGTATCTCAACTCAAACAACTAAGAAAATGGAAGAAATCCTACCCTGTTTTTCCTTGCGAACATATTTATTATGCGTATACTAAGGAGTGGAATTCTGATAGCTAAAACTTAGGGATATTTAAGTCAAGAGTAAATAAGTTACTTCTAGACAACCGTGCTCCATCGTCAACCACATCATAACCCGTCAGATGAAATAGTGGTCAAACGCGAGCCTATCAATAATAAAAAATATAGTAGAAGAAAAATCTATTTTCTTGTAAAAGAAATATTCTAGTCGAATAGTTTTCGAGTGACGATAAAATACAAAAAATAACGATTTAAGCTTTATGTCAGTATTTTCAACATAATGAATGGACAGCAACATGCTTAGTTGTGAATTTTGCTGATAACTTTAACGATGGACTTTGTCTGGCAGGCTGAGATAGCGAACTATTACTTGGCAGCAAGCAGTAAGACTCTTAGGTGACGCGTCTCTTTAGTACTTTAGCCTTAAGAATATAAACGATGAAACTATCGTATATTTTATCAACAACAGTATCTTGTGGTTTTGCGAGTGACTGAACAATAACGAACTAACTGAAGATAAAAATTAAGAATGATATTTTGAATGCAATTTTCTTAGGCGGTGTATTAAGTATGAAATATTTTTGAAGACGTATTACGTGTTATACTTTTTTATTTTTTAAGGTGGTAAATCATCCAAATGACTTCTCGCGCTCTGGGTTTAGCGAGAGGGCATGCCAGACTTTTACTGACTAAAACCACACCTGCATCCTTCAATTACACTTTGCGTTTTAGGACTACGGGTTTCCCTTTCAGAAAATTCTCCACGGTCCTAGCTAGCGTCCGGGCCCCTACGACTTGCCAACATCTCCTTGAGGAGCACGAGGATCACTTCGCGCTTTTGACGACTGGGTTCGATCCGGTTAATTACCGAACAGCCGGACGGCGAGCTACTCAGTGCTCGACGTCCGCAAGCCCGCGTCTACCGTGGCTTGTAGTCGGGGTCGGAATTACGGCGGCTAGGGTGTGAGGACCTTCGTTCCCTCACGCGTGCAGCCTCCTCCTTCGCTAGTATTACTGCTTCGCAGAAAGAGGCGACCGCCTACCATTCCTTCTGAACCACGGCCCGACGCGAAAGGTCGCTGCCACCAATTGCCTCCACGAGGACACGGCGGTGCTCCGCCCAAGCGGGGCACACCTCCACCGTATGCTCCACCGTGTCTTCTGGGTGCTCCACACAATGATGACACCGAGGCGTTGCTTCCACCTGAATCCGATGCAGGAACCTCCCGAACTTGCTATCTCCGGTGAGGACATGCGTCATGCGGTAGGTGAGGTCGCCGTGTTGCCGTTCCAGCCACTTCTCAAAGGCGGTGTATTAAGTATAAATATTTATGAAGAGCACTCGTTATTGTATATTGATGTAGTAAAATATTACGTGTCATACGTTACATTGTGGATGAAGTCTCGAAAACATAGTGTGTAGATGTAGATGGCAAAACTAGTTTTTTTTTGCCAAGTTCAATTCCTTACCTGGTCTTGTATTATTTTATTAATAAGGCCTCGGCAATACCGTCCGCTGATACTGTCATTAGATCCCTACGTGAGCAGGTAATAAGACACGTGGTGCCGGATGGAAGGTGGGGTATGGTCCACTGAAGATCGGAACCATCCCAAAACCCCACCTGTGGAGATTGTCTTTGCTGTGCCCAACCTGGGTGCGGAGTCTGTTTAAAGTTTTCCAGGGTTGTCATGACTACGTATGCCTAAGTGAGAGGCTCTCGGACGGCTCGATGACATCATCAAGAGAAAATCGCACAATTTTGAAGTTAGACAATACAATTTAATCATCAAACAAAAACTGTTCCAAGCCGACCTTTGGGTACCACATCCGCAATCACACACAATCTAACTAACAGCAACAATCAAAATAATAGCCATACAACCACATACAATAAACCCTTTATGCCGAAACACTTAAACAAATGACGATCATCAGGGTTTCAGGGCCATATCTAAAAGATGTAGAGAGGAAAAACAGTCTATAAAGCCTGCCATTTGTTGGTTCCACTTTTTTTTTTGAGAGTCAATCATAAAATAAGCTCGTCAGCGGAGCAAGACGGGATGTCAGACTTTAAGTTACTAAAACCCAGTACCATCATTTACCATTTGCGTTCTAGGTTCCTCTAGCAGGCGTCGGCCGTTATGGGCTACGTCAATTATGCTTACGTCTCTTTGAGGCGTACGTGGACCAAAGTGAGGCGCCGTCGACCCGGCCCTGGTCTTTTTTCGGACGGCAAGCTTTGTTGTTTCCACCTACAATCCGTCTGGCCTCAGTAATCGCTACTTTGTTCGACAGCGATAGCTTTCATAAAGCCAAAACGTCCACCTACTAACCAGTAGGTGGTGTTGGTGTAACTTATGATTATGAGTTTCACTCATTTATAGTCTCAATGTTCTATATCACACCATGTGTATTGTGTAGGTACACCGTGACCGATTTATTTACTTATGACACAAATCTACGAAGCTGGCTCAGGTTGGGTTGTTCAGAACTTCAGATCGACCTCTATCTAGGTACGGCAGATAACCTTAAAGTTCGATGTTCCCAACGATGTCTTGAATGGCCCGAAGTGTGCGCTGTTTATTGCCGGCCCATAAAGGTGTTGCGCCATAAAGTTTGTAAGGATAATTCAGAATGTAAGGTAATCTAAGGTGGAGTATAAATTTTCGCTGTCAAGCGCTATCGTTGTTCACGGTTTTAAGTTTTGAGCTACTTAAGCGCGCTGTGGTTAGATGCTACGTGTAAAGTTCAGAGTATGTTGCTATCAGGGGAAGTGTTTAAAACTTTGCAATCTAGTGTTCAGCCAAAGCGGGATAGGTCATATTTATTTTAGGTGAGAGACATTATACGTAAATTGCAGGAAGTTTACTCTCCTGACTCCTGATTAAAAAATTTCATTTCTTCGTAAAGAAGACTAGGCACTTATAGATTTACTTTTTGACGCGTATGGCCATTTGAGTCAATTTATAATTCATAACTATTATTTTTAATGATTATTTTCTTAAATTCATTAAAATCATTTGTGGGGTTTCTATTTTCATTTTAATTAGTATTTAATACAATTAATACATCATTTGTTCCATTATAGTGAAGTGACTCCTTTCTCAAATATAATCGATCGATTTAACACAACACATTTATTATTTTCATTTAACTATTTCTTTCGTTAAAAAACTATTTCTAGGCAAAAATAAAACAATTCATATATAATCGATAATGTTATAACGCCGTCAGTCAATTTATGTGTCACAACACTATTCAATGAAATGTCAAATAAATCGTGTTTTCTGTTTACTGTTGTTACTGTTTATTGTTTTTAGCTTTTCTCTACTAACAAATATATGTATGTGTCGGGTGGTGTTTTAGGATTCTTCCACGTTCATTTAGTACATCGAGCGATTTGACTCTTTTTGTGTGCGCGCAGTGAATTGTTAGAATGTTTTTACGTCCATGGTGATTTGATCTAGACTTAAAACAATATGTCACGCTATGTAACTGTTCTCTTTTATTAGCAAATCCACTGCCTAGTCGCCAAATCAGAGACGCAACTGATTCTATGTCCCGAAGGCAGGGTTTCAAAATGAATTGTTTTGAGATGTAACATAACCTCAATATTCAACTTTTTTTTTCATAAACCCCATAATAAATCACTTTGAATTTAACCTTGTTTTAAAGCTTAACATTACCCCTTTTCTGTATCTAATTTTCACTACTATACTGTGTAAAAAGTTGCGCAACCAACTTTCATAGTAACTTGCTCAATCTCCTTTGAATTTAGAACAGTCACTGATGCATTGCATTATGTAGTATTCTTAAAGTTGTAATAACGTTAGTATCGATTTATAATTATTTATATTTTTGAAAAGTATACTTACTTATTTCTTATAAATTAACATAATTTTAGAATAAGGAGAAATTTAGAGTTATTTCTAAGCGTTTTTTAGTAGTGATATGGTTACGAAATGTTTTTTTTTTCTATAACAATATATAACAATATAATATTCCACAACTATCACACAACGCCATCTAGTCCCAAGCTAAGCAGAGCTTGTGTTATGGGTACTAGACAACTACTACACACACACATCCACACATACAAAAATAATACTAAACTACTACATACTACTACATAATGCCACTACAACACTCCTACTACTACTATTAATCTGCTACTATATAATGTGTGGATATTCCAGACATTATCGAATTCCTCCGAAACGGTTTACTGATTTTTATGAAATTTTTCGGTGCATATGGTAGTTCCAAAAATGGGTCGTAGACAATTCTATACTCGCCTAACCCCACCCCCCCATTTTTTTTTGATTATTTATATGACAGAACAACGTTTGACGAGTCAAGCCTAGTAATAATAATTATGATGTATAGAAGGAAAAAAGATATTTAGCGTAATTATCATCTAAATTATGGTGTAGACTGCTACATTCGTCCCTGTCAAGAGGTGGGGTAGGCGAGTCCAGGGTTTTGCCTCTAGCTCGCGGGATCAGATGGCACTCGCAACAAAGGGCGCTTCACAGAGCGTGTATTTAAAATATACAAGGTGATCATAAATTCGCGGGGAATCACACTCACCACTGCTTACCATCAGGTGGGATCGCAGTCAAGCACTAGTTTATACTGAATAAAAAAAAAAAACTTGGGACCGCGGTACAGAGAACGATCAAAACATTTTTTATGGTTGACCACTATCGCACCTGATTGAAAGCGACGATATGGTCCGCGATGGAGCACAATTGCCTAGAAATAACCTGTTCACTCTTGACTTAAAGATCCAGGATTGTAGATATCAGGAAACACAGACTCCGGCAGGGATTCCACTCCTTAGCTGTACGCACATAGGTACAACACCATTCATTACGTTAGTACGAAGAGATAGAACGCAAGACAGGTACTTACTATTTGTGCTTACTGTAAAAATACTAAGACTCAACATTTTAACTTTACTTGTACCACCTATAAACTGCCTATAAAGCTTTAAAGGACTAAGAATTATTACCTTAATACAGTTTAATCCCGTTTATTCTAAACCGTGAGGAAATGTTTGACAAAATAAAGAGTATTAGGGCGACTGCGATAAATTAGCGGCACAACCGTCACCAGTAAAGGGTTTCTGGTAGCAGGTTTATGACGTAGGATTAAAATAACCATTCACTTCACAATCACTTTTATTTCACAGTACATATAACTAAGCGATTACAGACTTAGGTGTATCTAGTCCGAAAAAAACCATCTCATTAGGAGCGTCCGAACTACACGACGGATCACCCAAGTCCGCCATCTGTAAACGTCGCCCCACCAAATCAAAGTCAAAGTCAAAGTCAAAGTCAAAGTCAAAAGTTTATTTCACATAGGCCTACATGGGCACTTATAAAGCGTCAGAAGCTAGAGCACTTGCACACGCAAATGATTCCGCTTACGTTTTATTTATTTTTTTATTCTTGATAGGTTCGCGCTTGACTGTCTACTACGTCACAGCGTTTCACCCCATTCCGGTACTTATTAAGGAATCAATAGTGTCTTATTATCGTTAAATTGTCATACTCGTCGACAAGTACAATATCTTACAAGCCAGACTTTCCGGTAAAATGAGAAATGTGTTTTGAAACTTCGTTCCTTATAACTTGGTAAAACTTGTTACAGTATAAAATAATGGTAGATATCTTCCGTATATTGATAAAATACGAAGTAATTATGAATGTTATTTAACTACAGAGGTACAGAGGAAGGTGGTTTTTTAGGGTTCCGCAATAAAATTGTTAAAAATTCATTTGTAGTTTGGGAGTTTGTTTACATCTCTGCTTTTTTTTGTATGTAACTGTTTTATGCAGTTTGAAGTAGGTACAAGAATTATGAGCGTAGTTTTGAAGGTAGTAAAAGAATAGTTACTGATTTTGTTAAAAGTTGGTTTTCTTATTGAACTAGCTGCTGTCAGCGACTTTCACCACGTGTTAGTAAAAAAATATCTCAAGTAAACTTATTACCGAGATAAAAAGTCTAATGTATCCAGGACATAGTCTACCCATATACTAAGTTTCATCGATTTCCGTTCAGCCGTTCGAGCGTAAAGTAGTAGCAAACACACATACAGTTTTTTTTATTTAATAGCTAAGTATTACAAATTAACTAGCTTTTATCCGCGAGTTCGTTCGCGTAGAAATTGGAAATAATTGTAAAGCGTATAAGTACATTAGGAGGCTGTTTAAGGTACATCCCGCTGAGAAGTTTAACTCAAACCATTTGCTGCTAAATATTGCAATAGTATTAGAATCTATTACATCCATATTCTAATGGGAAACAAAATGAATCTGTTCTGTATCAAAAACCAAAATACAAACAAAATTGTCAAAAAATTAAAAGCCAGTTTAAACATTTGTATGTTGACTACCTAGCAGCTTTTCCGGTGTAGTATAGCTACTACTAAAATAGCTAAAATAGCTTCTACTACACTACACCGGACCCCTAATTATTATTTTATTATTTCTTTCAGTTTCGTTCCAAGTTACATTCTAGGGTTTTTAAAATGTCAAAACGGACCTTTTATTTTTTTACGAGTTTAGAATAAACTTGGCATTAGCTAAATGCAAAACTGTCTAAGGCTAAAAGGAAAAAAGCTTTAAGAATTTAAGAAGTCTTCTTATTCTGCTGCCCCTATCCAAAGTCAAAGTCAAAGTATTTTATTTGTTCCAAAAATACTTTGACTTTTTAATCATCGCCCCACCCTAGAAATTACTCGTTCCACGTGTGCCTCAAGGAGATGTCAGTAAACCGTAGGGTCCCAGCAGGGTCGAAGCCTACCCGGCTAAGGATCTGCTTCTGCAAGGAAGACTCGGCTCTAGTATGAATAGCAACAAAGGAACAGGAGTGGGTTTTTGCTCAGTAAAAGTCTGACACGTCCTCGCGCTCCGCCCAAGAGCAGGGGATGTCATTGGATGATTTTACCACTTAAAAAAAGCCTAGGAATTACTCCTGTAACATAGGTGCGCGCACAAACGTCTAAACTCACATACACAAGACACCCAGACTTGGAACATATTATATATCCTTTCAAATATTTGTTAAAAGCATTCTACTCATAGTGCAGCAGACAATCGCTCAAACACTGCGCTAACTATTCCGTTTGATGTCGGCGCAGTCTTCTTCTATACCTTTCTATTACTCGACTGAAGATTTTATGACTAAAAAATTTACCTAAATATTTGACATTACCTATGAATCATACTTTGTCTCCTAGACGTTATTAAAATTTCGACTTATATAATTAATATCTCTTATAAATTACAATAATTATTGCTCAATTAATTTCAATAATTTGTGATCTAAATGACAAATAATGTATACCCATAATTTTACAAACCATATTTGTACGTCGGAAACAGTAGAATATTATAATCATAATATAAGTATATGCACATAACAACTTTGTACAATATTATGACAAATAAATAAATGTTTTTCTATTCTATTGAGTCTTTATATTGGGAATCCTTTATAACCATGATATTAATTACACCCATGCCATTCATACATCGGACTACTAGACGTACGGCGTTGCGCCATCGGTACATAGTGGACAGCCCACCCATACGTACAAAGCGTTTTGGGAACACATTCATAATGCGTACAGCTAAGGAGTGGAATTCCCTACCGGAATCTGTGTTTCCTGACAGTTACAACCTAGGGGTCTTTAAATCAAGAGTGAATAGGCAAGCGTGCTCAATCGCCGGCCACATCATCGCTTACCATCAGATCAAACGCGAGCCTATCAATAATAATAATAAAAAAACATAGTTACTTCGTTCAATTTTCACTTTCAAAAACAAAATCCAAAGAAATTATTAAAACTTCGTCCATTTTTTTGCTCCATTTTCCTAGTTAGCACAAAGAAGGAATACTTATTCATTACAACCGTCGCTAAGCACTTAAAATTGTTTAAGTTCTGGCTTTCAAGGCTCTCATATACCTCGTAACTTTATAGCTAATAAATTCTACAGTGTTAAATACAGTACAGGTTGAATGGAATGAATTATATTAACTCAAACAAGAGTCTGTATAGCCGAATAAACCTAATTGAATAACCTAGTACAGTAAATAGTTGGGGATTGTAGCGAAATGAATGTTTCAATATAATTACGTATATCTCTAGAGAATTTTGTGCACACAACACTTGAACACGAAAATATGAACGTAGAAAAACACAAAGGTTTCATTTAATATGAATATTTTGGTATTATTTATATATTATGTTTATTTATCGAGAAACACGAACACGCCCATACGCACGAAACGTTTTGGGAACACATTCATTATGCGTACAGCTAAGGAGTGAAATTCCTTGCCGGAACCTGCGTTTCCTGATGGCTATAACCCGGGAATCTTTAAGTCAAGAGTGAATAGGTTACTTCTAGGTAAGCGCGCTCTATCGTCGACCGCAGCGTCGCTTTCTATCAGGTGAGATAGCGGTCAAGCGCGAACCTAAAAAGAATAAAAAAAAAATATATCACTTTGATGCATATTTTGTACTACAACAAAATTCCAATCAACATTCAGAAGGTTGATCTTCTTAAATTGTCTCTTTTATGACCTCTGTATAAAAAGGTAAAACTGACTGAATGACATGTCAACACACGGCCGAAACTAATAAGACTAATTTAGTTTCAGCCGCATGTTGATGTTAACTATAGAATTTTGCTCAAGATTTCCTTTTGTGACGTAAGGCAGGCACTTAGAAAGAATTTTCTATAATTCACCCCCTAAGGGAGTAAGGGCGCCTTCAAATTTGCCGCAAAGTGCCGCGCGACTTCTGCGCCACACACACGCTGCAGTCGCATTGCACGCTACTTTGTTATATACATGGAATAACAAAGCAGCGAGGCGGCAGCGCTGCAGCCGCACTGCCACGCACACTTTGTGGCTAATTTGAAGGCGTCCTAAAGCGGGGATCCAGTTTGAACGGAGAAATCTACCTAAATGCAGGTGAAGCCGCTGGCCGAAGCTAATCATTACTAAAAAAATAAAAAAACTCAGGCCCATGGTAAAAGTATAGCTATTCAGAAGAAAATTTAATCCCTTCGCACTAATTCCTCTATGTTAATCTATCAACTCGAAATGCGAATTATGAGGCAAGCGTAAGATTACAATCAAAATAATTCTCGCTAAGTGTATTATCCAACATTCAAAGTGTATGAGATGAGACACAAACGAAGAAATTTGCTTAATCCGCTCTTAATTTGGACTCTTGCAATCTACGAGGATTTGTTTGGCTCCCGACAGGGCGCTTCTCTGCTTTGTCAGTGTGAAAACGGATTATAGGATAAAAGGTTTCCTCGAGACGAAGCGCCGTGACGGCTCATATTCTTACTCTATTAGTAATGTTGTTAGTACGATTTGGAAAAATGATTTAGTATCTTCCCGAAGATCGGTCCCCTATTTTCTTATTACTGTTCCAATTTCATTTTCGTTTATGAAAAAAAGGCCGTTGTTTATTGTACCATATAATTAGGGCGAAGAAATTAGAGATGAGACATCCTTAGCTGTGTCTTTGTAAACTAGATTATTGTCTCTTGCTTTAATTGGGTGTCTGACATCGGATACAACTGCGTTGTCTCCGAATTTTACACTAATAATATTATCTTTATCACAATTTATATTTATTTCCTCTCCGACCCTTTATACTTGCAAAGATGGCTGGCGGCAACGATTTAAAACTTCCCTGCATTTTCCTTCAAGATCAAAATGGAAATTTTAATATTGTCGGTAAAATTACCAGTATCTCTTCAAGGTGCGGCGTTCCGAGTTTAACTTAGTGCGGAAGGCAATTGCTTTTCTTCCTTCATTGAAATGTTCAACTTGCTGTCTTGAATCGACGTTTATTAAGTTTGGTCTGACAAGAAAAGTTGAACAAAGTAGCTGAAGCAATCGTATTATGTCTTGAACTTTACATTTTATGTTATTGAACTGATATCTTGAGTTAAGTGATGTTTTTAGTGGGTAAGAAGTATTTTCAGTGGATTTTGTGTTCGGAATATTTTTTCTCTTCGTCGTAGAGTTTAATGGTCTATCCGAATCTGGTTTCGTCTTTACTTTTACCTAACTATCTCCTGCTAGTGATGGATAAAAAGTACCAAATTTCATCAAAATCGGTTCAGTAGTTTAACCGTAAAAGCTAAATAGACAGACCGACAGACAGACTGATAAACAGATTTACTTTCACATTTATAATATTAGTATGGATAGATTATTATTTTCAATACAAAGGATATTATCGTATGTATATTCTCACTAATATGAGTGGATGTGCATAAATATGGCCTTTTATAAACAAAGTAAGACAATTAAGTATAAGACAGCACGGCTTTAGGCATACACTGTAAATTAAATATCCCTTTATAAATATTACAAACAAAGGAGTCTCATTTCACATATCTTCAAAGGCCCGCATACATATTCGCGAATTGAATTTTGCATACATTCCTGACCTTTGTCTATTCACTTTCTGCATTTCCATTGGCTGAACGATATCTCCATATTTCATTCCCTATCAATCTCGTCCGCTGTTTCTCAATATCTCAATTTATTTTTCGTTCCTTTGAAGGACCCGTCTCGCTGGCAAAAAAATCTTTTGAGGATAGTTCGTCTTTTATATTGGTGAAGTCAAAGAAAATATTGGATTTACTCAACAAAAGTTCTTTTGTAAATTGTTTTCAGATGCCGTGTTTTTGGAATTTAGTTTTTTTTTTAACTTTACACAGAGAGAATTTTTTTGATAGAAAATGTTTTAAATAAAACTAACACAATCAATTGATTTGATTTGATTGATTTTTTAAATTCTTTATTTTTACAAATGTTTATAACAACTGTTTACAAACGATCTTATTCTATTTGTAGACAAAACCTAATTTATTTTGTTACACAGGCTACCTATTGCCTTTATAAACATTAAAACATTTTGTTACTACGTGTTAATTTTACACTGATATATACTTGCATTTGGATATAATTGAGTTAGTGGTATGTGAAAGTCTTAGAATGGACCCACATAATATTAAAAATTATTTGGGTTAGATATGCTATTAGGTATTAAAATCTGCTACTATTATAATAAAATTATGAAGTAAATAGCGGGTAGTTTCGCAAAAATATCACGCATAAATATATCGTCTAGTAAGCAAAAACGAAGCACGAAGGTAATAGTGATGGGGGAGTCGATATCGATCAATTGTTTCACTTTATTAGTTCATGTATTCGGCTAACCTAAATACTAAGTTATATGGTAATAATATCGCAATTCGTAAATCATTTAGTCGACTCTTATAAATTACCCATCATATTGAACTCACAAAGGTCTTTTTCAATTTTTTGTTTTTGTTTCTGATTTTAGTTAAAAATATATTTATTGTTGTTTGTCCTGTGCGAGTAACAAATAAAGGTTTTTTCTTCTTCTTCATCAACCACAAAAAGAACAAAATGTTCCGTTACTTTCAAAGATACTCACCAGCAACTTCTTATCAGATGAGACCAACGACCGCTGGTGGGGAGAATCAGCTGTGCCTCCTGCGCCGGCTGTAGCTGCAGTTCCACCGCAGCGACCTTCGATGTCCACCAGTTTGAACATCACCAGTATCAACAGAGATGAGCCTTCAGTGTCACCACCAAGACATCATCTGCCGAAAGAGGGTAAGAAAGACCCGATTGAAATTGCTAGTCTATATATATAAAAGGAAAAACTGACTGACTGACATATCAACGCACAGCTAAAATTACTGAGTCTAGAAGCATAAAATATTGCACAAGCTTTCTTTTTGTGACGTAGGCGAGCAATAAGAGGGATTTTCTAAAATTTACCCCCTCAAGGGATAAAACGGGGGTCCAAAGTTTTGTATAGAGAAACCTACTTTCACGCGAGCGAAGCCGCTGGGAGAAACTAGTATAATATAAAAGGAGAAACTGACTGACTGACATATCAACGCACAACCGAAACTACTGAAACTAGGAGCGTTAAATTTGGCGCAAGGTTTCCTTTTATGACGTAGACGAGCTCTAAGGCCAAGGGGTAAGGGTCCACGGCGACTTTCTGTAGCGATGCTGTAGCGCGTTCGCATGGATACAATCGCGGTGCTGTAGCGCGTTAGTAGCTAGTTGGCATCTTTTCTATAGCGCTTGCAAATATGACTAACGCGCTTTAGTAGCGATGCTGTCGCGCTCTTACGAAACGCGTGACAGCATCGCTACAAAAAGTTGCTGTGGACGAGGGGCCGAAGAGACGATTTTCTAAAATTTACAGCCTAAGTATATGAAACGAGGGTCCAAAGTCTCAAAAGTCTTCAAAAGCCTGGTGACAGACAGACAGACGAACAGTGGAGTCTTATTAATAAGGTCGCGTTTTAACCCTTTGGGTACGTAACGCTAAAAAGGTTTATTATGAAAAAAAAAGTTGGATCCGTAAATAAACCACACTACCACTGCTCAGCATCTATGTCTGCTTATCATCAACCAAAAATTATGATCTAGTAAATGTGAACTCCCGGCAGAGACTAATCAACTAATTGAAATAATTTTCACGATTGCATCTGCCTACGCGTAGATTATCAATCTCTGTGATTACTTACTGGGAGTGTTAATTAATTTTAAGATGGGAAATGTTCCTACTAAGCATTTTGCATTCAACATTTTTAGATACTTCAATATATGTATAGGCACGAACGATAAGATATAAGTGTGCCGGAGATTGTTTTTAATTACTTATTCATTAAATAGGTAATAAATAACATTTATCAAAAAAAGTACAAGTAGTAAAACATTTAGTAAAAATAAAACCGTCTTCAATGTAAAAAAAACCACTAAAAAGTACAAAATAAGTTTAATTTCGGAAGTCAGTGTTTCTATAATAATTTTGTCTCTTCACTTAACACAGACTTCCGAAATCTAAGTTATTTTGCACTTTGCAGTGTTTTTTTTTTCAATGAAGTCGGTTGTATTTTTTTTTTGTGTAAAACGTTTTTAATTTACATTTTTTAGTTATGGTACCATCACTAAAAAGTATCCCTCAGCCAAACTTAAATACCTTATAGCCAGAGTGCATCTCATGACAGTTCTATACTCCCAAACACGGTTAGATTACATTAATTTATTACAGAGTTCCTGTGCCTAATTTCAGGCTTCATCATCAGATCAGTTCGATATATTTCCCTTCTTCTTTCAGACAGTCATCGACTACACGTATAACAGAGATTTTACTTATTACGACGGTTCTTTTGTGATCTTATGAAGAGTTCAGTTCCATATCTTCGAAGTTCAGATCATATTGTTATGATCTATATCTAAGGAACCAACTCGAAAGCATAACCTTTCAATAAAAATAAAAAATCTAAATCGGTCCACATTTGATTGGTGAACATTCATAAAAACAAAATACATTCAGCCAAATATAGAACCTCCTCCATTTTGAAGTCGGTTAATTAAGAACTAATCGTTTTACACATACTTCTTGAATGACAGAAGTTAAGATATATTAAAAATGTGACAATGCATGTACTTTATTGCTCGAGACTGTACAGGTAAAATAAATTATGGTTTCATAGTCAAATTGAACAAGCTAGTGAAACTTTGCACAAGCCAAACACTTACAGAGGCCGTTGACTTTGTATCCAGCTGAACTACAGCTGGGTACTTGAAATAATTGGTCTAGATTTATTTTTTTTGTCTATTCGTCATACATCAGAGAGCTTAGCCAAGTTGATAATCTTTAATCGTTAAAGCTAGTAGAAAACTTCAAATGTATGACTTTCAGATCTCAGAAATTGATCACTTGATGATATGGCCAAGTAAAACTGGTCAGATCGTTTTAAACGTTAAAGTTTGATTATATTTCAATCTTCGTCTGGCCTACTTTCTTTAGACCTTTTATTATCATTGAAATCCTACATCAATCATATGGCTAAACGAGGATTGACTTATCATCAAATGTTAACGTTATGTATATGTCGTGGCCAAATCTTAGAAATTGATAACTTCATGATAATTATGGCCAAGTAAAACTGGCCAGATCGGTTTAAACGTTAAAGTTTGATAATAATCAATGATATGGCTAAACGAGGATTGACATATCGGTTAACGTTTGACGTTTGAGGATTGACATATCAAACGTGATTTTTTGGCGTTTTTTTTTTTTACTACGGACTGTACGGTAGGTACCCTTCGTGCGCGAGTCCGACTTGCCCATGGCCGGTTTATATATAGGTATAGGTTGTTTATTTCGTACGATTAAAAAAGAACTATAGTTTTTTTCCAAATAAGTACGAACCTATTTGGAAAAAGACGATCGAACGTAAATATTGTGATCGAGTAAAATAAATACATAGACTAAATAAGAATTAAGTCTAGGTATTTTCTTCAATCACTATTTATGTAATCTGCGTTGTTTTTATTATTTGAAAGCTAATCTTACTCGAAAGACACAAACACAAAACTTACGTAATACACATCAATCATAGTTCCAATTCCGTCTACGAACAGTTTCTAGTCTAATTTATTACTTAATTACGGTATAATATTCTCATAAACTTCTCTGGAACCCACGATTATCACGTTTACTCCTAATCTCGGGTTAAACCAATCCTCAGGTATTGTTTAATCTTCATAATTTAATCTATTGTTAAGCTTAATCCCATTTATTGTCTTAATTAAATTAAATAGAAATATATAATGTTCTTTTTTTTTAAAATAACTCTCTGTATCTCAACATTAGTAATATAAAGTATTAAGTACCAGAGTATTAAGTAAAATATTAGGTAAAATCCAAAGTATTAAAAACCAGACTTCCGTCTGGTCGGAGGATCCTCTGAGCAGACGGCATTATGTCTGGTAGGCAACTGCCAAATAGATGATGTCGGGCTGTTCTATGTGTTCTAATCACGCTGAGAACTTTAATTGCGTGACGCAGGATTAGTTCTTATGTGACGCCATAGATGTCGCTACAGTATGATAAATAACAATAACATCACTCTCTTAGTTTAAACTAAGAGAGTGAGTTTCATTAATTAGTCTGAAATTTAAACAAAAAATACGTTTCATTTTTTTAATTAAAAATCTTGTAGTAAAAGTTATTTTATTGATAAACAAACGATCTGTTCAAACTTCACACGGGTGTTACAAATCTTTGAAATAATCGGTTTTTGTCTAATATAATATGAATGTCTTATACATGTAAATCTTCCTCATGTATGACTCTGTCTATTGGTGGAAACCGCATGAAAATCCGTACCATAGTTTTTAAGTTCTACCATCGGACAACTCGACAAACGGCGAGTAACTACCCTTACGTTGTTGAAACTTCAACGGTCCGGACTAAGCGTTTCGCTTCGTCGTTTATACCGCGTACATGGACTGACCGCGGACTGGAACAATTTGCCTGCTGCGGTCTTCCCGTCCAACTATAATTTAGGTGTCTTCAAGGCTAGAGTGAATAAGCTCATAATAAACTAGTGCACCTCACCATCAATGATTGCATCGCTGATTACCATGCACAAAAAGACAGGCAGACGCGGTGGGCGACTTTGTTTTGTAATACATATGCAAGGATAAGAACACTTAACCAGTACTGTAAGATTTGTGTTTACCCTTCTTTCTACCAATAGTTTCATTATTTACCTACACTGTCTTTTTAACAAAACTGAATCTCACTTTCAGCAGTAGTAAAACTAGATCAGAGTTGTATTTTAGTATCGATTTCTAAGTTAGCCTCAGAGGGGTCGCAGACTCACTGGATAATAGCAGATAGTGTTTGTAAATAATTTCAACCAGACTGAACTCGAAGCCTACTGGGGCCATGGGTAGTGTGAAAACGAAACCCGGGGCCCTGCTGGGGCCATGGGTAGTGTGAAAATGAAACCCGGGGCCCTGCTGGGGCCATGGGTAGTGTGTAAACGAAACTCGGGGCCCTGGGAAGAAGGCAACGAAGGAACAGGAGTGGGTTTTTAGTCAGTAAAAGTCTGACACTATCTCCCGCCCCGCCCAAGGGCGGGGGATATCATAAGATGATTTTCCCACCGAAAAAAATAAAATAAAAAACCAGTCTGAACTTTATGAAGTTTTTATTACCGACATAATATACCTACCTATATACAAAATTTGTTTTAGTATATGCGAAACCCGAAACACGTGTCTCGTATTTTTATATAAAGAATCTATGTACAAAATTCCATAGCTGAATCATGAAAAATCACAAAGTTATAAGCTTGTTATGTTACCTGGTTGTCGCACAAATACACGGTCACCGGGCCATTCAGACAATTGAGGGGTTGTTTTGCCCCCGCATCCAGCTGTGCGCTGGTGCCTAATCGCCGCTATGATCTGCAATGGCCTATGTTGTACTTAGTGTCAGTTGTGTCTACTTGTGACTTTATTTACCTATGTATTTTTGTTTTTTTTTTTAACATGGCGTAAAAATTATTGGAATCGATTCAGTAACTGATTCTCAACAAACTATATTCAGGTTTTGCATATACTAAAAATAATGTTGTATATGTCACCGTAAAACTGTAAATACCGTTAGATTACATTCTATCTCGAGAGATTATAAACTATTGAAAAATTGTGAACTTTGGGACAGCCTTCGGACAGTTGACAATTTAACGCGCGATAGATTGTGATATAACATTTAAACTTCGATATATTACAATCTATCGAAAAATAATACGTAAAATCATGAGCTGTTTGATAAGGTCCACAATCTTTTGATAGTTTACAATCTCTCGAGATAGATTGTAATCTAACGACATTTACACAATATCAACAAAATTATATTGAAAATCAATTTAGTCAAATTCTATATACATGAAGATAACACTAATACAGCATAGTTTCAACAAACACACTATGCAAACCATTGCTTCATAGTTTATAGAATTTCCCATCCCTGTGAATTATTTCAAGGCCCTATTGAATCCAGTTTGCTTGCCCAAGTTTACATACAGGACTCGGCAATATGCATAATTACCTGCCTTGTCTAAACAAAGATAAGTGTCGAGCCAATATTACATTGTTTAAGAAATATTATACAGGCTTAAGATCAGCATAAAACGGGTTCCATGAGCCTTTTCAAACACCTATTAATTATGTCATATTGTTTGCTTCAAATCCGCGTTTGTTTTTGTAATTAAATCTAATTTGGAATTATGCTGTATGAGTTTATTAAAATCATTAAAACCAAAGTAATTTTAGCCTGATTAGCTATTATGAATGATTATAATTTGCAATATCTCGTTTTTCAAAAGGTAATATCGCCAAAATCAATTATTATAATGCTTCTTTTGTAGTCCTTGTGACCTTTTGTACAGCTGAGTAAATAGAATAGCGTTTGTAAGCCTGTAATTTATTTGGGCGAAATGATCTCCCATTTACTTCAGCGGTGATGACCCTATTAATCTTTAGTTGGAATCCAGGCCTTTTCTGACTTACAGACACAATTTTCACTTAAGGACCCCAAATAGTACTTACTTTGAGGATAAAAAGACATCGATCAGAACGTAGATCTGGATTGTCACAACGGTAGCTTTTCGATAGTAAACTAACGCCTCGCCCACTTTGTGTGTCGCGCGCTTAGAACGTGATAAATGATTCAGCGATCTATAAGTTAGAATATTTTACCAGGGTGCAGTGACTTGAAATTCATACATCTTTCTCTTTCGCAGATCAATTCGACATGATATACGTATATATCATAGCTGGTGTTGCTGGAAGCCTTCTCCTCTGCATCATCTTGGGCATCATTCGCTGCGTCATGACCAAACAAACATCGGACCAGCCAAAAGGCCCAGACGTATCTGCCACCACGGAAATCCCCAACGGATTCAACGACAGCATATCGGAAGTTGACAACGATATTAACATAACTAGTCTATCTGGACCCGTCGACACTGTTGATTCGGGTATCAAGCAAGACATACAATACTCCAATGTTGCACTTAGTCCCAAAATCAATAAGTATGTCGGCCGACCAGTACCCAATACGTACCCACATGTGAGCACTAATATGTACGGGCAGGTGGCCGAATTCCCCATAGAAATGCCTCTTCGAACTATGCCGCATGGCACGTTAGGGCGCGGAGTTGCGGTCAAAACTCTGCCAAGAGTTCAAATACAAACTGAAACGGACCCTAACACCAGGAGTTTATATCGATATTCCAACGCCCAGTACTACTTCGGGTGACAAGAAGACAAAAGCCAGTGCTCGGACGTATCCAGAACTTACTGTTTCTAGTTAAATCGTGTAGTGGAGTGTATATAGTTCACGGACTAACTAGTGAAGTTTGTAATGTTCTACTTTTAAATACGGAAACTGTGATATTAATTGAAAACTTTCCTATTGTACTGCGAGCAGTTTTCCAACTGTAGACACAGAAAGACAGTGTGGTTGTTCATCCGTTGTGAATTGAGAGATGGATCGTTGTTAGCAGAACTTTGTTATACTATGTTGACCTTTGATAACTAAGCATTGTTTTGTATGTCGAATGAATCAGTGTGTTCATTTATGTATTCACATTGTTTCTCGTGGGAGTCGGGCGTAGTTTGGAGCTGTTGTATTATAAATCTGTGTGTTCAGTTATATGAATTCCTGCATAATATCTGAGTGCATGGACAGCCTTGTCAGAGTATAGTGCTTTGGTTTCATGCCAGCTCTTGTCAGGATCGTGCTAAAAAGCCAAAAATCTTTATTTGTTGTTTAACATGCTGTATAAATACGTTTATATTTTGTGCAAATCGCTTTGCTAGCACACATTTTTCCTTCAATCTTATATTTAATTTTTTTTTTTTTAAGATGCTACTCGTAACACTATTTGTAAATTCAAATAAGTAATATATGATGTTTATATCCTATGTTTTGTAACACATATTGCTAATATAGTAACTGTTATATCTTTATGTTTATATATTTGATTTGTGCCATTTCGTCAATCAAATAGCTAATTATAATAAGTGACAGATGTGCAAACATGGAGTTAATTATGAATTAAATTTTCGTTTTATAACCAAAAACAGTTTGTTGATTCGTATTATTGGTAATTGCTTTTTGTGTCTACTAGTTACGGAATAAAATAAGGTTGAAAAAGTTGTGAAAATAAAAATTTATAATTGGTTGGTAAATAGTGTTATAGTTTGTATTTAATTTTATAATAATATCTCGACTGTGTTAATTGAGTTAATTATGGGAATCAGTTTATTTCTTTAAAATGAAAAGACGTTCATTTTCATGTATTCAATAACATTTTACATTCTGTCTGAACCTTTTACAAAATTAATTATTTGAATAAAATAAACTACAGACTATTGTTTATTTCTCACAATTTCAAATTACTACATGACATTAATAACAGCGTAAACATTGAAATTATATTTAAATGAAAATGTATTTTTGGGCCAAAATTGTCAATGCTAATTTGGGTTAAATGATTCCAAGAAGACTTCAGGCATCAATATTGGACTGAAATTCCATACTTTAGGATGCGCTTCCACTGACACAGAGCTAAGTAGACTGCAAAGGAACAGACTGCGAATTGGCCAATCACAGTGCTCGAAATCTCACTCCGCGTCAGTGGAAATAGTGTAAGTGGAGCGGAGTAAAGCTGAGCGGGCTTTCAAATAAAACAAATGAAAACGCGGCTCCGAGCCGGTAGGACGGAGTCAAGTGGAGAGCATGGCGTGCAGGGTAGCTAAACTCAGTGGAAACACATCCTTAATTACACCAATCTAAAAGTCAGCAGAAAACCAAATAGAAATCAAAGTAGATTATCATTTATATCAGATAAAAGACTAACAACTAACTGACACCTGACCTGACCTGTTAACTGACTGACTGACATATCAATACACAGCCGAAACTACTAGGCTTACGAGCGTGAAATTTTGCACAATGCTTCCTTTTATGACGTAGGCGAGCGCTAAGAGAGGATTTTCCAATATTTACCCCCTAAGGGAATGAAACGGGTGTCCAAAGTTCGTATGGAGAAACCTACTTTCTCGCGAGTGAAGCCGCTGGCAGAAATTAGTAATTCATATCTGAAGACGACAATATAGTCTTGATGATTATAACAAAAACAATAGGACATAAGCAATATAATGATAAAATCACAAACCGAGAATTTAACGATGCAAATACAGACTCGAGCAATAAGGCTACTTAATTGCTCGTCGGATATGGCACGGTTAGTAGGTCTGACAACGGGCTGTAAACTCCTAACGCGAATTGTGAGAGAGAGAATTTATGATAATATGTCCCGTTGTCCAATGTCCAGTTACATTAGCCCTGTCACGGCTTTGGTTTGCAGTGCCTGAAACACAGAGCTAAACACGACGTTTATAGTTGTTAATGAGTAATTATGTTATGATTTATAGGTAATATACTTTGGTTAGGGAGAAACTTTAAATTATGAACAATGCAAGAAATTTTGACAAATTCTGTAGATACGATTTCAGTTTCAGACTCCTTATCCATTTGTATAGATGCTTTAGAGATACTTCGGCGGTCCGTTTCGCTATCTCACAAGAAAATTGTTAATTAAATAAAATGTTAATAAATTTCTACCGTATCTCTGTATATGGACAGTTGTTACAGGTAGTCAGACGCTAGAGAGTCTAGCCATGGAGTATTGTTTTGCCCAGTAATTGGTTCCAGTGGAGGTCTGAAAGGCAGTAGCTCCTTGTAAAACACAGGTATACAGCCGCATCCGGTTAAACTGGAAGCTGACCCCAAACTAGTTAAGAAAAGGCTAAAGGGGAAATGATGACATTTATTGCTTAATCTCTTTGCATCAAGAAGCTATTGTCAATTAGTTTTTATTCCTCCGCTTCTAGGCACGCCATAGACTGTTTTCAGCACTAGTGCGGAAAAAACCGCGTGCTCTCCCCTGCCACAATTTTATTTCATTTATCCGTATCAGGCTTGGCGCGCGTCGACCCCCACGAGTCGCCAGTCAACCCCCGTTTATTCATTTCTTCGTAAGTATATTGAGAAAAGTGGTTTGATACATGTGCCAATTTGTCACTGCAGCCCTCAGTTCCATAACACACTCGCCTATGGCTCGTGCGAATTCCGCCTTGGTTATAATGACAAACTTTCTGCACTTGTATCAAATCATCATCTTGTACTATTATGCTGTTTTAAGATTATCGATACTTTTTCCACAATCATAAAATAATCCAATATTTTAGCAGTTTCATTGCATACTCTACTTAGTATTTTCAGAACAGTTGCATCGTTGTTATTTTGCCCAATGTGCTAAACATATCCACTACATTGTTTCAAGACAGGGTTCACGATACTTAGTACTTTCACAGAGAACAAAATTGCCTCGCAGACAGCGTCTAGATATGGCAAAACTAATAAATTTATAGCACTGAAAAAGAGTTGAAGTCACAACTTCTGCTGCGGACCGCCTATAAAGTTTCTACTACTTTAGTTTCTATATATATTATTTGAAACGTACGTATAGGTAAAGTTCGTTTACGTTTATTATACTTCTGATTTTGTTTTGTATTGATTTTTTTCTCTAAGCTATATCAGCAAATTATTATAAACTCTATGAAACTGTAATACATTTTGCAATGTACGGTTTTTGTTGTAATTTTTTTTTTAAATTGCTCATCTGTTGTGTCGGTTTCTGAAATTACTCGGTAACAACTATATGGTAACATGCTTATTTTATATGAAACTTGTTGATATGCCACTTCCAGTAGCGGCCGTCGACGCCTGTTTTTATGCTTTGTAGTTTTATTGCGACCAGCTGCTAGTTGTAACACTAATCTTTGGACTGTTAACGACGTGTAACGGATTTAATATGAAATGATAGATGCCTGCACTCGTATTTAAGTTCCAGTCATTTGATGTTTAGTTGTCAGAATATATCTTGGACCATTCGGTATATTGGTAGTCTCAGCTCTGTCTGTTACGTGTTCTGCATTAATTTCGAAAAGACTAAACAACCATTGTAGCGATACACGTCCTTTGTTTGTAGTCCATATTGTCTTAGAAAGTTACTAAACCATAGAAAACCGTTTACAATTTAGTTTTTTTTAATTATTTCTCTAAAATTCATATTCCAAGTAATCTTAACTCTGTAAGGGCCCTGCAGGGTCGAAGCCTGAGGCCATGGGTGATGCGAAAGAGAACTCCGAGCCCTGGAACGAAAGCAAAGAAGGAACAGGAGTGAGTTTTTAAAGAAAAAGGGCGCGAGATGTCATTGGATGATTTTCCCACCTAAAAGAAAGTAATCTTAACTAATTCAATTTAAATCAAATTCCAATTAGGAATCTAGCTAGCTCTACTAGCGAAATGTTTTATCAAAATAATGCTACAGAAAAGAAAATTCCGTCTTCACAATTTCACATACGCCTTTTCACCGTGAAATCCAATTAAAAACTCGTAAATTGCAACTAAGTTCCGACAACGGCTAGTTTGATGTCACGTCACAAATTAGGCGACACTCCGATTCTCGTAGCGTGCAAGACTTGGACGTGTTGGGAGACCAATTAATGTTCTCCGTGACTCTAACGACTTCGATGTACCGAATAACTGGATTATTTCTAAGCGGAGATTTGCTGCCGTACCAATTGTTGGGTACCAGGAAATTGCTTTAGCTGGTAGCTACTTCAACTGGAAATAGATTTTATCGGGGTAGAGATTTAGGTTTCCCAGCTTTATTTTACTCGTGCAGGTCTTGATGTGCTCAATTAGTTTTAAATGGTACGGTCAATTTGTTGACTATATCAGGTTGGGTTCGTGATTGATTTATGGTGTGAGTATTTTCATTACTTTAAGCTGCTTTGCAGCACAGAATCAAGAAGAAACGATACCTATTCTAAGACAAGATACGTTACGTTAAATCAATAAGATGGTGCTTCAGATTAGAACAATTCGATTGTAAATTCCGTTCTCACTCCGTCACTTAGCTCACCCAGCGCCATATACTGTACAAACAATTTAGCGGAAAATTGTCACGTTGATCATTTATAAAATGTTATCAAATTTTGCAATTTTGTGTTTGAAATTGGAAAAGAAATAATGTGAATATTAATATTATAGATGTTATATGTTAATGTTATAGATTTGAACATTATTTGTGTAATATGATTACCTCCTAAAATTAACACAGTCGAGAAGGCAACAATATTTTCAAAACGACTGACTGTAAAGCCTATCCAAATCACATTAGTTAATATTTGTAATAATTGTAAAACTAATAAATATCTGTGTACAGATAACTTTTTATGTCGTACATCGATCTAATATTAAAGTAATGCACATTATGGAATTGTTTTATTAATGACACCTTTTCTTTTGAATGTGAGAAAAACATCCAAGATAGAAATTAATAGCGAAAATATGCCACTGAGAAATATTACTTTAAAAGACAGAGTCTACTCGTATACGGAATAACATAATGACTTAATCATTTATATTATTGCATAATTATTGTATTAGTATGTTTTTATCTTTATCAACATTCCCGTTATAGCAATTCAAGGTTTCATAAAGAAGATAAAAAATAACAATATGCAAGACAAAGTATTTCATAAAACACGATAGAACTGAATGATGCAGTTATAACTGAATTTCAACTAAAAGAGTATTAAATGCTACAGGAAAAATCATATCTGAAAAAAAAAAAATAGCAAACTACAAATGACAAATGCAGTTGACGTAGCTTGAGTAGTAACATGTAGTAGCGATACCTCGTTTGTTACACATGACAGTATTTGACCACAAGATACGGTAGAGTTGGAACTGCAAGTCTGATCCGGTGTTCAACGATCAGGTCGATAAACGAGTTATGACCCATAACTTTGTATCGGATCACTGCATGACAGAATAGGTAGGTACAGAAGGTCGGCTATAGACAACGAGCGATATTAAATGTATACATTCAGATATACTTGACTTGGGCTGAAATATGTTGAAGATTTAATTATTTGTATGTACTTCTATTTATTTGTTTCTTGTATTTTCTTTTATTTTTTACATTGTTTAATAATCTAACTTATTTTTTTATTATTTGTTGAACATGACTTGTAAGAATCTTTTACCAATAAATTACAAGATCAAGGCAAGATCGGGGTCTAGATTTTTTTTTAGAATTGATCATAAAGGAAAAAGACATGTACAGCCAGGGATCAAAAGTGCAGTTGCACTCTACCAATGCTAAAGTGTCTAAAATTTCTTTGTTGTAGAAGTTCAATAGTCCACAACTAATTTATTCAATACTTTAGATTCTATGCTAACAATAAAATCAGTCATGAACCATTGACCCTCTTCTACAAAAAAAATTTAGACATTTTAGCATTGGTAAGGTGGAACTGAGAGCAGTGGTGGTTAATCACGGGTTCAAACCCAGCCTGGCGCATTACTTTGTGTAATTTATTTTATCACCACTACTCTCAAAACGGTGAAGGAAAACATCGTGAGGAAACCGGCATGTCCTAGAACCAAAAATTCGAAGACATGACACATTCACCAACCCGCACTGGGCCCGCGTGGTGGATTACGGCCCATTTCCTCTACTAGAGAGCAGACCTGAGTCCCAGCAGTGGGAACATTTAAAGGCTGATTTTGCTATTATTAAGGTGGAACTGCACTTTTGACCCCTGACTGTACAGCGATCTCAAATAAATACCAGTCGCGAGTGCTACAACTTGATTTATGCGGAACGAGTATGTATCGTGTATATTCACTAGTTGTAAGGAGCCGATCTTCTGTATCTATCTATAGTGTGTCAGTAAAAGATGCAATGTTGGAGATTGTTTATGTCTTAGAAAGTTAGAAAACAGAAGACATACTTGTCTTGTAAGTTGTAAAATACTTTGTGAGATATATTAAAATCGATTGGTACATTGTTTTAAGGATTTCTGTATGTTGAGCTTGTAGTGGATAACTGCTTGATATATTGTTCGATTCTTCGAGGGTTTTTAAAATATTAAGTAAGTAAATATCATATAGGTCCATATAAAATCCAGTACAAGTGTAACATTTTGATAATTATTTCTTTTTTAATATGTCGATGGTTACATTATTTACCGACACAACTATAAGTTTCTTACAATAAAGTAAGTATACTCATAAAAGCCAATGGAAAAGGCTATGCTCGGAGTTTCGTGATCGCATTAGGAATGAATATCCGCATAAAAATCATGGCTACCAACATAGCCTTACGAATTGCTCCCAGAACAAGAATAGTCCAGAGAGTTACAACTGCGTACTGGAAGACGCAGTGATGGAAGGCCACAAGGTGAACCGATTATGGATGGATGGTGATGTGGTGAGGGTTGCGGGAATCCGATCGATGCAAGACGCACAGGACCACTAATTATGTTGACACTTGGGAGACGCCTATCTCCAACAGTGGATGTCTTTCGGCTGAAATGATGATGATAATGGCAATGACTAATCGATCAATAATGTAATTGCAAACTAATCCAATTTTATTATATTCCTTCATAAACTGGTTACATGCAAGCATGCCCCCCAATACGACAGGTGGGCTATGGTCGACGGAGAGACGCCACTGGTTTGGAATGTTAATTTCACAACTTCACAAGCAAAAATTTCTCCGTATCATAAGATAAGTATTATTTTATCATACTGACTCAATGTTCAAAATTGCGTGAATAGTTGGCACTTGCATCGGATGCCACAACTTCAGCCAGTATTTTTAGACCGAGTTTGATGCACTTTGGAAATGCCACTCCTCCTCCTTCTGATCATTAACATCAGAAGTGTTTAAAATACCATTTCCTCTCTTTTCAAACGGTTTTAAATCTATCTGCATGACCTACATTCTTTGTTCTAGGCCAGCAATAATAACCAAGGAAATAACACTTGTGCAAGTTTATATTTCAACTCTTTTAGCTTGGCAGAAACTAAACTGTTATGAATATTCTGCATTTGTAGAATTTACGTAGCAAAGTTTTACCTATCAACGATGAATTAGTTATGCCTTCTAACTAAAATTATATGAACGCTTATAATTTAAATGAAATGTGTGTCTTAGGGAAATCTCCGAAGCGGGTATTTAGTTGCAACTGCATCAAATTAAATTATGGAATTACCTTACAACTTATCTAATGTGTGGTATTACCTCCTAACTTTTTTGGGACACTACTAAACTATCATGAAATATGCATATAATAGATGAGTAATAAATTAAATCAGAAGTTGTTATTATGCTTAATAAATTAATTAATTTAGTTGTGAAATTAACAATCCAAACCAGTGGCGTCTCTCCGTCGATCATAGCCCACCTGTCGTATTGGGAAGCATGCTTGCATGTAACCAGTTTATGAAGGAATATAATAAAATTGGATTAGTTTGTATTTTTTTTTTTATTTGATATAAACCAATGCTTGACTGCGATCCCACCTGATGGTAAGCAGTGATGCAATCATTGATGGTGAGGCGCACTAGTTTATTAAGAGCCTATTCACTCTAGCCTTGAAGGCACCTAAATTATAGTTGGACGGGAAGACCGCAGCAGGCAAATTGTTCCAGTCCCTCGATGTACGCGGTATAAACGACAAAGCAAATCGCTTAGTTCGGACCGTTGAAGTTTCAACAACGTAAGGGTGGATACTCGCCGTACGTCGGGTTGTTCGATGGTAGAAAGGAGATGGCGGAATCAAGTCATGCAATTCCCGCGCACACTCTCCAAAATGCAACCTGTAAAATACCGATAGGCTGGCTACCCTGCGCCTCTGCTCGAGGCTTTGTAGATTGGACTTAACCAATTTGTTTGTGATTGTAATTACATTATTGATCGATTAGTCATCGCCATCATCATCATCATTTCAGCCGAAAGACATCCACTGTTGGAGATAGGCCTCTCCCAAGTGTCACCACAATTAGCGGTCCTGTGCGTCTTGCATCTATCGGATTCCCGAATTTTTGGAAATTTTTGACTTCGACAGTTATAATTTTGTATTAAAATAATAGGAATTGTTCATGTGAAGTATGGTCATGTGAAGAGGAGGGCTAAAATGCATGTTACTAAAAGAGTTATGAGTATATGTATACTCATACATGGTGAATGGATGGAGAGAGAGAAGGAGGCCAAAAAATAGGTGGATAATCCATCCACCGCGTGAGAAGTGATATTAAGGAAAAGGGTTATGTAAAGTTAGTGATAGCATAAAGGGTGATAGGACAGACTGGAAGAAAAAACGTGTAGTGCCGACCTCAACAAATATGAGACAAGGACAGGAAGATGTTAAAAAATTTCTACTTTTATGTAGTCTTTATATTTATATATAAACTTTATTGCACACCTTAACTTAATGCAGGACAAACATTTAAAAAAATAAGTATACAGTAATAGGCGGTCTTATTACACAGTGCAATTTTTTACAGACAGCCTTTGGATGGACTGAACGAAAGAAAAAGATTTCGGGCTGTCAGTGTACAACATTATAAAGAATAATGTAAAGATGTAAAAAATATTTAAAAATATAATACATAAAAAAAACAATTAATATACTAATAATTACCAAAAATAATTACAATTTAGAAATTAGAAGATAAACTAAAGTGATAGGTAATGCTCCTTTACCATTTTTTGAACGTTGGTAGCATTTAGGCTTGCCTCACTTCTATGGGTAATGCATTCCACAAACGAGCTGCTTGTATCATGTGGAGGATGAAACAAAAGGCGTCCCGTCAATGCTGCTAGCATCCTCACGAAGACGATCAATGTTCATGCCATCAAAATTGCGAAGCAGAATAGTTTTGGACTTCTGATTAGGTGATCGGATTTAATAGGAAGTGAAAATTAGATCACGATAGGAAAAAGCGTCAGCTGAACATTGACCATGTTTAGCGACTTGATCGAGAGATGAGACAAAAATGAGATCGAAAATTGAAGGAACAGAGTTAGGGAAATGGTGAGTAGCACCAAGATCGAGAATAAAAAGGTTAGTAGATTCAATAGTGTGATGAAGAGATATAAAACGGGAGTCTTTTAAAAGAAACATGTATTAAAGTCGCCCATTAAGACTGTAGAAGATGATATGGTATAGGATATATGTGAAAGTAAAAGTCTTTTTTATTTTCAGAACTGCATGCAGCGTCGGGAAATAAAAAAGTAAGTCAAGAAAGCGATGAGCATCATAATGGCTCATATAATTTCTTCTAAATAACTTTGTACCGGTTATAGTACGGGTATAGAGTTATTTAGAGATACTAAAGTAACAACTTCATAAATTTTCCTAGTCCTTTCACACAACAGCTTGCTATTATCGACAAGGCAGCACAGTAGCCTCTTTGTCCTGGCTACGGGGAATAGCTTAAAATAAAAATCACAATATAGATAAGTATAATAGGTTAACTCCATACAGCTATTGGAAACGAAGCTTAGTTCATTTAGTTTCACTCATGTCGGTCAGCACTCCGCTGGTAATTCTTCTGGAATCAAGAGTTTGCATCGTTGGCGTATTTTAACTCCTTAGTCCATGGTGTGAACCGTGGCATGAAAAAACATTGTAGATGCATTGAATGTATTGATGTATGTGAGCTAAGCTAAAAAGGTCTTCATTTTGCTTCGTTACCAAAGTGGTACTTAGGACAAATGCACGTACAGTCTACAGAGCACATGTACGACTATCATTTGTTTAAAATCGCCGCAAGTCCACGTTTGTGTATCCGTGCTCTTTTTTGGCCTTCTGTTTCTGTCTCTCTTGTGTAAAAAGCTGGCTTCACACTCATAAATCACTTGGTCACCGCTATCTTAATTTATAGCTGCATTT
Source organism: Mythimna pallens (assembly GCA_961205895.1). Taxonomy (NCBI): domain Eukaryota; kingdom Metazoa; phylum Arthropoda; class Insecta; order Lepidoptera; family Noctuidae; genus Mythimna; species Mythimna pallens. The sequence continues at coordinate 8,067,314 of OY540831.1, read as the reverse complement.
TGCAAGCGTGAAATTAAAATTAAGCAAACATTCGTTCTCGATTTTTGGGCTTAGTATCTTTGTCTTTGTGATTTATTAACTGTGACGTGACAGGTTTGGTATGCGTTTGCGTTTAGGGTTGAATGTGTATGTGGTCCACTGACCACGTACATATTTTACCTTAAACGCTTCACACACTTTTGGCTGAATTTCTTGTTTGTTTGAGCAAACAAGGAAAGTTATTACATTCTGATGGATTATGTCTTTGAAAATGTAATACTAATAAAAAAGTGGTTGGTTTTCAATGATTTTTACTTTTGTTTGGACAGTTTTTCTTTTTAATTCTGATCCTCTATATAAATATAGGCTAATGTCCAGCAGCGGACGTCTTTATACTGAAATGATAATGATGATGAAAGTAGATCGCTCTGATATGTGCAGATAAATACTTTTTTATATTTTTTACCTTAAAAGTAACTAAATATTATAATGAGGATCTATGTGCAAAACAAAATCATTTTTTGAGAAAGGCAAATTTTCTTTGTATTGAGTAAAACTTGAATGTTTTTTAAAAAATGTAGCAATTTTAATTCAAATACCTTGTTGCGAAGACGTTCAAGAAAGTTGTGAAAAAATTCATAAACTTGTTCCTCTTATAATATATTCATCGACTGAGTTCGAAGATAATGTACTCTTAAAGAAAATTTGTTCCCTCTTCTCAAATGTTTTTTTTATTTATTATCCTTCTGGTAACACGTAAACCCGAAACCTGGAGGTTTTATGTTTTTTTCCTATTCTTTTTCACATAATTTGAATGCGATATACTTTTAAGAAGACGGAGGGAAGTAGTAATCCTCTTCAACTTGGGAGACGACATCGAAATCATAGAAATATATTTAGGGACTTTAGTAGTTCAAGTAGTAAAAAATTTAAAAAGAAGTTAAAGTGGTGCCAAAACAACGCAGATCAATTAAAGATGAATGAAATTGCGAGTCATCATGAAAGTAAAAACTTCAGTAGTTTTTGGAAAGCCACAGACAGCTTAAATCCCAAGTCTGGCCTGCCAGTGTGCGTCGGTGGCGTGAATGAGGCTAAGGCTATTTCCAATTTATTTATGGCCTCGTTTAGGACAGAGTCACCATTAGGTCCATCAACGAGTGGGTCGATTGCTGTGGAGGGTTCCAAGGGCACGCCAATCATGTTCACAATTGGGGAGGTTGCGTCTGACTTGAGGGACATGAAGCGGGGTAGGTCTCCTGGACATGACTGCTTAAGCGTGGAACACCTACGATATGCGGGTAAGCACTTACCACGTGTATTAACTCTGCTATTCAATGTATGTATGAGTCACTCGTATCTTACAGAGGACCTCATGAGAACGATTGTCGTTCCTATAATAAAGAACAAGACGGGAGATGCGAGTGACAAGAACAACTACAGGCCTATCTCATTGGCGACAATTGTTGCGAAGGTGTTGGACGGTTTGGTTGACAGGCAACTGGATAGATATATCACCCTACATGACGCCCAATTTGGGTTTAGACCACATTTGTCGACTGAAACAGCGATCCTCTGTCTCAAGCATACTGTCCAATACTATGCAGCAAGGGAAACACCTGTATATGCGTGTTTTTTGGATCTCTCCAGGGCATTCGACCTAGTTTCTTATGACTGTCTCTGGAAGAAGCTCTCCCATGACACAGACCTTCCTGAGGGACTGATTGCTGTTCTGAAGTACTGGTACAGCAATCAGTCCAACTGCGTTAGATGGGCTGGTGCTTTATCCGATGAGTACAGGTTGGAGTGCGGCGTGAGGCAGGGTGGGCTTAGCTCACCTAGGCTCTTCAACCTGTATGTCAACCGGCTTATTTGTGAGCTCAGTAACACCCAGATCGGTTGCTCCATTGACGGGCAATGTGTCAATAATATTAGTTACGCGGATGATATGGTGTTGTTGAGCCCATCGATTAGTGCGTTAAGAAGGCTTCTCCGAATCTGTGAAGACTATGCGGTGACTCATGGTCTCAGGTATAACTCAACAAAAAGCGAGCTTTTAGTGTTTAGGGGGCAAAATAAAATATGTGGCACTGTTCCACCGGTTTCCTTGGGCGGAGTTCCGCTGAAAAGAGTCACTCGTTTTAAATATCTGGGACACTGGGTCACCGATAGTCTGTCGGATGATGCTGACTTAGAGAGGGAACGTAGAGCGTTGGCTGTCAGGTGTAACATGCAGGCTCGCAGGTTCGCACGGTGTACGCGTGAAGTTAAAATAACACTGTTCAGGGCCTACTGCCAGTCGCTGTACACGTGCGCCCTGTGGGTCAGTTATACACAGGGCTCGTACAATGCTCTACGAGTCCAATATAATAACGCGTTCCGGGTATTGCTGGGGTTGCCGCGTTTCTGTAGCGCGTCGGGGATGTTCGCGGATGCGCGTGTTCCGGATTTCGGCTCACTGCTGCGGCTGAGAATCGCATCACTGATGCGTCGGATGCGCGACAGCCCCAATAGCCTCGTGGCTACTGTAGCCGGCAGGGTGGATGGCCTAATGGTGTCTCACTGGATGGCGGTACACAGACCGTCTTTCAGGTATGTGAGGTAGGCTTATTGTATTGTGCTGTATTGTGTTGTATTGTATTGTTTTGTATTGTATTGTATGTCTTTTTGTTTTTCTTGAGTATGTATTTATTAAATGCTTTTTTTTTTTTTTTTTTGAATGTTGTAGTTAAAGCTATGGATCTCTGGTCTGAAAATAAAGTTTATTATTATTATTATATTTATGATATGAATAGTTATGATTGGTTTGTGTGACAACTGTGGCTCTAGTAGATACTATAACATAATCGGTCTTGTGTAATTTTCCCACTGCTGAGACTGAGTCCTCCTCTCTAGGAGAGGGAATAGGGCTGTAATCTACCCACACGGGCAGTGCGAATCGGTAGATGTCACATGTCTTCGAAGTTTTGGTTCTAAAACATGTCGGTTTCCTCACGATGTTTTCCTTTACCGTTTTGAGAACACTGCTGATGAAATAAATTACATAAAGTAATGTGCCTGGCTGAGTTTGACCCTGGTTTCTATAAGTTATAAATCGGGGCAGTTACTACTTGGCCACCAGTGCTCAAGTATACTACAAAGACGGTAGTAATTTGTGTTGAAAAAAAAAAAAAAAATTACCAACAATTCGTTCATCAATCACGATTTATTAGCACATGTGATACTTTTTATCTCAAGAGTATGTTCCCTTGGGATAATTTTTTACTATAACGTGAACCCACGATCTCCACAGGGCCACTAACCACTAGACCAACAGGCCAGTCTAACTCGGTCTGTCTAGTTTGTAATGAATAAACTCAAAAACTCCGGTTACCGTTTCAAAAAAATACTTTGCCAGTAGACTGCTAAATACTTTAACACTGAGTGACTATATTTTTTACTGTTATCTTTTAAAAAAATTTCGGTGAAATCACTAGACCAACTTTTATCTCTATCTATTGGAGTCCAGTGTCAGTACCATAGTGTCATCCATGCCATGCCATGGCCATGGTGGCTATCCTTTGGCGCCCTTATTCCATCCAGCCCACCTTTCTCAAAAACAGATTAAGGCCCAGGTTGTTCATGGCGTCTGTAAGAGAATTCGAAGCTCATAGGTATACGTGTATCAGAGACATCTGTGCAGTCAAGGAGCACGTGTGAAATTGTCTCCTTCTTCTCCTAACATACTCTGCACGGGGGACTGTCTGTGATGCCTATTATGTGAAGGTGTTTATTCCGGTTTCGGTTAAGGTGTCCGGTGATGATCCCTGCCACCAGACACAAACTGCCTCTGTCCATTCACACAAGGTTTTTGGTATTATGTTCTGGCATGGTTTACTTAACCTGCCTACATCTTAGTGTCTAAGACCACCAGCGCCCCGCTTATGTTTGAGTGTTCCGAAGAATCATAGAAGTTGTAATGATGCCAATTTCCTTTTTCTGGTGAAGAGAACCAGTTCAGTTTAAGTAGGGTTCACGGCCAGTTGATGTTCTTTGCACCAGTTTTTTACTATTTTCAAGGACCAACACTCCTTGAAAATAGTAAAAAACAGTGATACGAGTATATCCAACACTAATTTAAAATTGAACCATTTGAGAAAAAAGCAAATGGTGTATTACCTTATTCATGACAACATCGTTAATAAGTATTACTGAAAGAGTGATCATGGACCTAGAACGCAAAAGGCTACTAAAGGGCGTAGGACATAGCCTGGTACGCCCTCTCATTCCACCCTGGAGGGAGAGAACTCATTGGATAATAAGCACACCAAAAAAAAAACGATTTCGTATATAAGTGTTACTTTAGTTTTTTTTTTTTTTTACATTATTTCAAGACACAAACATTTTTCTCAATAAAATAAAATCTCAAATGCCACATTTCGACGAAAATCCACAAAACTACTACACATTAATATTTTACACTGAATCAAAATAAAGTCCAGGTGTATTTAAAACGGGTGTTTTCGAGCCCCGGGGCTCTCTCCATAATTAATGTCTATTCCCACGTGTTTGCATTACTTTCATGTTACCGGCCAGATGTTTTGCTTATTTTGTAGTAGGCAAGGATTTTAATATTAAACTAGGTAGGTATTTTATCAACTAATTTTCTTTACCTGACAACATTTTTTTTTCCTTTTTATTGAATAGTCCTTTATGTAACAAACAAAACAGATTAAATACTTGATGTTTATTGGTTTTTCACAGTTACTTAGCGTCTTTCGTCATCATCGTCATTTTTTCCAAGAGACATCTACTACTGTGAGATACAGGCATCTCAAAAAATCTCTTATCTGTAGCTATCTGGAAACACAGCATTCACTCACAACACTCCAGCAGGTTCCAGATTCTAAGTTTTTTTTTTTTAATCATCATTATCATCATTTCAGCCAAAAGAAATCCACTGTCGGACATAGACCTCCCCTAAGTGACGCCAAAATGAACGATCCAGTGCATCTCACGTCTGCCTGATTCCCGTGATACTCACCAGGTCATCGGTCTACCTTTCTACCTTGTGGGAGGCCTTCCAACGCTGCGTGACGGCGTCTCCAATGACCATCTGTTCTGCAAGCAGTGTGCCCTGCCTAATGCCACTTAAGTTTGGCGATTCTTCGGGCTACGGTGGTAACCTAGGTTTTCCTGCGGATATCTTCATTCCTGGTGTGATCACGCAAATAAACTCCGAGCCGTTTCGAAGCCATATGTTATCACTGGTAACACGCATTGGACTTTCGCCTTTAGACACTGCATATGTTGGACGAAAAAATACCGCGCAGTTTTCAGAACACTGCCCAGTGGAGCCGGATACGACGACGGTTGACCCCTTTTTGAAATTATCTATCCCAGTAAAACGTAATCGTCCACAGTGTGAGTGTGGAGTCTCTGATCTAGATATGAGTGGGTGCCACATGGCTGTTTTGTCCATGATCATTCTAAGGTCCACTCTTCTGAAAGCTCTACTGAGGTCATAGAGCATTGGGCTGAGTTCCTCCGTACACCACATCAAGACTTCATAACCTGATAAAGGCTGCTATTGGCCTATCTTGTAAAACGCCTTACAACGTTGCATTTTCTAGTACGCGATCACCTTTCGGCTCCCTTGGCCATCCATTTTGAAAGCAATCTGTTACTGCCCAAGTGCTCATTGCCACGGCCTAGTATTTCAACTCTTCAGGTATCGGGTGGGATCTTTAAACAAGGCCAATATAACTAACTACAAAGGTATATTTTAAATCTTATTGAATACTCGTGGCGACGTCATCTTGATGGAGGGAAACAGGAAGCAAGTTATGTACGTAAATTGATTATAATTATATTATTGTACACGGTGATTGCATTACATCGGTACGACGTGACGTTAGGTTATAAACGGCTCGGAACTATAGTTGTTTTATGTAGAGTCCTGTGTAGACAACTATCCAGATCAAACATTAAAATTTAGCGATGCGAGATTGTACAAAAAAGATACGCAAAGGGCAACTGAAGGATCATACCTAGGTTTTATTCAGTAAAAGTCTGATGCGTCCGATGCGGCGTCAGTGGAAGAACTCAAAAAAAATTTTTTCGTTGTAATAGATATTTAAAATGAAATTAACTTTTTAGCGCAGTCGTAGTAGCTTATGTTTTAAGTAAGTATTGCTGAAAGAGTGTCCACAATCCTAGAACACAGGTGGGTTTTAGTCAGTGCGACACACTTTTTTGCTCCACCCCAAAGCGAAAAAGTCATTAAATGATTTTCTACCTCAGAAAAAGGCACTAACGGGGACTGGACCAGACGACGTAAATTTGTAACAGTTGATTTTTTCACGCGTTCATTCACTGAAGGAAACGGATAATTACAGTGGCGACTGATAAAGAGACAATTACCTTTCATGGCTTTTCAAATAAAAATTTATCTTCCATAGGCATTTTCAGTTCACGGTTTTTTAGATAATTGATAAACTCGTGAGTGCCATCATTATTTCAGCCGAAAGACGTCCACTGTCGGACATAGACCTCCCCCAAGTGTCACCACAACAAATGGTCCTGTGAATCTTGCAGCCATCGGATTTTCGCAACTCTTACCAGGTCATCGGTCCAACTTGAAGGAGGCGGTGGCTCGCCGTCCGACCATCCGGTAACTGTCCGGACCGAGCTCAAGTTGTCGATGGCGCGTAGTGTTCCACGCGCCTCAAGGAGATGTCAGTGAAACCGTAGGGGCTCAGCAGGGTCGAAGTCTACTGGGGCCACGGGTAGTGTGAAAGTGAAGCCCGGGGCCCCGAGATGAAGGCAAAGAGGGAACAGGAGTAGGTTTTTAGTCAGTAAAATTCTGACACTATCTCTCGCTCCACCCAAGAGCGAGATTTGTCATTAGATGATTTTCCCACCTAAAAAAAAAAAACAAAAGTCTTCCGGTGCGTGGTCGCCACTTCAGCCCCATCGACCATCCGTTCTGCGAGCAATATGCCCTGCCTGCATTGCAAACTCGTGAGTGTATCCATCAATAAAATCTAATTTACAAAAAACTCTATAGATAGATTATATTTACTATATTATTTCATCTGTAAAAGTAATTTTAGATATAGGATATTGGGCTTAGCTTCTCAAAATATTTGTTCGACAAACGTTTACTGATAATATCATGTACAGAAATTGAAATCTAAATGAAGTAAAACATATTTTTGTATTAGATTTTTTCGAAAACACTGTTCATAAATTCTACTGAAATAATACTATAAGATAATAATATATGTATTATTTCATAAAAGCTGTTGTTTGTTGATAATAATATATGTATTATTTCATAAAAGCTTCTATTCTTCTTCTTCTATTCTAAGGATCGGCAGCCAAGTCCTGGAATGGAGACCGCATATCGGCAGGCAAAACATAGGTCGTACCGTAGATGTACTACACTTGCATCAGCGACACACATCAGTTGTATCATCATCGTCCTCATCATTTCAGCCGAAATATATCCACTGTTGGACATAGGCATCTCCCAAGTGTCACAGTGAATAGTCCTATGCGTCTCGCATCCATCGGATTCCCCTCACCAGGTCATCAGTCCACCTTATAAGAGGCCTTACAACGATGCGTCTTCCGGTATGCGATCACCACTCCAGAACCTTTCCGTTCCAACGGCCATTGGTTCTGCGAGCAATATGCCCTACCCATTGCCACTAAAAATATTGAGTAGTATAATCAAAAGTATTTTTTCCGTGCTGATCAGTGGTCTGAAGTCTTGACCAGTACTGGCATTAGCTTCCTTGTTTGCGTTTTGTGCAAACGGGGAAGCCGATGCCCATTATTTTTTCCCATTTTCATACTTCTTCTGTTCTTAAACGGCAAAGTCGTGAGAATAGCTATGCGAGGCAGATGAAAACAACTGTCCGTTGCAAAGTCCATTTTAATAATGTCAATTATAATTTGCAAAATCATATTGCTAACATATTACTTAGTTTCTAGGAATGCTTTGGTTGCGAAACGTAACATGTTGCACCGATGACTGTCTTAATAGGGATCAGTAATGCATGCCCTTACAATGGCATAGCTTAGGAATCGCCTTTAATTAGTTCTAAACAGGCATAGGCTTTGTTAATTGATATCTACATGCTAGATCAACACTTACGAGTGTAAAGACATTGTGATAACCTTCATGTAAATAAAAACACCTATTTACATAAAACCTATCGCAATTCAAGCACCCATTTATAGGGGCGGCCATCTTTATTCAATTAAATAAACGATCTCCAAAGAATGGAATAGAAATTGCAAATGCCCACTTAACTACACGATTATCCGAAAATTGAATGCACACTGCCAAAAGCTGACCATAGCTGGAATAGATACACTATACTTGTATAATAGCGGTCAAAATTAAACATTTGACCGCTCATAGGTCGTAATTTTCAATGTGCTACGTTTCGTAATAAACGTTCAATAATGTGATTGTACGTGACCGGGCAGGTTGGTCAGGTAAATTCTCCTGTCCCTTGCAGGAAAGGCGGACCAATAAAAATCATTAAATTGCGGGTTTCGCTTGACCGGTATACCCGGGAATGGGGACAGCAATATGCTAGGACCAACCAGAATCTTTAATGTCGGATCGCATAAAATACTTTTGTGAATTCCTCATTATTTTTGAGGACATCCTGGGTAGTTCTGTGAGCCGTGTAGGTTTCAGGTACAAAAAATCTATTAATGCGTAACGTAGTCTATACGTATTTGTATCTAAATTTATATATTTTGATTTGGCATCTGTAACTGGTGTTTATTATGGTAGAGTGCAAATATCTTGTGAATTACTTTAAAATTCCAAGCTGTATGTCATGATAGCCCAGTGATATAGGCACCCGCACTTTTTTTTAATTTTATATAATCCAGTGCTAGACTGCGATTCTACCTGTACGTAGGTAAGCAGTTATGCAATCGTTGATGGTGAGGCGCACTAGTTTACTAGTTTAAAGACACCCAAATTATAATCGGATGGAAAGACCTCAGCAGGCAAATTGTTCCAGTCCTTCGATGTACGGACCGTAGAGGTTTTAACAACATAAGTTGGGTTGTCCGATGGTAGAAATAAGATGGCGTAATCAAGTCATGCAATTCTGCATAAAGTTGCGGGTTCATATGTACTTTTCTAAGTTTATCAAGGTTTTTACTGACACCACGAGTCTTGGAAAGCACGTAAAGACGTTGATCCCGATTGTCGTTCGTTGATATTTGACCTTCGTTACAGGTAATCAGACGCTAGAAAGTCTGACCATCAGTATCATATTGCCCAGTAAATAGCTTGTGGAGATCTGATAGGCAGTCACTACATGTAAAACACGGTTTTCTGCCACATCCGGTTAAACAGGCTGGCGGAAGGCTAGGGAGATGTTTGCTTTCGTATTTCATGCCTGCTTTAAAAATGATAATCATAGCCCCTATGTATTGAGTGGCGGGATTGTTGGAAAGAGTTACTATTAAAGGTAGAACTACACTGCGCAAACGTGTGCCACGTACGCCAATCTGGGCGCGTCGGTCTCCATACATTTCTTATGGAAACTAGACTTGTGGAGCTACATTCGATGATGCGTTCATCATCAGAGGACCACTCCATGGAGAACATATGATCAGCGAAATATTCTGTTGTGTTTGGGGCATATGTTTTGTCGCTGTACTTTCTGTACTTTGTAGCTATTTGCTTGTCCTGATTTGGAGACGTTTCGAAAATGATGAGAATTACTATGAAGTGATCTCTATGTAACTGTAAACTAATAAATAACTGATAACTGACATTAGATCCACGCCACGCGACGTCGTTCTACGTACAAATCAAGCGTGGTTCACGTGTGCGTCGGTCTAATCTATTTCTAGCTTAAGAGTTACTGGAATGCAAAAGACAACACAGTTGCATTTTAGTCAACAAAAGTATTACGCTCCTTCTCGCTCCACCCAGCGTGGAAGAAGCTATTCGATGATTTACTAGCTCAAAATAAATAAAAAATAGCGCCTTTGTGTGTACATTTATCTCATTAGCCGCATGCAACGTTTGATTGACAGGTAGTTAAGTCTTCTTTATTTTTCCAATAAAAAGATATTACAGTGTCCTTTCAGAATTCACAGGATGTAATCAAAATAAACACACGGCCCTATACCACGTGTATTGAGTTCATGTCTTTACGTAAATAAATTTATGGGTAACGTTTGAAGAGTATTGACAGATAAATGAAAAGTATGGGCTTTACGGAACATTTCCTTTTAATATACAAACGGAAATAAAGTCCATTGATGTTACGTAATAATAATATATTATAATAAATCTAATAATAAGTATTAAAATCTCGTAACAAAGTGATTATTGTCGAACTCCTCCGAAACAGCAAGACCAATTATTATGATTTTTATTTTAGTTTTTTGGTAGATCTGAGAATAAGTTGTAGGCTATTTTTAACCCTCCTACCCCCACCCCACCTCCCATTTTTTTATTTGTTGATTTATAAAGCAGAAGAACGTTTGCCTGGTTAGCTAATAATTTGCTGTTCCCGATATCAGTGGACTACTATTATATTTTATATTTTTAAATGTTCCTTTTTTATTGAAATATTTAAAAATATAATTTATATGTATATATAAATGAATAAACGGAATAAATAAATAATATATTGAAAAATAATAATTGTCTTTTTTTAACACCCACTAAAGCGGCTTTTGGTTTAGCAGAATTTATTTCCTTTATTCAGCTCGGAATTTGGCATTAATTGTATATTTTTTCACTATTTCAGAGCTGGTGGTATGCGTAGTAATTTTTTGTGAGTGGAGAAGAAGATGAGGGTTGTATACCGTCCTACATTATTTTGCGAAATAACTCCACTTTGCTTTAGAAAATCTTCCCCTATTTTGTGCTCGGTTTACAGTTTAACTTGGCCTTAGGAAATAAGTCAGGTAAAAATACATTTCATGGTTTTCAATCAAGGTGGAGCGAGGATAAGTATCACATATTTATATTTTATTTAAAAACGGTGAAGAAAAACATCGTGAGTAAACCGACATGCCCAAGAACCAAAAATTAGAAGACATGTGACATTCGCCAACCCGCACTAGGCCCACGTGGTGGACTAAGGCCCATTCCCTCTCCTAGAGAGGACGTCTGAGTCCCAATAGTGAGAATTATATGGCAGACTATGCTATGTTATTTATACTGTCTAAAACCAATCTCTGTTCCTCCAGATACCCTTTTCTTTCCAGGGCCACGGTGCAGCGATGGCCGAGTGGTAACGGCCCCGACTTATGAGTTGTAGGTCGTGGGTTCAAACCCAACCAGGCGCATTACTTTGTGTAATTTATTTCATCATCACTGCTCTCAAAACAGTGAAGGAAAACATCGTGAGTTAACCGACATGTCCAAGAACCAAAAATTAGAAGACATGTGACATCCACCAACCCGCACTGGGTCCTCGTGGTGGATTACGGCCTATTTCTTCTCCTAGAGAGGAGGCCTGAGTCCCAACAGTGGGGACATTTTAGGACCGACTATAAAAGCTACCTTGTACACTCATAGAAATTAATATACATTCACCCAGTTGTAGGTAAGTAAACGTGCGTAAAGAATAACTCACACCATAAAAAGGAATGTCAATATACGGAAGTGCTTTCAACAGATTGTACTTTCATCTAGTGCTTTTATATTCAAGCAAAAAAAAAAAAAACTTGTAATATCTCACGTTATTCGGGGGCATGCTTGTTATGGCACGAAGGGGGATTAGTGCTGTCTTCTTAGTCCTCCTTAGGACATAATAGAGTGTATAACACTTCCAGTCTTTTTGCCCTGGATAAAACAGTCCTTGTTTGAAGAAATGATTCTGTTCAGACATGCTATGTGAAATAAGCAGCCTTTCGGTATTTTATACTACAGAATGCATTTTGGAGAGCGTGCGCGGGAATTGCATGGCTTCATTCAGCCATCACCTTTCTACCATCGGACAACTCAACGTACGTCGACCACCCTTACATTGTTAAAACCTCTACGGTCCGGACCAAGCGTTTCGCCTCTTAATTTATGACGTGTACATCAAAGGACTGGAACAATTTACCGGAACAATTTACCTGCTGCGGTCTTTCCCTTGGATTATAACAATAGTTGTTAATGTTGTTGTAATAGTTTGGAATAGGTTACTTCTAGGCAAGCGTGCTCCATCGTCGGCCACATCATCGCTTACCAACAGGTGAGATAGTGGTCAAACGCGAGCCTATCAATAATAAAAAATAATATATAATTTAGGTGGCTTCAAGGCTAGAGTGAATATCCTTCTCATTAACTAGTGCGACTCACCATCAGCGATTGCATCTCTGCTTACCATCAGGTGGGATAGCAGTCAAGCAGTAGTTTATATTATTAACTCATTTTTCTCATCTTACACACCCAGAGGACCGATTCCTTAAAAAAAAATATATTTATTTTAGTTATAACCGTAATGTTAAGCATATTTTTGGGTAAAATAATTGTATTTTTGTTTTTTGTTTTAAAGCTTCACCTTACTGCTGCTCGCTAAAATACAGACTATAAACCTAGTTCGGCAGCAAATGCTTACTGTTAGACACAATTGATTGCATTATTTAGTTGTTATTTATATGAAGCCTATAAGCAATTGTATTTACATGTTTTTACTTTTTTGCTCAATAAATATTATATCAATGTTATTAAAAAAAAAACGCATAGTAGGAAAAAACATCGTTGGATGTGGTTCCAGTTTTTTCTTCTCAATATACTTGCAACGTTAATAGATTCTCTCCGCTTTTAGTGTAATGGCCAATTAGTATTAAGTGTCTGGTTGATAACAAGAATATTATTAAAATAAAAAAGTAACTTCTGAAGTGCTTTTCTTTAGAAGAAACGTTATTGTGGTAGAAGCATTTGCATACTTAACTATTTTTTTAACTTACTAATGTTGGGTATACGTACACGACATTTTATTTTATGGACTGATAAAACTGCATTTTACTGTAATAATTCTAATAAGCCTAAACACGGCTAGGATATATTGATTAATTACGGAGTTCCGGTGCATACCGAAACTTCCGGCTTCATCATCATCATCCAATCAGTTCGATAATTTTTTTTTTTTTGTCGGTGGGAAAATCATCTTATGACATCCCCCGCCCTTGGGCGGGGCGGGAGATAGTGTCAGACTTTTACTGACTAAAAACCCACTCCTGTTCCTTCATTGCCTTCGTCCCAGGGCCCCGGGTTTCGTTTTCACACTACCCATGACCCCAGTAGGCTTCGACCCTGCTGGGCCCCTACGATTTGCTGACATCTCCTTGAGGCGCGCGTGGAAATCAGTTCGATCATACCATTTTCAACCAATCTTAACCATCTTAATTGTGATATATGTATAAGAGTATGAAGTTTTGTTATCTTAACCATCTTAATTGTGATATCTATAAAAGTATGAAGTTTCGTTAGCCATTCCTGATTTTTTTCAAAAGTTCCACTTTATCAAATGTTACTTTTTGACTTTAAATGCTTGAGTTCTCGATGAAAGTACCAAAATCACTAAGTATATTATCATGGTTGCCTGTAATATTTGAGGAGTTTCCTCGATCCCTCATGGATCCCATCATGTGAACTGGATTTTGAAAAAATGGGACAAATCTGGAAGCATATCCTTTTAAGGAAAAAAAAACCAAATCGGTCCATAAACGTACCATAACGTTGTTCTGACGTAACAAACATAAAAAAATATGATTTAAAAAATACACCTTAATTGAGAATCTCCTCCTTTTTAAGAAGTCGGCTAAAAATTTAATAAATTATGATACAATGAAATAAATTATAAAAATACATTAAGATTTCAAAGAAAAAACTAAACAGGCATGCAAAGAAAGAAGAACATAATATGTAAATTATGCGAAATTATATTCAGAATAAAATAAGAGGCTTTCAAGTATTTGATGTAAATACAAGATGCTTTACTTCGACAGTAATTTTTCATATTTCCTCGTTTATCCTCATTAATTTTTCAGTTTCTGATGAAATATAAGAACTTAAGGCATTGTTCAGACCAAACGTGTTTTCGGCCTTTGACTGCGAGCGCGCGTTACGCAGCTTATCACTTTTCCATATATTATTAACATCTCGTTCACACCGAACCGACTATATGCTATTATGTAGTGCGTTGTTTGCTGATTCTCGGTGGTCGATTATTGTACTACGCGTAGTAAGCCTACTCTTTTGTTTACACAAGTAACGCATTCTATGCTATAGCGTATTCCGTCCGGCCATTCGGGAAGTGACCGGACCGAGCCCCATCGGCAAAAGCGCGTAGTAATCCACGCGCTCTTCAAAGAGATGTCAGCAAACCAGGGTCCAGCAGGGCCGATGCCCACTAGCTAGGACCGCGGGGAATTACTGAAAAGGATATCCGTAGTCCTAGAACGGAAAGGGCAACTGAAGGACACAGGTGTGGTTTTAATCAGTAAAAGTCTGACACGCCCTCCCGCTCCGCTCAGAGTGGGAGAAGTCATTGGATGATTTCCACACTTAAAAAAAAACTCTATAGCGTATTGTAGGTTTGGTGAGAACGCATGATGCAGACTGAGTCCACGTTCACACTGAGGATGACAGAGGTAAGCCTACTCACAGTTGGACGGTCAAAACGTTTAGTGTGAACGATGCCTGATACTTGACTTAATATGTTGTCCTAAGCAAGGATTTCAAAGCCTCTTTAGAAGAAACCATTTTAGAGATTAAGTTGTCTGGAAAAGTTAAGTATATTTTCACTGAAACAAAGAAAATTTGTAAACATTAATAAATACTGTAAGGTCCGGAGATAGTAAAAAATTAATACGCATATTAATTAGTATTATATTTATTCCCACGAAATTACTTTTTAACAGTCGCTCTAGATCAATCTTTTTTTATATTTTTGAATTCGAATTAGTATTTATTAGTATTGTACTATTACTTGTTAAATCATTTAAAGAGAAAAGATGAAAAAGTCTTTACAGTACTCATTTGTGGTGCAATTCAATTCAACATTTATTTGGTTTCACATAGGCCTACGGGAGCACTTATAAAATGTCAGATACTAGCGCATAGTCCCAATTGGTCGTTGCCTATTGAAAAGAACCGACAAGAAACTCCACGGTTACTGTTATTTTCTTTTTAGTTTTACTATATATCTGTATGTATATGTCGTAGCTAGATCTTAGAAATTGATTCATGAAATGGCCAAGCAAAACTGGCCAGATCATTTTAAATGTTAAAGTTTGATAATATTTTAATCTTCGTTTGGCATACTTTCTTTAAACCTTTATTAACATCAAACTCGTACATCAATTTTAAATTTAAACGATCTGGCCAGTTTTAGTTGGCCATATCATGAAGTGATCAATTCTAAGATCTGGCCACGATATATATACCTATAGCTACTAGGTCCGCTGTTCGAACTTATAGTATAGTAACCATTGTGAAGGCGCCCAATTAATTGAAGTTACTAGCATAATTTGGTCCTACATTATGCGACTATTTACGCCAGTTGTGGGCCAGCTCCAATGCCATCCTGACAATGATCGCCAACAACCTAGGCTGCTCGTATACTATTCAGCATATCCGCTGCACTGTTCAAATTCCTGTTAGGAAATTCTAATTGTTGACTAACTGATAATGAAACATTGGTTTTTATTTTATGCCATTTATTTTAATGGAAATACTAGCCAAACAATTATTAAATTTTTATCATCTATTAAATTCAAATTTTGATCATTTCAATTATTTTAATGGATTTTAATTTATTTTACATACCTATTTTTTATTTTATTGGCAAACATACTGTGTGTGAGTACCAAAAAATGAGTCTATTGTTACTTGAAATAAATAAATTTGATCTTTTAATTAAGTTCAGCATAGACTCTGTTGACTAAATTCGTGTTTAATTTTTAATCGCACTTTTAGAATAAAAGTGACTTATCTAAAAAATGTAAAACAGCACATTCCATTGGGACACAATTTCAAGTTCTTTTTTTGAGGTTCGGGGAAGAAATAGAAATAATTGTATTCATAAAAAAAAAATCTTGCCTATTTAACAAAAGCCATGTGTTTGGCTATTTAATAAGATTCTAAAAGAATTAAAAACTTTAAACTTTTGATTGTTTAAAAAAAAAAACTACATACCTACATGGTTAAGCACTCATCATTTTTACTGCTTAGATGAATTTTTTGATCTATAATAACTCGTGACGTAAACTATGTATGATATGTTTTGCGTGCTGTGATATTATTAAGCAAAACATTTAAGCTCTACCAATTTTTGTAAAACATATTTGTACACCATGTTTTATCTATGCAAATTAAATTGATTGATAGAAGTACCTATTCACTCTTGACTAAAATACTTAGGTTGTAGCTATCAGAACATACACAGTCTCCAGCAGAAAATTCTATTCCTTAGCTGTATGTACAATGAATATGTTCCCAAAACATTTTAAACGTTTTAACTATACCAGCTTACACCGAATGACATCCAGATAACCTTTCATTCATTACACCCAAAAATTCCTACACACAAAAATAAAATCTTCCACACCCAAGTCTTCAAGTATATCAGTAATTCGGCACTCTCATCACGTACCTACCTACCCAAAGGTGTCTGAACCACTAGACCTTATTCATGAGACGCGACTTTCTGCTGACCTCAGTGGCAAGATTTGGCAATAAACAGGGACCCTAGTATAATTTGAATGTTTATGACCCCAATGTGTGTACCTTAATTTCCTTTAATGTTTATGGGGTGGGCCTGACATGTCATGTCCAAGTTTTGAGTTAACAGGATGTGTTAAACGTGCCTGGTGTGGATGGGGGCGTAAACGATTTATGGTTCTATCCGGTTCGATATTGTTTTATTTACCTACTTAGGCCTTTTTTTGTGGGAAAACCATCCAATGAAATCCTACGCTTTTGAGCGGGCGGGATATAGTGTCAGACTTTTACTAACTAAAAACCCACTTCTGTTCCTTCGTTGCCTTTTATACCAGGGCCGAATCTTCCTTTCAGAAGCAGACCCTTGGCCCCAGTAGGCTTCGACCCTGCTGGGCCCCTATGGTTTACTGACATCTCTTTGAGGCGCGCGTGGAACAGTACGCGCCGTCGACGAATTGGGCTCAGTCCGGACGGCGAGCTACCCATTACTCGCCATCCACAAGCCCGCATACTTAGGCCTACTGTCCACGAAGGCGTAGCTTCATAGACGAGTAGGTATTCGTCACTATACGCTTGATGTACACCTGCTCACAGCATACCTATAAAACTATGAAACTTTGTCGACAATGCAGCAACACTGTGCTGTTGCGTTATGTCGTTGCCGCTTTATGGAAACTAGTCCTTACACTTTTTAAATAGTCTTTATCGTTATGTATTTTATGGGTTTTTGAGAAAAAACAAAAAGAAAATATGTTTATTCGGAACACACGGTTACAAACAACATAGCAAAAAAATCGTAGAAACATAAAAAAAACTGGGTAAGTGCAAGTGGGATTCGCGCACTGAGGGTTCCGTACAAAACCTATGAAAACAGTTCAATTCTCGAATCGAGTTACAAAGATTTTTCCGAATCGCAAAAAGTTTTATTTTGGATTTTTTCCTATATATGTGCTATAAGACCTTGTTTTATGCCAAATTTCAGGATTCTAGGCCAAAAGGAAGTACCTTATGAATTTTGATTCCCTTGAGAGTGTCGAAATATACGTTTTTTGTGACATAAACGGCCGTATCTTTTTTTTTCGTTACCTCATAAGTTTGATTTTTTCTCAGCTTCAAAGGACCGATTTTTAATTTCAACAGGATACCTCCACGCGTTCCCGAGATAAAGGGTCTTGACAGACAGACAGACAAACAGATGGACAACAAAGTGACCCTGTAAGGTTCCGTTTTTCCTTTTGAGGTACGGAACCCTAAAAAAAAGAACATTGTTTCTCGATTGCAACCATCTGCGTGTCTGCGTGCTGGTTTACAACTAAACCTTGTTTTGAAGGATTTTTTAATATTTTAATCGAATACTTTCTTTAAAACTTTGTAGTCAGAAGCTCAAAAATCTATCCACACGTCTCCTGAAAGTGTGTCCTGTTACCTAGTAATTGAGCTTTTAAACACATAGAGTAATCGTTCCGAGAAAAACACTGGTATACGTCTTTATGTATACCAATGTGTTTTTCGGAACCTTTGTTTGGTTAAACTGGAAGCCGAGCCCAGTATAAATAATAATAATAATATTCCACAAGTATCACACAACGCCGTCTAGTCCCAAGCTAAGCAGAGCTTGTGTAATGGGTACTAGACAAACATATATATTTCTAAATACATACATATATAGATAAATTACACCCAGACACAGAACAAATGATCGTGCTCATCACACAAACATTTGTCCTGTTTGGGAATCGAACCCACGACCTCCAGCATAGCAGTCAGGGCCACTAACCACTAGAACAACAGGCCAGTCAACTTGTCAAATACTTGACAAGAAGTTATTTTGTAAGTGAGGGTGGTATATGGTGGATACATATTATTTCGGTTCCCATTTTTAAGTGGATGCCAGTATGCAAACAAAAAACAACGTTCATATCCATCCATCGATTTCCATGAAAACTTCAACTATATCTGACGAAGAGTCGTCAATCCGAAATTAGGTATTTTTGTTAACCCAATAAATACACAATTTTAAAAAAGAATAACATACCTTTAATATAAAGTTTTTTTGAACTTATAATTCCGAGTCAATCCAAAGATATAACACTTCAAAGCATACCCGTTTTAAAAAACGGCAATTTCATACTTTAACCCCTAATATTTATTTGTATGTCATTCTTCAGGTAGTTAAAATATTGTTTTCATAATTAGTTTCTTCTCATTCATCATTAAATATTCTATATCTCTGAAAGTACTGGTCCGATTGCTAAAATTTTATCATCTTTAGATAGCTGCTTTATTCCTAAGTGACAAAGACTATATTTTATGTACGCGGGTGAAGCCGCGGGCAAAAGCTAGTATATAATATACTATTTCATTGTTATCTCCTTTGTTGACTGTACACAACTATTCCCTAATTTCTGAATTAAGCATTTATAGTTGAGTATTTCTCAAACTCTACTTTTGCCTGAATACCTGTCATTTGGCGTTAAAGTACGATTTAAGACGTTCTCAACACATAATACTCTGTGAACGCCATAATTATGGCAGTAAGTCCCCTCTTTGAGGAGTGGCTGGAAAGGCAACACGGCGTCCTTATCTTCGGCATGACGCAGGTCCTCACCGGGCATGGTAAGTTCGGGAGGTTCCTGCACCAGATTCGTGCGGAAGAAACGCCCGGGTGTCACCATTGTGTGGACCGCCTGGAAGACACGGTGGAATATACGGTAGAGGTGTGCCCTGCCTGGGCAGAGCACCACAGTGTCATCGTAGGGGCGATCGGCGGCAGCGATCTCTCACGCCGGGCCTTGGTACAGGCTATGGTCCGGAGCGAGGAGGAGTGGCAGGCCGTCGCCTCCTTTTGCGAAGCAGTAATGCTAGCAAAGCCGCACGTGCACGCATGAGGCAATGGCCCCCACGCTCCAGCCACCGGGATTCCAATCCCGATTTCCGGCCACCGCTGGCGCAGGCTTAGAGGCGAGCTACCCATTGCTGGCCGTCCGACCGTCCGGTAACCGTTTGGATCGAGCCCAAGTCGTCGACGGCCGTAGTGTTTCACGCGCGCTTCAAGGAGATGTCAGCAACCGTAGGGGTCCAGCTGGATCGAAGGAACAGGAGTGGGTTTTGAGTCAGTAAAAGTCTGACTCTATCTCTCGTGCGGAGCGGAGGATCCGCTCCTGGGCGGAACGAGAGATAGTGTAGTAGTCATTAGATGACTTTCCCACTCGAAAAAAAAAAACACATAATGAGTATTATGTGTTTTAATTCAGAAATTGCCTTAGTTTAATAATGACTAAACAAACAAAATGCATATTACAGTTCTGGTAGTACATCAAAAAATTCATTATGCAATTCTATTTGTAGTAAAACTACTCGGCACCCATTTGTTACCGTCCCCATTCATTTATTTTTTTTAATTTTACTATCCACTTTAAAAGCATCCGCAAAGTATTCAATTAATTTTACATTTAAGAATGCAAATGGTTTTAGTAAAACTTTTGTCTAAAAGAGCACTTGTATTTCTAGTCGAGGTGTTAACTTATGCTTTTTAATTTAAGGGCCTACCTCAGCAATTCTTGGGCTCTGGAGAGCTATTAAGTGAATTGTCCATTTTAAGAAGGCACCTGGGTTTCGGCTTTTGGCAATGTGCCCGAACTAGGCGGAGTGTTGTAGAGGTTTTTACGAAGATGTAAAAGCCGTTTGTTGAATGTAAGCTTCTGGTAGTGTGTTTGTTAATTCATTATAATTTGCAGTATAGTGCATTTTTTGTTATTGCTGTTTTTTTATTTGTATTTTTTTATAGCGGCAGTTCTTAGTAAATCATTTTTTATTTCCTGGAAATAACTTGTATAGCTAGTGTTCGGGCGCCGTCGGCTACCTTCGGCACTCGTCGGGCTGCATCGTCGACGTCGCGCAAGACATGCGGGGCGACTGGCCCGCCATCACTTCACCAGCGAGAACGACCGACGATACACGCGCGTTGTAAATTCCTCACTTATAATTGGATATACGTTTGTCAGTTTACAGTCCACTGCTTTTCATTTAAGTCCAAGTATAGACCCTAACATTTTGGTCCATCGAGCCTCTTCTACGTCGCGTTTTGAAGCATACGAAACGGTCGACGACTGGCCGGACAGTAGAAGAATTTCACCGTTACATCGTCGGTTTGAAAACGCCGTGTCATTGTTCGTAACGACAATTTTTTTTCGAAGTCAACGGTCAATCAAGACAAAGAAAAGAACTTCACACATCTTCCTGGAGTCTTTGGATAGGACGGTGGTGTAAGAACGACTGCCCTGGTCGAATTACGCCGAGTCACCGCTTCGTGGGAGTCAAATAAGTTCATCTTGTGGATAAGGATAAGGATATTTTGTGAGTTTGTTCCAATTATTTCCCTTCTATTTCCTTTCCAAACATTAATAACGATTGCCGTGTTAAATTCATAAGTACCTACCTATATTGTTTCTTTGTGCTTTTTTCGCCTCGCTAGTATTGCGCCATAGCCATCGTGTGCTTTACTCTTCTATTATATTCACGCGTACATTTTCTGTTGCATTCACGCATTGCTTATTTATCTCTTGCAGTAAACCGTTATAATTTGTACCGGTCGCATCAGCTGACTGTCCCGTGCGCTGACTCAGACGTGCGGTGTCAAGGTCACGCGTCTATTCAAACTTAACGTTTTTTTTCCTTTGTTTAAAATCTACTCCCTTATTAATTGTTTATCGCTTTGCTGAGTTTATAAAGATCTGCATAGCATTTATATTCAGTTCATTATGGCCGAAGACTTGCTTATTAGGAAACGTAGTGCTATGAAAGCAAAGCTTACGAACTTTTCTAACTACATTACAGTGTTGCTAAGTTGTGAGGCTATTTCCGACTTACAGCGTATCGACTTGGAGGGACGCTTAAGTAAATTTGATACTATATACGATGAATTTGACGAATTACAGTTGCAAATCGAAGTCCAGTCGGACAAGCCGGACGAGGCCTACGCAGAGCGAGCCAAGTTTGAGGAGCGGTACCATACACTAGCAGCGCAGGCGCGTAGTTTGCTGGCTCGCGCCGCCGCTGGCGCTGGTGAGAATGGGTCTGTAGCGGGCTCAGCAGAGAAACACTCAGGTGAATCGTTCCAACAAAGAAACTTTATACGCTTACCCAAAATAGATTTGCCTAACTTTGATGGTGGTTATCAGTACTGGCTTGAGTATAGAGATACATATCTGTCACTAATTCATAATAGTAGTTGCATAGATGCCATTAGTAAGTTCCACTACCTCCGTGCGTCGCTTAAGGGTGATGCTTTAGAAATAATAAAAAATATTGATTTTAAAGGAGATAATTATCAAATGGCGTGGAAGTTACTATGCGACCGCTTTGATAACAGTAGACTTTTAGTTAACAATCACGTGCAGGCTTTGTTCAATGTTGAGCACATTCCGAGAGAATCTTGCACACTTTTGCGGCGTTTAGTTGATGTCATAAATAAGAACATTAGAGCACTGAAAACATTGAACGAGCCTACGGAATACTGGGATACGTTGGTAGTATACATGATGTCCATTAAATTAGATTCCGTCACCAGTAGAGGTTGGGAGGAGCATCGGAACACCTTGCCAAAATCACCCACACTTTCACAATTTTGCTCATTCCTTAGCAAAAAGGCTGATTTATTGGAAACTTTAGATTACAATACAAAGGTAACTACAGACAGTAATTGTAATAAACCTGAATCTTTCGTTGTAGCTACTGACCAGAGTACAATTAAGAAGCAAAGTTTCGATAACAGCACATCTAATAAAATAAAATGTCCCTTATGTGCAAAGGCTCATCTTTTGTATACTTGCGAGGAGTTTCGTACATTGTCCGTTGGAAGTCGTATAGCTAAAGCGAAAGAATTTAAGGTATGCTTTAATTGTTTGCGTACTGGCCATTTGACTAAGCGATGTAGATTATCAGGGTGCAAATATTGCAAACTCAGACATAACACGCTTTTACATGTCGAGGACTCCAAACCGTCTAACTTCCAGGATCCCTTGCCCAATAGCGTAGCATTGCCCACTGATGTTTTTGCAGGTGTCGTTCCACATAATGGCACCTCAGAAAGTATCGCCTTATCTAGTAACGCTCAGTCGCAACACACTCCCTCTCTTACTTTACTGTCCACAGCTTTGGTGAAAGTGGTGAATCACCGAGGCATCAAGAGCGACGCCAGGATCCTGCTTGATAACGGTAGCACAGCCAATTTTATTACGCAGAAACTAAGTGATAAACTAGGACTTCCTCGACGTAGCACGAGTTCCACGGTGACAGGTATAAACAGCCATACTACATTAAGTACGCAGTCATGCAACCTAACCATAGAATCATGCAGCGGCAGCTATAAGACAGATATAAATTGTTTCGTACTTCCTACTATCACAAAATTATTGCCGTCTACGCTAGTCGACATAAGTAGCATTCCCATACCGTTAAATTTAAATTTAGCCGATCCGTCTTTTAACGTTCCCTCAGAGATTGACATACTTGTTGGTGCTGAAGTATTTTGGAATATTTTAGGCAGAGCATGTATAAATTTGGGCAAAAATCAGCCCAAGTTACACGAGACAAAACTTGGATGGATAGTTTCAGGCTCTGTGGCTCTTCCAAAACATCTATCCAAAAATGTACAATCACATTTCTGTAATGTCTCCATGAACGATTTGAACAACAGCTTAAATAAATTTTGGGAGCTCGATTCTGTTTCCCCTGAGCATTCCTTGTCACAGGAGGAGCGAGCTTGCGAAGACAGTTTTCGAGCTAACACTGTGCGTGACCAAAACGGGCATTTCATAGTCAAAATACCTCTTAAAAATGATCCCAATGAGTTAGGTGAATCTTATGAAATGGCTAAACGTAGATTCTTATCTTTGGAACGTCGTTTCCAACGTGATCCTGCTTTTAAGGAAAGATATGTTGCGTTCATCGAGGAGTACGTGAGCTTGGGGCACATGACCGTGAATAACTCAACAAGTAAACCTCATTCAGGTAACCAACATGAGTATTTTTTGCCTCATCACGGAGTCATCCGAGAATCCAGTACCACAACTAAGCTCAGAGTAGTCTTCGATGCATCGGCAGCGACCACTTCTGGAGTGTCGTTTAATGACATCCAAATGGTGGGGCCCACTGTCCAAGATGATCTTGTTTCCATATTGCTGCGTTTCCGTCAGCACAGGTTTGTAATTTCTGGTGACATTGAGAAAATGTATAGGGCTATTCAGGTAACACCATCACAACGATCTTTACAACAAATTGTCTTTCGTGCTGACCCTAAACTACCACTTCAAACGTACAGTCTTAATACAGTCACTTATGGTACAGCTTCCGCCCCTTATTTAGCTACCAAGAGCTTAGTCAGTCTAGCTACAACCGCCTCTAATGACGTTGTTAAATTGTCTATCGAACGAGATTTTTACGTCGACGATTATCTGAGTGGTGGCGACTCGGTTACTGAGGTGATCCAGATGGGTAAAGAAGTTGCATCTATTTTAGCGTCAGCTAACTTTAATTTAAGAAAGTGGCAATCTAATAGTTTAGAGATTTTAACAGAAATAGCCAGTGTTCCAGGGCATTCTGATAGGTTGAACTTATCCGAGGATCGAAACGTGTCATCTAAAACGTTAGGCCTGTATTGGCTATGTAATTCAGATTCTCTCGAGTTTTCAATATCGATCGACACTAGCAAACCAATCACAAAACGCCACATTTTATCTGTCATTAGTCAAATATTTGACCCATTAGGTCTGGTAGGTCCTTGCGTTGTCGAGGCTAAAATTATGATCCAAAGTCTATGGATGGCTAAGTGTGGCTGGGAAAAGCAAGTTCCAGATAATATACATACCTCCTGGCAAATATTCGTGAATAGTTTGCCATGTTTAAATACCCTTAAAATACCCCGGTGGATTTCATGTGACAATTTAACTATAAATGAGATTCATGTGTTTACAGATGCATCTGAAAAGGCCTACGGTGCATGTATCTATATAAAGTCTATTACTAGGGATGGATTGATAAAAGTACAGTTGTTGGTTTCTAAAAATCGTGTTGCACCAATCAAGCCAACAACCATCCCTAGACTTGAGTTGTGTGGGGCTTTATTAGGAGCAAGACTGTGTGCTAATGTACGGAATTCCTTCACCAAACCCGTTAGTAAATGCTACTATTGGTGTGATTCGACCATAGTGTTAAGCTGGCTTTGCATGACACCTAATCTATTAAAACCTTTTGTTCGTAATCGCATTAATGAAATACAGGAATGCACTATAGGGCACACGTGGAACTACGTGCCGTCGAAGGAAAATCCGGCGGATCTTGTTTCTCGCGGGCTGAAGGCTGACCTTATCAGCGAGTGTTCTTTATGGTGGTCAGGTCCTCAATTTTTGTTAAAAGATGAAAAATATTGGCCAAAAATGCCAAATGAGAACTTGAAGCAAGATCTACCTGAAGTTGTATCAACACACTTCACTGATCACTCATCTCATCATCTGTCATCCAATAATTTAATCTCAAATCATTCGTCACATCACAATAACAATCATTTATTCATCAAGTCACTTATTCACAAATATTCTAATTATAATCGCTTACAGAGAGTCATCGCATATATATTAAGATTCATTTACAATTTAAAACATACATATAATAAGATCCTCGGTTCCCTTTCCTGTGAAGAACTTACAAATTCTACAAATTTTATTTTACGTCATGCTCAAATGGAAATGTTCCCTGATGAGTATAACTTATTGAAAGCAGGAAAACCTTTACCGAAAAAGAATAGGCTTATTTCATTGAGTCCCTTTACAGATTCGAATGGTCTTATACGCGTAGGAGGGAGACTAGACAACTCACCATATGACTATAATGTCAAGCATCCCATTTTATTATGTGGTAAGCACCATATAGCTAAAATAATATTTCATAAATATCATATCGACTGCCTGCACGCTGGCCCTCAGCTGCTCTTAGCAAATATACGCCAAATGTATTGGCCTCTTGGTGGGAGAAATCTGTCAAAGTCTATCGTTAAAAAATGCATCAAATGTTTCAAATTCAAAAGTCAAATCGTGCAACCCACAATGGGTCAGCTGCCCTCATCAAGGACACATTTGGAACACCCATTTTTGAACTGCAGTGTGGATTACGCTGGGCCAGTACTGATAGCTGATCGCAAAGGGCGAGGGTGTAGGCTTATAAAGGCGTACCTGTGTATTTTTGTTTGCCTTGCCGTTAAGGCTGTTCACATCGAGCTCGTTACAGATCTGACTAAAGAAGCTTACCTGGCCGCCTTAAACCGCTTTGTGTCTCGTCGTGGCAAGCCCCAAAGCATCTTGTCAGATAATGGCACCAATTTCGTTGGTGCATGTAATGAATTGGGAAAATTTCTAAAAGATTCTAACCTTGAATTTGATGTCAGTCAGCAAGGTATCGAATTTACTTTTGCACCTCCGTACTCACCCCACTTTAATGGCATTTCTGAAGCCGCTGTTAAATCCACCAAACACCATCTAAAAAGGCTACTCGCTTTAACACACTTCACATATGAGGAGATGGCCACATGCTTGAGTCAAATAGAGGCAGTTTTGAATTCTCGTCCACTTACTCCACTTTCCTCTGATCCTCTAGATTTCACTGTCCTAACTCCTTCTCATTTTTTTATTGGACGACCACTCATGTCTGTTCCACATCCACAGGTGACTGCAACTGACATCAGCAAATTGGAGCGCCACCAGCGAATTGAGCACATACGTCAACATTTTTGGAAGCGATTTCATATTGAATATGTTTCTCTGCTCCAGCAGAAAACCAAGTGGGCATCCTCAAAAGGGCAGCTGAATGTGGGAACCCTTGTCCTTATCAAGGAACGGGGACAACCGCCACTGGTGTGGCCACTGGGACGAGTCACGAAGGTCTTCCCAGGCGGCGACGGAACTTCACGCGTAGTCGAGCTGAAGACGAAGAAGGGGACCATACTGCGGGCCTACAACAACCTCTGCCCGCTTCCTCTTGATTGAATGCATCAACCCGGGGAGGATGTTCGGGCGCCGTCGGCTACCTTCGGCACTCGTCGGGCTGCATCGTCGACGTCGCGCAAGACATGCGGGGCGACTGGCCCGCCATCACTTCACCAGCGAGAACGACCGACGATACACGCGCGTTGTAAATTCCTCACTTATAATTGGATATACGTTTGTCAGTTTACAGTCCACTGCTTTTCATTTAAGTCCAAGTATAGACCCTAACAGCTAGTAAAACTGACATTTAAATTACCTTATAAAACGTTAGAAGCTAGTACACAGACAAGTTTTAATTGATTGTTTACTATGTTAATAAAATAGATGCCCCGGTTGCTCTTTTTTTAAATGACATGATTAAATTTTATACTATTTTCATATTACAATATTAATACGAGAGGATAGGGTAAACCGGTTAGTTTTGCTATGGTACTATACCATAGCAAAAAACGCGGAAAAAAAAATAGAAAATAATCTTCTGTTTCGTTTACATTATCAAAAAGCTATTAGTTAATAACATGATTTATAATACGTATAATAATAAATTTTTATTTTGCTATTTCATATTACATTCCTACAACTACATATTCACACAAAATATTGATTTTATTTTCATACTGGCACCCGGCAAACAGAAATCGAATAGATGAAATTTTTCATTGAACTATTCTATCCGCTCACTATTGTCACATGTATTCCATAGCAAGTTAAATACAACGAAAAGCCCAATATCCAACTCGACAACAAATATTTGCTCAAATATTTGACTCAAAAGTGCACCAAACTTCACAAAAAAGAAAAACTGTCTCCAAACTTAGTTGCAGCATATTCTCCACTACATTATTCAACATGTCATTGTGCTTTTTGTAAGGAAATGGGGTCGCGTTACGATTTAGCAGCACCACCTGACGTTTCTCCTAAACGTATTCCTTCTGTAGGAATTTTCCAAAGTGCCTCGAATGCTTGTGACAACTGATTTTTGGCCGTCGACGTCTGCGACAACTTTAAATGAATTTAATACTCTTAAAATATGAGTTTTGCGGATTTTTAGATCTCTTGGGACGGTTTGAGGCATTATGCAAATGCTGTCGGGTTCTTTTGTAACATGCTGTTAGTAGAAATGAGGCACTAAGTTTTCATGTTGAACGCGTATGCTTCTTAGGGTTCCGGACCTCAAAAGGAAAAAACGGAACCCTTATAGGATCACTTTGTTTTCCGTCCGTATGTCAGTCTGTCAACGCCCCTTATCTCAAGAACGCGTCGAGGTGTCGAATTGAAATTAAAACCATACATTCATTACAACCATAGGTCTGCTGTCCCTTGAAGCTGTGAAAAAAACAAACTTGTAAGTTAACGCAAAAAAAGATACGGCCGTTTATGTCGCGAAGAATGAATATTTCGACACTCTCGAGGAAATCAAAATTCAAAAGTACTTCACATTAACCCAGAATCCTGAAATTTGGCATAAAGCAAAGTCTTATAGCACAGATATAGGAATAAATCTGAAAACTGTTAATTTATTGTTACGCCACAATAACAAAATTGCGATTCGGAAAAATCTTTGAGATTCCATTCTCCCGAATGGAATTGAACTATTTACATAGGTAAGTTTGAACGGAACCCTCAGGACGGGAGTCTGACTTGCACTTGCCCAGTTTTTTTTTATGTACTCACTACTGTTAGCGGTTTCACCGGCGTTATAGTAGGAAATTTTCCCAAGGGAAATGGGTCCCAGGCTAAACTGCCCATATATCTGACTTGGCTGTGGTAGACATGTTGCTGTTCCAATTGCTATAAGGAAATTGTTTACTTAATACGTTATGCAATTTCTTTTAATATCTGATTAACTAATATTATAATTATAATGCAATGCAATTTAATTTAATTTTAATAATTTCATTTGTCTGTATGTTTATGATGCAAGTACCTAAAATGATTCTTTTGTTACTTGAATTAAATGAATATTAATAAAAAGTATTCTTTGTCCTTCTCCAAGGTCCAATTTATCTCTACCTCAAATAAGTTCCCATTTATTTTAGTTCTACCTTACACATAATTCCTTTTTGAAAAAAAAATAATATCTTAAACCCAATCTGTATGCCCAAACAAAAATATCCATACACAAATTCAAGTTCTTAGCTAAGTTCAGTAACACGTTACCCCCATAAAATATCGGCTTTAGAAATTGGATGCCTGCTTCAAGTAACACGTATACCACTACGTGGGACTTTCCGAACACCTTTGGCCCTCGGGAGGTACCGGATTTAGATTTAGTCAGCTAACATCAATTTTCTTGACATTCAAAAGGTTTACTTTGAATTAGGTTTGGATTTCATGACTTTATGGCCGTTTGTCTACTTTTATTTGGAATTTGTAAATAGAGAGATTTGCTGGGATTTATTTTGTTGTGGGTAGAGTTATTTTGAATAGTCTACACTAATATTATACAGAGGTAAAGCTTATTTTTTTTTTAATAGTAGGCAAAATTTTAGCAATCGAATCAGTACTTTCAGATTCTTTGAAAGTACCTCTTAAAAGTACTGATCCTTAATCCTGAGTGACATAGGCTATATTTTATGTACATGGGCGAAGCTGCGGGCAAAAGCTAGTTGTGTATGTTATGCGTAGCTTGTGCGTTTTGACTGAATGAAAATAATAATGTAGGTAAATTATATTTTTACCTTTTTATTATTAATTATAGGCTCGCGTTTGACCACTATCTCACCTGAGATGGTAAAAAATGATGTGTTCAACGATGGGGCACGCTTACCTAGAAGTAATCTATTCATTTTTGACTTATAAATCTCTTATCTATAGCTATCTGAAAACACAGACTCCAGCAGGATCCAGTTTTTTTTTTTTTTAATCGTCATCATCATCATTTCAGCCGAAAGACGTCCACTGCTGGACATAGGCCTGCTCCAAGTGTCACCACAATGAACGGTCCTGTGCGTCTCGCATCCATCGGACTCCCGCAACCGTAACCAAGTCATCGGTCCACCTTATAGGAGGCCTTGCAGGGGGTATTTTTTAATATCGCAAACTAAAACTGCACGTTTATAAGATTATAGAAAACCATAATTGCACTTTATTACGAGGAATGGAAAAGAAAATAATAGGAAATCTTGTGCATTTTAATCACGTTTTATCTATGAATCTTAACATAGTAGTGGTGGACCGAATTGAGAGGCGTACAATGATTGTTGATATTATTATATGAATCGGCTACTGAATCGATTTCAGCTATTTTTAAAATAAATAATCTCTTTATTCTAAAATAATCTCGGCAAAAAATAAAAAAATCAACCAGTATCCTCCCACTCACCGTTTACAATGAGTAATCGTTCCCACCACGCGAAATACCTAGGCTTATATTTAGATGACAAACTATCATGGAAACAGCATATTGAACATGTAAGATCAAAGTTTATATCTCTCAACTGTATCTTACATAAGACAATAACCTGTAACCCTCATAAAGTGCGTCAGTTTATCTATAACTCTCTAGTAAAGTCGCATCAAGAGTATTTGATAGTGATCTGCCCCCCAGGTCAAGTTGATAATCTGCAATCGTTAACGCTAGTCGAAAAATAATCAAATATAATATGTAGCGACATCTATGGCGTCACATAAGAACTAATCCTGCATCGCGCAATCAAAGTTCTCCGCGCGTTTACAACATATAGAACAGCCCGAAATCATCTATCGGGCAGTAGTAGCCCACCAGACATAACACCCGTCTGGTCGGAGGATCCTCCCTTTTCAACAGAGGTTTGCGGGACTTTACTCTCTGTTCCGAAAACCTCTAAAAATATATTATGGGAATGACATTATCTCAACGTTAAGTCACGTGGTCAGAACAAACGAATAGAAAATTCGTAGCCAAGTTCACATTGTTCAAAATGATAGAATGAATTGTTATCGTTTCTACAATGTTCAACGCTACATCCTTTGTTATTGTAGAACAACATTGTAGAATGAGCGGCCGACTCAGGCACGTCAACATGGCCACCAACTTATTGTTTTCTACAATTGCCGACACCGTGGCATTGCCGATTGGAGAACGGAGTTCGACACGAAACGGTTGTAACTTGGCTAGGGTGGCTGGGGTAGCGCTGCCAAATTGAATGTCAAAGCTCTGCACACCTCCCGAAATAAAGTCATTAAGACATTTTTTAACTATAAATATTTTAGAAGTACAGAAGCTGTTTACTATAAAACAAAAATACTTCACCTAAGACAACATCGCCGGGTTCTGGACCGAGCCCAAGTCATCGACGGCGCGTAGTGTTCCACGCGCGCCTCAAGAAGATGTCAGTAACCGTAGGCCCAGCAGGATCGAAGACCATGGGTGATGCCAAAACGAACCCCGGGGCCCGGGAACGAAGGCAAAGAAAGAACAGGAGTGGAAAAAAGGTCTTTAATTTATTTTTTTATTTAGTGTATATAGTTAATATGGATAGTTAACGACTATAACAGTAAATATGTAAATTTTGGATTACTTAAAAATAAAAATCTAATTTTCTAATTGGGGTATGTAATAAAAGTATGCATTATTTATTTATTATTTAATAAGAATTTATGCACTAGTAATAAACACTGTACAAAGGCGGACTTAATGCATTATCCTCATTCATTAATTACAGCCGAAAGACGTCCACTCTTGGACATAGGTCTCCCCTAAGCGTCGCCATAACGACCGATCCTGTGCTTCTGGCATTCACCGCACTCCCGCGTCTCTCACCTGGTCGTCGGTCCATCTTGTGGAATGCGAACTACCCGTCCGTCCGGTAACCGTCCGGACCGAGCCCAAGTCGTCGACGGCGCGTACTATTTCACGCGCGCCTCAAGGAGATGTCAGCAACTGTAGGGGCCCATCAGGGTCGAAGTCTACTGGGGTCAAGGGACTAATTCTGAAAGGAAGACTCGGTCCTGGTACGAAAAGCAACGAAGGAACAGGAGTGGGTTTTTAGTCAGTAAAAGTCTGACACTATCTCCCTCCCAGAGCGGGGGATGTTATAAGATGATTTTAACACCGAAAAAAAAAACCTAGCGGAATGCATTATCCTAGTTATATGTTGTATAACCGCCCCACATGACTAGAATCCCGTAAAAATCGAAAAGTCTTTTTCAAGAAACGATTACAAATTGTTCCTTTCAAGCAATTATTAGTATCTCCATAATAAATAAGCGGTTCAGGATAATCCCACCCCACTTGGCTAACTGCCATTATCATACAAAACTGTCAAGCTTGACTGCTCCTATATAGAACGCATATTGAATGGTTTGACGTCATAATGAAGGTCGGAGGGTACATTAGTACGGTTATGGATAAAGATTATCATAAAAGTTGAATAGTTTTCTTTATATTTTACTTTTTTACGTCAGATTAGTAAGGTCGGAACAATATAATATAATATTTACACAACTGTCACACAACGCCGTCTAGTCCCAAGCTAAGCAGAGCTTGTGTTATGAGTATTAGACAACTGATAAACATACTTAAATATTCCTAAATACATACATATTATAGATAAATTACACCTAGACACAGAACAAATGATTGTGCTCATCACACAAACATTTGTCCTTGGTGGAAATCGAACCCACAACCTCCGGCACAGCAGTCAGGGCCACTAACCACTAGACCAACAGGCCAGTTAAAATAACAATAAAATAACTAAGGAGTTAGGTACACATAGTTGACTTTGTATGTTCAAATTTTATATGTGCCATTGGAAATAATGTTTTTAAAAAATGAGACAGAAAGTAACCACTATATAAATTTTTTTTAATTTTTTTTTTTTAATGTTGCCCCATACTCACAACACAAGACACCCTGACTCGGAACACCTATGTATCTGTAGGAAATACAAATATTTGTTCCGTGCGGGAATCAAACCGGGGCCACGTAGAGCTGCAGCTTTTCGCTCAATCACCGCGTTAACCGACAACATCTACTTCCCATTCGGTAACATTCTCGATTCGTCAACATGTCAATATTTCTAAAAAAAAATAAGCGTTTCTAAAACTTAGTCAATTTGCATTCAAGCGTGAAGGAGTAACACACACACACACATACATTTTTTTAAATTACTATTGATAGGAAATCAGAAACCAGAAATCGTTTATTTCAAATAGACCAATTACAGGCACTTTTGAATTGTCAAAATGTCGGTTAGTCAAAAAAAAAACCAAGTGAAGCTAAATTGCACGTTCCAAAGCGTAGATCTCTATGGAGAAGAACGTGCAATAAAACTTCATGGACACTCTTTTAAATCTTATAATGAGTTACATAAATCTATAAATCTAGGCTCACGTTTGACCACTATTTCACATGATGGTAAGCGATGATGTGGCTGACGATGGAGTACGCTTGCCTAGAAGTAACCTATTCACTCTTGACTTAAAGACCCCTAGGATGAAAAAAAAAATCCAAAAAATATACTAAATACATACAAATCTTCTTCTTTATAATATTAATGTATGTATTTATATGAGCTATTTGTGTATGTACACAGATCGCTCGTATAAATACAGTAAAGTAATATGACTTTAGGAGATTACACATTTTTTTTTTATGTGACCCATTTTTTTGCGTATATATACCTAGTTTTGCTATAAATATTGTTATTACATGGAAAACTGTATTGCTAAAAATATTTGTTACTGTTATGTGTGTTAGTCAATACATTTGTATAATTACATTAAAATATATGACGCTCATTTAAAATGATCTCCATTGGCTTTAATACAGTCTTTTAAACGTTGAGGCCAGTTATGAATTGAAATATGCATTCTCTCTATTTCTTCCCTGTCAATCTTCTAGATTGTTTCAGGAACTCCCACGTATATACGATATATTCTCTAAAACTGACAATAAATCATAATTCAGTGAATTACAATCGGGACTAGTTGACGGTCAGTCTTCAGCACCCCTAGCCAAGTCGATAATCTGCAATCATTAACAGTAGTCGAAATCTAATAAAATGTATGGGAATGACATCATCTCAACTTAAGTCACGTGGTCAGAACAAACGAAATGAAAATTCGTAGCCAAGTTCACGACATTCAAAAATATATAATTAATTGTTATCGTTTCTACAATGTTCAACGCTACATCCTTTGTTATTGTATAACGACATTGTAGAACGCGCGTCAACACGGCTACCAACTCATCATTTTCTACAATTGCTGACATCGAGGCGTTACCAATTGGAGAACGGAATTCGACACGAAGCGGTTGTAACTTGGCTAGGGGTGCAGCTCTGATAAAGTACGAAACGTTAGTTTCCAACCACACTTGGGTGAATTGAGCTTTATGACGGTGTGGAGTCTTGCTGAAAGGGCCATTCTTGGTTAAGGAAAATGCTGTTGTTAAAAGGTTTTATCAACTTCTCAACAATCGTATCTTTATACATTTGTGCATTGGTCCACCAGTTTTGATACCTTTTTCATAAAAATATGGCTCAGTCACTCCTTGACAGCTAAAACCCCACCAAACCACGGGACCCGGGGACGGGGACTAAACACGGGTAATATCTACGTTGTACTCTGCTGAGCAAATGGGAAGCTTGCTTTGAGCATAAATTCGCTTGTTAAAACATTGCTCAGATTTAAAAAAAACTCGCCAGTAAAAATTTTACATGTGATATCTACCAATCCGCACTGGGCCCGCGCGTTAGATAATGGCCCATTCCCTCTACTAAACAGAGGCCTGAGTCCCAGCAGTGGGAACATTATAAGGTCAGCAAGTATGACATTTTTGTTTAAATTATAATATCAATGTATTTTTATTGTGTGTCAGTGTCTTTTTGCGTATAAAATAAAACATCGTTGACATATTTCCTCGTAAAATGCGTAATATGACCGCATTTTTTTTTATATTACAAGCTCATATGAATTTTTAGGTGAAAATAATTTCTTTATGAGTACTTTAGTAACATTTAACCGTAGTTAATAATATTACGTCAGTGCACATGACTTCTTACAAACGCGGTTCTTAAAGTTTATGTACTGAAAAATTGAAAAATGTAAAGAGCTGCTTTTTTTCTTTTCTTTTTAGTGTTTTAAAGAAACAAATATTACCGTTTGCTTTAAGTTGATTTAAAAAACCGGCTCACAGAACAGATGGTCGATGGGGACGAAAGGTTCTGGAATGGCGACTACGTACCGAAAGACGCAGCGTTGGAAGGCCTCCCACAAGGTGGACCGATGACCTGGTGAGAGTCGCGGGAATCCGATGGATGCCAGACGCACAGGACCGGTCATTATAGCGACATTTCGGGGACGCCTATGTCCAACAGTGGACGTCTTTCGGCTGAAATGATGATAATAATGAAAAAAACCGACAACCAAATCTGTTGCGTACTTAAAAAAAACTGGGCTATCTCTCAGACTGGCAAATATACTAAATGTATGTATATATTCAGTGGCTCTGAGGTTGTTGTTTACGTCCTATTGACGTAAACAATTGTTTTACCTTCTACCCCATTTTTAATTTCATAATTTATATGGAAAAACAACGTTTACCCATTCAGCTAGTATTGCTATAAAAATAAATGAAAACTTATATTTTTAACCTATTTGTAATTATATATATGTTTATTTTATTGGTTTAACAATCTACGTAGTAGACTTGAATATTAACTATCATCATCATCATCATTTCAACCGAAAGACGTCCACTGTTGGACACAGGCTTCCCCCAAGCGTCGCCACAATGACCGATCCTGTGCTTCTCGCATCCACCGCACTCCCGCGACCCTCACCAGGTCGTCGGTCCACCTTGTGGGAGGCCTTCCAACGCTGCGTCTTCCGGTGCGCGGTCGCCACTCTAGAACCTTTCGGCCCCATCGGCCATCTGTTCTACGAGCAATGTGCCCTGCCCACTGCCACTTAAGTTTGGCGATTCTTCGGGCTATGTCAGCGACCTTGGTTCTCCTGCGGATATCTTCATTCTTTATGCGATCACGCAAGGAAAAAAAAAATATTAACTATAAATACTTTTAACTATGTACATAATTATAATACAAAAACACAAAATACACTTAGGCGTCGAAGTACTCCTCCACATCGCTGTCATCCGGAAGTGTGCCCCTGGGCATATTTAGTAATTATATATCATTGAAATTGTATTATAGCAATAATAGATAAATGATTAATAGTGTAGATTAAATTATTGATTATATTATTAAAAAAAAACTAAATAAAAAAAAACCAAACACTACAATCACCACTTTTTTTACAGTGTGTAGGTTTCGTCATGCAATTATCAACGAAAAACTTGCCCTACATTATACAAGCGAACAATCTTCACGTAGGTACTGCTTCAAAATAAAATGTCTAGTAGAATTCTTCAAGTAATACAACATTGTTCCACCGACTTAACATTGAGTTAATATCTTAAAATTTCATTTGGCGCCTTCACTTCAGCCGCTCCTAATAAATGTAAATGCGTGCGTGCGTAATGTCTGCACCATGCGAAGGTCTTGAGGCTTGACTTTACGCTATTTTGTGAGCTGTACCAGTAAATTACCTCTTTTGAGTTGGAGCGAGAGGACTTATCAGACTTTTACTAAGTTAAACCCACCTGTGTCCTTCAATTGCCCTTTGGATTCCAGAGCCACGGTAACTCTTTCAAACAAAGTTTCCTTGGCATTAGTAAATGCATAACCTCTGATCTTTGAGTTAAGCAATTAAAATTTAATATATCAAATACTAGCATGAAAAACTTTCCTTTATTACGCCATCTCCTTTCTACCATCCGATAACCCGACGTATATCGAATGTTACATTGTTAACACCTCTATGGTCCGAACTAAGCATTTTGCATCTTCGTTTATACCGCGTACATCGAGGGACTGGAAAAATTCGCCTGCTGCGATCTTCTCGTCTGATTATAATTTAGGCTTCTTTACCTGACCTGCTTGCTATGTTAGCATGTTTCTTTGTCCCGGAAAATGACGGCCGCGGCAAAAATTTGGTGAAATGCTTCAGTATCGCACTGTTGCCCTTGCTCAGTCTCCAATACATTGCACTTTGTCTGTACTAAATGATCTCTTGTATTCTAATCCAACAAACAGTCTGTTTGCGGATCAATGGAAGATGATTTTATTAGCATGTACTTAAGAGGGTTTGATATACATGTTGTTTAAAATTTTAATTGCTTAATTACTGTAATTGGTAATCTAACCATTGCAATTAATTATAATGAACAAATAAATATGTTCGTGTAATTTAATTCTTGACTTATGTTTTTTTTTTTTTTTTGTATGCAGCTTGTTTTTACCTGGTTGCCTACGAAAAGTTATGTTTTAGTTTAGAAAATGATGCCCCATTAATGATCTAACTAAAATTATCTCAAGCATGCTAAAATAAAATAAAAAATATCTTTATTAAATTGTAGAGAAATTTAAAATTATAAGAACTTTAATTTTAACTTTATATACATAGCAGATTATAAAAATGATAAACTATAAAGCAAACGACTTTTAATTATGAAAGAAAGTTAAAATTAATCTTGAACTTAGAGCTTAATATTCTTTCATTAGGTATAGAGTACGAGTAAATACAGTTTAGATTTTTTGTTCAAGAGAAAGCTTTACTTACTTTATTAAAGAAATAAATTAAATCGAGCTGTTTTCATCAGTCATAATTAGTTAATAGTGAAGACAAAATTAATGAATTAATTTTCAAATTTCTTTTTTTTATGTTATTAGTTATAGTATAAACTATTAAGCCAGTTAGAAATGTCTTTTATTACGGCATTAATGAACACACATTACTTATTAATAAATCTTACTGTTCATTTAACTTACAAATATAATGAAAAATAAATAGATACTGAGAATATTTTACTTCTGTGAAGGCACGAATGAACAAACCTAAAGCTTCAAATTTAGAAATTTGGTTTCTTCTTCCATTATCCTTATCTCAATATCAGAGAAAATAGAATAAAATTGAATAGAATTTTATTTTGCAATAATATTTTGCAACTGACCCCGTGAAGAACAATGGAAGGGGATATGTGTATGAACAATGAAAGACGCACGAGGTGCGGCAACGTCACCGCCACCTAGTACTAGTGATGGGAGGATGTCGATAGACCCCAGCAATGTTTTCAAAGTCGGCGTACGAGTGCCCCCGTTTTGGGCTGAAGAGCCAGAGATTTGGTTTGCTCAGGTCGAAGGTCAATTTAGCATAGCTGGGATAAGTAGTGATGTCACTAAATTTAATTATGTCATCGGACATCTGGACAATCAATACTCTAGAGAGATCAAAGACATAATTATTAGCCCGCCTCTCACTAACAAGTACGAAAAACTAAAGACCGAGCTAATTAAACGACTCACCGCGTCTAAAGAGAAGAAAATCAAACAATTACTGATGCACGAGGAGCTTGGCGACCGCAAGCCATCACAATTTCTACGCCATTTGAAAAGCCTGGCAGGCTCAAACGTTCCTGATGACTTCCTGAGGACGATATGGGTTAGTCGCCTACTGCATGGCATCCAGACGGTGCTCGCAGGTCAACCAGGCACAGCTTCTCTCGAGGATCTAGCTGACTTAGCCGACAGAGGTCGGGTCGGTACGACAACTCCGAAGGTCGCCATTGTGAGCGACGCTGTCTCTAGTTCGGGTCTGAGCGAACTAATCAGGGAGATAGCTGAGCTTCGAGCACAGTTCCAGCAGATGTCAACTCGGAACAGCCGTTCACGCTCCCGTTCCACTAGAAACACTCGCAGCAGTTCGAGGCAGCGCTCTCTATCGAACTACAAAAGGTTCCCCAATTGTTGGTACCACAACAAGTTCGGAGAAAAAGTCAACAAGTGTATCCGCCCCTGCGACTACAAGGCGGAAAACTCCAAGGGCGGTCGGTAATGGCGACCGACGATTGCCCTTTGCCTACTTCTGGTCGCCTGTTTGTTACTGACCGATCTTCGAAGACGCAGTTCCTGGTCGATACAGGAAGCGACCTCTGCGTGTTCAAATCACGTCGGGGTCACCAGTTTAGTTATGTGATTGGTGTGCGGTATAAATGAACAGACAAACTCACGTTTGAAGGTCTGCAAGTCCTTACATAAATAGAAGAAGAAGGCACAATAGGGGAGCGCAGTAGTACAAACACGAGAATATGAAGGTGGAAGATCTGAAGAACTGATTGAGGCAACAAGCGTGTGCTCCGCGTCGAGTTATATCCTGACTTGACATTTATAATTTTTTCTCGGACAGCTGATGAGCGGACTTGTTTTTGGTATGTGTCTTTGTAGAAAACTGCAAAGAGTATTTATGTTGTGTAAATGAATTGTAAGGTTGACTTCAATGGGTAATACACAACAGTTCTTATGATACATTAAAGCTCAGCCACATTTTACTACTCGGCATGCAAATATTTACATTATTTATGTCATTATTATCATCATCATCATTTCAGCCGAAAGACGTGCACTGCTGGACATAGGCCTCCCCAAGTGTCGCCACAATGAACGGTTCTGTGCGTCTCGCATACATTGGACTCCCGTAACCGTTACCAAGTCATCGGTCCACCTTGTAGGAGGCCTTCCAACGCTATGTCTTCCGGTACGTGGTCGCCATTCCAGAACCTTTCGGCCCCAACGGCCATCCGTTCTGCGAGCAATGTGCCCTGCCCATTGCCTCTTTCTATATGTATCCTTGGTTCTCCTGCGGATATCCTCATTCCTGATTCGATCACGCAAGGAAACTCCGAGCATAGCGCTTTCCATTGCAGGCCCTTACCGGACATGCTAAGTTACATTTTTTTTTTGTTTATTTTATCATATTGTAAGATAGAGTGTGTTGGAGTTATTTTTTTACAATGTTTAATGATAATTCATAAATTGATCTGTATTTTAAAATTTAATGACATGCTAATGATAATTTAATTTTTCCTTTTAATACATACAAAATATTTGGCTGCTGCTGCCCTGCTGGGCCCCTACAGTTGCTGATATCTCCTTCGGACGGTTACCGGACGATTGGACGGCGAGCTACTCATTGCTCGTCGTCACAAGCCCGCGCCTACGTTGTCCGGAAATCGGGATCGGAATCCCGGTGGCTGGGGCACAAGGGCCATGGTATCGCGCGTGCACGTGCGGCCTCTTCCTTTGCTAGCATTACTGCTTCGTAGAAGGAGGAGACCACATGCCACTAATTCTCGCTCCGGACCATGGCCTGTACCAAAGCCTGGTGCGAGAGGTCGCTGCCACCGATCGCTCCCACGAGGACACGGTGGTGCTCTGCCCAGGCGGGGCACACCTCCACCGTATGCTCCACCGTGTCCTCCTGGCGGTCCACACAATGGTTACCACCATTGTGTGGACCGCATTTCTTCCACACGACACCGTGTCGGCGTCGTGTGAAAGAAACGCCGTGGTAAGTTCGGGAACTTACCATGTTTGGTAAAGACCTACGTCATGCGGAAGGTAAGGACGCCGTGTTGTCTTTTCAGCCACTCCTTAAAGAGGGGACTTACCGCCATAATTATGGCGTGCCAAAACCTTTAAGAAGGTGAAAAGGGGGAATTTCGTTTGTATACATAATCTCCTTCCGTTTACCAATAAACTAAAAAGTTAGCATAAATAGTAACCTAAGTAAATAATAAAGGTTTTCATTACTGGTTTTCAGAACAAACCTTAATAGAACAATTAAATAAAAATTATCTATACAATTTTTAAAACCCCCTAGTTTTTTTTGTTAGTAAAGAATGAATAATAAAAACGGTCATTATTGGTTTTTCAAAAATACTCTCGAAATACAATTGTATTAGAGAGTGTTAAAGTTTTTATGAAAACATTCTGGTGAACGAAATCGCTGGGCAACTTGCTAATATATATTTTTTAATTGATATTAACCAGTGCATGACTGCGATGGTGAGGCGCAATAGTTTATTAAGAGCCTATTCATTCTAGCCTTGAAAACACCTAAATTATAGTTGAACCGGAAGACCGCAGCAGATAAATTGTTCCAGTTCTTCGATGTACGCGGTACAAACGACGAAGCGAAACGCTTAGTCCGGACCGTTGAAATTTCAACAACGTAAGGGTGGATACTCGCCGTACGTTGGATTTTCCGATGGTAGAAAGGAGATGGCGGAATGAAGTCATGTAATTCCCGCGCACACTCTCCAAAATGCAACCTACCAAAATATATGCCTACATAAACTTATATCTTTTTTTCATGATACAGAAACTACCGAAAGCGATGGCTTTTGGTAGTTTCTATGTAAGAGATGTTCTATAATCCTTACATTCATCCTTTTACTTCAACAACGAGAAAACGTAATACCAAAAACTTGCAACAATTTAACTCAAGCTCTAAAAACCGAACAACCCGTTCTTTGATCAAGGAAACTCCGAAAATGGACCGGAAAACACTTGGGATCAAAGACTTAACCTATAAAACACGTTGCCAAGTAAAACAGGAACCGATACATAAATAGCTGAAGTAAAAGTAATAAGTAACTGTTGGGCTCCGAGGAGAAGCAGAGCAAAGGCTACTAACAGCTTCCGTCGTCAGGCGAACTTACATTTTTGGGGTGGTCACAATAGAGGGAGGGGATTTCGGGACGACTTCAGTAACTGCACCTGTGGCCTTCTACAGGTGCAATTACAGAACTTAATACTTTTAAGCAATTTTAAAATTGGTTTTATCTTGGTATGTTGGAAAAGTTAGAGTAGGCTCGCCTTAGACCATTATCTCACTTAATGCTAAGCAAGTGAGCGTGTTAGATTTTTACTGACTAAAACCACACCTGTGTCCTTTAATTGCCCTTTCATTCTGAGATAGCAGGTTTCCTTTTCAGAAATTCCTCATGACCCCAACGGGCTTACGGGCGCCGAGGCCGCCACCGCTGATTGCCTCCACTAGCACGTGGCGTTGTTTGCTCCACCGTGTCCGCTGGACGGTTTGGTGAGAACCTGCGTCGTGTGGAAATAAATCACACAATATTAATAGTGTTACAAAAGAATTACCTTGGCTATTAAACATAGCCAAGGCAATTCTTTGCACGTCCCGTGAAAAATCCAGATAATTTTTTATAAGATCAATTGAATAAAAACATAGATTTATGGTAACCCGAGCCTGAAAGGCGATCGCCTTTAATAAATCGCTAGCAAACAGCTCAAACGTAACTTTGAAACAAAAGCAAGTTAACAACACCCTTTCTTTTGTTTTTATAAATGGCCGGGGATGAATAAGGATAAATATATTATTTTTAGTAAGTAACTAGAACAACTGGCCTGCTGAGGTCTTCCCATCCGATTATAATTTAAGTGTCTTCAAGGCTAGAATGAATAGGCTCTTAATAAATTAGTGCGCCCTACCATCAACGATT
This sequence comes from Mythimna pallens, assembly GCA_961205895.1. Classification (NCBI taxonomy): domain Eukaryota; kingdom Metazoa; phylum Arthropoda; class Insecta; order Lepidoptera; family Noctuidae; genus Mythimna; species Mythimna pallens. The sequence goes on along the minus strand of OY540831.1, from coordinate 8,025,247 downwards.
GCATCACTACTTATCATCAGCTGGGATCGCAGTCAAGCATTAGTTTATAACAATTAAAAAAAACTACTGATGTAGCGAGGACGAGTCACTAGCAGGAATGTTATGAAGTTCCATTGTAAGCGAAACTATCGTATATCCGAAATAAAAAAAAACCGTAATCAAAACCGATATAAAAGTTTTGGGTACTTTCGGATAAGGACGAAGTATAAATGAAAGGCTACAAAAGTTTTTTATTTGTATTACCCAGCCAAATAAATAATAATCTAGAATAGAAATAAAAATCTATTCTTGGTATTTATAGCTTTTATAATTTTAAAATCCGTAGCATAAGCATAATAGCATAATCAGCCTTTTAATGTTCCCTCTGCTGGGACTCAGGCCTGCTCTCTAGAAGAGGAAATGGGCCGTAATCCACCACGCGGGCCCAGTGCGGGTTGGTGAATGTGTACATATCTTCGTATTTTTGGTTCCAGGACATGCCGGTTTCCTCACGATGTTTTCCTTCACCGTTTTGAGAGCAGTGGTAATGAAATAAATTACACAAAGTAATGCGACATATTGGGTTTGAACCCGCGACCTACAACTCGTAAGTTGGGGCCGTTACCCCTCAGCCACCACTGCTCTTAGAATCTATCTGAAACTAGTGGATATTTTCAAATAATTTCATATCCATAACCGTATCTGAAGCCAAAATTTCGAAGACAAGCGTGTCGGATTACGGCCTATTTTCTCACATGGAAAGGAGGCCTGAGTTCCAGTAGTGAGAACATTATAAGACCAATTATGCTATAATCATAGCCAGAGTTATAAATAACACAATTTCTAAGTTTAAGGCGATAAATATTATATATGATTGTTTGTGAGTTTTTAACATATAAATAATCATGTACAATATAAAATGCTCTTACATTTCATTTTGCTAAAAGAGATGTAGCACAGATAGTGTTCTATATATATTATAGTGGTTTTTTTTAAGCGTAAGTAGGTTATGGTCACATAGCTCTGAAAGGAGCAAAGGTAGAGCCAAAATTTCCTTCAGTTGCTCATTGCATTCTAAGGCTTCGGTGGCTCTTTCAAAAAATCTTGCAGGCTGTCCTCATTATTATAGTGTTATACTACAGCTAATGTGAGTTACTGATGTTCACGGACTCTTGGGAATACTCAAGGCATCTTTCCTGACTCGACTGACCCGGTGTAAGAATAGGATAGTATCTGAAGTGTTCCATGGTGTGTATGTACCTGCTAAGGCGTTGCTAATTTTATTGATTTATTAGTGATATTCAATGGTATTCAATGGTATTCAATGGTATTCAATGGTATTCAATGGTATTCAACGGTATTCAATGGTATTCAATGGTATTCAATGGTATTCAACGGTATTCAATGGTATTCAATGGTATTCAATGGTATTCAATGATATTCAATGGTATTCAATGGTATTCAATGGTATTCAATGGTATTCAATGGTATTCAATGGAATTCAATGGTATTCAATGGTATTCAATGGTATTCAATGGTATTCAATGGTATTCAATGGTATTCAATGGTATTCAATGGTATTCAATGGTATTCAATGGTATTCAATGGTATTCAATGGTATTCAATGGTATTCAATGGTATTCAATGGTATTCAATGGTATTCAATGGTATTCAATGGTATTCAATGGTATTCAATGGTATTCAATGGTATTCAATGGTATTCAATGGTATTCAATGGTATTCAATGGTATTCAATGGTATTCAATGGTATTCAATGGTATTCAATGGTATTCAATGGTATTCAATGGTATTCAATGGTATTCAATGGTAATAATAATGATAATAATTTACAATAATTTTATTAATTAATTTAATAATGTTATTCAATAATTTATCAATAATTTTATCAATGTTTCGATAATTTATATAATCTAATGTATTTAATTTAATTTATTCATTATGTTATAACAATTTTATTTAATTCTATAATGTTACTATGGGTTAATTAATGCTTGAAATAAACGAAAAATCAATATTATAAAATATAATATTATTAAATATCCCATAATATCAATGCAATCTCTGAATTGGTAAAGAGGCAAATTATTTAAGGTGCAACCCGGTAAATGTGTGGAAGTCTCGGTAATAGCCGCTATCTATTTGATCGGCGAGTCTGATACAAATCCATTCCAGACCGGAACACGCGGTAGAAACGGTTAGCGCTGTAATTTGCGGTTCGTCTGCGAGTTTTGAGTACAAGGCATTACGCTTGCTTAAGTGCGAAATAACAAAGAGAAAATTCCTTTTTAAACATGTTGAAACACCTATGATTTTATGAGCTCTTAGTATTTTATACAACATTTATAATATCATTAGACTTTTTTTTAAATTTGATATAAACTAGTGCTTGACTTTTATCCGACGTGATGGTAAGCGGTGATGCAATCGTTGATGGTGAGGCGCACTAGTTTATTAAGAGCCTATTCTAGCCTAGCCTTAAAGACAACCGAATTATAATCAGTTGGAGAGACCTCAGCAGGAAAATTGTTCCAGTCCTTCGATGTACGCGGTATAAACGACGACGCGAAACTCTTAGTCCGGACCATAGAGGTTTCAACAACGTAAGGGTGAATACTCGCCGTACGTCGGGTAGTAGATGGTGGAATGTCAGTAATGTAATTCCCATGCCTACCAAAACCACCAAGTAACATTAAGATGGTAACACCAATGCACTGCTGGCCTTTCTTGAGTAGCCGAGGTGTATTGAATGACTCATTTGTCCCGCTAGACGTTAAGTTCCGGACACCAGCCCGACATACAATACAATATATTATATTTGACAGGCCTATTGGTCTAGTAGTAGTAGGCCCTGGACACCCAGGACAAATGTTTGTGTAATAAGCATGATCATTTGTTCTGTGTCTGGGTGTAATTTATCTATAATATGTATGTATTTAGAAATATATTAAGTATGTTTATCAGTTGTCTAGTACTCATAACACAAGCTTTGCTTAGCTTGAGACTAGACGGCGTTGTGTGCTAGCAGCAAGCTAAAAAAAAAAAAATATCATTAGAAAAATTTGCCTTACTAGCCTTTTTCCAAATTATCTTGAAGTCGGCTTCGAGTCTAAGCGGATGTAGCTGAGTACCAGTATCCATAGAGCTATTGCTTATCTGATCTCCACAACCCAGCAATCGGTTATCATGTTACCCGATGGTAAGAACTGTGTTAGATTTCTTATTAGATTAGATAAATAAAAAAAGTTCAAAACGAACTCTGATAAATACTATAGAATAGAGCAGAGAAGTGATATGAATGGATAGAAAGGTTTCGAGTAGAGCAGTGGTGGCCGAGTGGTAACGGCCCCGACTTACGAGTTGTAGGTTGCGGGTTCAAACTCAGCCAAGCGCATTACTTTGTGTAATTTATTTCTTCACCACTGCTTTCAAAACTTGTGATGGGTTACGGCCCATTCGCTCTCCTAGAGAGGAGGCTTGAGTCCCAACAGTGGGAACACTATAAGGCCGACTATGCTAAGTAATTATTAATTTTAAACTGCGCCCGTATCCAAAACAATTAATTTTTTTTTGTAGTAGTTTATGTTACCGTTACGGATAGACTTTATGTTGGATATCCAATACTTCGGTTATGGTTACCGAGTTCTATAATATCCCTGAGCTATGTGCTCATAGTTCTAGCGAGGGATAGTTTAGAAACTCCGGTGAACGACGCATCTTAATAAAATTGATGAGCATTTTATTAAGATGCGTCGTTCACCGGATGTCGTTGTACAAAATAGTTTAAATTCAAGCTGAGTTGTCTTTTACAGTAAATGTCCACAGGGATAACACTACACACGGTTTGAATGTTCTAAATACATTGAGGAATGACTTAACTACGTAGGTATGAGAGGATGAGAGACGGCCGGACGGCGAGCTACCTATTGTTCGTTATTCCCAAACCCACGAAGGAGGCGACCGCCGCCGCTCATTTTCTTTTGATCCGGACAATGGCCTCAACCAGGGCCCGGCGCGAGAGGTCACCGCCTCCGATCACCGCCACGAGGTCAAGGCAGTACCAAGCGGGTCATATTTTCACCTACCCATCCAGGCGGTCTGTACAATGGCGACACCCAAGTGTTTTTGCCGCCTGAATCCGGTGCAAGAAACTTCCCAACCTACCATGTCCGCCGAAATCCAGAGTTATTTGGAAGATGAGGACGCCATGACGCCTCTCCAGCCACAAAGAGATGAGCACACGTGCGCCTCAAAGAGATTTCAGTAAAACCGTAAAGGCTAAACAGGGCCTACTAAGGTCATGCGTCGACTTCTGGAAAGGTTACCCGAGGTCCTGGGACGCAAAGGGCAACTGAGGGAACATAGGTGTGGTTTAAGTCAGTAAAAGTTAGACACGCTCTCTCGCTCCGCCCTAGATCGAGAGAAGTCATTAGATATACATTAGGCATAATAATATAAAAACTATTGCCTCAATATTAGTGTAATGCCACAAATTGAAAGCATTCTGATTTCTGTATCATTTGTACCGGATTCTACAACCCTTTAAATAAATAATAATATTGTGCTTGCAACCAGTCGTCGCCCATTTAACCTTCGTAAGTTCGTATTACTTCAAGATTGATTTTTACCAAAAAATTATGCTCCTTGTGGCATAAAGTAAACATTTTGAAAGGGTTTCAGAATAAATAAAAAAGGGTATCAATAATAAATAAATAAATGTTTACTCATAATACAATTGCTAAATTACACCCCAGTAAAAGAAATTCAAAAACAACAATAGAACAAATATCATGTTATACTTACTTTATAAATCAAAAACTCATTTTTTTTCTTTTGATGTCTATGTTTTCCGCATTGTTTGGTTTTCAAAGGCGCACCTATTTTTGTACAATGCGTTCCAAATAAGAATAGGATCGATTTCCATATTGTGACGTCACGTCATAAGATGATTTTACCACCTAAAAAAAAAGACCGAAACCAAGTCGTCGATGGCATGTAGTGTTCCGCGTGCGCCTCAAGGAGATGACAGCAACCATAGTTGCCCAACAGGATCGAAGTGAACTAGCTGTTGCCCATGGCTTCGCCCGCGTACTTAAAATATAGCATATGTCACTTGTGTAAAAAGCAGAATTCTATCGGTGAAAAAATTTTAGCAATCGGATTATTACTTTCAGAGATTACCTCCTACAAACAAAAAAAAACATAAAAGCAAAAAAACAAACTTTACCTCTTTATAATATTAGTGTAGATAATTTTCAACATCCAAATCACTTGCAAGAACTGATATACCATCTAAACAAGTGATATCCAAATCACTTGCAAGAACTGATATACCATCTAAACAAGTGATAAATTGTCCATATATCAATCGTAGTTTATCTTCTGATATTGGTTGAATCATGAATTAATGTCGTGTGACGCATCGATATTTAGAAACCGGGAGTCAGGCCCGCGCAAAGCTAAATGATATTTACTCAACTGACAGCTAGAAATGTTAGTAATATTATATAATAGTAATAAGTTCCCGATACCGGTGCGACACTATTTTTTATATTTTTAAATATTTTATTTTTTTATTTTTACTGAAATATTTAAAAATGTAATTTATGTGATAAGATAATAAATAAACGAAATAATAAGTTTATTTTCAGACTAAATTGGTCCATAGTTTTATTAGTATTGGTGTGTTAGTAACAATGGTGCTTAAATAATTAGGTTAGTATTGTTAGTTTTTACTATTTGTTTATTTATTTTATTTATGACTGTCGCCACCCAGTGTCTCTGCAAGGGACAGTCCGGGCTGGCAGCAATTATCTCCAAAATGCTGTTGTCACTACCGTGGAATACCAACATGTACCAACATATAAACACTAATTTAAAGCGTTAAAAAATTCGAATAAAAAATATGTAACCGTTTTAAAAACAGAACACCGGGATAGTATGATTTAAAGTTAAATAAACGATAAGTTTTTATTACAGTTTTGTAGTTTTTTTTCAAAAAGTTGTACTAACTTGCCAACCCTGTCTCTCTTTCCAGTTAGTCACAACAATGCGCAACGTATGAGTCGTACGAGCTCCAAATGCAAGCGTCGAGAACCGAGAGTCTACGAGGCTTACTCACTTTAACAAATAATCTCCTTATTTTAACCGTTTGTTTCTTTGTGTCTCTGGATAAGATTGTTGTCTTATTTCTAAGTTAACTTCTTCCAGCAGTTTTGCTCTTGTTAAAGTCTGAAATTTTCCTAAGCAAGTAAACTCCCGAGATGCGGGAAGGTTTGAAAGAGTTACCGTGGGTCTTGAACGCGAAAGGCAACTGAAGGACACAGATGGACTGGAATGGATAGTCAGTAAAAGAATGACACACCCTCTCGCACTAGGAGGAGAAGACATAAAATAATTTCCAACCTCAAGAAAAAAAAGCATACTCCCAGTCCCAAGATAAAAAGTACTCTATTTCCCCGATTTCTGATTTAAACATTTGAAATTGAGTATTTTTCAAACTAAACCTTATCCTGAAAACTTATTAACTTATTATTACTTATTTTGAAATACTCAATTCAGAAACCCGCCCTACGTCCTTTATTAAAGTCTAATCTATCTGTAAGCCAAAACTCCTCGATACAGAGGTTGTATTTTTGTTTGTATAATTTTAACCTATCATAAACTGATGATTTACAGGTCACGCTATTGTTTATTACAATGGCGCGATGTGTATAACAAGAGACTATGATATATTTTAGCTAAGTTACACATCAATTGTTCCATTCTATCCTAAACTCTGATCAATACAGCTGTTCCTTCTAAAAGTAAACATCTTTTCTTTTTTTGCCTAATCCTGAACAGTTTCTAATTAAATTGGACAGACAAAGTTACTTTAGCATTTATAATGATACTTGAATAGTATAGATGTGAGAATATTGGTGTGGTTTTACGAAATACATGATACATTTCAAAGTGTCGAGGTCAAGTTTTTAGAGTCCATTCATCGACTTCAGTGATTACTCATTTCGGACTTACAGTCAGGGTTACACATTTTAAAAGATCAATAATGGCTTCATTTGCGAACTTATACTAGGTTGAAGATTAGGTGGTTTAAGAATGACTCCTTCTGTACATTTTTAGGGTTCCCTACCTCAAAAAAAATGGAACCCTTTATTGTTCGTCTGTCTATCTGTCAAAAGTCTTTATCTCGGGAACGCGTAGCGCTATCGAGTTGAAATTAAAACCATATATTCTATGCTCAATTCAAGCTATGAAATAATCAAACTTCTAGGTTAACGAAAAAAAATATTGCCGCTTACGTTGCAAAAAACGTATATTTCGACACACTCAAGGGAATCAAGAATCATAGGGTACATCCCGTTAACCTAAAATCCTGAAATTTGGCATGAAGCCAGGTCTCATAGTACAAGTAAAAAGAAAAAATCTGAAAACTGCAAATTTGCGATTCGGCAAAATCTTCCTAACTCAATTAGGGAATTGAACTGTTTTCATAGGTAAGTTTGTACGGAACCCTCAGTGCGCGAGTCCGACTCGCACTTGCTCGTTTTTTCTTTAATGATATAAATTAGTGCTTAACTGCAATCTCACCTGATAGTAAGCAGTGATGCAATTGTTAATGGTGAATCGCACTAATTTATTAAGAGCCTATTAACTCTAGACTTGAAGACATCCAAATTATAATTGGACGGTAAGACCGATGTGGCTTCCCTAGTAACTCATTAACAGCATCGTCAATTAACTGTTCCATTTTTGCTTGATTTTCAACTTTCTGATTTCTCGGAGTGATTTAAACTACTCTGATTTCATTAGTACCTAACTTTTATGAACATGATGTCCATTCAGATTAAAGTGTTATTTATATTTAGTCTTTTAAATTTAATATTTTTATATAGTTTTTATTGAATGTAAGAACACTGTACACTCCGTAGACTAATTGGTTTTTTTTTTATTCAGATCCACGTTTTTGTAATGTACTTACTTGTTACTGTTGATTGGTCTGTACTGTCCTCTCACACCTCATGTAATATCCGTAGGACACGGTGGAGCACACGGTAGAGGTGTGCCCCGTTTGGGCAGAGCACCGCCGTGTCCTCGTGGGAGCGATCGGCGGCAGCGATCTCTCGCGCCGGGCCTTGGTACAGGCCATGGTCCGGAGCGAGGAGGAGTGGTAGGCGGCCTCCTTCTGCGAAGCAGTAATGCTATCAAAGGAGGCGGCCGATCGCGTGAGGCAACGGCAACGGTCCTCACGCTCCAACCACCGCCGGGATTCCGATCCCGATTTCCGGTCACCGTAGGCGCGGGCTTGCGGACGGCGAGCAATGGGTGGCTTGCCGTCCGATCGTCCGGTAACCGTCCGGACCGAGCCCAAGTCGTCGACGGCGCGTAGTGTTCCACGCGCGCCTCAAGGAAATGTCAGCAATCGTAGGGGCCCAACAGGGTCGAAGCCTACTGGGGCCATGGGTGAGCGAAAGAGATCCCCGGGGCCCTGAAAAATAAATGGCAAAGAAGGAACAGGAGTGGGTTTTTAGTCAGTAAAAGTCTGACACTATCTCGCGCTCAGCACAAGAGCGGGGGATGTCATGAGATGATTTTCCCAACCGAAAAAATAAAAAAAAACCTCATGTAATATGAAAATTTTGTAAAAAGTATAATATTGTTTCAATAATAACCGTGAAATGTCTTACCGGTTATTCTGCATAGGAAAAGACCAATTTTTTATAAGTTCCAAAGTAGTGTAAATGAAACAAAATATTTTAAATTGTAGCAAATAGCTTTAGGTTATTTTTTTTAATTCTGTTAGCGATAACAATTTCCGAAAAATTCCATAATGTGAAGCATTGTTGTGACACTTTATAAGAGGCGATCGTATAGCAATATGTGAATTGACCCTACCATTAAAATAATCGAGATATCCTCTTCAAAATGATTTACAAAAAGTCCTTTTCAAATAAATAAACAGATTTACAATCTCAAATCATGTATTTTTAAATAAATAGAGTTTTCCGGTCAGCATTGCATACTAAATAGTTATAAATGTAATTCCATATTTCCAACTTCAAACTCTGAATAAAACCCGTTAGAGTTTAAAATCTTTTGTTTTCTTCTTCTGATTGCACAACAAAGGTAATGCACAGTCGGACATTTGATATTAAAAAATAAACAGTTCAGCGTCTGCGGCAAATTACACTTTTCAGCATCATTTTAACTTGATGAATGAAAAACGAAGGTATAGTGAGATATTGTGTTCCTTATTCTATCAGAACTTATTTGCTATTCATTTCTTAGTATTGGAAAAACCATTTAAAACAAAAACAAACGCTGCCTCAGACCCGGAACAACTATCTGTAGGACATATATAAATATTTGTTTCTAACGGGAATCAAAACTGCGACACGCAACTTAACAGCCAATCGCTCAACAGTAGCAAAAACGTGACGTCTTAATTAAAATGTAAAAGTAAAATAAAACACAGAAGCTTTATTAATAACATTTAATATTGATTGACATATCGTCAGATATATATTTTTTCTGTTCACCTAACTCGTGTTTGACACCTCATCATCATCTTCCTGCCCTTGTCCCGTGTTATTTGGGGTCGGTGCAACATATTTTTTTCTTCCATACTGCCCTGTCGTTCGTCATCCTATCACTAAGTTCCTTTTCTATCATATCACTCTTCCCATAATCCATCGTTTTTGACACCTAACTCCTAACACCTAACCATCATCGTGTTTGACACTTAACTCCTCCTGAATGGTTTGACATATTTGGGTGTAAATTTATTTGTATATTTGAGTAGGTCCCTGAAAGGCTTGAAAATGCAATTGAACCCGGTAGGTGGCGCAAGAATCGAATTCTCAATATTTTTTCATGACGAATATCAGCATTTGGACAGGACAACGCTTGTCGGGACCGCTAGTTTTATATAAAAAGATTTCAATTGCAAGACCATTTTTCTGAATTTGAATGTCACTACGAGATATATCATAACTGCAAATAATAGTAAAATATGTATAAACAAATAGTATTAATATGATGTCACTCTCCTATATGACGCCTGCCTCGTAGATGCTGGTTGTTTTTCTCAGCTTTCACGAGTCTCATGAAGCATAACTGAAACAGATATCTCGACGTTGTCGACATATTGGATGTGAACTCCGCTCTCATTGTTCCGATTGAAGTTACCATCTACGTCCTGATGACTGAAAGCCTCAAAGACCACCTCCCAAAATTGTCAGTGCGTCATTCAGTCAAGGGCCTGATAAGAAAGGCTACTACTCCTCGATACAGCTCGCATTGTGAGGAAGTTTCTGTCTCTGAAGCCCTAACCACAGGAAGCTTGGACCCTGCTTCGGTTACCGATGGACATGTTTAAATATTTTTTTAAAATAATACTTTTATACAAATGTAATTAATATGTGTAGAAGAATTAATAAATGATATCAACTTGAGTTTTACTGAGCGTGCTACGTTTGAAATAGCTACATAGACATGACTCGATAGTTAGTTGTTATACGGATTATAAAAAAATCTATGAAAAAGCGTTGTAGCATCGGTTAATCCGAAGACTATAAAGCGTCCGAGATGTTTCTTGTGGTTCTACGAATATCCAAGGCTGAATTTCTAGGCCAGAATATTATAATTGCTCAGACATGAACCAGTTACCAAGGCGTTTTATATAAAATATTATTTTTCAATAATACCTTGTTTCCAATTGAAAAATCATATTTAAAAACCATTGTGTATTTTATTATAATTTACAAGTAAGTAACAAAAAACTCACCGATCCGTTTCCGAGATTGGTAAAAAATAAAATTCATGTTTTTTAAATTAAAAGTGTTGAAATCGAAAACCCTTCTTGTTCATGGATGCAATGAAAGGTCAAAAAGCCTTCATTTCACTTTTACGACCGAGTGTAGTCATAAAATAAAAAAATATACAGCCCTATATAGCGCGGATTTAATGAAGTAAATGTTCTGTTGGAAAATAAAATGTTGCTTTTTATACAGACAGACGAAACAACTTCATTATTGACACTTGTGAAATAATGACACTACTTGAAAATCTTCAGTAAAACTCTGTTAAAAAGTCTCGTCGGGAATTTAGCCAGTTTCTATTAGCTTAACAAATTAGGTCTCTCCAAAACAGGGAATTACTTAAGGGTGTATATTTATTCAGCCCACATTCACTTACAGATGGACGGATGTTGATCTTATCTGCATTGCGCCATTATTAAACTTCTGTGGTAATGAAATTGGATAATCTTCTTGCGGCTGTACAATTGTCTTATATAAAAGTTTTTGTGCCTATCTGGGACATACAAGATTAAACGTATACTTTTTTAATACTTGTGAGAACTTTTGGTCCGTTACTTGTACAAAATATATTTACTATAATATAAATTAATTAAATTTATATTTTAACTTAGCTTCATCTAGCGACAAAATATCAAATATAAATAAAAGGAGTAAATTCCCCGAAAAAAAGTATCCTATTATTATTATTATTTATTTATTTATTCATAGCAATAAACATTGTGTTGAATATTACACCATTAAAATATTATTAAAATAGAACTGTCACATTTAAGCAAAGCAATTTATAAAATTTAAATTAAATAATGTAAGATATTGAGTCAAATAATTAAACATATGTCTACAAATAAATCTAATCTCAAATGTCGGATATAATGTCAAAAGTAATGTCAAGTGATTAACCAAACTCAAATCATTGTTATGTCAAGTTTCAATACAGTTAAAAAAAGTGCGTCCAGTAAAATTATTGTATGAGTAAGTATTTATTTTACATAATTTGACATAAAATCTGATACTGAGTATAAACATTTTTCCAACAAGAAGGTTTTTAATTTATTTTTAAATAAGTGCGGGCTATATATTAATAATTTCAAATCAGTTGGTAGCCTATTAAACAATTCTACTGCTTGGTATCCGGAGCAATGCTTAGCTACGTTAAAATTTGGTATCATCTTGTGTTTAAACTCCTTTCTTCTTGTGCTTTCTCTTACCTTCCGTTCATCTTGTGATTCAAATTGATGAATATACTTGGCAAAGTGATTAAGGATAACTAGTATATATAAACTTGGTACTGTTAGAATTTTTAGTTCTTTAAAATGCTCTTTACACGAGTCTCTTTGTGAGATTCTTACTAAAGTCCTTATGGCCCGTTTCTGTAAGATAAAAGCTTTCTGACAGTTATAACTGTAGCTGTTACCCCAAAGCATGATGCTGTACCTTAATTTAGATTCTACTAGCGCATAATATATAGCCTTAAGTTGCTTTAGATTTAAAATATCTCTAAGACTCCTGAGTGCATAGCACGCTGATGAAATAGAAGAGTCAATAGCAGCTAACTCATGTTTCCAATTTAAATTCACATCTATGTTAACACCTAAGAATTTAACTTTGTCTACTAAGTCAATCTTGTCTCCTTTGAGCTGTACGTCTAAATTGTCGTTATTGCGAGTCGTAGTCTTGAATAAAATAATGTTAGTCTTACTTGTATTTAACAAAAGGTCATTGGCTGTAAACCAATTGCAGAGATTTTTCAGGCTTTCATTTACAATTTTAGACAAATCCTTTAAGTCCTTTGCCCCCATTATTATATTAGTGTCATCTGCGAACACAATAAGTTTTACGTCAGGTTGAATGTGATGCATAAAGTTTAGCAAGTCATTTGTAAATATGATAAATAATATTGGCCCTAAAATTGAACCTTGAGGTACACCACGTTGCATATTTGTAATCTTTGACGTGGATACAACTTCCTGATTATTTTCATCAATGCTTTTTGTTTCGACAAACATTCTTCTATTTTGCATGTAGGATCTTAAAAGACGTAAAGACTTGCCTCTGACACCGTAAAATTCAAGTTTAGCTAGTAGTAACTCATAATCAACAGAGTCAAAAGCTGAGCTGAGGTCAACAAATAGCCCAGCCACTTTCATTTTGTCATTTAATTTGTTTATTATGTCAGTAATAAGAGTGTTTATTGCATCTGAGCAACCAACGCCTTTCTGGTAGCCAAATTGTCTTAAATTAATGATTTTATTAACATTTAAATGAATCATCAGTCTATGTTTTATAACTTTCTCAAATATTTTTGACAACGTTGGCAAAAGGGATATGGGTCGGTAATTTTTTGGGTCAGTCTTGATGCCCTTTTTGAATATAGGAATGACTTTGGCCAATTTGAACTGGTCAGGAAAGATTGACTCTTCGAAACAATTATTAAAAAAATCAGAAAGAGGGACAGCCAACAAGTCTATATTATCTTTCAGAATTGCAATCGGTAAGTCATCATAACCGCAAGATTTTTTATTGGCCATCTTACTAATAATCTTTATTTATTTATTTATTTATTTATTTTATAATTTATGTACACACAAATACGAAGAAGAAGATAGGTATCTTTGTGATTTCAGAAGGTGTAGTCGGATAAAAAGTTAAATCATTTTCTACTCTTTTAGTAGTCTCCAATAGGAAGGCCATTGCCCTTTTTTTTTCATTGCTACCCGATGAAGATTTGAACACGAAACTGTCAGCGAATTGATTTGCGACCTGTTGGGGATCAATTATCACTTCATTATTCGCCTTTAGGATTAAAGTTTTATGTAGCCTATTTGTAGTATTCTTTTTACTTTCATTTACTAGTTTCCATGTTTGTTTTGTTATATTTTTAGCACTATTTAATTTATTTATTATAGCGTCTTTTTTGGCTTGCTGAATTACTCTTCTATAAATACGAACATAGTTGTTTTTATATTTTATAAGGCTGGGATTTTTTAGCGTGCCTGAGCATAGTATTCTCTTCATCTTACTAGAAACTTTAAGCCCTTTAGTAATCCACTTTATTGTCGTGTTTTTAAATGGCTTTACTCGAATTGTCTTCTTTCGGTAACACTCCTGGAATGCCTTACCAAGGCAATTTATAAAACCATTTATTCCTAAATTAGCCCAGTTTTTATTACTGATACAATTCTTGAATGCCACACTATTTTTATCATTAAAAATTCTTTTTTTAATTATTGTAATCTGTTCAGAGTTATTAGATGTTTTGCCGAATTTTTCAAGAACTATGTCGCAAAATATTCCACCATGACCATCTGCCAAGCCATTGTGATCAACAAAACACTGATTTATATCATCGTCTGCAAGATTTGTAATTATGTTGTCTAAACACGAATGTGCGTTATTCCTAATAAACGTAGGAGCATTTATAAGATACCGAAAATTATAACAAGTCAAAATACTAGAAAATTCAGCAGATTTTTTACTCTCAACAAGTACGTCAATATTAAAATCACCACATATGATACACTTCTTGTTAATAAAATGTTCTAACAGTTTTTCTAAACTAGATATAAAACTTTCAAAATTTTTATCGTAAGGACTTCTGTAGCAACAACAGATATATAACCCTGTTTCAATATCTTTAACCCCACATATTTCAAAACTATCTGCTTTATACAATTTTTCAACAAAATCAATATTTTCACAATCTTTATTTAAATGTGCTAAAATAAGAGTACCTCCTCTTTTTTTGATCGTCCTAGTGTTGTATGAAGCTAAATTATAATTGGAAATATTAAATACTTCAGCAGACTGTGGATTTAAGAAATGTTCTGTTATGCACAGGTAATCTACACGAAAACCCGTGGTTTCCATGTACAATTCTAGCTCAGTTTTTTTATTACTTATTCCACATACATTTTGATGGAATATTTTTAAACAGCTGGGTTTTTGCATCAACGTATTTTTACAGACTACATTTTGCATTATATTAGACACGAAAAAAATCAATGTCGTTAGTTACTGTGTTACAATTAGATAAAAGCGGTTTTGCGTTCATTTTATTAAAGTAATACGGAATAGTGCCTCGTTTTAATTGATATTCTTCAATGTCTTCATATGGTTGCAACAAATTAAAATTATTATAATCACAGATATTTTTATGTGTTGACTGATTAAACAGGTCCAAATAGTTTTTCAAGTTCTCAAAGATATTAATCATTGCTGTAGTGTTAACTTTACCGGTATACTTAGAAAACATTTCATAAGAATATTGTAGCTGTTTGTTACTATCAAAGGTGTAAGCATATTTAAAAACTCGGTTATTTTGGTATAAAAGTCGATTGAAAGCTTCTATTCTGGTATTGAACAAGTTAGTATTCCATCTTAATTTAAAAGTAGGACAACATAGAATAATATTTGTATGCAGTATTTTTTCAAGTTTACATTTTATATGTTCAACTATTTTTGCATAATTTTTAGACACTAAAAAGTCCTTTTCACCTAGGAATATTATGCAATAGTCATCGAGAGTGTAATTTACTATTTTTTTATCCAAAGTTGCAAAAAGTTCCATTATACCTGCCTTTGGCATACAATAGTGGCAGATTTTTTTGTTTGGAAAGGTGTTTTCGGCAATCCGTAATATACTATTAACATTGTTGTCACTTAATATACATAATTTGTTTTGCGGAGTATTTGTAACTGTAATATTACGTCGTGTCGTTGCAGTCGTTACGTTCAAAGTGGTGCTGTCTGAGGTCAGTCGGAAAGGTAAATCATCAGGAATCACGTTAGGTTCAAGGATTGTGTCTTCTAACGGCATTTTATTAATTCCAGTACAATTTCTTCTTAAAGGGTCTAGTCCAGTATATAATGTTTGGTCCAGCCCTAGCCTAATTTCGTTTTGAGTCTGGTTAGATGGTGATATCCTTTTGTCGTCGTTAAATAATTTGTCATCTTCTCTATGTTGTACATTGGTGATTGTTGGCTTGTTTTTTGTCAAAGGCGTTACTTTGTTGTTATGGTTTGTTTTCCGTTTCCGCCCTGAGCGTGGCGTCAAAATATTTATGTCAGTACTATTTATGTCCTTATAGGCGTCTATTATTTTAATGTATCTTTGTATGTCTGTTTTTAGTTTGAAATTTTCCGTATTTAAATTTTCTATTTCTTGATGAGCACTTTGTAGATCATTGTATAGCTGTTTATTTTTTTCCTGTAATTCCATAACTGTTTGACTGGCATTTAACGATGTATTAGGTAAACTCATCATAGTCGCATCAAAAAGAGCTGAACTGTCAGCAGTCATGTCACATAGTGAACTTGATCTGAATAGTTTACGGTTGCGATAAGTTATATTCTCGTCCATATTTATTTCGCCAAAAAATAAAATTTTCTACCAAATAATAATATATTTTTTAGTATGGTAACACCAACTAGTATTTTTACGCACTCTGGCTGTTAGTAGTGACAATTTTTTGTAAGTCTACTCACCACTTGAGGTCGCATTGGCGCTAGTAGTCATACATTATTTTGAGTCCAAAGTCCAATATTCAAAATCTGTTGCAAAAACGGTAATATAGTTCTTGTTATTGTTGTTGTTTCACTAAAATGTTATAGAACTGAACTCATAGTCATTATTTAGCCGTGCCGTATGGCGAAAAGATATTTATTTACTATCACATACACAGAAACGATTGCTTATAGACCGTTTTACACTGGAATGTTTGTATGCTCATAAGTCGTCGTGTTTAATATTACACTGGTCGTAAATTGTCACTAATAATATCACTTGTTTGTCACAGTTATTACAATCACTTTTCAAAACCATTTAGATTACAAAAACAATTTATTTCTAATTATAAATACGCAGCCAATGTAAACATTGCGAGTCAAAACTACCCACTATATATTCTATGCTAGGACATGGTCTACTATACAAGTGGTGGCATGGTGGATTGAGCTCCAACATGATCTCATAGCGGCATGGAAACAGCGACTGTCGCAATCTAGTGATAGCCACAACACGATTGAAACTAAAATTCCACTCTTTGAGGAGTGATTACAGACGCGCTATGGTGTCCTCATTTCCCAGTTGACGCAGGGCCTCACTGGTCGCAACAGTTTCGAGAGGTTTCTCTTCAAAATTCGGCAGGAAGAAACGTCCCGAGTGTTACCGTTCTGGGGATCGACTAGAGGACACGGTGGTGCACAGGTTGGATTCTATGCTCCACCGTGTTCTCTAGTCGAGCAAACCTCCAGGTTTGCTCCGCTTAGGCAGAGCACAACTGTATCCTAGTGAAGACAATCGATCGACAGCGACCTTTAGCGTCTGTGTATAATCAAGTAAATAAATCGGAGTAAAAAGGCATGGTAAGCATTCACGTCCTTCTGCGAAGTAGTAATGGGAGGAGAGGTAGTGATGGAAAGCGTGAAGAGGTAAACTTTACGATCCAGTCGACGCAGGAGCATGAGTTTCCGGGAGTCTGGAGACGCAGGTTGATTCTCGGCTTTCGTTGGCGCAGGCTTGCGGACAACGAGCAATATATCTCGTCATCCGTAAGGCCCAGGCTCGGATCAACCGCGCATTATGTTTCATGTGCATCTCAAAGAGCTGTCGACAAAATTGACGAGGTCCACTAGTGCCAATGCCTACCGAGACCGAGGATTGGTTTGAAAGCGTCGCTGTAGCCATGGAACGCATAGCATGCACTGAAGGAAAATGGGAAGGATTAAGCCAGTAAAAGTCTGACACTTCCACTCACTCCGCACAAAGAACGCGAAAAGCTAATTGAAAATTTCCTACCCCCGGTCTACCCGTTCGCCAAATTTTATCTATATCCGTTCAGCTGTCTAAGAGTGAAGGATTAACAATCATAATTATATTTTAACACAAACTTTCACCTAAGTTTTCATTTATTTATTTTAGAATATTCATAAAAAAAGCTTTTTTATCTTCTTCACAAAAACATTTACAATGGCATGCTGTTTGTGTGACACACATTATTGCATAACCGAATACTTTGTTTTAGCCCAGTTTGGCATTGGACGGAGCTAATAGATTTTCCTTCCTTAAAGGGTTCAATATAAAATTAGGAAAACCATTTGAGTACAAAGGTTTCAGTCGTCTCGATTTGATTACCTTCACGGTAGGCAAATCTGAGGATAAGTAGGGTCAGACGATTTAGTAAATATCTTATTTGTGGTCAAAACGGTCCCTTCCTTATTTTGAGATTTAAATTATTCATCCTTTTTTGTTTGCTATTTCTGTCAATAGGAAAAGCAATCTTATGAGGATGTGAATATAGAAGCAATTTTAATGTACAAAATACAACAACGAAAATAGATCTGTAATATAAATAATACAATAATTATGATATACTTATAGGATACAATTTATAATATCTGACTCCTGAACTAGGCGGCCCTATATAGCATTTTATTTTAAATTAATTATCATTAAGTAAACTGATTAAAGTATTGAAAAAGTTGAGTATTTGAAAAAAATATATATATATATATTTACATTTACTAACTAAATCGGCAGTGGTAACGATCCCGACTTACCAGTTGTAGGTCGTGGGTTTTAGAAATCCTAGTCGGGAAGAATTCCCGACTAGGATTTCTAAAACATGCCTCGTAAATAAGAAATGTCGAAAAAACAGAAACCCTAGTTCAGACATTTGAACATAGAGGAGCAACAAACATATACACGACTCCTTTAGAATATTTATAGTGTAATTTCGTATTTAAAGCATTTCTAAATTTAAATTATTATAGGTACATATAGCAAAGTGTATATTCGTTTTTTATTTTCCTGTTTTATAGTTGCATGTAAATCATAGTGGCCATAAAAACAGCGGTTGAACGAACGCATCGAAAATATTTGATTTGTTACATTTTATTGGCAAAAATAAAAATCGTGCAAGTATGGTTGTACTCGTAAACCGAGCAGTTTGTAAGTTAAACTCTGTCATAACTTCAAAACGTTTTGTGTTCACATATTTTTGTTAAAATATTAAGTCGATTTATGTGACAAAATCGTTTTTTTTTTTTTCTGGCAGGATGTAGGTTCTGGTTTTGATTCGAAATCAGCCTGATGATATCCTATTTATAATTTAAACTAAATGCTTTCAAAATGTTGACAGAAAACATTATCTATACATATATTAAATCGAAAGCAGTGGTTTAGTGGTAACGGCCCTGACTTACGAGTTGTAGGTCGCGGGTTAAAACCCAGCCAGGCGCATTACTTTGTGTAATTTATTTCATCACCAGTGCTCTCAAAACGGTGAAGGAAAAAAATCGTTTGGAAACCGAGCCCGCGTGGTGGATTAGCGGCCTACTCCCTCTCTTAGAGAGGAAGCCTGAATCCCAGCAGTGGGAACATTAAAAGGCTAATTATGTTTATGCTAATAAATCTGTAGAAGTTTTTAGTTGTGCGCGCATCACGTAAAATGTATGAAATCGATATAAATAACTTTGTACATTAAAATAGTGTGTAACTTAATATATTACTTAGGCTTTGTTTCATCGCAATCGGTTGACTATATCGATAGATATAGCTGTACTACATTCACTGACTGTTAGGTGGTACGAAGTGCGCCGGGTCAGCTAATGATAAATAAATTGTCTAAGATAATAAAAATCGGGTACATTTTCTCCATTACTATTCGTTAGCATCAAGGTTGCATTTTGGAGAGTGTGCGCGAGAATTGCATGACTTGATTCCGCCATCTCCTTTCTACCATCGGACAACCCGACGTACGGCGAGTATCCACCCTTACGTTGTTGAAACACCAACGGTCCGAACTAAGCGATTTGCTTCGTCGTTTATTCCGCGTACATCGAGGGACTGGAACAATTTGCCTGCTGCGGTCTTCCCGTCCAACTATAATTTAGGTGCCTTCAAGGCTAGAGTGAATAGGCTCTTAATAAACTAGTGCGCCTCACCATCAATGATTGCATCACTGCTTACCATCAGGTGGGATCGCAGTCAAGCACTGGTCATGTCTAAATTTTAGGTAGTAAATCAACAAGGCCTCCGGCTCTGGGTGGAGCGAGAGGGAGTTATAAATTTTTTGCTGCCTAAAACACACCTGTGTTCCTTCAGTTGCCCTTTACTTTCCAGGTGTCACGGTAATTTTTTCGAACAATTTCGCGGCCCTGGCAGACATCGGCCCTACTGGACCCAGTCCGAAAATTTTATGTCCAAACAAATATCTGGTTGAGGTTCCATAAGGACTATCTGATATTTCAGTATCGCATTTTGGACTACATATTTGACAATCACTAGAATCACAGTGACTCTAAATGTCACGAGGTCAAATACACCCAGATACCTGCTTGATGCGCTTGAGTTCATTGACAAATGAACCAAAAGGATCACCATTGATACAGAGATCCTGTCGAAGCTCCAAAGCCTTTCATGCCGTCAATTGAGCATCGACGTCAAGTTGCTAGTCGTTTTCTATTCATTGCATTTCGGGGAATGTGCATCGGAATAATATAACTTAATTCCTCGCAACCAGTTCCATTATCGGATTACTAGACCTATAGCGATGAACTACCGCTACGTGATAGACATCCAACTCGTGCGTAAAAAACGTTTTTCCTTGGCTATGTAAAGAAAGAAAACATTTATTTGAAACTCGCATAGGAAAAACGACAATAAAATTAAAAGTAACTACTTAATCTATAAATACTTAGCTAAAAATAAAAGAAAACAATATATAAAGACAAAAATAAAAGACATTTGCGAGGCCAAAAAGGCTCCTATCACAGCATAAATTATTATGCTGCGATGTCTAACAAAATGTAAAATAACGCAGCGCTGGTATTCTAACAGGGCCTGGTGATGCCACGGACACAATCACAAAACACATAGACGGATAATATATAGATAATAAAAGAATAAAATGAAATATACTCAACATAATTATAGACAATATTATAATAAACTTCAAAAAAGTGTAAATAAAATTTACTATTAACCATTCATCGACGCCTGATGCTCCGATAACATTTATCTATAGCTATGCGCACAATTGAATTACATGAGTATAGTCTTCGGGAGGTTCCTGCACCGGATTCATGTGGAAGAAACGCCCGGGTGTCAACACTGTGTGGACCGCCTGGAGGACACGGTGGAGCATACGATAGAGGTGTGCCCCGCCTGGGCAATGCTCCACCGTGTCCTCGTGGGGGCGATCGGCGGCAGCGATCTCTCGCACCGGGCCTTGGTACAGGCCATGATCTGGAGCGAGGAGGAGTGGCAGGCGGTCGCCTCCTTCTGCGAAGCAGTAATGCTAGCAAAGGAGGCGGCGGATTTCCAGCCACCGTGGGCGCTGGCTTGTGAACAGTGAGCAATGGATAGCTCGCCGTCCGACCGTCCGATAACCGTCCGGACCGAGCCCAAGTTGTTGACGGTGCGTAGTTTTCCACGTGCGCCTCAAGGAGATGTCAGCAAAAACTTAGGGGCCCAGCAGGGTCGAAGGCTACTGGGGCCATGAATAATGCGAAAGAGAACCCCGGGGCCCTGGAACGAAGGCAAAGAAGGAAGTAAAAGTCTGACCCTCACGCCCCACCCAAAGGCGGGAGATGTCATTAGATGATTTCCCACCTAAGAAAAAAAAACATGAGTGTAGTCTGAAAAAATAACATATTCAAAGTCAATTAAATCCTACTTTCCATTTCAGGCCTCGGCTATTAAAACACTGTTCACGTTTGAGAGCTCATAAAATATATTTGTATGGCTTCGAACGTAGCTCATACAGTATCAAGGAGAATTTTGTTTGCTTCAGCTTTCATTTCGTCTTATGTTGCCTATTAAAAGTTATACTGTTGGTTTAAGAACGTTAATAGCTATCGTTTGCGTGTTCTCAAAATATCCAGTTGAAAATAAAGGTTGAGTATGCGGTTTTAACCATTATGTTACTTGGTTTACAGCCTATAATTGTTTATCATTTGATTGACCGAGTTACGCTGGGTGACTGTTTTTTTTTTAACGTATTGTTCTTTTTAGGGTTCTGTATCTCAAAAGGAAAAAACGGAACCCCTAAAGGATCACTTTGTTGTCCGTCTGTCTGTCAAAACCCTTTATCTCAAGAACGCGCGAAGGTATCAAGTTGAAATTAAAACCATGTACTCAGGTCTGCAGTTCCTTGAAGCTCTGAAAAAATCAGACTTCTGAGAAAAAAAAAGATATTGCCGTTTATGTCGCAAAAAACATGTCTTTCGACACTCTCAAGGGATTCAATATTCATAGGGTACTTCGCGTTGATCTAGAATCCTAAAATTTGGCATGAAGCAAGGTCTCATAGCACATGTATAGGAAAAACTGTAAATTTGTAGTTACGTCAAAAAAAAAACTCTTTTATTTGACTGGGAAAAATCTTCGTAATTCAATTCGGGAATTGAACTACGAAGATTTAGGTGCCTTCAAGGCTAGAGTGAATACGCTCTTAATAAACTAGTGCGCCTTACCATCAATGATTGCATCACTGCTTACCATCAGGTGGGATCGCAGTCAAGCACTGGTTTATAGCGAATTAAAAAAAAAAAAAACTAATTTCTTAAGTAAGCTTGTACGAAACCCTCAATGCCCGAGCCCAACTCGCACTTGCCCCGTCTTTTTTAAATACGTGTTGTTCTTTTTTTAAATACTTTCCATTCTGCAGAAAAAGGGATCACGAGTTTATGGTCCCATTAAAATGCGAAAAACTCTCTCTGGTATTCAGTAGTTCAACTTTTATGTGGCAACCCAGTTCTGGTTGCAGGAACACTTGTGCGTTTATTGCATAATGAGTAGTTCCCGATATAGGATTTGCTGTTGGAAAAATTAACAAACTTTCATTCTATTGGTGCTCAACTTCGATATATCCCCTAATTTTTCCTATCATCGATTATGATGATGTGTGTTACTATGACCTGAATGCAGATCTCCTCAATAAACTTGACCGTCTTGAATCTGCGCAAATATGATCATGTCTCTGCGTATCGGTCGCTTCTGAAGTGGTTGCCCATAAGTCAGCGCAGAGAGCAAAGGGTGCTCAATACATTGTTTTCATTTCTCAATTATCTTAATTCCCCTAGTTATTTACCCCCTTACTTTCAATACATTTGCGCCAACCACAATAAAAATCTACGTCTACGCTCATCTCGTGCTCATCTCATAACCGTCTTCTTCTATGTCTTACTCATTGCACTGACTTCCTTCACTGTTCTGTCTTTTTTCGGGCTATTTCTCTGTGGAATGCGCTCCCCCAAGAGGCCAGGATGGTTACAAACCGATCAAAATTCTAGATTGAGGTTCGTGAGCATATTTGTAAGGAATTGGCAGTAGTAAATCACAACGTTAATGTTTCTCTGTTTGTCAATTTTATTTATATATATTTAGTTTATTAAATTATGTATAAATTATATTTATATTGTCTTGTATCTGCGATTCATTTGTATATCTTTTTAATATTCTTCTCCACTATTCTTCTCTGCATCAACCAAAGCTTGAATGGTTAAAAATGCCAAAGGCATTAAGTCCGCCTCTGTACTTTTATGTGAATATATCAAATAAATAAATGAATATATCATCATTGTCATAATTTCAGCCGAAATACGTCCACTGTCGGTCCTGTGCGTCTGCCATCCATTGGATTAAAGCGACTCTCACCAGGTCATTGGTCTGCCTTGTGGGAGGCCTTTCAACTCTGCGTCTTCTGGTGCGCAGTCACCACACGCAGAACTTTTCAACCCTATACCATCCCTAGACCATCTATTCTGCGAGCACTGTGCCCTGCCCGCTTCCCCTTAAGTTTGGCGATTCTTCGGTTTATGTCGAGAACCTTGGTTCTCCCGTGGATATTTTCATTTCTGAAGCAATCACGCAAGGATGTATGAGGAAATATTGTGCACATATACATTTCTAGGCCTATTCGTCAAATAACTTCTCCCGCTGTGGCTGGAGTGAGAGAGAGTATCACTGGGGGGTCCAGAGTCATGTACAGGATCCATGGTATTCCTTAAATATTATAACTTAATAGGTATTTAAACAAACTGAAAATAATAATCTGTACAATCGAGTAGAAAATGAACTCATAGGGCATCAAAAAATTCCTCCACATCGATGTCAATGGGAAAAGTGCCCAGAACGCTGGCAGTATTGCCACGCTGGATGGCAATGCTTCGTTGACCGAAGAAAAGCCCAGCCCTCTGATCACGCGAAGAGGTTTTTCCTTTGAAACACATTTAAAAGAAAACCTGTCAGTTTAAAAGCTGGATACATTCCAACTTATTTGTTAATTATACCGTCAAAAAAATGTAATTAATACCTACTTCCTATCAGAAAGTAATTAAATAAGTAATTAATTCGAATTTCTATCGGTAAAATTGGAATATCTTATGTTTTGCCGACGAACCTTAGGATTTACCGTGGTTTGATTTTTTTAAGAATATTTTTTATTGAGACTTTACTTTATTTTATTCTCTTTTTTAAGTACCAATTTAACTAAGAATTTATTTGATGATGAAATTAATTGAAAATCCCTCAGAGGATACCTACCTAGAATTCAGCAGCAAATTCAGCGGTAAATAAAAATATTATAAAATGTGTTTCCTAGTAATTACGTAGAACGTTCTCGGAAGCAAATACCAATTTGCCGCTACATGTATCCCATTTTATCTGATTTAATAGCAAAAAGCCACTTGACTATTTCCTTATTTACATACAATGTAAGACTTTTTCACATATTTTCGTTTTTAAATATCAAGGGAATATGATGTTTGGCATAGAAAAGAAAATAATGTGTAATCAAAACTTAAACGGAAAAAAGCACCTTAATTTTACAACATCATCACCATCATCATCATCATTTCAGCCGAAAGATGTCCACTTTTGGACATAGGCCTACCCCTTTTTTTTCGGTGGGAAAAATCATCTAATGACATGCCCCGCTCTTGGGCGGAGCGTGAGGTTGTGTCAGACTTTTACTGACTAAAAACCTACTCATGTTTCTTCGTTGCCTTTCATACCAGGGCCGAGTCTTCCTTTCAGAAGCAGACCCTTGGTCCCAGTAGGCTTCGACGGTTTGCTGACATCTCATAGAGCCGCGCGTGGAACAATACGCGCCGTCGACGACGTGGGATCGGTCCGGACGGTTACCGGACGGTCGGACGGTGAGCTATCCATTGCTCGCCATCCTCAAGCCCGCTCCTACACCTCCCCCTAGTGTCGCTATAACGACCGGTCCTGTGCGTCTCATTTATAACATATTCACAAAGAAGGAACAGGAGTAGGTTTTAGTCAGTAAAAGTCAGACACAAAAAAGGCGGGGGATGTCATTAAATGATTTGTCACATAAAAAAAAAACAATAGATAAATTATGGACCAAAATTTTATTGTATCCCACCCAAAATCAAGCCACGCCAGCTATTCTCAGAAATCACTCAGTTTGTTAAAAAAACATTTTGTCCAACTACTGAAACGACATCAAAAGGAAATACTCACAATACTTTCTCCCATATTTCTTCATGTACTCTACTTTATTGACTTCTAACAATTCCATTGAGCGATCAATTTTAATAACGTGAGAATACAGGGTGGCCCGCCATCATGGAGGCGCTGCACGTACCAAAATGTAAACGAATAAATTGTATGTTTATTTCGCAAGTCACCGAATCCGTTTACAGATTCCACTCAAACCTAACTTATACACGACATTTTTGATAAATCTTCAATCCATTGCAGTTTTTCTTGACATTAATATTCGATACCAGATACAAACACGCAATGAATTCAGAAAAAGCGTTTATTGTTTAGAGTCGCTTCATGCACTGGTAGGTCAGTTTCTTAGAGGTACCAAAATAAGGTTTCGCTAAATATAGAAGTGGGAAGAAACGTGATTTTGTTCTAAGGTTACGAGTATTGGAATTTTCTAATATAAAGCTTTAACAAGTAAAACAAAAAAAAGTAGTAAGCTTTGTAAGGGTCCGAAGCGAGGAGTGGTAGGCGATCGCATCCTGCGAAGCAGTAATGCTAGCAAAGAAGGAGGCCGCAGGTGCACGTGCGAGGGAGCGGCCCTCACGCCCCAGCCGCCGGGATCCCGATCCCGAACTCCGGTCAACGTAGGTGCGAGCTCGCCGTCCGACTGTTCGGTAACCGTCCATACCGAGCCCAAGTCGTCGACAGCGCGTAGTGTTCCACGCGCGCCTCAAGAAGATGTCATGATCGTAAAGGCCCGCAGTAGGGTCGAAACCTACTAGGGCCGAGGCTCTGCTTCTGAAAAGAAGACTCGGCCCTGGTATGAAAGGCAAAGAAGGAACTGGAGCGAGTTTTTATTCAGTACAAGTCTGCCACACCCTCTCGGCCCACTCAAGAGCAGGGGATGTCATTGGATGATTATACCATCGAAAAAAAAAGTTTTGTGAAGGATTTTACAAAATGGCTAGCTTCTTCCAGCGGTTTTGCTTACATGAAAGTTGATAACTATCTTAACAGAAAATACTCCTAGTATTAAAATTATCGTATGTGCTGTTCCAGCAGGACATGGTAGACCCGTGTAATAGTTTTCTTTCAAATTGTTTCTGCCGTTTGAACGTGAAGGAGTAACAAACATACAAATACATGTGTGAACATATGTAAGTTTCTATGTATGTACATGTACACATACATACAAACTTTCGCCATTTTAATATTAGTGCGACAGAGGCAGCTTTAAACTGTGGTTAACCCATAAAATATGAAAAATTGTTTCATTATTTTTATCAGTTGATAAAATTCGCTTTATAGGTCGTTGCGTTAAAATACAAGACATTTACGAACACCAAAAGGTCTCTAAGGACAAACGGAGCTCGTTTTGTACATCTATAATGAAAATTGTTATTACGTTTACCTAATGGTGTACTGTACTATCATCTGAATGTAATATTTGATCGATTTTTAGACTGGTGCCAAGATACAAGAACTTATTTACAGTGAGAACCCTAAAAGATATGAGAACAGTTTTGTTTTGATCCCTATTCTTGAAGGTTAAGGACTATTTGAGTCGTAAGGTTGTCAGTAAGAGAGCTGGGATGGTAAATTAAGTTTGTATAGCAGAGAGTCAAGGCTAACATTTTATTTGCAAATAATTTCCGACCGCGGGAGGCGTCGGTCGTCATTAAAATTTGGCATCGTGCCGAAGTCAGTTTGGAGTTGTTCATTTTCTCATGTCAATAGTTCATGCCTCATAGCTTCTGGGTTATTACGTGACTTTGTTCGCGAAAAATGTTTTTGTAAGAGCTGTTCTGTGTGCACTTGTTAGTTTTATGCTTATGAAGCGGTAAATTGTTTTTGTTGCTTGCTTTTCTAATAAAAATTGTTGTTGTTATGTTTTTTTTAAGTAGTTTGATTTAAAAAGCAGCTTTTAATTCAGGACCGCGAGGAATTTCTGAACGGGAAACCCGTAGTCCTTAAACGCAAAGGGCAACTGAAGGACATTGGTGTGGTTTTAGTCAATAAAAGTCTGACACGCCCTCCCACTCCACCCAGTGCGGGAGATGTCATTAGATGATTTCCACCCTTGAAAAAAAGCTTGTAATTAATTTTATTAGAATTTTTGCTCTAAGCAGGTTTTTTTTAAGGTGGATATTTATCCAATGATGTCTCACGTTCTAGGGTAGAGTATGAGGGCGTATTAGATTTTACTGGCTAAAATCACACCTGTATCCTTCAGTTGCCCTTTACGTCGGGGCGAAACTCCACTACCACGACAAGTCGCGGCATGGCGGACAGAGCTCCGGCGGGGTCTCATGGCGGAATGGCGACTGCGACTATCGCTACCCAGTGTTGGGCACGCCATAATTATGGCGGTAATTCCCCTCTTTGAGGAGTGGCTGGAAAGGCAACACGGCGTCCTTACCTTCCGCATGACGCAGGTCTTCACCGGACATGGTAAGTTCGGGAGGTTCCTGCACCGGAAGAAACGCCCGGGTGTCACCATTGTGTGGACCGTCCGGAGGACACGGTGGAGCACACGGTGGAGGTGTGCCCCGCTTGGGCAGAACAACGCCGTGTCCTCGTGGGGGCGATCGGCGGCGGCGATCTTTCGCGCCGGGCCTTGGTACAGGCCATGATCCGGGGCGAGGAGGAGTGGCAGGCGGTTACCTCCTTCTGCGAAGCAGTAATGCTTGCAAATAAGGCGGCCGATCGCATAAGGCAGCGGTTCTCACGCCCCAACCGCCGCCGGGATTCCGATCCTGATTTCCGGCCACCATAGGCGCGGACGACGAGCAACGGGTGGCTCGCCGTCCGACCGTCCGGTAACCATCCGGACCGAGCCTAAGTCGTCGACGGCGCGTGCTGTTCCACGCGCGCCTCAAGGAGATGTCAGCAACCGTAGGGGCCTGGCAGGGTCGAAGCCTACTGGGGCCAAGGGTCTGATTCTGAAAGGAAGACTCGGCCCTGGTACGAAAAGCAACGAAGAAGCAGGAGTGGGTTTTTAGTCAGTAAAAGTCTGACACTACACCGCCCCGCCCAAGAGCGGGGGATGTCATAGGATGATTTTCCCACCGAAAAAATAATAATAATAAAAAACCTTCAGTTGCCCTTTACGTTCTAGGATCACGAGTTTCCTTTTCAGAAACCCATTCAAAAGTCTGCGCCTATCGTGGCTATGGTAGTCGTGGTCAGGGTCGCGGTGGCTGGGGCGTGAAGATGTCTATTCCTTCACACGTGCGGCCGTCTATTTCGCTAGCATTATTGCTTCACTGAAGGAGTGAACCACCTGCCATTTCTCCTTGCCTTGTCAGGCGCGGTGTCGTCCCAATCACAGTTGGAAAGCCAAAGCTCTTTTATAAGCAGATTTGCACACAAAACGACAGGAGCTACGAAACCCATTATATCCCATATCCGAGCAACACATGCTAGGATAGTGCGTTTGGTACAAGTTGGCAGGGTCGAACTAATTTTAAGACTGATTATATCAGTTGCGGGTGATCAACTTAGATCAAGAATCTTGTGCGAATCATCATCATCGAATTCCTTTACCGAAGTTAACCGGTGTTACGGAGGAATCGACTCTAATGCTATTTGCGAGTTGCTTGTCCATTTCACGAGATCAAATTGACCGGATTTCATGAGATTGATTACTTGAGAAACAGTCTCTGCTTCACTAGGTACGCTGTACACAAAATCGTCCATGTATAATCCGGTTTCAATAGTGACCTTTGCCTTCGGGTATGTATCACCCTCATCAGTGACCAACTGCTTGACGGTGCTAAGAGCGTGAAAGGGACTAGACTTAAGCGCAAAACAAACACGATTGAATTCGTAAACCTTCAAAGGTTCCTGCGGTTAAAATCTATCTTCTTGTATAGATTTTCGTTGGAATCTACGGTCACATTCCCTAATTCCAATACAAAGAAACATTTGCCGAATATCAGCAGAGAGCGCAATAGCAAACAAGTGAAAATTTACTATTATGTCAAATAAGTTACCCTGGAGGATGGTGGACCATGGCCTGAACAAGGCTTGACGGGAGAGGTCGCGCCGCCAATCGCTTCCACGAGGACACGGCAGTGCTCCACCTAAGTGGGGCACACCTACACTATGTCCTCCGGGCGGTTCTCACAATGGTGACACCTGGGTGTTTCTTCCGCCTGATTCCGGTGCAGGAACCCCCAACGGAAAAGTTTAGTGGCAGAAGTATGGACCTTTTGGAAAGATGATATAGTTACATTTTTGTTGTTTTGCGAAGATCCATCAGAGTTTCAAAGAAAATAAAAATATGTCGCATATAGAAACTTGAATCCTGCAACGTGGATGACCAAATACTTATACTTTCTTACAAGAGACTTTAAGGAAAAGTCTTGCCTGTGAAGATACAAATATTTGTATGCACCACCATCTCTATTTCCATCTATTCCAATAAATTCAAAATGTCCGTAATAGCAGACACGGCGATGGGCACCTCCATTTGTCATGGACAAGTTCCAGGGAAGCATAAATCTATCGGATATCTCGAATTCGGGCGATGTTCGGCATTTGGGTTATACCTACTACCAACGTATTCTGAACGCCTGGTACCTTACCCCTCACAGTTACCTGCTTGTATTTTTTAATTTTTACTGTGGAACCCTTAGGTACGTAATACAAATATAACCTATAAATCTTGCACAGGTTTCACACCAGCGGTATATTTGGGACACTGGATTTTCTGGAACGTCGCTACGTAATTTATCAATATGCGCACGAGGTGCGGAAAATATTTTTTTGTCATTTATCAACTGGTGACTAGTCTATTTTTTACGTGTATCCTGATTTTTCTTCGTTTACCGATACCGAAATAAGGATGGATCCAAAAAATCGGTCATTTGGCAATGTTTCCGTCGCGTCCAGATGACAGCGATGAGGAGTACTTCGATGATCGTATTTTTTTTTTGGTATATACATAGTACCTATGTTACTACGTAGTTTATGCACACATATTTTGTTATCTTACTGTGTGTACAAATTAATAAGTAATAAATTAAATAATAATAAAAAAAAAACTACAAAATATATTACAAGTTTAGTGGCATCAATTGAATATTATGATACTAACAAACAATGACACGAAACATAAAAAATCATTTAAAAAATTTGAATTAGCCTAATTTAAAAAAGAGTTATCAACTGAATACGTAGGAATAACAGCTTAACACAGCAGTATAATTTGCCATAATTTGATTTGTCTACAGAAATTCTAATTGATTTAGGTAAAGCCAGAAAATTAATTCGCTAATGTTTACATTTATCCATTATTTGGGTAATGTTTTAGTATATAATTTGAAAGAAACATTTTCGTCACGAAACCTGATTTATGGCGACACGGACCCTTCCTTTCCTTATAATTAAGAGAAAACCGACACTTGCCACTACTACGAACCTTTGTTATATTCTTTAATTATTATTTTTTCGAATTTAGGCTGTTTAGAAGGTTCATGTTACCCACTTTGTACTTCATTAACCAACTTAAAAAAAGGCTGAGCAAGTTTTCAACTCAACTGATTTGTTGTTTGAAAGTCAGTCGTATTTATTACAAAAAGGTATTTTGTTACTTACGAATTTTTCAAATACTAAGCCGAGAAAATAATAATATAATATAATAATAATATTCCACAACTGTCACACAACGCCACCTAGTCTCAAACTAAGCAGAGCTTGTGCTATGAGTATTGGATAACTGATAAACATACTTATATATTTCTAAATACATACATGTTATAGATAAATTACACCCAGACACAGAACAATGACCGAGCTCACACAAACATTTGTCCTGGGTGGGAAATCGCACCCACGACCTCCGGCATAGCAGTCAGGACCACTAACCACTAGACCAACTGACAGTCAAAAAAATTAGTGTTAAAAATGAATAGACCGTCTTCCTGTAAACGGAACTTTGGCGGAACCCAAATGGATTAATACTAAAGTAAAATTGTGTGCTCCCAAACAAAATGTTTTATGCAATAAATTACGGAATATTCAACTTTAACTCTTTGTTAATGGCATTTGTGGAGGAGACAAGATTTTGCCAATAACACGTGCGCACCATTAATTGACCATCAAACGTTGGCAAATTTTTTACAAAAAAAAAAAATAACAGTATGGCGGATTTTAATTCCAAAAAATTGAGCTTATAAAATCTTTTTTTTTGCAGTCAAATCATGTGGAAAAAAATTATAAAAATGTACACTTTTATAAATGTTGTTATTTGAATAAATTATAATAGAATATTTATTTTTATATAGGTACACAATTTTAACATGTTTAAATAAATCTAACAAAAAAAAAAAACATTTGGATATTATTATTATTCTACGATCTTTGTCTCTGAGTATAATTACTATCACTGCATAGTATAAAACAAAATCGCTTCCCATTGTTTGTCCTTATGTATGCCTAGATCTTTAAAACTACGCAACGGATTCTAATGCGGTTTTTTTAATAGATAGAGTGATTCAAGAGAAAGGTTTATATGTATAATTTAAGCATTATATAGTAGAGAAATAATGTTAATTTTAGAGGTTTCTAATGTGATTTCGTAAACATTTTTTTGCGCTTACATTACAAACGCTGGCTGAATCCTACGAAATAGATCAAAATAATATACTTACTACAGTATTGTACACCCTACAAATATCTACAAAAAATTCTGCAATGGTATATATCTATCTCTTAGGGATAACCCACAATAACCATTTTTTATATTTTACTTTTTACGAAAAATAATGGCTTATTTACAAAGCGATTAAGCAATACAGCATTAATTCTTATTTATAGATAAATGTGGCGCTTTACACCATATAATTTAAATGAATATTTTCAAAGATATTACAGATTTAGAATGCAGGGACATAGTGGTTGTGGTGGTATCAGCATTGCACCCGTGCGAAGCCGGGGCGAGTCGCTGGTATATTTATATATTACGAACATCATCAAGCAACCATGTGTATTGTAATCTATATTTATGACCTTTCACGGTGATTTATGTCTTAGCTATCAATATTGCTAGAGCTGCGAGATTATTTGAAAGAGTAACCGTGGCCCTGGACCGCAAAAGGCAAATGAAGGAATACAGATGACTTTTAGTTAGTAATAGTCTAACACTCCTTCTTACTCCGGAGGCAATTGGTGATCCTCCTCCTTGCGTCATTTATCCTCAATGCTGAGGGTCGTGACCTTGACAAATAACTTTCTTTTGGACTATACTTCGCCATGTTTTCCTATCTTCGGCGATGTGGATGGCGTCGCAGACTGTGGTCTCCAGTGTAGCACGGATTTGGTCAGACCAGCGTATTGGACTCCTGCCCCTGGGTCTACTCCCATCTATTTTTTCTTCCCATTTGTGATATCATCATCATCATTTCAGCCGAAAGACGTCCACTGCTGGACATAGGCCTCCCCCAAGCGTCGCCACAACGAACGGTCCTGTGCGTCTCGCATCCATCGGACTCCCGCAACCGTTACCGAGTCATCGGTCCACCTTGTAGGACGCCTTCAAACGCTACGTCTTCCGGTACACGGTCGCCATTCCAGAACCTTTCGACCCCAACGGCCATCCGTTCTGCTAGCAATGTGCCCTGCCCATTGCCACTTAAATTTGTGATATAACACGTAAAAAAAGCGTATCTTTAAAAAAACGCGTTTCAGGCTATAAGGAAGTCGATTGAATTTTAATAACATGTTCAATGTCTTGTTATTGACAGTCTCCTAAATTGGTTTGGCTTTCTCAACCGATTTATGAAAATTGCAATGTTGTTAGACCACGTCGAACTACGGAAATGTTGTTTTTCTCTTCCCAAGGCCATTTGTTTAAGAAGCTTATGAAAACGGACGGTACCTAGTAAGATGAAAATTTCTTTTTAAGAGTTTAAAAATCCTTAAGCTTGAGTCTACAATCCATGCTACGTCAAGATTAAAACTAATCTCGATTAAACTCCATAGTAGTGGTAACAGAA
Source organism: Mythimna pallens (assembly GCA_961205895.1). Lineage (NCBI taxonomy): Eukaryota > Metazoa > Arthropoda > Insecta > Lepidoptera > Noctuidae > Mythimna > Mythimna pallens. Next base: position 7,991,966 of record OY540831.1, on the reverse strand, counting down.
AACAACATTTTTAAGTAATTACTGCTGAAACCAACACGCCTTAATGTAAAAGCAAATAAAATAAACCAACTGAGCTATCGAGCTTTTGTTTCGTGTTATTTTTGTGTAAACTGACATAATTAAGACAGAAAGCAACTGTGACATATTACTGTACACTGTTATTTTGGCTTTGCTGGTTATGCAATTATACTCTACTATGTATTCCTCGTAATACACCTGCGGGAGCTAAAAATAAAAGCGTTTTTAGGCTCCAAATAAGTTCTGCTCGAAAAAATAAAATATGAAATTGCGTTCGGTCCTCTCTGGGTTTAAAAAAGGTCAGCATGAAGCCTTTCCTAAAATGAGAATATACAAAAGTGGCTAAATTTCATGCCGTTCACATGGTTTTGGTAAACGAACACGGCATGCAGACTGCTCATCATGGAGTCTCACTCTTTGTACGAATCAACAAGCATATTTCCCTTGGCGATGTCGCATGCATGGCTGCCGGCACATTTCGTTAGCGCCTGTCAAAGTTGTACAAGCTAATGTCGTCGCTGCGGTGTAGAAATAGCGTTGGATATTGCTTACACAATGTCGGGCAGACAGAGCCGCAAGTGGATGAGATTAAGAATAATTTTGGAGATCAGGATATGAGAAGATGATACGTATAGGAAGTCCTTATGAACATGAAATCATAGCAAAGATAATGTATGGATTTGGAAACCAAGACAACGGAAAAGGAACAGGCACGTTCTGGTTATGAAATATCAGATCTGAATACTTACTCATACGTATATAGGAATAATATTATGTCAGTTTCGGATACGGTTACTGATGCGAAATTATTTCGGATTAACCGCTAGTTTCAGATAGTTTCGGTTATGGATATTAGAATTTATAGTCATAAAAGTAAAATACGAATAGCAAGATTTTACATTTATTTTATTCTGTATTGTCATTTTTTTGGACAGGTACAAAAAAAAAACCTGTTGGAACTTGTTATTTAGACTCAGCTTTCATACTAAACTATCCGAAACTTTTATATCGACTCTGGTTACAGTTACGGATATTTTTTATTTCTCCTCAGCCAAAACTCTCCTTCGAAGAAGGTGTTCAAATGACGAGTCGGCACCTGCACCACAAACGACTAAGTTAGTGTTATGTCGCGGCTCCAAGTGCTCGACTCTCAAAGTCCAGTTCGTCTTGACTTGTACATATTCCACGATAGTACATTTGTACAGCTGCGTCGTGGGTATTGCCGAACGCAGCAGCATGTTGGGTCCTGCCAGCGCGATACCATACTGTTACGGACAAGTAGGCTTCTTCCTCTTCTTCTTCTCTACCTAGTGAAGCCATCCTCATCGTTCTGCTTGCCTCCTTTCGTTTTACCTGCTTATCGTGTTTTTTGCGACACAGCAGGTTTGTTTCCGGCAACAATAGCGGAATAGACATGTTTAGGGGTCTACGTACCTATATGCGTCACCAGTTTGACCGGTGACGGAGCAAGATGCAGCGTAAGAATTAACAGCAGCGGGTGACGCATTGCAAATCGCCGATGGATGCATGTCGTGCTCCGCGACAAATGTTCACGAGTAGGTAGGCGCCCTACTTTCCGGAACAGCGTATTTTATTTGGTCTTCTTATTTATTTTTTTCTCTTTCCATCCTTGCACATTACATTCATAATTACTCTAGATATTAATCACCAAAGTGTAACATTTTTTCATTACCAATTTCTATTTTCAGATCTGCACTTCGTTCTCCGCTAACATGACGTTCTAAAATCCTTTCTAGAGTAAAATTATAAATGTGTTTCAGAACTGTATTCCCAAAAAGGGTTTATTGTGAGTCGTGGAGTGCACGAATTTATTCTATTACTGAATTTTGTAAGTGTTCATTAATTTTGTTCATAATCAAGTACGGTGAAATAAAAGCTGATTTTTAAACAGTCAAATAACTTTTATCTCAGAAAAAAATGTGAATGCTAAAACCAATTCTAAACAGAAACTGCAATATGTATGAACAGTAAAAAGAAATGTTTGTATGGCATCTATAATCTATAATAAAAAACCTGATCAAATTAAAAACTTACCGTTACAAAAATTTAAAAAATGTTTTACAGAACTATTTTGTAATATCTTATATTCTTTACATTTTATTACATTTGCATGCTAGGCAGAATGTACATGGATCTTATTATATTATTAACAACCCATTTTTATATACCTACAATCTAAGTAAATAAAAATATTCTATTCTATTCTAGTAAAGTAAGCCTAACAGTAGACAACGAATTGGATGATTTCAGTTGCAATCTACTCTTTCATACTAAAATTCAAATGTACTGTAACAGTTTAAAAATAAAACTTATTAATGTTTTAACTTTTATGCAATAAAGTTATCTCCACAAGAGAGAAAAGATTCAAGAAACAGAACACTATCTGTCCCATGGCACATGTCCTCTTGTAAGTAAAATACAATTCCTTGTTTAACTTTATTCTATAAAATAGTTCTAGTAAGAATAGTTTTCTTATATGCGTTTATTCCAATAAGAAGAATGACAAAAATATCGACTTTTTTATTATATTTTAATCTACCAATTAGTCAAAATTAAAATCATTTAAAACGAATGAGTTTCATTAAGCTAAGCTACAAAAACCGAGCTGGGATCTTGAAAAATGCCGACATCGATAACTACAACATCGATAAAATCGACATTTAAACCTGCAATTTATCTTACTGAACACGGGACTCCCCATAGACATCAATCAATCTTAGTCAGTTCTTTCCCACTAGACATCTTACGCTCCATTTTTATCATTTAAGAAACCTGTGGCATATAAAGTGTTGCTACTCATCTTCATGATTTAATTCCTTAGTCTCCTCTTACAATGCTCAAGGGAATCTATTGCTATATTTATTTCTAGCCAAGACTGCAGTACAGAAAAAAAACTACGAGGAAATACAATCGTTCCCTTGATACAGTTCCCGTCTTCTTGGTAAAATACGGCCCTGTTCTACCACAGTTGTATATACGCAAAGTAAATGTACTGCCATTGTTTATTTTGCCGTCGCCACACCAATGCCGACGGATCCGGTAACAAAATGACGGAAATAATTAAAGTTGAGACCTCAAAAAATTGTGTTGCCTAATTTCGTCTCAGCCGTATTGTTTTTCGCTAAACAATTGTTTTATTACTCGTTGTGTCGTAGTGTATCACGGCTTATTTCCGACTGGTTATTTTTGGTTTTGTAGTTCGACTTATTTTTGGCATTCACTTGGGTGGTCTCTTTGGCTTCCAAAACCAAATATTTTAACATAAGAAGTGAGTGAATTTAAAGTAATGCATCATTAAAAATGGTTCTACAAATAGTAATTACTTTGGTTTGAATGAAACAAATGGTATAAAGTATTTTTTTAATAAGTAAATTATCGTAAATAAAATAGTAATTACAAGTAGTAACGAGTTTTTTTCGAGGTGGGAAATCATCAACTAATTTTTCCCATTATGTGTGAAGTGGGAGCGCGTGTCAGACTTTTAAGACCTAAAACCCACCTCTGTGCCTTCTGTTGTTTAAGGGAAGTTACAAAGATTTTTTTTTAAATATCAGTCATGCGAGCGAAAAAGAGACATGAAGGTGTACACCCTATATGGTTCCATCCCTTTAACAGTTCAGATTGGTTCATAAAATGGATCGTGTAAAGAGCTCGTAGTAACACTGCAGTGCTGCGATAATTCTTCCAAACTTTTCCGCAGAAGATGCCACGCGTGGGGTTAAATATGCAAAAGGTACAGCTGTAAATACTTTTTTCAAAAATAACCTTTTAGGATATCATCATCGCAATTTTCTTTACCAATTGGAAGCCTACCATAGTCCTGTTTTATTAAATCAGCTGCTCTCTCAGCAATCATAACGGTCGGAGCATTAGTATTGCCGCTAGTGATGGTAGGCATCACACTGGCATCCACAACTCGAAGGCCATGAATGCCGTGCACCTTCAAACGACTATCAACGACTGAACAGCTTATATCACAACCCATCCTAGCAGTGGACACTGGGTGAAAAATTGTGGTTGCCATATTTACGGCAAAGCACTTCCAATAATCAGTACTGCCAAGTTCATAACAGTCACACTTAGCCAGTTTGATCCTACCCAAGTTTGCTCCAATAGACTTAAAATAAGTCGTGTTGACGATTTCTGCCAATAATTTTATTCCAATTACTTGAAAATCTAAATCCCTCGAATCGCTAAAGTTATCGTAGTATATAAGAGGATCTTCATACGGATCATTTGAATTTAACGATATGTTTCCTCTGGAAAATGGTTGCAGTAAGATTTGCCACATTCGAAATAAAGATTTGTTTACACTTTGCTCCAATATTGAATTTTCTACAGATTCGACAAAACCTGAAGCGAACGTTTTTATACTTTCTTCGTTTTTCTTACTGAGTGAAATAACAGATTGAAAATCCGGATAAGTAGCATTAGACTTTGCGGAATAAAATCCAGACACATCATCATAACTTTCAGCTGATAAGTATCCTTGACGATCGTAAAGGTATCTCAGCGATTCGAAATTTTTCGTTGCTTGATCGGGTTCCTCTGGTTTGTCGGCAAATATTAAAATAGGAACCATAGTGTGATCGTGTAAATTCTGTCCAACCATAGGCGAATCGATTATAGTTTCGAGGTTTTTTGCTGTGAGATGTTCTTTAGGTCCTATACCAGATAACATAAGTAGCTTAGGAGTATTTACAGAGCCTGCACTGAGAATGACTTCATGATTTGCTTTCAATGTTAACTTATTGCCATTGTGATCTACTTCCACACCACGCGCGTTTCTTCCATCCAAAACAATTTTAGTAACAAACGAATTTTTTACTATCTTCAAGTTTTTCCTGCTTTGTGTTAAAGGGTTAAGGTATGCTGTGGCTGAGCTAACTCTTTTACCATTATCAACTGTTGATATAAATTTGCTAGAACCCATGTTATAAGCCGTATTTAAATCATCAACATTTTTTATACCAATTTCGTCAAAAGCAGAAAGTAAATTTACAACTACATTTTCATCTGTGCCATTGAAGGCACTTAAAACAAGAGGTCCATTATGCCCATAATGATTATAAACTGCGGGAATCTTTAAACGAATAGGGTCTTGTAGATTTTCAGCTTTTTTGAAATATTGCCTAACTATATCCGGATGCCATTCAATATTTCCTTCGTCGAACCAGGACTGATAATCACGCGGGTGTCCTTGGGCATATGCCATGACGTTAATACTGCTACTACCTCCAAGCATTTTTCCTCTTGGCCATTTCACATTTCCATCTTTGAGGGCCTGATTTGTTAACCCATTGTTTACCGTTGAATATTGCCAGTCAAACTTCGGTCCAAAGACACTGTGACTAAACCACGGTATCTAAGGGAGAAAAAATAATATCATCATTGAGACTCATGTTTATTTTATGATATTCAAAGAGTTTTTGCGTTCACAATAACAGTAAAAAAAAGCTTGAGAAAAAAATTATTGTTATAGTGTAGTTTAGTAGTTATTGTAGTTCAGACATCAAGGAACTTACTTCACTTTCAATAGGCGGGTTTCCTCCTGCCTCAAGTAGCAGTACACTCCAGTTTTCGATTTCACTAAGTCGGTTTGCCATTATGCTTCCAGCTGTACCAGCACCCACGATTATAAAGTCGAAAACTTCTGAATCTACGGTTTAAAATAAGGAATTAAAACTCTGTGAAAAAAAAAATACTAAGCACGTTATTGAATTATTATTATGAGTCTATGGTGTCCCACTGCAGGGTAAGGCCTCCCTTCCGTTCTTCCACTTTTTCAGTCCTTAACCAGTTCTCTCGAATCCTTTAGGGTGTCCAAATCATCACGCCATCTCCTTCTGGGCCTACCACGTGGCTTCTACTGTTCGGTGCCTTAGCCCAATTTCGTTGCAATGTAGATAACTCAGCCACCAAATAAAAATGGAACTGAGCAGGCCACATCTGCCGCACTTCGCAACGGAATTGGGTTATTGATTTATAAATCCTTATCATGTGTCATAGGAACTTAAAAAAATAACTATTGTGGAAATAAAAATATTAGAAAGTCACCAAGCCATACCCCGTAATTCAACCTCTGGTGGCCAATCCTTGCTTTGGACAAGGCATTGTGCAGTCACGAAGAACTGTATTGCAGACATGAAAGTGTTAGCGGGTGCACCCGTCGTTGTAGGTATGCAAGAATCGGTGCTGTGTACAAATGAAAATGACTCATTAACCTTGTTATTACGTTGTCGGACATAAGTAGAATGTACCAATATGAGATCCCAGAGCACTCAGTCGCCACTTATTTTTTAATCGACTATACAAAAGGAGGTCCTGTAGTGAGCCGTTTTTTTATGTATACTTGCAAATATATCCATGATTACCTCAAAAACTACTGCTCAGATGCGTAAGTTGAAAGAGTACTATATTCAGTTAATTGGACCTTGACAGTCTATAGCGCGTTGACCAGTTGTCAGGTTGTGACACGCTGAGACAGACCCAGAGGTCTAATTGTGTGTGATTTTTTTTAAACTGAATAAAAACTTGTTTTTAAAAATAAATAAATAAAAATTAAAAATAATGCGCATGTTTTTTATATGTATACTTTTCAATATCCAACAGGAATTGAACAATCAGTTGATGTCGGTTTAAAAAGCTTCCCAAATCGCAGTTGCTAACGCAGTAATCACAGGATTGCTGCGACTGTATGTCTATATATATACCGGTCGGTACGCTCTGAAGGGCTATGCTGATGTGTATAGTTCACACTTCTTCATTGTAACCTCTGCACCAATAAGCAGATTGAGTCGTTATGGGAATTTTGTCCTTCTAATAATTAACTTATCACAGAACTTGCTCACTGTTTAAGTTAGCTTTAGCTTTTAGCTTAGTTTGTTATGTCAACCACAACTAAAAATAGAAATATAAAAAATTCTAGTAAAAAAAAAAAAAATATCAACTTCCATAAACAAAACATACTTTAAAATAGCTTTAATTCTGGAAGCTGGTGTTTTTGATTTTGTGTTTTCGTTTTTAGACACCGACTTACGAAATCAAAAACCTTTTACAATATTTTGTTTTTTTTTTCAGTAACTACTACTACTATGTACTTCGAACTTCGGCGTACGTTTACCTGCTCGCTAGCTTGGGCTAAACGTACGCCGCGTCAACCCAAGTTGACGCCCTAAAACTTACTAGATTTTCAGATCGGATGTTAAAACATTTTTCTTACTAATATTAAGTCATCATGCAATTCAATTTGTTTAAATTCTCTCTCAGGTCTCCGTGTTTTAATGCCTGACACGGAGATCACTAGGTAATATTCACGTCCTTTAATTTTGTATAGTCCTTTAATTTCTATGGTAAAAAAGTTTTTCACAATAACTTTCAAATTCAATTTATTTTCAATATTAGCACAATAACTTTAAAATTTGGCAGTCGGTGTTTCTGAAATTGTTTATTCATTGTATGTGTTTTTTTTTTACTTTTTAGTTGTGGCTCCATATAAACATTTTACCCATTGCTTTGGGATAGGTACATGAAAATATATAAGTAAAATGGATATATCTAAATTTAAATTAATCATTCAAAATATTTCTTTGCTTGATTGGTGTTATAGTATTTTTTTTGGCTAAACTTTCCTTTATGGACCGTCGATTTGGAAGTTCATTTTTTTATTGTAGATAGTACTCATAAATAGAAAGCTCTTTGCAAAATATTAAGTTGCGCAAACTTACCGTTTACGAGATATAATTCTCCAAAGTTCCATAAAAATTGTAAATTAATACGCCATTTAGGTTAGATAAATTGTCATTGTAGATGTCAAAGTTGACGTTACACGTTTCGTTAAGCGTCCAAGCTTGTTTGTGGTTTGTTTCATTCAATTTTGTCATATATTTTTTTAAATATAATTTTATTTTTACGTATTAAATTACGTATGTAATTAATGTGCACAAAAACCATGCAGTAACAAGCAATTACATTGACTATTTACATAAAAAATGCGAAATATTTGTTTTCACTAAGTAACGGAACGGAACATGAAGCGAGACCATTTTGTTTTATATTCGTCATGACGTCATGTCAGTCATCGTCTGTTTGTTTTTGTTGCCCTTGCAAGTTGCGTTGGTATGACTGTGTTAGTGAATCATTTGGGTTAGGTTAGAACTGTGACCAGATCCCCATCTAATGTTAGTGAATCATTTGGGTTAGGTTAGGTTAGAACTGTGACCATCAACGCGCGAAGGCGAGCGAGCGGAGCGAGCGTGCCGCGGCAGCGGCCGCCGAGCGCTAAATCCCCTTCTAATGTTAAAAACAATTATGATTTAGGCCCAAACCGCCCTATAAATCGATGGAAATTAGTGTTCTAACTTAACCTAACCTCAAACTTCAAACATGGATATCTCCATAACCATGGGTTTGCGCGGGTTGGGAATGGTACAGGGGGGTAGCCCTCCCTCCCCCCCTCCCCTCCCCCTCCACCCCGACTCTTAAATCGACGGTCCATAAAGGAAAGTTTAACCTTTTTTTTTTTCAGTCTAACATGGCGTGCAAATGTATTCACAATCAGTGATGTCAATTACAAAGTCTGTACTAACATTACTTTGTCCCATACATTTGATTACTAAGAAAATAAGTAACATCTTGGGGCTCTGGGATTTTGGAGCTTGATAATCGTGGCAACTCTCGTTTCATTATGAAAAATCCTCATAATAACGAATCTACAATCTCGTGTTTGAAAAGCTATCGTTCACTCACTATCAGAAGCTAAAACGCCTCTAAATAAACGGAGTTAATTAAGGTACCTATTTAGCGATGCAATCAATACAATACCACAGATTATATCTATTCCAAATCAATCAAATCTCACATACCTGATCATTTTTAGAGATAATTTTTGATTTGCAAACAGTATCAAACCATATCACAACACATTTGCACTCTATAAATTATTTCTATTGAGCTAAATCACTCGAAATAATAAACAGATATAGATAGTAGGGTCTGAGCCAAAAAATAAATAAATTAAAACACACTTATTACAAATCGTGTGTAGGCACGTTCATTTTTATAACCTGCTAAAGTATAAATGCCTGCAAAATTATCAAGATCTCCTTTTACGTGTACTTTGAATCTGTGAGACTGAATAGTTAAAAAAAATATATTAACGTTGTTTTGCATGATAATTATAAAGGTAAGGTTGATTTTAATATTAGTTAGGTATGATAATTAATTAACTACAATATAACTTATTTGTGTTCACACAGTGATAAACAACTCTAAACCTTTTGTCTAACACTGTTTAGTATATAATTCAAAGTCAAAGGTTTTAATTTAAGGTTACAAGAAAAAAAAACTACACGTAAATATAAAATTAAAAATGATTTGATTTTTAACAGAAAGTTTGTTATTTCTATCTTACATAAAGTAATCTGATTCCAATTCTGTTTGGGTCGACTTTCAATCCAACGGGATACAGCGGAGTACAAGTATTCTATATGGAGCGAATATCTATCTGACCCAGTCACTAGTTTCTTTCAAAAATCTAGTTAAAACCATTTCCTTTCTCTCTAACACTATCCTGGTTCTACGTAATTTAATTTCTTCCACTAACCATAATAACCACTTTATTCTTTCTTTTTCTCCGTTTCTTCTTTTTTTTCCGTTCATTTTTTAATGTAGTTGTGTAACATATTACTTATAATATGTATGTATATATTTATAGTTATGTATTGTGTTTTATATATATAGAGACTAATCAATGTGTTAGCAGTACACCGCAGACTACCCCCTGTATTATTTTAAGTTCTTACGATCTATCCTAAGGTTGTTTGAAAGATATCGCTGTTAGCGATAAGACCGCACTTGTACCCATAGATTTAGTCACGGTACTCCTTAACAGGACTGGTGTTTGGTGCTTTTATGCCTGCTCGTATGGTATGGTCATGTGAAGAGGAGGGTTTCATGGGACTCATGTTACTAAAAGAGTTACGAGTGTATACTCGTAACATGAGTTGCATCTCTCCTCTTCGCATGACCATACCCAGTTATGTATATGTGGACGGATAGAGAGGGAGGGAGAGGCCAAACAAAATGTGGATGGATTATGTGAGGAGTGAAATGAAAGAAAAGAGAGCGTTAGCGTGACGGGTGACAGAACAGAATGGCAGAAAAAAAACGTGTTGCGCCGACCCCAAGTAGTGTGAGACAAGAGCAAGAAGATGCTTGCTCGTAACGACTATCAAAAATCTACATGATGCCGTATCTAACTGGAATAGTTTGAAAAAATTACCGTGGCCCTGGAACGCAAAGGGCAACTGCACCCCCCCTAGCCAAGTTACAACCGTTTCATTTCGATTCTCTTTTCGTCGATTGCCTCGAGTAGGCCATGCCTCCGATTCTTTTATTCTGACGTCATCTCAACGCTCAGTCACGTGGTCAGAACAAAGAAATAGGAGGCGTAGCCGACTCGAGGCGATCAACGAAAAGAGAAACGAAACGATTGTAAACTGGCTAGGGGGGCAGGAACGCAGATAAATTTAAGTCAGTAAAAGTCTGACACTACCGGTCACTCCACCCAGAACTAGATAAAAACATTTTAAAGAATCTCACTTCAAAAAAACGCCATATCCGACAGCTTCACGTGCATTTCGAGGTATGGCAAGGATTTAGAATAGTAATAAACTGAAATAGCTGGTAACCTATCCACGGTTTGATCTCGTAAAACATTGATTAACCGGCACAATAGACCCATACTGCAGTGATTATACTTATCAGGTGTCTAACCATGACATGTCAAAATGACAGGCGAACGAGTGAGAAAAAGGGATAGAGCTATACATACACCTTATATGCTCCATCCCTTTCACACAGTTCAGTTTAGGTTGCCAAATGGATTGCTTTATGAGCTCGTGGACCTCTGAGAACTCCTTACATTTAATAACTAGGCATCTCAGTACAAGTAGTTATTAATTATCACAGAAGCGTCAAAGGAACCGAAATTAGATATTTATTAATTTCCAATATATCTGGCGACACACTAATAAAGGCCTAGTTTACCAATGAAGTAGTATCGCTTGTTGTTATTGAGGTATTGATTTATTACGATCCGAGACAGCGTTGAAGTGCGATTGAGCTGTAAAATCAGAATTGTTATGTGTAATTCATCAAGTCATTTCTATATTCTATCTACAAACTATGTTATATAAACTCACGCTTTCTATGTCATTTCTGTGTTATAAATTCGAATCAATTTAGTCATTAAACTCTTACAACAAAATGACGATCGTATGATTTCGAATTCAAATTGACTTACTTCTCGCAAGTGATCGTAATAGAATTTACAAAAGGTTTCGAGAAACTACTTCAATACGCGTTGGGTCCTTAATCACACTAACATTATAAAAGCGAGGTTTGTAAGTATGTGTGTATGTTTATCACTCTTTCTCATTCAAACGGCTGAAAGCTAATAAAATTTGGCACACTGGTAGACCATGTCTCGGAATATAAACCTAGAATATGTTTTTCATCTCAAGAGTACTCATATGATTTTTCTCTCGGGCAAAGCCGCTAGCAGAAGCTAGTTTAACTATATTTCAAAGCTAAGTTACAATTACGCAAACTTTAACTTATAAGTTAAGTCAATTTGTAAGCTAACTTCAACTTAAGTTTACAAGTAAAGTTACCGTAAATCATTTTGAACTAAACAGTTACTTGAAAGTGCTTGTATCTACTGATTTATCGCTTTATTAAGTAGCTACGTTTTGTGTACCCCTCACATAATTCTGTATCCCTAGTACCTACGTATAAGACATATAATGTAGGTAGAAACGTGAGTCATGGAGTTATATAACATTAAAGTGAAACATTGAAGTGAAGTGTAGATGGCCCTTTACCAATTTTCTGCGAAATAACCTTTATTTATTGAATAATGGTTCATATTACTAATGCTAAAACACCCTAAACTGGTGCTCTAGCATGGGCTCACTGGTTGCGTCTTTTACTACCTTCTATTTGAGTTAGGATAGACCGAGTGCACTTATGTTTATGCGCACACCGGCCCTCCTACGTCTACTAGTCTCCGCTTTTATGAGCTAGAATCAGATAGGAGACCCATTTACCTACGGTTCAGTCAGAATACAGAGATTTGGTACACGCAACGTTGAGAATACATCGTCACCCCACCGCAACAATCCTGCCACAGTGGTGGAGCACGAGTGGCATCCAAACAACGTATCACACGATGAACATATCGGCGTTGTGGTTTACGGAATATTTCGCTGTGCGGTGCCACACCAACTAGTTGTGATCTCACCTCTATTCGCTTATTTATTTATTTAAACTTCATGTACAGTGGTGGTACATAGGCGGACTTAATGCCACAAGGTATTCTCTACCGGTCAACCATTGGGTTAAAAAAGACAACACTGTGGTGCACAATAAATAAATAACAGATATTTAAAATATAATGTAATATCGTTAAATTAAGTGGCTTATAAGATTAAAAATAAACTAATAAGTACTGTGATAAATATGAAATCATTGTAATGAAGAGAACTTAAAAATAACAATTATTACGAGGACCGAACTAAGGTTACGAAGGTTAAGCGTATGACTATAAAACAGTTTTGATTCATGTGTTATAACTGGCAACACATACTGATCATGAACTTATGTCTTAAATAAAACAAGAAGATACCGCGAAGCTTCCTGAACGGTGCTCAGCCAAGTAAGCTAGCTAAACAGATACGCATTGCCTGCAAACAGATGATCGTTGAAGCCGAAAGATTCCAGAGTAGCCGTCGTGTAATGGAAGAGCCCTCATACGAGGTGGATCGGTAAAATGGTAGAAGCCATAAGAATCCATTATGACTAGATATGCTGGACACTAGACCAGATATTCAGCAATACTTGACTCTCAGCTATAATAATGGTGATTATAAAAAAGTTGACTGCCACTCTGAAAATGCTACTATAATACTTGGAGTCTTGGGCAATTCAGTGTCGCAAATATAATCCATTTGTAATGTTGTTATATTGTTCTTGGAAAAGTTTAGGCAGAAATAGATTAACATATAATATCATTGATGCTACTCATATCTATCTACTATATATTATATAAATATAATATATATAAATATATAATTATATATATAATATATATTTTTCTTTTCATTATAAGCGTTTTCTTGCTAACTATAATACAAAATCACAATTGGAGCAATGGTTAAGTGTGTTCGGTTCCCGCACGGAACAAATATTTTATGGCCTACAGATGTTTGTTCCGGGTCGGGTCATGTTACATGATTGTTTGTAAACAGCAGCAATTCCTTCGGTTTTTTCTCAATTAGAAAGAAAGAAAATAATCTTCGAAACAAACAAAAACTTTTTAACCGACTCCAAAAAGGAGGAGTTAAATAATGAAACTAAACTATTACAGAAACAATATAACAAAGAAAATATTAGATCAATTATTATAATAACATAATCTAATGTATAAAAAAATTACCACAAAAAAAAATACAACCGACTGCAATGTAAAAAAAAAACTACAAAGCGCAAAATGACTTTTATTTCGGAAGTCACACCAACGTTTGAAATCATAGTTATTTTGAATGTTCTAATGTTTGAAGTGCAGTTGTTTTTTACAGTAGTCATTAAATAATAACTATCATTGGTTCCTACATAAAGTACCGTCCACCAACGGCCGAAGATCCCTAAACTGAAGTATCACTTAGACTTCCCATACTCAAATACTTCTGGGCAATAATATCAGGAGACTTGCGTACTTCATAAGTACACTCTCTAGCTAGCAATATAGCTGAATATTAAATACTGGATATGAACCTCTGAGATTATTATTGCGTCTTGAGTAAAGAGCAAATATACGCAATATCTTGAGTGTTCAGTTATTTTCTTTGGCTACGGTTCAGATATTAAATGCTGCAGTATCTTGCGGTTTTTGCTACCAAGTCAAAGCTGTGATGTTGAAAATCTTATAAAGCACTTAGACCTATATTTTTTATTCTTTTGAAGGTAAGTTGCTCCACTCCAATCGAATGAGTTGCCTTGACATCGAAAACCTCAATAAATAACAAGTATAATAAATGTATTAAAACGACGCAGTTGATGGCGAACAACTTTCTTTATTTTAACCATGAATGTGAACGGATTACAGTCATTATTGTCACAGACAAAAGATGGATTTTAGCGTAAGACTCCACTCATAGACTAAACTAGTTTATTTGATGTTACCATACTTGAATATTGAATTTATAAAAATATGTTGGGGTAAATCAAATCAATCAATTAAATACCGAATGAAACTTCACTTAAAAACAGGGAAGATTATTTTTTATTTAATTATGATAGGCTAGCGTTATGCGTTTGATGTTACGGTTGGCGCAGTGATTGAGTGATGATTAGCGATCAAATTCCTAAGTTGTCACGAGTTCGATTCCCACATGGAACAAATATTTATCTGGTTTAAAGTTACGCGAGTCATCATCGTTTCAGCCGAAAAATGTCCACTGTTGGACATAGGCCTGCCCCAAGCTTTACCACAACGATCGGTCCTGTGCGTCTCGCATCCATCAGTTTCCAGCGACCCTGACCAGGTCATCGATCTACCTTGTGGGAGGCCTTCCAACACTGCGTCTCCCGGTACGCGGTCGCCCCTCCAGAACCTTTCGGCCCCAACGGCCATCTGTTCTCCGTGCAATGTGCCCTGCCCATTGTCACTTAAGTTTGGTGATTTTTCGTGCTATGTTGGCAACGTGCTATGACGTGATATTCCTGCGGATATCTTCATTTTTGATTCAATCAAGAAACTCCGAGCATAGCCTTACGGCGAGTAAATACATAAAAAAAATATTTTATCCTTTTAAGGGTAGATACTGTATACCCACACGATAGCCGTGCATTTTTATCACTACATAGAAAACACTCATCGAGCTGTTTCAACATAGGTACTCCAATATAGCGACCTTTTTGACGCGTTCTCGTTGATTTTTTGTTGACCCAGTGAATTAGTTAACCCAGCGTCACTTGTTTTCGAGTACTGTGAAACTGGAAAGGTTAGACTTTTTTGTGTTTTTGTAAACTAGGTATCTTTGCTATTACTATTTTGCTTTATTGGTAAAAGATCAATAAAAGATAAATAATAATATGCATTTTTAGAGCAGTGGTGGCCGAGTGGTACTGGCCTCGACTTTCATGTTGTAGGTTGTGGGTTCAAACCCAGTCAGATGCATTACTCTGTGTAATTTACTTCATCACCACTACTCTCAAAACGGTGAAGGAAAACATCGTGAGGAAACCGGCATGACATCCACCAACCCGCAATAGGCCCGCGTAGTGGATGTTCCAACAGTGAGAACATTATAAGGCCGACTATACTATGCTAATACGCATTTCCCTTTTTATCTGCTTGCTATATTATGTCACCGCTACCTTAGGTTGACTAGTAGAGAATTCTAAAGGCTTTAAGTCTGCCTTTGTACTTTGTTTTGCATGAAGATTAAATAAATAAATAAGTCACATGTTTGACCATCTGTCACTGAAGTTTCCATGAAATAACTCCTCCCGCTCTAGGCAGAATGAAAGGGACTCATAGATTTTTATAGACTGTAACCCAACTACGTTCATCAGATGCCATTTGCATTCTAGGACCACGATTTTATCTTCAGAAATTCCCCGTAGCCGTAGCGGTCATCAGCCTTGCTATATTCTTTCGATTTGCTGATCTCTTTGAGGCGCGCGTGGAACATTACGTGCCGTCGACGACTTGGGCTCGGTTCTTACCAGATGATCGGACGGTAAGCTATCCATTACGGCATAACAGCCTCCCTAGCCAAGTTACAACTTTTTCGTTTCTATTCTCTTTTCGTCGATCGCCTCGAGTCGGCCACGCCTCCGATTCCTTTGTTATGACGTCATCTTAGCGGTCAGTCACGTGGTCAGAACAAAGAAATAGGAGGCGTGGCCGACTCGAGGCGATCAACGAAAATAGAAGGGAAACGAAACGGTTGTAACTTGCTAGGGGGGCTGATAAGAATGAAATTCAGACAATGATAAATAAATAGATATATTCTTTATTGTACACCAAAATACAAATTACATTAGGAACTTAATATTAATATGGTGTCAATTATGTCGATGTGGATTAAGAAATAGGGTACTTAAAATACCAGTGGCATGTTCCCCTGAAATGGTCTATAGTCAAGTTGACATGCGTTAAAATGTGTGTTTTCACATTCATAATAAAAGATTTATGAGTAAATTATTAAGGTGTTTGCATTTTTTCTTTTATTTTTACCATAAATACATCCACGTTAAGAAATTCCGAGTCAAAAGAATAAAAAAACAGAATATCAAAGCCAAAAATACACTCACGAAATGCTGCAATATGAGCGGAGAGAGCAACACATACGAAATATAATACCTCAATCTACAGTGCTCGCTGCTAATTAATTAAGGCGCATACATTTGAGTAAACACTGATAAATTGACTGCACTGTATGTACATGTCACTACTTAATAAGGTTTAAGGAGAAATTAGATGCGAAGGGCTGTATTATGTGTTTCTGAAATAGTATTTTGAAAACAAATTCATCAGCAAGACCACTAGAGGGCCATGGGGAATTCCTGAAAAGGAAACAGTGGTCCTAGAACGCAAAGGGCTACTGAAGGTATTTACGTGGTTTTTAACCGGTAAAAGTCTGACACGCCCTCTCGCGTCACCTTAGAGCGTGACAAGAAGTTGGGATAATTGTCTTCCTCCAAAAAAAAAACCGTTAGCAGGTGCAGTCACGTAAAGCGATTGGGCACTTTATTATGTTTTTATTTTTTATTGTTTTATGGTAAACAATAAATATCACTATCAGTTTTCACTTTCTCTACATAACTTACTTCATTAGAAACGGGTTTGTATTTCTTTTACAAAACACATTACTATTATATTATATATTTATATTTTATATTATATATTTATTTTTTTTTAAAAACACATTACTGGAGGCAAGAATTTTTGATTAAAAATAAACAAATGCACGCTTTCATCGTGTGTATAGCGAATGGAATTCCCTGCCGGAGTCTGTATTTATTGATAGCTACAGCTTAGAGGTCTTGAAGTCAAGAGTGAATAGGTTCATCATCATCAATCACTTCTAGGCACGCCTGCTCCATCGTCGACCACCTCATTGCTTACGATCAGGTGAGATAAAAATGAGAATGGTCAAATAATAAAAAATAAAACGTCGAAACACAGTTAGGTACCAGACAAAGAGCAAAACAATAATATTGACGAAAATAAAGCAGTAAAACAAATTATCGTCAAAGCATGAGAATACGTATGAATAAATAAAAGAAATACACAATATACGTATATTCTCAATAAAAATGGTTAATTAGGATCTCACAGTCAATGGGAATATAAACACACATTCAGAATGTCTAACAAATCATTGTTTTTGTTACAAATCCATTGTATTTTATTTAGATAGGTAGTTAAGCTTACCTCACACAGTAACGTGACGCTGCTGAACACATTTTTTAGGATATTTTTAATATACCTACAACATGAACTTTTATTTACAATATAAAAAGGTACACATGTTAGTGAGAGTGGTAGTTAAAGTGCCCAGCCAGAGATGGCTAACTAAAAATTGGTGGCAAATAGAGAGTGGCCTAGAGAGAGGAGGCCTGAGTGGAAACATTAAAAGGCTGATTATGCTTTATGCTTAATTATTAAAATAACCTATTGTGTTAATTTACATAACTTATCCAAAATTTCATTAAGTAATAAACAGCCTTTTAATGTTCCCACTCAGGCCTCCTCTCTCTAGGCCACTCTCTATTCGCCACCAATTTTTAGTTTTTGAGAGAAATAAAACAAAATAATACACATCTTACGACACGAGTTGCTCTACGCCTTCAGCCATCGCGTAGCGTAACAGTGCGAGACTCGTAATTCACTTTGCAAAAGAGGAATTTAACAAATGGCAAATGGTACGGTATGGCACCAAATGGTAGCACTGAGACGTCAGGTCCCGGATCTGGCGTCTGACGTATGACGTCACTCGACAAAATTACATATTTAAAGACTTTCCCATGAATAGGTCCAAGTGGTGGTGTAAATCATCTAATGACTTCTCCCGCTGTGGGTGGAGCAAGATGACCTGTCAGACTTTCACTAACCGACTAAAACTTACGTATGTTTCTATTTTGCCCTTTGTGTTCTAGAAATGGGTGCAGCCCCTACGATTTTGCTAACATCTCTTTGAAGCGCGCGTGGAACACTACGCACCGTCGACGACCGTGGCTCGGTCCTAACCAGGCGAACGGACGTTGAGCTACTCATTGCTCGTCGTCCACAAGCCCGCGCTTACGGTGGCCGGTAGTCCTACTGCGACTCTCAATGCCCAGGAAGTCTCCAGTCACGGCAGTAGGGGCGTAAGGATAGCTGTTTCCTCACGCATGCGGCCTGTCTCCTTCGCTAGCATTACTTAAGCTAGAATTTATTATTACTTAAGCTAAAATCTCACAATAAGCCATTTTAGTTTTTAGTATAGTAATAAAAAAATAACGAAATCGAGAGGCGTGAAAATCTTTACTGGGCTCTTAAAGTTGTCCTCATGAATATAACTTATAGATTGCAGAGGCTTTACACATAAATTAGGAACAGTTACCCTGAAGAACTCCAAATGATAGAATATTACTCTTTACTAATTTTTGAACCTGTTCAATTAAAAAAATGAATATTTGAACGTTTCAACATTGGATCAATTCCGAGAGCTCTTCAAATATTAATTAACAGTAAAATAAAACATTTTAGAAATAACTTTTATTTAAATTATTTAAAAAGAAAAATAAACTTTAACTTAAATAAAACTAATAAGTTTATTACACTAAAAAAATTATATAATAGAACAGTGAGCTCTTTTAGAGTAACATCATTTTATTCTTTCTATTCAGCTCAGTAAACTCTTATATTTGATAACCTTAACATGGAGATGTATAAACTAACTAGCCCGCCATATTTGGTTTAAAATAACGTGTTTTAGGCAACACTGTATTGTCATCCAAACTGAACATAATATCTGCAAAATTTAAGCCCAATCTAAAGGTAATAATTTTCATGTTCAAGAAAGAGGGGTTTATAATTATTGTTTTAAAATTACTTTGATGTGGATGATTACGGAGTATTTTTCGAGTTAGTTTCGAACACATTCAAGACGTTTTTTAAGGTTTCTTACTTATTATTTACCAACAATATTTCTCTCTTTCTTTTTTTTAAAACAGTATTATTTTAAAACAGCTGATTATATTTAACAAGTCTGTAACAACTTAATTACTTCAAAATATTAATATTCTCGTCGTGAGTACCTTGACAGTAGACTGACTGACTATAAGGAAGTGTTCATAACATTATGACCTAGTATACTAAATATTTTATTAAAACAAATATATTAGTATATAAGCTTACATGGGGTCGCTTACAAAGGAGATCAGAAGACCTAAAGTCACCCAAAGGGCAAAGGAAAGGGCTATACTCGAAGTTTCCTTGTGTAATCACATCAGAAATGAAGATATCCGCAGGAGAACCAAGGTTACCGACTTAACTTGAAGAATCGCCAAACTTAAGTGGTAGTGGGCAGGGCACATTGCTCGCAAAATAGATAGTCGATAAGGACGAAAGGTCCTGGAGTGGCGACTACGTACCGGAAGACACAGCATTGGAAGAAGCATGGGAATCCGATGGATGCGAGACACAGAAAACCGGTCGTTATGGCGACCGCCCTCAAGTGGGCGGCCTATGTCCAGCAGTGGACGTCATTCGGCTAAAATGATGATTACACGGGTTAAACCGCTAGTAAAAAGCTAGTATATAATTATAAAATAGTAACATGTATTTTTTTCTGATTGTACAAAAAGTAAATTTAGCCCGTACGAAAAAAAAAATTGGGCCGTCAAAGGAATATAAAATAGGACAAATCGAAAATAAAATAATTAAAATAATATTTTGGGACGACGGAAACATGTAGATTGGGACGAACCAGGAATATTTTGTGGGCCTAACGAAGAATAAATCAATCCTGAACAAGATATAACAAAGAAAGAATGCTGTTTGCTCAAAAATCATGGGATAGTAAAAGCATTCACTCGATTGGTGTAAACGTATCTTAACCAAAAACTTAATATTCATATTATGTATCATATGGCGTTAGTAACAAGGTTTAAAGTCGTTTTTTCAATGTGACATGCAAAATAAATAAAATTGAATTCTTCCAAATTAATAAATGAATAATTTATCAAGATAAATAGCTTGTCGCCGACATTTTTGCATGTCATTGCACATCGCATGTCATTGTACATTGCATGTCATTGTATTGTATATTATCTAAAATTGCATTCTCATTAGGTAAAGAATTTCAATAGTTATTTGTCGAACAAGTTGTATTTTTTCACGAATTCGAATTGAAGATATCTTTAAGATTGGTGTTTTATTATATCCGAGTGAAGATGTTCTGGTACCTATGTGATATTTTTTAGTTTCACGTTATCTTATTACAAAATTAAGCAAACTGTTTGTTTAAAATGGCGACTGGTGTTTAACGATATGATCATACAAAAAAAAAATTGGTAGCCGAAATAAAACCTAAAGGAAACATTTTTGTACTTAATTGAATGACATTTATTTATGACTTGAATCTACATCTACAATTAATTGTTGTACTACATAATGTGCTGTTGTAGCTTATGATTTCCTGAGCTTCATAAAACGTGATTATAATTAAAATCGGCACCATTTTTAGCATCTAAATATTATTTTTTATATAACTACAGCAACCAGTCTTGCATGCATCCAACAACGGGAGCAGCCCCAGACACTTTCATGTCTGCAATACAGTTCTTTGTGACAGCACAATGCCTCGTTCAGACCAAGGATTGGCCACCCGAAGAGGAACTAAAGGGTATGTACAATTATCAATTTGATCAAATCCAACATCTTTAGATATTGACTCAAACTAATTTTATTAACCTTCTAATCAAGAGAGCGGTTTAATGGTTTTCTGCTTCTTTTCGATTCGATGGTAAACTCGTCAAACTGATTGGGCCCAACAGGTGGCTACATTAATAGTAGCATCGTTGGCACTTATCAAATCCTCCAAAATGCAGGTGTAAGGGCACTTGGGGCATTCTAATGTGTGGTTCATGTTTTTAACAAGAATACCGCACTCATATTGAGTATCCAACGGGTCTATAAAACCCCATTTTGCTAAGTTGTGTTTGCAGTGGCCTACCTGGGTGCGCACCCGGTTTAGTGCTTTCCATATAGGCAACTGCAAATCGCGCCCAGGCGGGAGATGTTCTTGTGGTTTCAAGAAGTCAGATGGTGGTAGGCGATGCTCTTCCCAAAGCTTAATTCTTTCATAGGTGGCGGGTCATCGATGGCCTGTGTGCTACGCAGGAAGCTCTTCTAGCTCCTAAGCCTACTTGGGACTGTTTTGTGTAAACTCAAACGGTTTACCGGTACGAGAACATTTTTTTTTTAAATGTAAAACTTGTATTTTAAACCGTAGATTCAGAAGTTTTCGATGTTATAATCGTGGGAGCTGGTACGGCTGGAAGTGTATTGGCGAACAGACTTAGTGAAATCAAAAACTGGAGAGTACTGCTACTTGAAGCAGGAGAAAACCCGCCAATTGAAAGTGACGTAAGTTGTATGGTATTTGAATCAAAGAAAAGTTAATGGATATATGCATTTGGCAAACTACTTTCATAATACGAACATTAAGAACTCTTTGATTAAAAACTAAAAGATATAGAGATTAAAAACTAAAAGAGAGAGATAATATGAATAATATGATGGTGTTCTTTATCCCCTTCAGGTACCAAATCTGGCAACAAGTCTTTATGGAACCAAGTTTGACTGGCAATATACAACAGTAAACAATGGGTTAACGAATCAGGCCTACAAAGATGGAAAAGTGCCATGGCCAAGAGGTAAAATGCTTGGAGGTAGTAGCAGCATGAATGTCATGGCATATGTTCAAGGACACCCTCGTGATTATCAGTCCTGGTTCAACGAAGGAAATATCGAATGGCATCCAGATATAGTTAAGCAATATTTCAAGAATGCTGAAACTCTGCAAGATCCTATTCGTATGAAGATTCCCACAGTTTACAGTCACTATGGTCATAATGGACCTCTTGTTGTAAGTGCCTTCAATGGCACAGATGATATTTTAGATGCAAATTTACTTTCTGCTTTTGATGAAATTTGTATAAAAAATGTTGACGACTTAAATACTGCTAATAACATTGGTTCTGGTAGATTTATAGCGACTGTTAATGAAGGCAAAAGGGTAAGTTCAGCCACAGCATATCTAAACCCTATAACACAAAGCAGGAAAAATTTGAAAATAGTTAAAAATTCATTTGTTACTAAAATTATTTTGGATAATAGATACGCACGAGGAGTAGAAGTAGATCACAATGGCAATAGGTTAACTTTAAAAGCTAAACGTGAAGTTGTTCTCAGCGCGGGTTCTATAAACACTCCTCAGCTACTAATGTTATCTGGTATAGGACCTAAAAAGCATCTCGCCGAAAAGAAAATCAAACCTGTTATTGATTCGCCTATGGTAGGACAGAATTTACATGATCACACTGTGGTTCCTATTTTACTATTTGCTGATGAACCAGAAGACACCGATCGAGCAACGAAAAGCTTTGAAACACTGAGATACCTATATAATCGGCAAGGATACTTAGCAGCCGCCAATTTTCATGATGTGTTTGGATTTTATACCGCAGAACCTAATGCTTCGTATCCAGATTTTCAATGTGCCAGTATACACAGTAGAAAGAATGAAGAAAGTATAAAAACATTTGCTTCAGGATATGTCAAATCGGTGGAAAATTCAATACTAAAGCAAAGTATAAACAAATCAATGTTTCAAATATGGCAAATTCTATTGCACCCTTTTTCTAGAGGAAACGTATCGTTGAATTCAAATAATCCGTATGAATATCCTATAATATATTATGATAATTATAGTAATATGAAGGATTTAGATTTTCAAGTTGTTGGTATAAAAATATTGGCAGAAATAGTCAATACGACTTATTTTACGTCAATTGGTGCAAAATTGGGCAGAATTGAGCTGGCTGCATGTGACAGTTATGAATTTGGCAGTACCAATTATTGGAAGTGCTTTGCTGTAAATATGGCAAACACTGTTTTTCACCCAGTTTCCACCGCTAGAATGGGACGCAATATAAGCTGTTCTGTCGTCGATGGTCGTTTGAAGGTGCACGGCATTCGTGGACTTCGAGTGGTGGATGCTAGTGTGATGCCTACCATCACTAGCGGCAATACTAACGCTCCGACAGTAATGATTGCTGAGAGAGCAGCTGATCTTATTAAACAAGATTACGGCAAGCTGCGGCAGTAAAACACACTAAATTAATATCAAATGTTACTTTAATTTGCTTCGTATGATTTCTTTGTAGATTTTCTGTGTGATTAATACATGTTTAATTGCATCATCGTTGACCTCATTGACTTATTCGTTCCTTTATTATCGTTGTGTTTATACGTTTTTCAGTTTTTTTTTATCTCATTTTTATAACATGATATCTATTATTAACTAAATTTGTGGCTATTCTTATCACTGTAAATAAAATAATACAAAATATGAATACTATAGTAATTTTACTATTTATTTTTTGACCCAGATTTAAGTGCATTCATTTAACTGATATCAAGTTAATGCACATTTCAATTAATTAGATGACAATTGGCTTGCCTTAAAGAAGGTTCCATAGGATGAATATTTTCACTATTTTTTATGTGATCAAATTTGTTTGTAGTAACTAAAAAAGAAAGACAAATTGATGAATATATTGTCTGTTGTTGAATTAGATCCTATATTCTTGATTACAGAATAAGGCTGAGAGGTAGAAGGTGTTCTGATATTTTAATTGTTGTTTTTTTTTTCTTAAAATTATGAAGTTTTTGCTTCGAGGAAGAAGAATCCGAAAGGCTTTTCGGAAGACCGTTGGTGATTAATATATGGCTAACAGCCAGTTTCTTCATCAACAACTAAAACTATCAGTAAAAGTATTAACTTTTACTTGACTATTACTGATATTACAGCAAATGTGTTTCTTCATCCAAGTAACAGTTAAACTAAAAGTCAATTGAGTTACCACAACAAAAACGTCATAATTACCCCAAAAAAACGTGGGGAGCTTTTTTTACCCATGACAACATCGCAATATCCACTGTCAAGTAGTGCCAAAAGTCAAATGTCATTTCTTTTTAAACGAACGAATGTTTTTATTCCCAACGTGACACTGGCAGAATAGTCGAAACCGGCTCAATTGCCATAAAAAAAAGAATGTTTTTATTGAAATTGAATTGATAAATAATAACATAATTATGTACATTAATATGGAGCTTTTCGAAGATAATGAGCGATATTTGGACATGAATTTGACGCCCCCAATATGCTGTCTTTATTATTAGCAAACCCGCAAAACCCAACCTAGTTTTATTGTGTTAGGATTTGTTTTGAAATACAGAGGCACAGACCATATCCTCGATTAAAACAGGATAGGTAGGTACTATTTATCCTAGGAAATGATAGTAGTGGCAGTGTAGGTTGGCAATAAATACTACTTACCAGGTGATATAATTACTATATGGGTACAGTCAATAGCTCCAATTACTTTTGGAAATCTGGCTATCTCATAAAATTGACAAGATATGTTTTCAAGTTCTTCATTTCTTGGCATTTGTATAAACATCCCAGCTAAAGAAGCTATAGCGTGAGATACTTTGAAAACGCATTTACATACTGTACTTTTATGTACGCCGGCTATATCGCCCACTACTTGTTGCGTTGATCCCGTTGCATAAAATCGTAAAACCAGCAATAATTGTATAAACTTACTTTTCTGTGTTTGGCGTCAGTTTATCTTGTAACAATAGGCTGAGGTATGTAATTGTTTCCTTTGAAATTCTGTATCGGAATAGAAAATCAGCATCGTCCCATAAAAAATGATCTTTGCGAATACTAAACTTTTTACGCCTACGCGTTAAATAACTAACGATAAGTTCATCGTCTGATGAACTTGAACTTTCACTGGACGAAGTTCGTGATAACCTTTTAGTACTAAAATATTTTAGAAATAAATACATTGAAACCTATATAACCTACAACTTTGTCAAAATGACAGTGACTTTAGCTTTAACAGCCCCTTATTGAGCAGTAAAAGTTAAAGGCAAAAGTAACAGTTAAACCAACAGTTAAAATTGTGAAGAAACGAATTTGACAGTTACTTTTACTTTATGACGTTACTTTGGCTGTTACTTTTGATGAAGAAACTGGCTGTAAGAAATGACCATCAAATACAAGTTGGAGGCATTCACAGTATTTTTTTTACAAATTTACATGCTATACTTATCGGTCCTCCGACGCGACAACGCATGGATCAAAGCGATCTCTTTTATAGACTCATTTATTAAACATTTTTTGTTTAACATAGATTTTAGGGGCATTTTTGATTAAGGGATTTCATTTTTAACCGACTTCAAAAAAAAGGGGGAGGTTATCAATTCGGTTGTATATAATTATTATTTTTTTCTTATCATTTTTTTTTGTAATTTTTTTACCACGGAACTCCGTCGTTTATAGACCGGTTTGTAAATTTTTCTGTTCCCTAGGATATGCTTCCAGATTGGTCCTATTTTTTTCAAAATTCAGTTCTGATGATGGGATCCATGAGGAATCGAGGGAACTCCTTAAAAATTATAGGCAATCCTATGGTGATTTTAGTATTTTCATCAAGAACTTAAGCATTTACAGTCAAAAAGTAACATTTGATGAAGTAGAACTGAGGAAGAAGACCAGAAATGGTCAACGGAACTTCATACTCAAATAGATATGAATGTCTCAATGAACATAGTTAAGCGACTATGACAATACAAATAAATGAATGGTTCTGAATAGTTATGTTAAAATGCTATCATCAAAGTGATCTGATGATGATAATGGAGCCGGAAGGTAGGCACTGGAACTCCGTAATTCATCAATGTAACCTAGCCGTGTTTGGACTTATTAGAATTGTCATGAGATGCACTTAGGCTATAAGGAACTATCAAACTGATCTGATGATGGAGCCGGAAGGTGGGCACTGGAGCTCCGTAATTAATCAATAAATCCTAGCCGTGTTTGGGCTTATTAGAATTGTCGTGAGATGCTCTTTGGCTATAAGGTACTATCGAACTGATCTGATGATGGAGCCGGAAGGAGGAAGGTAGACACAGGAACTTTATAATAAAACAATGGAACCTAGCTGTATTTAGGTTAATTAGAATTGTCATGAGAAATAGGCACTCTGTTTATAAGTGTATTGCAACCAAAAAGTGTGAAATAAGAACTTTTTACAAAAAAATAAAATAACCGACCACTAAAAAAAAAACACTAAAAACACCGGCTTCTGAAATTAAAGTTATTTTGATCCTTTTAGTGTTTTTTTAGTGAAGTCAGTTTTTTTTTTGTAAGTAGTTTTTTGTTGTTTACTATTTTATACGTTATAACCAGAACTTCATATCGATTGAACGAGTGAGTAGTAGCTTAGAATGCCTCGCCAATTTACTCTTATTCCTCTTCTCCACTTCATCACAGAGACCATCACCATTTATAAACAACATATTATTATTAATTAAGGCCAAATTCAAAATTCAAATTCAAAGCATTTATTTCAAATAAACCATTTATAGGCACTTTTGAAATGTCAAGAAGTCAGTCAGTCAGAAAAAAATTATGCTAATTGCACATTCCAAAGCGTAGATCTCTATGGAGAAGAATGTGCAAGAAACTCCACTCTTTTTCCCATTGACATTGGTCCCTATTTCTTGTAACATAATAATGTCTATATAAGATAAAGATAAAGATTTTTTTCTAACGTACATGATGTTTTCATAGATATATTGACAAGGCACCGTCAATATGTTAATATCCTTAAACAGTTCCCTTAGAGAATCGCACCGGTGGAGATTGTAAATAGCTCTGATAGCTATTTCTGTAGAATAAAAATTAAGTCGATGTCTGCAGCCCGCCCCATAACTAAAATATACTAGTCTAGCGGTATCAACATCCGTAAATTGGCGGATTTTTCTAACAGCATATGCAGCTGAGCTAAGCCGTCCCGCAAAAGATGTTGAATGAGGACCCCATTGTAGCCTTGAGTCAAGCGTAATCCCTAGGAAAACCGTTTTATCGACAAATTCTAGTTTCTCATTTTTCAATATTATGTCACAATTACTACTCTTGACATTCGGTAAGGAAAATCTTGTGCATTTCGTTTTTTTCCCATTTAGAACTAGATTATTAGCAGTGAACCAGTTCTGGACCTGCAGTAGCGCGTTATTTTCGTCGTCAAGATTATTAGTCTTTCTATTTATCTTGAAAATCAAGGAAGTATCGTCGGCAAACAACACCATATTAAGTTTGTTTTGCAACAAATAGGGAAAATCATTAATAATAATAATAATAATAATAATAATAAACTTTATTGTCAGACCAGAGATCCATAGTTTGAACAACAACATTAAAAAAACATTAAATAAATACATACTAAAGAAAAACAAAAAGACATACAATACAATACAAAACAGAACAATACAATGCAACACAATACAGTACAATACAATAAGCCTACTTCACATACCTGAAAGACGGTCTGTGTACAGCCATCCAGTGAGACACCATTAGGCCATCCACCCTGCCGGCTACAATAGCCACGAGGCTATTGGGGCTGTCGCGCATCCGACGCATCAGTGATGCGATTCTCAGCCGCAGCAGTGAGCCGAAATCCGGAACACGCGCGTCCGCGAACATCCCCGACGCGCTACAGAAACGCGGCAACCCCAGCATTACCCGGAACGCGTTATTATATTGGACTCGTAGAGCATTGTACGAGCCCTGTGTATAACTGACCCACAGGGCGCACGTGTACAGCGACTGGCAGTAGGCTCTGAACAGTGTTATTTTAACTTCACGCGTACACCGTGCGAACCTGCGAGCCAGCATGTTACACCTGACAGCCAACGCTCTACGTTCCCTCTCTAAGTCAGCGTCATCCGACAGACTATCGGTGACCCAGTGTACCAGATATTTAAAACGAGTGACTCTTTTCAGCGGAACTCCGCCCAAGGAAACCGGTGGAACAGTGCCACATATTTTATTTTGCCCCCTAAATACTAAGAGCTCGCTTTTTGTTAAGTTATACCTGAGACCATGAGTCACCGCATAGTCTTCACAGATTTGGAGAAGCCTTCTTAACGCACTAATCGATGGGCTCAACAACACCATATCATCCGCGTAACTAATATTATTGACACATTGCCCGTCAATGGAGCAACCGATCTGGGTGTTACTGAGCTCACAAATAAGCTGGTTGACATACAGGTAGAAGAGCCTAGGTGAGCTAAGCCCACCCTGCCTCACGCCGCACTCCAACCTGTACTCATCGGATATAGCACCAGCCCATCTAACGCAGTTGGACTGATTGCTGTACCAGTACTTCAGGACAGTAATCAGTCCCTCAGGAAGGTCTGTGTCATGGGAGAGCTTCTTCCAGAGGCAGTCATAAGAAACTAGGTCGAATGCCCTGGAGAGATCCAAAAAACACGCATATACAGGTGTTTCCCTTGTTGCATAGTATTGGACAGTATGCTTGAAACAGAGGATTGCTGTTTCAGTCGACAAATGTGGTCTAAACCCAAATTGGGCGTCATGTAGGGTGATATATCTATCCAGTTGCCTGTCAACCAAACCGTCCAACACCTTCGCAACATTTGTCGCCAATGAGATAGGCCTGTAGTTGTTCTTGTCACTCGCATCTCCCGTCTAGTTCTTTATTATAGGAACGACAATCGTTCTCATGAGGTCCTCTGGAAGATACGAGTGACTCATACATACATTAAATAGCAGAGTTAATACACGTGGTAAGTGCTTGTGCGTATTAATGTCAACTAAAAATAAAAAGGACCTAAAATTGAACCTTGGGGTACCCCCATTTTCACATTTAATCTAGACGAACTGACACCGTTTATCTGAACTAGTTGCTGTCTGTCATTCAAATAAGATTTTAATAAGCTTAACGCTGTTTTGCCTAGTCCGTAATGCCAAACACAATACCTCTGTTGTAACCAAATTAGGAGTTTTAGGTCAAGATAAGATAAGATATTATTAAAACACTGAATTTTGAATCATTCAATCTCGTCGAAGTTGCTCACTTCTATTCATCAACTGGAAAAAACTGATAATTTTTAAGCAGCTGAATGGATATTCATAGCTTTTTTTTAAGTAGAAAATCATCCAATGACTTCACCTGCTCCAGGGCGTGGCGGGAGGGCTTTTACTGACTAAAACCGCTTGCCGGGAAGTAACCTATTCATTCTTGACTTAAAGACCCCTAGGTTGTTGCTATCAGGGAACACAGACTCCGCCAGGGAATTCCACTCCTTAGCTGTACGCATTATGAATGTGTTCCCAAAACGCTTTGTACGTATGGGTGGGATCTCCACCATGTACCGATGGCGCAACGCCGTACGTCTAGTGGTCCGATGATGGAACGGACTAGGTGGAATTAAATTGTGCAATGCCAACGCACACTCCCCAAAGTGTCATCGATAGAAAACCGACAGGCTAGCAACTCGGCGTCGATACTCAAGGCTTTGGAGTTTTGATTCGACAAGTGCATCATCACCGATGATCCTCTTGGCTCGCTTCTCAATCGACTCCAGAGCATCAAGCTGGTATTTGGCAGACCCATCCCAAAGATGAGAGCAGTATTCCATACACGATCAAACTTGCGCTTGATAAAGTTTGAGCAGCTGTTCCGACGTGAAATACTGTCTCACCTTGGCTAAGATCCCCAATTTATTGGCAGCTTGTTGAGCTTTAGCTTCGATGTAAGAGCCGAAATTGAGGGTAGACGACAACGTTATCCCAAGAAGCTCAAGGCCGCCGGTTATAAGCACGGTCACATCCTGAAATGATGGAGCCGGGTGGAATTGGCTCCGTTTGGCGGAAAAAAGACACGCCTGGGTTTTTGCAGCATTGAACTTGACCAGATTGGCATCGCCCCAATCGGATACTGCCTTCAAGGAGAAGTTCAAGCGTTCAACCATAGCCTCTCGGAAAGACTGGATCTGTGACCCACTAGCACGTGCATCGGACACGTATCTCTCAGCAACAGTGCTATCGTCTGCATACCCAAAGGTTTAAGAAGGTCGTTTGTGTGCAGCAAGAACAGTGTTGCCGAGAGTACCGACCCCTGAGGGTTCCCGGCATTAATTTCCATTTGACCGGACGAGCAGCCATCAATAACCACTCAGATCGATCGCCCCCACAAGAAGTCTGCGATCCAGTCACACAGACCAGTGGGCAGACCGAAGCAAGGAAGCTTAGCAATAAGGCTATCATGTCAGACCCTGTCAAAGGCCTTCGAGATATCAAGGGAGACTGCAAATGCTTCCCCATGCTTCTCGATGGCCTCGCGCCAGATGTGAATGGCATACGCTAGAAGAACCCCAGTTGACCGATTTCGGCGAAAGCCGTAATGACGATCACAGAAGATGTCATTAGCTTCTAGGTATGCCAGGAGCTTATTATTGATCACTCGTTCCATACTCTTGCAGAGAATGGACGGTACCGATATAGGTCTATAATTAGCAGGGTCAGCCCGACTACCCTTCTTGGGCACGGGTTGCACGTTAGCTTGCTTCCAAGCCATCGGTATTTTTCCAGCCTCAAACGAAAGATGAAATAGGCGTGTCAGGATCGGAGACAGTTCACATCTCTGTGAGGCGTGCGTGGAATACTACTCGCCTTTGACAACTCGAGCTCAGTCCGGACGGTAAGACTCGGCCGGACGGTGAGCTAGGTAGGTAGGTAGGTTTTTAGTCAGTAAGAGTCTGACAGACCCCTTCGTCTGCTCCAGGCGAAGGACATCCATGAGGATTTTCCACACCGGCAACAAAAAAAAAAGGTACCCATTGCTCGCCGTCCACAAGCCCACTCTTGTATCATAGCTAAGAATACTTTTGATCAAGTCACTTTTAGGAGCTACGATGCTACTAACAGATGCAGCTCTCATTTTGGTTGGGGCCTTAACACATGCCCTCTTACATTCCAACTGAAATCATAAGTTTGTATGCACAGTATTGTTTCTGTCGATGGTTCCAACCGCGTGAAAAGTATTTTGTAATACCGAGGGAACATTGACGAAAGTCTATAAGATCCACTGGTCATAGACTTTCTGCGACCACATTCATAGTTATATGTCATCATGCACTCATGATGACATATCCGTGGCTGGCGTGAACACATTGACATGTCGACTTATATGTTTTTTTTTATTGGCTCTATGCATTCTACGCTCTAGGAATTTTTAGGAAAAAAAATTACACGTCCAAATGTATCTTAATTTTGGAGCAATCAACTGTGTTAGTATGTTGACATCTCTCATTGTTGGTGACGTGGTTATGTCAAGTTAACAATTCACATACTTTTGTGATAGAACTTTGATATATCATTTTATCAACCTACGCTCAGTGACCAAAATTATATTTATTATATGATAATTCAACTTATACTTCCTTTTTCTTCTTATTCTAAATTGACAAATCGAGTTGTCAAGATATGTCAAGTTTTAAATGTGTCTTTAGGATGACCTAAAGACACATTTAAAACTTGACACATTGAGATATCAAGTAACAGCTAACACAAGTTTTGTATCCTAAATGTAACAAGTATAGTTATCAACACATACAGGTTATAAAATCTTTATAACATTGTTTAGTTGTCAAGTTTTACACCCGAATTGTATAAAAAATAATCAAGTTTTCACTTTTGACCAAGACTTCGGGAATCGAACAACATATTTACATTTGTAAATTTGTACGGAATCCTCAGTGCTCGAGTCCGACTCGCATTTGCCCAGTTTTTAGTATAGTAATAAAAAATAACGAAATCGAGAGGCGTGAAAGTCTTTACTGGACCACATATGAGTGAATAAACGGAACAGAGGCAAAGCTTCCTAAGAACGTGCAATATTGTTACTTATTTTGGTAGGGTGTGTATTTGTAATGTGACACATTAGGTGAAAACAAGTTAAATAAAACATTTTTTAAATAGTTTTATTACTCAGTATGATATTTTACAAATTATTTACTCTAATAATTTTATTTTTATAAATTTCGTTTTTTAATCATTTATTCTTTTAATAATGTGGTAAATTCTGAATCTAACATTTTTTTTTTATATGTGAAAATCATCTTATGACAAATCCCGCTCTTGGGCGGAGCGCGAAATATTGTCAGACTTTTACTGACTAAATACCCACTCCCGTTCCTTCTTTGCCTTCGTCCCAGGGCCCTGGGTTTCACTTTTACACTACCTGTGGCCACAGTAGGCTTCGACCACCATCATTAAAATCATTGTAATTGCTGAATAAAGAGTCTTTGCCCAAATTTATAGGTTGTTCAGATCTCTTAACGCACAGATTTATTTTTAGTATGATATATTTTAACTTTTTCTAGTATTGTTTATACACACAGTACAATAAACCACCATTATTGATAAAAATATCACGTCTTAACGTTAACATAATTAAACCTGTACAAATAAAACAAACAACGTGCGTCGCACACACCCTAGACGAGTCCACTGACTGAGCCTGCGTTAACCGGTGTCGTCGCGTACGCAACAAGCGGACAACAAGGGTTGTAGTAGTGCAACCGATGCGCGCGGTTGTATGAAGCTTTGTCTCTGTTCCGTTTATCTACTCATGTGACTGGACTCTCAAAGTGGTCCTCATGAATATAACTTATAGATTGCAGAGGCTATTCATATACCTTAGGAACAGTTACCCTGAAGAACTCCAAATGATGGATTATATACTCTTTACTAATTTTTGAACCAGTTAAATAAAAAAAATTAATTTTTGAGTGTATCAACATTGGATCAATTCCGAGAGCTCTTCAAAAATTAACAGTAAAATAAAACATTTTAGAATTAAGTTTTGTTTAAAATCTTTAAAGAGAAAAAATAAAATTTAACTTAAATAAAACTGATTAGTTTATTACATAAAAAAAAATATATGATAGAACAGTGAGCTGAAAAATGTGTTTGTTTCAAACACGTTCAAGATGTTTTTTAACGTTTCTGTGCTTATTATGTACCAACAATATTTCTCTCTTTCTTTTTCCAAAACAGTTTTAATTTAAAACAGCTGCTTATATTTAATAAGTCTGTTACAACTTAATTACTTCAAAATATCATTATTCACGTCGTGAGTACCTTGTCAGTAGACTGACTATAAGGGTGCGTTCATAACATTATGACCTAGTATATTAAATTAACTATTTTATTAAACTCGCTAGTATATAATTATAAAATAGTAACATGTATTTTTTTCTGATTGTAAAAAAAGCAAATTTAGCCCGTACAAAAAAAAAAATGGGCAGTCAAAGCAATATAAAATAGAACGAATCGAGAACAAAATAATTAAAATAATATTTTGGGACGACGGAAGCATGTAGATTGGGACGAATCAGGAATATTTTGTGGGCCGAACGAAGAATAAATCAATCGTGAACAAGATATAACAAAGGAAAAATGCTTTAGCTGTTTGTTCAAAAATCATGGGATATAAAAAGCATTCACTCGATTGGTCTAAACGTATCTTAACAAGCAACTTAATGTTCATATTATGTATCATATAGCGTTAGTAACAAAGTTTAAAGTCGTTTTTTCAATGTGACATGCAAAATAAATAAAATTGAATTCTTCCAAATTAATAAATGAATAATTTATCAAGATAAATAGCTTGTCACCGACATTTTTGCATGTCATTGCACATCGCATGTCATTGTACATTGCATGTCATTGTATTGTATATTATCTAAAATAACATTCTCATTAGGTAAAGAATTTCAATAGTTATTTGTCGAACAAGTTGTATTTTTTCACGAATTCGAATTGAAGATATCTTTAAGATTGGTGTTTTATTATATTATTATCCGAGTGAAGATGTTCTGGTACCTATGTGATATTTTTTGGTTTTACGTTATCTTATTACAAAATTAACTATAGCTACTACTACTAACTAGCTTATGATTTCCTGAGCTGCATAAAACGTGATTATAATTAAAATCAGCACCATTTTTAGTATCTAAATATTATTTTTTATATAACTACAGCAACCAGTCTTGCATGCATCCAACAACGGGAGCAGCCCCAGACACTTTCATGTCTGCAATACAGTTCTTTGTGACAGCACAATGCCTCGTTCAGACCAAGGATTGGCCATCCGAAGAGGAACTAAAGGGTATGTATAATAATATACATATATCAATTTGATCAAATCCAACATCTTCAGATATTGACTCAAACAAATTTTATTAACCTTCTAATAAAGAGAGCGGTTTAATGGCCTGTGTGCTACGCAGGAAGCTCTTCTAGCTCTTAAGCCTACTTGGGGCTGTTTTGTGTAAACTCAAACGGTTTACCGGTACGAGAGCATTTTTTTTTTAATATAAAACTTGTATTTTAAACCGTAGATTCAGAAGTTTTCGATGTTATAATCGTGGGAGCTGGTACGGCTGGAAGTGTATTGGCAAACAGACTCAGTGAAATCAAAAACTGGAGAGTACTGCTACTTGAAGCAGGAGAAAACCCGCCAATTGAAAGTGACGTAAGTTGTATGGTATTTGAATCAAAGAAAAGTTAAATTTGCATTTGGCAAACTACTTTCATAATAATACGAACATTAAGAACTCTGATTAAAAACTAAAAGAGAATATGAATTAATGTGATAGTGTTCTTTATTCCCTTTAGATACCAAATCTGGCAACAAGTCTTCAAGGAACCAAGTTTGACTGGCAATATACAACAGTAAACAATGGGTTAACGAATCAGGCCTACAAAGATGGAAAAGTGCCATGGCCAAGAGGTAAAATGCTTGGAGGTAGTAGCAGCATCAATGCCATGGCATATGTTCAAGGACACCCTCATGATTATCAGTCCTGGTATAATGAAGGAAATATCGAATGGCATCCAGATATAGTTAAGCAATATTTCAAGAATGCTGAAACTCTGCAAGATCCTATTCGTATGAAGATTCCCACAGTTTACAGTCACTATGGTCATAATGGACCTCTTGTTCTAAGTACCTTCAATGGCACAGATGACATTTTAGATGCAAATTTACTTTCTGCTTTTGACGAAATTGGTATAAAAAATGTTGATGACTTAAATACTGCTAATAACATTGGTTCTGGTAGATTTATAGCGACTGTTAATGAAGGCATAAGGGTAAGTTCAGCCACAGCATATCTTAACCCTATAACAGAAAGCAGAAAAAATTTGAAAATAGTTAAAAATTCATTTGTTACTAAAATTATTTTGGATAGAAGATACGCGCGAGGAGTGGAAGTACATCACAATGGCAATAGGTTAACTTTAAAAGCCAAACGTGAAGTTATTCTCAGCGCGGGTTCTATAAACACTCCTCAGCTACTAATGTTATCTGGTATAGGACCTAAAAAGCATCTCGCCGAAAAGAACATCAAACCTGTTATCGATTCGCCTATGGTAGGACAGAATTTACATGATCATACTATGGTTCCTATTTTACTATTTGCTGATGAACCAGGAGACATTGATCGTGCAAAGAAAAGCTTTGAAACACTGAAATACCTATATAATCGACAAGGATACTTAGCGGCCACCAATTTTCATGATGTGTTTGCATTTTATACCGCAGACCCTAATGCTTCGTATCCGGATTTTCAATGTGCCAGTATACACAATACGAAGAATGAAGAAAGTATAAAAACATTTGCTTCAGGATATGTCAAATCTGTGGAAAATTCAATATTAAAGCAAAGTGTAAACAAATCAATGTTTCAAATGTGGCAAATTATATTGCACCCTTTTTCTAGAGGAAACATATCGTTGAATTCAAATAATCCATATGAACATCCTACAATATATTATGATAATTATAGTAATATGAAGGATTTAGATTTTCAAGTTGTTGGTATAAAAATATTGGCAGAAATAGTCAATACGACTTATTTTACGTCTATTGGTGCAAAATTGGGCAGAATCGAGCTGGCTGCATGTGACAGTTATGAACTTGGCAGTACTGATTATTGGAAGTGCTTTGCTGTAAATATGGCAAGCCCTGTTTTTCACCCAGTTTCCACTGCTAGAATGGGACGCAATATAAGCTGTTCTGTCGTCGATGGTCGTTTGAAGGTGCACGGCATTCGTGGACTTCGAGTGGTGGATGCTAGTGTGATGCCTACCATCACTAGCGGCAATACTAACGCTCCCACAGTAATGATTGCTGAGAGAGCAGCTGATCTTATAAAACAAGATTACGGCAAGCTGCGGCGGTAAAGCACACTAAATTAACATTAAATGTTACTTTAGTTTGCTTTGTATGATTTCTTTGCAGATTTTCTGTGTGATTAATACATGATTATTTGCATCATCGTTGACCTCATTGACTTATTCGTTTCTTTATTATCATTGTGTTAATACGTTTTTCAGATTTTTTATCCCATTTTTATAACATGATATGTATTATTAACTAAATTTGTGACTATTCTTATCAGTGTGAATAAAATAATACAAATTAGGAATACTATAATAATTTTACTGTTTATTATTCGACCCAGATTTAAGTGCATTCATTTAACTGATATCAAGTTAATGCACATTTCAATTAATTAGATGACAATTGGCTTGCCTTAAAGAAGGTTCCATATGATGAATATTTTCACTATTTTTTCATCTGATCAAATTTGTTTGTAGTAACTTTAAAAGAAAGACAAATTGATGAATATATTTGTCTGTTGTTGAATTCAATCATATATTCTTGATTACAGAATAAGGCTGAGAGGTAGAAGGTGTTCCGATATTTTAATTGTAGATTTCTTTTAAATTATGAAGTCTTTTAGGTGTGCACTCGACGACTCGATAGCATTCGAGGAAGAAGAATCCGAAAGGCTTTTCGGAAGACCGTTGGTGATTAATATATGGCTAAGAAATGACCATCAAATACAAGTTGGAGGCATTCACTGTATTTTATTTACAAAGTTCCATGCTATCCACCTCTCGGTCCTCCGACACGACAACGCATGGATCAAAGTGATCTTTTTTATTGACTCATTACACGACTCCCCCAAAAAGGAGTGTTATGTTTTCAGGGTTCATGTATGTATGTATGTATGTATGTATGTATGTATGTATGTATGTGAGTTTCTTTATTCCACCATAACTTCCAAATGACTGAACTGATTTACATGTACGAGGTATCGTTAGAATCCTTGCATTGTCCTGAGTAACATAGGCTATTGAAAAAAAAAAAAAAGCAATGTGGTAGGATGAAAATTAAATTACCACCCACCCATTTTTTTTTTTAATATTTTGTGTGTGTGATTATCATCTAGGATTTGACGAGTGGATTCCAAAAATATAAATATGTTACACTGTTAATCGAAACTGTACAAAAAAAAAAATCATTTTTGTTGTATTTGTTTACGAAACCCCAACTAATATAATTAATTAGTATAAGAAATCAGCCAAGTACAAGTCGGCCATGTGCGTAAAGGATTTTCGAACCTTTGTACAATGAAAACTAAGTACAGAACCAACTTTGTCGATTAAAAAAAATTGATAACATAAACTATATACAATAATAGCCTACCGAGTGTTTGATGAGATATCCGCAGGAGAACCTAGGTCGCCGACATAGCCCGAAGAATCGCCAAACTAAAGTGGCAGTGGGCAGGGCACATTGCTCGTAGAACGGATGGTCGATAGGGCCGAAAGGTTCTGGAGTGGCGACCGCGCACCGGAAGACGCAGTGTTGGAAGGCCTCCCACAAGGTGGACCGACGACCTGGTGAGGGTCGCGGGAGTGCGGTGGATGCGAGAAGCACAGGATCGGTCGTTGTGGCGACGCTTGGGGGAGGCCTATGTCCAACAGTTGACGTCTTTCGGCTGAAATGATGATGATGATGAGTGTTTGATAATTTAGTGAATCAATTGTACTTTATCTACTTAATAGATCATTAACGTTGGTCACGGCTTAGTAAACGGCGCTATCCCACAAAGGGAATAACCAAGTATGGTACACGGATGGCTCTAAAATGAACACCGGTACAGGAGCGTGGGGTACACAGCGACAACTGCAATCTTTGCCTAAGTATGGGCAAAATGGCGACGGTCTTCCAAGCAGAACCCTATGCTATAATCGGATGCGCGCAGGAAATACTAGACAGTGGCACCAAAGGGGACACTTTTGTTGAGTTTACATGACATAATACGTCAGTTGGATAAAATGTATAATATATAACATTAAAATTATGTATTTCATTTGAAATATCACACGGTATACTTTGCAAAAGCAGAAAGAGAAAGAAAGAAAGAGCAGTGGTGGCCGAGTGGTAACGGCCCCGACTTACGAGTTGTAGGTCGCGGGTTCAAACTCAGCCAGGCGCATTACTTTGCGTAATTTATTTCATCACTACTTCTCTCAAAACGGTGAAGGAATACATAGTGAAGAAACCGGCTAGGACATAGAACCAAAAATTCGAAAACATGTGACATCCACCAACACGCACTGGGCCCGCGTGGTGGATTACGGCCCGTACCCTCTCCTACAGAGGAGACCTGAGTCCCAGCAGTGGGAAAGTTATAAGGCCGAATATGCTATCCTATGCTGGTTTGTAAAACTTTATTGTTGGCTCTCTAACAAACTCTAATGCCCTACAAGACACTTCCATATTCAAAATTAATAATCATAATTCTTTATTGGCATAATAATGGTATAATTTATGAAGCCTCTGACTCCCGAACTAGGTGGACATGTATGTCAGAAGTCAGAGAAAATTCAAGATTTTGTGAGACAAGGAGAAAAACGAAAACTGATGTTGATGTTGTTGAAGAGAAACATGGTTCCACATTTTCATTAAAGCACGAGATTAAATATGAATAAATTGTTAGGGCTGCGGAATTATTAGAAAGTGTAACCGCGACCCTGGAACGTAAAGGGCTGCTAGAGGAACACAAGGGGGTTTTAGTCAGTAAAACTCTGATATTTGTTCTTATTTCACTCAGAATGGGGAAAATTTGTTACAAAAAATATGAATGCATTGAGTTTTTATGCCTACGATTATGACAATATTACAATGCGATTCAAATATAAATAGGAACGTCAATTTCAAAGGTTTTTTACTTTATTTAACCGAGTCTAAGTAACTAAGTGAAGTAGAAACGTTATTGTTTAATCTAAATTAATCGAATATACTAAAATGTTAATTGGTATTAAACTAATTATGACTAGTTTTTAAAAAAACTATTTACTTTCTTATTTTCACTATTGGCAACAATTCGCCTTCTTCTTCCATTCGCTACTACTCAGAGACACGGTGATGTGGCGCAGAATTGAAGAACTAGGTTCTAACTACTTTTTTCCCCGCGGTCCTCGCGGGCATTGGTCTTACTGGGCCCCTACGCCCCTGACATCTCATTGAGGAGCGTGTGGAACAATACACACTGTCGACGACTTGGGCTTAGTCCGGGCGTTTAGTTTTAGCTTAAAGGTAGAACTACACTGCGCACACGTGTGCCACATACGCCAATCTGGGCGCATCAGTCTCCATACATTTTTATATGGAAACTAGACTTGTAGAGCTACACTTGATCCACGCCACGCGACGCCACACGACGTTGTTCTACGTACAAATCAGGCGTGTTACACGTATGCGTGTCGGTCTAAGGTAGTTCGGGCTTTAATGTTTGCTATTTTGTACGTAGTCAAATCCATCATTTTTAGGGTTCCGTACCCGAAGGGTGCCAGATCCTAAATCTCCATTGTCCGTCCGTCCATCCGTCGTTCATCTGTTTGATCGTCCGTCTGTCAGCGGGCTGCATCTCATAAACCAAAAGCGGTAGAGAGCTGAAATTTTCACAGAATGTGTATTTCTATTGCTGCTGAAACAAAAAAAATCATGATCATCATCATCTTCCTGCCCTTGTCCCGTGTTAAAACAAAAACAAGAAACAAAAACAAAAAATAATAAAATTAAAATAAAAACAAAAATTAAAGGCCTCTTCATGTTTTGAAATAATTTTTTGATATTTAAAGTTTCTTGTAAGAAATGTTTTTTGTTTGATTTTAATATTGTAGTACTGAAACCTTCATTTGCGAGTCCGGCTCAAATTTGGTCAGTTTTTAAACATGTGTCTATAAAAATCCTTGTTTTTATTTAATATTGTAGTATTATAAAATTTCAAATAGAATAAAACAATGTCTTTTGTAATGGCTATTAGCATGTGAAACTGTATTATTAGATTCTGATAAGAAATAAGCAAATAAGTTTTTGTTTTTATATTATATTTTAACGTAAGTTTTTTTATGTTCTATTTTAATTACTTTCATACTAAAATAATATCACGAAATGATTACAAAAGGTATTCATATTAGACAATATTGGTGTACACCCAAGAACTTCTTTTCCAAACAGTTTCTTCTCAAGGTAGTCAGCTAGGAAACACAGGCCAAATTACAATATCCTTTATCACTATAACACACAAAAACTGTGATAATTATGTACAAAATGCTTTTTTATCTATATATATAAAAGGAGAAACTGACTGACTGACATATCAACGCACAGCCGAAACTACTGGGACTAGGAGTGTGAAATTTTTCACAAGGTTTCCTTTTATGACGTAGGTGACCACTAAGAAAGGATTTTCCAAAATTTACTCCCTATGAGGATGAAGCGGGAGTCCAAAGTTTGTATGGAAAAACCTACGTTTACGTGAGCGAAGCCGCGGGCAGAAGCTAGTTTATTTATAAGAGAGTATGTAGCGGGACGAACTAGACAGATTTCGTCAGAACTGGATCGATCTCTTCCAGGCAACCTCCTTCCTTCCTTCTTGGAAGGAAGGAGGTTGCCTGGAAGAGATCGCGGAATGCGATAAGGCCGCCCATTGTATGTACGTATATGTTTTAGTTTTTACTTTCCTTTTATGTTTGTATTGGTGTACAATAAAGGATATAATAAATAAATAAATAAGGAAGCGCTGGCGTGCGAAAGTTTTTAAGGAGTGGAAGGCCAACAATAAAAACTTTTTACTAATAAAATACATACTCGGTGTTAAAAACGAAGAGACAGTTATTATAGAAAAAGCAACTTCCGAAATTAAAGTTATTTTGTTCTTTTCTAGTGTTTTTTTTAAATTGAAGTCTGCCTGAGTCACAGCAGTGAGAACATTGAATGGCTGATTATGCTTATGTTATGCTCTCTGAAGCGCGTGTCGGACACTACATGCCATCGACCAGTAAGAATCGGTTCTTAAGGGACTACTCATTGCGCTTGCAGCCGCATCCTTTGCTGCGGGGCCGGCGCGGGTGCTCGCCGCCACCGATCGCCTCAATTGTAAACACCTTAAGGTGCATTTTGTGGGATAGAGAACTCTCAATCAATTATAGTTAGATCATTTCAAATACAATAAATCTCATAATTTGGTAATCCTTATGTTATAAGAAAAGTCTCTTTTCGTCGATCGCCTCGAGTAGGCCACGCCTTCGATTCCTTTATTCTGACGTCATCTCAACGCTCAGTCACGTGGTCAGAACAACGGAATAGGAGGCATGGCCAACTCGAGGCGATCAACGAAAAGAGAATGGAAACGAAATAGTTGTAACTTGGCTAGGCTAGGGGCTGTGCTGCTAGCTGTCACTCGCTCATAGCCAACGACCTTACAGCCATTAGACGCCTCATGCTTGAACTAGCGCACCAAAATGATTCTGTCAACTAGCCGAGGCACGGGGAGCGGGGTACTACGTTCTGACTGGTTCGATTTTAACAGGGGGCTGATTGCGTCTGTCTGTCTGGTTGCGATAAACTCAGTGACTACTCAACGGATTTTATTTGGTTTTCACCAATAGAATGTGAAAGCAGAAAATTGTCTCATGGAAATATGCTCTCGAGATTACAAAATATCCTATGTGCTATTCCAGGCCATGGTTTACAAGTATGCCCATCCAAAGAAAACTCGTTAAAAAATTAAAGTCCCGTTTTGACATTTGAGAAAGACCCTAAAATGTAACTTGGAACGAAACTGAAAGAAACTATAAAATAATAATTAGAGATTGACTTCTGTACCTATCTGTTTTGTGCTTCAGGGTTGCGGGATGATTCGAAAAGCCTTAAAAAGCAAAAGGCAACTGAAGGAACACGGATGGGTCAGTAAAAGTCTGTCACGCCCTCTCGCTCCATAAAGAGTGGAAGAAGTTATTCGATGGCATTTGCCTGTAAAAAATATACCAGCCAGTTACATTTTTAGGATCAAACATTTATTAAAACTGAATTGCCAATTGTGGCCAATTTGTTGCACCATTTTAATACTAATATATATTTCTGCTTTCAAACATACAATCTCCAGGGATTGGTTCAGAGATGGTTGATAAATATTTTACTGCTAATTGACACCACTTTCAGCTTATTGCATTGCAGGGTCAACATTGTATGAAACTGTCTATCTCCTTTACCGTAATTGGAGATTACGCTCATTTTAATGCATTTTTTATTTATTTAACCATTTATTTTTTTCTCAAATACATTGTTATTTTGACGTAGGTAATTACTGTTAACAAATATGTAACATTATAATTGCAATAAAATATTTATATTTTTTTACAAAGCACCTTGTTGGTTAGCGTACCATAACCGGCAGCTGTGAAATCAAAGTTTGTCTTTAAATAATGTACCATAATAGCGAGCAACAAGGTTTAAAGTAGCTTGTGTTGGTAAAGAAGTTTACGTGCCAAGTAAAAATAAAAATAATTGTTCAAGATTAATAAGTGAATTATTTGATTCAAACCGGACATTTTCACTTGACATTGGATATAATATTGAGTGATAGATAGATATCAGAAATTCTTAATTCAGCCCATTGAAATAACTAACGTGCTTGGATGTGGTTTGTAAATAAGTATATCATTTATTAGATTTTAAAGTTGCGGACCTGTGTAAATGCGTTAGTGATCCGTTTGCTGGTTGATTATAAATTATCTCTAAAAATGACCAGGTACGTAATTTTTTTCTATTAGAATTCTTGGTGAATATCATATAATTCGAGATTACTCCGTATCTCGGAAGGCATATTAAGCCATTGGACTTTTTTTTTTTTTTTGGACTTAAGGTACGCCACTCTTTGAGTAGTGGTTAGCGAGATGCCACAGAGTCCTTACTTTCTGCCTCACACAGATCTTCACCGGATACAGTTGTTTCAAGATGCTCCTGTTTTGGATTTAGCGAAAGTATGGGAAGCAGTAATTTCGCTAAATGCGACAGATAGCGAGAGAGGCAATTTTGAAGTCCCAGCCACCGCTGGAGACGCACTGGGCGTAAGCAGTCGTACCGCGATTCCTGGGCACCGTAGGCTTGGTTTTGCGGATGGCGAGCAATTCATAGCTCGATAAAAACCAGACCATATGACGCGTTGGGTACTGTGCACGCAGCCCGTCAGGGACAATACCTGCGGAATTCTGTAAAATCACAATTGAAGGGCCTAGCACAATTAAATGGTTTTAGTTAGGAAAAGTCTGAGATTTCCTCACGCTCCACCTAAAATAATAACTATGAAGTTTTTCGCCGGTTCTCTTCCATAGGTAACCATCAATCCAAATCCATAGGAACCATGCACTAGCTTCTTACGTTTTATAAGTGCCTATGTGAAATAAAAACATTTTGAATTTTGAAACCGGAAAAAGATATTTGATACTTTTCCATCCCAGTTTAAATTAAACTGAAACTGAAACCAGTATTCTGACTTTTTAACTTTAGTCAGACTTAATTAATTCTGACTGGAAACCTTCTTAAACATAGGTGATAAGCGCCTAGATAGATTTAAGTTCACCACCGTTCTTCAAAAACTATGTGGTTATATATAGATATAGGCAAGCATTATCAGTCTGTTAGGATTGTGACAGTATTACTCTGTTTTTTTTATTATGAGAATAAAAAAACATATTAACTTCCACATAAAATTCTACACTGTACTTACACTCTCTCTCCGATTATACTATTTTGGTGTACAATAAAGTTTATTCTGTTCTATTTTAATTTGTCCTCAGCAACGGATCTTGCATGAATACAATTGGAGAAGCCGCCAACACTTTCCTGTCTTCGATAAATTTCTTCATGGCAGCTCAATGCCTGATAGGCTCGGATTGGCCACCTGATGCTGAAGTACATGGTACGTAAAATAATTTAGAGCAAAAACTACCAGAACAACCACCATCTACCAAATACCAAACCAACCTACTAATTATGTATATCACAAAAAATGATATACATAGGTAAAAAAAAAAAAAAAAATCGACTGACAAGCTTTTTTTTCTATACACCACAAATTTTTAATTAGTACAAATACTTGAAGGGCTTCTAAGAAAAGGTCTTGTTATTATTTAAGTAGAGTCTCAATAAATAATATTCATAAACAGCAAAGTTATTAGCGTTTGTTTATATCCCAAAATGTCACTCAATTTATGGAAATATTGTTGTTGGTTGTATTGTATTGTATTGGGTTGTTTTGTTTGTATTTTATTTATGGATTATGAATGAATAAATGACGATCAAAATGGAAAAACACTGCCCGTAGTATTTTCTAGTAGCAATTGTTATAAATGATTGATTTTATTATGATTTCACCAATTACCTCTGACAATTTTTCGTGGACAATTTTGAGATTTCGTATTTTTTTACTTTTGACTACAAAAAT
This sequence comes from Mythimna pallens, assembly GCA_961205895.1. NCBI lineage: Eukaryota > Metazoa > Arthropoda > Insecta > Lepidoptera > Noctuidae > Mythimna > Mythimna pallens. The sequence continues at coordinate 7,947,040 of OY540831.1, read as the reverse complement.
ATGATCAGTAACTAGTACGGATAGAGCCCCATTTCTAAAAAAATAGGGGTGTATACAAAAGGAGAAACTGACTGATTGGCATATCAACGCATAGCCTAAACCACAGCGCCTAGGAGTGTGAAATTTTACACAAGGCTTCCTTTTATGACGTAAGTGAGCATTCAGAGCATATCAGCTGTTAGCGACGCGGCGCCCGCGCCCACGTATCGGTGACGTAAGCAATGTACCTACATGTTTCGGCAAAATAATTTCTAACCACTAACAGTTGACAAGGTGAAGGTGCGCGCGCGAAGTTTAAAGTTTCAAACATTTGTTTTGTTACTGACATTAAACTAATGAGTTTAGAAAAAGTTTCTTTGGGAAAGTTGTTTGTAGTCATGAGTACAATCACGTGTTTAAGTATCGGTCACTAATTACCAGTCACCCTATATAAAATCACGCTACAACCAATACGAGTGAAGGAGTAAATAACGTCGCGGGAGCCAGCTAAAAATAAAACGTTGTAATGGATGACCTTTCCGATTTGGGCTTGCAAATCGAACCATATCAAAAGTTGAAGTTGACCTATAAACCATTTGAAAGCTTGCTAAATTAATTTTAGCAGCATTGAATTCATTTTGAATTAGTTTGCTTCGGTATCAAAAGGAAGTTTGTACATAAACATCATTTATCACTTTTTTAGGGAATAATGTTACCCCCTTCAACTGATATTTTGTTGTTTAATTGAAAAACATTTAAAATGTGGCGAAACTAATCTTAGTATAATGCAAACTAATATAACATTTTTGTATTTATGTACCTACATAATCAGGTTTAGTATAAATACTTAGTTAATTTTTAAGTTTACTTATATTGGTATCATTGCAATACAATATAACTTATATTTCTAAACCTAAGACTTTTTTTAAAGTTCTCTCAGGTACAAGAGAAGAATAAGAATTCTTTCGCTTATCAAGTTTTTGTAATGTTAATTCCATTAATTTTAATTCGTAGACTCAGAAGTTTTCGACTTTATAATCGTGGGAGCTGGCACAGCTGGAAGTATACTGGCAAACAGACTTAGTGAAATCGAAGACTGGAGTGTACTGCTACTTGAGGCAGGGGGAAACCCGCCAATTGAAAGTGAAGTAAGTGCCTACTTATAGCTTGGACTGAAAATAACGATAACTAGCTATCTATTTATTATCATTTTTATTATCTACTTTCACTGGCCTGTTCGGGTTCAATTCCCACGCAAGACAAATGTTTGTGTGATGAGCACGAGAATTTGTCCTGTGTCTGGGTGTAATTTATCTATAATAATATGTGTATGTATTTAGAAACATATAAGTTAATGTTTTTCAGTTGTCCAGGACAACAAGCAATAACACAAGCTCTGCTTAGTTTAGGACTAGATGACGTTGTGTGAAAATTTTGTAATATTATTATGTTTGTTTGATACAATCAACGTACAGTCAAAACTACTGCGACAAGGAACATGAAATTTTGTACAAGCCTCCTTTTATGACGTAGACAAGCTGAAACGAGGGAATATTGTTTGTATTCAAAATTACATTCGTGTGCCAATATTTATTTGAATATTAGCACAAATAGTAACCTAAGTAAAAATTAAGGTTATCATCACTGGTTTTCAGAACTATCTCAACTATTACAATGTAGAGATTTTAAAGATTTTATACTTAAAACTTAGCACAAATAATTAAAATAAATACTAAAAGTTGTCATTATTAATTTTTCAAAACTAACCTCAAAGTATGTTTTAAGTGTCAAAGTTATAATAAGAATATTCTCACGATCGAAGTCGCTGGCAAAATACTAATTACACATATTTGTAATTCACAAGTTACTTTCATTACTATGTGTACTTAAGAACTTTTTAAACACTGAAAACATAACTAAATCAAAGTACTACATCATTTTTTGTCTCCCTCAGATACCAGAGATGCATGAAAGTCTTATCTTCACCAGAGTTGACTGGAAATACGCAACGGTAAACAATGGGATCACGAATCAGGGTTACAAAGGTGGACAAGTAAAGTGGCCAAGAGGCAAAATGCTTGGAGGCAGTAGCGCCATAAACAGCATGGCTCATGTTCATGGACACCCCAGAGATTATCAGTCCTGGTTTGACGAAGGAAATATGGAATGGCACCCGGATGTAGTAATGCAATATTTCAAAAGGTCTGAAACTTTAAAAGAACCTTGTCGTTTAAAAATTCCTGAAGTTTACAATAACTATGGTCATAATGGACCTTTCGCTGTAAATGTGTTTAATGGCTCAGATATCTGTTTAATCGATAATATACTTTCAGCGTTTGACGAAATTGGTATCAGAAATGTTGTTGATTTAAATACGGCTAATAACATAGGTTCTGCTAGATTTATAGTTGCTGCTGATAATGGCAAAAGAGTGAGTACAGCCACAGCATACCTTAACCCTATCGGACGAAGCAGGAAAAATTTAAAGATACTTAAAAATTCGTATGTAACCAAAATTATTTTGGATGGAAAAAACGCGTGTGGTGTAGAAGTAGATCACAATGGCACCAGGTTAATATTGAAAGCAAATCATGAAGTTATCCTCAGTGCAGGTTCTATAAATACTCCTCAATTACTCATGTTATCTGGTATAGGCCCTAAAAATCATCTCGCAGCAAAGAACATAAAAACTATAATTGATTCGCCTATGGTTGGACAGAATTTACACGATCATACCATAGTACCTATTTACATATTTGCCGATGAACCAGAGGAGCCTGATTCAGCGACAAAAAGCTTTGAGTCACTGAGATACCTGTATGATCGTCAAGGATACTTAGCAGCTTCCAAATATCAAGCTGTGTCTGGATTTTATTCAACAGATTCTTATGCAACATATCCTGAATACCAGGCTATGGTTTCACTCAGTAAGAAAAATGACGAAAATATAAAAAATTTTGCTTCAGTATATATCAAATCAGTGGAAAATTCAATATTGAAGCAAAGTGTAAACCAGTCAACGTTCATGTTTTGGCAAATTGTACTGCACCCTTTGTCTAGAGGAAATATATCGTTGAGTTCAAATGATCCGTATGACGATCCTCTTATATATTATAATAACTACAGTGACTTGCGGGATTTAGATTCTCAAGTTGTCGGAATAAAAATATTGGCAGAAATAATCAATACGACTTATTTTAAATCTATTGGAGCAAAATTGGGTAGGATGGTGCTAGCTGCATGTGACGGGTATGAACTTGCCAGTGACAGTTATTGGAGGTGTATAGCTGTTAATTTTGCAGGCACTGTTTTTCACCCAATTTCCACTGCTAGGATGGGTAGCGATATAAGCTGTTCAGTCGTCGACAGTCGATTGAAAGTACACGGCATTAGTGGACTTCGTGTGATAGATGCCAGTGTGATACCCAGCATGCCTAGTGGCAATATTAATTCTCCTGTCGTGATGATTGCTGAGAGAGCAGCTGATCTTATTAAACAGGATTATAGTAAACTACCGCTTCCGCCTAATTTAGAAGTGTACCATTGATTTGCATTGTATTGTGATTTATTTCATAGTTTTTTTTTTCAATTAATAAAAGGGCTACTTAATTATTATTATTGGCGTCTGCACATTTCTCAGTACCGTGGGATCCTAAACCTTTAGAAGGCGCACTAGGGGCTAAACCAACACGCAGAGGCACTGTTCAGCGCTTGACATTGATGATTTATTTAACAGATATTTGTAAACTATTAATTTTGAGTAAGTACTGAATAAAAAAATTTTCTATAAAAAATATTTGGCTATTATTTTCATGAATAAACCTGCAACGCAAAAAAAAACTCTAACAATATAGACCTAGGGTTTATGGGAGCGCTCAAGCCTCACTACGACGTCAACGTAGAGATACGGCGATGGGCTATATTATTATTGTGAGCCCGTTGAGTTCCACTGCCGAACCACTATTTTCTGTCCTTAGTAGCTTCTGGCCAATCTTTAATGTAAGAGTCCAAATCGTCACGCCATCTCCTTCTGGGCCTAAGGCGTCGCCGGCTCATGCTGTTCGGAATCCACTCAGTGGTTGCCTTCGCCCAATTTTGCTGCGACATGCGGCAAATATGACCTGTCAGTTCCATTTAATTTTATCGGCATTTTAATATAAATATTACTGAATATTATAGATAATAACAAAACATTACCAAAGTTGTCAAAATAATAATTATGCATTTAGATAATTTGTAACGTGATGGTACGTAATTATTCCCTGCAGAGAATTTCAATCATGTGAAAATGGGATTGACGTTTTGGTTAGACACTAGTTCCAACACATATCATTTATCAAGTCTCTGTTTTAGAATTAATTGTTGTTTTGATTAAGCAAATTATCTGAATTATGAGATTAAAAATTGTGGGATTAAAAATAAAAAGTTATTAAACAATATTTTTAAAAGATGATATTTTATGTTAAAATCAATAAAACTAATGAATTAATATAAACGAACGTATTTATTGTGGCTATCTTTTTGCACAGTAAAAACTAAAAACAAGAGAAGAAAAGATGTTACCAACTTATTACAGCTAAAATTGTCAGTTTCGACCGCATGAAACTATTATAATGGCTGCATTTATATTTTACTCATCATCATTTCAGCCGTAAGACGTCCACTGTTGGAAATAGGCCTCCTCCAAGCGTCACCACAACGATCAATCCTGTGCGTCTCGCATCCTCCGCACTCCCTATTACTCTTATTTTGTAATAATAATAAATTACTTCAGACATTAACCTTGCTTACATCCTCACGCCCCAGCCGCCGAGCCCCGACTCCGACTACCAGCCATCCTCCGCGTGGGCTGGCGAACCACTGGGTAAAATTTGATGGGAGCAATGGGTTAATTTTTTTTGTATCACATATTTCCGCAGCGGTCTGAACACGAAAGATAGGTGATTACGTGAAACCATGATGGAGAGGACATCCTCGTGCCGCAGTCATCGCAGCTGGAGACACTTGCCCCCTAGCCAAGATACGACCGTTTCGTTTCGAAAAGATTACATGACTGAGCGTTGTGATGACGTCAGAACAAAGGAATCCGAGGCGTGCCCTACTCGAGGCGTTTGACGCAAGAGAATCGAAACGAAAAGGTCGTAACTTGGCTAGGGGGGCTGGACGTCGAGAGTCTCAAAACGATTCCCAGCCACCGCAGGCGAGGGCTTACAGACGGCGTGCAATGGGTAGATCACCTTCCGACTGCCCAGTAAGGACCAAGGTCATGTTGACGGTGTATAGTGCTCCAAGCGCGCATCAAAGAAATGTCAGCATGATAGACGAGACTCAGGCGGGCCGATGCCTCTTAAGGCTGCAGGATTGTTCGAAAGAGTAACCCTGGAATACAAAAGGTAACTGAAGAAATACGAGTGGATTTTAGTCAGAAAAAGTCTGACACTCCCTCTCAAGTTTTAAAGCGTTAGGGAGGTTAGTGTTTAGTTAGGTTACTGGACGTATGTACAGAAAAAACTCACAGAAATTATCAAATTAGGGGTTGGTTAAAAACATATAATTTATTAACATGGCTAGCCTAAATTATTTATAAAACATCAGCTATCTATTAGTAAAAATCCCGTCAAACTCAGTAAAGCCATTTTAGGGATTAGTCGGAACAAACAAACAGAATGTTTTTGGTGTGATTAAACATCATTATAGTTTCGTTCAGTCATTTTGGATTTAAGTCCCACAAGAAATTCTAAATGCTTACAAAAAGCTAAAAGTTAAGTATTTCTACTTCTGGGAGGCAAATGAGACACTTTTTACGTGAAATTTTAGTACCTTACTAAATATTCATACCTAGAAAAAAACCATTTTGGAAAAGGTCGCTCTCCCTTGTGAATTAATAGAGTCAAAAGTGTCTCTCAATATTTTATACAATAAAATAGTTATTTTAAAAGGAAAATGGGCAATATTGCCCAACAACCAATAGCGTTGTGATATTTACTTTATTATACCATCGGATACATCTCTTTAACCCTTAATGAACCGCTAGCGTGACTTTATTTTTTTCTTATTATGTAATTTTTGCTTCGCTGATTTGTGAAAGTTAGTCATCATATCATTGATTTTATAAATCTGGTTTTGGTCAATCAAATCATGTTCAATAACACTGTACCTTTAACTCATTGATGTATAAGCCTGTAGCGTCCATTTTCAATTAGAGGCAATCTTCTAATTGCCGGCTCGCTCAGAGCAAGGGTCAAATAATCCTGCCACTCATCTCAATAGCTTATAGATATCATTGGATATATCTCATTAATGCAAATATTTGTTTCTATAATATTTGTGACGACTTCTCTAGATTTCAGATAAATAAAGAAACTGTGGAGCTCCAAATGCAAATCATTAAATTTTATTTCTTCAATTCTGGTATTTCGTCAGTTAATTAACATTTAGTAATACTGTGTCTTCTATGATCACTATCATCATCCTGCCCTTGTCCCGTATTTCTTTGGGTTGGTGTAACACGTTTTATTCTTTCATTTTGTGTGAGAGATACTGTGATGGCTTACAACCCATCACGGTATCCCTCCCACTCTCTTTTCTTTCATATCACCCTACACATAATCCATCTATTTTTTCTTTGACCTCTCTCTTCCTAACCACCCATCGTATACTCATTATTCTTTGTCTTCACATAGCCATACTAAGACAAACGTTTCTTTTTCAACTTTTTAATCACTTACGCCACTTTTAAAGTTCCTCTAATATATTCATTTGTATAAAATATACAACGCCTTCTAATCATCCTTTTATTGCCTATGAGCGTATACTTTAAAATGTTGGCTTCCTTGATGAAGTTTTAGAAGCAATATTTTAAGAGTCCGCTTGATCGGACTGATTGTTAAGGCTGCCTCCCGCCCCAATTACATTAAGATATATGTCATTGGGTAGATCTTTTTAAGGTATCCACAATACAGGAAAGCCGGCTGAATTAGATTTTTTATTTATTTCTTATTCTATAGAACTCTGATTGTGAATCATGAAAACTCGTTTTATCTATATTTGTTTTTCATCAATTATTTACCTATTCCTAAAAATTGGCAAAAGTTAAAGTTAGTAGCAAAAGATCTCCTCAAAAAGCTCTTTCTATTCATAATCATTTAGCTAGTTATCAAAACATTAAAAAAATCTTTAAATTCGGAATTAAATTACCTATTTATCTATTTAGGTCATTAACTTCTATCAAATTTGAGTTTGGTAAAAGACGTATGGGATACTATAGTTGTTCCTGAAAATCTCTTTTACTTCATTTATTTATTATGGCTTGTAGGCGCCAAAAAACATTCAACTTTCGTTGTCAATACTAGTTAAATATTTAGGTCAATAACTCCGAAGCCACTAACAATTTGCCCAAAAGTCAAGTAAGTAGAAGAGATTTACTTGGATAAGTTCTTATTACCGGTATACACTCCTATTTTTAATTATTACAAAAAAAAATGGGCTCTATCTGAACCTATTACTGATCACATTAATGTTGTCAAAAGTAAAAAAAAAAACGATTTCCCAAAATTTTACACAAAAATTTGTCATAATTGGTGAATTCATAATTAAATCAATTATTTATAACAATTGCTACTAGAAAATACCACGCGCAGTATTTGTCCATTGTTTTTCATTCATAAATAATAGCTTGTACAATATTTCCATAAATTGAGAGACATTTTGGGATATAAAAAAACGCTAATAACTTTGCTGCTTTTGAATATTATTTATTGAGACTTTACTTAAATAATAACAACACCTTTTCTAAGTATTTGTACTAATTAAAAACTAGTAGTTTTGGACCAAAATGCCCATAGTCCGTTGCACATTCTCCTTTATAGTAAAACCCATATGCGTCTATTATTTAACAGAGTATACATTTTCATAATAGGTACCTACTCACATGTGAGACCGATGCACTTTGCGTTTAAAATTTTCAATTGCCTCATCCCCAAGAGGAAAAGGGTCGTAAAGATAAGGCGTACGACCGCTGCGAACCAACCCTTTTATATTCGTAGTGTGCAACATTTATTTGATGCGTTCTTTCACTTTTCTGAGTACGTTTAATCATTTGGTATGTATATTATCGTACCCCTTAGTCTTAAAAGATGGTAATGCTTTTAAAATGTACGTGGATTATTCAAAATTCAAAATGATACTTTAAAGCGGAATAGTCTTGGGGCTTTAGATAAAGTAATATTACCTGTTTTCCGAGGCATAGAGGATTCTAGGCTTTTTAACCGACTTTAAAAAGGAGGAGGCCGAACATAAAATCGGCTGAATGTATGTTTTTTTAAGGTAAGAAATCATCCAATGACTTCTCTAGAGCGGGAGAAGTAATAAGATAATTTCCCACCTCACAAAAAATATACCGGACAAGTGCGAGTCAGACTCGTGCACTGAGGATTTCGTTCAAACTTACCTATGAAAACAGTTCAATTCACGAATTGAGGTTTTTGTAGAATTTTTCCGAATCGCAAGAAAAGTTCTTTTTTGGGACGTAACTACATTTTTACAGTTTTCAGTTTTTTCCTGCTTTATGCCAAATTTTAGAATTCTAGGTCAACGGGAAGTACCCTAAGAATTTAGATTCCCTTGAGAGAACGAAGGTCTTCACGCCCTAGCCGCCTTAATTCCGACCCCGACTACCAACCCCGGTAGACGCGGGCTTGCTGACGTCTAGCAATGAGTGGCTCGCCGTCCGGCCGTTCGGTAATTAACCGAACCGAGCCCAGTCGTCAACAGCGCGTAGAGATCTACATGCTTCTCAAAGAGATGTCAGCAAACCACAGGGGACCAGCAGGGCCGATGCCCGCTAGCTAGGACCGCGGGGAATTTCTTAAAAGGAAGCCCCGTAGTCCTAGAACGTAAAGGGTAATTGAAGGACACAGGTGTAGTTTTAGTCAGTCTGACACGCCCTCTCGCTCCACCTAGAGCGCGGGAAGTCATTGGATGATTTCCCACCTTAAAATAAAAGATATACCGATCAAAGACACCACAGCAGCTACAGGAGTAGGTATCCGTTTTGATAAATGGTATCTCATTGTTTATGCAAGCGGGACGCGAGGTCAATACCCACTTCTGTTTTGGTTTTCAGATAGTATTAATACTTGCGTGACTGTAGTCAGATTTGGCGCCAAAAAATAATCTCAAATTCATAAATTAAATCTGTAAAGCATTCAAATTCTTTTTTTAGGGTTCCGTACCTCATATGGTAAAAAATTATATTTATATCTCAGGAACACACGAAGGTATTAAGCTAAAATGGTAAGTTTCATCATAAAATTATCCCAGAAAAAAATTGTAGATCAGATAATCATTAAGAAATTATAGACCCTATTTTCGTAATTACAAAATTAATAACCATACTATTCACTAGCAAGAAGTAATTCGTGATCTGGGTGTTGTTTATATTAACAATAAACTTCGGTTTAATATTCACGTTGATAAAGTTGCAACTAAAGGGTTTAAGATGTTGGACTTCATTTGTCATATCACTGCAATATGGTCAGAAAATTAACTAGCTACAACTCTCGCTTGAAACATTTCAAACTTTTAAGTTTGGAAAATCGTCGGACGATCCTAGATCATATGTTCCTATACAAAATAATAAACACTCACATTGATTGTCCAGGGTTACTTAGTCAAACTAATATAAATGTGCCTTACAAAATGGCTCGTATATCTAGACATATCAGTTGCTTCGCGCTAAGAGCTTCAAAACCTCTGGGTCATTTTTCCACCGCAGGATACAGGTTCATTTTGGTCGCCTGTAACGCTCACCCAGTGTAGATGTTGATTTGTCTTACTTGTTGCGTAAATTCAAGTCTGTCTTGCATAAAGCATTATCACAAGAGTGAAAAGAAAATTTTGTCCTTTTCACGTACTGCATGTGAGTGAAAAGGAAAAAATTCTCATAATAAATAAATAAATATTTAGAATTTGTAAATGTTCAAATATTCTGAATTTAACGTCGAACAAAATGTGAATAGATACGTTAGTTCACTCCTTTTATGTTTATTGCAGCCTATGTAAGGCTACACTATGTAATGTAAGAATACTGAATCTTTAGCATGTATAGTGGTGTATGCTTTGTTGGTTTTCTTAAAAATAAATAAAATGTCTAAATACTTTTTTCCTAAGAGCCACCGTTTATGAGATATTTTTTCAAAAAGTATGGGTATCGAATATACTTTCCAGTACTTGAAAGGTAAATATATATACAAACTGAAAATAATAATATTTACAAACGGGTAAAAAGAACTCATTGGGTATCAAAATTAATATCAAATACTCAGGTCTACCATTCTGTGGAGCAGTGAAAAAATAAAACTTCTTATTCACAAAGAATAAGCAATCGAAAGACCGCTTATGCTCCGTTGAGGCGCATATTTTGACACTCGCTAGGAAATCAAATCTTCCCGTATAATTCCCGGGTACTTCTTGTTAACCTAGAATCCTGAAATTTAATATAAAGCAAGGTCTTGTGAATATAGGAAAAAGTCTGAAAACTGTAATTTATTGTTATCTACGCGACAATTTTTTTTTTTTTGCGATTTGGAAAAAAAGCCAGCTTCGATTACGGAATCGAACTATTTACAAAGGGAAGTTTGTATGGAACCCTTGGTCTGCGAGTACGATTCGATCCTTACAGGTTTTTTTTGAAAAATCTTTTGCTATTCAAGCAGCTCTTTTCTGGAATGCATTACCTATAGTAGTTTGTGCTCAAACGATACCGATCTTTAAACAATGGTGAAAGGACTTTTACCATATTTCTTTATTCTCCTTTCTCAATTTTGTATTTGATATTTATTCATATTTTAAGTCGTGTTGTCTAAATATATTTTATTTTATTGTGTCTTATTATTTACGATTTTTTTTACACTGACAGCCATAAATCTTTCGTTTAGTCCATCCAAAAGTTGTCTGTAAGAGATTGCTCTGGGCGATAACATCGCCCATTTAACACTTATTTTTGTAAATGTTTATCCTGTTCACATTATACAATACAATAAAATATATACTAAGCAAATGCAGCAGTGTTTTATTTTTCAAAAAAATATGTTGAAAACGTACAATGTAATTAGTGTGTAGGTTATTCATTTTTAATTCACTAATCGCATAAAAATGGCTGTTCAAAAGCTTTAAATCACCACCACAATCTCCCCATCCTTTTCCTAATCTTGTTAGAGTAAATTTGTGCAGCCTTTTTCCAATCTCGTGGGATCGATTTGCAGCCAAACCGAATGCAGCTTGATGCTATCTATCTTGTGACTGCCTATCTGATCTCTACAATCAAGTAATTGGTTAATATACTCCCGAGGTAGGCGAGGGTATCGTTAGTTCCAATTAATTCGTAATGACTTACAAAGATCTACAATATGACAATCGAGATCAACGACTTAACGCGCTTTCCAAAGTATGAAGAAATCTTGATAAGTCATTACAATTTTCAGATTTTTTCCTATATTTGCGCTATGAAACCTTGCATCATGCCAAATTTCAGATTCACTCTATGAATTTTGATTCCCTTGAGAGTGTCGAAATACACGTTTTTTGCGACATAAACGGTCGTATCTTTTTTTCGTTAACTCAGAAGTTTGATTTTTTCACAGTTTCAAGGGACCGCAGAACGTGCTATGGTTTTAATTTCAACTTGATACCTTTACGTGTTCCCAAGGTCTTGACAGACAGACGGACGTATGAAAGTGAAATCTAAAGGGTTAAAATCCTATAAGGGTTCCGATTTTTCCTTTTGAGGACCCCTAAAAAATGACAGCAACTGTCAAATAAATGGCTCAATAATTCAATCGTTTGGTCAATAAGGTTAGCTGAAAGATAATCACTACATTTATTGACTGTTAGCCGGTACGAAGTTCACTGGGTCACTGGTTTCAAATAAATAAACCATCCAATATTTTTTTCATAACCATACAAAATATATTGGATACAATTTATTACAAAACGTACTTATTATGCGTTTGCTGTTAAAGCTAATAGGTATATTTTGTACGATTTCCAATTGCCGAAAAACGCAATTCATAAAAATTCACTCACCACATTCCCTTGAAATAATCAGGCCGTTAAAACTCCTCTGAAGAAGAACGGCATTATATTATCCTACTATCCTTAATGCACCCATCTCTTATCCCTAGATTTTCAGAATAAAAACGAAAACGGATTTACATTTTTATTTAGAGCACTGCAACAGATGCTTATAATAGCACTTTGCATTCACATAAAGATCTAAATTGTGTTTTATTTGAAAGAGTTGAACGATTTTATGAAAGTTGCTCACGCGATTACAATGTACCCAATTCACTTTAGAGTACATTCACACGAACGGATCACACGCCAACGGCAGATGTAATTGCGGCCGTCGACATTCAACAAATGAAGATCAGTGGCAGCCGTCGTGTCTGTCAAGTTTCACTATAGATCGACGGCTACTGTTGAAGTATCGATGGCTGCCGCCAACTTGTCGTCGGCTGCCGCCGTTCCCTGTTGACGGCTGCAGTAATAATTATAATGATAATAATCAATTTATTAGTAGGAGTTATGGTATCTTTACACTGTTCATGGCCGCAATGGAGGAACAAGGTTCTGGACTGGAGTGGACTAGACATTAATGTCAATAGCGAGTATATCACTCACCTTATTTTTTCCGACGACATAGTAGTCATGGCTGAGACTACAAAGGAGCTCAGCACAACGCTCGATGACCTCAGAGTGGAAGAGAAAGAAAGTCTAGTCTAAAAAACCAAAGTCATGATAAACAGCTATGTAGCACCTACTCCTATCAAGATCAGAGACTCTACACTCGAAGTTGTGGACGATTACGTTTACCTCGGACAGACGGTTTAGTTGGGTAGACCTAATTTCGAGAAAGAGGTCAACCGTCGAATCCGACTCGGCTGGGCAGCATTCAGGAGGCTGCGCAGTATCTTCTCGTCCAACACACTACAGGTACAGTGTCTCAAAATGATAATATATATGACTCTGAAACGTGGTCGCTTACAATGAGCCTCATCGAAAGGCTTAAAGTCACCCAAAGGGCAATGGAAAGGGCTATACTCGGAGTTTCTTTACGTGATTGAATCAGGCATGAAGATATCCGCAGGAGTAATAATGAATAATATAGATAAAACCAATAATGTTTAACAGAGTACACTACGTACGTACCTTTTTAATACACATTTAACGTGTATTCGTCATTCCATCACCCAGCAGTTAAGCAACGCCTGCCGAAGTTAGTCCGTGGAATGTTACCGTCCATTGCATGTCGAGATTTTTTCCGTGTTCCAATTTATCGTTTCCTATGAAACAAGCAACAACAACAACATGAACAACAACACCTAGGTAAGCGCGCTCCATCGTCGACCGCATCGTCGCTTTCCATCAGGTGTGATAGCGGTCAAGCGCGAACCTATCAAGAATAAAAAGAAAACAGAACAGGTAAGAAACTGCACGATTATTTTTTATAAAAAATATTTGAGTTACACAATATATCCATAATACAATATCAATAAGTATGAAAGTACAGTATAGTCCAGTGAACTTAAACAAAAAAAAAATTAACTATGAAAAAAACTGGATCAAAATAGGAAATAATCTATGAGTCTGCAGAGTCTAGAGTTTTCTTCATACTATAAAAACGAAACGAATTAAAAATAAACCTATTAATTAATATAATGATTATCTAAGAATAATAAATCATTAAAATTAATAAAGTTAGTGATATAAATACTTACCGTAAAAAATAAGTCAAAAACAATATATATAATAAAATTATACCAAAGATGGAACTGTTACCTAGGAATTTCTATGGTATTGTCTTAAAGTACCTACCTATCTGACAGAGGCAATCCAGGCATATATATAACATTCATTCCTTAATTATTAATTAAAACTTCCTGAACAAGAGTGGTACAAGCATTCTCTACCAGCCAACCTTTGGAATAAAGAGACTGCTCAGTGTTAAATTTATATTAATTATTACGTTACATAACACCAAAACTCGTGAATAATGTCGGTGTTGCCAAGCTAGCAATTTTACCAGCATTCTGTGGGAATATTGCCCCTGTGTTCATGGTTGCCAATTTGAAACGTTAATTAGATGATGAGAAAATGGAGAATAATAATGATTTTACGCTAATATTATCGGAAATATGCCTTTGTTTAGAATTGAGATCATCTGACGTTTTAATATTATTAACTTGGTTTCCCGGTGGCTTCATTTTCGTAGCCAATTCTACAGTAATCGGATGATTCTACGGGACAAAAAAAAAGCCTTTTTAGAAGGTGAGAAACCATCAAATTACTTCTGCCGCTCTGAAACCGAAACGGGATATTCAAGAAAGTTGTCCACCTGATGCTAAGTAGACACCGCGTCTATATTACATCTGTAATTTATTCTCAGCGTATCGATAGTAAAACTACTTTTTTTTTTCAAGTTAAATTCCATGCCTGGCCCAATATTAGGCCACGGCAATGAATGTGTGCCATGTCCTAGAACAAAAAATTCGATGTCATGTGATATTCACCAACCCGCACTGGGCCCGCGTGGTAAATTACGGCCCATTCCCTCTCCTAGAGAGGAGGCCTGAGTTCCAGCAATGTGAAAATTAAAAGGCTGATTATGCTATGCTATGAAATCCACTGACGTTGATATTAAGGACTCAGGATTGAAAGTGGTACATGATCTGCGGAGAGATGCCGCACAGACTGTTAAGATCGGAACCGTTCGAGAAAACTCATGTGTGGAGATAGTCGCCCATCCTGGGTACGGAATCTGTTAAGAGTTGTCCAGACCACCCGTGTCCAGGCAAGAGAATCTCCGAAGACTAGATAAAATCATCAGGAAGTTTAAGTTTCTTCCGCCAATCTGCAAAATTACTAGTACCAAAAATTTGTCGCCCCGTCTTTTTTAAGAGGACTGTCTTTAAAAAGTGAAAACATATGGACATTGACTATTTATCTTTTAGGGTTGTCAGTCATCAAATAATTTCTCTCACTCTGGGTGAAGCGAAAGGGAGGGTCAGTTTTTTATTGACCAAACCCAACCCGTGTTCCTTTAAGTGCCCTTTGCGTTCTAGGGCCGCGGTGACTTTTCCTGATAAGACCTTTTAAGAACACGAATGAACAAATCATTTTACTTCATCATAATGTTGAATCCATTTAGGTTATCCGCAGACGTAATTATTATCAAACCAGTTCCAAAATGGTTTTATTATTGTACAAATTACTATTTTATTGTCACCGTAACACACTACAGGCGAAAAATAGCACTTTATTTCGTAAAACACAAACAACATGCCAAAAACAATCTCCCAGGAAAAATAAAAGGTTCGCTAACAAAATAGAGCGACATTCATAGACCAGACCATTCCACTTATCACCTTGTTATCCCGAACAAATAAGCATTGAATGCGTTATCATTAACTGTAATACAGGTAGTCCTACAAAACGTCTCAGAGGCGCTGTTGAGCCCACAGATTTCGGGATTCGGTCACATAACAATAGTTAGCCTGAACATTACAAATCTCACCTGGATATCTGCTTACCTGCTTTGGAGATAATGCTTGATGAATAATAATATAAAGGGTCGTACCTTCCGTAGTTTGAACTATTATCTTGAGTACAATGTTAAGTATTTTTGGGGAAGTTGTCACGGTTGTGTTTTGTACGTGTTTGACGAAGAGAAAATGCAGTCAATAATTTTATTTAGGTTATTTCTAGGAAAGCCTTTTCCATCGTCACAATCAGGTGATATAGTGATCAAACGCGATTCTATTATTAATAAAAAATATACGATAGTAAATTTAGTTTTTTTGGTTTTTCAAATCATAAAACATGTCGAGTGATAGTTAACATTGACTTGTAAGTAATACTTATTATTGTTTTTTTAATTACCTTACAGATGGTGTAAAAAGAAGAGTATCCAACACGGGGATAAAATTGTCTTTATCTTGGGCGGTGTTAATTCCTCACTTCACACTGGTTTCTTTATTAACTCCCTCTCAATGCTCGGATGTTAATTATATAGATCCTCACTGACGCTCAGGATTAAAACTTAGCAACCTTCGTTTCGTTCGGAATTTAACATGCTGCCCGCGACTTAAAGACACTGCTTTATCCCCTAGTCACATAATCTACTATCATATAAAAACCACTTATATTCCTTACACGAGTGGGTTTCAGTCAGTATCAGTCAGACAGTCCCTCCACTCAGAGCGACAGAAGTTAGTTAATCATTACCCACCTTTAAAAACAAAACAAATCTCTTGAGACACGGCACGTGCCTTAACAAAACACCAGAACAAAATAGTGGAATTCGCTTTCTACAAATAGACAATAGAAACACAAATTACGCAACTGCTTCCGCATTAAAACGCTGAAACGGAATCTCAGCACACCATTATTCCTGGGCTGAAGAAATATTTCTTTTTATCGAGTTTACCGCATAAAGGAGTTTCAGAACAAGTTTTTACTAGCGGTATACTAACGAGGCGCCTTGTCTAAGTTATAACCGCTTCGCATTGTTTTAATCACCCCAGACCGGCTTACCAAACTACTACTAGAACAAGACAAGGAAGTATAAATCATTGAGAATAGAAAAGGCTTTATATTTTTCTTTTGGTTCTGAAGGGAAGGTGAATTTTAAATTGTGTCTGAAGATTTTTCCGGGTTCTTCTAGAAATATTCTGGTGACTTAATAATATCTTATGTAGGTACAGACAGTACCTACCTGTATAAGTTTCGATTGATAACTATTGAAAATTTTAATTAATTCGATATTGTGTCTACAATAAATTGGTATATGGAGTTTCACTTACTAACTTATGAGCCATTATGTAGACCTTGGTTACTGGGCGCTGTAAGTATGGTATACATACAAAATGATACATAGTTCCTAGTTTAAATTGGTTTTAAGTTAACTCGACCGACACGTTTATGACATTCAGTGCTCCGATTGGCTCACTCTAAAACTCGACTACGAAAAAAAACGACGCTCAAAAAGTATGAAACAAGATTTTCAGAATGCTGAAATAAACAAGGTAAAAAGAAAAGCCGCAGACACACGTTATAGGTAATAACCGAAACACTTTAATAACTTAATTTACTTTTTTTATTAATCTCTACTTTTGTTACCATTACTTTTAGTCCGCTAGAGGGCGCCATATCGAGTTTTGTGATACGTCACGTAGCTTATGTTTAGCGAGCAATTAAGACGGTTCTAACGATACCTCGTCGAGTTCTGATAAACAGATTAGGAGCTATGAGGGAACAGATGAACATACTCACATACATACATACATAGCCTGTCAAAATCATAACCTTCCTTTGGCTTTTCCGTAGTCGGGTAAAAACCACTCACACTCAGCGAACAGATCTATAGCTACGCTTTGAAATGAAATTCGCTTACCATTACGAGCCCATAGACCACCAAAAAACGCGATGCAGTCTATGCTTGTCCAGTTTGTTCACAGCTTTTTTGCAAATGACTGATTTATTTTAGGCTAAAAGCCTTTGGTCAAATAAAATATGCAGCTGGAGCAGCATTAACATATAATGTTAATTAAGCGTGATGATTAAACATTATCAAAGTTATTTATTCATTTATGTATTCTTTATTTTACTTACATCAAGATAATAAAAAAACATAATGGTAACCTAAAACTAAAAACATACAATTGAAAGTCTTACCGCATTCCGTGATCTCTTACGGCCACCCTTTTTATCCCGAAGAGGAAGTTTCCCCGTCTTCGAACGAAGTGACAACTGGTCCCTCTCCATGCTTGCTTTATAGAGGCTTCTTGGTCGAGGTACGAGATCCTCTCGAGGGTCCTGGGGTTAGTATTCTTAGCGTTCAGCCTTCGTACCGCCAGTGTCAACTCTACTATGGTCACCCCCGGAGCATCGTCGTCGTCAAGTGGTGAAGCCATAGGCGGGGGATGATGCTCTCCTCGTGCAGAGCACTCATTATTTCCTCGACAAGCTGGGGCCGGAGACTCTGCGTCAGTGGGAAAAATGCCCAGGAGTGGAATTTATTCCACACCATTTGGTAGTGCGCCTTCCTCCTTAATTTATTTGAGGTAGGCCAACCCACACTGGGTCTGCGTAGTGGATTACCGCCCATTACCTCCTCCAGAGAGAAAGCTTTAGTCTCAGCAATATGAATATCATAAGGCTGATTGTACTAAGCTATATGCTTATATTTTATAGGGTTCCGTACCTCAAAAGGAAAAAATGGAACACTTATAGAATCATTTTGTTGTCCGTCTGTCTGTCTGCCAAGACCCTTTATCTCGAGAACGCGTAGAGGTATCGAGTTGAAATTAAAACCACGTTTAATTATATGTGCGATCCCTTGAAGCTGTGAAAAAATCAAACTTATAAGTTAACAAAAAATAAGATACGCACAAGTTTAGGAATAAATCTGAAAATAGTAAATGTTTTGTTGCGTCACAAAAAAAAAAAATGCAATTCGGAAAAATCTTCGAGACTTCATTCGGGAATTGAACTATTTACATATGTAAGTTTAACCGAAACCCTCAGTATGTGAGTCCAACTTGCTTGACTTGTTTTTTCTTCTTTCAAATAAGAGCCTATTCACTAGCCTTGAAGACGCCTAAATTATAAACGGATGGGAAGACCGCAGCAGGCAAGTTGTTCTAGTCCCTCGATGTACGCGGTATAAACGACGAGGCGGAACGGTTGGTCCGGACCATAGAAGTTTCAACAACGTAAGGGTGGATACTCCGCCCCCGCTCAGGATCTGTTGCTCCAGAGCATGGCGCAGTGGTCGATCAACATCGCCGTGGTCACTGAGCCGTACTACGTCCCACCCAGGTCTGGCTGGGTGCAGGATCTGAACGGCTCGGTGACATTGATTTCGTCGGCCGCCGCCGGTACCCCGTCCCTAGAGGGTGTCAAGAGGGGACGAGGTTGCGTGGCAGCACGGTTCGGGGACATCGCAGTGGTAGGTGTATACTTCTCCCCGAACCGAACTCTCGCCGATCTCCACAACTCCCTTATGGAGCTGAACATCGTCGTCGCCGGGTTTCAATCCCTCCCTGTGGTTGTTTGTGGGGACTTCAACGCCAAAAACTTGGCTTGGGGTTCCCGGTACACAGATACACGGGGCCGGATGGTGGAGGACTGGGCCCTGGAATCAGGCCTGGTCGTCCTAAACCGGGGTTCTGTCCCCACGTGCGTGCGGATGCAGGGCGAGTCCGTGGTGGACATATCGTTCGCGAGCCCCGCTCTGTCTCCGCGCGTCATTGACTGGCGCGTCATGGAGGGGGTGGAGACGTACTCAGACCACCGGTACATCCGGTTCGACGTCTCCGCCCAGACCTTTACCGCGCCGGTCCGACAGAACCCATGTGGCCCGCGGTGGGCACTAAAACAGCTGGACCGGGAGCTCCTCCTGGAAGCCGCTATCGTACAGGCCTGGGCGTCAGCACCGGACAGGCCTGTCGACATAGATGCCGAGGCGGAGTGGTTCCGGGAGGCCATGTCGGAAATATGCGACGTGGCAATGCCCCGAGTTCGGCCAGGACGTGCCCGGCGTCAGGTGTACTGGTGGTCACCGGAGATTGCGGAACTGCGCAAGGCATGCGTTGCCGCACGGCGCCAGTACACAAGACACCGCAGGCGCCGCATTCGCCCTCCGGATGCGGAGGCCATAGAGGCGGAGCTGTACGAGGGATACAGGGTGGCGAAGCGCACCCTCCGAGCGGAGATACGGCGAGCCAAACTAGAGGCCCGCGACGTATGGTTGGGGACTCTGAACGGAGACCCATGGGGACGCCCCTACAAAATGGTGCGGGATAAGCTCCGCGCCTGGGCTCCCCCGCTGACACAGAGTCTCCGGCCTCAGCTCGTAGAGGGTGTAGTGAACGCTCTGTTCCCTTTGAGGGAGGAGCATTCCTCCTCGCCAACGGCTCCGCCTCTCGCGGTGTCCGACGCGGACTACGACGGCGATGACGACGAAACTCCGGAGGTGACCGAGGTAGAGATGAGTGTGGCGGTACGAAGGCTAAACGCTAAAAATACCGCCCCAGGACCCGATGGCTTGCCTGGGAAAGCATGGGTCCTGGCCATGGAGGAACTCGGGCCTCGACTAAGAGGGCTGTTGAGCGCATGTTTGGAGAGGGGCCAGTTCCCACTTCGTTGGAAGACTGGGAAACTGGTCCTTATCGCGAAGCCGGGGCGCCCTGCGGACTCTCCGTCCGCATACCGGCCCATAGTGCTGCTCGACGAGGTGGGCAAGCTCTTTGAAAGAGTAATTGCAGACCGCCTCGTCGCGCATTTAGCGCGGGTGGGGCCGGATCTTTCGGACAGCCAGTTCGGCTTCCGCAGAGGGCGCTCCACGGTGGACGCCATCATGCGCGTGTGAGCCCTCACGACGGGGAATGCGGTGTTCCGGGGCAAGGTCGTAGTGGTGGTGTCCTTGGACATCACCAACGCCTTTAACTCCCTGCCCTGGAGTAGCATTAGGAGGGCACTCCGGTATCACCGGGTGCCCGAATACCTCCGTCGTTTGATCGAGGCCTACCTGAAGGACAGGTTTATCATCTACCCTGGTCACGAGGGAGAGTGGAGACGGCGAGAGATGTCGTGCGGTGTTCCGCAGGGATCGGTACTAGGACCGCCCTTGTGGAACATCGGGTACGATTACGTGTTGCGCGGCGACCTCCCCGACGGGGTTAGCGTTGTCTGTTACGCAGACGACACGCTGGTCCTGGCGCAGGGGGAGTCGCACCAGGCGGCGGCCGAACTAGCGACACGCGGGGTTGCGACAGTCGTGGACAGGATCCAAGAGTTGGGACTCGAAGTGGCACTGCACAAATCCGAGGCCATGTGTTTTCATGGCCCTCGGAACGCGCCACCACCGGGTTCCCAAATAACGGTAGGAGGGGTTCGCATCGACGTCGGGTCGACGATGAAGTACCTGGGACTTGTCCTCGACAGTCGGTGGAACTTTGTGGAGCACTTTCGACGTCTGACTCCCAACTAGAACGGACCGGGGCTGCCCTAAAGCGGCTCCTACCCAACCTTGGGGACCCAGACGCCTCCTGCCGTAGGCTCTACGCGGGAATTGTTCGGTCCATGGCCCTTTACGGGGCGCCGGTGTGGGCGCCGTCACTGCAAAGGCGACCGGCGGCCATACTGAACGCTTGCCAGAGGGTCATGGCCATCCGGATGATACGGGGATACCGCACGATTTCCCGCGAGGCGGCGAGCCTTCTTGCTGGCCAGCCACCATTGGATTTGGAGGCAACAGTCCTTGCACGCATGCACGATTTGCGCGTGGAGATGCAACGCCGGGGCGAAACTCCGCTGCCGCGCCAAGTCGCGGCATGGCGGACAGAGTTCCGGCGGGATCTAATGGTGGAATGGCAACGACGACTGTCGCAACCCAGTGCTGGGCACGCTACAATTATGGCGGTGAGTCCCCTCTTTGAGGAGTGGCTGGAGCGACAACACGGCGTCCTCACCTTCCGCATGACGCAGGTCCTCACCGGGCATGGCCAGTTCGGGAAGTTCCTGCATCGGATTCTGGCGGAAGCAACGCCCGGGTGTCATCATTGTGCGGACCACCCAGAGGACACGGTGGAGCATACGGTGGAGGTGTGCCCCGCTTGGGCGGAGCACCGCCGTGTCCTCGTGGAGGCAATTGGTGGCAGCGACCTTTCGCGTCGGGCCCTGGTTCAGGCTATGATCCGGAGCGAGGAGGAATGGCAGGCAGTCGCCTCCTTCTGTGAAGCAGTAATGCTAGCGAAGGAGGAGGCTGCACGCGTGAGGGAACGAAGGTCCTCACGCCCTAGCCGCCGTAATTCCGACCCCGACTACCAGCCACGGTAGACGCGGGCTTGCGGACGTTGAGCACTGGGTAGCTCGCCGTCCGGCTGTTCGGTAACTAACCGGACCGAGCCCAGTCGTCGACAGCGCGTAGTGATCCTCGCGCTCCTCAAAGAGATGTCAGCAAACCGTAGGGGCCCAACAGGGCCGATGCTCGCTAGCTAGGACCGCGGAGAATTTCTGAAAGGGAAACCCGTAGTCCTAGAACGCAAAGGGTAATTGAAGGACACAGGTGTGGTTTTAGTCAGTAAAAGTCTGACACGCCCTCGCGCTCCACCCAGAGCGCGAGAAGTCATTTGGATGATTTCCCACCTTAAAAAAAAAAAAAAAAAAAAAAAAAGGGTTGATACTCGCCGTTCGTCGGGTTGTCCGATGGCAGATATGAGATGGTGGAATCAAGTCATGCAATTCCCAAGTTTGCCAATATTCTCGCGAACATTGAAAATATGTTCAGTACCAAAACATAGCATTACGAAAGCCGGTCGAAACCGTTACCCTTCTCATAGCATCAAAGATTAGATCAGATCGACTGTAACTTATTTGATCGGAATAATTTCTAACTTAAATCGAACTCCTCCAACTTTTGCATGAATTATAAAGAAGCTATTGACTTTTATTCCAAAGCTCTGACACGGTTTAAATATAGAACCCTTTGTAAAACTTTTGCCTTTAGTCTGAGTAGCTAATTTATGAGTAATCCACTTTTTATGGGTCATTAATTTCGTAAAATTAGGTAATTACCTAGTGATTTTCGCCTAGATATAAACCAAAGTCTCAGAGCTCATTCGATGCTCACTAAGGCCGCGGGAATTTTATGAAAAGAAAACCCATCGTCCTAGATCGCAAAGGGCAATGTAGGACACAAGTGCGGTTTTAGTCAGTAAAATCCTAACACGCTCCCATCCCACCTCAGTGCGGGAGAAGTTATTGAATGATTTCCCACCTCAAAAAAGAACTTCCTCAAGAAGGTATAATTTTAAAAGCAGTTTTATTTATTTTAAATAACATTAATTAATAAATAAAGATTGAGCTTCTGGTTGTGGTTCTGGGTGAGTATACAACGTTCCTTGGTTGAGCAATGTGTTACTAGATTTCTACATTCATAGCTATTTACAAATACCGCACGCGCGAAGCAATGGCCCTCGCAGCCCAGCCGCCGGGATTCCAATCCCAATTTCCGGCCACCGTAGGCCCACGCTTGCAGACGGCGAGCAAAGGATAGGTCGCCGTCCGACCGTCCGATAACCGTCCGGACCGAGCCCAAGTTATTGACGGTGCGTAGTGTTCCACGCGCGCCTCAAGGAGATGTCAGCAACCATAGGGGCCCAGCAGGGTCGAAGCCTACTGGGGCCATAGATGGTGCGAAAGAGAACGCTGGGACCCTGGATAGAAGGCAAAGAAGAAACAGAAGTAGGTTTTAGTCAAAAAAGTCTGACGCGAAAGGGCGGGAGATGTCAATGAATGATTTCCCACCTTAAAAAAAATAGATATTCATAAATCGAAGTATGTAAACATAAGTTTACCTTTCTTAAGAGCGAAAGTATTGGTAACGTTTTTTACATATCGCACCTTTCATCGCACAAGAACACATTAGAAAGAAAAAAGAAAGAAAGAAAACATATTTATTCTGCCCAAATAGACGCACAATAAAAAATAGTCATCTGTCGGGCCATGAGCAAACCGGGCATAACTGTGCTGCACCATAGACACTAGACAATAAACACAGTTGACATCATTTTGATCTATGATATTTTATATACATTAAGTCAATAATTGCAAGAGAAAGAAACAAAAATATTTTATTTGGCGCACATACATAGACAAAATGCTCTAAAATAGCCATAGAATTGGAGGCTAACTAAGATATTATATACACATAAACAACTCACACACTAAGATTCATTAAGTTGCTTCAAAAATACCACCAGGACGAAACAGTGGCTTTGTCTTTTGTGACTTTTTACTCTCTTCACTACTAAAGAAAAAATAAAAGAAAGAAAGAATTTTTTTTTTGTTTGGCACACATGGATACACACACTGTAAAAACAAAATTTAGTTCATTAAACCCCGAGCGAATGCCGGGCGTTCACTCAGTCTTACTATTGTTTCTCTAATTACGCTACTCAATAGGTTAAGACAACAAAGAAAAAATAACACTGACACAATGTGTGTCTCTCGGCTGCACCAAATAGGTCCAGTTCAGCAAAACTACACATATACTCATACCTACTAAGTAATTTTTGCAATATTTGACAAATGAAAACTAAATTAACCAACGGTGCGATAATTTATAAGTCAGTGTTGCTCAAAGGCAACTAGGTAAGCTTAACTTAAACGTGCTTATTGCAAATGTATTAGTAAGAAGGGGCA
Organism: Mythimna pallens; assembly: GCA_961205895.1. Lineage (NCBI taxonomy): Eukaryota > Metazoa > Arthropoda > Insecta > Lepidoptera > Noctuidae > Mythimna > Mythimna pallens. The sequence goes on along the minus strand of OY540831.1, from coordinate 7,922,794 downwards.
TCATAGTCTACGACGAAAGCTGACACAGCGATTCAGCAAACTTTGATTTAAAAACAATTAAAGACAGTAATTTTCACAAATTACGTTTAAAAACAAATAAATTCATAAAAAAACATACTTCCAACTGGTTATGCCGATTCTATGCGCGATGTATTCGTTTCATATGGAAGTGTTGCCCGATTTTTTGGATAGTTGCATTTCCTATTTCCATCCTTTTTCTACACATGCCTAACCCCCTTGTGTGAGCTTTTAATGACCGACGTCGTGTGAATGTCATGTGTGCGTTGCATTCTTCAACTAAATTCGAAATTCGAGTGAAATTTGGTTATGTCTTGTGTAACATACGTTACCGTGTGTGTGTGTGTGTGACCAAGGATTACCAGGTATTGTACAAGCCTTCCTTTTGGGGTACGAGTCGCTCTGACCTATTATTACCCACGTCTTGTCAATCCTACTCCACGCACCAGCTGAATTTCAAATACCACGCAATCTTTCGCCTAAACACCAACAAACCTCAACGCTGCTAACTTCACAGAATTTTAAATGCAACGACATTGTTTAGATATATCTGTTCAACAATTTCACGCAGGTTTCCATCTGACCGATTTAAACGAATGAACGAAATTGAACGAGAGCGCTCAGCGTGGTCATTCTAAACTTTAAGTCTGAAAGTATTAATTGGTGCAGTTGAGCGCTCTTCAATTTTATTCAGGATTTTAGCGTTTCAGAGGTTAGATTGTGGATTGGATTTTTGTTAACTGGAATTTATTATAAGAGAGGTTGATAGCAGATTTCTGATATACTGTCACTTTTGAGAATATGAATATAACTGAAAAGAAAGAAAAAAAGAAAAACATTTTATTTACGGGAAATGACGCAATCTTAGGACATACTTAAAAATTTTAAATATTCTATTGGAAAAATATGCGCCACGGCCGCCCAAAACGGCCCAACGCTCAGCATAATACCGTGACCACACACAAAACGCGACGAGTCCACAGCGCCGGTTGTCAGCGTGGGCCGGCTAACGGTGTCGATGTCGTGGCCAGATCTTAGAAAGAGATCACTTCATAAATGGCCAAGCAAAACTGGCCAGATCGTTTTAAACGTTAAAGTTTGATGATATTTCAATCTTCGTTTGGCCTACTTTCTTTAGACCTTTTATTATCATTGAAATCATACATCAATGATATGGCCAAACGAGGATTGACATATCATCAAATGTTAACGTTTAAACGATCTGGCCAGTTTTAGTTGGCCATATCATGAAGTGATCAAATCTAAGATCTGGCCACAAAATCAACACAAAGACGTCGGAACGATATGGTGCATATATAGATTTGTTTAAAATAATGAAAAATAAATTATTGGATAAAGTCATAAATGGCAGGGTACATTGCTCGCAGAACAGATAGTCGATGGGGCCGAAAGGTTCTTGAGTGGCGACGAAAGCATTGAAAGGCCTCCCACAAGGCGGACCGACGACTGGTGAAGGTTGCGGGAATTCAATGAATGTGAGACGCCCAGGACCAGTCATTGTGACGACAGTTGGGGGATACCTATGTCAAGCAGTTTATTTCTTTTGGCTATAATGATGATGATGATTACATAGTTAAAATAGTTATCACTGTGACTCGCATTGCTCGAATTTATAACACAGATTTCTTTCATGTATTCAACTCCAATAAGCCAACTTTCAAAAAACTAATCGTTAAAACTATAAAAGAAGGCATATGACTAGCAATTAATCTTCCATACCTTAATCTATTTTGTTAACTACTTTCTCTAATTTTTATTCCAAAATTAACTTGAAGCAAAATTGTAACTATAAATTTTTGTTGAATTTTTCTTGTTAGTCCGTTCCCATGTTATATAATTATCCCATTTAGAAAGGGTAACCTGTTATTAGCCTGTTAATTTACTGTAAAGCACTTACTCTGTAACTTACGTGTGTATCAATGTTGGTTATCTAAATAAAAAAAAAATATGCAACCATGATTTATGTAACTCATAATATGATTTACAAGAGTGTCCATGGATTTTCTTGCACTATCTTCTCCATAGAGATCTACGATTTGGAACGTGAAACTTAGCTTCACTTTTTTTTTACTGACCGACATTTTGACAATTCAAAAGTGCCTGTAAGTGGTCTATTTGAAATAACCATATCTGATTCCTGAACAAAAAATAATGAATATATTTTACTGTTATTGATTTTAAAGCTTGTTGCCCTCTTACTAGGATACGGGATTATTAAAATTTAAAAGAGTCGTCGTGACTCAGGAACACAACTTAAGGAACACGGGTTGTTTTCGGTCAGTAAAGTTCTGACACTCCACCCGCTCCAACCAGAACGGAAGAAGTTATTAGATGGTGTAACACCCAAACAAAAAAAAAGTTTGTTGCCTCCGACTAATCTCTTTTATCTTTTTGTATACTTAACTTATTGCCGTAAAAACTAGTCTAGTACCTACTTACTATTAGGACCCTCACAATTAAAACTAATCCCAGGCTCCTCGGAACATCTCAATGTTCCTACTACTTCATTAGTACAAAATAATTTTGGGCTTAGTAAAAGGAATGGCAGCTTTTTATCAAGACTTGTGCTAATTAGTCTCGTAACTAAGCCTAACTAAAAGAGTACGTAATGTAGGTATATAATTATCGCACTAATATTATAAAGACGATAGCTTGTGAGTCTGTATGTATATTGTCGCAACTCAGCTCCGGTAGGCCTTTCGTGTTTTTTTTTTTTGACTAAAACGACTTTGCAAGGAATAATTTATGTATTTTTCTTGAAGCTCAATATTACATCATTTTACTATAAAAGCCACGTCAATACTACTAAAAAAACAACACACTTCTTATTTTTCTATAATATTTGAAACCTATTATAAAAATGCAAAATCATTAAAAGTATATTTTACAAACCAGTACGTTAGCTATAAAAAAAAACTCATGCGATCTCCTTTCGATATCACAGTATGTTGGGGTTGGCTTTACGCCCGAATGGCGAAACGGACATCGATGGAATTTAGTACACGAAAATTAAAAAAAATTAAAACATGTAACACCCTAACGGGTAGACTATGTGCTGGAATAGCACATAGGGTACTTTTTATCCCGGGAATAATTATGTCCCTTTTGCATAATTTTCTACTATGACGTAGATAAAGCCGCTGGTAGCAACTAGTGTGGTTATAAAGACTCTTGTTGAAGATATTATAAAGATCCTCTTTCATATGTACCTTATTAGAGGGTTTAGAACGAAAATCACTTTATAATGATAAAATTCAAAATTTAAATGTTTTTATTTCACAAAAACCTACATGGGCACTTCTAAAATGTCAGAAGCTAGGGCACGGTTCCAAATTGGTTGGTTCCTATGGAGAAAAACCGGAAAGAAACTCCATGGTTACTAGTTATTCTTTAAAAAAAAATATTTTTACAATATTTCCATATTACAGTACTAACAACGCAATATATCTCTACGTCTGCCTTCGCAACTGTGAAAGCTCTACATGTTCTTTATTTGGCTGCCCCAAACTGTCTGTCAGTAGCCTTTATATACCACATAAATTCCTACTACTTAGGTATTAGCCGCACATAATGTTACATCTAATGACAAGCTCACCGCACACCCTTCACGTTCCTGGTAGGGCCATGGGGAAATTGAAAAACGCAAGGGGTAACTAGATGGGTTTTTAGTCTGATACGTCTAAAAAAGAGTAAAAAGTCAAAAAAAGTCAAAAAAAGCTTAAAAAATAGTCTAAAAAGGTTAAAAAAAAGTCTACAAAAGCCTAAAAAATTGTAAAAAGTATAAAAAAGTCTAAAAAAGTGAAAAAAGAAGTCTAAAAAGTAAAAAAAGACTAAAAACGTCTAAAAATTCTTAAAAAAGTCTATAAAAGTCTATTCTTGCTCCACCCTATAGCGGGAGAAGTCATTAGACGATTTTTCGCGAACATGGACCTTACTGGGTCCCTACAGTTTTGCTGATATCTCTTTCTATCGACGATTGGAGCTCAATCCATAGCTTGTCGTTCGCTAGCCCGCGTCTCGTGTCGCGTCTCGGGTGGCTGGAGCGTGGGTCCGTCCCTCACTAGCATTACTGCTTCCCAGAAGTATGCGACCGCATTCCATTCCCTCTCGCTCTAAACTCGGGCCTGAATCAGAAAGCAAATTCACGAACTTTACCCTTTTAAAAGATTATAGTAGTGTAGATATATCAAACTGGCTCTAATGTCACTACCCTCCTAGCTGTAGTTCAATAACGCGGCCTGTACAACGTTGTGCGAGATGATTGCCTTCCTATTGTGTTTATTGACATGACCAGCTCTTTATCACACCATTCATGTGCGCTTAGTTCGCTAGCACAAATAGGATCGTCTGATTAGTCTTCTAGATAGCTTTTGTATTGCATGGATGGGTTTATGTATTAAATTACTAGGCTTTGGTTACGCAGCTTGTTTTTGTTAGCTACTCGTATGACAGTATTATTATAACGGTCAAAGTTTTTATGTACGTATTACTGAGTAGGTAAGTTTGTTACTCCTTTTTACTCAAACGGTGGAATGGATGGTTGTATGAGTAGATAAAAATCATTTTTTGGGTTTCATACCTCAAAGAGAAAAAATGGAACCTTACAGGATCACTTTGTTGTCCGTCTGTCTCTCTGTCTGTCTTTCTGTGAAGACTCTTTATCTGGAGACCGCGAAAAAGTATCGAGTTGAAATTAAAACCGTATACTCAAACTTTTAAGTTAGGTACCGAATAAAAAATATACGGCCGTTTATGTTGCAAAAAACGTGTATTTCGACACTCAAAAATTCATAGACTGGCAGGCGTCGGCTCTAACTGGCCCCATCAATTTTGCTGACATCTCTTGGAGGTGCGTGTTGAACACAACGCACCTTCGACCCGAGTGTGGTCCTTACTGAACGACCAGGCGGGTACTTTCAAAGGCGCTGGAGGCAGTAGACCATCTCCTGGAATAGCAAATAGGATCTTTTTATTTCGGGAGTACAGTTACTTTCACACGTGCGAAGCGGCTAGCAGTAAGTGGTTTCAGTTTATAAGTTTATAAGTACAGTTCAAATAAACTGACGCGCTGGTCTAGATGGCGCGAGAGGGTGTGTCAAATTTTTACTGACTAAAATTCACCCCTGTTCTTTTAGTTGCCCTTTGTGTTCCAGAGCCGCGGTAACTTTTTCTCTCGAATAATCCCGGATCCCTGGCTTTATTGTTGAGCCCCGAGTCACTCTATTACATTATCACATCACGCATTAGGCACACAATTTATTAGTAGGTATTTTCTTTTATAATGAATAGATTTACTGTAGTTAAAAGCCGACGACCGGCCATGTTCAATTTCTGCACGTAACAAATATTTGTACTTTTTTAAAGGATATTGAAAAAAGAAGAACGCCGGTGCCTGTGGCAGATATCTTTAAACCTCAATCGATAAGCAATCTGTCCCTGTTAACTCAGCTAACATTCCTAGAAAGTACTATAATAATAAAATCTAATGCATCCATTTCAGGCGGTGTAACAACTAACATTTTTAATTTTACAAAGGCGTACGCCATTTTCTTCGGTCGGAATTGCCGCCGATTAGTTTTAACGGTGTGCCGGTGACGCTCTTGGTACCAATTAACGGTGGGGACGAAGGGTGAGTTTGCTGTGCTGGTCTTTGTAAGTATGGTGTGTGGGTCTGATAGGACGCAATGGCCTGGCGTGGAAACCAGGTAATAGAAATGTTTCTGCTTAGAGAGCAAATTCATATTGGTATGTATCTGGTTTTTAACTGACTACAAAAAGGATGAGGTTATATTATTATGTTCAGCTGTATGTATTTTTTTTAATGTTTGTTCACCAATTACTAGGTCAATTGTAGATCGATCTGATTTGTTTTGTCTGATAGATTATAGGCATTGAAGCGAAAGTTGCGGAATTACTTTCCACACAAATAGCAAAATCATCTCAAAACTCCTTTTCTGTGGATATATATAATTATATGTATGCATGTTTAGTTTTAGCTTTATATATAATTTTGTTATAATTGTTGTCTAAATCTTTTTTATTTATTTTTTATCCACCTGCCATATTGTCTTCTGCATTCTCTTCCAGTCAACCCAGGATTCCATTATAAATAAATGCCTATGGCATTAATTCCGCCTTTGTACGAGTACCTTTTGTTGCATGAAGATTAAATAAATAAATATGTCGCTATTATCTGTCGCAAAAAGTAAGATTGTTTTGTTTATACGTGTAGTCGATAACTGGCTGAAACAAAAGGGAAGATCAGATCAGTTTGATGTGCCCACGTACATTGAACTGATCTGATGACGAAGCGGGAAGATGAGCATCGGCATTCCGTAATAGATTAATAAGTTTTTATAATAAAATTTGCTTCTATTGAATCATGATATTTTCATTATGCATACAGATAAGGAGTGAAATTCCTTGCCGGAGTCTGTCATTTCCGCTAGTTGTAACCTGAGGGTTTAAGCCAAGAGTGAATAGGTTATCTACTTTCAGGCAAGGGTTTTGCATTGTCGACCACATCATCGCTTGCCGTCAGGTGAGGTAGTGCACAAACGCGAGCATATCAATAATGAAAAAAAATACATATTTTATCAATTTCATTAATAATATTATGTTTTAAAATTTTTTGAATCACAACAATATAAGGGTGGATGCCTTAGACATTCTCTACCAGTCGACCAATGCTGGTGAAGAGAAATCATGGCAGGTGCATAAAAAAGAAAGTAGGTAAAAAAGCGTTAATAATTAGTGTGGGAGGTGCAATTCTTTTTCCGTAATGAACTATGTGTTTCTTAAAGAAAATTGTTCGTTTCTATGAACAAAAAAAGTATTTGAAATAAATGTCAACCCGTTTCTTCCGTCTGTTACGCCATGTATACGGTAAGGATACCGGAAATAGTAAAAAGGCTTATTCGGGTATTAGTGTCAGATATATTCTTGAAAATTACTCCTTTACATTTTTGTAAAAAAGACACTTGTGCCTATCGGCTTGGCAGCCATTCCAAATAACTTTCTTTATTTTAAGGGGTTCCGTACGTCAAAAAACGGAACCCTTACAGGATCAGTTTGTTGTCCGTCTGTCTGTCTGTCAAGACCCTTTATCTCGAGAACGCTGGGAGGTAACGAGTTGAAATTAAATCCATATACTCAAGTTTGCGGTTTCTTGAAGCTCTGAATAATCAAACTTCTGAGTTTACGAAAAAAAAAGATACGGCCGTTTATGTCGCAAAAAAACGTATATTACGACACTATCAAGGGAATCATAACTAAATCATAGGGTACTTACCGTTAAACCAGAATACTGAAATTTGGCACGAAGTAAGGTCTCATAGAGCAGTGGTGGCCGAGTGGTAACGGCCCCGACTTACGAGTTGTAGGTTGCGGGTTCAACCTCAGCCAGGCGCATTACTTTGTGTAACGCTCTCAAAACCGTGAAGGAAAACATCGTGAGGAAACCGACATATCCTAGAACCAAAAATTCTAAGACATGCGACATCCACCAACCCACACTGGGCCCGCGTGGTGGATTACGGCCCGTTCCCTCTCCTAGAGAGGAGGCCTGAGTCCCAGCAGTGGGATCATTATAAGGCTGACAATACAGTATATATAAGTTCTCACAGCACAAGTACCTATAGAAAAAAGTCGGAAAACTGTAAAATTGTTGTTACGTCACAAAAAATATTTTTTTTTTGCGATTCATTAAAATCTTCGTAACTCAATCCGGGAATTAAATTGTTTTCATAGGTAAGTTTGCTCGGAACCCTCGGTGCGCTAATCCCACTCGCACTTGCCCGGTTTTTTTTTAATTTTACGATCTTGTGTTTCATTCTTTTATTTACTATGTGCCATTATTTCTAACCTAACATTATTTCGTTCGTAACATTGTTTAGTTTTTTTGTATTTCGTCCAGAGAAGCCCTGTTGGTTTTGTTTCCACAATACCAATATCTAAAAAAAAAATTACTTCTCTCTTCATGACTTCATTTACGAGAATGTTTTCATAAAAACTTTAACACCCCGTAATCCATTTTTTACCGACTTCAAAAAAGGAGGATGTTATTCAATTCGGTTGTATGTCTTTTTTTAATATATTTTTTTTTATGTTCGTTACCTCAGAACTCCGTCGTTTATGGACCGATTTGCAAAATTTTTTCTTGCTTTTATAGGATATGCTTCCAGATTGGTCCCATTTTTTTCAAAATCTAGTTCTGTTGATGGGATTCATGAAGAATCGGGGGAACTCCTCAAATATTATAGACAACCATATAGTGATTTTGATATTTTAATCGAGAACTTAAGCATTTACAGTCAAAAAGTTGTTTTGATAAAGTGGAACTAATGAAGAAGACCAGAAATGGTTAACGGAACTTCATACTCACATTGATATCACAATGAAGATAGTTAAGCGACTATGACAATACAAATAAATGAATGGTTCTGAATAGTTACGTTGAAAATGGTATCACCGAAGTGATCTGATGACGATGATGGAGCCGGAAGGTGGAATGAAATGAATGGAACTCCGTAATTAATCAATGTAACCTAGCCGTGTTTGGACTTATTAGAATGGTCATGAGATGCACTTTGGCTATAAAGTACTTTCGAACTGATCTGATGATTGAGCCGGAAGGTATGTACAGGAACTCCGTAATTGATCAATGTATCCTAGCCGTGTTTGAGCTTATTAGAATTGTCATAAGATGCACTTTGGCTATAAGGTATTATCGAACTGATTTTGTGATGGAGCAGGAAGGTGGCAGGTAGACACAGGAACTTTATAATAAAACAATGTAACCTAGCAGTGTTTGGGTTCATTGGAATCGTCATGAGACGGCACTCTGTTTATAAGTATATCGCAACTAAAAAGTGTAAAATAAAAACTTTGTCCAAAAAAAGTAACCGACACTAGAAAAAAACACTAAGTAACACCGTAAGAAACACCGAATTCCAAAATTAAAGTAATTTTGAACCTTTTAGTGTTTTTTTGTAGTGAAGTAGGTTATTTTTTTTTTGTTAAAAATTAAAAGTTTTTTTAAGGGTAGTTTTGAAAAGGCAATAATGATAGTCTTTATTATTTATTTAAGTTATAATTTGTGCCAAGTTTCAAGTTCGTAAATCCCAGAAATAAGAATTCTCCGTACAATCTTTAAACCTCCTAAAGTGGGGGCAGTTTTGAAACCAACCCTCAAATCTGATTCCGTTCCTTATTCCCTTGAATAAAGATATTATGGACGAAACACAGAACTGCATCGACATCGTTCAATTACCAAGTAATTGGTCTAACTGGTTGGTTGGACTAGTGTTCCATTTGTAGTTCTGTTAGCACTGGTTAGAGCAATCCAACGTGTTGATTACTTCGATATTGTGTTTGTCAGTCAGCCTGTATGTAGATTGTTGTTATTAAGTCCTATGTTATGTAAATGAGGAAACATGACATTGTTACAAATTAATATAGGATGATCTTGGATGAACCTGTTACGTTATAGCGTGGCTGTAGCGGTCAATGACCCTTTTTCAATTATTGACTTTCTTAATTTCAAAAACAGAAAAATAAAAAACCAGCCAAGTGCGAGTCAGACTTGCGCGCGAAATATTCCATACGGTATTTGTCAAAAACTTCTTACAAAAAAAAAATAACCGACTTCACTAAAAAAAACAGTAAAAGTATTAAAATAACTTTAATTTCGGAAATCGGTGTTTCTGAGTATTGTTTGTTTCTTATTGAACTTTAGTTTCTACGTTGGAACTCTTAATATGAAAAAACGTTTTTTTATTAGCTTTCATAGTTATAAGTACTCCGATACAACAGAAAATACAAAACACAAAGAAACCAATAAATACCTAATTCCAAAAAAGAAATAACGTACCTAAGTTTATTTGAACTTATTATAAATATATTATTATAATATACTCCAAGTCACTTCAAAGCAACCCATTTTAAAAAACAGCAATTTCATAGATAAAGACTTATTATAAATATCGTACGCACTTAAAACAAAAACTCTTTGCAAAATGTCCTAAACCATCCTCCGTTCTTGTTGGCTCAAAAGACTTGGCGGTCTTGACATGTTGTGTGGCAATGCTTAATTCCATCAAAAACCACGTGGTCACGCAAAATGTCAACAAGGCGTTAGGATAAGTCTCTAAATAGTTTATGAACACTCGAATCGCACAGCCTAAAAGTTTTAATACCAAACCACTCGAAAATGTAACTACCGACGCAATTGTAATATTTTCTCCGTTTGAGGTTCTCCCTATCCGCTACGCCAGTAAAGCACAACGAACTAAAAAAATAGGTTTGCGCAACAGTATCCTAAACATTGATTTATCATTGACGATGAAACATTAATTATACGTACAGCTATGGAGCGTAATTCTTCCGGAGTCAGTGTTCCCTGATATCTACAACCTAGGCGTCTTTAAATCAAGACTGAATAGGTTACTCCTAGTAAGATATCGCAAAAGTATCCTAATAAATCATTGACGATGAAACATTAATTGTACGTACAGTTAAAGAGCGTAATTCCCCCGGATTCTGTGTTCTCTAACAGTTACAATCTAGGGGTCTTTAAGACTGAATAGGTTACTTCTAGGCAAATGTGCTCTATCGTTGACCACGTCATCGCTTACCATCAGCCCCCCTAGCCAATTTACAACCATTTGTTTCGATTCTCTTTTCGTCGATCGCCTCGAGTCGGGCACGCCTCCGATTCGTTTGTTCTGACGTCATCTCAATCCTCAGTCATGTGGTCAGAACAAAGGAATGTGAGGCGTAGCCTACTCAAGGCGATCAACGAAAAAAGAATTGAAACGAAACGGTTGTAACTTGGCTAGGGGGCAAGTTGAGACAGTGGTCAAACGTGAACCTATCTATAATAAAACAAAACAGATTTTTCTCCAGTGTAAGAAAAGGGCAATGACCTATTGGCATGCTAAAATGAATCAATTATAGTCAAAAATTTGATTATTATTTTTAAATGTAGTCATTTTTCTAGTATTTTCATGACCTCTTCACTGAATGTCGCTCTTGAAATACTTTTTTATGAGTAGCTTCATAATTGCTTTCAATGATGACTGCAGACTGCAGTTAATGTATGAAATCTGTTTTTAACGATTATGTGGGTATATATAGGTACTTTAATCAAGTATGATATTAAAAGTATCTGGACTCTTCTTCTTCTCATAAACTCACTAGTGGTTTTGACACTAAGATTTGAAAACGTATTAAAATAAATATTATTTATTTTATTTTAACCCAGCATTGATCCGATGGTTACTAAAAACTTATCATAGTGTTAGTTAATTTATTTATTTTTTATAAAACATTTTTACTAATATTATTATCATAAAAGCGAAAGTTTATGTTTATCTAGGTTTGTTACTTCTTCACGCTGATGGAAAAAGCACACGTGCCTCAGAATAGTACATAGGATACTTTTTAGGGTTCCGTACCTCAAAAGGAAAAATGGAACCCTTATAGGTGTCCGCCTGTCTGTCTGTCTATCTGTCAAGACCCTTTATCTCGAAAACGCGTAGAAGTATCTACTTAAAATTAAAACTATATACTTAGGTTTGCGGTCCCTTGAACTTGTGAAGTAATCAAACTTCTGAGTTCAAGAAAAAAAAAGATACAGCCGTTTATGTCGCAAAAAACGTATATTTCGATATCAAGGGAATCAAAATTCATTGGGTACTTTCCGTTGACCTAGAATCCTGAAATTTGGCATGGAGCAAGGTCTCATAGCACAAGTATAGAGAAAAATTTATTTGTAGTTACGTCACAAAAAAGAACTTATTTTGCGATTCGAAAAAATCTTCGCAACTTAATTCGGGAATTTAACTGTTTTCATCGATAAGTTTGCACGGAATCCTCAGTGCGCGAGCCCGACTCGCACTTGCCTGGTTTTTTTTTTATCCTGGAAGTATGTTTGCTTCGGATAGTTTTCTTCTGTCACGCCGGCAAAGCCGCTGGCAGCAGTTATTTAGTCAATAAAATTATTTACACCTCAACCTATTCTATCAACTTCTGAAAAGGAAACTCGTGGTTCTAGAACGAAAAATGCAATTTTTATTTATAAAACCGAGAAAAATGTGTACTTCCACATTAAATAATAATTCTATTATGTCATATCCGGCAGTTGATTTGTTGACAACAAAAGAAGGCATGCCATCTAGTAGCAACAAGAATAACTAGAGTTGGCGCACTTTGACAGAGTCAGGCGTTTGGCTACGAGCTTGAGGAGAACCCGCGAGGGCAGCGGACACTCTCAACCAGGCCGTCGCAGCGTGAAGACACACTGAAACTGCCCTACGTTTTGTTGTTTGTACCTACCTAATATTATTATAGTGCACTGTACCGAATTATATTGAGAAGTAAAATGATTAGTTCCTAGCTGTTTTTATTCATTGCACGATACCCATATAGGCTCACCTGGTAGATGATCATAGCTGGAACCATGCCTACGAGCCGATATATATATACAGCGGCAACGAAATTGGAGAGAATCATTGCCGAGTAGAACATAGTCGAGGATGGCTCATAGCAAAAAAAATTAAGGCTTATGCCCAACCGTGAACAAACTCAAACCATGGATTACGATGATATAGATCCACAAAATTCTATAAAGAATCATGTCTACCTGCAAACTACCGATGAACAAGATATCTTAGCATCTAAGTAGACCATTTCTTCAAACCCTTATTCATTCTTAGTGACCTCACTCTACTCTGTATGTACCACGGGTATACTGAACTACGAAATATATTGATATAAGTAGCTAACCGAGCGATTTCTCAAGTTCTCTTAAAAGGGACTAGGGCCCGCGACAAATAAAATTTAATAGACCCTTTACAAGGTTTCCTTTTCACACGAAATATTTTAGCTACATTTGCATTACAAAAGCTTATTCGAATGAGTCGTTGTAGAGTCTACATATAGGTATATATAATATTTAATCTAGAAGCGGGTCGATCAACCTTTAAGCGTTTGCACGTGGTAAATATTATTCCAAGCTGTATTAGCTAAGGCCCGACGCCTAAACTATTACAAGTTGAAATAATATACTCGATCGAAACTTGTTGAGTTCGAAACTTATATTTTGGATTATATTATTGATCCACGTTATTTAACTTCGTATAAGCTTTGCATAAAACTAATAAATATTAATCTATATTTACATAAATATGTCGTCGTTGCGACTTTAACACCTTTTATGTGTAAAATTTAACTTTATGAGAAAATCGATAAAAACTATGTACTGAAAAAAAAAGAAACCAACTACAACAAAATGTATAGGTATCAGTCATATGATTTCCTGCTTTCCATTTTGCTATTGTTAGTTAAATTAAATGTAGTATGATAGTAAAAAAACAATTTACATGCAAAAGTAGTTATATAAAAAAAAATATATAAAAGTGTAGTGTGTGTGTGCGTGTAGTGTAGTGTGTGTGTGTGTAGTGTGTGTGCGTGTGTGTGTAGTGTGTGTGTGTGTGTGTGTGTGTGGTGTAGTGTATATGTAAAAGTAGTATTTTATTAGGAAGCACATTGTTGATCTTGAAATTGCTAAACAATTGTCGATTAAATCGTCGTATACACATGAGAGTTTTTGCATTCGATAGAGCTTCAAAATTTTAAAAAGGGTGGCGTAAAAAAGTAATATTGCTAAAAGTGACATATATTAAGAGGTCTTAAAGGATATTTGTATACCTAACTAGCTGAACCAACAGATGTTGTCCTGTCTTAGTTATGCACTGTCAAACGTGCCAACAGTCTAATGCGTGAACGTGAAATAGTCGTTAAGTTTTTTGATATCAATGAAAGAAGAATTAGCGAAATTGGTCCAGACGTTCACGTGTGATGGCGTAAACGAGGGAAATAGGGGTTCAAATAAATTTATATAAATTATTAGGCATTAAAAACTAAAGTTAAAACCAGATATTTGAAAATAAACTTAAAAGTTTCTACATATGAAAACGAGTAATGAGAATACGATAAAAAGGATTTTTTTATTATTATTGATAGGCCTTTTTTTTTAGATGGGTAAATCATCTAATGACAAATCACGCTCTTGGGCGGAGCGGGAGATAGTGTTAGAATTTTACTGACTAAAAACCAACTCCTGTTCCTTCTTTGCCTTCATCCCGGGGCCCCGGGTTTCGCATTCACACTACCTGTGGCCCAAGCAGGCCTGCTGGGTCCCTACATTATTAACAGGCTCACGTTTGATCTCTATTTTACCTGATGGTAGTGATGATATGGTCAACGATGGAACCCGCTTGCCTAGAAGTAACCTATCCACTCTTGACTTGAATGGACGAAAAACGGCGGCGAACTTCACTCCTTAGCCGTACGTATAATAAATGTATTTCCAAAACTTTATGTAGTGGTAGGTTGTCAACCACATGGTAGGATGTCTACCACGTGGGTGCCAGTGATAGTTTGGGCTGAAACTTAAGCTTTCGTAACGACTTTATTAGATACATGAATCTTTATTATCTCAAGACGTCCCTATTTATTTTAAACGGACTGCCAACTGCGCCAAAAGTTTCACTGGTCTTCATATATGTGCTGTTAAATGGGTCGCACATACCTTGAATGTTAGCTTCAAATATTGGTCACAAATAGTCAAAGAAGATCTGATTTATTGAGTACTTGTAACTACCACGTGACCAATACTATATGAACGTGATGTGAATGATTGATATTGAGTACTTAAGTAGTCTATGAACACTTATTGTGTACTGAAACTTACAAAGTCAAACTCAAAACAATTTTGTTTCTCATTGGCCTACATGAGCACTGACAAAACGTCAAAAACCAGCGCACGGTTCAAATTTTTATTTTTTTTACTCTTGATAAGTTCGCGCTTGACCCCTATCTCACCTGATGGAAACCGATGATGTGGTCGACGATGGAGCACGCTTACCTAGAAGTAACCTATTCACTCTAGACTTATAGATTACCGGGTTGTAGCCATCAGGAAACACAGATTCCGGCAAGGAATTCCACTCCTTAGCTGTACGCACAATGAATGTGTTTCCAAAACGTTTCGTGCGTATAGGTGGGATGTCCACCTTGTACCGGTGGGGCATTGCCGTATGCCTGGTGGTCCGATGAAGGAACGGGCTAAGCGGAATTAGGTTATGCAATTCCAACGCACACTCCCCGAAATGCAACCGGTAGAAAACCGACAGGCTGGCAACTCGGCGTCGATGCTCAAGACTTTGAAGCCTCGACTCAAGGAGTGCATCATTGCCAATGATCCTCCCGGCTCGTCTCTCAATTGCCCCAAGTGCATCAAGCTAGTATCGGGCAGATCCGTTCTAAAGATGAGAGCAGTACTCCATACACGATCTAACTTGGGCTTGATAAAGTTTGAGCAGCTGTTCCGGCGTGAAGTACTGTCTGAGCTTCGCAAGGATTCCCATTTTTTTTTTTGCTGCCAGTTGAGCCTTTGCTTCGATGTATGGCCCAAAGTTGAGTGTTGACGTCAGCGTAACACCTAGAAGATGGTCGGTTATCGGCACGATTACGTCGTTTCCTATGGAGAAAAACCGGCAAGAAATTCCATGGTTACTACACTATGGAAATATCCTTCATCCTAACTATACCCTATGTCCAAAATACAATAAAAATAATATTTCTATATTATAATATTAATAGCCTACTATGAGAGGATAGTGTAGATCGTTCAACTTTGTACCCAAATGCACAATAAAAATTGGTTGCGTGATTTACAACTGTGGTTTGTATACTGCAAAAATACAGTCGACATACATCGACTGTATTTTTGCAGTTATGGTTGATCAGATAAGTACGTAACCCCTTGCAATATTTTATGGATCTTATGGGGTCGTTTAGGATTAGAAAGATAGGGAAAAAAGCTCGAAGAGGTTTTTTTTTTAGGTGGCAAAATCATCTAATGACAAATCTCGCTCTTGGACACTATCTCGTCAGTGTCAGTCTTGACTTTTACTGACTAAAAACCCACTCCTAATCCTTCGTTGCCTTCGTCCCAGGGCCCCGAGTTTCGTTTTCACACTACCCATGGCCTCAGTAGGCTTCGACCCTGCTGGGCCCCTACGATTTGCTGACATCTCCCTGAGGCGAGCGTCGAACAATACGCTCCGTCGACGACTTGAGCTCGGTCCGGATGGTTACCGGACAGTCGGACGGCGGGCTATCCATTGCTCGCCGTCGGCAAGCCCGCGCCTACGGTGGCTGGAAATCGGGATCGGAATCCCAGAGGCGGTCGGGGCGTGAGGACCGTTGCCTCACGCAATCGGCCGCCTCCTTTGCTAGCATTACTGCTTCGCAGAAGAAGGCGACCGCCTGCCCCTCCTCCTCGCTCCGGAGCATGGCCTGTACCAAGGCCCGGCACGAGAGATCGCCGCTGCCGGTCGCCCCCACGAGGACACGGCGTTGCTCTGCCCAAGCGGGGCATACCTCCACTCCACGGTGTCCTCCGGGCGTCAGCGCTCAGCAAAATGCTGGGGCTCATGTACTGAATAGAGCCACAGCGCTGATTTTTAGCACCAGCCGTCGTCAACGAGACGTTGAACGGCTAGCAAATTTTCATCTTATGAACTAAAAACAACTTAATAAAAAAACTAAAGAGATAACATAATATTTAAACCATTATACGATACAATAGCATAAACATAATCAGCCTTTTAATGTTCCCTCTGCTGGGACACAGGCCTCCTCTCTAGGAGAGGGGATGGGCCATAATTCAGCGGGCCAGTGCGGGTTGGTGAATTTTTTGGTTCTGGGGCATGCCGGTTTCCTCACGATGTCGATACAAAAAAATAATAATAATGAACAAAAAATAAAAACACATTGACAAATATACCTATAGTAGTCGATCGATTAGCGATCAACTAGAACTGACAATGCGCACTTATAAAGTCCAAGCGCCAATCAGAGCGCACTAAGCACTCTGATTGGCAATTAGCGAGAGTGCCATAAACGATATATATGACTCGTACAGTTACAAAAAAAACGTCTTCATATCCAATTTAAATATCGAATCCCACAATCCAAACGCTGAGCTCACTTCATTTAACAAACTTCCACTTATAATAATTCTGCTTAAAGTTGTTTATCATTAAAACTTCAAAACTTCTATTTAACGGAGAAACACTGATCGTGTTTCGACTTTATCTCCAGTAACTTTATAACTAGACTATTGGAAGTTGCAACTTAATCCGGTGTTGCATTAACTGTTGAAAGGGCTACACGACCAAGCACGGTCACTCTCGAACTGCATACAAAAGAAAGAGACAGAGAGAGAGACACACACAATTCTTGCAAATATAAAACATTTTACAGATTTTCTAAAAATCTACAGATTTAGTAGATTGGTTTTAAAATGTCGTCAGAACAAATTGACGTAAGTTCATCTCTTCAGTTTTGTGGTTGGTTTGGACTTGAAAGGACGAATGTGTATTTTTATTCTGTGTTCTTTTTCCGGATTTTCAGTTAAACTATTTCTGGAACGGGGTTATCTGCAATGTTTGTGATTTTAAGTAATTAAGAAATTACTCTCTGGGAATTTAAAAGGAAATATTATATTATGTTGATTCATATTATGTTGATTCATATTATGTCGCATATGCCTTGCGACTGGATATTCCTTCGAAAAATATGGTTCATTATATTTCATTATAAACTTCACTTTCAGTAAAATAAAGTATAAAATATCAATCAAGTATGTTATAACCAACCAGTTTAGGTAGTAGGTACGGCTTAGACTTTTATCAAGGAGATTACTCCTTCGCTAGCTGGTCGGTAGTACAATACTGTTATTACTATTGCCCACACTTCACCCGGAGAAAACCATGCCTCTGAAGGAATTTATATAAAATTCTTACGATGTCTTCTGAAGTTGGCGTTGTTGAACTCTGGCAAGTTTGACCAGTTTGACTTGCAATTCTAAATTCAAATTGACTTTGACACATTTTTGCTTTTTTATTATTATTACGGTTATGTTTGATCAATTTTGATGATGTGTGTGTCAATGTGTATAAGTATTCCAATTTCAAAATTACTTACTATTTTGTGTCTTTGGCTTTTATTTTGTTTTTTTTTTTTTTCTTTTAACATATCGTCATATTTATAACCATGAACTCGGAAAGTATCATAGCTCTAAGAAAAAGGATCTAATACAATTCGAACCGAGGGAAGGAAACTACAAGAAGTTACTATACGTTTCTTACAATACAAGCCGGCTGTGGCAATCTCACTGTGATTGCGAGGATTGTAGGTTCAATTTCAGAGCCGGCTTCATAAAAGGATATAATTTTTATTCTTTTCCTGTATTTCATGCTTTTTATTTATTGAAAAATAATTTCCGTCGGTTCGATATAAGAACGTTTCTTAAAAAAGATTGAAAAACGAGTCAACTCGTTATGTTTCTTGAGTTAGGTTATTTAAGTTATACTGTACGGGACAGAGTAGATCCGAGTAGAGAAGATATTTTTTCGCGTAGAGCGGATACGGTAAATAGAACAAATAATGGCGGGGCGAGCACTAGCACTTTTTCGAACTAGTGCGAAAAACAGTAAATTGCGTGCCTAAAAGAGCGGGTGTTCGAGTAAGTGTATTCGAAACTCATTGTTGAATTAAGCTCGCCCGTGTACATGAATTGTCAAAAGATACGAGTGTTTTTGTATACAATAAAGAATTAAGAAACATACTTTAACGTTATTGTGTATTTTGAGAGTAAGTTTACCTTCAATTGAGAGAGATTACGACGTTAACGGTGACTGTGTGTCTTGAGTTATTGTTTAGTATGTAGATAGGTATAATGCATTGATAGTGTGAGGTGATGTGGAATGATATAAAAGAAAAGGGAGTGGACGATAGCGTGATGACTGACAAAGGAAACTGGGAACAATGTGTGGATAACAAGACAAAGGAAAATAAACATAACCGACTTTCGAAAAACAAAGTTGTTGTATTTAATTTTGATTCTTGACACAAACTCTCGAAATTTTATTGATTTTTTTATGAAATAGAACTATTGCGTTCTAATATTAGGCCTTTAACTACTGAGACACATTGTTTCCACAATAGAACTCATATTACAAAATAATGCGAGTTTTCTTATATTTCATACAAAACAGTTATAAGTATTGCGATATTACAGAAAATACAAAACACAAAGCAACCAATAAATACCTGATTTTGAAAAAAATACTAATATTATAAAGTTTATTTGAACTTATAATTATAAGTCAATCCAAAAATATAACACTTCAAAGCAACCCATTTTAAAAAACGGCAATTTCATACTTTAACCCCTATTACTACGAGTTTTGTTTTCTTTTGGAAAATCCCCGCGTCCCTAACGGGACACGGCCCTGTGGGGCCGGTTTGCTGACATCTTTTTGAGAAGCGCATGAAACACTACGCGCGCGTCGCCGACATGGGCTCGGTCCGGACGATTACCGGACGGACGAAAGGTCAGCTACCCATTGTTCGTTGTGGTAGTCGGGGTAGCTTGGTAGGTAGGTAGGTAGTTGTAGCTTTTTTCTTCGATGAAAACGTAGTACTTAAAATTGTGGCTATTTAGAAAACCTAATTATTTGATACCTGTTTTTAATTGTTTTATCGAACTGGTTATATTTGGTATGATGAGAAGAATTGGATTATGCAATAAAAAAAGAAAGCCCCTATGTTCGTTATGGCACTATTCGTAGGATACGACGAGAAATATGTTTAATTGATACAGTTATGTAATTTTAATTTTCGTTAATACTAGCAATAAACACAAATATATTTTTCCTGGTTAAATCCAAAAATATGGGGCTGATTTAGTTTTTATAATATCTAAATTTCCTATTAATTTTTAAGAACTTCTTAATAAAAATCAAATCATTTATGAAGTGATAACTTCGCCAATAGTCTTTTTATACTGTAAAAAAGTATCTTGAGAACATTACAATAAGGCTTAGGATTGAGCTTTTCCAGGAATATACAATATGAAAGTATGGACTATGTGAATTATTTTTTTTCTTTTCAATAATTTTACCGCTTACTAGGCAGTTTGAGTGCTTTAGGCGGCCTACCACAATTTCCTTTTCTTGGTATTGTTCGTCAAGCCGTTGAGCTCCTTAGTAGTCCTGAGTTGAACCATACGAATACTGACAAACGCTCACACTAACTTAAACTTAACAGGTCCACTTTTATCTGTGTCGTTTTTTCTGCAAAAGACTATCTCAAATACTAATCTGTATGAGTCTCATATGATTTGACTATTACGTATTTACTTTTTTTATTCTTTATAGGTTCGCGCTTGACCACTATCTCACCTGATAGAAAGCAACGATACGGTCGACGATGGAGCGCACTCACCTAAAAGTAACCTATTCACTCTTGACTTAAAGATTCCCCATTTTTGTAGCCATCAGGAAACATAGATTTCGGCAAGAAATTCCACTCCTTAGCTGTACGCACAATGAATGTGTTCCCAAAACGTTTCGTGCGTATAGGTAGGAGGTCCACCATGTACCAGTGGCGCATTGCCGTACGCCTGGTGGTCCGATGATGGAACGGGCTAGGCGGAATTAGGTTATGCAATTCCGACGCACACTCCTCGAAATGCAACCGGTAGAAAAACGAGAGGCTAGCAACTCAGCGTCGATGCTCAAATACTTTTCGGTATTTCTTTTCAGCGTTCTTGGAAAAATGACTTTTCTTTTAGCGTTCTCGCCAAAAACCATTTACAAAATGTATGGTAATGACATTAAATGAGGAGAAATCACATGACAGGTAATGTCTTTGCTAAGGCTCCAACGCTTAATTTTTAAATGACACAATTTTCTTGTATCGAAAAAAATTTAGCCACATAAAAATCGGTAAGAAATAAAATAATTTCGGAAGGCCAAAGGAAATATGGATGGATTGCGACAATGTTTGAAAGAAAAGGGAGTCTTTTCAATTAAATGTTACAAATATTTATTTTACTTAGGCCTACGTGGGCACTTATAAAACGTCAGAAGCTAGTGTACTTACAATTGCTCATTTCCTATGAAGAAGAACCGGCAAGGAACTTCGTGGTTACTCTTTTTTTTTGTTTTATTGATTTTACAATATTTCCATATTACAATATTAATAGGTATGAGAAGACAGTGTTGAGTGTTTAAATGAATAATAGTGACTGCTCTTAAGCAGTCACTAAGTCACTATTATACCTAAAAGCACAACAAAAAATAACAGTGAATCGAAATAGAAAGTAAGCTATAAATCCGCAGAGACTATAGTGTTCTCACATTCAAATTAAAAAAAAAAGTGTGCCACATGCAAGTCGGACTTGCGTACGAAGTGTTTCATATCATTTTCTATATAATATCAGACACTATATATAGGCAAAAAAAACACGTTTTTTGTATGGGTTATCCTTAAATATTTATTTTATTTTAATTCAACTAAATATTTTTAAAGTGAATATACAACTAAATATTCTGTGAATATTTCAAGCATCTAACTGTTGTAATTATTAATATCGAGGAAAAAACGGCAAAAAATTACGTTTGTGGTATGGGAACCCCACTTACATATTTATTTTATCGTGTTTTTAATATTTGTTGTTATAGCGACAACATAAATACATCATCTGTGAATTTCAACTGTCTAGCTATCACGGTTCATGAGATACAATCTGGTGACAGACGGACAGTGGAGTCTTAGCAATAGGGTCCCGTTTTTACTCTTTGGGTACGGAAACCCAAAAAATGTATGAGGGCATGACGGTTGATAGGACAGAGGAGGAAAATGAGGACGTGTTTCTTGAACAATGAGTTACACGAGACACAGGCAAGGAGATAATAAAGTAGCAATATCTACTTAATGATTGGTACCGCAAATATTTTGCTTATGAGTTAGGTTTTTTATAGCTAACGAACTGGCTTGTAAAATATACTTTAAGGATTTTGGCAGTTCTAGAATAGGTTTAAAAATTGAGGTGAACAAAGAAATGTCAAGTTTTTGCAGTTCGAACATATCCATTGGGGTTTCTATGGGTGATATTGAATCCTGAAGAATTATAATATCAGTAAAATGTGATAGCCTCCCAATAATTTTATTCAAGTAGAAGATCCCCTACCGGAGTCTACCGTCGCAAAGCTGCGACAATATGTTACCCACTTGCACGCAAGCGTGCTCCATCGTCGATCACATCGTCACTTTTCATCAAATGATTTAGTGGTCAAGCGTAACTCTATTAAAATAACAACGATGAGTCAGCGGTGGTTCTTCGAACCAACAAATTATAATTTATGGTTATTTTAAATTAAATCAAAACACCCTAAAATCAGTTTATATGCAAAATTCTACAATCAATCAACCCGTTGATTTATAAGCAACCCTAGCCTACTTGACTCTTGATGTCATTCAGTACCTTGCAATTCAATTTCAGATTGCACGACATACCAAGATAAAATGGTCTCTTGACCGTCGTTGATTTATTGTGTATCTTACGTTTACCAGTAGTGTAGGAAAAGAAGAAAATTGTAATTTTACATGTATTAAGATTATGTTAATGTGTACTTAGTTATGAGTACATAAAACTGACCAAGTGCGAGTCGGACTTGTATACGAAGGGTTCCGTTCTACAATTTTAAAAAAGAGCAATGAAGATGAAACTTTTTTTTTGTGTGTGGCCTCTCGCAGGTCAACCTAGGAGGTTGTCAGATGCTTAAACGGACTTGCCTGCGTTGGCCCCAATTCAAGAATCAAAGCCACCAGCCAGAGCTTACTTAACTAAACTTAAAACTAAGCGACTATACCCTTTAATTTTTAACTTTATTGTATTTATTGTTGTAGCGGCAATAGCCAATACACATGTTGTGAAAATTTCAACTTTCTACCACTTACGGTTTATGAGATACAGCCGGTGACAGATGGGCACACAGAGGAGCAGCAGAAGTTTAGTGATAGGGTACCTTTTGGGTATGGGAAGTTCACACTCAAACAAATATAAACTTTATTACTAGGATCACAACAACATGAATAACTTTCAGTCTTGTATTCATAATCTTTGCCGATACCATCGAGTAACTATCTGAAGACGACTGAAAAAATTAAATGTGGATTAAATAAATAAAACATTAAAAAATGTGTTAATGAAAATCCATTTTACATAAACAATATTATAAAAAAGCGATAAGTTGGTTAGCATACCTGCATGAAAACATCGCTTCACACAGATTTTTATTCAAGATACGTTCTTGAATTCGAAAAAAAAAATAATCTCGATTCTTTTCCCATCTCTATTGTGACTCATTTTTATTCATTACTGTAAATAAAATTATACGGTACGTCATTTCGTTAAGAGATTAACATAAAGGATGACAAGGTTTTTACTTGCCCACGCTTCATTTTCGGCGATGTTTGCTTGTTTTTCGAGTGTTTTGTTTAACAGTTTGAAAGAAAAAATCAGAAGTGTGTGTTTTTTTTTTAAACCAGTCCTACGGTTCTTATTTTAAAGAAAATCTTAGCATATAAAAATTACTTCTGTTTTTTTTTCAATATTATGATATACTTTTTTTACAATATTATCTTTTACTTGTTAATGTAATTTGATAATTTATTGAATTTTTTGATGCCATATTTTAGTTAGGAGTAGTTGCCTGTTTTTTTTTTTCGGTGGGAAAATCATCTTATGAAATCCCCCGCTCTTGGGCGGTGCGGGAGATAGTGCCAGACTTTTACTGACTAAAAACCAACTCCTGTTCCTTCGTTGCCTTTTGTACCAGGGCCGAGTGGAAGACTCAGATTTCATTTCAGAATCAGACCCTTGGCCCCAGTAGGCTTCAACCCTGCTAGGCCCCTACAGTTGCTGACATCTCCTTGAGTAGTTGCCTGTAGTGTATGTATACTATATAATTGGTTTAATTAGTAAAGTGTTTTTATTTTTCATTTAATTAGTTATAAAGTAAAAGCCCAGATAGATTTATTGAATTTATAAAAAAATGGTTTAGTATTTCGCTATTATATGTTATCCAAAAATGTAATAAAGATTATATTAGAATATTGTCCAATAATTTAAAAAAACTTAAACTGAACGAAGTGTTTTCTTTATATTTTCAAAGGATGTTTCAAATGGAAAGATCAGCTTTCTCTATTACATCGAAATTCTATCAATATACTAGATTGGAATTTCGAATATTTTTTTTTTTAATTGAATATCTGTGAATGTCACTCTGCTGCCTCTAATGGAGAAGACATAATATTCAATAAATCAACATATTTTTCCAAGGTAGGTTAGTGGACTGACAATGTTGTTGTTGTTTTTAAAGACTACTTAATTTTACATTCTGCAAAGTTGTCCTATCAAATGAAACGCTTTTTATTATTAAGTCCAAGAGCGAGCGAAGCGTGCTCGAGAATTTAGGGTGCCCCCGTCGTAACATCTAACCTAACACGAACGGGATGACGGGGCATCCTGTTCGTGTTAGGTTGCTTTTAATCGCACAGACAGAAATAACAGCCCCAAATACATATTTTAGTAACAACCCGTCGGTAGTAAAATATTCGGCGTTGTATGGAATGCCTGGACAAAGAGAATATATAACATTGAATCTTACATTGCTTGAATGTTTTAAGCACTGTATAGAATGCCGAATATACAGTTTGCCAAAAAATCGTTTAAACAATAATAATAGAAGCTATGTTATTGTTTATCCTGTAAATAATCCTATAATAATATAATATTCCACAACTATCACACAACGCCGTCTAGTCTCAAGCTAAGCAGAGCTTGTATTATGAGTATTAGACAACTGATAAACATACATATATATTTCTAAATACATACATATAGATAAATTACACCCAGACACAGAACAAATGATCGTGCTCATCACACAAACATTTGTCGTGGGTGGGAACCGAACCCACGACCTCCGGCATAGCAGTCAGGGCCACTAACCACTAGACCAAAAGGCCAGTCAATGCCTGTGAACGAGAACAAGCTTACTTCGGCTTAAAAAAAGCACATTGCAACAACATTTTTTAAAATATTGTAACCTGGCCTAGAAAATTCACATTTTTATTTACATTCAACACAGAATATAAAACTCGCACTATCAATGAAAAAATATTGCATTAATAAAACTTGTGATGTTGCCATTTCAAAATTTAATAGTTTTTTGAACAAAATGTAAAAATAGTAATCTGTTATTGTAATCACACTAATAATTCATCGTTTTCCATCAGGTCAGATAGCGGTCAAGCGCGAACCTATCATCACCATCATCATTTCAGTCGAAAGACGTCCACTGGTGCGCATAGGCCTCGCCCAAGTCTCTCTCGCCACAATGAACGGTCTTGTGCGTCTCACATCTATCGGATTCCCGTAAAAGATGGCTGTTCTGCGAGCAATGTACTCTGCCCATTGCCACTTAAGTTCAGCGATTTTTCGTGTTATTTATTTATTTGTTTAATGCTCTATGCACACAAAAAGTCCAGAAGCGGACTTAATGCCTTAGGCATTTTCTACCAGTCAACCTTTGGGTGATGCAGAGAAAAGTAGTGGTAGGTGCAATAAAAGAGAGAGAAAAAGGCGAATACAGGAATAGATTTACTTATAGACCATAGAATAGATATACCTACTAATAAACCATAGAATAAATATAATACAATTATGCAATATATACTCAAATTAATACACTACATACATACACTAAAATACTTAAATAATTGGTCCAAATCGACAATGGGTAAACATTAACGCTGTGATGATACTACTGCCAACTTTTTACGAATTAGCTCTTCGCTATGTCTTTGCTATGTTGGTGGTAACCATGGTTTTCCTAATATCTACATGCCAGCGCTGAATTATATTATAAAAAAAAAAAATACTGATTTCATGCGGGTGGAGCCGCGGACAGCAACTAGTATTACTTCATATATTTGTAAAAACTGGCATATTGCCACAGTTGTGTAAATACTCGGACCCAGATAAAAGAAGTCACTTTGATATATATTTATGGCATCTTTGATATGTGAACCCATAGGTTTTTCAATCGATTTAACGTAATATTTATGTGCGATCATGGAAATCTTTGGAGGAGCGTGGGGCCACAGTAATAACGTCTACATAAGACGGTGTTCAAGGTTAAGTAATGTTTGGCGAGTTCGGTTTTTGGATGAGTGATCTACAATAGTACACTAATATTATAAAGAGGTGAACTTTGTTTTTTTTTTGTTTGTAGGAGGTAATCTCTGTAAGTCCGATTGCTAAAATTTTTCCATCGACAGAAAGATGTTTTATTCTTGAGTGATATACCTAGGCGATATTTTATGTACGCGGGCGAAGCCTCGGGCAAAGCTATCATAAATATACCGAGATGACTCCTTGCCTATTACTACTATTATAAAGCTTGTTAACCCGTTGATCCCAGCTGTCCTCCCGAGCAGTGCTATAAAACAGTGACTTTCTGTAGTCTACTCCTCGGTAATGGCTAGGTCAACAGGTTTGAAGAAAATATATATTTATTCTTGTCATTATCAACATATAATTTTTCCGTAAGACTAATAGGTACTTAAGCCATTTTTTTTTTTATCGACATGATATTTTTCGCTTGTTTTCCCTACTCCATTCAAAGGGCTTTGATCTTTAGAAATATGTTTACACAAAAATTACTGGTTAAGTGTTCTTCAGAATGTACAATGTGTAATCCAATTAATATTTCTGAAAGAAAATGGATTCAAAGGTCAGTGGGGCTCTATCCGGCCAGATGTTCAAGGGACTATAAGCCTTAAGAGAATTGTTATCAATTGTCTGAAGCCAGCAGATCTGAAACAAATCTTTTAAAAAGTATCGAGTACTTTAATAATAAGG
The DNA here is from genome assembly GCA_961205895.1 of Mythimna pallens. NCBI lineage: Eukaryota > Metazoa > Arthropoda > Insecta > Lepidoptera > Noctuidae > Mythimna > Mythimna pallens. The sequence continues at coordinate 7,895,904 of OY540831.1, read as the reverse complement.
TTGTCTAGGTCAAACAGGTAGACACTCCGTGTAAAATCGACTGGCCTTTTGGGTACTAACCACTAGTGGCCCTGACTGCTATGCCGGAGGTAGTGGGTTCGATTCCCACCCAGGACAAATGTTTGTGTGATGAGCATGATCATTAATTCTGTGTCTGGGTGTAATTTATCTATCTATTATTAAAAATATATAAGTATCTATATCAGTTGTCCAGTATCCATAACACAAGCTCTGCTTAGCTTGGGACTACATGGCGTTGTGTGTTTTGTGGAATATTATTATAAAATACCCAGCTATAGATTGAGAAAAGGCTAAGCATATTAATTGATTTGATCATTATAATTGTCAAAACGATTGCTTGTATGTATGGTGAGTGCATTCACAAACACGTAAACACAAGACACCCAGACCCGAAATACCTATCTTTAGGCTATATATATATTTATTCCGTGCTAAAATCGAACACGCTACACGCAGCATAGCAGTCAATCGCTCAACCACAGCGCCAACCGTGCCATCAAAATTGATCTCTATAAAGCGACCATTACATTATCCATTTTACAGAGCCCGAAATCTAGTAGACTGGACGAGTGTGTTAGAGGTTTTACGATCGCACTAGATTCGATTACTAACCGTCTTTACATGATACAAATCTAGTAGACTGGATGAGTGTGTTAGAGGTCTTACGATCGCACTAGATTCGATTAGTAACCGTCTTTACATGATACAAATCTAGTAGACTGGATGAGTGTGTTAGAGGTTTTACGATCGCACTAGATTCGATTACTAACCGTCTTTACATGATACAAATCTAGTAGACTGGATGAGTGTGTTAGAGGTCTTACGATCGCACTAGATTCGATTACTAACCGTCTTTACATGATACAAATCTAGTAGACTGGATGAGTATGTTAGAGGTCTTACGATCGCACTAGATTCGATTACTAACCGTCTTTACATGATACAAATCTAGTAGACTGGATGAGTGTGTTAGAGGTCTTACGATCGCACTAGATTCGATTACTAACCGTCTTTACATGATACAAATCTAGTAGACTGGATGAGTGTGTTAGAGGTCTTACGATCGCACTAGATTCGATTAGTAACCGTCTTTACATAATACAAATCTAGTAGACTGGATGAGTGTGTTAGAGGTCTTACGATCGCACTAGATTCGATTACTAACCGTCTTTACATGATACAAATCTAGTAGACTGGATGAGTATGTTAGAGGTCTTACGATCGCACTAGATTCGATTACTAACCGTCTTTACATGATACAAATCTAGTAGACTGGATGAGTGTGTTAGAGGTCTTACGATCGCACTAGATTCGATTACTAACCGTCTTTACATGATACAAATCTAGTAGACTGGATGAGTATGTTAGAGGTCTTACGATCGCACTAGATTCGATTACTAACCGTCTTTACATGATACAAATCTAGTAGACTGGATGAGTATGTTAGAGGTCTTACGATCGCACTAGATTCGATTACTAACCGTCTTTACATGATACAAATCTAGTAGACTGGATGAGTGTGTTAGAGGTCTTACGATCGCACTAGATTCGATTACTAACCGTCTTTACATGATACAAATCTAGTAGACTGGATGAGTGTGTTAGAGGTCTTACGATCGCACTAGATTCGATTAGTAACCGTCTTTACATGATACAAATCTAGTAGACTGGATGAGTGTGTTAGAGGTCTTACGATCGCACTAGATTCGATTAGTAACCGTCTTTACATGATACAAATCTAGTAGACTGGATGAGTGTGTTAGAGGTTTTACGATCGCACTAGATTCGATTACTAACCGTCTTTACATGATACAAATCTAGTAGACTGGATGAGTGTGTTAGAGGTCTTACGATCGCACTAGATTCGATTACTAACCGTCTTTACATGATACAAATCTAGTAGACTGGATGAGTGTGTTAGAGGTCTTACGATCGCACTAGATTCGATTAGTAACCGTCTTTACATGATACAAATCTAGTAGACTGGATGAGTGTGTTAGAGGTCTTACGATCGCACTAGATTCGATTACTAACCGTTTTTACATGATACAAATCTAGTAGACTGGACGAGTGTGTTAGAGCCCTTACGATCGCACTAGATTTGATTACTCACCGTCTTTACATGATACAAATCTAGTAGACTGGACGAGTGTGTTAGAGCCCTTACGATCGCACTAGATTTGATTACTCACCGTCTTTACATGATACAAATCTAGTAGACTGGACGAGTGTGTTAGAGCTCTTACAATCGCACTAGATTCGATTACTAACCGTCTTTACATGATACAAATCTAGCAGACTGGATGAGTGTGTTAGAGCCCTTACGATCACACTAGATTCGTTTACTAACCGCCTTTACATGATATAAATTTAGCTAGCGTACTAAATTTATTCTCGTAGCGCTCTGCGAATAGGATAATGTAATGGTCGCTTTAGGTTGAATATTATTCGCGTTTTATTAAATGATAAGATCTAATAGTCTATGTACCACTTAGATAATTTGACTCTCAGTTGTTTCCATTTTTACAGGAACACTTGAAAGAGGCACTGAGGCAAAAATGCAAAAGGCAAGTGAAAGAACATAGGTGGAACGTTCTCGTGCTCCATCCTAGAGCGGAAGAAGTTATTAGTTTGTTATGATAAAAACTTCAACTTTTCGAAATTTATTTTCAAAACTGGTACGCAACTAAAACTGACCGAGGAGAATGTTTAGGTTGCGGAATCATTTGAAACAGTCACTACGTCCCTGTAACGCAAATGGCAACTGAAAGAACACGGGCAGCTTTTAGTCAGTAAAAGTCAAACACTGCCAAAGTCACGCTCAATTCAGAGCAGGAGCTTTCTTTCTTTCTTTCTCACAGGACAAACAACAAAAAAAGTAATTACTTAATCTATAAAGACTTAACTTAAAATAAAAGAAAACAATGTTAAAAGATAAAAATAAAAGACCCGTGCGAGGCCAAAAAGGCTCCTATCTCAGCATATGCTGCGATATTTAACAAAAAGTAAAATAACGCAGCGCTGGTATTCTGATAGCGCCTGGGGATGCCACGGACACACTCACAGAACACAGAAACGGATAAGATAATATATAGATAATAAAAGAATAATATAAATAATACGGGAGAAGTTATTTGATGATTTTCTACTCTAAAATAAATATAATATATATAATGAGGAGACTGTTTGTTAGTTCTCAGAAAAGATTAATTATGTGTGTAATAGTACACATCAGTAATTGATACAGCATGCGTTCTTTGTCAAATGTGACTTAAGAATGCCAATCATACCTAGGTACTAGAAAAAGTTCAAATAAATAAAGTTGTACACACAAAAGACTAGGTAAATTCATTTAGATACGAGTACATTGCCAATAAAATCAGAACATAAATCAAAATCCCACTTCTCATATTCCTATTCAGAGAAATATCGCATTTGTTCCGTGTATTCGCAGTTTTATTTATGAAACAACCCGGTCTGTGATTCACAAAAAAGTTAACGTTTATACATAATACATGTCTGGTCTAACCGAAAACAGAACTGAGCTGATTTCACAAAGTTAATACTTCGGTAAGCAACTTTTAGGTTGAAGCAAATATTGACTTGGCTGATTTTACTCAAAATTTTTGTAATAAAATTTTTGGTGTGTGAGAATATTGAAGTAGACGTGGAATGTATTTACTTCATATCACATTATTATGTAGCAAGAAATGTTAAATTCAAAATCACACATTGACATCATAAAAAAAAGAAGTTTCATTATAAAAATAGAAATAATTCAGAATGGATATCATGTCCACAAAAGTCACTACTGAGTTTTGACAAAGTGATTTAAATAATATTAAATCATTGTAAAAACAAGAAAATAAAGTAAAGTAGGAGCAGTTAATAGATGATGCAATTAATGAGCTATCGGAAAAGTCATAGGTGCTGACAGAGTTAATGTGAAACAAGCATGTCTTCAACGCAGTCTTTAATTTGATAAATAATATGCTGTTTTGTAATAAAACTTACTTATACGAAAAGCAAGTCCAAAGGCTAATCTCGATTTGGGCACTACAATTTCATTTAGCGTATTAAAATTGATACTATGAAAATTGTTTCTAATTTTAAAACGTCCTAGGTTTTGTGAACCTAGAAAATACTTTAAAGATCTAAAGTGGAGGCACAAACAGCATATTAACGATTTCTTTGAATTAACTTCTAAGTTTGCGGGGACCCATTTTCTAATTTGCTTATATAAAATTTTACTTCCTGGGAAACCTTACAGAAGTTATGCCATCCAAAAGATTGATCAGTATGGATGATAGACTGTTCATACCAAGATAAGCATACCAGATTTTAGACCAAAACACCTAATGTAATTTAATGTGAAAGTGCTATCAGATGTGTCAGGCTAATACAATTATTTTCCTTTCAAATTTTGCACAGAGAGGTGTCAATCTTTTTAAAAAAATATCAGCATTTTATTTTTAAGCCTATATCATACACTACAATAACATTTTTAATCCCTCGGGATCAAAAAACAGGAAACTCCACAAAAAAACTAAGTACTAAGAAGTACTTATGTCAACAAGCTCCATTCGTACATTCATTAAATAATTTTCGTATCAAACTTTTCACCAAAATTCGTAAGTTTTTTTTTTGGAAAAAAAAAACGAGTATAAATGCACAAGGAGATTACAGAAACCTGTTTGAATTACTGATGGCCAGTATCATCCAGTACCTACCCATGTCGAATGGTATTAACTGGAGCTGGTACAGAATTCGTTAAATTATTACCTTGTCACATGCAGCCGGGTTTAAAAATGTACCAATTTATAATGGATATAGGTTGTTCCCAGGACCTTGTGTGGGATTTCACGATGATATATTCTTGAGTAATCATTCCTTAAATTATTACGAATTAGATACTTAATTCAGTAGGTGTTTACACAAATATACCCGGAACAGTTTTTTGACTGGCCTGTTGGTGTAGTGGTTAGTGGCCCTGACTGCTATGCCAGAGGTGGGTTCGATTCCCACCCAGAACAAATGTTCGTGTGATGAGCACGATCATTTGTTGTGTCTGGGTGTAAATTATCTATCATTTTTATGTATTTAGAAATATATATCTAAGTATGTTTATCAGTTGTCTAGTACCACAATCTCTGTTTAATTTGAGAATAGACGGCGTTGAGTGAAAGTTATGGAATATTATTTATTTAATTATTTATTTAACTATTTATAGGGCACAAATATTTATTCCGTACTGGAATTGAACGCACAATAAGTACATAACCAATGCAACAATCGCAGCAGTCAATCGCTCAACCGTGCCGATTATAGAGTACACTGCGTTCGCTCTCTGTCTATACATAATAAAATCTACTAAACCAATTCCAGAAAAAGAGGCAATGATCTGAAAAAGCTATAGCTGACGGGAAAAGTAGTTGGCTCCACGTGGCAGGAGTCTGATACATAGGTTAGGCGAAATCTGTTTGCTCTAGAGACCACAATCTGTGACGCCATCCACATTGCCAAAGATAGGACAACATAACGAAATATAGTCCAAATTATTCGCTGACGTCACGACCCTCATTGAGGACAAACAACATTAGCAGGAAAAAGTGGGGTATTAAAAAAAAACAACGTAAAATGTGCCACACAAAACATCTTTCAATTTTCTTAATACCATTGAAGTCCCATAAACTGTGCTTAACAAAACGGCTCCTCACAAAATCTCCTTGAACTCACGAACATAAATCAAAATTAGGACAAATATACACAAAGATACTGTATTAATATGTACGTACCAATTTTACTTGACAATTTTATCCGGTTCTGAGTGGCAAGATAAATTCCTTGTTCCCCGAATTTAATTCATTTGTTGATGAAGGTATGTCGTATTACATACAGTATTTTTTACGCCTTGATATTTTTTTTACTAGTTAAGTATGTCTATTTTGGTAGATACGATTGTTATATCCCTTCAAAATGGTTGAGCTGAGTGGTGCTAATATTAGCGTCATGTTCGTGAACGGGCGCTGTCAGTTGAGACTGGTCATCTCTTAGCTGCCAGTTGCTATTTTAATATCTATATTTAGTTTTTATTTTTACTGTATTTACATTGTTCTCACATGATAACGACAAGAAACATATAACAGTGATATTTGTAATTACAAAACATGATTGAAAAGAGTGTCCATGGAGTTTCTTGCACATTCTTCTCCATAGAGATCTACGCTTTGGAATGTGAAATTAGCATCATTTTTTTTTCTGACTAACTGACTTCTTGACATTTCAAAAGTGCCTGTAAATGGTTTATTTGAAATAAATGCTTTTGAATCTTTTGAATCTTTGAATTTCATGTCTTATTTGAAATGCCCTAGCCGCCGCGAGACGTGGCACCCCGAGTGTCGGGGACAGCAGAGCGATCTTTAACAAAAGCTGGCGCGGGCGATGAGCAATGAGCAGCAGTGCTATTCTCTAAGAAAACAGCCTTGAGCACAGCGCTGGCCACAGCTACGAAATCCAAATAGGTACATTGGTTTGTTAATAAATTGTTAACCCATGGTGATAAAAAAAAATGTACGTATTTGGATTTCGTCGTAGCAGCCAGCGCTGCGCTCGAGGCTGTTTTCTTAGAGAATAGCACGACAGCTCGTCGTCCGCTCTTCCTATGAAGATCGAACCCGAGTTATCGACGGCGCAAAGTGTTCCACGCATGCCTCATAAACCAAGCACAGCCTCATAGATAAGTCAGCAAAACCGTAACAGCCAAGCAGGGCTGCATGCAGTTGACAAAACTGTGCTTTTTGTAAAATATGTTGTTAATCAACATGGCATCGAGTGGTAACGGCCCCGACTTACGACTTATAGGTCGTGGGTCCAAACCCAGCCAGGCTCATTACTTTGTGTAATTTATTTCATCACCACTACTTTTAAAACGGTGAAGGAAAACATCGTGAGGAAACCGGCATATCCTAGAACCAAAAATTCGAAGACATGTGACATTCACCAATCCGCACTGGGCCCGCGTGGTGGATTATGGCCCATTCTCTCTCCTAAAGAGAGGAGGTCTGAGTCCCAGCAGTGGGAACATTAAAAGGCTGATAATACTTACACAACATGACATCTAACACATTACTTAAACTAGCAATCTATATTTTTTACATGCTACTACAGAAACACTAAAAAGGCTACATATTTTTATTGTTCATTCAATTATTCCACAAAATTTAGGTCACAATCGCGCCGGCGTGAAATAATGTAATTTTTTACGTGATTTTTTCAAGAAAATATTGTTTCCTTTACAGATTTTACCCCACTGGCACGCTGCGTGTTTACATATTAGTCGAGTGGACAAACATGCACGTTGGCCAGTGTTGCTAGTGGACAAATATTGCGAAGCTTGCGTACGTCTATGTCTAATTTGATGTGGTTTCTGTATGCGTCTTTGCTATTGTCCGTTTGGACACTGTATTTGTCAACGGCTACAGCGTTGTGTTTGCAGCTGAGACAGGAGAGAATACTCATGAGATTGTACCAAACAATAATCTTATTACATAAAGTATCATCATCTACTTAGCCTTTTCCCAAATATGTATAGGTCTGTTTCTAGTCTTATCGGATGCGCCACGATGTCGGCAGTAAGTCCTCTCTTTGTGGAGTGGCTGGAGAGGCGCCACGGCGTACGCACCATTCGCATGGCACAGGTCCTCACCGGAAATGGTAAGTTCCGGAGGTTCCTGTTCCGACTTTAGATGAAAGAAACACCCACCATAGCGCAGACTGTCCGGAGGTCAGACTGTCCGGAGGTCACGGTGGAGGTGTGCCCCGCTTGTGCAGAGCACCGCCGTGTCCTCGTGAAGATGATTGGCGGCAGCGACTTCTCACGTCTTGCCCTTGTTCCGGCCATGGTTCGGAGCGAGAGGGAAAGGGATGCCGTCTCATCCTTCTGTGAAAAAGTATTACTAGCTAAGGAGGCAGCTGCAAGGAACTCAAGAAACGTACAGCCTCACGCTCGTGACAGGAGGCGCCCCGGGCGTCGGGAATCCCAAGCGATCTCCGAACACCGTAGGCTCGGGTGTGGTGCAGACGACGAGCAATGGGTAGCTTGCCGTCCTATAAACAGCGAGCCTGAGTCGTCGACGGCGCGTAGTGTCCCACGCGTGCCTCAAAGAGATCAGCAAAACTGAAGGGGCCCAGCGAGGCCGAGCCGTGGGGGTTTTGTGAAAAGGACACTCGTGGTCCTAAAACACAAAAAGCAACTGAAGGATACAGGTGTAGTTTTAGTCATTAAAAGTCTGACACGCCCTCCTGTTCAACCTTAGAGCAGAGCGGGACAAGGCATTAGATTATTTCCCAGTTTCCCCCCTCAGTAGAGAACAATTAGATGTAGCTGTTTACACTAATAATACAGAACTCTTGAACATGTTTTTTTTATTGTTTTAAACTAGTGCTTGACTTCGATCCCACTTGATGGTAAGTGGTGATGCAATTGTTGATGGTGAGGCGCTGTTTAGACACCTAAATTATAATCGGACGGGAAGACCACAGCAGGCATGTTGTTCCGGTCCCCCGAAGTACGCGGTATAAACGATGAGGTGAAACGCTTGGTCCGGACCATAGAGGTTTCAACAACGTAAGGGTGGATACTCGCCGTTCGTCGGGTTGTCCGATGGTAGAAATGAGATGGCGGAATCAAGTCAATTATCTACCTGTCTGACTTTCACAGCCATATTTACTGGGCTAGCACTTACCGGCAAGGCAAATTTTCTTGCTGAGCTTCTGACTCACAGCGACTTTCAAATTTATACAAATGACATCCGTAACCTACAATACCAATCTCATTACATTAAATACAATTGCTACAAATATTTCAATATTCCCAAAAGAATTAATCATTTCGACTCCATCATCAATTATTAAAAATGTATGTCTCGGTGGACATAATTTTTTATGTAACATTAAATTTTAATACGTATAAAATTCAGATAATACCTTAATTACAGAATACTGCGTATGATTATCATAATGACGTCAATCGCCCGTCAGTGAATAAATTACTGGCCTTTTAGACAATTAATAATAAAAGAAATACGAAAAAAAAATACCATAACTTTTCGACTGGCCTGTTAGTCTAGTGGTCAGTTACCCTGACTGCTATGCCGGAGGTCGTGGGTTTGATTCCCACCCATGACAAATGTTTGTGTGATGAGCACGTTCATTGTTTTATGTCTGGGTGTAGTAGTTAATTTATGTACAATGCGTTCCAAATAAGAATAGGATCGATTGCCATGTTGTGACGTCACGTCTTACTGTCAAATCGAAGAATTAATAGGGTGAGCAAAACAAAACATTTTTAAAATTTAATTTATTTACGAACTGTAAACGAAAAAAGTTTAATCAGAATCCAGTTCTTCAATTTTGCTCATATCTAAGTTCTTCAATTTTGCCCAATTTTTTGCAATTTGACAGTATGATGTGACGTCACAACATGGCAATAGATCCTATTCTTATTTCGAACGCATTGTATGTATTTTTATTATTATTATTCAACCGGTTTCAAAGTTATTATTAAACAATCCATCAAAATGAAGATTAATTTAGTGTTTAACAAAGAATAAATTGATTTCGAAAACGATAGCATATAGCACTGGTTAATATCAATTTAAAAAAATCTAGAGACTGTAATTTGAAACTACAGTAAATAAGACCGATGGTATTATTATTCAGTTATTATATAACGTAATTTTAATTTCTCATTTCGTCTAACAAGGCTTATTTTTCACAATTTACCGATAAGCCCCGGTTTTGAAATTTGACTAACTGGTCCAGGTTTTGAAATGAAATTGATTGACTTAAACAGATTTTGAGTTAAATTATGAGGAAACGAGTTACTATGGACGTCTTACTCGCTCTGAAATGCATACGTAGTGCTCTTGCGCTCATAATCTCGGCTGAATAATTTGTGTGTTTAGTCACTAGAATTTATCTGACTAATGGAATAAAACCTTGTAATATAACCTTAATAACATATTTAAAAATCAGACATATCAAAATAAGTAAAGTTCATTTCTTTTTTGTGGAGCTTTAAAGTGTCTGACCAAACTTTTGGTCCACGGAAAGTGTCTGACACTTATGATACTACTCTACAAAACAAATATTCAAATCAGCCAGAAAAATTTAAGTTAAGTAACTCTTATTTTTAGTTACCTTTCTCCACTGCTACCTGCCCAGGGGTCACTAAGAGAGCTCCACAAGCACACAGGTATTCAAAGGACATGAAACGCTACTGAGAACCTAAGGTTTCGTCCATGTGAAAATAAGTTATGTCAGATCGCTCTGGGATCTTGGACTAATAGGTATTCAGCCACATCATCGGATAGACTGGAAGCCGACTTGAAGCTAGTTAGTTGGGCTAATTTATTGATAAGTTTATTTTTGTATAGCCTCTTTTTATGATGTGAATGTGAGAATACTGTAGACTCCGCGGATTCATGGATTACAATTTTTATTGTGTTTTTGTTTAAAAAGTTGAACGGTCTACATTGTCCTCTCATCTACATAATTATATAAAAGAAGAAACTGACTGACTGATATATCAACGCTCAGCCGAAACTACTGGGATTAGGAGCGTGAAATTTTGCACAAGATTTCCTTTTATGATGTAGGCAAGCACTAAGATAGGATTTTCCAAAAGTTTGTTTAGAGAAACCTATTTTCACGCGGGCGAAGCCGCTGCCCGAAGTTAGTATCTATTATTATCCTAATATGGTTTGAGTTTCTTGCCGGTTCGCCAATTGGTCGTTTCCAATGGAGAACATTGGAAACGACCAATTGGAACCGTGATAGCTTCTGACATTTTATAAGTGCCTATGTTAAATTATTTATTTCACATACGCCTATGTGAAATAAATAATTTTGAGTTTGAGTTTAGGGAGATGATGATGACACTAACAACTATATAATCTAAAAATTTTAAGTGTAACGTTATCTAAAAAATAAGGAAGGATAGAAGGGGGCTAAGGAGTAGAATTCCATTCGGAATCTGTGTTTTCTGATAGCTATTACCTAGGAGTCTTTAAGTGAAGAGTGAATAATAATAATAATAACAACTAAATAATCTAGAAAGCAGTACTCCTGGACACGGCGCGCATTATTAGGAGATTCCTCTCTCAGGAGCTCTGACCACCAGTAGTTTGGACCCTGTTCCCGATGCCGGTGGGCTACTATTTTTTATATTTTTAAATAATTTTTTAAATTAAAATATTTAAAAATATAATTTATATGGTATATTAATGAATAAATGGAATAATAATAATAAATCGTTTATTTATAACATAGGGCGCATTTGCAATAAAGTATAATCATTAAATATTAAAAAAAAGAACACAGTTGCTCATTTGCCTGAACTAGGCTAGAATAAGTTACTTCTAGGCAAGCGTGTTCCATCGTTGGTCACATCAACGCTTACCATTTCAGGTGAGATACTGTTCAAACTCGAACCTATGCATTAAAAAAAATCTAGCGGGAACGTAGCCAAGGGTTTAAGTTTTACAAACATGGTTCACACGTCTTCTTATCCGGCAAACAGTTACCATCACAATGTATTGACACGCTTTCTATTTTCGTTATAATGGTTTATCGTCTCCATTTATTAGCAGTAAAAGTGTTTAATTTGTTTGCGGTGGTCCGGTAAAGCGGTTTACGAGCTAACGTGATTACGGCATAGGTTTAACGATGCTCCTGAGATTTGGTTTGATATACACCCTTATTTATTGCTATCGGCATAGAGTATTAAAATTGTATAGAAGCGAAACTTATAAACTATTCAGTCGACACGTCTGTGGTATTTTTTTTTTTGAGATGGGTTACCATCAAATGACTTCTTGCACTCTAGGGTGGAGTGAGAAGACGTGTCAGACTTTTATTGAGTAAAACCTATATGTATCATTCACTTGTCCTTTGCGTTCTGAACCCATGATAACTCTTTCAAAAATTCTCGTGGCCTTATGGTTTTGCTGACATTTCTTTGAGGCGCGCGCTTGGAACACTACGTGTCGTCAATTTGGGCTCGGTCTTTACGGAAAATCGACTACCAATAAGTAACCGGTTGGACTTGTGTATGACGAGCTCGACATACGCATACCCACGCCAATGAATAATCGCTCTGGGACTCCCAACGCCCGAGGCATCTTCTGTTGCGGCAGCTATGGCGTGAGAATGTTCGTTTCCGCAAGATTGCGGCCATTTTCTCCGCTCGCATTACTACGAGTATTTCGCAGAAGGACGTGACCGCTTCCCACTCCCTCTCGCTTACGACCATGGCCTGAACCACGGCCGGGCGCAAGAGGTTGCCGCCGCCAATCAACGGCACAGTGGTCCGCCGAAGCAGGGCAGAACTCCACCGTGTCCTCCAGGCGATCCGTACAATGGTTACATCCGAGCGTTTCGTCATAATCATAAACTTTAATCTAATACTATGACATAATTATGGTTCCGAAACGTGGTAGCTCACAATATGCCTCATCAGAAGGCTTCAAGTCACCCAAAGAAAAAGAGCTATGCTCGGAGTTTCCTTGCGCGATCGAATCAGGAATGAAGATATCCGCAGGAGAACCAAAGTTACCATCATAGCCCGTAGAGTCGCCAAAGTTAATGTGGCAGTGTGCAGGGCATATTGCTCGCAGAACAAGGTTCTAGAGTGGCGACCGCGTTCCGGAAGATGCAGCGTTGGAAGGCCTCGTACAAGGTGGACCGATGACCTGGTGAGGGTTGTGGGAATCCGATGGAAGCAAGACGCACACAATCGTTCATTGTGGCGACACTTGGGAAGGCCTATATCCTACAGTGGATGTCTTTCGGTTGAAATGGTGGTGAAGATAATGATGATGATGATGATAGTTTCGACCCCAAGCGACTCGAAAATATCTCCAAGTCTTCCAGTCCAAATATATCCAAGTCCTCGAAGTTTCCGTCACTTGGGTTCGCAACCACAGCGGCAGCTAGGACAGCTAGTTAATAGAAATCTAAATGTCATTGACTAACAATGCTCGGCAGTAGACGTCTTTCGGTTGAAATTATGATGATGATGATGAATATATATAAGTGTAATAATATATTTTACAAAGGATAATAGGTATATTTTAACATTGAGTATTCGAAACCACAATTTACCTTCTACGTATCATTTAATTTCTTTGCCGTCGGCCTACTTTTATATTTTGAATAGAATGTTGTTGTAAATGTGGATTCGTGTCAGCTGTTTCTCGTAAGCAAATGTTTTTGTTTTGATGACCTAAATGGCTCTGGAGTGTCCGTGCTCTATCGTAAGAGACGGGGCTTGATTTCCGATTCGCTATTATTTGGCCATTGAACTAGTCCGATATTTTTTTGCACCAAATCGTCGTATCCTACGAATAGGGGCTGCATAATAACAACTTTTCAGGAGACACTTTTTTGTGTTTAAGTAAATTAAATATTATCAAATATGTATTAGTGATTTCATATAATGTGTATTGATATCTTAAGATTTGGCTAGGATTATGTTCAATATATTATCTTTATATTTTAAACGCATTTTGTCCCTTAAATCCTTATTCTCTGTTGTGTTAATGAATTTTCAATATTGGGTACATAGAAAAAAACCATAATGGTGATTGTGGCCGTGTTCTATGGAATGGCTATATTGAGAGACGAAGCCCTAATTACGTTTGTGTCTTTCTTCTGTTTCAAATTATGTTTTTGTCGATTATTCTTCCGCAGATAAAAGGCATAATGTAACTTATTGCTTAAGTCCAGCACTACTTCGCATTATGTAATTAGAATTACTTAATTAAATACAAACTCGTTAATAATAATAATAATAATCCTTTATTATCAGGCAACTAAGGCCCATAAAAAAATACATAAATAATCTTATAAAATAATAAACTAATACATAATTATAAAATAAATAAATGAATAATAAATCATTATTATTCATTTATTTTGATGATGATTAATGTTATGATATTTGAACTTATTCAATACTAGAATTTAACAGAACGCGTTCTGCCGACTAGTGGCCGAGCAGCGCTAGTACGCTCTGGCCGCGCACTCCCATTACTTTTATTAATTAGTATTTCAATAGAATCCTAGATAATATCCACAAAATACTGTGTTTCCAAAGTATGAAATGAAAAATGTGAAAAACAGTGAAATTGAATGTCGAGTTTTATCCCCAATGTTTAAAATAATTATCTATTTATTGAACCAAAATTGTCGTTTTAAGTTAAAACCTAAACATGGGTCACAGATAGGTGAGTAATTTTTCCCCGTCATTGGCATGAACAGAAGTTTTGCAAACATTTTGTACAGAGCTCGTTTTTATTCTTCACACTTATGAAACTTTGCTAGGTTTTTCATTAGTTCTTGCCGTGCGAACAGCGAGGCTAGATGGATTGCCCCCATTCGTCTCCGCATCGGGCGTTTCTTTAATTTGCACTACACTGCAGTGACAAAATGAAAAACGACAATGAAATTGTGCCAAAAAATTATTGTACTTTTTTGACGCGATGCATATTTTTTCTTCAATGTTTTATTTGGTGAATTGAAGAATATAGATGAATCGAATATAATATGATAATGATAAAGAGGGCTAAAGGTAACTGAAGGAAAGGAATACTGGTGGAGTTTAGTCAGTAAACGGTTGACATGCCTCGCTCATCCCAAAGCGGGAATGTCCGGACCGAGCCCAATCCGTCGACGGAGAATAGTGTTCGCCTCAAGGAGCTGTCAGCAACCGTAGGGGCCCGGCAGGGTCGAAGCTTACTGGGACTATGGAACGAGATCCGGGGCCCCGGAACAATAGCAAAGAAAGAACAGGAGTGGGTTTTTAGTCAGTAAAATGCTGGCAAGCCCTCCCGCCCCGCCCAAAAGCAGAGATGTCATTAGATGATTTTCCAACCTAAAAAAAACCCAGAGCGGGTTTTTTTTTCGATTATTACCTACCTCCAAAATAAATGTGTGTATGTATAATGTTGGTTGCTCTTTAAAGTCGTAATGGTTAAAATACTTTTTCCCTGAGAATGTGTTCTTTAAATTTTTTAGGGTTACGTACAGCAAAAGGAAAAAACGGGACCCTTATAGGATCACTTTGTTGTCTGTCCGTCTGTTAGTCAGACAGAAGGACGGAAAGGGTCTTGACAGACAGATAGACAACTGTACTGTGACTTTATCTCGGGAACGCGTATTGAGTTGAAATTAAACCCATATTTTCAAAGTGTGGGTGCGTTCACAAACATATATACTCACATACACAAGACAAATAGACCCGGAACAACTATCTGTAGGCCACACAAATATTTGCTTCAAGCAGGAATCAAACCCGCGACGCAGCGCAGCAACCTAATCATCATCATTTCAGCCGAAAGACGTCCACTGCCACACATAGGTCCTGTGTGTCTCGCATCCATCGGACTCCCGCAACCGTTACCAAGTCATCGGTCCACCTTGTAGGAGCCCTTCCAACGCTACGTCTTCCGGTACGTGGTCGCCATTCCAGAACCTTTCGGCCCCAACGGTCATCCGTTCTGCAAGCAATGTGCCTATCTGTGTGACGCCTTCAAGTTTTCTACTCTTACATGGACGAAACCACGGATTCCAATCCTGATTTCCGCCCACCACAGGCGCGGGCTTGCGGACGTCGAGCAATGGGTAGCTCACCATCCGATCGTCCTGTAAACGTCCGGACCGAGCCCAAGTCGTCGACTGCGCGTACTGTTTTAAGGAGGTAAAGGGGCCCAGCAAGGTCGAAGTTTACTGGGGTCATGGGTTTTCTGAAGGGAAGATTCGACCCTGATATGAAAGGCAATGAAGGAACAGGAGTGAGTTTTTAGTCAGTA
Source organism: Mythimna pallens (assembly GCA_961205895.1). Taxonomy (NCBI): domain Eukaryota; kingdom Metazoa; phylum Arthropoda; class Insecta; order Lepidoptera; family Noctuidae; genus Mythimna; species Mythimna pallens. Next base: position 7,880,011 of record OY540831.1, on the reverse strand, counting down.
AAAGTCAGACACACCCTCCCGCTCTCTTGGGCGGTGGGGGAGGGTGTGTCTGACCGCTCCGCCCAAGAGCGAGGGATGTCATTGGATGACTTTTACCATCGAAAAAAAAAGTCATCAGCTAGAAATTTATAAAGTCTGTATTTCAAAACAAGAACCAGAATAGCACTTATGAAACTTCAGAGTTGTTTCATTAGTTCCTTAGAGCTAAGGTCCAAGATGGATTGCTCCCATTCATCTCAATATTGGGCATTTCTTTAGTTTTGTCCCGTAACTATTGCGGTGCGACCACCATTTGTTACTTTATTAATGACAGGGGCGGCTTGTGAAATCGACTGTGGCGTTGCTTTGAATCTTGGAGTTCTTTAAGATATTGGGTTCTCCTTAATCATTAGGTATTACGTCTGTTTTGCATAAATTGTCTAAGGGGATAGAGGTAGGAGGATAATTTTATGACCTATTTTCAGGCCTATGGGCCTGAACCTACGGTATGTAACAAATACTGTGACACGAGTTTCCTTGCATGATCGAATCCGGAATGAAGATATCTGCAGGAAAACCAGAAGACCTTACCGTGGTGGTAAGTGGCAAAGGGCAGGGCACATTGGTTCCTAGAACAGATGGCCGTTGGGGCTGAAAGGTTCTAGAGTGGCGACCGCGTACAGGAAGACGCAGTCAGTCGGAACCCTCCTACAAGGTAGACCGATGACCTGGTAAGGGTCGCGGGAATCCGATGGATGCGAGACGCACAGGACCGCTCATTGTGGCGACCCTTGGGGGAGGCCTATGTCCAACAGCGGACGTCTTTCAGCTAAAATGATGATGATGATGATGAAACAGGTCCCCTTGTTGACCTCAAATATTATTTATTTTCATAATTTTAAAATTAGAGTCATTTAGGATATTGATGAAAAATTTCCAAATGAAAAATGACCCTCCCTTACCTCCGAAACTACTCAGTCTAAAATTTTGACCAAAATGCAGAAAATAGTTCATTATTTACCAAAAAAAAAAAATCTTTAGATAGCGGTAAAACATATATATTAAATATTAAAAAAAAAAACATGTTAAAAATATGATTCGTTCAGAGCTTTTGCGTATGACTTTTGTCTGTCTTCTTCGATTGTCACATAGTGTGTCTGTTTTTTTGTTTTGTCTAGCAAAGTAGGAGCTGACACAGACTCATAAACATTTCAACTATTCACATGACTCTAGGGGATCGAAATTGAAATTGTTAAGCGTCTTTCACCACATCCCTCGTTCTTAGACAGTATAGCAAGTTTGTCGTAAGCGGAGTATTGCATGTTTGTTCAATAAATTATGAAAGAAAGTTCATAAAGTTAGACGGAAAAAATAAAACATGTTTTAATTTTTGTCATAGTACCCCAAAAAGTCTCCCACTTGGGTGGAGGCGGCCGTGTTTGCGTGGGAGCGATCGACGTCAACGACTTTTTGCACCTGGCCCTGGTACAGGTCATGATCCTGATTGAAGAGGAATGGCAGGCGGTCGCCTCCTTCTGCGAAGCAGTAATGCTAGTGAAGGAGCCGTCGGGAACCCAACCCCGTTTTCCAGCCACCATAGGCGTGGACTTGCGGACAACGACCAACGTGTAGCTCGCCATCCGGGCTTCCCCCACGTTCGGTCCCAGCAGGGTCGAAGCTTACTGGAGTCATGGGTTGTGCGAAAGAGAACCCCGGGATCCTGGAACGAAGGCACATAGGTGTGGGTTTAGTCAGTAAAAGTCTGACATGCTCTCTCGCTTCGCTCCAGAGCGCGAGAAGATGATAATTTCCCAAGCAAAAAAAACCCAAAAAGTTTACTGGCTTCGCGGCCGGCATAGACACAACTATTAAGTAAAACCTAAAAGTTATAATTATTGGCATCTTACAATATTAGAAAGAATTCGTTTCGTACAAGACTAACCAAACAAACTTAGTACCTATTTTATGAGAAACCTTACTTCCAATTTTCAATCGCATTAAGTGAAAACTTAATAATGCCATACTTGTTTGTTTACTTTCTTTAAAAGCACAAGGACTAGACTAGACTATTACCAATATACTAACGACTACGGTGGGTGCAGCTAGATTTCTTCGAAAATTTATGGCTGCGTGACCTGTTCCTCTAAAACCTATTTAATTCTAAAGCAATGTTCGTTTGCAAGGCACACCGGGTGAATCAAGGAGGGACTATCATAAACATGGATGAAACGGGAATGAAGAGTACATAATGGAACTATGGAAATAGATCGTAAGTCTTTGTGCAAAAAGAACGAGTGTAAAATACTACATTTTAATACAAGTGCAGAACGTTTGCCATTGCGACCGAGGTGGAATTCGCACGAGCCGTAGGCGAGTCTTATATGGAACCGAGGGCTGCCGTGACAAATTTGCACGTGTATCAAACGACTTTTTTCAATACACTTATGAAGAAATGAATAAACAGGGGTTGACCGGCGGCCTCTGGGGATGACGCGCGCCTAGCCTGATACGGTAAATGTAATAAAATTGTGGCGGGGGAGAGCCCGCGCACTTTGCTGCACTAGTGCAGAAAAAAGTCTATTGTGTGCCTAAAAGCGGTGAGATAAGCGTGGGTTTTCGACTAAGTGTATTGAAAATCAAATTAAGAACATTATCGGTAAAGCAGTCGATTGGTACTTGTATTTACGGTTTTTTATGACAGCTTGATAATTTATCTGGCAATTAAAAAATATTTACTTTGAAATGGTTGTACGTTTTATGCACTGTCTATCTGTACTGTATTTTAGTAAATTGTGTGAATGTTGATTTTTGCCTCAAGTTCTGTAGGGAACATTACGGAGGGTTTTTGCCGTATAATATATACTATATCTACTCGTCATGGTTGTTATAAGATAGGTTATAGTTTTTTTTTAACTTACTCTATTTCACGTTCCGTAAGGGCTTTTTGGAGATAATAAAAACAATTAAATGGCCTAAGGTAAAGCAATTTTTTGCTAGTAATCATACAGCAGCGTTTTTTATTTTTACCGACAACCCATCAGCTACAAAAAATGTGAGGGAGGTGGATTACGTCCAATCTCTCGTGTAAATTAAAAAAATAGGTAAAATATTACTAGGTATTCAATTTAAAGGCCTTGTATGTATTTTACTAATAAACTGAGAGTAATAAAATAAAAGAAAATTGAGAAACTTAAAAAGTTCAAACGATAATACGATATTTACAGTATTTTTCAAGGAAACAAAAATTGTCGGCAAAAAACAAGAACGGCCTTTATGCATATAATCAATAGTCCAATGTATATGTTTCACTTTAAAGTTTGAGAGAGAGATAGTAGATACTACTAAATTATGCTGGCTATTAATAATTTCGAATATTGATGGTTATTAATGGAAGTGGAAGTAAGTTTCCCTTGCAGCTGTGCACGATGCGTTAATGTGAATAAATTAGGCACTTACTTAAAATTGGTTCACAATTGAACGAGAAATTGTTGAACATACATTAAAAAAAAATACATTCAGCCGAACATGGAGGTTCCATCTTCTTTTTCCGTCGTCCCCTTCTTTTTGAAGTCGGTGAAAAAGTTTATAAGTGACAATAAATTATAGGTCCCTTGAGCTTCCAGTTCTCCAGGGAATACCTGGATTACTGGATGTTGCTGTTATATTTTATGAGGTCAAAAGTACAAAATAGTGAAATAATTTTCTCTTTTATTTCTTTTCTTTTCTATTCCTTGTACCACGTCCCACATTAATAATGTGGGTTTAGAGAAAAATTCACAGGGACAGTTGGAACCACTAGAATACTAGACAATGCGCCGGCCCACAAGTCTGCAGTTGCCATTGCAGCAATCCAAGATGCTGGCTTTGAGATCCTCGATCATCCACCATATTCACCGGACTTGGCCCCTCGTGATTTCTACCTATTTCCGCGTTTGAAAGAGCACTAAAGAGAGGCACAAGATTTGAAGATGACGAAGAAGTGAAGGCAGCCGTAAACGATTTTTTAAGTACTCAAGATAAAGATTTTTTTAAAAAGGGAATTTTGGCTCTAGATAAAAGATTTGCTAAATGTATTGACCTAAAGGGTGATTACGTCGAAAAATAAAATAATATTGAATAAATTCATTTTATAACATAGCTTTTCGCACTACTTTTTGAACACCCCTCGTATATGGTGGTATATGATTTTGGATTTTAAGTATGGTATAAAAAACAGTCACTTCTTTGATATCCAGAGAGATTTACAAATATACTGTCTTTCCTGTAAATTTTAAATAGAATTGAACAAGTGTCAAACACCTTTAACATTTTATGATATCAAAAGGGTGACCTTTCTTACTAAAAGCCTACACGGCACGAGGCATGATAGCTAAGGTTCTTCGCATTCAAAATAAAATTATCCAACATTTTGAGCAACGCTATTTTGTTTTGTGATCTTTATATTCTAATTTTATTTCATATACCTACCATAGAAATAATGAGGCCTATACAGCGTTGGAAGAAAAGCGAAGTTATTATATTTTGTAAAGAGGGTAACTTCCTTTTACATAGAATTATTTCTGGTCCAAATAAAATGAATATATAAAGGTGACTTTTAGCAATCTTTGAGAAGGTAAAAGAACTGTTGAATATAATTTTTGCTTACTATAACACGAAATCTGAAATTGACTATTCTCTACTATTTTTGTTAAACTACTACTATAATCTATGCTAATAAATGTTAACAACAATATTTTTTTTTATAATTGTAATGATAAAGCAGGGAACCGTGATTGTTAGAAAAAATAGAGAGAGGCCCAGAAGTGGGACAATATAGGATAGTTATAATAATGTAATTATTACTTCCAGGTTGCAGCTATCAGTAAACACAAACCCCAGTTATCAAAAGAACAATCAGGTAGACCATTGAATCTACTCCTAATATTTATGTTTCAACTACTGGGACTCAGGCCTTCTCTCTAGGAGAGGGAATAGGCCGTAATCCACCACGTGGGTCCAGTGCGGCTTGGTGGATGTCACATATGTCTTCGAGTTTTTGGTTTTAGTACATGCCAGTTTCCTCATGATGTTTTCCTTCACCGTTTCGACGTACCTTGTATCTATATATTTAAATACATATAACAAAAACACAAGTATTATCAATATCTTTCACAACAACGCCATTACATTAGATACACCTTCAAAAACGTACCAGACAATTTTCTCCTTCAAGGTACAAAACACAAAACCATACTACATTATTTTCCGTGTATTACCTCATCAAACTGAATGGCTACCTTTCAATGAGGATAATCAGAGCTCACAGAAAAAAAAACAAAATGGCGTATCAAGTATCAATATTGCGTCATATCCGGATACGATATGGCAGTTTTCAATTTAGGAAATCCGTGAACGTATGTGTACTTTTTGTTGTTGTATGTTGCACGGATTATGAGGCTGTGTCCACTAGTGCAACCATTGACATTGTTTTGAGAAATAAAAAAAAAAGTGGAATGACAATCTCTGATTCAAAAGAACAACATATTATGTTTATAAAAAAAACACTGACTACATAAAAATACACTTTTTTGATGTGGGAAACTGGAAAATCCAATCCTGCTCTATGGTGCAGTTCCCACTGCACCATAGAGCGGCCCTCCCGGGCATGTCAGACTTTAACTGGCTATAACCACACCTGTATCCTTTCCTTTTCTTTTCAAAAATTCTCTATAGCGCTAGCGACCAGTGGCCCTGCCAGGCCCCTACGGTCTTGCTGACATCTCTTTGAGGTGCGCGTGGAACACTCTTCTTCTTCCTCGTCGATATCACTCTTGACAGAGTGGTCGTGGTCATCACTTCAGGTGTTGGTGGCAAGCTTCACAACGCGCCGCTACTCCTCTCTGATGGCCGCCTTCCTCGTGTATTCGTGCAGTGATGATGAGTCACTTACTGCCGCTTTAATCTGGTCAGTCCACCTCATAGGCGTGGAACACTACGCGCTGTCATATAAATACCTAAGATTTTATTTATTGGAAAAGCTCGTAGCTAAGTAATAATATTCGATGTCGAGCCTCAACGTTAAGTAACGCATATCGAGGCCGCCCCTTAGATGGGTGGCCATCCATTACATACCGAGTTGTATCGGCTGTCATTGATTGTACAGTTTTGACCGTTGCGAGTCCGTACTGTGGTCAGAGACCAGAAAAATTGACAGTAGTCTTGCCAAAGAATATCGTAGTTACCAAGTTACTGTGTTTTGGAGATCAGATTGGTTGGAATGAAAATCAATCTTAACATATTTAGGAAAAGGTTGGCCGTTAATATTCGGGTCTCTAACAGATCCACGCCAGGAATTACTTTTAGGGTTCCGTACCTCAAAAGGAAAAAAGGAAACCCTTATAGGATCACTTTAATGTCCGTCTGTCTGTTTGTCAGGACACTTTATCTCAAAAATTTAAAAAATAAAAGAACCCGTCTGCGAGAAAAATAACTTTAGATAAAATCTAAAAAGAAAAAACAAATATTGTTTTATTTAAATTGGTTTCTACTCTACTGGACTGAACTTGTTTTTTTCTTTTTAGATTTTATCTAAAGTTATTTTTGTCGCAGTCGGGTTTTATTATTTATTTAATTTATTTTTTTATTTTACACTTTTTTGTTATGATAATCTAATAACACTTTATTCATTCACTTTATTCACTCTATTATTATAGGCGTATGTTTATCACTTTAAAGTTTACAAACCTATCGAGTCATCCGGCTCGCCTATTCCGTATCTTTAATAAAATTTAAGAGTCTGTTTATCAAAAAAACATTGTTCTACTAAATGTATATCAGTGTATTCGAAACTTATAACAAAAATGTGAATTTCAAAATTTTTGATGATCTGTCGATTTGTTCCAGCTAATATCAGTAATTTTCTCAGGGGAATGGGATTTCAAAATACGGAATAAATCTGCGAAAAGGTTAAACAAAATTTGACAGGACTTTCATTGGGATATAGCTAATATTACGATCCTGATTCCCGGGAGAGAAGATCTTCGAAAGGGCTGAACCGATTTTGACGGGACTTTCTCTGACGGAAAGCTTTCTTATATATGGGTAATCATGTAATGAATTTTCACGCTCTAGAGCGGAGAGTTAGAGCGTGTCAGACTTTTACTTAGTAAAACCACACGTAGGTTCCTTCAGTTACTCTTTGCGTTCTAGGACCACGGGTTATCTTTTCAGAAGTCCTCCCAAGACCCTATAAGGCATCGGAACTGCTGGCCCACTACGGTTTTGTTGACAACTCTTTAAGAAACACGTAGTACAAAACGCGTTATCGAAAATCTGCTGCTATTGTCCTAAGACAATAGCTGGACGGCTAGACTGCGAGCTACACATTTCACATTGTCCAAAAGCCCGCGCCTATAGTAGCTGATAGTCGGGGGTCTCAGCGGTTGCAGCGGGGATGGCGACATCTCCGAGCATTTTCTTCCACCTGAATCCGGTGCAGGAACCTTCTGAACTTACCGTCTCCGGTGAGGGCCTGCGTCATGCGGAAGGTGTGGACGCCGTGACGCCTCTCCAGCCATTACTCAATAAGGGGACTTACCGCCATGATTACGGCGTGCTCAACTGACGGATAAATGATGAGGAGTATCTTAGGCTAGTTTTAATTTTCCCGCGGGAACGGGATTTAATTTCCAGGGGGGATATATCTTTGGAATAGAAAACATTTTTTTACACGATTGCCCCAAAAAAGGGATATAACGAAGTTGCGAGTAACCTAACCTAACCTAACAAATTACCAGAAAAATAAATGACATATTTCCTATTGTATTTTTTTAATATGGTAAAAAATTTTTTTTTCAAACTCTAATGTGTAGCGTCCCACAGTCGTTATGTTGATTTTTTTTCAACGTCACCTATTTAAGAACACTTGAGTTACCCAGACAAATCTAACGATATGCTAATTATGTAAATCCGTTCAGCGGTTTGGAAGATATGATGTAATAAAGAATATTACATACATACAAGATACGCGCGAAAAACATAACCCTTCTTGCAGTCGGGTAAAAACACGTGGAGGAATCGAGTTGAAATTAAAACCATATAGTACCATAAGTATACTCAAGTCTGCGGTCTCTTGAAGCTATGAAAAAGTCAAACTTCTAATTTAACGAATAAAAAAGTTACGGCCGTTTATGTCGCAAAAAACGTATTTATACTCTCAAAGGAATCAAAATGCATAGGGTACTTTCCGTTGACACAAAATCCTGAAATTTGGCATAGAGCAAGGTCTTGTAGCACAGGTATAGGAATAAATCTGAAAACAATGTTGTTACCTACGTCAAAAAAAAAAAAAAATTGCAATTCGTAAAAATCTTCGAGACTCCATTCAGGAATTGTAGTTTGTACGGAACCCTCAGTGCGTGAGTCCGACTCGCACTTGCCCAGTTTTTTTTTTTACTGTCAATTTAATGTGACAGCATGTCTAAGCTTTACTGATCACGGTCCATGCACCGGGCATATGGATAGACCAGGGATTATCGATATGAAACTTGACTGAATGAAATCGTTACATGTACTCCATACCCGTTTTGTGGGTTTTTACCGAAGTACGAACAAGTTTCCGTTGAAATATTTGTAAATGCATATTTTTAAATGGTTTACGGAATAGAAGTCCAAAAGATGTTTTATAAATAGATTCTTCATTTTTATAAATATATAATAGATTGTTATTGTTTTTAATTATTTATTTTTTAAATAGAAGACTCATTATTTTTTATCTATAATATGTATGTATTTAGAAATATTTAAATAATGTTTATCAGTTGTCTAGTACTCATAGCACAAGCTCTGCTTAGCTTGAGACTAGAGGGCGTTGTGTGATAGTTATGGAATATTATTATATTATTAATAATATCTCTATCTAGACTTAAAATGTATCACTCATAAATACAAAATAACGTCATTTGAACCAATAGTAGATATATAGTTGTTATCGTAATCTTAAGAGCGATGATTTTACCTTCAGCTCTTCATAATGACCTCATAAATCAAAAAGTCAAAAAAATATATCTATAGAAACAAAGATAGCAATAAAGAAGTCGGTCAATAGTTTTCAGTAAAATGAAATTCGAACAAAAAAAATTGATTGGTTCTCCAAATAATCGTCTCTCTTATTAAAAGTTATCCTAAACAAAATTTTGCGTAATATTAACTATGGCAGAGGTAATTATGCCAAATAAAATTCTGTTATGTTAAAAATATGCCATAAATCGGCTATTGGTAGTTTGTAAATACAACAAACAAATAGCTAATTAATGGCTGCAATTAGCACAATATAACAATGTGCCAATGCAAAAAGCAAAATAATTCATGCGAATTTAAGTTGAATTATTTCGCCATTTAAATTTCTATTCATACTTCAAACGCATAAAGTACGTGAATTTTGACCTCGCTAAACTGTTTGTCAATTTTATGTTGTAGTACTTAAAATTGTTGGTAAATATCAAACAATGTTTTCACTAGAAAATATATGTTATGATTTTCAGTTCACAAAGCATAATTTTGTTAGTAGATAGTAGTTATTTCAATCTAGTTTGAAAGTTAAAATGGTTTTGGAACAATATACAGTAATAGTATGTATTAATAATTATTATTAATACGCTACTGCTCTCAAACTATTTGAACTATTGACAAAATTATGCTTGTCGTGACGAGTCATCATCATCATCATCATTTCAGCTGAAAGATGTTCACTGTTGGACATAGGCCTCCCTCAAGCGTCGCCACAACGAACAATCTTCTGCGTCTAGCATCCACCGCGCTCCCGCGACTCTCACCAGGTCGTCGGTCCACCTTGTGGGAGGACTTTCATCGCTGCGTTTTCCGGTGCGCGGTCGCCACTCTAGAAACTTCCGGCCCCACCGACCATCTGTTCTACGAGCAATGTGCCCTGCCCACTGCCACTTTAGTTTGGCGATTCTTCGGGCTATGTCGGCGACCTTGGTTCTCCTGCGGATATCTTCATTCTTTATGCAATCACGCAAGAAAACTTAGGTCGTGACGAGTAAATTCCATCTAATTTAAATAATCAGATGGAACCTACCCATCCCTATATTGAGATTATATCTAATTTATTTGATTTATTAGGTCACTCCCATCATGAAGTATAAATTACGTTTATACTTTTTAACTCATTTGATTGCGGAATCTTTGATAGTTGAATTGTTTCATTACCGCTTCGCAAAAGGAGGCGACCACCTGCCACTCCTCCTCGCTCCGGACCATGGCCTGTACCAAGGCCCGGCGCAAGAGATCGCTACCGCCGATCGCACCCACGAGGACACGACTGTGTTCTGTCCAGGTGGGGCACACCTCTACCATATGCTCCACGGTGTCCTCCGGGCGGTCCACACAATGGTGGCACCCGGTGCAGGAACCTCCCGAACTCACCATGTCCGGTGAGGACCTGCGTCATGTGGAAGATAAGTATACCGTGTTGTCTTTCCAGCCACTCCTTAAAGAGGGGACTTACTGCCATAATTATTGCGTGCCTAGCACTGGGTTGCGACAGTCGCTGTCGCCATTCCACCATGAGATCCCGGGCAGTGGGTCGTCTTAGGGGCCCGCCTGAAAAAATTATATTGAAATTGCATTGATTTTTTCTTTTGGCTGAAATTATCAACTGAAAGAAACCACTACATAAATAGTTCTCACAAGTATCACCACATCAAGAACATATCAAACATAGACTTCGATTTTTTCGAGTTTTTTTTACTTCCGTGTCCTTACCGGATCCAGCTGGTAGAAGACTATTCAATGCTGGGTCTTACAAAACACATAAGCTACTTTAGAACCTTTTGGTCTTCAGATATGGCACTCTTTTGTAAGCCACATTATCTGCTTCACTAAGTATAGCATCTGTGAGCGAATCAAATTCAAAGTCTCTACAAAATAATAAGTGAACGAACTAAAAATACGCGATTCAAGATTAAATTTAGCCACAACGAATTTGGTTCACCACTTAATTCACAAACTTTAGGTCTAAAACCTAACAAATATTAATTAACAAATTGGAAATGCTGGCGAAACCTCCATTAATTAAAAGAGAAACTAACCTAACTAAACCAAACTGCGGTAAAAGTTAATAACTCAGTGGGTATTTACTTAGCAATTTTTGTTTTTATTTTTATTTTTGAGAATAATTAAGTCCCTGTACCAGATTATTCCAAACATCGTAAGCTTACAATATCTAATATATAAAAATCTTCTGTCCACAGTATTTTTTATCGAACTCTTTCGAAACGGCTTGACCGATCTAATGTTTTTTTGTGTAAAATATATATTAAAAAAGAAATCATAAAAATCGGTCATCGGATAGATAGGTCTGAGAATCGGTTGAAAAGTATTTTAGCCCGTCTACCCCCGACCCCATGTTTAAATCGAGATATTTCTTTGATTTTTTTTTATTACTGATAGGCTCGCGTTTGACCACCATCTCACCTGATGGAAAGCGATGATGTGGTCAACGATGGAGCACGCTTGCCTAGAAATATCCGATTCAATTTAGACTTAAAGACCCCTAAGTACAACTTAGGGGTCTTTAAGTCAAGATTGAATTCTATTGATTATTGCAATTGATAATCTATATTTATTTAAGGCCGTTTAGCGCGAATGTAACGCATATCTTCCCTATTAATTGATAATGTTTGTTTGCTAGTTTTAAGATTGCGTCATTTCGCGCGAATAAACAATTTTTCTTTCTTTTCTTTCTTTCTTTCTATTGTATATATTATTTATATTGTAGTACTAACTGACCCAACAGATGTTTTCTCTTAGCTATGATTTGTCAAACGCGTGAAGATTACATATCATCGTCATCATCATCATCATTTCAGCCGAAAGATGTCCACTGTTGGACATAGGCCTCCCCCAAATGTCGCCACAATGACCGGTCTTATGCGTCTCGCATCCGTCGGATTCCCGCGACCCTCACCAGGTCATCGGTCCACCTTGTGGGAGGTCTTCCAACGCTGCGTCTTCCGGTACGTGGTCGCCATTCCAAAACCTTTCGTCCCCATCGACCATCTGTTCTGCGAGCAATGTGCCCTGCCCACTGCCACTTAAGTTTGGCGATTCTTCGGGCTATGTCTGTAATTTTGGTTCTCCTGCGGATATCTTAATTTCTAACGCGATCACGTCATCGTAGTTTTCTGAAATTTTCATATTTTTCTGCGCAATTTTCTTAATTTCTTCTTTCATAAAAACCTTCTCCTAACAATAACAAACACAATAAAAAATAATTAGCCAAATTGGTTCAGCCGTTCACTCGCGACATATTTTTTTACAGATGTTAAGTAGGTACTCTACATTCCCAATAGCAGTAGGAATGTCTAACGACACTTCACTCTGTAGGTTCCCGTTATCTCAATAAATGCAGGTCCTCTTTTACTGGCTGTCGTCCTCTGATTTACAACATCCTTAAGACTCGGATAGATTTATGTGTCGTAAGAAAATGGTGGCACACTAGTTGAATGAAAATTTTAGAGAATTTGGTCTTGTAGCCGGAGTCAATTTGACAAATTGTTTTAATTATTTATTAGATGAGGCTATAGGCTACTTTGAGTCTGGCATTGACTACATTGAAGTTAGGTGGTGGACAATATATTATTACACCTAGAACGCTTGAGCGTAATGTCCAACAATTAACATATTTCGGCTGAAATGGTGATAATGTTCCAAAACCTAACTTCATCTTCCAGTTTCTTCGTCAGATCAGTTTATCAGTAGCATAAATAGCATAGCGTAGCCTTTTAATGTTCCCACTGCTGGGACTCAGGTTTCCTCTCTCTAGGAGAGGGAATTGGCCGTAATCCACCACGCGGGCCCAGTGCGGATTGGTGAATGTCACATGTCTTCGAATTTATGGTTCTAGAACATGCCGGTTTCCGCACGATGTTTTCCTTCACCGTTTTGAAGGCAGTGGTGATGAAATAAATTACACAAAGTAATGTGCCTGGCTGGGTTTGAACCCGCGACCGACTCGTAACTCGGGGCTGTTACCACTTGGCCGGCACTGCTCTCAGTTCATCAGTACCTCATTTTTAAAAAACATTTATTTTGTCACGTCACAGTCGCTAAACTTTTTAAGTGAAAAACATTATCGTCACCCATGACTTACATAGAATTGAGGAGTTTGTTGATGATCTGGTCTTCTTTATCAGTTCCACTCCACCAAATGATACTTTCTAAATGCAAATTTATGTAATATTCACTTGTGGGATGAACATATCAAAAGTGGATTAAAATAAAAATGAAAGCAATCTGAAAGTATATTCTATAAGACAAAAAAAAACAGTTTTCCAACTGTTTTTTTCGTCGGTATACAAATCACGAGTTCTGAGATAACAGACAAAAATACAATCGAATTGAAAACCTCCTTCTTTTTATGTCGGTTAAATATAGCCCAAGAGGTCGAAGCGACTACTTTGAAGAAGGACTTTTAGTGCTTTTAGAGATTCAGCAACTACTCAAAACTAGATTACAAAAATGTTTTTTTGTTGTTATAAGCTAGTACTTGACTGCGATCCCACCTGAAAGTAAGTAGTGGTGCAATCGTTGATGGTGAGTCGCACTAGTTTATTGAGAGCCTATTCACTCTAGCCTTGAAGACACCTAAATTATATTCGGACGGGGAGACCGCAGCAGGCAAGTTGTTCCAGTCCCTCGATATTCGCAGTATAAACGACGATGCGAAACGTTTAGTCCGGACCGTAGAGGTTTCAACAACGTAAGGGTAAGTACTTGCCGTTCGTAATTGTCCGATGGTAGAAATAAGATGTAGGAATCGAGTCATACAATTCCCGCGCACACTCCAAAATGCAACCTGTAAAACGTACCCTACGCCTATGCTCAAGGGTTTGCAGATTGGACTTAACCAGATCTGGATCACCCATTAACCTCTTCCCACGCCTTTCCAACGAGTTCAAAGCTACATACAACTAAAGTATCCTTTGACTGAGACAAAGTCTAATGCAAACACAATTTAATTAAACCACTTCATCGCAACAATACTGAGCCACCGCATTATACCGAAAACAACGTAGGTACACAGTTGTATTCACAGACAAAAACAAATGAACGAACTAAATACGAACGAACAGGAACATCTCCAAAAAGCGGTATATAATTTTAATTAAAGAATGTTACAGCGATGCAAGTGAGCTACCCCAACAACCGAGTTCGTGGTTGCACCGAACTTTTGTAATGGATAAAATAGCAAATTTATACGTAGGGACTGGTTTTTGCGTCTGTTTTATTCAGCTTTTTGACGTTTTTATTTGCTTGAATTATGACACAATGTGCAATTGTGGAATGTTGTGGATGTAAAAAAAAAAACATTTTACTTTTTGTATTAAAACAGTCCTTTTGTTATATCTGCTGCTTGTGTAGTAATCACAATTTAAACGATACTTTATAAAATTATAGTTATTTAGATTTTTACCACTAAATACTTTATAGCTTTTCGTTATCGTCGTCGTTAACCTCCAGCAGTCCACTTGACTGTGGAACATAGATTTCGCCAATCGCACTCCGTCCATCTTGACTTTGTTTGACTGGTTACTGTGTACAATTATATTTCTGTAGATAGTTAAAATACTTTTCGTAATTTGTCTATGAAATTGCCACTTTATTGATCCTTTAGAAAATAAAAATCAACAAACATAAATACTAGTATACATTTGGAGCAGGGTTGGGGATTTTTTTTTTGTAGTTTGAAAAATCATCCAATGACATCCTTCGCGCTTAGGTGAAGCGAGAGAGTGTGTCAGACTTTTACTGACTAAAAACCCACTCCTGTTCCTTCGTTTCCTTATATACTAGGGCCGAGTCTTCCTTTTAGAAGACCCGTGGCCCTTGTAGGCTTCGGACCCTGCTGGGCCCTTACGGTTTGCTGACATCTCCTTCCTCCAACAGTACGTGCCGTCGACGACTTGGGCTCGGTTCGGACGGTTACCAGACGGTCGGACGGCGAGCTACCTATTGCTCGCCGTCCGCAAGCCCACGCCTACGGTGGCCGGAAATCGGGATCGGGATCCGTGGTTTCGTCCATGTAAAAGTAGAAAACTTGACGGCACGGTTGGCGCAGTGGTAACAGACTCTTGGCCCCAGTAAGCTTCGACCCTATTGGGCCCCCACGATAAGCAGGGTTGGGGTAGCCCTTACCAAAGTTTTTGCGTGGGCACTGAATTTTTTGTATTGCAGGTTTCTATAGTTGGTAACTGGAGCCCACGTAGCATCAGGTGGGCAACTAGCTTATTTTTCATTATGTAACACAAAATAATTGAAAACAGATATCAAGATATTTTTAATGCGAATATAACTAAAAGGTCCTCCGCGAACTGGGCGTGCCAATGGACACTATCTTCTGAGTTCCGTGGAAGGGTGTGGAGTAGGATTCGAAGTATCTCTTAACCGGCCTGTCGCCTTTCCCCATCTTTAATACCACAGACTCCAGGCGGTTCACCAGATCTGCTGTTCTGGAACTGTAACAGAAACATTTTATTTTTATCTAACCTATTATTCCACTTTCTGTGCCTTAGTTCCTGCGGTTAAAACGACTTATGCTCCACCGCCAATGCTGTGGAAATATTAATAATAATAAACTTTATAGTCAGACCACAGTACTCTTACTAAATAAATTATATATTTTTACTAGCTTCTGCCAGCGGCTTTGCCCGCGTGAAAGTTGGTTTCTTCATACAAACTTTGAACCCCCGTTTCATCCCCTTAGGAAGCGAATTTCGAAAAATCCTCTCTTAGTGCTCGCCTACGTCATAAAAGGAAACCTTGTGCAGAATTTCACGCTCCTAGTCCCAGTAGTTTCGGCTGTGCGTTGATATGTCAGTCAGTCAGTTTCTCCTTTTATATATATAGATTATCTTCTTCTGTTAGCGAGGCTTACTGTGTGTACAATCAGCTACGTGTTGTTCAAACTTTATTAAGCAACAGTGCACAAATTCGGTCGTATATATGGAGTACTAATCTCATCTTTGGAATGGATCTGCCAGATACCAGCAAGCGAATCATCAGCAATGAGGCAGTCACTGAATCAAAGTATGAAAGCCTTGATTGCTAACCCATCGGTTTTCTATCGGTTTGACTTCGGGGATTCTATAACTTAATTCCGCCAGTCCGTTCCATCATCGGACCACTGAATGTACGGTCGGTACTCTCACACATAGGTATGCACAAAACATTTCGAAAACATATTCATTGTGCGCACAGCTAAGGATTGAAAGTTCCAGCCGGAGTCGGCGTTTCCTGATAGCTACTATCTGGAGGTCTTTACGTCAACAGAGAATAAATTACTAGTAGGTAGCTCCACCATCGACCACATCAATCCTTATCATTAGGTAAGATAATAGCAAAGTTCGAACCAATGAATATTTTTTTTTAACGGACAACCTTTTCAAGCAGTACAAGATTTTGTCATGCATGTCTTATTATTTTTTTTACAAAATACTTTGCTTACATTCGGTATGGAATCGAAGGTCAAAAAACAGCATTTGTCAAATCAAACATCCGAGGATTTGAACTCATCGTGAATCGTATTGTAGCACCAAAATCAATACGTACCTATGTATGCCAGTGGTATACAAAAAAGTTACAGCAAAACCAAAACCGCGAAAACCACTTTTTTTTGCAATATTAATATCAATAAATAGTTTTTTCAGAACACTGAGTTTTATGCTGCTAAACAGTTTATTTTCTCTTCAGAAAATTTCCTGATTTTGACAAACGTCATGTTACAACTTGCACACGAGCAACTTTTATCTCGGCAACTGATTTGTTTCTTTTTTTAATTTATATAAACTAGTGCTTGACTGCGAGAGCAACTGATGGTGAGCAGTGATGCAATCGTTGATGGTGAAGTGCACTAGTTTATTAAGAGTCTATTCTCTCTAGCCTTGAAGACACCTAAATTGTAGTCAGACGGGAAGACCGCAGTAGGCAAATTATTGTTCCAGTCCTTCGATGTACGTGGTATAAACGACGAGGTATTAATGTTTCCCACATCAAGTTATGGGTTTGTATGATAGTGTGACAGAGACAGCAACAAGTTATTGGGCAACTATGTGGCCGTCCCTCCTTAAGGGACAATTTAAGGCAACTTTTGATGAAGTTTTACCTTATTGAATAAATTTATGCGTCTCATTAATCAAGGTATTCTTATCCACAAATCAACCATGTGTCTTTAAAATATTTATAAACCAAAATGCATAAGATACGTAGAACGAATAAATCAGGGATCCCACGGATACCTTAGGGTATAACAAAATCGCGAATGACATGGAACGTTTGACTTGATTCCGCATTTACTGAGTAAAATTGGTGAATTAACTTGATTTGTCTTTTTCCAACGCGACCAAATTGAAGAATTTGAACCGTATTAAACAGAGAGAAATACAAAATGTGTACAACGGATTTGGGCCTTTGAAAGAAAGTGGTATAAAGGTGAATTTAGCGTAAAGTTAAAGAATATTGATAAAGATCTGATCAATCTTATGAAATACATCCGTTATTTACTCCAAATCCTAATCTGACCCATATTGTGATGAATTAATTATAATCCAATATTTATTATAAAAAACATACATCAAGATCAGTTTCTATAAAATTATCATCCTTAAAAAAATAGGATAGCCTGAAGGCAAAGTCGTGACTCACTCACTGAGTCATCAGCGCCCAGCCTCTAACCCTTTGACCTAAAACATTGAAATTTTACATAGAAGTTTCTTTTATGATGACGTATGCAGAAAATAAAAATAAAAAAAATTCTAAAATTCTCTCCCTAAGCACAGAATAAGTACAAGTACAGAAGTTTCACTCTTCGAAAAAAAACATGCTAATATAAATCTACTAACAACGTTAATAATGTTCATAAAACATTGCGCGGCACGGACGTGACCTTGACTATATCTGCCTACCGGGCGTAGTATCGCTCGTAACGAATCAAAATGCACCTTAAGTCCACGTACCGAGACTCTTTTATTATGCCTGTTATTCGCCTTTGAACAAGTCGTTCTTGTTAAAAGATTAGGATTTGTGTGTTTTTGAAAAAGGGGTTCTAGGTACTTTCGTTTTATTACTTAAAATATAATCAGATTGTCTAAAATTATATGGTAGATAGGTACCTAATTGATTTCTACCTATTTACTTATTTCCATACTTTTCCTAAGGAGATCAAACCGGAATCCAAAGTTTTAATATTGATATACCTACTTACACGCGAACGACGACGCTGCCAGAAGAGTAAAAAAAAGTTATAAATAAAATATTTAGCCAGTAACTTATTGTGAAATGAATTAATTGTAGGTACCATGTTGGTAAATTTTCATACCTGATATATTTTTATTACAAAATGTGTCTAACTCAGCTGGATTAAAATTAAAAGTTAGACGGTAGTTTGCTTTTTAATTTTTTTAACGTCCCCCGTTAAAAAAATTGCAAATATTAAAAAGTTTAAATTGCCAATCCTGAGCGCGCTGTGTTAAACGCTTGACACTTAACACACAAACGTGGGTGTTCGTGCATATTGTGGGGAATTAATGCATATTTAATTTTGCAATGACATGTTCTGTCTCGTGTTCCTGCAATTAACTGCCAACCTGCACAGCGAAAATCAACAATGCTGTTTGGTATCAGAAATACCTTTGTATGGTTGGTGTTTGTAAAATATATATAAATATTAAATTTTTAGGTAGGTTTATTCTTATAACTAAACATGAAACAAAAATTGTTTGGACTTTTTACAAAACTAGACATCGATTATAAAATAGTTTAGTTAGTGTAGTTTATCTATTTCAGAAAAATACACTTAAATTAATATTAATAAAAATATTTACTAACACAACTTTTACAAACATAAATGAAATTCCCTGGCTCCTGAGCTAGTTTGAAACTGTATTACAAAAGTTAATGTATTTGCCACATTATTAATAAAAACATTGTTAACCAGATATATATACAAGGTTTAAATAATAAAAAAGTTAAAAGCTAATTGGTAGTAAGTATAGAAAAAGAACAAAAATAATAATTATGCAATAATTTGAAAACCATTTAATATTAATAATGATGTTTTTAATAATTACTTTTTATGACATAATTAAGTATATTTATACAGAGTATGTGAGTGTGTGTGCGCAAGATAGTGCCCAAACAAATTTTGAGTGTAAAAAAAATTTAAGGTAAATTTTTAAAGCAACCCTCGGCATTCTTCCACCATTTTATCTGTAGTTTGCATTTCAATTTTTTATTTTTAGTTATTATTGATGGTCTCGCTCACCTAATAGAAAGGGAAGATGTGGTCGATACCACAATGAACCACGCTTGCCTAGAAGTAACCTATTCACTCTTGACTTAAATAATATTTTGCTAGTACTTGATTAAAATTAACAAATAGGAAAGTAAGTTTAGATTGACTTACAGATCATTTTTTGGCCGTACCTTATCATAACGGTGTCCATTTCTTTAAAAAATATACTTATATCATTTTTTGTTTGCACATTAGAAGTCTGCATACCAATCTGGAAGCAAAACCATTTTTGCGTTTTATTTCTGTGAGAAACTTCGAAGTTTGTGGAAATGGAACTGTTTAATTAAAACTTATATTCCGACAATTTCAAATATATTCGATATTTTTATTTTTAAATATCCTTTTGTAGCGACATCTATGGCGTCACATAAGAACTAATCCTGCATCGCGCAATCAAAGTTCTCAGCGCGATTGGAACATTCAAACATTAAATGAGAATTCAGTGGTCGTAAAACATTGAAAATTATTTGACCATGGATTAATGGTGTATAAGAGTTGTGGAATGGTGAATAAGAGCAGTGGTAGCTGAGTAGTAACGGCCCCGACTTACGAGTTGTAGGTCATGTGTAATTCATTTCATCACCTCTGCTCTTAAAAAAAAAAAACATTAAGAGGCAACCGGCATGTCCTAGAACCAAAAATTCGAAGACATGTGACATCCACCAACCCGCACTGGGCCCTCGTGGTGGATTACGGCCCATTCTCTATCCTAAGAGGAGGCCTGTGTTCCAGCAGTGGGAACATTATAACGCCGACTATGCATGAGGGAATCGCAAGGGACTATAAAGGGATGGGAATCGAAAATTATTTGACCAGTTTTCCCGTTAAAGGTTTTTTTACCAAAAGAAGAAAATTTTATTCCAACCTAGGAATTACTCTCGGATCGTTGGCGCGTTCACAATAATTTAAACTCATAGGTATACACAAGACACACACACACACAGGAACTGTCGTTGTAGAGATACGTGTTATCATCATCATCATTTCAGCCGATAGACGTCCACTGCTGGACATAGGCCTCCCCAAATGTCGCCACAATGAACGGTCCTGTGCGTCTCGCATCCATCGGATTTCCGCAATCTTCACCAGGTCATCGGTTTAGTTCGTGCGGTAATGGAATCTGCAACATGCAGCGCTCTACTTCTGCTCCAAAAGAGCCGTCTTTTAAGACTTGATTTTTAGGTGAAAAATCATCTTATGATATATCCCGCCCTTGGGCAGAGCGTCTTTCAAGACTTTACGATACCTCTTTTCTCTAATCTTTTTCACTCTTTATGTGCAGAATAGTACATGTATAAGGTGCTAGGAAAATACCTAGGTACACGCATATATGGTGACTTTAACAGCCATATCGCAGAAAAATACAGCATAAAGGAAAAACCCGTTTAGGAGTTTACATATTTAATGCAATCAGTATAGGTAGGTCCTTGGGAAACTTGGCAGAAAAAGGTATAATCATGTCTTATAACAGCAAACTGTACCATCTGTGAAGATTGTTTTAGCTTGAATTTTAAAGAAATTCTTGAAATAACGTAACGTAACATATAATAAAGAAATAGCATCTAGACGTGGCTTCATGCGCATGAAAAATGGTAATTTGGATACTGCTACGCTCCTATTGATATTTTTTTTTTTTTTTTTTTGTATAGCCTAGGTTTCCTACAGTAAAATGTTCTTTCAATACAAACTAAGAGTTCCTGAGATTAGCACGTTCAAACAAACAAACTCCTCAGTTTTATAATTAAAATTGTTCAAGTTAGAAACTTCGATTTATTATTTTATTTAAATTGTTATTGTAAATAACTGAATAATAAAATAAAATAAAAAGCATAGATTTCAGGCAACTATAACTACACTAACTATATATGTATTGTATAATATTTATGGTTTATTAGTATATCTTTTCTTGTACCTTTTCGCCTTTTCTCTCTCTTTTATTGCACCTACCACTATTTATCTCTGCATCACCCTAAGGTTGACTGGTAGAAAATGCCTAAGGCATTAAGTCCGCCGCTGTACGTTTGTGCATGGAGTATTTAATAAATAAATAAATCACAGAACATAACACACACAAATAAGGAAATACATATTACTCTATCGGACATAGCTAGCAACATGTCTGCTACAGCAATGTCCAATATAAGGGCAATCAAATCTAAAGGGAACCTCAGGAAGTACCATTTCCATTGCTTTTGGAAAATACTAAAATTATTACTGGTAAAGGCTGTTAGTTAGAAAGACTCAGAAAGTACTATTCCGGTTACCATAAGCTAGCTTATAACCGGAAAAAAAATTACAGTTATTGTAATATAAGCCACAGTCGTTGTTGGAAGTGGATCGTTGTTATTGTTGTTGTACACGAGCAGATCATTATGGTCTGCTCGAGGCTCAACATAGTCGTCCTTTTTGTTCATCTCTGGAATAGAACATAGAATGCCTTATATCTCGCTGGCAGTAGCTAATGGTTTATAAAGCTGGGAAGGACAACATTCACGCGGGCGGAGCTAAGAGCAGTATTAGTATTATCTATGTATACTATTATGAAACCAGGCAAAAAAAAATATACCGGGTATACCGGAAAAAAAAATGTACAGTTATTGTAGTATAAGCCACGGTCGTTGTTGGAAGTGGATAGTTGTTGCAGGAAGAAGTTAGATTGTTATCATACTAATATCCATCGCGGCCAAATGGATCAACAGATTTGACTGTTTGATTACAGGATAGATTATATCCTGTATTAATTAATATCCTGTATAATTATAGAGGTGATAATTTAAATTTTCAATTTTTTCATTTTTTGTTATATTTTAAGTTCTCTTAATTATAATGATTTCATATTTATCATAGTATTTATTAGTTTTTTATATTACGTATTTTATTATTCTATGCAACTTAATTTAACGATACTACATTCTATAATAAATATCTGTTATTTCTTAATTGTGCACAACTACCACAGTGTTATCTTTTTAAACCCAATTCTTGACTGGTAGAGGATGCCTTGTGGCATTAAGTCCGCCTATGTACCACCACTGTACATGAAGTTTAAATAAAATAAATAAAATTTTTGTGAGTGATGTGTGTGTGTAGGTTTGTTACTTCTTCACGGTCGAACGGCTAAACTGATTTGGAACACGAGCAGATCATTATGGTCTGCTCGAGGCTCAATTTAGTTGTCCTTTTTGTCCATTCCTGGAATAGAACATAGAATACCTTATATTTCACTGGCAGCAGCTAATGGTTTATAAAGCTGGGAAGGACAAAATTCACGCGGGCGGAGCCAAGAGCAGTAGTTAGTATTATACACCACTAGTTTTTAATTAGTACAAATAATTAAAGGGCTTGTAAGAAAAAGTCTTGTTATTATTTAAGTAAAGGCTCAAAAAATAATATTCATAAACAGAAAAGTTATTAGCGTTTGTTTATATCCCAAAATGTCACTCAATTCATGGAAATATGGTACAGGCTATTGATTATGAATGAAATATTATGAATAAATATTGGAAAAACACTGTGCGTAGTATTTTCTAGTAGCAATTATTACGCATAATTGATTCAATTATGTATTTACCAATTATGACACATTTTCGTGGACAATTTTGAAATTTCGTTTTTTATACTTTTGACTACATAAATATGATCAGTAACGGGTTCAGTTCATCATCATCATTTCAGCCAAAAGACGTCCACTGTTGGACATAGGCCTCCCCCAAGCGTCTCCACAACGACCGATCCTGTGCGTCTCGCATCCACCGCATTCCCGTGACTCTCACCAGGTCGTCGGTCCACCTTGTGGGAGGTCTTCCAACGCTGCGGGTTCAGTTGGAGCCCATTTTTTTTAATACTAATAAATAGAGGTGTATACTTATAGTATTAAGAAGCCAGGCCAAAAAAATTGAAACTATTTACTAGAGCTACAGATCCAATAAATAGGAAGAAATTCTTTTACCACAGCAAAAAATAGAGCACTTTGAGCAATCCGTAATATTTTGATCTTCATTTCTTCACACACAATACAAAAAAAAACGTTTGTAGAATACTTTCTTCTTTTATTATTAACATTTTATGTACGTTTTATTTTCTCAGTAAACTAGATGTATTACGTCTTAGATTTTCTTTTATAGTTTAGTCTTTATTGATTGTAAAAAAAAGTTATTATTCTAGAGTATGTACCTAAAAACGTGTTTCTTTTGTTAAAAAACGCGATACAAACAAAATGCCTTTCTTTAGCTGAGTTCTAAAAATATTGAAGTTTTATTTTATTAGTTCCAAATCGCACTGATATGCAGATTTCTTAACTTATAGACTTAATGAGTACACTGGTGAGTACTATAGTTGTGGCAGCCGGTTGGCAACGTTTCTGTACGTTGTTTTCACTTCGCTACTCAAGATGATTTGCGAAGTTCAAAGTGGTAAGCAATTCTACCATTGCGTTCCGGGCCCTACTCAGTTTGTAAAAATAGTATTTTCAATACACTTACTCCAAAGCTCACTCTTACCCCTACCGTTTCGTTACGTAATTTACTGTTTTCCGCACTAGTGCGTAAAAGTGCGTGAGCTCGCCCCGCCACAATTGATTATATTTATCGTGTCAGACTGGGCGCTTAGCGATTCACACAAGTCACCGGTCAGCCCCCATTTATATATTTCTTCGTTATTGTATTGATAAACGTCATTTGATACACGTGGAAATTTGTCACTAAAGCGGAGCCGAGTCTCCATAACACCCTCGTCTGCGCCACAGGCGAATTCCACTGTGGTTGCAATGACAAACTTTCTCCACTTGTATCAAAATGTACCTACCTACTATTGCGAATACTGAGTATGCTTGCCTAGACATAACTGTTCACTCTTAAAGAGAATAGAATTCGACTTCTTAGCTGAACACACAATGAATATGTTCCTAAAACGTTTTGTGCGAATAGGTGGGTGGGATGTCTACCATGTACTTACCGGTTGCGAATCACCATACGTCTGGCGGTCCAATGATGGAACGGGCTTGGCAGAATTAGGTAAACAATTACGATGTGCACTCCACGAAATCCAACTGATAAAAAACCAACAGGCTAGCATCTCGGCGTCGATGCTCAAGACTTTGAAGCTTCGACTCGAGAAGTGTATGACCAATGTTCCTCTTGGCTCGCTTTTCAATTGATTTGAGTGCATCGACCTGGTATCTGTTGGATCCGTCCCAAAGATGAGACACCATCAGTTTCCACTTTTGAGATAATATACAAGTATATGGTTCGTTAGAGCAGAGTTTTAGGTCGCGGGTTCAAACCCAGCCAGGCACATTACTTTGTGTAATTTATTTCATCACCACTGCTCTCAAAACGGTGAAGAAAAACATCGTGAGGAAACCGGCATGTCCTAGAACCAAAAAATTCGAAGACATGTGACATTCACCAACCCGCACTGGGCCCGCGTGATGGATTACGGCCCATTCCCTCTCCTAGAGAGGAGGCCTAAGTCCCAGCAGTGGGAACATTAAAAGGCTGATTATGCTTATGGTTATGCTGTATGGTTCGTGCCAATGAACAAAATCAAAATCGTGCAAAAGCTTTTGCCCGCCGCCAACTTTGTCTAATTATATGCTAGATAAACTTTGTCGAGTTTCGGAGGTAGCATGTGTAATCTAATCAGACACATAACATCACAGTGACACCTACTAAAAGGTATAGGTACCCGAAAAGTTAAAGGATAAGGATTATTTCGAGACAAAACCTATTACGGGTGACAGGGGCGCCGGCTTTTAGAAAACCTCATGGGTGCTCATGCTCATTTGATGAAACTCGAAAAAGTGGCCAAGTGTGAGTAGAGAAATGCACACTGATCGGCCGATAAATAAATAAATGTCCTACTTACATACTGCGTACTTAATTACTTATAATGTTTGATAAAAATGTAAAATTAAACCATTATATAAAAATTAAACTAGTTTTTATTATATATAGAAATATTATAATTTATACGTAACCTAAAAGATGATTACTGATCTGTTTCCTGATGTCCCAGGGGTGCTCGGCACCCACTATTTATTTCTCATGGGTGCTCGAGCCCCCGAGCACCCACGCAGTCGGCGCCCCTGACGGGTGACAGTATAGGTCTCTGGTGATTAAGGACAAACCTGCGACAACGAACATAATTAAACTTTACTTTGTATCATTTGGAATTGTAAAGGTGTGTTTACGCTAGGGGAGTCGAGCACGAGCCGAGCTCAAATTTGTCTAGTGTCGCACGTGCTTTGCTCCTCTAGAATCGGTTCACACTACACGAATTTGAGCTTGGCTCATGCTCCGCTCTTGCTCGATTCCTTGAGCGTAGACCCACCTTAATTGAACTTCTGTACTTAGCTGCCGCGCGTTGTGAAATAATGAGGACGTTGTATTTATGAGTACAGCAGGCTGTGTACTTACATTGCACGTGCATATAAGAAAAAATTATTTATTATTATGTTGTCATGGCGTGTCTGTCTGTCCTTCTGTCTGTCTGTTCGTCTGCCCGTCTGTCTATCTATCTGTATGTCAAGACCATTTTTCTCAGGAACACGAAATGCTGACATCTTATCGTACTGCAAACTTTTTGTCTGGACCCTCTAGTTTCAATCCAAAGTCTACTTATCTAAACTAGAGGATTTGATTCCGATTCCAAAAGATTGGAACTTTCGATTGATTCCAATTTTGATTCTAATAAATTTTAATCGGAACTTATATCGGAGGTACAAACAAATGTATATTAGTTGCGCGGGGAAATTTCCTCCCATGCCTTCTGTCGATTACTCTTTCACTTGTTATTTTGTTTCGTATTTGGCATATTGTGAGTTCGCGTTTCATTTATGCCAACTTAAGGCGTATAGTCCCTTGAACATCTGGTCAGAGTTAAATGCACACATACTCGTACTGCTGCCTGCACTCGCATAGAACCCCGCTGACCTTTAAAACCATTTTATTTGCAAAATATTGATTGATTCACATAATTATGCTATGTACATTCTGAAGAATACTTAACCAAATTTTTTTTTGTGTAAACATATTTCTAAAGATCAAACGTTTGAAGGAAAGGGAAACTAGCGAAAAAATATCGTAATGTTATTTTTTTTTTTAGCAAATGTATTAGTTATACGAAAAAATTATTTGTTGATAATTTTATTTAAGAATATTAACCTAGCCGTCACCGAGGTGTAGGCTTCAGTAAGTCACTGTTCTATAGCAATTAATGGGAGCAAGGGCCTTAACCGAGTTGTTGATTAGTTTTAGTAGTGTTTCATTTGACGTTTCTAGGTCCACCTTCAGTCCCTATTCCGACAAACCAAATTTGAAAATTTTGCTTCCATTTTCTATCGGTTCGGTATCAGAGACAATGTGGACATTAAGAGACTCAGGGCTCTAGTGATCCGGAGAAATATGTTGTCCCGTAGACTATGCACTGTGTAAAGACCAGGTAAAAGTACTACACTTACTGCCAAAGTACATGGGCAATCTGTGAGTCAATTGTACTAAACGATCGTTGCTTGTCCAATATAACAATGCTTTTAGGATGTTGTTGAGACTATCTCGTTACTGTAGTATGTCGGAAATGTTTGCGCAAGCCGACGGTTTCTACGCAATTATACGCAAAAAAAACTGCGTCGCTATAAATTGAGGAAAGTAAAGGACATGGGGACAGTCAAAACAGCATCCTGAAGACTGTAGCTGAGAGCTTCGGCTCTCCGGTTATTCAGAAGTTTGTGTGGAGATTTATTGCCAGCTTACTAAAACTAGGCAATAATTTTTTGTAAATTACTAACATTCTTTGGATTATTTATGTGTCCGAAATAAAATAATAATAATAATAATAATAATTATTAAATGAAAATCATACAACCATGTTGACGAGAGCCGCAGCTCGCCGTGCACGCCTACCACCTCCGGCCTCGTCGCTCAGCTCCGCCTCGCCGCCGCCGGAACCCAGCCCCACTGCGAGTGCTGTGACACCGGCCGCGGCAGCTGCGTCGAGCTCGAGCGACGAGTACTACTCGCCGCCCACGTCACCACCACCTGCGCGTCGACGGCGAGGACGCCGGCCGCCGAGTGGCTTAGGACCTCGAGGCCCACCGGCCTCTGATAGGGTCCCAGCTCCCGGCGGAAGTGTGCAGCGCATGCGATGGACGCAATCCATCAATGAAAACGTCATGCGCTCATACTATGGGGCTACAGAGGGAGGAAACAACCTGACCGCGTACCGTGTTCGGATGCTCTCTTTGTTTCAGGTGCTTGAGCCAGCCGTCAACGTTTCGGCCCAACGACTATCGGATCAGGTGCGGGTCATCCAGCGTAATCATATGTTGGACGATACTGTACTTGATCGCCTCCGAACGGAAATGGGTAGCCATACCATTGCCTCTTCGTCGCAGACGGCGGTACCTTCACAGGTATCACCGTCCAACCATCTTCCCAATCACGCTGACGAGGAGAGCACTGACATGGTTACACATGTAAGTACCCAGTCTAACAATGAATTGAGGAGTGCTTTGGAGTGTGCTATTCGGGAGTATCGCAACATGCCGCTTAAACTTAGGCCACGATTACCTCGTTTGCCCATGTGTAATAAGAATATGGCGCTGGTGGCTGCTCTGGATTCGCAGTTGTCAAACTATTTTGATGACTGCGAAGATCTCACTGATACACACTCGATAATGTACTGCGCGGCTGTAGCGGCATGTCGTGTAGCTCACGTCAAATTTCCAAACAGTGACGTAGCTACACGACCAAAACCAGCTGTGCCGGCCTGGCAGTGCAGGATCGAGCGTCGTATTGGTGGGGCCAGAGTACTCATCGGCAAACTAACCTGCTTCAGGGAGGGCAACACTCGCCCTCGAGTGATGCGCTTTGTGAGACGGGCGTTTTCGGGGACTGACATCAGCCCCCGAGACTATATGTCCTGTGTCACAGAGCGCATCGACTTCCTGAAGCAGAAGGTGTACGCATGGGCAAACCGTATCCGAAGGTATAAGCGGCGGGTTGAGCGGTACACCCAGAATCGCACATTCCGGAGTAATGAAAGGTGGGTATATAGAGCTTGGGAGCAGCCGGACCAAGGTGTGGCTGACACGCGCCTTCCGGATGATGACGCCATGATTTCGTTCTGGCGTAACATCTGGTCGGTGCCTGTCAGTCATACTGAAGGTGGTTGGACTCGAGAGGTCGAACGAGCATGCGAACCGATCCCAGAAATGGGGGCAATTACAATTAGCCCCCAAGATGTGGCCCGTGCAGTCCGTCCGTTGCCTAATTGGAAATCTCCAGGGCCGGACGGACTGCACAACTTTTGGATAAAGTGGTTTCAAAGATCGCACGCTCGTTTGGCATCTCAGTATCAGACCGCCTTGGAGTCTGGCTCGCTACCCGAGTTTCTTACAACAGGAGTTACCCACCTGCTCCACAAATCTGGTAGCACCGCGGAACCCAAAAACTATAGACCGATTACGTGTTTGCCGACAGTCTATAAGGTTCTTACATCCATTTTGAGAGCAAAGATTAACCATCATGTAGATAATAACGCTATCATGTCTGCCTCTCAAAATGGATGTAGGAATGGGTCCCGCGGTACTAAGGAGCTACTCCTCATCGATATGACCATTAGCCAACAGGTTCGACGTTCCCGAAAGGATCTGTCGACATGTTGGATAGATTATAAGAAGGCCTATGACTCTGTTCCTCATACATGGCTCATGAGGGTGCTGGAATTGTATAAAATTGATACAACACTACGCACCTTCCTGATGTCGTGTATGAGGCAATGGAGTACGGTCCTTCGCTATCCAGGATGTCGACATACCCAGAGGAATAGCGAACCTGTAAGGATCGAGCGAGGTATATTCCAGGGTGATAGTTTGAGTCCACTTTGGTTTTGCCTAGCCTTGAATCCTCTAAGTACACTGCTGGAGAATTCAGGTCTAGGCTATCGGTTGAAGAGAGGTGGTCAGGTAATATCTCACCTACTTTACATGGATGACCTGAAACTTTTTGCCCCCAACAATCTGCAACTGATGGAGCTACTGAAGGTAACTGAAACCTTCAGTAGTGCCATCAGGATGGAGTTTGGTGTGGACAAATGTGCGGTCATGCATGTAAAGCGAGGGGAGGTTGTGGAGTCCGTGGGCACCCAACTCACGGATTCCATAAACCTGAGATCCCTCTCTCCAACCGAAACCTATAAGTATTTGGGTATGTCGGAAGCTCTAGGCATCAATATCACTGACATGAAGCAATTGTTGCAGGCGCGCTTCTTTGGACGCCTGAAGAAGGTATTCAATAGCCTTCTTTCAGGCGGAAACAAGGTGCGCGCCTTCAACGGTTGGGTCATGCCGGTATTGATGTACTCTTTCGGCGTACTCAAATGGACTCAAACAGAACTTGACGCCCTGGATAGGAGGGTCCGCACACTGCTGACTGCATACCGAATGCATCACCCACGATCGTCGGTGATGAGATTGTATATCCCGCGGAAGTGTGGGGGTCGAGGTTTTTTAAATGCTAAGACCCTACACAACCGCGAGGTATGCAGTCTCAGGGAATATTTCCTAGCTGCCGACGTGGGTATGCATCGAGATGTAGTGACAGTGGACAAGGGACTCACCCCGCTCGCCCTGGCTAACGAGAACTGGCGCAAACCGGTAGTGCTTGACACTAACGATCGCAGGGAAGTATGGCAAAGCAAGGAACTTCACGGACGCTTTTTCCGGGCCCTTCACAGGCCCGAAGTAGACCAATTGGCGTCCGTAGCCTGGCTGCGTTTCGGTGACCTCTTTGGGGAAACCGAAGGTTTTGTCTGTGCAATTATGGACGAAGTTATCATGACGAATAACTACCGGAGATTTATTGTGAAGGACGGCACGGTTGACATCTGTCGGGCATGTCACCGTCCGGGGGAATCGATTCGTCACATTATCTCTGGTTGTTCTCGTCTAGCTAACGGAGAGTACTTGCATAGACACAACCTTGTAGCCAGGATTATCCATCAGCAACTTGCTTTGAAATACTCTCTTGTGGAATCGGAAGTGCCGTACTACAGGTATGAGCCCGACCCAGTTCTTGATAATGGTCATATCAGTTTGTACTGGGATCGGTCCATCATCACTGACAGGACTATTGTAGCCAATAAGCCTGATATAGTGGTGGTGGACCGAAGCGAGAGGCGTGCAATGATTGTTGACATATCCGTCCCCCATGACGAGAACCTCGTGAAAGCCGAGAAAGATAAACTAATCAAGTATATTGACTTGGCTCGCGAGGTTGTCGACATGTGGGATGTGGACTCGGCGATCATTGTGCCGATAGTCGTGTCGGGCAATGGCTTAATAGCCAAGAGCCTCGACCAACACCTTAGGAGGCTCGCGTTAGGCGGCTGGATCAAGGGCTTGATTCAGAAAGCGGTACTCCTGGACACGGCTCGCATTGTTAGGAGGTTCCTTTCTCTGGAGCCCTGACCGCCGGTAGCTTGGACCCTGTTCCCGATACCGGTGGGATGCTGTTTTTTATATTTTTAAATGTTTTATTTTTTATTTTTGAAATATTTAAAAATGTAACTAATATGTTTATATAAATGAAATAAAGGAAATAATTATTATTATTATAACCAATTCCGTTACATCCCTAATCTAAACATAAATACATAATATATACTATAACCTCCAACATTACATCTCAACTACTATTTACAATCTTCGCCGGTGCGATTCTCTAAGGGAACTGTTTAAGGATATTAACATCATGACGGTGCCTTGTCAATATATTTATGAAAACATCATGTACGTTAGAAAAAATCTTCATCTTTTTAGCAAAAGAGGCGATAGACATAATTATGTTACAAGAAATAGGGACCAATTAGTTCAACCAGGTTTTAGACTGGCTAAAGTGGCCTCTTCTTTCATGGGGTACTGTTTGAAATGTTATAATAAAATACCTTCACAAATATTAGAACTCAATGAAACGAAATTTAAATCTTGTATTAAACGCACACTATGCAGGCAAGCATATTATAAGTTGGAGGATTATATTCAAGATAAAAATGCTTGGCTCAATGCTGGTCCAGCTCCTCTACCACCGAGGTATACAAATTGATTAGTTTGGAAATTATTATTATTATTTTTTAATGCTTTTTTTTTTTGGGAATTGTAAAATATTATAAGTATTGTATAATATAGAAGCATTTATTTTCAAAGTTTGTAAATGTGAGTACCATGGAGCTATTTTATGGTTTTTTATGTTACTATTGGACTTGTTTGACATAAATGAGCACGGCAGTTGAGAGTTTGTCATGCTCACTTAAATGTCTCACTGATGGTGGCGCATGTGTTGGATCATTCGGTTCCCTTCAAAATGGTTGAGCTGAGTGGTGCTAATATTAGCGTCATGTTCGTGAACGGGCGCTGTCAGTTGAGACTGGTCATCTCTTAGCTGCCAGTTGCTATTTTAATATCTATATTTAGTTTTTATTTTTACTGTATTTACATTGTTCTCACATGATAACGACAAGAAACATGTAACAGTGATATTTGTAATTACAAAACATGATTGAAAAGAGTGTCCATGGAGTTTCTTGCACATTCTTCTCCATAGAGATCTACGCTTTGGAATGTGCAATTAGCATCATTTTTTTTTCTGACTAACTGACTTCTTGACATTTCAAAAGTGCCTGTAAATGGTTTATTTGAAATAAATGCTTTTGAATCTTTGAATCTTGAATCAACAAATATTTTGACATATCCCTAACCAACTGCGAGGATAACTGTAACATCTCTCCACCATAATATTGACATAACACAGAAGAAATTCATACTGTAACTCCTTCCTCCCATTCAAACGAGAAACGAACAAAAAACATCTGAAATGAACTGTGTAAAGAAAACTAAATCCGTTGAAATTGAGCGTCACCCTAAAAACGTGATGACAGTTTGATCCGTCGGATTGATGCATCTAGTTCGGAAACGGGTTGGAGTTACAGCTGTGGTACCTATTAGGTGTGAGATGTAATAGTGTAATGCCGAAAGAGGGTGTCGAATTGTTGAGTTGAATTTACAACGTTAGGGCTCATACGGACGAGCGGCATTTTGTCGACGGTGCATACAGAAGTAGTACTTTGTTGACGGTGGATACCACTGCAACTATCGATTCGTAGTGATGTTTGTAGTTATGGTGTGTCGCGTATATCTATAGCAGTCATTGATCGGCTCCTTTAGGGCTAGATTTCACTGGGCCACCATGGCGGCCCGACCAGTCGCCGCTACCAATAAAATGTATACAGCTATATAAAGAGTTACCCACCTGGTGTCCGTGTGGTTGCGCAACCAATTTGGTGGCACGACTAGCTCGGACGCGTGCACTAAAGGTCCATTTTAATATTGTCTCAGTGTGGCGCAGCGAATCTGGTGTCTGTATGGTGTCTAGTTTGCAAGCTTACAGTCACCATGGTGGCACAACTGGTCGCGCCGCCATGGTGTCACTGTGAAATATAGCCAAGAAAAAGTTGTACAAGAACCAATAGCAAAATCTATTTCTTCATTTCGTGTCGACGGACTCAAATTAAATATTAGGTACTGGCCATGTATTATTAACCTGTACAGCTGAAGTGTGCAAGTAGTTTTGAGGCATAGCAGGCGGCGAATGTCCTTTGCAGTGTCCAAACTGGCAATATGTTAGGGATGGGTCGAAAAAGCCCCATTTGGCCAGATTGTTAACTTAAAGTCAAATGCAAAATGGATTCCGATGAAGAAATACATTTACTGCTTTTGCTTTGCTATCACCAACAAAAGCGAAAAAGAAAGACATGTGTAGAGATGTTTACTGCCTCGATTAGCGTTTCAATATAAATTTCGTTACTGGTACTCATTTTGTGAACTCGCGGTTTATGTTACAATCATAATTCAAGCACTAAATTTTTTGTTAATTTATGCACTATGTAATGTTTTTTTTTAATAAATTAGTTATTTTAATTATAGGCAAATAATATGAGAACCAACGCATAGTGCGTTGGTTCTCATATTATTTGCCTATCGGTAGCGCCTCGGCCTATGTACGTACACACGTTAGTGACGCAATCAAAATTTATCAAAATAAGTGATTTATTTAATTTTATATAATTCTTAATTATTTAAGTGTAAAAAGTAGCTATTTTAATAATAGCTAAAATCGATTTAGTAGCCAACTTTAAACATAGGTACTACTTTCAGGAAGTTTTTTTTTTTCTGTGGGAAAATCACCTTATTACATCCCCCGCTCTTGAGCGGAGCGGCAGATAGTGTCAGACTTTTACTGACTAAAAACTCACTCCTGTTCCTTCGTTGCCCTTCGTACCATGGCCGAGTCTTCCGCGTTTATTATGTTGCATGCTGTATTTGAGGTATGATTGAAGAAAAATTGCTCAAAAAAATACTTAAAACACACTTTACTAAATGTACCGATAAGTGACCGTTTTGAAATCCATCAAACCAACTTTTCTAGTATTTTTTTTTTTCTTAAAGCCAAAAATGGTAGGTACTCCCTCTTAAAATCATTTTCTATTTTTTCGCAGCATTTCATAGGATTCTAGACGGCGGGTTTTCATAATGCGTTGCATTTTCTGTACGGAGAGCGAGGGGTCATTAAAACCTGCTGGAGCGAGATAATGATAATTAGTGTTGTGCCACACCGGGAACGTTAGTCGAGAGTATCGACTAATCGATTTTATAGGATTACCGGTGGCGGTGGAGAGATGCAAAAATGGAGAGATTATTTTTAAAACGCTGAATTTTTATTCAAGCGTCTGTATAGCCACTTACGAAATACTAAACGGACAAAAAAGAAGCCAAAGCTGAAGCTAAAGCTAGCTGAAACAAAACGATCTTGAAATATGCATAGGTTGGTCGACACGGGAAAGATTGCTGTGTTATTTACATACCAACTTCGTTTTAACACGTTACACTTGACTATTTACAAATGTTATGATTCTTCTTCTTCCTTGTCGATATCACTCTTGACAGAGTGGTCGTGGTCATCACTTCAGGTGTTAGTGGCAAGCTTCACAACACGCCGCCACTCCTCTCTGATGGCCGCCTACCTCGTGCATTCGTGCAGTGATGATGAGCCATTTACTGCCACTTTAATCTGGTTAGTTCACCTCATAGGCGATCTTCCTCGTGGCCTGGTACCCACAACCTTTCTCTGGAACACAAGTCGCTCAATAGTCACTTCCCTTCCACTATGCCGATACGTGACCAAATAAGGTGAGAATACAAGACTGTACCAAAGATGATAAACGTTGCTTAATGCCGAATTCCCGAAGTATAGACTCGTTGGTACGGAATTCAGTACACGATACTCCGAGCATTCTCCTCCAGCACCACATCTCTAATGTTATGATATGACACTTCAAAATCCCATACATTTTCTCATACCGTCTACAGCCGTACTACCATATTTCATATATTCTGAATTTTTTTATATGAAAAATACGGCTACAGACGTGGACAGCATTGTACTTGTGTGACTATTGTCGGCGGTGTGAATATGTTGTTTTGGTGCATAAACACTGCGTATCTGTGTGTTGAAAAATGAGTCGAAAAGAGTTTGCCTTTACACCCGCAAACGAATGAAGTCGCGTGATGTGACACTAGATTATGTGCTTTCTAGGAATACTATGGGCAAGCAACGGCCATTGCCGGTTTGCCATATTACATGAAATAATGTTCGCCGCCCTTATCCGTACTATCCCGTAACGATATACTGAGATAACTGCAAGAGGCGGTCTGTCTCGGAAAGTGTTAATTTAAATTTATAAAAAACAAAAAAAAAATTATGAGGCCTCTACATGTAATTAAGTAATCTATTATGATTGAAACCAGTTTCTGAATTATTATTTTTTTGAGTTTAGAACGTGTACTGTAACAACTGTAATATTCAAGCTAAGGTGGAAGTAGACAATCGTTCAAATTCTTTATCAGAAATCGAGGTGCGGTCGATATCTTTTTGTTCACAATCGACTAAAACGAAATACTAATCGTCCCACCCCTACCAGTAATGATCACGACTGCAGACGTTCGCCGAGTAATTGATATAATATAACGAATTATAATGGCATTCTGGGACCTCTCACACCATTATCTTGTAGCATTAGTACGTATCTACTTGTTATAACGAAGGCCCTTTGGAAATGTTTGATTGAAATAAGAATTTTTTTATGTAACTTATAGAGAGATATCTTTTTAATGTGCGTTTGAAATCTTAAAGGAGTAAGAGCGGAATTCACCAATAAAACTAATCGCGTTCTAACGTTTGGCTCGCATAATCCCGTTTAGCCGCTGTCATTAGTGTCACTTGTAAAAATACGACAATAGAAAAATACAGACAAGTGACACTAGTGACAGCGGCTAAACGCGAGTATGCGAGCTAAACGTTAAAATGCGATTAGTTGTTTTATTGGTGAATTCCGCCCTTAGTATTTCTGAAACGTGTTATTGTTTAAATGTGTGTATGCGTGTGTGGGTGTATAGGTGCCCTTCTATCTAACCCTTCAGGGAATACAGGCGTATACGCCAGTTTATCCAAACGCCAGTTAATCTAAACGCCAGTGAAACAGAACCTTTAGTTACCAGCTCGTATTTTTCCTTTTATCAATACACTCAGTTTTCATTCAGCATCCATCTAAGCGAACACAAGTGAACAGTTTCCAAGTTTGTCAGTTCCAAACTGTTCCCTAAACGCACAGTCACATTTATCAAGTAAGATGTATGTGCTTCTAACAGTGATATGACAGTTAAATCTTCTGGGTGGTTTCTAAGGAACCGATTTGTATGTCACCTTTCCTTGGGAAATTCCACTCAAATAATGTAATGTCACGCTAGTATTTCAGTAAGTCAGTTATACTCGTACATATCGTTTCTTTGACAACGACAATGATGACATAACTAAAAAACATATGATCTTACGTTTTTAATAGTAGGGTTTGAAATGCAGTTAATTTAAATTGATTTAAAATTATTGCATTCTTGAATTTCTAATTAAGTTTAATATCAGTTAGATGATAAATTTTTATTTACCATTTGGTTTGGATCATTGATGTCTATTCAATTTATTCATTTTCTTAACATATTTTTTACTTACATTACTACATAGTATAAAACAAAGTCGCTTTCCGCTGTCTGTCCCTATGTATGCTTAGATCTTGAAATCTACGCAACGGATTTTGATGCCGTTTTTTGTAATAGATAGATTGATTCAAGAAGAAGGTTTATGTGTATAATACATGCACAATATGGTAGAGAAACACTAATAATTATAGAAGTTTCTAATGTGATGTCGTAAATAAACACATTTTTTGCGCTTACATTGCAAACGTTGGCTGAACTCTAAGAGATAGATAAAATTAATGTACTACAGTATTGAACACCTTAAAAACGTTTACAAAAAAGGCCGCGATGGTATAAGTCTATCTCTTAGGGATAACCCACAATAAGCTTTTTTATCCTTTACTTTTTACGAGAAATAATGGCTATTTACGAAATAATTTTAAGTAATACTGCATTAATCTTTATCCAATTAAGTACCTTAAATACATTGTGCATTTAATATAGATTAATGTGGCCCTTCACAAACTAAGTAATAAAACTAAATAAACCCCACAAAATCACTTAACTTATCTGTTAATTATATTATATGAACCAAGTTAAAGCAGATACTGCTGATAAAGTCTCACGGTATCGTCAGTGATGCCACTTAACACGGCATTATAATTTTAAATCCTGAATCCTGAAATGTTCGCAACTTTAATGAGATTAAAAGTTTATGATAGGTCCACTTCGCGGAAAATACTCCGGTTTATATAAAATATTTATTAGTTTTGTGCTGTGTTTACTCTGATATAGGAAAAGCGTAAACTTCGATATTAACACACTAACTTCTGAACATTACGGCCAGGGCTCGCTACAAAATCACTAACATTGCAAATTTAAAATGTTCTATGTGTTTTTATATATTTTTTTAAATTACCTCCTGAAAAATCTAAACAAATATTTTTATAATAATAATAATAATAATGACCGCCAATGGCCTTATAGCCAAAAGCTTTGATGAACATCTGTCGAAGGTGTCGTTGCGCGGTTGGATCAAGGGCCTGATACAAAAGGCAGTACTCCTCGATACGGCTCGCATTGTGAGGAGGTTCCTGTCTCTGGAGCCCTAACCACCGGTAGCTTGGACCCTGTTCCCGACACCAGCGGACAACTATTTTTTATATTTTTAAATGTTTTTTTTATATGTTTTTTAAAGAAATATTTTAAAATGTAAAAGATATGTATAAAAAATAAATAAATGGAATAATAATAATATTCCACAACTATCACACAACGCCGTCTAGTCCCAAGCTAAGCAGAGCTTGTGTTATGGGTACTAGATAACTGTTAAACATACTTATGTATTTCTAAATACGTACATATTATAGATAAATTACACGCAGACACAGAACAAATGATCGTGCTCATCACACAAACATTTGTCCTGGGTGGGAATCGAACCCACGACCTCCGGCATAGCAGTCAGGGCCACTAACAACTAGACCAACAGGCCAGTCTTTCTTTAGTTGTACAATCCGTGTAAAACCCCGGAGTTCTGGAACGAAGTGCACTAGCTTTTTACGTTTTATAAGTGCCCATGTAGGCCTATGTGAAATAAAAAATTTTTGACTTTGACTTTGACTTTGAAGGCAAAATCTGACACACCCTCAAAAAAATTAAATACAAATAAAAAATTCTATCTCAATCACCAATATGTTCTGACACGCCCTCCTGCTCCGCCCAAGAGCGGGGGATGTCATTAGATGATTTTCCCACCTACAAAAAAAAAGTCACCAATATGTTAAAAACTTAAATGAAAAAAATTACATGAAAAATCCTCTTATGAATAAAAATACATAAATAATCGGGTGTTGTCCAATAGTTTAGCCGACGCACTTTGAATACGGTATCACCATTCTTTTAATTCCAATATTTGTAGCACAATGCCACATCAATTTTATTTTAATCTGGCTGGCATTTTGGTCAAGGCACAAAGAACTATTTTAAAATTCATAAACAATCCTTTGTGGCATTAAGTGGCCAGAATCAGGTTAATTAGTGATCCATCGTAACCTCATCATTTGCCTAAAGACGTCCAAGGATGGACCATAGGCCTGACCCAAGTGAGTGTACCCAAATTGATCGGTTCTGTGGGTCTCGCATCCACTGGACTTCCAGCACCCTCACTAGCCAGTCAGACCGCTAACGTGGTTGAAGTTTCATGGTGAGAATTTTACAAAATATCATCAGGTACAAATCATTGGTCCACCTTGCATCAAATCTACCAATGTAAGCCAGTAGTGCTTTAATATTTTTGTTATTATAGCAGAGATTAAAATAAAAAATAAACTTTCTGGTGTTTCTAATCACCACTCAACGCCAAATTTAAGTGGCAGTGGGCAGGGCACATTGCTCGCAGAACAGATGGTAGAATGGGCCGAAATATTTTGGAGTCGCGACCGCGTACCGCAAGATGCAGCGTTGGAAGGCGTCGATCCCACAAGATGGAGCGATGACCTGATAAGGGTCACGCATAATACCGTTCGTTTGTTGTGGCGACACTTGGTGGAGGACTATGTTCAGTAGTGGACGTCTTTCGGTTGAAATAATGATGAAACATTAAGTAAATGTATAAAAGTATTCAGCACAGACGTACATATCATACTCTAAATGCAAAAACCAACTAAAAGCACCAACATTTTTGTATTATTATATTCAATCAATCCTGTAAGTTATTTACTTTTTGTCGAAGCTAACTTTGTAAATAAGTGTCGTAGCTAATATCCGGTTTTACCTGTAAATTCGTCTTGATAAGACAAATCGATAGCTATATTTAATTTAATTTGGGTAAAAAAATTGCACATAGTTGGTTTTTGCAATAAGGGTACGATATTTAGTTATGTAATTCATTTAAGTACGTTACCAAAATATAAACAGTAATTTCAATTTCTTAGTGCTAAACTCAGCTCATTTATTTTAAACACAGCTTTAATCTTATCCCACACTTAATTTATCAAACTTTTTTTTACTTTTTCAGGGTTGTAGACGTCACAAATGATTTATTACAGATTCTGAGATTATTTTAAATGTTTGAAGTCCAAATTATGGGCTAAATAATAAATTGATCGTTCAGAAGATTTATTTTTATCCGTTTTATTCTATCATTTTTCGGTAGAAACTTTGTTTTTGGATTTTGATTTTGAGTTTATTGAGTGTATTTTTATATTGCAGTATACCAAATACAAAAAGAATTTAATTCTTAAATGAAGCGCGAATAATGATCGCTGATTGATAAATTGTATTTTCTTTCAAATCCTTTGTCAACCTCACATTTACCTATGCGCTAAAAACATTAGTAATTTTTTTAACGATATAAATCACTACTAGATTGCTTTCTTACCTGATGGTAAGCAAGTTCTATAAAAAACATCAAAATTCATTACACTTATTGGTGCACACAAGTATTATAGTGTTAAGGTATTGTTTAGATCAAACGTATTTTCGGCCGCTGACTGTGAGTGCGCGTTACGCAGTTTATCCCCTTTCCATATATATTAACTTCTCGTTCACTCCTAACCGACTATACGCTTTTACGTAGTGCGTTGTCGCTGACTCTCGATAGCCGATTATAGTACTACGCGTAGCAAGCCTACTCTTTTGTTCACGCAAGTAGCGCATACTAAGCTATAGCGTATCGTAGCCTTAGTGACAACACATACTGTAAACTGAGTTCACGTTCACACTGGGGCAGATAGTAAGCATACTCACTGTCGGCGACAATACGTACGGTGTGAACGATGCCTAAAACATTACAATTCTGAGTAAGTTTACTTAAACCACTTTACAAGTATTTTCCATAATCATTGAGTAAGTAATAACTGAACAATCAAGAACAGTTTCAAAATTAGCGATTATTCACAGCCAATTTGACTTTCGCAACACAATACAACTTACATAAAATTATTACAGTTACGGCCAAAATGCTTGGGGCAGTAAAAAAATCATCATGACACGAAATTGCTTCTAACAAGGGTGACCCGTCTGTGAGGCTGTCGGCTCCTTCATTTGTCAAGGGTGACATGACGAAATAAATATGTTGTATCGTGGGTCTATGAGGGCGAGCAGTTGTAATGGTGTATAATGATTGTGACTTATTTTTAGGGTTCCGTATCTTAAAAGGAAAAAACGGAACCCTTATAGGATCACTTTGCTGTCTGCCTGTCTATCTGTCTGTCAAGACCCTTTATATCGGGAACGCGTGGAGGTATCGAGTAGAAATTAAAACCATATATTCAGGTCTGCGGTCCCTGGAAGGTGTAAAAAAAATATACGGCCGTTTATGTCGCAAAAAACGTGTATTTCGATACTCGAAGGGGAATCAAAATTCATAGTGTACCTACTTCCCGTTGACCTCTGTTTCACTCCGTTCCCTTGAAATTTGGCATGAAGCAAGATCTCTTAGCACAAGTGTAGGAAAAAATCTAAAAACTGTACATTTTTAGTTACGTCACAAAAAAGAATGTGATTCAGAAAAATCATCGTAACTGGTTCTGGAATTGAACTGTTTTATATTTAATTTTATACGGATCCCTCAGTGCGCAAGTCCGACTCGCACTTGCCCGGTTTTTTTATTTTATTGGGTTACGAATAAGCTAATCAACTTGGTAAATGGTCATTCTCTCAGGAAAAGTGTAGAAAGAGGAAATGGAGTTATTTTCGTCAGTAGTGAACTAATGACAAACTAATAAAGATGATACATTCTTTTGACGAGAAAGTTTAAAATTAAGATCGCCAATATATCGAGTGCGGTCGATTCAACGCTGCAAGACCTTTTCCTTTAAATGTTTGTACTAATAAAAAAATTGTGGTGTATAATGCAATCGTTCTGATTGTGTGTCAGATTATTTTACAAGCAATGTGTTACCGTTGTACTATTTTAAGCATCTTTATCTTTGTTTATGCAATCCGAGTATGCCGCGCTTTAGGCCCTGTAGTCCCTTAAAAAGTTCAAAGACTTTTTGAACATAAATAAATTTACACAAACCCTTTAATACATTAAGGCAAACTTCGATAAAAGAGAGAATAAATAAATTAATTCCACTCGTAAAAACAGGTGGCACCCCTGTCTCGTAAACAATACAAAATGTCATTAATTTGGTACCAGACCCAACATATAATCGCATGAGTTATTAATAATTGAGCATCGATATTCATAAAGATAATTCATTGATTAAATGACGTTGTAATTTATGTTGGGTTGTAAATTATAATAATTATTAATCAAGTGATATTGGTTGCAGTATGTTGTTACGTGTTTAACAGGCTGATGAACGCGACTTTGCTTGCAAATAAGTTATAATTTCTCGTATGGTTTTAATTTTATGACTATTTATTTACATATATATATTAATTTACGATCTTAAGTACAAATACATAGCTGAAATATTTACTTATGCCTATAGCATTTTGCAATTTACCCGCGTATGTTTCCCGAATATTTTGCCCATGCATGAGGCCCACAAATACTGCCAACTGATTTTGCCCGATAATATTTTACCCGCTTATGTCAAACTCAAATACCAACTACAGATTTTTTTATAGGTTATATTTTTCCCGAGCATGTCACCCGCAAATACTGTCAACTAATTTTGCCCAAGTCTCTTTGCTGCCCAATAATGTAATCGCACATGTATACAGTCGTAATTAGTTGCTCTTATTACTAGCATAAAATGCATACATACGGAAGTCATATATATATATATACTTGTGTGATAACAGCCGTAGGCGTGTGGTTGTATAAAAAATCGATACCTTCAATGCATATGCGTCATATCATATTTTTTGAGTTAACTTGTGTTATTAAAATGTAAAATAAATATTGTTATTTCTTTCCAGTGTCTGAAACTGTGGTCTTATACTAATAATTCCTATTAGTTATTTGATTTTTGTCCTAAAACCAAAAATTCGAAGACATTTGACAACCTGCACTGGGCCCACGTGGTGAATTACGGCCCATTCCCCTCCTAGATAGGAGGCCTATGTCCCAACAGTGGGAACATTATAAGGCCGACTATGCTACAAATTACTTACACGATTACAAAAACGCTTCTCTTGAGAAAATGCACTTTTTTCCTTACGACCTTATGCGTAGGAAGTGTCGAAATAAGCTCTTGTGTAAGTTGCTCAGCAATGGTTCAAACTAGTTGACAATTTTATACCAAGTTGTCAAGTTTCCGTAGTGTAGCGGTTATCACGTGTGCTTCACACGCACAAGGCCCCCGGTTCGATCCCGGGCGGAAACAAAACGTCTTTTTACAGTGACGTACATTTTCACGTTGCTTTTTACCATCATCATCATTATCATCTATATATAAAATCCGTGCTATTTATTCTAAGTATTTTATTCTTGTTATTATGAATGTAAAACTTAATTTACTTTGTCTGTATGTTTCCTTTCACGCAATAACCGTTGAATGGATTTATGCAAGACTTATAAAGGTGCCATTCGAACCTCGGTGCTGTTCGCGCGCTAACACGCATGACACGCAGCCATTGCCTGCATCCGCAGCCGGGAGTGATTCCGAGGCTGTCTGCACGTACTACTAGTCGCAAATCTACGATTCAATCCAATATGAACGCTATCGGCTCCAGATAGAATAAAAGAAAAGAAAAACATCTGGAGTCAACAGTGCCTGACAAAATGAATATAGTTAACTAGCTGGTATTATAACATAGCATGATCAGCCTTATCATTATCCTATTGCTAAGACTCATTCCTACTCTCTAGGAGTGGCAATGGGCCATAATCCAACACGCGGGCCCAATGCGTGTCTGGTAAATGTCACATATCTTCGAATTTTTGGTTCTAGTAATTTTTGGTTTACCCCTGAGTTTGTTTCGGTGTTTCTTCTTAGGATAGTCAGCTAGGAAATACCGGCCTCATCTAGCTTAAAAATGATGGAAAAAAAAATTACGTAAAAAAGGGTTTTTTTAAACCTATTTACAAAATAAACATCATTTAACATTTTATCAGTACATACCGGTTTCTTCACGATATTTTCCTTCACCGTTTTAAGAGTAGTAGTGGTAAAATAAGTAACACAAAGTAATGCGCCAGGCTGGAATTGAACCCGTGACCTATAATTCGTAAGGTGGGGTATTACCAATGAGCTACCACTGCTATGCTATTTAACATTGATAACTTGTAAGATGTTAGATACATAATTCCCTGGCTGTTTAAGTAGCAACTCGTCTATTCCAGCTTTATACGATGTAAACAGTTTAGCGTCATCATCATTTCAGCCGAAAGACTGTCTATTGGACATAGGCCTCCCCCAAGCGTCGCCTTAACGACTGATCCTGTGCGTCTCGCATCCACCACATTCCCACGACTCTCACCAGGTCGTCGGTCCACCTTGTAGAAGACCTTCCAACACTGCGTTT
Organism: Mythimna pallens; assembly: GCA_961205895.1. Taxonomy (NCBI): domain Eukaryota; kingdom Metazoa; phylum Arthropoda; class Insecta; order Lepidoptera; family Noctuidae; genus Mythimna; species Mythimna pallens. The sequence continues at coordinate 7,836,173 of OY540831.1, read as the reverse complement.
TCCGGTGCGCGGTCGCTACTCCAGAACCTTTGGGTCCCATCGACCATCCGTTCTATGAGCAATGTGCAGTTTAGCGTACTAGTAATAAATTTTAGGGTAGCCTACGTGGTTAGTCGATGCTTAATAGAAAACTTCTGAGCAAAATTTGACCAGTATGCAGTCCACTTAAGTATTCAAATAAGTTTTTTTTTAAGTGGGAAATCATCCAATGACATCTCTCGCCCTTGGGTGGAGCGAAAGGGCATGATAAACTTTTATTAACTATAACACACTTCTATGTTTCTTCGTTGCCTTGCATTCCATAGCCTCTGTAGTCTTCAACACTGCTGGGCCCCTACACGGTTTTGCAGACATCTTCTTGAGGCGCGCGTGGAACACTACTTGCCGTCGACGACTTGCGCTTTGTCCGAACGGTTACTGGATAGTCGGATGGCAAGTACCAAGCCCGTGCCTATGTCGGAGGTTTTAAAATAAGTTAAGATATATTTCTACTAGCTTTTGCCCGCGGCTTCGCTCGCGTAAATGTAGGTTTCTCCATATAAACTTTGGACCCCCGCTTCATCCCCTTAGGGAGTGAATTTTGGAAAATCTTTTCTTAGTGCTCGTCTACGTAATAACAGGAAACCTTGTGTAAAATTTCACACCACTAGTCCCAGTAGTTTCGCCTGTGCGTTGATATGTCAATCAGTCAGTTTTCCCTTTTATATATATAGATGAGCTAAATTAAATACTTATTACCTCTCGTAAACTAATATGACTAAATTCGCTGCTGCTAGCTGTTTAGCCCACGTGAAAGTAAAAACTTGCCATCATCACCATCATCATTTCAGCCGAAAGACCAGTTCATTGCTGGACATAGGCCTCCCTCAAGTATTGCCATAACTACCGGTCCTGTGATTCCTGTGACCCTCACCAAGCCATCGGTCCACCTTGTGGGAGGCCTTCCAACGCTGCATTACTTTCTCCATTGCCCTTTGGGTGACGTTAAGCAATCTGATGAGGTCCATTGTAAGCGACCACGTTTCAAAGCTATATGTCATCACTGGTGACACGCACGCACTATGTTAACTAAACAAAAATTCCAGCCCCAGAACATTTTTGACGAAGGCAGCGAAGGAACAGGAGTGGGTTTTTAGTCAGTAAAAGTCTGACAATATTAGATGATTTTCACACCTAAAAAAAAATACCTAGAACAGTTTTTCTATTTGCAGGCCACTTGTTCCGTGGGATGAACCTGCGATAAACAGTACAGCAACCAATCGCTCAATCACTGCGCCAACCGTGCTGTCGTGACATATTAAAAATGTCACACACATGTCAAAGTCATATTTGTAGGGTTCCGTACCTCAAAAGGAAAAAACGGAATCCTTATAGGATCACTTTGTTGTCCGTCTGTCTGTATGTCTGTCAAAACTCTTTATCTCGAGAACTCGTGAAGCTATCGAGTTAAAATTAAAATGATGATTATATGGATAATCAAGTCTGCAATGCATTGAAGCTGTGAAAAAATCAAACCTTTAGGTTAACAAAACAAAAAAAAGTTTTGGCCGTTTATGTCGCAAAAAACTTATAATTCGACACTCTCAAGGGAATCAAAATCCATAGGATACTTCTCGTTGATCCAGAATCCTGAAATTTGGCGTAAAGCAAGGACTTATAGCACAGGTATAGGAATAAATCTGAGAACAATAAATTAGTTGTTACGTCACAAAAAAACAAACTTTTTTTGCGATTCGGAAATATTTTCGAGACTCCATTCGGGTATTATACTATTTACATATGTAAATCTGTACGGAGCCCTCTGTGCGCGAGTTGAACTCGCACTTACCCAGTTCTTTTTCTTTCTTTTCCCTCTGATGTTTCTCTAGTGATTTTGATGACGTAGGTAACAATGAGTATTGAGCATCATTCTATAGAATCAAGCTGTTAGGACAAGATTTAGAAATCCCTTTAAAAAAAAAAAACGAGTGTAGCCTCAAGCATATTGCATTTTAATATTCAATACCATAATATCTTAATTGTACCAAAAGTAAAAGTTGGTCTAGCAGTTCTAGTTTCTATTATATGATAGTTAATTAAACCACTTAGTAATAAGTTTCCGTAGTGTAGCGGTTATCACGTGTGCTTCACACGCACAAGGCCCCCGGTTCGATCCCGGGCGGAAACAGTCATTTTGTTGGTTCGCCATTTTTTTTTTGTCTCTCCTTATTTAATTAATTATAAAGTTTGGAAATGTGTTAATTAATCACGTTTCTTTGGTTGAACGGCTTTTATTGAAATTAGGTTTTTTTTATTGGTAAGCCCATTGCCTTCACTAAGATATTGACTTGCTCTCTCAGTAGTCGGTTCCGATGAAATTCTATCTGTATCTATCTATCTAATCTATCTAGATATATAAAAAACTAGCTTATGCCCGCAGTTTCGCCCGCATACATAAAATATAGTCTATGTAACTCCGTTATAATGGAGCTTTCTAGCGGACCAGTACTTTCAGAAATTACCTTCTATAAACAAAAACAAACAAACTTTACCTCTCTTTATAATATTAGTGTAGATGAATCCTTATTTCCTTGTCCCACAACTTGAGAACGAATTTAACGATGCAACGTTTTTTGAAATTATTTTAATGCTTTGTATAAGAAAATGGTTAATGGTTTTGTGAGAAGATGGATAAAAAATAAGTAAACATTTTTTTCATTTGCTTGTGGGATATTCATTATTTTAGTGGTAATGTATATGTATTTTCTTTTTATTCTTCAATGTGTTATGATGGTTTTTATTTCATGTATTTTTTTTAGTTTGTAAGTTTCTACTGTACAACACCTTGGATTTCCTCCGTAACGTTATACAAGTGCTTGTAAATAAATAAATAAGGTTCAGATAACATAATATATCCCCTCGAAGGCCGATTGAATGACTTTGAAAAACGCTTAATTGTCGTTTTGTACACACGTTTGTACGATTTTTTTTTAGCGAAAATTTTAGTTTCTGTATCCTACAAAAATCCAGAAAAACTTTTTTATTATTTTTCTTGTTTAAGTTACGTAAAAACGCGCTATTACGTATTAATATTAATACCCCGGGGCGCCCGAAAGAATACTTACGAATAAAAATAAAACAGTCCGTTTAAAAAACTACTGTTTCCGCCCGGGATCGAACCGGGGGCCTTGTGCGTGTGAAGCACACGTTTTAACCGCTACACTACGGAAACTTAGTATTGCTAGTTATAAATAACTATCATACAACTGAAACTGGAGCACAACTTTCACTAACTGAGACAGAGAATTGTCATTGAGGGTTCAATGATCTTGTCAATTCTAATATCGACCGGCCAGGTAGCAAAGATGTTGAATATCAACTACTAGTAGGTGCATGAAATGATTGCTTTCATAATTTCCATAGTCCAGTAGCTGGGTAATCAGTCACACAAAGGGCAGAGTGATTTCAGGGAGTCTGCCTTCATGTAACGAACTACAAAGATTTATTAATTAACTAAAACTTTTGGCAATAGTAAGAAACACTGAGGAAACCGGCATGTCCTAGAACCAAAAATTCAAAGACATGTGACATCCACCAACCCGCACTGGGCCCGCGTGGTGGATTACGTCCCATTCCCTCTCCTAGAGAGGAGGCCTGAGTCCCAACAGTGGGAACATTAAAAGGCCGACTATGCTATGCTATGCTAAGAAATACTGTACTCTGTACAAAAGCGGAATTCATGCCTTAGGCATTTTCTGCCAATCGACCATAGGGTGGTGCAGAAACATAATATGGCAACTTAAATGGTAAACAAATAGAAAATAAATGCAATAATAAATATATACTTAGTATATACGTACAAATTAACAATTTTATTATGAGAAACGAATCCAACAATTCCACACTGTGACTATTCCAACAACAAGGACTCGAATCGAAGGACTGGAACAATTGGCCGACTGCGGTCTTGCCGTCCGTTTATAATTTAGGTTCAAGGCTAGAGTGTATCGGCTCTTAATTAACCTCACCATGGTCAAGCTGGGATCGCAGTCCAGCGCTAGTTTATATCAATTAAAAAAATAGGAATAAATACAATGCTAAGAAAATGTATTCTGTACTTAATTTGCACGTGACATGTCCGTTACCACAATATAGGCACCAATATGTTAATATACCACAGTGTCTCAAGACGAAAGTTTATGACCAGTGCGTGTTGCCAGTGATGAAATATGGCTCCGAAACGTGGTCGCTTACAATGGGCCTCATAAGAAGACTTAAAGTTACTCAAAGGGCAATGGAAAGAGCTATGCTCGGAGTTTCCTTGCGTGATCGAATCAGGAACGTGGATATTCGCAGGAGAACCAGGGTTACCGACATAGCACGAAGAATCGCCGAACTTAAATGGCAATGGGCAGGGCACATTGTTCGCAGAACAGATGGCCATTGGGTCCAAAAGGTTCTGGATTGGCGACCACGTACCGGAAGACGTAGCGTTGGAAGGCCTCCTACAGGGTGGACCGATGACCTGGTAAGCGTTGCGGGAATCTGATGGATGCGAGACACACAGGAACGTTCATTGTGGCGACACTTGGGGAGGCCTATGTCCAACTGTGGACGTTTTTCGGCTGAAATGATGATGATGTCCATTACGTCTTTAGATCATTAGGATTGCACGGTCAACAAGACAGTTAATTTAGTCATCAATATGGACCATGTAACATAGTGCTAATTAATTAATGGTGTCACTCATAATCACACTCATTATGTAGATAGCTGAAATGTGTTGATTTAGATGAATTAATTGATTTTAGTTCGTAATTAGTTCCAGGTAGGTAGTAAATTAAATGTTAGTCTAAAAAAAGTGCAATTCTAAATTCCGAAAATAACTTTAATTTCAGAAGTCGGTGTGTCTGGTTTTGTTTCTTCATTTCGATTTCCGAAAAAGTTATTTTGCAAAGTTTTTTATTTTTAATTTTAATTAGTATTCACAGTCAAAATTAAATAGTGAGCAAATTCTCTGTACTTTTTTATGCTGAGAAATCATTTAAGTATGAGTTTGAAATTCATTTGAAAAGAGTACGTCTGTCTATCAAGACCTTTTATCTCAGGAACGCGTGAAGGTATCAAATTAAAATTAAAACCATACACTCAACTCTGCAGTCCCTTGAAGCTGTGAAAAAATTAAATTTAATAATCGAATCGAAAAAAAAAGATACGGTCGTTTATGTCACAAAAATGTTATGTTTCTACAGTCTCAAAGGAATCAAAATTCTTCTCGTTGATCCAGAATCCTGAAATTTGTAAGTAAAGTAAGTAAGGTTTTATAGCACAGGAAGGAATAAATCTAAAACCAGTAAAGATAAGAATAGAATTTATTTTACTTCGGACTCAAAAAGATCCATAAAGTGTTAGTAACTTAATAAATAACTTATTATCTTACTTAGTTGATGTTACAAACGTTAAAAAAAAATTGCAATTCGGAAAAATCTTCGAACCTCCATTCGGGAATTGTATTTTGTACGGAACCCTCAGTGCGCGAGTCCGACTCGCACTTGTCCAGTTTTAGTTCAGACAGAGTCTTGAAAACTTAGACCTGACCGTATGGACAGTTTCCACGAGCCCATCGTTATATTAAAATGGACTATTACATCACAATATCCAATAAGAATAAATTTGCGAATAATAAGCAGTTACTGAAGTTGACTCGAGAAATCCACAGCAAAAGTTCCAAAACGACAGTAACGTAGCCACGAAATCTTAAACAAGGATTTATCCTGAAATTTACAGTTAATAGTTACAGGAAACCATTTCCGTAGAAAGTTTTAGACTCCTAGTTTTAATTGCCTTCCTGTTACAAGTGAAGTCGAACTTTTAGATTCGGTTATCTATCCACTCTATAAGCCGTTTTAGTCTGCGTAGCCTTTTCTCAACTTAGTTTATTTATTGTTCACTTTTACTCTAACCCTTTGTCAGAATTGCAGGTTTCTAAGGGCCAACGCTGCGTGAAGCGGGAGCAAGCGCGGGTGCCCGCGCGGGCACCCATCGCGTGACGTCGCGCGTGTTTCGTGTGCGACAGTCCCGGTAGCGGACACCGGATTATTATATATACCTGCGCAATGTCGCTATTTCAAATTTAACGTTGTGCATGTGGTCGTGTCGATGGAGAACTTTAATGTATTTTTACGTAGCAAATGGGGTGCGGGGCGAGGTTCTCAGCCACGGGTGCCCACGCGGGACACCGCGACGCAGCACTTTTGTATGGGACCGCGCGGGCATCCGCTTAACGCAGCGTTAGCCCGAAATAACTGGCTATGGTATTCGTGCCATAGGACAAACGATCAAAACGAGACGCACAGGACAGGGCGTTATGGCGACGCTTCGGGGATGCCTATGTCGAGATGATGATGAGAACCAACGGTTTAACGATCTTTTCGAAGTACCTAGAATTTGATTTTTTTTTTTCTGCAGAATGTTTAGTGAAATATTACATTCGATTTAGTGCTCTCCCAAAAAAGCGCTGTAATCCTAACTCATACATGTAACAGGACATGTGGTGCAAAGTGGAAGGTGGGATATGGTCTGCGGTGAGACGTCGCACAAACACTGAAATTGGAACCGTTCGACCCGTTGCTGCGGTAAGCCTTGCTGAGTAGCCATGGCATCGCCAAGCGGGATGCTCTTTAGTGGTTTTATGAAAGCATCAGGTTTAAATGTCTTCTACCGAAGGTCGCATTTCAGGCAGCTTCAGCATTGCAGTACTGGGCCAGACTTAATAAAGAAAATTTGCTATTTTTGCAAGAAGATGAAAATTGCTCAATTGATAGATCTTCTAATAGAGCATTATTAGAACATTTTATTTGTAAACAAGCCGCGATAATTCTATAGTGAAGTATTGATGGAAGGAAAAGTTATCTCTTCTAGAAATAATGAATAGGGTAAACTAAAAGCATTTATTTAAAAATAAATCAATCACGGGCAACCATTGACAAACATCAACAGTAATCACATCATTTAAATTGATATGACCATCATAATCATTATAAGTTACCCTACAGTTACAGCTCTAAATTTCCTGTAAATGATTACTCATTTACATACAATTTCAATTGTCAGAAAGATAAACTAATTGCACATTCTAAAACGTAAATGTGAATGGAGAAGAACGTGTAAGAAACTCTTTGGACGATCTTTTTAAATTATGTTGTGTATTACAAAAAATCTGGTTACATATTGCTTATTAATTATATTTATTTATACTTCATTTACAGTAGACTTATTATTATTATAATTTGGCTAATTCTGGTCTTGAAAGGAAAGGTTTGAACGGTGAGAAAAATTGAAAAAACACGAAAATATCCAAATACAACGCCATCTCTAATTAAAATGTCATCATAAAATGAATTATGCCGTTCTGGTAATGCCAGTAGATGGCGTTATCCTTACTATTAGGCGGTACGAAGATTGCCGGATCAGCTAGAATATATATAAAGATAGCTTATTATTATTTTTATTATTATTATCTATTTATTTCAAATACCAAAGACTCATTTTAGTTACATAAACACATACAGACAATATATATCATAAAATTACATACAATGAAATGTTAAAATTAAAACTAAATTAATTTAAATTGCATTTGATTATCATTGAATTAAATTGAATCACTACTTATTTTCACTACTATTGCTTACCTGGCTTATTTTAATCTTAATTTTTTTTTTCCTATAAAATCTGTTTCGGTTGATAACTTAGGCTCTCGGATACTTAATTAAACTTAAACACAACTGCCAAAATATTCGTGTAGGTTGTTAATTAAAGAAGGTGCACCTCTGTCAGCCATATAATTCAAAATTACTTATTCTTGTAAATGCAAATCTTTAATTCCAGTCAATCAGAGTTCAGTACTATCTATTTAAATTCAGCGACCTCCTGTAATACCGTACCCCAGTTTTACGTTTATAGTGGTCTTGCCCCATTCGCGATTCTTTCCATCTTGGTTTCACCTTAGCCAGAATTCAACTGTTTTTTTTTTCTGTTTTGTTTTTTTTTTTCCTTTTTCTATTAGTATTTCGGTTTGGTAATGTTGATTGGTGCAAATAAAGGAGAATATTATGACTGGCCTGTTGGTCTAGGGGTTAGTGGCACTGATTGCTATGCCGGAGGTCGTAGGTTCGATTCTCACCCAGGACAAATGTTTGTGTGATGAGCACGATCATTTGTTCTGTGTCTGGGTGTAATTTATCTATAATATGTATGTATTTAGAAATATTTAAGTATATTAATCAGTTGTCTAGTACCCATAACACAAGCTCCGCTTAGTTTGGGACTAGACGGCGTTGTGTGACGGCATTATATTACGAATATATTATAATATATTATTATTATTATTTTAAGAAGTATTTTTTGATACTGATTGACCAATAACACTCATAGTACTTTTTTTGCTCTAAATACTCCCAAAGGATCTATTTTCTACTTAGACGACTCCCGTAGGCTTTAAATGAGATACTTCATAGAAACAATTAATACTTAAGTGTTTTTTAAGTCTCTTTTAATTGGTTTCATTTTATTTCTTTAACAAAAAAAACCGCTATCACTTTAAACAATAATCATCTGTAACATAAAACTATTAAGTCTTTAAGTATTAAACAAAACGTTGCCAAGAAAAGTAAGACTCCTATTCCAGATTTAGATATTGCGAGGCAAATGCTAAACTACACAGTAGAGGATTTATGTTCGCAAGACGTTAGCTCAACAAAGCCTCTACGGTTAGAATAGTGCGAGGATAAATTGAATTTTACTTGGTTCCTTTCTCGCTTAGAGACGCGTCTCTTCTTTCCTTGATACTATTGGAAATGTAAGTTTGAATGTTTGTTCAGTCATGCCTTAATGCGTTCGATAATTCCACAACAGAGGTGCGAGAGGAATGTGGAATAGTGTGTCAAGTCCCGTATTTTCTTTTGATAAAAAGGATCCTCCGACCCAAAGATTATTGTTGAACATTTCTATCTAACGTAACCTACTTATACAACACTTAATAATATTATACACAAATAAATTAATTTCAATAATAATGACAAAAAATAAATAAAATATTTGACATAAATTACAATAACTTATACAATAGACAGAATAATATGCATACACAATCTAATTTAAATATACATATACATACATAATTATATAATAATAAAGATGACAAAAAAAAAGATATCGGACACAATCTACCAATACTTATACACATACATAATAATATACATCTATTAGATCTACCTACAATAATTAATTCCATGAATACTTTACTACTTTGCCGCCATCCTCTCTCCTAACTTTGCTGTGCCCGACAGGGTCCATATTGATCTTGACTATATTTATACCACCTTTGTACATATCATAGAATGCAATAAAGTATTGAGTATTGAGTAACATCCAAATCTTTCCAATAACTAAAATGCAGCAATGGAGAGTTCTTGTGACGTTATTTTTTGTTGTTATTTGTGGCTGTACACCACTAAAAATAAATGCAAAAATTTCATGTTTGTTAATCACTGAGACCAAAATAGCTGAACGTATTTTGGCAAGCGGTTCAGTCATGACTTCAATTAAGACGCAGAAGATTTTTTTTATTTATTTTTTTTCATTTCATAATAGCTGAGTAACCATCAAATAAATTCTACCACTCTCCGTGAAACCAGACTAAAAACTGGCCTGTTGGTCTAATGGTAAGTGGTCCTGACTGCTATGCCGGAGGTCGTGGGTTCGATTCCCACCCAGGACAAATGTTTGTGTGATGAGCACGATCATATTTAGTTCTGTGTCTTTTCCTAATTTTATCAAAACCCGCTCAGCCAATGAAACGTGATTAATTAACACATATCCAAACTTTATAATTAATTATATATGAAGATTAAAAAAAAATGGCGAACCAACAAAATAACTGTTTCCGCCCGGGATCGAACCGGGGACCTTGTGCGTGTGAAGCACACGTGATAACCGCTACACTACGGAAACTTGTTACTAAACGGTTTAATTAACTATCATATAATAGAAACTAGAACTGCTAGAGCAACTTTTACTTTCGATTCGATTTATTTGGTACAATCGACTGGCCTTTTGGTCTAGTGGTCAGTGGCCCTGACTACTAATGCCGGAGGTCGTGGGTTCGATTCTCACCTAGGACAAATGTTTGTGTGATGAACACGATCATTTGTTCTGTGTTTGGGTGTAATTTATCTATAATATGTACGTATTTAGAAATATATAAGTATGTTTATCAGTTGTCTAGTACTCATAGCATAAGCTCTGCTTAGTTTGAGACTAGATGGCGTTGTGTGATAGTTGTGGAATTATTATTATTATATACCAGAGAAAGTTTCAGATTTTACTAGCTGGAACCAACCGTTGAACCGTATTCACCGTCCCACGCTGAACACCAGCGTGGTAGACTATGCATTATGCTGAGCGTTCGGCCGTTTTCACATTTTTTCACATAATATAACTACTTATAATTTGTTAGTTCTAAATTTGCGCCTCTTTCCGCCAAATAAAATGTTTTTTCTTCCTTTTTTCTCTCTTTTTTTCTTTCTTTTTTTCTTTCTTTTTTTCTTTCTTTTTTTCTTTCTATTCCTTCAGTTGCCTTTTGCCTTCCAGGGCCTCGGTAACTCTTTAGAACAAACCCAGGCAGACATCAGCCCTAACGGGCCTCTTCAATTTTGCTGATAGCTCTTTGAAGTGTGCGCAGATCACAACGTGCCGTTGACTCGGGCTTGGTCCTTATCAGCGTTCTATCCATTGCTTGCTGTCCACAAACCCACGCTTGTGGTGGCCAGAAATCGTCCTGAGATTCCTGATACCTAGATCGTCTCCTGCGGGGCGGTGGCTGGAGCGTGAGGGAACGCCTTCAGCCACCCCCTTTGCTCGCATTACAGCTTCGCAGGTGACTGCTTTTCATGCTCTCCAACTAAGTACCATGGCCTGATGCAGGACCGGTTACTAGAGGTCGTCCGACGTTAACCTTCATTAGGACACGGAGGTGCTCTAATCAATGGGGCACACCTTTCATAATTTTCATCTCCATCAGCACAATGATAACCTTGGGCGTTATTTTTCCGGCAAATCCAAAACAGGAACCTCCCCAAAAAGAAAATTTCTTTATTTGTTACTTATTCATGCTCGAATGGCTAAAAACGGCTTTGGATGCACATAGTTAAACCATGTCCTGGAATAGAATGTAAAAAAGAAAGAAAGAAAGAATAATTAAATATGAAATAGTTTTTTCTTATCCTGGAAGTAGGTTTTCTTGTGTCAGTTTTCTATTTTCACGCGGGCAAAACTGTCGTCAGTAATTTATAAATTCAAAAGCTATCAGTAACAATGACGGCTAGGTAATACCAAATTACGTTTGAATTATTCCACTGTTATTACGGAGATTTGCATAAATAATTTGAATGCAATTTGGTGTGAGAATAGGAATCCATTATATATAAGGTGCTATAAAAATATCTGCCACGGCTTTAATGGACGGTAGTATTGTGTTTATAGATTACAATAGTAAAGATAAATTATTAATCATTTGTAATTTTTTTTTTTCATACAAAAAAATGGACGTATAAATTTGAATTGATTTATGAGATAATTTGCAAGTAAGTAATACTAGGGTCGTTGTAACGACGCTTGGGGGAGGCCTGTGTCCAACAGTGGACGTCTTTCAGCTGAAATGATGATGATGATGATGAATACTAGCTATTGCCAGCGGCTTTGCTTGCGTAAAAGTAGAAAATTATACATACAATGGTCTATCAGTATTACAAATTTCATCCAAATCGCAAATGTATACAACATTAGTTTTGGCACATTTTTATTTAATGTAAAGAAAAGTAAATCTGTGTAAAACATAACTGTACGTTGAAAAATTATAAAGTTTATATATGTAAGCTTGATATATATTATCAGCAAAAATACATAGTTACCGGGCCACCCGAGCGACTGAGGGGTTGTTTTTCACTTGCACCCAGCTATTTGCTAGCGCCTAATACTGCTATGACCTGCCCTGACCTGTGTTGTACTTAGCGTCGGTGGTGTGCAACTTGTGACCCTCCACACTAATGAACGAAGTTTATTAGTGTAGCAATTAATTATAGGCTAACACCACATGCACTATTTTCGGTTATATATATAAATCACTATAACTAATACTTTATACAATTACCAATAACAATAAATTAGAATAAAATTCAGACATCTATATATATAAAAATAAATAGCTGTTCGTTAGTCTCGCTAAAACTCGAGAACGGCTGGACCGATTTGGCTAATTTTGGTCTCCAAAAAATATTGAATACAACGCCATCTCTAATTAAAATGTCATTATAAAATGGTTATTTATGCTGCCATTAGATGGCGTTATCCTTACTATTGGCGGTACGAAGTTCGCCGGGACAGCTAGTTAATAAATAAAATGACATTTCAACACCACAGATAAAATTAAAAAATAAATTGAAAATCGATTGATTAATAAAAAACACAACATCAATACATTTGATCAAGTAATTTATTTATTATTTAAACTTCATGTATAGTAGTGGTAACACAGGTTTTTTTTTTTCGATGCGAAAATCATCTTATGATATCCCCCTCTTATGAGATAGTGTCAGACTTTTACTGACTAAAAACCCACTCCTGTTCCTTCGTTGCCTTCGTCCCAGGGCCCCGGGTTTCGTTTTCACATTACCCATGGCCCCAGTAAGCTTCGACCCTGCTGGGCCCCTACGATTTGCTGACATCTCCCTGAGGCGCGCGTGGAACAATACGCGCCGTCGACGACTTGGGCTCGGTCCGGACGGCGGGCTACCCATTGCTCGCCGCCCGCAAGCCCGCAAGCCCGCGCCTACGGTGGCCGGAAATCGAGATCAGAATCTCGGCGGTGGTTGGGGCGTCAGGACCGTTGCCTCACGCGATCGGCCGCCTCCTTTGCTAACATTAGTGCTTCGCAGAAGGAAGCGACCGCCTGCTACTCCTTCTCGCTCCGGACCATGGCCTGTACCAAGGCCCGACGCGAGAGATCGCCGCCGCCGATCGCCCCCACGAGGACACGGCGTTGCTTTGCCCAAGCGAGGCACACCTCCACCGTATGCTCCATCGTGTCCTTCGGGCGGTCTACACAGTGGCGACACCCGGGCGTCGCTTCCGCATGAATCCGGTGCAGGAACCTCCCGAACTTACCGTGTTCGGTGAGAACCTGCGTCATGTGGAAGGTAAGGAAGCCGTGAAGTCTTTTCAACCACGCCTCAAAGAGGGGACTTACCGCCATAATTGTGGCGTGCCCAGCAGTGGGTCGCGACAGTCGTTGCCGCCATTTCTCCATGAGAACCCGCCGGAGCTCTGTCCGCCATGCTGCGATTTGTCGCGGCAGCGGAGTTTCGCCCCGGCGTAGTGGTACACAGGTGGATTTAATGCAACAAAAAAAAAAAGACAACACTGTGGTAGGTGAAGACAATAAATAAATAAATGATAGATATTTCAAATAGAATGAAGTATCATTAAAGTAATTAGTTAGTTATTTATTAGTAGATAATTCACAAGACACCACATCGATAATTAAAAAGTAAATTAAACCTTTTGAGTACCGTAATTAGAGACAATAGAAAGACAATTACCGAGCGAACGCCGGCGTTTGCTCGGAGTTTAATGAATGGTGAAGCGTAACAGACAGAGTTACTTTCACATTATAATATTAGTATAGATTCCTTCAACAAACATTCCCAAAAGAAACGAAAAACAAATCAATTTCCCACCACAGAATAATCATGAAACAATCTTCATTCTTCTCAATATGTTCTCTGACACGAATAATTCCAATCACAGTGCTAATGACTCCCTCAATCAATACGGCCTTGGAACTAATCCATGTAATGCCTAGCATCTTATCAAAGCAACGCCGATCCAATATAACAAAGGGGTGTTTGCCGCGCCGGTTACACAGAGAACTTGGTTTGTTTAGACCACAGGAATCTAAATAATAGAATAGAGGGGGTATTGAGAGGATTTGGCTGAGGTACCTATGAATATACAATACCTACTTAATATACTGAAATTATTACTGAAATATTATTTTGGGGTAGTAGCCTGTGTACCAACTATGCAAAGCTACATAATTTTACGAAAGAGTAACCGTGGCCCTGGGATACAAAAGGTACTGAAGGAACATAGGTTTTTTTTTTGTATTTGTGTTGGTATATCATCCATTGACTTCTCTTGCGCTTGGGTGAAGTGAGAGGACCATATCAGATTTATTAACTAAAATCCAACGGTGTCCTTTAGTTGCCCTTTGCGTTTTAGGAGTGGGTTTTCTTTTGAGAAATTCCCTGCAGACCTAGCGGGTATCGACCTTGCTGGGTCTCAATGGTATTGCTGTCATTTCTTTGAGCCACGCGTGGAATACTACGCGCTCGACGGCGAGTTATGGGACCATACCCTAGCGGGATTAGGCACGCCATAATTATGACGATAAGTTCGCTCTTTGAGGAGTGGTTGGAAAGACGTTACGGCTTTCTCACCTTTCACATGACGCAGGCCCTCACCGGATATGGTAAGTTCTTTTTTTTTTTTTTAGGTGGGATCATCTTATGACATATCTCGCTCTTGGGCGGAGCGGGAGATAGTGTCAGACTTTTACTGACTAAAAACCCACTCCTGTTCCTTCGTTACCTTCGTCCTAGGGCCCGGGTTTCGTTTTCACACTACCCATGGCCCCAGTAGGCTTCGACCCCGCTGGGCCCCTACGATTTGCTGACATCTCCCTGAGGCGTGCGTGGAAAAATACGCGCCGTCGACGACTTGGGTTTGGTCCGGACGGTTACCGGACGGTCGGACGGCGGGCCACCCATTGCCTGCCGTCCGCAAGCCCGCGCCTACGGTGGCCGGAAATCGGGATCGGAATCCCGGCGGCGGTTGGGGCTTGAGGACCGTTGCCGTTGCCTCACGCGATCGGCCGCTTCCTTTGCTAGCATTACTGCTTCGCAGAAGGAGGCGACCGCCTGCCACTCCTCCTCGCTCCGGACCATGGCCTGTACCAAGGCCCGGCGCGAGAGATCGCCGCCGCCGATCACCCCCACGAGGACACGGCGCTGCTCTTCCCAAGCGGGGCACACCTCCACCGTGTGCTCCACCGTGTTCTCCGGGCGGTCCACACAGTGGCGACACCCGGGCGTCGCTTCCGCACGAATTCGGTGCAGTAACTTCCCGAACTTCCCGTGTTCGGTGAGAAATGGTAAGTTCTTGAGGTTCCTGAACCGAATTCGTGATTCGTAGTGATCTATCTACGGTAGAATCTTTATCCCATGAGTATGTTCCCTTGGGATAATTTCCTACGTTTACGTGAGTAAAATTACTGGTATAATCTAAACACAAAGTGAAAGACAGAACGACAGAACAGAATTGAAACGGTAGGCCAACTCACTGGAATTTAAATAACACAAGTTTTGATGTCATATACTCTGAAAAGGGCACCATCTATACAATGATTAAGCTCCCTGTGGTTTAGTCCAAGATATTAATCATACGCCTATGCTAGTACAGAACAATGAAGTTTTGGTAAAACCTCGGCTTGTTTCATTAATTTTGTTAGATGCTTTGGTCTTGTACGGGTTTGGAAAATGAATGAACTTGATTATACTGTGTCTTGTAGAGGGTTAGTCCTTTGTGAGGTAAACATAAGTGAGTTTAATCTTATGTCATTGTGCGTTTGGTATGAGTGATATTCTGTTTTTGTGTCTCGGATTAAATGAGTAAGGAGAATATATTTCCTGCTAGAAAGGGTAACCGTGACCCTGGAACGCGAAGAGCAGCTGAAGGAAAACAGAAAGGTTTTGGTCAGTAAAAGTCTGACATTCCTTCTCGATCCATCCTGAGGGGGAAAACATTTTTATTTCTCACCTAAAAAAAAAAAAAAAAAGGTGGACACATTTTCCTAAACATCTGAAGATAGCGTTACGAGTTATAAAAATAAATAACCAATGATGAATTATTTAAAGTATGGTTCATTCCTCAAAAGACTATCTCAGACACTAATCTGCATGTTGATTGTTACATGTTTTGCTGTATAGACTTTAAAAAAGAGTTTGAACTCTGATTTTATTGAAGTGAAACTTCTTTACGCACGCTTGACTTGGGGAGTAAGCTGGCGAACGCGTGACGTAAGCGTTACGAAAAGTGTGATCGGGCAAGGCGAACGGAAGTTAAGTGGGGGATATAAGCAAGAGACAGCAGTGCGCGCGCACATTTTCTTTCTCTCTTCCTCTCATAGCCAAAGATATCTGTCTAATTTTAATTCTAAAATTTATGTATCTTATTTCTCATACCATAAGCCTATTGTCTCGGTTTTACAATCAACCACAGTAATTACTGATGTATCCAATAATGAAAATGATGAATAAAAATAGAAGATCTATGCAAAAATATTAATTTACCAATGAAACCATGAAATAAATTTAAATATTTGTAGAAAATTAATATATGTATATGTGTATACATGTATATATTGTACACACATATATATATATATACACATACAGATGGAGCGAAAGAAGTTTCACTTCAGTCGTGTGGTCATAAGCACACTCGTTTTTTTTCAGTGTTCCTTCTCTGGGTAGTCAGCTAGGAGACTCTGGCCTCATCTAGTTCATTTTAACAAAAAAATGTACATGTAAAAGTGTTTTTAAAACCTATTTGCAAAATAAATATGTAGTATGGCCAACATCGTTGTTAGGTTGGCAGCACGGTAGCGAAAATGAAAAACAAACGACACTCTCTCGCGCACGCGCTCTGCTCTCGCCAGGTCTCCATTTTTGACACAATGTGAAAAATTTGTAAAAAATATATTAATAAAACCCCTACAAATATCATTTAATGTCAACACTAGCCCTGGATAGAAATAGCTGAATTACATTGGAGGACGTCTTTGCTCAGCAGTAGAAAAATATCTACAGGTTTACAGTAAGCAGGAAACTATACATAACATGTCTGGTCGTATTTGAGATATGCTATGGTTTAAAAGATAGACTGAAGGGAACCCGTTTAATGCTAGATGGTACTGCGCTAGAACAGAGCAAAGCTGTTAAGAAGAGTTTGGCCCCAGTTGTTGTTGTGTTGTTGTGCAGACGGCACAGTTGGTGCAGTGACTGAGACATTGGCTACTGCACTGCATGTCACGATGGCCGCTCGGAACAAATTTTTGTATAGCCTACAAATAATTTTTTCGGTTCTGGGTATCTTGGCAATATGAGTTTATATATTTGTGATCGCACCCACGATGCAGGAGTAAATTTTAAGTGTGGCTCGACGATTCCTTTTTTTAAGAAAAAAACACTTAAAAAAAATAACCGACATCACTAAAAAAAACCACTAAAAGGATCAAAATAACTTTAATTTCGGAAGTCGGTGTTTCTCGGTGTTATTTGTTTCTATTTCTCTTGACAATTCCAATTAACCCAAACACTGCTAGGATACATTGTTTTTTATTATGAAGTCCCCGTGTCTACCTTCTACCTTCTGGCTCCATCATCTGATCATTTCTATAGTACCTAATAGCCAAAGTGCATCTCATGACAATTCTAATAAGCCCAAACACGGCTAGGATACATTGATTAATTACAGAGTTCCGGTGCCTATTTTTCGGCTTCATCATCAGGTCACTTCGATGATACCATTTTCAACATAACTATTCCGAAATATTTATTTATTTACATTGTCATAGTCGCTCTATCTTCATTGTGAGTGAGAAGTTCTGTTGGCCATTTCTGGTCTTCTTTATCAGTTCCACTTCATCAAATGTTACTTATTGACTGTAAATGCTTAAGTTCTCGATGGAAATACCAAAATTACTATATCGTTGCCTAGAATATTTGAGGAGTTCCCTCGATTCCTCATGGATCCCATTATCAAAACTGGATTTTAAAAAACATTGAACCAATCCGCATATCCTCTAAAGGGAGAAAAAAGCAAATCGGTCCATAAACGACGGAGTTCTGAGGTAACAAACATAAATAAAAAAATACAATCGAATTGATAACCTCCTCCTTTTTAGAAGTCGGTTAAAAAAGTAGCGCTGGTCCCCCATAGTTGTGAAAAAAGTGTGTAGATATACAGTAACAAAATAAGACTTAAGCGAGAGTTAGTACTATACTTACAAACTTGAACCAGCATTTGACTCGTTACGAGAGGAAGTTTCGGAAAATCTGTCCTCCGTTCACCACAGCACTCTCCAAGGAGCATAACTGCCTAAATTCATGTTATAAGTTCAACGTTTCAGGCTGTACGTAATCTATAACTCAAGTCAACGAACTACTTAATATATAAAGTACACAAAATATTAGATTGAAACGCTTACGTACTTAAATAAAAATCTCTTAGACATACAATGAAAAAATAAAACATTTTATATTAAAGTGATAGAGATTTCTTACTTTATTTTTTAATAAAAATATTTGTAGTTAACGTTATCGAATAGCAGTTTTTATAATGTTGTTTTTATTGAGAAATCCTGAAAAAATTCTTAGGATATTTTTTCGATGAAAATATAGGACGAAAATAACTTGCTAATAAACCTACATTTTTCCTGTCAGCAAAAAACACTTAAGTAGCTAGACTTACCAGATTTCGGAGAAAAGCTTTCACAAAAAAATGTTATAGACAAGATCTGTATAGAAAACCATTCATTTGAGTTATGTATTTGGGAAAATCATCAAAAAATCTACGTTTTCGTTAATTTTTAGGGTTCTGTATCTTAAAAGGAAAAAACGGAACCCTTATCGGATCACTTTGTTGTCCGTCCGTCTATCTGTCTGTCTGTCTGTCAAGACCCTTTATTGTTTATTTATTATCCGGAACTCGTGGATGTATCAAGTTGAAATTTAAGCCATATACTCAAGTCTGCGGTCCCTTGAAATTGTGAAAAAATAAAACTTGTGAGTTAACGAACAAAAAAGATACGGCCGTTTATGTCGCAAAAAATGTATTTTTCGACACTCTCAAGTTAGTAAAGTTAAGTTACCATAGCCCTAGAACGCAAAGAGCAACTGAAATAATACAAGTAGTTTTTAGTCAGTAAAAATCTGACTCTCTCTCTCACTCCACCTAGAGCGGGAAAAGTTATTTGATAATTTACTTACCACTTAAAAATAGGGCCCATTGTATTAACAATTTTAGACTCGTTAATTGATTATGTAGCTTTAAGCAGTCATTTCTGTTATCTGTATTATTGGTAAAATTAATCTGAATTTTTATGAAAACCTAGATTTCTTGTATACAAATTTTATTATTTTAAGATGACTCATTCATAATTTGGATATGATACGCTATTGATTCGTTCTAGTAGGTATTGTGGTATAAATAGTCCATGTGGTGTTGCTTTCCGTGCATGATAGCATGATATGCCATTCCTATTTTTTTTTTTTTTCGGTTTGAAAATCATCTCATCAATACATATATTATATAGGTTTGATATGACATTCCCCGCTCTTGGGCGAAAGGAAGATAGTGTCAGGCTTTTACTGAAAAAAACCCACTCCTCGCCGTCGACGACTTGGGCTCGGTCCGGACGGTCGGACGGCGAGCCATCCATTGCTGCCGTCCGCAAGCCCGCGCCTACGGTGGCCGGAAATCGGGATCGAAATCCCGGCGGCGGTTGGGGCGTGAGGACCGTTGCCTCATGCGATCGGCTGCCTCCTTTGCTAGCATTATGAAACATTCCTATTACGGTCATGGTTTGGTACGATAAACTGTTGAAAAGGAAATCAAAGTTAACTTAACGCCGAAGAAACTTATAAAACACGGTGTCTAAAGGAAAACCTACATTTTAAATAAAAATTAAAAAGGGCGAAATATTAAGATGTTCAACCCTGGAGAGACAAATTAATTGTAAAAATTAATAAACATTCCAAAGAATTCCTTCAAACTAATCTTAAATTATAGCTCTGAATTATGACAAAAAAAAACTTCCTGAAAACATTTCTTAGAAATTCAATTATTTGATTTGATTCAATTAAAGTCCATTTTCTTCAGATTCAATTAAAATCTATTTTCTTCAGATTATTAGATAGAGGAAGGTCAAAAAGCCCAAAGGCAATTGACTAACAAATCCTATCACTGAATCCGAGATCTTCAAAGCGGTCTATCTATACAAATATCTTAAAGACATTTTGATTGAACTGTATACAGTTCGTTGTACGAAAAAACTCACTGTCACCCGTGGTTTCCCTCGTATTTTTAGGTTTTGTTTGTGTATTTATTTAAACTTTTTGTACAGAAATGGTACATAGGCGGATTTAATGCAACAAGGCATTGTCTTCCGGTCAACCTTAGTATAAAGAAAAACCAGGTAAGTGCGAGTCGGACTCGCGCACTGAGGGTTCCGTACAACAAACCTAAACCTATGAAAACAGTTTAATTCCCGAATTGAATTATGAAAATTATTCGAATCGCAAAAAAACAGTTTTCAGATTTTTCCTATACTTGTGCTATGAGACCTTGCTTCATGCCAAATTTCAGGATTCTAGGTCAACGGAAAGTACCCTACGTATTTTGATTCCTTTGAGAGTGAAAAAATACACGTTTTTTGCGACATAAACGGCCGTATGTTAACTCAGATGTTTGATTTTTTTTAACTCGATACATCCACGCGTTCCCGAGATAAAAGGTCTTGGCAGACAGACGAACGGACAACAAAGAGATCCTATAAGGGTTCCGTTTTTTCCTTTTGAGGTACGGAAACCTAAAAAGACTACACTGTGGTAGGTCGTCATCATCATCATCATCATTTCAGCTGAAAGACCTCTACTGTTGGACATAGGCAATTGGGAGAAATTGCCACAACGATTGGTCTTGTGTGTCTCGCATCCATCGGATTCGCGTCTTCTGGTACGTGGTCGCCACCCCAGAACCTTTCGGCCCCAATGACAATCTGTTCTGCGAGCAATATCCACTAACCACCGCCACTTAAGTTTGGCAATTCTTCGGGATTTGTCGGTGCAGCGTGGTAGTTGTGCACAATAAACAAACAATACCTCTTTGAAATATGTTTAGAATAAGTATCATTAAAAAATATAATAATTATGACCAAGACCAGACTAAGGTTAAGAGGCCTTCAAATAGTAATATACACCGATAAAAAATATACCATTTGCTAACAAGGTATTGGCCATTAACCTGATCACGCTTTTTCACATTTTATTTTACTACCTAGTTTTCTATTGTCCATTAGACTAGCAAGTACCTACGACTGCTGAACATACCGCCCTAAGTTCATTTCTTAGTTCAGGCAGTGTAATTGGGTACTTTCTTCAGGAATTTCTCAGCAACATCTGGATTTTTATTGTATTGGATTGTTCAACTCCAATGTGAGCGCTTACTTTGCATCATTAAGCTTGAACATAGCTTGGGAGTCAGTTAGATGCAAAAATCCCAGACTCGATGTGGATCGACCAATTTTCGACTTCAACTGCTCGTCATAGGCTTCTTCTAGGTTGATGCTTATGTCCAGCTATTGAAGTCTTTCGACGAAAATGATGATTATGATAAGTTTGAAAAACGTACGTGTCTCATATATAGCTCTGCTCACTTTCCTGGCGGAATAAAAAGCCGTCAGTAAATTACGTTCCATACCAAAAAAATTCTGTATTTTAAATGTAGGGTATATGGATAAACGTTACTATAGGTATGTGAAAATAAACTAGTTGTCAATCGGACTCGCAGTTTCATTTGCCGCTCCCGTTATTAGCGTAATCGCCCATTCACCTCCTCTCTAGGAGAGGGAATGGGCCGTAATCAACCACACGGGCCCAGTACGGGTTGGTGAATGCCACACGTCTTAGAATTTTTGGTTCTAGGACATGCCAGTTTCCTCACGATATTTCCCTTCACCGTTTTGAGATCAGTGGTGATGAAGTAAATTAGACAAAGAAATGCGCCTGGGTAGGTTTGAACCTACGACTTACAACTCGAAGTCTGAGTCGTTACCATTCGGCTACCACTGCTCCCGCTATTATATTTCATGAAATACAACCGGTGACGAACAACTCAATTCGTGTGGTTTAGATTGTAAGAATATAATAGAATAAAATCGTTTATTTCTGAGTACATGGTACATTAAGACCTTAATATTAGACGAATTCACTTAGACTAACGTAGGTGCCAGATAAACATGGAATAACGGTCATTGATCCTCCTACACTTGTTGACATTCATAATCAGCTGTCTTGAATTTACATATATTGTAATCCTTTACATGATCTAACAATAAAAAACATTTCGTTGTATGTTTTTTGGGTACCTACGCAGATATATTAGGAAAAGGTCAACGTACTTTATTCCACATTTATCTGATACCTTTCATCGTTTCAGCCGCAAGACGTCCACTGCTGGACATAGGCCTCCCCTAAGTGTCACCACAATGAACGGTCCTGTGCGTCTCGCATCCATCGGACTATACCTTTACCGGAGTCGAAATATTAAATGAGTATCTAATTTGCAAATTCACATAAAAACAACAACAACAACAACAATTTATTTACTCACAACTTTGTTAATGCAATATTAAGTAAAATTTAAAAAAAAATGGTGGCAGTTTTTAAATGAATCTGTTTAACTTTATGGACTACTTTATGGTTATTTTTATGCATAAATGATTAAAAATGTCTAATAATTTCATTATACAATACATTATTCTAGTTAATATGCATTAAAAAGTCTGCCAGGGTTTAAGAATTTGACCTATCACCTAAAAAGTGGCTCGCATAACAATATTTATTTTATCAGACGCGTGGAACAATTTTCTGTATATATAAAAGACAAAGTTCCGACTCACTCTCTGACTCATCCTCGCATATTTAGACTGAGAACGCTGAAATTTTACACGGAAACAAAATTCCAAATAAAACGGGTGCTTAAAGTTTATATGTAATTAGTTTTATTCATAAAATACAACTTACTGTAAACTCTAAATAAAAAAAACCTTAAGAACTAACTAGAGGTAATCTAAAGCAGGTCGTCAAAAAACTCCTCCGCATCGCTGTCGACTGGTAATGTACCCAAAAGGCTGGCCGCACGGGACGCTGTATGGCAATGCTTACCCTATGCCCATGGTAAAAGCCAGCCCTTGGGTCACGCGAGGTATCCTCAAGGCGTTGGAAAAGGTCTTTAAACAATATGTGGGTACTCGGACCCCACGATCCGACAGTTTCAACCCCTAACGCTTTTTTTTTCTGGAAAATCATCTTATGATATCCCCCGCTCTTGGGCGGAGCGAGAGATAGTGTCACACTTTTACTGACTAAAAACCCACTCCT
Organism: Mythimna pallens; assembly: GCA_961205895.1. Lineage (NCBI taxonomy): Eukaryota > Metazoa > Arthropoda > Insecta > Lepidoptera > Noctuidae > Mythimna > Mythimna pallens. The sequence continues at coordinate 7,812,852 of OY540831.1, read as the reverse complement.
GTTCCTTCGTTGCCTTTCGTACCAGGACCGAGTCTTCCTATCAGAATCAGAGCCTTGGCCCTAGTAGGCTTCAACCCTGCTGAGCCCCTACAGTTGCTGACGTCTACTTGAGGCGATTTGGGCTCGGTGCGGACGGTTACCGGACGGCGAGTTAACCATTGCTCGCCGTCCGCAAACCCGCGCCTACGGTGGCCGGAAATTGAGATGGTTCGAAAATATAATTAGTAGTTAAATGTTCTTTTTTTAAATGTAAATGTTAAGAAAATAAACAACTTATCTCCAACTCACTGTAGACTCATCAAAATCAATTAAATAAGACGAAGTTTCCTTACCGAAGCTCCATTTCTTTGTCTACAAAATACGTCTGATTCATGAAGACGACCCAGGCAGACAAGCTCGAGATTAGACCTTTAATTTATTACCTCAGGACGCTGGTAAAGTCGGAAACCGGGTTTCATTGTGTTCAAATTACAGTGACATGGAATTCTTGAGTGGTACAAGTTTCACCGCAAAGGGGATTTTAATAGGAACCACGAGTGAAATTTTGTTTGGTGAGGAATAATGTTCTACAGATTAAGAAAAGTATTCCTTTTTTTAACAGCCAGTTTTGTGAATTTCGGTCGGACATTTTTTTTATTTCGATACTGAAACTGTATCTATTTGAGGTTTTGCCAATTTAAATGATTTACAGAGTTCCGTACCACAAAAGGAAAAAACGGAAGCCTTATAGGATCACTTTGCTGTCCGTCCGTCTGTCTGTCTGTCTGTCAAGACTCTTTATCTCAGTAACGCGTGAAGGTATCGAATTTAAATTAAAAATATATACTCAGGTCTGCGGTTCTTTGAAGCTGTGAAAAAATCAAGCTTCCATGTTAACGAAAAAAAGATACGGCCGTTTATGTTGCAAAAAATGTATATTTTGACACTCTCAAGGAAATCAAAATTCATAGGGTACTTCCACTTTTAAGCAATGTCTCATAGCACAAGAATAGGAAAAAAACTGAAAACTGTAAATTAATAGTTAAGCCAAAAAAAAAATTGCGATTTGGAAAAATCTTTGTAACTCAATTTGGGAATTGAACTGTTTTCATAGGTAAGTTTCTACGGAACCCCCAGTGCGCTAGTCCGACACGCACTTGCCCGGTTTTTTAATATGGCAAGTCATCAAGAAACTTCTCCCGCTCTGGATGGAACGAAAGGGAGTGTCAGACTTTTACTGACTAAAACCCATCTGGGTTTCTTTAGGCTCCTACAATTTTGCTGATAGCTCTTTGAGGCGTGCTTCAACCAAGGCTAGATCCTTATTGGACGGCAAGCTACCCATTGCTCGTCACCATAATCCATCCATATTTTTTTCTTTCAATATATAATTTTTTCACACGATCAAGGTATAAAAGTACCGTATCACTTCGGAGTAGTTAAGCTGATGAAAATTATTTTTTTTAGGTTTTATAATCATCAAAAATCCTTTCCCAGTACCAAGAAAGGATTTGGAAGGAGCGAAAAAGAGTGTTAATTTTTTTACTGGCTAAAACTCACCCGTGTTTCTTCAGCTGCCCTTTTGTCCCAATTTCATCCAAACAATGCCGCAACCCAAAGCGGGTTATAAATAATAACGTAAGCTTTCATTTCAACATGATAGATTCCGTCACAACACAAACAGTATCGTCGGTCACAATCTTTACATAAAAGTGAAATACAACTCACTGATTAATCACGAAATCTCAGAAACTATAACACCCACAAACTTGAAATTTAGCAGGTAGGTTCCTTACAGGGTGTAGACATCTGTTAAGAACGGATTTTACGAAACTCTACCCCTAAGGGGGTAAAACAGGGGTTGCAAGTTTGTACCATTATCATCATCATTTCAGCCGAAAGACGTCCTGAGAGACGCTGGACATAGGTCTCCCCCAAATGTTGCCATAATGACCGGTCCTGTGCGTCTCGCATCCATCGGAATTCCGCGACTCTCACCAGGTCATCGATCCACCTCGTGGGAGGCCTTTCAACGCTGCGTCTTCCGGTACGTGGTCGCCATTCCAGAACTTTTCGTCCCCATCGACCATCTGTTATGTGAGCAATGTGCCCTGCCCACTGCCACTGGAAGTTTGTATGGAGAAACCTATTCACGCGGGCGAAGCCGCTGGCAGAAGCTAGTATGTTATATAAGTGACTTAAGTAGGTGCTTATCAAAAACAGTGGGACCAAGTCCTTTTCATTATTACGGTTCTTATTCCTCCATTCCTTAACACATTTTTGTATTTGTTAGTTGCCTGACCTCTCTTCTCGTGTCCGAGGAATCCTAATAAATGTAAATGTGATGTGGGGTATTCAATTACAACCCGTACTTGACACCTACAGCTTTTCTCGTAGGCTTCTTCATCTGTTTCGTGGTTTTAAAATGTTTTCGGAGAACTTTAATTCGGTTTTGAATGTTTGTTTGTTGGTTGGAAATCATCCAATGTCTTCTCACGCTCTAGGGCGGGGTGGCAGATCGTATCAGACGAAAATTGTTCTTTATTCTTTATTGTACACACAATTTTATACAGACAATAAAAATAGAACAGTTCAAAACTGGGTTTCCTTACAGCAAACAATATGAGTGAGAAATAAATTTAATTTTACATTTGAGGACACATAACTTTACATAACATACAACTATAAATATACACCAAAAAAGTAAACACATAAATTAAATCTAACTTAAAACTAAATATAAAATATACCTACTAAACAGATATGTGTACAGCACACTATACATAAACATAATATATACAATAAATAAATGCCTATAAACATAAATATTTATGGGTCATGTTGACTAAAAATGTCGACGATTATTGTTCCTAGAATAGCACATAGGTTACGTTTTATCATGGTATTCAGTTCTTTTAGGATAATTATTTACTATCATGCAGTCAAAGCCGATAGCAGCAAGTAGTAGCCAAATAAATATGATCCTATAATAACCTCGGGACGGATATTACTAGCTCATTACTGCGTCAGTTCTCTGAATCTGTAATTATGAAGTATGAGTAATTTCGGCCTAACAATTATAATCATTATGGTCCTTTAGTAGATACAGTAGGCTATGTGAATAGTGATATTCTATTTCAGTGGGATCTCTTTTTTTACCTAATTTAATTCAATCAGGTTTCGCATACTAACTTTTTAAATTAAAGAACTGCAGAGCCAATAAAAAAAGGACATGGTTAATAGGTAATATGAATCAAAAAAATATTAGTGGCTGAAGAGACGTCACGGCGTCCTCTACTTCCGCATCATGCTGGTCCTCACCGGTCTTGGTAAATTCGGGAGGATTCGTGCGGACTGCCTGAAGAACATAGTGGAGCATTCGGTGGAGATGTGCCCCCACCCTGCCCCTGACCTACCATCAACCCTCAATATCAGTTGAGCCAAGTAAAATTATTACATAATCTTACCATACCCGCATACCCATTTTTTGAGTGTGTAAGCTTTATGCGGTTGGTATTCCTTATTCGGTATATTCGCATATCGGTGCTTAAGTTGTTACACCACGTAAGTCGAAATCGGGAACTTTTCAGGAGACCAATTTAAAGTCTTTAGTAGCACGTAGCTTGGGGCCCAGCAGGGTCGAAGCCTACTGGCTGATTCTGAAAGGAAGACTCGACCCTGGTATGAAAGGCAACGAAGGAACAGGAGTAGGTTTTTAGTCAGTAAATGTCTAACACTATCCCACCCACTCCGCCCAAGAGCGGGGATGTTATTGGATGATTTTCCCACCGAAAAAAACACTAATAAGGTATAATTATGAAACAATTGCAACATAAATAATAAAATCTCTACGAACTTTTCTATAATACAACTTCCATCAATACTTACTATCAGGTGGGATCGCAGTCAAGTACTAGTTTATAAAGGGTAGCTCGGACTCCATCTTACAAATGTTGGCCTACATTAAACATTTTAACTTAATTTCAGGGTATTTCAATCTGCTGGTAAAAGCTGCTTCAGTTGTTGGATAAGCACTCTAAGTTGCAACACTAACAAAATTTCCGCTAACTCACTTTTCTTAGAGTATAAGCCATATAATTATGGTAATTTATTGCCATCGTTGTCGTTAGAGATAATGGGGATTTTCGGTTCTATAGTACACTGAACAAAAATCTTAAAACACTGTTCGACATTCAGTAGAAAGTTATTAAAAAAATCCGAACTTAATTCCCGTTAGTCTTATAATTTTTTTGAATACTCGTAAAATATAAATTATGCGAATGGTTTTATTTAATTCAATAAAAACACTTAATTTAGTTGACACTTCGCCTGACCCAAGGGCTGGCTTTTACTTCGGTCAGAGATTAATAGGGGGACCAGACAGTTGCAAACAAGCTTTCCAACCAAGGTGACTACACGGATTGAAACTAGCAATTCAATCCGTGGAGGCAGCAGTTGTAATTCATGACCTGCAACGCCCTTGGTTGGGAGGCGCTTTTTCCCAACTACCGAAGGTGTTATCGCGTGGTTTACAACCATGTAGCTGCAACACAAACCAAACCCATAAACCAAGGTGACCTTGGTTGGAACGCCAGTTTGCAACCGTCTGGTCGACCCTAATTTTGGGCACACTTCCAGTCGACAGCGATGCGGAGGAGTTTTATAACGCCATGTCTAGTGATATTTAGTTTCAAAATATAAATATAATATAATAAATCTATTAAGACACTGCATATTACACGTTAAGCACAACAATTAAAAACATCACAATATTTTTAAGACTAAACAACATTTAGTGCAATACAGTAGCCCTAGACCCCACACTAGGATACTCTGTGTCGTAGGATCTAGTTTTTTTCTTTCGACTTTCGTGACACATCATAAGTATACTAGTGGGTAGTTCACTAATGGTTGTTAGGTTACAAAAGTAATCAATATTTAAACTTAATTCATTAAGGGAATCATGCACAAATATAATTAAAAGGTGTGTGAAGAGTGTACATGTGTGTAAAAAGTGTAAATAGAAGTAGAGAGTGTGCAGTATAGAATGTATGTATGTGATAAAGTGCTGCGCTGGGGGAGTCATTTCAAGAGATTCATAGTAAGGGAATGAGAAGAGCTTCAGTCCGTGCATAGTCTCTAGACTATGCACGGACTGAAGCTCTTCTCATTCCCTATTCCTAGGTGATAGGCACTTGATAACTTTTATTTTACAAGTGCGCTTTGAGAAACCTACTATGTCCAGAATTTTATTGATCGTTTCATAAATGACGAAAAAAAGATTAAACTAACCTAACGCAATTATTATTAAACCAATACAGGCATTTTTTTGAAAGTGAAGCTGTCGCTCCAGGTAAAACAAGGGTATTCAGCTGTATCCACTTAGACTAGAAGCCGATCAAAAGCTAGTTGGGAAAGATAGTAGTGATCCAATCGCTCCTCAAAGAGATGTCAGAAAACCGTAGGAGCCCAGCGGTACCGATGGCCGCTAGCTAGGACCGCGGGGAATTTCTGAAAAGGAAACCCTTAGTCCTGGAAAGCAAAGGGCAACTGAAAGATACAGGTGTGGTAGCAGTAAAAATCTGACACGCCCTTACGCTCCACGCAGGGTGGGAGAAGTCATTGGATGATTTCCAAACCTAAAAAAAACTGGGCAAATGTTACTCGGACTCGCGCACTTAGGGTTTACAATTTATGACGTATTAAAAAAAAATTCGGTGGAAGTTTGCATGCTAATGTACATCATATATTTTTTTTAGTTTTATCATTCTCTTATTTCAGAAGTTACAGGGGGGGGGGGGGACACATTTTACCACTTTGGAAGTGTCTCTCGCGCAAACTATTCAGTTAAGAAAAAAAAAATTAGAAACCTCAATATCATTTTTAAAGATCTATCCATAGAAATCCCTCCACACGTATGGGCTTGACGAAAAAAAAAATTGAGTTTCATTTCTAAGTATGGGAAACACGCAAAATTTATTGTTTTTTTTTTCTCTTTTTGTGCGAAAATCTTAATGCGGTTCACAGAATATATCGACTTACCAAGTTTCAACAGTATAGTTCTTAAAGTTTCGATAAAAAGTGGCTGCGACAAACGGACGGAAAAACAAATAGACATGACGAATCCATAAGGGTTCCGTTTTTCGCCATTTAAAGAAAAAAAAAGAAAGAAAGAAAAATAATTTATTTGGCTACGGAACCCTAAATTAACGCCTAAATTTTAATCTATCCAGCCTAATTCATCACGCTGCTACCTGGGCAAAGGCCGTTCACTTTCCCAAAAGATTGTCATCCAAATATATTTTTTTATTTTAATTAGACACGATCAACAAGGTTTCATTAATAAACACACAAAACTCAACAATAATTACTTTGATGTCGACTGTACATTTTCATATTTAAATGTAGCACTTAACGCAATTGTACTGCGCAAATAAACACAGGCTGATCTTCAAACGCTTAGGTTTCCATCAAAGCTTTACAAGAGATTATTAGGTCACTGGCCTCTTTAGATTAAGCATGTTTAATTTTGTTGATAGAAACTGATTTCAGAAATAGGTATATTTAGGGTTCCGTACCTCAAAAGGAAAAAAACGGAACCCTTCTATATCACTTTGTTGTTCGTCCGTCTGTCTGTCAATACCCTTTATCTCGGAAACGCGTGAAGGTATCGTGTTGAAATAAAAACTATATACCCATCTCTGCGGTCCCTTGAAGCTGTGCAAATATCAAACTTCTGAGTTAGAACGAAGCTCAACGAAAAAAAGATACGGCCGTTTATGTCGCAAGAAACGTTTCGATACTGTCAAGGGAATCAAAATTCATAGGGTATTTTTTTTTCAATGTTATTCAAACAATCCCACGCGGAGTCCCGGCAACGGATCGATAGTTGTTTTTTAACTGACCGATACCGCCTGCCACTCCTCCTCGCTCTGGCCTGTACCAAGGCCCGGCACGAGAGATCGCCACCGCCAATTCACCGACCATGAGGACACGGTGTTACTCTGCCCAAGCGGGGCACACCTACACCGTGTCAAAGGGGTCTTCCCCTTATCGGCTACCCCTTACCGAGTAAATAATTATGTCGTGCCCATTTCTTTTTGAGGTCACGGTACCCTAAAAAATACAAAGTAAAGTAAAATCCAAAGAACAATTGATTCTTTATTCATGTACTTACAGTGAAGTATAAACAGTGGTATGAGTAAGTACGTAGGTGAAATTCAAGAACGTGACTATACATACCGACCGGTTGACTCTGAGTTCGTTTCCATAGCAACACAAATTAGTGGCGAAGGAGTTAGGAAGATTTGAGATTCTGAGAAATTGTTATCTGAATAATCTTTATATAAAGTTAGTATGTATATTTTTTTTCATTTATTACTATGAACAGATTTCTAAATAATTGATTTTAATCAGGCCTAAAAGACTAATAAGCAATTTAACTCTAACTTATTATTATACGTTAGCAGAACAGATGGTCGATGGGAACGAAAGATTCTGGAATGGCGACTACGTACCGGAAGACGCAGCGTTGGAAGGCCTTCCACAAGGTGGACCGATGACCTGGTGAGCGTCGCAGGTATCCGCTGGATACGGGACGCACGGAACCGGTCATTATGGCGACACTTGAGGGAGGCCTATGTCCAACAGTGGACGACGTGCAGTCCCAAACTAAGCAGAGCTTGTGGTATGAGTACTAGATAACTGATAAACATACTTATTTATTTTTAAATACCTACACAATATTGACAAATTACACCCCACATAATTACGTATGAATTTATATATTCTATTGTATGAATATTTTAGAGTAACACGAAAATAAATCGACTTCATTCCTTGTAACAAAATTATTCCCAACCCGGAAAAACGATGTTAAAAATCGAGACTCAAACATTTCTGCACGCGCTTATACAACGTTTCCTCGCTTTGTATTTGGATGATTATAAAAATACACCTTCGGGACATGTTCGTTAATCCTCGGAATATTCCGTCAAATTTAATCTCCGTGATTATATGAATATGCGCCATCCCTTAACTGAAAGGTCGACGTTAAGGCCCTTTACCCTAATTTATTCTGGGTACCTACTTCGGTACAGTATTAACCATATTTTCATTGTGAACAGAAATTTTAGCCGAGATAATAACTTATGTAGCTATACTGTGGCTACAAATAATAGATGTTGATAAATTTTAGTAGTTCCTCCAAAATATTTAGGCTAAAGTTTAAGATATTCTTGATACAGCATCGCTTGAAATAGACCGTGAAACAAGTACGGACAAAACCCTAAATTTATAACATCCAGCATGCTAATTCTGTATGTATACCCATGTTTTGACAAATTAAATTATCTTTGCCTTTATCTTTACCGTCTGTAATTTCAGGCGGTCGCCTCCTTCTGCGAAGCAGTAATGCTAGCAAAGGAGCAGGCCGCACGTGAACGCGCGAGGCAATAGCCCTCATGCCCCAGCCGCCGGGATTCACGGGCTTGCGAACGGCGAGCTATGGGCAGCTCGCCGTCCGACCGTCCGGTAACCATCTGGACCGAGCCCAAGTCGTCGACGGCGCGCAGTGTTCCACGCGCGCCTCAAGGAAATGTCAGCAACTGTAGGGGCCCAGCAGGGTCGAAGCCTACTGGGGCCAAGAATCTGATTCTGAAAGGAAGACTCGGCCCCGGTACGACAGGCAACGAAGGAACAGGTGATTTTCCCAACGAAAAAAAAGCCGTCAATAAATTGCTAAGATATTTCTTTATAGTGGCCGTGACATTAAAATTGCCCAGGAAATAAAAACTATGATACAAATTCGTAAAGTACAGGGTGATCAACACGAATGTATGTATGTAGTTAAGTTAGTAAGTAGTAATTAAAATATTAGCTAATTATACATTTTAGATACCAACATCTACCAAATACTCACCTCAACTTTTTGCATTCTTTATTAGGTAACCAAAAATCAGTCTCAAAAAATCTGTTTTTATTATTATCTATATCTTTATAAATGACTCCACCGAAAAACTCAACCCTCAAAACTGGGAATCATGATTAATTCGTAACTTAAAAAAACTTGTTGATAATTTTTAGGACGATAATCAATTCACATTGGAACTTTAGAATATACATTGGTTAATGTGACCAAATTGTAATACTTTAACTTAAAAAATTAAAAATCAAGCAACAGCAAAAAATGGTATCAAATAAAAAAAATGAAAAAGATTTATACAATATCGCAATTAGCGATAGCTAAGCTAGCGAAGCTATACCTAGTATGTGAGAGATTATAAATTAGATATTTATTGAATAAAGAAATTATAAAACCAATAAGAGTTGACACAGCAATCCAAACACATCCATAAATCTTAACAATCCCTATAACAGAACCCAGTTAATCCGTCAAACGATGGCAATTAATCCATAACCAAAGCGATAACTAATGGCAATACATATCGCAAATAAGCCAACACACTATATGAACACTACGAGGGATAATTACCCAAAATCAATCCTGACGATTGACAATTTTGGGGCGGTAAACCTTTGGGAGGAAACAAAATATCTTTGCGGGGGTAATAAACTATAGGGAAAAGCTTTATTAATCATCCTGGGGTTACGCACCGCTGATGCCTTTATAAGGATATAAGGGAATAAATAATTTCTCGATGTATTTTATGAAAAGATGCGGTCAAGGATAACGGTGAATGGCTGAGGAAGGATTGGACTTGATTCTTAAATAAACTAGATAATTCGAGTTTTTTTTTTTAACTTCACGCAAATCGGACTCAAGATCCTTGAAATACCAGAATGACTCCAAGACTTGGTTTTAGTATTAAAATGCAGCGTGAATGCTGACTAATAAATAGGTCTACATGAAATTGCCGTTTTTTAAAACGATTATTTTGAAATATTATATCTTTGGATAGACTCGGAATTCTGAGTTCAAATAAACTTAATATATTAAAGGTACGTTATACTTTTTAAACTACTTCAAAGAAAAGGAGGTTCTATGTTCGGATTTATGTATTTTTTTATGTATATTCACCGATTTTAAAAAATATTCTTTTCATTGAAAGGTTATGCTTTCGAATTGGTCGCATAGAAATATTGTTATGATCTGATAACGAACTTCGAAGATATGGAACGGAACTCCTCATAGGATCACAGCAGAACTGTCGTAACCAGTAAAATTACTTTGTTTATACGTCTAGTCGATAACTGACTGAAATAAGAGGGGAAGGAACATATATACAGGCAAGTGCGAGTGCGATAAACAGTTCAATTTCCGAATTGAGTTACGAAGATTTTTGTGACGTAACTAAAAATTTACAGTTTTCAGATTTTTTCCTATATTTGTGCTATGACACCTTGCTTCATACCAAATTACAGGATTATAGGTCAACGGGAAGTACTCTATAAATTTTGATTCCCTTGAGAGTGTCGTTTTTTGTAATAAGTAATCTCTGGAACTAATGAACTGATTCTGAAAATTCTTTCACCAGTAGACAGCTACATTGTTTCTGAATGAGAGACTATTTTAAATTGCGGATGTTGCGAAATTACTTTCTGCACAAATAGTAAAGTCGTCTCAATAACCCCTTTCTTTTACTTTATATAAATATATATGTATATATTATATTACATTATATATGTATGTTTATTTTGTATCTAGATATACTTTTGAAGTCTTATTTTCTTAATATTCTTCTATGCTTTTATGCACCTGCCACATTTTCTCTTCACCACCCTAGGTTGACTGGTAGAGAATGCCTAAGGCATTAAGTCCGCCTTTGTACTTTTGTGTTGCATGAAGTTTTAATAAATAAATAATAATATTTTTTACACCAAAAACGTTTGACGTGTAGCAAAGCAAGCACGGGTCAGCTAGCTAAGAATAATTTGGGAGTATTCAATTGTTAAATTTATTATTTAAATATTTAATCCACGACAACGCTCTTGAAATTGTACTACCCAGAGTAAAAAATTGCGAACCAGAGGACAATGTACTAACACAAGACTAATTAAAGGCCTATATTCATTGTTCCTACATTCTTCACATCGTTCTATTTAATCAAAAAGGTTAAAGGTAGCTCCGAACACTAAATTATTTATAACCCAAACTAATTTAAATACTGGAGCTTTGACATTTCACACATTCCTGCTTTTCAAACACGAAAATTAATATTCGAACTAATTTCAAATGAGTTTCTCTTTTGTGGGTTACACTACATCAGTTTTAAAACATTCCGTTGGTACATATTTGATCACCAGAAGACATAAAACTGACAGAACTAAACTAGTGTTACATAATAAACTAGCTTTTGCCCGCGATTTCGTCCGCGTAGAAGTCGAGAATGGTTCTAATAAGATTTTTATTTAGTTTTTTGAATTTCAATAAAATACTCGTACGTAACTCGTCTTCCATCAATTCTGTTAAAGATTGTTCATGCAATATTTGAAGTAGATTGGACCAAGGAATCACGTTGTCCCATACAATCATCTAATGACAAATCACGCTCTTGGGCGGAGCGAGAGATAGTGCCAGACTTTTACTGACTAAAACCCCACTCCTGTTCCTTCGTTGCCTTTCGTCCCAGGGCCCCGGGTTTCGTTTTCACACTACCCATGGCCCCAGTAGGCGTCGACCCTGCTGGGCCCCTACGATTTGCTGACATCACCCTGAGGCGCGCGTGGAACAATACGCGCCGTCGACTACTTGGGCTCGGTCCGGACAGTTACCAGACGGTCGGACGGCGAGCCACCCATTGCTCGCCGTCCGCAAGCCTGGACACACCTCCACCGTGTGCTCCACCGTGTCTTCCGGGCGGTCCACACAGTGGCGACACCCGGGCGTCGCTTCCGCACGAATTCGGTGCAGGAACTTCCCGAACTTCCCGTGTTCGGTGAGAACCTGCGTCATACGGAAGGTGAGGACGCCGTGAGTTCTTTCCAACCACGCCTCAAAGCGGGGACTTATCGCACTAATTGTGGCGTGCCCAAACCCCCCCCCCCCCACCCTTAGGGGTAGAATTTTGAAAAATTCTTTCTTTTCGGATGCCTACGGCGTCATACAAAGAATATACAGTCCAAGTTTCAATTCTTTACGATCAGCGTTTTAGGCTGTGCATTGATCCGTCAGTCATTAGAGACAAAACATTTTATAAGTATTGACAGATAGAAGAAAACAATTGGTTTCGAAATTACCTCGTCGTGTTGTGGTCTTTTTTCAAAATGGGAAATCATGAAACTTTTACTGCTTTAAACCCACATGTGGCAGATGTTCCTTGAGTTTCTATAAGTCGGTTACTGATTAGTGACTTTTTTTTTAAGTTGGGAAATTATCAAATAACTTTTCCCGCTCTGAGTGAAGCAAGAAGGCGTGTAACTTACTGATCAAAACGAGCCTGCTATCCTTTAGTTGTCTTTTGCGTCCCGAGCCAAGGTGACTCTTTCGTACAATTCTATTATATACAGGCATAGTTGTCTACACCTGAGTTGAGATTATTAATCTATCTCGCGAAATTGTAAATCACATGTACACTCTTTCGATAGTTTACAATTTCACGGTGACACATAAAATGTATAGCATATTCTCTCTATATCATATAAAGTTTCCACCGCTGGGATTCAGGCTTCCTATACATGAGAGTGCATGGGCCGTTATCAATCACGCGGGCCCAGTGCTGGTTGGTTGATGTCACATGTCTTCGAAGTTTTATTCTAGGACATGCCGGTTTTCTCAAGATGTTTTCCACCAGGCACCACTACCAGCATAGCTTACTGGTTTCGTCAGTTATTAGTGTAAACTATTGTTGTGTTTTACCAATATGCATTTCTCAGTGGCAGTCCATATTCTGAATTTGAAGCTAGCCAATTAGGTACACTAAACTAGGCTGTAACTGGTGAATAAAATAGCTCAATAAAAATCAATAGTCCTAACAGGAAAGCCTGAATGAAAAAAAGTAATGTTGAAGCTTTTTTTTTTAAATTTCGTAAATGTGAAGTACTATGGATCAATTTATTTTATTAGATTACAACATGTTTTGACATAAACGAGCATGGCAATTGAGAGTTTGTCATGCTCACTCAAATGTCTCGCTGATGGTGGCACGTGTTATTGGGTCATTCAGTTCCCATAAATGTGTTTGAGCTAACTGGGACTGATGCACGCTTCATACTCGTGAACGGGTGCCGTCAGTTGAGACTGGTCATCTCGTAACTGCCAGTGGCTTATTTCAATTTACATTTTTTTTTCAATATTTATTTACATCGTGCTCATATAATAGAAGCGAAAAAAAATGTAACCAAGATTTTCGTAACTCATTTATTAGTTATGTAAATTCCGCCAAGTCCGGTCCATAATCGGATGACCAGATGAACAGTGATGCGCCATTGGCGGACATCCCATTCATATGTAAAAAACGTTTTGAGAACATATTTATGTGTGTACAGCTAAAGAGTGGAATTTCTTTTTTTGTTAGTGTTTCCTGAAAGTTATAACCTTATAACCGGTCTTTAAGTCAAGAGTAAATAGGTTACTTCTAAGTAAGCGTGTTCCATTGTTGACCACCTCATCGTTTACCATCAGGTGAGATAGTGATTAAACGCAAGCCTATCCAAAATAAAAAGAATCAAGTGGATCAAATTCGATAAAATATCTTCACAGATGTTGCACAGAAACACAAACACAACAACTCCTCACTTAATAAACTGGAAGAAACAAATGAAATAAAAACACACACCATATTATTGTCGCAGTTCACTTTAGTATTCAGTACCGCTCCCCAGCTGTCGACGCCATTTAAAAAAACCAACTTGTTACAAATTAGTGTGCCTTCCTTTTCAGGCTACGTGTCTGTAGAAGAGAAACGAGCAAGCGGAGCGCAGCGAGAAAATAGTGTAGCGGTGTGTCCTTGTTCATGAAGTGGAGTTGTGCGAAGGCTTGGTGAAACAGTCGGGTGAAGTGTCAGAAATTTCGCAAGCCATTGGTTATTATTATCTTCCTGCTCTTCGCATTTTCTTCTTCTATTTTAAAAACATACCAACCGTCACGCATTCACTGACTTTTCTTTCATAGGTTATGTTCGTAACAGAACAAAACATGTCTGCATTTTCTGCTCCGCCTCGCTTTATAGTCCTGAATTACTTTTAAAAGGTTTCACCACCTGAGTCGACCGATCCTCCTGCTCCTACTTCTGTGTGGTTTAAAAAAAAAAATCACAAAGGGAATGGCAGGATCTGTGTGAAAATGTATCACTTGTTAAACAACACGTTTTAAAAGAAAAGTTTATCTGGTGGTTAGTTTTTAAAGTGAATTATTTGAAAAACTTGATTTTGTATATTGATAAACACAAATGAACATGACAAATCATGTTTTTGCCAATCGTTACTTGTCAACTAAAAATTTGTAAATTAATTTTTGGTGCACTGACAGGGCATCCATCAAAAGTATAAAACTAATTTTAGCCCCATTCTTTGTTAAATCGAAAACTTTAATCACATAGCTCGTCTCAATAGACACGCAGCCTAACAAGAAAAGCGGTGGAGCGTGGCTTCTTATAGCCATTTGTGGAGGCAAATGTGATCGTTTACCGTATAAGGTGAGGAGTTCTAAAGACGTAGCAGCTCATTAGTGTAGCGGTAAGTATGGCTGTACTATTACCGTGACCGAAATGGTTGTGAAGGTCGGGATAACTTTAAGTGGGGTTTTATGTACTGGGTAAGTATCTGAAGATTTAGATTTAAGGTATTTCGGTTCTACTTTTTAGACTACTTGGGGATTATTTAACCATTATTTTAAATTAAAAACAATTTATTTTGAACATAGATAGAACTAGAAAAATAAACACGCTTAACTACAATATATACACAATAATAATAATGTAATTTATTTCATCACCACTGCTCTCAAAACGGTGAAGGAAAACATCGTGAGGAAACGAATATTCTAGAACTAAAAATTCGAAGAAATGTGACATCCACCAACCCACACCGGGCCCGCGTGATGGATTACGACCCATTCACTCTCCTAGAGAGGAGGCCTGAGTCCCAGCAGTGGGAACATTATAAGGCCGACTATGCTATGCTATGCTATACACAATAACTTCTACCTAAAATATGTCGTCAAAAAATGAATTTTTTGTTTTGCCCAAAAGACTGGCGGCATAGCCACGTTGTATGTAGTATGCTTAATCTCTGACCGAGGTAAAAGCCAACCCTTTGGTCACGCGAAGTGTCAAGTAGCCGGTTGGATAATTCTTAAAAAAAATTGGATTATTTATATTGGATTTGGGATTATTTTAGACATGTGATTTTTATAATGAGAGGAGAATAAACAGATTAGATAGGGAGAGAAATAGAACAGTAAACAAAGTTAACAGTGTTTTGTACACTGTTTTCGAAGTTAATTAACCTGTCGAGACTTTTCGGTTTGGGTCGACTTCCAGTCGGAATCTATGCGGCTGAATACCGGTATTTTACATTCAGCGACTTCTCATTGGGTAGCACGGTACCCTTTTACAAGACTGCTGTTAGATTTTCTAAGGGCCGTTTCATATCGGAATGGCAGCGACGCGAAAAGGCAATTTTCAGCAGCGCACGGCCGCTTGACTGCTCTTGGCATCGCGTGCGGCTGCGCGCCGTTTTTGAACTTTCAAGCGGTACTGATTTTTGAAGGATGTAGATAGAGTTTAAAATTATTTCACTCGAAAATTGGTCGTCGCGTCGCTGCCAGCAGTAAAGCCATACACGGCTGCGAGCGGCCGCTGACAGACAGAACCACTAACAACGCACGCATGGCCGCTTGACTACTCGAGTCGACGCAGAAAGCTGCGCGCGCTTTTTGAACCTTTCAAATGACACTGGTTTTTTTAAGGATGTAGATAAAGTTTAAAATAATTTTACACTAAAAGTGCTTACCACGACGCTGCTATTTTGGTATGAATCGGCCCTAACCGTAACGATTGTCAAAGATCTTCAAATAACAGCCAGGATCATTGGCTTACCGTGCTTTCCGAGGCATGGAAAAATCTTAATCGAAATGTTAATTGGACATCCATTCGCAAACCGTCCTCGGTTAGCGTTGCCAGGTTTTGACAATTAACAATGAAAGAAAATCTGGCATAACAAATATTCAGAGCACATTGTACTTAATGAACATAATTTTTGCCATAGACTGTTATAATATGGCCTTGCCTATGTCGTAGCCCACGAAGTATGTAGGACACAGTGGAGCATACGGTAGAAGTGTGCCCCGCCTGGGCAGAGCACCGCCGCGTCCTCGTGGCGGCGATCGGCGGCAGTGTACTCTCGCGCCGTAAGTTTCTAGTCGGTAAAAGTCTGACACTATCTTACGCTTTGCCCAAGAGCGAGGATGCCATGGGCTGATTTTCTCACTGAAAAAAAAGCCCACGAAATATGTATGTCGTAGCCCACGAAATCATCAAAACACTGCCATAGTATTTGCTCACTTACCTCATCAAACAAGATTGAGGGCGAAAACTGGCTTATCACGAGAAAATACCTAGTAAATGAACACTACGAAATTGGCCATGACACCATCAAAACACTTCAACTGTTAGCTCATTTACCTCATATAGTAGTAACATAGCCAACGTAGTTCATGTTCACACAGCGAAAGGGCACCTAAGTCCATCCCCTGTCACATTCACGCAATTCCGGAGTTCCGGAGTTTCACCATTATGACAATTCCTGTTTCTATGACACGCCGGAAAAATCTAAAAATTCCATTATTTCACTACGTTTGAGCTGCATTCGTGATTTGTATCCGTGTTATCGAACTGCCTGTTTACTGAAGATCCTACTTGTTATTCAACAATTTATTCAAACTATTACGTTATTTTTATTCTTTTGTTTTGGAATTGGAGCTGAGGATGCTGTGATGGTATATCAATTATTTGTTTATTTCCAGCTAAATACTGGCCTTCTATTTACTTTCTTTCATTGTAAATCGTCGAGATAGAATATTAAACTTTTATGTACTAAAAACCCACCTGTATTTCTTTAGTTTTAATAATTTCGCATACTTTTGTATTTAAATGTTGCTATAAACATATTTTTGTTAAAAAAAAATGGCTGCGTATACAGGTGTCACAAACTCTAAAACAAATCCGAAAAACGACTATTACCTTACTTACGTCAGTGATAAAACAAAAAGCGGTCAAAAACCCAATAAATACAACGATATCAAACTAACAATGGAAGGAAATAAAGTCATAAATATTTCAGGGTTCAGCGAGCAAAAAACCATTTTAAACAGAATCGCTCCTCATAATACTTAAACAGGGGTTGTTCAAAAGTGTTGACAAAGCTAATAAAAAAGGTTCAGTACACATTTGTAAAATGGACGACACAACGTAGTCGGCCATTTTATATAATCTTTGTTTGCATAATCCTTTCATTTACGTTGTTAGATTAGTTAACGGTCGTTCAGGGAAGATTACATTATTTTTGTGTTATAAGCACATATCTGATTTTTGGAAGGTTTATTTTGCTACCCACTAACCGAAAAATCATAAAATTGACAATGAAGAGGACTATGCGTTATGGCGGAGCACTGCCGTGTTCTGGAGACGATCGGCTGCGGTGACCTCTCGCGTCTGGCCCTGGTTTAGCTCATGACTGAAGCGAGAGGGAATGAAAAGGGACACCTCCACCTACAAAGCATTATTACCATGAGGGAAAGGACACCCTGAGACTCGCGTGTCGGGCTTGGTCCTTACCGGACAGCCGGACAGCGAGCCAGCGGCCGGACGCAGTTGGTGCTCTGTTCCATGGGTTGCCGTCCGTAAACCCGCGCCTACGATAGCTGGTACAATCTCCGACTCCCAACACTGGGGGCGTCTCCGGCGGTCCACTCCTTAGCTACACGTACAATTAATTTGATTCCAAAAGATTTGTGTGTATATGTGGAATAATGCACCTACTTTTTAACCGACTTCAAAAACAAGGAGGAGGGTATTCAATTTGGCTGTATTTTTTTTTATCATTTTTTTTATGTTTGTTACCTCAGAACTCCGTCGTTTATGGACCGATTTGCAATTTCAAAATCCAGTTCTGATGATGGAATTCATGAGGAATCGGGGGAACTCCTCAAATATTATAGGCAACTATATAGTGATTTTGGTATTTTCATCGAGAACTTAAGCATTTACAGTCAAAAAGTAACATTTGATGAAGTGGAACTGATGAAAAAGACCAGAAATGGTCAACGGAACTTCACGAAATGGTTCTGAATAGTTACGTTGAAAATGGTATCACCGAAGTGATCTGATGATGATGATGATGGAGCCGGAAGGTAGGCACTGGAACTCCGTAATTAATCAATTTAACCTAGCCGTTTTTGGACTTTTTAGAATTGTCATAAGATGCACTTTAGCTATAAGGTACTATCGAACTGATCTGATTATGGAGCCGGAAGGTAGGCACAGGAATTCCGTAATTAATCAATGTATCCTAGCTGTGTTTGAGCTTATTAGAATTGTAATGAGATGCACTTTGGCTATAAGGTACTATCAAACTGATCTGGTGATGGAGCCGGAAGGTTGAAGGTAGACACAGGAACTTTATAATAAAACAATGTAACCTAGCAGTGTTTGGGTTAAATGGAATCGTCATGAGAAATAGGCACTCTGTTTATAAGTGTATCGCAACTAAAAAGAATAAAATAAAAAAAATTTACAAAAAAAAAAATATAACCGACTTCACTAAAAAAAAACAAACACAAAGGATCAAAATAACTTTAATTTCGGCAGTCAGTGTTAAATAAGAAACAAGCAATACCGAGAAACACCGACTCCCGTAGAACGGATGGTCGATGGGGCCGAAAGGTTCTAGAGTGGCGACCGCGCACCGGAAAACGCAGCGTTGGAAGGCCTCCCACAAGGTTGACCGACGACCTGGTGAGAGCCGCGGGAGTGCGGTGAATGCGAGATGCACATGATCGGTCGTTTTGGCGACGCTTGGGGAAGGCCTATGTCCGACAGTGGACGTCTTTCGGCTGAAATAATGATGATGATGATGATGATGATAGGTGGTATGATGTACATACTTTTGAAACTGAACATCTAATTACTTAATCGTTTCTCTCTATCTTTTATACCTTTTTTAACCTTTTAACCGCTTACGTTGGACAAACACTCTCGCGGTTATTCCACCAGGATTGCACATCTAACACCAAATACTGCACCTTGTCAGCTCGTCTGTCACCTATGGGGATTGAAGAGCTAAACGATTTTTTTTATTTTTTTAAGGATGGAAATCATCCAATGACTTCTCGCGCCCTGGGTGAAGCGGGACGACTTTTAGCGTATCAGACTTTTACTGACTAAAACCAATTCAATTACCCTACGTTCTAGGACTATGGGTTTCCTTTTCAGATAATCCCCACGGTGCTAGCTAGTGGGTATCGGCCCTTCTGGGACCCTACGGTTTGCTGACATCTTTTTGAGGAACGTGTGGATCATTACGCACTGTTGACGACTGGGCTCGATCCGGTCAATTAGCGGACGGTCGGATGGCGAGCTACCCATTGCTCGACGTCCGCAAGCCAGCGTCTACCGTGGCTGGTATTCGGCTAGGGTGAGAACCTTAGTTCCCTTACGCGTGCGGCCTCCTCCTTCGCTAGCATAACTGCTTCGCAGAAGCAGGCGACCGCCTGACATTCCTCCTCGCTCCGAACCATAGCTCGAATCAGGGCCCGACGCGAAAGGTCGCTGCCACCGCTTGCCACTATGAGGACATGGCGGTGTTCCGCCCAAGCGGGACACACCTCCACCGTTTCCTCCAAGTGGTCCACACAATGGTGACACCCGGGCGTTTCATCCGCCTGAATCCGATGCAGGAACCTCTCGAACTTGCCATGCCCAGTGAGGATCTGCGTTATGCCGAAGATGAGAATGTCGTGTTGTTGCTCCAGCCACTCCTCAAAGAGGGGACTAACCACCGTGATTATGGTGTGCCCAAGCTAAATGAGATGGAGTACCCAGTCGCCCTAGCGTGGACATGAAAACACTTATCGAACCGATCCAACGCAAGCGGTTAAAGGGTTAACTGTAAATACTTCAGGAACTACCATAAAGAAATTTGGAGGTATGCGGAACAGGGAGTAAAGTCCCGCAAACCTCCGTTGGAAAGGGAGGATCCTCCGGCCAGACGGGATGTTATGTCTGGTGGGCTACTGCCCGATAGATGATTTCGGGCTGTTCTATATCTTCCAATCGCGCGGAGAACTTTAATTGAGCGATGCAGGATTAGTTCTTATGTGACGCCATAAATGTCTCTACAGAAACATATTGTCTGTATCGAACCATTACTTTGTAACTAATAAAAATCTAATTCTACATAATATATATGACTATCATCAGATATTATCTATGGTTGTTAAATAAATCTATTCACAAGGGTACCGTGTTTAGTTAAATTTTATTATATTTTTATTTATTTCAAATAAAAAATCCATATTTTGTTAGTAGAGTATTTAAAATTATAATAATTAAATGACAAAACATAAACACATTACACTATATAACTACAATTAAATTACAAAATAAAAATCCACATTAATATTAAGTAAAGTATTCAAAAATTTAGTCATAGGTATATTCAATTAATTTTAATAAATAATTTAAGTCTACAAAAATAAAAAATAATTAGAATCTGTTGAGTTAATTTCATTATAATGAAATAATAAAAACTTAATGAAGTTTTATTTAAATATCTGTTTAAATAATAAAATCTGGTGGTAATAATAATAAAACAAATTGCAAAGAAAAAAATAATTGCAATATTCACTGTCAAAAATGGTCTCAATAATCAATAATGAATTTTTAATTTGCACAGATGGTCTGTGTCACGGTGACGCCATTCATGGCCATTGTCTAAACCTGTTTCAATAAAAAACAATGATAACTTTTTTTTTTAAAGAGAAACGTCCATTTAAACTAAAACGTCCTAAATAATATTCAAAATAAAATAAAATGATAATTATAGTATTTAACTTGATATCCGTTTGTGTTTATATGACATGACTGGATGATATGAACCAAGGTCGCTGAAATAGCCCGAAGAATTGCCAAACTTAAGTGGCAGTGGGCAGGGCACATTGCTGTCAATATTAATCACTATCAAATTATTTTCAAAATAGAAAACATAATATCGTACTCTGATTCACATGTACTCTGTAAACGTGACAATTTGAAATTTTGTTTTATGTATATTTCATATTAAAAAGCAGTGGTGGTCGAGTCGAAACAGCCGGGCCTCGACTTATAAGTTGTAGTTTGCGGGTACAAACCCAGCCAGGCGCATTACTTTGTGTAATTTATTTCATCACCACTGCTCTTAAAACGGTGAAGGAAAACATCGTGAGGATTCCGGCATGTCCTAGATCCAAAAATTCGAAGTCATGTGACATTCACCAACCCGCAGTGGGCCCGCGTAGTGTATTATGGCCCATTCCCTCTCTTAGAGAAGAGGCCTGAGTCCCAGCAGTGAGAACATTAAAAGCCTGATTATGCTATGCTTATGCTATACTATATTTCATATTTGTTAAATTTGGGCGTTTTATTTTTTTAGATAATGGGCATTACCCTTTCTAACCGACTTAAAAAAAAGGAAGAGGTTATCAATTCGGTTGTTTTTTTTTATCATCGTCATTTTTTTTTTACCTCTGAACTCCGTCGTTTATGAACCGATTTGCATAATTTTTTTCCCTTATAGGATATGCTTCCAGATTGGTCCCATTTTTTTCAAAATCCAGTTCTGATGATGGGATCCATGAGGAATCGAGGGAACTCCTCAAATGTTATAGGCAACCATATAGTGATTTTGGTATTTTCATCAAGGACTTTTAAGCATTTACGGTCAAAAAGTAACATTTGATGATGTATCATTGAAGTGATCTGATGATGACGATGGAGTCGGAAGGTAGGCACTGGAACTCCGTAATAGATCAATGTAACCTAGCCGTGTTTGGCCTTATTAGAATTGTCATGAGATGCACTTTGGCTATAAGTTACTATCGAACTGATCTGATGATGGAGCCGGAAGTTAGGCACAGGAGCTCCGTAATTAATCAATGTATCCTAGCCGTGTTTGGGCTTTATAGAATTGTCATGAGATGCACTTTGGCTATAAGGTACTATCAAACTGATCTGATGATGGAGCCGGAAAGTAGAAGGTGGACACAGGAACTTCATAATAAAATGAATATGTGAAATAAAAACTTAAAAAAAAAAAAACTAACCGACTTCACTAAAAAAAACACTAAAAGTATCAAAATAACATCACAATTCTAATAAGCTCAAACACGGCTAGGATACATTGATTAATTACGGAGTTCCAGTGCCTACCTTCCGGCTCCATCATCATCAGATCACTTCGATGATACCATTTTCAACATTACTATTCAGGACCAATTATTTATTTGTATTATCATAGTACTTAACTATATTCATTGTGATATCTATCAATGTATGGGTGAAGTTCAGTTGGCCATTTCTGGTTCTTCATCAGTTCCACTTCATCAAATGTAACTTTTTGACTGTAAAGGTTTAAGTTCTGAATGAAAATACCAAAATCACTATATAGTTGCCTAGAATATTAGAGGAGTTGCCTCCATTCCTCATGGATCCCATCATAAAAACTGGATTTTGAAAAAAAATGGGACTAATCTGGAAACATACCCTTTTAGAAAATAAAGAAAATTTGCAAATCGGTTAATAAATGATGGAGTTCTGAGGTAACAAACACAAAAAAAAAAAAAATAATAATAATGAAAAAAAAATACAACTGAATTGAGAAACTAATCCTTTTTTTGAATTCGGTTAAAAAAAATACAGTTTACGATTCTGAGACGTATCACGGTTTACTCATTATTGCAGGGTTATATAGCCTGTGTAAATTTTATTGCTATATAAACTATTGACACTTAACGTTACTCAAGTACTCGTCATTAATTTTGGCAAAAGAATGGAATGGTTAGTGTCTGTAAATTAAATTACCTAATTAATTTTATACGTTTTTTTTTTTTTTTTTGTATAAAATAAGTGTGATTAAGTATACACTAACATAATAATGAGATTTTTTTTTAAATTTCTATAAAAACGTAAAATTAATTTAATTGACCAATTATAAGTGTCTTCTAAAGGGAAAAATAAAACTACCTAGAAGTCTCATAACTAGTTACATCTTGTAGTATCGTTTTGTGTCATATAAGTGAAATAATAAGTTACGTTTCAACCGTTCCCAGTTTCAACGTATCATGTCAGACTCCAACGACGGGAACAGCTCCTCAAACCTTTGCAGCAGCCTTACAGTTCTTTGCAGCAGCACAATGTGCCATTTCAGAAGGATTGATACCAGAAGCCAATGTTACAAGTAAATATTTTAATCTCTTTTAATGTTCATATTTTAAATTATGCTCTATTCTTTCTTACTTCCGCAGTAGATTTAACTACAAAAGCCCTTGGTTTGGCTCTAGACAAGGGCGCATTTTATCCAGCGATAGCGTTCATCGAAATGCTTGATCATAAAAAACCATGTGATAATGAGCAGTGCTTGTTTTTTCCACACTTTTTGATTTTTGACAATTTGTATCTATGACAAAATTTCACTTGGTTTAAAAGCGTCTTGGCCAATCTTATTTGAGGTTAGCGCATTATCTTACTTGAGGGAAGTGAAGAAGTGGCGGCGAATAACGTGAAGTAGAGGCAATCCTCTCGCCTTGGCCACCTCAGAGATGTCTTTATGATTGACAGGGCCCACTAATGACCGACGCTATGACCGATGCAATGGCAGATAGGACTACGAGATTGTTTTAAAGAGTTGCCGTCTCCCTGGAAGGAAAAAGGTAACTGAAGGAACACGGATGGGTTGTAGTCAATAAAAATCTTCCACGCCCTTTCGCCCCACCCAAAACGGGGAAGGTATTTGATAATTTCCTACCCATGACAAAAAGTACAAAGTTTCTTCTTTTATTGTCCATGACATATTTACAATAAAACAAATCTAAGTAATTAATTTTTATGTTTTTCTGTAGTAGTTTTTTTATGTTTACCTAAATAAATAATAATAATAAATCGTTTTTTTGCGTAAGTAAGGTACAGAAGGTTTGACAATATAAATAAAAGTATTCTCATATTCTGCCTTTAATTTCGGCGTGCAAATATAAAACATAGTAGTTGAAATTAAATTAATTATTGATTAAAATCATGCACTCATTACACAGGTTTCCATTCCATTATTATTAAAATTGTATTGTTGAATTGAAAAAAAAAACAATATAACAATGAAAACTAATAAAAATAATAATCACAAATGTCAATAATAATCCTGTCAATTCCTAAATTGACATTATTATTATTGACACATCCTCAAGTATCCATAGTATTTCCTACATATTTCCATAATGTTTAAGTATTTTGTTCACCTCATTGCAGATTTTGAAACATTTGACTTCATAATAGTCGGAGCTGGGACAGCTGGTTGCGTTCTGGCAAACCGACTGAGTGCAGTGTCAAAATGGAAAATATTACTCATAGAAGCTGGAGGTGATGCACCAATAGAAGCAAATGTGAGTTTTAATATATCTGTCTAGCCTTGTCCCAACTTTTTCGGGGTTGGCTTCCAGTCTCACTGGATGCAGCCCCGAGCGCAGATTATAAACACGGTTGTACAACTTGAAAGACCTTGAAAAACGCTTAATTGTCGTATTGTAAACACAGGTGTACGCTATGTATTTGGCTAAAAATTTTGGTAAAAACGCTCAATTAGGTAATAATAATACTCCCCGTTCGTAGACGTAGCGTTGGAAGGCCTCCTACAAGGTGGACCGATGACTTGGTAACGGATGCGGGAGTCCGATGGATGCAAGACGCACGGGACCGTTCATTGTGGCGACACTTGGGGAGGCCTATGTCCAGCAGTGGACGTCTTTCGGCTGAAATGATGATGATGATGAATACCCCCTGTCGCGTGACGAGCGCATACATACATAAAGCGACTGCTTATACTAGAACCAAAAATTCGAAGACATGTGTCATCCAGCAACCCACACTGGGCCCGCGTGGTGGTTTACTGCCCATTCCATCTCCTAGAGAGGAGGCCTGAGTCCCAATAATCGGAACATCATAAGGCCGACTATGCTATGCTATGACTGCTTATCTGATCTCCACAACCAAATAAATGGACTCTGACGAAGAAGCTTTCATTGCACGAGTAGCGTGTGACGGCGTTTTGTATCGGCGTTTAGTGACAGGTTCACTAGAAGCGAGCAGCGGCAATTTGTAGCGTGTGGCGGCCACCGGCGTCAACCGTGCTCGGCGAATCCATATAACATGTATGAAACCTACAGTCTACACAATCATGCTGGTGGTGGCATTTTATGGTTGTGGGCGGTAGCCCGTGTACGGTGACCCTAAAATAAAACCAAATAGAATTTCCACGATTGACAGCTATCATGCAATAAAAAAAAATCTTTTCTTACATAAAAACTTAACATCATTATGTTAAGTCGATATAAGGCTGATTAGCTTTATATTGATCCCACTGGGGACTTAGGGCTCTCTGGGATACAGAATGGACCGTAATGCACCAAACGGGTTTAATGCCGAATGGTGAATGTTTTTTTGTTTTAGGACGTAGGTTTCTTCACGATATTTTTCTTCACCATTCTAACAGCAGTGGTGATTTGAAAAAAACCTTAAAGTAAAGCATCTGTTTAATCCCACAAACTACTACTCGTAAATTGGAGCTGTTATCACTGAGCCACCATGATCACAGCATGATCTTTGCTCTCACTCGTTTACTTACTTCCTACAAAAGAACGAGAATTGTAGGTTTTATAATATAAAAACATTTACTTTAGAAAAACAAAGTTGTAACCACTTTTTATTATTAAAAAGATAAAACTGTTAAACTCTGATAAGCTATTAATTATAAGTAATGCATTTTAGGTTCCAGGTCTGGACAAGGGCATGTTTAAAACGAAATATGATTGGGGTTACATAACTAACAATAATGGCGTATCTAACGGAGGAAATATAAACGGTTCTATTAATTGGCCACGAGGCAAAATGATAGGCGGAAGCAGTAACCTGAATGCCATGATCTATATGCAAGGAAATGATAAAGATTTTCAAAACTGGGTCGATCGTGGTAATCCTGAGTGGGCTGTAGGAGAAGTACGACGATGTTTCAAGAAAGCAGAAAGTTATCAAAACATGGAGCTGTTGAAAAATCCGGATATCAGAAACCATTACGGCCACGATGGACCTTTAGCTATAAACACGTTTAATAGCACTTATAGTCCTATTACCAACAGGCTTCTATCTGCGTGGCATGAAGTAGGTTTTAAGAATGTTCCAGACTTAAATGTGGCTAACATGTTAGGGTCAGGCATTTTAACTGCCACAGCTGCTGACGGAGAAAGACAAAGCCATAACAAAGCGTATTTAAACAATATACTGCATAGAACCAACTTGAAAATTATAAAAAAAAGTTTGGTGACAAAAGTTTTAATCAAAGCTAGATCTCAAAAAGCTTATGGTGTAGAAGTAGAACGTGATTTAAAGAAATTTATATTTAGGGCATCAAAGGAAGTTATATTAAGTGCAGGTGCTGTAAACTCTCCACAGCTCTTAATGCTCTCAGGAGTCGGCCCTAGAAAACATCTTTGTTCAAAGAAAATTCCAGTTATAGTTGATTCGCCAATGGTGGGGCAAAATCTCCAAGATCATTGTATGATTCCAGTTATAATATATGGTGATGAGCCTGGTGAACTGAACCAAGCTGATCAACAATTTAGTATCTTACAATATCTCTACAATCGTACTGGTATTTTGGCACAAAATAGTTTCGCAGATGTACTTGCATTTTTTTCTGATAAACCAAATGCTACTTACCCCGAGTTTCAATCGCATTTTTCAATATTATACAGGAACAGTTCCAATATAAAACAAGCCCTAACACAACGATTCAGGTACAAAGATCAGATAGCTAATCCAATAATTGAACTGAACAAATACCATGCAGTTTATATGCTTCTGTTCAATCTTCTACATCCATTTTCTACCGGAACAATTTCTTTAAATTCAAACAATCCAAAAGATTACCCAGTTATAAACATAAACTATTTCAAAGATCCCAGAGATTTAGAATTAGCAGCCACAGGTCTAAAAATGCTTACCAAAGTAGTTAACACTACTGCCTTTAGAGAAATCAAAGCATTTTTAGGAAGAATGGAATGGCCACCGTGTGATTCTTATGAACTAGATAGTAGAGATTACTGGAAATGTGTTTGTACACAGATGACAGTGACTGTATACCACCCTGTAGGAACATGCCGAATGGGGCCAAACCCAAAAACCTCAGTTGTGAGTTCTCGCTTGAAAGTCCATGGAGTGAATCGTCTCCGTGTGATAGACGCTAGTATAATGCCAACACTTACTAGTGGTAATACCAATGCACCAACCGGAATGGTTGGAGAAAGAGGTGCAGAATTTGTGCTACAGGACTACCAAATACTGTCATAAAATAACTGCCAGCTTGTTGAGACTTTTTAAACATTGTAATTTTTAATATTGAACTTCCCATGCAAAAATTTATTAGAAGAAATTACTTGTACAAATTTCAGTTGTAATAAAAAATATAATGAAAACTAATCTGAAGATTGTTTTAATCCAACATTTTAATAAAGTTCTAAAACAAGTAACATAAAAACACTATACTAATTAAAATTATTAACATATATTTTTAACTAATTAGGTACAACAAATTATTACAATGTTACCGCTAATGTGCGTGAATCAGTTAGAGTGGGAAAAAATATTTAAATTCTTAAATTAACTAGATAATCTGCAGACTAACGGCCAAACATATGGTTAAGTTGTAAAACAGGTTCTTTGCTTGAATAAAACATTCGAATTCGAAGAAATTATTTAATTTTAATTTATACTAATAATTATAATTTAAAATTTTATGACATTTTACGCGTGAAGCATTAATATGGTTTATGGGCATCCTGACACGGACAATTAAGATTAAAAGGCTAAGGCGGGCTTTTTTAATTATTAAAAAAAACGGAACCCTTATAGGATCACGTTGTTATCTGTCAGTCTGTCTGTCTGTCTGTCGATCAAGACCATTTATCTCGGGAACGTGTGGAGTTATCCAGTTCAAATTAAAACTATATACTCAGGTCTGCGTTCTCTTGAAGCTGTGAAAAAATCAAATTTGTAAGTTAACGAAAAACGCCGTTTATGTTGCAAAAAACGTATATTTCGAAACTCTCAAGGGAATCAAAATTCATAGGGTACTTCCCGTTGTCCTAGAATTCTGAAAATTGACATAAGTGTACGAAAAAATCTGAAAACTGTAATTTTGTAGTTACGTCACAAAAAAAAACTTTTTTGCGATTCGTAAAAATCTGTGAGTCCGACTCGCACTTGCCCGGTTTTTTTTTATAACCACCCAGAAGCAGGAGCCCCGCGGAGCAAGGCTCTGTCGAGCTAAAAAGTGTTTCACTTACTGTCTTCCGCGATTTAACGATGTAGCATTAGTTAATATGCAGATTAACTAGGTAAAATGGAGTTATCTGCTACTTTAAATCAAATTTCACACTTTTACGGGTTTTATTCAGTAATTCGCAGATTATCTAGTTAACGTATTCCGGATTCTAACGGCAACAGATACACTAAAGACAAATAATACTCCTAGCTAAAATATGGAGTCAAAAAATGCTGATACAGAAGAATTTTTTGGCGCTGTTTGTTTTAGTACTTTATTTATTTAACTTTCATTAAAAATAAAAATTAATAATAAAAAAACATTATAATTTCTTGTTTTTTTACTCCCCTTTCCTTTTGACTACATGCTATTGGGATGATCTTTTATCTGATATGATATATGATGAGAAGATCACCGAGCTTGAAGAGGAGTTGAGCAGGTTACGATGGAGTGTTGTGGGATTATCCGAAGTCCGATGACAGGGGGAGGACACGATATTCCTAAAATCTGGTAAAACAGGTGGTGTCGGGTTTATCGTCCACAAGACCCTTGTGAACAATGTGGTGAAGATCGAGAGCGTGTCTACCAGGGTGGCGAACCTTATACTCAAAATACCATCAAGATATTTGCTGAAGGTCATACAGGTTTACGCTCCGACCTCAACACACCCGAAAGGGCCGAAAGGTTTTGGAGTGGCAACCGCGTACCGGAAAACGCAGTGTTGGAAGGGGGGCTACAAGGTGGATCGATGACCTGGTGAAGGTTGCGGGAATCCGATGGATGCGAGACGGATGGTTTCCCAAGCATGGCTATGTTTCGTCGATTTCTTTTTAATTTTGTTGAATACAAAGTACAGGTGTTATTGACACCTTTTCAACACACAGGTATACAGCTATAACAAAACCTGATGTCTGTAATTTAATCTCTCGTAAGATACATTTACCTTTTCAAAGGTCGTAACGTCTTAAGAGGCAGCGCACAGTTTTAATCTGAACAAATAAACAAAGACTATATAAATCTCAACAGTAGAAGGTGAAGGTTGCATTGAAGGTGTATACATGATCTTTCTTAGATAAGATAAGATATACAAATACTGATAGTTTTCCTAAACCGTATATAATAAAGATTCGAGTAGTCATAGGTGTGAAACTGTTACACTAGCGTAACGTAACACAAGACATATTGTTGTGACAATTGAGGTACGATTTTATAGAGTTAATTTATTGATAAATCACCCGAAATTCTATTGAGACTAATAAAATATGTATGAATATGATTAGCATAAAATACATATCTATTTTTGCCATTCTCATGTCATGTGTTAACAATAAAGACATGCATATCTTCTACTAAGGCAGTGCACATACAATAGTCACAAAATGTGTTTTTGAGAACGTGATAATAAGAATTATTTTGTGAGTTATCATTATTATTTTCATTTAACGATACGGTTCCAAGTCTACGCGCAGCCTTACACCAATTATTTATGATAGCCGACTGTTTTTTTAGTTTATTCAAATTTTATCTACTGTTTTAAATAATAATGAACTTCTTTCGTTGTACATACAGGTGTTAATGATTATATAAAAACCAATTGCTTAAGGGATCAAATATCGAGTACGGTTGTTTCACACTATTCATTGGCATTGGTTGGTATGGAGTGGTAAGTGATAATATTTAATAAGATATTTAACTAACACTGATTTATTATATAGTTAATCATTAATGCTGTTCTTAGCTTAACACCTATTTTTTCGTTTAACTCTGTTAACACTTCTAAAGCAACCATCAAAAACTCTGACAGATTCAGCATGATCATCTTTCAAACCTTTGCCATACATTAGAATATTAATATATGCTAGTTACATTTAGTTCATGAGATGCAGCTCACTGACATACATACGGACTTATAGTGGAGTTAAGTAATAGAGTCCGGTTAATTACCCTTCAGGTACGGAATTCTGAAAACTTTTAACTATTTTTAAATTCTTAAATTTGTATAGCTTTATTAAAAATATTGTACCAATATTCACGTATTTGATATATTTCTAATTTTTAGTACCATATGAAGGGTAAGGTAAAACAGATTTGTCTGTTATATCCTTTACCTTACGTTATCATTGTGTGTCAACTATCTCTATTCTGTCTCTCTCTGTAGAACTTGCTTTGTATATTTGTTTATAACGATATTTTGATAACTTCATAATATACATTCCATTCTAAAGTTATATAAATAGAGTGCTCATATAAATAATATGATAAAACAGATTAGAAATACGAATTATTAATCTCAAAAGAAATTAAATTTAAATAATAGTTACTACTTGATATATATATCAGGATTATGAAAATAAATAAGTACTTAATATTTTTTTTTTAGAAATTACCAATGTTCAATCCATAATTTTAAAAATGTTCATGTAAATTTTCAGCTTTGTACATTATATTATACATAATATCTTCAGGTGGCGCATTAGATATGAATTCAGAGAAAAAACACAATTTTAAGCAGGCAAATGGAACTGTTTTAGACATTATTACAACTTGTTTCAGAACATTAGTACTTAAAATTATTAAAACAATTAATAGCTATGCCAAACATCAAAAATGGGTAATTTTTCCAGGACCTTTGTTAACAAAGTATGGTGAGACCGTACCAGCAGAAACTACAGAGCACATCTGATAAATGTATATTGGACCAGTGTTTAGCAAATTGATATTTAGATCTGGTAATTCTGTGCTACTAACACATACACGGTTTGAATGCCTCGATTTTGAAGCCGAGACTCTTCTCGAGCTCTTTACGGATGCTGCCAGAAATAAATTATTACGGTCAATTGTTTGAACTATCAAGATTAAAGAACAAGAGGCGAAGTAGTAATTAATTTGCATGTTACAAACATGGAAACCATTAGAAAAGTAGTTCCAGTTGTCTTTCTAGAAAAAGATCAACTATATTTTTGTATTCCGTGTTCACAGCAGTGCCATCACACCCAATTGCCACTAAAGAAAAATGAAATTCGGATTTATTTTCAAGAAACTCAATTATATTCTGCATTCCCAGAATCAATAAAAAGATGACCGATGTACTCAAAATCTGTTTCAAAATTATATTCTTATTAGTTATGGGTAACATATTGCTCCTAAGTTTTAGTGGATCACTAAACACATGGCACCGTAAATATTTCCGTGTTTTACTGATTTCGAAAAAAATATATAGCTTTGTATTTAAATATAGTAGTATATAAAATTTTAATTACGCATTTAATCGCCGTGTAAGTCTTTCAAGAAGGTACAAATAGCATATGTAAGACAAAAGTTTTCTTTTTTAATAATATTTTATTTTACTCAGAATCACTCCACCATATTATAATGGTCTTAAAATTCAGTGCACCAGTATAACACCAGCCTGAATAATGCATACAAATTATTACTATGGCAGGATATTGTGTTGCTAGGTTATTTTTTTCTACTAATCCAGATTGTGTTTATTTACACACGATTAGAGACAAAGAGTATTCTTCACTTATGCACATATTCTACATATTCTAGTCATAGGCTTGTTTCCGTTTTAGTTTAGCCGTTATGACCGAAACCAGTATGGGCGATTACTTCTTAATTAATTTGAGTTCTGTTTTTCGCATCTCTTTGTTATATTTGCATTTAATTTATATATATTTTTAAACTTATTAATTTGTCTATAGACTAAGACTAAGATTGTCTGGAATAAGTATTTTTATTATATTTTTTCTTATTTTACTAGTTACAATACATCATGTCTCACTCCAACGACAGGGGCAGCTCCTCAAACCTTCGCTTCAGCATTTCAGTTCTTTGCTGCAGCACAATGTTTGATTACGGAAGGTTTGATACCAGATGCTGAAATTCACAGTAAGCTAATTTTTAAAACTATATTTTCTTCTTTTATTTTGTGATGTGTTATGGTTACCCGTATTGAAGCGGTTTATTTTTACTTTGGATTTAAATAAAAGCCGCCATTTGACTTTGAACGATTATTAAAATAACCAAAAACGCATGATCTGGCCGGCTAACCGATTGGATTTTACGCAAAAAAAAAAAGTAAAATCAAACAAGTCATGAAATTTTTCTAGAAGCATTTGGCATAAGAGGTTAATGTACTGGGACTTTTCAAGTCATATCTTCAGCATAGGAAACAAATAAAGGAATTCAATAGAGTAAACATTACTATTGGATGAGTAGAGTTATGTATGGTGTCCCACAGGAAGTGTTTTGGGACCTCCTCTATTTACGTTATACTTAATGACCTGCCTAAGTCCACAGTACAATCGATAAGCCTCTTTGCCGATAACTGTGTTGTGACAATTGAGAGTAAAAATAGAGTGACATATAAATACAACATTCATAAATCACTAATTGTAATAATATAATGGCTAAATAAGTTAAAAATAAATTTGAACAAGAATAAAATTGTGTATTTTAGTCTACGCTCTCCGATATTAATTAACAATCTAGACATAAATTACAAAATAATAACATTGACGAAGTTAAAACGACAAAATTTCAAGGATAAATTATTGAAAAGAAGATAAACTAGAAGGCACATATCGAGAATACTAGCAAGAATATTAGTAACTCAGCAATCTCTCTGTACACACTGGCTGCAGTAGTTACTGTTGATGCTTTGTTCAGCATACAATGGTCTGGTAGAGCTTATTTTAAGATATGGCGTCATCTTTTGGGGTAATTCGACTTATAGGGAAGTAATTTTTAAAACTCAAAAGAGATGCATAAGAGCGATGTTCAAACTTAGAATAACTCAGAATTACAAGCCTTATTTCCAAAAATGCTTTATCTTAAAATTACCTTTTCTATCCTTCGCCTCAAGTCGGAGAAGGCAGGAGCGGACCTGATCGTTTGCCATAAACCACACCAGTTACGATTAGCTGTTCAAGGTTGTGGCCATTTTTCCTGGCTATGTGACCCAAAAAATCTAATACTCGAGGCATACAGATACCTTCCGTGTATATATTGGAAAACGCCATATTCTTAAGAACCAATCCTTATCTATTTTTCTCTAGTATGACAGATCGATTTCCTCGTAATAGTCGCGACAATGCTCAAATTGGTCAATATCAGCACAAAACTGCTCTTAAGCGTATATGTGTCTTTTGCGTGGCTCCAAAAATTTATAATAAATTATTTACTGATATAACCCATGAAAAGGAAGTTAAGAATTTCCTGGCAGATAAATTACAGATAAAGTAAACTAAAAAATGAGCTTTTTTTTTAATAAAAACTAATTACTTATTATTATTATTAACTAATTTATTATTTTTCATTAGCAGGACATACACAGACAGACAGGTTTTAATAATAATAATTGTACTCAAAATGGCAGTCTAGACTTATAATTTTATTTTGAATTGTATTAATATTATATATTTTATATAATGACTCGACTTCATGACACAATAGAATTATTTTATTATTTATGTTATTTCGGAAAATAATTGCATGCCATTGTCCAAGACAAACATGACGATTTAATTTGTATTTTAACATCTCTTGCAAGCTTTTTTTTTAGATGGGAAATCATCCAATCACTTATCCCGTTGTTGGGTAGAGCAGGAGGGCGGGTCAGACTTT
This sequence comes from Mythimna pallens, assembly GCA_961205895.1. NCBI lineage: Eukaryota > Metazoa > Arthropoda > Insecta > Lepidoptera > Noctuidae > Mythimna > Mythimna pallens. Next base: position 7,778,727 of record OY540831.1, on the reverse strand, counting down.
TACTGACTAAAACCCACTCCTGTTCATTCTTTGCCTTCGTTCCAGGGCCCCGGAATACACTTTCGCACAACCCAATCTTTTGCTTGTTGACAATTTATTTCGTGATATGTATTGTACTCATGTTTAAACTAATAAATGATTATCTTTTTTCCAAAATTATTTATTAGTTAATTAATATTTTATGATAACAATTTAAAGGGTTAACTTTTGACATCGGTAACATTATTATAAGTAAACTTATAAGACTTGAAATATTTATAGTATCTTTATTTTTACAGATTATGAAACTTTTGATTTCATAATTGTTGGAGCAGGGACTGCCGGCAGCGTACTGGCTAACCGTCTGAGTGCAGTACCAGACTGGAAAATATTACTTATCGAAGCTGGTGACGATGCACCAATTGAAGCTGATGTAAGTAAAAGTGTTATTAAATCACGAATTTTAATATTTCATGAATATTGTTTGTTGTATTGTTTACATTGGTAACATTTATGCAGTTCAAATCAAATGTAAAAGTACCTACAAGATTAATTAGTAATATTGCTGTGTATATAAATATAAAACTTGAAACTTAGACGTATTGATGATAATCCTATAAATTATTTCGTAATTATTAGCATAGCATAGACGGCCTTATAATGGTTCCCACTGTTGGGATTCAGGCTTCCTCTCTAGGAGAAGGAAGGGGCCGTAATCCACCACGCGGGCGCTAATGCGCCTGACTGGGTTTGGGGCAAAGTTTCAGGGCAGTGGGGGCCGTTACCACTCGGCCACCACTACCCTCGTAATTATTAATGATCATAAAGCTATAGCTGTCATTTTAAATTGATCTTTTATTGTAATAAGTTGTTTGTGTCGATTATTACAGAACTGTCAGTCATAGTCAGTATAACACACGCGTAAACATGTTTTTTAATTTCTTGTTATTTAAATAACTATGGCTTGTTTAACAAATACCAATACCTTTTATTTATCTTAGATTCCAGGTCTTTACCCTGCTTTGGGTAGATCAAGATTTGATTGGGCTTACAAGACCACCTATAATGGAATAACAAACGGAGCGAATATAAATGGGTCTATTAATTGGCCGCGAGGTAAAATGATTGGTGGCTCCAGTAACATGAATGCCATGATTTATGTACGAGGAAATGATCAAGATTATCAAAATTGGTACAACGCTGGTAACACAGAATGGAGTGTTGAAGAAGTACATCGATGTTTTAAGAAGGCGGAAAGTTATCAAAACCAAGATATGTTGAATAATCCAGAAATCAGGAACTACTACGGACATGATGGACCATTAGTGATAAACAAGTTCAATAGTACTTATAGGCCTGTTCATGAAAGGCTTCTATCTGCTTGGGACGAGATCGGTATTAAGAATGTGCCAGACTTAAACGTCGCGAACGTTTTAGGTTCAGGAATTTTGACAGCCACAGCGGCTAGCGGTGAAAGACAAAGTCATAATAAAGCATATTTGAACCCAGTACTGCACAGGAAAAACTTAAAGATTATCAAAAATAGTCTGGTGACAAAGGTGTTAATAGGAAGTTTTACCAAAATCGTTACTGGGGTAAAAGTGGAACGTGGTTCAAGAAAACATACCTATTTCGCAACCAAAGAAGTAATTCTTAGTGCAGGCGCTATTAACTCACCACAGCTTCTAATGTTGTCTGGTGTAGGCCCCGCTCAACATCTAAGATCAAAGAAGATTCCAGTTAAAGTTGATTCGCCAATGGTAGGACAAAATCTACAAGATCACTGTTTTATCCCTATAACGATCTATGCCAATGATCCAGGCGAACAAAATAAAGCTGAACAACAATTTGAAGCTATACAATATCTTTATAACCGTACAGGGTATTTGGCACAACCTAGAAACGCTGACATTCTAGCATTTTTCTCCGATAACCCGAATGCTACTTATCCTGATTTTCAATCTCATGTTTTAATTCTGTGGCAGAATAGTTCTGATATTGAAAGAAGCTTGAAATCTCAATTTCGTTTTAAAGACCAGGTAGCCAATCCAATCATCGAAATGAATAAAAACCATGCTCTGTACATACTTAATTTTAATCTCTTACATCCGTATTCAAAAGGAAATATTTCTTTAAATTCGAACAACCCAAAAGATTATCCAATCATTAATGCTAACTATTTCAATGATCCTAGGGATTTAGAGTCAGCAGCTACTGGCATTAAAATGCTTACCAAAGTAGTAAATACTACAGCTTTCAGAGTAATTAATGGCTCTTTAGGAAGAATGGAGTGGCCACCATGTAATCGATATGAATTAGACAGCATGGATTATTGGAAATGTATTTGTATAGAGATGACACTGACAGTATACCACCCTGTAGGAACATGTCATATGGGGTCAGATATAAAGACTTCAGTTGTGAATTCTCGGTTGAAAGTCCATGGACTCGACAAATTGCGGGTGATAGATGCTAGTGTAATGCCAACACTTACTAGTGGTAATACCAACGGTCCTACGGGAATGATTGCAGAAAGAGCAGTTGAGATAATTCTGGAAGACTACCAAAGGCGTAACATATCATAATATATGAAAATGCAAAATTCACAATACAGACTGAAGAACAGAAATTAAACTGCAAAAATGTGTTTTTTTTTTTTTGTAAAAAGAGGCTATTGGTACCACATAGCAATCACAAACAGTACGCAAGGAATATTTTCTAACGGGCAATCTGCTAAAATTAAATTCAAGTTTTTGGTCAACAGCATATTGATTTTATTCATATTTATTGCATTTTAATTTTTACACAAAGCTTACAGACTAGCATTAGTTTGTAAGCTAGTCTGTAAGCTTTTCATTAGAAAATTATTTTTTACTTAAGAAGAGAACACTATTCCTAAGTAAAAAAAAATTTTTTCAAATCAGGCGATATAAGTTATGCAATATAAGTCAAGATAATTTATAATATTGGAAGGATTGGAGGAATATTATATTATAGTATACCAAATTAAGTAGCTGTACCGAGTCATGCAATATCAACATAATCTTCATATAAAGTATGCTTGCTTAATGTCTTCATTTTCAGCTGTTTTTCATTTTGTCATCTGTCCAAAATAAAAGTTTGAACTGTTTTATTTTTCTACTTCTTACCAGGTCAGGTTATAATCTGTAGACAGCATTACAGCATAATTATAGCTTTCTGTCAATATCCTTTTTCAATAAATCAAAATTGGTCAAAACGCTAAACAGTGGTTTTTCTACAACTAGTATATAAGCCCAAGGCTAAAACGACAGTACATATTAGATTTCCATTTTGGAAACACTCAAAATTATGCACTGCATGTTTCGGTTTGTTCCCCAGAAGTTTCTATAGGATTCTACTGTTCTTTTTTTCCCACCGGGTTCATGTTTTTTTTAATAGTATTTTAAATGTACCTATATCGATTTCCAACGGGTCAATGAGATTTATCCCAAGTACAGTCAGTAAAAACCTGCCATCGTTAGTTCAATATTGCCTTGGACCAAGAGAATTTTTGAAAGATTTTCTATGACCCTGGAACGATAGGCAAAGAAGAAACATGGGTGTCGTTTTAATCAATAAAAGTCTTGCACATCCTTTTACTTTGCCTTAGAGTGGGAGAAGTCATTGGATGATCTCCCACATAAAAAAAGTTAAAGACGAAGTCTGTGCTCATAGGTCAAAATGGGTAGAGCAAAGTGCCTTTAAATAGTTATTTTATGGACCAGTTTTTTCTATTCGGCATGTTATTTCTTGCCTGGCCTTGAAAGAGACTACTTGGCCCAAATGGGTCTTGAAAATATTATACATTACTTCCACCCACACAAATATATGTTCCTTGTAGAGCTGTTGGTCATGACCTTGGTCTTCAACATGTTCGTCTTAAGCCAAAGCTGAAGGCTCGCTTCTTTTGTTACATTGAAATAGAAACAAAAAAAGACAACATTTTATTTGAGAGAAGTATGTACATCTTCTTTTTCCTGTAAAATCACAATATAATCTAGTTTAACGCCCGGAAATGGAGGTAAGAACACGGTGGAGTTCAGAGTACAGTGGAGGTCTGTTTTGCTTGGGCAGAGCACCACCGTGTCCTCGATAGGTGCTCGGTGGCGGCGACTTCTTGCATCAGGCCTTGGTTCAGTCCAAGATTGGGAGCTTCCTTTTGCAAAGCAGTAATGCGAGTGCAGAAAGTAACGGAAAGCGTGAAGGAGAGGCAATCTTCACGTTCTGTTTGCAACAGCAGACACCTTCGGTGTCTGAATTCGCAGGGCGATTATCGGCTATGAAAGGTGTAGGGTTGCGAATGACAGTCAATGAGTAGCTCGCTGTTTGACCAATCTGGAGTGACGTTGGCGTTGTGTTTCATGTGTGCATTAAAGAAATCGCGCAGAAAAACAATCTGACTTGCTACCGAAAATATTACTATTCAAATTATTTAATAAAAAGAATAAGATTTATTTTGTAAACTATAATTTTCTTTTCAGTGAACGTACTTGTCCTAAGTCTACGCACAGCCTTAGATCAATTTATTTACGATAATTGACAGTTTCTTTAGTGTGTTCAAATTTTATCTACTTTAAATATTAATGAAGTTCTTTCGTTGTACTCGTACATACGGTTGTTTAATTACTATTTAGAAACGAATTACATATCGAATAAATGGATCAAGTATCGGGTACCGTTATTTCACATTATTCATCAACGTTTGTTGGAGAATGGAGTGGTAAGTGATAGTAGTTAATGACATATTTATCTAGCATTGATTTAATATAAAGTTGATCATGAATTCTGTTATTGGGTTAACACTATTCCTTTAACTTTGTCAAAAGTTATAAAATATTCCTGTAATTATATTCTTGTCCCATGTTACTTGAAGTCAACGCAATACGTTTTATTTTTCAATTCTCTCCCTTCGAAATACCATTTTTGTTTCAAAAATGTAATATTTTATGCCGCTTTGTGAAAATTATAACTGTCTATTATAATATTTTCTTATAATAAAAAATTCATTATGGTCTTGCTCGGTTTTGAACCCGCAGCCTCATGCATAAGAAGCGGTTGCTATAATCATTGGGCTATCACAAAATATTTGCTAGTGTGAAGGTCCCTATACATACATACGGACGTACAGTGGAGGTTAAGTAATAGAATTCTATTAGTTACCCTTAGATACGAAACTCTGAAAACTTTTAACTATATTTAAATGTTCTATAAATTATCTTCAAATTATTCTTAGTATCTTTAAATTCATAAATACTAATATTTAGTTAATCCGCATTAAATATTGCTACGTACATGTTAATATATTACTGGGGCAGTCGTCCATACTTCAATTTAAAAATTTCCTTTGCGTAGCTTAAACAAAAATATTGTAATATTATTCACGTCTTTGATACTCATACGAGTATCAACTCCTGACTTTTAGTGCCATAAACTGAAAGGTAAGGTCAATCATGTCTGTCTGTCCTTCACCTTGCAATATCATTGTGTGCCAACTGACTATCTGTATTATATCTATCAACTTGTTTTGCATGCTTGTTTACACTGTTTTTTTTTTTTTTTTGAAATGGAAGGATCCTCCGCCCAAACGGGTGTTATGTCTGGAGAGCAACTGCCCGATAAATGACTTTGGATTGTTCTGTATGATCCAATTGCGAGGAGAAATTTAATTGCGCGATGCAGGATTAGTTCTTATGTGACGCCATAGATGTCGCTACAAAAGAAATATCGTTTGCAGTATAAAGTATTGTATTTTAATTTTATTTTTTTACAAGCTACAACGAGTCGTGTCTGACTCCAACGACGGGAGCAGCTCCTCTAACTTTTGCAACAGCCTTACAGTTCTTTGCAGCGGCGCAATGTCTTGTACCAGAAAAATCGATACCAGATTCTGATGTTAAAGGTAACTTTCTCGTTTTCAAACGTTACAATGTTATTTGCCACAATTTACCTTGAGCAATTGTTTTAAGTCCTAATTTATGAAAGTAAATGTTGGGAGTAGCAAAAAAGATGATGGGTAACTCTTTTTTTGTTGCAGATTTTGAAAAGTTTGATTTTATAATAGTCGGAGCAGGAACAGCTGGTTGCGTTTTAGCAAACCGATTGAGCTCTGTACCAGAATGGAATATACTACTCATTGAAGCGGGTGACGACGCACCAGTGGAAGCAAATGTAAGTACATATTAAGATGAATATGTAGTTAGTAGTAATTTTAACCTTGATTACACTAATGTGATAAATCTTAGATTCCAGATCATGATAAATTCATTTATAGATCAAAATACGATTGGAATTATCTGACTGCTAAAAATGGTATAACAAACGGAGCTAATATAGGCGAGTCAATTTTTTGGACACGCGGAAAAATGTTGGGTGGTTGCAGTAACATTAATGCTATGGTTTACATACAAGGAAATGATCACGATTTCCAAAATTGGGTTGATCTCGGTAATGCAGAGTGGAGTGTTGCAGAAGTACGTCGATGTTTTAAGAAAGCAGAAAGTTTACAAGATATGAATTTGTTGAAAAATCCTGAAATTAAAGACCATTACGGTCTTAATGGACCATTGGTTATAAACTCGTCTAATAGTACATATAGACCTTTAACCCAACAAATTCTTTCTGCTTGGAATGAAATCGGATTTAAGAATGTTCCAGATCTAAATGTCGTAAATGTTATGGGTTCAGGTATTACAAGAAACACGATTGCTAATGGAGAAAGACAAAGCCATAGTAAGGCGTATTTAATCCCAGTCCTGCATAGAAAAAACTTAAAAATTGTTGAGAATAGTTTTGTGACAAAAGTGTTAATAAATTCTTCATCCAAAATCGCTTTTGGGGTTGAAGTTGAACGTAATTCAACAAAATTCACATTTCTAGCGAGAAAAGAAGTAATTTTAAGCGCAGGTGCTATAAACTCCCCACAGCTTTTAATGCTCTCTGGAGTGGGCCCAAAACAACATCTTTGTTCAAAGAATATTAAAGCAATAGTTGACTCACCATTGGTAGGAAAAAATCTACAAGATCATTGTTTAATACCTATAATAATTTATGGTGATAAGCCTGGTGACGAGGATCCAGCAGAACGTCAGTTTGATGCTATACGTTACCTTTACAATCGTACTGGGTATTTGGCGCAACATACTTTCGCCGACATTGTAGCATTTTTTTCTGATAACTCAAATGCTACGTACCCCGACTTTCAAACTCATCTTTTAATATTATGGAGAAACAGTTTAATTGTTTCATCATTCTTAAAAGAACGATTAAGGTTCAAAGATCATTTAGCGGATCCTATTATTGAACAGAACAAAAAACATGCAATTTATTTGCATGCATTCAATCTTCTTCATCCGCATTCCAGGGGAAACATTTCTTTGTATTCAAACAACCCTAAGGACTACCCAATTATTCATGCAAACTATTTTATTGATACTAGAGATTTGGATAAAATAATAAAAGGTATCAAAATGCTTACCAAAGTGGTTAACTCGTCACCTTTCAGAGCAATCAACGCATTTTTAGGACGGATGGAGTGGCCACCATGTGACAAATTTGAACTAGATAGCGTAGATTACTGGAAATGTGTTTGTAAAGAGATGGTTGTTTCCATATCCCACCCTGTAGGAACCTGCCAGATGGGGCCAAACGCAAAAACCTCAGTTGTGAGTCCTCGGTTGAAAGTTCACGGAGTTGCTAATCTCCGTGTAATAGACGCCAGTATAATGCCTACACTTACTAGTGGTAATACCAACGCACCAACCGGAATGATTGGTGAAAGGGGTGCAGAATTGGTGTTAGAGGACTACAATAAACTGTGAGAATAATACATGCACTTTTCTTGTATCCCCAGTATTCACTACTTATTGTAATAAATAATTTCACTTAAAATCTGTGTTTTATATTTTAAAACCATTACCATTCTATATGAATCAGATCTAGATTGTTTTATTTTTATCCACATCATCAATTTATGACCCTGCGATTCAGTTAAATATAGATGGACTAAATCCAACATAGACTTTCTTTTCGGTGGAAAATTCATCCAATGACATCCCCCGCTCATGGGAGGAGCAGGAGGGTGTGTCAGACTTTTACTGACTAAAAACCCACTCCCGTTCCTTCGTTGCCTTTCATATTAGGGCCGAGTCTTTCTTTTAGAAGCAAACCCATGGCCCTAGACCCCCAGTAGGCTTCAACCCTGCTGGGCCCCTACGGTTTGCTGACATCTCCTTGAGCCGCGCATGGAACAATATGCACAGTCAACGACTTGGACTCGGTCCGAACGATAACCGGACGGTCGGACGGCGAGCTGTCTGTGCCAGTCATTACTTACATACTGTATAAGTGTATGGGGAGTTGCACTCCAGCCTATCCTTATAGACCTTAAACGAGCACAAAGGGCAGTCCTGAAGGTCATGACCTCCAAACCCTTCAGGTATCCTACAGTCAGTCTATTTAGAGACTGTAAAGTTGTGTCTGTTAGGCAGTTCTTCGTACTTCATATAATTATGCGTAAACACATGTCGCTGAAGTACGACGCCAGTATTCGAGATAAGCGCCAACGCTATAGGGTATGCCCTACTCCAATCTGAAGGACGGCACTTGCTCGGAAACAATTCTACGGTATCGGAAGCCACTTATATAATAAAATTAACAAATATTGCTCTATTTATAGCTCTAAATTAAAGAGAAAGGTTTATGACTGGTTACTGTTGCAGAGTTATAATGAAACAGGTTTATGACTGGTTACTGTTGCAGAGTTATAACGAAATAGAAGAGCTCTTGAGGATCTCAGTAATACACGACATACACATGAACACTCTGTGCACAAACGTTACACTACTTCACAAAGTCACACAACATCAGATGCACCAGACTTGCATAAATGAAAGCTCAATTTTGATTATTGCCGTTTGGCTTTTGGCTTTGGAGCTTTTTGCCTTATGATATTCTTTTAATGTAAAATAGCGTGAGAATTTTGGTACCTATAACACAAGTTAAATCTTTCCTTGGGTACCAGATTCATTACAAATACTTTCTTGTTACTTCTGACTTTAATTGTTCTTGTTCTCTACTATCTGTTTGTTGTGTGTTATTTGTAAGTGTCTGAGTGTACAAAAACATTTTTTGTTTCAATAAATTATTATTATTTATTTTAGCTACGCATTGCTCGCAGTCCGCAAGCCAGCGTCTACGGTGGCTGGAAATCGGGATCGGGATCCCTGTGGCTGGGGTGTGAGGGCCGTTCAATCGCGCGTGCGGCCGCCTCCTTTGATAGCATTACTGATTTGCAGAAGGAAGCGACAGCCTGCCACTCCTCCTCGCTCCGGACCATGGCAACTCTGTTCTTAGCTTAACACTATGACTAAATCTTGTTGTTTTTTAAAAGTCCTAAAGCAACCACCAAAAACTCGACAGATTCAGCATGATTAAATGATTATCTTATAGCGTTATGCCTTGCGTTTTTTAAAATGACTAACAAACCCATTTATTTAATGGTATTTATATACCTTTGAACTTTATAGTTCAAATAAAATTTGTATTAAAAGTACCTTATTTTTTATTATTTTTTTTTTTATTAGTTAATAATTAGTTTTTTTGTGTTTTATATTTCCTATAATATTGAAGTATTTATAACCATATAACCTAATAAAAAAGTGTTTATTTATAATAGGTGTTCCGACGTGGAAACCTTACATTTCATAGAGTAAACAATGTCAGTATACCTACGACTTTTCTCTAACAAACAACCTCTGTGTTATTGGTTTAATTGCTTTCGTTTAGTGTCCATTGTAGACTGGACCTGGGTACTGCATCGACTGTACATCGCTCGGATCAATTGCACATACTTTCTAGGCCCACCTTTCTCCTTAAGGGCCCACCATAGAACCTCACGAGGAAATAGTTATTTGTGCAACAAGAGAGCAAAGTTGTTTTTTGCTGCGAGTGCTAATTTTGAGTCCCGAGCAAGCGAATGATTCTAAAGTAGAATCCTGAGCGAGGGGAGGGATTCAAAGGCACGAGATGCAAAAAGTTTTGCTCTCGTGTTACACACATAATTTTTCACTTCAGCAGCGCGAACACATATTACTTGGGAAATAAAATAATTAACAGTAATAGATTTAATAATGACTATTTACTAGCTGTCCTGGCGAACTTCGTACCGCCAATAGTAAGGATAACGCCATCTAATGGCAGCATAAATAACCATTTTATAATGACATTTTAATTAGAGATGGCGTTGTATTCGATTTTTTTTTTCGTAAGTTTTTCCATAATTTCTAACCGTTTAAACCTTCCCTGGACTATCACGAATATTACAAGACCAAAATTAGCCAAATCGGTCCAGCCGTTCTCGAGTTTTAGCGAGACTAACGAACAGCTATTTATTTATATATATATAGATTACGCATTTCCGGACGTGTTTTTCTTTGTGGTAGAATTTCAAAATCGGAATGAACTTCGAAATGGCATGTTTCTCTCTCTCTTTTTTATAAGGGCGAGAAAGAGACAGAGTACAGTGCAGTTGGAATGTTTCGGATTGTATGGCTAAAAAAAATTAAAAAATTAAAAAGTTACTTTGTCTCACGCAGTGAGCAAAATCGAGTTTTGCTCACTATTTTCAAGCAGCAAAACCTACTTGTTTGAGCTGCTGTGGTGAAAAACATATTAACTTGTCTCACTAGTAAACCAGTTTACTCCTGATTACCCGTAAGCTAGCTTTAACTGCAGGCATTCGATTAGTCAACGCAGGATTAGAACAACAATAGTGATACCTACAACCGAATATGTCTACAGAGTTTTGAAAGAGTTTTGTTACAATCTATGTTTCAACAATTAATGTTTATTTGACTTGCAAATTAATTCATCCATAAACGAGTTTTTCTTTCACTATCAATGTATGTTTTGCTGATAACGACCAACATTTATTAGTTTTGTTTTTTTTTCTACTTCAATTTAGTTTTACGAAAAGCACAGAACTATGAAGAGAGCTTGATTCAAGGGTGACCGAAATTTAAAATGAATAATGAATATTAAGACATATGTAAAATATCTTATAAAGTTATGTAATAAACATATTTAAAAAAAAAGAATTAAAACCAAGGTACCAAAAAAGTGTCTTTTCTAGAGGCGGCGAATAAATATTTTTTTTTAATTGATTAGAGTAATTAAAATGGCTTAACTATAAAAATTAGACATATCGCCGCACCCGGGGAATAAAATGGTAATTGACATTATCATAGTTTTAGTGTTATCCCATATTTGAAATCTACGGTGCCTGATGCATCTACACAATTTTTTTCGCGAATATCCAGCCAATATTCAAAAAGTTATTCGTCACTTTTTCAAGCACAAACGGCTTCTTGAAAAAAAATATAATATGAAGTTAGAGAAACAGTGTCTTCATTAAAGTTATGACAACAACTTTTGCAATAATATTCTCGGAAAACAAATCCGCGAAATATTTGTAAACGCTATTGTCATTTTGTTCTCGTTAAAATCCGCTTAGGCTCAGCTACTAAATTGTAGCAAACAGTACTTACTAATTAAAAACTGACCGCCCACTAGTGTGCCTGGGTGCAGAACCTGAACGGATCCACCGCTGCCGATACTCCATCCCTCGAAGGTGTCGCGAAGGAACGAAGGTTCGGGGCGATAGTGTGTGTACTCCTCTCAAATTCTCCATAACTCTAGAGCTGAATGCCGTTGTCGTAGGGTTTGGATCCCTCCCCGTGGTCATTTGCAAGAACTTGGCATGAGATTTCCGGTACACAAACACGTGGGGTTGGATGATGGAGGACTGGGCTCTGGAGATAGGCCTGGTCGTCCGAAACCTGTTTTGTCTCCATACAGATGCAGGGTGAGCCCATAGTGGACATATCGTTCGCCAGCCCTTCTACCACGTGGCAGGCCAAATCTTGACCGCGAAGTTGTACGGATACCGAGTGGCGAAGCATACTCTCCGAGCGGAGATATGGCGGGCCAAATAGGCTCCCCCGCTGATGCAGAGTCTCCGGCCTTAGTTTGTCGAGGGTGTAGTGAGCGCTCTGTTCCCTGCGCGAGGGCAGCATTCTTCCCCACACATGGCTTCGCCACTTTTGGTTTCCAACACGGACCACAACGATGACGGCGATGATGCTCCGGAAGTGACCGAGATAAAACTGAGAGTGGCGGTACGTAGGCTGAACGCCACAAATAGCGGTCCAGGACTCGACGACTAATCTGGGAAAACCTGATTTCTGGCCATGGAGGCACTCGGGCTTCGACTAAGAGGGCTTTTTAGCGCATGTGTGGAGAAAGGACTAGTTCCCACTTCGTTGGAAGATGGGTAAACTACTCCTCATCGGAAGAGCCTTCCAGACTATCCGTCCGCATACCGGTGGCGACAACAAGCTCTTTATAAGAGTAATTGCAGGCCGCCCCATTATGCATCGTGCAGCTGGTACGGGTGGGGCCGGATCTTGCGGATAGCCATCATGCGCGTGCAAGCCCTCACGACGGGGAATGCGGTGTCAAGGGGCAAAGTCGTCTTGGCGGTATCTTTAGACATCTCCAACGTTTTCAATACTCTGCCTTAGAGTTACATGACGGACGAACTAGTAACGCACGGAGTTGCGACAGTCGAGGAGAAGATCTGGCAGTTGGTACTCGAGGTGGCAAATTAGTGATTGCATGGCCCTCGGAACGTGCCACCTGCCACCTGCCACGTGCCACCTGCCACCTGCCACCGTGTCAAGTGGTTTCGAAATAACGGTAGGAGGGGTTCACGTTGACGTCGGGTCGTCGATGAAGTACCTAGGACTCGTCCTCGACAGCGAGTGGAATTTCGAGGGGCACTTCCTACGTCTGGCTCCAAACTGAGCGGTGATTCTCTCAAGTAGCTTCTGCCCAAACTAGGGGGTCCAGACGCCTCCTGCCGGAAGCTTTACGCGGGGTTCTTGCCGTCTATGGCTCTTTACAGAGCGCTGGTATGAACGCTGTTGCTGTGGAAGCGGCTGGTGGCTAAACTGAACGCATCTCAAAGGGTCATGGCCATCGAAATGGTACGAGAATACCGCACGATCTCCCACGAAGCAGCGACCTCGTTTCCGGCCTGCCACCATGGGATTTGAATGCAACAGTCCTTGCACGCATGCACGATTTGCGTATGGAAATGCAACATGCGGGGGAAATTTTGTTGCCGCGACAAGCCGCGGCATGGCGGACAGAGTTCTGGCGAGATCTCATGGCGATATGGCGACAGCAGCTGTCGCAACATAGTGCTGGGTACGCTGTAATCATGGCGATAGTTCCCACTTTCAGGAGTGGCTAGAGAGGTGTCACAGCGTCTTCACCTTTCGCATAACGCGCGGTTTTAGTCATTTCCTACACCTGATTTAGGTGAAAGAAACGCTCGGCTGTCACATGGTGCATACGGATCACACGGTGGAGGTGTGCCCTCCTTCGGCGGAGCACTGCCGCGTCTTCATGGGGGCGATCGGCAACGGCGATCTCTCACATACAGGCCCTGGTCCGGAAGAGGAATGGGCAGCGGTCGCTTTCTTCTGCGAAGCAGTAATGCTAGCGAAAAAGACGGTTGCACACGAGAGGGAACGGATATCGACACGCACCAGCCACCCCCGACTACCAGCCACCGCAATGGGTAGTTCACCGTCCAATAACAGTCCGTGAGTAGTGTTCCACGCGCGCCTCAAAGAGATGTTAGCAAAACCGTAGGGGCCCAACAAGGTCGCAGCCTACTAGGACCATGGGTCCACTTCAGAAAGAGTTACATCGTGGTTTTGGGACGCAAAAAGTGTGACCAACAGCTGATTACTACAATATTGTTTTATTTTAAACCCCGGAATAAAAGTTCAGGGATCTGTTACCGTTCAATGTATTTTCAGTAGAACCTAGAATAGAATGGCAAGTGACATTATTTTCCGTTGATTTAATGTCTATTACTCGTTGAATATAATTATATAACAATAATGCAATACTCTTAATCTCTTGAAAGTAACGAGAATAATCTGTTAAGTATTAATAGTAAAATAAACCAACAACAGAATTTTAGTAAATTTTTAAATTCTAAATATCTTCAGTTTGCATAACTTTAGTATAACACATTTAAAAACATTTTATAGGTATAAAAATCAGCTATCATTAAGCGTCTTTTTTCTCTCTTTACATCTTGTGGTTAGCAAGTTAAAATCTAAAAACAGTTTTTTAAGTTTCCTGAAAAATTGTGTTTTTGCAGTTATCATTTTATTCTCCGGGGGCGGCGATATGTTCTACAAAATTGTAGTAGGTAAGTACATGTTGTTTTATCATCAATAGTTTTTGCAGCGCACGCGATACTAAGGAAAATTTGCAATTTATTCACACTTTGGGTTACCTTATTGCAGTTTTATTATGGAAACCTACTGTTTTCTAATAGATAATATAGCCTTTGTTACTCAGTGATAAAATAGCCTTCAAGTACTGATTTTTTTTTAATCTGTTCAGTAGTTTTTGTGTTTATTCATTACAAACAAAAATACAAAAGTACAATTATTTCATTAAGTTTCAGAACCTTATGATCAAAAATTAGAAATTTAATTTAAATGAACAGTCTTCTATTATTATTATTTTATATTTTTGTGCAAGCTGGAATGCTTCGTGTCTGTCTCCAATGACGAGAGCATTTCCTCTAACATTTGCAGCAGCTTGCTCTTTGCCAGCTCCTTTTTTTTGCTGCGGGACAATGTCTTGTGCATGAAGAATTGATACCAAATTCTGATGACAAAACTAAAAGTTGGTCGTTATCAGCCAAAAAATGCATTAATAGTGACATACAAACTCGTTTTTAGATGAATTAATTTGCAATTCAAATAAATACTTGTTGAAACTAAGATTGTAATAATTTATCTTTCAAAACTGTTTTTTGGTGGAACAAATAAATATATACTTTTTCAACTTTATTACCTAAATCTAACTTGTGAAATATATGTGAGTGGAGTGGACGTATTACATAAAAACGAGTGTGTTGATAATGTGTGTAAGTTACACCCTTTAGGTAAAGAACCCTGGAAGAAGTATATATATAAAATTTATAGAATTAAAAAGGGAAAGACTTTCAAAAGGAAAAATATAAAACGTCTCTGAAAAGTTAGAGCTAGCTCTAATGCCTTCTGATTCAATTTTACCTGTTTATGGTTCACATGTGTATTGACTTTCATGATAAAATAACATAAAAACGAATGACAACAGCGTCCTAATTAACATTTCATCAATTTTAGTTTCAAATGGAGTGGTAAGTATCAATAATATAATTGATATATCGCAAATTTTCAGTACACTTATTATGACAATTTATGAACTTTTGTTTTCTTTTTATAACAAGGTGAATACTAGAATCCACTGTTGTTTGCAAAATAAAATGTCATAATATGTAATGTATTATAATTTATTTTCATTTTTTTTTACAAGCTACAACGCTTCATGTCTGACACCAACGACGGGAGCAGCTCCTCAAACGTTTGCAGCAGCCATACAGTTCTTTGCTGCGGCGCAATGTCTTTTACCAAAAGCATTAATACCAGATTCTGATGTGAATGGTAATTATAAAATTCTTCTTCAACAGAAACAACATGACTTATTTACTACTATTTTTAATTTAATGTCTAAAATTAAATAAAAAAGATTTTTTAAAATTAAAAACGGCAAAAAAAAATATGATTAACTTTTTTTTGCAGATTTCGACGAGTTTGATTTTATAATTGTCGGAGCAGGAACTGCTGGTTGCGTTTTAGCAAACCGATTGAGTGCTGTACCAGAATGGAATATACTACTTATTGAAGCAGGAGACGATGCACCAGTGGAATCTAATGTAAGTACACATGATAAATATGTAGTGAGTGATAATTTTGAACTTGATTATACTAATGTGACAAATTTTAGATTCCAGATTTAGATGCTTTCATATTAGGATCAAAGTACGATTGGAATTATCTGACTGCCAAAAATGGCATAACGAACGGAGCTAATATAAACGAGTCAATTAATTGGCCTCGTGGAAGAATTATGGGTGGAAGTAGCAGCATAAATTCTATGATATACATACAAGGAAATGATCACGACTTCCAAAATTGGTTTAATCTCGGTAATGCAGAGTGGAGTGTTGCAGAAGTACGTCGATGCTTTAAGAAAGCAGAAAGTTTACAAGATGTGAATTTGTTGAAAAATCTGGAAGTTAGAAACCATTACGGTCTTGATGGACCATTGGTTATAAACTCGTATAACAGTACTTACAGACCTTTAACCAAAAAAGTTCTTTCTGCTTGGAATGAAATCGGGTTTAAGAATGTTCCAGATCTAAACACAGCAAATCTTATGGGTTCGGGTATTATGAGATGTACAGCTGCTAATGGAGAAAGACAAAGCCATAGCAAAACGTATTTGATCCCAGTACTTCATAGAGAAAACTTGAAAATTATTAAGAATTGTTTGGTGACAAAAGTGTTAATAGATTCTCATTCCAAAATCACTCTTGGGGTAGAAGTCGAACGCAATTCATCGAAATTTACATTTCTTGTGAGAAATGAAGTTATACTAAGTGCAGGTGTTATAAACTCCCCACATCTTTTAATGCTCTCTGGAGTGGGCCCCAAGCAACATCTTTGTTCAAAGAATATTAAAGCTATAGTTGACTTACCATTGGTAGGACAAAATCTACAAGATCATTGTTTCATACCCATAATAATTTATGGCGATTGTCCTGGTGTACAAGATGAGGAAGAACGTCAGTTTGAAGCTATACGTTACCTTTATGACCGTACTGGGTATTTGGCCCAAAATATTGCCGCTGATATTTTAGCATTTTTTTCTGATAACCCAAATGCTACGTACCCAGATTTTGAAACTCATCTTGTAATAGTCTGGAAAAATAGTTCTATAATTTCACCCCTTCTAAAACAACGATTCAGGTACAAAGACCAATTAGCGAATCCTATAATTGAACTGAACAAAAAATATGCAATTTATTTGCATGTATTCAATCTCCAACATCCGCGTTCCAGGGGAAATATTTCTTTACATTCAAACAACCCTAAAGACCACCCAATCATTCATGCAAACTATTTCAATGATGCCAGAGATTTGGATAAAGCAGCAAGAGGTATCAAAATGCTTACGAAAGTGGTTAACTCCACAGCTTTCAAATCTATCAACGCTTTTTTAGGAAGAATGGAGTGGCCACCATGTGACGACTTCAAATTAAATAGTATAGATTACTGGAAATGTGTTTGTATAGAAACGGTACTTACAATATATCATCCTGTTGGAACATGTCAGATGGGGTCAAACCCGAAGACCTCAGTTGTCAGTTCTCGGTTGAAAGTCCACGGAGTTGTCAAGCTCCGTGTGATAGACGCTAGTATAATGCCAACTCATACTAGTGGTAATACCAACGCACCAACCGGAATGATTGGTGAAAGAGGAGCAGAATTAGTACTAGAAGACTACAACAAATTATAAAAAATAATATAAATATTATATCCGTGTATATTAAACAGACAAAAAATGATTTTGTTTTTATTTTATAATGATTCAAATTCTTCATGAGCTGGATTTGAGTTTTTTTACTCATATCAGTCTACGAGTTACCACAAAATAAAGACCACAATTTAAAAAATAGTTTTTATCATCCTGTAGTTGTTGATATTGTCGCACTCTGCGACAACTTATTTGTGGTACCAGACTTTTAATCAATGAAAGGCTTCTGGTATCATATTATAAAAATCCTTGTATTTTTCTTCAAGATTCCGAACCGAAAAAACTAGACATGTCTTTGTTCTACTCAATTTTCAAACCCATTCTAGAACAACAAAATCCTTTAAATATGCCAGTTCGTTAGCCTAACTCATGCGATCTCCTTTCGATATCACACTACTAAGCACTAAGCTCTCAGACATTCTCTATTTTTTAATTTATAAAATATGAAGAATGTCTAATCGAAATACCTACTTAGTTTCTCATAGAAAAACCTACATTGGCACTTATAAAACGATAGAAGCTAGTGTATTCTTGTATTAATATTCTTGGAATTAACTTGTTTATAGCATTGAAAGTATTTAAAATAATCAAGTGATTCCATGTGCTAATCTCTGTTCAAGCTAATTATTTATCAATATACCAGGTTTCTGCAGTCATTAAAAATCATTTTCGTGACATTTTAATTTTATACTCGTGCATAAGTGATTTAACAGCGGTAAAAAACTTTACACCATTACTGATTCTCGTGATTTTTAGATTATCTGTCAATTTTGGTTGGAAAATGAGGTAGTAAGCCATCTGATCTGGTTATATTAATACATTCATAAAAAATGATTTCAGTGATGCTTTAGACAGATTTAATTTGATGGTCCAGGTGTAGGAATTAAAGCATCATTGTCGTCATTCCTCTGACTGGCATTTATATCTCTCTGTCCAATAGTTAGTCCTATAATAATTTCAAGGCCAATTTCCTTATGATTTTCCTGCAATTGTCTCTCGCACCATTATTATATATATTTTTAGCCAAAAAACATCCACTATTGAAAATCAGCCTCATTCAAGTGTGAACCAATGACCCGTCCTGTGCGGCTTCATCGGATTACTGTGACCTTCACCGGGTCATCGGTCTATCTTGTGAAACGCTTTCCATCTCTGCGTCTTCCAGTACGCACTGGCCTCTCCAGAATTTTGACCCCATTGACCTATGTTCTGCCCTCGATTGCCTTTTGGGTGATTTTAAACCTTCTGATGAGGCCTATCTTCATCAACAACGTTTTAGAGTCATGATATGTCATCACTGTAAATACGCATTAGTCCGTGGTGGTATGTCGGAAGAATAAATACCACACTGGTTCCCGAATACTGCTTAGCCGAGTAGAGTTTGATGATGGACCTCTCTTACGAATTTAGACTCACTTAACTGGACCATTTGTCCTAGGTAAATATAATCGTTTACATCTTGAGTCTCCAATCATGATAACAGTACGTGCTCCAAGAGTATTTACCGTGACTTTGGTTTAGTCTATGTTAATTTTAAGACTCACTGGTTCACAAGCTGAACTGAAGTCATCGAGCATTTTAATGAGGTTCTCTATAATCTCAGCTATGACTACAAAATCGTAGGCAAATCAAAGTAGAGTAATTTACTTGCTATTTACATTAATACCAAGCCCTCTCCTGTCCAGAATCTTGAAGACATCCTCCTTTGCAGCTGTGAACAGTTTCGGAGAAATGACTCCTCGTTGCGTCACTCCTCGCTTCAGGAGGATATGTTTCGAAGTGTGATCTTAGAATCGGGCTGACATGGTGATGTTTTCGTACAAACACTTCAGAATATCGAGGTGCCTATAGTCAATCTGGCACAATCCAAGTCTCGACGGAAGCACAGGATTTCCCGATCTACCGCAGCGTATGTATGTAGTTTTTGGTGCTGAAGCCTTTTCGAAATCTGGCATGTTTGGGAGGGTGGAAGTTGTCTAAAATGCTCGCGAGACGATTTGTGATGACTCTGGAAAGCAGTTTGTAGACATGGCTCAAAAGTGAAATGGGCCATCAAGGCATTATTACTTTTCTTTAATCCACGAGAATTTTCATAATGGAATTTTAACGAGACTACTTCCGGAAAATATGGTTCTAAACAAATCAAGAATCGAAAGTTTTTGGAAGTCAGTTACAGATGACAAAGGATTACAACGCTTGTTTAAAAATACCTGTTATTGTACGTTAAATTTAACGAAATAATAATGAAACAAGATCACTGTCTCTTTGTGTGTGTTTTGGACTTGGCAGCAAATATTATATCTGACCAAGTGTTACTTTGTCTACGTAAGTGGCTTCTTGGTGTGTCACTAACCTAACATGCCTGTTTCAGACATATTTCATAGATTCTACAATATTCCACTAATAATTCCACGGGCCATTGTGAGACGGACGACCTAGATAGTTCAGATTATCGGAAATACATTTATCGAGATTTGGCACTACTAAAGACTTGGTTGGCGCCGCTGTATCCCTCAAATGGCCGTTGATGTGGAGATTATTGAGAAGAATGGCCGTCAGGAAAAGTATTTTAGTATATACTTATTTAATTTTATTTATAATCTAAGCACGATTTTTATCTGCTCGCTCGTTCTATTGTAGGTCTACAATGGAACGAGCGAGCACATAATAATATGATCAAGTCTAGCGTAGAAACCATTGAAGCATAAACGAAGTAATTTTTACGAAATTTTGTGAGTTTAATTAATTTACTAGCTTTGTTACGTAAAACAAATTAAAAAACTATAATCCAAAATTTAGTTTTACAAAAACGGATACAACACACAGCTTCACTTACACTTCACACTTACTCACCTTCTTTAACTGTTTTTAATATTACCTCTCAAAGCTTAATTTTGCCTCTTCCATATATTATTATTCTTACTGGACGCTTTTATTTATTTTATGTATTTTATTGTCTTTATCTATTTCAAATTGCCACGTAGCGCTAGCAAGCCACATAATTATTATGAACTTGGTGTAATGTTTGGGTCGCCAAGATACAGGCTGCGCCTAGTTTTGGACCCATTGCTATTTTTATATGGTCATTGTATAGTTTTAATGTGCCATATTTATGCAATTAATGTATAAATAACTGTGTTTGTTTAATAAATTTATTATTATTATTATAACTCTTGGAACATTATTGGCAGAATTTTCTATTAGCAAATAATAATAGGTCTTTACCTCCCTATAGCCTCCTATTAGCCTCGTGGCTACTGTAGCCGGCAGGGTGGATGGCCTAATGGTGTCTCACTGGATGGCGGTACACAGACCGTCTTTCAGGTATGTGAAGTAGGCTTATTGTATTGTACTGTATTGTGTTGTATTGTTTTGTTTTGTATTGTATTGTATGTCTTTTTGTTTTTCTTTAGTAGGTATTTACTTAATGGTTTTTTAATGTTGTGGTTCAAACTATGGATCTCTGGTCTGACAATAAAGTTTATTATTATTATTATTTTTACCTATGAAATTGCCGTTTTTTCAAACGGGTTCCTTTAAAGTGGATAGACTTAGAATTATAAATTCAAATAAACTTTATATTAAAGAGATATTCTTTTTCGAAATGAGGTATTTATTGGTTTCTTTTTGCTTTGCATTTTCTGTAATATCGCGGTACTTATAACATGAAAGCTAACAAAAAAAGCCGGGTTTTTTACTGTTTTCATAGGTAAACGGTAAATTTGTAAAATTTACCTATGATAACAGTTCAATTCTCGAATTGAGTTACGAAGATGTTTCCGAATCGCAAAAAAAGTTTTTTTTTGTAACGTACACTACAACTACAAATTTACAGTTTTCAGATTGTTTTTTTTTATTATTATTGATAGACCGACCCGACCGAGGCGTTTGACCACTATCTCATCTGATGGTAAGCGACGATGCGGCCGACGATGGAGCACGTTTGCCTGGAAGTAACCTATTTACTCTTGATTTAAAGACCCCTAGGTTATAGCTAACAGGACACAGACCCCGGTAGAGTACTCCTTAGCTGTACGTATAATGAATGTATGCCCAGAAAGCTTTGTATGTACGTATGGGTGGGATGTCTACCATATACCGATGGCGCAACGCCGTACGTCTACTGATCCGATGATGGAACGGACTTGGTGGAATTAAATTGTGCAATTCCAACGCACAAGATGGACCGACGTCCGCGTCGGTCCATCTTGTGTAGCCGGTCAAGCAATCTAGCCAGCCCACTGCCAGTTCATTTTGGCTTGATGGATACAAGACGTGTGCGTCTCTGGCCATGCTCTACTGAACTTTGTGGTGAAAACTTGAGGGAATATGTCTAACAATAAGATAATATAAGATAAATTTATTAGCATAAAACAAACATGTACAGATATAGTAAGACCCTGACCCCTGGCCCTGAATCATTTCAGCCGAAAGACGTCTACTGCTGGAACCTCTCCTAAGTATCACCATTACGACCAGTCACGTGCGTCTCTCATCTCTCAGATTGCCGTGACCCTCACCATCGGTCCACCTTGTGAGAGGCCTTCCAAAGCTGTAAATAATATCAGTTCAATAACCATTTAATTCACAAATCCCATCGCCTTTTCCCATAGAGTTACTTTATCCTTTATGTTAACCACAAAGATGAATAGAAACAGCTTACAAAAGGTGTTTTCTACTAACCTACATCAATTCTTTCAGTTGTTTGCGCCCGTTTAAATGAGTAGGAAATGCACTACCCTGACGTCTTTTGTTTTCAGCAGACAATGTCGTTTTCTGCGAGGCGTTCGAGAAAAAAGTGCTCTTCACTGCCTCGCAAATACATAGGGATTTAAATGCGTACACAGAAAGTCACTTGGTGAAATTCTACTGTCTGTGAATTTAAGAAGTTATTGGTTTTAGTTTATTGTAATGGATGTGGGGAGTATTTGCTTGTGTATTTTTTTGTACTCGATTTTTTTTTCCTTTTCCGTCGTTCTTTGATTCCCATTGGTATTGTGTTTAGTATTCATTGAATAGGCGTGTGTACTGTACGCATGTGCCCTATGTTTGATATCATCATCATCATCATCATCATTTCAGCCGAAAGACGTCCACTGCTGGACATCATTTAGCCATCGATTTATTCTTTATATTATGTAAAACAACAAGCTGTTTTCCAGAGTCATCACGAATCGTCTCGCGCGCAGGTTCGACGACTTCCAGCCTCCCGAACAAGCCGGTTTCCGAACAGGTTTCAGCACCGTAGACCACATACATACGCTTCGGCAGGTTATACAGAAGACAGAGGAGTATAACTTGCCTCTATGCTTAGCGTTCGTGGACTACGAAAAAGCTTTTGATTCGATCGAGACTTGGGCTGTACTGCAGTCTCTCCAACGGTGCCAGATTGACTATCGGAACATCGAAGTGCTGAAGTGTTTGAACGAAAACGCCACAATGTCAGTCCGACTTCAGGACCAGACCTCGAAACCTATCCTTCTGCAGCGGGGCGTGAGGCAGGGAGATGTCATCTCTCCGAAACTGTTCACGGCTGCAATGGAGGATGTCTTCAAGGTTCTGGACTGGAGTGGACTAGGCATTAATGTCAATGGCGATTACATCACTCACCTTCGGTTTGCCGATGATATAGTAGTCATGGCTGAAACTACGGAAGAGCTCAGTACAATGCTCGATGACCTTAGTAGAGCTTCCAAAAGGGTGGGTCTTAAAATGAACATGGATAAAACCAAAGTCATGGTAAATAACCATGTAGCACCCACTCCGATCAAGATCGGAGACTCTGCACTCGAAGTTGTAGACGATTACGTTTAACTGGGACAGACAATCCAGTTGGGTAGGTCTAACTTTGAGAAAGAGGTCAATCGTCGAATCCGACTCGGCTGGGCAGCGTTCGGTATCTTCTCGTCCAACATACCACAGTGTCTCAAGACGAAAGTCTATGACCAGTGCGTGTTGCCAGTGATGACATATGGCTCTGAAACATGGTCGCTTACAATGGGCCTCATCAGAAGGCTTACAGTCACCCAAAGAGCAATGGAAAGGGCTATGCTCGGAGTTTCCTTGCGTGATCGCATAAAGAATGAAGATATCCGCAGGAGAACCAAGGTCGCCGACATAGCCCGAAGAATCGCCAAACTTAAGTGGCAGTGGGCAGGGCACATTGCTCGTAGAACGGATGGCCGATGGGGCCGAAAGGTTCTAGAGTGGCGACCGCGCACCGGAAGACGCAGCGTTGGAAGGCCTCCCACAAGGTGGACCGACGACCTGGTGAGGGTCGCAGGAGTGCGGTGGATGCGAGAAGCACAGGATCGGTCATTGTGGCGACGCTTGGGGGAGGCCTATGTCCAACAGTGGACGTCTTTCGGCTGAAATGATGATGATGATGATTATGTAAAATATAAATTTGGTGACAAATATTATACATGGCTAATATTTCATTTACATTGTGAACTATTTTGTTTAAAGTGAAACCATTATATTTTTTCTAAAACGTCCCTAATGATCGTTCACACTTTTTGGTGCTTAAAAAAAGCAATATTTATCGAATGCCTCTTTGTCATTAATTTCTAAGGTTACGCATCCACTGAGCGGTGCTGAGCGAAGTGGAAAGGAGCGGACTGTGAATTGGTCAATCACAGTGCTCGAAATTTTCTCTCCACATCAGTGCAAATAGTGTAAATAGAGCAGAGTGGAGCTGAGCGGACTTAAAAAAAACAAATGAACACACGACAAGGAGTTAACCAGGCAGTGATGCTGATCGGAGAGCACGAAGCGGATGGTACCTCAACTACGCCCCGCTTCGCAGCAATAAAAACACTTGCCATTTTTACTGCTGTTCTCCGCTTCACTGCGCCCAGCTCCTCTTTAGTGAAAACTCACCCTTAAACATATTTAAACCATCACTCATTCACTTTATAGACTTGTCCCTAAAATAAATATAAAATGTTGTCATTTTCTTGCATCTGCAAAGTGGTTTAAATTGCGTGGTACAATGACAATGTAATTAATTAAGGTATTGTAAAATGATGAATGAAGTTTTTATTTGAAAATTTGTGTTTAATAATATCAACCAGCCATTGTCTTAGGATGCCTTTAGTGGTGAAGGACACATTAGATTCACTTGCTTAGTGGTAAAGCAAACATTAATCATTTTATGTTTTCTGTTACTAATCAGTAACAGACAAACAGCTATACAGGGCTATCTGTAGATAAATAGAATATAGAATCCTGATTTATTACGGACTCATCAATGTCCAGTCCAAACTCTTGGACCTAGAACGCTGAAATTTTGTACAAAGCTTTATTTCATAGTGGATATAAAGAATAAGAAAGTTTTTTTTTCGGTCCGTAAAGGGCCAATCCAATCAATGATAAATAAATCAAGTTGATCCAATGTTTAATAATACAATAATAATAATATTTCACAGCATTTGGGCAGCGTTCGGGAAGCTGCGCGGTATCTTCTCGTCCAACATACCACAGTGTCTCAAGACGAAAGTCTATGACCAGTGCGTGTTGCCAGTGATGACATATGGCTCTGAAACATGGTCGCTTACAATGGGCCTCATCAGAAGGCTTACAGTCACCCAAAGAGCAATGGAAAGGGCTATGCTCGGAGTTTCCTTGCGTGATCGCATAAAGAATGAAGATATCCGCAGGAGAACCAAGGTCGCCGACATAGCCCGAAGAATCGCCAAACTTAAGTGGCAGTGGGCAGGGCACATTGCTCGTAGAACAGATGGCCGATGGGGCCGAAAGGTTCTAGAGTGGCGACCGCGCACCGGAAGACGCAGCGTTGGAAGGCCTCCCACAAGGTGGACCGACGACCTGGTGAGGGTCGCGGGAGTGCGGTGGATGCGAGAAGCACAGGATCGGTCATTGTGGCGACGCTTGGGGGAGGCCTATGTCCAACAGTGGACGTCTTTCGGCTGAAATGATGATGATGATGAATATTTCACAACTATCACACAACGCCGTCTAGTCCCAAGTTGATAAACATACTTATATATTTCTAATACGTATAGTCTAGTGGTTAGTGCCCCTGATTGCTATACCGGATGTCGTTTGTTCGATTCCCATCCAGGACAAATGTTTGTGCGATGAGCACGATCATTCGCTCTGACTCTGGGTGTAATTTATCTATATATGTATTTAGAAATTTATAAGTATTTTTATCAGTTGTCTAGTACTCATAACACAAGCTTTGCTTAGTTTGAGACTAGATGGCGTTGTTTGATACTTAGGAAAATTAATATTATTATTACATACCATTAGATTTTGACGAGTTAACTATAACTATTGGGAACCAACTCACGACTGAATATACTCGACCGGATATTGTTTTTTTCCGATGGGCTCGTGCTCGAACACTATCTCATCGTCAGATGAGAAAGAAAAGCGACAATGTGGTCGACGATAGAGCACGCTTACTTTTGGAGAAGTTACCTATTCACTTTCTACCTAAAGACCCTCGGGTTAAAACTATCAGGAACACAGACTTCGGCAAGGAATTTCACTCCTTAGCTGGCACGCACGATGAATGTATTCCAAAATGTTCTGTGTTTTTTAGGTGGGACCAGGTACCGGTAGCGCATCGCCGCAAGTTTGGTGGTGCGGAATTAAATTATGCAATGTAATTATGCATTTACACTTCAATTACTAAATCTGCTGCAAATATAGCAAACGATCCAAGAGCTAGAATGAACCAACGTACCGAAGACATTCCGGAAAGCCTGTACGAGTTTAAGATGGCTCTGACGCAGCTTAAATAGAATAAGTCCTGGTATGATGATAGAATTAGGGCCAAACTATTTTCCTATGGCTCTACAGAAGCTTTTTAGTTATACTCAAGGAGAAAACGCCTTAGGCATGGCGCAGTGATATGGTGGGCCCTTCTTTTGGCGACAAAATATAGAATAATAGGCGCTTCTCATTTCTGAGTCACGTGTAAAAACCTTTTACAAAAGTCATCAAGAATCGTTTCGCCCGCAGGTTTGACGATTTCCATGATGACGGACATAACAACGGAAACTATTCCACAATGCTAATTTTATCTAAATCCATACATGAAAACTGCCGTCGACATAATAAAAACAAAACAGAAGCTTATCCCGCCGTCTAGCGTTTTGCCCAAAAGGCCCCTATTTAGAAAACATGCCATATTTCCTCCAGACAGCACAAACCCTCATTTATACCATTTATTCCGGGACCCCTCTACACAAAAGTATCTCTTGACCCTTTATTGACATTGAAAATGGGAAGCTTTTTTCATGATTGCGGTCCAGAGTAAACTATTTACTTTGCTATAAGCGAGAATGGGCCCCATTGTCTTCTGTGGGCCGCGAATATCAATATATCACATGCATAAACATGTTTCGATATGGACGCTGAATCGGTAAAAGGAAGCAAATGTATCGAGCACTTATTTTGGGGTAAAGTAGTCAGTTTGATGGGGAAAATGGGCTTCTATCTTATTGTTCACGTATGTGGGTGTATCTGACCTATATGGGCACGCCTTAATGGGTTTTTGTTCCATCGTTTGTGTAGCCTTCTTCCAAATACGGCTAAATTATAATTAAATAAGTATTTTTACTCAAATATCGCTAAAATTAATATGCGAATAGCCCAATTACGTAGCGAAACTTCAAGCATAGCCCTCTCCATTTGTCTTTTTATGTCTTCTGATGAGGCTCGTTGTAAGCGGCTACGTTTCAGAGCTGTATGTAATCCGTAGAAAAACAAAAGTAAGTGGCAGTGAACAGGGCATATTGTTCGGAGTGGCGACCATATACCGAAAGACGAAGCATTGGAAGGCCTCCCACAAGGTTGACCGACGACAACCTGGCGAGAGTTATGGGAATCTGATGGATGCGAGACGCACAGGACCAGTCATTGTGGTGACACAGGGGAGGCCTATGTCCAGCGTTCGTAGTCCTTCAGCTCAAATGATGATGATGATAGTTATTCAACCATTCTATTCTACTGGTAAATGTAGATAACTAAAAATGAAACCCAATTCTAAACACTCCAAATGACTATCATAAATAAACGGACCGTCGAAAATTCACATCAAAAATCAGAATAAATCAGTTCACAAGCCGATTTTATGAATCCGCTGCAGTAACAGCTTCATCCTATTCTTCTATATCCTTTTCTTCGGCTCGATTTTCCCGAACTCCCCACTCGCATAGTCCCCGAGAGAAATCCTTAAAAAGCTCCAGTATTTCCGTCAGTAGGAATTGTAAAAATACGAAGAATGTCGTTGCGTTTTCCCCTAAAAATCTTAGATACATTTTGAGGAAAAAAACAAATCGTAACGCACTATTCACACTGGTTAAATGACGTCCCTAATACTTGTTTATTTTTATAGGCTATTATAAAGGAAACGTGGCTATTCGCGTTCAAATGTTATCAGGTCAACCGTGACTTTCTCCGGTTTTGGCAAAACAGGTCAGTTTGTACGATGATTTTGTGAAATTAGATACTCAGTGTGATTTTGTGTTGTTTGTCCCAAATAATAAAAAGTTTTAGGTCGTTTTTTTTCTCAGAGAGAATCGTTGAATATTGACGGAATAAATGTATAGTATAATCAGCTTTATAATGTTTCCTCTGCTGGGACTCAAGCCTTCTGTCTAGAAAAGGAAATGGGCCACAATCTATTACGTGGGCCCAGTGTAAATTAGAGGCTGTCACGTCTTCGAATTTTTGGTTGTAGGACACGCTGGTTTCCTCACGATGTATTCCTTCACCGTTTTGAGAGCAGTGGTGTTGAAATAAATTACACAAACTTATGCAGTTAGCGGAGTTTGAACCACGACAAATCTTAAATCGAGATGAATAGTTCAAAGAATTCATTTAAGTATAACAGTTGATATTTTGAAATGTCATCATTTTGTGACATTAGTACGAATTTATGGTTTTTATTTTTTCTTTTACGTGCTATAACATATATAAGTTGATTATAATAAATTCAACATCAATCTTAACTGTAATAAAGCACAATATAATATATTGAACTTTTATTACAAAATGTACCCTAAAACTACCTTTTTTAACTTCTGTCTAATACTATCGCGAATAGAGTATATATATATAAGAAAGTCGTGTTAGTTACCTACGCTATTTAAAACTCAAGAATGGCTGAACGGATTTATTACTAAATCTAACTAATATACTGTAGAGTAGGGTAGAGTTGGATAGAGTAGAGTATGTCGAAAACCAAAATCATTACCAACAGTTGCAGAGGAATGGTAGACATGGTAAGGGACGGTAGGTAGGGAATATTTACGATACATCGAAGAATGGACTACGTAAACTCCTTCCAGGCAAGGCAAGATAAAAAAATAACGTACTGAACAGAAAATGTCTAGAAGTGCTAT
This sequence comes from Mythimna pallens, assembly GCA_961205895.1. NCBI lineage: Eukaryota > Metazoa > Arthropoda > Insecta > Lepidoptera > Noctuidae > Mythimna > Mythimna pallens. The sequence continues at coordinate 7,749,835 of OY540831.1, read as the reverse complement.
TGGTCCATGGAGGGTAAGCTGATGGGCTTATGTATTCCCGCCATTCTGGCCCATAGTGCATAACTTGGTCTTTGACTAACGACGTCCAAAAGTCCAAACTCAAGGTTACTAGAAAACGCAGAATACTATATGTTAAATTAACAGATCACGTGACTTAACATTGCCGGCATTACCATACATTTGAAGTTTTCTACTAGCGTTAACGATTGTAGATTATCAACTTGGCTAAGCCTGTCTGCCCTTGTGGAAAATTTCATCAAAATCTCTTTTGTAACTAAGCGTAAAAGAGTAACAAACACATACAAACTTTCACTTTTAGATAATATTAGTTAGATTTAGTTCGTAGTCGTTTATTCTCAGAATATTTGTAAACAGTCCAAAAAAAACACTAATTTAATCCATTTAAAAAAAAAACTGTCAATGACTAAGTACTTTTAAAATTGTACAGACGCGTCCATATCCATTCATAGTTTATCCGTAAAATACGAACCGTAGGGAAAACTGGTCTCGCGTACAATCTACTCAAACATGGAACGGATAGTACGATACTCGCGTGCGATGCGATGTCGGTTTATTCCCGAAATCCTATCGTTTTCCTTATGAAATTATTTCTAACAAAGGCACTGTATTTTCACATGAAGAGATGTGAAAGAACTTACACTGCCAGGAAAATCATTGAATAGTTTACTTAAAAGGGTGAGCTGGGCAAAATGAATTGGGCACTGTGATACCGTGAATAGAAATCGAATTTTGGGCAAAAAATCGGAACGTTTGATGTTTTGACCAACTTTGATTTAGTCCTTTTATAGCGTTTTATAGTTGTGTCGTGTCTAGCGAGATGAAAAGGGATTATCTTTAGGTAAAGCCCACGTTGGATGGGTTTGTAATAAGGGTCGGCACGTATTTTGTCAATGTTTTGTGGTCAGCCTTGGAGGCTGTGTTGTTGTTTCGTAAAGCCTTTACCCTACATTTTGTAATGGATTTGTGATACAATACTTAATGGTGCGGGGGTCCTAGGGATACGGGGTCAGTTGCATTGTGTCGATTTGGTATGATTGTCACTCGATACCAGTACCAATGTGAATTTTTCACTTCATATGTACTTTTCTAAGTTTATCTAGGACATTCCTAAAGTCCCGTACCTCAGAAAGTACGTAAAGCTGTCGTCATGTTACAGGTAGTTAGACGCCGGAAAATCTGTCCATCACTCTATCCAAGGAGTATCGCGTTGCCCAGTAACTGTGTTGTGGAAGTCTGATAGGCAGTCGCTCCATGTAAAACTCGAGTATTCAGCAGCATCCGGTTAGACCAGAAGCCGACCCCAAGCTAGTTAGGATGAGGCTAGAGAGACCAAGCCTTAGATGATGTTTAGTAAAAACTTTTTACAAAAAAAAAACCGACTTCAATGTCATAAAAACACTAAAAAGTGCAAAATAACTTTAAGTTTGGAAGTCGGTGTTTCTATAATATGAGTAGTTTGGTCTCTTCGTTATTTAACTCGACTTCCGAAATTAAAGTTATTTTGCACTTTTCAGTGTTTTTTTTACGTCAAAGGTTTTTATTTTAAACTTTTTAGTTATGGTACCACCATTAAAAAGTACCCTTCAGCTATACTTAAATACCTTATAGCCAGAGTGCATCTCATGACCATTCTAAAAATACCAAACACGGCTAGATTACATTAATTTTTATTTAATTTATTACAGAGTTCCGGTGCCTAACTTCAAGCTTCATCATTAGATCATTTCGATATATTCCCCTTCTTCTTTCAGTCAGTCATCGACTACACGTATAAATAAAGCAATTTTACTTGTTACGACAGTTCTGCTGTAATCTGCAGTTCTGCTGGAGGAGTTCTGTTCCATATCTTCGAAGTTCATGATCAGATCATAACAATATTTCAATGGGACTAATTTGGAAGCATAACCTTTCAATAAAAAAAAAATCAAAATCGGTCCACAATTGACCGAGAAATCGGTGAACATACATAAAAAACATTCATTCATACATTCAGCCGAACATAGAACCTTCTCCTTTTTGAAGTCGGTTAAAAATAGAAAAGACAGTTCTTTGTTTAAACTGTGTTACAGTAAAGAAAAAAATTCCTGGAAATATCTACACGGATAAGAACCACAGCGGAAAACAACAGCTTTTAAAAAATATATCCGTATTTTTAAAGTGGCAAACTTCCGGTCATTTCTTTTAAGGTAGGTACGTATCCAATCTTATCGCATCTTGCCAAACTTTAATCAGATGCGTGCGAAAAATGGCGCCTATTTATTTACGTCACCATTAAGCGCCACGGCCTAACTTTTTTACAACGTACGCTTCTACCTCTGTAATACGATCTGAATAGCTGTAGAATAATAATAATTAAAATACACAAAATTAATAATACAAAATTGAAACACTGTTCGTACTGATTATGCTATGGTTTCTGGCGACTTTTCAGTGTTTTTATTAGGGTACACGGGAAAGATTACCTTATTTTCTGGCAAGGAATTTCACTCCTTACCAATTAAGAAATGGAATTCTCTGCCGGAATCTGTGTTTCCTGATAGTTTTAACCTGGGAGTCATTAATAATAATTGTCTCAGATATCGCAGATCCATATCTTTGTTAGTAACCTATATATATAGTCATATAGTCGGCCTTATAATGTTCCCACTGTTGGGACTCAGGCCTCCTCTCTAGGAGAGGGGATGGGCCGTAATTCACCACGCGGGCCCAGTGCGGGTTGGTGGATGTCACATGTCTTCGAATTTTTGGTTCTAAGACATGCCGGTTTCCTCACGATGTTTTCCTTCACCGTTTTGAGAGCAGTGGTGATGAAATAAATTACACAAAGTAATGCGCCTGGCTGGGTTTGAACTCGCGACCTACAGCTCGTAAGTCGGGGCCGTTAACACTCGGCCACCACTGCTCAACCGTTAGTAACCTAGATACTTAAAAATTATGTTAGTAACCTAGAATTCTCAAAATGCATCTATAAGTACATATCTAATGAAATCAACAGCAAATATACATATATGTTACTTTTAAACATGTGTAGGTACTTTATTTTCAACCACATCATCGCTTATCAACAATTGAAATAATGGTTAACTGCAAACCAACAATCACACTTCACTGTAATGGTCCACTGCAAACCAACAATCAAACTTCACACTAATGATCAACTGCAAACCAACAATCACACTTCAAAGTAATGATCAACTGCAAACCAACAATCACACTTCACACTAATGGTCAACTACAAACCAACAATCACACTTCACACTAATATTATAAAGGCAAAAGTATTTGTGTATGTTTGGTGCTCCTTTATGCTCAAACGGCCGAATAAATTTGAATAAAATTGGCATATGGGTAGATCATGTCCTAAAAGAACACATAGGATACTTTCATGCGTGGGTAATAGCTAGCAGAAGCTAGTAAAAAAAACCGGGCAATTGCGAGTCGGACTCGCGCATTGAGGGTTCCGTACAAACTAACCTATTAAAACAGTCCAATTCCCGAATTGAGGTACGAAGGTTTTTCCGAATCTCAAAACAAGTTTTTTTTTTGTAATGTAACTACAAATTTACAGTTTTCAGATTTTTTCCTCTACTTGTGCTATAAGACCTTGCTTCATGCCAAATTTCGGAATTCTAGGTCAACGGGAAGTACTCCATTAATTTTGATTCCCTTGAGATTTTCGAAATATACGTTTTTTGCGACCTACATGGCGTATCTTTTTTTTTTCGTTAACTCAGAAGTATGATTTTTTCACAGCTTCAAGGATCGCAGACTTGAGTATATAGTTTTAATTTCAACTCAATACCTCCACGCATTCCCGAGATAAAGGGTATTGACAGAGAGACGGACAAACGGATAACAAAGTGATCCTATAAAGGGTTCGGTTTTTTCCTTTTGTGGTACAGAACCCTAAAAAACGATTCCATAGTCTTCTTTCTAAGATCGATGAAATAAGATATGATAAGTGTGATGATATTTTGATCAATACTTACGTTAGGTTAGTTTTTTTTTGTGGTGGGAAATCATCGAATAAATTCTCTCGCTCTAGCTTGAACGAGAGGTAGTGTCAGATCTTTTCGGACTAAAACCTACCTGTGTTCCTTCTGTGACCCTTTGCTTTCTTGGGCCACGTTGTGGCTATCGAACAATCTCTCAGCCCTAACAAGCATCAGCCCTACTTAGTCCCGTCCATTTTGCTTATATCTCACATGATGAGGCACATGTGAAACGCAACGTGCTTCCGACTTGGGCTTGGACATTACCGGTCGGTCAGACGGCGAGCTACCCATTGCTCATCGTCCACGAGCCCGCGCCAAACCATAGCCAGGAATCACCTTGCTACTCCCAACGTCGTTCTCTTCATTACGGTTTTCACCACCTCCTTCATTCGCACAAACTGCTTCGTAGAAGGAGGTGCCTGCTTCTTATTCAGACGCGAGAGGTCACCGCCGCTGAAAGTACCAATGCCTTGAGTTACAAAAATACCTGAAATTATAATGATTAGTGTGTCTTATGTTGTGTTGGGTCTCAATAACAGATAAAGACAGAGCCACAGAACAACTATCTATTTTGTGAAAAAAACGCAAAAAGAACAGACAACGATATATTTAAATTCTGAATATTTTTTTTCTGAAATGCGAACTCGTTTTCGCAGGCCCAGTAATATTTAAAGTGACTGGCCAGTTCGGTTTCCCACTATTTTAATTTAAAATTAACTTACGTGTAGCTGACGAATGTAAATATGTCAACTGGTTATTTTAATGTTGTTGATAGCAGTCGATTTCACCGTAAAATATCAAAGTGGTTGAGCGTATTATGAATGGTGGAACGGGTTCAGGGCAATTTATCACACTACATTTTTTATAGGCGAATGTTTGTATTTTGGTATGTCTGTAACTTTGTTACGCTCAACTGGATGAATGGAATTGGAAGAAATTTAGCGCTTGGGTAAACCATTTCCCGTAATATGACATAGAACACTTTCGTTTTGGGAGTGTGTTTCCTTCTGTTTTCACGCAAGCGAAATCACTTTCAGAAGTTAGTAATTAGTGTATACAATAGTGAAGTAACTTGTAACAATACATATATTTTGTTTTTTTTTTAGGGTTTGGTACCTCAAGAGGAAAAAAAGGAACCCTTATGTCTGTCTTTCTGCCCAGACGCGTGGAGGTATCGAGTTGAAATTAAAACTATATACTAAGGTCTGCGGTCCCTTGAAGCTGTGAAAAAATCAAACCTCTAAATTAACGAAAAAAAAAATATATGGCCGTTTATGTCACAAAAAACGTATATTTCGACACTCATAAAGAAATCAAAATTCATAGGGTACCTTACCATTGACCCAGAATCCTGAAATTTGGCATAAAGCAGGGTCATATAGCAAAGGTATAGGAATTAATCTGAAAACAGTAAATTTGTTGTTACGTCACAAAAAAAGAACTTTTTTTTGCGAATCGGAAATATCTTCGAGACTCCATTCGGGTATTGAATTATTTAAACAGGTAAGTTTGTACGGAACCCTCAGTGCGCGAGTCCGACTCGCACTTGCCCAGTTTTTTTACTCCAATCATGCCAAGGAGTATCGTGTTTACCTCATTACTGGGATGTGGAGGCCAGATAGGCAAGTCGCTCCATATAAAATAATGCTACGCAGCTACAAGCAGTTACACTGAAACCCAACCACAATCATAGTTGGGAAAAGGCTAGGTGGAATGATTGAGCCATTTGCGATAACAAAGAAAAATAGTTAATAATCCGCTTTCATCTTGAAATTTTTTATTATCCTTTCTTTTATTCCACAACTTTCACACCACGTGATCTAAGGCCAAACTAAGTACAACTTGTGCTATGGGTATTAAACAACTGATAAATATACTTATAGATACATACATATAAAAGATAAGTAACCTTCAGATACAGAACAAATGATCTTGCTCATCACACAAACATTTATCTTGGGTAGGAATCGAACCCAGGACCTCCGGCATAGCAGTCAAGGCCATTAACCACTAGACCAACTACAGGCCAGTCAAGAAACCTCCATATGCCACCTCTTCTAACCCATGGGCACGCTATAATTATATTGATAATAATTATGGTGATAATTATGTATGACGTATTACATTTTTTCTCCTATTGTTACAACAATACATATGGGTCAGTTTAATTCAATATTTATTGAAAGATAGAGCAATAGTGGCCGAGTGTTTATGGCCCCGACTTACAAATTATAGGTCACAGGTTCAAATTCAGCCATGCGCATTACTTTGTGTAATTTATTTGATCACCACTGCTCTCAAAACGGTGAATTAAACCATCGTGAAGAAATCAGCAAGTCCTAGAAAAAAAAATCGAAGACATCTGACATCCACCATAGTCTATACCCGCACCAGGCCTGCTTTGTGGATTACGGCCCTTGTCCTCTCCTAGAGAAGAGGCTTGAGATCCAGCAGTGGGAACATTGTGAGGCTGATTATACATAAAACATGTACAACATAGCTCATGAGTAGAATGACATTTAATTTTGGAAGGTTATCGCTTTCAGAATGACATTTTTTTCGTAGGAAAAAACATTCAATAGCTGTAAAGACATTATTTATTGTGCAGTTGAACAATTCTTTAAAACCTAAAGGCACCAAAAATCTTTACTGTGTGCCTGATATAACAAACCACATTTCCCTCTAAAATGCTCAGAAATATACCCAGAATCATTACCTCGTCGGCAGTTATATTTTTGAGCCGTTTGGTGTTGAGACTCTTAGGCCGTGGGGTCCGAGTGCTCATGCGCTTTTTAAAGAATTATCTTTTTAAACGGCTGGCTTTTACCTCGGTCAGAAATTGAGCATTGCCATACAACGTGACAATGCCGCCAGTCTTTTGGGCACACTTCCAGTCGACAGCGATGCGGAGGAATTTTTTGACGCCATATTTTAGTTTGGAGTTATTGTGTGTACATTATTTAATTTTAATTAGTTAAGCGTTTTTATTATTTTTCTTGTTCTATCTTTGTTTAATCATTACCCTTCCCTTCGATACAATGACAAACGGTACAGTCATTGATATAAGCGACTAGCATAATACCCTTCTGTAGGAGATTACCCTAAATACCCTACACGTGTCCCTTGGGTAGCACTGAATGAATAACAGCTAGGATTAAGACCCGGTTTAATCCAACCGCCTAACTGTTGCTATACGTACGATTAATTTTATAAAACCACTTAATTAAAACTAAATAATAATAAAAAACTAGTCATTTACAAGCCAGACTCGCAAGTGAGGGTTCCGTACACACTTACTTTTGTAAATAGTCAAATTTCCGGATGGAGTCTCGAAGATTTTACCGAATCGCAAAAAATTTTTTTTTTTTGTGTGAAAATGAAATTTACTGTTTTCAGATTTATTTCTATACCTGTACTATAAGATCTTGCTTTATGCCAAATTTCAGGATTCTGGATCAACGGAAAATACCCTATGAATTTTGATTCCCTTGAGAGTGTCGAAATATACGTTTTTTTGCGACATAAACGGGCGTATTTTTTTTTTCTTTAACTTAGAAGTTTGATTTTTTCACAGCTTCAAAGAATCGCAGTTCTGAGTATATATTTTTCAACTCGATACTCCACGCGTTTCCGAGAGAAAGGGTATGACAGACGAACAACAAAGTGAGGGAGGGTATAAGGGTTCCGTTTTTTCCTTTTGAGGTACGAAACCCTAAAAACCGTATGCCAATAAACTTAAGAACTTATGGAATCTAAGCATAAAGAACTATATAAGCACAATTCTAAGTCTTGAGCTTCGACGCCGAGTTGCTAACTAGATTTTCTATCTTTACATTCCGAAGAGTGTGCATTGGAATTGCTCAATTTAATTCCGCCAAGTTTGCACCATTGGATTGACCCGATAAATTGGTGCGCCGTGTTACAAGTGCGCTTTTCTGAACTCTTAGCGGCCGTATGCAGCCAAATATCAGGAAAAATTTCGGGATCTGCGTAAATTCATATAGGTTAATACTTTAAAAGGAAATCGTTACAAAAAGCACCAGTACTTCGGGACCCTATCAGCAAAAGACGACGTATTTAGGGAAGAAGTTGAGCGATTAACTGTTGTGCTGCGTGTCGAGGGTTCAGTTCCTGCACGGAACAAATATTTAGTATGGCCTACTAAAGGTTGCTACGGGTCTGGGTGTTTTGTGAGTTTACATTTTTGTGAACGCACCCATGATACAGCAGTAATTCCAGAAGATAAAGAAAAAAGCAGAAAAAATTGAACAGTAGCAACTCCACTTACATAATATACAAGTCCTCCATATTATGCTCTAATGCATAAAGCATGGTCTAATATCTAAGTTTTTGATGGGGGGCATGGAGGTATAGAATAGAATAGAATAGAATAGAAATGAATAGAATAGAATAGAAATGAATAGAATAGAATAGAATAGAATAGAATAGAATAGAATAGAATAGAATAGAATAGAATAGAATAGAATAGAATAGAATAGAATAGAATAGAATAGAATAGAATAGAATAGAATAGAATAGAATAGAATAGAATAGAATAGAATAGAATAGAATAGAATAGAATAGAATAGAATAGAATAGTATAGAATTTTGCAAATATGGGTAATACATAGTTCTTAAGATTATATTACAGCTCAGCCACATTTTACCATTCGGCATGCAAACATTTAAAATTATTTATATTATATGATACAAACTTAGGCTTAGTTTATACTCCAGATCGCCGACAAATTACAAATTCATCTATTTAAGTTTTTATGTTTTTTCTGCCAAAATAACATATTATTATTAATGGATGTTTGAAGTGTAATTTGTGGAGATAAATAAACAATTTTGTTTTTTTTTTTATTTGAACATAACGCCGTGCGGTTGCCATCTGTAAGACTATGACGGGCCCCTCGCCCGCTTTGGATTTAGGACATTTTTTTTTTATTTTTTTATTCGTTATAAACCAGTGCTTGACTGCGATCCTACCTGATGGTAAGCAGTGATGCAATCGTTGATGGTGAGGTGCACTAGTTTATTAAGAGCCTATTCACTCTAGCCTTGAAGGCACCTAAATTATAGTTGGACGGGAAGACCGCAGCAGGCAAATTGTTCCAGTCCCTCGATGTACGCGGTATAAACGACGAAGCAAATCGCTTAGTTCGGACCGTTGGTGTTTCAACAACGTGAGGGTGACATTCATGAGGATTTTCTCGCGGGAAAAGTACCTATATATCAATTACTTTTAAAGTAAATGTACCCCAGATAACTTAATTCCATACCTAATCTATACATTACCAAACATGCTCCCTATTTCATTGTACAAAACCACACCATTACGCTAATAAATTATTCAGTACTTCGTCAGCAAAAAATATCCAGCAGAACAACCAACACTTTCCTAGTTTGTTTGCAGCCACACAGTTATTCAACAGAGTATATTTCTCTACTTCGAACAATACCCTTACATATGCGAACTGTCCTGAACCCAAACTTGAGTTGTGACCAGCGTTCGAATGTTCTAAAATAGGATACAAAACTTTATATATTTCAAAACGTTGCTCTTGGGCGGAATCCAATAACTGGACTGGAATTCTAGAACTTGAACAGCTAGACGTCCGATTGAGGCTAAATTTTTTATCGTTGATGGACCATAAGTAGGTAAATATATATTAATAAATCAAGGTTTTGAAACATGAGAAAGAAAAATTTGTAAAAGTTTTGACGTCTTGCGATAGACTTCACATATCTATGCCATATATTTGTTATGTGTGTGTATATAAGTAACGCTTTCATGCTCAAATAGAATGGATTTGAACTTTTGGTACACAAGTAGTCCAAATAGGACATAGTACACTTTCAATCCTGGGAATATGTTTTCTAGGGATAAATTTATACTTTCACGTATCAAAAATAATATATAACCCATTACCTTTTTGTTGTGAAAAACTAACGTGTTTTACGATATTCAACATTAAAAAGCAATATTGAGCAGACATTACTCGCCACACTTTACTTTACTACTTTTGGTAAATCTTTGTTCCTGTGAAATATCTCGAATTAACACAATAAAAGATAAAAACAGAACTGACCTTGGCTAGACAATGAATCTGTGTACGAGTATATAGTCGTAGACGAATACCTTAGACACATGAGGTAGCTCGAACTGAAATCGGCCTAGCAACAAGATATTTACATAAAGACATACTTGAAATTCCACAGATTCAGAATCAAAATAATGGAACAAAACTGGACGCAAATGTTCTTGGTAGATGTTTGGAATACTTTGGTACGTGTCCCGTGTACACTATACTCTGTAGTGAGTCTGATACTTACAGACTTAGACTGACACAGGTTTTTTTTTTTTGTTTAGGTGGGAAAATCATCTAATGACAAATCCCGCCCTTGAGCGGAGCGGGAGATAGCGTCAGACTTTTATTGACTAAAAACCCACTCCTGCCCCTTCTTTGCCTTCACCCCAGGGCCCCGGGCTTCGCTTTCACACTACCTACCCGTGGCCCCAGTAGGCTTCGACTCTACTGAGCTCCTACGATTTGCTGACATCTCCCTGAGGCGCGCGTGGAACAATACGCGCCTTGGCGAACTTGACTTGGGCTCGATCCAGACGGTTACCGGACGGTCGGACGGCGTGCCACCCGTTACTCGCCGTCTGCAAGCCCGCGCCTACGGTGGCCGGAAATCGGGATCGGAATCCCGGCGGCGCGGCGGTTAGGGCGTGAGGACTGTTGCCTCACGCGATCGGCCGCCTCCTTTGCTAGCATTACTGCTTCGCAGAAGGAGGCGACCGCCTGCCAGTCCTCATCACTCCGGACCATGGCCTGTAACAATGTCCAGCGCGAGAGATCACTGCCGCCGATCGCCCCCACGAGGACACGGCGGTGCTCTGCCCAGGCGGGGCACACCTCTACCGTATGCTCCACCGTGTCCTCCGGACGGTCCACACAATGGCGGCACCCAGGCGTTTGTTCCGCACGAATTCGGTGCAGGAACCTCCCGAACTTACCATGTCCGGTGAGGACCTGCGTCGTGCGGTAGGTATGGATGGCATGTGGTCTTTCCAGCCACTCCTCAAAGAGGGGACTTACCGCCATAATTGTGGCGTGCCCAGCACTGGGTTGCGACAGTCGCTGTCGCCATTCCACCATGAAATCCCGCCGGAGTTCTTCCTGCCGTGCCGCGACTTGGCGTGGCAGCGGAGTTTCACCCCTGAGTTGCATCTCCACGCGCAGATTGTGCATGTGTGCTAGGACTGTTGCCTCCAGATTCCATGGTGGCTGGCCAGCATGACTGACACAGGTGGGACCTGTGTCCCTTCACCTAACCTGAGTCACCACACAAGAGATGTCAGCAAAACTGAAAGGGTCAGGAGTGTCGATGCCTGCTACGGTTTTTTAATGTGGGAAAACACCTAATGACTTCCCCCGCTCTGGGTGGCGCGAGAGGACATGTCAGACTTTTACTAACTAAAACCACACCTGTATCCTTCAGTCGACCTTTGCGTTCTAAGACGACAGGTTCTATGTCTGCTATAGCTGCAGAAACGTTTGAAAGTGTTACCATTGCCCTAGAATACAAAAGGTAAATAATGGATCGAAGGTGGGTTTTCGTCAGCAAAAGTCAGACATACCCTTTCACTTCACCTAAGAGCAGGAGAAGACATTTGATGACTTCTCACCACAAAAAAAATACCTAAATAAAATAAAACAAAAGCCTCGTGTTGTCTCGCTACTACATACTAGATTCAGTACAGTCAAAACTTTTCTTACGAATTAAGCGTGACAGTGAATGTCACAGTTTCTATATAGAAATTGACAGGTCGTGTCAATTCAGTCGCTGTTATAGCGATGCCAGTGTTCAGTTTACGTTGCGTGGGTGTGAATATATTTATTATTGGCGTGTCTAGTTTCAACTATCATAATTCTGTCTCATGGATTGTGTGAAGAGTGATATGAAAGAAAAGGAAGTTAGTGATAGTATGACGAGTGACAGGGCAGAATGGAAGAAAAAAACGTGTTGCACCGACCCCAAATAACACGGGACAAAGGCAGGAAGAGAATATTATTTTCTGGTGTTCGTACAGTAAAGTATAAATAAATAGGACCCTACAAATCGGGAACGAGACTGCAGCGAATTGAGCTGTTGCGGTTTTGTTCAATAACTCTGTGCATGTTGTCGAACCGAACGGATGACGAATGTCAACGATTGTATCGGGGACAACTTCCAAAGTTCTGAAGCTGGATTTACACTGAACGGATCGCTCTGGTCATGTAACCGATTGTAACAGCGGTTGACAATAACGTTTAGGTAGTGGTTACACTGTGCCGTGGCGATTTTTAGGGTTGCTTACTTCAAAAGGAAAAAACGAAATCCTTATAGGATCACTTTGTTGTCCGTCCGTCTGTCTGTCTGTCTGGCTGTCAAGACCCTTTATATCGGAAACGCGTGAACGTATTGAGTTGAAATTAAAACCATAATAGTTAATTAGGTCTGTGGTCCCTTGCTGCTGTAAAAAAAATCAAACTTCTAAGTTAACGGAAAAAAATATATGGCTGTTTATAATAATAATAATATACCACAACTGTCACACAACGCCGTCTAATTCCAAGCTAAGCAGAGCTTGTGTTATGGGTACTAGACAACTGATAAACATACATATATATTTCTAAATACATACATATTATAGATAAATTACACCAAGACACAGAACAAATGATCGTGCTCATCACACAAACATTTGTCCTGGGTAGGAATCGAACCTTCGGCATAGCAGTCAGGGTCACTAACCACTAGACCAACAGGCCAGTTTATGTCGCAAAAAACGTATATTTCGACACTCAAGGGAATAAAAATTCTAGAGAACTTTCCGTTGACTTAAAATCCTGAAATTTTGCAGAAAGCAAGGTCCTTATAACAGAAGTATAGGAATAAATCTGGAAACAGTAAATTTGTTATTGTGTCACAATTTTTTTTTTTGCGATTTGGAAAAAAACTTCGGGACTCTAATCAGGAATGGAACTCTTTACATAGATAAGTTAGTACGGAACCTTCCAGGCGCGAGTCCGACTCGCACTTGTTTTTTTATTGGTTGACTCGTGATTGACCAAATTGACAAATCGCACCATACAATAACACCTCAAAGAGTATCTACTCCTCTAAAAGTAATTATTATTTTGACAACACTAAGACAGTAATGTCCGTTAGCACTAATGTTATGAAACACCTGAATAATTTGTTTTGCTTCTTTGTATTTTAACTCTGCGCTAAGCCGAATTTTGAAAACCCAGCATTGCATTTTGGTTTAGGTATTCATTTAAGCGCCTTAGAATATTTTAGCAACCTATGAGATAAAACAACCGTCAAAAAAGTAGGTAGTAATGACAACCATATGCTAAAGAAGAATCTTTGAATACGTTATCCACATTGCCAAAACGAGAGGTGGTAACATGGAAAAGCTATTGCTGACGGAAAAAGTAGATCATAAAAGAACCCGAGGCAGGAGTCCCATAAGTCCATCAGACTAAATTCGTGCGACACTAGAGACCACAGTCTGTGACTCCATTCACATCGCCAAGGACAGGACAACATGGCAAAATATAGATAGCTAGCTTTTGCCTGCAGCTTCATTCGCTTACATAAAATATAGCCTATGTCACTCAAAAATAAAGCAGCTTACTATCGGTGAAAAAATTTTACAAACGAAAAAACAAACTTTACCTCTTTATAATATTATTAATTATCCTACAAACAAAAAAAAAACAAACTTTACCTATTTATAATATTTGTGTAAAAAAAAAAGTAAAAGACAAAAATATTATAAAAAATTAAATCTGAAATAAGTTAAAGCCTAGTGGACAAGGCCCGTTGAAACAAAGTATGCGTTTCACTAGCGCAAAGCAATGCTTACTGAACATAAGTTTATTTTCGTACCAGTCACAGCACAGCTGGTCGCTCGCTCTGCCAATTGTAACTGTAAGCGTTGGTACTCATGTATGGAACCGACTTTCTTACCGATTTTATTCCTTTCATTTAAAATCGGGAAAAGTTTTGTGCCAGGATTTTCTTATAACTTTGGTTCGTTCACGAACATACAAAATCTCATACACAAACACCTTTCGGAAGTAAACCCATGGCCCCAGTAGGCAGTAATGCTAGCAAAGGAGGCGGCCGATCGCGTGAGGCAACGGTCTTCACGCTCCAACCGCCGCCGCCGGGATTCCAATCCCGATTTCCGGCCACCGTAGGCGCGGGCTTGTGGACGGCCGCCAACCGTCCGGTAACGGTCCGGACCAAGCCCAAATCGTCAACGGCACGCGCGCCTCAGGGAGCTGTCAGCAAATCGTAGGGGCCCAGCAGGGTCGAAGCCTACTGGGGCCATGGGTAGTGTGAAAACGAAACCCGGGGCCCTTGGGACGAAGGCAACAAAGGAACAGGAGTGGGTTTTTAGTCAGTAAAAGTCTGCCATTATCTGGCACTCCGCCCAAGAGCGGGATTTGTCATTAGATGAAATTCCAAACTAAAAAAAAAGATGGCTCTAGTACGCTTCGGTCTTGTTGGGCCCCTACAGTTTTGCTGGCATGTCTTTGGGACGCGTGTGGAACACTACACGCCATTGACGACTCGGCCCGGACGGTACACTATCATACTAGTAAATGCATTTAAAATAAATACCAATTCATAAAGTCGTACATCACGGTACCAAAAAGTAAAAATAAAAGTAGTGAACGTGACGCATAGAAACTGCATTCAAATCTGAGAATGTGCACTCGACTTAAAAACATAAATATGTTATGGCTAAATATGTCTTGGATAAAATTAACTTTTCGCGCCGCCATTTAGTATGCGCACACTTTCCACATTTCATTTTCTTATTGTAGTTAATTACACGATTGTGCTCATTGTTACTAGAGTGGGAGGAATGTGCAAAACACAGTAAGAATCTTTGTATTTTTGAAGAAAACACAAAAGCAAAGTAAAACATTAACAAAGAAAATAAAAGGAAGTTAATGACGACTGATAAAGATTATATCATTATTATCATTTTAGCTTACAGATTTTCACTGTTTAACATAAGTCTCCCCCAAATTTCGTCACAACGACCGGTGTGAAGAAATGTAAGGGAATTACCAGAGAATAGGCAGCAACATTCTCTATGCACTGCAACAAACACACTGTGCCAACCTGTTTACCAAACGTGGCGATTATGGCAAACACCCAACGATTTTGGGATTTCCCATTAAAGAAAAACAAAGTGCTCCATCGTCGGCAATATCATCGCTTACCACCTATCAGGTGAGATAGTAGTCAAATGCGAGCCAATCCATAATAAAAAAACTGGGCAAGTGCGAGTCGGATTCGCGCACTGAAGGTTTCGTACAAACTTACCTATGAAAACAGTTCGATTCCCGAATTGAGTTACGAAGATTTTTTCGAATTGTTAAAAGTTTTTTTTTTTGTGTCGTAACTACTAAATTTCAGTTTTCAGCCCGGCTTTATGCCAAATTTCAGGATTCTGGGTCAACGAGAAGTACTCTATGAATTTTGATTCCTTTGAGAGTGTTGAAATTTACGCTTTTAGCCTTAAACGGCCATCTTTTTGTTCCGTTAACTTAGAAGTTTGATTTTTTCACAGTTTCAAGGAATCGCAGACTTGAGTACCAATACGGTTTAATTTCAACTCGATGCATCCACTCGTTTCTGAGATAAAGGGTCTTGACAGACAGACAGACGGACGGACAACAAAGTGATCCTATCAGGGTTCCGTTTTTTTCCTTATGCAGTATGGAACCCTAAAAATGACGTTGACATCAATGATAATACACATGACGTTGATTTTAGTATTTACGAGTTTTACTAGCATTGAACAAGCGGATGAGTAAACACGAGAAACATAACTAAACTTTTCCCATTAAATATGCTAAATAAGAAGCGATTACAAATTCGATCAGAAAATTAAACTTCTCAAATCTTTGTAAAATTAAGTAGGTATCTGTGTTAATTATATTTCAGAAGTTAAAAGGATCTTGTAATTGATAACGGAATGAGTTTAACGAAGTATCTTTAGAGATAGAATTTCATCGGCATTTGTGTCAGATGTTAAACTTTTCGTTGAAATTGAAAATAACAGCAATAAAAGGCGTTAATGAATTTATTTATTAATTCTTTATTGTATACTTTAACAAGTTATAATATATTAAAAATACAGTTCTTTTACATGTGTGAGCTTTATTTTAAGTTGAGTTTTTTCCTTACCACATGATACTGAACCGTTTTCAGCTATTTAAAAAATAGTGTAATATGGCCAACATCGTCGTTAAGTTGGCAAAATGGCGACTCGTTGTCACCAACTTAACGGTAGCGAAAACGAAAAACAAACGATGCACTCTCGCACACGCGTTTTATTCTCGCCAGGTCTCCATTTTTGACAAACTGAAAATTTTGTAAAAAATATATTAATAAAACCTCTACAATAGGCATTTTTTAGCTTGTAATAAATCTTGACCATTTTGGGATAAAAAATTACTTATTTTTATATATTAAAAAAGATTGCGTCACTAAAAGTGTCTCAATTCACTTAATATTTGCTTACAATTAAGATAACCAATTTCTTAAAAATTGCATTTATAAAAAAACTTCATTGCTTCATTAACGATTATAACTTAATTTTCTTAATGGCGGTATAAGGGTGTACATTATTCAAGTTACATATTTTATCGATATAGTTTTACTTTTTTAATTCTGCTCCATACAGGCATCCATTCCTGTATCGTATATTCGATCGCAAACAGGTGAATTCACAAACACAAGACACCCAGACCAGGAACTCCTATGTGGGCCATACAACCCGCAGCTCATCAAGCAATCGCTCAACCACTGCGCCAACAGTTAAGGTAGAACTACACTGCTCACACGTGTGCCACATATGCCGTTTGAGGCGCGTCGGTTCTCCATACATTTTATATGGAAACTAGACTTGTAGAGCTACACTTAATACACGCCACGCGACGTAGTTCTACGTAAAAATCGGGTGTTTTACACGTGTGCGTCGGTCTAATGTAGTTCTAGCTTTAAGCTATTGAACGTGTTTGGATGAAAACCGAACATGTGTGTACAGGCAGTAAGGAGTAACGAGCTGACTGGGAACAAAGTTACAGTTCGTTAGCCTGCTTGCTAATACTATGATAAATATTTACCTTACCGATTATATAACATATATAGCATATTTGAAAACAGGCAGGAGAAGGAAATCGATCGATTAATGAAGGAAAATCTACCTCCCTAAAGCGAAAACTCATCGATATATATGTATCCTGCCCGTCCTAACCCACGGTGCTTAGACATGTTCGCTCACCGAGTTGCAAAAGTTTGGCTTGGGGGTTTGTTAAAGAGCAAGCGCAGTATTCTGGGTGTTAACAGAGACGACAGAATAAGAAACATCACCCTGCGTTTTAAAACGAGGATCGTGGAGAAAAAGGCTACCAGGCTCCTATAATGAATATTAAAAACCGTCCCAAAACTTTATTTTATTGTTTAACTAGGTAACACTTATTTTTATTTTTTTATGTTTTGCTTACCTACAGAGTAAAATATTTGCACTAGCGAAAAAACACTTTAAATAAAGATTAAAGATAAAAAAGTACTACTTTTTTATGCTGCTAAGTGAACATCAATATTGAAAGCATGGATTGGAGATTTCATATGGCATTAATCCAATTGAATATTTTCAATTATTCAATCACTCTCTTTGATCCCTAGCGGAAGTAACGCGAAATTTTATTTCATCTGATTCACGATAAAATATAACTTTGAGATTTGTTCTGTATTAAAGATGTTTTATCGAAAAATTTATTTGATTGAGGTTGTAATATTCGTATTTACAGAGTCCTTTTTCTGGGTTAAGGATGAAAATTCTTACTATTCACTTTCGTCTGTATTCAATTTCTACAATAATGGTTATTTTACCTACACCAAAAATTATACCGTTGACTTGTCAGTAAGAACTTGTCAATATAGTCATTTATCATAGCTGACAATAATAAAATAATCACTAACAATCATACCGTGATAACATTATGTTATTCACAATTTATGTTTTCCATCAAGATTTTATGATAGAAAAAAGAAAAAAATGTTTAATTGTGCATCACACGGTCTATATATTAAAGCTAAAAAATACACACGAAATATTAATTAAAAAGGAGGAAAAATGGATTAATAAAAATAATGTGCGAGGCTAAAAAAGTTCCTATCTCAGCACATGATATGATGATATTGATAAAAATCACGTCACAAATTTTCTAAGAATCTCCAATCTTCGAAAATATAGGAAGTCGGGTTTTCATCTTCCTACAATGTTTACCAAAATTGAAATCGCGGAAGTCAATGTAATACAAACAAACGCCTCACGGTTATAAAATTGAGGCAACATTTTTTCCTATCTCCGTAGAAAAATATATAAAGCAGTGAAAAACATAATTCATGGACGCAATGCTCTATAAATTCGTGCAGCATAACATCTCTCTTGTTCTTCAGAAAAGAAAACAGTTTTACTTCCGTATACGTGTTGGATATTTATAAAGTGTTTTTTTTTAAAGAATTCGTGCTATTGTGCGCATATAGATATACATTCAAAATCGGAATTCCTTGTTCTGACACACGATACTTATGATTATAATAAAAATTAAATGAAAAAAAAAAACCTTTATTCTACTTCTTAATTTACAACAATTTACTTACTTTAGTACACTTTATTACTTATTTGGAGGTATGCGGAACAGAGAGTAAAGTCCCACAAACCTCCATTGAAAAGGGTGGATTCTCCAGCCAGACGGGTGTTATATCTGGTGGGCAACTGCCCGATAGATGATTTTAGGCTGTTCTATATTACTATGTTCTAATCGCGTGGAGAATTTTAATTGCGCGATGCAGGATTATTTGACGCCTTATGTGACGCCATAGATGTCGCTACACTTATTTTATAATATGCGATATCATTATGATCCATGCCTTTTCGGCGTAGGCCTCCCCATTACTTTCCAATGATTCCAGCCCCTAGCCATAGTTATCCACCCTGGTTCAATTCTCTCCCAAGAAACGTCTGCCTATCTTTTTCTTGGTCGGGTCCTACTACTATGTAACAAGAAGCAAGATTAGCTTTGCTGTGTTCTATAATAATAATAACAATATTGTAGCCAATAAGCCGGATATAGTAGTGGTATACCGATTAGCGCGCCGCGTTATGATAGTCGATGTCACCATCCCACATGACGAGAATCTCGTGAAAGCTGAGAAAGAGAAACAAATTAAATATCTCGACGCACACGAGGTTGTTGACATGTGGAATGAAGACTCGGCTGTCATTGTGCCGATTGTCGTGACCGCCAACGGCCTTATAGCCAAAAGCTTCGACGACCATCTGTCGAAGCTGTCATTGTCGGTTGGATCAAGGGCCTGATACAGAAGGTAGTACTCCTCGATACGGCTCGCATCGTGAGGAGGTACCTGTCTCTGGAGCCCTAACCACCGGTAGCTTGGACCCTGTCTCGATACCGGCGGACTACTATTTTTTATCTTTTTAAATGTTTTTTTTTTCTATATGATTTTGTTAAAAGGAAAATATTAAAAGTTTTAATTAATATGTATATTGAATGAATAAAGTGAATAATAATAACTTTATTGAATCAATTGAAAACTTTATAAACAAAGTTAAGACTTACATACATAGATACATTAAATTTGAAAGGTATATTCTAATATTAGGACCCTGTCTCCTAAACTAGGTAAGACCGGTGACTTAGGAGTCAGTGTTCTGCAGTTACATCGGATACAGTTCTGGTACGTTTGTTGCAAGTCTAGCCTTAAATAATATAAGTTTTAATAAAATGAAAATGAATAGAAAATGAAAATAAAAACTGTGTAAAGTGTGATGGTGTGTGTGAATAAGTGTGCATGTATATGTGAGTCGGTGAGTCCGTGTGTGTGTGTGTGTAATTGTGTTGTATGTTTAAGACTAACGTTGGGACGTAAGCAAGTCTTCAGTCCGAGAATAGTCCTGATCGTACAGCCAGAGCTTCAATTTAGTCTTAAGCTCATGCTTACTCAGTTCATTTATTTTAATGTTCTTGTAAATTTTTCTGTAGATAAGTGAACCCAGAACATAAAGCTGACAGCTAGCAAAAGCTGTTTTGTGGGGTATTGCTGGGCATGTGATTTTAGCTCTGCGTTTGGTAGGGTCTGGTTGGGGGATACAATTATGTGTACGAAGGGTGACTTGGAGCACAAAGAGCTAACTATGCATGTATGTATGTTTATGTGTGTGTGTCTATCTATCTATCTATGTATACTCTACTAGTTGCTGCCAGCGGCTCCACCCGCTTGATAATAGAAAATGATGCCAAGGGAACATAATCCCAGGATAAAAAGTATCCTATAAGCTATTCTAGGATATGGTCTATCTGTGTACCAAGTTTGATCGAAATCCGTTTTGTAGTTTTTGAATGAAAGACTAACAAACGTCCATACCTCCATACATACATACTTTCGCGTTTATAATATTAGGAGGATAGAAGTATGTACCGACGCTACATATACCACAAAATAATAATAATAAAACTTTACCACTAAAAATAATGCAAAGGAATTTATTTAATAAATTTTCCAAGGGAAAAAAATAATAGGCATGTATTCAACCAAAAATGTGAGTCATCGCCCAAGTTTAACGCGTTAAACGTTCGACAAAGCTATGAAAAATTGCAAACGCGTCCATTCGTGGCGTCATTCGAGAATTATTAAAATTGTTCAGCCATATTGTTCCGCCATATTGACAAAGTTCGGCGGTTCCCAAGTTTTTGTCGTTAATTTAAATGTTGGGATGACATCAAATATTTTTACAGCATGACGTGCTTTCTTTTAAAACATCGACGGCACAAAATATACATACGCTTTTGGAATTTAATTATGTTATAAGCAGTAAAATCTTACGTCTGGTTCGCCAGTGGTGAATCTTTGCATAATTCAATGAATACATCTAGCGTATAACGGCACTCTTTTAAAAGCCATTTCATATATCTGAAATATCTGTTTGATCCTCAATATGACTAGTTTTTGCTGAAAAGTAATATGAAATGTACGGAATAAACCTAATAATCTTATTAGGTGAAGTGCCGGTCCCTTTCATACAAGATTTCAGAACTTATTATACCAAGTTTTACTAATTCAACTTTCATAATATATTTTAACTCATTGAATGCGCGGTACGCGGATCCGCGCGAGATACAATCGGCTTTTTAATTGTGTCTCTAATTACGGCATACGAAAGGTTAAAAGACGTAAACACTAGAACCGCCTACATTTTTTCATAGAAAAAATGAATCATATCGGTCCTTTATTTCCCATTCGATCAAAATCCACTTATTCAGTCTACTTTACTGTCGACATAACAGCCAAAGCACCTAACACAACACCACCTTACCACAAAACAATGGTGTCTAAAACAAAGCTCCCTTTGTGAACCAGCCTGTCTTGAAATCTAATCATCGTCGGCAGGTTCGTTCCTAAGTCATATTCAAATATAAAAAAAAAACATTTACATATTCTGCGTATCGAGGCAGGATCTCTTTTTCATGAGCCCATTTGGCAACCCTACGTATGTATGTCGTAAAAGTTCAAATGTCTGCTTTATACAAACAAGCCTATGATAGGGCTGTAAGGGAGAGGACCCAGTTATGTGAAAAGTTTAATACATGGAATATAAATCAAGGGAATTAATTTTAAATTATTTTTAAACTGCCTCTACGTGGTTCCACAGTGCAAAATGAAAAGGCTGTCAATATATTTCCTTCTGTTTTTTGAACAAAAAAGGTTAATTTTTTTCAAGGAAACAAGGTCTTAAACAATTCATCTGAGACAAAATCGTCGCCTTTCCTTGGCTATAAAAAAATTTCTTCGTTGGGTTTTTATTTTTTTAATGTAAGACTTTTTATTCTTTGCAGGATAAAAATATTTATCCTGTCAAAATAAATACGTGATGAAGAGAATGTACCTAATGCAAATCTACAATAAAGATATAGGGATCCATACTGTTTTACTATTGATAGGCCCGCACTTGACCTCTATCCCACCTAGTGGAAAGCGATAATGTGTTCGATGATTAAACACGCTTGCCTAGAATAGTAGAAATAACCTATTCACTCTTGACTTAAAGATCCCTAGAGCGACAATATGGTCGGCGATGGAGCACGCTTGCCTAGAAGCAAAATATTCACTCTTGACTTAAAGATCCCTAGAGCGACAATATGGTCGGCGATGGAGCACGCTTGCCTAGAAGCAAAATATTCACTCTTGACTTAAAGATCCCTAGAGCGACAATATGGTCGGCGATGGAGCACGCTTGCCTAGAAGCAAAATATTCACTGTTGACTTAAAGATCCCTAGAGCGACAATATGGTCGGCGATGGAGCACGCTTGCCTAGAAGCAAAATATTCGCTGTTGACTTAAAGATCCCTAGAGCGACAATATGGTCGGCGATGGAGCACGCTTGCCTAGAAGCAAAATATTCACTCTTGACTTAAAGATCCCTAGAGCGACAATATGGTCGGCGATGGAGCACGCTTGCCTAGAAGCAAAATATTCACTCTTGACTTAAAGATCCCTAGAGCGACAATATGGTCGGCGATGGAGCACGCTTGCCTAGAAGCAAAATATTCACTCTTGACTTAAAGATCCCTAGAGCGACAATATGGTCGGCGATGGAGCACGCTTGCCTAGAAGCAAAATATTCACTCTTGACTTAAAGATCCCTAGAGCGACAATATGGTCGGCGATGGAGCACGCTTGCCTAGAAGCAAAATATTCGCTGTTGACTTAAAGATCCCTAGAGCGACAATATGGTCGGCGATGGAGCACGCTTGCCTAGAAGCAAAATATTCACTGTTGACTTAAAGATCCCTAGAGCGACAATATGGTCGGCGATGGAGCACGCTTGCCTAGAAGCAAAATATTCGCTGTTGACTTAAAGATCCCTAGAGCGACAATATGGTCGGCGATGGAGCACGCTTGCCTAGAAGCAAAATATTCACTGTTGACTTAAAGATCCCTAGAGCGACAATATGGTCGGCGATGGAGCACGCTTGCCTAGAAGCAAAATATTCGCTGTTGACTTAAAGATCCCTAGAGCGACAATATGGTCGGCGATGGAGCACGCTTGCCTAGAAGCAAAATATTCGCTGTTGACTTAAAGATCCCTAGAGCGACAATATGGTCGGCGATGGAGCACGCTTGCCTAGAAGCAAAATATTCGCTGTTGACTTAAAGATCCCTAGAGCGACAATATGGTCGGCGATGGAGCACGCTTGCCTAGAAGCAAAATATTCACTGTTGACTTAAAGATCCCTAGAGCGACAATATGGTCGGCAATGGAGCACGCTTGCCTAGAAGCAAAATATTCGCTGTTGACTTAAAGGTCCCTAGAGCGACAATATGGTCGGCGATGGAGCACGCTTGCCTAGAAGCAAAATATTCGCTGTTGACTTAAAGGTCCCTAGAGCGACAATATGGTCGGCGATGGAGCACGCTTGCCTAGAAGCAAAATATTCGCTGTTGACTTAAAGGTCCCTAGAGCGACAATATGGTCGGCGATGGAGCACGCTTGCCTAGAAGCAAAATATTCACTGTTGACTTAAAGATCCCCAGGTTGTAGCTATCAAGAAACACTTTTTTAATTTTGGTTTTAGAGTAAAGTTCAGGTTTATAGACTTACAAGGCAAGGCATACAAGAATATCAGTAAGAAAATCTGTGTGGCACTAAATTGATATTATACCTTAAAACAATCCTGTCTAAAGCCCAGTTTCTTGAGTATTACCTAAAAACCTTTCGTTTAACAGACATCAATAATTCAGCCTTCAGCTTATAAAATACTCAGCAGAACTAAAATGCTTTTGCCACAAATCAGAAAATCCTAAATATGTCCAGAAATATCAAAATGTATAATAATCTCTTCAAATACTATGAATGCTCTTAGTAATTCATCAATGCCAACCAAAACCACTGAATCATTGAATCTTAACGTCTCTGGGTCGCTTCTCGTCGCTGTCAGAAATAAGATGTTTTTTCAGTGAAGCAAATAAAAATGTGGTGTTGGTGAATTGATTTTGGACGTAGCTCTTTTCAAAAGTTCAGGATAGTTCTATTTTCTGTTCAGGAAAGTGATTTTTTCGGTACCAGAATGTGATTGTTATTATCCCTTTTTCTGTAGAAAATTAAATTTTCGTGGTTGTGATTTTAACTAGTAATAAGTAATAGAAATGTGACAAAAGACACCATGAATGAACTGTGTGAAGGAATTAACGGATTGATCCTAATCTGTTTTTGGAGAGAGGTGGGCTGGTTAGAATAAGCCCACATAAGGTTTTGGACGCCATGGCCCACGTACAATGGTCCGCATAGGACTAAGTGCAGAAACCATACTCAGACATAGACATAGGGTGCGTTCACTTACATGTGAACTCAATTCACAAAATACTCAGATCTCCTATACACATAATATTTATACAGACTGGCCAGTTGGTCTAGTGGTTAGTGGCCCTGACTGCTATGCCGGAGGTTGTTGGTTCGATTCCCACCCAGGACAAATGTTTGTGTGATGAGCACGATCATTGATTGTTATGTGTTTGGGTCTAATTTATCTATATAATATAAATGTATTTAGAAATATAGTATGTTTATCAGTTGTCTAGTACCCATAACACAAGCTCTGCTTAGCTTGGGACTAGACGGCGTTGTGTGATAGTTGTGGAATATTATATTATTATTATATTTTATTATTTGTACTGTGCGCAACACATAGCGCAGCACCCAATTGCTCAACTACTATGCAAGCGGTATTGTCAAAGTATTGAAAGAGATAAGTAATATGCAAGGAGCCGATCTATTGCGCCGACTCCAATAAATTGTAAGCTATATATATTATTAGAAAAATGCTTGATGAAATACCACAAAAGTTATTTTCAGTAGAATGAAGGTATCCATTTGGACTTCGCCTATTCCAATGCTAACGTCAAATGATATTATTGAACTAAAGTTTTATCGCAGTGTCTATATCAAATAAATAGTTAATAAAAACAAAAATAAGGGTTATGGTTATACTCTTTTTATATTTTTATTAACCTCTAGTTTATGGTCGTTCTAGTGAGGTTGTTTGTTTATGGTTTATCATAGATTCTTTGTTAGTCGTTGAGTTTCTTTAGTAGTATCATTAAGATTAAATAATGAAATGATGAGTGGCTCAAACCTGTGATTGATAGAAGAAATACTGAAAAACCTTTGCCCAGCACCAACTAAAAATAATAATAATAATGAATTTTATTTAATTACGGTCGTATAAAGTTCAAGTTACTGATTTGTTTTGGCCAGCCATTATTTTTTTTGCTTGACAAATCATCATGTAACTTCTTCCGCCCTCAGTGGACCAAAAGAGGTTATTAGACTTTCACTGACTCAAAAGCCACCATTTTTCTTCTAGTTCTCCTATGCGTTCCAGAGCCACGGTAACTATTTCGAAGAATCACGCTTCCACGTTCAAATATATCTTCATCATCATCATCATCATTTCAGCCGAAAGACGCCCACTGTTGAACGAATACGCCTCCCCCTAAGCGTCGCCACAACGATCTGTCCTGTGTAGGTGTCAGGGTCGCTGGAATCCGATGAATGCAAATATCTATTTATATATATAAAATAAGGTAATAAATAGGGTATCCCTTATGTTTACTTCGTGGATATAGTGCTTTAATCAGCTATTATTATTGAATGTCAAAAATTTTAAAAGTGTAGTAGAATTGTCAATCCGTATGTCATTCGTAAGAATGAAAATAATTTGTCTAGGCTTTTCGTGAAATACTCAAATTCGTATTTTAATCAAACACGTACAGCCGTTTGAACTAAGCGTGTAGAAATACAAACCTTTGCATTTATAGTAATAAGTGTGATAATATAAATATGTGATGATAATATGTGATTAATAAAATTCAACATTTAAAAAAAACTGGGCAAATGCGAGTCGGAGTCGCGCCCTGAGGGTTCTGTACAAACTTACCTATGTAAAGAGTTCAATTCCTGTTTGGAGAGAAGAAGTTTTTTCCAAATAGCAAAACAATTTTCTTTTGTGACGTAACAACAAATTTTCTGTTTTCAGATTTATTTCTATATTTGTGTTCTAAGACCTTGTTTTATGCAAAATTTCAGGATTCTAGGTCAACGGGAAGTATTAAGAATTTTGGCTCCCATAAGAGTCAAAATATACATTTTTTGCGACATTACAGCCATTTCTTTTTTTCCGTTAACTTAGAAGTTTGATTCTTTCACAGCTTCAAGGTACCGCAGACCTTAGTATATGGTTTTAATTTCAACTCGATACGTCTACGAGTTCCCGAGATAAAGGGTCTTGACAGATTGACAGATAGACAGACGGACGGACAACAAAGTGATCCTATAAAGGTCCCGTTTTTTTCCTTTTGAGGTACGGTACCTTAAAAATAGTACGTGGCTTATTTTACACGTGCAAATTATACACAATACAATTTTTCTGATTGACGTCTGTCAATCAAGAAAATTGTATTGTGGCTTATTTGATAGATGTACGTCAGTTTGGTGACTTATAATTTAAAAAAAATCTCTAAATTAGTGAAATTGACAGTGACCAAACCTCTTGCATTTCTTTTTTTACGAACACCAAAACAAACTTCACAAACAACCTATGATATTAAAATTTTATTAAAGTCTCTACAGATATCGCAGAGAATATTGTTACCCCATCCCCTGTACGGAATTACCCACAGACCCCAACTTGTTCAATTAGGATTCCTGGTCTAACTATGAACAACTTTGCCGTCCGTTATATATTGTTAGATTGTATGAAAATAATATGGAATGGGGTAGTTATATAAAACCTAGATGTTTGTGGTTCGGAGAAAAGTAAGTAGTAGTATTATCCTATATTTGGCTTATCCTTGAAACTTACATAGATATTAGTGTTGATTTTGTTTGTTGGAGGATTATTTAGAAATTGATATTATTTACAAAAAACTGGGCAAGTGCTAGTCGGTCTCGCGCACTGAGGGCTCCGTACAAACTTACCTATAAATAGATCATCATCATCAATTCAGCCGATAGACGTCCTGCGTGCTGGATATATGCCTCCCCCAAATGTCGCCACAATGAACGGTGCTTCTCGAATGCATCGGATTCCCGCAACTTCACCAGGTCATCGGTCCACCTTGTAGGGGGCCTTCCAACGCAACGTCTTCCGGTACGCGGCTGCCACTCCAGAACCTCTCAGCCACAATGGCCATCTGTTCTGCGAGCAATGTGCCCTGCCCATCGCCACTTAAGTTTGGCAATTCTTAGTCCTATGTCGGTAACCTTGGTTCTCCTGCGGATATCTTCATAAAAAAAATTAAATCTTTATAAATACTTACATGATAACATGTATAAGATAATTTAAATTTCGATTCCCGAATAGAGTGTCGAAATATACTTTTTTTTCGACATAAACGGCCGTATCTTTTTTTTTCGTTAACTTACAAGTTTGATTTTTTCACAGCTTCAAGAAACCGTAGACCTAAATATAATGTTTTAATTTCAACTCGATACCTCTACGCGTTCCCGAGATAAAGAGTCTTCACAGACAACAAAGTGATTATAAGAGTTATTTATAAGGGTCTAATTTTTTTTCTATTTGACATTTCATCCAGAATGGGAAAAGTTACTTGATGATTTCCCACGCAAATACGTAAAAACATCTCCGTAGTCTTTTCCCAACTAGCTAGGAGTCGGTTTCCAGTTTAACCGGACAGGTTTAATACACGTATTTTACATAGAGCAACAGTAACTGCCTGTGAGACCTCCACAACTCAGTAATTGGGCAACACGATAGTCCTTGAATAGACTGATGGTTAGACTTTCTGGCATATGACTACCTGTATTTATTTTCCACGCGCGCCTCAGGGAGATGTCAGCAATTGTAGGGGCCCAGCAGGGTCGAAGCCTACTGGGGCCATGGGTAGTGTGAAAACGAAACCCGGACCCTGGGACGAAGGCAACGAAGGAACAGGAGTGGGTTTTATTTCCCACAAAAAAAAACCTGTATTTATTTATTTATTAAATGCTTTATGCACACTAAAGTACAGAGGCGGGGGTTCCTTCTATTTGGCAGAATCTTGATACTCCGATTTTTATTTGGCATAACTCACATGGCATAATCTTATTTAATCGAATATTTTTAAGGCATAAAAATTATTTAGCATAACTTTTGTTTGGCAGAATATTTACGTGTCCGAATTTACAATGGCATACTTTTATCTTGGCAGAATTTTGTTTCGCATAATTACCTTTGCCATAATTAATATTATGCATAATTTTGTTTAGCATAACATTTATTTAGAGATACGATTATTTGGTATGGGTGCATATTTGAACATCAAAAATTAAAATAGATGTATCTTCCTGTAAAAATTAGTGTTCAAAACATCAAAAACTTATAATATATGGAATAAAACTGATAATTTAAATAAAGTAAATTTATGCTGTCGAATGGTTAGATAACCTACGTGCAATGTATTTAAAATCGAATGGTCTGCAAAAGTGACATAGAATGTTCTAAATATAGCATGTATTGGTAGCATTTTCAATATTAAATTAAATTTGTGTCATAAAAAGTCAATACGTTGTGCTGCAAAATTTTGTGACAGAAACGAATCGCTGCGAAACCGACTTTACGCAGTCTTGTCTGCCCCACCCCTAGAGTGTAATTTAAACCCGCGTAGGCGAGGAGGGGTAGGGCGGCCCGCGAGCTGAGGAGCAGGTGGTTTGAAGGCCCGCCAGCAAGCCGAAGCTGCGGTGGTGAGCGTTAAAACCATCTGTGACGATAAGCTCGCGTGGCACCGCCCAAACCCCGCAGCGCCGGAGCCGTGACAGAAACAATGCTTGCTGCATGTTGCATGCCTGCTTGCATGTTGTATGCCTGTTTGCATGCTACATGCATCCAAGCCGACAATATTTTTGTAATTAGCATTTAGGTTAGCGTTTTGATATTAGTAGTAATATCATGGTGTATTCTTGTTTGCATGTTTGAATGCTTCTTACAAGGAACTAAAAACAACTTATTTTCACAATCAACTGTTTTATTGAGTAAATACATGCAGAATCAACTGTTTTATTGAATAATGATAATTAAATAATAAATAAAACAAAATATATAGACAATTTAGGTCAAACTAATCTTAAATTAGCTCCAATTGCCTTCAAAAATCCAGTTTCAGTGTAATCCGACTGATTATTTAATATAATTTCTATGCGACATTTCTTATCCAAAACTTTTTTTCTTTTTGCTGGTATTGGGGCACCTGTACCTAGTTTATCAATTTCTATGATTGAGTATTTCATTTCTTTGATGAGTTGATTTGAAATAGTATAGAATCCCACATGATTTGCGCTCACTATGCTATTTATCCTGTGATGCCACGATTCAGCATAATTTTGTGTTCGAGGGATATCCTGGTCGATTAAATCCTTTGTACTCCAGTGGCTAGGCTGATATTTTGGTGGCGAAGAATTTGTTCCCCAGATGTAATTATCGCTAAACCATTGCACAACAGTTTCCGCCTCAGGGGATATACTTTCGCGCCATTTATCGAAATATTTTGGTATATCACTAGACGATAAGTAGGAAAGAGCAAATAAACATTTCATTTCCATGGCAAATTTAGCATCATTGCCGTAAAGTTTTTGGAAGCCACTTTTCTGTATTTTCTGGTATATGATTTGGCCTAAATGGAAATTGCATCCTTTGATTATTACATTATCGAAATAATTTTTAAAAGAAATTTGGGGTGCTTGTTCAAAATCCATTATTATATAACGGGGTGATAGGACTATATCAACAGATGCACAACATTCTAATAACATTTCAATAAGCGTATCATAGCTAGCTTTATCCTTATTAGTCATGAGTACAAATACCATCGGAAACGTTACATTATGAGATACAGATCCATGTATCACATACAGTTGATGGAATATTTGTGGAACAATTTTGAATGTGCCGTCTGCTAGCCAATATTTGGATCGGCTTAAATGATGTAATAATTTTTTTGTCGTGAACATAATTATCCGGCGTCCGTTGTTTGATTGATCTTTTATTATAAAGTCATTCTCCAAATAATCACAATTTAATTTTTTCATATCAATCTCAAAATCTACTGTATCTGGTTCAGTGATTGGCTGTTTCCCTTTTTTCTTATTTCTATATATAATTTGCTTTAAATTTTTTATTGTTGGTAAATGGGCTGAAATTTCTTCTGAAGTCGACGATAAGCAATCGTTTAATACTTTACTTGGTTTTGTCCCAATGTTATGAATGGATTCTTCTTTAATATAATTTATAATGTTAGCGACCTTTGACTTTATAACATCAGGGTCGTGATTATGGTTAAGTATTTTTTTGCTAATTAATGTATGCATGTCACTTTCGCGGTTATATATAGTGATTAATCTTACATTACAATGATATTTTTTGTCCCGTCTCATTTCACACAACCAATAATATTTGTCACGTAGCACTTTATTTTTTTCGTAAATGAATCCATCCATTTCTAACTTAATTCCACCTTTGTTTGATTTAAACACTTTTAAATGACTTTCTTCTGACTTTTCCATATTTAATATTAATATACTTTAACTTGGTTTTGATCAACACAATAAAACGATTTGACAAGGAACTAATAAAAACTACCTCCCACTGTAAAACCAAAAATAAATGATTTCATTAACGCCTGATCAGAAAGAGGTAGCAATTAACGTTATCGTCGCATGTGTGTGGCGAAAAAAATCAGTTCTGCCTTTTAATGACTATCGATATAAAATGTATGCCAAAAAATGATTCTGACTGTGAATTTTCTGCGATATGATGGTTCTGCTTTTTAATTATTATGGATATAAACATTATGCCTAAAGATGATTCTGACTAACAAAATTATGAGTTTTGAATGTATGACAACTGAGTGTATGCGAAATGATTTTCTGCGAAATGAAGTTTATGCTATCCGTTGTTATGCAAAACAATATTATGACGTAAAAAGTTCTGCTATAAAAGGTAGACCCCAGAGGCAGTCTTTATGCCTTAGGCATTTTCTACCAGTCAATCTTTGGCCGATGCAGAGAAAAAAAAGGGTTAGGCGCAATAAACGAGAGAGAAAAGACGAATACGAGAATAGATATAAATACTAACAAACTATATATAATAATTCAATTATACAATGTATACTCAAATTAATAAACTACATACCTAACTACTATAGTCAAACCAATTAGTCCAAATCGACAATTGGAAAACATTTCCACTGTGATGTTACTACCTACTGCCAACTTCTTACGAATTAGCTCTCAAATTTTAGTTTTATAAATTAATCTGTAACGTCTGCCAACGATCTACCCACCACAAACCACCCATGACAAACTGAGACCAACGGATTTACCTGCTTTCCGAGATATAGGAAAGGCAGTAATAGCCTAGATGAACTTAGAAAAGTACTTATAAGCTGAAAAATTCACATTGATACTTGCCCGATTTTGAAACCGAATTTGAATCTTATGCATGAGAGGCAGCTGCCTTAACCACTGAGCCAACATGACACACAACAATGCAAATCAATAAATAAGAAAAAAAGCTATTTAGAATATAGAAACTGAAATAAGTCACTGGTAATTAATTTATAGATGTGAAATACCTAAATAAATTCTTCTGTTGACTCAAATAAATTAAACTAAAGGCCCTATTATGTTGGACTTTTCAAACTTTAAATTCAGTTATTTAAGTCTAAATAATTTTAATTTAAGTTTTGTCGTAGTCTCAACTTGACATAAATATCAATGGAGTGTCCTTCAATGTTTTAATTTGATTATAGTGGAACACAGGCTGAAGTTTCATTAGCAATGAAAGTTAGATTGTTTTTAATTCAGCCGTTTTTGGAGGGTCAGTAGTATCTATTCAGAAATGGCGCCCTTTAAGTTCACCAAATATTAATTTACAATTGTTTAACTTGACAAGCAACGATTGACAAAACACATCGACACATTATATAAATGTCAAAACATGATTTGATATTCTATCAATATACAACAAGTTTTCCAAATGCTTCACTTTACAAAATAATTACCATAATTGTAAACTTTTTTAACCGACTTCAAAAAGAAGGAGGTTCCTCTGTATGTATTTTTTAGGTATGTTCACCGATTTCTCGGTCAATGGTGGACCGATTTCGAAAATTATTGATTGAAAGGTGCATAACCTTTTCAGAGTTGGTCCTATAGAAATATTGTTGCCCGGTACCTTTAGGTATGCAGACGACAGCACTGTTACTGAGAGTTGTGGGTCACAGATCCAGTCTCTCCGAGAGGCTATGGTCAAGCGCTTGAACTTGTCCTTGGAGGCAGTCTCTGAATGGGGTGATGCCAATTTGGTCAAGTTCAATGCTGCTAAAACCCAGGCGTGTCTATTTTCCGCTAAAAGGAGCCAATTCAGTCCAGTTCCATCTTTCCGGGGCGTAACCGTGCCGATAACCAACCATCTTGATCTACTTGCTGTTACGCTGACTTCAATACTCCACTTTAGGCCATATATAACAAAGGCTCAACTGGCTGCAAAAAAGCTGGGAATCCTCGCGAAGGTCAGACAGTACTTCACGCTGGAACAGCTGCTCAAACTTTATCAAGCCCAAGTTCGATCGTTTATGGAGTACTGCTCTCATCTTTGGGACGGATCTGCCCGGTACGAGCTTTATGCACTTGAGGCAATTGAGAGGCGAGCCAGGAGGATCATTCGCAATGATGCACTCATTGAGTCGAGGTCGAGGCTCAAAGTCTTGAGCAGCGACGCCGGTTTGCTAGCCTGTCGGTTTTCTACCGGTTGCATTTCGAGGAGCGTGTTTCGGAATTGCATAACCTAATTCCGCCTAGTCCCTTCCATCATCGGACCACCAGGCGTACGGCGATACGCCACCGGTACATGGTAGACATCCCACCTATACGCACAAAATACATTCATTGTGCGTACAGCTAAGGAGTGGAATTCCTTGCCAAAATCTATGTTTCCTCATGGCTACAACCCAGGAATCTTTAATTCAAATGTGAATAGGTTGCTTTTATGTAAGCGCGCTCTATCGTCGACCGCATCGTCGCTTTCCATCAGGTGAGATAGCGGTTAAGCGAAAAGCTATCAAGAATTAAAAAATATATATAATCTGATTATAAACTTCGAAGATATGGAACGGAACTCCTCATAGGATCACAACAGAACTGTCTTAACAAATTAAAATAAATATTTTTTTTATAAAAAAAATACAGCTAACTTCAATGTAAAAAAAACCTAAAAAAGCGCAAAATAACTTTTATTTCGGAAGTCGGTGTTAAATAACTAAGATACAAAATTATTATAGAAATACTGACTTCCGAAATTAAAGTTATTTTGCACTTTTTAGTGTATTTTTTTACATTGAAGTCGGCTGTCTTTTTTTTTTGTAAAAAGATTTTTTTCTGTTTAATAACGTGTTATTTGACTATTATTATATTTATTAATTGAAAATAACGTTTGGAATTAAAAATGTTTTAAATATTGACTTATTATTACGCAATTTAAAAAAGTTTTAGCTTAGATAAGGTTAAAACGGTGACACTTACGACTAGATTATGTAAAAAATGCTATTATTATTTTAATTTACAAAATTATATTTAATACTGTAACGTTATTTTTCCAAAAGAATCTAAATATTAAATAAAAACGCATAAATGATTTAATAAAATCCGAACCATTTGTAAAAAAAGCATTTGCCAATAAATATTTTATTTATAAACACTCGCTAGAATGAATGTTTATATTTGTGGAATGCATTGTTTGTGAAATATTAGTATACAAAACGTTGATTGCTAACTAAAAATTTATCAATGAAGTTTTGATAGACCATTAGTGAATTCTTAGAAATTATTACTTCCCCTATTTAAATATAAGCATATGTTAAGGCTGATTTACATTGATACAGTAGCTGGCGCAAACATCACTGGATTCTGGTGTTAGATCAGCACTCTATCAATGTAAACATAATTCAATCTAGTCCAGCATCCAGAATTCAGTACTGAATCGAAATAGACCGGCCGTCTATTTTTCGATCTAGTGACCAAACAAATGCAAACGTGTAGTCACCGCTACAACGCAGAAACGACTACTGGACGCGTGTGAACGACGCTATCCAGTACCAGTGCAAGTGCAGCGCCTGAATCCAGTGATGCTGGCGCCAGCTACTGTATCAATGTAAATCATCCTTTTATTCTGATGAATGAGCTATGTTAGGTACTTAAAACTTCATCAACATCCATTCAGACGTTTGATCGTGAAGGAGTTAAAAACACATACTTAATATGTACAAACTTTATAATACTATTTTATAACTCCCGTGTTCATATTAATTTTGTAATTATTTACAATTTATTGGGTATAATTAAAACTGTCGGCCAAACTGAACATGACTGATTGATGAACAGATTTCAACAGAAAATCCGATTGTTTACGGTAATTAAATGTTTATTTTAATTGTTTCCAGGTATCTGTTTGATCGAGTTTTCGTTTAATTTTGAAAACTGAAATATTGGCTGTGATAAAATGAATAAATCGAGTCCGCATGGAATACTGATCTGCAGTCCTCAAGTTATAATACCGTTATCTGACAAAATCACACTTTGAGTTAGAATATAAATCAAGGTAAGTTATTGGTGATTATATTTATTTATGTAAAAAATTTTTTTTTTTTTTGATATAAACAAGTACTTGACTGCGATCCCACCTAATGGTAAGCAGTGATGTAATCTTTGATGGTTATGCGCACTAGTTAATTAAGAGTCTATTCACTCTAACCTTGAATATACCTTGGAACACACAGATACACACAGTGAAGAAGCAAGTAGGTACATGTAGAAACTTAAGATTAAAAATTGGGCAAGTGCAAGTCGGACTCGCGCACTGAGGGTTCCGTTCAAACTTACTTATGTATAGATTTCAATACCTGATTGGAGTACAACAAATTTTCTGTTTTCAGATTTATTCCTATAGATAATTGTGTTACAAGACCATGCTTTATGCAAAATTTCAGAATTCTGGGTCAACGTGAAGTACTCTAGATCATACTTTTTTGCGACATAAACGGCCATATATTTTCTTTCCGCTAACTTAGAAGTTTCATTTTTTCACAACTTCAAGGGACTGCAGACCCAAGTATATGATTTTAATTTCAAATCGATACGTCTACTCGTTCCCGAGATAAAGGGTTTTGATAGAAAGACAGACAGACAGACAGGCGGACAACAAAGTGATCCTATAAGGGTTCCGTTTTTTTCCTTTTGAGGTACGGAACCCTAAAAAGAACACTCACATTGTGTGACTCACGGCTGCGCAAAAATACCAGACAACTACGGGGTAGTTGCTTTTTTTTGGAGGAAAATCATCCAATGACTTTTCTCGCTCTAGGGTTGAGTGAGAGGACGTATCAGACTATTTACCTGACTATGGCAAAGCCAAAGGAGAGTTATTAAAGTATTTCGGTTGGTACCTATAACGTGTGACTACGGTTTTTCTTTTTGTTCTGTTCGAAGTATGAAAATCTTGTTTTATACTTTTTCGGCGTTGTTTTTTTTTTGTGGTAGTCGGGTTTTAGTTTTTTACTTTTTTTCATTTAAACAATTTAGGTGTTCAATTTAAAACATGTCTTTTTGTCCGCTAGAAGGCGTCACTTCAAATTTGAGCAATATTTTAGAAACGTACAAGTGAAGCCCTTTGAAATGTTGGTATCATTTCAAAGGGCTTCACTTGTACACGGCGTATTTATCTCTATTTTTATTTTTAACACATTAACTTTTGTCCGCTAGAGGGCGCCATATCGTTTTTTGACACTTCACGTAGCCTATATTCAGTGGAAAATTAAGACAGTTCTAATGATACCTCATATATCGAGTTCCGATAAGTAGATTAGGAGCTATGTGGGAACAGATGAACATACTCACATACATACATACATACATAGCCTGCCTTTTACTGTTTTAAACCACATCTGTGTCCTTCTGTTGCCTTTTGCGTTCTAGGACCACCATTTCCTTTTTAGAAATTCCCTGTGGCTCCAGCCGGCATCGGCCTTAAGGTTTTACTGACATCTCTTTGAGGTGCGCATGAAACATTAAGCGTCGTCGATCACTCGGGTTGGGTCCTTATCGGACGGATGGACGGTGAGCTACTCATTGCTCGTCGTCCAAAAGCGTTTTAAGAACTAAATTCTATGAAACCAAGATGCGATGAAAAGAAGCATCTTAAAACTGAGAAGAATAGAAAACATGAAATACAGAAATTTTCGTTTAAAAGATATTTACTCGTATTTGAAATTTGACACACGGGAAGATCATTTGTCCTAGAATAGCACGTAGTATTTTATGTTTTATCCCAGGAGTATGATTACTTAGGATAATTTACTACTAACACAGGGGCGAAGCCACTTAACATATATCGCTCACCTAGTAAAATATTAGCACATCTACAATAAATGCGAAATTGAATTTTATCGGCCTAAGTGTTTAAAAGTGGATAATTTATATCCTTGACTATCTATTATGGTCTATAGGTAGGTACTAGTAGCCAACATCACAATTTCTAATATAAAATGTAAGATGAACTCAAAACTTTGATACAATCTTTGGCTCTTGTATCTGTAAAGTATGAAAAATGTAGATGTGAAAATATATTGCTAGGTGAGCGATATACTATATATATTTTAAGATGGGAAAATCATCTAATGACAAATCGCGCTCTTGGGCTGAGCGGGAGATAGTGTCAGACTTATACTGACTAAAAACCCACTCCTGTTCCTTCGTTGCCTTCGCGAAAATTCAATCAACATTTCCACTTAAAATAATCGCTACATTTGTAATAGCGTAACTCTAGTTATTAAGTGTTGTGTCTGCATTAAAAAAAAAATTGTTAAATCTTCGTATCGTTTTAATATTGTATACTAGCTTTTGCCCGCAGCTTCGACCGCGTACATAAAGTATAATTAAAGCCTATGTCACTCAAGAATAAAGCAGCTTTAAATCGGTGAAAAAATTTTAGTAATCGGACCAGTACTTTCAGAGATTACCTCCTACAAACAAAAAAACAAACTTTACCTCTTTATAATATTAGTGTAGATGAATGCTGCGTATATCGTATGATATTTTACATTTGGTTTCTATAATAGCACGTATCTTTTAATTGTAAAGTGTGACAATAAATAATAGATAGCTTTTTTTATTATTGATAGGTGCGCGTTTGACGACTATCTCACCTGATGGTAAGCGATGATGTGGCCGACGATGCAGCACGCTTGCCTAGAGTAACCTATTCACTCTTGACAAGACCCCTAGGTCAATAAATAAACAAAATTTTAACTAAAGAAACCGGTTACCCCGCTAACTGTCACCAGATCCGCCCTTAATTATCCATCCGCCATTTTGCAACGTCCGCGTTATTTCGAAGGTTCTCCTTTACCCACAAGCGTCTCAAAAACACCAGTCATTGTCTCCGTGTCACCTCGTTTAATTACTTACCTTACAAGATGCTGAGGTCATGATCCCTGTAGGAGTCAAAAATCAGGCAAGTTTATGTTGAAACTGGGCTTTGAGGTTCCGTAGTTAGATGGACTGTTGAACGCAGCTTAATTATCTATTTCAATGATTATTTCGTAAAATAAGTTCCTAAGTAATAGGTACATATTTTTCGAAGTGCAATAATTGCAATAATATAATGGTGTTTCTATAATAGTTATTTAACACCGACTTCCGAAATTTAAGTTATTTTGCACTTTTTAGTGTTTTTTTTTTACATTGAAGTCGGTTGTATTTATTGTTAAAAGTTTTTTATTCTATACTTTTTAGTTATGGTACAACCACTAAAAAGTACCCCTCAGCCAAACTAAAAAAATAGTGCGCAACTTCTATAGCAAGGTACCTATAAAATTTAATCATTAAAACATTTCATAACAATTTCAATAAATCAAGCCCAAGCCTAGCTTCCGTATTCATCATCAGATCAGTTCGATTCCGCCCCCTCTTCTTTCAATCACTCATCGACTACTTACACATATAAATAAACCAATTTTACTTGTTACGAAAGTTCTGCTGTGATCTCATGAAGATTTTCGTTCCATATCTTTAAAGTTCATGATCAGATCATAACAATATTTCTATGGGTCCAACTTGAAAGCATTTACATTTCAATAAAAAAAAAAAACAAAATCGGACCACAATTGACCGAGAAATCGGTGAAAAAAAAATTCATTTAGCCGAACATAGAACCTCCTTCTTTTTGAAGTCGGTTATAAATAGAATTACTTATATTGTAAATATTATTATTTTTTTGTTCATAATCTCGCTTCCAAATTCGTAAATGGAAAAAATAATTATTTGCAACCAACCGAAACCATACCGAAAACAGTTAACTAACAGCAAAGGTTATCGGTTTTCCTCTTTGACTGCAGAACCGTGTAATTTTCCTAGAATCGGCTTGGTCATTCGTTTTTATTTCCAAAAGGTGAACGTAAATATTTGGCCGTCTGATCCTGAACCAAGTGATTAAGGTTTGTTTGTGTTTCTTCCCTTTTTAGTGTGTCTCGTTTATTTCGCGACAGCAATTCGGACCAACGTATCCATATTGCGAGAACTATAAATCCGACCGAGTGTCTTCGCAAGATCCTACAGTACTTCCGTCATATTACAAGAAAAGACGGTGGTTCAAAAGGCTCAGCGTGGCCGATAAAGTGGATGGGAAAAGGCCTCGTGGACGCAACCCAATACGTTGGTCCGATCAGATCCGCACCGCTCTTGACTCTACGGTATACAATACCCTTCACACTGCCAGAGACAGAAACAGATGGAGGTATATTGTACTAGTGAAAGCGATGAAGCAGGAAGGTCATGACACTCAGCATTTAGAAATACGACGCAAGGAGAAAGCGACACACTCCAGATTCTCACAGATGTTATAAATAATATACGTGTATTATACATTTAAACCTTTCTTATGAATCACTCAGTCTATTGGTGAAAACCACATGGAAATCCGTTCAGTAGTTTTTGAGTTTATCACCTTCATACAGACAGACAAACGCAGTGGGGACTCTGTTTTTTTTTATAATAAATATGTAAGGATCTTAGAAAATAAAACAGGAGGGTTGATGGGGCCGAAAGGTTCTGGAGTGGTGACCACGTACCGAAAAACGAAGCATTGGAAGGCCTACCTACAAGGTGGATCGATGACGTGATGAGGGTCGTGCGAATCCAATTGATACGCGACGCACAGAACCGATCATTATGGCAACACTTGGAGAAGTCCGATTGAAGGAGGTGATGATAATATTTTCTAACATCATCACCTTCATTTCAGCCGAAAGTCGTCCACTGTTGGACATAAACCTCCCTCATTATGTCGCTACAACGACCGATCTTGTGAGTCTCGCTTAGATCGGAAAAAATATACGCATTTGAAAGTATATAACACGTTACCATTAGAGTACAGAATACGTTTATCTGCAAAGTACGAGATACAATCCGTTAAAGTGATGATGCAGATTAACAAGCTAATCAGCACTCAGAACTGATTTACGCACATTAGCGGTAAATTATACATATAGATGATTCTCGCTCAAATTGAATACTTACGTAAACGCATTATTACTTCAATAGAAAATTTTATAACCCGAATAATATAGACGTTATCTCTTTTATGTACGTTTTTTGTGTAGTTTCTTTTCAATAAAATGATTGCCGTTTTGCATCTGAAAGGCTCTCTGGCTTATGGCCTCTGCCGGATTATTATCGGACAATATTATTACTCAGTGGTTGATCTATAATACGATTACAGGTTTTTGACCGATTTTCTATGAGTGAAGTTCAGTAGCTATTTTATTTAATCATTCGGAAATTGGCTCTAATTTACAAAAAAATATGGAGGTTCACGTAAGTATTTAATCATCAGCACATTTGAAAAAAAAACTTCCTTCTATACGCTAAGAAGAAGATTGTGAAGTAAAATTAATGTAGTTTTTTAATAACAAGCGTCCACTCAACTAGTTAACATGTGGAATCACTGAAACAGGTGCGATCTCGGCAAAATGGAGCTGAGAATTTTATCGTAGTAATAATTTAATCAGGGAAGATTGAGGAGAAAGTGGCCTTAATACATTTGCTGCTAAATATCGCAAAAAAAATTAGAATTTGTACATTCGCTATCGAATGGTATATAGAATGACTGTATTTAGTGTTAAAAACTAATCAATTACTTTCTAAACTTAGCTAAGTACACAAATTATACAAAATACGCAGTGCAGCCAGTTGCTTCAACACCCAAAAAGGCCATGCCAATAGTGGCTACACAATAACGGGTCCATATTTATGGACCATGGTTGGACCCTGAGGCCAGAGGGCAAAGCTCTGAAGCCACTTGCCACGCTCCCTGACGGGGAAGTAGCGACAGCCCACGAACGAGCTTACTTCAACACAACGACAACCAT
The DNA here is from genome assembly GCA_961205895.1 of Mythimna pallens. NCBI lineage: Eukaryota > Metazoa > Arthropoda > Insecta > Lepidoptera > Noctuidae > Mythimna > Mythimna pallens. Next base: position 7,709,170 of record OY540831.1, on the reverse strand, counting down.
GCCGTTGTATCATTTAGGGTTATACATAATGAAGCAATCAAATTTTTTTATTTTTTATTAATAGCCCCGCGGTCCCGCGCTTGGGCTTTATCTCACCGGTCGGAAAGCAACGATGTGAAAAAGAAGTAATTTATTCAGTCTTACTTATTATTTATTTACTCTGATTTAAAGACTCCTAAGTTGTAGCTCTCAGGGCTATCAGGAAACACAGACTTTGGCAGGAAATTCCACTCTTTAGCTGCATGCACAATGAATGTGTCCTCTGTGTTAAATCCTTGAACGAGCATAGTTGCGACATTTTAACGTGTTTTGGAGTAAATAGTATCAAGTCTTTTCGTCTCTTAACTTAAACAACGTACTTAGCTAAATAGGTTCTTAAAACTACGCTTAGTATTCTGAAGCAAAAAGTACACAGTTTAAGTACTTCATCCGCGAGTTTAAATAACAAGTTCAGCTTATTACAGTTAAGTGGTGTAAAGTAAACTTGTCGACAGCGAATTAACTTTTTTTTTTACGCTGTTTCGACGAAATATTGCGAACTATTTGAAATTCAGCTAGTGCACGGTGTGAGATTCATGAGTTGTGGGAAAAATAGGTTTTTCAGGCTTGTGGACGTCAAGCAATGTGTAGCTCGCCGTCCGGACGTCCAGTAATCGACCGGACCGAGCCCAAGTCGTCCACAAACCGAAGGGGCCAGCAAGGCCGATTTCTGCTAGGGCCGCGGGGATTTTCTGAAAAGGAAACCCGTAGTCTTACACGCCCTCCTGCTCCACCCAGAGAGGGGGAAATCATGGGATGGTTTCCCACCTTTCTTGCGATGACACAGTTTTCAAGACACATCTACCAAATTTCAGTTGATTTTTGAATTTTGTTGAAGGACGCGACACACACAGTCATAAGACGGCCATTAAAAAATTGCGTGGTTCTCATTGAAATGTGGGTCGCTCCGTCTATTTCACTCTTAAAAGGAGTGCATGTGAAGGAAAGGGATGGAAATAGGAATGCAACAACTAGCCGTAAAAATGGATCTATCACCTATAGAATCAGCATAACCCCTATTTTAAAACTTTATTTTAACATAGTTCAATTTTTTTTTGTTGCTTGGGAAATCGTCAAATAACTTCTCTCGCTCTGGGTTGATGGAGAGGGAGTGTCAGACCCCATATTCCTTCAGTTGCTCCTGCGTCATGGGGAAGGAGATGTCTACGTGATGCTTTTCCAGCCACTCCTCAAAGAGGAGACTTTCTGCCATAATAATGGCGAGCCCAAAAGATGAAATTTGCTGAGACACTACAATAGGCAACAACGTTTTCCTCCAGTGACATCAATTTCATTTTAAATTCAGAAGTAAAATTTTTTTTTTATCTAGTTTACAATGTTCAGTATAAGTAAATAAAAGTTATATAATTCTGTTGTAAATATTAGTCAATAAAATAAAAAACAGTTTAGATAGATAGAAAAAATATAATAATTGAAACCTATTCAAACAAAGGGTCAGCTAACCTATTAAAATTTAATCACATACTACTTATAATGTCTCATACTAAATACTTGTAGGCGCAGAACTCGTTTACCTGCGGTTTACTCTATAACTAAGGAGACCTAAACAAACAAAACTCTCTAGTCATCAAGTGTAAGAGTCAGCGCACACGGGCCACATGTCAAAGCCACAAATGCCACCACGAGAAGCTAGAAGCGGTCATAAGGGCAGTTGAACCGCGCGACAGCCACTTGTGGCTGGTAGCTGCTGCTTTTTTTATGATAATGGACTCTGACGAAGAAGGTTTAAATGTGCGAGAGGTGTGTTACGGAGTTTTGTATCGGCGTTTTGTGGTCGGTGCGGGCCACAAGAAGCGAGCAGTAGTGGCTTGTAGCGTGTAGCAGCCACCGGCGTCAACCGTGTGCGGCGAAACCATATATTATAAAATGTATGAAAACTATAAGAAATAGGCCTGTGCGGCGTTTTGTGGCCGTGTACGGCAACCCTAAGTACTATTATATAGCGTCCCTTCAACATTGGCCAACAGCTTTCGGCTGTCAAAACAGGCTATCTGAAGATTTTTGTAATTAAGGACTAACATAGGAAAATACACACAAGGTGGTTCAAATAGCGACGCCAATAAAAAAAAAATTGGTAAGTGCGAGTCGGACTCGCGCACTGAGGATTCCGTACAAACTTACCAATGAAAACAGTTCAATTCCCGATTTGAGTTATGACGATTTTTTCGAATCGCAAAAAAAAAGAGTTTTGGACATATCTACAAATTTACAGTTTTCAAATTTTTTCCTATACTTGTGCTATGAGACCTTGATTTATGCCAAATTTCAAGAATCTATATTAACAATAAGTACGTAGGTACTTAACTATGAACCTATGAATTTGGATTCCCTTGAATGTTTCGAAATATACGTTTTTTGCGACATAATACGGCCGTTTTTTTTTTCTTTAACTCTGTAGTCTGTCTTTTTCACAGCTTCAAGAGGCCGTAGACCTGTATATAGTTTTAGTTTCAACTCGATATCTTCACGCATTCCCGAGATAAAAGGTCTTAACAGACTGACAGACAGACGGGCGGAGAACAAAGTGATCCTATAAGGGTTCCGTTAAGCCCGTAAAGCCATAGCATACTCAAATAAATATAGCGCCATTTTTATTTAAATAATTTTAGTTTCATTTTTTTATTTGTTAATGGTTTTCCGTTATTTTATATTTCCATAATGGATTCCAATGAATCAACAATAATGAATACGTAGTTTTATGCTGAATAGCCGCCCCATCACCCATGGCCCCAGTAGGCATCGACCCTGCTGGGCTCCTATGGTTGCTGACATCTCCTTGAGGCGCGCGTGGAACACTACTCGCCGTCGACGACTTGGGCTCAGTCCGGACAGTTACTGGACGATCGGACGGCGAGCCACCCATCGTTCGCCATCCGCAAGCCCGCGCCTACGGTAGCCGGAAATTGGGATCGGAATCCTGGCGGCGGTTGGGGCGTGAGGACCGTTGCCTGACGCGATCGGCCGCCTCCTTTGCTAGCATTACTGCTTCGCAGAAAGAGGCAACCGCCTGCCACTCCTCCTCGCTCCGGACCATGGCCTGTACCAAGGCCCGGCGCGAGAGCTCGCTGCCGCCGATTGCCCCCACGAGGACACGGCGGTGCTCTGCCCAAGCGGGGCACACCTATACCGTATGCTCCACCGTGTCAAAGATATAGATATGAAAGATGAATGAATTGACGCTATAATAATAATAATCATTTCTTTATCAGGAAATTATTCCCATATTAGGACACTACAAATTACAATACACATTACACAATTACGCTAAATTACATTAAAATTCATTTTTTTTACGTCAAAGTAAAATTATAAAATAAAAAATAAATAAAACATATTGTTTAAATTAAATTGTAAATTATTTCCATTAAATTATAAATAAAAAATAAATTAAATGAAAACATAACAAAAATACTTATATTGTCACTACATGAACCATGCAAGAATGGTTAATTTAGTGACAGTTAAACCTCTCAGCCAACATCCTTAGGATGGTTTTGCAGCTGGCGCGGACCAAGGATGTGCACCGTCTCCGCATCGTCGCATAGAAGCAGTCAATGCGTGACTCGGCGAACATCTCCGACGCACTATAGTTTACTGTTAAGCTCTTTTCTATCTTTCTAAAGCCGATGTAATAAACAAATAAATAAAAAAAAAACAACCGTATTCCATTAGTCACTCATTGTAATCACAAAACAAGCAGTATCAATGACAAACAGTATTACTCAAGTAAATAACAATAAAATAAACAGCGTAACGCTGAAAATGTATCCGTCACAAGTTCTCCTCTTGTTACTCGATGTCATACATCATTATTATGAACACAGAGTTATGAAAGATAAAAAAGTCGAAAGGTTACTTAAGTTGTATGCTCAATATGATCATATGTCATTTTAACTCAGACCCAAAATTATTTTCTTTCATAGAGAAAAACACATCGTACACATGGGCACTTATAAAACGTTAGAAACTAATGAGAAAAACTGGAGAGAAACTCTATGGTTACTCTTTAAAAAAATATAGTTTACAATATTTCTACATTACAATATTAATAGGTACGAGAGAACAGTGTAAACCGGCCAACGTTGCTTCTACACAAAAGCACAATAAAAATAGTATTCTATGAATACACGGAGACTACAGTATTCTCACGTTCACATTATAAAAAGAGGCCATACAAAAATAAAAATTAAACCTATCAATAAATGAGACGATAAGGCCAGGTTCTACTCATGGACTTTTTAAACCTCTGGAAATCCACAAATATAAAAGAGAACACCATGAAAAAATATTTTATTAAAATATTTAATTATATGACCAACCGCCGGTCAAAAATCAAAATATGATATAAATTAATAGGATCGATAAAAAAAATCGCGAATCTGACCCTAACTTACGATTTCAAACGTGTCTACGAGATTATGTCACGGAAATATTTTAAAAATACAAATAAATAATACAGCTTGTTTTTTAAAAGGGCCTCGCAAAAACAAAAATCTTGAATTGTTATTGTTTATTTTTTTTATAAAAATAAAACCGCTGTTACGGGGCCGCGAAATCGATATACCTAGACCCGGGCGGAGTTCATACAAAATACAAGCGCTGCGAAAAAATGTGGTCCCCCGCATAGCAAAGTTTGAAAAATGGCATAGAAAATATTTTTTTTCTTTTCTTTTTTTTTCTTCTTCTCTTTTTTTCTTCTTTTTAATTTCTTTTTTATTCTATTTTTTTTCCTTTTTCTTTTTTTTTCTTAATTTCTTATTATTTTTTCTTTTTTTTTCCTTATAACTTATTTTTTTTTATTTTGCTATAACACTTATACTTAGTGATATAACCACGTGGACGCTGGCGGTTGACCGAAATAGTGGATCAAGTAAATAGGTACTAGTTACGTGTACTTAACTAGTATTTTCTTGAGGCCCAATCTATAGAAAATACGCGTGAGTGCCTGCAATAACCAATTAGGACGTAGCCATATTATCTACCAAGCATCGATCGGTCGTGTATGGAGGACTGCTCTAATCTTTGACACTTGAGTCAATTGAGAAGCGAGGCAAGAGGATAATTGATAATGATGCACTTGTCGAATCGAAGATTTAGTCTTGAGCTTCGATGCCGAGTTGCTAGCCTGTTGTTTTCTACCGGTTGCATTTTGGAAGGTCGGAATTGCATAACCTAATTCTGCCGTACGGCGATGCGCCACCGGTACATGGTAGACCTCCCACCCATGCGTACAAATTGTTTTGGGAAGATATTTATTGTGCGTACAGCTAAAGAGTGTAATTCCCTGCCTTGAGTTTGTTTTCTGTTAGCTACAACCTGGATATAACTCTCGCGCGTATAGGGGTATTATTATTACGTAATTGCGCGTTTTTACGTAAAATCACCCAAATACTGTGTTGTTTATCCATTTTGATCGTCATTTATTCATTCATAATCAATAGCCTGTACAAGATTTCCATAAATTGAGTGACATTTTGAGATATAAATAAACGCTAATAACTTTGCTGTTTATCGATATTATTTATTGAGACTTTACTTAAATAAATAACAAGACCTTTTCTAATAAGGCCTTTAATTATTTGTACTAATTAAAAATTTGTGGTGTATATTTCTAAATACATACATACATAATTAAAGATAAATTACACCCAGACACAGAAAAACTGATCACGCTCATCACACAAACATTTGTCTTGGAAGGAAATCGAAACCACGGCCTCCGGCATAGCAGTCAGGGCCACTAACCACTAGACCAACAGGTCAGGCAGTTGCTCTTATTCTTTTTTTCATTTTTTTAATCGATATAAACCATTGCTTAACTGTGATCCCACCTGATGGTAAGCAGTGATGCAATCATTGATGGTGAGGCGTACTGCACAGGGACATACCAGAGAATGGGCAGCAGCATTATCTGTGAATTGCAACCACCTCACTGCGATCGCCAACCCGCATGCCAAGCGTGGCGATTATTGCAACCCCCCCCCCCTCCTGATGAGGCGTACTAGAGCCTATTCTACAATAGCCTCAAAGAATTCCTACTAGACTACGCGCCTTATAACGCCAGGTGGATGTCATATTACAGCTAAGTTCTTTTTTCATTTTCCTCAGTGTTGGAATCACAAAGTTTTGCTACGAAAAACATGATGGATGACTTTTATTATTTGTTTATTTGCCGTTAATTTCTCCGAAAGAGTTGAGGGGTTCGTATAAAATACTTATGTGTGTTTTCCTGTTTGCTTACGCGAGTTATTTATTGCTTGTGCTGAATGGATTGATTTTGAAAATGGCGTTTGGTTTTTCTTTTTTGTTTTTTTGCACGCTAGGGAAGACTAAGGGGGCGAGGAATTAATATTGATGAAAGAAAAATTTATTTGATTATTTGATGGCTGACAATTTTTTTTTTTTATATTTAGTGTAAAATATACCTTCACGCTGCGTCTTAATACATTGGGATAACTGTAGAAGAAATAGGCGTGATTCTGATTTCTGAGGTTTTTTCTAAGAGAAACGGTTTTATTTAATCATAAACACAACCCATCACATCACATTACAACACATCCAACGTGCATATACCTAATGAGTTACTTATGTACCTATCATTTTATTGAGTCTTTTTTAAAGGTGGGATGACTTCTCTGAAATTCTCCGTGGCCCTAGCAGATACCGGCCCTACTGGGCCCCTACGGTTTTACTGACATCTCTTTGAGGTATGCGTATAGCACTATGCGCCCGTGACTCAGGCCTGATCCTAGCGGGCGGTGGAATTGCTCATCATTGGGTGCCTCATAATTATGGCCGTTAGTCCCCTCTTTGAGGAGTGGCTGGAAAGACATCACAGCGTCCTCCCCTTCCGCATGACGCAGGTCCTTACCGGACCTGGTAAGTTCGACAGGTTCCTGCACCTGATTCGTGCGGAAGAAACGCCCGGATGTCACCATTATAATGACCGCCCGGAGGATACGGTGGAGCATACGGTGGTTTTGTGCCTTCCTTTGGCGGTGCAACGCCGTATGGGGGCAGTGACCTCTCGCCCTGATACAGTCCATAGCCCGGAGCGAGGAGGAATGGCGGCGGTCGCCTTCTGTGAAGCACTAATGCTAGCAAAGGAGGCGGCCACTCGCGTGAGGGAACGGACTTCCTCACACAGCCGCCGGGATCCCGACTTCGATATTCAGACACCGTAGGCGTGGTCTTGCGGATGACGAGCAATCGTCATGTCGTTTGGTAACCGTCCGGACCGAGCTTAAGTCGTCGTAGTGAACACTACGCGTGCCTCACAGAGAGGTCAGCATAAAAGTAGTGGCCTAGCAGGGCCGAAGCCTACTGGGTCCATGGATAGGCTTCCGAAAAGGAAACTCGGGTTCCTAGAACGCAAAGCACAGAAAACATGTAGATGTACTTTTAGTCAGTAAAATTCTGAACGCCCTTTCCCTCCAACTTAAAGCGAGAGAAGTAATTGAATGATTTTTCACCTTAAAAAAGCTGTATGTAGGTACCTTAAATTAGTATTCCAAAAACTTAAATTCCTTCACCGCTTACCTAAGAACACCAAAACGTTTGGACTTCTAAAAATCTCATCAAAATTCTACGCTCGAAATAAAATTCTTTGAAAGTAAAATCGTCGCGTGACCTTTTAACCTGTTTAGCTCCGGTATCATAATGACCATCCATTAGAGGGTCGGCGGAATACATCACCGTAATCTGAATGGGCTACGCCAACTTATTATACTGATCGTTCAATCTCACTTCATTATGGAACCTTTTACTCGACTGCGCAACGCAAAAGAGGGTAATGTGTTTATCAGCGTATGTATGCTTGTTACTTTGTAGTATCAGCGTACGTATGTATGTTCTTTTGTGGTACTCTAGAGACAAAACGTCAATCTATTTGGTCTTAATCTTGTGTCACTAAAAACATGACATTAGGTAATAATTAAAATTCGATGTGGTGACAAACAGACGAAACATTTTGAAAAAAAAAATTAACATTAAACTGAGTTATGGATGTTTATCAGAAATAAATATTTGAATTGAATTGTAAGATAATAATACATACGAATATGCAACTATGTCGAAATAGAAAGCACGAAGCGCGAAGCCTAAAATAATTAACTATTTAATTAAACGCAAGGGTCAGTTGGTCCGCAAGTAATTATAATAAATAAACCACAATAACCAATATCATAGCGCAGTTTAAAGTTATTGAAAGTGATCTCCATTTAATGAAGATACTGATAGACCGTTTACTTAATGGTAAACTGATTAGTTTCAACGATCTATTGTTTTGTTAGGTATTCAATAGAACGATATTTTAATAATAGTTAGAAGAGTAAGTGGCCCTGCGGGGTATCTATCACCTCGGAATTAATGAATTTCGTGTAAAATTATTTGAATTATGTAGTAGATTTTTAGAAGAAAAGTACTTTAGAATTCTTTATACTGGAGTCCTTCCAGATTCGGACGATTCGACGCGCTTAGGTGTGCGGGGTTTCATAGAATTTCTTATAGAGAATTCTATTTTTTTTTTCTTTCGATTCGTTCGTCGCGTTCGGCTTGGATAATTGTGTGTTCACCTTTATAATTGATCCATCATGGGCGTGGGCTTATGGAGGACGAGCAATTGGTAGCTCGCCGTCTGGCCATCCGGTAACCGTCCGGACCGAACCCGAGTCGTCGCTTCAAATAGATGTCAGCAAAACCGTAGGAGCCCAGCAGGGTCGACGCCTACTGGAGCCATGGGTTAACTACCGAAAGGAAAACCCGAAAAAAGGTCCTTGAACGCAAAGGGTAACTGAAGGAACATAGTTGTGGCTTTAGTCAGTAAAAGTCTGATACTAGTCTCGCACCGCTTAAGAGCGGAAAAAGTCATTAGATAATTTCCGACCTGAAAAAAAAATAAGTTTTGATGAACATTGTTGCGCGACAGCTGTCAGTATGTCATACAAAACCACTGTCAGAAACATTATTTTCAAAATAAAAATACTCGTAAAATGCTATACTTTTATCAACTAAATTCTGAGCATACATAAAATAAGAAATCTACCATTAATAAACCCGATAAAATCCCACACGCAGCTGCACATTTGAACGACTATAAGTATTCATAGTTATCCCATTTGAGTTCTAGAAACGAAGCGCAGACATTTGCATTTCAATTCGAAGCATTAAAAAAAAACTCTGAGACTATCGGAGGAAAATCGTCCATTACGGGCGTTAGCTATGAATTTATGAATAGAAAATGCTGGAACACGCAATGGAAAGATATTATGTAATTTGTCCTCGTTTTCCAAATATAGGGCTGTCAATACAGTGTTTAGAGCCTCGTTTTACGAGTAAATAATATAAGTTATTTATTTTGCAAATCGGTTCTTCTTCTTCTTTTCGTGTCGATGTACTCTAACTAATTTTTTTCTGACCAGTATTCGACAACCTACGGCTCTGTTATTGACCTCGTATAGATCCTGAAAACTGCAGGTGGTTGTGCAGGATGGACAGCACAGCAAATAACGCATGTTCTGTGCAGCGGCTTCACACTGGCACTCTTTAAGAGATGATGCAAATTGGTTATAAATTACAGTTATAAAAACAGCCAATCATATGGGCTGCTGAATTTTTCGAAGTTTCGTAGCCCTGGAACACAAAGGGCAAATGAAGGACACAAGTGGGTTTTAGCCACTAAAAGTTTGACACATTGTCTCACTCCACCTCAGAGCAAAAAAAGTCTTTGCATGATTTCCCATCTCAAAAAAGAAAAACTGTCCATTTGATTGTAGAATCATCTATACGAGAAAGAAGAAAAATACGTCATCCTATCCTACACTATTATGTTCAGAACATACATAGCCCACATTCTAGAGTTTCCTGAGTGTCCAGATCCGTGCTCATTGCCTCATTAGCCTAAATGAGGGGAAAGACTCTCTCTTCCAAATCTTAACAATTCGGTTTTCTGCCTTTCTTTTCGTTATTGGTTTTAAAATCATCATCATCATCTATCTTCCTGTCCTTGTCCCGTTTTATTTGGGGTCGGCGTAACACGTTTTTTTCTTCTATTCTGTCCTGTCACTCGTCACTCTATCACCAACTAGGTACCTTTTCTTTCATATCACTTCAAACAATCCATCCATCTTTTCTTTGGTCTCCCTCTCTTTCTCCCTCTCCATCCATCCTCATTACAATTAAAATACAAATAAAAAAATAACGCACATTTTTTTAAACCATTTGACCCAAAAAATAACATTTTTTTTATTTGTATTTGTTCAACATCTCTTCCATTATTACAATCAAAAGTTTGTAAATCGATAACAACACTTTTGCTCTTGACTCTACCAAGGCTTTTTATTTGATCTTTGTTCAGTACCAAAGCTTCAAATATTTGAAAGAAATATTTGCACAATTTTATGTAGGTAATAGGTTTCATTGCTTTCAATGTAAACAAATCTTACTTCGAGTTACGGGTACTTTTTTACCAGAGATGTGTTAGGTAGAGCTAGGCGGTGCGAGGATGTGTATCGATGCTTTGAAATGTTATCGTTGTCATAATTATTTCAGACGAAAAACGTCCACTGCTGGACATAGGCCCCAAGTAATAATACTAATAATTTATTAAACAAACAAACATACACCAAGTTCATAACAATTATGTGGCTTGCTAGCGCTACATGGCAATTTAAAATAGGTAAAAACAATAAAATACATAAAATAAAATAAAAGCAGTCCAGCAAAAATATACATGGAAGAAGCAAAATTAAGTTTATGGAGATAATATTAAAAACAGTTAATATCGCTACAACATCACATCCATCGAATTGCCACGACCCTCACCAGATCGTCGGTCCACTTGGGAAGCCATCGCATGCTGTGTTTTCGAGTACGCGCCACTCCAGATTTTGGCCCCATCGATCATCCGTTTGCGAGTAATGTGCCCTGCCCACTGCCCCTTAAGTTTGGTCACTCTTCGAGTTATAGAATAGAGTAAACTTTATTGTACACCAAAATAGTAACGAAACTTTTACACTAACTTAAATCTATGGGTACAAAAGCGGTCTTATCGCTGACAGCGATATCTACCAGACAACCTTAGGATGGACTGTAAGAACTTGAAATAGAAAAAGGGGGGAAGTCTGCGGTGTACTGCAAATTGATAAAGTAAATATTAGATTAAAATGTTATGTCGGTTACGGTTATGTCGGTTACATAGCTTGTCCTGCGTATATCTTCATTCTTGAAATGTGCGATTAATTAAACTAAAACTGTGTGAAGTTTCGAGCGATGAGTGGAGGCGTAGAAAAGCTATGAAACGGTGAGTAGCTGAATAGTGCTTGGATATGTAGCAAACTCACATATTCCTAGCGAAATTTTTGCACTTGCATTCCTCGCACACATCTTTTGTTTTTTTTTTTTTGGCACAAATACATAGCTCCACTAGTCCTTTCTCAACAGAACTTCGCTAAATTAGGCTTAAAAAATGAAGTGATCTCATTGGTGTATTTTTTTCCCATGCATCGCCTAGCCATCTCGCAAATTTCTTATGGAACAGCACCCTTAGTACGAACAGTATAAACAAGAGTATTTATTTAGAAAAGTTGTTTTTTGATGGCTTTGGGGCACGATGAAGTGCTTATGGTAGGAGCCAGATAAATATGCCATAGCAGTCATTGACCCTCTTCCATTTATTGACATTCTTAATTTGAAAAAAACTGGGCAAGTGCGAGTCGGACTCGTGCACTGAGGGTTCCGTACATACCTATGTAAATAATTCAATGCCCGAATGGAGTCTCGAAGATTTTCCGAATCGCAATTTTTTTTGTGACGTAACAATAAATTTACTGTTTTCAGATTTATTCCTATATCTATGCTTTAAGAGGTTGCTTTATGCCAAATTTTAGGGTTCTGGGCCAACAGGAAGGACCCTATGAATTTTGATTCCCTTGAGAGTATCGAAATATACGTTTTTTGCGACATAAACGGCAGTATCTTTATTTCTCGTTAACTTAGAAACTTGATTTTTTCATAGCCATTCCCACCCAGGACAAATGTTTGTGTGATGAGCACGATCATTTGTTCTGTGTCTGGGTGTAATTTATATATATATGTATGTTTTTAGAAATATATAAGTATGTTTATCAGTTTTCTAGTACCCATAACACAAGCTCTGCTTAGCTTGGGACTAGACGGCGTTGTGTGATAGTTGTGGAATATTATATTATTATTATTATTATTATAGCTTCAAGGGACCGCAGACCTGAGTATATGGTTTTAATTTCAACTCGATACCTCTAAAAAAAAGATCTCAAGATAAAGGGTATTTATAGACAGACAGACAGACGGACGGATAACAAAGTGATCCTACAAGGGTTTCGGCTTTTTTTGAGGTAGGGAAACCTAAAAATGGAAAATAAAGATATAAAGCTGCCTTGAAACGACATCTTTTGTGATTGTTCGTGATCCTTTACATTTTCTTGTGGTGAAAAACAGTTTATTGTTTGTTTTTCGGGTACCTACGAAGAGACATTAAGAAAGGGCTTTATAGTACAAAACTGGTTTTTGTTAAATTTGATCCAACTGCATTAGAACTGCACATTGACCTTGCAGCTACTTACCTACAGCTTGCTTGCAACTACACACCGACTGCAATCGAGCTGTACTTTTGTTTGCAGTTTCATTGTTATCGTACTAACTGCATTTAACTGCATATTTGCTGACGGAGTGCAGTTGAAATGCAGTCTAGAGCCATATAAGCAAGTTTATTCATATAGCTTTGGCTTTTATTTGAAGTGGGAAATTATGAAGTGACTGTTCCTGCTCTGCTCTAGTGTGAAACGAGAAGGGCCCTTTTTTACGGTTGGAAAATCATCTGATGACATCCCGCGCTCTTGGGCGGAGCGAAAGATAGTGGCAGATTTTAACTGATTAAAAAGCCACCCCTGTTCCTTCGTTGCCTTTCGTACCAGGGCCGAGTCTTCCTTTCAGAAGCAAACCCTTGGCCCCAGTATGCTTCGACCCTGCTGGGCTCCCACGGTTTGCTGATATCTCCTTGAAGCACGCGTGAAACAGTACGCACAGTCGACGACTTGGGCTCGGTCCGGACGGTTACCGGACGGTCGGACGGCGAGCTACCCATTGCTCGCCGTCCGCAAGCCCGCGCCTACCATAGCCGGAAATCGGGATTGGAATCCCGGCGGCGGTTAGGGCATGAGGACCGTTGCCTCACGCGTGCAGCTACCTCCTTTGCTAGCATTACTGTTTCACAGAAGGAGGCGACCGCCTGCCACTCTTCATCGATCTGGACCATGGCCTGTACCAACGCCCGGGGGACATCAGAGTGTTCTGACTAAACCCACCTGGGATATGTTCCTTCATTTACTTTTTCCATTCTAGAGCCACGGTAACGCTTTCAAACATTCCCACAGCCCGTATACCTTTGCCTACTTTCCAAAATTAGATCCGCACAGTCGTTTTGTAATTCGTTTGAACCAAAAACTGAATCAGAATGAATTGAATTACGAGCCCTGATGAATGAGAGTTTGTTTGTTTTAGAAGGCGGGCGTCACCTCATCGCGATGATTGTGACAATTTGATAATAAATTCTGAACGTTGATGACCTTGAAAGATTAAGTCGACACGTGCCAAGTAATGCTGCGTTTACACGTATGTATGTGAACGCTATTTATCATCATTCTAATTGTATTTAAAAAGAATATATATACTCTTTTTTTTCCATTTTTACACCAACTTGCAATCGTGCTACCTACGAATTTAAGAGTTTGCTACTCCGCAACACGGTTTTCAGCTACAACTACTGATTGACTTCTTGTGGGAAATCTTCTAATGACTTTGCCCGCTCTAGAGTGGAGCGCGAGGGCGAGTCAGACTTTTACTTACTAAAACACCTCTGATTCCTCTTTGCCCTTTGTGTCCCAGGACCATAGGTAACCGCACTCAACGTGTTAAAATAAGTACTCACCTTAGTGATGAAGAAGTTGTCTCCTTCGGCGTCCCGCAGGGTAGCATTCTGGGGCCCAGTTTATTCCAAATTTACATAAATGACCTATGCAATTTAAAGTTACCACAATGCAAAATTTTTACTTACGCTGACGACACAGCGATAATAGTACATGGACCTACTTGGGATAGCGTCAAAACAGCAGCAGAGTCTGCATTAAGTACCATAATGACATGGCTAAACTTGAATCTACTTACACTCAATCTACTAAAATCCACCTACATGCCATTTGCTATAAGACGTAATAACTCACCATCAGACACGTTCTCGATTACTGCTCACTCATGCCAGGTCCCTTCTAGTACGCTCATATCATGCAACTGTCCTAAACTTACCAGAACAATCAGCGTTAAATATCTAGGTGTACAAATAGATAGTGAACTAAGATGGGATAAACAAATTGAGGCTCTCACCACCAGAACCCTCCGTCTCTTACATATTTTTAAGTCCTTGAGAGAATCTGCTAATCTTGACACTTTAAAAATGGTGTACTTTGGCCTGTGTCAATCGGTACTAGGATATTGTATTACGGTGTGGGGAGGGGCATGTAAAACACTGCTTCTCATACTAGAGAGAGCACAGAGAGCTATACTTAAAGTTATGATCAGAAAACCCTACAGATACCCAACAACTCAACTGTATTCCGACTGTAAAGTTCTTACAGTTCGTCAACTCTTTGTGCTCTACTCGGTCCTTAAAAAACATTCATCCCTACCCCCTCCCAACCAGAAAAAACGTACCTTTATCCCTCCAAGTACTCCTCATAGTACAACCTTTGCCAAACATCAATATCATATTCTCAGCTCTCTCATTTACAGAAAAATTCATAAACATCTTAATATACTTGATCTGACAAAATGGAAAGTTAAACAGAAACTCACTGAGTGGCTACTCCAACAAGATTATGATCACACAGAATCACTTTTAGCTTATTTAACCTAGCGTATGTGCATGAGCGTGCAAATGCACGCTCATGCACATACGCACACACATATTATATACACACGCACTCACATACACACGCACACACATGCATACACATTACACACGCACTCACATACACACGCACACACATGCATACACATTACACACTCACAACACTATCAACAATTTAACTGTTTAATTTTATTCTTTTTTATCATTTTCTGTTAATTGTTTAATTGTGGATGGATAGATCGACAGTGTCCTCACTTATAAAATATGTAATATAAGAACTTAGCCTTTTGGCCGTCAACTGTCTCTTAAGATACAGGTATACCCTAGTTTAAGAGACAGGGAAACGTATATTGTCAACAGATGTACCATGTACTGCATATTGCTCTATCATATAATATAGTTCATAAACTTGTAAACTATCTTGCTGTTACTAGTTTAAGTTCTTTTTCGCACCATCTGTACCTTCTTGAACAATAAACAATTATTATTATTATTATAGGTTTCCCTTTCAAAAGCTAACCCATGGCCTCAGTAGGCTTCAGCCCTGCTGGGCTCATACGGTTTTGCTGACATCTCTTTGAGACACACGTTGAACACTATGAGCCGTCGATGACTCGGACTCGGTCCGGACAGTTGTTGGACGGCCGGATGGCGAGCTACCCATTGCTCGTCGTCCGCAAGCCCGCGTCTACCGTGGCTGGTAGTCGAGGTCAGGATCTCGGCGGTTAGAGCGTGAAGAAGTCCGTTCCTTCAAGCGTGCGGCCACCTACTTAGCTAGTATTACTGCTTCGCAGGAGGCGAGTGCGTCCATTCTCTTTTAAACTGAGAGGGTTGTATTAATGATTTTAATGATTATAATTCCGTGAATAAATGTGTGTTGATCAACATAAAACTTGACACTTAAGAAAATTTTGATTTCGCGGCCTACTTGGCGCTTTCACCAAAAATATTGGTCTTTACTTATGAAATTGGCGTTTTTTAAAACCGGGTTGCTTTGAAATGTTATATCTTTAGATTGACTTGGAATTATAAGTTTAAATAAACTTTCGACCGTTATCGGATGTGACATCATTTGAGATCCCTATAATTTCTTTAGTAATCAATTTAAAACTCTTTAAATATAAGTAGATGATAAAAATAAATAATTTATTTCTTTGAAGTTCAAGGCGTCATTAAATGAAAATCCACGGACCGACCTCGGTAAGCATTCCTTATCCTTGAAGATTGACCAGAAACTGTTATAATTTTGCTATAAACTTTTGTGAATTTAATATTCGGACGTTAATAACTGGCAGAATATGTCTGTAGGGAGCTTTCCTGTCTCTATCTAATCACAAGAACGAGACAGAGAGATAATCAAATTCGTTGACAATTGCACTCACTTGTTCGTGAACAAACGTAGAATATTTGAGACACCTGTTACATCACAATTGCTCTGGGAATGCAATTTGCACTTGATTTACAATTAACTGGTGTTAGCACTGGCCAGATTTGAATGCAGATTGCTTTGAAATATTGTTTGGGTATTTATGAGGATATCCACAGGAGAACCAAGGTTACCGACATAGCACGAAGAATCGCCAAACTTAAGTGGTAATGGGCAGGGCATATCGCTCGCAGGACTGATGGCTGTTGGGGCTGAAAGGTTCTAGAATGGCGACCACGTACCGGAACACGTAGCGTTGGAAGGCCTCCTATAAGGTGGACCGATGACCTGGTAAGGGTTGCGGGAATCCGATGGATGCGAGACGTACAGGACCGTTCATTGTGGCGACACTTGGGGAGGCCTCCTATCAGGATTGGAGACTCTATACTCGAAGTTGTGGATGATTACGTCTACCTTGGACAGACAGTCCAGTTCGGTAGATCTAATTTCGAGAAAGAGGTCAACCGTCGAATCCAACTCGGCTGGGCAACGTTCGGGAAGTTGCGCGGTATCTTCTCGTCCAATATACCACAGTGTCTCAAGACGACAGCCTATGACCAGTGCGTATTGCTAGTAATGAAATACAGTTCCGAAACTTGGTCGCTCACAATGGGCCTCATCAGAAGGCTTAAAGTCACCCAAAGGGCAATGGAAAGGGCTATGCTCAGAGTTTCCTTGCGTGATCGAATCAGAAATGAAGAATCGCCAAACTTAAGTGGAAATTGCTCGCAAAACAGATGGCCGTTGGGGCCGTAAGATTCTGGAGTGATGACTACGTACCGGAAGACGCAGTGTTAGAAGGCCCCCTACAAGGTGGATCGATGACCTGGTGAAGGTTGCGGGAATCCGATGGATGCGAGACGCACAGGACCGTTCATTGTGGCAGGCCGGACATTTAGGGGAGGCCTTTGTCCAGCAGTGGACGTCTATTGGGTGAAATGATGATGATGATGATGATGACTTACAATACATTAGTATGTAGGTTTTTTTTTTAAGGTGGGAAATTCATCTAATGACAAATCTCGCTCTTGGGTGGAGCGAGAGATAGTGTCAGACTTTTACTGACTAAAAACCCACTCCTGTTCCCTCTTTGCCTTCATCCCGGGGCCCCGGGCTTCGCTTTCACACTACCCGTGGCCCCAGTAGGCTTCGACCCTGCTGGGCCCCAACGATTTGCTGACATTACCCTGAGGCGCGCGTGGAACAATACGCGCCGTCGACGGCTTGGGCTCGGTCCGGACAGTTACTGGACGGTCGGACGGCGAGCCACCCATTGCTCGCCGTCCGCAAGCCTGCGCCTACGGTGGCCGGAAATCGGGATCGGAATCCCGGCGGCGGTTGGGGCGTGAGGACCGTTGCTGTTGCCTCACGCGATCGGCCGCCTCCTTTGCTAGCATTACTGCTTCGCAGAAGGACAGAAGGAGGCGACCGCCTGCCACTCCTCCTCACTCCGGACCATGGCCTGTACCAATGCCCGGCGCGAGAGATCACTGCCGCCGATCGCCCCACGAGGTCACGGCGTTGCTCTGCCCAAGCGGGGCACACCTCCACCGTATGCTCCACCGTGTCCTCCGGGCGTTCCACACAGTGGCGACACCCGGGCGTGTCTTCCGCACGAATTCGGTGCAGGAACCTCCCGAACTTACCATGTCCGGTGAGGATCTGCGTCATGCGGTAGGTAAGGACGCCATGTGGTCTTTCCAGCCATTCTTCAAAGAAGGGACTTACCGCCATAATTGTGGCGTGCCCAGCACTGGGTTGCGATAGTCGCTGTCGCCATTCCACCATGATATTCCGCCGGAGTTCTTCCCGCCATGCCGCAACTTGGCGCGGCAGCGGAGTTTCGCCCCGGCGTTGCATCTCCACGCGCAGATCGTGCATGCGTGCAAGGACTGTTGCCTCCAGATACCATGGTGGCTGGCCAGCAAGGAGGCTCGCCGCTTCGCGGGAAACCGTGCGATATCCCCGCACCATTCGGATGGCCATGACCCTCTGGCATGCGTTCAGCTTCGCCGCCGGTCGTTTTCGCAGCGACGGCGCCCATACCGGCGCCCCATAAAGGGCCATGGACCTAACGATTCCTGCGTAGAGCCTCCGGCAGGAGGTGTCTGGACCCCCTAGGTTAGGCAGAAGCCGCTTAAGGGCAGCCCCATTCCGATCCAGTTTGGGAGCCAGACGTCGGAAGTGCTCTTCGAAATTCCATCGGCTGTCGAGGACGAGTCCCAGATACTTCATCGTCGACCCAACGCCGATGTGAACTCCTCCTACCGTTATTTGGGAACCCGGTGGTGGCGCATTCCGAGGACCGTGAAAGCACATGGCCTCGGACTTGTGCAGTGCCACCTCGAGTCCCAACTGCTGGATCCTCTCCACGACTATCGCAACCCCGCGTGTCGCTAGTTCGACCGCCGCCTGGTACGACTCTCCCTGTGCCAGAACCAGCGTGTCGTCCGCGTAACAGACGACGCTAACCCCGTCAGGGAGGTCGCCGCGCAGCACGCAGTCGTACCCGATGTTCCACAAGGGCGGTCCTAGTACCGATCCCTGCGGAACACCGCACGACATCTCTCGCCGTTTCCACTCTCCCTGGTGACTGGGGTAGATGATGAACCTGTCCGTCAGGTAGGCCTCGGTCACACGACAGAGGTAGTCGGGCACCCGGTGATACCTGAGTGCCCTCCTAATGCTACTCCAGGGCAGGGAATTGAAGGCGTTGGCGATATCCAAAGACACCGCCAAGACACACCTGCCTCGGGATACCGCATCCCCCGTCGTAAAGGCTCGCACGCGCATGATAGCGTCCACCGTGGAGCGTCCCCTGCGAAAGTCCCCACCCGTGCTAGGTGCGCGACGAGGCGGTCTGCAATAACTCTTTCGAAGAGCTTGCCCACCTCGCCGAGCAGCACGATGGGCCGGTACGCAGACGGTGAGTCCGCAGGGCGCCCCTGCTTTGAGTTCCTCCATGGCCAGGACCCAGGCTTTTCCAGGCAAGCCGTCGGGTCCCGGGGCGGTATTCTTGGCATTCAGCCTTCGTACCGCCACACTCATCTCTACCTCGGTCACCTCTGGAACATTGTCGTCGCCGTCGCCGTCGTGGCCCACGTCGGACACCGCAGGTGGCGGAGCCATGGGCGGGGGAGAGTGTTCTCCTCGCGCGGGGAACAAAGCGCTCACCACGCCCTCCACAAGCTGGGGCCGGAGACTCGCGGCGACAGAGCGGGGCTGGCAAATGAAATGTCCACCACTGACTTGCCCCGCATCCGCACACACGTGGGGACAGAACCCCGGTTTAGGACGACCAGGCCTGTCTCCAGTGCCCAGTCCTCCACCATCCGACCCCGCTGGTTCGTAAACCGGGAACCCCAAGCCAAGTTCTTGGCATTGAAGTCCCCGCAAACGACCACGGGGAGGGATCCAAACCCAGCGACGACGGCGTTCAACTCCATAAGGGAGTTGTGGAGTTCGGCGAGAGTTTTATTATAAGCCATCTCCCCGAACCGTGCTGCCACGCAACCCTGTCCTCTCTTGATACCCTCGAGGGACGGGGTACCACCATTAGTATGTAGGTATGTTATATTTATTTACCTTGCGCAAAACTAATTTACACCGGTAAACAAAAGGTAAGGTTTAGTTGAAAACCAACGTCAAGAAACTGCTACATAGTTGTCTGGCATTATGCTGAACTGGACCTATTTGGCGCAGCCTTGAGACACACAATGTTATTGTATTATCTTTTTTTTTTAATTTGAATTATATCTTGTACTTAATGATAATTTTTATTTCATGTAAATTACACTCATTGCCATTTCCATAAAAAATATTGTTTAATAATATAAATCAAATTTAAATAAAACACAAAATCAAATACAATTACATTATAATAAAAATAATAAAACAAATTAAAATCAAATAAAATTAATTAATTAATTTAAGTTTCGCCATACTTGTTTCTAAATTGTGTGTGTATGGTTTCTTTCTTCCTTCATTCTCTTTTCGAGAGTGAATATAGTGTATCGTGTATCAAACGCCTTATACTTGGATAATTAATATCACTACGTTAATGAATATCTTAAAGTTTACGAAAGTTTTAATTAAACATCTGTACATTGTTCTGTATAAATCAATGGAACGTATAAAAGATATAGACCTACTGTCGCGTAGCTTCATAGACGCGTATTCGTCATTATACGATTGGTGTACGCCTGCTCACAGCTTACTTACAAAACTATGAAAGTGTCGACGACGCGGCAACATCTTACCGTCGTGTCGTACGCGTGTATGAAGCTACACGTCCGTTGACAGTAGGCCATAATAACATACATTATAAGGAGCCTACTGAAAAAGAATAATACTTGGTCCTTGCCAAAATATAAACATGATTATCCTTGACATAGTAGTAAGCAATAGCTATATATTTTTATTTACATAGGAAAGTCAGTGCGGAAGAAAATAACTTTACAATAATTTTAAATTGTCTGGCCAAAATACGCCTAAAGTGAAGGAAGCTACAGTTTTAAATATACTCGTCCATGCCATTTATGAACGGTGAGACAACATTTTATTTATTTATTTATTTATATAGGCACACCAACGACTTGTTTACAATTTGTATTCAATAATATTATAATAATTAGTATGAGGTGATCCTGTGTAAAAAAGTCACTTACAGGTATGCACAACATTCACAAATGTCTAACTAATTAAATAGGTGACAAACCGTTAAACAATGAACACATAAAATAACAGAAATTAAAAACCTTATGTCCAAACTTTAAAATAAATAATTAATAATACTAAAACAACATTATTCTCAATTTAAAATTAAAATCAAATTACATTATTAACATATCAATCAATCACATTATTATTAAAATTAAATTACATAAAACAAACAATTATCTAGATTAATCAAAATATCAAGTGTAAAATTACAATTTTTATAATGTTAAAAAAATAAAATTAAAAAAAAAAAAATAATTAAGTTAAAGTAACAGTAAAAGTAAAAGTAGGCGGCTGATCACAGGTCAATTTGAATGATTTTGGCTCTAAATCTTGGCAGACTATCAAAAAAGACGTCAATGCTGCTGTCGACAGAGCAGGCCTTGTTATAGAAGGTCAACATTCTATTTATTATTTTCATTGTGATTAAATCACTTCGGGGTCACCAGTAGAGATAGTTAACACCCGGGTTAAAACCCACCAGTAGGTGAAAACCCAGTACCTATCACACATTTAATTCCACCCACTGGTTGTTTTCGCTGGGTGAAAGCTAAATTAAATATGTCAGATTTTTTGAAAACTTTCGTATTTAACCTGCTACTGTAGTACACAGTGTGCAGGGTGACGAGACCTTGCGGGGGGGACGTGTGGCAAGCGCGCAGTAGGTAATTTCTTTCTACCCAGTTAGCTAACTCACTTTAGTTTGTCCTGCTAGTTAGAGTGCCTGGGTACCTGCTAAGTAGAGTACATGGGTACCTAATTAAATTTTTTAGAATCCATATATTTATCATTATTTTTCTAATTTATAATCAACTCACGGAGACACGGCTACTTACCTGCATTATCTATTTACATATAATCTCATATTTAAGTTAACTGTTTGTATTATTTGTAAGAATAAGAATCTTTAAACGTAATAAAATAAATAAGTTTATATAAATCCGGCTGTTAGCCTAGACACATAACCATAAGGCAATAAGTCTGCCTTTGTACCTTTGTGTTTCATGAAGTTTTAATAAATAATAAATAAATATCTGAACTTGATATGATATACAGGGAGACTTGTTGACGGTCGCCTACTAAGCTGGATTTACGTGAAGTCTCTAGAGGAAATATCTTGGAATTAATCCCATTGAAGTGAAAATTGCACAGAAATGGAAATGGTCGTTTTCAATAATCTTAGAATCGTTTTTGTCAGTTTGTGGCCGCAACTTTGTGGATTTTAAGCTACGAACAAATTTTTCGATTGGTTTTATAATATTACTGATAAACTCATATAAATTCACATTAAAAGTAGTATATCATAGTTAAAAAAATTATAAATATGTCCCAAATAAAGAAGAAAAAAAAGTCGATTCAAAGATAAAATTAAACAATGGACACAACAATTAAATTATTAAAACATGTCACATTATTATTGTTGTCATAATTTTATAATAAATTACTATCATTGTTATAATTCATAAAAATTTGAGTGAGCTATTATTACATAACAATATTACCCTCAAATACTCCTTGACGTTATAGTAACATTTATTTACTAAGAATTTGTGCAGCTTTGACTTGAACTGTGGAAATTGTAACTGTTTTATATGATCAGACAATTTTGTAGATCAATGATGTCATACAGATAATACTTGTGCTACAAGGTACAAGGTTGTGGTACAAGTGCTGTTTTTCCATAGTACCATTCAAGTGGTATTTGAACTTCTATTTTTGTTACGCAATCGTCTATAATAGCTTTTAAAAGCAGTCTTAAAATAATTTGGATTTAATTTGACAAATAAACTCATTTCATAGATATATAGCGAAGGCAATGTTAATATATTTAAACTTTTAATCTTCATAAGGTCTTCGATATTACTGACTTGATCGTGCTTCGGGTAAGATTTGACCCAGTATAAGAATAATACTGAAAAATGACTCTAAAAACGCTTTTCTTATGAATTTAATTTTCATTATTTATATTTTTTTCTGAATTTTTATTTATTTGCATAATTTTATTTATATAAAATAGAACGATTTGAATAACATGATTAGATGTATTTTCATAACAAACAAAAAATATATGTATGTGTAAATAATTTTTATTATTTTGTATACATAAAATAATTGTATTTTTATGTTTTTTACACAAAAACTTCTAATAATTTACACAGATTCACTGTATTGTGTCATCAATTACAGCAAATAGTTTACAACGACTTCTCTTGAAAACTTTCTGCTGGTGATTCTACTGAAATTTCCTTTAGATATCGTGTAACTTTTTGTTTCATTAAAAAAGTTATACGATACATAAACAATTAGGACGACAACCCCTGTGTGCTTTTTATTACTTGGGGTCAATTCTGACCCGAAGACCGTTAGAGTCAAAAAGTTCGTATCTAGAAAAATAAAAACATAGTTATAAGTTTAATTCAATAATACGTACATAAAAGTGAATAATTAAAAGTCATAAAATATCGCACTAGTAAATCGCTTATTTGCTAAAACAAAAAAGATTTTTATCCCAAAATGGGTCAATATTGACCCGAAGACCTTATGAAGGTTAGTATGGTTCACAGATGGTTGTTTATATAATAAAAACAATAATAATTTATTTTCTCCATAATATTGTACAAAATGCATAAGAAATAAAAATGTACAACTCCGCCTGAGCTAGGCCGAGCCTATATTTTAGGATGCAGTTCTCTTCCCAGAAAAGAAGTTATCAATATAAAAGCATTTGCGTGTTACGTCTATATAATTTAACAGAAAACAAAATATTAATTTGCAATGGATATTGTGTGTTGTGTGCATCTGCTACGTGTGTTTGTGGTGTAATTTTATCTCGAGCAACTTTTAAGAAAGTCTCCAGTAGTTTGGTAATCACATTTGAAAAGAATTTGGCTTTGCATCCTTGTTTGTTTAGTGTGTAAATATTGAAAGTTGTTTTAAGTTTAAATGTGTAATAGTAGAAAAAAGCTCAGAATTTAAAAAAAATATAATAATAGCTGAGCTTAGCTGGTACGGATAGCCAGTGTATTATGTACATAAGGACTAGTAATAATAAATCTGCGTTCCATCATTGAACCACTAGACGTACAGCATTGCGCCACCTGTACTAGGCATGCCTTTTAAGTTCTGTCGTTTCCATATATCCCGGCAATTTTGAATTTGGAACTGTTCTATATACGAATGAGTTTAAATTTTGAAGCTCAAAACAGTTGAAAGTATTAGGATTAATGCTATTGTTTAATCACAGGGTCGATTGGAATCTGTCAGGTTACGTACGAAAATGAATCTTTCTAAGGAAAATGTTCATGCAATAATTTTCTACAACTTTAGAAGAGGCCTGACACGCCTTCAGTGTTTTGAAGAGCTAACATCTGAGTTCAGTGCTAAAACCTCATGTCTGCGGACTGTCGAACGCTGGTATTTAGAATTTCAGCGTGGACATACTTGTGTTAGTGACCAATCTCGCGAAGGACGCCCAAAATCCGCCTTCATTGAAGATAACATCATTATTGTGAGACAACTAATTCTCGAAGATCGTCATGTGACGTATCGAGAGATAGAAGCTCTATTAAACATCTCAGGGACAACCATTCAGAAGATCTTGCATGAAGCGCTTGTTGTGAGAAAGCTAGTTTGCTATGGGATACCGCATCTGCTTTCTGACGATCACAAGGCGACCCGCGTCAGATGGTGTAAGAAAACTCTGCAAAGGTTCAACCTAGGAGAGTCAAATCACGTCCACGACATTATCAGTGGTGACGAATCTTGGATCTATGCCTACGATCCTGATTCCAAACAACAATCTACAATCTGGGTCTTTCAAGACGAGCCAAAGCCGACTAAAGTTGTTCGTTCTCGAAGCACTTCAAAGAAGATGGTGGCTACGTTCGTTAGAAAAACCGGCCATGTTGCGACAATTGCACTTGAAGATCGTAGAACGATTAACGCAGAATGGTATACTACAGTTTGTTTACCACAAGTCATCGCCGAACTTCGACAATCTAACTCAAAGCGACGCATCATCCTGCACCACAACAACGCAAGCTCACACAGTGCTCGTCAAACGATTGAGTATTTGAAGCAATAAAAAGTAGAATTTCTTTACCATCCCCCATACAGTCCTGACCTAAGCCCTAACGATTTCTTTACATTTCCTAAAATCAGGAAAAGTTTTCGTGGTCAAAGGTTCCAGTCCGGTGAAGAAGCTTTAGAGTGGAATAAATGTTTAAAAAAAGTACTATATGGTTCTAGTTGTGTATTTTTCTTCAAACGACAAAACTTAAAAGGCATGCCACTAGGTACGTGGTGGACATCCCACCCATACGTACAAAGCTTTTTGGGAATAAATTTATTGTGCGTACAGCTAAGGAGTGGAATTCCCTGCCGGAGTCTGTGTTTCCTGATAGCTACAACCTAGGGGTTTTTAAGTCAAGAGTAAAAGGTAATACTTCTAGGCATGCGTGCTCCATCGTCGGCCACATCATTACTTACGGTCAGGTAAAATAGTGGTCAAACGAAAGCATAAAAAAAGCAATTGTTTCCAACAGTGAAAAAACGAAGGCTAAGATATTAAAATAAAAGTATTTTTCGCTTTAATCAAAACCAAGGAATCAATAAGAAGTAGATATTTTGCATAAACCTTTGATCAGAGCGACGTCGTGACGAAGATCATTATTTTTTAATATAAGAAGCTTTTTAGGGGCTTTTATTAAAAAATATTTTAGAGTAAGATTTTCATTTGAAATTTATATTATACTACTACATAGACATTACCATAACGGTAAGTAATATTTTTGTAATAATAATAATCGGCCAATATCTTAATAGCCACGTCCAACATCTTAGGAGGCTCTCGTTAGGTAGCTTGATTCAGAAAGTGGTTCGCGCAGTTAGGAGATTCCTTTCTCTGGAGCCCGGACTGCCGGTAGCTTGGAACCCGATCTTTAAAAGTTTTTTTTTTCAGATTTCAAGAAATATTTCAAAATATTGTAAAAAATATTTAATGATAATAATAATAATCTACTCTGAGACAATTGTACCGCCAGTCGTGTCAGCAAATGAGTTTAATAGCCATGAGCCTTGTTGACCAACATCTTAGGAATCTCTTGTTAAGCAACTGGATGAAGGACTTTGAATGAGAAACACGGCTTGTATTGTGAGCAGATCCTGACTTGGTAGCCTGAATCCTGTACCGGATAAAAATAGTATGCCTGTAGGATACTATTTTTTTAGTTATTATTGACTCGCTCTTAAGTATATGCCAGTTGCTATTTATTTGTAATTACAAAACATGATTGAAAAGAGTGTCCATGGAGTTTCTTGCACATTCTTCTCCATAGAGAGCTACGCTTTGGAATATGCAATTAGCATCATTTTTTTCTGAATGACTGACTTCTTGACATTTTAAAAATGCCTGTAAATGGTTTATTTGAAATAAAATGTTTTGAATCTTTGATTTCAATGAAGAATCGGAATCTAAAGTAATAAAAATAAGGAGAAAAATGGTTTTTTGTATGAGATACACCTACCTTATCACTGGATGTACCAGCCCGATTACAAAACTCCTTTCACCTATGTAACACTGTACTTGAGCGCCATAGGCTACAATTTAACCTAGAAAATGGACGGTCCCTAGGGGCCTGTAGGCGGGATAAATAATGTTTTCCTTTTCCCAATTTTAATTACCTGTTATATATTATTATCATAATATTCTATTTCACTTCGTAAAATGAACCCTGAGGGTAGTCTTTTTTTTCCTTTTTCTTTAAACGAAACTTTGCCCCTTACTATTATTATTATATAATTACTCCTGTGGGACTTTCACAAAGATGTAAACTCACATAAACAAGATACCTAAACCTGGAAAAATCCGTAGGCCATAAAAATGTTAGGTCCGTGCGGGCATTGATCCCGTGTTACGCAGCGCAGTAGCCAATTAATCTCGCGTTACGCAGCGCAGTAGCCAAATGATCCCGCGTTAACCACAGCACCAATCGTGGCGTCATAGTTATTATTACTTGAATCTAAGTTAGCATAAAGCGTCGGGAGTCGCAGAGCATTTCATAGCCTCCGTAGGAGTAGGCTTGCGGACGGCAAGCTATGGGTAAGTCGCCGTCTGATACCAGGCCTGCGTCGACGACGCATTGTGCACCTTTAAGTATTGCTATCTACCAGGGCTACAGGATTGTTTGAAAGAGTTAGATGACAGCAGGACGAAAATATACATCTTTAAGATGAAAGAAAAAGATAGGTAAGCTACATTGTATGAATCCGACAGCTGTCCAACGCACCATCCAACCGCAATCTTAATGAAGGCCATCACCACTGCTCACACAGTTAATAAACTGGTAATGACTAAAAACACTAACCAAATAAAATTACCTACAAGAAAGCGGAACTAGATTAAGTCGGAATAGTCAAATAGCCTTACAGAAATACTTTTGTACTTAGAAAAACTAACAACAATCATCCTTAGAACTTGTTATTCCCCTTGGGAGTTGAACTTCGAAGAAAACTTTTCACTCCTATCCAGCTTTATTGTATATCGAGCTGGTGAGGTACCAGTAATTCTACTTCCACCTTAGTTTGTTGCTAAGGGTTATTTTGTTTATGAATAAGTTAGGAGTTCAGAAACTAATGGAATCATTAATTTACTTGTAGGCCTGCGGGATTGTTTGAAGGAGTCACCGTGAATTTGGAACGCACAGGGCAGCTAAAGGACAGCTGCTCAAACTTTATCAAGCGCAAATTCGATCGTGTATGGAGTACTGCTCTCATCTTTGTGACGAATCTGCCCGATACCAGCTTGATGCACTTGAGACAATTGAGAGGCAAGCAAAGAGGATCATTGCCAATAATGCACTCGTCGAGCCGAGGCTTCAAAGTCTTGAGCATCGCCGCCGAGTTGCTAGCCTGTCGGTTTTCTACGGGTTGCATTTCGGGTAGTGTGCATCGGAATTGCATAGCCTAATACCGCCTAGCCCGTTCCATCATCGGACCACCAGGCGTACGGCGATACGTCACCGGTACATGGTGGACATCCCATCGATACGCACAAAGAGTTTTGGAAACATTCATTGTGCGTACAGCTAAGGAGTGGAATTCCCTGTCGTCGTCTGTGTTTCCTGATAGCTACAACCCGGGAAGCTAGCAGAAGTCTAGAGTGAATAGGTCACTTCTAGGTAAGCGCGCTCCATCATCTACCGCATCATCGCTTTTCATCAGGTGAGATAGCGGTCAAGCGCAAACTTTTTGTCTTTCTCCTGTCGTGTCAGCTGGACAGCTCTGTCATTAGCTTTGTTTAAATCGTAAAAGGTGCAGGTGGCGGCACATTCTGAGTAGAAAATAAGGTGACAAAAGTCCTGTGAAGGGGTTACACACTGGTGCTGTATTTGTAATTAATGTTATTGGTCGGGGAAGCCTCCGTAGATTTACAATCAATCTAGCCCTATCCTATTCGTGTTGGAGTTGTTTTGTAGTCTACCTGGAAGCAGTATTAAAAGCTGGAACTGCTTATCTGATCTCCAAAGCTACAAGGCTGCAAACATACTCAGTTTACAATAATGATAGCCAGTTGATTTGGCTGCTACTGCACCTAATGATGTAGATAACAAGCATGCAAAACGATATTTAAGGGGAGGCAACTGGACATATATTTTCACTGTTTGTCATACAACTGCTATTACGCGATTATGACGTTATTACACATTTTCCATTAAATATTTTGGAAACACAGTAATCTTGTGGATATTATCTAGGCTTCTATTGAAATAAATTTATAAATTTGTGTAAAACTAATCCATTAAAGACTTCTGAAAATCTGCTATTTTGCTTGAACTTTGACACTTAATAATTAACTCAAAAATGTTAAAAATCACCAAAGTATAACAAATAGAAGCCTTGTTAAGACGACAATTTTTTTCAAAAACTTTTAATAGTAAAAAAACATGTATTTCCTAGTACAAGTATTGTAAAATATTCGAGTCAATCACGGAATTATCGAATGCTAACAGAGTGTTTAGGCGATATCTCTCTTTTTTCACGTTGCTTTTCGTCAAACATCGCGTTGGATTGCGTATGATGAAGTAACAAGCTTTTAAACCATGTTCAATGTTGACGATAGACGAGTGGAAATGGACCCTCTTCATAGGTTTACGAGAGTGATCGAAAGAATTACCGTAGCCCAGCACCTCTAGCTAAGTTGATAATCTGCAATCGTTTACGCTAGTAACTAATCAAATGTATGGGAATGTCATCATCTCAACGTTAAGTCACGTGGTCAGAACAAACGAATAGAAAATTCGTAGCCGAGTTCACATCGTTCAAAATGATAGAATGAAATGTTATCGTGTTCAAAGCTACATCCTTTGTTATTGTAGAACGAGCGGCCGACTCAGGCGCGTCAACATGGATACCAACTTATCGTTTTCTACAATTGCTGACACCGAGGCGTTACCGATTGGGGAACGGAATTCGACACGAAACGGTTTTAACTTAGCTAGGGGGGATGGAATGCACTCGAGTCGTTGACGGCGCAGTGTTCCACGCTTGCCTCAAGGAGATGTCAGCAAAACCGTAGGGGCCTAGAAGAGTCTAAGAACACTGGGGCCATGGGTTGTGCGAAAGAGAGTCTCGGGGTACTGGTACGAACGCAAAGAAAGAACATAGGAGTATTTTAGACAGTAAAAGTCTAACACATCCTCGCGCTGCGCCCAAGGAGAAGTCATTGGTGATTCCAAATTAAAAAAAAAAAAACCAGACCGGGCGAAGCTATTTCATAATTTCGCTCAGAAAAAAAAAACGGTTATAAAACTCCGAGAGTGTGGGCAGAACATACAGTTTCCTAGAAAAATCAATCAAAATTTCTCGGCACTTGTTTTAGTTACGAATAGAAATTAATTTTTCATTACGCTAATACAGTGCTTGTTTACTTTGAATCTGTATTTTTAGAGTGGAGAAAATCGAGACGTAAAATTTCGGTAAGCTTGTATTCGGTAGTAAAGGAAATCGTTCCACGAATTTTTCTTCACCTAGTTCTTTTCGCAGCCATCTGCCAAAAATGTTTATTATAAGTTTTTATGAGAGAGATGAGAAAATATTCTGCCTTGAGCCTTCACTAAGCCTTCGGACCCTAATTTTCTCGAATCCTAATATCATTCAAATCTTCAGTGTTATTCGTATTTAGAATTATTTTGCTGATGACAATACAAGGTTATTGTTTTAGGTGTACCGACAGTGGCGTAGCTTGGCGTGGGCGAAGTGGCCCCTCGCCTACGGCCTCGCACTCAAGGGGCCTTGCATGTGCGACGGTTCTAAAGACTAAGGTTTTGTTTTATAATTTATAGGTTCGCGCTTGACTACTATTTGGACTTTGACGAAGAAAGGTTAAATGCGCGATTGGTGTGTGTCGGCGTTGTGTAGCGGCGTTATTCCGATCACGATTTCCAGCCACCGTAGGCGCGGACTTGCAGACGGCGAGCAATGGGTAGCTCGCCGTCCGACCATCCGGTAACCATCCAGATCGAGCCCAAATCGTCGACGGCGCGTAGTGTTCCACGCGCGCCTCAAGGAGATGTCAGCAACCGTACGGGCCCAGCAGGGTCGAAGCCTACTGTGGCCAAGGGTCTAATTCTGAAAGGAAGACTCGGCCCTCGTATAAAAGGCAATGAAGGAACAGGAGTGAGTTTTTAGTCAGTAAAAGTCTGACACTATCTCTCGCTCCGCCCAAGAGCGTATGATGTCATTAGATGATTTTCCCACCGAAAAAAAAATACCGATGCGCTACTAATGGCGTCGATGTTCGTACTATTTTCGTACTATTAGGATAACTAATTAAAAATAAAACTTAAGTGCTTTAATTATGATTTTAACTTAATTTTCGAATTGGGATTAATAAGGGAACATTATCCCAGTTACATGTTGTTTTAGATGATCAATGACGATGGATATATATGTATAAAAAGGGGTAGGTTTACTAATGTTATTCCTTTTTTACATGGCACCGTGGAGTTTCTTGGCGGTTCTTATTCATGGAAAACGACCAATTTGGAACTGTGCACTATCTTCTGACGTTTTATAAGTGCCCATATAGACCTATGTAAAATAAAAACATTTTAATTTTGAATTTTTTACAAAACCTAGATTAAAGACTTACAAACCGTACATCTTCATTCTACTACTATCCTTCCATCTTTCAGGAATAATTGAGATAAAAATGATGTCTAAAAATGATGTCAAAAAATTATAATCAACATGAAGCATCTGTCTTGAGTTGATAAAATGTCTACCTATCCTGTAAGCACCCTCCCTGCTTACCACGCGATATTACCAACACCGGAATGTCCCATAACTTACGAAGGCAACCAAAAATCTACCCAACATCTTGCTCTATTCACGAAATTCACGTAACAGGAAAAGGACAGCATACCTACCTACATACAAACACGCACAATTATCCTCATTTCTCAGAAACGTGGAGACATGACTTTGCGTAGGGTAACAAAGCTATACAAATTAAGGCAACCCTCCCTTTTTACCTTAGAGGAAGTGGGAATTTAATAAGCCCGGAGGCCTCCACTGGCCGCGGTAAGCGAGCCTAGCATGCAATACTATGCTATGTGATAATGTGTTATTAGAAAGTTTGGTTGACACCTTACCCATACGCACAAAACGTTTTGGGAACACATTCATTGTGCGTACAGCTATGGAGTTTAATTCCGTAATGAAGTTTGTGTTTCCTGACAACAACAACGTAAAGGTCTTCGAAACCAATAGTGTTACTTCTAGGCAAGCGTGCGCCATCTTTGACCACGTCCTAACTTACTATCGGATGTTAAAATTGTATTTGATAACTTGGCCGTTTCGAAAGAATTCGACAACAAACACTAAGACACACAGGTGTTTTTTTTTAAGATGGGAATTCATCCAATGACTTCTCTCACTCTTAGGTGGATCGAAAGGTCATGTCAGACTTTTACTGACTAAAACCCACTCGTTTGTTACTTCTTTGCCTTGCGTTCCAGGGCCCTGAGGGTTCATTTTCATTTAACCCATGGCCCCAGTAGGTTTCGACCCTGCTGGGCCCCTAAGATTTGCTGCCATCTACTTGAGGCGCGCGTGGAACACTATGCGCCGTCAACAACTTGGGCTCAGTCCGGACGGTTACGGACGACCGAACGGCGTGCTACCCATTGCTCGCCGTAAACAAGCCTACATAAATCAGGTGTTAAAATAATGTTTAATAAATTGGCCATTGGCCCTAGGTTAGGCCAACGGCCAATTCGGCAGAGCAAGTATGCGAAAAAGTACAAAACGTCAAAGTACACAAGACTCGTACTACTTACTACTCAATCCCGCAAATTTTCATATTTAAATAATAAGTAAGTCTAAATAGGTAACTTATATCCGGAAGCTGTAAGTAGAGCTACATTGCGCACACGTGTGCTCACGCACAGTGAGCACACGCCCATCTGGGCTCATTAGTCTCCATACATTTTATATGGAAACTAGACTTGTAGAGCTACATTTGATCCACGCCACACGACACCACGCGACGTCGTTCTACGTACAAATCAGGCGTGTTACACGTGTGCGTCGGTCTAATGTAGTTCTAGCTTTAGGCTTTAATACCTAGAATAGATAAATATTCAAAAACTTAGAAACCATTTTCTCGTCTGAATAAGATTTAAACTAATAGGATCAAACATCACTCGAATTTACATATTATAAAAAAAAAAAAAAACTAGTAATTATTTCTTTGATGTCCTTTACAAGATTCCGTAACACAAATTATATTACTTATCTATAATTTTTAATTACTTTCGCAGAATATTCATTGAATTATATTAACTTGAATTCTAAAAGAAATTGATTCATAGCTTTAATTAAACAGTCTTCGTAATGAGATTGACTTTGAATAATATTAAGTTGGTAAGGGTCCGCCTTAGATTTTAATTGGCTTGTGTCTGGTTCCTTCTAAGCCCTTTTCTGGGTTCTATCCCCGAGGGGTAAAAACGGAACCCTATTGCTAAGACTCCGCTGTCCATCTGTCTGTTATCAAGCCGTATCTCATGAACCGTGATAGCTAAACAGTTGAAATTTTCACAGATGACGTATTTCTTTTGCAACTATAACAACAAACACTATAAGAGAATAAAATAAATATTTAATTGGGGCTCCCATACAAACGTGATTTTTATATAAACGTGATTTCTTTGCCGTTTTTGCTAAGGACAGAAAGTAACCCTTCGTGCGCTAGTCTGACACGCACTTGGCCGGATTTTTTTAATAGCAAATCATTTAATATCTTCTCCCGCTCTGAGTGGGGCGAGAGGGTATGTCTGACGTTTACGGACTGAAAACCGCCTATGTTCCTTTCGTTGCCCTTTGCTTTCTAGGGCAGATAACTCTTTCGATCATTCCCGAAGCCTTAACGGGTATCGCCTCTACATGTTTTTCTACATTGTATGTGTGCACCAAATAAAATATTTTTCTTTCTTTCTTTTCTTTTTCTTTCTTTCCTCTAGTGGGCCCCATCAATTGTGCTGACAGCTCTTTGAGACGCACTCGGAACACAATGCACAGTCAACCCAGGTTTGTTCCCATTGCTCGCCGTCCACAAGCCCTCGCCTATCTGGCCGAGAATCACCCTGCGACTTTCGATGCCCGTGACGTCTCCTAAGGTGGCTGAGGCGTCGGGATAGCGTCCCCTCTACACTTTCCGCCACCTCTTTCATCTTTTAGTCCCATCGACCATCTGTTCTATGAGTAACGTGCCCAGCCCACTGCCATTTAAGTTTGGCGATTCTATGGCTATGTTGGTAACTTTGGTCCTCCTGCGGATATTTTCATTTCTGATGCAATCATGCCAGAAAACTTGTATCTCTCTATACTCGAGCATAGCCCTTGAACCTAGAATCTATTTCGAGGCCGCACAAATAATTGTTCCGTGCGGTAGTCGAACCCGCAACACGCAGCGTAATCAATCGTGAACTTAGCTAATCTCTGTTGAAATTAGGCTTGAAGGATTATTAAACGTACCTAAACCAGGCATAGTTTTAGTTACTTAGGTATTCATTAAAACTAACCTCGGGCTTTGCATGCTTTATTAGGAATTGTTATAAGGATAGCAAAATTACACGACTAGGTTATAGAGACTAGGTTATGTAGACAAACAGCCGCAGCATAATAATAATAATAAGATCTCAGTCAGCTCAGTCAGACTGAAAGCGCGGTGCGGGGAGCGGCGCGAATGCGGGAACACGCGCGTTGTGTGCCTGGCTGCAGTCGAGCCCTCATATCAACGCATGCGATTAGCTCGAACTAGTTAGAGATGCCCGCTTCCTCGCAATTGCAGCTCGCCGCCCGCGCACTCACTGCGGCCACTTGTATGAACGAGTTATGGCGTGAGTTACTCGCGCGCGTCACGCATCGAGCAGCACGCGCCACTTTTCGCGCTTACGTGCCCACTATGGACACTCCAAAGAAGTTCTTATAAGTTCTTATGTTTGAGTTTTCCGCGCCACGCTCGCCCCGCGCCGGCGTTTGCAGTCTGGCCGAACACTACACATAGTGAATGAGAGAGATACAGCAGTGAATGGGCAGCAGCTGTCCGGCAGCCTTACTACCCTTAAATCTGACAGCGGTCATGGCTATTTTTTGTTGAGGCCTGTGCCCAACAGTGGACGATGATGATTATGATGAACTGTGACATCACATTAATATTATAAAGGTTTGTGAATGTGAGTGTATATTTATTACTTCTTCACGCTTGAACAGGTGACAGGATTTCGACATAACTTAGTACTCGGGTAGACCATGTTTATGTATAGCACATAGTAGTACACATTTTATCCTAAGAGTATGTTCCCTTGGGTCAATTTTCTAATTACACGTGGATGATACCGCTCGCAGAAGCCAGTAATATAACCTTAGTACCTATTAATTTTTTTAAGGTTCCGTACCTCAAAAGGAAAAAAACCGGAACCATTATAGGATCACTTTGTTGTCAGTCTGTCTGTCTGTCAAGAGCCTTTATCTCGAAGTACCGAGTTGAAATTAAGACCGTATACTCAAGTTTGCAGTCCCTTGAAGCTGTAAAAAAATCAAACTTCTGAGTTTAACAAAATAAAAATATACGGCCGTTTATGTCGCAAAAAACGTCTTATTTGACACTCTCAAGGGAATCAAAATACATCCCGTTGACCTAGAATCCTGAAATTTGGCATGAAGAAAGGTCTTATAGCACTAATATAGGAAACAATCCGAAAACTGTTTTGTAGTTAAATCACAAAGAAAGAAACTTTTCTTGCGATTCAGAATAATCTTCTAAATTCAATTCGGGAATCGAACTGTTTTCATAGGTAATTTTGGAACCCTCAATGCGCGAGTCCGACTCGTACTTGCCCGGTTTTTTTTTTAATTTAACTAGACTAACAAGACCAAAAGAACATAAGAAATCACACTAGTACTATAAGGGCAAAAGTTGTATGCATGTGTGTATGTTTGTTTGTTCTTTACGCTCAAAAAACTTACCTACAGATTTTTATGAAACTTGGCACAAAGCTAAACCATGTACTGGAAATATAAAAAAGCATATTTTTTGACCCAGGACTATCATCCTCCTTAGTCATTCATTGCATTTTCGTTGGCGATTGAGGTTCCCGCGATGCGTCTCCACTTGTCACAGTTTACGGCGTCTCAGGAACTCTGGACCATGGAGGTTTGTGTTGCAGCTCTGATGAGGTCTGTCCAACGCGTAGGTGAGCGCCAGCGCGACCGCTTCCCCTCCACTTGTCAGAGTGTTTGTTGCGAACAACGTGACCGAAATATTTGATGATTCGTACTTGCACAGTCGACGATAACCTCCGTTTGATTTCCTGGAGTATGTTCCCTCGGAATAATTTTCTACTATCATGCGGACAAAGTCACTGGCAGCAGCTAGTATTCATTAGTAAAGGCAGTAGGTATATTTTGTTAATTCTGTCTGTCGATAATTACTTCGGCATCGGCTTAGGTGTGGTCAGCTTGTTAGTGGAATATTGTCATCAAAGACTAACTATGCTTACGTCCATAATTGTGCTATTTTAGATGAATGCCAAGGGTCAAGAACAAATAGGAGGACAGTGTATTAACGACTTCCTTTGGTTGAAGTTACGGACAAAGACCCATGTTCTTAGACCTTTCAAAAGGAACTTTGAACACTGTTACCATGACAACGTAAAGTAGAGGCAAGGACTAAAAAGGGCCCCCTTCCCACTCGTCTATCGTCAACCTGAGCATGGTTCAAAAGGTTGTCGGTTCATCCAACACAATCCAATGCCATGTTTTATAAAAAGGCAATGAGAAAACGGATAGATAATACCAAAAAACTCTGCTAGTACTCGGTAATACCGTCAATGACTCAAATATTTTACAAAACATTTTCCAGGAAATACGTGTTTTTTTTAAAAAACTGTAAGAGTTTTTGGATATAATCAGCCTTATAATGTTCCCACTGCTGGGACTCAGGCCTCCTCTCTAGGAGCGGGAATGGGCCGTAATCCGCCACGAGGGCCCAGTGCGATTCAGAATTTTTATTAAATTTGCGAGGATTCTGTTGTTGTATTTATTTGACTTTGCTAATATCTCTTTGAGGAGCGCGTTGAACACTACGCGTCGTCAACGACTCGGGCTCAGTCCTTACTGCACGACCGGACGGCGAGCTACCTAGTGCTTGTCGTCTACAAACCC
The DNA here is from genome assembly GCA_961205895.1 of Mythimna pallens. Lineage (NCBI taxonomy): Eukaryota > Metazoa > Arthropoda > Insecta > Lepidoptera > Noctuidae > Mythimna > Mythimna pallens. The sequence goes on along the minus strand of OY540831.1, from coordinate 7,672,301 downwards.
GCGCCTACGGTAACCGGGGATCGCTTTGCGGCTCCCGACGTCCAGGGCGTCTCCTGTCACGGTGGCGGGGGCGTGTCGATGTCCATTCCGTCACGTTTGCGGTTATCTCCTAACATAAAGATTGATCGTCTTTGTATATATGTCATGGCCAGATCTTAGAAATTGATCACTTCATGATATGGCCAACTAAAACTGACTCTAGCCAGTTAAAGTTTTAGTTAGTTAGTTAGTCGTTTTAAACGTTAAAGTTTGATGACATTTCAATACTCATTTGGCCTACTTTCTTTAGACCGTATATTATCATAAAAATCCTACATCAATGATATCTCAGGAGAACCTAGATCGCCGCCATAGCCCGATGAATAGCGAAACCTAAGTGGCAATGGGCAGGGCACATTGCTCGTAGAACGAATGATCGATGGGGCCGAAAGGTTCTAGAGTGGCAACCGCGCACCAGAAATCGCAGCGTTGGAAGGACTCCCATAAGGTGGTCCGATGGCCTGGTGAGAGTTGCGGGAATGCGGTGGGGCCACTTGGGGGAGGTCTATGTTTAACAGTGAACGTCCTTCGACTGACTTGATGATATCATGAAGTGATCAATCTAAGATCTGACCACAACATATACTTTTTTTTTTAAATATAATATTCCACAACTCCATCTAGTCCCAAGCTAAGCAGAGCTTGTGTTATGGGTACTAGACAACTGATAAACATACTTATATATTTCTAAATACATACATATATAGATAAATTACACCCAGACACAGAACAAATGATCGTGCTCATCACACAAACATTTGTCCTGGGTGGGAATCGAACCCACGACCACCGGCATAGCAGTCAGGGTCACTAACCACTAGACCAACAGGCCAATCCATACACAGAACATAATAGCTCGTTTCCTAATTTACAAGCGGCAGCTCATCAAATTTCAAAGTTATTTAACAAGCTCCGAGGCAACTAGTTTTTTCATCACTAAGTAAAAAACTTTTGGACGTAGGTACATAAATCTCGACCTTTTCCGTCAGTTCACATAATATGAATTAAGTACTTTTCATGAATGAGCTCGTATGTAGGTACAAAGTCTATGAATATAAATGAGATTTAAAAAAGTTTTTTATGACTGGTTCAATTATTTTCTGGAAGTTATTATGTGTCTGGCTCACCTTTAGACGGTTTACGGGAAGGTTTGAAAATTTTACCGTAGCCCATTTCTTTAGGTGGAAAAATCATCAAATAACTTCTTCCGCTCTGGGTGGAGCGAACTAAAACCTATCTGTGTCCCCTTGGGCTTACGGACTACAAGCAATGGGTAACTTGTCGTCCGGACCGAACCAGACTCGTCGACAGCGCGTAATATTCCACGCGCGCCTCAAAGAGATGTCAGCAAAACCGTAGGGGCCCAGCAAGGCCGAAGCCCACTGGAGCAATGACCCCTGAAAAGGAAACCCAGGGTTCTGGAATGCAAGGCAAAGAAGGAACATAGGAGTGGATTTTAGACAGTAAAAGTCTGACAGCCCTCTCGTCCCAACCAGAATAAGAGAAGTGGTTTGGTGGATTCCCAACAGTAAAAAAAAATGATTCGCCTTTAGAAGCTTGTGGTTTTTTTTAAACATATTTTATTAGACTGTAGCGCGAGTGGCATGTTCGCGGAGGCGCGCGTAGACGGCTTTCACGCTGTCATACGAAAGCGAAGTGCGTCTTTACTGGCGCGGGTACGCGGGGGCCCCAGCGCCATCCTGATCGCGTGTGCCAGCCGATGGGACTCGATACTGATGGCACATTTGATAGGCCTTTTTTTTTTGTTTTCGAGGGGAAACCTTCAAAAGGCGCCTGGACTTTGGGGATAAGTCCGGGGAGTGCGGGATTTTTACCTCACTAAAACCACCTCGGTGATCACCATCAACACGTAGAAGGGGCCCCGTTACCTCTCAAAAGACCATTCCGGAACCCCCTCTGTGCAACGCCTGATTCAGCACATCCCTGAGGAGACTGTATAACGGTCTCCTCTGAACCTCACTGTGTATGGCAGCACGTGATCACTGTGCCACCGTCTTCCCTGGAGTCACTCGATGGACGAGCAGAGTCCCCACTCTGAGCGCCCGTGGTCCCAACATTTGATAGGCTACATGCGAGAGCAAGCACCTAATATACTTTCATTATTATTATTAATTTATTATGCTTTACTAACACTAGGCTAAGAACTTTGTTACTAACAATATATGGAAGTAATTTGAAATAAATTTTATTATTATTATTTACTGTAATAGGTTATTTTTCGGCCGTAAATAGGTAATATAAAGGTCATCATATTACATATTTGTGTAAAATGATGAGCTTTGCACATGTAAACCAGAATTTTACTAAAGAACCGGTCCACGCTAAAAACCAGCGCTGTGAGCTCATCGCATTATGCGTGAGGCCGCAGATTTATGCTGAGCGTTCGGTCTTTTTGCGCGGATGTGACGCATATCTTCCCTATCAATTGATTATGTTTGTAAGCTAGTTTTCAGATTGCGTCATTTCGCGTGAACAAACAGTTTTTCGTTCTGACATTCATACTGAACTGGACCTATTTTGGTGCAGCCGTTAGGCACACAACTACATTTTTTGCTTCTTGGTTTTTATTTTTGTTTCGTGTTTACCTATATTGTACCAAATAAATTATTTTTCTTTCTTTCTTTCTTTCTTTCTTTCTTTCTTTCTTTCTTTCTTTCTTTCTTTCTTTCTTTCTTTCTTTCTTTCTTTCTTTCTTTCTTTCTTTCTTTCTAAGGAATAGGAAGTTAAAGACCAGCATCAACCTTGGAAGTATCCAACTTGATGTTTTAAATTGTTTGATGTTTGGTCCCTGCGAGTCTTTTAATTACTCAACCACTGCGCTAACCGTGCTGTCATATTGAACTCAATTACATTTGTCTCACTCATAACAAATTACTAAATATGTTAGTTTCAAGAAACTTAGCTAATTATTTAGTTAGCAACGAGCATTAAGTTATTATTAGTTTTACTGAATGTTTCTCTGAATTTTATTTTATTATGAGTTTCGCAACAGAAACTTTAATAATCACCTGAATAATATATTAAATAGATCTAAGATTACTTTTATAGACATATTAGTAAGTAAAGAATTTTGTGTAACAAACCGTTAAAGGTAACGAGTAATTACTTGTAAGGCTGCTTTTAAACCAGAGATGTGCTATGTAGCTATGCTGCTGTAATAGCTAAGCTGTGAAACTATGTGACCGTTTTCACTGATACTAAGCTATCTGGCGGTGCGAGTAAGATGTGCTATAAAGATGCGCTGACGCAAAGTAGTTGTGCGAGGAAGATACGCAACTCAAGCTATGCCATGTATCGATAGCAGGGAAGCGGCACATAATTATGTAGCTAAACCACTTATGGTCATCCATAGCACGCATCCATAGCACGCATCCATAGCACGCATCCATAGCACACATCTATAGCACGCATCCATAGTACGCATTCTTCCATATAAAAGTCATATCTTAGTTGAATCCATTTCCTCAATGTTGTTTTACCAGAACATAAACCAGAAACATACATAAAATAATGCCTTTTCTCTTGGGGTAGGCAGAAATGCCAACAGCTACGACCCATACATCTTCTTTCTATTCATTGATGTTCATACATCTGGATCTGGACGAGTACATAACATGTTTCTTGAAGGTTATTTGCGTTTTTATCTTTAACCGTTATAGTTAAAGTACAATAAATAATTGCGATGCTCACAGAATGATTGCACAGTTTTACGAACTTAACGCGGACGAAGTCGCGGGCAACAGCTAGTTTTTGTTGTGCAAAATTCCACGCTCCTAGTCCCAGTAATTTTAGCTGTGCGTTGATATGTCAGTCAGTCAGTTTCTCCTTTTTAAATGAGTACATTATGGAGGGCCAAAGTTCACGTAAAACAGCAGCTTATCAGAGGTCTTTACAAAATTAGTTTTACACAAATTTATGTTTTGATTTCTATAAAAGCCTAGATAATATCTACAAGATAGCTGTGTATTCAAAATATCTAGAGAAATATGCTTAACAACATCGTAAGAGCGGTTGTATAAAAATAAACCTGGAAAAGGACGCTCTTAAAAGACACGTGCACATGAAGGCTGCATTCAGAAGCAATACTGTTTTCTTCAATTTCGAAAGTCCATTACATTTCATCGGTGACTGAAAGTCTGCAGTAATTGTTCGTTCTTCACATTGAGCTGAAAGTAAATGTTTTGGAGCGCGGAAATTAGCGACTAGACTTCTGTAGGAACTCTCATCAGAACCTCTTTAAATGGTTTAGCAATCATGACTCATTATAAATCATTATCATTTTATCCGAAAGACGTCTACTGTTGGACATAGGCCTACCGCAAGCGTCGCCACAACGACCGGTCCTGTGCTTCTCGCATCCATCGTATTCCCGTGACCCTCACCAGGTCATCGGTCTACCTTGTGGGAGGACATTATAAATTAAACAAATAAACAGTATTTTGAGTTATTATGAGACAAGCTGTTACACTCCTGTTAGGTGGATTCTATGATATTAATTTGACTCAAGTGGCATCTCTGATTTTAGTAAGAGCGGCCAACCCGAGATACATTTCCACACAACCGCTGTTACGTGATTACATAATTTCTTTAGATTTCTTGGAAACTTCTGATATCTTGTGGATATTATTTAGGTCTATAATGAAATCAAAATATAATTTATGCAAAACTAATCCCGTAAAGACCTCTGAAAATCTGTACAATATTGATTATATTTTGATTCCTACACACGTTTCTAAGAAAAAGAATCTTAAAAAACAGACATCAAAGTCATCCTATAAGGATTTCTTTTTCCTTTTGTGACACGGAACCCTTAAAATAGTAAATAAATTTTCTATACCCACGTTCAAAATGAATCTGGCTATACAGTCAATATTTCGTGCGTAACAAACTTTTAGCAGTTTGTTACCCACTCGGACATCCGCCAATAAGTTAGTAACCGCAGTTTTTTGAGCTCGGAAACTAGAACAACCTATTTTTTAATAATAACGATCAGCCGCTTATTCTTTGGCCGCACTCCAGTTGCAGAGTTCTCTTCTAAAGTAAATTTAATTAAGAAAGTGTTTCAAGTGCGAGATTTTCACTACTTCCAATGTTTTGTGGTTTCCTTCCTGATTTTATACTTTTTCCACAAACACGGCTAGTTCCTGCGATAGCAAAACTACCAGTTTTAATAATAAAAAAGTTAGTAGTAAAACATTTTCTGCTGCGAAATCATGAAAGTTCTAATGAAGCTTTTTCTTGGGTTTTGTCGAGACGACGAGCTATTTGCTTAGTTTCATTGAAGTCGGATCTTTTCAAGGTTTTTAATGTTTTATTCTCTCGTCGATTGAGTTGCTTAATGCTGAGTAATATTTTTATTCTTGTCGTCTAAATGTTCAGTCGCAAACAGCAGGAGTAGCATTGGCGCTTTTATGTGGGAATTTTTAAGTGAAAAATGTTTGACGGTTTATAAGTAACGAGAACCTTTAACATCTCGCGGGGCACAATCCATAAACTCACAGCTCAGTTATATCAATCCAAACTATCGCAGTAATTATTATCTTCTGCCAGTAGTTTTCCCCGCGTAAATGAAGGAAACTATGCCAAGGAAACATTTAGTTAGGAATACTCCCTCCCACTCCACCAATAGTAGAGGAGTCATTTGTCATTCGATGATTTCCAACCAACAAAAAAAGAACATGGCACATAGTTCGTATGCCAATTTTAATCCATTCAGCCGTTTGAGCGTGAAGGAATGACAAACGTACTCGTACTCAATTATCGTTGATTTTGAAATTGCGCAGTATCATAAATTATGATTAATTTTCATAAGACTTTACATCTTTGAATTAGCAATATTGGTAATAACATTATTAGCAAATTTAATATAAACATGAAAACAATTCAACAATCAATTTACTCTGCTGCGGTCTGCCCATCCGACTATAATTTAGTTGTCTTCAAGGCTAACTAGTGCGCTGCCCCATCAACGATTGCATCACTGCTTACCATCAGGTGGGATTGCATCTAATTTAATAGATACATCTAGCTTATCAAAAAGAAATGTGATTGATATTTTATAAAATAACTAACCAATTAAAAAAATACTGTTGTAAAAATTTCAAAACTGTTTTACAGAATTACTTGTGGGTTTCATAAATGATAACTTTTTGTAATATCTTTAATATCCTCTACCGGGTATTACATTTGCATGCTACTCGTATATTAAGGCAGAATAGACATGGATCCTATTATATTATTTAACAACTTATTTTGATGTACACTTAGGGCCTAAAAGTGTAGTTGCACTCAGTCCATGCTAAAGTGTCTAAAATTTATTTGTAGAAGAGGGTCAATGGTTTATGACTGATTTAATTTGTAGCATAGAACCTAAAGTAGTGATTAAACTAGTTGTCGACTATTGAACGTATACTACAAAGAAATTTTAGACACTTTAACATTTGTAAAGTGCAACTGCACTTTTGACCCCTGACTGTACCTACACTGTAAGCAAATGAAAATATTCTATTCTATTCTACACACATGTATGCAAACTGACAAAATAACTTTGAATATCACATTACTCGTACAAGCACAAACAAATCACATAAGTTGGTCCCCACATCCGCATCTATCTCTAAACCACTTTCCAGCGTCTCCTAGCCGTGTAATACTGTAAGTGGCTAATGTTAACACTGGCCGGTCACAACAGGTTGGTCAGAGCGGTTAATCCGGGACCATGTCACGGACTCCGGGATTCCTCCGGGATGTTAGCGGGTAAGTGATTGTTCTACCGCATTCAACATCGTTGTCCGGTGTATAGGAGTTGTTTGATGAGAACTTTGAAAGTGAATAGGGAATAATGTGAGCAGTTTCAGGAAGAACATTATAAGCGACCGTTAGCGCTTTTTGCAGAAATGGCATGTTTCTTTCTTAATTATTAAGTATACATTAATGGAAACTATTTCAACAGAAAGAAAAGAAAGAAAACATTTATTTGAGACTCGCACAGGATAAACAACAATAAAACAAAAAAAAATAACTAAATAATCTATAAACACTTAACTTAAAATAAAACAATATTAAAAGATAAAAATAAAAGACCTGTGCGTGGCTAAAAAGGATTCTATCTCAGCACATGCTGCGATATTTAACAAAAAGTAAAATAACGCAGCGACGTTATTCTAATAAGGCCTGGTGATGCCACGGACACACTCACGGAACACAGAGACGGATAAGATAATATCTATTTAAATATAAATAAATAGCTGTTCGTTCGTCTCGCTAAAACTCGAGAATGGCTGGACCGATTTGGCTAATTTTGGTCTTGAAATATTCGTGATAGTCCAGGGAAAGGTTTAAACGGTGAGAAAAATGAAAAAAAAAAACGAAAAAAAAAAAACGAATACAACGCCTTCTCTAATTAAAATGTCATTATAAAATGAATTATGCTGTTCTCATAATGCCAGTAGATGGCGTTATCCTAACTATGAGGCGGTACGAAGTTCGCTGGGTCAGCTAGTATCGAATAAAGTTATATATACTAAACATATATACAATTATATTAAACTAGAGCTTTTATTAATTCTTTAATGGATCATATATTTATATAGGTATCAGAATAGCATTTTTTTCGCTATTTATCAACAAAAACGTCGTCGCGGGTTCAAACCTAGCCAGGCTCATTATTTCCATCCACTTCTGTAACTCTTTTAGTAACATATGTTTCATTCTTCCTCTTCACATAACCATACCAAGCTAAACGATTCCTTTTAAACTTTTCAGATACAACAGATTGTAAGTTAATGTCCACTGCGACTGCACTACCATAACGAAATTTAAAAAAAAACATGCTACAATTTGATAAAAAATTGTAAAAGTTGATTCCCAAAACCACTCTATAAAAGTTATGGTTAAAAAGTTATAAGGTTTTGAACGTGTCCTCGCTATTGAACCGCAGAGAACCGCGCGGCCATTGAGATCTTTACAACTAAAAACGCACCTGAAATTTAGGTAAATAACAGATTAAATTTGTAAAAAAATATAATAACACTCTATGGCCGCGCCATTGAAATCGTGAAAAACACATTATCATCTATATATCGCTGAAAAAGCATCGCAGATGTCTGAAGTTTTTGTATGAAACCGAGATTTGAATTCGTCATTTTGTAAAAAAAATCAATATAAAAAAATCATAATAAACCTGTTTTTTTTCCTTGAATTTTTCACACAGCTGACCAGGCATAAAACCGAATTACTTGTGTGAAATTAATTTTACTTTTTACCTACCATATCGACTAGCTATCGCTCAAATAATAATCGTTCGACCAAAAATCTTTTAGTACTCCTAGAAAATTCTATTCAAAAGGCAACAGCACTATTATTATTCAGATCAGCCAAGTCCCCGAACTTTTTGCCTTCCCCTTGTATCTATTCCTTTCACCGAATTACTTGAAATGAGCCCCGCCTGTTCCCAGTTCGTCTTTTTTTCTTCGAAAAAAACTTTCAAGTCATTAGTCTCGACTTATTTAAGTTGGCCTATTGTGGGTAAGAGGGCACTGTCATATTAAAAGGCCTGTTTAGGAAGGTAATGTTTTTCGTCTGGCAGAATCGTTGGATTTATTTTGTGGTTTCTTATTCTTTAACTAGCTGATGCCCGTGACTTCGACCGTGGCAAAACTCGCAAAACTGCGATTTGGTCACAATTTCTTCAGTTACTCTTTTCGCATTCCAGTGCCACATTAACTGTTTCGAACGATCCAAAAAAATGTCATTTAAATTAAACACTCATAAACAGCTAATAGTCTTCACGTGACCCGAGGATTAGGCCTTGTTTTGACCAATGAATCAGCATTGCCAATCAACAATCAATCAATATACCAGCGTTTTGAAGACGTTTTCATTGACGGTGATGTGGATGTTTTTTTATACCGAATGATTTCTTTATATAAACGTTTATGCATATTATTATTTTCAATTTATATATCTTATAGTTGTTTATTTGTTTGTAACTTGTAAGTACATATTTAGTGATAGTTAAGTATTTTTAGAAACAAAAATAATTTAAAAAAAATATGTGAATTTAATGTTAAATTAAATCTTGTTTATTTTGTCAGAATAAAAATTCTATTACTCGTACATACTTTACTATAGTATATTACCACTAACACCTACGACATCAACACCTATACCAGCACCCACAGCAACACCTTTACCAACTTTTTTATATAATTGCCTGAATTATTCAAATTAATATTTTAATTTAATTCATATTCCAATTAGTACTATCGACCCCGTTCATTTCAAAATCGAAATTGTCACAGAAACCGATAGAAGACATTAGTCCCCCAGTCATCAATGCATAGAATCATAGAGAATGCATTATATCTTTGGTATTTGCACTATTGTATGCACAAAGCGTGTCTAGGCATAGACATTTCGTACGTGACTTGCTGCTAATCCCTCTAAGCTGGCGTTTGTCGATATAATCTCTGGTAACATCGTAATTACGATGTTTTGACAAAACGATAGGATTCTGGGGATTGCTATATACTTTAGGAACTTATATTTATTTACTTGGTGCCAGCTGAGTAAACCAATTATACTAAACTAACCGAGTAAAGCTGTAGTTGGCTATTATCGCCATTCATTACTTATGCTCTATGTAACATAGCAATGACTGTCTCTTTTAGTGTGGAATCTTGTGTCCCAGTGGTTTAAATAACTACAATTTAACTATAGCATATTTCTGCCCTTCCTTATTTCTGCTGCTTATCTCAGCGGCCTACTCGAGGCAATCGACGAAAAGATAATCGAAACGAAACAGCCGCCCTAGCCAAGTTACAATCGTTTCGATCACGCAGAACGCCTCGAGTAAGCCACGCCTCCGATTCCTTTGTTCTTACCACGTGACTGAGCGTTGAGATGACGTCAGAACAAAGGAATCGGAGGCGTGGCCTACTCGAGGCGTTCGGCGCGAACGATACGATTGTAACTTGGCTAAGGGGGCTGTACCTTTAAACCTTTTTCTACTGTGGGAAATCGTTTTGGGAACACATTCATTATGCGTACAACTAAGAAGTAGTATTCCTTTTCGGAGTTCAAGTTTGCGGCTAACGACAACCTGGGAATCTTTAAAAAGTGAATAGGTTATGTAGTTTTTTTTTATTATTGTTGATAGGCTCACGTTTGACCACTATCTCACCTGATGGTAAGCGATGATGTGGCCGATGATGGAGCATGCTTGTCTAGAAGTAAACAATTCACTCTTGACTTAAAGACCCTTAGGTTGTAACTATAAGGAAACACAGACTCCGGCAGAAAACTCCACTCTTTAGCTGTATGCATTATGAATGTGTTCCCAAAACGCTTTGTACGTATGGGTGGGCTATCCACTATGTACCGATGCCGATGGCGCAACGCCGTACGTTTCGCGCGCCTCAGGGAGATGTCAGCCACTGTGGGGGTCCAGCAGGGTCGAAGCCTACTGGGGCCAAGGGTCTGATTCTGAAAGGAAGACTCGGCCCTGGTACGAAACGCAACGAAGGAACAGGAGTGGGTTTTTAGTCAGTAAAAGTCTGACACTGTCTCCCGTCCCGCCCAAGAGCGGGGGATGTCATAAGATGATTTTCCCACCGAAAAAAAAAAGTGGTCCGATGATGGAACGGACTTGGTGGAATTAAATTGTGCCATTCCAACGCACACTCCCCGAAATGTAATCGATAGAAAACCGACAGGCCAGCAACTCGGCGCCGATGCTTAAGGCTTTGGAGTTTTGACTCGACAAGTCAAGTCAAGTCACTTCTAGGCAAGCGGGATCCGTCATTGACCACATCGTCACTTTCCATCAGGTAAGATAGATGTCAAGCGCGACCCTACTAACAAATTTAAAAAAATCGTCACGTAACTCCTCCCAAGATAGAAGATAGATATAATATTCACTAACTAAAACCTACCATCCTTCAGTTGCCCGTTATGGTCCATGGTCATGGTAACTCTTTTGAACAATTGAGCAGCCTTGGCAGGCATCGACCATCCCTAACAAGCTCTGTTAATCTTGCTGGCATCTCTTTGAATTCAGAACACAATTTGCCATCGACCCTGGCCTGAGAACATCGAAGAGTTACCCAATGCTCGCCATCCGCAACACGTGCTTACAAAGTTTTTTTTTTACTCTGCAACACCCAATGCCCAGGGCGTCTCCTGTGGTCATGTATGACTTCTTCCTCATCCATTCCGCCGGCCCTTTGTATGTTTTAAATTTGCTTCATTATTTTTAAGGAATTTGCTGTATTTTATCATATCTTCGTCGTCTTGACCCAAAGAACCAAGGTTAAATCATCACCTAACATCAGGCAAAACAATGAACAACGCGCGCATATTTAATAAAAATCAAAAAAAAAAAAAAAACTGGCCTACATGGGCACTTATAAAACGTCAGAAGCTAGTGCACGGTTCCAAATTGGTCGTATCCTATGGCGAAGAACCGGCTAGAAATTCCATGGTTACTCTTTTAAAAAAAGTGATTGATTACAATATTTTCATATTACAGAATTAATGGATATTATGTAAGAACAGTGTAGACCAGTCAATATTGTGCCCAAAAGCACGATAAAATTAATCATATTAAAAAAAAAAACAAAAATTAACTTTCTCGGTAAACCGTTTAAGCAGAAAATGAACAAGCATTGAAACTAAAAAACTGTCACATTTTTATAACTAGTACGACATAAGGAAAGATTAGATTAACGCCTCAACCAGTAAAACAACATAAAAAGGAGATCGTGTCAACATTCGAAAAGCCATCAAAATGTCATCAACATTTTGTTTATGTTTATCGAAACATTTGAATATAAGGGCCGTAAACAAAAAACCGGAGTGTGATTGAGACAAGTTCTTACAACTTCCTCAATTGATCGCTCTTTGGGGAAACTTCACAAATTCTACTAACATTATAAACGTGATCGTCAGTTTGTTTGGTTGAACAAATGTTAGGTTTATTGTAAATCAATAACTCTTCAACAGTTGATCGGATTTTGACGTGTTTTGGGACATATCGACGGTGAAGTGCCAATACCTTCTAATTAAAAATTTTCGAGAAAACGCTTTTTAGCCCTTATTATCTAAATATATCTTTCCGCATGTTTTAGTGAAAGCTCCAAAGCGGGGATTTAGTAAACTACATCAAATTAAATGTGGAAATACCTTCTAACTAAACCAACGTGTCAATTTATTACATGATATCGTTTTTTGGACTTCGACAGTAAGGAGTTCTTGTGTTTTGAACACTTTGACGCCGTATCGATCTTGGCCTTTATTAGAACATCGCAGTAGGTATGTGTTTCCTGATAGCTATAACCTAGGTTCTTAAAATCAATAATTAATTAATTCTACACTAGCATGTTCCATTACTGACCACATAATTGCTTACGATCAGATGAGATAGTGTTCAAACGTGAGCCTATAAATATTTTATCACAGTATTACCTACGTTCGCATGGGACCATGTTGTAATTTGTTGCAACGTAATTTATAATTAACACATTATTATTTAAGTGTAAAACCTGTAATCGACATGCTCGTATATATTTTAACTATAGACTAAAAAAAGTAATTATATTAATACAACTATGTTTTTTTTTACTTTTTCTGTTTAATAATTCTAATTTAATTAATTACATTGTTATTTTTGCTAACTATTTTACTTTCATTGAATTGTCATTTATTTTTTTAGCTGTTTTTGTTAATTCTTGCATACAATAAGCACCATATATTCAGGAAGAAGAAACTACCTCCTGAAATACATGCATTGTATATCTAGCTCTGGAATCAAGGCTTTATTAAAATTATACGAATGTTTATGCAAATAAAGAATATTATTATTTATAATTTTCGAGTGAAGCCAGTGGCAAGAACTAGTATTTTTATATTCAGTTAGTGTTAGCAGCTCAAGTTCACAAGAAAAAGAAATAAAACCGTAGAAACTTATTATTTATACAATAGTTTCTTTGTGAATTTCTTTCCGTTATGATATTTAGCGAATGATTTGTTGATTCCGTGTTTAGAATATGATTTGCTATTGTTTTGCTGTTTTCTGATAATATACGATGTTTTGCGATTGTTTTAGTTGGTGAACAATAATAATTAGCCGTTTCCTGTTAGGAATTTTCTGTTGATTTTGTTTTCCGTGTTGTTATGTCCGACCTCAGGCTGAATACTTATCCTGCAAAATAAATTATTATTATTATTATACGCCTGTAGGGTATCACTGCTCGACAAATGCCTCTTCCCCTTTTTAACCGACTTCAAAAAGAGGAGATTCTTGTTTTTATTTTTTTGTATATGCCCCGATTACTAGTACACGCATAGACCGATTTGAAAAATTTATTTTTTGTAAAAGAGTATACTTCTCTGGAGGTCTCATGGTCTCAAGGTCAGGATATGATGATGGTATCCAGGAGAAATAGAGGGAGCTTTTCTTCTTTTTTCTTTAATAGGCACTTGTAACAGATCTATAGTATATGTACGTTACTATTGAATTTGCACACTATTTAAGTTAATTTGGGAGGTACCACAACAAAAATAGCCATTATTTAACTATTGACATAGTTTTGCACATAGTGCATGTGCTAAACTAAAAAAATATTGTAAAAAAATGTATTTAATTGTAAGTTGAAAAGCTGTGTGTACCTGTCTTATTTGATTCGTGTTTACTCACAAAGGGGAAGCCATAATGTCACTAAAACGGTAGCTGCTGAAAACCAGCACCGTTGATTTGCTGGATTTACTCGTGAAACAAGAGGTCTTAACAGACGGACAGACAGACAACAAAGTGGTCCTATAAGGGTTCCATTTGTTCCTTTTGAGGTAGGGAACCTTAATAAACAATACCACATTATAAACTATTGCACCAGCGTCATGGTATATGCTGAGCAACGGCCTATTTTTGATTAGATGCGATGCACAGCACGGATTTATACTATATTATTTATGTTAAAATTATGTTCTTCTATAATTGTTTATTTTTTTTTTTCTGTTGTCACTGCCAGTCAGTGTCGGAATGGAAATGCAATAGATAACCTAAAAAAACTTTCTTTTTTTTAGGTGTGAAATCAACCAATGCCTTCTCCCATTCGAGGGCGAAGCGTGTCAGACTTTTACTGACAACCTAAACAACTGTGTTACAGTAAAACTGAAACTGGACTGATAAGTGATCTTAAATTGATTGTAAGTGCGACATGTGTTTTTTCTTTCCTTTACTGTTAGAACTTCTCTGATGGTAAGTTTCTGACATAAGACAAAATAACGACAATATCATGTTTAGGTTATTGGTTACAGTTTTAGTCAATTTAAAAAATTGGAACCAACCCTAATACGATCACTTCGTTATCCGTCCGTCTGTCTGTCTGTCTGTCAAGACTATTATCTCAGGAATGCGGAGAGGTATCGAGTTGAAATTAAAACCATATACTCAGGTCTGCGGTTCCTTGAAGCTGTAAAAAAAATCAAACTTCTAAGTTATCGAAAGAAAAATATACGGCCGTTTATGTCGCAAAAAAACGTATATTTGTGGAATATTATTATTATATTATTTCGACAATCTCAAGGGAATCAAAATTCATAGGATACTTCCCGTTGACACAGAATCCGGAAATTTGGCATAAAGCAAGGACTTATAGCGCAGATATTGGTATAAATCCGAAAACAGTAAATTTGTTGCTACATCAAAAAAAATTGCTATTCGGAAAAATCTTCAAGACTCCACTCGGGAATTGAACTATGTATTTACATAGGTAAGTTTTTGTTGTAAGCTCTGTGTGCGAGTCCGACTCGCACTTACCCAGTTTTTTTTTTAAATAGAAGTCCTCTCGAGAAATTTACTATGCTTAGGCCTAAACAAGTCATCCTACATATATACATATATAGCGGATTTATACAATAAGCTGTACTGTTTGTACACTTGATTGTGTTTGTAATGACAGTTCACAGAGAATCCTAATGAGTAACTACGAATTTAGACGAGCTTGTAGAACTATTTGTACAATGGTGATACTCGGGAACTTTTGTTCTGTCTGAATCCGGTTTTTTTTTCCTGGTGGGAAAATCTAATGACATCCCCCGCTGTTGGGCAGGAGATAGTGTCAGACTTTTACTGACTAAAAACCCACTCCTGTTCCTTCTTTGCCATTTTTTTCCGGGGCTCCGGGATCTCTTTCGCATCACCCATAGCCCCAGTAGGCTTCGACCCTGCTGGGCCTCTACGGTTGCTGACATCTCCTTAAGGCGCGCATGGAACAGTACGCACCATCGACGACTTGGGCCCGGTCTGGACGGTTACCGGACGATCGGACGGCGAGCCACCCATTGCTCGCCGTCCGCAAGCCCGCACCTACGGTGGCTGGAAATCGGGATCGGAATCCCGGCGGCAGTTGGGCCGTGAGGACCTTTGCCTCACGCGCCTGCCACTCCTCCTCGCTCCGGACCATGGCCTGTACCAAGGCCGACGAGTCTGAATCCGGTGCAGGAACCTCCCAAACATTATTTATTTTTTTATTATGGATGGGTTGGCATTTTATCACTATCTCACGTGATGGTAAGCGATGATGTGGTGACTCTTGACTTAGAGAGCCCTAGGTTGTAGCCATGAGCGGTATGGTGAGGACGCCGTGACGCCTCTAAGTCTCCAGTCAAGGAGTGACTACAAAGAGGTAACCTACCGCCATGATTATGGCGTGCCCAACCGACGTGCCATCTGACGTCCACAATTCAGTAACGGGGTAAAAACGATATCCTTTGGAAAGACTGGTGTCACCTGATGGTAAGCGATGATGTGGCCGACGATAGAGCATGCTTGCCTAGAAGTAATCTGTTCACTCTTGACTTTATGTTGTAGCTATCAGGAAACACAGACTCCGGCTGGGAATTCCACTCCTTAACTGTACGCACAATGAATGTGTTCCTAAAACGCTTTATACGTATGGGTGGGATTTCCATCATGTACCATGGACGGACGGCGAGCAATGGGTGGCTCGCTGTCCGACCGTCCGGTAACCGTCCGGACCGAGCCCAAGTCGTCAACGGCGCGTGCTGTTCCACGCGCGCCTCAAGGAGATGTCAGCAACTGTAAGGGCCCAGCAGGGTCGAAGCCTACTGGGGCCAAGGGTCTGATTCTGAAAGGAAGACTCGGCCCTGGTACGAAAAGCAACGAAGGAACAGGAGTAGGTTTTTAGTTAGTAAAAGTCTGACACTATCTCCCGCCCCGCCCAAGAGCGGCGGATGTCATATGATGATTTTCACACCAAAAAAAAAAAAAACATGTACCATGTAAAGTTATTCAAATTGATAATATTATCAACAAATTACGCAATATTTAGTTTGTAATAACACCAATTTGTCACCCACCGCATTCACTGCAATGCAAAATGGTTTAATTACAGATTATAATTGTAAACATAAATGCGGTTATTATCTCGTTCATTATGTTCGTATAGTTTTGGTATAAATTGCACGAATTCCACTTTCAAATGAATTTGATGTACCTATAAATACACAAAACAAATTCCTGTTAGTTACACCATTTATAAGTCAAGAACGGCTGGAACGATTTTAATGATCTTCACTTTGTTGGATTTGTCTCGGCCCCGAATAGTTACTAAACTATTAAATATTTCTTCGATATTACCACATACGTACTTATTCAACCAAGTTTCGATCGAAATTTCGCGTCTTTCGCGTGTACGAACGAAAATAGTTTGACGTTTAGATTCTCTAAACCTACATTACAAATTAGAATTTGTAATGTTCCAAAGGAGATTTTGACAAATTAATTGTTTGGAATTTCAACCTCAAATTGACGTAACCAAAAGTTCTGTTGATTTTCATTTATGTGGATTTAGTAAGAAAATTGCTTAAAATCGCCTCAATAATGATTTGAACGAAACAGCTCTCCGTGAAGAACGTTTAGAGCGAACCAAAAATCGGTGACACCTGCGTAAACAACTTAACATTACTCAAATTCCTGACTTTGAGAGAGAGAGAGAGTTTGTGGGGAATGACAGACTCAGTCGGCAATTATTTGAGTTGTGCCTGGCAATAGTGCCTTCATATTTATTATAAAAAAGTAAAGTAGTAGTAAAGAAAGAAAGAAAAAACGTTTCTTCGTACCTCACACATACAGTAAAATTATAATACAGTAGAATTAGGATACATTGGAATTAAAATACAGTAGAATTAAGTATGAAAAAAAAATTCTTTAAAATCTGTGCAAGGCCAAAAAAGCGCCTAACTCAGCATATGCTGAGATTTTAAAACGATAAATTATACAGCGCTGGTATTCTGTTGGGGCCTGCGGTAATGCCACGGTCACACTCACGGAGGTTAAATAAAACTATATAGGTATCGAAACCAAATAATAAATAAACAAAGGGCTACTGTGGTGTGTTCGGGGTACTGTCTTATACAGTTTTTACAAGCTTTTATTTAGTTTCACCTGCCCCAATGTTTGTATGTCTGTAATCAAATCTTGCAAATTAAATTTTGATTTGAAGGCAGTGGTGGCCGAGTGGTAACGGCCCCGACTTACGAGTTGTAGGTCGCGGGTTCAAACCCAGCCAGGCGCATTAATTTGTGTAATTTATTTCATCACCACTGCTCTCAAAACGGTGAAGGAAAATATCGTGAGGAAACCGGCATGTCCTAGAACCAAAAATTCAAAGACATGTGACATCCACCAACCCGCACTGGGCCCGCGTGGTGGATTACGGCCCATTCCCTCTCCTAGAGAGGAGGCCTGAGTCCCAACAGTGGGAACATTAAAAGGCCGACTATGCTATGCTATGCTAAATTAAATTTACCGGTTACCGATTACCGATTGAACTGAAATTTTGCATGCATGTGTAAATCAGATGACAATGCAAACTTATTATGATATGGAGCTGATCTGATGATGGAAGTGGAAGGTAGCTATAGGAACTCAGATAGCCGTATAGTATTTGAGCTTTTTGCGTGGTGTTGATGAGTATTAATTATATGTATAGCTATATACCGCGCTATAAAAGCTGTAACGTGAGTATAAATAATTATGTTCCTTGTGAGGTTGAACGAAAACTAATTTATTAATATAGCAAGAGTTTCGCGACAGCAGTAGAAAACATGAAGAGACCCGGAAGTAGAGAAGACTCGACAGCCTTCAAAGGCTGCCAGCCAGAGATAGAGCAGAGGCGAGGCCATCAGAGGCCGGCAGGCAGAGATAGAGCAAAGGCGAGGCCATCAGAGGCCGGCAGGCAGAGATAGAGCAAAGGCGAGGCCCGCAGACGCTACGAGTAACCAGTGGCAGACTTCAAGACTGACTTCTTCAAGAATAAACTGACTGAAGAACTAACTCGAGAAAAAGAGTAAAATACTGAAATTAAATAAGAATTGATGAAATTAACTTAAAATGGATCTTCAATTCTTATACATAAAAATATTAATTGTTAATAAAATCAATAATTATTGTTAAAAATACAACTTTAAACTATCCTACCTAGCTTCACAGTAGAATAGTTTTTGTAAATGATTCTGTTCAAATAAATATTTCGACTTCGATTGCCTAATATTTAAATCTATACTAAAATTATAAGCTGAAGTTTGTTTATTTGTTTGAACGCGCTGATCTTAGGAACTAAAAAACAAATTGCCTTGAATTATTGCAAAGCTATGTATATTATTAATTATTATTATTTTATATGTATAAATGATTACTTATAGTGTGCCATTTATTTGTTAGTAGTACTCCGCAAACTAACCCTGTATTATTTTTTAGTTCTGTCGATTCGTCCTAAGGTTGTCTGGTAGATATCGCTGTCAGCGATAAGACCGCCATTAAGACCAAGACTGCTATGCCGGAGGTCGTGGGTTCGATTCCCACCCAGGACAAATGTTTGTGTGATGAGCACGATCGTTTGTTCTGTGTCTGGGTGTTATTTATCTATATATGTATGTATTTAGAAATATATAAGTATGTTTATCAGTTGTCTAGTACCCATAACACAAGCTCTGCTTAGCTTGGGACTAGGCGGCGTTGTGTGATAGTTGTGGAATATTATTATTATTATTATTATTATTGTACCCATAGATTTAAGTTTATGTATAAGTTCTACTCTATTCTATTCTAACCCATTCATTGAGAAAGAGTAGGTATAAACTAAGAGTACATAACCTCACACTACAGCCCACGAGAGCGAAGCAGTAACCAATGACGCGAGTGAAACCGTGGGGGACAGCTAGTATCACAGAAAATTCAAATTGATGAGGCAAATGTTGTGGTAGATAATGTGTTTTAAATATTCTAATTATTTTGTGTGATGTCCCTTAACTGTCATTTAATTTAAAATCTGTCCAATCGATCTTACCGTCCTAAAATTGGTAACCCTAAGTATGAAATTCCACTTAGTATTAAAAACAAAAAAGGGAGTCCAATATAAACCATTTTGTTTTTTGTATGTAATTCAAAACATGTTTTGATGGATGAAATAATAATATCATGATTGATTGACGTATTTATGTAAATTGTACTTATATGTATTTTACATGGCCTTCAGCCGCCCTTGGATATAATAGCGCCCATTATGTATTCATATGTGGCTAGATAATGATATTTTGACACAAGATGAGTAAGAAGATGTTTTTGAAATGTAAGACAGAATAATTTAGGTAAATAGTTCGAGAGCTATTTTTGTGCAAATTACAGACGTTCCGTCCATAGCTGATACGCACAAAAAGTTTTGGGAACACATTAAATTGTGCGTACAGCTAAGGAGTGGAGTTACCTCATCGCTGGAACGCAACATACAGTGTCAGACTTACTGACCCACCAGAGATATTTAGCATCTCTGGGATTTTCAATAATCTCATTAATAATAGGAAGCCTGCTTATAAAGTAATATAAGGAGTAGGGTTTAGAGGAGAGGGTGAAATAAATGTTCCTTGTGAGGTATCAACACAGAATAGAAGAATACAGTTCTTCTGGTCTGTGGGTAACAATATAATTATAAAAAATAAAACAAATTATATTCGAGAAGGCTGGGAGGTCTGAGGATATGTTGAGGCCCTCCAAGGAGGCAACAGAGGCCATGAGGGCGTACAGCAAGGTGAGAGGTCCCATAACGGCATTTAGAGGCTTGCGAGGATACGGAGCAGCGGACTGAAGGAACACAGGTATGTAAAAGTCTGTCTAAATTCTACCTATTAATATTGTAATATTGTAGAATCAATATTTTTTTAAAGAGGAACCATGGAGTTTCTTGCCAGTTCTTTTCTATGGGAAACGACCAATTGGAGCCGTGTTAGCACTCGGAAGCTGGCGCTTCTGAAAACCTCGCGAAGAAACCTGCCTGACTCCCAGCAGTAGGTACATTAATAGGCTGAATATGCTACTAACTCTCGCTCTACCCAGAGCGTGGAGTTACGCATATTTGATGAATTTCTTTCTACCTCCAAAAAAAAAAAAGAAATCCAGCACATACGTATGTTTTATTCAAAGCCTGCTCATAGTGTTAGAATACAATACATATTTCTTTCACACATTTTTCATAGCTGCATTGGCCAAGTTATATGGGGCCATACGGCCATACTTTTCGGTCCTTACATAAAAATGTCTATCAGATAAGTTATTGGGCTCGCGGATAACGTGACGTAGTTCTATACACGTTCCAGTTTACAGATTTTATGACTATAGCACTAAGAAGAAAAGGTAAGAATGGAAACACTGTACGTTTCGCGATATTCTTCGTAATAGTAGTAACATATTCTGGTCATAACTGACCTAGTGGTTAGTGGCTCTGACTTCTATGCCGGTCGTGAGTTTGATTCTCACCCAAGACCATTTTTTGTGTGATGAGCAAGATCATTTGTTCTGTGTCTGTGTGCTGACGTCTATTTAAGGCATGCGCGGAACACAACGCGTCTTTGACAACTCGGGCTCGGTCGACGGCTAAAAACCCGCAACTTCGGTGGCTGGATATTGCCCTGAAACTCCCAACGCCCGGGATACAGTCTAAATATTTCCTAGCTGCCGATGCATCAAGATGTAGTGGCGGTGGAAAAGAAACTCGCCCTGCCCCCCTAGCCAAGTTACAACCGTTTCGTGTCGAATCCCGTTCTCCAATCGGTAACGCCTCGGTGTCAGCAATTGTAGAAAACGATAAGTTGGTAGCCATGTTGACGCGCCTGAGTCGGCCGCTTGTTCTACAATGTCGTTCATGATAACAAATTATGTAGTGTCGATTACTATAGAAACGATAAAAATTCATTCTATCATTTTGAACGATGTGAACTTAGCTACGAATTTTGTATTCGTTTGTTCTGACCACGTGACTTAACGTTGAGATGATGTCATTCCCATATATTTCAATTAGCGTTAACGTTTGCAGATTATCAACTTGGCTAGGGGTGCTGCTCTCCTTGGTGAGAACTGGCGCAAACCTATAGTGCTTGACAAGGCACTTCTCAACTTTTCTTTTATGTGGTTTTACTAGGCACATAAAATAGATGCTCATGTAAATACCAGTTTCTCAATACATGTAAACGAAAATCGAAAGCATTCATGTTATTTCGCCGTTTTTTCTCCATGTTATTTTTATGGTTTTGTCTTGTTTGCCAGTTTCAGCTGATTTATTATTTTATTTTACTGTGATTTCTTGATTAATTTTACTGTTCGCTTGGATTTTATTGTGCTATCTCATGTGATAGGTTCCCAGTGTACCTAATACTGAGTTGGGAATATAATTTGGAGCGCTGTGTAAGAATATATTTTTGTGTGCGTGGTTTTATAGATGCTTAGATTCACATACGCATATTTTTATGTTGATAGACACACATGTTTTATGTTGATAAGATATTTTCGAAGAAGTATCACTGGCTGAATATTAAATCTGATAAATACAAGGTGAGCTTTAATTCTCGAGCAATCTTTAAGGGGTAAAAGTATTGACGAATATAAGGTTCATTTTTATAAGTAATTCAGAGATCCATTAATCAGAACTTCTTTGGGTTTTTCGTTCCTTTTAAGGTTCTATACCTCAGTCAACAAAAACAGAACTCCTAAGGGATTACTTTGTTGTCCGTCTGTCAGCGTAAAATTACAGATGATCTGCCAAGATTTTTTTACAGGAACGTACATGGAACGGTCAGCTAAGCTGAAATTGATACCAAATTCTGTTACCTCTTGAAATAGTGAAAAATCAAACATCTAAGTCAAGCCAATTTAATGATTACGCCGTATGCTTCGTTTATGGCCGCATATTTTGTTGCTCGCAATTGAATCAAAACCTACAAAGGACTTTTTGTTGACCTAGGATCATTAAATCCAGCAAGAATATAGCACATGTAAAAGAAAAAATCTTAAATATTATTTTTTTGCGGTTACAAGCTTTGGTGCGCAAGTACGCCTCGCAATTGCACGTTTTGTAAATATTTGCCCAACACTAGGAATTACTTTTGTATCAAAAACACGAAAACTTACAAACACATGACACTTACCTGAAGAAACAACTATCTGTAAGCCATACAAATATTTGATCCGTGCGAGAATCAAACCCGCGACATACATTGCAACAATCAATTACTCCACATCTGTGTCGTCAATACTTAGATATATACCTATGTATTATGTTATTTTAAGTTCCTGATGTAATTTAATAATAATAATATAATATTCCACAACTATCACATTGTATTTGTATTGTATTTTTGGTGTACGATAAAGAATATCTATCTATCTATCTATCTATGCATGGTTTAGAACTCTTGGCTATTAATAAATAAAAGAAATATACAGTAATAGTTCGAGTTTAAAATAAAAAAAAACATTTGCTGGCAAGCCAAAAGTCACGCTTATTCTTTTAAAAGAGTAATTTATAGGAATAAATTCTACAGAAATGCTCGAACATCCTTTTTTACTAACTTCAATCCAAACAGTACCCAGTTTCACCCCTGAAAATTGCCATAATTGACTCTTGTTCTTCCAGCTGCTCCTGCTGCCCAGGCTCTTAGACGAACTGCGCTTCAAGTTGTAGTGGTTTAAGATTTCCGGTGTCTAAGACCGCAAAACATAATATTTAAATAGTGATAGCCTCCCTACTTCGTCTTTTCCCTGATTATTAAGTCTCAAACATACACACACACACATTATTTTAATAGATACCCTATTAAAGCCATATCCTGCTTGACACTATTATCATTGTCCATCACATCCATAGTTTCCATCACATTCAGTTTTCTATAAAAACGTAGTGAACTGAGAAACACAAAGCAAATGGAAATTGAGAAACACAAAGCCACAGTTTTTATCCTGCCTGGAAATCGAGTTCAGATCTTAATATCCGCAGCCGGGTCGCGCTTCCACTAGACTTGACTAGACCGACGAAGTCATCCATAGGTATTTAACACTCTAAGTTTATAAATGATATTTTTCTGCAAATAGGTTTATAAAACACTTTTACACGTCAATTTTTTTTTTATGCACACTAAGTTATTTTTAGTACAAAGAGAGGAACAAAGTGTGTTTAAAAAAGTTTTTACAATAAATACAACCGAATCCAAAAAACAAATACTACAAACTAATTTTATTTTCGGAAGCTAGTGTTTCTGATTTCGATCCTTCGTTTTTGGACACCAATTTCCGAAATTAAAGTTTATCATCATTATCATTTTAGCCGAAAGACCAACACTGTTGGACATAGACCTCCCCCAAGTGTCACCACAATGTCCTGTGCGTCTCGCATCCATCGGATTCCCGCGACGCTCACCAGAGGTCGTGGGTCCACATTGTGGGAGGTCATCCAATGCTGCGTCTTGCGGTATTTTTTTTTTTTTGATTCGGAAAAATCTTCGCAACTCGTTTCCAGAATTGAACTGTTTTCATAGGTAAGTTTGAACAGAACACTCAGTGCGCAAGTCTGACTAAGTGCGAGTCACACTTGCGCGCTCGGTTTACCTTTCTTTAAACACCGCAGACACAAATATGACCCGAGTACTTGTAAACAAATTACATTGAAACCTTACTTTAAACCCCGCAGACAGAAATATGACCCGAGTACTTGTAAGCAAATTACATTATGTTAGTTATGGCCAGAAGAATTTTTAACTTCACGTTAATTTTATTATGTACAAGTACTCAGGTCCTATTTCTGTCCACGTTGTTTAAAGTAAAGCTCCTATTTCCGGATGGTTAAAAAAAAAAACACGAAGCTCCACTCCCACCTTAGCCTTCTAACCTAATTTGTCTGTATCGGTGCGTCCTAAAATTATGTGAATTCTTTCTCTGCTCTCGTCTTTAACACATATTGATTTTAAGTAACAGAACATGTTTCATTTGCCTGTCATTTTTTAAGTGGGTCAGTTAACAACGACAAATATAGACCAAAATCTATTTATTTTACACATTGCCGGTGGCAGGTACTCCTTACAATCTCTAGGAATTGTGTACATTACCAAATAATCGACAATAATATTCATAATATTTCATGTGATCTATAACGTCACATAACAACTAATTCTGCATCGCGCAATTAAAGTTCTCCCCGCGATTGGAACATAATATAGAACAGCCCAAAATCGTCTATAGGGCAGTTGCCCAAAAGACATAACACCCGTCTGGTCAGAGGATCCTTTTCAACAGAGGTTTGCGGAACTTTACTCTCTGTTCCGCGTACCTCCAAACTTGGAGTTTGGAGGTGGACGTCCAGACATGCATTGCCTGGACGTCCCAGGTATTTTATACATTGCCTAGGTGTCGTATAGAAAACCTGAATAATACAGATTGCCTGTAACTTATACACATACAAACTTTCGCCTTTATAATATTCGTGTGATGAAAATGAGCTGAGGGAGCTAACCGAGGATCTTACGAAGTTGATCCCCTATGGGGTTAAACAGGACACGAAAGTTTGTGTGGCTCTTCATCATTTTTGTCGACAGGAAATCTCATCGGGCGAGCGGTTTAAGATGCTGATAGACTAGGCCTTTCGCTTGTAACTGAAAATCGAGTCTTTGGCGTTTTAAGAGTTCTGTACCTCAAAAGGAAAAAAACTGAACACTTATAGGATCACTTTGTTGTCCGTCCGTCTGTCTGACTGTTTTTTTTTTTTTAAAGGTGGGAAATTATCCAAATGACTTCTCGCGCTCTGGGTGGAGCGAAAGGGGGTGTCAGACTTTTACTGACTAAAACCACACCTGCATCCTTCAATTACACTTTGCGTTTTAGGACTAAGGGTTTCCCTTTCAGAAATTCTCCGCGGTCCTAGCTAGCGTCCGGGCCCCTACGACTTGCCAACATCTTCTTGAGGAGCACGAGGATCACTTCGCGCTTTTGACGACTGGGTTCGATCCGGTTAATTACCGAACAGCCGGACGGCGAGCTACCCAGTGCTCGACGGCCGCAAGCTCGCGTCTACCGTGGCTAGTAGTCGGGGTCGGAATTACGGCGGCTAGGGCGTGAGGACCTTCGTTGCCTCACGCGTGCAGCCTCCTCCTTAGCTAACATTACTGCTTCGCAGAAGGAGGCGACCACCTGCCATTCCTTCTCGCTCCGGACCATAGCCTGAACCAGGGCCCGACGCGAAAGGTCGCTGCCGCCAATTGCCTCCACGAGGACACGGCGGTGCTCCACCCAAGCGGGGCATACCTACACCGTATGTTCCACCATGTCCTCTGGGTGTTCCGCACAATGATGACACCCGGGCGTTGCTTCCGCCTGAATCCGATGCAGGAACCTCCCGAACTCGCCATGTCCGGTGAGGACCTGCGTCATGCGGAAGGTGAGGACGCCGTGGTACCGCTCCAGCCACTCCTCAAAGAGGGGACTTACCGCCATAATTGTAGCGTGCCCAGCACTGGGTTGCGACAGTCACCGTAGCCATTCCACCATGAGATTCCGCCGGAACTCTGTCCGCCATGCCGAGACTTGGCGCGGCAGCGGAGTTTCGCCCCGGCGTTGCATCTCCACGCGCAAATCGTGCATGCATGCAAGGACTGTTGCCTCCAAATCCCATGGTGGCAGGCCAGCAAGGAGGCTCGCCACTTCTCGGGAAATCGTGCGGTATCCCCGTACCATCCGGATGGCCATGACCCTCTGGCAAGCGTTCAGCATGGCCGCCGGTCGCTATTTCAGCGACGGCGCCCACACCGGTGCCCCGTAAAGGGCCATGGACCGACTGTCTATTAAAATCCTTTATCTAAAGAAAGCGTAAAGGTATCGAGTTGAAATTAAAACCATATATTCGAAGGTCTGCGGTTCCTTGAAGCTGTAAAAAAATCAAAATTCTGAGCGGCCGTATCTTTATTTTAACGAAAATAAAGATACGGCCGTTTATGTCGCAAAAAACGTGTATTTCGACACTCTCAAAAGAATCAAAATTCTTAGGATATTTTCTGTTGACCTAGAATCCTGAAATTTGGCATGAATCAAGGTCTCGTAACACAAGTATAGGAAAAAATCTGAAAACTGTAAATTTGTAGTTACGTCACAATTAGTTTTTTGCTATTCGAAAAAAATCTTCATTTAACTCAATTCAGGAATTAAACTGTTTTCATTGGTAAATTTGTACGGAACCTTCAGTGCGTGAGTCCGACTCGCACTTGCCCAGTTTTTAATTTATTGAACAGAACCAAGCATAGAGTCAATCATCCCTACGAATACTTTCACGATAATACAAGCGAATGCTCTAGAAAATGCTGGTCCAAAAAGTATTCTACATAATCTGCGTCTGCCTTGACGAAACAACAATACTAAACGCATAACGCAGTGAATACTTATCATGGATTAACACTGACTGGAACGGTATCCAACTGCGACACGGGTGTAAGAATTGTGCGTACAGAGGGACAGCGCTGAACAATGACAGCCCCCCCTAGCCAAGTTACATCAGCCCCCCTAACCAAGGTACAATCGTATTGTTCGTGCTGATCGCTTCGAGTAGGCCACGCCTCCAATTCCTTTGTTCGGACCACGTGACTGAGCGTTAAGATGACGCCAGAAAAAAGGAATCTTTGGCGTGGCCTACTCGAAGCGTTTGGCGTGAACGAAACGATTGTAACTTGGCTAGGGGGGCTGTTTCGTTTCGATTATCTTTTCGTCGATCGCCTCGAGTAGGCCACGCCTCAAACTCCTTTGTTCTGGCGTCATCTCAACGCTCAGTCACATGGTCGCGCCAAAAAGCTCGAATCTATAATATGTTTTAAGAAATATTTAAGTATATTTATCAGTAAAGTTGTCTTGTACTCATAGCACAAACTCTGCTTAGTTTGGGACTAAATGGCGTTATGTAATAGTTGTGGAATATTATTAATAATATTATTAATTAACGCTCGCTAGAATTCTCACTAAAATGTTCGCTAAAACGCTCTCGTTTATTCTTCTGTAATGTAACATTCGCTAAAATGCTCATAACAAGTGGAAGCGCTAGTCTATCAGCACCTTTATAAATGTACTAGATTGATAGTTCTTCATCTCTTCCTTGGATTTTACGTAACTTAATAGGCACCGGTAAGTATAAAGGTACAATTCTCTGATGTTCATTTTTCATTCACGATATTACGTAGGTATACACCTTATCAGGTGTAGGTCGCGGGTTTAAATCCAGCCAGGCACCATCATCATCATCATCATTTCAGCCGAAAGACGTCCACTGTTGGACATAGGCCTCCCCCAAGCGTCTCCACAACAACCGATCCTGTGCGTCTCACATCCACTGCATTCGCAGGCACCATTACTTTAAGTAATTTATTTCATCACCACTGCTCTCAAAACGGTGAAGGAAAACATCGTAAGGAAACCGGCATGTCTTAGAACCAAAAATTCGAAGACATGTGACATTCACCAACCCGCACTGGGCCCGCGTCGGCCCATTCCCTTTCCCAGAGAGAGGAGGCCTGAGTCCCAGCAGTGGACACATTTAAAAGGCTGATTATGGTATACACCTTATCATATTATGACCGTATCAGGAACATATTAAGCACACAAAGAAAATTCTCACAGAAAGTGTCCATGGAGTTTCTTGCACGTTCTTCTCCATAGAGATCTACGCTTTGGAACGTGCAATTTAGCTTCACTTTTTTTTTTCTTTTGACTGGCCGACATATTGACAATTCAAAAGTGCCTGTAATTGGTCTATTTGAAATAAACGTTTCTGATTTCTGAAAAAAATACAATTCGTTTCATAAATTACGGAATCCTAATGTAACAAATATAAATAAGCAACCGAATTGAGAACCTCTTTCTTAAAATCTAATTCTATATTCCCTTAGTTCTGTTGGAAAGTGCTAAGGCGAAACCCTAACATTACGTATCTTTACCACTTGAGGTCAAACCACATTGATCACGTTTACTGCATACCAAATTCCATTTCGTTAGACCAATTGGAATCAAAGTAAGTCTATTGAAAGCCTCATTTATTTAAACAGGTCTAGAAAATCTAGGATTTAAATAAAAGGGACCCTGTTAATGTATACTGGGTGGATTGTAGTTTAGATTATTTGACTATTGATTGAAGTAGGTCTAGAATATAAGGAAAGTAAAATAAAACTGAATAGCATGTTAGAAGATCAGTATTGCAGAGATTTTTTTTTATTTTTATTCTTGATAGGTTCGCGCTTGACCGCTATCTCACCTGATGGAAAGCGACGATGCGGTCGACGATAGAGCTCGCTTACCTAGAAGTAACCTATTCACTCTTGATATACGTATATAGATAAACTTATGTATCTTTTTTTCAGGTGAGAAAATCATCTAATGACATCCCCCGCTCTTGGGTGGGACGGGAGATAGTGTCAGACGCTTACTGACGACTTGGGCTCGGTCTGGCCGGTTACCGGAAGATCGGACGGCGAGCTACCCATTGTTCGCCGTACGCAAGCCCACGCCTACGGTGGCCGGAAATTAGGATCGGTATCCCGGCTACACGTATGTATCTGTGTATCTAATCTTATAAAAGCGAAAGTTTGTAGGTATGTATGTGTCTTTATTACTTCTTCACGCTAGAACGGTTGAACAGATTTTGATGAAATTTGGCACATAGATAAAACATGTTCTGGATTAGCACGTAGACTTTTTATCCAGGAAATATATTTTTCTTGGGACAATTTTTTACTTTCAAGCGGGCGAAGCAGTTGGAAGCAACTAGTATATTGCCCTGAATTTTTGTCAAAGCTGTCTCTGAACGTCCCCCTCTGGCACTGTCGAATAAGAAATCTTCTTCACGCTCCTCATTCACTCAGTCTACAATAGTAACTCTTACTTGATTCGCGCAGCAAAAGCATTTAACAATTTAGTCAAAGAACACACCTCAGTTGATCTCTTTACAAGCAGTTTTGCATCCATAAACATTGTGTACATTGTTTTGTAATTGCATTACATTATTGTCTTCTATATTATCTTCCCACCAAACTTTATATATCTCAATTTCTTATATTACAGCAACTTTCAACAATACTCCCATATTATATGTAGAGGCCTGTAAATGGCTCATCGTGATCTATCTTATCGTTATATATTTTGTATTGTTAACTGTAAGCTACCCAAATAAAATCATCATCATCATCATCTTCCTGCCCTTGTCCCGTGTTATTTGAGGTCGGCGCAACATGTTTTTTTCTTCCATTCTGCCCTGTCACTCGTCATGCTATCACTAACTTCTTTCATATCACTCTTCACACAATCCATCCATCTTTTCTTTGATCTCCCTCTCCCTCTCCATCCATCCACATGTAAACTCATAACTCTTTTAGTAACATGCGCTTCATCCCTCCTCTTCACATGACCATACCAAGACAACAAGACAAACGACTCCCTTTCAATTTTTCAGTCACTGGCGCCGCTTTCAAACTTCCCCTAATATACTCATTTCTCACTTATCCATTCTCGTCACACCACACATCCATCTTAACAACCAACCCCAAATAAAATAAAATAAATAAAATTATATTTAGAAGATAATGGTATTGTTACAATAACGGCAGCCCTATTTCTTGTCCAGGCAATAACTGTTCATTCCAGGTTGCCTGGAAGAAATCCCGTAATGGCCATTATATGTATGTGTTTTATTTTTTTTAGTGTAATGGTTTACAACAAAGCATAAAATAAATATAAAAAAAAATATTAAGAGCCCGAACAGAAACAGGTTTTAGGTTGTATTAACATAAAATAGCAAAAGTTATAAGCAAAATCAGCCTACATCATTCTTACTGGTACGACACAGGCCTACTGTAAACAGGGATCTTTCTTATAAAAGAAATAACTCGATTATAGACAGACAGACATATCAACAGGCAGAAAAAATATGCATTGTTATCGGACGGTATCGAATATACTTTCATAGGGCGCTTTCAATTTATGCGTTTTTTGACGGCCTGCTGCGGTGCGGACGCGGTGCGTTAGTCGTACTGCGTACGGATGATCGCATTTTTTCATTTTCATACAAAGCGCGTGGTGCGGCAAACGTCCGACGAACGGTCAACCACAGGGTGGCAACGTCACAAGTACCACGTGTTCAATTCGGTGTTGAATAGTGCAGCACTGGCATACAAACGCACGGCAGCCAGATACGTTTTCAATTTAAGCGCTTGTTGTTAGACTGCTAACGTACTGCAACCGGCCGGCTGCGGCACGGTAAACGTGCGGCAGCCTAACCAGTTTCAGTACGCATAAATTGTAAGCGACCATAAGCATTGCAACAATTAGGATAATTAATTTCTTAATAAAATACTATGATGCTACGTACAAACACACGTATACAATCCCTCAAGGTATATTTTTTTTTTAAATTCTTGATGGGTTCGCGCTTGACCGCAAATAAATGACGACAACCGATAGCCACATATATAATCTCCCTTAAAAACAAACAGCCTATTAAAAAACTCAGTAGCCACATACGTCAATTACCCTCTAAAGTACCCCAATACTCCCAAAACATAAATCGTCCTACTGTCTATCAATTCATCACTGTATCCACAGTCTGTGACCCATTGGGAGGCCCTATGACGTCACATTAATTCCGAGGTCAAATGGCCTGACTGGTGTAGTGTCGTGGATAATTGGGAGGATTTAAGGCCGTTAATATTGAATGCCTCGCCCATGGTCCGACACTGGTTAATGGGTGCTCGAGTAGGAGTGTATGGTAGGGGAATTACAGAAGAACTGGCAGAACAGTATTGGACCGTATTTATTTATTTCTCGATTAACTTTGCAGGATTTAGAGCTACAATTCTTTGACCGTTATTTCTTGTCTTTCAGTGAATGCTTGAACTTACACTTTTTTTTTTTCTTCAATTTTAGTGCGGCCAACTCGAGATACATTTCCATATAACCCCTCTTACGTGATTATGAGGTTAAACCATACAGCGTGGCAATGCTGCCAGCGTTCTGGGCACTTTTCCCATTGACATCGATGTGGACGAATTTTTTGATGCCCTATAAGTTTTATTTCTACCCGTTTGTACTTATTATTATTTTCAGTTTGTTTATATACTTATTAATTTATAATATTTAATAGTTAAGATGTATATATAAATTAATAAATGAGGACACAAAAACATAACATAATATATTGAGATACAGACAGTTTATGTACAAAGCTTAACTCAGCAATGAGTTTTCTCCCAGCAAACCTTTGAATTATAGAGAGAGAACATATTCGAGGGTAGGATCCAGTTCACAATATAAACCTACATACTAAGTCTAATATTAGTATTATCTCTGTTTTTTTAACCGACTAAATCAAAAGAAAAATAACTGCAATATCACTCCCAGCTTCACATAGGTTTGAGATAGTAAATCTATTCTACGTCTACTATTTTTACACTTCTGCATTTCAACCCTTAAGTATTTTATTTTTAGACAGTTGACCTACTGATCCACAACGCTAAAGTTATCGTGAGGTAGGCAACGTCATGTGCAGTCACCAATATACATGGCACTATTCCAAATACGTGTATATTGTTATAATTTTTACATAGATCAACTTCAATTTTGAACCTTTTCTGTTCGCGTTTAAGATTTGAATTGACATGTGTAAAGTTACGGACTTATATCATGTTTGTGTTTGTTTCTACTTTTGTTTCCATTTACTTCTGGAACAGCTGGATTTTGTAGTCTGAATAAAAACGAAAAAGTGGTTCTGTTTATAGATGATGCTTTCATTCTTTCGGCTTTGAAAAATTCTATCACACTAACATTAAAAAGGCAAACGTTTGTATATATTTGTAGGTGTGTATTCATTTGTTATTTTTTGCTCTCAAATAACTGAAAAAAGCACACGGGTAAACAATGTCCGAAAATAGGACACAAGTACACACAAATACTTTCAAGTATTTATATTAATTACTAGCTAACCCGGCGAACTTCGTACCGCCTAACAATCTTTGTTGACTGGCCTGTTGGTCTAGTGGTTAGTGACCCTGACTGCTATACTGGAGGTCGTGGGTTCGATTCCCACCCAGGACAAATGTTTGTGTGATGAGCACGATCATTTGTTCTGGGTCTGGGTGTAATTTATATATTTAAGTATATATTTAGAAATATATAAGTATTTTTATCAGTTGTCTAGTACCCATAACACAAGCTCTGCTTAGCTTGGAACTAGACGGCGTTGTGTGATAGTAGTGGAATATAAAAAAAAAAAAAACTGTGAATGATGTTTATGTGTCTTTCGATACTGTCAACCGATTGCGATGAAACAAAGCCTAAGTAATGAATCAAGTTACACACAATTTTATTGTATAAAATTTATCTACGTCGATTTCGTACATTTTACATGATGCGCGCACAACTAAAAACTTCTACAGATTTATTGTAGGTGTCTATGTATTATTATTGATTTTTTTATATGTAAAAATAAACCTCTAGTTTATTATGTATTTAGGAACACTGTAGACTCCACGGATTCATAGACTGCTTTCTATTTCGATCTTTTTTTATTATTATTACTATTTTATTGTGCTTTTGTTTACTATGCTAAAATTTTTATTCTTTAAAAATAATAACTGGTCTACACTGTCCTCTTGTATTTTAACATTGTACTCGTAACATGGAAATTTTGTGAAATATTTTTTTTTTTTAAAGAGTAACGTAAAACTATGTAGTTTGGGCAGTTGGGGCACTCCATTTTGTGGCTAATATTCTGAACAGGGGAACACGTACTCACATTAAGTATCCGACGGGTCTATATAAGCCTATTTCATCAAGTTTTTGTACCTGGGCGTGCAATAGATTTAGTATTTTTTTTTTTAATGTATTGTAATTATGTACATCTTGGAACAACTTCTTACCTTAATAAATAAGCGCCTCAGGTAGATATCAGCAAACCGTGTGGGCCACGGGTAATATGAAAGTGAAACCCGGGGCCCTGGGACGAACGCAAAGAAGGAACAGGAGTGGGTTTTTAGTCAGTAAAAGTCTGACACTATCTTCCGCACCGCCCAAGAGCCGGATACGTCGTTAGATGATTTTCCCACCTAAAAAAAAACCTTAATAAATAAAATGTTGGTTCTTGCATTTACCATTGACCTCGCTTGTGTGAAAGTTGAAACTGGGATAAGCTTCGCTTTGAACGTACGTACGACGGGGATAAAAAAGTATCATACTACAAAGGATCTTCGTGCATTCAACGATGAGCCAAGCAACAAACCACGCATCGCTGGTTCAAGAGTCGTTCAAGCAGTATAGTGTACGGATAAATACGATTATGATAGCTTTCACATGAATATTTCACTTTATTTACTAATACATTTGCTACCATGTACGTTGAGCTGGGTAACTGGCAAACTGACAGTGTAAAAAAGTAATATAATTATATTATGTGTATGTATTTATAGTCAACAAAGGAGATAAGTAGAGACCGGGCAGTTGCATATGCATTTGCATATTAAAGCTATCCTCAGCGGTAAAAGCATATTTTACCTAAGATCTAGTTATGATGCATATTATCGGTACATTTACAATATTTTTCCAAACCAGCGTTCCGAAATGCGAGAAAAATGATCATATCGTGAATCCGACCAAATATAATAGTCACAAAATATAAGTATAAGGGCTATTGAATAATAATTGTGACTTTAGTAGG
The DNA here is from genome assembly GCA_961205895.1 of Mythimna pallens. NCBI lineage: Eukaryota > Metazoa > Arthropoda > Insecta > Lepidoptera > Noctuidae > Mythimna > Mythimna pallens. The sequence goes on along the minus strand of OY540831.1, from coordinate 7,638,168 downwards.
ATTCGTGATAGGATAATTTACTAATTGTATGCTGACCTTGAAGTTAAAAAAATTAAAACTTTCTTTCCTCCTTTTTTAAATGTACCATTTAATTTCGCATATGCTGCCAATTTTAGTGCATATTTCGTCATATCCTACGAATAGTGCCCTAACGAACATAGGGGCTTTCTTTTTTTATTGCATAATCCAATTCTTCTCATCATACCACATATAACCAGTTCAACAAAACAATTAAAAACGGTACAGGTTATAAAATAATTAGGTTTTCTAAAAAGCCACAATTTTAAGCACTACGTTGTCATCGAAGAAAAAAGCTACAATCGCCATCGCGCCCTTTTTCTTCGCGAATAATGGGGGTGCGCGGGCGCAGAGAGAGCGACTAGCACCGCTTGGCCACTATTCGGCGGAATGCGTTTTGTTAAATTGTATTATTGAATAAGTTCAAATATCATAACATCAACAAGTTTATACTTAATTAGGTCATTCTAATTACATAATGCGAAGTTGGTTGCTGGACTTGAGCTATAAGTTACATTATGCCTTTTATCTGCGGAAGAATAAACAAAACATAATTTGAATCATAGAAGAAAGACACAAACGTAATTAGGGCTTCGTCTCGCAATATAGCCATTCCATAGAACACGGCCACAATCACCATTATGGTTTTTTTCTAAGTACCCAATATTGAAAATTGATTAACACAACAGAGAATAAGGATTTAAGGGACAATTTTGTCCCTTAAAATATAAAGATAATTTATTGAAAATAATCCTAGCCGAATCTTAAGATACACATTATATGAAATCACTAATACATATTTGATAATATTTAATTTAATTAAACACAAAAAAGTGTCTCCTGAAAAGTTGCTATTTGCCCTTATTCGTAGGATACGACGATTTGAAGCATTTTTCATTCATATAACAAGTTTTTTATGTTGCATATAATCCGGTCTCTAGAGATACCTAAGTAACCAGTGTCATCATTTAAAGTTTTCATGAAACCGATGCATGAATACGAATGAAAGATAAATTAGGTTCAGAGTAAATAAATAACTTATTAATTTAAAATTATTTTAGGCTTTTTATTTTAGGTGCAATATTATCCAGTGACTTCTCACGCTCTAAGGTGAAGCGGAGGGCGTGTCTGACTTTTACTGACTAAAAGCCGTAGCCGTGGCCATTTGCGTAGACTTATAAACAAACTTAAGTTATTCCCTGTTTTTTTTTAAACTAGTATCTACCAAGGGCTTTGCCGACGTAATAGTGGCAAATATAGGTATGGTCACTCAGTGATGAAGTAATATTCTATTAGTGAATGAATTTAAAAAAAAATGCTCAAGTGGTTTTTGAGTTTACTCATTAAAATAAAAAAAAAATAAAAAAAATGAGATTTCGATTTTTAGCTTCCGAAGGTAGTATATTGATAAGGTTATTTTAATTTATGTATATTTACTATATTTTAATCCCTTGAGAAGTAATATTCTATTAGTGAATGAATTTTTAAAAATTGCTCAAGTGGTTTTTGAGTTTACTCATTTAAATAAAAAAATGAGATTTCGATTTTTAGCTTCCAAAGGTAGTATATTGATAAAGTTATTTTAATTTATGTATTTACTATATTTTAATCCCTTGACTCTCTCCAGATCATCAGTATGCGATGGATGCGAGACGCACAGGAGCGCCCGTTATGGCGACACTAGGCAACGTCGGAACAGGAGTGGGTTTTTAGTCAGTAAAAGTCTGACACTATCTCCTGCTCCACCCAAGAGAGATATGTCATAAGATGATTTTCCCAAGTAAAAAAAAAAGCATCTAAAGGCAGTATATTGACACAAACGTTATTATAAGGTAATGATTTACTATATTAGGTATAATGAAATTACTGGTAACTTGTAATTAACAAGTTTTCTAGGCCACGAAGCTATATTCTCTAATTATTAGAATTAATTAAACGTCTTTACATATACTAATTGAAGGCTTCCAGCCAATCAGATTCTTCAGACAGAAACAAATAGAGTCTATACGTGATACACATTTTTAATGAGCAGTCTAGCAGTCTATCGACGTCATCTTGGACCGCCATTGCTTTATTATTCTAAGAGAGATTCGAAGTAAGAAACTAGTTTGACTATCAGTATTTTTCACGAAACTGAAGTGTAGGCACGTTTTCGAAAGTCATTTTTATTATGGGCTACCTTTTGATAGGGGGGGGGCTAACTACTACTGGAGTCTTAAATGTTCTTGATCCTCCTACTTTGATCAAATTATGTTCTACCATTATTCCGTTTTTTTTTTTTTTTAATTGATGTAAACTAGTGCTTGACTTTAATTATTGTGTTTGTCTAATTTGGTATGTAAATGTGTATTATTTCATTTATATTTATGACGTTTCGTATTTAATTTAATTATATAATAATAATATATATTCCACAACTATCACACAACGCAGTCTAGTCCCAAGCTAAGCAGAGCTTGTGTTATGGGTACCAGACAACTGATAAACATACTTAGATATTTCTAAATACATACATATATAGATAAATTACACCCAGACACAGAACAAATGATCGTGCTCATCACACAAACATTTGTCCTGGGTGGGAATCGAACCCACGACCTTCGGCATAGCAGTCAGGGCCACTAACCACCAGACCAACAGGCCAGTCAATATATCTATGATGATGATGAATTGAAGCGTGATGGATTAACAAAGTTTAAAAATACAGACTTACACAATTGTAAAATTATTAGTTTTATAAGTTTGTATTATTCCACACTCTATTGTATCAAAGTCAGTTTTCATGCAAAATAATAAACATCGGCTCACACAAAACAAAAATAAGGAAAAAAAACATGAAGAGTTAGTAAGCCGCTACGCAAGCGCTACGAGGCTACGAGCGTAGCGCTCGTAGCACTTGCCTACGCTAAAGCACCGTGACATCGAAAACACGTTTTGCAAAGTTCCGTTCGCCGTCAAAACCACGTCGTTTGGCAAAACGATCCCTTTAACAGTTCCTAAAAGGACGATTTTTATGAAGTTTCACATTTTCCGTGTTTCAAAGAATTTTCCATATTCGGTTTTAGGTCGTTAGTTGAAAATCTGAAAGCAGTGTATTGTGTCTTTTTGACTCATTCATTCATTTAAATCGGCCCATTCATCTGCGTAAATGTCCCATTCTGGCTTTATGGGGTATTCTAGTGGACTGTCCAAACGAATAGTCATGGGAGCACTGGAAAATTGCCATGAGAACTATTGTGATGTATTATCATTTTATTATAATAGATTTCAAGAAACCGAAGTATAAATCTAATAAAAATAAAACTTTTTACGAATAATAATAGCAGACTACTAAAAATTAAAAGTGCAAAATAATTTTAATTTTGTGTTGTTATATCGTATCTTTATCGGGATACGTCTGTGTTTGTTTTTCTTCTCCATCAGTTCCACTGCATCTTTGTTGATATAATACCAAAATTACTATGTTAGCTTACAATATTTAAACAGTTTCTTTAATTCCTTCTGCTGCCCATCTTCAGAACTGAATTTTGATAAAAATGGGAGTAATTTCCAAATCTGTTCATAGATGATGAAGATCTGAGGTAACAAACAAAAAATACAAACAAATTGGCAATGTCGTCCTTTTTTAAAATCGGTTAAAAACTCATTGATCTGTCAATAAATTGTTCTGTAAATATAGGGTGACTGGCAATTAGTGTACGATACTTAAACACGTGATTGTGTTCATGATAACAAAAAATTTTTATTATGGGAGCAAATCCGAAATCGCGAAAAAAATGTCAGCTGTTCAGTACATTAGGCAAACATAAATGTACTGAACAGCTTATTTTTTTTCGCGTATTCAGGTTTAGGAAACTTGAAATTAGAATAATTTCAAGTTTCCTTTTTTAAGATTGAATGAGTTAATGCTCTCTGCTCTTGCCTTCAAGTTCGAATCATACTCGTAGTTTATCTCAAGTTATATTCATCTTGTGTCTATTGATTATGATGAATTCTGCAACTACGTAAAAAAAGAAATGGTTTGAGTACATCGACACGAAAAGAAGATGTTGAACTGGTGCTGAAAAATGCCATCCAGCTGCTTAAGATTCAGTAGAGAGACGTGCAAAGAGGTTAATTAGTGATCTAGATTTAGTTAAATCCAATCTACAAGGCTACAGGTGACACACAGAGTACAGGCGTGGGGTAGCCAGCCTTTTGGTTGCATTTTGGAGAGAGTGCTCGGAAATTAAATGACTTGATTCCGCCATCGCTTTTCTAACATCGGATAATCCAACGTACCCTTACGTTGTTGACACCTCTACAGTCCGAACTAAGCATTTCGCCTTGTTGTTTATACCGCGTAAATCGAAGAATTGGAACAATTTGCCTGCTGCGGTTTTCCCGTCCGATTATAATTTAGATAACTTCAAGGCTAGAGCGAATACGCTCTTAATAAACTAGTGCAATTCGCAGTCAAGCACTAGATATTTCACTAAAAAAAAAAACTAAACTTTCACGGTGATCACATAACACATGTTTTTTTTTTTCTCTCAGTTGAAGACACCAGGGAACATATTTTTCCTGCATAATAACACTTTATCTTTCTAAATTACTTTATAATATGCTGCTTAGTTAGGACCCTTCTTTGTTTTTTGTCCATTTTTGAGCCACCTGGCGTATCGTACGTGGGCCTGTTTCGGACTAAAATAGAATATAATAGCATGGTTATAAAGTAATGTAGGCTGCAAGAGTTTGTTTATCAGAAGGTTTAGCGAAACTAAAAATAACATATGACCCGCCAGAATTAGTCCTGTTATTTATACAAAAATCTCATTTAAAACAAAATATTTTTAGCTTTCACGAATTTTTCAAAGTTTCTGTCTTCTTTTGTTTATTTATTTAAACTTCATGTACAGTAGTAGTACATAGGCGGACTTAATGCAACAAGGAATTCTCTACCAGTCAACCTTTAGGTTAAAAAAGACAAAACAGTGGTAGGTTTGCACAAATAACAAATTATACTTCAAACATAACAAATAAAATAAGTTATTTATAATAATAAAATATAAACTTAACTTTTCCTGTTTTTTTTTCGTAATTAACCTTATTTGTTCTTTGTGTCCTGCTATTCTCAAGTACTAAAGATCAAGCCCGAATCGACGCCCTTAGTGCTCCACGTACAGCTTAAAGAAGGCTTACTAGAGCTGCAGGAACATTTGGAAGAGTGACCATGGTCCTAGAACGAAAAAGGCAACTGAAGGAACGTAAGTGGCTTTTAGTCAGTAAAATCTGACATGCCCTCTCACCCCACTCTAGGGTGGGAGAAGTCTGTTATTACTATTATATATTAGTATTGATGACTGGCTCGTAAAAAAAAATACCTAAAATTTTAGCCCCGATGAAATATCCCAAAAATCATATCTAACTCAAATTCCTCTGGCAAAAAATAGAACATGTAATTTATCTGGAGGTCTGACTGACCCACGATCTAGGGCCTTGATAGAGGTCCTAAATCACTAGAAATGTTTCCTTTATTTGTTTCTGCAGCCATTCTTCATCGTATGAGAAAGGCTATTGAATACTAAACCGTACAAGGTAATTTTTGCTGTTCAGGTAATTTTATGTGCCAGGGCAATTTATTTGAGTAATATCGTTGTGGGGAAACACATTTGTTTGGTGATGTTTGTTCTTTTTTTTGTGAGTAGTTTATGTGTGTAGTTCTGTTTTTGTAGGGTTCCGTACCTCAAAAAGAAAAAACGGAACCCTTATAGGATCACTTTGTTGTCTGTCTCTCAAGACCCTTTAGCTCGAGAACGCGTGGAGGTATCGAGTTCAAATTAAAACCATATACTTAAGTCTACGGTCCGTTGAAGCTGTGAAAAAATCAAACTTCTAAGTTAACGTTAGAAAAAGATACGGTCGTTTATGTCGCAGGGTCCTTCCTGTTGACCTAGAATCCTAAAATTTTGCATGAATCAAGGTCTCTTCCCTTTGTGCGCGAGTCCAACTCGCACTTGATTGGCTTTTTTTTTATTTAGGTCGTAATTCCGTTTTCAAGGATCGTTTTATATTTTACCTACGGAGAAACATATGACACGATTTAGTTTTAGGATTCATGAATAGGTTAGAAGCCTATATAAAAACTGCCTTTGTTTTGCAAATCAAAACTAATACTCTTTGTACTGAAATATAATACCTAAATATTTTTGAAAAAAGCGCCAGTCCTGGTGCTTTTATTAAAAACAGTACTGCCAGTGGTTTCGTCCTTCTAAATTTCGAAAATAATCCCAAGGGAGCATACACTCGAGATATAAAAGTATTGTCGAATTAGAGGCAGTGGTAACAGAATCCTAAAGATGATCGCTGAAAGCTCAGAATCACCAGTGTGGGATAGGTTTATAAAACTGCTGTTTTTATAAACTATTTATTTTTTGTGTAATATGCTTGACAAACATTATGATTATTGTGTTTTTGAAATGATTTATTTTAATTTCATTCCTTGTGAACTGATTAACTAATTTAATGCATTTGAATATTATACTAACGTAGTTTTAAGTTTCAGTCACTAACATTGAAATTAGTCTGAAATAAATTTATTTTATTTTATTTATTTATTATGCCAAATTTCATTAAATCCGTGCAGCCGTTCGAGCGTATATTTTGTTTTAATTCTTGATAGGTTCGCGCTTGAACACTATCTCACCTGATGGGAAGCGACGAAGTAACAAACGTACACACTCACTCACAAACTTTCGCCTTTGTAATATTAGTATGATTACATCCAAGGTTTTTGCATCCAATTTGAATTTAGCAATATTTATATTTTAAGTTAATGTTGTAACTTGTAATATATAATATATTAGTATTAAATTATTTTTATTAGATCAATAAACGTAGAACGGAGGGCCGTTGGGGCAGAAAGGTTCTGAAATGGCGACCACGCACCGGAAGACGTAGCGTTGGAAGGCCTCCTACAAGGTGGACCGATGACTTGGTAACGGTTGCGGGAGTCATCGGACTCCCGCAACCGTTCGCATCCATCGGGATGCGAGACCCACAGGACCGTTCATTGTGGCGACACTTGGGGGACGCCTATGTCCAGCTGTGGACGTCTTTCGGTGAAAAGATGATGATGAGATCAATAAACCAATGTGATAATAACAAAAGAAGTGGAAAATATAATTTGCTAATTTGGGAAACTATTTATTTTCTTAATTCTTTATTATTGACGTCGGCTGAAACGATAATGATGACAACTAGATTTGACGATTCATGTACAAGGTGATCCTAGCTCAAAAATTTGTTTTCTCCCAGCAAACCTTTGAGCAATAGAAAGAAAAAAAGAAAAACATTTTACTTCGCGGAACAAGGTGCAAATTTAGAACTAACAAATTATAAGTATATTATGTGAAAAATATGGGTCACATCCGCGCAAAACGGCCGAACGCTCAGCATAATGCCGTGACCACACGCAAAATGCGATGAGTCTACGGCACTGGTTTTCAGCGTGGGCCGGTAACAGTATCTACATAAAGACGTCGGCACTGTATTGTGTGCTAATAGATTTGAATAAGATAGATAAATCAAAATAAATTTTAGGGAAAGAAAAAAAACCAATGAATAAATAAAGAGGAAATACGATATCATATTATGTATAACATTACGTTGCGTGTGCCAAAGGACGCGATTCTGTTTACAGTGTACTATATAATAGTCTATGGACGCGATGATGTAAAGTATAGAGAGAGATTCAATATGGTTATGGGTATGGTATGATGTTATATATTTTGCAATATTGTTTTTATATTTCACTAGCTGGCCCGGCGAACTTCGTACCAGCCTATCAGTCAATGATAGGCTGAAGCCTATCAGTCAATGATAGGATGATGAGCCTGAAGTCAATGATGCATTGACCGAATGATTGAGACCGTTCGTATTTGACAGTTGCTGCTAGTTTTTGATGAATTTGGATATATTGTATTTTTTTTTTACGTAATTTTTTTGACTATTTTGATATTTTAATAGTTATCCTGCTATTCGGGACAGAGACAAATCCAACAAAGTAAAGATTATTAAAATTGGTCCAGCCGTTCTTGAGTTATGAATGGTGTAACAACACGAAATTGTTTTATAGATATCAATTACTATGGATAGATCGTTCTCATTCCGTCAACGCGAAATCAAACATCACATCACGCCTTTGACTTTCACAAACAAATCCAACGCATAACAAAAGCGGTTCTCAATCAATGAAAGCCGAAGCGTAGGTTTCATTTCACAAAGCAGAGTACTTCGATAAGTCGGAAACAAAGGTGGGAATACCTGTGAGCTTCGAGCACCGGGCTAGAAAGTGAACGAGCTACAATCGGAGAAGAGGCTCAGAAAAAGTGCATGTATGTTGGGGACTTCCGATTCAAATAATGTGCCTTTTGTGATTCTTCTGAAGAAAATATAACCTTGGGTTCAAGACATAATCCATTTTAATCGCTAGAGGTCAAAAGTGCAGTTCCACCTTACTGATTCTAAACTGTCTCTGATTTCTTTTTAAAAGAGGGTCAATGGTTAATGACTGATTTAATTGGTAGCATAGGATCTAAAGTATTGACTAAACTAGTTGTGGACTATGGAAATTCTACAACAAAGAAATTTTAGACACTTTAGCATTGGTAGAGAGCAAATGCACTTTTGATCCCTGACTGTACATTTGTTATTAAATTATCATAATTTTTAATGTTCTACTAACAAAATATGGTTTACGTATATATTTGAAATAAATAAAACATAATAATATTAGACTAAACACGATACCCTTGTGAATAGATTTTTTTACAACCATAGATAAATTCTGATGATAGTCATATACATATATTATGTAGTATTCTATTTTTATTAGTTACAAAGTAATGGTTCGATACAGACAATACGTTTCTTTAAGGTAGTTACTGAAGTATTTACAGTTAACCCTTTAACCGCTTGCGTCGGATTCGTTCGATGAGTGTTTTGATGTCCTATTCGCCATGGCCGTGTGTTTGTGACTGGGTACTCCATCTCGTTTAGTTCTTCAATCCCCATAGGCGATAGGAGAGCTGACGAGATGGAGTATTTGGTCGTACATGTGCGACACTGGAGGAATGAACGCGAGAGTGTTGGTCGGATATATGCGACGTAGGTAGTGAAAATTGAAACAAAGGAAACGATTAAGTAATTAGATGTTCAGTCTCAAGGGTACGCGTATCATTCCACCTATAGCATAGCATAGTCGGACTTATAATTTTCCCACTGTTGGGACTCAGGCCTCCTCTCTAGGAGAGGGAATGGGCCCCAATCCACCACGCGGGCCCAGTGTGGGTTGATGAATGTCAATGTCTTCGAATTTTTGGTTCTAGGACATGCCGGTTTCCTCACGATGTTTTCCTTCACCGTTTTGAGAGCAGTGGTGATGAAACAAATTACACAAAGTAATGCGCCTGGGTTTGATACCGCGACCTACAACTCGTAAGGCGGGACCGTTACCACTCGGCCACCACTGCTCTCATTCCACCTATATTTACAGTTAAAAAAAAGATAAGAAAAAAAACGATTAATTGCTCATTATTCCACCTATACACACAAATCGTTTTCGTTTTTCGTTTTGATTTTACGTGTAGCTATGGAGTGGACCGCCGGTTACGCCCCCAGCGTTGAGCGTCACAGGACGACTACCAGTCACCGTAGGCGCGAGTATATGGACGGCGACCCATGGGACAGAACAAAAACTGCGTCCGGCCGTCGGCTCGCCGTCCGGCCGTCCGGTAAGGACCAAGCCCGGCACGCGAGTCTCAGGATGTCCTTTCCCTCACGGTAATATTGCTTTGTAGGTGGAAGTGTCCCTTTTCATTCCCTCTCGCTTCAGTCATGAGCTAAACCAGGGCCGGACGCGAGAGGTTACCGCAGCCAATCGTCTCCAGCACACGGCAGTGCTCCGCCGTAACGCATAGTCTTCTTCATTGCCTATTTTATGATATTTCGGTTAGTGGGTAGCTTCTTCTTCTTTTCGTGTCGATGTACTCTAACTAAATTTAATCTGACCAGTATTTGGCAACCTCTGTTATTGGCCTCGTAAAGATCCTGAAAACTGCAGGTAGTTGTGCAGGATGGACAGCATAGCAAATGACGCATGTCCTGTGCAGCGGCTCCACACTGGCACTGTGTTAAAGATGGGTCGAGGAAGCCCCATTTGGCCAAATTATTTTTACAGCGGCCAACCTGAGTGCGTAGTCGGTTAAGAGATTTCCAGATTGGCCAGTGCAATTCAGTGGGTAGCAAAATAAACCTTCAAATAATCAGATAAGTAGCTTATAACACAAAAATAATGTAATGTTCCCTGAACGACCGTTAACTAAACTAACAACGTAAATGAAAGGATTATGAAAACAAAGATTATATAAAATAGCCGACTACGTTGTGTCGTCCATTTTAAAAATGTGTAGATACTGAACTTTTTTATTAGTACGTCAACACTTTTGAACAACCTCTGTTTAAGTATTTTGAGGAGTGATTCTGTTTAAATTTATCACTGACGTAAGTAAGGTAATTGTCGTTTTTCGATTTGTTTTAGGGTTTGTAAGACTTGTATAAGCACCCATTTTTTTACATGAATATGTTTTTAGCAACATTTAAATACAAAAGTATGCAAAATTACTAAAACTAAAGAAACACATGTGGGTTTTTAGTAAATAAAAGTTTAATATTCGTTCGTAACTGTTGAAGTTTAAATCGTTAATAACTCCCATCGCGTCGAGCGAGATAGCTCGACGCGATGTGAGTTATTAACGATTTACAAAGAAAATAAATAGAACGCCAATATTCAGCTTGCACACACACACACACACACAACAGACAGCACAAAACACACCATCCACAGCAGCATCCTCAGCTCCAATTTCAAAATAAAACAATAAAAATAACGTAATACTTTGAATAAATTGTTGAATAACAAGTAGGATCTTCAGTAAACAGGCAGTTGGATAACTCGAATACAAATCACGAATGCAGCTCAAACGTAGTGAAATAATGGAATTTTTAGATTTTTCCGGCGTGTCATAGTAACAGGAATTATCATAATGGTGAAACTCCGGAACTCCGGAATTGCGTGAATGTGACAGGGGATGGACTTAGGTGCCCTTTCGCTGAGTGAACATAAACTACGTTGGCTATGTTACTACTATATGAGGTAAATGAGCTAACAGTTGAAGTGTTTTGATGGTGTCATGGCCAACTTCGTAGTGTTAATTTACTAGGTATTTTCTCGTGATGAGCCAGTTTTCGCCCTCAATCTTGTTTGATGAGGTAAGTAAGAAAATACTACGGCAGTGTTTTGATGATTTTGTGGGCTGCGACATATATATTTCGTGGGCTGCGACATACACATTTCGATATATGCATACCGCAATAAGCAACATACACAGTTCGATAAGTAAACAGATTTTCTTCTTTTCGTGTCGGTGGACTCAAAATATTTTTTCTTTGACCAGTATTTGGTAACGTGCATAGTTCAGCTCTGCTAATAAACAGATGAAATACTTTTAGAAAATGTAGATTTCAGCCTAAATGAATGCCAGGCTACGAGATTGGTTGAAAGAATTACCGTGGCCCTGAAACGCAAAGAATAATTGAACGAATTTAAGTGGGTATTCATCATCATTTTAGCCGAAAGACGTCCACTGTTGGACATAGGCGTCCCCCAGGTGTCGTCATAATAACCGGTCCTGTGCTTCTCGCATCCATCAGATTCCGACCCTCACCAGGTCATCGGTCCACTTTGTGGGCGGCCTTCCATTGCTGCGTCTTCCGGTACGTGGTCGCCACTCCAGAACCTTTCGTCCAAATCGACCATCAGTTCTGCGTGCAATGTGTCCTGCCCACTGCCACTTAATTTTGGCAATTCTTCGAGTTATGTCGGTGACCTTGGTTCTCTTGGAGATATATTCATTTCTGATGAGATCACGCAATGAAACTCCGAGCATAGCCCTTTCCATTGCCCTTTGGGTGACTTTAAGTCTTTTTATGAGGCCCATTGTAAGCAAACACGTTTTGGAGTCATATGTCAGCACTGGCAGCTAGTTATAATACAAAAACGATTATTCATAATTATAATCATTTCAGCCGAAACACATCCACAGCTGGACATATTCTTCCCCCAAGCGTTGTCATAACGTCCCTGTCTATGCGTCTCGCATCCACATCTTGAGCACGAAGTTTTTTTGTTAGAAGCAAGTCGTAGGTATACGTAATTGATATTGCTTACCATTTTAAATGCTTAGTTTCTACGTTGGAACTCTTAATATGAAAAAAAAACGTTTTTTATTAGCTTTCATGGATATAAGTACTGCGATATTAAAGAAAATACAAAATACAAAGAAAACAATAAATACCTAATTTCGGAAAAAGAATAACGTGCCTTTAATATAAAGTTTATTTGGACTTATAATTCAATCCAAAGATATAATACTTCAAAGCAAACTGTTTTAAATAACGGCAGTATCATTCTTTATCCCTTATTATTCACTCCTTTTGAAGGTTTTTAATAGCTTAATGGTAACATGTAAACATATGTATTATAATGGCGAAAATTTGTATGCATGTGTGTGTGTGTGTATGTGTAAGTCCTTCACACTAAAATGTCTGATCGTGTGGAACTACTTTCAGCGACTTCGCCCGCAAAAGTTGATTCCTCCATACAAACTTTGGACCACCGGTTTATTCCTTTAAGAGGGTCTTTTTTTACTCGCCTATCGTCAACATCGAGCATAGTTTAAAAGCTTGTTACTTCGAATAACGCAATCCAACGCGATATTTGATGAAAACGCAACGCGAAAAAAGAGAGATAGTGCCTGAAAACTCTGCTAGCATTCGGTAATTCCGTGATTTACTCGAATATTTAACAAAACTTGTTCCAGGAAATACGTGTTACGTACGTACACTAAAAAGTTTTCGAAAAATATTGTCTTCGCTCAGAATCTTGATTAAATTTGCAAGGCTTCTATTGCTATACTTTTTTGACGTTTTTAAATTTTTGAGTAAATTATGAAGTGTCAAAATTCATTCAAAATAGCAGACTTTCAGAGGACTTTACTGGATTGGTTTAACACAAATTTATAAATTTATTTCAACAGAAGCCTATATAGATAATATCAACAAGATACTATGTTTATAAAATATTTGATGAAAAATGTGTATTAACGTCATAATCGCGTAAGAGCGGTTTTATGAAAAACAGTGAAAATTTATGTTGGACGAAAGGGGGTGAATTTTAAAAACTCCTTTCTGATTCTTTATATCATTAATGCTTTTATGCATTCATGCTTAAAAGGTTTTCATCCCTGGTGCGCAGAGTGCGAGAGGTCCGAGCGGCATCCTGAGCATGATTGCTGACAGATTGGACTGCTGTATTCTAAATCATTGCTCCAGTATCCTCATCTGGGGTTCTGAAACAATGACTGTTTTATTGTGCGTGTGAATGTAATTTGTAGTTGTATTTGTGTCACTAACATAGTTGTAAGTTTGTTTTATTTTTACTAACACTAAATGAGTCTTGTTGCTCAAAATAAAAATGATTATTATTATACTCATGATAAAAGGAACTTCTGTACAAAATGTCAGCGTTCTAGGTCTAAGAATTTAAGTATGATGAGTCAGTGAGTCAAGAATTTGCCTTTTATAAATACAGATTTAGTAGACGGATAGATGTCCTGTAATAGCACATAGAATACTTTTTATCCTAGGATATGTATCCTCGGAATAATTTCCTACTTTTAGAAAGGCAAAACCGTTAGCAGAAGCTAAATAGTAGGTAATAAAAAAAAACAATTCAATTACGAAGACTTTTTCGACTCTCAAAAAAAAAATTGTATTGTAACTGCAAATTTACAGTTTTCAGATTTTTTCCTATACCTACTTGTGCTATAAGACCTTGCTTTATGCCAAATTTCAGGATTCTAGGTCAACGGGAAAGTACCCTATGAATTTTGATTCCCTTGAGAGTTTCGAAATACACGTTTTTTGCGACATAAGCGGCCGTATCTTTTTTATTCGTTAATTTAGAAGTTTTATTTTTTCACAGCTTCAAGGGACTTCTAATCTGAATGTATAGTCCTAATTTCAACTCAATACCTTCATGCGTTCCTGAGATAAAAGTTCTTGACAGACAGACAGACAGACGGACGGACAACAAAGTGATCCCATAAAGGTTCCGTTTCCTTCTTTTTGAGGTCCGGAACCCTGAAAACAATGAAAACAATAGAAAAATATTGTCCCTTCGAGTTTTAGGCTCTTATAAATGTCTTAAACGTAGTATTCCAAATAAAACTAGACTGACGACTTTCTCACGACAAACTATAACTATAATAATTCGGTTAGTCGGCAATAGTTACGAAATTGATCTCCTAAGTCGTATAAGGGAAACAGATGACGTATAAAACATAATATTTGCTCTATAATTTTTATTTTCTCGTAACTATTACGTCGATGATTCATTCATCGACGTAATAGTTTTGACCGCGACTTTGTCCACGCATGAACACAACCACTCATAGATACTATTATTAAATAATTATAATAATCATCTTTATTCAGGTTTTTTTTTTCGGTGGGAAAATCATCTTATGACATCCCCCGCTCTTCGGCGAGGCGGGAGATAGTGTCAGTCTTCCTTTCAGAAACAGAACCTTGGCCGCAGTAGGCTTCGACCTGCGGAGTTTCACCCCGGCGTTGCATCTCCACACGCAGATCGTGCATGCGTGCAAGGCCTGTTGCCTCCAGATCCCATGGTGGCTGGCCAGCAAGGAGGCTCGCCGCTTCGCGGGAAACCGTGCCGTATCCCCGCACCATCCGTATGGCCATGACCCTCTGGCACGCGTTCAGCTGGGCCGCCGGTCGCTGGGTGCGAGCCGAGTAGGAGGTAGAGGCAGGGGGCTTACCTCCCAGGAGGCTGCTGAGAGAGCCGAGAGGCTCGCCGCGGAGGGCCGCTACCCCGCAGCGACCAGCGTCAAGGCTGACTCCCCGGGGCCAACTGGCAGTGTGCCGGACGCCAGGGAAGACTCCGCCAAGAAGTCGCGCAGGGCGCTCGGAGAGCTGGTCGTCGAAGCCTTAACGGCCATATCAAAGAAGCGGGAGAAGGGCTCAAAGAAGCGGGGCATCGCCCAGTTCGCGGCCTCAATCTTGGAGGCTATAGACGCCTCCTTCGAGAAGCGGGTCGAAAAAAGGATTCCGATGCCCCAGGCCGAGCTCATCGGAGCTCAGAAAGTCGGCCCACAGGAAGAGGCATCAAAAGGGGGACGCATGCAGGGGCAGGAGCAAAAGCAGCCCCAGCCCCAGCCCCAGCTGGAGTCGGAGAGCCAGCTGCTGATCTTTATTCTGGTAAGTTACAACCATATCATTAAATAACACAACACAAAACACAATTTATATTAACTTATTACCTAATATGAATCATGAATAAAAATAATTAAATAAAATTGCCACAAAACCATCACTGCCTCATATTAGTAGTACCCTTGACCCATTTGATTGTAAACACAATGCCAATGTCCCCCCTTTACAGGATATGCGTCGCCTCCTTTCCTGCCTTACATGCACAACCACCTGCACCTTCCACAAAATAAACCAGGCCAAACCGAACTATCCAGGTAGCTTAACGGTAGGACAAAAGTTGAGTCAAGTCATCACGAAACAAGACTAAGAATTTATATTCAATTTCAAAAGTAATATTACTTGTTTGTTATCTCCACTTTATAACGATTAAATGGAGATGGATGAAATTTGGCTCACGGATAAACTGTGTCCGAAATACGGAATTTATTGAAAATTTACACATATATACACAATCAGCCGTATAATATATATAGTATACCACTGGAACTCAAGCTCTCTAGAAGAGGGATTTGGCCGTAATGAACCATGCTAGCATAGTGCGTGTTGGTAGGTATCACATAGCATAACATAAGCATAATCAGCCTTTTTAATGTTTCCAATGCTGGGACTCAGGCCTCCTCTCTAGGAGAGGGAATGGGCCTTAATCTACCACGCGGGCCCTGTGCGGATTGGTGGATGTCACATGTCTTCGAATTTTTAGTTTAAAGACATGCTGGTTTCCTCACGATGTTTTCCTTCACTGTTTTGAGAGCAATGGTGATGTAAATAAATTACACAAAGTAATGCGCCCGGCTGGGTTTGAACCCGCGACCTACAACTCACAATTCGGGGCCATTAACACTCGGCCACCACTGCTGTACAGGTATCACATATCATTGTATTATTCAGGATCTGAAACATACTAAAAGGTGAAATAATAAACTGAATCTAAACTCATGTCCTCTAAAATTCATGAAACATTTAGTTATCATATCGCACTAAGGATGTTATGATTGTGAATCCTACATTTTCAACCAACAAACAAACGTACAACTTAACAGATAAACAATATAGTGAAAATAGAGATAACACAGCAATAATCATTCCGACATAGAGGGTCAATCTAACAAATGGAAGACTAAGTGCCGATTAGCGGTTTATAGTGGTCGCGACAATATTTGATACTTTCAGGGTATCAAAAATGTTGAGCGCTCTATAAAGTAGTAAGTTACAGGTGAACCGTTACTTGGGTTATGACTTGCTAGCTTTTGCACGTGGTTTTGTCCTGAACTAGTAGATTTTCTGGATAATTATTATAATGATATTATTTTTTTTAAGATTCTTAACTTAGGAGACACATGATCACTGGTAGCTTGGACCCTGCCCCCCTAGCCAAAATTCGATCGTTTTGTTTCGATTTTCTTGCGTCGAACGCCTCGAGTGACCACGTGACTGAACGTTGAGATGACGTCAGACCGAAGAATTCGGAGGCGTGGCCTACTCGAGGCGTTCGCCGCAAGATAATCGAAACGAAACGGTCGTAACTTGGCTAGGGGGGCTGTTCCCGAAATTGATGTTTTTTTGTTTTTAATTTTCTAATTATTTATTTATTATTTTATTCCAAAATCGTAAGTAAAATTACAATCTAAACCCCACAAAATCGTTGCAATTTTATTGGGGCCGTTCCATTTCGGCCGTTCTATTTAAAATAATAAATAAATTAAAATATTTCACACCAATAAAAATAAACATAATATTACACTTGAATAAAAGGTAGATGACGTATCAAGCCGTCGATCTGGCCAAGGTATTGATCGAGGCTCGTAAATGTGTATAGAGTCTTCTGTCTTTATTATTGTGTGTATTGTTCACTTATTTTACTACTTTATAATTATTATTTTTTGTAATTACTTAATTTAATTTTTTCTTCAATTTTAATTTAACTTTTTGCCATGTGCCATCATTTATTCTATTTACAATGGCTGCTGAATGATTTATTTTGCTTAATTTATTCGGTTTGTTGCTACTAAGGATCACTGACTCCTAAACCACAAGGATATACACCTAGTTTAGGAGTCAAGGCGTTAAAAAATAACCTTAATTATTATAAACTTTTGTAGGTACGGCTAATGTCTAGGAATTTTGTAATGGAAGGCTTAGTGAAAATAAATAATTAATATTACTTACAGTGATATAAAAAGTCGAGGTCAATCGAAACCGTCACACACAGACGAACCACATATTATCATATCGTAAAAATGACGAAGAAGTCTACGTCGTAACAAAACTTCAGAGCCACTCAAATCTTTTGTTCAATGTTTTGTTTATGAGCCTGATCCAGAAACTCGGTCAAGGATACTCCACGAGACAAGTAGTTTTTGTTGTTTGGTAAAAGTCCCTGTTATTTGCTCTTCGTACGATTATTATTCGAGGATTTAGACTTGTACTAATAAATCACTATGATTTAAGAGAGATAGCATGCCTTATCGTTATTATAGAGGGGCCTATTTAATATGACACTCGACCTAAAACAATATTAGTTAGTTGTCTTACAAATAAGTCAGAGCTGCAGGTTTGCTCATAAAAGTGGTAGCGTTTCTGGAATGTAAAGGGCAACTGAACACACACGGGTGGGTATTAGTCAGTAAAAGTCTGTCAATCCCTCTGACTCCAACCAGAGCAGGAGACGTTATGAGATAAATTTCCACTTTAAAAAAAATAACTGGGCAAGTGCGAGTCGGACTCGCGCACTAAGGGTTCCGTACAGACCTACCTATGTAAACAGTTAAATTCCTGAATGCAATTTCGAAGATATTTTCGAATCACAATTTTGTTTTTTGTGACGTAACAACAAATTAACTGTTTTCAGATTTAATCCTACATCTGTACTATAAGGCCTTGCTTTTAAGCCAAATTTTAAGATTCTGGATCAACGGGACCTCTATAAATTTTGATTTTTTTGAGAGTGTCAAAATATACTTTTTTTGCGACATACATGAACGTATCTTTTTTTTTTCGTTAACTTAGATGTTTGATTTTTTCAAAGCATCAAGGGACCGCAGACTTAAGTATATGGTTTTAATTTAAACTCGATACGTCCACACGTTCCCGAGATAAAGGGTCTTGACCGGCAGACAGACAGATGGACGGACAACAAAGTGATCCTATAAGGGTTCCGGTTTTTTGCCTTTTGTGGTACGGAACCCTAAAAAGAAAACTAAACAGTATTTATCGTCTAGACACAACATGATCATGCACTTTATAGTTATATAAACAGAAACTATTCAAACCAAAATTATGATGTCTAGAATGGTATTCATTTTATGATTGATCATAAGACGAAAGTTTTAAATACTTTTAACAAATGTTATACATTATTCCCAGTAGTATAAAACAAAACCAAACTTTGGTTGGTTCATGGTTTAGCGCAGTGGTTAAGCGAAAGTCTGCTGCGCTGCGGGTCGTGGGTTCGATGGCCTACAAATTATTTCGGGTCTGGGTGTCTTTTGTTTACATTTATTTTCTGGCCTGTTGGATGAGTGCTTAGTAAAGAAAGAAAGAAAAACAACCACCCAAGGGTTCAGGGTTAGTGACCCTGACTGCTGTGCTGGAGGCTGTAGGTTCGATTTCCACCCGAGACAAATGTTTATGTGATGAGCCAGATCATTTGTTCCGTATCTGGATGCAATTTCGGTGATGATGCACTTGTCGAGTCAAAACTCCAAAGCCTTGAGTATCGACGCCGAGCTGCAGGCTTGTCGGTTTTCTATCGATTACATTTCGGGGAGTGTGCGTTGGAATTGCACAATTTAATTCCACCAAGTCTGTTCCATCATCGGACCACTAGACGTACGGCGTTGCGCCATCGGTACATGGTGGACATCCCACCTATACGTACAAAGCGTTTTGGGAACACATTCATAATGCGTACAGTTAAGGAGTGGAATTCCCTGGCGGAGTCTGTGTTTCCTGATAGCTACAACCTAGGGGAATAGGAGTGAATAGGTTACTACTAGGCAAGCGTGCTCCATCGTCGGCCACATCATCGCCTATCATCAGGTGATATACTGGTCAAACGCGAGCCTATCAATAATAAAAAAAAAAAACTATAATATGTGTGTATTTAGAAATATAAGTATGTTTAAGTTGTCTAGTACTCATAGCACAAGCTCTGCTTTGTTTGAGACTAGATGGCGTGTGAAAGTTGTGGAATTATTTGTGAATGCACCCACAATATAGTAATCTCTAGATGGAACGTCAAAAAAAATGGTTTTGAAGAATTATTTTACTATTTTTGTTGTTTTTGGAATTATTTGGAGAGGGAGAGGGAGACCAAAGAAAAGATGTATGGATTGTGTGAGAAGTGATATGAAAGAAATGGGAGTTAGTGATATCGTGACGAGTGACAGGACAGAATGGAAGAAAAATACGTGTAGCGCTGACCCCAAATAACACGGGACAAGGGCAGGAAGATGATGACGATGATGATGTTGTTTTTGGAATAGGCGACATTTATATCGACTGGCCTGTTGGTCTAGTGGTTAGTGACTCTGACTGCTATGCCGGAGGTCGCGGGTTCCATTTCCACCCAGGAAAAATGTTTGTGTAATGAGCACGATCATTTGTTCTGTGTCTGGGTGTAGTTTATCTAAATCGTATGGATTTAGAAATATATAAGTATGTTTATCAGTTGTCTAGTACTCATAGCACAAGCTCTGCTTAGTTTGGGACTAGACGGTGTTGTGAGATAGTTGTGGAAAAAAAAATATGTTTCTCCTGTATATCGTTCATCACAAAGTAAACAGACTACACACTTAAACATTTCTCTATTTGTGCCATATATCTAAAAGCCTCACGGGCCGCCTGCCGGCAATTTGTCGAAAAACTACCTTACCTTAACGACCAAACGTTTTTGGTACATTCGGCGGCAAAAAATGTTAGGAACACTTTTGTTAACAACAAGACTGCTAGATACATATATGGTAGAGAGGAAAGCCGGCAATTTTGTAGTGTAGCGACAAATTGGTGAAGTGAAAAATTGTGCGACTGACAGCCGGGAATTAGGGTTGGCAGAAAGACTAGTTTTTAGTTTTGTTTGCGCTCAATTTAGATAAAGCGTCAGCTGCTGGACTG
This sequence comes from Mythimna pallens, assembly GCA_961205895.1. NCBI lineage: Eukaryota > Metazoa > Arthropoda > Insecta > Lepidoptera > Noctuidae > Mythimna > Mythimna pallens. Next base: position 7,617,642 of record OY540831.1, on the reverse strand, counting down.
ACGGTAATACCTACTGTGGAACCCTCCCTAGTATTGGAGTAGCCATGAATATTTTAAATGGTTTTTAGTCTAGATCCGGTTTTTTGTTTTCAGTGGGAAAATCATCCAATGACATTTCCCGCTTTTGACTGCCAGTTGTTTCGTGCGTAGATAGGAGAAAATTATCCTAAGGTAAAATATTCCCGGAATAAAAGGATTCTATGTACCATTACCAAATGTCGTCAGTGAAGTTATAACAAAGCGTAAGTTATTTTTGATAGTTTGAAGATTAATATCGTAAACAGTTTGACGCGTAGTGTTCCACGAGCGCGTCAAGGAGATGTCAGCAAATCGTAAGGGCCCAGCAGAGTCGAAGCCTACTGAGCCATGGGTTGTGTGAAAGTTAACTCCGGGGCCCTGGAACGAAGACAAAGAAGGAACAGGAGTGGGTACTTGGTGGAGTTCCGCTCAGCCCAAGGGCTAGATGTCATTAGATGATTTCCCACCTAAAAAAAAAAACAATTTTATAAATAATAGCGTGGTCTATTGCCACTAACCAGAAAGCTAAAATCTAACCAATATCCAACTCGGACTTGACTGTTTTTTTTTTTAAAAAAAGGCAAAAAAAAGGCCAGCATAAATTGATCAAGTTCGAGTTGGACTTGCGCACCGAGGGTTTCATACAAACTCTCGTATGTACATTTATTGTTCGATTCCCGAATCAAGTTTCGAAGATTATTCTAAATTTTAAAAGTTTTTATTTTGTGACGTAACTAGAAATATAAGGTATTCAGATTTTTTTCCAAGAAACCTTGTTTCTTGCCAAATTTCAAGATTCTAGGTCAACGGGAAGTATCCTATTAGTTTTGATTTCTTTGCGAGCATCAAAATATACTATCAACGGCCTTATCTTTACATTGTGTTGAATAAGGACCTGTACAAACCATGTTTTTTAAACGCGCGTTTATAGTGTTACAGACACGATACGCACGCGTTTCAGACGCAGCTTGTAGACCTTTAATATGATAAAAGCGCGCCGTCGACGCACGTTTCTAAAACGCGCGTCAACGGCGCGTTTAATAAACGTAGTGTGTACAGGCCCGTAGAAGTCTGATTTTTCACTACTGTTTGGGGTAGCAGACTTCAGTATTTTCAGTACTTTGGTGTCTTCAAGGCTAGAGTGAATAGGCTCTTAATAAACTAGTGTGCCTCACCATCAACGATTGCATCACTACTTAACATCAGGTGGGATCGCAGTCAAGCACTAATTTGTAACATTAAAAAAAGCTTCCCACCGAAAAACAAAAAACACGTAATATGCAATATCAAATTATTTCCTAAAAAAACAAAACAACATAAAAAATTCACGGCTTCTCAAAACCTCGTCGCTCAGCGCCAGGTTGCACAGGTGTCGTTGACTTTTTGAAACGAGAGTTTAAAATAATCCGGACTTACACCCCCCGCTCTTATTTAAACCTCTTTTTCCTTTATCCCTCACCTCTAAAATGCACCCCACCTATATAATTATAACAGCAACATCTCTAATGACTGCGGTAACCGCTTGAATTATTACTATGTCAGGCACCCCTGTTGGTATCTTTTGCGAGTTTCTTCCAAAGAAAGATAAGCTGGCGTTGACTCTGTTAAATTAAAATGTAACCTCCCCTTCATTATTCTCTTTGTGTGTCGGAGAAAAACAAAAATAACTTCTGTTTTTAACATACTATAATTATTATTTATTATACACATATATTTATTATACATCTAATTATTATTTATTTTAGATATAGAACGCGCGTTGAGCAGTGGTGGCCTAGTAGTAACGGTCACCACTTACGAATTCTGTCTTGGGTTCAAACTCAAGCAGGCACTTGGTGTAATTTATTTCACCAAAATATGATGATGGTGTTATGTGAATATGGTGAAAAAAAAAACATCGTGAGGAATTCAGCACTTCCCAGAAAAAAAAAAACATTTTTTACAAAAAAAAATACAACCGACTTGAATGTAAAATAAAAAAACACTAATAAAGTGCAAAATAACTTTAATTTCAGTTTTTAAGTCTATGTTTCTAATAATAATTTTGTCTTCTCGTTATTTAACACAGATTTCCGATGACATAGCTTGATGGTACCTTATAGCCAGGGTACATCTCATGACAATTTTAAAAATCCCAAACAAGGCAACCTAGTTACGTTGATTTATTACAGAGTTCTGGTGCCTACCTTCCGGCTTCATCATCAGATCAGTTCAATATATCGCCTCCCCGTCTTCTTTCAGTTAGTCATCGACTACACGTATAAACAAAGCAATTATTATAAAGACGGAAATATTAGACGGACGGACAATATAGTCATCCTATAAGGGTTCCGTTTTTTCCTTTGAGGTACGGAACCTTAAAAACACCTATTAATTTTAATACCTACTGGCCGCTGCTCAAAGTCTCACCTGTTTTTTACCAAGCCAAAGCCAGTTGTACCTTAAATTTATTGCAGTTACTAAATTTGGAGTTTGCAGCACTCATTACAATAAAGTACATAAAACACGAACCCACCTAACCGAAGTACGTTTATCTTTGTTAACGAAAGTTAAACGATTAATTACGTTTAGTTTTAATCTTAGTGGTGTAACTTACCGGTTATGAAGTAAGTGAATTGTGATATTTATTGTGGGCCATGTTGATTGATTATTTTTGTGTTAAACCGTTTTTCTTAAACAATATTTGAAAGTAAATTTTTCTTTAAAAATTACTTACCTATTTAAAATAAGAAATCAAGTTTTTTTTAATGAACCTTTTTTCCTTTTTAATGTATTTTTTTTAATTCATGTTCGTTTTACCTACATATGACACTACTTAGTTTAATGTTTTTTATTTTTATTCATCGTTGATAATCGTACTATTTTACTAAAAGCCATATATAAAAAAATGGACTCTAGCCTTGAAGAAACCTAAATTATAATCGAACGGGAAGACCGCAGCAGGCAAATTGTTCCAAAAACAACAAAACGTTTAAATACTGATAAAAGTACATAAAATCAGTTTAAAATTCTCACTTTACAGCAAACCAAGTAAACACAGAAGAACAAACAAGCAGGTAGCATAAAACCTGAAAAGGGAACTCATTAAGTTATTCTCAAAGAAAAACAGAGTTGGAAAATATTAATTAAAACCTTCGTAATGTAAGGACCGTGGTTACCGCGAGTACGGTAAACTTCTTGAAGTGCAAAATATTCTTTGAAAGGCAAAAAAAAATCCTCTTTAACTTTTTGTCGTTGACGGGGCAAGCTTTTGAAGTCGTGACAGGTCCCGGCTTCGATCTATCGGCAAAAGCTAATTGGGGTTAGTGTTGAAAACTTAGTCATAACACAGCTTGGTCGAGTGATCGATAAAATGTGATTGGCTGGCGGGTTTTGAATTTAGAACGAAGTTTCATATTTTTAAAAGAATATACAAACATCTCCAGCCTTGTATCAAAGTTATATCACGCTAATAATTATTATGAAGATGAAAGTTTCTGAGTGTGAGTATGTTTGTTACTCCTTCACGTTCAAACAGCTGAACATATTTCGGTGAAACTTGGTACTCGAGTAGATCATTTCCTGGAATAGCACACAGAATACTTTTTATTGCCAAATTTAAGTGGCAATGGGCAGGTCACATTACTCGAAGAACGGATGGGCTTTGGGGCCGAAAGGTTCTGGAATAGCGACCACGTACCGGAAGGCGTAGCGTTGAAAAGCCTCCTACAAAGTGGACCGGTGACCTGGTAAGGGTTGCGGGAAAGCGATGGATGCGAGACGCACAGGACCTATGTCCAACAGTGGACGTTTTTCGCCTGAAATGATGATGATGATCATACCTTTTTATCACAGAAGTAATGTTTCTACTTCCACGTGAGCGAATCTATTAGCAGAAGCTAGTAATACTATAAAGGTAAAAATTTGTACGTATGTATGTTTGTTACTCTTTCACGTCCAAACTGGCCTGTTGGTCTAGTGGTTAGTGGCCCTGACTGCTATGCCGGAGGTCGTGGGTTCGATTCCCACCCAGGACAAATGTTTGTGTGATGAGCACGATCATTTGTTTTGTGTCTGGGTGTAATTTATCTATAATATGTATGTATTTAGAAATATATAAGTATGTTTATCAGTTGTCTAGTACCCATAACACAAGCTCTGCTTAGCTTGGGACTAGACGGCGTAGTGTGATAGTTGTGGAAACGTTAAAAAAAAAAAACTGCAGAACGGATTTTGATGAAAATTGATGCTTGACCTAGCACATAGACCAATTATCCTGGATTAACTTATAGTTTACTTTTTATTCCAGAAATATGTTCCTTTAGGACAATTATTTACTTTTACGCAAGCGAAGGCGCGACCAGAAGCTAGTTTATAATAAAATTCTAACTTAGATCAGTTTTAGATCAATGTCTGAATTTTATTACTATTTACTCTTGTGGTTCGTTTCCGAATAAAAAAAATAATGTTGCGTATTTGTCGAAATCTACTATTTAGCCTGGAGTTTGACATGTTCTTAAGGCCACTAAAAGCCAGCGAGAGAGAAAACAAAAGAGGACCTAGCGTCACTCTCATCATGATTTTTCGAATAATCATAAATGTCCTTCATTTATCAAACACAATATGAATAAAAACCGTATATCAAAAGATTGGTAGTTAAATTATCTTTTAGTTTATGAAAGTTTTATAAAAATACACCCTGGTTTTGGCAAATCTTTGCTTTTTTGTCTGTGTTAGACATAACTTTGAAAATATATCACACCAAGTTCTATGAAAAAAAAACATGTAAATATTCTTATATAAAATTATTAGCCAAATAGTCTAGTTTAACATATTTTTTTTTTCAAAACATATGGTCTAGCCGTTTAAACGTGGTGTTGGATTTAAAATCATCAAAAATCATATATCTGCCCCTTAACACCAAATTATTGGTACGTATACCGGTCATTCTTACTAGATACGTATACTTATTTAGAACGATGTTCATTTTTAAATATTTTTTTTTCTCTGCCGTTTTAAGTAAAGAACAATTTAGCATAAGACGTGCAACTTGTGAGCACTCTCTTTTAAATTCAAGTGACTTTTATGGCACCTCTTTAACTTGGCCGAGATAGCAGTATTCTGTAGTGCATCGTCAATTATTTAAGGAGAAGTTCAGATCTAAGAGCAGTGGTGGCCTAATGATAACTGCCCCGACTTAACGAGTTGTAGGTCGCGGGTTCAAACTCAGCAAGGCGCATTGCTTTGTATAATTTATTTCATCACCACTGCTGTCAAAATGGTGAAAGTAAGTATCTTGAGTAAACTGGCATGTCCTAGAACCAAAAATTTGATGACATATCGTCGTATCCTACGAATATGGGCGTAACTGCATAGGGGCGTATATGGCAAGTTCCGAAGTGAACATATTATTATTATTATTTTATGTATCAGTATATCTCGGAAACCTGAGATCCTGGACCTTTGGAAGGCGTACGAGGAGCCGAAACCAACTCGCAGAGGTTCATTAGTCACTTTTAATGGAATGTGATACCCAACTGACGATTATCCCTGTACGCGCTATGCTAGTGCACCCAAGGATAACTGGTAGGTAAAAAACGATTGCGATATATGGAAAACAAAGACTATAAGGCTGTGGTTTTTCGGAATATTGTGTACTGGCAGTGGACTGGTTACCAGGAACTATGTTAAGACTATGGCCCCTGCCTGAACAATGTTATTAATATCCATCGATAAAAAGGGGGTGACTTGCACACTCAATAAATGGGCCCCCAAAAACGGGCACGTGCAATTTAGTTTCACTTTTTTTGACTTACCGAATAAACGTTTCTGCCCCCTAGCCAAGTTACGACCATTTCGTTTGCGTCGAACGCCTCGAGTAGGCCACGCCTCCGATTCCTTTATTCTGACCACGTGACTGACTAAGCGTTGAGATGACGTCAGAACAAAGCAATCGGAGGCGTGGCTTACTCGAGGCGTTCTAGGCAAACGAAACGGTTGTAACTTGGCTAGGGGGGCTGATTTCTGATTCGTAGTCTGGTGCAACGTTTTAACAAAAATGTAAGGCATTTTCTTCTCTTATTCAACCTTTACTCAACCTGTTTCAATCAAATTGACACACTTGTGCATTGACATATGAAAACGTGAGGAAACTTCTTTCAATAGACCTAAGAATGTAGGTGTTATTTATTATTAAAATTCTAATACTTTATTATGTTTTGTTGATATTCTAGCTGCTGCCAGCACTTTCGCGTGCTATTCCAGGACATAGTCTAACCATGTGCCGAATTTCATCCAAATCTCTTTAGTAGTTTCATGGAAGCGTGAAGGAGTAACAAATATACACAGACACACTCACAAACTTTGGCCTTTATATTATTAGTGTCATACTTGTCTATATACATGTTACTTTTTTTTGGAAAATAAACTGATTGATGGTAAACAAAAATGTGAGGAAACGGAAAGAATCCGTTTCCTTAGATTTTCCTTTACCATCAAACTGGAGGAAACGGCATCTTACGGCATTAATTAATTACCGCTTCTTCTCAGTATGAGAAAGAAAAATCTGTATAAAACTTTCGCTCATAACATTATGTCAAGACACCATAATGTGACGACATCATGAATTTTACGGAAAGTGATAAAATTAAAAATGGGTACTAATTAAACAGACTTCTATTTAATAGCATTATTCGCCTGTAAAATCTACGTTGCTTTCTAAATTACTAAGTCAGCCACAATTAAGGAGCGTCTGAATGATACTATTTTAACCAAATACTTCTATGTAAGCCATTTTCTGGGTGGTTACAAAAAAAACAACCACGAAAGGTAACCGGAGCGGACCGGTGTGGAGCGGGGCCCTGCCTTAGCCTTTTAACCTAATCTGTCCATGTCGGAATCCCCTACAATTTCAAGCTCGCTTCGCTCGTTCTTGCACTAAGAATATTTCAGTAGGCGTTGTAAAAAAACACGAATTACTTTACTAGAGGCTACCTCATTTTCCCGTTGCTCAGTTATAAAATGAATAATATAATAATAATAATAATATTTAATACTCACACAGTTATCACACAACGCCGTCTAGTCCCAAGCTAAGCAGAGCTTGTGTTATGAGTACTAGACAACGGATAAACATGCTTAAATATTTCTAAACACATACATATTATAGACAAATTACACCCAGACACAGAACAAATGATTGTGCTCATCACACAAACATTTGTCCTTGGTAGGAATCGAACCCACGACCTCCGGCATAGTAGTCAGGGCCAGTAACCACTAGACCAACAGGTACTAACCTGTGAACGAAACGAAATGAAAAGTTTGTAATAAATGTATGACTTGACTTTAATTTTTCATTAATAATTTATCTGATTGATCGTTCCTTTGGCTCAAAGTAAAATATATCTTTGGAAATAAAGTTCGAGTTGAGCTGCAACATTTATATACAACTGTAAACTTTAAAGGTCTCTCCAGTAGAGAAGTTAGTAAGTTATTTTAACTCACTTCCACGTAACTAGTTCAAGTAAGTTATTAAAATGCAGTGATCTAGGAATAAAAGAAATATAAAATGTGTTCACTTTGTATTTTATCCCGGGAAATTATGCGGCATTTTAAAAGTTACGAAGCATTTGTTCAATCTTGTTTGTATCTTCGTTCGGTTTAAAAGAAACAGTTAAAGAACAGAAATTAATGTGTTTTTTTTATTTATTTTGTTGTTGGCTTTACATTTTCAGGATTCCGTACCTCAAAAGGAAAAAACGGATCCCTTATAGGATCACTTTGTTGTCCGTCCGTATGTCTGTCTGTGTGTCCCTATCAAGACCCTTTATCTCGGGAACGCGTGGAGGTATTGATTTGAAATTAAAACCATATACACAAGTTTGCGATCTCTTGAAGCTGCAAAAAAAAAATCAAATTTCTAAATTAATGTTGAAAACAAAAGATACGGTCGTTTATGTCTCAAAAAACGTACATTTCGAGGAAATTAAAATTAATAGGGTACTTCCCGTTGGCCCAACATCCTGAAATTCTGCATAAAACAAGGTCTTAGCATCTTAGCACAAGTATAGGAATAAATCTAAAAACTGTAAATTTGTTGGTACGTCACAACAATAAAAAAATGCGATTCGGAATTGAACTATTTCCATAGGTAAGTTTGTACGGAACCCTCAGCACTACGCACTTGCCTAGTTTTTTTTTTTATAAACATCGGTACAGACTTAGAGATCAAAGAGAAAATTCTCAGAAATAAATTATTTTAATGGTGAAAACCGTAAAAAAATGTTGCGCTTTTTAAGATCAAAGCTATCAAAGTGGTCTCGGGTCAGTTAGCTAAATTGGCAAGGCTGGCCAGGGTCGAAGCCTGCCAGGGCTGCGAGTTGGTTCCAAAGACTCGCAGCAGCAACTGAAGGAACACGAGTGGGTTTTCTTAATCAATAAAAATCTCATACTCCCTCTTACTCCACCCACAGTGGGAGAAGCTATTTGATAATATAATTTTCCTTCACAAAAACCGGTCAAGTGCAAGTTGGACTTGCTCACCAAGAGTTCCTTCTAAAGTTAACTTTTATTCTATTCACGAATCGAGTCTCGAAGATTTTTCAGAAACCCAAAAAAAAAATGTTTTTTGTGTCGTTGCTACAAAACAGTTTTCAGATTTGTTGCTATACTTGTACTCTGAAATTTTGTTTCATGTCAGATTTCAAGATTCTAAGTCAACGAAAAATACCCTATAGGTTTTGATTTCCTCATCATCATCATCATTTCAGCCGAAAGACGTCCACTGCTGGACATAAGCCTCCCCAAGTGTAGACGTAGCGTTGGAAGGCCTCCTACAAGGTGGACCGATGACATGGTTTGATTTCTTAGCGAGTGTCAAAATATGCGCCCAAACGGGAGCATAAGTGGCTTTATCTTTTGATCGTGTAGACTTAGAAATTTGGTTTATTCTCTGCTGCGTGGGGTAAAAATTCCAAAAAGTTCGTAAAAAGTTAAGTAAAAAAAAGAATAATATCCAAATACATGTCAAATCCATTAGACTCAATCATTCAATTATTCGGTCAATAAGTATAACTTTAAAGATATCACTGAAGTTCGCCGAGTCAGCTAGTTAATCATTATTTCAACTTCATACCTCCACACATTCTTGAGAAAAAGGGTCTGGACAGACGAATAACAAAGTGTTCCTATAAGGGTTCCGTTTTTGCCGACATATTTACGGAACCCTAAAAAGTACATTGTTCTAAAAGAACAACGTGCCTCCACAGAAAAACACAAAACGTGACTTTATTGTATAGCTATGTACCTATTATGTGATCACAAACAGCTTTTCCTTTGAATTCAGAATGTTGACGTCATCACCTGCCAGTAATAAAATTCACGTTATTACAATGAAAAAGCTTTAAAATAATTTCATTTTCGAATGTTTCCTGCTTTGTCATAATACGACTCTTGAAATAAATTGTGTGTAAACCGATTTTCGTTTGTTCTGGCTTTAGTTGTTTGAAATATGACCTTTGTTGTTTGAAAAAATTAAATGCTTGAAATATTTCGTTCACATCTCTATTGTGTTAAGGTGGTGAATTTTTTTGACTGTTTAATAATTCATAAGTAACATATATAATAAGTATTCTGGTAGATTTCGTTAGTTGGTGTAAGTGGAATTCCTTGCCGGAGTCTGTGTTTCCTGACAGCAACCACCTGGGAGTATTTAGGCCACATCATCATCTATCTGTGATAAAAAAACCTGGGCAAGTGCAAGTCGGACTCGCACTCTGAGGATTCCGTACAAACTTACCTATGTAAATAGTTCAATGCCGGAATGGGGTCTCGGAAGATTTTTCCAAATCGCAATTTTTTTTTTGTTGTCGTTTATAACAAATTTACAGTTTTCAGATATATTCCTATAACAGTGCTATAAGACCTTGCTTTTTGCAAAATTTCAGGATTCTGGGTCAACGGGAAGTACCCTATGAATTTTGATTTCCTCGAGAGTGTCGAAATATACGTTTTTTGAGACATAAACGGCCGTATCGTTTGTCTTCGTTAACTTAGAAAAATGGTCTTGACAGACAAACAAACAGACAGACGGACGGATATCAAAGTGGTCCTATAAGGAAAAACAAATGGTTCTGTTTTTTTCCTTTTCAGGTACGGAACCCTAAAAATAACTCAGCGCTGGTACTTTCTGATCGACATGTTTATCATATAGATACAAAGGCTCAAGTGTAATAAAATAATGAAACAATAATAACCACAGGATAACCATATTCAATATTATTTTTCAATTTTTGAATGCCAAATTAAAATCAGTTTAAACCAAACATACAATCTTAATCAATTTGCAACTTCAAATTAATATTTTAACACAATATGTTGGCTGGCTTCCAATATTTTAATATTGGCGATTCAATTTAAATAATATTTAAGACCTAACCGCAGTTGCCCTTGGTAATTCATTATGCGTGGGTTTCAATAATAAATAGTTAAAATAAGAGCACAAACAGACAAGTGGCATATTACCAACGGTAAAGTTAACTGCAGCTGTCGACACGTCGGCGGCAGCTGTTGACGCTTAGCGGCGGCCGTCGGCAGGTCGGTGGCAGCTGTTGACGCTCGACGGTGGCAGCTGTTGACGCTTGACAGCGGCCGTCGACACATCGGCGGCAGCTGTTGACTCTCGACAGCGGCCGTCGACACGTCGGCGGCAGCTGTTGACGCTCGACGGCGGCCTTCTACACGACAGCGGCAGCTCTTGACGCTCGACGGCATCCGCAGCAATATGTCGCTCGTGTGTATCAGCTCTTAGTTTAAAATTTAATTATTCTTTAACATCTGCCGCTAATGAAATTTGAATTTTTAATCAAAGACTGGATCTGCACAGACCACAAGATAGACAACACATAAGCTGCGTGTGTTTTCGATAGAGTTACTGTGACTCTAGAACGCACAGGACAACAGTCCCTCGACTGGCCTGTTGGTCTAGTGATAAGTGGCCTTTACTGCTATGCCGGTCGGGGGTTCGATTCTCACCCAGGACAAATCTTTGTGTGATGCGCATGATCATTTGTTCAGTGTCTGGGTGTAATTTATTTATATATGTATGTATTTAGAAATATATAAGCATGTTTATCAGTTGTCTAGTACTCATATCACAAGCTCTGCTTAGTATGGGACTAGATGGCGTTGTGTGAAAGTTGTAGAATATTATTATTAATATTATTCCATTTATTTATTTTATATACAAAAACGTTCGACGTTCGTACGTGTACGTTCTTACATTCCATCCTAAGGTTGTCTGGGAGATACCGCTGTTAGCGATAAGACCGCCTTTGTACCCATAGATTTATGTATAAGTTGTGTTACTTTTATGGTGTACAATAAAGTTTATTCTATTCTATTCTATACATATTCATTACATTTTTAAATATTTCTTTAAAAAAAACATTTAAAATATAAAAATTAAGCCCACTGGCATCTGGAACAGAGTCCATGCTACCGCTATTATTATTATGATTAAAACTAATAGTGAACACTTATCAAATAAAGTATTACCTCCTTATTTACCAACTTTGATAAACAAACATGCTACTGCTTATCTAACTTACAAGTAAGTATTTAAACCATGATTCCGGGAATTGTAATAAACCTCTGCTGAAATTTCGGAAAACCTGGACAGTCCATCCAGTCCATCTAGACATAAGCACTATAGCTCTAGCACATCTTTTTACACCGAAAACAATTCTTACGTAGCTCAAGCTTTTTTTATTTAAAAAAAAAATTGCCTCACACTAGGAATTACTCCTGTATTGTGTGCGCACACACATACATATTCAAAGGAGGCGGCCGATCGCGTGAGGTAACTGTCCTCACGCCCTAACCACCGCCGGGATTCTGGCGCGTACTGTTTCACGCGTGCCTCAAGGATAGATGTCAGCAACTGTAGAGGCCCATCAGGGTCGAAACCTACTGGAGCCAAGGATCTGATTCTGAAAGGAAGACTCGGCCCTGGTGCGAAAAGCAACGAAGGAACAGGAGTGGGTTTTTAGTCAGTAAAAGTCTGACACTATCTCCCGCTCCGCCCAGAGCGGGGGATGTCATAATATGATTTTCCCACCGAAAAAAAAAAACAAAAAATCACATACATATAAATTCACATACGCAATACGCAAAACAGAAATCTGTAAGCCATACAAATATTTCGACGGGTGTAAAGTAAAAAAAGTTATCTGCAATTTTGCGAATTTGTGATAGTTGCAGTAATTTACTAAAAATTCATATTCCACGGCATCTCGTCTTTCAAGAGTCAAAAATAAAAAAAATTGTCCTTTTTTTCAATAGTTTTTGAAAAAAAATATACTAAAAAACTGCGTTCTATTCACTTGTTATTACTAACTCAAAAACTTTGACGGGTGCAAACTAAAATTGCAGATAATTCTTTTTACTTTGTACCCGTCGATTTGTTCCGTGCGGGAATCGAACTCGCGACACGCAACGTAGAAGTCAATCGCTTAACCGTGCCGTCAAATCTACACAAAACAAGTAAAACTAAACCACTGTTCGAACTTTATTTCAAAACCTCTAACAATGTATCCAGACATAGTTAGATACAGTTTAAAGATACGATTCCATGTTTCCAAGATCTATTACGTGCTAAGTACATTTAACCTAGACTCGGTATTGTTACTCAAGTTCCGAATCGACAATTCTCGATCAAAGTCACGACTTCTTCGCATTCCTTTAGTCGAGAGCGTGATAATCGATTCACGCCAACTGTAGGTCGCATTACTATTTTGCGGTGATTTTCCTAATGGTAAAGCGACATCGAGACTTTTTATTTACAACACGCAAAGGTACAATTTTCAGTGAGAGAATTCGAATACACCCAGTAGAATTTAAAATTCGAAATTGAAAATGTAAATAATATAGTAAAAACTTTTTACAAAAAATATTCAACCGACTTCAAAGTAAAAAAAAACACTGAAAAGTGCAAAATAACTTTAATTTCGGAAGTCGGTGTTTCTATAATAGTTTTGTGTCTTTGTTTTTTAACACCGACCGAAATTAAAGTTATTTTGCACTTTTCAGTGTTTTTTTTTTACTTTGAAGTCGATTGAATTTATTTTTTAAAAAGTTTTTTATTTTACACTTTTTAGTTATGGTACCACCACTAAAAAGTACCCCTCATCCAAACTTATATACCTTATAGCCAGAGTGCATCTCATAACAATTCTAATAATCCCAAACACAGTTAGATTACATTAATTTATTACAGAGTTCCGGTACCTAACTTTAGGCTTCATCATCAGATCAGTTCGATATATTCCCCCTCTTCTTTCAGGCTGTCATCAACAACTCGTATAAACAAAGAAATTATACTTGTCACGACGGTTCTGCTGTGATTCTATGAGGAGTTCTGTTCCATATCTTCGAAGTTCATGATCAGATCATAACAATATTTCTATGGGACCAACTCGGGAGCATAACCTTTCAATAAAAAAAAAAAAACATTTTTAAATCGGTCCACAATTGACTGAGAAATCGGTGAACATACATAAAAAAAAATAAACAACATACATTCAGCCGAACAGATAACCTCTTTTTTGAAGTCGGTTAAAAATATTGCATCACTTGGGGTGTTTTTAATATAGTGCGGTTTTGCCCCGCACGCGTAACCCCGCAAATATCCATTTCATACAAGTATTTATTGTAATGCGTATAATACGCACGCGAGACGCGTTTTCTTTGTTCATTTTGAAATTTACTGCAAACGGGGCAATCCCGCATGCGTGATGAAATCCGCACGAGATTAAAAACACCCTTAGGTATCATAAAAAGTGCATCTGAATCTTATGTGAGACGCCCTTTTTTTGTAGTAGGAAATCATCAAATCACTTCTTCCGCTCTGAGTAGAGCGAGAGGGTGTGTCAGACTTCTACTGTCTACTCTTTTACAAAAAGGAAAACTTAACAAATAAAAGACGAGAAACAAAACTGCACTTCGCTTTACCCCCATCAATATTTATAAAAACGGCAATATTAAAATACTGTAATGGTACTTCATTATTATTTGGCGCAGGTGCATCACTATTCAAATAGGGATGCGGTGGGGTAGCGATAGCGGTATCGTCACCACTACCAAGGGTTACGATCGAAAATAGGATTGTCAAATGGGTATAATGGTTTCATTTTATGATGACGTTTCCTGTGTATTGCTATTGCTACAGGGCTATTGGCTCTACAGTTTCTGAATTCGACACTCCATGGCACACGTTGTAAAATTTACAAGTATATAGTACTAATATTATAAATATATATAATTTAATTCAAGTTTGCACTCATAAAAGGGTTAGTAACAATATTTACTTAAAACTATGTTAGTAGCTATAACATTCAAATTACACAAAAATAAATTAAATTAATCAGGTTATCTACAATATCTATTTGGTATTCTTCCCATAAAACAGATTTCATAATTATTACATTCAAATTACAATGGTCAGTAAATAAAATGTCATTGATTAAAAATAAAAATGACAAAATTTTTATGAAAACAAAAATTTAAATGTCATGTAATAATAACAAAAATGTCACTAAATTAAATGTCATGAAAGTATTTGAAAGCACCTGCCTATAAAGCTTGAAGAATTTTTCTTTTTTTGGTAATTGCGCTAATCTGTAAAGAAATTCTTTTAGTGTTAGATACCCCATTTATTGAGGAAGGTTATAGGCTATTTATAACATCACGCTTCAACCAATAGAAGCGGAGTAACAACCAAAGACGCAACTGAAACCGCGGGGGACAGCTGCTAGTCTTTTATGTAAGTACCAGGGCAGCAAGATTATTCGAAAGAGTTACTTCAGCCCTGGAACACAAAGAGCAACTGATGGAACACCGGTAGGTCTTCTTCTTCTTCTTCTTCTTTTCGATTCGATGGTAAACTCGTCAAACTGTTTGGGCCCAATAGGTGGCTACAGTAATAGCAGTATCGGTAGAACTCATCAAATCCTCCAAAGTGCAGGTGGATGGGCATTTGGGGCATTCTAATATGTGGCTCATGTTTTGAACAGGGGCACCGCACTCACATTGAGTATCCGACGGGTCTATAAAACACCATTTCGCCAAGTTGTGTTTGCAGCGGCCTACCTGGGTTCGCAACCGATTTAGTGCTTTCCATATAGGCCACTGCAAATTGCGCCTAGGCAGGAGAACCGGACCGGTAGGTTTTATTCAGTAAAAATCTGACTCTCTCACTCCATCAAGATTGGGAGCAGTTATTCGATGATAAAAACTTCGCCTCTTTTAGCAAGTTTTAGTTACTTTTCGAAGTTATAGTCAATAGAATATTTTAGTAATTTATCAAAGTGTCAAAGGGGTTAGGACATAAAATAAAGTACAAGCAAGCAATTTAGGTTGAAAAGTTAGCGGTAAGACAACTTATTCAAGGAATAATACACACCTTAATATAATGCACCTGTTTATTCGTCCGACCGCTACAAGCGCTCTGATCAGACTGACTATTCCCCAACCTAGGGCTTATTGCCTCCCCTCTAATACTTTAAAAGCGTTATTTAAACGACTTCCCGTCCAGCACTCAAATCAATTTAAATGTTGCCACATAAAATAAACTTGTACTGGGCTTTTACTGAAACCTAACAATATTTTAATAAAAAGTTCTGACTTACTGGATATAGTAAAAACAAAGAGTTTAAAACAATAAATATATGTTTACTATTGTCTTTTTGTAATGAAACAAATGGTAGCAGTCGGGTCAGAAAAGTACGGTGTGCAGAAAAAGTAAAAATTCACATTTCATCGCCCGAGCACCGCTTGCCGAACGCTTTTATATCTCGTGCATTTTAATATTGAGTCCGACTGTACATGTTCATAATGCAACCATGTCGACAGTAAATCAACTGCGTTCCTATGTTTTATACATAATAAATGCTTTAGTTATAAATTTTCTTTCTTTCTGGAAAAACACATGGCTCCGTAATAATTCCGAAAGGTGGACCTTGCATGAATAAAATATTGATGGTAAAAAAGCAAGACTAAATTATCCGAGAGAATCGCCGTCGAGCCGTCGAGGTCAACCGCAATCAGTGGTGTGACGATCTGATCATATTTATGAGGCAAACTAAGCCAGAGTTTGCCTTAGACAGAGAGGTTTGGAAGGAAAAAGGGGGGGGGTTGCCTACACTGTGTACCTCTCGGTAACCCGCCGAGAGGTACATAGTGTAGGCAAACAAAAAAAAGGTATCATCTACGGTAACACCATTTGTTGATGCAGTCATTGCCTGCTAAGACCATGGAAAAGGTTTTGAAAAGGATACTCATGTTTCTGGAACGCAAAAGGCAACTGAAGGAAGATAAGTGTGATTTTAGTCGGTAAAAGAGTGACACACCTTCCGGCTCCAAACTAGAGTAGGAGAAATTATTAGATCATTTTCCAACACAAAAAAGTCAAAGTCTTTACGTTTATATACAGGTGACATGGCTTAATGCACATACATAAATACACATACACAGTACATAAAAAATAGAACACACACACTTGGATACACACACTGAAAAACAAAATGTTAAACAACAACAAAAGAAAAAATCACTTTTTTTTTTTAAGGTGGGAAAATCATCCAATGACAAATCCCGCTCTTGGGTGGAGCGAGAGATAGTGTCAGACTTTTACTGACTAAAAACCCACTCCTGTTCCCTCTTTGCCTTCATCCCGGTTTATAAAAATCACTGACACACGCAAAAAAGGTAAGAAGATGACATACTGCTTCCTGTTCTAGAACATACTTACAAATATTATCTACTTGCACTAAACACCATTATTCAGTAGACTTAAATTATTCTGGAGTAGGCAATTTATTACAATAGGTAGATTATAATTACTTGTTAAACATATTTATCTCTCCAAGTAAAAATGTTCCCAAAAATTATAGGTATGTAGATCATTCTTTCAACCAGTGTTTTGAATCTTTAACTAACTCTCACGAATAATAATAATAATAATAATACCACAAAACAATATGACATCTGTCAACGACGATGTGACACCATCAAACAATTTATGCAATAGAAGAAAATGGAATGAAATAATGAATTGACGAAAATGTTGACAAGAACAGCTGCCCGACGCGCACGCCATCCACCCCCGGGCTCGCCGCTCAGCTCCGCCTCGCCGCCGCCGGTCCTCGGATCACCAATTTCACCGGCGGCTGCAGTTGCGTCGAGCTCGAGCGACGAGTATTTCTCTCCGCCGACGTCGCCAACACCTGTACGTCGGCCGGGGAGAGGCCGGCCACCGAAGAGCTTAGGACCTAGGGGCCAACCGGCCCCGAGCCGGGTCCCCGCTGCCGGTGGTTGTGTGCAGCGCATGAGATGGACTCAGTCTATGAATGAGAACGTCATGCGCGCATATTACGGGTCTACAGAGGGGGGAACTAACCTCACTGCGTACCGTGTTAAGATGCTGTCTCTTTTTCAGGAACTGGAACCAACCGTCAACGTCACGACCCAAAGATTATCGGATCAGGTGCGGTTTATCCAACGAAATCACAGATTGGACGATGCCGCACTTGATAGGCTGCGCTTAGAGGTACTGAGCAATCGTATCATCTCGACTACAATACAGACACAGACTGCGGCACCACGACCTACAGATATAATTCTACCGCAGTCTAATCATGCTGATGATGAAGCAGATGATAGGGTTGTCACAGTAAGTAGCCAGTGCAACGATCGATTGAGGAGCGCACTGGAGGATGCACTCCGCGAGTACAGATCGACTCCGATCGCTCTTAGACCTCGCCTTCCCCGGTTACCTATGCACAAAAAAAATAGGGCGCTAGTGTGTGCTCTGGACTCGCTGCTTGAGAATGTGTTCGAGAGCAGCGTAAACCTCGCTGATACGCACTCGATCCTCTATTGCGGGGCTATTGCGGCATGTCGTTTAGCCAACGTAAAACTATCAAGTTGTGACGGAGCTACTCGACCAAAGCCTGCCGCACCTGCCTGGCAATGTAGGATTGAGAGGCGTATCGATGGGGCCAGAGCGCTCATTGGTAAACTATACTGCTTCAGGGAGGGCAATACACGACCACGTGTGATGCGCTACGTGAGGCGAGCATTTTCGGGGACTGGAATCAGCCCTCGAGAATACTTATCTCGTGTCACGGAGCGCATCGACTTCCTGAAGCAGAAAGTTTGTGCATGGGCCAACCGTATTCGACGGTATAAGCGGCGAGTCGATCGATACTCGCAGAATCGCATATTCCAGAGCGATGAGAGATGGGTATACAGAGCTTGGGAGCGACCTGAACAAAATGTGACTGACGTGACCCGCCCAGATGCTGACGCCACGAATACTTTCTGGCGCAATATTTGGTCGGTGCCCGTCTGTCACACTGAGGATGGCTGGATGCGTGAAGTCGAGCGCGTGTGCGAAGCTATACCAGAAATGGAAAAGGTAGACATTAGCCCTATAGATGTAGCCAGAGCAGTCCGTTCGTTACCGAATTGGAAGTCTCCAGGACCGGACGGACTACAAAATTTCTGGCTAAAATGGTATAGCAGCTCACACGCGCTCCTGGCATCTCAATTCCAGTCATCCTTAGATTCTGGGTCACTACCTCAGTTTCTAACAACTGGAGTTACCCATCTACTCCATAAGACAGGTAGTACTGCGGAACCCAAGAATTATAGACCGATAACATGCTTGTCAACGGTCTATAAACTTCTTACGTCCATTCTGAGAACGAAAATTAACAAGCATATTGATACCAACTCAATAATGTCTGCCTCTCAGAATGGATGTAGGAACGGGTCTCGCGGTACTAAGGAGCTACTCCTCATAGACATGACCATAAGCCAACAGGTTCGTCGATCTCGCAAGGATCTGTCGACATGTTGGATAGATTATAAGAAGGCCTATGACTCTGTGCCACATACATGGCTCATGAGGGTGTTGGAGTTGTATAAAATAGATGCAACTCTACGCACCTTCCTTGAGTCATGTATGGGGCAATGGAACACTGTTCTTCGCTATCCAGGATGTCGATCGATTCGGAGGGACGATGAGCCTATATGGATTAAACGGGGAATATTTCAGGGCGACAGTCTGAGTCCACTTTGGTTCTGCTTAGCCCTGAATCCTCTAAGCACATTGCTAGAGGAATCAGGCTTGGGCTATCGGTTGAAAAGAGGTGGTCAGGTACTATCTCACCTTCTTTACATGGATGATCTGAAACTCATTGCCCCCAACAAGTTACAACTGATGGAACTACTAAAGGTAACTGAAACTTTTAGTTGTGCCATCAGGATGGAATTTGGTGTGGATAAATGTGCAGTCATGCATGTAAAGCGAGGGGAGATTATGGAATCTGAGGGAATTCAACTTTCGGATTCCATATACCTTAGATCCCTCTCTTCAACCGAAACCTATAAGTATTTGGGTATGTCGGAAGCGTTAGGCATTAACGTTGCTGACATGAAGCAATCGTTGAGGGAGCGCTTCTTTGACCGCCTGAAGAAGGTATTAAACAGCCTTCTGTCAGGTGGAAATAAGGTGCGAGCCTTCAATGGTTGGGTCATGCCGGTCTTAATGTACTCTTTCGGCATACTCAAATGGACTCAGACCGAGCTAGACGCTCTGGATAGGCGGGTCCGTACACTGCTGACCGCAAACCGGATGCATCACCCACGGTCGTCTGTGATGAGACTGTACATCCCGCGGAAGTGTGGAGGTCGAGGTTTTTTAAACGCGAAAACCCTGCACAACCGCGAGGTGTGCAGCCTCAGAGAATATTTTCATAAAACCGATGTGGGTATGCACCGCGATGTGGTTGCAGTGGACAAGGGACTCACCCCGTTATCCATGGCTAAAGAGAACTGGCGCAAACCTGTGGTACTTACAACTGATGACCGCAGGGAAGTATGGAAAAGTAAGGAGCTCCACGGGCGCTTTTATCGGGCTCTACATGAGTCTGATGTAGATTTTGCAGCGTCCGTGGCCTGGCTACGTTTCAGCAACCTCTTCGGGGAAACTGAAGGTTTTATCTGTGCAATTATGGACGAAGTCATCTTGACGAATAACTACCGGAGATATATAATGAAGGACGGGACGGTTGACGTGTGTCGGGCATGCCATCGTCCGGGTGAGTCTATCAGGCATATTATCTCTGGTTGTTCTCGTCTGGCTAACGGAGAATACTTGCACAGGCATAACCAAGTAGCCAGGATTATCCACCAGCAACTTGCTTTGAAATACAACCTAGTGTATTCAGAGGTACCGTATTACAGCTATGTGCCCGACCCAGTTCTCGAAAATGACCATGTCACGTTGTACTGGGATCGGTCTGTCATTACTGACCGGACTATTGTAGCCAATAAGCCGGATATAGTGGTGATAGACCGATTAGCGCGCCGCGCAATGATAGTCGATGTCACCATCCCGCATGACGAGAATCTCGTGAAAGCTGAGAAAGAGAAACAAATCAAATATCTCGACTTAGCACACGAGGTTGTCGACATGTGGAATGTGGACTCGGCTATCATTGTGCCGATTGTTGTTACCGCCAATGGCCTGATTGCCAAAAGTCTAGACGACCACCTGTCGAAACTGTCGTTGCGCGGTTGGATCAAGGGCCTGATACAGAAGGCAGTACTCCTCGATACGGCTCGCATTGTGAGGAGGTTCCTGTCTCTGGAGCCCTAACCACCGGTAGCTTGGACCCTGTCCCGACACCGGCGGACTGCTATTTTTTATATTTTTAAATGTTTTTTTTTTTTTATATATGTGTTTTGAAAAATATTTAAAAATGTATAAAATATGTATAAAAAATAAATAAAGGAAATAATAATAAGAATAGTATATGTCACTTCGTGCTAGCGACTGTTTTTGGGGGGCCATTTATTGAGTGTGTAAGTCACCCCCTGCCTTTTTATCGATGGAAATAAATAACATTGTTCAGGCAGGGGCCATAGTCTTAACATAGCTCCTGGTAATTCTTTAATTCTTTATTGTACACAAAACATACATAATACACGGTGATACAATACAGTTTATGTACAAAGGCGAGCTTAACTCAACAATGAGTTTTCTTCCAGCAAACCTTTGAGTTACAGAGAGAGAACACATTCGAGGGTAGGATCCAGTGCACAATATAAACCTTACATATCTAAATCTAATATATAAATATATATGTAATTATTATACAAAAGTCTAATATATAATTATAATATAAATACATACTAATATATACATATTAATATTATGTCAATAATGAAAGGAAGTGCTCTTTAAGTTTCCTCTTGAAGACATCCAGAGAAGGGCTGTCGCGAAGGGAGTGTGGCAGAGAGTTCCAGAGACGCACTGCAGTTACAGAAAAGGAACCGCCATAGCGGCTGGAAGTGTGACGCGGCGTACGAAGGAGAAGAGAAGAGGAAGTGCGACAGAGTTTACCCCTAGGGACGACATACTCAAAGCGTTCTCGAAGGTATTGAGGAGCTTTAGGATTATGCAGGATAGTGTAGAGAAGAGATAGTATATGTGTATCTCGCCGACGCCGAATCGGCAGCCACCCCAATCTGGTCCGAAACTCCGACACGTGGTCATATTTACGGAGGCCAACCAGTCCACTGGTAACCAGTCCACTTAAGACTCCAAAAACCATAGCCTTATATCTTAGTATTCCATATTTCGCAATAGTTTCCCACCAACCGGGGGTTGTCCTTGGATGCACTAGCGTAGTACGTACAGGGATAATCACCGGTTCGTACCACTTTTCATTAAAAGCGTCTAAAAGGGCCTGCGCGAGTTGGTTTCCAAAGGTCCTCAGGGTCCTGAGATAAATGAATGTATAAATAGAATAGTGTAATCAGTATTATATTGTTCCCACTGCTGCGATTCAGGTCTGCTCTCTAGGAGAGGGAATTAACCTGCCGTAATTAACCACGCGAGTCCGGCGCAGATCGGTGGCTGACACATCTCTTTAAATTTTAGTACTAGGTATTCTGAATATAATGTTGTTTACTTATAATTACAAAAATCACTTTTACCTCAAGTTTCCATATCACATTATTATGACTAAGTGTTATTTATGGATCTGTAATCATTTACGTTAAGACCGAAATTGTACCAACACGTATTGCGAATAAATTGATTTGATTTAGTACATTTATAAATTTATTCATAGCCGGTTTTCTCAAGATATTTTCCTTCACTGTGTTAAGAGAAGCGGTGCTGAAAAAAATTACATAAATATAAGCGCCTGCCTGGGTTTAAACCCAAGACGTATGACTTGTAAGTCAGAGCCGGTGCTCTCACGTAGGGATTTGTCCTAGTTTGAAGGGCGACTGGGGGGCGTCTGGGCGAGGTTTTTGTTGTGAGGGGAAACCCAATTTATATCGTAAAATCGTATAATAAAATCGAATTAGGTACGTATATAACCGCACCAATTAATAGACATTTTTAGTAATAACATTAAACAATATATATAGGGTTAGGTATTTGTAAAACACTAGTAAGAACCTTGCAGGACTGTATTACTAAAATCATAAACAACAACTTAACTAACAAATTTGTGACCGGGGAAAAAACCATATTTCGCTCAAATGTCCGGGATTTTGCCGTGTTTCCGGCGTCGGCAAATTAGGTGATAGCAGCCCTACTCACGGAATACGAGAATAGAATTAAACCTACGCAAGTCCACGCTAATTATTCTCTGAACATTTCGAGAGCATTTGGTCAATATAATTGGGTATATTTGATGATCAAATGGCGGATTGATATCCTGCTTAACAACCTGGCTTAATGGAATTTGTCAATCAGAAATAATCGGATTATACTATTTTGCGTTTTACCAACCTATATCTCATTTGGTATTAGGCCCCTAAGCTATGAAGTTACGAATTTAATTTTACCTGAAATAACCCCAAAGGCTTATAAACAAATATAAAACCTGATGTCAACTCTAAGACCATGTTTTATAGTCCCAAGAGTAAATATGATACATCGAGTCTAGGTTAAACACTGTCGTGAAGATAAATTATTGTGAGTGACTGAAAACAATGATGCTCTGTTACAAAACTGCCTTTTCTAAGGGCCTGGCCATATTAGCCTCCTTTACACAGCAATTTTTTAAAGTCGTGACTGCGTACCGAAAGATGCAGTCTTGGAAGGCCTCCTATTAGGTGGACCGATGGCTTGGTAAGGGTTGCGGGGATGCGAGACGCACAGGTCCGTTCATTGCAGCGACACTTGCGGGAGGCCTATGTCCAACAGATGATTTCTTTCGGCTGAAATGATGATGATGATGATGACACAGCAATTCTATCGAGTATTCAGAACAGGCTTGACTTACCGCCATGTTGTGACAACATAGCTCTCAAATCAAATGAGGAAGGGTAAAAAAAAACGAGTGTGCTTATGACCACACGACTGAAGTGAAACTTCTTTCGCTCCATCTCGTATTTGGCTATGAGAGGAAGAGAGAAAGAAAATGTGCGCGCGCACTGCTTTCTCTTGCTTATATCCCCCACTTAACTTCCGTTCGCCTTGCCCGATCACACTTTTCGTAACGCTTACGTCACGCGTTCGCCAGTTTACTCCCCAAGTCAAGCGTGCGTAAAGAAGTTTCACTTCAAAAACAATAATTTAATTTTTCATTTACAAATCATTAACGAAAAAAGTTTCATCAGAATCTAGTTTTTCAATTAACATCCCTGTATCATTGGGAAAAGTGTCTGACTAGCGGTGAATGGAAGAAGAAGGCGAATTGTTTTCAACAATGATAATAAGATAGAAAACAGTTTTTTCAACACACTGGCTCAGACAGTGACTATAATTGCACTACACTTAGGTATATAATGGCACTTGTAACCAAACTGTGACTTTGGTGCCTACCTTATAGACAGAGTGCATGACAATTATTTTGTAATAATCCCAACGCGGCTTTTATTTTTTATTTTTCATTTTTTTAAGGTGGGAATATCATCTAATGACAAATCCCGCTCTTGGGCGGGGCGGGAGATAGTGTCAGACTTTTACTGACTAAAAACCCACTCCTGTTCCTTCGTTGCCTTCGTCCCAGGACCCCGGGTTTCGTTTTCACACTACCCATGGTCCCAGTAGGCTTCGACCCTGCTGGGCCCCTACGATTTGCTGACATGACCCTGAGGCGCGCGTGGTACAATACGCGCCGTCGACGACTTGGGCTCGGTCCGGACAGTTACCAGACGGTCGGACGGCGAGCCACCCATTGCTCGCCGTCCGCAAGCCTGCGCCTACGGTGGCCGGAAATCGGGATCGGAATCCCGGCGGTGACTAGGACGTGAGGACCGTTGCCTCACGCGATCGGCCGCCTCCTTTGCTAGCATTACTGCTTCGCAGAAGGAGGCGACCGGCTGCCATTCCTCCTCGCTCCGGACCATGGCCTGTACCAAGGCCCGGTGCGAGAGATCGCCGCCGCCGATCGCCCCCACGAGGACACGGCGTTGCTCTGCCCAAGCGGGACACACCTCCACCGTGTGCTCCACCGTGTCCTCCGGGCGTTCCACACAGTGACGACACCCGGGCGTCGCTTCCGCACGATCCCAACACGGCTAGGATATATTGATTTTTTTACAAAGTCTCGGTGCCTACCTTATGGCTTCAGCAACAGATCAGTTGGATGTCGCGAAGAAAATGACTGAAGGGCCTCTCTTCCTTCAGTCAGTCATTGAATATGCGTTAATTTTGCGCCGTGGTAATGTAACCAAATCCTTAAGACCTGCCACACACGTCTTTAATATTCCCACTACTGGAAAAGAAGCTAACACAGAGGTCACACAGGTCTCATAGAGAAGGACTGGGCCGGAAGACACCACGACCGTGGCCCGGAATGGGTTGGTGCAAGACACAACATTTAAGAAAAAGTTTTTATCTAAAGCAAGACGGTATGAACTTAGTCTACTGTAACATCATTGGTCTGTGACTTATTGTTTTACCAACAAAAGTGCCAACAAAACACCAAACCAAGAGTAATTTATCATTGTAATATCATTTTTAAATGCAGCGAATAAAGTCGCGAATCAGCACAGCATAAATTTTCACCTGGAATTATCTTTGTCGATATGTCAACTTTTTTATTGGTGACACAAGTGAGGGAAGCAACTCACATGTTGGTTTTTTCATATTTTAAGCTTTATTAAAACGAGATATTCCCAGGTGGCCTAAATATCAAAAAAGTGAATATGACATCATTTTGACCCGCTTCGGTTGAGTATTTCTTTTTGAATAGGTCTTTACGGAACTTTTATATAAAAGGTGGTTTGTATTACCGACAACTACAGTTTTGAGCAGTGGCTATAGTGGACCAAACTTACCTCCGTGGGAGTTGGAGACAGCAATTCTTGCACGCATGCACGATCTGCGCGTGGAAATACAACACCGGGGCGAAACTTCACTGCGCCATGTCGTGGTATGGCGGACAGAGTTCCGGCGGGATCTCACAGTGGAATGGCGACAGCAATTGTCAGTGCTAGGAACGCCACAATTACCTTTAGCTTGTCCTTAGCTTCCTCATGACGCAGGTCCTCACCGGACATGTTCAGTTCGGAAGATTCCTGCACCGGATTCATGCGGAAGAAACGCCCGGGTGTCACCATTGTGTGAACCGCCCGGAGGACACGGTGGAGCATACGGTAGAGGTGTGCCCCGCCTAGGCAGAGCACCACCGTGTCCTCAAGGAGGCGCTCTGTGGCAGCGATATCTCGTACCGGGCTTTGGTACAGACCATGATCCGGAGCGAGCAGGAGTGACAGGCGGTCGCTTCCTTCTGCGAAGCAGTAATACTAACAAAGGAGGCGGCCGCACGCACGAGGCAACGGCCCTCACGCCCCAGCCTCCGGGATGGGTGATGCGAAAGAGAACCCCGGGGCCTGGAACGAAGGCAAAGAAGGGGTGGGACGGCCATCCCGCCGAAGGGCGGGAGATAAAAAAAAATATTTCGCTTGTTTTCCCTACTCTTTTGAAATGGGTTTGATCTTTAGAGATATGTTTACACAAAAAAATGCTGGTTTAGTGTTCTTCAGAATGTACATAGAATAATTATCAATCAATATTTCACAAAGAAAATGGTTTTAGAGGTTAGCGGCGCTCTATGTGGGCGCAGGCGGCAGTACGAGTGTGTGTGCATTTAAGTCTGGACAGATTTTCAAGGGACTATACGCCTTAAGATATTTTCAATGTTTGCGCGCCAACAGTCTTTCCGAATTACCGTAAACGAATGCATCAGGCGATTTGTTGACGCGCTGATATCGTAATTCGGAACGTGAGGGGTAGTAGTGCGCCGACACTTATTTTTCTTTTTTTACGCATGGTGGTTTCTTCTATCATGAGAAGAAATTTTGGATTTGGACCAGTATGTGTTTTGTACATCTTGAAGCAAGTTTACATTGACAAATGCTCACACGTGTCAGACGATGGTTTGCATTAAATTTTGTTTTAAACATAATATTTTTACAAACTAACTTGTTGCTCTGAAATCGCGAGGCGGAGTCTCGGCCAACCACGACTTAAGATTTGTCAAGAACCGGGTAGAACCGGAAACAATAGAAGGAATCCCTCTATTCCTTTACCCGGAAGTTAGTCAGTACTAGATATAGGTAATAATTAATTATATACTTACAATATTTAGAGCAGTGGTGGCCGAGTGATAACTGCCCCGACTTACGAGTTGTAGGTCGCGCCAGGCGCATTACTTTGTGCAATTTATGTCATCACCACTGCTCTCAAAATGGTGAAGGAAAACATCGTGAGGAAACCAGCATGTCTTAGGACCAAAAATTCGAAGACGTGACATTCAACAACCCGCACTGGGCCCACGTTGTGGATTACGGCCCATTCCCTTTCCTAGAGAGAGGAGGCCTGAGTCCCAGCAGTGGGAACATTAAAAGGCTGATTATGCTATGCTTATGCTAATATTTACAAGGAAATCTTAAGTGGCAGTTTGCAGGGTGGGTACATTAATCTCAGAGGATCGATGGGACCGAAAGATTCTGGCGTGGCGACCGTGCCCAGTAAGACGTAGCGTTGGAAGGTCTCCCACAAGATGGACCGATGAGTAGGTGAGAAACGTACAGGACCGTTCGTTGTGGCGATATTTTGGGGAGGTCTATATCCAAGCGTGGATGTCCTTCGGATGAAATGATGATGATTATTATAACTAAATTTAGTTACTGTATCTAAAAACTTTATTAATCACTGCTTTAGTTTAAAAAGTATCGAAGTATGTACGTATTTAGATCTAGTTATTTCGAAAGTCCAATCTAGTTTATTTAGAAAGTTTTATGAGAGTGTCCTCTTTTTAAGAAAGAAACAATTTGCTATTGTGTTCGACGCCTCATTTCATGTTTTCGGAATTATTTTGTAGGCGGATGGTATGACATTAATTGGTTTTCGCCTTTTCGCCCTACTTTTCAAACGCTATTGTATCGAACTCCGGAACTTTTTACTGTATTATAATATATTTTTTCACTATAACACTTTTTACTTGCGGATTTTTTGCGGCCCAGTGTATTTAAAGGGATTGCTACAAAATAAAACTTGGAGACTAATACCACACTTTCCAAGTTTACACAGACTTATTACAAAATCACTATTTTCGTGGATATTGCCTCCAAAAGGCTACACAGACTGGGGGCAATTTTCTCAAATACCCATATCCAGACTCACCACTTTAGAACACTTTACCAGGGGCGTAGCTACCGCCATATCAACCATATGTATAAAAAGGGGGCCCTGGACTACAGAGGCCACGACGTGTGCAAAAATTCGTAACATGTTATCCACAACCTTAAAGCGGGAACTACATTAGACCGACGCACACGTGGGCCACGCCTGATTTGCACATAGAGTCGCATCGCGTGGACCTAATGTAGCTTTACCAATTTAGTTATCATGAAAAATGTAAAAAGACCGACGCGCTAAAATCGGTGTACGTGGGCCACGTGTGCCAGTGTAGTTCTAGCTTAAATTGTCATAATAACAAGAGGCCCTAAGTGAATGAGTAATGACTATTTGGTAGAATACCAATTGTATAGCTCACTGTACTCATTCTAGCATTTTCTACGGCAGATAACAATAAAACTTAACCCATCGTGGTCAAAAAAACTACAATAAATGAGCTCATTTTCAATCAAGACCTATCCCAGCCAGAGTAGTCCTATTTTCAACCTTAGTCGTACAACGACAATGACAAAACCACTTCTTTCATCTTCCATTCCTGTATCCAGTTGGTCTGGCCTATTTCTATTGTGGCCTATCGAAACTCTGTCACTCTATCTCAAGATACCAGTTCTGGGCTAATATGGCCTATTTTATTATACAGTTTAGAAACTAAAGTAAACTAG
Organism: Mythimna pallens; assembly: GCA_961205895.1. Lineage (NCBI taxonomy): Eukaryota > Metazoa > Arthropoda > Insecta > Lepidoptera > Noctuidae > Mythimna > Mythimna pallens. Next base: position 7,589,247 of record OY540831.1, on the reverse strand, counting down.
AACTTTTCCCCTCTGAAGGTAAATTGACATAGTTCACTCATAGACATGCCCTTTAGAATGTCACTACGAAACACTCCCTTAAGATACAGGATAACTTAGTTTAAAGGATAGAGTTTAACCTATTGTGTATGGATTTCTGCAGCATCTAAATGTTTTATGTAAATTTTTCTTTACCATAAATTTGAAAAAAGGTTAAATTTCTCAAAAATAAAGATATTACCTATTTATAGTGGGGCCCTGTATCAAACATTTATAGACTAGCTACGCCACTGCACATTACAGAATCGAAGTTAGTAGCTTACGAGAAAACTGCGCCCCAGAGTAGGTTCGGTGAGGAAGTACTTATATCGCTAATAGGGGGAGCAATACCGTGTTCAGTCTAACTTGTCAGGAGTCTAAATTTTAAATCGCTGAGACTTCAAGGAGTTTTGTTCTTATGTTCATAAGCTTGTGGTTAATTTTGATGTTATACTAGCTTTTACCAGCTGCTTTGCTTGCATGAAAGTAGAAAATTATCACAAAAGAACATACTCTTGAAATAAAAAGGATCTTATATGCTTTTATTACAGGACACGGTCTACCCGTATATGGGTACGGTACCAATCACACACACACACACGCACACACACACGCACGCACACACACACATGCACACACACGCGCGCGCGCAAACAGCATACATTTGGTTTGCGATTGGCTACAGTGCTATGTGTCGCGATTTCGTTTCCTTCTCATTCTCATATTAAATATTCGTTTGGCCTACAGATAGTCGTTTACGAACGCACTTACGATACAGAAGTCAATCCAAGTGCCGGGTTTTTTTTTTAATAAATAGATATTTCAATAGTGTTTACGCCATTAAATATCACAGTTATCGTGTCGACCCGAGGATTATATTTAGTTTTATTGATATCTAATATATATATTATGTAAATCTCGTGTTTTTTTCTAAAACCTACTTCAGACACCAGTCTCTTACAATGGTAGAATGCCTCATTGGTGTTGGGTTCGATTCCCGGGACGGGCAAAAAGTGCTTTTGGATTTTTCTATCAGGATTCCAACTGTAGCAGCCCGAAATTTAAAAGTTGGTGGTATGACACTCCCGTACGTCGAAAGGCACGTAAAGCCGTTGCTGGTCCAGCGCCTGATCTCTCTCCGGTCGTATCGGATTGCCGTCGTATCGGATTGCCGTCCCATCGGACTTTGAGAGTAAAGGCCCGATCACGACTTTGCCGCTGTGAGCGGTAGCTAAGCTCGGTGCGACGTGCGGTAAGAACACAAGTATGAAAATGTTTGAAGCATGCCACGAGGCGCCGCTCGCCTTCCAATGCCGTGTCGCTCGCCACGTCGCTCGTCGCTAAGACCGAAGTAAGTGAACAGCCCCCCTAGCCAAGTTACAACCGTTTCGTTTCGTTTCTCTTTACGTCGATCGCCTCGAGTAGGCCACGCCTCCGATTCCTTTATTATGACGTCATCTCAACGCTCAGTCACGTGGTTAGAACAAAGGAATAGGAGGCGTCGCCAGCTCGAGGCGATCAACGAAAAGAGAATCGAAACGAAACGGTTGTAACTTGGCTAAGGGGGCAGGCCGTAAAGCAACAGAGAGAACGCCTGTGTTTGCGCACGCACTTGTGCATTATAATAACTCGTACTTGGTGCGTGATCGTTTGGTTAGAAGTTATTAATCGTTTAGGGCATTAGTAATTTAGCATGTTCTAACAAATAAATGATTAAGAATCTATATTGTGAAGAGAAAATAAATGACTATAAATAAAATTGAAATGAATTAAATTAAAATTGCTAACTGATTTCAGGTTTTAGTGCGTTCTATTAAAAACTTTAGAACTCTGAAATAAACAAATACATGCTTTCCTACGTACTAAGCAAAATTGATGCTTTTTACTAAATGCTGATGAAATTACACCTTAAATGATACTCATAGAAAAAAAAGTCTGTCAGTCGGTCGATCTGTCTGTATACATTATGTCTGATTTAAAATGAAATGTAAATTGTTATTTGTGCGGTATTACAACTATGAAATATGACGCGCACAAAGTCGAGGGTATTTAAGCAGTAAACAATTATAAATAATAAATAAGTTCTACAAGATAAAAACAAACTCTAAAACACGTTCCAGCAACCCTGTTTGTAAAAACGGTCAAAACAAAGGAGCTTTGTCTAAGTATTATATAAAGAACTTCTGCCGGCAGAATTATTGCTTGTTCGTGGGTCGCAAAACCCGGACAGGATAAGAAGAAAGGCGAAATAAATGCATGCAGTTTGAAGTAGTCGCAGCCATCCACTAATTTGGCTATACATACAAGGATACAAGCAAAATATAGCAGTAGCTTTCCTGAATAAAACATAGTTTGCATAAAAAATTATTTATTTAATTAATGCACTAATGCAAAAAACTTTATGCACTAATGAAACATTGTACAAAGGCGGACTTAATGCCTTAGGCATTTTCTACCAGTCGACCGGGTGGTGCAGAAACATAATATGGCAGGTATAACTTAATAGAAGACTGACAGAGAGAAAATAAGAACAATAATAAATATATACTTAGATACATACATACAAATAAATAATGATATTGAGAAAAAAACGAATACAACAAATCAAGAGAGTGGTGAATCTATCAACTTCTTGCGAAAGTGTTTTTTTGTTTCATTTTAAAGGACAACCGGTCATCATCATCATCAGGATGGCAACCAGTCGGCCTAATGTTCAGAGAAAAATAAAGTAAAATGAAGAAAAATATTTATAAACAACTAAATTATTCTTTTAAACATTGATTCAAATCATTAGGTCACTGAAGACAGTCACAGTTATTTTTAACCGACTTCAAAAAGGAGGAGGTTCTATGTTCGGCTGAATGTTTTTTTTTTTACTATATGTATGTTCACCAATTTCTCTGTCAAATTTGGACCGATTTTGAATTTTATTTTCTTCATTCAAATGTTATGCTGCCGAGTTGGTCCCACAAAAATATTGTTATGACATGAACCTTCAGGGCGCAAATCCGACTCGCACTTGCCCAGTTTTTTTTACATTTAAGTCGGTTTTGTGAAAAAGTAATTTATGAAACTTTTGTAACTTTCCGGACCTATAGAGTTGGTCCAATAAAAAAATAAATAACTTGAAGAAACATATAACAAACCAAAAAATAAAACAAAACATAGGTACCGAACACACACTATCCTAAAACTTCGGGAATACATTGTTTCATTGCTGAGAATTAAACAATGTATTCCCGCAGTTTTAGGCTTATTAGACAATTCTATGATTGTATGACAATTCTATGATTGTATGACAATTCATGAAATGCACTCTGGCTATAGGATACCATCGAATCGATCTAATGATGAAGCCAGAACGTAGGTACGGGTGCTTTGTAATACAACAATGTAACCTACTCGTGTTTGGGCTTATTAGAATTGTCATGAGATGCACTCTCGTTGTAAGTTACCATCGAATTGATTTGATGATAAAGCTGTTAGACTCGGGAACTCCGTAATAAAATAACATTTCCTAGCCGTGTTTTATATTATTAGAATTTTCATCAGATACTCTGGTGATCATACTACTTCTACACTGTCCTCACCTTTTTTTTTTAATTCTTGATAGATTCGCGCTTGACCGCTATCTCACCTGATGGAAAGCGACGATGCAGTCGACGATGGAGCGTGTTTACCTAGAAGTAACCTATTCACTCTTGACTTAAAGATTCCTGGGTTGTAGCCATCCAATCCTCAGCTCTTAATACCACAATATGCAATATGCTTACCTATTAATTGTAATTTAGAAATATTGTAAAGTCAATAGGTACTTTTTTTAAAGGGTAACCATGAAGTTTCTTGCCGGTTCTTCTTCATAGCTTACGACCAAATGGAACCATGCACTACTTTCTGTCGTTTTGTAATTGCCCATGTAAGCCTCTGTGAAATAAAAACATTTTGAATTTTGATGTACTTTTTTTAATTATAATGATATCGTATTTGTCTTGCGTAATAGTGTACCATTATTATCTTCATCATCATTTCAGCCGAAAGACGTCCAAGTTGAACATAGCCTCCCCCAAGCGTCGCCACAACGACCGATCCTGTGCGTCTCGCATCCACCGCATTCCCGCAACCCGACGCTCAGCAGGTCGTCGGTCCACCTTGCGGGAAGACTTCCAACGCTGCTTTTTTCGGTGCGCGACTCTAGAACTTTTCGGCCCCATCGACCATCCGTTCTACGAGCAATGTGTCCTGCCTGCACTGTCACTTTAGTTTGGCGATTCTTCAGGCTATGTCAGTGACCTTGGTTCTCCTGCGGATATCATTATTCCTGATGCGATCACGCAAGGAAACTCCGAGCAGAGCCCTTTCCATTGCCCTATGGGGGACTGTAAACCTTCTGATGAGGCCTATTGTAAGCGACCATGTTTCAGTGCCATATGTCATCACAAGCAACACGCACTGGTCCTAGACTTACCATACCTCACAAAACTATATACACTTAGATAGGACCCGTAGGACAAATGACCGCCAACCCTGAATACCAACCCAGATTTTCACAGACATCTCTCGCTAATAATAACAATAAAAATCCAGTTCCTTTGTTTGTTTATATTCAGTACTTAGCCAGGATGAATGGTGCTGTCTAGATTTTTACCTAGGCAAGAAGTATATACTGGATTTGATAGACTTATTATACAGTACACGGGTCATTATTTGGAAACAAAAGAAACCTGTTATTATTAACAATATTTTTATTCGTCTATGCCGTCGAGTCACAAAATAGATAAGTACAGAAGTCAATCTTATGTACCATGTACTTCACTTTTCATACCTGCTCTCGGCGGGAGCGCTAGGGTCGGCGCCGCCGCTCTGCCACACGCGCTTGTCGACTGCACGGGCGGCTGTTTCCTATCTTAACTGCAGCTTATACTACAATAAATACCTAATACAAATTGTAAAAATATTACATGCTCTAACCTAACCTAACTGTTCTGTGTTAAGTTACAACGAAGCATCAAAATACAAGAAAATGCCTGCTTAACTCTCTGGAACAATTAGTAGCTCAAAAAACGATCATTCATCATTTAATATTGAATTGAAACAACCGCCCACTGAACAGTTATAATAACTATTTTTTGTTGCTCCATAAATGCACAAAAAGATCACAGGCAGTCTCAAGCGAATGGCACTCGCGCTCGCACTAGTCTTAAACGGTCCGAGATGTCGTGCCCTTGAGCGGTATCTAAGTGTGCGTTGCTCGAGTTCGCTTTGTATCTAGATTGACTTCTGAATCTATCTTTTTTGTGGCCGAGTTCAGTGGCTTAATTTATTTGTGTATTATATTGTCTGGATATTTTAAGGATTCCTTGTACGTTGTTTAGTCTTTGGGCCAATGTCCTTGTTTATTTTAATGGCAATAATAGTGAAGTGGCTTGTGATCGGAGCGTTAACCTCATCAACGTGATTGTTTCTGTAGTTGCTTATTTAGATTGTTTGATCTTGAAAAGCTAGTCTGAATGGCAATATGTTTTGATTCTGCACCACCTTAAGGTCGACTGGTAGAAACTGCCTAAGGCATTAAGTCTGCCTTTGTACAAGGCTTATTACTGGTGCATAAAGTTTTAATAAATAAATACAATGAGAAGATTGCTTGTCTTCCTTACTCGGCATCTTAGCTATACCCTTTGCGGTGATTTTTTCGAACAATCCTATAGTCTTGGCAGGCATCAGCTTTTATTTAAGGTGGTAGATTATCTAATAACTTGTCTCGCTCTGGATGGAACAAAAAAAAGTATTTGAGTTTTACTGCTGTGTTCTTTCAGTTAGTTGCCATTTAGGACGCCTTCAAATCTACAGCAAAGGGCCGCACGGCGACAGCGCGATTCCAGTGCTTGCGCTGCGCTGCTTTGTTATTCCATTTAACAAAAGACGCCCGACTGCAGCGCTACACCCGAGCTGCAGCCGTGCATCAGTTGAACAACATTATATGATCGAACCTAGAGGTTGCAGCGCAGCGCCAGCGCTGCAGCCGCTATGCTACCATACGGCACTTTACGGCTATTTTGAAGGACCTAGTAACGGTCGCAGGAATCCGATGGATATAAGAGGCATAGGACCCGGTCGTTGTGGCAGCCCTTAAGAGAGGCTTATGTCCAACAACGGATTTCGGCTGAAATGAGTATGATGGTGATGATTATGGACGCGCATATGTTCGACCGAATCGGAAGACGCACTGTTGGAAGGCCTCCTACAAGATGGACCGACAGACTGGTGAGAGTCGCAGGAATCAGAGACTTGGTGTGGACTGATTTAGACGTGAGCGAAGACGCATCAGCGAGGCCCTTTTCTTTTATAAATTTGAAAACGAGACAGCGACTGTCGCAACCCAGTGTTCGACTACAGCGACGCTTACCATAAGGTGAAATAGTGGTCAAACGCGAGCCTATCAATTATAAAACAAAATCCTCGTTGATAAAGAGCCCTCGCACATGCGAGGCCCCTTTTGGAATTCGCCCACGCCTAGCTATGCTACTGGCAGGAATCCATCGCACGACTTGGTGACGGTCCCGGGAATCCGATGGATCTGAGGTGCACAGAACCGGTTATTGAAGCGACATTTGTGGAGACCTATTTCCAAAAGTGAAGTCAAAGTCTAAAGTGATGATAATGATATGGAGCGCATGTTTGCCTGAGGTCCAGAATCCAGGTATTGTATATCTGGAGAAAGATTTTCTGGTTTCTGTTAAAGATCATAAACATACCGTAACTGCAGATTGCTAATGAGAAACTTTAATGTTATTTTCGCGCCACGCTGCCTTTTACATAACATGTGAAACTGAGGAAACCACCGAACAAAACGCAGGAACACATTCATATATCAAACTAAGGCTCCCGTCAAATTGTGAACGAAGATTTAGACTCGCGAGCATTTCTCGTGGGCCTTGACAGATTCCCTGATTAAGTACGCATGTTACCAAACTTTAAGTTTACTTTGGCATACATTGGTTACGATATTATGTAACATAACACACACACACACTAATTTATGTATGTGATCAGTACGTGAGTGATGTCTCTAATTGCGGCCATTACGTGACTGCATTTGTTAACTTAGGTCTATAGGTAAAACAATTGTGTATATTAATAATAGAAGATGCAACGCGAAAAAAGATAGATAACGCCTGAAAACAGTTGCCATTATGTAATTCCGACATTTAGTTGAATATTTCGCAAAATCTGTTCCAGTAAATACGTGATTTTTGAAAACATTTTAAGTCTTTGGAAAAAAAATCTGAATCTAGATTAAATGTGCAAGATTTTTATAGATTTTTTTAATTTATGAGTACATAATGAAGGGCCTAAGTTCGCGCAAAATAGCAGATTTTTTTTTTGGTTATTTGAGTTCTTTACTGTATTAGTTTTACAAATATGTAAGTTTGGATTCCAATAAAAACCTAGATGATAATATCCATTATAGTGTTTCCAAAATATGAAAACAAAGATGTGTAGGTATTATCGACAAAATCAGAGCAGTTGTATGGAAATATATCAACAAAGACAATAAATGCGACTTAAGAACTGGCCGCTCTTAGGCCAGTTCTTAAGTCGGATTTATTGTCTTTTGATCCATTAAACCTCGGAGTCTGGATAAATTATAATTATAACCGCCAGGAATATTAAAATTAAAAAATTATAAAAATAGGATGACTGATAAATCGAAGTTGTTTTTTAAGGAATTTTGAATCATTCGAAATTCTTATTTGTGACTATCGCCATGTCGGTATAAAGTTTTAAGTATTTATATAGTGTACCCCGCTTCAAGCTGTAACGACCGATCCGTATTGTGCTCTGTAGGCTCAGCCTAAGCATGTCAAAGGACCATTCTGCCACTGTAATCAATATCAATAAATTGTAAACGTCCAGCGGCCAACATCGATCGTTATTAAACGGTCGATCAATCAAATCTAATTTCTATAGTATGGAATAATGGACGACACACGTTCCTCAGAGATATTGCTCTAAACACTACATGCTGTTTACTACAATCTCTAAAAATGTAAATTCTTGCCCTGGCTTTCGAAGTAAAGTGTCGTAACTCGTAGTTTTGTTTGAAAAAACAATACATTGCTGGTAGAATCTTCATGGACGTTCTTGATAGACCCCACTGTTCCCCAGTGGGGTCTATCAGATCTTCAGGTTAAATACTTCAGTATGTTCTTTATATTTGACCGAAGTTTCCACTGCTGGGACTCAGGCCTCCTCTCTAGGAAAGGATGCAAAGAAGGAGGCCGTAATCCACCACGCAGGCCCAGTGCGGATGTCACAAATTTTTTAGAATTTTTGTTCAAGAAAATGCCGGTTATCTTACGAAGTTTTCTTTCACACTTTTGAGTTGTGGTGATAAAATATATTATGTACACAAAGTGAAATGCCTGCCTGAGCTTGAACCCATGACTTACAACTTGTGAGTACAGCCGAACCACCACTGCTCTTTTGACCAAAGACCGGAAAGAAAACCTTGACACGCTTAAGTCTGTGTTTCCTGATAACTGCAACCTAGGGGCCTTTAAGTCAAGAACGAATAGGTACCTTCGCAAGAGGTCTCCATCGTTGACCACATCATCGCTTACCATGACATAGTGGTCAACCGTTATCAAAAATTAAAAAATATATATATTTATATCTTTCTTTCTTATCTCCACAATCATGCTCATATGGTTTCAGCTAAATATTTATTTCATCATAGAATATATTTTGGTAAATATCATCATCATTTCAGCCGAAAGACGATCAGTTTTGGACATGGGCTTCCCCAAACGTCGCCATAACGACCGCTCCGGTGCGTCTCGCATCTATCGGATTTCCGCGACCCTCACCAGGTCCTCGGCCCACCTTGACAAATACTCATATAGTAAACCAGACATACATGCCCGAATTGGTAATGTGCTCCACTTACAAACCTAAGACACACATAAATTTGGTGCTTATTTGAGCCGATCTGCACCCCTAGCCAAGTTACAATCGTATCGTTCGCGCTAAACGCCTCGAGTAGGCCACGCTTCCGATTCTTTTGTTCTGACCACGTGACCTACCAACTTATCGTTTTCTGCAATTACTTACTCCGAGGCGTTACCGACTGAAGATCGGAATTTGATAAGAAACGGTTGTAACTTGTCTAGGGGGGCTGGTTAGTTTATAAGTATGACGGCGATGGAATTTAAATGCGTTTCTTAGTTTTTCAAGTGGGGCATGTTATGTTACCGACTGGGACACGTATGGCTGGTGTACCCTATAACATTTAGTAAATTTCGACTAGCCTGTTGGTCTAGTCAAAATTTACGCCTCTCTCTTCGGTCTACCACCACTATATCAGGCTTATTGGCTACAATAGTCCTGTCAGTGATGATGGACCGATCCCAGTACAGCGTGATATCGCCATTATCGAGAACTGGGTCGGGCACATACCTGTTGTATGGCATCTCCGATATTATGAATTATTATTATATTATATATTATTTTAAATGCCCAAATTACTTTACAAACCTTTCATACACGTAAGACATATTCACATAAAACATAGCTCACACCGATTACATTCGCCATTTGTGTAACAACTCGAGTGTTTCCACCCTCATTTTTGAATTGTGCGAGTAAGTGCCAGTCTGTCCCTCCCCTCCCTCCCTTCACTCCGAGTTCACTCAGTGCAAAGAGGAACATAAATCTTGGACGGTGCACAGATACATTTGTGTTTCAAGTTGTTTCTAAACAGACAAGGTTGAAGTTTAGAGAGATTTCATGGCGAAATACTTGTTATTTTCTAACTATATAATAAGTGGAATATGTGCTGTTTAATTCATTTATTTATTTATTAAAACTTTATGCACTAATAAGAAACACTGTACAAAGGCGGACTTAATGCCTTAAGCAGTTTCTAGCGGTCGACCTTAGGGTGGTGCAGAAATATAACATGGTAGGTGCAACATCATGGTAATCTAGATTACAAATACAATAATAAATATATACTTAGATACATACATACAAATTAACAATGTTATTACGAAAAACGAAGCCAACAAATCAACACTGTGATGATTACACCAACTTCCTGCGAATTTATTCACGTGCCTTCACCTTAAAAGTGAACCGACTGGAAACCGTCCTGATGTTCAGAGGGAGCGCATTCCAAAGGGAGATCGCCTGGATAAAGAAGGAGGACAGGATAAACGGAAGGAAAGAGGAAAGGATAATTTATATTAATACAGCAGACCTACCCAAATTACGACCGTTTCGTGTCGAATCTCTTTCTACTATCGATAACACCTTAGCGTAAGTACCATTTAGGTATACCATAAAACTAAAGGATGTAGCGATAAACATTGTAGAAACGATTACATTTTATTCTCGATGTAAACTTGACTACGAATTTTATTGAAATGATGTCATTCTCATACATTTGATTGGTTTTGATTGTAGATTATCAACTTGGCTAAGCCAAGTACAGAAGAATGATTTTTTTGTTTTGTAATAAACTGGCAAGGGAGAGGGAGATCTGGGTTATTTAGCAGAGTGGACATATCAACAAACACTGTACAGCTTGTATCACAAGCGTATATTTTTACTGACAGTAACACAATCAAAGACATTAAATATATTAAATCTCTGAACACAATCAACAAGTACCCTAGCAACGCCTGAGTGTGTTACATAATTCCGAAAAGTGTAACATCGAATAACACGTCCCCGTATGTTTACTAATCCGAAACACTTAACAACGAATGCACGTTACCACGAAAAACTTAACGCCGTAGCCATGCGATCTCGAATTACATGATTCAGAAAACTGTAATATTGAATAACACGTCCCCTTATGATTACTAATAGGAAACTCTTCACAACGAATGCACGCTGCTACGAAAAATCTAACGCCACAGTCATCACACATAACGACAACGTAACGTCAACGTTCTTTTCACAAAATAACATAACAAGGAATACGTTCCTTACATATACATACATATTACTTCACATATATTCGGCATACATTTCGATGTCGTAAAGACAACACAAAGATCTTTAGAAACGTCTGATTGAACATAAAAAGGCTCTCAATACCACCTTGTAAGTGGCGTTATACCTTCCACCAGCGATATCGCCCATGTGGTTTTTTTTTATTATTTTTATTTTTTTGGAATAACAAAACAATTACATTATAGAAAATAACATTAACAAAACTATGCAATCAACAGCGTTTATTAGCAACAATCATAAATATATATAGATATAAATCACGCGTTTGATTGAGAATTGACATTAATTAGATTTATTTATAATATATTTTTTTCTTGTTTTTTATTTTAAATGTTTTATTTAGTACTTCCTTATTGTAAATTACTAACTGCTGCCATTAGCTTCGCTTGCGTGAAAGTAAAAAATTGTGCTAAGGGAACAAACTCCCCTGCCATAAAAATGTCTCAATAATCGAAGTAGAAACAGCTTATAGCTCTTGGTGCCTAGAGCACCAAGGTACAAAATAGATAGGTACAGAAGTCAATCTCATGTATTTACTTCAGTTTTCATACTTACGCTCGCCAGTCGCGCTAGGGTTACCGTGCCATCGTTGAGCATAACGCATCAGATTGGACAGACCCTTAGGAACGATAGGTTTTGCTGTCAGTTTTGCACAGTCAAATATTTTGACTGATGAAAAACCTACCGTGTAATGAGATGACTGACGTTGGTATGACGAAAAACGTATGGTGATAAAATTCCGTCATTCAACCATCATTCATGATTAATGGTTTTGATTGACGCTTGCATAACCGTGTAATAGATGCCTTACATTTTCACATTCCTACAGCCACAGAACAGAGCGCTAACAGGAAGGTTCTACATATAGCTAAGCCCTCGGGAAACCACCGAAATGCTTCCCCAAACTGCATAGTGACGTCACATGTCAGTAAAAAGACAGATATTAGAAAAATGCCGGCTTAAACTGTAGACTTGTGACTAGGGACAAGTGGCATAAGAAATGTTCGCACAAGGAAGAATTTTCCTCAACATTTCTAAGGTAACTTGTGTAATTGCTTGAGACCTTACAACTGTAATGTGTTCCGTACCTAATATTACCTCCTGTACCTATTGCTAGTTTTTTTTTTTGGTGGGAAAATCATCTTATGTCAAATCCCGCTCTTGGGAGAAGCGCGAAATAGTGTCAGACTTTTACTGACTAAAAACCCACTCCTGTTCCTTCTTTGCCTTCGTCCCAGGGCCCCGTGCCTCACTTTCACACTACCCGTGGCCCCAGTAGGCTTCGACCCTGTTGGGCCCCTACGATTTGCTGACATCTCCCTGAGGCACGCGTGGAACAATACGCGTCGTCGACGACTTGGGCTCGGTCCGAACGGTTACCGGACGATCGGACGGCGAGCCACCCATTGCTCGCCGTCCGCAAGCCCGCGCCTTCGGTGGACCTATTGCTAGTACTAACTTTGCCAGTATTACGGGATGGTTCAAAAAAGTTACCGTGGACATCTATCTACACTAATATTATAAAGAGGTAAAGTTTGATTTTCTTTGTTTGTAGGAGGTAATCTCTAAAATCACTGGTCCGATTGCTAAAAAATTTTCACCAATAAAAAGCTGCTTTATTCCTGAGGCTATATTTTATATACGCGGGTGAAACCGCGGGCAAAAGCTAGTATAATATATTGCCAAGGAATATCGTGTTACCCAGTTACTGGGTTGTGAAGGTCAGATAGCCAGTAGCACCATGTAAAATACTGGTATTCAGCTGCAACCGGTAAGACAGGCTGGAATTTTGGAAAACGGACTCAGTCATTCAATCTGGATTGATCGAGTTAATTTTCCAACATTTAATCCGAAAAATTATAGTATAATTAAGATGGGATTCTGGTACTCATACCATTTAAGAGCGACCAACCCGACTTACTACACGTCTTTCACGATTATGACGTTATTACACGTCTTCCTCTAGATGTTTTGAAAACACAGATATCTGTGTGGATAATATTATCTAGGTTTCTATTGGAATTTGTGTAAAACCAATCCGTAAAGGTCTATGAAAATCTGCTATTTTGGCCTTTCAAAACGTAACAATAGAAATCTTGCACATTTCATCGAGATTCTTAATGACGAAATTGTTTTTCTAAAACCTTTCATAGTTTAAAAAAAAAACACGTAGTTCCTGGAATAAGTTTTGTGAAATATTAGAGTGAGTGATGGAATTAATGCCACCAGAGCGTTCACGTCTTTTTTTCTTTTTCGAATTGCCCCTTTATCAAAAATTGCGTTAGATGAAACCACAAATTTTTGAACCAAGCTCATGTTGATGAAAGACAGCTCGGAAAGGGCCGTCTTAGTGATATATAATTTGATTTAGAGAATGGTTAGACGTTGGTAGGGGGTAGTTTTCATTTTCAAGATATGTAATTAGTACCTGCATAATTGCAATAAATAATTTCAATTTTTTTTTTTGTAATTGTTCCTGCTGTAATTGTATTAGTTTGAAACGCCATTCCAGAACCTTTCGGACCCAACGGCCATACGTTCTGCGAGCAATGTGCCCTGCCCATTACCACTTAAGTTTGGCGATTTTTCGTACTATGTCGGTGACCTTGGTTCTCATGCGGATATCCTCATTCCTGATTCGATCACGCAAGGAAAATCCGAGCATAGCCCTTTCCATTGCCCTTTGGGTGACTTTAAGTCTTCTAATGAGGCGCATTGTAAGCGACCACGTTTCAGAGTCATTATGTCATCACTGGCAACACGCACTGGTCATGGACTTTCGGCTTGATTCACAATATTATATATATATATATATATATTTTATTCTTGAAACGTCTACGGGCAATTTTGGTACTACAAACAATTTATTAACACTAAATCTGTGGTCATGTCCTAGGGTCTTTTGTGAAAAGTTAATAACCTAACTACTTAGATGAAAGGTTTAAATATTATTTAGTTTTAAATTTGTTTTTCTTTCTAACAACATTCTATTTAAAATTCTATCATCATTATCTGGATAATGATACCTATTAGTAAAACTAATTTAAGAAAAGGTATTATTACGTTGCAACTCTAATCTAACTTAATTGAACTATATTTGAAATTAGTAAAGGAGATCGCTTTTAGTAATGTACGATAGTTATTTACATTTAAATAAGTGGGCTTTTATGGGATCATTTTCTAAAAAACATAATGTAAATTAAAGAAACTTGTATTTAAGGAAGTTACTAACCAATTCTCGGCCTTAGTAGACGCATGCTTGCAGACGGGTAACTCACCGTCCCACCGTCCAGTAAGGACCTAGCCCGAGGCGACGGCGCGTTTTCTTTTAAGGTCTAAAATCACCCAATGATTTCTCTCGATCTAGGGCGGAGTGCGAAGCTGTATCAGACTTTTACTGACTAAAATCACACCTATGTTTCTTCTTTGCGCAGCGTTCCAGAACCACGGGTTTCCCTTTCGGTTGACTAACACCCATGGCCCCAGTAAGCTTCGGCCCTGCTGGGCCCCTACGATTTTACTGATATCTCTTTGAGGCGTGCGTGGAACACTACGCACCGTCGACGACTTGCGCGCGCCTCAAGGAGATGTCAGCAAATCGTAGGGGCCCAGCAAGGTCTAAGCCTACTGGGGCCACGGATAGTTTGAAAATGAAACCCGGGGCCCTGGGACGGAGGCAAAGAAGGAACAGGTGTGGGGTTTAAGTCAGTAAAAGTCTGACACTATCATTAAACATTAAAATAAAATCTTTAGTTTTCTAAAAATTCAACTTAGCTATTTGAAATCCTGTAAAGAATAAAAGGAAACTAATGTCGAAATTACATTTTCTTTTTCCCGTTTAGCACTAATTCGGGAAAAGATAAAGCTCCACTTATAGGGTCCCATAATTTGTGACGAACGTTCCGTACATCCTATAACGCGGTATATAAGACAGCCCCGTTAATATTAATAAGGAAGGCCGAGGTCCATCTGTCCGGAGTTCCGGTAGGAAGCCGGTGAGGATATTATGTCTTATCTTGTTATGTTGGGTAGTTGAAGGTAAAAAAATAAAGAGAGAATAATATAAGAGTCCGAAAAATAAGTCAAGATAGAATAAATGTTGATCTTTGCAAATCTAATCTTTACAATGACGATGAAACTAAAAAAAAAATTATAATAAAAAAGCACTACGCGTGGCCGTAGTTGTCACCTGTAGTTGCGAGAAAAGGGATGAAGCTGTACACCATATAGCTCCATCCTTTTAAGAGTTCAGTTTAGGTTGTAAAATGAGCTCGTGGTAGGGCCTCAGATGTCTAAAGAGACTTTTTTATTTTATTTGATATAAACCAGTGCTTGACTGCGATCCCACCTGATGTTAAGTAGTGATGCTATCATTGATGGTGAGGCGCAGTTTATTAAGAGCCTATTCACTCTTGCCTTGAAGGCACCTAAATTATAGTTGGACGGGAAGACCGCAGCAGGCAAATTGTTCCAGTCCTTCGATGTACGCGGTATAAACGATAAAGCGAAACGCTTAGTCCGGACCGTTAAAGTTTCAACAACGTAAGGGTGGGTACTCGCCGTACGTCGAGATGGCGGAATCAAGTCATGCAATTCCCGCGCACACTCTCCAAAATGCAACCTGTAAAATACCGATAAGCTGGCTACCCTGCGCCTGTGCTCGAGGCTTTGTAGATTGGACTAAACCAAATCTGAAACCCCAATTAGCCTCTTCGCACGCCTTTCCACTGAGTTAAAAGCTGTTGCAAAATATAAGACAAATGTAGATAATTCTGCCAACAGATTACGTATTTCGTAAAACCTTTATTGCGCGGTACATGGGCAATATTATATTGATGCTTAATTGGCAATATTTGTCCAAAATGTTGGCCGTTCGATCAAATGTTTGTCTCGTTTTTGGCCAAAGTTAATATTTTGTGTTAGAGTATTGGTTGCGGCAACTGGCCTGTTTGCTTTGCACAAATGTTTGTGTATGTTTTTGGCTATTTCGGTAACTGAAAATGTTATGTAAGGTACATATTGTAAATTTTTTATCACGATACATTTTTTTTGTTGCTTTTACATCGATCAAAAACTTGGTTTTTCGCCCGCGTGAAATAGTTCTTCAAACAAATTTTAGACCCCATTTCATCGCCTTAGGGGCTGAATTTCGAAAAATCCTCTCTTAGTGCTCACCTACGTCATAAAAGGAAGCCTTATGCAAAATTTCACGCTCCTAGCCCCAGTAGTTTTGGCTGTGCGTTGATATGTCAGTCAGTCAGTTTCTCCTTTTATATATATAGATAATAAGAAAAGAATAATTTATTATTACAGAAGATACATTTATATAAGTTTATTTCCTGGAACTCACACTAGGATTCCCTGTGACGTGAGATCGAGGTCAGGTGCATGTTCCTTAAACTAACTTAATTTTAAGAAGGAATACAATACAACAATGGTTACCGAATGTCTGTGTATAACAATGACTATACAACCACCACCAGTGGTTAATTTATCTTTGGTGTATAATGATGTTCATTAAAAAAAGTGTTTGGAATTCAAAAGTCAAAAAAAGTCAAAAGTCAAAAGTTTTTATTTCACATAGGCCTACATGGGCACTTATAAAACGTCAGAAGCTAGTGCATGGTTCCAAATTGGTCGTTTCATATGGAGAAGAACCGGCAAGAAACTCCATGGTTACTCTTTTAAAAAAGTGATTGTTTACAAAATTTTCATATTACAGTATTAATAGACATTATGTAAGAACAGTGTAGACCAGTCGATATTTTACCCAAAAGCACAATAAAAATAATCATATTAAAAAAAAGTGAGTCGTAATAGGAAGTAACCTAAGAATTCGCGAAGTCCACAGTGTCTGTCTGCTCCTCACGTTGAAGCAAGACCCTTGGCCGCAGGGCGTGGTGTTCCGTCGCTTCCGCGGACAGGTGCCACAGAACAGCACGAAGTGAACTTAGTGCAATGTAAAGTTTTTTTTTTTTTTTTATAATATTCCTCAACTATCACACAACGCCGTCTAGTCCCAAGCTAAGCAGAGCTTGTGTTATGAGTACTAGACAACTGATAAACATACTTATATATTTTTTAATACATACATATTATAGATAAGTGTTACTAACATATTCCTAAGTCTTATTTACTAACGATAACTTGTATTTACTCTGTATTTGTGTCAGTCTGTAAGGTATGTATCTATGGGCCAAGATGTCTGAAAACAAATTATTTATTATTATTATTTTCGAGTGTGTTGAAAAACATCGTTTTCATACACGTGGATTGCCCACGTGTATCAGAACTATTGCAGTTTCTCAGCTCGAAAATAGAAAATATTTGCCATCATCGTATATATGTGCATCGTGTACTAATTTTTCTTTTTTGCCTTGCCTGTACAGCGTGTAAAAAAATGAAGATGGTGAAAACATCAACAGGTTTTATAGCATCTAGAAAGAACATATTATTCGTTCAGCTTGCCATAAAAGTGAAGCTGGTAGAATCAGTAGGAGGAAATAACTATGTATGATTCTCATAGGGCTTGCTCAAGGCACTGCATTAAGAAACGTTTAGATCCTAGGAACATGACTAGGAACATGAATTTGTCATATAAGTATCTTTTTACTGCAGTTAAGATAGACGAATGCTGATAAAATTACACTATAGCTATATAATACGTATGTACGCATGTATTGGCCCACGTGAATGTAAGTTTCACAAGACAAACTTTCGACTCCCGATTCTTCCCCTTAGGGTGTGAATTTTGGAAAATTCTTTCTTATTCTATATACCTATATGTTACCAGCAATCTGTATAATCCAGGTTTTCTATACAATAACTAGGCAATGTATAGAATATCTGGGGCGTGCGTCCAGTCAATGTATGAAATAATATGGATATTATTGTCCAATACATACTTTACTTAAGTAATGTATACAATTCCTAAAGATTGTATAGTGTACCTGCCTTTAGACTATGTCATGTAATGTTTATTTTTTCCCGGGAGTTTGTTCCTTAGGATGATTTTCTGCGTTGACGCGGGTAAAGCCGGTAACAGAAGCTTCTTTTACTTTTTTTTTTAATAGAATAAAAAAATTAAAAACGAAAATTTTATTTTTTTTTCTTTTTAGCTGGATAATTAGGTAGATAGGTGGGTAGGTAAAAATATCATTAATGTAAATCAAAGGTTGGGTTACAGTGCAGTCTCTACAAAACGATGTTGACCAAAAATCTAAAATAGCAAATTAATTTCAAATCCAAAATCGAAAATTCAAAATCAAATACAACTTTTTTTTTAATCTTTATTGAGGAGCTTTGTCACAATATTGACTACTTTTCTCGCGGCTTCGCCCGCGTACATAAAATATAGCCTATGTCTCAGGAATAAAACAGCTTTCTATCGGTGAAAAAATGTTCGCAATTGGACCAGTACTTTTTTTTACTTTCAGAGATTACCTCCTACAAACAAACAAAAACAAACTTTCCCTTTTCTATTTTAAGTTCCACCATCGGACTACCAAACGTACGGCGATACGCCACCGGTACATGGTGGACATCCCACCTATACGCACAAAACGTTTTGTAAACACATTCATTGTACGTATAGCTAAGGAGTGAATTTCCTTGCCGGAATCTGTGTTTCCTGATGGCTACAACCCGGGAATCTTTAAGTCAAGAGTGAATAGGTTACTTCTAGGTAAGCGCGCTCCAACGTCGACCGCATCATCACTTTCCATCAGGTGAGATAGCTGTCAAGCGCGAACCTATCAAGAATAAAAAAAATATATATAATATTGTGTCTCAAGACGAAAGTCTATGACCAGTGCGTGTTGCCAGTGATGACATATGGTTCCGAAACGTGGTCGCTCACAACGGGCCTCATCAGAAGGCTCAAAGTTACCCAAAGGGCAATGGAAAGGGCTATGCTCGAAGTTGCCTTGCGTGATCGAATCAGAAATGAAGATTTCCGCAAGAGAACCAAGGTTGCCGACATAGCACGGATAATCGCCAAACTTTAGTGGCAATGGGCAAGGCACATTGCTCGCAGAACAGATGGCCATTGGGGCCGAAAGGTTCTGGAGTGGCGACCGCGTACTGGAAGACGCAGTGTTGGAAGCTCCCTACAAGGTGGACCGATGACCTGGTAAAGGTTGCGCGAATCCGATGGATGCAAGACGTACAAGGCCGTTCATTGTGGTGGCATTTGGGGGAGGCCTATGTCCAGCAGTGAACGTCTATCGGCTGAAATGATAATGATGATGATGATATATAATATTAGTGTAGAAGATGTCACTCCATCATAGCCAAACCGTGACTTTTTTAAATATCAGTCGTGTCAGTGAGAAAGAGGGTTGGAGCTCTACACTCTATATAGCTCCCTCTCGGTTCAGTTAGTTCGTATAATGGATCGCGTTAAGAGGTCGTGGTAGCGCTGGACTTGGATACAATTGCAATGTGAAGTGTTACTAACATATTCCTAAGTCTTATTTACTAACGATAACTTGTATTTACTCTGTATTTGTGTCAGTCTGTAAGGTATGTATCTATGGGCCAAGATGTCTGAAAACAAATTATTTATTATTATTATTTTCGAGTGTGTTGAAAAACATCGTTTTCATACACGTGGATTGCCCACGTGTATCAAAATTATTACAGTTTCTCAGCTCAAAAATGGAAAATATTTGCCATCATCGTATATATGTGCATCGTGTACTAATTTTTCTATTTTGATTTGCCTGTACAGCATGTAAAGAAATGAAGATGGTGAAAACATCAACAGGTTTTATAGCATCTAGAAAGAACATATATTCGTTCAGCTTGCCATAAAAGTGAAACTGCTGGAAGCAGTAGGAGGAAATGATAATGATGATGATGATATATAATATTAGTGTAGAAGATGTCACTCCATCATAGTCAAACCGTGACTTGTTAAAATATCAGTCGTGTGAGCGAGAAAACTCTGGAACTCTACACTCTATATAGCTCCATCCCGGTTCAGTTACTTCGTATAATGGATCGCGTTAAGAGGTCGTGGTAGCGCTGGACTTGGATACAATTTACAGTTACACTATCTAATGGGTTGTTAATTATGTTTCAGCTATAATTTAAGAGCGACAATCATAAATCTAGATATAATGTGAAATTCTGCAATTGTTTACCACAACGTAATTAGCATAGATACCGAAATTTCAAACTGCGAATAACGTGAAGTTCAGATTTTTGAAACTTGATATTTGACACATCCCTCGCACGCTTTCTGTAAATAAAACAGTTTTAACTTTTATATTTTACACCCTCTTTCACTAAAGAACTTTAGTTTTTCATTTTTTTTTTGGATTTGATATAATAAAAAAAAAATACGTATACCTTTCATTTTTCTTTAAGAGACTAAAATATAAATATATTATTAAATTATTTATTTAAGTATTTTTAAAGAAAACCAAAAAAAAGGGAAAGTTATGCCTAAAAGGAACACTGAGTCATATGACAAAAACTTGATTAAGAAAATGGCCTTATAAAAAATGGAAAGTTTTAAAACAATTCTTAGACCTCATGAACCCGTAGGGGCCCAGCAGGGTCGTAGCCTTGGAGCCGCATCTCATTTGGGGCCGCTTCTATTTCTCATCTTTATCAATGATATTACCATGCATATGCGACATGTAAGCATGTACCTACCGGAAAGCTCAGCGTTGGAAGGCCTCCCACAAGGTGGACCGACGACCTGGTAGGAGTCGCGGGAGTGCGGTGGATGCGAGACGCACAGGATCGGTCGTTGTGGCGACGCTTGGGGGAGGCCTATGTCCAAAAGAAAAAAAAAAAAAAAAAAAAAAAAACAGTGGACTTGTAGAATGATGATGATGATGTACGAAATTGTAGAGTTTCCCATTTTGCTGACGATCTGAAAATATACAGTCATTAACTCCCGAATTGACGCTGACCTGGTTCAAGCTAACTTAAAACAGTGTTCAGCATTGGTGTAACGTTAACAGAATGAATCTAAACGCTGAACAATGTCATCATATAAGTTTTACAAGAAAAAAGACACCTGTTAATACAAAGTATGATTTTGGTGGCGTAACAGTACAGCAAGTTCATGAAATTCGAGATCTAGGTGTGATCCTAGATAGTAAGGCGAAGTTTACTTCACATTTTTATAAGGTAGTGAAAAGAGCCGCCCAGATACTTGAATTTTTGAAGCGCAACTCCAGAGACTTTGAACACCAGAACACCAAAGTACCACTCACTGATTAATCACGATATCTCAGAAACTATAACATTTACAAACTTAAAATTTGGCAGGTAGGTTCCTTATAGAGTGTAGACATCCGCTAAGAACGGATTTTACGAAACTCATCCCTTAAGGGGGTAAAACGGGGGTTGGAAGTTTGTATGGAAATTATTTTTATATGGACGAAGCCGCTGGCAGAAGGTAGTATTATATAATGCTTTGGTGCGCAGTAACCTTGGGTATGCGAGCAATGTATGGAATCCTTTTTACGCAATCCACTCGCAACGTGTGGAAAGCATAGGTACAACGTGCCTTCACGAGACGTCCTGCCTTCTCTACAAAAAGTTTTTCATGCAGACCTTTCCAGAACCAGATCCTTCACGAGCGAAGACGTCTCCTGGATTTATGTTTCCTTTATAAAACCATAAATGGAAATATTCACTGTAGTTGTCTTTTACAAAGAATTTCACACAGACAGACAGACCGACAGACAGATGGACCACAAAGTGATCCAATAAGGGTTCCGCTTTTTCCTTTTGAGGAACCCTAAAAAGACCTCAAAAACTACTTACAACTATTTTTCAAATCTCACTTATTCAAATTACTCAAATAAAAACCAAACTTTGACTTGCGACAGGTAACTCCATCTAGTTAGAATTTTTAGCAATATTTGGGTTTATAAATCAAGGAGCAGTGGTGGCCGAGTCATAATGGTCTCGACTTACGAGTTGTAGGTTGCAAGTTCAAACCCAGCCAGACGCATTACTTTGTGTAATTTATTTCATCACCACTGCTCTCAAAACGGTGAAGGAAAACATCGTGAGGAAACCGGTATGTCCTCGAACCTTATTCGAAGACATGTGACATCCACCAACCCGCACTGTGCCCGCGTGGTCGGTTACGGCCCAATCCCTCTCCTAGAGAGGAGGCCTGAGTCCCAACAGTGGGGGAACATTATAAAGCCGACTATGCTACGCTATGCGATGCTATAAATGAAGAGCGACTGTGCTCAACATTAAGAAATGAAACGTATGAAATAGGCGAGAGGTCAAAAGGAACTTCCTACTTTTAGGAAAACTTTTCACCACAGGATGTGGTTTTCCGACGCTTCTGCGGATAGGTCCCACAGAACAGCACGAAGTGAATTTAATACTACTTGAAGTGTTACTAACATAGTTTACTAACAATAAAGCTAGAACTACATTAGACCGCCGCACACGTGTAACACGCCTGATTTGTACGTAGAACGACGGCGCGTGGCGAAGCTCTACAAGTCTAGTTTCCATATAAAATGTATGGAAACCGACGCGCCCAGATTGGCTTGTATGGCACACGTGTGCGCAGTGTAGTTCTAGCATAAGTTGTATTTACAATAAATTAATAATTATATTTGTCTGTAAAGTATATCTATTTTGGGCCAAGACTCATGAAAAGGATAAGAAAAAAACTGAGCAAGTGCGAGTTGAACTCGCGCACGAAAGTTTCCGTAGATACCGTCCGTAGCAAATAACAGCAAAAAATAACGTTTGCTGTATGGAACACTGTTTTTAGTATTTGTTGCTATAGCGGCAATGGAAATACATCATCTGTGAAAATTTAAACTGTCTAGCTATCACGGGTCATGAGATATAGCCTGGTGACAGACGGTCAGACAGTCAGACAGACAGACAGACAGATGGTCAGCGGAGTCTTAGTAACAGAGTCCCGTTTTACCCTTTGCTTTTTTTACGGAACCCTAAAAAGGAACAGAATTTCTCTGTTACTGTTCGGGCGAATATAACAAACTTTGTCCAACGTCGGTGTAATAAGCAGCCACATATAAGTACAATAACCAACGTTCTTTCCAATTGGTAGCTGATGTAAAATGCATCGCCAATAGATGCCCGTTACCGACATTGCTTCGGAAAGGCTGCTGGAAGGTGGTCCTCTATAAGCTTGAGTACGTATGATATAAATAGATGCTATAAGCAGATTCTATAAAAAAATATTTTCCTTTCAGGCATTCTTTAAATCTCTTTAACATGATTTATACTATAATAATGAAAAAAAAAAAAATTATGATCAACTTGGCTGAGGGCCAAGTTACGATCGTTTCGTTTGCGTCGAACGCCTCGAGTACGAGTTCCACGTGGCTGACGTCATCTCAACGCTCAGTCACGTGGTCAGAACAAAAGAATCGGAGGCGTGGCCTACTCGAGGCGTTTGACGCAAATGGAACGATCGTAACTTGGCTGAGGGGCTGATCATAATTTTTTTTTTTCATTATTATAGTATAAATCATGTTAAAGAGATTTAAAGAATGCCTGAAAGGAAAATATTTTTTTATAGAATCTGCTGACAGCATCTATTTATATCATACGTACTCAAGCTTATAGAGGACCACCTTCCAGCAGCCTTTCCGAAGCAATGTCGGTAACGGGCATCTATTGGCGATGCATTTTACATCAGCTACCAATTGGAAAGAACGTTGGTTATTGTACTTATATGTGGCTGCTTATTACACCGACGTTGGACAAAGTTTGTTATATTCGCCCGAACAGTAACAGAGAAATTCTGTTCCTTTTTAGGGTTCCGTAAAAAAAGCAAAGGGTAAAACGGGACTCTGTTACTAAGACTCCGCTGACCATCTGTCTGTCTGTCTGTCTGTCTGTCTGACCGTCTGTCACCAGGCTATATCTCATGACCCGTGATAGCTAGACAGTTTAAATTTTCACAGATGATGTATTTCCATTGCCGCTATAGCAACAAATACTAAAAACAGTGTTCCATACAACAAACGTTATTTTTTGCTGTTATTTGCTACGGACGGTATCTACGGAAACTTTCGTGCGCGAGTTCAACTCGCACTTGGCCGGTATTTTTCTCATCGCATGTTTGGTAGTCGTCACTTATTGGACGCTTTAGGGAAAACGCCACCGTCGAAGTCGCGCGGCGGAGATGGCCTGGCTTGATGATGGATAGCTTGGCCATGGATGATGATCTGATCACGTTTGCAGGTCAGACTTGTCCAGAAACCGCGCTAGACATAAAGGCGGAAGGAAGAAAGGAAAGGAAAGGGGGTTTTTTTCTTTCTTTTCTTTCAGCATAACGTCACAAAAAAGGATAAGAAAAAAACTGAGCAAGTGCGAGTTGGACTCGCGCACTGAAGGTTCCGTACAAACTTACTTATGTTAAATTCCCGAATGGAGTTTTGAGTTTGATTTTTTTTTTTGTTATGTAACAACAATTTTACTGTTTTCAGAATTATTCCTATACCTGTGCTATAAGACCTTATTTTATGCCAAATTTCAGGATTCTGGGTAAATGGGAAATGCCCTATGAATTTTGATTCCCTTGCGAGTGTCGAAATATGCGTGTTTTGCGACTTAAATGGCCGATACTTTTTTTTCGTTAACTTATAAGTTTGATGTTTTTTACAGCTCCAAAAGATCGCAAGCCTGAGTATATGGTTTTAATTCCAACTCGATAACTCCACGCGTTCCCGAGATAAAGGGTCTTGACAGACAGACAAACCGACGGACAACCTTTTTCTTATCCTATAAGCCTTATAGGATAAGAAAAAGGAACTGGAAGGGCTTTTGAATTACGGAACCCTAAAACGATGGCAATGGATGTCAAGACTGAAGATATTTGTGGGATTTTTCAAAAGAGTTACCTTTGGTACACAGGTGGGGTACACTAACATTATAAAGAGGTAGTTTGTTTTTTTATTTTATTTTTGGTCCTTAAGAGGTAATCTCTGAAAGTACTGGTCAAAATGTTATTACCGATTGAAAGCTGATTTATTCCTGAGTGACATAGGCTATATTTTATGTACGCGGGCGAAGCTGCGGGCAAAAGCTAGTAATCAATAGACGTCTGACAGTCTCGCTCGTTTCATAATTTCTCACTAAATAATAAAAAAAAGGATGATAATGTTGTTTCATGAATCTTTGATTTGTTTGATTAATTATGATGTGTGTTCAACATCATAACAAATTTTGCTTTATTATTTTCTATTATACATGTAATATAGCATAATATCATAATATATGCTCTGTCTATATCTTTGTGCTACTCCTCTACGAAAATAAAAACTTATAGGTTTCTGAAACAGTTACTATCTAATTTTTTAGGTGGGTTAATCATCTAATGACATCCCCCGCTCTTTTGTGTCAGACTTTTACTGACTAAAAACCCACTCATGTTCCTTCTTTGCCATTGTTCCAAGACCCCGGGGATCTCTTTCGCATCACCCATGGCACTAGTAGGCTTTAACCCTGCTGGGCCCCTACGGTTGCTGACGTCTCTTTGAGGCGCGCTTGGAACACTATGCGCCGTTGACGGCTTGGGCCCGGTCCGGACGATTACCGGACGATCGGACGGTGAGCTACCCATAGCTCGCCTTCCACAAGGCCATGCCTACAGTGGCTGGAAATGGCTGGCGGCTGGGGCGCGAGGGCCATTGCTTTGCGCGTGCTGCCGCCTTTGCTAGCATTACTACTTTGAAGAAGGAGGCGACCGCCTGCCACTCCTCCTCGCTCGCAAACCCTTGTGAAAATTGACATCATGACGTTGAAAGGATCTCTGACAAAAAAAAAGTGTTTTAACCCTTTTTTTCAAAGTTTTAAAACTTAACTTTCATTAGGTCACTTTAAAATACCCAAAACTCAAATTAAAATATTGCAAATTTCGGTGTGACAGTCGGCCCGTCATCGTCTAGGTTGGCATCGCCTGTCTGTTCCCCTTAAGTTATAAATAAATAAAAGATTGGATTACCAAGTGGTGTGCACCCCTAAAACACCTCACTGTATCTGTAAACGGGCCATAAAATCGGAACCAAGTCGAGTTCCCTTACAAGAGCGAATTTAAAAACGTATCGATGAATTAACCATAGAGCATTCGAAGTTTTGTCGATATGTTTTTTTTTTGTGTGGATTTTGTTCTGGAACATTTAGACTAGAGTTTATTTTTTGTACCTTCATAACACAAACCTTTCATCTAAAATTAAATATTGCAAGAAGCCACAAATAACAACCATTATGAAACTGACTTATTATCGAGATATAGTTTTCAATTTTTTTTTTTTTTAAATACATTGATGTTAATCTATTTACAAAAGTATTTTGGTTCATTTGAAATGTCAACAAAATAATATTTATTAAATATTAGTGAAGGTAAAAAAATAAAACACATTTTATTTGAAATTGTATTAATACAAAAAGGATACATATTTAATAAAAAATTTCGACTTAATACAGCCTGTACCTATCAGGCTGTATTAAGTCGAAATATTTTCCGACGCCATTAATGTTTTCTTTTTTTTCCAGTTAGTTTTCTTGATGTAAATGGCTGTTAAATTATTTTTCATGTAAACCAGCCAGTAAAACGAGTAAGTTGATTAGAGAATAAACCTCTTACATATCTTTTTTCCTCATAAAGGATTTAAATGATAGATAAAGATTTTACATCTAGAAGCTTGTTCGAAAAACAAATTATTTTGATAGTTTTTAAACCCTGTCTTTTAAGCCCAGCGGTAAAAGTTTTTAATTTCTCTCTGAGGATTACACGGTAGCAAAGTAAGTACCTATTTATTTACAATGTATACGTCTACTTTGAAGACGGTGGTTGCAACATGGTAGTTTATACGGACTCTTGTCTATTTAAAGTATATAGTTACTTAAAAGCACTTACTTGAAGTCTATCGAAGTACTAACAAAAGTACCTACTTACTAACCTTTTCTATCGTTTGAGAAAAAAAACAGTAGATCATATACCTTTGCTCTGCTGCTGGGATTGTTTAAAAGAGTAACCCTGGAACACGAAAGGCAACTGAAAAAACACGGATGGTTTTAGTCAGCAAAGTCCTCGCTTGATTTCACCTCAACGCAATGTTTTGTTAAAATTTTTCGTTACTAACAATGAATGTATTGTATAACACGCCGTATTACAAGTTGGCCACCGGATTGGAAAACATCGCTGTAATGTAATGCGGCTAACTCACGGTCAGCCACATGAAATGTGGCGGAACGTTAATTCAGCTCAGCAGATCAATTTCTATGATCTGGCCAAGACATCTACATATCAAAGTGACCTCAGTGTGGACATATCAAAGACAACAGTCTATAATAATATAATAATAATAATATTCCACAACCATCACACAACGCCGTCTAGTCTCAAGCTAAGCAGAGCTTGTGTTATGAGTACTAGACAACTGATAAACATACTTATATATTTCTAAATACATACATATTATAGATAAATTACACCCAGACACAGAACAAATGATTGTGCTCGTCACACAAACATTTGTCCTGGGTGGGAATCGAACCCACGACCTCCAGCATAGCAGTCAGGGCCACTAACCACTAGACCAACAGGCCAGTCAAAACCAGTCTATAACCAGTACGTGTTGCCAGTGATGACATATGGCTCTGAAACTTGGTTGCTCGCAATGGGCCGCATCAGACAGCTTAAAGTCACCCAAAGGGTTATGCTCGGAGTTTCCTTGCATGATCAAATCAGAAATAAAGATACCCACAGTAATACGAAGGGTACTGACGTAGCCCAATGAATCGACAAACTAAAATAATAATAATAATAATAATAATAATAAAAATAAAAATATAACATTATTTTTTATATTTTTAAATGTTTTTTTTTGTGTTTTTTTTTTTAAGGAAATATTTAAAAATATAATAAGTATGTAATATAATAAATAAAGGGAATAATAATAATATATTTAATTTCAGACCACTTAGATCCATTACATTGTATAAAGTCCTGATTACATAAAAAAATAATAATATATTAATCAAATTTCAAACAAAAAACAAAAAAAAAATCAAAAAGTTTTTTTTTTTTTAAAAAAGAATTGAAAAGTAAAATAAAAAGGATGATATAATGATTAACAGTGGCACATTGCTCGCAGAAGAAATGGTCGATGGGGCCAAAGCACCGGAAGACGCAGCGTTTGAAGGCCTCCCACAAGGTAGGCCGATGACCTAGTGCGGGTCACAGGAATCTGATGGATACGAGCCTAATAGCACATGATGGCTAATTTATCCGATATAATTCTGTTTGCTGATGACACTTCTCTTATTTTTAAAGTAGATAGAAAAGATGGGGATGTCTTGCATGTCAACGAAAGTCTGACTGTTCTTTCGAAATGGTTTGCTGCTAATAATCTCTTATTAAATGCGAATAAAACTAAATGTA
This sequence comes from Mythimna pallens, assembly GCA_961205895.1. NCBI lineage: Eukaryota > Metazoa > Arthropoda > Insecta > Lepidoptera > Noctuidae > Mythimna > Mythimna pallens. Next base: position 7,560,794 of record OY540831.1, on the reverse strand, counting down.
TAAAATTTTCATTACCGAATGTCCTTCAAGTTGGCGTCAATCTAATTCTTGACGGCAACAAACTTGATGTTACTACGGAAACTGTGTTTTTAGGTATAAATATCGATTCTAAACTGCAATAGAACTCATATTAGAACTCTTTCAGGTAGATTAAGCTCAGCCGCATATGCAGGAAGAAAAATAAGACAATTGACAGATGTAGCCACAGCTAGGTTAGTTTACTAAGCTTATTTCTACAGTATTATGTCTTATGGCATTTTACTGTGGGGATCTGCAGCTGATGTAGACTCAATTTTCATATTGCAAAAGAGAGCAATCCGGGCTATTTATAAAATGGGTCCTCACGAGTCCCTCAGAAATAAAATCAAAGAAATCGATATACTTACTCTGCCTTCTCTTTATATCTTAGAAAGTATTTTGTACGTTCGTAAAAACCTAGGACTTTTCAAAATTAGAAACGATTTTCATAACTTAAATACGCCTAGTAAACACGAACTTGTATTACCCAAATGGAGATTAGCTAAGACCAGCAAGTCATTTTTAGTAAACAGCATACGCTTTTATAACAAGCTACCAAAGGCGGTGATTGAACTTAGCGAGGGCAAGTTCAAAACCCATATTAAGCGTGTCCTAACTAAAAAAGCGTATTACAAGGTTAAAGACTATGTTGAAGACACGCTTGTTTGGCAATGACTGCTTCTGCACATGTGGCCCCCTGGTAACTCATAATATTGTGTACATCTATCTATTAACTGCTCCACATTTGTTGTAATATATACGTGTACGTACGTGTACGTAGGTGTATATACGTTGTTGTATCTATGTAACCTACTAACACAGCAGTTTCATTAGATGTTAATAGAGGCGGGAGAATAATTATATTATTATTTACCCCACCTACTTCAATTGCGTTGTTTGTCTATTAATTAACATATTAACTAAATTATATAGTTCATACAACCCCTGTTGCTAAGAAAGGGGAATTGTACCTAAGTGTAAATTCCGCACTTGGCCCGCGTGGTGGATTACTGCCTATTTCCTTTTCTTGAGAGGAGGTCTGAGTCCCAGAAGTAGGAACATTATAAGGCTGATTACGCTATGTTATGCTGGAAATTCTTATTTATTTATGTACATGTCGTGGCCAGATCATAGAAATTGATCACTTCATGATATGGCCACATATATCAGCCCCCCTAGCCAAGTTACGATCGTTTCGTTTGCGTCGAACGCCTGGAGTTGGCCACGCCTCCGATTCCTTTGTTCTCACCACGTGACTGAGTGTTGAGATGACGTAAGAACAAAGGAATCGGAGGTGTGGCCCACTTGAGGCGTTCGACGCTAACGAAACGAACGTAACTTGGCTAGGGGCCCTGGCCAGAACCGCGGTCCCGGTCCAAAGAGCCGCGACCCGTAGTAACAAATATAGTCATACACTAACTGGTTACTTTTTGTTTGATCTTTTGTAATTTATTGTGGGTCCATTCAAGCAGAATAAACATGTTTTCATTCTTTCTTTCAAACATACTATACATAGTAACATTCGGATGTTACATATTTGTTTTTGGTTGTGTTTTTTTGCTGTGGGAAAATCTTCCATCTTCCAATGACATCCGCGCTCTTGGACGGAGCGGGACTTAGTATCAGACTTTTACTGACTATAAGCCGACTCCTGTTCCTTCGTTGCTGTTCGTACCAGTGCCGAGTCTTCCTTTCAAAAGCAGACCCTTGGCCCCAGTAGGCTTCGACCCTGCTGGGCCCCTACGGTTTGCTCACATCTCCTTGAGGCATTTTTGGTTCAGTGTGTGAAGCACGTTTTTTTTTTCTATTAAAAATGTCTAATCTATTTTTAGAAATTTTCTAACAAAAAATACTATAAATATAGATTATCTTTAAACTCACTAGCTCATTTCTATTTTGACTACACAATATTCGAAAACAAATTAGTGTGTAACCGCAAGTGTGGTTGTGGGTAGTCTAAACAGCATTGCCGCGGGCAAAGCATTCAAAATTAGCTATGAGCAAGAGAGAGGTACGTTGGATAATTAGACAATACATTGTTCACGTGGTGAACCACCGAACAAAACCTTAAATCAGGGTAGGCTTGTAGCTACCCAATTAGATTTCGTTGTTGAGTTGTTTGAGCAAAATATTTTGGGTAGGTTATTACTACTGGTACATGTTATTATTTAAGTCGAAAGATTAGTAAACCGTCGGCCCATCAATCTGGACCCGAGATGGTGGTACGCAGTGTTCCACGCGCACTTCTCTTAGGCGTATAGGAAAGCCACTCTCCAATACGGGAGGAAATCCACTGGGATCGGGTCACCACTAGTCCAGAGCAGCAGAAGTCAAACTGCACCCGCAGCCCCCGAAACAAGTATGCGAGGAAACGCAGGGGTGGTTTTAATCAGTAAGAGTCTAACAGATCCTTCCACCTACGCCAAGGTAAAGGACATCCATGAGGTTTACCACACCGAAAAAATAACTACTTACTAGACTTTTTTTTCGTCTAGGAAAATCATCTAATGACATCCCTCGCTCTTGGGCGGAGCGCGAGATAGCGTCAGGCTTTTACTGACTCAGAATCCACTCCTGTTCCTTCTTTGCCATGTTTCCAGGGCCCCGGGGATCTCTTTCTCATCACCCATGGCCCCAGTAGGCTTCGACCCTGCTGGGCCCCTACGGTTGCTGACATCTCCTTGAGGCGCAGGTGGAACACTACGCGCCGTCGTATACTTGGGTACGGTCCGGACGGTTACCGGACGATCGGACTGCGAGCCACCCATTGCTCAACGTCCGCAAGCCCGCGCCTACGGTGGCCGGAAATCGAGATCGGAATCCCGGTGGCGGTTGGGGCGTGCGGACCGTTGCCACACGCGATCGGCCGCCTCCTTTGCTAGCATTACTGCTTCGCAGAAGGAGGCAACTGCCAGCTACTCCTCTACGCTCCGGACCAAGGCCCGGTGCGAGAGATCACTGCCACCGATCGCCCCCACGAGGACACGGCGGTGCTCTGCCCAAGCGGGGCACACCTCTACCATATTATGCTCTACCGTGTCCTCCGGGCGGTCCACACAATGGTGGCACCCGAGCGTCTCTTCTGCACGAATCCGGTGCAGGAACCTCCTGAACTTACCATGTCCGGTGAGGACCTGCGCCATGCGGTAGGCAAGGACGCCGTGAGGTCTTTCCAGCCACTCCTCAAAGAGGGGACTTATCGCCATAATTATGGCGTGCCCAGCACTGGGTTGCGACAGTCGTTGTCGCCATTCCACCATGAGATCCCGCCGGGAGTCTTTCCGCCATGCCGCAACTTGGTGCGGCAACGGAGTTTCGCCCCGGCGTTGCATCTCCATGTGCAGATCGTGCATGCGTGCAAGGTCTTTTGCCTCCAAATCCCACGGTAGTTGGCCAGTAAGGAGGCTCGCTGTTTCGCGGGAAATCGTGCAGTATCCCAGCACCATCCGGATGGACATAACCCTCTGGTTTGCGTTCAGCTTGCCGCCGGTCACTTTCGAAGCGACGGCGCCCATACTGGCGCCCCATAAAGGGCCATGGACCGAACGATTCCTGCATAGAGCCTCTGGCAGGAGGCGTCTGGACCCCCTAGGTTGGGCAGGAGCCGCTTAAGGGCAGCCCCTGTACGATCCAGTTTGGCAACTGTCCCGTAACTGTCACCCGTATCTCTATCATTTGTAAGTCTTGTCCATGTGCCTCCTGCCACTGCTTTTTTATCTGATACAGTATAAAAAGACACAAAAAAATTATTGAAAACAAGCATAAATGTATAACGGAGCATCGGGCGTATGAATGGTTAAATAGTTCTGTTGTTTTACACGTTTTTGTAGTTTAATTGATTTGTTTAAATGTTGAGTATATTTTGTTTTATTCTTTTATTATCAATATATTATTATCTTATTTGTCTCTGTGTTCCGTGAGTGTGTCCGTGGCATCACCTGTCACCAGGCCCTATCAGAATACCAGCGCTGCGTTATTTTTACTTTTTAGTATAATATCGCAGCATATGCTGAGATAGGAGCCTTTTTGGCCTCGCACTGGTCTTTTATTTAATATTGTTTTCTATTATTATTTTTAAGTTAAGTATTTATAGACTAAGTAGTTACTTTTTTTTTATTTTATCGTTGTTTGTCCTGTGCGAGTCTCAAATAAATGTTTTCTTTCTTTCTTTCATGTAGGTACAACTAGCACAATATGGCACAGCTGACTGACTAGACGTCACCGAGGTACCCTCAGCATATGCTTTGTGAGAATGAGAATCACAGAGTACGACTGATAGGGACCCCAGTATGTGTATATGTAAGTGTCTGTTTATGTGTGGCAGTGCTCAACTAGCAACCAGTACACCAACTTTCACGAGTACTCAAAAAAAATTACAAGCAAATTGAGAATCTCTTCTTTTGTTTGAGCGCTCGAACCTGATGACCTTTGCTTCAACTTGTATTACCAACAGCAGAATATGCCAAATCTCACACTTACATAGTTAATTAGCAACTAACTAGAACTAGTTAGTAAGGTGGTAACGTTACTACAACGTTTCGGTAACTTTCAACATTTACACAACTTCGTTGATTGCACACTGTAGAGTTTAAACAGCAGTTATTGTTCGATGTTAACAATATATTTTACATTATCAAGCATATATTACCTAATAATGTGTACTCTTGTGTGCTCTTATGCTATTTTATGCTGTGCGTCAGACTTTTAATGCTAAAACCCACTTCTATGTCCCTTCTTTGCCTTCGTTCCAGGGCCTGGGGTTCATCTTACCATCTCCTTAAGACGCGCGTTGAACAGTACGCGCCGTCGACGACTCTGGCTAGATCGGGACCAAAGAGAATTAAACCACGATGGTTGTATAGTCATTGGTCGGGACAGTTGCCGGACGGTGAGCTACCCATTGCTTGTCGCTCGCAAGCCCTCGCCTACGGTTCTTAAGTCAGTTTTGCCTTTCAATTATGCACTATGCTGCTGCCAGTGACATCGCTCGCGTAATAGTAAGAAATTGTCCCAAGAGAACGTATTCCCGGGTTGAAATTTATGAAAAGTAATAAATTAAAGACATAAAGCTGTCCTTAATCGATATCTTTTGTGATCTTTTATATTTTCTGATAAAGAAAATCACGATTATTGTTCAGATCAGTTCAGATTACCTACGAAAAGTTATTAGAGCAAAATCAACGTAATTTATGCCTTTATCTGGCGCTAACCTTATTATGAAATAGATCGATGCCTCATACAATAAATTTGTAACATGCTTATATATTTTTTGAGTCAAGTTGTATTTTAAAATTCTATGCATATAATCTGTAGAAGATTTAGTTGTGCGCAAATCACGTAAAATGTACGAAATCTATTGTTTCATCGCAATCTGTTGACTATATATAAAGATATACTACATTCATTGACGGTACGAAGTTTGCCGGGTCAGCTAGTTTATATATATAAAAACTAGCTTCTGCCAGCGGCTTCGCTCGCGTGAAAGTATGTTTTTCCATACAAACTTTGGAACCCTGTTTCATTCCCTTAAAAGTTGAATTTCCAAAAAATCCTTCTTAGTGCTCACCTACGTCATAAAAGGAAGTCTTGTACAAAATTTCACGTTCCTAGTCCCAGAAGTTTCGGCTGTGCGTTGATATGTCAGTCAGTCAGTTTCTCCTTTTATATATATAGATGAATAGCTGTTCGTTAGTCTCGCTAATACTCGAGAACGGCTGGACTGGTTTGGCTAAATTTGGTGCGTTTGGAGAATCTGTGGAAAAAATCTGGAAAAAAAGGCAGTAGATCGCGTTATCCCTCGACAGTTCAGCTAAAAGGTATTACAACATTCATAGACTATACGATGGTACGAAGTTCACTGGGTCTTCTAGTATAAAATAAATATTATTATTACTTATTACATCCAGCATCTGGCACTGTGACTTTAAATTGATTATTGATTACATAATGCAAAAACTTCGGCACATATTACTTATTTCATCAACAATTACAAAAACGGCTCTCCTTAAATAATCCACTTCTTATGCGTAAGAAGCATCAATATACGCAATCTTTATAACGACTCATGAAGTATTCATACAGCATACACTTTTAAATAACTAATCTAGCTTAAATTTAAACTCTCAAAAGTATAAACGTCAGGTCCGGAATTCAAGGAATTTTATTCACAGAGTCAAGTACAAACTTTAAGTTTCATTTCTAATGAAAACATGAACCGTGTTCCTTGAAACGAGCCGAAAGCAAATTGTAAATAAAAAGTAGGCCATTGTTGAAACTAAAACCCACTACAGAATATCTACTTTGAAATAAATTACCGTAGTCTATAAAAAATCATAAAAACACAAATATTGTATTTATTTTGCGAAATATTCTGAAAACCTGTACAAAATCTGGAAATCGGAAAACGCTTGCACTAAGTATGCTTATCATTTTCGTCAACATCTTCATCAACCTTAGCAATTCAATGCCTACACTATATTATGTACACTAATAATAATAGATCTATATATATGAAATTGCCGTTTTTTAAAACGGGATGCTTTGAAGTGTTTTTTATTAGTTTTCATGGTTATAAGTAGATACGTTATAGTAGATGATAATATAGTAGATGTAATAATTAATAGTAGGCCAGCTCTATTGTTTGTGAACCACATTGTAATTTAAAAAAACTTTTCGCATTCCTAAAAAAAAAAAGAAAAAAATTACAGCTCTTGTCAAACCAAGTGTCTCACGTTTTTATATGTGGAGAACTTTGTTGATATCACATGTGTAAAACTATTTCTAAGCCTTTTTTCTGTAATTCCCTATGTGTTATTGTTTGTTTTCCCCAATAAATAAAATAAAATAAAAATACTGCGATATTATAGAAAATACAAAACACAAAGAAACCAATAAATAACTAATTTCGAAAAAAGAATAACGTACCTTTAATATAAAGTTTATTTGAACTTATAATTCCAAGTCAATCCAAAGATATAAAACTTCAAAGCAAGCCGTTTTAGAAAACGGCAATTTCATCGGCAAAGACCTAATATTATAAAAAATACACTATCACATTAATATTACAAAGGTACATATGTAGATACATTTCTTATGAAGTAGAAAGAGTAACCATGGAGTTTCTTGCCGATTCTTCTCCATAAGTAACGACCAATTGGAACCGTGCACTAGCCGTATTCTGACGTTTTGTAAGTCTTATGTAGGCCTTTGTAAAATAAAAACTATTTTCTTTTTAATTTTTGATGTTATTACACCTTCACGCTCAACCGGCTGAAAGGATTGGGATGAAAATTCTTCTTTCTTTCGTTCTTTTATTTTCTTAAAAACGTTGTCCACACTAGGAAATTACTTATATAAGGTGTTAAAAAATTAACTTTAAGAATTTCGAGGGGACTTTGTACTCCTTATTATGAACAACTTTTACTATGGGACCAAACCTGAAATCGCGAAAAAAAAAATTAACTGTTCCCTACGTATGGAGCAGCTGATTTTTTTTCAGCTGATTTCAGGATTCTAGGTCAACGGGATGTAACCTATGAATTTTGATTCCCTTGAGAGTGTCGAAGTTTACGAGTACATTTTTTTTCGACATAAATGGCCGAACCTTGTTTTCGTTAACTCAGAAATTTGATTCTTTCACAGCTTCAATGGACCGCAGACCTGAGTGTATGGCTAAAGGATCTTGAGAGACAGTCAGACGGACAACAAAGTGATCCTATAAGGGTATCGCTTTTTCCTTTTGAGGAACGGAACCCTAAAATGGATTGTACGAAAGAGTAACCGCGACCCTGAACCGCAAACTGCTTTTATTCAGTAAAAGTGACACTTTCTCGCAGCACCAAGAGTGAAAGAAGTCATATGCTGACTTGAATATCTGAATATCTTCTCCCGTTCAGAGCGGAAAAAAAGATTTGATGATTTCACAGTTAACCCCTCGCGCGCGTTTAGGAGTATTATTATTATGTAATTGCACGTTTTTAAGTAAAATCACCAAAAAAAATTCTGGATTTTTCTAGGAAAACGAAGATATACAGACCAAAATTTTCGCCGAATAAAATTCGTACACCCGTGTGTACAAAACGACAATTAAGCGTTTTTCAAGTTCACTTAAGTTGTACAGACGTACAATCGGCACTCAAAAACTTGAACTTATAAAGGTACAAACTCATTGTTAATAAACGTTCAAAGTATAAACACGTGTTTTATTATAAAAGGAAATTCAATAGCAAATTTCCTGGAAAATAAAAAAGAACAAAAAGTTTTTCCACATGTACCTCCCTAATGCTCCGTGTAATGTTGTTTTATGTAACTTCATAAGCATGATCAATGCTTTTACACGGATATCATACTAATATTATAAAAGCGAAAGTTCGTATGTATGTCTGTGTGTATTTTGTAACTCCTTCACGCTTCAACGCCTGAACGGATTATAATGAGATGTGGTACCAGCCCCCCTAGCCAAGTTACAATCGTATCGTTCGCGCTGAACGCTTCGAGTAGGCCACGCCGCCAATTCCTTTGTTCGGACCACGTGACTGAGCGTTGACACGACGTCAGAACAAAGGAATCGGAGGCGTGGCCTACTCGAAGCGTTTAGCGCGAACGATACGATTGTAACTTGGCTAGGGGGGCAGGATAGCTTACTACTATAACCGAGATATTTGTAATACATAACATATATAGATATCTAGCTACGCTTTGGAATGTGCAATTAGCGTCATTTTTAGAGTTCCGTACCTCAAAAGGAAAAAACGGAACCCTTATAGTGTCACTTTGTTGTCCGTCTGTCTGTCAAGACCCTTTGTCTCAGGAACGCGTGGACGTATCGAGTTGAAATTAAACCCATATATTTAAGTCTGCGGTCCCTTGAAGCTGTGAAAAAATCTAACTTTTGAGTTAACGAAAAATAAAATAGATACGGCCGTTTATATCGCAAAAATCGTGTATTTCGACACTCTCAAGAGAATCAAAATTTATAGGGTACTTCTCCTTGACCTAGAATCCTGAAATTTGACATAAAGCAAGGTCTCACAGCAGAAGTACAGGAAAAAATCTGAAAACTGTAAAGTAATAACAACACAAAAAAATGCATTTCGGCAAAATCTTCGTAACTCAATTGGGGATTTGAACCGGAACCCTCATTACGCGAGTCCGACTCGCACTTGCCTTGTTTTTTATTGACTGAATGACTTCTTGACAGTTCAAAAGTACCTGTAAATGATTTGTTTGAAATAAATACTTTGATTATATCCTGAATTAACATGAAGGCTAAAACTTATAATAGGGTAGTACTAATTCCAAGCGGGTGAAGACGCTATCAGTAAACAACGATGTCATAATTATGAAATTCTGGTATTCACTCTGCCCATTGAGTATAATTTTACGTTATTTAAATCAATGACTAACTTCATTAGTAGAGGTCGAAATAGGTAAAGTACATATATTTACCTACCACCGTAGACGCGGGCTTGCGGACGGCGAACAATGGGTAGCTCGCCGTCCGATCACAGTCCAGACCGGGACCAAGTCGTCGATGGCACGTATTGTTTCACGCACGCCTCAAGAAGATGGCTAGACTGGGTCCATGGGTTATGCGAAAGAGATCCCTGGGGCCCTGGAAAAATGGCAAAGAAGGAACCGGAGTGGGTTTTTAGTCAGTAAAACTCTGTCACTATCTCCCGCTCTGCCCAAGAGCGGGGGATGTCATTAGATGATTTTCCCACCCGAAAAAAAAAACATATTTTTACCTAAAGTTCGTAGAAGTAAGTAACATAGAGTTTATAATACCTCCTCTACGAATGACAACCGTAACCGGGACCAACAGCTTTACGTGCTTTAAATGCGTGGTGTCAGCAATGTCCTAGATAAACTTAGAAAAGTACATCCAAAATGAAATATTCACATTTGCATGAGAGTTACCTTAACACTGGGCCATGAGATATGGTATCACAAACCCCAAAACGTCTCATGTTTAACACTAGTACGTTTTAACGGGTTTTCTCATCCTTCTTCACATTTTCATCTTTAACAAGCACATAATATATAAGCCTCGCCCCTATGCATTTAATTAAGATGTCCTCCGGTCGTTACGCAGCCGAAATATATGATAATCTTCCATGTAAGGGTTTCCTGTCGGAACTGACCCTCAGTATCAAATTATTAGGACAAGATAAGGCTTCCGAGCATGTCAGTAAAGTTGATCAAAGTACGGTGGATAGTAATTATAGTGTAATGGTCTTGGCAGAGGAAATGGGCGTTGACTGTACTTTAGTCAGTATGTATGGTCGAAGATGGTAGTTCAACATCATCATTACAGCCGAAAGCCATCCACTGTTGGACACAAGCCTCCCTCAAGTGTAGCCACAACGACTGGTCCTATACGTCACGCATCTATCGTTTCCCGCAACCAAAGTAGATCAGTCTATCTTATGTGAGGCTGAGGCTGTACTAGACCGCGATGCGAAGGGCGATACATGAGAGATTAAATCAAATAATTGAAATTCACGTTTATGGCTGCACTATACGCCAAATATTACTAGCGATATTTGATTTATGTAAGCGATTGGGACAACAGTACTGTAATCATAGCTTCAGCTACATCAAATTATCAGCGAAATTTATTAGATCATTTCTCACTTACGCGACAAGTTCAACAGTGCTACTTAATATGTGTGGCTATATTAGGCGTATCGTCAACGGCGACAGACAAGATGATCGCTGCTTGATCGCTGTCTAAGAAAATGCCCATTTCAATTTAAGTGTCTGTTAAGTTAGTGGCTGCATTACAACTGTATTTTAAAATATTTAAAAAAAATGATTGTAAGTACTCGTAATATTATGTGGCTTCACTACTTGAGCGAATTTAAATCAAGGAGCGATTTATTTTGCGTAAAGTTCGAAATAATAATTTTAGAGGGTTCGCTGTCTAGTGGTTACATTATCACGTTAAAGATGGCGATCGCTCACGTCGTGGCGACGCTTATAATCATGATCGCTAGTTGAAAGAACATTTGTCTACAATTAATTAATTAATTCACAAGAGAATAAACACAAAATTAAATATTACATTAATTTATACCTTTACTAAATTTCATTTAAAAACCAAGATTAGTAAGTGGTTACAGGACTTAACGTGTGAAACGACTGAAGATCTTCTCGCTGTTGTAACGTAGTTTCATCGTTGTTTTACGGTTTCAAAGAATACCTACTACAAGGATAGCATTAGTTCAAAATATAAGAGCCAACATGTAAAAATATATATTTATGTTATAAATTAGTATAAGTAACACATTGTGATTTAGGAGGAATTAATGGACTTCCAAAATACTTGCCTAGTTTGGGGTCCAAATGGTCTCAACTAAATATATGTACTGACTGTTTTTGACCCGAGATTGTTTAGCTCTTGTGTTAACACACAAGGAGGTTTTATTGGATCAAATAAATTTATTATTATTATATTTTTTACAATAATTTTTATCCGAAGTACAAGTGAGTTCTTGTATTATTCAAAGAATGTTTCTGGAAATTGACGCAGGTCTTTATTTATTTAATCAATCCAACACAATCTCTTTTTCAAAAATAACAAAAACACAAGGTAGAGTGAAAGTGAAATAAATAAGGGCCCTGGGACGAAGTCAAAGAAGGAACCGGAGTGGGTTTTAGTCAGTAAAAGTCTGACACTATCTCACGCTCCGCCCAAGAGGGATATGTCGTAAAATGATTTTAACACCCAAAAAAAAGTTTTGGTTTTGAGAAAACTATTCAAATAATACACGACTTCACAAAGCCGACAACGACTGGGCGAGAGCCGAACCAAACGAGTTCCCCCCGCGCAAGACATGTATTTTGCCTCTGTACCTCTTCTATGCAGCCGCCTTGTCGCGATTAGTAATAATGCGAATTCGCAGAGAAATCGCTGTCTTTCTTCTTTTACAGTTTAGCCGCATGAATTGCTCATCTAATTCGTTGTAAAGCATATATGTAACGTAGCCATTTCATTGTCAGATTTACGCTTAAAATGTAGCCATACCATGCTTAACTCGTTTCGCTCTTCCAGTCGCATCGCAAATCGCTGCCTACTGTAGCCTCAGCCTGAGGCCTCTAACGCCGCGTCTTTCGGTGCCCGGACGCCTCTCCAAAATCTTTCAGCCAAATCCACCAACTGTTCTGTGTGCCCAACCTCGGGGGTCCAGACGCCTCCTGCCTTAGGCTCTACGCAGGCATCATCCGATCCATGGCCCTTTATGGGGCGCCGTCACTGCGATAGCAGCCGGGATACCCAAAACCCAATTTCCGGCCACCGTAGGCGCGGGTTTCTCGCCATCCGACCGTCCAGACCGAGCCCAAGTCGTCGACGGCGCATAGTGTTCCGCGCGCGCCAGCAGGGTCGAAGCCTACTGGGGCCAAGGGTCTGATTCTTAAAGGAAGACTCGGGCCCCGGTACGAAAGGCAACGAAGGAACTGGAGTGAGTTTTTAGTCAATAGAAGTCTTACACTATATCCTGCTCCGCCTAAGAGTGGGGGATGTCATTGGATGATTTTCCCACCAAAAAAAAAACCAACTGTTCTGCAAACAATGCGCCCAGCCCACTGCCACATGCCTGAAGGCTTCTAAATATCTGAATAATAGTACTCCACACTAAATTATCGCCTATTATATCACTTACTTATCTAAAATAATAATGCTAAGCACCCAAAACGGCCTACTTAAATCAACAGATTTATGTATCACCTAAAAGCTTTCGCGCACCATTTCTCAGAGCTGAGTCTAAAACAAAGAACATCCAGACTCGTATTTCACGTTACGCCATTACTTTTGATAAAATTTTCAATTTTGCTGACGTTTATTGCACATAATAATAAAACTATGGGCTACTTTATTAACATCTAGCATTAACACGAATCTTCACACAAGTAATTAATGTCTATACTAGGTATTTAATTTTGCCCGACTATTATTTTAACTTATACACTTGCGGCCGAGAAATATTACCAACTTTTTTAAAGACGGTTTTTAAATGAAAACTTTTTAGGCGCGTTGACCACTTTATTTTTTGTATATTAAATGAGACTGAGATTTCACGCTCGGCTATGTAACGCTCGTTCGGATAAAGTCGGCTCACGTCGTCGGCCGAATTTACCCGAACGATTACGATTTTGCATTAACCTCGCCTTGAAATTTTCTGTCTCTATCAGGAAGCTTCCTGCAAGCTAAGCTTAGCTGGTGGCTAGAGATAGTGATTGGCGAGCTCAGCTGAGTTGGCTGTTCATCTTTTAATCTGGATAAAGCCTAGACCAAAAATATTCTATTATCATTTATTATTTGTGTAACGTAGGTAGCGAATTGGTCACGCCATAATTATGGCAGCCCCTTCTTTGAGAAATGTCTGGAGAGGCGTCACTAGGTCTTCACCTTTCGCATAACGCAGGTCCTCATCGGACATGGTAAGTTCGGGAGGTTCCTGCATCGGATTCAGGCGGGAAACACGCCCGGATGTCACCATTGTGTAAACTGTCCGGAGGACACAGTGAAGCTTACTGTAGAGGTATTCAGGCCATGGTCCGGAGCGAAGAAGAATGGGCCCACCTTAAAAAAAATTGGTAGTGAATCCGATCTGAAGTTAAAGTTCATAGATCAACACAATACGCAACTTTAACAGCCTCTTCTCCAAAAATATGAAAACAGCCAGGCAACTACCGTCAAAAACAGCTAATTTACACTTGACAGAAGCTGTGAAATGTTCACTCACTCACCCAATAGAATTGGTTGCTATTCTTTTCAGCCAATTTTATGTAAATGGAAAATATTTCCGAGCCAACGAACGTTGTATAAAAATACACTGACCTGTAAAAAATTTGCTTGTCATCCTACATAATTTGCTACGAAAAAATAGGTTAGTAGGTAAATAGGGAGGAAGGACAGGAACCTGAATCTTGTAGGACACAGAGGTTAATAATAAGATGCTTATTATTCTACTGAAGTCAAGCAGGCAGCTGACCTTCAGCTCAGATATTTGAACCTGAACAATGATGACAGCAAATACTCAACAAATAACAATGATGTGATATGATAAGATGGAAAAGAAAACCGGAAAAAATACATGTTTACGACAAAACCCTAGCCTAAATCTTATTCATACGCATTCGTGGTTAGTACCTCTATTTCACTATCCGGCCAGCCCTAGCTATGCACGGATGTAAGAAATATTTGAAAACTTCGGCTTTTTTTCAACCTTTCTCATGAATCAGTCTGTCTATTGGTGAAAATCGCACTAAAATACGTTAACTAGTTTTTGAGTTTATTGCAGGCAGATAGACGCGGCGGAGGACTTGATTTTATAATACTGAAACTATAAGGAAGAGTAATTTTTTTTACTGTACCATATAAACATTTGGCAGTAAGTGTACTATCGTTGGGCGAAGGGTAACGCACTTAAAAGGCAAAAAGGCCGAGCTATATTAAGGGACCTAGCCCTGTTAATTACGTAGATAGCACTGAGGAATTTATTTCACTGGATAGCCGTCTACAGTACATAAGTGTTATTGTAACATTTCCCAAGAAGAGTGAAATACTTAATTACTGAAATATTTGCGATCCTTTAAGCCTTCGGTAGACATTATAATGTCTTATTTGGGTCCCATTTTAAAATGATTGGAGGTTTAAAACAGTGTGGTATATTTAATTTAAATTAAACATGTTATGGTGGCAGCCAGTGTAATGGTCTGTGTAATTTTATATCAAGCTTATGTTTGAAGCGGTAGATATTTTATTTTAAGGGGCATGTTAACAATGGCCTTAGAACTATTTTAGCGCGTTTAATATTATATTAATATGGGCCAGTAGGTAGTAATAGTCGTTTAGTTTTCAGCATGAAAAGGTCATTTTATATGTAAGTACCTCTAACTTGAATAATAACGGAGCTAGGTGTTACTTTCCAGAAGCGCAATCTCGATAATAATACTCTAAGGTAGAGGGGGAGGGTGTTTCCAACTGTTTGCTAACTAAAACAACACCTGTGTCTTTCAATTGACCTTTGCGTTTTAAGACTGCGCTTTCAGAAATTCGCCACGACCCTAGCGGGTATCGGCCCTGCTGGGCCCCTACGGTTTGCTGACAATACTTTGCAGCGTGCATGGTGCGCGCCTTTGACGACTCGGGCTCGGTCCTGACGGTCACCGGACGGCCGGATGTCGAGTTACCTATTACTCGCAGTCCACAAGTCAGCACCCGCGGTGGCTGGTAGTCGGAGTCGGGGTCTCGACGGCTAGAGCGTAAGGATAACCGTTACCTCACGCCAGCGGCCGTCTCCTTCACTAGCATTACTGCTTCGCAGAAAGAGGCGACCACCTGCTATTCCCTCTCGCTCGTGTCCATGGCCTGAACCAGAGTCCAGCGCGAAAGATCATTGCCGCCGACCATCTCCACGAGCACTTCCACCGTATGCTCCACCGTCTCATCTGGATGGTCCGTACAATGGTGGCACCCGGCCGTTTTTTCCGCCTGAATCTGGTGTAGGAACCTCCCTAACTTACCATTTCCATCGAAGACCTGCGTCATGCGGAAGGTGAGGACGCCGTGACATCTTTCTAGCCACTCCTCAAAGAGGGGACTTACCGACATGATTATGGCGTGCCCAACCGCGCAAAGGGTAACTGAAGGAACACAGGTGGGTTTTAGTCTGTAAAAGTCTGACACTTCCTATCATTGCTAGAGCAGGAGGAGTTATTTGATGATTTCAAACCTAAAAAAGGTAGGAGACCTGTACATAGGTCCGATTGCAATTTTTTTTTTACCGATAGAAAGCTACTTTTTTCCTGAGTGACGTAGACTATATTTTATGTACGCGGGCGAAGCTGGGGGCAAAGCTAGTTTTATATAAAGTTTGTGAGTAAGTGTGTGGGTGTGTGTGTATGTTTTTGCTTCTTCACGCTACAACGGGTCGGGATGAAATTTGGCACTAGGGAAAACCATGTTCAGCGAGCCTAGCCAAGTTACGACCGTTTCGTTTCGATTCTCTTGCATCAAATCGACGCGTTCGACGCAAGAGAATCGAAACGAAACGGTCGTGACTTGGCTAGGGGGGCTGGAATAGCACATAAGATATTTTTGTTGTCTTTTTATAATGACTGGCCTGTTGGTCTAATTGTTAGTGGCCCTGACTGCTATGCTGGAGGGCGTGGGTTCGATTCCCATCCAGGACAAATGTTTGTGTGATGAGCACGATCATTTGTTCTGTGTCTGAGTGTTATTTATCTACAAAATGTATATTTTTAGGAATATATAAGTGTGTTTATAAAATATCTAGTACTCATAGCAGAAATTCTACTTATTTTGGAACAGTGTTGTGTAAAAGTAAAAATACTAAAAGTAGTAAAGTTGGCGCAGCCGTGAGACACACATTGTTTTTTTTTCTTCTTAGTTTTCTTAAATTTTGTTTTTACATGTGTGAATCCATGTGTGCGAAATAAAATATTTTTCTTTCTTTCTTTCTTTTACTATTTACATCTATTCATCTGAGGACCCTGATGTCTTAGACCTTCGGAAGGCGTACGAGGAATCGAAACCAACTCGCAGAAGCATCTTTGATGCTTTTAATGGAATGTGCTATCAACCGGCGATTATCCCTGTACGCGCTATGCTAGTGCATCTAAGGACAACCCCCGGTTGGTTAGAAACTATTGCGACATATAGAAAACTAAGTCTATAAGGCTATTTTTTTTTTTAAGGTGGGAAATCATCCAAATGACTTCTCGCGCTCTGGGTGGAACGGGAGGGCGTGTCAGACTTTTACTGACTAAAACCACACCTGTATCCTTCAATTACCCTTTGCGTTCTAGGACTACGGGTTTCCCTTTCAGAAATTCTCCGCGGTCCTAGCTAGCGAGCATCGGCCCTGTTGGGCCCCTACGGTTTGCTGACATCTCTTTGAGGAGCGCGAGGATCACTACGCGCTGTCGACGACTGGGCTCGGTCCGGTTAGTTACCGAACAGCCGGACGGCGAGCTACCCAGTGCTCAACGTCCGCAAGCCCGCGTCTACCGTGGCTGGTAGTCGGGGTCGGAATTACGGCGGCTAGGGCGTGAGGACCTTCGTTCCCTCACGCGTGCAGCCTCCTCCTTCGCTAGCATTACTGCTTCGCAGAAGGAGGCGACTGCCTGCCATTCCTCCTCGCTCCGGACCATAGCCTCAACCAGGGCCCGACGCGAAAGGTCGCTGCCACCAATTGCCTCCACGAGGACACGGCGGTGCTCCGCCCAAGCGGGGCACACCTCCACCGTATGCTCCACCGTGTCCTCTGGGTGGTAAGTCTATAAGGCTATGGTTTTTGGAATATTAAGTGGACTAGTTACTATTTAGGAACTATGTTAAGATTATGGCCCCTGCCTGAACAATGTTATTAATATCCATTGATTATTTATTATTATGATGATCCAAGGATAGATATTGAAGTACCTACGTAAGTAGTAGTGAACCACTTTCTATTTCAAAACTTGCAACCGAATGTAAACGTGGCTCATAATGAGATTTTCAGGTCTAGATTGAAATAGAGCACATTTTACCTATGAAAATGTAAAGATCCCCGAGGGAAATTAGAAAAAATCTGAAACTGTGTCCTAAGCCTCAGCAGTAAATAACGATTTTCAGCACTTTTTTCAGATTTTCAGCATTTTCTTGAAAAGGTTGTGATTCGAGTTTACTTTGGAAAATTTTATTTATGTATTACAACTTAGAGGACATTCAGATTGTAAAAAAAACCGGGCAAGTATGGATCAGACTCGCGCGCTAATGGTTACGTACAAACTTACCTACCTATGTAGATAGTTCAACTCCCGAGTCGAATGTCAAAGATTTTACCGAATCGCAAAATAGTTTTTTTTATGATGTAACTACAAATTAACAGTTATTAGATTTGATTTTTCTCTATTTGTCCTTTCTTTTTATCGATATATATTTTTTTATATATGTCTATGTCCTTGTAATTAGCGATTTGATAATAATACAATGTTTATATCATTTTTTTACATTTGCGAGCCTTCTGTAAAATAAAATAAATGAGACCTTGCTTCATGACAAAAGCTTTTTTTGTTAATATTGGATCACGAAACGTGAACGTTTTTTTATTAGCTTCCGTAGTTTTTTTTTTTTTAATTGATATAAACCAGTTATAAGTACAACGATATTACAGAAAATACAAAATACAAAGAAACCAATAAATACCTAATTTCGAAAAAAGAATTACGTACCTATAGTATAAAGTTTATTTGAACTTATAATTTCAAGTCAATCCAAAGATAAAACACTTCAAAACAACCCATTTTAAAAAACGGCAATTTCATAGGTGTGTCATGCGGAAGTGTCGTGATGGAAGCAGAAACGAAAACAGATGGTAAAGGTAAATTAGCGGAAGCGGAACCGAAAGTGTTAATACTATGAAGAAAAACGACAATTTTATTTTTTAAGATTTTTTTCATAATATTTTAAACCAACTCTGCTAAAGCTACACTGCTGACGGGGGGCTGATAAATATTGGAGAACAAACAGAAAATGTAAGAAAAAACAACAGAAGATTACGTTGAACGTCACGAGACGCAGTGATGCGCAGAATGAACCAAAAACATCCTCCACTCCACGCCTGTTAAGAGTTCTGTTATAAAGTTTGCGGAACTAGAAACGGAAACGAAAGTGAAAAAGCTTGCGGAACTTCTGCAAAAGCGGAAGCGGAAGCAGAGGTCTGTTGCAACACTATTCATAAGTAAAGACTTACTATACTTTTTGTCCTGGGAGTATCTTCCCTTGAGATAATTTTCCACTTTCACTCAGCCAACACACGCACACACATATTCTACATCTTTCACCTTTGTAACATTAGTCTGATAGTGCCCTTAAATTATGTACAAAACTATGATCATTTAAAGATTCATACATCTCACAAAAATACACAAAATGTGCCGTTGTCACATACATTACTGGCCTGTTGATCTAGTCGTTAATGGCCCTGACTGCTATACGTACGACCTCACGCATAGCAGTTCGATTCCCACCCAGGACAATGTTTGTGTGATGAGCACGATCATTTGTTTTGTGTCTGGGTGTAATTTGTCTATAATATGTATATATTTAGAAATATATGTATAAGTATGTTTATCAGTTGTCTAGAACTTATAACACAAGCTCTGCTTAGCTTAGGACTAGGCGGCGTTGTGTGATAGTTGTAGAATATTATTATTATTTCCTTTATTCAGTTTATACACATATAAATTACATTTTTTTTTAAACAAAACTCATAACGAAAACATTTAAAATTATAAAAATAAAACCTCACCGGTATCGGGAAAAGGGTCCAAGCTACCGGCGGTCAGGGCTCCAGAAAAAGGCACCTCCTAACAATACGAGCCGTGTCCAGGATTACCGCTTTTTGAATCAAGCCCTTGATCCAGCCGCCTAACGCGAGCCTTCTAAGGTGTTGGTCGAAGCTCTTGTCTATTAAGCCATTGCGCGACACGACTATCGGTACAATGAGCGCCGAGTCTACATCCCACATGTCGACAACCTCACGAGTCAAATCAATATACTTTATTATTATTTTATTTATTTTATTTTTCAAATTCCTTAATCTATGCTAAAGATTGTTATTGCCATACAGCGAAAACCTCTCAGTGTTTATCTGTGTGATGGCGAGCAACTTATTTAATATGTAATAGTAATGTAACAATAATTATCTGATTATACATTAAACTTTAAAGAAACATTTTAATTTATACTTATAACTTTTCGAACTCGTTTTATATACTTAATTTGTTTATTTTATTATTATTATTTTGAAAAAAAAAAACGTTGATTATTGCTTAGCTCTTTGGCTAGTTTTTAGCTACAATAACGGGCAAGCCAAGTGAATGTAGCGTGTATGTAGTTGATGTAGAGGGGATGTTATGAGAAATTTAATTTTCCTCTATCTGCATGAACTTTCTCACTATGCTACAGGTGTTCAAAATTGCAGCTTTTTGGAATTATATGTATAGATTGAATCTTTCAGGTCTATTAATTTTAGGCTATTGTGAAGATGGTTGGGTATAACCCCTGTAGTGAAAACCACTATAGGTACGGCAAATACTTTTCTTGCCACAAGATTATTATTATTATATTATTACAAGCTCTCCAAAAAACTACATACCTACAAAATACAGACGGGCATCTCCCAGTGAGATCATCAAATCGTTACGAGCCATTATTTTCAAACTGAAACTTTTCTCTTTTAATGTCTCCCATCAACTGACGAAGTTTTGATTATGTTAGTATAATTTTATTACTACGGAACCCCCCTCATTTGTTTTTTGGCCTTGGCAACTCTACAAGCGTATTTTTGATAGTAAAATCGAACTAGAGGTGAATAAAATGCCGATTACTGATCATATTCCCGTCTCGGTTTTATGACAAGAAATAAAAGTTTTTTTTTTTAGTTTTTGAAAAAGAATTTGAGAAATTGTCATTATAATTTATCATTATGAGTTTTTTAGGTGAATTGATAATAAAATATTTATGCATTCTATACTATTTAATTATTTTGTGTTACTTAATTCCTTCTGATTTTAGATATTAATGGTAATTTCAATGTTAACGATTTTTTTAAAAATTTGATATCATCTAGTCGTCGATTTATTCCCAAAGTTAGATAGTTCGTTTACCCACACTAAACGACTGAAAACTGCCACCCAAAATACAAGTTTTTTTTCTCACGCTCACGTTTGACCACTATCTCACCTGATGGTAAGTGACAATGTGGCCGACGATGGACCACGTTTGCCTAGAAGTAACCTTTTCACTCTTGACTTGAAGACCCCTAGGTTGTAGCTATCAGGAAATATAGATTCCGGCAGGGAAGCATTCGCTCAGTTTGGGTGGAGAACCGTACTAGTACCTACCTATAGCATATTACATTTTCTTGTATTTAATTATATGTCACTGAACTGTATGTATAACCCTGCGACAATAAAGACTATTATTATTCCATTTATTTATTTACTTTTTTATACATACTTTTATACTTTAAAATATTTATTTGTATAACTTAATAAAAACACTTAACTAATAAAAAATATGTTTACATACTTTTTACATATTTAAATATTTCTAGCAAAAAATAAACATTAAAAAATTGTAGCCCACCGGCATCGGGAACAGGCTCCATGCTATTTATTATGATTATTATTAGTTTTTAAGTCTCTATCACAACCGTCAGCTCAAAGACGTTAACTATACTCCATTAGTTTGGGGACTTGACTAAACGGAAACAATCTTGATACTTAATATGTCTTTTTATTTAAAAAAATCACCTAACGATTAATCGGTTTAGGTAAATAACTAATTATAAACATTTTTAGATTAAATTTTTAGACAATTTTTAGATAAAGACATGTCAAGATTGTTTACATTTAGTTAAGTACGTAAACAAACGGGGAATAGTTTCGGTTGTGCCGAATATTCAGACACTTTTTAGCCGAAACCAGTAATTTTAGCCGAAACCGAAATTTTGTCGGCTTCTATACGCGACCTTGTCAAAATCTAATCTTCCACTATAACAATCCCTTATAATCTGATTTAAGTTAAGCCCATCGCCCACGTACCATCTTATACCTTATCACTAGCAGCAGTAGGTACGGTAAGTCGAAAAGTTACAAGTTCAATGCCTCATACAATCAAGGTGGATCCGTTTCCATCACGTACTCCACTCCTATTACTTTCGAGTTTGAAACTTTTGGGAGATGCTTCAGATCTCAATTGTTCTATTGAACCGTGTGATAAGGTTCTAATATGATTGGTGTTACTTTTGACTAAAGATAAGGAGCGCTATGTTTTTTAGGTTGCATTTTGGAGAGTGTGCGCGGGAATTGCATGACTTGATTCCATCTCATTTCTACCATCGAACAACCCGACGTACGGCGAGTATCCACCCTTACGTTTTTGAAACCTCTACGGTCCGGGCAAAGCGTTTCACCTCGTCGTTTATACCGCTTAGACTGAAGGACTGGAACAATTGCCTGCTGAGGTCTTCCCATTCGATTATAATTTGGGTGTCTTCAAGGCTAGAGTGAATAAGCTCTTAATAAACTAGTGCGCTTCACCATCAACGATTGCATCACTCCTTACCATCAAGTAGGATCGCAATCAAACACTAGTTTATATCAAATTAAAAATAAGCTATAAAAAATAATCTTATATTCTTTTTTGTATACAACTTATACAAATAATAAAAAATAGTACAACTAATCTATCCATCATAAAATAATCAGTAGTTGTGCAGTATATTGTTTCGAACGCGAGTATACTGCTTCTGGAATGTTCGAAAGTTACCCTGGAATGCAAAGGGCAACTAAAGAAACGCAGCTGAGTTTTAGTCAGTAAAATCTGACACGCCATCTCGCTCTACCCAGAGCAGGAGATGTTATTTGATTTCCCCATCATCATCATTTCAGCCATAAGTGGCTTCCCCTAAGTGTCGCCATAACGTCCGGTCCTGTGCGTCTCACATCCATCGGATTCCAGCGATCCTCACCAGATTTCCTACCTCATAAAAAAATAAAATTATACTGCGCTCCACAGCACATAGCAAACCTTGAGTATGGATTTTTAGATGCTACTCTAGGTCCAAGTTTATGTGCCATAGTTCAACCCTAAAGAAAAAACAACTTATAAAAGCGACCACGTACTAAATTTATCTATCACCATCTCATAATAATAATATGTTCTATGAAAGGGACATATTATTGCTAAGTCACAGTCTACGGAACCCACATTAATTCTAGATACCTGCACGTCTTTCACCTATTATATCATAAGTAAGCACCACTAGGTACACATGGCAGAATAGTTTACTGTTCAGGCAACTGACGTGTATTTGTCCATTATATCTAAACATTTAAATATGAAGTGAATCGTGTTCTATGCTCAGAACAAACGCTTGGTTCTACGGGTTCATTGGAATGTCTAAAAGCAGCGTCTTTTTGAAATCACGTAACAACACGTTATTGTGACTATCAAAACATTCAGTATTGCTTCACATTTGTGGCATAAGCATAACATAATCAGCCTTATAATGAGGTAGAATCTGCCGTAATCTACAGATTACGGCGGATTCTATCTTCTATAATAGCATACTAGCGTAGTAAGGCTTACCTTCGAAATTTTGTTTCTATGACATGTCAGTTTCCTAACGTTGGTTTTCCTTCCCTGTTTTGAAAGTAGTAGTGATGAAATAAAAAAAGTACATAAAATAAAGCACCCACTTAGGTTTGAAGCAAGCAAACGACGCACCACTCGCAAGTCGGGGTCGCTACTATTTTAAATTCAAGCCCTGCCCCTCTAGCCAAGTTACAACCATTTCGTGAATTCCGTTCTCCAATCGGTAACGCCTCGGTGTCAGCAATTGTAGAAAACGATAAGTTGGTAGCCATGTTGACGGGCCTGAATCGGTCACTCGTTCTACAATAACAAAGGATGTAGCGTTGAAAATTGTAGAAACGATAACAATTCATTCTATCATTTTGAACGATGTGAACTTGGCTACGAATTTTCTATTCTTTTCGTTTCTTTTTGTTACCAATATAAACTTATATTATTAGTCTGACAAACACGGTAATGACGTTAGTGATTGTACTTGTATATTATCATTCGATACAGGATAATAATGGCAACGTAGCATGATCGTTTAACATACTCACAAAACGATATTTGATCGATGATGCTACCATAAGTCAATATTTACCTGCACACATTTTTCTTTTACCGTCTGTACAATGACGTACGCTCCGGTCAGACAGCCCATTACATCTTTTCATATCAACGTGACATTAAATTATCACTATTATTCTGGGACAGAATAAACGAGGGTCTTCAGTAGCTACTAGTATAATGTTCGTTCAAATCTATTAAAGTGAAGGCGGTCCCACCTTACTTTTTTTTGTTTTTGCTTAATTGAAAATTGACGCGGCCATAATGATTGATTGCTTAGGAGTGACTTTGCTTTTCATGGTCTGGAATTATAATGATTATAAGATTTCGGGAGGCCATTTTGGGTTTAATGTTTAAAATTTAGAGTATTGTTTGAGGACATAAAAAGAACTATTGATGTTTTTAGGGTTCCGTACCTCAAAAGGAAAAAAGGAACTCTTATAGGATCACTTTGTTGTCCGTGCGTCTGTTTGTCTGTCTGTCTGTCAAGACCCTTTATCTCGAGAATTAGTGGAGGTATCGAGTTGAAATTAAAACCACATACTTAAGTCTGCGGTCCCTTGAAGCTGTGAAAAAAAAATATATCTGAGTTAACGGAAAAAAAAGTTACGGCCGTTTATGTCGTAAAAAACTTGTTTTTCGACACTCAATTGACCGTTGACCTAGAATCCTGAAATTTGGCATGACGCAAGGTCTCATATCACAAGTATAGGAAAAAAAAACTGAAAACTCAGTAACTTAGTTGTGGAGGTCTGACAGGTGGTAGCTCCATATAAAACTCGGGTATTCAACCGTTAGAATAGAAACTGACCTCAAGCTAGTTGGAAAAAGGCTGGCTGACTTAAGGGGTGACCAGATGGTTGCAGACCAACGTCCCAACCAAGGTGACCTTTTTAGTTTCAATCCGTGTTTCTACGCTCTTGGTTGGGAGGCCTGTTTTCCCAACCACCGAACGTGTTGGAGCGTGGTTTACAAACCAAACGCATAAAACAAGGTCACCTTTGTTGGAACGCTAGTTTGCAACCGTCTAGTTAACCCTTTAAATGCGGTCAGCACTTTCTGGGAAGTCCGGTTTGTTTCAGTTATTATCTTAATAACTCTAAGAGCTATAAATCTCTAGCTATAATGAGAGAAAACTAGACGAAAATAATTACAGCATCTAGTAAGCCTTGAGTTTTACTGACATTGCTCACAAGAAGAAAGAAACAAGAATCAAAAACGAAATTCAGACGACTTGAGAACCTCCTTTTCCTTTTTTGGTAGTAAATTAAAAACTCTGTTTGAATGGGTCGGAATTTAAACATAGTTTGCTAATAAAATACTCCTACGATACTACGTAATTCTCTCTCATTTACCTGAATTTCGTTGTTCACCAATTTATATTTTTTACCGAATTTTATTTGATCCAGTTACATAACTTTGGACTAGAGTTTTCTAATTGGCGTACAAAAAATATGGGCAACTAATTTTAGTTTGGAATACAATCAAACTTGGATAAGTGAGAACTCAAGGGACCGCGATCTCTTTTTTTCATATATAGGTTTCTCACTAACCCGAGTTTCAAGCTTTTGAAAGAGTTACAGAAGGAAGTCTATCTCACTTATAGAGGTCTATAAGAATACGGCTAATATGTGTGTAATTGGAAAGAAACTACGTATATGTATATTTATAGAAATAATAGTTGAACATAAATATTTAATCTACATAATCTTACTACATGTACTTTATAAAACCGTTTTTTCTTTTGCGATTCTGTTTTTAAATATTGTGCATTTTTTAAACCATTTTTTCTTTTGCGATTCTGTTTTTAAATTTTGTGCATTTTTTTTTAAGTTGATATATTTTATCAAATATGGTTTGATCAATCGTCTTGTATTCAAAAGACTTGTGATGCATCCCCAATGCCTTAAAAAGCTTCTTGTTTTTGGAATTTCCCTCCTTTAATTGACATATTTGCACAGAATCGAATGTCTATAAAATTACCTACCATATTGTTAATATGTCGTTGGTGTTCCTCATAATATGAGAATAAATAAATAAAATGTGTGATGTGCTGGCTTTATGTTTGTGGATTCAAAAGCATTCACAATGTTTTGTTTATCACTTAAGGGCCTATACACTACGCGATATTCAGCACACGATATTCAGACTTCCTTTTTGTTCCGATTAAGACCGGTCTAACCCTTATTACACTACGCGACATCGACTAAGACTGTCTGAATATCGAGTAGTGTAATAGGCCCTTTAAAGACAACACATTGAGTTTTCGTTTAAACATTTTGAGAAAGTTACAAGGACTTTCTTCGCATCTGCTGTTTATGAACTGACTGTAGTGAGTCTAACAATACAACAGTCGGTACGCACATTTGGCTTTTGAACTTATAATAAATCAATAACAGACGCACATTTAAACGTTTAAATAAAATGTAAGTCCCTAGAAGTAAGTTCCTAAATCTATAAAAAACAAATAACAAATGCACATTTGGTAATTTGAATAGAATAAGAGTACTTCGAAAATAGTTAAGGTAAGTACTCTACCTCATCAGTACCTGTACCTGTTTTTCTAAGTTTATCCAGGAACTAGCTTCCGCCCGCGGCTTCGCTCGCGTGAAAGTAGGTTTCTTCATACAATCTTTGGACCCCCGTTTCATACCCTTAGGGGGTGAATTTTGGAAAATCCTCTCTTAGTGTTCGTTTACGTCATAAAAGAAAACCTTATGCTGAATTCCACACTAATAGTCCCAGTAATTTTGGCTGTGCGTTGATATGTCAGTCATTTTCTTCTTTTATACATATAGATACACTTATAGACCAAGATCCCAGAGCTGTCTGACATAACTTATTTTCACTTAAATTAAGTATCTCGTTATTCTTAGTTCCCTTTCTCACCTGTTACCTGCTCAGGGGCCCCAAGGGGGAGCTCCACAAGTACACAGGTATTCAAAGCACATCAGAAGCTACTGAGAACCTAAGGTTTCATCCAAGTGAAAATAAGTTATGTCTGACAGCTCTGGGATCTTAGTATATTAGAAAAATTGCAACATATGAATTGGAAAATTAACCTTAGTAGTAACCACATACATGACAGGTGGGTGTCCTAACCACTGGGCCATCACGACAAAATTCGATGACATTTTGAAATATACTTTTATCGCTGCCAAACCTAACAAACTGTCAAAGCTAGCTAATACTTTATTATATTTAAATAAGTTTCCATTATAAGACATCTTCTTTAATACAAAAGGGAAGCAAACTTGAGTCCTAAACTTTTAAACTAAGTTTAAAATTTTCATCCGATTAGAATTTTCTTTTGAAATATTTAGTTTAAGAATACCCGGATCGACGTGTTAATCCTTAAAGTTTCCCAAAATTTCATTAAACTTAATTTCACGTTTAAAAAGATTTTTTTTTTAAGAAAATATAAATAATATTTTTAATTATTTTTATTTTTGAGTTTTTTATAAATTTAACTATTGTGTATGTGAGTGAAATAAAGAGAATAAAAAATATTCCACAATTTTCACACAACACTATCTCACCAACAGGTCCATCAGGTGGGATCGCAGTCAAGCACTAGTTTATATAAATTTAAAAAAAAACTATCTAGTCCCAAACTAAGCAGAGCTTGTGCTATGAACTGATAAAAATATTTATATATTTCTAAATACATTAGGATAGTATATATAAATTTCACCTAGACACAGAACAAACGATTGTGCTCATCACTCAAACATTTGTCTTGGGTTTTTTTCGGTGGGAAAATTATCTTATGACATCCCTCGATCTTGGGCGGAGCGGGAGATAGTGTTAGACTTTAACTGACTAAAAACCCACTCCTGTTCTTTCGTTGCATTTCGTACCAGGGCCGAGTCTTCCTTTCAGTATCAGACCCTTGGCCCCAGTAGGCTTCGACCCTGCTGGGCCCCTACAGTTGCTCACATCTCCTTGAGGCGCGCGTGAAATAGTACGCGCCGTCGACGACTTGGGCTCGGTACAGACGGTGGGACGGCGAGCTACTCATTGTGCCTACGGTGGCCGGAAATTGGGATCGGAATCCCGGCGGCGGTTGGGGCGTGAGGACCGTTGCCTTGCGCGATCGGCCGCCTCCTCTGCCAGCATTACTGCTTCGCAGAAGGAGGCGACCGCCTGCCACAACTCCTCATTCCGGACCATGGCCTGTACCAAGGCCCGGCGCGAGAGATCGCCAACATTTATTTGCCTTGAGCGGAAATCGCACTCAGGACCTCCGGCGTAGCTGTCAGCTTACTAACCACTAGACCAATAGGCCAGTCAGATCGAGGGTTTGTAGAGTTTTCTTTATTTTAGAACCGAATATAAAATACCATGTTTCCACTAATTGGAAACATGGTATTTCCCAAGAAACATATTCAAAATGAAAACATAAGCCTAAACACGCGCTTGAGGCGTCTGCCATGTTTTCCTTGTAAAATGGGCAGCGTTTAAAATAAAACCAATTTAAAGTTGGTCAAACTTTCGACTCGAGTATTTGAATTGGAGGCAAATCTATAAATTATCATCTCCCTCTTCAGTTAATTGTGTGTCGGGGTAGCGGGAAGGGGTGTCGAAGTTTGAGCTTCATTTAAACCGTGGTTTGAAATTTGGCGTTCGGAGATCTATTGATCTTTTACAGGTTTAGATCAACTTGTTTAACTTTGGTTTTGATTAATGACAGTTTGTGTTTATTTAGTAAAAATATACTTCCTTAAATATTATATAAAACACTTTATTTGCTTATGAACATCAAAACTAATAAATAATAATAACATAATAGGAATATAAACAAACTAAAACAAATAATATTTACAAACGGGTAGAAATAGAAATTATTGGGCATCAAAAAATTCATCCACATCGATATCAATAGGAAAAATGGCCAGAAAGCTGACAGCATTGCCACGTTGGATAGCAATGCTGATTCGTTGTCCGAAGAAAAGCCCAGCCCTCTGGTCAAGCGAAGAGTCGACCAGTTGTTTGCTGATATCACGAACAACTCGATGAGCGCTTAGACCCCGTGGTCCTAGTGTTTCAATCCCAAACGGCTCAAACATATAACTTCCGATGAGGTTATTATATTAACGCCATTTGAGGTTTTCTGCACTTGCAGTAGCCGCCCCAGCTTAGCCTGCCGTACTGAGAAGATGGGATGGCGCAAGGGTGTCGACACATGTTGCACTCCACTTCAAAGGCCTACCTAACTTCCAGGGCATTATGGTCATCCCGTCTGGGAGGCGCCTCTTTCCATCGGCACGTGCCAGGCCATTGGATTCTAGAACAGCTGGTACCCCGACGGTGACAAGAGCTCGACGGATGACGTCATTAATGCTTGCGTGTCTAGCTATCCGACCAGCGCTTCTACTGCAGGATAGACCATGGTGTCCGAGGCGGTCAACTGCTTGCTTGATAATAAAACATAGTTCTCATCGCATCTGTCTGTTTGTGTGCAATAAACTTAAAAACTGAACAAATCTTAAGTTTTTTATCAATGACATCCCTCGTCTTGGGCGGAGCGGGAGGGTGTGTTAGAATTTTACTGACTAAAATCCCACTCCTGTTCGTTCGTTGCCTCTCATGCCAGGACCGAGTCTTCCTTTCAGAAGCAGACCCTTGGCCCCAGTAGGCTTCGACCCTACTGAGCCCCTACGGTTTGATGACATCTCCTTGAGGCGCGCATGGAACAGTACGCGCCGTTGATGACTTGAGCTTGGTCCGGACGGTTACCGGACGGTCGGACGGCGAGCTACCCATTGCTCGCCGTCCGCAAGCCAGCGCCTACGGTCCCAAGAAGCTTGGGGGCACTACCCACTTATTGGGCAAAACAATACTCCTTGGAAAGACTAATGGTCGGTCAGACTTTCTGGCGTCTGACTACCTGCAACGACTGTCAATGATCTACGAATGACAACCGGGACCAACGGCTTTATATGTTCTCCGAGGCTTGGAAATGTCCTAAACTCAGAAACATATAAGTAAAAAAATAACATTGGTCCTTGCCCAGTTTCGAACTCGTAACCTCATTGCATGAGACGAGGGTGCGTTAACCACTGGGCCATTATGACAATGGTGTATTATAGTAGAAAAAAAAATTGTAGCATCCGTGCAAAGCCGGAGTGGATCACTAGTCGCTTAATATTTCTAAATGTTTTCTTCGAGTTTAAGTGAACTTACAATTCGATGATGATTCAGGCATCATAAGTTTTGTTTAATTTACAAAATTAATTTTTAACGTCATACCTACTACTTTTCTGCAAAAGTCAAACACACAACGTCTACGCCAAAAATAATAAAAATATGGCGTCAGGCCATTTTCATATCGCCAGGCCATAACTTGGCCCAGGGCCGAAGATTGAGGGAGTCCCGAAACTCTATCACGGCCTATTGGGCCGACGTGACTGGCGCAATATGAGTCCGACGTCGATCAACGAAACGTGACGCTTTTACTAAAACTTTGTAGATATATTAATATAAGGTTAACTTGATACAAATATGTTTTTCGATGGTTTTTAACTGATATGAATTAAGTTATAGAATTAAAATTTGGGTTAAAACTTACCTTAATTTGTTTTAATTTTACATTTTTTTTAAAGCGTTTATTCTTCTTTTATGTACCATTTGCATTTTTTTAGTTAACTGCAGTAAAAAAAAACAATGAGTGTTTTCAGGAAAGTTCACACCACTTATTTTTTAAGGCCCTAGCATTCGAGCAGTGCCATAAAACAGTAACTTTCTGAAGCCTACTCCTTGGTAACAGCTAAGTCAATAGGTTTGAAAAAAAATAACCGCGCGTCAGTTCGACAACATTATCATGCTCGAACCAGAACGTGCAGAGCGGCGGCAGCGCTGCAGCCGCACTGCCACCGTACGGCACTTTGCGGCTAATTTGAAGGCGCCCTAAAATCACCATCATATATATATATGTACTACATACTAGATTACGCGTACCGCTTACTTCAACCGACTCAGGTGCAGTGTCTTCTATGCACCTTGATATTGATACAGTTTTGACGTTCATGCAGTGTGAGAGCGGCGCTTATAAATTCAAATTAAAGTGAATCTGGACGTAAATAATAATTCTGTATTAATTTAAGTAAAATTACTGGTTGTCCAAGCAATATAATAGCTTCTAATATCGTAATAGTATGTTAGAAAACATATTATTTTATTAAAAAGCCTTCCCATTTTACAATCATAGACCAAAACATGCAGATGTTCACTCCCACAAAAACCAGATTTTTACCTACAACTGGTTTAGCGAACACAGACTTGCATGGTGGTTTTTTTTTTTTGAATATTTTTTTTAATATTTTTTCTTTTTTGTAAATGATATCAATGAAAATTCCGTCAAATTCAAAAATTATGACGTGTTTTTTTTAAAACTGTAAAAACTCAGCATTTGCTGGCATTTCTTATGTCAGCAAATCATTGGGTATCAGTTTTCATCGGTAAGTTAAGTTGAAAAACATTTTAAAAAAAATTTTGCTGCAAAAAAAGGTAAAAAATTACAACAGAAAAATAAATATCTCGAAAAACTAAATCTTTAACTGGAATTGTTAAACATTTTAAAGATAAATTTACCGTTGTTGTTTGTTTTGTTACTAGATATTAGCGGCGCAGTCCTGATCTTCATTCACTCAGGATAGCTGTTCTTCAGAATGATGATTACAATAAAGGGTTTCAATATTTTACGCGATTTTGAATTCACTTATTTATTAAAGTAGTAGAACGTGGTTTTTGAATTTACACTAACGAAGACTATTATTAAATTTTGAAATAGAGTGTTATTGTATTGAATTGTAGGCAAAAAGCTGTGTTACATCTGCGGTATAAAAATCTATATGGATAACTGATAACTATGTTGAACGAAACGCGTAAGTTCCGCAAAATTCATGGCTCTTTAGAAATTTTGGTCGTGAAAAAAGTATATCTAAAAGCTATCTAGGCGCTGTATGTTTTATTAGTTTTGTTAGACGACATAATGCCAATTTAGCACTGCAGTGAACTTTTGTTTTAACTTTTCGGTATTTTGACAAATAGTTTCCATGAACGTGCTTGTCTATTGCTAGAATATAAGTCGATGGTGATCACAAACACACATTGCACAAACAACCAAAAATGTAGGTACTAATAACATTCATTCCTTACATAGTTGAGATCACATTAAATAACTTAATCAACTTAAAAGTGTTCTATGGCTGATAAGCATAGTGCAAGTCTTTTCCGATTTCAACATTTTGTACTGTAGATTTCCAGAACATCCAACCACAAACAAAATGTTTGCCATTTCTACTCAAGTTTTCATGAATTTTAATAGACTACTAGGTATACTGTAATTCATTTCAAAGTAGTGGTGGGTTTCAACAACGGTCTACTTTACAATTTACTTAAACAATTTGCTTTCGCCTCTTTTCAAGGAACACGGTTCATGTTTTCATTAGAAATGAAACTCAAAGTTTGTACTTGACTCTGTGAATAAAATTCCTTGAATTCAGGACCTGACATTAAAGGCCCATTTAGACGGAGAGAGTTTCTCGCATATTTTGATTCGAGAAATTGTACGCAGTAATCTCAAGTAATAATCGCCATAACATATCGTATTAAAATGTTTACATACAGCAAGAACTAAATTCTCACCTACGAATATGTCATACGAGATTCGCAAGTCAATTATCGCTAGCGATAATGTCCTGCGTCTGTTTACATAGCAAAATTATAGTATTACGCATTGCGTCCAAAATAAGTATAGGATCGATTGCCATGTTGTGACGTCACGTCACACTGTCAAATCGAAGAATTATTATGGTGAGCAAAACAAGATTTTTTTTAAATTTAATTTATTTACGAACTGTGAACAAAAATAGTTTAATCAGAATCCAGTTCTTCAGTTTTGCTCATCTCTGAATTCTTCAATTTTGCCGAATTTCTTGCAATTTGACAGTATGACGTGACGTCACAACATGGCAATCGATCCTATTCTTATTTGGAACGCATTGTAAGAAGATTTATGCTTACGAGAATCTCGACTTGTGTAAACACGATCTCGTATGATATTTTTTCCAAGTTCATACGAGTATCGAACAAATCAATTTGACCCGTTTTGAGTGCGAGATTCGACATTCGAGTTTAGTGAATAGGTGACTACTTTTTTTTTTTTCCGGTGGGAAAATCATCTTATGACATCCCCCGCCCTTGGGCGGGGCGGGAGATAGTGTCAGACTTTTACTGACTAAAAATCCACTCCTGTTCCTTCGTTGCCTTTCGTACCAGGGCCGAGTCTTCCTTTCAGAATCAGACCCTTGGCCCCAGTAGGCTTCGACCCTGCTAGGCCCCTACAGTTGCTGACATCTCCTTGAGGCGCGCGTGGAACAGCACGCGCCGTCGACGACTTGGGCTCG
This sequence comes from Mythimna pallens, assembly GCA_961205895.1. Classification (NCBI taxonomy): domain Eukaryota; kingdom Metazoa; phylum Arthropoda; class Insecta; order Lepidoptera; family Noctuidae; genus Mythimna; species Mythimna pallens. The sequence goes on along the minus strand of OY540831.1, from coordinate 7,527,641 downwards.
GTCTGGACGGTTACCGGACGGTCGGACGGCGAGCCACCCATTGCTCGCCGTCCGCAAGCCTGCGCCTACGATGGCCGGAAATCGGGATCGGAATCCCGGCGGCGATTGGGGCGTGAGGACCGTTGCCTCACGCGATCGGCCGCCTCCTTTGCTAGCATTACTGCTTCGCAGAAGGAGGCGACCGCCTGCCACTCCTCCTCACTCCAGACCTTGGCCTGTACCAAGGCCCGGCGCGAGAGATCGCCGCCGCCAATCGCCCCCACGAGGACACGGCGTTGCTCTGCCCAAGCGGGGCACACCTCCACCGTGTGCTCCACCGTGTCCTCCGGGCGGTCCGCACAATGGTGGCACCCGAGCGTTTCTTCCGCACGAATCCGGCGCAGGAACCTCCCGAACTTACCATGTCCGGTGAGGACCTGCGTCATGCGGAAGGTAAGGACGCCGTGTTGCCTTTCCAGCCACTCCTCAAAGAGGGGACTTATCGCCATAATTATGGCGTGCCCCGCACTGGGTTGCGATAGTCGCTGTCGCCATTCCGCCATGAGACCCCGCCGGAGCTCTGCCCGCCATGCCGCGACTTGTCGCGGCAGCGGAGTTTCACCCTGACGTTGCATCTCCACGCGCAGATCGTGCATGCGAATAGGTGACTACTTGGGTTTTTGTAATTACTTGGGCTTTCGTAACCCGAAACACATTTTTAAATATAATATTTCACGACTATCACACCACGCCGTCTAGTCCCAAGCTAAGCAGAGCTTGTGTTATGAGTACTAGACAATTAATAAATATACTTATATATTTCTAAATACGTACATATTATAGATAAATTACACCCAGATACAGAACAAATGATCATGAATGTCTCTTCATCTTTCAATTGTTCTTGAAGACGTAACGTGTTAACGTGTTGGTGCATCTAGCACCAAAATTTCGGAGTGGCAAGGCGATTTCCAGCCACCGAACGCTTGTAGGTTTTAGTCAGTGAACGTCTGATACACCCTCTCATTCCACTTTAGAGCGGCAGAAGTCACTGGACGTCTTCCCAAATAATAAAGAAATGCTTTTAAATTATTTAATTCCATCAGCTATCCAATTTTTTTAACCTAACATCTGTTAACTAATACTTTAACTGTATAGTGAAACGACTTAGGCCATGAACAAAACTATATTAATACAAATCACAATGACTGTTGTTGAATTTTATTAGTGTATTCAAGGGCAGATTCGAACGTATTAATTCATCGGTATTGTAGGTATCCAGGGACCAATTGCACTCAACGGGCATACGCCTCAACTAAGTGAAACAAGTCCCCCCCGGAACCTCTTTATTCTTTATTGTACACATAAATATAAACAATAAAAAAAAAAAAAAAAATGACAGTTGATGTACATTGGCGAGCTTAACCCACAACTGGGTTTTCTTACAGCAAACCATGTTGGTAAGAAATAAATTTAATACATTTTGAGGGACTATAACTGTACAACAAAAAAATAATAATTAAACACTTAAACTAAACCTCATACACTCAAAGGGCATACGCCTCCACTAATTGTATGAAGTCTGTCCAAGAACCTCATGAACTATATAGGTGTCCAGGGACCAGTTGCACCCAACGGGCATACGCCTCAACTAAGTGAAACATGTCCCCCCCGGAACCTCATACACTCAAAGGGCATACGCCTCCACTAATTGTATGAAGTCTGTCCAGGAACCTCATGAACTATATATTGTCCAGGGACCAGTTGCACCCAACGGGCATACGCCTCAACTAAGTGGAACATGTCCCCTCCGAAACCTCATACACTCAAAGGGCATACGCCTCCACTAATTGTATGAAGTCTGTCCAGGAACCTCATGAACTATATAGGTGTCCAGGGACCAGTTGCACCCAACGGGCATACGCCTCAACTAAGTGGAACATGTCCCCCCCCGGAACCTCATACACTCAAAGGGCATACGCCTCCACTAATTGTATGAAGTCTGTCCAGGAACCTCATGAACTATATAGGTGTCCAGGGACCAGTTGCACCCAACGGGCATACGCCTCAACTAAGTGGAACATGTCCCCCCCGGGACCTCATACACTCAAAGGGCATACGCCTCCACTAATTAATTGTATGAAGTCTGTCCAGGAACCTCATGAACTCAAAGGGCATCTCGCCTCACTTGAGCATTCTAAATTCGTTCGCCATTCGAACATACCACTCTCACTCTGCATTTCCCACTTTTTTTATAATGTAAACATGTATATATAAACAGGCAACTTATAGTGAAACGAAATTTTGTAACTAACATATTGTAGTATCATAACATTATACTCTATGTGTAACAAATATATAATATTTGACTTTGACATAATGTAATGTAACATTTATAATTACTCAAAGCATTTTATTTTAACTCGCATCTACGCTTAAATAAATCTCACAGTACTTTTATCGCCAACACTGGTAGATATGACTGAAGATGGATTATCTTCCAATTATCTACATAATATACATATACCCATAGTTCCATGTTAATATAACTGTCATCAAATATACAATAACTCATGTACCAGATAGGATTTTTCATTTACATCTTTCCAGTAACACAACGGGATAAGTCTCCAACAGATACGACAATACAACCAACTTTTACTTATAAGCAAAAGGGTGGTAAATAAGAACCAACTATTCCTCAACCAAACAATTCAGAGGACAAGTTTTTTTTTTAATATTTAATTTATTATTCACTTCTGGCATTATAATCAGACTCTTGTACCTAATGTAATGTCATACTTTTACACCAAGAACTCAATTCCATTTGCTTCACTTTTTCTCATAGTGATATTGGTTTATATTTTATTTATTTATTATATACTTTATTGTACACACCATACTGTAAACATGATAAACATATACAAAAACAAAGTGCACAAAGGGCGGTCTTATCGCACAGGGCAATCTCTTACAGACATCCTTTACATATTTAGAAATAACCTTAAATCCATTTAGTTTTTAATATGTGACTATTTATCTTTTTATGAATGTCGCTATTGCATCAACAAGAGTTTTTGTTTGATCGTCGTGGGAACCTTCATTTACTAAATGCATTTCTTTGGAATCATCCATTGGCGACCACAGAATTTCCTTTATAAACTTTGCCACGAGAAGAAAGAAAGACAACATATTATTCGTTGAAACCAACTTTACTTGCTTCGGCCTCTCCTGATTCTATAAAAGACCACTTGATAGGTTTTCGATCAATTGAAAAATAAGATTTTTATAAAAAATGCATAAAGTCTACTATCAAAACATAAACATTTCAACAAAATTTCGCGCCAACAGTACTATTACGATTAGGTACATATACTCTACTAATCGATAACTATTTTAAACAATGATCCATAGCATAGCATAGCATAGTCGGCCTTTTAATGTTTCCACTGTTGGGACTCAGGCCTCCTCTCTAGGAGAGCGAATGGGCCGTAATCCACCACGCGGGCCCAGTGCGGGTTGGTGGATGTCACATGTCTTCGAATTTTTGGTTCTAGGACATGCCGGTTTCCCCACGATGTTTTCCTTCACCGTTTTGAGAGCAGTGGTGATGAAATAAATTACACAAAGTAATGCGCTTGGCTGGGTTTGAACCCGCGACCTACAACTCGTAAGTCGGGGCCGTTACCACTCGGCCACCACTGCTCGTTACCACTTAACAATGATCCAACTAAATATATTTGCAACTTCTGAATCCAATTAATAATCGTCAATAAATATAGTTCAACCAAAGATACTTCTCTAAAATTCCAAACATGAACGATCTCTGTATTTTACAATCGTTCAAAATGTATACTCGTAAAGATATTTAATTATACTTCTTTATAATACTACTTTATCTTCTGGCACAAAAACCAAAGTACAAATTATAATAAAATCTGGAATCAGACTTAAGTTTGCAATCCTTCCATTTCCACGTTGGTTAATTACTAGGTATCGAATTACACTTTAGTGGAAAAATAAAATAAAAGTTTTTACTCACAATTTGAGGTATCAACCTTACGTGATACCTGTTTCCTTTTTCGACAAGCTGACTCCTCGCAGTACTGCTGCTGCTAAATCTTGACCACAGACAGATATTTTATACGTTTTTGGTACCTATTGATAATGAGTTATTTTTAACCGACTTCTGTTTACCCATAACTGTGTGGGGTGTCTTATGCCACTTCTGATGTTAACTAATACTTTAACTGTATAGTGAAACGACTTAGGCCATGAACAAAACTATATTAATACAAATCACAATGACTGTCTTACACAAAGGTTAGTTTAAAACTGAACGAATAACATCTTAATATTTGATGGAAGCACTGGGTCTTGCTACAGTTCCCATGCTTAAGTCAAGAGGTTAACGGATGTTTTTTGTCGGGGCTCGGGGTACCGCAGCCCGAGCACTTGAACTGCCATGCCGATCCCGTGACGTCACCCAGCATTCCAACGCCGTCGCCGTCCGTCGATCACCCTCAGCCTCGCCAGCACAGCGATCGCCAACACATCTTTTTGGCTGTTTCCATTTAATTAATGCTCTAAGAAGACCAGACATGAAAAAAAAACGTGTCGCGCCGACCCCAAGTAATATAGGATAAGGGCAGGAAGAAGAAGAAGAAGACCAGACATAGTTAAAACGCCCTCGTGCAGTGCACTCATGTAGCAACTGACACAAAACATTGAAATATGACTATCGCTTTGAAATTCTGTTTAGACGGAAACAAGCCTTGACTGGCCTGTTGGTCTAGTGGTCAGTGGCCCTGACTGCTATGCCAGAGGTCGTGGGTTCGATTCCCACCCAAGACAAATGTTTGTGTGATGAGCACGATCATTTGTTCTGTGTCTGGGTGTAATTTATCTATAATATGTATGTATTTAGAAATATATAAGTATGTTTGCCAGTTGTCTATTACTCATAGTACAAGCTCTGCTTAGTTTCTGATTAGATGGCGTTGTATGATAGTTGTGGAATATTATTATTATTACTATTAGGCAATATTCCTTTGCGAGGCAATTCTCGACAAATGAGAAAAGCGAGATGTATGAGTGTTTAGACGAAGAAACTTTTTTTATATTCTTTCGACACGATAATCGTGTGTCCGAGACTAGAAACTCTTTCCGTCTAAATGGGTCTTTCTAAAGTTTAAGTTTAAACTAAAATTGTTATTTAAAAGTGGTATGGAGCTATACACCTTATATAGCTCCATCCCTTTAACAGTTCGGTTTAGGTCGTCAAATGGATCGCGTTAAGAGTTCAGTACTATAATGTAGTACTACATGTACTAGTACCTAGTGTAGTACTACATGTACTAGTACCTAGTGTAATACTACATGTACTAGTACCTAGTATAGTACTACATGTACTAGTACCTAGTGTAGTACTACATGTACTCGTACCTAGTGTAGTACTACATGTACTCGTACCTAGTGTAGTACTACATGTACTAGTACCTAGTGTAGTACTACATGTACTCGTACCTATTGTAGTACTACATGTACTCGTACCTAGTGTAGTACTACATGTACTCGTACCTAGTGTAGTACTACATGTACTCGTACCTAGTGTAGTACTACATGTACTCGTACCTAGTGTAGTACTACATGTACTCGTACCTAGTGTAGTACTACATGTACTCGTACCTAGTGTAGTACTACATGTACAGTGAACCTTTAGAAGTGGTTGGGTACCTTAACGCCTATTTTCCCTTGCACGTTAAAGTTCAAGTTTTACAAAATTAAACTAGATGGCGTTGGTTTCTTCACAGCTAAGTAGCGACCAAAGGCAATCTCACAAAGTATAAACTTGACTTTTAGTTCAACAAATAATAGACACTTGCGTCATCATTGTCGTCAACAACTGATTGTAGTTCATAATTTCATCATTCAAACTAGAGTCATGTTGACCTAGTGGTTTAGCATGTGCAGATAGATGCGTAAATCAATGAGCCGTGAGTTCAAATCTCACGTAGTACTCACACTTTTTGTAAGTTATGAATGACAAACTAAATAAATCGGTAGGAATATTATATCAAAGTTAACAAGTGGATATTTATTTGTAATATAATATTCAAGTGGGTAGTTACTCAGCAAGACGAAAAAAATGCTGGTAAACAGGCTCATCAAACAAAAAAGCACTATTAAAAAAATAATATGTTTATTTCTTACAATTTCTTATTAAAATTTAACAATCACCGTTTATTAACAATCACCGTTTATTAATCACCGAATAAGATTATAATATTATATATAATTTCTTATTGAGGCCATAGCTTAAGTATTCGTTTCCAATATTGGAAAGAGGATTGAAGCTTATGTAACCTTAACAAAAACAAACAAAAGACCAGATAATTTTATCACAAAGATCAAAAAGATTAAATGTAGGCTAAAAACTATAAAATTGCACAACAACATATCAAGTGTTCATAACTTTTTTAATGTATTAATTACGGATATAAAGTTAAACACACATAACAAGGTCTCCAGTTAATACAGAGAATAAGCACTGAGTGAATAATATTAAATCAGTATTATAATTATTTATTATCTTGTAGCCACAAACAAAACCGTCCGTGTTCACTGGACTTAAAAGTTTTTTCATGAGTAAACATGATATTACTCTAATCAAAGTTTATGTGATCCAAAGCAAACTGCAATCTTGCCCTTTTATGGTTTTCTGTAAGCAAGCCTCCGACGGACAGTGCCAACGCTTGTGTCAAATAAACTAGCATAGTGGTTCGTCGACAGATGTCCGTTTTCTTCGTATACTCCCTTATCATGGTTTGACACTGCAATATGTTTATTAGTTTTAGTCTGCCAGCTTTTTGATGGTGTTTTAAAGAACCCTCTTCTTCAAATCGTCATATCCATAGAACAACTTTTTTTCTCTGCAACAATAAAACATAAATATATAATACCCAATAATGATTATTATATAGGAGTTTTTTGTTATATAAAAGAGTTAAAAAAACTACTTACATTTACACTGGTCTCTCTGGCGTCTTCTGACTAGTTTTTACCTTGATTATGCTTAGCAATTATTGGAGCTCTTTTTACTAAATCTATATAACAATGCATATTTACTCATTTTGGTAAAATAAGTAGACAATACACCTGGTTAAAAAAAATAAATAACGAAAGGCGCTGGGACGAGATAATCGAAATTAACTTGGCAAACAAACAATTGAGCTTAGTCATAATTTTTTGGTCTAAGTATCATTTATACTCCATACTACCTACTAGTTATTATTTATAAATCCTTATTCAATCTACCCTCTCAAGTTTGAAAACTAACACATAGATAATCAAATATTTATAAATTGATATTCAATTTTAATATCTTCATCTCTTTAACTTAAATTATAAATTATTTCAATATTTAAAGAAACAAAAAGAAAGTACTACAAAAATAAGCATTAATTAAGCACAGCGACGCTATCTATTAACAGTATAATGTAATGTTATCAATAGCAACATTTCAATCTGGTTTTACGCTAGATGGCGTCATTTCTCGCTTCACACAATTTTTGTTCTGTATTTACTATGGACTTTCGCATCTTTAGTGTACTAGTACCTAGTGTAGTACTACGTGTACTCGTACCTAGTGTAGTACTACATGTACTCGTACCTAGTGTAATAATACATGTACTCGTACCTAGTGTAGTACTACATGTACTCGTACCTAGTGTAGTACTACATGTACTAATACCTAGTGTAGTACTACAAGTACTAAACCTTGTGTAGTAGTATAGCGCTATACTTAAGATAACACTAGAGCTAGATGATACTTTTTTCATACAAATTTTGGAGGGGTTTTACTAACTTTGAAATTGTACATCTAAAATAAAACATAATATGGTTTTTTCTTATTATTAATTTTGTCTGTGTGGAAACAGAAAAACAAAAAAAAATGCCATTAAAACGTTATTAGCCAATAAAGTTTCTATTTTTTGATGATTTTAACGCAACTTTAGGTGTAAAAAAGTAACAAAAATCATATAAAATCTCCAAAACAAAGTCAGTACCGACAAAGCTTTATTACCGAAGAGTTCTATACAATTTATTTGTAAGAGATTTATGATAGGTTACCGGACGGCCGGATAGCGAGCTACCCATTGCTCGCCGTCCGTAAGCCAACGCCTACGGTGGGTAGAAATCGGAGTCGGGATTCTGGTGGCTGGGGCGTGAAGAAGTCCGTTCTCTCACGCGTGCGGCCGCAAAATCACTAATTGCATCATTTATTTTTACTTTAAAATTCCCACTATGTTATTTGTTATCTTGATGATGTCCAACAAAGTTTATAAATAGATAAAATCTCACAGTCCTCAAAAGTTTTGTCCTCGTATATAAAAAAAATAAATTTGTGGGAATCATTAGAATTTTTTTTTTCGGCAGGCTTGGGAAATCCTCATGGACACCCAGGCTGCCTCACAGACGAGCCAGGGGCAGTATCAGACTTCTACTGACTAAAACCACACTACTGTCTTACCTTTAAACCACAGACATGAAGTGCCCTTGTTTCTTAGTTATTCATTTTCCAAACCACAGATTCAAACTATGAAAGTTACAGACCACACAATCAGGTTTCTTGAACTACATACGAACACAAAACTTTGTAGTAAAGAAACTTACCCTATGTTAGCTTGCGTCCCTTTTTATTTCTTATCGACACCTCCCTGAGGGACGCCGTCAGGGATACTATCTATCAATTCCGTGTAAAAGAGTCTTTTTTATATAAAAATGAAGCCTCTCGAACTTATACGTATGAGGTGGTCGTCTGCTCAACCGGACTTAAGGCCTATCCAGACCTTAGTAAATTAAAACCTCCGGCCAAGATAAAAGCCTAAAACTAAGTGACTATAGGTTACGCTACGACTGTAGAGTTCGGACTTCGACTTAGGCCATCGCTGGGGTTTTATGTTTGTTACCTCAGAACTCCGTAATTTATGAACCGATTTACATTTTTTTTCTAACTCTTGATTATATAAATATATAAAACTGTCATGTCAAATTCCCTGGCTTCTAACTACCCGTAACAACCATCTAAAGCCTTCAAATGTCAACTGGGGCCAACGGCTTAGCGTTCCAACCAAGGTGACCTTGATTTATGTGTTTGGTTGGTGTTGCGGCTACATAGATGTAAACCACACGCCAACACGTTTGGTGGTAAGCAAGGTCACCTTGGTTGTCACGTTGGTTTGCAACCATCTGGTCACTCCTTTAATCTTGAAGATCAACCCGAATAGATGTTACAAACAAGTTAGGAGCTTTCAATTAACAACATATCCAGTTCTTTTTTAAATATTGATAAGCTCGCGTTGGACTACTATCTCACTTGATGGTAAACGATAATTTATGACGATCGACTATAGACCGCGATTGCCTTGAAGTAACCTATTTACTCCAGGTTTTAGCTATCAGGAAACACTGACTCCGGCAGGAAATTTCAGTCCTTAGCTGTACGTATCATGAATGTATGTAGGTATAGTTAAAAAAACCAAAACCAAAATACAAATATTCTTTATTTGGTATACATCATAGTTTTAACGATTAAAGTAACGAGTAAAGTAGGTTTTCTAGGAGAAATATCATTGTTGAGTTAAGCTCGCCTTTGAACATGAATTATTATCAAATCACTGTGTTAAATTGTATTAGGTTTTGTGTTCAATAAAGAATAGAATTTTAAAGTACAAACTTCTAATTCTAACTACTTACAGAATTTGAAAGACGTTTACGCAGTCATCACAAAGAAACCAAATTGAATGATACACGAATCATATAAAACTTTGTTTCCCGAAGAAAAAACAAGAACGACGGTAGTCAAACACAAAAAATTTATCGCTTATTTTTAGACTCTTTTTAAATCGGCAAAATCATTATATTATCAGAATTTCCGATTTCGCTTTTGTGGTGGACAAATTGGCGCCATTACTCGAATTTGTTAAATGGATGAAAAAACCTCTTTGGCGTTACATTGTATTGATTTGGAAGTTATTGTGAGCCGAATGAATGGGACCGTACAATGGCCAGGCTATTGTATTGCACAGCTATGTCTGTCTGCGGATGGGTGGAACATCTGAATGCCGAGTGTAGGCTGGATTATGGCAATGTTCGATGTACTGAAGTTCCTGCTTTTAGTGTATTTGAAAGGTTTTCGGTATTCATAAATTCGTGACTCTTTATACTTCGAATTCAAATATCAAAATATTTTTATTTCACATAGGTATGTAGGCCTATATGAAATAAAAATGTTACCTCAAATCTATATATATAAAAGGAGAAACTGACTGACTGACATATCAACGCACAGCAAAAACTACTGGGACTAGAAACCTGAAATTTTGCACAAGTCTTCCTCTTATGACGTGGGCGAGCAGTAAGAGAGTATTTTCCAAAATTCACCCCGTAAAGGGATGAAAGGGGGTCTAAAGTTTGTATGAAGAAACCTACTATCACGCGGGTGAAGCCGCTGGCAGAAGCTAGTATAAAAGGGTACATAAAAACCTTCAGAAACCTTTTTTGAGGTGAAAAATCATCCAATTACATCTCTCGCCCTAGCGTGGAGCGCGAGGGTGTATCAGATTTTTACTAACTAAAACCACACCTGCCCCCCTAGCCAAGTTACGACCGTTTCGTTTCGATTCTCTTGCGTCGAAGGCCTCGAGTAAACCACGCCTCCAATTCCTTTGTTCTGATCACATGACTGAGCGTCGAGATGACATCAAGCGAGGTCTACTCGTAACTTGACTAGGGGGGCTGTGATCTTTAGTTGCTCTTTGCGTTCTTTCGAAGAACCACGGGTTTCCTTTTCAGAAAATCTCCGATACTTATAATGACCTAGACTGAACAAAACAATAAGGTAGACATTGTTATCATTCAATTTCTTGTCATCATACCAGATTCTAGTAGATTACGTTCCATAGTCCTAAAGTGTAAGAATTACGTCAATAATTTACAACTTTACACAAAAAATAACAACACCTTTTAAACAAAAACTGTCATTTAAATAATGCAAAACCAAAATGAAACCAATTCAAATTACAAAACCATTTAAGAAAAAAAAAATTAAGTAATTGGTCCAACGAATTTTTAAACCAAATATTATTTTATCACGCTCCAATACAGCCCAGCGAGGCACCGGCATTAACGGCCATACATCCTTTTTCAACCCAATTTATTTAATTGGAAGTCACATTGCCAACGAAATCCGTTTTAGTCTATTAAAATTGGATTTAACTGGCTGCGTATGAATGAGAGAGGTGAAAAAAAAATGTTAAATTATGACGAAGGTTGTAGTACCTTGTTGATACGGAGTTTCGAAATGAATCGTTCATGTCTTGGTTAATGAGTGATTATCTTTTTTTTATTATGGATAAGCTCGCGTTTGACCACCATCTCACCTGATGGTAAGCAATGATGTGGCTGACGATGGCGCACGCTTACCTAGAAGTAACCTATTCACTTTGGACTTAGAGATGCCTATACTCCATTTGTTTAGTTAAATAAACGTAAACAATCTTGATATGTCTTTTTATTTTAAAAAATCGCATAAAAGACATACAAAGATTATTTAAATTTAATTAATTACCAAACATATCTAAATGTAAATAACAAATTGTAAACGTTTTTAGATAATATTTTTAGACTACTTTTTTATAAAAGACATATCAATTTTGTTTACATTTAGTTATAAATTACCTAAACAGATGGGACCGCGGGCGGCAGGGAGGCTCCGGCCGCTGATACTTTGACTGGTCGCACGGCTGCTAGTTTTTTACAGTATACCGTGCGATCAGTTTATTCGGTTTCTGATTTTAATTGTTTTTTATTGTCACACCCACAAGTAATAAGCAAAATTATAATTGAACTAAATAATTTGCGTAAATGTCTTTGTATATTGTTTCTCAACCTAATTTTATGTTGCCATCAGTGTTTATAATCAATATCTTAAAAAATAAACTTTGAAAGGCGAACTTTTAGCCTTAGAAAGTGTTTAGATGTATGTATCAATGTATCTTAGGGTAAGTACATTCTTTTGTTAACTTTTATGTTTAATAAAGATATTTGAAAATGAAAATGAACCTAAACAGATGGAGTACAAGTTGTAGCTATCAGGAAATACAGACTGCGGCAGGGAATTCCACTTCTTAGCTATACGCACAATAAATATCTACTATATAAAAGGAGAAATTGACTGACTGACATATCAACGCACAGCCAAAACTACTGGAACTAAGAATATGATATCAATAATAATAATATGCCACAGCTATCACACAACGCCGTCTAGTCTCAAGCTACGCAGAGGTTATGTTATGAGTACTAGACAACTGATAAACATGTTACATATTTCTAAATACATAAATATTATAGATAAATTACATCCAGACACAGAAAAAATAGTCGTGCTCATCACACAAACATTTGTTCTGGGTGGAAAACGAACCCACGACTTCTGGCATAGTGGTCAGGGCCACTAACCACTAGACCAACAGGCCAGTCGATATTTTGTGACGTAACTACAACTTTACAGTTTTCTTGTACTATGAGACCTTGCTTCATACCAAATTTCAGGATTCTAAGACAACGGGAAGTACCCTATGAATTTCGATTTCCTTGAGATTGTCGAAATATACGTTTTTTGTAACATAAACCGCCGCATCTATCGCATTTTTTTCGCTAATATATTAGTTTGATTTTTTCACAGCTTCAAGGGACCGCAGACCTGAGTTTATTAAAATACTCCATGCACAAACGTACAGCGGCGGACTTAATGCCTTAGGCATTTTCTACCAGTCAACCTTAGGGTGTTGCAGAGATAAATAGTGGTAGGTGCAATAAAAGAGAGAGAAAAGGCGAAAAGGTACAAGAAAAGATATACTAATAAACCATAAATATTATACAATTATACAATACATATACAAATTAATAAACTAGCTACATATATATCTACACTAATAAAGTCAAACAATTAGTTCAAATCGACAATTTGAAAACATTAACGCTGTGATGACACTACTGCCAACTTCTTACGAATTAGCTCGCGAACTTTGGTTCTGAATGTTAATCGATTTGTTGCCATCTAGGAGAATGCCAACTAGGAGAATTAGGAGAATCAAGAAATGAAAACAAGGTAGTGAGCTCCCTTTGCTCTCTGCGCTGACGTATGGGTAACCACTTTAGAAGCGACCGATGCGCTGAAACATGATCATATTTACGTAGATTGTAAACGAATCGAATGCAGTAATTTAGAAGACGGTCAAGCTTGTTGAGGAGATCCGCATTCAGGTCATAGTAGCACACGTCACCATAATCAATGATAGGAAAAATCAAGGTCTGCACAAGCATTGTCTTCGTACTCGATGGTAGCAGATTTTTCAACCGAAACAGAGCCCGCAACGTTCCCGTAACCTTCTGACTAACACTGGCCACTTGAGCACGCCAGTTCATAGTATTATCGATGCGCAAGCCCAGATTCTTTACATCGGTGCTAAATGGGACGATCGTACCGTCGAAACGAACTGGTGGCAATGTTGCACTATTCACTTTAGCGATGCTTCGAGGACTCCCAATGATGATAGCCTGACATTTATTGGGGTTCACTGCAACACCAAATCTATCGGACCAGGCTTTTATGGCTGTTAAGTCCCTATTTAATTGATCGATAACGGTAGATATTTCGTCGACTTTCCCTTGACAGTACAACTGCAAGTCATCTGCATACAGATGATACGAACACTGAAGTTCGGTAGTAATGAAATTAATAAAAATAGAAAACAGAAGAGGAGAAAGGATACCGCCTTGAGGAACGCCAGCTTCCAACCCACACCAGCAAGATGAAGAATCTCCGACGTGAACCGACTGCTGACGCTCCTGAACATAGGAAGAGAACCATTCCAGCGCTTCGGGACAGACCATAATATAGGACAGAATGGCTAAGAGGATCTCATGACTGACGGTATTAAAGGCGTTTGTGAAATCGACCAACACTAGTACAGTGACTTTGGTATCTTCAAGTCCTGCCCTTATATCGCCAGTCACTTTAAGGAGGGCGGTAACAGTGCTATGCCCCGGTCTGAATCCAGATTGGAAAGGGCTTATGAGTAAATTATACCGCACAAAACTTGAGAGTTGTTTGTGGGCACAGGCCTCAAGCACTTTGGATAGGAAAGGAAGGATAGAAATTGGGCGGAAGTGGGTTCGAAGAGTAGGATTGGAAACTTTGGGTAGTGGACGAACATAGGCTCTACGTCATAAGGAGGGAAATACTCCGGAATACAGGAAAAAATTTACAATATGGGAGATGGCAGGTAGGAGGTGATCGAGGATCGTAACGATCATAACACGAGAGATGTTATCACATCCTACCGCCTTGGATTTGTTGGAAAGAATTATTAATTTCAACTTGATACCTCCACGCGTTTCCGAGATCGGTCTTGACAGACAGACAGATGGTCAACAAAGTGATCCTATAAGGGTTCCGTTTATCCTATTGAGGTACGGAACCCTAAAAATTGTTTATTTGCTCCTTCGTTCCTTCGTAAGTTAACAAGTTTCCGAAAGGTTAATTAATTGTGATATTTAAGTGTTATAGCTGATACCTAAGCTAAGATAAATTAATATCTTGTATATATAGGTATCAGCGCCTACCCTCATAATCACTTACAGAGATTTGAATATCCTCATAATCACAACCAATTGATGCAAAAATTAAGACAAATAACAGTAAGTAGATAACTGCATGTGTGGCATGTGTGATGTGTGGTGTGTGGTGTGAGTGTATGTGTAATATGTGTATAACTTCTTCACGCTCGTGCCGATGAACACTAAGACGGGCGAAGGCCCTGTCCCGGAGTAATGGAAAGCAATAATGCGAGCGAAGGAGGTAGCGGAAAGTGTGAGGGATAGAAAAGCAGCTGCGGGAGACTCCCCGGGCATTAGAATTCGCTGAGCGATGAACAGGGTTCCAAGATTGTTCGAAAGAATTACCATGACACTGTAACGCAAAATTAACAGAAAAAACACAGTTGGGTTTTGATCGGTAAACTGTCTCTCTTTCTCGCTCCGTCCCGAGCTGGAGTAATTGTTTGATAATTTCCCAACACAAAAAAAAAATGGTACACGTTGTTAGTGTAAATCTCCAAAATCCTGCACTAGCCTCATTAGGGAGAACCTTAATGATGCTAGAAATTCGCAGTGGGGCGAGTGTTTGCCAGAGATGAACTGAAAATGTACATCGCCTGACCTATTTTGATAATCTTGAATTTTATTTGACATTACCATTAATGTGATATATATTTAATCTATTTAGCATTTATTGAAATTGTTTTTTTTTTTTGATGGTATGCATGTTGCACTTACGTATTAATATTAACGATATTAGCATGGCATAGTCGGCCTTATAATGTTCCCATTGTTGGGACGTCCACTCTCGGAGAGGAAATGGGCCGTAATCCACCACGCGGGCCCAGTGCGGGTTGGTGGATGTCACATGTCTTCGAATTTTTGGTTCTAGGACATGCCGGTTTTCTTACGATGTTTTCCTTCACCGTTTTGAGTGCAGTGGTGATACAATAAATTACACAAAGTAATGCGCCTGGCTAGGTTTTAACCCACAACCTACAACTCATAAATTGTGGCCATTACCACTCGGCCACCACTGCTCTCAATATTGACGATATTAGTGATGTGAAAAAAGTAAAATTAGTTAAAAAAAGGAAAAACTAACTGATTGACATATCAACGCACAGCCGAAACTACTGGGACTAGGACCGTGAAATTTTGCACAAAGCTTTCTTTCATAACGTAGGCGAGCACTAACAAATTGACCCCCAAAGGGGATAAAACCGGGGTCCAAAGTTTGTATGGAAAAACTTACTTATTCGCGGGCGAAGCCGCTGGCAGAAGCTAGTTATATACAACCTATCTGTAACACCTCACGCTCTACTGTAAATTTACTTATGTTTACAAATAAAACATTCTGATTCTTTGAAATTTCTTTAAGGAGAATTTACTAGCTATTTTCTTCAAAATAAATATTAAAGGTCACTATTTCTCAGTATATCTGAAGATTTGTAACGTGCTTCAAACCACAATCCTGGCAAACTTCCAATGTTTTGTTTGTGTGGCCATTTAATAATTCCTAAGTTATAGTCGTAGAGCTTCTTCAAGGAGTTTCACGAGAATTATTGTTGGATTACAGAAAGAGGTAAATATAGGTCCTTAATAATTGCATCCGCTTTATATTTAATCTGAGGAAATACGATCATGTGTCGAACTTCAGGTCTGAGCTCAAATGGTTGCCAATTCGCCAGAGAAGAACTTTGCGCGCTTTGACTACACTTTTCTCTCTACTCAACTCTCCCACGCCTCCATCTTATCTCATTTGTCACTTTCAATATGTTCTTCACACGCAAGGAATCTGCGTTCTTCTAACAATCTCCTACTGCTCTGTCCTGCTCATACTTCTGATTTTGTCCATTCTTCCTTCTATATACAGTCCATCCTTCTGTGGAATGCGCTTCCTCTCGATATCAGGACGGCCGAAAGTCGATATGCATTTAAGCGGAAGTTGCGGAATCATTTGCTCCATTAAAAGCAGAATCGTCTCAAAACTTCTTTCGTTACTTTATATGTAATATATATGTATATATATTATATTAAATATATATGTATGTGTATTTTAATTATATGTATACGTTTTTTTTTTCTTTCTACTCTTGTTTTTCGTATAACATTTTCTTTTTATGCACCTACCATATTGTCTCTTCACCACCCTAGGTTGACTGGTAGAGAATGCCTCAGGCATTAAGTCCGCCTTTGTAATTTATGTTGCATGAAGACTAAATAAATAAATAAATAGGTACTCGATTTTCAAGAATCAAGCATTTTCATTTTCATTTATTTCAAATAAAACATTTGCAGGCACTTTTGAATTATCAAGAATTCAGTCAAAAAAAAAACATGCTAATTGCACATTCCAAAGCGTATGTCTATATGGAGAAGAATGTGCAAGTTAAAAACTTAGCCATATGAATGAGACATTCTCTCGGTTTCAAAGAATTACCCTACAACAAGTAAGATGATCGGGTGTATGCTTGTAGCCAAAGAAGCCTCTCAACTGGTCGGCTGAGTCCTGTGTGGACATCATAAGGCATGTAAAATACTGCTATCCATAGCTACATCCAAATACACTGGAAACCAAACACAACACAGTTGGGAAATGCTAATCGATTGATGTAACATAATAATTTTTAATAATGAAATAAAAAAAAATATGAAAGACCTACTGTCAGCGGCTTCACATGCGTGATATTAAAAAAACTGGGCAAGTGCGAGTCGGGCTCGCGCACGCCACATCCGTAACTGACCTATGAAAACAGTTTTAAGAGTTTTACCGAATCGCAAAAAAAGTTTTTTTTGTGACGTAACTACGCGTGGAGGAGGTATCGAGTTGAAATTAAAACCATATACGGTCTGCGGTGTCTTGAAACTGTGAAAAAATCAAAATTAACGAAAAAAAAAAAAGTAAATATTAACGGAGGAAAAGTGGTTAGTAGTTCACAGCAACTCAGATGCATTACTTCGATTGCGTCGGGCTGCCTCCGACATCATCTTTAAGTAGCTGTTTTATACCTTTTTGAGCTAATCTGTAGATGGAAATGTTTTAGTTTCAAAAGTGCAAAGAGTTTGTGGTCGATGAAGTTAGCATCTGTTTACTTTCAAAACTTGTGAAGAGGGAAAACCTCATTGGCTCTGAATTTTCATCAAAACACGTTTTTCTAAGTCACCGATTCTATTTTTAGATATAATGAACCTGGTTATCATTAAAAAGTCACATACAAGCGTAATGTATATTTTCTTTTTTTTTGTACTTTTTTATTTCTTTTTTTGTTTTTTTTCTGTTTTTTTTCATTATATTTGGAACAGTTTTATTTCTACCCATTACGTACTAAAAATACGTAAAATTATAGATGAGACTATCTGATATCCTTAGGTATTATAAAACTAACTTCCCCAATGCGCCTGTCTATCTGTCTGTTTGCGATAAACTCAAAAACTACTGAATGGGTTTTCATGCGGCTTCCATAAATAGACAGAGTGATTCATGAGATTGGTCTAAATGTATAATTCATATTATAACAGAGGAAAGCCGAGAATTTTAAAAATTAGCTATTTGTAATCTCACTATAATATTATTTATTTATTTATTTATTTACATCAGTTAACATTGGATCATACATTAAAATGATAATTATAAATAAGATACATGGTATATTAAGTGGAGCGAGGCGACCGCCTGCCACTCCTGGCAGGCGGTCGCCTCCTTCGGCGAAGCAGTAATGCTAGCAAAGAAGGCGGCTGCACGCGCGATAGAACGGCCCTCACGCCCCAGCCGCCGCGCGCCGATCCCGAATTCCAGCCACCGTAGACGCTGGCTTGCGGACGGCGAGCAATAGGTAGCTTGTCGTCCGACCGTCCGGTAACCGACCGGACCGAGCCGAAGTGGTCGACGGCACGAAGTGTTCCACGCGCGCTTCAAGGAGATGTCAGCAAAACCGTAGGGGCCCAGCAGGGTCGATGCCTACTGAGGCCATGGGTGATACGAAAGAGAACTCCGGAGCCGTGGAACGAAAGCAAAGAAGGAACATTAGTAGATTTTTGATATATATAGTATTAGGAAGGTGAAAGATTGTGAATATGTGTATGTGTATGTTAAATTTGTAAACTAGTAGATTATGTCTTGGAATAGCACGCAGGATACATTTTATTACGGAAATATGTTCCATTGGGATAATTTACTAAATTAAATTAAAATGGTTTCCGCAAAATTACCAGTATTAATTTACCGGAATTCATATCTTCGGTTCACAGCACTGATAAATTAATTAGGAACATTCTAACTTCCACACTGATTCCTTTTGAAGTGCCGTGCTTCACCGAGGCTATGGATGCCTGGAGAATCGCTTGCCCGAATACAAATCCGCCTGACAACCTTACCTCCCAGAGACGGTGGGATGAACCGCTCTGCAAAGTAGTCCAGAAAAACCTAATCCTATCATCTGCTACAACTGCGGAGCGGCTGTGGGAAATTGGGAGTCAGGTCTTTGGCTTCACGCACTGCCGTCGTCGAATATTGGCACCTTATTCGACGATACTACTTTCCGCCTAGCTGTTGCCCTACGCCTAGGCGCTCCTTGCTGTTCTCCTCATCGCTGCCACTGTGGCGAACAACAAGCAACAGCCTTGGCCACCACGGCCTGTCATGCAGTCGAAGCGCGGGACGTATAGCACGGCACGCGAATATTAAAGACATCATCCGACGAGCCCTTGTCACCGTCGGCGTTCCGGCTGTTTTGGAACCTCATGGCCTGGCACGCGACGATGGTAAGAGACCGGACGGTATGTCTTTATTTCCGTGGAAGATGGGTAGGCCTTTAGTGTGGGACGCTACCTGTGTCGACACTCTTGCGCCATCCCATCTTCCTAGCTCTTCGTGCTGTGCTGGTGCTGCCGCTGCAGCTGCGGAGAACCTCAAGCGGCGGAAATATAACAACCTCGTCGGAAGTTATATTTTTGAGCCGTTTGGGGTTGAAAGTCTTGGGTCGTGGGGTCCGAGTGCTCATAAGCTTTTCAAAGAACTTTCCAGACGCTTAGTTGACACTTCGCGTGACCCAAGGGCTGGCTTTTACCTCGGTCAGAGATTAAGCTGTACGTTTGTGCATGGAGTATTAAATAAATAAATATAAATAAATAAATAAGCATTGCCATTCAACGTGGCAATGCTGCCAGCCTTTTGGACACACTTCCAGTCGACAGCAATGCGGAGGAATTTTATGACGCCATATTTTAGCTAGTAGTTTTTGTCTTTAGTGTATATATAGTTTTAATTAGTTAAGTGTTTTTTATCAATTAATTGTAGATTTAGATTCAAGTCATAAATAAAGATGAAAATTTAGTATGGTTATAATAAAAAAAAAAAAAAAAAATTCTACACGATATTATCTACATATTATATTATTATTATTTCTTTATTAACAGGCAACTAAGTCCCATAGATAAAATACATTATATTACAATCTTATAAACTAATACATATTAAAAATATCACAAACAATTTATGACGTAGAAGAGCTCTAAGGAGGGATTTTAGGAAATTTTACTTTTAAGGGGATGAAACGGGGTTCCAACGTTTGTGTGGCTGAACCTGCTTTCACGCGAAGCCGCTGGCAAAAGCTAGAGACTTATAAAATAACCTTTACAAAAACCAATGTTGTTAAAATATTTCTCATGGAAAATCACCCGTAATCGCATACAGTTTAAGTGATTAGGAACCTCAAGAGCGTTTTATAAAGCAAATACGGTAATATGCACTCAATGAAATCGATTAAACCAAATTTTCATTTGGTTGCTCATCAAACGAATGTGTTTCAACAATTAATTAGCTGTGAAATAGTGTTACTATAAAATCGACTTTGATCAACTATGTATGATTAATTTTGGTTTATTCTGCTCGCAAGCAGTTTGCTAATTTCGGTTGAGTTGAATACAGAAACACACTTATACAATAATATTTTCATTTTTATTATTATTATTATATCAGATGCATCCATATTATGTTAGTATAACATAAAACTATGTTAGTAACATTGCTCATTAAAATAAATAAAATAAACCTAACATAAATATATTATAACGGGGCCGCTTGCCGCTGCACCAGATCTGCAGCTGTGCAAACGAGTCCAGTGCCCCAGGAAGGGCAATCCGGCTTATCAGCTATTACCCTCAAAATGCTGTTGATGATCCCCCGAATCCTTCGCATCAGGGATGCTGTTCTCTTTCGCATAATAGGTTGAAAGCTATCTATATGTGCTTCAGCAAACATGCCCGATGCGCTACAGAACCGCGGGAGCCCCAACAGCACCCTAAAGGCGTTATTATACTGAATGTGAAGAACGTTGTAGGCCCTCTGCCTATGTCTAACCCATAGGCTGCACGTGTACAAAGACTCGCGAAGAAAATTTTAGTATATGCGAAACCTGAATATATTTTGTACAGAATCAGTAACTGAATCGATTCCAATAATTTTTACACCATATTATACAGGATGTTTGGTGCATCGTGTGCCAAATTGAAATGGTCGACGGGAGGGGTCATCTGCTATCATTTCATACTCTTAAAAAATTCTCAAGCCCTGTGGATTTTTTAAAAATCGAGTTTTTATTGTTTTATGAAAATAAGACCCAAATTTTTCATTCAAATACAAATTTTAAAAAATATATAAGTCGTAGACTCTGAATTTTAATTTAATTTAGATGTGTATTGTATTAGAGTACTTTTAAATTTAAAATTAGCGACATTAGCTATCTAATTTTTTTTTATAACACTTGCAAGGTGTTGGACTTAAATTAAAGCTATTCATGTTATAGCTATTGACATGGCTATAAAAAAAAAAAACCATAAGTTACCGGAGTCTTCCAACTTCCTCAAAAATTCTCTAGTTTATCCTCTTGCTAGTGATGTGCCACATGCCATAAAAATCTTTTTATAACTTTGTGAATTCGTTAGAATTGTGAATCGAGTCACATAAGACTAATGTTCAAAATAATGATATAAAAAATATTTTTGCTTAAATTATACCTGAAAAACCTATTAAAAATGTTATCTCACTCTTATAAGGTAAAATCTGTCTCGTATCTCTCTTTTCGTGGGTTTTAGTAGAAATAAAAAAAAACAAATTGCATTTTTAACATTTATTTCATAATTTTTACAAATCCTGCCCAAATTGTTGGCCTCTGTTGTAAATGCAGGCCCAACATCCAATTCGTATTTCGGCAGTTGTTGTACGAAGTCGTATTTCCTCCTTAATTGTATTGAAAGCCGTTTCAATGCGTTGTTTGCAAGTTAGTCTTATGTGAATCATTCACAATTCTAGCGAATTTACACGGCTGTTTTGGTCACAATTATAGAAGCTCGCACCGGGCGTATAAAAGGTTAGTTACGGCACTTGAATAACTCTACCTAATATATACTTGAATAACTCTACCTAATTCCGACCTCTGATTATCATACTAATTATGTAAAAGCGAAAGTTTGTGAGTGTGTATATTTGTATGTTTGTTACGACTTCATGCTCAAACGGCTGAACGGATTTTGATGAAACTTGATACATGAGTACTTTTTATCCCGGGGATATGTTATGTTATTTTTCTACTATCACGCGGGCGCCGCTGGCAGCAGCTAGTTTAATGATGCACAGCCGCGAGACACAATTATTGTTAAATTTTTGTTTCTTTTTTTGAATTTCGCACCTCAAAAGGAAAAAAAACAGAACACTCATAGGATCACTGTTGTCCGTCTGTCTGTCTGTCTGTCAAGACTCTTTATCTCGGGAACGCGTGGAGGTATCGAGCTGAAATTAAAACCATAATACTGTTATAGGCATGGAGCTATATATGGTGTATAGCTCCATCCTTCTTTCTCGCTCACTCGCCTGACATTTTAACAAATCATGGCCCCAGATCTTTTAGAGTCATTCTAAACGTATTTTTTTGGAACGAAGTTCCTCATCGCGCGTTGTGAAAGGGGGCTAGACGGAAAAAAATCTTACGAAAAGTTGTCACGACACTTTCTTACGAAAAGTTGTCACGACACGTTCTTACGAAAAGTTGTCACGACACTTTTTGCTATATTAACCTATTGTAAGCTGTGCGGCGTCGCATGTTTCTCTGTCTGTCTCTCTCTCTCTCTCTTATCCTCTGGGCTGTGGCCGCCATTTTTTTCGAGTTGAAGTTTTCGAGGGTGCTTAAACCGACAGTAAGGTCAAAATGTAAATCCAAGATGGCTATGAAAGTTTTTAAATTTTTTGACATGGGTGTCGTTTTCGTGGTTTTCGAGGGTGTTAAAGCCGATAATGAGATCAAAATGTAAATCCAAGATGGCGGCTATGATGAACGTTTTAAATTTTTTGACATGGGTGTCGTATTCATGGTTTTCGAGGGTGCTGAAACCGAAGGTGAGGTCAAAATGTAAATCCAAGATGGCGGCTATGAAAGTTTATAATTTTTTTTGACATGGGTGTCGTTTTCGTGATTTTCGAGGGTGTTAAAGCCGATAATGAGATCAAAATGTAAATCCAAGATGGCGGCTATAAACGTTTTCAAATTTTTTGACATGAATGCGTTTTCATGGTTTTTGAGGGTGTTAAAGCCGATAGTGAGATCAAAATGTAAATCCAAGATGGCGGCTATGAAAGTTTTTAAATTTTTTGACATGGGTGTCGTTTTCGTGGTTTTCGAGGGTGTTAAAGCCGATAATGAGATCAAAATGTAAATCCAAGATGGCGGCTATAAAAGTTTTCAAATTTTTTGACATAGATGCGTTTTCATGGTAGTCGAGGGGGCACAAGCCGAAAAGGTCGGAGATAGCAGTCCCCTGATAGCACAGATTTTTGTAGGTGCTTGCGTACTATGTACATTTACTCGTTAACAAGTCAATCTACTTAATAAAAATAATAATAGTTTCTTTACTACTTATGTCCAATGAAATAAAATTTTATTACAATTCAGATTCAATCAATCGAAAAGAACTTCGTTCCATCCGGGTGTCCCTTGACACCTCTCAAGTTTTTTTTAATTATTGTTAAGCTCGCGTTTGACCACTATCTCACCTGGTAAGCGATGATGTGGCCAACGATGGAGCACGCTTGTCTAGAAGTAACCCATTCACTCTTTACTTAAAGACCCCTAGGTTGTAGCTATCAGAAAACACAATTGCTACGCGCAACAGTTTCCGTAGCTTGCAGTGGACATAGTTCGACAATGTCACTAACGAGCACTAACTACTGACTGTGCGAGTTCACAACTTCGTTGTACAGTTTTTTACAGAACAGCGTAGTAATACATGTACAATAGTAGTGGTCCAAGGGCTTTTTTTTGAGGTGGGAATCATCTAATGGCATCCCCCGTTCTTGGGCGGAGTGGGAGATAGTGTCAGACTTTTACTGACTAAAAATCCACTCTTTTTCCTTCGTTGCGTTTTGTACCAGGGCCGAGTCTCCCTTTCAGAATCAGTCCTTTGGCCCCAGTAGGCATGACCCTGCTGGGCCCCTAGTTGCTAACATCTCCTTGAGGCGCGCGTGGTAGAGTACACGCCGTCGGCGACTTGGGCTCGGTCCGGACGGTTACCGGACGATCGGACGGCGAGCTACCCATTACTCGCCGTCCGCAAACCCGCGCCTACGGTGGCCAGATATTAGGATCGGAATCCCGGCGGCGGTTGGAGCGTGAGGATAGCTGCCTCACGCGATCGGCCACCTCCTTAGCTAGCATTACTGCTTCGCAGAAGGAGGCGACCGCCTGCCACTCCTCGTCGCTCCGGACCATGGCCGGTAACAAGGCCCGGCGCGAGAGATCGCCGCCGCCGATCGCCCCCACGAGGACACGGCGTTGCTCTGCCCAAGCGGGGTACATCTCCACCCTGTCCTCCGGGTGGTACTCTAGGGTGGTCAGACTTTTACCGACTAAAACCACACCAATATTCATTCAATTACTTTTTGCGTTCAGTTCCGTGGCCCTATTAGGTATCGGCCCTGCTGGGCCACTAAGGTGTCGTCGTCGCATCGTCCGCAAGCCCACACCTGCGGTGGCTGGGAGAAGCCCTGCGACTCCGGTCGCCAAAGGCGTCTCTGGTGAGAACTACTACATGTAGGGCTGCGTTCAAAAATAACCAGAGTAGCTTCGAGTTGCAACCAAGAGTCGTTCTTTTATAACTCGAGTAACTACCCTAGAGTTAACTTAACTAACTCTAACTCCGAGCAGGGTAGGTTGAATGACAGTTGCTTGGCATTGACAGTTGAACTCTATGTCCGCGTTCAAAAATGAGAGCTTAGAGTATCTATCCGATGACGTCATTAGAGTTAAATCTAATGTCATTTTTGAACGCAGGGCAGGGTGTTTCGATACGCATGCTATATTAATATCTAGAGAGGAGGACTGAGTCCCAGCAGTGGGAACATTATAAGGCTGGTTATGCTATATTATTATTAATTACATTTTATTTAGTGGCAATGGGCAGGACACATTGCTCGCAGAACGGATGGCCGTTGGGGCCGAAAGGTTCTGGAATGGCGACCACGTACCGGAAGACGTAGCGTTGGAAGGCCTCCTACAAGGTGGACCGATGATCTGCTAAGGGTTGCGGGAATCCGATGGATGCGAGACGCACAGGACCGTTTATTGTGGCAACACTTGGGGAGGCCCATGTCCAACAGTGGACGTCTTTCGGCTGAAATGATAATAATGATGATGATAATTCAATTTTCAAACGTTCAAACATTTATTCATAAACTAACTGTAAAAATGCTATTAGTAGGAGAAAATAAATAAATATTTTATTATTTTACTATCACACCAAAAACATAAAAAGAAAATAATTATAGACATTAGTACAAAAGTACAGCTTATTTCCAAAAAAATAAGCTATACCGCAATTTGCCTGCTGCGGTCTTCCCAGCCGATTATAAATTAGGTGTCTTCATGGCTAGAGTGAATAGGCTCTTAAGAAACTAGTGCGCCTCACCATCAACGATTACATCACTGCTTACCATTCGGCGTGATCGCAGTCAAGCGCAAGTTTACGCCAATTAAAAAACAACTCTTTCGGCAGACCTGCCAAAAAGAGATTAAAAGAAATGTAGACTATTATTGTAGGTATTTTAGTTTATGTTATGTTATTCTATTAATCATATCTTAAGGGGTCAACGATTGTATTGCAACAAGGATAGACTATAGGACATTAAAAACTACGTTTAATAACTATATTCCATTAGTCAGATTGATCTGGGTGCCAGGTCATACAGGAGTAGAAGGCAACGAAAGAGCCGACACTCTAGTATGGAAAGGATCCGAGACACCCTTATACGGACCGGAACCCTTCATAGGACTCTCACCAAGGGTCATCAACCAAGCATTAAAAAGGGCTGCTTTGGAAATACACAGCACACACTGGCGCAACACAACAGGCCAGAAGCATGCAAAGCTATTTCTTAATGACATAGATAAGGCCTGGACCCAAAAATTATGGAGGTACAGCAAATCACAGCTTCGAACAATTACAGGAGTCTTCACGGGGCACTATGCCACCAACAAACAGCTCCACAACATGGGACTAGCAAGCGACCCGACTTGCAGGATCTGTGGAGAGGCAGAGGAGAATATGCTACAATTACTGTACGACTGTGCAGCACTAGGCTCCAAAAGACTAGAGTATCTGGGCCAACCATTTCCAAGATCAGAGGACTATAGGCTCAGCTCCATCAAGGCCATACTGGGACTCGTGAAGAAGGTGCACGGAGGGCTGGGGGTTGAGTAGAAGGGAGGGGGATTAGCACAAAAGATCCAGAAGGGTCGAAGTGATCTGGTTTAGGGCCAGCCCCACTATAAGATAAGATAAGATATTCCATTAGTAGGTACGTTCCTATAGAACAGTTTTCGATCTTTATGTGGAAAAAGCCGTTAGGAAAAGCTAGCTAAAGCTACTTACATATAATATATTACTACTGTTCTACTTTTACAAATGGAAAGCAGAAAACTGGACCTTCAAACAATTTCCAATTGGAATTTATTTCAATTTGAAATTAGTTTTTGAACAGTACCGCAGTTCTCTGTGAAATATTGATATTTACCAATAATATTCTCATGTGGTTACTTAGGGAATTGTCTCTGAAATAATTCTTCATTCAATTTACATCGGCAATTACTTATGTCGCAGTATGGTGAGTGTTATTTATACTACCTAATCTTAAAAACATAAAGAAATTATATTTTTAGAGTTCCGTACGACAAAAGGAAACGGAACCCTCAGTGTGCGAGTTAGACTCACACTTGCCCGTTTTTTTTTTATTTTGTTTTGTTTTTTAACAGTTCAGTTTACATAGTCAAATGGATCGCATTAAGAGCTCGTGAGAAAAAAAAAATCCACGTAGTCCTTACATCCATAATAAAAAAAAATGTTGTATACCTACGCTTCTTATATGTATTTTTTCTCAAAAGACCATCTCGGACACCAATCCGTATGGTTATCATATGATTTGACCATTACATTTTGCTGTACGGACTTTAAAAGAGACTGACCCCTGAGTTTGTTTCGGTGTTTCTTCTGAGGGCAGTCAGCATGGAAACACCGGCCTCATCTAGTATAAATTGACAAACGTGTAAAAGCGTTTAAAAAAAAAAAAAAATGAATATATATAAAAGCGAAGTACCACTCACTGATTAAACACGAAATCTCAGAAACTATAACACCTACAAACTTGAAATTTAGCAGGTATAATCCTTATAGGGTGTAGACATTCGCTAAGAACGGATTTTCCGAAATTGACTCCTTAAGGGGAGGAAATGGGGGTCCAAAGTTTGTATAGAGAAACCGACAAACGCGCGGGCGAAGCCGCTGGCAGAAGCTAAATTTTACACTTCTGTTCAGTAACTACTCCTTAAATCAGTGCTGAGACGTTAAATCGACTACCTAGCAGTTTAAATCTAAGTCTAAGACTGATTAAATCTTCTTGTCTTGCAACCAAATTTTATTTAAGTCTCATAGAATCGTGACTAGCTTGAGCAATTTCTTGATTAAATGTACCGAAAAACCCGGACTAGAGATGTAAATGCCAAAGGGAAGGCTCTTCGTTCCTTTTGTGCTGACTAAGGATCGTCTTGAACTGACAAAAACGGGGTAAATGTGGGGTAAATAGATATTCAATTATTTTGAGTCGCGTTTTCGTGATTTATTTACATCGCGTTTGCTAATGTATTGCCGTGTCGATGTTTGAAATGAAATAAATCAAATGTAGAACCGTAACGATCTGTTTCTGGCTTCAATTTGTATTCCCGTTGCGTTTGGGAATATCAAAAGATTCTGGAGGGAGGCATTTACTTATGTATACCTACTATGGGTTGTCCCATTGATGATATTCATCCTTATGAAAAGTCAAGTCAAACAGTCACAAGTCAAAAAGTTTTTATTTCACTTAGACCTACATGGGCACTTATAAAACGAAAAAATGTAGCAGTGTGTTATTTGCTGCATGACGACATGCATGCATGCGTGCATGACGTTTAAAGTAAGATTGTTTCATTCTTATTTCCAGTATGGGTAAGAGACAGCGCTAGACAACCTCTATAGCTCTGTCTCTTACCCACACTGGAATAAGAGTGAAACAATCTTACTTTGAACGTCACGGTAACCCACTTGGTCTATTTCTTTTCAAATAGTCCCCGCACTATGAATGGCACCATTACATGGCATTTACATACGTGTAAACTGTTTTACACAAGACACCCGGAGTACCTACTCAGACCTGGAACATCTCTTTGTAGGCCATACAAATATTTGCTCCGTGCGGAGTTCGAACCCGCGACACTCAGTGCACCAGCCAATCGTTTAACCAACCGCGAACTGTGGTGTAAATTAGTAAAGTAAAGTCGGACTTGTGCACCAAGGGTGCCGTACCTATAAGCTTACCTATGTCAAAAGTTCGATTCCTGAAACGATTCTCGACAATATTTCTGGATCGCAAAAAAAAGTAATTAATTTATGACGTAACCATAAATTTTAATTTCTAGACTTTTTTCTTTACTTGTGCTATGAAACCTTGCTTCTTGCCAAATTTCAGGATTCTATGTCAACGTGAAGTACCCCATAGGTTTTGATTTCCTAGCGAGTGTCAAAATATGCACCTAAACGGCCTCATCTTTAGATTGCGTTGACTTAGAAGTTGGAATTTGCAGTAGGTACTCCAAGGGGTGTGACTTGAGTATTTGATATTGATTTCGGCTGGATACCTGAGGAAAAGGTGAATACGCGTTCCTGAGGAAAAGGTGGTCAATGAAGTGATCCTATAAGCGTACCATTTTTGCTGGTTACAGAACCCTAGATCGGCGGCAACGATCTCTCGAGCCGGGCCTTGGTACAGGCAATGCTAGCAAAGGAGGCAGCCGCACGTGCACGTGCGAGGGCGCAGCTCTCACGCCCCAGCCGCAGGGATCCCGATCGGCGACCGGCGAACAATGGGTAGCTCGCCGTCCGACGGTCCGGTAACCGTCCAGACCGAGCCCAAGTCGTCGACGGCGCGTACTGTTTCACGTGCCTTAAGGAGATCTCAGCAAACCGTAGGGGCCCAACAGGATCGGTAGGAAGACTCGGCCCTGGTACGAAAGGCAACGAAGGATCAGGAGTGAGTTTTTAATCAGTAAAAGTCCGAAACAACAAAAAAAGGTTACAGAATCCTAAAACACAATGCCCACTGCCTTGCATACCTTTGTTCTAGCTTGCAGAATCTAAATGCAAGTTTAACTATGGCATCTTCTTAGCTTGGTAGGAAGACTAAACCATCCAAACTGTATTACCATACGTGGCTTTAGTCGCTGCCATCAACTCGCTCCACTAAGAACTTTGCTTATCTATTTAAAGGCTTATATGTCAAACGGACTACTTAAGGACCTTAAGCCAGAGGACCCGAAGTGTACAAATACAGCCAGAGACCGACATACGTTATGTGGGATGGCACAGAATACTAAGCGTGGTTGCTAGTTAATAATTCAGTGGGCAAACTTAGACAAAATATGCTTAGATCTAGAGAGATTTTAGCGCGTTGATGTACTGTTTTATTTGTACTGTGGTGGGTTTGGGACGCGATTTGTTATCTGAGGATGTAGGAAGTCAAGACAGAATTCAGGTTTATGGCTATAAGTGAACGCACTGTTCGTTCGGTCTACAAGGTTTGTCTCCGTTTATTGTTATCAATCTGTTGCACATTCGTAACGTAACTTCAATGAGCTTCCATCGGTCGTCCGAAAGGGAACTTCGGGGTCCTGCGACGAAGGCAAATAGCAGTCAGTAGAAGTCTGACACGCCCTCACGCTCCACCCTAAAGCGGAGAGAAGTCATTGGATGTTGAACTTCCTATAAAAAAAAATACGTCAGTAGGTAAGGTAAGCTTACATGACTACTGTCTGGTGAATATCATAAGGGTAATCAACGCCCACAGGAATTTCTGAAAGGAAAACCTAGTCTTATAACGCAAAGGGTAACTGAAGGACAAAGGTGGGTTTTGGTAAGTAATA
The DNA here is from genome assembly GCA_961205895.1 of Mythimna pallens. Classification (NCBI taxonomy): domain Eukaryota; kingdom Metazoa; phylum Arthropoda; class Insecta; order Lepidoptera; family Noctuidae; genus Mythimna; species Mythimna pallens. Next base: position 7,497,498 of record OY540831.1, on the reverse strand, counting down.
GTATGACACACCCCGGGTCATTGATTTTATATATCATAGATTTTATGCTATACTTATGCTATAAGACCTTACTTCATGCCAAATTTCAGGATTCTAGGTCAACGAACCCTATGAATTTTGATTTTGAAATTTGATTTTTGAGCGGCCCTATGAATTTTGATTCCCTTGAGAGTGTAGAAATATACGCTTTTTGAGACATAAATGGCCGTACCTTATTTTCGTTAACTCAGAAGTTTTATTTTTTCACAGCTTCAAGGGACCGCAGACCTGAGTATATGGTTTTAATTTCAACCCACCTCCACGCGTTCTCAAAATAAAGGATCTTGACACACAGACAAACAGAGAGACGCATTTATCTTTTGTGTATAATTGGTAAGTATGGGTAATATAATCTTTACAGTTTTATATCGATAGGTGTGGCTTTATTAAGGTAGAACTACACTGCGCACACGTGTGACACACACGCCGATCTGGGCGCGTCTATCTCCATACATTTTATATGGAAACTAAACTTGTAGAGCTACACTAGATCCACGCCACGCGACGTCGTTTTACGTAAATCAGGCGTGTTACACGTGTGCGTCGGTCTAATGTAGTTTTAGCTTTAGTTATGCTTTTTTGGTAGGTAAGTTCGAATAACATGTGAAACCACTATACATTTAAGTAGATCCAAACTATTGAAGGTATGGAATAGCGAGATATATTGCTGGTCTCCCTTGAGATTTGTTTGCAGGTCCATTTCAATGTATATAGCTTGGAGCAATCGTACACTGCGAGTGTACGACTGCCCGCACCATATGCACATCTGACCGCCACGTCTACGTGACCAGCATCGAATGAATGTTTTAAAGTCAAGGTATTTTATCTACAGGAAAACTTAGTAGTTGTGTCTAGAATGGATAGGTTTCTTACCAATATTGTACTAGTTGAATTTCCCTATCTGGGTACGATTTTAGGTTTCTTTTAATACTCAATTAAATTGACAGTTATTTTTTTTTTTTTAAGATGGGAAATCATCCAAATGACTTCTCGCGCTCTGGGTGGACCGGGAGGGCGTGTCAGACTTTTACTGACTAAAACCACACCTGTGTCCTTCAATTACCCTTTGCGTTCTAGGACTACGGGTTTCCCTTTCAGAAATTCTCCGCGGTCCTAGCTAGCGAGCATCGGCCCTGTTGGGCCCCTACGGTTTGCTGACATCTCTTTGAGGAGCGCGAGGATCCCTACGCGCTGTCGACGACTGGGCTCGGTCCGGTTTGTTACCGAACAGCCGGACATGACAAAAATTAAATTAATTAAATTGACATGGAGTGAAGCGACGGAGTAATATGAAGTGGAGTTGCGGACTGTGTCAATCCATTGACACGGAGTGAGGCAGCGGAGCGAAGCGACTGAGTAATGTGATACGTGTGTCAGTCCATTGATGCGGAGTGGAGTTGCGGACTGCGCGAAGCTAGGCCGAATTTATGCATCGAGTAATATGAGCAGGGGCAGCGATGATACTACGTGGTTGGTTTACCGCTCTTCTGCTCCACTTCTCCACTCCGCTTCTCCACACCACTTTTCAGTTTTGTATGAATTTTGTAACTAGTTTGCTAATCCATGTCCACTGGAATCCTCCTGGTTATCCTCTCGGGCGCCCCGGTGTATTATTATTACGTTATTGTGCGTTTTTACGTAAATCACCAAAAAAACTAAGTAAAAAAAAAACTTTTTCTACATTTTTCTAGGAAGAACAAAGATAGAGATAAGAAACCAAAATTTTCGCTTAAAAAAAATCATAAAACCCTGGAAACTCTTTCAAACAGTCCTGCAGCCCTGGATACCCAGGTATAAGCAGTGCCGTAACTAGGGCGATGCTAGTGGTGCCCAGGCCCAGGGCGCATACCCTGATGGGGCGTAGAAATTAACAAATCAAGAAGCAGTTTTGTATCATTCATTTCATCAGAAGAAGGTTACTGTTTTTCATTCCCTCTCAATCCGTACCATAGCCTGAACTAGGGCCGGATGCACAAGTCGTCATCGGTAATCTTTACAAAAACCCGACGGGGTTCTGCCCAAGCGGGGCAAACTTCCACCTTATACTTCACCGTGAAACACTCATGTCCGATGACATTCTGCGACAGGTAGATTAAACTTACCTAGCTCTGGCTCTGGATATTTAGGGTACTGGTTATAAGTTAAGATTTTAGGATTAAGGTCCATAACTCATGCTCAAGTCTCGAAAAACGAGACCAACATACTCGTAGCAGTTTTTGTTTTTAATATAAAAAGATTTATTGTCACATTGGATCATGACTGTTAGATTCACTTTATTAACATTAACCCGTAAACTCAGGGAAGGTTAAACCTCATTTACTCGGTGTCAACCTAAAATATGGTAATGTCTTTCACGACGTTACCGCACGAAGTTTTGGAGAAAAGCGGAAATAAATTGAAACAGTGAACAATCAGAAACCATTGGATCATTAGAGAAGATTTATAGTCTATGTCTTCAGGGTACTTTGTGTAATAGAATTCGTCGCGTCATCGTTATGACGTCACTCATAAATGGAGAGTTTTTGTTCATAATGAGATGTGATGTTTTGCTATGTTTGTAACCTATTTCCAAAAAAGAAGAAGGTTTTCAAGTCGTCTGGTTTTGTTTTATCTATCTTCTTATTCAGCGATCTTATCTTGTTCAGCGATATCTTCGCCGAATGTGAACCGATTTTGAAGATTCCTTTTATTTCTAAGAGTGAGGTGCGAGGACCACCAGGCAAAACTTGAAACAAGTTTTTTATTTTTACTTTTGGCTAGGTAGATTTTCATGTTTATCTGGAGTGAATGGTTAAAGTATAGGAAATATTGTTTTGAGTTCGTAGTGTGGTAGCTAGATAGGTATACCATATTATTATAATTGCATACGGGTCTGATCTTCAGCGTTCGAGCGACTTCTCTCCGCAGGCCATTTCCGACCTTCCATACTGCGTCACGTACCCTGTTACCTGTTCACGTAGGCATCTAATAACAACATCAGCATACGGCATTTCCGCCAAGCCAGGCAAGAAATTTAATATTGGAAAAAAAAACGTTTTGCCATCGACAAGAAAACGCATACGACGCGACGTATGGAAGCACGCCGTGCTTATGTATCTTTTTTTAGGTGAGATATAATCAAATAATACCTCCTGCCCTGAGTGGAGCGAGAGAGTGTCAGATTTTTACTGACTAAAATACTGCCCTTTGCATTCCGGGGACTCGGTGACATCACTCATCGAACCATCCCGCAGTGGTTAGGTATGTAGGTAACTAAAGTTTTCATTACAAGTCTATAGTTGTGATTGGTACATCATACCGAGCATATACTTAATTATCGAATAATAATCTTCCCAACCGCATGTCGATCACGGTAGCCAATCTGAACAGAGATGAGCCAAGCACGCAGGAAATATTTTATGTACAGTTAGTCGTTCCGAGTCTAGGTGTGTTATGTATTTGTGCTTATATGATTGTAAACGCATGCACGATACAGTAATAATACCTAGTCTGAGACAATGTTTTTTTTAACCATATTTCTGTAAGTATAAAGAGGAAAGTAACCAAAAATGGAATAGTATCCCAATATGGAATACCACCATTAATTCTCGTAAATTAATAGTGACGTAATTATAATACTCGTGAACTGGTCCCATGGTGAGAGAGGCTAGGTTTTTTCTCTGTCAGAAGAGTTTTTACGTAGTTTTTAAGATGCTCGAAAAGAAAGATGGATCAGTTGTCTTTTGTGTAGGCTTTAGGTACATGACAACTTCACTGATTCAGAGTTTGATACCTGGAGTTGTGATTTTTGCAATTACTTTACCAAAATTTTTATATATAGACTTGCAGTATTCCATCATCATCATCATCATCATTTCAGCCGAAAGACGTCCACTGCTGGACATAGGCCTCCCCCAAGTGTCGCCATAATGAACGGTCCTGTGCGTCTCGCATCCATCGGACTCCCGCAACCGTTACCAAGTATTCCATATTTGGTACCTATTTCATAATTAGACCCCTTTTTATTGAATTAGTTTTTGAAAAAAAAATCTAAGTAACACATACATTATTTAATTTATAAAACTTTTATGTTATTAAATCACGATAGTAAAATGGTATTCCATATTTGGTTACTTTCCTCTAACATTATTCATTGTTGCAAAAATTATTTTTGCCCTATCTGGGGATTGAACCTTGAACCTACACGCAGTTACACGTACGACCATGTAGAAACCTACTCAGTTTTTAAAAAAGGTAGCTAAAAATAATCCCGCTGTCCCTTCAGTACCTACACAGTACTGTACAAAAAATCCCACATTAACTTCAAATAAGACCCCTCGTCCCTGCGGACCAGTAATCCGCTTCTAAATAAAGTCTTGTCATAAAAGGCTCACTGTTTCGTACAGTATTCAAGGAGGACAGGTGGCCGTCGGCAAGTGATAATCCAATTTCTTCAGAGAGAGAGAGAGACGTAACTAAACGGGCCGTGTAATGCCATCTCTCTCTCACACCAGTTGCATAATGATTTTAAAACATCCCTCGCGTTCGGAGTCACAATAACATCGCTAATTGATGGACGCACTCACGATCACTCGGAATGACTATTGGCTTGCTACTAACATCGATATTATCGTGAATGCGAAGATGATAGAACTCTCTACGGTAAGCTACTACAATAGTAGCTTACCTAATAGACTAGGGAATGTTACCGGTACCTACCTATAAAATAAATTAAATCTTGTAGGAGAGATAATGATAAGATAGTTCGATTGTTGAGTGGTCGTCTTTGTTTGAACTGTTGTTGCTTGCAACGATGTTTATTTGATGACATTGAATCTTTGAATAGGTCAGAAAATGAGAAACTGAAAAGCAATTGATTTATTAGGTTAGATACACAGGTAGTCAAAGGTTACCTCAACAGCTAACTTAGGGCCGACGCTACGTTAAGCGGGCGCCCGCCCGGTCCCATACAAAAGTGAAACGTCGCGGCTCGCCGCGCGGGCACCCATCGCGAGCAGCTGCGCCCCGTGCCTTTTTTGTTTTCCATCGACACGACTAAGTGCACACCGTTAAAGTTGAACTAGTGACACTGCGCAGGTAATAATCCGGTTTCCGCTAAGGGGACCGCCACACACGACACACACGCGACTGGTGCCCCCGCAGACGCCCGCTTTACGCAGCGTTGGCCCTTAATTTATAAGACACAGGAATTCTTAGTTTAGCGAGTCAGGATGTCAACTTTTGTACGCCTTTAATTATTGTAAACATAACTGATATTAAAAATGTGTCAATAAAGTATTATTTTAAAAATTGCGCAATTACGTTTTATTAAGGATGGCAAAGCAGAGGTATAGCTCATTGGACATGCCACAATAACGACAGTAACTTTTTGAGGAGAGGCTGGAGAAGCGCAACGGCATTCTCACCAGACATGGCAAGTTCGGGACGTTCCTGTTTCAGTTTCAGGTGTTAGAAACGCCCGTCACTATAGTGTAAACGTCTCGGAGGACAATGTGGAGCATAGGGAATACGGTCGCATCCTTCTGCAAAGTAGAAATGCTAGCGAAGGAGATGGCCGTAACCGTGAAGGAACGAAGATCCTCACATCCCAGCCGCCTCCACAGGAGTCGCCCAGGGTGTCGGAAATCGCAAGGCGGTCTCCGACTACCGTAGGCGCGGGCTTGCGGACGATGAGCAAAGGATAGCTAACCGACCGGTAAGGACCGAGTTCGAGTTGTGAATCGCATCTCATCACTCTCATATCTCTTAGGGTGTACCTAAAGAGGTTTTTTTTTTTCGGTGGGAAAATCATCTTATGGCATCCCTTCCTTCCATCCAGCCCTTGGGCGGGGCGGGAGATAGTGTCAGACTTTTACTGACTAAAAACCCACTCCTGTTCCTTCGTTGCCTTTCGTACCAGGGCCGAGTCTTCCTTTCAGAATCAGACCCTTGGCCCCAGTAGGCTTCGACCCTGCTGGGACCCTACATTTGTTGACATCTCCTTGAGGCGCGCGAGGAACAGCACGCGCCGTTGACGACTTGGACTCGGTCCGGACGGTTACCGGACGGTCGGACGGCGAGCCACCCATTGCTCGCCGTCCGCAAGCCCGCGCCTACGGTGGCCGGAAATCGGGATCGGAATCCCGGCGGCCTGCCTCACGCGATCGGCCGCCTCCTTTGCAAGCATTACTGCTTCGCAGAAGGAGGCAACCGCCTGCCATTCCTCCTCGCTCCGGATCATGGCCTGTACCAAGGCCCGGCGCGAGAGATCGCCGCCGCCGATCGCCCCCACGAGGACACGGCGTTGCTCTGCCCAAGCGGGACACACCTCCACTGTATGCTCCACCGTGTCCTCCAGGCGGTCCACACAGTGGTGACACCCGGGCGTCGCTTCCGCACGAATCCGGTACAGGAACTTCCCGAACTTACCGTGTCCGGTGAGGACTTGTGTCATGCGGAAGGTAATGACGCCGTGTTGCCTTTCCAGCCACTCCTCAAAGAAGGGACTTACCGCCGTAATTACGGCGTGCCCAGCACTGGGTTGCGATAGTCGCTGTCGCCATTCCGCCATGAGATCCCGCCAGAACTCTTTCCGCCATGCCGTGACTTGTCGCGGCAGCGGAGTTTCACCCCGACGTTGCATGTCCACGCGCAGATTGTGCATGCGTGCAAGGCCTTTTGCTACCAAATCCCATGGTGGCTGACCGGCAAGGAGGCTCGCCGCTTCGCGGGAAACCGTGCGGTATCCCCGCACCATACGTATGGCCATGACCCTCTGGCACGCGTTCAGCTGGGCCGCCGGTCGCTTTCGCAGTGACGGCGCCAACACCGGCGCCCCATAAAGGGCCATGGACTGGACGATGCCTGCGTAGAGCCTCCGGCAGGAGGCGTCTGGACCCCCGAGGTTGGACAGGAGCCGTTTGAGGTGTACCTAAAGAGGTGAGTTTGAATAAAGTCCCTTGCTTGTAATTTAGACAAATCCTGCAACTGGACGCCATTTTTTTTAATAATGGGTGGAGCGAGAAGTATTGTCAGCGATTATAAAACCCGTGTTCTTTCAGTTTCTCATTGCGTTCAAATGCCGCGGTATCACTTTCGAACATTTCCGCAGCCCAAATCGGAATGAGACAGAATGAGATCTTACCATTATGACTTGGTAGGTACGTAGGTACCCATTGAGAAAAACGGACTGGCAGATAGACAGATCAAGATATGACTAGAAATTACAAATTAAAGTTCTTGGAAGTAAACAAATTCAAAACCAATTTTATTAAACTCTAAAATAAAAACAAAATTAATTATTATCATCAGATTTCTGATCGCCAGTGAAGGGAGTGTTATAGTTCTCAAAATAGCGCCGCACTTGCCGATCGCCAATTTCTTTTTCATAGACCGCCGAAGACAGCTGTTCCACCAGCTCCAGGGTACTAGAGCTCAAGTGCAATTCATGAGTGAAGCCCAGGAATGAGGAGCGTTCGGTCTCCAAGAAGTCGGAGGTCTTGAACAAAGAGCATTATATTGTTAACATAGATCATATGTACTTACACTCAGGCTGTTTCAGAAATAATTTACTTTTATAGATGCATAAAAATTAACAAATATATGGTACTCACGCGTTCAATTACAAAATCAAAACAGAATATGGAAAAATGGGACGTAAGGCTCTTTGGACCGGGACCGCGGTCCCAACTTCCACTTACATCTTTTTATAGTCGTATTTTGGGACCACGGGGAGAAAAGCTTTAAACTAGTTACCAAAAAAGTTGTATTTATTTGTGGTCCCAAAATACCACTCAAAAAAACCTATTTTTTTTAGATGGAAATTGCCCAAAGTGGTCCAAAGTGCCCCACGACCCAGAAAAATTACTTCTTGCAAATAATTCGAATGTGGTTCTTCGTGGCTCTAGCACTCTTTAAAGCGAACATCCACGAACGCGCCTCAGAAGTTGAGTGGGATTGTTGTTGATTTCTTGTCCAATATTTTCCTTCACTTCAGATGCGGTAGATGTGGTTGACGGACTGTTGTACACCGTAAGGTGTACAATAGTTCTTCAGACAACCCTAGATGTAAAAAATCTGAAGGTGTCAGGAATAGACTCTTGTGAGGGGGCGTGAAGGAAATCATTTGACAATAAATCAAAATCATTCCTACCCAGTGTATGAGGTGCATTTACGTGTATGTTAGAGGATCGCTTTCAAGAGTGCCGGAGCCAAGGACGACATTTGAATAATGGTATTTTTTTAAAGTTTTCCCATGTCTTCAGTTCAATATTTATAAATTTATTTGTTAATTTTTGATGCATCTACAGTCAAAATTATTTCTGAGACACTCAGTATATGACAACACAATATCTATTTATTCTATATTTATAAGTAGTACTCATTTTTTTATTATTTGAATTAGGTTCAATCCATCGCCGCCAATCAAGTGTTGTGCATTTTAGGTAACCATTATATTACGGTACCGGACCTAACAGATGTTGTCCAGCCCATTCAAGAAAACCTAGAACCCTATTACTGCGCCACATCACACACCAGCTACCGGTAGCTGGTACATTCACAATTGGACCCGGGTCCAATTGTGAATGTAATCATCCATGGAACACACTACATGGAAAAACTCGGCAAGACTGACCCAGCCGCTTAGGAATTCAGTTCACACATACAGAAGAACATATAAAGATATGATTGTACATACAAACTCTCGAAAAACTTTTCTCCCCTTCGGACGCATTTTGTTATAAAAACCCTAAAAAATATAAGTTACAATATAATTTGAAAGTCTTGTATTATCTATATATATAAAAGAAGAAACTGACTGACTGATATACCAACGCACAGCCGAAACTACAGGGCCTAGGAGCGTGAAATTTTGCACAAGGTTTCCATTTATGACGTAGGCGAGCACTAAGAGAGCATTTTCCTAAATTCAACCCCTAAGGGGATGAAATGGGGGTCCAGTTTATATGGAGAAACCGACTTTGACGCGGGCGGAGCCGCTGGCGGAAGCTAGTTTAGCATAGTTTGTGAATAAATCACTATCTCGTTACTCCCCTGGCGAAACGGGTTCCAAGTCAAGTCCTTAAAACGGGGTGAATAGAAACGCAGGGGTGAATACAAACAAAACTTTGGTTTAGTTTTTCACTTTGATACCATATTATCGGCTTCTAACAAAGTATCGACTTTTTTGAATAATAATTCATTAATAAATTGATATAGTTAAATGCTGCAAAAAATATTGTATTGTCGTGAAAATACCCTTTGAAGTTTTGTTTCTATTTACCCCATTTGTCTGTAGGTATCTACTTACCGCCATCGACATTGTAAATAAGACGTACGCCAATACGATTATACTATACTTCAACACGATACTCATTGCACAAGAGTCAAAGAAAATAAAATTAACATTATTTCTTCATAAGTAATTAAACTACGAGCGAAAACATTTTATATTGAACTAGTCAAAAATATAAATGCTGAGGCGATTTCTCCGTATTTTCTAATAAAAATTCAGACAGAAAAAACAACAAATAAAATATAACGTATTTTATTACAATTGAATGTTGCAAAATAAATTGAAATAAATAACGTGATGTTGATAAAATTTCTGACGCGTTATTTGGCGGAAATCACCACCTTTGTAAGTAGTGATTGCGAAAATGTTTCAAAATTTATTTTTACTCGACCTGGATGTGGAGTGTGTATAGAAAAAAAAAGAAAGATTGTAAATTAGAATTTTATTTACAAAAATACTGGCATTTTTATATTATTATAGTAATTTTCATTCACTGGACATATATAAATTCTGTTTCAATGCAAATTATTAAAAGATTTTTTTTTAAAGAAATAATCTTTTTTTTTGTTTTGATACTTATACAAGCATAAATTCATCTAAATTCGAAGTGAGCTAACGAAATAGGCTTCCTGTTTGTTTAAATTCTTAAATACCATAAAACCAAGCATCTGGTATGCGGCTTTGCGCGACACCGAAAACACAAACTAAAAGAAAATAAACAACGTTTTATCGTTGAAATAATTCCACGAGTCTCAAGAGAAAATAATCATAGTTAGGCCGCTTATACACGTTAAGAAAAGTCGCCAGGCCTATGTAAAAATTCGTGTCGTTTCTACACACGAACTCTGTACACTGCTTTGGCGCTGACCAAGAAAAAAAAGTTGTCTGCGCTAGACACGACGCGTGAAGTTGCTATAGTGTCGTAGGGTAGGTGAGGGGGTGCCACGATACATTTTTGATGAAACAAACCCTCTATGAAATTGATATAACGGGACAACTATCTGAAGGTTTTAAACATCAGTTCACGTTGGATATTATCCCGAAGTATATCCTCTCCTAGAGAGGAGGCCTGAGTCCCAGCAGTGGGAACATTAAAAAGGCTGATTATGCTATGCTTATGCTATATCATAAAGAACACAAGATGAATTGGTCCCATCAGACGCAAACACGGTGTGTGTCTTAGCGTGTACAAGCTCCCGGATTAGGGCAGAGTTTTTAATACACAGATAACTTTTATCTGAAGAATAAAAATGGTAGTTTAACAGCTTTTGCATAATAACTACGTTAGACCTCAAACATCATATTATTCGACAGACAAAATTTTTCTGGCTATAGAAAAATCGGCCTCATAAATTTTAAATTTAGTAACATAAATAAAATAAATTGTTAAATTATAATATCAGCCTTCAACAGTAAGCAAGGTGTTGGCATACTGGAACTCAGGACTGTTTTCATATTCCGACATGTCGAGGGCAACTTCGCAGCTTTCGCGGACTACGGGGCGCGGGTCTTGCAAGTACCTGAAAATACATGATAATAGATATTGGTTAGCTAACTTAGATGACAGTGGGCGGGACATGACAGCTGCATGCTCGACAAACCGTCGACAAAATTAGAAAGTGCCCTGAGACAATGAGCCCTATCTCCGTCGTGATCTGCCGCAACTCCGAGGATCACGAAGGAGAAAGCGGTACGAACGACGAAGGAGGTTTGAAAATAGGCATTTTTCGCAATCGAAAACTTTTTTTTGAGTGTGATGGGTGAAAAATGCCTCCTATCAACCCCTCCTCCTTTGCAATAAAGTCTTAATTCTAGGCTAAATAATTCGATATTACACCTTGTTTTGTTATCGCATTAGTCGGACTATAGAGTACTATCCCCCTAGCCAAGTTACGACCGTTTCGTTTCGATTCTCATGCGTCAAACGCCTCGAGTAGGCCACGCCTCCAATTCCTTTGCTCTGACGTGATTGAGCGTTGTGATGACGGACGCGAGTAAAAACCGCTTCGTGAGTTTTTAGCCTAAGAACTCAGGAAGGCGTTTTTTGGGCACGCCATAATCATGACGGTAAGTCCCCTCTTTGAGGAGTGGCTGGAGAGGTGTCACGGTGTCCTCACCTTCCGCATGACGCTAGTCCCTACCGGTCATGGTAAGTTCGGGTGGTTCCTGCTCCTGACTCAGGCAGAAGAAACACCCGGATGTCACCATTGTGCAGATCACCCGTAGGACACAGTGGAGTTGTGGCCCGCTTGGGCGGAGTACCGCCGTTTCCTTGTCGGGGCAATCGGCGGCGGCGACCTCGGCGACGCCGGGCCCTGGTATATGCCATGGTTCAGAGGTGTGGGAATGGGTAGCGGTCGGCCCCTTCTACGAAACAGTAATGCTAGCGAAGGAGACAGCTGTATGCGTAAGGAAACGGACATCCTTACGCCCCAGCCGTCGAGACCCCGACCTCGACTACCAGCCACCATAGGCGCCGGCTTACGAACGATGATTAATGGGTAGCTCGCCGTCCAGCCGTCCGGCAACTGTCCGGACACGCGATTGTACTAGGTGCCCGCAGGTGCAGCAGGAACCGCACACACAGCGGGCGTGAATCGCGATATGAAATGTGCTTAAATTTTTTACTTTGTGAGCTCTTAGGGCGGAATTCACCAATAAAACTAAACGCGTTTTAACGGCTTTGGCTCGCATATTCCCGTTTAGCCGCTGTCACTACTGTCACTTGTCTGTATTTTTCTTTTGTTGTATTTTTACAAGTGACACTAGTGACAGCGGCTAAACGCGATTATGCGAGCCAAACGTTAAAACGCGATTAGTTTTATTGGTGAATTCCGCCCTTAGTCTAAAAGATGAAATCGAAAGTTGTAGGTGCCAGATAATTCCTCCTCCTTAATTTAAAAAACGCCCCCTCCCTTTACATTTATTCTTAATTTCAAAAGCTGTCTTGAATCGATATCTGTCGCGATCCTTTACAATTTTACATTGTCTAGTATGAAAAGCCGCTCATCGTTAGTTTTTTGAGTACTCACGAGATCCTAGGAAAAGGGGCCTTACCATGAAGTGTTAAATTGTCAAGCGTGTGAACGAGACAGAAGGATGGAGCTATACACCCTATATATCTCCACCTCAATTAACAGTTCAGTTTGGGTCGTCATATGGATCGCATGAAGAGCTCGTGATAGCATGGCTAGTCAATGTACTTTATTTTCAACTAAAGAAAGAAAGAAAGAAAAAGAAAGAAAACATATTTATTCTGCCCAAATAGACGCACAATAAAAAATAGTCATCTGTCGGGCCATGTGCAAACCGGGCATAACTGTGCTGCACCATAGACACTAGACAATAAACACAGTTGACATCATTTTGATCTATGATATTTTATATTTAGAATTTTATCATTATAAACTAACTTACAACTAGCTTCTGCCAACGCCTTCACCCGCGGGTAAGTAGGTTTCTCCATATAAATTTATGGCTCCCGTTTCAACCCCTTGGTGGGTGAATTATAGGAAATCCTCTCTTAGTGCTCACCACCGTCATAAAAGGAAACCTCGTGTAAAATTTCACGCTCCTAGTTCCAGTAGTTTCGACTGTGCATTGATTTGTCAGTTAGTTTCTCCTTTTATTTAAATAGATTAATCTGGCACCTACCATAGTTCAGGGCGAGTACCTACATACTTCATAATTACATTTCTATACATAATCCATCTATCTATTTAGGTATGGTTTCCGCACTTAGTCCTATGTGGATCGTTGTACGTGGGCCATGGCGGCCATAACCTTAGGCGGGCTCGTTCCAACCAGCCCACCTCTCTCCAAAAACAGATTAGGCCTCTTAGGTTTTTGAGGGCATCTATAAGGGAGTTCGGGCATCCTACGGTTCGTGTGCTTCAGTGACACCTGTGCAGTCTAGGGGCACATGTGCAATTGTCTCCTCCCCCTCCAAACATGCTCTGCACAGGGGACTGTCTGTGATGCCTATTGTGTGGAGGTGCTGTGCAGTGTCCGGTGATGGTCCCCATCACCAGGCGCAGGCTGCCTCTGTCCAGTCTTATCGAGTGATATTCAAACAATATTTACCTCTGTAAAACCTCAGTACATTCTTCAGTGGCGATGGACCCCAGTGCCTCAGCCGCCTCATGCCTCACCATCTCATGCTCATTAGTGTCTTCTAGAGTCTTCTTCAAGAACGGTACACTTCGCTCGTCTTGCATCTGGCCGAACACGAATGCCACTTCGTGCCGAAAGAGGGCGCTGGATGCTTTGAAACCTGGAATTTGAAAACGAGTTTGTTTTAGGAGTGTGTGTGGAACTGTGGAGTACTGCAGTCACATATGGGCTGGTGCTGCAAAATGCCATCTAGCAGCTTTGGACTCAGTGGAAAGGAGTGCGAAGAGGCTAATTGGGGATCCAGATTTGGTTAAGTCCAATCTACAAAGCCTCGAGCACAGGCGCAGGGCAGCCAGCCTATCGGTATTTTACAGGTTGCATTTTGGAGAGCGTGCGCGGGAATTGCATGACCTGATTCCGCCATCTCCTTTTTACCATCGGACATCGGGCTGCCCTCAAGCGGCTCCTGCCCAACCTAGGGGGTCCAGACGACTACTGCCGGATGCTCTATGCAGGAATCGTTCGGTCCATGGCCCTTTATGGGGCGCCGGTGTGGGAGCCGTCGCTTCGAAAGCGACCGGCGGCCAAGCTGAACGCAAGCCAGAGGGGTCATGGCCATCCGGATGGTGCGGGGATACCGCACGATTTCCCGTGAAGCAGCGAGTCTCCTTGCTGGCCAACCACCGTGTGATTTGCAGGCCAAAGACCTTGCACGCATGCACGATCTGCGCATGGAGATGCCGGGGCGGAACTCCGCTGCCGCGCCAGGTCGCGCCATGGCGAAAAAAAAAAAAACATTGGACAACCCGACATACGGCGCGTAAGCGTTTTGCTTCGTCGTTTATACCGCGTACATCGAAGGACTGAAACAATTTGCCTGCTGCGGTCTTCCCGTCCAACTATAATTTTGATGCCTTCAAGGCTAGAGTGAATAGGCTTTTAATAAACTACAAATTACAAAAATTCTTAGTGTTAATATTGTTGAGCACAAGTTTTATTTTTATCTTAGATGCCCTGTTCTTGTGGAATAGACCATGAGAGTGAAGACAGGGAAAAAGCTAGTTTTAATATGACTTTATCAAAATAAGGTACATTGTTGTAGACAATGATATTGTTTGTTCACATTTATAAACATGGATTCCTAAACTTATCAGGTTAATGTGTTTCTGGTGGGAAATCCCAAAACAATCTGAATCTCCCAATCTGGGAAGAGCCAAATGGAGTGTCAGATTTTTACGTCTAAAACCCACCTCTGTTAATTCAGTTGCCCTTTGCGTTCCAGGACTGCGTAACTCTTTCAAAGATAAACAAATTTTTATGAAAATGTTTTACAACTTTAGGACAAATCTAATCATCAATTCTTTATCCATGCTGTTATTGAGTACATCTTTAAATTATTGTTTATGTTCACAAATTAAAAAAAAAAATTGAAATTATTAAAACCTTTAAATGTTCAAACTCACCTTCACCCAAAGCATTAATACTCTCAGTGGTGCCAAGGTTTCTCAAGCTAAACATAGCTCTGTATCTCTCAAACAGCGTCTTAGATTCATCCATCAAAGTATTCTTCAAATTCTCTACATTACTCTCACTACTCGGTGGAGCTGGATCTATAGACGTAAACAAACTCTTTGATAAGTTGGACTCCTTCGTACTGTTGTTGGCAACCCAGTTGAGTCTTTGAAGGGCAATTTGACAGGTCTCTGCTACTTCTATTGCTGGGTCATGTTGGTACTTTTCTAGTAATTCTCGGAGTTTCGGGTCACCAATAGCGCCTAGTGCTTCACCTGTAATATGAGTTATTTGGATGTTAAGTGACTATTTTGATGGAATTTTGTAAGTTAAATTATTAAAAATAGTAAAAAAATATTTCTTGGGACATTATGTAGTCATCCATACTAAATATTATGAATGTGAAAGCAACTCTGGCTGGCTGTCTGTCTGTTACGGTTTCGTGGTTAAACTACTGAATTGATTTTGATGAAATTTGGTATGCAGGAAGCTTGAACTCCAAGGATAAACATGGCCTACTTTTTATGCACCTTCAATTTTACGTCCGCAATAACCAACATTCATGCAGAAGAATCCAGCAGAAACCAATAATAAGTAAATGGTAAAAGATGCTCTTGAAGAATTCTCTCAATTGCTGAATACTTATTATGTACCTCTTTGTTAGCAAATGTTTTTCATACAAATAAAGAGACCATTGTACACTATGTAAGGAAAATACTAAGTTTTCCTCCATGTAAGAACCTTCAATGGCTTTTAGTACCTTTAAAGAATATGCCATAACATGCCATAAAATGACAATAATAATATGTAGTCACAAAGAACACAATATATTTATATTATTGTCATTTTATGGTACTTAAGATAAAGTACACTTCTATATGTATAAAAAGCAAAGTCCTAACTCACTCACTGACTCATCAACACCTAGTCCAAACCCTTGGTCCTAGCAAGCTGAAATTTTGCTCAAAACTTCCTTTCTTTCTTTCTTCCTTCCTTTTATCTATATATAAAAAAGTAGAAACTGACTGACTGACATATCAACGAACCACCCAATCTATAGGGCCTAGGAGCATGAAATTTTGCATGAGGTTTCCTTTTGTGACATAGGCGAGCACTAAGAGAGGACTTTCCAAAATTCTCCCCCTAAGGGGATGTATTGGGGGTCCAGTTTGTATGGATAGAACTGACTTTCACGCGGGAGTAGCCGCTAGCAGAAACTAGTGATGTAAATTCAAAGAATTTGAAAGAATTTTCCCTAAATAGATGAAATGGGGGTCCCAAATTTGAATGGACAAACAAACGACGACGAGGGCGAAACCGCTGACAGTAGCTAGTACTAAATAAACCATGACTCACAATCTCAACCATGCATGCACTCGCTCACGTATTCACTATCGCACCAATTATCACAAAACGTTCAAAATAATGATAAGAACCAACCTGCCTCATGGCGGACTATGGGATCCTGGTTTTTATCCTCCAGCACGCTCCTAAGCACTGGAATAGCACGTTCATCCTGCATTTGACCCAAACAATAAGCTAATTCATGTTTTAACAGCACAGACTCGTCTATAAAACACTGGCTGATACACTCTATAGCGGTCTCGCCTCCCAAGTTTCGAAGAGTAAATAAAGCCCGAAAACGCTCCTTCATGGGCCTCGCTGGATCGTTGAGAACTTTGCCAATATTTTTCACAGCAGATTCGCTGGCCGGTGCCATTTTTAAGTTAATTTATAATAATAAGAAAGCTAAAAAGAACTTTCGTTTATCAACAAGTAACATGCGGTAGTGACACAAAACTGACAGTGACAGATGACAGCCACGACAAATGACAATCTAAACAACGTCAGTGTCAATGGCACATTCTTTTTTTCTTTTCTGTACTGCTGATTTTAAGTAGCAGCAGTACTGGTTTTATGGAAACAATCTTTGGATCGATGAACATGCAGAGCAGTAGGTATTGTTTGTTCTTCAAAACCCTGTGTACGATGTCAACTAACCGGTTCAATAGTACTGTGTCACACAAAACTATTGGTACTATGTCCTTCTCTAAATCCAAAGAGATGGGTAAGTAAAATAACTTCACGATTATTCTTCATTCTTGTTAATATGACTTTCCGATAATTTTTTCAACAATGGGCAGCAGGCTTATGATATGGGTCTTTACGAAGTTCAGTCATTTCTTGGTTTGTCCAGTTATAGAATCATGATGACTTGAGCGATTCAGTCGCAAACAAGCGTTGACGACCAACACCAGAAATAAAATCCCTTTTTGAGGCAAGTTTTTAAAAGAGTTGCGTCTATTTGATCATAACCACTTGGTTATGATCCACAACCGACGAGATTGTGAAGCGCCTGCTTTACAATCACGAAGGTTGCGGATTTCTTTGACGAATTCTTTTGGTTGGTCTACTAGCTGGATCTGTTAAATGGAGATTTATCTCTTGCGTATCATGTTTGATGCCAGACCTTGGGTAAGTGGCGTCTTTCAAATATTTTATCTTTAACGAAGACTGGGTATACAGTATACACGTTCTTTTGGGACAAATACTTTGCAGTTTAGTATAACTTTGTATGCGAGAATATGTTTATTTCTATTAAAGCTTTCAATGGCTTCCAGGTCTAATAATGCTGAAATGATGTGCTGGTACTATTCCCAGATTGTGTGCCGGATAATTTTGTATTTAATTATAAATTTTGTGTAAAACAAAACAATAATCAAATGACGCCTTTAAGTGCCCGTTTACTTCTCCAGTTAGTGTTAAAATACAGAAAACCTTTGTTTATCCTGTCATTTACCCTTTAAAATATTAAGTAGATAGCTACAATACTTTGACCACGTATCCTATTATCATCAATGTGACCAAGGGTGACCTTTTAGATATTCTACTAATAGCCACTCAAAAATATCAAAGCTTTTACAGTAGTTTTATAATATTTTTATTTAAACATTCAAAAAACAAATAAACGCAATTTTAAACACATAGGTAGCCAAGGGTTTCTGCCGTGACAAGTCGCGGCATGGCGAACAGAGCTCCGGCGAGATCTCATGGTGAAATAGCAACAGCGACTATCTCAACCCAGTACTGTGCACGCCATAATTACGGTGGTATCTCCCCTGTTTGAGGAGTGGCTGGAAAGACCTCACGGCGTCCTCACCTTCCGCATGACGCAGGTTCTCACCAGACATGGTCAGCTCTCGAGGTTCCTGCACCGGATTCGAGTGAAAGAGACGCCTGGGTGCCATCACTGTGTGGATCGCCCGGAGAACACGGTGGAGCATACGGTAGAGGTATGCCCCGCTTGGGCAGAGCACCGCCGTATCCTCGAGGGGGAGATCGGCGGCAACGATCTCTCGCGCCGGGCCTTGGTACAGGCCATGGTCCGAAGCGAGGAGGAGTGGCAGCGTTCGTTCTGCGAAGCGGTAATGTTAGCAAAGGAGGAGGCCGCAAGTGCATGCGCGAGGGCGCGGTCCTCACGCCCCAGCCGCCGGGATCCCGATCCCGATTTCCGGCCACCGTAGGCGAGGGCTTGCGGACGGCGAGCAATGAGTAGCTCGCCGTCTGATCGTCTGGTAACCGTCCGGACTGAGTCCTAGTCGTCGACGGCGCGTAGTGTTCCCCGCGCGCCTCAAGGAGATGTCAGCAAACTGCCCCAACCAAGGGCCAAGGGTCTGCTTCTGATAGGAAGATTCGGCCCTGGTACGAAGGGCAACGAAGGAACAGGAGTGAATTTTTAGTCAGTAAAAGTCTGACATTATCTCCCGCTCCGCCTAAGTGCGGGGGATGTCTTTGGATGATTTTCCCACCGAAAAAAAAGGTACCCTAGGTTTTTGTTAAATTAACTTGACTTGTTTAGGCAATTATGCCTTCGATCAACACTGTAGTCGGAATTTATAGCTAATAAGGTGTGCAAAAACAATGATTAGAGTTCCCCAAGTCTTAAAAAAAGAACGATAAAGTGTTTATAAAGATTATCTTTTAAATCAGTCTTTCGCGATCATTCAATCGATGCTCATGTGTCGAAACCGGAATAAATAGAAAGATAAGCGGTGTAAAAATTCAAGAGTTTTTATTTGAATAACGTGTTGAAATATCAATAGGTACTTAAAAAATTTATTATTTTTGCAATTATTTTACCATAATGTAAATCGTGAAAATGCGTGACAGAAGGCGAGACATTGTTTTTTTTTACCGACGCAGAAGTGATAACTAAATATTACCTTGAAACGACTGAAATTGAATTCTATTGTAATGTTCATACATGAGTAACATAATATCTACGTTTTTATTTTGCATTAGCCTCGTGTGTCTCTATTAAATTATATATTCGTATTTTGGTGTTTTTGGCTTTTGGGTCTTTCGGACCCTGACGGCGTTACCTAATTGGGTGATCCAACAAATTACAATAATAACAACAAACGAATATTGAAGCGTGTTAACCACAACTCTATACAACATTAGTTTTAGTATATGCGAAACCCGAAACGTGCATCTAGTATTTTTATGTTAAGAATCTATGTACTAAATTTCATAAGTGTAACAAGAAAAATCACAAAGTTCTAAGCTTGTTAAGTCAGCAAAAATACATAGTCACCAATAGTCACCAGGCCATCCAGGCGACTGAAGGGTTGTTTTGCACTTGCACCCAGCTGTTTGCTGGCGCCTAATACCCGCTATGTCCTGCCGTGACCTATGTTATACTTCGTGTCGGTGGTGTCCAACTTGTGACCTTTTTAAATATTTTTGGGAAAAAAAATATAACATGGTATAAAAACTATTGGAATCCATTCAGTAAATGATTCTGAACCAACTTTAGACAGGTTTCGCAAAAACTAAAAATAATGTTGTATACAGGGTGTAAGGGGAACGCTTCCGAAGCCAGAACGTAGATTATATACAACCTATATGCAAACGGATGCCACTAACCTTTCGCTTTAAATTCATTATTTTCAAGACTTCATATTTCGCAAACACGCAATGGAAAGGGTACAAAACGTGAGGTCACTGACACGCAAGGCAACGTCGCGCCAACGCGCGTCGCGGGCGCCGAGCGCTCCGTACGGCCGCTGCCTCGAATCTTGCGGGCAGCGGGGCGGCGGCGGCGGCGTCGCGGAAGCGGCAGGATCTAATACGTCCCGCGCCGTTTCCGCGCCGCCGTCGCCGCCACCCGCTGTCCGCAAAATTCGAGCAGCGGCCGTACGGATTTCATACGGAATTTACAAAAACCACTTTCAAAATGCCTACCCCTACAACACTTCACTAAATTTTGGATTTTAATCGCATTCGTAGTTCACATTTAAGTTGACAGAAGCATTTTACGTACCTGTTTAAATCCTTTGCGACCTTATAAGGTTTGGCTCGAACTGAACGCTAGAGAAGCATTGCCACGGGCTTCTCCTAAACACATCAACATGTTGCCGTATTCACGAGCACTGTACACGTATGCGTCAGGCATTGTTAAAAAACACAAAAAATTAAACTAAAAAACAATAAAACAGCACTAAAAACGTAACAATAATAACTAAACACAAAACTAACAAAACAGTAACAAATACGATTCAATGGCTATGGATTGATTCACGCACGTTCGCTCACGAACCGAGTCGGAAAGGAACTAAATAATAAAAGTAACTAAATTACTAAAGAAGTACTATGAAGATCAAACATGCCGCCTGCACCTGCATTCGATGCCGCCCGACAAAAGTTACGCTCAACTACGTAGGTACTCAACTGCGTTAGTTTTCGCAAATGCGGTCATTTATCAGTTAGAGTATAAGGAACAATTTCGTATGCAAGTATTTTTTTACTTTATTGGTTTGTGTATTTTTTGTGTGTATTTATTTGTAAACGCGATTTTGCTCCTTATTTAGGAAAGTCACGGATCAATTTCCTATGCTAGTATTTTTTCTTCCAACAGGGCTTTTGAATACACGATTGTACTTCTTATTTGTATGAAGTCATGGATCAATTTTCGATGCAGATAGAAAACACCTGAAAGTATTTCGAGCCCTGGTTTTAGCCTTGGTTTTTTAAGGTGGATGTTGGACGTACTTGGAAGCCCTGGTACTTGATTTTGCAAGTACGACCCATGTCTAGCCTATGTCCATCTCGCTTCCTCCTTCACCTCCGTACGTACGCGCACGTGGACTTGGGGTCGTCGGCCGCGCGGCTGTCGGAGAGCGCGCGCGTACTTTGAACTTGAGGTCACGCGCAAGCGTCAGCTGATACATTGCTTGTTAGAGTTGTAAAGAAAACAAATTGTGTTTAATTGCAAATAATGGTTTCATTTAACTGTTCTCAATGCACAGTGTACGAAAAATGCTAAAAAAAATAGGTAAAATAGTAAAAAAAAAAAACAGATTTTTTGATGGTATCGTATCGAGAATCAGTAGCCCTATCACCTGTCTTCGTTTTCGGAAGCGTTTCCCTGACACCCTGTATATATGTATGTATAAGTACCTAATGCAAATAGAGACACTTAAGTTTTTTTAAATGATTTAAAGTAGTGCTTGACTCATCCAGCAGATAGTAAGTAGTGATGTAATCTTTGATGGTGAAGCTCACTAGTTTATTATGAGCCTATTCACTATAACCTTGAAGACTCCTAAATTATAATAGGATGGAAGACTGCAGCAGGCAAATTGTGTCAGTTATAGATATATGGTGCCCTTTATGGAGTCCTTCGATGCTTCTGCTCGCATCCAAGATGCAACAGTTCTTATCACGCATCCATCTATCCTCTGGGTTGTTTATTGAGGTCTGACACTTTACCCTAGACTTAACTACAGTTTTAATTTCAGTCTTTTTCTCTTTTTGTCGGGGAACGGAGCGGAATATATAACTAAAGTTGACCTTACGCCAAACAGCTGCGTATTATCTAACCTAAACCCGTCTTATTTACATTTGTATAGACCGCATTCTTAGTCTCTTGAGTCTACGATAGCTGCAAGTGTCACAATTTAATTTATCTTTTAGTATCATTCACCTACTTCGGCTCCACTACACATATACTTACCTAATTACGTAGGTTTTCATGTAGGTACCTACGTGACCTAAATTAATTCTTCTAGCAAACTACGTCGGATAAATAATTTTCGGATCAATACACTTACTCGAAAACCCGCTCCTACCACTACCGCTTTTAGGCACGCAATTTACTTTGTTCCGCACTCGTGCGGAAAAATACGCTAGCTCACCTCCGCCACAATTAATTATATTTATCGTATCAGGCTGGGCGCTAAGCAACCCCTACGAATCGCTGGGCGGTTCCTGTTTATTTATTTCTTCGTTAGTGTATTGAAAAAAGTCGTTTATACGCGTGGAAATTTGTCACCAGCATTCGGCTCAATAACACACTCGCCTATGTCTCGTGCGAATCCCGCCTTGGTCGCAATGCCAAACTTTCTTCATTTGTATCAAAATATACTATTATTTAATATAGGAAAGTAAATTTATTTACAACTAAACTTGTTGAGCTATACGATCGACACGCTCCTATTCGATCAGTTAAGGTTAACATTTGCCGGCGCCGTGGCTGACGGACGAAATAAGAACCTTAATGAATAAAAAAGCCACGGCTAAGGCTAAATTTAAGCGTAACCCTACCGACTCTAACAGGGACAGATATGTGTCTATCCGTAAATACTGCAATAAGGTGTGTAGGAATACTAATCGCCATTACATTCATGATTCTGTCCAAAATGGGGACGCATCCAAAGTTTGGAAATTTATAAGGTCATTGGGGGTCGGTAAAACACAACAAGATACTATTCCTAAAGATATTAACATTGATGCAATGAACAATCATTTTTCAGCTTCGTCCAATTTTGAGAGGACAATAAAGTTACACACTTGAACCATCTTTCATCTCTTCCGACTCCCAATTATTCTCCATTTGTTTTTGGTCATTTTTCCGCATGTGATGTTAAGAGGAGCATACTGTCGATAACTTCAAATGCGGTCGGAAGTTACTGTATCAGCCGGAAAATGTTACTCCCAGTGCTAGATTTTATTCTACCTGTGATCTGTCACATTCTTAATTTTTCTACATCTAGTGGTGTCTTTCCATGCTCATGGAAGGATGCTCAAATTATTCCTTTACCAAAAAGTCCAATCCCACATCCTTCTCTGAATACCGTCCATTATCTGTCTTACCATTCCTCTCCAAAGTCCTTGAACGCCTAATCCACAACCAAATAAGCACCTTCCTCTCCAAAAATAATCTCCTTAACCCCTTCCAGTCCGGCTTCCGTTCTGGTCATAGCACCACTACAGCGCTTCTTAACATTACTGAAGATATAAGATCAGCCATGGAAATGGGAAATCTAACGGTTTTGGCTCTACTTGATTTCAGTAATGCGTTTAATACTGTGAATTTCGATATTTTGCTTGGCATTCGTTCCTCTCTTAACATATCGCCATCGGTAATTGACTGGTTTCGTAGTTATCTGTTCGGTCGCCGGCAACGTATTTGCATCGGAGAGACCATGTCTTCCTGGTGTAGTACTTCTGCCGGGGTACCACAGGGTGGCGTTTTATCTCCTTTACTCTTCGCAGTTTTTATTAACTCAATCTCCAACGAATTAATTTCTTTCTACCACCTTTATGCTGATGATCTGCAAATTTATTCTCGAGCTCCTCTCGGAAATTTATCTGAGGCCATCATGACCTTAAACCGTGATCTGGCCCGTATATGTGACTGGAGCAAGAGGTACGGACTTTCGGTGAATCCACTAAAGACGCAGGTTATTGTGGTGGGCAGTTCTAGGACGATCTCAAAGATCGACTGGACGACTCTTCCCCAAGTTTCTTTTGATAATTCCATAATTCCCATCAGTGAGAAAGTTAAGAACTTGGGGATATTTATCGATGCGAATTTCTCGTGGACTGCCCAGCTACAGGAAGTTAGTCGTAAATTATTCGCATCTGCTGCATCTTTGCGAAGACTGCGTAATTTTCTACCGACTGCCACCAAGATTGCGCTTGCTCAATCTCTTCTTCTTCCCATCCTTGATTATGCTGATGCCAGCTATCTTGACCTCACTGAAGTACAACTGGATAAACTTGAGCGACTTCAAAATTTTTGCATAAGGTTCATATTTGGTTTACGCAAATATGATCATGTTTCCGAGTTCCTTGTTAAGCTCAAGTGGTTGCCAATTCGCCTTCGCCGGAATGCTCGTATTATTTCCCTTTTGTATAATGTGCTATTTTCCCCTTTTACCC
This sequence comes from Mythimna pallens, assembly GCA_961205895.1. Lineage (NCBI taxonomy): Eukaryota > Metazoa > Arthropoda > Insecta > Lepidoptera > Noctuidae > Mythimna > Mythimna pallens. Next base: position 7,473,332 of record OY540831.1, on the reverse strand, counting down.
CTCTTTATCTCAAGAAACGGTTTGAATTTCTTTGTGATTCGCATACGAATTCTCTTAGGTCATCAGATAACTTGAGACTCAAAATGCCGATGCATTCCACTACGTTTCTGGATAAGTCCTTTACTGTCCAGGCCACTCGTCTGTGGAATGCACTGCCAGTGTCAATAAAACGCGCGCAATCACTACATATATTTAAAACACTTGTGAAGGAATGTAACTTGTCCTTGTTTTAGTGTTAAGTATGTACTTTATTTCTCTCCAATTTTTTTATCTTTTTTTGTAATGCACCAAGTGCAACCCCATTTAATGTCCAGACAATCTCTTTCCATACCAGGTTGCCTGGAAGAGATCGCGGAATGCGATAAGGCCGCCAATTGTATGTTTTTTGATATAAGGCTCATATGTATCATTTATTATCTTGGTGTACAATAAAGTATATAAAAATAAATATAAATAAATAAATAAGCACCTGCTACCAACTAATTTTAACTTCAAACAGCAAAGTACACAAGACATCCGGCATTCGATTGTAAAAAAAAAGACATCACAACCTTTTCCAATTATTATGGTTTGTCAGAATTAGCACGGGCCCACACGCTAAATTAGCTTCCAAATCTTGCAATAGTACTGCACCAACTGGAATTATCCTTGTATTCACTTGCATGATGCTTAAGGAGATAATCGCCACTTGATGCATCATTTCATTATAATTTCAGATTGGACCCTCGTTCGCCTTGTAAAGTTCCGAAACCTAAGGATTCCTAGATATGACAACAACCTAGTGAAGAACACCAAGTATCACCGAAGACCATTGAATCAGAAACATGGTTGATATGATCATCCACTGGTGGTGGGGCGGGGATCCTGATGCCATAAACGATGTATCTGGCATGTCATTGAGGGACGTCTACAATGTCCAACAGTCCTGGAAGATAATACAGAAAAATTCGTCCCCAAATGGTTTCCTGATGTTTTTTAGGTAAAGTATGGCCTGGCAGTTTGGCCACAAACCAATTCTTTCTTTATCTTTCTTACTTCATCATTTCAGCTAAAAGACGTCCACTGTTGGACATAGGCCTCCCCTAAGCGTAACCATCGTCACCGTCTTGTGCGTGATTCCCGCGACCCTCACCAGGTCATCGGTCCACCTAGTGGGAGGCCTTCCAACACTGCGAAGAACTATTTTTGAACAAGAGATTGTGCTGGATTCATTAAATAAATAAGGACCTCCGTCAATTTCCAGAAACATCCTTTCAAATTATTCAAGTGCGTTCTTGTATTAACAAGGACGTACTTGTACTTCGAATAAAAACAATTCAACGTGTATCGTGACGTGAGCGTTCGCCATCTTTAGCGTGATAATGTAACCACTAGACAGCGAACCCTCTAAAATTTTTCTTTTGAACTTTACGCAAAATTAATCGCTCCTTGATTTAAATTTGTTCAAGAAGTGTAGCCACATAATATTATTTACGAGCGTATCCATCAGCAATCAATTGTCTGTCGACGTTGACGATACGCGTAATGTAGCCACAGACATGAGAAATTATCTAATAAATTCGCTTAAATTTCGCTTACGCTGATAATTTGATGTAGCCTATGCTATGATTACAGTACTATTGTTCCAATCGCTTATAAAAATCAAATTTCGCTAGTAATATTTGGCGTACAGTGTAGCCATAAACGTGAATTTCAGTATCGCTGGTCGAATCGCGGTCTAGTGTAGACTCAGCCTTAGCTGTACGTATATCTAATAAAAATGTGTTCCCAAAACGTTTTTACATAATTATGGGTGGGATGTCCTATGTACCGGCGGAGCAACACCGACATCGTACGTCTAGTCTATTTGTTTATTTGGAAACATGCGTTTCGTTTATCAACAGGGGTCGGAATTAGGTGGAGTTATTCATGAGCTTGCATCAAAATGTTCATGAATGAACTTGGTCAACACTATTACAAATAAATAATAATAAAAACCCCAGAGACAGATAAGACAAATAAAACAAAGATGATTAACATACAATTTTATTAGTATTTTTCATTGCAAAAGATCTCTCTCTATGTCAACTGAGGTAAGGTTAACAAATTTATACACTTCCTCCTCCTCGTCATTAATGCAGGAAGCAATCTTTTCTGCTATATTTTTGATAGTTTCATTAAAAAAAATCTGCTTTAAAATTAATCTCGGGATTTGTGGCATATCCACTTTATTCGTTCGCTGTATGAAATCGGTGTAAGTACATGTTTAACTCTACCTAATTCCGATCTCTGTTTATCAGGCAAGGCAAAGAGCGTAAAGAAATTCTAAAGAATGTGAATCGCCTTGCTTTCACACAGTAACCGCGATTAAACAAAACGTTCATACCTACTAGTAGCTATCTATGTACTTAAATCTATTGTTGCATTTTGTACTTAGATTCATCAAAGCGATTGCGTTACTGATTGTTTTAAGTAGATAAGAGCTATTTAACTTACTACATAAAATGCCTTCTTATCTATTAGTTAATTCGTACCTACGTATTGTGTCCTTAGATTTGGTAGATGTACTGCGGGATTATTCGAATCACCGCGGTCTTGAAGGCCTACCACGAGCTTTTAATGCGATTTTTAATCTTAACTGAACTGCTAAAGGGATGGAGTTATATGGGGTGTACAACTCCATCTCTCTTTCACGCTCGCACGACTGGTATTTGCACACTTTATGGAAAGGCTCTGGGAATGCGTAAACGTGGGCGAAGTGGGCCCACACCCACGGTCTTGCACCCAAAGGGGCCTCGCACAAGCAAGGGCTCTTTAAGAACGAGGTTTTTTTTATAATTGATAGGCTCGCGTTTGACCACTACTGCACCTGATGGTAAGTGTTGATGTGTTCGAACACCGTGTTGCGACAGACGCTGTCTCGTTTTCGAATTCATGAAAAAAATGACCTCGCTATGTGCTTTCGCCCACGTCAAAATTAGTCCACGCTACGCCTCTGCGCATAGGCGATTCAACACGAACTCGATCGCGAAGCGAAGCGGCGCATTCTGATACTCCATTGCAGTGACCTACGTAACTCACTGCACTCGGATGAAGTGCACCGACGAGCGAAGCGAACGGTTCGATATTTTTCTACAAACTCTTGCGGTGCGCTTATCTTAAATAAATAGCGCGCTGCATGCCACGGGTTCGATTCCCGTACGGGGCAAATATTTGTATGGCCTACTGATAGTTGTTCCGGGTCTGAGTGTCTTCTGGTATGTGAGTTAACACCCACATGCAACCGCACCGGCGATACGGGTGTTATTCCTAGTACGCGGCAATGATTCGTAAAAAAAAATAGCCTAAAGGAAGCAGTAATTTATGTTTTTTGAATGAAGCACATAACATGTTTTTTCCTCCTACAGGCTCTTCGAAGCCGAACCCGAAACGAAATCTTTCTTCAAAACCATAGTAAACTTACAAACTAAAGAAGAAATGGCAGCCAACGTGTTTTTTAAGGCGCATGTCATCAACATCATGTCTGCTCTCAACAATTCCATTACCAACCTGAACCACCCCGAGGTGGTGGTCGTGTGGATGCAGAAGCTTGGAGACGCGCATCAGAAGCACAAGATTGAAAAAAGACATTTTTGGGTAAGATTCTGCCGGTTCCTATATTTAACTAGCCGTTTTTTTAGGGTTCCGTACCTCAAAAGGAAAAAGGGAACCCTTATAGGATCATTTTTTTTGTCCGTCCGTCTGTTTGTCTGTCTGTCTGTCTGTCAATACCTTTTATCTCGGGAACGCGTGAAGGTATCGAGTTGAAATTAAAACCAAAAACTTAGGTCTGCGGTCCCTTAAAGCTGTGAAAAAATAAAAAGTTCTAAGTTAATGAATAAAAAAGATAAAGCCGTTTATGTCACAAAAAACCTATATTTCGATACTCTCAAAGAAATCAAAATTCATAGGATACTTCCCGTTGACCCAGAATCCTGAAAGTTGCCATAAAGTAGGTCTTCTAGCACAGGTATAGGAATAAATCTAAAAACAGACAATTTGTTGTTACATCCGTCACAAAAAAAAAATTTGCAATTCGGAATTGTAGTTTGTACGGAACCCTCAGTGCGCGAGATTGAGTCGCACTTGCCCAGTTTTTTTTTTCATCAAATAACATTTCGCGCTCTAGGTGGAGCAAAAGGGACTGTCAGATTTTTACTGACCAATTTTTAATGCCCTCTGCGTTCCAGAACCGCAGTAACAATTATACTCCAATCGCAATAAGATTGACATTTGAACAAACCTTTTTCACTGACCGTTTAAACTATTTTGAATTCTATTGCGTTGGCGGTATGGCAAATAGCAAGTGCAGTAAAAAGTTTGTATTGTAACCACTTTTTTGCTTTGAATGCCATCCTTTTGTCTACGGAATAGAAATCGAAATCGGTTGAACGAACAGTGAAATAGGTTTGTTCAAATGTCTAATTGCGAATGGACATCGATATATATGTACTACGCACTAGATTACGCGTGCCGAACACTCACTTCAATCGACTCAGGTGTAGTGTAATCCATACACCTTGAACATTACACCATACATGTTGAACGAAACGCGTAAGTGCCGCAAAATTCATGGCGCTTAAGACATTTTGGTTGCGAAAAAAGTATTCTCTAAAAGCTATCTTATCGCTGTATGTTTTAATAGTTCTGTTAAACGGCATTATGCCAATGTATCGTCACAGCGAACTTTTGCTTTAAGTTTTCAGTATTTAGACAAATATTTTCCATGAACGTGCTTGTCTATCTTTAGAATATAAGTCGATGAGAATGGAGTCTAACCGTTACTGATTAGTAAGATTTTTTTGTAGTATTGAGCGTAGCATATATTTTAAAAGCTCCTGTTGGATTTTCAACACACAGTTCAACACCGATAGTAGAAAATCCAACAGTGCAACAATATATGACGTCCTGTTCTAAAGCTGTCTTTTCGTCAGAAAAAAAAATTAAGAACCCGATTGCAGTGCCACCTACCGGGACCAGTTTTATCTTCAAACTATCCAGAGACCCACTCAAATATACACACAAAGTTTCTCCCAAATTGGTCAAGCCGTTTAAGAGGAGATAGGTGACAAACACACGTACAATAGAATTATTATATAAATAGGAGGAGCAGTGGTAGCCGAGTGGTAACGGCCCCGACTTACGAGTTTTAGGTCGCAGGTTCAAATCCAGCCAGGCGCATTACTTTGTGTAATTTATTTCATCACCACTGCTCTCAAAATGGTGAAGGAAAAAATCGTGAGGAAACTGGCATGTCCTAGAACCAAAAAATTCGAAGACGTGACATCCACTCACCAGCACAGGGTCCGCGTAATGGATTACGGCCTATTCCCTCTCCTAGAGATGGAGGCTTAAGCCTCAGCAGTGGGAATATTAAAAAGCTGATTATGCTATTATTTATGCTATTATATAAAGATGGCAAGGTAAAAAGATATTTTCAGATAATTCATTTCCAGCCACAAGTCTTCTATATTTTTAACGCTGATAAAAGTCGATCCTCATCTTTCAAAGGCATTTCAGGCTGTAAATGAGGTCCCTGCGGGAGTATCTAATATTTTCAAATAAGGCCTTCGGTTCACTAAAATAGAATTTCAGCACCAGCTACTGATACTTACATCTAATACATCCCTAGTTTTTAATTAGTACAAATACTTTAATGGCATATTACTCGTAGAAAAGGTCTTGTTATTATTTAAGAAAAGTCTCAAAAAATTATGTTCATAAACAGCAAAGTTATTAGCGTTTCTTTATATATATTTTTTTTAGTAATGATATGCTCGCGCTTGACCACTATCTCACCTGCTCCCCTAGCCAAGTTACAATCGTTTCGTTCGCGCCGAACGCCTCGAGTAGGCCACGCCTCCGATTTCTTTGTTCTGTCCATGTGACTGAACGATACGATTGTAACTTGGCTAGGGGGGCTGATGGTAAGCGATGATGTGGCCGACAATGGAGCACGCTTGCCTAGAAGTAACCTATTCACTCTTGACTTAAAGACCCCTAGGTTGTAGCCATCAGCTTTATATCCCTAAAAAGTCACTCAACCTATGAAAATATTGTACAGGCTATAGATTTATGAATTAATAAATGACGATTAAAATGGAAAAACATTGCGCGTAGTATTTTCTAGTTGCAATTGTTAGGAATGTTGATTCTATTACGAATTTACCAGTTATGAAAAAACTTCGTGGACAATTTTAGGATTTTATTTTTTTACTTTTGAATACACAAATTATATGATCAGTAACGGGAACAGATAGAACCCTATTTTTATTTGTACTAATTAAAAACTAGGGGTGTATATACGGTCACATTATCACATGTCTTTGTGGCGAACCTAAATTAGCGTCTGTTTATTATTCACTTCGTGTAAGTACAATATTTCCAGAGCAGGTTCAATCCATTTCCGTGTTGTTACTAGTCCTTTTTGCTTGTATTGTACTTTTTTCTAGGGAGATAAGAAGCTCGCACCGGGCGTAGAAGACTATAGTTACGGCACTGGGTTCTAATAAGTAATTCTGTCTGTTTGTAATTACGCTCTCACGGTTAAACTAATAAATCGATTTTGATGAAATTTGGTACAGAGTAAGCTTGAACCCCATGGAAGGACATATGCTTTTTATTTGGCTTCACTTGGTTAGGCAAGGTTATTGCATCCGCAATAACCTACATTTACGCGAACGAAGTGATGGCCAAAAGCTAGTAAAAACATTATAAAAAAATGTGTCCAAATACAAAATGAGTCTACGGAGCCTACAGTGGTCTCACATCACTTTCATTTCAGCCGAAAGACGTCCACTGTTGGCCATGGATGGACATAGGCCTCCTCCAAGCGTCGCCACAACGACCGATCCTATGCGTCTCACATCCACCGCATTCCCGACTCTCACCATTAGGTCGTCGGTCCACCTTGTGGGAGACCTTCAAACGCTGCGTTTTCCGGTGCGCGGTCGCCACTCTAGAACCTTTCGGCCCCATCGACCATCCGTTCTCACCTAGGCTTCCCAACTAGCTTGGGATCGGCTGGCATTCTAACCGGATGCGGCTGAATACCAGTGTTCTACATGGAGCTACTGCCTGTTAGTCTTCCACAACCGAATTATTGGGAAACACGATACCCCCTCGCATAGACTGATGGACAGACTTCCCGGCGTCTGACTACCTATAACGACTGTTAAAGATCTATGAATGACAACCAGGGTTAATAGCTTTACGTGCTTTCCGAGGCTTGGAGTGTCAGTCATGTCCTACCACCACCTTGGTAGGTACTTGTCCGGTTTCGAATCGGTAAACTCATGCATGAGAGGCCATTACGACACAAAAGAAGCTATACGCCTACAAATAAAGCTATTAAAATAAATGTCATGATTATTATAGGTATCATCACAGCGCCTTGTACTATTGTTAGATGGGGGATTAGGGCCAACGCTGCATTAAGCGGGAGCCCGCGCGTGCTCTCGTCGCGTGACGTCGCGCGTGTGTCGTGTTTGGCGCCCCGCGGAAACCGGATTATTACCTGCGCAGTGCCGTTAGTTCAACTTTAACGGTGTGCATGTAGTCGAGTCGATGGAGAACTTTAATGTGTTATTACGTAGCAAAACGGGCGCGGGGCGCGGCTGACCGCGACAGGTGCCCGCGCTGGCACCCGGGCGGAGCGCTTTTGTATGGGACCGCGCGGGCGCCCGCGTAACGCAGCGTTCGGCTTTATTGTTACCTACCTACTCGGAAACTACGAATTCAAATTATGTGGTTTTTTTTTGTTCCTAGACTAACCCAATTATTAACAAGAATTATCTTTTCCAGGTATTCAAAGATGTTTTGGTAAACATTCTACAGAGTGACCTCCAGTTCTCTGAAGATATAATGGAATCGTGGGGCAGATACGTCAATTTTATATACGATCATATGCTGTCAAGATTGTCTTCTTAATTTTTATACTTATGTCACAATCAAAACTGTTAATTGGTCAAAACTAGTGTTTACTGCAAGAATTGGTCAAACCTAAAAAAAAATAGTTAGGTTGGTACTTTTTTTTGTGTGACCATTTTAAAAGCCATTTTAGTATAGGTGACTATAAAAAATCGTATTTTTTAATTATTAAACAAACGCAATTTCTTGTACTAATAAGAGTTTTGACTGATGACAGTCAAAACTAATTTTGAGTAATAAAAAATTTCGACTGTAACATCAACATGGCGAGATATAGATGTTTATTTTAACTAAACTAAAATAAATAAATTAATTAATCAATCAATCAAAGCTTAAATTAATATTGAATACATTAAAAATTAATGTGATTGGTTGAATAAATTTTCAACGATCAATCGCATATTCGCAACGCGGCGCGCAATGACAAAATTATAGAAAATTATTTATATAATTTCTTTTCAGAAACCGCGGGTGTTCGTGCCGTTAGAATGATATAACTAAATACCTTAGTATTTACGTAAACTAAGTAACAGTTTAATAACTTTGAGATTCTACATTGTTTATGTTTGTCAAGACATAGTTTTTTTTTTTAAGTATAGACAGACAGATTATGAAAATAATCATATTTTTCTTGTACTTTGATGAAAGTATTAGGATCACATTTCTACTTCATTGTTTGTTTTTTTTTGACATTATATTATATTTCCTAAACAAATAATAAATAAACAAAAACTATCGAATGTGTGACTTTTTTCTTTCGGTACCAATTCGGTACCGAAAGACATTATGACCCAATTAAATTATGACCTAAAAAATTAAGCTGAATCAATTATGACAATTTTTTATACAGATAGTTCGTATCTTGGAGAAAGATAGGATACTTTTTATCATGGCAATACCTAAATTTTTTTAGGGGGTAACACTGGTCAACAATAAACACTCGTCGAGTAACAAGAAGAAAACAACTTATTATGCTAATGATCTAAGATGCGGTAGAAGAAATATCTTCCCTCATATGTTATTTGAATATGATAAATATTATATGCTAGACTAGCTTCTGCCAGGCAGCGGCTTCGCCCGCTTAAAAATAGGTTTTTCTATACAAACTTTGGATACCCGTTTCATCCCCTTAGGGAGTGAATTTTGGAAAATCCTCTCTAAGTTCTCGCCTACGTCATAAAGGAAACCTTGTACAAAATTTCGCGTTCCTAGTGCCAGTAGTTTCGGCTGTGTGTTGATATGTCAGTCAGTCAGTTTCTCCTTTCATATATACATTGCGAATAGGTTGCCTAGCTAAATTTGGTGCCAACGATGTTAAACAATAAAATTTATTTTTACATTTTTTTCACTAACTAAGAGAATGAAGTGGAACTAAAACTTAAAACAAAGCTATATTTACTGAAGTGGGTCAGCGTGGTCTGTTGCGCAGGAGAGTGAGAGACACACGGGGTTGCGACGGCAGTCGTCGACACCTAAAAAAAAGCTTTATTTACTGAAAACAAAATCATCATCATCATTTCAGCCGAAAGACGTCCACTGTTGGACACAGGCCTCCCCCAAACATCGCCGCAACGGCCGATCCTGGGCGTCTCGCACCCGCCGTATTCCCGCGACTCTCACCAGGTCGTCGGTCCACCTTGTGGGAAGCCTTCCAACGCTGCGTTTTCCGGTGCGCAGTCGCCACTCTAGAACCTTTCGGCCCTATCGATCATCCGTTCTACGAGTAATGTGAAAACAAAATACCCGGAAATAAACAAAGGAAAATACTTTATATTGTCCTGGTCTTAACAAAATAAATAGGGATTGATAATGAGGCTTTTTTAAGTGGTGTTTCTTCCGCCTGAATCCGGTGCAGGAACCTCACGAACTTACCATGACCGATGTTGACCAGCTTCATGCAGAAGAGTTCTCAAAGAGGAGAATTACCGCCATGAATTTGGCGGAGCATTTGATGAGGAGATTAGTAATTCAAAATTTGTAAGAAAAAATAAATGGTGAGTATGTACAGGCATACAAAAGAAATAAAAAGTATCAAAAACAAGTAAATAGGTAGTAAGCTCATTCCTACTTACAATATAATACTCTGATCTAGTATTCATAGATCATACGATATAAAAAACAGGTAACTAAATACCATCTCATTGTGTGGTCTTATTAAGTGTGCAGAGAATAATTAAGATCGTTCATTATTCTAATTTAATTCATTGAAGATAAATCAGCGATTGTTTTGAGTTGTCAATCAATCAATTAAGTACACACGACGGCGACGAGAACGTTTGGTATATATAACACACCTAACACTTGTAGGTACCTAAATAACCTGCGTCGTATTTGATTTTTTTTAGGGTTCCATACGTCAAAAGGAAAAAAACAGAACGCTTCTAGGATCACTTTGTTGTCTGTCGGTCAAGACCTTTATCTCGGGAACGCGTGGAGGTATCGAGTTGAAATTTAAACCATATACTCAGGTCTGCGGTCCCTTGAAGCTGTGAAAAATTCAAACATCGAAATTCACAAAAAAAAAAAAGATACGGCCATAAATGTCGTAAACAAGTATATCTCGATACTCTCAAGGTAACTAAGCTCAGGTAGATTAAGCTCAGCCGCATATGCAGTAAGAAAAATCAGGCAATTGACAGATGTAGCCACAGCTAGGTTAGTTAAGGAGTTTTTTGCCGGTTCTTCACCATAGGACATTTTGGAAACGTGCACTAGCTTCTGACGTTTTACAAGAGCCTATGTGAAATAAAAAAAACTTTGACTTTGATTTGAATCAAAATTCATAGGTAACATAACTCTATTCGGGAATTAAACTATTTACATAGATAAGTTTGTACTTGTACGGAACCCTCAGGGCGCGAGTCTGACTCGCACTTGTCCAGTTTTTTTAATCTTAAGTTTCTAAATGTTGTTTCTACACTCTGTGTAGATACAGAGGAAAACCCGATGAAACGATAAAAAGTAACTGAGACAGACTGGGTATCTGGGTAAAGTTCGTAAGACTTTACCAACCGCGACCTTGGAATGCGAAGGGTAGGCCATGGTCCGGAGCGAGGAGGAGTGGTAGGCGGATACCTTCTTCTGCGAAGCAGTAATGCTAGTAAAGGAGGCGGCCGCACCCCTCACGCCCCAGCCACCGGTATTCCGATCCCGATTTCCTACGATCATAGGCGCGGGCTTGCGGATGGCGAGCAATGGGTAGCTCGCCGTCCGACCGTCCGGTAACCGTCCACGCGTGCCTCAAGGAGATGTCAGCGAACCGTGGGTGATGGGAAAGAGAACCCCGGGGCCCTGGAACGAAGGCAAAGAAGGAGCAGGAGTGAGTTTTAGTCAGTAAAAGTCTGACTCGCCCTCCCGGAAAATGTCATTAGATGATTTGCACCTAAAAAAAAAGGAAAACAGTTGGACTATGTACAATCCGTTCCCCTTCCTTTTATTCATTTAACTATTAGCTGGCCTAGTAGTAGTACCGAGTTTCAATAAAAAACCAGTTTATCCTGGTACGTTACTGCTGACTTATAACTCCTCCAGAAGTTCGCCGCGAGATAGTCAGCCGCATCGAGAAGAGTAAACTGGAACGGCACGGCAGGTGGTGACCACCCTGCATAAACACCAACTAATACCTGCACGTATAAAGAGCCGTAAAAGTTTTATGCGATTTACGATCTCTTCGAAAGACAGTGCAGAGGACGATGATGCGCGCTGTGGAGGCAGAAACACCCAACACCTCCACACATCATCACCCCATTATTATTTTTTAGTTGGGAAAATTATCTAATGGCAAATCTCGCTTTTGGGCGGAGCGAGAGATAGTGTCAGACTTTCACTTACTAAAAACGCACCCCTGTTCCTTCTTTGTCTTCGTCCCAGGGCCCTGGGTTTTATTTTCACACTATCCGTCTTCCCCCTGGACGAGAACTACAGTGGCCAATTTGGAAATCTCTAAACCGACTGCGAACTCAGGTTCGCCGCTGTAAAAGCTATTAGCCAAATGGGGTTTCCTCGACCCACCCCTAACACAGTGGCAGTGTAGAGCCGCTGCACAGGGCCTCAAGTCTGCTATTACAATAGTGTCACAATGGTCTATCATTGATTTCATTATTGTTGATTTTGACAAGTTTGGTAATCTACTAATATAACGGCGCGGCGTCATTATGACTTTCCAATGGTCAACCACTAAGACTCTATTAAAAGAAGTGGCATAGAATGCTAATCTCGTAAATATTGACAAATGAATGTCTGACGTATGCGGTAATCTGCTAAAATTTTGACAGTTCCTTTGATCAGTGACCTACCATTAGAACGTCATTGTGCAGTCGTTGCTTTTAATACGCTCGACATTATTATTCTACCACAACTCTATTACGAGACCATTGACCGATCAAAGATCGATCATTATGAATTAGTAGATTACGAACTTTTAGCAAAATGACAATGGGATCGTGTTGGAATGACGAATTTATAAAATTAGCAGACTTGGGCCCCAAAACATGTGTCACCTGCTACGCTGCCCGTCCTGCACAAACACTTGCACTTTTCAGGATCTATACGAGGCCAATAATAGACCTGTACAGATTGCCATATACTGGACAGAAAACATATAGTTTGAGAACATCGACACGAAAAGAACAAGAAACATCATCGCTTACCATCATGTGAGATAGTGGTCAAACGCTAGCCTATCATTAATAAAAAAAAACCTGCTGACTTACATAACTACTAGAGCCTTCACAATTACAACGAACAATTTAGATTTTTAAGCACTTCAAGTGACATACTGAGAGATCATCAATTTGTTTGAATTACATCAAAATAACTACATTATACACCTTCGATACTACATTGTAAAAACAATCCGGCATTAAGAAACCGCCTCTTGACATACACAAACGAGATCTTACAAAATCACTAGTAGGTACCTTATCAAGAGCAATATAAGGTACTTAAGTAGGTAATATTGAAAATTATAAGTACTGTAGTTCCTCTTATTAGATCATCAATTTGTTTCAATTACATCAAAATAACTACATTATTGACCTTCGATACTACATTGTAAAAACAATCCGACGTTCAGAAACAGCCTCTTGACCATATTTTTTTTCCTTTTTTTAGGTAGGAAAATTATCAAATGACAAATCTCGCTCTTGGGTGGAGCGCGAGATAGTGTCCGACTTTTACTGAATAAAAACCAACTCCTAAATCACTAGTAGGTACCTTATCAAGAGCAATATAATAGGTAAGGGTATAAGGCAGGTTTTTTTTTTTACCTGGTCCTAGGGTACATTCAAAGAATGGACCCTATTTTTATTACAATCTAGCCATATATACAGACTGATAAGTAATTTAAATATATCGTAAACTAATAAATTGTCTTTACTAAGAATGTGTCCAATAGCACTTTTCTTATTGTCTCTATTAAGGCGAATACACTTCGTTCTTGTATTTATTAAGTAGCAAATATGCTACATTACACTATTCACTATCACTAAACACTAACTCGAACGGTTTTGTTCTTTTTAGTCTTCTCACTATATTTGTGTGATCGAGAAGCTGGATTGCCTCGATGTTCACATGCTGATGAAGTCGCTTTTCGTGAGCTTCTGCAGATTTTTTTATCACTTTTTTGATGAACTCAACTTTTAGATCCCGATGGAGGTCATCATTTCGTGTGTACCAAGGTGCAATTACAATTTCCCTTAGTACCTTGTTCTGAAATCGTTGTATGATACTTATATTGGTCTGCTTGGTGCAGCCCCACAGCTGAATACCATAAGTCCAAACTGGCATCAGGACTTGTTTGTATAATAACAATTTGTTCTGTACAGATAATATGGAATTTCTTCCAAGCAACCAATACATTATTTTGAATCGTAAGTCGAGTTCATCTCTTTTCTTCTTGACGTGGGCTTTCCAGCGTAACTTAGCGTCAAGAGTCATACCCAAGTATTTGGCTGTATTCTCGTATGGGACTTGTTTATTATTAATATAAACTGGAGAATACTGGTGTTTCTTGTTACTTAAGTCTATGTGCACAGATTTGGATTCATTCAATTTAATCCTCCATTTGTTGGTCCAGTCATAGACTTGGTTGACAGCCATTTGAACCTTTTTAACTGCTTCTTTGTGGCTGTTTCCTACAGCCATGAGGGCTGTGTCGTCAGCGAAGGTCCCAATGGTATTGTACTCTGTTTCTGGAATATCGCAAGTGTAAAAGAGGTACAGGATCGGACCTAATACACTTCCTTGCGGTATGCCGGCATTTATTTGTTTCAATTCTGAGTAGGCATCTTCTTGCCTTATTCTAAAGACTCTGTTAAAATGTAGGATTCCAGGATATCTGCAAACTGCTTAGGTAACAGGCTCTTCAGTTTATATATTAGACCTTCATGCCATGCTTTGTCGAAAGCTTGAGCCACGTCTAGAAACACAGTAGAACAAACCTTCTGGTCTTCAAGGGCGTGTTGTATTACGTTTGTGATTCTATGCACTTGATCAATAGTTGAGTGCTTTTCTCGAAAACCAAACTGGTGCTCTGGTATTATGTTCTTGCTATGTATTATTGGTTTAAGCCGGTTAAGTAACAGCTTTTCAAATAGTTTTGCCATTATAGGTAGCAAGGAGATAGGTCTGTATGACGTTGTTTCATGTGCCGGTTTCCCAGGCTTTGCTATCATGATCACTTCAGCAACTTTCCATAAGTCTGGTACATATTTAAGCCTTAGTGCAGCATTCATGAGGGTTGTCAACTTAACCAGACCCTTTCCTGGTAGGTTATGAAGTATTTCCCCAGTTATTAAATTGTAACCTGGTGATTTTCGACAGCTTATATTTAGTTTTAGTTTTAGGTAAGCAGGTAATATTAAAAATTATAAGTGATGTAGTTAGTTAATCTTATTAGAAACTAACGATCAGCTTAAATTTCGCTTCTTCAACTTCGGGTGTTACAAATCTTTCAAATTTTCTTTTTTTAAATTATTTTTAAATTTAATATGGAAATATATTTACACGATTATTGGCTTTTCTCTAGATACTGTAATATGCATGTATACACCTAAACCTTCCTCATGAGTCACTGCATCTATTGGTGAAAACTGTACATGTATTCACCCTTGATTTAAAGACCAATAAATTGTAGCTATCAGGAAACACTCTGACAGATTCTCGGAAATTCCCTGACAGATTCTCTGTCAGGGAATTCGACTCCTTCTATCCAGCTATAATTATGGGCTTTCAATTTATGCGTTTTTTGACGGCCTGCTGCAGTGCCGATGAGGTGCGTTTGTCGTACTGCGTACGGACGATCATATTTTTCATACAAAGCACGCGATGCAGCAAACGTGCGGCCCACAGTCGACAACAGGACGACAACATTACAAGCACCACGTGTTCAGTTCGGTGTTAAATAGCACATCACTGGCAAACAAACGCACGGCAGACAGATACGTTTTCAATTTAGGCGCTTGTTGTCGGACTAAATATGTTCCCAAAACGTTTTGTGTGTTTTAGTGGGATGCTCCACGGTCCGGCTCGAAGCCGCTTGTTCATTTGTTTTATTTGAAAATCCGCTCAGCTCCATTTACACTGTTATAAGACAGCGGCACGAATCTTGAGCGCTCGGTGAAAAATCTGGGATCGCTTTGCGCATCGTACAATATTGGCGAGCCAATCATTGTACAAGTATTTCACTCCCCGCCCCCGCATCTCTCTTCATACCACTAAAGAGACGCAATATTTCACTTCTACGTGCTTCTGCGCAAGTAGAACTGTAAAAGTCAGCGCTCAAGAACCGTGCTGGTATCTATTACCACTGATGCAGAATGGAGATTTTGAGCACAGTGACTGGCCAATTCACGATCCACTCCTTTCCACTAAAAATCTTTGTTTTGAGTTCACCTTCTGTTCCATCCACTCTTTAATCCACAAACCCTATCGTGTTACAACCAGCCTTTCCCCGCATCGGGACGCCATTACTTATCGGAACCTAGACCCCTGGGAGTCGCGCATCTAATTACTCATCACGCACTTACTACATTAGCTTAGACAATGTTTGTCATGCAAATAAGCGTGCCACATTTGTGTAAAGCAAATATTCATTATATTACTGAATTCTCCATTGAATCGTAAATATGACGCGCCTTGATCGTACTAGGAATAATTATTTTAGGTTGGATGTTTGAGTTTACGTATTTTTTAGGGTTCTGTATCTGAAGGGGTGGGACCTAAGCCTCCGCTGTCCGTCCGTCAGTGAGTGGGCTTTATATCGTAAACCGATTTGAAATTAAAATAAAGTTGAGTATTCAAGAGTGAATAGGTTACTTCTAGGCAAGCGTGCTCCATCGTCGGCCACATCATCGCTTGAGATAGCAAAAATTAAAGGTGGTTTTCTTAAAAGAAACGTTATTTTATCGGCGTTTTTCTCTCGATACTATTATTGTAGTATAGGCCCTTCGCGTACGAGTCCGACTCGCACCTGGCCAGTTTTTTAGGGTTCCGTCCCTCAAAAGGAAAAAACAGATCACTTTTTTGTCCGTCTGTCTGTCTGTCAAGATCCTTTATCTCGAGAACGCGTGGAGGTATCGATTTGAAATTAAAACCATATACTAAGGTCTGCGGTCCCTTGAAGCTGTGAAAAACGTATATTTTGACACACTCAAGTTATTCAAAATTCTTAGGGTACTTCCCGTTGACCTAGATTCCTAAAATCTGGCATAAAGCAAGGTACACAAATATAGGGAAAAATCTGAAAACTGTTTTGTAGTTACGTTACAAAAAAAATATTTTTGCGATTCGGAAAAATCTTCGCTTAATTCGAGAATTGAACTGTTGTATGTAAGTTTGTACGGAACCCTCAGTGCGCGAGTCCGTCTCGCACTTACCTGGTTTATTATTATTGTTGATGGGCTCGCATTTGACCACTAAACTAAGAACGGACTACCCTTCTTGGATTTGTGGTCAAACACGGGCTGATTTCACTAACTACAGATCTATATCAGTAACGTCCATCCACTGTTGGGACGGGTACTTAATAGGAGGCTCGTGGCATACCTAGAAACTAACGACATCCTAAGTGACCGTCAATACGGCTTTCGCCAAAATCGGCCAACTGGAGATCTTTGTGACGAACGGAGAAGCGCTTACTCCCAACTACCGCTTGTCTCCCACGATATCTCGAAGGCTTTCGACAGGGTCTGGTAGGAAAGCCTTATTATTTATTATTTATTTACTTATTATTTATTTATTTACTTATTACAACGCTTATTAGTAAGCTACCATTCCTTCGGTCTTCCCGCTGAATTGTGTGATTGGATCGCAGACTTCCTGAGTGACCAGCCCATCCAAGTGGTCATCGATGGCAGCTCATCCACGTGAAAATAGAAATACGCAAACTCTCAAACGCTCGAAGATTAAATAGTCTTTAAGTTTTCAGAAAATTTTCATCTTCCTGCGCAATATTTTTAAATTTTCATCTTCCTGCGGCATTCATATAAAAGATTTTTTTTAAACACTATACTGCGCAATTTTTTAAAATTTTCATCTTCATGTGAAATTTTTTAATACTCTATCCGTTAGAACTGTCACAGAGTACCTATTAGAAAACTTTAGAAAAAGATGAATGAAATCGGTAAAGTAATTCTCAAGCTATGGCGTAACCAAGAGATATAGATTCATATTTATGTATATAGTTACTATAGCTTTCGCCAGCGGCTACGCCCGCGTGTTAGTACATACTCCCGAGATAAATATCCTATGTGCTATTCCAGGACATGCTCTACCCGTGTACCAAGTTTCACCGAAATCCATTCAGTAGTTTTTGCGTGAAAGATTAACAAACATCCATAACATACAAGCTTTGGCGTTTATAATATTAGTAGGATACAATACTCTTATAAAGTGATAAAGTTTGTTTTTTTGTTTGTAGGATGTAATCTCTGAATGGACTGGTCGGATGGCTAAATTTTTTTCACCGATAGATAGTTGCTTTATTCCTGAGTGATACAGGCTATATTTTATGTACGCGGGCGAAGCTGCGTGCAAAAGCAACTACCCTACTCTATAAAGAAGAAGGTCGGGTTCCCAGCAGTGGGAAGGTGGGAACATTATAAGGCTGATTATATGCATATGTTATATCCTAGCTAAGCTCTGAAAATGTCCGAAAAAGTACTAGAACATTTTGAACGATGTGTTTTAGTATTTTTCCCGACACATGTTTATTCATGTCGAGGAACCTAATCAATGTTCTATAAATACTTGACCTTCCTAAAAAAGGGATAATTTCATATTTGCTAAATTGTCCATGAAATTCAAAAATCGTTCCTGCGAAACCGTCTTCGTCCGTCGTATGGTTAAAGTCGGCTTCCCTTATAGATTCAAAGAGGTTTTTTAAGGATAGAAGTTATGAATTGCGACATAGCATAGTCGGCGTTATAATGTTCCCACTGTTGGGACTCAAGCTTCCACTCTAGGAGAGGGAAAGGGCCGTAATCCACCACGCAAGCCCAGTGCGGGTTGGTGGATGTCACATGTACCTACTCGAATTTTTGGTTCTAGGACATGCCGGTTTCCTCACGATATTTTCCTTCACCGTTTTAGTGATGAAATAAATTATACAAAGTAATGCGCCAGGCTGGGTTTGAACCCGCGACCTACAACTAGTAAGTCGGGGCCGTTACCACTTGGCCACCACAGCTCTAGTCGTCGACATCAATTCGACATACCAATTTCTTTTTCCATGACGGTGAGGACTGCGCCAGGCGGAAAGTCAGGACGCCATGGTACCTCCGTAACCACTTCTCAAAGAGGCGCCTGAGTCGGCCGCTCGTTCTACAATGTCGTTCTACAATAACAAAGGATGTAGCGTTGAATATTGTAAAAACGATAACAATTCATTCTATCATTTTGACCGATGTAAACTTGGCTACGAATTTTCTATTCTGATCACGTTACTTAACATTGAGATAATGTCATTCCCATACATTTGATTAGTTTTCGACTAGCGTTAACGTTTGCAGATTATCAACTAGGCTAGAGGTGCAGTAAAGATTCGATGAAAATTGACTTGAGAGACAATTGAAAGATTTGTTTTTAGCGAGGGGTTAAGCAGAATTGGGACAATTATATGTATCACAGGTAGAGATGTATTGTTTGTTTTATTTGTGTGATGTTTACAGGTGCAGTTCAACATAACAGAACAATATTTAATCTAGATACTTTCAAGCCTTTATACCAAGGAAGTAGGTTCCTGAACCCTTTAAGGATCCTCAATTACCGTACAATCGCCACCGGAGGTCGTCGACATCCTTCCAGGGAGGCACTCAGCATTCCAGCCACGCCAGTCACACGCCGCGGCTATTTAGACCAAGAACAATACTTCATTAGCAGATATCAATCGATGATTAGTCGCGAGTGCAATGCGTTGCACGTGAAATGCAATTTTATTACGCTTTGTTATTTACTAAGCATTGTAGATGCATTTGCTTAATGGTGTTATGAATATGAATGGCGCACAATGGCGAGCTGCTTTTAACATGTGCTGGAAGTAGGGAATCCAATTCCGCATCTTGTTTGCGGGATTACTCGTGCGGGATTGAATTTTTTTTATTGGATTCAGACGATTTGTTCTGGCTATGTATTTATTGAACCCAGTACAGCGATGTAACAACTTTATATGGGATTGCTGACTTATTTATAGAATTCGTATGGAAAATAATTTTTGTTTAAAATTTTTATCTTACAGCAAAATTTTTAAATTTTGAGAGGTTTTTGTCGTAAGTTGAACGGAACGTAATTAATTGGAGTTTAGGTGTAATCTACTCCATTTTTTTTGGAGTGGAAATCATCCAATGACTTCTCACGCTCTAGGGTAGAGCGAGAGGGCGTGTTAGCTATTACTGACTAAAACCACACCTAGTTGCAATCTGGGACCGCAAGCTCCTTTTCAGAAATTCCCTGCGGCCCCAGCAGGCATCGTCCCTGCTGGTTTTAATGACATCTTTTTGAGGCGCGCATGGAACACTACGTGCCGTCGTCGACTCGGGCTCGGTCCGGATGGTTACCGAAAGGCGAGCTATCCATTGCTCGTCGTCTGCAAGCCCGCGCCTAACGTGGAGAGAGAATAGCGGGAGTCGCGGTGGCGGTGGCTGAGGCGTGACGATCTCCATTCCCCTTAAATGTGCGGCCGTCTTCTTCGCTAGCTTTACAGAAGGGGGCGACCGCCTCCCATTCCCTCTCGATCCGGACTATGGCCTGAACCAGGGCCCGGATCGATTTTTGGTATATTACTATTTAAAATAAACGTATTGTTACCGTTGTCATCTAAAAAAACACGAAAGCCGCTATAGCTCATCGTCCGATAAAGTCAAGCCAAAACATTTGATATCAAATAAACCATTTACAGGCACTTTTGAATTGTCAAGAAGTCAGTCAGACAGATGATGATAATTGCACATTCCAAAGCGTAGATCTCTATGAAAAAGACTCTCTCAATCATGTCATATATTACAAATAATAATTATAATAATATGTTTATTTATTAAAAAGTACAGATACATAATGAAACAAACAGTAGGTTGAGAAGTTATACAGTTCTTTAGGTTCTTTAGGTATGTTGTAAATCTGTACTAAACATTTTTTTAGAACCCTGCCTCTCAAACTAGGTTAAAACCTGTATTTTGAGAAACAATGAACAGCCACAAAACTCTTACACACTATTATTTTTACAAAAATATTGATGGACGATGTCATCCTACCGCTGAATAATTTATGTGTTCTGTTTTAATTTTTAATTGTGAAGTGTGCAAATTGTGTGTGTGATGATGTGTGCGTGTAGTGATAGGTGAGTATTCTGTGAGAAAGTGTGCATGTATGGTAAGTTGGGGTGTACGGGGGGTGCGTGTGCGCATGTTTGAGTGTGTGAATGTTAGCGAAATATCTCGGTTAAATATTTCTTGTCGCTACGATAATAAAGATCAAGCCCGTGACGACAGATGTGTTCCACGCGCCCATCAAACAGCTATCAGCAACATTGGTGAAGCTCCCTAGGGCCGATACCTGGGGTTGTTTGAAAGAGTTAGGTAATACCAAGAAAACAAGTCATTCGTACGATGTTTGTCAAATAAGTGGATTGATGATTGTAGTTTGGCTTATAATGCGTTCGATCGATTGCCATGTTGTGACATCACGTCATACTTACTTACTAATTTTTAGTTAAATATAAAAATATAAGACCTGTCAGAGGCCAAAAAGGAGCCTTTTTGGCCTCGCACAGGTCTTTTATTTTTATCTTTTAATAGGTATTGTTTTCTTCTTTTATGTTAAGTATTTATAGATTAAGTAATTAATTTTTATTTTATTGTTGTTTGTCCTGTGCGAGACTCAAATAAATGTTTTCTTTCATTCTGTCAAATCGCAAGAAATGGGGCAAAATTGAAAAAATCAGAGATGAGCAAAATTGAAGAACTAGATTCTGATTAAACTATTTTCGTTCACAGTACGTAAATAAATTAAAATTTTAAAATTTATGGTTTTGCTCACCATAATAATTCTTCGATTTAACAGTATGACGTGACGTCACAACATGGCAATCGATTCTATTCTTATTTGGAAGGCATTGTACAAGTGCGTCAGAGGAGGGTGCTAAATTCTTGGAAATAATTCCTTAATTACCTTTTATGACGCGTTTAGTTACGCGACAATAGTAAATAGATAGAAATAGTTGTTTATTTCATGTTTTCCTCGTTTATTTATAATGAACTTGTACGAATTATTCAGTCAAGTGCATCCGAAGTATGAACACTCTATACTAGGGGTGGACCGATCGTGATCGACAGGTCCATCTCGGTTTTAAATCCAGTCTATCTCGGTTGTAAATCCAGTCCATCTTGGCAAATAGTAGCTTATTGAGTTTAAGGCCAAGAGGTGACAAATAGCTAGCTATTCAACCTTACTACATTCTAATAACTTGTTGCCCCGTAACTTCTTATTTGTAAGAAGAAAATCGAACGCATTTAAGACTAGCCAGGTGATTGAACAAGCGAAGTGAGCTCAAAAAGTTGAGCTCACTTCGCTCGTTCTTTCATTTTTGATTATTATATTTTTCAGCATAATTTGACAAAGTTTTTTTTAGCGATGTGGAAGTTTATTTATTTATTAAATACTTTATGCACAAACGTACAGCGGCGGACTTAATGCCTTAGGCATTTTCTACCGGTCAACCTTAGGGTGACTTGTACTTAGAGTGTGGCGAGCGTTTATCATATTGAACATATTCTAAGCATTGTGCTAAAATTTTTGAGGTCGCCCGCTCTATTCTTATTGTTAAATTGTTTTTGTAATTGGTACGAGTACATCTTACAGAGTTTAGTTAGTAAAGAGTATAATCAAGTTGGTCACTGCTCTATGCAGAATAAACTTTTAATTAATTTCTAAGTTTTCAGAGGGTATAGGAACTAACTATGAAACTGTGGACAAAATTGCGGTTTCCTACGCTTCGTGGAACAATGTACGTAAATATAGGATAAAGTAAATATTGAATTACATTTTAACAAACTGAATTTGTGCTAGACGTGTCTGCCTGTCAGATGAGCTATGAGCTGTGGGCTAAAAGAACCACTTAAAGTTTGTGTATGTGTTTGTTACTCCTTCACGCTCAAACGGCTGAACGGATTTCTATGTTTGGCACATGGCGTAGACCAAGACCTGGAATAGGAAAATGGATACTTTTGTAACCCAAGTGTATGTTCCCTTGGGAAATTTTCCTACTTTCACTTGGACGAAACCGTTGCCTGGCATCAGTTATTATATAAAAACAATTTGAAACGTTTCGTGTGTCTTCCTTTTTAGCTTCTTTTATGTTTTAAATGGGCTCACAAATTTATTTATTTTTGGATTGTTTTATAAATAAGAATTCGCAACATTTAATTTTAGTTGGTTTTTGCACACAACAATTTTATTTTAAATTTTTATGTATATTTTCTATTTTCGAACATAATGGGCTGCAGCTGAAAATCAGCGTCAGTTGGTGACCTTGTGTTTACCATTTGGCATTATGTTGAGCTGAGGCACACTCAGTGTATAGTCAGTGTAAAGTGCAGTTGCACTCTACTAATGCTAAAGTGTCTAAAATTTCTTTGTAGTATACGTTCAATAGTCTACAACTAATTTAATCACTACTTTATGTTTTATGGTATAAATTAAATCAGTCATAAACCATTGATTCTCTTCTACAAATAAATTTTAGACACTTTAGCATCGGCTGAGGCAACTGCACTTTTAGACCCTAACTGTACATATTTTTTGTTTAATTTTAAGGTATGACTTGTAATGCAAATAAACGCAATTTTCTTTCTTCTTTCCTTTCTTTATTTATACGAAAAAATGGTGTGAAATTTAAACAGAATTGCGTCTAGCCATTAAATCAATAGTAATTTCTGCAAATATTTGCGGCGCTTATAGATATCTACTGACTGACAGAGACAAGGACCGGTTTACGAAATATAATATTCACATTATTATTTTTCATTGATATATTTGACGTTTACATTAGCAGCTTCTTCTGTGTTGATGTGAGAATATTTAAAATAAATACGCTAATATCAAAGAACCAGCACGCTCCTCACGGTGATCATGATAATCTAATTGACATTGTCAATAATATTACTCGTACTTTATTTATAGGTATTTTAAGCATACTTACTTGTATGCTTATGGTTGTTACGGGATAATCGATATTCTTATATATATATACATAACTTTTACAGATAATTCTCTTTGGAATGCGCTCCTGCTGAACATCAGAATGGCGTCCAGTCAGTTCACTTTTAAGATGATGGCACGTTAGCACATTCGCAGGAAGTTGGTGTAATCATAACAGCGTTGATTTGTTGGATTCGTTTTTCATAATTACATTGTTAATTTGTATGTATGTATCTAAGTATATATTTATTATTGTATTTCTTTTCTATTTCTTTCTTTACCATTAAGCTGCACCTACCATGTTTTGTTTCTGCACCAGCCTAAGGTCGATTATCTCTCGCTCCACCCAAGAGCGAGATTTGTCATTGGATGATTTTCCCACCTTAAAAAAAAAAAAAAAGCCTAAGGTCGACTGGTAGAAAATGCCTAAGGCATTAAGTCCGCCTTTGTACAGTTTATCACTAGTGCATAAAGTTTTAATAAATAAATAATAAAAAAAAGACAAGTGATGTACACATGCGAGCCTATCCCACAAATTAATTCACAATCTATCTTCATTTATTTGTATTTCATTTAATATAATATTATTTGTATTTAGTTTAATCTCATAAGTAATTAGAAACATGTTTTCTAAACGTCAAAAAACGCCTATTTGGAACGCAATGGGTAACTGAAGGAACACGGGTGGGTTTTAGTCAGAAAAAGTGACCCTCCCTCTCACACCACCCAGAACAGGAGAACTTTAAATTGGTGAGAAAAAGGTATACTTAAACGAAAAGGTGAATGGACATTTTCTTTTTTCTGTAGGTTGGAAAATCATCCAATAACATCCCCCGCTCTTGGGCGCAGCTAGGGCATATCAAACTTTTACTGACTAAAAAAACTACTAAAAAAAACACGAAAGCCGCTATAGCTCATCGTCCGATAAAGTCAAGCCAAAACATTTGATATCAAATAAACCATTTACAGGCACTTTTGAATTGTCAAGAAGTCAGTCAGACAGATGATGATAATTGCACATTCCAAAGCGTAGATCTCTATGAAAAAGACTCTCTCAATCATGTCATATATTACAAATAATAATTATAATAATATGTTTATTTATTAAAAAGTACAGATACATAATGAAACAAACAGTAGGTTGAGAAGTTATACAGTTCTTTAGGTTCTTTAGGTATGTTGTAAATCTGTACTAAACATTTTTTTAGAACCCTGCCTCTCAAACTAGGTTAAAACCTGTATTTTGAGAAACAATGAACAGCCACAAAACTCTTACACACTATTATTTTTACAAAAATATTGATGGACGATGTCATCCTACCGCTGAATAATTTATGTGTTCTGTTTTAATTTTTAATTGTGAAGTGTGCAAATTGTGTGTGTGATGATGTGTGCGTGTAGTGATAGGTGAGTATTCTGTGAGAAAGTGTGCATGTATGGTAAGTTGGGGTGTACGGGGGGTGCGTGTGCGCATGTTTGAGTGTGTGAATGTTAGCGAAATATCTCGGTTAAATATTTCTTGTCGCTACGATAATAAAGATCAAGCCCGTGACGACAGATGTGTTCCACGCGCCCATCAAACAGCTATCAGCAACATTGGTGAAGCTCCCTAGGGCCGATACCTGGGGTTGTTTGAAAGAGTTAGGTAATACCAAGAAAACAAGTCATTCGTACGATGTTTGTCAAATAAGTGGATTGATGATTGTAGTTTGGCTTATAATGCGTTCGATCGATTGCCATGTTGTGACATCACGTCATACTTACTTACTAATTTTTAGTTAAATATAAAAATATAAGACCTGTCAGAGGCCAAAAAGGAGCCTTTTTGGCCTCGCACAGGTCTTTTATTTTTATCTTTTAATAGGTATTGTTTTCTTCTTTTATGTTAAGTATTTATAGATTAAGTAATTAATTTTTATTTTATTGTTGTTTGTCCTGTGCGAGACTCAAATAAATGTTTTCTTTCATTCTGTCAAATCGCAAGAAATGGGGCAAAATTGAAAAAATCAGAGATGAGCAAAATTGAAGAACTAGATTCTGATTAAACTATTTTCGTTCACAGTACGTAAATAAATTAAAATTTTAAAATTTATGGTTTTGCTCACCATAATAATTCTTCGATTTAACAGTATGACGTGACGTCACAACATGGCAATCGATTCTATTCTTATTTGGAAGGCATTGTACAAGTGCGTCAGAGGAGGGTGCTAAATTCTTGGAAATAATTCCTTAATTACCTTTTATGACGCGTTTAGTTACGCGACAATAGTAAATAGATAGAAATAGTTGTTTATTTCATGTTTTCCTCGTTTATTTATAATGAACTTGTACGAATTATTCAGTCAAGTGCATCCGAAGTATGAACACTCTATACTAGGGGTGGACCGATCGTGATCGACAGGTCCATCTCGGTTTTAAATCCAGTCTATCTCGGTTGTAAATCCAGTCCATCTTGGCAAATAGTAGCTTATTGAGTTTAAGGCCAAGAGGTGACAAATAGCTAGCTATTCAACCTTACTACATTCTAATAACTTGTTGCCCCGTAACTTCTTATTTGTAAGAAGAAAATCGAACGCATTTAAGACTAGCCAGGTGATTGAACAAGCGAAGTGAGCTCAAAAAGTTGAGCTCACTTCGCTCGTTCTTTCATTTTTGATTATTATATTTTTCAGCATAATTTGACAAAGTTTTTTTTAGCGATGTGGAAGTTTATTTATTTATTAAATACTTTATGCACAAACGTACAGCGGCGGACTTAATGCCTTAGGCATTTTCTACCGGTCAACCTTAGGGTGACTTGTACTTAGAGTGTGGCGAGCGTTTATCATATTGAACATATTCTAAGCATTGTGCTAAAATTTTTGAGGTCGCCCGCTCTATTCTTATTGTTAAATTGTTTTTGTAATTGGTACGAGTACATCTTACAGAGTTTAGTTAGTAAAGAGTATAATCAAGTTGGTCACTGCTCTATGCAGAATAAACTTTTAATTAATTTCTAAGTTTTCAGAGGGTATAGGAACTAACTATGAAACTGTGGACAAAATTGCGGTTTCCTACGCTTCGTGGAACAATGTACGTAAATATAGGATAAAGTAAATATTGAATTACATTTTAACAAACTGAATTTGTGCTAGACGTGTCTGCCTGTCAGATGAGCTATGAGCTGTGGGCTAAAAGAACCACTTAAAGTTTGTGTATGTGTTTGTTACTCCTTCACGCTCAAACGGCTGAACGGATTTCTATGTTTGGCACATGGCGTAGACCAAGACCTGGAATAGGAAAATGGATACTTTTGTAACCCAAGTGTATGTTCCCTTGGGAAATTTTCCTACTTTCACTTGGACGAAACCGTTGCCTGGCATCAGTTATTATATAAAAACAATTTGAAACGTTTCGTGTGTCTTCCTTTTTAGCTTCTTTTATGTTTTAAATGGGCTCACAAATTTATTTATTTTTGGATTGTTTTATAAATAAGAATTCGCAACATTTAATTTTAGTTGGTTTTTGCACACAACAATTTTATTTTAAATTTTTATGTATATTTTCTATTTTCGAACATAATGGGCTGCAGCTGAAAATCAGCGTCAGTTGGTGACCTTGTGTTTACCATTTGGCATTATGTTGAGCTGAGGCACACTCAGTGTATAGTCAGTGTAAAGTGCAGTTGCACTCTACTAATGCTAAAGTGTCTAAAATTTCTTTGTAGTATACGTTCAATAGTCTACAACTAATTTAATCACTACTTTATGTTTTATGGTATAAATTAAATCAGTCATAAACCATTGATTCTCTTCTACAAATAAATTTTAGACACTTTAGCATCGGCTGAGGCAACTGCACTTTTAGACCCTAACTGTACATATTTTTTGTTTAATTTTAAGGTATGACTTGTAATGCAAATAAACGCAATTTTCTTTCTTCTTTCCTTTCTTTATTTATACGAAAAAATGGTGTGAAATTTAAACAGAATTGCGTCTAGCCATTAAATCAATAGTAATTTCTGCAAATATTTGCGGCGCTTATAGATATCTACTGACTGACAGAGACAAGGACCGGTTTACGAAATATAATATTCACATTATTATTTTTCATTGATATATTTGACGTTTACATTAGCAGCTTCTTCTGTGTTGATGTGAGAATATTTAAAATAAATACGCTAATATCAAAGAACCAGCACGCTCCTCACGGTGATCATGATAATCTAATTGACATTGTCAATAATATTACTCGTACTTTATTTATAGGTATTTTAAGCATACTTACTTGTATGCTTATGGTTGTTACGGGATAATCGATATTCTTATATATATATACATAACTTTTACAGATAATTCTCTTTGGAATGCGCTCCTGCTGAACATCAGAATGGCGTCCAGTCAGTTCACTTTTAAGATGATGGCACGTTAGCACATTCGCAGGAAGTTGGTGTAATCATAACAGCGTTGATTTGTTGGATTCGTTTTTCATAATTACATTGTTAATTTGTATGTATGTATCTAAGTATATATTTATTATTGTATTTCTTTTCTATTTCTTTCTTTACCATTAAGCTGCACCTACCATGTTTTGTTTCTGCACCAGCCTAAGGTCGATTATCTCTCGCTCCACCCAAGAGCGAGATTTGTCATTGGATGATTTTCCCACCTTAAAAAAAAAAAAAAAGCCTAAGGTCGACTGGTAGAAAATGCCTAAGGCATTAAGTCCGCCTTTGTACAGTTTATCACTAGTGCATAAAGTTTTAATAAATAAATAATAAAAAAAAGACAAGTGATGTACACATGCGAGCCTATCCCACAAATTAATTCACAATCTATCTTCATTTATTTGTATTTCATTTAATATAATATTATTTGTATTTAGTTTAATCTCATAAGTAATTAGAAACATGTTTTCTAAACGTCAAAAAACGCCTATTTGGAACGCAATGGGTAACTGAAGGAACACGGGTGGGTTTTAGTCAGAAAAAGTGACCCTCCCTCTCACACCACCCAGAACAGGAGAACTTTAAATTGGTGAGAAAAAGGTATACTTAAACGAAAAGGTGAATGGACATTTTCTTTTTTCTGTAGGTTGGAAAATCATCCAATAACATCCCCCGCTCTTGGGCGCAGCTAGGGCATATCAAACTTTTACTGACTAAAAAAACTACTAAAAAAAACACGAAAGCCGCTATAGCTCATCGTCCGATAAAGTCAAGCCAAAACATTTGATATCAAATAAACCATTTACAGGCACTTTTGAATTGTCAAGAAGTCAGTCAGACAGATGATGATAATTGCACATTCCAAAGCGTAGATCTCTATGAAAAAGACTCTCTCAATCATGTCATATATTACAAATAATAATTATAATAATATGTTTATTTATTAAAAAGTACAGATACATAATGAAACAAACAGTAGGTTGAGAAGTTATACAGTTCTTTAGGTTCTTTAGGTATGTTGTAAATCTGTACTAAACATTTTTTTAGAACCCTGCCTCTCAAACTAGGTTAAAACCTGTATTTTGAGAAACAATGAACAGCCACAAAACTCTTACACACTATTATTTTTACAAAAATATTGATGGACGATGTCATCCTACCGCTGAATAATTTATGTGTTCTGTTTTAATTTTTAATTGTGAAGTGTGCAAATTGTGTGTGTGATGATGTGTGCGTGTAGTGATAGGTGAGTATTCTGTGAGAAAGTGTGCATGTATGGTAAGTTGGGGTGTACGGGGGGTGCGTGTGCGCATGTTTGAGTGTGTGAATGTTAGCGAAATATCTCGGTTAAATATTTCTTGTCGCTACGATAATAAAGATCAAGCCCGTGACGACAGATGTGTTCCACGCGCCCATCAAACAGCTATCAGCAACATTGGTGAAGCTCCCTAGGGCCGATACCTGGGGTTGTTTGAAAGAGTTAGGTAATACCAAGAAAACAAGTCATTCGTACGATGTTTGTCAAATAAGTGGATTGATGATTGTAGTTTGGCTTATAATGCGTTCGATCGATTGCCATGTTGTGACATCACGTCATACTTACTTACTAATTTTTAGTTAAATATAAAAATATAAGACCTGTCAGAGGCCAAAAAGGAGCCTTTTTGGCCTCGCACAGGTCTTTTATTTTTATCTTTTAATAGGTATTGTTTTCTTCTTTTATGTTAAGTATTTATAGATTAAGTAATTAATTTTTATTTTATTGTTGTTTGTCCTGTGCGAGACTCAAATAAATGTTTTCTTTCATTCTGTCAAATCGCAAGAAATGGGGCAAAATTGAAAAAATCAGAGATGAGCAAAATTGAAGAACTAGATTCTGATTAAACTATTTTCGTTCACAGTACGTAAATAAATTAAAATTTTAAAATTTATGGTTTTGCTCACCATAATAATTCTTCGATTTAACAGTATGACGTGACGTCACAACATGGCAATCGATTCTATTCTTATTTGGAAGGCATTGTACAAGTGCGTCAGAGGAGGGTGCTAAATTCTTGGAAATAATTCCTTAATTACCTTTTATGACGCGTTTAGTTACGCGACAATAGTAAATAGATAGAAATAGTTGTTTATTTCATGTTTTCCTCGTTTATTTATAATGAACTTGTACGAATTATTCAGTCAAGTGCATCCGAAGTATGAACACTCTATACTAGGGGTGGACCGATCGTGATCGACAGGTCCATCTCGGTTTTAAATCCAGTCTATCTCGGTTGTAAATCCAGTCCATCTTGGCAAATAGTAGCTTATTGAGTTTAAGGCCAAGAGGTGACAAATAGCTAGCTATTCAACCTTACTACATTCTAATAACTTGTTGCCCCGTAACTTCTTATTTGTAAGAAGAAAATCGAACGCATTTAAGACTAGCCAGGTGATTGAACAAGCGAAGTGAGCTCAAAAAGTTGAGCTCACTTCGCTCGTTCTTTCATTTTTGATTATTATATTTTTCAGCATAATTTGACAAAGTTTTTTTTAGCGATGTGGAAGTTTATTTATTTATTAAATACTTTATGCACAAACGTACAGCGGCGGACTTAATGCCTTAGGCATTTTCTACCGGTCAACCTTAGGGTGACTTGTACTTAGAGTGTGGCGAGCGTTTATCATATTGAACATATTCTAAGCATTGTGCTAAAATTTTTGAGGTCGCCCGCTCTATTCTTATTGTTAAATTGTTTTTGTAATTGGTACGAGTACATCTTACAGAGTTTAGTTAGTAAAGAGTATAATCAAGTTGGTCACTGCTCTATGCAGAATAAACTTTTAATTAATTTCTAAGTTTTCAGAGGGTATAGGAACTAACTATGAAACTGTGGACAAAATTGCGGTTTCCTACGCTTCGTGGAACAATGTACGTAAATATAGGATAAAGTAAATATTGAATTACATTTTAACAAACTGAATTTGTGCTAGACGTGTCTGCCTGTCAGATGAGCTATGAGCTGTGGGCTAAAAGAACCACTTAAAGTTTGTGTATGTGTTTGTTACTCCTTCACGCTCAAACGGCTGAACGGATTTCTATGTTTGGCACATGGCGTAGACCAAGACCTGGAATAGGAAAATGGATACTTTTGTAACCCAAGTGTATGTTCCCTTGGGAAATTTTCCTACTTTCACTTGGACGAAACCGTTGCCTGGCATCAGTTATTATATAAAAACAATTTGAAACGTTTCGTGTGTCTTCCTTTTTAGCTTCTTTTATGTTTTAAATGGGCTCACAAATTTATTTATTTTTGGATTGTTTTATAAATAAGAATTCGCAACATTTAATTTTAGTTGGTTTTTGCACACAACAATTTTATTTTAAATTTTTATGTATATTTTCTATTTTCGAACATAATGGGCTGCAGCTGAAAATCAGCGTCAGTTGGTGACCTTGTGTTTACCATTTGGCATTATGTTGAGCTGAGGCACACTCAGTGTATAGTCAGTGTAAAGTGCAGTTGCACTCTACTAATGCTAAAGTGTCTAAAATTTCTTTGTAGTATACGTTCAATAGTCTACAACTAATTTAATCACTACTTTATGTTTTATGGTATAAATTAAATCAGTCATAAACCATTGATTCTCTTCTACAAATAAATTTTAGACACTTTAGCATCGGCTGAGGCAACTGCACTTTTAGACCCTAACTGTACATATTTTTTGTTTAATTTTAAGGTATGACTTGTAATGCAAATAAACGCAATTTTCTTTCTTCTTTCCTTTCTTTATTTATACGAAAAAATGGTGTGAAATTTAAACAGAATTGCGTCTAGCCATTAAATCAATAGTAATTTCTGCAAATATTTGCGGCGCTTATAGATATCTACTGACTGACAGAGACAAGGACCGGTTTACGAAATATAATATTCACATTATTATTTTTCATTGATATATTTGACGTTTACATTAGCAGCTTCTTCTGTGTTGATGTGAGAATATTTAAAATAAATACGCTAATATCAAAGAACCAGCACGCTCCTCACGGTGATCATGATAATCTAATTGACATTGTCAATAATATTACTCGTACTTTATTTATAGGTATTTTAAGCATACTTACTTGTATGCTTATGGTTGTTACGGGATAATCGATATTCTTATATATATATACATAACTTTTACAGATAATTCTCTTTGGAATGCGCTCCTGCTGAACATCAGAATGGCGTCCAGTCAGTTCACTTTTAAGATGATGGCACGTTAGCACATTCGCAGGAAGTTGGTGTAATCATAACAGCGTTGATTTGTTGGATTCGTTTTTCATAATTACATTGTTAATTTGTATGTATGTATCTAAGTATATATTTATTATTGTATTTCTTTTCTATTTCTTTCTTTACCATTAAGCTGCACCTACCATGTTTTGTTTCTGCACCAGCCTAAGGTCGATTATCTCTCGCTCCACCCAAGAGCGAGATTTGTCATTGGATGATTTTCCCACCTTAAAAAAAAAAAAAAAAGCCTAAGGTCGACTGGTAGAAAATGCCTAAGGCATTAAGTCCGCCTTTGTACAGTTTATCACTAGTGCATAAAGTTTTAATAAATAAATAATAAAAAAAAGACAAGTGATGTACACATGCGAGCCTATCCCACAAATTAATTCACAATCTATCTTCATTTATTTGTATTTCATTTAATATAATATTATTTGTATTTAGTTTAATCTCATAAGTAATTAGAAACATGTTTTCTAAACGTCAAAAAACGCCTATTTGGAACGCAATGGGTAACTGAAGGAACACGGGTGGGTTTTAGTCAGAAAAAGTGACCCTCCCTCTCACACCACCCAGAACAGGAGAACTTTAAATTGGTGAGAAAAAGGTATACTTAAACGAAAAGGTGAATGGACATTTTCTTTTTTCTGTAGGTTGGAAAATCATCCAATAACATCCCCCGCTCTTGGGCGCAGCTAGGGCATATCAAACTTTTACTGACTAAAAAAACTACTCCTGTTCCTTCTTTGCCTTCGTCCCAGGGCCGAGTTTTCCATTCAGAAACAAACCCTTGGCCCCCGTAGGCGTCGACCCTGCTGGGCACCTACGGTTTGCTGACATCTTCTTGAGACGCACGTGGAACACTAAGCACCGTCGACGATTTGGGCTCGGTCCGGAAGGTTACCGGACGGTCGAACGGCGAGCTAGAAAGGACATACAGATTCATTCTTCATTCCAGCCACTAAATGGTTGCCTTTTTTAATGAATGAATCAATCAAAATTATATATTGTTTGTCACAGGTAGTTCTTACAATTTGCATTAGAATCGCTGCATCATTCCCATAAGGTGTATAGAACTTTATCTTAACTAATCCGTTCCAGTCCATTATATTTTTTCAACCGACTCCAAAAAAAGAAAGAGGTTCTCCAATCGGTTGTATGTATTTTTTTTTCATTTTTGTTACTTCAGAAATCCGTTGATTATGATGATGACGGAATCGGAAGGTAGGCACCAGAACTCCGAATACTTTGGCTATAAGGTACAATCGAACTGATCTGATGATGGAGCCGGTCTGTGGAAGGTAGACACCTGAACTTTATAATAAAACAATGTATCCTAATAGTGTTTAGGCTACGAGTAATTAGAATAGTCATGAGGAATTTTTTTTTTTAGTGAAGTTGTTTTTTTTATAGTAAGAACCTCATGAACGAGTAACTTACTAGCAGAATAGATACATAGAATACTCACACTGCTGCTAATATTCTCTAGAGAGCTGAACAAAGGTTACGTTGTACTGAGAACGGTGTTGACCTACGGTAACATTATCCGTATTAACCGTGTCCGCAGCAAGGTGCGCGTACGCTACATATGTCTGAACTTATACGAAAATGAAACATAATCTAATATAAATGGAAAAACTGACATATCAACGCACAGCTGAAACTATTGGATCTAGGAAAGATAACTTTGACACAAGACTTCCTTTCATGACGTAGGCGAGTAGGCGAGCGAGCTCTAAGGGTGCGGTTTTGATTACGCATGCGGGATTACCCCACACGCGTAACCCCCGCAAATGTGTTCATACAAGTATTTATTAAAATGCGTGGAATACACACGCGTGACGCGTGGCGTGATTCCGGACAGCAGAACCGCGCGGGGCTCCCGCGCCTTTGTCTTTAATTTTACACACCCACAACGTAAAGCAGCCCGCAGAAAACTAGACCATAGGCAAGTGTGTCTCACGCTGCGTGAAATTTTCTACATACGGGGCAATCCCGCATGCGTGATGAAATCCGCACGATATTAAAAACACCGTAATAAGGGTTTTTGGAAACCTTTAAGGAGAAATTTCGTTTGTATGCAAAATCTCATTCCGTGTGCCAATATACTTGAAAATTTGCACAAATTGTAACCTAAGTATATAATAAACGTTATCATTATTTCTTTATTAATTAGCGACATCTATGATGCCACATAGCAACTAAAATTCAAAATCCTGCATTGTGATATTAGAGTTCTCCGCACGATTAGTACATAGTTATACAACAAGTCAAGCAGGGTCGAAGCCTACTAAGGCCATGGGTTCGCTTCTGAAAGGAAAACCCGGTGCGCTGAAACGAAAGGCAAAAAGGAACATAGGAGTGGGTTTTAGTCAGTAAAAGTCTGGAGAAAAAGTCATTGGATGATATCCAACCTTAAAAAAGGGCGTAGTCGCTAAGTTTTAGTTTTTTAAAAGTCCTGACTGGATTTTTATTAAGGTCGCCTCAGTCACGTACAGTTAAGCAGACAACCTCATAAGTAGACCTGCGAGAAGCAACTCATAAAAAACTGGGCAAGAGCGAGTCGGATTCGGGCACTTAGGTTTCCGTACCAACTTGTGGTTTACGATTTATGACGTATTCAAAAAAAAACTGTTTACTAGATCTCATTCAAACCAATTTTTGGTGAAGGTTTGCATGGTAATATACATCATATATTTTTTTTAGTTTATCATGCTCTTATTTTAGAAGTAACAGGGGTAGAGACACACATTTTACTACTTCGGAAGTGTCTCTCGCGCAAACTATTCAGTTTAGAAAAAAAATATGTTGAAGACCTATCCATAGATAACCCACACGTATGGGTTTGAAGGAAAAAAAAAATTTTGAGTTTCAGTTCTAAGTTTGTGGAACCCCCGAAATTTATTGTTTTTTTTTATTATTTTTGTGTGAAAATCTTAATGCTTAATGGTTCACAGAATACATCTAATTACCAAGTTTCAAAGGTATAGTTCTTATGGTTTCGGAAAAAAGTGGCTGTGACATACGGACGGACAGACAGACACTTATGTGTCTGTCTGTCCGTCCGTATCGAACGAATCCATAAGGGTTCCGTTTTTTGCCATTTGGCTACGGAACCCTAAAAAGAAGACAAAGTATGCATGGATCGCTTGTTGTATAAACAATGGATCAATGAAAGATGATACGACTAGAAAAAGGACGAATAAAGTAAATAAAAACAAAAGTATGGCAATAACGTGTAACTTTAGGCTGCGAGCCTAATCATCAGTAACTTGATATTACACGATTATTATAAATTGATATTGAATGCTTGTTAAAAATAACAACTACATCAACTGTACCAAAAATAAATATTTTTATGACCTTTTCGGATATTAAAAAATCCATTTTAACATCTCGAAGATACATTTATGATCAGCCTAACGATCGCAGCACTCCAAACAGTTATATTTTATTATAATGTATATTACATTTTATAATCGGATAGAAACACCTATTGCATACATGCTTATCTAAATATACACTGGGCTGCAAAAATGAAAATGAAATAATGGGTTTCACGGAAAAATTGCGATATATCCTAAACTTATGAACAAAAATCGCTTGTATAAATAACAATTTATAAGATATTAAATTAGTAATGCTAATTATAAATCTCGAAAGACGTTTCATTTGTACATGTTTCAAGTTAAATAACAGATTTTTTGAATTTCGAAATATAGTTATGAGACTTAATCAGTCATCTACAACATTCTAGAGCATATTATTTATTTAAGAAGGTTTTATTAGGCATCCGGATTTTTAGCGGCCTAATGTATTATTTGATTTCAAGGTACTTATCTCTTCTTCCTTGTCGATATCACTCTTGACAGAGTAGTCGTGGTCATCACTTCAGGAGTTGGTGGCAAGCTTCACAACACGCCGCCACTCCTCTCTGATGGCCGCCTACCTCGTGCATTCGTTCAGTGATGATGAGCCATTTACGGCCGCTTACTGCCCAAGGTCCATAAACAACTACATAATTATACAGTAGAGCAGAGAGCTCGAAAATGTTTGCACTAAAATTTCATGCCTGAAAGAAAAGGATTAATTAAAGTTTTTGGTACTTGACATTTTTAATTAGGCACACATTTACATATATTTAAAAAGGAAAGAAAAATCAAAACATTACACCCTTGTGAAGCTAGGTCGCTAGTTCACTTTTATAATATTTAACGATATAATACTAAACCTAAACAAAACTCTTGATTAATTTAAACTAACTAGAATCACCTAATCTAAAATATGGCATCGAAAAACTCCTCCGCATCACTGTCGACTGGTAATCTGTCTAAAAGACTGTAGTGCGGTCAATTTAGACACCCGAGGTTACAAAAATTCGCACCCAGCTGAAAATTGGTAGGATTGTTTAAAAACAACGTGTGCATATTATAACGATACCTCTTTCAACTTTTGAATCATTATATCTCAAAAACGGTGGCTCTTAGGAAAAAAGTGTTGCGACATTTTTGTAGATAATTATCTGATCTACAATTTGGTCTGAGCTAATTTTATGATAAAGCTTATCGTTCTGCTGAAAATCGCGAAAAACTAGTTTTTGTGACTATTTTTTCCCAGGTGTCGGATCGATGAGGACTTTTTAGATTTCCTTTATGATGGCGTTTTGAACATCATCATCTTGCTGCCCTTGTCCCGTTCTATTTGAGGTCGGCGCAACACGTTTTTTTCTTCCATTCTGGCCTGTCACTCGTCACGCTATCACTAACTCCCTTTTCTTTCATATCACTTCTCACACAAACCATCCATCTTTTCTTTAGCCTCCCTCTCCCTTTCCATCCATCCACATGTAAATTCATAACTCACGCCAATCGTACCAATTTCTCAGCTGGGTGCGAATTATTGTAACATTACCCCTATTTTTTGGGTTAATTAGACTGGACTACTTGCAGCATTGCCAAGCTGTAAATGACATTGCGTATCCTTTGTTAAAAGTAAAAACTAGCCCTTACGTCACGGTAAGGTTTTTAAGTGACCTGATATTTCGATGTTTTTTGATGAATTTCCGTGATAAACAACCATGTAGTAATGATAAACAACCAAGTAGCACTTACCCCTATCAAGACCGAAGACTCTACACTCGAAGTTGTGGACGATTACGTCTACCTCGGACTGTCCAGTTGGATCAATCTAATTTCAAGAAAGAGGTCAATCGTCGAATCCGACTCGGCTGGGCGGCGTTCGGGAAGCTGTGCGGTTTCTTTTCGTCTAACATACCACATTGTCTCAAGACGAAAGTCTATGAAAAGTACGTGTTGCCAGTGATGACATATGGCTCCGAAACGTGGTCGCTCACAATGGGCCTCATCAGAAGGCTTTAAGTCACCCAAAGGGCAATGGAAAGCGCTATGCTCGGAGTTTCCTTGCGTGATCGAATCAGGAATGAAGATATCCGTAGGAGAACCAAGGTGGCCAACATAGCACGAAGAATCGCCAAACTTAAGTGGCAAGGGGCAGGGCACATTGCTCGCAGAACAGATGACCATTGGAGCCGAAAGGTTCTGTACTGGCGACCGGGTACCGGAAGACGCAGTGTTGAAAGGCCTCCTACAAAGTAGATCGATAACCTGATAAAGGTTGGGGGAATCCGATGGATGCGAGACGCATAGGACCGTTCATTGTGGCGACACTTGGGGTTGGCCTATTTCCAACAGTGGACGTCTTTAGGCTGAAATGATGATGATGATGAGAGTTTCGACCCCAAGCGACTCGAAAGTAATAGGGGTTAAAGTATAAAATTGCCGTTTTTTTTAAAACGATTTCCATTGAAGTGTTGAAGTGTGTGTTGAAGTGAATCTTTGGATTGACTTGGAATTATAAGTTCCAATAAACTTATATTAAACGTAAGTTATTCTGTTTTCAAAATTAGGTACTTATTGGTTTCTTTGTGTTTTGCATTTTCTGTTATATCGCAGTACTTGTAACTATTTTTGTCTAGTATTTTTTTTTATGTGCTTTCGAAGTTTCCGCCACCTGTGTGCGCAACCGCAGCGGCAGCTCAGGACAGCTACATATTAGAAATCTAAATGCCACTGACTGACAATGCTCGACCTTAACCGCTGTGCTTAAGAGTAAGAGACCCATACTTACCGAAAGAAGTAACAAAGAAATCTCTTGGAAAATTCGTCCCCTAAAGAGATAAATCTTTCAAGAGATCAAAAAGTAGCCAAATGGTACATTTTAATGCAATTTGTCATTCAAGTTTTGTTTTCTGTGATGAAATCAGAAAAAAACCCTCGTTGTGATAAATGGAAAAAAGACATGGGTGATATACATTGCTTGTTGAACCTAACCATAGAGTCAGTTATTGAGGAAGTGTATTGTAAAATATTTCCGGGAATATCATCATTTTTGCCAATGGGAAATCCAATTGGCCATAATGGCTTATATAGGTACAAATAATAATTAGTTATTCGATACATACAATTTCTATATATGAAATTCATTTGAATTTGGTTTAAACCTTCTGGTGGCATCCACCAAAAAGGGAAACCCATATGATAATGATTTGCTAACAAGGTACAGTCAGAGGTCAAAAGTTAAGCTGCAATCTACCAATTCTAGTGTCTATTTCTTTGTAGAAGAGGCTCATCTATGGTTCATGATTCTTAAAATCCAAAGTAATGAATTAACTAGTTCTGGACCATTGAACTTCTATTACAAAGATAGACACTTTATCCTAGAACTACACTGCGCACACGTGTGCCGCATACGCCGATCTGGGCGCGTCGGTCTCCATACATTTTATGTGGAAACAAGACTTGTAGAGCTACATTTGATCCACGCCACGCGAGTTCGTTCTACGTACAAATCAGGCGTGTTACACGTGTGCGTCGGTCTAATTTAGTTCTAGTTTTAGTATTGGTGTAGTGCAACTGCATTTTTGACCCCTGGCAGTAGGTACATTTATTATACCTCAACTAGCACTTTGCTAGCGAATTCTTTCGCAGGAATGTTTTCATAAAAACTGTAACACCCTTTAAGTATTACTAAAATGTATTTTGAGGGCAGTCTAAAAAAAATCTCAGTCTTTCTTTATTAATTTTGATTAGAATTTGGGCCAAGTTTCAAGTTTATTAGCCCAAGGAATAAGATTCTCACATAAAACCTTTAACACCCCATAAAGGGTTAGTTTGAAAACTCTATTCAATGCAAATGTTTCAATCGCAAAGATGACACACTTTGCCCACGCCTAGAGCTGAGTAATGCAACGTGTCTTGACATAATTTAGATTTTCTAACTATACCGACTGTCTAATCTCTTCAAATGATACCGCAGAAACAATAGATGTAGATGAATTAGTTTATAGTGCTGGCTGCAAAGATAGTTCGAAAGAGTTACCTGGAACGCAAGGAGCAAAAGAAGGAACACGGGTGGGCTTAGGCAGTAAAATTCCGAAAAACCAGAACGGGAGCCATAACCACAAGTTCAGATTTGTGATGGCTAATTGGGTTCCAACAACAGTTATGTCCATGTACCTACCGCACAGGGGTATACGGTAGGTACGTGGACATAGCTGTTGTCGAAATGTGTGTGAAT
Organism: Mythimna pallens; assembly: GCA_961205895.1. NCBI lineage: Eukaryota > Metazoa > Arthropoda > Insecta > Lepidoptera > Noctuidae > Mythimna > Mythimna pallens. The sequence continues at coordinate 7,433,414 of OY540831.1, read as the reverse complement.
CTGTATTTAATTTATTTTAGTCGAACTTTTTAATCGTTTTTTTTGCGGCCAGGTTTGTTGACGGTCAACTTTTTTTATTTTAAACATTAGTGAGTATTACTTGTTTAAATAGTCACTTTAAGACCTTTATTTTTATTCCACCCTAAATGATTACCAAAATAAATAAATAATTGAAAACACTATTTGACGCTAAAAATCAGCCATTTATTTTTTTATAATTTTAATGTACCTAGATGTCACTCTCACAACTAAAACGAATCCAAGGACAAAGCTCTAGGGCGTGCCTAAGAAATAAACATACCACCTCTTTGCTTCGACAGCGTAATAAGTCCCATTATAGGTCATATCACGATGTCGAAACAAAGAGGCGGTACATACATACACTCGAAAAATATAAGCCTCCTTCTGGCGCAGTCGGTCAAAAACAGGCGTGATATCATACTATGTTTCCCTGTCTTACCGAACAAAACCCGTCGGGTAATTTATTTCTGTTATAATTAGAGGCGTAGCGTGGACTAATATAGAGGGCGAAGGCACATCAGCGAGGCCTTTTTCTTTTATAAATTCGAAAAAGAGACAGCGACTGCCGCAACCATGTGTTCGACCACCAGGCCAGGGTTCAATCACGTTTGACCACTATTTCACCTGATGGTAGGCCTATCAATTATAAAAAAAAACTCTCGTTCTTAAAGAGCCCTAGCTTGTGCGAGGCACCTTTAGATGCGAGGCCGTGGGCGAGGGCCCTCTTCGCCCACGCCTATAATTTCCACTTTAATTAAGCGAAGCCGAAATAGTAGTAGCATTTTTGTGCAGCAAATTCTACTCTGAAACTATGTCACCCATCGAAAATAAACTTTAAAATCAACAGATCCAAAGTTTATTTTGGCGGTGTCTCGGGACTTATTTCAGGAGCGTTCACCTGTCACACTGTGGTCGACGTTTTATTTTTTTTAGGTGCGAAGTCATCGAATAAACTTCTGCCGCTCTGCCACTCCCTCTCGTTCCACCCAGGAGTGAGTGGTGGTTTAGAGGTATGTGGAACAGAGTGTAAAGTCCCGCAAACCTCCATTGAAAAGGGAGGATCCACCGACCAGACGTCTGGTTTGGGCAACTGCCCGATAGATAATTTCGGACTGTTGCATATGTTGATATATCGCGCTGAGAACTTTAATTACGCGATGCAGAATTTCGTAGTTCAGTTCCTTTGTGACGCCATAGAGGTCGCCACACCGGATTTTTACTGACTAAAACCGACCTGTGTTATTCCAAATACCATTTACGTTCCAGGGCTACGGTAAAATGGGGACCACATTAGACCGACGCACACGTGAGCCACGCATGATTTGTACGTAGAGTCGCGACGCGTGGCGTGGATCTAGTGTAACTACAAGTCTAGATGCCCGATGCGCCCAGATTGGCGAACGTGGCCCACGTGTGCCCGATGTAGTTCTATCTAGTACGTAGTAGTAGTAGTCTAGTAGTATCTTTGGAAGTATCCCGCAGCCCTAGCTGGCATCTGCCCTTACCTTTTATTAATATAAAAATCATTTTATTCCAGCTTTGAGGAATAAAAACCCGCAACAAATCCGTTCCGGACGACTACTGGGTAATTCCTGGTGAAAAAAAAAACATAACTTATTTGGAAATCTTTGGTTCACAAAAATGTTACACATAACTAAAAATATCAGGTTGCCGAGGGAAATCCAAAGGTGTGTGGTTTTTTAGCAAAACGATAAAAAATATGTCATGAACTTGACACATCATGTAGGTATAAGAATTTTTTTTTTTATTCAATTAGTTTCACCAACGATTTTAAACACTGAATACAGCAACATAACACATATATAAAATTAAAATTCAGCGCAATAATCACTTACAAGTACCACATGCATGAAACAATAAATTATAGATTCAGCTACAATAAAAATTTATTCAAAAAAGACAACTGAAGGGGCTCAATAGGGCCAATGCTTCCTAGGGCTTTCTTTTAAGGTGGGAAATCATCGTAAAACTTCTCCCGCCCTCGGGTGGAGCAGGAACACATGTCAGATTATTACTGACTAAAACCACACCTGTGTCCTTCAGTGTCAAAAGTACTAGGACCTCGGGTTTCCTTTTCAGAAATTCCCTGTGTATCTTTCTGACATAAGATTTTTCAAAAGAAATTGGGCCTGGAACGCAAAGGGCAACTGAAGGAACACGGTTGGGTTTAAAGCCAGAGCAAAAATGTAAAAAAAATCTCGAAATAAAAATCCGAATACAACGCCATCTCTAATTAAAATATCATTTTCATATATCGGGTGTAAAAAGACCCTTAACGTAAACGAAAACTACGTATTGTACCCATCACTGGGATAGTTTTTTTCTTCTAGAACATACCTGGGAAATCACTGGTTCCAGAGATTTTCAAGGTCAAAGTAAGAAAAAAAAATTGACTTTTTTTCAAAATCGTATTCCAAGTGTCATTAGAAAACTTTCTTCCGAACAAACATTATCAAACTTATTATTTTTTCTTAACAAATTACGCATTTGAAGTTACAAAAATGCAATGAATACAAAATACTACGCACGCTTCGACGCAGCTGTACGGCTGTGGCACGCACACTAGCGCGCGAGGTTCCGAGTTCAACGAACAAATGCGAAACGCGCTCAGCTGATGACATTATGGACAATTTATTTATTTTATGAATTGAACACAGTTTACGATTTTACGTTTTCAATAAAAACGTTTATTATTAATTATTTATTGTTTTAATTTTGAAATTAGGTATTAAAAGGTAGAAATTAAGTAGGTACCTACCTACCGTACCTACTTAACTAAGCGCGGCTGCGCTGACGCAGGACTTCCCCAATCTGGCAGGTCCTGACGCCTCCTGCCAGAGGGTCTACGCCCCACGTAGACCCCGCGGTTTGTGCAGTCTATGGACGTTTATGGGGCCCCGGTTTAGGCTCGGTCACTCGGACTGAAGGTGAGTAAAAGGGTCATGGCCATCCTAATGATACAGGGATACCACACGGTCTCCTGCGAGGCGAGCTGGCATGCTGGCCTGCCACCGTGGGATTTTGCAGGCAACAATCCTCGCACGTGATGATGCAACGCCGTCGAAGGGAAACTCCGCTGCCGCGTCCAATCGCGGCACGGCGCGGCATACAGAATTCCAGCGAGATCTTGTGGTGGTATGGTATGAAGACAACGACTGTCGCAACCTTGCGCTGGGCGTGCCATGATAGCAGTAGTAAGTTCCCTCTCTGAGGAGTAGTTAATGAGGCACCGCGGCGTCCTCACTTTCCGCCTGACGAAGGTCCTCGCCGGACACGATTGTTTCAAAAGGTTCCTGTGTCGGATTCAGCGGGAAGAAACGCCCGGGTGTAACGCGGCCCTGGTACCTAGTACAAACGGCAACTGAAGGAACAAAGAGAGAGAGAGAGATGGAGTTTCAAACTTTTTACTGACTAAAAATCGGTAAAAGTCTGACACTCCCTTTCTCTTCACCCAGAGCGCGAGGGGACATTTGATGATATCCTATCGCAAAAAAGTTACTTTTTACTTATCTAAAAACTAAACTTAAATTCTAGGTAGGTACCTACCTACAATTTAAACTTCTTAAATAACAACTTAATAAACCTCACTAGGTTCATAAGCATAACATAAACCTCACTAAGTAGGTAAATAAGACGTGATACGAACAGGTAAAACGACGTGATTGCTGCATTTACGATCACAATGATAAAGGAAAAGTAAATTTCGTAATTTCATTTATTATGTTTGAATTAGGTAGGTACCTATCTAAAGCTATCGGAAAAATCACACAAAGTTCCATACACTTAATCATCACCTGCTTAGGTTTCTCCCAACTATTAGGGTCTCCTTTCAGTCTAACCGGACTGCCTATTTGGCCTGCACAACCTAGTTATAGGATAATACGATAACGATAAAGCCCCTCAAAAATGCCTACAATCCGTAAGTATTGTAGGCATTTTTGAGGATGGCTTCTAGTGCATAAGGCTGTAAGGCTTATGCACTAAAAGCTATCCTGTTAAGCATGATTGGAAATAAATGTCGTAGATAGGTACCTCATTTTATAAAAATGTTTAGTAGGTACCCACCTAATAAATTACATTTTAAAACATGAACGAGCACGCGGCGCGTTTTACCTGCGTGAGTTTGTTAGTTTGTCGGGAGTCACAGATCGATTCCCGGCCACCGTAGACGCGGGCTTGCGGACGGAGAGCAATGGGTAGCTCTCCGTCCGATAACAACCAAGCCCTGGTGGACAGCGCGTTGTTTTCCACGTGCGCCTTAAGAAGCTGTCAGCTAAACTGATTGGGCCTGACAGGAGCGATGCCTGGCAGGGTCGCGGGAATGTTCGAAAGAGTTAGGTACCGCGACCCTGAAACGCAAAGGCAACCGAAGGATCAACATTGGTTTTTAGTCAGTAAAAGTCTAAAACTCCCTCTCCCACTAGAGCGCGAGATGATTTTGATAATTTCACAACGTTAAAAAAACAAACAAAGCTACTAACGCTTCCGTACACAAGTGCAGCAGTCTGAACTGAGATACAATTTGTCTTTAGTGTTTAGAGCGTGTTCATATACCTACCTACCGACTACGGCCTTCAAAACTACTTACTAGCTATTTCACAAATACTAACCAGAATTCGGTCAGAATTTCATTTATCTGTGTTCATTGATAACATTTTTTTTAATGTAATCACGAGACAACCTACGCAATAATTTACGTAAACTGATGAAGCCCATCTCTAAATGCTCGTTAGAACTCAAACTCAATTTAGGAAATTATTTACAACTAGAGCGACACCTAAATCTATGAGATCACATTTTGTTATTACACCAGGCTGGCGCTAGGGCCAGCAGCCAGTAGTACGCGAGCGGCACGTGCTCTATGAAAGGGAAAAGCCGCCAACCGGCGGTGCGCGGCTGTGCTCAAAGCATCAAAAAGGCCGCCAGCGGTCCGACCCCCCTCCGCAAATAAATTTAAAGGAATTTTATTTACTGCGAATTTACTTACCTACGTGTTTGTTATTAGTTCGGTTTCTTACGTCATCGAATGCACTTGTGGATATTTTTTTTGCGAGTTACTGTTATTAGTTGTGTTTGTGTAGTATTGTGTGGTAGACTGATAGTAGTGAAAGCGTTGGAGTGATATGCTTGGTGTAGGTATATTGTGAGTGCGTTTTTTGTTCTTTTTAGGATTCATTTAGTTGTAGGCACCTTTCGCGAGTTAAGATGCCTTTTCATGTTTATTCGGTGCGCGAGTACGTGATTTCACCAGAGCTGTTCATCGATTGCTGGACAACCAACCGATAGTACCAATTTCTATGGGAGGCGGCCGACAAGTACGACCAACGGTCGATGAGGTCATTCTCGCTGTGATGCAGGAAAACACACGATTGGGCGTACGAACAGCAGCCAAAATATTGCGAAGGCGGTATGTTCATCACGTTCGGCACATGGTTTCCCATTCTACTGTGCACAAAGTGTTGAGGCGGGATAGGCAACGGCATTACAAAATCCATCGTGTGCTAGCGCTCGAGCGCTCGTTCCAGGCGACGCGATACGTCGCATGGATTACTGCAGGCGGCTGTTGAGCCAGGACCGAAACTTCATCCAAAAAATAATTTTCCCTGACGAGAACACTTTCACAAATAATGGAATGTGGATCCGCCGAATACCCATTATTGGTGTTCCGTCAATCCAAATAAAACCCAAGAAAAGGGCTTCCAAACACGGCTGGCATTGTGGGAAACCAGATCCTAGGCCCGGTTTTCTTGCCACCAAGAATGGACGGGCCTGCCTACCTCAATTTTGTTACTGGCTACCTAACCGACACTTTGGAAGAGATGCCACTAGTTCAGAGGCTTGGGTTGTGGTACCAGCACGACAGTGCGCCGCTTCATGTTGTGAGACCAGTTCGTGAGCAACTGACGACGCTTTTCGGAAACAACTGGATCGGACGGTTTGGGCCTAACGAATGGCCAGCACGCTCGCCTTTTTGTGGGTTTACGTCAAAAAGATAGGGTGTTTGACCGCCCCTGCGAGATCGCTGCGGCAATGCGACAGAAAATTATTGATGTGATGAACTTAAGCAGCGGTCAGCGCAAGAAGGGATCCTGGTCCCTGGACCGGGTTCATGAAAACACGCGGGCTAGGGCGCGCATCTGTCTCCGCGTGGAATGTCGGCAGTTTGAACCGGAGCTCGTCAGTGTTGAGAGGCCGCCTGTGCTGGATAAAAGCTGAAGCGATGGACAGTGTAGGTAAGTACTCAGGCTATTTAAAAACTGTACGCATTTCGTGTACTTAAGTATTTGTACATAACCGAATTTTTTAATTACCAAGAGCCTATTTAATACCTACACCATGCAAAACGCGCGCGACGCCGAGGCGCCGCCGCGCCGCGCCTCGCCTATCGTATACACGGTACCTATTACACACACACCGGCACAATCAGTTGCGCGCTTTACATTGCTCGCAATAAAAAGCATAATTTTTTTAAAGATGGAAAAAAAAGTTTGTTTCCCAGCAATATTTTTTGTTCAAAATGACTTAGTTATATGTACAGAATGTGTAGTTAACGGGTATGTGATCGGTCTTTTTACACCCTGTATATACTGGTTCTGGTAATTCCAGTACATGGCGTTACCATTTGACAGTTTAGCTAGCGGTTCGTAGTTCGCAGGGTCAACTAGTCTTTACATAAAAATAACCGAAACTGTTAGCAGTACACCGCAGACTACCCCCTGTATTATTTTAAAATCTTACAGTCCATCCTAAGGTTGTCTGGTAGATATCGCTGTTAGCGATAAGACCGCCATTGTACCCTTAGATTTAAGTTTATTAATAAGTTGTGTTACTTTTTTAGTGGAAAAAAGTTTTTTTCAGTATATTAAGAGTAGTTTTATAAAAAAAAAACTGGGCAAGTGCGAGTCGGACTCACGCACTGAAGGTTCCATACCAACTTACCTATGTATATACCTAGTTCAATTCCCCAATGGAGTTTGGAATTTTTTCCGAATGGCAATTTTTATCTGTGACGCAGTAATAAATTTACTGTTTTCAGATTTATTCCTAAGTTTGTGCTATTAGTCCTTGCTTTTTGCCAAATTTTAGGATTCCGGGGCAACGGGAAATACCCTATGAATTTTAATTTCCTTGAGAGCATCGAAATATACGTTTTTTGTGACGTAAGCGGCCGTATCTTTTTTTTTTTGTTTACTTAGAAATTTAATTTTTTCACAGTTTCAAGGAACCGCAGACCTGAGTATATGGTTTTAATTTCAACTCAATACCTCTACGCGTTCCCGAGATAAAGGGTCTTGACAGAAGACAGACAAACAGATGGAAGAACAACAAACTGATACTATACATAGAGTACCGTTTCGTTTCGATTCTCTTATCGACCATCTGTTTTGAAACGTGATTTTAATTTATCTAATTACTGAATTAGTTACACCTCTTGTTGCGTTGCTACGACGCTGCTACGGCGCGGCGGCTCAGCGCTTAGGGTTGCACCCTCTACGTATCCCGTAGCTCCGTAGAGCCTCTACGAAATTTCTGCATGTCAAATTGAACATATAGACTGGCCTGTTGCTCTAGTTGTCTGTGTCCCTGACTGCTATACCGGTGGTCGTGAGTTCGATTCCCACCCAAGACAAATGTTTGTGTGATGAGCACGATCATTTGTTCTGTGTCTGGGTGTAATTTATCAATAATATGTATGTAATGTATATGTAGGAATATATAAGTATGTTTATCAGTTGTCTAGTACTCATACCACAAGCTCTACTTAGATTGGGACTAGATGGCGTTGTGTGAAAATTGTAGAATATTATTATTATAACTAACTAAAATATATATTTATTCATTCATAGCTACGCGTGAAAGTAGAAAATGATTGCATGCAACTCCTATGCTATTCTCCTTGTGTAAAAAGTATTGCATGTGCTATTCCAGGTCATGCTCTACTCTTGTGCGAAATTTCATACAAATCCATTCAGCTCTTTGAGCTCTTTAGTAACGAACGTGTACACACACACATACATACAAACTGTTACCTTTATTATATTAGTAAGATTATAACGATAGATACACGTCCAATTACACTAATTAAAATCACAAAACGATACGAGAAACGATTCACCGCTTTTAAGCACGCAATAGACTATTTTCCGCGTTAGTGCAGACTCTCCCCTGCCACGCAGTCTTAAAATTTGCAATTTTTAAAATTCGATTCGATTGTACGGCGCTCGACGGGGCTTCGTTTTTCCTAGAAAAATCCATAAAAAGATTTTTTATTTCTTTTTTTATTTTTTTGGTGATTTTACGTAAAACCCCTATACGCGCGAGGGGTTAAGTAATTATCTATACAAAATAAATTATAGTTTTGATTATACTAGTTTGATTCATTACTTTTGTCGGCATCGTAAATACTTGTCATAAAAAAACACATTAAAGCTGTGTTAGAATCAGTTGCAATTTGCATAGGCATTTACACACGATGTCCAACAAAATTAAATGTACATCTGAAAATCAATTATCGTAAACAAGAATCTCGTTATAATAAACCAATCATTAAAGATATAGACCGTCTATTAAATGTACAATAAAATCTCGGCTAATTATTCGGAAACCCACGAGGTAATAAATGTGATTACTCCCATACTCGAATAATTTTACTATTATTTTCTTAGGGTTTCGTCGTATGGGCGGGCGGGAGGCGGGCGCTAAACACTAGTAAACAAAATACTACCACGCCAGTACGGCTAGCAACACCGACCGTGTCGCACGCGTCCACGAAACCAAACGCAGATAACGTACCTCTACATATTTTACTCGAAAAACGCGCGCGTAAAAGTTCAAAGACAACATTTCAAATTGTGACTCGTAAGTAATTATTTATTTGTAAAGGTATGCTTTTACCGGTACGTTTAAGTATTGAAAGGGTTCAGTTTTGAGTGGATTGCGGTATTTATTATACCAAGTGGATTAAGCCAATGGTCGCGGTAGCGTCGGGAATTTGAACGACATTGTATAAATAGAAATATTGTATTGTTGGAAAAACCGTGTGTTTTTAACCTGTAGAATTTCTTTTAATTTGAAGCTTAACCCTCTCAGTTTTAAAGCAAAACAGCTGCGTATTCTACTTCTAAAACAAGTTAGAACTTCGTTTTAATGTTTTCAAAGTCTGTATTATCGTCTACACAATAATATATCTCATTATATTACGTATGATACAGATAATTATGGTCTTTATCAGCAACACTCTGTGTAATTAGGTATCTTTATAATATTTTATCTTCAGAACAGAATAACAACACAGCTAAATAAGTAATAGATCTATACTTATATAATGAAATAGTGATCACCAGAGATCGGTATAGGAATAATATATTTACCTAGAAGTTCATGGAAGTATGTGACATAGAGTTGATAATACCTCCTCAAAATTCCCGTAATCATAAACATTACGATTCAATCCCAGGATTAATTTGTTTTTTTATTGATATAAACTAGTGCTTGACTGCAATTCCACCTGATAGTAAGCAGTGGTGCAATCATTGATGGTGAAGCGAACTAGAAAAATAAAACAAAGTACAAAACAAATTACTTATTACGCTTACTAAATTACAAATTACTTATGAATTACGCTTAAATACATTTGAACTCAATTGTTTCATAGAAAAATCGTATTATGTTTTTAGAGTTACGGTACTAAAACTGTTAAATAAAAGAGGTTTGTTTTACTCGTAATGTAACAGTAGTACGAAGTAAGCAACTCTAAAACATAATTAGTTTCTTCAATATTTCAATTAAGTTGAAATTCTTAAATCCAGGAATTTAATAATAATAGAATACATAGAATAATCTTAAAAATAATTAACTATACATATTAAGAACATACAAAAACTAATCTATTTATTTTTACAAACTATTACACACTAAGTGACGGCGTCGTGTTTCGCTACGAGGTCGGTATCCTTCCACGAAATCGTCGATACACGACACCCATCGGCCAAAACTCTCCTTCGAGGAAGGTTTACAAGTGTTGAGTCGGCACCCGCACTACAAACGACTTAAAAATAGTGTTATGACGCTACTCCAACTGCACTACTCTCAAAGTCCAGTTTAAATCCAGTTTAATTTAATCGTCATGTATATGATTCTGGAAAAAGGAGGTATTATCAACTCTAACTTACTTTCTTCCATGAACTTTAAGTTAATATACTCTACCTTTTCCGATCTCTGATGATCACATATTCTTTAATAATATAATTCTTCTGAACGTGTGTTTGTCATCTAACTCCTCCTAAACAGCTTGACTGTTTGGAACCAATTTTGTGTGTATATTTGAGTCCTTAGATGGTTTGAAAATACAATTGAACCCGGTAGGTGGCGCTGCAATCGGGTTCTTAAATTTTTTCCTGATGAAAAAAAACCGCCCATTGTACACTTATTTTTAATTACGTTTGTCCTGTATTTTTATTTATGTGGTGTACAATAAAGAATATAAAGAATATAATAAAAACCTTCGGGCAGGACAATGTCCGTTAATATTAATATAATTCACACATATATCTGAATTAAGTATACTGAGTCAAGAACGTGTCAAACCCTACTTAATTGCCTAATAACAGGTCTGCAGGCTACAACTGAGTTTGATAAATACTCAACTTTAAACGCTTAAATCAGACATGAGATGATAATGCCCGCATTGGTTTTAAATAGACCTGAACAAAAAAATTGCTGCTTACGTTGTGATCCGAATTGAGTGTGATATTCCTCATTCCTCGGCATGTCCTAGAACCAAGAATTCGAAGACATGTGACATCCACTAACTCACACTTAGCCCGTGTGTTGGATTGCGGCCTATTCCCCCTCCTAGAGAAGAGGCCTGCTAAATTACAAATTACTTAAGTATTACGCTTGAATACATTTGAACTAAATTGTTTTATAGAAAAATCGTATTATGTTTTTAGAGTTACGGTACTAAAACTGTTTAATTAAAGAGGTTTGTGTTACTCGTAATCTAACAGTAGTACGAAGTAAGCAACTCTAAAACATAATTAGTTTCTTCAATATTACAATTAAGTTGAAATTCTTAAATCCAGGAATTTAATAATAATAAAATAATAATTCTTTACTTTCAGGCCACTAAGACTCAAAGATAAAATACATAGAATAATCTTAAAAATAATTAACTATACATATTAAGAACATACAAAAACTAATCTATTTATTTTTACAAACTATTACACACGAAGTGAGTCCCAGCAGTGGGCATATTATTACGCTGATTATGCTATGCTTATGCTATTTATAGAGAAGAGAGACTTGTTACGTTCTTGAACATACGTACACGTAGGTAGAATAGAAACCGGCATGTCGGACATGCCGGTTTCCTCACGACGTTTTCCTTCACCGTTTCGAATGCAATAGAAATAAAGTACACAATGTAATGCTCCTGGCTGGGTTTGAACCCGCGATCTAAAGCGTGCAAGTCGGGGCTGTTACCTCTCTGGCTCGACCACCACTTCTCTCATCTGCAATGAAAACTAGAATTTTCCAAATTCAAATGCTTAAATCAGAAATAAGTGGTTTTCTCTAGTAACTTAGGATGACATTTTATTCATTGGCAACATTTTTCAGGGGTAGAAGTACACAATATCAATATTTATTTTTAATTACATATATATACATATATATTACGTATTTATTATTATTATTTATATTATTATTTTATTGTCGGAGTTAAGACAGGAAAGTTATTTTTTTAAAGTTATCGGTTCTGCTATAGCTATAACGGACTATATTTTAAACCAAAGCCAAAGTTAAAGAATTACAGCAAAATAAAAACATTTCAAAATAATATTTTTTTAGTCAAACACACATAGATTCTACTCACAATGTTTCCTCTCCAAAACTCGGCAGTAAAGTAAGCTCCAAAAATATATTTTTACCCCTATAACTGTTTTGCGTGTCTGTCCCGTATAAAAGTATTTCTATTCCATTCTACTCAGGAGCTTTTCCTGTACGACCAACACGAAATTGCCAAAGAGAAGGAAAGGTAGATCTCTGGTCATCATCAAACAGTCACCGCGGCCCTGGAACACAAAGGGCAACTAAAGGAATACTGATGGGTAGTAGTAGCCTCTCGTATACTCGCTCTACCAGAGTGGAAGAAGTCATTTGACGAATTCCCACCGTCAACAAAATAAATATCCGTTCACAAATATTTAAATAAACACCACTAATTTTTAATTAGTACAATTATTTAAAGGGCTTATTAAAAAAGGTCTCGTTATTATTTAAGTAAAGTCTCAATAAAAAATATTCATAAACAGCAAAGTTGTTAGATTTTGTTTATATCCCAAAATGTCACTCAATTTATGGAAATATTGTACCAGCTATTGATTATGAATGACAAACAATGGAAAAACACTGCGCGTAATATTTTCTAGTAGCAATTGTTATGAATAATTGATTCAATTATGGATGAACCAATTATAGACTCGTGGACAATTTTGGGATTTCTTTTTTTTTACTTTTGACTACACAAATATGATCAGTAACGCGTACGAATAGAGCCCCATTTTTTTGTACTAATTAAAATATAGGAGTGTATGTGTATTGTGTTTAAAGAAATTTATTCTCATAGATGACTACAATCACTTACATGAGAAATATGGTATACAATATAGTGCTAACTAATAAGATTTTCATCGTATGAATGTATTGCACAGGGCAATCTATCACAGACAACCTTTTTCTGTTAGTAGGTACTTCTATAAGCATTCAATAGTACCTATAATCCATCTGTTTAGGTAGTTAACTAAACGTAAACAGTCTTGATATGTCTTTTTATTTTTAAAATGTCGTATAAATGACATACAAAGATTATTTAAATTTAGTTAGTTACCAAACATCGGTATAGGTAAATAACAAATTGTGAACATTTTTAGATAAAAGTTTTAGACAACTTTTAGATAAAAGACATGTCAAGATTGTTTACATTTAGTTAATTACCTAAAGAGATGGAGTATATAGTTGTGTATTCATATTTTTATTATTTATTTATTTAAACTTCATGTATAGAATTTTTTTTTTTTGATTTTTCAACTAATGTCATGCAAGTTGTACTTTGAATTAATTATAAAAGGTTACATTTTTAATGGTCGACGGTAGTTTATTATAAATCTGTACATGCATAGGTTAAATATTAATATTACATTCATTATCATAATTTCAGCCGAAAGACGTCCACTGTTGGACATAGATCTCCCCCAGGAGTCACCATAACGACTAGTCCTGTGACTCTCGCATCCATCAGATTCTCGCGACCCTCACTAGGTCATTGGTCCACCTTGTGGAAGGCCTTCCAACGCTTCGTCTTCCGGTACATGGTTGCCACTACAGAACCTTTCGGCCCCTCGACCATCTGTTTTGCGAGCAATGTGCCCTGCCCGGATTGGGATCCCTACTTGACTGCGAAACTTGATGCTTGATGATTCGATTTTTGTGATATCGAACACGGTGTGTCGATAATTCAGTTGTACGATATTTTATTCCATCGATGCTTTATTGATGCGATGTACCGTTTGTGTGAAAAATCTAGGAGCGAAAAACCCTACAGCGATTGCTCATTAGTCCGATAGTATGTCGGTACAAAACACGTACACTGTGACATTTAATAATAATAACCTTATTTTGGAAAATAGATTCGTTTTATTAAAAAAAAAAAAAACATATAATTTATATCAAGATACATTTCTGAATTATATTAAAAATGATCCCAATCTACCTATACCTAAAGAACAATTAAATATCATTAAATATCATCATAATATATATTTTGAAACAGGTTGCTCTAAAGTGCCAAATCAATCCAAAGGTAAACGGTAACTATATAAGACTTCAAAGCAATCCGTTTTAAAAAACGACAATATCATGCTTTAACCCCTGTTACAACAAAAAAAAATATTTTATTTATGTTATCTACCTACCACATAAGTCTGGCGATTCTTGAGGCTATGTCGGAAAACCTCGGTTCTCCTGCGGAAAGAGCTATGTTAAAGATATTAACATAGCTCTTTCAATATTTTCAATATTAGGGTCAGAGAACGAAAAATAAACAAAGAGTAGCAACTGAAGGAAGTACTTATGATAAGAATTTTCCTGCACCGTGCCAAACGGTCAATGTTAATACTCAAATTGAACAACACGCTGATAAGAAAACATGAAGTAATTTCTTAGTCTTTGATAGGAATTAGGTACGTTTATGTGAAAATTCCTTTACGCTGAAATCCTTTATGTACCTGTTACGGGTAATTATGTATTTAGATATCATGTAATTAAAACTTTGTGCACAAGTAAAACTAACGGTATAAAGGCGGACTTAGGCCCAGTTTGGGAAACGAGATTTATCGCAAAATTGATGCGACAAATAGCGAAACGCGTTTTTTTTTAGTCGTGTTCGGAAATAGTGACGCATCGATATTTTTTTTTCAATACTGGTGAATATCAAGCTCCAGGTGTGCTGCTGGTGGTCTTGACTACGCAATAAAACTGCTTGATTCGACAATTTTATAGGACTGTATTTACGTAGGTATGCGTAATAACAAATTTTGAGACAGCCGATATGATATGTGCGTACGCTCAAGGTGTAGGCGAGCAAGTGAGCCGGAGAGGGGACGTCCGCAGCTGTGATGTGGTGTGTGGCCCATTGTGACGTCAGGAACAATACACTTACTCGAAAACCCGCTCTTATCTCTACCGCTTTTGGGCATGCAATTCACTGCTTTCCGCACTAGTGCGGAAAAGTGCACTAGCTCGCAATCCACTGTATTTATCGTATTAGGCTAGGCGCTAAGCGACCCTTGCGAGTAGCCAGTCAACCCGGGTTTATTTAATTCTTCGTAGGTGTATAGAAAAACGTCGTTTGACACACGTGGAAATTTGTTACAACAGCACTCGGGTCCATAACACCCTCAACTGCTGCTCAGGCAAATTCCGCCTCGGTCGCAATAGCAAACTTTCTCTACTTGTTTCAAAATGTACTTTTTCCAGAATTCTCATAATAATCGCAAATCAGAGAAAATTCGGACTTTTTAAGCCTACTAAGTACATATTTTCTATTTACGACCACGTCAATTAGCAACTGAATTATTTCACGATTTCAATCAATGTATACGTACCTATCGATAATAAAATCTCACATAGGTGCAATTGAATTACCTCATCGAATAATTTAATGATTTGGTAAATTAACCACGCTGAATATATAATGCTGCGTAATTAAGGATCAACTTCTATTTAAGGGCAGGTCATATTTAGCACATAAAATAAAATCGTTGAGAGCTATACGAAAGAGGTGTACCTACTGAAAATAATAGGAAACGAGTCAAATCCTACTTAAACTAAGTAAGCAACAATCTATATGTTAAAAAAATTGAACCACAGATAGTAAATGTGTAACCAATTTAGCTTCACTTGTTTTTTTTTTTTACTGACCGACATTTTGGCAATTCAGAAGTGCATGTAATTGGTCTATTTGAAATAAACTTTTCTGATTTCTGATTGATCTCAGAAACTGTAACACCTACAAAGTTAAAATTTGGCAGGTAGGTTCCTTATAGGGTGTAGACATTCGCTAAGAACGGGGTTTTACGTAACTCCATCCGTAAGGGGATGAAACGGGGGTCCAAAGTTTGTATGGAAAAATCAACTTTTACGCGGGCGAAGCCGCTGGCAGAAGCTAGTTATTCTAGATAAAAAATATTGTAAATAATATAGAATACTCAGTTGCATCCGGTTTGGCTTGAAGCCGACCTCATAATGGTTGGAAAAAAGTTAGGCAAATTGATCGTGTCCCTTTTAACGAATGTTTGCGTAAATAAAAGTAATATTTCCTCATACTATCATTTATTTATACACACTTACGTTTGGGAAAAGGCCATTATTTTGATGAATAGCGGTTTTCCTTTAATTACGTAATGAAAATATCCTACTACGCCAAATGATGACACCATTCGTATGCCTGTGACGTCACTACCTCGTGGGAGTTCCAAACAAGGAACTCTCAAGGATATTATTCCTCATGCTCATAGGACGATAGAGGCAAATTACAAAACCAGCTATGCGATAAGTACTCATTTGTTGGGTTTGTTAGAATGAGTGAACGCGGCCCTGGAACGCAAAAGGTACCTGTAAGAACACGGGTAGGATTTAGGGTCCTAAAACTCAAAGGGTAGCTGTTGGAATACGGGTAAGATTATGGGGTCCTTAAACCCAAAGGGTAACTGTAGGAACACGGGTAGGACTTAGGGTCCTGGAACCCAAAGGGTAACTAGGAATACGGGTAGGATTTAGGATTTAGGGTCCTGGAACCCAAAGGGTAACTGTAGGAACACGGGTAGGATTTAGGGTCCTGAAACCCAAAGGGTAACTGTAGGAATATGGGTAGGATTTAGGATTCAGGGTCCTGAAACCCAAAGGGTAACTGTAGAAACACGGGTAGGATTTAGGGTCCTGGAACCCAAAGGGTAACTGTAGAAACACGAGTAGGATTTAGGGTCTCCTAACGCAAAGGTTAACTGTAGGAACACGGGTAGGATTTAGGGTCCTGGAACGCAAAGGGTAACGGAAGTTTTTAAAAACCATATGCAAAATAAACATCATTTATCATTCACTTGACTCAAAAATGTTCCTGCAAGTTATTTGAATTTATATTTGTTTAATCATAAGGTCTTGTTTTGTGAGGAAAATAAAGACATATCATGTTTTATTATCATTGAATTAAAATATCTGTCATCATTTTAAGATCTTATGTTTTATTGACACAATCTCGGTAGACAAAACTAATAAAAGGATAATTGATAATGAAATTATTTTTTCAATACACTTCCTCGAAAACTTACTCTTATCTCACTACGATTAGGTTCAACATGCAATGTATATCTACCTATCCCTCAAGTTTTTATATTATATAATAGTTTTTATTTTACTAATTTCGTCACAGGTAATAATAAACAATAGTGAATCTTTTTTTTCGAAGCAAAAGCACTCATATTTTTTAGATTTTAATATTAAATGAAAATTTGAATTGTGTTTATGAACAGAATAGGTATCATTAACAAACATGATTATTTAAACAATAATCTGCTTTTACCAACAAATTAATATTTTTGTGTTCTAAATTCAAAAAATCCCTCGCAATGATCATCGTCATCATTTCAACCGAAAGACGTCCACTGTTGGACATAGGAATCCCCCAAGTGTCGCCACAATAAACGTTCCTGTGCATCTCGCATCCATCGGATTCCCGCAACCCTTACCAGGTCACCGGTCCACCTTGTAGGAAGCCTTCCAACGCTAAGTCTTTCGGTACGTGGTCGCTATTCCAGAACCTTTTGGCCCCAAAGGCCATCCGTTCCGCAAGCAATGTGCCCTGCCCTTTGCCACTTAAGTTTAGCGATTCTTCGTGCTATACCTTGGTTCTCCTGCGGATATCCTCATTCTTGATTCAATTACGCAAGGAAACTCCGAGCATAGCTCTTTCCATTGCCCTTTGGTTGACTTTAAGTCTTCTGATGAGACCCATTGAAAAGATTTGAGAACTGTAAGGTCCCAAAATAACATGGTGATATATTTGCGAATAAACGAACTAACTATTTATAACCTACATGGGTACATACATAAACATATTTTTACATAATGTACCTCTATTCTTCAGGTGTCAATAGAATTGAGTTAAACCTAATAACGCTCGAGTAATAAAGAACCTAATCTTATTTATTTTCCGAAGGTATTTATGTTTCCTATAAAGACACGTGTAAAAATTGTTGTAACTGCAAACTTGTAATTAGTATTTTTTATAACTTCATTGCTGTAAACTTGTAGTGTTAATTAGCATCTCTCTATTAATATTTGTTATGATGTAAACAACATATCTTTACTGAAGACTTGTTGACACTTACTTCTAAATAGGTTTTTTTTTCTTTTTAAAGATATTTCACATGACTGATCGACACTTTGCGTGACCGAAAAGCGTTCGCGCGTCGTTGACGACTTGGGCTCGGTCCGGACAGTTACCGGACGGTCGGACGGCGAGCCACCCATTACTCCTGCACCTACGGTGGCCGGAAATCGGGATCGGAATTCCTGCGGCGGTTGGGGCATGAGGAACGTTACCTCACGCGATCGGCCGCCTTCTTTGTTAGCATTACTGCTTCGCAGTAGGAGGCGACAGCCTGCCACTCCTCGCTCCGGACCATGGCCTGTACCAATGCCCGGCGCGAGAGATCACTGCCGCCGATTGCCCCCACGAGGACACAGCGGTGCTCTGCCCAGGCGCGGCACACCTCTACCGTATGCTGTACCGTGTCCTCCGGGCGGTCCACACAATGGCGGCACCCAGGCGTTTCTTCCGCACGAATTCGGTGCAGGAACCTCCCGAACTTACCATGTCCGGTGAGGACCCGCGTCATGCGGAAGGTAAGGACACCATGTGGTCTTTCCAGCCACTCCTCAAAGAGGGGACTTACCGCCATAATTGTGGCGTGCCTAAACCTACCTTTATTGAACTCGTAATTTGGCACCAATTTGCAACAGCCATACTCGTCACGGATTCAGGATGTTATGTTAATAGCTCATTATTTCCATTTATAGTTTATTAGATACGCTTCCTGATACGCCTAATATAATTAAAGTGTGAAAAAACCGTACGGATCGGACACCTGTACGAAGGGTTCTGTGCAATTGTGGGATTTTGTTCATGCGAAATTTAATTATTAGGCCAATGGTAAGTATTCCTTAGATTATGCAGTTGTCAAAATATGCGGATAAACGCGTACCTCAAAAGGAAAAGACGGAACCCTTACAAGGATCACTTTGTTGTCCGTCTGTCTGTCTGTCAAGGCCCTTTATCTCGAGAACGCGTGGAGGTATCGAGTTGAAAGTAAAACCATATAATCAGGTCTGCGGTTCCTTGAAGCTGTAAAAAAATAAAACTTCTGATTTATCGAAAAATACGGCCGTTCGAGTTGCAAAAAAACGTCCCGTTGACCCAGAATCCTGAAATTTGGCTTAAAGCAAGGTCGTATAGCACAGATATAGGAATAAATCTGAAAACAGTGTTGCCACAGCACAAAAAAATAACTTTTTTTGCGATTCGGAAAAATCTTCGAGACTCCATTCGGAAATTGAATGCTGATGATTGGCTCGCGCTTGACCACTATCTCACCTGATGGAAAGCGACGAAGCGACGTGGTCGACAATAGAACACGCTTGCCCAGAAGTAACCTATTCAGTCTTGATAAATGATATTCGCCAATATTTTTTATCAGTTTAAACTAGATCAACTATATTCCATTCACGATAGTATTAGACAAAAGAGTTTGAAACTTGCCTTTATTTTTCGAGATAAATTCAAACAATTTTAATAAATAATGGTTTCAATATAAAATTTTAACATTACCTACATAGATAAATTTGATTATTGTAAGGTACTAAACACTTATATAGGTAAATGAAATGGTTTTTTTTTTAAATAAACATATTTTCATTTCAAACATTTTACATTTTTTTTTAAAGTTTCCTCCTTACAAAACATATGAATTGTACACAATACAAAGCAACAAGATAATTATTTAACATTCATACAAATAGAAATAAGTAATATTATAATTATAGTATAATGAAAAACCATTCCAAATAAATACTGACAACCCCTGCTTCTTTTAGGTTTTTTAACAGTAAGTAAGTAAGAACTACATAATTTATTTAATTATAAAACTTTTCCAAAAAAAATACAACTGACTTCAAAGTAAAAAAAAACACAAAAGTGCAAAATAACTTTAATTTCGCAAGTCGGTGTTTCTATAATAGTTTTGTCTCTTCGTTATTTAACACAGACTTCCGAAATTAAAGTTATTTTGCACTTTTCAGTGTTTTTTTTTACTTTGAGGCAGTTTTATTTTACACTTTTTAGTTACGGTCCCACCACTAAAAAGTACCCCAAAGCCAAATTTAAATAGGTACCTTATAGCCAGAGTGCATCTCATGAAAATTCTAATAATCCGAACATGATTAGATTACATTAATTTATTACAGAGTTCCGGTGCCTAACTTCAGTCTTCGTCATCAGATCAGTTCGATATATTCGCCCTCTACTTTCAGTCAGTCATCGACTACACGTATAAACAAAGCAATTTTACTTGTTACGACGGTTCTGCTGTGATCCTATGAGGAGTTCTGTTCCATATCTTCGAAGATCATGATCAGATCATAACAATATTTCTATGGGACCAACTCGGAAGCATAACCTTTCAACCAAAAAAAAAAATTTTCAAAATCGGTCCACAATTGACCGAGAAATCGGTGAATATACATAAAAAAAACATACATTTAACCGAACATATAACCTCCTCCTTTTTGAAGTCGGTTAAAAAGCCTCATAGATTCAGAAAAAGGATAGTAAAAATGACTTCATTTAAGTATAACAGTTTGTATATAAGTTGATTATAATAAATTCAGCATCAATCTTAACTGTAATAAGCCACAATATACTTATATTGTTCTTTTATTACAAAGTGTACCCTAAAACAACCTTTTTTAACTTCTGTCTAATGCTATCGCGAATAGAGTATAGATGAGGCCGGCCTGTTATTTTGTTATACTTATTATGTAGCCCTATAGTGTTAGCACTGTATGCTGTAAATATATACAAAGATTGACACTTTTTTCTAATAGGTACCTACTGTTTTTACAATAGAAAACAAAAATACTACAAAAACCCCACTTCTTCTTCGTCTTAACCAATTTGCACCTCTTTTTTTATTTTGAATGATTAAATAACTCCTTCAGCTCTGGGTGGAGCGAGGGGAGTGACAAACTTTTACAGATTAAAACCCACCTGAGTTCCTTCAGTTGCCCTTTGCTTTTCTGCGCGTTAACTCTTAGGTACAGTCCCGCACGTATTAGATTTGTATGTTTATTAAATTTTGGCACTAGAAATCTATTTTTGTGACTGGCAAGTCAAGGTTTTTTTGTCGAACTTACGTCTTGCTAAAAACAACAAAAAAAATACCACCAAAAAAAACTAAAAAAAAAAAAATGTCCACTGAAAAAATACTGGTGCCTCTATTATATTTTAAAGCCAGGTTCTACTCATTTTGAACTTTTTTAAAAATCCACAAATACGTATAATAGAGAACGCTGTGAAAAATTATTCTATTCAAATTGACTATATGACTAACCGCCGGGCAAAAATCAAAACATGATAATTATAAATTAGTTAGCTTCATAAAAAAAATCCTGAATCTAACCCAACTTACGATTTCAAACGTGTGTCTACGTGATTATCGTTAAATATTTGAAAGTTACAAAAAATAGCTTGTTTTTAAAAGGGCCTCGCTAAAAAAAAAATCTTGAATAGTTATTGTTTTTTTTTATGAAAATACCGGGGGTAATATTATGTTTTTTTACTATTACGCAGGTGAAGCCGCTATCACCAACTAGTCTGTAAATAGTGCGAAAAATGAATAGATAATAAAGTTTACCTATTTACTTTAAATATTTAATACACAAACAGCACGTGATATTATATCTTAACATAATAATTATAAATATTTTTCCCCAACTATTTGATAACTAAAGATAACAAGGACCTATGCCCCAAACCACATGACTATTATATACTAGTCATATGATCTGATTGTTTGTTTAGAAGTAAGACAGTCCTTAATATTGTTTAAGTATCTTTTTAAATGATAAGATAAAGCTGTTAGTTGAGTACACAACAGTTAAGGGATTGCCGTCCCAACAGACATGTTATTAAGCAACAAAGAGTACATGTATGTTTGCGCACACGCATGTGCACCACTAGCGACTCGCCCCAGCTTTGCAATTTATAATACTAGGGCGCCAATACACGATTGGTTTACTGTCAGTTTTGCCACAGTAAATGTTTTGATTGATGAAAAACTTACCGTCTAATGCGATGATTGACGTTTGCATGACGAAAACCTAATGGCGCGAAAGTGTACCTAATGGCCGGTCTTGCCATGATAACCTTTGAAATATATTTTAAATTCAAGCTGAAGGCGTACATCTCATTGCAGCTAAGTACCTATTTAATTTGTATAATCAAGATATTTTAGATAATACAAAGACTAAAAGAAATAAACTATACTAAATATACTAATAAACTATATAAAATATACTAATAAACTATTTATTTCTAAGCCTGGAACAAATTTCTAGTGAGCATAATAGTACTAGAGCTTTGTGTCACACCTGACAGGTGAAAGTGCTACAAAGATATTTGACTCAGAGCAAGCCAAGATCTCAAGGTTAAACTAAATATCATTCATGATTGATGGAATTGATTGGCGCCTGCATGACCGTGTACTGGACGCCTAAGGATATCGACAGTGTGCTGAGAGCGAGTTGTTTTTACCGCTTAGGCTTTAGCTCTCTGATTGGTTCAGAGCGGGCCAATCGGAGCGCTCAACGTCATAAACGTGTCGATCGCTTTAACGTGAAACAAACTCGCACTTGGCTAATGTCCTTTGAGATTGGCCACCGTGATCGATAATCAGTCGGGAGAATTATTAGTTCTTCAAATCAAAATTATCAGCCCCCCTCGCCAAGTTATAACCGTTTCGTGTCGAATTCCGTTCTCCAATCGGTATCGCCTCGGTGTCAGCAATTGTAGAAAACGATAAGTTGGTAGCCATGTTGACGCGCCTGAGTTGTCTGCTCGTTCTACAATAACAAAGGATGTAGCGTTGAACATTGTAGAATCGATAACAATTCATTCTATCATTTTGAACGATGTGAACTTGGCTACGAATTTTCTATTCGTTTGTTCTGTCCATGTTCATGTGACTTAACGTTGAGATGATGTCATTCCCATACATTTCGAATAGCGTTAACGATTTTGGATTATCAATTGGCTAGAGGTGCTTTAGCACTTGGCTAATCTCCGTTGAGATTGGCTACCGTGATCGAAATTCAGTCGGGAGGATAATTAGTTCTTCAATCAAATTTATAGGATCATTTTGTTTTTTTTTATATTTATATAGATAGGCTCGCGTCAACTAACTATCTCACATGATGGTAAGCGATGGTATATAACAATAGATAGCCTGACAATCCTCACCTATCTGCTAAAATAACATTAACAGAAAATAAATAATGTAGACCACATTTAGTATTTTCCACAGCTTTCGTGGTCTATGCCAATAAAACCAGGACATTAAGTAGCATGAGTGAAACGGCCCCTCTTCTCTTAGATGGACTCTTAGAAGGTTCTTTAACAACGAAGGATTTTATAACTGATAGGCCACTACTTCAGCTGATGGTAAGCGACAAAGTGGTCTAACACTGGGTTGCGACAATCGCTGTCTCGTTTTCAATTTATGAAAAAAAATGGCAATGTTGCGCCTTCACCCACGTCTAAACAAACTACTCCACCTACGCTACGCCTCTGCATAAGACGACAGTAAATCAACTTGTGTATTCAGATCAGATCGGATCATCATCATCATTTCAGCCGATAGATGTCCACTGCTGGACATAGGCCTCCCCCAAATGTCGCCACAACGAACGGTTCTGTGCGTCTCGCATCCATCGGATTCCCACAACCTTCACCAGGTCATCGGTCCACCTTGTAGGGGGCCATCCAACACTGCGTCTTCCGGTACGCTACTCCAGAATCTTTCGGCCCTAACGGCCATCCGTTCTGCGAGCAATGTGCCCTGCCCATTGCCACTTAAGTTTGGCGATTCTTCGTGCTATGTCGGCAACCTTGGTTCTCCTGCGGATATCTTCATTTCTGATTCGATCACGCAAGGAAACTCCGAGCATAACCCTTTCCATTGCCCTTTGGGTGACTTTGAGCCTCAGATCGGATCAGATCAGATTTAAATAAACTCTTTATTTTATTAGTTTCGACTTTGAGCTAGAAGCCTGTCGGGGCTGCAGGAATGTTTAATAGAGCTACCGTGACTCTGGAATGTAAACGGCAACTGAAGAAACACACGTGGGTTTTTGTGCCTAAATTTTGTATATTTACTTGTCTTCAGTTTTAGTTTCTATGATTTTGAAGAATTATAAGGAGTGGAAAAGTATGTTTCTTTAGCATTTAAAGGTGAACGCACACTTATCCGAACCAAAAGCGCCGAACGAATCGAAAGAATTTTTCTTCCTTTATTCTTTATTGTAGGTACACAAAAAAAAACTTTACCTCAATACATTGATTTGATAATTTATGTACAAAGGCGAGCTTAACTCAACACTCACTCACTCTTGCTTTCTTTATGCTATAACGCGATTAGGTATTGATTTCATCGGATTTAATATAAAGGATTGTAAAATTATTTTCTTTCGGTTCGTTTGGCGCGTTCGGTTCGGATAAGTGTGCGTTCACCTTTAATCTACTTCGGAAGAAAACTCGCGAGTAACCGTCAATTTTCTAGTAAGTACAAGTATAATAATAATATATTAATATAATTAAACTAAAAATAATAAATTAAAAAAAAAACGTGTGGAAGAAAACTTTACGAATAGGTAGAAGAGCAGTACGATACTGACTTTAGATGCTGAAATCCTACCTGATTGGTAGTCATTAATTATTCTTGTCCAGCCGTCTTAATGAACCTAATTACATCAATATGGAGCCTGGTTAGAATTAATTTGATAGGTATACGATATATGTCTGGACCTAGACCGCATTAGGCACTGCGCAGTTACGCCTGCAACGAAACGCGACTGAAATATTAAAAGACCTGAGAAATATACTCGCTAGAATGTGTAGAAAGGTCACTAGGTGGACACCACCGACACTAAGTACAACACGGGTTACGGCAGATTATAGCGGACATTAGACACTAGTGCACAGCTGGATGCGGTAGTAAAACCACCCCTCTGTCGCCCGGGTGGCCCGGTGATCATGTATTTGTGCGGTCAACCAGGTAACATAACAAGCTTATAACTTCGTGATTTTTCATCGTACACTTATGAAATTTTGTACACAGATTCTTTACATAAAAATACTAGACACGTGTTTCGGGTTTCGCATAGGTATACTAAAACTAATGTTGTATAACCTACAAAGCTGTATCCTTTAACAGTTCAGTTTAAGTGGTTTCTTACTTTGAAAGTTGCCGGATTATACGAGGAATATTTTGCACTTCATCAAAATAATCACTACAACCTAATACTCCACCCTCTCATTTTCCTGATGTCTAATATTATGTGTCAAGGTTTAATAACCCCTCAATCAATCTACTTTAAATATTCAATTGGCAGCCTTGATCAATTAATGGGCTCGTTGTGAATAATGTTTCAATTGGTTCAGAGTCGCGGTCGATTCTGGGTTAATGCAATTATTGGAGTTCAATTGGTTTGACGCGGCATGAGTGGAGCCACCCGCCACAGTCCAATTAATTACCGGTAGGGGTGCCAAGCTTTTGGACTTTTACGGACAGTGCCAAACGCGGTTTATATAGGTATCTTGTAATTATTTAAACTCTCATCAGAAGGCTTAAAATCCAAACTCAAGTGGCAGTGGACAGGGCACATTGCTCGCAGTACAGATGCTCGATGGAGACGATAAATACTGACGCTTACCAGAAGATGCAGCGTTGGAAGGCCTCCCACGAGATAGACTGATGACTTGGTACGGGTCACGGAAAGCCGATGGATGAAGGATGCAAAAGAAACGCACATGACCGGTTGTTCTGGGGATGCTTAAGAAACTCTATGTCCAGCAGTGTACGTTTTTTGGCTTGTATGATGATGACAATCATATAGCCTTACAGCCGATAGCAGATCATACTAAAATATACATATACATATATCCAGCAAAACCACCCGCATAGTTTTTGGGTTTACCAGACAGACAGACGCATTGTTTTACAATATGTGTAAGGGCTTACGCAAGTAAATAAAATGATATGTGGTATGCGAACTGTGCTTTACTATAGTGAGAGTAAGTGAGAATTTGAGTTTAAATGACCTGTGGTATGCGAACTGTGTTTTACTATAGTGAGAGTAAGTGAGAGTTTGAGTTTAAATGACCTATGGTATGCGAACTGTGCTTTACTATAGTGAGAGTAAGTGAGAGTTTGAGTTTAAATGACCTGTGGTATGCGAACTGTGCTTTACTATAGTGAGAGTAAGTGAGAGTTTGAGTTAAAATGACCTGTGGTATGCGAACTGTGCTTACTATCTATAGTAAAAGTAAGTGAGAGTTTGAGACCAAGAGTTAAGTTAACCTATAAACTCAACTCATGGTCGTAAACTCTCCCGAAGTAAATAGGTACGTTCCCATCGTCTGAAATAATAAATAAATACCCACATTCTTTGACATGCGATGTTCTAATCGGTTGATTTGATAGTGAATTCGTTCTGTGTGGTCAAAGTTAAATATATTATATTGTTACGTCCGTCAAAGTAACGGTCACGATGGGATCAAGACCCCGAGTTCAACCAGAGGTGACTCCGGCCATCTATCAGTAAGAAATAAACCGAACATAACCAAATAAGGTTATGTGCACATGTGTTCATACGTGTGTGCACGTGTATTCTTATGGGGGATGAATAATTCTAAATTCAAATTTTCTTAAGTTTCTTGTATCCTCTAGATCAGAGTCAAGTCAATATGATTTGCGGTCTTAAAACGGATTATAATACGGATTTTTACGGAATCATAATTATGATTCCGTAAATAAATACTCTTACTAAAACACTACAAATTAAAAAGTTATATAGTTTTTCGACTTCATATTAAAAAACTAATTTATTAAGTATTCTTATTAAAAATTAATAATATGTATTTATTTTATTGATTTAATCTTTACGCAACAAAAAGTACTAAGGTGGTTAAGTCCACCAGCAATGTGCCTTAGGCATTCTCTACCAGTCACCATAGGATGGTGAAGAGACAATATGGTACAACCCGTACATCCCTCTTAACTCGTTTTACCCCATTGAAAGATTATTTCACGAAAAAGTTCCGTATATAAATACATATTACGCCCGCGAATTATATTTTAATCAAGACACAACTTTACTCTGACCTTTAAAAACCTTAAGAAAATTTTATTTCTAATTTCGCAGCGCTTGGTTTTCACCTTTCCCACTTACGGGCCCCCTCACTCCACCAACCAACTTCCGGATGGTTCCCACACTTACACAAAAAATAGTAATGTTTTTTCCACAATTTCTGAAATGTTGACATCTTGACATTAATGTGTACCTTCCCAGAATGGTTATTATATTAAAAATAAGACTGCATAAATTAAAGACCATTTTATATTTGCCTCATCAAATAAGTTGCTCTCATTTTTTCTAATCGTTTAACTAAATTCACCGTCCATCGATGATTGACAACACACTAATATTATCTGTGAATATATATATAAATGCGAAATACCACTCACTGATTAATCAAGAAAACTCCGAAACTATAACACCTACAAATTTAAAATTTGGCAGGTAGGTTCCATATAGGATGTAGACAACCGCTAAGAACGGATTTTCCGAAATTCACCCCCTAAGAGGATGAAACGTGGGTCCGAAGTTTGTATGGAGAAACCGACTTCCACGCGGGCGAAGCCGCTGGCAGAAGCTAGTATATATACAAGCTAAAGTTGTTGTGTGTGTATATTTGTCACTCCTTCACACTGAAAGGGTTTTAATGAAATTTGACACACGGGTAGACACAGTCCTGGAATCATAGGTAACATGACTGACGTGTTAGTCTAATGGTTAGTGATTCCCTCCCAAGACAAATTTTTGTGTGATGAGCACGGTCATTTGTTCTGTGCCTGGGTGTAATTTATCAATAATTTGTATGTATTAAGTATGTTTAGCAGTTATTTAGTACTCATAGCACAAGCTCTGCTTAGTTTGGGACTAGATGGCGTTTTGTGATAGTTGTAAAAAAAACTTTTTATCCTTTTACGCGGGCGAAGCCCTTGGCATCAGCTAGTCCAACTTTATTCTGCCAACACGTACTTTAATTACTGGCAAAAAAGTTTATGTTTACCACGTAAGGCACGTAGATAATTTCTTCACAAAATTATTAAAACTTAGACGACTCAAAAAGTTCTCGTTGGCATTATTCATGTATAAAAAGTTTCTCTTCCCTCTCGAATAAAAATTAGTATAAAAAAGTTTCGACGTTTACGTGAGTTTCATAATAAAGGAAAAATATAAGGTGTCAACTTGAGTAAGAAGGTTTTACACAATTTGTTAGGTTGTATGTAGGTAATCGTTTTATCATAGGCACAAAACAGGCAGCGTCACTCGTAAAGAGAGCGATGATTTTGTCTAAACTATTATTATTCAAGTATAATAATTAATAGATTCAAGTGCATCAAGCTAGCATCTGGCAGATCAGTCCCAAAGATAAGAGCAGTACTCCACAAACGATACTACTTTTTACAATTTACAAAATTCGACTTCACACGTTCAGTGCGGAACGAGATCTAATATGCCTCTTACGTGTGTTCCTTGCATGCGGCTACTAAAAAAACATACTTAGTCTTCTCTGCCGTGCGGAAGCCGTAACATCAATTTGTTAAGTTTAGTTTTAGTTAAGTTTAGAAAAGAGATGAAAATATACCTTGTGAAGCCCTATTAAAACAGAACGCAGTGTGTATCTACTTTAATACGGGGTCACTTTGATCTCGTAATGCACTAAGCCAAAAATCTTTTAGTTTCTTAAACGTTACGGGGTCTAATAAGTCTCTTACCGTCATAATGATAGTTTTCAAACCAGCTCTTAAACGCCCCGTAGCGCAGGAATCGAAATAATACACAAATAAGTGCAGCTGTCAACGTGTTAAACAACTATAACCCTATTTCTTAATTAGTATAAAAAATGAGGCTCTATCTGTACCCGTTACAGATCATATTTTTTTAGTCAAAAGTAAAAAAAAACGAAATCCGAAAATTGACCACGAAAATTTGTCATAATTAGTAAATTCATAATAGAATCAATCATTCATAACAATTGCTACTAGAATATACTGCGCGCAGTGTTTTTCCATTTTGATCGTCATTTATTCATTCATCAATAGCCAGTAAAATATTTCCATAGAGTGACATTTTGGGACATAAACAAACGCTAACTTTGCTGTTTATGAATATTATTTATTGAGCCTTTACTTGAATAATAAGAAGACCTTTTCAATAAGCCCTTTAAGTATTTGTACTAATTAAAAATTTGTGGTGTATACAAACTTTGCCAGTTAATAAAAAGTTTGAAAAAATGAACTCATCGCATGGTGTCCCTACCACACCCGGTGTATTGAGCCCGGTCTCCCCAGCGGACTATGCGACACCATTACTCAAATGTGCGACTTTCCTTAATTAATCCTATACCGAAATATTAAAAACATTCGCTGGTTTTTTTCGTTAGTTTAATTAAGTTATAGTTGCCAATTTATTAAGTAAAGGACGGCCAACCATTAGTGGATTGTTTGTTTTTTTTTTTTGTCAATTGGGTAAAAAGTTTTTATGTGTTTATCTTCATTGACTTGCGACACCTTCATGTTTATATGTTAAACGATTTTATCTAGTACCAGCGACCCACCCAAATTTCGTACAGATATTGGAAATTCTCGGATTTTTCATTTCTATAATATTTTACACTTAAACCTTCCTCATGAATCCCTCTGTCTATTGGTGGAAATCGCATGAAAATCCGTTCATCAGTTTTTGAGTTTATCGTAAACAGATAGATAGACTTAAAAATAACTATAGCCTAAACTTAGAACCTCACCCTTAGAATGAAAGTGAACTAATTCAAAATACTGTTTTTTTTTTTTGCGGTGGTTTACTTCCAATGTCTTCTACTTTGGGGTGACTTCACCCGCACGAAAACCTTAAAAAAAAAGATTAATTTCGTAGCGCTAGATTTTCACCAGGTTTTAGTCAGTAAAAGTCTGACACGCCCTTTCCTCTTGAGAGGGCGTGTGACGTTGACGTTGTTGGTGTTGCCACAGGTAGTATTATTATTATTAAAATATTATGATAAATACTTTAAAATTACGAAAGGAAAACACCCCTTTCTTCAAAAAGCTCAAACTGTAGCTTACGATGCTTCTTGAAATGCTCGATCGTACCTACTGTTTTAATATTCCAGGCTTCATGGTGTTAAAGCCAAATTAACTCTCTGGCTGGACAATACAATTATGATGAAATTGAAAACATAATTTTAGGCAAATAAATATTATTATTATTTTATAACTTCACTTACAAGCTATACAAAACACACACACACTCCACAGAATGCATAATTTTAAATCTAGACCTAAGTATTTATTTTGTTATTTAACCTTAATTTTAAAGTGTTTCTGACATAATAATGTATTTACGAAAACTGGCGAAGACACTGGTCCCTATGATACAGTTTACACTAGTTTATGGACCAGGCGCTTCATTTTTATGTATAACTTTAGGTCAAAAAACTTTTATTATTATTCGTTTATTCATTATAGTAACTTATAAATTATATTTTTAAATATTTCAATAAAAAAATTAAATATAAAAGATTTAAAAATATAAAAAGTTGTGTCCCACCGGTATCGGGAACAGGGTCCAAGCTACCGGCGGTCAAGGCTCCAGAGAAAGGAACCTCCTAACAATACGAGCCGTGTCCAGGAGTACCGCTTTCTGGATCAAGCCCTTGGTCCAGCCGCCAAACGCGAGCCTCCTAAGGTGTTGGTCGAGGCTCTTGGCTATTAAGCCATTGGCTGACACGACTATCGGTACAATGATCGCCGAGTCTACATCCCACATGTCGACAACCTCGCGAGCCAAATCAGTATACTTGATTTGTTTGTCTTTCTCGGCCTTCACGAGGTTCTCGTCATGCGGAACAGATATGTCAACAATCATTGTACGCTTCTCTCTTCGGTCCACCTCCACAATATCAGGCTTATTGGCTACAATAGTCCTGTCAGTGATGATGGACCGATCCCAGTACAGCGTGATATCGCCATTATCGAGAACAGGGTCGGGCACATACCTGTAGTATGGCACCTCCGATTCCACAAGAGAGTACTTCAGAGCAAGTTGCTGATGGATAATCCTGGCTACAAGGTTGTGTCTATGCAAGATTTCAAGATTATTATTATTATTATAAAGAATAATTTGGCAAAACAAGATGGTATGAAGATGGTGCAAGGTTGACCAGTAAATGACCACAGTAGGTAACCATAATATCGACACGGTCGGTCGTCAATTTTGGAAGACTCGTCAAAAACTTATTTTTTAGATTTACTCATGACTTAAAGACCCGGAAACAGATTCGGCAGGGAATTCCACTCCTTAGCTGTGCGCACAATGAATGTGTTCCCAAAACTTTTTGAGCGTATAAATAAAATAAATAAATAATATTCCACAACTATCACACAACGCCGTCTCGTCCCAAGCTAAGCAGAGCTTGTGTTATGAGTACTAGACAACTTATAAACATATTTATATATTTCTAAATACATACATATATAGATAAGTTACACCCAGACACAGAACAAATGATCGTGCTCATCACACAAACATTTGTCCTGGGTGGGAATCGAACCCACGACCTCCGGCATAGCAGTCAGGGCCACTAACCGCTAGACCAACAGGCCAGTCAACAGTATGGGTGTGATGTCTACCGTATATAATAGGTATGTATGTATCCGAGAACAAGAGTTTATTCAACTCAAGCGAAATTAAGCCAAGGTATTACACTATTATTCCGAGACAAACTTGGTATTTGAGCAGTTACCGCAAACTGATAAGGATTGCGAAACTGTTATCATTTGAATTGGGTTCTGCCAAATATGTACAGAGAGGAACTAAGCTAACCTAGTAAGGTTTTTTTATTGAGGTGGTTTTGAGTTATTTATTAATTTAATCAGTAACTATCTTTTTATTAGTTAACTTAGAAGTTTGATTTTTTCACAGCTTCAAGGGACAGCAGACCTGAGTATATGGTTTAAATTTCAACTCGATACCTTCACGCGTTCCCGAGATAAAAGGTCCTGACAGACAGACAACAAAGTGATCCTATAAGGGTTCCGTTTTTTTCCTTTTGAGGTACGGAACCCTAAAAAAACCAATCAATAAATGGCATGATTATTACTTTTTTTTTTAGTTTTTTTAGTATCCTATGCAATCAGTTAAGGTTAAGGATCCTAACATTTGCAATCAGTTAATTAAAACACTTATCAAGGTCTGAGATAATTAAAATATGACTTTTGGTAAAACCGCACAATTTTATGTTTTTTCCTTATCTGTTTCCTTTCGTAACTGTAAATAACAACTGATGCAACCATTTTATTACAAGATTGGAATTTATCAAATGACTTCTCCCACTCCTGGAAGAATCAGAAGTTTGATTTTTTCACAACTTCAAGGGACCGCAGACCTGAGTATCTGGTTTTAATTTCAACTCGACACCTCCACGCGTTCAAAAGATTTCTTTACATACAGACAGACAGACGGACAATGTGTGAGTGATCCTATCCGTTCCGTTTTTTTCCTTTTGAGGTCTTATCTTATAGTGGGGCTGGCCCTAAACCAGAGCACTTTGACCCTTCTGGATCTTTTGTGCTAATCCCCCTCCCTTCTACTCAACCCCCAGCCCTCCGTGCACCTTCTTCATGAGTCCCAGTATGGCCTTGGTGTGGCTGAGTCTATAGTCCTCTGGTCTTGGAAATGGTTGGCCCAGATACTCTAGTCTTTTGGAGCCTAGTGCTGCACAGTCGCACAGTAAGTGTAGCATATTCTCCTCTGCCTCTCCACAGATCCTGCAAGTCGGGTCGCTTGCTAGTCCCATGTTGTAGAGCTGTTTGTTGGTGGCATAATGCCCCGTGAAGGCTCCTGTGATTATTCGGAGCTGTGTTCTGCTGTACCTCCATAATTTTTGGGTCCAGGCCTTATCTATGTCATTAAGAAATAGCTTTGCATGCTTCTGGCCTGTTGTGTTGTGCCAGTGTGTGCTGTGT
Source organism: Mythimna pallens (assembly GCA_961205895.1). Taxonomy (NCBI): domain Eukaryota; kingdom Metazoa; phylum Arthropoda; class Insecta; order Lepidoptera; family Noctuidae; genus Mythimna; species Mythimna pallens. The sequence continues at coordinate 7,400,388 of OY540831.1, read as the reverse complement.
ATTTCCAACGCAGCCCTTTTTAATGCTTGGTTGATGACCCTTGGTGAGAGTCCTATGAAGGGTTCCGGTCCGTATAGGTGTGTCTCGGATCCTTTCCTTGCTAGAGTGTCGGCTCTTTCGTTGCCTTCTACTCCTGTATGACCCACTGTCCTGTATGCACCCAGATCAATCTGACCTTGTTGCGCCTTCCTATCCGGTTTAGTATTTTAATACAGTTTAGTACGAGCGCAGAATCCACTCTATCCTATTGCGGTACGAAACCCTAAAACTAAAAAATTATATAGGTATATACAGTCTGTTTGTATATATGGGTTGTATTAGCATAATCAGCCTTATAATTTTCCCACTGCTGGGACTCAGGCCTCCTCTCTAGGAGAAGGAATGGACCCGCACTGGGCCCTGGTGAATGTCACATGTCTTTGAATTTTTGATTCTAAGATATTCCTGTTTCCTCACGATGTTTTCCTTCACCATTTTGAGAGCAGTGGTGATGAAATAAATTACACAAAGTAATGCACATGCCATGATGCAAGACCTTTTCTAATAAGTCTTTTATGTATTTGTACTAATATAAAAAATAGTGTGTATATGTAAATAGTACACCACGAACTGCCTCCGTATCTTTTCTCCTTCTCTGCCAAATACATCCAAAAGTCGTAAAAAATCGCCTTTAGCGGCAAGACCGCCCATTCGGACCCTATTAATTTTATGCTATGCTACTATGCTAATTTTTTGCGTTCTAGGACCCCGGGTTGCCCTTTCAGAAGTCGACCGATGGCCCCAGTGGATAAATATCCATCTACGTTCCCTCATTTGCCCTTTACGTTGTCGGGGCACTATAACTCTTTGAAACGTCCCCACAGCAACCGATGCAAGCGAAGTGTTAATATACTTGTACTAAATGAATTAATCAGAGAACTCATAAGATACTCTTGACAAGACAATATTCACTTACGACAAGTGGTTACGAAAGTATGTTTATGTTTTCACATAATCAAACCTCATAATCATCATTTAATCTAGTTTAAATTGACAAAAAAATTGACGTTTAAAAGTGTTTTCTAAAACCTATTTGCAATTTCTTGCGATTTGACAGTATGACGTAACGTCACAACATGGCAATGATCCTATTCTTATTTGGAACGCATTGTACAATAGATTTTTAGCTTTGTTTTTTTTTTCCGGTAGAGGTACACATTGATTTTCTCTGAAACCAGATCTCTATAGGGCAACACATTGTTACCCTATCGAGATCTGTTAGTAGTCGAGTGTTTAGTAGTGTTACAACAGAACTCTGCTTTCGCTTCTGCAGAAATTCCGCGAGCTTTTTCACTTTCGTTTCCGCTTCTGCTTCCACAAAATTTATAACAGACATTTTGTGCATCACCGCACCTCGTTACCTGATTACGACATAAACCTTCTGTTTAAAAAAAAAAAAACTGCTTTTTCTTCACAGTATTAACACTTTCGCTTCCGCTTCCTCATCCGCAAAGATTTACTTTTGACATCTATTTTCGTTTCCGCTTCCGTTAAGACACTTCCGTTGCATCTAGTGTTTAGTAAAACGCTAAAATTTTCGTATTTTGCAAGCATGTATCTTTGTACATCTCTTTATATTATATGAGCTTTAGATCCTGTAGTCCTCTAAACCAGACTGAAGCCGCTGGTAGAAGATAGCTGTGTCATAATTCCCACCCAAGTCTGGCAATAAAACACCTCATTAAGTAACTAGATACCACGCAACAATAAAAATCAATTGCAGGGAAATACGATTCGTTGTAACTACGTGGAGGCGGAGGAACCAAGTCATTACGTCTTTAAAAGCAGACTACATGGACACATACATATTTAAATATCCAAGATCCTGGTCCGTTTACAGAATTTTTAGCTTAGAAAGCTACCATTGACCCAAACTTTAGCTCGCTGTCCATTCCATATCTATACTGTGGTGGAGTGCTACTTTTTTTTAGTTTTGAGTTTTGGTGCCCACGCTCCCAAACAGACTTAGTCCGTTTATTATCTTATTGTGGACAGAACATTATATCAAGTGTACCGATTCGAATTCCAAAATCCCAATAATTTTTAATTTTCATCCCGAATTTTCACTTACTGGGCCTGGGAACATTATTGCCGACGCCTACCAGGGCTGCGGATTATTCGAAGGAGTCCTCGCAATAAAGAGGGACTGAAGGAACACTGTGGGTCAGAAGCGTAACGTGGACTAATTTATATGTGGGCGAAGGTGAATCAGCAAGGCAGCAAGGCCAACGAGACAGCGACTGTCGCAACCCAGTTTTCGACCACATCGTCGCTTACCATTAGGGGAAATAGTGGTCAAACGCGAGCCTATATATTATAAAGCAAAACCCTCGTTGGTAACGAACCCTCGCACACGCGAGGTTCCTTTGGGAGCGAGGCCGTGGGTGAGGGCCCATTTCGCCCACGCCTGTGCCGCCACTGCTGTGGGTTTTACTCAGTAAAAGTCTGACACTCCCTCCCGCTCCACCTAGAGCGCGAGAAGTTATTTGATGATTCACCTGCTTTCAACATGACGACTATTCTTTTCTATATGTTTACTTTGTTATTTAGTTGGTTCCCTGCTAATTCATCAGTACCTACGTACAAATAGAAAGTAATAAGCCTCATGTCCCTAAAACGAGGCCCTAGCCAACAACGATTACAGTAATGTTAGCTCAGTCTGTTAGTTAGGACCATGTGATTTCCACCTACGCAAATATTGACCCACTGTGTTATGCCGTGTCTTAAACAATCAACGTAATTTTATTGCACCCAGTTACACAGTAATTGTTTGTATCAATTTGAAGTAGCTGACAGGAACATAATATGATAATGTCTGCTAAATAAACGGAAGACTTGTCTAAATTCCGGCAAAAGACTGGGTCAACTAAGTTACATTATAAATTCTAAGAAAATGACGTATATTCTGAGTAAATATGACACTCAAATACAAGTCGTTTTGGCTTATACAAACTAAAGTTAGATATAGTATTCTGATCAAACTCGAACAGACACATCATTTCAAGTTTAACTAGTGCCGTTGTCCTTCATTAGGAATTTCGTAATAATGTCTAGAATTCTTGAATCTGCTTTAATAACTTTTATTGATAGAGATTTGTAATAGCTTGTCAGTTTATTACGTCACTATTTCAAATGAAGTTGTCGAATTCCAAGAAGGACTTAATTCAATTATTCTAAATAATCGCAATTTTGAATTTGTTGATAGATATTAGTAAACTTGGCAAGCGTGACTATAGGGCCCAGGGTCATTGTTAGTGATGCAACGGAAGTGTCTTAAAGGAATCGGAAGCGAATTATATATAAGCGAAAATATTTTTTTTTTAAATAACAGCAGGTTTATGTCCTAATCACGTCACGAGGAGCGGTGATGCGCAGAATGAACCAAAAAAATAATAATAAAGAAACTCATTGCGACACGTTTGTAATGAGAGAATGCTTAAAAGCAATATTGTACTTTCTAGCAGCTAAAGCTCCTTCAGAAGTTCCTCGCGAGATAGCCAGCCACATTGAGAAGGGTCATCAGGAACGGGACGATGGTTTATTTTAAACTTAGGTACTTGTTATTACAGTAACAACATTTACAATCATCTACAAGTTGCACTATGTCACGTACGTCCCATCTATTGGACCTAACACAAACTTACCAGTTGACCAGCACATGGCGAGCCTACTATCAGATATTGAATTCTTACATACGTTATACTTAATGGGATGGGGGACGTCATAAGATGATTTCCCACCGAAAAAAAAAAAAAAATCGGATGGAACGACATACATTTTCACTGTTTTTCATACAACCGCTCTTACGCGATTATGACGTTATTACACATTTTTCATTCGATATTTTGGAAACACAGTATCTTGTGGATATTATCTAGGCTTCTATTGAAATCAATTTGTATATTTGTGTAAAACTAATCCAGTAAAGACCTCTGAAAATCTGCTATTTTGTATGAACTTTGACTCTTCACAATATACTCAAACATTAAAAAAATCAAATGAATATAACAATAGAAGCCTTGCAAATTTAATCAAGATTCTGAATAACAACATTTTTTTTTTTTTCAAAAACTTTAAGGTTTAAAAAAACAGGTATTTCCTGGAACAAGTTTTGTGAAATATTCGAGTAAATCACGGAATTACCAAATGCTAACAGAGTTTTTAGGCGTTATCTCTCTTTTTTGTTGTTGCCTCTTCGTCAAACATCGCGTTGGATTGCGTTAGCTGAAGTAACAAGTTTTGAAACCATGCTCGATGTTGACGATAGGCGAGTGAAAAAGAATCCTCTTAATTACTTACTACGTAACACAATAACATGTATGATGTATTGCAGCGTCATCGAGGGGCTTGCTCTATGACTAATTTCCCAGAAGATTTCCCCATTAAAAGGAACCACCGAGACGTTACGCGAGACAGTAATAGTAATTCTGTAAAACCACATCAGAATTAATTAAAATATTCTTGCGCTCCTGAGTCACGCAGACTCTAAATAACAACCTGTTTGTACAATATTAATTCTTCGTCTTGTGACTGAGATAATTTTCACTTTTATTTAAACAAGTTTCGGTAAAACGTCAACAACTTGTCTGGACAGCTTTAGTTAGTTACTTAAATTCGTGCGGACCGGTCGTTTTAATTATTCGTTTGTGAATTATGCCAAAATGTTGTACGTTTACCTGTCCTCAGTTTTAGTATTTTTGAGTGCAGTTTCTATGTTTTTGAAGAAGGATAAGAGTGGAAAGGTAGGCTCCTTTAGTAACTTAATCTGCTTCGGAAGAAAATTCGCGTAATAAATAATCGTCAATTTTCTATAGTTATCGGAGATTCTTGAACCTCCTTTTGCATAGAAATCTATGCTTTCAAACAGTAACTACCTTATTTCTTCCAGGGCTGCTAGGATTGTTCGAAAGATTTACCGCGGCCTTAGGGAGAAAAAGGCAAGTGAAGGAACACAAAAGGGTTTTAGTCAATAACACGCTAACACTCCCGCTCACTCCACCCGGAATGGAAACGTTATTTGCTGATGTCCTACCACAAATAATAAAAGAAAAAAAGCCTATTTCCACCTGGCTCGTAAACAATTCAAAAGTGCCTGTAAATTGGTGCATGTTACAGTTAACGTTACGTTTTCATAGATCGTTTATAAAGTGGATTATAAGGAATTCAGTCCCGCAAACGGGATCCCGCACCTTTTTTGCAGAGTCAGAAATGCGTGATTACTCATATAGGATTCCGTACATACGTACGTATACGCGGAATTGTTTTTTTTTATAAGAAAATTGGTTTCCGGGCACAACCTCATTACTAAGCCATTTAACAAATTTCCATGGAACTCGTGACTTTTGTATAGAATTTGTGCACTATGGAATAAAATTTTGTTTTCAATTTTAACCTTAGGTACAGCTAAATAAATTTTCAACTTCTATTTTTTGTTTTGGGAGTATTGTACCGGAAGTTAAACGGAACTTAATCAATGTCAGTTTAATTTAAGTAGATAGCCTATGACTAAAGATTCTTCCACAGCACGTGAATTTACCTGCCTAGATCTAACAGAATGATGAAACGTTCAATATTTTATTATATCGTTCCTAAAAATAAACTTATTGTTATTATTTCAAACTCTAAAACATCATTATATTCAATTGTAAATTTATCATAAGTTCTAGTTAATAATTCTAAATAGTTATTTTGAAATTAACTTGTCTTTATTACAGTTTTTTAATTTTGAAAATGAAAACCAAAATAAAAATCCCTATCCTGCAGGATTGCTGACTCCAATCCTCCTCCTTCATTTTCCACCTTCTCTCGTTCTGTGTGAAGCGGAAGGGAATGTCAGATTTTTACTGACTAAAACCCATAGTATTCCTTCAGTTTCCTTTTTTTGCGAGAGCGGTGGTAACACTGGTAACTCCTTCTACTCCCGCAAGCTTGCGGAGTTGCAGGATCACAATAATTTAGATGCGGGTGGATTCCCTAGCGGCTTGTGTTATTGATATTCTTGTATATTATATAAATTGATGTTGTATGCTTAATTCGTATATTAATTAGTTCAAACTTAACAGTTCAAAGGGTAGAGTTTGTATGATCTCTCAATTATAAATCAACTGTAGAGCCTAGGTGAGACTTTGATGTAAAGTTGTTTAAATTGATCATGAAATAACTAGCACTCTGCCGCGACTTCGTTCGCAAGATAAAAACTTTCACACCTTTTTAACTGTATTTTAAGGGGATGTTTTAAAATACTAATAATGACAGTCTTTGTTATTCATTTTGATTATTTGTGCTAAGTTTCAAGTTTATTAACTCAAGAAATAACACTCCTCCATAGATCTTTAGCATAAGCATAGCATAATTATTAGCCTTTTAATGTTCCCACTGCTGGGAGTCAGGCCTCCTCTCTCTAGGAGAGGGAATGGGCCGTAATCCATCAAGCGGGCCCAGTGCGGGTTGGTGAATGTCACATGTCTTCGAATTTTTGGTTCTAGGACATGCCGGTTTCCGCACGATGTTTTCCTTCACCGTTTTGAGATAGATCTTTAAAACTATTTTTATTGGGAGTTCTGAAAACTAATAATGACAGCCTTTATTATTTTCTCCCCCCTTTTCATCCCCTTTGAATATCAAAACCCCCTTCTTAGTGTACGCGTACGTAATAAAAGGAAGCTTCGTGCAAAATTTCATGTTCCTAGACCAAGTAGTTTCGGCTGACGTACGTTGATATGTCAGTCAGTCAGTTTCTCCTTTTATTTATATATTAATTAAATGGGTGATATAATATAGTGTGTAAATTTTACACAAATCGAGCCGGATGCATATACGTTTGAAATATTAGGCATCAGATTTTTTTTTTATTAAATGAACTAGACAAGACAAAAAATAAGAGAAAAAATTTAAATTTGTTCAAATTTAATAAAAAAAATCTTATGGAACGTAGCTATAGTGTATAATTATGATTATAGCCGTTACGCTTCATGAATCTTTTTAATAGATTCTTCGTAACTTTTTGATGATTCAATACCTATTTTTATTTCTACTAGCCGATTAAATTATAGTTAAGAATATAAGATTTTTCTTTGCATTCACGTATTTGTTTAAATATAATTATAGTGACAACTTTTCTTTCTTTTTACAATAGACGTAGCCCCACACTAAGGCCTCTCGCCCAAGGCGACTTTTTGTAGCGATGCTGTCGCACGTTTTGTAAGCACGCGACAGCATGCAATGCGACTAACGCGCGTTAGTCGCATTTGCAAGCGCTATAGAAAAGATGCCAACGCGCTACTAACGCGCTATAGCATCGTGACTGTATCGATGCGAACGCGCTACAGCATCGCTACAAAAAGTCGCCGTGGGCGAGGGCCCTAAGACTTACTGTATCGTGGGTGTATCTACAAACATTTAAACTTACATACACAACTGTCTGTAGGATACAGAACAAAGGAACAGAAGGCGTGGCCGACTCGAGGTGATCAACGAAAAGAGAATCGAAACGAAACGGTTGCATCTTGGCTAGGGGGGCTGGTCACTAGCACTGTTTAACTTAGCGATATTTATGTAGTACGTATGTACCAAGTAACCAAAAACAATAACAAAAAATCCGCAGAACCGCAAGAACCGCATTTTATTCTAATTGTATATGAAAACATAAATTATTAAATAATGTTATTATCTTTTATACATATAAAAAACACGAATACAGGTAAGTTCTTAGAGCTGTTCAATAAGCAAATTTAAAAAAAAACGACAAATTAAATGAATGAACTCTTTTGATCGTAATACTCCATGTTCATTTTTTTAATTAGAAATAAAATCATATTTTTAATTTAAAAAATACCACTTAGGTTTATATGGTTAAGAAAGACCCTAGGAATCCTAGTAGGTACTTAATTAAATTTAAAAAGACAAAAAGAATTAATCAATGTAATTTACAACGTAGGTACAAGCCGTAAACATTGAATGTCTTTGAAAATGAATACGCCAACCGCAAGGCTATTGACCACTGTTGACACATTCCGCATATTTACGTTAGGTACCTACATAAAATATAACATAAATACGCAATATACGCTGTCATTTTTTCCTTTTTTTTAGAGGCCGATTGAAGACTCGGTTTTATTTTCGGCCAAAATAACTGGTTTCGGGTGGAGTTTCAGTTTCGGCCATAAATTGGCTTGATTTATTCCAGTGGCTTCGCCCAGCGCGCGTATGAAAGTAGATTTCTCCATACGTTTGGACTACCGTTTCATCCTTTTAGGAAAATCCTCTCTTAGTGCTCGCTATCGTCAAAAGGAAACCTTGTGTAAAATCAGTCAGTTTCTCATTTAATATAGCATTTATAAAGTCGAAAGTGTGTATAAATATTTGATACTCCCTCAGACACAAACGGCTGAACAGATTTCGATGAAACTTGGCACACGAGCAGACCATGTTTCTAAATAGAACAAGATACTTTATAGAACACTAACACCCCACCCTAGCTTCGCATAGGTGTGTTGGACTATACTATAGGATGATTAAAGATAACTTGATGAATAAATGTCTTTAATTCTGATTCCACAATAATTCGTATTCACCAACTACGTACTATGTATGTGTCGAGGCAGGGCGGTGTAACGTAAGCGACTGGGGAGCCTTGCGCTCGCGCTCCCGTATTTCATCAAAATTGCAACTCAGCTAATCGCAGTTACTAAGCCGCCACAGGTGTTACAAATATTTGAAATTCAGGGTTTTTATCTACTATATAATATGCATGTATGTAAAACCAGTTGTAAAGGCACCCGCCTCGCACGCATGAGGTTGCAGGCTCGAAACCGCAAGTACCAATGTGAATTTTTCATTTCATATGTACTTTTCATGTTTATCTAGGATATTACTGACACCCTGGTCCCGGTTGTCATTCGTAATGATTCTTCAAGATATAGCAGCTAAAAATACCTAATTCATACAACTTTGACAGCAGATACCAACATGATAATATTTGTAACAACGCGTCTACTAAACACATACACTAAAGTCATTTAGTGAAGTAGTCAATTCAGCAGCTACAGCTTATTATTTCAAGGCCCAATGTATATCATAAATTGACTCCCGCATATGCAAATGTAAATTAATCAATTGTTATAATATTAGTTGGTAAATTGAGAATAGAGTGAGCGCTCACTATCCAGGCATGAAGTGATGACGACGGGATGAAAAGTGTGAGAGAGAAAGAGGATAACGGCACAGCAGACCGATGCCTACTAGGGACACGGAGATTTTCTGAAAAGGAAACTCTTGGTCCTAGAACGCAAAGCGCAATTGAAGGACACAGCCTGTATGGTTTTAGTCAGTAAAAGTGAAACTTTGACAAACCCTCTCGCTCCACTCTAGAGCGTGAAAAGTCATTCGTTGATTTCCCAACTCACAAAAATGTCTTAAAGTTTTACTGACAAGACAATTTTTTTCCACACAGTCACTTTGTCTCTTTATATGAAGATATTATTTTTGTGAAAGAATTGCTCAGTCCATTCTCTGTGTGTGTTGGTAACATTCAGTAATATAATGCGAATCCAAATGACTTTGCCAAGAAAATATGCAATTTGTGCGCACAATTCGATTCGGTAGTTATTTCAATTTCAATGGTTGGTGAATTATAAAGATTGTAGTAATTTTACAGATTGTGTTGTGAATAACACATCCGGTTATTTAGTCTTCAAATTGAATAGCGAAACCGTTCCTTAATTAGTTCTGAACAAATTATAGTAAATAGGTGACTGAAGCAACAACATTTTAGTTTTTATTTTGCGGTGAACCGCCATATTTGGCATACAAAGCATTCATACCATGTATTTGATTACCATTTTAGTTTTGTAGCCTTATTCGGTATTATTATGTACAAATTGATATTATGTACAAAACAACAGGGGTCAGCCGGTGGTTTTGTACGCAATCCTCAAAAATATCTAACTGAGAATTTGATCCTAAAGCTATTCGCAACCACAATACAATAAAATTAAACCCTAAAGCAATATTAGAATTATTATACCCATAAGGGCTTTTTTTTTTTTTTTTTTTTAGGTGGGAAAATCATCTTATGACAAATCCCGCTCTTGGGCGGAGCGGGAGATAGTGTCAGACTTTTACTGACTAAAAACCCACTCCTGTTCCTTCGTTGCCTTCGTCCCAGGGCCCGGGTTTCGCTTTCACACTACCCATGGCCCCAGTAGGCTTCGACCCTACTGGGCCCCTACGATTTGCTGACATCTCCCTGAGGCGCGCGTGGAACAAAACGCGCCGTAGACGACTTGGGCTTGGTCCGGACGGTTACCGGACGGTCGGACGGCGGGCCACCCATTGCCCGCAGTCCGCAAGCCTGCGCCTACGGTGGCCGGAAATCGGGATCGGAATCCCGGCGGCGGTTGGGGCGTGAGGACCGTTGCCGTTGCCTCACGCGATCGGCCGCTTCCTTTGCTAGCATTACTGCTTCGCAGAAGGAGGCGACCGCCTGCCACTCCTCTTCGCTCCGGACCATGGCCTGTACCAAGGCCCGGCGCGAGAGATCGCCGCCGCCGATAGCCCCCACGAGGACACGGCGTTGCTCTTCCCAAGCGGGGCACACCTCCACCGTGTGCTCCACCGTGTCCTCCGGGCGGTCCACACAGTGGCGACACCCGGGCGTCGCTTCCGCACGAATTCGGTGCAGGAACTTCCCGAACTTCCCGTGTTCGGTGAGAACCTGCGTCATGCGGAAGGTGAGGACGCCGTGAGGTCTTTCCAACCACGCCTCAAAGAGGGGACTCACCGCCATAATTGTGGCGTGCCCAGCACTGGGTCGCGACAGTCGCTGTCGCCATTTCACCATGAGAACCCGCCGGAGCTCCGTCCGCCATGCTTCGATTTGTCGCGGCAGCGGAGTTTCGCCCCGGCGTTGCATCTCCATGCGTAGATCGTGCATGAGAGCAAGGACTGTTGCTTCCAGATCCCATGGTGGCTGGCAGGCAAGAAGGCTCGCCGCTTCGCGGGAAATCGTCCGGTAACCTCGCACCATCCTTATGGCCATGACCCTCTGGCATGCGTTCAGCCGGGCCGCCGGCTGCTTCCGCAGCGCCGGCGCCCATATCGGTGCGCCATAAAGGGCCATGGACCGAACGATTCCCGCGTAGAGCCTCCGGCAGGAGGCATCTGGACCCCCAAGGTTGGGCAGGAGCCGCCCGAGGGCAGCCCCAGTCCGATTAAGTTTGGGAGCCAGACGTCGGAAGTGCTCCTCGAAATCCCATCGGCTGTCGAGAACGAGTCCCAGGTACTTCATCGTTGACCCGACGCCGATGTGGACTCCTCCTACCGTTAGTTGGGAACCCGGTGGTGGCGCGTTCCGAGGGCCGTGAAAGCACATAGCCTCGGACTTGTGCAATGCCACCTCGAGTCCCAACTCCTGGATCCTGCCCACGACTGTCGCAACCCCGTGTGTCGCTAGTTCGACCGCCGCCTGGTACGACTCTCCCTGCGCTAGGACCAGCGTGTCGTCTGCGTAGCAGACCACGCTGACCCCGCCAGGGAGGTCGCCACGCAGCACGTAGTCGTATCCGATGTTCCACAAGGGCGGCCCTAGTACCGATCCCTGCGGAACACCGCACGACATCTCTCGACGTTCCCACTCTCCCTGGTGACCAGGGTAGATGATGTACCTGTCCGACAGGTAAGCCTCGACCACACGACAGAGGTAGTCGGGCGTCCGGTGATACCGGAGCGCCCTCCTAATGCTACTCCAAGGCAGGGAGTTGAAGGCGTTGGCGATGTCCAGAGACACCGCCACGACACACCTGCCCTGAGACACCGCATCCCCTGTCGTGAGAGCTCGCACGCGCATGATGGCGTCCACCGTGGAGCGCCTTCTGCGAAAGCCGAACTGGCCTTCCGCCAGATCCGGCCCTACCCGTGTTAGGTGCGCGACGAGGCGGTCTGCAATTACTCTTTCAAAGAGCTTGCCCACCTCGTCAAGCAGCACAATGGGCCGGTACGCGGATGGAGAGTCCGCAGGGCGCCCTGGCTTTGCGATGAGGACCAGTTTCCCCGTCTTCCAGCGAAGTGGGAACTGGCCCCTCTCCATGCATGCGCTGAAGAGCCCTCTTAGTCGAGGCCCGAGAGCCTCCATGGCCAGGACCCAGGCCTTCCCAGGCAAGCCATCGGGTCCTGGGGCGGTATTTTTGGCACTCAGCCTTCGTACCGCCACTCTCATCTCTACCTCGGTCACCTCTGGAGCGTTGACGTCGTCGTCGCCATCGTGGTCCGCGTCAGACACCGTTGGTGGCGGAGCCATGGGCGGGGGAGAGTGTTCCCCACGCGCAGGGAACAGAGTGCTCACCACACCCTCCACAAGCTGGGGCCGGAGACTCTGCGTCAGCGGGGGAGCCCAGGGGCGAAGTTTGTCCCGTACTACCTTATAGGGGCGTCCCCATGGGTCCCCATTGAGAGTCCCCAGCCACACTTTGCGGGCCTCAAGCTTGGCCCGCCTTATCTCCGCTCGGAGGGTGCGCTTTGCCACTCTGTATCCCTCGTACAGCTCCGCCTCTCTGGCCTCCGCATCCGGTGGACGGATGCGGCGCCTGCGGTATCTGGCATACCGGCGTCGCGCGGCATTGCACGCGTTGCGCAGTGCCGCAATCTCCGGCGACCACCAGTATACCTGGCGCTGAGCACGTCCTGGACGGACTCGGGGCATTGCCGCGTCGCAGATTTGCGACATCCAGGCCTGTACCGTCGCGGCTTCCAGGAGGAGCTCCCGGTCCATCTGCTTCAGCGCCCATCGCGGACCACAAGGGTTCTGTCGGACCGGCGCGGTCGAGGTTTGGGCGGAGACGTCAAACCGGATGTACCGGTGGTCTGAATACGTCTCCACCCCTTCCATGACGCGCCAGTCGACTACACGCGGCAACAGAGCGGGGCTGGCGAACGAGATGTCCACCACTGAGTTACCCTGCATCCGCACACACGTGGGGACAGAACCCCGGTTTAGGACGACCAGGCCTGTCTCCAGGGCCCAGTCCTCTACCATCCGACCCCGCTGGTTCGTGAACCGGGAACCCCAAGCCAAGTTCTTGGCATTGAAGTCCCCGCACACGACCACGGGGAGGGAACCAAACCCAGTGACGACGGCTTTCAGCTCCATTAAGGAGATGTGGAGATCGCCGAGAGATCTGTTCGGGGACAGGTAGACGCCTACCACTGCAATATCCCCGAACCGTGCTGCCACGCAACCCCGCCCCCTCGTGACGGCCTCGAGGGACGGAGTACCGGCGGCGGCCGACGAAATTAGGGTCACCGAGCCGTTCAGGTCCTGAACCCAGTCTCCCCTGGGCAGGACATAGTACGGCTCGGAGACCACGGCGACATTGATCGACCACTGCGCCATGCTTTGGAGCAACAGATCCTGAGCGGGGGCGCAGTGGTTGATATTCGCCTGGAGGAGACGTAATGGACCCGTATTAACAGTCCATTACAGTCTCCTCCCGAGCCCCACGTGAGGGCCCTGCCGCGGTGGTTGCGGCGGCGACAGCGGCGGCAGCCAGAGAGGAGGCTGCGGCGGAGAGGACGTCGGGGTGGACTTGCCTCGGGACCTTGCCCTTAGCCTTGGCGGGGGGGTCGCAGGACCTGCTACCAGCCCGGTGGTCGGCCGGCTTGCCTACCGCCGCACATGCGTAGCAGTGCGGCGTAGCACGGCATTCTGCAGCCTTGTGACCGGGCTGACCGCACTGGAAGCAGCGGTCACTGCGGTCCACCTCCGCGGCGCAATAGGCCCCCACATGGTGCCCCACGTGGCAGCGGTAGCACCGCAGAGGTCTGGGCTCCAGCAGTTTTACCTGCGCGGAGACCCAGCCTACCAATAGCCTTCGGCCTTCGCTCGTGATGGCCTTGGCCGCCGACACGGGGCAGCTCACCGTTACGGCTCGCATGCCCGTGCTGTCAGCGCGGATGGTGCCCGCCCGCACCTGATCGGCGTGGCACCCTCCCGCCCTGACGATGGCGGCTACCACCTCGTCCACCCTGACGGAGTCGTCCAGACCCATGATGCGTATGTCCATGCACTTGGTGGGCCTGGACACTCGGGCCTCCTCGACGTCCAGGGACGCCCTGATCCTTGCGGCCAGGGCGTCTGCGGCAGGGCCACTGTCCGCACCGGGGACCTCCAATATTCGGGCCCCGGTTACGGTGCGCCTCATTCGGAAGCCCCCAGAGGCTCCGAACTCGCTGAGGTGGCCCACCACCGCCTGCTTTGCCTTTTCCATGACGGTGTTGTACGTCACGCCCTTCTTTTCCGCATCTGGCTGTAGTGTAATTACTACAGCCTCGGAATTCGGGGCGCGAAGTCTAGCCGCCATGGCCCGCTTCTTTCGCTCTTGTCGCCTCACGCGCTTTTTGGCCGTCCTAGCCACCTTACCCGCCCTCTTCTTGGCACCGACTACTGTCCATTCGGCGCCAGCCGAGGGTTCTTCAGGCAGGGGAGGCGGTAGGCGCGGCCCAGTCGCCACCGCGGCAGGAGTTTCCGCTAGTTTAGCGGCAGTCGACGTCCCACCTTTCCGCCGCTGCTGTTGCTTGGACGCCGGGGCCGGCCTCACAGGCTCCGACGCCACGGCCCCGCGCCCGGCTTGCCCCGATGGGCCCGCCTTGGGTGCAGCTGCCGTGGCCGCGGCGGTGGCATAGGACGCCGCCTTTCGCTGGCCGGAGGCCGCTAGTGGGGGGCGCAGCACGATGCCCTCCAGCAGGGACAGCTGCTGCTGAATCCGCAGCTGAAACTGCTGCTGCTGCTGTTGCAGCTGCTGCTGAAGGGCAGCCAGCTCCCGTTGCAACAGCGTCAGCAGCTGGCTCTCCGGCTCGGGCTGGGGCTGGGGCTGGCTTTGCTCCTGCCCTAGCTTGCGCCCCCCTTCAGTCGGCTCCCGGCAGCCGCCGATTTGCTGAACTCCCATGAGCTCGGCCCGGAGCTCGGCCCGGAGCTCAGCCCGGAGTCTTGCCACTCTCTTCTCGAGAGTGGCATCGATAGCCTCCTCGATAGAGGCGGCGTGTCGGTGGACCGTCTTCTCTTTGGAAGTCTTCTCCCTTTTCCGGCCCATGTCTCGCAGTGCTGCAACAACCAACGCTCCGAGAGACCTACGTGACTCCTCGGCGGAGTCCTCCCCAGCATCTCGCTCACTGCCAGATGGAACCGAGAGGTCCATCTTAGCGCTGGCCGCTCCGGGGTGACGCCCCTCCGCAGCAAGTCTGTTGGCTCGCACTGCGGACTCCTGAGCAGTGAGTCCCCTCCCTCTTCCACTTGCTCGACCCGCACCCCGCCCACTAGTGGGGATTTTGCGGGCCGAGCCCATCTCCCCGTCGGAGGACGATTTGTCCCCCGGTCTGGAGCGCTTCCGGTAGAAATTTGCGTTTCTACCGGAGTCGCCCGCCACCTCCTCAGCCTCCGAGCCCTCCGAGCTCCTTCTGGATGCCGCGTCGGACTCCGACCGCGCATCACTCTCATTGTTGTTTGCGAAAAATTTTGATATCATATTTGTTCCCACGAGTATTAAACTTCGGGTACTGGCTCAAATAACATGGTTCGCACTAGAGACTAATTTAGCTACCCATTAGTCAAGCTAACAACCTCCCTCACGGTGCGCCGCCGCTTGGAGGTTTGGGGTAATTTTTTATAGAGGTTGTCTTCCTCGCGGCCCGGGCGGTTAAGCCTAGACCCTCGACCCCCATCAAAAGTCAGAAACATGACCTTGGACAATCTCTGGGGCTACGAGACTAACGGTGGCAGGAGGGGGAGCAAGTCTTCCTCCTGCCTGCCCGGTGGCAGGGTAAGTGCACACCAAGCCCGCTCTTACTTCGCCACTGTGCCCTCTGCTATAGCAGAGGGACACGCGTTGAAGTGATCCTTCTGACAGAATATTCGCAGGCGGACATCGAGACCCCTTAGGCAGAAGTGCAGTGCCCAAGGGGAGTCGTTGGCCGCCTCCCAGGGTGCACCGTCCCGCAGACTGGCTTTCACCTCGGACGTATCCGCAAGGGAACTACAGCCTGCGGGCACTCGTGGAGGTTTTCTGTCGTAGCACCCCATACCCATAAGGGCTAATATTTCACCGGGACACCATGGCGGCGCGACCAGTCGCCGCTACCAACAAAATGTATACAGCTTTATAACCATTTCATTTACAGACACATTCATACTAACTTTCGCCTTTATAACAATCGCAGAACTGATGGTTGATAAGAACGAAAGGTTCTAAAGTGGCGACCACGTATCGGAAGACGCAGGATTGGAAGACCTCCCACAAGGTGGACCGATGACCTGGTGAAGGTCGCGGGAAGACAATGGATGCAAGACGCATAGGACCGGTCGTTATGGCGACACTTGGGGGAGGCCTATGTCCAACAGTGGACGTCTTTCAGTTGAAATGAGAATGATGATGAGTTTAGATATTGGATTATTGACCTTCCTACGATGTCTACTTATCTGCTGCCTTCTTTCTCCAGGTGACAATGGGCGGCTGGTTAAGCTACATCTGGTGGGGCGGAGACCCCGACGAGGTGAACCCAGTGTCTGGGCTTACGAGAAGAGAGATAAACCTGGTGCAGAAGTCCTGGGCACCGGTCAACGCAGACATGGTCAATACTGGTGCTGAACTGCTTAGGAGGTAAGATGTCATATTTTTTTTATAAACTAGTGTCATGCAGTCGTTGATGGTGAAGTGCACTAGTTTATTAAGAGCCTATTCACTCGAGCCTTGAAGACACCGAAATTATAATCGGATGAAAAGACTGCAGCAGACAAATTGTTCCAGTCCTTCAATGTACGCGGTATAAACGACGAGGTGAAACGCTTAGTCCGGACCGAAATATTTATTTTTGTCGGGGTACTCCTTCAAATGACACATGGTCTTTTAGGATAACAAGAAATGACTAATTTTGTCCTCATCTCGGTAAACACCAATCAATTAAAGCATTTATTTTAAACAAACCATTTACAGGCACTTTTGAATTGTCATGAAGTCAATCAGTCAAAAAAAATATGCCAATTGCACATTCCAAAGCGCAGATCTCTATAGAGAAGAATGAGCAAGAAAATCCATAGTAACTCTGCCTGTCTGTTATGATGAAACTACTGAACCGATTTTGACGAAAGGTACGGAATAAGCTTGAACCTCAAAAAATGGGCTATTTTTCACATTGGCCATTTTTAGGGTTCCGTACCTCAAAAAGAGGATCACTTTGTTGTCCATTCGTCTGTCTGTCTGTCAAGACCCTTTATCTCAGGAACGCGTTGAGGTATCGAATTGAAATTAAAACCATATACTCAGGTTTGCGGTCCCTTGAAGCTGTGAAAAATCAAACTTAACGTAAGAAAACATTAATAAAAAAAAAAAACGGCCGTTTATGTTGCTAAAAACGTGTATTTCGACACTCTCAAGGGAATCAAAATTCATGGGGTAGTTGCGCTTGACCTAGAATCTTGAAATTTGGCATGAAGTAAGGTCACATAGCACAAGTATAGGAAAAATTCTGAAAACTGTAAAATGGTAGTTACGTCACAAAAAAGCGAAATTCTGCGAGTGTGTGAGTCTGTTTGTTTGTTACGTCTTCACACTTTAATGGTTGAACGTATTTGGTTGACCATGTCCTGGACACACACATAGCATATTGTTTATCCAGGAAGTATTTTAGGACAATTTTCTACTTTATTTATTTATTTAATACTTCATGCACATAAAGGTACAGAGGCGGACTTAACGCCTTAGGCATTTTCTACCAGTCAACCTTTGAGTGATGTAGAGAGAAATAATGGTAGGTGCAATAAAAGAGAGATAAAAAAAGGTGAATATGAAAAAGATATACAAATGAATCGCAGATACAATACATTATAGGTAAAGGAATATATAATAAAGAAAGAATATACAATACAATATATTCTTTCTTTCTTTCTTTCTTTCATGGCAATACCGCCGGTCTTCTGGGCACATTACCAGTCGACAGCGATGTGGAAGAGTTTTTTGACGCCATGTTTTAGTTTGATTTTTATTTAGTTAGTTGTAATTTGCGTAGGGTTTTTATTATATTTTTTTTTTATTTCATTTTAATTATAGTTAGTTAAATATGACAGTATTTATATAGGTAAATATAACATGTAAGCGTGCTCCATCGTCGGCCACATCATCGCTTACAATCAGTTGAGATAGTGGTCAAACGCGAAACTATCAATAATAAAATTAAAAAAATATATAATTACTTACTTACTTTTACTTTCACGTGGGTGAAGCCGATGGCAGCAGCTAGTATTATAACTCTCCACACTAGTCGCTTGGACCACTAACATTCACAAGCAGAAGACCAGCCCTATATAAGGAACTAGGATCACTCAGGTGGTTTACGTTACGCATTGCATTTTATCAGACACAAATTTTAAAATATTTTTCAAGTAAGATCGTTTAGTTGTATAGCGCCGACGACATTTCTTGACCCACTTGAGGAGATAAATAGTCCATTAAAAACACACAAAACACATCATTTCAAGAATTCAAGCAGTAAATAACGTTAAAACAGTTAAGAAATGTCAACAAATCACGCGTTTCAAAATTTCTTGTATTTATAGCACTCTATTACTTTTATTTTTATGTAGTGGATTCAAATAACTTTTCCAGCTCTAGGTAGAGCAAGAGGGAGTGTCAGACTTTTACTGACTAAAACCACGCCTATGTTCCTTCAGTTGGCCTTCCTATGGTGCTAGCAGGCATCGGCCCTGCTGTTTACTGTTTGCAACCATCTTTTTGAGGCGCGCGTGGAACTCTTCGCGCTGTCGACGACTTGGGGTCGGTCTTATAGGACGAGGGGACGGCGAGCTACCCATTGCTCGTCGTCCGTAAACCCGTGCCTACGGTGACCGGAGATCGCTCTGCGATATTACAGAAAATACAAAAGACAAAGAAACTAATAAATGCCTAATTTCGAAAAAAGAATAACGTATCTTTAATTTAAAGTTTATTTGAACTTATAATTCCAAGTCAATCCAAAGATATAACTTTTCAAAGCAACCCGTTTTAAAAAAGAGCAATTTTAAGACCTATTATTATAAACATTGGTAACCTTGTTTTCTAATTAATCTTTTCTTTTATTTTATGCACCTGCAGCCATGTTTTCTCTTCACTACCCTTGGGTGACTGGTAGAGAATGCCTAAGGTATTAAGTCCGCCTTTGTACTTTTGTTTTGCATGAAGTTTTAATAAATAATTAATAGTAAAGTATAATTATGTCACTCAAATATCAATAGCGGTCGGTACACATAGCGGCACGAATCTTGAGCGCTCGGCTAAAGAGCAGGGATCGCTTTGCGCATCGTACAACATCAGCGAGCCAATCACTGTACAAGGATTGCACTCCCCGCCCCCGCATCTCTCTTCATACCACTAAAGAGACCCGATATTTCACTTCTGCGTGCTTCTGCGCAAGTAGAACTGTAGAAGTCAGCGCTCAAGATCCGTGCCGGTATCTGTAAAACATCTTAGCCTCCCCCGATAATGGGAAAGCTAAGATGCTGTTAATGCCCCAACTTCAAGCAGAAAGTCTGCTATATGTGGGGTCTTTAATTCATGTTTCGGTCACATTCCATGAACATGTATTAAATGCCTGCCATCATCTCACTATCTGTTACATTCCATTCCAACCCTTCACGCTCCACCCGAGAGTGGGAAAGTTATTTGTTGATTTCCGATCACAAAAAAAAAAAAACAAACAAATCAGGGAAACGCATAGCTACTTTTATAAACCAACAAATGCTCATGTTGGTTTATACATATACGTACCTTGAATAAAATACCGACTCTGTGAGTGCTCTGGGGCTCGAGCACCCATGAGAAATAAACAGTGGGTGCCGAGCACCCCTGAGAATAGACATCAAGAAATCGCCTTTTAGGTTACGTATAAATTATAAGTATAAAAAAATCAATGCCAATTTTCGTTGTAATTTTATAACTCAAGAACGGGCTCACCTATCCAAACCAAATGTTTAGGCTTTGTTCAGACTATTTTCTAGATGGTTTATGAGAAGTTTGGTGTAGGGTAGAGTAGGGTGCGATCAGTGTGCATTTCTCTTCTCACACTTCGCCACTTTTTCGAGTCTTCAAATGGCCATGAGCACCCATCCAAAAGCCATCGCCCCTGGGCGTAAATACATACCAATTCGTACCGTACGTAGCACACAACTACTAACCAATAAATCAATCAGCTCCAAGCGGCCTCTCGCAGCAATAACGCCCGTACTCTGCCGGTGTTAAATAGTACAAGCACCACATTACTTCCGACCGTTTTTAATACCTATCTTAATGTGATTTACGACACTATTCGGTGTAGGTTTTGGCCAACATCCAGGTTTATTTCCCTGTCACTTAGGAATACTATAAGGCTACCAAATCTACCTTGTAACAACTCGCTTATAATTATGTTACCGGGCAAACCCGATCTAAGAATTAACTAGTTTGGACTGAACAGTAGGCTTAGCCAAGTTCATAATCTACAATCGTTAAAACTAGTAGAAAACTAAAAATTTATGGGAATGACATCATAATTATCAACATTAAGTCACATGGTCAGAACAAGGAGGGGGAAGGCGTTACCGATTGTAGAATGAAATACGACACGAAACGGTCCTAACTTGGCTAGGCCTGCAGTTCTCCTTACACGCGCTCCTTGGGGTTATATTTCTTGGTGGCTATAAAAATATATAACCATGAAACCACCTAACCTGCTTCTAACCTAACCTGTCCGTGTCGGGGTGCCCTAAAATTCTAAGCTCGCTTCGCTCGCTCTTGGAATCATTTCGCGGGTTTGGCCAAGTTCATCGTAAAGTCGGGTTTGGCCGGCCACATATATAAGCTCAACAGTCAATCTTTTTTAGGTTTCCATACCTCAAAAGGAAAAACGGAACCCTTATAGGAACACATTGTTTTCCGTCCGACTGTCTGTCTGTCTGTCAAGACCCTTTATCTCGGGAACGCGTGAAGGTATCGAGTTGAAATTCAAACCATATATCCAGGTCTGCAGTCCCTTGAAACTGTGAAAAAATCAAAATTAAGAGTTAACGAAAAAAAACGATTGTGTCGCAAAAAACGTATGTATTCGAAACTCTCAAGAGAAGAAAATTCATTCAAAATTCATAGGGTAGGTACTTCTCGTTAACCTAGAACCCTGAAATTTGACATGAAGCAAGGTCTCATAACATAAGTATAAGAAAAATTCTGAAAACTGTAAATTTGTAGTTACGTCACAAAAAAAACTTATTTTGGGATTCGGAAAAATCATTGTAACTCAATTCGGGACTTGAATTATTTTCATAGGAAGTCTGTACGGAACTCTCTCGATAAGCTCGCGCTTTACCACTATCGTACCTGACGGTAGGTAAGCGGTGATGTGGTCGACGGTGATTTATTTATCTATTGCACACAATGTACATTATATATGAAGTTACAGACAAATTTTAATCAATACATGACCCTGTTAGAGCGTAGTAAATTAACATATAGAGAGAATTTTAATAGCTATAGCACAAATACGGTAACATCACATCAGGTATTTTGAATGACAGCTACCTTCTCAAGTAAAGTTTAAAGAAGAAAAACTTGAAATTGAAACCATTCTAATCGATTTCGGACAAGAAAAGTGATCCATTGGAGCTCCTTAGTAGTCCTGAGTTAAGCTACACGAATACTCACAAAAGCTTGCACTGACTGTACAGGGGCCCAAGTCTGCTATTTTTATAAATTTGTCATTCCAACACGATCCCATTGTCATTAAACTAAAAGTTCGTAATCTGCTAATTCATAATGATCGGTCATTGATCGGTCAATGGTCTTATGGTAGAATGACAATATCGAGCTTAATAAAAGCAATGATTACATAATGACGTTCTATAGTGGTAGGTCACAAATCAAAGGAACTGTCAAAATTTTAGCAGATATTCATTTGTCCTTATATACGAGAATAACATTCTATGCAATTTCTTTCAATGGAGTGTTAGTGGTTGACTATTGGAAAGTCATAATGACGCCATTATATTAGTAGATTACCAAACTTGTCAAAATCAACAATTATGTAATACAACAATACACTGTGCACTAGCTTCTGACGTTTTATAAGTGCCCATGTAGGCCTATGTGAAATAAAAACTTTTAACTTTGACTTTGACTTTGAATATTGTAGACAATATTGTAATAGCAGACTTGAGGCCCTGGTCTACTCAAATCTGTGTGATCCTTTCCTCAAAAGGCGATCTCAGACACTAATCTGCATTGCTCTCATATGATTTGTCCATTACATGTTCGCTGTATGGACTTTAAAAGAGACAATTGGGCATCTGAGTTTATTTCGGTGTTTCTTCTCAGAGTAGTCAGCTGGGATACACCGGCATCATCTAGTTTAAATTGACGAAAAAAATGACGTGTAATTTATAACCTATTTGTAAAATAAATATCATTTATCATGTGTTTCACTAATGATGGTCAATCGGGACCAATTGACTAACTCCCGATTTCTGATTTAACTATTTGATGTTGAATATTTCTTAAACTCTACTGTAGCATGAAACCCTGTCAAAATTTGGTGTTATAGTATGGTTTGAGACCTTCTATTCAATTCAGAAACCCGCCCCAACTCATAAACTAGTTTTCTACCTTCTAAAGAACTTGAAATCTCAGAAAATACTTAGTCTAACATAACAGTCACCCTACAAGGGAGGCGGGAAGCTAAGTGGCTCTTTACCCTCTCCCATTACGGCCATCTCATCTACACGTTGGTATTCCACGCGTGACCTTGGCGCCGCTGTGCCCCACACAGACGGGCCCACATTGTGTGCGTAGATTTTTATTGCTTCCACTGTCATGACGAGAGCTCCGCATTGTTGACGTGCCACCTGTTCGCGAGCGACGACCCTCATACTAAGGGTGGCTTCACAAGGTGGGAATATATTATTCCCGCCTAATAGTCTAATTTATCAGATAAAGATGTGAAGTATACTGACGATTAAACTGTACCCAAAAACTCTATCCTATTATAAACGAATCCCCACAAAACCGTTGCAATAGTTTGACTATGGGCCAAGAGAATTTTGTTGTCTATCAACCGTTTTCTCCCACACTCGTTGTCTATCTCCCGTTTTCTCCCACACTCGTTGTCTATCTCCCGTTTTCTCCCACACTCATTGTCTATCACCCGTTTTCTCCCACACTCGTTGTCTATCACCCGTTTTCTCCCACACTCGTTATCTATCACCCGTTTTCTTCTCAATTCGGCTCACACGCGATTTCTGATTTGTGCATTTCAAATCGAGTATTTCTCAAACTCTATTTTGAAAAACTGTCAAAGGCATTCAGAAAGCCGCCCTCAGCCTCAATAAAATTGATAGTTATACTTAGCTTATCAGCGTTCTCGTATCGAAATTATTTTTCCGATGTCGATGATATCGTTGCTAAGACATACATAGTTTTATCTGTAGTAACAGCTTAGCAATATTTATGAGTCTTATGACCTTTCGACCGTGATTTTTGCATTATCTTGACCACTGCAGCGATTTTATTCAAGAAAACCAATTTAATAGTGGAGAATAGTTATTATTATAGTCCACAGCAGCTTCGCTTTTCGCAATGTTTTCTTATCTATTTACATTAAGTCTAAATTCTGAAGCATGTTTAGTCAACTGCAAAAATGCTACATTATTTATGCGATGTGCGCAGTCTTTCGAACTCAGAATGTATTTATTTATTTAGGTTCACCCACAGCACATATTATTAATACATACATGCACACACCAAATCTTTCTTTTCAGAAAATATTCTAATACGGGTAAACACAACATTTACAACACAGATGCAAAACAAAACACGTTTTTCGTTACGAGACAAAAAAAAACAAAACAGAGTAAACAAGATGCAAATGTAAGTAAAAACGGAATTTTATGATGAAGAACCCTATAGTCAAAGTCAAATAATTTATAACAAAGGTAATTACTGACCGCATTTCGAACTAGCGGTGAGCGTTTCAACGACGAACAGTTTTCAAAGACCGTTTTTTGTTCTGCAACGTAACAACCGTTTTCCATCCTGCGACCAAACAGTCTTCGTTGCACAAACAAGTCTTCGAATTAATGTATGCGAATTGGTATCTTACTTTTAAGAAAATAAGGTCGAGAATCTATTGCTTCAACTATCACACTCGTCGCGTCGTCGTTTCAAAACCAGTTATTGCAATGAAAATTGAACTTTATGTCTATAATCATAAAATTCAATTTTCATTGCAATAACTGGTTTTGAAACAACGACGCGACGAGTACAGATTTTATTACCGTCCTCAAACTAGTTGCGACAACGAACGTTTTCTGCAAATACTTCACTCAACGATAGTTTCGTCTTCAAACCAGTTGCGACGACGACCGTTTTCTGCAACTGTTTTCGTCGTCGCCAAAACGGTTACGTCTCGTCCGTCTAAAATTCGACAACGACCCACCACTATTTTGAACCGCAGACTGACTTGAGAAACCACAAATCAAAACCAAATTAGTGCAAAATGCCATCTAAGTCATCTTAATATTAAAATAAACTAGAAGATGACTAATACAAGATGACCTGAACAAGTGACATAAGTGCACAAATGTAAATTTCAGACACAACGCTACGCTAATGCAATTATTTTGTCAATAAAGCAAATTTTTTTAAATCTAGTTTTAACCACTCCCTTGTATAGGCAATTCAGCATTTTTCACTCGCCTGTCGTCAACATCGAGCATTTCAAAGTTTGTTACTTCATCTAACGCAATCCAACGCGATGTTTGACGAAAAGGCAACGCGAAAAAAGACAGATAACGACTGAAAACTCTGTAAGCATTCGGTAATTCCGTAATTTACTCGAATATCCACTATATCCCTGTATCGAATATATACTTCTGACTTTGTTCATTCTTCCTTTCATATACAGTCCATACTTCTGTGGAATGCGCTTCCTCTTGACATCAGGACGGCCACCAGTCAATATGCATTTAAGCGGAAGTTGCGGCTTCATTTTCTACGTAAATAGTGGAGTAGTCTCAAAAATCCTTTCATTTTTCCTTATATAAATAATATATATAGAGAATGCCTAAGTCATTAAGTCCGCCTTTGTACCTTTATGTTGCATGAAGTTTTAATAAATAAATAAATAAATAAATAATATTTTACAAAACTTGTTCCAGGAAATACGTCTTTTTTTTTCAACCCTTAAAAGTTTTTGAAAAAAAAAATTGTCGTCATTCAGAATCTTGATTAGATTTGCAAGGTTTCTATTGTTATACTTTTTTTAATTTTTGAGTAAATTATGAAGTGTCAAATTTCATGCAAAATAGCAGATTTTCAGAGGACTGGATTAGTTTTACACAAAATAAATTGATTTCAAAAGAAGCCTAGACCTATCTACAACCTATCCACAAGATACTGTGTTTCCAAAATATTTTATGAAAAATGTGTTATAACGTTATAATCGCGTAAGAGCGGTTGTATGAAAAACAGTGAAAATGTATATCGAGTTGCATCCCCTTAAGGCCCATAAGTAACAACGTATAAAACAAAATCTAATTCGTCAAGTAAACCGAAACCTCCGATATCAGACCGCTAAACGTATGGTGATACGCCCCTGACACATGGTGGATATCACACCCAAACGCACCAAAGTTTTTAAGAACACTATCAATGTGCGTAGCGCTAAGATGTGAAATTCCATGTCGCAGTCTGTGCTTTCTAACAACTTCGGGTTTTTAAGTAAACAGCACGCTTGCCTACAAGCAACCTATTCAAGGTTGCTTGTAGGCAAGCGTGCTCCATTGTCGACCACATCATCCGTTACTACCAGCCCCCCTAGCCAAGTTACAACCGTTTCGTTTCGATTCTCTTTTCGTTGGTCGCCTCGAGTCGGCCACGCCTCCTATTCCTTTGTTCTGACCATGTGACTGAGCGTTAAGATGACGTCAGAACAAAGGAATCGAAGGCGAAGCCTACTCGAGGCGATCGACGAAAAGAGAATCGAAGCAAAACGGTTGTAACTTGGCTAGGCGGGCAGGTGAGATAGTGATCAAACGCGAGGCCTGTCATTAATAAAAAAAAGGATATTACTGGTAAGATGATCAAACCAGCTAAATCTATTATATATTATATTCTTTTTTTATTATGGATTTTCTTATGAACTTAATTTACAGCAAAACTTATTTGCTTGTCAATGAATATTGATCGATTAAACCTCTTTTTAACGACTTGATGGTCGATTGTCCTGTGAACTCAATTTGATTCTATAAAAATAAAAATAAACAGATATTAAAATATTAAACAAAATCGTCCATGCATGTGTGACGCTACCCTTACGAACGGCATTCTCTTCCGTACTACTAGGCAAGTCCGCACTTAGTATTCTGGCAATAGAATAGGGGCGTGTTTTGGGCTTGGCAAAACGTGACGTAGAACTTTGACCCAATCTTTCTTAAGAATATAAAAGTATTATTAAGAAGAACTGACATTCTGACCATCGGACTACTAAATAGCATTTTTTTTTATAATTTTATGCTTTTTTAAACAAAAGTTGTCTCAAAAATGCGTAAGTTTTTTGACATATATAGGTACATCGTGTTATTTTTTTGTTTTTGGCTTGGCGCGGCACTTAGCCAGTATTCATTTTAAAAAGATTAGTTTTTGATACAATATTCAGTTACTTTATTCTCCCGCATTCTAATATTTTTGCAGTATATATTTTACAGCAAATGTATCGAGTCAGCCTTCTCGATTCGCTTCGCTGAAGTAGTCAATAATGCAATAAAATTCTCAGTTCAATTTTAGCGAGAACGCGCATGTTTCAATCAATCCACATATTTTCAAGTTGTAGTCCAGCCGAGATACAAAACTACACCAATTTGAAATTACAATATCCAGTAGAAATCAATTTGCGAATAAAATCAAAACAGCCATTGAACTTCACTCGGAAAACTCCCGCCAAAAACTCCTCATGTCAAGTGTTATTGATGATGTCCGGCTGTTATTGATGATGGCCGGCTTCGATTTATAAATCGTGTTGACAGTAATATTAAATATGGACTTTAGCACCTGAAATACTTATAAAAATGTCAATATTCCTGCAAATCGAACATAAAACTCCTTCTAAAATAGCGGTATTCTTGTTCTTTGGTTAAGTACATTTTTAACGACTGATCTCAAACCACTTTGCATATAGTTAAAAAGCTTAGATTTTATTTCCCATGTATAAGCCGAGGATCGTATGTAAAGGCACGTGTATTCAACAATTTATGGTAATATGTATTCCAAATTGCTCTTTTATGGCTGCCCTTTTCATATGAATATAAAGAAAATAAAAAAAGTTCCTGAAAGCTGTATAGATTTCTTGGAATTATAAGGACTATGAATATTTAGTTTAACTGGCTGTGACCCGCTACTTCGTCCGTGTAAAAGTTCTCCGACCCGTTTTACCCTTTTTACGGGATTCTGTACATCCCTTAAAAAAGGTGAAGACTTCTCAAAGGGGATCCCTTCACCATAGAAAAGATACGACCCGAAATACCGTTTCTTTTTTTTTCATCTTACCCCAGTCTATCACTAAATGAAATGGTCCACGAAAATAACTATTTATCTATTATGAAGGTACTAAAATAAACTTATTAATATCCCTAAATAAAAGGATCTAAATATAATAATAAATAAAAAAGTAATGACGTTATAAGAGTCATTTCCGAATTAAAACATCTTAGGTCATAAAAACTGCACTACATGCACTCACGCTGCATTTTTGAGATGTTGAGATTAGTAGATTCATATCTACAAAGATTCAAAGCATTTATTTCAAATAAACCATTTACAGGCACTTTTGAATTGTCAAGAAGTCAGTCAGAAAAATGACGCTAAATTGCACATTCCAAAGCTTAGATCTCTATAGAGGAGAATGTGCAAGAAACTCTATGGACACTCTTTTCAACCATGTTATGTATGTATTACAAATATCTCGGTTATTCGATTAGGGATTGTGTGAGAACAGTACAATAACTATTTATTTAATTGTGTGATAGCATCAGATTAGCAATATATAGATTATTCTAGTAATGCTCACAATAGCGAGGAGTCATGAAAAGTGATGTTAATTCGGTTTTAAAACTGGCTAGTAACAAACTAATAAAAAACATTAAAAACATCATAGAGACATACTTACATATTTAAAATAAGAACATAACCGCATTGTCTTCATTCTTAAAAACAAAACAAGAAAAAGGCACGCATGCTAATGGAGTGAGGAATAAATTATGCAAACGTAAGTCTAACATATCTAGCAAGTTATTCATCTGTGGTAGGTACGCTTGCGAGAAAATATGAATCGACTTTAACGCGTATCTATCTACATATTTATATCTGTGTAACCGATTCGCCTTCTTATTTATGCATTAGGTAAATGGATTTTATGTGAATTGGAATATAATTTGGTGGGTAGGTTACCGATGGGTAAATATTTTGTTTTGAGTATTTGCTTGAAAATAAAATTGGCGACTGGCCAGAGCCTTGTTAATAAACCTTTTTATTATTATTTTTATACTATGGTTTGTTTTTTTTATACTTTTTTCACTCACAGTTCTATGTCTGTCAATCTATAATTTTAGTGTTTTAATAGTTTGCATTAAATATAACTTCTAAATAGCCACCATCGATATTTCCATTTCATAATTAGTTATACAGTCCACACGGTCACCAACATTTTTGGTCCTTCGAGCCGGATCTGACCAGCGACCTATTACCTATTATTGTCTAGCACTTACCCTGATTACTTTGCGGTTGGTGCAGCATATTTTTCTTCTCCAAAATTTTTAATCTCTGTAGTCAATCATAGTGTATTTAGTCTGCTTTGCATCTTTAAAAAATAACTAAATAATATTGTAGTGGCTTTTTCGTACTGACTAAAACCACACCTGTATCCTTCAATTACCTTTTGCGTTCTAGGACTACGGGTTTCCCTTTCAGAAATTCTCCGCGGTCCTAGCTAGCGAGCATCGGTCCTGTTGGGCCCCTACGGTTTGCTGACATCTCTTTGGGGAGCGCGAGGATCACTACGCGCTGTCGACGACTGGGCTCGGTCCGGTTAGTTACCGAACAGCCGGACGGCGAGCTACCCAGTGCTCAACGTCCGCAAGCCCGCGTCTACCGTTGCTGGTAGTCGGGGTCGAAATTACGGCGGCTAGTGCGTGAGGATCTTCGTTCCCTCACGCGTGCAGCCTCCTCCTTCGCTAGCATTACTGCTTCGCAGAAGGAGGCGACTGCCTGCCATTCCTCCTCGCTCCGGACCATAGCCTGAACCAGGGCCCGACGCGAAAGATCGCTGCCGCCAATTGCCTCCACGAGGACACGGCGGTGCGCCGCCCAAGCGGGGCACACCTCCACCGTATGCTCCACCGTGTCCTCTGGGTGGTCCGCACAATGTTAACACCCGGGCGTTGCTTCCGCCAGAATCCGATGCAGGAACCTCCCGAACTAGCCATGCCCGGTGAGGACCTGCGTCATGCGGAAGGTGAGGACGCCGTGTTGTCGCTCCAGCCACTCCTCAAAGAGGGGACTTACCGCCATAATTGTAGCGTGCCCAGTGGCTTTTTCGCCCTAAAAGAACTAAAACTTAACCTCACAATAATTCTAACTCGCACAATCAGAGTTCAAGAACGTTTTTTTTTTTTTTACAGAAATTACAAAACACAAAGAAACCAATAAATACCTAATTTCGAAAACAGAATAACGTACCTTTAATATAAAGTTTATTTGAACTTATAATTCCAAGTCAATCCAAAGATATAGCACTTCAAAGCAACTCTTTGTAAAAAATACGACAATTTCATAGGTTTTTTTTTATTATTGGTTATTTATTATGCAACTGTTTGACAACAATCATCATTGGGCATTTACCCAGACCAGACACACCACCCGTGTAATAGTCAAATCATACGAGAATCAAGCAGATAAGTATTTTAAATGGTCTTTTGAAGAAAGAACCACGCAGATTCCAGAGAACCTATCCAATTTGTACAAGTAGGTAATTGTCTATATTCATATAGCTCAACTCAAGACTACTAAAGAGCTCAAAGACTTGACGAACAATACCAAAGAAAGAATATTTAGGTGGGGCGCATCTTTCTGCTCTTGTCTCTTGTTATTCGGCGCGACACGTTTTTTTCTTACATTATGTCCTATCATCACCCATCACGCTATCACTCCCTTTATATCACTCCTCACATAGTCCGTCCATCTTTTCTTTGGCCTCCCTCTCCCTCTCCATCGCACGTTTTACTCATAAGTTTCTGAAGGGAAAAATTAATCCCCAAAATTCCCATTATAAAAATCCTACATTATATAGATACTTAGCCACCTATTTTCAGTTAACTGTATTGAACTCTGATCTTTCGTAATGAGCAGTTTTCCATAAGATCGATTCATAAGATCAGATGTCTGTCGGTGGATTTATCTAAAGGCTATCAACCGCTGACCTTAAATAAATTGGAATTGTTCAATCATTTGCGGTTTGAATCTTACTCTTTTATTAATCCATTCTTTTAATGAATCAAACCACATCGTTAACCGAGTTATAGGTTATTTTAGAATCCTGCAAGACAATGAGTACTTCTGTTGCATCATATAAAGCAGATGATACGTTCGGGCAGCATCTGATTCTGGAAATGATTTCTCGCGGTCTGGGGCGGAGCGGGCAGGCTTATCACTTTTACTGATTACAACCACACCGATCCTAATTTAAGTCGTCGACGACGGCGCGTACTGTTTCACGCTCGCCTCAAGGAGATGTCAGCAAACCGTAGGGGCCCAGTAGGGTCGAAGCCTACTGGGGCCACGTGTAGTGTGAAAGTGATACCCGGGACCCTGGGACGAAGGCAAAGAGGGAACAGGAGTGGGTTTTTAGTCAGTAAAAGTCTGACACTATTTCTCGCCCCGCCCAAGAGCGGGATTTGTCATTAGATGATTTTTTCACCTAAAAAAAACCTATGTTCCTTCTTTGCCTTGCATTACAGGACTACGGGTAACCTATTCAGAAGCCGACTCATGGCCCTAGTAGACTCCGGTCCTGCTGGGCCCCTACTGTTTTACTGCCATCTATTTGAGGCGCGCCTGGAACACTACTCGCCATCGACGACTAGATCATACCTTCGTGCTGCAAGAAGTGCGGGAACATTTGAAAGAGTAACCATAGTCCTAGAACGTAAAAAGCAACTGAAAGACACATGTGGGATTTAGTCAGTAAAAGTCTAACACACCCTCTCGTTCATCCTAGAGAGGGAGAAACCATTGGATGATATCCGACCTCAAAAAAATAGTAGGTCATACCGAAGTAGGTATTATATTTATGTCCATGATTTCTTTTCGAATTTTTATCGTGAGTGCATCTACAAAAACGTAGGTCGACCTCTATTTTGCGTAAATAGGTACTAATCTCGTAAAAGCACAAACATTTATTTCTTTATTATTTATTTATCTAATCTGCATGCAACATAAAGTACAAAGGCGGACTTAATGCCTTAGGCATTCTCTACCAGTCAACCTAGGGTGGTGAAGAGATAATATGGTAGATGCAAAAAAATATATATAAAAAAGAACAAGAGTAAAAAGTATAGATATAGTTAAAATACATATATATATACATTGTTATATTCCTTATCAAAAGATACCCAAAACCTTTAATGCAAGTAATAAAAATGCACATTAGAACATAAGAATTAGTGCCATTCAACGTGGCAATGCTGCCAGTCTTTTGGGCACTTTTCCGGATGACAGCGATATGGAGGAGTACTTCGACGCCTGAGTGTACTTTGTGTTTTTATATTATATTTATGTACATTTAAATTTTTTATAGAAGATTTGACAAAAAATAAAGTGACATAAGAACAAAATAGCCAATATATCACCATGACCAAGGTTCTCCGTAAATATTAAGGTTCAAGATTCAAGAACCTTAAAAAACCTTGTTTGGATTAACTTCAAGGATTGCCAAAAAAACAGGCTTTACAAAAAATCTGCTCGTCGTCGAGACATCCGGAAACATCCTTTAGAACTTGATCAATAACATCTTTGAGTCAATGAAACAACTTTTATTACTCGTATGTTACGTAAACATTTTATTGATGATAAATATCAAATGTGATTTATACTTTGTAATCCTTTAAATTCGAAAAAAATCCTACTTACATGCCTATTGCAGGATAGCTACTTGTTTTGTGGTTTTTTTTTCGGTGGGAAAATCATCCATTGACATCCCCCACGCTTGGGCGGGGCGAGAGGGTGTGTCAGACTTTTACTGACTAAAAGCCCACTCCAGCCCCCCTAACCAAGTTACGATCGTTTCGTTTGCCTCGAACGCCTCAAGTAGGCCACGCCTCCGATTCCTTTGTTCTGACCATGTGACTGAGCGTTGAGAGGACGTCAACGTCAACTTGGCTAGGGGGGCTGTTCCTTCGTAACTTTTCATACCAGGACCGAGTCTTCGTTTCAGAAGCAGACCCTTGGACCCAGTAGGCTTCGACCCTGCTGGACCCCTACGGTTTGCTGGCATCTTGAGGCGCGCGTGGAACAATACGTGCCGTCGATGACTTGGGCTCGGTCCGAACGGTTACCGGACGATCGGACGGCGAGCTACCCATTGCTCGCCGTTTTTGGGGTGGAAATCCTCATGAATGTCCTCCACTCGGGGACGGTTGAAGGAGTCTTACAGACACTAACTAAAACCACCCCAGTATTCCCACATGCACTTGTCTCGGGGGCTGCAGGTGTAGTTTGACTTCCGCTGCCCCGGACTAATGGTGACCCGATCCCGTGGGTCTAGTCCCGTATAGGATAGTGGCTTTCCTATACGACTATGAGAGATGCGCGTGGAACACTACCCGCCGTCACCTCAGGTCCAGATTTCCGGGCCGACAGACGTCCTTTAATCCGTTGACCCTGGAGGAATAGTATAGATACTATCTCTTCACTTCGTTTACCATAATCAGCCTTATAATGTTCCCACTGCTGGGACTCAGGTCTCTTGTGTAGGAGAGGCAATGGGCGTTAATCCACGCAGACCCAGTGCAGCTTGGTAGATGTATCTACGCAGTACGGTGGTGTACGCCAGGTATTTAAACAAAACCTTGTATCTCGTCTTCAACGAACGGTACCTTTTGCCAGCATTTTTAATGTAAATAACAGTTCCAAAAGGAGTTCATAAAGGTACTATATGATAACAATGGAGTGTTAAAAAATTGCGTCAAATTTTTGCCTTTAATTTATGACTTTATTAGCATCTGCCAGCGGTTACACCCGCGTAGAAGTAGGTTTCTCCAACAAACTTCCACCCTCCATTTTAGGGGAGTGGGGGGTTAGAAAGAGACAAAAAGTAGCCTATGTCACTCTCCATCCCTTCAACTATCTCCACTTAAAAAATCACGTCAATACGTCGCTCCGTTTTGCCGTGAAAGACGGACAAACAAACAGACACACACACTTTCACATTTATAATAATAGTATGGATTCTATTTAAAAAAAAATAAGAAAAATATTACTACCACAGTGTTGTCTTTTTTAACCCAAAGGTTGACTGGTAGAGAATGCCTTGTTACATTAAGTCCGCCTATGTACCACTACTGTACATGAAGTTTAAATAAATAAATGAGAGAAGGAATATTAATTAAATTGAGCTGAGGCAAAGGATGAGTGTATGTTTGTACGTTTGTCACTCTAGACATCAAACGCACGCTCGTTTGATGATACTTACGTCAATCAATTTGCCTTAATTTTTGTATGTTGCATCACGTTAATAAAGTAGATCATCCTTAGGGCAACGAGCACGTCTGTAAGAGTGACCGTGGCCCTTAAACGCAAGGGATAACTGAAGGATCACAGGAGGGCTTTAGTCAGTAAAAGTCAGAGACTCCCCTCTCGCTCCACCCAGTGCAGGAGGAATTGTTTTGATGGTTAATCACCTTAAAACCAATGACAAACTAAATATAACTTCGCACATAATGAACAAAAACAGAAGTGTGTATAATATAATATTTATAATACACAAAAAATCATATAAACATCCAAGTATTTACTCCCCCATTGAATGTCCGAAATGTATGCTTAAATAATTATACCTACATGTCGCAGCTATTTACAATTTCACAACTTTATCTACTACGTATGTCCACAAAAAGTGTGAATTAATGGATGTATATAAATAAATATTTAATGATGTACTCGTACCTAATTGTGAGCCAAAACGTGCTTTTAAACGTATATTAAAGAAATGTCAATATGACTGTTCTGAAGTCTTAGAGTTTTATAATTAAATTAAATTATAAGTTTTATGGTATATACATATATTTAGGGCGTGAGTCTTATCACATTTATCAATAACGTAAATAATTTTATATTGTGTTAGGTTAGCTCATTTTTAAAGAGGGTACTTATCTTCTTTGTTTTAAAATATTTTCTAAATATCATCCATTTTATCTTTCAGTTGAAAAAAATATACCTACTTAAAAATAGACAAGAATTTTGTAAGTATAGTGAGTCATTACCTTGCAATTTACATAAAATTCAATGTTAAAGTAAACATAGACACACCTTTAAGCTATTAAAGAAACAATAATAAAAAACGTACTCATCCAAAAAAATACACAATGAAGTGATAGAAAAACGCGTTTAAATTTACCTCTATTCGGACAATAACGCTGTAATAACAAACGTAATTGGAAAAAAACTGCACAAAAAGTGTGTGGCCTACCATGAACTCGCGTTTGAATTTAGAATTCATAACCGCAGCTGGAGTAGAACGGAGCATTTATATTTGTGCGGAAAATCAATATGTCACCCCGTTAACTCAGTTATTAGTTTCCTAACTTGAAGAGGTACTAACTTTCCATTTCCTAATACAGACGTGTATTCCTGATAATCTGGGCAAGAATGAAATGAAAAAATGATGAATGATGAATCAATGATTGCATCTGTGCCTACCATCAGGTGGGATCGCAGTCAGTGTGAAAATGAAACCCGGGGCCCTGGGACGAAGGCAAAGAAGGAACAGGAGTGGGTTTTTAGTAAGTAAAAGTCTGACACTATCTCGCGCTCCGCCCAAGAGCGAGATTTGTCATTAGATGATTTTCTCACTTTAAAAAAAGTTAAGCACTGGTTTAAAGAATAGATTGAGAAGATGTATGTCCAGGATATTGGTAGCATCGGCTCTACTGGGCCCATGCAAGACGTTTATTGTCTAAAACCCACCTGGTATCTCTTTCAGAAATTACCCGAGGGCCTAAAGCCAGATCACGGTACAAGTCAATAGGTAGATTCTATGTTTAAGTTATTCCAAGAATTCTGCATTACACTGCAACATAAACTATATGCTTTCAAGTTGTAGTTATCAAAGTGTCATAATCATACCCTCATGACGAGGTGGCACTCGTAGAACACATTTCACTGTTTTATGATAAGTATAATCCATTAGGTACTAAGTTATAAACTTGAGATGGTTGTCTTAAAGTCAAGATGTGTCCATTTCCATGTTGGTTTAAGTATGTTTTTAAGTCATACAAAGTTTTTAGCTTCCCAACCAAGATAAATGTAGAGTTTGGTTTTGGCTCTATTTAGAGTTAGTGTGTCGTCCACTCCAATTTATGTCGCAATTATTATAAATGTTGAGTTTTGTTTTGGCTCTATTTAGAGTAAGTGTGTCGTCCACTCCAATTTGTGTCGCAATTATTATAAATGTTGAGTTTTGTTTTGGCTCTATTTAGAGTTAGTGTGTCGTCCAGTCCAATTTGTGTTCGCAATATTATAAATGCAGAGTTTGGTTTTGGCTCTATTTAGAGGTGTGTCGTCTAGTCCAATTTGTGTTCGCAATATTATAAACATAGAATTTTGTTTTGGCACTATTTAGAGGTGTGTCGTCCAGTCCAATTTGTGTTCGCAATATTATAAATGTAGAATTTTGTTTTAGCTCTATTTAGAGGTGTGTCGTCCAGTCCAATTTGTGTTCGCAATATTATAAATGCAGAGTTTGGGTTTGGCTCTATTTAGAGGAGTGTCGTCCAGTCCAATTTTTGTTCGCAATATTATAAACATAGAATTTTATTTTGGCTCTATTTAGAGGTGTGTCGTCCAGTCCAATTTTTGTTCGCAATATTATAAATGTAGAATTTGGTTTTGGCTCTATTTAGAGGTGTGTCGTCTAGTCTAATTTGTGTTCGCAATATTATAAATGTAGAATTTGGTTTTGGCTCTATTTAGAGGTGTGTCGTCCAGTCTAATTTTAGTTCGCATTATTATAAATGTAGAATTTTGTTTTGGCTCTAATTAGAGGTGCGTCGTCCAGTCCAATTTTTGTTCGCAATATTATAAATGTAGAATTTGGTTTTGGCTCTATTTAGAGGTGTGTCGTCCAGTCCAATTTGTGTTCGCAATATTATATATGTATAGTTTTTGCCAGCGGCTTCGCCCGCGTGAATGTGTTTTTTTTCCATACAAACTTTGGACCCCCGTCATCATTATCATTTCATCGAAAAGACGTCCACTGCTGGACATAGGCCTCCCCTGAGTGTCGCCACAATGAACGGTCCTGTGCGTCTCGCATCTATCGGATTCCCGCGAACCTCAACAGGTCGTCGGTCCACCTTGTAGAAGGCCTTCCAACGCTGCGCCTTCCGGTGAGCAGTCGCCATTCCAAAACCTTCCGGCCCCAACAACCATCTGTTCTGTGACACCCTGCCCACTGCCACTTAAGTTTCGCGGTTTATCGGTGTATACTTAATACATGCATATTAGCATAGTTTAAAGCATTCCCGCGAACCTCAACAGGTCGTCGGTCCACCTTGTAGAAGGCCTTCCAACGCTGCGCCTTCCGGTGAGCAGTCGCCATTCCAAAACCTTCCGGCCCCAACAACCATCTGTTCTGTGACACCCTGCCCACTGCCACTTAAGTTTCGCGGTTTATCGGTGTATACTTAATACATGCATATTAGCATAGTTTAAAGCATATCCAGCCTTATAAGCCCCAACTG
Source organism: Mythimna pallens (assembly GCA_961205895.1). Taxonomy (NCBI): domain Eukaryota; kingdom Metazoa; phylum Arthropoda; class Insecta; order Lepidoptera; family Noctuidae; genus Mythimna; species Mythimna pallens. The sequence continues at coordinate 7,363,283 of OY540831.1, read as the reverse complement.
TCTGGACGCAGGCCTCTTCTCTAGGAGGAGGAAGTGGTAGCCTAGTGGTAACAGTAACAGCAAACCTTTGTGTAAATAATTTCATCACCTCTGCTCTCAAAACGGTGAAGGAAAACATCGAGAGGTAACCGGCATGTCCTAGAACCAAAAATTCGAAGCCATGTGACATCCACCAATCCGAAATTACGGCCCATACATATTATAGTAGAGAAAGCCAAGAATTTCAAATTTTTCCTAAACACCTGAACGAAGCAAACCAGGGGCCCAAGTCTGCTATTTTTATAAATTCGTCATTCCAACACGATTCCATTGTCATTCTGCAAAAACTTCGTAATCTGCTAATTCATAATGATCTATCATTAATCGGTCAATGGTCTCATAATAGAGTTGTGGTAGAATGACAATATCGAACTTATTAAAAGCAATGACTGCACAATGACGTTCTAATGGTAGGTCACTGATCAAAGGAACTGTCAAAATTTTAGTAGATAACCGCAAACGTCAGACATTCTTTTGTCAATATGTACGAGAGATTACCATTTTATGCCACTTCTTTCAATGGAGTGTCAGTGATTGACCATTGGTAAGTCATAATGACGCTATCATATTAGTAGTTGTAGACTTTGACAAGTCTACATCTGTCAACAATTACGAAACCAATGATAGACCATTCTGATACTATTGTAATAGCAGACTTGAGGCCCTGAAAAGCTTTGAAACAACAATTTGCTACAAACAAAGAGTTATAGCCATTGGCTACAAACTATGTATTAGCAATATCAACGAAATTCAAACCGTTACGTACTAAAAATTTAACGACTTTGTAGTATAAATGTCACATTTTACGGTTCACGTTCGAAAACGTTGTTTAAACTGAACAGCTGCGGTTATGAACGACTTATTAAACGTGCCCCAGCTCCGTGTCACTGTGTTTGATTTGTAGTCCAGTCAGTAGCAAATAGTTTGTGTAATTAAACGCCACTCAAATGTGGAAGCTGAACAAGTTCATTTAAAATAGCTTACTTTTAAAACTGATGTCAATTCTGAACAAACTGAGGTTAGGTTGAGACTTTATCTCAAAGAGAGGTACTCGTGTAGAGGATAGTTGTAAAAAATGAATCATTGAGATTGTCAACCACATCGATGTGGTTGACGATGGAACATGCTTTTGTTTCTTATGGATAGGCACACGTTTGACCACTATCTCACCTGAATAAAGCGATGATGTGATTAAGGATGAAACACGCTTGCCTAGAAGTAACCTATTCACTTTTGACTTAGAGAGCTCAGGTTGTAGCGGAAAAACACAGAAGATAAAATGGCAGACAATGAAGAAATTGACGGTGTAGGAGTTAGTAGAATAAAAAAAGTTTTTGATATTATTTTCCATTTTACTATGGACTGGCGACCGAAGCTCACATTATTTGGCGTTATCCCAAACGCAACACATTGTAAGAATACGGTACTAACTGTACTAGATATTGTTTAACCATAAGAAACTGATGCCAATTTGGCACGTACACTGCTGCTTGCTACTGCAAAAATTCGGCCAAGTGCGAGTCGGGCTCGCGCATAAATGTTTCCCTATCGTCCGTAGCAAAAAACGGCCAAAAAAAAATAATCACGTTTGTTATATGGGATCCCCATTTGCGAAAATTTTAACGGTCTAGCTATCACAGTTCCTCATGAACCATAATAACTAGACAGTCTCATATAGCCTGGTTACAGACAGACGGACATTGGAGTGTTTTAGCGTTCTTTCTTTTTGAGGTACGGAACCCTAAAAAAGGATTAAAAACCGTCTTCACTTCATAAAATCGACTGAAGATTGAGAATGTTAGACTTTATTTTGCTAATAACGCTTTAAAAACATGGCAGGCTAGATATCGATCGAGAGTGTAAAAGTAGCAAAACGTTGTTACTAATTTGTGTCTATTAGAGTCATGCATCAGCCATCGTTAACCGCAAATATCGATCGAAGTATGCATAAAGACATTCAAGAGTTACTTTGAAGATTATGGAGGTTTTATGTGAAAATGGGGGCTGCAAACTGTACTATTTAACTACTTACTCTTATACTATACATATATATGTATATCTCTTATACTATACGTATACCTGTATCTTAAGAGACAGTTGACGGCCAAAAGGCTAAGTAATATAAGAACTTAGCCTTTTGGCCGTCAACTGTCTCTTAAGATACAGGTATACCCTAGTTTAAGAGACAGGGAAACGTATATTGTCAACAGATGTACCATGTACTTCATATTGCTCTATCATATAACATAGTTCATAAACTTGTAAACTATCTTGCTGTTACTAGTTTAAGTTCTTTTTCGCACCATCTGTACCTTCTTGAACAATAAATAATTATATACTTATATATATATATACCGGAGTTTACCTATAAGTGATTGTTACACCATTGTACTTTATTTGCTGCATGTTACCTTTAGCATATACCAGTGTAAACAATTGTTGGAACACCTCTCTATTCTTCTTCTCGAATCGATGGTTTTTTTTTTTCCATAAAGTTTTTGGGCCCAGTAGGTTGCCACGTTTATAGCGGCGTCAGTAACGTTTTTTAGGTCCTCCAGAGTGCTTAAGTAGGGACATTGCGGGCATTCTAAAGATACAATTCCGAGATGGACTGCAGACCGCAAACTACAAGCGACACTACTTGTTTCTATTGAATCTCTTGAAAATGATTCCGAGTGCGGCGACACTTCGGCCTGCAGACGCGGCGCGCAGCCTGCGACCGCAGACTGCAGCACGAGTGGTGTCGCGAACCGCAGACTTCACACGTACAAAAATGTCAACTTTTTCGGAAGATGATGAAAGAAATTAATTAACTTCATTGCTGGTCATCCACACAAGTCGTCATCATCTTCCTCTTCTAACAAAAGTAAAGTATTGATAGCATTGTTGGATATTCAGTCTCGCACGAAGGTACTGGAGTGATTGAAGCATGGTTATATGCATAGTGCAGCCGCGACATGTCGCCACGCTTGGAATAGAAGCAACTGCGAGCGCAGGCAGTACTGCGGACAACCGCAACCGCTAGCCGCAGCAGTGTCGCCTGCGGTTGCAATCTACAGTCCGTCTTAGAATTGTTACCTTAATAAGTGGGCCATCGGTTGATCAGGAACCAATAAATGAATAAATTAAAACAATATAACGGTACTTCCATAACGTCAAAAATATGATCGAAAAAGAGTTTAAAAATAAACAATAATTCGGACAAACAGTTTACCTACTATCCTTTATCTTTTTAGGGTTCCGTACCCAAGAGCTAAAACCGGGACCCTATTGCTATCACTCCGCTGTCCGTCTATCGGTCACCAGGCTGTATCTCATATGAACCATGATAGCTAGACAGTTGAAATTTTCACAGATATAACAAACAAAAAAAAAATTGGGGTTCCCATAAAACAAACGTGATTTTTTCCATTTTGTATTACGAATTGTATAGAACCCTTTGTGCGCGAGTCCAACTCACACTTGTTTGATTCTTTTTTTAAATTCTTATAGTATATTCCACATGAGTAAATTGTGTATCCTAAGGAAGATTGTGTGGTAGGTAGATATCGCTGTCAGCGATAAGACCGCCATTGTACCCATAGATTTAAGTTTCTGCCCCCCTAGCCAAGTTACGATCATTTCGTTACGAGTTCGTCACGAGACTGAGCGTTGACATGACTTCAGAACAAAGGAATCGAAGGCTTGGCCTACTCGAGGTGTTCGACGCAAACGAAACGGTCGTAACTTGGCCAGGGGGGCTGTAAATAGGGCCTTGTTCACATCCACAAACCACGATTTAGTGCAATAGGCAAACTGACTTTGTATAAGGATATTCCGTAGACGCTTTCTATCAAAGCTGGGTTCCTATTCTATCTCGAAGAGTTTCGCTTGGTCTATGTATGACAAAGATATGTCTCTGTATGTATGTATGACTTCGAGACCACCACAAGCTTTAGTATCCTGTTTTGCAAATTAGCTCTGAAAGCTTGAATCTTGTACAATGCTAAGTAAGGCATTAAATTCGCATTTGTAACTTTCTGTTACATGAAGTTTTAATCCATACTAATATTATAAATGTGAAAGTAACTCTGTCTGTCTGTTACGATTTCACAGTTAAACTACAGAAACGATTTTGACGAAATTTGTTATGGAGAAAACTTGAACTCTAAAGGTGGACATAGGCTACTTTTATTCGTCTTCAACTTCCGACGAAGTTATTGGCAGAAGCTAGTATAAGAAGCTATTGGCAGAAGCTAGTAAATATAGACTCAAAAAAAAAAATGCAACAAAAATAACTCTAAAATTTTCTTCATTCCAGATTCTTCACCGCATTCCCGGAGACCAAAGATTTCTTCAGGATGATTAAGGATACACCTGATGACCAGTACCTGACCAACCCACAGTTCAAGGCTCACGTCATCAATCTGATGACGTCACTGAACCTTGCCGTGGAGAACTTGAATCAGCCCGAGGTGGTCGCTGCCATGATGAACAAACTTGGAGAGTCCCATGGTAGGAGAAAGATCCAGGAGCAGAATTTCCAAGTAAGATATCGAGCATAGTTATCTAATCTTGTCATCGAAAATTTTTAATTGATATAAACTAGTGCTTGACTGCAATCCCACCTGATGGTAAGCAGTAATGCAATCGTTGATGTGAGGCGCACTAGTTTATTAAGAGTCTATTCACTCTAGCCACCAAAACACCTAAGTAAATTTAAATTCGGACCTGAAGACCGCAGCAGGCAAAAAGTGTCAATCCTTCGATGTACGCGGTATAAACAACGGTGAAGGATGAGGCAAAACGCTTAGTCCGGACCGTAGGGGTTTCAACAACGCAAGGTTGGATACTCGCCGTATGTCTTGCCTGCTCTAGACCTGTGCTCCAGGTTTTGTAGATCAGGATCATCAATTAGCCTCATCGCACGCCTTTTCACTAATTCCAATTATATTGGATGTTGTGGATTTACTTATAAAGAAGAGCATCTTAAATTCAGGTAATTATTAATTGATTAGGAATATTGTTTACTGGTTTGAAAAAATATCTACCCATATCTTAAAATTAGAACTTTTCCCTGGAACCTTGTTAAGAATACGGATATTTTTATAAAAATATTATTACCTCAGCGGCCGCTATAACGGTAGACGTGTTCGTAATCCAAAATGCGAGAAGCGTTCGATGCTTGAATTAAATTCAATTTACGAACCGCAAATATGGCCGATACGCTCATTTGCATGTTAAATGTATTGGATTAGAGTGTTAGACTAATGTACGGACCACGGAGGGAGTGGTTCTATTTACATTATAATATACATACCTACATACGTGTACGCTTGTAGATACTCCGTGTTTTTGTTCTGACAAAAAATAACAGACAAAGATACCGGCTGTATGTAATAAAATTAAAAAAATATAATGTCATCATTTCATCCGTCAATCAAAAGAACGTCGTTTTTATGCGAAGCCAGAAAAAAATATCGTTTTTGCTTAAATTTAAACTTCGAATTGAATAGTTTTTTTTTTCATTGCTAATTTAACTCAATTTGTTCGAATTAGTCGTTTGCAAGGTTAATCATAGATTCGATTCAATTAATAAAAGTTCATTGGACCAACGAACTTCGGTCTTACGTCTAGCAATAAAGACCTCGTAGGTTCTTTCCCAAAACTAGTGTTTCTGAACATTTCGAGCAATTTGATGCGGAAACATAATTTGTTTATCTTTACATCATACATGGTGTACATCGCCGCACCTATAAGCATAAAATGTTTTGGGAACACATTTTTTGTGCGTACGACTAAGGAGTGGAATTTCTTATCGGAGTCTGTGTTTCCTGATAGCTTCAACCTGGGGATCTTTAAATCAAGAGTGAATAGGTTACTTCTAGGCAAATGCGCTCCATCATCGACCACATCGTCGCTTTCCATCAGGTAAGATAGTGGTCAAGCATGAGCCTATCAACAATAAAAACAAAGTCACTTTCTGCGTCTGTCTGGTTATCCACTACATCCTAAACCAAGCACCGGATTTTGATCGAGTTTTCACTAATAATAAAAAGACCAATAAACGTGGAAGGATCTTGTGTATAATTTGCGTGACCCGTGCGAAGCCGAGGCGGGTTACTAGTATGTAAATAAATGTCATACGGAGAAATGATGAACACGCCGCGATCGTGAGGCAAGTTTTGAGTATGAATGTGAATAAGAGGAGAGGAAGAGTAGAGAAAATAGGGTTGACATGATTTGCGTAAAAATAGTACATTTTGATACAACTGGAGAAACTTTGTCAATGCGACTGAGGTGGAATTTGTGATTTGATACACATAGAAAGTAACTGCAGCACTCGGTTCCATAACACTCTCGCCTGCGGCTCGGGCAAATTCCGCCTCGATCGCAATGTAAAGTTCCTCCACTTGTATCAATATGATATTTAGTCTAACAGGAGGTGACTATTTAAAAGACGGCGAACAAGATTTACTGCGGCAACCATAAAAAATGTAAAGGGCAGGAGAATAATGACAAATGAAAATTAAAAAAAAACTCTTATAATTATTATTTTCTTTTCTAGCAACTCAAAGAAGTCATAGTGAAGATGTTCATAGAGCTCCTGAAGCTCGATGACACAACACTCGGCGCCTGGGGCAAGACTCTCGACTTTTGGTACAAGCACGTCTTCGAGACCCTCACCAAAACGGAACAGACGAGATAACATACACATTGTCAACCAATTACAGTATAAAAGAGTAGTTTAGGATCTACAATGGCTACTGTGAAAGGCAAACTCGATTTGATCTACTGTACGGTGATAGGAAAATGACCGAGCTAATTCTTATACCTGCTGTGGAATGGACACGAATGTGTTTGGTAAATTCAAAATACGGCCATCATCTAACGTTAATTTATTTTAGTGTGTAATTAATGTCATAAGAATAATATTTAAGTTCACATAAAACTTCTTTGAAGTGAATAAAGACCATAGATTTTTCCCCCAATTTTATTAAGTTTGTCTCTGCACACTTTTCCATTTATGTTTTTTTTCTTTTTGGCGGGAAATCATCCAATGACTTCTTCAGACTTTTACAGAATAAAACCCACTCCTGTTCCTTCTTTGCCTTCGTTCCAGGGCCCCGGGGTTTTCTTTGGCACCACCCATGGCCCCAGTCATTCGAGCAGCCGTCGTCATCTCTTATTTTCCATTAATTTCTTGTTAGAATTTGCTCTTCTATTGAGGTCTTGTTGAACGGATAATTAATTAACTAGTCACTCTCATAGAGTTTGCTTTTCACTGTGAAAATTCAGGCTGAATAATTCATATTGCATGATTATGTTTCTTACTGGCTAGTGCTGGGAGCCAAAAATCGTTTTTATTTCATGTCTTCACTCTTCTCGATGCAATTTGTTTTGTTCATAAAAAGACAGAAATACGATTCGTATTTTATTTTGTTGTTAAATATGTTAATGCTCTTGTTAATAATCGATTTTATTTAGTTTTTCATTCGTATTGTTATTTAGTCTTTTTCATTTTCCTCGTGGTTTCCTTATTCCTGCCATTATGCTGTATCAATGTCGTAAACACCAAAAATCTAAAAATTTTCACCTTTTTTACTCTCTTCCATTTTGGAAAACATTCATAGAATTACAATGTGACTTTTAAGTGTTTTCATATACACTTAATTAATTATTAATTTGTCATTGATGTACCTACTATATTATCTATTTTTATTATAATAAAACGCATTTAATAAGATTGTAGGTAGGTTAGATTTAAAAGCTTCGACCATCTTCCATTTTATTGCATAGTGTAAATAGCTATATTTGTAAATAAAGCTGTCGATTTTTGTACATTGTACACTTGTTAAACCAAAAATATATTATGTAAATACATATTCAATATTGTCAACGATTTTAATTATTGGTTCATTAAATTTTATATGAAAGTCTTGTAGTTTTACTTGTCTTTACAGTGATGAGTGAATGGAATCTTTGAATCAATAATATCGGGGTATAGGTAAGTCACAGCAATACCGGGGTCGTAACTACCGCCGTAATCAACATCCGTATCAATGACACGGGGCCCCCGGACTAGGGCCTCAATGAGTGCAAAAATTCGTAAGATTTTACCTACAACGGGGCCCGTGGTGATAGAATGTTCCAATTTTCTCTCGTCCTGGTATTTTCTACATAGGATCACTATAAAACTATAGGTTATTTTTTAGTTTCCTATTCCAGAATACTCCGTTTCAGATTCATTTCCTGTCCAAGTCAGATTATTCCTATTTTCGAGCTCGGTCTTAGATCATGACAAAACCACTTCTTCCATCTTTCAAGAAAAGTTTTCTAGTCAGTATATATTATTACGGTATAATTTTTCCAATTAGTCTGCCCGTCCCCGACGTGGCCCATCACGACTCTTTCTGTCTGTCACTTTTTACTTTTATATTTGCACCAAGTGCAACCCTATTTTGTACCCTATCCTCTGTCAATTCCAAGTTGCCTGGAAAAAATCGCCGAGTGCGATAAGTTCGCCAATTGTATGTTTTTTTTTATTAAGTATAAGGTTTCAATTTGTGTAATCTTGGTGTGCAATAAAGTATATATAAATAAATAATAAATAAATATATAAAAAAACAACCGCAATAATTGTTGATATAGAGGCCCTACCACGAGCTCTTAACGCAATCTATTTGACGACCTAAACTGAAATGTTACAAGAGATAGAGTTATACAACTTTAATTTTAGTATATACAAAACCTGAATATAGTTTGTTCAGAATCAGCAACTGAATCGATTCCAATACACCAAGTTATATTTTTTTCCAAAAATATTCAAAAAATTTCACAAGTTGGACACCACTGACACTAAGTACATCACAGATCACGACAGGTCATAGCGGGCATTAGACGCCAGCGCACAGCTGGGTGCGGGACCAAAACAACCCATCAGTCGCCCGGATGGCCCGGTGACATGTATTTGTGTGGACAACCAAGTGACATAACAAGCTTGTAACTTTGTGGTTTTTCATGATACAATTATAAAATTTTTTACATAGATTCTTTATATAAAAACACTAGACACGTCATGTCATGTCTTCGAATTTTTTGGTTCTAAGACATGCCGGTTTCCTCACGATGTTTTCCTTCACAGTTTTGAGAGCAGTGGTGATGAAATAAATTACACAAAGCAATGCGCCTAGCTGGGTTTGAACCCGCGACCTACAACACTTGTAAGTCGGGGCCGTTACCACTCGGCCACCACTGCTCACATATATAGGGTGTTTAGCTCTATCCTTCTTTCTTGTACGCACGCCTGACATTTTATTTAATACGTTGTGATAAAGCCCCAGGGCCCTGGGATTTGGGACTAGGTACGCCACTGAGCAGTACCTACCTACCGAGACCCTAATGGCGCAATTATGTGTATCGATTCAGTTAACAATACGACCGAGCTACACCATTGAAAGTATTTTTCTTTGAGTAAAGAACTTGTCTCTTTAGAAATGCTAAATTTTCTTGGAACGGTAACTACTTATGTAATTATATTGGTAGGTATTGACTGTTACTTCTTTCTGGTGCTTACCTAGGTATATTTATGGCCTATATACCTATTAAAACATAAAATTGAAAGTTAGACTAAAATACCAATCTTCTTAAATAAAATCATCTAGTTTAGCAACAACTAGAACTATATATATTTCCCATAATCAAAAATCTAACTCAGTGCAACATTAAGATTCTACCATCTTCCTAAGTAAGAGTAAATACTTGGCTGTATAATAAAATTCCCTAGTCTCGCAAACCGACCATAGAGTATAGAGCACGGCACGGACTCGAGTGCTTGCATTATTCAGCCTGCTGCATATTTAACGCGCGCCGTCGCCGCTCTCCTGTCTCTCGTTACTGTTATAGTTACGTTTCTACAGGGTTTACGCAAAAGTATAATATTAAGAATGATTTATACAACTCCTTACAAATTTATTTATTTTCCCTTCACAAAGTTTTCTTATGCTAGATTTTAACAATGCTTTCAATTTAGAGCTAACTTTGTGAGGGACTGGTGCCTGATGTAGGTATGTACAACAACCTGTATTACAGGTCACCAGGACCCTCCCGCGGCTAGTATGTTAAAAAGAGTAGTATGCATTTCACAGCGAGCAAAAGTGGAAGCTAAGTTAAAATAAAAAGACTAAAAACTAAATCTTAAACAAAAGTTCTTAAAAAACATTTAAAAAAAAAAGAAAATTTATATTTTATATTAATTCTAGGATGTGGACACTGAATTCTGTGAGTGTGAATGCTTAAATTAATGTGTGATAAACTGTATGTGTAAATGTACGTGTTTGGGTGCGCGCGTGTGTGCGTGTGTCAGAGTATAAGTTTTAAATGTATGCAAGTTTATAACAGGACTGAAAAGAAAACGCCTATAAATGGATTATTTGAAAAAAAAAAAAAAAACAAATAATAAAATAGCTATCTTATTGATTAGTTGTTTATCTCTTGTAGGTATTCTCCGAAGATAGTCGAAGGTGTAGGTACAGTACCAAGCACATTTTTAAATGTGCATAGGACCTACCTACCATTAACCCAGACGGTACCTATGCCTACTCTGCCTAGCAAACAGACATGATTGAGAAGAATTTCATTTCGGTTGTATTTTTTAATATTAATTAGATACCAACCTCAGCACTCAGTCATTTAATATTGGTTCCATTTTTATCGAAATCCAGTTCTAATTATGTAATCCATGAAGAATTGAGGGATTTCTTGAAATATTATAGGCATAGGTACATACAGGGTGGATTTCTGGCTCAGTAAGAGTTGGTACCGTAACCGTAAAAGTTACAGGAATAAGTTAAAGAAAGTTCCTAGGAGACCATCCACAACTTTTTAAGATATTCTGAACTGTAGCCACGGATTTTTGAAAAAAAAAATATAGTCAGCAACAAAAATGCTAAAATATCAACAAAACAAATGTATGCCTATCGATCAGGCATCAAGACTTTACGGGACCATTTATGGCTACTACGGTTACTAAAAATGACAGAAATCGCCAAAAACTTTTTCTATAACTTTCTTATTTTCAAATGTATTGGAAAAGTTTTTGATGAAGATTTCTACCTATAACCAGCCCCCCTAGCCAAGTTACGACCGTTTCGTTTCGATTCTCTTGCGTCGAACGCATCGAGTACACCACGCCTCCGATTCCTTTGTTATACGTGATCTCAACGCTCAGTCACGTGGTCAGAACAAGGGAATCGGAGGCGTGGCGTACTCGAGGCGTTCGACGTAAAAGAATCGAAACAAAACGGTCTTAACTTGACTAGGGGGGCTGTATACCTCTACTGTTTATCTTCTTATTCTATATATATAAAAGCGAAATACCACTCACTGATTAATCACGAAATCTCAGAAATTATAACACCTACAAACTTAAAATTTTACAGGTTGGTTCCTTACAGGGTGTAGACATCCGCTAAGAACGGATTTTCCGAAATTCACCAAGGGTATGAAACGGGGGTCCAAAGTTTGAATGGAGAAACCGACTTCCACGCAGGCGAAGCCGCTGGCAGAAGCTAGTATTATATAAGTGCTGTTTTCTATTTTCATTAATTAGTTAGTTAGCCTATTATGTATGTCCCACTGCTGGGCGAAGGCTATTTTCCACACTCGTCTGTCGTCAGCCATTGCGGGCCATTCCCTCCGATAGTTGTCAAGCTCATCTCTCGGCCTTCGCCTTGGTCTGCCGCGATGTCGCCTTGCGTTTAGGACCCAATAAGTGGCTCTTTTAGCCCACAGCTCATTCTTCTTAGTACCTCTTGTTACCCTAGTAAATAACTAGATATTTATGCCTACTCATGATGAGCACGCTTTATCAAATCCAACAGAAGTCTTCCTACCTAATACAGCGGGAATTTCAGCTTCGTCACTTACCAATGTGCCCATACAATGACCCTACAGAAGAACAGACCAGGAATATTACGGAGCTCCGTAACCATAACCGACACTTTCGGAAACCGATTTAAAAGCTTCGGATCATCCCGCCGAAATACGTCCACTGTTGGACATAGCCTCCCCCAAGCGTTGCCACAACGACAGATCCTGTGCGTCTCGCATCCACCGCACTCCCGCGACTCTCACCAGGTTTCGCGTCCAACATACCACAGTGTCTCAAGACGAAAGTTTATAACCAGTGCGTGTTGCCAGTGATGACCTATGATGCACTGAAATATGGTCGCTTACAATGGGCCTCAGCAGAAGGCTTACAGTCACCCAAAGGGCAATGGAAAGGGCTATGCTCGGAGTTTTCTTGTATGATCGTATAAAGAATGAAGATATCCTAAGAACCAAGGTCGCCGACATAACCCGAAGAATCGCCAAACTAAAATGGCAGTGAGCAGGGCACATTGCTCGTAGAACGGATGGTCGATGGGGCCGAAAGGTTCTAGAGTGGCGACCGCGCACCGGAAGACGCAGCGTTGGAAGGCCTCCTAAAAGGAGGACAGACGAAGCTTCGGATAGTTTAGTTTTAGTTTAGTAGTTTAGTTCGGGATAAAGGCAGATTCTAAATTACAGGTTTTTGTTGGTTAACCAAACAAATGATAATCTAGACTAGAAATCAAGGTCCAATCTTACTATTTGTATTTTAAAATTCTATTTTCCGTAACTATCCGAAAGAAACTAGCTGATAATCTTAAATAATTTCATATCCGTAACTGTATCCGAAACCGGTATAATATTATTTCTATATCCGTATCCGAAATTTCACGTAACATCCGTGGTCCAGACAGACATACTTGATTACCGCCCGCAGCTCCTTTCCTACAAGGGGCCGTCAAATCATTTACTGTGGTATCGTTCAATGGACAAATGATTCAACGTCTATTTATTATAAATTGATGGCACTTAACCACACACAATGAAGTGTTGCCAACTGGCAACACACACTGGTCATAGACTCATGGTAAGTATTGACACTCAGATCTGGTTGATTTCCAAGATTGGTACACCTGGGCTGCGAGATTTTTCGAAAGAGTTACCGTGATCCTAGAACATAAAGGGTAACTGAATAAGCTAGGCGGCCTACCCTGCACTACCGTGGCCGTGGAACGCGAAGGGAAACTGAAGGAACATTTTTTTTTTAGGTGAGAAATCATCTAATGACATCTAGCACTCTTGGCCGGGCGAGAAAGCGAGTCAGACTTTTACTGATTAAAACCCACTCGTTTGTTCCTTCTTTACCTTGCGTTCCAGGGCCCCGAGGTTCATCTTCACTTAACCCATGGCCCCAGTAGGCTTCGACCCTGGGCCCCTACGAAATCGCTGACATATCCTTGAGGCGCTCGTGGAACACTACGCGACGTCGACGACTCGGGCTCGGTCCGGACGATTTCCAGACGACCGGACGGCGTGCTACCCATTGCTCGCCGTCTGCAAACCTGCGCCTACGGTGGCTGAAAATCTGGAGCCTGGCCAGAGCTGCAATAGATCGGCGCACCAAACTTAGGCTGTAACCGCACGCGAGCAGCACGCGCGCAGTTCGCAAGCTGCTCGCGAGCGACGCATTCGCCAGGTCTAAACATACCTTTACATGCAACCAGAAGATGGTATGCCCGATAATTTACACGAGCTGTACAAGCTCCCCACACAACACCGCGGTACCTACTCGAGGAGGAACAGCGAATACAAGTTAAGACTGAAAAGAAATGATGCCAGTACGCTAAGAAACGCAAATAGGGAAACAATTGTATCTACTGTGACTCTTATAGTAATGAGGCGCAGAAGAAATGAGGGTTTTCAGGAAAATTTATACCACCAATTGTCGCCACTTAGCCGAGAGGTATTCTACTATGAAAACGTATACATGACGTAGCTGCCTGGACCTGACAAGGATCTTGTATACCCTAGGACCTGACGACTCAGTGCTGCCACCTGGTGAACGTCATTTTAGAAAACCTTCATTTACATTTTAGAAAACTTTAGAAAACCGTCTACTAGCTTCTGCTCGCGGCTTCACTCGCGTAAATGTAGGTTTAACTTTGGACCCCCGCTTCATCCCCTTAGGAAGTTATCCCACTAGTTTCAGCTGTGCCTTGATATGTCAGTCAGTCAGTTTCACCTTATATAGATGATATGGTTGGAATTGACAATGGGAGCTACTCTTGAGGACAGGCAGCGCATACAAGACGTGACTGATGAGAAGAGATACCAATAGGAACGTCTAGGAAAAACTAATCTTTCACAGAATCCATTCAGTGGCATCGTTAATTTGGTGTTCCCCTACTTTTTATACTAGCCCCCTTAGCCAAGTCACAACCGTTTCGTGTCGAATTCTGTTCTCCAATCGGTAACGCCTCGGTGTCAGCAATTGTAGAAAACGATCCATGTTGACGCGCCTGAGTCGGCCGCTCGTTCTACAATGTAGCGTTTGTTTAGGTAACAAAGGATGTAGCGTTGAACATTGTAGAAACAATAACAATTAATTCTATCATTTTGAACGATCGATGTGAACTTGGCTACGAATATTCTATTCGTTTGTTCTGACCACGTGACTTTACATTGAGATGATGTCATTCTCATACATTTGATTCATTTTCGACTAGCGTTAACGATTGCAGTTTATCAACTTGGCTAGGGGTGCAAGTTATCCACTTTTACAAGCAAAACTTTCCTCACGGCAGATTTCTCATTACACAACAAATTAATCGATTGTTAAAAGCCTTATTTAAACTTAAGTTCTTATGGACATCATTGTCATCGATAAAGGAGAATATTTAGAAATAACGTAGACATAGGTAATTAAAAATAAACCCGCCTTGAGCTAGCGTGGTGATTAATGCTCGTGCATTCTCTATGTGAGGCATCAGTTATAGATGTTAAAATTATAGTAAACTTCTAAGAACATGATGTTCATATCTGCATTTATCGTACCCTTATTGCAAAAACCAATTTTTTACCCAAATTAAGTTAAATATAGCTTTTTTATTCGTCTCATCAAGACGAATCTACAGGTACCTAAAACCAGTTATTAGCTTCGACACTTATTTACAAAGATAGCTTCGGCAAAAAGTAAATAACCTACAAATTTGATTGAATTTAATTATAATAATATAATGTAATATAATAAAAAATTGTTGGTGCATTTAGTTGGTTTTTGCATGAAGAGTACGTTATCATAGAATGTCACAAAGTAATCTTCAAACACAAAACAGGCGACCGACCCGTAAACGTTTGTATTGTACAAACCATGAATTCCGTAGCCAAATGGCAAAAAACGGAACCCTTATGGATTCGTCATGTCTGTCTATCTGTCCGTCCGTATGTCACATCCACTTTTTTCCGAAACCATAAGAACTCTACTATTGAAACTTGGTAAGTAGATCTATTCTGTGAACCGCATTAAGATTTTCACACAAAAATAGAAAAAAAAACATTAAATATCGGGGGTTCCCCTTACTTAGAACTGAAACTCAAAATATGTTTTTTTCATCTAACCCTACGTATGGGGTATCTATGGATAGGTCTTCAAAAATGATATTGAGGTTTCTAATATATTTTTTTTTCTAAACTGAATAGTTTGCGTGAGCGACACTTCCAAAGTGGTAAAATGTGTCGTCCCTCCCCCCAGTAACTTCTAAAATAAGAGAATGATAAATCTAGAAAAAATATATGATGTACATTACCATGCAAACTTCCACCGAAAATTGGTTTGAACAAGATCTAGTAAGTAGTTTTTTTAATACGTCATAAATCGTAAACCGCAATTTACCTTTCAAGTTTGTACGGAACCTTTAGTGCGCGAGTCCGACTCGCACTTGCCCAGTTTTTTTTTTAATTCACAACTATCACACAACGCCGTCTAGTCCCAAGCTAAGCAGAACTCGTGTCATAAGTAGGTACTAGACAACTGATAAACATACTTATATATTTCTAAATACATACATATTTTCTTATATATAAAAATATAAGAAAATATGAATGTATATATGAGAGCGGCTGGACCGATTTGGCTAATTTTGGTCTTGAAATATTCGAAATAGTCCAGGGAAGGTTTAAACGATGAGAAAAAATGAAAAAAAAAAACACGAAAAAAAAAATCCGAATACAACGCTATCTCTAATTAAAATATCATTATAAAATGAATTATGCTGTTCTGGTAATGCCAGTAGATGGCATTATCCTTACTGTTAGGCGGTACGAAGTTCGCCGGGTCAGCTAGTTATAGATATATTACACCCAGAACAAATGATCGTGCTCATCGCACAAACATTTGTCCTAGGAGGGAATCGAATCCACGACCTCCGGCATAGCAGTCAGGGTCACTAACTACTAGACCAACAGGCCAGTCAATAACTATAGGTAATCTGTACCAGAACCAGTTGGACAAGGCTCACTACTGAAGCACAAACGAAAAAGTTTTGCCAAAAGAACTTGCAACAGCAGATTAAGTATAACAAGCTGCTCAGTGTCGGATTAAGCCACCACGAAGCCTGTAGCAAATTCAATCAAGTTGCCTCGTGTGTAAGCCTAAAGATTAATAAAAAAAAAAATTGCAAAGAAGTTATTTTCCTCATTTTCCGTAACACTCAACAAAATTACTTTCTTTAAACAGTACTAATTAATACCTATAGTACTTTTGAAAGAATCTAGATGGTGATGTTTTTTTGCATACCCCGTGTAAACAAAGATTAAAGGTACAAAAAACTTTTCCAAAAAAAAAATATTACCGACTTCAAAGTAAAAATAACACTGAAAAGTGCAAAATAATTTTAATTTCGGAAATTGGTGTTTCTATAATAGTTTTGTCTCTTCGTTATTTAACACCGACTTCCGAAATTAAAGTTATTTCGCACTTTTCAGTGTTTTTTTTTACTTTAAAGTCGGTTATATTTTTTTTTTTGGAGATGTTTTTTATTTTACACTTTTTAGTTACGATACCACCACTAAAAAGTACCCGTCAGCCAAATTTAAATACCTTATAGCCAGAGTGCATCTCATGACAATTCCAATAATGCCAAACACGGTTAGATTATATTAATTTATTACAGAGTTCTAGTGCCTAACTTCAGGGTTCATCATCAGATCGGTTCGATATATTCCCCCCCTACTTTCAGTCAGTCATCGACTACACGTATAAACAAAGCAATTTTACTTGTTACGACAGTTCTGCTGTGATCCTATGAGGAGTTCTGTTCCATATCTTCGAAGTTCATTATCAGATCATAACAATATTTCTATGGCACCAACTCGGAAGCATAACATTTCAATTGAAAAAAAAATTTTCAAAATCGGTCCACAATTGACCGAGAAATCGGTGAACATACATAAAAAAAAACATACATTCAACCGAACATATAACCTCCTCCTTTTTGAAGTCGGTTAAAAATTCTAAAAAATGCCTCAAAGGTGTTCTCAAAAATGACGCTTAAGACAATTTACGCATTTTCGCAAGAGAAATGATCACATCTCTACAGGTGATGCTTTCTCTGTTGAAGTGTTGACTCGCTGACACTGCACAAACGAGCACGTAAACCGAAGATCTGGCTTGAAGGACCAAAAAGATGTATGCGCTGCTGAATGGGTCGCACACACCTTGGATGATACTTTGAAATGACAGCCGCTGATAGCCGAAGAAGATCTGATTTATTGTTTAACTTATCATATATGAATGATCGCTAATGAGTACAGCCGCCTGTGAATGCTAATTGTGTACTATCGCTTTACAATATAACTTGTGCAAGGCGACGAAATAGTGCTGAACTGCAATACGCGAGGGCTATGTACGACACATGACTCGTTTTTAGTCTATAGACTTTTACTTGGAGGAAAACCTGAAGCATATTGACTATCACATCCAAAGAAATTAGCTGTGTTTTTATTTCATATAGCATAGATACTTTGACTATTTTTTTTACGTTAAAGTGCGAGGCCCTCGCATGTGCGGGGCCTGTAGCATTTGCTACTCTTGCTACTTGGCTAATCCGCCACTGAAACTGAAAAAGGTGAGATGAACTCTATATTTTGTAAAAAGGTCATATTGGAGTACTAGAGCAAGTTGAAAACCAAACAGTTGGATCAACTCGTAGCCCAATAAGAGCTGGGCACGCCACAATTATGGCGGTAAGTCCCCTCTTTGAGGCGTGGTTGGAAAGACCTCACGGCGTCCTCACCTACCGTATGACGCAGGTTCTCACCGAACACGGTAAGTTCGGGAAGTTCCTGCACCGGATTCGTGCGGAAGCGACGCCCGGGTGTCGCCACTGTGTGGACCGCCCGGAGGACACGGTGGAGCATACGGTGGAGGTGTGCCCCGCTTGGGCAGAGCAACGCCGTGTCCTCGTGGGGGCGATCGGTGGCGGCGATCTCTCGCGTCGGGCCTTGGTACAGGCCATGGTCCGTAGCGAGGAGGAGTGGCAGGCGGTCGCTTCCTTCTGCGAAGCAGTAATGCTAGCAAAGGAGGCGGCCGATCGCGTGAGGCAACGGTCCTCACGCCCAAATCGCCGCCGGGATTCCGATCCCGATTTCCGGCCACCGTAGGCGCGGGCTTGCGGACGGCGAGCAATGGGTAGCCCGCCGTCCGACCGTCCGGTAACCGTCCGGACCGAGTCCAAGTCGTCGACGGCGCGTATTGTTCCACGCGCGCCTCAGGGAGATGTCAGCAAATCGTAGGGGCCCAGCAGGGTCGAAGCCTACTGGGGCCATGGGTAGTGTGAAAGCGAAACCCGGGGTCCTGGGACGAAGGCAACGAAGGAACAGGAGTGGGTTTTTAGTCAGTAAAAGTCTGACACTATCTCCCGCCCCGCCCAAGGGTGGGGGATGTCATAAGATGATTTTCCCACCGAAAAAAAAAAAAAAAAAAAGCCCAATAAGAGCTTATCGAAGTATAGCCAGTATAGGCTAGGTTAAGTAGGAAGGAAGCTTCACCAGAAGAACTTACAACATACCACCAACTTCCAAAGTCCGGGCTGCTACTGAGAAGAGGCTACCGGAAAAACCCAACAACACTTTTTGTCTTGGCAATCTGGCAATCTTACCCTGATCAATGGGGAAGATGTTACCTAATTCTTAGTGGTTAGAACCACAGGCATGGTGTCAGAATTGTTCGAAAGAGTGACCACGGCCCTGAAACACAAAGGACAACTGAAGAACACTGACACTCCCACTCGCTCCACCCAGAGCAGGATGTAATGATTACGCACCTAAAAAAAGGCACCAGTGTAGTGTTAATTAGGTTAGGTACCTATGTTTTTCATACCTCCAAATGCAGGCAGACATGAGACAAGTTGTCACTTTGGTCATGTCATTAAATCACAAAATGTGTGAAGTTTGTTTTCAAGACAGTTGCGTGTTGCGAAGTAGTATTAGTAATTCAATCAAAACACCGTATTATTATAATTTGATTAACACTTGAATTCATCAACGTGTTGATCTTCATTAACGAGTTCCATGAATCGACTTGCAAGTCATTCGTATTAATGAATTAGTGACAAGTAGAATCAGTGCGAACTTTAACCCTGTTATCATTACATCGGCTCGACAGCAGATAAA
Source organism: Mythimna pallens (assembly GCA_961205895.1). NCBI lineage: Eukaryota > Metazoa > Arthropoda > Insecta > Lepidoptera > Noctuidae > Mythimna > Mythimna pallens. The sequence goes on along the minus strand of OY540831.1, from coordinate 7,343,723 downwards.
GAATCGGTCTAAAAATAGCGTGCGTAAAGTGCTATTACAAAGAATATAACAGAGCCTCTGGGCGTAAAGATGAGCGACTGCGACATAGGCCGATTTTACATTAGACGATAACAATAACGACAACGACACGATATTGCTTTTTTTGTGTGCCCTCTCGCTGATCAGGTTATCGACTATTTAACCGTACTAGCCTGTAAAAATTAAAGCCTTCAGCCAGGGCTTAACACTAAACGATTACACGCTAAGGGCACCCCTTATGGAGTACGGCCCTCGGCTTAGGGTGTTGCTGGAGTAGGGCAGCTACGGACAACGACACGATATCAATGGGCTGATATTTTATTTATGTGACGATATCGGGACATTAACCGACAGCTTTATATGCGTTATGCCTCGGAGGGGCCCCATATTAATTGTCGTCAGCCGATATCGCCGTGACAATCGTGTCGGTGACAATATCAATGACGACAACAGACATGTGAAAGCGTTCGTTAGAAAATGTATGAACTAGGTACCAGTCCCACGAATCCTGTCGTTATCTTTATCGCCGAATGTGAAAACAGCCATTAGCAACAGGGCGTCCTCACCTTCCGCATGACGCAGCGGTCCTCACCGGATATGGCAAGTTCGGGAGGTTCCTGCATCGGATCCCGGGTGTCATCATTGTGTGGACCACCCAGAGGACACGGTGGAGCATACGGTGGAGGTGTGCCCCGCTTGGGCGGAGGCGGCCCCCATTGGCGGCAGCGACCTTTCGCGTCGGGCTCTGGTTCAGGCTATGGTCCGGAGCGAGGAGGAATGGCAGGCGGTCGACTCCTTCTGCGAAGCAGTAATTCTAGCGAAGGAGGAGGCTGCACGCGTGAGGGAACGAAGATCCCCACGCCCTAGCCGTCGTAATTCCGACCCCGACTACCAGCCACGGTAGACGCGGGCTTGCGGACGTCGAGCACTGGGTAGCTCGACGTCCGGCTGTTCGGTAATCCGGACCGGACCAAGCCCAGTCGTCAACAGCGCGTAGTGATCCTCGCGCTCCTCAAAGAGATGTCAGCAAACCGTAGGGACCCAGCAGGGCCGATGCCCACTAGCTAGGACCGCGGAAAATTTCTGAAAGGGAAACCCGTAATCCTAGAGCGCAAAGGGTAATTGAAGGATACAGGTATGGTTTTAGTCAGTAAAAGCCTGACACACCCTCGCGCTCCAACGCAACGCTGCGTTAAGCGGGCGCACGCGCGGGCACCCGTCCCCGTTGCGGAAACCGGATTCCTGCGCAATGTCGCTAGTCCAAGTTTAAGGGCCGACACTGCGCCCGCGTGGTCATACAAAAGCCTACCTACGCTCGTCGGCGTTCGCACTAGGGACGCCGCTGCACTGTCCGAGCATAGCGTTAAATACCTAATGTACTTAATTAATTATTGTAAAAATAAATAAATAAATAAAAATATTACATGGCCATAAAGTCATGTTTGTTTTCTCGGTGCGGGACCGGGAGCCGCCGGGGTACTTCCCTATCTACCTAATTGTTCAGCAAACCATCAAAATTCAAGCAAATAATACCTAGGTACTTGCCTCTCTAAAAAAAATTGTTGGCTAAAAAACGGTAATTTACCATTTAATGTTAATTTAAACAACAGTCTCTACTCGCACTGGTCCTAAAGGGGCCTATTACACTACGCGTTATTCAGACAGTCTTATGTAGTGTCACACAAGAAGAAGAGCAACTTACGCCAATGTCGTGTAAAGGAATGAAACAGAACGATGAGAGACATAGAAATACATAAACTAAGACTGTCTGAATAACGCGTAGTTCCTTACATTTCCAAGATATCGTGTCCGTGAGCGGAGTCAGTGCTTATGGATGCGTTGCTCGAGCGCGCTTTGTATAATATAGATTGACTTCTGTACCTATTTTGTGTACACACACCTTGACTCCTGCTTTTGGAAATATATCCCTGGAGTGCACCGACCGCCTTCAGCTCTTGGGAGTTGAAGTTTCCTCAGACCTTAATTTTGGGCGGTTCATTGAGTCCAAAGCCAAGGTAGCTGCTAGGAAACTCGGCGTTCTTGCAAAGGTCCGGCGGCGTCGATATTTCACACCAGGACAGCTTTTAATGTTATACAAAGCACAGGACCGATCGTGTGTGGAGTACTGCAACCACACATGGGCTGGTGCTGCAAAATGCCACCTGGCAGCTTTGGACTCGGTGGAAAGGTGTACGAAGACGCAAATTGGTGATCCAGATTTAGTTAAATCCAATCTTCATTCCCAGGCGTAGGTTAGCCAGCATTTCGGTGTTTCACAGGTAACTTTTTGAAGTGTGCGCGGGAATTGGCATAATTTGATTCCGCCATCTCATTTCTAACATCGGACAACCCGACGTACGGCGAGTATCCACCCTTACGGTGTTGAAACCTCTACAGGCGTTTCACCTCGTCGTTATACCGCGTACATTGAAGGACTGGAACAATTTGCCTGCTGAGGTCTTCCTATCCGATTATAATTTGAGTGTCTTCAAGGCTAGAGTGAATAGGCTCTTAATAAACTAGTGCACCTCACCATCAACGAAACTGTAGAAACAGCAATAATAGAAACAAAACAAAACACTCTTTTTTTCTTCAGTCAGTTATGTGACTACCACCAGACCATCCATTTACAAATTATATTAAAAGGTTTAAAAATTGGAGACAAATAAAACACTAAGCTTTAATGATTTTTTTTTATTTTTTTTTTACAATTAATCAGATAACATACATATCAAACCAGCCGAAGTATGGCTAAACCCATTTATTATCTAAACTTACGAACAATACAAGAAATTGATATCTCACAAATTCACCTTACTTTAATATATATAGATATATTATAATAATATAATATGCAATCACTCTACATATAGTCTACAACCTACTTACTCATAATCTAAGTTTTGCATAAATTCAAAGTAAATATGCCCAAAAGAAATATTGTTGAACTATGAATATATATTACTTTTTGGCAATTAATTGAGTATCATTTATGTGCATAGCAAAATTAATTTTCTTTTAACATGTAACTTAGATCTTACTTCATAAAGAGGCCACAAATATAACATGCGTTTCTGTCGTCAGTTCGATTAAATAGGGACTTTTTGTTAAACATTATTTATTGCCTATTCTATAAACATTACTCTTATCGAAATGTAAGAAAAATATCCTTACGCAATAACTGAATTAGTCTAGCAGTGCTGTGCAGTGAGTGTCGAGGGTCCACCGGTGGCCGGGCGGCGCGCGCGCGGGAGTGTCGCGCGGCCGTGTCGCACGCGTCGCTCGCATCCCGCGCGCGCGCTTCCCGACCCGCCTCACCGTTGTGCGTACACATTGCGCTAACAATACGAGACAACATTTCACATAATGATCAAAACAACTATTTGTCATCTACATAAAATTTGCTCCAAATGTTTATATTAAAATATGTCTACTTATTGTAACTTCTAATTAGTTACAGCCAACTTTACAAATAATTGATACATTAGACTCTCAAATAGATCTCTACTAACTATTATTAATTAATGGTAAAAAATAAAGAATAAAAATACTTCTAAACATTGCATTTCAATCACATAAGTTTTAGTTTAAATACAATAATAACATTTTTTAAACCCGAAAATAAGTATTACAAGAACAATGATATCGTTGCGTTCTGGAATGGAAAATAGCACACTTAAATTCACTAACTGTTACACTTACATAATAATTATTGTTCTCCTGCTTTGTTTGTTAATATACATTGCTTTTAAGGTAGTATCAGAAAAATAACAGTAAAATATATCGACTATTTGATACACTGATAAAATTCATGATAAACCCTAAAATTAACTTAAAGAAATTGTTAAAATTGTGTACCAAATAACAGTGCAGTGCGTTTGATAAGTACTGGGAGTCGATATATAAATAGTTTGATATAGGACATACTATGTGAGGTTATTGAATGAGGTAATACAGATACAAAGAACATAGAACCGCTGCCGATGGCGCCTAGGGCGCCGCCGACCCACCGCCGTCCGTGCTACTGTCTACACCTTATATAAATGGAGACGCCTATGTCTAAAAACACGGCAGTTGCAAAAATAGATCTAGAACATGTAAAAGGTGTAGCACTCGTGGTGACGGAGGGGCGGTGTGCCGCTCGCCCCGGGCGCGCTACGCTATTATTTGGTACGTGACGGAACACTAACGATTCGGCGCAGCGAATCGTCGACGGAACATACGTAGAGGATGGTGTACAGATCGATACAAATTCATATTACTATTAAGGCAGCCGTTCATAAACTTACTACGTGAAAATTTCTTACGCATGCCTCATAATTATTACGACCATAATTATATTATTACACATTATACTTTAGATATTGAGAATACAAAGTTTCAAATAAATACCCAACAAAGTTAATTTGAAGAACATAAGGAACACTACAGCAGCAATCAAATTGCGAACACATTTTGTACTACATAAAAAATAATACACAACCCTTTGCGCGAAAAGACTGAAAAGTTCAACTTTTAAAGTCACCATGAAACTCGGGCCCTAGCATGAAATGCAATACAGACTAATATTCCGTGCGTTCGTCAAAGATGTGCTTATGAGTTTAGCGTACATGTATCTCCTGCAAACGCAAGGAAAATGCTTCATAGTACGACCCTCGTGTCACTTTCAGTTAATACTAGATCTTTAGAATAAATTTTCCCATCACAGAGATTTGCACAGAAAAATCTTTTAGTTTTTTTAATATATTTAGCCTATTGATATAATTATGTCATAATTTAGTATCTGCTTATTTTTAAGTGTTCCAATACAAATACCAAGGAGAGTTAATTATTATTAATAATATTGGTGTAACGTGAGACGAGACAGCCTAAGTCTACGCTAAACTTATCAATTAGTATGTTGATATTGTAATAATGAAATACGTCGCTGAAACATGCTTTATATAACTACATTGTACTTTAACTCAAAGGTGGTACCGAAAAATATTATTTTTTTATTATAAACCAATCGTTCATTATTTTAAAGAGATGTCACTCATGACAATACTAAAGGCTTTGACTTTAGTATTGTAGCGAGTACTTTTTAGTATTTAGTATTCATTATTATGATAACTTAAGGTTTTACAATTATCAAACTTAACGCACATCACGGGAATCACGGATATGAATACAACAAAATAATTCGAATTAGAAATGTAGACGATATGCAACGTTCAAAGATCAATTATTTTAAGGGAACAAATTTCAGATGACATCGGTGGTACTCGAAATAATTTCTTGTGATCAGTCTCCGCCCAGGAGCGGCGGTGATGTCATGATACTGAGTGATACATTAACTTAGTTTGTAAATCATTGATTCATTGGGATCGGTACACTACATCTTTACATGGTGGGCTTTTTAATTACTAATTAAGCTTGTTCTTTTGTACAACAAAAACCGACAACGGTAGTAGTCCACTCGTAAATGGTCTTCAAATGTATTCCAGCTCGATACATCACTAAAGTAAAAAAATATACGAAGCAGTTAAATATTATGTCTCGTCACATAACATGTGCCGCTGGCAGTAGGAGACCTCTAATAAAATAAATATTCTCATCCGACTCACTGGACAATATTAAAAATATTTTCTTAATCACAGATATCAGTCTGTCAAAATTTAAATTAAGTATATTTCAGAATTGGATTAGTCATTCCTCACTTACATAGGATATTATTCAAGTACTAGTACAATCAAGGTACAAAAGTGACTAATTTAAGACCGCAGAGTATTGATTTTTGACGCCAATAGAAATATCTAAATATTGAGAGGTTATTAGTACTTTAGTGGAACATTAACGAATTTGGTCGTTCGAACTACGCGATTACGTATATGTCAAGCACGGTGTCGTCGAGACCGGTACACTTCTCTTACAGTACAAATGAACATTGAATATAAACAATTTCACACAGGTACAACAGAGATCTAATGAAAGAATAATACGAATATAAACTAGTTTCATATAGGATATGATCGTTAAATTATGCTCGATTATAATCACTCGCACGTCGCCCGTGCGATACATGGATGCGAGAGAGACTAGAGAAGCAGTGTGTTGTGTAGTTAGCGAGCAGCAGTCTCGAGTCTACTGCATCAATTAACTGTTGGTGGGGGGTTGGCCTTGATACACATACATAATATACATAAACGCTACATAGTGCTCGTCGAATCAAATGCAACTTCATGACGTATCCGAAAGGTGAGCCGAGCCCGCGCGCCCGCAGGCGGGGCCCGGCGCGACTTGTCTACCGGTGTGCATAACTTTTGTATGCTCGCAGAGCTAACAGATAAATGGCGACTTACTGCTCTATTACAACTATACATAATAGCAGTTAAAATATTCTCAGCAATCACATTTAGTTAAATTACCACATAGAGAATTTAGCTTAGTTCAACATTTTTATCAATGGCCCTCTGTTTACACGTAAAGTCACTCAGTACATTTTTTTTATTATTTTGTTTATAATCAGTTGTTTGTGTTTTATCAAGAACACCCTTTGTCTTACAGCTATATATTCCAATAATACAAAAATCCATTCACTATAATTAAGGTAAATTTTAGATATTTAAACACTAAAATGTAAAATATGAACATCCTAAATAAACTCTGATATTCCAATTTTTAGGCATTAGCTCAATTAATTAAATATATGATTGAGTGACTATGAAAAAAGAGAAATAAATGCATTATAATAATACTACCCAACCATTCCCTTGTAAACTTTGACAGGTCCAAGCTGCTCGGGCCGATCTACCTTTACCTCTACACACTAACGTCAAAGCCTTCGTTATTTTATATTTGGTATTCACTTATTCGCACCACATAACAAGACTAGAGGAATGATTGCCTCTTGTGTCGACGTCACGCGTCCCCGCCATCTCAACACGATCCCTCGTAAATAAGGAAGACTAGTTTCTTTGTAGATATCACCTAATGTGTTCTCTATTGTATTAGGACGTCAACGTCGTAACGTACAAAAATATATATAAATAAAGACAACAAGCAAAACTTTAACCTTATTTAAATTAAAAGGCCCTCCTGAATATCATACGATCTATCACTAGGTTTAAATATGTCGTATAATAAGTAACATCGTCAGTTATATGCGACGGCAAACGCAATTATTAACAATGGAAAAATGAGAATGTCTTTTAGTATGCAATGTTCAGCTTATTTGTGAGAATAGAAAGTTCAGCGTAAAATGAAACTGCATAATATTCATAGATATCTTGGTCCCTAAATGTGAGTACAGTAGAACGAGTGAGTGCTGCCTGACAATGGGTTCGTCGCGGCGACGCTAAGCTAGAAATAAGCCGAACTCTTGTCACGCCACCGGCCCGGCGCCCTTGAACCGCGCTGCTCAATATTCCGTGCAATATTTATTTGCTTTCTTGGAGTTGCCAACTAACTATAGGGACGAAACGTACTAAGAAATATACGTATCTATTCAAATACGGGTTTTTATTTGAGGCTAAACTAATAAAGCTACCAATTTAATAACATACTAACAACAAGGTCACAAGGACGGTAGAGTGACAAGCGAAGGAAAGCTATAAAATAAATTACAAACGCGCTACGCGTAGTTTAGGCGGCATGAGTCCTACGCCATAGACATTGCAGTTACCGGCTATGGTCCAGTACATTAATAGCTAACTTGGAGATTACAAAATAACTTTAGAATTTTATTCCGCACTAAGGGAAGTTTAATAATTAAGATAATAAAAAAAAATTAAAATTAACAACAATATGAGCAAACTACTTGAATAGTTGAGCTAAAATAACACCAGAGCAGCTTGGATAGACAACAGCGACCTAAGCGTCGGCTGTCAGTATTAATGGCTCTTATTTGTACGATCAATAGTTTGTTGTGATGTCAGAGATCCACGCAATTTATGTAAACAACACAAGCGGTCGTCCAATGGCTTACAGACATCGACTTTGGCATTCAAGTGTTATGGAATAGATGCGATAGTTCGAACACGCGACACGCACGTGATCTCACTTCAAGATAACCAACTAATTTTAAGGTTACACGTTAATTCGGGTAAACTTCATGAGAACCAAAAAATAAATAGATAAAAATATTTACATATATGTAGGTATATATATAAAATGTTGATTGATGAAATAACACTTATTACAATAAAAGTAAAACATAGCTAAGCTCATTAATGATTACACAAGGCGTGGGCGCGGGCCCCGCTGCTCGCAGCCTTATATTGTCTACAGCTAGTCACAGAGCGGTGCCTAGGCGCACAATTCATTATAATACATTTTTGAAAGGAAACGATTACACCTGCCATCGGTTACGGTAACGTACCACAGTTCATTGAGGCACAATCATTGGTTTCTTTTAATTGCTTTTCTTTATATATTTTTTTTTATTTTTTTTTTGTTTTTATTTTTTTCATTATTTTACTTATATATTTACATCTATAATCGTTATTATAATTACTTGTAGGTACGTAAATTTACTCTAAATAACAGAAACAAATCACGAAAAATGTTATTAAAAGTGAAGCGTGAAGCGTATTAAATTTTTACGAATAAAATTCCACAATATATACATATTACAGTATAGATGTATCATATAAATACACAACAACATAATAATAACACAGACTAAATTGCACATGGCGCAATAATTGTGTGCAGGAAATAATGATGCAGTCATTGAACCGAGAGGAGATTCAGTTAGCGCGGCGCGATGGCCGCTACTCACAACCTTGTGATGCGCGGAGGCGCGCGCACCTCTACCGATACACCTCAACACCATATTTATATACTGCTACCGACACGTCTACACATTTAAAATACGTCCACTTTACAATAATATGTATATCCATTATTAAGTACTGATAACTTTAACTGACTAAAAAATTTCAAGGCATAAACTTCTTTCGTCTTTAATCTATGGATGACGTATTCTAAAGGGCACTGGTTTATTATATTCTCCGTTTGATCGGCATGTCTAACCTTAAAATGGAAAAAACTTTATAAAAAATTAAATATGACATTTATTGCTGTAGTATCATTAAAGTTTAAATTTGCACCAGAGTAAACAACTGAGATTTAGGCGTTATCGAATATTGGTGTAGAATTGGACAGAACAATATCAGTTAAAAATAATACCTATACTCTTTATTTATTCTATCAATCGGTAAAAGAAACACCCTCATCACTTAAATTGAGCTTTAACAATACATAGAATTGACATTTGTCTGTTTATACGTGCACTATTGTTGAATACGTAGCACGAAATGTTATAGGAACATCAGATCATTAACCCGTACCGCGAATATAATTTCAAATTTTGGAAGAATCTTTATCAAGCAGAGAAATGCAATCAGTTGTTCCGGACATCTTTGATAATCACTCTTTGGCACCTAACATTAAACTCCGTGACAATCTCGATTATGGCCCCTTGGAAGGCGAATCAAACAGTTCGTCGCATATACCGTGCCTTCGTATCCACAACCCGGTTGTGATGAGACGCGTGTCATACAAACGGACGCAGTTGTAGGAGGATAGAGAATCCGCGTTCAAATTAAATCTGTATCTGATACAAATCGCGAGAGGCAACGAAGAATATGCAATGATGAAAACGTAAAACTGCCGTCGGTCCCTATAGTAAGATAATACGGTAGTAATGACAAATGCTAACATTGTTTCTAAATGAACACATCACACATCGAAACATTTAACACTAACTACTACAGGTCCGAAGCGAACAGAGTTCAAACGCACGGACGCGTCCGAAGTCGCGTTCACCTAACTTAATTAATTTGTGAAGAGTACGCGAGCCCGAGGCTCGACAAGGTACAGCGAATCGCTTAAATCTAACTTAAGGCTAAAATCGTTTTATCATAAAAACACTGGAAGATGTTCGAAATACAGATACAATTTACATTATTATAAGTCGGGTGTCGGCTCTGGCCCTAAGCGTGCTTCCGTCGGCGACGCGGCGACGCGACGCGACGCGACGCAACGCGGCCGCGGAGCGACTCGAGAGCGGACGACGGGCCTCGCGCTCTACTATTCTAATCCCGTAATAATTGGTAATTTTATATTTTGGCAGAGTATCTCTGTGGCACACCATCAATAAATTAAAAAGTAAATAAAAGTGTAAATAAACTTTATGATAACGAACTTTAACTTACACGTGCAATCGTTGCCGTTAAATATCAGTTGTATGCTTATTGAACTCTACGATAGGACTTAAAATGTAAACTTATACCTACAGTTATGTAATACCGACAAACCTACGGCTACAAGTATATTATTAACAGAATATCTAAAGCATATGTCACTTTGAATAACGTTCAAATTGAGCCTATAGAAAATACCACAAATCTTTTATTTAAATAGATATTGATATGGCTAAATTTAAGTTAGAACTTTATTCTTAACTATACACAAAAGTGTAATATTTAATTACTGTTCAATTATAGTACTTTAATAACATTTCTCACAAATGTATGTGTAATATAAAATGATAAAACAATTTTCAATTTATTATATTAGGTTACCCTTACGTTAATCGTATAATCTAGATAATCATCATTATATTAAACATAAAGTGGCACTTCAATCACAAATACTGGAAAAAATTTGGGGAAACGTCAGCTTCGGCGGCGCCCACCGCCGGGCGACTACTTCGATACTATGATACTCTCAACAAAATAGATTATCCTTACATTAGGCAAGATACTTTACATCACAGGATTACTGGATCGCAAGGGATCGTCCCACCTTGTACTTGCTCGCTCCTAACGCATATAACTATATACTCGTTTGCATCAGACTATACGGCTTAAAAGGAATTTACCGCTACAAGAATGCACTTCAAATCTCATAATTTTGTTACCTTTATAAAAATTACAACTAATCGTAAAAGTTTGTTAGTGGGCGAAATGCACTTACACGTTTATTGCTGAATAAAATATCACTACTGGAAAACGAGGGCTCTATGCGAGTGAGAATTCAAAACAGAAATAAATAATTAAAATACGACAAGTACAGATAAAACGAGAAAATAAAAACGAACACGAAAGAAACTCGGAACGCAACAGCTCGACGGGCGAAACAGCAACAGCCCTCGAGCACAACAAAATAAATATACGCTATAAAATAAGGCCACGGGACGTGTGACTGAGGTAGCCCGCGACGCACTACGCTATCTGCTACTACTTTATTTGGTAGATCAGGAGCGGGCCGCCGCGGTCTCACCGCTAGCGGCCCGTTCCCGCCGCGACCGGACTCTTCCTTATAAACCTCGATACAGTTTCATTTGCCATTGTATATGTATAATTCTTATATACACTAAATATTCTACATGAACACTTAAAACACAGTAAGATAATATAGTATGTGGACAGTTGGCTACCGCGAGCGCGTCGCGCCGCGCACTCTACGCCACGTGACGCGTTCGACATGATCTGACTAGGCGAATAAAATTAGTCGATCCCCGTACGGGGGACGGTAAAGCGTAATTACAACTAGACACCTAAGGCTTCGATCCTAAACTCGCGTCGTCGACGATCGAGCGACGTGCCGGCCGATCGATAAATACTATTTATACTATCCGAATCGAAGATTTTACGCTAACCATAAAAAATTTGCACCTCAGGAATGACCGAGGCGACATTTCCGAGCGACCGCGACCGAAACGAAATTAGGAACGAAACCCGATCGACACGGACAAATGCATCTGTACAGATCTCGGGGGCGCCTTAGATGGACTCGCCGCCCAGCAGGTCGGGCGGCAGGAAGGAGTTGAGCGACGACGGCGTGGCGCGCTGCTCGTGCGCGTGCGAGTCGGGCCACAGCGCCGCGAAGCCGCCCCAGCCGTCCTGCTTGCCGCCGCGCCACGCGCCGCCGCCGCCCGAGCCCAGGTGCTGCAGGATCATCTGCACCTCCGACTCCGCCGGCGACTCGGCGAAGATCGTCGTGTTGCTCAGCACGCAGTTGTTCAGGGCCATTTGGGCCTGCACACACCAACCGAGGCGTCAGCACACGCAAACACAAACAATCTACATTCGCAATCGACATCGACTTAGCAGACACTGACCTTAGCAGCCTCCTCGCGCGTCGAGTAGCGGGCGAGGGCGAGGCCCTGGTTCAAGTAAAGGTGGAAGTTCTGGAGGGGGCCATGCTGGACGCAAAGCGTCTTCAGGGTGGACCCATCAATCTGTTGGAAACATGCTGTATTAAAATGGTGGTTCAAAACATAAGATGTGGCCTAAAAACAAATAAAACACTTGTATAACAAGGTATACAGCACCAACTAACATCAAACATTGTTTGGCAAACATGTTTGCGGTGACCTATTCTATCAACCCAAATTTATGATCTGTGGGCTTTCTTTGTGATGTTGCTAACCTTCATGCCTAGTTTATAAAGCGTAAATACCTGAGCAGTGAGGTTCTTCAGCAGCAACCAGGTGGAGGCTTGCCAGGCGGGCACGGCGCGCGGCTGGTGGTGCTGCGGCCACGCCTTGTTGAGGCCGGGCGGCGCGGGCCGCGGCTTGGAGCCCCACGCGTCCTTGCCGGCCCCGGGCGGCGCGTAGCTCCACGTGGACGACGACAGGCTGCGCTCGCCGCCCGGGGGCGACGTCTTGCCGCCCAGCATGTCGGCGTCCTTGATCACCGCCAGCGACAGCGGTGACCGAACTACTGAGCCGGGCGTCATGTTCGGGTCGTCTTCAACGTTCTTCATTTGGTTTCCCTGTATTCAAATTGTTTGTTGTATTATTGTATATGTGTTTATGAGTTTATCAGATTATCTTCTTAACCTACTGCAGTGTAGATATAAAGAGGTCGACCCAAAGGGATACAATGACCTTATTGACCACGCTGGGTAGGCAGGTAACCCCGCAAAGCGGTATGTCTCGCATCGGTGACACTACTGCCAGCCACCAACCTAAGGTATATGAACTGGTAAATTAGATTGATATCCTATCTTTTGAAATGTTAATAGCCTATCTTAGCTACATAGGAAACGACCAATTTAGAACCGCGCACTAGCTTCTGCCGTTTTATAAGTGCCCATGTAGGAAAATTATGTTGAATTTAGAATTTTTTTTGTTTTTTTTTTTAATTTACATAAGAGTTAAAGCTCTGTCGACCAGGGCAAAAAAATACCTACTCAATCATTTTGCAGTCTGTAAATATTGTTGTGATGTCTTACCTTCCAGGGCTTGCCAGGTTCGAACTCAGGCACCAGGTCATAAACGGGCTGGTGCGATGGGTGGGATGGCCAGGCATCCTTGCCATCAGCTACATCATTGCCGCTGTCGCCCCAACCTTCGGAGCCGCGGCCCACTCCCCAAGTACTGTGATAATACAACTTGGATATAGAAAGACGAACTTATGCAAACAGTAGGTATCCCTAATCATTATTACACACAATCGAAAGGAATTAATCCCTCAAAAATCGCGTGAACCACTTCGGTACATAAGAAATGGATTAGAAACGTCAGCCGTACCTTCTTTTCCTTTGCGTTAGACATAAAGATATAAGCGATATAGGGGTATAATTTGATACTAGAAATAACGTCATATCTAAATATTATAAATCAAAGTCCCCACGTCTGTTTGTCTGTGTGTTCGCGATAAACTCCTATACTGAACGGATTTTTGTACGATTTTCATTAATAGACAAAGTGATAAAGATTTCTAACACCCATGTGATGAAAATTAAATAATATAAACAGTGGGCAAATAATAACAAGAAAAAATAATTAGTTTGAGAAACAAAGTAATAATTTCTTAGCACACTAGTTCTGTGTAGCTGTTTATGTTCACTTTAACCGCTTGCGTCAGATTGGTGTTTTCGTGTCCTATTCGCCAGGATTGTGCGTTTGTGACTGGAGTATCCAGTCGCGTCTCATTCAGCTCTACAATCCCCATAAGCGATAGATAGCTGACGAGATTGAGTATTTGGTAGTGGATGAGCTACTCTGGCAGAATAAACATGAGTGTTTGTCGGATATAAAAGGTAGTCTCAGGTAGGTATTCTTTTTTCTAAAACTTAGATAAAATAATAAACACGTACGAGTCTGGTTGCAGGCCAAGTTGGTTGAGCTGTGGGCTCGTTGTCGACTTAGCAGTGCCGGGCGCGCGGCTGAACTCAGAGCCTTCTACATCCTTGTCTAGAGAGGGCAGCTTCCACTGGTTCAGACGAGACTGTTGGTTACCACCGGTGCTGCCGTAACCCTGGATTTTAACAGCAGAATTAGCAACATGACGAGATAATGTCAGCTAAAAATCTAGGTCTTGAAAAAAAAATGATAAATATAAATCATTCTTCCAGATAAACTCTGGTTTAAATAAATGAATCAGAATCGACGACTTATAATAGTTTAAACATTTTTATTTACGTACGTAATTGTAGGAAAAATGCTATCATTATACTGCAATTGCTATAAGATGGTGCGGGTGTAAGCTGTCGAATTCATACAATCTATAGCTGCCTATCCTCTAATTTTATAGATGATATTTTCGTCCTACTGTCATCCTACCCATGCTATATGTAAACATACCCCTTGAGTATCTTTCGGTATAGACATATCACTGAAGTTGTTCTGCAACTGGGCAATGGGGTCATGACCCTGCTTGAACAAATCTGAGCTGCCAGCTTGTTGCTTCATGTATAGAGCTTGCTGCGCTGTTATCTGGTTCTAAACAATAAAAAACACATTAATATATGAAGATGTAATAAAAGAAAGATTTAACTGTTGGCTAGGCAACAATAACAATCTATGAATCCCTTGAAATATCAAGTGCATAATTATGATAGAAAAAAAGTAAACTGAAGAGACTTGGAAAGTAGCCACGCCCATTGTTATTAAAAGCAAATTTGAATAACAGCTTGACAGAGTAACACTTTATTAAATTTGCTATCATTTAATAAACTTACTTGTAGAGCCGTAATCTGCTGTTTAGCCTTAGTGATTTGCACAGAGTACTGCAGCGCAAGAGATGAGTGACCTTTGGACATAGCAATGGAGTTCTGTTGCAACAATTGCTGGAGCACTTTGATCTGAAAGAGAAGAACTCATTGTAAAACCTCCTTTCTATACTACCTTCAACTAAAATTATAAAAAAAAAAAGTGAACCTTCAAATTCAGTTTCAAGAAAAAAATTATGTTACCTGTTGCAGCAGCTGGTTGAGAAGCACGAGGGTTTGTGGAGCCAGAGGCTGGTTCAATATTTGATGGTTGAGATATCCTGCAGACACCGCCATTTGTATCTGTTGCACGAGCATGCGCAGTTGCGCCGCACTCGGCTGTCCGCCATTGCCCGTACCGCTAGGATTTTTATTTTCATTACATCGTTTATTCGTAGAAGTATGTGAGTCACTGTTTACAAACACGAGTTTCATCCTTATGTAATTTTTATTTGTAAACACCATGAGTCGAAAAAAAAATTATATCAACAATGCTTGTTTTGGTGACATTCTGAATGTTCAAGGACACTGAAGAGTTTTGGGGGGTGGAATTAGGGAACAAAGAGAAATGTAGTAATTTGAGTGACATACCTGTTGGGGTTGTAAGACTGGTGGTGCTGCTGCGTGGGCGGCGGTGGTTGGTTGAGGATCTTCTGCACGACAGCGGGCGACACCGCGGGCACGGAGGGCGGCGGCTGGAAGGGCCCGCCGTGGTGGCCGCCGAAGTGCTCGTCGCGCCGCCAGCCATCGCCGCGCGCGCTGGCCAACATCTCCAGTGCCTCCTCCGCGTTCATGTCGCGGCTGCGCAGAGCGGCCTCGGCCTCCTCCTTCTTGAAACCCATCTCAACAAGGAACCTACAATGACAAATAAACGTGTCAAATATTATAACAAAGAATTAAAAGCCCTTATTTGCATTCTTATAAATTTTTTATTTACCTGAATTGCTTGCTGTTCCACACCATTTCCTTAGGTAGTTGCTTGCCCATCGGGCCACCTTGCGGTGGTTTCGGTCCACCCCACTCGCCAATGTCATCGGGCCACGCAGTTCCAGGACCAGCGGGTTTAGGTTTAGGCACAGGCCACGGTCCAGACGGATCGGGCCAAACGGGCGCATCGCGTTCGGGCCAGGCTGGAGTGTGCGGCTCTTCCCAGGAACCATTGCGCTGGCCATGTGCGCCCCATACAGCGTCGGGCTTGGTTGGCGTTGGGGGCATGCGTTGGGGGCCGGGCGGACCTTGAGGTCCGCGAGCTGCCATGCCACCCATTCCACGCTGTGCCCACAGTGATGTACCGTCGTCGAATCCCCCTGGAGCACGCCTTGCCGCCGGTGGCGATGGCTCCTCCCATCCAGATCCCTTGATTGGGTCTTTGGGCCCCTGAGCGCCCCACTGGTTGACGCCGCCGGGCATCATTTTGTTCGGAGCGGCAGTGTGCTGATGGTGCTGACTCCACATGTCGCCATTGAGGCGACCAGATATTCCTCCACGTAGGTCGTGGCGTGGGTCTGCGCTTTGCTGGCGAGGGTCGCTCGAGCGGTGTGGATCAATACGCGGATCGACTGGTCGGTGAGGTTCTCCCCACGCGTTCCAGTCATCTTTCTTGGGCACGCTCCACTGCTGTGCGTGCTGTGGTGGGCCGGCTGGCCACTGCTGTGGTGGCGGTGGTCCGGTCCATACGTTGGCAGAATCTGCAGCATCATCGTCTTCACCCCATGTGCCACCAATATTCGTGGTGGGTGTGTGGCCCCATGGAGTCTTAACTGCAGGTTGCGGCGGCGGTTGCCCTCCATTACGTAAATTAGCCTCCCATAGATCAGTTCCAAGGAATGCACCATTATTGATATTTGGTTTCCAGGCAGGTGGCCCCCCAGCGGGCTGGGTTTCAACCTTCCCTGGACCAGGCTCAGGAGAGCCAGGTACATCCCAATTCGTGTCTTGATTTACGTGTTGCTAAAAATGTACAAACACTTAGTAGATAGTTCTTTAAAACATAATTGTATTGTATCTAATTATAATAAGATAGCTGAACACTTACGCCTCCCCAGCCATCTTGACTAAACAAAGCTTCTCTCATTGAATTGAGTTGCTCAATCTTTGCAGAGGAAGTACTGTTGCTGTTGTTGCCATTGTTTCCATTGGCCGAGGTGGGCCCATTCGAATTTGCAGTTGAGTTGGGAGGATTAGTACCGCCATTGTTTCCGTTGCCCGCGTTGTTCGTACCTACGTGAAGTGAAAGATCGATTGGATACAAAATCAGTCGAATTTGAAAATAAAATACATAATTTTGGTAATGCACTTTATATTTATTGTCAACTAACCATTGCTCGTAGGTGCACCATTGTTGTTAGGCTGCGAATTTGGCATGTTTGGCGGGGAACTTTGCCAATTTTGTGCAGACGCGCCACTGGTTGGAGGTATTTGATTACCATTCCCCTTGTTGCTATTCACTGCAAGAAACAATCCTAACCATAAGCACCTGGACAAAATTCGAAAATCAATAATGTTAGTCGTAATTTCTAATCGGTGTAATTATCATTTGCCAACAATAGAAGCAAATTTTATTTTGATGACTTCATCATTAGTGACGATATTAAAACAACTTACTGTCTGCTTGAGAAGTGGGCGGGCGCTGAGCCGTGTTATTCCATTGTTGAGTATTGTTTGTCCCATTATTTGTTTGGCCACTGGAATTACCGCCCCAATTCCCAGCTGGCAAAGAAAAAAGATCTATTTTTACTCTCTTATCACCGACGTCGATTAAAATATAGGTCTTATGTCGGCCACGCGCGTTACTGCCAAATATTTGAGAGTCGATCAAAATCTAACTACTACTAAACTATTTCTGATTGAGATGTTAGTAAGAGGACAAAGGAAGGCACACTTACTGTTGTTGGAGGCGGGAGGACTGCCCCAGCCGGTGGCAGCGTTGAGCGAGCTCTCACCCCCTCCGCAGAGTCGCAGGAGGCGCGGGACACCCCAGCTGTCAACCTCTTGCGTTTTCATATCCTTGATTATTTGACCTTCGTTTTTTGTGAGGGCCAACATCGCGCAGAAGGTGAGGTCACCATTCGCGAACATTCGCAAAGCCGTCTTATTGGCGGGTTTGTCGTAACCAACTTCCAATTCATTATTGTCATGGTATGTCTTCACAGACTTGTCTTCATTAGTAATGATTCGAGTTTTCGTTTTGGATATCATATTATGAGCAGACTTGTCGTTTAGTAGTTGCGTATCGCAAGGCTCATCTCGTATAATACAAACTGAGGATTTAAAAGCGTAATCAGACTTGTTCATATGCTCCGGCGCTCCGAACGCCATCTTATAGTTTAAGTTAAAGCTACTGAAATATGGGTCACTGTATGAGATACCCTGGACTGTTATGGCGTTAATCGTTAAAGGAATGCAGTAGTTAGGCGTATCGCCAATCATTTGGTTTTGTTGGACACTATCAACAAATTCTACATTATAAATATTTAAATCTACCATTTTTACACTAGCTTCATGACTTTCATTCTTCTCGACTCGCTTAAAAGCACCAAAATTATTTGTGTTCACCACCAACATCAAGGTGGAGTAATTACATTGCATTGGTTCGGTAACAGTATTAATATTGGAGTAACAATTATCCTTAATTAGATGTCGAACACATAATATTACAGAAACATTAGACATCAGACAATTATTATAAATAGAATAATTTTCTACAGTTTTCACCTAACATTATACTTATTTTCACAGATAGCATATTGTTTCAATTATAGACTAAGTAACAATGGTTCGTAGTGATGCAGTCAATAAAGCAGGTAGCAGTGTTTAGTGCCTCTATGGCAGAGGACAAGGTGAGATCACCACTGGAAGCTGCTGCGGACTCGCCTCCTAGCCCCGATTGGCCCAGCCCTATAAAGTACACAACATTGTATCAGCATACGGCCAACTTGTGTCTCATAATAATGCATGAAAAGGATAAGCAAAACAAAAATTTTCAGAAGCTGTAATTCTACAAAGAGGACTTGAATCAGGAGCAATTATGAATTTAAAACAAATGCTAATAAGAAACATTCCCATTCTCATAAATCATAGTAACAATTTTTGCATCACTGACTAAATTGTACTGCTTTAATTTACTCTTTCTTAGCTTGTATTAAAAATAGATTATTTATTATATTTTCCATCAAACAAGATATTTGAAACTTGTCCAAATATGTTCCATGAGTGTTATAATACTAGGTGAAAATTATATTTCGTCAAAGTAGAAAAATGTGATGATGATAAAACAAAAAATTTGGTGATAATTCTTTTGGTTAGTATTTATTTCTAAAAGAATTCATTCCTAATATTAAAGGTAATAGGAATTATCCTTTCAAATAGGTAGTTGATTTGCAAATAGTAAGTATACAAGTAAATGACATTTTACATACCTTTTAGGACGGACGAGAGGCTGAGCTGTATATCACAGATAATGCGGGCTCGGCAGATCCTTTAGAGCAGCTTTACAGTCAGCTCGTAACGTTTCAGATTATCTATAGGACAAAGAATTCATACTTCACATTTCTTATTAGCACAATCAGCATAAACAATCAATAAAAATCAATACGTGGGTCATAACAATAAGTACATGATTTTTTTTTTGAGGTTATCTCAAGGATTTAAAAAAGGTCAATTGGATCAACACACATAGCATAAGTAGATACTGTACATAACAGGGAATAGCAACATCAATAGTAATAATTACTAAGATTTGCGACGCAGAGACACGATAAAGACAATCTTTACATCAAAAATCATGATGGTGTTTCACAATACGCCATTCCAAAATGTATACGATGTAATACGACGCAAGTACTTAGTTTACGGTCGCACCGAAATTATAAAGAGCAAAACGTTAAAGTATCACAATTCCCATTTCAATTTTCACATTCCTATAAAAACCAATATTCTTTTCTTACATTATATACTTATATATTTGTGTGTTTCGGCCTTGAGACTCGACGACTCGATGTTGAATATCTACAGTCGTATACATGTATCTATCTATGCTATATCATCCACGGTACCTATCTATATCTAGAGTGAAAGTTAGCACGACCCATATCATAGGAATAATAGAAATATGTTGAAAACAAATTAGTACTCCACATTCACAAACACTTGATTGACATGAATATTACAAAACTTCCTCAAAAATCGCACTCTAATCAGGCAAAAATACAAAAAATCTTACGTGACACGACCGAGCACAACGGTGTTATATTACTAGAAGGAATGAGACAGAAAATTAAACATGTCGCTGACATCCCATTTGTTGGAGGGAGAACAAACATACGCCTGAGAAAGCGATGCCATAAATGCTCAGAGCGATCAACGACGACATAAAGAACTATTTCTATAAACTAGCTTATTTTAGCACATACCTCTGTTTTGTAATGTTGTTGGCACATAACTTAAAGATTTATACAAAATCACAATCCCAAACCCCCGAGAACACGGCTTCGACGGCTGGATGGAATGATTTCGTCGTCGGGGTTCGCACGAAGAGCTATGAAACTCTACCAATTCAAGATGGACATAAACATCGTTGGGGCGACTCAAAGTTCCCTAGTTTTTTATCATAGCCGGGTTATAGCAATTTACTATACATACCTATAGCATTCAATACGCAGAGGGTATTATCTATAGTATCTATCTATAAATATGTACCTATAATAATACCGTACGAATACATACCTATTTTTATACTGAGTGTATCTCTATAACTATAGACAGTCAATTGACTATGGATGCCTGTGTAAAAGAGCTAATAGATGTACTCTTCACTAAAAACAATCAGAAATGGGGACATTGGAATCACCAAAGCTTTTCTAAAATAGAAATCTAAACACAAAAGTACACGAAATCAAAATATAATAATCTCGGTAAGGTAGGTAAGTAGGTAGATAAAAAGAAGAAGAGAAATCAATGTAATTTTTTTTTCATTATTGTGACAGTGATTGCTTGTTTTGCTTTTGTGATAAATATGCGAACCAAAGTTAGAATAAATTGTGGTTAGAATGCACTAATTTCAGATAAGTATTCTGTAATTTAGAATATAACAAAGGCTCTATATGAAGCTAAATTGGCAGCTCTGCAAGTTAAGGTGTGATGTAAATAGGAACATACTTAAATATAATAAAATATATATATATAAGTGTATTTTATATATTTGAAATTAAGGTATCGTTTAGGATATTTTTTTTTATTAATACGAGTGTCAACAAAATTAATAAGTAACAGGACAAAAAGTTGTATCCGAAATGAAATAAATACCTACGTATGTAGAGGTAGTAGGTAATGTTAGCTGCTTGCTATGTAACATAAAAAGGTACTCTGTGGCTGCTTGCTGGCAAAGAGTACCTATGTATATAAAGCTAACCCTTTGGCTTACTGCTCGTCTTTAGTAGTAAGATATAAAATAGTACATTGCGCTTTTTGTAAAAAAATACAAGTATCATAGTAAAGCCGCATTTACACATTCACGCGAGTGGCGAGGCGAATGGTGAGCACAGGTGAGTACGCATGTGTTAACAGCGCACTAACTGATCGCCATATACAGTTTTTATGTATATGTTACCCACAGTCTATATAATTCAGGTATTCTATACAATACCTAGGCGGGTGTGTAATATATGATAACATATATTATAATATATTAGGTATCACTTGAAATAACGTTCACATGATATAATTTTCATGTGCTATAAAAACAAATAACCTGATTTCATGTGATCTAATATTACATTTCATATAAACTTCTGCTCTAATAACATTTAGTATAACGTTCAGTTGACCTAATTTTCATATTTACTCATTTTCTGCCTAAATTCTGTAGTGAATAAGTAAATATCAGAAAACATCATACTGGTATAACCTCATCTAACCCAAATGATTCAGCAACAATGGAAGGGATCTGCGGCCGCTGCTGCGGCACGCTCGCTTCGCTCGCTCGCCTTCGCGCGCTTATGGTCATGGTTCTAACCTAACCTAACCCAAATGATTCACCAACCATAGAGGGGATATGACGCAGGTATATATGAGGTGAATATGAAAGAACAAAAAAACATATTAATTCGTAGTTATTTATTCATACAAAAATGTTATAAGTGAAGACAAAATACTATGTTAAGGTTGACTAACCTTATTTCAGTTTTAAGTTAGAGGCCACAAAGTTCGAAGGAATTCAATTTCAAGAGGTTTAAAAATTATATTAAACGTTACCATAGAATTTGAATATTATACTAACTGAATATTAGTTCAAATGTGCATTATAGAAATTTTTTATTAAACCATATAAAATTAGGTAAACTGAAATTTTATCAATAATTTATTATATCATTTCATCGTTATACAAAATATATATATATATATTAAATGAAACTAGGTCATGTGATCGTTAGAACATTTGTTATTATGTCAAATGGTACGCACCCTACCTAGGCAATGTATAGAATACCTGGAGCGTCCAGGCGGATAAATAAATACCATATTTAGGTATAAACAGGGTATTTATCGGTAAAATACCCAAAAGCATGGGTAAAAACAATAAACCTTCTTTGAATTTTTTTTTCTACCTCAGAATTCCGTCATATAAGGAATCAGAGTAATTACTCCGGTAACTTGGACTTATAAGCGCTTAGAAGATAACATCTGCGGACTATTTAAATCTTAATATTCTTGTAGGAGCATGTACCAGGATTATATGCACTGAGGAGCAATTACTCTTGTAATTTTTACTTATAACCTCATATAAGTTAATATTTTGTAGCCAATTATAATATTAATAAGTACTAAATGTAAATAAGCTAATTTCAAGAGGTGCTTTAAATTTTTTATCAAAACCATGATAGATTTCACAACGCAATTTGACAACAATAATATTTTGTTTTTCTAATATGGTTGACATGAATAAATTCTGATTCATAAAAATATGACGGCGCTTTCGTGTTTAGTTTTCAAAAGATATTAGAGGCGGCGCTAGTGGTTTAGTGTGTCGTGTGTCACGTGTCTGGCCACGACACTCTGACGCAACACTGAGTGCTGGTGGGATGTGGTCGACGGCGGAGGCGCAGTATTAAGTGAGCCCCGGTCGGAGATATATGTGTCCACTACGCGTTCAGTGGAGTGTCTTAATTGTGTTGCCTATTTTGTAGTAATAATTATTGTGTGGTGATTTATCCACGGTGATTATTTTATGAGAACTAAAAGTAAGATAATAGTGAAGTGCTAATATTAAGTGATTTGATTTGTAACGACTGTCTATACCCTTAACCCAATAAAGCACGCCTTATTACAAATCGCATTTCGAGGTTACAGATCCGATAACATTGCTGATGGAGCTCAAAAGCCTTTATCAGAAGTGGAATATAAAGGCCATAGATCTGAAAGAAATAACGATGATAATAAAACATCTCCAAAAAAAAAGTCGCACTTGGATGGGTCTATATGATCGTACAAATGTAGCACATCGTATGAAGACGCGGCGATCCTCCATCGGAAGTGGGGTCGGGTGTTCGCGTGCCATTTTTGTTTCGGTGCTGACTGTTCTCTCTGATTCCCTGTGGAGTCTGTCATCGCTTTTTCTTGGCGGTTGTGCTTTGAATTTTCTTATTATTGGTTTTGACATTGAAACGATGTAAAAAGAAATTTTGAGGTTAATTTATTACCCGATTACGCCAAAGCTAAAGGAGGGTTATGATTTTGACAGGCTATGTATGTACGAGTATGTATGTATGTATGTGAATATGTTCATCTGTTCCCTCATAGCTCCTAATCTACTTATCCTATATCTTCTCTATATCCTTATATACACTCCTACTCGACATATGAGGTGTCGTTAGAACCGAATTAATTGTCTGCTGAACATAGGCTACAAGACGTGTCAAAAAACTCGATATAGCGCCCTCTAGCGAACAAAAAGTAACGTGATAAAAATAAAAATGATGATAAATACGTTTAGTATCATTTGAAAGGCCTTCACTTGTACATTTCCAAAATATTGCTCAAATTTAAAGTGACGCCCTCTAGCGGACAAAAAGTCAGGTGGTAAATTTAACACCAAAATTGTTTAAATAAAAAACCGTTAAAAACTAAAACCCGACTACGACAAAAAGAAACGACGCTGAAAAAGTATGAAACAAGATTTTAAAGATGCTGAAATAAACAAGGTATCTGGAGAAACAAGAACAGAACAAAAAGAAAATCCGTAGTCAGTAGTCACACGTTATTAAAGTGTTTCGGTTGTTCTTTTTTTGTCGTAGTCGGGTTTTAGTTTTCAACTGTGTTTTATTTTCTTTTATTTGAACTGCTTACTTACTACTAAGTTCGCGTGTCCACTTTCCACCTTCCGGCTCCATCATCAGATCAGTTTGATAGTACCTTATAGCCAAAGTGCATCTCATGACAATTCTAATAAGCCCAAACACGGCTAGGATACATTGATTAATTACATTATCACTTCGATGATACCATTTTCAATATAACTGTTCTGAATCATTCATTTATATCTTCATTGAGATATCTATGTAACTATGAAGTTCCGTTGGAAATTTCTAGTGTTTTTCATCAGTTCCACTTCATCGAATGTTACTTTTTAACTGTAAATGCTTAAGTCCTCGATGAAGATATCAAAATCACTATATGGTTGCTATAACCTATAATATTTGAGGAGTTCTCTCGATTCCTCATGGATCCCATAATCAAAACTGGATTTTGAAAAAAGGGACCAGTTTAGAAGCATATCCGTTAAAAGGGAACATATTTTTTTGCAAATTGGTACATAAACGGCGGAGTTCTGAGATAACAAAAAAAAAAAAAAATACAACCGAATTGACAGCCTCCTCCTTTTTTTTTGGAAGTCTTTGGTTAAAAACTGTAAAGAAAAAAATAACTTCAGTCCAGTAGCGTAGAAACCAGTTTAATTGCTTTTTTTTAAACCCATAGAATAAAATAAATAATAAATTCTAATACGGAACATATTGATTGCAACAGTCGGGACCCATATTACATGGAATTATTTGAGTCTAGATTATAAGGCAAGAATCAAGATGTATTAGTATGATCACACCAAGGTATTTATCTAGTTAAGGGATCGGTTTGCAATAAGCCTTGAAGGACTCCTCTCATATGGGCGAGGAGATGGAAGCGCTTCCTTTATGCTATAATAGAAGGTACGAATCGTTGCTAAGAGTAAGTAAAAGTTGCTAGAAAACAAGGTAAGTGGGCTTTAGCTCGCTAAGCATTTTGTCCTAGCGCTTGGAACGCTGCTCTGTTGCTTACTGCACAGTTTGCGCATGTGAGCTTTGTTTGCGTCTCAGGGACGGAAGGCTGCGTTCTTTTCGGTTTACAGAACCCATACATCGTCCGGGAGTTTTCAGTAATGGTCTTCAGTCACTAGAATCTCCCTTAAACAATCATTCAGGACGGATCGTACGTGGTCCGTAAGCGAATCAATCGCTGCCGTCGTGTCAGTGAGAAATCAGGGATGGAATGTAACTGAGGTAACATGGTAGATTGTTGTCTTTTGCTAACTTTCTTCCAGTCGGAACGGGAATAATACCACATGCGTTGCATTTGGTACTAAAGTAGCAGATAAGATGTTCGAGATGGGGCGGGCGTTCAGTGGCTAGGGGAGGGGAGGTCACCACATAGTGTGGCGGTAAACGGCAGCTACCGGAAATTTTCTATTCAAGCTCTAACTCTTTATTTTTACAATAAATTCATGTTGCCGAAATGTACGCAGGGTGATATTTTATAACTTAAATAGCACCAAGGGTATTGGTCTCACAGTTCTGGTGCGATAAAAAAAATGCTTACGGGGTCAAGTTCTACCATATTATAATATTTTTTTTTCTTTGCACTTTTGGAATTGGACCAAAATGGATGATCTCCTTTTTTTATTTTACACTTTTTAGTTATTTTAATTTAATATCACTATTTATTCACTCTATTTTAGGCGTACATTTATCACTTAAAAGTTCACAACCCGTAAACAAACTACTAAACATTAACTAGTAAACAAAGTTGATTTTTATCTCAAATAGTTTGAGTAGTTAGTGTTACTAAATAAAAAAGTCATGTAAATAAAAAAAATATTATCAAAAAGTAAAAATAATACCCATACCATACAATTGGGTACTTTTGATATTTATCCGGATAATAACCCATCTCTCAGTAAACTGCATCGTTGAACGACACACTCGTTCAACGATGCAGCAGCCCAATCGCGCTATTTTTTTTCAACTAAATCGCAACCGAACCGCTGCCATATCTCAACTTTTTGACCATTTCGTATCGCGCTAAAAATTTGACAGCAAGTTGAGACGCACCGCGATCGTAGCTGGAACGTTACCGTTGTCAAACGTAAAAGTTGATGGGATGCTACTTTTTTAGAATCGTTAGTGAATCGTTGGAGTGTTTTGTCATTGTTGTGAAGGGATTCTGAGTGAAAATCTTGCAAAAATACAACATTACCATGTCTACGCTTACATAGATTTGTTGGAGAAATCTTATGAATATGATGTAGCGGTGGCTCGAGCCGAAACCAAAAGGAAAAACTTAAAAGCTAGACTTAGGTGTGATTCATACAGTGATCGATAGTTTGTGAAGAGATCAATTAACCCGTGAATTAATTTCGACTCCTTATATGCCACCCGTCCTACGTTGTGAAGCTTTGGATGTTGAAACCAAGGTAAGGGATGATTTTGTGATGATTCCTCTCTAAAGTCATAAACAGCATTAACACTTACTAAAAACCTTTTTTGTTATATAAAAATAACCACAAATTAGACAACTAATAAAGTTCAATGTGTATGCATTTGCATCTTTTGGGTATGTTTAAATTGAGTACAATTTATGTTCCAATCTTCTGATCAATGTATATTTATTATTTAAGATGCTTTAATTCTGTTTTGGTTATTGCAGGAGACTCAGACCCCTTTGAGACCAAGAATGATGATACCCATCTCAGAACCAAGGCCAGATACTCCAGAACAATATTACCAAGGCTTGCACTTGACGGCCAGAAATGTTGTTGAACGCTGTATAGGTGTTTTAAAAGCTCGCTTTAGGTATGCTTTGGATATCATACCATTATTATAATAGTTGACATAATTATGAATCATTTATGTTTGAAATTAATAAATAATAATAAAAGGGTTTGTCCTTGCAGGTGCATGGTCGATAAAAGCTGCATTACACTCCAGAGGCCCAATCGCGCTATTTTTTTTCAACTAAATCGCAACCGAACCGCTACCATATCTCAACTTTTTGACCGTTTCGTATCGCGCTAAAAATTTGACAGCGAGTTGAGACGCACCGCGATCGTAACTGGAACGTTACCGCTGTCAAACATTAAAGTTGATGGGACGCTACTTTTTTAGGATCGTTAGTGAATCGTTGGTGTGTTTTCTCTTTGTTGTGAAGTGATTCTGAGTGAAAATCTTGCAAAAATACAACATTACCATGTACGCCTACATAGATTTGTTGGAGAAATCTCATGAATATGATGTAGCGGTGTCTCGAGCCGAAACCAAAAAGAAAAACATAAAAGCTAGACTTCGGGGTTAAACTTTCCTTTATGGACCGTTGCTTTAAGGGTCGGGGTGGAGGGGGAGGGGAGGGGGGAGGGAGGGCTACCCCCCTGTACCATTCCCAACCCGCGCAAACCCATGGTTACGAAGAAATTCATGTTCAAAGTTTGAGGTTAGGTTAGGTTAAAACAATAATTTACATCGATTTAAGGGTCGGAGAGTAGTGGGGAGGGAGGCGGGGAGGGAGGGCTACATCCCTGTATTATCCCCATCCCGCAAAACCCCATGGTTATGGAGATATCCATGTTTGAAGTTTGAGGTTAGGTTAAGTTAGAACACTAATTTCCATCGATTTATAGGGCGGTTTGGGCCTAAATCATAATGGTTTTTAACATTAGAAGGGGATATGGCGCTCGGCGGCCGCTGCCGCGGCACGCTCGCTCCGCTCGCTCGCCTTCGCGCGTTGATGGTCACAGTTCTAACCTAACCTAACCCAAATGATTCACTAACATTAGATGGGGATCTGGTCACAGTTCTAACCTAACCCAAATGATTCACTAACACAGTCATACCAACGCAACTTGCAAGGGCAACAAAAACAAACAGACGATGACTGACATGACGTCATGACGAATATAAAACAAAATGGTCTCGCTTCATGTTCCGTTCCGTTACTCAGTGAAATCAAATATTTCGTATTTTTTATGTAAATAGTCAATGTAATTGCTTGTTACTGCATGGTTTTTGTGCACATTAATTACATACGTAATTTAATACGTAAAAATAAAATTATATTTAAAAAAATATATGACAAAATTGAATGAAACAAACCACAAACAAGCGTGGACGCTTAACGAAACGTGAAACGTCAACTTTGACATCTACAATGACAATTTATCTAACCTAAATGGCGTATTAATTTACAATTTTTATGGAACTTTGGAGAATTATATCTCGTAAACGGTAAGTTTGCGCAACTTAATATTTTGCAAAGAGCTTTCTATTTATCAGTACTATCTACAATAAAAAAAATGAACTTCCAAATCGGCGGTCCATAAAGGAAAGTTTAGCCCCTTATATGCCACCCGTCCTACGTTGTGATGCTTTGGATCTTGAAACCAAGGTAAGGGATGATTTTGTGATGATTCCTCTCTAAAGTCATAAACAGCATTATCACTTTTACTAAAAACCTTTTTTGTTCTATAAAAGTAACCACAAAGTAAATTAAACAACTAATAAAGTTCAATGTGTGTGCATTTGCATCTTTTGGGTATGTTTAAATTGAGTATAATTTATGTTGCAATATTCTGATACAATGTATATTTATTATTTAAGATGCTTTAATTCTGTTTTGATTATTGCAGGAGACTCAGACCCCTTTGAGACCAAGAATGATGATACCCATCTCAGAACCAAGGCCAGATACTCCAGAACAATATTACCAAGGCTTGCACTTGACGGCCAGAAATGTTGTTGAACGCTGTGTTTTAAAAGCTCGCTTTAGGTATGCTTTGGATATCATACCATTATTATAATAGTTGACATAATTATGAATCATTTATGTTTGAAATTAATAAATAATAATAAAAGGGTTTGTCCTTGCAGGTGCATGGTCGATAAAAGCTGCATTACACTCCAGTAACTGCTGCAAGAATAGTGAATGCATGCTTTGTTCTGCATAATATAGCACACAGGGCTAATAGGAGAAACCAATTATGCTAATTAATTTTACTTTTCATATTATTCTAATTGTTTTTGTAATTTTGTGTTTTAAGTTTTTTTTCATCAAAATGGTTTTTGATTAGTTCTTTATATAAGTATTCTTAGCAAATATTAACATAAATAATAAAATAATTTAGCTCTTATGACACCTGAGGTACAGGTTAGATCTAATTATTATTGAATACCATTACTGTTCTTGTTGAAGGCTGCACTTATTGTGTAAACTTGCATGTTATTCCTCATAATAAATATTCTATCCTATTTTATCATACTATTTGTGAATAAAGGCTATTTATATTTCTAATGCCTCGTCATTTTAATTAAATATGTATGTAAACATTATCACAACATAGTTTTATTCAGATAAAATGATGGAGAATGGCAAAGGGGTGCTAAATATCAAATTCAGGAAAACCAAACAAAATTAATTTAGATATAATTCTATTTATTAAAGTACAATCAAGAATATAATATTAATGTTAATAATAAACATTTATTTTCAGGCATCAGAGACCCATAGAAAAAATACATAATATAATTTTAAACAATAATAAACAAATACATATTATAAAAACAAAACTTATTTAACCATAGTAACTAATAGTACTCTTAATCTGGGTGGTTATGCCAGCCATACTGAAACAAAATAAAAGTGTTATTATTATGTTGTTTCTGACAAATAATGCTTAGTAAGTGGTTATTTCATTTACTTAATATCATCAAATTAGCCCTCATTGAAACATGAAATTGCAAAAAAAACCGTAAAAGTATATCTCTACATTTTAAAAATTAACATGATAGTACTCTCTTTTATTAGCTTAAGCAATTTTGTTGAACAAACCTGCACAGTGCCTAGGAGAGTTTAGTATTAAGCCTGTCTCTCCCACTATGCTGGGAACAGGGGATACAGGCAGCGTCTGCACATACACTGGTGAAGTTGCAGATAGCACGTATGGGGGGTGGTCAGTCAAATCTGTAATAAAGTAAACATAATGTTATACAATATAATATTAATAAAACTGATATATATTGCTAATATTAGGCAGCATAAACATTGTTTTCGCAAGAGATATAAGTTACATTGCTGTTGATGCTTCAGTGTCATGTAATAATTTTGGGTTCATCAACCACTTTTACTGTCACTGTGCCGTCATCCTATATAATGCATAGTATTATTTAGTAGCATTCTTAGTAAAATTAAGCATGATAAAACAATGGTTTACAAAAGTGGATTTGGAAATAGCTAAAGATATAACTTACATCATTTGAGGCAAATTGGTCTTGCCTAACATCAGCTAGTGGGCCAACATCTCTGCCTAAGATATTGGCTGTCCTTTCTTCCAAAGGTGACAAAGTAGGAGCATTATGAGCCCACCACCAGTAGCTCGTTGGTTAGCATTTATGCTAATTAACTTTGCCCTAACCCGGCAATTGTTAGTCATTCAATAGGTACCTAAAAAAGAATAAAACAATGTAATATTATTTTATTCAGGAACCCTCGGCGTATAACATCCACTTTTATCTGCTTCGATGATTCTCACCTTGGACCATTCTTTCCCTGTTCCACACTGTCCACAAGTCCTTCCACGTGGAGACTTAGGGCACACTCATTCCATAAGCGTGCTGCAACTTGACGAGCCTCTTTAGACCTAACTCGTCCAAGAGCAAGGTCTTGATGCTGTTGAGAAAATGAGCCATCAGCTCCATTTGTCGGACCGTATTGCATCTGCGACGCTCTTCCATTTCCATGAAACAATCACGACTGCAGATATTACAACTTTCAATTAAAGTGGCTGTCCAAGTTTATAAGTGGTTCATACTTCATAAGTCTTTGAATGTTTATTTATGTAAAATCTCGCTTACCTCTTCAAAATTTCAAGTACATACCGCGCTTTCAGCTAGAGGTGCACACGTGTAAATTTATTACTAAACGCTCGGATATTCACAAACTAAAAGGGCATCACTAACGATTGACGTTACGCAACGTTCCAACTTTGGTTAGCATTTGAACTTATAGCGCAATACCAAAATCCGAACAGCTGAATCGAAACTTAACCACAGCCGCAATTGGACCGAAACTTTATCGTAAACGTTTGCAAACGTTTGAAATTAGCGCGATTGCCCCCCAGTAACTGCTGCAAGAATAGTGAATGCATGCTTTGTTCTGCATAATATAGCACACAGGGCTAATAGGAGAAACCAATTATGCTAATTAATTTTACTTTTCATATTATTCTAATTGTTTTTGTAATTTTGTGTTTTAAGTTTTTTTTCATCAAAATGGTTTTTGATTAGTTCTTTATATAAGTATTCTTAGTAAATATTAACATAAATAATAAAATAATTTAGCTCTTATGACATCTGAGGTACAGGTTAGATCTAATTATTATTGAATACCATTACTGTTCTTGTTGAAGGCTGCACTTATTGTGTAAACTTGCATGTTATTCCTCATAATAAATATTCTATCCTATTTTATCATACTATTTGTGAATAAAGGCTATTTATATTTCTAATGCCTCGTCATTTTAATTAAATATGTATGTAAACATTATCACAACATAGTTTTATTCAGATAAAATGATGGAGAATGGCAAAGGGGTGCTAAATATCAAATTCAGGAGAACCAAACAAAATTAATTTAGATATAATTCTATTTATTAAAGTACAATCAAGAATATAATATTAATGTTAATAATAAACATTTATTTTCAGGCATCAGAGACCCATAGAAAAAATACATATTATAATTTTAAACAATAATAAACAAATACATATTATAAAAACAAAACTTATTTAACCATAGTAACTAATAGTAATCTTAATCTGGGTGGTTATGCCGGCCATACTGAAACAAAATAAAAGTGTTATTATTATGTTGTTTCTGACAAATAATGCTTAGTAAGTGGTTATTTCATTTACTTAATATCATAAAACCAGCCCTCATTGAAACATAAGATAGCAAAAAAACAGTAAAAGTATATCTCTACATTTTAAAAATTAACATGATAGTACTCTCTTTTATTAGCTTAAGCAATTTTGTTGAACAAACCTGCACAGTGCCTAGGAGAGTTTAGTATTAAGCCTGTCTCTCCCACTATGCTGGGAACAGGGGATACAGGCAGCGTCTGCACATACACTGGTGAAGTTGCAGATAGCACGTATGGGGGGTGGTCAGTCAAAACTGTAATAAAGTAAACATAATGTTATACAATATAATATTAATAAAACTGATATATATTGCTAATATTAGGCAGCATAAACATTGTTTTCGCAAGAGATATAAGTTACATTGCTGTTGATGCTTCAGTGTCATGTAATAATTTTGGGTTCATCAACCACTTTTACTGTCACTGTGCCGTCATCCTATATAATGCATAGTATTATTTAGTAGCATTCTTAGTAAAATTAAGCACGATAAAACAATGGTTTACAAAAGTGGATTTGGAAATAGCTAAAGATATAACTTACATCATTTGAGGCAAATTGGTTCTGCCTAACATCAGCTAGTGGGCCAACATCTCTGCCTAAGATATTGGCTGTCCTTTCTTCCAAAGGTGACAAAGTAGGAGCATTATGAGCCCACCACCAGTAGCTCGTTGGTTAGCATTTATGCTAATTAACTTTGCCCTAACCCGGCACTTGTTAGTCATTCAATAGGTACCTAAAAAAGAATAAAACAATGTAATATTATTTTATTCAGGAACCCTCGGCGTATAACATCCACTTTTATCTGCTTCGATGATTCTCACCTTGGACCATTCTTTCCCTGTTCCACACTGTCCACAAGTCCTTCCGCGTTGAGACTTAGGGCACACTCATTCCATAAGCGTGCTGCAACTTGACGAGCCTCTTTAGACCTAACTCGTCCAAGAGCAAGGTCTTGATGCTGTTGAGAAAATGAGCCATCAGCTCCATTTGTCGGACCGTATTGCATCTGCGACGCTCTTCCATTTCCATGAAACAATCACGACTGCAGATATTACAACTTTCAATTAAAGTGGCTGTCCAAGTTTATAAGTGGTTCATACTTCATAAGTCTTTGAATGTTTATGTAAAATCTCGCTTACCTCTTCAAAATTTCAAGTACATACCGCGCTTTCAGCTGTCAAACTAGAGGTGCACACGTGTAAATTTATTACTAAACCCTCGGATATTCACAAACTAAAAGGGCATCACTAACGATTGACGTTACGCAACGTTCCAACTTTGGTTAGCATTTGAACTTATAGCGCAATACCAAAATCCGAACAGCTGAATCGAAACTTAACCACAGCCGCAATTGGACCGAAACTTTATCGTAAACGTTTGCAAACGTTTGAAATTAGCGCGATTGCCCCCTTCATTCATTCGCGTATAAATCAAAGAAAATAGATAGTGGTGGCATGCGCACTCCATCTATTGAGTTAGGTACTTGGTACTCATAGGATACTTCGAATACATTTGTTCACTTAAATTAATAATTGTAAGCATTTTTTTAATAACTGCATTTAAAATACCTACTTGCCGTATTTTAAATACAGTTATCTACTTGTATGATAAGCCGCATTTACACATACGCACGAGTAGCGAGGCGAATGGCGAAGCAAACTAGAAACAGACATGCGTAAAAACAGCGCTGCTATTCGCCTCGCACGCACACTTTGTAGGACAATGTTTCGTAGAACAATTGGAATTGAAAAAAATGTTTAATGTAAAGGTGTTAATGCGTATGAAGTATGGCCAAAAAAGCTGTCCCCCAACAAAAAGGCGGCACAGCGACAAATGAAAAAAACTGAAGCCATTGAGTTTCCTATGTCAATGCTGTTCACCCTGTCTGTACGCTGCTTAAACGAAGTTGATACTTTTGATTTTCTAACCGGGTGATTATTGTGCTGTCGCGTTAACTTGTCTCGTCGCTGGGGGCTGGGGGCGTGCTTAATGTTGCCAGCCTAACAAATCTATTTTCCTTAATTTAATTCAAAAACGCTCTTTCATAACAGTGTAATTTAAAGAATTTATTAGCTCTACTACATTTATAGTACCTACTAAAAAGAAAGTATACAATTTTAATATGTCTTGTATAAGAAATATGTATTTAAAAATGGGAAATACGTTTCATAACATAATATGTTCAGATTTTCTAATCTAAAAA
This sequence comes from Mythimna pallens, assembly GCA_961205895.1. Lineage (NCBI taxonomy): Eukaryota > Metazoa > Arthropoda > Insecta > Lepidoptera > Noctuidae > Mythimna > Mythimna pallens. Next base: position 7,309,301 of record OY540831.1, on the reverse strand, counting down.
AAAGTATTTTTAAGTACAGAAACTTGTTAAGATTTTCAGCTAGTACCTAAACCATAAACAAATCGACTATAGGTTATTTTCATAAGCGTAATTATTGAAAAAAATAAACTTGAGAACTTTGTAAATCATTTAATGAATATCTCGTTGTAATTTTATATTTGGTATAACAATGGTCCTGCAGTGGGTCAATCCCATTTGAACATCTTCATCAGAATCCATGCTCAAGACTGTATCAGAAGAGTCGGATGACGTGTCACCAGATAGATTGATTGATGTAATAATCGGATTCAAAATATATACAGTTTGGATACAGTTTTGAATGCCGCTTCAGTAATTGAGGCTATTTCGCTAAGAGCTTGATCAAGATTGTTTTCGGCAATACGCCTCTTTACAATCGCCCAAATCTTTTCTATGGGATTTAAATCTCAATGATACGGCGGTAAACGCCAAACCTCGTGCCCATGTTTATTTAACAGTTGACTATATATATAAAAGTCTGACTCTCCTACTAGTCACTGAATAATACACACTCCACCCAATGCGGGACGATTCATGCGATGATTTCCCACGAAAACAAGGGATGCTGCGACTTGTCACATCTTACGAATGCCATTAATGAAGAGTTGAAGTCGATATTGACTTGTGAAAATATCTTCTATGATACCTAGAGGATTCCCCTTAAGGTGAAAGAGTTATGACAACTCACGAAATTAAAATTTTCATTTCAAGTTTCATCATTTGGACTAAGTGGAAAGGCGTGGGGCTAATTGGTGATCCAGATTTGGTTATGTCCAATCTATAAAGCCTGGAGCACAGGATGCCTTTTGGAAAGTGTGTTGAATTGCATGACTTGATTCCACTATTTCCTTTCTACCATCGGTCAAACCGACGCACGGCGAGTATCCACCCTTACGTTGTTGAAACCTCTACAGTCCGGACTAAGCGTTTCGCCTCGTCGTTTATTCCGCGCATATCGAAGGACTAGAACAATTTGCCTGCTGCGGTCTTCCGGTCCGATTTTAATTTAGGTGTTTTCAACACTAGGGTGAATAGTCTCTTAATAAACTAGTGCGACACGCAATCATAGATTGCATCACTGCTTACTGCACTGGTAAAAAAATTAACTATTCATACGAAGAAATGGCTTAAAGAAATGATATTCAAGCCGAAAACATTAACAAACAAAAAAATACGTCAAAAGTAGAACAAAGCAGAACCACATTTTTATATAGCCTGCGTTCCGAAATGTGACAAAGCGAAAGTATCGCGAATCCGACCAAAACGCAACGTTACCATTATTGCTTAATAGCCCTTTTAAATTGTGACTACTAAAATTGGTTGGATTCGTAATCGTATCATTTTTATCGCAATTCGGAACGCTGGGATATAGAGCAGAACTGTCAGTGTCAAAAGTTCTTGTCATATTTTCAATTTTTTAATATTTCCAGTATCTTTTGTGTTTATTCGTTATCATCAATTTGCTACATTATTTTTACATCGATTAAGGAAAATTCGATCATTGCTGTGTCAGACATCCGGCAGCAATGTCGTGTAAAAGCAGAGAGCTATGCCTCGTCGCTTCTGGGGTATAAGAAGATTAATAAGAATGCCTTTAACAGAGGCAGGGGACCAATATTCAGTATGGGTAAGTGTAATAATGGATTTTATCCAGAAATAACAGAAAAGTAATTTTTTGGTAACCATATGTTGCGATGGTGTTAGATTTGGTATTAATAAGCAACAGGATTACTGAGGTATGGACGGTAGGTCTTTTGTTCAGTATTGTTTACGTTATAAACTGTTGTTTCTCCCTCCCTCGCGTACCGTACCGTTACTAGCTGTCCCTCACCTACTTTCGGTCCTTTGCAACAGATCAAGAAAATATTGAATGTAATAAAAAAACAATAATGAAGTCCAGAATACTAATAGGTTCTAATACTATTATCATAATAAAAAGCATAGACTCAGTTTTTAAATAAACAACCAGTTTAATAAGAACTCAATAAACAATTTTATTGCCTAAAAATAAACAACAATTGCTACCATGCACTAATTTTGTGACATTTTATAAGTGTTCATTTATTTTTATATTATTCGTAAGAAAAATATATTTATTAAAATGAAAACATGTCCTTTTTCTTATTCCACTGTTCTTTGATATTACCAGGTGGGTTTAATCTACATATTCAACTTGATTGTTGGAACTGGAGCCCTGACACTGCCGGCAGCCTTTGCCCGTGCAGGATGGGGTCTCAGCACCATATCCCTGATGTTCCTTGCGTTCATGAGCTTCTTGAATGCTACATATGTCATAGAGACTATGGCATGTGCAAATGCTGTCTATAAGTGGAAGAGGCTGCAGACTATTAAGAGGGAAAGTGTGAGTATTGAGATCCTAGTATAAATAATCAGCACATAGCATCTAAAACATATAGTAAACAAAATATACACAGCAACCAGCCAACACACACACACACACACACACACACACACACACACACACACACACACACACACACACACACACACACACATACACATACACATCACACAAACACACAATACACACAAACAGCACAGCAACCAGCACACACCCACACACACAGTAAACAGCTAAGTGTAAATGATATAGCTTTAAACAAAAATTGATAGATAGACAGATATACTCTTTATTTTAGATTTTTTGTGGTATACAATAAAAATATTAAGAATACAATATGCCCTGGTTTCGCACGGGTGCTATGCTGATACTAAATAATTATACTACAGAATGTCTTTATATATGTTACGGTTAATAGCTGAAGTGCAGCTGCATTTAGTTTTAGCTGGTTACAACTAGGTGCAGCCGCACACACGCAGTTAAACTTAGATGTATCTTATATATTTACACTTATTACACACAATCACTTACACTGATTGATTCACTAATCTGTGTACCTGTATATTTATAATATAAAGGAATCTACAAAAAGAAATGAGATGCCATCAAAAACACAACTTGTAAAAAAACCAAGGCTCGAAACTCAGTTGTTCTACCGTCCCGCGAAGCAGCGAGCCTCCTTGCTGGCCAACCACCGTGGGATTTGGAGGCAACATTCTTTGCACGCATGCATGATCTGCGCATGGAGATGCGCGCCAAGTCGTGGCATGGCGGAAAGACTCCCGGTGGGATCTCATGGTGGAATGGCGACAGTGACTGTCGCAACCCAGTGCTGGGCACGCCATAATTATGGTGATAAGTCCCCTCTTTGAGGAGTGGCTGGCAAGACCTCACGGCGTCATTACCTTCCGCATGACGCAGGTCCTCACCGGACATGGTAAGTTCGGGAGGTTCCTGCACCGGATTCATGCGGAAGAAACGCCCGGGTGCTACCATTGTGTTGACCGCGTGGAGGACACGGTGGAACATACGGTAGCGGTGTGCCCCGCCTGGGCAGAGCACCGCCGTGTCCTCGTGGGGGCGATTGTGAGGCGAGGTGGAGTGTCAGGCGGTCACCTCCTACTGCGAAGTAATAATGCTAGCAAAGGAGGCGGCCGATCGCGTGAGGGAAAGGCCCTCACGCCCCAACACTTAGATGATTAGATACAACAATTAGATGATATTACCATTGATAAAAAGTTGTGAAATCCATGTAATACCAAGTCGGTTAATTTATTCAGTCCGTACTTATGGGACCTTGATGACCTAATAAGTATTATATTAAATTAGATTGTTTAGTCCGATTGCCAAGTCAGCCATTGAAATTAGAGAGTGTTCTCCAAAAAGGGTAGATAACACAAGTACCTGTGATACTAAAACACTAAAGTTAAGTATCACAGGTACCCATGTTATTCTCTTTAATTATTTTTTTTAGCCTGAAGGTCTAAATGTCTATTGAGATTAACATATAAAACGTGATTTATTTAATCGCGATTAAAGTTAATTTAATTACAATTTCATAAAAAAAAATTATTGTTGTTAGGCTCGCGCTTGACCGCTATTATATACTAAAATTGAGTGATCAATGAATGCCAATAATGTTAATGTTGTTGTTTTTAATGTCATATTCATTCAAAATTTGAGTAAAACAGAAAGGTTTTATCTTAAAAGGTGTGAAGTTACATAATATTAAATTACTTACATGGATACTAATCCGGCAGAAATTGATACACTGATTATATTATTGGTTATTGAACTGATTGCTTTAACTGTTAGCATCCTGTTCCTGCATCACGGCATGATCACCACTTCGGTATTAGCGGCGCTATGAGCGGCGCCTCGTGGCGTGCTTCAAACATTTTCATACTTGATTTTACCGCTCACCGCCCCGTGCTTAGCTACCGCTCACAGCGGCAAGGTCGTGAACGGGTCGTGAGGCCCAACACTGCGTTACGCGGGCTCCCGCGCGGTCCCATACAAAAGTGCTGCGTCCAGAAGCCCGCGCGTCGACCCGTTGCGGGTACCCGTCGCGGGCAGCCCGACGCGGATAAAGTTGAACTAGCAACACTGCATCCGCGGCGGGACCCATTGCGGTCCCACGGAAACCCGACTACACAATCGACACAATTACATGCGCACCGTTAAAGTTGAACTAGCGACACTGCGCAGGAATAATTCGTTTTCCGCGACGGGGACTGCTGCAAACGACACACGACAGGTGGGCCCCGCGCGGGCGCCACAGCGTTGGACCATAATGAAACATTCCCTGTTTATCTGTTGCATCATTACATAGGTTTATTTATAGCCTGCAGTATCTGCATGTTGGGATGGTAAGTACTGACTGGTCGATACTGAGAACAATCTGCCTGCAGTATATCATTTTCAATTATTAACATTAAACAGCGTTGTGAGCCAGTTTGGGCTGTATGGGCTGCCATGAGTGTTGTTACTTTTCTGCTTTTCTGAGTTCCTTTGTACTTTGGAAAACCTTGTTGACACAACCCCATGACGATTGGAATTTCGCTAAGAGAGAAAACCGGGAAATTGTACTTATAAGCAGGGATCAGCAATTTTCTGTTTTTTTTTTTTTTCTTTTAAAACGACATGCGAGTTTGCTCTTCGCGAGGTTCCACTCATTCGCATCGAAAACGCTTTTATTTTTGTATGATCTTTTTACTCATCTAAATTATTCAGTAACTTACTAAATTACTCTTAACATACTCAGTTAATTACGCATCTCAATAACAGAAAAGAACACAGAGACTGAAAATTGTGGTCTGTGTGTGCATTTGAATTCACACTAACTAAACCTTACCACAAATTCACAGATCCAAGACCACGAATCGGACGATGACGCCTCAACATCCCAGAACAACCATGGAGATCTTGAAGAACCCCTGGTGTGCGGAGACACCATCCCCTCTCGATACTACAGCCTCGACCGTCGCGTGGAGCTGGGCGAGATGGCCAACCTGTTCTTCAATAAAATTGGCAGGACCACCTTCTACTGCACCCTGTGCATCTACTTGTATGGAGACCTGTCGATTTATTCGGCAGCTGTGGCGAAATCCGTTATGGATGTGGTGTGGTGAGGATAAAAGATTTTTTTATTGTATTTTTTTTAGTACTTGCTAATTGATTTGCTTTCATAGTCTCAGTTGATATTATTAACTTTTTCATAAGATGCCTTCCAGAAATGCCTGAAAATTGTGAAGTTTATTAAAATGTAACTCATTAACAGCCCAATAATACAGTATAGTGTAACTTTATGCGACTTCTTTTTTGGAGATGGTAAATCTTTCAAAGACTTCTTGCGCTCTAGGGTGGAGCGAACAGGCGTCTCACACTTTTTCTTCAGTTGCTCTTTGGGTTCCAGGACCAAGGTGTTTTAAATGACTTGCCGCATTGTTATGTATGATTCAGTCTAATTTTTTTTAGGGTTCCGTACCTCAAAAGGTAAAAAACTAACTCTGAAGTTTTATTTTTTTACAGCTTCAAGGAACCGCAGACCTGAGTATATGGTTTTAATTTCAACTCGATACCTCCACGCGTTCCCGAGATAAAGGGTCTTGACAGACAGACAGACAGACGGACAACAAAGTGTTCCTATAAGGGTTCCGTTTTCCTTTTGAGGTACGGAACCCTAAAAAAGGTCTGAGGGATTATCGTGGCCCTGGAATGCAAAGGGCAACTGAAGGTACACGAATGGGTTTTTAGTCAGTAAAATTCCGTTTCTCAACCCAAAAAAAAACAATAAGAGAGATTAAAGAAATTAGAGACAAAATCTCCACATTTCTGATTTAGTTAGTAGGATTCTACTTGAACCTGTCTTTGTTATTCAAGCTTGACACGTTTCTAATGCAAAATACTCAAATCAGAAACCGACCTTGACTGATAAACGATAATACCGACATAAGCTAGAACTACATTAGATCGACATACACGTGTAACACGCCTGATTTGTACGTAGAACGACGTCGCGTGGCTTGGTTCAAGTGTAGCTCTACAAGTCTAGTTTCCTTAAAAAATGTATGGAGACCGACGCCGACGCACCCAGATCGGCGTCTGTGGCACACGTGCGCAGTGTAGTTCATCAGCCTTTAAATCAGAATGTTAGACGAAACACAGGTTAGCTAACCTTTTTTGTGACAAATATGGTACTTTTCATAAATAAAAAAATCAGAACTTGTTGCTTGTAGTTCACTGGCATGCCTAGGTACATCTTGCATACTTTTACAGGCAAGTGTATCGCCACCTTTAAGGCGTCTATGACCGAGATACCCAAAAGTCAGTAGTATGCAAGAATCTTGCATGCCAGCCACAAGTTCCAAATGGTGGATGTCACTATGGTATGCACTTGCATACTTTTTGCTAGCTACATGCATGTGTATCGCTGCCTTAATCGCCGAATATGTATTTCAGCCATATAGTTATAGAATACAGTTGAAGCAGAATGTTGAATGAGAACTTTTGTATAATGGTGCAGCGATAGATGGCAAAATTCAATGGGCATATGTCTAACTAACTCAACTAAATCTATAATATGAATGCCTATACGGGCTCATGATAGTCTAAGACAAATTAAAATTGAAACACTTTGTACTTAAGTTCTTACAATCACATTACCTTACCTCTTTACAATTATACATCTTTATAGTTTTATTAAACATAACATTAATTTTTTTATTGAGGAGCTTTAAAACCTCGCTTTAAACCTACCACAGGTTGGTTTAAAGCGATGCTCCGACTTGTCATTTGATTACACTGTTGAATGCATTAGTGAGCTAGCGTATTGGTCTATAATAATTTACCCCCGCGGACTATCAGTTTTACCCCCTAATTAACCCCGGCCAGGTTAGGAGCCGTGGGTCTAAATAAAGAATAATGCATTTTATTAGCATAGCTATAACTAGCATAACTACATGCAATCAATAATTGAGACACTCGAATATTTGATCAGGTGTAATTATTATGTTTAACGACTGCTGTAGGTATGTATGTAACGGGAGAGGTAACTGGAAAATGTCGGTTTGCAATGCGTGTGTTTTTTTTTTCCACAACTATCAGACAACGCCGTCTAGTCCCAAGCTAACCAGAGCTTGTGTTATAAGTACTAGACAACTGATGAACATACTTATATATTTCTAAATACATACATATTATTGATAAATTACATCCAGACACAGATCAAATGATCGTGCTCATCACACAAACATTTGTCCTGGCTGGGAATCGAACCTACGACCTCCGGCATAGCATTCAGGGCCACTAACCACTAGACCAACAGTCCAGTCTGTGTAATATTATTATGTTTAACGACTGCTGTAGGTAGGTATATAGCGGGAGAAATAACATGAAAATGTCGGTGTGCGATGCGTGTGCTGTCTAGCTATAAACATAAAGTAAACACTGATTTATCGACCAGTCAAAGAATAACAGAGACGGGTGTGTAATTAAACGTCATTTATCAATTAATTAACTTGTGGATTCTTCTGTTTGAGAGCTAGATGATGGATAGATTGATGAATTTCTGCCAGTGAAATGCCTGTGAAAGTAGATATTTTATACAAACTTTGGATCCCTCTTAGGGTTTGAATTTTAAAATAACCTTGTTTATTCTTTGTAAACATCATAACAGGAAGCTCTGCAAAATTCCAGTGTTCTAGGTTCAAAGGTTAGGGTTGGGCGTTGATGAGTTAGTGAGTCAGGACTTTGCCTTTTATTTAAACTTATATTAAAGTGGAATAGATGTGGAAATACACCACTATTTTTTAATTAGTACAAAAAAAAATGGGGCTCTATCCGTATCCACTGTTTATATTTGTGTAGACAAAAGTAAAAAAAAAAAACGAAGTCCCAAAATTGACCACGAAAATTTTCCATATTGGTAAATTCATAATTGAATCAATCGTTTAGACAATTGCTACTGGAACATCCTACGCGCCGTGTTGTTTTCCATTCATTAATAATTATAATCAATAGACTGTACAATATTTCCATAAATTGAGTAACATTTTGTGATATAAACACACGCTAATAACTTAGCTGTTTATGAATATTATTTATTGAGACTACCTTTTCTAATATGCTCTTTAAGTATATGTACTAATTAAAAATTAGTGGTGTAGATTGAGATCGTGGCTAAAATATAACATCTGGCCAGTACGCTCTGTAGGGGGTACCGCAGATATGTAAAACTCATCAATTATGTATTTAACCATGTTGTTGGGGTTATTAATTTGTGGATAATAGTTACAAAACAAAACCAGAACATAGTCTTCCAAATTTTAAGTTAAGTTTTTTTTTGAATTTTTTAGTTTGTAAAAAAGTTTATTTTACATTTCACAGTTCCCCAATCCCTCCAAACGTGACTGACTCAAAAGTATGGGACGAGCTGCCTTGCTTCAACTCGTCATCGTCGGAGCACGTCGGGTACACTCGGCTGGACACCTACAGGGTCGCGTTGCTCACGTTCGTTGGGGCCATGGGACCCTTCGTGTTCTTCAACGTGCAGAAGACTAAATATCTGCAGCTGTTTACTTCTGGGATGAGGTGGCTGGGTAAGTCTCGTTCTTGAATAAGATGTTAGACGTTATTATAATAAGGTCATAATCACGTAAGAGCGGCATTTTTATATTATTTATTACCGGTTGCGCCATCTTATATCTACCAACTGGGGAGTAGCACCCGATTTTCTTCGCACAACTGGCACGTCTTTATGCTTCTCTGCTGGTGAATTTTCGTGCCCAGTGTGGCACCGATCAGTACACTAAAAGCAAGTCGACATCGCCCTGAACGAGACGTGTCGAATTATATCGGGATGTCTTAAACCGACCCCACTTAAAAAGCTCTATCCGTTGGCTGGTATTGCTCCACCAGCTGAACGAAGGGATTTTGCATGCCAGATTGAAAAGAAAATTCAAGAATCCGATTCCCGACATCCCCTAAGAGGGCTTAAGAGCCGGAAGAGCTTTCTTCGTATCACACAAGCCATTCTTGATCCACCACCCAAAGAAAGAATTAAGCTTTGGGAAGAAAATCACCTACCATCATCCGATTTCTTTAAACCCAAGAGCATCTCCCGCTTGGACGTGAATTGCAGTGGTCTGTATGGAAAGCACTAAATCGGTTGCAAACCCAGGTAGGCCGCTGCAAACACAACTTGGCGAATTTGTGTTTTATAGACCCGTCGGATACTCAATGTGAGTGCGGTGCTCCTGTTCAAAACATGAGCAGAGTACCCTAAGTGTCCATGCACCTGCATTATGTTGGATTTAAGTAGCCACCTACTGGGCCCCAACTGTATAACAAGTTTATCGTCAATTCGAAAAGAAAAAGATCGTATTTATTACAAAAGTATATTTTAACTAGCTTCTGCTAGCGGCTTCGCCTGCGTGAAAACAGGTTTCTCTATGCAAACTTTGGACCCGCGATTGATCCCCTTCAGAGTGTGAATTTTGGAAAATCCTTATTCTAATCTTAGTGCTCGCCTACATCATAAAAGGAAACTTAGTGTTTCACGCTCCTAGTCCCAATAGTTTCGGCTATGCGTTGATATGTCAGTCAGTCAGTTTCTCCTTTTATATATATAGATAGATAACAGGCGTCTCTTATCGCCAAATAACGCGACTGTGTTAAAATTATAACATAGATTAATTTAATGAAGGCCTAATAACCGTCGAACACCGAAACCAATCAATACTAAGTTCAATCAATAGTGTAGCGATAAAATAGGAGTATTAGGTGTGTATCTATTTTGGCCACTGTCGGTTACATAGTCAACCATATCTTTTATTGACGTTATGACCTGGCTACATTGTCATGGCGTCCTAGTGAGGCATAGTCCTTATAGTCCGTTATATTTCCAACAAATAGTTACTATTCATTTTCGGTTAAACCTTTCAGAACACCAGAAATATGATTTTAGTTTGGAAGTCATCAAATAACTTGTCTCGCTCTATGTGGAGCAATAGTGTTAGACTTACTGATTAGAACCCACCAGTGTTCCTTCATTTGTCTTTCGCGTTCCAGGGTTGTGGTAACTTTTTCGAACAATCCCGCAGCCCTTGCGGGCATCGTCAATTTTGCTGGCATTTCTTTGAGGCGCGCGTGGAACACGACATTTATCGGACCGTGAGCTATCCATTGCTTGCTGTCCAGAAGCCCTTGCCTACGATGGCAGGAAGTCGCCCTGTAACACTCGATGCCCAGGGTGTCTCCAGCCCTCAACATAAAGCTCACATTCCAATATTTCTACTTGCTGCGTTATTATGTTATGCAACCATAAGTCACGTGTTTGGTTCACAACACTAGTAACTAACTAACAAATGGCACGTGTCCCTGACTCAGTCAATAGGCCAAGTACAATGGTAGCCCACTTATTGCATTTACACCAATTGATTGAGAATGACTGATGGAGCAAGTGCATAATAGCGGGTTTGTGGGGGGCACCCATTGCACGTGCACCAGAGGAAACTAAAAATATTCCTTCAATTTAGCAATGCTAGGTTAATCGAAAAAGATTGAAAGAAATTGAATTTCAAGGTCATACACAACGTCACCATCTCATTCATTTTTTTTTTTTACATATTTAACATTATATGATTGAATATACGCTTTCAACATATCAGATGACAAGGAGTTAGACCAGTTCCATGTCAGCACCGGTTTACGACGTAGCTACGGACTTCTCATGCAAATGAAACAATATATTAGTCTATTGCTCTTAGGCCTGTTTTTAGGAGGATGCGAAATCATCAAATTATTTCTCCCGTTCTGAGCGGAGTGAAAGGTATTTTCAGTTTTATACTGACTAAATCCACCAGTGTTTCTTCAGTTGCGCTTTGCGTTTCAGGGCAGCGGTGACTAAAGCTAGAACTACACACGCCGATCTGGGCGCATCGGTCTCCATACATTTTATATGGAAACTACACTTGATCCACGCCACGCGACGTCGTTCTACGTACAAATCAGGCGTGTTACACGTGTGCGTCGGTCTAATGCTTCATATTTCGATCAATCTTGTAGCCAAGGCCCTATGCTAAGTTTTTTGAAGTCGGTACATACAGCTTATCTACTTATATATTATAATAATCATAACTAGGTGCTGCTCTTAAAGCAATCCAACTTCATATTTAGAATTTTCTCTTGACTCTCATTCTCATCACTAGTGTCCGACCGGATATTCGGTTTCGGTTGAGTATCGGCAAAAAATGACTTTCGGTTTCGGCGTCAAAACTGCCGAAACTACGACCGGAACCGAAACTGCATTCGGGAGTTCTCGCGCCGGTCATATTCGGCGCGCTAAATTCCATCGTAAGCGCATATGCGTCGAAGCCTTTTTCCCGCGTCCACGTCGTCATGTCTCACTCAACTCGACTGTCTTGTATTTGCGCTTCGTTTTGTTTGTTGTGAGTTTTCGTGTTTTTTTTTTAAATTCGGTAATTTATATTACGTGCAGCATAAGAGTAGGTAGTAAAAATAAAAAATAATTAATTATAACAAAATAGTTTTTAATTGTTATTATGTTAATTTATTCATTTCATCAACAAATTTACATTTGTGTCGAATGGTTGAAAATTTAACAATATAATAAAACATTCAAAAACCACAATCTAATAACAAAAAAATAAAAATCAATTTATATAAACATGCTGGTACAGTAACTTGCCAGGTAAATAAATAAAATTACCCTCCACATTGTTTGTCATTACAATAATATCATAGTTTAAATACAATAATAAAAAAGCTAAATGTCAATAAAATGTAAATAATGTCAATGAAATGTAAATAATGTCAATACAGTGTTGATTATAATCAAAATGATAATTACCATACCAATAAGTGAAAATATCGAAGGCTGCATAGCCATGTGATTTAAAGATAAAAAGTAAAGACTGACTGATTAAAATAACGTCTTCTTTATTTTGCCTTCAAAATATGATCCTTGTACAGAAGTTTCGGTTTCGGCTGAAACTGAGACTGTTGCCGAAATTCGGTTTCGGTCTTGAAAATCAGTTTCGGTCGGACACTATACATAACAAAATAAAATCGAAGGTAACATACTCCCAGTATAAAACATATGCTATTCCAGGAAGTGGTCTATCCTTTTGCCAGATTTTATCTAAATCCGTTCAGCCTTTCGAACGTGAAGAAGTAACAAAATAAACACAAACTTTCCCCTTTACAATATTAGTGTGAATAAAAAAATATCAAATTAGTTTTTACTAATGCACGTTAATCAGTTCATATCAGATAAGGAAAACCACATCTAAATAATAATTATTATGTTGATATCGACGTCCGTAGATGTAAACAGGAATACATATTTATTATTAATTTTATCGACCGCGGCCGGAAAACCTAACCATAATGCAATACCACAGTCGCTATATTTAGTGACTAATTATGTTTACGTGTTTCGTAATTTACTTGTAGGTTTAGGCATTAATTGCTAGTCTCTAATTATGCTACGCTATAAATTAAGATTTATCCAGTTTGTAAGTACCTAAGTTCTTTATTTAGTTATGTTGGTTGCATTTAAATTTTCTGGATTCTGCAAATTCTTAATTTAATACTATAATATGGATTTATACATAAATAAGTATAAACAAATTGATAATAATAAATTATGTTCAAAAACGAATAAAAAAGGGACAAATAAATCATAGGTCATCAAAAAACATCAAATTCGTCGTCAATGAAAAAATTGCTCATAACACTAACACTATTGTTACGTTGAATGGCAGCGCGAGCGCTACAAACCTAGATAGAAGTAAAATGTATGAAAAAATAGCGACTGAAAACCCGTAATCAGTTGGTCGATAACATCTATAGTGTGATTATTGCATACGGAAATCCGACTTTGATAAGCTAACGATTTCAAGTGGCAACAACTAAAGGGCCACACTACACTACGCGAAATTCAGCATACGATATTCAGACTGTCTTATATTTTGTTCCGAAAGGTTAAGACCGGTCTAACCCTTGTTACACTACGCGACATAAACTATCTGAATATCGAGTAATGTCATAGGCCCTTAACTCAATGCGAGAATTTGTTAATAATACCGTACCTCTACGTTTGGTGGGCCTTGCGCGCTCCAATAAACCCTAGATCTTTACTGTATCGGTAACGTTTCTTTGCCTAACATGCCTAGAGTGAGGGGCTAGACTAAGAGAGATACAATTCGCAGGGCGGTTTTGTGGCGAACTGTTGGGCATTAGCGACCCCACGGATCTGATCTCCTGGGTGAATTCTTGTCCTTCATCTCCGGCTTGACTTTATTGGCCGGCTGTAGTGAACACTGACGAGGAACCGAGCTCCCATCTCTCTCTTGCCTTTTTTGGCTGGCTTGAGTGAAGATTCGCAAGAGCAAATATGCTCGGGAGAAGGATTTATAATCCAGTAAGGTGCTGGTACGTACTTTTGGGATTGTCCTGATAGCCGTGGTATACCTCTCCACTCCTCAAGCACTTCAGGATATGTTGCTACGTCACTTCGTGCTGGCGACCGTTTATGGGGGTCCATTTATTGAGTGTGCAAGTCAGCCTTTTTATCGATGTAAATTAATAACATTTTTCAAGTCACTTAAACCTCCAAAAACCATAGCCCTATATCTTAGTTTCCCTATATCGCAGCAGTTTCCCACCACTAGCATAGCGCGTACAGGAATAATCGCCGGTTAGTACCACGTTCAATTAAAAGCGTCTAAGGGGCCTCTGCGAGTTGGTTTCGACTCCTCGTACGCCTTCCAAAGGTCCAGGTTCTGAGATATAATAACCCATAATAATAATACTAATCCTATACTGTCCCACTGCTGGGCAAAGGCCTCCCCCAACTTCTTCCAGGTATTCCTTTCCTGAGCTACCTCGAACCAGTCCTTACGGTCAGCATCTAGGTCGTCTCGCCACCTCTTCCCAGGTCGACCTCGGCGGCGTCGTCCATCTTCCGGTACCCACTTTGTAAAGACTCTTGCCCAACGGTCAGAGTGCATGCGGCTGATGTGACCCGCCCAATCCCATTTTAGCCTGGCAGCCTTTTTTCCGACGTCCATAATTCCCGTCTTTTGACGCAGCATGGTGTTCCTCACTCTGTCGGTCCTCTTGACACCCAGAATGCTGCGCTCCATTGCTCGTTGGCAAACCCCAAGGCGAAACAAAAAAAATAATACTAATACTGCTCAGAAGTTGTTCAAGCAGACTCTCCAGTATTTTTGCTATAACCGAGGCTAATGGAATTGGTCTATGATTTGGGAGCACATCCGAAGTATCGGCGGCAGAGTTGTTCCTGACGTGGGTTTGATTCCTTGCCTTCCCTTAGTTGTTCATGGTCTGGGTGTCTTTTGTATGTGAGTTTACAACTAAAGGCACCCACTATACCCTTCCTGTTTTAATTTTAGTTATTGGTTCATCAACAGTGTACATCAAACTATAATGTAAGTCATCATCATCATTTTCCTGCCCTTGTCCTATCTTATTTAAGGTCGGCGCAACACGTTTTTTTCTTCCATTCTGTAAGTAAGTAAGAAAATAAAATAAGGTTAATAAAATTTAAATTTTTTTATGATTTTGTTACAGCATTCACAATAATGATCTCAATGGCGATCCACCTGCTGATTGGTCGCGGGCCACAGGGCCACCCCCCTGCATTCGACGTGACCGGCATGCCCACCCTCTTCGGCGCCTGCGTCTACTCGTTCATGTGTCACCACTCGCTGCCCGGCCTCATCGCACCCATCAGAGGCAAGACAAGACTCGGTTTACACCTCTTCTTCGATTACGCAATCATAGCTTTATTCTACCTCCTCTTAGCATTCACTGGAGCGTTCGCCTTCGCACATTTAAACGACCTATACACACTAAACTTTGTACCTTCAGACAGTGACAATATATTCCTAGAAATAGTCGAGTATTTCCTCGCTTTGTTCCCAGTTTTTACATTATCTACCAGTTTTCCAATCATTGCTATTACGTTAAGGAATAATCTACAGAGCTTGTTCCTAGATACGTCGCGACTCGAATCATATAATTTTATTTTAAGGAAAGCCATCTTTCCTATAGTTACCGTGGTTCCTCCTGTGTTGCTGACTTATTTCTTAGAGGATATAAGTATACTTATCGAGTTTACCGGTTCGTACGCCGGCACTGGTATCCAATACTTCATTCCGACGTTCTTAGTGGTGTCTGCGAGGCGTCACTGCACGAACTTGCTAGGTTTAGGTGTAGTCAATAAATACAAGAGTCCATTTTCCCACGTTGCATGGGCTATTTTCGTCCTGCTGTGGTCGATTGTGTGCATAATTTTAGTGTCAGTACACATATTCGAGAAGAATTCATGACATTAATTTTTATATGATGTACTTATGGTCGCTCGGTAGTGAAAACTGGGAAATCACATTTTCTTTAAATAGATATTATACATATTTTGAATTGTAAAACTTTCCATTAGACAATACTTTTTTTCCCATGCATTTTTTTTTCGGGAGTATTTTTTTGTTTCCGTCCTTTAAAATTTGTGATATGGTCTTACTACGATTCCACTGCCAAGCGACGTTATGCATGTAAAGAATTTGGCAACGTAATTGAAATATGAATGGTTTACGCCACTTTGTAATATATCGGATTCAGAGTGAGGTTTCAAGGCAACTGCATTAGTTTTAAGGAAAATTAATGTTCTAATACGATTTTAAAATGTAAAATTATTATATATTATCAAATTAACTTGTACCCCGTATATGCGAAGTCTGGTGAAAAGACAATATGCTTATGTGTTCATTCGTATCTCTTCCTCGCTGTGCAGTCTTCAATAAAGATTTTTTATTTTTTTTAATAATTATGTTATACCAATAGTTGTCGACGGCACAGTCACAGTCTGTATTTTTGTATCAATATTACTATTAGCCTTAATACCTAATAAATTAATAAAATAAAATTATAAATTAATGTTTAATGTTCCAGTGCGAAGTATGGCCAAGCTGTAATTTACTATCCATATCTGAATATGTAATTTTTGGTATAGGCTAGCTGCGTGAGTACAAAACTTCTATTATCACCAGAGGTCTAGAAAGGGTTTTTAGTCAGTAAAAGTCTGACACTATCTCCCGCCCCGCCCAAGAGCGTGTCATAAGATGATTTTCCCACCGGGAAAAAAAAACTCACGACAACTCTAGTTATTCATGTACTTAGACTGATTTCATACAGCGAAAGAATAAAGTAGATATGCCTCAAATCCCGAGATTAATTTTAAAGAGCAGAATTTTTTATGACAATATCAGAAATATGATGGAGGATGTGTATATATTTGTTAACCTCACCTCAGTAGACGTAGAGAGATCTTTTTCAGTGAAAAATACTAATAAAAATTGTATGTTAATTATCTTTGTTTTGTTTATCTCTAGGTTTTTATTATATCAACACTTTGATGCAAGTACATGAACTATCTAATTTCGACCTCTGGTTATCACACAACTTTGAAGCTTCAAAGTCTTGAGTATCGACGCCGAGTTGCTAGCTTGTCGGTTTTCTACCGGTTGCATTTCGTGCAGTGTGCGTCTGTATTGGATAACTTAATTCCACCAAACTCGTTCCATTTTCGGACCACCACCGGATGTCTAAAGATACACGATCGTACTTGGTGGACATGGACATACTACATTTGATTTAAGCATTTGAAATGGAGTATTCCCCAAACACTATTTTGGCCTGAAAACCGGTCAAAATTTGGCATTTAAGTTTAGTTAAATTCAAAATACTCAATTAAGAAACCCGCCTCACTCCCACCAATCATATTCAATACAATGCGTTCCAAATAAGAATAGAATCGATTGCCACGTTGTGACGTCATGTCATACTGTCAAATCGAAGAATTAATAGGGTGAGCAAAACAAGAATTTTTTTAAATTTAATTTATTTACGAACTGTGAACGAAAAAAGTTTAATCAGAATCCAGTTCTTCAATTTTGCTCATCTCTGAGTTCTTCAATTTTGTCCAATTTCTTGCAAATTGACAGTATGACGTGACGTCACAACATGGCAATCGATCCTATTCTTATTTGGAACTCATTGTACACATTTATTTTGCGTACGATAGCTACAACCTGGGGTATTTATGTCAAGAGTGAATAGGTTAAGGAAAGTGTGCTTCATCATCGCCCATATCATCGTTTACCATCGGATAGGGAGATACCAGATAGTGGTCAAGCGCGAGCCTATCAATAATACAAATAAAAACAACGCGGGTGCTCATTTTATTAAGGATTGGTTTCTATACAAGTGTTAGGATAGGACATAATATTCAGATATGGATCTTAAATCAATCATTTCTAGTAGTGTTAATTACTATAAAATCAATGTTACCTTATTCCCAAAGAATAGGAAGAATTGAAAGGATAATGCCAGATACTCTATAGACCTTTGCCCCACTCAATAAAAGTCATTTACAAGCATGCAATATGCTGCATCTTACTGTATATTTATTACTGATAACTAAACATTTGTCCTGAAACCTGTAAAACTTGCGGTTTTCGTTTAAAACTAAAAACAATAATGACATTGATTTGTAGGTTAGGTGGTGTAGCTATCTAATTGTTAAAATAAATGATTTAAGTGTTAGAATTATAGTAACCTAGGAGGGATTCTGTTATTAAGTAACAAAGGTTAAGAGTCACTCTTACTGTTAATCAGTATGACTAAGATGAAAAAAAAACAAACAGATACGCAGATAGTTAAGAGAAAATAGGAAATGGCAAAAAATAATTTCCGGGATTAAATTCCTTTTTTTATAAAATTGTAAACCGCAACTTTTAAAGAAAAACGATTTATTATAAAAAGGTTCCTTATTCGTCACAATTATTTTCATAACTTTACTTTTTCTGTAAATGATAACTATGACAGGGTCAGGATCTGGCATTGTCATTTGTTTTTTTTTGTAAGTGCTTTTTGCTTACGAAAAAGACTACAATTATTTATTTATATGCTAAAGAATTGGTGCGGTTTATAGCTGCCATGCACAAAACACATTAAAAACAAAAATTCTGAATGAGTTTGAAACCAATATGTGATACCATAGAGGTAGGAAAAATTGCATTTTTAACTTGCATGACAATATTATGTTCCCGCCTTCTACTGTACAGTCAACTCACTAGTTGAACTTTTTTATGCTATTCCCATCGAAGTGTTTTCTTTTATATCAATGAGATAAAAAGAAGTCTAGAGAAACTATTTAGTTATCTTGTATACTGTTCTGTAGAATTTGAATTAAATTCTACACAACAGTATGTGATTGCTTAAATAAAATATTCAGTGTTGTACTTATAAAATTGTAATCATGACAATATTGTGTTACAATGTCATGACAACATCAGGTTTCTATTATATTGTTAAAATTTTGTCCAAACGAAAGAAACTTTCTAATAATAGCGAAGATATAATACTATTAGAAATATATGTACATAGAGATTAAATGTGCTTTTAAAAACCATTATGTTTTTAGTATTTTTTTATAATTTGTATGTTTGTATGCAGGATAGGTATTTCCTAGCGTAGCTATTTTTCTTCTATGATTTCGAATGGTGCCAAAACATAAAGATTTAATTATTTTTATTTTTTTGTTTCGAATGTTTTATAATTTTTTACGCATGTTTTTTATTATGATAGAGAAACCATTTAAAGGAAATATTATATTGTATATTTAATTGAGTTAATTGTATCGACAAACTCATAAATTTATTAACAGTACAAAATATTTTTATAAAAATAAAGTACCCGTTCGTGTATAATAAAATAGTTTTCTTTTATAACTGGTGCAGATCATACTGCGGCTGTACATAGAACATAGCTAATAACAATTACTTTCATTTCGTTTTGTTACAAGGAATTGTTAGAAGGTAGTCGTAAACGGAAATGCGATGTAAGTAGGTGCTCACGAATTTTTTCACTCGCTCGTCAACATCGAGCATGGTTTCAAAGCTTGTTACTTCATCTAACGCAATCCAACGCGATGTTTGACGAAAGGCAATGCGAAAAAAGAGAAATAACGCCTGAAAATTCTGTATCTTTCGGTAATTCCGTGATTTACTCGAATATTTCACAAAACGTTCCAGGAAATACGTGTTTTTTTTAAACCCTTACAAGTTTTTGAAAAAACATGTAATTCAGAATCTTGATTCAATTTGCAAGGCTTCTATTTGTTATATTTTTTTGACTTAATAATTTTTGAGTAGGTATATTATGAAGTGTCAAATTTCATGCAAAATAGCAGATTTTCAGAGGTCTTTACTGGATTAGTTTTACACAAATTTACAAATTGATTTCAATAGAAGGCTAGATAATATCCGCAAGATACTGTTTCCAAAAGCTTGGCCACTATAAGGGTTGCCAACTTTTATTAGAAGAAATAGAGTATATCTCATTTCAAAGGAGGTAAATAAAGAGTAGGTACGGACTTATTAAAAAAAAAAGAGTATCATTTGTTTAATTTTTAAAAAGGTATTTTTTGTACTTTTTGCAGCACGTAATAATTTTCATTGTTTTAAAAAGAATTGTATGACTCCAAGCATTCTAAGTTTACATAGATCATGATGAAGTGTCATGTTTAATCAATTTCAATGAAGCCCTGTTCCTCTCTTCCCGTCACTTCACATTCATAAAATAGATCGTTTTTTTTCGTTACGATAATAGGTAGGTACCTATGCTTCATATATGTGTGATTGGCCCTAGTATAGTAAATATAGTATAAACAAGAGTACTTTGGCGTCCTCTATTAGTGTTATAGAATATAATATCTACATGATATAGAATAGGTACAATACTCTATTTTAGAGTTCGGTTGGCAACCCTAGCCACTATCACGTAATAATTTACACTCGGCGGCTGTAAGCTAGAATGTAAATTATTTGATTTCAATTTCACACACTTTACGAACCCAAAAGTTGTCTAAAAATACCGTTTATTCGTGTTGTTTCCGCTTCAATCCATACTAATATAGATTGTTGCCAGTGGCTTCACCCGAGTGATAGTAGAAAATAATCCTAAGGGATCATACTCCCAGGGCATCGTTTACACATCCCATGTACCAAGTATCATCGAAAACCGATCAGCTGTTCAAGCGTGAAGAAGTAAGTGCCGAAACTGCATTACGCGGTGGCTCGCTTGATCCCATACTGCAGTACTCCTATGCGGTTCGCCGCGCGGCCGCCTGTCGTGGCTCGCACGCCGCGCTACGTAAGTTCTCCATCAACACGACTACAGGCACACCGTTAAAGTTGAACTAGCGACACTTGCGCAGGTAATAATCCGGTTTCCGCGCGTTTGTCGTGTGCTCGGGACACGACAAACGCGCGACATCACGCGACCCGTGCCCAAGCGGCCGCACAAGCAGACGCAACGTCGGCCTAACATACAAGACACGCTTTCGCCTTTATAATACTAGTGTGATGTGAAAGTAAGTGTTTACGACTTCACGGTTAAACGACTGAAACGATTTTGATGAAATTTATTACGGAGTAAGCTTGAACCCCATGAAAGTAGCTTCGGCTTCGAGTTCGCAGTAATTAAAATTCATCCGAACGAAGTCACGGGTAAAGCTAAGTGCTAATACATACATACTCATAGCTCTTGTTCATTATTATAAGATAAAAGTTTGGGTAAGCAAAGCAAAACAAAACACTCAAATAATGTTGAAGAATTATTTATTTTTTTATCATTATACATAGTTGTCACTTATCTCGCGTACACAAGCGACAAAAGCCTTCCATAGCTCAATTGACTTTGGCATGAAGTTACATTGTATTTGTGCTGCCGCTGGCGCGGCGTGGGCCGTATGGTTTAATACTATAAGCACTAAGGAGGAAGATTTTTATTTCTTTCTAAAAGAAGAGTGAATAGAAAATGAAAACTAACTTCCAAAATATCACTATTCAAGCGCGAATCACTGGGTAGCACTTGTAAATTCAAATATTATTATTAATTTTTGGGAAATTTAAAATTAATAGTAATAGTAACAGTGTCACGGTAAAGTAAAACGATACTTTTGTGACGCTCGTTTCAAGGGTAGAAAATAAATATCGAAATACCTACTTGCACTAAACCTAAGAGTGTAAATTATTTTCATCAATTTTATACACTGGTAACAAGAGAAAACCACATTTATTAGGTATTAGATTAGCAACATAGTGAACATGTTCGCGTGCCGAGCTCGCCCACTGCTCACATCGACTATGCTAACTGGTATGTACTGGAGTCGAAACTGCGCCAATTTGACCACGACGGTGTTGCCACATCATTATTACCATGCTAATTAATATTTCCCGCGATAAAAAAACAAAAATAAAATAAAAACAAAATTATAATTACATAAAAATGAGTGAATGCATTTTTTACATACAACATTACACATACATAAAATAGACATTGATGAGATACTCGTAATACTCGCACACGTTCCCTAATATTGATAAGTAGGAGCTTCAATCGTAATATTAAATAATATTGGAAACAGGAACAAAATGTTCTAGACGTTACATCTAAAATTATCTGTCTTTATTGTATCATAATAATAATAATATTAGTGTAGCAAATATTCGAATGACAGCAATAAGCTTTGCTTCGTAAAAAGTATGCAATTTCAATAAGT
This sequence comes from Mythimna pallens, assembly GCA_961205895.1. Lineage (NCBI taxonomy): Eukaryota > Metazoa > Arthropoda > Insecta > Lepidoptera > Noctuidae > Mythimna > Mythimna pallens. The sequence continues at coordinate 7,287,249 of OY540831.1, read as the reverse complement.
ACTCATAATCTAAACATTATAACGTCGAATGTTGAATTAAAAGTAGACATTACTTTGTAACAAATAAATAACATTAATCTATGCATTAATAAATCTAAGAATCATACCATTCGCATATGATCGAACATTTCATTTAGAATTTGATTATCATTAATTTTAGAGAGGACCGGTCGGTTTCATATTATCCGGTAATATGAACAACTAGCCCGAAGTCCGCATGCATAGCGTGACGCTCGACTCCGGAGGCTCGCGGCGCACGAGGAGGACAACACCGAGGAGCTGGCGGGAGGCTAGCTCGAGAACATCACAATAAATAGTAGGACTACAATATGTTTTTGTGTGGCCGCGGGGTGGGCGTGCGCGGGAGCTCCGGCAGCGGCTATAACGTGGACGGCGGCACCGCGATGTCGTGCCGCCGCAGCGCCGCGCGGAACGACTCCAGCGACGAGCGCAGCGTCAGGCAGAAGCCGCGCGACGCCGGCACCAGCGGGTAGTCCGGCTCCGCCAGCTGCGCCGCGCCCGCGCCGCCCGCGCCGCCCTCGCCCGACAGCAGCACCAGCCCCTCCAGGCGCGCGCACAGCGGCGCCGACGCCGCACGCAGGTGCGTCAGGATCTCCGAGCGGAAGGGCTCGGGCGGGTTCATCAACATTTTAGTCATCGACTGCACCAGCTTGAGGAGCACCATCTCGTTGTACATGCGTGAGTTCTCTCTGCCTTGTTGTGTACCTAAGGGAAATCAAAAATATTTCACAAATTTCCTTTTTTATCAACAATCCTTTTTTCATTTCTGATAACTCTCAAATAACTAGCACTATGTTTACAAATTTGTAAAAATCAATATAGGACCCCAAAATATAAATGTCTATTATTATGCTTGTAGTCAACTAAATGGCACAAGGAAATTTGATTTGTTGGATTTGACAACTTTGTAACAAATTCCATACAAAAAGATTCCACAAAGTCAATCGTATTATTCCTTACCTTTTTGCTTCTCATAGCCGGCCTCATTGAAGTAGGGCTCCGCGTTGAGAATGAGCCCCTGAAGCGACACGATGACCTGCAATAGCGAGCTGTCCTTGCCCCACACCTCGACGCCACGGCCTGACCACGTGCCCAGGAGCGAGACGCATACCTGAGGAAAATATTTTTAGATGAAGAAGCCAAGAAAGCGTTGGCAATAAAGGCCAAAAAGATCTATATACCGGCTTGCTAGGGCAATAGAGAGAAATGCGAGAGATGTCAGATAAGATGTGTATGGGATGAAACTGGAATGATCAGAAGATGAAAAAATCAAAGAGAGGTGGAAGGACTATTTTGAAAGACTGATGAATGATGAAAACAACTGGAATGGGATTTTAGAGAATAACCCAGTGAATGTGGGTTTAGTGAGAATGATGAAGTCAGAACAGCTGTAAATGGAATGAAGAATGGTGAGGCAATTGGTCCAGACGGAATAACGGTTGAAGTGTGAAATTGCTGCGAGTGGATGGACGTGGTTAGCTTTGTTCTTCAATAAGTTGTTTCGGGAAGAAGCTATACCTGATGATTGATGCAACAGTTCCCTGGTGCCCATATTTAAAAACAAGGGTGATGTGCTTGAATGCAACAATTTAGAGGAATAAAGCTAATGTCACATACTATGAAAGTCTGGGAGAGAGTTGTTGAAAGGAGGCTGAGAGAAGAGAGAGCAATTTCACAGAACCAATCCGGTTTTATGCCTGGAAGGGGTACAGCGGATGCCATTTTTGCTATAAGCCAGCTGTGCGAGAAATACAGAGGTGCGCATAAACACTTCCACATGGTATTCGTTGGTACCATGGTACCTTATGAGGTACCCGGTCATATGACTTTTCGGGGGCATATGACCGGGTACCTCATAAGGTTCTGTGGTAGGCCCTTGAGGAGAAAGGTGTGCCTGGGAAGTATATGCAGTTGATCCGAGCGATGTACACTCGATGCAGTACCCAAGTCCGGTCTACAGTGGGCACCACTGGCAGCTTCAATGTGGCTGACGGCTTACATCAAGGGTCGGCTCTCAGCCCTTACCTCTTCGTGATGATAATGGACGCTCTGACGTCAAATATCCAGGAAGAGGCTCCCTGGTGTCTGCTATTTGCCGATGACATTGAGTTGGTTGCCGAGAATGGCCTAGAGGTCCAGAGCAAATTGGAGGTGTGGTGGCACAAACTGGAGAGAGTTGGCTTAAAATTGAGCAGAACGAAAATCAAATACTTTTTCTGCGATTTCGGCGGTCTTTCCGGTTCTGTGCTATGAGAATGTTGAGATGGATGTATGGTGTGATGAGAATGGATAAAGTGAGAAATGAGCATATTTGGGGAAGTTTGAAAGTGGCGCTAGTGACTGAAAAGTTGAAGGGGAATCGTTTGTCTTGGTTTGGTCATGTAAAGGGGAGGGATGAAACGCATGTTACTAAAAGAGTTATGACTGTACATCTGCTTGTTTCTCATGTGATTTGACCATTACATATTTACTGTATGGATTTTAAAAGAGACTTTGACCCCTGAGTTTGTTTCGGTGTTTCTTCTCAGGGTAGTCAGCAAGGAAACACCGGCCTCATCTAGTTTAACATGACGAAAAAAAAAATTGATGTGTAAAAGTGTTTTTTTAATCTATTTGCAAAAAAATAAATATCATTTGTAGGCATTCTTTGGATGCAGCACAACTGTCAGGTCGGTTAGCCATTGAAAATGAAAGAGTGTCTAGTAATGAGCTGTCGATTACACAAAATGGGTACTTATTCATATTTTCTATATAAACGTGAGAACTTAAGAGGCCTTTGATCAGCAGTGGACAATAACGGCTACATAAAAAAAAGAAAGCGAAACTGAACAAGCCAATAGCGTGATTTAAAAGGAATATTTCCTTGCTAAAATATCAGACACCCGAAACTAGCAAGCATATCACAATTTCCAGATTTTTATCCTGTTGTACAGAAAATGGAAAAAATTCAATTTAAAAAAATCACTCCTATGTTCCTTCTTTGCCTTGCGTTCCAAAACTCCGGATTTCTCTTTTGAAAGCGAACACATGACCACAGTAGACTTCGACCATGCTGGGCCCCTACGGTTTTGCTGACATCTCTTTGAGGCGTGCGTGGAACACTAAGCCGTCTACGACTCGGGGATCGGACCGGACGGTCGGACGGCGAGTTACCCATTGCTCGTTGTCCGCAAGCCTACGCTTACGGTGGCTGGAATCCTTTATCTCGGGTGCGTTCACAAACACGTAAACCCACACAAGACACCCAATCCGGAACAACTAACTATAGGACATACAAATATTTGTTTCGTGCGGCAATCGAACCGGGGCACATAGCTCAGCAGCCAATCGCTCAACCACTGCGCTAACCGTTTCGTAAAAAGTTGAAAGATGTATGAATAGGTTCAACGTTTGCACAAAACTCGAATCATGGTTTTCATGCCACCATGCGGAAGCGTTGTGCGTCTCTGATGAAGCGCATGCGGGCCAGCTCGAACAGCCTGCTGCGCGTCTCCTGGGCCGCTAGGACTCGACGATGTGGCGGCACTGGATGCGACTACAAACTGCGGGTGGTCGCGTCCAGGAATTGGCGTAAATTGGCGCTACTGTGCGGTGGCGCTTTTTGATTGTCTTTGTATTTACGGACTGAAATAAATATCTTATTATTTCCTTTATTCTTTGTAAACACATATAAATTACATTTTTAAATATTTTTTTTAAACAAAATCATACAAAAAAAAAACATTTAAAAATATAAAAAATAGTACCCCACCGGTATCGGGAATAGGGTCCAAGCTACCGGCGGTCAGGGCTTCAGAGAAAGGAACCTCCTAACAATGCGAGCCGTGTCCAGGAGTACCGCTTTCTGAATCAAGCCCTTGATCCAGCCGCCTAACGCGAGCCTCCTAAGGTGTTGATCGAGGCTCTTGGCTATTAAGCCATTGCCCGACACGACTATCGGCACAATGATCGCCGAGTCCACATCCCACATGTCGACAACCTCGCGAGCCAAGTCAATATACTTGATTTGTTTATCTTTCTCGGCTTTCACGAGGTTCTCGTCATGCGGGACGGATATTGTAACGAGTCGAAATCGTCTCGCCACATGATTCGCTTTTAGGCGATTTCCGAACCGATAATGTGAAGGCGTTCCTAAAAGGTCGTGTAGCCAAGTAAAGAAATCTTCTTTTAAAAAGTGAGCTGTTAAATTTGTTTTTTTTTTTTCACTTTCTGACCCGACGATGTGATAGCGTGCAGCTATTTTTTTTGTTTCTGCCAATTTATTTTTTTAATCGGCTCCCATAGCCGCTAATTTGTGCCCTATAATGGCCTAAAAGAAAAAGAAGGAGTCCATCCTCTATTTTCTAATAGGATTGCTACATATTTTCCGGTAAGAATTCATTTTTCGATTTCTACATGATGCGTGACAACGCATGTGGGTTTTCGTTCCCGCATCTTATATCTCTTTGTTCTTTTACAGTTGAAGTGATTTATCGCCCGCCTACGCGACCTCGTGTTTGAAACTCAAACTTTCATGAATCTAATGATTCCAATCGCTTGTTTCAGCCGCCTGGCGTTTTTTTTTTATTCTTTTCTTTTCTCATATTCCTCGAAATTGGAATTCTTTAGACTGGTCTGCATTGCCACGCCTGGATGAGGATTAATTTATTAATTATATAAACTTAACTTCAAAGATGCAACAATACTATTTTAGTTCCAATACTCTAAACAATGTCATTTGATAAGTATCTCATGGGTATTTATGCCTGGTCATGAACTGCGGGCCGGAAGAAATTAAAGACTAAAGCTTGACTTATATTTTTAATCTTTTATTTTCTCCATATGGCCTCCCGCTAGAAGATTAAAGGCCTAATACTCTCCGAATTGTAGTGAATCCGAGTTTTGTTTTTTTTGAGGATGTACTGTAGTACGGCACTTCCGAGTCCACAAGAGAGTATTTCATTATCTGTAGTATCTTATTATTATTATTATTATTATAAGTCGTACCTTCCCATCTTCATAGAGGTTAGGATTGAGCCTGTCGGTGCAGTAGGAGTGGTAGTGGCAGAGCGGCGGCGCGCGCGGGTACTCTCCGCCGAGCTGCACGTCGAACACGAACAGCCCGCCCTCGTACGGCGTCTTCGTGGGGCCCGCGATCATCACCGACAGCAGGTCGATGCGGTCCTCGTAGCCGCGGACCCATACCTGGCAGGATATACAAATATTAGTTATCATTTCTTTTGTTATTGTAACGTTATTTATATAAATAAAATGGTCCATATAAACTTTTTTATTATTATTATTGACGGGCTCGCGCTTGTCCGCTATCTCACCTGACGGTAAGCGATGTGGTCGACAGTGGACAATGGAGCAAGCTTGCCTAGAGCAGTAACATATTCACTCTTGACTTAAATACCTCTCGATTGTAGCCCTCAAAAAACACAGTTTGTAAGTCGAGAATATTTTACAGAAAATGCAAAACACAAAAAAAGACAATAAAAAACCCAATTTCGAAAAAAACACAAATCCTACGTGATTTTGGTCATTACTTCTCGAACCATGGAGAAGTACAGTAAAATTTTGATTCGGAAACATTCTTCAACTTCTTTGTATTAATAAACGAATCCTTTAACGTTTAATTTTTTTGTCCCACAACAATCTTTTCGTCCCTCATTGTTGCAATCAAGGCTTCTGAATCAGCCATTTCGTAGTTCGTGGTGCCGCGTCTGGTCAACCTCAAAACAAGTACGCGTTAGGGGTCAATTACACGATAGGTTTTGTTGTCAGTTTTGCCACAGTCAAATATCTTGACTGACGAAAAACCTACCGTGTAATGCGATGACTGACGTTTGCATGACGAAAAATGTATGGCGTTAAAATTCCGTCAGTCAAGCTTTATTCATGATATGGTTTTGATTGGCGCTTGCATGAACTTGTAATGGACCCCTTACATCGCGTGTCGCCGCAGATTACCATGTAGGTCGCAAGCAGAATATGCCGTTGAGTTGATTGCGTTTGTCGCGTCGTATTCGTCGCACGTCACGTAGGACTCCCCATTAGCCACATCTTAATACTCACCCCTGGGGGTAGATCACTCTTGAGCAGTTTAATCTCCCTCTTTACCGCCGAGTAGAAGGTTCTGGGTTCTGACGGCTGCAGCATGGACAGCCGGAACCGATGGGCGGCGGGCGCAGACTCTAGTATGCAGAACCCTTCGCCGTCTTCCTTGATCTCCACAGGTATGGGCGCAGCAGGACTGGCGGTGTCCATCTCAGTCTCGTCTGTGCCTTCTGCTGTCGCTAGGGGCGCTGTGTCGGGGGCAACTAGCGGGGATAAAGGAATTATAAATTGTTTGGTTTTTTTTTGTTAATGTTTTTGGCTTGGATTAAATTGGTTAATTTGTTTACCATAAGAATATGAATGTCTAATTTTTTTGTAATATTTGGCAGCAAATGTATTAAATCAACCTTTTCGGCAACAGTCGCTGAGGTAGTCAACACTAAAATAAAATTTTGTTCAATTGTACTGAGATCGCGCCTGTTTCAATGATTCCACATATTGTCCAGTTGCGCAGAAACTTGTGATACAAAACTACGCCAATTTTACATCACAATATCTACTAGGAAACAATTTGCGAATAAGTAAAACAGCCACTCAACGTCACTTGAAGAAATGGCGCTAAAAACTCCTAATTGGTTTTGTTTAATAAAATGGACTAAAGATTATGCAATATTACCTATTGTTGAAAAAGTTATATAATTGTATGTATGTCTCGTGAACAGATGCATTGTTCACTAACAACAAAACACAAAAAGTTTTAGTGGATGGCTAAAGATTATAATGGAGAAGTGCTGAGTGCAGAAGAAAGTTAAGCATCCAGTCGTGGTTCGACCGCTGGGCGACCACTAATCTCTACAAATATCTCACCAGTTCCTTCCATCTTCTGTGCAGTGGCTGTGGTAGCATCCTTGAAGTCACTCAACTTGACGGCTTCACCGTCTTCTCCCATGCTGACCACCAGAGCACCGTACTGACTATAATTATAAAAGCGTGTGAGATGATATTCTATGAATCGAAATTCTGTTCCTGATCGTGCAATGATCATCGAAAATAAGAAGTAATTTACAAAACTCTTTTACCTTTAAATACATTAAGAGCAATACCCAGGCATAATTATTATTATTATATTATCGAGTTATAGAAAAACACGGATTTGAGACAAACTCAAAGCATCAATAAAACCATTTAAAAGCATGTTTTAATATTCAAGGAATCGTTCAGTCAGGAAGATGAAACTAATTGCACATTACACGGCGTAGATCTTTGTGAAGAAGACTGTGTAAAAAAACATCATGGAATTTTATTTTAATCAAGCAATAATTACAAAAAGAGACACGACGTTCTACGAGGTCAAACATTTCTAAAACTCGATAAATACGTCACATTTTAGGCCCCGTCTTGTATGTTTATATTTCAAACCATAAAAGAAAACTAAGAAGAACTGATGGGATATTTCTATTTGGAAGCTAACATGTGTCGACGATCATTGTACGGATCACAAGTAAGTACAAAACAGGGTAATTAATTACAGGAGCAGAAAGATAGTTTTCAACCGTTAACGGATAAGACAGTACCAATAATATTACAGTACCATGCATATCGTACACAAAGGGGCTTTACAAGGTTTCAAACTGGGCCATTCGCTATGACGAAAGGCGACCCAATTTTAAGTGTACAGAATTTGAGGTTATCATTATCAAAAATGTTCTTAGCAAGTAGCGACACTCTTCAGTGTGCCGTTTTTCGTCATAGCGAATCCACCCCTAAGGGCCTTGCAACACTTACATTAAACAAATATATGGTAATACAATCGGTAAACTAACAATATCGGGTTTAATCGGAAATCAGAGAAATTAAGTTACCACTTTTTATAGAGTCGTCTACAAAACAAACGAAAAGTAAATAAATAATAAAAGGACAAGTGTTACATACGCTGACAAGAAAACTAAATTACTAAATAATGCTAAAAATGCTAAAAGGGTAAACTGTTTTACTACAATATGATTATTATTTTTTATTGAAGTTAGCTCAGACTATCGCAGTCCAGTAGTTTGTTGGACATAGCCCCCGGGCATTTGTATGCAGTCAAAGAAGCAAGATTTTTAACAATAATTCATTTTTGAAAAAAGTCAGATAACCCGCCTCACAATTTTGTCTGTAATACTTTGGATGGGAAAAGCCGCGGGAAATTTTATCCCGCGTTGGGTTCCAGGACGTCCATAGAGTATCCTGTTGGAGTTACATGCATATTATTACACAATAGGGGTTCATTCGAGACGAGCACAAAAAGGACTGCTAACAAAACTTTTTAGCCCACTACACAGAAACGTTCTTAGATGACTAACTTTATTTTTTAAAGAGGAAAGGAAGAATTATCTCTACTGTAAGTTAAAATAAACATGATACAAAATTATAAATAATTTCATATTCATATACATTTGTTTAATATAAGTATTGAACTACTGGTAAGAGGATCGAACCAAAAATACCATGAAACGACTAATCATACTGTGGCATGTGATCATTAAAAAAAATTACCGACAAGTCTTCAGTTTTTGACATACTCTTATTTTACCACAATTTCGAGTTTCTTTTTATGGAGGCTATGATAATTATTAGTCATCAGCAGGGTTCGGAATTAGGTAGAGTTATTCATGTACTTGCATCGAACTATTGATCTTTTTTCTAAGGATCTTTCCGGGATTTCTAATGAAAAATCCTGTGTGGCCAACAATATTACAAAAAAATAATAATATAAACCTGAGATAGTTAAGACAAATAAAACAAAGATAATTAACATACAATTTTTGTTAGTATTTTTCATTGAAAAAGATCTCTCTATGTCAAATGAGGTAAGGTTAACAAATTTATACACTTCATTCTCCTCGTCATTAATGCAGGAAGTAATTTTTTCTGCTATATTTCTAACTAGCTTTTGCAGCTGCAGCTTCGCCCGCGTATGTAAAATATAGCCTATGCCACTTAGGAATAAAGCAGCATTCTCTCAGTACAAAAATTTTAGCAATTGGACCAGTACTTTTAAAGATTACACCCTACCAACAAAAAATCAAACTTTACCTCTTTATAATATTAGTGTAGATAGGGTCATAAAAAAATTCAGCTCTTTAAAATTAATCTCGGGATTTGTGGCATAACCACTTTATTCTTTCGCTGTATGAAATCGGTGTAAGTACATATTTAACTCCACCTAATTCCGATCTCTGGTCATCAGCATGGCTCATCATTTAACACCAACAACTTAGTCTAAATTTAAATCAAGGACCTTATTGTGAAGTATTTACAGTTTTTACAAGTTTTTTTTTTACAGGTGAGACCTCAACGACACAGTACGACATAATGAAATGCATAAAATAAAATAAACAACATAAAAATATATGCAAATGAATAAAACAACAAAAGCTTTTTGGAAATCTGTACATGATGATGATAAAAAATAATCGAAATTCTTATGAAATGACGCCAAAATATTTTTCACGTATTTTTACTATACATTTTGATTTGTGATTTCATTTTGAAATATAGCTCAGTAACCGTATTATGTCATTGTGTATATTTTAATTTCAGCATTTTAAGCACTTTTTACAAATAGGCATAGACAGCAGATAGATATACAGGATGGCGATTTAGTCACCTTCATTCCTATGAAGTCCCCTTCAATAGAAAAAGAAAAAAAAATGTTTAGTAATTGTCTTTTCTTCACAAATAAGTAAGTTGTTTAGTATGCGATTTATAATCACCACCTTGTATTTTGAAACGTATTATATCGTGATTTTTCAGGAAGAATATTGTAAGCGACGGTTCGACATTTTTCCAAGAAAGGGATTTTTCTCTTCTAATTTAAATGTATTTATTTATTTTTACAAAGTCTTAACATTTTAAGAACGATATCATCATTCATACTTTTAAATTAGGAAAGAAAATACCCGTTCCTGCAAAAAGCGCAATCTGTCGGTTACAATTTTCTCCCTAATAAGGCTCGATATGTGTGGGATGGATAAAAAAAAATGTTAGTTGTTGTGTTAAAAAAAAATAAAGCAAAACACATGTACAGAAGCCCAAATAGAAAGAAATGTAAACAAAAACAATAAAGGAGGCTCACACTGAAAAGTGGTAGACTAAGTTCTCCTCAGAGCCGTTTCTTTTCATTACTGTGTTAAGGAAATCGGCCAACTCTTGCGGCCTTCTCCTGTGAAATAAATGTAACCTTTATTACAACTTACATAAGGTTTTTTTTAATCTTTAATGTGCGGTGCCAGTGTGCAAAACTAACAACCAAGTTCTAAATTACGATGATGCTTCGGTCGGTTCTGAACACTATTGTCGCAAGATATTAGTATTTAAAGATTATCACATCGGCATCAATATTTTTAAACAATGCACCAAACCAGGGGCGTTTCACAGGTCAATGGTTTTGGCGCAAAATGATTAAAGCGCAAAACGATCAAACCGCAAAACATCACATTAACATTGTAGATGGCATTTAAGAATGTATGTATTGTATTGGAATTTTGAAGTTTTGCGTTTGTCATTTTCCGCATTTGATATTTTGCAACTGATTGTCTTTCTGCGCTTTTGACGCGCTGCGTTATACGCCAAAACCGTGTCAAAGCGATTATGATTCCGTAGTAAAATAGGGTTAGTATAATAGTGCTATACGTCCTGTATAGCTGTATCTTTCTCTTAAACTAGAACAATGATTGCTTTAGCACGACACAGTACTGCCCCTGCCCCATAGCGTTTTAATGACAGACAATCCCATTTTAAGCGCCCATTTTTCAATATTCGAAGGGAATATTTCTGAGGAGTAATAATGGCGCCAAATTTATCTGGTTCGCCATTCCAATTGGAGTTTGATTTCCACACTCAGTCTATGATAGACCAGTGTGGTACTTTAGATAAATTAGGGGATAAAATGTCCCCGGACATGACTCGCAACGCCCAATCTACGTGAACGCTGCTATGTTGCTCAATGTCCCGAAACTTGCTTACGTGACGAGGAACATGTTGGACAATTTCACAGCGTTGCGCGTCATGTTCGAGGACAATTTGTTCCCTAATGCATCTGAGGCTTTTAATTTAATTAATTTTTCCTTCACAGTTTTCTTATGCTAGCTTTTAACAATATTCTTACAATTTAGACCTAACTTTGTGAGGGACTGGCTTTAGTATTTTTTAACGAGTATTTCACCAAAGCAAATTAGATCCGGCAGTTGCAAAAACAAATATAAACAATCTTTTCTTGCAATTTTCCCTTTATCATATAAAGCTCTGTAAATTAATTTGTTAGTATCTGTTTTCGCAAGCTATCATGTTGACTTACCGGCTGACTTCGGCGTGCGCCTTGATTAGCTGCGCGTGTATGAGCGAGCACAGCTTGTGGCATACGTTCTTGCCCTGGCCAGCCTCGGGATCAGCCACATCCGTTGCTGGAAATACGATTTATAATGTTGATTGGGAACAGATAAAAGCACCTAGCCGATCCTCAACTGTTTTGGTATCGGCTTCTAGTCTGCAAGGATGCAGCTGAATTTTACGTGGAGCGACCGCCTATCAGATCTGGAGAACCCAGTGACTAGGTGACACAATACCTCTTGACAAGACTAGGTGACCTAGATTTTCAGACTGGCTTCTGATGATTGTCAAATATCTTCGACAGACTAAAGCAAAAAATAATTATAAATCGAATGTGATTCTCAGTATAAACTTAAGACTAATTTTATAAGGTAGCGACTAGGGACGCCCAAACTAGCAGCAGATGTGGTCACAGAACGTATGAGTGAGATGGACACTGAGTTTCGTGTTATCTCACTCACACTTTGACTATGCAAAACCTTTTGAGCTCAACTTCATAAGATTAAGATTGACCAACTGTATTAGTTTGGATCTTATAACACTAGTGACCCTCCGGCTTCACACGGGTGCAAATTATATACAAAAACGTTCTCGTTTATTGCTCTTACTATTAGTCCGTATCAAAATCCTTTGCGTGGTTTAGCATGAGTTAGCGAATAAACAGGCAGAAGCGGAAAGCGTAGAAAATAAAGTGTTTTATACTTTTTTTGAGGTGTGAATTCATCCAATGATCCATCCTGCTCTAGGATGGAGCGAGAGAGCGTGTCAGACTTTTATTGACTAAAATCTAACTGTGTCCTTGAGTTACCCTTTGCGTTCTAGGGCTAGACATTGTTTTATACTATGTAAATGTATATATAGGATAAGAAGGGGTAGTATGGTACGATAATAAAGAAATGAGTACGACCACGCCCACCAAAAGTAGACTGAGGAGAACCTGATGCTAAAACATTTCGGAAACAGTAGCAGTATTAAAACCACCCCTATGTTTCTTCAGTTGCCTTTTGCGTTATAGGGCTTTTCATAAACGAGAATCCTCATGGGCCTTGCAGGCGTCAGTCATCCTGGCCTCCGACAGTTTGCTGACATCTCTTTGAGGCGCGCGTGGCGTCGACAACTTGTAAAGTTTGTACTTACGATTGTCACCAATGTTGGCGATACTATCTGGCAGCGCCACAGCTGTGTCCGAGCTGGTGGCCTGCGCCGACTCTATGTTCAAATGCAGCTGCTTCTTCGATACGGTGCACTCCACCTACAAATTATAAAGGTAATCAAACATATAGGATTGGGTAGTTGACAATTTTTTTTTTTAAAGTTATTTGTATTATAAATATCAAAAGTAACTCAACGAAAATCATAAATTGTTTTTTTAAGAAAGTTAGAAACTTTTCGCATAAAGAATGAAGATATCCGCAGGAGAACCAAGGTCGCCGACATAGCCCGAAGAATCGCCAAACTAAAGTGGCAGTGCGCAGAGCACATTGCTCGTAGAACGCATGGTCGATGGGGCCGAAAGGTTCTAGAGTGGCGAACGCGCACCGGAAAACGCAGCGTTGGAAGGCCTCTCACAAGGTGGACCGAAGACCTGGTGAGAGTCGTGGGAGTGCGGTGGATGCGAGATGCACGGGATCGGTCGTTGTGGCGACGCTTGGGGGAGGCCTATGTCCAACAGTGGACGTCTTTCGGCTGAAATGATGATGATGAGGAACTTTTCAAATATGTCAAGTAACAGAAGCAGAATGCACACATACTGAAATGTGACGTCACTGTCATTTGGTTACGTGTGTACAAAAGAGAAGCGAGATATTCCCGTCACGCCTCCGCTATTCCTCATACCAATATTTGAAATGCTAATTGCTGCTTTATTTGATATCTTTTGATGCTGTCGACGAAAACTTCTCGACTACGGTGAACACCAATCACTAATCGATGTTCAGCCTCATCGATTGCAATTGTATTGGTATATAGCTGCAATCAATTGATAAATGATATTTATTTTGCAAATAGGTTAAAAAAAACACATTTACACGTCAATTTCTTGTTTCGGCATTTTAAACTAGATGAGGCCGGTGTTTCCTAGCTGACTACCCTCAGAAGAAACATCGAAACAAACTCAGGGTCAAAGTCTCTTTTAAAGTCCATACAGTAAATATTTAATGGTTAAATCACATGAGAAAACTAGTTTGAAAGCCACTCTATGTAAGACAGTGGTAGTATTTGGTACGAATATCATTACTTTACATGGAGCGACTGGTTATCTGATCTCCACAACGTATTTATTGGATTAAACGATACCCCTTGGTAAGATCAGTTGCCAGATTCTTATATTTCTAATTGCCCGTAAAACTTATCGAAAATATAATGAGCCTACCCTACACAGTTTTATCTGCGCAGGTCGGTTTGTACACGGAACACCGTGCGTTTAGTTGGAAAAACTCATATAGTTTTACATGGTGTTCCGTGTACAAACCGGCCTGTGAAACTTGGTGTGTGTGGTAGGCCCATCAGGGTTGAGATACGTCAGGCCTCATCGAATAGAACTTTCCAAAGCTTTCTGCCTTCGTCTTGCCGACCGCCTCGTCGATTCCAACGTGTGCAATCGCACTCCTGCTCTCTATCTCGCTCTAGTAATTGACGGTTCTAAGTACAGTACAAGGAGACATCACCTGCATGGGCTCCACCGTGACATTGGCTGCGACGATGGGCCTGCCGGGCCCCTCGCTGAGCGTCGGCTTGTCCATGTCGTCGTCCACCAGCATGGGGTCGGGCGGGGGCTCGGGTGACGCGGTGCCGGGCGCGGCGGGCTCCGTGGGCGCGAACAGGCGCGCGAGCTGCTCGTGCACGCGGCGTTCGCCCGCTCTGGGGGTTATCGCACCGCGTTCGCGTACGCGTTCTAATAGACCCTGGTAGTGAAGAAGGTGGTATCTAAATATGGATTAAGTACTATAGCCTATTCACTTTAAGAAAATAGTGACGTTAGGTTAGGTTTCATAGGTGGAACACTAAAGGAAACTGCATTTTAAGGATTTGAATAATAACAGTTTATTACACTTTTTAACCGACTTCAAAAAAGAGGAGGTTGTATGTTCGGCTCTATGTATTTTTCCACTGGAAGCCTAGGTCATTTAAAATTCTGCGCATATTGCGCTCAGAGCCATTAAAATTATTATTATTTTTTAACTTTTTTCGAAGCTTTTGTGTTGTGTGCAGCTCTTTATTCGTTATTTGATAATTATGCACACAGGTTCTTATCACGGACTGGTCAATAGTATCGATCTCTGTGATCGGTTTTTTTTTATCCTTTTTTTCTTTGGTGTCCTTAATACAGTTATCAGTTCAGAACTTTTACCTTCCTCGACTATACGTCTACACTCATAAACTATTTTTCTGGCTTGTCTGCGTAAAATTGCATAGGATCGTGGCATTATAATTAAATTTAAAACAAAACGACCACAACTCAACAAAACAATAAAATAATTCGAACTCGTAACAAAAATTCAACGTAAAAAAGGGTACAACTTTACTGCACACAAGTGTATTTTGGAGCAAACGGACCGACCAACCAATCGCGCACTCGGAACGATGGTACCCCGTTCCCCGCGTCCAGCATGCTGACCAAAGAGACCTAAAAAACGACTTCTGCGCATCTAACGACGCTTGCCATTCCTGCCGTCGACAGTATCTTGGAACGTAAGATTTAATTAAATTTGAACGTTTATAAAATATATTATAGCTTACCAGAAAGTGATCTTCGTGGAAGAATGACGTGCCCATTAGACGGTCTAAAAATCGGCAATCTTTGTACAAGTTTAGCAGCTTGCGCATTATCTGAAAATAAAACAAAACTTTAGAAAGCTTATGTTTACACTGGCACTTATCTGATTTAACATTTTAGCAGCACAATTAAATAAATATATAACATGTATGGACTCTCTCTTAACTGGCCGGTGCGACAGTTAATGTTTCAAAATGATTATTAAATAATACTCTTTTTTTCCTTATTCGATTCAGTGCAGTGTAGTGATTAAATGGTTGGAAAAATCAACAAATCAAAGCAAAAACATCGTCATCGGACCGACCATTTATTAATTTATCTAAACTTCATGTACAATAGTGGTACATAGGCGGACTTAATGCAACAAGTCATTCTCTACCAGTCAAAAAGACAATGTGGTAGGTATGCACAATAAACAAATAACAGATATTTAAAACTGAAAAAAAAAAGTTATTTACAATAATAAAATACGCTTTATATGCTAAAATTATAAACTAATAAATACTATAAAAAATACCAAATCATTAAAAGGACTTAATAATAATTCTGACGAAGACCGAACTAAGATTGAGAGGACTTCAAGCTTTTTTGATGTCAAGGTGAAGTACATTCCAGAGTTTTATTGTGGAAACAGCGTATGAATTGGACATAAAGCCAGTACGGTGAGAAGGAATATGAAGGGGCATGTTTTTGGATGCACGAAGGTTAAGATTATGAGAACTGCCCAACGCTTTAAAATATTGTTTAAAATAATCAGGAGCACAAGGATCGTTCATTATGTTCGTTATTTATGTAGCCAGCCTTTCATTAAAATGGTTACAATAAAATATTACTATAATTTTGAATAGTAAAGTACTGTCGAAGCGAGAATCTAATATGTTCGAGCTTACTTGCCCGTGAACGTTCGCAGCATAATATGGACTTTTATGTGCGATGTGCGACATTGTTCTAAGTGGACGTGGCGACATTGAAAACTATAGTCTATTCGCGGTGCGAAAATAGTGACTCATTAGTCCTACTGCACAGTAAAGGCGTATTCATACTGGGGCAAAAATTAAACCATTAATATTAAAGCAGTATTTTTATTACTCAGGATTTTCAAATATTAAGTAACAATTTTAAAATTTAATCAGAATCGTCGGAGTTTTCACTTTTATTTTTGCGAACAGGTTAAGTATTCTTTTTTTAATATTGTAAAAAAAGGTGTCCTGTATACTACTGTCTGAACGGCTTACTTAAAACGGTCAATATGAATACAGCTTTCTTAATAAAGCATGGGCCTCACGTTTGCAATCCAGCCTTCCGACAGAGGTCACCTTGCTTGGTTTGCTTCCACGGATTTTGTTGCAACTATACGTTCGCAAATCAGTCACTGCGGTCGAAACTTCGGCTGGAAAAACTCGCCCACCATCCAAGGAAGTTCATATCAAAATTTGGATATCTGCTGTCTACATGAATTGAAACTAGCAAGGTCACCTATGTTGATTTACAATTATCAATTGGTCAAGGGGCGTAGCTAAGCTGAATGACAATGATAAGTCACTATTTTCTTAACGCGAATACATAGTGTATAAAATACAGTGCTTTTGAAATCTTTATCAACTGTACGGTAATCACGTTTATTTAGATCTCATTTATAAATGTAAATTTAGGGTCCCAAACGTTTTAAATATCCCTTTTTTCTCTTTAATTCCACTGGTAATAAAATATAATAAACGGAAGAAAGTATAAGGGGGAATAAATTAAAATAAAAGAACAGATATTTTATTATCGAGCGTTTAATATTCAATGCTGTCTTCTTCTTCTTCGTCGTCGTGATAAAACAGAAAATAATAAAAACCAAAATGAGAATATGGTAATGAAATAACTGCATGAAATCAATGGAATTAAAAATGAGGAAGCCATCGAACACCAGGCGGGATTGATTAATATACGATTTATTTATCGGGCAGCACTGTTTCTTTAAAAGCTTCTTGCTTTGTTTTAAATAACCGATCAAGATTGATCTACAGTTTCCAAGTTTCGAGTGAACTCCTAGATCAGTTTTCAAAGTAATGGCGCGTTTAATATAGTCTGTACATCGCATCATATATAAAAGTGGCATTATGATAAAGACGAGCACTTAAACATTCACATAACGCAGTTTCGCAAGGCTTTGTACACACCGGGCCGCCAGCAAAAGTATCCTTTGACATACTGAGATAGCATCCCGAAGTGCTAGCCTGTTCTTTTGCCGGATGCTTCGGGATGCCGAGGCGTCTTTAGGCACTGCACCGTCCTGCTGAATTTCAAGTTTCACCTCTCCCAACTTTAGTGACTGTGCACATGAATGTTATGCATTTGAAATGATACTAATGTCAAGCATGGCAGAAAAATAGCAAATCAAATTAGAATAAGAAACCCCTAGAAATTCTTGGTCGGAGTTCTGTCGCCACCACGCTGAGGCACGTGCCGAAGTCGCGTCGGGATGCCGAAGCATCCTGCCACCTCGCCCAGGGGATGTATTGAAATCTGTTAGCGTAGTGCAAGTATTTAGTCGATCGATCGCGTTAACTTTAATTTCAATTTGAAAACTTGATATTACTATACCTGAAACGGCGCTTGTTTGGTGACGTAAACGGAAAACCACTTTTTGAGGTGAGTGAAACATCTATTGGCGCGCTTTAGCAGCAAAACAGACTTGATTGCCGTGACGACAAATGGCATGACCCTGTCATGCCGTGATGCGCCCACTACGCCACCGCTCTCCACTGCCTTGTGAGTGCGCGAGCGTGTACTAACATAGATGTCTTACATTTGCCGAGAGTCTCGTGACGGTCAACATTTTTACTATACGAATTGACACAAGCAAATGTTTACGTTAACACGATCGAGTACGTACAAAAACTTACACTAGACCCTCTGAGCAATATTAGAAGAAGGCAAGAGATAGTTTTGCAGTGGGTCCGGTGCTCTGGGCCGCTACCTACCTCGTGCGTCTCGAGCGCGGGCTCCCTGCGGAACGCGTCCAGCAGGGCGCGCAGGCCCGCGTGCAGGAGCTGCAGCAGCGCGCCCACGGGCGGCCGCAACAGCGCGGGCACGTGCGCGTCGGCTAAGGACGCGGCGGGCACACGGAGCAACCTTAACAGAGATAGTACTTTTACCTCTTGGCTCTGTAACGTGGGGTGTTTAGCGAACATCTCTTCGAGTTTCCTCATGGCAATGCGGCCGCGCTCGATGTGTGCGGCCACGCGCGGCTCCAGCAGGCGCGGCACCTCCAGCGCGCCGGAGCCGGCCGGCGCCGGCGGCGGGCCGGGCGCCGGCGGCGGGCCGTCCGCGCCCGTGCCGGCGCCCGGGCACGAGCCGCAGGACACGCACGACCCCACCACCACTTCTGTAAAATCAAATATAACACACTATACGCACCTGCTATGTTATGTTTTGGCACCACCCAGGTCGACAGGTAGAAAATGCTTAAGGCATTAAGTTCGCCTTATACAATGTTTCATTAGGTCATAAAGTTTTAAATAAATAAATAACTATATTGCATCAAAATTACCGCTTAGCGGCGATCTTATTTTTGCCTTTTGGCCTACTTCTTTCCTTCTTCTTTTGCATAGTAAATTAGATCCAGCAGTACTTACCAGTGGCAGTGGGCGTCTGCTCGGGCGGCGTGGGAGTGCGCGGGTCTGGCGTGCGCGGGTCAGGCTCGTGTGCGGAGCTCTGTGTCTCCCACGAATCTTCAGATGCTGACCCTTCCGAGCCCCATAGTTCTCCTTCTTCGCTGTCGTACTCGCCCACCTAAACAAACAAAAGTCCTGCGTAATAGCAATGCGAAACCTCAAGGTGAACAATGTTAGTGATCTCAATGGGATACCGGCAATAGTTCTAAGATTTGTGCGCTTGAACTGTCTCGAATCATGACACGGCCTTTTCGCTTTTAGTTTACGATTGAAAAAGTGGTGATTGGTTTGGAAGCAACCTAACGTGCAACCCATGCCCAAGATGGGTAGTCGGGCTGATACGGCTATGATTACGGATCCATTTTAGTCATGTCCATCCTCTGTAAGAGTATGGAACGGGTACAGTGTATGCCATTCACATCTGGAGTCACCGAAAGCACGGTAAAACTTCATAATGGTTGAGCTGAGTGGGCTGATGCACGCGTCATGCTCGTGAACGGGTGCCGTCAGTTGAGACTGGTCATCTATTAGCTGCCAATGGCTTAATTCAATTTCTATCTTTTAGTTTTATTTTTTATTACTTATCTACATTGTGCTCAAATAATAGAAGCAACAAGAAATATGTAACCAAGATTATATGTAACTCAGAATATAATTTAAGTGGCCATGGAGTTTCTTGCACGTTCTTCTCCATAGAGATTTACGCTTTGGAACGTGCAATTTAGTTTCACTTTTTTGTTTTTGGATTGACCTTATTTGACTATTCAAAAGTGCCTGTAAATGGTCTATTTGAAATAAATACTTTTGACTTGACTTGAAGCTCTTAGTCTCTCTTGACATCTCAAAGGCTTTCGACCGAGTCTGGCAGGAAAGTTTTATTGGTTCCTTCGTTCGGGTTTTCCGCTGGATTGTGAGATTGGATTGCAGACTTCGTGAAAGATCGGTCCATTCGAGTATTCATCCATCGCAGCTCGTTTAACCAATTGGCTATTAATGCCAGGGGCTCTCAGGGCAACCCTGGCATAAAATACCGACGTATTCTTGGCAACTTTGTTTACTTACATTTTAATTAATTCTAAAAGCCGGTACCTTTGGGTATGTAGATGACTGCATTGTTGCTGAGAGATATGTTTCCAACGCACGAGCTAGTGGGTCACAGAACCAGTCTTTCCATGAGGCTATGGTTAACTGCATGCAGGATATGTCGTTAAAAGCTGTCTTCGAAAAAGGCTATGGCAATTTGGTCAGATTCAATGCTTCTAAAACCTAAGCGTGTATTTTTTTTCTACTAAAATGAGCGAATTCTACCCTGTTCCATTTCTTCGAGGTGCTGTGCCGATAACCGACCATCTTGGGTTTCTTGGTGTAACGTTGATATCTACTATCAATTTTGGCCCTTAGAGTCGCCGCACCCGGACAAAATGCGACACCTACAAACGCCACCACGTGAAGCTCACAAAGGAAGCTGAAGCGCGCTACAGTCACTTGTGGCCGGTGGCTGCTACTTTTTTTTAAATCTTACACGCAGTAACCTAATGGACTCTGACGAAGAAGGTTAAACTCGGGAGTGGCGTGTGACGGCGTTTAGTGGCCAGTGCGGGCCACAAGAAACGAGCAGCGGCGATTTGTAGCGTGTGGCGGCCACCGGCTTCAACCGTGTTCGTCGAATCCATATAAAATTAATGAGAACTATAGGAAATATGCCTGTGGCGGCGTTTTGTGGTTGAGGCCGGTGGCTTGTGTGCGGCGACCCTTATAATCGAAGCAGACTAAACAGGCTGCCTAAGTTAAGTTAGTCCCTAAGTTAGGGATCCTAGCAAAGATGAGACGGTACTTAACGTCTGAACAATTGTTCAACCTTTATCAAGCGCAAGTTCAATGAAACACAATATATTTATTTATTTGAATTTATTTTTAAACTTACTACTACTTTAAAAATAAACATCTTTACCTTATACAGATCCTGCGGCCAGCACATGCTCGTGTGTCCGTCGACCCACCAAACTTTGACGCGGCCAGACGGGAAGTTGTCAATCACCTAAAAACAAATAACATTCTAATTAATTAAAATAATCATCAGTTTTTTTTCCACATCTATCACACAGCGCCGTCTAGCCCCAAGCTAAGCAGAGCTTGTGTTATGAGTACTAGACATCTGATACACATACTTATATATTTCTAAATGCATACTTATTAACAAATAAATTACACCCAGACACAGAACAAATGATCATGCTCATCACACAAATATTTGTCCCTCTTTTTCAAAATTTGGCATAAAGCAATGTCTTTAGGACAGTTATAGGAATAAATCTGTAAACAGTAAATTTGCTGTTACGTCACAAAAAAAAAATGCGGTTCGGAATAATCTTCGAAACCCCTTTCAGGAATTGAACTGATAACATAGGTTTGTACGAAAACCTCAGTGCGCGAGTCCGATTCACACTTGCCCAGTTTTTTCTTTATCCTAATATATTTTTTAGGATAAAAAAAAATCTTTCTGAAGATTCGGTAACCGATTCTGAATATACTACTTTCAGGATGAGCGTTTATTAGGCCTACTATCCACGGACGCATAGCTTTATAGACGCGTAGATATTCGTCATTATACGCTTGCTGTACGCTAGCTCGCAGCCTGCTGCGGCAACGATACCACGTTGCCGCTTCGTTGACAAAATTTCATGGTTTTGTTGGTAAGCTGCAAGCAGGCGCACAGCAAGCGTATAGTGACGAATACGCGTCTATGAAGTTACGCGTCCGTGGACAGTAGTCCTTATGTTACATGTTGTTTATTCTGGTATATGTCTCTCACCTGTCCTGCAGTGCAGTTGGCATCTTCACCGGTAAAGTTAGCAACCCTGATGACGACAGTCCCGGGTCGGTACTGGAAGTCGGGGTGGTCCTTCAGATCATACACGCTGACTTCACTTTCATGCAGCATTTGAGGACTAGGGAACAAACGAAATGTTTAGAGTTTTGTAAAACATGTTGCTCCATTTCAGTGCCTATACAGAAGAATTTGCGGATATTTGCTCTTTTGAATAAATCAATAAAAAATCGTCCACATTTGGTGAACCAGGACATACATTCACCAGTCCGCTTCAATAAGGTTATCAAACCTATTCTCTGGCCTATGAATACGAGTACAATATGGCCAGTTTTGTTATGCCTTTTATTTTACGTGGGAATCATCATGGCTGCTCCTGCTCTGGGTGGAGCGAAAGGTAGTGTCAGACTTTTACTGACTAAAGCTCAGTGTTCCTTAAGTTATCCTTCTTTTACGAGGGTTACGGTAACTCCTTCGAACAATCTACAGTCCTGGAAGGCGATGGACCTAGCTAGCCCCGAAAATTTTGCTAACATTTCTTTGAGCACGCGTATAACGCACCGTCGACCCGGGTTTTGACTTTAACAGACGGCGAGCTGTTTCTTGCTCGCCGTCCTAGTCCAGTTCTGTCATACCTGCTACTGCAAATACGTGAAAGGAAGTTCATATTCGCAAGACTTCAATGTGTCAGTCAAGTATTATTACTTGACTTACACATCAGACACACGCACTCAGCAGACTTGTGTCCGTCGTTGTGTTGCATGAAGTTTTAAAAAATAAATAACTGACACTGTACTGGCAAAAATAAAATATTAGGAATGAAGAACTAATGGTTACAACTTACACTGGCTCATCAGCACTGGTGTAGGTGCGGTACCAATGCACGATGGCCGTCCTGCCGTGATGATCCACGCGTTGAACCACGCCGTACTCTCTGTGCTTTAGCTGTTCCATAACAACAATACATTGTAGTATAAATGTAAACGTTTACAGACACACAGAAACGTGGTTGATGCTGCCATATGTAATAAATTTCATAGATAAATAATAACAGCACTTTTTTATTTGTCAAAAGTACCTACAAAGACTCTCTGTAAGCCGAAACTCGTATCATACATTTACAAGGAATTTTAAAAAAATATATTTCGCCTACACTGACCCAAAACTTGACCAAAGTGACGCTTTTCTTGAACCAGCAGGCATCTAGGTCATCTCGTTGAACCAGCTATGCCGCGTCCCGCGGTTTCACCCGCGCTTTTGGTTTCTGCTCCGCGTCCGTGAGTCGTAACATGATGTTATTATAGTCTATACAATTCGCCATGAATCTGGCCCATTAATTTTTTTCCCATCTGATTTGTAGTTCCAGAGATTAGCGCGGTTAAACCAACCAAAAACTTCTCTGCTTTATTATATTAGTAACTAGCTTCACCTAGCGACTTCATCCAGAAAAAGCAACCGGATAAAAAGTAGCCTATGTCCTTTCTTGGGGTTCAAGCCACACCGAATTTCTTTAAAGTATTTATTAGGATCTAAACACACTATGCCGAAGGTACGCGACCGAAGTTCCGCGGCTGATTTTACGTTCCGACGTATTCAGCTGAAATAACACACCATAAGTGCCGAAATTACGCGTTAGAAATTCAGTTGCACAACTTTGTGTGTATT
Source organism: Mythimna pallens (assembly GCA_961205895.1). NCBI lineage: Eukaryota > Metazoa > Arthropoda > Insecta > Lepidoptera > Noctuidae > Mythimna > Mythimna pallens. The sequence continues at coordinate 7,263,887 of OY540831.1, read as the reverse complement.
CAGTATCTCGACCACTGTCGTGGCGTCGTGACGTGTTATATAAACAGTCTGACAGACAGACGCAAAACAAAGTGATATTAGGGTTCAGTTATTACTTTAATAAACACAACGGGCGGACATGCGGGGCGCGGGCATGCTTGCCACCCGCTGCTCCCTGCCCCGGATCTTCATCGGCAATTGAACCGAACTTCGGTCGCGTATAATGTGTGCTCTACAGAATACGTTGCCGCCGAATTGCCGCTGAAATAACGCCGGACCGAAGTTCGGCTGTATGCTATAACGCAACGTAATTTCGGCATAATGTGTCGTCAGTAATTCAAATAGCATGGCAGGCGTAATCATGCCGAACTTCGGTGGCGTACCATCGGCTTAGTGTATTTAGACACTTAGTGTGCTTTTTGGTGATACAGCAGGTCTTATGGTTAGTTTATGGTAACTCAAAAGGCTAGCAATGGCTAGCCTTTTGAGTAGCGCATACACTATTTAACAACATCAATATCAATTCGGTAGCTTAACCAACCGTGAATTACTTTCACATTTATAACATTAATATAGTTTTATAGTATAGACAAATATTTTGTTATTTAAAATGTTCTTTTCAAAAATTAATACCAACCAAGGTCATATTGTTTCAAGTTCACATTAAGACCAGTACACAAGCACTAACCTGTTGGTTTTCCTCTACGTTAGCTGCCCCGCTGACCACGAAATCGCCCGGGAAACACTCCTGGCCATCCAAGTGATGGATAGGGTACAGTTGTGTAGATGGAATGCCCATTTCTATGGTACCATCCTGTAAACAAATGGAAGGTTAATGAATAATTGTCATAGACATAAAAATATCAATTAAGATGAGAGAACGAAACAGGTCACCACCGCACGATTTGCTCGTCAAATCGAGGTATGAAAAGGGATCCTTTAACCGCCAGGGTCGTATAATTTATGACCAAATAGTCCATTTCGTCAGTCAGCTCTTGTCACCTACACGTAACACTGGGAATTGACGAGTTAAACGAGATGGAGTATTTGGTCGTAAATATACGACCCTAGCGAAATGGACACGAAAATATTTGCGCGATGTAAGCAGTTAAAGGGTTAAAGATTATTTTTGAGACCTTTTATCGACTGACTGTTATAAATTGAATATGGTTCCACCGACAGGGTAAAAGAAAGAAAGAAAGAAAGAAAGAAAGAAAGAAAGAAAGAAAGAAAGAAAGAAAGGAAGAAAGAAAGAAAGGAAGAAAGAAAGAAAGGAAGAAAGAAAGAATACATTTATTTGAGACTCGCACAGGACAAACAACGATAAAATAAAAAAAAGTAACTACTTAGTCTATAAATACTTAACTTAAAAATAATAATTGAAAACAATATTAAATAAAAGACCAGTGCGAGGCCAAAAAGGCTCCTATCTCAGCATATGCTGCGATATTATACTAAAAAGTAAAAATAACGCAGTGCTGGTATTCTGATAGGGCCTGGTGACAGGTGATGCCACGGACACACTCACGGAACACAGAGTAATGTATTAGCTACTCGTACAAGGACCACTCGGACATTCATTCACAAACGGCAAGCAAGCGACACTCGTCACACCTAAATCAATGGTAATGCCAATATGTAATCTAACTACTGATTAATAACTACGACTACATATTGTAGTTAGTAATCACAACTACAAATTAAATTACAAAATCTAGATTATTAACTACAAATTGTAGTTGCAATCACGATTACAAGACTACTTTTTATAATACTACATATTTAAAGGTTAATTTCTTTATTATTTATATATCTATGTAATAATTAATATAACTACATAATCATCTACGACTTGCACTCAATTCATATTCATAAAAATAAACATACTTACGTTATTTTCCGTTTTTTTTTTTAAATTAAATTTTAGTGCCAGATTCAGTTTTGATAAATCAATAATTTTAACACATAACATGTTTATTTAATTGCAAAATATTTTCTAACTAATAGATCACAGCAATCCAATTAACAACTACTTCATGTAGTTTGATTATTGTAGTTAGGTTACATGTAATTATAATTATAACTACATGTAATCAATCTACTTGTAGTTGTAATTTTTAATCTGATTACAAAATAGTAGTTAACTACGTTCTAAACCGGATAGATCACAGCAATCCAATTAACAACTACTTCATGTAGTTTGATTATTGTAGTTAGGTTACATGTAATTATAATTATAACTACATGTAATCAATCTACTTGTAGTTGTAATTTTTAATCTGATTACAAAATAGTAGTTAACTACGTTCTAAACCGGTACGCACAATATTTGGGGGCGGTGCCGGGAGCGAGGAAAAGGTGCAAGTAAAAAGATACATCCTAACGACCGTTTGAGCAATAAAAGTGAATAAACCCGGCTTTTATGTGAAAATAAATGATACGTAATATCTAAATCATAGAACACAACAAATGTAATAAATAAAATAAAAATCTAAACTTTAAACTTCGCGCGCCTACGCGACTACGCTAAATCGCCATTTTGTGCGAAAAATGCGAAATTAAAATTCATTTCTAAGATACGACACACCCATTATGCAATGTTGCCGATCTGAGCGCAATCTCTCCGATCTCCAACGACCCATCAAAGTTACTCCTTGTCGTCACAGTGTTTCGTACCAAACCTGAGTTAGCAATTGGTTTTGAGATTTCGAAATTAACCTTTGCAATTTGTGTCCAGATGGAGAAGGCGCGGGGGGGCGCGGCGCACAGTGCGCTTGAGTCGCTTGCCTCGCAACATACCTGCCACACGACGTTAGCGCGGCTGGTGGTGTGCAGCGTCTCCACGACCACGCGGTCGCCGAGGCGCGGCGGCGGCGCGGGCGGGGCGCGGCGCACAGTGCGCTTGAGTCGCTTGCCTCGCAACATACCTGCCACACGACGTTAGCGCGGCTGGTGGTGTGCAGCGTCTCCACGACCACGCGGTCGCCGAGGCGCGGCGGCGGCGCGGGCGGGGCGCGGCGCACAGTGCGCTTGAGTCGCTTGCCTCGCAACATACCTGCCACACGACGTTAGCGCGGCTGGTGGTGTGCAGCGTCTCCACGACCACGCGGTCGCCGAGGCGCGGCGGCGGCGCGGGCGGGGCGCGGCGCACAGTGCGCTTGAGTCGCTTGCCTCGCAACATACCTGCCACACGACGTTAGCGCGGCTGGTGGTGTGCAGCGTCTCCACGACCACGCGGTCGCCGAGGCGCGGCGGCGGCGCGGGCGGGGCGCGGCGCACAGTGCGCTTGAGTCGCTTGCCTCGCAACATACCTGCCACACGACGTTAGCGCGGCTGGTGGTGTGCAGCGTCTCCACGACCACGCGGTCGCCGAGGCGCGGCGGCGGCGCGGGCGGGGCGCGGCGCACAGTGCGCTTGAGTCGCTTGCCTCGCAACATACCTGCCACACGACGTTAGCGCGGCTGGTGGTGTGCAGCGTCTCCACGACCACGCGGTCGCCGAGGCGCGGCGGCGGCGCGGGCGGGGCGCGGCGCACAGTGCGCTTGAGTCGCTTGCCTCGCAACATACCTGCCACACGACGTTAGCGCGGCTGGTGGTGTGCAGCGTCTCCACGACCACGCGGTCGCCGAGGCGCGGCGGCGGCGCGGGCGGGGCGCGGCGCACAGTGCGCTTGAGTCGCTTGCCTCGCAACATACCTGCCACACGACGTTAGCGCGGCTGGTGGTGTGCAGCGTCTCCACGACCACGCGGTCGCCGAGGCGCGGCGGCGGCGCGGGCGGGGCGCGGCGCACAGTGCGCTTGAGTCGCTTGCCTCGCAACAAGCGCACTGCTAGCTGGGGGGAGCGCTTGCCACGTGCTGACGCAGCTGATGAGCAGCGAGATGACCATGTTGCACCGCTAAAGAGATTGAACACAATGTTATAGGCCTACTGTATCACTGAGGTTCTATACTGTATCAATGTGACTAAATAAATAAATTTGTGTATCAAACGACGTCGAACTACTAGTGGTGGCTGTTTTGCACCCAACCTAATACGATAAATACAATATCAGCTTAGCAATATAATTATCAGCAATACTTAATTGTGACAGGGCGACCTCGCGCTCTTTAACGCGTAGTTAGCCTAGTGCGGAAAACCGTAAATTACGTTCCTAAAAGAGGTAGGGATAAGAGCAGGTTTTTGAGTAAGTGTATTGAAAAATATCTATATGGTCCGGATTTTAATATTACAATTTCACATTTCAAGCAGAATGAATTTTACAAATTTCAAGCACAGCAAACTTCAACTTGGGGATCTTTAAGTCAAGAGTCAATCGTCGACCACATCGTCGCCTTCCATCAGGTTAGATAGTCGTTATGGTCAAACGCCAGCCTATCAACAAAAAACAATGAATATTCACCTGTCGGTATCACTGCCATCACTGCTAGTATTCTCCCAGTTGTCGGAGTCATCGTCGTTGAGCGCCGCCTCCGACTTGCTGTCCCCGTTGAGCAGCGTGTCCTCGCGCGTGGGCTCCGGACTGCGGACGGGCGATCTAGTTAGTTACAGGGGAATGATGAGAGGGTCGTGTGGTGACGTGTAAGCGGTAGCGGACTTTGTGTATGTGAGTTTATGGTTTACTATTGTGTATCTTTGGATACTAAGTCATTTAAGCCATGTCTTCGTCTGAATAGTTAATTTGTTTACCATTACAATATGGACTTAAATATCCTGAAGTTTTTGTAGTATTTGGAAGCAAATGTATCAAGCCAATTTTTTTGGCAGATTTCGCTGAGATAGTCGACACTACAATAAAATTCTCAGCTCTATTTTACCGAGATCGCGCTTGTTTCAATGATTCCACATAATAACCAGTTGCGCAGACACTTAAGATACAAAACTACACCAATTTCCACTAGGAATCAATTTGCGAATAATTAAAACAGCCATTGAACAACTTCACTTGAAGAAATTCTGCCAAAACCGTAATGTGTATGAGCGTGTTGTGGTTGATATGTGGTATTAGGTATCGGATGGAGTTTTTAAGGATGATTTTGTTTTGTATTTATTTGTAAGTGATCAAAAATGATGATGGGATATTAGTTTGTTAGTTGATTGTGGGCCTTAAAATAGCGAATTTAAATAAATAAAAAAATACAATTTTCCTTCTTTCCAATAAATTAGTTTTATGTAAAAAGACAGTTATCAACTGTCTTCTAAGAAGACAGTTGATAATACCGAGTCTTATCAGGAAGAATATCATAACCGACAGTTAGCGCTTTTTGCAGGAACGGAATTTTTATTCCTAATTTAAAAGTTTTTAAACAATATAAACTAGTGCTTGACTGCAACCCCACCTGATGGCAAGCAGTGATGCAATCGTTGATGATGAGGCGCACTAGTTTATATTTACTCTAGCCTTGAAGACATCTAAATTATAATTGGACGGAAAGACCACAACAGGCAAATTGAATGACAATATTATTTTTAAAAAATTAAGACTTTGCTGTACATACAACTTTTAGACTAGATTATAACTATTGGCATATTGTCATAAATACTTTTTAATTAGGTAAGAAAAATTCCCTTCCTGCATAAATTGCTAACTGTCGCTTAGGATGTTCTTCTTGAAATGGCTCTATATTCTTCTTGTCCCCAACAAGATACAGATTAAACTTAAAAGTTATATTTCTATCAAGAGAACATTATTTTGTGGGATATTTATTATTTTAATGGTGATGTATATAAATGTATTTTCTTTTTATTATTCAATGTGATAATATGGTTTTTATTTAATGTATTTTTTTAGTTTGTAAGTTTCTACTGTACAACACCTTGGACTTCCTCCGTAACGTTGTACAAGTGCTTGTAAATAAATTAAGCTCCAATAACTAGACAGCGATTTTTTTTTTATATATTACCAACAGACTAGAAAATCTTTATGTTATATGCGAATTTGACTAAACATTTAATCCTAATCTTTCTGTACATATGTCTATATAAAATTGAAATGTCTGTTTGTAACATCAAAACAATATTTTTTTTACTAAATGCATATGAAAGTAATTTGCAATTTTTTACGTTATCTATCTGTCGGCTTGTCTGTCTGTCTGTTTGTCCTGGTTAATCCCTGAAACGGCTGGAACGATTTCGACGGGACATTCGCAGGTAAGCAGCTGATGTTATAAGGCGTAACTTAGGCTACTTTTATTTGAGGAAAAGAAATAGGGATCAGCGCAAAAAAATAAACTTCCTGAAATTGTGACCAAATGGGATTGTCTTGTTTTTAGTCATTTTTAAGTCTTACAATACATAGAACCAGAGTCGAGGCTCGGACGCGCGCCTCTTCTGTCTTTTTACATTTTAATTGCGATAATGCGGCGAGCGCGCCTCTTTTGTGCCGCAACGCAACCTTTTTTTTTATTTTTAATTGACAAATCGTTGTTAGACATCAAATAAAACATAGGTAAATATTAAAAAAAGCCCCAAAAAGCAGCGACAGCCAAACTTCCTCTATCCCGTACCTACCTAATACCGGAATCATTCTTCTCTTCAGTAGCAGTATCCTCCTGACTGCTAGCCATCGGCAGGGACACGTCGCCGATGTTCTCAATCTTGATGCTGGGGCAGGCCGCGTCCATCTTCAGCGCTTCGTCCAGGGACTCTAGCTGGTCGGCCGTGTCCACTTCCATGTCGTTCTACAAGATATATCAAAGGTAGTAGTAGGTATACGAATAAGTTACACGCGGCACTCCGAGTTAACAGATTGTGTTCCAACAGTTTCCCTTTGCGTTCTAAAGGTAACTCTTTCGAACAATTCTGAAATACTAATAAAAGCTGAGGTACAATTACTAGAAGCTAAATAGTAAATGGACCTGCTCAGATACTCTGGAATTTTATATACTTGGTCAAATTTTTGAAAACCCCAGCCACAAGTTTTTAAAAAATTTGACCTACAGTCATCTTTCTTTTTGTCATTCAAAAACTAATATATCATCATCATCATTTCAGCCGAAAGACGTCCACTGTTGGACATAGGCCTCCCCCAAATGTCGCCACAATGTCTGTCCTATATTATTATATATTTAAATTATAATATAATTCACAATATATTTTCAAACTATGTATTTACCTAGTTCGATTTCCGAATCGAGTCTCGAAATTTTTCCAAATCTCAAAAAATTTAATTATCCTGATGTAACGACAAATGACCGGTTTTCAGACTTTTTCATTTATTTGTACTATGCCTATACCTTGCCTCTTGCCTTTCAGGATTCTAGGTAAACGGAAAGGACTATCGGTTTCAATTTCCTAGTGAGAGTCATAATATGCATCAGACAGCATAAACAGCATTGTGTTGATTTGATGACTGGCCTGTTGGTCTAGTGGTAAGTGGCCCTGACTGCTATGCCGGAGGTCGTGGGTTCGATTTCCATCCAGGACAAATGTTTGTGTGATGAGCGCAATCATTTGTTCTGTGTCTGGGTGTAATTTATCTATAATATGTATGTATTTAGAAATATATAAGTATGTTTATCAGTTGTCTAATACTCATAACACAAGCTCTGCTTAGCTTGGGACTAGACGGCGGTGTGCGATAGTTGTGTGAATATTATATTATACTTGAGTTTATTTTATTATATTTTGAGTTTTTTTTTCATTCACTGTTCCAAGGGGTAGCAGATCTGAGTATTTGATATTAATTTAAAACATTACAATAGAATACATTTATGAGAGACAGGGTCTTGATAGAAGGACAACAAAGTTATCTTATAAGAGTTCCGCTATGTTGATTGAGGCAATACCTCAATCAGCATAACTTACAATAAAAAGTAGGAAAATTTCATAAACAACTAAGTTACCTCGTTGGACTTAAGTTTGCGGTGTGCCGAGGCGCGCTTCTTAGGCCTGGAGGGTACGTGGTCCGTCGAGTTGATCTCGCTTTTCGACGGCTTCTTTATCGGCTTGGCCTGCTTGCGGAGACTCCTGTAGCATTTACCTGGACCAAAGATTTATAGTTAAAAAAATAGTAATAACTCAGAATCAAAAGATTTTTGTGAATTAAATAGATAGATATATTCGCTACTGTACACCTTAATAAAAAAATACAGTAGGAGCTTAAAATTAATAGGTTGAAACTATGAGCGGTCTTATTACTTACTTAATTTAATTATAAAATAAAAAAAAAAAAACTTAAGAAAATTGGGAACAGGGTTCAAGCTACCGGCGCACTTACAGCATTTTCCTTTAAAAGCAGGTAGACAAAAATTATTTTGAAATCAACTCGGACATGTTGTTGTGTTTTGAAGGTAATGTGACCACGACAGATCTCACACCAAAAACTAAGGCGTGCGCTTCGAAGTTAGCCGAAACTGGTGTAAGTATTTAATTTTCAATTTCGTCGTGTGAGGGTCGCGGGAATCCGATGGATGCGAGACGCACAGGATCGGTCATTATGGCGACAATTGGGGGAGGCCTATGTCCAACAATGGACACCTTTCGGCTAAAATGATGATGATGATGATGATGATGATGATGATGATGATGATGATGATGATGATGATGATGATGATGATGACGATGATGATGATGATGAATATTTTACACGTTTAGCGCGCACAGTGCAGTTACCTCATGTTGCCAACAGCAGAGGTAACTGCATCCGTCAATCTATAGTGACACTTGACACACACGACTTGCCGCTGATCTTCAAAGTTGGAATGTCGACGGCTGCAGTTATCTTTGCCGTTGGCAACATGCCGCTCGTGTGTAGCTCTAACTAGTAGGTATTTAGTTTTATTAAAACGTGTGCCATCGATAATGGACGATTTATCTTCAGGTCAAATATATTATTTTAAATAATTAAGAGGCCCCTTTTTCACTCGCCTATCGTTTAACATCGAGCATGGTTACAAAGCTTAACGCAATCCAACGCGATGTTTGAAGAAGAGGCAACGCGAAAAAAAAGAGATAACGCCTGAAAACACGTTGTTGGCATTCGGTAATTCCGTGATTTACTCGAATTTTTCACAAAACTTGTTCCAAGAAATTCGTGTTTTTTTAAAACCCTTACAAGTTTTTGAAAACAATTGTCATTCCGAATCTTATTAAATTTGCAAGGCTTCTATTGTTATATTTTTATGACTTTTTTAATTTTTGAGTATATTATGAAATTTCAAAGTTCATGCAAAATAGCAGATTTCCGGAGGTGTTTACTAGGAGGATTAGTTATACAAATTTACAAATTGATTTCAATAGAAGCCTAGATAACATCTACAAGATACTGTGTTTCCAAAATATCTAATGAAAAATATATAATAATGTCATATCGCGTAAGAGCGATTGTATGAAAAACAGTGAAAATTTACTTCAAATTGCTTGCCCATTTGTATTTTGAGAAAAGAAGAATCACATTTAAAACTAAATTCCTTATTTTTTAAAGAAATATAACAAAAAAGTTTGCAAGATTATGTGACCTCGTCGATTGTTATTTTTTTATAAACCCACTAGCTTCTGGCAGCGGATCCTCAGTATGAAAGTAGAAAATATATAAATTGTCTCTCTCAGTGATAAAATAGCATACTGGTGAAGAATTTAAAAAATCGGTCTGTAGCTTTTGACTTGAATACGAACATAAATCTTTCCTCTTTCTATAAAAAACTCTTTATATAATATTACTAGCTTCTGCCAGCGGCTTCGCCCGCGTGGGAGTAGGTTACTCCCCATAAAATTAGGACCCGTTTTACCCCCTTAGGGAAGGAGTTTCGTAAAATTCGTTCTTAGCGGATGTCCACACCCTATAAGGAACCTACCTGCCAAATTTTAAGTTTGTAGGTGTTATAGTTTCTGAGATTTTGTGATTAATCAGTGAGTGGTATATCGCTTTTATATAGGTATATAGATTATTGATACAGTTACGTTTTTCAAATATAAGATCTAGCTGCTACTTTTTTGTACTTTGATCATTTCAACTCGTTTTTTACAGATTGTCACGAAATTCAATCAAACCGCTTACTAAAAGTGACTCATAATGCAACATAGTATTCCTAAAGTAGCAGATTTCCGTGCTCCGAGCAAACAATATGTATTTCTCTTTCACATCCATCACAAAGCATAAAATTTTGATTAATTATGTAAAAAAATATGTGAGAAATAATAGCAGCTGTGTGTTTCATATACTTAGTAGACATCCAGTCTGTCCAACCGATTTTTGAAGCTCTTGTATGGATCTTATGAGAGAAAGCAGCTCATCTGCTTCTTAGCTGCCCAGTGGTCTTGGCTACAGGGCAAAGTACTTCGAGAACCCAGGTAGGTACCCTCCACGAAATCGCACGCAACACCAAGGTGCTGCTGGTTTTCCTTATGGAGCTGGGGTGGATCGAATGACACACTTGTCCCACCTGTACGCAAAATATGCGCTTTGGACCTGGAATTGCGGACACCAGCCCGACATACAATGGACCTTATCCAAAGTTTTACCACTAGTAGGTAATCTACAGACATACGTTATTGGGCTCGACCGTTAAGTGGCGAGGCGTCTCAATAATGTTTAACGGTCCATTCACGACCTTGCCGCTGTGAGCGGTAGCTGAGCGCGGGGCGACAAGCGGTAAGAACAAAAGTATGAAATTGTTTGAAGTACGCCACAAGAAGCGGCGCGCGCCCGCCTACCGATGCCAAGTCGTTTGCCGCGTCGCCTGTCGCTAAGACTGAATTCGTGAACAGGCCGTTATGTATCTTATTTTTTTTTTCCCTTTTCTTAAAACGTTCCGACACTAGGCATGACTCCTGTATCGTAGGTGCTTTCAAATACATGCAAACTCATATACACAAGACATTCAGATCCGAAACAACTTGCTGATACAAATGTTTGTTCTGTGCGGAAATCGAAATCGCGACAAGCAGCGCAACAGTCATTCGCTCACCCACTGCACCAACTATCGTCTATCTATATGCAAGTTACAAAAACATTTAAAAAATTAAGGATTTACTTACTCTGTTGTTTCCTCCATTGCTTCTTGCTTACAAAGCTGTCTTCGGGGCCGATAGTGAGAAAGTTCCTGTCGCCGACTTGCAGGGTACATGGCTCGAATACATTCAGCAACTTCAAATTCTTTAGATCTTCACCTGGTTATAGAAAATGTTATGTAAGTAAGTTAGTGCAGTTATGTATGTGAATAAGCTAAGTATTTAAAATAGGGGAAGAGAAATTGGTTGTAATAGCACCAATGGAATAAGTATTTTAAATTATGGACGGTTCAATAACATCACATATCATTTTAGATTTTTTTTATGTTTGGAAGTCACCAAATAACTGGTCTTGCTCGGTATGGAGCGAGACATTCCCAGACTTTTACTGACTAAAACCCACCCATGTTTCTTCAGTTGCCCTTTGCATTCTAGGGCCGCGGTAACTCTTTCTAACAATCCTGAAGCCCAACATTTATTAAGTCTGATTGATAAAAGTATTAAATTGTTCTCCCTATACTATCTACTCATATGGGTCATGACCAAACGCAAAGCTTTAATGGCTAAGGTAAATGATTAGCTTAGGTTGTCCAGTCTGGCATGGTGCGTTATTTCAGAGATCTCGAGCGCTACGTTCCAAAAAAACGTCTTGCCGGACGGCCAGCCGCTGCTCCAACATCACTAAGTCTGCTGCAAACAGTAATACCACATCTATATTCCAAGGACGTACAGCAAAAGGTATGCCTTTTTGCTACGTACGGGCCAGCCCCAACACCATTCTCAGAACACTGGCTGACAGTTGGGACTCTCCGATCCTGGGGGCAGTGGATACGACTCACGCAGTCTAATAGACATTCCCCAGGTTTAATGTGCCTCACCCAGCTTAGTAACATAGACAACAAATAGGTGGTTATTCTAAAACTAGTTCCAGTTCAAATTGTTACTAACTAAATAATTATGTCATGTTCCAAATAAACGTTTTTATTATTATTATAGGCAGGAATCAAGGAGTGTAATAATACCTTCAACTAAGAACTTGGGCTGCTGTGGTGTAGCAGGGTCTGAGGGATGTGTGCACAGCGCGCGGCACTGCCAGTGGACGCTCACGCTCTCCGTCATCACAGCCTCCACAGTGAACTAGGGGGACAAACGAATCACCAAATCATATAAAACTTCAGAACTCGTAAATATAAACGCTTCGAATAGGGCGACGCGACGAGTTTTTATTTCGGGATTTCTAAAAACTTTACAATGAGTCTAGTATCATCCGTTTTGTATTGTCATAAGTAGATTACGATGAATATTGGGTACTATAACGAACCAACATTAAATTTGAAAAAAAAACAATCATGTGTGCTTATTAAGAAAGCACACGTGATTGTTTAACGTAGGTATACGGAAAATGTAAAATTTCAATCTTTCAGAACGTGCGTATTTAAACCTTCAACGTGATACAAAAGTTGTGCTTTATAGTCGTGATGCAAGAAATGATGTCAAATAGCCTATACGAGACGTGGAGTATTTCTTCATTTGTCTAATTTAAACAGTAAGTAAATCATTACTCATCCCGTAGATCTTAAAGCCCCCCTTTACCTCAACCCTTACAACCATAGCGCTATTCAATTCCCCTCCGTTTTTGAGGAAGTTTGTGATATTTCGCGAAGCCTCATCAACGAGGAAAACTTTTTAACCGAATTCTTTAACCAATGTTTTGGTTAAATTGTATTACATTGCTACAAGGGCCTTCTTAGGGCGCGTGTTTTTTGACGGCCTGCTGCGGTGCCGCAGTACGACTAACGCGCGGTGCGGCAACCATGCGGCGCCGGTAACGCGAACAGTCGACAACAGGACGGCAACGTGACAAGCACCACGTGTTCAGTTCGGTGTTGAATAGCGCACCACTGGCATACAAACGCACGGCAGCCAGATACGTTTTCAATTTAGGCGCTTGTTGTCGGACTGCTAACGTACTGTAACCGGCCTAATGGCGGCTGCGGCACGGTAAATGTGCGGCAGCGGTCACATGCGGCGGCATGCAGCGGAACATGAAACGTCTAAATTGAAAGCGCCCTCGAGTCCTTCATATTTCGCAATCTGACGCTTCCTCTTTTTTGAATGTATTCAGTTGGTTTGTTCTGCTATTGTCTCAAGGCACTAGTTCTGTGCTTCGTGGGTCCTTATCGTCAACATTTCACTTGAAAGAAGTCACATTCACGTTGGACACATCACATATGCCTTCCCAAGACCATCTCAGCTGCATTGTTCTCATATAGCGTATTGTGAATGTGAGGACTATGTAGGCATTATGGGTAGATTTATTGACTGTCTGCCAGTTTCAGTATTTTAAGCGGCCTAGTGTCCTACAAATATCCTAACTTTGGTATTGTTTGTCAATTCGTTGAGTTCCGAGCTCTTACATGGTCAGAGTCTATACAGATCTATACTATTGACGTTACTGGGGTGATCAGATGGTTGCAAACCAACGTCCCAACCAAGGTGACCTTGCTAGTTTCAATCCGTGTAGACAGCAGTTGTAAACTATGAACTTCAATGCCCTTGGTTGAGGCGCATTTTCCCAACCACCGAACGTGTCGGCGCGTGGTTTGCATCCATGTAGCCGCAACACAAACCAAACACATAAACCAAAGTCACCTTGGTTGGAACGCTAGTTTGCAACCGTCTGGTCACCCCTTTAAGGAGACATAGACGTCTAGATTATTTCGATGTTTCTTTTCAGGGTACTCTGCTAATCGGTTAGCAAAAAAAAAAAACATTAACAAGGGCTGCTATTACTGTTCCAATGATTTGATGATGTCAAAGACTCAAACTCACCTTATGATCATGCATCTTATGTTTCCTGGCGGCTTTCATTTCCTTGGTGATATGGAGCCAGTTAGCGCTGTCCAGCGAGCCCAAGGGCCCGTAGACCACCTGTCCAGGGTAGAACTCGGACGAGGAGTAGGGAGTGGAGCGGCGGCGGCGCATCGAGTAGTCCTCCAAAGGACAAGTGTCCAGGTCGGGGTACTCGAGGCGAGAGCCTTCGGCGGAGACTAGGCGGAGTTTGCTGTGGACCGCCTGTGAACCAAAGAGTTTTTTTTAATATTACATAAAATTGCTACTAGGACTCCGGCGTCCTCTCATGTTGGAGCCCGGAGCGGAGCTTGCGTATTGGTGGATTTCACGTCTACGAATTTTTGGTGCTAGGACATGCCGGTTTCATCCACCGTTTTGAGAGCAGTGGTGATGAAATAAATTACACGAAGTAATAGGTACGCCAAGCTTTGCACCCGCGACCTATAACTCGTAAGTCGGGGCAGGTACCACTAGGCCACCACTGCTCTTTTTGTTAATGTGGGGTTTAATACAAATGATTTTTAAAACCCCAGTTTGCATAATTGAAGTTGAAACAAAAGGTTTTTGAACGCCATAGTATAGTAAAGTTATATAACCGTAACGGTTTTATTGCGAAAATAAAACCAGTATTACCAGGATGTATTCGCTCGTATCTCTTTCTACAAGCCTTGATCACTTACTGTTAAATTTCATGTTTAATTATATATGTACATACTCGTATATACACTCTATACATTGTAAAAAAATTGTTTTAATCAGTTGTCAAAAGATACTTAGGTATTTTCCCCTCTTATCCATCAACAGGATGGATCCAAATCTTACTAATATATTTTGTTAAGTTTAACACAAAACCTGAAGTTTTTTATGTGCACACATAAAAATACATACTTAATTATATCTTAGTTGTGCACTGATCACAGAAATTATTAATTCAAGAATCAAATGAATTTGCTTTATAAGCTATCTGTGTTAGCAATGCATTAGGTATAAAGAATTAATTTCGCTTATGATGATAATTACAGTACACCTAAAATTATATACAAAAAGCTTGCATATAAGTATCATAATATTTGCATCTGGTGTGTTAGTGTCATCTTTCTCCACAATAGAAATTACTCCTGTATTGTGGGCACATCCAAAAACATGTGAACTCACTTACACAACAAATTTAAATATATAAATTCTTCTATATATCATTACAGCCATGCTCCTAAAACCAATATTGATTTATGTGCAGTCATAACTAATGTAAACTGATATAATATGCCACATTAATTTGGCAATGTTTTATTCAATAATGCTCCTTGAAACATCTGTGTCTTGCTGCACTATCAATAAAACTATAGCATTATACATAAACATACTTAAATGACTACAAGTTTTTTTATCCCTAAGGTATGTATAATATAGGTTACCATTATATTAGGCCACTGTAAGCCAATCCTACATTGCCAAGAATAAGTTATCATGCTAAATAATACATTCCGATTCGAGCTTGTGAAATTAAGAGGTCAAGGTTACACATTAACCCCCATTTAGCAGTTTTAGTTATAAATAGTGGCTAAATCTAAGATCTAACAAAACTAAGGTAAACATTAATAAATGTATGGTATATATATTTTATGTTCAAGTTTTCTTAATTTTAAGTGTAACAATACAAGAAGAAAATGTTTTTATATTGTATTAGGTATATATTTTATGAAAAAGAAAAACACTGTCATGTGAAATGATAGAATTTCACCTCTAATTATGGACCTCAAGAAACACAAAATTGGCATTCAAATGTGAATACTTAAACAACATAAGGTAAGGGAATGTTCCAGAACAGCCTGTCCCAATCCTTTTTTAATGGCAGACCCTTGAGATACAAAAGTTAAAAGTCAAGGACCACTTGGAAATTAAAATGTAACAGTAACTAGTCATCATATGTATACAGTCAAATGGGATGAATAGCAACAAAACTTCAAAAGGTATTTTCACAATATTTGAATTTTTTTTTAGCATTTAACTCTACTACTAGTCTACATTTATTAATTGTTATTCTAAAAAGTAGATAATATGGTACCAAAGTGAAAAACCAAACCAAAGTTTTGTTTCTATTCACCTTGTATTACGGTACACACTCTGTTTATGTGTTGTCTTGTCTCTATGACTTATTATTTTTTGCAAACCCATAAACAACAGTTGGACCTCAAATTGAGATATGGTGTACTAGACAATAAAATATAATCTATAATTTGCTCACCTTGGAAGTTCCAACCCAAGAATCAAGGCATACGGCTAAATCCGGAGTAAACTCCTCCAAAGGTTGGAGCCTCTCGCTAGCAACACTTGGTATCACATGCTTTGTGCCCACAACTTGCAGGGCTGCATTCATAATGATATCCCTGCAATAGCCTCTCTGCGTATCCTTGCCAGCAATAAGACGGCGGACCACATCCCCTGGCATCAATGAGCGGTCTGCTAGGCCAACCTAGGATATCAAGGAAATTATTTATTAGAAAGTCAGTGCATACATGCATGAAAATGCATAAAATATGAGATGCATTTAGTTTTACTTAAGGCTTTTAAAAGGGCCACACCCTCTTGAAATAAGAATTACATATGAGATTATAATTATGGTTTAATTGAATGGATATTTTAATAATTGGATTCTAGACAGCATCAACCACCTAAAGTCTGGTAACAATCCACTAAGTTTACTCCATATAACAATAAGAATGTTCATTCATTGTAGCAGTTGTTCCATGGTCCATTGATCTTTAGAAAAATGGTAATAATAAATTATTTGGCTAGTGTTTTATCAAGCATGGAGAAATGTAAGGACTTGAGAAGTCCCACAAATGTTTTGCTACAATATTTTATTCATTAGAATCAATGGTTTGAATTTTTAAGTAGCATGTTTTTTTTTACTACCTACATGTGCATTCTAATTTCTTATAAAATAGACCTAGACATCACAAATCAAGGTGAAGATATTGCTGTTATGAATAACTTATTTATTATTTATTGTACTTAATTTTAACATTTTTTCAAAAGCTTTTGATATGATGTATGTTGTTATTGCATAAATTCCTAGAACCTTTTACAAATCTTGGACTAGTTCCTAATTACATTAAATCTTGAGGGTAGAAATAAATCCAATCAAGTTCATGACTAGATTTACTCTTTCAGAACAGATTCAAGAACAAATCATGTGTTATTCAAGAAAATTCGCAGTAGCCCCGGTCTTTGGGGTTGTTGTACTCGCGAGTATAGGCCTTATTATATTTTCAATAACTATTACGGTGCGCAAGTGCCAAACACCGCGTGAGTTATAATATGATATTTTGTAAATGTCCTCGCTTACCGACTTCTCGGATATGACTCGCTCGGTGCCGGAAGGATGCCAGACAACACGAATTTCGCCTTTTTGTATAGGTGTTTCAATGTCGCTCTCTTGATCGCTGGAGTTGGCTTCATAGTTCTCGAGTACCAGACCGAAGACCACTTGACCGCGATTGTTGATTTTATACACTTCATCCTCGTAAAAATATTGAAAGTCAGTCGGCGAACCTGGATTTTGCCCCGCCATATTGACGGGAATTATCTAAAGACACAAATAATTTTGTTTTTTACGTGATTATGTTCTTTCTGACAGCTGATTGCAATGTGTGGCGCATGCGTCAATAAATTATGCAAGCAAACGCCATCTTGCGGGTTTTTTGGTAAAATAAGTTGCGTTCCGTTTTACTTTGTTATTGTTTTTAAAATGTTATCTAAAATTGTTTATTTATTTTTATCATTTTTAGATAATAAATTCACCGATAATCTTTCATACCGTGCGTTTTTATCGCTGTACTTATATTTAAGCAGTTAACTACCTAAAATTAGTTGTATGATTAGATAAGCTGTTCCTACTTATGTAGTGACTGGCTCTGGAATATTTATTAAAACCAGACTCTGTGGAACTAGGGGTCATTTCGATTGAAAGGATTTCGTTTAGCCCTGAATATTAGATGAACGACTTATGTGGCACTTATGTTTGTGTATGAACCAGTTACCCCCTTACTTAAACCAAGGTGTAATAGAAAAAAGGTGACCCTAATCCCATAAACAAGTTACACAAACAAACCCCCTCAGCCACTCTCAGTCCATAATCGAGTTAGAAAATCCCTCAAAAAAACCCTTACGAGACAAATTAAAAATAGATCGCCGTTCATTCTCTTGCCAAACCTTACCGAATAGTAACCTAACCCTTTGAAAGACTTAGATCTTTTAGTGGCGTACCTAGTAGGCGATCCCTGTTAAGCACATTCTAAGAATTCCTAATCCACTGCAGTCCGGTACTGGACAAAGGCTTCTCCCAAACTGCCATAACATTTGATCAACCGCCTTCTGCATACTTACAGTCTTTTCACCCAGCACAGTGCAATAATGGAGTAACAAAAAAAAGTTACAACTGTTCAGTGGACGGTCCGGTTATTTAAATTTCGCTTTTAAGCTACCAGTTGTTTCAGAGAGGTAAGTAAGTATTTGCTTGTATTTTGGGTAAGTAGGTAGGTACCTCAGCGGCCACCAGCCCCGCGCCGAGAAAGAAAGCGAACATGACTTTGTGGCCATGTAATATTTTTACAATTTCTAGTAGGTATTTATCACCGATTACGTCTACCTTGAACAGATAGTCCAGTTGGGTAGATCTAATTTCGAGGTCAACCGTCGAATCCGACTCGGCTGGGCAGCGTTCGGAAAGCTGCGCGGTATCTTCTCGTCCAATATACCACAGTGTCTGAAAGGTTCTGGAGTGGCGACCACGTACCGGAAGACGCAGTGTTGGAAGGCCCCTACAAGGTGGACCGATGACCCGGTGAAGGTTTCGGGAATCCGATAGATACGAAACGCACAGAACCGTTCATTGTGGCGACATTTGGGGGAAGCATATGTCCAGCAGAGGACGTCTATCGGCTGAAATGATGATGATGATTTATCATCGCACCCGAGCGCGCTCGGTCGGAGCGCTGCCAACCCTAACGCGACCGTCGAACGTAGGCATGAAAAGTGAAGAACATACAATTTTTTTTTAAGTACATACATGAGATTGACTTCTCTACATAACTATTTTGTGGTGCTACTTTTATTTAGAACTATTATCTAAAAGCTTGATACAAGTAGTTTAATTGTGTATGCCATATGACAAGAATGGTCTTACTTTAAACTTGAAATTATGACTTAATAAAAAACTTTTTCAAAAAAAAAAATACTTACAACCGACTTCAAAGTAAAAAAAAACACTGAAAAGTACAAAATAACTTTAATTTCGGAGTCGGTGTTTCTATAATAAGTAGTTTTGTCTCTTCGTTATTTAACACCGACTTAAGAAATTAAAGTTATTTTTAACTTTTCAGTGTTTGTTTTTATACTTTGAAATCGGTTGTATTTTTTTTTGGAAAAAGTTTTTTATTTTACAGTTTATAGTTATGGTACCACCACTAAAAAGTACCCCTCAGCCAAACTTAAATACCTTATAGCCAGAGTGCATCTCATTGCAATTTTATTAATTCCAAACACGGTTAGATTACATTAATTTATTACAGAGTTCCGGTGCCTAACTTCAGGCTTCATCATCAAATCAGTTCGATATGTTCCCCCTCATCTTTCAGTCAGTCACCGACGACACGTATAAACAAAGCAATTTTACTTGTTACGACGGTTCTGCTGTGCTCCTATGAGGAGTTCTGTTCCATATCTTCGAAGTTCATGATCAGATCATAAGAATATTTCTATGGGACCAACTCGAAAGCATAACCTTTCAACAAAAAATAATAATTTCAAAATCGGTCCTCGATTGACCGAGAAATCGGTGAACATACCTACATAAAAAAAAAACATTCAGCCGAACATAGAACCTCCTCCTTTTTGAAGTCGGTTAAAAATAGCGGCTGCCAGCGATTTTTTCCTCATGAAGGTAGAAAATATTTCCAATAGCCTATACCAGGACACGGTCTGAAGCCATTCGAACGTGAAAAAGTAACAAACACACACATACACAGGTTCGCCTTTGTAATATAGAATATATCTCAGTAGTGTGCTAATACGATATTGCAAAATATAATTCTACTGCATTCAATTATTAAATATAATTATTTCGTTATATATTTTAGATAGGTTATAAATTGCGTCATATTTTAGAAAAGAATCATGATGATATATTTATTAAAACTTAAAAATGCTTCCTTGTAAAATAATGCTTTTTGAATTTTAGATTATGTCATCCTTGTCGCAAATTGAGCGACATATTAAATTAAATAAATAAACAGATAGCACGAAATAATATTTAGGTTGTTGTAAGCACGGAATAGAAGCCGGTACTCGCAACGACGACCGTCCGCGTCGGATGATCCGCTAGGACGTGAAAACGTTCCACGCGCGCCTCAAGGAGATGTCAGCAACTATAGGGGCCGAGCAGGGTCGAAGCCTACTGGGGCCAAGGGTCTGATTGTGAAAGGAGGACTCGGCCCTAGTACGAAAGGCAACGAAGGAACAGGAGTGGGTTTTTAGTCAGTAAAAGTCTGACAATATCTCCCGCTCAGTCCAAGAGCCGGGGATGTCATAAGATGATTTTCCCACCGAAAAAAAAAGAATAAAAAGGACGTGAAAAGAGAACATTGCATTGTGTCCAATATAATTATGTAGGTAGAGGTTATTATATTGATATTAGATAGATGATACTTCGGGTCGGCCAAAGTATCATGGGACGAGGGCAGGAAGATGCTGATAATGTATATGTCATGGCCAGATCTTAGAATTGATCATTTCATGATATGGCCAACTAAAACTGTCCAGATCGTATAAACGTTAACGTTTGATGATATGTCAATGCTCTTTTGGCAATATCATTAATGTAGGATTTCTATGAGAATAAAAGGTCTAAAGAAAGAAGGCCAAACGAGGATGGACATATCATCAAAATTTAAAGTCTAAAACGATCTGGCCAGATATACTCATATCATGAAGTAATCAATTTCTAAAATCTGCAGGCCTAGCCAAGTTACAATCGCTTCGTTTCAAATTTCTTTCTACAGTCGGTAACGCCTCCGATTCCTTTGTTCTGACCTCGTGACTTAGCGTTGAGATGATGTCATTCCCATACATTTGAAGTTTTCTACTAGCGTTAACGATTGTAGATTGTCAACTTGGCTAAGCCCTCTGACCACGACATTTAGATAGAAAAAGATAATACAGATTTACGATCTACACAGGTATATATGTAAGTATACGTACCGTATTATGTGGCTGACGGTACTGAGGTTCTAAACCTTCTTGAAGCACTCGTAATAAGATTATCTTCTTCATTTAAACATAAAATAAATGCTTTCCAGCACTAAACAGCTAAATAATTTATACAAAATAGGAATATATTATTATAAATTTATTAAATAAAATTTAACAATATTTCATTTTATAACTTTTAATTAATGTATTCAAATAGTAGATTAATTTTGTAATCTTTCTCTAAAATTAGTTAATCAGACTTTATTTCAGGTTTAGGTATATCTACCAATTTAGTGAAGCAGTTAGTTACATTTGACTTGACCCCATAAGCACGCATGGCCATTGTATAGCTGTATTGTTTGACGCATTAGGTATGCGTACTACAAATCCAACTCAATATTGTTTTTCAAATAAGGTTTCAGACTTGAATCCGACGGCTTGGAGCAGCGGCAGATTACTTTTCATACTGCATAATTAAATGTTATGCTTATGAGCTGTTGTACTTCGATCGATTCGCAGTGAAGCAACCATTGGATACACGTGCGACCCGATCAAGTTGCGGAGCACTTGCGGAATGACACAGCTCACAGCTGTGACGTTGGTCCGAGTGAAGCCGCGGTTCTATTCTCGTTGGCCGATCAATACCGCGTTATCAACATAGCTGTGTAGGTGTTTACATGCGCGTAGTACCCACACAGCCTCGCTTGAATGAGGTTGTCGCGAGTGATAACGCGCAGCAGTAAATAAATCGTGCATTAATATTTAAGGAAATGTGAACATATCTCGCAGCGAAATGCCGCTGCCGGAACTTTTGAAACGAGCCTCGAGCTATTTCCTTGGTTTGGAGTTCGACGACAACGAGGAACCCCCGGATTACGTCGACAACGAAATATTGTTTTGCAAGAACAATGTGTGTGTGCATCCACCGACCGTGGCCAGGCATGAACTAGATATCGTACACCATCCAGGATACCTCACAGTTACTACCAAGGTTTTTACGGATCAGCATAATAATGCAAAACGACCTACGCTTTTCCTCAACTGGATTCCGAATTCAACGCTGCGGAAATGTCCTTCGGCCGTAGAAACCAGTCCGAGCGATGAGTTAGTAGTTATTGGTAAGCCGGCGAATCCGAAGGAAATACCCAAATCACGCAGTAATACGAACAGCGTTAAAGTGGATGCTAACAACGAAAATGCATTTTCTGATTCTTCAGAAACTACAAGTTTAAATTCTAACTCCGATAAACAAAGTATAAAATCGTCTGATACAAGATACACTACCAACGATACGACTCAAGACGAGTTGTCTTCTAGCTCTAAGCCTACAGTGAAGTCAATAGATTCTGTGAAGGATAATGTTTTCAGTAGTTTTGAGAAGGATGAGTCCAGGGATGAGGTGTTTGTGTACGACAAACAACACGTTAGGTCTCAGTCAATGACGTCGGTTAACATAACAATTGCTAATCCAACAATAGAGAACGTAGATCTGACCCCTGACTCGCTCTCTGGGGACAGGTTTATTAGGTCACTGTCAATGAGTTCATGTGACGAGGGCAACCCAAATTGGATGAGTACTCCAGAGTTTTTAGCGTTGAAACATAATTTGGTGTTTCCTGACAGCGTTCACAGTTCGCCAGTGCCGCAAAGACGAGCTCCTTTAAAATGTCGAAGGTGAGTAAACTAAGAAAAAAAATTAAGAGATTTGATTGTTACCTATTTTCGAGCTCATAATATAATAGAATTTGTTTATGGCAATACTGGATCCCGCGCACGTTCTTACCAAATTTTATTAGATTTTGACAGTTATAATAAATTGATGAAACTAACACGATGTTGTCTTTTGTGATTCTGGTAAATAATTGTGTTATCTTGTTTTTAGGGTTCCGTACCTCAAAAGGAAAAAAACGGAACCTTTATAGGATCACTTTGTTGTCCATCTGCCTGTCAAGACCCTTTATCTCGGGAACGCGTGGAGGTATCGAGTTGAAATTAAAACCATATACTCAAATCTACGGTCCCTTGAAGCTGTGAAAAAATCAAATTTCTGAGTTAACGAAAAAAAAAAATACGGCCGTTTAAGTCATCATCCCGACTGATAATCCCGCACTTGGCGGTGGGCCCTCTATGGTAACGAATTGCAAGTAACCACATCGTGTAGGTTTTTGATTGCATAATAAAAATACTCATAGTCTTAGATTGCGTTATGTTATGCCACACATCAATGATTTTATTTATGTATACGTGTTACCCTGTTTCACACTATCTACTGTTGGCGTTTGTTCTTATCTTACCGGATCTACTGGTAGTAATATTGATGCAATATGCATACATTTATAATTAGTTATCTACTATTAATGTTAAATATGCACTTCATGGATTCCAGATTAATAAAGTAGCAAATCTTCCTATAGTTCCAGTCCCATTTCTAAGAAACACAGTTTTTGTTTCCAATTAGAGAAGGTAAAATTATAGTATCCTAATCAGTCCTCAAATAATGACCTAAGTCATTATTGTGTGTAATTATAGCTTATCGTCGAGTCAACCAGTCCCCCACTGGTTGACTCGACGATAAGCTATAATTACAGCTTAAAATCACCCGTCTAACGCCGAGCACTTATGTAGGTAGGTAATTAAAGAAAGAAAAATATAAACAAAGAAAAACGTTTAAGCATTCGAGACTCTCACTGGAAAAGCAATAGAATTAAATAAAAAAGTTAACTACTCTAATAACCTAACATACTTAGTCTATGTTACATAGAAAACAATAACAACAAAATTTAAAATGATCTCGAAAAAGACAATGTGAGACCCAAAAGGCTCCTATTATAACCTTTAATCTCCCGTAAAGTGTTTCCCGAATCATTGAATCATACAAGAATACACCTTTTATCTCAGGACAAAAAACGAATATCAAACGTTTACATTTCTAAGAAAATATTAAAATATTGTTTTTGCAAAGTTTGCCAGTTTCAGGGACCCTGTTTCGTTTCGATGGTTACCCACCTTATGAAAACGTCCCCTTTCATAATTTTGAATGGCCTTGTTGAGGCAAACTTCATTCGTTGTTTTACGTACTAAGTATGCTATTTTTTTATGTATGAATTTTTGGGCTAGCGTTATTTAAGCCTGAATATTTTTGGACTTTTATTCAGGCTTTCTTTTTTTGGAAGACCCTTGAGATATCTACCTAAAAGCCCTTTTATCCTGAGCTACTCCCTAGTTGGTTTATCTTCTACTTATGTCTAAGTTCTAAGCGAAGGCAGGAGGCTAGATAAAAATACTCAAAAGATTTTCCTAAAGGTGGTACCTATTCCAATTATGTCAAAAATATTGAAGAAAACAGTGAATTGTCTATAAATAACATCCCCGTAACGGAGTGGGTAAATAAATCCGTGACACGCAAGGGCTCTCGGGGGACGACGGCGTTGGGTCGAGAACGCCCACTCACTGTCAATACCAATCACTTGTCTGCTTGTTAAAATACCGTTAACTCCATTTTTATCAGCTGTTTTCTGTATAAATACAATTTTGATATATATTTATAACTTAGCGACCTGCTCCGGCTTCGCACGGGTAGTCTATATGTATTTATATATGTACTAGCTGACCCAGCGAACTTCGTGCCGCCTCATAGTTAGGATAACGCCATCTACTGGCATTATGAGAACAGCATAATTCATTTTATAATGATATTTTAATTAGAGATGGCGTTGTATTCGTTTTTTTTTTTCGTTTTTTTTTCCATTTTTCTCACCGTTTAAACCTTCCCTGGACTATCACGAATATTTCAAGACCAAAATTAGCCAAATCGGTCCAGCCGTTCTCGAGTTTTAGCGAGACTAACGAACAGCTATTTATTTTTATATATATAGATAAAAAGAGAAACTGACTGGCTGACATACCAACGCACAGCCATAACTACGGGGGCCTGGGAGCGTGAAATTTTGCACAAGGTTTCCTTTTATGACGTTGGTGAGCACTAAATAAAGATTTTCCAAAATACACCCCCTAAGGGGAAACACGGTGGTCCAAAGTATGGAGAAACCTACTTTCACGCCGGTGAAGCCGCTGGCAGAAGCTAGTATATTATTCCTATATCTTTTTGTGTTGTAAGGTCTTAAGCAATTTAAGAACTAAACCTTCCTCATGGATCAATAGTATTGTCTATTGGGTGAAATATCATGAAAATCCATTCAGTAGTTTTTTAATTTAACAGACAGACAGACAACGTGATACGTACGGATAACGGATATCGCCGACCCAGCAATTCATTCAATTGAAGCCAGACACATGGAAACTGCATCATCGACACTTGGGCCAGCCACGAGCCGCCGACGCAGCAAAACTGCATATTAGCAACAAGTTATTTTTATTATTAAAAATAACTTGTTGCTAATATGCAGTTTCAATTACATTAATTTTCGGAAAGCCTATTCGATACAAGAATAAGGAATGACCAGAAACAAAATGTTTCTGAATGTTTCGAATAGGCTTTCCGAAAATTAATGTAATTTATTTATTAAGTATATAAAAGGACAAACTGACTGACATATCGACGCACAGCCGAAACTTCTGGCTTCCTTTTATGACGCAGGCGAGCACTAAGAGAGGATTTTACAAAATTAACCTCTTAGTGGGAGTCCAAAGTTTATATGCAGAAAAATACTTTCACGCGAGTAAAGCCATGGGCAGTATCTAGTTTAAAAGAAATTAGTTTAGAAGTAGGTACTTTAGTTTCTGCGTGCAGTCGAGCCTTTTTAGAAAGAATTTAGGAAGACAATTCGTGTTTACAAGAATAGGTTTTCTCTCTATAAAAATGCTTACGTTTAATGGTTCCTACTTCTCATCACTGTACTATCAAGCAGATGTAAGCATAACTGCTGCAGGTTCATGTTTTCTAAACAATCACCATCATACAGAAAGTGTTGATCATTCTTGTCGTTTGTTTTGTTAGTAAACATGTCTGCCAACAGATTGTTTTGAGAAACTACTAACAAGATGTCTAGCAGTACCTATATTTCTTCATCATGTGGATGATTTCATTCATGTCTAAAGTAACTGGGTTGAAAGTAAAGTGTACTACGCTAAAGAACTCGACAAATGGGTATGCGATTATAACGTTTGTGCGACAAAGCTAAAGCTCGACATTACTCTAGTGCGACATGAAGAATTAACATATTTTAGGACACTCCCGAACCTAGACAGGTTAGCTTAGAAAGCTAGGGCGGGAGCGAAGCGCAGCGTAGCTCCCACCTTAAAGTATAAGCTAAGTGTAAGTAATAGACTCGTTGGATGGATGTTGTGTGTCAACATCCATCTTCCTGCCTTTGTCCTTATTCCATTCTGTCCTATCACCCGTCACACTATTACTAACTCCCTTTTCTTTCATATCACTCCATCTATCTTTTCGTTGGCCTCCCTCGCCCTCTCCCTCTCTATCCGTCTATCCAATGCAAGTGCGGTGCCCCTCTTGCCCGTACACCTGCACTTTGGAGAACTTAATAAATGCCACCGATGCTGCAATTACTTGAAAAGAAGAGTAAGAGAGATCCCGGGGCCCTGGAACAATGGCAAAGAAGGAACAGGAGTGGGTTTTAGTCAGTAAAAGTCTGTCACTGTCTCCCACTCTGCCCAAGAGCGGGGGATGTCATTAGATGATTTTCCCATCCAAAAAAAAAAACACCTAGATACTTATAACTTCATTAGTAACGATCCTTGAGCGAAAGGCCTCAAGGTCACATACCACATCCTACCCCATCATCGATTGCATTCCTCCCGGCACGTGCCGTGCTAAGAATGTCATTATTGTTCGCGCGACTCATTTATATCTACCCTCAAAAGTTCACCCCTCTTGAATGTCAAGCGACGATAGACTGGATGCTAGAGATATTAGATATACAATTCTACATTTCTGCTTGATATAGCTCTACAAAACATAAAGGTCAAAGTATTATGGAGTCATGTAAATATATATAGCTAAGACTGACGCTGGCACAGAATAAGTAATAATACAAACGCTGTTTGCATTTCGAACTCTATATAATGTGTAGGAATGTGATAAGCGCGTCTAACTCAGACTTATGAGTCCGAAGCTAATATGAGTCTATTTTCAATAAAGTTAAGTACTTATTGTAGAAATGTTTTATAAATAGCAATCGTGCTAGTGAGTAATGTTAGCTCCCATTTAAACGCAGTAACAAATTTAAACCTAGTTGGCTCTAAGCCAGCGTCAGTCCTTAGTTGTTAGGGCTTGGCACAGCTAATTGCACTGATGGATTGCCCAAACATTGGCCCTAGATATGAAACGCCTAAAGCCTCAGATACACAGTGGCAGATTAACCCACTTCATTCATCAGATTCTTATCTCTATCACCAATAACCCCGTGGATTTTAAGATTGTACCCAATCTTAAAATCCACGGGGTACTTAATTGGAAAACACGGGGTTAAAAAAAATGAACTTGCATTTTTAACATTTATTTCACAATTTTTACAAATCCTGCTCAAATTGTTGGCCTCTGTTGTGAATGTCGGTCTCTTTTTCATAAAACAATACAAAGTCGATGAAAAAAAAAAAAAACCAAAGGGCATTAGAAGTGTTTAGCGTTCTGAAAGGATAGCAGATGACCCCTCCCGTCGATCATTTCTATTTGGCACACGATGCACCAAACACTGTCTCTTTGAGGAGTGGCTAGAAAGGCAACACGGCGTCATTACCTTCCGCATGACGCAGGTCCTCACCGGACACGGCAAGTTCGGGAAGTTCCTGCACCGGATTCGTGCGGAAGCGACGCCCGGGTGTCGCCACTGTGTGGACCGCCCGGAGGACACGGTGGAGCATATGGTGGAGGTGTGCCCCGCTTGGGCAGAGCAACGCCGTGTCCTCGTGGGGGCGATCGGCGGAGGCGATCTCTCGCGCCGGGCCTTGGTACAGGCCATGGTCCGGAGCTAGGAGGAGTGGCAGGCGGTCGCCTCCTTCTGCGAAGCAGTAATGCTTGCAAAGGAGGCGGCCGATCGCGTGAAGCAGCGGTCCTCACGCCCCAACCGCCGCCGGGATTCCGATCCCGATTTCCGGTCACCGTAGGCGCGGGCTTGCGGACGGCGAGCAATGGGTGGCTCACTGTCCGACCGTCCAGTAACCGTCCGGACCAAGCCCAAGTCGTCAACGGCGCGTGCTGTTCCACGCGCGCCTCAAGGAGATGTCAGGAACTGTAGGGGCCCAGCAGGGTCGAAGCCTACTGGGGCCAAGGGTCTGATTCTGAAAGGAAGACTCGGCCCTGGTAGAAAGGCAACGAAGGAACAGGACTGGGTTTTTAGTCAGTAAAAGTCTGACACTATCTCCCGCCCCGCCCAAGAGCGGGGATGTCATAAGATGATTTTCCCACCGAAAAAAATAAATAAAAAAAAACTAAACACCTGTATTTATATAGTTTGACTAGATTTTTTTTTGCGTTCAAGTGCAGAATACTTGAACACGCGGGTCCCCGAATGCGCGGGGCCTATAGCATTTGCTACACTTGCTATAATATGGCTAATCCGTGTCCACAACATAATATGATTGCATGTGCGCGGGAATTGCATGACTTGATTCCACCATCACGTTTCTAAAATTAGACAACTGCGAGTATGTATCCACTCTTACGTTGTTGAAACCTCTACGGTCCGGACTAAGCGTTTCGCCTCGTCGTTTATACCGCGTACATCGAAGGACTGGAACAATTGGCCTGCTGCGGCCTTCCCGTCCGATTATAATTTGGGTACTTCAAGTCTAGAGTGAATAGGCTCCTCATAAACTAGTGCGCCTCACCATCAACGATTGCATCATTGCTTACCATCGGATGGGACCGCAGTCAAGCAATAGTTTATATCTAGGTAACGCTGAACTGAAACGTTGCCCAGTGTCCTGCATCTTGTCTTATAGCATTTTGCAACGCATTCTTGTGACGCGGGACATGTTTTTGGACAATTTCACAGCGTTGCGCGTCATGATGGGGGACAGTTTGTCCTCTAATGTATGTGAAGCTTTATCTTCTTACCTATATATATAAAAGGAGTAAGTAACTGGCTGACTGACATATCAACGCACGGTCGAAACCGCTGGGACTAGGAACATGAAAATTTTCATAAGGTTTCCTTTTATGACGTAGGCGAGCACTATGAGAGGATTTTACCAAAATTCACCCCCTTAGGTGAAGTGAGGAATGAAATGAGGGTCCAAATTTCGTATGGAGAAACCTATTTTCACGCGCGCGAAGCCGCTAGCAGAAGCTAGTCTATATATATAAAAAGAGAAACTGACTGACTGACATATCAACGCACAGCAGAAACTACAGGAATGTGAAAATGTTCACAAGGTTTCCTTTTATGACGTAGGTGAGCACTAAGAGAGGATTTCTCAAGGCAGAAGGCTTTGTTAGCAGAAGCTAGTCCCAGATATTTCAGTAAAGGTTCTACTTATGTCACAATGAAACACTACATCAGAATCAGAAAAAAACATGGTTCTAATTCTACCGGTAGATCCCTTGTGGATTGGGCTTTTTATTAGCGCTCCATGTAGGGGATCAGTGAACATGTTATGGTTGGATAAGTTAATTAATATATCGTGTAAGGAGCGTGACACACTTTATAGGGCAGCAAGTAATCGACCCATGGTTCAACGTCTTATTTACTCGCTGACCTGATTCCAGACGTCAATACCGCATTATTAAGTAAATAGAATTATGATAGAGTGAAGAACTTATTGCAAACGAAGTATATAATGTCCGTTTTATTATTTATGCACATAACGAAGAGAAATAACCCTTAACCCTTAACCTAACCTAAAAAAAAGTAAGAGGAAAATAATCAGAGTATGTAAAATCTAAAACTATGATTATACCTATACCCACATATATTATGATTTAAATACTAATAAATACATATATGTATAACCACAGTATATAACCAATCCCTCCAATTCGTGTTGCTCTTCCCAAGCGGGGCACACCTCCACCGTGTGCTCCACCGTGTCCTCCGGGCGGTCCACGCAATGGTGACACCCGCGCGTTTCTTCCGCACGGATCCGGTGCAGGAACCTCCCGAACTTACCATGTCCAGTGAGGACGTCCGTCATGCGGAAGGTATAGACGCCGTGTTGCCTTTCCAGCCACTCCGCAAAGAGGGGAATTACCGCGAAACAACCACAGAAGGATCTAGAACGTGACTTTCCACCATAAGATTTCGAATCAATCACAGAGTTTCTATTGAAACTCAAAATAATGTACGGTATGATGACGGACAGGGAGTTATACTCGTATACAGAATACCGTATTGAATGCTAAATAAAGCAGGTAACAAACAGCACAAAGTAGATATATTAAAGGCAGCAGTCTATATTCCTTAGAGGCGAAGGCTACAGGCTAAGTTAAAGTTATAGCAAACGTCGAACTCGTTAATCTTTATCCCCGAGTGCTAAATATTGCGGGTTGCGTGGGAGATACACGACTAACGAATAGGATCATTTACATTTGTTATATCATGTAGCGTTTCTTGCTTAGCGTTTTTCTGAAGTTTTCAGCGTAGTTAACGATATGTGATACGCGTATTAGTGCCGCATGAAAGCACGCGTCTAAATCACGTTACTGGTTTAATGCTAATGTGAACCCAAGTAGCAGTATTCTTTATGAGTTTTTTTGGCTATTTTATATTCGTTCTGGTTGTAAAGATACTTCAGCGATGTAACGCGCGCGGAACTGGAGATGATAAAAAAACTCAACTTGCATCTTTAATCATGTCCTAAAACCAAAAATTCGACGATATTTATGTCATCAACCGACCCGCATTGAGTCTGGTTGGTAGATTTGTCTGCCATTTCTTTATATAGCGAGGAGGCCTGTGTCGAACAGTAAGAACATCCTAGGCTGATTTTGATACTGACTTCTCATTAATCATATTAATTACTTTTACTAGGTTCTCAGTAGACCTGAGTCAGATGCGGTCACTGCGGCTATTCTTCAACGATGACAACTGCACTTGCGGGCAGCTAGTGGTCGCCTCCCGGGAGTCCCAGTACAAAATACTCCACTTCCATCACGGAGGATTGGACCATTTGGCGCAAATGCTCCATCGATGGCACTCGTTGCTTCACAATATCAAACTCACTCCAGGTAACAAACTTACTAGATCATTACAGCGTTATAAGAACCCACTTTCTTGGCATTCTTCTAACGTAAGTAGGCACTGTGTCCGCAGGTTCTGAAGAGCCCAACTTACCCTACCGACATTTCATGGTATGCCGTCCAGAAGTACAAAAGTCTGAACAACATCCTGAGGAAGGAAAGCTTCCCAAAATTTCTCCCGAACTCTTCTACGGAAAGATTATGAACGGAAAGGGAGTTATCGAAGATGATCTGTTTTTGAGGAAATGCGTATTTTTCGGAGGACTGGACAAGGAGCTTAGAAGAGAAGTGTGGCCATTCCTGTTGCATTGCTACCCGTACAATTCAACTTATGATGAAAGAGAGATAATATTGCAGATCAGGGCTAGAGAATATGAAGAAATTTCAAGAAGAAGACTGGAAAAAATGACTCCTGAACAACACGCAGTCTTCTGGAAGACTGTACAGTGCGTCATAGAGAAAGATGTGGTCAGAACTGATAGAGGCAACCCATTTTTTGCCGGAGAAAATAATTATAATGTAGAAATTATGAAAAATATATTGTTGAATTATGCTGTATATAATCCAGTTTTAGGGTAAGAATAATTGACTGTTTTGTTTTGTTAATTACCAGATGTAGGATACAACGGCTTTTGTATAAGTTGTTACGACGCTCATTGTTCAATACTAAGCGTTAATTATGGGCCTATTGTATAAATGAGTAGTTAAAGTGTAGTACTTGGTAATGCTGCGTCATTGGCCCTTGTGCAAAGCCGTTTCACATTCAAGGCCCACATCTGTCTGTTTTCGAACACAAAGGTTATCTTAAAGGACGATTTTATTTTTGTTTGACAAACACATTATGTACAACTATATCTTGAAGATCAACTCAAGATATTAATTTACCTGATTGAGGAGCAGAATTATTTGATGCTCAGATGGGGGTGAAGTCAGGGAGAGATATGGAGAGCTGGAAAAACATTCTATTACTATGATTGCCTGCCACTAAATGAATACCATTCTCCACATTAAAATTTCGTTTTTCTTCGCTTTCACTATTGCTTCATACGAGAGTCCGCTAGAAGCGACAAACTCTGGACCGATCGATGTGGGGCGCTATGAGGCAGCATACGTCTATCTGTGAAAGTGTTTCGGCTAAAATAATGATGATGAGAAGGATTTTTTTGAAGTAGCAACATTATTTTTCAGTTACACACAAGGAATGAGTGATCTCTTAGCTCCAGTGCTCTGCGAGATAAAATGCGAAGCCGAAGCGTTCTGGTGTTTCGTGGGTCTGATGCAGAGGGCCATATTTGTGTGCACACCAACAGACAACGACATGGACAACAACCTTGTAAGATACAACTGTTTACTGTCGAATAATGTAGGTACACGAAGAGTTATCGTATAGCTTCATTGGTGTCGGCTTTTTACTTTACTGAAACTTAATTTCGTTCTAACATATTTTTAAGGCTTTTTGTTTTTTAACTTTGATTTGAGTACTTTATATTTATTTATATACACGTACACGTGTGACCAACAAAAATGGACACTAATTAAAACTGTGCGAATTTTTACTACTTATAACTTGTTCAATTGTGTTAGGTTTATTCAACTTTTAAACACAATGACGTTCTGGTCAGAATGTATATTTCTGGTCAATTTATATTTAGATTACCTACTGATATTTTCATGATACCTAAATACAGTTGAAGTTTCTATGTTGTTTAAGTACGTCTAGTCGGTTGTTTAGATTCTATTTTATTATTTAAGCGAGCTTCGAAGCCAAATCAATAAAGCCTTGTTAGCTTTTCGTACCCTGCCTTCAACAAGATGCTTATCTAATATGAATAAAGACTCCCGCAGATCGATGCGATCCGATTATGCAACAATTCCTATGGTTCCATACAAATTGTTCTACGGCTTTATAGATTTGAACAATTGGACAGTTGATTCAATTTTTTATTGTTTGTGTCAATAAGTAAGTTTATCCAAAATCACAAATATACAGAATTATTCAAATCCATTCAATAAGTAGGTTAAAAACCTGTCAAAACTCGTGGAAGGGAAAACGGTCAAGTAACAGAATGAGGATGCACGCACTGAAATGTGAAGTCATCTCCATTGGGTTTCGTCTACAAAAGAGATGGCGAGATGTTCCCTCCACGTTCCCACTCTTCATCATACCAATATTTGAAACTAGGTAATTTATTTAATAAGCAAACAAAAGCTGTTTTCAGAAAAAAAGTTTTTTATATCTTTGATAGGCTCTCGCTTGAACACTATCTAACATGGGGCCCAAGTCTTATAAATTCGTAATTCCAACACGATCCCATTGTCATTTTGCTAAAAGTTCGTAATCTGCTAATTCATAATGATCGATTATTGATCGGTCAATGGTCTCGTAATAGAGTTGTGGTAATAATTGCATTAATAACAATATCGAGCTATTTTTAATAATTGCAATGACTGCACAATGACGTTCTAATGGGACGTTACTGATCAAAGGAACTATTAAAATTTTTGCTGATTACCGCATACGTCAGACATTAATTTGTCAATATTTTCGTACGAGATTACCAATAAATGACACTTCTTTCAATGGAGTGTTGACCATTGGAAAGTCATAATGACGCTAGGTATTAGTAGATTACCAAACTTGTCAAAATCAACAATTATGAAATCAATGATAGACCATTCTGATTCTGACACTATTGTAATAGCAGACTTGAGGTCCATGGGAGGAGGAGGTTAAGCGATGATGTGTTCAACGATGGAGCACGCTTGCCTAGAAGTAACCTTATTCACTCTAGACTAACAAGAGAGTTAGTCTCAATAACATCAAATAGAGATTTGATGTTCTTTGTTGTTTAGTGTAAAATATTGCACAAAAATAAACACAGAATATAACCAATTCATATAAAAAAGCGTTGTCACTGATTGATGATTGTCGCATAGTTGCGTCTGGTTGCGGGAGCGTTAGAAAACTTATACGTGTGCCTAGTGCGGTTTTTTTTTACGTTAACGGGATCGACACTATGACGTTCGGCTCTCCAATTGGCCCGCTCCAAGCTCTTAACCAATCAGAAAGCCAAACGCGGTAAATTTTTCGTAAAAACAACTGACACTCAACGCACAGAACCTTATAGTTAAAGTTGATTGATGATTTCCCTTCTTTTTGTACAGACAGTCTCAAAAACTGGTCTCAACCAGTTGATGACACCAAACTCAACGACCGACACAGTCCGTACAAAGAAAAGGGGATAGATTATCTAAATCTTATATTATATCTAAGGTATTTTAGTGTAAGAAGGGTACCCAATTGATGCTGCTAACAGTACCTGCTTACTATTTTTGAACTAGAATAATAATAATTATCTATCTAGCTTTAAATAATCCCCCTTATTTCAATGCCCGATAATATAAGTAATGAGCCACGGGTCTAATTCTAGCTTATCATTCTCTATCACACTGATTACAACAATGCTAACATATTATTTTGTGACGTTATTGAAAACTCCTACGCATGACATTTAACTTTCAGAGCTACCTACGCGAACTAATAAGGATAATGTTGCCACACTTCTACAAGCATTTGGAAAAACATGTCGACGCCATGGAGTTATTGTTCTGTCATCGTTGGATATTGCTGTAAGTATTGCTCGAAAACTGATGAATTAACTAGAGTTCCAAATACTTCCAAAACTGTGATTAAAAAAAGGATTACCTACTTTGTGGCGAAAGGCTACCTCTCGCCACAAAGTAGATACACCTTTTAACTTTGGAGCACAGGGCTGACCAAACTTCGACAACTATTTAGGTTAAGGGAATGCCCAGAACACGGCTCAGTGGTATAACTTCATGGTCCTTGGTACAAAGAATGTTGAACATTCTAAAAACTATTTAAGTACCCTCAGTAATAAAAGGTCTATCAAAAGCTCCAAAAATGCCTAAAAAGAAACGCCATATACTGTTTACTATATAGTGTCTACCGTTTCTAAATTATTGTCTCTGAGGAATGCAACGACTAAGCTATTTGTGTAGGAAAGGTAAAAATAAAAGTCCATTACAAAGGTCCCGCTCTGCCTCAGAATGAAATGTCAAATTGCCTCAAGTTCTGCCCGGCGCTAAACATTTTCGCCCTGCTACGAATGCAAAAATCTTTTTTTAAAACTCTGCTGTTTGTAATAATTAATATTATAAATGGGAACCGATTTTGATGAAATTTGGTACGAAGGAAGCTTGAACTCCAAGGATGGACATGGCCTACTTTTTATCCATCTGGGACTGTGACTTCACGTCCGCAATAACCAACATTCATGCTGACGAAGCCGCTGCCAGACTAATAAAGCTAGGCCTGCTGGGTTACCATGATGTTCAAAGTAAGATTGTTTCATTCTTATTTTAGTGTGGGTAAGAGACAGAGCTATACAGGTTGTCTAGTGCTATCTCTTACCCATACTGGAAATAATAATGAAACAATCTTACTTTAAACGTCATGGTAGCCTACAAAGTCTTGATGTACTCACAAATACATTAACGCACAGCCTAAACCCTTGGACCTAGAACGCTGAAATTGCACAGAGGTTCCTTTCACGACGTGTAGTACATAAGAAAGAATTTTCCAAAATTCACACCCTAAGGGGGTACCCACTCCTGTTCCCTCTTTGCCTTCATCCCGGGGCCCTGGGCTTCGCTTTCACACTACCTGTGGCCCCAGTAGGCTTCGACCCTGCTGGGCCCCTGCGGTTTCGCTGACATCTAAGGGAATCACCCTAAGGGGATGAAATGGGGGTCCAGTTTGTATGAAGAAACGGAGAAACCTAATTTCACGCGGGCAAAGCCGCAGACAGAAGCTAATGATCAATAATAACTGAATGTTACCTACTTACCATATTTTTATGAGACCCCGATAACCTCAACTAAACGTCGAAAGTTTATGTAACGTGTGCGTCATTGATGAACTCAGAAGAACTTATAACTTGTTATTATTATAAAATCTAATTATCGCTTACGATGTTCTTTCTAAAATGGGTTGTTGTGCAATTGAATCAATTTTATTTTTAATTTTCCTTGATATACTCGTATGGTGATAGCCATCGGACGGTTTTTCCTGAAGGCTGAGTTAAGAAAAGCTAGGTTGTTTTGTACATAGTAAGTATAAATCGATCAATTCGAAGTTTTAGTCCGTTATTAATCCTCTCTTAATGACAGGGGCGCCGAATCCGTGGGTGCTTGGGGGCTCGAGCACCCATGAGAAATAAATAGTGGGTGCTGAGCACCCCTGTGTATAGACATCAAGAAACAGATCAGTAATCACCTTTTAGGTTACGTATAAATTATAATATTTCTTGATAATAAAAACTAGTTTAATTTGTATGTAACGGTTTCATTTTATATTTTTATCAAACATAATTAGTAAAGTATACAGGCAGTATGTAAGTAGGACATTTATTTAGTTGTTGGTCGATCAGTGTGCATTTCTCTCCTCACACTTCGCCACTTTTTCGAGTCCATCAAATGAGCATGAGCATCCATGAGGTTCTCTAAAAGTCAGCCCCCGTGCTTCATGACCATATTTTCCCATTTTCAATTTTTCTTCTGAATTTCTAATACCCACCTGAGCATTAATAAAATCTGCTATAACTGCGAGGTGGTGTTTTGATATTTCCTATACCTATATAGTTCCTATATAGTCATCGACTGCGCGTTGTATTCCACGCGTGCCTCAAGGAGATGTCAGCAACCGTAGGGGCCCAGCAGGGTCGAAGCCTACTGGGGCCATGGGTTGTGCGAAAGTGAACCCCGGAACTGTCGAAAAAAGACAAAGAAGGAAAAGGAGTGGGTTTTAGTCAGTAGTAAAAGTCTGACTCGCCCTCCCGCTCAGCCTTAAGGCGGGAGATGTCATTAGATGATATCCCAAATAAAAAAAAAGTATATAGTCAAAATTAAATTTTTTAAATCAAAAATTATTATTGTAAATCCGGGTTCAGCCCTTTGTCGTTTGCCGACACTGCCAACATAAATATTGTTATAAATAAACAATGTGTCCTGTGTGCCCTCTGGGTCCTAGGCTCCAGACCAAAAAATCCTTGATTATTATCTCTTATAACTTTGTTAAGGCCCCTTACCAGAAGCCATAGAGAAACTCCCTTTCCTTTGTGCCAACCATCGCCACGTGGATTCCTTTCCGTCTAAGAAGGTTTCAATATAGCGGTAGCATTCATACCTTGTCATTAGTAGATCATCTTTCATGCATTCACTGGTTATTGTTCATTTATCTTGAAGGAAACCTAGGGTTGCCAACATTTTTTGTCTAAATATAGTATTTTTAAAACTAAGCTTTAAAAAAGTATAGTATACTTCAAAAAAATATAATATTATTTGGAAAAAGCAAAAAATAGCAAAAGATATATTTGTTATTTATTTATTTTTATGAAAATTATATTTGTTTGCACTTCTAGTATTTCGTAACAATTTTTTTTATCTAAAATAAAACTGACATATGCTTTATCGCATTCAATTTTTAAATTACTTAAGTAATTCATAAATCAAAAGCTAATTTTTATTTCTGTTAAAGGTTTACATTTTGAAGTCTTTTTGTATTTTCTTTTTTATTGGTAGTAAGTACCGACCCACTTTCGCTATCACTACTATTTTCCATAACTACTTACTTCATTTAGGACTTTCAACTTCAAAAAAAGAAAAGAGCAATATTTAATTTAAAATAATCACCAAAATCAAAGAACAAACATAGCAGACCAATGACGAAACATTCGCAAGTTCAAAATGTAGTAACAAAACAAATGATCGTGCTCAACACACAAACACTTTTCCTGGGAGGAAAACGAACCCACGACTCGGTCGAGGTGTGCTGCTATATAAATGCTATATGAGCATAGCAGCACAGTATAAATATGTCAAAAACAAGTAAAAAAAAAGTTTTCGAGTCTATGTTTGTTACTTCTTCAAGCTTGAACGGCTGAACGGATTTATATAAGAAAGATAAGTTAGAAATAAAGAAGAAAATATAGTATTTTTGAATTTCTTCAACAGTGTACACAGACCCAAAATACAGTACAATACTATACATTATAGTACGGTTGGCAACCCTTAGGAAACCCCACGCAAAATCCCCGCATTATTGGTGAAGGCATCAAAGTCAGATAGAATTTAATTATATTCGTAGAAGAAGACGTACGACCCTCTGACATTTTGCCTTTGACTACTTGTGCTACCTACTCGTACACCCGTTTTTATCAGATTATCCCAAGTCTAGCCTTTTTTTGTGTTCAACCTTTTTTCGTTCCATCCTTTGAATTTCTTGCCGTAGAAAAATCTATTGAGGAAAAATTGGCTCCGAAATAGGAAATCGTTTAGCGAAATGAGTTTCAAAGTTCGGAAAGTACCCTAGATAGTATTAGAAATTTCGAGGACACTTTGTTTTTTGTTTGTTATCACTTACGAGGGACACAGCTGTGTCAAGAATAAGTAGGCACTCTGAAATTATATAAATTACTAGCTTTTAACTTTTCCACCTACGTGAAAGTAGGACATATAATTAGACAGGATTACTGGTAACTCAACGTATTCCTTGCAGGACGTCAATGACTAAAATGCAACAAATTAAGCCACCAAATGTTCTAAGGTCATTTTGTGGGTCAAAAATGTTATCACTTAAATTAAATTTTATTTAACCTAGTTGCTCTCTGTCATTTCAGATGCTTCAAGCGCGAATTCACGGAAGCAGTTGCGCTTCGCATGTGGGAGGCTTGCTGGGCCAACTACCAGACGGATTACTTCCATCTCTTCTTGTGCCTGGCCATCATCGCCGTGTACGCGGATGACGTCATCGCACAGGACCTCAATACTGACGAGATGCTGCTGCATTTCAGTTCTTTAGGTGAACACACTCTTTTATCTACATTCCCTCCTTATCCATGCCTCCCTATTACTCGCTAAAAAAGAAAAAAAAAGAAACAGCTAATAAAGTATAAATTAAACACGTTAGTTGAAAAATTGAAACATTATATATTATATTTTTCTAACACTTTCTCTTATGTCACTTTTCAGCAATGTACATGGATGGACGCCTCATCCTGCGCAAGGCCAGAGGTTTGCTGTACCAATTCCGTCAGTTAGTCCGGATCCCCTGCACCCTGGTTGGGATGTGCCAGCGATGCGGTCCAGGCATTTGGGACTCCACCCACCGGCCCAGCGTGGAATGTACAGGCGCTCACGATTTTTGCAAGTATGCTGTGCAGTAAGCTTGAAGAGTGGAGGAGCAATGGAGATGGTGTTTTTGAAGAAGTTTCACTGTATTTTTCATATTTTTTAAATGCTTTGTGTGTATTGTGCAATGGGTGTGTTCCTAATGCAGCTATGTGTAATAGGTGCCCAGTTTCTGGAGGCTTTTCGCCCGGATTCGGTTTTAAGTTTCGATCCATGGCTCTTCTGAACACTCAGCTATTGAAACATCGAGTCAATAGCTGAATTTTGAAGAATTCTGAAACTAGATAGATACTAAAGTAGCTGTGCACTAAAGCCGAATCGTCGTAAGGACCTGGCTATCATGGATATCACCACGGGAAGTGCGATACCTGATCGCGGTACGATACCGCTTTGTCCAAATATACGGTGCCCGGTACGAGTACCGCGTCGTGCCACAACACCGTGTTGTTCAGGCGCTGCGTCTGGTCTTGTTTTCAATGACAGGGTTTGGCGACATTGCCTTGTCGAGTATTTGCACGACGCGGGAATTTGCCGTGGTCCGGGTTGGGTAGTGTGGCCAGGCTCTAAGGCCGTTTTGGTTTCCTAAATCAGTATTAGAATAATTTTAATTTTAATTATGGTGCCGTGCATTGATTTCTGCTTGCCTAGAACTTAAGTTCTAATTTGCCATATTATTTGTTACAGAGACACATTTATACATAGAATTAAAGAGTAGTAAGAAGTCTTTATATATAATAAATAGGTATGATGGGATTGTCTGTACAGAGAAATCGGAATAACGGAGTCTCAAATTAATGCTAACACGGCAGTTTATATATTTATACGCTTTTAGAAGAATAAATAAAGTAAAATATAATGTTTTGTGTTAGAAAGTCACGACAAGTGTATAGTAATGAAACAATCACGTTTCTGCAAATCAATGTCTTGTTATTCTGAAAATTTTCAGAACGTAACGCCAGAGAAAATGTGGCCCAGTTTGTATGTCCGCATTTGTAAAGAAGATGCTAATTGCTTTAACGGAAATCGTTGAATGTGTTTCAATCAATAATACTGACAGTTATAGTGAGTGTCATTGTTTTACCTAAAAGAGGTCAAATGTGGACGGTCTATTCTGTGAATATCTTTAACGCCGTGAAACTTAAGCAAAATGAGCTGTCATAGAAGACCTCAATGGTTGGGTAGGGTTGCGGAATTGTTCGAGAGAGTTACCGCGGTCCTGGAACGCAGATGGTAACTGAAACAACGCGGTGGGTGAGTCAGTAAAAGTTTGACATTCACTCTCGCTCCACCTCGAGAGAAGTTTAGATAGATAGATACTTATACTCTTTATTGTACACCAAAAATAAAATTACAATAGTGATTTAATATTTACTTAGTGATTTTCTCTCGACAAAAAAAAAGCGCTTACTTTATCTACGTTTTCATGGTGAAATTGTAATAGAATAAATAGATTGGTTAATTATTTAGATTGACAGCTCATTTATTAACCGATTTCAAAAAACGGGAGGTTCTATGTTCGGCTGAATGTATGTTTATTTTAGTTTTCATCGTGACATTTTTACAAAACAGACCGATTATTTACATTTTAACGCATCATACCTCATCTACGTGTAACAAAACAATGTACTAAAAATAATGAAATTCACTGTAACCGTCAATATTATTGATTGAAACATGTTTCACGATTTGAAATCGAGTAAATTTTTGAAATTGGAAGTTGATCATTATTATAATACTAAGTACCTAATCAAAATATTTATTTAATCCTTGTAAATGCCTACATATTTTCAGGTGCGTGCTTAAACCATTTCAAATTAACATGGTACGTATTTGTTTTAATAAAACACGGTATACGTATTATTGTGCATTTAATATAAAAATGCACTTCGTACAAAATCAATGTAATCAGTACAAATTATGTCAGTATTAAATTAAATTTGAAGAAGGTTTAAATATGTTTTTGTCAAAGACTTGTATAGATATGGGCAGGACATATCAGATTGGTAACTAAATAATGTACTATTAATTATCAGTTTAACTTGTGATATGAATTGTAGGTCACGCAGACAAGCGCGGCATGACAGTTTTTTTTTTAAATTTCCTCATAATACAATTTTTATAAAAAATGCTCGCTTAGTTGTTGCATTGTCTCGTCGCATCTGTCTGTATACCAACATAAATTATGAAAATTATTACAAAAACTGTTAGTGTCTGATGTACAGTCACGAGGAATAAGATATCGGTCTATAAATCCATACCTTTTCTTCTTCTTAGCGTATCGATGGCAAAACTAGAATTCTATACCTGGCCCATTCGGCCACGGCATTGACGTCCGCATACCTCTTACGCATAACGTTGTAAGACAATAAGAGCATTTTTTCAAGAGAGCTGTTTTTGTAATTGTTAAAAGTAATTTGTGAAAAGTGTTTCACAAGTGTTTACCGAAGTTTTTGCATTATGCAATTAATAATCAGTTTCAGAACACAGGAGGTACCAAACGCAGAATGTAATAAGAAATATAATATAAATTTAATCTTTTTATAATTCAATTTTACTAAAAAAATATGGTCAGGCTTTATGCGTAGGAGGTATCGATATATTATCATATTTTTTATCTGTCTTAACTTCTACCATTCAAAAATATTTATACGAAAATTGTTGTAAATTAGGTATTACCGATTCGATGGTTAGGTAATTTAGAACCATTTGTACTTATTTTTTGAATAACAAAAGCTAGAAATATCGAAAATGTGACAAAGTATAAGTATATCTTATTGCTCGTGACTATACCTATAGCTAAATAATGCTATAAGATTGCGTACCTAGAACATCTAGGGAGAACTCATATCAAACATAGAAAGATCTAAAAATGTTTGAAAAACATCATTTGTAAAATAATGTAGGTAAATTATTGGAAAATGTTATTGATTGACTATTTATGGTCAAGTTATTTTTAGGATAAATTACCTATAGCATCAGTTAAATGTTTAAAAAAATATTGCGCTGCTGTTTCAAAGACATTGTAGAATAAGATGTACTTATATTTGTATAAGTCGATTTCTACTGGTTTAAAAAATATATATGTATACGCAAGCGGTCCCGACAGACGTTGTTCTGTCTGAAAGCTAGCTTTTCGTCAGAAAAAAGGACTGAGAACCCGATTGTAGCGCCTTCCGAGGTATTCCTCGTAGCGCTCCTGTTTTGAAACGCTCCCGTTTTGTTCCTCCAAGCGCTCCCAAAAGGAGCGCTTCGAGGAACGATTAAAAATATTAAAATTTATTTCCTCGAAGCGCTCCCACGTTTAAAAATAGGGAAAAGCATGAAGTAATGAATTATATCGATAATTTTTAAAAACTCATGTGTGCATCATCGACATCGAAGTTGCTTAACCAAATTACGAAATTGAGAGAATAATATCTTTTTGCTTTCGGCACTCTTATGTGTATACAAGGACCAATGTTATTGTGTAGGTATTCAAAGAGGATGTTATAAATAAAACGCATAGATATACTTAATATAAATTATATACGTATAATAATCACATTGCAGTAGACCTACATAATTCATTGCCTTATTTCTACGAAAAACTTCCGAAAAAAAACATTGAGGTGTGCGGGGAAGGGGGTAGTAATGGGAAACATAATGGAGAGAAATCATAAGCTTTCTAAACAATAAAAAAATATGAATAGGTACATATGTCGGTAGATTATATTCATCTGTTTGGTGGACTAAAGGATTTACAATAAAACAAAAAAAAAAAATAATTACCAAACCCGTGCGAAGCCGGGACGGGCCGCTAGTTGTATATTATAACAATGTGTTCTACTTATTATCGATAATTTCAGTTAGTATAGTCCCATCTCTATCCGAAAGTTAATCATGGGAGCGCTTCGAGGAAATAAATTTTAATATTTTTAATCGTTCCTCGAAGCGCTCTTTTTGGGAGCGCTTGGATGAACAAAACGGGAGCGCTTAGATGGGAGCGTTTCAAAACAGGAGCGCTACGAGGAATACCTCCGCCTTCCGGGTTCAATTGTATTTTCAAACCACCCAAGAACCCACTCAAATATACCTACAGACAAAAATATTTTTATCCCCTACCATTACTATCCATTACTAATAACCATTGGTGTTATTGGATAACTTTCTTTGTACTTATAATGTTAATATAAGTCTGTGTACAAGATCAAACTAAATTGGTTCTTTGGCAAAACTTCACAAAAGCGATGGGGGGCTTACTATGGATTTGTACTAATAAAATTAAAATGTTAGATTAATCATCTGTACCTATATGTAAAGTAAATAACAAATGATGATGATGATGATGTGGGGATTGGTAAATAAGAATAACTACGGAGTTCAATTGTACCTATATATTGAACAAGGCAGCTGATTATAATAATAATATATCAGTATATTTTTACAGAGTTGATTAAAGCTAAATGATGAGACTCTAAACTATTAACATTAAGAAAAATCGCAACCAAGAAATTGAATTGTACCTAAATCTGCTCAGGTACTAAACATAATATGATCTAAATGTACTGTGAAAATCTCACCTTGATAATGTAAGTAAACCATAAAGTAACTGTCAAGCCATAGTTTCACCAGTGTTATTCTGTAAACAACTCACCGTGAACACTTGAGGGCCTATCAAGAAGTCAGTCAAAACAATGAAGCTAACTGCATACTCCAAAGCGTAGATCTCTATGGAGAAGGACGTGAAACTTCATAATTTTTTTTTAAATCGTGTTATCAATATCCCGGTAATATGTGACAATAATGTACATAAATAAATAAAGAAAAACAAAACACTTAAAAATATGGAAATTAAAATGAGCCACTAGTAGGTTTACTTCACGCTCATGATATTTTACAGAATGACCTGACTGGCTGGTACATTTACTTCTTTTAAGTTTTCAAGGCAGAATAATTACCGAATAGCACTGAAGATCAGAGATTTTTTATCAATAGGTAAGCCTGTAATTTTTTTTAGAATTTAACGATTTCAAAATATTTACAGTTAAGAAAAATATTTATTTTATTTATTTAAAAATTATGTACACAAATAATAAACATATATGAAGAAGGAAACAGAAAAATAGGTACAAAGGTGTTGCTCAACTCCTGTTGATGTGTGGGATAAACTTCAGGCAGGTACTAAAGTCAGCCCTAAATTCAGTGTTATATTTATTTGTTTTTGCAAATTTTCTGAGATTAGGTATATTCTTTGTACCCATATTTTGTTAATGATTGTTCCTACGGTCTATAAAATTCTTTATATTGATAATGTTAAATGATATTTTGTTCACACAACAACACAAGGGCTCTCTGATTCTGATTAAAAAGGGTAATTATTTTTCAATACAGTTACTCGAAAACTCGCTCTTATCCCACCGCTTTTAGGCACGCAATAGACTGTTTTCC
The DNA here is from genome assembly GCA_961205895.1 of Mythimna pallens. Taxonomy (NCBI): domain Eukaryota; kingdom Metazoa; phylum Arthropoda; class Insecta; order Lepidoptera; family Noctuidae; genus Mythimna; species Mythimna pallens. The sequence goes on along the minus strand of OY540831.1, from coordinate 7,219,058 downwards.
GCACTAGTGCAGAAAAGTGCGCGTGCTCTCCTGAGGTATCTACGTTGAAACCATCTAATTGTTACATAGACATTAGACCTTATCTGTATAAATAAAAGTCAAAGACCAGCCCAAACACTGGGACGTAGAATGTTGAAATTTTGCACAATTTATGACGTATATAAAGAATAAGAAAGGATTTTCTATAAAAACCTCCTTTAGGGGATGAAGTGGGGGTCCAAAGTTTATATGGAGAAACGTGGGCAAAGCCGCTAGCAGAAGCTAGTCGTTTTATATAAGCTGCATTCAACGTTAAAACAACGACCAATCAATTTCCCTGGACCCTGATTGTAAATAATTATATTAAAACTTTTTGTTATTTGTGGCCCTAGTGTAATTTTTCTGTGGTCCATTCCATACCTTTCTGCTCGTGTTTCTATATTTGTGCAAAAATTCTTATCATTTATGAAATCTGTATCTACCTTGCGTTCTCAGTTTCTTGTTAGGTCTTTAGCTACCTTGCAAAAAAAATTAAATGAGACCTTTAATCATAGGATTATTTTTCTTTATTTTTTTTTTGTGTAGGAGCGTTCGAAAGAACCCATCACCGTATTACTTAGAAAATACATAGATAGATAGATAAGCACATTTTTATATAATACATTATGTACCTACCTACACTTGTACAAAGTTCCTTGAATAGTCAATGCTATAAAAAAATACAGATACCGGCATGGATCTTGAGCGCTGACTTCACTTGCGCAGAAGTGAAATACCTGGTCTTTTTAGTGGTATGAAGTGAGACGCAGGGGCGGGGAGTGCAATCCTTGTACAGTGATTGGCTCACCGATGTGTACGATGCTCAAAACGATCCCCACTCTTTCGCCGAGCGCTCAGGATCCGTGCCGGTATCTGTACCTACCATTACCATGAAGCAACGTTTAGTTCGTGTAACAAAAACTACACTTTTACTATTCACTGTTAAATTTTAACATGAGTAGAGTATTGTACGTTATGAGCCTAGACTCTAGTCATTGGAGGCTCTTAGATTTTTTTTTGTGGTAGGGAATCATCAAATGAATATTATCGCTCTAGGATATGACGCGAGTGTCAGACTTTAACTGACCAAAACCCACCTAAGTATGTCAATAAAAAAAAATACTTGCGAGTATTTTTTAAATCAAAAGTAAGTGTATTGTTAGCAGTTTGGTTTACAATAACAATGCTCATTACTGTAATCAGAAATGTCAAATCAAATCAGTTCACATCAATTCAACAGGTCAGTAAAAAAGTTTGGCATTGTCAGGCCTGTTGTGGACTATATTTTGACTCTTGTGAACCACCAATGGTCCGCAGATCACAGGTTGGGGACCACAGGTTTAGATCCTCTGGATCTGTGAGTACTTTTTCTTAGTTTTAGTCACACCTCGCTAATCATTCATAAAGTATCTATATTTACCTTATAATAGTTTAAATATTGTTATACAAATTAAATATGGCGTATTATGAGGCTACAAAATATTTTAAAAAGGTTTATTTTTCGCATATTGTGAATTGTTACGCGTACTCTGTGATATATTATGATCTGCTTGTATTATAATGTGTAAATGTTAATAATTGTACCTATGTAACGAACGTAATGTATTGAGGAATAGGAGCCATATCTTATTAGAAATAAATGTACAAGCATCCAATCAGTTTTTGGTTTCAAACCTCTTTTTTTTAAGCGGGAAGTCATCACAAGCAATTCCTCCCGCTGTGGGTGGAGTGAGAGGGAGTGTTAGATTTTTACTGACTAAAATCCACCTATGTTCCTTCAGTTGTCCTTCGCCATCCACGAGAACTTAGGGACACGGAAAGTCGCTGCCCAAGTAGGGATGATCTCCACTATATGCTCCACCTTGTCCTCCAGGCGATCCGCATAATGGTGATTCCCGGGCGTTTCTTTCCGCAGAGTCCGAAACGGGAACCTCTCGATACAACCGTGGCCGCTGAGGACCTGCGTCAGGCGGAAAGTGAGGACACCGTGGCGCCTTTTTAGCGGAGTTCATTTGGTTTCAACACAGACAAAGACATCTCTGTTCCCTGCCTATAATGTATAATGTGCAAGAAAAACTTAATAAGCTTTTAGTTCAGAAGTCGGCAGCATCGGATGGTCGAATTATTAAATCGATGAAAATCCATTATCATTATTGTATAGGTACTCAAAATGTATAATGTGGCAGATATATAGACTTGGCTAAAGCCTTCGACAAGGTCAAACACGATAGGCTTTAATACCTAATGGAAACATATTGCATTTAGCTTTACCACAGCTACCACGGCACATTGGTTCAGATTTAACTATTCTTGCTTTTCTGGTTAAAGATATTTATTGCTCATAAAGAAATTTACATTTCACTTAAATGAGAACAAAATTTAAAACTAAGGTAAACTAAATCATACTTCGACAATCGGACTTACAAATTATTGTAAGTCTGTGTTACTATTATGTAATATACAGAAAAGCAATTTATTACATGATACACACTACACAGTATTCAAATTTATTTGGTTAGTGGGTATTCCCAAAAATAATGTTATTACCAACTAAGACAAACTAGCTCGCTTGCAGAAAAAGAATGCGGTCTCGTTGTCACCATGCAAATAAGTCACTCAGTAGTACTACTTACACAAAGTAAACAGTTTTTTTTTTTTTTTTGTTTTGACTTTTGTATAAAATATTTTAGAGTTATGTAATAATTACATTTTGAAGAATGTATTTTTTTAGTTGGGTCTTAAAAATGTTGAACGAAATCGCACTCCTTATTTCTTTTGGTAAGCTATTATAAAATTGCACTCCCTCATAAACAACTGTTCTTTTACCGTGAGTGGTTTGCACTCGAGGAAGTATAATTTGTTCCTTTCTACGACTGCTTCGGTCATGTAATTGATGTATTTTAGTGAAAGAAATTTGTGTATGTATGGTTTTGCTGAGTATTTTTTGTATGAGTATGCAGGTGTGGTATGCGTGAAGTTGTTTGATGTTCATGAGTTTTGTGTCTTTGTATATTTTAACTGTAGGTGTTAGGTAATCGTAATGAAAAAGCATTTTAATAATTTTGTTTTGTGCAATTTGTAAGTCTTTCAGATTTGTTTTGGGTGCATGGCCCCAGATTTCTATCAGGTACATTATGTGTAGCTTCACTAGCGAGTTATATATTGTCTGGCGAACATTATACGGCAGACAGTGCACGATATTACGTAGTGAGCCCAATAAAGATGTAAGTTTGGATTTAATATAATCAATTTGAGTCGTCCAATTTAGATGGCAGTCTAGTCTTAGCCCAAGGTACTTCTCATGCTGTTTGAGTTCTAATATTTGTTTGTCAATCACAAGCGGAGGATGTGGTGAAATTTTCTTATTTTTGGCCTTAAATATAACATAGCTTGTCTTGGATGCATTTATAGTTAGAAGATTCTGTTGGAACCAAACAGATAGTGAGTTTAGATCTTGTTGAGCTTGACTTATTAAGTCAGTTATAGAGGCAGCAAAGTAAAAAAGACAAGTATCGTCGGCATACAGTGACATGTGCCCATGCAATGAAACCTTCGAGATGGAGTTTATGTAAATCAAGAAGGAAAGTGGTCCTAGCAGCGATCCTTGGGGAACTCCAAAATTTATGTTGCTTGGTTTACTTTGATATTCTCCGATCCTAACTATCTGAGACCTGTTGTTCAGGTAAGATTCGAACATCCTATACGCAACGCCAGAGATACCTATCTCCTTTAGCTTTTGTAGCAGTATGGGATGGCTTACTGTATCAAAAGCCTTTTTCAGGTCAATAAATAAGCCTAACGCAATGTTTTTTTGATCAATGTTATTTTTTATTTTAGTAGTTAGGTCCACAGTAGCCGACAAGGTGTTAGACTGTGACCGAAACCCATACTGTCTTTCAAATAGGAAATTTATTAAGGTGAGGTGCTCATCTAAACGTGCGTAGAGGATCCTCTCAAATATTTTAGAGATAACTGGAAGCACTGAGATAGGCCTATAGTTGTTAGGATCCGTTTTGACACCAGATTTGTGGATTGGGGTAACTTTGGCTATCTTTAGTTCGTCCGGGAAGATTCCTCTAGCAAGATGGTTATTTATACAGTCGGTCAGCTTGTCCACGATTAGGTCACTTATACACTTGACAACTTTGGTAGTTATACCGTCAACACCCGCGGCACAGTTTGAATCAAGACTTTTAATAATTTTGGATACTTCGTTAGGTTGACAAGGTATAAAAGTAGTGAGTTCTCTATTGTATGGTAGGGAGGCTGTGGTTGTTATATTTTGTTGTTGTTGGTGTTGTGCATGAATGCGATTAGCGAGAGTGGAACCAATCGTAGAAAAGAAGCGGTTAAATGTTTCGCAGATTTCATTACCACTCGTCAGCAGACCAGAATCAGTGAGAAGTTTAGGAGGAGTGCATTCTGACTTTATTTTATTATTAGACAGTGTATTTATTAGGTTCCACATCTTTTTTGGGTCTGTAGTAGTTTTCATAAACACGTTATAGTAATATTTTTTCTTAGTATTCCTAATTGTTTCAGCAGTAACCTTTCTTTCAATCTTAAACCTTTCGATTAGATCCTTATTTTTTGGATCTAATTTCAATCTATGCCAGATTTCATTCCTTTTCTTAATTTTGTCCGTTATTTCTTTGCATATCCAGTCCTGACGGGGTGGGTTTAGAATTTTCGTTTTGACCATTGTGCTACTATGAATATTATATTTTAAGTATCTCTCAAGGCATGCATAATTGTTGTCGATTGTGTGATATTCGGCGAGTTCGATTCTTTCATGTAGTTTTTCATAATCTATCGCTGCATATTTCATACGTTTCTTTGGTGGCGGTTTATATTTTTTCATACTTAAGTAAATTTGCTTGTGGTCTGACATAGCTGAATCGATAACGGCCATGTGAAAACTCTTGTCCTTGAGGTTAGTGCATATGTGATCAAGGATGGTTTTTAAAAATAAATACCCTTAGTTCCTGAATTTCCGGTGTCCCACAAGGTTCTATATTATCACCGCTACCGACGAGGTGTGTGCTGGTTAACGATATTAACTTAATTGTTATGCATGCTGAGTAGCATACAAAACAAGCTGAAAACTCTGTCATTGTAATTACTTGAAGGCCGCTTCCAAATTTAGTTTAATTTGCGTTTGTCTATAGATATTGTAGATAGAAGGTAATTATACAATTTAAATAAAGTTTGTGCGAATAAAAATAAAAACGGACACGATAATTTGGATTGTGTTTTTCCACAAGTGCGATAGCGCCAGACCAGCCAGACAAGTCTAATCAAAGATAGGAAAACTCTGCCGTCCCGTCCAGCACTATCACCACGACGATAAAATTTTTGATACATGGCGAATTAGACTCTCAGTTATACAGTACACCTGGTTACAACAACTGACACCTCGACTGGCCTCGATTATTTGTTCTGTGTCTGGGTGTAATTTATCTATATATGTATGTATTTAGAAAAATATAAGTATGTTTATCTGTTGTCCCCATAATACAAGCTCTGCTTAGCTTGGGACTAGACGGCGTTGTGTGATAGTTGTGAAAAAAAAATGTTTTGATAGTCTTAGTCGCCTTTAGGATCATCGATCACTAATCGATATCACTAATGTTTACATTAATTAGGTACGCTAAATTTCCTATACCTACATTTTCTTTTTTCTCAACTGCTAGTTAGGTATTTATAGACCATTAGTTAGGTACTTACTTATTTTTCACTATTCGTTGTTTTAACTACGTACCTATCAAAAATTCGCCCTAGCCTTGGTAAGGAGCAGTAGAAAAGATAATGCCAGCTCGTGGCTTTAAAAATGAACTCAGTTAAGCATTAGTTAGGTTAGTAGGAATGGAAATAACTTTATTTATGTTGTTAACTATTTCAATAATTATATTCCCAATGTTATGTTTCTTCTTCTTCTTAACGTGTCGATGGTAAAATAGTACATTTTGATACAAGTGCAGAAAGTTTGTCATTGCGACCGAGGCGGAGTTCACACGAGCCGCAGGCGAGTGTGTTATGGAGCCGAGGGCTACAGTGACAAATTTGCACGTGTCTCAAACGACTTTTTTCAATACACTTAAGAAGAAATTAATAAACGGGGGTTGACTTGCGGGAGTCGACGCGCGCCCAGTCTGATACGATAAATGTAATAACATTGTGGTGAGGGAAAGCACGCGCTATTTCTGCACTAGTGCGGAAAGCAGTCTATTGCGTGAGAAAATAATATTTTTTCTAAATCATTTTTCTTGCCTGGCCCAATATTTGATCATGGCAATGCCGTCTACTGACGCTATATTTAATGCATTCTAATTAGTTAGTGAGTGTACCTATAGATTCAAGTTAGAATAGACTCAAATAGAGTCGTTTTATTAAATCTTTCTTCCGTTGCTACCCGTACTGATTCATATAGAGATCGCTGATGTAATAATATCAACTATGAAATTCGTGCGACCCGATTCAAGGACAGTCGTTCCATATTTAGTGTTTGTACTGGAATACATGTAAACAGAATCGAATTATATATGAGTTTTTTCTATCATCAAGACACAAATAGGTATGCATAGTTTTTTTTTAACATGGTTTAATGTCAAGCGGGGCCACATGTGTAAATGAGGCAGATAAGGTTTGGTGTTCACGAGCGTAGCAGCTACTGGTTGGTTAAATAATAGAATCGTCGGGTTTCGCCACTTTTTGTCTAGATAATGGTGTATTTTGTTTTAGTGTTAGGAACTGTTTTGGTGCACAATAAATTCTTATCTAACTATTCCATTGTATAATACATATTTACAGAAATCCCACATGAGTAAATATAATATGAAGATAAATGAACAGCAGCTTTAGTTTGCAAATAATAACCATGATTAGGCATTTTAAAACTGATAACGCCACTTTTAGTGATGTTGCTACTTATCCATTTTTATTGCCTGACCTTGTTTGAACGAATGACGTGACGGGGCTCAGACAGAACATAGCGTTGAATGTGTGCCAAGCTTTACTGATTAACGCGAAGTTGTCCAGTCATGGTGTGCGAGTATGTTCAGACTACAGAATTAGTAAACACGCCCTTCGCGTCACCGGCTGATGTTTTTCGGAGAGAATGTTATGAAATACTAGTACTGATAAGCAAGACGCTTTCAATTTATATGATTATACCGCGGTAAGAATTGTTTGCCAACCAATGACTATCACTTATAAAATCTTAGTTTTATTTCTGCTTGCAACCACTACACACGCGTCTCAAGATAACATAATGTTTAGATTACCGACAACAATGCGGGCCGTCGGGCTCTATAAATATTTGCCGATAACCGACGTCAACAGTCTCGTCGATTTAGAAGTGAGTTTACCAAGTGTTCGGCAATCTGATGTGTTGGTGGAAGTCAAAGCGACGGCAGTGAACCCTATTGATACCAAAATACGCGCTCCAAAGCCCAACGTGGAAACGTCACCTCGGATTTTAGGATGGGACGGCGCCGGAATCGTAGTCTCCAAGGGAAATAATGCAAATTTATTCAACGTTGGCGATGAGGTATTTTTCACTGGCGACGTAAGCAGAAATGGCTCTAACGCGCAATATATGGCTGTAGACCAATACTTAGTGGGAAGGAAACCCAAAAACTGGACTTTTGAACAAGCTGCCGCTATGCCACTCACTACACTTACTGCTTGCGAGTCCATATTTGATCGCTTGCTGCTCTCAGAGAAAGATAAAGGCAAGTCTTTGTTGATCATCAACAGTGCCGGTGGAGTGGGGTCAGTAGCAACGCAGGTCGCCAAGAATTTAGGACTCAAAGTGATCGGAACTGCGTCGCGACCAGAAACACAAGCATTTACTCGTGAATTTGGAGCGGACATTGTCCTCAACCATACTCAGGATCTGATACCACAGCTAGAAGCGAATGGGTTTGGAGCAGGAGTTGACTTCATTCTTGTCAACTACGATCCTGCACCGTATTGGGACACACTGATGAAAGCCATCAAACCTCAAGGTAGAATATGTTTGATTGTGGACAGCAGTGCTCCGGTAAATATAGCAGCATTAAAAGACAAGAGCATAACGTTGGTGTCAGAAATGATGTTCACAAGAGTGAAATATAACACGGAAGACAGAATCAGACAGTACGAGATTTTCAATCAAGTTTCGAAATGGTTGGAAGAGGAAAAACTAAAAACCACACTGACGAAAACGATGAGTCCGATCAACGCTGCTAATTTAAGAGAAGCTCATAAATTGATAGAAAATAAGAAAATGATTGGAAAGTTGGTGTTATCTGGTTTTTAGTTTTATAACGTTTCAAAAACTCAAGAACCTCTATAGGCATTTGAAATGTGCTATATACTTTGTATAGTTGTAGTTTTAAGTTTACTTAATTATACGTGCATATTTTTAACAACGATCGAACCCATCGAGGATATAGACAACCTGAATTGAAGGCACGAAGTAAATACAAAGGTTGAACGCCTGAAAGGTGTTGGAAGTACTTTATAAAATTGCTTCATCAATCGACATAGCTAAGGGTGGATCCATTAGGGATTCCAGAGAAGCTAATGGGGCCCTGATTCCATCTCCTTTTAAGTCAAGATTTAGATCTAGCGAAGAACCTTTTTAAAAGTAACTGCTTATAGTTTAACAGCTACTGGAAAGAAGTGGTTGAGCGATCAGCTGCTGCAGTGCGTGTCGCGGATTCGTTTTCCGCACGGAACAAATATTTGTATGGCCTACAGATATAGACATTTGTTCCTGGTGTCTTGTGTATGTAAGTTTACATGTTTGTAAACATCCGGGATCCAGGAGTATTTCAGAGTATATGTCAACCTTTTTTACAAATAAAGCTATACTATACCTATAGGGCTGCCATCCGTCCGGTTTTCCCCGGATTTGTCCTAGTTTGAAGGACGTCCAGGGGACGTCCGGGCGGGGTTTTTAAAAGAGACTTTTGCTGTCAGGGGAAACTCATTTTTTTATGCTAGCAGTACACTTTTAGCAATGCGCTTGCATCAATGCATACATATACATATGACATACGAGCTTAATTCGATTTTATTAACAACCTGTATAAATGAATAAAAAAATAAAGGTTACCGATGTTTTTTTTTTTAATGACCTGTCCGTGGAAAAAACCATATTTTGCCCAAATGTCCGGGATTTTTGCCGTTTTTCCGGCGTCGGCAAATTAGGTGATGGCAGCCCTACTTAGACATAAAATTATAGAGAGGAAAGACGTGTATTTTTGTTTGTTATGAATAAACTCAAAAGCTACTGGACCGATTTTAAAAATTATTTCACCAATATAATGTTACTTTATCACTAACTGACATAGGCTATATAAGTTATAGTTTAACTCGTGTGTAGGCGCTGGCAGAAGGTAGTAATAAATACGAAAAAAGAAAACTTAAGGCGCAAATCAAACATACAACGGTTAGGCCTACTGAAGTATGGATCGGAATGTTGGGCCACTAAAAGGTAGAATACATTGCATGCAGCTGAGATGAGAATGCTAAGAAGGGCAGAGAAGGGAAGGGCATTATGTGATTGATTAAAATTACGAATGGATAAGGAGGTATGGTAAAGGAAGACTATTAAAGTGGCGCTATCGACTGTGAAGTTGTGTGGAAATAGCTTTGTCAAGGTATGGCATGTGATATGGAGGAATGAGAAACGAGGGAAGAATGTTTTGTCTATAAATAGAAATTTTAGCTTATTTTAAAATATGTACTAGGTACTTTATGGGCCTACCACACGCACAAGCTTGCCGTGCGTATGGTTGGTAAAACTCATACAGCTTTACACCGTGTTCCATGTACAAACGGGCTTGCACAGGCAGGTAGGCCCATTACAGATACATATAGACTTGTGTTTTAACATCTATTGCTGAACATGGGTCACCTGTTAGGTCATTTCGTAGTAAACTCAAACTGTGCCATTGTTATTATATTACGATGAAGCTGCAAGGTGAATGATACCTACCTACCTATTGCAGTAATACATTTTTGAATGTTTGTTGAAAATAAAGGACATAGATCACATTCGGACACACGTACCTCTACCTAAATGAGAGAATGCGAATCATCATAATGTTCGTATTGTAATTTTATTTTTGGTGTACAATAAAGAGTAGTTATATCTATATATATATAGACATATCAACGCACAGCCGAAACTACTAGAACTGAAATTTTGCACAAGGTTTCCTTTTATGAAGAAGGCGAGCAATAAAGATTCAAAGATTCAAAAGCATTTATTTCAAATAAACCATTTACAGGCACTTTTGAAATGTCAAGAAGTCAGTCAGTCAGAAAAAAAAAATGATGCTATTTGCACATTCCAAAGCGTAGATCTCTATGGAGAAGAATGTGCAAGAAACTCCATGGCCACTCTTTTCAATCATGTTTTGTAATTACAAATATCTCTGTTACATGTTTCTTGTCGTTATCATGTGAGAACAATGTAAATACAGTAAAAATAAAAACTAAATATAGATATTAAAATAGCAACTGGCAGCTAAGAGATGACCAGTCTCAACTGACAGCGCCCGTTCACGAACATGACGCTAATATTAGCACCACTCAGCTCAACCATTTTGAAGGGAACCGAATGAAGAGAGAATTTCCCAAAATTCTTCCCCTAAAGTGGTGAACCGCGAGGGTCCAAAGATTGTATGGAGAAACCTCCTTTCAAGCGGGCAAAGCCGCTAGCAAAATAGATATATGTAGACTAGCTTTTGCTAGTCTACATATACCTATCTATTTATCTATCATCGAAATAAAAAAGGTAATCGAAGTGGCACAGAACCACAGAACTATTAAATTGAGTTAGTCGATATTATATTATTTTGACTGGCTGACTGCATTGAACGATAGACGACAGCGACGCGACGTTTGGACGGAATAGTGACCGCAGTATTTTATAATGTCCTATTTAGATTCAGCTTTAGGTGAACAATCCCTCTCTCTTTCCTAGCCGTAAACCTATATCATTTTCGGTACGGCTCTCCTCGTCATATTTTGCCAGACATTTCAGGTGGCTTACCATGACGTGTAAAAATGTCAGGCGTGCGAGCGAGAAAGAAGGATGGAACTAAACATCCTGTATACCTCCCATTTCTTTAACAGTTCAGTTTAGGTTGTAAATTTAGCTCGTGGTAGCACTGCAGTTCTGGGGCGTCGAGGGTCTTTTCTATGTGTTGATTACTACACATCGGAATAGGTACCTTAGCTAAAGTTCAAGGAAGTAAGTAACATAGAGTTACTAATAAGATTCTTCAATATAATAATTTAGTTCAAATATATTCAAAGCGCAAGAAGCAACATTAATCCCGGATTTAATTACCTACTTATTGCGCTTTAAATATATTTTTTAAAGTAGGTATTATCATCTCTGTGTTACCTACTTACTTCTTCGAACTTTAGGTAAATATATTCTACCTATTCCGATCCAAGCAAACATTTAGTTTGCTCTGATCGGCATAGATACAATGTATTCCAAATATGAATATGATCGATTGTCGTCGTACTGTCAAATCGAAGAATTATTAAGGTGAGCAAAACAAGATTTTTTTAAATGTTAATTACGAACTGTAAACGAAAATAGTTTAATCAGAATCCAGTTCTTAAATTTTGCTCATCTCTGAGTTCTTCAATTTTGCCCAATTTCTTGCGATTTGACATTACGACGTGGGTACGTGACGTCGCAACATGACAATCGATCCTATTCTTATTTAGAACGCATTGTACGAGAGTATTAAAATGTACCTAAGTTACTTTTTCACGGTTTTCAGAATCGTGTTACCTAAACAATAAATTACTTACGCTGTAACAGCTCTCTACTATTAGCACGTAAATCGGATAAGGCGGTTCTCGGTTTTTAAATTAGATCTCCGGACGGACTAGAGACACATTGTGCGTCAAAATATTTATGTAATTTAGGTTAAGATGCACTGTAGTCACAGCTGTAGTTATGTAAGAATGACGGTAGGTAGGTACCCACTGTCAAGAACCACTCACATTTTGATAAGACCCTGATAACTGATAGAGTATAAACATACTTTTCGCGTTGTCATTGTGTAGTCTATAAAAATGACAATGATACTGATACGAAATGTTATTGTAATAATGATATTAAAATACCTTTGTTTTTCAGTTACTTTTATCTCTGCAACCAACACACACGCGTCCAAAGTTACTTACTACAATGTCGAGTTTACCGAAAACAATGAAGGCTGTTGGACTTTACAAATATTTGCCGATAGATGATCCAGAAAGTCTCCTCGATCTAGAAGTGAGTTTACCAACTGTTAACGAAACAGATGTGTTAGTCGAAGTAAAAGCTACGGCTGTAAACCCCATTGATGCGAAACAAAGAGCTCCAAAACCGAATACAGAAAACCCGCCACGGATTTTGGGAGTCGACGGTGCTGGAATTATAGTTTCCAAAGGAGCGAAGGCTAATCTGTGGAATGTTGGCAATGAAGTATTTTTCACTGGCGACTTAAGGAGAACTGGCTCTAACGCACAATACATAGCTGTCGACCAATTTCTATTAGGAAGAAAACCAAAAAGCTGGACGTTTGAACAAGCTGCCGCTATGCCAGTCATTTCACTCACGACATTCGAATCATTTTATGATCGATTGCTGCTCTCAGAGAAAGATAAAGGCAAGTCTTTGTTGATCATCAACAGTGCCGGAGGAGTGGGGTCAGTAGCAACGCAGGTCGCCAAGAATCTTGGACTCAAAGTGATCGGAACTGCGTCGCGACCAGAAACACAAGCATTTACTCGTGAATTTGGAGCGGACATTGTCCTCAACCATACTCAGGATCTGATACCACAGCTAGAAGCGAATGGGTTTGGAGCAGGAGTTGACTTCATTCTCGTCAACTACGATCCTGCACCGTATTGGGACACACTGATGAAAGCTATCAAACCTCAAGGTAGAATATGTTTAATTGTGGACAGCAGTGCTTTAGTGGATTTAAGACCATTGAAAGACAAGAGCATAACTTTGGTGTCAGAGATGATGTTTACGAGGGTAAAGTATCAGACTGAAGACAGAGTCAGGCATTACGAACTACTGCAGGAGATATCAAAGTGGCTGGAAGAGGGGAAGCTAAAATGTACTCTGACGCAAACATTGAGCCCGATCAACGCAGCTAACTTGAAGAAGGCTCACAAACTGTTAGAAGATAAAACATTGATTGGAAAACTGGTGTTAACTGGATTTTAAGTGTACGTATGTTATTGTGTGAATACTCCCATTTTTGTTAAAAATTTGAGTATTAAATTATTTAAAATAATATTGCCTTTATTTTTAAAATTAATTAATATTCCAACTATTATTCCTTCTTTTCGTTTTTAATTTCTTTTTTATGAGTCCACTATTGTAAAATTTAAAAAAATATATTTTTACAATTTTTTTGGTGTTAATTTAATTGGTGTTACATGAAAGGCTGCCAATTATAGTGCACCTTCGCGGGTATAGGAGTATTATTATTACTTAAATGCGCGTTTTTACGTAAAATTAACAAAAAAAAAAAACACTTTCTAGGTTTTGCTAGGAAAAACGAAGATACCAACATTTTCTGCCGAATAAATCTCGTACACCCGTGTGTACAAAACGATAATTAAGCGTTTTTCAAGGTCACTCAAGTTGTACAGACGCATGTACAATCGGCCCTCGAGGGGTTAAGAGGGCCCTTCTCGAGCCGCCTATCGTCAACCCGTTGCTTGGTTAATCCAACGCAATGTTTGAAACGCCTATATTCCTGCTTTGCCTTCGTTCCAGGACCTCGAGGTTAATTTTCGCACAACCCATAGCCCCAGTAGGCTTCCTTGAGTCGATGACGACTTGAACTCGGTCTGGACGGTTACCGAATGGCGAGACTTGAAAGTCTGTCTAGTGTAACTGGGTGCAGTTGAATAGCTTACGGTACAGAATATGCTATCATTAAACTCTAGAGAAGTAAACTCAATCAAATGTTTTAAAATAATTTAATATCACATTACTTTTGTCCAGAAAACGATCCCAATGTGTGAGAGGAGTTGTTGAGAATGCTCGGATCAAACTCTTGCCCAATAAAAGGTGACCCAGGTGCGTTCCAGGCTTTCTTTAAGACGTCCATGTTTCGGATCTCGTCGCTTGTTGGTAGACCTTGCAGTTTTCTTTCTTGATTCCATTGCATTTCACGGACCTGAAAATTGCGTAAAATCCTAACTAAGTTTGAACATATTTTTTTTCACCTTTGAAATCAGACCTCTCCCGCACTGGGTGGAGTAATAGGGGATCTCAAATTTTCACTGACTAAAACCCAGTGTTCCTTCAGTTGCCCTTTGGGGGGGCACGGTAACTCGAAATTCGCCTACGGTAAATTTTAATACTTAAGCCCGAAACTGCGTCAAGTCGCGTCACAAAGCGCGTGTGTTCGCACGGACGGTCGCCGTAGCGGAAACCGGATTACTACCTACTCAGTGTAGCTAGTTCAACTTTAACGGTGTGCATGTAGTCGTGTCTATGAAGGACTTAATATATTATTACGTAAAAAACCGGCGCGGGGCCCGGCTCCCCGCGACCGATGCCTGCGCGGACAGCCGCAAAGGAGCATTTTTGTATGGGACCGCGCGGGCGTCCGCTTTACGTAGTCTAAGAAATGATGCATACTTTATTGTGCATCATTTCTTAGATTACATCTGGCAGGCGTAGGGTTCGGAAGAACATTTATGACGGCACATAGGACCTAAAATTCAAAATTCTGCAGCGGTACTAGTTCTTCGCGCGATTAGAATATATACAACAGCCCGAAATCAACTATCAGGCAGTTGCCCGGACCAGGCACAACACACGTCGTCGGCGACAGCTGAGGATTAAATTTACAAAATTGAGGGTCATCTTTACCTTTGCAACATGGTCTTCAGGTAAATCATCAAGAGGTCTGGAGCAGTCTATTTTATCCAAATCTATAGGTTCCTCGCTGCTCAATAACTTATTCCACCATCGCTCCTGCACTTTATCTGTTGACAGATAAAATCAATATTGTTATAATTTTCATAATATTAGTACATATACAATTTTTTGTATGGTTCCAGATGTCTGAATAAAAAAAAAGACGGGTTGCACTCCGGGAGTGCCGGCAGAAGTGAAAACTTGATTATTAACGTTGAGCATGTTTGATATTTTGGAATGGTTAGGGAATAATTTTGCACCAATTGCTTTATCAGTATAAAAGTACTATCATTTATGTGGTAGAATACAATATTCATTTATTGCGCTATCGTACACAAACATGACAATTTATATTACATTAAAAATTTAACACTTTAAAACTATTACAATTATTTTACATTAAAAAGTTTATCTCTCCGAAATCCGTCTTACGCTTTTTCGATCAGGTCACGTGTCCTGACGCGAGTTTAAGATTTTATACCCATTACAGAAAAAGTGCTCAACGCCGCTAAAGAAGTTTTCACTTCAAAAATCAGAAACCTTATAGGATCGTCATGTCTGTCAGAGCCAAATTGCTTGTTGAGTCGACTGCACCAATTGCGTGGAGATTTGGTACATACAGTAATACTGTGATTCAAGTTTTTATATGGTCATGTAATATAAATAAATAAATTTTGAATTTTGATGGCAATTTTAATAAGTAAAAACACAGTTAGGATACATTGTTTTATTACATAGTTCCCATGCTTATGTTCCCCTTTCTAGCACCATTATCAAATCTGATTGATGGTACCAAATAGCTAAAGTGCATCTCATAACAATTCAAGTCAATGCAACTCGCAACAAGAAGAAATCAATCGTGAAACCTCGATCATAATCGCTCCGTCGCGCGTGTGCATGCAACGCACTGGTGTGGGGGGAATGAGTAAATTATACACCGTTTGCATCCTGACTCGTTCGAGATTTATCTACCACCTACCCACATTTTGTATCTTTATTCTACCGTTTTTTTTCTCTCACTTGTTACATTTTTGTTTTATTCGTGTATTATTTATTTTTCACACTTTAAACAAACACATACATTACATACATTGCACATATTTATTATAATTAACACAACACTATTTTAATAGTTTATATTATTTAAGTATGCATCACCGAATTCAGTGACGGATTAACCCTTAATCAAATTAAGCAATTGCCTAGGGCATCACGTCTGGGGGGGCACCAGAAGAAGCACAAAAAAATCCGCCCTTAGGGCATCACGTCTCACTCTCATGTCACCAAAAACCACACCAAAAAAAGTTTCTAGGACTAACGGGTTTTAAGTTGACAAAGAGTCCGACCTAGAGTCATAACCCCGCTCCCGCTTGGCCACTCGCTGCCCGCTAGTGCATTCGGCAATTCAAATGCACCGGAATTGCGATCAGCCCATCACAAACCACAAACCAAACCCGCGCCCCCTCCCCACAAATCTGTTTCAATCAAATGTTTTGTTTTTTTTCAGTAATTGTGCCGGCTTCTATGCATACGTAATAATAGGGGTTAAAGTATGAAATTGCCGTTTTATTGTAATAGGTATTTCGAATTGACATAAAACCTTCATGGTTTGAGATTTTTGAGTGAAACTTTTTTCACATAATCGGTACCTATGAAGTGCTTCTTTAAAAAAAAACATTTTTCAAAAAATAAAATAACCGACTACACTGAAAAAAACACTAAAAGAATCAAAATAACTTTAATTTCGGAAGTCGGTGTTTCGCGGTATTTTTTGTTTCTAATTTAACACCGACTTCCAAAACTATTTTATTTTTTTAAGTTTTTTTATTTCACACTTTTTAGTTGCGATACACTTATAACCAGATTACCTATTCTCATGACAATTCCAATTAACCCAAACACTGCTAGGTTATATTGTTTTATTATGAATTTCCTGTGTCTATCTTCTACCTTCCGGCTTCATCATCAGATCAGATCGATAGTACCTTATAACCAAAGTGCATCTCATGGCAATTCTAATAAGCCCAAACACAGCTAGAATACATTAATTACGGAGTTCCTGTGCCTACCTTCCAGCTCCATCATCAGATCAGTTCGATAGTACCTTATGGCCAAAGTGCATCTCATGACAATTCCAATAAGCCCAAACACGGCAAGATTACATTGATTAATTACGGAGTTCCAGTGCCTACCTTCCGACTCCATCATCATCATTAGTTCACTTTGATGATATCATTTTCAACATAACTATTTAGAACCATTTATTTATTTGTATTGCCATAGTCGCTTAACTATCTACTTATGATATCTATGTGAGTATGAAGTTCCGTTGGCCATTTCTGGTCTTCTTCATCAGTTCCACTTCATCAAATGTTACTTTTTGACTGTAAATACCTAAGTCCTCGATGAAAATACCAAAATAACTATGGTTGCCAATAATATTTGAGGAGTTCCCTCGATTCCTCATGGATTCATCATGAAAACTGGTTTAAAAAAAAAAATAGAACCAATCTGAAAGCATAACCTCAAAGGGGAAAAAAAATTGCCGACCGATTGGCAATTTTTTTTAATCAATGATTCTTTTTCTATAACTATTTTGTTAAGGATTCTAGGTACTGGTTTGGATTGTTTGTTTATTATTTCTATTAGAATTGTAGAAGTTGTCAAGCTTCGAAATTGACTCAAATGCAAAACTAGCAGTGAAACAGCCCCGACTCATGAATCAATCTTCACCATTATTGCTCCATAATAACGCGAGACCTCATACAGCACGAGAAACCATTTTAACTCTACGTCTACAGGAACTGCAATTAGAAACCATTCGTCACCCTCCGTATTCGCCAGACCTTGCTCCAACTTACTACCATTTTTTTCGTGATTTGGACAATTTTCTACGTGATAAAAAGTTTTCTTCTCAGAAGGCAGTACAAATTGCTTTCACACAGTTTGTCAAATCTAGATCTCCAGAGTTCTATCTCAAATGATCTATTAGATGGCAGCAATGTATAGACATATTAATTTAATCAAAATAATTACCATTATTTTGATTAAATTAATATGATAAATGAAAAAAAAAATCGAATTTCTATTTTTCAGTACAAATCGGCAATTTATAACCCCTAATAAAAACCCCTAATAAATAAATTATGCTTTGATTTTTATTGTTGTCGCACCTACTCCACTTCTAAGGTACGTTACATCGTCTTATTTTACAAAAAACTAATGTTTAGAAGACCATAGTGGTCTAAGAGGTTAAATGTACTGGGATTCTTACCTCACGAAAACCAAGTTCTGCTCACATTTATGGAAGAAACATGACTATCTTAAAAATATGTTCTAACAAAAGCTAATCCTTAAGCTAAGAAGAAACTAAGTGTTACCTAAGTGCATCAACAGTTTCCCCTCACTGATGCTCCAGAAGCTGTCCATTGTCTTGATTTTGTATGGCAAGGAGTCCTTGAGGATGATGTCACCATTGCGACGCGCCACACATATGTCACTGGGGTTGATTGTCACTTTTAGGTCCTTTGAAGATGTTATATCTAGTGGAAGCTTTACAGTTACATCTGGAATTATAATATAGTATTTTATTATTTACTAGGGGCTAAATAGTGACTAGTTTTAATAATCACTCATAATCTAAATCTCACTATTTTTTAATTTAATTCCACATGACAATCTTATCTTTCATGAGCAATAAGTTCTCCCTGCCATTGTAATGTGTTGTACTCTAACTATGGCTTTAAAAATAATATAATATTTTTGAGATTAAGAGACCAGGAGACCTTACAGCACAGGTTTTACTTAGTATCATGTCTCCAATCTTCAAACTTGTTAAAAACTCCAACATAGTAATAAATACAATAACTATTGTATTAATTAGTAAACCCACACATAAAGGTTAAATCAGTTAGTAAGAAAAATGCAAAACAGAGCTATTGCTGACGAAACATAGTAAAATTATGGTATCCAAAGGATACAGAGCTGAAGTAAAATTTTAAGAATGGTCAAGAAATTACCTAATTCCATAATATTTTGAGACCACAAATACTTCTCCCTCTCTGCTCCATTATAAGTGTCTGAATTCTTTTGAATTGGTATCTCGGGTGGTTTGTAGTCTTCTGGGAACGCCTTCGAGGTGCTGGTTACATTACTTGGAGATTCACACTGTGGTTTTGGTATTGGTTGGACTTTAGACAATTTAGATGTAATTTCTTCTAGATTTTTATCAGGTTCTGTTATAGTTCCTTCATCATCAATACCATCTTCTTCAGCAACAACTTCCACTTCCTGAGCTACAGTTGAGCACATGATCTCATTGTTAAGGTCAAGAGGTTTCTGAGTACCATTTGGCCCTTTCCAGCTTTTAGGGTCACATGTTCGTAGGACTTTGATCACCAGCTCCTCAGCGACTCCTGGTGGGAAGCCCATGTTTTCGTATGGGCCTTTAGGTACATAGTAAAAATCAGTCCTGGAATCATTTGCAAGAAATTAGGTTACCTATTCATTGCAACACTTGATTGTGTAAGTATGATAAGTTTCAGTACATAATTCTTTTGCGTTGAATTGAGCTTGGTAACTTGGCATTGTTGAAGTTGATATACCACTCGCACCAGTTCGCGCGTGATTTCGCGGCATTCGGTTAAACACCAAGCGAACGCCGGAGTCCGCATAGATTATAAAATATCAAGCTTTTTATTTATATGGTTTTTATCCAAGAACGTAAATAAGAAGTTCTTTATAAAGTAGGTAGTTTGTAAATATCGAAAATAAGCAAACCCTTCCGTTACTCCCTATATATACCTATATAATGCAAGGTCTGAAAGTAAAACCATATTAATAATTGTAGTCTACAAATTTTAACTGAAGGGCTTCTAATAATATTTTAGCTAAAATAGTTAGGTAGAAAGTAAACAAAAACAGTTAAACTCACCGTCTGGCTAAGAAGCCGAATATGGATGAGAGGAATCCTAATATTGATTTTTCGTTGATTAAGATTGACGTTAATACGTCGTCATATTTTGTTATGTCGGAAGAATCAGACATATTGATCGTAATTTATTGCATAAAACTATAATTTCCTATTTAGCTCCGCGTTGATTTCTTGCTTAGTTTATTGACAAATTGACATTTCATTGACATTTAGCGGGGTGAGCGCAGTGTTGCTAACGTAAAGCTTGATGTCGCCATTTTTCACAGCATAAGTAGCCTAATGTAGCCGCGTTTTAGCTTCTGTAGCCTAAAGTAGCCCAAAACTTATAAATTTATTTTTAGGCTACTGAACGCTATAAATTAAATAGAACGCAGTTATATTTATTTTTACTTTATAAACTACGAAAAGCGTGTGTAGCCTTACATAAAATTACGAAACAAACTGATTTTCTTGCGGGACTCAAAACCACGAGCACGACCCCAGCATGACCGTAATTGCGATTATGGTGGCAGTGACCTCTTGCATCCAACTTGGATTCTAGGATATGGTTTGGAGTAAGTTGGAATGGGAAGCGCTTACTTCCTTCCGCGAAGCAATAATGAGAGCAAAAGAAGGAGCCGAAACCGTGAGGGAGAGAATATCACAATATGAGTGGACGAGCAATGAGATGAGTAGCTGGCCGTCCGGCCGTTCAGTAAGAACTCAGCCTGAGTCGACAGCGTGATTCCACACGCGCTTCTAAGAGATATCGTGACTTTGCCACGCAAAGAGGAATTGAAGAAACACAGGCAGGATTTAGTTAGTCTGATACACCATATCACTCCACCCAAGAGCGAGAGAAATCATTTGATGATTTCCAATTTCAAAACCAAAAGTTACTACAGTAAGTATTTGGAATTATTCCGAACTATTTATTCAGCATAATATAAATAATCGTGGTAGTCATTACCAGCAAAGTTAATATATATATTCTTTTCACAGCATAAGACTTCAGGGAAGAATTCAGGGTATTCCCCAGAACTAGCTGACCATAATCCAATAAGGCAGTCATCATTCTTTATTGTTATCAGAGACCTAAAAGTTTGGAAATTTTAAATAGCTTGTCAATGATGTGGGTTAAAAGGCACCCAGTCGCTTTTCACGTTTTTTCATCACCAATTCTCGTCCTGAGTAGAGATGGATTTCTACCCGGTAAATAACCAAAATACCCAAATGCAGGGTTTATACCCGGGTAAATACCCAAATAGTGGGTATTTACTTTTTACACTTTAAAGGCACTCTCGCAACGGAAAAGTCTCTATATCAAGAGTTCACAGTAAGGTCGCAAGTCTTACAGTTTGTACGGACAACAGTTAGTTCGCTTATCCAAGGTGTCAAATACCAAAAAAAATATATTTTGTACAAAATTGAATATCAATTAAAGGATTTTACAGTTATACACACAAATAACAATTTTATTAAGCGACTAATGATGAATAATTATATGATAGGTACCTACATGAAAAATGGCAAATGGCCAATGGCCAATGGCCCATGGAAAATGACAAATGCCAATGCCAAGTGTGAAATGTCAAGTGACAAGTTCCAAGTGCCAAATGCAAAGTGCCAAACGCTAATCACAATGTGCCAAGTTTCAAGTACCAAATACAAAGTGCTAAGTGCCAAGTGACAAGTTCCAAGTGGCAAGTCAAGTGCCAAGTGCCAAGACCAAGTGCAAGGTGCAAAGCACAAAATGTCAAGTGCTATGTGCCAAGTGACAAATGAATGATATGTGGTAGGGATCAGCGCTAACACTTTTCTGCACTGGTACGAAAAACAGTAAATTTTGTGCCTAAAAGCGGGTAAGACTGGGTTTTCGAGTATACGCATGTTTTCATTTTAATTTGATTTTACCAGGAGGGCTATTGGCTAACTTTTTCAATAACTGTTGACAATTAGCATTCGTTGCACACTAAACTTGGTTGTCAACTGCCAATTTCATAAAATTGGTATTAAGTATCACACAAGTGACTAACAAACTACGGTGGAAATGTGGTGAATTATAAAAAAAATACGGTGCCTATTGTGACCACTCTAAAATTTTATCGACTATTATACAGCTTCAAAAGCTTACACAATCGCAATTTTAAAAGTATCGATACAATAACATCTGTCAAAACGTGTTACGGTGGCTATCAAAGGTACCAGTGGCTAATGACGTTACTGCAGTTGGTCACTGAAGATAGGCCATACGAAACTAGCTGTTTGACAGTTCAATGATGCACATTGTTAACAAGTGATCATCACTTGAACTGTCAACAGAGTTACGCAATAGCCCCGCTGATCTGATGATTAATCTCCAAACACGTGAAACAACAACATTATTTGTATATATTTTTTCAGTCTAAAAAGTGAATAACTAAAAAAATAAATAAATATAAAAGGCATTTGTGTTTTTTTTCTTATGGCAATATTTTTAATAGTAACCACATGTCAATTATTTTTTAGCGTTGGTATCCCAAAAACAAGTTTTTTAATTTGCATTCCCGCCACTTGGCGGAGTTACTTCGCTTTCGAAAGTTTCACATCCGCAAGAGAGCGGCAAGGCAAGGCGAAGTGAAGTAGGCAAAGAAGTCTCGCGCGCGAACTCGGTACGCTGCAGGCGATGACCGCATTCATATGAGTTTTTATTAAATTGTGTGTGTGCTGTCGTGTTCTCCGATCCGTTAAGTGTTTACGAAAATGCTGTATAGGTGAACTTTAGGATATAAAGTGTTGTGATTGTGATAAAATCCCCTCTAACCCTCTTCTATCTATTACTGTCTCTTGAAGGTTGTAAAAATGCCTTGCTCAGCGGTAACTTTGTCCATAGCCACCATTACAGCAATCGTGGCTGCTGCGTTAATGGCTATAGCATTTTCGACGGATAACTGGCTTTATATTGAAGTAAAGCGCACGAGCATACAGGTAAGAAATACCTACTAATTAAATATTCATAAATTAACATATGTTAGATATTTTATATCTTTGTTTACTTACCTGTGTTATTTTTTTACTTGAGAGTCAAACTGAAAAAGTTTATTTTGAACTTATTTAACAAATCTTTTTATTTAGTTGACATCGTAATTAGTTAGTAGGTAGATTGAGGTCAAGTCATTTTCAAACTAACTACCTTTTTATTCATCAGTTTCCTCATCGAGTCGTCATGAAGTCTTCAAAATTAGCCTAACTAACAGTATCTTGTTAGTTAGCGCCAACTTTAAGTTACAAGGTCGAAGTCAACTAATCGTGAAACTGTTAAGAAACTTGGAGAACAGCTGATAGTAACGCCTTCCACCAAACAAACAATTGATTAGCATCTTAGTATTTTTCATTGTCGATTGTTTAGCATCGAGTGCCAGCGAATACAATCTTGATCATCAATAAATCTTATGACTTACGACATTTCCCTTGTTTCATTACGAAGCACAAGTAGAAGTGGAATGGACTCGATTAAAATCATCGTAGCACGTATTCTTTCGAGTCCTTGCCGAGGCACCGTTAGAGCAGACACGTTACGCATAAATATGCACGTATAATGGCACGAACAAATGTGTGGGTAACTGTACTGTTCCGTGCTGCTCCTGTGCACCCAGACGTGGAGATAAAGAAACTACGACCGATAACGAAACGCGCCAGAGCACGTTTTAAAATAGTTTGTTTGAAGGTTTTCAGGCAATCGAGAAGTCATCAACATACACAAAAACTTCTACACATTTGCAGAAAGCGCGTAATTTGCAAAAACTGGAACACATCACGGTTAATTTGCTTGTTATGTGCGCCGGACTTTTTGTAACGACAGACCGACAGTTTCTGGTTTCTTTTCTCTAGTCGGGGTCACGTTTTTTGCGATCCGAGTTAACTTGTATCGCCTTGTCTTCTACCTGCACACGAGAACGTCATCATTTTTTGCTCATTCCATAATAGGGGTGGCTTTAAAAGCTACACGTAGACAGGTTCCTACGTGACCAATCCTTCTGCATCTTGGCATTATCTCAACTTAAAAGGTTTCGTAAACTTTTTGCCTAATTTTAAGCCCAATGGGAAACTATACAATACCATACTAAAAATACTTCGTTTCAAGCAAAAAACCAGTTTAAAGTAATCCTCCGTTAGTTTTTTTTAAGTTGTTTCTGCTAAGTAAGTATGTATCTACCTACTTCACTAGTATGTTCATTCTTTGGAAAAAAAATCCTAACATAATTTTATATAACTTTTTTTTTGTTATTTACTGTAAAATCATAATACAGCATAGCACACGTGCAGCTAAATGGCATCAAGAAATCTTTTAATCACCATATTTCATCATTTATAAACCGTCTGTTTATCTAAACGGTTTTAAAATGATAAAATAAAGTTTAATCTAAATCTAATACTCATCCTGTTTGATCTCAACAAAATCTTCACAACCGTGGTAAGAACCGCCCAGATTGTAAGCGATGACCTTTTTTGGGTATTGAAACTCAATTTCTTCGGGAACTCTTTAGAGATCTCGCATCTTATAATACTCATAAATATTACTAAGAGAAAATCTAATCTTACTTTATTATCACTTACCAGCACATTCAATGAGAAGAAAATTACTTAGCATAATGCCTAATTGTAGCTTGCGAGGCGTCCCAGACGTGTAGCGAATGGCTTACTATCCACATATCCAAGTCTATTAGATCTTGTAAAAACAAACAGTGGAAAGCTTGGGAGAAATCGATCGTGAAAGTGACGAAATCTATGTGAACATCTCTTTGAACATGCATAGTAACTACATCGTTAGTTACTGTGCTGCGTAACGATAACCGTAACTTTTAAGTTTAAGTTACGTCATAGTTATCATTGCAGAGCATATTATTATGCTGAAGCTGAAACCAAGATATTTGCGACTTCGGATTATGTGCTCTTACGACTGTTTTATATTTTCGGTCGAGCAACTTCTAATGATGGCAACGTGCTTCTCGGTACTTCCAGAAAGTGTATGTTAGTTTGAACGTGTATATCGGTTATGGACTCTATGGAAAGCTCTTATTTAAATGTGTAAATTGAAATGTTCAATTGGCGCCCAACAACATTGAGGTTTAAACAAAACATTTTTCAAGAACATTGTTGAATATCTTGGAATGGTACATATTAATCAGATAATATCAAATAAATGAAGTTCGTGATGTTACTGCTCCGCTGAGTTTAATACACAGTCACACAGTTAATACACAGTGACATGAAAGTCACGACTCACGAGTGTGGAGTTAGATGAATTACCCAGTATTTATGTAGGTAGTCCTACTTTGCAGCAAGATAATAGATTATAAATTATCTTCATATTACCGTAAAGATTATATATAATAAATTGTTTTATAGAAATTATTATAAATGAGTTCAAGATATCCGTATGAATGAACACGAGACTTTCATATTGCTGATGCGTCGCTTTTCTACGTTTGTTCAGTTTCAAGTTATGCAAAGGCCAAAGAAAGTGGTTTATGCAAATAAGTAAATATTCTGTGAGTGCGAGATGGTTTTGGCTTTATGCAACGACCAAACACTTTATGTAATGTGAGACGTTAAATTGAGAGAATTAGAAAGGCTTTCTAGAGCGTCTTTTGTAAAGAAGTAGATTTTGAATTTTGGACCTACCTGACTTCTGATTTAGAAGTTCCTTAGCCTACTTATCTACTCATTAAACGTGAAAATTATAGCTGGCAGAACTTTGCTGTTAATTGCAAAGTATACTATAATAGTTACCAATGTTTCCAATTATTGTATCATGTAATGTACTAATAACACGTGATAAAATGCATAACTTTTGTATCTTTTCTTAAGAATAAACAAAACCCATTTCTGTCTATTTAATATAATATAACACCAGGCACCGCGCTAATCTCCAACTGTTAATTGACTCCAAAAGCCAGTTTATAGAATAAACAAAGAAAGCTCGACAAAGATTTCTATTTACGGAAGACGAAAAACATCTGGGAACTAAGGGATGAACACGATCTTGTTGTTTGTTTATTGCCTTACGTACCTGGCCAGGGACCGGATGCAATGTTTGTCTGACCAAACAAATAAACGCCATTAATAATAAAACGTAGCTTTTAAAAAATGGTGATTAAGCTTCTACAGGCCAGGTAGATGGCTATTGTTCAACGTCATTTGAATCATACATAATGGTTAAGCCCAATGCTTTACTGACAGGTGGTACGTGCACACGTCTGGTTGTTTAGGTTCCTGTCAGACAGATTGCTAAACTTACGATGTACTTACTGTTCCTGTGCACTTAGACAGACATTCATTTCAAATACAAAAAAAAAACGATCTACAGCAATACAATTCTCGAAAAATATAAATTGAATTGGTGAGACCCCCAATCCAATTTTACTATAATTACTATATCCTGTTGTTCTTCGGAAAACGTAACTCTCCTGTCCCATTTATCCTGCTATTACATTAAAGATCTATCAGACATATCTTTACGTATAATTTAAAGAATTGTACTATGTGTGTAGTTTTGTAGGGTAATAGAAAGAAATTCTCATAACTTCTGGTTTTGGCCTCTCCTATTTAAACTGCAAGAACATGTCATTACTATCTATATAAAATATCTGAAATATATTTACTTAATTCTATTTTGTTCAAAAAAACATTGTCCAATTTGGTTGACGAAAATACCTAAATACGTGTCAACACCAATCTAATGTCATCGACAATGGGTGATTATCACGGCAACCCGCTTTCCTGCCCGACGACACCCACTTCTCACGACTTCCGACTACAATTCTTTTATACTATTCCGCTTTCTTGGTTTCATAGAAAAGCCAATTGAAAGTTCAGTTATGTTTGGTTACGTGTATCGCGGTAAAAACAAATTGAAATATCATCTAAGGAAAATAAATGGTAAATGAAAATGTTTTTTCTTAGAGGCCTTTACAATAAAAGTCATAAAAATGTTAAATTCATTCACCTACTGGTGACGCAAAGGCAAACTGCAAACTGGAACTAGAAGCGTGAAATGCACAAAATTTTTATAGGTATGTAATGTGTTATCAAGGTGAACAAAAAGCAAGGATTTTTAAAAATTCATGGAAGTTCGTCATAGGCGGCTTGGAAATTCCATCGGCCCCACATCATAATTTTTTCATTCATTGGTTCATTCTTCACAACAAAATAGGTTACAATACATACCAATGCGTCAAGCACGCATGTACTTGCAGTACAAAACTGGCTGAACCGTCAGTAAATCGTAAAAAAGCCGTTAATAAAAATAAAAAAGTTTTTTTTTCAGTTATTAAGTCATTAAAAAGTTTTTTCGATTCTAAAGGCCAGTTCTATGAAATACCAAAAAATAAAAACCTGAATTTTTTAATTGTTGTCCAAACACTAAAAATAAACGCATTATCTTAATTATGCATAAATAACATAATTCTTATATTTACGTCTATCTATATAATAATACTATTGAGAAAGTTTTTAATATTTTAAGATTTTGATAGTTGATGAGGAAAGAGAATTTATACATTTTTAATGATTTTCATCCATATTTCACGATTTGAGCAAATGACTCCAAATCAATCGCAGTTTTTACAGCGATTTAGGTTTTATTGCCTTTTTATAATAAAAAGGTAAACTTGACTGCAAGAGATTCAGATAAATATGTAAATGCAGCTAAAGCTACAAAAAATGTTCCTGTATGCACTTGTCGATAGTTTGTATTGTAAATTTTGTAATCATACTTGCTCAAGATTGCATGCACACGGATATTGCACGGTCAAGCGTGATTGCAGCTTCTAATAGTTGGTTTAATCACCGGTAATCGTAGCCTACCCACTAGGGGAGGGACCAAGCTGTGTTTAGAAACGGCTGATTTCGATAAAAAAGTATCCCACTATCTAATGTTACAAATGTGAAAGTCTGGATGAGTGTCTGTTAATCTGTTGAGTCTGTTAATCTATCACGCTTCATTGGCTAAATGAATTGGGATAAAATTTTGTATACAGGTAGAACTGGATTAGAACAAAGGAATTTTTTTATCCCGGTATTCTGGTAAGAGGTAGGTACCTATGTTACTTTAGTTCGTACGTCGAAAGCCACTGGCGTAAATCTGATCATGATTTTTCTGTAGAAATCTACGAATCATCAATTTTCCTAATAGTAAAACAATAATATATATCCGTGTGAAAACTGTATTATTTACTTGTCTAAAGCTTGTCAAGATATTAACAGCCATTATGTGAAATAAAAATATTATTTACCTACTGCGAACCAGAAGTATTTATAAATACTTGTACTTAATTAACCGGATTGAGACAATTTGGTTATTATGTCACTTGATTACCAAGTGTATTACGTAGGTACGACATGCAGTAAAGGGCCATGTGAACGTATTCGAGGCTGTATAAAAGAACAACGGTGCCGCTTACTTAAAAAAATGCCGCCATTATACGCCGCCATATTTATATGGCCTTCTTTTTAATAAATGACATAACCGATATAAATTGATTACCTGAAAATAAACAAATAACTATAAATCTTGGAAAGTGTAGATAATCCATCTGGTTCTCAGATCATTTCATCTTTATTATGGTTGCCTTTCACAATTCTTGCCATGGCTTATAGTTTTCCGGCCTTTCACTGAACTTGAGACGGTTAATAGCTCATGCAGAATGGTCAATAATGGTATGTTAGAAGGAAATACATAATTATTTAAATACAACTATAAAATCTACCATCTTATGCCTTACGTACCTTGTGGTAAAAAGTACTGCTAGCTTGTTCATACGATAACCTTTTATATAATTTCTATGTTCCATTCGACATTTATAGAGCACATCTGCTAATTATGTAGATACCTACTAGCTTCTGTCACAGAGTTAGCGTTCGTGAATGTAGAAAATTATCTCAAGGGAACATACTCTCAGGACAAAAATTATCCTATGTGCTGTTCCAGGACATGGTTCTACCCTTATACCAAAAAAAGCGTGAAGGAGTAAAAATTATACAAACTTTCGCCTTTATAAGAATAAAATTATCTCTTAGGACTCTTAGGACTGGTGTTGCCGGGTGCCATTGGATTAAAATAGGGGCAGAAGTTAAGACAAATCGGGATTTAAGGTTTTAGATCGGGACAGATAAAAAATACTTTTTTTGAGGTGGGAAATCATCAATGACTTCTCCTGCTATAGGGTGGCGCAAAAGGGCATCAAAAGTTTTACTGACTAAAACTGACCCATGTCCTTCAGTTGTCCCATGCGTTCCAGGGTCACTCTTTCAAATGTTTCCGCAGCCCTAGCGAGTATTGGCCCTAGTGTGATTTTAAATGCAAACATGTTATTTTTTGTCTCAGACCAATAAAATGAGATTTTTGTAATCATAATGGTTTTTCGTAAATTTATTGATTTATCGGGACATGTAGCGTCCCGATCAGGAGCAAATCGGGACGTGTACCCAGACCCCTGAAAATCGGGACGACCCGCGCAAATCAGGACACCTTCCAAAACCGTCTCGTATCATTCATAAGACTAACAAAATCTTAATGAAATGTAAGATGACGATGTTGTTGCCAAACTGCAGTTTCGCACAGCATACTCTCATTATTGTTACCCCATTGTGTCATTACGGTTTGTTCATTGATTTTGCAACTATGCACATTATAAAGACATTTTTTCCTTTAATTAGTGTCATAAGAATGACATAGTGTACTAATTTGAAGTTGTACGTTATGGCAATTATGGATTATGTAAGGTCGTTTTTGCCAAGTTATTTCTCCGTAGCATTCTGGACTTCTACCCGGTTGTTAGGAATAGGCTGGCTGGTCCCATACATTTAAATATTCACGCTAATATTTGAAAGCCGAAAGTTTGTTTGTAACATACAACTTTTAAATTATTTACGCTCAAACGGCTGAACGGATTTCGGGCTGTGGGAATGTTAAAAAGAGTTGAAAAGTTGACTTCAAAGAGGAAAGATGCTCATCCTTTAATGGCACTTCTAATTAATAGCCTTAATTATAAAACTGTTAGGTCCTAAAGGTTGCTTGATTGTTCTTTGTCCCTTTTTAGTTTAAAGTTCTAACTAATTATTCCATATTAGCATTATCCTTCCTAAATTGTCGAAGTACTTTATCACTATATTCCAAGCCAGTAGATGTTTCGGTTTTTCAAAGACCCTAATACCTGTGTTATTGTCTTATTTATGTCCAAATTAAGGATATTTTGAAGAGCAGTGGTGTCCGAGTGGTAATGGCCCCAACTTACGAGTTGTAGGTTCCGGGTTCAAACCCAGCCAGGCGCATTACTTTGTGTAATTTATTTCATCACCACTGCTTTCAAAAAGGTGAAGGAAAACATCGTGAGGAAACCGGCATGTTCTAGAACCAAAAATTCGAAAACATGTGACATCCACCAAACCGCACTGAGCCCGCGTGGTGGATTACGGCCCATTCCCTCTCCAAGAGAGGGGGCCTGAGTCCCAACAGTGGGAACATTATAAAGCCGACTATGCTAAGAATATTTTGAAGTAAACTTCTTTACACCTGCTTTATTTAGTGAATATTAAATGAGACAACAGTCACGGCCGGCTATGTAACGCTAGGTCGGGTCACGTCGGTTCGAGTCGGCTAAGAGAGCAGAAAAGATATAGGTAATTAACGCGTCACTTCTATCATCATCATTATCATTTAAGCCGAAAGACGTCCACTGTTGGACATAGGCCTCCCCCAAGTGTCACCACAACGAACGGTTCTGTGCGTCTCACATCCATCGGATTCCCGCGACCTTCACCAATCGGTCCACCTTGAGGCCTTCCAACGTTGCGTCTTCTCTCCCGAATCTATCGGTTCCATTGAACATTTGTTTTGCGAGCAATGTGCCCTGCTCACTGCCACTTAAGTTTGGCGATTCTTCGGGCTATGTCGGTAACTTTGGTTCTTCTGCAGACATCTCCATTTCTGATTCGATCACGGAAGGAAACTCCGAGCATAAACCTTTCCATTGCCCTTCGGGTAACCTTGAGCATTGTGATGAGGCGCATTGCTGTACTCGCTCGTATATAGATAAAAAAATAGTGGTACTAAGTATTTTATTCTTCATGAATATTACCCTCGCCTTGATGAAGTTTTCACTTCGGTCGTGTGGTCTGAAGCACTCACCGTTTTAGGCTTCCGTATCCAAAGGGTAAAACGGGACTCCTATTACTAAGACTCCACTGTCCGTCTGTCTGTCACCAGGCTGTATCTCATGAACCGTGATAGCTAGACAGATGAAATTTTCACAGATGATGATGATCTGTTGTCGCTATAACAACAAATACTAAAAACAGAAAATAATAAATTGTGTATAAAAAAAGTTGCGTAGAAGGTAACTCTTCGTGCGCGAGTTCGACTGAACTTGGACGGTTTTTATTTTTTATTATAAATAAACCTACCTTATTAACTTTCTTGCCACTTTACCAAACAATTCCATAGTATGGCGTAGCGATAATAATATCGAAATAAAGACTTATTTCTCGCTCCAATTTGGAATTGGTTAATCTCTTTATTGAACTGGTGCGACCTTGCGTCTTGACGATTTATTATGCAGTTTAGTAATTCTTGTAAATGAGGTTTTTAAGTAGTAGCTACAACCGACTATTGGCCCACTGAATACAGATAAAGATACCTGTCTACCACGAAATTTTAAACCTAAGTGTAATTGATTAAATTACAGCGATCTAAGCGTATTGACAGTACCTACGGTTGGTGTAGTGTTTAAACGTGAGTCTTCCTCGATAAATGGGGTATCCAAAACTAAAAGAACTTTTTCATTCAAATCAGCCGTTCCACATAAACCAACAAACCTTTCAGCTTTCTTCGAAAACGATTGACTGGCCTGTTGGTCTAGTGGTTAGTGGCCCTGATTGCTATGCCGGAGGTCGTGGGTTCGATTCCCGCCCAGGGCAAACGTTTGTGTGATGAGCACAATCATTTGTTTTGCGTCTGGGTGTAATTTGTCTATAATATGTAAATATATAAATATTTAAGTATGTTTATCAGTTGTCTAGTACTCATAACACAAGTTCTGCTTAGCTTGGGAATAGACGGCATTGTGTGATAGTTCTGTAAATAAATTTAAAAAAAACAGTCGTAGAATATCGTGATTTGGATTACCTGTTCAAATATTTTTTTTTTTTTATGAAACTCTTCATCCGCCTGGATAATATTAAGAGTTAGTTCACTATCTTGAAAAAACTTACACACATTTATATTTAATTTCATAAACATGAAAAATACACTCTATTATAGTAACAGGTTCATAACTGGTCTTAGCAAGTAAGTAAATTCTCATCTTCTCATTATTTTTATAGACATCGTATATAACCTGCTGGTATACCTACATACAAGTTTTTATTTGCTACTCCTAGTATAGTGCAAAAACCATATTAAAAGTCAAGTAAAATATGACCAATTATAAAATTACGTAGATTGTAAACTGGTAACATTGAGCTTATAAAAGTAAATGCATGGAACGTTAAAGACTACTAAATTAAAGTTATTGCAACTAGGGTACAACTTATTGAAGTTTAACCAATAAAGATACTAGGTATTGGTTTTACCATAATATTTTCAGTAGGTAGGTAAGTATATAGAAATGCAATTGATTAATAGAAAATAAGCAATCAATTACAAAATAAGTAAACAAATCACAATAGTAAGTAGGTAAGGCGTACGGAGGTCTTACAATTAAAATCAATAGCATTTATTACATTCAATATTTAAACTTGTATTAACGAAACATATATATATTTTTTTAATGTGTGTGTGTGTCTATATGTATTTAAAAGGAGAAACTGACTGACCGACTCGCAACGCACAGCCTAAACTAATTGTTGGGCATGGGAACCTGAAATTTTGCACAAGGCTTCCTATTTAGTCGTAGGCGAGGACTAAGAAGGGATTTTCGAAAATTCAACCTTTATGGGGGTGAAAACGGGGGAGTATATGTAAAATATTATTCCGTGGGTCTAGTATACTTCAAACTTAGTACGAATAGTAACTTAAATAAATATCAAAGGTCGTCAGTATTAGTTTTTCCAAACTCCCCCATAACAATATTTAAGGGGTGTTAAAGATTGTATGGTGGATTCTTACTTCTCGGGTTAATGCACTTGAAAGTTGGCACAAATTCTAACTTGTATGATTTATAAAAACATTGTTCATTTTTCAAAACTACCCTCAAAGGGTGGTTAAATTTGTTAATAAAAACATTTTCGCGAACGAAGTCGCGGGAAAAGTGGCAGTTTTATAAGATTCTAGTATTCGTGGAATAATAGTAAAAGTCGCTGAAGGCGTGGCCAACCTGTTACGTCTATTAGTACCAGCTTTCGAGGAAAAGGATAAAAGCGTGAGAAATGTTTCCAGCTAGTCTATTTACAAGGAGGTTGCGTGTCCAGCCAGTGCGTCCACCTCTGTAGTGAAACTTGATGTTGACGCTGATTGATTACACGCTTGATGTTACTAACGAGATCCATTTCAATTGAGTCATTTCTTCATGTTTAGGCATTATGTGCGTGATTTGTTCGTTTATAAAAGTATAATTTGTTATGATTTTTTTTTTGGTTGGAAGAAAAAGTAAAACGAACTTCGTGGTGTCCATATTTGAAAGGAATTCGTGTATAAACGATAGATAGGTACGTGAATTCTGTTTAAAAAAATCTCTATTTAAATGCAAATTCATGTTAAATTCTAAATATATCACTGAATAAATATAGCAGAAGTGTTATAAAATTATAATTTAAAAAATATATAATTAAGAAATAGTTAGATCTTGCCTGTTTTCCATATAAGAAACATCAACATTTCTTGTCAATCGGCTTTAATGATTTTAAAATACGTAAATGTTACCATAACACATATTAATAAATGCTTTAAATACGTGAATATGGGTATGATTTTACATAATATTCGGACTTTTAGCTTAACTGATAATTCAAATACGAAATTTGCGAACGATGCAAATCTATGGATGTTTAATAAAAGATGTGACTTGAGAAACTGCTTTTAAATGAGTGCGAGAAAGTTAATTAAGTACCTACCTATCTAAATAATTTATTTACCTGTAATGCTTCGGGGATCTAGACAAGTCATAGCCTAGGCGAGAGCGTGTATTAACTTAATTAAATTAACTTTTGATAATGTTTGTCGCTGACTTTTGACAATGTTTCCCGCTAACTTTTGACAATGTTTATCGCTGACTTTAGAGAAGTTTCATGCTGACTTTTGACAGCGTGGTCCAAAATATAGCGAGGAGTCCCAAGCACAAATAATGGGGATAGAGGAGTACAGAGAAGAAGAAAATATTTCTCGCTTAAGGGATGTCACTTTATCCAGGCACTCTTGTTACGTCCAACTACGTATTTTTACAAATTATTACACCTGCTGGGTAGGTACCAACCAATACATTTTGTCACTATTTATCAGTCTGTATCTTCTAGCTAACAAACTCATCCGTAAATCGCACCTTCGCTAAAACAAAAGCACACATAAGTTTTTTTTTTTGAACTCAGAATTATCTTGTTCTGTATTATATTACTCTAAAGCTATTCTCCTTTTTATAAAATTTAAGGTATTGTTGCGGTTTTTGACCCTTGTTCTACCGAAGCGAGAAAGTGCGATATTAGTTTTATTGTTTAAGTATAGCATTTCTTAATTTAATAATTCCTATAGTGCTTACCTACGTATATAAAATGGCCGTGCTACAGTGGCAGATAATATTGATACACGATTCCAAGCAGGTGCTGTACTACTTTTGTAACGAGATGCCTTTGTATCCAGATAATAAATAATAACTTGGAAGGTAAAGGAATATTCCAGACTTTACACATATAAGAACTACTGGTGTTAAACTTGATCCTGTTAAGCTATGATAAAAAGCGTACCCTGTATGTATCTTCGTTTCTTATAAAATATAATTAGAAAAACAGAATTGATTTTTCATTTGAAAACCGGCGTTAGATACTAGTTGTCTGGCATTCATGCTGAACTGGACCTATTTTGGTGCAGCCGTGTGGCACACAATTGTATTTTTTTTATGCTTCTTTTTTTTTTGTTTTATGTTTACTAAAGTATTATGTGTGTGCCTTGTATTGTGCCAAATAAATTCATTTTCTTTCTTACTTTTGTTTCTATTTATGGTTTTCATACTAAATTCATAAATGGAAGAGTCTTGTGTTGGCGGCTAAGGCACTCGCCTCTCATGCGATTTCTTGTGCGAATGAAGGTAATATTTTTCAATTCATATGTATTTTTCTAACTTTGTCCACGACATTACTGATACCTTGTGCCTGTTAAAGCACGTAAAGCCGTTGGCCCGGGTATAAATTAAAATTCGTGGATATTTAAAAGTAGGATCAGTCTATCCAAGAAGCATTGTGTTGCCTAGTAAGGCATGTATGAGTAATTAATTTTATGACATTTATTCTCATTCAATTATATTTTCAAGAACGTGGTTCAATTGAACTTTATGTAACATCTTGCATTTATATGTATAGTCATGTTTTAGCAAAATAAATAATCTTGTATCTAGTAAGTGGGCTGAGGAGGTCTGAAAATCAGTCGCTCCATGTAAAACACTGGTATTCAGCCACATCCGTTTAGACTGGAAGCTAGATAGATAATCTAGACCACGTACAATGGTCCACATAGGACTAAGTGCGGAAACAATTCATAAATAAATAGATAGATAATATAGAATAGCCATCATGTTTCAAAACACCTGTTTCGCTACCAAATAGTTTTTTTTTTTAACAATTCAAAATACCCGATACACTTACTTGTTAAATGCAAGTGCGTGGCAGTTGAGATTGGCGAATTTTACGTGCAGACGCCAAATCAGTAGGTCAGGCAGGTTTCCGACGCGACATCGACCGTGTGACCCTGAGTTCAGAAAGCGGACACTTCGACGTTATGTGGAAGGAGTGACAAAACTTAGCACTTAAGTATCTTTTGAAGACAGTTTTATGCCAGAGCTTCGCTCGCATTAATCTAGAAAATTGCCCCAAGGGAACATACACCCTGGATAAAAAGTATTATATTCTATTCCAGGTATAATAATAATAATATACTTACTTTATTTCGGATATAGAAAATCCATAATGTGTTAGTAACATAAATACTTTTACAACTATGTTAGTAACAAAATGAATTAAAACAAAATAAATTGACTTTAAAATATCATCCCCTCTCAATTCAATTCATATATTTTCCCTCAGCACCAGGCCCGCAGGCATGCCTGCGGGACCAGTGCATCAGGAAAGGACAGTCTGGTTTCTCAGCAATTACCTTCAGGATGCTATGTATGGACTACCCGTATGCCTAATTACATCCAAATCCATTCAGTCGTTCGAGTTAAGAAGTAACAAACATACGCCCGTACACACTTTCACCTTTTTTAAATTAATATTTAATAAACTAGCGCTAGACTGCGATCCCACCTGACGGTCAGCGAATAGTGATGCAGTCGTTGATGGTGAAACGCACTAGTTTACTAAGAGTCTATTCACTCTAGCCTTGAAGACACCTAAATTATAATCGGACGGGAAGACCTTTATAATATCAGTGTGATTTCACCTAAAAAAAAACCCGGGCAAGTGCTAGTCGGACTCGCGCACTGAGGGTTCCGTACAAACTTACCTATGAAAACAGTTCAATTCCCGAATTAAGTTACGAAGATGTTTCCGAATCGCAAAAGTTTTTTTTATGACGTAACTACAAATTTACAGTTTTCAGTTTTTTTCCTATACTTGTGCTATGAGACCTTGCTTCATGGCAAATTTTAGGATTCTAGGTCAACGGGAAGAGTAGCCTATGAATTTTGATTTCCTTAAGAGTGTCAAAATATACGTTTTTTGCGACATAAACGTCCGTATCTGTTTTTTTCGTTAACTCAGAAGTTTGATTTTTCCACAACTTCAGGGGACCGCAGACCTACGACAGAGTATATGGTCCTAATTTCAACTCGATACTTTCACGCGTTCCCGAGATAAAGGGTCTTGACTGACAGACGGACGGACAACAAAGTGATCCTTTAAGGGTCCTGTTTTTTCCTTTTGAGGTACGAAACCCTGAAACCGCGTTAACTAGTGATTGCCTGAACGAATTTTCTACAGTAAATCGTATCATTTAGGCTTGTTAAATACAAGTTTACGACATGTTGATTTATTTCTATGAACCGAGGCGTATGTTGCTTGTAGGTATTTCTCTAGTCTTCTCAGGTCCATCGACCCAACATAATACAACTATTAAACTAAAGGAAATGTAACCGAAATTGAGACAATTTTATTGTGGCCATATTTTCAAGTCTGGTGGAGATGAAAACTGTCAGTACTGAATCTTTTGCTTCTAACTAGTTTGAGCTAGTATTGTACTACAATAATGCTTTCCATTATATCAGGTAGTTTAAATACCTAACTAGATTAAGCTGTATTTATTTATTTATACTTTATTGCATACCAAGATTACAAATTGAAATTATAATACAGAAGAAACATACAATTGGCGGCCTTAACGCACTCGGCGATTACTTCTAGGCAACTCAGATTGTATAGTGCAATTAATATGAGTGTGCCTGTCTAGGTACTACTAACTACCACAAAATAAAATAACTACTGCTGTTTATATAAAAACAACAACACAAGGAATTCGAGTGCTTACTTATATTTTCTATCATTTCAATAATCATCCCTGCTCATTTCTTCTTCAACATGTCGTCGAATGACGTCGTACGTCCTGAAATTGGTCGTCGCTATAGGAGTGCTACCACGAGCTCTTATGGCGATCTATTTTACGACACGACGATAGAAAAAGAATAACGTACCTTTAATATAAAGTTTATTTGAACTTATAATTCCAAATCAATCCAAAGATTAGACTTCAAAGCAACCCGTTTTAAAAAACGACAATTTCATAGTTAAAGATCTAATATTCAAACTAGGAACTAAATCAAACAGAATACCAAGAAGTTTTATTTAAGTTTGTTTTTCAATTGGCTGCGTTACACTGGCTCGTAAAAAATCAGACAATTATAATAACAAGTGGTGCTATTATATAGTAATGTTGAATCTTCAAGGTTGGCTGGTTTATAGTTACTTGCTGCAGCATCTGCCCTGTTCAGATGATTAAGAATACTGTGTAGCTGCCGTGGGAATTTTTTTATTTGTTTGCTTAATACAGTCAGTCTTCTGGACACGCTTCCGACGTACGCAGATGACAGCGATGTGGAGAACTGCTTCGATGCCTAAATATTTTGGTTTTTATACATAAATAAATGTATGTTGTATGGCTTTTTAAATACTTGTAATTAGTTTATATTTAAGTCGTCAATACCTACGCGCAAACGCGTTGATCTCTGGAACTGTAAGGAGGATTGGAAAAAATCCTCTGTATGAGATAGCCAGATTTCCAATCCATAGATCACAGAAGTGAAACGGGCATCAAAGAAGCCGCGCCGGTGAAACCGCGATGGACAGCTAGTTTATGTATATTTTTTTTTTTGTTTTTTTTTTCTAATAAATAATTCCGTTCCACTTATGATGATATAGAGGAGGAGGACGGTAAGACTGCATGGATGTATAGGTGTGAATAATAATAATAATAATATTCTACAACTATCACACACAACGCCGTCTAGTCCCAAGCTAAGCAGAGCTTATGTTATGGGTACTAGATAACTGATAATCATACTTACATATTTCTAAATACATACCCAAGAAAATACACCCAGACACAGAACAAATGATCGTGGTCATCACACAAACATATGATGATACCTCTTTTTTTTCTTTTCTCTATTGATAAAGAAGCTATATAATTATAATTATGTTTAGCAGTAAATAAGCCAATTTTGTAGGTCCAATTCTGGAATGTCACTGACACATCACCAATCAGCGTCCATCAACATTCCCTTAACTAAAACTATCCCCGTTCAGAACATTATTCTATAAGTTTAAGACGCAGTTTCTCAGCGTACATTGTGGGAGCACACACCGGCTCAGTTATACGTATGTGGGGGGTGCTCGGCATTGCAAGGTGAACGGGCCTGGCCGAGTACATGACCCGTAGCGTCCTGCGCAAAAACGTCTGCTTCGTACAGCTGAGCGTTTTGTGTATGGGCTCATACACAATGCACTACCAAGAATTGTGTGGAGATGTTAATACTGCTTTTAAGGAGTCTGAAAATTGACATCTTGGGAAAGGGGTTCGGATGATCCGAACCTACCAATGACTTTTTATCATTGGTAGGCTAACGTTTGACCACCATCTCACTTGATGGAAAGTGATGATTTGGACTTTAACAGATCTTCCTTTTCCTAATCTTAGAGTACATCCAAAGGATGGACCCTAGTTTTTATTGCAGTTTAGTAGTAACTTAAGTAAACTAAATTAATTAATTGTCTTTACGAAGATTGTGTCCAATAGCACTTCTCGTTTTAGGTAGCACTTATGCTACAAAACGCTATTCACTATCACTAAATACTAAGTCGAAAGGTTTTGTTCTTTTTAGTCTTCTCACTTTATACATGTGGTCAAAACGATATCCTCGATGATCACATGCTGATGAAATCAGTTTTCGTGAGCTTCTGCGGATTTTTTGTTATTTTTTTGGAGATTTTGTTTTTTGAGTTGGTTGGTTGGTTGGTTGGTTTTGCGTTGGTTTGCCAAATAACTAACTCAACTTTTTAATTTTTACTATGGAGTAAACAGTAGGCAAATGCTTTCCCACTCTCTTTCCATCTTTTTTTGTCCAGAGCTGCCGTAGCTCATCATATGACTAAACTTAAACGATTGTGATTTCTATTGAACTAGGTGTATATTAGATAACCGAAGACAAAAGCGGGTCTAATGACAGTAATTTCAAAGACACAAGACAGATCCATTAAAAAATGATCAAAGTTTCATTTATATTTCAACACGTCTACATCCGGTTTTCAATATTCATTAGTATAAATGTTCGAAAGAGGAAGCCTACATCCCGATCCACTGCGTTCGCGGTGGAATCTCTAGTCGTAGCTACCATAGATGACCGGTTTTTTATGTGAAATCATCGTACGCCGTCTATTCGTACTTCGTACCACATTCCGAACGTGCTCAATCATACATTGACGTATGCTACGTACGCATTCGTTTGCGCGCCTCTCCAAGCGAAACTGTATATATTAGCATTCGAAACTAGCCAACCTTTTGTGATATTAATCTTAGGTCTGTGCTTAATATTAATTGAAAATTATGAGGACGAAATCGTTAAAAATTTTAGGAAGAAATTCCGTTGCTTTTCGTAATACAAAAGATATCAACGAGCGCACATTCGTAGCGGATAACAAAAATCGATTTATTAAAAATAGTTTCAGCCGAAAGGCGTCCACTACTAGACATAGGCGTCCCCCAATTGTTGCCACAACGATCGGTCCTGTGCGTCTCGCATCCCTCGTATGCCCGCAACTCTCACCAGGTCATCGGTCCACCTTGTGGATGGCCTTCCAACGCTGCATTTTCCTGTGCGCAGTTGCCACTCTAGAACCTTTCGGCCCCATCAAACATCTGTTCTACGAGCAATGTGCCCTGCCCACTGATATTTAAATTTGGCGATTCTTCGGCCTATAACCGATCTTGGTTCTCAAAAAAAATATAATGCTGATAAATGACAATTATTCACTTATTTATGACTGACACTAAAATTGTGCACACAGCAATTATCCTCAGACAAATTGCT
Organism: Mythimna pallens; assembly: GCA_961205895.1. Classification (NCBI taxonomy): domain Eukaryota; kingdom Metazoa; phylum Arthropoda; class Insecta; order Lepidoptera; family Noctuidae; genus Mythimna; species Mythimna pallens. Next base: position 7,178,410 of record OY540831.1, on the reverse strand, counting down.
GTAGTATTAGGCTTCATAAATCTTTTTATGAGTTTAATTTTAACTGTCTACTATTCACACAAGTACGCGTGCGTTCACAGATCATAATAAAAACTAAACATTATTATTTTCACTTAATGCTCAGCATAATGTTACTGCGGAGCATTAACTTCGTACGTAGTAATAAACTCTCTACAGCTCCACTATGTAGTATATGATTAGTTAGGCGTTTGGACTGCAGAAGTTTGAGCGAAAGTTTGTAGACAATGCTTGGGTATTATAATTATTGTATGTTCTCGGAGATGTGGCGAAAGTGACCGATATTGACCGAAGTGTGGCGGAAACGGTTGCCTTGTCAACGTTCCGTGGCTCTTCGTATTTAGACTTCACAATTTCATTAACGATGGAAGTCTTTCGTTTTAGAAATAACACGAGAACTGTGTTTAGTAGATCAGAGTTAGAAGTGAAGGCGATAGTTGTAAACTTACGAATATGTTTCAGATGAAACACTGATTCATAATTTCGTTCTTATCAAAGTATTGTAAACATATTAATATTATAAAGGCACCAATTTGTATGTGTGTGTGTCTTTGTATTGTGGATTTGGAAGAAATTTGGTGACTTCAATAGATGTGCCAGATTTTCATGTCACCAGCGCCATGACTTCATTAGAAGCTCTTCATTTTAACTATTTTATTATTTACTAGCTGTGCCTGCGACTTCAGCTTCTACTTCTGTAGCATTTTAAAATACTACTGTTTACTTTATATTTCGTTATTGATTTATAGCTTGTAGTTGACAATGCGTCACGTTCTGTGTGCGTTGGCGGTGAAAAGGTTACTTCACCAATAGAATAAAACCAACTTTATTGTACACCAAAATAGTAACAAAACTTATCACTGAACTTATTATTGTAAATAGAAATTTTACTGTCAGCTTTATAATACACCAGCTGCCCCCTGCTGTTTCACCCGCGTCATTAGTTACTGCTCCGCTCCCATGGGTTATAGCGTAATGTTATATAGCATCATCAAAAAGTAATATACAGGCACTAAATCAGATTTAATTATAAATTATTTTGATAAGGTTTAATACCAAGGTAAAATTTTTTTTAATTAAATTAAAAAAAGTAGATATTGTGACATAAAAGTAGATATTGTGACATAACTATAATAGTTAGACATATGGTGTCGCGACCTTTTTTGTAGATAATAATCTGTTCTACAAAGTTGTAATACTTCATTTTGTTCTATCATCAAAAGTTTTTTTTTTTTTCCTTACATCGCGTGTAAATACACCTTGGGTTACCTTATTGCGGTTTTAGTAGGGAACCCTACTGTTTTTTAAATATAAAATATAGCCTATGTTACTCAGTGATAAAGTAGCATTCTGCTGGTGAAAGAATTTTTAAAATCGGTTCAGTAGTTTTTGTGTTTATTTATTACAATCAAAATTACTAATCTTTTCTCTTTATAATATTAGTATCGATATAACGGCATGGAACCCAGCCTGCACCGTAATGATAAATAATTGAATGGTGTAATCATCCAATGAAGCCGAGTTCGAGTGTCATGTGTAAGTCAATTGAACGTTCATCGGTTAAAATATAAATTGATCAATCATATCGATCTAAGCAACTATTACTTACCATTGTAGTGATTTCTGGAATGTGTGAAGTTCGTGTGGGTGTTACACAATCGGTTGTATTCGGTTCAAATCGATTGGAATCGGAAAGGGCTTGCGTCCGTGTTGTCTTGTCACGCAACGTTGGAAGGTGTCTTCTATTTTGACCCTTATTTCTTGTCAATCATAGTTTTTATTTATTCTATACTAGCGGGTCCCCAGCTTCGTGTAAGTGTTAGAAATCGTTGAAATTCTCGGCCTTTCTCTATATACATGTATTATGTACCTAAACTTTCTTCATGAATCAACATGTCTATTAGTAAAACCACATGAACATCCGTTCTGTAGTTTTGAAGTTTATCACGAACAAACAGCCAGACAAACGCAATAGGGGACATTATGTTACGAGTATAATATTTATAAGGAAGAATATATTTTACCTACTATTATCTGTGTTCACCGTTTTGTCCTTGCTTTGTTGAACAAGCTTCTTTTTTTAAATTTATTTAAAAAAAGAAGCAAGAAAAAAGAAGATTCAAATAATCGTAAAGAGTACTCAAATTACAGCTCTTTAATATGGACTTATAGTGAGATTGATTGTCCGTTTTGCGTGTTTTTCCTGAATATTAAATGAGAAGTAAATAAAGGTGTTTAATTATAGAATTAGAACAAGGAACATTACTGTATGCCTTTACATATGTATGTGTTTATGGTAGGTATTTGAAAAATGTAAAACCGGTAGGTTCCTACGTGCTTATTAATAAATAACTCGGATAGATAGAACATACCTTTGCGTAGCTAAATCTAAAGTAATATTATGAAAAGTTACCTAAGGTTTGTAAGTTTGTTGGTAGCAAGAAATCTCTGAAACTACCGAACTGATTTTGAAAATTCTTTCACCAGTATAAATCTACATTATTCTTGAGTGACTTAGGGTTTTCTTTTTGTAAGATTTTTTTCCATGGGAATATCATCCAATGACTTCCCCTGCTCTGGGCGGACGGGAGGGTATGTCAGACTTTTACTGACTAAAAACCCAGTCCTGTTCCTTCGTTGCTTTTCATACCAGGGCCGAGTCTTCCTTTCAGAATCAGACCGTTGGTCCCCAGTAGGATTCGACCCTACTGGGCCCCTAGGGTGGGTTTCTGAATTACGTGTTTTGAGTTAAGAACGTCTCAAATCCTACTTACTACCTAAACATAAAGCCAAATTTTGACAGGTTTTCAGACCCGAGTAAGAAATTCTCAAAATCGGGATAAAGGTTATATTTGGTTTTAATTATTTTTTTTTTACCTCACAACTGAAGCCCAGCGAAGTGGTCAGAATATATCTGCTAATGAGAGATATCGCGTTCTGAATTGCGTAAAAACCGGACTAAGTATATTGTTGTCCAGTACCTAATTATCGATAACTTGTGAAATGTAGTCAAACTGAATGATTACAATATTATTATGTAAAGTGAAAGGTGAGTGCACAATTTTGCAATTATCACGTTAAGTAATTATTGACATATTGACATTAATTTCCAAACTTGTTGACAAATTGACATATTTAATATTTTGGTAATTTTTTAATGTTTTTGATTGGCAGCACTTCAGTCAATGTCGTTATTTTGAGTGCAAGATTGAATAAAACTTAAATCTCTACATAAAAATTAGCGTGTACGCTAAACATAGAATTATGGTAATTAAAATTTAACACCATCTTCCTGCCCGTGTCCCGTGTTACTTAGGATTGGCGCAACTCGTTTTTTTTTGGCTTCCTACATTTCACTTTTTTTTTGTCTTTTCATCCGTCACTGACTCCCTTTTCTTTCACATTACTATATCATATAATCCATCTATCTTTTTTTCCTTCCCTCTCCATTCTCCATCTCAACTCTTATATTAGCAAGGGGTTTCATTCCTCCTCTTCACATATTAGAATAGTTTAATTAATGACAAATAAATAAGGCGGACGCTATTAGCACATGACTGGACCACCATTTATCAATGGTGCCGTCACAATCTCCTAGGATATGTTACATCAAGTTTCTCCGTCACACATAACATTGACAATGTAATAAAATATAACTTTCTTAGCACTTTCCCATCGATAATCGTAATCGGATAGCTTAGTTGATTCTATAAAAACATCGATCGATGAACTCTAGTCGAGTTGAAGATACGTTTCGCTCCGTTGACTGATCGCTCTGATGATCTCGATGCTAGTGTTTTGCAGAAAAAAGCTAATGATCTCTCATTACTTGAAGTGGGAGGATAATAGACGAATAATAATACTTTAATAATAACAAGATAGGTATCTACTTCTTTACTAAATCTTAGCTTTAAATGTGCTAACACTAGAGAGTCGAATCTCGTAATTTTAAAAGAACTATCACGTTCACAAAATGTCAAAAACACATCTATTTTAATTTTCCATCATTTTGACAGTTTTACTTTTTAATATTGATTGACGCTGAGATGACATTGCAACTTGAACTCCAATTTTTTTTTTTTTTATTGTTATTGATAGGGTCGTACTTAACCACTATCTCACAGCGCGACGATGTGATGTGGCCGACGATGGAGCACGCTTGCTTAGTGCCAGGATGTAGTTATCAGGAAACAGACACTCCCATTCCTTAGTAGTACGCAAAAATTATCGGTGGCGCATCGCTGTGTCTGGTGGTCCGATGTTGGAACGGGCTTAGTGGAATGAAACAATACAATTCCGATGGACACTGCTCGAAATGCAAACGATAGAAAACCGACATCATTGCCAATTGCCAATAATCCAAATACGAGAATTTGTCTTCAAGGTCTCTAGATGGGGCCACTAGAACCGATGCCTGATGGGGCTGCGGGAATGATCTCAAGAGTTCTCAAATAAGAAGGTTTATTTATTACTATTATTTTAGGATATTTTTTTATTATTCTTCAAGCATATGAGGTGCTCTAGGGCCACGGTACCTCATATTCTTGAAAAATAATAAAAAAATATCCTAATATAATAGTAAAAAATAAACCTTCTTATTTAAGAATTATTATTTTCTAAAATAGCATGATGAGCTCAAGTTACAGATACTCCTGAACTAATTAAAATAATGGTATTTAATAAAGGAATTTGGAAACAATGGCAGCCCATGGAAAAACTTTATTAACGTAAGCAGCAAAATATTCAATAGAATTTGGTCAAATATTTCGATAATACAATGATTAAAACTGGACTTACTGAACCTGAATTAAAATTCGGAATAATTAAATCACCTGTGTACCTTATTCGGCCATAACACCAAACTGGTTGTTAGTTTCCATTAAATTCTTGTATTTAACAAGACAGTAAGAAGTATAGCTTTTATAACTATCAATTTTATATCAATTTATAAGGGACTGATTGAGCTAAGGACTTAGATTTTCTATAATTATGAATGATAAGTTCGTTACGATGTTGTCAATTAAAGTTTGTTTTTCAATTGAACACACGAAAATAATTGCGAGATAATAAATATTTTGTTAAAAGCAGATTTTGCAAAATGTTTAAAATTCGACTAACTGATATTTTTGTGGATATACTTGGATGACAATAATAATAAAGCTGCATTTACATGGTTTCAAATCGTAAATGTAGTTAAAGACCAGAGAGCTGAAAAGAAAAAAAACACTTTCCAGAAACATAATAATTTATTTATTTCACAAGTATGTATTTCTTAACAATTAGTGATTGGAAAAAGGGCCTCTTTTAAACAAAATAAAGCCTGTGTTAATATGTAGATTGTAACTTGTTATGATGTGCAACAAAGTGTATTCTATAAGTATATATGTACGTATATATTTCGCCCAGTCGCCAGCCTTTCGCCAAGTGTTATAATGACCGGACTGGCAGACCATGGAAGAGATTATTATGTTATTACATTTAGCCTTTACTGTCCCACTGCTGGGCAAAAGCTTACCTCCATTCTTACCGTTTTTCCCGGCTCTGAGCAACTCCTTGCCAGTTAAAATACATCTAAGTCATCCAGCCATTTCCTTCTTGGTCAGCCGCAACCCCGTAGGGCGATTTCAGGGCATCAGTTTTGTGTTTTAAAAGCTCAAAATACAAACAAATCATGACGAAAATATCAAACCGATTAAACTCATAACCCAACAGATCCATTGACAAACAATCTCACGCGTTCAAAATTCTCATGGAGGTATTAATGTCAGCGTATTATCGTTGCGTCGTTTTCCCAAGCTGTGACGTCACTCGTCAGCATCATTTGCCTCACCCCCTCTCTTGTCCCACCCTCACCGGGAAGTCATTACAACCAGTTTGATGGAATGTGCTATCTCCAATGGAGTTCGTATTCATCTATTGTCGATGTTTTTGTTGACGTTATTGTTTCTTGATTTTATAAAGATAGTTGCAATGTGGCTATTTCTTGCTTGTTGCAATTGTTGTTTGATGTTTGGTTTTTGTTATGTTGAATATAGTTTTTAATTTCGCTTGATTGTGATAAAGATAAAAGAATCAACATTTGAAATAGAATTATGTGAAAAAGAGAGGCCCTTGTCTTACAATGGGACAATTTAGCTAGTAATCAGAAATCAGAAACGTATATTTTTCAAATAGACCAATTACAGGCACTTTTGAAATGTCAAAATGTAGGTCAGTCAAAAAAACAAGTGAAGATAAATTGCACGTTCCAAAGCGTAGATCTCTATGGAGAAGAACGTGCAAGAAACTCTATGGACACTCTTTTAAATCATATTATGAGTTACATAAATCTTGGTTACATATTTCTTGTCGCTTCTAATATTATGTGAGCACAATGTATGTAATAGATAAGTAATAATAATTAAAACAAAAACCAATTAAAAAATAGATTTTCAATTAAGCCACTGGCAGCTAAGAGATGACCAGTCTCAACTGAAAGCACCCATAGTTTTAGAAAGTAAGTATTTAGTTTTTCAGTCACTTTGACTAGCTTTGATTTTTTACAGTATTTAGCAACAAATGTCAAAAGTCGGCCTTCTCGGCAAGCTTCGCTGAGGTAGTCAACACTATAATAAAATTCTCAGTTCAATTTTACCGAAATCGCTTCTGTTTCAATGATCCCACATATTGTCCAGCTGTGTAGACACTTGAGATACCAAATTACGCCAATTTTAAATCACAATATTTACTATGAATTAATTCGTGAAGAAAATTAAACAGCCACTGAACTTTACTCGAAACAAAACAAACCAAAAATTCTGGCTCTGGGATTTTTTATTTATTTATTACTATTGATAGAATCGCGTTTGACCACTATTTCACCTGATGGAAAGCGACGATGGGGTCGACGATGGAGCACGCTTGCCAAGAAATAACCTATTCACTCTTGACTTAAATAAATTGATCCGAAACTTGCTCGTATGGTGACGTGGCGCGGATAAAAGGACCAGGTTTTGTTGAACTGGATCTGATTGTGTAGGTGAATACCGTTGAAGCCATTCAACGAGACGTAGTTTTGAATTGACGACATGCTTTGAAATACCTGACGATGATTTTTAAAAAATGATATATAATACTTGACTGCGATCGCCGATCCCTACTGATGGTAAGCATTAATGCAATCGTTAATGGTGAATCGCACTAGTTTATTAATAGCCTATTCACTCTAGCCTTGAAGACATCTAAATTATAATCGGACGGGAAGACCACTGCAGGTAAATTGTTCCAATCCTTCGATGTAGGCGGTATAAACGACGAGGCGAAAACTCTTAGTCCGGATCGTAGAGGTGTTAACAACGTAAGGGTGGACACTCGCCGCAAGTCGAGTTGTCTGATGGTAGAAAGGTGATGGCGGAATCATGTCATTTAATTCGTGCGCACACTTTCCAAATGATCATTGTAAATATTATTTCCTCAAATAAATAATATATCATGTATTTTATTATTAGTAGACTGCTTTAGCATCACCTTCTACTAAGAAACTTGACGGCATCGATTATATTATTCTTACAAAAATGACTCATTTATTATTCTCGAATAACAGCGCAATCCGGTTTGCAATAAAAACCGGATAGTTATCAGAGTCAAAAAATTATGTACTTGAACTTGAAAAAAAATTTTAGTAGGTAAAACAGACATCATAGAAACTGGTCTTAAATGTCAAAGGGTTTAAAAACACAAGTCAATTTTGATGATTTCCTAACTAAAAAAACGTTAAATTTTTCAATTTTTGTTTTCGGGTCATGCAGATTTCCTCACGTTCTTTTCTTTTACTAATATTACTCATATCATTGTTAAAAGTCAAAAGATTAAAGTATCGAAGTCTTACAATAACGATGGAACACATTCAATCACAAATAATGTATTCTAGTCATGCCTATACGATAGAATAGGGATAGAATTTGTGATACCTACCTCTTGATCCGCGTTTCTCACGGCTTGTATCCGCTTCGTAGGTAATCATATTGTCGATGACAAAGCCGTTTGGACAGCGTTGAAACATGTAAAGACTCCCACAGATAACCGCGATGCGACAATATGACCATTACTTTTGTGGTCATTTTACTAATGATAGATCGTTTATCGCATTCTCCCGTCGCGCCTGTCTGACAGAGCCTAATCTAGAACTTCGATGGCAGAGCTGTTTATAAGGCTCTGTGGGTATAATTACGTAAAGGCGAGAGGTGACAATGCGACAATATTTTTTTATAGAATTTGTTCTACAGTGTGCCTAGTGCGATCTTGTTTTACTCTAACGCAATTGACACGTTTATGACCCGCTTCAAGCTCTTAACCAATCAGAGAGCCAAACGCGGTAAACGTTTCGAACGTAATAACAACTCGCACTCAGTGCACTAATCTGTAATAATTATGTAGACAAAAAAACTATAAAAAACGGTATTAAGTCACATCGTTGACGCATTCTTCCATTGCACCTGTCTGCGAGTGCCTTAGCTAGAATGTCGATGACAAAGCGTGTTGGGCGGCTCTGAGAGCTGATGTCATGTGAAGTGGACGAGCCTGTCTGTATCGACGTTGTTTGGTACCTAGTCTATAGCGTTTTCCATACAATAGTAATTGCTGAAGACAGTTTGTTTGTCCTATGTACTTGCAGTATGATTCTATAGCTTCTGCACTTTGGTTGCTTTATCTGTATTTAAATACTTGTAGCCCGCAGGAGAACCAAGGTTAGGGCACATTGTTCGCAAAACAGATGGTCGTGGTGGCGACCACGTACCGGTAGACGCAGCGTTGGAAGGCCTCCCACAATGTGGTCCGATGACATGGTGAGTGTCGCGAGAATCTGATGGATGTGAGACGCACAGGGCCAGTCGTTATGGCGCCACTTCGGGGTGGCCTATGTCCAACTGTAGACGTTTTTTGGGTGAAATGACGATGATGATGAGCCTGCCTTAACTTCGCACGGGTGTTATAAATCATTGAAATTCTCGAATTTTGTGTACTATAATATGTATGTAGATATTATACACCTAAAGCTTACTCACTGTTATATCTAAATGTGGAGGATAAGAAGTACCCAGTCAGTAACTCAATCGGCTTGTTCACTCCTAATTATAATCACTAAGTTAGACTGTTAAGCATTACCCCAGTGCCACGGGCGTTTTAGTTTAACATAAATACTTAACATTAAACAAAGTTTAAGGCAAACAGGCGTTAGTTCCAACACTTGTCTCGTAACTGTAACCGTGTTAGGAACGTCAGGGCGTGTTGCTGACCGCCCATATCTACTTTCTAATGACTTAAATCATATACTTTGCGCTTTAAGGTGTAGTTTACACCGTCATTAAATATCAGTTGTTTTAAAAACAGCCACACAATAGGAACTACTCCAGTATTGAGGGTGCTCACATACACAAGATACCCAGACCAGAAACTAGGATCTGTAGGTCATACAAATTTTTGTTACGAACGAGAGTCGAACCCATAACACTCAGCGGTTATTCGTTGTGCCGTCAGCACAACAACAGTTGCAAACATCTTTGATAAATTCCATGGAATTTATCAAATTGCTTTATAAACGACTTAATAATAAATTAAATATCTACTAATTCATTATAACTGTTAATTGACTTAACTACAGGTAAACAGGAAAAATCTGAATGATATCAAATTACCTTACAATTCTCAATAACATAACAACGCTATTTATAGTTTTATTTGTTCTGTGTCTCGGTGTAATTTATCTATATATGTATGTATTTAGAAATATATAAGTATGTTTATCAGATGTCTAGTACTCATAACACAAGCTCTGCTTAGCTTGGGACGCAGCGATGTTATGTGATAGTTGTGGAATATATTATTATAATTATTATTATATTTATATTATTCAATCACTTAGATACTTAATACAGCATTACGGAGATGATCAATGAGGAAACTGTTTATTTATTTTTTTGAGTTGTTACGGTTACTCCCGCTCTGGGGTGGAGCGACAAGGCTTGTGGGTAGGTGGGTTAGTATTGACCTGTATTGTACATACATACAGTTACAGGTTTACTTTATGTCCCTAAATTGTCTTCTTTTATTAGAATATTATAAATGCGAATGTAAGTTTGTTTCGCTTTCACTTCTTAAAATAAACTCGACAGATCATCATGAAATTCTATTAGTATAATTAGTGTCTGGGGTACAGAAACGTATATTGAGTAACTTAGAAATCTACAACATGAATATTTTTTTTAAAGTTTCTGTTGAAAACTAGCGTAAGGCATTCATGCTGAACTGAACCTATTTTGACACAGCCGTATCCCTTATGGCAGCGTCACTGTCTTCATTTCGTATTTAATTGCAAAAAAAAATCTTTTTTGTTTTTTTTATTCGTTTTTAGGGTTCCGTACTTCAAAAGGAAAAAGCGGAACCCTTATAGGATCACTTTGTTGTCCGTCTGTCTATCTGTCTGTGAAGACCCTTTATCTCGGGAACGCGTAGAGGTATCGAGTTGAAATTAAAACCATATATGATATACTCAGGTCTGCGGTATCTTGAAGCTGTGAAAAAAACAAATTTCAAAGTTAACGAAAAAAAAAGATACATATATTTCGACATTCTCAAGGAAATCGGGAAATTCGGGAATTGAACTGTTTTCATAGGTTAGCTTGTACGGAACACTCAGCGCGCGAGTCCAACTCGAACTAGCCCGGTTTTTTTCCTGAATACTTGTAGTGTGTCTTTGTGTTTGTATTTGTGCTTAAATAAGTTAAATATTTTCTTTTTTTTTCTTTCCTATTCATCCGTGATACAGTAATGTTTGATATTTCTAAACCTTATCACAACATTAAAAAGCTTGGAAAGTTATCCTAACAAAAGGACCACGATCACTCCCGAAAGCGGTCCTTGAATGCCCTTGAAGGTAATCAATCCGTTCCGGCCTTCGGTCCTGTGGGCTGCCTCGACAGGAATGCGGTCCTCGACCAGTTTCTCATAATTACCTACGTCCGACTACCGCAGTACCGCCTGACTATTGGCCATTGTGGCCGTTAGGCCACGTTTATAATCATTGCATTTTAATTATAGGTACTATGATTTGGTTTAGTGACTTGATGATATTTTTATTATTACCTGGTAAACTAGAAAACAATGGATGGACCGTATTATCCATACGTCTATACTAATACTAGCTCGTTGTTCTGTCATATAAATTATCATTGATAAAAATGGGGTCTGGGGTTAGGAAAGTATAAAATAGCCTACGACCTATCCTCAACCTACCTGTGAAATAAAAACCAAAAACGAATCATAAAAATCGGTCAAGCCATTTCGGAGGAGTTCTATAACAAACACTGACACGAGATTTTGTATATTTTAGATTATAAAAGGAAAGGTTTGTTTTTAGGGTTCCGTTCCTCAAAAGGAAAAAACCGGAACCCTTATAGGATCACTTTGTTGTCCGTCCGTCTGTCTGTCATGACCCTTGATCTCGGAAATGCGTGGAGGTATTGAGTTAAAATTTAAACCACATACTTACTCAAATTTGCGGTCTCTTGAAGCTGAGAAAAATATATAAATATCTAAGTTAACGAAAAAAAAAGATACGGTCGTTAATGTCGCAAAAAACGTATATTTCGACACTCCCAAGGAAATCAATTCATAGGGATTCGCACTTGCCCAGTTTTTTTTAGTAATGAATAAACTCAAAAACTACTATATACTTATGAAATGTGTACTAAATGAAATTAAAAACTCTATCTATATTTTAATACAATTTGGGTGAAAGTGCAAGAATGCAAAAAAATGCGTTCAACAGTAAAGTATACGATATTGACGGAATTTTACGATATTTACGAATTTTACGGCCATACAGCCAATAGCAGCCTTATTTAACGGAACAACAGTATCGAACTTGAAGACATATAAAAAATGTCGACCACCCACTATTTTCGAACAAGCCTTTAGAAATGGTTTTTTTTCAATAAATCGATCATATTGAGGTGCTTTCCTAATTATACGTAGAACTTGTAACTACAATAACAACAATAAATACAACAGAAAGGGATTTAGTCACTGACAATAATGAACCTGATTACCAATTAACTTTGAAAACGAAAAAGGCTTTGATAAGCATCGTACTATGGGGATCGGAAGATAAGACACACAAGCCTACTATTTTGTAATAATTACATCAAGTCATATCTGCTTGACCGACAGCCGTTTTAAACCCACCAGACATTTTTTCTAAAGCAGAAACAGGTAGTGATTATTTCTTTTGTTTATCATGTACCAGTTCTAGACCATCTAGACCCCTCTAAAGATTACTGATGAAAGAAGATCTCAAGTATTGCAAAAATTGGAACTAACATTGTTTTAGGTACCGGTTTAGATACCTCAACAAACAATAATGTTAATTCAATTCTAGTTTCTAGAATGATCTTTGTAAATCTGTAGTCGTCTAGCCAGTTATGGCTTCCAAAAGACAGACCAAATGATGACAATTAAGTTAACCGTATCTTTTCTTCTTTTCCAGAACTACGCTGCGGAGAACTCGGCGGGCAACTCACAGTCGATTTTGGACAGCCTCAACAACAAATACTTCTACTACACGAGGACGCGGGGTCTGTTCCGCATATGTTATCCCAAGGAAAGACCGCCTTCAGGTAAGCTACTTTAAGTTGTGCTTGAAGATTTTTATGAATCTGGATGTACGGTGTCTAGGGCTGAAATTGAGCAACGTTACTGACCGCGTGCTTTGTTTGGCTAAAATATGATCTTGTCTCTGTCTTATAATTGTAGTTTGAGAATGGCATGAAAGTGACAGGTGTGCTAAGTAGTGTGTATTTAGCTGAGGCAGTGTCCTTCTTTGGAATCAACACTTTTAATGAATATCAGCCTGTTCTTTTAAACGTTTCTTGAATGGCCTAATAAAGTGACTGGGCTGAAATTGAGCAACGTTACTGACCGCGTGCTTTGTTTGGCTAAAATATGATCTTGTCTCTGTCTTATAATTGTAGTTTGAGAATGGCATGAAAGTGACAGGTGTGCTAAGTAGTGTGTATTTAGCTGAGGCAGTGTCCTTCTTTGGAATCAACACTTTTAATGAATATCAGCCTGTTCTTTTAAACGTTTCTTGAATGGCCTAATAAAGTGACTGCGTTTGGTCCTCCTACTTGTTCTAATTTACTGGCATTAAAAATCACGACGCTGAAATCCGTCTATCAACATGTTTACGTCTACAATTCTCAATTAAAAAACAGCTGCCTACGTTTATATTGATGGCCTCGCGCTTACCCATCATTTTCACCTGTTGGTAAGCGATGATGTGGTAGATGATGAAGCACGCTTGCCTTGAAGTTTTGTGTTTTACGGGCCCATCGCTAGATCCTTTTGTTACTACTACTTTTTATCTTACTGCGCAACAGCTTTTTTTATATCTTAGAGTATATTGTATGACAATCGTGTATGATTATTAATCACTTTGAAATGTTTTGTTTCGTTGATCAAGGCCATCACTATATTAGTGCATTTGTAGGTAATTCAAATATGTTCGGAGACTGCATATTTGTCGCCGCAAACATGTTGATCATGTGCCCATTTAGTTCCATTAACTAATTCGCAAACCAAATCCGTAAATTAATTGGGTTAGTCATAGTAATATCTTTAATATTGATACAAGGTTCGAAATACTGTTTGTATATTGATTTGACTTAGATTGGTAGTTACTACAAGGCAAAACAAAGGTATTGCTTAATTTTTATTGGAATTTATTGAAATTAAATGAGCTGATAGTTTTGGCCACGCAAGCTGTCCATTTATTTGGTTTATGTTAATGATGCTTTATGTATTTTATTACTAGCTTTTACCCGCAACTTTGCTTTCATTATGGAATCAATACCGGTTGTTGGACAATTTAGTATTAACGTTTTATACATATAATGGGAGTATGATTCGAAAGACGCATGGCGTCATTTAGCGTCATAAAACAATTTATGACCTCTAAAAGTTTTGTTCTTTCGATGGAAAGAACAGTACTTTTTCTGTAAGTATTTCAAATTTCATGATTATCCGTTCAGTGGTTTAAGCGTGAAAATGTAACAAACAAACTAGCTTTTGGCATATAATGTTCTTTTAGATTTGTAATTTATTCAAAAAGCTGGCTTTGGTCCTTCGAATCTATAGTTACCTATTTTACAATTTACTGTTCACATTACCCTGACTGAAGTGTTAACAAGCTTTCTTATTCGTATTAGTGTATTTTTTTGTCTTCCATTATATCCTACATTGCAAACAGTTCTATTATCAAGAAAATCCTTAGAATTGCTAGCATCTGACGTGCACCTAACGGATGTTCAACTCCAACTGAATTCACGTAGAAAGACAATCTAAATAGATGATCAAAACTAATTAAAAACTACATATGTAGCTGCCTTATCGTGTTGTTCGATGTTATCGTTCTCACACACGCTGTACTAAATAACTTACCACCTACTCATAAGTATTGATGATCAAAAGTATCCGAGAAATTCGCTCAAACGGTTTACTTCATGTTTTATCTAATTGTTCATACTTTATAACTATGATTATCTATTGGCGCGTTAATAAACATACTGACCACATAACCAAAGGATTATAAATTCTATTTATAAAAGAGTAGGGTGTACAATTGCATGTGTTGCAGAGTGATCAGGGCACGTAATTTATCTGGTACTGTCAATGGAATTAAGATTTTATCGGTGAGCATGTAAGGTATATATTTGAGTGGGATGTGGACTGGTCAGTGGTACGCGTACGGTAAAGATGGCCGTAGTCATCTAACTGTGAGTGAAGAACAATAATCGTTATGCTCTGAGCAAGAACTAAAACATCTGGGTTACTTACTGTTCAAGCTGCATCGTTACTACCTCGTGAATATCTGTAGACTCTATAATTGTCTACGGATATTTAGAACGTTAGTGGTAATTGGATAAAGATTCGTTTTTTACGTAGAAGTGAAAATGATTCGTGAACAAATTATTTCT
Organism: Mythimna pallens; assembly: GCA_961205895.1. NCBI lineage: Eukaryota > Metazoa > Arthropoda > Insecta > Lepidoptera > Noctuidae > Mythimna > Mythimna pallens. Next base: position 7,163,381 of record OY540831.1, on the reverse strand, counting down.
TGATTAGCATGCATGTGTTTGCCTAGTACAGTGTCCCAAAATTAACACAAGATTTGAATCGAATAGAAATCAGTTTTTTTTTGGGGGTTGCCAACACTTTACTCCAGAAAAAGCGACAAATTCAAATCTTGCGTTAATTTTGAGACACCTTTAGTTTATGATTCAATAAAAAAAATCACAATCTGAAGACTAAAAATTATATTTTCTATTTAATTCAAACTTGCGTTAATTTTGGGACAGCCGTTACACTCAAATGAATTTGCGCTACCTAGATTTCTTATTCATTCATAACTGACGTAGGTATTCTTTAAAGTAACTTTGCTATTGAATTCTCGGATGATTTGTTAAAATCTTCACCTATACTTTATATTTTTCTCTGAAGTCCCATCTTAATAAAATCCTCCGTATATCAATGCCGAATTTTGCAATGTACACCACGACATATCGGGCAGCCTACAATGTCACTCCTTGAACCATTATATTCAAGATCTTCGCATCCGTCACTTCCGTTGACCCAGCCCCGTTCGAAAGCGGCGACCTTAATTAATTTTCATATATTCAACACATATAGTCTTCCATATATAAGCAGAACTTTATAAAGACGTGGTTACCATTATAGCTCCTATTTATATAGACATAAGGTCTAGGTCAAACGTGTACGTATATTATAGCATATTGATTGGCTGTAATTCGTGTTCCTTTGCCTAATTGTTTGATAACTTTCGACTGATGAAAACTGGCTGGTTGTGATCGAAATTCAAAATTGGAATAGTGATGCCATTTTGTTTGCAGTCTTTATTTGTTGATGAATGAATTGGAATGGAATTTGTCTATCTTTGAGAATGTTGTGTTGACTATTGTGAGTTTAGAGTTTTTGTTGTGATTCTTAGACAATGTGCACACTAGAAACAAACAGTTTTGTCTATGTCGCAATAGGTTGCTCATTATATACTTAGTAGGTACATTTTGATAACGTAGTAAAAGTCAATCAAAAATGTTGAGGCTTGTTCGTTGTGAAGTAGCACGTGTGTGTGTGCCATCTTTGTTTTTTCTAGAGAGTATTCTTTTTTAAATTTGATTTTTTATGTATAGTTTAATTTATTTACACTTTATGTACAGTGATATATCATCATATTTACTAATCTCAAGAATTCTATCACGTTCGTGAGCAATTCTATCTATAAAATTTGATATTGCATTTTTAAGTAATATGTTATATGTCTAGTACGTGACTGGAGATGTGCACGTATGCTTTTTATTATTGATAGGCTCGCATTTGACCACTATCTCACCCGATGATAAGCGATGATGTGGCCGACGAAGGAGGATGCTTGCCTAGCAATAACTTTGACTTACTTTAGACCGATCAAAAATCAGACTCCGGTAGGGAATTTTACTCTTTAGTCGTAGGTACGCGCAATCAATGTGCTTCCAAATCTTTTTGTACGACCGTAAAGATGACCAACATGTATCGGTGGTGCATCACCGTACGTCTAGTGGTCCGATGATGAAACGAGCTTGATGGAATTAAGTTATAGAATTCCGACATACGCTCCCCAAAATGTAACCGATAAATCAACAGGCTAGTAGGTAACTCGGCGTCGATGGTCAAGACTTTGAAGCTTCGACTCGACAAGTACATCATGAACAATGATCCTCTTGACTTGCTTCTCAATTGACTCAAGCGCATCAAGCTCATATCTGGCAGATTCGTCCCAAAGATGAGAGCAACACTCTATACACGAACTAACTTATGCTTGCGAAGTTTTGAGAAATTGTTCCGGTGTGAATCACTGTCTCACCTTTGCTAGGAATCCCAGTTTTTTGGCAGCCAGTTGAGCCTTTGCCTCGACCAACGACCATACAGCCTTGGCATATGACACAAAATTAAGAGTAGATGTTGCCAAGAAGGTAAAGATAATCCGATTTCGGCACGGTTATCTGCAAGTCGAAAAGTCAGAGGGTAATTTGGCTCCTTTTAGCGCAAAAAGATAGCTTTGATTTTAGCAGAGTTCAAACTGGCCAAATTGGTATCGCCTCATTCAGAGACTGCCTTCAAGGACTAGTTCAAGCGCGTATCCATACTTCTTGGAGAGACCGGATCTGTGACCCACTAGCTTGTGCGCTAGACACGTACGAGTACATCTCCAAGGTTTAGCTTCATAGATACATCACGTTTGCAGTCTGACACTAGCATGATAATTGAGATGCAATCTCACGCATGCATGTTAGATAAGGCAGACTTGCTGCTAGTATTCCTCAACGTGTCACTTTTAAGACTCCGTTATGTCTTAAGCTGTTACTGTCACTTTAAGATGATTTGTTTCAGATGGATTAAGAACGTTTTTTTTAGTTTCGCACTTTTTGTGGGTGCGGATAAAAAAAGATTGCACGTAGCGGAGATGAGAATGTTAAGATGAAGTGTAACGAGAATGGATAAAGTGAGAAATGAGTATATTAGGGGAAGTTTGAAAGTGGCGCCAGTGTCTGAAAAGTTGAAAGGGAATCGTTTGTCATGGTATAGTCATGTGAAGAGGAGGGATGAAACGCATGTCACTAAAAGAGTTATGAGTTTACATGTGGATGGATGGAGAGGGAGAGGGAGACCAAAGAAAAGATGGATGGATTGTGTGAAGAGTGATATGAAAGAAAAGGAAGTTAGTGATAGCATGACGAGTGAGAGGGCAGAATGGAAGAAAAAAACGTGTTGCGCCGACCCCAAATAACACGGGACAAGGGCAGGTAGATGATGATGATGACTTTTTGTGCGTTTAGCTAGTGTCATGTTTGGAAAGTATTTAGTTTTCGATGCAGAATACAGCCACTTCGTTTGCCATTAGAATGTGAATGTAACACATTCTAATGTTTTTGTAATATGTGATAGCTAATGTATCGAGTCAGCCTTCTCGGTAAGCTTCGCTGAATAAGTTGATACTACAATATAATATAATACACCAGTCCATTTGTGTACAACTTGAGATACAAAACTACACCAATTTTACATCACAATAATTTTTTTTTTGTTCTGTATAAACCAGTGCTTGACTGCGATCCTACCTGATGGTAAGCAGTGATGCAATCATTGATGGTGAGGCGCACTAGTTTATTAAGAGAACCTATTCACTCTAGCTAAGAATCAATTTACGAATAATTAAAACAGCCACTGAACTTCATTCGAAAAAATCCTGGCAACATCTTATCAAGAACGTTTTAAAATAACGAACTTTATTTACAATTTATTGTATAGACTAACTGACCCGGAGAACTTAGTACCGCCTAACAGTCAATGAATGTATGTATCTTTCGATATAGTCAACCGATTGCGATGAAACAAAGCCTATATAATATGTCAAGTTACACCCAGTTTTGAGGGATAAAAGTTTTCTACATTGATTTCGTACATTTTACGTGATGCGCGCACAACTAAAAACTTCCACAGATTTATTAAATGAATAGATATTTACTGGCTAGATTTATTTGTATGGTTTTATATAAACGTTTATTTAATTTATTTAACATTTAATGTTCCTTCTTAAAATACGGAACAGATATACATACATGTTCTAGTTCTTTACATATTATATATTTTATTTCTTTATGTACACACAAATCACTTAAAAGATCAAAGAACAAAAATACAGATAGGAGAGCACAAAGATGCTGCTTATTTTAAAAGATATTCTTCCAGCAGACCTGTGTGACAGGAGAGTTGAATGAGTTATGTAGTGTGTATAAAAAGTTACAACATTTTTTTTTTTAATTATTAGTTAATGCAAACTATGATATTTATCTTATTATATCGTCTCCATTCACAGTTTTTTTTTAATTGATATAAACCACTGCTTGACTGCGATCCCACCTGCAGTGATGCAATCATTGATGGTGGCGCGCACTAGTTTATCAAGAGCCTATTCACTCTAGCCTTGAAGACACCTAAATTATACAAAACAAAAAAAAAACCACACTGAATTTGAAATATTCACACCTAGTAGGTACAGACAGGATGTAATTTATTACTCTTTATAAAAATTTGAAGCAAAATGTGACGTTATATTCAACCTGCAACCTGCCAAAAAATGCTTCAGAGCATCAACATGGATTTCATAGTGGATTGTTCGGAAGAGTTACCTACCACGCCCTGGAGCGCAAAAAGCAAAGCTGGTTTCAGTTAATAAAGGTCTGACATTCCCTCTCATTCTACTAAGAGAGGGAGAAGCTATTAGATATTTCCCACAAAAAAAAAAAATGGATAAAGCAGAAACTAAATACTTGTGAATGTCGAAATCGTCAATACTGTATCCAATAAGACAATAGGTGCGGAACCCGCCTACAAGCCTCGGCCTCGGCCTTGACTTCAAACCACGCTGTTTGTTATTAGTTATTTGTTATAAAACAATGGGTGGAGGAAGTGGGAATACCTGTGAGTTCTGTAGATAGCATCTACTTACGCCTATGAAGTCAGGGGTCTTTTCTGCAGGCACCGGAAATTAATCATAATCATCATCATCATCATTCCAGTCGAAAGATGTCCACTGTTGGATATAGGACTCCTCCAAATGTCAGCATAATGATCGGTCCTGTGCGTCTCGCATCCATTGGATTCGTGTCACCAGGCCATCGGCTCACCTTCCAACGCTCCGTTTTTCGGTACGTGGTAGCCACTCAGAACCTTTCGTCCCCATCGACCATCTGTTCTGCGAGCAATGTGCCCTGCCCACTGCCACTTAAGTCTGGTGACTCTTCGGGCTACTGGTAATAAATAGGATACAAATAATTGTGCCATCTTCAAGAAGAAAACTTTGAAAGAAGATTTGCATCCACACTAAACGTGAGGTTCAGTTGATAACCAGCGTCAGAGAAATTGTCTTGTTTGGCGTTTTGGCGAACTGGACCAATTTGGAGCAGCTGTTAAGACACAATGTTTTTATTATTGATAGGGCTCGCGCTTAATCAGTATGTCACTTGATGGTTAGCGATGATGTGGTTGACGATTAAGTACGCTTGCCTAGAGAAGGAACCAAGCAATACTCCTGTATCGTCAAAATGATCGTACAGGAATAGATATTATTTATTAAGAAAATCAATGCATTTGTTTTTGAACAACGTATAAATGCAACAGGTTCTTCACAATAATCTAGATGCCCAGAGGTCTGTTCATACATTTTATGCGCTCTTTTCGTTTTTAATAATCTTATTAATCGTTATGGGATTGTGTATTCGTATGTGCTCTGACTTCTTATTGCTCATCCAAGCAGATGAGATAGCATGCATTTTAACATTGCCCTTCAACGAGAGTATCCCTGAGAGCCCTGCACTGATGGCAAAGATCCGCACCCAAGTTGAGCGCAGCAAAGACAATCTCCACAGATTGGAGTTCTCGGACGGTTCCGATCTTCAGTGTTTGTGCGGCGTCTCTTCGCCGACCATGTCCCACCTTCGATTCTGCATCGCGTGCCCTGTTACCTGTTCACGTAGGGACCTAATGACAGCATCAGCGGACGACACTGCAGTGGCCAAATACTGGGCCAGGCAAGGAATTTAACTAGTTTTGCCATCGATACGCTAAGAAGAAGATGGCAAAAAAGTATGTTTGGGCTTACTTACTGTGGTCTGAAAAAGGCGTTCTGCTCCTCTGGTGATGTATTTAGGTATCCAACCTATTTGTACTCTTACATACGGTACATATTTTTGCTAAGTACTCTTGGTCAGTTTGCAGCAACAATTGGCTATTTTAAAATTATTTACACAACAACATTGTGTATAGGAACGTGCAATTATCAACCTTGGTGGTTAACCTTTAACGGTTATGTTCATTTTCGATTAATCTCTGGTTTACTTCACGCTGCTGGTATAATTTGCCTGCAGTTTTTTTCTTGCTTGACTGCGATCCCAACTGATGGTAAGTATAGTGCCGCAATCGTTGAAAGTAAAGCGCACTAGTTTATTAAGAGCCACCTAAATTATAATCGGACGGGAAGAACGCAGCTGGTAAATTCTTCCAGTCCAGTTCGATGTACGCGGTATAAACGACGAGGCGAAACGCTTAGTCCGGACCGGAGGAGGTTTATTTGATAAGCATTACTACAATGTGTAATTTGTAAAAGTATTTGCGGTCTTTAGGGCCTTGTGTGGCTTTGTTTAATTTTACTATACTATTAGAAAATTATATTCTACCAAAAACTAGTGCTGCTAAGCCTCTCAGTGCTAACGACATCTAGGGCATCATAAATTAAACCAGTTTAAACAACTTTTCAGTAGCTGTTGTTAAATTAACTTAATTACCATAAACAAAAAGTAACAGCCACCTACCGATAACAATCCATCTATGTATCACTAAACATAGTTGCCAAACACGTTATTGTCTAGGGTCGGGTTCCGCGACAATAGTCTGTTGAGCAACGACCTGAATACGCACATTAGCTGCTACACAGCAACACGGCTCGGTTAATAGGTGGCAGTCATGCGAGTAAATAATTTGGTAACCACGCAATGAGACGTGTGAAAAAAATTGATTGCTGGTAAAGCTTTTTGAGTTTGGAGGTGATAAAGATCGGGGACAGCTATGAAGTCTGTAGTTCCTTGTTCTTCGTAAGCTTGTACCTATGTGAGCAGTGCGGATCAAATATATACAGATAGTAAACCGCCTCCCTGGGTTTTATTATTCTGGCAACCCACTACAAAATGGTAAAGAAAATCATTGTGAGGAAACCGGCATGTCCTAGAACTAAAAATTCGAAGACATGTGACATACATCAACCCATACCGAAACTTCGTTCTCCAAAATAGGAGGCCCGAGTACCAGTAATGAGAACATTAGAAGGCAGAAGGTATGCTAGCCAAATTCGTACTGTTCCACGCGCGCCTCAAGGAGATGTCAGCAACTCTAGGGGCCCAGCAGGGTCGAAGCCTACTGGGGCCACGGGTAGTGTGAAAACGAAACCCGGAGCCCTGAGACGAAGGCAACGAAGGAACAGGAGTGGCTTTTTAGTCAGTAAAAGTCTGACACTATCTCTCGCTCCGCCCAAGAGCGGGATTTGTCATTAGATGATTTTCCCACCTAAAAAAAAACGTCTTTGCAAGCCCTATAGCTCAAAACGCGTATTGAAGTTTAAAAACTCAAAAAAACGAGGCGGTATCTCTGAAAGGTGTAGGTGTTCCTCTTGAATTGGTAAGAACTTTTGAAAAGTGGTCAATTCCAAATTTAATTAAATAAATTTTAATTTGAACAAGCGTACAGCTAAAGTTTAGAATTCCATGCAGTACTCGGTGTTTCTTGATACGTTATTACCCTCCTACAACCTGGAGATCTTTAAGTCAAGAGTGAATAGGCCGATCGGATCCATTAGATGAGATAGGGGCGCAAACCTATCACCAATAAAAAAAAAACATTTTGCAAAAGTTCTTAATTAATTTTTAATTTGTATGACCTCTACAGTGGAACTAAAAACCAAAATTATAATCAAGCACGGTAACAAATCAGCTCGTGTATACTCTTTAAACATTACATGTAAACACGCTGTTACATTAGCTTTAATAGCATGCACCTTATGTTATTATCAGAAACTACGAAAACCATTACAATAATAACTAAGGTTATCATCATTGAAAATGGCCTTATGAAGACCTTGATTTGCACTTTGAACAAAATATTCGTGTGTAGAATATAATTGAGAAAAGGGCATTAAAATACAAACTGCGTGGGACAAAATATTAGTATCAATTTTATTTATGTATACACGAACATTTAAAAATTAAAAGAACAAATATAGTAAAAGAGCACAATGGTAATGCTTATTTCAAATGAAATTTCTTCACGCAGACCTGCGACAGGAGAATTGGATGAGACATTTAGAAACAGTGTATACTTGAATAAGTTAGAAAATTATAAAAATACTATGTTATCTAATTTAAATCATATCAATAACAGTAAAAAAAAACACATAAAACGATCCCATACATCAATTAAATAATAAAAATATATATCTATAAAAACTTCACGAGATGGTAGAATGGTAATGTTCTTTGACTAGCTTGACTAGCTTGACTAGCTTTAGTTAGCTAGCACTATTATATATGTGCATACGACAGAATGAATATAGGTTATTCACTAGCTTCGGCCATCGGTTTTCACTGTGGACAATTGGATATGCACAAAACGTTTAGGAAACACATTTATTGTGCGTACAGCCAAGGAGTGGAATTCCTTACCGGAGTTTGTGTCTTCTACGCAAGCTTGCTCCATCGTCGACCACATTATCGCTAATTGTCGGGCTCACGCTTGACCACTATCTCTAATGGTAATAATCATAAAGTCAGCTTTTAGGCCGGACAATTTCTGCCGGGAATAATATATGTATAGCTGTTATCCGCGACTTTGTTCGCTTGGAGTTTAAAAAAAATCAAAAATATGAGAACAAACAATTTAACCCAAAAAAGGAGAGCTTTTTTGGGTTAAATTGTTTGTTCTCATATCATAACATAATGCATTTAAACAATCTGTCAGTAAAAGTCCCGTGAAAATCTTTATCCATTTCGGAGATGACAGAAAATTGAGAACCCGATTGCAATGCCGTTTACCAGGTTCAATTATATTTTCAAACCATTCAGGAACCCACTCAAATGTTCATACAAAATTTCAAACAAATCGGTAAAACCGTTTAGGATGAGTAACACGTACAGAAGAATTATAACATAAAGATATAAATAGGTTAAAATATTTGAAGCACCTTTCAAGAAAATTATTAGTTTATTACTTACATTATTTTATTATAGATTGTAGTATCGTTAAATTAAGTGGCTTATACACTTAATTTAACAATACTACAATCTATTTCAAATATCTGTTATTTATTTATTGTGCACACCTACCTGTCACAGTGTTGTCTTTTTTAACCCAATGGTTGACTGGTAGAGAATGCCTTGTGGCATTAAGCCCGCCTATGTACCACCACTGTACATGAAGTTTAAATAAAGTTATAGGATAAATAATAAGTGTCTAAACTTACAACAAACTGTGCTTACTAAACTTGATGACTATCTAGTGATAAGAAACGATCTGGACAGTTTCTATCTCTTCCATCATTGCAGTATCAATCAATTTTAATCACTGGATTCTAGATATAGGCCAATTGATAACCGTTTACGACTAGACCGCGTGTCACGCCAAAACTTGTTTTAATTGAGATTGATGGTCATTACAAGTGCAGAAAGCGGCGCCGGCGATCACCATACATCATCTATAGATTGACTCACCAATTTCTCACTAGGTTACTCTTCGACAAGATTTCCTCTACAATTCTCGCGCAATTATTACTCGATTGGATTTCTTAGTAAAATGAATATACGTTTTACATCAGAATTGATCGTCGCAGGTGAAATCTCTCGTGCCACTAAGTAACCGGTCCTGCGCGGCTTGTCTGACGGGGAGATGGGCTTGCGCAGTTGTGTTCTTTTTCTCTAAGGTGGCCGGGAAGGTCGCGAGGGGACCGAACTGTTCGGACAAAAACCCGAACGTAGCCGAACTGAGGATGTTTATCTCACGAACTGGGTGAAGATGTATTTGGGTTATGTCGGGACCAGTTTCTGTCTGTCAACCACAAATTTTTTTGCTTGACAGATTGTGCGATAAATGGAAGGTGGTTTGTACTGTTTTCGGGTTTCTGGTTATTTTGTCCTTGTTTAGGGGAAGTTTCACTTATTTTTACGAAAACTTGTTTATGCTGATGTTTTTATGAACGTATGACTCACCTAACTTAATATGATGTTTTCATCTGCAAACTCTTCTAAATCTCCAAATACCGACAAAACATCAATTTTATCTTTGTAATAATTATATCTATCATATCTCGATACTAGTTTAGTAATTACAGAAATATTCAAACAATTCGTTATGACAGATAGAATCGGCGTCTGGCTGTGCGCAGACGCAGGCAACACAAAGAACGTTTCGCAATGGGACGGAATGCTGCCCAGTTTGTTGTCCTAGCCTTGTTCTCCCTTAAGACATGACCTAAGTCACACCTGCTTAGACCATATAACCGTAAAACTAACAAGTTTGACAACTGTAATTTTAAGGACGATCATTATAAGATGATTATTGAAGTTTCATTAGGCTGTAAACCTTAATATACGACTTAACAGCGTCTTAATGAGTAATAGTGATTAACTGATTAGGTTAGACTATAGAGTAAAGCCTAGTTATGAGTCACCCATTTTGAGGGAATTACAGAGATAAGAGATATGCCTGATGAATTGACAAACGTTCTTTGTTTAATAAATTGCTATATATAGTTTGAAGAACAAAGCATGACTTTGTCGTCAGTAAATAACTGTCTAGTGAAATAGTAGAAAAACTCGCTGAGTGTCGCGGGAATCCGGTGGATATGAGACACACAAGGGCCTTACCATGATGTGTTTAAATGTCAAGCGCTATACACCACTAGTTATTTTTTAAAAAAGGTAAAAAAAAACTACATCCTAAAATTGTCCACAAAAATTTGTCATAATTGGTAAATTCATATTAGAATCAGTCATTCATAACAATTGCTACTAGAATATACTACGCGCAGTGTTTTTCCATTTTGATCGTCATTTATTCATTCATAATCAATATAGCCTTGTACAATATTTCCATAAATTCAGTGACATTTTGGGATATAAACAATCGCTAATAACTTTGCTGTTTATGAATATTATTTATTGAGACTTTACTTAAATAATAACAAGACCTTTTCTAAGAAGCCCTATAAGTATTTGTACTAATTAAAATTTAGTGGTGTATAGCTAATACTACATATAACTAACCTACCTATTGCACCCTTTTAATGGTTCAGTTTAGGTCGTCATATGTATTGCGTTAGGTAGGGCCTCAGGACCGGTAGTTGTGGCCATGTTCGGATGCCTATGTCCAACAGTGGACGTCTTTCGGCTGAAATATTTTTTAATATATTCGAAGTTAAGAATTGTGTTGGTAATATAGACAGGTCATAGCATAATGTTTAAAAAATATATAATAATAATATAATATTCCACAACTATCACACAACGGCGTCTAGTCCCAAGCTTAGCAGAACTTGTGTTATGAGTACTAGACAACTGATAAACATACTTATATTTTTTAAACATATACATATTATAGATAAATTACACCCAGACACAGAACAAAAGATCGTGCTCATCACACTAACATTTATCCTGGGTGAGAATCGAACCCACGTACTCCGGCATAGCAGTCAGGATCACTAACCACTAGACCACCAGGCCAGTCAAAAATGCGTTTGTGTTAGGTAGGTATAGAAATGTTAAGTGAAAGTTTAACATTCAAATCTATGGGAGATGTAAATGTAAACATTAGCTTAAACAAAACAAATGTTAGTAAATACACTCCAAAAGTTAATTGTGTGCCTCTATTTGTCGAAGAGGTCAACGACTGATAACAGATGTCCTATTTAAATTTGGACAGGGAAATGTGTCATGATAAGCGTTTCGTGTAATAGAGTCGTTTTTATTATATGTTTAATGGCATATGTTATATAAGGCGCAGTTATCGTTGGCTGCATAAACATAACTAATTTAATTTCAGTTATTGCCATTGTCATTGGAAGATTTTTAAGTGTTTAATTTCTACTTTAGAGGCCAAATTCAAAACCATACATGGTCATTTATTAAACGTCATAAGCTAGTAAGTATACAGTAGGTAACTAGTAGACTTAGGCGGAAAAATTCGTAAGAGTTACCAGTTACCGCGGCCCTGGACGCCAACGGCAACTGAAGGAACACAGGTCGGTCTTAGATTTTAGAGAATAAACTCAATTGTGCACCAAAATAGCTTCAAAACCTTTTTACACAATCTTAAACCTGAGGGTACAGTGGCGGTTGTTTCGCTGACAGCGATATATACAAGGCAACCTGACATAATATAATAATAATAATATATATATTCACACATCTATCACACAACGCCGTCTAGGCCCAAGCTAAGCAGAGCTTGTGTTATGAGTACTAGACAACTGATAAACATACTTAAATATTTCTAAATACATACATAATATAGATAAATTACACCCAGACACAGAACAAATGATTGTGCTCATCACACAAACATTTGTCCTGGGTCGGAATCGAACCCACGTCCTCAGACATAGCAGTCAGGGCCACTCACCACTAGACCAACAGGACAGTCCTGGACCTTCAATTTAAAAAAAAAAATCATAGAAGTACATGGATAGGTGTGCGTAGAATAAGTTGCATAATTTAACTCCGCCGAGCTCGTTCCATCATCAGACCACCAGACGTACGGCGACGGCGATGTGCCAATGGTACATGGTGGACATCCCATCCATACGCACAAAACGTTTAGAAAACACATTCATTGTACGTACAGCTAAGGAGTGGAATTTTCTTGCTAAGTCAAGAGTGAATAGGTTACTTCTAGGCAAGCGTGCTCCATCGTCGGCCACATCATCGCTTACCATCAGGTGAGATAGGGGTCAAACGCGAGCCTTTATAAAATAAAAAAGGAATTCTGTGTGGTCTTTAAGTCGAGAGTGAATAGGTTACTTCTAAGCAAGCGAGCTCTATCGTTGACCACATCGTCGGACGTTACGTGGTGATATCGTCATTACATCGTACATCGAAGAAGACTGGAACAATTTGCCTATTGCGGTCTTCCAGTCCGATTATAATTTGGGTGTCTTCAAGGCTAGAGTGAATAGGTTTCTCATAAACTAGTACGCCTCACCATCAACGATTGCACCACTGCTTACCATCAGGTGGGATCGCAGTCAAGCACTAGTTTATATTATTAAAAAAAAGTAGTGATCAATCGCGAGTCTATCAATAATAATAATAATAAAAAAGTATATAAATAGATTAAGCATTAGTTTAGTCACACTACGTTTATCGAGTGTTAGATCTGAAATAGCTATTAAAAGCTAAATTATCTAGTATTATGTTACTTTCGTTTTCAATCTGTTATGTGATTAGTTTTGTTAATTCTGACATTCATTATGTCGTAAAATGTATAGATGGAAAGCTTTCGTCTTAGAAAGTATGCAAGTAATGTATTCTATTAAATAATTTCTGCCTGTAAAATTACGTAAGTTCTTACTTGTAAAAAATTTTAATTCAGCTTTGCTACGGAAGCATTAAAGGTTAACCACCTTTTTTATTTATTTATTTATTCTTTATACACACAATAGTATAGATAGCGGCACGAATTTTGAGCGCTCGGCGAAAGAGCGGGGATCGTTTTGCGCATCGTACAATATCGGCGAGCCCATCACTGTACAAAGATTTCACTCCCCGCCCCCGCATCTCTCTTCATACCACTAAAGAGACCCGATATTTTACTTCTGCGTGCTTCTGCGCAAGTAGAACTGTAGAAGTCAGCGCTCAAGATCCGCGCCGGTATGTATACAGAGGCGATCTTAATTAAAAAAAAAATTCTTTACTAATATCATAAACCTGAAGAGTTTGTTTAAGTGCGTTAATTTCAGGCGCCAGTTCCTGAAAATAGCACGTTGGCATTAGAAAATATTTAAGTGATGGAAAACCCGTTTATCGGGAAAGAAATACATAACATCACGTTACGACTCATGGGAGCGGAGCATTAACCAAAGATGCATGCGTAACCGCGGGTGACAGAGAGTCAAATAATTCTTTCTGCTCTGGGTGGAGCGAGAGGACGTTTCAGACTTTTACTGGCTCAAACTCACATGTTTCTGTATTAGACCTTTGCGTTCTAGGCCCGCGGTAATTCTTTCAAACATTATCGGCTTCTCGCAACTTGTTCTAGACTACCTACTTTAAGATACTTATTCTAAATCAAGATAAGAATTATTTTTCAATACACTTATTCGAAAACCCACTCTTATCGCTTTTAGGCACGCAATAGAATGTTTTACGCACTAGTGCAGAAAAGTGCGCGTTCTCTCCCCCGCCACAATTTTATTACATTTATCATATCAGGCTGGGCGCGCGTCGATCCCCAAGAGTCGCCATTCAACCACCGTTTATTCATTTCTTCGTAAGTGTATTGAAAAGTCTTTTGATACACGAGCCCACGGCTCCATAACACACTCGCTTACCACTGGTGCGAATTCCGCCTCGGTCGCAATGACAAACTTTCTGCACTTGTATCAAAATGAACTATTTTTGGTTTCACAAAAGTTGTATGTTTCCTTTGCTTAACTGTAGGTAAAACTTGTTTGGTTTCCGTTAAAAGTGTATCCTGCATGACTGTATGAGCTAGATGTTTACCTTACATAAACTTTTCATAAAACCAGTTTCTTTTCATTTTAAACTTATTTGTCTATATATAGAAATATATTTTGACTGGCAGTATTTACGTGTCCATATGGAGTGGAATCTTCGATTTGTTCGTCCTCGTTTCTCTAGGCGTACTGTACTTTGACATGCAATTCTACTTGTTCGCGTCCGATTCCATCTGGTTGTTCTTGTTTAAACCTAAGAGTAACACTCTTGTGTCTGTCAGTATATTTGGAGTTTTAGTATCAGTAGTTTGGATTTGAGGCACTTTATTCTCTATATGAAATCAGTCTAAGTACATGAATAACTCTACCTAATTCCAACCTCTGATTATAAGTAAGTATACTTACAATCCTAAGATTTGAACATCTCCATTGTCACGACGACGGTTTGAGAAGAGGCGCGATATTATTATGTGTTATTACAGGTCCTTTGTTCTCTGTCATATTAATGATTATTCCATCATTATAATAATTGTATGCAATACCATCCACGCTTTCCTTGTCTTTCTGAGTGTAGGTGCTGTTATACATTGGCCTTATTAGTTTCAATGCACGATTTAGAAAATGACGAATCTACTGAGTTGTAACATAGTGGGACTATTACTATAGGGTTATACTTAACGGTACTTTAGTGTTGTGTCTAGAGCTTGGTGGTATAGATACAGGTAACTCTTGTAATTCAATATTTATCAGTTGTAGATAAATCAGCTTTTTAATCTTAAAACTGCTGATATGAACTTACAAATCTTATAATACAAAAAATCCATTTAAGATCTTTAAAAGGCCGATATTCAAACTAATTTTTAAGTTACATACATATAAAAACTTATTGCCTAATCAGATTATTCAACACATAAGGCATGAAATTGAATCCCTCGCAGGCAAATTTACAATTCCCCATATGTCTTACTAGAAATTTAATTTTATTTATAGTTTACAGATTGATATTTTGCAATAAAATGATTAAATAGAAAGTTTAATGTTGTTGTGATAACAATTTAATTTTGGAAAGTGATAACAGATTTTAAATTGTATTAAAGATTTAAACCTCATAAGAATTGAAATAAGTATAATTGATTTTAATGATGATTGTGATATATAGTTTGCATATGTTTATGATGATGACTTCAGTCTTCAAGGATATTTTAGCACGTGATAATAATTGAGTGTCGTCTAGCACGTCAAGCTAGCACTGCATAGATTTAATGAAATAGTGAGAGAGTTTTCTTAGCAGTGATATATTACTAGCTAATTGGAAAGACTAACCTCATGCCATGGAACTTGTATTGTTGACAGACAAAACTTTTAACCTTACCAACTGACATCTCAAGATACAGAGTATACACTAAGTTGATTCTGGTTATGCAAAGAATCACCTTAACGGCAAAATCAGACGAAAAAACCACATCGACGATGATCCTCAAGATAAAACGCCAGTTTTAAAATCAGAAACGCAGTAACACATCCTTTTTTTTAACTAACAATCAAATGGGACACAATCAATTTGCAATATATCACCTTCCGGTTAAGTGCCAGTAACGTGCCAAGTACAAATGATGCTACAATGATGTCATCCTGGTTTGTTTGCCTCATTACGGTGAGCCGAGGTGACGGTCTGCAAACAGATTTAATGCCCAGTAATTAATGGTTGGTAGATAATGTTTATTAATTGGTCCTTGTCCTTATATCATATGGAGGAAATTGTACTACATTTTTGTGAGACGTTTTAACAGGTTTCGAATGTATTGATGATATAGAGGATAAGAATGTATTTATGTTAGATTCCATTTAGATATTTCAGATTACCGGAAGATGCAGCGTTGGATGGCCTCTCATAAGGTACACCGATGACTTGGTTGATTGTAGGAATCCGATGGACGCGGGACGTATAAGACCGGTAGTTATGGCGTCGCTTGGGTGAAGCTTATATCCAATTGTAGATGTGTTTCGGCTAAAATAATGATGCTTTCAGCTGTTACTTCAGTAATTAAAGTATTGTTGGTTTTAAATTATTTAAATCTTCTTCTTCGTGCCTATAGTTATGGTACAATTAAATGATATGGGTCCAGTGCTACTCCGTTCAAATAGAAAGGCTATTGCAACATTTGTTTGCTTCTGATTACTTATAAAACTATGAATTATGAGCTTTATTTTACACTTATAATTTCAGTTACCTGTCGTTGACAACAGATTCTTGATTATTTTGTTTATGGTTCGTTCCTAACAACTGTTGTTAAACAAAATAATCAAACCAAATAATCGAACCATAAACAAAATAATCTTCGAATTATAAATAAATATTTTATTTACGCATGTATTTTTTAAGCTTTTGTTTTAATATATTCAAGGGTTTTAAATTTAACAATATTATTCTAATTATTTGCGTGACGTCTACCCCGTTATGCAAATTTATAAAGTATACCTCCGTCACACTTTTTTGTACTGATCGATTATTGTTGATAGAAAAAAATAACCTTATTCGAAATGATGCAGCAGCGTTACACAGTTTATCATCGCTTGCGAAGTGGTCTGTTCCTTCTATCAATAATGTCATGCCATTTATGTCTATACACTGATATATGAAAAGCAGGTTATCACCGACTTTCCTTCCTGCATTGTTTTTATGATAGTTATATATGCACGGGCGCACTTCCACGCTGCATATAGTGCATATGTTTATTTTGTCACACGATCACTTGGTAAATTGAAGGAAGTTGTTTTGTAATATTAAACTGTTTAGTTGCAACCATACTACAGTGTTTTATATCCTTGTTTTTGCAAGCGAGAGGAATGCTACTTGGGTTACTGAATTTAAATGTGTTTCAATGAGCACGCGTGCTATTATTTTGGAACCGATTTCCTTCCTATGATACTAGTAACTTCCTACTGTATGTAGGTACACCAGAATATCCTTGTATCTTTACAAAGATTGTTTAATGGCTTTTCAGTGTCGGGCTCGGTAGGCACATATATCCATTTTTTCTGATATAGGAAATCATCAAATAACTCGTCTCTCTGAGTGAAGAGAGAGGGTGTCCAGACTGGCTAAAACCCACTTGTGTTCCTCCACGGCCGAGGTAACTATTTCGAACAATCTTGTAGCTTTACCCCTGACTGTACCTGAGTCAGGGGTCAAAAGTGCAGTTCCACTTTACTAATGCTAAAATGTGTAAAATTCCTTTGTAGAAGAGGGTCAATGGTTCATGACTGATTTAATTGGTAACATAGAATCTAAAGTATTGAATAAACTAGTTGTGGACTATTGAAATTCTACAACAAAGAAATTTTAGACACTTTAGCATTGGTAGAGTGCAACTGCACTTTTGATCCCTGACTGTACATATCTTACAGCAAGTTCATTACATCGAGCTGTAATGGTATCAACTTCCAATTTCTGATTTCGAAAGTAAACGTTCAATTCAATTCCAGTAGTCTTCCGTGGAACATATAATTTTGTAACTATGTATTGACAATCTTCCAACTAATCGAAGTAGAAAACTGCTGGCCATACGTAACTAATGGCCGTTTCGCAAACCCCGGCAAATCTAAGCCCATATCAAGAGTTTTGCAAGCGATCACTGTGCCGTGAAGGAATGTACGATGCGCAAGCGGGAACCTTCGTATTGTTAATATGTCAGTTTAGAACAGTTTTTATATATAGCCGTCTCGCCTTTGGTGGCTGAAGTATTAGGCGTACGGCCTAGGTATGTCTATTACACTTTCGTTTCGCACGTTAATTTGCTGATGACTTCATTGGTTATAATTATTCTGCATAATTGGGGCTAGCACCTAGATTTGTGCAGCTATTTGAGGTTATTGGGCATTTCAGAACGCTACGTATAATTAAGTACATGATTTTAGTGTTTTTAAAGAAATGTTTAAAAATGTAAGTATTAATAAGTCACAAGTTATTTTTTTAAATATTTATTTATCAGACAACAAACTTCATTACAAAAAAAAAACTTACTTTATGGATGTTAGTTAACTTATAATTTAGCTTGTTACCTATGTTAATATTTATGTCAAAGACAACTATGTCTTGATATGATGCCTCACTAAGGGGCACTCATCATTTCTCTAAGCAATTACATTCAGGAAGCCATTGCTACTGCCACGCACTGTTCTGAATGACTATCTCGTATTAATAGTTTCGACATTCACATACCCAATATGCTGTCCGGTAACCGTCCGGACCGAGCCCAAGTCGTCAACGTCGCGTTCTGTTCCACGCGCGCCTCAAGAATATGTCAGCCAACCGTAGGGGCCCAGCAGGGTCGAAGCCCACTGGGCCCAAGGGTCGGTTTCTGAAAGGAAGATTCGGCCCTGGTATGAAAGGCAAGTAATAGGAGTGGGTTTTTAGTGAGTAAAAGTCTGAAAAACCCTCTCGCTCCACCCAAGAGCGTGGAAAGTCATTGGATGATTTTCCCACCGCAAAAAAAAACATACGAATATCATAACGTAATAAAACTCGTTAATTACATCTTTGTTATCAACATAAAATGCAGAGGGTTAAATTCATGGTCGATATTTCCATATTTTTAGAACAATTAATTTATTATACTTATAATAATACTAGCTGACTTGGCAAACGTTGTCCTGACATATAAATTATCAAAGAATAAAAATGGGTGTGGCCAAAGTGTGTGTTTTTACCCTTCTAGGAAGGGTAAAAAATAGCCTAGCCTATTCTCACACTTACCAAATATGTACAAAAATTTAATAAAAATCGGCCAAGCCATTTCGCAGGAGTTTGATAAACAATAAAAAACACGAGACTTTTGTAATATTAAAAAAAATATTAAATACGAATCCTGGACAACATCAGTACCGACAAGGGCTACGGATCCTGCCCCCTAGCCAAGTTACAACCGTTTCGTTTCGATTCTCTTTTCGTTGATTGCCTCGAGTCGGCCACGTGACTGAGCGTTGAGATGACGTCAGAACAAAGAAATCGGAGGCGTGACAGACTCGAGGCGATCAACGAAAAGAGAATCGAAACGAAACGGTTGTAACTTGGCTAGGGGAGCCCCCCTAGCCAAGTTACAACCGTTTTTTTATTTTATAGGTTTTTTTATTAGGGCTTAGAGATTGTTCGAAAGAGTTACTGTAGCCCCCGCAAAAGGGCAGATCAAGAAACACCGTGGGTTTTAGTCAGTTAAAAACTGACACTCCCTCCCCCACTGATTTCCGTTGTAAAAAAAAAACCAACAGCAGGGCTTAATTAGAGGGCCCATCCTAGCTTTGCTAGTTCTTGGTAATGAAGGTAATTAAGTGAGGTATGCCGCCAATGAGGCGACTTTTTATTTGCATGTATAATGAGCATTTAAGAGAAAGGTATACTGTTTATTGCAAGCGTTTCGGTCGGTGGTCTTGTGGTGAGGTTTTCTCTGTAAATATTCGACCTGAAAATATTAAGACATTTTCTTTTATTGTAAATGATTCCTTTTTACTTTCCTTTCTACCATCGGACAACCCGACGTACGACCAGTATCCACCCTTACATTGTTAAAACTTCTACGGTCCGGACTATAAAGCGTTTCGCTTTGTCTTATACCGCGTACATCGAAGGACTGGAGCAATTTGCCTGCTGCTGTCTTCCCAATGCAATCTGTCCGATTATAATTTAGGTGCCTTTAAGGCTAGAGTGAATATAGGCTCTTAATAAACTAGTGCACCTCAACATCAACGATTGCAGCACTACTTACCATCAGATGGGATCGTAGTCAATCACTGAATTATATTAATAAAAAAAAATATTCATATGGTCTGCAGAATGACGTAATTTTTTCGGCAAAGAATGCGATCTATTTATATTATTTATTTTATTTTATTATTGATAGGCTCGCGTTTGACCTCTATCTCACCTGATGGTAAGTTATGATGTGGCCGACGGTGGAGCACGCTTGCCTAGAAGTAACATAATCACTTTAGACTTAAAGATCTTTGTTTGAAAACCGTGAACAGGAAGATCATAAAGACGGTTTTAAGATGTTTTATATTGTTTAATTTCTTCTTTACCATCATACAGTTATCAGTTGTTTACGATTATCAAAGATCACATCACATCACTCAAAAACCATGCGATGAACATCGCCAATTTTATCGCAGAGTTGCAAATTATCTGAGATTTGCATGAGGAAGTTATCGTTTTATTACGGAAAATCGGCAGCGAACGCGGTTTACCACATGCACCGCTCGCTGACGGTTCCATGCGGAGTTGCGGAGCAATGCTGAGTTGCGAACGGATGCGGCCGATGCGGCGGCTTCATATTCAGCCTACGGTTCAATACCGTTGCTTGACCGTGCGCGGAGGCATGCCAGTACGAGCGTATTTAATATAATGTGGATTCGTATTAATAAGGTTAGTGTTAAGTCTTTAAGGAATTTGTTAAGGGCGGGACGGAAAAGAAGTTTTGTGGTGAGGCACATTCCTATAGTTATGAACATATTTCCTGTATTTGGTCACAGACAGATTGAACAGATTGGAGGTGTGGTGGCACAGACTGGAGAGTGTTGGCCTGAAATTGAGTAGAACCAAAATGGAATACTTGTTCTGCGATTTCGGCGGTCTCTCCAATCCAGTGCCTTTACCTCTTGCTGGAACGCCCATACCGATCTGCTCCGACTTTCGGTACCTCGGGTCACTCGTCCAAGGGGATGGTGAGGTAGACCGGGACGTAACACAACGGATCAACGCAGGATGGTTGAAATGGCGACAGGTCACGGGAACAACTTTTGACCCACGGATGCCCCTCAAGTTGAAGGGTAAAATCTACAAGTCCGTGATAAGGCCTGTCATACTGTATGGATCAGAATGTCGGGCTGTGAAAAAGACGGATGAAAAAAGATTGCACGTAGCGGAGATGAGAATGTTAAGATGAATGTGTGGTGTGACGAGAATGGATAAAGTGAGAAATGAGTATGACACATGTTTGAAAGTGGCGCCAGTCACTGAAAAGTTGAAAGGGAATCGTTTGTCTTGGTATGGTCATGTGAAGAGGAGGGATGAAACGCATGTTACTAAAAGAGTTAGGAGTTTACATGTGGATGGACGGAGAGGGAACGAAGACCAAAGAAAAAATGGATGGATTGTGTGAAGAGTGATATGAAAGAAAAGGAAGTTAGTGATAGTATGACGAGTGACAGGGCAGAATGGAAGAAAAAAACGTGTTGCGCCGACCCCAAATAACACGGGACAAGGGCAGGAAGATGATGGTCAATTTGACTGGCCTATTGGTCTAGTGGTTAGAGGTTTAGGTTGGAGTAGCAATGTTTAATTTGATTTGATGTTGAATGCTCGTTTATAATTGTGGAAGGATTTTTTTAATCCTCAATACAGTACAGCAAATTAATTTGTCGATCCACTCAAGTAGTGTTACTTGCTCCAATTATTTCTGCGGCGCTAAAACACGGACTAGACACAAGAACTGAACAAAAAACAGATGCAGATGCACAATTAAACGTTCACAAAACTCAATAATCCATGTAAATAAGTCGAGCGGCGATCTGCATGTCCGCTAGTGATCACGCTAACCCGATTACGTGTCAATAGACGCGTGACGCCGGATGGCAATAGCCATTGACCAATTATCTTCACACGAAATCACGATTCACTTGTTTTTGGATTCGTGTTTATAGAAAACTATTCCTATTCGTTAATAGCTTCGGATATGAGTGTAATAGTAATAGGGGCATCGGGTTTTCAAGGTACAATACTAGATACTTGATTTTTTTGAGTTGGGAAATTTTCAAATAACTTTTCTCGCTCTGGGTGGACCGAGAGGGAGAGTCGAGACTTTTACTGCTTTATAGGTACACTGCGCACACGTGTGCCACACATACCGATCTGGGCGCGTCGGTCTCCATACATTTTGTATGAAAACTAGACTTGTAGAGCTACACTTGATCCACGCCACGCGACGTTGTTCTACGTACAAATCTGGCGTGTTACACATGTGCGTCGGTCTAATGTAGTTCTAGCTTTACTTCAGTTGCTTTTAGCGTTCAATAGCCATGGTCGCTGTCGCGATATCCTGCTTGAGATCCCGCCAGAACTCTGTCCACCAAGTCGCAAAAAAAAATTGACCACGGTAACTGTTTCGAACAATCCTGCAGCTCTAGTAAGGTGCTAGGTATAATAAATCGTTTATATTCAAAGATAGACTAAATAAAATAAACTAATAAACTTAACAACCAACTAATAAACACTTAAACAAAGAATAGTAAATAAAATAAACTAATTAACAAACTAAACACTACAACAACATAACAACAATAACAACACTAGAATATAAACTTGCCCTCCGTTTCAGAACTTCACGATCACTCATTCATTTGACGTTCGATGCAATTTCATACTTTGTTACAAGAATCGTGAGAACTGTCAACCAGTCGTAATTTTATCGATGTCGATGTCGAATCGAAATTGATGTCAAACCGTAGAAATTACGGTTGGTTCGGTTAGTTCTGTCGTAAAGTTCAAAATCAAGGTCTAATATATGCAGTTATTGGTAATAAAATGCCATATTGTGACTACCTGTGGCTTTGAAAGCTTCGTTATCTATCCCTAATACAGCTAGATCTTCTCTCTTCCTAAGAGAAATCTTCCGTCCTTACATGTAAGCAAATACGCTTTCTTAGTCGGATTTCTCACAGCATCTCTTCAATATCTGCATTACGTACTTACTCCTCCATCGAAGTTTGAAGCAAATACTTGACGTGCCCTTACAATCAAAGCCCTGGCAAGATTTATGATTCATAAGTTTTCATATTATCGGACGCGGCAGACAACAAAGGAGATGACGGTACGACCTACATAATGATTAACAATCCAATGGACCTATACATTGGATTGTTAATCCTATGTACGTATTTGGATTTCGACGCTGCGGCCAGCGCTGCGCTCTAGGCTGTTTTCTTAGAGAATAGCACTGCAGGACGGTGAATGAGCACGCTGAATTCCCGCCGCGTAATTCCAGGACCGGTCATTATGGCGACACTTGGGGGAGGCCTATGTCCTACAGTGGACATCTTTCGGCTGAAGCGATGATGATGATGAATTCCATCGGCTATTGCTTTGCTTCACTTATAGATATTTCAACTTTACAATTACTAAGCTAAACGATCCGTTTTAAGACCTCAGTAACTTGGAAACAGTCAACCTCGAACGAAACTTAATGACCGTTCTTGAGGTGTAAAACTAAAAACAAATGGTTATGGACCAAATAACATTCAAATTGAATGCGCTACTTGGTAGCTGTGTGTTTGTATTACGATATTTCGCAAAACGAACTTGTAATTTATAAACAGGTATTTTGTATTCGACGTTACGATTATTGCTTTTTAGAATTGGCTAATCGTCGTATATCAGGGCTTAAAACGTTTCTTGAATATTTTGTTTCTGTAGCATATCGTAATTGCAACTGTTTGAAATGTCAATCGGCACCTACTCTATTCACTTCAAATATCGATTTAGTAATCCTTTTTTTTTAAAGAACGATCGAAGTTTTTTTTATTATTTATTTTTTGACCATGGATACAAAGTCCTTCAGTCTGGATAATAGAGATTACGGGTTTCTAAATAGTTAATTTGTTTACCATTAGAATATGGATGCACAATTTACACATTCTAATGTTTTTGTAGTACCTACCTATTTGGCAGCAAATGTATCAAGTCAATCTTCTCGGCAAACTTCGCTGAGGTAGTCAACACTAAGATAAAATTCTTAGCTCCATGATCAAAGTACCTATAGTGTTACTATTTTAACAATGTTCTGTCTTAACTGAACTTATCACTCTCATCTTTGTTTACTAATTTGGTATAGTCCTCAATACACTACAGTATATGAATTGACGGCATTCCTCAAAGTTAATATAAAACCAATTATTATTTTAATCTAACTATAAATTAACTACCTCTAGTTAAAGATACCTGTTCTGTGAGAAGAGATTTAATGAAGCTATTACAAAAAATAAACGAGGCAAGGTACTCACTAAAGATGGACGAAGTAAGTTCCCGCACGCCTCTGCTTTCTTTGTTCCACTGGCCAATATATTAAAAGAAAAACATTTGCAGACACTCCT
This sequence comes from Mythimna pallens, assembly GCA_961205895.1. Taxonomy (NCBI): domain Eukaryota; kingdom Metazoa; phylum Arthropoda; class Insecta; order Lepidoptera; family Noctuidae; genus Mythimna; species Mythimna pallens. The sequence continues at coordinate 7,139,028 of OY540831.1, read as the reverse complement.
TGGGCCAGCAGAGGTCATAATTAACATACCTAAGAGACAGATGTTCGTAATTCTGTAAATTAGCTACCACCGGCCTTTCTAAGTAAGGAAAATAAGAAAGTGAAACTGGCCATAGATAATTGGCGGGAAAAGTGAGCCGTGGAAATACTGGGCCGCCATGTTTTCTTTCCTGTCATTTTCTTTTGCTGCCAAGGTTTTTTTTTTTTAAATTGGTTTTGTCAAGGCCATGGGCATAACTTACAATCGGCAAAACACGTGCAAGCATATTAAATCTTATTCAATCACAACGCTCACTTGGAAGTTACATTTATTCAATTCAATTATTTATTTGAATTATTACTATTCATAAGATTAATAGGCGGAAATAAAAGACGTGATATTAAAATTTAATTAACCATATCTTCATTCTTTCAAAATAATTGGATCAATAATTTGTTTTGTATTTCTTATTAGTATTGCTGACAGATAAGTTGCTGTTAAAACTACACTTCTCTTAAAGTAACAATTTGCATTTTTAAAATAAGTCAATTTTAAAGCAAACTTTATGAAGTATCAAAATGTAATATTCACATTTTTATGTTACTCTATTGTTTTAGCCATCGTGAACTTTACGTAATACTTACGTAACTTGTAAAATGAGGAAGTTTATTAAAATTTTTAGTGCTATTTGAAATGCTAAATGACTTGTGGGATGTTAAATTGTGCGAATGGTTATTGCTGTTAGCTACTGGAACAAAGGCTGGTTCGTATATAACAGTAATCATAATTGTATTACGGTCAATGCCTTAAGTGAATTATGTATCTACCTATATCTTTATATGAAGCCGGAACTATGTACCACGGTGTTATGGTCTGATTTTGCTATAGACGGAGTACTGACTTTGACGATTCTTAATTAAAATGTTAGGTTCGGTTTTGGACACTATGTTTAGACGTTTTTTAACTTTCTTTATAATTTTTTTTTTTTTTAAATTGACGTACCACTGACAGACGCAGTGGGTCTGCGTTTGTTTCTCTGTTCGCGATAAACTCAAAAACTTTTGAACTTGGATTTTCATGTGGTTTTTACCTCTAAGCATGGATAAATGTTATAGTAGATAAAAGCCGAGAATTTCAAAGATTGAGAAGCTGAGGCGTGTAATAGCGTTACGTCATAATAGGTATTTTAAACCATAATATTATCATGATATCGTGGCAACATTTTGGAAATGCTATATAAGTGGGGTTTTCGGCAGGGTTTCTTTCTTTTTAATTACTCGCAAATTGATTACTAGTGGATATTGTAATGTAAAATTGGTGTGGTTTTGTTTCTCAAAAGTGTCTGCGCAACTGGACAATAGTGGAATCATTGAAACAGGCGCGATCTCAGTAATATCGAGCTGAGAATTTAATTTTATTGTTGCCTCAGCGAAGTTTGCCGAGAAAGGTGACTTGCTGCCAAATACATACAACAAAAACATTAGAATGTGTACTTACATTCATATTCTAATGGTAAACAAATTAACTATTTTAAATGTAAGTTTCATATACTTAGGTACTATCGAGGAAGAGGTTTTGCCAAATATTTTCAGCAAATTTGTAGTTTTATTATTGTTTAATGTTCATAATTTAGCAACATCCACGCCTCAATATCCTTCTCGCTCACAATTACTGTTTCCGAAACTTTGATCGATATTAATTATTGAGATTGCAACATTTTAATAACTTAATTTGTCTATTATCGCGTTCAAATTGAAGTTTGATTGGGTAATTTGCTTCTTTTTGCCTAATTGTTATTGAATATTTATTCAATAACAATTAGGTACTATTCATTATAATAAGTAGGTATGTAGTTTCCCAATTAACAGACTTAAAAAATTATCTATTCTATACTATTTTACGATACCAGAAGTAAGAATTAACGTAAGACGATGTTTGATGTAAGGGTGTTTTACGCAAAACGTAAAATGACCCTTACATTAATTCATACTTCTGGTATCGTTTAGTCTAGTTACCGTGACTCTGGAGCAAAAAGGGCAACTGAAAGAATACAGGTGGATTTTTGTCAGTAAAAGTCCGACACTCCCTCTCACTGTCTGTCGTCGCGGGAGAAGTTTTTTGATAATTTTTCAGCTCACAAAGAAGCTCACTTTATGTAGTTATCAAGATTTCGATGATCAAATCTCCTAATAACCCAGTTCTAGGTTAAAGTGCCTTTAAAAATAAACTGTTTTATTGTGTCTGTAAGTTTTTGTGTGAATAATAATATATGTATATAGTACATATATTATTATTCTTTATTTATACTTGTATTATACATTGTATTATTATTTTTTGTTTATATTATAGGTAAAATTAAATTATTATTTTTATTTCTATTTGTTATGTTTTGTTGTAAATATTTTATTTTAATATGTTGATTATAATTTTTTAAAATAATTAAGTACTAATTATCTGAAAGAGCGTATACCTATGAGGTAGATTTTTGAAGAAATAATTAATTTATTACTAAGATCTCATGTAAAATGTACAAAAAATCACAACATAAAATGAATTTGAATTATAGGTGGTCTTAAAAATGTCTAATTGCACGATTGATGAAAAAAAGTTTCTAAACTAGACTCATCTTCTTCGAACTTCGATCAGTTATAGCCACAGCCTTCTAAAAACTTGAATAACCGCTAACATATTCCTAGAAATTATGACACACCTGATCGGCTATCTTACGTGCAACAAGGACACCAGTAGACTTTCTCCTAACGCAGTTCGCTAGGCTGCTAGGCTGTTCGCCTACGGATCGCATTCGCTACGGCTACCAAATGTCGCCAGAACCCGGTCACCCATTTAGAAGCCACTTATCATGTTTGGGTGTGTGCCATGTGATGTGCGTGGAGCGATTGACAATGAGTAATGTGATGGAATGTTGTCGAGGTGAGACCGATCGAGTCGGGGTCAGGTGTAAGCGAAGGTGTGCACGAGTCCACGGTGTGGTTCAGTTAGAAGATGTTTCGTTTCGGTCTTCCGTGTGCTTAAAATATTTACCATAAATCTGATTTTGTAAATTTTAGTTACTCTCTCTCTAGCTCAGGCTTCAATCTGAGAATTTCACTGAAATCTTATATTTTACACCGCAATCAGGCTCCTAAGTGCGTACCACAGTCATGTAGGCAGAACAATGCATGCGATCGCCATAATATTAATACTGATGCCCATTGAATATGCCAATGTTTAAATATTATATGCGACACAATAGCTACTTTGTACTAATTGGTTGCTGACCTTGTGTTCTGCGTGAGATATGTTCTGTCCAAATATTTGACGTTAGCAATATGGTAGGCATAAGGACGACTCGATCGACTTGTTTGAATTTTTCGTTAGAAAGGTAGTTGCAATTTCTTGATGAATAATTATTTTGTCGTTATTAATACGCTCTTCTTCACTTCTTCTCCCAACAACAACTAAACTTTAGTTCTTGTTACTCGTCCAATATACCACAGTGTCTCACTCAAGACGAAATTCTATGACCAGTGCGTGTTGCCAGTGATGACATATAGCTCCGAAACGTGGTACAATGGGCCTCATTAAAAGACTTAGAGTCACCCAAAAGGCAATGGAAAGGGCAATGCTCGGAGTTTCCTTGCTTGATCGAATCAGGAATGAGGATATTCGCAGGAGAACCAAGGGTACCGACATAGCACGAAGAGTCGCCAAACTTAAGTGGCAATGGGCAGGGCACATTGCTCGCAGAACGGATGGCCGTTGGGGCCGAAAGGTTCTGGAATGGCGACCACGTACCGGAAGACGTAGCGTTGGAAAGCCTCCTACAAGGTGGACCGATGACTTGGTAACGGTTGCGGCAGTCCGATGGATGTGAGACGCACAGGACCGTTCATTGTGGCGACACTTGGGAGGCCTATTTCCAGCAGTGGACGTCTTTCGGCTGAAATGATGATGATGATATCAATACGCAGTCAAATTTTTAGGATGTGTTTTTTTGTTTGTTGGTTGCTCTCTGCTTTCAAATGGGTCAGCTATCTGATTCCACTGTCTGTACATTGATCACGTTATTTATCAGCCCTACCATGAGCTCTTATCGCGATCCATTTTACGACCTAAACTGAACTGTTGCAGGAGCACTATAAATTTTTAATTAGTATAAATACTTAAAGGGCTTATTAGAAAAGGTCTTGTTATTAATCAAATATAATCGTCTTCAAGTCTATCACATGAAATTAAAAAAAGCAAGAATGAGTGCAGACATAATATGAGCGGTTACAAAATAAACGCGTTTTCCTACTGAAATCGAAATGCGGTCGCGTTTCAAACGCAACTGCTTCTCTAATCTGTCACTTTCTTTCTTAAGAAAAATGCTGGTGTTAGAGAGAGAGGTGCGAATATCTAAGTTAAGAGAATGTTGTGAGAACTAACGCGAATAACAATGGAGCAATTTTTTTCGGCTTTATCTCTTAATTATTAGTACAAAACTAAGTAGGTTTTTGGGATACGATTAAATCTATTTGACAACTACTAATTTATTGAGGAAGCTGTTCTTCGAGCTGTCAGGTTTTACCCGGCAGTAAGATAAAAAAAAAACATTCAAATGTTTTTTCTTAAGACTTCTGGTTCTACAGATAAAATAGATTGATGCTTACATGTGTGACCTCCTTCGATTAACCATTCAATAACTTTTACTTGTCACATATTTAACACTTCAACAGCGGCACTATTTTCGTATTATTTCTATTCCTGCGGGGCGTTTAATATCTCGTTTGAAAACTATCATTATGATGGTAAGGGCTTATTAGACCCCGTAACGTTTAACTTTTTTTTGCTAATTGCGGTACGAGGTCAAAGTGACCCCGTATTAAAGCAGATACACCACTGCATTCTGTTTTAATAGCATCTTAGATATTTTGTTCATCTCTTTTCTAAGCTAAACCTAATTGAAGTTAAGGCCTCCGCATGACAGAAAAGACTATGTTTTTCTTAACCGCATCGGAAGGAAGACACTTACGAGGTGCATTAGACCTCGTACCGCACTGATCGTGTTAACCGACTATGTATGAAAAGAGGGGTATGACATTTACCGAGTGTATTTACATAATAAGATTAGTACCTACTCTATTGTGTGTTTAGTCTTCGTGCGTGAGACAATAGATTGTGAAATGCGAATGAGTGCGCACGAGTATCTAGATGACGAGACGACTTTGTTGGTTCCTGGTTCAATGGAAAAGAGAAAAGGGAAATAAAAGCTACCTAGAGTATAATTGGCATGACTTTACTGCTTTGAAGAGATGATAAGGCTTCGGAGCAAAACAAAAGGCCACGTAGGAAGCCTTCTTCTGAAGTCGATGGCGTATAGTCATTGGACCCAGTAGACTTCCATCTATTAGCAGCGTCAGTGGCGTTACTTACTAATGGCTAAGTAGCTACCCATAAGTTACGTCATAAAAATAAGTTAATAAAAAAAAACTTTCACAAAAAAAATACAACAGACTTCAATGTTAAGAAAAAAACACTAAAAAAGTACAAAATAAATTTAATTTCAGAAATCAGTGTTTTTATAATAGTTTTGTCTCTTCGCTATTTAACATCGACTTCAGTTTTTTTTTTTTACATTGAATTCGGCTGTATTTTTTTTTTAAAGATTTTCCATAACTTCATTTGTTTTTGCATGGCCATGGAACACTACCTACGTGGGCGTGTGAGCTGATACTGCAATTATGTGATGACTTAATAATCAGACATTATAATACGCCTTGTCTGTTTCCTGTTCAGGCACAAATTGCTACCTTTGGAATTCTTCTTATCTAGATTTCAATCAGGTTATCTAACTATTTATTGTTGCATTCTCTTGAATACAATATAGCTTTATATTTGACTCTTTGACTCCTACCGTCAAACGGAGTGAATAGGGATGCAGGGATTAAAAGGAACAAAATTTTGAAGAGTATTTTCTTGTTATTTTAATATTTGTTGCGGCATTAACTATTTGCTTAAATTCGATGCTTTGTTAAAAAGTGATGCCGCTGATGTTGTTTTCATGTGCATTCATTATTACTATTATTATAATAAAATAAAACACTATTACGGCTATATGAGATCACTCAATTATTCGAAACTTACAATAATAAGCAAAAGGGTAAAGGGTAATTCCGGAGAAACCATGTGGTATTATACACATAGGTACCAACAAGGAAACTGGCAGCCGATTCATTGAAATTCTGTAAACTGGTATTTAAAAAAGTCGACCTCACGATTTCAACAATAATGAGGAAGGTAGATGATTTATTAAGTATAAATAGCCGAATACCTATCGATTACTGATTCTGACAATTTTAAGTAGCTTCTCGTTTGCAAATCTGTTTAAGTTTATCCCTTTGCTTGTTTGCAAACCTGTAGGGGTCCAGCAGGGCCGATACCAGCCAGAGCCGATGCCCACCAGGGCCGTGGTGAATTTCTGAAAAGGAAACCCGAACGCAAAGGGTAACTGAAAGACATAGATGTGGTTTTAGTCAGTAAAAGTCTGATACACCCTCCTGCCCCATCCTAGAGCGGGAGAAGTCATTGGATAATTGGTTTCAAAAGTGAAGTTTTTCTGGTAGTCTGGTGCCTTTTCTTATGTTACGAAGACAACGCCCCGCTATGAGATGAGTGAGGCGAGAGAAAGTGTTAGACTTTTACTGACTAAAACCCACCTGTGTTTCATCAGTTGTTTTTTGAGTTCCAGCCTTCCAGGATCATGGTATCTCTTTCGAACAATTCCGCAGCCCACTGTCACGGTATTGGCTCGTCAATACCGTGATTAAAGACACCAATATATATTCATGATCACGGTATTACGGGATCCCGGTATACCGGTATTGAAAGCCTTAATCCTAAGGTTACCTGTAAGATATTGCCCTGTGCGATAAGACCTAGGTTTTTGTAAGAAGACGACTTAGTTCTTGTAAATTCTGTTTACATTTTGAGGTGTACAAAAAAATAAATATAATAAACAAGTAAATAATAAAAGGGAATATTCTCTTACTAAATAATTTCATTCGTTAGACGTGTCTGGTGTCCTAAAGGGAAAAGTAATGCGAGCCTTTAAAATATAATTTTACTCAAGTGTTCTGAATCTTAACTAGTTATAATTCAAGTCATATTTTACACTTTCTTGCACATACAAGGTTACAGTAACGTATGAAAGTCACTGGCTACAAGTTAATAAGATGCTAAATCCGACGGCATTCTTGAGTTTCGTCACTTACGGATAAAGTGACCGATGATTCAAGCGGCTGGTATTTGCATGATTATGTGCTCAATGATCTTATTGGTATTCTGTTTATTTATATACGTTGGCTTTATAGTAAATAAATGCCAGACGAATATTTGGTAGATATTTAATGGTTTTTTTAGAAGTTTTTTGTTATTGGCCAATCAATAACTGTGTACACTTATAAAATGCCAATAATGTTTTTCTGTAGTTATTGTTTGTAAAGTATAAAAGTAATAAAATCTGGAGCTGTGGTGGCCCTGTAGTATCGGCCCCGATTTCATAAAAATAAATCATGAGGTAAAAAATTTGAAGACATGTGAAATCTAACCAACCCGCACTGGGCCTTCGTGGTGCATTACTGCCCATTCCCTCTCATAGAAAGGAAGCCTGAGTCCCAGCAGTGGGAACTCTATGCAAATACAAGTTGATTATAATGCTATGAGGAATAGGGTGCAGTTTAGAGCCAGAGTCAAAGGGTGAAGAATCTTTCTATCCCTTTTCTCATACGTTTAACGTAACCCTAGATTCTCTTTCTCCACCATTGTATTCTACAACTACTGCTGATCGCTAGCCTCCCAAGAGTAACTCCCACGTCGAATTATCCAAGCTAATTTCTCCTTTATTTCTATTTCAGTTGAGATCTACCTATCGCCTGTCGAGACACACTGCAGCAATGTGGACTACTTCATTCCTGACGAGAACAACGAGACGAAAGGACTGTCGGACGATGCGATGAACAGGTAAATTAATTTTATCTACTTTCTCATCCTATCGGGAGACACGCAAGGAAGACAGACTAGAGTGGGCTGAGTATAGCACCCTGTGGAAACTATCGCTATAGGAGAGATAAGATATACTGTCGTCACACACCATAAAATCACGGAGTCACTGCATGTGTGTAAGACAAAATGTCCCTGAAATGTGATGGACACACGTTCACGTTCTCCTCCGCTATCTTTTGTTTTACATTGCAATATTTCATCAGTTCTATCAGTATGATGAGAGATTAAATCAAATCATTCTGAAAATTAGATTCCTTTAGGACATTCAGGTGCGCCATGCCACCCAACGTAAAGAATTTTTATGTTCTCTTTACTTTCAATAACAAAACTATTATTATTATGGCTACGACGATAAAATTGCAACATAAACCAGGTGTGTTTGTAATCAACAACTATTATTAAGAAGTTCCGCTAAAGAATAGAACAATAGGATAGGTAGGTACAGAACTGTATCTGTTATGGATCATTGGCTCACATCATAGAGCCATATGACCCATGGCATGCCATTCAGTGTCGGCACATCTTCAATGTGTTACAAGAAAATACTATAACAACCGTTTACAATTGATTTCCATCTACACTTTCCCTGATGCCTGCTGCAAGCTTACAAGTGTTTAAAGATTTTGCAAATGATAAAGCTAAAGGTGAATTTAGCTAATTGTTATATTCTTTTCAATGATAGCTGCTTTAAAATAACGAATGAACTCAACTGAATTGAGGTATCTGATTTCACCTCTCAGTCAGTACATAGTTGCATTTATTTTGTAAGAGCCTTCTTCACATTAGTACAATACCTTGAACTGCATTGACCTTGCTTACTACAATGTTCTCGTCTTCATTCACACTTGCATCAGTTGCATCGTGAATAACATATTTGCATTGCAAAATAGTATAATTTACTCCGTTTTCCAAAACGTTATGGTGTCCCACAAGGAGATTAGCTAGGACCGGATTACTGACAAAAAACAATACGATTTCAAGGCTTTTGCTCGATCCAAGTGGGTCAACGGCTCGGCGGCCATTGATCGATATTAAAACCAATCGCTATATTGTCTCAGCTTGTTTGAATCATAGTTGATAATCATTCGCAGATTGTTATTGCTTTAGTCAAGGCGTACAATAAATGATATTTATAAGAGCAGGCAATTAATCTTTTGGCTATTTTGAAGGCTCTTGAGTAATTTGTGGGCTTGTCTTAAACTGGTTGTTTGTTGATGCAAATCTCGAAATAGTTGTAGATCTATTTTATTGTGCATATGTTGTAACTAATGAATATTCATATAAACTTGAAAACAATTTGAAAAGTCATAAAGAACGAGTTTTATAGCTTGAAGAGACTCAAATGCAGAATTTCTCCAACGATTTATATCATTAATATAGGCACAGCTATATGAAATAGCTATATACAGTTATAAACACCGCTGTGGTCAACTTAATCTACCGCAATGTTTGCTTCTCTTAGATCTTTATGTACTGTGTCATATTAACCATCTTCCATGGTCGAGATATTGTAATACGGCATGGTATCATTATCAGACATATAAAAAAAAAACTATTGTTTAGCACCAGGGCCTTAAATATTATGATTAACTAGAGCAGCAATTTAGGACAATACAGAATTGTTTGGCGATCACTCTTGCCATACAATTAAAACGAAGGAACATTTGTAGCACTGAAGGAAGACTCATTGTATTCAAAGAACTTGTGGTAATCCGTTCCACCCATTTTAAAAGGGCATTGGTGATTTGGCTGGTGTTAGTGCATAATGATCTTAACATCAAAGTTATATTGAAACTTCAGCGTAGCGTTCTTACTAAGGTGTCGGATCGATGAGGACATTTTAGATTTGATTTATGATGGTGTTTTAAACAATCATACCAATTTTCAGCTGGGTGCGAATTATTGTAACCGGGTAAGGTTACTATTTTTTGGTCTAATTTGACTGGACTAATATTATTATCCTTTGTAGTATGTAAGCGCTTTCGCTAAACTGAATCAGGATCTATAGGATCCGCCCTAACGTTAATACCAAATAAAACAAGGGTCTGAGAGATTAATACTTATATTACCGAATAGCTTCTGCCAGCAGCTTTGCCCGCGTTTAAGTAGTTTTCTACATACAAATTTTGAACCCCAGTTTCATCGGTTTAAGGGGACTACTTTGGAAAATCCTCTTAGTGCGCGCCTCCGTCATATTACTCTTCCTCATGCTTAGAAGCGAAGTTCCAGCCTTCCCCATAGAACGCGAACTTCTTAGCCGGTGTACGGAACATGTTGAGGGAGAGTAAAGATACCTTGTGCAAAATTTCACGCTTTTAGTCTCAGTAATTTTGACTGTGCGTTGATATGTCAGTCAGTCAGTTTCTCCTTTTGTATATATAGAAGTTTTAACGAATAGATAGAGCAATAAAGAAGAAAAGTTTTTGTATATGATTTGCAACCGTGCTAAACTGGGTCGGGTCGCTGCTATTTAATAAATAAATTTAATTATAATTTCGTATGTTTCCAGGCTGCACATGGCACGTTCAACGGTGGCTCTGTTCATCGTTGCGTTCCTGTCTTTGTTCATCGCGTTCTGGACCGGCGTCGTCGGCTGCTGGAAACGAAGCCCTGGGAACATTACTGCCACCGCCATCCTTATGCTGGTTACATGTAAGTACACTTATCTCAATCGTCCTGTTCTGGCAATTAGAATTGTCATAGAAAAGTTGTTTAAGGCTGAACTAGTCGCGGGCTCGAACTCGCTGATGTGCCAAAAAGTGTGAATTCTCATCTGATATTGTGTCCGACAGCGACAATATCAAGTATGAGCAGTTAGATGCTTGTCTATATATATAACGTACGTACGCACGCACACAAACACTGTTCCGAACGAAAATGACATTAGACGGTGCGTAAAATCTGAGGGTAGTGCTTTGGAAAATCGAGTTTTATGAAAAAACCACTGCATAAATCTATTCCAAATAAATTGTATAGAACTCTTCGGTAATGAAGCTTTGTCAGTACTAACATCGTTTTGGAAATTTTATATAGTTTTTTACTTTTTTTTACATTTAAAGTTGCGTTAAAATAATCAAAAAAATATAAATTTTGTTGGCTCCTAACTTTGTAATGGCATTTCTTTTTTGTATTCCTGTTTCTGCACAGACAAAATTAATAATAAGATAAAATCATATCATGTTTTATTTTGTATGTATAGTACAACCCCCAAAATTTGTATGGAAAAAGTATCGACTAGTGTAACCTTAAGCCACCATCATCGTATAAAATAATATTGGTTAATACACCTCGTTGAAAAAAATCGTGATGGTAAGTTCGATATTTCGATATTTCAAAGCAGCGAAATGGACGACGCCCTTTAGGTGCGATGCGTGCTGCAGGAATGTTCGAAAGAATTGCCCTGCCCTGGAATGCAAAGACCAATTGAAGGAACATTGGTGTATTTAGTCAGTAAAAGTCTAACACTCATTCTCAGTCCACCCAGAGCGGGAAAAGTTAATCGAAGATTTCGCACCTCAAAAAAAAAAGTTTGAATGTTCTCCTAAACCCACCTTTGTACCTATTTTCTTTCTGTTTCATTCTTTTTGTTTTTCATTGTAATATGTGTAAATGAATTGTTAAATAAATAATAAATAATTTTTTGTTAAGGTCCTTTGGTCGGAAAAATCGTAGTGTTTATTAGAATAAATATCATTAGCAGTTACGGTTTTCTAGGGAAGTACGATTTGTATCCTTTTTAAAATAGTTTGATCAGCGTGTGACGAAGTCATTTAAAAAAATATTATAAATTATTAACTTCTGATTTAGTTTCGATAGAATTTAGTTGCCTCTTCGCGTTACCCAAGGGCTGGCTTTTACCTCGGTCAGAGATTAAGCATTGCCATACAACGTGGCAATGCTGTCCAGTCGACAGCGATGCGGAGGAATTTTATGACGCCATATTTAAGCTAGTAGGTTTTGCCATTTGTGTATAGTTTTAATTAGTTAAGTGTTTTTATTGAATTATACAGTTAATGTGCCTTTATTATATATAAATTAAAAATAAAATATTTTCGGTGGATGACGAACTCACTGAATTCTTTTCAAAGCCGAACCTTACCGTCTTTACCCAGCGCCATACTCAAAGTCATGTCCGCTAACTAGACTCGAAGCGTAGTAGGTCAATGGTTATAATAAGTTATCTATGGACATTATTCGAAGGTTTTCCGTTGTTATAGCGACAGAATCGAGTGCAATAAACAAAAATTGTTTTTGTTGCTATCACAAGGTGAACCGATGACCTGATGAGGGTCGCGGGAAACCGATGGATGCGTGATGCACAGCCCTTCCGATAATTTCTGACTGGCCTGTTGGTCTTGTGGTTAGTGGCCCTGATTGCTATGCCGGAGGTCGTGGGTTCGATTCCCACCCAGGAAAAATGTTTGTGTGATGAGCACGATCATTTGTTCTGTGTCTGGGTGTAATTTATCTATAATATGTATATATTTAGAAAAATATAAGCATGTTTATCAGTTGTCTAGTACCTAGTCATAACACAAGTTCTGCTTAGCTTGGGACTAGACGGCGTTGTGTGATAGTTGTGGAATATTATTATTATTATTATTTTTACGACCTAAACTGAAAGTAAATAGCTTTCAGGGTAGCTCCATCCCTCTTTTTCGCACGCATGACTAATATTTTAACACTTCATTGTAAGGACCCAGAGCTGGACGTGGTAGCGACACTTGGGGGGCGGTCTATGTCCAAAAGTGGACATCTTTCGGCTAAAATGACGATGATGTTTCTGATGTTACTAACTAGTTTTATTATCGTGTTTCAGGTCTGCTAGCGGCGGGTGCAATGGCATTATGGCACGGAGTGGAGTTCTACGAGAAGGAGAAAGTTGTTGGAGAAGAGTTCTACCAACAGTGGCCTAATGTAAGTCACGTGTCTAATGAAGAACGACGAACAGAAGAACAATATCTTCTTCTTCTGTTACAAGTAAATCTAGAATTAAGTTAGGAAGGACCAGGGCATCCAGTGCACTGTGGGTAAACAGCCAAGTTGTGCCGGACAACGCTACGGTACCCCCAAGTATGGAAGCTGGAGGCGTTTAAATGTACCATAGCCGGATAGGCTAGTATCGTATTGCCCAGTAACTGGGTTGAGGAGATCTGATAGGTAGTCACTCTATGTAAAACACGAGTATTCAGCCGCATCCGTTTAGACTGAAGCCCCAAATTAGTTGGGAAAAGGCTAAGGGTATGTTGATTTGGAAATAGGCTGACTACCTACTTGTTAAGTTGAAGGCAGGTCCTTACTACTTTTTAAAGATTTCCCTAACATTTTCCACTTTAAAGAACACTCGAGGTATAGCATAATTATGAATATGAATATATCTCGAGGTTAATGTCACCTACTTACCTACCACCTACCGATTACCTTCTTGATCTAAGTACTTAACGGATTAAGATCGACTCAAGCTAATCGAGGAATTGGTCAGTATTTTTCTAGTTAGTTTATAATAAGGCTAGTCATGTAAATTAAGCTCGAGGTTTGTACCAAATTATTGACCCACCTCCAACACCAGGTGCTAAAAGACAACTCATCAATCTGGTACGATTGGTCGTACATCCTGGCTTGGCTGGCTGTCGGCGTTTCCTTCGGTAGCTCCATTTTATTCTTCTCCGCCGCCATTTGCCTCAGCAAGGAAAAGAGGCGGGAACAGCAGAATAACGTGCAGTACATTATGCCAGGTTAGACCGCCATTTTGAGCGGCCATCTTGTGTTACGCTTGGCGGGAATAAGACTAAACTCTTTTGTACATTTCTACGGTTTTTCTTTGATGATTTTCTTAAAATAATTTGTATGTGTTTAGTAATGTGTGTGGTAGATTAGGTACCTTGATTTTTATTATAATAAATAGATAAAATACATGTTTATATTGTTGTGTGTATTTTATGTTTATTTAGTACTTATTTTATTAATTTTGGGTACCTTCTCATACTTATTACTCTTCACTAGACAATAAATCATCAATAACTTAGTTTGTAAGTACAATCATGTAAGTATTTCATACTAACAAAAAGCTTTTTCTCTTTTTTTTCATGTTTCTATGAAACTTGGCTACTGCGTATAACTTCGCGACTGCGACCGGTCGTTTAACGCATATAAATGTAACTGGCTATCTCATAATATCTGGTTTACGCCAAACGCAATACTAACTCGCTTACGGACGAACTTATTAACATTGGTGCTGTAAATACTGAAAAATAACTTTATCTGAACGAACTAAATTTTTTACCAATCTGATATTGTACATAACTTCTTGGTAACAAACTTGATTTACATACACTAAACACACACATTTTACACTACAAATTAAATGTATCGGTGATTTCAATCCCGTCTAATTTGTATCAACTGTATAAAACACAATTAATTACACGAACACCGCACACGACATACAAACAATTCTCTCTCTGTGACACACATACAAAAACACGCGATAAAACGTCGGTATAAACCAGATATTACGTGAGAATTCGCGCGTGTGGTACGACTGGTCGTACATGGTCGCGTGGTGCGGCGTGGGGCTGGCGCTGCTGTCGGCCATCTTGTTCTCATCGGCCGCCATTTGCTTGCGCGGCGAGCGGGAACGGGAGGAGGCGCTTAACATGCAGTACCTCATGCCCGGTATGCTTATAAAACCATCATTATGTATAGGCACTCCATTCGCAATACGATTAGACATTTAACCCTTTAACCGCTTGCGTCGGTTTGGTTCGACGAGTGGTTTTCGTGTCCTATTCGTCAAGGTCATGTGTTTGCGACTGGGTACTCCTTTACGTTTAGCTCTTCTATCCCCATAAGTCACAGAAGAGCTGACGAGCTGGAGTGTTTGGTCGTGGATGTGCGACCTTGGTGGAATACCTTCGAAAGTGTTTGCCGGATATATCGTCCTAAAAGGTTAAACAAAGTTTTTTTAATGTCCGTTCAATCGGTTTTGGCTTCTATTCCGTAGTCATAAGGATGGCATTAAAAGCAAAAAAGTTGTTACAATACCAACTATTTACTGCAGCCACCACAGTCATGCTACCATCGCAATAAAAGTCAAAATCGTTTGAACGGATAGTAAAAAGGTTTGTTTAAATGTCTAATGTTATTGCGAATGGAGTATAGGAGCCATTATGAAAAAAGGTTCACGGGCCGTACTACGAATTGCCAATGACATTCTGATTCCGCTGTGAGAAAGGGATAGTGCTATACTTTATGTGTAGCTCTGTCTCGCCTTCACTCCGGAACTATAATGTTTTTAGCAATCATTTATGCCTACTGTCTTATGACCGGCTCTTCTAGATAGGCCCTTAGGAGTGCAGTCGCCTTTTCTAAAACTTTTTGGTAGGAGAAGTCGTATCTAGTCTTGGGCGATTGACCTTCTTTTACAAATATATTTTAGGCTTTGGGAGAATGCGACTGCATTTTTGACCTTTGAGTGTACATGCACCTTGCTAAAAATAGGTACACCATAATTTCATTTAAATTATTTAGGTTTAGTTTAAAAAAAGAATATTCTATATTTGTTTTACATTGAAAATACCTTATATCCTGTTCCATTAAAAGTAAAAACATAAAAAAAACACACACATTCAATTAAACTCAAATCAATAAATTACACACATTTATAGGATTTTGGTCAGATCACCATAGGTATAAATTAAATTGAAGTAAACTTATGTTAAAATATTTAAATTTAATTCATCTCATTACAACTATTTCATCGTAATATACAAATTAGCTTCTAATTAATTTTTCATAACTCATTTCATAAATGGCAACATTCAACATATTTCACTTGTGGCAACACAAACATAACAATGTTTTCTTTTGTAAATATTTTCTTCAAACAGGGTGAATGCTGGATGCATGAGTGGTTTGTGGATATTGAATTACTTTTAATTTTGGTCCCATTATGATTAATTCATTTAAAGCTACACCGTCAAGAATTTGTTTCAATATTATACTTTTATATTATTCAAAGGTAATGTTAGATTCAATTAATAACAAGTTAATTTTTCTGTCATTGCGATTTTTGTATTACACAATTGAGCCAAAGTCATTTGTACATGTCTAATTTATATATCCCATAAATCGAAGATTTAGGACAGCTCCAACTTTCTTATCCCTTAAATTCTAACTCATATTCTGTGTGTTCCCAGTGTACCCACAAAAGCAGCAGTACGCTTACGCCGGATACCCGCCGCCCCAGGCGTACCCAGGCCCCTACTACCATGGGTCGCAGTACGGCCCCTACAACTACTGAGCAGGTGACCAGATGAGGGACCTCGTGGCGGCGCACTTCGCCAACGCCCCCGCCCCGCAGGCACCCGCGCGCAACCCCTCCCCACCCCACCAACCGCCCCCCTCCCTGCCCTCCTCCCTCGAGACGTACAACTCCCACCGCAAAATTAAGCGGCCCAAGCTGGGCGACAGGAAGGTGTACCGGCCCGTGAGGCGCCACACACTGTCGCGCATCGACGAGACGCCGCCGAGCTCGCTGCGGCCGCGCTCCAAGAGCCTGCAGCACTCCACGGACTTTTCGTCGACGCGGCCCATCCTGCGTTCTCGCTCCAACATCTCGGCCGACACGAGCCGCAGCGTGCCCGTGTGCAACCAGAGCCAGGACGTGGAGCCGCAGCTCAGCAGCAGCCCGCAGTACGCGGAGCCCACGCGCTCCGAGTCGTCGTCATACGAGCGGCCGGCCTCCATGACGGACCTGCCCATCATGGTGCCGCTGGACCCGGCCACGGGCGCGTACATCCCCTACCCGGAGTATACGTACTACCACGACGACGGCTGTCGCCTCGCGCGCTACCGGCAGTACAATAAGAAATCAAAGAAATACTCCCCCAAACATAGTAATTTATATTTAGCATTCATGTATTGAATCCCGCGCGGGTGTAGGTGTATCACGAAACATAATTGAAAAGCAATGGTTACGAGTTTCGATTATTGCCGTACAGTGTATGACGCCACACACAAACCATCCATGAATTTAATATTGAAAAGTTTTAGTTCTTGTCTTCAAAACATTCATACACTGTTTTTTATAAATGGGTGGCCCGAATCTGGTTGAGAGAATATTCTTTACGACTATTGGCACTTTTTATTTATATTTGCTGTGGCGCGAGTTTTTCCATCTATAGCGTGTGTAGAAACTATATTGGGTCTATATTTACAGAAATATCCGTTCTTTTATAAAAAACGTACTTTTCTTCATTGCACATTATGGTTATAAAAATACTGCAATATAAAAGAAAATGCAAAACACTGAGAACCAATAAATTTCGAAAAAAGAATAACGTACCTTTAATATACGGTTTATTTGAATCTATAATTTCAAGTCAATCCAAAGATATCACAGTTCAAAGTAACCTGTTTTAGAAAACTGCATTTTATAGGCATGGACCTATGTATTATACGAGTCTTACAAGTCCACTGCACTGCCATTACATCGAAGTTGGAACTCGCGCCACAGATCTGTGCACGGCTACGAAACTCCGACGCCACTGAATCTTAACGTTTCCATGCGACAATTTACGAACAATCTCTGCTACGAATTTTAGATAATGATAAAACTGTATCGTAACAATGTATCGGGAGAGATGCTGTAATTAGGAGTAAGTTAGTAAAGACTCCGCCATAATATACAGAAATGAAACAAATTCTTGTAGTACCTAAGTTAAAATCTAAGAATTTAAAGATTTTTGGATACGTAATTATAGTTTTTATAAAATTCGACTTATTTACTCTGATCAAATAAATATATTCCGAAAGTATTGTGCCTTCTATCTTATAAATATTGCTCATTTGTACTGTTTAAACATATCTTAATCTAATTTAATGTAGGTATCGTAGGAGATAAAGGTATTTTTGTACACAAACAACTTTATAATGCAAGGTAGGTAATTCTGGATAGTTGGAAGAAATATGGTATATTTCTCTTTAATATATCTTCATTTCTTTTACGTAGATCAATTTTAGTATTTTGTTGGTATGTTTTTATTGTCAAATCATGAAAACCGTCCTTGTATGGATATACGTAGCATAATGATGTTTCGATAGAATTTTGTATTTAATTTCCTTAGTCAAAATCGTCGAAGTATGATCGTACCAATTAGTTAGCTCAGAACTATTTGTACATTAATCAGTGTAGGTTATGCATTACAATAAATGGTAGATAATATTTAAATGTATTTAAAATTTCCTTAATAAAAAATATTTGGAACAGTGTTGTTTTTTTTTAATTTCTTTCGATTTAAAATGATTGAGAAGCCACGCACGAGACAAAGGTACTAAAAACTTAAATTTAAATATATGAGAGGCTTTTGACAAAGTCCTCATACCTATTCATGTGCGATAACTAAAATACACTACTGATATTGCAATGCAAACATTATCCTAAAATGATCTATAAAGGTGGCTGTGAAAGATTAAAAGGGGATGAAGGTGCATTAGAAAAAAATTCGTCAACTAGAAGCAAAGCTTCGAATACTCTGTTTGGAGTACCACAGGAGAGTATGTTCGGGCCGACCTTGTTTCTATACCATATTAATGACTGAGTAAATGAAGGGTAATGGAAGTAGGAATAAATACTTCTACAAAGTGATTTTAATTACTGAAAACGTATAATCAAAGACATAATATTCATACAAATGTATATTCAAAAACTGTACAAAAATATTTATTAATATGGCGATTGGACGTTACATTGAATGGAATGATCTCAAACATTATTATCACATTTAATGAGGCACTATTATTATTTTTATACATAAAAATATATTGATGCAACTGTGAAAAAAATAAAAAATTCTAGAAAATATTATTAAGTAATCAAAGGACCAGCCTTAGAGCTCATACATGCCATCGCCATGTTGCCAACGGCAGAGGTAACTGCAGCCCTCGACCTATTGTGACACTGCACACGACTGTCGCTGATCTTCAAAGTTGGCAGGTCATCGGCCGCCGTCGACGCGTCATCAGCTGCCGCCGATGTGTCAATGGCTGCAGTTGCATCTGCCGTTGGCGACATGCAGCACATGTGTATGAGCTTTTAAAAATGAATACATTATCAATATTTTATTCATAATCGAAGAGCACACTGGGAACTCAACCACACACTAAATCAAAAACCTAACCCACACACTCATTTAGATATTTTCGGATAAAAGAATGTCATTAAAATATCGCAGTGCACGGGAAGAATATCTTTACACAGAAAACACACAAATGTGCACATTGAGCATTAGAAAGTTATAGTCGTCAATGCCTTCGCGAGCATGGACCGGTCATTGTAAGTTAAGCCTTATTTCATCAAGCTACAGTTGTTGCATTTTAGCATGCATTGATTTTTCATTTGCATGCAGCGTTCATTGACATATCTACTTTTAGGGCCGTGTTTCACCGGGACGCCATGTTGGCGTAGCCAAATCATGACATCAAAAATTGTATGGTTGACTGCGTGACCAATAGTGGCCAGGTGAGGTACACACACTAGAGTTGCATGCATTTTCTTGGTTGCTTGAACTGGCTGCACCGCCACGGCGGCCCAGTGAGGCACGGGACTTATTGACATTCTTATTTACAAAGGCCTCAACTATCGTGACGCTCAACATTTACATAAGAAAAACGATACTATAGTGAGACACTGCTTTACAAAAATGTGCAAAAAAACTTCTAATTCAAAATTGAGCACTTACGACGTTTGTACCATTCGTTTAGACATTAAACAACCAACCAATCATATACCGGTATCTATCATAGGTCCGGGGTGTGACAGGGCTTGTTTCCTCTCTTGCACGGCTGTCACAAGTTTCCTATAAGGTCCTAGAGGGAGTCCTAGAGACTTCAAGTCGCTCTCTGTGAGGAGCATGAGCGCGTCGAGGTCGATTTGTTCGTCTTTGAACTTCTGCACGTATTGTGAGAGGCCCCAGGCTGTGAGGAAACGTTCGAGGGATGCGTAGCCTGATTCTTCAGCCTCGCCTTCCTCGTCTGATGTTATTGTTGAGCTTTCTGTGAATGAGAAATGGATAAGTAAGCAGCGAATCCGTTCTAAGTGCATTTACGAGACATTTACGTAAAATGCTGGTATACAGCTGCATGTGGTTAGGACTGATAGTGTCTCCGACATAGGTGCTTATAGAGGGCGGGGAAAAATCCCCAGTAAAACCCGTTTAAGATGATTTCACAGGGACCTAACCACAAACGCGTCAAGCGTTATGCGGGAAAATAAAACGTACTATTATTATGAATTATGTTCTGTCCAATTTATAAATTACTTTAAAAACATAGTGTATAATTATTTATTTATTTATTTATTAAATACTCCATGCACAAACGTACAGCGGCGGACTTAATGCCTTAGGCATTTTCTACCAGTCAACCTTAGGGTGATGCAGAGATAAATAGTGGTAGGTGCAATAAAAGAGAGAGAAAAGGCGAAAAGGTACAAGAAAAGATATACTAATAAACCATAAATATTATACAATTATACAATACATATACAAATTAATAAACTATCTACATATATATCTACACTAATAAAGTCAAACAACAACAACAACAACACACAACAATTATACGTTACTTAAAGGAATCATTTATTTTGGTTTCATAGAAAGATTTTGATGCATTAACAATAACAAAATTTTCAACATAATTTAACTTTTGGAGCCGGAGCGCTACAGAGATAATACGTTAGCCTATTAGACGTGTTAAACGGGATGACGAATCGTATTAAGCGTTAAGAAATGTATGGAAACTTTTATGTTTCGGTAAAATATAGTTACCTGAGTGAGCAGAAGTCCACTCAGCGGGCTGGTAGGCGTGCCTGGCGGCCAGCGAGCCCGCGGAGCCGATGGAGAGGTCCTCCCCCGGCGCGCCGCCGCCCATCGCGCTCAGGGTCGCGGTTATTGAGCGTCTGGGAACATACCACATAATCATTATGTCATTTTCATTTCGGGGGGAGAGGGGGGATTCTTTTTTATTTTTAAAGAAAACGGAGTCAAACTTGTACGGCCCAAAAAAAAATCCTAGTGTGTGAGTGCGGAGTGGGACAAAGTCAAGTCTCGGTCAGTTCGATTATAATTTAGGAGTCTTCAAGGCTAGAGTGAATAGACTCTTAATAAACAAGTGCGCCTCAACAGTGATACTACGATTGCAAAAACTGCATCACAGCTTACCATCAGGTTTTTTTTATGATATAAACTAGTGACTATTATATTTAAAGATAAGTCCCCAATTACAACAGCCTACAAAATAATTTCACACGAGTCGAGTGATATGATATTCCTTATTAGAGCTTACTTTTGAAAAAGTACGACGAGAAGACTAGGATCTTCACTTTTCTTAGACAACATAGCCATTCTGTTTAGGCTAGGTAATGAAATAACAGTGATCGTCGCAGCATCCTAGTAAATTGCGCGCTTGAAAATGATTTCAGCAGAATCGTAGACACTCAGCAGGAACGACACCAGCTAGGGCCACGGGGAATCTTTGAAACGGAAACATGTGGTCCTAGAACGCTAAACGCAACTGAAGGACACAGTCATGGTTTCAGTCAGTTCTTCTTCTTTGCGTGTCGATGGCAAAACTAGTTAAATTCCTTGCCTCGTCCAGTATTCGACCACGGCAATGCTGTTCATTGATGCTGTCATTAGATCCCTACGTGGTTGATAACAGGGCACGTGATGCAGGATGGAAGGTCGAACATAGTCTTCGAGGAGGCGCTTCAAAAACAGTAAAAGTCAGTTAGTCTGACACGCCCTAACGCTCCACCATAGAACGTGAGAACTCATTGGGTGATTACCTCTAAAAACTTTAACTATTTGCTACCAACCTGAAAGCAACACTGCCAAAGCCAGGTCGTTCGAAAATACTGGCCGGTTCCTGAAGCATCACTTCCTGTCCAATACCACTGTCTTCGTTCACCGCTGCGAAGTCAGGCTGACTTGTAGACCTGTAAACAGAAAGTAGATAGATCAGACTAACACAGAAAAAGTAATAATAATAATATTCCACAACTGTCACACAACGCCGTCTAGTCCCAAGCTAAGCAGAGCTTGTGTTATGGGTACTAGACAACTGATAAACATACTTATATATTTCTAAATACATACATATTATAGATAAATAAATTACACCCAGACACAGAACAAATTATCGTGCTCATCACACAAACATTCGTCCTGGGTGGGAATCGAACCCACGACCTCCGGCATAGCAGTCAGGGTCACTAACCACTAGTACAACAGGCCAGTCATGTAAGTAATGTCATAATGTGCCTTAATTATTGCAGATGGCGCCAAATTTCATTGTGCTTTAACATTCTATAGAAATATTAAATTGTACACAAGCTACAGAGATCGATTACACACCTTAAAACAACAGATTGAGAATTCGTCACAATTTGATTTGAACTGGCCGTCCAGATCGCCAGATCTATCGGTGCTAGATTTCTTCCTTTGAGGCTTTTTAGAATCTCCCGTTTACCACAATAAACCACGAACTTTGCAAGTCTTCAAAGTTAACATTGAAGTAGAAATCGCCAATTTGGAGCCAGATGTTTTGCAATCAACAATTTAAACTGGTATAAAAGCAGCAGAGCATTGTGCATCAACACGGGAGGATATTTGAAATTGCCGTTTTTTTAAAGGGGATACTTTGAAGTGTTACATCTTTGGACTGACTTGGAATTATAAGTTCAAATAAACTTTATGTTAAAGGCAGTATAATTATGTTGTTCTTTTTTCGAAATTAGGTATTTATTGGTTTCTTTGTGTTTTGTATTTTCTGTAATACCGCAGTACTTGTAACCATTTTTGTATTAAATCTAAGAAAACTCGCATTATTTTGTAATATGAGTTCTACCGTGGAAACAATGTGTCTCAAGCAGTATGTAATAATGATGATGTATTAATTCAAATTTAACTATGATACGACTATGACAATACAAATAAATGCATGCTACTGAATAGTTACGTTGAAAATGGTATCATCGAAGTGATCTGATGATGATGATGATGGAGCTGGAAGGTAGGCACTGGAACTCCGTAATTAATCAATGTAACCTAGCTGTATTTGGACTTATTAGAATTGTCAAAAGTTGCGCTTTGTCTGTAAGGCACTATCGAACTGATCTGATGATGGAGCCGGAAGGTAAGCACAGGAACTCTGTAATTGATCAATGTACCCTAGTCGTGTTTTGGCTTATTAGAATTGTCATGAGATGCACTTTGGCTATAATAACGAACTGATCTGATAATGGAGTTGGAAGGTGGAAGGAAGACACAGGAACTTCATAATAAAACAATGTAACCTAGCAGTGTTTGGGTTAATTAGAATTTTGATGAGAAATAGGCACTCTGTTTATAAGTGTATCGCAACTAAAAAGTGTGAAATAAAAACTTTTTACAAAATAAAAAACTTTACTAAAAAAAAAAACTAAAAGTATCAAAATAAATTTCGGAAGCCGGTGTTTCTCGGTATTGATTGTTTTTTTTATTTAACACCGACTTCCGAAATTAAAGATATTTTGATCCTTTTAGTTTTTTTTAGTGAAGTCGTTTTTTTTTTTTTTTTTTGTAAAATGTTTTTATAAATTTTAGTTCTTATATGGCGTCTCAGATGTCGCTACACTTCTATGATGTAATCTAACATTACCTTGTGAGTGGTTTTTTCTGCGTCTGCTTGGGCTGGTGTTCAGAGAACACATCGGCAACATTGCCCCTCTGCTGCGGGCCGGCTCCGAACGTGCCCACGTACATCACCTCCGAGTCGCGCCGCACTCCGCTCAGTGACGTCACCGAGCGACGACCCGTCGTCTCCATCTCGCCAACCTGGGTACACAGAGATAGATACAAGTGCACCAGATTGACAGAGCTAATAAAGAATTGTATCAATTGTATTGTAACATGGAACCAGTGACGAAGAGTCCATATAACACGATTCCCATCGGCTTCCCTTACGAAAAATATAATTTGTAAGTCAACGACATTTTTAGTTCCTTCTATTAGAGATAGATGCTCAGTACGGGATATTGTTTTATGACCACCCTAACTACACCGCCAGTCACCACCATACCAACGGTGAAGTGAAGTGCCTATTTTTTGAGACCATTACTTTTAAGCGCTTATAGTTTAATTAAATGTATTTTCGCATGTTTTATTGAAATCTCCGAAGTGAATATTTAGTTGCAACTGCATCAAATTAAATGGTGGAAACACCTCCTAACTAAACAAACGTGTCAATTTATAGTATAACCTTCGAACATTTTTTGGACAGGAAATTTTTGACTTCGACAGTTAGGAGTCATTGGCACTTCGCCGTCGATACCTCATACCATACAAGTACCTACTAACCACCACCAGCATCACCATATAAGTACGTGAGGGTGTAATCGTCATCATTTCAACCGAAAGACATCCACTGTTGGACATAGGCTTCCTCCAAGTGTCGCCATAATGACCGGTCCTGTGCGTCTCGCATCCATCGGATTCTCGCGATCCTCATCAGGTCATCGGTCCACATTGTGGGAGGCCGCACCAACGCTGCGTCTTCCAGTACGTGGGCAGGGCACATTGCTTGCATAACAGATGGTCGATGGGGACGAAAGGTTCTGGAGTGGCAAACAATTTCTCGGAGGGTGTAATAGATACCTTAAAATCATCAGTATTCATGTTATTATTTCGTCCGACGGTGTTGTTCCTTTTGCTAGCCAGGACCTTCTTGTATACAGCGCCGAGACCCTTCACTCCTGAGTTCACGGTGCCTACCAGGTCACTGTATGTCGGGCGACGCTGATCATCGGCTAGCAGGTTACCTGAAACGTTAGGAGTCGATATTGTAATACAGGCATGTATCCAGAGGCGTAGCTAGATGACCAGCGACCGTGGCACAAAAAAAAACCTGGGGCCCCTCTTTTTACGTGAGAAATCATAAAAATAATTTACTAGACTTTATTACCATTTAGTTCTATGTTATGTACTTACTATTGAAACAACTCTTTGTCAAACTGTCAGGTTGGCGAGACAGAGACGGCAGGCGTCGCTCGGTGACGTCACTGAGCGGAATGCGGCGCGACTCGGAGGTGATGTACGTGGGTACGTTTGGTGCCGGTCCGCAGCAGAGGGGCAATGTTGCCGATGTGTTCTCTGAACACCAGCCCAAGCAGACGCAGAAGAAACCTCTTACAAGGTAATGTTGGTTTATATCATTCAAGTCTAGCGACATCTATGATGCTTTGAAAGGAAATAAAATTAAAAAATCCTCCATCTCCTGATCCTCCGCGCTATTACTCCGAAATCAATTATCGAGCAGTTGCCCGGACCAGACACAACATTTGTCTGGTCGGAGAATTTTACACCCTGTTCCACATACTTCGTTGTATTATCTTTAAACAACATTAGTTTTAGTATATGCAAAACACGAAACGCATGTCTAGTATTTTTATGTAAAGAATCTATGTACAAAATTTCATAACTGCATCATGAAAAATCACAAAGTTACCTGGTTTTCCGCCCAAATACATGGTTACCGGGCCATCTGGGCGACTTAGGGATTGTTTTACTTTCGCACCCAGCTGTGCGCTGGCGCCTAATTCATGTTATGATCTGTTCTGACCTATGTTGTACTTGTGACGGTGGTGTCTAACTTGTGACCATTTTTAAATATTTTTGGTGAAAAAAAATATAATTCTTTATTATACACAAAAACCAAACATAATAAATTGACATACGGACAGCTCATGTACAAAGGCGAGCTTAACTCAGCAATGAGTTTTCTCCCTTTGGGAAAAAATATAACATGGTGTAAAAATGATTGGAATCAATTCAGTTACTAATTCTGAACAAACTATAAATAATCTATGTATATAATATAAAAGGAACAACTGACTGACTGACATATCAACGCACAGCCGAAACTACTGGGACTAGGAACATGAAATTCTGCACAAGGCTTCCTTTTATGACGTAGGCGAGCACTAAGAGAGGATTTTCCAAAATACACCCCCTAACGGGATGTAAAGGGGGTCCAAAGTTTGTATGAAAAAACCTACTTTAACGCGAGCGACGCCGCGGGCAGAAGCTAGTGTTGTATAATCGGACGGGAAGACCGCTGCAGACAATCAAAGGATTGTTCCCATCCTTCGATGTACTGAACGCGGTTTAAACGACGAGGTGAAACGCTTAGTACGGACCTTAGAGGTGCATGCGATTTGTTATTTCTATACTATGTATATTGTACCTATAAGTTGTGTGACGAATATGATGATTTATACGTTGTTAAAAATGACGTTTTTTAGATTAGAAAAAAAAAACATGTTCGATTATATCAGCTATTTTAGTATTACAGGACGTACAATAGCAAAGATATGAAATCCTGATATTATCAGCGATTTTTTTTGTTATTAATAGGTATTCAAAAGGTTATAATTTTGATAAAGGTAGATTTTATAAGTAACTTTAAGCAAGAAATGAAATAAATACGACGAAACGATGAACAAAAAAAAAATTGATTATTTATGTATTAGGCTGGTACATTTTTTTGGGTTCTGAGTAGCAAAATGTGCGCGCGTGCGTGAAGATTAAGCGTCCAACGCTTAATCTTCACGCACGCACACACACGCTAAGAATTTGAATACTGTTTTAGCAACAGAATTTAGTAGAAGTTTTATAAGAACAAAAATTAAAAATCAAAGCTTTTGAATTGTCAAGAAGTCAGTCAGTCAGAAAAAATGCACATTCCAAGAAACAAAGCATTTATTTAAAATAAACCATTTTTTTTTCTAGCTTCCTCCAACGTTATTGGAGACTTTGTTGAGACTATAGGTACCCTTTCATATCAGTTCTCGCAATTATTCCTCTCGTACTTTTATACTTCATACAAAATAAACCATTTACAGACACTTTTGAATTGTCAAGAAGTTAGTCAGAAAAATTGCACATTCTAAAGCGTAGATCTCTATGGCGAAGAATGTGCAAGAAACTATCAACATGTTATCAAAATATTTGTCTAACGGCTTGGGCTTACCTACTCCATATATGCACGTCTTAAATAACACTTTAATGCAAGCTTTTATTAATTTTAGGGTTTCGTTTTTGAACCTATGGTCAATATCATAAAGACACCACATTTATCATAGATAACAATGTGACAGTGGCGTAGCTAGAGGACCAACGGCCTTCCGGCAAAAAAAAAACTGAGGCCTCTTTTTTTCTTTTTTTTTTTTTTTTTTCGGTGGGAAAATCATGGGGCGGGAGATAGTGTCAGACTTTTACTGACTAAAAACCCACTCCTGTTCCTTCGTTGCCTTCGTCCCAGGACCCCGGGTTTCGCTTTCACACTACCCATGGCCCCAGTAGGCTTCGACCCTGCTGGGCCCCTACGATTTGCTGACATCTCCCTGAGGCGCGCGTGGAACAATACGCGCCGTCGACGACTTGGACTCGGTCCGGACGGTTACCGGACGGTCGGACGGCGGGCTACCCATTGCTCGCCGTCCGCAAGCCCGCGCCTACGGTGGCCGAAAACGGGATCGGAATCCCGGCGGCGATTTGGGCGTGAGGACCGTGGCCTCACGCGATCGGCCGCCTCCTTTGCTAGCATTACTGCTTCGCAGAAGGAAGCGACCGCCTGCCACTCCTCCTCGCTACGGACCATGGCCTGTACCAAGGCCCGACGCGAGAGATCGCCGCCACCGATCGCCCCCACGAGGACACGGCGTTGCTCTGCCCAAGCGGGGCACACCTCCACCGTATGCTCCACCGTGTCCTCCGACTCTTTTTTATGTGGGAAATCATCAAATAACTTCTTTGCTCTGAACAGAACTTCTTTCCCTCACCTAGAGAGGAGGTCTGAGTCTCAACAGTGGGAACATTATAAGGCCGACTATGCTATGCTATGCTCTGAACAGAGCAGGACGGAGTGTCAGACTATTACTGACTTAAATGTAATTAGAGCCGAAAAACGTCCACTTTTGGAACTAGGCCTCCCCCTGAGTGTCGCTACATCGACCGGTCCTGCGCGTCTCGTATCCATCGGATTCCTGCGACCCTCACCAGGTAATCGGTCCACCTTGTGGGAGACCTTCCAACGCTGTGTCTTCCGGTACCTGGTCGCCATACCAGAACCTTTCGTCCCCATCGACCATCTGTTCTGCGCGCATATGGCCTGCCCATTGCCACTCAAGTTTGGCGATTCTTCGAACTATGTCGGTAACCTTGGTTCTTCTGCGGCTTGATTTAGACATAGAGTTGCTATAATTAGTTTTGCAACCTATTTTATTTAAATTTTGAACGTGGAAGAGACCAGAATTTTTCGCTAGTTCAATAAGAGGTTTAGGCCCCCCAAGTTAATGGCCCCGGGCATTGACTTATATTATATTCTAGTGATAGACAAGTACGTTCATGAGAAAGCATTTGTCAAAATACTGAAAAAGTTCGCTGCAGCGCTAGATTGGCAATTTGTCGTCTAACAAAACTATTAAAACCTACAGCGCTAAATAGCCTACAGATGATACTTTTTTCACGACCGAAACGTCTTAAGCGTTTCGTTCAACATAGTTTAGTGACATATCATCCATGTACATTTTTATACCGCAGAAGTGACACAGCTATACAATAATACTCCATTTCAAAATATAATAATAGTCTTTGTTAGTGTATATTCGCTTCACTGACATTTCTTGATGAGTTTTATCGGATATCGAAAAATGACACTATTTCTGAAATTCGATAAAAAACCGTAGATATTATTTATAGAAGAAAAGAGAGAACATTAAATCAAAATTCAAAAATATCAAACTGGTTATAAAACACTAAGCGAAGTCTGTATTCAGTAAACTAGAAAAAGGTAAAAAACCTACAACTTGTTTTTGTAGGGGGGAACATCTGCATGTGTTAGTCTATGATTGTAAAATGGGGACGCGTTTAAATAAAATATTACCTTTTCTATTGTATTGTTCCGATATTAGAAGTTATTATATCGCTTGGACAACCAGTAATTTTACTTAGATGACAACTGAATTATTATTTGTGTCCAGGGTTACTTTGATTTGAATATAATAGCGCTGCCCCCACACTGCAGGAACGTCAAAACTGCACTAATGTCAGGTGTACGGACTGCAGTTCACCTGAGGCGAACTAAGTGAGTGTACGGCACGCGTAATCTAGTGCATAGTACATATATATATATATTAATGACCCGGGGGTACTACCCCCTAGCCCTTCGGTGTCTACGCCAGTGATAATACTAATAAAGAACATCAAACCATTTAAATGATGTCAAAAACTCATTATGTAGAAGTCCGAACACTCACCTTGGCTAGAAGACCTAGTCATCTTCTGCGCCCACAGTTTGTTACTGGGCCGATGCGGCATGGGGTGCACATCATCCGCGTAGCCCTGGTCCCATTCCTTGGCTAGCTTCTTCAGTTCTTTCTCGGCTATCAGCTCAGCCTTACTCTGCCGTTTCTGGTACTGCTTGTGCGATTTCTCGTAGTCTTTCTTAGCTTTCTCCTTTAGTGACTTGGCTTTTTTTCTGGAATGGATGATTGAAATTTGAAATATGTATAGTTAAGTACCGCGCACCGGAAGACGCAGCAATGGAAGGCCTCCTACAAGTTGGATATATGACCTGGTAAGGGCTGTGGGAATCCGATGGATGTGATGCACAGGACCGTTCATTGTGGCGACACACTTGAGGAGGCCTATGTCCAAAAGTGGACTTATTTCGATTGAAATGATGATGATGATAATGATGAAGTACCGACGACAGATGGACGTTGCGAATGACCGTGTGGCGTGGATCTAAAAGACATAGAAAGAGAGGCAGGCCAGTCGCTCAGTGGGTTGACAATATGAGGTATACTGCTGGTGAAGACAGGATTAGACTAGCACAGGATAGGACAAGAGACCAGCTCAAGTGGAAGCATTTACGGAGGGATGGATGGGTTCTTTCATTATTTTAGTTCAAAGATAATAATTATGCAAATATAATATAATAATCATTATAACATGAAATGAAAAAAAAACATGTACACATCAATGCAATAGATTTATAAATGATCTTTTTATTTTGAGTACTAGTATTTCTAAATGCATGCAATTACACTAAAAATAACATTTGTAGTGTAATCAATTATAATATAAAATGTCATCCATTTAATCTGCAAGAAATAAAAGATATTTTTGTACATATTATAGTTTTAAGTTGGATCGCCTTTACGCAGTAGTGGACGTGTTTCGGCTGTTATCATGGTGAAGAAGGACAATGGGTCGGGGGATAGTTACAGTAACGAATGGACTCTCTAAGTTCCGAGCCGGTAATTTAAATCATAATATGCCAAAAATATCGTTGTCACAGGTAGGTAACTATTAAAAGGCTCGTTTTCCACTCGCCTATCGTCAACATCGAGCATGGTTTAAAACGCAATCCAACGCCATGTTTGACGAAAAGGCAACGCGAAAAAAGAGAGATAACGCCTTAAAACTCTGTTAGCATTCGGTAATTTCGTGATTTACTCGAATATTTTATAAAACTTGTTCTGAAAATGTGTTTCTTTTTAAACCCTTTAAAAGTTTGTAAAAAAATGTCGTCATTCAGAATCTTGATTAAATTTGCAAGGCTTCTATTGTTATACTTTTTTGACTTTTTTTTATTTTTGAGTAAATTTGTTAAAGTTCATGCAAAATAGCAGATTTTCGGAGGTCTTGACTGGATTAGTTTTACACAAATTTATCAATTGATTTCAATAGAAGCCTAGATAATATCCACAAGATACTGTGTTTCCAAATATCTAATGAAAAATGTGTAATAAAGTCATAATCTCGTAAGAGTGGTTGTATGAAAAACAGTGAAAATGTATGTTGAGTTGTGCGGAAATATTTTCTAAAATCAATCATTTTATTTAGTACCCGTGAAGTTTCTTGTCAGTTTTTCTCTATAGGAAACGACCAATTGGAACCGTACATGCTTTCTGACGTTTTATAAGTGCTCATGTAGGCTTATGTGAATGCTTGAATTTTTAATTCTGGAAAACTCCATTTAAAATGCTCATTCAGTGAGCTCTGAAAATATTTTTAGGTAACAACAATTAAATGCTGTTATTTATAAATTATATTTAAATATATTTTCATTTTAAAGTAGACATTGATTTTCAACTTCTTTCTCAATTTAGAAATTGGGGACGTCGAGAGGGCGTGTCAGACTTTTATTGACTTTTATTTAACCAACTCCTGCTCCTTCTTTGTCATTGTATCAGGGTCACAGTAGGCTTCGACCCTGCTGGGCCCCTACGGTTGCTGACATCTCCTTGAGGTGCGCGTGGAAAACTACGCGCCGTCAACGACTTGGGCTCGGCCCGGACGGTTACCGGACGGTAAGCTACCCATTGCTCGCCGTCCGCAAGCCCGCGCCTATGGTGGCCAGAGATTGGGATCGGAATCCCGGCGGCTGGGGCACGAGGGCCGTTGCCTTGGACGTGCGGCCGCCTCCATTGCTAGCATTACTGCTTCACAGAATGAGGCGACCGCCTGCGGCGATGGCCTGTACCAAGACCCGGCGCGAAAGATCGCTGCCGCCGATCGCCCCCATCATGGTGTTGTGTGTTTTTCTTAATGTTTTAACAAATTAAAAAGACAACGATGAAGCTGAATGTTTTAAGTTTTAATCGAATCCACCCAGTCGGCGTTACATAAACCCAACTTCTTGTATCATGTCACAACCATTACTCCACTACCCCGATTCTAATAATGATGGGAACTCTTATACAACGACAATTATGAACACAATTTCAACAAGATATTACACGTGGAATGTGTTCGCAGTTATGCGGTACAGATTAAAATAATAATTAACGGTTCCATGTTATAATTAAAAATGAAAGTTAAGTTTTTTTTATGCAATCTCTACGGAATAGCCCTTTGGAAAGCTAAGCATGCTACTAGATAATTAAATGATTATGATGTTTTTTTTTTTAAATAAGTAAAGATTAATTATTTAGTGACCGGCCTCATCTAGTATAAAATGACGAAAAAAAAAAATTGATGTGTAAAAGTGTTTTTTTTTAACCTATTTGCAAAATAAATATCATTTATCATTTACTCGCCCCAGCGTATGTTAGAAATATTTAAAATTCTCGGCTTTTCTTGACTTTAATATAAATAAATAAATAAAAATAAATACATGTAGACCTCTGTTTAGACCAGAATGAGCTTTGCTTGTGGTTTGGTATTCGTTTGGTCTAAACTCACTTCAACTCACTCATTATACTACACACATACCTAGGTACACATACACTTTACAGTTACACACCTTTTAAATGAAATACTTTATATTAAGATACGATCTTGTATTTTATTGTCGCCCCCCTAAATTCTTACCGATCCTTATTATGTTCGCCTTTCTACCTGCTACTTTTATAAGATGAAGGAAACTAGTCTCCATGACACAAGGAATCCTAGTGTGGAGACTAGTACCACATAGTGCCATTTAAATTTGTGACCCTTTTTCTGAACAATACAGATTTATTATTGCTATTATTCGACACCCATATTATTTACCTCCAATTAGGATAACTAATTTCTTAAAAGAACACTATTATTATTATTATTATTAAAAACTGTTAAGCTAAGTTTATAGAATAAATATGCCGATTTGACATTTATGTTATATACAAAAGCTGTCAAGCTATTTTTATTCCTGAGTTAAATAATAATCATAAATTGTTTATTTACATCTTCAAGTTTACAAAGTGCAATAAAACGGGCCGAAAGTTTATAGTGTTTTTAAGTATTTCAGCCGATATCTAAGCTAAGATAATTTAATATCTTGTATATATTTATTATTCTAGGCATCAGTGCCCAACCTTTTAATCAGTAGAAATGATTTAAGTATCACTTCTAAATGAATTAAAATTGAGTAATTGAGTATGGAACATCATCAAGTAATTAAATAGGCACCTAAGTAATATAGATGTTTTTTTTTTGTTAAGGTGGGAAAATCATCTAATGACATATCTCGCTCTTGGGCGGAGC
This sequence comes from Mythimna pallens, assembly GCA_961205895.1. Lineage (NCBI taxonomy): Eukaryota > Metazoa > Arthropoda > Insecta > Lepidoptera > Noctuidae > Mythimna > Mythimna pallens. The sequence goes on along the minus strand of OY540831.1, from coordinate 7,105,930 downwards.
GGGAGATAGTGTCAGACTTTTACTGACTAAAAAGCCACTCCTGTTACTTTGTCCCCACATATCACTTTATTATTATGTTCATAATCACTACAAAACCATTTGGTGCAAAATTATTACTAAAAGTAAGAAGAAAAATATCTGGTTATTAAAAAATCAGCGCTTAGAATCATAACTTACTTGTCATTATTCTCCAACTTGGCCGTTGCCTGATCCAGTAAGCGCAGTATATCGTCTCGACCGTTGATGGCCGCTAGCTCCTGGGCGGTGTGGCCGTCCACGTCCATAGCGAACACGTTGGCGCCGAAGTTGATGAGGAAGGTCACGCATTCCTTGTGGCCGCGCGCTGCAGCTAGGTGCAGCGCTGTGTTGCCGAAATAGTCCGCTTTGTCGGGCTCTCCTCTGTAATAAAAAGGTTGTAGAAGTTTAATAGGAGGCACTCCGGGGTACATTAAAACCGAAATACCACTCACTGATTAATCACGAAATCTCAGAAACTATAACACCTACAAACTTAAAATTTGGCAGGTAGGTTCCTTATAGGGTGTAGACATCCGTTAAGAACGGATTTTACGAAACTCCACCCCTAAGGGGGTAAAACGGGGGTTGGAAGTTTGTATGGAGAAATAGACTTTTAGGCGAGCGAAGCTGCTAGCACAAGCTAGTTTTTAATATTGATAGGCTCGCGTTTGACCACTATCTGACCTGGTAGTAAGAGATGGTGTGGCTGACGTTGTAGCACACTTGCCTCATCATCAACATCATCATTTCAGCCGATAGACGTCCACTGGCTGGACATAGGCCTCCCCCAAATGTCGCCACAATGAACGGTCCTGTGCGTCTTGCATCCATCGGATTCACGCAACCTTTACCAGGTCATCGGTCTACCTTGTGGGGGGCCTTCCAACACTGCGTCTTCCGGTACGCGGTCGTCACTCCAGAACCTTTCGGCCCCAACGGCCATCTGCTTGTAACGGTCACGCTTGCCTAGAATTAACCTATTCACCATAAATACCTCCAGGTTGTAGAGCTATCAGGAAACACAAACTCAAGCAGGGAATTCCACTCCTTAGCTGTACGCATAATATTTTCAAGTACTCATTGAAAATAGTGGGGCTCATGAGTTATAGTTTGTAAACGAGGTCATCGTATTTCACATGGTATACAAACGAAAAGGAAAATCAGATTTCCGGTGTCATAACATTGACAATCGTTTGGAAATGGATATTATTACAGTTCAGGTGTTTTCACCTATAAATTAACTGTTATCGCTCGCCACAAAAATGTTCTTTTTTATATAAAATGAAAGTAGTGACGGCTTTTGTGGATCAATCAATTGAAATCGTTGTAGGAGCCTATGATGCTGCTACGCTGCATCTGCGTGAAATGATGTAGATTTGTCTAAGATTAAAAGTTTCAGAAAGACGTCCACTGTTGGAATTAGGCGTCCTCAAAGTGTCCGTACAACGACCGCCCAGTGCCTTTCGAATCTACCACATTCTTGCGTTCTTCACCAGGTCATCGGTCCACTTAGTGGCCTACCAACGCTGCGTCTTCCAGTACACGGTCGCCGCTCCAGAACCTTTTGGGCTCCATCGAACATCTGTTCTGTGAGCAACGGGCCCACTATCACTTAAGTTTGGCCTTGACCTTCATAATATTATTTAAGTGATGATCAGAATAATAATCATAATTTTATATCTATTTAGTCTAATATATATTTTTAATGTAAAATTTAACACTTCAATAATTGCACCGCGGACTGAATTTTAATGTTATGTTCTTACAGTCCATCCTAAGGTTGTCTGCTAGATATCGCTGTTACTCGCACTCATAGATTAAGTTAATTTAAAAGTTTTGTTACTATTTTAAATAGTAACAAAACTTTATTGTTAACTTGTTTGTTAACTTTATTATTTTTTTTTTATTATTATTATTATTATTTTTATTTTTTTTTAACTTTATTGTACACTAAGTGTACAATAAAGTTTTCTTCTATACTATTCTATGGGGGTAAGCCAACATATGTAGTTAGAAATTTGTACAACCTTCAGTTAGTCGCAATTAGAGAGAATTAATCATTGGTCGCACTATACGTGTAACCGTCATCAGCTGCTTCATTCCCTGGCTCTGTATCCTGGCATTTCCAAGTGTTTCACTAAGTAATCTATATATATAAAAGGAGAAACTGACTGACTGACACATCAACGCACAGTTGAAAGTACTAGGACTAGGAGCGTGAAATTTTGCACAAGGCTTCCTTTCATGACGTAAGCGAGCACTAAGAGAGGAATTTCCAAAATTCACCTCCTGAGGGGATGAAACGGGGGTCCAAAGTTTGTATGGAGAAACCAAATTTCACGCGGGCGAAGCCGCTAGCAAAAGCTAGTCTTTTATAAATGTTGATAATTTATAGTAACCGACAGGTAGACAAAACCCTACATAGAGATGATGCTTGGACATTTAGAGAAAGCAATAAGGCTACCCTTCGTAACAGCCTATGCAACTCTTTAAATATTCCTATTGTATTTTGTAAGAATAAAACTTCCAACTGAATTTTGGTCAAATTGGCCAATCACAACAGTGATTAGTCGAGTATATAGGAGATATTATAGCGCATAAATGTATGCTCAAATACAGGTGCACTCTGTTGCTTTACACTCACTAGTCCGATATGACGGCAATCTTACACGACCGGAGAGAGATCAGCCCCCCTAGCCAAGTTACAACCGTTTCGTTTCGATTCTCTTTTCGTTGATCGCCTCGAGCTGGCCACGCCTCCTATTCCTGTGTTTCTGACGAAAAGAGAATCGAAACAAAACGGTTGTAACTTGGCTAGGGGGGCCGCAAGACCATCGGTATTACGTGCTGTCCGAGGCAAGGGAGTGCCACACTACCAACTTCGAAACTCCAAGCTATTATAGAGTAATTCTTATTAGAAGACCCATTAGCAATTTGTTTTCCGAGTATTGAACCCAGGACTCAAAGCCCGACAGTCAATCTTACGGCCACGAGACCAACGAGGTAGTTTGTATGAATAAAGAGTACGTACGCGAATCTATCAGATAAATATTATAAAGGTGAAAGTTTGTGTGTACGTTTGTTACTTGTTCACTCTCGAACGGCTGAACAGATTTGGATCAAATTTGGCAGACAGGTAGACCAGGTCTTAGAATAGTATACAGGATACTTTATTACCTCGAGAGTATGTTCCCTAGGAACAATTTTATACTTTCACGTGGGCGAAGCCGTCAGCTAGCTAGTTTTCTACAAAATTCTTGAATTGTCCATAAGGAAAACCAAAGAAAATAATTATATCTTCTGATAAAAACTATCTAGATATTAATTGTTCATGAGAAACGACAACATGGCTTGGAGCGGAATTCGCACTCATTCCGAAAGGGAATAATGTCAAGAACAGTTATATAACTGTACGGCCTCACTCGCCTGTACGGAATATGGTGTCACATTAAAATATTCGTGTGAATATCGGGCCTCATAAGATGGCTTAAAGTCATCCGAAGGGCAATGGAAAGGGCTATGCTTGGAGTTTCCTTGCGTGATCGCATGAGGAATGAAGATATCCGTAGGAGAACTAATGTTGCTGACATAGCCCGAAAAATCGCTAAACTTAAGTTGCAGTGGGCAGGTTACATTGCTCGCAGAATATCTGGCCTCATCAGATGGCTTAAAGTTACCTGTAGGGCAATGGAAACTTAAGGCCTATGCTCGAAATTTCCTTGCGTGAACACAAGAGGAATGAAGATATCCGCAGGAGAACCAATGTTGCTGACATAGCCCGAAAAATTGCTAAACTTAATTGGCAGTGGGCAGGTTACATTGCTCGCAGAACTGATGGGGCCGAAGGGTTCTGGAGCGGCGACCGCACACCAGAAGACGCGGCGACCGCACACCAGAAGACGCAGCGTTGAAAGGCCTTCCACAAGGTGGACCGATGATCTGGTGAGAGTTGCGAGAATGCGATGGTTGCGAGACGCACAGCTTCCCTAGCCAAGTTACAATCGTTTCGTTCGCGCCGAACGCATCGAGTAGGCCACGCCTCCGATTCCTTTGTTCTGACCACGTGACTGAGCGTTGAGATGACGTCAGAACAAAGGAATCGGAGGCGTGGCCCACTCGAGGCGTTCGGCGCGAACGATACGATTGTAACTTGGCTAGAGGGGCAGGACCTTTCGCTGTGGCGACACGCTTGCGACCACGGGACCGACGAGGCAGTTGCCATAATAATATCATCTAAGGCTAATGAAGCTCTTCACATTTTTTATGTAATATAATCCGTAACATTGTGTAACAGAGCGCTGGCGGGCAGACAATGCGTGAAAGTGACAGTGAGTGATTCCACATTGTTCTCAGCACGCTTTATTCTAATAATCTGTTATGAGGAAAAGAAAATTATGTTACAAGTAAGAGTGGCTCGAAGTGCCGATAAACTATTTTCAATACACCTACTCAAAAACCCGTTCTAATTCCTACCGCTTTTAGGCATGCAATTTACTGTTTTCGCACTAGTGCGGAAAAGTGCACGAGCTCACCCTCGACACAATTTATTGTATTTATCGTAATCGAAAAATCAGTACGAATATACAATATTACCTGATAATTTTATAGCTTAACTTATTTATTTTTATGTAACATGCTGTGAGCGAGGTTGCTATCTCCACTTTGTCACATAAACCTATTAAGGTTTCAGACCATAGTTATTTGTGCAACAAGAGAGCAAAGTTGTTTTTTGCTGCGAGTGCTAATTTTGAGTCCCGAGCAAGCGAAGGATTCTTTGATTGAATCACGAGCGTTAGCGAGTGATTCTAAAGTAGAATCCTGAGCGAGGGGAGGGATTCAAAGGCACGAGATGCAAAAATTTTTGTTCTCGTGTTACACACATAATTTTTCACTTCAGCAGCGAGAACACATCTTACTTGGGAAATAAAATAATTAACAGTAATAGATTTAATAATGATTTCTATTAAAATAAATACTATCTCTGTCGCTAGTTTTGCTCATATTTTACAATTATTTTAACATTCTTAATCTTATTTGTCACTATTTCTAAAGCACGTTCTAAAACAGTCAATGTTGAAACTAGAAATAATTATTTAAAGGTTAAATGCCAGTTTTATCTGCTGCTATAAGTACTCAGGTACTCTTATTTTTGTTCAAATACAATAATAAATTTAAAATTCAATAATATATTTATTAAAAAAAAAAAACAATTTTAAATTTTAGAAATATTTTGTTCGGAACGTGTTTTTCTTTATGGTGGAATTTCAAAATCGGAATGAACTTCGAAATGGCATGTTTCTCACTCGCTTATTTATAAGGGCGAGAAAGAGACAGAGTACAGTGCAGTTCGAATGTTTCGAATTCTATAGCTAAAAAAATAATAATTAAAAAGCTACTTTGTCTCACGCAGTGAGCAAAATCGAGTTTTGCTCACTGTTTTCAAGCAGCAAAATCTACTTGTTTGAGCTGCTGTGGTGAAAATGTTTTTTTGTAACGCGTGTAAAGTATAAATGTATTGAACAATAAACTAAAAAAAAAACAGAGTCGAAGACAAGACTTAGCAGCCAATCGGATGCGTCTGATATCACGTCAATAAAACTAAATGCGTTTTAACGTTTGGCTCGCATAATCGCGTTTAGCCGCTGTCACTAGTGTCACTTGTCTGTATTTTTCTTTTGTTGTATTTTTACAAGTGACACTAGTGACAGCAAGCGGCTTAACGCGATTATGCGAGCCAAACGTTAAAACACGATTAGTTTTATTGGTGAATTCCGCCCTAAGAGTAGTAATTGAAGTAATTTGGACTATAAATTATGGAGGGACGAGTTATAACTACACCCACAACATGTTCAGTGTGTACGTGTGGGCCGTGGGTCTCTTTGGATGGGGACTGCGGTCCCAACTTTCACCCATAAAAGACCTAACCCGTACGTGATTCTTCTAAGTTTATTACCGATGCAGAGAACTTGCGTACGACAGGGCATGATATAATTCGTTCCATAGAAATTCTAAACCACCTAATAATTTGCGGGTACGATTAGCGCAATGGTTGAGTGATTATCTGCTGCTCAGTGTCTAGCAGGTTCGATTTCCGCACGGAACAAACATGTAAATGGCCTACAGATAGTTGTTCCGTGTCTGGGTATTTGGTACATGTGAATTTACATGTTTGTGAACGCACCCACGATACAGGGCACGGTGGAGGTGTACCCCGCTTGGGCGGAGCACCACCGTGTCCTCGTGGGGCCGATCGGCGGCAGTGATCTCTCGCGCCGGGCCCTGGTACACACGGTGACTTTAATAGCGTAGCAGGGCACACTAACATGATAAATGTGTGCGTAAACGCTAGCGCGTGAAACACAACAGGTATTATCGTTGTGTGATACAAAGTAACTCGTTTCTACACTCACACTCTTGAAAAAAAAATAGTAGCCGTCTAAGTTAAGAAGCAAAAATTGGCTTCTGTTATTAATGGCGCTGTGGCGCAATGCGTATGATACTTAACTGACGAGTAAGAGGTCCCAAGTTCGATTCCAATTATCTGTTATTTTCTTTTTGTTTTACTCATGTTTTTTTTGAATAGTAATGTTATGGTTATTCTCGTAATAATTAAAATATTCGAAATATATTTTTGTAATTTTATACATATAAACTATGTATATTTACGAAATTAATTAACGAAATTTTTGTATATAACTTGTAATATAAATAATTTTATAATATATATATATATATCATTTACGTAATATAACAATACGTTATTATTAATAGTTGACAATCCTTTCATTGTCAACTTTTTTTTTTATTTTCGCAAACATTCACTTATGAAATTATTATAGTTATTTAAATTAGCATCAAACACTTACACTTAATCTTTGGAAAGTAATTTTGATGATATGGGTAGGTAATCAGCAATAATGTTCACAATAATCAAGTAGCTGTGGGTATCAATACAAACAGAATTAAAACCGAGGGTGCCATCCCACAATAATTCACCTATTCAAATAATATGTCTCCAGCTCAACTCGCAAACAAAATAAAACTCGTTTACTACTCGATATACACACACACACATATTTGTATATGTGTTTGCTACGAATTAGATAAAAAAATTCGCTTCGTTCATTAGATGGAAAATTAGCACTGATTATCAAGTGCTTGCTTGCCGTTAAAGGTGTATCGAGTTCGATCCTAGCCATTGACAAAACATTATTATGTGTTCCGTTTGACGTCCGAAGTCCATTATGAGAGTACATCGTCTTTTTCCACGTTTATTCGCTAGATAGTCCTACTTCCGCTACGTAAACCGACCTCAGCGCCACCCGTGGCCGCACCTGGAACTAACTAACAGCGCAAAGCAAGCCACCATTCCTTTATCATTGTTGCGTCGTTTTTCATACCGCGCGCATGTCGCTAGATTTTGAATTTAGGAAGTTTTGGTTGGTTTAAGAGAAAGTTTCAACACTTATACAGCCAAATAAAACTGCAGATGGGGGCTGGGACCATCACCCACTCCGTCTGATATATATATATATATAGTCCAGTATTTATCAAATGATTATTTTAGCTTAGTGTGCTGTTCTCACTGACAAACAAGCTACAGCATCAGTTTCTGATTAACTCTACAAAAAATTTCTTTGAAAATTTGCAAATCTACGTGCATACGTGCTACGTGGCATACTGCTACTAAATTATTGCTAGCATTGAGTCAGACTTCATACTTCGAATCTCTTTGATTGTAACTCAAAATGATTTCGTGGACAATTAAGTTCCAACAGCCTTGCATCCGGAATTTGGCTTTAAATATTTAATTACACGTTATTATTTTTCCAGACAGATGCTATGCTATATTTTTGTAAAGAACATTAATAGACGGTTAACAAAATATCAAGATTCCCTGAAAAAATATTTTTTACCTACAACCGAGTCTCGTCAAACAACTACTACTACTAGTAGATGAAACACTATTTCCGGAATATACACTGTTTCCGGTACTTACCAATGTGGGTCAGCAATTTCATCACGTAACTATTACGTAGCCCGTTAATATACATATTCAAACTAAAGTCTATTTTTTAACTTGTGCAGTAACAAACTTTTACAAAATATCAATGCAGTCTTGTTAAACGCCGATTTCATTAATAGAACGAAATCAGTTTTACTATAGATAACTAAGCAATGCTGATTTCTTTTGTGTCCTATATTCTTTCTTATACAATTACAGGAATATTGTTCACATTGTTGCGTTTTACTAAGCAAGCCACCAGGAGATAACAAACAGATCTCTCATAATGGACTTCGGACGTCAAACGGAACACATAATATAAAAATTTTACCTTAAAATAAAATTTGTATTATGTTTCCTAAGACGTCCGAAGTCCAAATAATTTCTTCCTGGTGTATATCAATTATTATCATTATGAGCCGAACAATGATAAAGGAATGGTGGCTTGCTTTGCGCTGTTAGTTAGTTCCAGGTGCGGCCACGGGTGGCGCTGAGGTCGGTTTACGTAGCGGAAGTAGGACTATCTAGCGAATAAACGTGGAAAAAGACGATGTACTCTCATAATGGACTTCGGACGTCTTAGGAAACATAATACAAATTTTATTTTAAGGTAAAATTTTTATATTTTCTATTTTATTGTAGTATAATGATAACGAAGTTTATTAAAGCTAAAACTTAGAATATTTGCTTTAAAAACTAAGTGTATGAATATTATCATCTACCCACTTTATTAGTTATTTACTAAGAAATGAGTCGGATAATAAGTTAACCTGGCATAACGCTTTTGCCTATCACGATCGTGTGTTCTACAACTTACTCCGAGACAAAAAATAATTAATCGTTGTGGAAAGTGATACTTTTTACAAGTAATAATTAACATGTCTCATTTGTCTACACTTTTGAGGGCTGAGATAGTAGTATTATATAAACAAAATGTATCCATAAGTGAAATTTCGAGGAGACTAATGCTACCGGTAAGTAACAAATCCAAACTTAACATAATGCGAAATAATTTAACATTGTTGATATTTGTTAGGTTTTAACGTAATTTTGTGATTGTTTACAGAGGAAAACTGTGCAGTTTTGGGTGCATAGATATACAGCTGAAGGGACAATCGATGCCAAACGTCCGGGTCCAAAAGCAATTGCATATACGGATGCCAACCCACTGCATCGAAATATTGTTGCTACGTATAGCGCTGACGGCTTTGCTACAACAAGAAACACTGCGATTATGCACGACGTGTCTATGACAATTGTTCGACGCCACTTACGAGCAGCAAAAATTAAATGTCGCAAGCCTGCGAAAAAAATTTTACTGACGGCGTTGCATAAGGAAGAAAGGATGCGGTTTGCAAGAAAATTTATAGATTTTGATTGGTGCAATAACATAGTTATATTTAGTGATGAAAAGTGTTTTAAGTCAGATAAGGATGGGCGTAAAATATTATGGAGAAAAGATGGAGAACGTTACCATCAGAAAAATATTCTCCCATGCAGGTCTAGTGGTCGCATTACGTTAGGTTATTGGGGCTGGATGTCATCGATGGGTCCCGGTGAGTTAGTGGAGGTAGGGGGTCGCAATACCAGTCAAGGTAACTTGGACATCTTGCAAAATGTTATGTTGCCTACCGTGCGCGTGGCATACCCGGACGAGCATATTTACTTCGTGCACGATAACTGCTCGGTGCACCGCGCACGAATGGTGCAAGACTGGTTAAGTGTCCAAGAAAACTTGACTGTTATTGAATGGCCCTCTAAAAGTCCCGATTTAAACCCCATAGAAAATCTATGGGGTCACATGGTGCTCAACTGGGATTCATCTGATGTGAGATCTAAACGTAATTTAGATAATTTAGTGTCATCCATGTGGGAATCGTTTCGCGGCACTGACCTGTGTGAAAATTTGGTGGCTAGCATGAGAACGAGGTTACAAGAAGTAATCGACAATGAAGGTGCACCAATTAGATATTAATTTTGATTTAAATTGAATCCAATTATAAATATTTTTAAAAAGCTGTATTACTGTATGCTGTTTTTGTTGTTGTTGTTTTTATCATGTTATTGTTATTGAAATCAAGAGTTACGATACCTATCATAGTTCATTTTTTAAAACATGTTGATTGATATGTTATAAGTAAAAAAAAAAGACTAAGAAGTAAGCTGTAGGTAATTATACTGTTGTTGTTATTATGTGACATGATGTTATTGTTATTGAGATCAAGAGTTGCGATATCTATCATAATTCATTCTTGATAACATGTTGATTTATGTCACTAATAAAAAACTTAAAAAAGTGACGTCCATCCTTGTCTGACTTAGAATATTTTCATTTTATATATTGTATTAAAGATAATCATGAACAGATTCGTTAATTGTGACCATTCCGTTTAATGTATGTAATTAATAAGTTGTAATAAACATAGTTGGATCGTTATCGCAGTTTTCTTTGTCACAATATTTTCAAAATATTTTAATTATTATGAGAGTAACTATAACATTACTATTAAAAAAAAAACAGGGGTAAATCAAAAAGAAAATAAAAACAAGCAAACTTTTTGTTACATCAGACGATTGGAATCGAACTTGGGACCTCTTACTCGTCAGTTAAGTATCATACGCATTGCGCCACAGCGCCATCGTCAACTATTAATAATAACGTATTGTTATATTACGTAAATGATATATATATATATTATAAAATTATTTATATTACAAGTTATATACAAAAATTTCGTTAATTAATTTCGTAAATATACATAGTTTATATGTATAAAATTACAAAAATATATTTCGAATATTTTAATTATTACGAGAATAACCATAACATTACTATTCAAAAAAAAACATGAGTAAAACAAAAAGAAAATAACAGATAATTGGAATCGAACTTGGGACCTCTTACTCGTCAGTTAAGTATCATACGCATTGCGCCACAGCGCCATTAATAACAGAAGCCAATTTTTGCTTCTTAACTTAGACGGCTACTATTTTTTTTTTCAAGAGTGTGAGTGTAGAAACGAGTTACTTTGTATCACACAACGATAATACCTGTTGTGTTTCACGCGCTAGCGTTTACGCACACATTTATCATGTTAGTGTGCCCTGCTACGCTATTAAAGTCACCGTGTGTACTAGCCATGGTCCGGAGCGAGGAGGAATAGCAGGCTTTCGCCTCCTTCTGTGCAGCATTAATGCTAGCGAAGGAGGCGGAAGTATGCGTGAGTGAACGGACTTCATCAAGCCCCAGCCGCCGGGATCTCGACCCCAATTTCCAGCCACCGTAGACGTGTGCATGCGGACGACGAGCAATGGGTAGTTCGCCGTCCAGTCGTCCAGTAATCGTCCGGACCGAGCCCAAGTCATCGACGACGCGTAGTGTTCCACGCGCGCCTCAAGGAGATGTCAGCAAAACCGAAGGGGCCCAGCAGGGTCGAAGCCTACTGGGACCATGGCTGGCGTCCGAAAGGGAAACCTGGGGTCCTGAAACGCTAGGCAAAGAAGGAAGGAGTGGTTTTAGTCAGTGAAAGTCTGACACGCCCTTTCGCTCCGCCCTAGTCGTGAGGGCAAACATCCAATGACTTCATTCATTGGATTATATCCCGCCTTAAAATAAACCCACGATATAGAAGTAATTCGTAAAGTGGGGAAAAGTTTTATTTGATCTTTGGGGGGACAGATTTCTAAAAAAAAAAGAATTGTGGTTGTCAGGGTGACGAGCCTATTTTACAATTGGAACGTGACACCTACGGTGGAGCAATAAAACTTTAAGTTAGCCATTAAAATAATCAGCGGATGACATTTTCAGCGGATCGATTAGGCAGTATTGTAAATGTTTTATCTTACACGTAATACACTACACTATCACATAGATTAGTGTAGAAATTTAAATTATGGATTCGGCACGTAGGTAGGCCATACTAGCAGGAAGAGATGTCATCTTCGACTCTCCCGATTCCTGGCCTGTTGGTCTAGTGGTTAGTGGCCCTAACCGCTATGCCGGAGGTCGTGGGTTCCATTCCCACCTAGTACAAATGTTTGTGTGATGAACACGATCATTTGTTCTGTGTCAGCCCTGCGTTCAAAAATGAGGTTACACTAATGACGTCATCACGGTAGATACTCTACGCTCGCATTTTTGAACGCGAACGTAGAGTTCAACTGTCAATGCCAAGCAAGTGTCATTTATGGTCGCTTACACCAACCTACCCTGCTCGGAGTTAGAGTTAGTTGCAAAGAGTATAGTAATATGGGTTGCAACTCGAAGCATTTTTGAACGGTTAGAGTAACGACCCTACCCTGCTCTGGTTATTTTTGAACTCAGGGCTGGGTGTAATCTATATATATAAAAGGAGAAACTGACTGACTGACATATCAACGCACAGCCAAAACTACTGGGACTAGGACCGTGAAATTTTGCACAAGGTTTCCTTTCACGACGTAGGCGAGCACTAAGAGAGGATTTTCCAAAATTCGCCCCCTAAAGGGAAGAAACAGGGTTCCAAAATTTGTATGGAGAAACCTACTTTCACGCGGGCGAAACCGCTGGCAAAAGCTAGTTTTTTTTTTTTGTTGTTTAGTTTAGTTTAATATTTATGTATTCATAAATATATAAGTACGTTTATCAGTTATCTAGTACTCTTAACAAAAGCTCGTTGCTAATTAATAAACTCATGAGTACAGAATCTCAGTTACCAAGATCAGATCCTCAATGTGCTGTACACAAGCCGTGCTTACGTGAACGATTACGTCACATCGATCGAAGTTTAAAATAAAATTCTTATTAATGAGACTATATAGAATATTGAACAAATCTGAATCGTTTTTTTATTTATTTTTATTAATGATAGGCTAGCGTTTGACCACCATCTCACCTGATGGTAAGCGATGATGTGGTCGACGATGGAGCACGATTGCCTAGAAGTAGCCTATTCACTCTTGACTTAAAGACACCTAAGTTGTAGCTATCAGGAAACATAGACGCCCGGCAAGTAATTCCACTCCTTGGCTGTACGCATAATAAATGTGTTCTTAAAACGTTTTGTGCGTATGGGTGGGATGTCTACCATGTACCGGTGGCGCAACGCCGTACGTCTAGTGGTCCAATGATGGAACGGACTTGACGGAATATTTCTTTGGCAATTCAAAAGGATTTGAGGTAACCCCCTTACATAAATTTTTGATAAAAGGTATCCTAGGGAACTCACCCTCTTCCGACTAACAAGCGGAGTGCGTCAATGTGTCCCTCGAAGGCGGCCCACAGCGTGGGGGTCATCCCCGACTCGTCCTTGTTGTTGCATTCCTTACGAGTGGCCTCACTGAGCACCACTAGCAGACCGTCTTTGGCGGCTCTAGAAAAAGAAAAAAGAGAAATGGGTATTTGTTAAAATTAATAAATGAATTTTGAATCTTGACTGTGCTTATTTTTGTACAATATTTTATAATAAACAACAAATAAAACTAAAAGAAATAATAACTTTTTAACCTATATAGCTCCATCCCTGTAACAGTTCAGTTTAGATTATAAAATAAATCGCATTAACAGATGGCAGCACTGTCGGTCAATGCTTGGATTTGCAGGGAAATCCATATACCTACATGTGACAAATCACAATAGATAAATAACTAGCATCGATCAATACCGTAGCTGATAAGCAATAGGATATTTATATATCGAGCCATTTAAAAAAACTGGGCAAGTGTACTTATGTAAATAGTTAAAATCCGGAATGGAGTCTCGAAGTTTTATTTTTGACGTATTAATTAATTTATTACTTTCAGATTTATTCCTATGTGCCTGGGTCAATGGAAAGTACCCAATGAATTTTGATTCCCTTGAGTGTTGAATTTTACGACATAAACGCCTGTTTCTTTTTTGTTCGTTAAAAGAAACGCAGACTTGAGAATATGGTTTTAATTTCACTCGATACCTCCACACGTTTCCGAGATAAAGGGTCTTGTCAGACAGACAGAAAGCCAGACAACAAAGTGATCCTATAAAGGTTCCGTTTTTGCTTTTGAGGTACGGAACCCTAAAAATCTGTAGGAAGCCGCATGATTTAAAGACAAGTTGTATGTATTCGCCATCCTCAGTAGTAAGGGAACTATGAAGAAAAATGCATGCTTCATGCAAATCAATATACCTACTTCATGGATGAGCCAGTCTATCATAGAAATACATTTTTAAATTCCGTCTTGTATTTTATTTTGTGGTTTCCATTTTGGTTGTCAACACACAATATCGTTTCCGTCATCGAAACATCAAAATTTTAATTATTGATAAGTGATTATCGAAGTATTTAGTTATCTATTTTTTGTTGTAAATGCAGATATTTTAAGATAGTATTCAGACTATGTGAGGATGGAATTAAATGATATCATAACACTGTTTTAGCTATATTTACATGTGGGTACATTTCGTAACGAAATGAGATCATAACAATATGGACTGTGATGCGTAGGTTCTTTCCTACACAAATTAGCACATTTTGATTAGATGGTAACACAAAGAAAATTGCAGGGCAGGGCACATTGCTCGCAGAACGGATGGCCGTTGGGGCCGAAAGACGTAGCGTTGGAATGCCTCCTACAAGGTGGACGATGACCTGGTAAGGGTTGCGGGAATCCGATGGATGCGAGACGCACAGGACTGTTCATTGTGGCGACACTTGGGGGAGACCTATGTCCAACAGTGGACGTCTTTCGGCTGAAATGATGATGATGATGATGACAAAGAAAATATATTTTTTTTTATTGATACAAGTAAACTAGTGCTTCACTGCGATCCCACCTGATGGTAAGCAGTGATGCAAACGATGATGGTGAGGCGCACTAGTTTATTAAGTAATATATAATAAGCCTATTCACTCAAGCCTTGAAGACACCCAAATTGTAATCGGACGGGAACACCGCAACAGGCAAATTGTTCCAGTCCTTCAATGTTCGCAGTATAAACGACGAGGACGAGTAGGTATCTAATATTGAGTTTTATCTAGTAAAAGGGCCTATTACACTACTCGATATTCAGACAGTCTTAGTCTATGTATTTCTATGTATCTCAAAATTCTGTTTCATTCCTTTACACGACATTGGCGTAAGTTGCTATTTTTCTTATGTGACGCTACATAAACTAAGACTGTCTGAATAACGCGTAGTGTAATAAGCCCTTTAGATTTTCAAATACGTCTTCAATCGCATTAATATTATAAAGGCGAATAATAATAATATTCCACAACTATCACACAACGCCGTCTAGTCCCAAGCTAAGCAGAGCTTGTGTTATGAGTACTAGACAACTGATAAACATACTTATATATATCTAAATACATACATATATAGATAAATTACACCCAGACACAGAACAAATGATCGTGCTCATCACACAAACATTTGTCCTGGGTGGGAATCGAACCCACGACCTCCGGCATAGCAGTCAGGGCCACTAACCACTAGACCAACGGGCCAGTCTAATGAATGTCTGTGTCTGTTTGTTTGTTACTCCTTCACGCTGAAACGGTTGAACAGATTTGTAAGAAATTTGGAACACGGGTAGTATGTCCTGGAATAGTATGTAGGTACAAGACTTTTTGTCCCAAGATTATGTCCCTATCTAACCAAACTGGGAATTAGGACAAAGGTCCAACCACGAGCTCTGAACGCGATCCATTTGACTACCCAAACTGAACTGTTGAAGGGATGGAGCTACATTTAGGGTAACATTCTATAAATGACTTGTAAGAATCCCTTACCAATAAATTACTATGACTACTATGACTATATAGCTCCATCCCTCTTTTTCGTTCGGCGTTCGCGACTGACATTTAACACGTCATGTTAGGGCCCCAGATAATCATTACTATCTAATTGACATACAGTTAAAAGTAGCTAAATACATGTCATTGACCTTTAGATACTCATAACCATGGCGATCAGTCAGCAAGCAACCCAACACCTGCATGTCACCCACAATCGATACAATGATAACGGCACTACAAGGGATTGTGACCTTTAAAACGAGGACAATTTGTGCGACAATAGGGTGCGCATTTTTGGCATAATACGGGCTACCCTCGACACTGGTGTGCAAGGAAGCGTGAAGGTGGTGTATGTCATGTCACGTGGAGAATTCATTGTTTTCGATTTTTGGAATTCTGACTATCAAAATGGACTTGGGCCTGGCCTGGGACAAAATAGGATTGGGCAGGACATGTTTGCCGCATGCCTAACGACATGTGGTCTCGTAGAACACAGGATTGGTGCCAGGACACAGCGAAGCGGGGTCGCGGCAGACCACGAAGGAAATGGCGGAAAGACCTGGATGTCTTCCTTGAGAATCGGAACGAGAAAGCGAGTAACCGTGATCATTGGATAGTACGGACTAGCTAAAAAAGAACTATACCTAACCTAATATATCTAACTAGCTTTTGTCCGCGGCTTCACCCGCATACTTAAAATATAGCTTAAGTCAGTCAGGAATAAAGCAGCTTTCTATCGGTGAAAAAATATTCGCAATCGGACCAGTACTTTCAGAGATTACCTGCTACAAACAAAAAAACAAACTTGACCTCTTTATAATATTAGTGTAAATAGGTAGCATCGAACTGATCGGTTTAGCGATGCCTGGGAGAGGTTTGTTCCGTCCATCATGGGCTTGTTTCGGCTAAAATAATGGTGATGGTGTATTATCTGTGTTTTTGTGGATGTATTATCTGTGTTTTTCGTATCTGACTTTCTTTTCTAGCTAGGTAGGGGCATAGAGACCTTAGTAGCTAGGTAGTATGATCAGGTTGATAGGTACCACTGCCATTGTCAATGTTGAGTGACATTTCCCCGTTCCGTGTCAGATTACGTGGAAGTCGGTTGTAGAGGAGACACGCTTGGCCTGTCCCCACAAAATATAGTTCAATGTCCCACCAAATTCACTTGTTTTACGATGACGAATGCGGTGTGAACATAGTCGCCTCGTTGTTTATACCGCGTTTATCGAAGGACTGGAACAACAGCGCTTTTGCAGTTGCCTACAGCCGTCTTCCATCCGATAATAATTTAGTATAGAATAGTAATCAAGGCACTTTTAACCTTTTAAGTAGCGTAATTAGAGACACAATAGAAAGACAATGAGCGAGCGAACGCCGGTTCGCTTGGGGTTTAATGAATACACTAGTGCGATTCACCATCATTGATTGCATCATTGCTTACCATCAGGTAGGATCGCATAGTCAAACACTAGTTTGAATTATTAATAAAAAGTGGAAGTGAAAGCTGTATGCTGATTGGTTTTGTAGGTATTGATGAATGACGCGATTTGTGCAAAATATCACATCACATCACCTTATAAAGGCGAAAGTTTGTGATTGTGTGTACCTATGTTTGTTACTTCTTCACGCTCGAATGGCTGAACGGATTTTGATGAAATTTGGCACACGGGTAGACCATGTCCTGGAATAGCTCATAGAACTTTTTATTCTGGGAGTAAGTTCCTTTGAGATAATCATCTATAATCACGCGGGCGAAGCTTTGGGCAGAAGTTATTCACACTAATAGGACATTAAAGGCGAAAGTGAAGAGCGTGTCCTGGAATGGCTGGAGTAGCATAGGAGTATGTTCCCTTGGGATAATTTTTTAATTTCACGCGGGCGAAGCCGCTGGTAGAACCTAGTTGTACAAGAAAAATGTATGGTCGATTTTTTTTTAAACAATATTATTTACTTAGTTCTTGACTGCGCCCGCCTGAATACCTGATGGTTAGCATTAATGCAATCGTTGATGGTGAATCGCACTTGTTTATTATGAGCTTATTCACTCTAGCTTTGAAGACAACTAAATTATAGTTGGACGAGAAGACCGCAGCAGGCAAATCATTCCAATTTTTTGATGTACGCGGTTTTGATAAACAACGAGGCGAAACAACAATTTTGATCAGTGTGGGTTGTTAGAAAGAGGACTGGTGTAAAGGAATTTTCGTGGGAAAGAAGTCGTGTTGAAAAAAATTTACCGGTAGGGTAAAAACTTGGGCTTCGGGTATGTTCGAACCGTTAACCATCTAGACCTACGAAGAAAATGAGGGAAAGTATGAAAATTATTCATTAATTTTAGCAATCTGATCGTTTTTAGGGTTCCCTTTTTACCCGTAGGGTAAAAACGTATGTAAAAAATAGGTATGTACTAAAAACAGAATATAATATAAATATAAATAATAGTTTGTCTACAAGCTGTTTTCCAGTGTCATCACGAGCCGTCTCGTGCTCAGGTTCGACGACTTCCAGTCTCCCGAACAAGCCGGATTTCGAAAAGGCTTTAGCACCGTGGACCACATACATACGCTGCGGCAGGTTATACAGAATACTGAGGAGTATAATCAGCTTCTCTGCTTAGCGTTGTGTGGACTACGAGAAAGCCTTTGATTCGATCGAGACTTGGGCTGTACTGCAGTCTCTCCAACGGTGCCAGATTGACTATCGGTAGAAGTGCCGAAGTGTTTATTATACAAAAACGCCACCACCATGTCAGTCTGACTTCAGGACCAGACCTCGAAACTTATCTTGCAGCGGGGTGTGAAGCAAGGGGTCGTCATATCTCCGAAACTGTTCACGGCGGCAATAGAAGATGTCTTCAAGGTTCTGGAGTGGCGAGGGCTAGGCATAAATGTCAATGGCGAGTACATCACTCACCTTCGATTTGCCGACGACATAGTAGTCATGGCTGAGATTACGGAGGAGCTCAGTACAATGCTCGGTGACCTCAGTAAAGCTTCCAAAAGAGTGGCAACATCAAAGTCATGGTAAACATCCATGTAGCACTCACTCCTATCAAGATCGGAGACTCTATACTCGAAGTTGTGGACGACTACGTTTACCTGGGACAGGCGGTCCAGTTGGGTAGGTCTAAAATTCGAGAAAGAGGTCAATCGTCGAATCCGACTCGGCTGGGCAGCGTTCGGGAAGCTGCGCGGTGTCTTCTCGTCCAATATACAACAGTGTCTCAAGACGAAAGTCTATGAACAGTGCGTGTTGCCAGTGATGTCATATAGCTCCGAAACGTGGTCACTTACAATGGGCCTCATCAGAAGGCTTAAAGTCACTCAAAGGGCAATGGACAGGGCTATGCTCGGAGTTTCTTTGCGTGATCGCGTCAGAAATGAAGATATCCGCAGGAGAACCAAGGTTACAGACATAGCCCGAAGAATCGCCAAACTTAAGTGGCAGTGGGCAGGGCACATTGCTCGCAGAACAGATGGTCGATGGGGACGAAAGGTTCTGGAATGGCGACCACGTACCGGAAGACGCAGCATTGGAAGGCCTTCCACAAGGTGGACCGATGACCTGGTGAAGGTCACGGGCATCCGATGGATGCGAGACGCACAGGACCGGCCATTGTACGACATTTGGGGGAGGCCTATGTCTAAGAGTGGACGTCTTTCGGCTGAAATGATGATGTTGATGATAAATAATATATAATATTTAAGTGGGTGTCCCGTACGACTGACCTGATATTTTTTTATGCAGTTTTTTTGTTACGGACAGTACGGAACCCTTCGTGCGCGAGTCCGACTCGCACTTGGCCGGTTTTTTTTTTTAAGATTATATTGATTTGTTTGATAGGTAGTAACCAACCTAGGTTATCGCTTTGTTACAGTTTACGTAGCCCTACCTAGTAGGTAGGTCAGACTGGTCTCATTGAAATTATCATTATATAAAACCTTATATATGTAGGTAGGTATACCATATAAAATAGGTTTTGATTAAATCTACGTCCATAATATCCAATCGCTAACGAACATTTCGATAGACATTTTAATCAATTCGTTGGGTAGACGTTTTTATCAATTATATGGCAATAACGTAAAATTACAGTTTCTAAAATGTTTAGAAAAGCGTAAAGTAATTTGGGTTTGAGCAATAAATCATTTTAATTATAATTTTTAGCTTAATTAGCCGGTGTTTTCCTATCCTAATGTGATTGTAAATTCGCTTTCGAATGCATAATAATTTAAATTACATTTTTACACTACAGATTTTAAATTTTAAATTAATTTCGAACGTTCAAACAACTTGGTAGGTAATTATTTACGAAATGTTAATAAATATGATAATTGTAATGCTTCGGTTTTACGGTTTTAAAAATAAGCGCTATCGATTCGCAACAGGTGATTTCTAATTATTAATCAAATAAAACTGAATGTTATCGGAAATACCTCAACAAACCGATATCTTATCGAGATTGCACCAGTCACTAGATTGTCCTGTTTTTATTTTAATACTTACTTATGAAACCTGTCCGTGGTCATTTTTATACTTTTTCACAGCACTGACAGCACAAAGACCTCACCACAAGAGTACGAAAGTTTGTTCAACTCATTTTGAACAGATTGCCACAGTTTAGAACCGCGAAATTGATAAGCTGGGAAAGTTTGCCGTTTTGTTACACTTCACACTTTTCCAAATTAGAGTTTAAATAACAATTTTTCACTTAATTAAATTAATGTAATTCAATGTAATTTACTATGTTGTTGAAGTTTTACTAGGAATTCGTAAAATAAATGATGTTTTGTTACTACATGTAATAAAATAATAACAGAAACACCTGTTTCACTCAGGTGAAACACGAACTGTTGTCACAGATGCAATACAAAACTTACGCGTAACCAAAGTTTGAATGAATGATATGAATGATCGAAGAAAGCAATGAATGATGGTTGTTTTTCGCAACAGACGTTCAATGCCCTTTCCTAGCGAGCAGTTTTTAACGACATCTAGTGACTAAAATAAAAACTTTTGTACAGCGCCATCTAGTATGGAATAGTAGTACTTCAAAGATTGTATTTAGTATTGCTATTCATCAATAGATGACAGTACTTATATTATTTGAAATAGTAAATAAAAAAAATTGTGTCTGAAACTATTGATAATAGAGATTTGTACTATTTAAATATTAAAATAATTTGTCCATATTTTGCCCAAATTTATTTCCAAGGGCCTTTGCTGTCTAACTGAGGAAAACAAAAATGCAATTGCAGGGTTGCAATCCTTTACACAAAATGCTAATTATTTATTCAGATTTTGCCGTGCAGCCGTTTCTTTCTGTACTCAAGGGAGGGATCCCTCCATAGGTATCTACACAAGTAAATACCGCTTACCAGGACTAAAATATGGACTCAAAACTCCGAAGAAACAAAATGAGTAGGTAGATATTTATCAGAAAAAAAGAACCACAACCCACATACTAACATTAAAAGCATTGTTTGATAAATATTAATAGGCGAGTGATAGGCTATAGTAGATTTCCTCCATTATCATTAAAAGCGCCGCAAAAAGCACACCTAAAAGTGAATTATTGTGTGTTTATCTCGAGTGCTGGATAAATTATCTTGCCCACGATAAAATAAACGCACGCCACTTATCTAGGCGTTTAACTATTTTTAGAGGGTTCATAGATACTAGTAGATTAGTCAAAACAGTATTAAGTTAGGGGACAATGGTTTTCCTGACCCCAATAATAATTGAACACTTAGCTATGATACAAAATTATCAAGTTTTAGGCGTTCGCCGTCGACTAGGTTCACAGATAGCAAAATGCAAGCGAAACAAAATTGTTTTTTTTTTAATTTTTAATTTGTGTCAAAGGTATTAGAGAAAAAAAATACCGGGAAAGTGGGAGTCGGACTCGAGTCCGACTCCCACTTTCCCGAGTGTTCGAACACTAAAGGGTTCTGCACAAATTTACCGTTGAAAACAGTTGAATTCCCAAATTGAGTTACGAAGATTTTACCGAATCAAGTTTTTTTTTTGTCGTAACTCTAAATTTAAGAGTTCAGATATATTCATAACTATACCTGTGCTGTGAAACCTTGCTTCATGCCAAATTTCAGGGTTCTAGATCAACGGGAAGTACCCTATGAATTTTGATTCCCTTGACAATTGTATAAACGGCCGTATCTTTTTTTTTCGATAATTTGTAACTTTAATTTTTCACTGATTCAAGGGACCGCAGTCCTTGATTTAATAATTTATGTAATAATTACTCAGGGTATAAGGCTTTCATTTCAACTCGATACCTTTACGCGTTCCCGAGATAAAGGGTCTTGACAGACAGGCAGACAGACGAACAACAAAGTGATCCTATAAGGGTACCATTTTTTTTCTTTTGATGTGTGGAACCCTAAGACAATCGAATTTCATATGACATACACAATGTGTCGCACCTATTCGATTGTAATATGTATTACATCTATCTGTTATTACCTTCTAGCCGCTGCCAGCGGCTTCGCCTGCATGGTAGTAGAAAATTAGCCCAAGGGAACATACTCCCGCGATAAAAAGTATTCTATGTGCTATTTTAGAGCATGGTCTACCCATGTGACAAATTTCATCAAAATCCGTCCAGCCGTTCGAGCGTGAAGAAGTAACAAACATACACACAAACTTTCTTCTGTATAATATTTGTGTGATAACGTAACAGGGGCGGCTTACCGTTAGGGGGCCCTGGGACGTAGATCTTTGCGAGGCGACGGCATTCAGCTCCATAATGGAGATGTGGAGGTCGGCGAGAGTTCTGTTCAGGGACAGGTAGACGCCTACCACTGCAATGTCCACGAACCGTGCCGTAAACGCAACCTCGTCCCCCCTTGTTCTTTTACTTTACGTCATTTTCATTTGAAGATTATCAAGACCTGACCTTGTGTTATCGAATTTGAAAAATCAGATATTTAACTATAAACTTTTATTTGAAAGGTTTTTTTAAGGTGGGAAAATCATTTTATGACAAATCACGCTCTTGGGCGGAGCGGGAGATAGTGTCAGACTTTTTTACGTTTACGTTTTTACCGACTAAAAACCCACTCCTGTTTCTTCTTTGCCTTCGTCCCAGGGACCCGGGTTTCACTTTCACACTACCCTTGGTTGATATAATGAAAGGTAAAGGTAGAATAAAATAAAAAGTTCCAAATGTTAGCTTTTATTTCTTATCGATTTATTACGCGAGGCCCCTACAAAAGCGAGGCCCTTGTGGAACTTGGTGGCCTTCCAACACTTCTATCGTTTTTTATAATTTATTTATGATATATCGTTCATTTGCGACAAGAATATCACCAGGTGGGATCGCATCAAGCACTGGTATGTATCAAAAAAAAAAAAAACATATCTTAAAAAGCATGATATTACAGGAGAGCATTTTTAAATTTGATTCTGTTCATTAAAGGTTTCTATGCAAACAATATGACGCAATTTATAACTTGAACTATTGATGAAATAAATATATTTATTAATCCAATGCAGTAAAATATTACAAAATGTAATTTTATTTTGTAATATTTTATGTCATAAATCTCAATTTTTGAGTTTAGTCATCTTTGTCGCAAGTCACAAAAAAAAATATCTACCTATTTCCATCTATGTATTTGTTTTTATTTAAATCAATATTAAAACCATCCGGTGTCCCCCAAAACGGTTTAATAAGAAAGGCAATAATCCAAAGAAGGTGCATTAAAAGAATATAAATATCCTTTTTCCAACAAATAAGTAGGGCTGGTGGCCCAGAGGTAACGGCCCCGACTTATGAGGTGTAGGTAGCGGGTTAAAATCCACCCAGGCGCGCCTCAAGGAGATGTCAGCAAACCGTAGGGGCCTAGCAGGGTCGAAGCATACTGGGGCCAAGTGTCTGCTTCTGAAAGGAAGACTCGGCCCTGGTACGAAAGGCAACGATGGAACAGGAGTGGGTTTTTAGTCAGTAAAAGTCTGACACTATCTCCCGCTCCGCCCAAGAGCGCGGGATGTCATAAGATGATTTTCCCACCGAAAAAAAAAAAGCCCAGGCGCATTACTTTGTGTAATTTTTTTCATTACCATTGCTCACAAAAAACAATGAAGGAAAACATCGTGAGGAAACCGCCATGTCCTCAACCAGAAATTCGAAAATATGTGACATCCACCAACCCGCACTGGGCACGCGTGGTAGATTACGACCCATTCCTTTTCCAAGAGAGGAGGCCTGAGTACCAGCAGAGGAAACATTATCAGGCTGGTTATGCTTATACTTAAGTAGAATGTGTTTTTAGCGTAGTAGTCGGGTTGCGCTAATGTATACATAATTATAATAAATCTGTAGAAGTTTTTAGTTGTGCGCGCATCACGTAAAATGTACGAAATCGATGTAGATAACTTTTAAACATTAAAATATTGTGTAACATGATATATTACTTAGACTTTGTTTCATGGCAATCGGTTGACTATATCGAAAGATATCGTAGATTCATTGATTGTTAGGCGGTACGAAGTTCTACGGGTCAGCTAGTTTATAAAATAAAAACTGTAAAATTAATTTTCCAGTTCAATACAAAGCTATCAAACGTTCATAAAGCTGACGAGTGCGTGGCAATCAGTTCGATATGATTATGAGGGACAAGTGCGATAAATTGTGATACCAAGTGCGTAATGTATTACCTACGTACGTTCGCACCGCAAGTGTTACAAG
Organism: Mythimna pallens; assembly: GCA_961205895.1. NCBI lineage: Eukaryota > Metazoa > Arthropoda > Insecta > Lepidoptera > Noctuidae > Mythimna > Mythimna pallens. The sequence continues at coordinate 7,081,440 of OY540831.1, read as the reverse complement.
CGAAATACATTAATGATAAAAAGTAATGGATGACAAATATTTGTTCAGCCTGCAATTAGTGTGTAATATAAAATTTTGGTAAAAGATATATTAGGATAGATTGTGGCCGATGGATAATTGTTAGTGGAGCCGCCAAGCTTTGTAATTAAACTATAAAGCTTTTTAGATAAGGTGTACTTTAATCACGTTGTTCGCCAATCAATATTGCGTATCTGATCGGCCTGTTGAGAACAACTGGTGGAAACAGGTCGCCCCCTGAAATGGTAGTCGGTTACTACCTTTTTTACGTAAGAAGTTCTCCCAATCGGTGTGGAGCGAAAAGGAGTGTTAAACTTCTAATGATTAAAACCCACAGTGTTCCTTCAGTTGCCATTTGCGAGGGTCATGATTAAGAGGTATTCGGAGCAGGGTGAAAAGGGCCCCGTTGAAAAGGGATCTACCGAGCAGACGGGTGTTATGTCAAATCTAGGCAACTGCCCGATAGATGATTTCGGGTTGTTGTATTTATTCAAATCGCGTGGAGAACTTTAATTGCGCGATACAGGATTTCCTAGTTTAGTTCATATGTGGCGCCACAGATGTCGCTATACAATAGTAACTCGTTCAAACAATCCGCAGCACAAGCAGTCATCGGCCTTAACTGACTCTTTCAATCTCGCTGACATCAGGTCCCCTTAGAACACAACGTGGAGTCGTCCCGGGCCTGGTCCCTAGACGGCGAGTTACCCGTTGCTCGCTGTCGGCAGGCCCACGCTTACGGTGGCTAGGAATCGCCCTGAGACTCCCGACGCCAGGGGCGTCTCTGGTTGGAGTTTGTATTTTTTTTTGGCAAATATGTCATTCGATCCACCACAGCAGCTCAATGCGGACCAGAAAAGCTGTGGTGTTTTTTTTTAAAGCGCTTCTGATCATTTCGCGGAGGGTACCTGGGGTGGAGGTTGTATGTACAGTCGGGGGTCAAAAGTGCAGTTCCACCTTACCAATGCTAAAATGTCTAAAATTCCTTTGTAGAATAGGGTCAATGGTTCATGACTGATTTAATTGGTAGAATAGGATCTAAAGTATTAAATAAACTAGTTGTAGATTATTGAACTTCTACAACAAAGAAATTTTAGACACTTTAGCATTGGTAGAGTGCAACTGCACTTTTGATCCCTGACTGTACCTGCTACGTATTTAGAAGTTCTACCGCTTCACCGTGCTACCTTAGATTTCGAAAATGATAGCCGATGAATCATTTCGGAAGCTAAGTAGGTATAGCTTAGTAGTGTTAAAATGGCTTTTGTATTTGGTACCTATAATGATAGAAGCTACTAGTTAGAGCTAAACTGTAAACCACAGGGACTAAGGACAAAGGAAGCAATAAACTCTTCCTTTGTGGCTGTGTGGTCCTCGCCAGGAATAGTTAGCGGTGTCCAATTGTTCTACAGAAGCAAGATTTAAACGGTTTCGAAGCACCAGTAGAAAGCTAACCGATTCTGAACCTCACGAATAGCCATGTGTTTCATGTATCTTAATTACATCTACGACGATGACGAGATGAGACGAAAAATTGGGTACATCACACATTTTTTTTATTGTTTGTATCATAAAGTAACTTTATACGAAATCGCAAATAGAGAGACATTTTCAAATCCGTTCAATATTCATCAAGTTAGAAGCCGGAAGAGGAAACTGTCAAATCCATACTTTTTAATATTATAAATGTGAAAGTGTGTGTGTCTGTTTGTTTGTCCGTCTTTCACGGCAAAACGGAATTTTCATTTTTCATTCCGCAATTTTCAAGGTAGAAAGCTAAAAATTGTTATACGGACTATTTATGACTTGAAACGGGGGGTTCAAAGTTTGTATGGAGAAACCGACTTTCAAGCGGGCGAAGCCGCTGGCAGAAGCTAGTAACTGTATAAGGATGCACAAATGACATACTGAAGTGTGACGTCACCGACATTAGTTTACGTGTGGTCAAAAGAGATAGCGAGTTAGTCCCACCTCGCCTCCAGTTTTTAACCGACTTCAAAAAGGAGGAGGTTCTATGTTCGGCTGAATGTATTTTTTTTTTATGTATGTTCACCGATTTCTCGGTCAATTGTGGGCCGATTATGATTTTTTTTTTTTATTAAAGGTTATGCTTCCGAGTTGGTCCCATAGAAATATTGTTATGATCTGATTATGAACTTCGAAGATATAGAACAGAACTCCTCATAGCTTTACAGCAGAACCGTCGTAACAAGGAAAATTGCTTTGTTTATACGTGTAGTCGATGACTGACTGAAGGAAGAGCGGGGAAAATATTGAACTGATCTGATGATGAAGTCTGAAGTTAGGCACCGGGACTTTATAATAAATTAATGTAATCTAACCGTGTTTGGGATTATTAGAATTGTCATGAGATGCACTCTGGCTGTAAAGTATTTAAGTTTATCTGAGGGGTACTTTTAGTGGTGGTACTATAACTAAAAAGTGTAAAATAAAAAGCTTTTTACGAAAAAAAAATACAACCGACTTCAAAGTAAAAAAAAAACACTGAAAAGAGCAAAATAACTTTAATTTCAGAAGTCGGTGTTAAATAACGAAGAGACAAAACTATTACATAAACACCGACTCCCGAAATTAAAGTTCTTTTGCACTTTTCAGTGTTTTTTTTTTACTTTTAAGTCGGGACGATCGTAATCTCGTAGATATACCAACACGTTTGAAATCGTAAGTTAGGGTCAGATTCGTGATTTTTTTTTATCGAGCCAACTAATTTATATCATGTTTTGATTTTTACCCAGCGTTTGGTCGTATGGGTTAATTTTAATAAAATAAGGTTTTATGGTGTTCTCTTTTTGGATTTGTGGATTTCCATAGACAACAAATAACTAGGGTATTGTTATGCTTGTTTCTTAACAATATCTTTTGAAGTTTAAAGTTCATAAGTCGTAAAAAAAAATCTGCCTTGCTGTTTTTGTGAAGACACTTGAGATATACACACTACACCAATTTTACATCACAAAATCCACTAGGAATCAATTATAATTAAACACCCAGTCAACTTCACTCGAAAAAATCCCGCCAAAAACCGATCCCATACACGTAGTTGTTCTTGATGGTCAGTGTTGCCAGTTTATTAATTTATTTTTGTATTGTCGTCTCCTGTCCCGTCTCTGGATGTGAAAGAAGGAATTTAATGTTTATTTCCATTATTCGTGTTAATGCTAGATGAAAATTAAAAATATTACCAACTTTACTTAAATAAATTATGCACCCACACTTCAAGTTTTAGTGGTTTATTGACCTTATTAATGCTACCTACGAGAATTTTACCCCCGAAAATTATTCAAATATTTAGAAGGTAAATGATATGCAAATATTTCAGATTTAGAAGTAATTTATATTTAGGTAATTAGTTCTGTAAACTGTTATTCTTTACGTATCTGCCTCTAATTACCTATACCTGTATTTTGTAATGTTTTGCAAGTTTTTGCATGTTTTCTTTCCTTACGTTGTATTGTATGTATTACAAAAACGACTCTCATGAAAAGATCCACTTTTTTAGGGTTCCGTATCTCGAAAGGAAAAAACGGAACCCATATAGGATCACTTTATCGTCGCTTGTCTGTTTGTCTGTCAAGACCCTTTATCTCGGGAACGCGTGAAGGTATCGAGTTGAAATTAAAACCATATACTCAGGTCTGCGGTTCCTTGAAGCTGTGAAAAAATCAAACTTCTAAGTTAACGAAAAAAAAAGACGGCCGGTTATTTGACACTCAAGGGAATCAAAACTCATAAGGTAGTTCCCGTTGACCCAGAATTCTGAAATTTGCCATAAAGCAAGGTCTTATAGCGATCACATATAGGAATAAATCTGAAAATAGTAAATTTGTAGTTACGTCAAAAAAAAAAACTTTTTGCGATTTGGAGAAATCTTCAAGACTCCATTCGGGAATTGAACTATATACATAGGTAAGTTTTTACGGAACCCTCAGAGCGCGAGTCTGACTCGCACTTGCTCAGTTTTTTTAATAATATAAACAGGTGCTTGACTGCGATCTCACTTGATATTAAATAGTGATGTATGCATCGTTGATGGTGAGGCGCACTACTTTATCTCTAGCCTTGAAGACACCTAAATTATAATCGAACAGGAAGAACGCAGCAGGCAAATTGTTCCAGTCCGATGTACGCGGTATAAACGACGAGGCGGAACGCTTAGTCCGGACCGTAGATGTTTCAACAACGGAAGGATGGATACTCACCGTACGTCGGGTTGTCCGATGGTAGAAAGGAGATGGCGGAATCAAATCGTGAAATTCCCGCGCACACTCTCTAAAATGTATCTTGTAAAATACCGAAAGGCTGGCTACCCTACGCCTGTGTTAAGGTGCTGATTTAGTTAAGTCCAATCTACAAAGCTTTGTAGATTGGACTTAACTAAAACCTGATCACCAATTAGCCTCTTCGCACGCCTCTCCACTGAGTCTAAAGCTGCTAGATGGCATTTTGCAGCACCAGCCCAGATCCATCTTCAGTAGATCGCCTTACATAAACAGGTTCCTACTACTGACTCCATGCACCTACTGTGCAGAGGATGTATGGAGTCGGAAGAAACTGTCCGGCCATGTGCTCCTCGAATGCACAGTCGTCAGTGAGATAAGAACATGAACTTTGGGAGCACCGAATTCGTTGAAGGACGCCTTGAGCAAACTGGAGAGACTCATCTGTTTCTGGAATGAGGCACGCACAATGGTCTGATAAGGACTAAGTGCGGAAACCAGACCACAACACAAAGATCGTCCGGTAACCGTCCGGACCGAGCCCAAGTCGTCGACGGCGCGTAGTGTTCCACGCGCGCCTTAAGGAGATGTCAGCAACCGTAGGGGCCCAACAGGGTCGAAGCCTACTGGGGCCATGGGTGATGCGAAAGAGACTCCTGGGGTCCTGGAAAAAAAAAATGGCAAAGAAGGAACAGGAGTGGGTTTTTAGTCAGTAAAAGTCTGACACTATCTCCCGCTCCGCCCAAGAGCGGGGGTTGTCATTAGATAATTTTCCCACCCGAAAAAAAAAAACACACAAAGATAAGATAGAAGAAGACTGGTTCCTATAGGGCAAATCTCATTATACCAAACGCAAAAAAATACGTATTTTGAACCCACTACCCACTTTACAACCGTAGGGGCCCAGCAGGGTCGACGCCTACTGGAGCCTCGGGTAGTGTGAAAGCAAAGCCCGGGGCCCCGGGATGAAGGCAAAGAGGGAACAGGAGTGGGTTTTTAGTCAGTAAAAGTCTGACACTATCTCTCGCTCCACCCGAAGGGCGGGATTTGTCATTAGATGATTTTCCCACCTTAAAAAAAAAAACTACCCACTTATGAATCTACGGTCGTCAACATCGTCTTTTTACCCTTGTCCCATGTTACTTACTTGGGTCAGCGCAACACGTTTTTTTTCTTTCATTCTATTCCGTCATCCGTCACGCTATTAGTATCACTAACTCCCTTTTCTTTCATATCACTTAGGAACCTACAGTGTTCGGCTAACATTTTGAGAGTTTTCTTTTAGGAACCTGGGCGATAGAGTATAAAAAGGATGTATGAGAGAGCAAAGCAAGCTATTGTATTCATTCACCTCGTCTCTGATTTTTCTATAAACAATATTCTAAGTGGCTTTTTACATACATTTTACGTAATGTTTTTGAATAGAATAGGACAGAATAAACTTTATTGTACACCAAAATAGTAAGAACTTCTGTAAAACTGTATTAACCAGAGTTTAGTACCCACAATGGCGGTCTTATCGCTGACAACGATATCTACCAGACAACTATAGGATGGACTATAAGAACATAAACTAAAAAAGGGATAGTCTGTGGTGTACTGCTAGCAAATCAAACAAAAATTGTACATTTAAAATATAGGTACGATACATAGAAAGAAATATCTAATATATAAAATTCTCGTGTCACAGTTTTCGTTGCCATACTCCTCCGAAACGGCTTGACCGATTTTGATGAAATTTTTTGTGCTTATCCGGTATCTATGAGAATCGGCCAACATCTATTTTTCATCCCCCTAAATGTTAGGGGTAGTCCACCCCTAAATTTATTTTTTATTTTTTAGACAAAATTTTTAATTTCTACTAGGAAATTATTTATATGGCAAAACAACGTTTGCCGGGTCAGCTTGTATAACTATATAAAAGATAAATACATGAGCTTACAAATATATAAAGGTGTAGGTATTATAGCAAAAATTAGGGGGGCGCAAGTGCATCCGCAGCAATCTAGCTCCATACTACACAGTACACCTATAACTATATGATAACGAGACAATCGTCGTTCAAGTCCCCGCGACATTTTTCTGCGTCAATTCTCGCGGTCTTTCCTGCCGACTTTCTTCCTAAATTACAGGCATGCTGCAAAATACAAAATGTCTGCCACGAACGAGACGCAATCACCCAATGGATCGGCTGGAGCTGCGCAGAATTTTAAATAACAAACTTTTTTTTTTATTTGTGCAGGTTGAGTTCTATTTTCAAAAGATTTGTGGATGGTCATTATGGTTTTGAACTTATTTAATAATAAATATTTTTTCGCGGGCATTATAACTGAAATACTTTAGGTTTTTCTTTGTTCCGTATTCATATGCCTAATAAGCCTGTTCCAGAATTAATAATAAAACTTGATGATATTATTGTTGATGATATTTTTTTATTATCTAGGAACCACAGTTGATTACAAGTTATGCTTATATTGGTTTAGGTACTTATGGTTACGTAATAGCTATCGTTTCAGTTGAGCAATAGACAACTATCTGAAAAGGGGCATTAGGGCACATAAGAACTTATAACCTCCTTCTTTTTGAAGTCGGTAAAAAAAACAATATGTCACGGGTACGTGAAGTAACGACAGTATTCATTAGCTTAAGTGGCTACAACTGTTGAATCATGCTCAACGACGCTAAATGAGCAAAACCACAAAATGCGAAAATGGCGATGGCCGCTTCACCATTATATTGATTTCGACGCCATTAAAGCGAACCGGAAATTAAAAAGAAATAAAAACATATTGCTTTCCCGCGCACACCGAACTTCACCCAATTTGTACACGTTCAGTTTTCGAACAAGCGTATTTTTTAACATAACAGAATGACGTAACTGTCTCCGAAGTGCATGAAATTTTAAGCTTAACGTTGCTGCAATAAAAATCGAAATAGTATGATTTAAAGTTTAGCCGATATCGTTACAAAAATAGTATGATAGGTGTAATATAGGGTAGGTAGATTTTATTTGGCATGCCATTATTGTCAGCGTGATATGATTATTATATTATCGGGCGATAAACGGGCATAAAAAAAGATATATCGTGGTGAGGCAATCATCTCGAGCGAGGATTACGACGTTATTACAGTGTATCATGTGGATTTATTGAGAATGTTCCTGCTAATTAGATTTGTGAGTGGGATATGAGTTACGTTTGCCAGTAAATCACGGGCTTTGCGGAGCAACTCTAGAAATGTTTCTAGCAGATGTATGTATGTAGGTACCGATTTATTAGTGTCCGACCGGAGCAGGACTTTCTACCGAAACCAGATCTTTGGTATCTGTCTTATTTTTGACCGAAACCGAAACTTTTTTCACAAGTTAAAAATCTATTGTTTAATAAAAGGTGAATGCTCAAAAAAAAAAAACCCAGCTCCGGCGGAAAATCAGATGTACCTCAAATTATCAGTAATAATAAGTAATAAAACAATAACCAGCTATATATTAATTATCGTGATCCTTACTTGCAAACATATAAAAATTTACAGTTATATTAATCAGGCGTCGATATTAACTAATAGCTTAATTATTAATTACTTATTTTTTATTACTATATTTTTGTTATGCTGCTTTATTTTTTATCGATAACTGACTAACTACAGTCAAAAACTATCATTTGATGAAATAGAACTGATGAAGAAGACCTGAAATGGCTACCGGAACTTCACACTCACATAGATATCACAATGAAGATAGTTAAGCAACTATAACAATAATTAATAGTTATGTTAAAAATGGTACCATCAAACTGATCTGATGATGGAGTTGGAGAACGTGGAAGGTAGGCACGGAAACTTTGTAATAAAACAATGTATCCTAGTAGTTTTTAGGCTAATTGGAAATGTCATAGGATGATACCTCAAAAGGTAAAAAAGCCTTGGTGGCTCTTTTTTATTGACGACACGGCCATTTACTACACCAGTCGAGATCCTGGCGTTATGGCTCGCTATCCCTAATCTTCCTCAAATTTTGGGCATATAGTTCTGGCAATGGAGAATAGGACTTAACCGCGTTAAAAGACAGGCAGTCTTCTAATTGAGACTTCAGAAAACCCTCCCACCTCCCCGTTCAATTACCATGTATGGTAAACCGATCCCTTAGGAGATGCAAGCTTAATACCTCGGTGTGGTACTAGACCAGCATCTGACCTTCCCTGGGTACTGGTAATAAGCAAGCTCGTTCGCGTGTCGCTTTTGCCCAATGTAGGCTCCACGACATCTTGACCACCCGCAGCAAATAGTCCTTCAAGTACAAATGCGCATTGTCATGGCGATCATACGATTGTGACATACGCTTGCCCTGTCTTTGCACACGGAAAACCGTCACTTCCACGGGATGCAATAGGTAAAACACCGATTGCTCCAAAAAATTCTCGGAGCTCCGTATTAAGTCTGAAATGAGAATTTATATTAAATCGCAAAATCCCCTCGATAAGAGTTATAAATAAAGAGAGAGTCATAAAACGTGAAATATGAAAAGAAAAAAATATTTTTGAATTGAAGTTTAAATGAATCGATGCAGAAATAATGCACCAAATCATATTTTTGTATATATTGAAAAATTATTAAATAAACATGTTTTTACATCGACGCCTGAAAAATAAAAATAGTTAAAATAGTAGTAAAAAAAGGTTTATTGCTAAAAAACAAATGGGAAATCGTTTGTCTTGGTATAGCAATGTGAAGAGGAGGGATGAAACGCATGTTACTCAAAGATGCCTGAGTTGTGTGAGGTTACATGAATAAAAGGTAGTTAGAGATATCGTGACGGGTGAGAGGACAGAATGGAAGAAAAAAATGTGTTGCACCGAGCCTAAAAAAGAGAGAAGCATAGGAAGGATGATGATGATGATGCTATAAAACAAACAAAAATTTCAAAAGACATTTTAAATACTTCTTGGAACAAAAAATTGTTAATAATCAACATTTGGTCCTCATTAATTGAGTATTATACTGACCGACCTGAGAGACCGGTTGAAAGCTGATTATGGCCGGAGACACACGAGAAACGAACTCAGACGAATGACGCACGATAATTCACGAAAGCAGAGTTTCTGCACGGAGGAAGTTTTTCAGCCAGAACAGAAATCAAAGCCGAAACTAAATTTTATGCCGAAACCGATAATTCAATCGGTCACTAGTACTTATAATTGCTATTATTTAAAAAGGGAAATTAGTGGTTTAAAAATGAACCGTTTTGTAACGTAGTCAAGTAATGACCAGCCCCCCAAGCCAAGTTACAACCGTTTCGTTTCGATTCTCTTTTCGTTGATCGCCTCAAGTCGGCCACGCCTCCTATTCCTTTGTTTTGACCACGTGACTGAGCGTTAAGATGACATCAAAACAAAGGATTCGAAGGCGTGGCCGACTCGAGGCGATGGACGAAAGGGGAATCGAAACGAAACGGTTGTAACTTGGTTAGAGGTGCTAAGGTCCTAGCACGAGGTCTTAACGCGATCCATTGTACGAACTAAACTGAACTTTTAGGGCCTGTACACACGCGAGCGCTTTTATCCTATTAAAGGTCTATAGGCTGTGTTTGACTCGCGTGCGTATCGCGTCTGTATTGCTACAAACGCGCATCAATGGCGCGTTTAAAAAATGTGGTGTGTTCAGGCCCTTATAGGGTGTAAAGCTCTGTATAGCTCCATCCCTCTTTGTTGCTCACACGATTGACCTTTTAACATGTCATGGTAAGGCCCTTGGTAGTCTCCTATTGTACCTACTTAAGTCAAGTAAAGACGGTGGGTGGACAGCTAAAACTACAGAGTTGGGAGGTCCAGAAGGGAAAAAAAAGCAGACCGAAGAGAAAGTGGGCTGACGATTTATCTGATAACACAGGAAATGATTGGCAGAATATTGGAAGTCACAGGAAAAAATGGAAGAAACTGGATAAGGCCTTCACCCATGGAGGGGCCTATATCCCAAAGATGAAGAAGAACTATTAACAAATTAGAAACAAAATAACAATTATACAGATATAGATTCAAAATGTTGGAAAATCCGAGGTCTTGGAACGCAAGGCAAAGAAGGAACATAGGAGTGGGTTTTAGTCAGTAAAAGTCTAACACGCCCTCTCGCTCTATCCTAGAGTGAGATAAGGCATTACATGATATCCCACCTTAAAAACCCTACCTATTTAGTATTAAAATTAAATAAGTATGTTTTTAAAATAAATATCATAAAGAAAGAAAGAAAAATATTTTATTTGGCACAAAATGACATGGATACACACACTGTAAACACAAAATTTAAGACGACTAAGAAAAAAAAAAACTGACACAATGTGTGTCTCAGGGCTGCGCCAAATAGGTCCAGTTCAGCAAAAATTCCAGACAACTACATGGTATCCTCATCATGACTTGTATGCATGTGCATGGCGAGTATGCATGGCATGTATGACAAGCGATATTTTATGTCAAGCGTGCAAACGAAAAAGAGAGATGGAGCTTACACTCTGTATAGCTCCATCAAATAACAGTATAGATCTTTAAATGGATCGCATTAAGAGCTCGTGGTTCCATAAAAACATAAATTTTTAAGCATCGGAAGTTGTTAGTGTTTATTCGTACCCCAGCTAGAGCCGCGGGCTTGCGGACGGCGAGCAATGGGTGGCTCGCCGTCCGACCATCCGGTAACCGTCCGGACCGAGCCCAAGTCGTCGACGGCGCGTATTATTCCACGCGCGTCTCAAGGAGATGTCAGCAAATCGTAGGGGCCCAGCAGGGTTGAAGCCTACTGGGGCCATGGGTAGTGTGAAAACGAAACCCGGGGCCCTGGGACGACGGCAATGAAGGAACAGGAGTGGGTTTTTAGTCAGTAAAAGTCTGACAAGCCCTCAAGCTCCGCCCAAGGGGTATGTCATTAGATGATTTTCCCACCCGAAAAAAAAGCTCTTAACAAGGGGGTGTTTCCGCCACTTAACTGTTTGTGTGGCAGCACCATTAATTTTATCATTATACTTCCTAAGAGGAGGTGACACAGCTTAAAATACCATGCAGAAAAAGAAACGATTATAACTGCCAATGGCTTAAAAAATTATGCAAACTAAAATGAAATACTTTTTCATTTCATCATCATCATCATTTCAGCCGAAAGACGTCCACTTTTATATTTACTTCTTGCTTATTTCAGGAATAACAGCAACAAACATAAAGATACATCATTATTTAGTTTCCATTGTACAAAGCGTTGGACATCCTCTGTAACGTTGTACAAGTGCTTGTGAGAAAATAAATTATAATAAAACAAAGTCTATTACCGGCTCAGTCTGTTCTGTGTCTGTCTGATAAACTTAAAAACAGATTTTCATGTGCTTCAGCTGCCTATTGCGTTACCGGTCCGCAGTAACTCTTCCGATTCCGACCCTACATGGATATAGAAAAAAAAAAACAAACGTTCCATTTTCAAAACCAATTTAAATTCTTAGCAGCCAGTCCGTATCAATTTGTGTCCACATTACAAGCATTCAGCCTATAAACACGATAACATCGTCATTTCGTTCCCAATCCCAATGAAATTGTAACGTAAGCATTTAACGCCCTCAGCTATTGTTAGAAGCCGACACTAGGTGGCGCTGCCGGCCCGGAAGTTGCCAGGAAATGGCCACTAATGGCGGCCCACCGGAAGCGCCGCCATTACGCCGCTAGTGCTGCTCAAATAATTACATAGACGGTGTTTATTTTGCAATATTGGCAAGTTTTGGGTAAATAAAGGAGGGTGGACACTTTTAAATATTGATGGAAGATCAGTTACCGCCAATGAAGATTATACGCCTTCTGTATGTGGGAAATTGTCAAATAATCTTTTCTGCTCTGGATGGAGTGAGAAGTAATGTCAGACTTCAGCTGACTAAAACCCAACCATGTTCCTTAAGCTGCCCTTTGCGTTCCAGGGCCACAGCGACTATTTCGATACATCTTGCAGTCTTTTTATAATATCTAGGTGTTCAAGATCTCGCATTAATGAAGGATGACGTGTCCACAGTATAATCAACCTTATATTGTTCCCACTGCCGGGTTTCAAGCCTCTTATCTAGGAAAGGGTCCATAGAAAGATAAAATTATAGGGTTCTGTGAATTCAGAGGCGTAGCGTGGACTTATTTAGACGTGGGCGAAGGCACATCAGCTAGGCCTGTTTTCTTCCATAAAATCGAAAACGAGACAGCGAGTGTTCGAGTACATCGTCGTTTACCATCAGGTGAAATAGTGGTCAAACGCGAGTTTATCAAACTTAAAAAATAAAAATCAAACTTCTGAGTTTACGTTTAAAAAACGTGTATTTCGACACTCTCAAGGGAATCAAAATTTATAGGGTACTTCCCGTTGACCTAGAATCCATAGCACAAGTATAGGAAAAAAACCTGTAAGTTGTAAACATGTTGTTACTTCACAAAAAAAAAAAACCTAACCTAACCTAGGTTAAACTCTGACTGTTTACGTCTCTAACTATTTAGCACTACAAAGCCATACAAAAGCCTTACATGAAGGTATACCTACTCGCTGTAGAAACACAGGTCGCTCTTCAGAAAGCAGAAGTTATAAATAACTACCGCTGACAATTTTCATCCTCGCCAAAGTTCTAGTGGTGCGATGAAGTTCGACTATAAATTGCGAGCAGTCCAAGTGAAAAAGAGCCGGGACTTCGTCTGTAACGACTTTCAAATTGGAAAATCTACTTAGAGTCCGAACTTCGAAGTTTGTCGGTCGGGGGTTTACTGGTCAATGTTTTCTTAATTTTTGTCTTTGAAGTAACCGGAGTTTATTAAAATTATGTTTGTATTGTGTACCTATGGATCTTGTGTACGTTTCATAAATGTTTCTGCCCGGGCTGCGCGGATGTCTGAAAGAGGTATCGTAGCCCTGGAACTCAAAGAGCAAATGAAGGAACACAGGCGAGTTTTAGTCAATAAAAACCTGACCGACCCCCTCGGCCCAGCAGGGTCGAAGCCTACTGGGGCCAAGGGTGTGCTTCTGAAAGGAAGACTCGGCCCTGGTACGAAAGGTAACGAAGGAACAGGAGTGGGTTTTGAGTCAGTAAGAGTCTGACATTATCTCCCGCACCGCCCAAGACCGAGGGATGTCATAAGATGATTTTCCCACCGAAGAAAAAAAACAGACCCCCTCGCTGCACTCAGAGCCGGCAATGTTATTTGATGATTTAGCACTCGATGAACCTCGTAAATTCGAGGAAAGATGAATTGGATCGTGTGAAGAGCTCTAGACATGTGGATGGATGGAGAGGGAGAGGGAGGCCACAGAAAAGATGGATGGATTGTGTAAGAAGTGATATGAAGAGAAAAGAGTTAGTGATAGTGCGACGGGTGACAGGACAGAATCGAACAAAAAAAAAGTGTTGCACCGACCCCAAATAACAAGGGACCAGGGCAGGAAGATGATGAGATGATGTAATTCGAAAGATTTTTAGTGGAATAAAATTAAGAGACCCTTTGCTATACAAATATATCAACCACTTCATTAAAATAGCTGTTTCAAAAAACCGATTTATCACTGCTGAAACCTGTCAGGGGCTCCAACCAGAATGAGGTGGTCATTTTAGAATAAAGATAAGAACACAAAAATTGTAAAAAGGAAATATATTATTTTCTATTATTTGTGAAAAAACGTTAGCTTTTACTTAAAGCCTTTATAAACTAAATTCATGATGAATCAGGACCTCTCAAAAGACTAATTATAATAATTTTTAACCGAATAAAAAAAATGGTTTCTATACCTTTGGTTTTCGTAGAAAAATCATAGAAAAAAAATTTTTTTTTTGTTTATTTGACGTGAAAACGTGCAATTAAGTAATAATAATACCCTCCCGAGCGCGAGGGGAGTAGTGATTTACTGCGATCCGACCTGATGGTAAGTAGTGATGCAATCGATGATGGTGAAGCGCACTAGTTTATTAAGAGCCTATTCACTCTAGCTTTGAAGACACCTAAATTATAATCGGACGGGTAGACCGCTGCAGGCAAATTGATCCAGTCCTTCGATGTACGCAGATAAACGACGAAGCGAAACACTGAGTCCAAAATGTTTGCAAAGTACGTTTCTAATGCCTTCTCCCTCGATATCATAATACAAAATCTTCTTCCTTAGTCGTTCACTCTTGACAGAGTGGTCGTGGCTGACAATGTTGCATTTCCGTTGACAAGTGAGGTTCTCGCGATGCGTCTCCACTTGTCACGGTTTACGGCGTCTCAGGAACTCTGGACTATGGAGGTTTGTGTTGCAGCTCTGGTGAGGTCTGTCCAACACACAGGTGAGCGCCCGCGTGACCGCTTCCCCTCCACTTGTCCCTGGAGACAACGAGTCGCTCCATGGAGTGGTCGTTGCGAACAACGTGATCAAAATATAATACATAATACCTAGGTACCAAATTTTTATTACCATAACTTGATCCCTAACCAACGTTAGATGTATAAAAACTTATTTAACGACAATAATTAAAAGACAATCAAGTCCCGACGTCTAATGTATTACTTAGTGAACTACGAGTAAAGGTAGTTAATCACCCCGCACATTAAGCGTCTGTCATCACAGCGCCGCCATTGTTCTCAGAAACTTGCAATTTCCCCACAACACACTAACAATACGATAATGCAAACCCACCAAGTAGCTGCACAGATTAAAAAATCATCCAGGATAATAAAGAACTTATCGGCTGTGAGATCTGACGCCCGGTGCCTAGCGAATGGAAAAAAAAAGTAAAAAGGCGGGAATTTGATTCGTAATGACATCAACATGGCGGCACTGATTGCGATCTGAAAGGGAGATAAGAATGGGGTGGCTTTGTCTTGCGTTTGATTACTATTATAGTGCATATATCAGCAATGGACGTCTGCTACGTACCTGTATGTTGTAACTAGGTGTTAATGCAGCTTTTGAATTTTGAGCTAAATGCTTAGTCCCTTTTTTTAGGTGGGAAATTATTCAATGACTTCTCCCACTCTTACTGACAAAAACCCACTCCTATTTTCCAACTTAACTCACGTTCCAGGACGCTGGGTTTTCCTTTCAGAAGCTAACCCATGGCCCAAGTAGGCTTCGGCCCTGCTGGGCCCATACGGTTTTGCTGACATCAGCGAGCTACCCATTGCGCCGTTCGCAAGCCTACGCCTACGGTGGCTGGGAATCGGGGTCGGGATCCTGGCGGTTGGGGCGTGAAGAAATCCGTTCCTTCAGGTGTGCGGCTGCGGAGGCGACCGCCTGCCATTCCACCAGCATTGTCAGTCGTGGCCTGTACCAGGGCACGGTGCGAGAGGTCTTTGCCGCCGATCGCCAGTATTAACTCCCTTCGTTATTTCATACAAACATTTTCATTGTAATTTTAATTATTGTATTTTTTAATGTTAATTTATTGTTTTGTATTTCATTAAATAAATACAAAACAATAAATTAACATTAAAAAATACAATAATTAAAATAATAATAATATTTATATAAAGTAAATGGTATTTATATGGGTTATCAGTTTATTTTCGTCCGGATCGAGCCCGAGTCGTCGACGGCGCGTGTTGTTCCACGCGCGCCTCAAGAAAAATCGAAGGGCGTGTGCGAAAGGGAACCCCGGGGCCCTGGAATGAAGGCAAATAGGGAACATAGGAGTAGGTTTTAGTCAGTACCAGTCTGACACGCCCTTCAGCTCCGCCCAAGAGCGGGAAAGGCATTGGATGATTTCCCACCAAAAAAACGTAACCTATATAAAATCAAGAATGAGGTATCATGAATTACATTAAATTCAATACTTTTATATAATCACTTTAATATAAAATTAATAAAAATAATGATTTCATTATCTAATTCTTAGAGATTTAATTGTTTTAAAATTACATCTTGTTCCACAAATAAAATAACAATAATAATATTCTACAACTATCACACAACGCCATCTAGTCCCAAACTAAGCAGAGCTTGTGCTATGCGTACCTACTAGACAACTGATAAACATACTTATACATTTCTAAATACATACTTATAATAGATTTGCTGACCCGGCGAACTTCTTCTTCTTCTTAAATGTATTATATCCCTTGGATATAGTCAGCCGATTGGAATATTATTATATCTTTTTATCTTTCGCATCACCCATGGCCCCAGTAGGCTTCGACCCTGCTGGGGCCGAGGCGCGGTTGGAACATTATGCGTCGTCGACGACATGGGCTCGGTCCGTACGGTTACCGGACGGTCGGATGGCGAGCTACCCATTGCCATACCCATACAGCATACCCACATGCCGGAAATCGGGATCCGTTTCGCGGCGTCCTCTTCGCTCCGGACCATGACCTGTACCAAGGCCCGGTGCGAGAGATCGCCGCCGCCGACCGCCCCCACAAGGACACGGCGGTGTCCTGCCCAAGCAGAGGCACACCATTGCTGCGGTAATTGTTTTTTCTTTTTGAACAGCTGAATTAGTAGTAGTGACGCTAATTGGCAACTAAGCTTCATTCGCAATAAGTTTAGACATTTACACTAACCTTTTTTAATGACCATTCAACCGATATTGACTTCTATTCCGTAGAGGTAAGGTTGACATTAAAAGTAAAAATAAAGTGTTTACAATACCAATTATTTACTGCAGCCGCTATTAGTCATGCTACCAACGCAATAAAAGTCAAAATCGGTTGAACAAACAGTAAAAAGGTTTGTCTAAATACCTAATCTTATTGCGAATGGAGTGTATTCTCACTAAACATTATAAAGGCCATGGCCGCATTTGTTTTCATCATCATCATCATCATTTCAGCCGAAAGACGTCCACTGCTAGACATAGGGTGTCGCCACAATGGACGGTCCTGTGCGTCTCGCATCCATCGGACTCCTGCAACCGTTACCAAGTCATCGGTCCACCTTGTAGGAGGCCTTCCAACGCTACGTCTTCCGGTACGTGGTTGCCATTCCAGAACTTTTCGGCCCCAATGGCCATCCGTTCTGCGAGCAATGTGCTCTGCCTATTGCCACTTAAGTTTGGTGATTCTTCGTGCTATGTCGGTGACCTTAGTGCTCCTGCGAAACATTGTCACTGAGTGTACATTTTCTAATTCTTTTGCCAGAAGGAAAGTTCTATAAAGTTTTTGTTATTACTGAAGCGCCCTACAGAAAATCCGCCTGAAACCTATTCGGCTATAAACTAAAAAACACAATTTATACTGAAGCGCACACAACGAAATGTAAATACGACGAATCGTAACCGAATTTGGTCAAGGGGTAAACGGGAAATCACTGTCCATTTGCCGAATACGACATTTGTGACAAGTTCGGACATGTAAACACAATTTCCAGGCTTCGATTACTTGAAAAAGCTTCTATTCTTTACGGGTACGTTATAAAGGTTATTTTCGCGGTAGAAACTATTTTTGTGGACGCAATCCCCTTCGTAGGTATTCGAACACAATATAAACTGTAATAAAATAAACCGGCCGCAATAATTTTTATTGTAAGAAGGGCCCTCGAATTATCATTTAGATGGGGTGGTTGGCAATATGGCGTGAATTCTGGAGCTGAGCAAAAAAATAAATCGGGCAGCCGACGCGACAATTGAGTTACTGTAAGGGATGATCTTGTAAAGCGACTTTTTTCGGGGATTTCGGTAATTGCACCTATTTTATTGGCAAGGGTCTTTTGTTTATGGATGAGCAGTGTTGTGTTGAGGTAAATGCTTTCGTCGCATGTACTTGGGATTGAGATTGTATTTTTTTTTGTTTTTTTTTTTGCTTAGACGCAAGGCTTGGCCAGTGTCAAGTTTAGAAAGTATTTAGTTTTTGCAGTCACTTGTATAACTGAGTTCTATTAGAATGCATATGTCATATAACTCGTTCTAGTTTGTAGTATTTTACAGCAAATGTATCGGGTCAGCCCTCTCAGTATGCTTCGCTGGGGCAGTCAACACTGGTTACGTAACGAATGTTGACTTTTAAATAAAGCAAGCGCATTAACAATAACATCAATCTGTGGCAGGCTACAGATTGATATTATTGTTATCCAAATTCCTAAATGACAATAACATCAATCTGTAGCCTGCCACTAACATCTTAGATCTACCACAAAGTGCAAAGTTCGACAGCTCACCTTACGGCGCTGCCGTCACCACATGACACTGGCGGAATAGTCGACACCGGCTTAGTTGCCAAAGAAGAAAAAGAAAAAAAAATGTAAAACAGGTTTGACATTTCTTATCAGCTAAGTTTAAACCGAACATAGCAGAGCCGTTACAGACTGATTGAAGGAAGTTAATCACATTAAGGGCATCCAACCCGACGTACATTTTCACTGTTATTCATACAAACGCTCTTATGCGATTACGATGTTATTGCACATTTTTCATTAGATATTTTGGAAACACAGTATCTTGTGGATATTATCTAGGCTTCTATTGAAATGAATTTATAAATTTGTGTAAAACTAATCCAGCAAACCGAAAATCTGCTATTATGCATGAACTTTGACACTTCATAATTTACTCAAAAATTAAAAATGTATAACAATAGAAGCCTTGCAAATTTAATCAAGATTCTGCATGACGACCATTTTTTTCAAAAACTTTTAAGGTTTTAAAAAAAACACGTATTTCCTGGAACAAGTTTTGTGAAAATATTCGAGTTAATCACGAAATGACCGAATGCTAACAGAGTTTTCAGGCGTTATCTCTCTTTTTTCACGTTGCCTCTTCGTCAAACATCGCGTTGTATTGCTTTAGATAGAGTAACAAGCTTTTAAACCATGCTTGATGTTGACGATAGGCGAGTGGAAAAGGAGCCTCTTAAGTTATTATAAAGCAAGTACCTACTACTACTATTTGTAGTGTACTATTAGTAGATACTAGCTTCTGCCAGCGGCTTCGCCCGCGGGTAAGAAGGTTAATTCATACAAACTTTGGACCCCCGTTTCGTCCCTTTTGGGAGTGAATTTTGAAAAATCCTCTCTTATTGCTCACCTACGAAATAAAAGAAATCCTTGTGCAAAATTTCACGATCCTAGTCCTAGTAGTTTCGGCTGTGCGTTGATATGTCAGTCAGTCAGTTTCTCCTTTTATATATATAGATAAATAGTGTAGTTTAGTTTGTGAGTAACATAATTTGTCTAAAAAGTCAGAAGAAATTAAAATATAATGCAAGTTGAAGGGTTAAGTTTATTCGAAAAGATTTGTTATGATTTGAGGTTAGTTATACACCATTTGTTTAGGTAATTAACTAAAGGTAAACAATTTTGACATGTCTTTTATCTAAAAGTTGTCTATAATTTTTATCTAAAAATTTTTACAATTTGTTATTTACCCATACCGATGTTTGGTAACTAACTAAATTTAAATAATCTTTGTATGTCTTTTATACGATTTCTTTTTAACAAAAAGACATTCGAGTAGAGTACATACAAGATTCGAGACGTTTAGTTAACTACCTAAACTGATGGAGTATAGTATTATTGTATTTGTTAAATTTAAGTGATATAAAATCATGACTATGACAAAAATCATTCCATGTAATATGGGTCCCGATTGTTGCAGTTTTTTTGATTTTATGCCGCCGGGTTTTTTTTTTTGAAACACGGAAACAGGAGTCCCTATCCCATTAGACAGAAGTTAAAAAAGGTTGTTTTAGGGTACACTTTGTAATAAAAGTACAATATTATGTATATTGTGTTTTTTTACAGTTAGGATTGATGCTGAATTTATTATAATGAACTTATATACCAACTGTTATACTTAATTGTATTCATTTGAGCTATTCATCTTCTGAATTTATGAGGCTTTTAATGAAATAAATTATTTAGTTCTTACTTATACTACTAGTGTCCATGTTAAAAACCTCAAAGAAGCAGGGGTTGTCAGTACTTGGAACGTTTTTATTTATTTATTACGGCACTCCAACGAATAGTTCTCAAAAACATTTACAAAAGAATAATCTTATCAATAAACAATTATCACAGCGAATCTTCACTTAAAGGTGTGCACAGCACTTACAGAATTTAGTAAACTAATATTATTTATATTTTGTATTAATTGTTCATTCACATTTAATAAATAATAACAAGGTACAAAATGAAAGCAAAGAAAGTAGAATCAATAAAATACGAAATAAAAAAGAATTAATATAAATCAATAAGTTTAATAAATTATGTCATGTTTTTCATTATACTATAAAATATTAGTTTTTTCTAATATTTTAGATGTATTTAATATGATGTATTTTATATTAAATATGATGTTTTTATGTATGAATGTTAAATAATTATTTTCTATTGTGTAAAATTCATATGTTTCGTAAGGAGAAAACTTGTGCGTATCTACAAGTTCCCTCCTTACAAAACATATGAATTTTATTTTTCATTAAAAAAGAAAGGGTAAATTTGTTTGAAATAAAGTTGTTTATTGAAAAAAAAAAAAACATTTTATTTACTTATCTAAGTATTTAGTACTTACCTTACAATAATCAAATTTATCTAAGTATGTAATGTTAAAATTTTATATTGAAACCATTATTTATTAAAATAGTTTGAAAAAAAAAAATGTTACGCACACCTGCTTCTATGAACCTCTTTTGTCTAATGCTATCGTGAATGGAGTAAGAAGTATTCTGTTTGATGACGCCACAGGCCCCGCCCTATGTTTTGCCCAGATTAATGGGCAAAACATAGGGCATTCTCAATGATAGTAAGGCAAATAAAACTCACGACTAAAATTATAGGTTCCAAAATTTTTTTATAAATTGGCTTAAATCTATCAGCTCATCGAATATTTAAGTATTCATAAGGAACGTAGACAGTTAATACAAATATTAAATTTTAATCTAAATGTCGTCACCAACACGTATTAATGACTTGCTCCCCACAAACATGTTATTCCTCTGAAACACATTAGTCTGAGCGCGTTAGGAATTCGATTATGACCACACTCATAAGCGGTAGCGATTCTGCATCGTATTGCTCACACCGGTTATGTTATGTTAGAGTTACGTACCTCAAAAAAAAAAAAAAAACGCAACCCTTATAGGAGCACTTTGTTGTACGTCCGTCTGTCTGTCTGTCTGTCAAGACTCTTTATCTCGGCAATTGGTTGAAATTAAATCCATATACTCGTACTAAAGTCTGCGTTCCCTTAAAGCTGTGAAAAAATCAACTGAGTTAACGAAAAAAAAGGATACGACCGCTTACGTCGCAAAAAACGTGTATTTCGACACTCTCGTGCGTTTCCTTTGACGCGGAGATGGGTGGAGGGGCGAGGAGCGGACCGTGAATTGGCCAATCACTGTGCTTGAAATCTCCCCTTCGCATCAGTGGAAACATTGTAAGTGGAGCGGAGTGGAGCTGAGCGCACTTTCAAATTAAACAAATAGACCCGCGGCCCCGAGCCGGACAGAACGGAGTCAAACAGAGGGCATGGAGCGGACGGTGTGAACTCAACTCCACTCCACCCCGCTCCGCATCAATGGGAACACATGCAACTTTTTACTGCTCTTCTTCGCTCCAAACCACCCAGTTCTGCTTTAGTGCACACTAAGTTTTCCATAACTCGGTTATTATTTATTTTTAATCCGCATATTTACTTTGACGCATTGTTTGCTACTCATCATCATCATTATCCTGCCCTCGTCCCACATCACTGTGTCGGCGCAACACGTTATTTTCTTCCATTCTCTTTCAACCGTCACCTTATGACTGACTCCCTTTTCTTACATTTCACTCCTTACACAATCCATCCGTATTTGCTTTGGCTTCCCTCTCCATTTCTACATAAATTTTATGAAATTCAGCACACAGCTTTTTGCTTTAAATTCTAAGAAAGCTTACTTCACCATAGTCGCCACTGACATTTTTATAGAAGAAAGAAAACACTACTGATATCAATGACGATCGGTCTACTGTATGCATCTGCCTAAGCATAAATAAAAATATTTCGGTACAAATGTTATTTTGATCGCTACAAGTGTCCACTATGTCCTCAGACCGTAATGACACTGCAAAGCGGCAGAGTGGGCCGGGGGCCGCCGAATGGGAAAAGAATCAACGCTGATAAATGATTTCGGTACAAATGTTATTTTGATCTTTTGCGATACCCACAGATTTGTTTTGGGGGCGTTTGCTAAAATTCGTTTGGTGTTTCCACTTTTTGATTACGTTTTTTGTTTAGGCGAAGGCAGTGTGGGTAGCTTTTTATTTTTATAAATATATTGATTGTGTAATTACAAATATAAATAATGTGTAATGTGATTATGGAGCTAAGCAGTTATAGTCGAATGAAATACATTTAATCTACAAAAAAAAAAATCTCGTGTTACAGTATTTCGTCGTTTATAATGCGTATATCGAAGGATTGGAACAATTTGCCTGCGGTGGTCTTCCAGTCTGCTTATAATATTAGTGTCCGTTTCGACTGCTCGGCCAAAGTGTCGTAGCAGAATAACTACTACGCTAGTATTATGAGGGAATTTGTAAAACACTAACAATAATAGTCGCAAATTCGTAGAATCAATATTCTGAAAGTTATAAAGGTTTAATCATGGCCGCGCGGTCAAAACAGGGAGAAAGGCGCGGCCACGCAGTTCTCATAGATAGAGCATAGTAGAGGCCCCATTCTTTTTGCTAATCATTGATACGATTTCGAAGAAAATGTAGATAGTATTAATAAAGCCCTAATGTTTCACCTTCACGACCTACAAAACTTAAAACCATCCTTCTTCTAACGCAAGTTAGAAGAAGGGTGACCAAGATTTATGGTAGGTACGTCAATGGACATTTTAAATTTTACAGGATTAATGATTGCCTATTCAATTCGTGCCTACCTACATACCTATACGATAATATATACCCTCCTATCTCCTTTTCACGTATACACTGTTAACTACCTAATGTTGTCTACTGCAGTAGTGCACACGTTTTTGCAAAAGTGTATTGTATATCAGTTTGCTTACTTTCAGTTCTCGTGTTACCGCATTATCCTGTTACCGTAAATTCTGCTAGTCATCATCAAAGAAGGAAACATACCAGACTGAAAGTGTTCAAAATGTCTCAAAAAGTATATCAGAATTCTAGTTCGATTCCCTCTCACACTATTTAATTATTATTTTTTTATTCCTAAAGGTAGTCTTTCGACTTAGGAGGTAGGTGAAACAGAGTGTAAAGTCCCGCAAACCTCCGCTGAAAAGGGAGGATCCTCCGACCAGACGGGTGTTATGCCTGGTGGGCAACTGCCCGATAGATGATTTCGGGCTGTTTAAGAATTAAAAAAAAAAAAAAAAAGAAAAAAAAGAAAAAAAATTAATTAAGAACTTTAATTACGCGATGCAGGATTATATGTGACGCCATAGATGTCGCTACATCACTCCCCTCCGGAGATCGGAGATCGATGGTTCTTGATGCTTCTTGATGCGTGCCAGGCCAGTGGTAGGTTGGTTCGAGTGGGTCGAAACCGAATGCCGCATAGTTCTTGGTAAATCGGAACTGTCTGCGGTGATGCTTCAGTGAGTCGGGGTGGTAATGTCCCAGTGAGTCGGGATCATGCCCCAGTGAGTCAGGGTGGTGTGCGACGTAGGGCTTGACTGCTGGCGTCGACCAGGAGAGGCTCTTCATAGCTCTTCATGTGACTGGCCGAAGGTGCGGTGTACTTAGCCAAGGTCACTGATGAGGCTGAGGGTGATGACCAGTAGGTAGGCAAGCTGGTGGTCAGGATACCCTTTAAAGCCGTTGGTGCTGGCTGTATGGCTCGCTGCTCGAAAGCTTGAGGAAGTGATGATGACGGCACGAAGTAGTAGCTGCACGAAGGCTGCGTTGACGTTCATTGTCGAGGGTCACCAGTTTGGAGGTAGGAAAAACAGAGAGTAAAGTCCCGCAAACCTCCGTGTGAAAAGGGAGGATCCTCCGACCAGACGGGTGTTATGTCTGGTGGGCAACTGCCCGATAGATGATTCCGGGCTGTTCTATATGTTCTAATCGCGCGGAGAACTTTAATTGCGTGATGCAGGATTAGTTCTTATGTGAGGCCATAGATGTCGCTACACGACCATATTGTCTAGTCTTACATCCATGTTTTTTTACTTAGTAAGTTACCGAAAAGTAGTAGAAATTCGAATACTGTAATTAGAGACATAATAGAAAGACAATGAGAGAGTGAACGCTGGCGTTCGCTTGAAGTTTAATGAATTTGAACGTGGGCACTGGTCTTAGGACACAATTAGCAGAGAGCGAAGCGTGAACTAGTGAGCTGATTTTTATTTATATTTCATCAAATAGTGTACTTGGATTACAACTTTGGCGACAAGGATTAAAAGTAAGTTTTTTTTTTTAATTAAGAAAATATACCTAAACGTATAATAATTAGGCTTATGTAACTTTTTAAACTTTGTTATGTTTTAAATGCATCATTTGGAACAATTGGAACACTGAAACACTCTTTACTTTAAGTGACCTTTTTAAAATTAAAAAAAAAAAACGTAAACAATGAAAATATAATTAATCCAATCATTCGGCAGCTAAATCCAATAATACACAAAATGTTTGTTATTCATCCAAATTTATTTTATCACCTTAAAAGTATGTTCCTTCAGAAACGATACACTTACGCCAACGAATAATCCAATCATCAAAACATTTTTTAAATGCTGTTTCCGGAATTGAGTTCAGTTCTTGCCGCGAATTCTCCTTTATGTCTTGTACCGATTGAAAACGGGTGCCACGAAGTGGTAATTTGAGTTTAGGAATAAGAAAGAAGTCGGCTGAATTATCAGCCATATCGGGTGAATATGGTGGTTGCCCGATGGTATTTGTTGTGTGTTTGGTCAAAAATTCGTTCACAATGATAACCTTGTGCGAAGGCGCCATTATCATGGTACAAAATCCAAGAATTTTCTTTCCACAAATCTGGCCTTTTTTGTCGAATTTGCTCTCTTAAATGCCGCATAACGCTTAAATAATATTCTTTATTTACCGTTTGACCTTTCGGCAAGAATTCCGAGTGCACAACACCGCGATAATCAAAGAAAACAGTCAACATGAGTTTGACTTTTGATCGACTATAGCGTGGTTTTTTCGGTTTCGGTTCAGTTGGAAGGCGCCACTCCGAAGCTTGTTGACTAGTTTGCATGTCAAACTCGTAAACCCACGTCTCGTCCAGTAACAATGCGTTTCATGAATGTTGGGTCGGAATTGACTCGTTCTAGTATGTCCTCAGCGACTCTCATGCGATTCGAGTTTTTGGAGAAAATTCAGATCTTTTGGGACTAGCCGAGCGGTAACATGTTTCATACCCAAATGATTAGTTAAAATGGTACGGATCGACTCGTGAGATACAGAAACTTCGGCGGCTATCTCTCTCAAAGTTGAATGAAGGTTTTCAGTCACTATTTCCTTCACTTTTACGATGTTAACTTCAGTTGAAGACGTTGATGGCCTACCAGAGCGAGGCAAATCTCCCATCACATCTCGACTGCTTTGTACCACTCATAAGCACGTGTTTTTGATAAAGTCGATTCAACGTAAACCGTCTTTAACATTTTCAGTGACTCCGAACACGAAATTCCATAGGCGATGCAAAATTTAAGACAAACTCTTTGTTCGAAGTTTTTGTCAATTATGAAATTCACAATACACACTAGATATAACTAAAAACAGCACTGTATTTAATTTAAATAATAGATGCAACTCAAACTCCGCGCCAAAATGGAAAACAGTTGTGCCAATCTACCAACAACAAAAAAAAAACAAAAATTTGAATTTGGAACCATAAACAATTAATTCCCGATACTTTTCTGACTGAATGTATACGTAACTGAAGTTTCACTTGCCGACGAATATCCGGGGCGGGGAACAGCGGGAGACAGGCATGCCTGCGCCCCGCGTCTCCGCTCGTTGTGTTTATTTCGCCTCTGTCTGTTCTGCATGTGAAATAGAATCTCAAAATATTAAAAAAAAAATGTTCTGTGGGAAAATCATCCATTGACACACCCGCTCTTGGGCGGAGCGGCTTTGCTTTCGCATCACCCATGGCCCGTTTTTTTTTTTTTAGTTGGGAAAATCATCTAATGACAAATCCCGCTCTTGGGCGGAGCGAGAGACAGTGTCAGACTTTTACTGACTAAAAACCCACTCCTGTTCCTTCGTTGCCTTCGTCCAGGGCCCCGGGTTTCGTTTTCACACTACCCATGGCCCCAGTAGGCTTCGACCCTGCTGGGCCCCTACGATTTGCTGACATCTCCCTGAGGCGCGCGTGGAACCCCAGAAGGCTTCGACCATGCTGAGCCCCTACGGTTTTGCTGACATCTCCTTGGGCTCGGTCCGCAAGCCAGCGCCTACGGTGGCTGGAAATCGGGATCGGGATCCCAGTGGCTGGGGCGTGTGGGCCGTTCTCTCGCGCGAGCGGCCTCCTCCTTTGCTAGCATTTTTTTCAAAATGTTGTTACTGATGAGAAATAACAGTTCGTCGAAGACTGTATTGTCATGCGAAAATACTTAAAAAAATTAACGGGGTAGGCTCTGTACTTTGCATAAGTTGAAACTGGCCATCTTGTAGTCTCGTAGAATTCAATAATGGGTGCACCCAATATTCTTTTCTGTAATTGTCTTTTTGTAAAGCCTCTGATTGCAGAGGCTTTACAAAAAGACAACGGTGCGAAACCCGAAAAATTGACTATTTTACAGTAATAGCAATTGTGCTATTACTGTAAAATAGTCAATTTTTCGGGTTTTGCACCTCAAAAATAACGGAACCCTAACAGGATCACTTTGTTTTTGCGTCTGTCTGTCCGGCTGTTTATATGACACAACACAACGGCACGATAGCGCTCGAGACACTGAATACATACAAAGTTGCGCTTACTGGATGTTTGATCACTACAATTAGTCTGACTACTGGGATATAACTTTGCAGCTTTGTAATAGTTACCTCAATAACATTTCGGGTCCAGCATGAAAACTCTTTAGTATTTCATGTAATCATTTGGTAACTTCTTGGACTGTTGAAAACCCGAATAATTAAAAATAAAACATTATGGCACCTTCCGCTTGTCAGCTTCTGATGCGTTTCTGGTGCTGAAAGTAAATTTTTCTTCAAGCGTAAAATTCGGAACTACTACTTGAAGTCCTCTCAACTTTAGTTTGGTCTTCGTCAGAATTATTATTGAGTTTTCTTAATGATTTGATATTTTTCATGTAAAAAGCTACAAAAGCCATTGTGTTGACAGTTTCTTTTAAAAATGCTCTCTTTAGTTACCGTTGTCAAGGAAATAACTTTGTAGAAAATTATTGATTCGAATATTTGGAAGTACCATTAGATAAGCTTAATTGCTAAAAGAATCGTTTTTCTGTCTGTGACCATCCTGATCCGACTTCTGGTTCACACGTATTCAAAAATCAGACAGAAATACGCAAAGTTCATTTATTTTTTTTGAGCTTATAAGTTTTCGTCTATAAAAAAAGAACAAACGAAAAAATAAAAACTGTTCGTTAAACGAAGAATAATTACCAATTCACACTGACAACGTATGAATAAATAAAACCTGGACTCGCCAAATGAGCTCTAAAGTGTCTGAAAGAAGTTTTGGTACCATGTAAAGTATCTGACACTTATGGTACTACTTCAGAATAATATTCAAAAAAATATGTATATAAAAATCAGCCATCAAAATTTAAGTTACTCTTATTTTTAGTTCCCTTTCTCACCTGGTACCTGCTCAGGGGCTCCAAGGAGGAGCTCCACAAGCACACAGGTATTCAAAGCACATGAGATGCTACTGAGAACCTAAGGTTTCATCAATATGAAAAAAAAAAACAAAATCGGTCCACAGTTAACCGAGAAATCGGTGAACATACATTAAAAAAAAATACATTCAGCCGAACATAGAACCTCCTCCTTTTTGAAGTCGGTTAATAAGTTGTCAGACAGCTCTGGTATCTTTGTCTATATGGTTTTATTTCATCTCGATACTTCCATGCGTTCCCGATATAAAGAGTATTGACAGACAGACAGACAGACTGATAACAAAATAAGGGTTCCGTTTTTTCTTTTTGTGGTACGGAACCCTAATTAGTAAAGTTTGGTGGCTTGTGTGTCATTCAACCTGGATCTCATAATAAAGGGTTTCTACTTCCACGGGACGAACAAAAACAGCCAATCAAAGAACATAAAAGTTTATTGCACTAAACTAAAACACATTGTGTACTTATTTTAACTAATTAATAATTATAGAGTTGCCGTATGCTGGCGGACTAAAGGGCAGTGGAGACTGTCCGCACCGAGCCCTTGATTCTCTGGAACCCCAAATGTTCAGGAATCCCAAACAATTTGAGATAAAAAGTCGATCCAGCTTTTTTGAAACAGGATGCTTATAATATTTGAGCTCGCTCTTCTTTATTTTATATGTTATATTCTGTTAATTCTTATACTCAACAGAGTAGGAGATCTAGGTAAATATCCAAAAAGTCAAAAATCCTAGTGATGTCGTGTAAAAATCTCGCTTGCTAACACATCCTGCAATCTCGCTCTTCTGCACAATGTATTTTTTTTAGTTTTTGTTTATATTAGGTATTATTTTGACTTTTTTAATGGTCAAAATAAAACCTAATATTTTGGAGGATATTTTTGGTTTTGATTCTTTCCTTGCATTTTACAGTAGTGCGTATCAGAGTGGGGGCCCCATTTGGTGTTGCCGCCCGGGCCCCCATCAGGTTTAGTCCTTTACTTCTGCAGTCAGATTGCTTGATAGGTTCGTATCATAGTATGCACGCCTCAAAAGCAGACTTGAAGGCGTAGAAGTATTGCTTCCTGCTCTTTCGTTATCATCGAGTTCAGCTGGGTTCTTTCCCTGAAACACATCAATGTTTTCGGTAAGATTAACTAGCGTCTTTTTCGAGGTACATTTTCATACAGCCGCTCTTACGTGATTATGACGTTATTACACACCTTTCTCTAGATGGATACACAGCTATCTTGTGGATATTACCTAGGCTTCTATAGAAATCAAAACATATAGGATAGGATCAAAATTCAAAGGTTTTTATTTCACATAGGCCTACATGGGCACTTATAAAACGTCAGAAGCTAATGCACGGTTCCAAATTGGTAGTTTCCTATGGAGAAGAACCGGCAAGAAACTCCATCATTTTATTGTCCGTCCGTCTGTGTGTAAAGACCCTTATTCTCAGGAAAGCGTGGAGGTATCGAGTTGAACTTAAAACCATATACTCACGTCGGAGATCCCTTGAAACTTTGAAAAAAATTAAATTTCTAAGTTAACGGAAACAAAAGATATGGCCGTTTATGTCGCCAAAAACGTATATTTCGACACTCTCAAGGGAACCAAAATTCATAAAGTACTCCCGGTTGACCCACAGTCCTCAAATTTGGCACAAAGCAAGATCTTATAGCACAGGAATAAATCTAAAAACAGTATATTTATTGTTAAGTTACAATAAAACTTTTTTGCAATTCGGAAAAATCTTCGAGACTCCAATTCGGGAATTGAACTATTTACATATTATTTAAGTTTTTACTCAATCCTCAGTGCGTGAATCGTACTTGCACTTGCCCAGTTTTTTTTTAAGGTGGGTAATTGTACGATGACATCTTGCGCTCCAAGGCATAGTGGGAGGGGCGTGTCAGACATTTACTGGCTAAAACCATACCTGTGTCCTTCAGTTGCCCTTTGCGTTCTAGGATCACGGGTTTCCTTTTCAGAAAAGCGCCGTGGCTCTGCTGGGCTCCTACGGTTTGCTGACATCTCTTTGAGGACCATGTGGAACACTACGCGCTGTCGACAACTTGGGCTTGGTCCAGACGGTGGACGCTTTGCGCGCGTGAACTGTGCTCACTACGCGCGAACAGCTAGGTACTTATTTGCTCGGCTCGTGCGAGCGTTGTGTTCACACTTATGAAATGCTACTTTCACGTTACCTTGTATGTTATGTTACAACTTAGCATCTATACTCGGCTTAAGAAAGGATTTTCCAAAATTCACCCCTTATAGGGATAAAACGAGTGTTCAAAGTATATACATGGACAAAACTACTTTCAAGCGAACGATGCCGCTGGCGGAAGCTAAGTAATATGATGATTATAATTATATTTAATCCATCAATAATTTACGTTTTTTTGTTAATAAAATAAATATTTACCCATTTATATCCGATCCAAGCGAGAGTCTCATTGCTCAGCCGAGGGCCTAACAGTGGATTCAATTGCACTATGTACGTAGTCACCCAACTGAAATATTTAGGTTTTTAAACAATAGATCAGATCATTCACAAAATGTTCGTAACCTCCTTTTGAATGAATTATGAACGATGATCAAATTTGTATGAGACCCGTCCGTCTCCCCTATCTAGAAGACACCAACAGATTTGAAACAGGTGTCATTCGAAGCGTATAGTTGAATAGGGTTTTTTTTTATTATGGTGACGTACCTCAAAATTATTGGGTTTAGGTTTTATAAAATATGTTTATTTTAAACTAACCTAACCTAACCCAAGTTTTTTAGACCTTAAATAAACTCATAACATAGTACTGTCATACATTTTTGAATGCGGCTCAACGAGCCCTTAACGATTCTACAAAAATATTTGTCAAAAGGCATTGCGTAAACCTGTCCGCAAAAATGACACCTGTTTTAAATAATATAATGTTTATTTTAACCTGACCTAACCTAAGTTGTGCCGCACATAATATCCATTGTCCGTTACGGAGACACATGGATTTTAACGCAACAGCACAAATGCTTGGTAGAATTGTAATCATCATTTTAGCCGAAAGATGTCCACTGTTGGACATAGGCCTCCCCCAAGCGTCTCCACAACAACCGATCCTGTGCGTCTCACATCCACCGCATTCCCGCGACTCTCACCAGGTCGTCGGTCCACCTTGTGAGAGGCCTTCCAACGCTGCGTTTTCCGGTGCGCGGTCGCCACTCTAGAACCTTTCGGCCCCATCGACCATCCGTTCTACGAGCAACGTGCCCTGCCCACTGCCACTTTAGTTTGGCGATTCTTCGGGCTATGTCGGCGACTTTGGTTCTCATGCGGATATCTTCATTATTTATGCGATCACGCAAGGAAACGTCGAGCATAGCCCTTTGGGTGACTGTAAGCCTTCTGATGAGGCCCATTGTAAGCGACCATGTTTCAGTGCCATATGTCATCATTGGCAACACGCACTGGTTAGAATTTCGTCTAAGAGCTTTCGTAATAAGATACTATTTTTCATTATTGATTTGAAACCACTTCATTCGAAAAAATCTTGACGAAAACTCCCTGAGAGTGAGTTTTTGAATCAAATATTTCGATTTGAAATCGTTTCAATCCATACTTTAATGGCA
This sequence comes from Mythimna pallens, assembly GCA_961205895.1. Classification (NCBI taxonomy): domain Eukaryota; kingdom Metazoa; phylum Arthropoda; class Insecta; order Lepidoptera; family Noctuidae; genus Mythimna; species Mythimna pallens. Next base: position 7,049,844 of record OY540831.1, on the reverse strand, counting down.
ATTAGGCTAAAGTTAGAGTTTGAGAAATACTCTAATATACTCATTAGAGGAACTTTGAAATTGGCATCAGTGAGTGAATAGTTGAAAGGGAATCGTTTGTATTGATATAAATAATTTATTTTCAGGCATCTTGGCTCATAGATACATACCTTATAGACTAACATATATAATAATAATAGAGTAAATCATCATGTATAGAGTGATCATGTAAAGAGGAGGGATGAGACGCATGGCACTAAAAGAGTTACGAGTATACATGTGGATGGAGAGGAAGGGCAAAGAAAATATGGATGGATTGTGTGATAAGTGATATCAAAGAAAAGGGAGTTAGTGATAGCGTGACGGGTGATAGGACAGAATGGAAGAAAAACGTGTTGCGCCGATCACAAGTAACACAGAACAAGGGCAGGAAGATGATGGTGTTAGTGGTTGGTAACTTACAATATCCAACAGCAGAACGCAGAAAGCATGATGCAGCACCTCGTAATGCTGAAAAAAAAATATTACATTGTCTTTTTCTTAATCGGTGATTTTTATTATATTATGAACTTGGGAAAATAATCTTATGACATCCCCCGCCTAAGAGGCGGAGCGGGAGATAGTGTCAGACTTTTACTGACTAAAAACCCACTCCTGTTCCTTTGTTGCTTTTCGTACCAGGGCCGAGTCTTCCTTTCAGAATCAGACCCTTGGCCCCAGTAGGTTTGGACCCTGCTGGGCCCCTACAGTTGCTGACATCTCCTTGACGCGCGCGTGGAACAATACGCGCCGTCGACGACTTGGGCTCGATTCGGACGCTTACCGAATGGTCGGACGGCAAGCTACCCACTCTCGCCGTCCGCAAGCCCGTGTCTACGGTGGCCAGAAATCGGAATCGGAATTCCAGTGGTGGTTGGGGCGTGAGGGCCGTTGCCTCAAGCGATCGTCCGCCTCCTTTGCTAGCATTACTGCATCGCAGGCGGTCTGGTGAACCATAGAAATAGTGCATTCATTTGCATGACTCAAATGGGCAATGTTTTTCATTGCATGACTGCAGAAACCGCAAACGACGTTTTTTCAACAAACTTACTCGATTAATTAGATATTTGTATTATAACAATTAATTGTGACCAATGGGCTTTCATCTTTTTTACGAGTCTTTAGCAGACGCAGTCGTGGGCACCAGCTAGTCAGTAATAAAAAAACCGGCCAAGTGCGAATCGGATTCACGTACGAAGGGTTCCCTACTATTATCTATACAACATCACCTTTGTTGTATGAGAGCCCAACTTAAATGATTATTTTATTCTGTTTTTAGTATTTGTTTTTATAGCGGCAACATTATTTGTGAAAATTTCAACTGTCTAGCTAGCACGGTTTATGAGACATCTTGGTGACAGACAGACAGTGGAGTCTTAGCAATAGGGTCTCTTTGGGTAAGAACCAAAACAAAAATCTATTTATTTATTTAAATTTCAGTAACAACACCTTTACAACTCACGTCAATGCCATTCTATAACATAGGAAAACAAATTACCATACTTAATATAATATTACACAATTATCACATAACGCCGTCTAGTCCCAAAAGCTAAGCAGAGCTTGTGTTATGGGTACTAGACAACTGATAAACATACTTATATATTTCTAAATACACCATCATACCACCATATTACAAACAGATCAAATGATTGTGCTCATCACACAAACATTTGCAAAATAATAAAAATAGAATGTTATTATTATGTATTAGTTTATTATTTTTAAGATTGTTATTTGTGTATAGTGTCTATGGGCCTTTGTAGCCTGAAATAAAGAGTTATTATTATTATTATTTGCCTTTAGTGGGAATCACCCAACGATCTCCGGCATAGCAGTTAGGGCCATTTACTAATAAACCAAAAAAGAGTATGACCTTACCCCATATTAGGTCCTCTTCTTACAAGCAACGGTCCTAAAAGAAAAATTACACCAAAAATAGCAGTGTAAATGTAAATGGGCAGAACGACTGCTTTTTCTTCTTCTGGAGGTCTCTCTGTTGTTACATTCTCATTGGGCAGTTCACTCGCGCGAGCCCAGAAATCCCCACCGGCGCCATCATCATCACGAAGAATAGGAGGACCCTCAGCTGGAGGACCCTGAACGGGAGGAATTTGTCCTGCACCAGTTTGAATCGGAGGAGCATTCCCTGCATCAGGCTGAAGCTGGGGCGGGGGCTCTATCTCTCCTCCACCCGCTTCGTTCAATTGCGCTTCGTCCTGTTGACTCATTTTCGTCTAGCAAATCGCAATTATTTATCAAAAATCTTAAAATGTCTACGACCAGCCAACTCAGGAATTTGAATTGAAAATGAAAAAGTTGAATTGTGAGTTATGTCACAATTGTCACATCGTTGACAGTGTAAGATAATGGCTGGTTCATACGGCTGAGGTAAGGTCTGTATCACCTTTCTCAAGCTATAAAATGTAAAATAGTACGTTTTGATACAAGTGGACAAAGTTTGTTATTGCGACCGAAGCGGAATTCGTTCAAGACGTACGCAAGAATGTTATAAAGCCGAATGCTGCAGTGTCACAATTTCCAGGTGTATGAAACGACGTTTTTCAATACACTTACGAAGAAATAAATAAATGGGTCTTGACGTGCGACTCGTCACTTAGCGCCCAGCCTGATACGATAAATGTACTTAATAAATTATGCCGGCGCGGCGCGACCTTGCGCACTTTTACGCAATAGTGCGGAAAACAGTAAATCGCGTGCATAAAAGCGGTAGAGATCAGAGCAGGTTTTTGCACGCAATGTACTGATTTTCGTACTAGTACGGAAAAGTGTGCAAGCTCGCTTCCGTCTTAATTTAATTACACTTATCACCACGAGTCACATGTCAAGCTCCGTTTGTTTATATCTTAGTAAGTGTATTGGAAAAGTCGTTGATACACGTGGAAATTTGCCACTGCAGCACTCAGCTCCATAACACCTTAACCTGCGGTTCGGGCGAATTTCGCCTCGAACGCAATAACAAACTTTCTCCACTTGTATCAAAATGTACTATTGAATCTGACTTGGCAAGCTATTTAGTAAAAAAGCAAGGCTACAAGGGATAAATATTCCTGGAATAAAGAGTTTCCTATGTGTTAGTCTAGGACATGGTCTACCCGTGTTCATTCCAAAGCTGTTTGAGTGTGAAGGAGTACAGACATACACAAACACACACACACCGTTACTTGTACAGACACCCACACGAAGAATTTAGTCATGACTATAGTCACCATCCGAGGACCTACTAGAAAACTAGGATAATGATAACTTACAACCTTATTGACAAGATAGAAAGAACGAGAAAACAATATTTGGAGTAAGGAGACTATATAGAAGGTTGTAGGGTAGGGCAGGTAGGGTAGAGTAGAGTGGCGTGGGTATAGTAGAATAGAGTTCAGTAGACGGGAGCGAAGCCACGGGTAAATGCTAGTATATAAATAAAAGGAGTAACTGATTGACTGACATATCAACGCACAAACTACTGGGACTAGGAGCGTGGAATTTTGCACAAGGCTTCCTTTTATGTCGGAGGCTAGCATTAAGAAAGGATTTTCCGAAATTTAGCCCCTAACAGATTTTTTTTAGGTGAAAAATGACATCTCCCACCCTTGAGCAGAGCGAGAGGGCGTGTCAGACTTTAATAATAAAACCCACTCCTAGTTCCGTCGTTGCTTTGCATTCCAGGGCCGGGGTTTTCCTTTCAGAAGCGACCCATGGCCCCAGTAGGCTTCAATGTTGCTGGGCCCCTACGGTTTGCTGACATCTCCTTGAGGCGCGTGTGTAACACTACGCGCCGGAAGGTTACCGGACGGTCGAACGGAGAGCTACCCATTGCTCGCCGTCCGCAAGCCCGCGCCTGCTGGGGCCGGAAATCGGAATCGGGATCCCGGCGGCTGGGACGCCTCCTTTGCTAGCATTACTACAGCATGTACTACCTGCGTATCATTTCTCCTTCTCTGTCAAATAGTACACCACGTACTACCTGCGTATCATTTCTCCTTCTCTGTCAAATAGTACACCAGGTACTACCTGTGTATCATTTCTCCTTCTCTGTCAAATAGTACACCAAGTACTACCTGCGTATCATTTCTTCTTCTCTGTCAAATAGTACACCACGTACTACCTGCGTATCATTTCTCCTTCTCTGTCAAATAGTACACCAGGTACTACCTGTGTATCATTTCTCCTTCTCTGTCAAATAGTACACCAGGTACTACCTGTGTATCATTTCTCCTTCTCTGTCAAATAGTACACCACGTACTACCTGCGTATCATTTCTTCTTCTCTGTCAAATAGTACACCACGTACTACCTGCGTATCATTTCTCATTCTCTGTCAAATAGTACACCACGTACTACCTGCGTATCATTTCTTCTTCTCTGTCAAATAGTACACCACGTACTACCTGCGTATCATTTCTCCTTCTCTGTCAAATAGTACACCAGGTACTACCTGTGTATCATTTCTCCTTCTCTGTCAAATAGTACACCACGTACTACCTGCGTATCATTTCTCCTTCTCTGTCAAATAGTACACCAGGTACTACCTGTGTATCATTTCTCCTTCTCTGTCAAATATTACACCACGTACTACCTGCGTATCATTTCTCCTTCTCTGTCAAATAGTACACTACGTGACCACGTGCTACCTGCGTATTATTTCTCCTTCTCTGCCAAACCCATCTAAATGTTGTCTGTAAAAATCGCTTTTAGCTATCAATTTTGTTACACTCTATTAATTTGAAGCTCCTACTGTACCTGAATCTTTTATGGTGTACAATAGAGAGTAAATCTATCTATCTATCAAGTAAGAAACATGTTTTAGTACTTAGGTACGTTCATACGTTAAGTAACGTCACGGCCTCACGGCGGCGGTACCCGAGGCCGGATCGGGATCGCCGCTATCTGCCGATCGCAGATAACTCCGGACGGTGTGTGCTGCGCGAGCGCACCAATAATGACTCAATTATCCGCTTAGCGAGGGCGTGGCTCGGTACAGTATGTCTTCATTACATCGGCAAGGCGAGCTAGTGAGGAGTAGGATTTTAAACACATTAATCCTACCCATACGTACAAAGCTTTTTGGGAACACTTTTATCGTGCGTACAGCTAAGGAATGGAATTCTTTGCCTGGGTCTGTGTTTCCTGATAGCTATACCCTAGGGGTCTTTAAGTCAAGAGTGAATAGGTTATTTCTGGGCACGTGTGTTCCTTTGTCAGCCACATCATCGCCTACCATCAGGTGAGGTAGTGGCTAAACGCGAGCATGTACATAATTAAAAAAATTCTTACAACCGAACGGATGGAGGCAATACGTCCTTTTTAAAGTCGGTTAAAAAAGAATTTTTATCATGACAACGCTGACTGCCAGTAAATTTTTAATTTCATTCGGATCACGTCGGACAATGATGACCGACACGGCATCCTTTACTTCGACTTACGCTTGCAGGTGATTGTTCTCATGCGCATCACATGACAAAAAGAGTAAGGCGTCAAAAACATGAGCGTATCCAAAAGTGCGATCCGCGAGGCGCTATTGAAAAAGTTTTTCGGTTTTGGCCACAATGGACTTATATGTAACCGCTAGTAGTAAATAAGCACTTGTATACTCAAGTTGAAACTCTGTAGGTATATAAACCGGTTGATATTATTTTTTGCTTTATCTGTACTATTTGTGTTACACATAGCAGTTTTTAATGGAAACAATATCTTTTCATGTAATAACTGTATATTTATGGATTATAAAAAAAATATTATATTTCTCTTTTTTTTCTTATGTACGTATAATCTACATATTTAAATAATTCCTAAAAAAATAATTAAATAAAACCATTAAAAATAAAAATAGTAGTCCGCCGGTGTCGGGAGCAGGGTCCAAGCTACCCGTGGTTAGGGACGGGAAGCTCCTCACAATGCGAGCCGTATCAAGGAGTACTGCCTTCTGTATCAGGCCCTTGATCCAGCCGCGGAACGACAGCTTCGACAGATGTTCGTCGAAGCTTTTGGCTATTAGGTCATTGGCAGTCACGACTATCGGCACAATGACAGCCGAGTCGACATTCCACATGTCGACAACCTCGTGTGCTAAGTCGAGATATTTGTTTTTTTTTTCTCAGCTTTCACAAGATTCTCGTCATGTGGGATGGTGACATTATTATTATTATTGCTTTGTATTGTTCGTATGTGTGTTCCGTCTGGATAATACAAACAAAAACATGTCGTAACCTGTCATTTAGACTCTTCCTTTATCCGGAACTATAGAAACTCTATATATTTTTTCTTTTCGGATACCAGTAAATTCGGTTTCGGTTACAGAACTCCGAGTCCACCACTACCCTTCAGAAATTGAGCGCCTTCTCCACTCTAGCTGAGCATAAGAAAGAGTCGTGTGCGCAGCGCACATCATAGTGCCTTATCTATTGGTACGGGGAAATATAGCAACGAATTTATTGGTAATATCGATGCGCGCACTGATGGCCATTTATGGTGCATTTCCCCGTTCCTCAGCCCTATCGGCCCATCTCCACCAGTTGACCCCAAGGGTCATGAATTGATTTTTAAGTTTCTATTTTATGTTATGCCTTTTACAGTTATCTCCGAGATTTAAGATAGATTGAACTAATAGCTTGTTTGAAATGGTTCAAAAGGGGTTTAAGACTGACTACGACTGAAGAAAATTGTTTGTGATATATGTAATTATGAGAAAACCTTTTTAATGAGTATGGCACACTCACTTTGACTGGCCTGTTGGTCTAGTGGTTAATGACCCTGACTGTTATGCCAGAGGTCATGGGTTTGGTTCCCACTCAAGACAAATGATTGTGTGATGACCACGATCATTTCATTGTGTCAGGGTGTAATTTATTTATAATATGTACGTATTTAGAAATATTTAAGTATGTTTGTCAGTAGTAAGTGCTGATATCACAAGCTCTATTTAGTTTGGGACTTAATGGCGTTGTGTGATAGCTGTGGAATATTCAATATTTCATGTGTAAATTAACTCATTGAATGCCCGGTGTGCGGATCCACGCGAGACACAATCGCTTTTTAACCGACTTCAAAAAGGAGGAGGTTATATGTTCGGTTGAATGTATGTTTTTTTTTAATGTATGTTCACCGATTTTTCGGTCAATTGTAGACGGATTTAAAAAAAAAATTTTTTGATTGAAAGGTCATGCTTCCGAGTTGGTCCCATAGAAATATTGTTATGATCTGATCATGAACTTCGAAGATATGGAACAGAACTCCTTATAGAATCACATCAGAACCGTCGTAACAAGTAAAATTGCTTTGTTTATACGTGTAGTCGATGACTGACTGAAAGTAGAGGGGGAATATATCTAACTGATCTGATGATGAAGCCTGAAGTTAGGCACCGGAACTCTGTAATAAATTAATGTAATCTAACCGTGTTTGTGATTATTAGAATTGTCATGAGATGCACTCTGGCTATAAGGTATTTAAGTTTGGCTGAGGGGTACTTTTTAGTGGTGGTACCATAACTAAAAAGTGTAAAATAAAAAGCTTTTTACAAAAAAAATACAACCGACTTCAAAGTAAAAAAAACACTATAAAGTGCAAAATAACTTTAATTTCGGAAGTCGGTGTAAATAACGAAGAGACAAAACTATTAAAGAAACACCGACTTCCGAAATTAAATTTATTTTGCACTTTATAGTGTTTTTTTTTACTTTGAAGTCGGTTGTATTATTTGTAAAAAGCTTTTTATTAATTGTGTCTGTAATTACGGCATACGAAAGGTGAAACTAGTTTTTTAAATAATTAAGTAATAAAGCCAATCTTTTTAGAAATTAGTACTACTAAGTATTCTTAAGTTTGTTTTATGTATTTCTTTGTAAAAGTACTTAAAAAAAATATATTATTATATTATATTAGTATAATTATTAACCAGGGCCCGTCAGTCACCTCTCGACATAGTTTACGATCACGTTACACGTAACGATCAAATTCACTCGTAAAGATATTAATATGGCTAGAAAGTAAATTTTTATATCGTTAAATATTTGGTCATGATAATTTAATTCTTACAAACGGTAGAAGTTATACAATTAAACTTAGATTTTCCGTTACGAATAGTTTTTAGGGTTCCTTACCCAAAGTTTTATCCTTTGGGTACGGGACCATACGACTAAGACCCCGCTGTCCGTCCATATGTCGTCTGTCTGTCTGTCCGTCTGTTACCAGGCTATGTCTCAACTTGGCATTGGCATTTGTTGAAGAGACACCACAATTTGGCCAATTTACTTTAAATTTGCCAATTTTGTACGTGTGTACGACCATCAAACGCTGAATTTAGCGTGAATAAAATATGTATATTTATACATGATCTAGATCTAGACAGTTGATTCAAAGATTCAAAGATTTAAAAGTATTTATTTCAAATAAACCATTTACAGGCACTTTTGAAATGTCAAGAAGTCAGTCAGTCAGAAATAAAGACATGATGCTAATTGCACATTCCAAAGCGTAGATCTCTATGGAGAAGAATGTGCAAGAAACTCCATGGACACTCTTTTCAAACCTGTTTTATAATTATAAATATTTCTGTCACATGTTTCTTGTCGTTATCATGTGAGAACAATGTAAATAAAGTAAAAATAAAAACTAAATATAGATATTAAAATAGCAACTGGCAGCTAAGAGATGACCAGTCTCAACTGACAGCGCCCGTTCACAAACATGACGTTAATATTAATACCACTCAGCTCAACCATTTTGAAGGGAACCGAATGATCCAACACATGCGCCACCATCAGAGAGACATTTGAGTGAGCAAGACAAACTCTCAACTGCCGTGCTCATTTATGTCAAACAAGTCCAATAGTAACATAAAAAAACCCATAAAATAGCTCCATGGTACTCACATTTACAAACTTTGAAAATAAATGCTTCTACATTATACAATACTTATAATATTTTACAATTCCAAAAAAAAGCATTAAAAAGTAATAATAATAATTTCCAAACTAATCAATTTGTACACCTCGGTGGTAGAGGAGCTGGACCAGCATTGAGCCAAGCATTTTTATCTTTCTAACGTACATGATGTTTTCATAAATATATTGACAAGGCACCGTCATATGTTAATATCCTTAAACAGTTCCCTTAGAGAATCGCACCGGCGAAGATTGTAAATAGCTCTGATAGCTCTTTTTTGTAGTATAAAAATTGAGTCGATGTCTGCAGCCCATCCCCATTGTAAGATATCGTATGACATGAGACTTTGAAAATAACTAAAATAGACTAGTCTAGCGGTATCAAGATCCATAAATTGGCGGATTTTTCTAACAGCATATGCAGCTGAGCTAAGCCGTCCTGCAAGAGATGTTAAATGAGGATCCTAATGTAGCTTTTCATCGTTTAATACTACGTCACAATCACTACTTTTGACATTCGGTAAGGAAAATTATGCATTTAGTTTTTTCCCGTTTAAAACTAATTGCAGTGAACCAATTTGGACCTGCAGTAGGGCGTAATTTTCGTCGTCAAGATTATTAGTCCTTCTATTTATCTTAAAAATCAAAGAAGTTTCGTCGGCAAACAACACCGTATTAATTTTATTTTCCAACAAATAGGGTAAACCATTAATATAAACTAAAAATAAAAAAGGATCTAAAATTGAACCTTGGGGTACCCCCTTATTTTCACATTTAATCCCGACGAATTGACACCGTTTATTTGAACTTATTGCTGTCTGTCAATCAAATAAGATTTTAATAAGCTTAAAGCTGTTTTGCCTAGTCCGTAATGCTGAAATTATCACAGATGCTGTATTTCTGTTATCACTATAACAACAAATACTAAAAACAGAATAAAATAAATATTTAAGTGGAGCTCCCATACAACAAACGTGATAATTTTGCCGTTTTTTTGCTACAGACGGTACAGAAGTCTTCGTGCGTGAGTCCGACTCGCACTTGGCTGGTTTTTTTTCAAGATCAATTCTATATTTAAGTTTTTAACGGCTTGAACTATTTAGTGTTCTATAGTCAAGAATCACTATCAATGTCCAGACTGCAGGCCATGCTAAATAAATGTGTTAAAATAAGGAAGCCTTAGTAAATAAGTTGGTACGTATGTATATTAAATTGGACTCGAGTTCTTTGATGTAGGTACTTTGAATACAAAATTCTCATTTCATATTAATTTCCATTTTATCAGAAATCTTCACGGTCAGAGGACGTCGACGGCAACGCCTTTGCCTCCAGATATTACTGGCTGGCGTTTTGACAGCTGTCAGTTTGACGTAGCGGGTCAAGTGACGTCGCTTGCTTCAATTTCCGGAGGGTGTGACGGTGTTGCATGATTTGAATTTAATTTCGAAATGGCTCCGTCATCCATCGATAAGGTAGGCAGAAGCTACGGCTAATATTTCATCATCGCTGGCAAATATTTGTTGGAAATTATACGTCTATTCATATTTAAATTAAGTATATATGTCGAGGAAATAATTATGTTGTATTGTATATCAAAATTATGGCTGACAGTGACATTTAACAGCCTACTTTTTTATGAACTGGACAACTACAAGCTAACTTTAAAAATAAAACTGATATAATAATTTATAGTATGAATAAAACTTTTTATATTAAAACGAATTTCCACAACGAGCTAACGAAACCAAGTCAAAAATACAGAGTATCGCTGCCTTACAAACTTCACGAAAATAAATAAAATACAAGTCGGCACAACATTTCCTTGAATACAAAATTCTATGCAGTAACATATGCAAGGGAGTTGTCATACATACCGTAGCTGCAGCGACCCGGAACATAGCATGTGACTTCGCAGCTAAAATAAATCACGTGTGATTTATTTTTATTAGGTTGGCAACACTGAGCGGCGCATACATTCCCGCCCTGCAATGCCGTTACCATTCTTTATTTAAATTATTTTCGGTATTTGGCCAGGACGTGCCTAGCGTAATTTTTATCTGTATTAACCCGGCTGACCATTTATGAACGGAATTTATTTAAATTGTTTTATTTATTTCTGTTTTTATTAGGTCCTAGCTTTTGCCCGCGACTTCGCCCGCGTACATAAAATATAACCTATGTTACTCAGGAATATAGCAGCTTTCTACAGGTGAAAAATTTTTAGCAATCGAACCAGTACCTACTTATACAAATTACCTACTACAAACAAAAAAACAAACTTTACCTCTATAAAACATTAGTGTAGATTTTTGCTGTAACTGGCAGATACATGAAATCTTAAGTTAAAGTTTAATGTTTTTTAATTAGATAAGGAGACGCCTTATAGTTAACTAACCGCCACCAAAAAAAAAAACATTTTTACAAATCCAGCCCAACAAGGGGACATTAAAATAGCAAACAAATGACGGACAGACAGCATCAAGCAACGTTGTAACGCTCAGTAGCACAATAACAACACAATGGAACAGCACGGGCTACAAATCATCGCGGACGGGGAACACGTCTTAGTTAGGACTAGATTCTACCAGCGACATCGCCCACTTGAAAGTAGAATTCTCCATACAAACTTTGGATTAGTGTTGCAACAGAACTCTGCTTCCGCTTCTGCAGAAGTTCCGCAAGCTTTTCCACTTCCGTTTCCGTTTCTGATTTCGCAAACTTTATAACAGAAGAATAAAACTAGAAGTGCGGGGGTGGACGACTAGACACGACAGAAAAGGCGTGGAGGGGAGGATATTTTGGTTCATTTTGCGTATCACCGCGCCTCGTGATGTTTAGAGTAAGCGCGTAAATCTTTGTTGTTTTTTTCTTGTGTTTGTTGTTGGTTTTGTTCTTCTGTTGCCAATAATTCGCCAATACTTATCAGCCCCTCCACCCAGCATTGTAGCCAGTGAGCAATTATTTGCTGGTTTAATATGAGACTCAAAGGTATAAAATCGGCCTAATTACTTTTAATAAAATGTATATTTACCTCTGTTTAATTTCGAGTATTGTGATAAGTAAAGTACAAAATACAAAAGCCAATGCAAACTATTGACATGATTTAACTTTTTTTTTTCGAATTAAAATTCATAGGGTACTTCCCGTTGACCTAGCATCCTGAAATTTGGCATGAAGCAAGGTCTAAAAAACTGAAAACTGTAAATCTGTAGTTTCGTCACAAAAAAAAAAAAACTTTTTTTGGGTTTCGGAAAAATCTTCGTAAATTAATTCGGGAATTGAACTGTTTTCATAGATAAGTTTGTACGGAACCCTCCGTGCACGAGTCCGACTCGTACTTGCCCAGTTTTTTTTATTATAAGTCTTCTTTATTCAAAGCGAGCCGTGGCAACATGACTTGCTCCCCTAGCCAAGTTACAACTGTTTCGTTTCTATTCTCTTTTCGTCGATCGCCTCCAGTCGGCCACGCCTCCGATTCCTTTGTTATGACGTCATCTCAACGCTCAGTCACGTGGTCAGAACAAAGGAATAGGAGGCGTGGCCGACTCGAGGAGATCAACGAAAAGAGAATCGAAACTTGGCTAGGGGGGCTGCGTAAGGCTGGTGCGAGGTGGAGAGTGAAAAAAATCTCTAGAAGGACTTTGCATATATCGCGTAGTGTGAATTTGACTATAATACATAGGCTAATATATATAAACCGTTTGGTCTAATCTTTTTTGTGTTATATAGTAATTCGAAGAAAAAACAAGCACCTACGTAAAGAATAAGCATCGTGTATAGGGCTTTCAATACCAGTTTTACAGGATCCCGTAATAGCGTGATCCCGGATATACTCGTAATTTGGTCTTTTTTCAATCACCGTATTGTTGAGCCAATACCGTGATTACGCTATTATAAATATAAATTATTGCGGTTTGTTGTAATATGTAGTAGGAAATTGTAACTATCGATACATCATCATCATCATCATCATTTCAGCCGAAAGACGTCCACTGCTGGACATAGGCCTTCCCCCAGCGTCACCACAATGAACGGTCCTATGCGCCTCGCATCCATCGGACTCCCGCAACCATTACCAAGTCATCGGTCCACCTTGTAGGAGGTCTTCCAACGCTACGTCTTCCGGTACGTGGTCGCCATTCCAGAACCTTTCGGCCCCAACGGCCATCCGTTCTGCGAGCAATGTGCCCTGCCCATTGCCACTTAAGTTTGGCGACTCTTCGTCCTATGGTCCTTGGTTCTCCTGCGGATATTCTCAGTCCTGATTCGATCAAGCAAGGAAACTCCGAGCATAGCCCTTTCCATTGCCTTTTGGATGACTTTAAGTCTTCTGTTGAGGCCCATTGTAAGCGACCACGTTTCGGAGCCATATGTCATCACTGGCAACACGCACTCATACACTCACTCACGCACTCACAACATCGATACATATTTAAATAAAATTAAAGTGGAGGAGATATCTCCAAAATGGAACAGACAATACAACGAGAACTTGTTGTGCTGACTCTCAGGCTGCGATCTGGCCACATGCCGCTTAACAAATTTAATTTCTTAATGAAGAAAACGGAGTCTCCTGTGTGTTTAGTCTGTGGTACAGTAGAAGATATTTACCACTTCCTGTCCACCGTAGGCGCGGGCTTGCGGACGGCGAGTAATGGGTGGCTCGCCGTCCGATCGTCCGGTAACCGTCCGGACCGAGCCTAAGTCGTCGACGGCGCGTATTGTTCCACGCGCGCCTCAGAGAGATGTCAGCAAATCGTAGGGGCCCAACAGGGTCGAAGCCTACTGGGATCACGGGTAGTGTGAAAGTGAAACCCGGGGCCCTGGGACGAAGGCAAAGACGGAACAGGAGTGGGTTTCTAGTCAGTAAAAGTCTGACACTATTTCCCGCTCCACCCAAAAAAAAAAACCACTTCCTGTACATATGTTTAAAGAATGAAGCGGCACGATTACAGTTCTTAAGGAAGAATAAATTAAACAGAAGTGACATTAGAATATTCTTCTATCTAGTCCTACTTCAGAAGTGGCTAATGAACTTTATAAATTTTGTATGTAATAAATCCATAAGAGCCTTAGTTTAGTATCTAGTGTTAGACATATATATATATATAGATTTTTTAGCCTCTATCTATCTATACATATATATATTATATATACATATATATATATATATATATATATATATATATATATATATAAGGAGAAACTGACTGACTGACATATCAACGCACAGCCGAAACTATTGGGACTAAGAACGTGAAATTTTGCATCAGGTTTCCTTTTATGACGTAGGCGAGCACTAAGAGAGGATTTTGCAAAATTCACCCGCTAAGGTGATGAAACGGGAGTCCAAAGTTTGTATGGAGAAACCTACTTTAACGCGGGCGAAGCCGCTGGCAGAAGCTAGTAAACAAATAAAAGAAAAAAAAAATGGAACAGGTAACGTTATGTTATCATCATCAATTCATCATCATTTCAGCCGAGACGTTCACTGTTGGACATAGGACTGGTCCTGTGCATCTCACATCCATCGGGTTCCCGCGACCGTCTCCAGGTCATCGGTCCACCTAGTGGTAGGCTTTCCAACGCTGCGTCTTCCGTTACGTGGTTGCCACTCTAGAATCTTCCGTCTCCACCGACCATCTGTTCTGCAAGCAATGTGCACTGCCCACTGCCACATAAGTTTGGCAATTCTTCGAACTATGTCGGTAGCCTTGGTTCTTCTGCGGATATCTTCATTTCTGATGCGATCAGTTAGGGAAACTCTGAGCCTGAACCTCTTTTCATCGCCCTTTGGGTGACTTTAACCCATCTGATGAGGCCCATTAACTAACAGGCCAGTCAACTTTATACTTCTATTGCTACGTTTACTTTCATAAGTACATTTATTTTATGTGAAAAATAATCAAATAACATCTCCCGGTCTGGGTGGAGCGACATTTTTATTGACTAAAACCACACCTGTGTCCTTCAGTTGCTCTTTGCGTTCTAGGACTACGGGTTTCCTTTCCAGAAATTTCCCGCGGTCCTAGACCCAGCAGGGCCGATGTCCGCTAGGCATTGGCCCTGCTGGGTCTGAGTGATAGGTGACTCTCGCTCCGCCCATTATTGGATGATTTCCACCCTTAAAAAAAACCTATCATTCAGATACCTAAAGGCCGCCAATTGTATGTTTTTAGGGTTTTGTACCTCAAAAGGAAAATACGAAGCCCTTATAGGATCATTTTGTCTGTCTGTTAAAACCTTTGATCTCGGGAATGCATGAAGGCATTGAGTTGAAATTTAAACCATATACTCAAATTTGCGGTCTCTTGAAGCTGAGAAAAAAAAAACAAATATCTAAGTTAACGAAAAAAAAGGAACGGCCGTTTATGTCTCAAAAACGTATATTTCGACACTCTCGACGAAATCAAAATTCATAGGGTCCCATTGACCCAGAATCCTGAAATGTTGCAGCAAGGTCTTATAGCACAGGTATAGAATAAATCTGAATAGACTCCATTCGGGAATTGAGCTATTTACTTAGATAAGTTGGTACGGAACCCTCAGGGCGCGAGTCCGACTCGCACTTGCGCAGTTTTTTTTTATTGTTTATTGGCTCGCGCTTGAACGGTTTTTCACCTGATGGAAAGCGATGATGTGATCGAAGATAGAGCCCGCTTACCTAGAAGTAACCTATTCACTCTTGACTTAAAGATCCTCAGGTTGTAGGAAACCTGGCAAATCTTCTTTCTGGAGAACTGGTATCAGGAAACACAGACTCCGGCAGGAAATTCCACTCCTTAGCTGTACGCACAATGAATGTGTTTCCAAAACGATTTGTGCGTTGTGGAATGGACACATAGTGTACTGGTGGCATATCGCCATACGCCTGGTGGTCCGATGATGGAACGGGCTTAGCGGAATTAGGCTATGCAATTCCGACACACACTCCCCGAAATGCAACCGGTAGAAAACCAATAGGCTAGCAGCTCGGAATCGATGCTCAAGACTTTGAAATCTCGATTCAACAAGTTCATCACTGCCAATTATCCTCTTGGTTTGCCTCTCAAGTGCATCAAGCTGGTGTCTGGCAGATCCGTCCCAAAGATGAGAGCAGTACTCCGATCACATAAACGATCGAACTTGCATTTGAAATAGTTTGAGCAGCTGTTCCGGTTTGAATTACTGTCTGACCTTTGGGAGGTTTCCTAGCTTTTTTGCTGCCAGTCGAGGCCCAAAGTTGAGATGTCTTTCATCGGATTTCAACTGTAATCCGAGGTTTCGACGCCGGATGCACTGAACTAATTACTCCACTTATCACGACAAATTCGAAGGCAATGACTGAATCATATGATTTCCCCGACATTAGATTATAATAAACTCCGCGTTCGACTGACCTTTAATCGACCTAAAAAAAGACCCAACTTTAGTTTTAATTGCGTCGAAAGCGTTAATATTCAATAAACACGTTATCAGTGTCGGTTACTTGAAAAAAGACAAGTCGAATATTTATTAGAGTGTGATAACCTTCGTATCGGAGGGAGCGGCGACACAAAGATGTTAAGTTACTGTGTAGGGTTATTGAGAGCGACGAAACATAAAGAAGTATGATTGACCCGTAAACAGAAACTGAAAAATTGGCTTCGTTTTTATTTTATTGCTTTACGTGAGAATCTACAAACACACTCTCCCGTTCCACAAAGAGTGGGAGAAGTAATTTCGAAGGAGTGTCAGAATTTACTCATGAAATCCCGTGGTGTTCTTTCAGTTAGCCCTTTTTGTGAGGGCTGCGTAACTCTTTCGTCCAATCCGTAGCCCTAGCAGGCAGAATTTTGCTGACATCTCTTTGAGGAGCGCGTGGAATACAACGCGCTATGGACCCGGACTTGGTCCTTACCGGACGGCCGGACAGCGAGCTACCCAGGCCTAGCCGTCCGCAAAACCCGTGCCTACACTGGCCGGTAGCCGTTCTGCGACTCCCGACTGGCCACTAGGGCTGCAGGATGGTTCGAAAGAATTACCCTGAAGGAATACAGGTTGGTTTTAGTCAGTAAAAGTCTGACATTTCCTCTCGCACCATACACAATACGATAGAACATACGATAATCGAAAGAATATAAACAACAAATGCAATAAATCTTGTTCATTGAACCCTTGAGATGGACAAATTGTATTTGGCTTTAGTGAACTTAAGATAATTGTTTAAAACAAGGTCCGGATGGAACTGTTTCGCAAACATTTCACAGTATCTTATAACTCCCAGGTATCTGGTGTTGCTCCTGAATATTCACAAAAAAAAAAAAATATGTGAAAAGTCATGAGTTAAAAAATAACGCAATCTATTTAAAGAGTGTGAACAAAATTGTCACGGCTAAGACAGCAAATTAATACAAGACTTTTATCTTCAGACCCCTGAACCCAGCTTGTTGTGTTCAGCATTAGTGGAACACGACGTTATCATCACGGCGTCGCCAGTTGCCTAATTATTATATTGAATTAACTGAATAATAATAATAATTTATTTGTTAACATAGGTGAACAATATTGTTATTGATTTTGTCTCGGAATAGGGCTGCGACGGTGGGTTCCAGGAATCAGTTAGATATAGGACTGAGCTTTCCAGCAACTCATAATAGCGTATCGACCCTTTTCTGAAACAACAGAATAAGTACATACAGTTCGCAATTTTTACAGGTAGGGGCGTTTTCCTACAAAAAAAAAAAAAAAATTATGATAATAGTTTTATTAATTAAGTAACAACACATTTTTATAGAACGACATTTTCATAAATACTTTTAAATTAGGAAAGAAAATACTAGAAGAAGAGAAAAACTGGGCAAGTGCGAGTCAGTCTTGCGCTCTGCGGGTTCCGTACAAACTTACTTATGTAAATAGTTCAATTCCCGAATGGAGTCTTGAAGATTCTTCCAAAACGCAAAAAAAAGTTTTTTTTTTTATAACGTATCAACAAATTTACTGTTTTCAGATTTATTCCTATATTTGTGCTATAAAGTCTTGCTTTATGCCATATTTCAGAATTTATTGTCAACGGGAAGTGCCCTATGAATTTTTATTCTCTTGAGAGTCGAAATGTACGTTTTTTGCTACATCATCACGGTCGTTTCTTTTTTTTTCATTAACTTAGAAGTTTGATTTTTTTCACAGCTTCAAGAGACCGCAAATTTGAGTATATGGTTAAATTTCAACTCAATACCTCGAAAAAAAAAACAAAAAAGAAAACCAAAATGGCCGACATACAAGGGCCGCGAAACTTTTTCGAACTATCCAGGAACGGCCATATTTGTCTGATGTAGAACTGATGAGACTGCCATCTAACAGATCCAGATGAAGAGATATAGCTATAACAACACCAGTAAGCATAGTCAGCCTTTTTTTAATATTCCCACTGCTGGGACTCAGGCCTCCTGTCTAGGAGGCCACCTGTCTAGACAGAATTCATCATGACCACGAGAGAGAGTTACCACGGCCCTGGAACGCAAAGAGCAACTGAAGGAACACAGGTGGGCTTT
Organism: Mythimna pallens; assembly: GCA_961205895.1. NCBI lineage: Eukaryota > Metazoa > Arthropoda > Insecta > Lepidoptera > Noctuidae > Mythimna > Mythimna pallens. The sequence continues at coordinate 7,031,415 of OY540831.1, read as the reverse complement.
AGTCAGTAAGTCTGACATTCTCTCTTTTCCTCCATCCAAAACGTGAGAAGTTATTTTATTTTGTTTTTTTGTTATTTGATTTCCTGAAAGATGATAGCGTACGTATTTTTCTTGTGCTTTATTGATTGAAAGACCAGTGTCAGATAGTATTTTTCTGTCTGGCAACATTGCTGAAATGAACTTTTTTGGCGCAGCCGTGAGGTACACACAATGTTATTGTTTTTAATTGACTGTCACTTTTTATTTTTGGTGACAGGCGCCAAATAAATATATATTTATTTATTATATTCTTTATTGTACACACTACAAAAAAATATATTTTCTTTTTTCTTGTTAAATAGAAAGTCTTTTAATTACCGGTAGTTTTGATGACATCATTTTCCAGCACTTCCATTTTTTAAAATAAATATTAAGTCTTTATTTCCACTCCCGGTATTATACTGTATCTAAGTATTTATAAACTTATACTAAAATATAGATATACAACTAATAAGTATTTATGTATGAACCGTGTCTGTGAAGCCAGGAAAAAAATTGGATTGGTGATAAAAAATCAAGCGGTCATAAATACAAATGATGATTCAAAAAACGTAACTGCCGATTAAGCTACCGAAATATGTTTATTGTCAAATCGATTTAGTGTCACAACCCTAATTGTTATAATTTATCGACTTAGCGATACTTATTTGTCATTGTCGGGGACACTTGAGAGTTTTATAAAATATTTTAAATGTAAAGCAAATAAATTAGGTACCAATATGGCATTATTTAAAAAAATATCGGATTGTCTATTTTTTTTCGGAATATTTTTTAAACAGTTTTTGAAAACAAACCCTAGTTGAGATTTGAGATGTTTCACCAAAAAATTAATATTATTTCCCCTATGCCCCTGTTTTAAGGTAAAATCAGTCCGACTGTTCTTAAAGACTGAATAAAATAAAAATGAAAAATAACAATCCAGTATTTTAAACATTTAAGGTCTCTATCACGGAGTTTCGTTTTTGAAATAGGTACATTCAAGGTCCGAACGGCTGATTCATGGCATAACTTTTGCAGTTATAGTTACATTTATTTAAGCATAAGCAGCCTTATAATGTTCCCACTGCTGGGACTCAGGCCTAAAAAAGAGAATGAGCCGTAATCCACCACGCGGGCCCAGTGCAGGTTGGTGAATGTCACATGTTTTCGAATTTTTGGTTTTAGGACATACCGGTTTCCTCCCTATGTTTTCCTTCACCGTTTTGAGAACAGTGGTGATGAAATAAATTACACAAAGTAATGCGCCTGGCTGGATTTGAACCCGCGACCTACACTCGTAGGTCGGGGCCGTTACCACTCGGCCACCACAGCTGCTCTCTGCTCTCTCAGTTTATTTAAGGGTTTATATTATTTATACATCATTATTATGAACTAAGCAGTCTAAAGCAGTTTAAAGTCAGTTCTTAGATTATTCTGGTATTATGTTGACTAATCTACACTATCCTCTCATATCTATTAACATTGTAAAGTAGATAAAAATTAATAAATTATTTTAAACGGGTACTGGACATATGCCTCCACCACGTGTCGCCACAACTGTCGGATTCCCGCGGCCCTCACCAGGTTACCGGTGCACTTTGTAGGAAGCCTTCCAATGCTGCGTCTACGCGGTACACGGTCGCCAATCTAGAAACTTTGGGCCCCATCTATTTTGCGAGCAATGTGCTCTGCCCACTGCCACTTAGGTTTGGCGATTCTTCGGGCTATGTCGTTAACCTTGGTTCTCCTGCAGATATCTTCATTCCTGATACCAACACGCAAGGAAACGCTGAGCATAGCCCTTTCCATTTCCAGCCCTTTGGGTGATGAGGCCCATTGTGAGCGACCACGATTACCATCTTTATAATACTGCATCGTGATGCTAAGAAAAAGTCAGGTTTATGAAAAATAACAAGCATATATACATACATCAGAGAGAAGTAATACAACTGTAGTTCGGCACAGCGGTGTACAATAATTCAGGAAATTGCCGAAATGTACGGCGGAATGGCCCATAAAGATGATATATGGCCTAGAAATACACCAATAGTTTTATCGTATTATGGCACCGTTTCTCCTTTATTCGTAACACAACTAAATCATATAAACTGCTAAAGGTTCGTTGCTTTCTTTCATGTTTTCGACAAACTATCACCGTGAATGTCCAATTTGTTAAAATAAAAATAGATTTGAATGTAGTGATTTTGTAGGTGTTTATTTTAAAGATTGACGATTTGAGAGATTGTATGATGGCGTTAATAAAGTAGATATAGAGGATACTAGTGCAGCGTTGAAAGGTCGCGGGAATGCGGTGGTTGCGACACGCAAAGGATCGATCGTTGCGGCGACGCTTCGGGGAGGCCTATGTCAAACTGTGGACGTCTTTCGGCTGAAATGATGATGATGAGAGCAGTGGTGGCCCAGTCGTAACGGACTCTACTTATGAGTTGTAGGGATTCTAACCCAGCCAGGCGCACTACTTTGTATTTACGACCCATTCCCATCTCTAGAGAGGAGGCCTGAGTCCTAGCAGTGGGAACATTAAAAGGCTGATTATGCTTGTTCTTTGGTATACTATAGAATACTAGCTGACCCGAGCCTACTTCGTTTAACTTTAGGTGTAAAAAATAAGTACTATTAATTATAATTAGTGTTGCAACAGAACTCTGCTTCCGCTTCTGCAGATTTCCGGAAGCTTTTTTACTTCCGTTTCCATTTTTGGTTCCGCAAACTTGATAACAGAACTCTTAACAGAAGAATACAACGAGGAGCGCGGGAGACGACTGGACCAGATGTAAAAGCGTGGAGGGGCGGGGGGGGGGGCGGTACACAAACGTGTCTTAGCTACTGTCTTTGTTTATAATAATTTATAATATTTTTTAGTTTATTCTGCGCATCACCGTGCTTCGTGACCTTTAGCGTAAGCGCATAAATCTTAGGTTGATTTTTCTTATGTTTGTTGTTTATTTTGTTCTTGTGTTGCCAATACTTCGCCAATACTTATCAGCTGCCTCCAGAAGTGTAGCCAGTGAGCAATTATTTAGCGGAGCTAGTTTAATATATGAAGAACACCGATAAACTATAAGAAACAGACTCAAATATGTAAAAGCGGCCCAATTACTTTTTACTAGTAAAGATTTGTATTTAGTAGTTTATTCTAGTGAGTAAACTACTAAATACAAATTTAATTAAATAAATCTTAAAAAATAAAATTGAGTTTTTTCTTCATAGTACACTTCCGCTTCCGGTTCCGCTTTTGCTTCCGCTAAAATTTTCTTTTGACATCTGTTTCCTTTTCTACGTCCTTTAAGACACTTCCGTTGCGTCACTAATTATAATCAAAAAGTGTGGGGTTTTTATAATGGTTCCGTACCTCAAAAGTAAAAAACGGAATCCTTATAGAATCAGTTTGTTGTCCGTCCGTCTGTCTGTCAAGATCCTTTATCTCCGTAACGCGTGGAGGTATTGAGTTGAAATTAAAACTATATACTTAAGTCTGCGGTCCCTTGAAAATGTGAAAAATTCAAACTTCTACGTTAACGAAAAAAAAAATACGGCCGTTTATGTCGCAAAAAAGTATATTTTGACACTCTCAAGTGAATCAAAATTCATAGGGTACTTCTCATTGACCTAGAAGTCTGAAATTTGGTGTAAAGCAAGGTCTCATAGCACAAGTATAGGGAAAAATCTGAAAACGCTACATTTGTAGTAATGTCACAAAAACAATTGTCATTCGGAAAAATATTCGTAACTTTTTCATAGGTAAGTTTGTACGGAACCCTCAGAGCACGAGTCCGACTCGCATTGGCCGGGTTTTTTTTTAAGAAAGATGTTGAGATCGCCTAGTCTTTCCGCAACTATGATGAGGTCAGTCTCCAGTCTAACTAGATGCTGCTGACAGCATATTTTATACGGGATTACGAATAGAAAAATAGTCAAATTACAAAAATACTGTAGAAGTTAGGCTATAATTTCTCCAGTCATCTGTTCCCTTCTCCAGTTCTGTTTGTTCTCAAATCTATATAGTTCTTTCTATAAAAGACCATCTCGGACAAATCTGCATGGTTCTCATGTGATTTGACCATTACATATTTACTGTATGGACTTTACAAGAGACTTTGACCCCTGAGTTTGTTTCGGTGTTTCTTCTCACGGTAGTCAGCTAGGAAACACCGGCCTCTTTAATTTAAAATGACGAAAAAATATTGACGTGTAAATGATAAATGATATTTATTTTGTAAATAGGTTTAAAAAACACTTTTACACGTCAATTTTTTTTTTTCGTCATTTTTAAACTAGATGAGGCCTAGATGTTTTCTAGCTGACTACCCTGAGAAGAAACACCGAAACAAACATAGTCTCTTTTAAAGTCCATACAGTAAATATGTAATGGTCAAATCACATGAGAACCAAGCAGATTTGTCTGGAATGGTCTTTTGAAGAAAGAACCATACAAATTTGAGTGGACCTGTCCAGTCAGTGTAAGCATTTGTCAGTATTCGTAAAGCTCAACTCAGGACTACTAAGGAGCTCAACGACTTGACGAACAATACCAAAGAAAGGACATTTCGGTAGGCCGCAGGAAATACTCAAATTGCCAGACATTCGTTAAAATTACTGAGAAGGAAAAAAAAAGCAATCAACATAGTAAAAAGTGTTTTTTTGAACCTATTTACAAAATAAACATCATTTATCAGTTGCAGTAAACTCTTCTTCTTCTTCTTAGTCGTGCATTCTTGACGAAGTGGTAGTGTCATGGTCATACCTCGGTCAAGTCTTGCGCCACAGCAGCTTCTCACGCGATGTAATGTCATGCAGCTCTGTGTGTGGCGGTTTGGGAGTTGTCATTGATGCTGGAGTGAGTCACTTATTTGTGGAAGTCCGTCCACCGTGTTGAAGAGTGCCTTGACTTTCTCTTGCATGCCCAATCGATCCATCGAGTCCTCGTTACGAGTGACAGCCCGCCATGGGGTATTTCTGAAAAGGTAACCCGTGGACTACAAACGGTATATGAAGGAACATAGGTGGGTTTTAGTCAGTAAAAGTCTGACACGCCCTCTCGCTCCATCCTAGAGCTGGAAAATGGTTTCCAAAAAAAACTGGTCATATGCGCGAAGATAAGACTCATGTCTTATCTTCGCGTATATGACCAGTTTTTTTTTTCTTTTTTTCATTTGCTCATGCAAATGCGGACCCGTGGATGATGGAATGAGTAGAGGGAGGCCTTTTATTTATTTATTTATTTAAGTTTCATGTACAGTTTAGTGGTACATAGTAGTAGTATAGACTTAATGCAACAAGGCATTCCCTACCAGTCAACCTTTGGGTTAAAAAAGACAACACTGTGGTAGGTTTGCATAATAAACAAATAACAGATACTTCAAAAAGAAAAAATAAATAAAAAATAAGTTATTTATAAAAATAAAATACATATTATATATGCTAAAATCATAAACTAATAAATACTATGAAAAATATCAAATCATTATGAGAACTTAATAATAATTCTGACGAAGACCGAACTAAGGTTGAGAAGACTTCAAGTAGTAGTTCCAAATTTTACGTTTGAAGGAACATTCCCAGGAGTGGGGACAGAATAAGCTAATAAAAAGAAATACTCGAAAAACTTGTGAATTCGCATTTGCACAGACGACGATAAATCTCTCTTTGATATTGAATTCTTTCTTTTGGTCCATGTGATTCTAAGCGTACGTCTTCAGCACCTCGAAGCCTCGAAGAATAGCAGGTTGGTTAAACAAGTTATTTTTACACACAGAACAATTAATTCCATGTTTACTCACTAACATAAGCACACACGCATCGAACGCATGTATCATTGGCAACCAGCCTGTTCACTGGGGACACATAACTTAAAGCGAACACGTCGGATCAAAAAGCCCGCGGGCCGTGTACATGCTGTTCGATTTATACCTACGTTGGGCTTGGGAAACAGCGGAAGAAATCATCTGACATGATTCATATATTTCCAGTTGCATACCTAACAATAAGCATTTTAATACAAGTGGCGAAAGTTTGTCACAGCTATCGAGGCAGAATTCTTACTGGATAATTTGATCTCCTCGCTTATCCGCACTAGTGCGGAAAAGTGCGCGAGCTCGCTCTGCCCCGCCAGAATTTATTGTATGTACTGTATTAGGAGGTTGGGCGCTAAGCGACCTTCACGAATTGCCGGTCAATCTCTGTTTTTTTTTCTTTTTAAGTGTATTGAAAAACGTCGTTTGATACACGTGAAAATCTATCACAGCAGCTCTCAGCTCCATAATACCGAATTCCACCTCGGTCGCAATGACAAACTTTCTCCAGTTGTATCAAAATGTACTATGCTTCGTAAGTGTATTGAAAAACGTAGTAGGTACTCTGCCTGCGGCTTGGGCAAATTCAGTCTTAGTCGCAATGATTAATTTTTTCCACTTGAATCAAAATGTATTATTTTAAGTATGAGAGAGACTCAAAGATTCAAAGCATTTTATTTCAAATAAACCATTTACAGGCACTTTTGAAATGTCAAGAATAAATCAGTCAGAAAAAATGATGCTAATTGCACATTCCAAAGAGTAGATCTCTATGAAGAAGAATGTGCAAGAAACTCCATGGACACTCTTTTCAATCATGTTATGTACCTATTACAAATATATGTTACTTTTCGCTACAATCATAGGAGAACCGTGTAAATAAAGTAAAAATAAAAACTAAATAGATATTAAAATAGCAACTGGCAGAGGTAAGAGATGACTAGTCTCAACTGAAAGCACCCGTTCACGGACATGACGTGAATATTAGCACCACCCAGCTCAATAATTTTGAAGGGAACCGAATGACCCAACACCCAGAGAAAACCCATTCCTGCAAAAACGCATACTGTCACTGTTTACGGTGTACGGTGTTCTCCCTGAAAAGGCTTGATATTATGTTAAGAGTATTGCCTGCGATGGGGCTTCAGAAACGGCGATTAAAGACAGTTCAAAATTGTATAAGCCAGTCTTTAAACAAGTCCTTAATCCCACGACGACTTATTAAGTTGTAACTTAAGAGGTTTGTCGTAAAATGACCAGCTTTTGTATGACACAAGTGAGTACGTATGAGCTGGTTACTGAAGCCGTTAAGGTAACATTGATATGGTAAGAGCGGAATGTTCCTGCTTGCCTATTCAGCTATTGTGCGTTTACAATAATAATATTCCCCATCGCCGCATCTCTACGTTGACGTCGTGGTGGGGCTTGCGTGCTCCAATATACCCTAGGTCTGTATCAGTAAAGTTTGCTTTGCCGTAGTAGGCCTAGGGTGAGGGGCCAGACTAAGAGAGATACAATCCGCAGTGCAGTTTTGTGGTGAACTGTTGGGCATTAGCGACCCCGCGGACCCGATCTCCCGGGAGAATTCTTGTTCTTCATCTCCGGCTTGCCTTTATTGGCCGGCCGTAGTGAACACTGACGAGGAACTGAGCTCCCACCTTTCTCTTGCCTTTATTGGCTGGCTTGAGTGGAGATTCTCAAGAGCAAACGTGCTCGGGGGAATGATGTATAATGCAGTAAGGTGCTGGTAGGGATCTTGACCGTACTTCCGGGATTGTCCTGTAGCCGTGGTATACCTCTCCACTCCTCAAGCACCTCAGGATATGTTGCCCTCTTGTTGCTACGTCACTTGCCGTTTTTTGAGCGCCCATTTATTGAGTGTGCAAGTTACCCCCTGCCTTTTTTCGATGGATATTAATAACGTTATTATTATTATTATTATATAACTTTATTGCACACCTTAACATAATATAGGACAAACATTTATATAAATAAGAACGAACAACGATGAACGTTGTTCAGGCAGGGGCCATAGTCTTAACATAGTTCCATGTTACCAGTCCACTTAAGACTCCAGAAACCATAGCCCTATTATCTTTGTTCTCCATATGTCGCAATAGTTTTTCAACAACCGGGGGTTGTCCTTGGGTGCACTAGCATAGCGCGTACAGGGATAATCGTCGGTCGGTATCATGTCACATTATAATTATCTAAAGGGCTTCTGCGAGTTGGCTTCGGCTCCTCGTACGACTTCCGAAGGTCCAGGACCACAGGATCCTGAGATAAAATAATAATAATAATAATATTCCACAACTTTCACACAGCGCTATCTAGTCCCAAGCCAAGCAGAGCTTGTGTTATGAGTACTTGACAACTGATAAACATACTTATATATTTATAAATACATACATATTATAGATAAATTACACCCAGACACAGAACAAATGATCGTGCTCATCACACAAACATTTGTCCTGGGTGGGAATCGAACCCACGAACTCCAGCATAGCAGTCAGGGCCACTAACCACTAGACTAACAGGCCAGTTAAATTATTATTACGTGGTTGATTTGACTTGTTATTGTTCACGGTTCGAAGATTATATTATATTTAGTTAACCATCTCGTTGGTCCAACGATCACTAGCGAAACTGGGTCCTAAGCCTAAATTCTGGTTATTGGTCTAGCATAGCATAGTCGGCCTTATAATGTTCCCACTGTTGGGACTCAGGCCTCCTCCCTAGGAGAGGGAAAGGACCGTCTTCGAATTTTTGGTTCTAGGACATGCCGGTTTCCTCACGATGTTTTCTTTCACCGTTTGGAGAGCAGTGGTGATGAAATAAATTACACAAAGTAATGCGCCTGGCTGGGTTTGAACCCGCGACATACAACCCATAAGTCGGGTTGTTGGTCTGGTCATCAGTTATTTACCTTCTTTAGTGCTAATGAAAGTTTGTTTATTTGGAAATACAGACTCCAGTAGGGAATTCCATGGCATTGCTGTACGCACAATGATAGTGTTCCCAAAACGTTTTATGCGTGTGGGTGGGACAGTAATCATTTTAAAACTTCGCTTACATATTAATGGCTTAGACAAACGAATAACTTTAACAAACCTATACCTAATACCTCAAGTAGTTGCGTTTATAGTAGATAGCATTATCATCAGGAGCGGATGCAGCGGTTCGAATGGATCTGTGTTGTGATAACCTCTTGCGAGATGTCGAATACGAAATTATGATAACTTGGCAGTAACCAACAGCTCCTTTGACATCGCTGCGCCCGCGCATTGCTGTGTTATTCACGAAACACCAAGAATATATTTATTTTTAATTTATGATTTTTAGCTTTTTAGGGGATATAATTATAAAAAACTCATAACCCTCATAGAAGTTAATTGATATACACCATTAATTAGTACAAAAAAAATGGGACTGTCTCCGAACTCGTTACTGATCGATCATATTTGTTTTTCTTTTTAATCAGTTTTTTTTTCTATGCTGTAAGTCCTCCAAGCTGTAATAAATGAATTAATTGATTAGTGGTATGTATCTCCAATATATTCATGTATTTCCTATTAATTAAATTGACGGTTATTGTTAATATTATTTTTTGATCTGATTCGATTAATATTCTGTGTAATAGTGACTGACTCGATTGAACTGGAGGAAGTTTTCTTCAAAAGAACTTGAAAGATACAGTACGGTTAAAATATTTTGACCATTCTGACCTTGGCGATCCGAACTATTGCGCATACTCGAAAAAATACGCAATCGCCATATGATTCTCAAATTCCAAAAGAATTACTGTGCAATTGTTCAAATATCGGAGCGATCAAGATATTTTCGCCGTACTTACTGTTACATGTGTCAATGGATTTCTACATGTTGCTCCTAAAAGTCTTTCTTTTTTCACAAAAACTTAAAAAAAAAAAATTTAAAAATAGGAATTTCTTCGGAAAACTGTATCTAAAATAATGGATATAGAAATAAAATGTTTGAAGAACGTAATATAAGTTTAGTAGTAGTTTTTAGTGTAGGTTTTATTAATTAAATTTCACGCTAAAAAAAAATATAGAATAAATAAAATGGAAAAATGAAATGCAGTATCTGCATCACTCTCTCACACAGCCATCCCGACAAATATAATTGGACAATAAAACAGAGCTGGTAATGATTTGTGCATCGAATCGATAACACTGTGTTAATTATTATTCATGTTCATTGAATCACAGCTGTGTCTTATCAGTCCCATTATTGTGCCTTATCGGGCCCATTCAGTTGTCCATTCACTGCGACCTAAATAATGTGCGATCGCGTAAACAATCTGTTAAGATTAGATGCTACGAGATGGGATTTTTGATTTAGAAGAATATAAGAGGTAACTTATTAAAGTGGCCACCGAGGCGCTTCCACGCTCTTTTGATGCGATCTATTTGACGAACTAGCAACATGCAAATTATACTCATACATTGCACACAAGTAGTTAGCTTGCCAATTAGTTTTTAAAGCAAAAAACAGCAGTTTCTCAACAAGTATAAACGTAATTAGTAAGGTAACCTGTATATTTTCATTAACAGGCTCGAAGTGTTAAATAATGAAATAATTACATTCTATAAAGCAGATAAAAACGCTGCCCTTTACAAGAAAAAGTCATCAATACGATTAATAAACGCCGAAATATTACTTCATTGCGTTTTCGAATAAATGTAAAGAGACGATCTTTTATTTATCGAACGTCATTTGTTATTGATAAAAGAGAGAGAGCATATCGAGAAAGTTATGAGTTCGAAAGGGATGAGAAAACGTGTTAAAAATTATCAGGGACAACTGAAAACGATCAAGGAGCGGTGTCAAACATTTATAACCGAAAAAGATAGGTATATACAAAATGCTGGTTTAAGAAAGGGATGCAGGAAGTGAAAAATGCTTATGGAGGTGAAAAATTAACATTTTATCTATATAGATCTTGTTGTTAATTGAGAGGAGTGTGAATGTTTTGCGTACTCGCGTTAATTAACGATTGATTAATGATTACCTGCTACTGTCCGTTTTATTTTATCGATAAAATCATATGAAATATCGAGCAGACAGCAAATAAAAATTAAGTTGCGAAATAGGTTATAACAATGCTATTAAAGTTCTTGTATTAGTTATTGTATACACTAAATATTTTTGTGAAATTGCAAGTTTTAAATGTCATCGAAGTTCAATTTATCATTGTAATGCCAACATACGGAAACCAATTTATTTTTTGATATTCTCATTATTGCCTTTTCTCTTTAAAGGGTATTCATATCTGTTTGTGTGTTTGTCACTGGGCATGAGGGCGGTAGTTCTTTACGAAATTGACTTTTTCATGGGATGTGCTTCATTTTTATCGACTACTGATCAATATAAAAAAGTCTAACCGCGGTAAGCGTATATGTATCGTCCACTCTGTCACGAAAATAAAAATTTCGTAATAAATTGTCTCTACAATGACTTGTCATGCGGTCCGAGTGCACATCATCTTTTTTTTTTTCAAAGTTATTCCTTTCCGACTGATCAACACTTTGCATGACCTGGGCTGGCTTCTTCTTTGCCTAAAGAATGCTACCTTCAACGTGGCAATGCTGCCAGTCTTCTGGGTACGTTTCCGAATGACACAATGAGGAGGAGTACTTTGACGCCAAATGTACTTGATTTTTGTGTTCAATTGTATGTTGTACGTATGTAGCTAGTGCTTAGACTGCGTTGTCTATCAGTTAATTTAAAAAATTAAAAGTTGCCCAAAATAAAATGCCCGTTTTAATATTTGTATTTTTAATACCTAGCGGCTTGTCCGGTTTAGTGTAGCTACTACTAAAATAGCTACTACGCCGGATCATTAACTATTATTTTTTTATTGCTTTCAGTTTCGTTCAAAGTTATATTCTAGCGTCTTTGTCAAATGTTAAAACGGCAAGTAAAATAATTGCCGTTAAGTAGATTATTTTTTGTTGCCTTTAAAATATCAGTAGTTTGGGGTTGAGAACCTTTATTAGCCATGGTGTCCGAGTGCTCATCGAGTTTTTCGAGAAAGCATCAGTAAACAGCGGCAGGTTCATCCAGCATTACTGTCAGTACTCTGAGTACTTTTCTGCACCTTTATGTATTGTAATAGTCTGTTGTCATTTTCGTTTTTGATCTGTTTATTCAGTAATTATAAGTATACTAGCGGTCCCGGCAGACGTTGTTCTGTCCAAAAGCGGGATTTAGTAAAAAAAAAAATTACCCTACTCTACCCTACTCTACCCTACTCTACCCTACTCTACCCTACTCTACCCTACTCTACCCTACTCTACCCTACTCTACCCTACTCTACCCTCCTCTACCCTGCTCTACCCTACTCTACCCTACTCTACCCTACTCTACCCTACTCTACCCTACTCTACCCTACTCTACCCTACTCTACCCTACTCGTTAAAAAGTACCCTATGTCCGTCTCCTGGTTCTAAGCTACCTCCCCACCAATTTTCAGCCAAATCGGTTCAGCCGTTCTTGAGTTATAAGTGGTGTAACTAACACGACTTTCTTTTATATATATAGATTGTGTAACCCTTGCTGGCCGATCAACGTTTCACCGTCGACGACGGCTGGTGCTGAAAATCAGCACTGAGGCTCTATCAACGAGCCCCAGCATTTTGCTGAGCGCTGGCCGTTTTACGCGGATGTGACGCATAACCTACCAATTATAAATAAGTCGTTATTGTTATTTGTTTTATTTTTAAGGTGTGCGCCATATTTGACGTAAATAAACTGTTTTTCTTTCTTCTTTTGTTATGGAAGAAGACATGGCTGCAGGGTTTGGTGTTCCATCGCTTCCTCCGACAATTATTTACCACAGCGGAGAACCAACACAATATAGTGCAAAGTGAAGTATTACTAACATACTTCTAAATCATATTTACTAACAAAATAACGTAATATAGTTATGAATACGTTAGACCATAAATTATTTGTGATATAGGTACTGTTACCTGAATTAAAATGATTTATTATTTTCCCATTGACAACGTTGATGTGGATTTATTCTTTAATACCCGGAGAGTTCTTTTTATTCGCGTTTGCACATATTATTATTTTGATTTTGTATAAAGGTATGAAATAATATGCCAGTTCTATCATCAGACGACTAGACGTATGGCGACGGCCGCCAGTACATGGCGGATAGGCACCTGCGACCCTAGCCAAGTTACAACCGTTTCGTTTCGATTCTCTGTTCATTGATCGCCTCGAGTCGGCCACGCCTCCTATTCCTTTATTCTGACCACGTGACTGAACGTTGAGAATGATGACGTCGATGCCGACTCGAGGCGATCGACGAAAAGAGAATCGAAATGAAACGGTTGTAACTTGGCTAGGAGGGCTGTACGTACAAAACGTTTTTGGAACATAATCATTGGTTTGTACAGCTAAAGAGTGGAATTACCTGTTATAGTCTGTGTAGGGGGTATGTGTGTGTAAGCTTATGGAGCACGCTTACCTAGAAATAACCTATTCACTATAGGTTAAAGGTTGGAGCTATCAGGAAACACAGACTCTGGCAGGTAATTTCACTCCTTAGCTGTATGTATGCACCAATTATTGTTTTCCTAAAACGTTTTGTATGTACATTTGGGATGATAGTTTACCATCAGGTGAGATAGTGGTTCAACGCGATTCCATCTATAATAACGTAACTATGGTTAAACAAATAATTTGTTTTTAGCATGACATAATTATTACAACAGATTAAATTAAATACTTATCCTTAAAACGATCTGTAGATAGTCAAAACTTCCGATTGACAAATACTGACGACCTCGAGGCTCTACCACGAAAACTCAACCATAATTTCGACAAAATAGGGTTTAATATCCATTGCAGTCAGTATTGCACTATTGGGTTGAAATTGAAGCTTGAAGTTTCCGTTCAATGAAAATTTAACCATGATGCTACAAAATAGGGTTGAATTTTCTTTGCATTAGGCATTGCATTATCGGGGCCTATTTAAGATGTTTGCAGCTTCCGTTCCAATGACTTACGGACCCTTACCAATGTGTTTGACTAAATAGTATATTGATAAACGAACGGTTTGTTTTGATCAGCAACATTTAATTTTATTTATTGTTCGCTAAATTATTGCTTAAAGATCTGTTGGAGGCAAGTTGAATGTTATCTCGGATATTGATGCTGTTGAAGTCAGAATAATTGTAATGAATGAATTTTGTTTATGAATGAATTGTTTGGTTATTTAGTTGGTAATGTATATGTCACCGTAAAACTGTAAATACCGTTGGATTACAATCTCGTTAATAAGGGTAATAGCAGAATGAGATCTCATCCGATGTTACAATATGTATAATAATTTTACAATTTAATTAATTATTTAATACTCGTAAACTCGTTAAAAAATAAAAGGCCCGTTTTAACATTTAACAAAGATCCTAGAATGTAACTTGGAATGAAACTGAAAAAAACAATAAAATAATAACGGTATATCATTTTATTTTATTGTTGTTAATTCCACCACAACTATCACACAACGCCGTCTATTCCCAAGCTATGCAGAGCTTGTGTTATGAGTACTAGACAACGTACGTACGTTGTGTTAATTATATATAGCTATTTTAGTTATTTTAGTAGGTAGCTAAACTGCATTATAGTGCGAAGTGCAGTGTTAAGTTTTAAATCATAATTACAAAGAAAATAATTTGATATAGTTATGTATGTTAGCCAATAAGGTATTTATGTTATGGGTACTGTTAACCTGAAATAAAATGATTATTATTATTTATAAAGAAATACATTTATTTTGCATTTTTTAAACTCATTGTTTTAATAGTCTATAACCATCTTAACATTCTGACTTTTCTAATGAAACCGGTCTAGGGCACATGGGTGGAGTGTTTCAAAGTGTGTAACGGACAAATTTAAAATTATTTATTGTGTTTTAAACAGATATGTGTTAAGATTATTGTAACAGTTCATCATCATCATCATCACTTGAGCCGAAAGTCGCTACTCGCGCCACAGTTGGACATAAGCCTCCCCCAAGTGTCGCCATGACGACAGGTCCTGTGCGTCTCGCATCCATCGGATACCCGTAGTTAATTTAATAATAATATATTTTTAATTTATGTAAATTATAACATCGTCCCGGACGCGTCTGTAAGTGTGTTATAATGTAATTAAATAAATAAATACTTATTGGATGAATTCTTTATAATAAAAAATTAAACTACACATCACTCTACATTAATTTACTCTTCACAAATAAGTTTTTTAATCCCGGTTCCCTTACAGCCTCCAACTTGATGTTTTCTGTTCTGGAATGACAAAGGTATGCCAGCATTCATTCTAACAGAACGCCTCATTTGATACGGACCAAATAGGTTCTGAATCAATTGTGGAATTGGGAGAAGACACCGTCTTTTTGTGATGGTAGTGGTACCATGGCTTTTGGTTTCAGGTAGACAAGTCTATTTTTTATTATTTTTATTAATAGGCTCGCGTTTGTCTATTATCACACCTGACGATAAGCGATGATGTGGTCGATGATGGAGCACGCTTGCCTAGAGGTAACCTATTCTTTCTAGACTTAAATACCCCTAGGTTATAGTTATCAGGAAACCCACACCCTGGCAGGGAATTCCACTCCTTAGCTATAACGTTTAATCATTCTGTACGTATGGGTGGGATGTCCACCTTGTACCGGTGGCGCAACGCCTTACGTCTAGTGATCCTATAAAGGAACGGACTTGGCGAAATTAAATTGTTCAAATCCAATGCACACTCCTCGATATGTAAACGATATAAAACCGACAGGCTAGGAACTCGGTGTCGATTCTCAAGACTTTGGAGGATGATGGTTTCCTTTTCAGAATATGTAAGCACACAAGTTAAGTTAAAGTTTAAGTTGTGTTACTTTTTTGGCGTAGGTTCAATAAAGTTTATTATATTCTATTCTATCACACTTCACACTTATATCGATCTTTTTTAGGAAGAAGAACACAGTGATAGTTTTCATTTTTTCAGGAAGGGTTTTTTTTCTTTCCTAATTAAAAAGATTTATGCAATATCTTTCTAAAAAAATATGACTTGTTATTTATTCATCAATTTTTTTCAGCAGTCAGTAAAAAAATACGAATGTAACTCAATTACATTCGTATTTTTTTTTTAGTAGATTGGAATAATAAGTACCTAAATTATTGATGACTGATGAATTATGACGATGGTATTTACAAAATTTGGTAAAACTTAACAGATTTTAAAGGGATATTTTTGTTAAGTTTAACGGAAAAACTTCTGAAAATTATTCCCGAAATATCTGTGGATGGTCAGTTAGTAGTCAATTTTTGTTTCCACTTTTCAAATAGTCTCTTCTCTTTGGTATAGGTGTAACTGTTTGTAAGCCTCAGTAGCAGAATATCCTGAAAATGTGCCTTGAATTTGTTTACTTACTTAATAATAATATATAATAATTCTTTATTTTCAGTCAACTAAAACCCATAGACAAAACACTAAGACATAAGGCATACAAATCCATCTACTTATAACACCTTGCTACAGATGGACAAAAAAAAACTGAACCTAGTTAACAAAAATAAAAAAACACAAACTATTGTCCCAATTTATAAATCGTCCTATTAATCATCGAAATCCCTCGCAGGTGTGAAGTCCATTTAAGGCCGTGTATACATGGTGTTCCTACAATCAAGGACGTCGGTTACCCCATGGGGTGCGCAGGATCAGTAACCACGGGACATCGAATCTTGCGCACATTAATTAATAGTTTTCAACACAACAACTCGACACCGCCATGCTAAATACACGGAATTGATATACCCCTCGGGGAGTCTGTAACTGCCTTAATTGTACACCGTGATTATATATTTTTTTTACATTAATTTGTTTTTTTTTTTTTGTAATTGACATTTTAAAACGATGAGTCAAGTTGTTGGCTTGGGCCGAGAATTAGTAGCTACCGTGATTTTTAGAAATTATTTAGGACTCCTTTGAAAGAGAAAAAGGTTCATTATTTCATGACAAGGTGTTTATTTGATTGAGTAAAATCAATTCAGAATTTATAGAATTTCTTTTAAATGTTACAAAAATACCTAACTTTGTCAACTTTTAAATACAAGAACTAAATAACACAGCTACGATCAATAGTATATGATAATTTATTAATCTTTATATATAATTCTTCTGTGTGTGTTTGTCACCGAACTCCTCCTAAACGGCTTGACCGATTTGGATGTAATTTTGTGTGTATATTTGCGTGGGTCTCCAGATAGTTTGAAAATACAATTGAATCCAGTATTTAGCGCTGCAATCGGGTTCTTGATTTGTTTTCTGACAAAATGCCAGCTTTTGGGCAGCACAACGTCTGCCAAGACCGTTAGTATAATGATTATATAATATACAGAAAAAAAAATTATGAAGAAAATGTCTCAAAATATTAGCCAGCCAGCATCCTGAAAACAAAACGTCGCAAAATGTACCTCGGTCGCAGGTGCAAAATCGTGCAATAATCCTCAGAATAAATATAACTTCAGCTAACACCCGCTACTAACAGTAACAATAACAAATAAATATATAACACACAATTCAATACTACCAACATTCAAGTAGCAACATCGTGAGCATTCGTAAATAATCGTGAGTATTCGTGAGCTCGCGATGCACCTGACCCTAAGAAAATTCTATCAGCAACTTCTTTAAATCGAAGGAATGCGCGTGACCAATCGGCCAATGCTTCCATCGACATCGATACCATAAAAAATCGACGGAAATGATCGAACCACGACAAATGCGAATGCCCCTCGAAATTGAATAAGTCGATACGATATCACCAAAGTCAGAATTGAAAGACGATTGTCTGAAAAAAACTACGATCGATTTACTGGTCCGGTTGGCTGTGGAAAATTTTAGGGTTTGTACGGTTTATCGATAGTCGATAAAGTAAATGTTTTTGATGGTTATCTATCGTTCATTACGGTGACGTATGACGTTAGGGGTTTGATTCGAATGAAGTAATTTTATAACAGAAAACTATTTCACTCAACGCTACCTTCCTCTTTCACAGTAGGCTACTATAATACGGAAGTTATTACGTAGGTGACATTTGACTATAATTTTTTACTTGTTTATATTTTATGCGCGACCATGTGAAGCTGAGGAACAGCTTTACATGAGTTTTACAAATCTTGGAAAATATCGACTTGTCTCTGCTAATATGCATGTATTCTGCACATTGACCTTTTCCAAGTAATACTCTGTCTATTGGTAATAACCTTATGAAAATCTGTTTTTAGTTTTTCAGTATATCGCGAACAGACAGACATACAGACGCGATGGGGGACTGAGTTTTATAATATTTAAGATTATGATATGAAAATTTATAACAACAATAGGTAACTCTGAACCTCGATATCGATTAATATTGTCGATCCGACATTTCACAGCATTCGGCTCGGTTGAGAATGACATTTGGAAACGGTAGCCACCGGCACAGCGGGGGGCGGTGCCTCGTTCGCCATCTTTATTTTTATTATTTTTTAGCCCTTGTTTATCCAGTCCGGGGCGTCGTGGCTCACTGACCAGAGCAATCAATAAAATGCTGTGACCGTAAAACCACGCCGGAATTAAATACAACTTTTCGGCCATTGTAGCCAGGTATCACCCGTCACGCCACTGCGCACCGCTGATGTAATTAAAAAATTGAAATAAAAACATCTACAATTAACTGGAAACTCCGATTGGGTGCAGTCACCTCGATCATTTGTTTGATTATTACGAATGAACGACTTTCTGCCACAAGTGAGGGGACTGAGGTCCTGTAAATACGCCTAATCCGCAAAAGAATCCAATTCGGCTTATTTCAAGTCGTTCCCGGGGGGCGAAGCTCAAAAAAGCCTAATAGAGAATTATAACAAACACCGGCCGCCGGTGGCAATTTCACACTTTATTAATGCAAGTATTACGGCTAATTCCATCGGTTGACACGTGCCGAATTTGCTGTTCCCATAAAACCTCGGCCTCCCCTCGGCGACAGCCAAAAGAACAATACACCATTCAACTTTCTGTCTTGCGTCTATACATGTAGATATTATGTTCGCATGTAAACAAGTAAAAGAAAAAAAACAGCACTACCGAACCTAAATAAGGCATTTTAATTCAAAGTATTAAGGAACAAAGTGCCTTGCAGATTAACGAGGTACACTTTTGCACAAAACCGATTTCGGTTCTCTTCAATTTTTGACAGCTCGGCGATGTGGACTCATAGATAAAGTAGCGCGCACAGATTCCGCGGACCATAGATCACAGAGTAATGCGGTCACGCTCTATGGTATTAAGTGTCAGTTATCGTCTCCACGGGGCTTAGTGTGCACGAGTATAATACATTTTTATGTTTGTACGCTCCCCTTGTTGTAATAACAACATGAAGTGAGGTTTACTCGGATTGAATACGGCATTATAATGAAATGATTCATATTTAAGTGAGTCCTCCCCTTCGTCTGTTGTAATTTGATGGTGTCGGGGATCGGAAGCAATGTTTCTTATTAAAGTGGTGTTATGACTGTCGTTTTTATTGTGTTGTATGGGTTTTTTGCTGTTGCAGGTTTAATACATTTTATAATGATTTACACTTCATTGTGTTGCAAATTACACCTGTCTCTATCGAAACTTGTGTTTACATAGCGTAACGTTTTTTGTGCAGTGTTTAGCATAAATTCTCAACACTTTTTTTGCACAGTCCCACAAGTGAAATTCTCGTAGCTAAATAGCCTCGCTATAAATTAATTGTTACAAAAAAGGTACTACTTGATTGATTTGCTATTTTAAAGTTAAATTAGTTTGTGCTGTTATTCCTTTAAATTGATTTATTTATTTAACACTTTGTGAACACAATGGACTTAATGCCGTAGTCATTATTTACCAGCCAATTTTTGGATGATGCAGACACTAATAATAATTCTATATATTTATTTTCCACATTATGTAGCAATATTTTCCCATCAACTGGGGGTTGTCCGTGGGTGCACTAGCATAACGCGTGCAGGGATACCTAATCTCGTTTGGTACTACGTTCCAAGAAAAGGGTCTAAAGGGCACGCCTTCCAAAGGCCCACGACCAGAATCTGAAATACATACAAATATTCTAATAATAGTAAATGCAATTTAGACGGACAAAAAAAACGGACTAATAAATTATTGAAAGACCAAGATATCAAACTTCAACAGTAGGTAACTTGAAGCTTCAACATTGGTTGTGTAAGTTTCCCAGACTCCACATAATCCTGGATGATCCGATGGTAAAGATAACGCGATAACGGTCCGGTAATAGTCCAAATATCTCTGTAATGCGTATGTAATGGGAAGGCACGTGTCGGCCGCGTGTTGTTTGCGTGGAGGGACGGCCCAGGCTTAGCACTTTCGCCGGCGACAGTACAGCCAGACCCTTTTAATTACTGATTGATCCGAGAGATACGTTTGTTGGTACCAGATAGTCGTAAATTAGACAAAAGGATTATTGGCAGAGCTTGCATAATGATTTATAATAACTATTGGTAGTAATTTGTTTAGGAAGTTTGTCTTGTACAATGATTTGTTTGTTTCTATTGAGGTGTTTTTTTTAAAGGTGGGAAATCATCCAATGACTTCTCCCGATCTAGGGCGGAACGGGGACATGTCAGACCTTTTACTGACTAAAACCACACCTATGTTTCTTCTTTGCCTTGCGTTCCAAGACCCTGGGGTTCTCTTAGGGGTTCGGACTAGCTATGGATTGAGTAGGTAGTAACATTTGAATATGAGTATCTAAATACATATTAGCTTCTAATTGGTGGAATCTCATCAACTAATTTGCTCTATCCAATTCGAGAGGGAGTGTTAGACTTTTACCCTAAATTGCCTAAAAATAACTAGCTTCTACCAGCGGCTTGACCCGCGAGACGCCAAACAAGTTCGAATTTATAAAGCCAACTTGATCACGCATGACATGTTTTTCTGTAATTTGTTGTACGTCTATTCGGGCAAAATCCTCGTTTTCTTTCTTCTTCAACTTCCAATATTCTTAAGTCCAATATTCAAAATGATAACTTAATCATAGACGAGAAAATGAGGAAAAAAAATGTGTTTCAGTTATTGAGATTTATTTATTCTCTTTAACATTACAATTTTCAATGCGAGCTATGAAAGCAAAAAAATCAGGAGCTCAATAGCTGTAATTATCAGAAGTACTTAGAGGTAACTTACGTAACCAGGGCCCACTGAAGAAAGGAGCGCCAGGAGACCTCAAAATTTTAAATAATAATGTTTTATTAACAAAAATACAAAGTTGACACACGTAAAGTACACAAAATTTTCTTACAATAGTCAATACAGAGCCCTGCCCTCCTAGCCAAGTTACAACCGTTTCGTTTCGATTCTCTTTTCGTTGATCGCCTTGAGTCGGCCACGCCTCCTATTCCTTTGTTCTGACCACGTGACAGAACAAAGGAATCGGAGGCGTGGCCGACTCGAGGCGATCGACAAAAAGAGAAACGAAACGAAACGATTGTAACTTGGCTAGGGGGGCTGACTCCTAAACTAGGAAAATCCTGTACCTATCTTAGGAGGCGGTGTCTTCGCATACTTAGTGGTTAAGTAAATTATGAATAAATCTAAATTTTCTTAAGGTTTTTATATATTGCAGATCATTCTTTTCCATAGAGATATACTCTTTGGAATGTGCAATTAGCATCATTTTTTTTCTGACTAACTGACTTCTTGACATTTCAAAAGTGCCTGTAAATGGTTAATTTAAATTAAAATGCTTTAAATCTTTGAAGTATAAGTTGTATATTGTTTAAAGTATGATTTACGACCGTAACTTGTATTTTTTATGGCTTTATAATCATAGAAATCCTCAATATAACCCTATTGAGCTGGTGCTTAGATTTCTCTATATAATATAAAATCATACATACTTACCAAGTTGTTCTTAGTTCAATAGTAAACCGAAATGTTAGTGGCACAGGATGGCGTTGTGTCAAACGGAGACAGATTGGGCGAGATGTCGATAGCCCATGACTAGACGAAATAGTGGGAAGATGTATGCGAGAGTGTAACAAGAATTACATTTAACTACCTAGCTGTTACCAGCGGCTTCGTCTGCATCTTAGTAGAACATTATCACAAGGGAATATACTTCTATTCTAGGATATGGTCTACTCGTGTCCCTAGTTTCATTGAAATCGGTCTGCAGTTTGGGCATGAAGAAGTAACAAACATACAAAGTTTTTTGGATTTTTTATAAGCAGCCAGCTTAAGAGAGCCAGAGCTGCAGGAATGTTCGAATGAGTTACCCCGTCTTGAAATGAAAAGGGCAACGGAATGACCATGGCTGAATTTTACCCCCGATTTAAGCATTTGAAATTGAGAATTTTTCGAACTCTAGCCTCAAAACCTGTCAAAATTTGCCTTTAAAGTAGAGTTTGAGACGTTCATAACTCAAAATACCCTACCCTAACTAAAATTCAGAAATCCAGCCTTAGTCAGTAAACGTCTGACGCTCCCTCTTGCACCACCCAGAGCGGGATTAATTTATTAGATGATTACCCACAAAAAAAACATTGCTGGCTGCCATTGCAGGTCTGAAATTTGTCTTATATAACTAGCTAGGAAAAGGCTAGAGAGCTGATTACCATCAGCTAGCTAACTAGCTTGGGGTCGGTTTCCAGTCTAAATGAATGCCGCTGAATACACTTGTTGTATATTAAGGAGCAGTGGTGGCCGAGGGGTAAAGGCCCCGACTTACAAGTTGTCGACCGGGGTTCAAATCCAGTGAGGCGCATTACTTTGTATAATTTATTTCATCACCACTGCTCTCAAAACGATGAAGGAAAACATCGTGAGGAAACTGGCATGTCGTAGAACCAAAAATTCGAAGACATGTGACATTCACCAACCCGCACAGGGCCCGCGTGGTGGATTACGGCCCATTCCCTCTCCTAGAGAGGAGGCCTGAGTCCCAGCTGTAGGAACATTGAAAGGCTGCTTAAGCTATGGTAAATTGAGCAACTACCTATCAGATCTCCATAACCCAGTTACTGGGCAACAAGATACTCCTTGGAAACATGATAATAACTATACCAAAACGATTATTATTTAATCTTTAGAATGAGAATAGAGCAAAGCCATGTGGTGGCGTATGTATGAAGGTGACTAGATACCTAGTATCTAGTAAATTTTCCGACACAAGTTTTTTTAAACTCATATTCAAGATATTTATTTCATATTTTACCATCCGACATTTGATTTGTCAACTAAATGATCAACAGTGATCGGAATAGGTAGATTGATTTTTGGTACTTGTATCATAATTATGCACACAGAAAGAATAACATGGATAAGCCATTTTTCCGGAAAGTAATTCCGGTATTTCCGGATTCAATTAAATATTGTTAATGTAGGTAGTGATATTATTACTACTCAATTCAAAGTTTAAAGGAAGGTATCAAAACTAAATTAATTTATTATTTATCTGTTTAATAACAAAAACAGTCGAATTCCGATGTAAGTGTTAATGATTTTTTTTATAAATTGTTGTACTTAATTTTCAATATTTTATGTGTAAATATTGAAAATTAAGTGCAACAATTTGTTTTGATAACTGGTTAGTGCACCACCCATGATTCTGTGTTCTGATTCGTCGTTGGGTTGTGTCAAATCGTGACCTGTGTGCCATTAAAAAAAAAATAAGAAGAATATAATATTGCTCATTTTAATACAATTCCTACCTAAGTTTCGGTTTTTTTTTAATAATCAACCAATTCCGGAGGAATGTCCATATTCATATATACGTTTCGGATCAATGACCCCAATTCAATCTACCTACTCCGACCATTGGTGGTCAGTCATTTAGTTAACAA
Source organism: Mythimna pallens (assembly GCA_961205895.1). Taxonomy (NCBI): domain Eukaryota; kingdom Metazoa; phylum Arthropoda; class Insecta; order Lepidoptera; family Noctuidae; genus Mythimna; species Mythimna pallens. The sequence continues at coordinate 7,007,663 of OY540831.1, read as the reverse complement.
ATTAAAGCTATTTTAAGACAACACAGTCTGTCTGAAGAAACCCGGGCTAGGAATTCCATAGTCTGTTTTAAAAGAAAATATGTTTATTTGGCACAAAATGTATAAAAAATAAGTAGAAACTTAAACTAAACAGAAAAACAGTAAAAAAAATAGAACAGATAAAAAAACCAATAAGTCAAGCTATAACGCAAATCGTCAAATGAATCGGATCCATAAATAGCACAACTTCTACAAATCTAAAATTATGTTTATTTATTATTTTTATGCTCTTAATAAAATAGTGCGCCTCACCATCAACGATTGCTTCACTGCTTACCTTCAGGTGGGATCGCAGTCAAACACTAGTTTATATCAAACAAAAAATAAAAAATCAATTTTTCATTTTCGGAGTAACCAGCATAAAACTATATATTTTTTAATATAAAATTAATCCAATAAAAAAAAAAACACAAAAAAATATATTATAATATTGCACCTACCACGATTTGTCTCTGCATCACCCAAAGGTTGACTGGTAGAAAATGCCTGGCATTAAGTCCGCCTCTGTACTTTTTTGTGCATTAAGTTTATATAAATAAATCCGAAGTTATGTATTAAAACGAATAGTGAGCTATGACATGAAGCTACCCTTAAACATCAATACAGACAGATCGGCTTACTAAAACGCCGGCGTTGTAAGCAAACGTGTGCGCAATACAACTTTATGAGCGGGGCGCGCTGAGATCTGCTACATTTGTGTTTGGTTGCTATGTGAGCATTCTGATGGTTTGTGGAAAGGGAAGGATAGGTAGATTTTATTGTTAGATAACTTCTGCCAGCGAAAAAAAAAATATCCCAAAAAAAATGCCATGTGCTATTCCAGAATATGGTGTACCCGGGTTGCCAAATTTCTTTCAAATCGATTTCTGTTGAATATTTCTCGCTCCACTCAGCCCTGCGTTCAAAAATGAGGTTAGAGTTAACTCTAATAACGTCATTAGGGTAGATACTCTACGCTCGCATTTTTCACGAACGTGAACGTAGAGTTAAACTGTCAATGGCAAATAAGTGAAGGAATGGCATTTTTGGTCGCTTACACCAACCTGCCCTGCTCGGAGTTAGAGTTAGTTGGGTTAACTCTCGAGTTATAAGAGAATGACCCTGGGTTGCAACTCGAAGCATTTTAAACGGTTGGAGTAGTGACACTACTCTACTCTGGTTATTTTTGAACGCAGGGCAGAGTCTAAAGAGTTATTTCATGATTTTCCTTGTTAAAAAAAGAATAAAAAATTCAAATCCTTTCAGTTCTCTCTGTAACACTTATGGCCTTGGACCTGCCAAGGCAATCGACGTTACTGGGCCCGTCAATCTTGCTAACATCTCTTTGGACATTTTTATCTTAATGGTAGAAAACAGTGATGAACAGTGGTGACCCAGTCAACAGCCCCGACAAACCATGTCAGGCGTATTACTTAGTGTAATTTATTTTATCACCATTGGTTTCCAAACAGTGAATCAAAATATCATCTCAAAAAATCATGAGGAAACCGGCATGTCGTAGAATAGCGAAGACATATGACATCTATCAATCCGCACTGGACCCACGTAGTGGATTAAGGCCCATTCTTTCTCCTAGACAGGAGGCCTGAGTCCTAGCTATGGGAACATTATAAAGCAACCCCCTAGCCAAGTTACAATCGTATCGTTCACGCCAAACGCTTCGAGTAGGCCATGCCTCCAATTCCTTTGTTCGGACTACGTGACTGAGCGTTGAGATGACGTCAGAACAAAAGAATCGGAGGCGTGGCCTACTCGAAGCGTTTAGCGCGAACGATACGATTATAACTTGGCTAGGGGGGCTGATTATTTTTTTTTAGGTGGGAAAGTCAACTAATGGCATCCTCCTCTTAGGCGGAGCGGAACTGACCAAAAACCCACCCACGGCTCCGGGGAACTCTTTCGCATCAACCGTGGCCCCAGTAGGCTTCGACCCTGCTGGGCCCCTACGGTTGCTGACATCTCCTTGAGGCGCGCGTGGAACATTACGCGCTGTCGACGGCTTGGGCTCGGTCCGGACGGTTACCGGCCGGTCGGACGGCGAGCTACCCATTTCTTGCCGTCCGCAAGCCCGCAAGCTGATTATGTTTATGGTAGAAATCTAGTGCTAAAATCGATCTGAATTAACCGCAGTCAATGATAACTTTACTTAAGAGGTCCATCTCCTTTAGCTTCAATAGACATATACTTACGTACAACTTACATAACTTGTAAGTAGGAAGGTACACCCCACCTACAAACAATATTCATTATGCATTCTATAAAAATAATAGCTGCATTTGTGTTGGTGCAATAAAAATGAACAAAATGGCTGATATAATATCGGGGTGCTGCGGGCGATGAAAAATAAATAAAGTGCGTTGTGGGGGAAAATGAAAAGCCACTTAGCTCCGGCACGCCCTCTAGTGGGATTTACTAACAAACTAACAACGCCTGGGAGATTTTGCTGGTGCAAAATGTTTATAAGAATGTATGAAGGGGTCTAAAGTAGAGAAGTTGGGTTTCGTCATCGAAAGGATTCGTGATTGCCTCTCCAATGTAACCGGATCGTGTTGGGGCAAAATTAATAACAAAGTTATCGATGTTTTGTTTTAATTATCACAGTTTATTTAACAACTATTATGATCTCTCTCTATCTATACATATTGGTATATTAGTTAGGTTAGTTGGTGATAGTAGTTAGGTACTTTGTAATCAAGGAAGAAAAAACCCCTTCTTGTAAAAAGTCCAAATAATCATTAGCGGTGTTCTTCCTGAAAAAGTTCTACCTACTTATAAATCTTGATTGCTTTTTATATGTACATCTTTCTTTTTTCCTACATCACAAACTCATTTTTTCGTACATTGTTTTTCTCCTTAGATAAAATTTACCGCACTCGCCAACTAATGACGTCGGCACGAATCGGACATGGCAGCCATTTTTCATCATTTCGCGCGCTTTCCCGACAATATATTATTTTTTACAAGTTCTACTTCGTCGCTGCGCTCCTAAGGCCGTGGACTCGTGATCTGAATACAAATTGGACACGTAACCACTATGTACGTAGTCTTTTAAAGGGTTGAAAGAATTTTTCTCTAGAGGGTTTAGATGGAATGGGAGATTTACTTACTAGGAGAGATAAATGTAGTTTCTTGTACGCATGGAAAGTAAAGAAATAGTTCTGTTAGCGTTGTTATAGTGATGTTACCGGCCAAACTCGATTTTAGGATGAACTAGTTAAAAAGTAACCAGGAGAGCTAAGGCGGGATCTCCGCTTCGCTCCGCACCCGCCTTAGCCTTCTAACCTAACCTGTTTGTGTCAGGGGCCCTAAAATTCCGATCTCGCGTCGCTCGATTGTGGACTAATACCGCGGGCTTGGCCTAGGCGAAACTAGTTCGTTCTAAAATCGGGTTTGGCTGGTAACAGTGACACCAAATCACGCATCATTAAGTACACACAGCGTATCAAAGAAACTGCTCTTCAGTAGGAATTATCCATTATCTTGTCTATGTTACAGTTTAAATCTGAATACACAAACCTTGTTGGAACCAAACTCAAGTCTCGTAGTGCAGGCGCTACTGTGTCGTCAATATTACTTGATCAATTTTTTTTTTTTTATGACCTTTTATTGGTAGGCTCACGCTTGAACACTATCTCACCTGCCCCCCTAGCCAAGGTACAACCATTTCATTTCGATTCTCTTTTCGTTGATCGCCTCGAGTAGGCCATGCCTCCGATTTCTTCATTCTGACGTCATCTCAACGCTCAGTCGCGTGGTCAGAACAAAGGAACAGGATGCGTGGCCGACTCGAGGCGATCAACGAAAAGAGAATCGAAACGAAACGGTTGTAACTTATCTAGGGGGGCTGATGGTAAGCGATGATGTGGTCGACGGAGGAGTACAAATGTGTTCCCAAAAGGTTTTGTACGTATGGGTGGAATGTCTACAATGTACCGAAGGTGCATCGGTATACGTGTAGTGAATCGATGATGGAACGTGCTTGGCAGAATTAAGTTATGCAATTCCGAAGCACACTCTCCGAAATGCAACTAGTAGAAAACCGATAGGCTAGCAACTCGGCGTCGGTTCTCAAGGCTGAAGTTTCGACTCGACGAGTGCATCATTACCAATGATCCTCTTGATTCGTTTCTCAATGGTATGTAAAAAGGTTTTATCAGCCATTTTTCCAATAAAAGAACCCATTCATAAAGATCCAACAACAGATTTAATAATGTAACATTTTTAATTGGAAGAGCACAATAACAAATGTCATCATAACCCTTGACTTGCGACGCCTGGGTCGAAGCGACCCTCCCCACCGCATTGGGGCCGAGTATTTTGCCAGATGTGACTATTACAACAAAAGTCGGTTTCGATTGCGGCTGAATGCGAACAGATAATATTTTAAACGGTAAACTATTGAAATTTCGTTCAACGACCCCCGTTTATTTACATTCTATTGACGATTTGAAACGGTTCCTCTTTGAAAAAATACTATAAAACCCAGCAATGGATTAGTATTGATATTTATAAATAGAGATGGGCCAAATGCGGCTAAAAGAGATAGTTGATAAGAATAATTGAAACATGTGTCATGGTGTCGTGGTTACAGACAGAGCCATTGTTTATGGTTACCGAAATGCCTTATCTAAATCTCTATTTAGCGTAATAAAAGCTGTTAACCTGACACCTGTCATTCATGATGTTCGGTTATTTGGTTATCGAAATATAGGCTTACGGTATTATGGCATTTTTTTTTTTGTATTATAGTAGCAATAAATTTTAATAACCAGGGGTTTCGTGCTGTCTTAGTATTTTGTTATTGAGTATGTTTGTATTTTCATAAAAAACTCAACCAAGAATAAAAAAAATTGATCTCGAATTTTTTCGCTGGTCAGTTACTTCAAATTATTAAATTATTCCTCTTCCAATTTTGCATATCAAAAAACCATCTCAATTTTATTTAAACAAGATGAAAAACGTATTCTATCACAGCACGATCATAAAAACCTTTGTATTTACTGTAAATGAATAATAAAATGTTCTAGTTATATTCTCATTTCTTTTGAATCTTTTATATTACAACAGCGAGCGTCTTTAACGTTTAGGGTTACGAGCAGACGTCACAATGATGTGGCGATAAACACTGATGGATGGATCGTAAAAATATATATTGGGCGATTGTGAGTTCATTTCCTAAATTAAGTTCCGCTTCTACGCGTGCTTTTATATTATAAAAACGTATATTTTAATAATGTTGTATAAAAACTTTATTGATTTTATGATGTTATAATCTGTAGATTTTTTAAAAGATGTGTTTGTTTTAGGATTTATGTGAGAGTCGTAAAAATATATTATTTTTTTTTTTTTTTGTAACTAAAAAATATAGTTTTTATCAAAACCACAAATGACCTCATCTGATTACGATGAGAGAGATTTAGGGCGGGTTTCTGAATTAAGTATTTTTTATTAAGAACCCTACTTACTTAAATGTCAAATTTTGACAGGTTTCCAGGCTAAAGTAGAGTTTGAGAAATACTCAATTTCAAAAGCTTAAAACAGAAATCCGGGGTCAGTCTTTACTTCTATTTAGTACTATCTGCCTCTGCCACCCCCACTTCTGTAGTTGTGGCTCTACTTTCGTGGATCGTAGTGATCGTAGCGTGATTGATCCTACCTGATAGTAACGGTACTATCTCCAAGTGGGAGAGGGCACTGGCTCTTGTAACACAGGTTTATCACCTAACACAGAAGTCAGGGACTTCGAACTTCGTTATTTTGTTCTTGTGTAATAAAGAATATTATTATTATTATATTATTATTATTATTAAGTAGTAATGCAATCTTTGATGGTGAGGCACACTAGTTTATTAAGAGTTTCACTCTAACCTTGAAGACAACTAACGGACGGGAAGACACAGTAATGTTATATTATATAACCTATACTATTCCTCATGAATCAGGCTATACATATACTTACCTAGTTTTTTTTTTCAATTCTTCTTCAATTTTCTTTCGAAATTCTCTGCCGCTTTAATACACATAATTTACAAATATCGTGTAGTATACATTAGTTTAAAATTGATATTTTGTGGTATCAAGTGTAAGTATTTACTCCTATAACAGAAAGACAAAACCAATATTTTCTGTTGAATAATTAATCACCATAAAACTCTCCAGCATCATTGAAATCAGTAGTTGGCAGATATAATCACAGTGCGGTGATAACCGGCTTGTCTCGCGAGAGCGTCTCCCAAACGTCCCATAACCGGTAACGACCGCATCTGTTGGCCCGGGCGGCTCGGACCCGTCGCCCCGTCGGCATGCGCAGGGTTAGGTGTTGGAAAGGCGTTTGAATATTAAAATTGTTGTGTCCTAAAATAATTATCTAATTATTTGCAAATCAAAATTACGTAATACGTAGTGTATTAACTAGCGTGCTTAAAAAACAAAGTTCTTACAGTGTGCTGTAAGAACTTTGCTTTTTAAGGATTTTTTTTTCGGTGAAATCATTCAATAACATCTCCCACTCTTGGGTGGAGTGGGAGATAGTGTCAGACTTCTACTGACTAAAAACCCACTCCTGTTCGTTCAGTGCCTTCGTCACAGGGCCCCGGGTTTACCTTTCACAGTACCCGTGGCACCAGTAGGCTTCGACCCTGCTGGGCCCTTATGGTTTGCTGACATCTCCCAGCTGCTTTTCGATAAAGTCACAGCAACCCTGGCAACGCAAAGGGCAACTGAATTAACACAGGTGGGTTTGAGTCATTACAAGTCTTATACCTATTAAGAAAACAAATATGTGTCGCACACACAAACAATGACACCTATATAAGCAAAACCAACTCAAAAACTACTGGACCAATTTTTAAAATTCTTTCACCAGTTGTATCCTACTTTATCACTGAGGGACATAGACTATAATATTTTCTACTTCGAAAAACGAAGATAGCGGTAAAATTTAAAAACTGTAGCGAAGCTATCAACGCCCAATATAAAACAAATACACTTTAAGACATTATTCCAGATTATAATAACAAATTAAAATATAAATTAAGCAAGATAATTATAATACCTGGGTTTCATATATGTAGAGTGGAGGTCCTGAGGCGTGAGTGAGTTTACCACGGAGCTGTCTTATTAGTTACTTTAATCTGAATATAATGTTATTTTGATCTTTCATAATAAACTTTAAGAGGGAGCTATTAGTTTGATAATATGGTCGTTCAGGTGCTTAGGTGACGGCCTGGCTGGCAGCCTGCCACTAACTAGGCTTTTATGAGAGTCGTCTAGGCCAAAACCTTACAGCTATTAGTTCTAAATAGAGTAGAGAAATAGGTTTTAGGGATAAGTCTAAATTATGACAATGTATAATTTACCTATTACTAGGAACCCGTTCCCGCTTTGCATGGGTGTTAAAAATCGTTGAAATTCTCGGCTTTTCTCCGCTGTAATATGCATGTATATTATATGCTTAAATCTTCCTCAGTAATTACCTTGTCAGGCATGAGAGCCGTTCCCTCACGCGTGCGGCCGTCTCCTTCGCTAATATTACTGCTTCGCAAAAGTAGGTGACCACCTGCTATTCCTCCTCATTCCGGACCATAGCCTGTACCAGGTTGCTACTGATCGCCCCCACCACACCACACTGCACACCTTCACCGTGTCGTCCGGGCAGTTCACACAATGGTGACTTCGGGGTCTTTCGCACGAATCTGTTGCTGGCACCTCCCGAACTAATCATGTCCACTTCTCAAAGAGTAAGTCTCCTCTTTGAGGAGTGGCTGCCGTAATTTTGGTGTGCCCAAGAAGATGTGTGACATCCACCAACTGGGTCCGCGTGGTTCCTCCTGAATGGCTGAGTCTTAGCAGTGGGAATATTATGTTAGGTTATGCTATACCACTTTAGCATATTTCGAAAACACAAAAGATATAGAATAGAATAGAATAGAAATGCTTGTATTCGGGACAGATACAGCACAACAGTCATAAACAAAAAGTAAAAAAGAACAAAGTACAAAGTACGCCGAGCGTGCCCGCACCGAAAGGGTGACCACCTCAGCATTTGCTAGGTGTTAGGCACCCAGCGCTGTTTTCAGTTGGTAAGGTCTACCATCTCTAAATCGTCCCATGGTTCTTCATTCCTCATCTATGTATGTCCCAAACCGTTTACATGTAGTGAGCCTTCCTTAAAGTTAGACAACAAACAGTTATTACAGACATTTCAGCATGTTTCAGGATGTTATAACATGGTAGTAATATAATTGTTGCCGTTTTAAAGGAGACGCTAATAATTAGGTGGGAAGGGGCCCTGGGTATTTAGAAATGGGTGGTTTTAGTGCTGTAGTGGGATTCTGGCTGCAATAAAATGTTACTGGCTAGGTTACTTTGATGTAGGTTTTTGTCATTTTTAATTAGTATGTTTGCCTCAGAAAGATATCAGTACTATACAGGGTGTCTTTGACATCGACGCACAAACGAATACCATGGATCCAGTACATGATTCTGGCCCCACGTTGTGAAATTTTTCGTCGGTGTTTTTTCCTATTTAAAAAAAAACCTTTGTTTTATTTTAAACTAGCTTTTGCCCGCGGCTTCGCTCCCGTCAACTCTATTCTGCTCTACCCAACTCTACCCTACTCCACCCTACTCTACCCTACTCTACCCTACTCTACCCTACCCTACTCTACCCTACTCTACCCTACTCTACCCTACTCTACCCTACTCTACCCTACTCTACCCTACTCTACCCTACTCTACCCTACTCTACCGTACTCTACCCTACTCTACCCTACTCTACCCTACTCTACCCTAAAAAAGTATCTTATGTCCGTCTCCTGGCTCTAAGCTACCTCCCTACCAATTTTCACCCAAATCTGTTCTGCCGTTCTTGAGTTATAAGTGGTGTAACTAACACGACTTTGTTTTATATATATAGATTTTAAATCGTTATTCTATCTATATTGGTTGACGATAGAGCTGGCTTACCTTTTTTAATGTGGCAAATAATCGAATGAGTTCTCTCGCTCCAGGGTAGCAGGCGAGAGCGTGTTAGACTATTACTGACTAAAACCACACCTGTGTTCCTTCAGTTGCCCTTTGTGTTTTAAGACCACGAGTTACCTTTTCAGAAGTCCTCTCATGACTGTAGTAGGTAAACCGCGAAAAGGCGCGCGTGGAACACTACGCAGTTCAGTTGCGTTAAGCATTCTCTTACATCAGAAATTAAGATATCCGTAGGAGAACCAAGGTTACCGACATAGCCCGAAGAATAGCCAGACTCAAGTGGCAGTGGGCAGGGCATATTGCTCGCAGTACAGATGGTCAATAGGGAAGAAAGGTTCTGGAGTGACGACCACGTACCGGAAGACGCAGCTTTGGAAGGCCTCCCACAAGATGGACCGATGACCTGACGAGGGTCACGGGAATCCGAAATCCAAAAATTCGAAGACATGTGACATTCACCAACCCGCACTGGTCCCGCGTGGTGGATTACGGCTCATTCCCTCTTCTAGAGAAGAGGTCTGAGTCCCAGCTGTGGGAACATTAAAAGGCTGATTATGCTATGCTTATGCCAATTCCCCATGGCCCAACACGCTTGCCTAGAAGTTACCTATTTGCTCTAGACTTAAAGACCTCTCTTCAAAAACCATGATCATTATTCCCAGTAACACTTATGTAAACTTTTGGCAGCGGGTATTATCGAGGCGAAACGGGGCGTTAATATAATTGGTGGCGTTTTAAAGTCGACACAAATAATTAGGTGGGGGATGCGACTTTCTCTCTATTTACCGATGGACTTCAAACGGTTGTATTCTGGGAGACGAGATGCGAGTGTCGAAGGAGTTCAGAACTGGGATTGTTTAAAACAAAGTCCCCTCACCGCATCTGTCTGTCTGTATAAGTGCGATAAACTCCAAAAACCAGCGTGGGGAAACTACTAAGTATTTGCCTGGCATTTTTTACTGAACTGCCCCATAACCAAGTTACGACCGTATCGATTCGATTCTCTTGCGTCGAACGCCTGAATTAGGGCACGCCTCCGATTCCTTCGTTCTGACATCATCTCAATGCTCAGTCACGTGGTCAGAACAAAGGAACGGGAGGCGTGGCCTACTCGAGCCGTTCGACGCAAGAGAATCGAAACAAAACCGTTGTAACTTGGCTAGGGGGATTGGACCTTCAATGTTTGTTTTCCTTTTTTTAATCTTAAGTTTCTAGACGTACTGTGTGTATCATGTATGCCAAATAAAATATTTTCTTTTTCAAAAATTACTGAACGGATTTTCATACAGTTTTCACTAATAGACAGAGTGATTCATGAGGAAAGTTCTGAATATATTTTTTGATAATATAGTTGTTTGCAATGTTTTGTAACACACGCCTGAAGCTGGGCCGGATCTCTAGTGATATATATATATTGAGGATTGGATTTGTTTGTTGATGAATGGAAGACAATAGATATTATTAGAAAGTTTGCGATTCTGTGAGAAGTCAGAGTGAAAGAATTAACGTGTTTTAGCGTTTATGGCTATTTTGCTATAATAAATAAATAATAATTTCACACACACACACACAATTCGCTGGTACGGCAAATTACTAAAAGAAACTCGACACGCTTCGTATGGTGAATATTTTAGTTAAATATAGCCTCACTACCAATCTTGACGATTGTTTATTCTTTCAACAGACAAAGTATGAGTTTTATATTTATAGTTTGCTGTGATACTAAATGTGAAACGGTATCATTTAGCTATAAACTTATTTCTCGAACTTCATTCCATCCTATTGTGAAATCTAATTATTCTTTTACGCACAGAAAATGAACTGGCTCACGTAGTTCACCAAAGATCACAACACAAAAATATAATCGAAAACACGACAGAAAAATAACACAATCATTACAAGAACATTACAAATTAACTCCAACTAAACAGCTATCGAAAATCAACATCCAAAAGGCAGCCGATCTGAACATCAGAATACATCGTTTGGAGCAGCGCCACCTCCCACTACCTCCCCCTAGGAGGGGGAAGCTATTAAGCCAAGCCAAAACTAATTTAAATTAAATCCTAGTGAATTACCCGACGAGGAAATTGTCGAGCGCACCCTCGGTGCTCTCACTCGAGTACTGTTGGCCACGAAAGTGTTCGTGTGCTGATATTTTTACAGGGTTTTTATATAAGCTATGCGGACGATATGGTGCTGCTCAGTCCATCGATGGGTGGGTTGAAAAAGTTGTTATCGATATGCGAGGCCTATGCGGAGGAACATGGCTTGATATATAACTCAAAGAAGAGTGAGCTCCTTATATTTAAAGCGCCAAAGCAGCAGCCGCGCAGTGTTCCGCCCATAAGTCTCAACGGTGTAGCGTTGAAGACTGTTAGTAGTTTTAAGTACCTTGGCCACGTTGTCACAAGTGACTTAAGAGACGACGGAGATATAGAGAGAGAAGCAATATGCTCGTCCGTAGGTTTGCTCGTTGTACTAATAACGTCGAAATAACCCTTTTTAAGGCGTTCTGTCAATCGTTTTACACGAGCGGCCTGTGTGTGTCATACACGCGACGAGCCTGCAGTGCCCTGCGTGTCCAATTCAATAATGCCTTCAGGATGCTGTTGGGACTGCCATGGCGCTGTAGCGCGTCGGGAATGTTCGCAGAGGCTGAATGGTTTCCACGCCATCATGCGTAAAAAAGCGGCCTCCTTACTACGGCGTCTCCATGGTAGTGACAACAGCATTTTGAAGATGATTGCTGCCAGACCGGACTGTCCCTTGCAGAGACACTGGGTGGCGACAATCATAAATAAAATAAATAAATACTAAAAACTAATAATACTAACCTAATTATTTAAGCACCGTTGTTACTAACACACCAATACTAACAAAACTATGGACAAATTTAGTCTGAAAATAAACTTATTATTATTATTATTAACTTATTTCGTTCTTATATAAGTGTCAAGTTACAAAGGGGCATGTATTTTTTTTTCTTTTCGCCAAAAGTGAAACCTAGGCCATATCTTAAATGACTGTAAGATAAATGAATAGCAAAAAGAATTATGTCTACCAACCATAACCAAACGAAGTTAGTGACTATTTAGTATATTGCTATAGTTTGTTATGAGGTCTGTTAATTTCCCCATTGTTAAATATAGTTTAAGTTTCGGTTTTTATGGTGAGTACGCATTAAATAGTGTCAATCACTATCACAACACTAATGCGTATCTTTTCGATTTATTTATCACTTATTTTTTTTACTAGTTTTAATTATGAAAAACTGCAACTGTGAAAAAAAAAAAATTATAAATTTATATATTTTATCAATGGAAACCTCAAAATATTACTATATTTACATTTCATTATAATAACGAAAATAGGTAACGCCTAACAAAAATATACTAGCAATGCTTCTATTTATAATGTGTTTTATTTTCTTTTATGTGGTTATTGTGTATCCTCTGTTGGAGATCCCAATTAAATAAATAAATATACGTATCTTCGTTCAGTTACGATTTAAAGACCTGGTTCTTTTTGCTATTGATTCCTGGTATTGGCCTCTAACATATAACCTAGGTTTCTATTCTGGCGAAAAGAAAAAAGTAAATCATGTCAATAGTTTGCATTGGCACCCTTCAGATTTAATCTATACAAGTGTTACACTTTTGGACATAACGGCCCTTTTCGCAAAAAAGGCCGTAACTCCATTTTTAGGTTCAAAAGGCAAAAATCGCCAAAAATGGAATTAAAAGTGGGAATTATGGAAACACTTTAATGACCGTCTGTCCGTCTGTCAAGTCCCTTGTTCCCAGAAACGCGAGGAAGTATCAATTTGAAATTAATGTCAAATTCTCACTTAAAGCAGTAAAAAAATGAAACTTTTAAGTCAACACAATCTAATGTGGCCATTTATGCTTTGTTTATGACGCATATTTCGACAATTGCAAGAAAATCAAATTCCGTTGATATAGAATCTTAGTATATATATATATATTTTTTTTTGTGATTCGGGAATCGAACTATTTACATTGGTAAGTTTATACGGAACCTTCAGTGTACGAGTCCGACTCACACTTCACTAGTTTTTTTTTTTATCGTAGCTCAACTTTAAATGTTCAGATCGGAAGAGCATGAAAAACTGAGTAAAAGTACATGAAAAGGTAAATTTCCCAAAAATTGTCTTTACGCCTTTCGTAAGAAACTGAAAGAGTTGATATTTTTCTCCGCATTCCAACATTTCTTCATCCAGCATGCGTGCATGAATGACATTCCTACTGCCTGCCCTACATGAGCGAAATCATTATAATTACGACAAGTTTTGCTTTTCCATCGACAATCGATCAGAACATTTTTTTTAAATAACTCATGACATTTATACTGAGATATGGGCCTTTTGTAGCGACCGCGCACCGGAAGAATCAGCGTTGTAAGGCCTCCCACAAGGTGTACCGATGATCTGCCCCTCAAGCCAAGTTACAACCTTTTAATTTCGATTCTCTTTTCGTTGATCGCCTCGAGTCGGAACGCCTCCTATTTCTTTGTTCTGACCACGTGACTGAGCGTTGAGATGACGTCAGAACAAAGGAATCAGAGGCGTGGCCGACTCGAGGCGATCAACGAAAAGAGAATTGAAACGAAACGTTTGTAACTTGACTAGCGGGGCTGTGAGAGTATAACCACAAACGAAAATTGAGAAACTTAAAAATTTCAACGTAAATACAATAATAAGATTATTTTTCGAGGGGGACAAGCGATGGATGGTAAAAAGAGGAAAGTCACATATATCTAATTATAAAAAGCTTTCAAAATAATAATCAGCGTTAACACTTTTTACTCTGACTATCCCATCTATATTGCTTGCGGGCGGCGGGGCTCAAGCGGCAGCCGCGTCGTTACATGTACCATTTGAATATTATCTACCCCCCACCCCCTCCATACCCCACCCTACCCTCAACCCTCAGAGAGTTTAGACTCAGTGAGGCCTCAGCGCCTTAATTAATGCAAATTTGAGTGCTAACAAGATTATGAATCTGGCCGCTTTTTGACTTGCTCCAGGAAGTTGAGTGGTTGTACCCCGTGTCAGTTAATTATGTATGTGTTTAAGTATGGATTTATTAGTAGATGTATGGGTTTTAATTTGGAGGAGCATGTGGTTAAGTAATAACAGCCGCTCAGGTTGCTGCCTAAGGTTAGGCAACGCTTGCCTTTTGATGGGTGATCATCAATTTAATTCAATTCAAATGTTTTTATTTCACATAGGCCTGTGCAAAGACAACTTACCAAAATGGGGTTTTATAGATTCGTCGGATACTAAATGTAAGTGCGGTGCCCTTGTTCAAAACATGAGCCACACGTTAGAGTGCTCTAAGTGCCCATACTCCTGAACTTTGGAGGATTTAATGATTACCATCGATACTACAGTTAACATAGTCGTCTACTGGGCCCAAATAGTATGGCGAGTTTATCATCGATTCGAAAAGATGTGAAACGACAGTTCAAAGTAATCCGTTTCAAAAAACACTAATATCTTAGGCAAGGATATAATATTTAATTTTGATCCAAAATTCAACAAAAATCAAATGTTTTTATATCACATAGGCCTACATACATGAGCACTTATAAAACGTCAGAAGCTAGTGCACGGTTCCAAATTGGTCGTTTCCTATGGAGAAGATCCGGCAAGAAGTAGTTTTACGTCCGTTGCGTCAGAACCACAGGTTCAGTTGAAAATTAGCGTCAGGCACTAGTTGTCTGACATTCATGCTGAACTGGACCTATTTTGGTGCAGCCGTGAGGCACACAAATGCATTTTTTGTTACTTCTTTTTTTTTTTTTTTTTTTGTTTCGTGTTTACCCTATATTGTGTTTGTGCCTTGTGCTGTACCAAATAAATTCTTTTTCTTTCTTTCTTTCTTTCAAGAAACTCCATGATTTTCTCTTTTTAAAAACTTGGAAAGTGCGAGTCTGACTTGTGCACTGAGGGTTCCGTATAAAGTTACCTATGTAAATAGTTCAATTCTCGAGTGGAGTTTTAAAGATTTTACCAAATTGCAAAAAAGATTTTCTCATTTGTGACGTAACTATAAAACTGTTTTTAGACTTATTCCTATACCTGTGCTATAAGGCCTGCTTGTCGTTAACTTCGAAGTTTGATTTTTTCAGTTTCATGGAACTGCAGATTTGAGTATATGGTTTTAGTTTCAACTCGATACATCCACGCGTTCCCAAGATAAAGAGTTTTGACATACAGACAGACAGACAACAAAGTGATCCTATAAGGGTTCCGTTTTTTCCTTTTGAGATATAGAATCTTAAAAAATGTTTGTTCTTACAATATTTCCATATTACAGTATTAATAGATAAAAGAAAGAAGAAAATCCACCTGGGTCTTAGGTAGTAAAAGTCTGATACGGTCTCTTGCTTCGCCCAAGAACGGGAGAAGTCATTGGATGATTTAGGTATTCTCTACCAGTCAACCCAGGGTGACAAAGACAATATTACATGGCAAGTGTATCGTCTATTTGTGCGATCCCACCTGATGGTAAGCAGTGGTGCAATCGTTGATGGTGAAGCGCATTAGTTTATCAAGAGTCTATTCACTCTAGCCTTGGATGAAACAACAAGCTTTTTAACCATGCTTATTTATGTTGGCGATAGACGGATCAGTAAGGGCCGTTTTGGAGGTATGCGGAACAGAGAGTAAAGTCCCGCAAACCTGTGTGTGCGCAAACCAAAAGGGGGGATCCTCCGGTCAGACAGGTGCTATGTCTGGTAGGCAACTGCCCGGTAGATGATTTCGGGCTGTTCTATATTTTCTAATCGCACGGAGAACTTTAGTTGCGCGATGCAGGATTAGTTCTTATGTGACGCTATAGATGTCGCTACACCCTCTTAAACAACGATCACCACTCAATTTAAACGAGATTTCCTCAAACCCCTTTCCTAATGACTGTGCCCACTGGACCGTGTAGAAATGTGCAAAAAATATCCATTTAGCAAGGTTACCCCAACCCGTTCCCAGGAAGGCGTGATGTGCATCAATCATGGTGAACATTGTGTATTTAATTTTAAATCAATTGGAGTCGCGCGTGCGGACCATCCATCTTGCGTTATCAATATTTATTAAGTTTTAGTTTGACGTTACGTGATGACGTGACGGACGGAAATGGAAAGGAGATCGGAAGAGTTGAGATTGTGTTTATGCTTGCGCATGAGTGGCTTAAATGTTTGTACATTTTTTTTAGGTTGGAAATCAGCAAATAGCTTCTCCTGACTCTGTATGAAACGAGGGGGATATCAGACCTTTACTGTATAAAACCCACGTATGTTCCTTCAGTTGCCCTTGATGTTTCAGGGCTAGGAGATTCTTTCGATCCTGCAACCCGAAGAAGGTTTCACCTTGCCGCTTCATCGACATCGACAACTCTTTCGAACAATCTTGCAGACAGTGCTCTTAACGTCTTAACCTCTTAACTTGTTTACAATAAGTAAACATTATCAAAATATCTTCGTCCAAATAGGGCTAGGCTGAGCATCATCAGCACTTTTTGAATCTCAAAATTCATTTAGTTAGCACTAGCAAAATCCAGTTAGTTAGCACTAGCAAAATCCAGTTAGCACTAGCAAAATTAATTTAGTTAGCACTAGCAAAATCCATTTAGTTAGCACTAGCAAAATTAATTTAGTTAGCACTAGCAAAATCCATTTAGTTAGCACTAGCAAAATCCATTTAGTTAGCACTAGCAAAATCCATTTAGTTAGCACTAGCAAAATCCAGTTAGTTAGCACTAGTAAAATCCAGTTAGTTAGCACTAGCAAAATCCAGTTAGTTAGCACTAGCAAAATCCAGTTAGCAATAGCAAAATCCAGTTAGTTAGCACCTTTCACCAGTTGCTCTTGAGGTAAGATAAGTCTTAACACATTCATTGTGCGTACAGCTAACGAGTGGAATTCCCTGCCGGAGTCTGAGTTTCCTGATAGCTACAACCTGGGGATCTTTAAGTCAAGAGTAAATTGGTTACGTCTAGGCAAGCGTGCTTAATCGTCTACAAATACACTTATGTTTTTGAAATTAAGAATGTCAATATATATGGAAGTGTCAATGACCGCTATTGTGAATTTATCTGGCTCCTACCTTATTTTTATTCATAGTCCTAGACTCTACCACATCATGGCCACTTGGCAGCCAAACGTGGCGCGGTGGCGAGCATAGAACATCATCAATCATGGCTGTCCCCCCCAGCCTTGCATCGCCCCCCGCTTGTCAACTGATTGCATTCACCTGATTAACTCGCGAACATTGTCTTGTGTAATTACTTAGGTATTGGAAACTAGGTATATACTACAGTTTTATTGCAAACTAGCATCTACTAGCGACTTTGCCCGTATAAAAGTAAATAATTATCCGAAACTATTCCCGAAATAAAAAGCCTATTTTCAATACACTTACTTGAATACCCACTCCTCCTACTGTTAACAAATGTATAGAAGTAATTTTGCGGGCGAAGCCGGAGCGGGTCACTAAATTATGCAATAAAACATAAACGAGATCTAATAAACAGTAATTACCAATATCCTGATAAGAAAACCACAATATTATTGTTTTTGTTTTTCTAAATAATAATAAAATCGTTTTAATTATGCTCGTGCCAACGTGTGTGGCCTACCACATAAAATTGTGATATGATACTATGATCTAAGGGCCTAGACACATTACTACGACGTGTTTTCGTTAACGTGAAACGGTACGGTTCCTAATTACGGCACGTTGTCGCATCGTGCAGATATAATTTGTCAAGCCGTGTTAAGAGATCTTTAACAAGTCACTCAATAAGGCTCGGCGCCGTATATCTACAGGATCAGGCGACGAGCAATGTGTAGCTCACCGTCCACCCGGCCGGTAAGAACCGAGCCCAAGTCGCCAATGGCGCTTACTGTTCACGTGCCACGCACGCCTCAGAGAGATGTCAGTAAAACTGCAGGGGCCAGCAGGACCAACGCCCGCTAGGACCACAGGGAATTTCTGAAAAGGAAACCTGTGATCCTAAAATGCAAAGGCCATCTGGAGGTGTGGTTATAGTCAGTTAAAGTCTGACTCGCGTAGAGATTTGTTGTGACATTGTATGATTTCCTACCTCAATAAAAAAAATCTGCCCCATGCGGCAACATGCCACAGTTAGGAACCACGCTCTTTCATGCAAATGACTGCACCGTTTTAATGTAGCCAGGCCCAAAGACTTATATTAAAACTAATAAAATGGACAGTCACAAGTTCACAGCACAATATTATTTTAATAGCAAGTGCCATTGCATAGATCTTGATAACTGTTCATAAATCAGTACTCAAAGTACTTGCGGTACTTATTTTAATTGATGTGTGGTCTCTTGGCTATAAAGGCTGTCTCTATTCATATTATAAGAGCCTTTAAAATGCTGTAAACAACCTTTGTTGAACTGTATGATTATTATTCTAGGGTTTTCCAGAGTCTGTGTGAGTGCATTTCTGCGTTTCCATATTACCTCCACCTTTGTATGTATACCTGCTGTAGCCCGCGACTTCGTTCGCGTGGAGTTTAAGAACTCTACTCTCTTTTTATGAAGCATAAGCATAAAGCATAGACAGCCTTTTCAATGTTCCTGCACTCCTGCACTGCTGGGACTTCGGCCTCTTCTCAAGGAGAGGGAATGGGCCGTAATCCACCGTGGATGTCACATGTCCTAAAGTTTTTTGTTTCCTGTTTCCGTTTTTTTTTGGGGCAATGTGTAAATAGTAAAAGTGCAGAAAGTTTGTCATTGTAACCGAGGCAGAATCCACACGAGCCATAGGCGAGTGTGTTATGGATCCGAGGGCTACAGTGACCAATTTTGCACGTGTATCAAACAATTTTTTTCAATACATTTACAAAATGAATAAACGTAGGTTAACCGGCGACTCGTGGGGGAAGACGCGCGCCCAGCCTGATACGATACATGTAATAAAATTGTGGCGGGGGAGAGTGTGCGCACTTATCTGCACTAGTACGGAAAAAAAAATGATAACCCGATTGCAGCGCCATCAACGGGTTCAATTGTATTTTCAAACCATCCAGAAACTCACTCAAATATACACACAAAATTTCATCCAAATCGGCCAATCCGTTTAGGAGTAGTTAAGTGACAAACACACATACAGAAGAATTATATATATAAAGATATTGCGTGCACAAAATTGGTCACGTAGATACTGAACAATAAAAGTTAAAACTCAAGATTAAGTAATTGTCAACGGGTAATGGTGTACTGCATAATAAGTGTTAAGCGAATAGATCGCGTATGAAACGTTATACCTGACGCTCTACAACTCAAGTAACCGATATTGAGGATAAAACAGCTAGGTTGGAGTGGTAGTAGGCTGGCCACAGCGCACAAATCTACTTGGAGACATGCGAAGGTCTCACTGGACGCCTGAGGGAGGACCTCACCATGTCCATCACAAGCTGGTGTAATGATCTAATCAGGTTCACGACGCAAGCTTGGCCAGAGATCGCCCAAGACAGAGATGTTTGGGAGGAGAAGGAAGCCAGCAACTATTTCTGGTGCTTCTACTAAAGGCAGCTTCTGGCTTATCGAGCAAACTTTTTATTCCATTGACGAATTTAAGATGATCTAAACTTTGACATGAATATGATCCAATGACATCTCGCGCTCTTGGGCGAAGCGCGAGGGCGTGTCAGACTTTTATTGACGAAAAACCCACTCCTGTACCTTCTTTGCCTTCATCCCATCCTTTCACACTGCCCGTGGCCCTAGTAGGCCTCGACCCTGCTGGGCCCCTACGGTCTGCTGACATCTCCATGAGGTGCGCGTGGAACAATGCGCACCGTCGACAACTTGGGCTCGGTCCGGATGGTTACCGGACGGTCGGACGGCTAACCATTGCTCGCCGTCCGTAAGCCCGCGCCTACGGTGGCCGGAAATCGGGATCGGGATCCCGGCGACCGGGGCGTGAGGGCCGCTCCTTTGCAAGCATTACTGCTTTGCTATTGCAGAAGGAGGTGACCGCCTGCCACTCCTCCTCGCTTCGGACCATGGCATGAATATTAATTTGTACTATAATTTATTGTGACTTTCCTGTGATTTGACTTCTATCAATTTGCTTCTTATTTTTTTTTTTATTGTTTTCACATCTTTTATTATTTAACATTGTTTAATAATGTATTATATTTTTAACTAGCTTTTTCCCGGGGCTTCACCCGCATACATAAAATATAGACAATATTACTCAAGAATGAAGCAGCTTTCTATCGGTAAAAAAATTTTAGCAATCTGATTGCTAAAATTAACTCGTAGCACTTTTCTCTAATAAGCACCATTTTTCATGTTATTATTTTTACGTGCAAGTTATTCGCCTTACACAAAACACCTTATACACTTTTGGAGGCACACAAAAAGCCTGATAGCGCAATAAAAGTAAGTGTAATTACGTACTATAAATAGTACTTACAATGACCAATTCAATTTTTCGGGCGTATTTGCGTAGCCGCGTAGCACGCTACGAGCTACGACGGTCTACGAAATTAGATAACTTTTTCATTTTACTGTTTTTGTTGAAGATGTGATGACTTTTTGGTGACTGATTGATTTATCCATTTTTGATACATAATTATTTATGATCTCATATTTGTACTATTTTTATTTTTTTGGTATTGATAGGTTCGCGTTTGACCACCATCTCACCTATTGGTAAGAGATGATGTGTGGTGGTGCTTACCTAGAAGTAAGCTATTCACTTTGATTTAGAAACTCCTCGGTCATAGCTTCTAGGAAACACAGATTCCGATAGAGAATTCCACTCCTCAGCTACTTGCACGAGGACAACGCTTCTAAGTAGTACTGACTTTTCATCCAATATTTTGCCCGTCTAAAAGTAGTAGTAAATGTGAATGAAAGATGATGTACTAATACTAGAAATAAATAGTTTTCTTTTTTTCTTTTCTTCCTTCTTTCTTTATTTTCTTCCTTCTTTCTTTTCTTGATTCTTTCTTTTCTTCCTTCTTTTTTTGTTTAATTCTTCCTTTTTTTCCTTCTTTCTTATCTAAAGGCAGCAATGCCTCGACGAGTATAGTCAAACGTAAGCAAAGAGATTCTTAACCTGTACTAAGCCATAGAGAAGTAGACTAGACAGTAACATCGATCTCATGTTACCTTTAGAAATTTAGATTTCCTTAACGACCAACTGAAGTTATTCCACAAAATAATAGAAACATACATCACAACCCTTACAATGCTACATCAATAAAACAACTAAAGCGGGCCATTCCCCGCCAGACAATACATAACGCGGGCGAGTGTAAGCCCGACATAATGAGAAGTAACGACGGGCACGTGCATGGCCCGCCTAATGTCGAGACAGGGATGGAGAAACGCGAGGTATGTGTGTTAGAGAGAGACAGAGGTGTATGTTCGCGATGTTGGTTCGAACTGAAATTGGTGATGAATGTGGTGAAGTATTCTTGAATATGTTACGTTATTTGTTTACCTTAGCATTAAGAAAACATGATTTGAATCAAGTTATAGCATTGGATTAAAGAAGTTCATAGAATCAGGTTTGCACAACATTTATTTTTCGAGATTATTTCAAACATTTTTAATAAATAATGGTTCCAATATAAAATTTAATATTACCTACTTAGATACATTTGATTATTGTAAGCTAAGTACTAAACACTTAGATAGGTAAATGAAATGGATTTTTTTAAAATAAACATATGAATTTTACACAATACAAGGCAACAAGATAATTATTTAACTTCATACAAATAGAAATAACTAATAGTATATAGTATAATGAAAAACGTTCCAGGTACTGACAACCCCTGCTTTTTTTAGGTTATTAACATGGACACTAGCAGTATACCTAAGTAAGAGCTGAATGATTTATTTAATTAAAAGCCTCATAAATATAGAAGATGGATAGTTCAAAGGAATTCATTTAAGTATAACAGTTGGTATATAAGTTGTTTATAATAAATTCAGCATCAATATTAACTGTAATAAAACACAATATACATATATTGTACTTTTATTACAAAGTGTACCCAAAAACAATCTTTTTTAACTTCTGTCCAATGCTATCGCGAATAGAGTATAAGTTTGAGTAAACTTAGGGGTCTTTAAGTCAAGAGTGAATAGGTTACTTGTAGGTAAGCATGTTTCATCGTCGACTACATCATCGCTTGCCACCAGGTGAGATAGTGGCCAATCGCGAACCTGTCAAAAAGAAAAAAAAATACTAAGGAGGTACTGGCCCAAACACCGTGGTTTCCGTACACTGTCATACACTGTTATACATAATAAATTATTTCAGTAATATACTACCGGGAAAAAAGGGTCAAGCGAGAACTACATTTGACCGACGCACACGTGGACCACGCCTGAATTGTACGTAGCGATGCGTTGCATGGCGTCGCGTGGCGTGGATCTAATGTAGCTCTGCAAGTCTAGTTGCCATATAAAATGTATGGATGACGCGCCCAGATCGGCGTACGTGGCCCACGTGTGCGAAATGTAGTTCAACCTTCATTCTAGGACATGTCTGCCAGTGTGCCAAATTTCATCCAAATCTGTTCAGCCATTTGAGAATAAAGGTGTCACAAATACACATAAAAACTTTCGTCTTAAAAATATTAGTGTGATTTCAAAATCTTAGTGAGAAAACCAGCGAAAATAACCTTCAAGGTTTTTTTTTTAGGTGGGAAAATCATCTAATGAGAAATCCCGCTCTTGGGTGGATCAAGAGATAGTGTCAGACTTGACTAAAAACCCACTCCTGTTCCCTCTTTGCCTTCATCCCGGGGCCCCGCGTTGCGCTTTCACACTACCGCCCCTAGGGTTTCGCTGACATCTTCTTGAGGCGCGCGTGGAACACTACGCACCGTCGACAACTTGAGCTCGGTCCGGACGGTCACCGGACGATCGGACGGCGAGCCACCCATTGCTCGCCGTCTGCAAGCCCGCGCCTACGGTGGCCGGAAATCGGGATCGGAATCCCGGCGGCGGTTAGGGCGTGAGGACCGTTGCCTCACGCGATCGGTCGCCTCCTTTGCTAGCATTACTGCTTCGCAGAAGGAGGCGACCGCCTGCCACTCCTCCTCACTCCGGACCATGGCCTGTACCAATGCCCGGCGCGAGAGTTCACTGCCGCCGATCGCCCCCACGAGTACACGGCGTTGCTCTGCCCAAGCGGGGCACACCTCCACCGTGTGCTCCACCGTGTCCTAAAATAACCTTCTAGGTAGGAGACCAAAAAGTCAAACACATAATACATATATTATATCTAAATATACTAAGTAACCTCTGCTTTAAGAGTGCTGACTGATCAGTTAGTCTAGTGGTAAGTGACCTTGACTGCTATCATTTGTTCTGTATCTGGGTGTAATTTATCTATAATATGTATGTATTTAGAAATATATAAGTATGTTTATCAGTTGTCTAGAACTCAGAACACAAGCTCTGCTTAGCTTGGGACTAGACGGCGTTGTGTGATAGTGTGGAAAAACAAATATGGCCTAACTCCCTTCCCCGGAGAGAAGACCAGTGTACCAGCTGTCAGAACATTACAAGTTGATCATCCTATAGGATACTCAGTAGGTACATAAAGGTTCTGAAGCGTGCAAGTATTTGGCGAAACTTCTATCCAACCGTTGGCTGATTGATTCAGGTCAGTAGCGGCCTTAGGGGGTGGCGAACAGGGCAATCGCCCGGGGCCTCGCTCTTATAGGGGCCTCGCGCAACAACAACTAGCAAATTTAAAAAAATATAAATTTTTTAAACGTTTTTAATTTTTTTATTTAAATAAAATAAAAAAGTTTTGATTTTGATCCTTAATTACTTATTAAGGTTATAACATAGCGGTAAATTAAATTAAAGTTAACTAATTCATCCATTCAAAACATAATTGAAAAATTCATTATGTACACTGAGAGATTTTATTCTCGAAGGACAAAGGGCCTCGCAAAGACCTGCCGCCCGGAGCCTCGCAATGGGTAAGGCCGCCTCTGATTCAGGTATTCAGACGATTATAATGAGAAACTACACTTTAACTGCATATAACCCTACCTACGGCTGAGGAAGTTATTAGCAAGGAAGATGTCATGCTACTCAAAAGCACAAAACGATTTGGGAACACTTTCATTGTGTGTACTGCTAAGGAGTGGAATTCATTTGCATGACTTAATTCCACCATCTCATTTCTACCATCGGACAACCCGACGAACGGCGAGTATCCAACCTTACGTTGTTGAAACCTCTACGGTCCGTACCAAGCCTTTCGCCTCGTCATTTATACTGCGAACACCGAGGGACTGGAACAACTTGCCCGCTGTGGTCTTCCCGTCCGATTATAATTTAGGTGTCTCCAAGGCTAGAGTGAATAGGCTCTTAATAAGCTAGTGCGCCTCACCATCAATTATTGCATCACTGCTTACCATCAGGTGGGATCCTTTTCCTGATAGCTACGAGTAACCTAGAAGCCTGTCACGAGTGGACTATTCGAAAACGTTACCACGGCCCAGGAACGCAGAAGGCAACTAAAGAAACACGGGTAGAATTTAGTCGTTATAAGTCTGACACTCGGTGTCACTCCACTCAGAGCAAAAGGAGTTCTTAGATGATTTCCCACACCAAAAAAAGTCGGTCAAGAGTGAATAATACTAAGCAAGCGTACCTCCATAAACACATTGTCGCTTACCATCAAGAGATAGTGGTTAAACGCGAGACTATCAGTAGGTAATAGAAGAGATAGAAGGGCAACATAGTGATCCTAAAAGATCCGTTCTTTCAACGGAATTTTGAGCTACGGATCCTTAAATAAAATGGCCGTGAGTTCGAAGTTCCGAACTCTAAAATACGAGTATTACATGAAAAAACTATAACAACAAAGGGCATCCGGAAAAAAAATATGTGCTTAGTTTAAATATTAAAAAAAAAAATCGAGGGATTATTTGAATTTGGAATTCGCTGATACCAGGTACCTACTAAGCGTATGGCTAGTGAATTTTATAAATAAAGCTATTATTATTTTTTTATTTCAACATTTAGATACAGTCGTGATGAATATGTAAGATTTAAAATTATCCTGATTAAGTTTTTTTTTTATCTAAACAGACAGTATAATTTTATTTACTTGAAATCTTTATTCTTTGTATTGACATCTTTCGATTTCGTAATTTTTTTTTGGTCAACAGGCATTTTTTTTTAAATTTTATATAAACCAGTGCTTGATTGCGATCGCACCTGATGGTAAGCAGTGATGCACTAATTGATGGTGAGGCGCACTAGTTTATAAAGAGCCAATTCACTCTAGCCTTGAAGACACCTAAATTATGGTGCAAAAACAAAAAAAAAGACAAAAAAAAATTAATTGCAAAAGACAAAAAATAGTTTGGTTTACCTATAATGACGACGTGTCGTCTACAAGTCGTCTACGCGGCGTAGGTATCTATTACTCTATCACAAAATCTAAGTTACAAGTGTAAGTAGGTACAGTCACTAGTTTACGGAATGAGTGTTTTAAGTGAAAAGCTCCACTAGAACAGCTTTAGTTATTTAACAATTTAGTTAAGAAAAACTTAGTTGATTTCAGGTATGAAGAATTTATTTTCCAATCAAAAAGTCTTCTTGCATTTTTAGTATACACCTTAAAATTAAATATCGTCGTTTTATACTCTGAAAGTAGTGTTGAAGTTAATAGAATGAATGTAAACGCTCAATGCAATAATTTTATTATCATCATGTCGTTTTATCACACATTATGAAAAAAAAAAACATAGTCAAACATTAAGTTGCCGCAGATATTTTTAATAAATTAAAATACTTGTAAAATTGAAAAATATCTTCTACCTGACGCTTCAACTACAAGAATGAGCGCAAAAAGTTGCAAAAACCACAGATTAATCTCAAAAACTTAAAAGCAACACAATCAATAATGCGATTATCCTAAACCGCAAAAATGACAATGGTGAAAACAGAGCGCCCGGAGCGAATCCTGCAAACTCTCATTAACCGACGCTCTAATTAAAAAGTAATTAAATTCGCGCGAGAAAAAGAGAGAACGACATTTAACTGATACTAATAAGATCGTCAAACAATTACGAGCAGTGTGGCGGGGGAGCGAGAGGCACCCGCCCTCTCGCTTGCACGCAGCGCTCTCTATTTAACTTTTAA
Source organism: Mythimna pallens (assembly GCA_961205895.1). Lineage (NCBI taxonomy): Eukaryota > Metazoa > Arthropoda > Insecta > Lepidoptera > Noctuidae > Mythimna > Mythimna pallens. The sequence goes on along the minus strand of OY540831.1, from coordinate 6,981,443 downwards.
TTTATACTCATTCCTTTATATCTTTTATTGCTTCGCCCATCGCGGCTCCTAATGCGCCTGAGGTGCTCCTCACACTAATTAAATTCATGCAAGGCTGAGCCGAGCGGCTCCGCCCCCCCCGCTCCGCTCCGCCAATGGGCGCGCCGTTCGCCGCCTTTGCGCCCCCCTCCACTCTCAGTACCAGATTCCTGATAGAGCTGTCATGTCGCGTCCGAACGCTCGTTACGCTGTCTTGACATATTTTATTATTATTTATGTCAATTACGTTATTACTTTTTTGTTTAATGGAATAAGGAATTGGTTGTGAAATTGATTGCCTTTCGGTCGCTTATGATTCATCACTGTCAAAAATATAATCTGAAACGTGTTAATTTTGTATGATTGATAGTTTGTCCGTCATTAGAGCGATTGGGAGGCGCCGTAATCTAGTTTTACGCAACGCTATTGTGCGCATCTCTCTGTGCCGCTGCCGGCCGCTCAGCGGTTGATTGCTCGCTCATCACACAATCACCTGTCATTTTAAAAGAATGGGTGAAATCTAAAATATAACCCGTTATTACCTTCGAACAATAAATATGAATATATTTATTTTTTCTCGTTCATTACAGATAATAAACACCTTTCATCTCAGCCGGTAGAATAGATCACGTATCAATCATAATTTTATAAATGAGTTTTCGAGCTGTTCCGGAATTAAATTAAGTTTTTAACTTTAGGTAATAATTCTCTATTTGTCTCTACGTACTGTCTAATCTTTAGGAACATCGTAAGCGTATAGGTAAGTACCTAAAAAGGGAATGGCAAAATGCAAACCTTTATAGTAACATTCCACAACATAACTCCTTCCCGATACTCTACATGTCACTGTATAGCGGCGCGCCATGCGGCTAAAAAAGATTATGACAACCCCACGGGCCCGCAAACGTACGGCGACCCTATAAATCCCATGTTGGGCCCCCTACCGTGCGATAACAAACGTTATCTTCATATGAACAAGGTTTATTTTAACTTACCGCCGCCCGTCGCCTACGTTACCGTTAATTCAATGTATGCCGTCCCTTAATTTATGGGCCGTTATTCAATACAGACCTGTAACTTCACGGCATAAGGTTTGAAAGCGTTTAGCAGCGGGTGCGATGTACTGTCGGAGAAATAAATCTATGATATGAAGGAGGCGGAGAATTAATTTGTGTGGTAGTGGGGGTAGGGGGGGAGGTGGCCCCGCCCCCGGGCGCGCCATCGCAGTGGCGGGCGCGGCGTGGAGCCCCGAGCACTCCGTAGTACCGACTGAACGCGACGCGCGCGCCAGTGTTGCATCTTGTGTTAGTGCTTGGACTGCGTAGTGACTCAAGAAAGAAAGAAAAAAAAATTGGTGTTTTGAAAAATGACATTAGAGAATGGGGTTGGTTTGTAGGTGAGCGTTGTGGTCAAGATATCGGGTGCTCGGCGGGAAGGCAGCGGCATGGTGCTGGAGGGCGGGCTGCCGGCGCCGCTGCAGCTGTACGCGGCGGCGGCGGCGCAGCTGGCCCCCCGGCCGCCGTGGCCGCCGTTCCTGCCGTTCTTCGGGGTGCCACCGCCGTTCCTGACGCGCCCCAGGCTACCTCACCCGATGCCGGCGCGGGCCCCGCACGGGCCCCCCAGTGAGGACTCTAATGAGGATGGTGCTAGTAGTAAAGGTAGGGTTAAGTTATAGTGTATTTCTTATAAGAAAAAAATGGATTCGTTTACTAACCAAAAAAGTGAAATTTATAGCTCAATAAAACACCTAAAAACGAAAGTAGAGTTTACAAAACTGTGATCAAATCAAATTTTGTAGGTATAACACAAGATAAATCAATAAAGTTAAACCAAGGTGACAGTGTAGTTAAAATCATTATACAGGTTTAGTTAAGGACTTTTATTTATTCAAATATTCAAAGAAAACAAAAAAATCTAATTAGATATCCCTCTTAACTTCATGTTGCTCTAAAAAAAAAAAACACTATTCTACAACAAAATTGTGCAGTTCTCTAAAATGCAAAAACGAAAAACACTGCTGCCAGTGATTACCTAGTTCAATAAATAAGTCTAATTGACGTTTCAATAACGAAACGAGATCAAACATGGTAGATAGGTATCTATTAAAATGTAAATTAATTAATCTTATATCCTGTTTGTGCTGATTATTGGCTCACTGTATGTCTGGTTACGATAACCTTATTGTAACTGCCACGGGAATACCTAACATTTTTTTGTTATTTAAAATTATGCGCAATTTTTTATTCTTATTACAAACAATTAAACTTATTATTATTAGTATATCAAGCCTGCACTATCCAACTGCTGGGCAAAGACCTTTCTCCATTTTGTCCATTGTTCTCTGCTCTGGGCCATTACTTGCCAATTCTGAAAAAAAGACATAAAAATCAAAATTATTAGAACTCTGAGTTTATTTCGATTTTACTTCTCAGGGTAGACAGCCAGAAAACACCGGTCTCGTCTAGTTTAAAAAAAAATTACGAGCATTATTGTTTTTTAAAATCTATTTGAAAAATAAATTTTATTTATCATTTATTAATAAATTATCGCAAAATAATTAAAAATCTTGTCTATTATTCTAGGTGAAAAGTGACTTCGATTTTTTTCTCAAAAACAGATTGACTGCAAAGAGAGAAACTTTTGAATGTTTGTGGACATAATAAATTGCCCATTATCATTTGTTCCTTTTTTATGTACCTACAATATTGCACTAAACATTATGGTTACAAATGAGGTTTTACTTTATGCTAGTGAAAGCAGCCATATTTCAGGTTTTATTTGTGAAAGTTCAACTCTTTCTTAACAATAAGAAAAAGTAATCAACTAAGATATTATTTAGTTCATGAATAATAATTTTTGTTACAGTTTCACAAAATTGTGTGAAAAAGTGTTTTACATGAAACTTAGATCGATTTTAAGAAAAAAAATGATTCACTTTTTTTGTTGACAGTACCGGAAACAATTTTTTTATATTTTCTTATTAAATCTCGGCAAATTGTTTACGTATCTAATATTTTACAAAATTATTACCTATCTAATGTTAATTAATAAAGCCAGCTTAATTTAAAGAGCGTTTAAGATATAATATATCTAAGTAATAAAATATAACATAAAATAACATTTTATAATAAATATTATAATCACCGGAAAAATAAGAACTTAACTGAAGTTAATATTTTACTAGATGCAAACGATTTGATTACCGTGACTAATTAAGAATCCTCTAGAATCCGTAGGAAATGATTAACACTTCCAATATTAATTAACAATAAATTACCCGATGATGTATAGCCGCAAAATCATCAATTCCGTAATTATTTCTTATTGTGTTCCGCTAATTATTTTCTCGCAACTTAACAAACAATTCAAAAAGTTTATTCTTTCTTGAATAATATAAGTTTTTCTTTCTTGAACATACTTTTCTTTCTTAAAAAAGTTGTCTTTCTTTAAAGCCGTCGCTCTACTTTTATACAATTTATTTTCTTGTGAACCCTTTTAGATGTATGTAGGTAGCAATAACAATAAATATGGTGTAGTAATTTCCTTTGGATTATTCTTTTTTATTTCTTTATTATTCTGATCGTGTTTTGTTTTTGTTTAACGTGGAAGCCATTGTTTCTTATTAGGTGTTTATTAGAGTTTTTAAAAGTTGTGTTGCGTCTTGCGTGTTACAATATTACGTTCTATGATATAGTAAAGGTAAGGTTTTATAAGTACCTTAATTTTATGATTCTTAATTCTATTTTAAATATCTGTAATATGCGTATTATTGTGTAAAACTATCACTGTGTTGTATTTTTTTATTGTGTCTCTAATTACGGTTTTCGAAAGGTTAAAACAAAAGGTGACTGTTAGAAAATGCCTTGTTTCATTAAGTCCGCCTATGTATAGGTAATACTTCAGAACTACACTACTACAACACACCCATGAAGTACAAAAAAAGACACACACACACATGAAGTACATGAATTTAAAAAAAAATAAAAGATTGTGAAGATTATTTATAGAGATGGGAAAAGAAATTGAATAAGTAATCTGTTTGATATTTAGGTACAACGGCTTATTTCGATAGAATTGAATTAATTATACTTTGCAAAATGTTAATTAATTTTACGGAAACAGGGCAATCATATGCTAATACTCAAGCGTCAACTCTCTTATAGAATACAAAAATTATGCAACACGCAAACAGAAAGAGATTATTTTGTATTTAATAACAATACAGTTAATTAATTTAACCTATCATCAATTAACAACAACAAATAGGTGTCGAAGCGTAAACTTCTTATTGATCACGGTAACTTTCCATTTTATTACTATATTTAAAACTTCAATAATTATTGAAATTATCATATTGTCACAATTAACGTTCGTGATACCGCGACAGTTGCAACAGGCACGTCACGACTCAATACAAAAACTATCGATTTATTACTAGTCAATCGATACATACCTATGTACTGTCAATATCGATTATGAGCTAACGACATCGCCCGATCTTCATTCAATCTTACAAAGCTGCAATCAAGACAAGGCCAATCGCTCATCTAAAACATATTGTAATCCAATAATATAATGGTTAGATTAAACGCGTGTTGACTCCGCCGCTAACCTGACCTCAAGATTAAAAGGAACGAACAAATAATAGCATGAATAATGATCGTGTCGCGTCCGATACACTTATCCTTCTAGGCATAACTTATTGCTTTTATAATATTAAGGCATTATTCCCGAAATATTCTCGAGGCTCGTTTGAATAAATTTTATATTAATAAAAAATAAACGTCGGGTAAGGTGCTAAGAGGCTAACGAGCGTAATCCAAATGTAAGTTATTAGTTGGTCGCCGCGCCCGCCTGCTGGGCGAGGCGTCCTCTCGGCCGCTCGACACCGCTCGCGACCGCTCGATAGTCGATACAACTATATCGAGATGTTTATCGATTCTTTTGTCGGCTCTAGCGCTGAGGTGTTACTCACGAAATTAGGATGTTAAATGTTTTGTCGATGACGCATACTCCAGACTCTTTGTATACAAACTTTTTTTCGTTATAGTAATAGAAATATCAATAGGTTTTTTGTGTTGTAAATTATAGATGATCACGTGTGAAATGTTTGGTATGGCGCGCTGTCGGGCTGTTGGGCGATAGTATGAATTGATATGTAATGAGGTTTGCTATTATTATTTTCGCTTGTTATGGTAATGTCGGTGCGTCTGTGAAGTTTCATATTTCTTAAGGAAATATAAGCACGGTCATAAATTTCAATTGCCATAATCTTACGAAATTTAAATTGCCATAATCTTATGACATTTCTAAAATTAGCTTCAGCCATTGGTTTTGGTCGTGTGAAAGTAATAATAATAATAATAATATTCCACAACTATCACACAACGCCGTCTAGTCCGAAGCTAAGCAGCTTGTGTTATGAGTACCTACTAGCCAACTAATAAACATACTTATATATTTCTAAAAAGGTACTTACATATTATAGATAAATTACACCCAGACACAGAACGAATGATCATGGTCATCACTCAAACATTTGTCCTGGGTGGGAATCGAATCCACGAACATAGACTGTATTGCAGTTAGAGCCACTAACCACTAGATCAACAGGCCAGTCAAACAAAACAAAAGTAGAAAATTATCCCAAGAGAACGTATTCCCGAATAAAAAGTAAGTGCTATGTTCCAGGACATGGTTTACCGTGTACTTACTAATTTCATTCAAATTCGTTCAGCCGTTTGAGAGAGAAGGAGTAACAAACACACACACTCTTACATATCTACGTGTTATAAACTTTTACATTTATAATTAACTTCTGCCAGTAGCTTCAACCAGAAAATTATCCCATGGGAACATAATCAAAAGTATATCCGATGTGCTCCTACTCCAGGATATAGTCTTCCCATGTCTCAAATTTCATCCACATCCGTTCAGCCGTTTATGCCTGAAAGAGTAACAAACATACTCACATAGACACCAACTTTAGCTTTTATAATATTAGCGTGACAAAACTTGTCTAATAGGTAACTGGTACTCTTGGGGCGGTATTCACCAATAAAAGTAATCGCGTTTTAACGTTTGGCTCGCATAATCGCGTTTAGCTGCTGTCACTAGTGTCACTTGTAAAAATACAACAAAAGAAAAATACAGACAGGTGACACTAGTGACAGCGGCTAAACGCGATTATGCGAGCCAAACGTTAAAACGCGATTAGTTTTATTGGTGAATTCCGCCCTTAGACACGTTTTACACATATCAATTTAGTCTAAAATTAATACCATAGAAGTGATCCACGCGTTCCTCAAAGAGATGTTAGCAAACTGTAGGGGCTCAGCAGGATCGATGCCCGCTAGCTATGACCGCGGGGAATTTCTGAAAAGGAAACCAGTAGTCCTAGAACGCAAAGTTCAACTGAAGGACACAGGTGTGGTATTAATCAGTAAAAATTTTTGACACGCCCGCTTCGCCCAGAGCGGGAGAAGTCACTAGATGATTTCAATCCTTAAAAAAAAAACTCACCTATATACAAATTTTTGCTTTATAATATTAGTATCACAAAACTTGTCTAATAGTGAAATAGGTATTCTCAGACAGATTCTACACATAACAATATAGTCTAAAATGAATACCATAATATTATGAATTATGATGTAGCAACATCTATAGCGTTACATAAGAACTAATCTTGCATCGCGCAATTAAAGTTTAGAACAGCCCGAAATCATCTATCGGGCAGTTGCCTACCAGACATAACACCCGTCCGGCCGGAGGATCCTCCCTTTTCAAAGGAGGTTTGCGAGACTTTATTCTTTGTTCCGCCTACCTCCAAACTGGTGACCCCGACGTGATCTGCTATTCTGTGAGAACGTTAGAAAGAGTTATCTTGGCCCTGGTTAGTAGTCAGTCAGTTTCTGACATGACCTCTCATTCCACTCATTTGATGATTTCTCACTTCAAAAAACATGAGAATAGAATAAAACTTTATTGTACACCAAAAAGTAAGTAAGTAGGTAACCTACCTATCTATTATTAATCTATATATATAAAAGGGAAAACTGACTGACTGACATGTCAACGCACAGCCTAAACTACTAAGACTAGGAGCGTAAAATTTTGCACAATGCTTCTTTTTATGACGTAGGCGAGCACTAAGAGAGGATTTTTCAAAATTCACACCCTAAGGGAATGAAACGGGGGTCCAAAGGTTGTATGATAAAAACCTTCTTTCACGCGGGCGAATCCACTGGCAGAAGCTAGTTCAATATTATTGTGACTTCAGAGATTTACTCATTTGTTTTTTAATATAAAATATGCGACAAGTTTATTGCTTACGTTATCATTTTTAATTGTATGTTTATTGTTTAACATTTCTCTTAATCTGAAATGGACATGCCATCTTGACCTATGTGGTCATCATTGAAAAGAGCATGGGCCCTACCATGAGCTCTTAGCGCGATCCATTTGAAGACCTGAATGAACTGTTAAAGAGATGGAGCTATGTAGGGCGTATAGTTCCATCCCTTTTTCTCGCTTGCACGGCTAACATTTTAACATGGTAAGGTCCCCGGACTGTCGGTACGATTATGGAAATGGTTCTGTACAATTAAATAAATCGAGCTCTGGCTTGCGGACGGCGAGCAATGGATAGCTCGCCGTCCGACCGTCCGTTAACTGCGCCTCAGGGAGATGTCAGTAAATCGTAGGGGCCCAGCAGGTTCGAAGCCTACTGGGGCCACGGGTAGTGTAAAAGTAAAACCCGGGGCCTGGGAAGGCAAAGAAGGAACAGGAGTGGATTTTTAATCAGTAAAAATCTGACATTACCTCGCGCTCCGCCCAAGGCGGAAATTGTCATTAGATGATTTTCTCACCGAAAAAAAATCTCTTCTTTGACAACTTTACTTTTTTGTTTATTATGTGACTCTCTCGTTTTGTAAAGTACCTATTTAGACATTCAAGGACAATTAAAATTTATTTCTTAGATTCGAAACTGTACTCGATTCGATCAATAAAAGAATAATTATAATTTCAATGGATATGTCGAGTTATTTTAAATTAGTAGTTGTATATCTAGTTATAACTAGTTTGGTAGATAATTCTAAGAATTCTGGGTTATTTACTTGTCTGATAGAATAGAATAAACTTTATTGTACTTATGAATTATAGTTAAATAATGTATTGTATGCAGATAATCATTTTTTATTTGACAGTTTATATTACGGAACCCAATGAAAAAAGAAAATGAAATTACTTTGTAATAGGTTAAGTTTTCTATGGGTCTATGCCACCCGAAATAAAGTTATTATTATTATTACCTACTTATACATAATGATTATAAATTATACATCGTAGCAATGTCAAATTAAGTTTTTTATTGATTAATTCTGGAGAGTATTAATTTAATAATTCTAGCATTAAGCTAAAATATCAAGTTATTGAACGATTCAAATACAATCACACTTTTTTTAAGAAGAACTAGGATCTATTTATTATAATTAAAAAAATAATAATACAAAAGTTACTCTGTGTGTAATGACCCAATATTAATGAAATTTTGTAGAATTGTAGCCTCGGACATTTCAGGTCCCACTACAATTTTTTATTCTAATAAAACCAATAACACACAAATGAAGCCGCGACAACTACTAGTTTGGTAATATTTTTAGCCTATTGCTAGGTGTAGTAAATCATGTCAAATATATTCAATGATATTTTATCAAGGTAAAAAAACTAATCATTTTAAATTACTTGTAACATTCATTTCAAGAATTAATTCTAGCTATTCTTTATTTTATTAGCTCCAATATTTTTTTTTTAATTGCAATCATGTAGGTATCTACAAAAATGCATAAATTTACAAGTAAGCAGGCAGCCTATAACAAAAACTATATTTGTTTTGAAAATAAATGTATAAAGTTATTTATGTTTTTAAATATTTTATTTTGTTTTTCCTGATTTTAATATAGATTTTCCAAAAAATCGTCATAACATACATACGACAAAAAAAAAAAACAACCAAATCGTTTCCAAGTTACGCTCATTACATTTGGCAATTTAATTTGATTTATATAAAAATAAATAAATATATTTCTAACGTTTTTATTTTACCATCCTAAATTATTAAAAATAAATACCTACCTATACCAAATCAATGTTCTATATTTCCTGTCTAATCTGTATAAGTTTATACCTAATCTTGAAATTTAAGATGCTCCTCCCGACGGCATTGAAATAACTGACTATAAATTACTAGTACTTTCAACTTCCTTCTCGGAGAGTCATAACCAATGGCTACAGGGAGCGGACAATACATTTACTCGTAATACAGAGTAGAATGCTGACTGGCTGACTTTGACTGGCCTGTTGGTCTAGTGGTTAGTGGACCTGACTGCTATGCCAGAGGTCGTGGGTTCGATTCCCACCCAGGACAAATGTTTGTGTGATGAGCACGATCATTTGTTCTGTGTCTGGGTGTAATTTATCTATATATGTATGTATTTAGAAATATATAAGTATGTTTATCAGTTGTCTAGTACCCATAACACAAGCTCTGCTTAGCTTGAAACTAGACGGCGTTGTGTGATAGTTGTGGAATATCCGTATTAACTATGTGTTAGAATTAAAACAACTGTCTATAACATTATTTCCCATCATATAAATGAGCCTATCGATAATAAAATAAGTAAAGACTAATTTTTTATATCTATTTATTTCAATACATACGTAAATCACATTTATAAATAGTAAAAAATCATCATACTTCTGCCCTTATCCCGTTTTCTTTGGGGTCAGCGAAACACTATTTTTCTTCCATTCTGTCCTGTCACTCTTCACGCTATCACTAACTTCATTTTATTTCATATCACTCTTCACGCAATCCATTTAACTTTTCTTTGGTATCCCTCTCCCTCTCCACCCATCCACATGTATACTCATAGCTCTTTTAGTAACATGCGTTTCATCCCTCCTCTTCACATGACCATACCAAGACCAACGATTCCCCTTCAACTTCAAACATGTTTTTCATTATGCTTACTAATTTAGTGATGTGACTTTAACCGTACAGGATTTATCTTCGAGTCACATTTCTTTTCTAAAGCTAACAACAAGTTCTGTTTCCTTTTTGCTTAGAATTTTGAGAAATATCATGGTGCACATTGTGTTCCTTTTTAGGGTCCCATAACTAAAAGGTAAAACGGGATCTTATTACTAAGACTCCGCTGTCCGACCGTCATCAAGCTGTGTCTCATGAACCGCGATAGCTAGACAGTTGAAATTTTCACAGATGATGTATTTCTGATGCTGCTATAACAACAATACAACAAACGTGATTTTTCTGCAGTTTTTTGCTACGGTACGGAACCCTTCGTGCACGATTCCGGCTCGCACTTGGCCGGTTTTTTATTTTAATTTTGAACAATATAAGTAAATATGCTTTAGCATCTCTCACGTAGTTTAATTTATTACGAACATGCGCAGTAGTGACAACATAGTTGCAACTTACGTAAAAAAGGAAACAATTTATATTACAATACTTATCAATAATGAAATCACAGAAATGTAACACTGTGTACTTTTTTCACAAAAACCCGCGGTACCTGCTTGAACGATTTCCCAAAGACTAGTTTCTAACCCATTAATTTACGGAATCCAATTTTTTCGTTCACTGAATTACGGAAAATGCAGAAATATTTCTTTCTTCAATGAATGAAAACAATTGTCTATTGCGCACCGAGCCTATTTGAAATGGTCTCGAAGCTAGCAAAGCTAATCGATTCTTTATTTGAACGGTGTAAGAAAAGTAATCGCTCTTTTGGCGGGAAACGATGCGCTGCAGTTTTTTTTTTATTACAGAAGGGAAATTATTGTCTGTAGTCGAGTTGTAGGAGATCTATTTCATTTCAAAGTTTTCAAAGTAAAAATTGTAATTCTGATATTTTTTTCCAAAATAATATTATTACGAGACAGTTATAAGAAAACAAATATTTGTGACATGGTTATTTTTTTTATATTTGTGGGCATGGTATTACTATGTCCTACAACTACGATCTAGGTTACATATTTTTGGAATTTGCTAATGAACTTAGTGATATACTTTCTTTCAAGATATTTTCGTAAAACACAATAAGATTATAATTTTGAGTCATAAATTACATCAATAAGCAGCACACTAGTTCCAAATCACAATGGACGATAAACAACCACAACAGTTCATTAGACAATCACTTTCAAACAACCGTTTAAACCGGGCAATAAATTGCTCAATAAATAACACAAAGCAAACAATTTTAATGGAAAAACAAAAGAACAGCAATAACATAGCTAAATGGACTAATAAACAGAAATCAGAACTAGTCAAAAGTACATCAATAAAGGGCTGGTGGCGAGGGGAGACGCGGCTGCAATGGAACAACGCATAAATTACACTATACTTGCCCCTTGAGCTTAGCAAATAAGGAGTTTCTATGATGTAGTGGATTTTAACTTGCTTGAGAGGAAACTTTTGTTTTAATAGAGATATATATTATTATGCAACATTTTGTATGTATTTTATTAGATAGGTAGTAGTTTTTTTTTCAACAAAAAATACTTGTATTAAACCTATTGCCTAAAATATTCTTAACAAATTTTAAGTGTCATTTTTTATTTTCCATAATTAAAACAATTACGATCTGAAAATTAAGTTGTTTCATACCTAGCTTTTAGTCGTTAAGTATGTTTATAATTATATTTTCTTCCTTCTTTCTCTGCCAAAATTAACAACCTTAAATTCAATTTAAAAAATACTAGTTTCGTAATTCAAGAGAGAAAGCGTCGTTACCGCGGCATGACGTCTTACTTAAGCTTATAAAAACAACGTCATTACATCAAACAAGTGACAAAAAGCCAAAAATGTTGGTAATAAGGCCTATTAGTCAAGTTGTCGGCCAGTCGCAAGGTGTGCGAAATGTAACTGAGTCGCTACGAGCCAATTTCAAGGGTCATTTCCTCATACAGCCAACACAAGGGGAGTGACGAGACTGCGTTAAAAATAAAACCAAAGATGCCATGTATTTCAGACCTGACTCTTGTTTGCCACCGCACAGCTGTTGTTTAATGCAGTACTCATCGTGTATTACCGGGAATACAGAGGTTTTTTATAGTATTTTTACATAACGAGATTTTAATGTGTTACGTTAATCCGCTCACTTTAAAGCAAGTTTGTTCTACTAACTGTGTACAACTTCAAACTTTGAAAATGTAGGTGCAAAACGACGCAAACTGTACATTTGTAACAGCTTTTACAGCCATTTCCGTAATAAGCACATGTGACAAAGGCCCATTAAAATTTGATTACACCCAAAAATAGAGTCGCGTCATCACATCTTGCGGCGCGCGGCGCGTGGCGAATCGTGCGTCGCGTGCCCCAAAACACGCATTTGTCAAATTCGATTCGCTTTTTTACTATTTACTTTTTTCATAGTGCACCGTTTTGGCCCCATTCACCCCTTCTGGAAATTGGTCACGGGAGACTTGTGTGATTTTCTGCCAATATGTCCTCTAAGTTAGCGGTTTATTGGTTGTTTGGTTGCTTGCAATTGGCCCCGTGTGGGCAAAAATAAATGTCTTGATGTCAGAGAACGCGTTAACAGTAACGAGCATCACCTTTACAGCTGTTGTTTTAGCTTATTAATTTGTCATCAATATGAGAGATAATTTTTATAAGTAATAATAAATATGACGGCTTCTGGTCTTTATTTTCTCGGCTACTGTACTCCGTAATTAGCAATCATAAAACACTTTATAAAGTTATCAAGGTAATAATAAGTGCAGCTGTAATTTAAGTTTTTAAACAATGATAAAGACAGCATATTATTATGATGAAATTAAGTGAAATCTCTTTTGATATTGATGTTGTGAAAAACAGCAAAGAAATATTAATTATCTATGACTTTTCTTGCGAAAGTTTTAATGGCAATATTTTTTTCATCTATCAAAGCGTGATAATATTATTTTTAAATAAATATTTCGTTGTTTTATGCCATTGTTTTCTGTTTTGTGACGAATTGATTTTGTTTTAAATAGGAGCTGGCTTAGCGTTTTTTTTTGCGTGGGACCATTAGAAAAAATGTCACCCACAATGTTTTTTTTTACTACAACAAAAAAAAAAACAAACAACTAATTTCACGCTCCAATATGTTTTATGAATAAATTAATGAAATTTTATTAGTTTAATGTTCGTTAGAATATTTTATTGCTGTATTTTTATATGAAGCCGCTGTTTTTGCGTTATAAGAAATTAGGGTCGGCTGTTTTTTTATTTTGTTATTTTGTACGAAGAGTCAAGTCAAATAGTTCTCAGAGCTTCATTTTACAATTATATTCCTTGCATACATATTATAAAATAAAGTCTACACTGCGTCTGTCTGCCTGTCTGTTCAGATAAACTTAAAAACTACTGAACGGATTTTCTTGCAGTTTTTACTAATAGACAGAGTGATTCATGAGAAAGGTTTTGATCTATTATAATACATGCATAGTAAACAAAGTGCTAAACAGGGACGGGTCACTAGTTTCTAATATAGAACTATAGTGACATTGCACCTTATAAATATTTATTTACTTATCAATTTCTTGTAAAGGTGCATAAATATGTAGGTTTTTTTTTCATAAAAATGTTGGAATTTCATTTAATTGGGCATAATCATAATCGGCCTTATAATGTTCCCACTGCGGGAACTCAGATTCGTCTCATTGACATTAAAAATCAGAAAACTCTACATACGTTTTTGTATAATATACATATCTCCCTTGCTTTGAAACTAAGCCACATCAAATCACACAACAGAAGTGCAAATAAACCCTTAAACTGTTTATCCAAAAATTAATCCATTTTATCTCAAAACAAGCAGATAATCCCATTGACTGTAACATATTGCTAACCCTGAGAACGCGCGGGGGTGTGAGAGACCCCAGCACCATAACTAACCCTATTAAAAAGTGGCTGCAACCCTCCACTGTATTAATGTAGCATAAAATTAACCCGCGCGTCACGCCCGGTGCGTGCAATGTTTAAATACGACATTTCTGGTTAGGGGTCTAAAGGACCGTTAGGATTTTTGGTCAGCTTTAGGCAACCACCTAATGCCACGAATACTGTTACAAATATTTCATTGTCTAGGAACTGCAGAGAAACAATATTGCTTAATTATAAATAGAAATTACATTGCAAGATAATATTGGGGTCATCAAAATATAATAATAATTAATAAATAAGAAAAAAATATTTCCTTTCACAAAAAGTACTTATATTGTTTTACAAATAAATGCTCTAAAGAGTTATATGTTCACAAAAGTTTCAGCAGCTGGAGCCGTACTAGGAGGAACCTGTATTTCGGTTGTGTATCGGCTTACGCCAACCCCCTTGCGTTCCCAACCGCCGCCGGGATTCCGATTCCGATTTCCGGCCACCGTAGGCGCGGGCTTGCGGACGGCGAGCAATGGGTGGCTCGCCGTCCGACCGTCCGGTAACCGTCCGGACCGAGCCCAAGTCGTCAACGTGCTGTTCCACGCGCGCCTCAAGGAGATGTCAGCAACTGTAGACTGTAGACCCAGCAGGGTCGAAGCCTACTGGGGCCAAGGGTCTGATTCTGAAAGGAAGACTCGGCCCTGGTACGAAAGGCAACGAAGGAACAGGAGTGGGTTTTTAATCAGTAAAAGTCTGACACTATCTCCCGCCCCGCCCAAGAGCGGGGGATGTCATAAGATAATTTTCCCACCGAAAAAAAAACCCCTCGCGTTACACTATATAATATATTTTAAATGCTTGCATTATGCAATACCTATGAATATGGTGTAGTCTGATATAGCTCTATTCCACTGTTTATTATTCCTCTTCTCTTTGTTTGTTATGCTAGGTGAATGAGTGAATGTGAGAGGGTGTGTGTATAGTTAGGTATGCATAATTATTATTTAGAAATAATCATATCAGTCTCTTACAATGACCGAATCTACAATGGACCTTTAAATTAATCATCACAACAAAACTATAACGACGAAAGTTTCTGTACATAAATGTGTGTATATTTTTGTTCATTCAAACTCAAACAATAGAATAGATTTGGATGTTTAGTACCGCTGTGATGCTGGATTAATACATAGACTATAATTTATATAATGACTCCTAATTCCACACGGGCCAAGCAGCTGGCAGGAGCTAGTACAGTAGGTAATAAAATTGTCTAAACTCTTGAGAGCTTCATTTTGGTAAGATTAGGTACCTTGTAGCTGTGTTGTAAAAAAATAAGAAACCAGATTTTTCATTCGATTTTCAGTTTCCGTATAACTTTTAATGTACAGTTGATCCGAGCGACGTACAGTCGATGCAGTACCCAAGTCCGGTCTACAGTGGGCACCACTGGCAGCTTCAATGTGGCTGTCGGCTTACATCAAGGGTCGGCTCTCAGCCCTTACCTCTTCCTGATGATAATGGACGCTCTGACGTCGGACATTCAGGAAGAGGCTCCCTGGTGTATGCTGTTTGCCGATGACATTGTGTTGGTTGCCGAGAGTGGCCTAGAGGTCCAGAACAGATTGGAAGTGTGGTGGCACAGAATGGAGAGTGTTGGCCTGAAATTGAGTAGAACCAAAACGGAATACTTGTTCTGCGATTTCGGCGGTCTCTCCAATCCAGTGCCTTTAGCTCTCGCTGGAACGCCCATACTGATCTGTTCTGACTTTCGGTACCTCGGGTCACTCGTCCAAGGGGATGGTGAGGTAGACCGGGACGTAACACATCGGATCAACGCAGGATGGATGAAATGGTGACAGGTCACGGGAACAACTTGTGACCCACGGATGCCCCTCAAGTTGAAGGGTAAAATTTACAAGTCCGTGATAAGACCTGTCATACTGTATGGATCAGAATGTTGGGCTGTGAAAAAGACGGATGAAAAAAGATTGCACGTAGCGGAGATGAGAATGTTAAGATGGATGTGTGTTGTGACGAGAATGGATAAAGTGAGAAATGAGTATATTAGGGGAAGTTTGAAAGTGGCGCCAGTGACTGAAAAATTAAAAGGGAATCGTTTGTCTTGGTATGGTCATATGAAGAGGAGGGATGAAGCGCATGAAACTAAAAGAGTTATGAGTTTACATGTGGATGGATGGAGAGGGAGAGGGAGACCAAAGAATAGATGGATGGATTGTGTGAAGAGTGATATGAAAGAGAAGGAAGTTAATGATAGCATGACGTGTGACAGGGCAGAATGGAAGAAAAAAACATGTTGCGCCGACCCCAAATAACACGAGACAAGGGCAGGAAGATGATGATGTATAACTTTCAATTACATAGTTCCATTTTGGATACATAGTTACTTAGCCCATGTTACACGACCACACAAAACATTATCTCCTGTTTCATTAAACCAGAACTGTCATAACACAAAGATAACTCATTTCACATTACATCTTGGCATCAAATTAATTAAGATATTATCGGGTATGACAGACCTCACGTCCCCACACCAGCAATGATAATAACACAAATAAATCGTATGAAGTCGTGTCACAAATCGTGTCAGTTGATAATGTCCCTTTTGTAGCGTCCGCGGTACGACTCGAGTACCAGGCTCGAACCCTCGGCGGGCGAAGGGTTAATGAGTTAAGTAGACAGTACGGATAGTGTGATGCTGGTGATTCGTTTTCCGCAGGTTACGTTGGTTGTTTTGACTGTTTGTTGCATCTTTATAAGTAGGAAATACAATGTTACGTTTTTTTTTTGTTTTTTTCTTTCTTGTTCGAAAATCATCTTATGACATCCCCCGCCCTTGGGCGGGGCGGGAGTTAGTGTCAGACTTTTACTGACTAAAAACCCACTCCTGTTCCTTCGTTGCCTTTCGTACCAGGGCCGAGTCTTCCTTTCAGAATCAGACCCTTGGCCCAGTAAATACAATGTTACGTGGCATTTCTTTTTTTTTGTATTCTCTCCCGCTACTAGGCAAAATTATCATCCCCTCATACTCTGGAAATCTCGTAGTGGCTTAGCCCGCTTGAAAGTAAGTTTTTCCATTCTAATTTTGGACCCCCATTTATCCCCTTTAGGGAGTGAATTTTTGAAAATAATTTCTTTGTGCTCGCCTACGTCATTAAAGGAAATCTTGTTGAAATTTTCACGCTTTTAGTCACAGTAGTTTCGGCTGTGCGTTGATATGTCAGTCAGTCAGTTTCTCCTTATATACATATAGATGAAAATCTATAAAACAAAGGTTAACCCAATATTTTAAGATTAGTAAGGGTTAGACTCTGAATGTGGAACTGATAGGGATATTACCTACTTGCTTATTTAAAATGTAAAGGACAACTGAAGGACACACGGTAGTGGCTTTAATAAAAAAAAGTCCGACATGCCTCGTGACTGAATGACTTCTCTCGCTCTAGGGTGGAGCGAAAGAAGTCATGGGATGATTTCTCACCTCAAAAAAAGAAAAAGACGGGCCAATGCGGTATAATTATATTTAATTGAAAACAGTGATTAACACTTGGGTTGTTCAAAAATCTATCCCCAACAGGATAAAAGGAGTACAAGTTAGTTGGCTTAGGTTTTTTTATTCGCCATAACCTATGTAGGATATTGAAGGAGGACGATGTCGCCGAGGTCGACCGCGGTGAAGGTAGTGTGACGATCTGACGCCCTACCACGAACTCTTGATCACGTGAACCATTTGACAACCTAAACTGAACTGTTAAAGGGATGGAGCTATACAACATTAGTTTTAGTATATGCGAAACCCGAAACACGTATCTAGTAATTTACGTAAAGAATTTATGTACAAAAATTCATAACTGTATCATGAAAAATCACAAAGTTATAATCTTGTTATGTTGCCTGGTTATCCACACAAATACATTGTCACCGGACCATCCAGGCGACTGAGGGGTTATTTTGCTCCCGCACCCAGCTGTGTGCTAGTTCCTAATGCCCGCTATGACCTGCCGTGGCCTGTGTTGTATTTACCTTTTTTTAAAAAAAAATGACCTATGTTGTACTTAACTTTAAAAAAAATAAAATAGAAAAAATATAACATGGTGTTAAATTGATCTGAACAAACTATACTCAGGTTCTGTATAAACTTACAATAATGTTGTATGCGAGACGCACAAGACCGTTCGTTGTGGCAACACTTGGGGCCTATGTCCAACAGTGGACGTCCTTCGGCTGAAATGATGATGATGGTGATGATGTGGAGAAATCTCAGGTGGGATCGCAGTCAAGCACTAGATAATATCATTAAAAAAAAAAAAAAAACTAAATTCACACGAATAAAGTCGCAGGACAAGTGCTAGGTCCACAAAACATCTTTAAATGATTTTAGATCTATATATTTCTACATTCCAAAGGCTTAGCTCAGGAATGTCGATTCTAAAGACATCTAAATCACAAATATTTTTTGGTAAATACCAAAGAACAGCCAGGCGCATTACTTTGTGTAATTTATTTCATCACCACTGCTTTGCAAAACGGTGAAGAAAAACATCGTGAGGAAACCGGCATGTCCTAGAACCAAAAATTCGAAGACATGTGACATCCACCAACCAGCACTGGGCCCGCGTGGTGGATTACGACCCATTCTCTCTCCTAGAGAGAGGAGGCCTGAGTCCCAACAGTGGGAACATTAAAAGACTGATTATGCCTTATTACCAAAGAATATAATTATTTTATTTGATTGCATTGCAAACATGTTGGTGTGTATTTGATTACTGAGTTTACCAAATGATTTTCAATGAATAATAAGAAGGTAGCGTGAATTGCTTACAAATGTGCAATACGCTTTCCGCCTTCACATATTAATTTGCTACATAACTTGTGTAGAAACTAGCATGTATTTATCACAATACGAGGGTAGCTAACTACATAATTAGTGACAACACGTCATAATACTGAAGTGACAACTTGTCATAACTGTGCATAACAATTAGTGTCTTTATGTGTCACTAGCGACTGTTTGTAGTGACAGAGTGTCATAATACAACAAGAGCTGTAGCCTTAATGTGCATTTTATAACCTATTCTAAGGTATTTCTGGTGAATATTTTTCTGGTTGGTGGAGGCACAAGGGGCGGACGGGCAAAACTATCAACAATAGTTGTTAGAAATAACCTTGAAGTTTGAACAAGTTTTCATTCATATATTTTAACAACACTGATAATTTGATTTGGTTCTAAACTGTGATGGAATCTCTACGGTATACACGTCCCCGAAAAGTTGTCCAAGGGATACGGAGCCTCCTTCTCCAGCACCATATCTCAAAGGCATCAATGCGTTTGCGGTCTGCAGCTTTCAGTGACCAAGTCTCAGCGCCATACGAAAAGATCGAGAAGACTAGTGTCCGTACCAGTTTTTGGTCTTAACGGATATGTTACGATCCCTCCAGACTTTATCAAGCTGAGACATGGTGCTCTTAGCCATGCGAATTCTCTTATTTTTCATAAAATTTGACAGGAGCAAACATTTATTTTAACGCGATCGAGTAGCACTTTGAGAAAATAACCATGACTTGTCTCCATCCAATAAATATTATCACACGCTCGAATTTAGTTCGACGGACCAAATCCGCCGACCAAATTCATTTCCGCAAAATACGACCTCGACCGGATCGAATAGTTGCTTTGTATACGACGTCATCTCCATGCCATCCGCTAGCGGACCTACACAGACTCGAATAATAATAATTATTATAGTCATCAGACTGATTTGGTTCAGAAGCGAACCAAATTCGTGGTCCGACCGTACCAAGTTCGAGCGTGTGTTTATACTATAATAATAACTTTAATTTCAGCTTCAATCAGTACTGAACTGGGTACTCGATATATACTTACTTTTATTTTTCCAAGCTGAATCGAAACAACACTCGGGACTATAATTGTGATCAAAATAAAAAGTAAGTAGGTACAACAATGACCTTGTCTGGTACGTGTACCTACTTAACCGCAGATAAAATTCCACTGTTTAAATGAATTCAGACATAATTTAGCTTTATTATAGTCTTGACAACGTTTAAATCATTGTTTTTTTCATCATTACTAGGTACATTTATTTATTTTTAGTAAATGATCTAAAATGCCACATTGTAAAGGCAATTGTTTATGAATTAGCCAAGTTTGACAAGAACCCATATTTATGCTTGAACTTTTACAATACAAGGCTCCCTGTTTGTTAGAAAGAGTTACCATGGCCATGGAACGTAAAGGGAAACTGAAAGAACACAGGTGGATTTTAGTCTGATATTCCCACTCGCTCCACCCAGAGTGAGAGAAGCCCAAGCCAATATATCAGTAAAATTCAAAACCAAACAAACTATGCAACCTCTTTACAATTTTTTTTTTGTTTTCAAAAAACGAATTCCATTATCGTTTGACAGTTGGCACTCCTAACTTTGGTGTGACGTCAGCCAGAGGGCCGCGGGCGCCTGATCTATCGCACCCCAGGGGAAGCAGCATTGTTTTATAATAACAACCACCATAGATTACCAAATAAAATACACATGTTCACTTTGAAAACATCCATTATGTGTGGTTATGGTCAATTGGCACTGATATTAATAGTCCCAGCTTTGTACTATGACTGGTAATTATTTAGGAATCTAAACAAGTGTTGAAAGTGGTTGTTATTGTCATTTGTTAAAAGAAGAACTCCATGTATTCATTCCCTTCACATCGATAAAAAAAAATAAGTCTCCCAAAGATGGGTTACCCGAGGTTGACTGGTAGAGAATGCCTAAGGCATTAAGTCCGCCTTTTTACTTTTGTGTTGCATGATGATTCGATAAAATAAATAATAATGGTGATAGCATATCAAAAAACTGCATAATTGTGATGGAAAAATAGACTGCAGTACATCTGTTATATCCTAGCTTATATGTATCTATAGGTTGTTTTGCCTATAGTTTTTTTTGTCAATCCTGATATATATAAATCACATGCGAACATTGTTTTTCTTTTTCATACAATTACTAAAACTAAATTATTTATTTTTTAGCGTAGTAGCACCGGTTATTTTCTAGTAGGTAATAAATAAGGAAACAATATAATCAAGTATTATATAGAGAGTTTATCTATCCCCTAAGAAACCGCAACGTTTTCCGAACTAATGCTTCTGAGAAAAGTTCTAAAGTTTTAGATAACAACTAAGTAGAAGTAACAGCAAAAGATTAGAGTAAACTTTTCCTCATAGAGTAATTATTATGTTTGTCCAATGCAGCCAACAACAGATGATTAAATAAGCCGAGCACAGATACAACAAACTGAGTTGGCAGAGTTATTGCTCCCGCGGGAATCGCCACAGATAATGTAAGACCGAAGTTAGAAACTTTGTACGCAAAAAATAGTGATGTTAGTTATGATACGGAATAATATTTTGGTTTATTCGAGAGAATAAGGAAACTGAAGTAGGAAATACGAGTGGTTTATCTGTTTTCAAAGTTATTTTTTTTTACAATGGATAATGTCTTACAGATTCATATATTTTTGTAGATATTACCTGTAATTTAATTGTTTGTCAAAATAAGAAAATTCTTTTATAAGAGGGTTCTCAGGAAAATTCTCACCACCAGTTGGTGCCATCTAGCAAAGAGTTCTTTTACTTTTGTAGAGTCATGACGTCAATTTAACTAATGTCATGAACATAAGAGTTTTGACAGGTGCTTGGACGTGACAACTCAGTGCTGCCACCTGGTGAAAACCCTCATAAACATAAACTTAGGGATTTCCAATTAAATCGTTTTTGAAAACACTAAGTAGATAGGTAACTAACCTACTTTCGAGAAAACGGCACTTCTCGGAATAAAGCATTCACTCTGGGTGTCGAGAGCTGTGGCATCCGCGATAACTCTTTCGAACAATGAAGAATAAAACATGTATGGGATTTTAATGACATTATATTGAACCTTTTAAGAAGAAAACTTTCAGAAAACATAAAGAAAATCGATTATCCATTTTCTATTAAAATTTAATTAATTAAATTCCACTGCAATCTATTGTGGCAGCTTCAATATAAAATAAGTGTTAAAAAGAAATGTCTACATAAATATTCCCCCAACAAAATTTTCCCCCTTTTAAAATGTAATTTATAAACGTAAACAATATGCTGATTGAGTGATGAATGATGATGAATTTAGCAAAAAAGGAGTTTTTATAATAAAAAATGTTTGAATTTATTTTCTACATAATAATTATGTTGGCACTCAGGGTAGCTTACACCTGTTAAGTTAGCCATACCTTGCAGCCAGGCGAGTTGACTTCCAGTTAGAATAATTACGTTTTTACTCACACCCGTATTGTGATAATACTAGCTAGATCTTGATAGTGTAGAATCAAGATTTATCGATAAATCCTTGCACCCTAATAAATTGGGGCGCATCACTAGCATCGATATGTCTGCAGGAGACCCGGGAAGTCACTAGGGAGTAATCCCCTAATAATTATTGCGGTGTATTGTAAGCTGTGCGTACAATAAATTGTCTGCTGCCGGCTTTTGGTGATGACGTAATTATAAGATCTCTCCAAACACATTTGTCGCGTAAGATAATACTGTATGGTTATGTACCCTGACTTGATTTGAGAAAGGCAACATGAGATAAATAAATAGGCAATATGCAAGCAATTGTTTTGATTTGATAAATTTAATTATATTTTTTAGCTTTGGTAAACAAAATATGAAAAAAAAATGTTCATCAACAACGACCATCGCGTCTTGCGGAGAGAGTCAGATATATTTGTTTAAAATTATTATATTTCGTTTACTTTCCTACCAATATTGATACAATTTTCACCATTAGTATGCTATTTTTGTAGTTAACAAATATTTTATTCAAGCATATTCTGTATAAATCGTTTTGAAGAGTAAGTACTACAAAACTGACATCTGTAACTGTTTGGTACTGAAAAAAAATCATAGAATTTAATATACACTCAAATTAATGTCACGGTAAATTTACAAAACTAAACAATTTTAATATAACACAAATTTAGAAAAAAATAGGATGTTTATGTATGTTATTTAAGCTACAACTATTGTCAGCTTGATACATAAATTTTACCTAAATTACCGTAAATCACTTGTAGCATTTGAATCCGTGAAGTATTTATTTGATTACCTATAGCGGGCGACAATGTCCCATCAATTTGCACGTCGACCGCAAACTATGAACGTTCGCCAATTGGTTTTCGTAAATCGGTAATAGTTACGGCGGTAAATGTGTGACAAAATGCTTTATTATCGCCAGGAACATGAGTTACTGTACATCGTGAATTACCACTTATTTACCGTGAACGATTTTGAATGGATCCAAGAATATTTTAAAAATAATAATCTTGTGTTACTTCGAGTTCAAATCTACACAGATGAACACGTAAGATTATGGAGTGGCAACCACGCACCGGGAGATGCAGTGTTGGTGATAGAACCGGTCGTTTTGACAACACTTGATCCAGCAGTGGAAGTCTTTCGGCTGAAATGACCATGATGAAGTCTACAAGAAATCAAGTCGTAGCTGGCTGTTATGGGGATCACTAGCCCAAATAAAGAAACTCTAAAAGCCCACTGATGACAATAATCCCTGCCAAGGCCGCAAAGATGTAAAGAAAAAATAATCGGGCAAGTGTGTGACTGTGGTGGGACTGACGCACAGAGGGTTCCGTACAAACTTATCTATGTAAACAGTTCAATACCCGAATTGAGTTACTAAGATTTATTCGAATCGAAAGTTTTTTTTTTTGTGACGTAACTACAAATTTACAGTTTTCAGATTTATCCTATACTTGTGTTATGAGACCTTAATGCTTCATGCCAAATTTTAGGATTCTAGATCAACGGGAAGAACTTTGATTCCCTTGAGAGTGTCGAAATACACGTTTTTGGCGACATAAATGGCCGTATCTTTTTTTCCGTTAACTCAGATTTTTTATTTTTTCACAGCTTCAAAGGACCGCGAGTATATGGTTTTAATTTAATCTCGATACCTTTACGCGTTCCCGAGATAAATGGGTCTTGACAGACAGACAGACAGACAGACGAACGAACAAAATGATCCTATAAGGGTTCTGTTTTTCCTTTTGAGGTACGGAACCCTAAAAAAGATTACGTCAAACCTATAATTCAACAAGAAAATACTTACCAGACACATCTTTATC
This sequence comes from Mythimna pallens, assembly GCA_961205895.1. Taxonomy (NCBI): domain Eukaryota; kingdom Metazoa; phylum Arthropoda; class Insecta; order Lepidoptera; family Noctuidae; genus Mythimna; species Mythimna pallens. Next base: position 6,957,258 of record OY540831.1, on the reverse strand, counting down.
GCCAAACAAAATGTGCCTCCATCCATCCAAGTCCGCGGCAATCAATATTGTTTCGGTAAAATATTAAAATTTTATTACACCTTATTTTCACGGGCATAAAATAGCGGTTGGAACACTGTGTATAAAGTATAGTAGTATCAATTTATCATGTTTCAATCTCGAAAGCCGAGGTGGCCCCGGGCGATATGATCCGGCAGGTAGATGCGCCCAGAAATATTACAAGTCGAGGATGCCGTGAAAAATAGTTTCTATTCACAGATTTATGTAAAAATATTTTTATGTAATGCTGATGTAATCGAAAATCGGTTTTTGTTGTGATGTTACTTTGTTGAACTTGAAGTGATAGGAAATTAAAGTGGCAGTGGCTTGCTTGGTTGAGCTAAGTGCTACAATACAGTAAATTTTAATACAAGTGCAGAAAGTTTGCAACCGAGGCGGAATTGACACGAGCCGTAGCCGAGTGTGTTATGGACCTGAGGGCTGCAGTGACAAATTTGCACGTGTATTAAACGACGTTTACAAATGGTGGTCGACGCGTAACTCGTGGGGTTCGACGCGCTCACGATAAATGTAATAAAATGTCAGGGGCGAGCACGCACATTTTTTCGCACTAGTGCGAAAACAGTCGATTACGTGCCTAAGAGCGGTGGGATAAGAGCGGGTTTTCGAGTACCTAAGTGTATTGCAAATAATTTTATAATAATGCTTGCTCTATCGGTTACAGACATGTAATTACCATTGTTGCGAATAGCTTTTCTTTAGCATATAATCGATAAAAGCTTATTTTACTAATGACATTATTATAAAACCATCAACCAACCACTTTACCATAACTAAAAGCCAGATGTCTTTAAACTGGAATTTCGATTTCCACTTAGAACCATAATGCCAAAAGGAAGTAAGTAACAATAGAACATCATTTGACTTGCCGTTCTTATTCATAAAGTGCCTTAATGTTCTTTAATGATATGTATATTGCTAATAATTTGAAAAGTCGTATTTAATAATGCTCCATTACGCCAGTAGTTAGTAATTATAAGTGGTAGGAAAACGCGGAGACGAGACCATTCTGCTAAGGGCAAGGCTAGCACATTAATTGTGTTGTAGGCAAAACGGTAAATTGATGATTCGATGAATGTCATGGGAATTAAAACAGTCTTAAGCCCTGCTAAAATGGTTATCGAGGAGAACCTGTTTGTAAATCAATATCTTTATTTAATTTACCTTTTTTCTAAATAATAAAAAAAAGAAATAAAGAAAAGAAAAATATTTTATTTGGCATGCATGGATACACCATACATACTGTAAAAAAAAATTAAGACAACAAAGAAAAAACACTGACGCAATATGTGTCTCACGGCTGCACCAGATAGGTCCAGTTCAGCAAAAATGCCAAACAACTACATGGTAGTCAGTGGTAGTTGCTTGACGTTGGTTTTCAACTGAACCTTATTGAGAGTGAACGGCAGTCGTTTACTTATTAGTATTATGTGTAATATAGAGTATTAAAAGTAAAAAAAAATGTATTTATCTTTTTTATATTATTTCATATTACACACTAAGATAATAAAGGCGAAAGTTAGTGACTGTGTGTGTTACTTCTTCATGGTAGAACGATTGCACGGAATTGGATAAAATGTAGTAAAGTACACGGGTAGAACATGTCCTGAAATAACACATAGGAACACATAGAAACCACACACACACACCCACACACACACATAGGAACACATTACACATAGGATTATCCCGGGAGTATGTTCTTTTAGGACAGTTTTCTACTTTAAGGCAGACGAAGCCGTTAGTAGCAGCTAGTGTTTAATGAAAATTTATGAGGTAGAAATAAGAATATTAAAATTGTGACGCATTTACCAATATTTTCTATTTTATATCTTAATGGCTGGTTTAATGATCATGTTATTGCATGTATTTTGAATTTATCAAAGCCTATTAATTGGTAATAAAAGTTTGTATTACAAAAATATAATCACGATGAACTTATTGACATAGCCATAATTTTAAGTTATCGTAAGATTGCAATACATAATTAGATAATTTACTTAAAGTAGTCAGTTACTCACAAAAGCAAGGAAGAAGCGTGCGTGTACCACAGTTTTTTTTTTAACTTTAAAAACCAAACATAATGAAATTAAACAAAAAGTTTTTCTTTATGTTCTTAATTTTTCTATTCTTTTTTTGGTTCTTCAATTTTTCTTCTCCATTATCATAAAATTAAGAAACGATTCCTAAAATATTTCTTCAGCTATACTTTTCTGAAACGATCATTATATGATAGGCCAGATATTTACAGTAAAGTATTTTACTGTAGATACTATATTTACTTGACAGTATCCTTCAGAACAATTGAGTTACTTTACTATTGAAGACACTGCGTTTTCAACACCATCACAACAATTCAACTTAATAGGTAGGTTTTATCCTTTGTTATAAACTCGCTATGCTTTAACCTTAAAACTAGCTTCTGCCAGCGGCTTCGCCTTCGTGATATTAGGTTTCTCCAAAACAAACGGGACCCAATTCCCGTTTCATTGCCTTAAAGGGGTGAATTTAAAGAAATCCTCTCTAAGTACTCAATTTTTGCACAAAAAAGAAACCTTGTGCAAAAATTTACCCTCCTAGTCCCAGTAGTTTCGGCTGTGCGTTGATATAGTATGTCAGTCGGTCAGTTTGTTCTTTCATATATATCTAAGATTACGCTAAGTAGGTATTTCAAATAGCTAACATAGTAAAAAAAAATTTTTTTCGTTACACTTCTAGTAAAATATTTTTAATTAATCATAATTTTAATAATAAATCTTTGTCAATTAGTTACTCAAGAAGACTATCCACAAGATCACTGCCAAACTGTGCTGCAGTTTGGCAGAAGATAATAAATTATAAAAAAAAGATAGGCACAAAAATTTTCACTTTGCTATTTATATATCCTAGACGTTTTGAAAAAAGTCTTACGACGCGCTTGCCCTGCGACATGCATAAATTCAATTAGTCGTTCCGAGCCGGTCGGTTCGAGGAACCAGTGTTCAGCCAGCTTCGCTAATGAAGCCACTTTTCGTAACCAATGTCTTCATCCAATAATACAGGGATGTACTGAGCATTTAAAAGTTGGGTATAAATAAAAATTAGGAATTGATTTTTTTTTTATCTTTTTCATTACATAAAATATCTTAGGTGATAATTAGGTGTATTGGATTTTTATTTTAGCATTTTAAGTTTCAATTCTTTCTCTATCTCTTTCGATTGAAAGGATACGGATGTTTAGATTTCGATATATTTATTTCAAGATTTTTTTTACCATGAAATCATTATCATCACTCCTCACTTATCATTCGCTCCTACCTTCAATTGAGTAACCATTTAAGGTTTTTTTTCACTCTTACTGATAAATAGTTAAATACAGAATCATTTCTCAGCAAAATTTCTAAATATTTTTTTTATCAAACTTTGCATACTTGATAATGTCTTCTTGTATCCTACTTATTTCAAATATTCCTGGAGTTGTTTGATAATCTGCCACTCAAAAAATATGGTTTATTTCGCATTTATTTATACAAGTAGGTGCATCCTTCCACCTTGTTACCTCGTCGCGGCAGTTATCCTCAAGTCCACCTCTGCAGCCTGTCCACAAGACGTGTAACCGCCTATTTCGTTCAAAATTATAACTTTATTATTGCCGGTGATTTCGGAAATTAATTTCTCGGGATCGAAGGCAAATTACAGTGAGAGGAGAGGGTGCCCCACTGGCGATGTAGCGATGAAGACATCTCAACATGATCCCGCATGGTTAACGAAATATCAGTTAAATAGCCATAGGTTTTTATTTTTTTTTAAAACGACATTATTTTAGAGACCTTTCAAAGTGGCTAGGTACTAAATTTTATTTGCACTGTAGACCAGTTTGTAAGAGCAAATTACCGCGTAAGGTGGTAAATTCCGCGAGTCAATTTACCTCACTAACAATTAGTAACAACAACACATTACCGACCAGAACCCGTCATTACATGCGATGCTCTTATATTTGTTTTAAAACGAAACCACCAAGACATGCCATTTATATCTGTATCATTACACATTAAATCAGAGTAACCTCCAATTTACGATCACAATGCAATAACTTCGGCCATATTCGGCGCTACTTCGGCCCCGAACCAGCTATTTGAACGCGATTAACCAATTACCAAGTTCCAATGTCCGCAATTTTGAATTACACTTTCACGAAAAACGAGAAAATGGCCGCGAGTCCGCGACTATTTTAATTTGTTTCTCGAAAATGATTCGTTGGCTAGTGTGAAGTGTAGGAAGAAATTATCGGCTTGTGTGATAACTGTGTGCACTGATTATGTTGTTGCAACGGAACCTTATTACCGGCGAAATTTACAAGCATAACACCCGAGCCCGCCCCTCGATCGACGATTGATTCTTGGAATAAAAAAATTATAAAGCAATGCATCCAATATTTTGATTGCACGCGCAATCTTTATTACGCGCCTGCCTCTGCATCCAACGACTTACTGGTTATTTTATGATTTTATTCGTTTTACTTAACGACTTTTATTAATTCTTAACGATAACTTTGTCTATGGTTGCGGCTATAAAATTTAATTTACGCTTCTAGATAGAATGAACATTCACAGAATGTTAACATTGGATTGATTTGTTTTACATTAGATGGTTATATAGTCTTCGAAAATGTAATCATACAGCAGGTGTTTCTGTTCAGGTAATTATTATATTATATGAATTTATGCCTTACAAAATAATCTATAAGATAAATCCTAACTCATTTCACTTTTTCCTAATACAAGCAAAATGTCTACCCACGAAAAGCCTGAATCAACAATATCCAATAAAATACTGTCCCCAAATATTACTACAATCAACGCAAAAGCTCGATGGAAGCAATCAGGCGACCCATAGATAAAGATAAAAATCTCTGCAAATATAACTCATAAATTATCTGTAATACAAGGAGGTCTGCTTCCATAGAGTATCAATTCCCCTTTACTGTTTCCGTAATAGAAATATAAAAGGCATCACAAATAAAATCGCATTTATTGAATAGAAACATTTAATTTGGTCTCCGATGTCGTGCGGCGATAGTCTCTCTATGAATAAAATAAAAATATTGTCTTTGAGAAGAGCTCTAGTTTTGTTTATGGTCGTCGTAATTTTGCTTTTGGCTTAAATCGTGGTCTTTTGAGGTTATTAAAATTACTCGTATATTTCAGAGATTTTCTATTAGTATTTTGTTTCAATTTAGAAATCGAATTCATTTTGGACTTAGCGTGTTTTTGCCCAATGCTAAGGCAGCATTCCACTAAAATTCTGTGCATGAAACGCTAACAATGAAAACTCAAATAAATCATTCGTTCGCCGTCGTAATGAAACAACAGAATGTAGCAGAATTATTAACTGAACGAATTTATAAACCGCGTTATACAGCCCTCAAATAGATACTTAGTAAGTCCCCCCGAGCCCCTCCCTTGTGACATTAAAACATTGAGCAGACTAAATTAAAGCGCGCCAAAACTGTTGTCTGCGGGCCCAAGGCGATCGTTTGTTTTAATACAATAACCGACACCGTCTCCCTCACTCCTCTCATTACGAACATGCTTTTGTCTCGCTCCAGCACGCGTAATTTAGCCTTTTCTCTTAAGGCGACAACGTAACGTATCGGCAGTCTGACAAGTAAAAACAACTAAATTAGTCTAACGGCAAGTGATTTCTGGATTAATTGAAAACATTCTGTTCTTGTCGAGGTGTGTTGCAAATAAAATGATAAAGACTGCAATTACAACACTTCCGAAATACATTTGATAGAATTGATTGCCATAACTTCTTTCGTTTTTATTGTTGGATGTTTTTAATTTTGTTCATATCAATTAATCAAGTAACATAAAAACCTCTTTTACCATTTTATCACTACAAACTACGATACATTCAACGCACAACAGAAGCGCGTTCCTCTTAATCACTTCTAATTTATTTAGCCCCTCGGAGGACCAAGCGAGTAATTTATAGCTGTCCCTTTCCAACCCGAGGCGGCGGGCGTGTAGCCGTCCTGCTCTCCCGGGACCATTTTTAATTAAAATCACCGGGAGAAAATTAGAAATTATATTCTATTTTCAAAAACTTGCTCTGACGCTTTGTAGGAGATTATCTCTTTTTTATGAGCCCCCGGTCGCGGCTTTTGTTTAACTGCGGAGGAATTGGCTCAATGGACTTTGTTCCAACTACGAAGGCTTTTACGATTATGTCTTGTTCATTTCAATCCTGCTTCTCTGATGATTGGAAATGTTTCAAGTTTGCTCGTTATGCTTTAACGATGATGGGACTGAGCCCTTTCCTCTGTCATATGAGTTTCAGATGATAGCACTTCTGTTTAATTGCTTGGCAGTAACCGTTGAGACAGACGTTCAAATTCAATTGGATTCTTATAAGCGTTTCCTTCTTCGGCCGTATTTATGGTTGCTGTTAAGATGGGACAGGTTCATGTCTGATGAAAAGTAATTGATACGTTTATGTCTTTATCTGCGGAGTCAATAGGACTTGCGTCTTGTAATAATCTTATGAATAAAGACAGCTTTTGTTTTCCGAGAATTTCATGTGTCTCATATATCTAAGAACTTACATAAAGTCAGGACAGGCATTGTGCTAGTTAGATTGATGACTAGATCTGACGGCGAGATCTTTATCGATCTTAATCACTTTATTTTCTACGAAGAGTACCTCTGAGGAGACTTTGAATTTTCGGTTTACGACTTTTGCGGTCGTATGGAAACAAACCATCAATTATAGTTATTATAAAAAGGCAAATTTTGAGCTTAGCACTACAGGGTGCCGCATTTTTGCTGCGGTGCTGTTCGAAAGAGCTACTGCAACCCTAGAACGTCAAAGGCAGCTGAAGAAACATCCTCATCATCATCATCATCGAGAGGTTGCTTCCTTGGGACAATTTTGTGTAGCTTCTGGCAGCATCCAGTTTGGAAAAGTTGCTTTGGGTTTGAGAATAACCATTTCCCTTCTTGTTCAGGTGGTGTTTGCGACGATGACGGTGACAGTGGCAAACGGAGACGGTCGCGGACGAACTTCAACTCATGGCAGCTAGAAGAACTGGAACGGGCGTTCCTGGCTTCTCACTACCCTGATGTGTTCATGAGAGAGGCTCTCGCTATGAGGCTGGACCTTAAGGAGAGCAGGGTTGCTGTAAGTACCTTATTTTTTTTATAAATCTGAATTATTGTCCTGGGAAACCATGATAGAAGTGGTAGGAAAAACTGGGCAGGTTCCTTCTAAACGGGCTAAAAAAGGAGTAGGGGAAGATGGAAGAAGTGAAGTGTCTTGGCCTAGAAGGACAGTGCATGCTGGTAAAAATAAGTAGTATTTAGAATTTGGATTCCTGGGTTGTAAGATCCATGTAGCATTAAGCATAGTCAGCATTTTTAATTTTCCTGCTGCTGGGACTCAGGCATTCTCTCTAAGAGAGGGAATAGGTCGTAATCACCACGCCGGCCTAGTACGGGTTGGTGGAAGCCACATACGTTTTGGAGACAGTGGTGATGAAATAAATTAAGTACACAAAGTATGGCGCCTCGCTGCGTTTGAACCCACGACCTACAAACTCGTAAGTTAGGGCAATTACCTCTACTCCATGGAACATGCTGGTATTGAGCTGCATAATAGTATACATTGGAAGTCAACGCCAACAATATTGGGAAAAGCAAATTGATTTATCTATGAACTGATAGTAAAACTTCAAGAATATTGTGGTCTGTGGAGTTTTACACTCTATCCAGAGTTTTAAGTGTCTTAGGCGATAAATATTCTATTAGCCAGGACTGCAGATTTTTTTTGCAAGAGATATCGAGATCCTAGAACACAAAGGGCAACTAAAGGATATAGGGGTTTAGGCAGTAAAAGTCTGACACCCTCTCGCTCTACCTTAGAATGGAAGAAGTAATTTGATGATTTGGGCAAATAAAAACAGAGGTAGGTTTTATTCAGTAAAAGTCTTATACGCTCTCTCGCCCCACTCTAGAGCAGGAAAAGTTATTTGATGATATGAGTTACTGTCATCCCAAAAACATATCATATGAAGACGAAAATGCTCCCTGAACAGAAAGACACGGGAATTTTTTATAGAGATACCATAACCGTAGAGCGCAAAGGACCAGTGAAAGTCACAGGTGGGTTTTAATCAGCAAAAGTCTAACACGCCCTCTTGCTCCACCCCAGAGCGACAGAAGTCATTGGATGACTTCCCACAACTTTTTTTTCCCTAAACAGAATTAAGGAGTGTTGTTTTAATTATTGTTATACGGTTTTAATTAAATTAGCAATTTAGCTTTACTTTTTTTTTGACTGACCGACATTTTGACAATTCAAAAGTGCCTGTAATTAGTCTATTTGAAATAAACGTCTGATTTCTGATTATCATTGTTTTTTTTTTGGTTTTACTGCAATAATAGATAATTAAGTATTTTTGGTATACATAAAGGAGTTTTTAAATACTCCAGGCAGGAAACATAATCAGTACTACACAAAATTGTACGACACATTTGACGATGAGCGATTAGGAACGGTGTTAAAACAGCCCTGGATCCTTTGTAGTTGTCGCTTACAGGCTATTTGTAAGACTATATTTAGTTCGCGACGAAAGGCAACGGTTTCACACCTAACGTCTCAATCCAACGCGGGTGGCTTTACGATGGGACATTTGTTACCATGGCGACACAGACTAATTTTATTACGCACTGAATCTGGTTTAGTGAGGAGTGTAGCTACTGTTTGTCAGATCTGTGATGGCCGGATGCTGAGGGATTGAGATGTTTTCCTGCTAATGAACGTGACTTGGTTAAAATTTTTATTCCTTCTGAGTGTTAGGTACAGCAATCGATAAAAGTTAGAGACAATTGACGTATTTTTTTGATGGTGAGAAAATCATCAAATAACTTCTCCCGTTCCGGGTGGAGCGAGAGGGAGTGTCAGAATTTACTAACTAAAGCCAACTCGTGTTCCTTCAGTTGCCGTTTGCGGCGTCAATCGACGTCGAACGACAGTTTTTACTACAACAAATCAAAGACAAAGCTACCATACCAATATGAGAACGCTTGAAAAAGTGACCATGGACCCTAGGACGTAAAGGGCAACTGAAGGACATATGTGGGTTTTAGTCAGTAAATGTCTGATATGCCCTGTCTTTCTACACTAGAAAGGAAGAAGACATTGGTGGGAAGTTCACCTCCTGTCCATGGCCTGTCAAGCAAAATAGTATTTTTTTTGCAATTAATTGTGCGCCTATTCGGGTAGAATGAACATGGTTTTTTTTTAAGTTTTCAATAAATAATCACGCTATCAATCGACGTTAGTCGGTATTGCTGGTATGGTGCTCTTATGAAAAAAATTCTATTAAAACTTCACTTAGGTATTCTAGCAGCATATACTTTCAATCCAAAACAAAGACTGTCACATTTTTGTTCCACACCCAATACTTGTCACGTTACAAAAACACTCCAAACACGGGTAAAGTTAACGCAGAAATAATCGTATCATCAAAATAAAGCAAAATATTACGAAGAAACCGATCTCATTTTGAGGAAAATACATGAAAACACGACGTACGGTGCTTGGTAGATGGTACATAAGGGTAAATTCTGAAGGTTTCCGTTCAATATGAATGAGGGACGATTTCCCTCATTTTCCCCAAACCTTCCGAGGCTAAGCGGCCGCAGGGGACGCCGCGGTCGGCCGCTTTTTATATAACCTTTAGGATCCGAAATAATGTTCGACTTGAGATAATACAGTTTTGAATGGACGCCGTTTTGTGGCCAACCCTTGGCCGTTCACGAATTGATGGCATTTTGTTTGGGCTTTTACCTCTGAACGGTAAAGTTATGTGTATACCCTTTCTTATTACTTTTTAGTAATCCGTCTACTGCTTTAGTTTTGTCTTTCAGAAATGTTTCTACAATATTATGTTCCTGGTTTATCTATTTTATTTTGTTACTTGATAAAGGTGACCCCGAGATTATTACGCTGTAACACATTTTTAATATGTCAAACCCAAATATTCTCAAAAAATAATAATACAGCAGATAAAGCTCAAATCAAGTTTTATTATATAACAAAGTACGCCGGCACAATATTTTCTCCAAACAATGTATAAGTAAATCCATTTCTATAATCAGTACTAACGTGGATTGTATCCGACGCTTATCGCGGCGGATCGCGCTCGGAGAGACAGACTATCCCGCACCACTCCTAATAGTTGGTATAAATCAAAAGATTGCAATCTTGGCGGCACCCCTGGGACGCGAGCGAGACGGCACGATTGAATAGCATAGATTTAAATGGGCGGGTCAGATAAGGATGGCTGCAGATCGCGCGGCTCCGACCTCGGCCGCGTCGCCGCTCCTAGGGACGTCACAATTCGATTACAGCTCAATAAAGTTAAAGTGACTTGTTTGCGTCTGTAAAGTGGATTTTTTCCTCTTCTTTGATTTCTCTATTTTCTTTCGTTCGTTCAATGTCCCGGGTTGCGTTTCTGATCGTAGTATCGCAATATTGACTTCGATTTATAGGTTTCGATGGTGCCTTTTATATATAAAATTAATTGAGTGTTATCATCAATGTGTTTTCTTATAAAAGTAATTGAATAAACATGAATGAATGTCACTCTGATACATGGCGGCAATAGACTGTAATTTAGTATCATTTTGAATACGAGTAAATGTGGAATACATTGGAACATTATTCAACTACTTATTAAATAAAGCTTTGGGGGTTTTGGAGAGACGGCAGATGTAATCACGGCCTTACATAACGTAAGAGTTTCGCCAGAGACGTTAAAAGCCCATTCTTTACCGAAAGTGGCATATTCTAATCTAATTTCATCCCTGCCTGACGTAAACTTACGAAAACGGCTCACTCGCTCCGCCGTAAGCGCGGAAGTATCGACTTCATTTTAAAATTCATAGCATAAAATTTACATTTATATGCCAATTTCATTCCCTAACAGGGCGTCGGCGGTCGCACGCACACATCAGTATTCTACACACATCCGGCGCTGGCTGGGTACACCCCAAAAGTAAAAAAAAAGAAAATCTTCTGACATTCTCTGGTCGGTTGGGAAGAAAAAAGAATGGCGCGAGGTTTAAATATGGAACACTAAATGGAACGCTTAGGCGACAAAATGCGGATAGAATATAAAATTTAAGGAGTGTCGTGTGTCCTTGTTGCTCCCTTGCGACGCGCGTCGCTCCATCCCTCTCGGCACTCGGCGCTATCAAACACGAGCCGACTTTACCGCCGTAGGCTTAGCGGTAAAAGATAGACATGAGACCTCTACAGGGTTGCTCCCGAGGCGGTGAATTATCGTGCATGAATAATTTTCTCACTGGCAAACAAGATTTGCTTCGTATTAAATTGCCTTAATGTAATTACTGTGCCTAATGAAATGCGGTGCTTCACATACGGACAACCGTATAATTTAAACATTAAACATGTTTAAAACGGAGTTGTCATCTACGTTCATTCATTAATTTGTGTGCCGAGTTGCCGACCCATAGATGAAAATTAGTACTTGGTGCTGCCAGCTGCATTAAAATAAATATCATCCGTATTTGATCGCTTGGATTGAAAAATCGTGGCATGAATTTCATTAGCAGTGACAAACGATAATCTGCTTATTAATATTACCGATTTATCTTAACATAATTAAAGATATTTATCGATAAAACATTTCATAAGTAGTTTAAGACTTAATTTTCAATTTTATTTAATCATAGAAACCAGATGGATGGTAAACGATAGACAACCCTATTAGAAAACGCTTAGCTTGTAATTCGGGACGAACTTGCGAAATTTATATTTGTCTCTGTCACACATACACTTTGATATCAATTTGTGTGCTGAAAGGAAAGAGACAGCGATACATACTGAAACACAGCTGAAATAGAGTTTGTGTTCATGGAATTGTTTACCAGGTTGTTTACAAATCTGCTTGTATCAGGATTACTTTGTTTGGAAACAAACTATTTTCTTTGAACACAAGTCTTTACAGTTTTCTGCAGAACCTTTCAGGGTTTCCTCGTAAACTAAATACAAAATGGAATTGCAACTAAATAGGAGGTGTATAGAATAAGAATAATTTCATCAACTTTTTACTTTTACTAACTAAAAGAATTGGTTTTCAGTCACACAAACGTATACAAACTTGCCTATGTGATTAGTTAAATTCCCGAATGGAGTCTCGAAGATTTTTCCGAATCGCAAAAAAAGTTTTTTTTTTGAGACGTAACAACAAATTTACTGTTTTCTGATTTATTCCTATATCTGTATTATAAGACTGCTTTATGCCAAATTTTAGGATTCTGGGTCAACGGAAATTACCCTATGAATTTTGATTCCCTTGAGAGTGTCGAAATACACGTTTTTTGCGACATAAACGGTCGTATCTTTTTTTTGTAAACTTATAAGTTTGATTTTTTCTCAGCTTCAAAGGATCGCAGATTTGAGTATATGGTTTTAATTTCAAATCGATACCTCCCCGCGTTCCCGAGATAAAGGGTCTTGACAGATAGACAGACGGACAACAAAGTGATCCTACAAAGGTTCCGTTTTTTCCTTTTGAGGTACGGAACCCTAAAAAGGTTACAAACTGATCAAAATTTTATTTCTGTAGCAGTGTTATTTACTAAAGAAGAAAATATATGAAAATAACTTATGATATTTTCGTATTGTCAGATTGTCACCTGTCACCTTTCTGTCACCAAAATCAAATTAGAGAGTTGTCAGTGTCATCATTGCTATTGAATATTGACACTGACAGCCTTCTGACAGCTCACGCACGCGTTCTACATAATCACTTTCAATGACATTTACCTATTCTTTTTTTTTTAACTTCGCACGGCTTGCCAATTCTGCTAGTGTCAAATTTAGAAAGTATTAAGTTTTTGATACACTATACAGTCAGTTCGTTTTCCATTGAAATGCGGATGTAAAACATTCTAGTACTTTTGCAGTATTTGGCAGCAAATGTTGCAGTCTTCTCGGCAAGATTCACTAAAGTAGTTAATTTATTTTTACCGTGATCGCGCCTGTTTCAAAGATTCCACCTAATTATTGTTTAGACGCTTCATCATCATCATCATTATTTCAGCCGAAAGACGTCCACTGTTGGACATAGGCCTCTCCCAAATGTCGCCACAATGACCGGTCCTGTGCGTCTCGCATCCATCGGATTCCCGCGACCCTCACCAGATCATCGGTACGCCCTGTGGGGGAGGCCTTCCAACGCTACGTCTTCCGATACGTGGTCGCCATTCCAGAACCTTTCGTCTCCATCGACCATCTGTTCTGTTAGACGCTTGAGAATTAATTTGCGAATAGGTAATTAAAACAGCCACTGAACTCCACTTGAAAAAATTACGCCAAAAAACCGACTTTAGCATCCACAGTTTTTAGCATTCTAAACTTTTCCGAGAATTTTCTCATCATGACTTAAATTAATTAGGTAGGTACTTAAAAAAATTAGGTAGGTAAGGAACTTGTTTTTTGTTAACAATTCGTTATGTTGTACTAAAATGTTGTGAAAAACATGTTTATTATATTATATCTTTTTATTGGCGGAGTGGGAAGGTGTATCAGACTTTTAATGACTAAAAACCCAGCCCTGTTCCTTCGTTGCCTTTCAGACCCTTGGCCCCAGTAGGCTTCGACCCTGCCGGGCCCGTACGGCTTGCTAACACCTCCTTGAGGCTCGCGTGGAACAGTACGCGCCGTCGACGACTTGGGTTCGGTTCGGACGGTTACCGGACGATCGGACGGCGATCTACCCATTGCTCGCCGTCCGCAAGCCCACGCCTACGGTGGGCGGAAATTGGGATCGGGATCCCTGCGGCTGAGGCGTGAGGGCCGCGGTTTCCCGCGTGCACGTGCGACCTCCCCTTTGCTGACATTACTGCTTCGCAGAAGGAAGCGACCGCTTGACACTCTTCCTCGCTTCGGACCATGGCCTGTACCAAGGTCAGGCGCGAGAGATCGTTGCCGCCGATCTCCCCATATTATTTGTAACCTATACTATCTCACTGCTGAACAAAGGCCCCCCCCTCCATTCCTTCCATTATTCCCAACTTTAGGCCCCTTCTTGTCAATTCCTAAGGAAGACATCTAAGTAAAATGCGTTCCAAATAAGAATAGGATCGATTGCCATGTTTTGACGTCACGTCATACAGCAAAATTTCAAAAAATTGGGCAAAATTGAAGAAGTCGGCGATGAGCAAAATTGAACACCCTATTAATTCTTCGATTAGACAGTATGACGTGACGTCACAACATGGCAATCGATCCTATTCTTATTTGGAACGCGTTGTAGTCCCGCCATCTCCTTCTTTGTCGTCGTGCGATTAAATAGAAACATGTTTAAACTATTGAATATTTTATATAAAATCAATGATTTCCTGTCATAAAGATATTGTTTAAAATTCATTACGTAATTTAATGATGCAAACGTGTCATTGTTGTTTTACAAAACTTACGTACTTTATTATTTAATATAAAATGTTATTATTACTCATTAAAATTTACTACCCCGTAATATTTTACACTATAAAAAATATGGCAATAAATATTATTAATAGTGTCGACTCGTATTGATTAAAAATAAAAAAGTTATAAAGAAAATAGTGAAGTAAAAATCTGAAGAGGGGTCCTTTTTCATTCGCCTATCGTCAACATCGAGCATGGTTTTAAAACTTGTTACTTCATCTAACGCCATCCAACGCGATGTTTGACGAAAAGCCAACGCGAGAAAAGAGAGATAATGCCTGAAAACTCTGTTAGCATAATTCAGTAATTCCGTGAATAACTCGAATATTTTACATGGAGTGACTGTCTACCTGATCGCCACAACCCAGCAATGGGGTGAGTACCACGATACCTCTTGGTAAGGCTGGTGTCAGATTTTCTGGCTTCTATTTGTAACAAATGTCAAAGATCTTCAGATGACAGCAGGGACCAAACGGCATAACGTGCTTTATGAGGTACGGAGGAATATCGGTATATTAGATGGTCACCCATCCACTTGCTGACCTCGGCAAGCATTGCTTTACCTTAGAGATCGTCCGAGAGGCTGATATTATTTTAACCACGAGCTCTTCATGCTTGTACCACGAACTTATAGCTAACTATAAGTTCGTGGTACAAGCATGCATGCATATAGCTAACTAGCTTTTGCCCGCGGCTTTGTGCCCGTCAACTGACTATTATATTCTTCTCTACCCAACTCTACCCCACTCTACCCAACTCTACCCCACTATACCCTACTCTAACCTACTCTACCATACTCTACCCCAATCTACCCCACTGTAACCCACTCTAACCCACTCTACCCTACTCTACCCTACTCCACCGGGAACGGGATAAAAAGTGTCCTATGTCCGTCTCCTGGTTCTAAGCTACCTACCCACCAATTTTCAGCCAAATCGTTTCAGCCGTTCTTGAGTTATAAATAGTGTAAATAAAACGACTTTCTTATAGACATGTAGATAATAAAAAGAATTATAAATGACTAGATATAGACATAATACATTCCATCTTATGTGTACCATCATCGGTGATGACTAAAAAGCTGTGCCACTTAATTACGGTTCTTTACGAATAGCTCTAGTATTCTTATTAAATGTTTAATGCCTAACCTTATCTTTATATAATTAATATATTAATAATAATAATAATTATTATATTATATTTAAACTATTTTTTATATTTTTAAATGTTTTTTTTATTTTTTATTGAAATATTTAAAAATATAATTTATATGTACATAAACAAATGAATAAACGATAATAATTATTATTATTAATATATTAATCCTATTATAAGAATTACAACTGGATTTAGTTAGTATAACCAATGTAAAAAGGGTACGATGAAACTGACATACCCTGATAAAAACCTCTAAATAAAAGCAGATTAAAAAAAGAATCATGAACACAAGTGTGTACGTACCAATGCGTTACACTCAAAACCAGAAAAAAGGCAACAGTCACCCCAAAAAGGGGATGACACCGCTAACACAAGTCAATTCTTTATTTACGCCAGAGAGTGTGGGTCCCTCCCTTGAGCCTAACGTGTAAATAAGCCACTGATTTTTCTATCTAACGCTTACGGAAAATCTTGACAAGGGGTTTTTCTGATATTTATCCTAAAGCCCCGCCCCAGCTTCGCATATGTGTTACAAATCTTTTAAATTCGTTCATTATAATCAAGTTAGAAACCTTTCAAATCTGTTGGAAGGGGAAACTGTCAAATAATAATAATAATAATAATATTTATTATTATTATTATATAAATAACAGAATAAGGATGCACATACTAAAATGTGACGTCACCACCATTAGGTTACTGCTCCTCTAGCCAAGTTACAACCGTTTCGTGTCGAATTCCGTTCTCCAATCGGTAACGCCTCGGTGTCAGCAATTGTAGAAAACGATAAGATTCTACAATGTAGCGTTTGTATAACAAAGGATGTAGCGTTGAACATTGTAGAAACGATAACAATTCATTCTATCATTTTGAACGATGTGAAGTTGGCTATGAATTTTCCATTCGTTTGTTCTGACCACGTGACTTTACGTTGAGATGATGTCATTCCCATACATTTGATTAGTTTTCGACTAGCGTTAACGATTGCAGCGATGTATTTCCACCACGCCCCCACTCTTTCTCAAACCAATATTGGGAATGCTAATTACTGCTTCATTTAATAACCAATTTACATGCTGTTTTCGGGAAAAAAATAATATAACTTAGTTTTATTTTTTGTTTAATATAAAACAATGTACCAAATTAAACACAGGTAAGTATCTACGCAAATAAAACCTGTAAACAAATGTGTAAATAGACTGTAATAACATCTTAAAAGTAAATACTTCACCAATAGCAATCTTTGTCCCCTCAAACTGCGTAGGGGGCGAAGACAACTTTACCCCTCAGAGGGATAACAAGTCAATGTATCGACACCACAAATGCCTTACTTACACCCCCGGGTAGGGGCGATGGGGCAATTGTCACTGTGACATCACTTAATAAATGTATTTTTTTGTATTTCTTTCCTTTTTTCAGAGCGTTAATCGCTGTAGGGAAAATGTGGTTGACTGTGCAGTTTGAAGGTAGAAAAATACAGATATTAGTCATCTATATATATAAAAGGAGAAACTGACTGACTGACATATCAACGCACAGCCAAAACTACTGGGACTAGGAGCGTGAAATTTTGCACAAGGGTTCTTTTTATGAGGTAGGCGAGCACTAAGAAAGAATTTTTTGAAATTCAGCCCCTAAGGGGACGAAACGTTGGTCTAAAGTTTGTGTGCAGAAACCTTTTTCACGCGGGCGAAGCCGCTGGCAGAAGCTAGTCAGAAATAAAATAGGTTCTTAATGCTTACCATCAGGTGGGACCATCGTCAAGCACTATTTAAAACATTTTTATTTTTTTTTGTAGTAACACAAAGAAATCATTTATCATTAGCTTTTGCTGCGGATTTACCTTTTTGCCTTATCCTGTAGAAACCTTAAGTTTTCAATAATCGAATACGGTGTGCAATTAGCATTCCGTAAAAGGTACTAATAAAAAGGCAGGCAGGTAATAAATAAGGCACTTTTCCCGTTGGAAAGGAGAATAAGGTGGAAAAAAGGGTAGTAATTAAATTGTAAACATGTGTTATAAGGCACATAATGTAAACCTATTATGAAAATTCTACCTGTGATGGAAAGCTACATTATCTCATGAGTGTCATAGACTAATTTTTACCTCGAAAAAATGGATGATTACACATAAAAATACCTCGGAAGCAAAGTTATTGGAAAAAGTTAGTACTTACTATCATATAAAACTTATGTTTTAAATGAACAACAATGCAGTTATTAACAATTAATCTTTTTCAAAAACAAAAAAAAAACATTAAAAACTATTACACTTATAGAAGCGAAAGTTTGTGAGTGTGTTGTTACTTCGCCAAGCTCGAACGGCTAAACGGATTTCGATGAAACTTGGTACACGGATAGACCATTTCCTAGAATAATATATTTTAGGTGAAAGAAGAAAGAAAAAAAAGAAAGAAACATTTTATTTGCCGGAAAGGCGCAAACTTATAACTAACATATTGCAAGCAATAGGTGGACAATCATCCAATTATTTTCGTGATCTTGGGCGGAGCGAGAGGGCGTGTCAGACTTTTTCTGACTAAAACCCACTCATATTTTTCCTTTGCCTTCGTTCCAGGGCCCCGGGGTTCACTTTCACATAACCCATGGCCCCAGTAAGCTTTGACCCTGCTGGGTCCCTACGGTTTTGCTGACATCTCCTTGAGCTGCGCGTGGAACACTACGCACCGTCAACGACTTGGGCTCGGTCCGGACGATCACCGGACGGTCGGACGGCGAGCTATCCATTGCTCGCCGTCCGCAAGCCTGCGCCTACGGTGGCTGGAAATTGGAATTGAGATCCCGGCAGCTAGAGCGTGAGGGCCGTTCCCTCGCACTAGCGGCCGCCTCCTTTGCTAGCATTACTGCTTCGCAGAAGAAGAAGGTTCCTGCACCGAATTCCTTAGGAAAAAACGCCCGGGGGTCACAATTGTGTGGACCACCCGAAGGACACGATGGAGCACACAGTAGAGGTATGCCCCCCTGTGCAGAGCACTACCGTGTCCCCGGGACTCCCGGGTGTTTGTGTCCTGTGAGGATTTGCGTCGTGCGGGTTGGTAAGGACACTGTGTTGTCTTTCCCGATACTCCTCAAAGATAAGACTTACCGCCATAATTATGGCGTGCCCAGCACTGGGTTGCGACAGTCGCTGTCACCATTCCACCATAAGATCTCTCCAGAACTCTGTCCGCCATGCCGTGACTTGGCGCGTTATGTGAATGTTTTGCCCCAGCGTTGCATCTCCACGCACAAATCGTGCATGCGTGCAAGGACTGTTGCCTCCAAATCCCATGGTGGCAGGCCAGCTTCGTGGGAAACCGTGCGGTATCCTCGCACCATCCGGATGGAAATGACCCTCTAGCATGCGTTCAACTCGGCCGCCGGTCGCTTTCGCAGCGACGGCGCCCATACCAGCGCCCCATACGGCTGAATGGATTAAGATAAAATTTAGCACACGGGTAGACCGTGTCCTAGAGAGACCCTTACCACATAGGACACTTGAGACTGTTTTCTCCTATCACGGGGGCGAAGCCGCTAGCTAGCTGGTTTAATATTAATGACAATTCGTTTACCACAGCAATCAATCCTTTTCAAATCCCAAGAACCATTAAAAGTATATTAAATACAAAAAATTAAACATAGGCAATCAATATCTATAAATTGCCCAACATAACTCTTATAGAAACAAAAATAAAAACAAATCGGACGTCCCTCCCAACTCCGTATTAATGACACACCCCTTGGGGGTGCGAGGGGGAGTAAGGGGTGGATATACGTGGCTCATTAGCAGAGGGAACTACCCACCGGGTCATTATGACCTGGCCAACTAATCAATGTGTTTCGATTAGATGTTAGAAACTGTGGGTTAATTAAAAGTGTGGTTTTGCTGTAATCTTTTAATTTTCTGTGGTAGTTTTGTTCTGAAGGTGACTTTGTTGATGAATTTTGATGTTCAAGTAATGTAATATTATGTAAGTACGTGGTTATCGTGTTTTAGGAATGATGTGCACTCTCATTGGTTTGGTTTGCACGGGACCATCTTCTGAACGTTTAAAGTAAAAAAAAATTGTTGGTGTGCCTTACTAATAAAATAAATATTCTTCTGTAATTCTTTATTTTACACCATAACATCTTATAATAAATAATAAGTGGATAACAGAGTTCATGTACATAGGCGAGCTTATCTCCACGTTGAGTTTTCTTCCAGCGAACCATTGAGGGATAAAGAAGATCACAATAGAGGGTAGGATCCAGTGTACAATTTTAAATTTGTTGCTAGATACCAGCGATACCCTGATTTTAAATTAAAAAAAAAACTCTAAAAAAATTATATTTTCAGTCATCAAGGCCCATAGTGATTTAGTACTAACAAAAAACATAAAACTCGTAAAATTTATAACACCCCCATTTTTTGTGTCGTCAGTTAAAACAACAAATAAAATGATAAAACAGAAAAAAGGAACTAAATATAAACGACGATTTGTATTCATTGATAAATAATCAGCAACATAATAAAAAAATTACAGTGGATTACCACTTGACTGTAATTCTTGAAAATCCAAGTGCACTGTTTTATAATCTCATTAAATGAGTGCGCAACTCTCAAGAATGTTTCATCATTCAATTTAAACAAATTGCCTTAAAAAAGTTAATTGATTTTTCCGCCATTAGTAAATAATCGCAACTTATAATAAGTAAATAGTAGTAAATAGAAAAAGCAGTGGCGATTTACTTTATATTATATAATTAATTCTCAACGGGCAGCCATTGTTTTAGAAATGATTATTCCTAACCAAATTTTGTACATAAATGATTTGAATTAAACTATTGCTATTATATTTATCCATACATATTAGAAACTATTATAACAATAATAATGACTTCAAGGAAATAATAAATTATATTAGCTAGCTTCTGCCCTTGGCTCGACTAAAAGTAAGTTTGTCTGCAATTGTGGGATACCCTTTCTGAGGCCCTTCGCCCACGGAGACTTTTTGTAGCGATGCTGTAGCGCGTTCGCATCGATACAATCACAATGCTGTAGCGCGTTAGTAGCGCGTTGGCATCTTTTCTATAGCGCTTGCAAATGCGACAAACGCGCGTTGGTATCGATGCTGTCCCGTGCTTACGAAACGTGCGACAGCATCGCTACAAAAAGTCGCCGTGGCCTTAGTGAATGCCTACGTCATAATAACTATTTGCATGCTTTCAGTGCAATCTGTTCAGTGATTTGAATTGTGTGTATAGTACCTATACAGATACATAATCATTGGAAATATTGTCTTCTTTTGAATTTAGCTCCTAATTTTATTGTTGTGTCCTTTTTTTAAATGTTTGATTTATTTATATTTATTTATTTTGAATTATTTATTGATGTAAATGGATGGCCTGAAACACAGGTTGTCATTACCTAGTTGATCATGTCACCTAGATCAGGCAGGTCTACATTACAGTTAGAATTAAAATTTTCTCGATTAAATGTAAACCATTATTTTTACATATGTTTTACTTACATTAAAATCAAATAAAAAGTGATGATCGCGAGAATCCGATGGATGCGAGATGCACAGGACTGGTCGTTGTGGCGGCATTAGGGGGAAGCCTATGTCCAACAATGGACGTCTTTCGACTGAAATGATGATGATGATGATGATGATGATGATGAAAAATAATAATAATATTTTACAACTCTCACACAACAACGTCTAGTCCCAAACTCAGTAGAGCTTATGGTATGAGTACTAGACAACTGACAAACATACCTACTTATATATTTCTAAATACATACATATTATAAATAAATTACACCCAGATACAGAACAAATGATCGTGCTCATCGCACAAACATTTGTCCTGGGTGGGAATCGGACCCACGACCTCCGGTATAGCAGGGTCATAGTTATAGTCATAGTCAGGGCCACTAACCACTAGACCAACAAGTCAGTCAAGTCCAATATTCTTACTTCAAGTCGTTCAAGACTATGTTATGATTGACCTATTTACTTACCTAATGAAAAATATATTTTTAGGACTGGACAAGTCAAGTCTAGTCAAAAGTTTTTATTTCACATAGGCCTACATGGGCACTTATAAAATGTCAGAAGCTAGTGCACGGTTCCAAATTGGTCGTTTTCTATGGAGAAGAACCGGCAAGAAACTCCATGGTTACTCTTTTAAAAAAGTAGTTGTTTACAATATTTTCATATTACAGTATTAATAGACATTATGTAAGAACAGTGTAGACCAGTCGATATTGTACCCAAAACCACAATAAAAATAATCATATTTAAAAAAAAAGTGAGTCGTAATAGGAAGTAACCTAAGAATTCGCGGAGTCTACAGTGTTCTCACATTCACATTATAAAAAAGAGGCTATATAAAAAAGCAAGAAAAATAAATAATTACAATTATCAATAAATGACACGTCAACAAAATAAATTACTAACGAATTTATAGTGGTTGGCGTCTAATAACCACATTCACAGTCCAATATCCACATTTTGTCTTATATTTATTCTTCATTTTAGACTCCTACCAGAAACTAGGTTAATTTAAATGTTAGTTTCAACAAAATCTCACACAGAACAATCACACTAAGTGTGAATTAGCTTTTCATCCAATTTTACGGACGATAAATAAAGCGAATCACTTTTAATATCGTCCATATTTATCTTCATAATTATACTCGGCGCTGGAAGGCGTTATGTTATAACTTTATTAAATAAATCCGAATGAGTTCGCCAGAGAGAGCGGGTGTATTATGCGCCTTCTGCAATAAAAACCGATGGCCTGCTCGTAAACTGACCCGGCCGTTCCCCAGCAAACCTACGTTATGTTTTTGTTTTTTTATTTTATTCAATCGTTTTAAAATATACATCTGTTGGCTTTATTTGGAGCAAAGCCTTTTTGCGACAGACATCTGTAATCCCAATTTTTGGGCACGAGAAAAACATGTTGCAAAAAATCAATATAAATAAAAGGAAGAATTTGTAGAAATAGAGAATTTGTTGCTTCGTGCTGAAAGCCTGAAATCCGAAATTATCGGATTCTTTTCACCCAATAAATTATAATTCATAACTTAGTCATTTTTAATTATGTATGCAAAAAAATAACGTGGTCCATAAAGCTACTCATATTCATTTAAAACTGCCACTATTTTTTTTTTTAATTTTACCTAATATTGCATGAACTATAATTATGTGAATTTGCAAATTAGATATTCATTTAATATTTCTACACCGGCAAAGGAAGACAGACAGAATCACTTTGACTATAAGTGATTCTGTCTAATTTTAAGACTTCATATACCATGTACTCAGAAATAAACTATTCTATTCTATTCTAACTAGCAGATAGTTAAAAATGGTCTATATTTATTTCCTTTTCATAACCTGTAAAGTCTTGTGTGATCTTACTTGACACCACTTTTTCTTTGTTTTTTTCCGCTCTGGATATAGTGAGAGGGATTGTCAGACTTTTACTAACTAAACCCCACCTGTGTTTCTTCAGTCGCCTTTTGCGTTCCACGGTAACTCATTCGTAGAATCCCGCAGACCCATCCATTTTTGCTGACATCTCTTTGAGCCGCGCGTGGAACTCAATGCGCTGTGGCTGTATGGCCCCGGGCTTGATCCATACTGGACACCCGGACGGCGAGCTACCCATTACTCGTCGTCGTCCACAAATGATTCCCAACGCTCAAGCATGTGGTGCCACTTAAGATGCCGATGTTACTTACCGGTGGTCTGCCCAAGAATGAGCGTCCCATTGACTTGTCATAAAACTAATTTTACAGCTACAATAATAGTCTACCTATTAAGAGATATTTTAGTACCACATTCTGCCTTTGAAGTTACCTTTTGACAATAAATACGAGTCTCCGAGGTCCACCATCATTTTCGTGTGCGCACTTAAAATAGTTAATCGTCTTTAGAGATACTAAATGCGAGTCATGCATATTCACTATCATATTAGAAATTGTATTATAATTGATATGAGCCAAGACTAATGAAAAGTTAGGAATGTGGCTCGCATTGACAGGGCCGATGTCTGCCTGGGCTGCGGCATAGATCGAGAGAGTTACCTTGGCTCTGGAACGAAAAGGGTAACTGAAGGAATACGGGTGAGTTTTACTCAGTAAAGAATTGACACTCTGTCTTGCTTCACCCAGAACGGGAGTAGTCTTTTGAAGATCTTACAAACCAAAATAAATGGATGGAGATGATAGTTGCACAATGTAGCTGCAACACAATCAGTATACCTCTGTGCCCCGCTTGGACATAGCAACGCCATGTCCTCGTGGGGGCGATCGGCGGCAGTGATCTCTCGCGCCGGGCATTGGTACAGGCCATGGTCCGGAGTGAGGAGGAGTGGCAGGCGGTCGCCTCCTTCTGCGATGCAGTAATGCTAGCAAAGGAGGCGGCCGATCGCGTGAGGCAACGGCAACGGTCCTCACGCCCCAACCGCCGCCGGGATTCCGATCCCGATTTCCGGCCAGTGTAGGCGCGGACTTGCGGACGGCGAGCAATGGGTGGCTCGCCGTTCGATCGTCCGGTAACCGTCCGGACCGAGCTCAAGTTGTTGACGGCGTGTAGTGTTCCACGCGGGCCTCAAGGAGATGTCAGCGAAACCGTAGGGGCCCAGCAGGGTCGAAGCCTACTGGGGCCACGGGTACCTAGTGTGAAAGCGAAGCCCGGGGCCCCGGGATGAAGGCAAAGAGGGAACAGGAGTGGGTTTTTAGTCAGTATCTCTCGCTCCACCCAAGAGCGCGATTTGTCATTAGATGATTTTCCCACCTTAAAAAAAAAACCCCGATACCTCGATTTGGTTATCATTTCTTTTTTGAACCGCCTCCCACTATGGGAGCAATTGTAACGACATATTTACATATGTTTAGTTATAGGACAACTACATTATAAAAGATTCATAGCATTTATTTCAAATATACTATTTACACACACTTTTGAATCGTCAAGAAGTCAGTCAGTCAGAAAAATTATGTTAATTGCACATTTCAAAGCGTTGACCTCTACAGAGAATAGAATAGTATTTATTCAATGTAGGCAATACAATAGGCAACAACAACACAGAATGATGAGAAAAATGTGCAAGAAACTCCACGGACACTCTTTTCAATCAATTTAAAGTTATGTGTAAGTCCCATGTAACAGAAGACGAGCCTTTGCTTTAAACTGGGTACAAATCCAAACACTGGGCTGTTACTAAGAAATCTAAGTTCCATCATGATGACTCCATCCCCTAAAAAAAAGAATGTGGCTCGCTGTTACTTTATGAACAACAATGGTAATCCAGCTTCTCAGTCATGTAAATATACTGAGAGGACTAAAAAGAACAAAAGCATTCGAGTTAGCGTTTAGTGATATTTAATAATGCTAAGTGCTAACTAATAAACATAAAAACGAATTGTATTCGCCTTAATAGAGACAATAAGAAGAGTACTATTGGACACATTCTTAGTTATGACACAGGATACAGGGACCACCTCCGAATTATTATTATTATTATTATTATTATAAAGTGTAAATTTAATAGTCATTTGTAATAATTCGGGATTTGTCCTTGGGTGCACTTCCATAGCGCGTAAAAAGATAACAGTCGTTTGTAACCACGTTCTATGAAAAGTATCTAAGGGGCCTCTGCGAGTCGTCCAAGGTCCAAGACCCAAGTTTCCAGAGATAAAAAAATACCTAATACTTCAACCACTTATGAATCTATATACAAGGCTATATTGCTATAAGATTAGGGTCCATCCTTCGTATGTACGAAAGTATACGTACTTTGTTACGTAAGGACTTTTTATTATGAAAATATGCAAAAGATTGATATTAAAGGCGAAAAACTTGAAGAAAGTGTTCTAAAGAATGAAGTAAATCGAAACTAGGAGACAGTGGATGACAGTGGAGGTACGAAAATTTTGATGTCGCAGCCATATCGTAAATACGCCGCATATAAATAAGCGACTTAGACATGTGGAGTGTACTCCACATGTCTAAGCCGCTTTGACGAAAAGGAATTGCGTATATGCGGCGTACTCAATTTCAGCCGAATTGAAATCTGGCTGAATGTGACGTAGCTGCATTACATTATTACAGTAACGTTTTTTTAATCTGACACCCCTTGTAATACAGCGTGTTATATCATAATTATGGCTGTGCCATTTGACATTTACAACATTAAGATAACTAGCGAAATATTGATGGCGAAACCTCCTCGTCTGCCGATACCTTCATATTTTAAAACAGTACAATTACTACAATGTTCCTCAAATAGCAGTAGGACCAGAATCATTTTGTTTTCAAGGGCCTATTACACTACTCGATATTCAGACAGTCTTAGTGTATGTTTATCTATGTATCTCATTGTTCTGTTTGATTCCTTTACACGACATTGACGTAAGTTGGTCTTTTTCTTCTATGACGCTACATATACTAAGACTGTCTGAATATCGAGTGGTCTAATAGGCGCTTCAGTATGTAGCCGTGGCTAAAAACCTTATTTATAGTAACTGGTCGACTAAACGATCAATAATTTACTGTTATCGATCGTGAGTATCAAGATCAAGTAAGACGCTTTAACTCCAACATACAATGTTTCGCACTTCTCGAAGATAGCGCCGATATACAGCGCGTCAAATGCACGGGCACGTTTGCCCGGCCATAGTGGGCATTACGATGCAAATGCCCAGGCGCATTGAAATTTAACGTCTCAATTCTTGGCGGGTCGCGGGCACTTTACATGCCTTTGTGCGGCGAGATAACGCTGCTAACCTTTATAGATGCCGGTTAAGTATTTAATCTTAGGTTAATGCTGCTTAAAATGACGTTAACCTATAACCCAGTACCGTTGAAAGATTTATGAAATTAGAGAAAATTGTACTGCCTCGTTGGTGTAGTAGAGGCAAGTCACTGAGCTCAGAGGTATTTGGTTTGATTCCCCGTTTGTGGAAAGTGGTATTAGGTTTTTCCGTCTATGAGTAACAGCCTTGAATCTACATGCAAAAGAACCAGTGAAATGTGGGTGATTAACCGTGAATCAAAAATGAAAGCTCAGAAAAACTTTGAAAATAACGGGAATCTAAAATTCTTTAAATTTTTCAAAGTCAGTACGGCTAAATACGGATTTGAAACCTAAAAAAGTGACAGATACCGATTATCGTGACAATTTTATGATCGTGCGAAACGGGCACTCGGATTAACGGCATCGTGATGATCCTATTGGCACAAATGTTTCATTTACTGATATTCAAGCTTCAGGCTGAGCTGTATTCATGAAAAAAATATTCTTTACAAGCTCGTGAATCGTGTAAATTCGTGACATTACTACCGTCTCAATCGTGAGAGACACCTGCTTAAACGTGCACCTTTAAAGATTCCGTTATTCTATAAATCACCAACTTTTTACTTCTTTTTATTGGGTTTTATTGGGTCTGGTAAACGGGAATAAGTTGATTCTTTATAAAAGTGGTGCTAATCCCCAGCAATTTACATGGAGCGACTGCTTATCAGACCTCTACAATATGTCCCTTGCTATCTTCCAATCTTCAACTTATGAGATATGCTGCTGGCATTAGGGCACGATCACCACTCAGAGCCGATAATATTAGGGACTTTTGTCGCCACATCTATCAGGACCCGTGATTTTTTTAATTCCTGCTGGAAGCTTTAATTTTTATAAAGGCGTCCATAAGTTAGTCCGGTTAAGCAGTCGACAATCTCATAGGTTGACTTGCGAGAGGCCACACACACTTGTGCGTAGAGTAGACGTATAGGGGGGTTAACACTTCACACCCCCCTACGGGACGAATCAGGAAATCCGCGGCAGTGGAAATCAAACGAAAACCTCAGCCCGCGCAAGTGTGTTAAAAATAAAAAGAAAACGTGCCCCACTTACTCTTTGTGATATATTATACTAATAAGTATCATATCATATAATATGGCTGCCAAAATATGTTTTAAGGGTTCCGTACCTCCAAATGAAAAACGGAACCCTTATAGGATCACTTTATTGTCCGCATGTCTATCTGTCAAGACCCTATATCTCGGAAACGCGTATAAAGGTATCGAGTTGAAATTAAAATCATACCAATACTCAGGTTTGCAGTCCCTTGAAACTTTCACAGTTTCTGAAAGGTTAACGAAAAAAAAAGATACGGCCGTTTATGTCGCAAAAAGCGTGTATTTCGACACTCTTAAGAAAATCAAAGTTTAAAGGATTTTTCCCGTTGAACTAGAATCCTAAAATTTGGCATAAAGCAAGGTCTCATAGCACAAATACAGAAAAAATCTGAAAATTATAAATTAGTAACTACTTCACAAAAAAAAAAAACGATTTGTGATTCGGAAAAATCTGCTTAACTCAATTCGGGAATTGAAATGTTTTCATAGGTAAGCCTGTTCGGAACCCTCAGTGCGCGAGTCCAACTCGCACTTGCCCGATTTTTTTTTGGTGAGTTTACATCACGTAACGAATTACTCTTTCTATACTCAATACTAATCCTATTACGAGTTCTCCAAAAGTTGCATATAAGAAATACACATCTTCTAATGAATTTCCTTCTCTTTGTCACACAGGTATGGTTCCAGAACCGAAGGGCGAAGTGGCGCAAAAAGGAACACACGAAGAAGGGACCAGGTCGACCGGCACACAACGCACACCCACAATCTTGCTCAGGCGAGCCCATCCCACCCCACGAGCTCAGAGCGAGGGAGAGGTGAGAGATGTGCATAACGTAGTTTTCCCTCCTTTATTTAGCTAACAGGATAATTATAAATACTGCACAAGGGTGGAGGGAAAATCAGGCCCGACTTAATTTTCCACACTGTATAATTAATGGGGAAATACAATGAACCCAAAAAGCACGGATGTAGTTTTAGCTATAAGTGGTATCATTATACTGATTATTGTGCAACATATTGATGACCTCAGGACCTCTGAATCGAACATAAAACCTCACGAAAACGTGACAATTGACACCAATTCAAGAAATGACATTTCTGATATTTTTAGAGTCATCGTCAGTATCACAAAAGTGTTTTAAATCTTTTTTACTATCTTGCATTGCTCTGAAAACAAAACTTTGATTGGTTATTACGACTTAAAATTATTGCGATTATTTTTTAATGTGCTACCTAATTAAACCAAATTATGGTTAATCAACTGATGTAATTTGTTCAAAGGTTTGTTTTACTTTGTGATTAATGTAATCGTGTTTTATCGGTACTGTTAAAGTAAATTAAAGAGAACATAAAATGATAAACAAATTAAAAATATGCAGAGGTTACATCGTGACGCACGGGACCGTGTGCAGTCCTGATGACCTCATTTTTATTTAATAATTAAGCGACAGTCTTTCTCATTATTGCTATGATTCTGAAATCTTTTCTTTAAACATGACTTGCTAGTCATTATCAAATGAAACATAACTTTCTTTTTTTGGTATGTACATAATCCAATATATTTTTAAGCCAATATTCTCCTGCTTCTGAAACCGCACCCTAATTCATCTAAATGACCCCTAACGGTATAGGTATTACCTATAGGTACATATGATATGTAATAAATCATTTTAAAACACAACTCTACAAACCAGCCTGCCAGAGCTAGCGGGATAGTTCGAAAGAGTCACCGCAGCCCTGGACGCTCACTCTCACTCTATCCAGAGCTCCGAAAAAAGATGATTTCCCTCCTAAATCAAACCTACATGTCAATCAAAATATCCTAAAGACCTGACTTTACCATTGATTCTAATAATTGGGCTATAGATTCTATACTAATTGGGCCCTATCGATTTTATCAACAGGGCGAGAAGAAGAAAGAAGTTGGCAAAAGCGTTGGAGAGACAAGCAAGGAAGCTGCGGGCGAAGGGCATCGCGGTGGACCTGGAGGCTTTGAAGGCTGAGTACTTAGCACAGCACAAGAACAGCGGCCTGTACTCCGATTCTGACGGAGATGGTGAAGGAGAAGATAGCATGATTGACGTGGTAGGAGGTGATTCCTGCCATGATTCGGGACCCGAGGACTTCTCTCTGTCGGGCAGACTTCGGGCACCTTCGGGCGCGGACGGCATGAACAACTCAGACAGCTCAACGTCTGATGGCCATTCGGCTCGGAACTTTAGCCCGATCCCCGAACCTCAGCCTTCCTTTTTCAAACACTTCGGTGGAGCAAGCACGAACTTCGAAAAGTTCGATTTTGACTCCGGCCGGGCTGTCTCCTTAGACCTGAGCGGCGGAGGCCACGCCACAGAACAGAACCTGTCCAAAAACGGGGGAACAAGAAAACACAATCCTTTCAGTATAGAGTCTTTACTTAATACGTGAAAGTGACTGTAACATGTGACTTTAGAGGATCTCGGTTAGTTCGTGATGACCAGTGAAGTTCGCGCTGTGACTAAGTGGGACAACAGTGTGTGCAACGTTGCAACAAGGAACATGGACATTTTACTTAGTACCTTAATCGTGTTGATAGTCTTAAGCATTCACTTGTAATGAGCATTCAAGCAAATGTTACATAACAGAGCATTCTAGCGAGCATTCTATTCGTCAAGTCTAACATTTTCATGAAGGATTTTCTTGTCGAGGATTTACTAGAACGTTCGTGTGAAAATATTTGTATCGATCGTTCGTTGTTCAGTTCGACAATTTGAAAACAGCCCAATGTTCTAGTACAATTGGGTGCTTAAGTCTATCAGCACAGTAGGGTGAATACTTTGGGACCTAATTTTTGCGGACGTGGCAACGTTATAGTCAGCGGGACAGCACATTTTTTGTTAAATGTTTGATACAAACTGGCTTTTTCTTGGCTATCACACCTTGTATCCATGACTTTTTTTAAAGTACTGCGTTTTCAAGTGATCATGATCGAAATATACCGACTACATGACTTTTCCTTTCATAATCATCTTAAATATATGATAAACTTGTCAATACAAACTGAGGTAGACTCGCCAAAAGGGAGCGACTCACGGTGTTATTACGGAAGTATGTATTTATCATTTCACCAAATGTGTGCCATTTCGCGGACTATTAGTACTGTTGTACTTCAACACTAGCCTTCAGGCATTTCAGACATGTTCCTTTGCTTACAGTTAAATAATTGTTAATAATTATCATTAGTTCGTAATCAGCTTCAGTAAAGACTTGATGAGTACCATATAACTACATATCTCGTGTGAATACTAGATTTAGGCATTGTATTATATAGGTAGTAGTGTAAATAGTAATAGTAATTATTCTATATTTATTTTCTTTAATGTTAATGTATTTTCTTTACAATCGGGGCAATAATTTTATATTGACGTTTGTTGATGATGTGGTATTTTATTATTATTTTTTTGCAATTTTCAAATTTTATTAGTTGACTTACTAAATGACGAACGAATTGAATAAGATGTCTAAGTCGAAAGAAATAAAGTAATTTTATAGAAACGGAAAATTGTTGTTGACAAGAAAATGTATGAAAAACCAGTAGTAACTTAGTTTGTAAAGTTTAGTAATCACAAACAGCTGTTTTGCTGTTTAATGTCGCATTCAGCCATAATAAGCAAATGAAACACTAAGTTTGTTCCATTAGACAAAGCGGTGAACAATTAACTTAATTACGACGCCATTACTGTGTTATTCTTGACAGAAGCACTTTGTAACAATTATGACGATAAACCGAACCGACCATCATATAAGTGTTAAAAAATAAAAAACTTTGACATAACTGTAGGTGTCATCAATACTCTCTGACAGTTTAATACGGTGACCATTAATGTTCAAAAGTTGGATATGGCTTAAATAAATATTTCAACCTAATCACAGCCTTTTGCTTTTTGAAAGTGCATTTCAATTCGATGATAATTATATAGAGAACAGGGCCCAATGACATCAACATAAATTTTATAAAGAAAAATGTGCAATAATTGTTTGAAGAATGAAAAAATCCATTTCATTTTATAACTGAAAATATAATTTTTATTAAACATTAAACGTTTATAAACTTCTGGTACAGCGGGCAAGAACTAGAACAATAGAGGCATAAAAACTAATTAAAAAAATCCATTTGCCAAATAAAGATGGCGGTGCAAATACAATTACTATTGGCGAAAGAAATACAATCTCTCGTCGTAAAATAACAACAATTAATGAACGTATAATGCGTAACGACCGATAAGAGAGCCAATTAGTAAAACAATATGGCTGCCCGCGCTTTATAGCCATTTTTACTTACTCCGCAGTGAGTTTAATAGGTACATAACAATGTGCAACCCGATTGGTCACGGAATTATTGTCTCGAGCCGTTGGCACGTGAAATTATCCTACTTTGAACCTCTATAGAAAACTTTTATGAATGCCTCGTCGGAAATCGGAAAGTGGCAAATAATTGGAAAACGACAGTTTGACGTCAACCTTTCAAGAAAAGAACAGAGCAATGGTCAGCCAGTGGGAAAGGGCCCGACTTGACGAGTTGTACGACGTGTCAGTGCCGTAGCTAGATTTATACACCCGGTGCGAGCTTATATAACTGCGCCCCTAGAAAAAATATAATACAAACAAAAAGGCCCTCCAGGGACTGCGCCCTGTGCCTGGGCACCGCTGGCATCTGATGGCAGTGGTTTGAAACCCAGGCAGGCGCTTAAATTTATGTAGTATATATCATCATCACTGCTTTGGACACATCGTGACGAAACCGGCATTTCCTGGAATCAAAACTTGACATATGACCAACTCACACTGTCTACCAAAGCACACTGAACGCCGGTGGTGAATTACGGTCCATCTTCTCTCTTAGAGATGAGGCCAGAGTCCCAGCAGTGGGAACATTATAAGGCTGATTATGCTATTCAAGAAACATGAACATTAAATTGAATATAATAAATACAGACACAAAGTACCTATAACCCAGTGTTTTATCCAACTGTCTACAATGTTGCAGTTATATAAACAAAATATTTTCGTAATTGATAAGCTAAATAACTGTTCGAGGAAAAAAATAATTTGTTCGAACAATTTAGCGGAAAAAAATACCGTTATCCACACAGAAATGACATTCAAAATTAAGTGTTGAATAACCCCTAGATAACACATATAAAAATGTTTTTATTTTTGTACATGATTACGGAAACATCAAGACAAATAAAGTTTATTACTTGATTTAAAATGTACTTAGTAATTTTACAGCCACTGACATTTGACGCCGGCTCATTTTATTGTCTGTTCTAACCTATTGACACCAATTTTAAATCGGCAATATCCTGATAATTCACATTTGATAAGCGTAACACCCTCGTATTAATTTTATTGAAAAAAATAATTCTATGATCTCTTTTTTTTTCTAAAAGTATATCTTCCATGTAGGATTTTTTTTGTTTGTTGTGTTTTCTGATTAAGATTGTATGTACATACTTATATATTTAGCCAGTGATTCTTTGAAGTAACAAGCCAATACAGACATTTTGTCAATCACCTTTAACATTTAAGATAAAATATTACATATACAGAGTGGTTTCCTAAATTTATTCAAGGGCGACCAACTAAGATTCTAAACCTGGACATTTATCAATAAGAACATACGATCTTCATAAGATTATCTCCGCCACATCGTTGTAATTTAATTTTGTTTTATTATGAAAGTAATGTGTAGTAATAAATATAAATGGTTACTAACTGTAAATTTTTGTAGTCGGAAACAATATCTTAGGTACAAAATATATTAATTAAGTTTTAATTTATATTTATATAGACGAATGAGAGGTGGAAAACGGATATTTGTAAATTGGCTATCAAACTGTATGTAAGATGTAAAAAGGTATGTTACGTGAGTAATTTATTGAATCAAAATATAACACGATTAAACACACATGTTTGTGATTTATTTCTTCATTCGTAGATGCGAACCCAGACGGGTGATTAGATGCGCTAAATAATTACAGAATAGCTTGATTGGGCATCCTTAAAATGCTCAATAAATCTTTTCTGTAGCTGTCATTTCTTGTGAACAAAACAGACGTTAATAGAGATACAGACCGCATTGCTAATGCATGTATTGTAGCTCTGTTGTAGCTAGACACATTGTCCCTGGTAATCAAAATAAGGGAAACAACGTAATTCCAATAACAAATGAATTCTCGCAAACCATTTGCAGCGAGTGATTACAATTTGAACAAAATATTAAACATGTCATTAACAAGACGTTTAACAGCCGTTTTGTAAACTACAAAGACACCGGACTTAAGAATTTTGAAGTCTAAAGTAACGATAAATATGTATAGTTTTACTACAAACTCGTTAATAGTAACCACATAATTAAGCTTTTAAGGCTTAATTTCTTCCTGGTGCAATAAAATCGTAATGGTAATCAGAATTTAGTGCTAATTTGAAAGAAATAGAAATTATGTTTCATGAACTTACGGATTTTGCTAGCAATATTTATTTTTTCAAAGCTTTTTTGGTTAATGTTGGTAGCACTATGTTTTTTTTTTTTAAATAGCGGTTACTGTTCAGGATTTTGAATGCATGTTTGCAATGCTGTTTAATCAAAATATTTTCAAGATTGGTTAACCATTTCATCGAGCATCATTGCCTTGGCTTCGGTCACCACTATTTTTAAGCTTTCGGGACTAGCAGTGGTTTTGCGAACATTAACATATCGATGGATAACAACTCAGATTTTATCTTGTTCAGCCTGTAGATATACTTTGTTATTATGAGGTGGGAAATCATCAAACTTCTCCCGCTCTGGTTGGAGCTACAGGCATTGTCAAATTTTGACTGACAAACCCCACCCGTGTTTCTTCAGTTTTCTTTTGCGTTCCAGGGCCGCGATAACTCTTTCGAACAGTCCCGCATCTCACAATACCAACCCAAATCACACAGTTGACGTGACATTTAACAAAAAAATTAAATTGATTAAACTTCTCAGAAGAAATAAAACGAGAATTAATTTGTATTTTTTTGTGAGTGTTATGGATATCATGCGGTCAAAAACAAATCATTGGCTCAAATCCATGAGACCTCCACGCCGCCATAACGAATGGTTTTGCGTTAATAATTTTAAACGCGAAAAAATTATTCACCAAATGTGCGCCGCCTCTGATATGCGACACCGTGTAATGTGGCCCCAGAATGAACTTAATGTTTTAATTATTTTGTTTTACAAACTTGTGTTTTGTGTCCTTTGCAGTTTATGTATTTCTTGTTGTAAGTATTAAATATTTTTGCTAAAAGGTCAGTGGAAATTGGAAGGCTAATTGGAAACTAAAAGGATAATAACGTTAAGAGCGCCCAACCCGCGATACATTTTAACTAAAACTTAACTTACCTCTTAGCTCAGTGAAAAATTTACCTTTAGGTGAATGGTTAACTTGGAATGTAGCTAAGCGATGTATTCCAAGCTCGCCTGAAAGAGATGTCAATATATTTAACGGGGCCTGCTAGAGCTGATGCCTGCCAGAGCTGCGGATTTGCGGGGACTTCGAAAGAGTTATCGCAGCCCTGAAATGCAAACGGCAACTGCACATTTGTATATAGTTCTAGTTGCTAAAACTAGTCAAATACCTGCCCTTCTAGCCAAGTTACAATCGTTTCGTTCGCGCCGAACGCCTCGAGTAAGCCACGCCTCCGATTCCTTTGTTCTGACCACGTGACTGAGCGTTGAGATGACGTCAGAACAAAGGAATCGAAGGCGTGGCCTACTCAAGGCGTTCGGCGCGAACGATACGATTGTAACTTGTCTAGGGGAGCTGATGTAAACGCACCTTAAATCGTTAGCAACATTCGCCCAATCTCTGTGCTTTCAATATTGATCAACAATATAAACTGTCATGTCAAACTGCTGATAAAAAAATATTGGCTAATTGCGATGCTCTTAAAAGATAAGTTATCAGGCAGCTAACAAGCTGTCACTACAATATAATTACGGACAAATAGATAATCAGAACAGCACGTGCTTCATCATCGTTATGTCGGACCGTCAACGTCCATTGATCTACTGAAGATAGTAGAATTCTGCTGCAGGCGAAAATGAATACGAAAACTAAATTTGCTGTGGGGACAATTATTTGTGGGCACGTATCCGTAGGTAGGTCGCTCGCAGAACAGATGGTCTGTGGGGCCGAAAGGCTCCGGAGTGGCAGCCGCGGACAAGACAAAAAGACGTAATTTTAGAACTGTTACGTTTCCCACAAGTTGGACCGATAACCTGGTGATGGCTACGGGAAATATAAAATCTGTTTTTTTTTTAAGATTATAATCAGAACAGCGTGCTTCATCATCGTTATGTCGGACCGTCAACATCCATTGATTAACAGGAGATTGTAGACTTCTACTGCAGACAAAAATGAATAAGAACACAAACTCTAAAATAAGGACATTAACCTACTTGTAAGTCCGTAGGTGGCTTTCAGAACTGATGGCCTAAGAGACCGAAAGGCTCCGAAGTGGTGACCGCGGGCCAAAATCGGCGTTGGAACTGTTAGAAGGTTTTCCACATAGAAATATAAAATCTGATTTTTTTAAAGATTATAAGTAATCAAAATAGCACGTGCTTCATCATCGTTATGTCGGGCTGTTAACGTCCATTGATCAACAGGAAATGTAGAATTCTGCTGCAGGCGAATATTAATATGAAGATAGACTGACGTGGGGGTATTTACCCGTAGATAGGTGGCTTTCAGAACAGATGGCCTGTGAGACCAAAAGGCTCCGAAGTGGAGACCGCGTGCCAAAATACTACGTATTTTGTTGGAACTGTTAGATGGACCACAAGGACCGATAACCTAGTGATGGCTGTGGGAAATATAAAATTAGATTAAAAGGCTTATGGAATTTTTTATTGGATCTTCTCCATATAAAACGACCAAAAGGAACTGTGCACTAGCTTCTGACGTTTTTTAGGTGCTCATGTAAGCCGATGTGAAATAAAGTATTTTGATATGAATCAAATCGGTGAAGGCTTGATGCACAGGACCTGTCGATGTGCCGATGTACAGCAGTAGGCGTATTGAAATATGCTAAAGTGATGGTAATGTTGACGACATAGTCAGCCTTCCATTAGTTGAAAACTTCCTTGCTGAGTTTTAAAATGAAGTAAAGGAAAATTTACAAAATAGTTTATTTAATTTCTTATCATATTTAATAACATGTCCAATGACGTAAG
The DNA here is from genome assembly GCA_961205895.1 of Mythimna pallens. Classification (NCBI taxonomy): domain Eukaryota; kingdom Metazoa; phylum Arthropoda; class Insecta; order Lepidoptera; family Noctuidae; genus Mythimna; species Mythimna pallens. The sequence goes on along the minus strand of OY540831.1, from coordinate 6,920,376 downwards.
CTTTATAATCAGCTTTAATACAAAACTTTAGAGATACCTATCGTCATTTTAATTACACGCACCGATGTCACAGCCGAAGAGGATAATCGCTTTGGTTTGGTTACAGATCGGTGATCTAATACTTTTGTCAAAAATAAAGATAAAGAAAAAAGTGTCCTATTTCTAGTACCTATTGTCCACTCGCCTGAATGATTTCCCGGGTAAAATTCTAAAAGACTCGGTTACTGCAACCAATCTTATAAGTTAAAGCTTAGCTGCTACTAAAATTAGGTATAAGTGTGAAATTCAGGATTTATTTAATCAATCAAACATCATCAGTAGAACGATTTTGTTAGAAACTTGGAAAACGGGTAGTCCATGTCCTGAATTAGAACTACATATTATGTACCTGAATTAGGACATTTTTCATTTTTCTCCAATAGCTTCTGCCAGCGGATTCGCCTGTGTGAAAGTAGGTTTCTCCACAAACTTTGGATCCCTGTTTCATTCCCTTATGAGGTGAATTTCGGAAGATCCGTCCCTTAGGGGATGTTTACATTCTATAAGGAACCTACCTGCCAAATTTTAAGTTTGTAGGTATTATAGTTTCTGAGATTTCGTGATTAATCAGTGAGTGGTATTTCGTTTTTATATATTTATAGATTTCCGACTTACACACGGCGAACTGCAGGTAAATGCTAGTGGGCTGCCAGATTGTTTGTAAGTTATCGCGGCCTTGAACATCTTCTTCATTTTGCCTTTGTTTTATGCTACTTGAGGTTCGGTGCAACACGTTTTCTTCGTCTCTTCTCCTTCATATCACTCCTCACTCAACCCATCCATCTTTTCTTTGGCCTCCTTCTCCTTCTACAACCATTCACATGTTTATTCATTACTCTTTTAGTAACATGCGTTTTATCCCTCCTCTTCACAGGACCATAGCAAACGATTCTATTTCAACTTTTCAGTCACTGATGCCACTTTCAAACTTCCTCTAATATATTCATTACTTACCTGAAGAATCATAGATGGAGTTTAGTCAGTAACAGTCTGTCACTACCTCTCACTCCACCCAATGCGACAGGAGTTATAAATTAATTATTAACAAATAAAAAAAAGCTAGTTCGAAGACGTAAAACTTTTCTTTTCCGGAAAAAAATACATTTCAGGTTCGCTACAGTAATAAACTACACGTGGATTGTTCAAACCAACGATGTCAACAACACTCTACTTGATTTAATTCGCCCAAAATCAGCTGCTTTTGACGGATGACAACCGTGAAGTATTCGTGACAATGCATCGACGAGCTCGCGTACAGTCGACAAAAGAAACAGGCCAATTCATTTCAGCTCAATTAAACTAAATATATTTTATTTCAGAAAGTCGTTCACGGGCACTTACAAAACATCAGAAGGTAGTGCACGGTTCCAATTGATAGTTTCCTATGGAGCAAAACCAGCCAGAAACTCCCCGGTATTTTGTAGGGCAGTAACTCGTGGGGCCCTTAAGACCGGGACCACGATCCCGGTGTACACCTATATATATAATTGTACATTCCCGAGACAAAACTTTGTTTTTATTTATGGTCTCAAAATACTCCTTAAAAATATTTTTTGTTTTTATAGGTGGAATTTGGGACCGCGGTCCTGGTACCAAAAGCCCCAGAACCCATTTTTCACCCAGTTAAACATATACTTTAAGTCATTTTGTAATTGTGTCAAAATCTTTAGCATCTCTAAATAAGCACAATTGTTTGTTGTTTATTTTTATACTTGTGAAAAGATAGTCTTTGAAGGTTAACGGAGTTACCGATATATCCCGTAGAATCGCCAAACTTAAGTAGCTGTGGATAGGACACATATATGTATTACACCCTTACTGCAAAAACCAACTAAATGCACCAAAACATTTTTGTATTATTAGAAAGAAGAAAGAAATTTTTGCCGAAGCTATCTTTAAAAATAAGTGTCGTAGCTAATAACCGGTTTTACCTGCAGATTCATCTTGATGAGACGAATGGATTTAACTTTAATTTGGTTAAAAATTGCAGATAGTTGGATTTTGCAATAAGGGTACGAAATATATTGTTCACAAAACAGATGATCTATAAAGCTCTGCAGGTTCTGGAGTAGCGATCATGTACCGGAAGATACAGATTTGGAAGGCTTAACCACCAAATTCCCACAAGGTGGACGAATGACCTGGTGAGGCCGCAGCAGTACAATGGATACGAGACTCACAGGACCGGTCGTTGTGGGAACACTTGAGGAGGCATTTATGTCTTTCGGCTAAAATGATGATGAATTTCTGGGAGTACTGATCTGATTGCGAATTTTTTTTTAACTGATACCAAGTCTTATAGGCTCGTTATTATTCCTTGTGGCTACCCCACTGTCAAGAAAGCGAAACCGCAGGTAAAGTTAGTTATACACATTGCTATTCTTTTCTTTCCTGCATACCAAGCACTTTTATCGACTGTACATTTTTAATCACGCTAATGTTATGAACCGGAAAGTTTATGTTTATTTTTTTTTGCATTTTTGTCGCAAAAACTTTATCTGATTGACAAGCTTCGTTCATGGATGGCTGATATCACTTTACAGTTTATTGTAGGGTGTAATTATCACATATTATCGCATCATTTATCTTTAAATAATGTTTACTTGCAACGGTAATTTCAATAGTGATACAATCGTATTTGATAAAAAAAAAAACTATGGTTAAAATAGTAAAGGAAGTACTCATTTGTTGAATTTGAGTCTTATGTATGTGAGATTACTTGTTTTTGTTCGGACCCACGATACAAGAGTATCTAACTCCAATTTTTTTTAAATAAAAAAAAAATAAGAGGACCTTATAATGGAGTTTTTTTTTGAGGTGGAAAATAACCACTCAGGCTGGGAGACAGACTTTTGCTGACTAAAACCCACCTGTGACCTTCACTTGCCCTTTTGTGTTCTAGGATCACGTATTCCCTTTCAAAAACTCCCCTTGGCCCAGGCGATTGTATGTATGTGATAACATCACGCTTATATCTTGCCGACCTGGGCATCGATATCGAGAACCAAAGGCCCAAAATCGCGCTGGTAACCACTGGAAGAATGGGTCCAAACATGACAAGGAAGCATTATATCTTATATCTCAGTCTGGATACCAATATGAAACTTTATGGCCTGGCAACACCATATGGATGCATTTTCCGCCTATTTACCCAGACATCTACAAACTTTTTGACGGCACGGTTATCATAGTAGTAGTTGAACGACGGACGAAGGCAACGAAGGAACAGGAATGCGTTTTTAGTCAGTAAAAGTCTGACACTATCTCCCGCTACGCCCAAGGGCGGGATTTGTCATTAGATGATTTTCCCACATAATAAAAATGTAGTTGAACGATTGACGCTGAACTGCGTGGCGCGGGTTCGATTCCCGCGCTGAACAAATAATTGTATGGCCTACGGATAGTTTTTTCGGATCTTTTTTTTTTTTATGTGGGTAATCATCCAAATGACTTCTCGCGCTCTGGGTGGAGCGCGAGGGCGTGTCAGACTTTTACTGACTAAAACCACACCTGTATCCTTCAATTACCCTTTGCGTCCTAGGACTACGGGTTTCCCTTTCAGAAATTTTCCGCGGTCCTAGTTAGCGGGCATCGGCCCTGCTGGGCCCCTACGGTTTGCTGACATCTCTTTGAGGAGCGCGAGGATCTCAACGCGCTATTGACGACTGGGTTCAGTCCGGTTAATTCGGTTTTTTCGGGTCTGGGTGTCTTGTTTATGTAAATTTGCATATTTGTAAACAAACCTACGTTAAGAAGCAACAAAATATCATCATCCTTTCAGCCGAAATACTTCCACTGTTTGATATAGTCTTCCAAGTCCAATCTTGATATAAGTACCAATTGGCATTGTTTGTTTGTAAACGGATGGTAATATGTATAGGAAAGGAACTGTCTCCTGAGATACAGGTTCACTACCTAGTTCAGGAGGCAGAGAATTTTTGTAATTAGTGTCACTTGTTTGCAAATAAATGATTATTATTATTATTATTATATTATAAGTGTCACCACAACAAACGGCGCGTCTCGCATCCATTGCTTTCCCAAGACTCTCACCAATACTAATATGGGACAAAATTATAAAAGTACTAGCTTCTGCCCGCGGCTTTGATCGCGTAAACATAGGTTTCTCCATACAAACTTCGGACCCCCGCTTCATCCCCTTAGGGAGTGAATTTTGGAAAATCCTTTCTTAGTGCTCGCCTACGTCATAAAAGGAAACCTTGTGCAAAATTTCACGGTCCTAGTCCCAGTAGTTTCGGCTGTGCGTTGATATGTCAGTCAGTCAGTTTCTCCTTTTATATATATAGATTTATTTATTAAAACTTTACGCACTAGTAATAAACACTTTACAAAGACGGACTTAATGCCTAAATATCTGGCCATTTGAACCGCATGATAAGGACCAAATATAATATAGTAAGGCACATATTTCATGCGTCCGCGCAGCCAGTCAAAGATCATGCGCGTGACTGTATCGATTGTGTACTTACATGTACCTAATGTTGCGTAATGACACAAATCTTGGAAATCGAGTGTCAATTCTGAGAACTGAATTAGATTTATGAATCTACACTATCAACACTAATATTATAAAGAGGTAAAGTTTGTTTTTTTTTTTGCTTTTTTGTTTGTAGGATGTAATCTCTGAAAGTACTGGTCCGATTGCTAAAATTTTTTCACCGATAGAAAGCTGCTATATTCCTGATTGACATAGGCTATATTTTATGTACGCGGGTGAAGCCGCAGGCAAAAGCTAATTGATAAACTAAATTGTTAGATTAATGTTATTGGGGGCTGGTGGCCATTTTATTGCTTCTCCAAGTCATGAAAAATATCACACTTATATTACAAAGGCGTATTTTTTGTATGTTTGTGTGTGTGTAAATATGTTTGCTACTAGTTCAAGCTCAAACGGCCGAGTAGATGTCTTTAATTTTATAATTGTACACACAGGAGAATATCACATAGGATTTTCTTTTAACCCCGGGAGTATGTTTATTTATTTATTAAAACTTCATGCAACACAAAGGTATAATGGTGGACTTAATGCCTTAGGCAATCCAGTCAACCAAGAATAGTGAAGAGAAAACATAGTAGGTGCAAAAAAAAAGATTAATAAGAAAACAAGGCAACAAATGTATAAATATAAAATAAACACACATAAATATTTAATATAATATAAACCTACATATATATAAATATATATTATTTATATAAGGAAAAGTGAAAGGATTTTTGAGACTACTCCGATATTTGTGTAGAAAATAAAGACGCGTCTTCCGCTTAAATGCATATAACTGACTGATGGCCGTCCTGATGTCAAGAGGAAGCGCATTCCACAGAAGTATGGACTGTATATGAAAGGAAGAATGAACAAAATCAGAAGTATGAGAAGGACAAAGCAGTAGAAGATTGTTAGAAGAACGCAGATTCTCAGCATGAGAAGAACATAGATGTTGAAAGTGTGATATAAGATAAGAAGGAGGGGTGTGTGAGTTCAGCAGAGTTAAATTAGGATAATTATCTACTTTCATATGGGTGAAGCCACTGGAAGAAGCTAGTTGCTTGAGCTGGTGATGCTAACCCATGTTACTATTCCCAATCACTGCAATTTCTGAACGCTAAAATCAACAATGGCGTCTGAAAAACGCTGAAGCAATAAACCTCGAGAAACAATTAAATTCTATCAATCTTCCTTTTCTTCGAGGCTTTTACATGGTTTTCCATGTCTGATAATACCAGTACCTAAATTAACCTATCACGCCTGTAGTTTACGGTAGGCGCGGGCTTGCGGACGGCGAGTAAATGGAAAAAAAAAATAGCTCGCCATCCGACCGTCCGGTAACCGTCCGGACCGAGCCCAAGTTGTCAACGGCGCGTAGTGTTCTACGCGCGCCTCAAAGAGATGTCAGCAACCGTAGGGGCCGAGGAGGGTCGAAGCCTACTGGGGCCATGGGTGATGCGAAAGAGATCCCGAGGCCCTAGAACAATGGCAAAGAAGGACCAGGAAAGTGTTTTTAGTCAGTAAAAGTCTGACACGCTTTCCCGCCCCGCCCAAGAGCGGGGGATGTCATTAGATGGTTTTCCCACCCAAAAAAAGCCTGTAGTTTTCTTTCTTGACCATTCCTTGCAGAGTTTTATATCAAGCACATAATGTAGATAGCCATTGTGGACATCTACTGATTCAAATAAAGATTGCGTTGTTTATAAATACTCGTACCATTAATTCTTCTTGTTAGCGTGTCGATGCCAAAAATATTTTATTTTTTTTGTTATTAAATTCCTAGCCTAGCCCAGTATTCAGCCATGGCAATGCCGTTCGATTAAACTGTCATAAGATCCCTACGTGAACACATAACAGGGCACGTAACGCAAGATCATCATTTAATTCAATAGTATTAATTAAGACCCTATTGTTCTGTACGTGACTCTAAACACAAAAACTCTTTTTACAAAAAAAAAAGAAAAACCTTCATCTAATTACGTTCCATGCTCAAATTCCAAAAAAAAAATCCCCACTGACATTCTCGGCATTCTCGCTAATACGGCAGAACAGTTACATTGCACAGATTAAAACTGATTACCGGCCAGTTACTTTCGGACTTTCACGGAGCAATCTATCTCACATGAGTAATGGCTATAGCCAGCCATTCTCCGACACTGCCCGCATCATCGTTAGCCATTTCTGTTATTATAACCCATTCGTATAACTTATTACCCGCGGTGAGGATGAAGTGCGTAATAACCGGGTGTTTAGGTAAATTGCCGGGATTTTATATTAAGAACCGCATTTGGTGCTCATTTGGCGCTATTTTCGCCATCTTGGTGTTAAAAAAAAATTGCAGCGTTTATGGTTTAAGTATTATTTGGCGCGGTTTTCAATTGGAGGCTTTTAGTTTTGTTGATTATTTAATTTGAGGTAAGGGTGAGGCGTGTGGTCTTCTAGTAGGGGATAAAAGTCTACTGGAAAGACGAAAATCGTTCACCATGTTGCAGATACGTACGGCGAGTATCCACCCTTACGTTGTTGAAACTTCTACGGACGGACTAAGCGTTTCGCTTTCTTAAACCGCATACATCGAAGGACTGGAACAATTTGCCAGCTGCAGTCTTCCCGTCCGATTATAATTTAGGTGTCTTCAAGGCTAGAGGGAATAAGCTCTTAATAAACTAGAGCGCCTCACCATCAATGAGTGCATCACTGTTTATCATCAGGCGGGATCGCAGTCAAGCACTGGTTTGTATCAATTGAAAAAAAAACGTACCAGCTTTGCAATAAAAACTAAACGTTCCCAATACCTGTATTAGAGATTGTACATATTTTAAATTGGAAATAAATTCTCACGATTTAAGAGGGCCAGGTGGTGTAGCCTTAGAACGAATTTATGTTATTATCATCTATATATATATAAAAGGAGAAACTGACTGACTGACATATCAACGCACAGCTAAAACCACTGGGACTAGGAGCGTGAAATTTTGCACAAGGCTTCCTTTCATAACGTAGGCGAGCACTAACACAGGATTTTCCAAAATTCTTTATATTTTTCTTTAATTCTTATTAATACTTAGGGGGTCCTAAGTTTGTATGGAGAAACCTATTTTCACGCGTGTGAAGCCGCGGGCAGAAGCTAGTTTAAAAATAAAAGTTCTTGACTTACAAAAAATATTAATTAATTATATTATCGAACTGGAAAAAGTAGTTTGAAAATTAAGTGATGTGACCAATGACACCGAATAAATAAGTTTAACTTCGTTCCATAAATTATTATTCTAATATTAATATTATAATTTACTGTACGTCATAATTTAAATTAATATTGCAAATTGGTCGAGTGATTTAGGAGATAAGGCACATAATTCACGTTTATATCTTAGAATAGGCGAGTAATTAATTTAACGACTGCTGGTTTACTGACCTCAATATATTTCTAACGTAGACCTAAGTATAAAAAAACTTAAATATGTGAATACCTTTTTAAGCCCAGAGGGTCTAAATTGACCGCTTGTGACTAATCATAACTGGATACTAATATTAATCAAATAAAAAGCATAAAATAGTCATAAATGTTTAACCATTATTACGAATTGCTCATGATTTGTTAGGAATTTGGGAAGTGACTCATTCTGAGAAGAACTTCGCAATGAGGCCTTTTTAGGCGTACAAATGAGGAAATACTCTTGAGGTGACTTGCCTGCTTCAACTTGCGTGGTCGTGGATTGATGACCAGGTGAAAGTCGTGGGAATCGGTGCGAGAAGCATAGGACCGTTCATTGTGGTGACATTTGGGGAGAGGCCTATGTCCAACAGTAGACGTCTGAAATGTCATAATTTCAGCGACCGATTCTCTGGAGTGTCTCGCATCCTCTGCATTCCCGCGATTCTCACCAGGTCGGCGTTTCACCTTGTAGGAGGCCTTCCAACAATTTGCGTACTGCGGTCTTACCGTCCGATTATAATTTAGGTGTCTTCAAGACTGGAGTGAATAGGATCTTAATAAACTAATGCGATTCACCATCAAAGATTGCATCACTCCTTACTATCAGTTAGGATCGCAGTCAAGCACTGGGATATAGCAATAACAAAAAAAAAACGAGAAAATGTGGCCCGTCTCCCACCCCAAGATTTTTGTGTTCAACTGTTTTTATGATAGGATTTATTACTCCTCTCTAACTTCAAATTAAAGTTAATTAATTAAAATCAACATAAATTGCTTCCAAGCTTCGTTTGAGCGCTAAGAGGCCATATATCTACGAAATATATAACAATTAGACCTAAGCCGACATTTAACTGTCCATTATACCACAGCACGTCGTCTAAACACAATGTATATCAAATAAAAAGTCTTGTTATTACTCCATACATGGTTATTTACATTAATATCAAGCGCAAATTATATACTACCACGAATTATGACTTCTTCTATTATTCTTAATACACATACCTAGCCTATTTGAGTCGTGGAGCGTAAAATAAACAGAAATTCTGACTTATTTGTTGATACGTCATTTATTAAGTAGGTAATGCAGAAGTTTAAGTCTGCAGAGTTCTACAATGGGGTTATCGCGGTTCTGGGACGCAAAAGCCAACTGAATGAAGTTGGTTAGTATAAAAATCTGATACGCTCTCTTGCTCCACCTAGAGCGGGAGAAGTAATTTGATGATTTCCCACCTCAAAATAAAGGGTTATGCAGTAGTTTAAATGACATGTTCGGTAGACCGAATAATTTGCCTTGGCAAACGCTACTTCCATTTGTAGCCATTCGTAACGATATGCAATGGAAACTTTTCGTAGCAACATCTATGTGGCCCCATAGGAACTATGCTGCATTGCGATCAAAGTTGTCCGCACGACAACATATACATGTCGTGGCTAGATCCCTTCATGATATGGCCAACTAAAACTGGCCAGATCATTTTAAACGTTAAAGTTTGACGATATTTCATTCCTCGTTTGGCCTACTTTTTTAGACTTTTTACATGAAGTGATTAATTTCTATGATCTGGCCACAACATACATATACAACAATCAACTATCGGGCAGTTGCTGAGTTTTGCAGGACTTTACACTCTTCGTTCCGCATACGACTAACTAAGCGGAGCTAAATATGCAGGGAGAGGTATCTCCGTGCATATTTCAGATTTTCAATCAATTTACCAAATCTTTTCCCAACTACGTTGAAGTCGGTCTTTCAGCCTACCGGATCCAGCTAACTATCAATATTTTAAATGAAGCGGCTTGAACCAGAAAATCTGACGCTTTTCAAGACCGGTAGCAGATCTTCTGGTTTCTGACTACCGTAATGGTTTTCAAAGATCTACAAAATATCTTGAATTTAGTACTTAAAAATGGATTTGCGAATTCCAAAAGCTACACCTAGCTACGTAGCTGGCTCCGCAGTGATACGCTGCGTGGTATGCGTAGAGCTACGCATCTTATTACTCGTAGAGCTACGCAGCTTATTAAGAGTAGAGCTACGCAGTTTATTTCACGTAGAGCTACGCAGCTTATTGCGCGAAGAGCTCCGCAGCTTATTACTCGTAGAGCTACGCAGCTTATTACGCGTAGAGCTACGCGTTTAGTACGATTTAGAATGAAACACTTTTGCTGACGTTTCTAAGGTCTAAATAGTTTTACAATATTTTTGAGGAAGTTATCCCAGCAGTTAGCTGGCCTGCAATAATTTAAGTTCAATTTTCAACATTTAACCATAACCAACCCAGCCTTCTTACAGTTCCTTGCACAGTGGTCGAATTCCCAATGAGCACAGTGGTACAGCATTAACCACTAATTATAGTGTATGCAAATGAAGGCATTCATACCCAAATGATTCAATTCGGCCAGCTTTTCATTTAGCTCGCTTATCGTCGACATTAATCTTTTTACTAAGTCTGGGTAAGCAATTAATATGTCTGAGGGAAATTATATTAATTGGTTTTTTTTTTTTGTTGGAATATTTCTGTTTAATTGTCATTGTTCTGTAATGACTATTGTTAATGCCTTGATTATTATGAATGTAAGTTTTTTCTGTATTGACATTTTAAGCATATAAGTAAAGGGTGGATACGACTTATGCTAGATTAAACTGATCCTTTTTTCTTTCTTTTTAGGGTTCCGTACCTCAAAAGGAAAAAACGGTACCCTTATAGGATCACTTTGTTGTCCCTCTGTCTGTCTGTCTGTCAAGACCCTTTGTCTCGGGAACGCGTGAAGGTATCGAATTAAAATTAAAACATATTCTCAGGTCTGCAGTCCCTTGAAGCTGTGAAAAAATCATAAATCTTCTTAAGCTAACGAAAAAAAAAGATACGGCCGTTTATGTTGCAAAAAACATATATTTCGACACTCTCAAAGAAATCAAAATTCATAGGGTACTTCCCGTTGACCCAGAATTCTGAAATTTGGTATGAAGCAAGGTCTCAAAGCACAAGTACTTATAGGAAAAAATCTGCAAACTGTAAATTTTTAGTTACGTTACAAACAAATTTTTGCGATTTGAAAAAATCTTCGTAACTCAATTTGGGAATTGAACTGTTTTTAAAGGTAAGTTTGTACGGAACCCTCAGTGCGCGAGTCCGACTCGCACTTGGCTGGTTTTTTTTTCTTTAAAAAAGAGAAAAGAGGAAATTAAGGTTTTGATACAACTGCTATTATTTTTAAGCGTGAGAAATCGTCAAAAACTACTACCGCTTTTTTTGTAAATCATTGTCCGTCACTAGGAATTACTCTTGTATCGTAGACCGGTGCGTTTACAAACATGTATACTCACATATACAAAACACTCAAACCGGGAACAAATATCTGTTGTAGATCACTCAAATATTTGAATCAAACCCAGACACACAGCGCAGCAGCCAATTGCTCAAGCACTACGCCAACCATCTAACATAATCACACACACACAGACACACATCACACACACACACACACATATTATTCTCTCGTGTAACTTATCGTCTCGGGATGGTTTGGGGTTTCGGGATTCTTGAAAACAGTTACCGCGGCTCTGGAATTGGGCAACTGAAGGAACACAGGTGGGTTTCAGTCAGTAAAAATGTGACACTCCCTCTCGCTCCACCCAGATGATTCCCCACGTAAATAAAAGGTAAGACTGTGATTCGTCTTTCGATTCGATTCGAACATATTTATTTATTACAGCTTGAAGGACATAGCTTACAAAAAAAAAACCTGATCAAAAAGAAAAAGAATAATGGACGGCAGCAAGTCAATTACAAGTCCTCACATATAGTGTCAGACCAAAATTTCAGAAGTGAGCATAAACAGCCCTTAACACATTGAGTTAAACTTATAATATATAAACTTAAATGTTAAAAATAGTTTTAGATATACAAAGGCAAGGGTTAACCGAGTATTCAACTGAAACTCTTTAGTTAACAATAAAATAATCAATAATAACAAAATTACGGAAAAATAGGGAAACAATTAAAAGCTTGAAAAGCAGTGGCGGCCGAGTGGTAACGTCCACAACTTACGAGTTGTAGGTTGCGGGTTCAAACCGAGCCAGGCACATTACGTTGTGTAATTTATTATATCACCACTGCTCTCAAAACGGTGAAGAAAACCTTGTGAGGAAACCGACATGTCCTATAACCAAAACTTTGAAAACATGTGACATCCACCAACCCGCACTGGGCCCACGTGGTGGATTATAGCCCATTCCCTCTCCTAGAGAGGAGGCCTGAGTCCCAACAGTGGGAAAATTATAAGGTCGACTATGCTATGCTAATTAAAAGCTGAAGAAGATTATCACTGATATATAGGTGAGATAGTAGACAAACAGAGTAAGTTAAATAATTAATAACAACTTAATTTAAAATTATCCACACATAAAAAAAAATATTTACAAGAAATAAATTCTCAGAAAAAATCATGTTTTCATCTCTTATTTAAAGCCACATTCATTTTCCCATAAAAATATCAAGGCTGGCTTCACCAAAACGTCGAGGATATTACAATAATTACGCAACGTCTCAATCGGGACCGAATAAGGGCAATTCCACACTGCGCTAATGATCGCCCGACACAGATACAAATCGCGCGGCGAGCGACACGCGTTTCTAACGTAATCACTTAATTATTGGGCGACACCTAAACTTAGGGTTGAACGGAAGAAAAATATTTTTTGTTGTAATTAATTAGTTAGTTTTCTAGGGTTCCGTACCTTATCTGACGAAAACGGAACCCATATAGGATCACTTCATTGTCCGTCTGCCAACCCTTTTTTTTCAGGAACGCGTATTAAACTGAAATTAATTACTCTGATCTGCTACTCTTTAGATCAAAGAAAAAATCATCTTCTAAGTAAACGCAATCTGAAATTATGGCCGCTTACTCTGGCGCATATTTTGACACTTCCCTTTGACCTAGAAACTTTTGCATAAATAAAGTAAAAATTCTGAAAATCTGTAGTTACCTACATCATAAATAATGACTTTTTGCGATTCGGAAAATCGCAGAAAAGCTTCGAAGCTCGATTCGGGAATCGAATCACATAGATAGGTAAGTTTGTATGAAACCCTTGGTTTGCGAGTCCGACTCGCACTTGACCATTTTTTTTTTAAGTTTAGTATTTAATTTGTGTGCAGCCATGGAAATTTTTGAAAGAGATATCAGTCCTAGAACGCCAAGGACAACTAAAAACACAGGTAGATTTTAAGTCAGTAAAAGTCTGACACGTCGTCTCGCGCCTCTCTTAAGTGGGAGAAGTCATTGGAAGATTTACTAACTCAAAAAAAAAAGGTGAATCGATAGACCTCGTCATCACGAGAATCCGATGGATGCGAGATATACCTACATATAGGACCGATCATTGTGGCGATACTTTGGGGAACTCTATTACGTATAGACATCTTGCAACTCAAATAAGGTGATAACTTTTACGTATTAAGAAACAGTTACTTGATTTTTTACATTACTACAATATCAAAAATCAAGAATGTGAATGGAAAATTACTGTAATTATGTATTGACTTTCATAAGGCTAGTTAAATCGGCTACAGACTGCACGATGATGTTATCAAGTTTGTTAACAAACCACTTGAGCAAATTCGATTAATTCGTTTAGTCACCCTATTACAATACAAAATGCACATTTTAATAACTGTTAATTTCTTTTTGTTTTCTATGATGATTATTAGAAATTAACAATGAATCAAAACTAATATAAGAATATTATAACTAGTAACAATAACATCAATTTTCATGTCATTAATCACGTTCACATAATTTTTACATTGTCGATTAATGTTGGTAATTTAACTGCAAATAAAATTACTATATAACGAGTTATTCCTTTGATTATACTATACAGTCACTAGCTTCGAGCCAGCGACTTCGCCCGCGTGAAAATAGGTTTCTTCATACAAACTTCCAATCCCTTTTTTACCCCCTTAGAGATGGAGTTTCATAAAATCCATTCTTAGTGGATGTACACCCTTTAAGGAACCTACCTGCCAAATTTTAAGTTTGTATTTGTTATAGTTTCTGAGATTTCGTGATTAATCTGTGAGTGGTATTTCGCTTTTATATAGGTATATAGATTAGGTATCGATCGCAAATTCGATTTATGAAAAAACAACCTCTCAATGTTGGTTTGGCTGGCCTGTTAGTCTAGTGGTTAGTCGCCCTGACTACTATGCCGAAGGTCGTGGGTTCGATTTCCAACCAAGACAAATGCAATCATTCACAGAACGAAAGATCGCGCTCATCATACAATTATAATATGCGCGATTTTCATTTTGTTTGTGTGTAATTTATCTATTTACACTATAATAATATTTAAAAAGGTAAAGTTTGTTTTTTTGTTTGTAGGTTATCTCTGAAAGTACTGAACCGCTTGCTAAAATTTTTTCACCGATCGAAAACTGCTTTATTCCTGAGTGACATATATTTTATGTACGCGGGCGAAGCCGCGGGCAAAAGCTAGTAATATATATGTATGTATTTGGAATTATATAAATATGTTTATGAGTTACCTAGTACTCATAACACAAGCTCTGCTTAGTTTGGGACTACATTTAGGCATTGTGTGAAAGTTGTGGAATGTTGTAAACAAAAATAAGGTGTTCAATTGTTAGTTATTTTTTTTAATTTTTGGCTTCGCTTGGGTTATCTAATAGAATTCAGATAAAACACATTCTAATGATTTTGTAATATTTGACAGCAAATTTTTTGAGTCAGCCTTCTTAGCAAGTTCAATACTACAATAAAAATCTCAGTTCCAATTTACCAAGATCGCGCCTGTTTCAAATGATTCCACATATTATTCAGACATTTAAGATATTCTACTACATCAAGTTTGCATCACAATATGATCAACTAGGAATCGATTTGCGAATAATTGCTGTAAAGCATTTGTAAAGGTGCTGTAATATAAATAAAAAAATAAAAATTACAGTTTGTAGTTTGCTGCTTATGTTCTTTTTAGAAGCATGAAGGTAGCAGCCCTAGCGCCGCGTCAACGCTAACCACACTACTTTTTATTATATCAATTTGTGCCCATTGAAGGCGCTGTTTTGGGCTAATTCCTTTATAATTGCAGGATCGCCCGTTCACCCGCGTGGACGAGGCCTTATCTGATCAGAGTGAACATTAAGAGAAACTAAAAGTTATTTTTAATGACGCTTTTAGGCGTGATACAACAATTTGTATACACTTATCTAATATTTATGACTTTATTTCATGTGTATATATTCTATTTTATGGGTCTATTCTGAAATAATAATATTAAAATGAATTGGATTTACAGATAGGTCAAATTATATATCTATCTTTTATTACATGGGAAGGAATGACTCCTCCCGCTCTGGGTGGAGTAAGAGGGAGTCATTTACTAATTAAAATTCACCTATGTTGCTTCAGTTGCTCTTTTTAGTCAGAGCCATGGTAAGGTAACTCTTTCGAACAATTCCAAACATGATGTATTTATATACCAAATATATAAATGTCTTGTGACTCAGCCCATTTGAAATTTAAGAGAGCCCTTCTCCAATCGTCTATAGTCAATGTGAGCATGGTTTAAAATCATGTTGCTTCTTCCAACGCAATGTTTGAAGAAGATACGCGCAAGAATAACGCGAAAAACGAGTTATAACGCCTGAAAACTCTGTCGGCATGCGGTAATTCCATGAATCCACTCGAATATTTCTCAAAACTTGTTCCAGAACATACAGATATATTAAGATATATTTTACTTTTAATTTATGAGTAGTTTGCCAAAGTTCAGGCAAAATAACAGATTTTCAGAGAACTTTACTGGATTAGTTTAACTTATGTTTTGATTCCAATAGAAACCTACATAATATCCACAAGATATCTGTATTTACAAAATATCCGGAGAAAGATTTGTAATAACGTCATAATCACGTAAGAGCGGTTGTATGAAAATGTGTCATTGGTTGGCCGCTCTTAATATGCTAAACATAGACTGAAATCTTAACACAAAAGCATTTCTATTTGATAATTTCTACAATAACACAATCAAGCATAGCATAGCATAGCATAGTCGGCCTTATAATGTTCCCACTGCTGACTCAGACCTCCTCTGTAAGAGAGGGAATGGGCCGTAATCCACCACGCGGGTCCAGTGCGGATTGGTGAATGTCACATCTCTTCGAATTTTTGGTTCTAGAACATGCCGGTTTCCTCACGATGTTTTCCTTCAACGTTTTAAGAGCAGTGGTGACGATATAAATTACACAAAGTAATGCTCCTGGCTGGGTTTGAACCCACGACCTACAACTCGTAAGTCGGGGCCGCTACCATTTGGCCACTACTGCTCTTAACACAATTAAGCACTGTATTTTATTTACAGCCGAGCATAAATCACCAGAAAAAAAAAACATTTTGAGCTCCGTGGCCGCTGTTTGCTGGAATAGTGATATATGTACCCATTCCCCTCACATTAAATAAAACACAACATAACAAAAATATAAGGTTATCAAACTTATAACTCCCAGATCACATTAAGATTCAAATTCACAACTTACTACTTACTTATGTAAAACAGCAGCATAAAATCATACTTACTCAAAAAATGGCCATTCTAACATTTCTAATAGAAAATAATATTTCGTGACTCCAAGAAAAAAGTGTTTTACGTGAAAAAACGGCATAACTTAATTATGTTTCAGCAGGAAATTAAATGTGTACGCCGATAAAATGGTTCAGAAATGAAAATGTCGTAGCAGGAAATTGTATTAATTTGTTATATGAGTTTCAGAATATTATGGCTGATACTACGGTGTATATGGAATGGTACAGGCTTTCCTCGTGTATGAAATTTATTATAGACTAGCTTTAGCCAACGGATTCGCCCGAAGAAAGCAAGTTTCTCCAAATAAACTTTGCACGCCCGTTTCATCCCTCTAGGGGAGCACTATTTTACTCTCTCTACTCACTTACGATATAAAAAAACTTTGTGAAAAATTTGACGATTCTAGTCTCAGTATTTTTGGCTTGTCAGTTAGCCAGTTTCTCCTTTTATATACTTATATACGATATAGATGAATGACCACCAGACGACCCACATCCCACTTTATTTTTAGGGTTCCGTACCTCAAAAGAAAAAAAGGAACCCTTATAGGATTACTCTGTTATCCGTCTGTCTGTCTGGCTGTCAAGACCCCTTATCTCGGGAATACGCGGAGGTATCAAGATCAAAATTATATGGCCGTTTATGTCGCAAAAAACGTATATTTCGACACTCTCAAGGGAACCAAAAATCATAGGGTACTTCCTGTTGACCCAGAATCTTGAAATTTGGTAAATCAAGGTCTTACAGCACATATATAGGAATAAATCTGAAAACAGCAAATTCGTTGTTACGTCACAAAAAAACGATTCGGAAGAATCTTTGAGACTACAATCGGGAATCGAACTATTTACATAGATAAGTTTGTACGGAACCATCAGTGCGCGAGTACAACTCGAACTTGCCCAGTTTTTTTGACAAATCATTTACTATACAGTGGTCTGAAAAGTTTCCGACCTAACAAAGATACAAGACATTTACTCTTATAATTATTATTTTTTTTACTTTGTCTCCTTGTAACTCTACACATTTCTCCCAGCGATGCCTCCATCTCACTAATCCGTTCAAAAAATTATTCACGAAATTTGCCTCAGCATTTGACGAAAATCGCTATCCTCCGAGCGCAATTATTAGATGAGGGAACAAGAAGAAGTAGTTCGGGGCTAGATCTGGAGAGTAACGCGGATGATCAAGCAGTTCAAACCGTGATTCGTAGATTTTCGCCGTAGCAACTGCTGAGGTATGAGAGGGCGCGTTGTCTTGGATAAAAAGGATTTTCTTTTTCTGCATCTCACATCGACTCACTCAAATGACTGTCAAATAACAACTGCGCGTACAAAATGGCTGAAACTTTAGCGAGTAACAGTCAAATGATGCACAACTACATCATCATCATCTTCCTGCCGTTGTCCCGTCTTATTTGTGGTGGGCGCAACACGTTTTTTTCTTCCATTCTATTCTGTCAACCGTTATGCTATCACTAATCCTTTTCTTTCATATCACTGTTCACACAATCCTTGATAATGATGTACAACTATATACACTAGCTTTTATTCACGAGTGCTGCTCCCTTCACATTGAGGTCAGAAACTTTTCACGTATTCAATCAGCTCGTTTGTAGAATGCTTTACCCATAGAATTAGGCGTGAGTGCTTCGAGATTTTATAAAAATTATGATAAAGCACCCTCCACAGTATTTTTTAAAATTTTTCTTTCATCATTTCAGCCGAAAAACGTCCAATGTCGGATATAGACCTCCCCCAAGTGTTACCACAATAGCCGGTCCTATGCGTCACGCATCCAACGTGATCTATGTCCCCCAACGTGATCATTCAAGAAGAAAAAGGAAACCAAAAAAAAAAATAACTTGGGTTATATTTATGCTAAGTTTCAGGACCATGGGCCCAAGGAATAAAATTTTACATACAAGCGAATTTTTTCCTTTGAAAATTCAACTTTTAAGGGGGTGACCCTCAAAAGTTGAGTTTCCAAATACCCCTTCTTAATCAATCAGTCAGTTTCTCCTTTTATATATATAGCATAGCATAGTCGACCTTATAATGTTCCCACTGTTGGGACTCAGGCCTCCTCTCTAGGACAGGGCATGGGCCGTAATCCACCATGCGGGCCCAGTGCGGGTTGGTGGATGTCACATGTCTTTGAATTTTTGGTTCTAGGACTTGCCGGTTTCCTCACGATGTTTTCCTTTACCGTTTTGAGAGCATAGCATAGCATAGCATAGTCGGCCTTTTTTTTTTTTTAATGTTCCCACTGTTGGGACTCAGGCCTCCTCTCTAGGAGAGGGAATGGGCCGTAATCCACCACGCGGGCCCAGTGCGGGTTGGTGGATGTCACATGTCTTCGAATTTTTGGTTCTAGGACTTGCCGGTTTCCTCACGATGTTTTCCTTCACCGTTTTGAGAGCAGTGGTGATGAAATAATTTGCACAAAGTAATCCGCCTGGCTGGATTTGAATCCGCAACCTACAACTCATAAGCCTTTACCACTTGGCCACCACTGCTCTCAATAAATATATAGATTATTATAAATATATAATATATAGATTATTATATCAACGTACCTACATAAGTAGATTCAAAGCTCCATTGTGTAACATCATACGTATAACTTAATATCAACCATCTCACCTAACCCTTACCATCACCTACGGCATACATTAAGTGTATTCACGTTCCTATAAACATAATGAGGTTATATTTCATGGGGCGCGTTTCCCATGAAATATAAAAGGGAAATGTTCCAAAATGATTAGTGTAGTTCCTCCGTGCGGTATCGGGCCACCATCACTGGCCTAACTTAACAAGAAGCAATTTTTCACAATTTTCCATTCTTTTCTATAATACTAAAGTGTAGGGTGGCCATGCGATACAGAATCCTCAAACAGAATGTCTACGGTTTGCTTTCTATAATCCAGTGTTTATAAAACTTTTCAAAAATGTGACCTGTTTTTTAAATAGTAAATAGCGGCAACCCTCTAGGACCACTTTTTTCGGTGGGAAAATCATCAAATGACATCCCCTTCTCTTTCGTGTCAGACTTTTACTGACTAAAACTACATTCCTGTTCCTTCGTTGCCTTTCATACCAGGGTCGAGTCTTCCTTTCAGAAGCAGATCTTTGGCCCCAGTAGGCTTCAACCCTGTTGGGCCCCTAGGGTTTGCTGACATCTCTAAATGGTTTATTTGAAATAAATGCTTTTGAATCTTTGAATCTTTGAATCTTGAATCTCCTTGAGGCGCGCGTGGAACAGTACGGCGCGTCGACGACCTGGGCGGTTACCGGACGTTCAGACGGCGAGCTACCCATTGCTTGCTGTCCGCAAGCCCGCACCTACGGTGGCTGGAAATCGAGATCGGGATCTCGGCGACTGGGGTGTGAGGGCCATTGTCTCTCGCGTGCGCGTGCAGCCGCCTCCTTTGCTAGCATTATTGCTTCGCAGAAGGAGGCGACCGCATGCAACTCCTCCTCGCTTCGGACCATGGCCTGTACCAAGGCCCGGCGCGAGAGATTGTTGCCGCTGATCTCTCCCACGATGTCACGGTGGTGCTCTGCCCAAGTGGGGCACACCTCTACCGTATGATCCATCGTGTCCTCCGGGTGAGTGACACCCGGGCGTCACCTCCGCACGAATCCGGTGCAAGAACTTCCCTAACTGACCATGTTTGGCGAGAACATGCGTCATGCGGAAAGTGAGGACGCCGTGGGGACATAATTATGGTTTAGGTCGTAAAATGGATCGCGTAAAGAGCTTGTGGTAGTACTATAGAGCCGCTATTGAGGTCGCATTAGCCTGTACTTACTCCATTATTTTATCAAAAATAATACATTTATTGCCTTCGACGTTTATCAAATCATGGTCGCCCTACCCAGGCTGCACAGCACGCCAGCCGACGGTGCCATATAATGAAGTGATTACCTCACCTCGGAGCGCCACGAAACCGTACCATTTTCACTTGCTGAACCAATAACATACAAGAAAAATGCACGGAAATATTGATATTTTAACAGCTTTTGTGTTTTTGTATAGTCGTACTGTTTCATGGTTTTTATGCGAAATTTTAAACTTTTTTTGACTTCTTGTTTGCTTTCGCATGTCTTGGTCAAGTGATCGATGCAATTTTTGAGGTGAAAAATCATCAGATAACTATTGTAGACAATTTTATTAATAATTTTAACTCTTAATATATTGTTGTTCTTAGTATCAATTAGCTATGTTATTATCTGCGCATAATTTAGAGCATGCTGTGCTTTTCGTGATGAGGCGCTTAGAGTTAAGTTAGTAATGTATACATTTTAATGTATAGCGTGCTTATTGTTGAAAAGCCTAATAAATATATAAATAAACTTACTCTACTCTGGGTGGAGCGACAGATATTGTCAGACTTTTACTGATTAAAACCCTCCAATAATTGACTTATATACTCTTTATTATACACCATAAATAAAATTTCAGTAGGAGCTTAAAATTAATAATTATAATGAGCGGTTTAATCGCTAAAAGCGATTTTTATTAAAAAGAATTTTTGCAGACAGCTATAGGATGGATTTGACAGTTAAATAAACGCAGGTAGTGATTCAGGTAGTGGCTATGTACCTGCAATTGATACTTTGAACCCAATTTATTAAACTCCAGATGGGGTCAGGGTCAGCTGCGACCCCTTTTCTTTTGTCTTGTACTTCGTCCAAGAAGGAGGTGACGAGACGAATTAGACTGATTTCGCTAGAACTGGAAGCTGAAAATGATGATGCCTTTTGGAAAGAAGCGTCAAAATAATCTTCGCTCAAAGTTTTTTTTTTAATAATTTGGCCAACAGGATTTTTAAATAATGTGCTTTTTCACGAATTGAAAAAACATGAAAAGAGTTTTGATCACCATCCACGTGCCTACAGAGTACGAGAAACGAACGACAAATACGCGTCCGGTATTATATTATAGGACCCTCTATAACAGAAACGTGATTGTTTCCTAAACTACGATTGTTAGTAAATAGGTACTTTACACACTACATCAATATTACACCATTAGGGAGTCATCCATATAAGTGTAAGAGCCGGCGGCACATAAACTGCACCCTGCCGCTCCGCGCTCGTGACGGCTGTAGTAAACAACAACAATACTGCGATTACAACAGCCGGAGTCACGCCTAGTGTGTAAACAGCTTTTTATTTATAATATTATTACCTACTTACTTACTTCTACCAGCGTCATTTATTTATTTATTAAAACTTCATGCAACACGAAGGTAAAGGCAAATTTAATGTCTTAGGCATTCTTTACCAGTCAACCTAGGGTGGTGAAGACAATATCATGGCAGGTGCATGAAAAAAAAAAGATTCATAAGAAAACAAGGGATAATTGTAATAGATAAAATAAATATATATTTCATACAATATATATAATTATGTCATCGCCCGCGTGAAAGAAAATTATACCAAGGGAACAATATAACGGGATAAAAAGTCCTAAGAGCTTTTCGAGGACATAATCTAACCTTGTGGTTAATTTAGTACAAATCCTTTCAGCCGTTTGAGCGTGAAGGAGAAATAAATATACAGGGTGTCTTTGACATCGAAACACAAACGAATACCATGGATCCAGTTCATGATTCTGGATCCCCGACGCGGCCACGTGATGGAACTTTTCGTCGACTAATTCCTAATAAAAAAAAATGTGTACTTTTTTAAATTTAAAATGTATAAAATCGTTATTCTAACCAACCCCGATGATACTTTTAGTGAAAAAAAAAAACATTTTTCATTACAAATTAATAAATTAAAAATGTCATCGGGGTTGATGATGGTAACGACTATAAGGTAACGATTTTATACAGTTTAAATATATATATATATATATATATATATATATATATATATATAATATATATTTATATATATATTTTTTTAGGAAAGAATCGACAAAAAATTACACCACTGGAGGGTCCAGAATCGGGTATAAAGGTTAGGTACGAGTTTGTAGGTCGCGGGTTTAAACCCAACCAGACGCATTACTGTGTGTAATTTATTTCATCATCACTGCTCTCAAAACGGTTAAGGAAAACATCGTGAGGAAACCGGCATGTCCTAGAACCAAAAGTTCGAAAACCTGCGACATTCACCAACCCGCAGTGGGCCCGCGTGGATTATGTCCCATTCCCTCTCTTACATGGGAGGCCTGAGTCCCAGCAGAGGGAGCATTAAAAAAGACTGATTATGCTATGCTAGGGGGTTTTAAGAATTGTAAAGAAAATTCTTATTTTTAACTAAAATAAATAATAAAAACCGCCATTCTTAATTTTTCAAAACTACTCTCAAAATATGGTGGTTTTAAAGTTTTCATGAAAATATTCTGGCGAATGAAGTCACTGGCAAAGTGTTGTTCTATAAACGAACAGAACGTACGTCTCCTCAATAGAAAATCCAAAATCACAATTTTTAAAACAATACAGCGTTTTATTTCCACCCAACTATACGGAGATCCTCCGAAAAATCAGGACGCCTTCACCGTACTATAACGTCTTTATTATTATGAATACCAACATAATAGCCCAAAAACAACCGGTACCTGTATCCAAATAATTGTATCTAACGACTGCCAACCGTATAATCAAAACCATATCAGCCGAAATCAATTTTTCATCGCTGAGGTCGATTTTAAAATTATCATACAAAGCGAAGTAGTCCAAAAACCAATATAACAAGACCTTTATCAGCAACCAACTAGTTTAAAGACAGAGGTCTGTATCTCTGGGCAGTTTCGAATAAGTATTTTGAATAACCAGTGTTAAGAGACCTCTTATATAAACCAATTTGCTTTAAAGCAGAGGTCAGTGTTTTAGTCAGTTTGTAAGCTGGTGAAATATAATTAGATAACAAGTGCTACGGACCAATAAAATTGATTTAGATGCACGGAAAGCAATTGTGTTCAGTTTATACATCATGTGTACACCTACGTGAGTAATTGCGGTCTTTGTGGCTTATTATTATGTGTTTTTATAATTATTAGTTGATCTATTAGGCTGAAAAGCTCAAGCTAAGAAACTTGTGGCTTAAATAATAACAGCCAAACAGGATAAGTCTCCAAGGTTAAGCTACACTTGCCGAGGTCGGTCTTAGGATGGGTGACCATCTCGACATACCGAGACTCCTTCGTTCCTCGGAAAGTATGTCAAGCTGATGGTTCTGATTGTCATTTGTAGACCTTTAACAGTCGTTACTGATATTCAGAAGCCAGGGAACTTGTTGCCATCTAGTTTACTATTAGTGATACCGATAAATCAGATAAAGTCTTCTCTAGAACCGTCGTCTCCTGAAGAATTCGATTTAAGGCCCAGCTACCGTAGATGCGGGCTTGCGGACGTCGAGCAATGGGTAGCTCGCCGTAATCGACAAAACCGAGACCAAGTCGTTGACAACACGTAGTAATCCACGCGCTCTTCAAAGAGATTTCAGCAAACCGTAGAGGCCCAGCAGGGGCGATGCTCACTAGGGCCGCAGAGATTTTCTGAAAAGGAAACCTAAAGTCTTAGAAAGCAAAGGGCAATTGAAAGACACAGGTGTGGCTTTAGTCAGTAAAAGTCTGACACGCCCTCCCGGTCTTCCCGGACGTCAGAACAAAGGAATCGGAGGCGTGGCCGACTCGAGGCGATCGACGAAAAGAGAATCGAAACGAAACGGTTGTAACTTGGCTAGTGGGGCAGCACTACTGGGGCCCAGTAGAAACATTTGCTGATATCTCTTTGAGGCGCGAGTAAACACGACTTGCTGTTGAATTGGGTCTAGAATTACCATGATATGTTAAAATGTCAGACTTGCGAGCGAGAAATAGCTCCATCCCTTTAACAGTTCAGTTTAGATCGTAAAATTAATCGCGTCAATGGCTCTCGGCGGCCAGCTACCCTTTACTTGCCATCCGTGAGCCTGCGTCTACAATGGCTGGGAATCAGATGGAGAGGTAGGTACAAGCTGTTCAAATTTTGAGAAAGAAAGCAAGTACGACGACGACTTTAATACCAAGAAACCAGTCAATAAAAAAGAAAACATGAGAGAAGTCAACGTGACAGGACCAAAATCAAAGACCAACTTGAAACAAAGAAACACTTTGACTATAATGAGCACTATTGCCATTAATAATTTAGTTCTCAAAGCTGGCGTGTTACCCGAGTGTCACTCCGTGCACGCACGGGCACGACGCTAGCACGTAGCACGTCGCGTGCAGGCGGTGTCGGCCAATTTGCACGTCGCACGTCCAAGCTCAATTTACTTGTCAAACCGAGCCGCGCCATTACCGCGGACTTGTGAAGCGAGGCAGCGCTTTTTAGAATATGGAGAACGAAATTCTTCAGTTTGAAAGGTTTTGGTAAGGCATGGTATCCCTTACCAAAATCCTATAGAGATGGATTTTGAGGGAGTGTTACTCAGGGGTTTTGTTCAGAACGTATAATGAAAAATCTAAAGCTTAAAGCTTACTTAAAAGCGGGTGCTTAAGCTCAAACGTTTACACAACTCCAGCTATTTATCAGCGCTACATGAAGCGCTAAATGCTTGATTGCATCAGACACGAAACATTATTAAGACATTCTCAGCCCTAACGCGCCGGCCCCGCCGCCTGCCTACCTCATTAGAAATTAATTTACGCTCAAAATAAGCTAAACGGTCAATATCATCGAAAGTTTGAGTGTACGTGATAGCGCGAGAACGCAATCATCTCGACAAAAAAGTTCTGCTAACAGATTACGTTCCAATTACGACACACTGAATCAACATTCGAATCAAACTAAATACGTGACGCTGAGACGTGGACGGCACGACGCCGAGCCGCGACCAGCGACCCACAATTTGCCCACCATCACATTCAATCACCTCCAACTAACGACCGGCCGCAAAAAACACACGACAGACTCTCAGGAAGTCGGACAACAATAAAAAAACAAATAAGTAACCCGAGCAAATTAAGTTATAACCTAAAACACGTATGAAGCCATCATCCCAACGGTGTAATCATATTAACGACTACAAAAGGAGCGGCAAAAAACACAAAAATTAGAGGATCGGGAAATGTGGGCCAAACAAAAACGTAACGCATCGCCTAATTATAGCTGTTGGACGAAAAAACAATTTTATGTTCGGCGGGCCGGCGCACACTGGCGCCTTCGCGCTGTTTGATTATAGCGCTCTGCTACTAACTTGACTATTACACTACGATAAAAATAACGTAAACCTAACCTAACCCGCAATTTCTGAGTTTAAGTGTTTGCTAGACGCATGTTTTAGGCGTCAATTTGTAAACAATGCGTCATAGTTTTCTTCGGTACATAAAATGTTTCTTTCCACTTCACTTAAGAACTTCAAAGTTCAAATCGGAATTCTCATAATCCGTCCGCAGTTATCCTTAATAAAAGTCGACCCGTGTCGACTGCTTCCCGGGCAAATCCTTTATTATTTCGACGTGTATAATATTTTTATTTTGTTTCGTCCACGATTATTATTTATGAATTATTATTATTTGAGAATTTATTATTAGCTCGAGGAGCAAGCGCGGCCTTTTCAATTTGCCACAACGCGCCGGTCGGTTCGCTCAGGTATGCAGACCCGCATTAATTTTTACGTTTTTTATTAATACCTTTTTGACATTTCTTCTGTTGCGTATCGCTAATTAAATTTCTGTTTAGTTCTCATAAGATACAAATTGATTTGGTCCGTAATTTAATTAAGTCTTTTAATTTCCTTGGAGGGAGATCAACCGGTGTGTTTATGTGTAATGACTTGCAAATGGTAATTGGAACGTCTCGGACAGATGTTTATATTAATACTCGTGTATGGTCGTTTGGTTCTACTTAAGTTATTCATAACACTAATGAAGTAATCAACGTATATTCCTTTTGAGTTGAAAATATGGACGGGGTAGTAAATGTTGGTGAGATGTAAAGAGGTTTGGCTCAGTCCGCTATAACTCCAGACCTGCC
Source organism: Mythimna pallens (assembly GCA_961205895.1). NCBI lineage: Eukaryota > Metazoa > Arthropoda > Insecta > Lepidoptera > Noctuidae > Mythimna > Mythimna pallens. The sequence goes on along the minus strand of OY540831.1, from coordinate 6,893,801 downwards.
ATGTTTTGACATTGATGTTGCCCTGTCAAAGGGTTTTACAGACTTCAAGTAGGACGTAGGGAGTCTTGAGCTATGTAGAATATGAAATTACAATCATACTAGTTACCTGCCCCAGCTTCTTTTGGATATTAGAATTATCGGCTCTGTCTACTATATAATAAATATGTATTATACACCTAAACTTTCTCATAAAAAACTCTGTCTATTGGTGAACAGCGCATGATAATTCGTTCAGTGGTTTCTGAGATTATCACGAACCAAAATATGTATTTATCTCCTTATTATATGTACGATCACAGTGCAATATAATATGGTGGTGGTATGTGCGTGATTTTAGCAATAGTCGAATATACAGAGTGATTCATGAGGAAGTTTGAAGTGTGTAATATAAAATACTTACATATTATAGTAAAAAAAAGTCGAGAATTTGAAATATTTGAAACACCCGTGCAAAGTTGGGGTACTTCGCAAGTTTATATATAAATAAACACAGTCTAAGTAATACAGATCAAGAACTTACACGTCAACTTCCACAAAAGCACTTCACCTCCAAACCACCACTAAAAAAATCCGAACACTCTAATTTAAAAACACAAACAGTTTAACCCTTCGCTAGCGCTACACGATAACATTAATATTACGAGGCTTATCATTTAATAAGAGTAGGGCCTACCGATTGTCCGTCCGTCCGTACGAGCACGGCTATTAAGAGCGCCCAACCCGAGATACATTTTTATTATTTTTTCATACAACCGCGAGATTACGTATGTTGATTATGACGTTATCACAAACACATCTTTATAAAATCAAAACATAAATTTGTCTAAAACTAATCCACTAAAGACCTTTGTAAATCTATTATTTTGCTTGAAGTTTGGCCCTCCATAATGTACTCATAAATTAAAAAAGTAAAAAAATATATTTATAGAATTGCACATTTCATCAAAATTCTGAATGACGAATTTTTTTTCCAAAAAAATACACGTAACACGTATTTCCTGGTTTTGTGAAATATTAGAGTAAGTGACGGAATTAGCGTACAGGCTATCTATTTCTTTGCATTGCCTTTTTTATCAAACATTGCGTTGGATGTTCCTCCAAAGCAATGTTTGATTCAACTTGAGTATGTTTTAAAAGCTTGTTGGAGCTTTTAAAACATACTCACGTTGTTGACAGACAGATCGGGAAGGGCCCTCTTAATTCACCGGATAGCCGCAGCCCAGCCCGCTACGGGCGAGGTGTGCGTTTGAGAAATTACCCCTCAGATACTGCACACATTGTTATTCCTTGTTATAAATTACGCAAGTTTATGCCGATAATACCCCCGCGGCGGTGGGGGGTTAACGCCGTGATTTGTGTTGCCAGCGCTAAATACTGTGCGGTGGTAATGTTGCCGAGTTTTGATTGGGAATTGAAGCGTGTTTGGTGTTAGATAGGGATGTAATTAATAAGTCAGTTATGATTAAATGGTGATGACGTTATTATAGCGTAGCATTTATAGGATGTCGCGAATGAGTAGTCAATACTGGAGACCTCATGGCCAAATGGCCATGTTGGGAGTTGTTGTGTCAATAGTAGGTACTCAATTCCTGGTACTCAAATTATATCTATCTTAAGCTAACTGATAGAGTTTTCGGCCTTCTTCTTCATCTTGTTTTCGTGTCGATGAACTGCTGAACCTGTACAGGCTCTGTTATTTGCCTCATATAAATCCTAAAATTGCAGGTGTTTGTGCAGCACTGGTATTAGCTGGTGACGCATGTCCTGTGAAGCGGCTCTATACTGGCACTGATTTTGAGATGGATCGAGAAAGTCCCATTTGGCCAGATTTTTTGTGCAGCGGCCAACCTGGGTCAGCAGTTGGTTGAGAGATTTCCAGATTGACCACTGCAGTTCGCGTCCAGGGAGTAGACGTTCTGATGGGGTGATCTTTATACATGCACACGCTGCATATATGAAACAAAGTTGGTTTACGTTTCTGTCTGTTCATACACTAGCTTCTCAACCACTCAATGGATTTCAATGCGGTTTTCACTAATAGAAACAGCAATTAACGAGAAAAGTTGATGTATATAATTTGAATCTGTGTAAAGCGGGGGCTAGTCAGTACTGAGTAACATAAAGTCTTGCCGGACTCTGAGATGGTTGAAAAATTAAAAACATTTCCATGACTATAAATTCAATGCCAACAAACTGTGCTGCAGTTTGGCAGATTTATTTAAAACCGTCTATGTAAATTTTCTTGAATAAACCATGAAAAAAAAAAGGGATTTTAGAGGAACAAAAGGGAAAGAAGAAGTCGTGTGCAAGGTTTCACATTTGAATGTGGACTAAGCATAGAAACTAGAAGACCACAGAAGCTATGAATGGATATCTATATCTGGAGATACTCTCTGTATTGCAGAAAGTAAATCTGAAGAAAAAAAATGTGCTATGCTGACCTAATAATAATATAACATTCCACAACTACCACACAAAGCCGCCTAGTCCCAAGCTAAGCCGAGCTTGTGTTATGAGTACTAGACAACTAATAAAAATACTTATACAATTCTATTATCTGTATTCTTAATACATACATATTATAGATAAATTACACCCAGACACAGAACAAATGATCGTGCACATCACACAAACATTTGTCCTGGGTGGGAATCGAAACCACAACCTCCGGCATAGCAGTAAACCATCTAGGCCACTAATCACTAGACCATCAGGGCAGTCAATTTTAAAAATAATTATAATTACAATAAGGCCAGGACAATAATAAGGACGTTTAATAATGCTGTTTAACCAATGACTGATTATTCACAAACGATTATCCTTACTTCAAATTGCTTTTTTCCCTCTTCATTATCAAATCTTATTTTCTAATTTAATAACCCATTAATAACAGGAATCCCATACAATACAAGCCCGCGCAGACCCGCGCGTCACTATCGCGCATCTGCGCCTGCGCCGGCGTGGCTGCTACGCCCCGCCATTTGTAACCCGAACGCCGCAGAGATTGCACGCTTAAACTATATTATTTATTAACCAAGCTTCTTCCGAGATGGGTACGGAATTACCGACGTTTGAAGATGGGAATTGTAGTTTTGAGGTTATTTCCTGGATTAATAAATTACGTTTTCGAATTAGAATTTAGAGACGAAGTTAGCTGTGACACAGACTGCCCATATGTCGAAGGATTCTTAATAAGTGAACATAAACGTGCCAGAGTCTCTACTTACCAGATACAGTAGTATCAGGTCCGGGACTTATAATGATATTAGATAAGTTTTGAGGTCTGCGGAACAGATTGTAAACTATGGCAATCCTCTGTTGAAAAGGGCGGATCCTCCAAACTGACGAGTGTTGTGTCTGTTCCGGGCAACTGCCCTATAGTTGATTTCTAGTTGTTGTATGTGTTCAAATCATGCTGAGACTCTCATACATCGTTTTTATTTCTTATGTGACGTCATAGGTGACGCTACATAAATAACTTAGTACTAGGCCCGTCCATAGGGCGGAAGGGTCGAAGCTCACTGGGGCCATGGGTGGTGCGAAAGAGAACCCCGGGGCCCTGGAACGAAAGCAAAGAAGGAAGAGAAGTGAGTTTTTGTCAGTAAAAGTCTGCCACGCCGTCCCGCCCAACCCGAGGAGATATCATTAGATGATTTCACACCTAAAAAAAAAAGTACTAAGCCCGTATATTACTCCATGCAATGGATGAAGAGCTTATATCTTAAACTGTTGCCTGGCAGTTTTGAGTACTTTTTGCGGCCTACCCAAATGTCCTTCATGGTATTGTTCGTCAAGTCGTTGAGCTCCTTAGTAGTTCTGAGTTGAGCTACACGAATACTGACAAATGCTTGCACTGACTGGACAAGTCCGCTCAGAACTGTATGGTTTTTTTCTTCAAAAGACCATTTCAGACTAAATCTGCATGTTTCTCATATGATTTAACCATTACATGTTTGCTGTATGGACTTTAAAAGAGACTTTGACCCCTGAGTTTGTTTCGTTGTTTCTTCTCAGGGTAGTCAGCTAGGAAACACCGGCCTCAACTAGTTTAAATTGACAAAAAAAAAGTTGACGTGTAAAAGTGTTATTAAAAACCCTACTTGCAAAATAAATATCATTTATCATTAAACCATCACGCAGAAACCCGCTCAAGAGATCTCAAGACCAAACATAGCCAAATACCCTATAACAAAAACAGGTCTTTAGTCTGACCAACGTTACAAACAAGAAAACGGTAATACCAACCCAATTAAACAATTTACCGCCAGACACAAAACAGCATAATTTAATGCCATCATACAAGGATACCACGAACATACTTCAACACTTTCTTTAACCCATAAAAAGTAATGGTCAAATACCAAAATGATGTATAAATTTCATTAAAAACCATTTTGTAAAACGATGCCCAGACAGACGCGTGACTTGAAACTTAAAACGGCTTTTACTTGCAAATTATTTGGACGCTTAAGTACGTCGAGTAAGTATAAATCGGTCAAATAATAATATGCATTTAAACGTATTACGGAAGATAAAAATTATATGGCTTCGTTGGCTGGTTAGCGTGACTAATTTCAGGTGTTGTCTGGGCTCGTCTTCTGTCTCGTTCAACTGATCACCTAATTATTCCCTCGTAGACCGCACCAAAGTTACCGACATAGGCCGAAGAATCGCCAAACTTAAGTGGCAGGAGGTAGGGCACATTGCTCGCTGAACATCTGTTCAGGCGACCGCGTACTAGAAGACGCAGCGTTGGTAGACCTCTTACAGGGTGGACCGAAGACCTGGTGAGGGTTACGGAAATCCAATGGATACGAGAAGCAAAGGCCGGTCGTTGTAGCGACACATGAAGGAGGCCAATATCCAATAGTTGACGTCTTTCGGCTGTAATAATGACGATAATGGGAACGCACTGCAACATTTTTTTGTATCTATATATAAATTATGCTTATAGATAAATTTCATCTAGCCATACACCAACGTTTAATCCCACCATACGTACAGATCGATTTAGGAATACATCTTTGGTATGCCTTAGAGCTTCAACGGCTAGTTGCATTTTAGTTTGAGCGGTGTCGTTAGATTCGTCTTAGTTGTGAGAGTGACTATGGGTAGATCGAAACTGTACAAAAATTACTGCGGATTTATGGCACCAAATTGTATGTTTTAAAATGTATATTTTTTTAACATACCTACCTACTCATATCGGGTATCACAATAAAGGGCTCGAGGAAACAAATTAAAAAGAATTACTCACAAAAATGTAGGAAATAAAACAGTTGATAGTTGTAGTAGTAGTTTAATGTTGTATCTTTTTCAATGTTTAAGTGTGTGTACATAAATTATAAAATAAAAATGAAAAATAGTGTCCAAAAACCCAATCCCAAAAAAAATGAGTAATAAAAAGTTCGAAACAAGACATTTTAAACACTCTGATGCAGTTCAAAGCGTCCAATCTATGATTGAACTAAAACAAATACCTCCTTTTGGTGCAGTCGGGTAAAAAGAATGGAGAGTGTACAAAGAAACATTGACCTTTAACATTTCCTTATAATTTTCTTTTGTACTTCAAAACAAAAAGCAGAAACAGTTAATGGCGGCCGCGGTCGCTATCACAACGCAGTTATTATTTTTCATTGTTACTGTTATTACCGACAGTGCGCTTGTTATGCCGACGTTACCACGCTTAACAAACTATTAAAGGTACTCTCTCTTAACACCTTATTATTATGATAAATCCACGCGATTGTCCGAGAACGCGCGCTTTTTAAACAATGAAAAGTCCCGGAGAGAACGGTAAGAATTAAATTGGATTATGAAATAAATAAGATGGTCTTTTATAAGAACAACTTAAAGTAACATTTTTGATTATTTATACCTGTCTCTACCGTATGCGTGGGCGTGGCGTGGGCTTTGGACGACGAGCGATGGGCAGCTCACTGTCTGGCGTCCGGACCGAACCCGAGTCATCGACGGCAAGTTGTGTTCCAAGCGCGCCTCAAAGATATGTCAGTAAAACCGTAGGGGCTCAGGAGGGCCGAAGCCTACTATGGCCATGGGTAGTCCGAAAGGGGACCCAGGGGTCCTGGAACGCAAGGCAAAGAAGGAACATAGGAGTGGGTTTTAGTCAGTAAAAGTCTGTCTCGCCCCCTACTTTGGATGTTTTACCAACTAAAAATATCCTTTTTTTAATACATAAACTAGTACTTGACTGCAATCCCGCCTGATGTTTTGCTAAGAGCCTAGCCACTCTAGCTAGCCTTGAAGATACCTAAATTGTAATCGGACGGTTAGACCGCTACAGGCAAATTGTTCCAGGCTTTCGATGTAAGCGGTATAAAGGACGAGGCGAAAATCTTAGTCCGAGCCGTAGAGATGTCAACAACATAAAGGTGGACACTCGGATTATGTCGGGGCCACAGGACAAGGTGATAGAAAGGTGATGGCGGAATCAAGGCGTAATTCCAGAACATACTCTGCAGAATGCATCCTGTAAAATACCGGAAGGCTGGCTATCCTACGCCTGTGCTGCAGGTTTATAGATTGGTGTTAACCAAATCTGGATCACCAATTAGCCTCTTCGCAAGCCTCTCCATTGAAGCTGATCATGAACGGTCGGTTTAGCTGATATCTTTCAGCTGAAATGATGATTATGATGACGTTTTCTTTAAGTAGATGCTGAAATGTCAGATATATATCTTCTGTATTGATTTAAACATCATATTATGAGACTAGTCAATCCAGTGGCTACGCCCACGTAAAAGTAAAATAAAATGCGATATAGGCATTTTTTTTACTCAGTGATAAAATAGCATTCTATTGGTGAAAGATTTTTTAAATCAGTCCAGTAATTTTTGAGTTTATTCATAATAAACAAAAATCCAAATCTTGTCTCTTTATTATTTTATTATAAACACGAAAACAGAGGACAAAGATATTAGCCCATACAGTTAGCTGACTTTCTCCTCTGTTTTTATTTTCCAAACCACTTCCTGCATTTAGAGACTCACTCTGTATTTTGTTCAATTATTCCACAATTTTTATTTACTTTGTAATTTTTATTTTTATTTTTATTTACTTTCTTTTTATTTACTTTCTTTAAAAAAAAAGCTGCCCTACACTAGGAAAACTGCCTGTACCGTGGGTGTGTTCATAAACATGTTGACTCACATACACAAGACACCCAGACTCGGAACAGCTATCTGTAGGCTATACAAATTTTTGTTCCGAGCGGGAATCGAACCCGAGACTCTCAGCGCAGGATTTAAACACTCAACCACTGTGCCCACGTGCTAACCGTGCAGTCAAAATCAAGTTAGGTATAAATTGTGCACTATTTGTTGTCACAAATGCGACAACATCAACCCGTGGCGCAAATCAGCCCCCCTAGCCAAGTTACAACCGTTTCGAAATGAGAACCGAAATCTTTTTTCGTTGATCGCCTCGAGTAGGCCACGCCTTCGATTCCTTGATTTTGACGTCATCTCAACGCTCAGTCACGTGGTCAGAACAAAGGAATAGGAGGCGTGGCCGACTCGAGGCGATCAACGAAAAGAGAATCGAAACGAAACGGTTGTAACTTGGCTAGGGGGGCAGAGCAATTACACAATAGAACCTTATCTATTTTGCTGTCGGCTTCTGACACTTCGTAACATTGCAAACTAATTGGTTAAGTAGTTGTGAAATAAACGAAATTTTTCAAGAATATTGTTTTTATTTTTCTGCCTAATCTCATCAGTTACATGGCTCGGAATAAAGAGGAACATTGAATCGAACTGTTATCAACTTTATTATTCTTACATAACTGCATGACTTCGCGGCAGACTATGAAGAAGATGGCTGGACGAATTAGATGGATTTCAGCAGAACTGGAAGAAGGAATCGCAAGGCCCTCAAAAGATGGAAGGAGTGTTTTTTTTGGCTGTCGCCATTTCGCCTCCAGATCCTATGGTGGCAAGCCAGCACGGAGGCTTACCGCTGCGCGGTAGACCGAGCGGTTTCCGTGCACCATCCGGATGGCCATGACCCCTGGGACGCATTCAGCCTGGCCGCCGGTCGCTTTCGCAGTGACGGCAAGATGAAAGGAGCCTTTTCCCAGGAGTGAGACCGAAAAGGATTACTAAAAAAAATTAACAAAAGCAACTGTCGATCTCCAAGGTGTGTGGATGTATGACCATCTCAACTTTGACCAAACTGCAGATACGTCCAGGTTGTTCATCTTAACTGCAGCCAACCTGTACCTGCTCTTTATTGCAATGTCAAACGTTCATTAACTGTCATTATCAGTAGATATTTATCATCAATAAAAAATAAATGATAAATATTAATTAAATGTAAATCTTCATTATCTATTCATTTGATACTCTCGGAGAACAATACAAAGGGTGGGTCCGTCTGCCCCCATATTTGGCCTTTTGCCTCAAAAACAATGCTGCCTCCAAAGACTGCACTGGAGCTGGATAAGGCAAGAATAATGGCGTTCATTAATTAATACTGCGCATACGTGACCATTTGTTTCGGATCTCTCACTCTCTGACCGCCAGATACTGGTGGCTTCTATCCTGTACTTTGATTCAATATTGGATCTTTTTTTGAAAATCGAACGCAATAAATAAAGGTACATTTTGATACAAGTGGAGAAAGTTTGTCATTACTACCGAAGCGAAATTCTTTCTAGATGTTATGGAGCCGAGGAGGAAGGAGGATGCTGCAGAGACAAACCACATATCAATCGACGTTTTTCAATACACTTACGAAGAAATAAATAAACAGGGGTTGACCGGCGACTTGTAAGTGTAGCGCTGCTGCACTGCGTTTCGCTAGTTCAATTCCCGCGCGAAACAAATTTTTGTTTGGATTACAGATTAGTTCCAGGTTTCAGTGTCTTGTGTATGTGAGTATACATGTTTGTGAACGCACCCGGGTTTTTAGTCAGTAAAAGTCTGACACTATCTCCCGCCCCGCCCAAGGGCGGAGGATGTCATAAGATGATTTTCCCACCAAAAAAAAAAAAAAACCCACGATACAAGAGTCCCTAGTGTGAGGAAATGATTTTATTTAAAATAAAAATAATAGGATTACAAGGAGGGAAAAGTCTATATAGAAATTCGTTTTGATGAGCTTTCTTGTAAATTTTTGTTATTTTCACTGCACCAATAATTTCCTTGGTACTTTTTTTAGATGCTTCACGTCACAAAGCATGGTTGCAAGCGGAGTAAATCAGCATGGAACCATGGTCGATGGTATCGCGCGGGGTCACACAATAACACTTTGCAGCGGCAAATGAAACGCTTTTATGTAATTGGCCGATGTTGCCGGCGCACTGTGCGACGATACTGAAGTTTGTGAATAAAAATCTCACGTCATTTTATTACAAGTTTGAGACTCATTTTTTAAAATATCCGGGCAAGTGCGAGTCGGACTCACGCACTGAGGGTTCCGTAAAAACTTACCTACGAAAGCAATTCAATTCCCGAATTGCTTTATGAAGATTTTTCCAAAACGCAATTTATTTTTTTGTGACTTAACTACAAATTTACAGTTTTCAGATTTATTCTTATACCTGTGCTATAAAACGCTGCTTTATGCCAAATTTCAGGATTCTGGGTCAACGAGAAGTACCCATTGAATTTTGATTCCCTTGAGAGTGTCGAAATATGCCTCTTTTTTGCGGCATAAACGGCCGAATCTTTTTATTTCATAATCTTAGAAGTTTGATTTCTTTACAGCTTCAAGGGACCACAAACTTGAGTATATGGTTTTAATTTCAACTCGATACCTCCACGCGTTCCCATAAAGGATCTTGACAGACAGATAGACAAACTGACGGACAACAAAGTGATCATATAAGGGTTCAGTGTTTTCCTTTTGAGGTACGGAATCTTAAAAACGGACCATATGGTACCACCAGGTTCTCAATTCAAAATTTTATATGGAGAATTTGAATTTATAATCCGCTATTCAGTTTTTAAACTAAGTGTATGGTTTTCGAGTTCTATTAATGAGGTCGATAATCTTTGCTTTGTTAGTGTGAGTCGTGAAAGTAACCATTGTCTTTAGTTGACTATCTTTTAAATATTTTCTGGATTCTACCATTACTAGCAGATCCTAAAATGGTTTGTGCTCTATTGACAATGCTGCAAGGCTTTGCAATGTGAAGATCAACGGATAAATAATAAAATAAATTTTATATTGTAACGTAAGACGTTACATGAAAGACTAAGGGAGTGTATTATGAAGTGAGAGGGAAAGGTAATGTAATAAAAATTATGTTCCTTGTGAGGTTGAACAAAAACTAATTTATTAAAAGTTCCGCGACCGCAGTAGGAGACACGAAGAGACTCGAAAATAGAGGAGACCCGTAGAAGCCCCGCGACTTCCTTAAGAGGCCGGCAGGCAGAGGGAGAGCAGCTACGGCTAGTAGTCCCATGACAGCCTTCAGAGGCCGGCAGGCAGAGGGGGAGCAGCTACGGCTAGTAGTCCCATGACAGCCTTCAGAGGCCGGCAGGCAGAGGGGGAGCAGCTACGGCTAGTAGCCCCGCGACAGCCTTCAGAGGCCGGCAGGCAGAGGGAGAGCAGCTACGGCTAGTAGTCCCATGACAGCCTTCAGAGGCCGGCAGGCAGAGGGGGAGCAGCTACGGCTAGTAGCCCCGCGACAGCCTTCAGAGGTCGGCAGGCGGAGGGGGAGTAGCTACGGCTAGTAGCCCCGCGACAGCCTTCAGAGGCCGGCAGGCAGAGGGAGAGCAGCTACGGCTAGTAGTCCCATGACAGCCTTCAGAGGCCGGCAGGCAGAGGGGGAGCAGCTACGGCTAGTAGCCCCGCGACAGCCTTCAGAGGCCGGCAGGCAGAGGGAGAGCAGCTACGGCTAGTAGTCCCATGACAGCCTTCAGAGGCCGGCAGGCAGAGGGGGAGCAGCTACGGCTAGTAGCCCCGCGACAGCCTTCAGAGGTCGGCAGGCGGAGGGGGAGTAGCTACGGCTAGTAGCCCCGCGACAGCCTTCAGAGGCCGGCAGGCAGAGGGAGAGCAGCTACGGCTAGTAGCCCCGCGACAGCCTTCAGACGCCGGCAGGCAGAGTTAGAGCAGAGGTGAGGCCCTCAAAGGCCAGGAGTAGTTCGGTAGGTCCTACTAATCAGCTGCAGGAGCAGGTTCTTCAGCCGGCGGCAAACTCAACATACATTAAATATTAATGGAGTGTAGGGGGTGAAAGGGAAAGGTAATGTAATATAAATTATATTCCATTTGAGGTTGAACAAAAACTGATTTATAAATATAGTAAAACTTCCACGACAGCAGTAGGAGACACGGAGAGACGCGTACTATCTGCCGAATTCATAGAGCAAAACTAACATATATCTCAATTGTTTAAAATATTGAGCTATATTTAATAATTTCCCACATATTTAAGTCGCTAAAACTTATAAAAATCTATGTTAATATAATTTTATCCACACTACTTTCCCGTAACGCACTGTGCACGCGGTGAGGCGGGGCTTTTTTTACGATTGCCATCGAGCGTGCTCGCACCGTCTTGTGTTCCCGACAATTATAATACGTCATTTTTTATTATAATTAGTATAGCCTTTATTAATTAAAAGTTCACCCGGTAACACTCACGAAAAAATAAATAACTTCATCATTTTATGCGCACCTACAACTGGTTTGGTTCGAAATTAGGTATAAATATCCCAAGAAACGTATGCGCTCTGGGGATCGGAAATAATGTATTTCGGAAGTTTTTTTTTTAAAATACTGTTTTATGACGTTTAGATACTGCTGATTTAAAACACTAAGACTAGCGAAGCTCTTACTTTTTCTGTTTTATCTGTAATAATATAATGGTTCTAATATAAAAAGAGATTTATAAAATGTATATTACAAAAACACTGACCGCCATTGTATCCATAGATTTAGATTTATATATAAGCGGTGTTACTTCTTTGGTGTACGATAAAGTTTATTGTATTCTATTCTAATACTGAAAAACCCACAAATATATCGTTTTTTTTTTATTTACATTAAAAACATAATTTACTCATACTTGTATGCAGACATAATTACACACCCAATTAAACGAATCACATTAGATCTACAATTCTACTGAATTCCGTGAATTACCACTTAGCCCTCTTCCTCTCCTAACTTTGCTGTGCCCGACAGGGTCCATATTGATATATGACAATTTTCAACACCAGCTATGTATACATAAGAATTGAAATAAAGTATTGAGTATTGAGAAATAGAATGCAATGAAAAATTACTGTAAAAAAATTGCTGAAATGTACATATATAACAAGACTCTAAAATAAAAATACCTTACTACAACAGAACACACACAAAATAAACCCATTTGAGTTTAAAATCATCTCCTTCGTTTAAAATTCCACACAAAACAAAGTAAACATAATTTTTGAAATAAATTCACGCAAACATACTTCTAACTAATGCCCAATAACCAGCCGACATATAACTAATAGAAGACAAACAAAACACAGTCTGTATCTACAATGTCTACATAAAACGCAGTGAAAAATGCCACAGACAGACATACAGACATAATTAAATTACACTGTATGACGGCTACGAGCTAATTACCTGACCAGTAATTGAATATTCAATTTATTGCTAATTACATTTTCTGCGTGAGTTTTGCTGTCAAGTTTACACATGCGGCCGAATAATTGATACTCGTTATGTGTTTTGGTAATTACTTTTCATTTTGTTGCGTCAAAGTTGTTCATAGATGAAACTACAGTAACAAACGAAATCTATGGCCGCATAAAAATGAGAAACCAATGCAGGAATACGAAATATCGATAGAAAAAAAAGGATCGAGCTAACTTTAAGAAAATATATTTTTGTATTACTTCGGTGAGCAACAAAATACTACTAAATACTCAAGTACCTACATGAACAATATAATCATAAGATGTACAACTGGCACGCGTGGCGCAGTGGTGGAGCTATGGACTGCTGCGCTGCATGTCACGGGTTTGACTCCCACACGGGACAAATATTTGTATGGCCTACAGATAAATATTCCGGGTCTTGTGTATATGAGTTTAAATGTTTGTGAACGCACCCACGATACAGGAGTAATTCCTGGTGTGGGGCAAAGTTAAAAAAAAAGATTATTTACATTTTCATATTTAAAATTGTAAACGAACACAAATAAACCCATTTTACTCTTAAGTATCTCCTAAAAGCCAATCGACACCACATCAAAGAAAACCATGTCTCATTGCAAAACATATTCTTAGTTAATTTGTCAGCGTACAGAATGTAAAGACATCATCCTAACTTATCGCTCAGAGTCATAGGTCACCATCAACACCACACTTTCTCTATCACTATAAATAATGACATAATCAGAAACCTTTCGGCGCAGACGCTATAAAAATCGTCCACATGACACGTCATAATGTGATGACATAACGTTTGTATTAACCATTTTTTGTATTAAGCCCGTACGGTTACAAGAATACAATTTTGTGTCCCATTTATTCTGGTAGAATGTGTACTTGTGTAGTGGGTTCTCACTTCTCACTTCTCAATCCTGTTTGACATTAGATATTGGAAAGCAATTTACATGAAGATGGAAAATAAATTGTTAATAGTAATACGATAATAACTCTGTTATAAATAAATGGATAATAAGTCGATATAAATATGTATGTAATCGTTGAGTTTGTTTGTAAGACCGAGAGTGTTCCCACATAAAATACTATATTTAAGTATGTTTTACTGAAATTGGGTATGTTAATAATGTTAATTGATGCAAATCAAGCAAGTGATCTTTAATTAATGCGGTGTTAAGTACATATTGGATGTTAATTATCGTTTATCAACTTAGTTAATGTAAACAGGTTATTTTTTTAACCTTTTTAATTTCCACTTAAAAAAAGTTAAAATATACCCAATAATAGTATTATTTGGTTTTATTCGAAGACATGTGACATTCATCAATCCGTACTGGGCCCGCGTGGTGGATTACGGCCCATTCCCTCTCCTAGAGTGGAGGCCTGAGTCCCAGCAGTGGGAACATTAAAAGACTGATTATGCTATGCTATTATTTGTCTTACAGTAGGTTTTTAAATTTCAAGGTGAGCATGTGTAATGCCTTCTGCATAACACACAAAACGAATACTGCACTACGAATCTTACGCTGTAAAATCACATACCGTGTGTTTTTTATAAATATTTCGCTAATGCTACAAACCCGTAGTGTGTATTTCTAAAAAAATATTAAGCAAATGCTACAAACCAAGTACCGTATGTACAAATATTATGGTAATGCTAGTGCTACAAGGTGTGCCGTGTGCGTTTCCACAAGTGTAACGCCAGTGCTTCAAATAGTAGGTGTTTTAGTACATTATGATACAAGTGTGTAATGTTGGTGATTACCACTGAGACGGTATTTAGGTCCGAGCCAAAGGCGAGGATCTTAAGAGAGCCGAGGACGGTAATCACCAATATACACGTGTATCATACAATGTTTTTCAACCCACTCGCTAATGCTACAATATTCATATCCTATATCTACACTAATATTATAAATAGGTAAAATTGTTTTTATTTGTTTGTAGTCTCTAGGTCTGAAAGTACTGGTCCGATTGCGAAATTTATTCACCAAGCTGAAAGCTGCTGTATTCCTGAGTGACATAGGCTATATTTTATGTATGTGGGCGAAACCGCGGGCTAAAAAGCTAGTTTACAAATAAAACGCTTATGTTACGAGACACATACCGAGTATTCTCACCGCTGTGCTTTAAATAACTTATCATTTATTAATCTGTTTTTTTATCAATCCATAATTTCTACTAGATATTAAAAGGAGCTGTAAAAATGAAAAAAACAACAGATTTTGGATATATTTTTTGCATAATTGATGCCAAGAAAAAAAAAACAGATATTAACAAAAATCGCAAGACAGTACACACACATGACACGAGTGGAACTTAAACATATACTTTAGGTATAATATAGGTTCATGTTTTACAAATGCAGAAGCACCGAAGTCCTACACATTTCATCACCCCGTCAGAACATCTCCCCCTGGACGCGAATCGCAGTGGCCAATCTGGAAATCTCTCCACCGACTGCGGACCCAGGTTGGCCGCTGTAAAAACAATTTGGCCAAATATGGCTTCCTCGACCCATCTCTAACACAGTGCCAGTGTGGAGCCGCTGCACAGGACATGCGTCATTTGCTATGCTTGTCCATCCTGCACAACCACCTGCAGCTTTCAGGATCTATACGAGGCCAATAATCGAGCCGTAGAGGTTGCCAAATACTGGTCAGATAAAATTTTGTTAGAGTACATCGACACGAAAAGAAGAAGAAGAAGAAGAATAAAATTTTACTTAATGTGTACTTAACTAAAAAGCTAAGCTGCCCAACTTATATGGGAGTGGGCCAGACATGTGTGACGCATATCTAACGAGCTGTAGGCTCCAGGACACTAGGACTGTAGACACAGGATTGGTGCCCAAACACAAGCGATACGGGGCCGCGGCAGACCACGAAGGAGATGGTTTGACGAAATGAATATATCCTTAAGAAATTGGAAAGAGAAAGCGAGGAACCGTGATCGTTGTCCAGCTGTGGGACAATGTGGGCTAGCTGTAATAATGAATAATAATACATATAACCATGTTGATAAATTCTTTAAAATTAATTTTGCAAGCACTCTAACATAATAAAATTAAATGAGGAGTGTCCGACCTTGTAATAACTGATTTATTTTATTAAATTTGATAAGTGAAACCTAACGAGACTTTTGTAGCCAGCCAATATTAATAATAAAACTGGTTTTTGTACCGACTAGTAATAACTAGATTTGTAGTTGGTACTTAACTTGTTACTTTCAAGACATGTGTAATCCATCGTACCCGCTTGTAATTATACTAAATTACTGCTTTTAATAACTTAATAAAATTATTATAAGACAAGACTGTTATGGGTGCTTGAGTGTGTGTTTGGTGTGATATCAAATATTATAGTAAGTACTTACTTAAATTGATTTTGATAACTTAGGTAGTAAAACTGACAGATAGTATTATATTAAAGGTACACGGTGTCTTTGACATCGACGAACAAACGAATACCATGGATCCAGTACATGATTCTGGACCCCCCAGTGGTAGAATTTTTTGTCGGTTTTTTGCTAATAAAAAAAAAAACTTTACGCTTTTTAAATTTAAACTGTATAAATTGACAACCTGTATAATATACTTTTTACTCTTGTTTTCTAAATACCTGGTATTTTCTTCACCATCCTAGGTTGACTGGTAAAAAATGCCTTAGGCATTAAGTCCGCCTTTGTACTTTGTGTTGCATGAAGATTAAATAAATAAAAATAAATAGAATTTCTTAACAAAACTGCGTTGTTCAATCCACCATACCACGACCATAATATATTCCCCTATGAAGTATTTATTTTAGAGTCACATCACTAAATTTCTAGAGCTGGCCACCACTTTCGTTTCCTTTTTATTACTTATAACTTTGAACTATGTCAAAAGGAAAAATGAAACCCTTATAGGATCACTTTGTTGTCCGTCAGTCCATCTGTCTGTCTGTCTGTCGGTCATTCTGTCTAGACCCTTTATCTAGGGAATGCATGCAGGTATCGAGTTGAAATTAAAACCATGTACCTATTCAAGTCTGCGGTCCCTTGAAGCTGTAAAAAAAAACAAACTTCATAAATAACGAAAAAAAGATACATAAAAAAAATGCCAAAAAATGTGCAAAAAATGTGTATTTCGACACTCTAAAGGGAATCAATTTTCATAGGGTACTTCCAATTGACCTAGAATCTTGAAATTTGGTATGAAGCATGGTCTCATAGCACAAGTATAGGAAAAAATCTGAAAATAGTAAATTTGTAATTACGTCACAAAAAAAAACTTCTATAGCGATTCGGAAAAATCTTGAATTGTTTTCACAGGTAAGTTTGTACGGAATCCTCAGCACGCGAGTCCGACTCGCACTTGCCCGGTTTTTTTGTTGTAATTAAATTGTTGTAAGAACAAATATAAGTATGCTTTAGCATCTCTCACGCATTTTAAATGATTACAAACATACGTGCTTATTAGAAAGAATTATCACGGCTCTGGAACGCAAAAGGCAACTGAAACGGCGCATAGTGTTCCACGCGCGCCTCAAGAAAATGTCAGCAAACAGTAGGGTCCAGCAGGGTCCCCTCCCGCCCTGCCCAAAGGCGGGAGATGTCATTAGATGATTTCCCATTAATAAGGTATTACTAAACACAACAACGTCCGTTAAAAGTACAGTTTGACAATTAACACTCAAATTCAAAAGCTTAATTCAGAATTCGAATATGGTAGTCTTGTCTATAGTTCTAAAGTATTTTTAGTCTTTACTTCAAAAAAGTCTTTTTAACGAGCATAAACACCAGTTTAACTCTTCATTTAAATCCGTCGGTCATCTAACCTAGTTGAAAGCCTAACAAATCGTCCGCTAATAATATACGGTTGACAAAGAACCAAAAAGGTTGACTCACAATATATTATAATGATCTCAGATAGCGAGCGGTGCCTTATTGATTCCAACAATTGAACCGATTAGCCGTTCGGAACGCCTTCGGACATCTTCGGGGAACTTCGTGGACCTTCGGACATAAATCTGAAGATAAAAATGTTTGAAGGAGGCGTGAAATCTTCTATACAGTGTATTGATATCGTAAGATTATGGTGCTCGATAGTAAATTGAGATATGAGCTGTGAAATAGCCGTCTCTTTTGTTGACCTATGTTGCTTAGCGCTGTGTTTTCATTACTGAGTTCTAAGTACTTACTCATTATAGCTTTGAAAAAAAAATGAGAATGTTTTCTAAGATAAAATTATAGACGAAATATACTTTTTACTAAAGTGGCAATGGGCAGGGTACATTGTTCGCACTGGACCATTCATTCACGACACACACGACTCTTGAGAGAGACGACAGTGAAAGAAATAAAAAAAAATCCTGGCAAGTCCGAGTCGGACTCGCGCACTAAGGGTTCCGTACAAACTTACGTATGAAAACAGTTCGATTCCCGAATTGAGTTACGAAGATTTTTCCGTATCGCAAAAAAGTTTTTTTTTTTGTGACGTAACTACAAATTTACAGTTTTCAGATTTTTTCCTATATTTGTGCTATGAGACCTTGTTTCAAGCCAAATTTCAGGATTCTAGGCAATGGGAATTACCCTATGAATTTTGGTTCCTTTGAGAGTGTCGAAATACACGTTTTTTGTGACATAAACGGCCGTATCCTTTTTTTCCTTAACTCAGAAGTTTGATTTTTTCTCATCTTAAAGGGACCGCAAACCTTCTCAGGTCTTGACAGACAGACGGACGACAAAGTGATCCTTTAAGGGTTTCCTTTTTTCCTTTTGAGGTACGTAACCCTAAAAAGAACGAAAAAACGTTTATTGGACAGTGGACGTCTTTCGGCTGAAATAATGATGATGATGATGATTGTACTCTTCAATTTAATCTTAAATAATATTATAAGGAGGTTCGAAACGGTAGTAACTTGGCAAAGCCTGCTGTCGTTTAAGCGTAAAGAAACAGACATACAGACTTTCACCTTCATTTTATGAGTATGATATGATTAAAAATGTCTAACATTCGCAGCATATGGCTGAATGCCGATACCATACGA
The DNA here is from genome assembly GCA_961205895.1 of Mythimna pallens. Taxonomy (NCBI): domain Eukaryota; kingdom Metazoa; phylum Arthropoda; class Insecta; order Lepidoptera; family Noctuidae; genus Mythimna; species Mythimna pallens. Next base: position 6,875,134 of record OY540831.1, on the reverse strand, counting down.
ACCCAATAATTCTATTGAGACAGACAGCAATAACCGTAGCCGTAAAACATAACTGAAGTAAGTGGCAGATGTAGGAGGGGAACAGTTTTCGATATTATTCTTTAGTAATTATTAAAATACATGTTTAAAAAGGTATATTTTCTTTTTTTGAGGTGGGATATCATCAAATAGAACTTCAACTTCAAGAGGGAGTTTCAGATTCTTACCCCGAATTTCTGATGTAAGCATTTGAAGTTGAGTATTTCTCAAAATCTACTTTACCCTTTTTTTTTAGTGTGGAAATCATCCAATGATTTCTCCTGCTCTGGGCGGTGCGGGAGGGCGTATCAGACTTTTACTGACTAAAACCACACCTGTGTCCTTTAGTTGCCCTTAGCGTTCTAGGACTACGAGTTTCCTTTTCAGAAATTTCCCGTGGTCCTAGCTAACGGGCATTGGGCCAACCGGTTTGCTGACATCTCTTTGAGGAGCGCGTGGATCACTACGTGTACTTTGGCTGTTGACGACTGGGCTCGGTCCGGTCAGTTACCGGACGGCCGAACGGCAAGCTACCCATTGCTCGACGCCCGCAAGCCCGCAAATCGACTTTACCGTGAAAACCTGCGAAAGGACTAGGAATTAAGAAGGGTTTGAGACATTTTCAACTAAAAATACGAGCCCTAGTCGTCGACGGCGCGTAGCGTTCCACGCGCGCCTCTATAATGACAGCAAAACCTTAGGGGCCCATCAGGGCCGAACCTTACTGCGACCATGGGTTAACATCCAAAAGGGAAACCCAAGGTCCTGAAACGCAAGGCAAAGATGGAACATAGATGTGGTTCTAATCAGCAAAAATCTGCCACACCCTCTGCTCTGCCCTAGAACGGAAGAAGTCATTGAATGATTTCCCACCTTAAAAAAAACTGACCGCCATTCCTTCAGTTGCCCTTTGAGTTCCAGGGCCGCAGTAACACTTTCTAACATTACCGCAGCCCAAGGTTTATTTATTTTTGCAAGACAAAAGTAGCTTTCTGTCCGTAAAAAAATTTCGCATCTGTATGCCGAAACTTTTTCCAACTACGTTGGGGTCCTACCAACTTCCAGTCTGATACCAGTATTTTAAATGGAGTGACTGCCAATCTAACCTCTACGACCCAATAATGTGGATATACGATACCTCTTGGCTTCTCTCCACTTTTTTTTTGGGTGCGAAAATTATCTAATGACATCCCCCGCTTTTTGGCGTAGCAGGAGGGCGTATCAGACTTTTACTGACTAAAAACCAACTCCTGTTCCTTATTAGCCATTGTTCCAGGGCCTCGGGGATCTCTTTCGCATCACCCATAGCCCCAGTAATCTTCGACCCTGCTGGGCTCCTACGGTTGCTGACATCTCCTTGAGGCGCGCTTGGAACACTATGCGCCGTCGACGGCTTGGGCTCGGTCCGGATGGTTACCGGACGGTCGGATGGCTTGCTACCCATTGCTCCTCTTCCGGGCTTCTCTCCACTGCAGTCAGATTTTTTTTGGCTTCTGACTCTGGCTTCTGTAACGTCTGTCCAAGCTCTACAAATGACACCTAGGACCACCGGTTTAACGTGTTTTTCGAGGCACAGAGGAATCTCACCAAATTCAAAGTCACAATTGAATAGGTTACTTCTAGGTAAGCGTGTTTCATCATCGACCCCATCATAGCTTACTATCAGGTGAGATAGTGGACAAGCGCGATCCTATCTACACTTATTATCCGTAGACGAGAGTATGGTGCATTTCAGTTTTGGCGCGAAGTGAAATGTGGAATCAAACGAGCTTACCTGTTAACCGAATTCTTGATTCTTATTTTAATGAGCGCCGAAATTAAAGAGGTAACGTTTGTTTTTTTTTGTTTATAGGAGGTAATCTTGGAAAGTGCTGATCCGATTGCGAAAATTTTATCACCGATAGTAAGCTGCTTTATTCCTGAGTGACATATTACAGGCTATATTTTATGTATGCGGGCGAAGCCGAAAGCTACTCAATTATAAAAAAATGGTTACCCATCCTCAGATTGACCTCGGCAACCATTGCGTGAGGTTATTATTACTTAGCCGCGAGCTCTTCAAATAAAAAAATATATCCCATCGGGAAAAGTAATTACTAATATTAGCTCCTCAGAAAAAACTAAAAAAAAATATTCTCATTATAAATTAGTTTAAACGTTTAGATTTACCATCGCAGAGGCGTTAATTAAGCAAACCTAATAAGTATCTAAAATCAGAATTACCAAGTACCACAAAACCAATCAGAGATTTAACAATGACAACTATTAAAAACGACAAAAAGAAATTGTAACAGGTTATTAAACAAGTTGTTTCTATTAGATCACAAAAATAAAATAACGCAACAAAAAAAAACGCTGATCTATCATAATGAAACATAAAAAAGTCTTTATAAAAGAAAGGAAAAAAATTCTAAACACAGTTATCAAAATCTGAATCCGAATCAATAACAACAAAAGCATTATTGCTGCATCAAATTATTATCTTTTAACTTGTCGACCATTCTTAACAAATCGTTAAACTTAGTTCATTATCTTAATTATTTTTACGTTCAATTCATTAAAGCAGTATAACAATTTAGATTATCTTACATCGAAGTCTCTTTAACACCTCTCACGCGGCGGCGAGGCTCACAAAGCTCGCTCGTAAACCCAACATGGAGTAAATAAAAAAAAGCATAAAAAAAAAACAAAAACAGCCCGAGAGTATAATAAAGAGAGTCAATTCGCCTTACGTCTCAAGGTGTGAAGCTGTCATGGGCGAAATGATGACTCCATTATTAAGCGGATAAATAATAATTCTTGAGTCCCGTTGCAGCGAGTTGATGTGTTAATAAGTTGTGTGCGTCCGTGTATGTTATGTGTGTGCGATGAGCGTATGTGTGTGCACGCACGATGTGTGCATACATTTAAGATGTGTGCGTGCACAAGGGTGTGTGCGTATGTACCCATGTGTGTATTTAATTAGGGTTGGTAGTTGTTTGTGGGCGTGCTACAGATATGTTTTACTATTATTCGAGTTTCCTTTGTTAGTTATTGATATGTTTTGAATATGGGTTATTTATGTCTGTTATAGATTCCAGGGATATAATTAAATGATTCAGCGTAATTAAAGATACAGCCTTCGACTCGGTTGCTGCTCTTTTGGATTTTTTATCCTTTGATTTCATTTGTTGCACTGGTTGATATTGATAAGCATTGGTCCTAACCTGGACAAGCTTACAGACAGATAATTGCAAATAGTTGAACCTAGACAAGCTTATCAAATATTTGCAATTATCTGTATGAACGTTTCTTTACACTGAGTTTAAGTTAGTGAGAAAAGAGTATATAGGAGGAAGTTGGAAACTGACGTTAATGATTGAAAAGTTAAAAGTGAATTTATTTATTTATTTAATCTTCATGCAAAACAAAGTACAAAGGCGGTCTTAATGCCTTAGGCTTTCTTTTCCAGTCAACCTAGGGTGGTGAAGACATTCATATTTTTGTCTCTTCACTGAAGAGACAAAAAAAAATGAATGATATGAATTGTTTGTCATGTTACGGTCATGTGAAGAGGAGGGATGGAACAAAAAAGACCTATGGGTAGGTATTCTTGTGAATGGATGAAGAGGGAGAGGGAGGCCAAAGAAAATATGGATGGACTGACAGGACAGAATGGAGAAAAAAACATGTTGCGTTGACTCCAAGCAATATGAGACAAGAAAGAAGATGATGATAATTAGCTAGCTCAAGTAGAGAAAGAGACAGAGGCCAAAGAACAGATCGCTGAAATAAAAAGAACGTAAGAGAGCGTGTTTGTGTTTTACTGACTAAAACCACACCTATGTCCCTTCAGTTCCCGATCCCGGTTTCAGGCCACCGTAGGCGCGGGCTTGCGGACGGCAAGCAATGGGTAGCTCGCCATCCGATCGTCCGGACCGAGCCCAAGTCATCGACGGTGCGCATTCCACGCGCGCCACAAGGAGATTTCAACAAACCGTAGGGGCCCAGCAGGGTCGAAGCCTACTGGGGCTACGAAGGCTTTGCTTCTAAAAGGAAGACTCGGCACTAGTATGAAAGGCAACGAAGGAACAGGAGTGAGTTTTTAGTCAGTAAAAGTAAAAAGACACGCCCTCCCGCCTCGCCCAAGAGCGATGGATGTCATTGGATAATTTTCCCACCGAAAAAAAATAAAATAAATGTTCCTTCAGTTCAAGTCATCCTTTGACTAGCCTGTTGATCTAGTGGTTAGTGGCCCTGACTGCTATGCCGGAAGTCGTGGGTTCGATTTCCACTCAGGACAAATGTTTGTGTGATGAGCACGATCATTTGTTCTGTGTCTGGGTGTAATTTATCTATAATATGTATGTATTTAGAAATACATAAGTATGTTTATCAGTTGTCTAGTACTCATAATACAAGCTCTGCTTAGCTTTGGGACTAGACGGTGTTGTGTGATAGTTATGGAATATTATTATCACATGGCCCTGCTGAGCCCTTACGGTTTTGTTGATATCTCTTTTCAAGATATCAGTTTCAAACTCCGAGCTGTCAAGAGAAAAACCCAATAACACGTTTTGCCTGACCCAGTAATCAAACTGTGAACTTCACACTCAAAAGTCACACTTTTGACTGCGAGTCCATCAAGTCACTTACGTTACATAACAATTAAACAACACTATGTAACTATAACCAGTAGTTATAGTTACGTATGATTAAATGTAAACTTTTTAATTTGCGGCGACGTTTGCACGCCTCCGCTCAAATGAACCGTTATTATTTACGTTCTATATCTGATGCGACACGAACGTGTTACGTACTACGTTTGGCTGGTACGAGTGGTACAGTTTTGCTTGTCAAATGTTACGATGAAAAACCTCGTTTTTTTTTCTATGGTGTTATGGAATCGATGTGGTTTTGTTTTTCTTTTTTATTGGAACTACCGTGTCTCTTTAAATTCTACCATTCCAGTGCACATCGAAGGATTGGAACAATTTGCCTGCTACAGTCTTCCCCTCCGATTATAATTTAGGTGTCTTCAAGGCTAGAGTGAATAGGCTTTTAATAAACTAGTGCGTCTCACCGTCAATGATTGCAACGCTGCTTACCATCAGGTGGGAACGCAGTCAAGCACTAGTTTATATTATTAAAAATAAAAATATTTTTTAAACCTTGCCTTACACTAGGATTTACTCCTGTACCATAGTTGCGTTCATAAAAAGCGTTAACTCACATACATACAGTCACACACCCAGACACGAAATACCTATCTGTAGTCTAAGTCTATACAAATATTTATTCGCAACATGTACGCAACGCAGCAGTCAATCGCTTTACCACTGCACCAACCGTGAACTGATATAAGGGTTGTCCGAAAAAGAACCCCCGAGGTCCTGGAACGCAAGGCAAAGAAGGAACATAGGTTTTTAGTCAGTAAAAGTCTGACACGATAGAGCGAGAGAAGTAATTGAATGATTTCCACATCTACACTTCTAATACTAATATTAATATTATAAAAAGGTAAAGTTTGTTTTTTTTGTTTGTAGGAGGTAATCTCTGGAAATACTGGTCCGATTGCTAATTTTTTTTTACCGATAGAAAGCTGCTTTATTCCTGAGTGACATTAGTTATATTTTATGTACGCGGGCGAAGCCGCGGACAAAAGCTAGTATCTCATAATCTGGTTTAGTCAGTGAGCCCACGTGGTGCTAAGGTTCATTTTCTGAACTAGAGAGGAGGCTTGAGTTTCAGTAGTTGGATCATAATAAGGCTGATTAAGGTCTCCCACAAAACTTGCGATGCGATGCAAAGATGATTTGCATCGAAAGTAATTTAATGCAATTTCGTGCGGCAAAGCGATGTTTAGGTGACGATAAAGTTTGCGATGCGAAACGATTCGCTAATTGTTGCGATGCATCGTGTGAGCTTGTAGATTTTTATGATGCGACGTCGCATCGCAGTTTTGTGTTTGGACCCTATGTTATGTTATACTCAATGGCCTTGCAAAAAACGTATAATAAAACCAAACTGTGATAGAAGCTGACCTTATAACAATTATATTAATCACGACCGGTTGTGAAAATAAATCTTATTAAGCCAATAGAATATTTTCAATCTTTCTAACATTAGACATCAACGCTCACGGAATCACTTCTAATCGTAGACAAAAATAAACCTTTTTTTTAAGGTATATTCAGGCATTCATCAAATATCTCTACTCCCGTTCTGAGTAGAATGAAAGAGAGTTATTATGGGTTGGTAATTGTGGAGTAAGCTCGACTTTGTACATCATCGTTATATTTTAATTGTTTGTAAAAGTTGTATACAACAAAGAATATAAAGGCGCAATTTTGCATCTATGTGTATGTGTGTTAGTTACTTCTTCACGCTCAAACGGCTGTACGGATTTGGGTGAAATTTGGTACACGGGGTCATAGGATACTTTTTATCCCGGAAGTTTGTTCTCCTGGAATATTTTTTTTTTAACTTCACGCGGGTGAACCTGGCAAAAGCAAGTATTAAATAATGATTAAAAAAAGTAGCGAATAGATTTTTCGATATCGAAGTTTCTTTGCGTGATCGAATCAGGAATGAAGACGTATGAAGGAGAACTAAAGTTACCGACATAGCCCGCAGAGTGGGCAGAGCACATTGCTCGCAGAACAAATGGTCGATGGGGCAGCAAAGTTCTGGAGTAGCGACTCCGTACCGGAAGACACAGCGTTAGTAGGCCTCCTACAAAGTGGTCCGATGACCTTTTTGCGGGAGTTCGATGGGTGCGAGACGCATAGGGCCAGACAATGTCGCTACACTTAGGGGAGGCCATGATGATGATGATGAATAATTTCTATAATAACAACTTCATTCAAACAACAGTTGGTGAAAGTAGAAACGTTGCATACAATTAGACACAAAAATGAATTCATATACTCCATCCATTCATACGATAGAACAACGACACATCTAATTGCATTTTTACACGATAACTATTCATAATGACCATTCGAGGCCACTCTCTTTATAATTAAATCCGAAAGAGTGCTTTTGAAAGGTAATTTTAATAATTCCTACAATTATGGTTAAACTAGCTCATAGCAGCGGCTTCGCTTGCGTGAAAGTCGAAATTTATCCCACGGGATCTTGATACTACGCTACGTAATACAGAGATAGATGGTATATTTTATCCATTGACTGGCCTGTTGGTCTAGTGGTTAGTGGCCCTGACTGCTCCCAGGACAAATATTTGTGTGATGAGCATGATCATTTGTTCTGTGCCTGGATGTAGTTTATAAATAATATGTATGTATGAGGAATATATAACTATGTTTATCAGTTATCTAGTACTCATACCATAAGCTCTACTTAGCTTTGGACTTTGGAACTAGACGGCGTTGTGTGATAGGTGTGGAATATTATTATTATTATTATCCATGGCTTTGTCTGCTTTTTTGTTTTTTGTCTTCAGACGGGTTTGTGCATTTAAAAGTATTTAATTTTCAGCCACTTTGAGTTCCATCGGAACGCAGGTATGTAACACATTCTAATGTTATTGCACTATTTGGCAGCAAATGAATCGAGTCAGCTTTCTCGGCAAGCTTTACTGAGGTACTCAATATTACAATAACATTTTCAGCTCCATTTTACCGAAATCGCGCCTGTTTTAATAATTCCATATATTGTCCAGTAGTGTACACTTGAGATATAAAACTACACCAATTTTAAAACTCAATATCCACTAGAAATCAATTTGCGAATAATAAGAACAGTCACTGAACTTCATTCGAAAAATCTCGCCCAAAAACTCGTCTTTTTTTACTAAAAGATTGGGATAATTAATTCTACCCCCAAAAATCAGAGGGGCAGCTCCTGTATTCCTCAGGACTCTTTCTCAGGAGTATCTAGGTCACAAACTGTTAGAAACATCTCTATGCCAAGTTTCATATTTTTTTGATTGCTTCTCAAATATAGTGACTATCACTAAACTTAATCCTATTACTCGCAAAGTAATTCAGAATTAATCTTAATTCTAACATAATATATTTTAACATTCTTGCAAGAACCTCTCCGCAGGTGAAGGCCTATTACAGGCAACCTCATCTTTCTCTGTCTTGGGCTTGGGCATCCAGCTAGAACCAGTTCTTTTTAAAATGTCGTCTGCTCATCTTGTATGCGGTCTCCTTTTGTATCGTTTTCCACTTGGCCCTATGGCCATATGTCCCCCCATTTCCATTTCAGCTTTTTAGCATAGTCCACGGCATTTGGGGCTTTTATTTATTTATTTAAACTTCATGTACAGTAGTGGTACATAGGCGGACTTCATGCAACGAGGTATTCTCTACCAGTCCACCAGTCAGTCTTTTATAAGAAGCCTGACCAATGTTCCTACATAATCAAAGCATAACACACTTATAAAACATTCAAACATACAGACTTCAATTCAGACATTTACAATATAAGTAGGATACTCTATCAGGGGTCTATTATTTTTTTGGTTAATTAATGCGTGGTTGCTGGTTGCTGTTCATTGTGTCGTGCTCAGGCGCATCGGCGTGTGAACTGGGCGGGCAGGCCGGCCGACCAATCAGAAGCCTGCGCTTGAGTTGCGCGGCGCCCGGTGTGCGCACGCGATGGTATTGACGATGGAGATAGATGCAGAAGGCCAATTTTGTATGAAAAAACATTTTGAAATACACAGAGAGATTTTAATAACATCTTAGAAAATTCTAAAAAAAAATATCTAAATATATTTTATTGGATGTTATTAATAGATATCGACAGATCACGAAAATGGTTAGAACTGCATTTTCTAATCTAACGTGGCATGTGTTCAGTCAGTTTTCGACTATCTTATAAGTAATTTTTCAATGTGTATTACTCAGGGTATTAGCAAGTATCGTACATCTCCTCCAGATTTTTATTATTGATCAGCCCTACTTTTCTCTATTGTCACAAATAAAATAGAAAAAACTGAAAAATCAGATTTTTTTTTGAGTTTTTAAAATTAACTTTACAATAAATCAGCTGTAGACACCAGTAGGTACATTTATATAATTATGTTCGCACAATTTACCAAAACATGGGGAGTAGAATCATTCCTAATTTCACGGAAAGGTCTTTGAAGGATTGAAAAAGAACCGGTAGCCAGTAATAATGTATCATGTCGCCATCATGGATACTTCTGAAGCCCTACCACGAGCTCTTAACGCGAACCAATTGACGACTTAAGCTGAACTGTTCAAGGGATGGAGCTATATAGGGTGTATAGCTTCATCCCTCTTTCTCACTCGCACGCCTGACATTTTAACTAGTATTGCAACAGAACTTTGCTTCCGCTTTCGCTTCTGCAGAAGTTCCGCAAGTTTTTCACTTCCGTTTTCGCTTCTGCTTCCGCAAAATTTATAACAGAACTCTAAACGGAAGAATACAGTGAGGAGCGCGGAGGTGGGGGGCGCGTGGACGACTAGACACATTGGAAGAGGCGCTTACGGGGGTGGTACACAAACGTGTCGCAACGAGTTTCTTTAATATATATTTTTTGGCTCATCCTGCGCATCACCGCGCCTCGTAACGTGATTACGACGTAAATCTTCTGTTATTTTTAAAAATAATAATTGAGCTTTTTCTTTATATTATTAACACTTCCGCTTCCGATTCCGCTTCTGCATCCGCAAAGATTTACTTTTAACATCTGTTTCCGTTTCTGCTTCCGTTAAGACACTTCCGTTGCATCACTAATGACTTTAACACGTCATGGCAAGGCCACAGTGAGCCTTCTGTAAAGACTTCAATACTATCAACTATTATTTTATTTTATTATGTGCAATTGTACATTTTACGGCTCCACTGTAATTGGATTTAAGTGAATTGCAAAAAAGTACAAAAACTTAATAAAGATGCTCGCAAAGGTTATAATTTTATTAAAGCCTCTATTATTTTGACTCCTTATCCGTGTTTTACATAAACTTTAATACTTTCAAGATGGAAATAGGAGTAGTTATTAAATGGATGACAAACGCATTTTGTCTTTAATATTGAACAACATTTATATATTCTACAAGCCAAGTAAATTCGTTTACACAAGTATTCACAGCTTATTATACTGCTTTGTTAGTCACTGACTTAGCCTTACAATGATGTTCTTTCTTTTAGCCTTTTTTATGGTGGGAAATCATAAACTAAATTCTCCCGCTCTGGGTGGAACGAGATGAAGAGTCAGACTTTTACTGACTAAAATCTGCGTTCCAAGGCTGCGGTCCGGGAACTCATTCGAACAATCCCGCAACTCTATGATGTTTTTTAACTTTACATAGCGTTATATCAAGATTCGGTTGCTCTAACGAAACTACAATTTTCCTCTTCAAAAAAAAAATGTAAATATTAGGGTATTCTAAAATTAAGGCAAGATACGAATTAAATAGAAAACACAGTTTTTTTTTAGGTTGGCCAACACTTTACTGAACAAATGGCGGCAAATTCCAATGTTACGGTAATTTTGGGACAGCCTTTAGTTTATGATTCAATACAAAAATCACAATCTGAAGACTAAAAACTGTGTTTTCTATTTAATTCGAACCTTGCGTTAATTTTGGGACACCCTATATGAATATAACGATTCTTCAAAATATACAGGAATGACTGTTGCCAGCTTATTACCACGTGTTAACTTACACTTACTACACTACTACTACTTACTTGTGTGTCTACTTTGATCTTCCGACAAGTTATTGATAATAAAATGTCTCTTTGTTTTGACTGGCAGACTTTCTTCAAGACCAGACATATAGACAGGGTTGTAATTAAAATACGTAATTGAAATACAAACACGTATTTAGTATTTGTATTTCAATTACTTCCTTAAAATGTAATTTGTAATTCGTATTTCAAATACCTGACGGCGAAGTATTTTGTAATTAGTATTTCAAATACTTGAGGCTTCAAAATACATTTTAACATTAAAATACATTTAACCTTCAAGAAAGATTGTTATCTTTAGCAGGTTTTATTCACTCTCCAACAAGAGGCTATTTGTCTGACAGTACATTTAAAAATCTAATGTTTATGAAAGGAAACTCTGGTTTTACTGATTAATTAATCTTGTTTTCCTCTAATTTTTAGCCCATGCTGGTCTAGATTACTTATTTTGTAATATGTAATTTGTATTTTGTATTTCAATTAAAAATAGATAAAATACGGTATTTTGTATTTTATATTTCAAATACCATACTTAAATATATTTTGTAAGGTCTGAAATAAAATATATAATAATATTAATACAGATATAATATGTAGGTAATCTGGACTTCGTAAAATTATTACGACACAATATATTGAACATATATGAGTCAAGATGTATCGGACTCCCAAACCCAACAACAATAGACTCACTGATGAGGAACTAAAAAGTTCTAAATTCAAAAAATTAAAAAACAATTCACTTACTGGAGCTGTCAGTTCAGTTGCGCGCCGGCAGGGGCGAGGTGCGGTCGTGCGGGAGGGGAGGTGTCGGCTCGCACTTTGAACATCGAGGTGCTAATAACGAGGCGTCCTGCTGCGCGCGCCCCGCTGTGCCGGGAATGTGGGGGAGGTGATGCGGTTCCTATCTTGTAACGTGGGTAGTTTTGAATTAAGTTGTTGGTCGGTGTAGATTTATTTGACCCTACTTTGTGATAATTGTACCGAACATTCCATTTTTTAATAGTTCAAAACTTATTTGCGTATTGGAATGAAATACGCAGATTACGAAATCTGCTCAGCAACTACAGCTTTAATCATCCATTTTTTTTAGGTGGTTAATCATCAAATGACTTCTCTCTAGGGTAGAGCTAGAGGGCGTGTGAGACTTTTACTAAGTAAAAGCCAGCTGTGTTCCTTCATTTGCCCTTTGCATTCAAAGGCCAACGAAACGTTCCCGCAAGGCAACGTATACATGACAATTATAGTAACACACATTCCGTAAATTCTTAAATCTGTGCGGCATATTTAAAATCACTGTGGCCTTGGACCGAAAAGAGCAGTTGAAGGAACACAATTGGGTTATAGTCGCTAAAAGTCTGACACTCCCTCCCAATCTAGCTGAGTCGAAGCCTACTGGGGCGATGGGTTGACTTCTGAAAGGGTAACCCTTGGCCCTAGAACGCAAAGGGCAACTGGATGGAACAAAGGTGTAGTTTTAGTCAGTAAAAGTCTGACACGCCCTCCCAGTCCGCCCCAGGGCGGGAGAAGTCATAGTCCGATGATTTTCTGTTTAATGATTTTCCACGTAAAAGAAAGGGTTAAGGGTCTTGGGACTTACCTTTAAATATGACACCAACATCACTAGGAAATGGTGTTACAGATTCGGCAGATGCTTAGCACTTCATTCTACTTGGGGTTTCTCTTACCATTTTAACTATGTAAAAAAAAACTTCAAAGTCATCTTTTCAGCCGAAAGACTTTCACTGTTGGACATAGGCCTCCCCCAAGTGTCGCCACAAGGGTTATGCTCGGGGTTTTCTTTGCGTGAACACATCAGAAATGAAGATATCCGCAGTAGAACCAGGCTACCGACATAGCTCGAAGAATCGCCAAACTTAAGTAACAGTGGGCAGGGCGCTTTGACACGTCGATGGGGTTGAAAGGTTCTGGAGTGACAACCACGTACCGGAAGACGCAGCGTTGGAAGGCCTCCCACAAGGTGGACCGATGACCTTGTGAAGGTCGCGGAAATCTGATGGAAAAAAAAAACATACTTAAACAATATTATCTTCACAGTCGGCAACAGTCCAGCTCACCCTACTCTAAGTAAGATATCTGGGCCGCCGTCTCTATTAAGTATAATCACACGATAGAGCTGCGCCCGCGCCCGACTCTAGCTTGATTAACGACTCCACTACATTCTACATAGTGTTGTGACTACCCTACAGTGCCGAGTAATTAGGTATTTATTATATTCTGCAGTTCTGGGTTTTGATAAGGTTTATAGAGTAGAAGTACTTGAAAATATTTGTATTTCTAAGGTCCAATATTAAAATTCGTCTCATATTTTAATAAAAATATACTGAAAAGTGGATTCAATCTTGTCTAAGAATCTATATATATATATATAAAGGGAGAAACTGACTGACTGACATATCAACGTACAGCTAAAACTACTTGGACTAGGAGCGTGTAGTTTTGCACAAGGATGGTTTCTCAGTACAAACTTTGAACCCCTGTTTCATCCCCATAGGGAGTGAATTTTGGAAAACCCTCTCTTAGTGCTCGTCAACGTCATATATCGCCCTATAACCAGTAGCGTAGCGCCAATACCTACCACTAACATCACAATGAGGTCAAACTACAAACGTCTTCGATTAGAGGATGGCGATGGCAATGACGGCGATGACGGCAATGAGTGCAACATCCTCGATATGTTTAAAGACGAGATGATGGATATGTTCTCAAATTGGATGAAACAACAAGATAAAAAACTTGAGAAACTTGTAAAGGGTCTTGCGAAGTTAGAAAATCTAGAAAAAGGTTTATCTGAAATAAAGACTGGTATAAAATCATCAAATATTGAAATTGAAAAATCGTTGGGTGATTTGTCGGCTCAAATAAAGGACTTAGATAAAAAGATTGACAGCTTAAACCGGGAATGGATTAATACACGTGCAAGAGTCGAAGAATTGGAAGAAAGACATGAGGGCTTAGAACGAGTGATTAGAAAAACAAGTCTTGAGATCAGGGGTGTACCGAAAAAGAAAAAGGAAAAAAAGGAAGACTTGCTTAACATGGTGACCACCCTGATCAAACGTGTTGGGTGTGATTGCTCTTATAACGAGATTAAAGATATCTATAGACTGCCATCGAAGGCGAATGCAGCTACGTCGACAGTAGTCACTGAGTTTACCAATACCTTTGCGAAAGATAAACTCTTGAAAGTTATTAAACAATTTAACACCTCCCACCCTGGCAGTCAGTTAAGCACAAACCATATTGGTCTCGAAGGCCCTGCAACCACTCTTTATGTGTCGGAACATCTTACCTCAAAGGCAAAAAGACTTCTTTTTCTCGCACGTGAATTCGCTAGATCAGAAAACTACCAATACTGCTGGATTGCAAACGGCCGCGTCTTTCTGCGTAAAAAGGAAGGCGACAAGTACACGGTTGTCAGAAACGAAAACACTTTTCAGCAATTGCGGGAATTCTACAAAATTAACAACTAACTTTAAATTTAGTGCAGCTGTTTCAGTTTATGTCATACTCTATAATATGTCTTCATACAGGTTTATTGTCATGGCAAATAGCAACAGAACTTCTCACATACCATGTCTCAATTCAGGTATTTATCTAACACATCACTACACACATTATTTACACCACACATATATTTCTCTGTTATTGCATGCTAAAATCAATTCGTTTTTGTATTTTGGAACCTTTTATCATATTCAACTAGATGAAAACACTCGCACTGTCACTTTCCAACCTTTTCTCAATAATTTTAATTATGGCTAATAAATATAATATGATTAATGACCTCGATAAGACTGATATCTACTTGAACTTTAAACGTAATACCCCAAAGGAATGTTCACTGGATATTGGTGACGCTAAATCACAACTCACAATAGTATGCCAAAATATACGTAGTATACATAAAAATTTCGACAACTTTTCGGTCTTCTTGAGTGAACTAGATTTCTTACCAGATATAATCGTCCTAACTGAGTGTCGATTAACTGAGTTGACACCTTTAGTACATCTGAATAATTATGTATGTCACTATTCTAGAAACTACATTAATCAGAATGATGGAATTGCTGTTTTATACAAGAATAATCTCCTGGTGGTTATTGATGAACCTCCTTTTCAGCAAGCAAACTGTCTGCTTATCCACATTGCTAAAGCATATACAATCTGCGCTATATATAGATCTCCATCTTTCTATAATATTGGTATTTTTTGTGAGTCACTAGAAAAAATTATGCAAGAGTGCAAAAGTCCCAACTGTATTATAGTTGGGGATATTAACTTTGATATCTCCCCCGATTCCAGGGACAGACGTGCAAACGAGTTTTTAGATGTAACTGGTCATTACGGCTTCTACCCGGGACATCTTTTTCCTACTCATGACCGTACCTGCTTAGACCACGTCTTGATTAAATCAAAAAACGCAGTGAAGGTCGTCATATGTAGCTCGGGTATAACTGATCATGATACGATTATTGCTGGAATTGTTAAAGATACTTCACGCTCTCTGCCTAACTCAAAATCTCGAATTGAAATTGACTACACTAACTTGTCAAAAGCTATAGAGAACATAAATTGGGATTTTATATATAAACACAATGATGCAAATAAAGCATTTGATGTTTTCACTGATACATTAAGTACAACAATACAAAATTACACTACTGTAGTGACTAGCCGTAACTCAAAGTCTATTAGAAAACCCTGGATGACTAAAGGGTTGATCAAATGCATCAGAAATAGAGACCTCCTACATATTGAAGCAAGTAAAGTCAAAAATAAAGATAATCTCAGAATACAGCAACGCTATAAAAACTACAGGAATCTCTGCAATAACCTAATACAAAATCTAAAAAATGAGTATGACAGAAAGACTTTAGAAGATTCTAAAGGAGACAGTAAAAGGACATTGTCTGCTATAAAAAGTATATGTAACATAAAAAAGGATATGTCTTCCAACTTAGAACTATTACACGCTTGTCCCGACCCTAAAGACTCTCTAGATAGAGCTAATCATTTTTTCACATCTGTTGGTGAGAAGCTTGCTGCTAAAACACTTTCAAAATTAAATAAAAGCGAATCTGAACTGGCCCGGTTAAATAGGAGTTTATATATCAACTCATCGCCAATTAACTCCTTTTATGCAAGCCCAACTGATGTTTATGAAGTCGATAAAATTATCTCAGGTCTCAAAGACGCTTCAGCACCTGGCTGGGATGGTATTTCAAACAAAATCCTCAGACTAAACAAGCTTTACCTCATCCCCCCGATCGTTTTTTTGTGTAATTTGAGTATTTCCTCTGGAATAGTACCAAAAACTCTCAAAATGGCAAATGTCTGTCCAATTTTCAAGTGTGGTGACAAGACCGTGGCTTCGAACTATCGTCCCATCTCTCTTCTCACATCGCTGTCCAAAATCCTCGAGAAGATTATGAATAGTAGACTATTGGGCTACCTTGAAAAGAACGGCATATTATCAGACAATCAATATGGTTTTCGCAAGAACAAGTCAACGGAGGATGCAGTTACAGACATAGTAGACTTTGTTGTCTCCCAATTAGATGGTGGCAATAAATGTACTGGAGTCTTCCTTGACCTTGCGAAAGCTTTCGATACTGTCTCTAGAGGCATCCTCTTAAGTAAGCTTGAAGGCATTGGTGTACGTGGCACTGCTCTTGAGTGGTTCCAGTCCTACCTTAGCAATCGCACACAGAGGTTAATTCTAGGTAATAACTTCAGTTCCTATGCCAATCTTAACTACGGTGTGCCGCAAGGTAGCGTACTGGGGCCTACTCTTTTCATTGTATATATCAACAGCCTTTGCTCTTTAACACTCCGTCAAGCAAAAATTTTCGCTTACGCTGATGACACAGCCATAGTATTTTATGATAGGACGTGGGAGTCTGTTCACGAGTTGGCTGAGTCTGGCGTAAGGCAGGTTGCACAATGGCTAAATTACAATTTATTAACACTTAATGTGGACAAAACGAAAGTAATAAATTTTAGTACCAGTGCAAGAAATACTTGCCCATGTAACTTGGCTATTAAATTACATACCTGTCTTAGTGACTCAAACACTAATTGTCCATGCCCATGCTTTGAACAGGTGGCTTACATAAAATACCTTGGTGTCTACATCGACAAAAACCTCACTTGGACAAAGCAAATAGACCAAGTGAGTGGACGTGTTAGAAAACTACTACATGTGTTTAAAAGAATGGGTCAGATTGCAAACATGACGATTTTGAAGATGATTTATCACACTCTGTGCGAATCTATTCTTAGTTATTGCATAATCGCATGGGGCGTTGCACTAAAAACTCATTTGATTAGAGCGGAACGCGCGCAACGGGCTGTTCTCAAAGTGGCTTATAAAAAACCAAGGCGTTTTCCAACTGATACCTTATTTAAAGAAACGGATGTAATGAGCGTGCAACAATTATATGTAATGGCCGTTGCTCTAAGGTTCCATAAAGTAGCTTTAGTCCTAGTTAATCAAAAACCACATTCCCGGAGGGGGCCTGAATGGCGCAAACCAAAGCGACGACTTGACTTTGGAAAAAGGTGTTTTCACTATATGGGACCATTTCTTTACAGTAAACTGAACAAGAAATCTAATTTAATACCTTTGACAAAATCGAAATGCAAATCTCACATCAAAACTTACCTTAAAGATCTGAATTACGATGACACAGAGAAACTACTAACTATTTATTAACACTATAAACTACTTGTTACACTCTATCATGATAATGCTATCAGTTCTTGAAGACATGACACGCGTACACACATGCACCCACACACCTCACACAAACGCACCCACACAACCACACACACACATACACGCACCAACACCATACAACTTACTTTTTACACACTCTGCTAGATGCCATGGACACCTCTCATAAATGGTGATTTATTTAGTTCTAACATACCCTATGTTCTACATAATCTGTGTTACATTGTATTTTTATTTTCTACTTTATTTCTTCTTGAACCATGATGAAAGAGACTGGTCTCCACGACACAGGGAATCCTAGTGTGGAGACCAGGGAAGTATTCGATGTAAAAGTGTATTTTTTTCCTGAACAATAAACCATTATTATTATTATTATTATTATTATTATTATTATTATAAATGGAAACCTTGTGCAAAATTTCACGCTCCTAGGCCTTGTAGTTTCGGCTGTGCGTTGATATGTCAGTCAGTCAGTTTCCCCTTTTATATATGTATATAGATAAACGAAGACTACAAAAAAAAATCCCAAAATTCATCTAGAGATGAAACGGGAGAGCTGCTGGTAGAAGCTATTAATCTATTCATAAGTACATATGTAGATAAATGTAAATAAAATTAAAGCGTCTGTTTGTAATATCAAAATATTTTTTTTGTTTTTACTAAATGCATATGAAAGTATATTCGACACCTAACACCACAAATATGCAATTCTTGAAAAGTTTGTCTGTCGGTCTGTCTGTCCGTCTATTTGTTTCAGTTAATCTCTAAAATAACTTGACCAATTTTGACGACGTTTTCACTGATAGATAGCTGACGTCATAAGGAGTAGTTTAAGCTCCCTGTATTTAAAAAAGGAATTAGAGCTCAACGCAATAAAAAACTTCTTGAAATTGTAACCAAATGGCATTGTGCTGTTTTACGAATTTGACGCGGACGAAGTCGCGGGCACCAGCTAGTAAAAATAATAATCCTTCCGAACGAATTTCCATCATGGTGGCCAATCTCAACAAATTAGCCAAGTACATCGTTGTCATCATCATTTCAGCTGATGGACGTCCACTGTTGAACATAGGCCTCCCAAAAGTGTCGCCACAACAAACGGTACTGTGCGTCACGCATCTATCGGATTCCCGCAATCCTTACCAGGTCATCGGTCCACCTTGTAGGAGGCCTTCTAACGCTACGTCTTCTGGTACGTGGTCGCTATTCCAGAACCTTTCGGCCCCAACGGCCATCCATTCTGTGAGCAATGTGCCCTGCCCATTGACACTTAAGTTTAGCGATTCTTGGTTCTCCTGCGGATATCCTAATTCCTGATTCGATCACGCAAGGAAGTTTCCTTGGAGGATGCTTGGAGTTCCAAGCATAGCCCTTTCCATTGCCCTTTGCATGACTTTAAGTCTTCTGATGAGGCCCATTGTAAGCGACCATGTTTCGGAGCCATATATCATCATCATGAAACCATGTCACATCCAGATTAATTTTATGAGTCTTGCTTTGGTAGTACATGTACTTAAAGTGGAAAGATACAAAAAAGATTAGCATGGACACTGCTTAAGAATGACACGCAAACGTGAAACCTTCTGTAGCGACATCTATGGCGTCACATAAGAACTAATGACCGCTCCGACTCACTGGAGCCAGCAGTACTACTCCAACTCACTGGAGCCTGCAGCATCATTCCAACTCACTGCGACATCATCACCCCGTCTCACTGGGGCATCACCGCAGACAGTTCCGACTCACCGAGAACTATGCTTCATTCGGTTCCAACCCACTGGAACCAACCTACCACTGGCCTGGCACGCATCAAGAAGCATCAAGAACCATCGATCTCCGATCTCCGAAGGGGAGTGATGTAGCGACATCTATGGCGTCACATAAGAGCTAATCCTGCATCGCGCAATCAAAGTTCTCCGTGCGATTTAAATATATACGACAGCCCGAAATCATCTGCCGGGCAGTTGCCCACCAGACATAATACCCGTCTGGTCGAAGGATCCTCCCTTTTCAACGGAAGTATGTGGGGCTATACTCTCTGTTCCACATACCCCCAAACTTCCACATTATTTTTCTAGTGTTGTTTAAAATAGTCACATCGGCTCCGGAACACAAAAGACAACACCAGAAACTCTAATGGCTTCCAGCCTCGCACTGCGTAGAGCGAAAGCTGTTATCGAATGATTTCCCAACATAAAAGAAAAATCTTCCTAGAAAATTATTAATGAAACATGAACAGATCCAAAGTCTAAACCTAGTTTACTTATAAGTATAATATCTAATTTATCTGTTAGATTGCAGTGAGAGGCGCAGGCGCAGGTTATCGCGCGGACGCACCTTTTACACTTTCCAGGGAACGAGATTGATTAACGATCTGCGGATGAAAAAGCTTATAATGATATAAGTAATGACATAACATAAGGGACCACTGGTGGGCTAGTGGTAAACGCACCAACTTGGGAATTGTAGGTCGTGGGTTCAAACCTAGTCAGGCGAGGCTTCTCGTCGTATTTCATCACCACTGCTCTCGAAATTTTGAAGAAAAACATCGTGAAGAAACCGACATGTCCTAGTAGGCACCAAAAAACCGGGCAAGTGCGAGTTGGACTCGCGCACTGAGAGTTAGAGCAGTGGTGGCCGAGTGGTAACGGCCTCGACTTACAAGTTGTAGGTCGCGAGTTCAAACCCAGCCAGGCGCATTACTTTGTGTAATTTATTTCATCACCACTGCTCTCAAAACGGTGAAGGAAAACATCGTGAGGAAACCGGCATGTCCTAGAACCAAAAACTTCGAAGACATGTGACATCCACCAACCCGCACTGGGCCCGCGTGGTGGATTACGGCCCATTCCCTCTCCTAGAGAGGAGGCCTGAGTCCCAACAGTGGGAACATTATAAGGCCGACTATGCTATGCTATACTGAGAGTTACGAAGATTTTTCCAAATTCCAAACTTTTTTTGTGACATAACTGCAAATTTACAGTTTTTAGATTTTTTCCTATACTTGTGCTATGAGGCCTTGCCACATGCCAAATTTCAGAATTCTAGGTCAACGGGAAATACCCTATGAATTATGATTCCCTTGAGAGTGTCGAAATATGCGTTTTTTGCGACATAAACAGCCGTATCTTTTTTTTGTTTATTCAGAAGTTTTACTTTTTTCACAGCTTCATGGGACCGCAGATCTGAGTATATGGGTAATTTCAACTCGATACCTCCACGTGTCCCCGAGATAAACGGTCTTGACAGACAGACAGACAGACAGACAGACGGACGGACAACAAATTGATCTTATAAGGGTCCCGTTTTTTTTCCTTTTGAGGTACGGAACCCTAAAAATCGACGACATACGACATCCACCCACCTACACTGGGCCCTCGTAGTGGATTACAGCTCGTTCTCTCTTTTAGATACAAGGCCTGAGTCCCAGCTGTGGGAACATTGTAAGGCTGATTATGAATAACCACTTGATTACGCTTGATTTGCTACAAACTTTAAGTAAGTACACTAAAACAAGCTGCTAGCTTATTTTTATTGAGAGAAGCCTGCCAAACTATTACCAACTTCGGAGAGTCAGAATCAACAGTGGTCAATTATCAGAAAAGCGCCCAGTCATGTATTTATAGTATTTAAGTAAGTATGTTTGTATAAAATATATGGTATTAATAACAATATGTACCTAATGCTTAATATTGCACCTACCACCTGTTGTCTCTGCATCACCCAAAGGTTGACTGGTAGAAAATGCCCTAAGGCATTAAGTCCGCCTTTGTACTTTTGTGTGCATAAAAAATTAACCTATAGCTTTCAAGATCTGTAATCGATAAATGATACAGAGGTCCAAGAGCAACGTACAACTCTTGTATCGTGGGTACGTTCACAAACATGTTCACTCACATACACAGAAAACCCAGACCCGGAACATCTATCTATAGGCCAAACAAATATTTTTTTGAACCCAGGACACGCATGGAAAATCATACAATGACTTCTCCCGCCCTAAGCGTAGCGTTAGAGCGTGTCAAACTTTTACTGACTACAACCACACCAATGTTCCTTCTTTGCCTAGCGATCCAGGACCCCGGGTTTCCCTTTCGGAAGCCAACCCATGGTCCCAGTAGGCTTCGGCTCTGCTAGGGTCCTTTTTTTGTTTTCGAGGGGAAACCTTCAAAAGGCGCCCGAACTTTGGGGATAAGTCCAGGGAGTGTGGGATTTTTACCTCACTAAAACCACCCCGGTGATCACCATCAGCACATATAGAAGAGGCGCGTTACCTCTTAAAGGCCCTGGCTGCTAGTCAGTCTTCCAGCGTGTGCTGTGCAGAATCCATGGCTCTTTCGTCTGCTGGGCTCCTACGGTTTTGCTGGCATCTCTTTGAGGCGCGCGTGGAACACTACACGTTATCGACGACTCGGGCTCGGTCCGGACGGTTACCAGACGGCCGGACAGCGAGCTACTCATTGCTCTTCGACCGCATGTCCACGCCCACAGTGGCTGCGTTAACTGTGCCATCATGGATACTGGTCGAATAAATTTTAAAAGTTGAACATTTAGTTAGGAGGGAAATGAGTTTAACGACCGTGTTTGTGTATAAATATAATAATTATCTGTGTGGGATCCGACGCTACCACACAAATCGTGAGTAGAAACTAACAGATTAATTAAGTTTTTCTTAATAAAAACATTCGCAAACATCTCATCATGAATAAACATTAAGTAACTCGTAACTGACTGATTACAACAGTGTCGATTAAAATCTCTATAATTAACACGTGCATATAAATTATAATCTAATCTAATATCTAGTACTTTAAACCTGTATGTTACTGTAAAAGCCCAAACTGTGGTAAATCCGAAAATATTCCAGTCTTTTGTGTTTTTGTTTTCGTACACTCAAAATAAGGTTCAGTTGAAAACCATCGTCAGGGATCCTTTAAGGACCGAGCCCGAGTCGGCGAAAGCGCGTAGTATTCAACGCGCGCCTCAAAGAGATGTCAGCAAAACCGTAAGGGACTAGTAGGGCCATGAGGAAAAATATTAAAAAGATACACATGGTTCTAGAACGCAAAAAACAACTGAAGGACCATAGGTGTGAAATTAATCAGTTAAAGACTAACACTCTCTCTCTCTCGCTCCTATTCGATGATTTATCGCAAAAAAAGAAGGATTTGATGCAATTCCTCATTTAAC
Organism: Mythimna pallens; assembly: GCA_961205895.1. Classification (NCBI taxonomy): domain Eukaryota; kingdom Metazoa; phylum Arthropoda; class Insecta; order Lepidoptera; family Noctuidae; genus Mythimna; species Mythimna pallens. Next base: position 6,852,495 of record OY540831.1, on the reverse strand, counting down.
AGTAACATATCTACATAATAAGTAACTACGTGTCTACCCAAACACATAAAAATGTAAATCTTTCTCACCTTGGCTGATCAATTAAATTCAATTCTATTAGTACATAATTGCAACACTTACTAAACAAGTATATAAAATATATAAATGTCACATCAATCAAGATTAAATGAATACCAATTGGAATCAGTTTGAAGACCAGCTGTGACCCTGGTGATGAGGAAATGGAATTGAGAATGAGGGCCAGTTGGGCTCAAGTACCTACATAGTAGATGGGCTGTGGGTATAGGCGTAGCCTAAACTAAAGCACACGCAGGCGAAGGCGCATAAGTGAGGCCTTATTCTTTCAGTACCTATTTATTATTTTACCTCGATTATGCAGAGATCCTACCATCTTTTTGTGAATATGTTACGGCTAATAGCCGAAGTGCGGCTACACCTAGTTTTGGCCGGCTTCAACTAGGTCCAGCCGCCCACATGCGGTTAAACTTATAATGTAACTCACTTGTGTTTTTGCAGTTGTCTTTCCTAAAAGGCAACTGCAAAAACACAGGTGGGTTTTGGACTGTGTGTTTTTGGATTGGTTTTTTTTTTAGTCAGTAAAAGTTTGTCACTCCCCTCTCACTTCACCCAGAGCGAAAGGAGTCATAAATTTAATAATTTCCCATTAAAAAAAAAGATATTCTGTTTTCACCCTAAGAGTACGGTTCCGGAAGGGAGCTCAGCGGTGTATGAAACAAAGCTGCGAATGATGAGGATAGTCCATCCAATTTATTTTTATTACCCACGGCTTGATCGTTGCATCAAGTACCTATTTCACTCAAGTAAATATAAACACCAACCGTATATCAGGGAGCGCCATTTGCAAGAACTGCGTAAGTAAAATCGTTCGGAATTGTAGCAATCTATCATTATTTATACTCACTTTTGTAATATATAACTGAAGCACATATTCATGCAAGTCTGTTTCAATCATTACCAGCTTAGACATTACCTATCTATATTTCGAAGTCACTTATCTATACAGTATATAGGAACTGACTGACTGACATATCAACGCACAGCCTAAATTACAGGGCCTAGGAGTAAGAAATTTTGCACAACTTTTCACCATCTAAGGCGATGAAATGGGAGTCCAAAGTTAGTACAGACAAACCTACATTTTCACGAGCGAAGCCACTGGCAGAAGCTAGTATAGTAATAAAACTTCGATTATTTCCATTCGCGTGTTAGTAGAAAGTCATCCAAAGGGAACTTACTCCTGAGATGAAAAGCATCCTATGTGCTATTTTAAGACTTGGCCTACCCGTGTACCAAGTTTCATTAAAATCCGTGCAGGAATTTTTAACGTGAAGAAGTAACAAACATATGCACAGCCTCACAAACTTTCACCTTTATATGAGCCTAGTGTAGTTATGAGCCTATCATGACCCACTGCAGAGCAGTTTCGACTCCATTTTCCCATTCTCCTCTGTTCTTAGCTACATCTGGCCAATCCTTAAGGTAGGCGTCTAACTCGTTACGCCATCATCTTCTGGACCTACAGCGTCTTCACCGGTTCCTGTTGTTCTTCGGGATCCAGTTGCCCATTTTTGTTGGGACTTGCGGCATTAGTCGCTCACTGACTCGCAAAAGTTTCGCCTTGGGTTTGCGACATTCTGAGTGTCAAAAGAGCCGATAGAATGCCCGGCTGTGCGGTTGATATGCCAGTCAGTCAGTTTCTACTTTTATATATATAGATAAACTTATAAATTTGACACACGTGACACATTAATATTTTATAGCCAATTTTTTTTATTAAGGTATGCAAGTGTGTTACTCCTTGGATGTGACAAAAAGGTAGACCATGGCCTGGAATAGCACTAGGATACTTATTATCCCGGGACTATTTTCCTTTGGGATAATTTTCATTTTCTACTAACACACACGGGCGAAGCCGCTGGCAGTGGCTAGTTTATATCTACTAACAAAATAAAGAGGAAAGATTTGTTTTTTATTTGTAATGAATCATCATCCTCCTGCCCTTGTCCCGTCTTATTTGGGGTCGGCGCAACACGTTTTTTTCATTCATTCTATCCTGTCAGCCGTCATGCTATCACTAACTTCCTTTTCTTTCATATCACTCCTCACACAATCAATCCATTTTCTTTGGCCTTCCTCTCCCTCTTCACCCATCTACATGTATACTCATAACTCTTTTAGTAACATGCGTTTCATCCCTCCTCTTTAAATGACCATACCAAGACAAACGATTCCCCTTCAACTTTTCAAAGTTTTCAGTCACTGGTGCCACTTTCAAACTTCCTCTAATATAGGTACTCATTTCTCACTTTATCCATTCTCATCACACCACACATCCATCTCAACATTCTCATCTCCGCTACATGCAATTTTTTTTTATTAATGAATAAACTCAAAAAAATAATACAGAACCTTTTTAGAAAAATCTTTCACCATTAAAATAGTACATTATGATATAAGTATGTAATGTTAGTGATTACCGTCGAGGCGGTATTTAGACCCGAGCCGTGGCGAGGGTCTTAAGAGATCCAAGAACGGTAATCATTAATTTTTCAATACACTTGCTCAGAAAGTGACTCTTATTGCACTGCACTGAGTAATATAAGCTACTAGCTTCTGCCAGCGGCTTCAGCCGCTTGAAAATCGGTTTCTCCATACAAACTTCCAACCCCTGTTTTACTCCCTTATGGGTGGAGTTTCGTAAAATCCGTTCTTAGCGAATGTCTACACCTTATAAGGAACCTACCTACCAAATTTTAAGTTTGTAGGTGTTATAGTTTCGGAGATTTCGTAATTAATCAGAGAGTAATATTTCGCTTTTATATAATATTGATTTGTGTTTTAACTTTATGTGTACTTTTTTTACTCTGGTTTCTAAATAGATTTATCTCACCATCCTAGGGTTGACTGGTAAAAAATGCCTAAGGCATTAAGTCCGCCTTTGTACATTGTGTTACATGAAGATTAAATAAATAATAGCTTTCAGATTTTCTTATTTTTTATTGTTGATAGGTTCGCGCTTAACCTCTATCTCACCTGATGCGGTCAACGATAGAGCGCGCTTACCTAGAAGTAACCTATTCACTCTTGACTTAAAGACTCCCGGGTTTTTATATTTTAACTTTTATATAATATTAATTTTCTAATTTCATGCGGGTAAAGCCGCTAGAAATTCTAGTATTAAATAAATCTCTGAGTATAAGAACCACACTACCAACAGAACCTATCCCCAATCTAAAAAAACCTTTATATTCAGTCCCATATCAAGAACAACACCATCAAATCCGACACATACAAAACTTTTAATATAGCAACAATAAGGACGATAATAGCCTCTCAAAATAAAACGTCAAACAAAAAGTACTATCGACAAAAAACCGCGAACAAGAATGCAGCTCGACTCGTACATTGTAAAGCGAAATTGTTTTACTGACGACACGTCTAAAACACCCACAGTCGTTCGCCATTGATTGAGCCATCGAAGGCGCTATTTCAGCGGGTTTACGCACTTTACCAACATAACTTTAACACTGAGAAACTGTGCTGCAAGTTCTTAAAGCTAGTAAAACAAGGTTGGTAATCGTCTGTAGGTTTGCAAGTCAAAGTGTAAGAAGGATCTTTGTATTCCTGAAGTATGTTGTCGTAACTCAGATGTACAGTCGGAAACTATTATTTGCTGCGGTTCTCTTACATTGTATTCGTGAGTTATAGCTTACTACAGTTTTCCGTTTATGAAATGAGAAAGTTTTAGCATTGCACCCGCAATGTATCTCGGATTGTGAGATTAAGTTTTTGTGTTCTGACGTACTATTAAAATTTATTTAAGTTGAAAAGAGCGAGGTCTTACTTTTAACTATGTGCGAGCGTACATATAGAATCCTGTGACTAATTATGACACAAAAGCTATCACAACTACCTTAAAAGATTTTAAAGACGTTCTAAAAAAGATTGTATCATCAACTGCAGCTTCAAGTAAACAGCTACCGGATACTTTTCCCGTTGAGTATTTTATTATCTGTGCCCATTGCCGCGCAAACCGTTCCATAGAGTTTTTGGCGGGATTTCTTGGAGTGAAGTTTAGTGGCTGTTTTAATTATTTGCAAATTGATTCCTAATAGATATTGTGATGTAAAATTGGTGTAGTTTTGTATCTCAAGTGTGCAGTCACTTGAGATACATAACTGGAAAATATGTGGAATTATAGAAACAGGTGCGATATCAGTGAAGTTTAAGGAGAAGTTTGACATTTGCTGACAAATACTAAAAAAAAAAACATTAGAATGAGTACATCCATATTCTAATGGTAAACAAATTAAATTAACTATTCATACGAAGACATGGCTTAAAGGACTTAGTATCCAAGCCAAAAATATTAACAAAAAAAAAACCGTTTCATAATTACTTCAAGGATCTGACAGCTACCGGATACTTTGCCAGTTGAATATTTTATTTATCTGTACCCTATATCACGCAAACCGTTCCATAATTACTTCAAGCAACTTTAAGCATCTGTTTACTCACGAGCCATATTAAAAACGTGTTGATTTAAACAAAAAAATCGTCAATCAAACCGTCTTCCCTCATTTGCGGCAATAATTCCAAGTTTAATTTACTCAGTGATTGAGCGATCGCATAAAACAACACGCCGCTCAAGATTTCAAATTGAAAACCATCAACAGTAACCGCGCGGTAATAACGTGGCTTTTATTACCCTTGATATATTGCCTGTACAAATCGTGATTACGCTAGTGAAAATGTCGTTTCAACAAAACACTGTATTAAAAAAATGAATAATGACTTCTTTGCCGACAACGTCATTATAACGCGCGGTCACCGGCTCGCGAGAGATTTCTATCTGGCTATACACATGACTGACATTTAACACAAAAACGACCTTATTTTTTAACTCATAAAGATCATAGTACTTCTTACTTGCGTTTAAAAATTCTCATTCAAATTCAACATTTAAAATTCACAGTTTTAAAGTTGAGTTTTGCATGCATAGCGTCCTCACATAAATGGCGGTGAGCACACAGAATTTCCACTTGATTGTGGCATGGCGAATCGGATTGACAGGTAAGAAGGTTATTATTATCACATTTTACTTAGAGTACATGCATTTACATAAAGCGAGGAGTAATTTGTAGAAATGTTTAGTATCATTATTATGAGAAGTAGTTAAATAATTACTTTTTGGTTACACAGCTCTGTATAATAAATATGAATTTTTAAATTTGAATTAAGTTATGATGAGGCTCCAGATAACAAAAGTCTGATTGCTTAACCTACTTTGGAGATGGAATTAATGTAAAACTAGATGAATTATTTGAGAAAATAAATAATTTAGCAAAAATTCGTGGATGATAACTATTTAAGCACGGAAAACGGAACGTTCATACACCATTTTTTAATAGCAATAAAAAAAATATATTATTTGTAAGAGATAATAAAAAATCACTATTTATTCCTATCAAATTACTAAGTAATAAACATTATCTCAATACTGAATACTTTATTGCATTTAGTGTGTGTCTTTTGTTTTTCCTTTGTCCTTTTTGGGTAGGCTAAGGTCTTAAACCATACCGCCTCATCATCAGTAAAACTATAAACATTTTGTTTTCCACATTCACATTCTAACCTTTACAGTATTTGGCAGTAAATATCTCTAATCAGACTGCTCGGCAAGTTTCGCTGCAGTAGTAAGTAATGCAATGAAATTTACTAAAACTCCGTTTTACCGAGATCGCGCCTGTTTCAATGATTCCACCATATTGTCCAGGTGTTTAGACATTTAAGGTACCAAACTAAATCAATTTTACATCACAAAACAGTTAGGAACAGAACTATGTAATAATATGTATTTATATATTTATGGCTATGTATTGTGTTTTATATAATATAGAGATTGATCAATTTGTTAGCAGTACACGGCAGACTACCCCCTGTACTATTTTAAGTTCTTACGATCCATCCTAAGGTTGTCTGGTAGATATCGCTGTTAGGGATAAGACCGCCATTGTACCCATGGATCTAAGTTAATATATAAGTTGTGTTACTTTTTGGTGTACAATAAAGTTTATATATTCTATTCTATGAATCAATTTGCGAATAATTAAAACAGCTACTGAATTTTATTCGAAAAAATCTTGCCAAAAAACCACCCGTCCGTGTATCCTAATTTCATTTGAAAATATTTTAATACCGCAATACATTCTACTAAAAATCTAATGAGTGTTTATTTATTTTATTTATACCTAGTTCCTGCTAGAGGCTTCACTCGCGTTTTTTTGTGGTGGAAAATCATCATATGACTGGTCCCGCTCTAGACAGGAGCAGGAGGCCGTATCAGACTTTTACTCACTGACTAAAACCCCCGTATGTCTTAGAGTTGCCCAATGCGTTCCAATCAGTTCTAGCGGGCACCTGCACTGCTGAGCCCGTTTGGCGTCCGTATGGAATTATTACTATAAAACTCATGCAAATTATTTACAGCCTTCTGAAATAGTGCAGCAAAATATCAGTGAAAAAATTATCAGAATCGGTTCAGTAGCTTCAGAGATTACCCCCCTATATAAAATATATAAAAACTTATAAACTTTTTTTTTTCTTTATTCTGATGCAATCTGTCCACTCATTGACATTCAGCATTTGTTGTGTTCAAATGTATTGTTATCATACTTGGTATGCGCCCACTGGTGCAATCATATCAATGCGTCTCATATTTTTGTCACAGTGTCAAGTCTTGTGGGCTAAGCCTTTTGAGCCTCCTGAAAGTTTTGGTTCTCATCAAGTTTATTGCTAGTTTATTTGGATAGATTGTGATCTTATTCTTGTAAGCTCTCACTGCTTATGTAGTTTCTTCTTTTACGCTTTTTATTTTCAAGTCCCGATGCAAGCAATCATTGGTGATGTACCACGGTGCGTTAGTTACTTTCCTCAGCATTTTTGACTGGAACCTTTGGAGTATGTCTATATTTTGTTTTCACATATCTTTCACACGTCAAAAGTCTATAATTCATTCCACATACAGACTTTACAATAGCGATATAGGAAAAGTTAATAGTATTAGGGATCTTGGTAGTAGTCAGCATAGTGGTAGGATCAGCATATTGATAATATAGTGAATAGGGCGTCAAGAGCACTTGGTTTCATAATGAGAACCTCAGCCGCTTTCCGATCACTAAAACCGATCAACCTTGAATATGCATCACAGGCCTGGAACCCTCAATATGGGATATATAAGTCTCGTATTGAGGGCATCCAGAAAAGATTTCTTAAGTTTCTCTCTCACAGCTGTATTCCGTTTGTCCAAATGGGTCTTATGATAGATTTATAAATTCTGAGCTTATTTTCCAGTGAAAGCCTAGACTTTTTGATAGCAGTCAATAGTGTATCCCGAGTTGTAAACTTAATGCTTTACGCTTCGTGAAAATATGTTTTCTCCAGGTTAGTCGACGGTCTAGGTACATTCCAAGCTTCTTCCGCTTGAGGAATCACAACATTATTAAGTAAGTCGTACTGGGGGGCATGTATCTCTTCTTGTTGTAATAAACTTAACCTCTTTATAATATTAGTGTCGATGTGCCTTTATACCCTCTAAAGAAGTACTGATGAAATAGGCTCCACAATACACAAAAATCTTTTAACAGCGTTGCACGGCCATTAAACAATATAGATTTTTATACAATTAAGGATACATCAAACTTCATTAACCACTATTGGTTAATGAAGTTTGATGTATCCTACGTACCTATGTACCTACTAAAAAAACCTTCGTAATCTTACAATTTTCCTTTAAAAGATAGATGGCGACCATAAATCATTATGCTCAAAGAATGCATCTAATTGCTACGTTAATTTTTATGTTATAAATTATCTTATGTCTTCTCCCGCTCACAGACTTTTACTGAGTAAAACCCACTCCTATGTTCCTATTTTGCCTTGCGTTCCAGGACTCCGGGTTTTCCTTTCAAAAGCGGAACCCTAAAAGCAAATGAAATGACGATATACAACACATGTCATGTCACTTGGCTTGCTGCTGTAGTTTGAAATTACTTGCTCAGTACAGTGACAACAATGTTATTGTTAACATTTAACTAGCCGAGATGTACCTTTGAATGCAGTTAAGTGTCGGACTTAACAACCTTTGTTAAGCAGATCTTAGCATACAATGTTGGGAAAAGTTGTTTTTATTAATGATAGGCTCGCGTTTGGCCACTATCTCACCTAATGCTAAGTGATGATGTATTTGACGATAGAGCACGCTTGCCTAGAAGTAACCCATTTACTCCTGACTTACAGACCCCTAGTTGGTAGCTGTTAAGAAATACGGAGTCCGGAAATTTCATTCCTTAGCTGTACAGAAGATGAAATTGTTTCTAAAAGGTTATGTATCGTCATTTCAGCCGACAGACGTCCAGTGTTGGACATAGGCCTCCCCCAAGCGTCGCCACAACGACCGATCCTCACCCTCACCCTCAGTAGATAACTGAGGAACCCTGCAACCTTCCATAAATGCTGGCGAACTAAACAAAACAGGATTATTAAAATTGGTCCAGCTATTCTTAAGTCATAGCGTGACCAGGAGAAATAGGGGTTCATTTTTATATTTAAAGATATAAATAATATTCTAAGTTCATATTTTACATGATTTGTTTATTTTACAACCAAATTATTAGTCCTTACCATTTCGAGAAATTCTACTCTCACCAGGTCGTCAGTCAACCTTGTGGGCGGCCTTCCAGCGCTGCGTTTTCCGGTGCGCGGGCGCCACTCTGGAACTTTTCGGCCCCATCCATCATCCGTTCTACGAGAAATGCCCTGCCCACTGCCACTTTAATTTGTCGAGGAACAACCGAGCATAGCCCTTTCCATTGCTCTTTGGGTGAGTGTAAGCCATCTGATAAAACAATAACTAAAGCCTTAAAAAGTACATAGCACTACTAAAGCAAAATCTAGAAATCGGGACAGAGGAAAACAAGAGAGAGGTTAAGAGAGATTATATTAAAAAAAAATTCAAAGAACCAACAAATAAATAGAAATAACTAATTAGTTAAGTTTTTGGCGGAATCTTTTCGAGTGGAATATAGTTTCTGTTTTAATTTATTCGCACATTAATTTCGAGTGGATATTACAATGTAAAATTGGTGGAGTTTTGCATCTCAAGTGTCTACACAACTGGGCAATGTGTGAAATCTATGAAACAGGAGCGATCTCGATAGGGTAGAGCTGAGAATTTTATTTTACTATTAACTACTATAACAAAGCTTTCCGCGAAGGCTGTCATGATACATTTGCTGCCAAATACTGCAAAAACATTAGATTATGAGATTATGAGATTGATATCCGCATTCAAATGGAAAACAAAATTACTGTATTCTGTATCGAAAATGAATGTCTTGCGAAGCAAAAAGATATAAGAATAGCTAAAAATATCCCAATTTTCTCTTTTTTTTTCTTAGTCCCATTTGGGCAGTCTATGATCTATGACCATGCAGCCTCAACATCAATAATAAATATCTTATTTTGAGTTATACCTATTAAAATGCGGGTGCAACACATTCTAATGTTTCTGCAGTATTTTTGACAGCATTTATGTATCGAGTCAGCCTTCTGGGCAAGGTTCGCGGTATAGTCAATGCTACAATTTTTTTTTTCTTTTTGCTCAGATCGATACTGTTTCAATCATTGAAACAGTCGCGATCTGATCTACATAATTATTGTCCAGTTGTGTAAATACTTGAGTTACAGAACTACACCAATTTTACATCACAATATCCAATAGGAATCAATTTGCGAATAATTAAAACAGCCAGTGAACTTCATTTGAAAAAAACCCGCCAAAAGTCCCAATTTTCTTAAACGGTGTCAATACTGACAACTGACGTCACTACATCAGGCACGGCCAATCTGTCATATCATACAGCCTGTCCGTAATGGGTGCCTTGTGTTGCCATACTGATGGAACTGGGAGCAAGGTATGTAGGTAATTGAAAACGGTATTGTTACTGCTAGTAACCGACTGGTTGGAATGTTGGAGACTGTTTTATTGATATAGAAGGTCTATGAACACAACATCTTGACCATTTTAAAACTTATGACTATTGTAAGTACCCATGTTTGTGTGTTTAATTTTCTTGTTTTTAACCGACTTCAAAAAGAAGGAGGTTCTATGTTCGGCTGAATGTACGTTTTTTTTTTTATGTATGTTCACCAATTTCTCAGTCAATTGTGGACCGATTTTGAAAATTTGTTTTTTGATTGAATTGTCATGCTTCCAAGTTGGTCCCATCCACGACCCGATGGCTTGCCTGGGAAAGCATGGGTCCTGGCCATGGAGGAACTCGGGCCTCGACTAAGAGGGCTGTTGAGCGCATGTTTGGAGAGGGGCCAGTTCCCGCTTCGTTGGAAGACCGGGAAACTGGTCCTTATCGCGAAGCGGGGGCGCCCTGCGGACTCTCCGTCCGCATACCGGCCCATAGTGCTGCTCGACGAGGTGGGCAAGCTCTTTGAAAGAGTAATTGCAGACCGCCTCGTCGCGCATTTAGCGCGGGTGGGGCCGGATCTTTCGGACAGCCAGTTCGGCTTCCGCAGAGGGCGCTCCACCGTGGACGCCATCATGCGCGTGCGAGCCCTCACGACGGGGAATGCGGTGTCCCGGGGCAAGGTCGTAGTGGTGGTGTCCTTGGACATCACCAACGCCTTTAACTCCCTGCCCTGGAGTAGCATTAGGAGGGCACTCCGGTATCACCGGGTGCCCGAATACCTTCGTCGTTTGATCGAGGCCTACCTGAAGGACAGGTTTATCATCTACCCTGGTCACGAGGGAGAGTGGAGACGGCGAGAGATGTCGTGCGGTGTTCCGCAGGGATCGGTACTAGGACCGCCCTTGTGGAACATCGGGTACGATTACGTGTTGCGCGGCGACCTCCCCGACGGGGTCAGCGTTGTCTGTTACGCAGACGACACGCTGGTCCTGGCGCAGGGGGAGTCGCACCAGGCGGCGGCCGAACTAGCGACACGCGGGGTTGCGACAGTCGTGGACAGGATCCAAGAGTTGGGACTCGAAGTGGCACTGCACAAATCCGAGCCAAGTGTTTTCATGGCCCTCGGAACGCGCCACCACCGGGTTCCCAAATAACGGTAGGAGGGGTTCGCATCGACGTCGGGTCGACGATGAAGTACCTGGGACTTGTCCTCGACAGTCGATGGAACTTTGTGGAGCACTTTCGACGTCTGACTCCCAAACTGGAACGGACCGCGGCTGCCCTAAAGCGGCTCCTGCCCAACCTTGGGGATCCAGACGCCTCCTGCCGGAGGCTCTACGCGGGAATTGTTCGGTCCATGGCCCTTTACGGGGCGCCGGTGTGGGCGCCGTCGCTGTAAAAGCGACCAGCGGCCATGCTGAACGCTTGCCAGAGGGTCATGGCCATCCGGATGGTGCGGGGATACCGCACGATTTCCCGCGAAGCGGCGAGCCTCCTTGCTGGCCTGCCACCATGGGATTTGGAAGCAACAGTCCTTGCATGCATGCACGATTTGCGCGTGGAGATGCAACGCCGGGGCGAAACTCCGCTGCCGCGTCAAGTCGCGGCATGGCAGACAGAGCTCCGGCGGGATCTCATGGTGGAATGGCGACGACGACTGTCGCAACCCAGTGCTGGGCACGCTACAATTATGGCGGTAAGTCCCCTCTTTGAGGAGTGGCTGGAGCGACAACACGGCGTCCTCACCTTGCGCATGACGCAGGTCCTCACCGGGCATGGCCAGTTCGGGAAGTTCCTGCATCGGATTCTGGCGGAAGCAACGCCCGGGTGTCATCATTGTGCGGACCACCCAGAGGACACGGTGGAGCATACGGTGGAGGTGTGCCCCGCTTGGGCGGAGCACCGCCGTGTCCTCGTGGAGGCAATTGGTGGCAGCGACCTTTCGCGTCGGGCCCTGGTTCAGGCTATGGTCCGGAGCGAGGAGGAATGGCAGGCAGTCGCCTCCTTCTGCGAAGCAGTAATGCTAGCGAAGGAGGAGGCTGCACGCGTGAGGGAACGAAGGTCCTCACGCCCTAGCCGCCGTAATTCCGACCCCGACTACCAGCCACGGTAGCTCGCCGTCCGGCTGTTCGGTAACTAACCGGACCGAGCCCAGTCGTCGACAGCGCGTAGTGATCCTCGCGCTCCTCAAAGAGATGTCAGCAAACCGTAGGGGCCCAACAGGGCCGTTGCTCGCTAGCTAGGACCGCGGAGAATTTCTGAAAGGGAAACCCGTAGTCCTAGAACGCAAAGGGTAATTGAAGGACACAGGTGTGGTTTTAGTCAGTAAAAGTCTGACACGCCCTCCCGCTCCACCCAGAGCGCGAGAAGTCATTTGGATGATTTCCCACCTTAAAAAAAAAAAAAAAAAGTTGGTCCCATAGATTATTGAATATTGTTATGATCTGATCATGAACTTCGAAGATATGGAACAGAGAATTAACAGAGAATCCTCATAGGATCACAGCAGAACTGTCGTAACAAGTAAAATTGCTTTATTTATACGTGTAGTCGATGACTTACTGAAAGAAGAGGGGGAATATATCGAACTGATCTGATGATGAAGCCTGAAGTTAGGCACCGGAACTTTGTAATAAATTTAATTTAATCTAACCGTGTTTGGTATTATTAGAATTGTCATGAGATGCACTCTGGCTATAAGGTATTTAAGTATGGCTGAAGGTTCTTTTTAGTGGTAGTACCATACCTAAAAAGTGTAAAACAAAAATTTTTCACAAAAAATAAAAATACAACCGACTTCAATGTAAGAAAAAAAACACTGAAAAGTGCAAAATAAATTTAATTTCGGAAGTCGAAATTAAATTTATTTTGCACTTTTTAGTGTTATTTTTTACATTGAAGTCGGTTGTACGTACCATTGATGTTTGTAATTGTTATCATTTGTTTTATTTTTTTGTTTATTGTCTGTTCATTCCCCGTTTTCATATAAATGTTCTATCTATCTATCTATTGACTCTATGGTGACCTCTGTTGTGGTATTTAAGGTGAAATAACCTTCGTCATATTATGCGACATGAAGTTTAAAAGATACTGTAGAGAAGTGATAACGACAATTAACTCAATTGACATGTTTAACAGAAAAATCTAAAAGTGATTAATTTTGGAATGGTTCCTATTTGTACCTATCATTTTGACATTTTTTTTTTATTATGGATAGTGTCTCGTTTGACCACTATCCCACCTAATAGTAAGCTTGCCTAAAAGTGATCTATTCACTCTTGACTTAAAAATTCCTAGGTTGGAGTTATTAGGAAACACAGATTCTTAGAAGTGATTATTTTGTGTAACAAAATTTAAAAGTACAAAGCCTTTTTCTGATGAATTCAATGTTGTATCAGTTATTTAGAATCACGTTTCAACCTCACAATACTTCCTCAATTCGAAAGATTCCGAAAGAACTTTCTAGACCGTAGGATTTTTTTTTTTTGTGATCGTTAAATCATGAAATAACTTCTCACGCATTGGTTGGAGCGAGAGGGAGTGTCAGACTTCTACTGACTAAAACCCACCTGTGTTCTTTAAGTTGCCGTTTGCGTACCAGGGCCGTGGTGCGTCTGGCGAATAATCCATCATCTCTAAGAAAAAAAAAACCATTATTTCGGATTAGTAACATCCATATGGGTTGGTAAACAATTAAGAAATCAAAAACGTTTATTTCAAATAGACCAATTACAGGCACTTTTGAATTGTCAAAATTTTGGTCAGTCAAAAAAAGTGAAGCTAAATTGCATTTTTAAGAAAAAATATAGACCTGTATAAACTTACTCTCTATATAATTCTAAAACAAGGTGGTTTGTGATGTATTTATTATCTAACAGAGAAGAATCGTACCTCCCGCCGCTATTGTCTTCAGGATGGAGTTGGAGCTAGCCCGCACCCTGCAGAGCAAACAGGCAGATTTTTGGACTGACTGACAATTCGGACACAATATTTTCGGACACAGTATCCGAGTTGGCACATTTAAAACATTTTTTCAATAAATTTAGTGGTGTCCGAATATATTGTGTCCGAAACGTCAGCAACTCGATTTTTGTCTGACGATGGCGTAGAAGCCATTGACTGTGCCTCTGCGAACATACCTGATGCACTACAGAAACGGGGTAGCCCCATCAAGATCCTGAACCCGTTATTATATTAGACTGGGGTGCGCTGAGTATAGTTGGTCCACAGACTGCACGTGTAAATGATAAATGATATTTATTTCCCAAATGGGTTTTTTTAAAACACTTTTACACGTCAAAAACACAAAACACTTAACAGTAGGCTTAACACAGTTTTATTTTAAATGGTCTGCTACACTGTGCAAACCGTCGAGCCTACATATTACATCGAACCGCCAGCGCCCTAAGCTCCCTCTCAACATCTTCTTAGTCATTAAGGACATCGGTGAAGTAATGCCCTAAGTCATCATCATCATTTCAGCCGAAAGACGTCCACTGCTGGACATAGGCCTCCCCCAAGCGTCGTCACAATGAACGGTCCTGTGCGTCTCGCGTCCATCGGACTCCCGCAACTGTTACCAAGTCAACGGTCCTTGTAGGAGGCCTTTCAACGCTACGTCTTCCGGTACGTGGTCGCCACTTCAGAACCTTTGTAAGCCCCAAATACTGTTACTATATAATCTGTCGTTTGAAATGCTTAAAACTTCAAGCTAGTAAGAAAATCTCGAACTCTAAATAACCATTCGTATCTACGTAAAACTAAGCAAGCAACGCAAGCATATAACAAAACTAGATGTAAGTCTTGTATTGATGAGTTGCAAACGTGCTACCTAGATTCAGTATGTATGAGATCCCGCTGGCATCACAAGACACAAGACTACCGAAGTTGATGTTTCCTTTTGTGACATTCCTACGTGCCTAGAATATAAACCAGTGGCTAGAAGTGTAGGCTAGGAATAGGACCTACTGTAAGGGTACTTTTCCACCGGAGATGTGCTATGTAGCTAAACTACGAAACTATGTGACCGTTTCCCATGATGCTAAGCTATGTAGCGAAGCGAGATTAGGCGTACTGTCCTCGGACGCATAGCTTGAGTAGCATAGCGACGAAGACGTTCCCATCATTTTTACAAAAATAAAAACGTGCTTGATGTACGCCCTGATACAGTACATTAGATAGATACCGTACATGCGGTACGGCAGGCGGCAAAATGTCCAATTTGCAGAATGTCCAGTATTCATCATAACGTTGTCACCACTAATTGGTGGGGGATTTAAGTAAAAATATATTAATAAGTAGACCTCGCACAGCTACCTGAATATGCGTTGCTTGAGCTATGCGATGTATCGATAGTAGGGAAGGCGCGCCTTCTTAAGGTACTCTGCCCTGCACATTGCTACACTACTCGAGACAACCTTAGCAAGCATCCAGAGCACGCAACCATCCATATAAAAACATAGTTTATTAGTTGAACCCGTTTTCATCATTACTAAGCTATGAACCAATGACTATGATTGGTGGATATCAATCGCATCCATAGCTACGTAGCCATAGCACATCTTTGGTGGAAAACCACCCTTAATTGCAAATAATGCTTATTTATGTAGCTGTATCGTTTGCGGGGAAGACAAAAATTCAAGAAAAAACAAAATAGTTGTTCGAAAGTATTTTATTTGAATATTTTTTTCACTTTTTTTAGTTGTGGTATCCCCCTCTCCTGCAGATTAACCTAAATAGTGTGTAAGTTCTACTTTAAGATGCAAATATAACCATTAAAACCAATTATAGTCAGAGTGTATGTCATGACAATTCCAATAAGCCGAAACACCCACCCTAGGGTACATTGTTTCTTTACAAAGTTCCCGTGCTTACCTTTTATTTCCTAATTGGTTCTTTAGCGCTAAGTAAACAAAATATATATAATATACACGTCTTTTACCAGTTTAGTTTAATTCCTTTGTTTTAGGCAGTGAACCTCCTAGCTGCCACTGAAAAAAAATAGTGACACTCCCAGGAATTGAAGCCAGGTTACGGAACTGACCCAATTAAACTAGCATTTAAATCGTATTCTAAAAGTAAGCATTAGTTTTTTGTCAAATCTTTTATATTCTCAGCTTGTTTGTGAAATGCATTAGCCATAAAAATAAAGTGTGCTGAAACTCCTAAAAAACCTTTAAAACATGGAGGGAAATACAAAATTACGACTTATATAAGTCTAATAAAATAAAAATATACGTAGGTACTAATAAAAAACCATTTATACGAATATTAAGTCAGTTGTGAAAGGATGTATTCTTTAGAGTCAATTGATATTATTTATGATTTTTGTACACTGACAACCCCAAATCTATATCTCCTTTCGTTCAGTGTATCCTAAGGTTATCATTATGAGAATGCTCTGTGCGATAAGATTGCCCATTGTACCGACCCTTGTTTTTGTAAATATTCGTCCAGTTCACATTATGAGGTGTACAATAAAGTATATAATAAATAACAAAGACAGCTGACATATCAATTTATCTGATATCTAAATTAACAACACTCTCAAGCACTCAAGGCGCTATAATTTTAAAGCAGACCCTCGACAATAGAGACATCAGTTGACTCGAACCGAATCGGACGCACCAAGCCGATCAGGTTTTGTTCGTTAAACCTTCACATATAATTAAGGAGGCGAGCTGGCTCCGCTAAAACACATAAATCATAATAATTTAATGCGGCCGAGCCTTTCCCGCGCCGCTTCGACTCAACAACGGTTTTTTCCAAAGTTACGACCGTCCGCGCATCTGCGCTTCTTTCCACTCTAACCCGAAATGACTTTGGAATTGACAGCTTTATAAATATAAGAAAGGGCTCTCGTAGCGAACGTGCCATTGCCGCCATTGCTACAGAATCGCCTGTGAGTAATGACGAGCGGCCGGACGATACTCTTTCAATTTTATGATTGCCTGGTCGAGAGTGCGCTTCTCTGAATGGCTAATTGAACGGTGTGAATAAAATATATCCATAATAACTAAGTTAGTTGTTTGCCTCTAGTTTATGCGAATTTGATTAATACTTTGAAGGGTTATGCGAGTAAATTGACTTGGAAGTGAAACTTCAACAATTATTTTTAAATGGCAAGGATATAAGATATCACACTAATAAATATAAGGTGGAAAGTTTGTATGTATATGTTTCTTACTCCTCGCTCAAACGGCAGAACGAATTTTCTACGAACGAATCTTAGTAGGCTATAGAATTTTTACTTTGGGATAATTTTCTAATTTAACTCGGGCGAAACCACTAGTAGAAGCTATTCTATGCATGTGCTATTTCAAGACATTTTCTACCCGTGCTCTAAATTGAGTCCAAATCAGTTAATCCGTTTGAGCGTGAAGGAGGAACATACATACATGCTAAATTTTGCCTAAAATTTGTCTGATATCAAGGAGATAAAAATACTCCTAAATATTCTGACTATTTCTACACCTCTCGATGAAATACTCTTTTACCTTGAACAAAGATTTTCTATAATATTTTCAACTAGTCATATAATACCTGTATCACGCCGCCTAAAAAGGCTGCGCAGTATTAATTTTGTCCAACAACCTTGTACACAAAGCCGCAAGCAGTAGCTTATTTTTTTTATGAGATATTGATTTATTACGATCTTTAAATGTATTTGGCAAATTAATCACATAAAAAGGTGCGATTGATTCGAATGAATGAGCCACACCTGTATCATAACATAGTTGTCAACTTAGAATTCTGGCGGTTTTTTATTCATTCATGTGTTTCGTCACACACACCACACCTTGGCTATTTATCAATGAAAAAGATTACTTCTAAACAACACATTCTGCATTACAAAACTTGAACAAATATACTCGACACAGCATTTATTAAGCAAAAAAAAAAACGAAGATGGCATTGTTAAAACCTATTGTGAAACTGCCATTCATAGGAAGCATATTAATCAAAACTAGAGAAAACGAAAAAGTGATTTATAGCCACTACATCCCTAACCCGAACTTGTAAATCTAAAAACAAATAAGAATACAATCAATAAGTGTTAAAATATGTTAATATGTTAATTCTGAAGGCATTAAATAACATATACTCTCGTTCCAAGTGACATTGGACAAGTACGAGAGATTTACTGCCTATAAACGAATTCGGGCTGGCCGTTAGTCTGTTCAAATTAATATTTATACATATAGAAATCTATTCAAATGGCATATGATATATGTCTTGTAACAAATAATGCAGTTAACACTTTGTCTGTTTATTCGTTGGCAGTCTGCGATTGTGAAAGAAGTGATAAATTGTTTTTGGTTTCGGTATTTAGAGCGATATCTCCAGATAAAAAAGCTGTAAGATAGACACACCATTTTTTACGAACATCGGTTACCAAGACTTTGACTGGCCTGTTGGTCTAGTGGTTAGTGGCCCTGACTGCTATGCCGGAGGTCGTGGGTTCGATTTCCACCCAGGACAAATGTTTGTGTGATGAGCACGATCATTTGTTCTGTGTCTTGGTGTAATTTATCTATAATATGTATGTATTTAGAAATATATAAGTATGTTTATCAGTTGTCTAGTACTCATAACACAAGCTCTGCTTAGCTTGGGACTAGATGGCGTTGTGTGTGATAGTTGTAGAATATTATTATTAAGAGTTTACAAAACGACTGATGTTCGTACCGATGTTCGTGTCTACAAGTCTCTGATAAGACCTGTAATACTGAAAGGATCTACAGTGCTACCACGAGCTCTTAACGTGATCCATTTTACGACCTTAACTGAACTGTTAAAGGTATGGAGCTTTATAGGGTGTATAGCAGTATCCTTCTTTCTCGTTTGCACGACTGACATTTTAACACATAAGCCCTCCAGAATGTTGAACTGAGAAAAATACAGACGAAAAAAGATTGCATGTATTGCACCTAGTGGAGATAAGAATGTTGAGATGAATATGTGGTGTAACGAGAATGGACAATATAAAAATTTTGTATATTAGAGGAAATTTGAAAGTGGCAGTGACTGAAAATTTGAAAGGGAATTATTGTCTTGGTTTGGTCATATGAAGAAGAGAGATGAAACGCATGTTACTAAGAGACAAACGAGTATACATATGGATGAATATTCACAATCACTTCACTCCTCATACAGAGGTTAAAAACTGGTTACAAAATAATACAACCGAATTCAATACAAAAAAACAAACACTAAAAAAGGACCGTAAAAAATAACTTTAATTTCGGAAGTCGGTGTTACTATAATAGTTTTGTCTCATCGTTATTTAACACCGACTTCCGAAATTAAAGTTATTTTGTATTTTTTTTTTTTTGTGTTTTTTATTTTTGCGTTGAAGTCGATTGTATATTTTTTATAATTATTTAATACTTTTAGTTGTGGTAGCACAACTAAAAAGTACCCCTCAGCTAATCACCATGAGATTAGCTCGATGATACTACCTTATAGCCAGAGTTCATCTCATGACAATTGTAATCATCCCAAACACGGTTAGGTTACATTGATTTATTACAGAGTTTCGGTGTCTACTTTCCAGCTTCATCATCAGATCAGTTCGATATATATCCCCTCCCCCCCTTCTTATAATCAGTCATCGACTACACGTATAAGCAATTCAATTTTACTTGTTACGACAGTTCTGCTTTGATCCTATGAGGAATTCCGTTCTATATCTTCGAAGATCCTCATCAGATTATAACACTCAAAAAAATTAATCGGGCTCGGTCCACAATTGATCGAGAAATCGGTGATCACACATAAAAAAAATACTTTCACACGTTAATCTTTTTCATCAGTTTACACCAGATGAGGCCGGTGTTTCCTAGCTGACTGCCCTGAGAAGAAACACCGAAACAAACTCAGGGGTCAAAGTCCTTTTTGAGTCTATACAGTAAACATGAATCGTCAAATGGGTCAAATCATGCAGATTAGTGTCTTAGATGTGTTTTTGAGGAAAGAACCATACAGATTTCAGTGGACCTGTCCTGTCAGCAAGCAGTTTTCAATATTCGTGTACAGGGCACATTGCACGCATGGCGACCACGTACCGGTAGGCGCAGTGTTGGAAGGCCTCCCACAGGGTGGACCGATGACCTGGTGAGGGTCGCGGGAATCCGATGGATGCGAGACGCACAGGACCGGTCAGTGTGGCGACATTTGGGGGAGGCCTATGTCTAGCATTGGACGTCTTTCGGCTGAAATGATGATGATGGTGATGATGATGTACAGGATTACTAAGGAGCTCAACGTACATACCTATATAAATTTTCACCTTTATAATATTAATGTGTTACTGGCGAGGTCTTAAGAACCTTTTATCCAATGAGAATAACGCTAATTTACTTTCCCCACGTTGCCTTGGATTAGAAACACGTTATTTAACCAAAACCAATGCATCTCTATAATGTTTAAAATTTCTTGATAAATTCTCTATAATATCCACAAAGGTGTCAAAAATATTAATCTCCTTTTCCATAGAGGTACCTACAAAATGAATCGTTATATAGTTTCTTTTAAGTATAGCCGATATAAAAATGATCAGTAATTTTTCACGAGTTTAAGCTGTCCACACCATTACTTATTATTTTATATTTTTATTTTAGTTTCGTGTTTTTACCGCTGTGACCCTATTAACATCTGACTAATATATTATTACGTATTATAAGTACTTGGTCCCACTTACTAATAGTTTTTAAAGTGCGATATGTTGATATTTTAGGATTATATGTAACTGGATTTATAACTTTCCCGTCTTTCATTTTTGTAATTTTTTAACGTTACGAAAATTAATATTTACATACTTTCAATTAAACCTTTAGGCATTTTTAGGAGTTGGGTCAGAAATATACTGCTAGATATTTGCATGTTTCAGATCCGTATCGAGAAGAACGTGCAAGAATTTCAATAGACTTTTTTTAATAATAATCATTTTTGGTCATAAACCCCATCCTCGTCGCCAATGTTAGTTAGGAAGCTAAGAAGGTGTGAATATAAAGACGGAGTGATTCGCACTGATGTATTAGATAGTTGCCCTTATTATGCGGCGCAGCCACATCTACAACTAAACTTATACATACATATCAGATACTTATCTCTTTCTCTCTTTAAAATTAACTAATCATACCAGTTTATGTGAAAAAAATACAAAGAGAACCGAAAGCTTTAAATTATAGACACACATAGACAGTATTCGACATTGCTTGAATTTAGAGCCTGTATGTGATAAATCAGTGTAACAAATTATACTTCCTGTCTTAAATAATACTATTTTTTGCAAAATTTATCGATAGCTACAACAACCTTATAAATAATAATAAAAAAACTGACTCCATTTTAATACCAACAGCTAATTCCACTGGTATTTGTTTGGACTCATATTTAAAATTTATTTTCAAATGAATGAGGTTTAACTGAGCTGACTGTACCAAATACAAGTGGTTGGTATTCGTTTTGAATTGAAATTAATTTTGTTTTTATAAAAATACAAGTATTAGTTTTTGGTATTAGAATGGAATAAATCCACAAAACGACTGAGTTCGTAACCAGTTATTTTAAGCAGTCGGAAATGCAGTTGCTAGAATTTGTTTTAGTTCACTCATTTTGATGGTATCTACTGCGTTACACTTTTTAGTCAGACGTCGTTTTTTGAAGTCGGGTTTCTTAAACTGTCAACAAAAAACAAGTCACTTTAAGCAGTCTGATGCAGTTAGTGGCATTTGTTTTAGTTCAATTATAGATTTGACGCCATTTTTGTTTCGTGTAATAAAAAATAAATAAAAAATAAAGTGAATTGTTTCTAACTTTTTAGTCGTTTTTTGCAACCGGGTTTTTCGACACTATCAACTTTTTTATTTCCTACCTTTTCTCAGCTTTAGGGCGTGCCAAAATAATAACGCTCCTTCTGGCGCGGTCGGGTAAAAATAAGTGTGAAAAAGCGGTGAAAACAAACCTATGACCGATTTTGCCAATCAATCTGCCTTCACACAGAACAATGTCTATCTGACCTTCAAAACCCAGTAACCGGGTAAATTATACTCGACAATACTGGAGTCGTTTGAGCTTTTGGTAACCTGGGACTCTAAAAATGAAAGCCGGAACCAACAGCTTCACATATTTTCCACTTCTCTCTTTATCTCGGTATGTAATGAATTGTCACCCATCCAAAAACCGACCTTGGCAATCGTTGTTTAACCCCGAAGATCGAACAAACTGTTATTTAGTCACGAGTTCTCCGAATAACCGATTTCAACAGCATTTCCAATAATTAAAAAAAAAAACTGTGAAGAAACATCTTTTTTACATCTCACCAACTTAATTTACAGTAAATCACTGGGTAATTTATTCAATTTTAATTAAATACTCGGTCATCTAAGCGTGGATGTCCATAACGAAGACAAATCGTTACGTGTTTGAGCTCATTAACGCGCCGCGTTAAAATTCATAATGAGAATATCGAATATTCAATTAATTAATAATGTTATCGATAGTTCGTTACACACAGGGTTGCCAGCTGTGGAAACCGGGAAAATACTGTATTACGGAAGCGGTAGCAAAAACTCTTTGGTTTGTACAATGGCTTTTTTAAATTTGGTTGTAGTTAAACTTAGATATAATTTTAAATAAATAATATGTTCGTATTTTGCAAAATCTAAAGAAGAATCTATTAGTACCGTAGGGACTAATAGATCAAGTTCCCGGAGGAATAGTAATAATAATATATTTATTGAACAAAAAAGTAAAAATATGTTTACACAATTGCTAAGCTACTTATAAGTAACAACTAGATAATACAATCGTGTGAAAAAGTATCTGCTGCCGAACTAGGTATTAGATGTATTTTAGATTTTCAGCATAGTTCCAAACATTAGAACAATCCCGAAGCTTTGGCAGAATTCCTCCCCCCTCCCCCTCAAATTTGCAAAATTGAATTATAATACAAGGTGGCTATGGCTTGCTGGAAGTAAATTGTTCATATCCATGAGCAAAAGCAGTATTCTACAATATATTTACGCTCTGTGTATAAAAGGTATTTTTTTTAAGGTGGGAAATCATCCAATGATTTATCCCGCTCTAGGTCGGAAAAATCACACCTATGTTCCTTCTTTGCCTAGCGTTCCAGGACCCCGGGTTTCCCTTTCGGTAGCCAACCCACGGTCCCACTGCATATATAAGAGGTGTGTTATTTTGGCGTACAATAAGAATATATCTTATTGTACGCCTTACTTTTGTTCTATATTTATCATCATCGTCATTTCAACCGAAAGACGTCTTGCGCTGGACATAGGCCTCCCCCAAGTATCGCCACAATGAACGGTCCTGCGCGTCCCGCATCCATCGGACTCCCGCAACCGTTACCAAGTTATCGGTTCACCTTGTAGGAGGCCTTCCAATGCTACGTCTTCCGGTACGTGGTCGCATTCCAGAACCTTTCGGCCCCAACGGCCATCCGTTCTGCGAGCAATGTGCCTGCCCATTGCCACTTAAGTTTGAATCTATGAAGTCTATATTTATACTAGATTTAAATCAATTTAAATTAATTTTCTTCATATTTACCTCCTATTGTCACATCTATAGATATTTTATTATTTATCCTACGTAGTTTACATTCCCATAGACACCAGTGTCGTAAGGGCCATCCCTACATACACCCCGCGGATTCGACTCGGTCCACACTCCGAGTTATTTTAAATCTATGATAATTCTCACTAATCAAGCCTCTTTTGAGATCGTATATCTATCTAATTAAGACATCCCATTGGAAATTTAATTTACAAGGCATTCTATTGAAAACGAGAAAAATATTATTAATACCCAATCGATAAGTGGAGAAATATTTTAGAGTGTTAAAAATTAGTTACCTTCATGGCTTTGGATCGAAGGAATGTCGATGATATTATGATGTTAAATACATCGACAATTTAGTTCTGCTTTAGTATACTTCTCATAATATAAAGTATAGGAAACATAAATTATGGGCTTCTACTGGAGATAAATAAATTGAGCGAGCAACACTAGACTAATTAGAAACTTTATGTTGAATTCATTGAAATATTTTATAGCTGAGCCTAGTTAAGGTTTGGTTTCATTAAATAGGTTTTATATTTGCTTCGAAATACAAAATAAACACTAAGCTACCTGGCAGTTAAAGAATGAAAAAACATGGAATAGATTTGTACTGAGACAGTAACCCAAGGTTCTTTTTTTTATCCCTACCTATTTAACTTAACACCAATAAAAACACGCACACAGTTCAAATAAAACAATAAAGATACCTTTGGCTATTTTCGATTCCCAATACCTGCAATTATTGATTCACACACTATTATTATCGCCAGAAACAATTTTCGAAAAATCGCAGCGAGGAAACAAACCTCTAAATAGGCGCAAGCAAGGAATGCGTGAATCAAAAATGGCGGCATATAGACACGCGAACAAGTAATAAAGCAAATTCTAATCTATTCGTAAACGACTATAAAAACATAAAAAATATCGTGCCAGCTCCTGTGACAGATCTTATCTTAATTACACGAGATGGGACCGTTTTTAATAGAATTGCTTAGTGACTTTAAATTAGACGTTTATCAGATAGTTTTGACTAGTAGCTGGGAAAATTATAATGCGTATCAAGAATGGTCAATTGTTTTATTTTAAACCTTTACTTAAAATATAAAATACAAAAATCGTTTCTACATATATTCTTCTGTTCTTTACTATACAAAACTTTTACAAATAATAGATATGGGACAGCTGATGTACACGGGTGAGCTTAACCCACAATTGGGTCCGCCGCCGTGTCCTCGTAGGGGCGATCAGCGGCGGCGACCACACAGGCCATGAACCGGAGCGAGGAGGAATGGCAGACGGTCGCCTCCTTCTGCGAAACAGTAATGCTAGCGAGGGAGGCGGTCGCACGGGTGACCGTATGGACCTAGCCCATGCGCGGCTCATAGAAATGTCAGCTAAACCTTAAGGGCTCAGCAGGGCCGAAGCCCACTGGGGCCATGGGTTGATTTCCGAAAGGAAAACCTAGGGTTCTAGAACGCTAGGCAAAGAAGAAATATAGGTGAGGTTTAAATCAGTAAAAGTTTGACACGCCCTCGCTCTAGAGTGAGAGCAGTCATTGGATTATTTCCCACCTTAAAAAAAACGTGTGTCCTTATTTCTTCTGTTTTTTATTATACACAACTTTTACAAACAATAAACATAGGGCAGCTGACGTACACAGACGAGCTCAACCCACAATTGGTTATTCTTATAGTAAATGACCTTAATCCGTTATAGACTTTGAAACGACCCAACCGAATTTGCCATAAACTGGTTCCATTAAAAATTTCCATTTTCAACCGACTTAAAAAAAAAAGGAGGTTCTATGATGTTTGGCTGTATGTAGTTTTTTTTATGTATTTTCACCGATTTCTCTATTTTGACAATTATTTTTTTGATTTAAAGGTAATACTTTCGAGTGATGAACTTCGAAGATTTGAAACGGAACTCTCCATTTCACTCGCCTATCGTCAACATCGAGCATGGTTTCAAAGCTTGTTACTTCATTTAACGCAATCCAACGCGATGTTTGACGAAAAGGCAACGCGAAAAAAGAGAGATAACGCCTGAAAACTCTGTTGGCATTCGGTAATTCCGTGATTAACTCGAATATTTTACAAAACTTGTTCCAGGAAATACCTGATTTTGTAACCCCTTAAAAGTTGATTAAATTTGCAAGGCTTCTATTGATGTACTTTTCACATATATGAGTATATTATGGAGGGCCAAAGTTCACGTAACATAGCTAGATTTTCAGAGGTCTTTACTAGATTAGTTTTACACAAATTTACGTTTTGATTTCTATAGAAGCCTAGATAATATCCACAAGATAAAGATAGCTGTGTATCCAAAATATCTAGAGAAAGATGTGGAATAACATCATAATTACGTAAGAGCGGTTGTATGAAAATATACCACGAAAAGGACGCTCTTAATGTCACTTAAAGACTTTGAATTCATCCAACCGAATGTGCCTTAGACTGGTTTCATTAGAAAGGCAATAATGCGAAAATGATTCCATTAAAAAGCAAAATTTCCAATTTTTCAACAAATAAACAAAATGTATCTCTTTTTTAGGGTCGTATCACGCACCGGATATCCGCTAATATAGATTAAGATTAAGCCATAAAACTAATAAATAGGTAAATTCCTATGAAATGGCTGTTTTTTAAAACGGGGTGCTTTGAAGTGTTATATCCTTGGATTGACTTGGAATTGTAAGTTCGAATTAACTTTATATTAACTTCAAAGCAACCTGTTTTAAAAAACGGCAATTTCATAGGTAAACACTTATTATCTTAAAGTTTGTATATTACGCGTGTGTGTAAGTTTGTTACTCCTTAACGCTCAACGGACTCACGGGTCTGGGGCCCTAGTCTGCTATTTTCATAAATTCGTCATTCCAACATGATTCCATTGTCATTTTGCTAAAAGTTCGTAATCTGGTTAATTCATAATGGCCGATCATTGATCGATCAGTGGTCTCGTAATAGAATTGTGGTACGAGCTGTCTTGTAACGAATTTAAAGCATTAATGCATAGAGACGTTCTAATGGGGGGTCACTGATCAAAGGAACTATCAAAAGTTTAGCGTATGTCAAACATTCATTTGTCAATATGCCATTTCTTTCAATGGAGTGTCAGTGGTTGATCATTGGAAAGTCACTATGATGCCATTATATTAGTAGATTACGAAACTTGTCAAAATCAACAATTATGAAATCAATGATAGACCATTCTGATATTATTGTAATAGCAGACTTGAGGCCTTTGATGATATTTGGCACACGGGTAGTCCCATGTCCTGGAACAGCACAAAGGTATCCCAGGAGTATGTTTCCTTGGGATCATTTTCTACTTTCACGAGGACGAAACCACCGCAGGCTTTAAAATTTTTGATCGATTTATCGCATAACAATAAGTTCATTTACAACCTTTCCTGAAAGCTCTAAGTTTTAATGGAGTGTCAAAATATTAAAATAGGAGTCATCAGTATCAAATAAAACAATGTTTCGTTCTTTATTATATCACACTAATATTATAAAGGCGAAAGTTTGTGTTTGTTAAACTCGTTAAAAAATAAAAGGCCCGTTTTGACATTTGAGAAAAACCCTGGAATTTAACTTGGAACGAAACAAAAATAAACCATAAAATAATAATTAGGGGTCCGGTGTAGTACTAGCTATTTTAGTAATAGCTACACTAAACCGCACCAGCCACTAAGTATAGTCAAAATACAAATGTCAAAACGGACCTTTTATTTTATTCTTGATGGGTTCGCTCTTGACCGCTATCTCACCTGAGATAGCGGTCGTACCGTCGTCGACCGCATACCTAGAAGCAACCTATTTACTCTTGACTTAAAGATTCCCGGGTTGTAGCCATCAGGAAACACAGACTCCGGCAAGAAATTCTACTCTTTAGCTCTACGCACAATGAATGTGTTCCGAAAACGTTTTGTGCGTATAGGTGGGATGTCCACCATGTACCGGTGGCGCATACCGTACCGCCGTACGCCTGGTGGTCCGTAGATGGAACGGGCTAGGCGGAATTAGAACTTTTATTTTTTGACAACTTTAGGTACTTCTTCACTTCGATTTCTAAAAAACTCGGTACACCTATACTGTAGACCATATTCTGAAATAGCATACAGGATACTTTTTACCTCTCGAGATTATGTTACCTTGGGATCATTTTTTACTATCATGCGGGCGAAACCCGATGCAAAGCTTCACAGAAAATACCTTATTTCTTGAAGATAATCATTTCAATGATTACTTAATTCAAACAGATTAATTAATGACCAAAGAGAACATAAAATAGGTACCTATGTGTTCCGTAACTTTCAACCAATATCTACAGCCCCGTTCGATCACATAGCAACATTTGTTTCACTGCACTGCAGTCAACAGCTCTGAATCGTTCACTTTTACATTTTCTTTCTTGTTTTTTTTTTTTAAATAAAAACCAAGGCTTTCCACTGACATGTTTTATGGGTACAGTGACATGTTGTGACATGAATGAACCCGTTTTGTAATAGTTATACATAATGGTGTTAGAACTGTGACATCATGCAGTCGGTGCACCGGTGGCAGGTGGGTTGACTGGTAGAGAATGCCTTGTTGCATTAAGTCCGCCAATGTACCACTACTGTACATGAAGTTTAAATAAATAAACGGTTAACATTAGCGGGCTGTAGAATGGTTCCGCGGCCCTAAAACGCAAAGGGCAACTGAAGAAACACGGTCATATGTCTTTGAATTTATATTCTAGGACATATGATGTCCTAACGATTTTTTTCCTTTACCGTTTTGAGAGTAGCGGTGGTAAAATAAAATACCTACACACAAAGTGAAGCGTATGCTTGAGATTGACCCCACGATCTACAACGTTACCACTAGGCCAAAACTGCTCTTCGAAAGCATCTAAATTGAATTATAAGCAGAGATCGGAATTAGGTAGTAATTCATGTACTTGCATCGATATGTTGATA
The DNA here is from genome assembly GCA_961205895.1 of Mythimna pallens. NCBI lineage: Eukaryota > Metazoa > Arthropoda > Insecta > Lepidoptera > Noctuidae > Mythimna > Mythimna pallens. The sequence continues at coordinate 6,823,935 of OY540831.1, read as the reverse complement.
TATTAATATGGATCTACCCAGGATTTTTAATGAAAAATCCCATGCGGCGAACAATATTACAAATACATAATAATAAAAACCTCCGAGATAGAAAAGACAAATAAAACAAAGATAATTAACCGCCATTGGAATTGTAAGTTCGAATAAACTTTATATTAACTTCAAAGCAAACTGTTTTTAAAAACGGCAATTTCATAGGTAAACACTTATTATCTTAAAGTTTGTATATTACGCGTGTGTGTAAGTTTGTTACTCCTTAACGCTCAACGGACTCACAGGTCTGGGGCCCTAGTCTGCTATTTCCATAAATTCGTCATTCCAACACGATTCCATTGTCATTTTGCTAAAAGTTCGTAATCTGGTTAATTCATAATGGCCGATCATTGATCGATCAGTGGTCTCGTAATAGAATTGTGGTACGCTGTCTTGTAACGAATTTAAAGCATTAATGCATAGAGACGTTCTAATGGGGGGTCACTGATCAATGGAACTATCAAAATTTTAGTAGATTACTGCATATGTCAAACATTCATTTGTCAATATGTACGAGATTACTATTCTGTGCTATTTCTTTCAATAGAGTGTCAGTGGTTGATCATTGGAAAGTCACTATGATGCCATTATATTAGTAGATTACCAAACTTGTCAAAATCAACAATTATGAAATCATTGATAGACCACTCTGGTATTATTGTAATAGCAGACTTGAGGCCTTTGATGATATTTGGCACACGGGTAGTCCCATGTCCTGGAACAGCACAAAGGTATCCCAGGAGTATGTTTCCTTGGGATCATTTTACCACTAGGCCAAAACTGCTCTTCGAAAGCATCTAAATTGAATTATAAGCAGAGATCGGAATTAGGTAGAGTTATTTATGTACTCATACTGATTTCACACAACGAAAGAATAAAGTGGATATGCCTTAAATTCCGAGATTAATTTTAAAGAGCAGATTTTTTTATAACACTATCAGGAATATAGGTGAAAAAATTTCTTCCTGCATTAATGACGAGGAGGAAGAAGTGTATAAATTTGTTTACCTCACCTCAGTTGACGTAGATAGATCTTTTTCAATGAAAACTACAAAAAAAAATTGTATGTTAATTTATTTATTTATATATACTTTATTGCATACCAAGATTACAAATTTACAAATCGTAACCTTACTACACAAAAAATACATTCAATTGGCGGTTAATTATCTTTGTTTTATTTGTCTTTTCTATCTCGGAGGTTTTTATTATTATGTATTTGTAATATTGTTCGCCGCATGGGATTTTTCATTAAAAATCCTGGGTAGATCCATATTAATATATCAACATATCGATGCAAGTACATGAATAACTACCTAATTCCGACCTCTGATTATAAGTCACTGATCTTCCCTCCTCAGATGCGTTACGTACCTATATGTCATTCTTTCAGCTGAAGTCTCCTAGGGCTAGTGCCTGCCAGGTCTGCAAGATTATCTGAAAGAGTTACCGCGGCCCTGAAACATAAATGGCAACTGAAAAAACACAAATAGATTTTAGAAAGCAAAAGTCTCATTCACTCCTGGTTTTTTTTTTGGAGTTGGGAAAACATCTAATGATTTCTCCCACTCTAGAATGGAGCGAGAAGGCGTGTCAGACTTTTACTGACTAAAAACCCACACCTGTTCCTTCTTTGCCTTCGTCCCAGGGCGTTTTACTTACTAGTATGCGCCGTCGACGACTTCAGCTCGATCCGGACGGTTACTGGACGGTCAGACGGCAGCCACCCATTGCTCGCCGTCCGCAAGCCCGCGCCTATGGTAGCCGGGAAATCGGGATCGGAATCCCGGAGGCGGTTGGGGCGTGAAAACCGCTGCCTCACGCGATCGGCCCTTTGCTAGCATTACTGTTTCGCAGAAGGAGGCGACCGCCGGCCACTCCTCCGCTCCAAGGCCCGGCGCGAGAGATCGCCGCCGCCGATCGCCCCCACGAAAACACGGTGTTGCTCTGTCCAAGTGGGGCACACCTCCACCGTGTGCTCCATCGTGTCCTCCAGGCGGTCCACAGTGGCAACACCCGGGCGTCGCTTCCGCACGAATCCGACCTGTGGTCTTTCAGTTACCATTTGCGTTCTACGTCGCCATACGCCCTGCTGGGCCCCTACGGTGCTACACCCAGAGCTGGAACAGTTATTTTGTGATGAAAAAAATATATAAAGGTAGGGGTAATCAGCTTAAAACAATAAAATGACTCACAAACCTTGATGCTCAATATCCTCAGATTTTATTCCTCACAGGATTAAGTTCAAAGGTTGTAGAACCTATTGAGAAAGTGACCCGTTTACGCGTAAAAATGGTATATTTTAATAACATGCATTAATAGCAGAAAATATATTATAATCTATACAAACGTCTCACTTGCTTAGTCGAGGTACCTTTTACAGATGTGGTAAAGTATCGATAACCATATATCGATGACACAAACAGTTCTTTAGCTAACTATCAAGCCAATCTGGTCAATTTCAATGCTGCTAAAACCCAGATGTGTCTTTTTTCCGCTAAACGAAGCCAATTCCGCTCGTTTCCATCTTTCCAGGGTGTAACTGTGCCGGTAACTGACCACCTTGAGCTGAGCAAGATAATCGGTAATGATGCACTGGTCGAATCAAAATTCCAAAGTCTTGAGCATCGACGCTGAGTTGCTGGCCTATCGGTTTTCTATCGTTTACATTTCAGGGAGTTTGCGCTGAAATTGCACAACTTATTTCCACCAAATCTGTTCCATTACTGGACCACTAGACGTACGGCGTTACGCCATCGGTACATTGTGGTCATTCATTATGCGTACAGCCAAGCAGTGGAATTTCCTGCAGGAGGCTGTGTTTCCAGATAGCTACAACCTGTCAATTTGTTATACTTCACTACTAATACTTTTAAAGACTACTCAAAGACTTATAACTGCTAGAACGCTGATCAACTGACTCGGAGAAGAATGGCAACAAGAGATAAAGACGGGCATAGGTGTGCATTTTAAAATGGGGCATCTACATACATAAGTATAAGAAGGATTTACTTTAAGTAAATCCATGAATGAGCCCAATCTAATTGCTTTTGACTACTCCAACGCATTTTCTTATCCACTTCTCCTTCCTCGCGCTAACTTTGTTCGTGTGTGAGCGAGACAAAACACTCACGCGGAGTGCACTAACATTCTTTCGAACAATAAATAAATATGTCAAATTGTGAATGAGAATCGTAATTCGCTAGTCGTGTAAGCAAATCAAATATAAATTTCAAGAATATTTCGTATGTTATGTATCGATAGTGATTTTCCTAAAATTTCTTGATACCCATCAAGTCATCATCGCATCAAGTCAGGGTATTGTGTAACCCTTCCCTTGTACAATGTTTATTTACCTAAACAGAGAGTGTTTATCACATACTCATCAGCATACAGCCCATATAATTAATTCTTTCAATAATACTTTCTATCGTCGTTCATTACTAACCAGCGCAACCACTAGTAGGTAGCCTGGATCATAAAACAGAATTATTCAGTTTTATGACATCAGGATCCATCATCACAATTTACCATAATCGTTTACCAAATAGGTTTTAAAACCCATTCAGCACACAAGACTTTGCAAAAGCAAATGGTTACATCGATACATTTCATAATTTCATCTTGAAAGTGACAATTATCGATATCGTTTATCGACAGCGACCACATCACTGTAATAGGGTTTGGACAGGCGGCAATTCGAACGATTATTTACGGCCGATATATTTTTAGGATTAGTGAGGAAATTATTTAATTCTAGGTCGTATTAACGCGGACCGCTCCGCTCATGACGAAGCACAGATCCTGCGTGATACGGCCATTAATATTATTTTATTCTTGTCAAACAAGAAAAGCTACCGTTAAAGGGTATTAGGAATATTTAAAATTTTACGACCCGGCCTGTGATCTTCAATGGAATTATATTTTTATGAGGTTACGCCAAGTTTACTTAAAATGTTAAAACCTCTTTCAATATGAAACCTTTTTCAATTTAGTTCGAATTTTAGGCGTAGTTAAAATGAAATTAATGGCTAGAAATGCGGTAACTGGTTGGTTATTAAATTACAGTATAGTTGGCTCTCTATTCAGTCTCTGCAGTTATAGATTCCAAGTCCACGGGATTACGAGTTACGACAGTTCATTTCTATGCAGCTATGAAAATGTTTTTGTAGTTTTCAGATGTAAGTAACTAGTTTCACCGTCCACAAGCTATTCCTAATCCTGATATCTGACAAAATCAGATTTAGAGTTACACAAAAAAAACAGCATTTTGAGGAGTAATGGGGGCCCGAAGTACGAGTCCTTCACGATCTTCCGGACCATCGCCAAAACCTATGTGAATGACTGTATTAAGGTTATTCCTCAACCGAAGCTGACAGATTATTCGAGATAGTCACTCTGTACAACATGGGTGAGTTTTAGTCAGTAAAAGACTAACATTCTCTCACTCCACCTAGAACGGGAAAAACCATTTGATGATTTCCGAACCACAAAAAAAAGGAATTATAATTTATTTTATTTTGTGTATTTATTCCTCAACCACATCTAGAACCGGATATTTATTCATACCTGTATGATGAGCAAGATGTAGCCTACCGCGTTATACAGACTTCGCAAAAAGGCTCCTGTGATCTCTATTTTACTGTGCCTATATCAGCTGTATCTATTGAATATGGCCTCATTATCTTCCTGCCCTTATCCCGTATTACTTGGGGTCGGCACAACACGTTTCTTTTTCTTCCATTCTGTTCTATCACCGTTCACGCTATCACTAACTCTCTTTTCTTCACATAATCTATCCATCTGTTCTTTGGCCTTCTTCTCCTTCTCTATCCATCTTCTTCATAAGTCTTTTAGTAACATGCGTTTCATCCCTCCTATTCACATGACCGTACCAAAACAAACGATTCCTTTCAACTTCTTGGTCAACAATAGCTTTATTAAATTTTCTTGTGTTATTAACAATATATGGACTTTTGTCTGAAATAAATGTGTAAATGTGTTGTGTGTGTGTTTATTATTATTATTAGTCACTAGCGTCACTTTCAAACTTCCTCTAATATATTAATTTCTCACTTGTGCCCCAGCCGTGCGGACATTATAAGGCAAATTGTGCTATGCTAAGCTGAAGCTGAATAAAATTGCCACTACCGTAGTGAAGCCTTCGACAGTAACAAATTATTCGATATGATTATAGGATTGATTGACTATGCGGATGTCTGTTTTCTAGATACTACGGAGGACCAGATTAAGCTGGCTGCCGATTCGGCGTCGGCGAGATACACATATTCTATTTCTTCTCTATACAATCATTCACAGTCTTAATGCTCCTCAATACCTTCGTGAACGCCTTGAGTACCTCGTCCCGAGGGGTAAACTCTTTTGCACCACCTCTTCTCTTCTCCTTCATACTCCGCGTCATACTTCTATCCACTCTGATGGCTCTTTTTCTGTAACTGCAGTGCGTCTCTGGAACTCTCTGCCACACTCGTTTCGCGATAGCCCTTCTCTAGATGTCTTCAAGAGGAAACTTAAAGAGCGCTTCCTTTCATTATGGACATAATATTAGTGTATATAGTATGTATTAGTTTATATATTATAATTATAAATATATATTAGAATTAGTTATGTAGGTTTATATTGTGCACTGGATCCTACCCTCGAATATGTTCTCTCTCTATAACTCAAAGGTTTGCTGGAAGAAAACTCATTGCTGAGTTAAGCTCGCCTTTGTACATAAACTGTCTGTATCTCCATATATTATGTTATGTTTTTGTGTACAATAAAGAATTGAAGTAAATTGAAGAACTATAGAACTACCGACAAAAGTTCGAACTGAGGGTAAAACTGCTAGAGTCGCAGCTTGACGTCAATATTACTAAGGCTTTCATGGTGCGAGTCCCGAACACTTTTCTGCCCCTCATGTTGAAGGAAGACTTGGCCGCATGGCGTGGTGTTCCGTTGCTTCCACGGACAGATGCCATAGTATAGCACGAAGTGAATATAGTGCAATGTGAAGTGTTATTAACAAAGTCCTATGTCTTATTTATTAACAATGACTTGTATTCTTTATTTATGTTATTCTGTAAGGTATATATACATCTATAGGCCAAGATGCGTGATACAAGCTGATGCTAAATTATTTATTATTATTATTAAAAGAAACTATCGACATCAAAAATTACTTATGCTAATTCAATTAAATCTGTCATTGACATTTAGTTCGCTGAACGCAAAGAGAAAAAAGCTAGACAAGCATTTTCAAAGACAAACTCGATTGTTTGTCCATGAAAAATTGTTTCTGTAAAACTATTTACTAAGTAGATATACAGATGATAATTATATAGATAATATAATTTAAAGGATTTAGAATTAAAAAGACCATGATTAACGAGTTTCTTTATCTACACTAATGTTTTAGAGTTAAAGTTTGATTTGTTTAGTTTTTTTTATTTTTATTTGTAGGTTATCTCTGAAAGTCCTGCAGGTTTAGCCAAGTTGATAATCTACAATTAATTGTTAACGCTAGTAGAAAACTATTCAACTGTATGGGAATGACGTCATCTCAACGTTAAGTCACGTGGTCAGAACAAACTATTATAAGGCCTTACCGATTGTAGAAAGAGATTCAAAACGAAACGGTCGTAACTTTGCTAGGCCTGCTGATCCGATTACAATTTTTTTTTACTGTTGGAAAGCTGCTTTATTCCTGAGTGAAATAAGATATATATTTTCTACTATCACGTAGGCGAACCCGCGGGCAGAAGCTAGTTTCCAATAAACAAATATTTATCAGCGCTACTATGAATACTTATGAGGATAATCCCTTAATATAGTATAATTAGAAAACATTAAATAGATAAAGTGTCAAGGTATCCTTAGGTATAATTTACATACCTACTTACTTTTCTGAAATTTCCCCAAAAAATATTCGAATATATCTAGTCTATTATTTTTTTTAATAATAAGAACGATATTTAACAAGGATGTTTTTCGTTTAAAGCTGATACTTAAACATTCACTATTCATGAACTTTCCAATTTCGAACGTTTATGAAATCGTTTCAGACATTTTAGAAATTACCGTAACAAACTCAATTTGCAACTTTCTCTGTTTATAATAATGTTTGTGTAGATCCTCTTCAAAACCAAATAATATTTCATGTTCTTGAACAATTTTATAGTAAGTCTTTGATACAAGTAAATGGTGGTACCTACCAGAGAATCACAATCAGGAATGTGTGTTGTATTTTCCAAACAGCCAAACACGCCCTATTCTATTCTACGAGCGGTTAATTGAGCAATATAATTTGACACCTCACGGCGTAGTGAATAGCCAATTATTAATATGGGCCCTTGATTAATTGTGATATCAGCATTTAATTTTCATGTTAACAGTGTGGCTCGGGCGCGCGCGCGGGACGCGGCACCGCTCCATTGTGGGCTCGCGCCTTTGTGCGCCGTGACGTTTCAATTTTGAATAAATTAAATTTCGAACGCTTCATTTTTTCCAAACCTTTTTGGCTTTACGAACGAAATAAGCTTGCGGCCAGTGTTATAATTTATTGTCGCTTTTGTACTGAGAATAGAATTTTGTTGTTTATGCTATCGTTTGTCTTGTTACCTTTTTTTGTCGTTATTAATTAAGTTATCCTGTCAAATGGTTTTTAACTTAAATCTTTGATCATTTAAAAAATTACTTACCTAATAAAATACAAGCGCTTAATCATTACGACAATTCGGCAAAGGCAAAGGTAAATATTAAACACCCGATACTCATACTTTTGAAGTTGATCCTCAAACTGATTAGCATACATTTATTTGTTTATGACAGCTTCGTGTTATTTTTTACCCTTTTTGCAAGTTTAGCCTCAAACAGGTATCTACTTCTTGAAAACCAAAATCGAAATTGATGTATCGAACCATTCATCACATCTTATAAAAAAGCAAAAGTTATATTTTATTTAAATCGTTAAAAATCGACACAATAAAAGAGTCGCATTAAAAATTGGTTTCAGTTAGCTACTGGCCAATGAGCTGATCCAATTATCGCGTTTATGGCGGCAATTTGGAAGATGGCCGCGCTCGTTCGAAATTTGAAAATTCGAAGCTGGCGTTCGAACCAATGAGTTTTATCCTAATTTTATTACGCGGCTGTTACGATTAAACTATAACGTTTTGGAAATAGATTTTTTAATTTATCGTTTTATAAAGCAAGTAGGTATATAAATAATGTAAACACCTTTTATTGACTACTTTGAATTTTGATAGCCGAGGCAATATGGTTTGATTAATTTGTGTTTTTATTGATTATAAGATGTATATTAATTTTGTAAGACCTGATACTCTTCCTGTGTTGTGTAAAAGGCGATTGTTAGATAGAAGGTATCATAATGAAAACGTGTAAAACGTAGTGTTTCACGCGTTCCAGAGAAGCGAATGCAGAGGTCAGCAAAACTGCGGTAGGGGTCTAGCAGGGCCGAATCCTACTGGGTTCATGGGTTGACTTCTGAAAGGAAAACCCGTGGTCCTGGAACGTAAAGGGCAAACAAGGACATAGTTATGGTTTTAGTCAGTAAAAGTCTGACAAGCCCTAACGCTCTGCCCAAGAGTGGTAGAAAATGATTTCCTATCTCAAAAAAAAATTCTCTGGAATTCATTTTCGTTTAGCTTTTCAGTCCATAACCGTTCAGTGATTAGAGAAAAAAAAATCAAACACGTTCCCATATCAATTGCATGAAATCTACTCCATATTCCCCGCTCCTAAAAGCCGCAGAACCGTCAGCACCACTTTCCTAGCTACAAATGAGTTTATAATCACTAGCCGCGCGCCGCCGGTATATTAGACATGTAATTGCGCAAGTGCAGACTCCTAGACACCTGCTAGATTGAGATGTTTGTCGCCTTAGTCGTTATGTCCTTACGTCAGCTGATGAGGGGCTAATAGAGGCAATAGGTGCTAATTGATAAGTAATTGTGGGGTTAAATTGACATGTCGATGATTGGAACGCTTTTTTTGGACTTGATATAGAAGGCGGAATCTCGTCATCATCTGTCCAGTTTAACTGGATCAGCTTAATACCTTTACACATAGAGAATGAATAAAAACATGCTTATTTGTACCTCACACAATCGAATAAAAACTGAAGAAATCTACATATAAATAAAAGAAAATCGAAGAAATTTCTTTTGAAAAGCAGTAGGTACGTACTGTAGGTAAAAATTTGTACAAAGGTACCCTTGTTTATATTTTTACAATGATGTGTCTTTTTCTATTATAATATGAGTGTACATAAATTATAATATAAATAAAACCTAAAATTATAATCTGTTCGGGGACAAAATACCCCCTAACTCAGCATATTATATTTAAAATAATATAATGCCACGGTTTCTTAAGCAGTTACCAATCCCGTTTCCGACCTCGAAAACCCAGTTACTGGGTAACATATTACTCCTTGGCAAGACTGGTGGTAGGTGGCAGGATTCTGATTATCCGTAACAACTCGTTTTGCTCGGACATGGCACATATATTTTATTTTTAATTATATTTTTGTCATGAAAAATGTTTGCAATATTTTAATTTTAAGTTTGGGCCTTTTCAGGCAAATATGTAAAAGAAAACATCGTGAGGAAACCGGCATGTCTTGGAACCAAAAATTCGCAGGCATGTGACATCCACCAATCTGCACTGGGCCCGCGTAGTGTAATTATGGACATTCTCTCTACTAGAGAGGAGGTCTGAGTCCCAGCAGTGGGAACATTGTAAGGCTGATTATGCATTATATGCTATTAAGTCCAGCAACAGAAACCACTTATAAGAAGGTGTCAATTTAACACAGTAAGCTCAAAACACCATTAGTATAATTAACCCGTAATGTCCCACTGTTGGACTAAGGCCTCCATTTCCCACAAACGTCTTTCTTCGGCCATTGCGTACCAGTCCCTCTGGTAACAGACCTACTTATTTTAATATGCTTGCTAAATTGAGATCAAACCTACTTTTATCACTCAAAGCACATAATTGACACATCACTGTCAATTGCTATTGACAATCAAAAGACCGAACCTCGGAGTCACAACAACCAAATCAATTTAGTTCACGCGAACAGATCATTAAAGTTGAATTAAAGCTATTTATGTAACTCGTTCACCGTGAGAACCGCTCTCGACTGACTCGTTCATTCGTTCACTCGTTCACGATCTGTTAATAGGGTGTGCAAGAAATCATCATCACTCGGATAAGTGACCGATTATTTCTAATGAAGGTATTTAATGAGCTAAAGTGCTATAAATGCTTCAAATTGCCTTATAAATAAAATAGCGTCTGGTTGGAGTTATGTGGTCTGTTAGTCTGATGCTTGTACGGATTAGTCATTTGAAGAATCTTAATCTAGGTAGGACTAAAGTGAGTTAGGGCGGAATTCACCAATAAAACTAATCGCGGTTAAACGTTTGGCTCGCATAATCGCGTTTAGCCGCTGTCACTAGTGTCACTTGTCTGTATATTTCTCTTGTTGTATTTTTAGAAGACGCGGTTATGCGAGCCAAACGTTAAAACGCGATTAGTTTTATTGGTGAACTCCACCCTTAGTCGTTCAGTTATGTTGACTGTTGTGAAGTTACCTACATGTGAGATAGCGGTCAAGCACGAACCTATCAACAATAAAAAAAATGAAGATTCAGGGCCGGCCTTCACCGTGATGAGGCCCCGGGCGGTAAATCTTTACGAGTCCTTTGTCCTTTTAGCAAAGTATGTGAAACAAATTTGAATATTTTATGATAGGTAAGAAATGCAAAATTTATCAAAATCAAAATCATTTTATTCATATTTGAAACTACATGGATTTCAAGTTAAAAATATTATTTTAGAAGATTTATAAAAATAAACACTCCTAAATACGAAAACGATTATAAATGTATGTACTAAATGCTGTAAAAGATATTCACATGTATTTGACAACGATATTAACTGCTTTTCAACAATCTAGTACGTCATTTTTATTTGAAGAATATCTCGTGTCATCGAATTTTAGAAATATCATTATGCTATTAATACATATAAACTTTACTATGAAAAGTGAAGGTAGAATAAGATTTCAAATATTAGCTTATTTTTCTAATCGAGTTGTTGTGCCTACCACCTATAAAAAAAAATCTCTACTCATGTTGGAACAAGAGTAGAGATTTTTTTTTATAGGTGGGAAAATTATCTAATGACAAATCGCGCTCTTGGGCGGGGCGGGAGATAGTGTCAGAATTTTACTGACTAAAAACCCACTCCTGTTCCTTCTATGCATTCGCCCCAGGGCGGGGTTTCACTTTCACACTACCCGTGAAGAGTAGAGATGAGTTTCTACCCAGTAAATACTTGGTAAATACCCAAAGCACCCAAATGAAGGGTTATACAATTCGGGTAAATACCCACCGCCCATCTCTATACAAGAGTGAGGTCCCAGGCGGTTGCCTTGCTCGCCCCCCCCTAAGGACGCCACTGCATGAGATGCTTCTTATACAGCTTCTATAATAGCTTTTATGTCTACTTCCAGGATTTTAACAAAAATGGATTGCTTTGTACATCACTGGGTTCTGATAAACGCTTCAACCACGTGAAAATAGAAAATGTATAACGTAATATGTTAGACCAGTATTTTTTGAGTTTATTATTACAAACAAAAATACAAATATTTTTATTAGGTTTTATATTAGTTTAAATGAAAAATGAAATTACCAACCAAAATTCACTGAAAATGGTTTAATTTGTCAAACTAAAGTTAAGGGATTTTTAACCTGCAAAATTCATCAAACGCAAAACTCCCAGAATAGACCAATTATAACTGTATGGGTAGCAACTGCAAGTGGACCATAATTCATTTAAACCTGGAACCAGAGGGTCACGAAATCCGCTTTAGAAATTTGAAGTGGTCCATCGCTTTCAGATTTAACTTTTCTACTACAATATATATCGCAGACAGAATGGCACTATAACGCGATCCATTTGACGACCTAAACTGAACTGATAAAAGATGGAGCTATATAGGGTGCATAGCTCCGTTCCTCTTTCTCGCTCGACTGATATTTTAACACGTCATGGTAGGTAGGTCTCCTTTTTTTAGGTGGGAAAATCATCTAATGACATTTCTTGCTCTAGGGCGGAGCATGAGGGTTTTTCAGTCTTTTCTTGACTAAAAACCCACTCCTGTTCCTTCTTTGCCTTCGTTCCAGGGCCCTTTCACACTACCCGTGGTCCTTCTTTGCCTTCGTTCCAGGGCCCCGGGTTTCACTTTCACACTACCCGTGGTCCTTCTTTGCCTTCGTTCCAGGGCCCCGGGTTTCACTTTCACACTACCCGTGGTCCTTCTTTGCCTTCGTTCCAGGGCCCCGGGTTTCACTTTCACACTACCCGTAGTCCTTCTTTGCCTTCGTTCCAGGGCCTGGGGTTTCACTTTCACACTACCCGTAGTCCTTCTTTGCCTTCGTTCCAGGGCCTGGGGTTTCACTTTCACACTACCCGTAGTCCTTCTTTGCCTTCGTTCCAGGGCCCAGGGTTTCACTTTCACACTACCCGTGGTCCTTCTTTGCCTTCGTTCCAGGGCCCCGGGTTTCACTTTCACACTACCCGTAGTCCTTCTTTGCCTTCGTTCCAGGGCCTGGGGTTTCACTTTCACACTACCCGTAGTCCTTCTTTGCCTTCGTTCCAGGGCCCCGGGTTTAACTTTCACACTACCGGGGATGGTAATTCTCCTGGATCAGTCTCCAAAACTTCTCAACTCATACTTACACTATATTCTTCAAATCGTGTTCCCATATTAATTCTCAGTGTAAGTCAGTCTGGGCCGACACTTATAACGTGCGACGATTTGTCGCAGCGCACTCCATTAAGACCCATTGTCGGATGACAAGTGATATTGACGACTTTTCTGTCGCATTGTCTCTCTGTGTTTTTATTTTTGTGGTGGGAAATCATCAAATAACTTGTCCCGCTCTTAGTGGAGCGAAAGGGATTGTCAGACTTTTACTGACTAAAACCCACTTTTGTTTCATCAGTTGCTCTTTGCGTCCGAGGGCCACAGTAACTCTTTCGAACCTGCAACCCTAGCAGGCAGGCCCTACTAGGCTCCATCCATTTTTCTGATATCTCTTTGAGGCGCGTTGCGCAAGGAACACAACGCGCCGTCCACTGGAGCTTTTGATCCTTACCGGACAGTGAGCTACCTATTGCTCGCCGTCCAAAAGCCCGCGCTTACGGTGGTTGTCGCATTGTCTTCTGTTATAATTTTATGTGATTTCTATGTCATGTATAGAAATATGAAACCTGAAAATATTGAGCTTTAGTTTGCAGCAATGAGTAGGAAGACATCTCGATTTCGTGGTCTAGTTGATACGAGTAGGGTTTAAAATAAATATTATAGGTATCGCCCTAATTTAGTTGTAATAATGTATTATTTAGGGTTCCGTACCTCCAAAGGACTAACGAAACCCTTATAGGATCATCTTGTTGTCCGTCTGTCTGCCTGTCAAGACCCTTTATCTCAAAAACACGTGGAGGTATCGCGTTGATATTAAAACCATATAATCACGTTTGCGGTCCCTGGAAGCTGGGAAAAATTGTAGTTACGTCACAAAAAAAATAGTTTTTTTTTCTATTCGGAAAAATCTTCGAAACTCGATTCGGGAATTGAACTATTTACATAGGTTAGTTTGTACGGAACCCTCAGTGTGCGATTCCGAACCTATGCCATAATATTAGGTCCAAGTCTACATTTTTCTTTTTTTAATATTACAGATAATGACCATGGATGTTTCGTTATATTTATAGACTTTAATGGTAAAATTTAATGGTAAAAAAATCCCATCACATTTCTAAAGTTGTCAAAAAATAAAAGCCCCTTTTTGGCATTTGTATTTTGACTACCTAGCCGCGTGTCCAGTGTACTGTGGCTTTTACAAACCTCATGGGTGCTCATGCTCATTTGATGTATTCGAAAAAGTGGCGAAGTGTGGGAAAAGAAATGCACACTGGTCGACCGACAAATAAATAAATGTCCTTCTTACATACTGCGTACTTAATTACTAATTATGTTTGATAAAAATATAAAATGAAACCAGTACTTATAAAAAATAAAACTAGTTTTTATCATCAAGAAATTTATAATTTTTAGGTAACCTAAAAGGCGATTACTGTTCTGTGTCTTGATGCCTATTCTCAGGGGTGCTCTGCACCCACTGTTTATTTCTCATGGGTGCTCGAGCTCCCGAGCACCCACTGAGTCGGCGCCCCTGGTGTAACTACTACTAAAATAGCTTTTATAAAAAAATAACTTAAAATTAAAATAACTTTCTTTCAGTTTCGTTCCAGTTGCATTCTAGGGTTTTTTTTTCAAAAGGTCAAAACGGACCTTTTATTTTTAACGAGTTTACTAGATTTACAGTTGCTTTCTCCACCCAGAACGGTACACGTTATATGATGATTTTCCACAACAACGTTATAAGATTTTAGGTACTTTATGCATTTCTATGGTTTTTAAGGTCAAAAATCTCATAAATAATACGTGTTACAGAATTTCTAAACACAGAAATATGTTTAGTACCTACGCATTAATTAATATTAAAAACTCCAATAGCCATTCTGTTGCATTTTAGCTATACACTAGTATTGTACACTTATTGGTTATACGCTTGTTGGTTAGTCTTTTACGAACTTTTTGTGTGCCCATGAGTTAACAAAAAGACTTTACAAAACAAAACCGTTTTCTCAAGAACCTACACATAGAAATCCTTAAAAAAACCGATATCTTTTCGGCCCCACCCACCAATAACAACCCGTTCAGAACAGTAGCCGGTCATAGACAATGCGTCCATAAACAAATCCTTCGCATCAATAACTATACAACGGGCGTTAACAACTGAAAACAATACTTCCTTTGTGGTGCGCGAACGCATAGAAGCCCAGACTTGTTTATTGCCGTCCCTTTCTCTCCTACGACGCGTTAATAGTGCTATCTCATTCACAATGACATGTTAATACAGTCTTTGAAGGCAGCGCCCCGCCCACGCCGTAGACGTTTCCACTCCGACACTTTAAGAGGGTCCTATTATGGTCGGTGCGCAATTTCGTTTTGCTTACGAGTTTATTTCGAATGCCGATGAGATTTGAAGACTTTCAGAATAATATTCATGGTTATTTGACTGTTTGAAATAAAAGGCGTGAAAATTATCGCCTGGTGTGAGTATGATGGTCGGCACGAGTATGAGATGTAATATGGATAATCTTGGTTGTCTTCTTTATGCTTTTGTGTTGTTATTTATGCTGTTAAAGCCCCGTAGTATAAAACGAGCTGGAAAAACTTCAAGTAACAACAAAGTACAAAACAGTTTCTTCAAATCAAAGCCTCGTTTACACGACCAACTTACGCAAGTAGAGTAACTATGTAAATAGCTAACGCGTTCCAGTGAAAAGTCTATAATCTATTGACCATCAATCACTCAGATAGTATGTAAAAACGCGATAATACTTCGTAGTTTATTAATGTAATCATGTGGTACATTTCTATTAGACATTAATCTGGCAAGGCGTCTGCTCGTTGGGCTTAACTATGTTTTAATTACGGGTTACGGGCGAAACGGCTCAATGTTAATAATAATTACAGGGATCGCGCCGACCGTGCTGTGTTTAGATCTTGTGGCCGTGTGGGCTAGTAGTTTGGTCAGTTGTGTAAGTGAAGACCTCTTTGAAGTTTAGTTTAATGTTGATGCAAGAAGTCAGACTATTTACTCTCCAGTAAAGAATATGCTGATTAAACTTAATGTA
The DNA here is from genome assembly GCA_961205895.1 of Mythimna pallens. Lineage (NCBI taxonomy): Eukaryota > Metazoa > Arthropoda > Insecta > Lepidoptera > Noctuidae > Mythimna > Mythimna pallens. The sequence continues at coordinate 6,808,092 of OY540831.1, read as the reverse complement.
TGTTGTTGTTACTTACACTTTGCAGACATTTTTAATGTTGCTGATTAATGCATCTGCACTTTATGGACCTGATCTAAAACTAAGAAAGAAATAATAAACAAAAACATAATGCACGAAAAGGCACTTTACTGAAACTTTTATATATACACGATACTTCGGTAACTTGGCAATGATTAAATCGTAAACTTGGGAAAAATTATGGATTCAAGAAAACTTGTTTCTTGAATTTATAATATTTAATAACGCTGCATAATATAATTATATGATAACATTTTTAAGATTAACAAAACATCCTCATCCATAGTTTAAACTATACGACATAACTCGACCACTATCTTATCCAGTAATCTCCACTTGCAAGTCCAGCGTTCAAACGCAGCACGTCAGGGGCGTATTGACGCCTCGACGCACAACTTACGATTCCTGGTCGGGGTATAATCGTAATTAGTGAGAAAATTAGCCCCGAGTGATGTTCGAACCTCTTTAATTACTCATTAAACGTGAGACGCAACACGTTAGATTATTATAAACTAATTAACGTTTAGCATTCGTAGCGTAGCAATGATTGCGACGGTTATCCGAGATGTACCTACTACATACTTATTAAATGGTGTATGTATAACATGTATGTATGGATGTATATAACGTGTAGGTATTTCTCGACAATTACCGATAAGTACCTGCTTATTTACTTACAGATACCTATATATTAGGATTAGATACCATATAGATCCTGCCCTTATCCCATGCATATTACTTGGGGTTGACGCAACACGTTTTTTTCTTCTATTCTGTCCTATCACCTGTCAGACTATCACTAACTCCCTTTTCTTTCATATTACTCCTCACACAATCCATACATCTTTTCTTTGGCCTCCCTCTCCTCTCCATCCATGTACATGTATACTCAGAACTCTTTTAGTAACATGCGTTTCGTCCCTCCTCTTGACATGACCATACAAAGACAAATGATACCACCAGACGAACCATATACGAACGATACGTATCATATAGGTACTAACTATAAAAAAAAAATTGATGAAAAGGTACTTAATATAAAGACCGTAATCAAAAATTTAATACTTAGGTACCTCGGAAAAACTTAACTCAAAACTTTTTATAGAGTCACGTTACTACTGTTTCTGGTCTTCAGTGTGAACGAACAGGCCTGGCCTGGCCATACCTACATAAGTACTACTGTATACCGGCTATTCGCACAGCAGGTACCTATACTAAGCTCGCCGTCCGATCCTCCGGTAACCGACCGAACCAGTTCACCCCTCCTTAGTTGACCTGCATCCCCCAGACTCCTCCGGGGATCCATATCAATACCGGGCTTAGTGTGGACGTCCAGTCAACATGTGCCACTCAGCACCAGGACCCCCGACCTCAAACCATCCTCCGATTCCGACCTCCGAGAAGCCGGATTACAGGAGACGCTGTCAACCGTCCGGACCGAGCCCAAGTCGTCAACCACGCGTACTGCTCCACGCGCGCCTCAAGGAAATGTCAGCAAACCGTAGACGCCCAGCAGGGTCAAAACCTACTGAGGCCAAGGGTCTGCTTCTGAAAGGAAGACTCGGCCCTGGTATGAGAGGCAACGAAGGAACAGGAGAGAGCTTTTAGTCAGTAAAAGTCTGACACTACTTAAAACTAGTTATGAGGAAGTCGAATCGTTCAATAAGAAGTCGAAGTATGTACCTATCTACTTATTAAAATATCACATTACATAAACAGTCCTATTATATCTATTTTATGTATGTTTTTTGTGCAAGAATAAATAAGAATAAAGTGAATTTTTGAGAAGAAAAGATCATTAACCTCCAAAACAATACAGCTTGTGTTTTTCAGTCATAGATATTTTTTCTTGTGGCAAAACCATTTTCAGCTACCGATATCCAACATAATAAATGGACATTCGTGTGGAAACTTTACAAAATAATTTATTATTTCTTCGGCATTGTAAATTATACGTTAACCACCGACACCTACTTGATCTGCGTGGGCGCACCGATTTGTTATTTATTTATGATTTAACACCTATGGCTCAACTAGCTAAAGATAGTCATAAGGAATTATTCTCTAAATATTTTGTGAGTAAATAAGACATTGGTATTTTAGTAACTGGTTTATGGAAAAAATATTACCGTGAAATCTGCGAAGTGAGCTTAAAAATCGTTCTTCAGTTGTCAGTAGTGCTAGGGCTTAGGCTTTGTGAAGTTTTGAAAGTGTTGCTGTGATCCTTGAAAGCAAAAGGTAACTGAAGGACACTCGTGGGTTTTAGTCAGGAAATGTCTGACACAGCCTTTTACTCCGCCCTAGATAGTAGACAGGTAGCAAGTAATTTGATGATTTCCCTCCAAAAAAAGGGCTTGTCCTAGAACCGAAAATTCAAAGACATGTATGCAACATCCACAAACCCACACTTGGCACGCGCGATGGAATACAGTCCATTATTGTAGAGAGAAGGCCTGAGTCTCAGCAGTGGGAATATTAGAGGCTGATTATGGTATCATCATTTCAGCCGAAAGACGTCCACTGTTGGACATAGGCCTCCTCAAGTGTCGACACAATGAACGGTCCTGTGCGTCTCGCATTCATCGAATTCCCGCAACCCTTACCAGGGCATCGGTCCACCTTGTAGGAGGCTTTCCAACGCTACGTCATCCGGTCGCCTTTCCAGAATCTTTCGGCCCCAATGGTCATCCGTTCTGCAACCAATGTGCCCTGCTCATTGCCACTTAAGTTTGGCGATACTTCGTGCTATGTTGGTAACCTTGATTCTGTTGCGAATATCCTCATTCCTGATTCGATCACGCAAGAAAACTTCGAGCATAGCCCTTTCCATTGCCCTTTGGGTGACTTTAAGTCTTCTGATGAGGCCCATTGTAAGCGACCACGTTTCGGAGCTATATGTCATCACTGGCAACACGGACTTTCGTCTTGAGACACTGTGGTATATTGGGTGAGAAGATACCGCGCAGCTTCCCGAACGCTGCCCAGCCGAGTCGGATTCCAAATACCCAACTAGACTATGGTATATGGTATGATAAAAATCACACTAATACTCGTATTACAAAGTCAAAGTTTATATGTATATAGTTTTTGTATGTTTGTACTCCTTCACGATCAAACTGCTAAACGGTTTTGGATAAAATTTGGCTCACGGGTAGACCATATAATGGAATAGCACATAGGATACTTTTTATGTCGGAAATATGTTCCTTTGTGATAATTTTCTACTTTTACGCATTCGAAACCGCATGACCAAACCACAAGGTTGAAATCACCCATGGGTAGTGTGAAAACGAAACCCGGGGCCCTAGGACGAAGGCAACAAAGGAACAGGAGTGGGTTTTTAGTCAGTAACAGTCTGACACTATCTCCCACTCCGCCCAAGAGCGCGATTTGTCATTAGATGATTTTCCCACCTAAAAAAAAAGAAAGATTGAAATCACAAGCTATATTATAAAAAAATAAAATAACAATGACCAACAAAAAATTTAAACTATCTGAGATTTCGTAAGTACTCAAATTTAAATATAACAAGAGTAATACAGTAAAATGAAAAATAATAATAAAAACCCCTAAACTAATTACAAATAAGTAAGTAACTAAAAACAAACTAAAATCTGGCGTCATAAAACACTTCCACATCGCTGTCGACTGGTTACTATTTTCAACTTGTTTAGTGATTTTAATTCTCGACAACGGAGAACCCAGCAGTCATTTTATTTAGTTCAAAACTTACAGAATGAACTTGCTTACATTACCTAACTATTGACGGCTCACTTCGCATAAGTTTGCAGGGTGAAATTCTTTGTAACATTACGGACCTAACAAATTATTACAGAAACAAAAAAATCCGGGCAAGTGCGAGTTGGACTCGCGCACTAAAGGTACTTCCGTACAAGCTTACCTATGAAAACAGTTCAATTCCCGAATTGAGTTACGAAGATTTTTCCGAATCGCAATTTCTTTTTTTGGGACGTTGGTAAAAATTTACAGTTTTCGGATTTTTTCCCATACCTGTACTATGAGACCTTGCTTCATGCCAAATTTCAGGATTCTAAGTCAACAGGAAGTACCCTATGAATTTTGATTCTCTTGAGAATGTATGAATTTATTTCTTATTGTATATACACGTTTTTTAACACATAAATGAAGTTTGATTTTTTTACAGCTTCTAGGGACCGCAGACTTGAGTATATGATTTTAATTTCAACTCGATACCTTCACGCGTTCCCGAGATAAAGGGTCTTGACAGACAGACAGACGGACAACCAAGTGATCCTATAAGGGCTCCGTTTTTTCCTTTTGAGGCACGGAACCTTAAAAAGAGGAAGTATCCATCTAATAGAAATTACTTACTTAATTAAAATATGTAAATGAGATATCCGGACGCTTATGTTATCAATAATTGAATTTTCGGGCTGTCAGGGACAAATTAACAAAGTAGGCTTCAGTCATGTTGCTTTAAAATCTTTGAAGGAAAAATAATGAAAACACTAGTATCTTTAAGTCCATGTACCGTAGAGCATGGCGTGCTCACATACTTCGTTTTGAGGTGTGATAAAGTGGACCATATTGTTGGCCATATCTTAAATTAAATAAATAAATAAATAAAAATCATCCAATGACTTTTCTCGCTCTAGGATGGAGCGAGAGGACGTGTCAGACTTTTACTGACTAAAATCCACTTGTGTCCTTCAATTGCCCTTGGTGCTCTAGGATCACGGTTTCCATTTCAGACATTCCCTGTGGTATACACACCACCACATACTTAATGGTCTATCCTATGGCACAGAACATGAAATCCTAATGAGAAACGATTTCACACGTCGACCATTTGAACCCCGCTCATTTCTCTTCCTTTCCATATTCTTTAACGCCTTTCGTGTCAACACTGTATAACCAACTCCTGCGCAATACAAAGTAACAGAATAATATGACGCTTCGATCCTCTCACCGACGCATGCGCGCAAGCCACCAGGGGCCTCACCATGACGTGTTAAAATATCAGACATGCGAGCGAGAAAGAAGGATGGAGCTATATAACCTATATAGTTCCATCCCTTTAACAGTTCAATTTAGATCGTCTCGTGACAGCCCCTCTGAAGACGTGTAAATTATCTCATTTCCTTCGACATTTCTAACCACACGTACCAACGAGCGAAAATACAGTTAAACGAGTAAACGGCACAAAATAAACCACTAGAAACGCCTATGAATTATCAAATAACTCAAAATGTACAACAGGCTGCAATTTGAGGGTCTCACGATCGCGTCAAAGTGTGATATTAACGTAATTTATGTCGGCTAACTATACTGGATCGCGCCCCTCTACTAAACTAATAATACCTAGGCTATATCAATAAAAGCTATTAGCATCGATCAGAGTAAGTATCTGTCCCGGAGTATTACGTTAAATTGAGTTAAACGCCCCGGCCGGCGTAATAACAGCGAATGGATGCCGCGAGCCGGCAATCCGGCAGTCGGAACGCAAAGCGAAGCCGGACACCGGGAGCGACGCGGGGAATTGCCGGCAGATACGCGCCAGAGTAACGCGATAATGACGACCAAATGCGATATGTCCGACCCTACACTGTCGACTATGGACAGTTTTCACTTTATTGTGTTGCGGCGTTTTCCACTTGATGGCTTCAATATAGAGTTGGAGGTTTTATTTAATTTCCTAGTAATTTTATTGTACTTTTCCTTGCATGATCGAATCAGGAATGAGGATATCCGCAGGAGAACCAAGTTTACCGATATAGCACGAAGAATCGTCAAACTTAAGTGGGAATGGGCAGGGCACATTGCTGGCAGAACGGATGGTTGTTGGGGCCAAAAGGTTCTCGAGTGGCGACCACATACCGGAAGCCGTAGCGTTGGAAGGCCTCCTGCAAGGAGGACCGATGACCTAGTAAGGGTTGCGGGAATCCGGTGAATGCGAGACGCAAAGGACCGTTCATTGTGGCGACACTATGTCCACCTATATATTATTAGGTTTGCCGCAGTCAGTAACGATCGTCTGTATAATGGCATTAGAAAGCAGTAAACTATAGAAAGGTCTTCCATTTTCACAGTTCATCGCCTCTACGGAAGTTTGTCAAAGATTTTCATTTTTATATAAATATGTTTAACTGGTACAGTATGTCTTTTAGCGTCAAATCCGCATATGTACCACATTAGAGGTCAAGTACTAATAAATAATATAGACGGGAATCATCGCTCAAAAGTTAAATAGAGTTGAACATTTCAACTCTCTTGAATGCCTATAGAGACAGCCCCAAAAGCGCCCCACCATTCACTACTTCCTAGTGTTTGAACAAACAAACATAAAATGAAACACAACACATGACATGAAATTTGGTGAGGGTCGCAGGAATCCAATGGATGCGAGACGTACAGGAACGGTCATAGTGGCGACACTTGCGGAAGGCTTATGGCCAACAGTGGACGTCTTTCTTTCGTGATGATGATGTTGATGATGAGAAGGGACGTCGGGTTTACTATCGTGAGGAAAATATCAGTGATTAGCATTACCGAGTAGGTACTAGCAGTCCACAGTGCAGTGAACGTTTGGAATCGTAGTATAGTTAAGATTACCACTGCTCGGGGAGATTCTTTTAATGCACCAAACTACAGCATGAGCTTTTTTTTATGTTTGATAGACTTGAGCTGGACCACTATCTCACCTGAAGGCAAGCGATGCTGTGGTCGATGATAGAGCACGCTTACCCAGAAGTAACGTGTTCTTGTCTTAAAGATCCTCAGGTTGTAGCTATCAGGAAACGTAAACCCCTGTAGGAGATTCTAATCACAATGAGCTATTCTTATCTAAATCCTAGCTACGCTATGTAAGATTTGTTTATTGATTGTTTTGATGTATAAAACAAAGACGTTTTTTCACTAGGATTTAGTAATTAGTAGAGTTCCGCGTCTGTCTGTTTATCCCATAACCCGTATACCTTGCATCGGGTTTTGATACGGTGTTCACTATTATAAAACGCGATAAAGGAGGAAGGTTTGTATTTATCTTGCACCCGTGCAAAACTGAGATGGGTCGGCTTGTCACATAGGCTTCCCCCAAGTATCACCACAGTGACCGCACCTGTGTGTCTCGTATCCATCGGAATTCTGCGACCCTCAACACAGTTTACGATTGTATTAAAATATTTAGGACGAAGTCAATCTGGTTTTCTTTCAATCTTTAATACTAAAAGCGACTCACTGATTAGACGTTTCACTTTAAAACCGACACAGCCCCATGGTGATAAGTCCCCTCTTTGAGGAGTGGCTGGAAAGGCAACACGGCGTCCTTACCTTCCGCATGAGGCAGGTCCTCAACGGACATGGTAAGTTCTGGAAGTTCCTGCACCGGATACATGCGGAAGAAACGCCGGGTGCCACCATTATGTGGACCGCTCGGCGGACACGGTGGAGCATACGGGAGACAGAGAGCACAGAGGTGCTTTGCCAAGGCGGTGCTTTGCCTCCTGAGCAAAGCACCGCCGTGACCTCGTGGGGGCGATCGGCGGCAGTCCTCTTGTCCTCTTGCTCCAGTTTTGGCCATGCAGGCCATGGTCCAGAAAGAGGAGGACTGGCAGACGGTCGCCTTCTTCTGCGAAGCTGTAATGCTAGCAAAGGAGGCGGCCGCACGTGGGAGGCAATGGTCCTCGCGCCCCAGTCGCCGGGATTCAGATCCCGATTTCCGGCAACCGTAGGCGCGGGCTTGCGAATGGCGAGCAATGGGTAGCTCGTCGTCCGACCGACTGGTAACCGAGCCCAAGTCATCGACGGCGCGTAATGTTCTACGCGCGCCTCAAGGAGATGTCAGCAAACCGTAGGGGCCCAGCAGGTTCGAAGCCTACTGGGGCCATGGGTGATGCGAAAGAGATCCCCGGGGCCCTGGAACAATGGTAAACAAGGAACAAAAAAACCCGATTTTTTTTATTAATGGCGTTTCGCTGGCCAAACTATGCGATTATCGTCTGCTTAGCCGGATTTGCCTATGACGGCTTTAGTGATTTATAGCCTTCAGACTAGACTTACAAAAACCTAAAACTAACTAAAGACTCACGCACTGTGGGATACGGAATTCGGCTTCGGGCGTCACTGGGGGAAAAACAGCAACGGACGAATTAGATCAAACATTTTCCAATAGTTTTTGGTAGGCTGTTGTAGAATATATGCTAGTTGTTCCGTTGTGTTGTACGATTTGTGAAGTCAAGTCTAGTCCGAGCCAGTACTAACTGTGACCTTAATAAAAATCGTAGGATTTAGATACAGTACATGACCCGCATGCTGGAATGCCGGCCGCCGTGTGCCCATACACCTGCCCTTTTGAGGACCCAATGAATGCAGTTAGCGCTGCTACAACGTGGTCAACTACTGGGCCCAAATAAAGTATCTAAAAAACTTAACCACCCACTTGAAAAATTTATCTAAAGTTCGCATTTGGGACTTGATGGCATTTATTTCTGCTTAGTGTACCTACCTATAGGTTAAGCTAGATCCACAATGACGTGATTCGTTTTGTGCTTGAACTAAAATATTATAATTATTATTCATTCCAACTCATTCAATCGTCTTAAAAGATAAAACCAAAATTTTATAAAATTATCCAACTTATCTAAACGTAGATAAAATATCACTAACGGACGGACAGAATAGAATAGAATAAACTCTATTGAACACCAAAATAATAACAAAACTTTCACATTAACTTAAATCTACGGGTACAAAGGCGGTTTTATCGCTGACAGCGATATCTACCAGACAACCTTAGGATGGACTGAACTTGAAATAGAAAATGGTAGTCTGCGGTGTACTGCAAATTAATAACGTAAATATTAGATTTGGATTTGTAATCTTGATAATCAATAAAGTAGGTATATATAAATAAATAAAGAACGGACATCAATTACCTACTACAAAGCTAATTCTTTTCCATCTAACTTTTCCTGAAAAACTTTTAACGGCCAGGACGATTCTCTATGGGTGTTTGGAAATTTAGCGCAGACATCTTCGTTCTCCTTCCCTCCCGGAGCAGAAACACCCCCGTAACTTTGTCTCTTTCACTCTAATTGGTTGCTTGAGCCTCTGAATCCAATTAGTGGTGAGCGGAGCGGGGTGCACTGAATTTATTATGTGGACCTTGTTTAGTTTGTTGGCCTTTTTAATTGAAACGTAGTGCGTAACCCGCCCGCTGCCCGCTGCCCGCTTAATGAATGCGACTACATTGAAAGTTATCTTTATCAGTATACGTCCTAACTTTTATATAAGTACTTGTACGAGTATATTCCGCAACAATATTAAAAAAGTGGATTATTATTTTATAAAAGCAATTAAATTACATTTTTTTTTCCAAAAATATAATCTATCTAAAACGAATAATAAAAAAGTCATAGGTACGTACGAACTAAAAAGAAACATTTGGGTTAATGTACCCAATTATTTCCGTACGACATAAAGCACTTTAACAATAGTTGGTAATAGTACCACTAACACCATCTATTAACGAATGGACGTACAAAAGTTCTGACAAGCAGCGCCATCTAGTACCGAGTAGATTAAATTTAAATTTATGTAATCACGTATCAATGTAGCGTTTAATTTGAAAATTGAGTTGCGTATATAAAATTACAAATAGAAAATTACAAAAATTACAACAAACAATATTAGATTTGCTGCAATTTATTTAAAATGTAGAAAAAGATTTTTAGTAAAACAAAATGAATGAACGAATTCAATTTCACATAGATTCTCTGTGGTTTGTTTCATATGTCTGTTTGTCAGCTAGTCAGTAAGTTGTATTTTTTCTGTATTGGGGCGAAACTTAACAAAATTGCATTGCTTTTATATCAGAAATGCACAAAATCTAAACATTGCACTTACTAAAATTATATATTCCTGTAGAATATTTATCATTAAGCTTTAGCGCCATAACATTGGGTAAAAGTTAAAACCAAAATGTAAGTACTTTCATTTTTCCTTTCTAAATTTTGTTTTGCTTTACATTATGCATGTATAATTTAAATACACCTTCTTTTAGGAGTTTTGTAGACCTTGCAACGCTGACTATGCATAGGCGAAACGAGCTAGAAGCCAGATTGAATATTTTTTGGGGAAAATGTGATCGCGCGGTTGACGACATAAAAAAGTTAAAAATGAAGGTAAATCGTTATTTTGTATATTTTTTGTGGCTTAGCTGTAATTTAACAATACTACAAGAATAAATGGTCTGGGAAAGGAGAATAATAGAACTATTAAACTTAAAAAAGAAACTTATGTTTTATATTTCTAACTGGCTACAACAGGCTCTTTATTTTCCTTTCTTTTTAATGTTCTAATTAGATCTACCTCTAAGATGAACAAAAATAGGTATCTCTGCAAAATCTGACTGGAATTTAAAAAACATTTTTGTATAGGTTTGTTGTATTAGGTACCTAGATAATATTATGAAATATATATCTTTTTACTTACGATAATATGAATTCTCATCGATAATACAGTCATGAAAGCTACTTATTAAAAAGTAAACACACAGGAAATACAAAAACAAAATTAACCTATTGAGTAGAGTAATTAGAGACACAATAGTAAGACAATGACTGAGCGAACGCCTGCATTCGCTCGGGGTTTAATGAATTAAACCAGAAGTCTAATTTTTAGTAGTTCAGGAGTTCCTTACTCTTGTTTATCAATACACAATAATAATATAATACTATAAAAGCATCTTCTGATGTCAATTGATATAATAACTAGTTTGAGTACATCAACATGAAAAGAAAAGAAGAATTAATATATTATGATATTCAACTTTGGGGCTGTACTAAATGTCTAAACTTTTGGGGATGTTATATAACCTACCCAATACTAAAATATTTGTTTAATTCAAACCAGTAGAACCCGAGATTAGCACTAAAAGAATAAAACCTGAAGTTTTATATAATAAAAAATAAAACCTGAAGTTTTTTTTTGTCCTTTGTTATTGCTTGCTTTTAGCCAGAAAAGGCAGCACAAAAAGAAAATTTGAAAGGTATGACTGTGGCCTTAGCCCAGCGCTTGGGCAACAAATGACTATTAAAGGAGTTTCGGTTGAAAATAGCAAACAATAGACATTATATGATTTTTTACTGCCATTGTTACAGACTCAAGGCTTTGTCCTGCAGCTCAACTGTGACCCGTCGGAACTTAAAGAGCGGTTCCTAAGCGCCATGAAGCAGCTTGATGAATATATGTATCTTATAACCGACTTCAACATAGCTATATCTAAACTTGGTATGTTTTATCAGTTTTCAAGTGATTCATTTGCATGTTTTGTCTATCTAGAAATGTTTCTGCAGATTCTATGTTACCTGTAATACAATTTCTTTAAAAAATGGTTGTGTTTACACTCTCGGTGCTTAGGACCTGGACGACTTGCTAATCGAGTATAACAATTCAAGAATCAGCACACAAGCAAATTATTTATTAATTTATTATATAATTTATTGTACACCGTTACAAATACAAAAGGAAACTAAAACACATACATGGGCGGTCAATTATTGTACGATTTTGACGCCAAAAGTGTTAAGGATATTTCACAAATGTCCATGATTCATATTAAAATATATCCCAAGTATTTCCCTGGCCAATAACTCAATAATTTATATTTTTTCTATTAATTATGTTGTAATTATTCATCACATTCATCCATTTCATCCATGGTGCACAATCTCATTGTTGTTACATGGGACTAAAATCATAATTCATCACCATTGCCATTACAGACGAAGCTGCAAATGTAGAATACACTCCAGTACAAGACTCATTCTCTAAGCCATTGATGCCATTAGTATCTCAAACCCCATTCAACCTGATAGATGCATTGAGTGAGCCAGCCCCCTCAACATCCACCGCATGTCAAAACCATTGCCCTCCAGAGAAACCCAAGAGAGTGAAGACTCCTAAAGCTGACCAGTCTTTGATAGTGTTCTCAAGTACATCTTCATCGGAGGAAACGGTGCCTCAGGCAAACACCCGGGTTGCTGTTAAAGAGGTGCAGTGCGAGTTGGAAACAGAATTGAATAAGGTTAAGATTGAAGGTATGTGTATTGGCTATGATTATGTATTATATATAAATGAAATTTCTTAAACTATTATCACGTAAGCATTTTTAGGGTTCTGTATCCGACGGGTGCCAATGGGTCCCTATTTCCGGCTCCGCACGTCTACAGACATATGTCTGTCTGTCAGCGGACTGTATCTCACAAACTGTAAGAAATAAATAGTTGAAATTTTCACAAAATGTGTATTTGTATAGCCCTTACAACAACAAAAAATAAATCTAAAAAATGCGCACTTGGCAACTTTTTTTTTTTTTTTTTTTTTTTTTTTTTTTTTTTTTTTTTTTTTATGGCAATTGAGCCGATTGCGACTATTCTGCCAGTGTCACGTTGAGACGGCGACTCGGTGAGGATTACCGTCGAGCTTTTGACTTCGTGGTAGATGTTAGTATGTGCTGGAAGGACAAACACAAGTTGTTAGTAAAAAACACTTAATCTTAATTACTAACTTATATACGATATATATATACAACACAAGCTACTAAATACAACATAATTATATAGACATTACGCACCAACTAAAATTTTAGGTCGTTTTCTTTTAGAAAGGTAGCCAAAAGATTTATTAATTTAGGAGAGAAGTGAGATAGAAGGGAGTGGAAATTGGTTGGAAGAGGAATGTTAAATTTGGAAAGTTTTTGGTAGAGGTCAAAGGATTTATTATTTAAGGGGCAAGAGAAAAAAATATGGTCCAAAGTACCATCCGCAAGACCACACTCGCACAGGGAACTATCCCGGACATGAATTTTATTCAGAAACACTGGGCTACAACAATGTCCGAGTCTTAGTCTACAGAGCGACGAAACAGTTCTCTTTGACAACTTAGGGCATTTAAAAAACCAGGGCTTTCGTTGGATTTCAGGCTGTATAGCTGCATAGTACATACCCTTGGTTTTAGAAGTCGTCTTCCATGTTTCAGCCCACGAGTTAAATAACTTGGGTTTGGCACCATTCCGCAAATCGTAGTTGTGAACCACGTAGTGCTTTCGATCAGCTGGATTCGATGTGGCATACTTAGCTAACGAATCAGCGCACTCATTGCCAACAATTCCCGTGTGACCGGGGATCCAGACTATCTCGATGTCCAAGCCGTTTTGGAGACAATCAAATAGCAAGTTCTTGATATCTACAATTAATTGACTATGGATTTTACTATGAAACTGATTTTGTTTTAAGGCCTGGATACTACTAAGAGAATCTGAAAAAATTACTGATCTTGCTATTTGATGGGATTTAATATAGTGTATGGCTTCTAGAATACCAATGCACTCTCCTGTAAACACTGATGCTTCTGGTGGGCATTGGAAAAGTAGAGCAATTCTAGAATTTTGGAAGTAAACTGCCACACCAGTACCTCCTGTTTCGGACAATTTTGAAGCGTCAGTGTAGAAGAAGTTCCATCCTGCCCAATACCGCCTGAGAGCTAACTCAAAGTCGTCCCTCGTGTTCTGGGCATTCCTTGATATACCTAGTCCCAAGACGGCTTTTGGTTCGAAATGAATCGCCTCGTATGCGGAAGAGAAGACCGGGAGCGTTGGATATTGACAAATAGGCGCGGAGAGCCGTTTAAGCTCTCTGTACCTACCTATCAATAAAGGAACTGTTTTATTGTTCCAATAAGGGGAATTACTATAAGAGAGGTCGATTTGCTCTAAAATTGGGAGTAAGGGATGGGATGAAAGGGCAAAAACTTTAGACAAGAAACGGTCTGCCAAATACTGTCTTCTATGGTGTAGAGGCGGTTCTGCACACTCGACTTGAAGAGCATTTATGGGAGAGGATTTCATGGCTCCAATGACAATTCTCAAGCACTTGGCCTGGATACTGTTTAGTTTTTTCAGTGCTTCTTTGTTGCAGGGCTCAATAAGAAAGCTGCAATAGTCCATTGCGCTTCTTGTCAATGCATTATAGACAAGTTTTAGGGTATAGGGGTGAGCTCCCCACCATACCCCGGCCAAGGCCTTAAGGACCAACACAGAGCGTTCGCACTTTTTGACCGTGTTGTTAATGTGGTCAACCCCAGACAATCTTGAGTCCAAAGTTACTCCCAGGAACCTAGCCTTATTCATTACTGGAATGATTTGACCGTCAACATTGATATCTATTGGTGGCACAGAACGCTTGCGGGTAAAAATGACCGCTGTACTCTTTGGTGCACTTAAGGACAAACCGTGATCAAGAAGCCAATGATTTAGAGAGGACAGTGAGATATTTACTGAATGAGCGGCATCCTGAATGGAACTGCCAGAGACCGTTAATGCAATATCGTCAGCATACTGGAGGATTTTGCAGTTGAAATTGAGGGACAAGGGTATATCCGCTGTATATATGTTATATAGTGGGGGGCTAAGAACGGATCCTTGAGGTAACCCTTTCCAAATCGTTCTTTGTTCAGAGCCAGCCCCAGGGATTCTTAATCGGATGGTGCGATTGGTGAATATGCTACCAATGATGCGACAAATCCTAGCCGGGATTCTCAGCTCATGCAGCTTTTGCCTGAGATTAGGGAGGAGGACCGAATCATAGGCAGCCGATATGTCCAGAAAAACTCCAACCACAGACTCGTTCCGGCTGAGGGCCAGTCGGACCTCTGACGTGAGTATACTTACACTATCAGCTGTGCCCAGACCTTTCCTAAAACCGAATTGAGTTGTTGGAAGCAATTTCCTGTTCTCTACCAACCACTCTAAACGATTTTTTATTAGGTGTTCTAACAGTTTGATGAGTATTGACGATAAAGCAATAGGCCTATAAGAGCAATGATCGTTAGGATCTTTGCCGGGTTTTAATATTGGGATAACCACTTGAACCTTCCATTCTGTGGGAATATAGCCGGAAGTAAAGCAGAAATTTGCCAAGTCCAGATAATACTGGTGAGTTTTTGGGCCAGCTTTGGAGATAAAAGAGTAGGTGAATCCATCCACTCCCGGAGCTGAGTCTCTAACATGGGATAACACAGTTTTCAATTCCTCCAGGCTAAAGGGCCCGTTCATTGGGTCGTCAGTGTTGTATACATCATCAATGCCAACACTGCTTTCCTCTATGCTTGGAACGTAAGCCGGAGCGATTTTTGTGAAAAACTGGTATCCCAGTTCTTCTGTGATGTTGTTAGAGGAGGCAGGTGCAAGGCTGCTCCTAAAACGCTTCACCTTTCGCCAGACCGTCGAAACCGGTGTGGACGGACTCAACGAACTGCAATACTTTGACCAACCTTCGCGTTTCTTTTTTTTAAGAAATTTTCTGGACTTAGCTAATATCCGCTTGAAAGCAATGAGGTTATCCAGGTTCATATTTTGGTTAACTGTCCTTTCAGCCTCATTTCTGGCCTTAATCATGTCAGTGCATTCCCTATCCCACCATGGAGGGGAAGGAAGTCTACCAGAGGGGGTTTTTTTGGTTGGGAAGCAATCATCCGCTGTAGAGGAAATGGTGGAAGAGAAGGATGAGAAACATTCGTGGGCATTATCACTGTCTACTTTTGGAAGGGAAGATATTCTTAGGTCCAGAATTTTTGAATATAGATCCCAATTTGCTGAACTAAGTTGGTATTTTAAAAGGGGGGGAGAAACTTTAGTGGGAATGTTTTTGGATGGGAATTCAATCATGATAGGGTAGTGGTCACTTCCATAGGTCATATCTAAGCGACGCCAAATGAGAAGACTAGATATATTGGACGAACAGAATGCCAAATCAACACAGCTATTATTCTGTCCAGGAGCAGACCTGCGTGTTACGCTGCCATCGTTGATGAGACAAAGGTCAAGTTCGTCCAATATATCCAGCAAGCCTATGCCAAAGTTATCGCAAGTATCTGAACCCCAACGATAATGGTGGCAATTAAAATCACCCATGACAAGAATCGGACCGCTAACACTACTTAATAAGTTCCTAATAACTGAAAGGTATTCCAGTTGTGGGTGCGCAATATAAAAAGAAAAAACATTTATATCCTCAGCCTTCACAGCAACAACATTTATGTTGTCGCCGACAAAGGTTAGAGGAATTTGGGAGTATGATACTTTGCTATTAATGAGCAAAGCACATCCCCCATATCCATCAGTTCTATCATTACGGACACTGTCAAAACACGGCAGCCTGAAGTTACTATCAGGCAAGAGCCATGTCTCAGCAATGCCGCAGATTGATGGTTTAAATTTATTAATTAGGAAAGTAAGATCAGGCTTTCTGGGAGTAATACTCCTCACGTTCCATTGAAGGAATGTCAGGGGATGGAACATCGTGGATATAGTTTAATATCGAGGTCAATTTTGAGGCAACGTGGTCAGGTATTTTTCGGGTCGGACTAGCTAATACAGACATGAGCATATTGGTAATAAAATCTAAAATATTTGTGGAGTTATTCTCTTGTCTATAAGTGATTGGCTCTGCAACCTCCGTTGGTAGAGCACAACCATTATCGGTTGGGGAAAAAGAGTAGTTCTGAGTAAGGTCACGGTGAGCTTGTCTATCATAGCCAGGTGAAAGAGGGACGTGGGTTTTGGGTTTTAAGAAGACCGTTTTACGGTATGATTTTTGGGTAACAGGAGTAGGGCTCGAAAACTGGGATTGAGGAACGTTTATCCTAGGCTTGTTACGAGGAGAGGATTTGGAAACGTCAGCATATGACCGAGACACAGGTGGGAATACTCGACTTGCCTCCGCATACGAAATCGATTTCTCCGACATCAGGGCTTTGATGCTCTTCTGTCGGCCCAATTCAGGACAAGCACTGTCATTTGCGAAATGGTTACCTGTACATGAGACACAGAAGCTTAGTTCCTGAGTGACATCACATCCATCGCCTGGATGATTTTCACCACATTTAAAACACCTTGGTTTTGATCTGCATAAGGTGCGGGTGTGTCCAAAGCGGCAGCAATTGTAGCACAGTATAGTTGGGTAAGTATATCGCTCAACTGGAAGAGATGAGTAAAAACTAATCACACGTTTGGGTAGGACCTGTCCATCAAATGTTAGTACCACAGTTTGAGTGGGCTTCCACTCAGTAATTCCAGAAGAAGTCACCTTACGGCTCATCCTTCTGGCCTTGATGACAGGGCCACAGCCCTCCGGAACCTGAATATTCTTGATAACTTCATCCTCCGACCACTCAACCGGTATATCCCTAACAATGCCCATCCTAGTGATATTGAACTGTGGGATGGTTGCAATATAATTGTTTTTAGCCAGGACCGTGTTGTTGAGAAAACTATTCGCATCCTGATGTGACTTGAACTCAACCGACACACGATTTCTGCCAATACGTTTGATCCCGTCAAGACGTATATTACTGACGTTATTGGTCGTCAAGAACATACCAAACTTAATTGGTTGTAGCACAGTGCCTGAGGTCTGTTCACTTTTTAAGGACACATGGACGATATATGGAGGGTTATCCCTCATTGTGTACGTTAATCTACCGGGTAGACTTTTAGCCATCTTTGGCGGTACGTTAGATATCGCAGGAGGCGAACCAGCAACCCTTTTGCGAGTTGAGTTCTCGGTATCCATAGCGGGATCTTGCGGGGGTGTTTCAATAGCATGGGGGAGGGTTATGGTCAAAACAGGGGAAGAAATATCAAAAAGTTCATCAGGGGGGTCAGGGTCAGGAGGCTTTTTGGAATTCATGGCAGATTATAGTTATGAACAAGGACAATCACAAGTAAAACAAACCTTATACCAAGAACACACACACTAAGAACAGTCTCGATCAAGTTTAACACAAAAAAGTTTCACTAAAATCGAAAAAATTCGTAGCACTGACAAAAGCACGTGTCGAGCCTTCACCACTACCAACGAAAAGTCAACTTTTTTTTTTTTAAATCGATGTGAAACTGAAACAGTGATCTCATCTAACGCCTCACATAAGAAACACCATAATGACCCCACATTCATTACAAACAACAGGACTGGGATAGAGTAAATTCTTTTTTTCGATTTAAATTGTTTTTACGCGTCTTAACGGATTTGTTTGCCACACCTATAAAATAAATAATCTTTCATGTACTATGCGTTCCAAATAAGAATAGGAAAGTCAACAACCTTGATCTGTCAAATGTTGAGTGAAAAGTACGGTTTGCAAAAAAAACTTATTTGCGTATCATTATAGGGCTTTTTGCTTTGTATTACAAGTCTTAGTTAAATCTAGGCGAAGTAAAAACTTTATTGTTTATTATAAATGAGCTAATTAAATTTATTAAATCATAATTAGTTAAAAAAAAAACTATTTTCTTTCTTATTTTCATTGTTACGAACAATTCGCCTTCTTCTTCCATTTGCCACTACTCAGACACTTCACATAGTGACGCAGAGATGAGCAAAATTGAAGAACTGGAATACCTTTTTTGTTCACGATTCGTAAATAAATTAAATTTTAAAAATTCTTGTTTTGCTTACTCTACCCAATTTCTTTTGATTTGACAGTATGACGTCATGTCACAATATGGCAATCGCGAACGCATTGTACTTTACTTTTTTATAGAAGTCAAGTACCGGTTTGTGGGATTTCCATTTTTCTAATAAAAAAATTAATGCTTATTGTAAATTACTTAGTGTATACTTATGCAAATTAGACTATCAATTTTAGTATGCCAAATTATGTCTATTGATAATTATGTAGATGGATAGTGTGTGCTTGATGTTTCTCAGAGCGTAAACGTATCTAGACCGGCGCGGTCGAATTGATCGAGGCATATCAATTACACGCAAAAAACGACAAACTACTGATATTTTAATTCTGCGTATTACCTCAAATAATAATTCACTAGTTTCTTTAAGCTTGACAAACATTAAGATACTAAATACATACTTAGCTGTTTCTTTGGACGTTAAGCCGGATAGACTGCAATGTAACGTAACTCGCCAAACTGTATGGTTTGATGGCGAGAAACTCTCGTTATACAATCACTTTTGTGACATCATAAAACAGTAAAAACTGGGCAAGTGCGAGTCGGACTCGCGCACTGAGGGTTCCGTACAAACTTACAAGGTAAATTGCGGTTTACGATTTATGACGTATTAAAAAAAAACTACTTACTAGATCTCCTTCAAACCAATTTTCGGTGGAATTTTGCATGGTAATGTACATCATATATTTTTTTTAGTTTTATCATTTTCTTATTTTAGAAGTTACGGGGGGGGACACACATTTTACCACTTTGGAAGTGTCTCTCGCTCAATCTGTTCAGTATATAAAAAAAACTGGGCAAGTGCGAGTCGGACTCGCGCACTGAGGGTTCCGTACATACGTATTTATGTAAATAGTTCAATTTCCGAATTGAGTTATGAAGATTTTTCCGAATCGCATTTTTTTTTGTGACATAACTACAAATTTAAGTTTTCTTGTTTTTTTTGCTATACTTGTGCTATGAGACCTTGCTTCATGCCAAATTTCAGGATTCTAGATCAACGGAAAGTACCCTATGAATTTTGATTCCCTTGGTAGTGTCGAATTATACGTTTTTTTGCGACATAAACGGCTGTATCCCCGAGATAAAGGGTCTTGACAGACAGACTGACAACAAAGTGATCCTATAAGGGTTCCATTTTTTTTTCCTTTTGCGATACGGAACCCTAAAAATGTAGCCTTAGCCTTTATTGGGATTCAAGGTTTCCTGTATCAAATTTCATTAAAATTGATTCAGTAGTTTAACCATGAAAGCGTAACAGACAGATAGAGTAACTAATCAACCGAATTTATTTCAGATCCGCCCACACCTCTCCCAGAAGCCAGCAACTTACCAGCGCAACCAGTACTAGAAACTGACCAGGTGTACGACGCAACCATCATGCACGTCGACGGCGCATTCTTCTGGGTCATCACTGACGATCCTGAGGAAGTTCAGAAGTGAGCCACTCATGTTGTTTTACTTTATTACCCGACTACGGCAAAGCCAAAGGAGGGTTATGATTTTGATAGGTATGTGAGTATGTTCATCTGTTCCCTCATAGCTCCTAATCTATTTATCGGAACTCGACATATGAGGTATCGTTAGAACCGTATTAATTGCCCGCTGAACATAGGCTACGTGACGGGTCACAAAACTCTGTAGTCGGGTTTTCGTTTTTTACTTTTTTTTTTAATCATAAGCGTCGGATTGCCCTTCCATCCGAATCTTCCTTTCAGAAACAGACCCTTGACCCCAGTAGGCTTCGACCCTGCTTCCCTACAGTTGCTGACATCTCCTTGAGGCGCGCGTGGAACAGCACGCGCCGTTGACGACTTGGGCTCGGTCTGGACGGTTACCGGACGGTCGGACGGTGAGCCACCCATTGCTCGCCGTCCGCAAGCCTGCGCCTACGATGGCCGGAAATCGGGATCGGACTTCCGGCGGCGGTTGGAGCGTAAGGACCGTTGCCTCATGCGATCGGCCGCCTCCTTTGCTAGCATAACTGCTTCGCAGAAGGAGGCGACCGCCTGCCACTCCTCCTGGCTCCGGACCATGGCCTGTACCAAGGCCCGGCGAGAGAGATCGCCGCCGCCGATCGCCCCCACGAGGACACGGCGTTGCTCTGCCCAAGCGGAGCACACCTCCACCGTGTGCTCCACCGTGTCCTCCGGGCGGTCCACACAATGGTGACACCCGGGCGTTTCTTCCGCACGAATCCGGTGCAGGAACCTCCCGAACTTACCATGTCCGTTGAGGACCTGCGTCATGCAGAAGGTAAGGACGGCGTGTTGCCTTTTCTGCCACTCCTCCAGGAGGGGACTTACCGCCATAATTATGGCGTGCCCGGCGCGCAATTGTCTGTGTCAAAGATGCTAGTGCGGGGCGATGGACGCGGTTACATAGGGATGCGCTCACTCATCGACTTTTTAGTCTAACAGTACATAGGTGTTATACATAGCATTGATGCAGAATCTTTACCCCGCAATTTTAAAAACCTTACAACGCCATCTATCGCTTTGCACTAAGTTATGTCAAACAGTATTTCTAGTGTTCCTACTATCACATTAAACAATCGGGACAATTTCATATTTACTAATCATATCAGTGTGTTGTAGTTTGGGAATGAAACCTTTGAAATAGTTCAGTTATTTCTCAATAAGCTATCAGCCAGGGTCGCCGGCTTTTAGAAAACCTCATGGGTGCTCATGCTCATTTGATGACTCGAAAAAGTGGCGAAGTGTGAGAAGAGAAATTCACACTGATCGATATTTTGATAATGGATACCGGATACCATTAGCAACTGACCTCCGTTGCCCGCATCGTTAATAAATTATAAATTGAGACAACATCACATACATTGTCCTGGTCCCAAACTAAGGTTTTCCATTGTACTATGGAAACCAGGAACAAAGAAGATACCACAAGCACCCAGACCAAAAACAAATATCTGTTCCATCGACAAACATTTGTGTTGGTGCGGGAATCGAACCCGCGACCCTTGCGTCTCAACGGCGCTCTAAACCACTGCGCTAAACGAGTCTACGGGTAATAAAAAAAACGCCCATCCCTAAAACGCGATTACTGATCTGTTTCTTGATGTAAATTCTCAGGGGTGCTCGGCACCCACTGTTTCATTTCTCATGGGTACTTGAGCCCCCGAGCACCCACTGAGTCGGCGCCCCTGCTGTCAGCATTTTCACGTTTAATGGCAATACAGATTATTAGGGCGAAAAAAAAATAGCCCTCTAGTCACGTGAAGAGTCGAACAAGGCGATATCTTCATTCGATTGGATTTAAAAAGAAAGTCTTATATATATGAGCTACTCGTATGATTACGAAATTCATTCTTAGTTTTCAATAATTCCGTATTTTTCGAATATTATAGATTTTTCGCAAAAAATAAAAAAAACATCTTGTATTTTTTTCTTTCCCCGATCTTACAATGAATAGAATACAATTTCTACAAAAATATATATATGTTCATATTAATAAAATTAACATATTCTGTCTGTTTCCAGCCTGATGATGGAAATGACATACTTCTACATGGATAACCAAAAGATAATTAGCAGTAAAGAAGTAAAAGCGCTCAATTGCTGCGCTTACTACGACGAAGACAGTGACTGTTTCTACAGGGGACTGTTTATTAAACTGAGTGAGGTATGTGAACTGTAGTCTGTACTACTCTTTACTACACGCAAACAACAAATTTATTGTTTCATCTGCTCTAAATCTCAAGACAGCTCAACTAGATAGACTAAAGGGGAGACCAGATGGTTGCTAACTAGCGTTAGAACCAAGATGACCTTGGTTCATGTGTTTGGTTTGTGCTGCGGCTACATGGATGTAAACCACGCGCCAACACGTTCGGTGGTTGGGAAAACGCGCCTCTAAACCAAAGGCATTGACGGTCATGGATTACAACTGCTGTTTACATGGATTGAAACTAGCAAGGTCATCTTGGTTGGGACGTTGGTTTGCAACCATCTGGTCACCCCTTTAGGCCTACTGTCCGCGGGCGGGTAGCTTCATAGACGCGACACAACGACTTTGTCGACATAGTTTCATAGTTTTGAATGTAACTTCACGCAGGCATACGCATGGTGCATATAATGACGAATACGCGTCTATGAAGCTATGCGTCCGTGTACATTAGACCTTGGATTCAAATTTCAGTCGATAGGTTGTCATGCCTTTAGTAGTTAAAATCTTTCACAGTTATTACAGGTAGTCTGATTCCAGAAAGTCTGACCATCCGTCTATCCAAGGAGTATCGTGTTGCCCAGTAACTGGATTGTGGAGGTCTGATAGGCAGTCTCTCCATTTAAACACGTGTATTCACCCACGTCCGCTTATACTGGAAAACAGGCTAAGGGAGATATGATGACTGGTTAAAATCTAGAAATTTCCCACATTTCACTTCACAATTTTCATGATTCTTCGATTGCTATTTGCAATTTTTCTTACCACTTTATTTCACCTGCACACTTTTATGATTTTACTAGGAGGACAGTGAAATAGCGGAAATATTCGTGGTAGACACTGGCGAGATGAGGTGCGCGCCCGTCGTGTGCGTGCAGCCGCTGTACCCGCGCTTCTGTAGCAAGCCGCCCTACGCGCGCTGCTGCCACCTAGCGGGGGTGAGTTGTAACTAATGCTACCAGGAGCACAGCCAGTAGCGGAGATATTCGTGATAGACACTGGCGAGATGAGGTGCGCGCCCGTCGTGTGCGTGCAGCCGCTGTACCCGCGCTTCTGTAGCAAGCCGCCCTACGCGCGCTGCTGCCACCTAGCGGGGGTGAGTTGTAACTAAAGCTACCAGGAGCACAGCCAGTAGCGGAGATATTCGTGGTAGACACGGGCGAGATGAGGTGCGCGCTCGTCGTGTGCGTGCAGCCGCTGTACCCGCGCTTCTGTAGCAAGCCGCCCTACGCGCGCTGCTGCCACCTAGCGGGGGTGAGTTGTAACTAAAGCTACCAGGAGCACAGCCAGTAGCGGAGATATTCGTGGTAGACACGGGCGAGATGAGGTGCGCGCTCGTCGTGTGCGTGCAGCCGCTGTACCCGCGCTTCTGTAGCAAGCCGCCCTACGCGCGCTGCTGCCACCTAGCGGGGGTGAGTTGTAACTAATGCTACCAGGAGCACAGCCAGTAGCGGAGATATTCGTGATAGACACTGGCGAGATGAGGTGCGCGCCCGTCGTGTGCGTGCAGCCGCTGTACCCGCGCTTCTGTAGCAAGCCGCCCTACGCGCGCTGCTGCCACCTAGCGGGGGTGAGTTGTAACTAAAGCTACCAGGAGCACAGCCAGTAGCGGAGATATTCGTGGTAGACACTGGCGAGATGAGGTGCGCGCTCGTCGTGTGCGTGCAGCCGCTGTACCCGCACTTCTGTAGCAAGCCGCCCTACGCGCGCTGCTGCCACCTAGCGGGGGTGAGTTGTAACTAATGCTACCAGGAGCACAGCCAATAGCGGAGATATTCGTGGTAGACACTAGCGAGATGAGGTGCGCGCCCGTCGTGTGCGTGCAGCCGCTGTACCCGCGCTTCTGTAGCAAGCCGCCCTACGCGCGCTGCTGCCACCTAGCGGGGGTGAGTTGTAACTAATGCTACCAGGAGCACAGCCAGTAGCGCAGATATTCGTGGTAGACACTGGCAAGATGAGGTGCGCGCCCGTCGTGTGCGTGCAGCCGCTGTATCCGCGCTTCTGTAGCAAGCCGCCCTACGCGCGCTGCTGCCACCTAGCGAGGGTGAGTTGTAACTAATGCTACCAGGAGCACAGCCAGTAGCGGAGATATTCGTGGTAGACACTGGCGAGATGAGGTGCGCGCCCGTCGTATGCGTGCAGCCGCTGTACCCGCGCTTCTGTAGCAAGCCGCCCTACGCGCGCTGCTGCCACCTAGTGGGGGTGAGTTGTAACTAAAGCTACCAGGAGCACAGCCAGTAGCGGAGACATTCGTGGTAGACACGGGCGAGATGAGGTGCGCGCCCGTCGTGTGCGTGCAGCCGCTGTACTCGCGCTTCTGTAGCAAGCCGCCCTACGCGCGCTGCTGCCACCTAGCGGGGGTGAGTTGTAACTAATGCTACCAGGAGCACAGCCAGTAGCGGAGATATTCGTGGTAGACACTAGCGAGATGAGGTTCGCGCCCGTCGTGTGCATGCATTCTTTTCTTAAACTTAGTCGAAAGAATAAAAATCCGCATTTGTATTTCTCAACAAATTTCATTTTCAGTTTACAATTGTTTGCAGGTGGACCTGGTAAGCTATAACAACAAGAACTTGATGGAGAAACAAGAAGAGTTCATGAGGGGGTACGTCGGCAAGCAGTGCAGCATTGAGGTCGATGACAAGTTAGTATTGTGGCTAAATAAATACTTTCGTCTATTTAGTTCATAAAAAGAACTTTGAATCTTTTTACGAACTACTCGACACTTTTTCTTATAAAAAAAGTGTTCTTTTTACATTTAAAAACTCGTTTTAGATACACGGTATCTCACGTCTGTTAATCATGGGGGCTATTAAAAAAACTACACAACGCAAAAAAATCTTTTGTTTTTAGATTCATAAGATTTTTTAAAACACTAGCACTTTTTTTATATATATATAGATATACAGAGTGCAGTGGTGGCCGAGTGGTAACGGCCCCGACTTACGAGTTGTATGTCGCGGGTTCAAACCCAGCCAGGCGCATTACTTTGTGTAATTTATTTCATCACCACTGCTCTCAAAACGGTGAAGGAAAACATCGTCAGGAAACCGGCATGTCCTAGAACCAAAAATTTGAAGACATGTGATATCCACCAACCCGCACTGGGCCCGCGTGGTGGATTACGGCCCATTCCCTAGACAGGAGGCCTGAGTCCGACTATGCTATGCTATATAGATATACAACTTTAATAACCACAGACAAAGATACACGAATTTTAACACTTTTGGCAATGTCTCTCTTGGGCACAATAGGTTACGCTACGGTTACGTTAGGCGGCGTCCAGAATCTAACTAACTAAGTAATGCATATTATTTTTATGCACTGAGTAAAAATGCAACATCACAACAGTTCGCCGCAAGTCCGGCAATAAAAGAGATGGTTAGGATCTCAAAAGCTCTCTTGATCTTCGGACGTATTCATCATCGTGTATAGTTTGTTTTTTGCTCGAAACCTACTCATCACTTGAACAATATTTTCTCTGGAGAAGATTCCCACTCTGATCGGCATTTACAAACAATAACAAAACCAATTAAACAATTAAATACCATGATGGCACATTTATACTCCATCTGTTTAGGTAATTAACTAAAGGTAAACAATCTTGACATGTCTTTTATCTAAAAGTTGTCTATAATTTTTATCTAAAAATTTTTACCGATGATTGGTAACTAAATAAATTTAAATAATCTTTGTATGCTTTTTATACGATTTTTATTTTTAACAAAAAGACTAAGATTGTTTACGTTCAGTTAACTACCTAAACCGATGGAGTATAGGAAATACTAAGAGAATTCAAAGTCATTTTTAACTTTTCCACAGTACCTCGGAATCTTTAGGTGTATACGTTGTGCTTCCTTCAGGCGAGACTCTCAACCAAATAATCGTTCAACAAGGATTAGCTCTACCAAGTAAGACACCGTTTTTTTATCAGGACTAGCTTCTGCCAGTGGCTTTGCTCGCGTGAAAGTAGGTTTCTCCATGCAAAGTTTCGACCCTTCATTCCCTTATGGACATCACAAACATGAACGGGTGTATCAGTATGCATGAGAAGTAGACTTGTTATGTAAACGCTGTGGCGTTCACATAACAAGTCTACTTCTCAAGCGCACCCAGTAGCATACAATTTTGTATAAGCATAAGTAGGTGCAGATTTTGTTCTTTGTAGAAAAGTGGGCGGGATGTCTTATTGTGGATTAAATAAGTTAGGGATCCGTGAGTAAAGATAGGGTCATCCGCTTCTTCTTAGAACTACGATCTGTCATAAATCGTAGTTTACGGCGCTTTATTAAGGTCGTGATACTATCGAGGTTTTAAAGAAGGAACTTTTCAAATCGTTCCAATACAATCAATTCGCGCCGCTTCAAAGCTACGTCGCACTTTCGGTAGGCATGGCTTAGCCTGGCTTTGTCTTTAGCAAAGTGCATTAATGTTTCCGAAAATAGCCGTTCGCTCCAGAAGATTACGCAAATTGAGATATTGACAAAAAAAAAATATTGTTATTTATATAAAAAAATAACTATTTCCAAACAAAAGCGGAAAGGATTTTTCAATTAAGTAACTTAGACCTGTTCAAATCTGAAATCGGATGGGGAAACTGTCAAGTGACAAAAAAAGGATGCATAAACAGAAAGACGTCACAAAACCATTTCCTAATAGTGTTATTTGTTGTTTCGTAGAAAACATTGTACAAAAATACCTAGTTTAGGGACCACTATCCAAATATATGTATAAATACTAATTAGTTACATATAATATTAGGTTGACAGGTAGAAAATGCCTAAGGCATTAAGTCGGCCTCTGTACCTTTATATGCATGAAGTATTAAATAAATAAATAAATATTAATGATTATGTAATAATTTTAAGGTATTCTTTATTTATTGTAACAATGAACAATAAACATTATTCTTAAAATAAACAGGAACTTACCTAATTGGGTACATTTTTTTAAAACCATAAAACTCGTGGTCAGCCCTGTCCTTGCTATTTATGCCAATGCTGAATGCTTACTTATGTAAAATTCTATAATTCAGCCATACTATTGACAGAACCTATGTCTCACCCTCAGTAGATAAACCAGCGGAAGAAGAGAAGGATTCTCCTGAACCGGTTTCGAGCCCAAGCCAAGCTGACTACGAAATAACTGACTGCCCTGAATATGATGACCCAGTAGAAGCTGTTACGGTAATCTTTACATAATTTTTTCCTAGTCATTCATCATTTCAACCGAAAGACGGCCACTGTTGGACATAGGCCTCCCCCAAGTTTCGCCACAACGAACAGTCCTCTGCGTTTCGCACCCACCGCATTCCTGAGTCACCTGGTCGTCGGTCCACCTTGTGGGAGGCCTTCCAACGCTGCATCTTCCGGTGCGCGGTCGCCACTCTAGAACCTTTCAGCTCCACCGACCATCCTTCCTCCACCTCCACCATCATCTACGAGCAATGTGCCCTGCCCACTGCCACTTAAGTTTGGCTATTCTCCAGTTCTCCTGCTCTACTTCGAGCGCTATGCTCGAAGTTTCCTTTCCATTATCCTTTCGGTGCCTTTAAGCCTTCTGATGAGGCCCATTGTAAGCGTCCACGTTTCAGTGCCATATATCATCACTGGCAACACGCACTGGTCATAGACTTTCTTCTTGAGACACTGTGGTATGTTGGAAGAGTAGATACCGCGCAGCTTCTCGAACAGTAGTCTTTATTGAAAGGAAAAACGCCATCAAAACCGGCCCAGATGTGGCGAGGACTGGTTCAAGACGGCGTGGGAGAAGGATGTCTGAAAAAATCTTGGGGGAGGTCTTTGCCTCAGTGATCTTGACATCGTGACATAAATCTTTACATTACATAGTATTTGGTAGGTTGTGTTTGCAATGGCCTACTTTACAAATCTAACCTAGCAAAATGGGGGATTATAGACCCTTTCGACACTCAGTGCGAGTGGGGTGCCCCTGACCAAACGATGCCCCACTTATTAGAGTACCCAAAGTGTCCCTACACCTGCACTCTAAGGACCTAAAAATGTAACTGACGCTGCTATAAACATGGCAACTTACTAAGCCCAAATACTTTGAGGGAATAGCAGATTTTCAGAGGCCTTTACTATTCAGTAAAGGCCTCTGAAACTAATTCTAGTTTTACACAAATTTATGATTTAATTTCCATAGACACCTAGGTAATATCAACAAGATATCTGTTTCCAAAACATCTAGAGACAGATGTGTAATAAAATTGTAATCATGTAAGAGCGGTTGTATGAAAAATAGTGAAAATGTATCTCGGTTTGGATGCACCTAAGTTTCCAAGATTACAAATATTTATATTTTGTAAATTACAGGGCTACAAAAATAGAGACGAGATTGACATCTGTAAACATTATAAAGGCGGACCAGAAAAGACATGCTTCAAAGGAAGCCGGTGTAACAAAAGGCATATACTTATGCATCCAGGTTAGAAATATATTTATTACTACCATAGGCAGTAGAAAATATGATAAGACCTGTCATACTGACATACAAATTAGTAAGAAAATAAGTATTAGGAGAAGTTTGAAAGTGGCGCCAGTGACTGAAAAATTGAAAGGGAATCGTTTGTCTTGGTATGGTCATGTGAAGAGGAGGGATGAAGCGCATGTTACTAAAAGAGTTATGAGTTTACATGTGGATGGATGGAGAGAGAGAGGGAGACCAAAGAAAAGATGGATGGATTGTGTGAAGAGTGATATCAAAGAAAAGGAAGTTAGTGATAGCATGACGAATGACAGGGCAGAATGGAAGAAAAAAACATGTTGCGCCGACCCCAAATAACACGGGACAAGGGCAAGAAGATGATGATGAGGCAGTAGAAAATATATGCACATAGGCAAATATTTTCTACTGTCATTTAGTGAGAGTACTATATATTGTATTACATCTATGGTTTATTAGTATATCTATTCTTGTATTCGCCTTTTCTCTCTCTTTTATTGCACCTACCACTATTTTTGAGGAGCAGTGGTGGCCGAGTGGTAACGGCCCCGACTTATGAGTTGTAGGTCGCGGGTTCAAACCCAGCCAGGCACATTAGTTTGTGTAATTTATTTCTCCACCACTGCTCTCAAAACGGTGAAGGAAAACATCGTGAGGAAACCGGCATGTCCTAGAACCAAAAATTCGAAGACATGTGACATCCACCAATGTGCACTGGGCCCGCGTAGTGGATTACGGCCCATTTTCTCTCCTAGAGAGAAGGCCCGAGTCCCAGCGGTGGTAACATTTTAAGGCTGATTATGCTTATGCTACCACTGTTTTCTCTGCATCACCCAAAGGTAGTAGATAGTAGCTAGTATAGACTAACTTTTGCCCCTCAGCTTTACGTACGCGTTAATTGCTATCCTTCAGAAACAATATTTCTGGATGAAAGGTACTCCTATGTCTTCTGTATGCCAAACAACACATGTAAGCTAAAAGTTTAATAGTTATGGCGTGACAACGTAAAAAAAAACTTGTATAATATTAATAAGAACAGAATAGAATAAACTTTATTGTACACCAAAATAGTAACAAAACTTTTTACACTAAGTTATCTGTGGGTACATTAGCGGTCTTATCGCTGACAGCGATGTCTACCAGACAACCTTAGGATGGACCGTAAGGGCCTGTCCGCACAGCGATATTTCACCGCGAGGAAACATTCGCGTGGATTTATTTCCGCACTGCATCGCGTCAAATCTGTATGAAATCACAGATTTTTTTTATCGCCTTACGGATACTTCCATAAGATTCAATGTGTTACAGAATGACGAAAAAAAACCTCGCGGTGAAATATCGCTGTGCGGACAGGCCCTAAGAACTTGAAATAAAAAAAGGGGGGTAGTCAGCGGTCTGTTGGCAAATAAACGTTGATGGTAAAAGATTAAATGAGTTTTAATATTTAATTTTAAAGATATTCTTTTCAGACGGCTGGACATTAGACCGCGTGCCAGTAATGGGCAAATGCAAATCAGTACCACTACCAGCCCCCGACACGTGGCACAAAGTGTTGGTGACCTGCGTCTGTCACTATGACAGGGTGTACGTGCAGCTGTTGACAGAGAAGAGACAAGGTCAGTCGTCTACTTAGTGTCGCCGCACATGGGCCACATGCCACTGCCACTAACACCGCCACGTGAGATTCGAAGCGGCCACAAAGGAAGCTGAAGCGCACGACAGCCACTTGTGGCCGGTGGCTGCTACTTTTTTTTAACCCATACTAGGCGTGGACAAAGTGTGTCGACATTCTAATTTTTTTTGTAGTATTTGACACCAAATGTATGAAGTCAACCTTCTTGGCAAACTGCGCTGAGGTAGTTAACATTAGAATAAAATTCTCAGCTCTATTTTACTGAGATCGCGCCTGTTTCAATGATTCCACATAGTTTTGTCCAATTGCGTAGAAATTGAAATACAAAACTACACTAATTTTACATCACAAAAGCCACTGCACTTCACTCGATGAAATCCTGCCAAGAACCTCTCTGTTTTATATTGTTACAGAACCAGAGGTACCCAGCTTCGGAGTAGTACTGCCAGCAACAACCCTGTCAGCCTTAGTCCGGGACATGAACAGCCCCGCCACATGCATCGCGTATAAACCACTTACGGTAACTACTTTATTTATTTACACACCAGCTTCTACCAGCGCTTTAAACGGCGAGTAATGAGTAGCTCGCCGTCCGACCAAGCCCGCTGACGACGCGTTGTGTTGCATGCGCGACTTAAGATAAGTTAGCAAAATTGGCGGGGCAAGTTAGGGCCGATGCTAGCCAGAGCTGCAGATTGTTTGTTTATTTGTTTATTCTCACATCGGAACGCCTTGCAGCAATTACACCAATGAAGATCAATTAGTTTAGAATCTGCTATTTTCTAACATTATGTGTGTGTGTGTGTATGGAGTGGCAGTCATCAAAGGAGCAGCGCGGTGTGGTGGTGGGTCACATACGCTCGCTTACGCAGCATCAGGCCAGCGTTCCTCCAGAATTTCACATGTACCAAATCCCAAATCGGAGACATTTAAAAAAAAAATTAAAGCTTTTTCGATGAGTTTTTCAAAGGAAATTGTTATTTCAATACCGGCAAATCAACATGTGTCCTAGGACCAAAAATTCGAAGACATGCTACATTCACCAATCCGCACTGGGCCTGCGTGGTGGATTATGACCCAATCGATCTTATAGATAGGAGGCCTGAGTCCCAGTATTGAGAACAATATAAAGCTGAATATCTTATACTATGATATAAAAGTTGATAAACAAAGTGTATTTACTTGTCAGATAACTCCGGCGCCAGGCGAGTTTGTGGCGGCGCTGTATCCTCCTGATAACAGCTGGTATCGCGCTCGAGTACTGTCCGTCACGAGGGCGGATCAGAGCGTTGAGGTAATTTGGCTATTTATGCTTACTTTACCCCTCTTATAAAACAGCTCTGTAGTGAAATTCCTTGCTGTAGTCTGTGTTTCTTAAGAGGCAACGCAATCCAACGCGATGTCGAAAGAGGCAACGCGAAAAAAGAAAGATAACACCTGAAAACTCTGTTAGTATTCGGTAATTCCGTGATTTACTCGAATATTTAACAAAACTTGTTCCAGGAAGTACGTGATTTTTTTAAACCCTAAAAACTTTTTCAAAAAAATTGTCGTCATTCAGAATCTTAATAATATTTAGCAAGGTTTCTATTGTTATACTTTTTGGACTTTTTTTAATTTTTGAGTAAATTATGAATTGTCAAAGTTTTTGCAAAATAGCAGATTATCAGAGGTCTTTACTGGATTAGTTTTACACAAATTTATAAATTGATTTCAAAAGATGCCTAGATAATATCCACAAGATACTGTGTTTCCAAAATATCTAATGAAAAATGTGTAATAACGTCATAATCGCGTAAGAGCGGTTGTATGAAAAACAGTGAAAATGTATGTCGAGTTGCGTCCCCTTAATTACTACAATCTAAGGGTTTTTAAGACAAGCGTGCTACAACGTCAGCCATATCACTGCTTGCCATCAGGTAAAATAGTGGTCAAACGCGAGCCTAATAATAATAATTAAAAAAAAAT
This sequence comes from Mythimna pallens, assembly GCA_961205895.1. NCBI lineage: Eukaryota > Metazoa > Arthropoda > Insecta > Lepidoptera > Noctuidae > Mythimna > Mythimna pallens. The sequence continues at coordinate 6,775,816 of OY540831.1, read as the reverse complement.
CACTGACAGATAGCGCACTTTCGCTTCGATTTCTGCATGGAACAAATATTTGTATGGCCTTTAAATAATTGTTCCGGGCCTGGTGCGTATGTGATTTTACATGTACGTGAACGCACTCACCGTACAGGAATAATTCCTAGTGTGGGGGCAACATTTAAAAAATAAAAAAGTTTGACACATTTTTCGATTTCATTTTATTTTCTTTTGTTAACCAGGTGATGTATATGGACTACGGTACAGTCCTGTGGGTGAAAGAAGACCAGCTGCGCATCCTGGAGCCGCGCCAACTGTCGCTACCGATGCAAGCCATCCGCTGCGTGCTGGCCGGCGTGCGCGCGCGCTCGCACCTGTCGCAGCAGTGGGCACAAGCCAAGCGGGCGCTCGCCGACATGGTGCAGGACAAGACGCTCGATGCTCATGTTATGTGAGTACAGTACAACTGTCGCTACCGATGCAAGCCATCCGCTGCGTGCTGGCCGGCGTGCGCGCGCGCTCGCACCTGTCGCAGCAGTGGGCACAAGCCAAGCGGGCGCTCGCCGACATGGTGCAGGACAAGACGCTCGATGCTCATGTTATGTGAGTACAGTACAACTGTCGCTACCGATGCAAGCCATCCGCTGCGTGCTGGCCGGCGTGCGCGCGCGCTCGCACCTGTCGCAGCAGTGGGCACAAGCCAAGCGGGCGCTCGCCGACATGGTGCAGGACAAGACGCTCGATGCTCATGTTATGTGAGTACAGTACAACTGTCGCTACCGATGCAAGCCATCCGCTGCGTGCTGGCCGGCGTGCGCGCGCGCTCGCACCTGTCGCAGCAGTGGGCACAAGCCAAGCGGGCGCTCGCCGACATGGTGCAGGACAAGACGCTCGATGCTCATGTTATGTGAGTACAGTACAACTGTCGCTACCGATGCAAGCCATCCGCTGCGTGCTGGCCGGCGTGCGCGCGCGCTCGCACCTGTCGCAGCAGTGGGCACAAGCCAAGCGGGCGCTCGCCGACATGGTGCAGGACAAGACGCTCGATGCTCATGTTATGTGAGTACAGTACAACTGTCGCTACCGATGCAAGCCATCCGCTGCGTGCTGGCCGGCGTGCGCGCGCGCTCGCACCTGTCGCAGCAGTGGGCACAAGCCAAGCGGGCGCTCGCCGACATGGTGCAGGACAAGACGCTCGATGCTCATGTTATGTGAGTACAGTACAACTGTCGCTACCGATGCAAGCCATCCGCCACTTCAGAACTGTTCAATACCATCCAGTGGCGGGACCTTCATATAAGCCTAAAAGCCCAAATGCCTTACTAAAATGCTCGATAGAGAATCAATATCAAGCCCAAACTATTTAAAAGTTCGCGCGCTTTAATTCTTATCAAAATAACACAAAGTATCTAACTATGCCACACTACTACACATCGCGATTGTTTGCGCGCAGAGTTTCGCATTTGCAGCATCTACATATAGCTATCTCGCTTACACGTACCGGCTTTTGCCGAGCTTTCAAATACTATATCTGTCACTTTCGCACTTATAGCTATGTGCCGTTTAACGAGTTAGTACCTTTTGCGTCTACAAATCGATCAGTATGGAAGATTTAAGCCGGGCATTCGTATGAAGTTGCTCGCGTATGCGTGACCTTGTCACCTTGCCGAATCCGCCAAGTGTTGCCGTTTTAGCGACGATCTTGGAGATCTTTAACGAGTTTGGAGACTTTTTTTTAAGATTTAGCAACAATAAAAACTAGCGACTTTTTAAAATAACGAAATTAAATATTCAAGCAATATCTCAAAAATAAAAAAATTGCGACATCTAGCTAGATTTTTCATATCCCTGGCGACTTTTTTTGCCTAAATGACAACACTGCAACTCTGCGTAAGTAGTTTCCGACACCCGTTTGTAACTCACTTCATTTTCATTTGGTTGAGTGGGAAAAGCTTTTTTGTAAAGTTTTTTTGTGTGTTTTCTTAGATTTTCTCAGTGACACAATTGTTTTGGTGACTTACCTACAACAATGGAGGTAATTGTACCTTGTGAGGATTTAAAATACGTTCTAGTTTTGATTGGCGAAGATAAGGTAAAATCTTTAAACTTTGCTCAGAAAAAACAGTTAACAGTTTCTCAGACTAGTAAATCGCATAAACGAAAATTTAATAGATCAGTGTATAAAACTAGCTGGATTGTTGGCTGTTCGCACACTAATAAGTTGTATTGCTGGTGCTGCATATTTTTTTCGAATGAAGATTCCGTTTGGAATACATCTGGTTATAATGATTTAAATAACATATCTGGCGCCATTAAAAGGCACGCAAATTCCTATAAACACCTGTGTGGTGGTAATGGTTTCTTTCGGTAATTTTGGTAAACAATGAATTGAGACATCTATATCACGCCAGTTATCTGAGGAAATTTCAAAATATAACACGCGCGTTGATAACAACCGTAGTGTATTTCAAAGATTATGTCGATATTGTTTGTCATTTAGCACAACAGGAACTTCCTTTAAGAGGACATGATAAGTACTGTGATAGTTGTAAATTATTATTATAATGTCCATCCTTAGAGTTCAAACTTCCTACGTACCAAATTTGATCAAAATCGGTTCAGTAGTTTAACCGTGAAAGCGTAATAGATAGACAGACAGACAGTTACTTTCACATTTACAATACATGTAAAATATACACATCAACCTTCCTCGATCACAAACTCAAACGGATAATCTTAATACTTATTATATACCTTGATGAGTTTATCTATCAACAAAGAAAAAAAAAGAGAGCTTTGGTTACCTCATTCACCGCACGACAAGCAAGAGTGAAATTGAAGAAAAAAGAGGAAAGAAGAAGATGGATGAATTCACTTTTAATTTATTGTACCTAGCCAGTAGTTTATGAGAAAATTGGGATGATACATACATAGGTAACTACATACTCAGTCGAAAACTGAACTTTCTTTTTTTGAAATCGGTTAAAATTTTATTGGGCTTGCCTTATTTTGAAACCCTAGGCACGCCACTGATCCCATCTACTATCTGCCTTGGGTTAAGGTGAATTTGAGCCTTGTCAGAAACCTTAAAGTCACTGAAAGGGCCATGGTAATTCGAAATTCCTCGCGTGATCGGATCATAAATAAAAATATCCACATGAGAATTATAGCCTATTCACGTTAAGAAAATAGTGACGTCATAAGCGGCAAATGTAAAGTAAATAAGTATTCATACTGGGGTAACGATTAAACCATTAATACTATGTCAAACTTTTCTTTTTCACCTTGTTCAACGATATCTTCGCAAATAAATATATAATGTAAACCAATTTTGACGATCGAACGACGATGATCGACGTATTTGTATCTAAGAGTTTACCAGGTGGTCCCATTTAAGTTTGATAAAAATTTGACTAAGAACTTCGGAGGTAGACCATGAAACACAATAAATTATGGCAAATCATCCAGGATTGCTGCATTCGCATGTCTGTTACTGTTTACACCATTTTATGACATAACATCACGCCAGTACCCCTTGAAGGAGTACTGCAGATGTGTAAATTTCACACTGGTATACCGTTGTTTGACCAATTATGTTTTAAGTCCATGATACTGGAGTTATCAATTCGGGCATAACTGTTTTGTTTATGGACCGATCTTTCATTTGTTTATTATTCATTTTGATTCCACTAAAAATTACAATTCAACGAAATTTTGTGATTTTTATTTGACCAACAGCTTGCTACATGCCACATGCTAAATGCAAGCGGTCAATATGTTGTATTTATAAGTCAGTTATAAAATAAATTACCGTTATTTTCAGTGCCCGAGACTACGACGAAATAACTGTGGAACTTTTCGACGAGGACGGGTACAGCATAGCCGAGCAGTTAGCAGCTAACGACATGGTGGAGCTGACTGATTACACCATCGTCAACGACTCCGCCGTCACTAAGAAGATTGTTGTGCCGTAGATAATTATGGCACCGGAAAATATTTTATTGTCTACGAAAAAGCGTAGTAAATATTTCACACAGAATTTATGTTTAGTTAGGCATTACTAGTACCGCGTGATAAATCGTACTTAACAACGAAAAACAAAAGTAATGTTATCGCCGTGTATCTTGAGAGGTACAGAGTGCCTAGTGCGAGCTGCTTTCACGTTAACTCGACCGACACGTTTATGACGTTCGGCGTTCCGATTGGCCCGCTCCAAGCTCTTAACCAATCAGAGAACCAAACTTTTCGATCGATTTGACGTAAAAACAACTCGCGCTCAGTGTAACTAGTCCTACGAAAACCTTGTTCAAGGTGAAAGCGCCAGAGTAGTCCGCGAAATTGAAATTTTCGTAAGTTTTTGTTTAAAGCAAAGCACATACCTATTTATTTAGACATAGATCTGTCACGCACATATTATGCATTTACAGGCTAAAAATTTCATATTATATTCCCAATGTTAAGAATACAATTAATCAATCCATCAATTATTTAAAGAATTAATATTCTTCTTCAATTAAAGGTCTTGATTTATATACATAAATTTAGTTTACATCCTTGTTGCATAATAAATAAGGTGTTAACTTGTGGGATTTACTACAATTTATCTTTATAATATAAGAAATAGTTTTACAAAGAAAACATTTCAAGATGAGTATGACTTAATTCATTGGCGATATTTTATTGTCACGCCGTACTTATGAACAAGTTTTACAATTATCTTTTTTTTTTAAGTTTGTATTCATCAAAAACCTCCTCGTGCCCAGTGTAGAGCGAGAGGCAGTGTCAGATTTTTACTGATTAAACCCCATCCGTGTTCCAGCAGTTGCCCTTTGCATTCCGAGGCCGCGGTAAGAGCCACATAACGGTGCAGTGTCGTTAACTTGGAACGACCCTTTAGGCAAACGGTTTGATCGAGCAGTACTTGTCACACCACTTGTCACTTCTCCACAGATAATATCATTGCCCTACATTATGTACTTAGCGTTTGGCGCGAACGCTTCCAGAAAAATAATTTGTGTAAGCCTGCAGCTCTGCATTCAAAAACGAGTGACATCATCAGGGTAGATACTCTACGCTCGCATTTTTAACGTGAACGTAGAGTTCAACTGTCAATGCCAAGCAAGTGTCTTTTATGGTCGCTTACACCAACCTACTCTGCTCAGATTTAGAGTTAGTTGGGTTAACTCCAGCAGGGTAGTTCCAGTTATAAAAGAACGACCCTGGGTTGCAACTCGAGTATTTTTGAGCTGTTGGAGTAGCGACTCTACTCTGGTTATTTTTGAACGCAGTGGTATACGATGCCAAACGACGTTAAGCGAATGCACGGTACGATGTCGCGTCAAGTAAATACATGATAATATTAGGTCTTTACCTATGAAATTGGAGATTTGTATGATAATTTTAAAATATAAAAATTTTGGTAATTTTTTTATTTCAGCTAATCAAAGTACTGGTCCAAATTATCTATACAATTTTGCCATTTTGATGGCAGTTTGTTTACTGGAGAAGTCTGCCGGACGGGAGGCGATGAAGTCAGCGAAAGCGTTTTGTACTGCATCACGGGTGTTGAATTTTTTCTCACTTAAAAAATTGTAACCCTTGTAGCTTTGCGATGGTCTGTCGTGAAGTGTGAGCTCGCGCGTTGTCGTGGAGAAGCAATGGGGAAGAGCGATTAACTAGTCTTGGTTGTTGAATTGCGAGCTTCCCCATCATTGTTTGCAATTCTTGGCAATAGACATCTGCCGTCACTGTTGTGCCATTCGGTAAGAAGCTGTGATGTACAAGTCCGGCACTGGTCCACCAGACAGTCACCATCATCTTCCTATGAGTAATCTTTTTTTTAGCGCACTGATTAGGTGCTGTACCCGGTCCACCCACTGAGACGAACGCTTACGGTTGCCGTACAGGATCCACTTTTCATCGCAGGTAACAATTCGATTAAGAATTCCCTCGTTTCTATGCCGATTCAGTAGTGCTATGCATGCTTCGACACGTAAATCTCGCTGTCGGTCGCTTAGTTCGTGTGGCACCCACTTATCTAGCTTTTTTATCTTTCCGATTTGACGCAAGTGCTTCAATGTTGTTTTGACACTAACTCCAAGGCCCGCAGCAAGCTCAGCCGTAGATTGAGATGGATCCGCTTCCACTATCGCCTTCAATTCGTCGTTGTCGACAATAGTTACCGGCCGACCGCGAGGCTCGTTTTTTCTCGTTCGATTTCCAGATTTAAAACGATTGAACCAATAATGGACTGTGTTTATGCAAGCAGTGTTATGCCCGTACACGTCGTTAATGTTTCGTGTTGTTTGCGCAGCGGTATTTCCACGTAGGAACTCATATTCGAAAATTGTACGTATTTTCAGTTTATTCATAGCTCCAAAAACTCCCACAATGTCACAAAAACAAAAAACTATCTAAAAACAAATGACTGAAATTGAAATTAAATTAACACGTCTTTCGAATAAAATTTATTTGAATTTCGAATTGCGCGCCAATCCACAGATAATTAATTCTGAAAATACTGGTTATAGAATCTTCAATTACATAGGTAAAGACCTATTATAACGCCGCAAATCCCTTCGGTAGAAGACTGATCGCGAAATTTTTGTCGACTCAGCGCCGAACTAATCAGGTGTCGCGGTTGCGACCCGGCACCGTTTATCTGTACGTCATTGCGTCACGTTAACGTTACGCAGACGGACGTCGCGCCGCGACCACTCTCTGGTAACATAGCCAGGCTTTAACTCTTTTGAAAAATTCCCCTAGTTTCTGCTAAAATTAAATTCTGCCTGTCAGTAAGAACTCGTGGAAATGTAGAAAAAGATGTTGATTTTTTCCTGATTTTAGAGTTGATAACATAGTAAAAGTTGTTACCCACAAAATAAAGTGCTCAGAGACCCTACCACGAGCTCTTAATGCGATCCATTTGACGGCCTAAACTGAACTGTTAAAGGAATGGAGCTATACAAGATTAGTTTTAGTATATGCGAAACCCGAAACACGTGTCTAGTATTGTTATGTAAAGAATCTATGTACAATATTTCATAACTGTATCATGTAATATCACAAAGTTATAAGCTTGTTATGTTACCTGGTTGACCGCACAAATACATAGTCACCGGGCTATCCAGGCGACTGAGGGGATGTTTTGGTCCCGCATCCAGCTGTGCGCTGACACTTAAAGCCCGCAATGACCTGCCGTGACCTGTATTGTACTTAGTGTCGGTGGTGTCCAACTTCTGAATTTTTTAAAATATTTTTGTGAAAAAAATATAACATGGTGTAAAAATTATTGGAATCGTTTCAGTTACTAATTCTGAACAAACTGTATTCAGGTTTCGCATATACTAAAAATAATATTGTAAATGATGTATAGCTCCATCCTTCTTTCTCGCTCTCACGCTTGACATTTTAACGCGTCAAGGTAAAGCCCCAGTTCGCCTAATAAAGTATTCACTTCGAAAAGGTTTTCCGTTAAGAGGTGACCAGACGGCTGCAAACTAGCGTTCCAACCAAGGTGACCTTGGTTTGTGTTTGGTTTGTGTTGCAGCTACATGGATGTAAACCACGTGCCAACACGTTCGGTGGTTGGGAAAACGCGCCTCCTAACCAAGGGCATTGAAGGTCATAGTTTACAACTGCTGTCTACACGGATTGAAACTAGCAAGGTCACCTTGGTTGGGACGTTGATTTGCAACCATCTAATCACCCCTTTAGTATCACCAATCACCAGACGGCGCTTACAGTTGTTAACTTAATTAATACGGTCGAGTATGTTAAATACTTCACACTAAAGGTACAGTTTAGCCTGTACGTCGAACAAGTAGTAAGATTAATACCGAAATGAGATGTGGTGCTGAGAAAAGATGTGATACTATTGACTTTCTATATGAGCTTGTGTCTAACACGACATACATTAGGCTTAATATAAGATATACGTATATATTTTTGACTTGTAATTAGCTAGCTCGAATATAATACAATCATTGTGATTGTTAAAACCATTGACCTACTACTTAATGGACGGCGGATCTGGAACAAAATTCCAAAAAAAAAACTAGCATCCTAATTCAAACCGAATCGTCATTAAGAAACAGAAACGAGATTTAAAAAATAAAGATTCCTAGGCAAGCGTGCTCCATCATCGGCAACTCAATCATCGCTTACCATCAGGTGAGATAGAGGCCAATCGCGAGCCTATACATAATTTTAAAAAAAAAGAATTTTTGAATTGTCTGCCATATTGAACTTTTGTGACGTAGTTTTTTTTTGTATGTTTCTCTACAAACCTTTTTAATTGATAACCATGTCGTTGGGTGCATAAAAAATAACTACATATTTACCGCCGTGTTCAGGAGTCGACCCATATTGGGTTTTTTTAGGGGTAATTGTTTTTTGCAAGATTTGAACAAACATTGTAAATTAATAAAAAGTTGGTAAAAAATATCATGGCTTCTCCATAGAATTTTTGTTCTAAATATTTTTATCGCTAATGGTATTCCAAGTTTGAAGTTTTGTTGTTGATCGGTTCGGTGATTTGTTTTTACATTTAATAAAAAAAATAATGAAATAGATACTCAAGTGTTGCCTACTTTTAAATGATTTTACTTAGTCCTTACTGAAAATATGATGCACCATCCTGTTTTCTCATTTTACTAAAGTAATTTTCACAATACTAGCATTTTAGACATGTCGGTCGTTAAATAGTAATAGGTCAATAGTTCAGATGTTCATATTTCAAGGTCAAATTGAATTAGTCAGCGAAACCCCGCAGACGTGGCCAGTATCGATATCTTATTGTGAAAATAAAATAATAAACAAACCTTTTTGTTTCAAGTAACTACTACATACAGGGGTCCAATAAAGACTGCTGTTAATGTAGTTATTTAAAATCTTTTGTTTAGAGAGTTCTTTTACATTTTATCGTCATTAGAAATCGATTCACTACGCGAAGTTACGCTAATTAATTTAATTGGTTGCTGTATATTTAATTGTAATATTAATTTGGGTACAATATGACATGACAAAGGCCCTTTTTGGGCACTATGTGCTCAAATGATTCGCAAAGCCTATTTAATATTGTATAAATTAAAGAATTTGCCACCAAAAGCATCTTCTCACATTTTTGACTGATATTAGAACAATTGTTTTATTTTATTATATTAATATTTAAATACTTAACATGTATTTAACATTATAATGATTCTCTCGACAAAATGCTATAAAGTGTATTTGGCATCTAGAATTTTGTTGTTCAGCGTTTTTTTGTTTTGTACTCCCAACATTCCGCATTTAAAATGCTTACGATCAAACTTGTTACTATATTATACATACCTAAATAGCTACAAATATGCGTGTCAAATCATAATAACAGCTCATACTATATTTTTTACTTTCGGCTGTAATAACGATCTTATCATCACGTTGTTACTTTTCGTAAGTCAACTAAAAACATTGCACAATGTGGACTAACAAGTATATTTATCATATACCTAGCACCACTGCCTATGACACCTGCCAATACTTTAAGCAATATATTATACGTGTTCTATAATACAGAATATACTTTTTGTTTTTAATTCATTTTTAGTTTATTGTTAAAATGATTCCTATAATAGTGATATTAATTGAATAAGTTCAATCTGTATTTTTAAGTGTGTAAAAAGCTCAAGTTAAAAATGATTCGTTGTTTGTTTCGAAAGTGTGCACTAGATCAGGGTTAGCGTTCAGAAACTGTTGAAATTATCCATTTCTTTATTAGGTGTGACTGTGTGAGCAAGGCTTGATATACCTATTCAAACCGCTCCTGGCAAAAATAACATCTGTCACCCTTTAAAATGATCCTTACAAGGATGCAAGTTTCTCTGGAATAAAGTAGGCCCGTTTTTTATAGGTCGGATTTTTTAGACGAATGCGGACGAAAGTGATACCAGTGTACAGTGGTTTCCAGATATTCAATTTTGGTCTCACCTTATGAACCAAGGGAAGCGAGGTCTCACTTTATGAAATAAGAGCAAGGGAAGCGAAAAAGGGCTGCCAGTTCTAAAATGTGAAATTGATCAAAATTTCATGTACTTACTGTTTTGACTTTTTTCATGCATCCATTAATTAAATAATTCATAAATTTTATTATATTGCAGTCGCTAACTACCCTAAATTTTCTATCTACGCATTTGTCCGGCTCGCCTCCCCCTGGATATAGGGCCCTGCTTGTAAGGTTTTATTTTAGGCCAAACTTCGATCAGAAAAATGATTCATAACTATCGGAACACCAAGATTTTTGATGAAAAACTATTTTAAATAGACTAGTCAGACGTAACTCCGCCATTTAAACAATGAAGTTTTCCTCGCAACCCTGTATCTAGAGAATTCTTATGCGAAGGTTGTATAATTTGAAATAAAGCTTTATCAATTACACAAGACGTTTTCTTTTTGATGAGGGTCCTATCTATGTTCTAAAGATCTATCAAAATCAGTAAGGTTTTAAGAAAAATGCAGAATACTTAAACAAAGAGTTTTATTTCAACAAATCGACGCAAAAGAACCACTCCATAGCCCCCACATTAAGGCACTTCACTCCGCATATTATTTTCTATTACAACTGAAATAGTACAGACATCCAGTGAAGCAAAAACACCACAGTGGACAAACGGTTTGATGTGCTATAACCAGATCAGATTGAGATTCTATGTACCTTTATATAGACGGTTGATAGAGTTCATTCGCCCTTGGTTTCGGAGGCAAAAAATAACACCATTTGCAAGCAACTTTTAAAATCCTGATCTAAAGGTACCAGAAAGCAGGCTTCCTCAAAATAGGCCTTGCAATTTTACTAACAACATTCCTGATAACGTCAATCATCGAAATCAGCCCCTGAACATATTGCACCATTAAAACAAAAGTGAAACTTCATGAGTTCATTTTTCAGAAAAATGTTGATAAGTTTTCAATTTATGTATTTATGATTTAATTCATAAAAAAGTTGCGAATCAATTACTGTGGTATATCAACCTTTGACGTTGAACTAAAAATTAACAACCCTCTCGTTTATTCCGCCAGGGTCACACATCCACGACCAAATACCCGACACGTAAACGAGATGGAGTACCCGGTCGCAAACATACGGCCCTGGACAGGACCAGGACACGAAAACACTCGTCCGACCAGTCCGACGCGGGCGGTTAATAAAGGGTTTAAGCGCCACTTTTGTTTCCAGGGTGCAATATGATCTCACTATTTTGCCTTATGAATCTTAGATCACACTATACCACAGGGGGGCTCTTAAAAACTTCAATAAATAGGTTTATTAAACAGATCGATAAACATTGGTATTTGGTATACAGTCATAATGATAACTACCTAATTCTTATAAGACTAGTAATAAATATCAATAGTACATGAAATACTTAGTTGCTATAGTTCATATTGTATGATTATAATTAATAATAAACATTGAACACTCCAGGCGAAAACGATTGTAAAACTACATGAATATTAATAAATTGTGAACATGAAAAATAGTGATGAAAAATACAAATAATCTGATTTAAAAAATCTCTCAAAGATCACTGGGACCTAAAAACTCTAACATAAGTTTTGAATTCAGATTTTTTTATTATTTTTTGGGCCAACTAATGAGTTCCAGTTAAAGTACAAAGTTGATTTGTTTTGACTATAGTATGAGCCAGAAAAAACCTGGATAAATTCCTTTGATAATACTATAATGGATATAAATACAAGATGAATGACTAGACACCTTACTGTTAGCTGCCAAGCTACATGTACAGCAAACTGGCATTACATATATTGGCAAATTGAAACTGTATAATAATATCAGCAGAATACATTGTAAAGCAAGATGATTATATGGTTATAATGAAACATTAAACATCAGTAATAAATAGTTTAGGTAATTCTGATTCTAAGCGAATTACCCGCACTAAGGACGTTAGGCTCCAGTTGTCATAGGGATTAGATGTCTTTGGTGTGTACTCAGGAGCCACAAAGGTACTGTAGTATGATATTAGTTCATGGGATTGATCTCCATCCAAGTCTGCTATCATCAAAGATTTCTCTTGGTATTCTAAATCAGGTTGGCAGAGTGGCAGTGGTGTCTTACTCTCAATGGGTCCTCGCACACATATCTGCACAATATCTGTCTGACTTATGTTCACATTGTGTGTCTGCAGCTTGTCAAATAACACCAGAACTATCCTCTCCGAAATATCATGAACTGTAAAGTTTGTATACTTTATGAAAGCCGATATTGAAGCAACGTCTATGGTGGACCGATAGAACATGTCATTAATGTTCTTTGGACTCTGATTTTGAACATTGTATCTAACTTCGTCAATTTTAAGTGCACCCTTTGCAAGGTGTGCACTGTTCCACTGTCATAATTTTAACACAAACCCTCGTATGGAGTTTGCAAAGGCAAAAGAGCTGGGCCGCATAGCATAAACATTGTTGGCAGTGTACTCCCAGCTGACGTTTGTTGTGCCATTTCTTTCCAACATCAGTTTCAGATAGACTCTGCAAGAATTTGGACATTCCCCTGAATTTTCAACCTTTAATTTTCCTGGACCATTTGTAAATGTTTCTATAGTGTTCCCAATGTTTTTTTTCATGCTGACATTGATTCTTTTCAGGACTGTTGGTGGAGGCTGATTATGATTGATAGGTAGATCCTTTTTCAACATTTTCTTCAATACTGTAAATGATATGAGTCTCACAGCTTCAGTTGTGCCATTCTTACAAATGTATGTGACTGTGTCCATCTCTGCCAGAAGTTTCACTGACAGACAATCGTCTATGGGTATTGGTTCTGCCATAATAATCCCTGTTGCCCCAGATATCATCAGTAGAGAGTTGTGATTTGTGCTGGGATAAACAGTGGCAACTGTCAGTAAGTCATTCACTTTATCATCGTTCATGTCTTTTACCATGACAGGAAAATCTATGGCTACTACTTTGTTCAAGTCTTTGCCTTGCTTGTGTATATGCCAGTAATATGTTCCAGACACAGAGTCTAAGGCTGCCAGTAGTCCCTCTGTACCTGACACTATGCAGTCCTTCTGCTTATCCCTATTCACATCAAGTAAATGACAGTTGATTTCAGTAGGTATTCTACTCTCCCTGGTGAACCAGCCGACTTTTCCAGAATTACCAACAATAAGGACTACACCATTCACATTATCACTGCTGCTTTTAGGTTCCAGTCGCATGTGATTGCCACGATATATGAAAATCAGGTTCTTTGTGTTAGGTATAGCACCGTCGACGACTTGCACGGCTCCCGACAGTTCCATTTCGTTGTATGGCAGTTCCCAGCTGGTCGTTCTGTCCTGCCATTCGTTAGCGGCGCAACTGCCCACTTCTGAACAAGGTATACCCCACAGGAATATCACGACGGTGAATATGCACATGAGTATCGATGCGATGAAGGCGCACCGGCGCGGGAATGACATCTTCGTGGATATGTCCGACTGTAAAAAGCTTACGTTATCCATTGTGCTTTCCACGGTATTAACGTTGGTGTTAAACTCATCCATGTCACTTATGCTGTAGTTTTTAGACGACTGTAAGCCACTGTTGAAGTCCAGGTTGTTGCAACTGTCCGTAGCTTTGATATGCATAGCATTTTCAAGCTTATCGTCCTCTGATTCTGAGTCGGATAGGATTTGTTTCAGCGGTGCATAAAACCCGCCATTCCCATTAGCCGACATGACGTAGGTCCAGAATTATTACATTTCACATTGTATTTCTTCTTATTGATAAGTTTTAGTGAATAAATAAGAGCACACAATTTCAATCAATAAACAATAACCCAAAACCACTTTTGCGCTTTTACGTTTCGTTCACAGGTTTCGTTTGACAATTTGACATTTCTCGTCGTTCGTTCCGTTTCTTTCAGGCGAGCAACCAAAAATAGGGCACATATTATTTATTATCTCCTGATGTAGATATTTTCTGACAAACTAAAAAATAATTCTTTGTACAATGCAAATAGCAACAGATTCAATCGTAGGTTAGTTTTAGAAATATTTTTCAACCAGAATAATACATATCTGACACAACACAACATCCTATTCCGTTGTGAATACCGAAATAACACTACACACGTACCCACCTAGCAGTTCTGGAGTATTTATGTTCCTTTAGGAGGTGGAGGTCCGCAAAAGATCCATCCACTTATAGCCACTCTATACAAAAGAATTTGGCTCTTACTGACTGAAAACACTCCGGTATTTATTTCCTCGTACTCTTACTGCGCCCTTGATTTATATGGCCCAACCTTAGCCACCATTTAATTACAATAATTACGCAGTCAGCACCTTTCTCTAGTACTCTAGCGGATATCTCCGCGACTAGCCAAATATCCTCGGCCAAATTCACATGGAACGTGTCTCCCGACGCCATCAGACATTACTTATGCTTAGGTAAGTCAAACATTGTTATCTTTATATGCATATGAACTTCCTTGCTAGTTGCCTTTTTAGTTTATCAACAACCGGGATCATTAAGTCAAGACTTCAAGAGTGAATAAATTGCATAAATGCAAGCGTACTCCCAACAAAACAAAAGTTCTTCATTGCCGTAGTTTTAGACAGAGGGTCGGCTCTGATTAATACCACGGCAATGAAGAATTTATTATATAGGGCAGGGCTGTAGCAGGTTTGAACGTACCGCGGGCCGCATATATTATATTAGCCGCAGGTCGTGCTCCTGATTTCCTGTATCAGAGCTATCCAAAATAACTCTGATATAGGAAATCAGGAAACAGCCTAGGGCATTCATATCAGGGAAGGGGCCATCGACGGCATCGGAATCGAAAAATAATAGTTTATTCTTTAAAATGGTAGTAGAGTAGACTAGAGCAGTGTTCCGCAAAGTGTGTGCCGCGGCACACTGGTGTAGCCGAAAGGTGTGTGAAAATTACTAAATTTGCGTGCCTAAAAGCGATAGAAAGAAAGAAAGAAAGAAAAAGAATTTATTTGGTACAGCACAAGGCACAAACACAATATAGGGTAAACACGAAACAAAAAATAAATATAAAAAAAGAAGTAACAAAAAATGCATTTGTGTGCCTCACGGCTGCACCAAAATAGGTCCAGTTCAGCATGAATGTCAGACAACTAGTGCCTGACGCTGATTTTCAACTGAACCTGTGGTTCTGACGCAACGGACGTAAAACTGTTTGTTCGATAGGGGTTGGAGCAGGTTTTGAGTAAGTGGTTACGAGAATAAAAAATCTTCCCGTCAAGGTAGTATTTTAATAGTATTTGGTAGTACCTATCACATTCTTGATGCCCACCTAGATTGTTGGGATGATAACTTTTTGACTCAATTACTGTTTTTTTTTTTTAGGATGATGGGTAATCACCTTTTGACTTCTCCCGCTCTAGAGAAGCGCGAGAAGGCGCGTCAGACTTTTACTGTTTAAAACCCACCTATGTTCCTTTGCGTTCTAGAACCACGGGTTTCCTTTTCAGGAATTCTCCATGGCGTCGGCCCTGCTAGGACCCAACGATTTTGCTGACATCTGTTCGAGGCGCGCATGAAACACTATACACCATCGACGAGTGTGACTCGTTCTTTACCGAACGGCGAGCTACCCATTGCTCGTTGTTTGCAAGCCCGCGCTTGCAGTGGCCAGAGATTGCTCTGCAATTTCCGACGTGTCTTCTGTCGCAGCGGCTGGGGCGTGAGCGTGATCCCATTCCCTCCCGTTCCGGACCATGTGACCTCTACCATGGGCTCGGCGCGAGAGGTCGCCGCCGCCGATCACCTCCATGAGGACACGGTAGTACTCTGCCCAAGCGGAGTACACGTCCACAGTATTCTCTGTGCTGTCCGCACTGTCTGCTACTGCTGTCGGTCTGTTTTCAAGTTGTAACAATGGATATTAATGAAAAGGGCAGACAGGGTGTTTCATAAATTAAATGCAAAGTTATGGGCAGAATGTATATTTTGTTTTGTATATAAATTATTTGCAGTTCTTTCAATACATTAGTCTACAAACATTTAAACACAAGTATTCTCTATTATGTCACACTTATTTAGTTGGTGCGTTCCCCTTACAAAATGGTACAAAAATAACTTCGTTTCAAAGACAATTGGTTATATTAAACACGAAGACAACGGACAAGTAATAATTACAAGTTATTTAAAATAATTTTGAGGCTCATTACATTGTTTTAATGCATATTTTTCAAATAAAACATTCATATTGTGAAGCTTAGGCTTACTCTAATTGAGATTATTCAAGGTACATACATGATCTATTCTATATTAGTGAACGTCACTAGCCAACTTTCCACTGAACGCTAATACGCTTGATTGCGGGAAACTTAATAAATCCATACTTTTAGAGACTACATCGAATTTCCTAGATGTGTAATAATTTATTTATTTTATTAACAATTTATATGCACACAAATCTAAAATAAATACAAGTAGGAAGGAAATAGGTACAAAGGTGATGGTTATTCCTACAGAAATCTCTTTGAGCATAAATACCTTCGAAAGGAAGAAAAAAAGATGAAGACACTATGTGTAAGGAGTTTGTACAAAAAAATAAATAACAATAATTTTGTTGAACGCTACTAAGTTTCACGCAAACAAGACACTTAAAATACATCAAACCATTACATGGTTTACAATGGCGATTATATATTCATATTTTCTCATTACTTATTAAAATAAGGAAATAAATAGATTAAAAAAAAGAAAAAAAAAAGAATTATGTACATGTTCAGCCTCAAAAATACTTCCATTTGAATTAATATGACAAAGTAAATTCTTAATATGGTTCATGAACGTTTTGATGGCACTTTGTTTAACAACTATGCTTTATGTGTTTCGAGACAGCGGCGTGAAGGTATGTGTCGACACCAACCATGTGGGTAGGAACAAGAAATTATTAATAATATAAATATAAGGTTGATGAATAAGTCTAACTTAACCAAGAATAAATAAATAAAAATATAGCTCTATTTTAAAATGTGATGACTTTTTAAGACGATGGACAAGAATAGGCAGTAGTGAACAATTTGCTACAATAATAATATCAGCTGGGGTCATTAATGTGTGTATGCTCACCGGCCGTCGCCACGTGGCATGTGATGCAGTATGTACATTAACAAAAACAGTAAACAGGCAATTATTACACAAAACGTATTTGAAGCTCAAGGAATCAGTCTTGCGTTATTTTCTCAAAACATCTTTATATACAGATAAACACAGAGTAATTGGCTTAATAAAAAATAATCTGCGTAAACATTTCACTAAATACCATAGTTGAGTCCCATATTCAATACTTACAAATAATACAGTTAACATTATTAATTTAACTATTCATAAATTATTTTGTTAGTCGGTATTTAAAGGATCCGGCCCTTTCTAGCAACCTGTACTAGACATTACAATGCATATTAATTTGTACAAATAAGATTATAATATTATGATAATGCAAACACGAAGTCCACCTTAGGAATCTAGCAGCTCAGTACGTCGACCTGTCCGCCACCCGATCATAGGAATCAAACTACAATTAGTTGGAGCGCTGATCACTCGCAATCCATATAACTAATATCTTCACTAGGCGTCGCTCAGATTGGACTAAATAAATTACTAAGATTAGGTAAATGTTTCGGAGTGTTAGATCGAGTAGGGATATTCTCCGAGAAAGTCTATTAACGTGGAAGGTAGTGGAAGCAGCCTGTGTTTGGGGGCGCACCATAGTTTTGGCGTGAGGGGGTTGGAGTCGAGGGCCTTGTGAACGGCGAGGCGCGCCGAGTGGAGGAGGGATGGAGGTTCTTTGCGAAGAGGGGCCTTGAGCATGACGGGTGAGTGCGGGCAGCCCTCGCGGTCCACCCACACCGTGCCGGCGGCACCGCGCGCGCCCACGCGCACGTAGTGTTGCACCAGCTCCACCACGCAGCGGAACCGCGGCATGTACCTCGCCAGCGGCCTGTCACAGTCTAACCTGCAAAGAAAAACAACTATTAATAACTAATAATTATTATTTCACTAGCTGTTGCCAGCGGCTTCGCTTGACAGTAGGAAATTGTCCTAAGGGAACATACTCCCGGGATAAAAAGGATATTCCAGGTCATGGTCTACCCGTGCGCCAAATTTCATTCAAATCCCTTCAGCCGTTCGATCGTGAATAAGTAACAAATATACCTACACACAGACACACAAACGTTCTTTATAATATAAGTGTGATTTATTAGTACTATACTGGGTTACAAATTAGAGAAACTCAGCCTCTTGAACTCGGTTAGAGTATCTGTATTTCAGAAACTAGTGGCCTCTCCCATTTAAAGAAAGCATTATGATTATTTGTAATATTTCCAGTGTCTCAACAGGGGTCTGAAACACTACCAAACTATGACTTCAATTGATACCTACACGAAACTCAATTTTACGTGACTTGATCAAGAAATCTTCAGTTGAGATACCAAAGAAGACGGAAAACGTAAGCTTTAATTCTAATCGTCACGGCAAGCAGAACAAATTGGCAAAAAACGTTCCGATAAAAAATGTGACAATAAAATTAAGGAAAACCGCGAGCTGAGTCAACATCAGAACAAGTAGCATCGCAACCGAATTACTGTGAACTTGTGACGTGCAATTGTTACACGTTATGACGTAACGATACAGTTACTAGTTAGGCTGAATAATAACACTGCTAAAGGTCAATTACATTACTTAGGATGTTTTTGATACAAAATATGAACAAAATAATAATGAGATATTTATGTACACGTCAGTCATACACTCATAATATTCCATTCGGACATAGAGATAAGATGTTCTTCCATTCATCCGCGAATACGTCACAATCAGATTTATTATCCGAAAACACACGGAGATTGCGCGGTGGATAGGAGACGATCGACGAAAGAGGATGAAAGGAGACATAATGGAATTCAAGCTATTAGAGAGGTTGTATTCCAATATGTCATTAACAGCGTCTCTCTGTTTGTGAAATATTAAAAAACAACTAGACAGATTTTCATGCGGTTTTTATCAATAGACAGTGCTTCATGAGGAGGTTTAGAGGTAGAAAACATGCACATTATTTAAGTGTCCCAAAATTAACGCAAGATTTGAATTAAATAGAATACAAAGTTTTTAGTCTTCAGATTGTGATTTTTTTTTATTGAATCATAAACAGAAGAAGAAGGAGAAGAAAAGAAGAATCTTCAAAGATTTGAATTTGCGCCATTTGTGCAGTAGTGTTGGCAACTCAAAAAAAAAACGGTTTTCAATTTAACTCAAATTGTGTGCGTATAATTTTGGGACACACTAAAGTCGAGAATTTCAAAGATTTGTAACACCCGTGTGAAGCTAAGGCGGGTTGCTAATAATTAAATAAATATAATATTAATATAGCCTAAGACCTGGAGAAGAACTATCACGCGGGTGAAGTCGCGGGCAGAAGCTAGTGCGTTATTATTTCGTAAGAAACGTTTCATTTAATTATAAATTACGGATACTTCGTATAAATTACGTGTTTAGATAAATTGTTCGCTGAATATTGACTCATCAGTATCACTTTCCAATTTTCCGAATTCATTAATATTTGCTTATTTGAATTCTAAATAAACTTGTTAAGGAATTATGAACTTTAAACCAATTGTTTTTAGACCTAATTCCTATCTACCTAAAGTTGATATTTGTCTGCATTGTAAATGTAGGTTCTATATTTTTACTACCATACACATATGACCTCCATGGGTTGTCCAAAAGGGAACCCCAGGGTTCTGGAATGCAAGGCAAAGAAGGAACATAGAAGTGGGTTTTAGTCAGTAAAAGTTTGACACACCCTCTCACACCTCTCTAGAGCGAGAGAAGTCATTGGATGATTTCCCACATAAAAAAAACACCTATGACCTAACTATGTACATTATTTATAAAGAAGGTTGCCTTACCTAAAGAAACCTTGTTCATAGTGTAGCCTGACCGAAGTGGGTCCTCGTTCAGTCTGTACAGACAGTGAGAATATAAAGTTCCTATCGCCCGAGTCTCGGATCACGAAAGCACCAACACTTGCGTCTTTCAGCACTGTTCGGGCGCCCTGTAAAAAAGGAAAGACTTTATAAAACATGTGGAGTAATCAACAAAATATTTACTGGCATGGAAACTCAAATACAGTTCATAAAAATCCATAATCCAGTGCATCTAAATATAAAAATTACAAATAAGATTAATGGGTTATCTAGATAAAGACCTATTATTCTCAATTTCCATATCTAATTGCAATATACAAGTTATTGACCAACATTCTACAGTGATTATACAAGTTTAAACAAAGGTCACCAAACTTCAACCTTCTGTTATGTCTATCTCTAATGAAATACTGAGAAAATAACAAAAAACAAAGAAGATGACTTCATAAAAATGAATAGATTATATGAAGTAAAAAAATAGCATTGCGAAATACCTATGCTAATATATTGTTACTTTGTATTAAAGCTGTCAATCTAGTAGCGATCATAGAATACCGTAAATGACTGAGCCATTATCTATTATAAATTATTTATAAGGAAAACCATAACAAGAACTAACCACAATTATGATAAAGAAATTACCTCAATATTTTACCATTACAATTTTAACTACTTGTTAAGGAAGGATAAATTTTGATTTTGAGGTACTTCAATTTTAGAATAGTCATTTATTTCTGAGTAATTGGTACTTGAGGACATTAATATTATACAGAATCCCATATACTACTACTAATTCGCAAATTCACATATACATATAGAATTCGAATTGAATGACTGAATAATTTGCAATGGAAATAGAATGATGAATAAATTTTAGTTCACATTATCACTAAGAGATGGCGCTACTATATTGAAAAATACACACCAGCCAATCCAAACTGCCATAGTACCAGCCTGACAGCCTTAATGCTCTCAGGGTATCCGCTAGCCGTCTCAGCTCATCATTGTAAGGTGTGGGTATGAGAGGTGACAGCGGTGCTGTGAGGGGGGAGTGTGGCAAGTATGTTGGCTGGACCGTGAAGGGAGGTGGCGTGTGGGGGGAGGCATGGCACTTTCCCGCGCTGGGGGCTAGTGACACCCGCAGCTCATGCCTGCAGTTAGGGCAGCATGCTACTCCCGTTGACCAGCTACTCAGCGGCACCGCCACTTCCACACAGGCATCTGGAAAGATGGAGAATTATGGTTAGGACATTTTTAAAGCTTTAAAAATTCTCACTTGTGGGTAAAGTTGTCTTACACAGACATTCTTTTATAAAAATTGGCAGTATAATGAGACTCAATTATAGATGGCTACATTTTCTTCAATGAAAGTCCTGTTCTGTCTCATCATATGCATTGATAACATGTCATAATATTATGCATACACATTAATCTTTCATTTGTGCAATCTTTAGTCGCTAATTAGAACATAAAAGGTGAATGGCCATGATAGCCATCAGGAACTGATTGCAGACAATGAAACTGATACAGAAAACAGTTGGACATGTCAAAGATATTAATTTCTAAGAAAATAGGTAATATAGATAGCTATCATGACTAACATTGGAAATCAATATAAGTACTTTTTGTTGATAAATGTAATTAGTTTATTTTTCTATGAGTTATTATTAAAATAATTATTTGTATGGGTATGTAAATATTGAATCTAGAATTCTACTGGAACTTGTCATTATTTAAATTTATTATAATTATAGTGTGTAAATTTTGATTGATAAAAATAGTATTTTTTTTTAAAATCAATTGAATCTTAAAAAAAAAAGTTTGTAATATCTATAAAAAAATGTTTTTTGATTGACCGAGACATGACCATGACCACTATGTCAAGAGTGCACAATTTAGATGAGACCTTTTTGATATCAACTGCCATGCCTTAAAATCAGGATCTATTCTATTATATTATATTATATTATATTATATTAGGTAAATACGGATTTTTCCTATGAACCTCTCTTCTGTTATCACTGGTCACACAAACATATTTGCACTCTTATCACATTATTTTTAGATACATATTGCTGATAAGGCTGTGTGAATTGTGTTAATCAAACGCTGTAAGAAACAAATGCAAATATTTGTTGTACACAATACACTACATGCGAGTTTTCACAAAATTTTTGGAGCTCTGTTGGTTTCATCTTTATTCATTGACACAAAATAAAGTTTCTGCTTCTTTTTTATTTATAATATCGCAGGCTAAACGCTTATTTCTTGTACATTTTTTGATATCTTTACTCGTGAAATTATAAACCCAACTAAAGCAACTTTTTAATCTGTAAACACTGCCTAATCTATCGCCATAGCAATTATTTACCGCTAAAATCAAACAACTTACTTTGCGGAGATAACCTCGCTGCTAATGTCATGTTTAAAGGACAAATTGTTGTTTCTCGCGTTTCAATTAAACACATTTGTTCAAAGATAGACGTCTGGTGTGTGTCCCTCCCACCTGTCGTGCGGAGGCCACGATTCACTCAAAGTTACACATTCTGCAACACTTAACCACGTCCGCGTTCAAAATGTAATCACAATATATAAAACTAAATTGATATAACTTGAGTCACTTCCTTGTATAGAATCCTTCTGAAAAAGTTTTCCGAGATGTTTACAACTATTCCTCGAAAACTTTTCAAAGTCACTGTCACAATTCACTGTCATCCAAAAGACACCAAATAGAGTAGTTCCAGTTGATCCTTAAAAAACTTGTAACGAAATATTGCAACTTTTTAAAATAATGTAATATACAACCCAGCGAAACGTTAAAAACGGAATGAATAAGAAGTGTGGAGCGAGGTGTGTCGGATGCGTCCGTTGCGTTACCCGACTCGACTGAACTGACGCGACGCCAGCGCTACTCTGTAGACGATAGAACAGATGGAGGGGATTGGTGGACGAGGCTCAGCAAAGCAACAGAGAGCGATACGAAACTCGAACGTTCACTGCCTTCTGAGAATTCATTCACCGACAATAATTACTAGTTAACTAGTTATTTGCTATCTATATTGTGTTGTATTCAGCTATATGTAGCTAGGCGATTCTACGTAAAACTATTTCTCTTTACCTTTAGAGATTACGAATTGTGCATGAAGTTTTGAACGTTAAACAGACACGTAAATACTATGATTTACGGGTTTATGCTACTATTATTTTTATAAAGGAACATTCTTTAAAAAAAAACTTACTAAAATTAATTTGATAATATATCTACTTGGTAACAAAAAATCATGACGACAAAATTACGATTCCTAGTAACGCGTGACCCGGTTACCGAAGCGAATTAACTATGGTGATGCGTGCAACTCTAGTTGCGCATTTTTTATCTGTTCCATCCATCAAACTTTTGAATAAAAAAAAAATATTTAAAAATTTTCAGTCAAATGGTGACGGTGCCTTTGATTTGCGAATAGTAAGTAATTAAAATAATATATAATAATATACAATACAATATTTGATGTAGAGTACAATTGTTGCATTATATTGTACCTATTGACAGAATTTCGTATTAAGTATTGTATCGTATTTGTGTTCTTGCTTGTCTTATTGCTTTTTAATTTGCTAATCAAAACATAAACGGTTAACGTTTGAACTGTGCAAAATGCAAAACAAGGTAAGTTCGTTTAGTTATCATTATTTTAATGATTAGTATTGTATTTATATACACTTACACCATGATAGAGAACGATGTTTGTGAAAGTAGCCAGTCAGGTAGGTATATTAAACCTACGAATATGCCAACGCTTAGAAAAACTATGAACGTATTATAGTTACGTAACGTAGCAAGCAACTATTAGTTTTGAAAAGATATACCTACCTACCTACTTGATCCCGTGTTACCCTCTACGAAAATGTACATAGTTTTGCATTCAAAATCAGGTAACTAAGCGCTATTGTTTTTTTTGTTAGCTTAATTAAAACTAAAATATTTTTCAAAGGCTCTTATTACCATATTACCAAGAATATTACGTGATTCTACCCACACAACAACTCATGATTGACCAAGTCAATGGCATTAACTTCAGACACGATGTCTTTTGTAATTACCTACCTAGTATTGCGGTTAATATTTCACAAGATACCATAAAACATTAATTCGTTAGGCTAGTGTTTTCCTTGCGCCGTACTTCTGTGTGTTAATCGGCTGGAATTCTCATTATTTTATTATCCTGACGTCAATTCAATGCTCAATTTTTAGAGCTGCTACGTGGTTTCAATAATAATAGGCACCACGGTACGAGTATTATGTTAGTAATGTAAGTAGGTACCTACTCCTGTGGCTCTGGCTAAAGGTATGTAGATAAATATTTAGTAGCTAGATTTAAGCTGAGTGATGATTTTATCAATGACTGCATGACAATGTCAGAAAAATATTGATTATGGGAAAAATGATCACGGAACGGTTTAGTGAAATTATCACTGAGCAAAAGTCGAATTTACCAGGCATTCAATTTCGTCCACATTGAACTCAGACCATTGAACATTGAAGGGTTCAAGGGGAGGGTTTAATTTAACTAGGCAGTCTATTTTTCATTCGACGTCAAAGTCAGATTTATTTAAAATTATTGATGATTTTATTGTTGTGTTGACATTGCATGATTAAATGATTTTAAAATATCGATGATTTTTACATGTGACATGATGTTGAACTCAAATAGATACTTAGAGTAGTATGGCCACTAATAGAGTTGAGTTCAATACCTATATGGTAGGTAGGTGCCTACTGCTTGTAATTCCGGTAATCGACTCTCACTCGTTCAGTTGAAACAACAACGGTTTGTCGTAAAATAGATTGATTACTGAGATCGGTTGTTCCACTGTATGACTGTTCCAACCTACACGGTCTATTTTCGTGTTTTGCAGAATTGAATCGTTTCTACCTACTTTTCATTGTAAACTTTCGAATGTCGATATGTTTTGGGCGTAATTGCCAAATATTCTAGTGGCATGGTGGAAAAACTTAATAACATCAATTTGACGTGTTCTTGTGTTTGGCTGGTTTCCATTAGCAAATTTTATCGCGTATATTATATACTACGTAGGTTGGCTACTATGGAAAGTCTTTTGTGTCCTGTTAGTTGAATGGCTTTGCCTTTTATAACGCGTCACGATCTCTGTTTCTGCGAATGTTACCCATATATTGCGATGTTTATGTATTAGGAATGTAAATCTTAGACTCCCATTTGGCTAACGCTCCTAGTAAAGGTGGATTTATTTGTTCGATTGCTGCTAAATAATCTATAACTACCTACGAATATTAAAAAGTTGAAGAGTTTGTTTGAACGCGCTAGCCAGATTGCTCGAATTGAAAAATTGTTTAAGTGTTAAATTTTTTGTTGGATAGCCCATTTATTGACAAAGGCTATATATAACATCACGCTACGACCAAAAGGAGCGGAGTAATAACCCAAAACGCTGGTGAAACCGCGAGACGACAGCTAATA
Source organism: Mythimna pallens (assembly GCA_961205895.1). Taxonomy (NCBI): domain Eukaryota; kingdom Metazoa; phylum Arthropoda; class Insecta; order Lepidoptera; family Noctuidae; genus Mythimna; species Mythimna pallens. The sequence continues at coordinate 6,750,390 of OY540831.1, read as the reverse complement.
TTTAATAGATGCGTACAATGCGTTCCAAATAAGAATAGGATCGATTGCCATGTTGTGACGTCACGTCATACTTTCAAATTGAAGAATTAATAGGGTGAGCTAACAATTTTTTTTTTTAATTTTAATTTAGTTACGGTACAGTTCTTCTGTTTTACTTATCTCTGAGTTCTTTAATTTTGCACAATTTCTTGCGATTTGACAGTATGACGTGACGTCACAACATGGCAATCGATCCTATTCTTATTTGGAACGCATTGTAGGTATAAGAGCCGACTGTTGTTACAGAATTCATAGTAAGTAGGTATTGAAATTTTGACACTTCCTTTTGTGTTTTTAGTTAAAAATCTTTCGAAGCATCTTCCTTTTGAGGACCATGCTACTTATAGGTATTTATGTGCAAGACTACTCGAGATACAAAATAAAGAAACTTAAATCTTCATTACAATGACAAATGGTAAAAACAGCTTCCGTTTTGATAAAATGATAAGATAAAACGATCGGTCATCAGCACGCTGACTCGACTAGCTAGCTCATAGCTTTCATTCAGCGTGTGAAATGATTCATTACCAACTTAGCCTACTTTGCAATCAGCAAAGTAGAGAAAGAGAAAAAAAAACTGTAATCATTCAATCGTTGAAAATTGTGTCAACGACTAAATCAATCATTTTCAGTTTTTTTTTTCGCTAAATAAATCTTTAGTCCGTTTTTTAAAATCCATGCTAATAAAAAAACTGTAAAGAAGTAAAACATGTAAGTTTGTATGTAGGTGGGACCTGTGCGTCTCGCATTCATCGGATTCCCGCGACCCTCACCAGGTCATCGGTCCACCATGTGGGAGGCCTTCCAACGCTGCGTCTTCCGGTACGTGGTCGCCACTTAAGTCTGGCGATTCTTTGGACTATGTCTGTAACTTTGGTTCTCCTGCTTATATCTTCATTACTGGCTGAAGCTAGTGTAAAATAAACCAAAATCTCTTCCAAATTAAAAGATAAGCGGAAAAGCCTTGCCGAACTACGGTACGCCGAGACTTCGTAGTTACTTCCTTTGAAATCATATATGGGGCTGGTTCGTAAACGTGAAATTCCGGGTACCTCACTGAGACAGTTCCGAAAAAGATCAGATACTTTATTCGTTATATTTTTCCTGGTATCATACAATTTATTTCAGACATAGTCAATTATATTAAATACAGTAGATACATTGAATACAAAATTAACTAATTATATTTTAGAGTCGACAAAAATTCGTAATGAATACCGTCTTCAAAACTGTATATACTGCCTAAAATGCGAAATTTCATAACTTTTAATGTTTTGGCATTATCAAAATGTAGATACGAAACTGTGACTCACTTTCACTTTGACAACATCAGCGCGAATACTAGATAGCAATTTGATAAATAAAAGCTTGCGATTGCAGATCGCAGCATAGACACTGTGCATGGACGATTCGATCCTCTCTTGCGAAGGGGTAAGTCCAACAATGTATATTCGCTACAATTAACATCCTCTTCAAAGATTCGACAGGGACTAGCGATAAAAAGCGCTGCGAGTATAGAGGCCTTAGCGTGGTCGCGCGTGCAGGTGTTCGATTCGCATTCGAGCGTGCCATAGAGAGCGAGTTCCTCGTAGTGCGATTATATTCGGCGTTCTCGGAATCCCTTACCTGCGTCTGCGCAGCTTTCACAACCATCTGCCGGCTGTCATTGGCGCGAACGCGCACTCGTAGCGCAGCTGCCACCCATTGAATAGGCGTAAGCCCCCCAATTTATAGAGATGATTTACTTTATACAAGTTAGCGCAATTAAACGGCTTTTCGTTGTACCCGTGGGATTAACGACTTTATGTAGTGGATGCAGATGGTAGCCGTTAATTTGCTCGCTATTATTAACGTCAATTTTTGTCAGACACCCGGCTTATAGTACTGTTTTATTTCGAGTTTTGATTGATATAATCATGAAACCCATAAAGTTGTGCGCTGTTATATTAACTTTTTCTTACAATAAAAAAAATTCTTGCATATTTGTGCATATTTTATGATACTTAGTATCAAATACGCATAGACTAATATACATATAATTATATATATATAAAATGAGACAACAACACTTGTTTTACTGCTATTTCATTTACTTACTCTAAAAGACTAAGCTTACCTTTTAGAAAATGTTTCTTTAAAATATGACAAATGTGCCCCAGCGAGTTATTCAAAACGAAAATTCGAACCAAGTATTTATTTAGAGAGGTCATACCGTTTCGTAGAACTTGGCTGGCACACTCCGATTTCAATTTCACAGTGAATACCGTTGTTCTCGGTACTTCTTTATTAGACGCGAAGAGTTGGGCTGAACAAACATGTTCGCAGAATTCATACCGATAATGCATTATCACTCATGTACGGTACAGAGTACTTTGCGAACGATACGTTCGTACTACCCAGTAAAAATAACGGTATTATATTGCTCAATGAAGTATAGTTCCAGATGGATAGGTATTGAAAAAAATAACAGTTTTGCCTCCATGTACGTTACGGATAGAAAGTTTTGGATATAATTGAGCGGCATTCGTAGAACTGAGCCTATTCAGGCCGGTCACATGCCACGACTTCCGGGAAATTTCGGTGTCTTTGCTACAATCAGCATTGCAAATTACGAGTCCCAAGAAATCCAAAACTACGTTTCTGAACGTCTTCATAGAATCTATTATAATTTAATACCATATTCCTGGATAAAAGCGAGCAACCGAAGCAAGCAATTCACCTAATAGATGAGCAATTGTATATCTAGCCTTAGATAGTTATTAATATTTTATTCTGACATAGAAGAATGGGACATTGATCGCAACTTTAGTCTTGGTCAACATGGCCGATTGCTGGTTCTGGTGTTCACGAGGCTTTTCACCTAATGATTAATTTAGAAACTACTTACCTACCTAGATATGAAATGAAAAAGGTCACACGTTCGAAGTGATCGAACCCATAACCTCGTCCCCGTTATGCGGTAACCTTCAGGCCATGGCCATAACGATGAAATTATTAATGAACTTGTCGCTGACCGTTAATTACCTGATTCGAGGTTGTATAGGGTATTTTCCAAACATCCATAGACATCTAAACTATTTTTAATTTACCCACTATATGTCAGGACATGTAGTGGGTAAATTAAAAATAGTTTAGTAGTAGTGGCGAGTAACAGGTTACTCGCCACTTAATAATTATAGCCTTTAACTTTATAGGTGACCTACTACTCAAGTGGTAATCACCGATAATAAATAACAATAAAAATGCAAATAGCGTACCATTACCAAAGAAATATCGAATCTACGTTGGTGTTTTAAAATAAAACGTGGCGCTTGTACCAATGCCAAGTCTGTAATACGCTTAATTTTATGGTTGTTTAGCCATGTAATTGTTATATTTCTAGGAACAGAAGACGATCTATGTGGCTTCTAGTTAGCTATAATTCTTCATAGTATTATTGAATGTACGCTCAGCCGCCGCAGCTTTTCCTTAAAAATGAATTGTTATTGTATTCGATATTCGGTTCATCAATAGGTACCTAATTGAACAAGAAAGTTTCTCCTAGCTGGTTTTTGATTACAAAAATGTCAAAAACATTTTATAACAAGTACACGAGTCCTCATTAAAAGTTTAGAAATTGCTGCTTGTTATAGTGAAACTGAAATGTTGTTCCAATTTATTATTTTAACGTCTGTGATATTTTAAGTACGTAACTAGTACTCGATAAGTACTTGATAATAAGTTATTATTTGAGTATAAGTAGACTGAAATAATGATACAGAATGTAAACGATTTATCAGAAATGGCATAAAGTCTATAACTTTGTATATAACTTTGAGAAATTCACACTTCGTACATATGCAGACAACAGCTTTACATTCAGAGTTACGTAGTCCGCGTTGCGCTATTGTAAGGGTTCATATGGGTTCGCGCCATAATAAGTTGTTCTAGGAAAAACGTATCGTAAACAACATACGTTACCATATAAAAGTCGCAAACAAACAAACAAAGCGAGGATTCTATGGAAATATTATAATTTATTAATTGTTAAAAATAAATCATTATGAAAAGTTTAAATGGGTACACTGTTATGGTACAAGGTGATATAAAACTGAAATAAAGGCCGTTTGGACACCCTCTTCTACTATAGTTTTAAAATATGCAAGAGGCTCATTTTACGTAGTTATCTTTAGAAAAGACATTTGTCGGTTATAGAACAGTAATTCTAGTTATATAAATGTATAGTTATATAACTATAAATAACGCTAATTCCATATTGTTATCCTTACATATCGCACCTTAAATCCAATACCGTCACTAAACGAAATTCTTCAAAAAACTGTTTTTAACGCAATCTGTGAAGTCAGCGCTCAGCAAACAGATGGCATTAAAACAGTTTTTTTGAAGAATTTCGTTTAATGACGGTATTGGATTAAAGGTGCGATATGATAAAACAAAATCTTCACCGCGTCGTATCTGTTTTCCATGCGGTTTTCACTAGAGCAATTTATGAGGAAGGTTTAGGTGTATACATGCATATTATAGTGGAGAAAATCCGATAATTTCACCCGTGCGGAACGCAGCTCACTAGTTGTTTATTATTCTCATAACACTTCAGAAAAGTTTTTAACGTTAGAAAGTAAAAGCAATTTAATGGCCACGATGTTTTGGTAGTCTAGCGCTGGCGAGCCGTAAGTTTATAGTTTTAAAACAAGCACACTGAATTTTCAGTTTAAAACTGCACGTAAAGTCTTAAACAATTCTTTTTGAAAAGTAGAGCTTTGGGTGCCTGAATATTTTTAGCTTTGATATAAATATAAATTAATTATGCTGTGTGAATTTTTCAAATTAGTGGAAAAGGCGAAAATTGAAGCGACACTATCGAATTCAAGTTCGGATTCCTGGCTAGGAATATTGAATTTTGAAAAATCCAATGATGCAGTTTATGTTTTCATTTAAATCGACCCCAGTCTCCTTTGTGTATTTTTCGCTATTCCTCATAGTTTCATATTTCGCCATCCACGCCTACTTGCAAAATTTAAGCAAACTTGTACGGCGTTGCGCCACCGGTACATGGTAGACATCCCACCCATACGCACAAAACGTTTTAAGAACACATTTATTCTGCGTACAGCCAAGGAGTGGAATTCTTTGCCGGAGTCTGTGTTTCCAGATAGCTACAACTTAGGGGTCTTTAAGTCAAGAGTGAATAGGCTACTTCTAGGCAAGCGTGCTCCATCGTCGACCACATCATCGCTTGCCATCGGGTGAGATGGTGGTCAAACGCGAGCCTATCATTAATAATTATAAAAAAACTTATATTGCTGTAACCTTTAACTCAAAAATATTTTTTTAAAAGATGTCTTTTTCGTAACTAGCAAATACGACCGATATTAACTTTTATCTAAGAACTCAGCTTTTCTAGAAAAGTATTCGAGCGTCAAAAACTTAGAAAATTTCCATAAAATTTCTTTGATATTCCAAGTATTAGAATTAATTTAAGGTAGCTAAGTACATGGACTCCTAGAAGTTGTTTGTTTTAATTAACTTTCTTTTAATTTTACACTCAATATCTACGTTCAGCGAATAGGTTCTTATTCTCCTCTGAGGATTTTATCCAAAGCTCAAAGGACGTTCAATACCTTGTCTCTTGGAACCCACTTCTTCAGCCTTTACTTTGTACTGTTACTAAGAGGTTTTCTTGAAATTCTCAGTCGTGTGACGGTATCTTTCTGAGAACCCCGTGTCTAGAATGTATCTAGGTATGTAGATACGAGTAGATACGTAGGTGTGACTGTGTAGTTCAGTACGTTTGCATGTGTGAAGTATTATAATAATTTTTCTTTATCTGCTATTACGTTGAAAAAGCAATGATTAATGTTACGCTTAAGTCGGATGATTCATTTGTTCGATGCCCCCTCGTAGCAATGACGTTGTGAATGTCTTAGTTTAAGTTTCAGTCATAATTATACGCTTAGATTTTTTTTTTATGAATAGGACTGTCTTACAAGATGTTAAGCGCATGTTAAGTAGGATACATTCACCTTAGGATAATTATGTTGGATATTAGAAGTCGCGTTGAGCAGTAATCCCGATGAGACCCATAATTTTCTCTAGAATATTAAGTAGCCCACGATTATTAAAGAGAATCGAGCTTTTGTGAATATCAAAGGCAATTGAAATAATTATTTGAAAATAATGACGTGTCAGTGCACTAAGTATGTACGTATGTAGAACGCTGTCCATCTACACTAATATTATAAAGGGGTAAGGTTTGTTTTTTGTTTGTAGGAGGTAATCTCTGGAAGTACTGTTCCGATTGCTAAAATTTTCATCGATAGAAAGCTGCTTTATTCCTGAGTGACATAGGCTATATTTTAAGTACGCGGGCGAAGCCGCCGAACCGGCGCATATACAAAGTTACTGATAGTCCGAATTGCTATGCAACATAATTATAAGTTATTATTACTTGCAAGAACATATTATAAAATTCTAGAGAATTGCAAAAGTTACAGCTGCTTAGAAAATACTTATAAATAGTATAAGTCATCGGTCTCTACGAATATTATTGGTAATAAATATTTCTGCTTAGTACCAATTTACTTAAATGGTTTTCCAATATAATTAATTTTGTGAACTACATGGTTCTTGACCTCGATCTTGTTTGGCTGAAAGCGAAGAATGTATGTAGTAGATACTTTAGTTTTTTCACACTTATTTTCAGAGAAAACGTTGTTTTGACAACAATTTTAAAATAAATTCTAAAACATGCCTACTTAGATAAATAGAAACATTAGATAGTAGCTTAATACTATCCCTTTGTCTACGTAATATACTTAGGCATATTGTACATAGATTCTCGCGAACTAATATGTATTCATCATCATTCATCATAATTTTCAACAGCTCATCAAGTGACATTCCCGCCACTTGTTGTTACTACGTATTAATTGTGTCGACCCGCTGTGACGTAGGTATTCAAAACAAATTTATTGTGTAAAGAAACTTCATAATAATATGTCGGCGCAGGCGTGCATGTCAAACTCAAACGTAAATAAAAACGTGACTGGACGCAGCAGGAAATTCATAACACTATCAGTTTGACACACATTAATTAATTAAATTTTGAATTACATTATGAATGAACTTGTGGTGATAGTACCGACGATGAAGATAAAGGGTTACTATTTGAAATATTGATTTCGAGTCGTAATATTACCATTTGGTCATAAATGAATTCTGCTCAGTTCTAAAGATAGCATGCGAAACGTTGCGCAGCATTCGATTCTGGAATATTGCTGCAATCCGGAAATAGTTGGTTTGTAATGAACGACAATGGCGATTCGGTAGTTGGAAACCGACCGACACTTACTTTGGCATCATAATTTGCAATTTAGTTAGTTCTGTTAACTCATAATAAAAGAAACATAATGAACTTTATTATACGAGTAATACTAAAAGTAATGAAACTTTATTAATTGGTTATGCATTAAAAACAGGGACGGCATAATAAATAAATCTGGTCGCTTACAGAAACTTCGGTCTTGGTTTTTCGTGTTATTTATTGTTCATAACAGAACAGAAAATGGTACTATGGGAAATTTTCTTTTCGACTCGTGTATCAAGAGACGAACAAGGAATTTGAAAAAAAAAAGATATTGCCACAACGCGATGAAATGACAAAGAGTGGTGTGAAACTAACTTCCTGTCAACATCGTGCATTGGAACTGGAAGCGCTAATTGTGTTCGCAGCGTGTTCTTTTTTTAAATTCCTCAATTTTGCCAACAAACAAAACGAATCAAACGTTGAAATCTCCGGGATTTTAAATGTAGAATGTACATTTACTTCGCGCGTCATCGTTTCAATGTTCCCCAATTTACTACGAGTTTGTTAAAAAATAGAGAATATCGCTGGCAATTTGGTTTAATACTAGGAACGGGCGTGTCAGAACGCTAAAATTATCGTCAGTTCTCTAGAAATAACCTAGCCCTCGTCCATACAGGTAAAACTGAGTCATCGCGGGGGTAAGGTTGGCGGGCGAATGTTCTTCATTTTATTTATACTTCGACCTTGTAATATAAAATATAAATACTTTCTCAGAACACGATGGAATCATGCAGAGGCATGTTTATATGTAATTATTTTAATTCGTACAGACTGAAACACGGTGACGCGACGAGACAAGAACGGCAGACAAGAAACTATAAATAAACTGGTATCTGCAATTTTAATAGTGTTTTGTCTGTAAATTAAGTCTATGTGAATAGTAATAGTAGCTAAGTAATTAAAAACCCCAGTTGAAGTCTCAAATAAACGGGAGAAGAGTTGTGTTGGTAGAGGCACCTATTAACTAATATATAACTTATCTCTCGAATCAATTCAACTTCTATTGCGAACTAATATATTATGAGAAATAATAAATTGAAAAACATTATTGTTCTGTCGTAATTGCATCTGGACTCTTGAGTTTTTCAAGTAGAAAAATTCAAGATGCAATTATCGAATGCAAACAGTTACGAGTGTTCTGTTTATTTTTTCTTTTTCTTAAATTTGATTGGTTTTATACATTACTTAGGTCATATTCATATTGTATTAAATGCCTTCTAAATAAATAAATCGAGACCGTTTATTTTTAGTTTCTGCAAAAAAAAAAACATTTTGCTGTCTTAAAGCGTCATTAGAATACATTTATGTTATCTTGAAATTCTTCTTAAATATAAAATAACGAGAGACCACCCCCTGCGATGCTCAGTTTGTGATATGATATTTTTGAATTTCAATATTCTTGATAGCTTTCTTCTTAAATTCTGAATCCCATCAAGGCAAGAACTGGTGCCGCGGAAACAGCAAAAAACAGTTTTTCTTCTCTTTAATTTACACAGATTATGACACCCTCATCGTTAATTTGTAACGATTAATTTATATGCTGAATATTATATCAGGAATTTAACGCCCCCCCCCCCATCTGCTAAATCTCAATTATTACGAGTTTGTATATCATTCTGGCTACTTCCGAAGTTAGAAGCAGCCAGAACGCTGTCACATACACCAGTCTTAAAAAATGTTATTAGATGTCGATAGAAAATCTCGTCTCTCCGCCTCGTCGTTTGAAACAGTTACCGAGGCCAAATGAAGAAACATAAATGGGTTTTAGTTGGTAAAACCTGACACACCCTTTGCTCCACCCTAGATTAGGAGAAGTCATTTGATGATTTATCACCTCAAAAAAATGGCAAGAACTAATCTATACTAATACTATAAAGCTGAATAGTTTGTTTGTTTGTTTGGTTGGTTGAATGCGCTAATCGAGAAAGGCTATAGGCTATAAAACATCTCGCTATAACTAATAGGAGCGGAGTATCGACGAAAAATGTTGCGGAAACGGGAAATATTCTTTTCGAGACCTTCCTTTGCTTGCGCTGCGTAAACAACGGTTATAACTTAGGGCAAAAATTATGAATTACAAAATTGTTCCTCTAGAAAAATTCCGCGACAGGCATGTATCTTTTAGAAGAATATTTTAAGGTTAACTCACAATAACCTTTTTTACGGTAATCAAATTTGTTCTGAAATAATGCAATATTTGCGAGTGTTTTTATAAACATAACATTAATCCTTATCCAGATAAATAGAATATAGTCAAACGGGGTGAATAGTAACAGAGAAAGAAATATACTCTAAGTGCTAGTGCGCGGAACTCAATAATATGGCATGGTACTACCATGCCATGAACGCTCTAGTACCATGATGGTACTAGAGCGTTCATACGCGCGGACCACGCAGCCGTGTGGTAGCCGCCACTCGACCGCCAGAAAATGAATTCGCGCGGACGCCGCGCGTATCTTTTACTTTGACCTGCCTTCTGCGCGTTCAGTTTCTCCGTGAAATCCGCGCGTATCGGACGTGTGACAGTAGATCACATATTGGTATCAGAAGATGCAATTTGTTCATTTATTGTTTTAAGTAATTCATCAAACGAATTTATAGACACTCTTAAATAGTTAAAAAATTTGGGCTTAAAATTCCTCAACTTTGGGTATAAAGTCATAATATACACTGACCATGGGTGAGCCGATCGTGCAAAATTGGATGCACCCAATACTTTCGTGTTCTTTTTTTTAGGATTAAGTACACACGGCTGTCACCCGACCCTCCCGCTCACCGCGCATGTCTGAACACTTTCAATCCTCGCATATTGGAACCACGCGGTTTTCGTCCACGCGAATTCCTCCGTGTCTGAACTATCTCATAATTATGACTAGAAGATCTTGTTCCTAGCTCCGGTGCATAGGTAAGACGCTTACAAACGTTATTTACTGCTAATTGACTCTGTAAAATGGCCAGTTTTAGTTTATATTTCAATAGCCATAACGGTAACATGTACAGTTATGTCTGTTATTTATTACCCTCATATTTCTCTATTCATCTATTATTATTGAAATTAAAACTGTCAGGGTTTTACGACGTTGAAACCTGCTTCATATGGAAATTATATTGGAGGGTTTACAAGTATTTTAATATCATTTCATAGCCATTAGCCATTATTATTACGAAATGGCTTCAAAGAAGATCGCCGTTGCTTTTAATAAATTCAATTCTTTATAACGGGGAATTAGTAAAATTCTGTCGTTAACTTTAATCAATTAATATATTATGTTGTGTTAATCAATTAAATTTTAATTAATTTGGATCAAATTGTTAATTTGTCTAAAATATAAAAGTCACAACAATAAATTTATTGGATAAATAATTTTGACGTCTCCAGAAAAATACATTATTTTATTCTTTGCCTACATATACCCCGACATTTACCAACGCTTCACTTTTTGTCAAAAATTAATAAGTTGGGCGGATATATAATAGTTTTTTCTCACAGATTTCATTTGTTCCAAGCGGACTTTTTACATTATTCCTCTGTGAAAGATTGTTGTATCATTCACAAAGGAAGTACTTAATGAAGCGTTTTTGTAAATAGATTTTATAGAGCTCCTGCTTCTGTCTAAATTTTTTATAGCTTTTGAACTTAGTAAAAACACGGAGCTCGTTATATGAACTGTGTTCACATACGAAGTTCTCAGAAACTTCTGATGGCTATAAATAACGCTCCAACATTATACATATTTTTGGTAACAGCTGATATTGAAAACGTACGGTTTGAAGTGCGCTCTGACGAGAGACATATGGACGCTCATCTTTCACATTTAGTGAGATAAACAAAACTGGCCGTAAATTGATGAGTGAAAGGAAAATTAGGATTTGAGTGAAAGGATTAGAAAGCTGCTTTTTTGTGGAAAATTTCGAAACCAAATGAGAAAAATATACTTTTTCCTATACTATCTGTACTCAGCAATATAAAATGTCGTGTATAGGTGTACTTAGTGCAAGATAAGGCAATTCTTTCCGCGCTCCTGGCCTTTGACATAGAGACAAGACAGCGGCGGCGCCAACGAGCGCACGGGCGGCAGCTGATCTCCATCAACACTCACGGTTCCGTCGTTGGATGACGAAAAACACTCGAGGAATTCCTTAATGACCCTATGTAGAAAGTCAACTCACGATCTGAGATAAACGCGCAACGTGCATCAAGATTTTTTTCATGGTCTTTAATGGTTGCGAGCTCCAAAATGATTGTATTGAACTCGATCTCGCAATTGATGGCGTGCTATAAAAGCTCTAATGCATCACTGACGTTCGTCCGACATCACATAAAAGACTTTGGCAATAACCATTCGGATTCAATGTAAGAGTTTAGCTGAGCAACCTTCGCGTGTTCCGAGAACTTCGCCGACCGGTCGGTTCGACGCTGCGCCGCGGTTCCCGGAACGTCGACCCGTGGTAGTTTCGATTTTTAAAATAGATGCGTTCCGTTATACGTGATCCTATATAGAGGCTCTGATTTATGGCCAGTCAATTAGAAGTTGTGTAATCCGTAAATGAGAGTGTCTATTTTTATCCCGAGTCCAGAGACTCGTTTCCGAGTGAAAGGGATTTCCTACTGTGAACTTGTAAAACAGGTTTAGGCCGTACGAACTTTCCTCCTTTGACGTTTCATTTCGTTTGAACCTAACTTCGATTTTGTAACTTGAATTCTGATGGATATAGATAAAACTGTGATTCATTATACATGCGCTGATATACCATTGTTTCATGTGTCTCTGTGTCCATACATAAACAATGTGGACCAAACTTATAAACGAACGTAAGTACATACATCCGTATCATACAACGTTGACGTGGCATTACACGATGCATGTATAACGATAACTGAATATTAGTAGCCTTAGAGGTGACCTAATCGTTTGCCTTCACCTTATTTACGAAAGTTTATCGACATAACGGTTGCTACCAGTGCCAGTTGAAATTTTATTAGCGTACTTACCATTCAGATAAAAAAAAAAATAAAGAATTGCTATTGTCAATTTTTTGTGCTATCACTTTTTATTTCTTACAGGCATAAAGTATTTTTTTTTTTAATTTGTGTTTATTTCCGCACAGTTTATATATTAAATCAACACAAGGACGAACGAATTCATCTCAAAGGCGAAACGGCAAATTAAATCGCTGCTAACGATAGATCCAACATAGCACTTTAAATAAGCACAATTTAGAGGCTGATTTTGTATGGCCGAGGTTGAGATCAAAGCAGTATTTCAATCAGTTCGTTAGACGAAACTGTCGAGCGGGTTCGCAGTAGTCCGCCATTGAAATTTAAACTAGCCGCTCTTCTGGGAAAGCGGTGCAAGCGACTATATCTTTTCCTTCGTTTTGCTTTACTCAGTTCTGTCCTAACCCAACAAAACATGAGATGCCCACAGTGCCAAGCAAATTGGATACGGAGTTCATGAATCCTGGTGGTTCAAAAAAGAACATAATTTTATCGTGAATTGCAGTTTCTGTTGCTAATGTTTTTCTTCATGAGACTATCATAATATTATGTAATAAAAATGTGTACTTTTAAATGTGTACTTTTGTGAACCGTTTAGTGACATATCCATTATCCATGCAACGTTTTTCTCTTATGCTTAATAGTTGTCTGATTCGCCACCGCCGTACGATCATATGTTATGCGGGTTCTCACATTCCTAAAGTAACTGAAGTTTACTAATTTCATTTTGTTTAATCTCGTATTATTTTTGCAATTTACTGGTTTCATGGAATCATTCATATTTTCCCAGAAGCCGGCTCTCTGTGAGCTGTTCATGTTGTAAGACAATCTGCGCTTTCAAAGTTACTAGTGGATTGTTTAATACACTCTTGATTATCATAAATTATGCATAAATATGGTTTCTTCGAAGCGCATCAATAACTTCTTAAGTTTCCTTAGAGCCTGAGGTCAGAGGCGAACTGTGCATAAAATTTAATAGCCGTGCATAATGTTGCGTATAGCATTGTCGGTCCTTCGGCGAACAATAACCCGTATACAATTTTCAAAATGAGACAATGCAAAAAATTAATAAAAAATGAAGTCATAATGCTGGCGATTTCTCATAACAACCCTTGGGTCGGAGGCTTCCAAGGATTAATTACGAGTTCCGAGTAGGCCCGCCACCGGGCCATTCGATTCTTGGTAAACTCGAATCGAAAAAGGAGCAAAAACGGACGCGGCGCGTTCTGAGAACACGCATACCTGCGCCCGCGCAACCATCCCACCTTGTTCCGTCCGCCCGCCGATTCGAGAGAACTCACATTTTCCTAGTAGTAACCCTCCCAAGTAAAGCAACATTTTCTCTTTTTCATATCATGTAAACTGTACCAAGCTACACTCAATCTATTGACGCAAGCAAACGTCTAATGTTTACAAATTTGTTTAAGAGCACTTGGTCATAGGACGAATACGTAGCTACAAGTAGCTAATGACGTAGAACATACCTTATTGTGATCATAGTAGGTACGATAGCAGGCGCGGCGTAGGTGCATCTTTTTTTACTAACGGTAGATACTCCTTAAATTGCAATTTATGTAAATATGTGCGATTTCCAAGCACTGATGGAGCTAGAATTACGATCGCAGTTATCATATTTCAGAAATCAGATTTAAGTACGGCGTTTAATATTGATAAGTTCTGGGAAACTAACAATGTACGAGTTCGACGGATGGTTCAAGTAAATGTATTCGTAACTAGAAGTGAGCGTATCCACGGAAATGACTTATGCAAATACGAAAGTTTGTACTCATAAACATTTTTGTGTTTCGTTTTTTTGTTAGCCAGTAATTGTTTCATTCCAAGTAAAGGCCTACTTGATAATTATGGTAAGACTAAGAGCATAGATAACCGCACTTGCGAACAACTTTTTTTGTGTCTTAACTAACAAAGGATCAAAGGATCCATACTTTCTTACCCTGCTTTCGATAACAGAAGTAGAATAGTTTAGTTTTAATGGAAAGTCGAAAATATTTTTTTTTTCGTCTCAATAAGCAGCGTTTCTTAATTCCCAAGTAATACGAACGTTAATGGTATTTCACCGCAATTTTTTTTACATTTTGTCCTAATCTGGGACTTGTTAGTCGTGCACTGTTGACAGAGTGGTTGTGGTCGTATATCGGTCGAGTTTTGCGCCACTGCTTTTTGAGATGCGACGCTATGTAGCTCTAGTTTTGGCGGCTTAGGAGTTGTCATTGATGCTAAAGTTGGTCACAGATTTGATGCGGTCCGTCCACCGTGTTGGAGAGCACCCACGTGGTCTTTGCCTTCGATCTCGAATCGTGCCATCGAGTGCTCGTTACGGGTGATATGTCCGAAGAACTAGAATCCGTGGTAATTTTTTTCTTTTATTTGCTAAAAGCTTAGCTACTGCTAGGGTAAGAGTTTTTGTGATTTATCCTAAATGTTTCGACCGTTCTTATTATTTGAACTTTTGATTATCCTGGTATGCGTCTGTTAGTTGATACCTACAGTCATTATTTATATTAACTTGCTTTGGGCAGATAAAAAAAAGGTTGTTTGTTTATTGTACACGTAATACATACAAATAAAAAACAACTGCTCTGCAAACAATAACAATAGTAAGAAAAAGTGTATCGAAAAAAATGTTTTAATTAAGGCCGTCATTTACATATTAACATTTACGTTGTAAATAACGAGACGTGGATTAATTAACATGCTTGAAGGATAAAAAATACAACGACCGCTAACGTACAGCTGTTTCTATTTTTCTTCGAAATTAGGAACCAGGTATTTATTTTATTTAGACTTGCTTGGAGCTAGGTATAGGTGGGCTTTGAAATTGACTACAGTAGTCAATTTCAAAGCCCACCTATCAATTTCAAAGCCCCATACGGTAGTTTATGTTAAATGACTCTATTTGTAGATTAGAAGTTATTGGCGCCCAGCATGGTAGTCGAATATTAGCATCTTTACTATTATTGATCCAGTTTCGAAAGAAGTCATTTCTCTTTTATTATGTAATATCCTTTGGTCTTCTACATTATATAGTGAAGTTTCTTTTTAAACATTCTGTTTATATTAGTATTGTAACGGTTAGTGTCTAATTTGGCGCCACACATGGTAGGTAGTAGCATTTTAGCATCAACAATCAAGTACAAGTTACGGAAATGAAGTCGATTATTTCCTTTTTAAACCATTTCTTTTGGCTTTTGTTCTGGATTACACGCTGTTTTTTTTGGAAATCATCGAATGACTTCTTTCGGGTGGAGCGAGCGTGTTAATTTTTTTTTTAACTAAAATCCATCTTGGGTTCTTCATTTGGCCTTTGCGTTCTAGGGCCACGGTAACTCTTTTAAATGTTCCCGCCCGTTTTCAGTGTGTAATCCAACACACTTTCGAAGATTCCACAGTGTCCTAGAGTGCGTTTACAGAATTAAGGCAGAGAGCTATGTTTTCTTTTATACGTAGCTCTTTCATGCTTAGGAGATAATTTTAATGCGGTTCTTAGTCTGGAGTTGCTCTTTGAACTTTTGACGCAGAGCCCTGCGTAAGAGACTATTGATGTTGTTAGTTAATAACAACAATTACGATTAAAAGGACATCAGTATACGTCAAACATCCAAAACAGTATCGGAGTTAATATTTTTTTCCATGACTCTCAATCAATGATAATAATTGAAGTGTTTCTACGAATCATATCATCGTCATAGTACCGTAACTGGTAACAATAGACTCGGCTCCTTTTAGCTTTAAAATAGCAACAAAAAATACATTGTCTCCCTTTGAGGATAAACAAAGGCCGCTACGATTCCCTGTAAACGATTTAACAGCGTGATGTTCCCGGTAAAACGTGGACAATGGGATTGTTAACAATAACATTGATTTGAACTAAGTGCAGTCAACAGTCTTGTGACTGGCGAGGTCGCTACCAAGTGGGTGAGTGGTGAAGTGGTTGCTACGTGCGTGTGGATATCATACATACGTGGAAAGTATTAAATCGTAAACAAACTGTTAAGCCATATTTATCCTTCTATTTTTATGGATTTACTCTGAATAAGTTTCTTAGAAGGCAATTAGCCAATTCTAATTGGAAAATATAAATTCCACTAAAAAATTTAAGCTGCCTTCAAGTTAATGCTGATTGATGGTTAATGGGTACCGTTGGATTAAATTGTGAAGTTGTATTGCATAAAAAACTTTAATTTCGTTGGCTATTCTGATCTTGTATAAGTTGCATGTTACGTATTGTAATTATGCAAAATTTGCAATAATTCCTTCAAACAGTTTATGACTTGATCGTTTATTCTAAGGAAACGTAATATCGTAGCGTGCTAGCACGATAATTGATTTCAAATGAAGCGATTCACCGCTTGGCGAGGTGTCATTAACACAGTCAGCACGCTTGTGAATAAACATAATTTTATTTATATCATTTCCTACTGCATAACGTTCCGTTGGTATTACATCGCTGTAATTAAGATAATCTGAATTCCTAACCTAGTTACAGACACGATCATTTCTTTAGAACAAGAATGTGGGTAGTTTGATTTTCTTGCGTAAAACACCGGAAAATGAATTATATTATTATTATTTATTTATTGCAAATAATACAATAAACACTTAAAAACTAAAGAAAATATTTCAAACCAAGTTACTATTTTGATGACATCATTATTTTTGCAAAAGAGATACAATTTAAATAAACAGCACAGACTAAATGATCATTTGTTTTTAAATGGCAAGGGATTACGTCATTCATTAATATAATCTACGCTTTTATCATTGAGAACGCATTGACCCCGAAGCCTATGTGATAATGATAACAGCTGGCGCCGTTTCATATTTTGTGTGGTCTCTATACATGTGTTTTGCAGTCTTAAACAAATTTACTTTCACGCTGACGTATTGAAGGCCACTGAAAAAGTTGCCTTAATTTGTTAGTAGTATCTGTGAAGTACCGTTTGGTTCAACACTTTTGAGGTTCTCACCTGGTAGTTTGACCACCATTGGAGGTGTTCGTGGTCGGTTGGGATCCAATGTAAACGCCTTAGGTAACAACAAACACGGAAACACAAAGGCCCACTTATAATTACTTATATTTCCTCAAATCCACTTTATGGCCGTTTCGTTTCTCAGTAAAACTCTTTATAAGCAGTTTCGTAGAAACCGACTGCACTGGAGAAATTAATTTGCAGAAATCGACGTCGCTGACGGCTGCCCGTCCGCGTGCCTCAACAGAAACGCTTTCTAAGTACGCGCACATTCAATTTCACTCAACCGTCGGTGTTTATCACAGATAACGATATCGCGGCGGGAGGTGAAAGTTCGGCGAGGTGGGTCGCCTCGGCGTGACAATCCTCTTTCGTGTACAAAAGTGTACTGAGCGAGCGGCAGAGCCGGCACGCGGCGCGCACCGGAGCGAGTGAGGTAAACACGCGTGGCGGGCGGAGCGGCTCGGCGGGGGGACCGGCATGTGAATGTGCGACCGAGACCGAGCGGGCTCGCGCAGAGCGTACTTGCCGACGAGTCGCCACTTCCCAGAACTACCAACCTTGGCACTTCCACGAAATAACTCAAGGCATTGTCACTAATTTATAAAACTTATGGTCTTCCGTCCAAGGCTTGCGAGCCGGCACCGGCTGACTCCGCCGTGAAAGCTCGTGACTGTAACATTAAGACGTGCACCAGGTACTGTTGACCCCGATGACCGGCGTACGACGTTAAATTAGGTAACTTGTAGTATCTATCTATCCATCAATCAAAGTGCGAGCTCGGCCCCCTACCTCCACCAGACATGGTGGTAATAAACGTTGGAAAGTTCATTCACTTCTTGGTCTATTTTTTGTCGACAAACACACCCATACATGAATACAGGTAGATTTTGAATGAATTGAAGTGTTATCAACTTCTTTGAAAATGATTTCAGTAGGTATTTATCTTCTATTATCGGTAACAATGGAATATTTTTACGTTACTGGTAAAGTAGATTACACTTGTAGATTACCGAGAAACTTGTAAGTGAAATGGATGATGGTAGAGAAGCCGACAAATGCACTGACCCAGTTTAAAGCATTTACATACAAATGTCCAGGTATGGCTTTGCAAATCGCTTTAAGTATATTAACTGTACGGGTAACTAACACAACCTACCAATTACACAAACTACTAACATATTTTTAACAATAGTTTGGCAGACAGGCTATTGTGTGCCTGTAACTGAAACGTTTAACATAACTTTATAATCCAATAGGAATTGAATTGTTTGTTCAAACTAAGCAGAAATTGTGCACCGTTAAGCTTATTTTTCCATTTCCAACGATTAAGAAATTGCTATTGTAAATATATCAATTTTAACCCAAAAAGCAACTAGAATATGATGTGCATCATAAATCATTGCACCTATTACTTTTAGCTAGAAATTAAACAGGTAACAGTTCCATCATTTATATATTAGGTGGCTGCTTGAGTCGCCTATCAGAATGTGCGACTTAATTTCAACTTATTCCGAAGTAAACATTCACACTTTTTTATACCGTCCTATCTCCAGTAGTGTCACATGATTAATGTATTTGAATAACGACATCTGTTACATTTACATCTGCTGCTATTTCTGTTAAAGATCTAAAAATATGATGAATAAGAAATGTATAGCTACCTAATATTATTGTTATTGTAACAATGGGTGATTTCGTCTCCCAGTAGGGCAAGTAATCAATAATGCTGGAGATAATCGAGCATTCCTCGAAACGCAATGCGTGTGACATGCGCCACACTTCTTCGAACGAGTGCTCTTCACGGTATGTATAAACGGCGACAAAACTGTTCATGAGTATTTCTATCTATCTATCATGTAGATACATTTAGGACAATTTTTTTTTGGAACAACTTCTCAGAATTTATTCTTTTGCTGGATGTCTATCAAATAACCTAACCTAAATGATACTACCACTCTCAAAAATGCGATTAGTGTGGAATTCCAAAGACATGTTTTCAATATTGGACCTATTTTATTTAAAAAATCTACTGCAAGTTGATAAGAGGCATACAGTAGGTAAAGTAATAAAAGTAAAGTAGCTTGTAACCAATTTGAAATCAACAGAAAATACCGTCATTTTCGTTAAAGGTTAAAATAAATTGCTGTAACATTTCAATTTCGTTGGCGACACGATAAAATCGGACTAAACACTTACATTGAGCTTTTGTTGTTATGTGATGACATAACTTATTCATCGCTATTACGCTGGCCTGACATGTGAATGACCTATATTACTAATTAAACTTTTGTCGTTGAGTATCCTACATGGACAGATGTCGTGCACGTGGCCCTGTGTGTGTGCATCACGTCGCCACATTTCGTCAATAATGGCTCGGATCATAAAGAGCTTTTGGTTTGGCTGCTTAATGTCCCCTTTAAAATTTGGCGCCATGCCTTATTTATGTTTCAGTGCCAGACATGTTTACAAGTCAAAAGGTCATGGAAATAGGAAAGGCTAGGAAGGTTAAGAAAAAGTTACATGTACTTTTTTCTAGACATTTAGACCAAAATTATCCAAAAAAATTAATGTGTAACTGAGATTGACATGCGCTACTGAAGTATGTTACTGTTTAATAATTCATGGGACTTTTTACAATCATTATCATTGACATAATATTACCTTTTCTACAACTCAATAAAAGGACTGTTAAATAAAGAGTATTTTATACATACCAAGATCTTTGAAGCAATAAAATAAAGCGTTAAAATATTTTTACTTCTACTGTAATCCCACACTTTTTTAATCTCCTATTTAATTAATTCCTTACGTAGGTAAATTGATAATAAAGCTAATGGGCAATTTGTACATGCGCAGTCTTAATCGATTCTGCGCTGGTTTCGAGCTCTAAAAAGCTTGATCTAAAAATAACTTAGAACTGTTAGTAAGTAAGGGTTGTCAGGACTTAAAACCGGAAAGCCGAACAGATCGGTAAAAACAGATTTTATTGGATAAAAGGCTGAACATGGCCGAAGACCTAAATAAATCTTATAAAATATAATGAACTAGCTTCTGCCCGCGACTTCTTCTGCATGAATGTCGGTCATTACGGACACGAAGTCGAAGCCAGATAAAAATTTGGCCTATGTCAGTTCTTGGGGTTCGAGTTTACTTACTTAGATAATATGTATACATATACATACTATCAGTAAATATATATATATATATATATACATAATTATATACTTATATATTTCTTTCTTCATTAATCCACATTTTGGCAATAATTTGTACGCTGTACGCTCATTATTTTGTTCGTCCACTATTTTCGCGAAGACACTGCCTACAGGATCTTCCTAGTTTAGGAGTCAGGGTGTTCAAATTAAATTGACTGTTGTATTGCTTATATTTTTTTTTGTGCTTACATTTGGTGTCAAATATGTACTTTATAATAAATAAATAAAAAAAAATCGTCAAAATCAGTTCTGTACATTAATACCTTAACTGTGAAAGAGTAACAGACAGACATACTTTCACACTTATAATATCGCACAGGGGCGCCGGCTTTTAGAAAATCCTCATGGGTGCTCATGCTTATTTGATGACTCTAAAAAGTGGCGAAATGTGAGAAGAGAAATGCACACTGATCGACCGACAAATAAATAAATTTCTTACTTACATACTTAATTACTAATTATGTTTGATAAAAATTAAACCATTACATAAAATAGAAACTAGTTTTTGTTATCAAGAAATATTATAATTTATAGCTCGAGCCCCCGAGCTCCCATAAGTCGGCGCCCTTGATATCGCATAGTGTTCCACACGCGCCTCGAAGATATGCCAGCAAAACTGCAGGGGCCCTGTAAGGCTTGCTAGAGCTACAGAGATTTTTGAAAAGGATATCGTGGTCTTGGAACGCAAAGGCAACTGAAGGACACAGGTGGGTTTTAGTCAGTAAAAATCTGACTCTTCCTCTGGCCCTCCGCCGTATAGCGGGGGTTTTTGTAAGATTTCCCACGTCCAAAATAAAACTGTGGACTTTGCAGGTAGATATCGAAAGTTAGTCCATGCTTTATCATGTAACATTTTTTTTTTCTTTCTTATGAAGTAACAGCAAAATGTAACACGTAATATGCCTAACCAAGGTCGAGCATCGTCTACTTTGACCGGACACGCATAGAAATAGCCCAAGTATGATTGTCTTTATCTGGAAGTCTGACAACCCTAGCTGAACCGTATATGAATAAGCTCTAAGCCTTCTTTGATCTTCATGGAGGCCGATTCGTACTGCAGTTAGGGATTACTTCGTCGAATCAATTTTCCTCATATCTCGGATATGGATATTCCTAAAAATATCACGGTAAGAGTATACCGAGCGATATAATGTACAATCTGTAAAAAGGTTAAAAAACTCATAGTTCATTACACTTTTTTAGTTTCCCTGCGTAAAATGTAGGTAGCGTTCGTGTCAGGCCTTTTTATAGTTACTTTGGTTACGATTGACGATGAATTAGTGAAAACTAGATTCTCTCTAGAACCTCTCAATATTGTGTCGAATTTTAAAATAAAATAAAATAGACCTACAACTAGATTTTATCTTACTCTTTTTGTAACCGAAACTAGGTAGGATGCTGTATTATGGACTAAAAACAATGTACTTAATTATTTGCTATTTTAATTATAACATATTTAAAATCTTGATAAAAGTGAAATAGTTCTGAAACTTTGTGGGTTGGTTCCGCGGAAAATACGATAATGGTATTTTCTGTTAGGCTGCATTTTACACCAAATAAAGTAACTTTTATATTTATGTTTCTATTTGTAGTAGGAATTATTAATATTTAAATATGTTTAACGTGTTAATCTATAGCATGATTATTTGATACTATAGGTTTAGATTTCTTTTATCTTACGACTTACACTTGTTTTTACAAGTTTCCTTTCGCAGGTCTTTGCACTCATATTTAAAATATTTTTTTAGGTAATACTGTTTCCATGTACCTAAATAAATAAGAAAAAAATATTATTATTATTTTAATTAAAATTAAATAATTATTTAATTTTAATAAATAAGAAAAAATATTATATTTTTCATATTTATGTATCAGATTAGTTAGGCGTAACCAGCTAAAGCACGTCAAATATTGCAAAGTGCTGCCAGGAGAAGACCTAGTCTCACAGCACAGGCTCCTGGTTATGGTGTCAGTAGTCAAGACACATAATAAAAAAAGCAAAGAGCGTCCTCCTCCTAAAATAAAATGGCATATGCTAGAGAAGAGTGACTGCGCGAAGAAATTGAGAGAGCGAGTGGTAGACAAAATGATAGAAATGGGAGACATTAATGATCGAAGTATAAATGAAAGCTGGAATGAGATTGCTGAGAGACATGCAGCGAAAGATATTTTGAGAGAGACGAGAGGAAAGGGTACAATAGATAGGGATACATGGTGGTGGTCGATAGATATACAGAATGTGTTGAAAGAAAAAAAGAGGAAATTTAAGGTATAGATCCGGAAAACACTAGCTTAAAGTCTGCGAAAAAAAGTGAATATGATGCTTTAAAGAAAAAAGCCAAGAAAGCCGTGGCAAGAGCGAAAGCAACAGTACAGGATAAACTATACGACACTCTAGATAGTCCAGCAGGCCAGAAAGATCTATACCGGCTTGCTAGAGCAGGAGAGAGAAATGCGAGAGATGTTTGTCAGATAAGGTGTGTAAGGGATAAAACTGGAATGATTTTATCAGAAGATAATAAAATCAAAGAGAGGTGGGAGGACTATTTTGAAAGACTGATGAATGAGGAAAACAACTGGAATGGGATTTTAGAGAGCAAACCAGTGAATGTGGGTTTAGTGAGAATGATTAGTATGGATTAAGTCAGAATAGCTGTAAATGGAATGAAGAATGGTAAGGCAATTGGTCCAGACGGAATACCAGTTGAAGTGTGGAAGTTGCTGCGAGTGGATGGATGGATGTGGTTAGCTTTGTTCTTCAATAAGTTGTTGCGGGAAGAAGCCATACCTGATGAGTGGTGCAACAGTTCCAGCACATCACCCTTGTTTTTAAAGATGGGCACCATCTTTAAAAACAAGGGTGATGTGCTTGAATGCAATAATTATAGAGGAATAAAGCTAATGTCACATACTATGAAAGCCTGGGAGAAAGTTATTGAAAGGAGGATAAAAGAAGAGAGTGAAATTTCACAGAACCAATTCGGTTTTATGCCTGGTCGGGGTACAGCGGATGCCATTTTTGCTATACGCCAGCTGTGCGAGAAATACAGAGGTGCGCATAAAAACTTGCACATGGTATTCGTTGACCTTGAAAAGGCATATGACCGGGTACCTCGTGAGGTTCTGTGGTGGGCCCTTAAGGAGAAAGGTGTGCCTGGGAAGTATGTACAATTGATCCGAGCGATGTACAGTCGATGCAGTACCCAAGTCCGGTATACAGTGGGCAACACTGGCAGCTTCAACGTGGCTGTCGGCTTATATCAAGGGTCGGCTCTCAGCCCTTACCTCTTCCTGATGATAATGGACGCTCTGACGTCGGACATTCAGGAAGAGGCTCCCTGGTGTATGCTGTTTGCCGATGACATTGTGTTGGTTGCCGAGAGTGGCCTAGAGGTCCAGAACAGATTGGAGGTATGGTGGCACAGACTGGAGACTGTTGGCCTGAAATTGAGTAGAACCAAAACGGAATACTTGTTCTGTGATTTCGGCGGTCTCTCCAATCCAGTGCCTTTAGCTCTCGCTGGAACGCCCATACCGATTTGCTCCGACTTTCGGTACCTCGGGTCACTCGTCCAAGGGGATGGTGAGGTAGACCGGGACGTAACACATCGGATCAACGCAGGATGGATGAAATGGCGACAGGTCACGGGAACAACTTGTGACCCACGGATGCCCCTCAAGTTGAAGGGTAAAATCTACAAGTCCGTGATAAGACCTGTCATACTGTATGGATCAGAATGTTGGGCTGTGAAAAAGACGGATGAAAAAAGATTGCACGTAGCGGAGATGAGAATGTTAAGATGGATGTTTGGTGTGACGAGAATGGATAAAGTGAGAAATGAGTATATTAGGGGAAGTTTGAAATTGGCGCCAGTGACTGAAAAATTAAAAAGGGAATCGTTTGTCTTGGTATGGTCATGTGAAGAGGAGGGATGAAGCGCATGTTACTAAAAGAGTTATGAGTTTACATGTGGATGGATGGAGAGGGAGAGGGAGACCAAAGAAAAGATGGATGGATTGTGTGAAGAGTGATATGAAAGAAAAGGAAGTTAACGATAGCATGAATAGTGACAGGGCAGAATGGAAGAAAAAAACATATTGCGCCGACCCCAAATAACACGGGACAAGGGCAGGAAGATGATGATGATGTATCAGATTGTTTATTCAGAGATCAATATTTTAACCTTTAAGCGTTATTAGAGACACAATAGAAAGACATTGACCGAGCGAACGCCGGCGTTCGCTCGGGGTTTAATGAATTACATGTTTATCAAAAAATTTAATCGTAAAAAAAGTTACATTATCCACCATCAGAGGCGCTGATGTTATTTTGTTTTTGTTATGAATCATGGCGGACGGTTATTCTGATAAAACTGCTAGTATTAATGTGTTAATTGATAATAATGATATAGTGAAATGTCATTACGATAAAAAAATAATTTAATTTTACGAAAGCCATTCAAAAAACGAGCGCAACGTGAAAAAACCTTGGAGCAATCTCTAACAGTGTTATTTAGTGATTATTCTGTTAAAATTAAAGCTATTTAAAATATCGTATTTATCTTTTATATTCTATAGTTAGAATTTTTATTAAACCCTTGATGTCAAGGAAACAATACATTATAATATGGCCAAAGGTTGGTTGAAAAATCATGAAACTTTTACGTTTAAACGATCCTGGCTAGTTTTAGTTGGTCATATCATGAAATGCAATCATTTCATGATATGGCCGGTCACATCGTAAAGTGATCAATTCTACGATCTGTCCACGACATTACGTATTTAGAAATATATACCTAAGTATTTTTTCAGTTGTTTATACCACAAGCTTTACTTAGTTTGGGACTAGATGGCATTGTGTGAAAGTTATGGAATATTATTATATCACATGAAAACTACCAGGAAAAAAAGTGGGTAGGTATATTTTTTATCCCGATAGTTGGTAATCCCATGTTGCACAACAGTAACGCCTACCCGTATTATGTCACGTTTCATGGAAATCCGTGGAACCGTCGTTGGAGCATGACTGATATTTTATTTCACATAACCCTACATGGCATGGCATGGCATGAGATTACAGCAATAGTGGGAAAAGAATGGATTATAGAAGCTGCACACAGAGAAAACTGGAATAAGCTAGAGGAGGCCTATACCCAAGAAGGGGTTCTTATCGGTAATACAAGTAACAATTAGAACAGTAAGAAAAAATACAAAGTAAAGTTACTAAAAAAAAAAAAAAATGTTAAGATATTTTATAGTTTGTAAGGATAAGAAATAAAAGGCTTTATTATTATTATTATTATTATTATTATTATTATTATTATTATTAACCCTACATGGACACTTACCAGGAGTGTAGCTACCGCCAAATTAGCCGTACCAATGATACGGGGCCCCCAAGATCCAGGGGCCCCGTGTAAAAATTTGTAACATGTTATGCACAACCTTCAATACTCTAATTGATAAGAGGTGCGTAGTAATAATGAATAAAATAATTAATAAATGATAGAGTGTTCCATTTTTATAGCTCTGTTCGTTCTAGCATTCTCTACTTAAGATCACAATAAAAAGTGAACCTCTCTTCTATTCTAGAATACTCAAATCTAGTCTTACATGGACGAAATCTATCCGATTAGTCTGAATATCCATCGTGGCCAATCGCGACTCCGTCTCATGTCTCTGTGCTGGTAGGGCCTACGGTGTAAAAAAACTTCGAAATATTTTGATATAGGGCCCCTGTGAGACTAGACAAGACAAAACATCAGAAATTAGTGAACGGTTACAATTGCAATCATCATCTTCCTGCCCTTGTCCCGTGTTATTTGGGGTCGGCGCAACATGTTTTTTTCTTCCATTCTGCCCTGTCACTTGTCATGCTATCACTAACTTCCTTTTCTTTCATATCACTCTTCACACAATCCATCCATCTTTTCTTTGGTCTCCCTCTCCGTCTCTATCCATCCACATGTAAAATCATAACTCTTTTAGTAACATGCGCTTCATCCCTCCTCTTCACATGACCATACCAAGACAAACGATTCCCTTTCAATTTTTCAGTCACTGGCGCCACTTTCAAACTTCCCCTAATATACTCATTTCTCACTTTATCCATTCTCGTTACACCACACATCCATCTTAACATTCTCATCTGAGCTACGTGCAATCTTTTTTCATCCGTCTTTTTCACAGCCCAACATTCTGATTCATACAGTATGACAGGTCTTATCACGGACTTGTAGATTTTACCCTCAACTTGAGGGACATCCGTGGGTCACAAGTTGTCCCCGTGACCTGTCGCCATTTCATTATCATAATCATCATAATTGCAATCTCAATCATTAAGTACCATTTTATCGAAAGCTGTTTCCAGCAGGTTCACCGGTCTTTAGTTACTGCTCCGCCCCTATTAGTTGGAGCATGATGGTTATGTACCTAGCCTATAGCATAAATAGGTTATCCAAAGAATTTTTCGATCCAAACTAGTAAGTAGTTAACGAAATTAGCACGTTCAAATAAACAAACTTTGTAGCTTTAGGTATAAACATATAGGTAAGTATATAATATAAGATATAGAATTTCACATAAATAATATCTATAAGTAGGATTGGATTCTAATAAGTTACATAATAAGCATAATTATTAAATCATTTGCTAGAATAGTCTTGATTAAATTGATAAACATGTGGGCTATCTTGAATTGATGATTTCTCAGAAACGTTATATTGCTTTTTTAAAGTGGACCGGACGTTTAGCATTTAGATAAAT
Source organism: Mythimna pallens (assembly GCA_961205895.1). Classification (NCBI taxonomy): domain Eukaryota; kingdom Metazoa; phylum Arthropoda; class Insecta; order Lepidoptera; family Noctuidae; genus Mythimna; species Mythimna pallens. Next base: position 6,723,012 of record OY540831.1, on the reverse strand, counting down.
CATTGACTGGCCTGTTGGTCTAGTAGTTAGTAACCCTGACTGCTATGCTGGAGGTCGTGGGTTCGATTCCCACCTAGGACAAATGTTTGTTTGATGAGCACGATCATTTGTTCTGTGTCTGGGTGTAATTTATCTATAGCTTTTGCCCGCGGCTTCGCTCCCGTTAACTGACTACTATATTCTGCTCTACCCAACTCTTCCCTACTCCACCCTACTCTACTCTAATCTACTCTACCCTACTCTAGCCTACCACCAATTTTTTTCTTTCATAAGCACCTTCTCCTGACAATAACGAACACAACAAAAAAAAAAAAAGTGAAATCGGTCCAGCCGTTCACGCGTGATGTCACGCCATCACGCGTGAACGGCTGCAAGGGAAATAGGGATTCATTTTTATATGTATAGATAATATGTATTTATTTGGGAATATATAAGTATGTTTATCAGTTGTCCAGTACTCATAACATAAGCTCTGCTTAGCTTGGGACTAGACGGCGTTGTGTGATAGGTACTTCTGGAAGATTATTATTATTTGCGTCTAAATTAAATATTCATTAACTTAAATACTACGTGGTAGATAAACCTTACATCAATATGATTCGCATTCATGTGTAAGGTACACATGAGCCATTCTAAAGTAGGTAAACCTCGTAGGTACACCGCTAGAATACATAAATACATTTTATAGTCTGTTCAAAGGTGATCCAATCGTAGACAGCGATTCACCGTCCGGCCGTCCGATAAACGTCCGGACCGCGATCGAGTCGTCGACGGCGCATGGTGTCCCACGCGCACCTCACAGAGATGTCAGCAAAACTGTAGGGGTCCAGCAGGGTCGAAGCCTACTGAAGCCATCCCATTCCGAATGGGAACCCCGGGGTCCTAGAACTCAAGGCAAAGAAAGAATATAGCTGGTTTTAGTGAGTAAAAGTCTGGCACGCCCTCCCACTCCGCCCCAGGACGCGAAGTCATTAGACGACTACCCACTTAAAAAAAAAATCGTACTTTGCGATTTCAGACAAACAACCTACGAACAGGAATGCACGGAAAAAATGAATTTCGCAGAACATTTCCAGATTGTATTTCCCAAATGAAACAAATCGTTAAAATGCGCAGTAAGTTCACTTTCAACACGTTAATAGCAGAACGATCGCGGGAAAACCATGTTTTTGTTTACACAGAGGCCAATCCGCTAATTTTATCTTGACGATCGCTTGAAAGAAAGACGAAAGTATATACATTTTACACGGCCGATGGATTTTTCTCAGAAACTCTGTGTCGGCAACAACCTAACCCGGTTTAAGACTTCTAGTTATCTACAGCATTTGTCAAACTTGTCTAGTTTATTGCTAAATTTTATGTGATCTGCTCTATTCTTGGGTAAACACTTCAATAAGTAGCCGAGATTAATTTTAGTATGGATGTGTTTGTTTATAAGTCCAGGGCCTCAAGTCTGCCGCTATTACAATAATACAATATCGCTATTACAATAGTGTCAGAATGGTCTATCATTGACTTCATAATTGTTGATTTTGACAATTTTTTTAATCTATTAATATAATGGCGTCATTATAACTTTCAAATGGTCAACCACTGACACTCCATTGAAAGTAATGGCATAAAATGGTAATCTCGTACATATTTACATATGAATGTCTGACGTATGCGGTAATCTGCTAAAATTATGACAGTTCCTCTGATCAGTGACCTACCATTAGAACGTCATTGTGCAGTCATTGCTTTTAATAAGCTCGATATTGTGATTCTACCACAACTCTATTACGAGACCATTGACCGATCGACGATTGATCATTATGAATTAGCAGATTACGAACTTTTAGCAAAATGACAATGGCATCGTGTTGGAATGACGAATTTATAAAATTAGCAGACTTGGGCCCCAGACTAGTAGCTTTAATTTATAAGGCCGCCACAGCAAGTTCGGTTAAGCAGACGACAACATGTTGACCAGCGAGAGGCCACACATAAAACAAATAAGTAATATGGAATCTAACTCGGAAACAGGCGGTTTGTATTATTCCATGATGATCCTCTCTAAAATTATTGAGACTAAGTTGTCGAACTTGTGTGTCACTGACATCATTGCCTTACACTTCGGGAAAAACAGTCGATGTTTATATTATGTATTTATAATAAACCTAAACGAATTTTTCCTGTTGATTAATGTCCGCTGTTGCATAACTTATTAGTAATGTTTATCTGTAGATAAATTAAAAACGCTAAAACAGAGGAAAAAGTAGATACAATAGTTTACATTCCAGTCGTTTTCCTGTTGTTTTAGAGTTATAGAAACAAAAGTATGTCAGCTTATCTTCGTGGAAGTCGTTAAAGTTGTAAGAGAAAGGAAAATTTAGTTTGAGACGCGGCAGTGCTCGGCTGCGATAAGCTAGCAATATACTTAGAACGTGCTGCACATGTAGATGCGTATATGTCTTTATTTTTCTTCCTCCATTGTTGTTTTGCAACTCGTTCCACTGAGTTCTGATTCACATTTTAAACTAGTAAATGTCATTCTAAAGACAGCGTCAGACTATTTCCTCTGTCTATTTGCTTTCTAATCCATTATAACAGTCTAAAACATCCAGTTTGTGGAAGTTTTCGGCGTAAACCACGCGTTTGTTTATTTCAGGTCCGAGAGTTTGAGTTCGAAACTAGTCGGGCTCCTGAAACAAACTCTTGAGGAAGCATGAACAAACTTGTAACTACATGTCTCAAAACTTTGTAGTTATTATATTTACAGAATGTTTTGACATAATATGAGCCAAGCATGAGCTATTATAATTGTGATTAATCCTTTTAGAATTGTTAGTTAGGCTTAGAACTTTTTAAACATAGAAGGAGACTTACTTGCCTAAGTCCTTCAGTGAACAAAGGCCTAATAAGGCGAGTTTACATATAAGAGTGTATTTCCCTGGTCGATACATTATATACGTAGGTATCATCTACGATAAGTAGTATACGTAATTCATGATTGGAAAGTCCCAGCATCATTGGCTAGCTCTGGTGAATCCCGGTCGATTAGCATTTGTTTACCGTACGTGCGGATTGTCTGCCTAGCTAATACAAACTCGGGGAATTCGGACTTTATAGCAATAGCACGTGTTCTTTGGCACATTGCCACGTACCGCGTTATGTAATATTTTCGGAAAAACGAGCCCGCGTTCACGGTAGTATGGGTACGAGCCAATACTGCAAAATGGCGCCTAATACATATACCTAGGTACATATATGGTTCTATTAAACTATTATATTTGCTCTATTTTCTGAAGAAGTGAAGAGGGCTCTTGATAACAGTAATACTAGGAAGGCGTATGAAATATAAGTACCACTTTATCAAATAATTAATTGACGTTCACGTTAAGTAGTACCTAGACTTTACAGAAAAAAAAATCTAAATCCACCTGCCTAGGTTCGAAAATAAACAAAAGATAACTATAGCTTTTAAAGGTAAAATATTAAAAACAAAAGATTAAAGCCTATACGCAATTAATTTTAATCTTTCCACATAAATCTACAAAGACAATTTAGCTTTTTGATTGTTTCATGGTTTCGCGAAAAGCCGTTATCACAATACGACGAATTTGTAGATACTGAAGCATTATAGGACATTGTTTGGTTAGTATAGTTGATTTGGCGCCGGCGCGATATCGGTAAGCGATATCACATTCGTGAAAATTGTCATTATCTTTGGGTAATCATAATTAATCTGATGATTTGACGGTTACTCACGATGCCTTATGTGTCATGGGTCCCCCCAGTAAGTGGTGACTGCACCACTTGTAAAATAATGTATCCTCGTTGGTCTACTGCTGGGCATGTATGTGGTTTGATTCTCGGGTCGAGCAGTTGTATCATTTTCTTCATCTGAAATGTCTCAGTTGCAGCTCGGAATATGAATTTTATGATGACAATAGGCTTACCCCCTATCTATACTAAACTAACTTCTGCTTGCGGCTTCGCCCACATCCCTTTGTTACTCAGTGATAAAGTAGAATTCTTTTCGTGAAAGAATTTTTAAAATCGGTCCAGCAGTTTTCGAGTTTAGTCATTACAAACAAAAATACAAATCTTTCCTTTTCATAATGTTATTGTAGATAGAAGCGGAAGATTTTTATTTGTTTTTAAACTACCAGTTGGAGTGGAAAAGTACTTGTGTATGGGATAGCCAACTTCATGACGTATAGTGTAGGTTATTTAGCATCACACTACGGTTTACGGAAGCGGGAGCAGTAATTACAGACGTGGGTGAATCCGCGGAGGACAGCTAGTTACAAAATGCAAATGGCAAAATGTGACTCTACTGTAAATACATAGCATAGCATAGCATAATCAGCCTTTTAATGTTCCCACTGCTGGTACTCAAGCCTCCTCTCTAGGAGAGGGAATGGGCCGTAAACCACCACACAGGCCCAGTGCGGATTTTTGAATGTCACATGTCTGTGAATTTTTGGTTCAGTTCAGACATGCCGGTGATGTTTTCCTTCACCGTTTTGAGAGCAATGGTGATGAAATAAATTACACAAAGTAATGCGCCTGGCTAGGTTTGAACCCGCGACCCAACTCGTAAGTCGGGGCCGTCACCACTCGGCCACCACTGCTCTGACTGTAAACACATATCTGCCAAACCTTTCGAAGAATATAGGCGTGATGTTATTTTATGAATTGTTAGGTACTTTCATGCAAGCTATAATAAATTAATCTTTTATCAATTTGAATGAATATCGCGATTAAGCGAAACAAGTGAAAATCGAACTCCATTTCCTCGATAATGAAAAAACCAAAAAACAGGTTACAAACTGCTTTAACCCCACTAATGAATCGATGAACGTTGAAATGTAGGTATAACCTGGTTTCTTTGTTAGTATGTCAGACATTGTTTAGGAGCCTGGAAGATTAACTAGCCCTCTGAAACAACAAGGGTTGGATTAAAGGAGGACAGCGGATTCAATCAAGCTTTCAGCTCTTCTGGAAAAGGCCAAATAATATGTACGGATAAAAAAATATAGAACTATATACTTATTCCCGCAATAACAACAGTACTGGTCGATTTTCAAAGTTAAGCAACGGTTGCTGAGCTCGTCCCGTGGATGGTTGGCGATGGCCATTCATTACAAACAGAGATCCCGCTATGCTTCAGAATGGTTCCGACTGTCCTTTGTAGATCTTTAACAGTTATTAAAGAGTCGTCGGTGAGCAGTGCTGGCCTAGCGGTAGCGGCTCCTGCTGACGGGTTGTACTTTGTGGATTCAAAACCAGACAAGCCGTTATTTTATGTAGTTTATTTCATTACCACTTCTCAAAGGGTGAAGGAAAACATCGTGATATCGACTAGTCGTAGTACCAAATTTTATTTTAAGACATGTGACATCCACCAACACGCACTGGACCTGCGTGAGTCCCAGCAGTAGGAACATTTAAAGGTTGATGCTTAAGCTATGACTGTGATTATGGAATTAGAAATCCGAAAATCTGATAACCAGTCCCACCACCTTGGTTTGAAATTATCAAATAACTTCTCCAGCTCTGTGTGAAGCAAAGGGAGTGTCTTTACTGACTAAAACTCACTGTTTTCCTTCAATTGCCCTTTGCGTTCCAGGACCACAACAATTTCGCAGGCTAATAGGAACTACCGTGAAATCCACTAACTGGGTTGTGGTGGTAAGTTAGGTTAGTTTATAAGTCACTCCGTGACGCTGATTCACAATAGCTTCCAGTTCGACTGGTAGCAAACCAAGATATAGTTGTGGTGGCCAGTTAGGTTAGTTTATAAGTCACTCCGTGACGCTGATTCACAATAGCTTCCAGTTAGACTGGTAGCAGACCAAGATATAGTTGTGGTGGCAAGTTAGGTTAGTTTATAAGTCACTCCATGACGCTGATTCACAATAGCTTCCAGTTAGACTGGTAGCAGACCAAGATATAGTTGTGGTGGCAAGTTAGGTTAGTTTATAAGTCACTCCATGACGCCGATTCACAATAGCTTCCAGTTAGACTGGTAGCAGACCAAGAAATAGTTGTGGTGGCAAGTTAGGTTAGTTTATAAGTGACTCCATGAGGCTGATTCACAATAGCTTCCAGTTAGATTGGTAGCAGACCAAGACAGCTGTGGTGGCAAGTTAGGTTAGTTTATAAGTCACTCCAAGACATTGATTCACAATAGCTTCCAGTTAGACAGGTAGCAGACTAAGACATAGTTGTGGTGGTAAGTCAGGTGAGTTTATAAGTCACTCCATGACACTGATTCACAATAGCTTCCAGTTAGATAGGTAGCAGACCAAGATATAGTTGTTATAGGGTAAGGATCAGATGATGAGCTTTTTTAGTAAAAGAGACTAGCACTCCAGTGACTTTGTTCGCGAGAATGTTTTCATAAAAACTTTAATAGGTACCCCATAAATCGTTTTGAGGGTAGTTTTGAAAAACTAATAATAATAGACTTTATTATTCGTTTTTATTGAAATTTGTGTTAAGTTTCAAGTTAATTAACCCTAGAACCACGTACAAGCTTTTATCTTTATAATATAATAATTATAAGGGAGATTGTAAGTGCAATAATAATGCAATTGTTCTATTGGGGGTAGTTCTGAAAACTAATCATTTTTCATTATCAATGTAACTTTTATTATTATCTTAGGTCACTATTTGTGTTAACTTTAAAATATAGCGGTACACGAGATGAGATTTTGTACCCAAACGAATTTCCCACTTTCACCCCCTTATAGGTTGATTTTCCCAAAGCACAAATAAAAAAAGAATTATAACGAAGCCTTTTAAAAATTTCACATACCTAATTCCAGTAGTTTCGGCTGTGTGTTGATATGTCAGTCAGTCAGTTTCTCCTTTATATGTTTAAAGATAAGCAAAGACCCAACATAACCCATTACAGTTTAACTGGAATCAGTTTACAACCAAGTATCACGCCAAGCATCCTTGTAACTAATACAATTCTCAAAATCCGGCCGCACTCTGTTATTGTTTCTCATTATTGACATTTATGTAAATGGGCCGAGATTAGATAATATGCTTCAAGTAATTACATCGTAACATGCATAGTACAATAGTATACGATGTTATCGCTTCGATGAATTTCGAAATCAATAAATGCCTTCGCTACCGCTAGCAGGAAAAGATAAATTGTTTTTTATTTTACCTGGGAAACAGTAGTCCTTATCGCGATCATGTAATCAGATTTAACGATTTGATTGGCCTAGTGATATGACCTGTACATATAGGATTAGTGAGACTAGAGATAGATTGGTACTATATGAGCGGATTGTTTTCAGTAGTTTTTTTTTTTATATTGATAGGATCACGTTTGACCACTATCTCATCTGTTGGTAAGCGATGCGACGATGTGGTCGTCGTTGGAGCACGCTTGCTAGAAGTAACCTATTAACTCTTGACTTAAAGGGGTTCTTTAGGTTTACCTCAGAACTGTGTGGTTCTTTTTTCAAAAGACCATCTCAGACCTGCATGGTTATCATATGATTTGTTTGACCATTACATGTTTGATGTATGGACTTTAAAAGAGACTTTGACCCCTGAGTTTGTTTCGGTGTTTCTTCTCAGGGTAGTAATTTAGGAAACACCGGCTTCATCTAGTTTAAATTGACAAAAAAAAATTACGTGTAAAAGTGTTTTTAAAAAACCTATTTGCATAATAAATATCATTTATCATTTAGATTGTAGCAGATTGTAGATTTTCGACCGTAAGTGCCAGCAGAGATATAAGACCAATATGCTCGAGCAGAGGGGCAATTGTGTTATATAGTGTGGCATATAATAATAAATATTATTTATTTCTCTCATAAAGGTACATTGTAACAAGTTTATGTTATAAATTTTGCCTGAAAGGTAAAAACCTATATATATTTCAAAGGTTTGCTGGGAGAAAACTCATTGCTGAGTTAAGCTCGCCTTTGTACATGAACTGTCTGTATGTCAATTTATTATGTTTTGTTTTTGTGTACAATAAAGAATTAAGAACCTTTGTGAGAGCTGGAGCCTGAACTATGTTCGAGACCTTTATGACAGATCTCCAAACTCACACCCTCTTGAACATAATCGCATTTTTTTATTATATAGGTATTGAATGAACTACGACTTATTTACATTGTCAAGCAGACGACCTTCTTAGATATGTGATAGAATTAGGATTTTTCTGCAAAATCTCTCGGATTGTAATGTAAATTTTGTTGCTCGTGCAGGGTGTAGTTTTAATTGATAAAATAATGATAATGAATGATAACTTAAATAGCATTCGTGATACACTGATGACGTGACATAAGTAAATACTCTACAACTCAATTCTTAAATGTCATTCAGGCTACCTATCTAAGCCATCAATGGCGGAATTTAGCAATAGAGATCATTTGTATCATCCCTAATCCTAATTAAGCTGGTTGTAGCAAGTACGTTACGACCGTTTTTTTTTGCTCAGATACAGGCAGGGGCGCCGACTCCGTGGGTGCTCGGGGGCTGGAGCACCCATGAGAAATAAACAGTGGGTGCACCCCTGAGAATAGACATCAAAAAAACAGATCAGTAAACTCATTTTAGGAATGGGCGTTTTTTCATCACTCGCAGAGACAAATTTTTGTTGATGAAACAGATATTTGTGTTGGGTCTGGGTGTTTGTGGTACCTTCGTTGTTCCTGGTTTCCATAGTACAAGGGAAAACATTATTTTGGGACCAGGACAATGTATAATAATATGATGCTATCTCAATTTATTATTTATTAACGATGCGGGTACGGATGCCAGTTACTGATACTGATATGGTATCCGTTATCTAAATGTCGATCAGTGTGCATTTCTGGTCTCATACTTCGCCACTTTTTCGTGTCATCAAATGAGCATGAGCACCCATGAGGTTTTCTAAAGGCCGGCGCCCCTGGATACAGGCCAGATTAGTCTACGTTGGAGCTGAATTCTGCTCGAAATTCTGCTGCATTTTTCGCTCAGATTACGCATTTCTCTAGTCTTATTCTCTTTGTTTTTTCTTGGCCTATCCGAGCAAGTATTAACGCCAGCAATGTTGTTCGCGGGAGACCCCTTGCAAAGTATTGCGTGTCTAGTTATACTGAATAAGGCTTAGGGGAATTATTTATACGATAGGTACCAAGTTCAAAGGTTAAAGTTCATTAGTCCATAAAAGTGCTCATCGATGTTCGCAATTAATTTTCAATGATTGGGATTTTAAGTAGGTACCTACTTACATTAAATTTGTTGAATTATGTTAATTATGTTTTGGTACGTAATTAAAATTTTATACAAGTCAGGTAACCGCTAATTAACAGACTTTCCCTTATATTTTTAAATTAATTCTTGTCGTTAATTAGTTGTGAAAAAGGACCGAGTGCTAATAAAGTGTTTCTGTATTCAACATATGACTCGTACATGGTTATTTCAGAGAAAAAAGTAATCATTTAGCATGCTAGTCTTTCATAAACATTTTGCCTGCCCTAGGAGTTAACACGTTTTTGTCAATAGGTTTTTTGAAAAGTGTTGAGGCCGGGAGGACTAATGGTATCGGACGGACGGACAAATGTCATTGAAACATGTTTTGTAACTAACTTACTGGCATTTGTATTAATGTGAAGTACCAGACATGAATTATGATCAAGCCACGATGTAATTTAATACAATAAAACCTTTTTATTAGGATTCTGTTCAAAAGGCAGAAAAATGTATGGTTAGGCATTTTTGTTTTACATCCAGTAACCCTACTCGGGTTACCGGATGAAAAACTTAAAAGTCCAGAGAAAAGGCCGGATTTCCAATGAAAAATCATGAGATTTTTTGGTTTGAGAATTCCCTCAAACGATTTAAAAAATTCGAAGTCTTAATATTATCGTTTCTATACACTGCGGATATCGCTGTGGCATTGTACATCGCATTCAAGAGGCAGGGGGTGGCAGGAGCAACCCCGTTAATACAGCTATTACCAAAGGAAGTTAATTTTTTTTGTTTATTTTTAGTAAAAAGAACTTTAAAAGCTATATTTTATAGAAAATTCTAAAAATCCTGAGATTTCATGAGATTTGTAAAAATCCAGCCGCAATCCTAAGAAGAGTTCAAAAATCCTGAAATCTCAAGACAAATCCTGAGATATGCTAACACTATGTCCGAGTAAAGACCAACCTCTGCTCTTTCCAATGTTTATATATAATATATATATAAAATAATTTATGCACACAAAAGTACTTAATACCTTAGGCATTTTTTAGCAGTCAACCTTTGGATGATACAGAGACTATCCAATCTCTAATGAGTGTACTGTCTAGTTAATCTCGACGGATTCCTTATTGATTTGTCAATAATACCGGTCATTTGCTTCAATGTTTATCTGGCATTTAACAAAGGTTTCTTGGTCAATACTTATAATTTCATTATAAGTAATAAGATTTCCTTTACCTAAGGCACTTTGCAGGTACCTACCACTAACGAACAATTTAATATTGCGCAATTCGTAGATTTGTGTTATTGGCAAAAATTTTACAGATATGAAACAGAAATGAAAATAAGTTGAATGTAACAGAAAAAGCACAGAGCTTTAAAAAAAGTAATGAAACTAGCTTTTGCCCGCAACTTCGCCCGCGTAGAAGTTGAAAACCTTTCTATTAGGTTTTCTGATTGATATTGTTTTATTATATTTAATAACTCTTGTCCGCGACTTCGTTTGCGTAGAAATTGGAAATATTTGTAAAGTTTAAGAGGCTGTTTTAGGTAAGTACATTACGCCATTATAAGTAAGAGTGGGACTCTGAGTTACTACCCGTTACTTGATGGTTTAAGGTTTCTTAGTTTTTTTTTTTCGGTAGGAAAATCACCCAATGACAGCCGCGCTCTTGGGTGGAGCGAGAGATAGTGTCAGACTTTTACTGACTAAAAATCTACTCCTGTTCCTTCGATGCCTTTCGTACCAGGGTCGAGTCTTCCTTTCAGAAGCAGACCCTTGGCCCCAGTAGGCTTCGACCCTGCTAGGCCCTTACAGTTTGCTGACATCTCCTTGAGGCGCGCGTGGAGCAGTACGCGCCATTGACGACTTGGGCTCGGTCCGGACGGTTACCGAACGGTTACGTTCGGACGGCGAGCTACTCATTGTTCGCCGTCCGTAAGCCCGCGCCTACGGTGGCCGGAAATCGGGACCGGAATCCCGGCGGCGGCTGGGGCGTGAGGACCGTTGCCTCACGCGTGCGGCCGCCTCTTTTGCTAGCATTACTGCTTCGCAGAAGGAGGCAGGCGGTCACGCCTGCCACTCCTCCTCGCTCCGGACCATGGCCTATATCAAGGCCTGGCGCGAGAGATCGCTGTCGCCGATCGTCCCCACGAGGACGAGAGGGAACACATCCACTGTTTGCTCCAACGTGTCCTCCGGATAGTCCACACAATAGTGACATCCGGGCGTTTTGTTCGTTCATGTCCGGTGAGGACCTGCGTCATGCGGAAGGTAAGGACGCCGTGTTGCCTTTCCAGCCACTCCTCAAAGCGGGGACTTACCGCCATAATTATGGCGTGCCCAACTCAAACACAGCTAGGATACATAGTCTTATTATGAAGTTCCTGTGTCCACCTTCCGTCCATCATCAGATTAGTGCGATAGTACCTTATAGACAAATTGCATCTCATGTCAATTCTAATAAGCCCAAACACGGTTAGGATACATTGATTAATTACGAAATTTCAGTGCCTATCTTCCGGCTCCATCATCGTCATCTGATCACTTCTATTTAGACCCATTAATTTATGTATATTGTCATAGTCGCTTAACTAACTTCATCTATGTATAAAGTATAAAGTTTCGTTGGCCATTTTTGCTCTTCTTTATCAGTTCAACTTCATCAAATGTTAATTTTTGATTGTAAAGTAAGTTCGCTTAAGTCCTCCATGAAAATACCAAAGTCACTATATGGTTGCCTATAATATTTCAAGAGTTCCCTCGATTCCTCATGGATCCCATCATCAGAACTGGATTTAAAAAAAAATGGGACTAATATGGAAGCATAGTCCTTTATGGGGATTTTTTTTTTTGCAAATCGTCACATAAGCGACGGAGTTCTGAGGTAACACTGATAAAAAAAAAATATATACAACCGCATTGATAAAATCCTCCTTTTTTTGAAAGTCGGTTAAATAAGCGAGCTGGACGCGAAAGAGCGAGAAATGTACAATGTTTTTGAATAATATCCAGTGAGCTACTAGGCAATACTTTGGTAAGAGGTATACGTTAGGTTAGTTACCTAAGCAATTTCGCATCAAAACAGGAAAAACAAAATGCTTTTCATTATAATTAATATCGGGTAAAATTGACGTACTTACCTACGAGCTACATTTGTGATTCCGCGTAGTGCTCTTTTAATTATCCTCATTAACGATTCCGGTGAAAATTTTATAGATAGGTGTAATTTAAATTCTGTTAATCGAACTGAATATTTATGGCAGGTTTGATTTAAAATACAAAATGACTCTATTTTTTTGGAGGATTTGAGTTTGGTTACTCTACCATTTTTTTTTTGTTGTGTAATCAAATAATCCTTCATCATTGCGTGGAGCGAGTTGAGAGTGTCAAATTTTTACTGAGTTTAGCTCACTTGTGTTCCTTTAGTTACCCTTTGCGTTTCAGTACCACGGTAACGGTTTTGAACAATCACGCAGATTTGTCAAGCATCGACCCAGGTGGGGCCCGTCCGTTTGAGACGCGCGTGGTTCACGACGATCCGTCGACCCGGGTGGCTTACCGAACGCATAAACTAATAATGATGATAATATTAAGTATTTATTAGCCATGACCAGCAAGACGCCAACGAAGCGGCAACGTCGTGCCGTCGTATAGTTGCCGCTTCGTCGACAGTTTAATTTCATAGTTTTGTATGAAAGCTATGAGCAAGCGTACACTATGCGTATACTGACGTATACTGGCGTCTATGAAGCTACGCGTCCGTGGACAGTAGGCCTTATTATTCTAGCCTTATCTCGTCCAGGTCCTTCCCATGATGTTAACAATGTCGTCGGCCTATTTAAATCAGGCCATGGTTTATCTGTTTTTTAAACAGGAGCCGGATTTATCTGACTACCTTCTGAAAGCGACTTATCGATCTTTTTTAGAAAAAATAATGTAATCAACATTTTGCTTTTTTGCAGAATGAGTTTTTTCTTTTCCTAATTACAAAGTTTTTTTTTTTTGAAAGATTACAAAATGCTTTATAACTAGGGAAGAGTAAAAACCCTTTTTACTTTTAGGAAGAACATCGTAAGTGGCGGTTTGCGTTTTTGGCAGGAATGGGTTTTCTCTTCCTTAATCAAAAGTATTTGTGATAAAGTAATTCTAAAAAAAAATATAACCTATTCTTCATCAATCTACTTACCTAATAAAATAGTCACTATTGCTATGTTTTCAAAATTAGGTTAGTACCTCCTTCTTAATTTTGGAAGAGAAAAGTCTTTCCTGGAAAAACCGCAAATTGTGGCTTAATACGATGATGTTCTTCATGAAGGGCTATATTTCACCAGGAGATCATGGCGGCACGACCAGTTGCGCCACCATGGTGTCCGTAAGCTACCAAACTAGAAATCAAACAGACACCAGAGTCGCTACACCACATTGAGACAGTATTAAAATGGACCTTAAGTGCACGCGTCCGAGCTGGTCGCGCCGCCATAGGCTAGCATAGTTGGCCTTATAATGTTCTCACTGTTGGGACTCAGGTCTCCTCTCTCTGAGAGGGAATGGGTCATAATCCACCACGCAGGCCCAGTGCGGGTTGGTGGATGTTAAATGTCTTCGAATTTTTGGTTCTAGGACATGCCCGGTTACTTCACGATGTTTTCCTTCACCGTTTTGACAGTAGTGGTTATGAAATAAATTAAACAAAGTAATGCGCCTGGCTGGGTTTAAACTCGCGACCTACAAATTCGTAAATCGGAGCCTTTACCACTTGACCACCACTGCTCTAATATTTACTGCTTTTAATAGCTGTAAAAGTTTATTAATAGACAGTATAGATATACCTATAATTGCTGGTTTCTAGTTTAGCAATACAATTTAATAGAATTTATTAGCTTTTTAATGTCATCTATTTTTTCGCAGAAATTGGAGTGAAATGCACGAAGTTCTCCGAAGTTGTCCTCAGTGAAACGAGCACTTCAGGTTGAATCACAGTGGGTGGACATGACAAGGGAAGCACGCCTCCGTATTGCCCAGCGAACCGTTCGTCGAATGCGAGGCGCAGTGTGGAGCTTTTGACGCAACTGTATTTTTCTTTGCTTATCTGCTTGCCTGCCTGCTTTCAGCTTTGTAGTTGAAATTTGACTTTAGTTTGCTTTCATGCTAGCTACTATTTTTCTAGCACTTATACGCTTATATGCATTTTTGGGTACGACGCAGATGGTAGACTTCAACTATGTATTTGTTCCTCAGTTGCGGCAAAACTTAAGTATATCGGCAGCTTGCAAAGTTTAGGTTAGATAATAATATGTTGTTTTTCTTAAATTAACTCCAAGGTCGGCTTTTTGTTAGGAAATACTAAAACAGGAAACAAAAGTATAGCAATAAACATAATCGATGCATCTGATACAAGTGGTAAAATACTCACGCGCATCAAACGAACCAAAGTAACAAAATTACAACCTGAAAATGTCCAACCCCTATTTAAACATGTTAAATGTATACGAGAATCTTACGGTTAATTAAATCAGCAATTTTTCTTCTTCTAAGTCGTGCACGCTTGACAGAGTGGTCGTGGTCATGTCTTGGTCGAGTCCTGCGCCACCTCCTCTCTCGCGATACGACGCCATGCGCTCTGTGTTAGGCGACTTGGGAGTTTTCATTTACGCTGCAGTGTGTCACCGATTTGATGAGGTCCGTCCACCGTGTTGGAGCAATATTTTATCATTGTAATAATGCATTTAATAATTTTGTATTTAATAATATTAGGTATGTAGGTAAGCATGCGGTAATCACATAATGCTACGAAATATAAAGATAATTAGGTACTGTTATGAAAAAGAGATTAAATTTTATCCAATCGACCAAATACTACTTATAACGTAGTTGTTTTTGTTTTGGATAAATATAAATTTAATTAAAATTTATCCATTGAAAAACTTTGTCTAAAGCTTTTAAACGTCGGAACAGAGTTTTTTTTTTCTGAATAAAAGTTGCAAGTGGCATTCTGGCGACAGTACCTACCTATTGAATTGGATATACAATTTTACTAGACTGTTGACTGGTATGTCTAATGTTGTATAACTTAAACTTGTTTAAACGCAAAACAATGAGAACAATGGTCCTCATCATTTTAAACAGAGACCTCTTCTCAAAGCTGATGCGTATTTTTAAAATAAAAATTGTTTTTATTTCATATACGCCTTGTAAATTGCCAGAAACTAGTGCGCGGTTTTAATAGGTCGTTTCCTATGAAGAAGAACCAACAACAAACTCCATGGTTACTCTTTAAAAAAAATTGTTGATTGTACAATATTGCCATACTACAATATTAATAGGTTTGATATGAGAGGACAGTGTAGAGTCTATTAATTGGTCTACACTGTAGACCAGTCAGTACCCAAAAGCACAATAAAATAGTTATAATACAAGAAACTGGATACAGCACTCATTGCTGCCGAAAGAACAGGTGGGTTTTAGAAATTAAAACTGACACGCTGTTTTGGTCCACTTAAAGTAGAAGTTTCCATTTGCAGATTTCCTCCTTAGCTGTCCATTACGAACTAACTTACCGACATATGATTTGAATTGTTGAATTGATCACACTCAAATAGTATGTCGGTAAGATAGTTACAGCCGTCGTTGATCCGTTAAGCCCCTTCTAAGTGACATAGAAGTGTGAAAAGTTAACTGTATCGAACTTAAAACTCTGAACAAGATATTGCGGATGTTATTTCCCACAGTGACAAAAGAAAAATATACAATAAGTAGGTTGCTACGTTATCTCGAACAAATAAAGTACTCGGTAGCATTTCTTAAGTAATTAAAAACCTCAATATAGAAATATATGTAAACATAGTATGGAGGACAAAACTACAGTTTCGATATGCAAGCATATCTTGTTATCAACGGCTTTTTTTTGTAGCGCAGCGAAGCAGGTTTATAACGCTAAATACATACATTACATTTTATATTCATTGTTTTTTCAGAGCACGATAACAAACTATGCAAAATGACCTTGGTTTCCATTTCAACACAAATTTAAGTACTAAAACTTGGATAATAAAATAAATATACCGTCAAGTTTTTACCTATTCTACTTTTGGCCCTGCGCTACATTTGTACATATTTTGTAAAACCCGCAAACAATTTTATGCTTCGCGTATCTAGTAAATTACAAGGTAATATAGGCTCGTAATGCATTTATAGGAAACCCATAATTTCTATGAATGCATTACGTTTTTTTCGTGTCAGTTAATTTTCCGATGTTTTACCTCGATTGCTTCGAACCGCGAGGTATGGCGAGGCGTATCATAATCACATTAATTGTTTATGCTGAAGTGTTTTTAACGTATTTCCGAGAATTTGTGTAATTTGTCTCTTGCCATGTTCCGTGTCCCCAATGAGGGCCAATTACATGCCGATTAAAATAGCATTAACGAAATGAACGGCGCGCGACGACGGACAGCTGCCTCCTGTCCTGCGCCTGCGCAAGTCTTGTTACACGCGTTTATTACGTTATGGTTTTTAATAGTGACGACATAGTGCGGTATTTTGTAGTTTTCTAATGATTCAATGGTTACGTAGAAACATTTGTTTGTATGTTGTTGGGGCACGTGCACTTCCCGTTATTGTCATATTTCCTTGTTAAGGTTTTTTTTATGAATAGCCTTAATAAACTGGGTAGGTAAATGTAGATAATAATTTTAACAAATATTACAATTTACACCCGATGCAAAAACTGTTATAGTTTTAATCAGTTTCAACAACAGATTTTGTCCATATAAATGTAAAGCTAATTGAAAATTATTTCAAAAGTAGATAGTTCTTCGCTTAAGGTTCATCAG
The DNA here is from genome assembly GCA_961205895.1 of Mythimna pallens. Classification (NCBI taxonomy): domain Eukaryota; kingdom Metazoa; phylum Arthropoda; class Insecta; order Lepidoptera; family Noctuidae; genus Mythimna; species Mythimna pallens. The sequence continues at coordinate 6,705,978 of OY540831.1, read as the reverse complement.
ACGCGTAACACAAGAAAAAGCAACAATAAAACAGCCAGACCAGATAAAAAAAAAGTTTTACAAAAGAAAATACAACCGACTACGATGTAAAAAAAAAACACCAAAAATTTACAAAATAATTTTAAACATCAGTCCACAATTGACCGAGAAATCGATAATAATAATAATAATAAATAAAGAATAATAATAATAATAATATAATAATAATATTCCACAACTGTCACACAACGCCGTCTAGTCCCAAGCTAAGCAGAGCTTGTGTTATGGGTACTAGACAACTGATAAACATACTTATATATTTCTAAATACATACATATTATAGATAAATTACACCCAGACACAGAACAAATGATCGTGCTCATCACACAAACATTAAAAAAAATACATTCAGCCGAACATAGCCCTCCTTCCTAGCACCTCCTTTTTGAAGTCGGTTAAAAAAACATTACATAGAATGTGCTACAAAATACTGATCCAGAAAATAGGTTAACACTATAATTTTATCGCGTTGCAAGGACTACTTAGCGAAGATTTTCTTGGAAAGTATCAATAACTTCGGAGTGCAGGGCGTGTCGTTAGATACGTCTGAGTGACCTAGGGGCTAAGCAGGGCAGGCAGTGCAGGCGACTGGAACTGACCTAATGTTCCACCTCAGTGAGTAACACCCCACTGTTTACCTAATGTCTAGATTATTATTCGATTGCCTTTAGCTTTACACGTTAGTACTTATTATGTTTTCAAGTGGCAATATTTCTATTAGAAAGTTCTCTGGATTCAGTGCACATGTACAGTTATTGGCAATAGGCTGACAGGCTGACTGTATGGGATTAAAAATATAATTATATCTGGCTAAATATGTAAGCACTGGTAAAAAAAAATAGTGGGGCAGTTTTCATTATTTATAAAACTATTTATTTTTTGGTCCTTCTACGTTGAAGGAAGACCATGACGTTAGATTTTATATTATTTAAATATCTACTGTATTTACTACGGTATAAATAATATATATAGATGAAAATTTTGAGAAGATACTTGTAAATATTATTAACTAATATAAGTAACACATTTTATCTTGCGTTAACGCGTATCACTTACCTATTAGTAACATCTGTGAAAGAATATGATGTTTTCAAATACCTACCTGATAGAACTATCAAAAGTAATATTTATTTTTTACAATTTGTCGACATGATCGCGTCTGCTATTGCCGTAAATATTATCAACATTTTTTATTTCTGGCAGCTATCCTGCCGTCAATGTTGTTTATATATCTTTCAATGAAAAATCTGGATCATTCCAAAAGTACAATTCGTTCAATTTTATTCAGTGGATATCGCAGTTATCGATTGCTCCAGTTATTCAATGTACTCGTAGCTAAACGAAAATAAACTAGGTCATTCTAAAATACTGGATACTGGGTAGTACACTCTATCCGATAAATTTTATTGTGTAACATACAAACGGCCGGATGCCCCTCAGGGGTAAGGGAAAAATCTAGAAGACCTGCCCCCTAGCCAAGTTACGATCGTTTCGTTTGCGTCGAACGCCACGAGCAGGCCACGCCTCCGATTCCTTTGTTTTGACATCATCTCAACGTTCAGCGTTCGACGCTAACGAAACGATCGTAAGTTGGCTAGGGGGGCTGTTATACTGTATGATAAAGGGAGAAATGAGTATATTAGAAATTCAAATGTTTATATTGCACGGTTCCAAATTGGTCGTTTCCTATGGAGAAGAACCGGCAAGAAAGTCCTTGGTTACTCTTTAAAAAAAAATGTTGTTCTTATAATATATTCATATTACAGATATTTTGTAAGGACAGTCAATATTGTACTCAAACGTACAATAAATATAATCATAATAAAAAGTGAGTCGTAAGAGGAAGTAATCTAAGAATTCGCGGAGTTTACAGTGTTCTCAGATTCACATTATAAAAAAGAGGCTATATATTAAAAAAAAGCAATAAAAATAGTTATTTACAACTATCAATAAAGAAGACTTCTCTAGTCTGAAAGTACTGGAAGTGACTGAAAAGTTGAAAGGAAATCGTTTGTCTTGGTATGGTCATGTGAAGAGGAGGGATAAAAGCATGTTACTAAAAGAATTATGAGTTGTCGGATGGAAAGGGAGAGGGAGGCCAAAGAAAAGATGAATGGATTGTGTGAGGAGTGATATGAAAGAAAAGGGAGTTAGTAATAGTGTGATGGGTGACAGGACAGAACGGAAGAAAACAGCATGTTGCGCCGCCCCCTAATATCACGGGACAAGGTCAAGAGAAGATAATAATGAGTTATATACGAACGGGACCAGACCATTAATACAATTTTTCCATAAACGCAGCGCGCTGGCTTGAAAAAAAGCAATCGGATCAAGACAGTGTTTTCCAACTAGCTACATAAGTTTTGTCGCGTCTATTTTCACACTAATTAATCACGGTGATGGTCGTTCTGAGAGTACGCAAAAGTTTATTCTCCTAGTCCAAGACGCAACAAGAGGTGTGTTATAATTTTGACCGCTATATGTGTCTGTCTGCCAGTGGAACAAGTAACTCTTAAATGAGTAAACCGATTCGGAAGCGATTTTTTAGTTATTTGAAAGCAATGAATGTTTGTTGATAAAAAGTTTTATATACATACTGAGAGGTTTGGGTTATTTTTACAAGGGACGGCACTATTTGTGTACCTACTTTAATAAGTCTGTAAAAACAAGTCTAGAAATTTGTTTTAACAATGAGGAGTAAACAAGAATTCTCTTCAGTTAATTTTTCAGTTGTTAGGTACCTACATAAAAAAACTTTTACGTCTTGTTTACAACGGAAATAGATGTACCACGTACTTTTCCCCTGTTAATTCTTAGATGGAGTCATATTTTTTACCAAGAATTCTGCTCGTCACGCCATTGACATAGCGCAGGGCGGATTCCATAATTAATTCCACTAATATATAGGAGAAAATTGTCTGTTTGTTTGCTTCATCTTCTAGGAAAACTACGAACTAAGTACTTCTAAGATTTCAAGAAAAAAAAATATAATAGATGGTTTCTAGAAATCTGGTCGATTTAGTTACGAACGCGTGTCGTGTTTGTACAATAAACAAGTCTTTTTTATGAGAAGAAAAAATTTGAGACATTGAATTTCGTAACGTTAGTGTGTTTATCCGAAGAATTCTTGGGAATCACTTAACCGGCCGCAATGTTTGATCTGGTAGCGTTCCAATTGGGTCACTGAAGTCTCGAGTACTTCCATACTTCCATCATCCATGCATGCTGCATAGTTACGCATTTGTTTTTACAGAGTATAAGTAATCTGTAAAAATGTAATCCGAGTTCCAACATTCATAACGCCGTGCCGGAGGTAAATGAATTTGTATCAATAAATCTTATACCTACGTATAAAAGCGAAATATCACTCACTGATTAATCACGAAATCTCAGAAACGATAACACTTACAAACTTAAAATTTGGCTGGTAGGTTCCTTATAGGGTGTAGATATCCGCTAAGTGCGGATTTTACGAAACTCCACTCCTGAGGGGGTAAAACGGGGTTTGAAAGTTTGTATGAAAGTCCTATGTTTTTGAAGTAAAATACTTGAAATTTTGCTTTCTTATATAACGTTTGCGAGCACTAAAAGAGGATTTTCCAAAATTTACCCCCTAAGGGGATGAAACGGAGGTCCAAAGTTTGTATGGAAACCTACTTACACGCGGGCGAAGCCGTTGGCAGTAGCTAGTATTTAATATAATTGATTCAGCTTCAGGTATCTGTGGTATCGTTGGATTAGATGTTATGTTGATACGAAACACCGGCGAGAGTTTATCTTGGGACATACCTATCTACTGAAATTCTGATGATATCTGTATTATTTTTACGTGCGTTGTTTATGATCAATTTTTTATTTCAAACCTATACAGTAGATACGTGAACTGCTACTGAATGAGAAAGGCCACCAATGTACTTATAGGTCGTTTATGTAATTATACTGAGTTCACAATCATTAAGTCATACGTCACAATACCATGTCTGACAAATATTCCCATTGTTACTTACGTGCGGTTTGGTCCATCGACGACTCATCTTTTATTCGGTGCGACCGAATAAGGACCGGAGTATTTGACACTAAATGAGTAAATCAGTGTGATTCATTTTAAACTTCGAAGTAGTTAAGAAATTATTTAGAAGTTACTTGGTAATGGGTTTTGTGTCACCTAGAATTGACCAGATATGAAATACTAGAGATCTAGTTATATTCTAAACTTTATAATAGTGGCTGCTAGATTTTAGTCGTAACTGCACCGTATACTTACCTAATTAGAAAAAAAGAAAACATTTATTTGAGACTAGCACAGGACAAACAACAATAAAACAAAAATTAATCTATTTAAGAAAACAATATTAAGAGATTTTTTTTTTGTTAAGTATCGCGGCAACGAAGGAACAGGAGTGGGTTTTTAGTCAGTAAAAGTCTGACACTATCTCCCGCCCCACCCAAGGGCGGGGGATGTCATAAGATGATTTTCCCACCGAAAAAAAAAAAAAAAAAGCATATGCTGAGATAGGAGCCTTTTTAGCCTTGCACAGGTCTTTTATTTTTTTGAAGGTATTTTATGAAGATATGGTGCTTACTTAAATCCGTTGGAAACCAATGCTTTTGGCGGCTTAGGCCGGAATTCACCAATAAATCTAATCTAAATAGTGTCACTTGTAAAAATACAACAAAAGAAAAATACAGACAAGTGACACTAGTGACAGCGGCTAAACGCGATTATGCGAGCCAAATGTTAAAACGCGATTAGTTTTATTTGTGAATTCCGCCTTTAGAATCACTGTAGCAGAAACGTACTCTATCAAATGTAATCAAATATCATTCGCCTCATCTGCATTAGTTTTCATCCACACTACCTCTACTAGTACCTACATATGCTTTACTACTACTATAAAAGCAGTCTGCATGTAAAGCCACGGCCACACAAACAGTATGTTTAAATATCAAACATTTCAGAATGAAAGCTTGACAGCCCGTCATTTACGTACAACGTTTTCCACAGCTCTCGGAACACATTCCAGAATCGTACAGCTGTTGTATCCACTGCATTATAATTATCTTTCTACATGGAAACAGTTCCGATTAACGTCATAAAAAAAGTAGTTATTACTCGAGCAACAAGCAAGTTATTTCAGTGGAACAATACTTGGTAACCAGCTATTACTCCACTATCCAATAAACACTGGTTCTAGAAGCTAATTGTATAGTGTTGTGTTATGGCGTTTCTTAAGAAGCTCACGCTTTCTAAGATATGGAGATTGTATCTCAGGGAACGTGACGGAAAAGGTTTTTTTTTAACGGTAGTGTATGTGAGAGAATACTTAGGTAAGGTATAGAAATCGCTTTTTATGGTATTATTACTTATTTTATAATTTATACTGACACACATAAATACAAAAGAAGATACATTGTTATAAAAATTGTACAAAGGTACTGCTTATTTCTAAAAGAAATTTCTTCCAGCAGACCTGCGAAAGGAGAGATAGGAGAAAAAGTAGACAATAGTGTGTGTTATTATCAATCAAATCTATCGGTTGCTTGCAATATATTCTATTTTACATTAACGTGAAAGCATGAAGCTCACATTTTTAATAGATTTTACTTGCTAATCCTTCCATGAAAAATACATAAAATATTAAGTAATTTATTCGATTTTTTCGTAGTAAATAAATAAATAATAAATAAATAAATTTATTTCACACAAAAAACAGCAATTACATCATAAAACTATGAACATATAGGCTTATTACACAGTCACAATAATGTAGGTAGGTACTCTGACTCCTAAACTAGGGTTGGGCCTGTAACTTAGGAGTCAGTGATTCTCCGTAACAAACAAAGCCATAACTATATTTAAAAGAGGACAATCAAAAAAGTAAGCAAGTGGTAACTAAGAAAAGAGAAACTAATTTATTTATGCTACATATATATACCTAATAAGAAAACAAAACTATATGGTGAGTGTGTGTGTGATTAGGTGTAAGTGTAGAGTGTGTGTAGGTGTAAGTGTAGAGTGTATGTGAGTTTGTAGTGAGTAAATGTAGGTATAACTAGAGCATACCAGTCTATGGACAAATTTTAATAAGAGTATCAACACCGTGAGATACCCAGCAGAAGATCCTCAGTCTTTTCATAATTTAATGTTAGAAGATAGTCACTAATTAAGATTTTGCACTGTCGTTTAAGGCATGAATACATTTTTATTTTTTTGTTTAGGAGGTTATACATTATAGTGCTTATAACATAGTATTGACGTTTGGCAAAGGCAGTTCTATGGCGTTCGGGAGGGAAAACATTATGCTTAAGACGGCCAGTAGGTGCCTCAAGGGGACGCGCTGAGTGCTTGCGTAGGGTACACAGGAGTACATAAAGTTGCCGGACAGTGAGAACCTTGCAGTCGGAATAGAGCTGTACAGTGGAATACCTTCGTGGACGAGAGAGCATTACTTTAAGGACCGCTCTCTGGGCTCTCTCAAGGCGGATAAATACATTTTGTGTGGCACCACCCCAAACGGGAAGGCAGTACGTTAGCACGGACCGGCAAAGAGCAAAGTATACTAGCTTTAGTGTTTCACTATCAGCAGAGTTTCGTAACTTCTTGAAAACATAAATGAGTTTACGTATCCGGGACGTGACTTTGACTATATGAGGGTGCCAGTTAAGATGCTGATCAATAAGTACCCCCAGGTATCTTACGCATGGGGATCTAGTAAGGGGAAGGCAACAACACTGCGTTATGGAACCACAAGCGTGAGCATGTAAGATAAGGGAATTTGAGGGACAAAGATTTGACCTAATAGCAAATGCAACATATACCGATTTCTCAACGTTTAAGGTAAGTAAGTTATCGGACAAACATTTCATCACAGAAGAGAGCGCAGCTTCGGCGTTATGGTATACCTGGGGCCAGTCATTACCATCTATGACAAGGGCAGTATCATCCGCGTATGTATAGATCTTACAGTTATCAAGAGATAGTTTGCAGAGATCATTTATATAAATGAGAAAGAGAGTAGGCCCCAGGATGCTACCTTGCGGAACGCCGTATGTGATTGGAAGCTCATCACTTTCGTGTTTGCCGATTTTTACCTTTTGCGTACGATCGCTGAGATAATCCGTGAAGATTTTCAATGGGAGACCACGTATTCCGATACTTTCCATTTTGTTCAATAAGGCTGGGGCAGAAACGGTGTCAAACGCCTTTGACAGATCCAGGAAAATACCCAGGCACTTGCGCTTTCTATCCAACATCCTAGCTACATGATTAGATAAATCCAGAACCGCATCCTCGGTACTTACTCCATTTCTAAATCCGTATTGGTTGTTGGCTAATATATTGTTTGCACCAAGAAAGCTGGTCAGGTTTTTGTTCAGTATTCTTTCTAGGATCTTGGACATGGCTGTTAGAATCGAAATTGGGCGGTAGTTATTGACATCGTCTCTGCGCCCAGACTTATGAATCGGATGAACTACTGCCTTTTTAAACGCCGTCGGGAAGACACCCGCACTAATGCATAAATTACATACGTGTGTAATAATTGGAACTAATACACACCTCGAGGCCTTTATTAATTTGGATGGTATCGAGTCTAAGCCGGTAGCGCAATTTGTCCGGAGATCTAAAATAATTGAGTCAACATCGTCTTCAGTTACCTCAAGGAGTGCCATTGAGTTACACGACTCTGAAACTGCTACAGATTTGGGCGCAATTGAGGGGGAATTAAATTTCGACGCCAAGCTGCTGCCTACATTGGCAAAGAAATTGTTGACGTGATTAAGCGAGGATTTAGGGCTATCTAATAAATGTAATAGATCAAAAGAGGGAGAGCACTGAGTTTGAAGATCTGAGATTTGTTTAATGACGTTCCAAGTAGCCTTAACATTATTTTTTGCATTGTGAAACTGTTCTTTTTCATATGACCGTTTAAGTTTTCTTAGGAGGGAATTACAAAAATTGCGATATCTAGTGTAGGTAATCTTTAATGTATCATTATTTTGTGACTTTTTAAGTTTGGCATGCATGCGATCACGGTGCCTTATGCAGCGAAGTAGCCCAGGTGTAATCCAGGGCTTCAAATTGCGTTCTCTTTTTGGAACTGAAAGTTCGTGTGTGTGCTGTACGACGATGGAGGAAAGATGATTTATTAACGTATCTGCAGCATCATTAGGATCCACAATAGACAACAAAGGAGACCAGTCATGGGATTTGATATCCTCAATAGCAGATTCGTAGTCTATTTTTGACCTAGTACAGTTACCAATCAAGTTCGCACTTTTTGCTTCTAGAAATAATAGCAGAGGTTCGTGGTCTGTTATGGATGATTCAATAACGAAAGTTGTGGCGGACTTCTTTGTTTTGAGTAAAATGTGATCCAAACAATTTGCGAGCCGCGTCGGAAATAGATGTGCTGGGAGTAGTCCGTTAGAGGCAGCACAGTTTAAATACTCATCCGAGTGACTATCAGTATTGTCGGTTTTAATATCGATGTTCATGTCACCGATCAGAACCACGGTAGGAGTGGTTATTTTGAGTACGTTATCGAGACTATCTATAAAGTTATTAATGATCATAAAAGAAGGTGGGCGATAGATGGCCACTATTGTAACATCTTCTATGCAACAGATAAGACAGTTTGCGTCATCAAAGGATGGTTCCTTAACATCAATTTTAAAAGAAGATTTGACGTAAATAGCACAGCCATCGTTTTGATTATATGTACTTTTAGTTAAGTATGACGTGTAACCATCCAAGGTCGGGAGGTGTGAAAGTTTGCTTAGCCAGCACTCAGTGAGCACGAGCACGTCACACTGGAAACCCAATAATCGCATCAGCACAGGAACTTCATCGAAATTTTTAGTAATGCTTCGAATGTTTAAATGTAATATTTTTAATCCTTTTGTTGGGTCTTTTATAAACTGTGCACAACTCTCAGGTTGACACTTGAGTGATTTAGAAACATGAAGCGCGTCTATTTCATTATTAATATTATCTAAATTAGCCATTTGAGATCATAATATGCAGGATAATAAAAGCTTGAAAGGTCGTGTTAATCGTAAGCAAAAAAATATGTATTTCGCGCTGTGTTGCAGAGTAATGGACTAAAATATTTATAAACAGTAGTGTTTGATCTATTGGAGCATTACGGTATGTAGCAGTTCCATGAGTATATATTGTATTCATGTGTATATTGATGAGGCTAAGTATTTTGTAGTTGGGTATGCGGGTTTGTGTTAAAATAGCTTGTGTGTATTGTATTGTTGTATGTAAGGTGTTCAGAAAGAATGTTGGTATGAGTGTATTGATTAGTGTAAGTGTTAATTTTAATTTTATAAGCCTAATTAAAAATAAACAACGAAAAGACACGAGGAAAAAATTACAAAAAATATTAGCTTTATGAGATAGTCAAACGATGGCATCTTGGTTTACCGGTGGACTAAGACATTTTTCAGAGCGTATAAGAATCTGTTTGTCTCCCTCTATTTTGCGCAGAAATATATTGCCGTTTGAGATCCAGCAAAACTTGAAAGAATATTTGTGAGCGAACTCCCTAGCTTGGTAGAACAGCTTTTTGGTGCTTGCTGGAAGATGATCAGAGATATATACCGGTTGACGATCACCAGACAAACCCACGACTGTGGTGTTTAGTTTGTCATCTTTTCCTCTTCCTTTGTTGTACGCACGCACGGCAGATAGAAATGTCTGCTTGGTTTGCACAGTAGTGAATTCAGCAATAATTGGTCGCGGGGAAGTTGAGGTAGCAGATTTATTTGGAAGGCGATAGATATCACGCAGCTCAGTTTCGTTTATTTGCACACCAACAGCCGCGCCTGTCCCACACACCGTTTTTATTAGAAAGGTGCTGGATTCAGTACTTGTTTGTGGGATGTTACGCAATTCTATGGCAGAAGACCTCGACTTGTGCTGGAGATATACTATTTTCTGTTCGAGAGATTCAATATAGTTCTGCTGTTCGCGTCGCTCTTTCCTCAACAATTCCACCTCCACCTTCATATCTTCGAACTTTTTATTAAAGAATTCAAACGACTGAACGATACCGGAATTTGATTTACAAATTTCTGAGTTGGATGCCTGAATCTTACTGTTTTGAGTTTTGATATCCTTTATATCCGAAGAGAGCTGAGCCATAAACTTTTTTTTTTTAGTTTTAGTAGATATCCATTAGCAAAGAAAAATTCTAAGAAAGTAGGTAGTTGAAAACTTTTCTCATAATCGGCAACTGTTGGCGGAAAGGCTTCTCATTAATATTTATAATTGCTGAAATGAAAAGTTTTTTTTTTTTATTATTGTTAGGACGATTGGTTTGAAGTAAAAAAAACTTTGCTGTGGAAGTTAATTCGATCTGCCATATTTTTTTCTCGGAAATGATAAACATCGTTTTTTAAACAATACTTTCTGCAGAGAAAAAAACTACCGTACTTTACGATTCGAACACACACTGTTTAGTACAGTCAGATAAAAAGTTTTAAAATAAGTATAATATATGGGAAAAAAACTTTATCAAAAGTATTTTAGGCTGGATTTAAAGCGGCAACTTCGGTTAATAAATTTCTTTATATTAAGACTTTTTAATCGGGCTATACTAAATAGGTTCAATAAAATTCGATGGTGTCCGAATCGTCAGTGAAAAAATATTGAAAATAAAATGTGTCGATTCGGACACTGGGTCAGTAACTCGAGAAAAGTATCTTGAATAAATTTCCTTCGTATAATCTTACAGCTACGTTTAAAAATAGATGACCTTTAGAAAAGGTTTTGTTGATGTACCTACATTCGGTGAGTACCTATACAAAAATTCAAAGCATTTTATTTCAAATAAGCCATTTTTCTTTTAAAATGTCAAGAAGTCAGTCAGTCAGAAAAAATTAAAGCCAATTGCACATTCCAAAGCGTAGATCTCTATGGAGAAGAATGAGCAAAAAAACTCCATGGACACTCTTTTCAATCATAATTATTATGTACTTATTACAAATGGGTTCCTTCTATTTGGCAGAATCTTGATACTCCGATTTTTATTTGGCATAACTCACATGGCATAATCTTATTTAATCGAATATTTTTAAGGCATAAAAATTATTTAGCATAACTTTTGTTTGGCAGAATATTTACGTGTCCGAATTTACAATGGCATACTTTTATCTTGGCAGAATTTTGTTTCGCATAATTACCTTTGCCATAATTAATATTATGCATAATTTTGTTTAGCATAACATTTATTTAGAGATACGATTATTTGGTATGGGTGCATATTTGAACATCAAAAATTAAAATATATGGAATAAAACTGATAATTTAAATAAAGTAAATTTATGCTGTCGAATGGTTAGATAACCTACGTGCAATGTATTTAAAATCGAATGGTCTGCAAAAGTGACATAGACTGTTCTAAATATAGCATGTATTGGTAGCATTTTCAATATTAAATTAAATTTGTGTCATAAAAAGTCAATACGTTGTGCTGCAAAATTTTGTGACAGAAACGAATCGCTGCGAAACCGACTTTACGCAGTCTTGTCTGCCCTACCCCTAGAGTTTAATTTAAACCCGCGTAGGCGCGGAGGGGTAGGGCGGCCCGCGAGCTGAGGAGCAGGTGGTGAGCGTTAAAACCATCTGTGACGATAAGCTCGCGTGGCGCCGCCCAAACCCCGCAGCGCCGGAGCCGTGACAAAAACAATGCTTGCTGCATGTTGCATGCCTGCTTGCATGCTGTATGCATGCTGCATGTTGCATGCCTGCTTGCATGCTACATGCATGCTGCACTATCGATATAAAATGTATGCCAAAAAACGATTCTGACTTTGAATTTTCTGCGATATGATGGTTCTGCTTTTTAATTATTATGGATATAAACATTATGCCTAAAGATGATTCTGACTAACAAAATTATGAGTTTTGAATGTATGACAACTGAGTGTATGCGAAATGATTTTCTGCGAAATGAAGTTTATGCTATCCGTTGTTATGCAAAACAATATTATGACGTAAAAAGTTCTGCTATAAAAGGTAGACCCATTACAAATATCTCGGTTACATGTTTCTTGTCGCTAGGTACTATCATGTGAGACCACTGTAAATAAAATAAAAATAAAAACGAAATATAGATATTAAAATAGCAACTGGCAGCTAAGAGATAACCAGTCTCAACTGACAGCACCCAATTACGGACATGACCCGAATATTAGCACCACTCAGCTCAACCATTTTGAAAGGAACCGAATGATCCAATACACGCAATACATTTAATAAATACATGTTAATATTCATTTGTTGTATTCTATTCCATAGTATTCAACGAGGTATAACATTATAGAACCGATTTGTTCGCTCTGTGATAATCGAGCTTCCTTTTAGTGCCAGATTTTCGAAATTGGATTAGAGGCTCTACCACAAGCTCTTAACGCGATTCATTTGACGACCTAAACTGAACTGTTAAAGGGATGGACCTCTAAAGTGTACAGCTCCATTCCTCTTTCTCAAAGTCAAAAATTTTTTATTTCACATTGGCCTACATGGGCACTTATAAAACGTCAGTCTCGCTCATGGTAAGCCCATATACTCACTTACTTCCAGAGATTACCTCTTACAAACAATACTATTAATAAACTTTTACCTACTAACAAAATGGACAAACAATTTTACTTCTGTAAAAATATCAGCTGATTTAGATAAATGACTTTTCTGTTAGTGATTCTGCCAAACGCTAAGTACCTACAAAATGTATGATAATAACATTACCTGGGTAATTCTTTGAAACCGAGAGAAGGTCTCATTCATCTGGCCTAGTTTTTTTTTACTATTTGATATTTTTATTTGCATAATAGTTTTCTCCGATCACCAAACGTATTAAAGGTACTCATTTGCATCCAGTAGCTTACGACACAAAATAGATAGGTACGAAAACTAGACCAGATGAATGAGACGTTCTCTCGGTTTCAAAGCATCACCTACCTGTGGAAAAGTCACGTGACAAGTGACATTACAGGTTAATACACGCTTGTTTTGTTTTACTTTCTTGATTTTGCGACTGATCTACTATCCAATACTTACTTACTAATATACTACCATAGTCTTGCTTGAGGTAGTTGGCCGAAATTGTTTTACAAAACAGTGCTTTCAATTAAAATTGTGTAAAATATCGGCGTATTTGCTGAGATCACAATGAATTAGCATCTACTATAATACATAAGGAACTTAAATAATAGGTAAAAAAACTTTAATAATAAGAATATTATATGTTTTCAATAAAATGAATCGCTAAAGGTTACTGAGTCAATTCAGATAACTGAGAATATGGGACGTCACCAGACTTCTATCGGGATAATCCAACAGAAAGAATGAATTTTACTAACACTTTTTAATGGTTTAAAATATGCTTAAAGATGTTATGAATATTTCTTACATAGTCAAAGTCAAAGATTTATTTGCAGATAAATATGGTTATAAAAGTTCTTACAATGGTTATATTTATAATAGTTGCTTAACATATTTAATCATAACATAATGACATGCAAATTTTTTACAGGTAAAATTAATTCGATATTATTTAAATTGTAGTACAAATAAACAAATTATTATTAATTAAATTTGAACTGAAGGAATTCTTTTATAGTATAAAAGGGATTCTCAACTAACCACCTGCGTAAGGCCCTTTTGAAGCGGGCCATTGGAAGTTTCTTAAAATGGTCTGGAATCTTATTATAAACTTTAATGCACATAGGGTAACAACTTCGCCTATATAGATCCGTTCTCATTTTGGGATTAATCAACCTATTAGGAAATCTAGTTCTGAACGAGCATTTATCTCCCAGTTTTTCAAACATCTCAGGATGAGATTTGGTAAATTTACAAATTTCCTCAATATAGATACCAGTTAATGTCAGTATTCTTAGTTTCTTGAAGAGTGGTTTACAGGATGTGAGTGGGTCTACATTACAAATCGCACGTATACACCTCTTTTGTGCGATGAAGGCTCTTCCGAGATGCACCGAGTTTCCCCATACTAGTATACCATAACGCAGTATTGAACCAACATAAGCATGATAAGCCTGTAATGTGGCTTGTCTACTCGTTAGGTTAGATAAACGCCATAGAACATAAGCAAACTTACTGAGTTTTCCACATATCATATTAATATGATCAATCCAAGAGCCCCTCTCATCTAGAACTATCCCAAGAAAAGTCATACTATCTGATTGTTGTATTTGTTTGTCATTATAAGTGATGTTTAAATTAATTTTATTCCAGTTTTTGTTAAGAAATTGTACATATTTTGTTTTATCTATGTTAGGTTTAAGATTATTCTTTTCCATCCAAGATATTATTTTTCTTACGGTGTTATTTATTTCTTCGTTATAGTTTTCTTTAGTTTTAGGGATAATTACGGACACATCGTCTGCAAAGAGTATGCAAGGATAGTCAGTTACTTCTGTCAGGTCATTAATATATAACAGAAAGAGTGGGGGACCTAAAATACTGCCCTGTGGAACGCCTGTACAATTGTAACCCAATTCAGATTTAAATTTCATTTTACCGTTTTGATTTGGTTTATCCACAGTAATTTCTAAAAATTGCGATCTGTTTGCAAGGTAACTTTTTAACCAAGCATTTGCGTTACCGCGTATTCCATATTTGTCACATTTTTTTAGTAGTAGCTCATGCGATAAAGTCAAAGGCTTTTGACATGTCAAAAAATACAACAGTGGTCGGGATTTTCTGGTCAATATTTTTTGTAACTAGGTTAATTAAGTTAAATGCCGCTGTGGTTGTCGATTTCTTTTTTTGGAATCCATGTTGTTCATGTTTCAAAATTCGGAACTTATCGATAAAATTTATTAACCTCGTATGCATGACCTTTTCGTAAATTTTCGCTAAAATAGGCAATAAAGCTATCGGTCTGTAATTATCAACAAGTTTTTTATTACCTTTTTTATGTATTGGTTTAATAACTGTCATTTTTAATTTCTCAGGAAACACTCCCGTGAATAAGGACAAGTTTATTAAATGTACTAATACCGGACTAATAATAAGGCTTATATATTTTATAATTTTTGTAGGTACTTCATCATAACCTGTTGAGTTTGTATCCCGGAGTGATTTTATTACTTTTTGTATTTCGTCATCATTGGTGGGCATTAAAAATATACTAGAATTAATAGGATTAATGTCATAATTATTAGTATTAATGTCAAAATCGTTATTCGTCATATTGATATAATAATCATTTACATAATTGGCAATGTCTATGGGGTTTGTTAATGATCCGGTATCAGTTTCTATCTCCTTAATATTTGTCTCCTGAATTTGATTATTATTGGAATAATGTTTTATTAAATCCCATGACGCCTTGCATTTATTTTTAGCCCTAGTAATGTAATTAGAATTATTAAGTTTTTGTGCTTTTTGTATACATTTTTTAAGTAATTTATTATAATTTAAGTATTTGAATTTATTATCTTTATCTGATGAGAAGTAGTATTTAAAACGCAAGTTCCTTTTGGTTTTAGTTGATTTTTTAATACCTTTGGAAATCCATTTTGCATATTTTTTTACTTGGTTGACTTTGATCTTGACTTTAGGGAAGCACAAATCAAAGAACAAGAGAAGTGTATCATGAAACTGATTAAACGCACTATTGGCTTCCTGATCAGAAAAAACTTCCGTCCATTTTAACTTTGACATACAGTTAAAGAACTTTTCTTTATTTTCGGCGCTAAAATCACGCTTATGAATTATACGAAAGCGTAGAGGCGGAACTTTACTATTTACTTTTATGGAAATCATCTGAGCTGTTTCGTGATCTGACAGTCCCAGCGGTATAACCTCACATATTGCATCCTTACAGTTTCTTATTATTTGATCTAGACATGAATTTCTTCTTGTTGGTTGTTTTATATGTAATGTTAAGCCAAAATTATTTACAATCCTAGTTAATTCTTCTATACATTTCTTATTTCTATCGATTTTTTTGCTCAAAATGTCAATGTTAAGATCACCTACTATCACTAGTTGTTTTTTTGATTTATTTCGAAGGTTGCACAACATTATTTCCAAATTACGTAGGAAAATAAAAGGGTTTGAGCTTGGTGTACGATATAAGGCTATTATTATAATGTTATATTGTAAGAGTTCAATACCACAACACTCAAACTCATTTTCAGACGCATATTTTTTCAATTGTGTCAATATTTTGTACTCAATGTGATTTAGGCAGAATATACAAACACCACCTCGCTTTTTATTCTTTCTTGAGTACCAGTCTCCTAATTTGTAGTCATTTAAGGCAATGCTACTCTCCTCACCTGCTTTAATAAAAATCTCCGTTAAGCACACTACGTCAATAACTAACTTCTCATTTAGGAACGAGTCAATTGCAATTTCTAATAGTTCTCTTTTACTTCTTAAGCCTGCAATATTTTGATGAAGAACATTTATTGAGTGACAATTAATTACGTCAATGGATTTTACGTCTTTTACCTTACTTAACTCATGAGAGTTCATATGTAGCTTATCACAGAACGTTTTAGTTGTAGGTAAAGTATTACTAGTACCTGCGAAAAAAGGTATTATTTGTGGTGCTTTTATAGTTATATGATCTTTTTGGTCGGTAAGTAGGCTTTATGTCTAGGCTTGTATTAAAATACGTAGACAAATCGGAGCATTTTGACTGAGCAGTTGGGTTTTTGTTGAAGTTTAGGTATTTGCTTTTATAGTCAATTGTATCGATCAGAACGTTCAGTTTATGACAAGTATTGCTATGAGTACGTAAGAAGTAACAATTTTCGTTATTGTTACATATTAGTTCTAAATTATTATTTAGTAACTTTACATTTAGATGTTTATTTTCCAACACACTTAGCACAATAATTGGACAATTTTTATATTTTTTTATAAACATATATAATTCATTTAGCATAATAGTAGGATTGTAGTCATTTTCTCCTATACATAACATATATTAACATGTCACCACGCCAGTTTTGCCCACTAGTTAAGGCACCTGCCTGTCGTGCATGAGGACAAATGTAATTCTTTCTATTCACATGTACTTTTTTAAGTTTATCTGAGACATTACTGACACCCCATGCCTCTGAAAGCAAGTAAAAGCATAGTCATAGGTAGGTCCCGGTTGTCATTCGTAGATCTTTGACATTCGTTACAGGTAGCCTGTAGCCAGAAAGTCTAACCATCAGTCTATCCAAGGAGTACCGTCTTACCCAGTAACTGGGTTGTGGAGATCTGATAAGCAGTCGCTCCATGTAAAATTTAGGTATGAAGCCGCATCCGGTTAGACTGGAAGACGATCCCAAGTGAGATAGTTGGGAAAAGGAAAGCGAGACGATGGTTAGGCAGATGTGTACTCATCGATCCTTAGAACACCCTTATTTCATCAGTCATAGATAAGTCCCAATGGAGCTCTTAGCTGAATAATAAGGGTCGATCTTTGAGGTTAAGCAAAGCTTGCCAAAGTCAGTCCATAAATACCGAGACTCCTCCGCACTTCAGAAAGCAAGTGATGCTGTAAGTTTCTGTTTTCATTTACAGATCTTCGACAGTCTGAAGCTAGAAAAGCCTGGGGTATCGTGTTACCTACCCAGTCTCTGGGTTGTGGGAGGGAGATGGACAACCGCTCCACATAAACAACTGATACGCAGCTGCATCTGGTTTCACTAGAAGCTGACCTGGATATAGAAAAGGGTTTGTTGGATGGTTTGCAATAACGGGTGAGCCACTGAGACTATTCGCACAATGTCAGACTGGGAAATTCTTGAATACGTACAATGGCACGTCTGTTTATATACAAGGCAAAAGACCTACAACGCTAAAATTTTACACAGGTTCATTTAATGATGAATACAAAGAATAAGAAAGGATTTTCGAAATTTCACCCCCTAAGTGGATGAAATGAGGGTTCAAAGTTTGTATGGAGAAACCTACATCTGCGCGGGCGAAACCTCTAGTAAGAAGGTACTTATATTATATGTAATGAAACAAAACTTACTAGGTACACATTAGGTAGATACAGGAAATGCCGATCATAAACTCATGCGTGATAGGGAATTACTGAATGAATTTGAAATGAAGTTAAACCGGGAAAATAGCATCTATCTACTTTGTAAATTCATTCATATTAGAGTAAATATAATGATCAGAAAGGAAGGTTTATTGAAAATTCTTTTCATACGTGGTATGAAAAGAGGATGAAAGTGTTCTTGGAATTTTAGCCGATCCCATCAAACACACGGCTTATGTTTCGGTGAAAAACCTTTCTCGAAATTCTTCACAAACACTAGATCTTTATTGAAAAATACCGTTCGTTGTTGTGACATGTGGGATTTGAACGTATAGGTGATATTGATCAGAATTCACTATTCGTTAATGGACACTAACTGCGCTGATGGCTTTTATTATTGCCATTTCCCGCCTCTTGTCGATGCAGTCATTGCTAATTGATTTATTGGTTCGAAAACAATGTTATGGAATAGACCATCACTTTTCAGTTTAAAAGTAATTTTGTTGCAGAACCAGTAATTTTGAAATGGTGGAGCAAGAAAAGTTGCTGAAAATAATGTCAGCGAAATTAAATGCTTAGGTATCCTCTTAAGAGCGTTTAACCCGAGATACGTACAACCGAACTTACGTGATTATGCGTAAAAAAATGAATGAATTACTTTTAAAATTTAAAATGTCATCGGGATTGATTAGAATAATGATTTTATCTACCCCGATGACTTTTTAATTATTATTATTATTATTTTTATTTATTTTTTTACTAAATATATCATCGGGTTGGTTAGAATAACGATGTCACACAGCTTAAATTTAAAAAAGAACAGTTTTTTTAAATTAGGAAAAAGCCGACGAAAAATTCCACCACTGGAGGTCCAGTATTACAATAATAATAATAAACTTTATTGTCAGACCAGAGATCCATATTTTCGTTACATTAGATTGATAATTACTAAAGAAAAACAAAAAGACACAATACAATAAGCCTACGTCACATACCTTTTTTTTTTTCTTTCGGTGGGATAATCATCTTATGACATCCCCCGCCCTTGAGCGGGGCAGGAGATTGTGTCAGACTTTTACTGACTAAAAACCCACTCCTGTTCCTTCGTTGCCTTTCGTACCAGGGCCGAGTCTTCCTTTCAGAATCAGACCCTTGGCCCCAGTAGGCTTCGACCCTGCCAGGTTACTTCGACCCTACAGTTGCTGACATCTCCTTGAGGCGCGCGTGGAACAGCACGCGCCTTTGAAAACTTAGGCTCGGTCCGGACGGTCGGACGGCGAGCCACTCATTGCTCGCCGTCCGCAAGCCTGCGCTTACGATGGCGATTGGGGCGTGAGGACCGTTGCCTCACGCGTTCTGCCGCCTCCTTTGCTAGCATAACTGCTTCGCAGAAGGAGGCGACCGCCTGCCACTCCTCCTCGCTCCGGACCATGGCCTGCACCAAGTCGCCGCCGCCGATCGCCCCCACGAGGACACGGCGTTGCTCTGCCCAAGAGGGGCACACCTCCACCGTGTGCTCCATCGTGTCCTCCGGGTGGTCCACACAATGGTGACGCCAGGGCGTTTCTTCCGCACGAATCCGATACAGGAACCTCCCGAACTTACCATGTCCGGTGAGGACCTGCATCATGCGGAAGGTAAGGACGCCGTGTTGCCTTTCCAGCCACTTTTCAAAGAGGGGACTTACCGCCATAATTATGGCGTGCCCATACTTCACATACCTGAAAAATGGTCTGTGTACCGCCATCCAGTGAGACACCATTAGGTCATCCACCCTGCCGGCTACAGTAGCCACGAGGCTATTGGGGCTGTCGCGCATCCGATTATATACTGGATCCGTGGTATTCATTTGTGCGTCGATGTCAAAGACACCGTGTATATGTGTCTAGATACAAATATTTTTTCCGTGCGGGAATCGCACCCGCGACATGCAGCGCAGCAGCTAATCGTTCAATCCTGCCATGCTGTTTGTGTGCGGTGCAGCAAAGGTGTTGTTTATCAGTTAAGAAATTAAAATAAGCTTTTTGTTGATAAAATTGTAACAGTGTGATGGAATGGGTCACAGGGCTTTTTGGACCAGGACCGCGGTCCCAATTTCCACCAATTTTTTTTGTTTCAAAATGCTACACTAAAAAATTATGTGTGGAGGTTGGGACCGCGGTCCCGGTACAAAGAGCCCCACGACCCAATGGGATTAACATCGTCTTATAAGTATACGAAAAACCCTTAAATAAAAAAGAAAAAAAACTACTTCACATATTTGTGAAGACACATTTTGAAGAGTTGCTAACAATTCAGACACAATATATTCGGACACTGTCTCCGAATCGACACATTTTACTTTCAATATTTTTTCTGTGACGATTCGGACACCACCAAATTTTTCAAGTAGTTAGATAAAAAAAAAGTTTAAAAATATGAAGAAATATATTACCCGAAGTTACCACCTTAAATCCAGCGTCAAAAATATAAAAATAGTTTTGATAACGCTTTTTCCCCCAGACGTTTTATTTTAAACTTTTTATCTGACTGTACTAAAAAGTGTGTTGTCCGGATCGTCTGTGAAAAAATATTGAAATAAAAATATGTCAATTCAAACATTGTCCGAATCGTCAGCAAGTAATTTTGACAGCATGCTGGTTTCGAAACGAGGTTAGGCAATAAGATTTTAGATAGTGCATCGTGTGGGATGCTTATCTCTCCGAAATTCTCTTGCTAAAACCGGATACTACTAAACTAACAAGTTTATTTAACACGAAATATTTCAAGAAAGATACATTTACACAGTTCTATATGAACTTTGTTTCCAAGGTATTTATCATTACTAAGAACGTGTCTGTATTTATTATGCTGCAATGCAAGTTTCAATTTTGTTGCCTGCGTTTAGACTAAAAACGATGTTAATAGCAGCTCAATGTAATCCCATCAAAAATATTCTGTAAAAAACTAGCCAAGTCTCGATGGAGCTGCTTGTTTACCTTTAAAAAGTAATGAAATCTAGACAAAGCGTGCCAAGTCTAAGGTTCCTAACTGCGATTTCTTTATTATTATAGTTAATGTTGTGTGACTTGGCCGTTGAAGAATAATAAAAACTAGGATAATCGAAGATCTGGAGATTTTCGATTATCCTAGTTTTTATAGATTTCCCTTTATGTGGCCATTAAACCCTAACTCTGTACCAAATTTCAGTTCTCTGAGTTTATGGGAAGTACTAGTTCTATTCTGATGATCATGAGTGAGTGAAGGTCATAAATGCGAAACTTTGCTTTTGATTAACTTCGGAACTAAATGACCTACAGACTTGAAATTTTAGATTTGAATTTAAGTATGTGATTATAGCTTACTGGATGACGAAAATTTCTGCGTTCTGGTCCTATCCGGAGGTTCTCAAATAGGGGCCTGAAAATACGGCGAAATGCTTCCAGTAAAGGATGGTACGGCAGTGTTTGTTTCGCGCTCGGGTTGGCGGGGGCACTGCCGCGCCCCCTGATTTCAATTCGTTTACATCCAGTTAATTTGCTTTACAAACAAGCATGTGGTTTACAATATAATCTTCACTATAGATAAAGGAGAGTGAGGTAATTACGATCACTTAAGGAAAAGCAAAATGCAGAATGTTAAATTCTAATTATTTATACTTATGTTTAAATTCATAATTGGGCTAGTTAATATGAGATTTAAAACTTATGTTCCCGTGTCCTGTCAAGAATAGGGTTCGTAATCGTTTCCATTCTAATATATACCTAAATGTACATAATGGACTGTGCAATAAAGATTTTGATTTGAGATTTTCTTTCAATATCCGTTCACGACTGCAGACCTGAGTATACGGTTTTAATTTCAACTCGATACCCCCACGCGCTCTCGATTTTTTTTTCCTTTTGAGGTACAGAACACTAAAAACAAGCCGGAGTTTTTTTTCGCTCAGGGAAATCTAATAAACTGAAAAAAGCCTCTTTCTTGATAATTATCGTAAACCTCAGTCGACGAATAAAAAAATGAATAATTTATGTCTAGATGTCGTCGTCGTCGTGTTCCTGTCCTTGTCCCGTGTTATTTGGGGTCGCGCAATTTATGTCTAGATGTGCCTTTATGAAAAGATTTTATGATATTCAGGTATCGAATAAGGAGATTGTCGATCTCATTGATATTTCATTCACACGATTCTAATCCCTAAAATAGCCGTCAAAACATACCTATATAGTGACTTTGTACATAGTAATTTGCCAGCAGAGGACTACAACATAAATAATATAAAATAATTTTCAAGCAAAATGTTTCACGCTACTGCGATTCCAAAGCATATCCCGTATATATTCGTATAAGAATGATCTAACACTTTTCATTATGACGATGTATGTCCGACGTAGGTAAACATCAGATACGTATGGCTAATGTTTCTCTATACAATGAATAAAGTACTTTGGTTACCAAGCGTGACTAATGAGGGAATGAACCCATCGGAACCAGGGATTTAAGCGCCGATGTATAAACGGTCACCAGCGAATCGTCGGAAGTACAAAACTATGTAGTTAGTCGGTTGAGTGAATTAACTCTTTTTCTTACCATCGGTGT
Source organism: Mythimna pallens (assembly GCA_961205895.1). Lineage (NCBI taxonomy): Eukaryota > Metazoa > Arthropoda > Insecta > Lepidoptera > Noctuidae > Mythimna > Mythimna pallens. The sequence goes on along the minus strand of OY540831.1, from coordinate 6,683,332 downwards.
TCCAAGTAGCGCGGTAATGAAGGGTCTAATTACCAACAGTTCGCAGTAAGACCGGCGGCCTCTCTGTTGGTACCACTCGTAATTACCGGCTGTTCGAATGTGCCGCGTTTCGGGGAAACAGCGCCTGCTTGTGATACACGCTAAAAATTGCAATTACAAGGTAGTGCCACTAAACTATTTGCAGAAAATGGAATAATTAAGTCTTTCTGAAGACCGTGAACATTCCGCTGGATGGCGCCGTGTAAATGGATTTTATGGTTACAGTTATGCTGGTTGTCCAGACTCTTTGCCTCAGAAATAACGATGAGGTGTTGGTGCCAGTTGTCATTTGTAGATCTTAGGCAGTTGTTAGTTACGAATAGTCAGAAACTAGAAAATCTGACACTATTTTGCCAAGGTGTATTAATTATCATCCAGTTAATTGTAGTGGGCTCATCCGGTTACACTGGAAGCCGTCCCCAACTTAACAGGGCCGAAGGCTACTGGGGCTATGGGGTGACTTTTGAAAGTGAAATCCTTGGTCCTGGAACGCAAAGGGCAAAGAAGGAACATAGGTGTGGTTTTAGTCAGTAAAAGTCTGACACGCCCTTCCGTTTTACCCTAGAGCGAGAGAAGTAATGAGATGATTCCACCTCAAAAAAAACGAAGGTACCTACTTGGGAAAAGGTTACACACGTTGATTTTTTTGTTATAATGATTTTCCAACTTTGGATCTTCCTTAGAAGGAGTTTTTATGTCATTGTTTTTCTTGGGAAATACGTTATTGGCTTAGCAACTTGCTAGTATTTAAGTAATACCTTTTGCTTCTACTATTTACGATTTGAGTGGATAATGATGACTGACCGGTTTCCTAGCGTGTCGCCGAAATCCCCACCACGTCATCTTTTATATCTAGTTTTTTTTAACAAAGCTAGAAGGTCAAAACCGGTTAATAATCGTTTAATTGCCTATAAGCCGGATATGTGTCTTGAGTTTTTCGTTTATGGCGTAATGCAACGTTTATGGTCTGTATTTAAATATGGAAACAAAAACTGCGGAATTAAAATGTAATCTATGCCAAATCATCTATCATATCTCTTCTTATAGTGTCCGGCCCTGGTTTAGGCCATGGTCCGGAGCGAAGGTGAATGGGAAACGGTCACCTCCTGCGAAGCAGTAATGCGAGCGAAGGAGGTGACCGAAACCGTTGCTGTAAGTTGCGGCTGAGTCACACCCTATCAGTCTTCCTTCAGTTGCTCTTTGTGTTCCACGGGCGACGGTCCACTTTAGGCGCGGGCTTGCGGACGGCGAGCAATGGGTAGCTCGCCGTCCGATTGTCCGGTAACCGGATCGAGCCCAAGTCGTCGACGGCGCGGACTATTCCACGCGCGCCTCAAGGAGATGTTAGCACCGTAGGGGCCCAGCAGAGTCGAAGCCTACTGGGACCAAGAGTCTGCTTCTAAAAGGAAAACTCGGCCCTGGTATGAAAGGCAACGAAGGAACAGGGGTGGGTTTTTAGTCAGTAAATGTCTGACACACCCTCCCACTCCGCTCCAAGATGTCATTGGATGATTTTCCCACCTACAAAAAAAGGGCCACGGTAACTTTTTCGAACAATTTATTATATATAGTTATTGATCGATAATTTAGCACGTCTCTATACGGGTCAGTAGTCTAGCCTATACCTGCTTCCAGACATAATCTCCGACGAACAAACAAGTTCATCTCTTCTCAATAGGTCATAAAAAGAGCCCACGCTCTTTTTATATCGGAAGATCTGGAGAATTCTATATAATGTCCTTTTCCGATTTACCTTTCTTTACAGAACATTGAATACCCTCTTCTGTATTCCTTTATCCCATTGCAATATTTATTTTGCGGTGTCAGCGTCGTCCGTTTGCTTGCTATTCTAAATGAGGATCTAATATCTGTGTCAAGAAAAGCCTGGGTTACGTACCCTTTGTAGAGTTTGCTGGCAGCTTTATTTTATACTAGCTTCTGCCAGCGGCTTCGCCCGCGTGAAAGGTTTTCATCATACAAACTTTAGACCCCCGTTTCATCCCTTTAGGGTGTGAATTTTTAAAAATACTCTCTTAGTGCTAGCGTACGTTATAAAAAGAAGCTTTGTGCAAAATTTCACGCTCGTAGTCTTAGTAGTTTAGGATGTGCGTTGATATGTCAGTCAGTCAGTTTCTCCTTTTATATATATAGATTTAACTAGCGTGCCTGCGGCTTCGTCTGCGTGAAAACAAACATTCTTGGGAAAAAGTATGTACTATGTTACATTCAAGGACATGGTGCCAAATTTCATCCAAATGTTCGCAATCAGTTCAGAGACTGCAATGGAGATTGCAATTGTGGTTTCAGGGGATTGCGATTGCGCGATTGATAAGATTTAGACCCATTGCGTTCTCAAGTTGGCTGCTGTAGTGTGGCCAAATAGGATACCCTTGACTTATCTCAAACATAGTGCCAGTATGGAGCTCCTTCACAAGATATGCGTCACCAGCTTCTTTTCTGCCTAGCATGTACAACTACCTACCTACACCTTCCAAGACTTAAGCTTTGTAGCTCTATAAGTCTAGTTTCCATATAAAATGTATGGAGACCGACGCGTCTAGATCGGCGTGTGTGGCACACGTGTGCGCAGTGTAGTTCTAGCTTTATAGACACGAAGCCAACAACTGAGCTATACAGGTGGCTAAATACCGGTTGGACAAAATTTGAGTCGATCGACACGAAAGCAGAAGTATCTCAATCAGTCCCCATCTGCACAGCTATATAGTCCATTTATGTGGTTCAAATCCACTGGATTCCCCTATTCCATTAAGCAGATTAACTAAGTAAGTACTTACCTATGCAGCCATTATGGCCAAGTTTCAAATGCCGACTGAGGACTTACTTTCCCATTACGTGTTTTCATAGAAGTTGTTATGTCTGTAGAGCAATTTTAGAATAATATCTACGAAAACGCCTCGTCGCAACGTTGTTAGGTGAGGTAAGGTTAGGTTAGGTAGGCATTCGTGCGTCTTGACTCGCTTCCGTCTACGGGGGCTTAACTTATGTACCTAAGGTTATTCATCATTATCATCATCATTAAAGCCGAAAGACGTCCGCCCAAGTGTCATCGTCATAACAACCTGTCCTGTGCGTCTCGCATCCATCGGATTCCCGCGGCCCTCATTAGGTCATCGATCCACCTTGTGGGAGGTCTCTCAACGCTGCGTCTTCCGATTCGTGGTCCACTCCAGAAACTTTCATCCCCATCGAACATCTGTTCTGCGAGCAACGTGCTATGCCCACTGCCGTTTAAGTTTGCCGATTCTTCGGGCTATGTCGGTAACCTTGGTTCTCCTGCGAATATCTTCATTTGTAAGGGTATTACTTAACAACTATTGGATGCGGTTACGTAAGGCATATTGTATGTAAAATATAGTAATGTCATAATGGTGTAAGCAGAAACACCTTGATTCGAGGGACAATAATTGTGGTTTGGCGAACGTTTGGCATGCTTCCATATTGAACGGACAATACCGATGTTCTAAGAAACATTGCCGTATTGTATTGCGTTGGAATTTTATTGTTATTTGGCTCTTGAGTGTATTTACTCAATATTTTGTTAGTACCGAGAATTAGAATCGTTTCTACCTAGCTTATTTCTCTATTAATTTTTCCGAAAGGTTTGTTAGATAATAATAATATTCCACAACTATCACACAACGCCATATAATCTCATACTAAGCTGGTGCTATGAGTACTAGACAACTGATTAACCTTCTTATATATTTCCTTCTTACAAATACATATGTTACCGGCAATCTGTATAGTCCGGTATTGTATAGAATACTTAGGCAATGTATAGAACACCTAAAACGTGTAGGTAATGTATTAATTATTATTTATTTTATACTTTGTCTAGGTATTCTATAAAATACCGAATACGAAGCCGGTAATGTGTGTAAAAGATGAGAGCAGGGAAGGAGGTGACGTAATTTTAGGGCAACCCGACACGGACAGGTTAGGTTAGAAGGCTAAGTACATGTAAGCAAATTACATTATGTTACTAAAAGCCAGTTTTTTTTTTAAATTTCACTTTAATTTTATTATGTATAAGTACCTACTCAGGTTCTATTTCTGTCCGCTGGGTTTAAAGTAAGGCTCTTATTTTCGGGTGGTTTTAAAAAAATAACCACGAAGGCCAACCTGTCCGTGTTTAGGGTGCCCTAATATTATGTTAATACATTGTTTTTAAGTATAGTATATATATACATACTACACACATACACTACACACAAAAACCTTTATTTTAAGTTAGCTTGTTTTTATCCTATTTTTACTTTTCATTATTCATTTTGTTCTTTCATTGTTTACAACAACCTCTTCGATAAATATAAAAAAAAACCGAATTTCTACATGTCCGCCCGATACAATGCTATTATAGATTAAAGTTATCTCAACTCAGGTCCCCAAGATACAGGTTCTACCTAGTTTGGCGACCACCATCCAAATATATGTATAATTACTAAATAGTTACAGACAATATTAATCATTATATAATAGTTTTAAGGTATTCTTTATTTACTGTAACAATGATTAATAAACATTATTCTTATTCTTATAGACCTTGTTTCATTGGGTTACTCCCAGAGGGCCCCGATCGCCGAGAGATCCATACCGTAGGCGCCCGATTTGTTTTTATCTTGATAAACTCAAATATAGTTAATAAGTTAGTTTAGCTTAAAAGTACCATCAGCAGATGTTAAACAAAATTTTATTACTAGTTTAAGTACTAAAATACTTAACTTTAAGAATTAGGAAAAAAATATTTAAAAAATCCCCCGACGCAAAATACTATTAAAAAGTAAAAACATAAGTTAATAAATTACTCTTTCAGCCGATTTCACTTCATTAAAAGAACTATAAATATTTTAAAGATAAGCTTTCCTGAGTCGGGGTACATAACAATGATATGGCCAGAAGAAAACATGGTACACTATGTTGAGGTATATTACTTATACCGGTTTTTTTAGGTGGGAAATCATCGAATGACTTTTCCCGCTCTAGAGCGAGGGGGCGTCAGACTTTTTCTAACACCTGTCTCCCTAGTCAAGTTACGATCGTTTCGTTTGCGTCGAACACTTCGAGTACGCCACGCCTCCGATTCCTTTGTTCTAACGTCATCTCAACGCTCAGTGACGTGGTCAGAACAAAGAACCGGAGGCGTGGCCTACTCGAGGCGTTCGACGCAAACGAAGCGTTCGTAATTTGGCTAGGGGGGCTGTGTCCTTCATTTATCCTTTGGCTTTCTAGGGCCACAGGTTTCGTTTTCAGATATTCCCCGTGGGTCGGCCTTACTAAGTCCGGTTCTGCTGACATCTTTTTGACGCGCTCGTGGAACTTGGGCTAGGTCCTTACCGGACGGCTGGACGGCGAGCTACTCATTGCTCGTCGTCCTCAAGCCTCTCTGTTGCGGCAGCTGGCGTCCATTTCCTCATGGTTACGGCCATCTCCCTCGCAAGAATCACTAAAAAATGTATATTTCATAATAACAACAGTTACAAAGCTGTAGTTAACGATACGTTTGATAACGACGCCGACAGACGGCTGGTTATGCAATGAATTATTAATAGGAACATAGTATTATGTCATGTTGGTCTTGCTGCCGATACTCAATGGCGGATGTGATGGTGTGAATGAGATATTAAATGTAATCGTCGTGTCCTGCTGTTCCTTGATTGTGAACTTTGCCAATGATTAATTTTTTTATTATAAATTGGTTCGCGTTTGACCGCTATCTCACCTGATAGTAAGCGATGATGTGGCCGACGCGATGGAGCATGCTTGCCTAGAAGTAACCTGTTGAATCTTGACTTCAAGACTAAATCTATCAGGAATCACTGAATCTGGCAGCGAATTACACTCCTTAGCTCTACGCACAATAAATGTGTTCCCAAAACGCTTTGTACGTATGGGTGGGATGTCTACCATGTTCCAGTGGCTCAAAGCCGTACGCCTAGTGGATTCTAGTATGTTCTCACGGTACCTATCGGAACTGAATTTTGTTACAATAAGTAAGTGGGTGATCTTTTAGATAGCTGATCTCGCAATTTCAGCCTCGTCTTTGGTTATTGCTTTCTTTCTTTTAAAAGAAGCAATCTTTAAAGCCTTATGCACAGGCGTAGGGTTGCCAGCCTTTCGGTGTTTTACAGGTTGAATTTAAGTGTACCTTGTGTTTTTGTATTATATTTATGTACATAGTTAGGTTTTAGTATAAATAGTTTAGTTAATATTTAAGATTTTTATGTAAGAGAATATTTGTAATTTGCAAAATAATTAGGACATAGTGATTATAGAATGTATTTAATTTTTTTAAGAAGACAATTTTTTTCTTATTTATTCTCGTTTACTGATAAGTAAATTTCTTTAAATTGTTGAGTTCGCACGAAACTTACCGACAATTAGTGAGCTCTATATTATATGGCTTACGTAAACATGGAACAAACTCGCTCCATAAAACCAACATAAAACTGGAATTCCGAGTTGCTGACGATTCGGACACAGTGTCAAACACACACTGTGTTTGACACTGTGTCCGAAACGTCAGTGCAAAAATATTAGGTAAAAATATAATGTGTCAATTCGGACACTGTGTCCGAATATTTTGTGTCCGAATCGTCAGCAATTTAGAATTCCGTCACAGTAAAATTTACACAACCAAATAACCGCTTTTTGGTAGTAACGTAATTAAACATTTCTAATTAACATCAAGTACTAAGTCATCGTAACAAAAACACAAAAAAAAGTTAATCGTCCAAATAATTACATGCAAAAAATATTATATTATTACGATCGTGCCGGATTCTTAATTGACCATAACTATTTTTTGTGCCGTTGTTAATTAAATTTAAATCACCCGTATAAAATTATATCGACGCGGCGTCCGTTTGTCTGTTTAATAAATATGTTGGGGTCTTGCGGTTAGTATCTACATAAATGTTATCACATTTGAATTTTGTTGACCTGGTGACAGAATGGTCTATCATTGATTTTGACAAGTTTCGTAATCTATACTTCTATACTATTATTATAAAGAGGAAAGATTAGTATTTTTGGATTTTTGTTTGTAATAAATAAACACAAAAACTACTGAACCGATTTAAAAAAATCTTTTAGTACACACGGTGACTTTAATAGCGTAGCAGGGCACACTAACATGATAAATGTGTGCGTAAACGCTAGCGCGTGAAACACAACAGGTATTATCGTTGTGTGATACAAAGTAACTCGTTTCTACACTCACACTCTTGAAAAAAAAAATAGTAGCCGTCTAATTGGCTTCTGTTATTAATGGCGCTGTGGCGCAATGCGTATGATACTTAACTGACGAGTAAGAGGTCCCAAGTTCGATTCCAATTATCTGTTATTTTCTTTTTGTTTTACTCATGTTTTTTTTGAATAGTAATGTTATGGTTATTCTCGTAATAATTAAAATATTCGAAATATATTTTTGTAATTTTATACATATAAACTATGTATATTTACGAAATTAATTAACGAAATTTTTGTATATAACTTGTAATATAAATAATTTTATAATATATATATATATCATTTACGTAATATAACAATACGTTATTATTAATAGTTGACAATCCTTTCATTGTCAACTTTTTTTTTTTATTTTCGCAAACATTCACTTATGAAATTATTATAGTTATTTAAATTAGCATCAAACACTTACACTTAATCTTTGGAAAGTAATTTTGATGATATGGGTAGGTAATCAGCAATAATGTTCACAATAATCAAGTAGCTGTGGGTATCAATACAAACAGAATTAAAACCGAGCGTGCCATCCCACAATAATTCACCTATTCAAATAATATGTCTCCAGCTCAACTCGCAAACAAAATAAAACTCGTTTACTACTCGATATACACACACACACATATTTGTATATGTGTTTGCTACGAATTAGATAAAAAAATTCGCTTCGTTCATTAGATGGAAAATTAGCACTGATTATCAAGTGCTTGCTTGCCGTTAAAGGTGTATCGAGTTCGATCCTAGCCATTGACAAAACATTATTTTCTATTTTATTGTAGTATAATGATAACGAAGTTTATTAAAGCTAAAACTTAGAATATTTGCTTTAAAAACTAAGTGTATGAATATTATCATCTACCCACTTTATTAGTTATTTACTAAGAAATGAGTCGGATAATAAGTTAACCTGGCATAACGCTTTTGCCTATCACGATCGTGTGTTCTACAACTTACTCCGAGACAAAAAATAATTAATCGTTGTGGAAAGTGATACTTTTTACAAGTAATAATTAACATGTCTCATTTGTCTACACTTTTGAGGGCTGAGATAGTAGTATTATATAAACAAAATGTATCCATAAGTGAAATTTCGAGGAGACTAATGCTACCGGTAAGTAACAAATCCAAACTTAACATAATGCGAAATAATTTAACATTGTTGATATTTGTTAGGTTTTAACGTAATTTTGTGATTGTTTACAGAGGAAAACTGTGCAGTTTTGGGTGCATAGATATACAGCTGAAGGGACAATCGATGCCAAACGTCCGGGTCCAAAAGCAATTGCATATACGGATGCCAACCCACTGCATCGAAATATTGTTGCTACGTATAGCGCTGACGGCTTTGCTACAACAAGAAACACTGCGATTATGCACGACGTGTCTATGACAATTGTTCGACGCCACTTACGAGCAGCAAAAATTAAATGTCGCAAGCCTGCGAAAAAAATTTTACTGACGGCGTTGCATAAGGAAGAAAGGATGCGGTTTGCAAGAAAATTTATAGATTTTGATTGGTGCAATAACATAGTTATATTTAGTGATGAAAAGTGTTTTAAGTCAGATAAGGATGGGCGTAAAATATTATGGAGAAAAGATGGAGAACGTTACCATCAGAAAAATATTCTCCCATGCAGGTCTAGTGGTCGCATTACGTTAGGTTATTGGGGCTGGATGTCATCGATGGGTCCCGGTGAGTTAGTGGAGGTAGGGGGTCGCAATACCAGTCAAGGTTACTTGGACATCTTGCAAAATGTTATGTTGCCTACCGTGCGCGTGGCATACCCGGACGAGCATATTTACTTCGTGCACGATAACTGCTCGGTGCACCGCGCACGAATGGTGCAAGACTGGTTAAGTGTCCAAGAAAACTTGACTGTTATTGAATGGCCCTCTAAAAGTCCCGATTTGAACCCCATAGAAAATCTATGGGGTCACATGGTGCTCAACTGGGATTCATCTGATGTGAGATCTAAACGTAATTTAGATAATTTAGTGTCATCCATGTGGGAATCGTTTCGCGGCACTGACCTGTGTGAAAATTTGGTGGCTAGCATGAGAACGAGGTTACAAGAAGTAATCGACAATGAAGGTGCACCAATTAGATATTAATTTTGATTTAAATTGAATCCAATTATAAATATTTTTAAAAAGCTGTATTACTGTATGCTGTTTTTGTTGTTGTTGTTTTTATCATGTTATTGTTATTGAAATCAAGAGTTACGATACCTATCATAGTTCATTTTTTAAAACATGTTGATTGATATGTTATAAGTAAAAAAAAAGACTAAGAAGTAAGCTGTAGGTAATTATACTGTTGTTGTTATTATGTGACATGATGTTATTGTTATTGAGATCAAGAGTTGCGATATCTATCATAATTCATTCTTGATAACATGTTGATTTATGTCACTAATAAAAAACTTAAAAAAGTGACGTCCATCCTTGTCTGACTTAGAATATTTTCACTTTATATATTGTATTAAAGATAATCATGAACAGATTCGTTAATTGTGACCATTCCGTTTAATGTATGTAATTAATAAGTTGTAATAAACATAGTTGGATCGTTATCGCAGTTTTCTTTGTCACAATATTTTCAAAATATTTTAATTATTATGAGTAACTATAACATTACTATTAAAAAAAAAACAGGGGTAAATCAAAAAGAAAATAAAAACAAGCAAACTTTTTGTTACATCAGACGATTGGAATCGAACTTGGGACCTCTTACTCGTCAGTTAAGTATCATACGCATTGCGCCACAGCGCCATCGTCAACTATTAATAATAACGTATTGTTATATTACGTAAATGATATATATATATATATTATAAAATTATTTATATTACAAGTTATATACAAAAATTTCGTTAATTAATTTCGTAAATATACATAGTTTATATGTATAAAATTACAAAAATATATTTCGAATATTTTAATTATTACGAGAATAACCATAACATTACTATTCAAAAAAAACATGAGTAAAACAAAAAGAAAATAACAGATAATTGGAATCGAACTTGGGACCTCTTACTCGTCAGTTAAGTATCATACGCATTGCGCCACAGCGCCATTAATAACAGAAGCCAATTAGACGGCTACTATTTTTTTTTTCAAGAGTGTGAGTGTAGAAACGAGTTACTTTGTATCACACAACGATAATACCTGTTGTGTTTCACGCGCTAGCGTTTACGCACACATTTATCATGTTAGTGTGCCCTGCTACGCTATTAAAGTCACCGTGTGTACTAGAAAGCTATTTTATCACTGAGTTACCTAGACAACAACATATTTTATATTAGAAAACAGTAGGGTTCCCTACTAAAACTGCAATAAGGTAACCCAAAAGTATGAAGTGATGTTCTATATTAAGTATAAATAAATACTTATTAATAGCCGAATGCATGTGTATATACTTAAACGTATCAATTTAGAACGGCTGTAATCATTTATTTTTTGTGTTCGTATTAGTCAAAACAAGGAGTAAAAAAGAAATTCACCCGAGCGAAGCCGGGGCGTTAGTCTACTAATATAATGGCGTCATTATGACTTTCCAATGGTCAACCACTGACACTCCATTGAAAGAAATGGCATAGAATGGTAATCTACGTACATAATGACAAATTAATGTCGACGTACCTATGCGGTAATCTAAAACGTCATTGTGCAGTTATTGCTTTTAATTTGTTACAAGACATCTCGATTTTGTCATTCTACTAAAAATCTATTACGAGACCATTGACCGATCAGTGATCGACAATTATGATTTATCAGATTACGAACTTTTAGCAAAATGACAATGGGATCGTGATGGAATAACGAATTTATAAAAATACCAGACTTGGGCCCCAGGTTGGGAATCCAATGGAAGTGAGACGCACTGGACCGGTCATTGTAGTTACACTTGTAAGAGACCTTTGTGAACGTCTTTCGGCTCAAATGATGATGATGATTAATTTTTATTGCCTTCTATTTATGAGTCTGCTCTACTCAGGATTTTAAGACAACATGGAAACTGACATAAAGCGGAAACTCTGCCCCTACCCATACGCACAAAACGTTTTGGGAATACTTTCATTGCGCGTATAGCTAGGGAGTGGAATACCCTGCTGGAGTTTGTGTTTCCTGATAACTAGAAATAACCATTTCTAGGTAAGCGTGTTCCATCGTTGACCACATCATAGCTTACCGTCAGCCCGCCTAGCCAAGTTACAACCGTTTCGTTTCTCTTTTCGTCGATCGCCTTGATTCGGCCTCGCCTCCAATTCCTTTATTCTGACGTCAGAGATAATGGGCAAACGTGAGCCTATCAATATTAAAAAAAATATTCAACCTACACACAAAAATATTCAAAACGAGTCCGTAAAAAGTTGCCAAAAATAAAATACACAAAACGCGTGGGCAAGGAATTTATTTCAGAGATATATTAGTCACTGAACACTATATCTACAATCGGAATTGAACTAACCCGCAAACAGATATTCTAACACACATTTCTGAGTAAGCAAACCCACGGGAAAAGAGAATATGAAACCGGTTTCCAATACATGGCTGTCATATCCAGACCGGATGAGAATGCCTCGCAAACGAGAAGCTCTTCTGCGAATTTGATTTGCCAATCAAAAAAGGCTCTGAAAGGATTTCGTCGAAATAAAATATTATATTTCGTTCTGAAAATGAATAGCGTTGATTTCTGCGTATTAAAAATGATTGGAAATTCCAGGAGTTTGAACGTTAATATTTTTTGTGTAACATTTTTTTATAGTGCATGTTCTATTCTGTCTTATTATTAAGTACTATAAAATTCATTTTGGGATTCGTACATATTGGATTAAACTTATCTACCTATTAATCGTTGGTTCGTGAATTTCTAGTTTAAGTTAGACGGATCGCTGAATTCTACGAATCAAGATTTCTTAATATAATTTAAGACTGAGGACGCGACGCACTGGAACTTGGACTGAATCCCTCAACTTTAATCACGCATTTGTTTTTGGTAAGAAATTATCAAATAACTTCTCTCGCTCTGCGTGGAGTGAGGAGTCGTGTCAGACTTTTACAGATAAAACCAACCTGAGTTCCTTCAGTTGGCCTTTTGCGTTCCAACTTCCAGGGGCGCGGTAATTGTTTAAGAAAGAAAGACCACCCCATAACCTCATGTAAATCTACATCTACACTAATATTATAAAGAGGTAAAGTTTATTTTTTTTTGTTTGTAGGAGGTAATCTCTGAAAGCACTGGTCCGATTGCGAAATTTTTTCACCGATAGAAAGCTGCTTTATTCCTGAGTGACATAGGCTATATTTTATGTTCGCGAGCGAAGCTGCGGGCAAAAGCTAGTATTGAATTAAACCCTAACAAATTTGTAGATAAGGAACGCGACTTTCAAAATAAGTACATGAAAAAGAATATCGACCTTTTCAGTACCTAAGAGAAGGGTCGCGGTCGCGTTCTGCGAAACAGTAATGCTAGCGAAGGAGACGGCTGCACGTGTGATTGACTTCTGAAAAGATAACCCTTGGTTCTTGAACGGAAAGGGCAAATGGAGGAAAATAGGTATAGTTTATAATAGTTGAAAAAAAAAGCTTTTTTTCTTTTGTTTTTCTTTTTTAATTAAAAACTATTTTGTAAGTATGTGTTTTTTTTTTAAATATGACTATTTATTTATACGTCTATCTATTATAATGGCTCATATCAACATATTGTCTATACTTTTTAATTAGGACAGAAAAATCTTTTTCTGCAAAAAATGCAAGATTGTTTTTTTTTCTTACTATTATTTTCCTGAAAAGCCTCAATATGTTTTGCTCATCGGTTTTTTCAATTACAAGCAAAAAATTCAAGAAATCATTTTTTATTACCTACCTATTGAATAGTTCGGTGAATTTCGTAAAACCCGTACAAGGAAAACCGTGGCCGATCCATTGGTCCCTTTTTCTCACAAACTAACGGATCCCAAGTTAACGTCTTCGAATTAGACAGAATATGATGATAACCGTTTAGGGAAAGTTCAAAACAAGTGTTTGGTTGAGGAAAGAAGGTTGTACTTGGAAATTTAATAATGACTAACAAGGAAACTGACTGACTAGGAAATTTAATATGACTGGCCTGTTGGTCTAGTGGTTAGTGGCCCTGACTGCTATGCCGGAGGTCGTGGGTTCGATTCCCACCCAGGACAAATGTTTGTGGGATGAGCACGATCATTTTGTTCTGTGTCTGGGTGTAATTTATCTATATATGTATGTATTTAGAAATATATAAGTATGTTTATCAGTTGTTTAGTACTCATAACACAAGCTCTGCTTAGCTTGAGACTAGACAGCGTAGTGTGATAGTTGTGGAATATTATTATTAATAACTAACACGTGTTTAATTCATATTGTCGTTAAAGTAGAAAATTCTCCCAAGGGAACATACTACAGTCGACTGTCGTTAATTCAAACCTGCGATTATTCGAACCTCTCTATAATTCTGAGTTATCGCGAGTTCCATAAAAATCTCTTTATATTTCGAACTAAATCAATACATTTTTTATGCAGTTGGTAATTCGAACGAAAAAAACATCTTTAAGTGACAAAACGAGGCGTTAATTCGAACTCATCGGCGTCAAACACTTGACAATTCAAAGTTGGAGGAGAGAAAGATTGCAGAACTTGCAGAGGTATGTAAGTACATATTGAGACAAGTTCACACTTGTATCATCGTACAGGGGCCTTTGTTTTTGTACTGAGTAGTTTGACACACACTTCCGCATGAATTGGTTTGTTTAGTTAAGTTTCAGTTACTGTTACTCTCGTTTCGAACCATTTTATATTTCGAACACTCGATAATTCGTAATATTTTAAGAGTCCCTTGAATTTCGAATTGACGAGAGTCGACTGTACTACTGTTAACTAATACTTTAACTGTATAGTGAAACGACTTGGGCCATGAACAAAACTATATTAATACAAATCACAATGACTGTCTTACACAAAGGTTAGTTTAAAACTGAACGAATAACATCTTAATATTTGATGGAAGCACTGGGTCTTGCTACAGTTCCCATGCTTAAGTCAAGAGGTTAACGGATATTTTTTTGTCGGGGCTCGGGGTACCGCAGCCCGAGCACTTGAACTGCCATGCCGATCCCGTGACGTCACCCAGCATTCCAACGCCGTCGCCGTCCGTCGATCACCCTCAGCCTCGCCAGCACAGCGATCGCCAACACTACATTATATTAGATTATGTGACTAGGGGATAAAGCAGTGTGTTTAAGCCGCGGGCGGCATGTTGAATTCCGAACGAAACGAAGGTTGCTAAGTTTAATGTAATTAACTTCCGAGCATTGCGAGGAAGTATAAATACATAGAAAACTGAGTGAAATGAAAAATTAAAGCCGTCCAAGACAGCTTTATCCCCGTGTTGGATACTCTACTTTTTACACCATCTGTGAGATAATTAAAAGATAAATATACTGAAACCAATTATATATTAGAGAAACATATGTAATTTACAAGTTAATGTTAACTCTATCACTCATATGTGTTGAGTTTTGAATCAAATAAAATTTTATATAGTACTCTCAGATTGAACTATAGTCTTAATTTTCTATAACGCTCGAGTTCTTTCATTATTTACTTTTTTAGAAACTCAGTCAGTAACCACATTTTATCATTTTTTTTGTTGGTGGCTAGTTTGATTTTTGAAGAAACTTGTTTGATGCACGTACATTTTAATTCGCTCCATAGGTGTTTTTTTAAATAATGGTTTTTGACGTTCCAAATTCAAATCTCATTATTCTCTAAGAACGTCCATACCTATTACACCGTAGGCGTGGGCTTGCGGACGACGAACACCGGGCCGCGCCATTCGTCCATCGGGTAAGGACCAAACCCGAGTTGTCGACGGCACGTAGTGTTCCACGCGCGCCTCAAAGAGATGTCAACAAATTGTCAGGCCGATGCCTGAATGCCGATGATGAATTTCCGAAAAGAAAACCTGTGATATTAAAACGCAAAGAGCAACTGAAAGAACATAGGCTCAATACGACGAACTAACTCATACTGAGCCCGTGTGGTGGATTACGGGCTATTTCCCTCTCCACGAGAGGAGGTCTGAGGCCGGAAAAACTAGCAGGCGCTTGATATGGTAAGATCAACAAAACAAATAAGTTATTCCCACAATGAGGGTAGTATATCATACTACCTTCATTATGGGACTTACTACAATTACGATTATTTTGTATTTAAAATAAAAATAATACAAAATCTCGCAAAAAAGTTGGTAATAGTGAAGAACTCAAAGGTACATTGGTAATACATAACAATGGTGTGACCTTTTTCACGTATGAAGTCAAATTACAAAGAGTTGGGTTGAGTTGAGAGCTGGATAGACAATTTTTTCCTGCTGAATTTCTCCTGTTCTGTTGAAGTGTGTGGGTTGCGGAGAGACAATCAAACACGTGTGCACGCTACGAGTGCTTTATTACGACTCTCGACTTAATCCTAATACAATTAATATATAGTACTAGTACTTACACACTACACCAGTGGGGTACAAGAGAAAAAAATTTAAAAAAAAACTTTTTTTTTACTACTTACTTATTCTAAACATATTTCTCCAATACATTATTTTTTAAACAATTTATTTTAAAGATCCCAGATTTTACAATGATGAGATTCTAACAAAAGCGAAAAAATAACACAAAAACATGATAACAAAAGACCTACCTAAATATAATCATAAAAATATCTCGGAGTTAATACACGAATCGGGAGGTACATTGGTACAAGTTACGATCAATATAGTTGAGGTACATTGGGTTTTGTCAGTAAATTCGTGGGATACATTGAATTAACATCGAATGTGTAAATATTCACTTTCCGTAGCTTCCAATTTCCATATTTGTTATGGAAATTGGAGGCCTTTGATGATTAAGAGTACACAAACCCAGTGCAGTAACTAGGGCGATGCCGGCGGTGCTCAGGCACAGGGCGGCGCAGATTCTGATGGAGCGCAGAAATGATCAAACCAAACAAAAACCAAGGAGGTTACTGTTTCACACAGTCTCTCGCTCCATACCATGGCTTGACCCAGGGCTGCACAATCAGGTCGCCACCGTCAATCTCCTCCACATAGACACGGTGGGGCTCCACGCCTCCACCCAAGCAAGACAAACGTCCAGCTTATGGTTTACCGTAAGCTCTGGGCGTTCCGCACCAAGCTCTGACTTTTTTTTTAAATTGATATAAACCAGTGCTACTGAAGCACTGGTTTATATCAATTTAAAAAAAAAGTCAAGTCGTGAGTGATGGTGAGGCGCACTAGTTTATTAAGAGCTTATTCACTCTAGCCTTCAAGACACCTAAATTATAGTTGCACGGGAAGACCGCAGCAAGCAAATTGTTCCAGTCCTTCGATGTACGCGGTATAAACGACGAAGCGAAACGCTTAGTCCGAACCGTTGAAGTTTCTACAACGTAAGGGTGGATACTGGCTGTACGTCGGGTTGGAGAGAAGGAGATGGCGGAATCAAGTCATGCAATTCCTGCGCACACTCTCCAAAATCCAACTTGTAAAATACCGATAGGCTGGCTACGCTGCGCCTGTGCTCGAGGCTTTGTAGATTGGATTTAATCAAATCTGGATCCCAAATTAGCCCAATTAGACTTTTTTAGGGGCCCAGTTTCGGAAACTAGCACCGGGCGCATGAAAGGCTAGTTACGGCCCTGCAGAAACCCCGCTACCACCTGTACAAGCTATTTACGGGTCGCTAGGTGGATGAATGCTTTCAATCTAATTGAACGGGCATCAAATGAAATCCCTTTGATAGCTCCGGCACAGACTGGTTTTCAATTAGTAAGATTGATTCAGTATAATACCATTGTGGCTGATCATTTATGTGGAATATTATTTTATTTTATTGGAATACAATTTGTGTGAGTGGGATTACGAACGCGATCTTAATGGTTTTCTGTTATGTGCCATGATTTTCATTGGTCAATTTTAATTTTGTTAAGGCCCTAGCTCCCGAGCAATGCCATAAAACAGTGACTTTCTGAAGCCTACTCCTCGGTAACGGCTAGATCAATAGGTTTGAAAAATATATATGTTTATTATAGATTCATATGAGTTTTTCGTTTGATTAATACTTTTGGCAGAAAAAATAATTAACAACATGATATTTTTTCGCTTGTTTTCCCTTCTCCTTATAAACGCCTTTGATGTTAAGAAATAAGTTTACACAAAGAAAAAATTGCTGGTTAAGTGTTCTTTAGAATGTACTGCATAGTGTATAGCATACGTAAATCAATCAATGATTCGCAAAGGAAATGGATTTAAAGGTCAGCGGGGCTATATCCGGGCGTAGGTGGCTCTCGTGTTCGTGACTTCGTGTAGTACTGCCGCCTAGGTATTCATTAAATGCACAGTGTGAGTATCTGTCCATATAATTCTGGCCAGATGTTCAAGGGACTGTACGCCTTAAGTATATTTTTTTTTCAATTTGCCATTATTATCGTCATCATCCAAAAGATCCGTACCTAGTGTAGTCTGGGTATAATCACCCAGACTACACTAGGTACTGACCTAGACTTCTAACGCTCTAGGTCGGAGAAGCAGTAATGCTAGCAAAGGAGGCAGCCGATCGCGTGAGGCAAAGGTCCTCACGCCCCAACCGCCACCGGGATTCTGGATTCCCGATTTCAGGCCACCGTAGGCGCGGGCTTGCGGACGGCGAGCAATGGGTGGCTCGCCGTCCGATCGTCCGATAACTAACCGGACCGGGCCTAAGTCGTCGACGGCGCGTACTGTTCCACGCACGCCTCAAGGAGATGTCAGCAACCGTAGGGGCCCAGCAGGGTTGAAGCCTACTGGGGCCATGGGTGATCCCCGGGGCCCTGAAAAAATGGCAAAGAAGGAACAGGAATGAGGTTTTAGTTAGTAAAGGTCTGAAACTATTTCTCGATCCGGCCCCCCAAGAGCGGGGGATGTCATTAGATGATTTTCCTTATATTTGATGATGATTGAAAAAGTCTGTCACACATTCTCCCTGTACCCAGTGCGGGAGAAGTCATATGATGGAGATAAACAGAGAGAGAGAAAAAACATCTATTCACATGGAAGAAATTATTATCTTCCATAGAATTCACAACACCTAAGATGTGAGACGATTACGAAGGTTCTATCTATAAAAAGGTATTCCTTGAAACAGATAATAATAAACAAGTCGCAATTAAGGAATCTAATTCAAGGAATACAGGTGGGATTGTGATCGGAAGTAGAATGGAACGTGATCAATGACAGTTACTCTATGACTTTACTCCTCCATAGCACATGTGCTGTTTTTACTTTACTAAATCTAAAAGATGAAATTTAATGGTGGTGTGTGAATGTTATAGGTAGTAGATATACTAAAGAGGATAAAGCAGCGCCTTATGTCACGGGCATATTGAAACCCGAGTGTCATGATGGATTCTCGGGGTTAAACCACGTGTTTAGCAAGGATTTTAAGTGTTAACTCCCGAGCAAAGCAAATTATCTCACTGTCTGTCTTAGACGGCTCGAGTTCCTCACTTCACTCAGATTTCTATATTAACTCCCTCGCTGTGTTCGGGAGTTATTTATGCCTACTTTATTCCCTAGTCACATTACATCTACTATTATTATATAGTTGCTTAAAAGAAGCTGATCATATTTATACACCACTTAATTAGCACAAATACTTAAAAGGATTGTTAGAAAAGGTTTTGTTAGTAAAGTCTCTTTAAATAATATTCATAAACAGCAAAGTTACTAGCGTTTGTTTACATCCCTAAATGACACTCAATTTATGGAAACATTGTACAGGCTATTGATATGAATGATTGATTCAATTATGAATTTATCAATTGTGACAACTTTTGTGGTCAATTTTGGGATTTCGGTTTTTATACTACTTTATATATATTTTTGACTACACAAATATGATCACTTGATCAGTAACGGATAGAGCCCCATTTTTTAGTCCTAATTAAAAATTAGTGGTGTATATAATAACTCTATTTAAATTGATTATGAGTAAATAAAGTAAGTACCTAATCATTTATTGCGCAAAAAAATATAAGCCTATTATAACTGATATCCTGTATCTTGAATCAGTACATTTTCAAATGCATAGATACAGTTTCATAGATTATACAAGTGAACGCAGACAATAACATGCCATCCCATATAGCTCCAGAGGACACGGCGGAGCATACGGTGGAGGTGTGCCCCGCTTGGGCGGAGTACCGCCGTGTCCTCGTGGAGGCAATTGGTGGCAGCGACCTTTCGCGTCGGGCCCTGGTTCAGGCTATGGTCCGGAGCGAGGAGGAATGGCAGGCAGTCGCCTCCTTCTGCGAAGCAATAATGCTAGCGAAGGAGGAGGCTGCACGCGTGAGGGAACGAAGGTCCTCACGCCCTAGCCGCCGTAATTCCGACCCCGACTACCAGCCACGGTAGACGCGGGCTTGCGGACGTTGAGCACTGGGTAGCTCGCCGTCGGGCTGTTCGGTAACTAACCGGACCGAGCCCAGTCGTCGACAGCGCGTAGTGATCCTCGCGTTCCTCAAAGAGATGTCAGCAAACCGTAGGGGCCCAACAGGACCGATGCTCGCTAGCTAGGACCGCGGAGAATTTCTAAAAGGGAAACCCGTAGTCCTAGAACGCAAAGGGTAATTGAAGGATACAGGTGTGGTTTTAGTCAGTAAAAGTCTGACACGCCCTCCCGCTCCACCCAGAGCGCGAGAAGTCATTTGGATGTTTACCTACCTTAAAAAAAAATCCCATACAGTTGCGATTTTAGGAAAATGCGTTTCAGATTGTTCAATTGATGTGCAATGAGTACAAAAAGAAACATCCCACTTATCCCAATCTTAGGATTACTTCAATCCACATCAATCCCACAGGCCTGAAGGATCGCAATTCTGATGCGAGATTGTATTTCCTCGTCGCAATCGCAAGATTATCGAATTTCTCCGAAGTGCTCGGTTGCCATGGTAACGAGGAATCAATAAGGCTGATTTATCTTACCTTCCGATGAAAATGGTAAGTATTACATAAATATTTATTTTCGTTTTTTTTTTCATCGTCATTCGTTTTCGTTTCATCTTCGTAGTCATTTTCGACTTTATGGGGGTGAGTACCGGACAAAAAGTCCACTCAGAGTGCCTAGTGCGAATTCGACACGTTTATGACGTGCTTTTAAGTTTTTAACCAATCAGTGAGCCAAAGACAGTACACGTTTTGATCGCCTTAACCCTATGTGGAGCAAACAGGTAATGGGATGGTTAATTAAAAAAAAAACTAGTCCAATTTTTTTTAACTACTTTAAACATTTTTTCTATTATGCGTATATAATCTGCGATCATTCTAGTTGACTATGATCAGATAGGTTGCAGTAGATAGAAATGTTCGTGGGTTAAAGCCACTGCCTTAACTCTTCTTAGTCATATAGCACATTTGCTCTTTCCAGACGATTGATTGGGTTCCGTATTAGAAGCATGCTTGTCAATGGGTTGGGATGGAGCTTTTGAGATACAAAAACACTTACACAAAATATGTTATTACAAACTTCGTATCTAAAAATACACAAAATTACTTTACGGCTTATGAACTATTAGGTGAACCCCGAAGTTTTACCCGTGTTTTCAATCACTACTACCCAGAAGGTCTGCTATTGGAGTTTACAATGCTATTATCGGAGCAATTCGTGTATTTACGGAAAAGCTTCTGGTGTTGAACTTGAATACCAGAGGTCTTTTTTTTGAGGTGGAGCTAGAGGGCGTGTCAGACTTTTACTGACTAAAACTTGTAAAGACACAGGCTGGTAAAGACACAGTTACCCTTTGTTTTCTAGGACCACGGGTTTCTTTTTTAGAAATTCCTCGTGGCCCTAGCGGACATCGCTCCACCCTGTTCTCCGGGTGGTCCGCACAATGACGGAATTAAAATGTATGGTTCATGTTCATTTTTTCCTGCCCAATCCGAAACAGTCACCTCACGAAACACCCATGTCTGGTAAGGACCTGCGTCAGGTAGAAAGTGAGGACGCCTGAGGTTTCTGTAGCCAGGCGTTTGACTCCTCACGGAATCGTGGCAGCCAGACCCTACTGCCGCAAGTGCGGCGTGCCCAGCGTTAGGTTGCGATAGCCGTTGTTCCCATTCTGCCATGAGATTCCACCGGAGCCGTGTCCACAGTGCCGTGATTTGTCGTGGCAGCAGTTTCGCCCCGGCGTTCGCAAGGACTATATCGGGAGCGTCTAAAGACGGGTCGAGGGCTGACTCAGGATTTGAATCAGATCTTGAGTCAGCAGACGACACTAGGGCCAAAATTCTTGAAACCCTCTAACTTTGCTTCATTTTCTTCTTCTTTATTTTGGACACAAACAAATAAATTCTTATCACTGGGAAATAAGACGCCCAGTATCTATTTACGTAAATATATAATCTGTCTGTCTGTCTGTCCGTCTGTCAAGACCCTTTATCTCGGAAACGCGTGGAGGTATAGGAAATTAAAACCATACATATACTTCTTGAAACTGTGACAAAAATACGTAAATATAGAACGGCCCTTTATGTCGCAAAACGTATATACGTATATTTCAACACTCTAAAAGGAATAAAAATTCAGTGGGTACTTCCCGTTGACCCAGAATCCTAAAATTTGGCAAGGTCTTGTAGCAAAGGTATAAGGCCGCTATTCCACTGGCGTTTTACGAGAGTTGGCGCATTTTTTTTTTACTTTTTTTTGCGCATTTGAAAAATCTCTATTCGGAGATTGAACTATTTACATAGGTATGTTTGTACGCAACCCTCAGTACGCAAGTCCGACTCACAATTGCCCAGCTTTTTTTTGGAAATTTTAACGCAAATCTTTGTGTAAAAAAGTAACAAAACTTATGTAAAATCTCCAAAATGAAGTCGATACCGACTAAGCTCAATTACCGAATAGTTCTATAAAATTAATTTGTAAGTGATTTTTGCAGTGTTTTTTTCATAAAACTAATTTTTCTAAAGCACTAATCTTAATTTTGAAGCACCGTCTAATGTCGTTTTAGTTCGGAACGATGTTTGTGTGCGTTTGAACAAGACGTTATGGTGCGTACAGATTTGGCAAAAGTGCCGCTCTCAAGCCGTTCGCGAGCCGCTTGCGAACTGCGCGCGGGCGGCTCGCGAGTGGCGCATTCGCCTGGTCTGGACACACCATTACGGATATAGATTGACGTCTCACTGCTCATTATTGATACTATCTCTGTCGGACATAATGTCAGATGAGACAGTGCGATTTTTGGCCAAACCTATCAGAGAGTTCGAACCCGCGACTAGTTCAGCCTTAAGTTTAGATACGCCCACCCAATAACGTTATTACTTGGAGGTCTTCCATTTCAGAACAGCCTACGGAATGTTATTGAAAGCTATTCAATCTGTTTTCAAAGAAATGCCTCTCTCTGGTAAGGTTTATTTGATTTGATATTAACATGACTTTTTTTTCTTTTTCTCATTTGAATGTGGGCTTATCTTATTACCGATCAAAAGTGCCTTTGATAAGAATATTATGAAGACAATTTTACTTGTATTTTTATTTTTGGGTAGCAAATTGGTTTCTCCCGTTCTGGGTGGAGCGAGCGGATTTTTCGAACAATGCCACCACCCACGTTCAAATATAGGTACCTATGTAAAAATAATTACCATTAGATGCTGTGTTTGCTTCAATATTTCCGAAAACATGAATGAATTTTTGAAGGGTAAATCCCTTGATCTACTCGTACCAAATGTACGATATAGAGGCGATCCTTATTCTTTGTAGGGGTAGTTCCACTACACTCCAAAACCCTTTGTTCTTATAATTTTAATATGCATACATTGATTTCAACGTTTTCCAAGAAATTTCAAGTAGAGTTAGCAAAAAAATAAATTAAGTATGATACAATTATTTAAATATCATATGGATAGAAAAAAATGTATATCGAATACATAATATAATTAGGTATGTTCATTCACTCTTTATCACTACGACACATCAGTATATGTTTTAAAGAAAGAAAAGTTACAGCTTCAAATTAGAAAAGTTTCACTTTATACAAATCACAACATATTGCAAATGTTTTTTATTTTTTTTTATTTTTTGCCGATTAACTATGTTTCTCTTAAAATAAAGTACCTACCTACCACACAGAAGCAATACAACTTTAGATTAGTTTTTTTAAAGTACACAAATAGACAACAGAAAAATAAAATTAAAACAAAAATAAAAAGTTGTAAGTGCGAAATGACCTTGAACATTTATAACAAACGAGATGAATCCACGGTATAAAAATACTGCCGATATTTCTATTTGTGTATGACAAATAACTCATAGTTGGCCTTTTGACTGTACTTATTTCATTTTGGAGTATAATAGAATACCTACATTTTTGGAGCGCAGTGGAAGTTTCCTTTTTCAGGCCTAAGTTGGATCGAATTGGTGTAGTAGGACCTGGTTTACCTACTTTATGGAGGCAGATTATTGGCAATTAGATTATGTCGCTATGTATATACCGCAGAATATTTTGGATAGCAATATAATACGTTCACGTACCTAAATTGGCCTCACCACACTCTATGATTAGATTTGCGTATTCCGCGAAATCATAATTATGTAGATAGATGGTCGTATCTACTTACTATTTTAAACATAAATTACTTCTCAGTAATCGCGAAATAGCAAGCGCAAAATTAATGGAAGACTCTTCATAATTACTTATTCATTTAATATTTGCTGTAAGTAATATTAAAAATAAAAAACGAAGCAATTATGAAGTTGGCACTTCGTTGAAAAATATCGTTGTAGAAAATAAATAATAACATGGTATTCTCTGATACTCGAGTGAAGAGCGAACTTTCCGAGAAGTGTAGATACCAGCCTCCCTAGCCAAGTTACAACCGTTTCGTTTCGATTATCTTTTTGTTGATCGCCTCGAGTCGGCTACGCCTCCTATTCCTTTGTTCTGACCACCTGACTGAGAGTTGAGATGACGTCAGAATAAAGGAATCGGAGGCGTAGCCGACTCGATGCGATCGACGAAAAGAGAAACGAAACGGTTGTAACTTGGCTAGGGGGCAGAGGTAGTAGCTTGACTAACTAACTCCCGTAGTTTTACTCGCGTCTGATTACTGCTCCGCTTCCGTGGGTCGTAGCATGATGTTATATAAATATAACCTACCAGTTTCTGCCAGTAAATTAGCTTCACTAACGTGAAAGTAGATTTCTCCATACAAACTTTGGACCCTTAATGGCGGCTCCACATTAGTGCCGTGAACAGGCGTGAACGTGAATGTGGACGGTTTTCGCGGGGTTCATTTTACGACCATATCACGGCGAGTTTCAGGACCGATTGTGAGCATCCCGTGAATGTGGAGGACATGACTTGTGCAGTTAATTATATAATTATATACTTCGCACGTGAATTCACGGCACTAATGTGGAGCCGCCAGGGGGTGAATTTTGGAAAATCCTCTCTAATGCTCGCCTACTACGTCATAAAAGGAAACCTTGTGCAAAATTTCATTTGGATTTCAATAAATACTTGTATGAAAAGGATATTTGCGGGGGCTACGCGTGCGGAGCAATCCCGCATGCGTGATGAAATCCGCACGATATTAAAGACACCACATTATCTAATATGTATAATTATAAAATCTTGTGACACAGTATATGTTGCTGGTCTCCTCCGAAACGGTTTGAATGATTTTTATGTTTTTTTCTGTATATTTGATAAGTCTGAGTTAACCCTGCTACCCCCACCCCTAATTTTTTCTATGATAATTTGATGGTAGTAGAACAACGTTTGTTGGGTTAGCTAGTAAGTATCTATTGTTACCAGGGGTCGGAATTGGGTAGAGGTTTTTCATACTTGCATCAAAATGTTGATATTAATAGGGATCTTCCCGGGATTTCTAATGAAAAATCCCGTGTGGCTAACAATATTACAAATAAAAAATACTAAAAACCTCAGAGATAAATAAGACAAATAAAACAAAGATAATTAACATACAATTTTTATTAGTATTTTTCATTGAAAAAGATCTCTCTACGAAAACTGAGGTAAGGTTAACAAATTTATACACTTCTACTCGTCATTAATGCAGGAAGAAATTTTTTCTGGTGTATTTCTAAAAAAATCTGCTCTTTAAAATTAACCTCGAGATTTGCGGCATATCCACCTTATTCTTTCGCTGTATGAACTTAGTGTAAGTACATCGTGACGCGTAGGTAGGTATATGACCACCACTCAGGAATGATCCAACACACGCGCCTCCATCTGTTTAATATCGTGCGGTTTTGATCACGTATGCGGGATTGCTCCGCACGCGTAACCCCCGCAAATGTCAATTTCATACAAGTATTTACTGTAATGCGTGGAAAATCACGCGGGACGGGTTTTTTTTTAATTTGATATTTTCTGCGTGATGAAATCCGCACTATATTGAAAACAACCATAAGTCAGCATGACAAACTCTCAACTGCTATGCTCAATTATGTCAAACAAGTCCAATAGTACTTATTACGTGGTCATTCATATAGATATTAAGTACAAAATGGTGGCTTGAC
This sequence comes from Mythimna pallens, assembly GCA_961205895.1. NCBI lineage: Eukaryota > Metazoa > Arthropoda > Insecta > Lepidoptera > Noctuidae > Mythimna > Mythimna pallens. The sequence goes on along the minus strand of OY540831.1, from coordinate 6,657,428 downwards.
TTGAGAACCTCCTTGTTTTCTCCCGTCCGTTATAAACAGAGTTCTGTGAAGAAGCGGTTAATAAACTGTCAATGTCAACCAGAGTAACCTTGACAGAAATTCTGAGAGCGCTATCAATTTGATTTTATCCATCTAGAGCGGTGGCTCTCAAACTTTTGTTGACGTTACGAACGAGACAGAGGGGCGCTGGAAATAAATGGAATATCTGACGTTTGCTTCGAAAGATCACGTTGTTAATTAACAAAAGTTTGGACTTCTTAACATTTTTTTACTCAGACGCCGTGAGACAGCTCTTTGTGCTCCGTGCAGTGCTTCGGAAACACTCCATATTGCACCTAGACCCCGACAGGCTGAAAAGACGCAAGGGCCTTCCTGTTTGCAGCACCGTACAATGCCGATCCAATTTTGCCAGTCGACCGTATGTGGCAACTAGCTCGCGGCTCTATAATGAAATAAATAATCTCATCTCCATTTATCCCTTAGCTAAACATGATGTAAGGACAAAACTTAACAAATGGTTGCAGAAGTTAACGCACGATGAAACTGAAAATCTTATTACAATCGTCTCTTAAAAAATGTTTCTGGAATCCGGCAATTAATATAATTATCAAAAAATGTTTTTATTAATTATATATAAATTACCGAATTTACAACAATAGAATTTAATAATTTAACTACTTCAACTAATGTAATTAAATCATTTAATTGCTTCTACTAATCTAATAATATAATTTAAATGCTTATTATACTAACTTAAATATAATTTTCATGATTTTATATACACTTAAATATAATGTATTATACTGTGTTTTATGCTATACTACTTGTAATGTTGTCTGTTCGTAATTTAATTATCTCTGGAACAGGCTCTCGGCCTAGTTTAGGAGGCAGCAGTTCGCGTTTTCTTTGTGCTTCATTTGTTTGTAACTGAATACTAAATTATTTAAAAGGTAAATGTACAAATGTATTATTATTTCCAAACTAGATAAGTTTTAAAATTTTGTGAAAATTTTGAGAATTCTGAAGAAAATCGTCGTCAGCCTAGCTTATGGACGCCGTCTCTAAAATCTGGCAGCCAGACCATAAAGTGTAAACATCTCGGATTTTGGGGCTCAGGATCCGGATTTATAATCACGTTTATTTTTAAATTGTTCATTAGAATATTATATCAAATACTCATTTATCATCTTTTTTAAACAATAATCGAAGCACTGCATTTTCACCATCTTTTGCTTTGTCCCATTGCTTTACGTGAGCAAACCTATGAACGGAACGAACTTCGAAGGTCTTAGGCTGATTTTTTTGACACGTCCTCACGCTCCACCCTAGAGTTGATATCGCACCTCAAAAAAATGTAGAGATTTCTTTAGAAATAAGCATCACCTTTTTACCTATTACTATGTTTCCTTCTTCTTGTATCTATTTTATATTTAAGTATGTGTGTGTGTGTGTTTATAAATGGTTGAATAAATAAATAGATAAAAAAACAAGCCCATACATATTTGAATGTTTTTTAATCGATGCGTCTTGACGAACACGAATTATCTACTAATTATATATTTAATTATTTTTTTTACTAATAATAATATTCCACAATTATCACACAACGCCGTCTAGTCCCAAGCTAAGCAGAACTTGTGTTATGGGTACTAGACAACTGATAAACATACTTATATACTTCTAAATACATATATATATAGATAAATTACACCCAGACACAGAACAATTTTAATGATCGTGCTCAGCACACAAACATTTGTCCTGAGTGGGAATCGAACACACGACCTGCGGCATAGCAGTCAGGGGCACTATCCACTAGACCAACAGGCCAGTCAATATTATATTATAAATTATATATTTATAAATTGTATAATAATTACATATCGACGGTTGAAAGGCTAATTGACCTAAGCGACATTTAAAAAAAAAAAAATTGAAACCTGACTCAAACGACGGAGAAAATTTGGCTGATTCCGAATATGTATGTAACTCAATATTGGAAAAAATTTCGTTTAGATCAATTAGCCTTTCAACCGTCGATATTATTATATAATTTATAATTACTAATTACATGAATGAGATAGTAAGTGTGAGTAAGAGAGGAAGATTGATGAGAAAAAACTTGAGAGGTGTCAAGGGACACCCGGATGGGACGAAGTTCTTTTCGATTGATTAGTGAAGGAATTGTAATAAAATTTTATTTCATTGCATTTCATTCCATTTCATTCCATTTCCATTTCATTCCATTTCATTCCATTTCATTCCATTTCATTCTATTTCATTCCATTTCATTCCATTTCATTCCATTTCATTCCATTTCATTCCATTTCATTCCATTTCATTCCATTTCATTCCATTTCATTTCATTCCATTTCATTCCTTTTCATTCCATTTCATTCCATTTTATTTCATTTCATTTCATTTCATTTCAGACAACTTTTCGTAAGATTTTTTTCCGTCTAGCCCCCTTTCACAACGCGCGATAAGGAACTTCGTTCCAAAAGGCATGACAGTCGACACATTACGATGAGGCGTTGGTACGAGAATGTGTATAAAAGAAGTAATAGACGTAGACATGGCCGAATGAATGAATTTTGGAAATATGTAAGACCATGGTCTGGATTAGGACAAAGGATATTTTTTACCCGGCAGTGTATTCTTGTTGGATCCTTTTTTACTTTCACTTGCGCATGAAGCAAAATGAGAGAGAGAGAATGAGATCTACTTTCATGCGCATGAAAGAGATAGAGAATGAGACCAAAATAGCACACAACTTTGACAGCCGCTTGCTTGATAATAAAACGTGTTTTTATGTGATAATACCTACGCAGAATTAGTTTTTTCTATTCACTTCCTAGTATTGATACGTTTTATCGTACGTTGGAATCGCCTGTAACATACAATACTCGACTTGTATGTAGATATGCCCCATATACATTTCATTTGCGTAATATTTCATAAATATCTATCTTTTAGGTAGGTACCTACTGGAGCATACATGGGGCATTTTTCCATTAAGGTTACTGGCATAGCCTAAAGAATTGTTAAACTTCAGTGGACAACCACCATAGGCGTGGCTTGTGGACGACGAGCGATGGGTAGCTCGCCGTCCAGCCGTCCGGTAACCGTCCGGATCGAGCCCAAGAGTGAGAGTGCGTAGTGTTCCACACGAGCCTCAAAGAGACGTCAGCAAAACTGTAGGGGTCCATCAGGGCCGAAGCCTACTGGGTCAATGGGTTGGCTTCCTAAAGGGAAACCCGGGGTCCTAGAACACAAGGCCAAGAAGTAACATAAGAAGGGATTTCAGTCAGTAAAAGTCTGACACGCTCTGCCGCTTCGCTCTAGGGCGGGAGAAATCATTGGATGAAATCCCACCCAAAAAAAAAGTGGTATTGGGCAGAGCACAATGCTTGCACAACAGTTGGTGGAAATGTTATACAGAAGCGACCGCGTACAAGGTAGACCAATGATCTAGAGAGTCATGGGAATCAGATTGATGCGATACGCACAGGACAGGTCGTTGTGGCTACACTTGAGGGAGACCTATGTCCAACAATGGACATTTTTCGACTGAAAATGATCGAGATTTTATAAATAAAATTACACTTAATTTTTTTCCATTTTTGTTTTTACTCCATTTATCTCTATGCAAAAAGAATAACGTTCAATATTTGTTAAAATAATATATAATAATTTAATGTGCAAATAAATTGAGAATTTCGATCTTTATGACAGATGGAATCTATTGTTTAAATCTCTTGTACACAGTAAAGCTAGAACTACACTGCGCACACGTGTGACACATACGCCGATCTGGGCGCGTCGATCTCCATACATTTTATATGGCAACTAGGCTTGTAGAGATACATTAGATCCACGCCAAGCGACGTTGTTCTACGTACAAATCAGGCGTGTTGCACGTGTGCGTCGGTTTAGTGTAGTTGTAGCTTAAGGCGTGTTACACGTGTGCGTCGCTCTAATGTAGTTCTAGCTTCTGGCGTTTTACACGTGTGCGTCGGTCTAATGTAGTTCTAGCTTCAGGCATGTTACACGTGTGCGTCGGTCTAATGTAGTTCTAGCTTCAGGCGTGTTACACGTGTGCGTCGGTCTAATGTAGTTCTAGCTTCAAGCGTGTTACACGTGTGCGTTGGTCTAATGTAGTTCTAGCTTCAAGCGTGTTACACGTGTGCGTTGGTCTAATGTAGTTCTAGCTTAAAGCATGTTACACGTGTGCGTCGGTCTAATGTAGTTCTAGCTTAAGGCGTGTTACACGTGTGCGTCGGTCTAATGTAGTTCTAGCTTCAAGCGTGTTACATGTGTGCGTTGGTCTAATCTAGCTTAAGTATTTGTTATCGAACTCCTTCGAAATAGCTTGAGTGATTTTTATGTTTTTTTTTGTGTACAATTTGGTAGGTCTGAAAATAGTCGTAGGCTATTTTTTACCGTCCTACCCCGACTTGATTTTTTATATGGCAGAACAACGTTCCAACCAAGAATTTTTCAGTCTCAGTAGTTTTGTCATCTACTTATACAAATTGTGTATAGATCCAAGCATGGAACTTCCGTTTTGCACACGACGATATCCACCATTTTTTTTATAATATAATAATAATATAATATAATATTCCACAACTATCACACAACGCCGTCTAGTCCGAAGTTAAGCAGAGCTTGTGTTATGGGTACTAGACAACTGATAAACATACTTATATATTTTCAAATACACATATATATATATATATATATATATAAATTACATCCAGACACGGAACAAATGATGGTGCTCATCACACAAACATTTGTTCTGGGTGGGAATCGAACCCACGGCCTCCGGCATAGCAGTCAGGGCCACTAACCACTAGACCAACAGGCCAGTCGTTTATTACCTTAATAGGCTCGTGTGACGTCACATTTTCAGTAATGCTGATGATGCTACTTTTGTAATTATTTTGAGCAAATAAAGTAACATTTTACAGGTTAATATTGCTAATTTACTCGTTTATCCCACGGCATTGCCCATATGGAACTATACACTACAAAATGTTGGTCAACACGACATACATTTTGTAAACATCACATTTGTAGGGATGCACAAATATAGACTCGCACTTGGCCGATATTCGAGTAGCTGCGCCACAACCTTTTTTGAGAGCTGGATCTGCGCTTGTCTGTGTACTATTAACTATTTTTGTATGAAATATAAGAAAACTCGCATTATTTTGTAATATGAGTTCTACCGTGAAAACAATGTGCAATATTGATGATGTATATGGACTTAAAACTGCTAATGAATGGGATGTCTATTTTTGTTTCAATTACTTTCACGTGGGCAATTTCATACTTTAACCCCTATTATTTTTGCACTCACGGATTCAGGGCCGTAGCTTCAGTACGAAAACGTCCGTATGAAATACGATCATCAAAGGCTCAATTTACTTGAAATGAGAATCTTCCTAATGACTTCAAAGTCAAAGGCTAAACGGTCTAGCTCAGATTTTCTACAGGTATAAAATAAAAAAAGGAAAAATTTTACCTAATGGTGTAGCTAGAAAGAGTTATTAATAATAACTAGCTTCTGCCGGGGCTTTGCCCGTGTGTAAATAGATTTCTATATAAAAACTTAGGACCACCATTTCAACCCCTTAGGGGATAAATTTTGGAACATCCTCTCTTAGTGCTCGCCTACGTCATTAAAGGAAACCTAAACCTTGTGCAAAACCTACCGGCTCCTAGGCCCTGTAGTTTCACCTGTGCGTTGATATGTCAGTCAGTCAGTTAGTTTCTCTTTTTATATACAATATAGAATAATACTTACTTAATATTTATTTTATTATTATTTTATATATATATATATATATATATCGGTGAAGTCAATAGTACGGAAGCTTGAGAACGAATGAACGAGCTAGGTGAAAAGTGACACATGTCACTTTGACAGAATTCGGGCTGACGTTTGCACGAACCGAGCAGATAAAGGTGCCGACCGCAGAGGTGCGGTCATGCGGTGCTCTTTCCTCTGTCGGCAGCCGTGCGAACAACGTCGAGTCTCGGGGTCTGTTTCACAGCTCGTTGTGTGAAGCGAATACCTAAAACTTGCATCATAATAAATCAGTTGTGTAATCTGGAATAGTTTGTTTATTGCTCGATACCCAGCCATCGCCCACGAAACAGAGTACCTAGACAGAGCTTCAATGATGATCGACATCCTCAGCCGACATATTTATAGATAACTAGCTTCTGCCAGCGGCTTCGCCCGCGTGAGTAAAATTATCGTAAGAGAAGATATTCATGGAACAAAAATTATCCTTTGTCCTATTCCACGATATCGTGGTCTACTACTACTAGCCTGTAACTATCCTAATGCAGGAAAAGCCCTTTTTCAACACAACAAAGGCTCGAACATAGGTAAATCACTATCAACTAAAAATTTCAAGTTTCCTCACGATGTTCTCTGATAGTGATAAGTGGTAAGTGCGAGTCGGACTCGCGCACTAAGGGTTCCGTACAAACTTAACTATGAAAACTGTTCAATTCCCGAATTATTAAGTTACAAAGATTTTTCTGAATTGCAAAACAAGTTTTTTTTTGTGTTATATCTACAAATTTACAGTATTCAGATTTTTTCCTATACTTGTGCTATGAGACCTTGCTTCATGCCAAATTTCAGGAATATAGGTCAACGGGAAGTACCCTATGAATTTTGATTCCCCAGAGATCGTGTCGAAATATACGTTTTTTGCTACATAAACGGCCGTATCTTTTTTTTGTTAATTTAGAACTTAGATTTTTACACACCTTCAAGGAACCGCAGACCTGAGTATATGGTTTTAATTTTAACTCGATACTTCCACGCGATCCCAAGATAAAGGGTGTTGACAGACAGACGGATGGACCAAAAGTTATCCTATAAGGGTTCCGTTTATTTTCCTTATATGAGTGTCCATGGAGTTTCTTGCACGTTCTTCTCCATAGAGATCTACGCTTTGGAACGTGCACTTGTATTCTTTTTTTTGACTGACCGACATTCTGACAATTCAAAAGTGCCTGTAATTGTCTATTTGAAATAAACGTTTCTGATTTCTGAGGTACGGAACCCTAAAAATGATAAGGGGGCGTCTCACATGGGGGAGAGGGGGTATCAGCAAGTAATAGGTACCTACGTAAGTTTTTTCCATAAAAACAGAGTAATATCCGAGGTACCGATTAACCCAGAAACTGGTTAACTTTGAACAAAAAAAGCCAACGCAATGAAGCGTAACATGTATGTACTTTTTGAACGACGTTATATAAGAAGGCGAGAGAGGGGGTCGAGCCAAATCTCACGATATCTCACAACGTGTGTGGAAGGGCTCAAGAAATCCCCTCATGCAACGTAAGTAATTAATGGATGGGCCCAGAGTTCTTTAGTCAAAGAATAATCATCATCATCATTTTAGCCGAGAGACGTCCATTGTTGGACATAGGCCTCCCCCAAGTATCGCCACAAAGAACGACCCTGTGCGTCTCGCATCCATCGGATTCCTGCGACCCTCACCAGGCAAGGTCATCGGTCCACCTTGTAGGAGGCCTTCCAACGCAAAGAATAATAGAGGCTTGAAAGAAAGAAAGAAGAAAGAAAGAAAGAAAACATTTATTTGGGACTCGCACAGGACAAACAACGATAAAATAAAAAATAAAAAAAAAATAAAAAAAAGTAATACTTAACTTAAAAATAGTAACAGAAAACAATATTAAATAAAAGACCAGTGCGAGGCCAAAAAGGCTCCTATCTCAGCATATGCTGCGATATTATACTAAAAAGTAAAAATAACGCAGCGCTGGTATTCTGATAGGGCCTGGTGACAGGTGATGCCACGGACACACTCACGGAACACAGAGACAAATAAGATAATAATATACTAAACATTTAAACAAATAAATTAAACTACAAAAACGTGTAAAACAGAACCATTTAACCATTCATACGCCCGATGCTCCGTTATGCATTTATCTATATCAGATAAACGAATGGAACGCGCGGGCGCAGATGTAGGCTATGGTCTGTGGTAATGGCCGGCTGTCAAAAAGGGAAAAAAATAAATAAATAAAAAATAAACATAAATAAATAACAGTTCAAATAAAACGATTTTAAGCAATAAACTAGAAATAGTGTGCATACAATATATATAAGTGGTGCGGGTGATGCAGAGCAAAGACTTTAAATGAAGTGAGTATTGAAGAATGTTAGCTTCCAAATCTTTGGAGTGTTGTGCTGGTCGCAAGAGTATTGCCTTTAAAAATTGCTGCTAAGAAGGCACATGGATCTTAAAAATCATCACACAAACTGCGTGCAGACCCAGGGTAAGTTCATGTGGTGGTTTCCTTTTGAGTTCGCAACAAGTATTCCTTAAACTTTTTATTGAATGCTCCTACTGTTTTTATAGCACGAAGAGGTGGCATCAGGTCATTCCAGATATGGGAAGCCGCGAACTTGAAACTCCCACGGAATGCAGCCGTTCTGTGGGGCAAGGTCAACAACAGGTAAGCAGACGCTCTAGTTTTAATTTTGTTCACATCACGCGACCAGGTCAATTTATTATATAAATAAACTGGTTTCTTTGTGAGGATTATGCCAAAGAGTAGGGTGGCCAGATGCAGTTTTCTGCGATCCGACATTCTCATCAAATTACCCTTATTAAGATATGGGGTGATGTGAGATCTGGGAGGAACATTAAAACAGAATCTCGCACAAGCATTTTGTACTCGCTGAATTAGCTTATCACTTCTACCGAGAATGCACGCCCCATACACAGTGTCAGCGTAGTTCAGCTTGGATAAAACAAGTGACTCACAAAGCATGATACGCATGTCCACACTTATGTAGGGACGTATACGGTATAGGAGCTTGAGACGATAGAAGCAGTTGCGCACAGCTTCTGTGATGTGAGTCTCAAAATGCAAGTGCTGATCAAATAGTACTCCAAGATTACGCGCTTCCTGCACCCTCTCTATGGAACAACCATCAATTTTAACATTCAAATCACCATATCCTACTTTATTTAAAAAATCTCTAGAACCCACGATTAAGTATTTAGATTTGACTGGGTTCAAAACCAGTGAGTTTCTCATAGACCAGGCAGTGATCCTATCTAAGTCTTCATTCATTCTTTTTACAGTGTCATCAGCCTGGTGTGGAAGTGGCTTGTAAATACTAGCTAACCAACAATCATCAAATTAGTCGCAAACCATTCTCAAGAAAAAAAAAACCGGCTAAGTGCGACTCGCGCACGAAAGGATCCGTACCGTCTGTAGTAAAAAAAAAGGTAAATAATCAGGTTTGTTGTAAAATATTTAGGTGGGGTGGGAGCCCCACCTAAATATCTATTTTATTCAGTTTTTAGGATTTGTTGTTACAGCGTGCAGCGGCAACAGAAATACATCATCTGTAAACTTGCAACTAACTATCTCTGTTCATGAGATACAGCCTGGTGACAGTCGGACAGACAGACAGATAGACAGACGGACAACAGACAACATCCTATAAGGGGTCCTTTTTTACCTTTTGAGTTACCGTTAGGAACCTTAAAAACCATTGCCTTTCAACAAACATTTTCAAACAATGAATAGGTACTCGAGCCAACAATAGCTCGGATTCGTAATAATTTTTCGCCGTATTCGAGGTTTCAATATGCCTTGAAGCCTTTTAAATTCTAATGACGGCAACAGCCAGTCATATTAACTGGAAACCCACTTCGCCGCCTTTCGAGGAATATTTGAGGTTAATCTGTACATTACATATTAGGTTTCTTGATTATTAAGTAACCATAATCATTATAAGTACCAATAACATGTAACGATTTTCTTCGAAAATAGCTCAATACAGCGAACACATGTAAAAAAGATATTACAGAGCTTCGATTACTATTATAATTTAGGTGTCTTCAAGGCTAGAACTATTGCGCCTCACCATTAACGATTGCATCACTGCTTACCATCAGGTTGGATCGCAGTCAAGCACTGGTTTGTATAAATTAAAAAAAACTGAAAATTCGGAGCTTACCTTTCGATTGATCTTGCACCTCCAATTATGATTTCGGTTCCGATGCAACTATGAAAGTTTCGACGCGCACGCACCGCCGGTCCCCTGCTGGTACTACCGCAACCGCTATGTCTATGTTAAATGCACAATGTATTTAAGGTAGTTAATTGGATAAGGATTAATGCTGTATTGCTTAAAATCGCTACGTGAATAAGCCATTATTTCTCGTAAAAAGTAAAGTATAAAAAATGGTTATTGTGGGTTATCCCTAAGAGATAGACATATTATATACCATCGTTAATTTTTTTTTTTTCGTAGACCTTTTTAAAGTATACAATACTGTAGTACATTATTTTGATCTGTCTCGTAGGGTTTAGCCAGAGTTTGCAATGTAAGCGCAAAAAATTGTTTATTTACGACATCACATTAAAAACCTCTAAAATTATCAGTGTTTCTCTACTATAATGCATGTATATACATACAAACCTACCTCTCGAATAACCCTATCTATTAAAAAAAGCTGCATCAAAATCCGTTGCGTAGTTATAAATATCCAAGCGTACATAGGGACAGACAGTGGGAAGCGATGTTGTGAAAGTCTTCCTTTACACTTTCTGAGTTTTTAGTGTTTCTTTTGACACTTCCGCCTCCGCTTCCGACTCCGATTTCAATTCCGATTGCGGTTCCGGTTCCGATTACGACTCGACAGACCAGTTCTTCATTACATCCCTAATAGGTACCTACTGCGATATCTTAGGTCCTTTAGAAAATCATTGAATGGTTAGATATATTAGGTTAGATATATTATTGTTAGTTTAGAATATGCTACAAGGTATGACAAGAAGGCAAGCATACTTACCTAAACCTAACACAGATGATCTCCTTTCGATGGTTTTCTTTTAGAATATAAATGTTTGTTGCCTCCACATTTCTATTCATTTGGGCGTAGCTCATTCGATATCTTAGGTCCCTTTAGAAAATCTTTGAATGGTAATAGATATAGGTATTATTGTTAGTTTAGAATATGCTACAAGGTATGACAAGAAGGCCAAAGTAATAAGTTTTACACTACCTACCTATACATCAGTCACGATAGCATGAGAAAAAAGGTTCATAGCAGCAGGTGTGCACAACATTTATTTTTCGAGATAAATTCAAACAATTTTAATAAATAATGGTTTCAATATAAAAATTTTAACATTACCTAGTTTTTTTTGCTTTAACAGTTTTTGTACGTGACTGTACAAAGGGATTCGGTTGATTTTCTACAAATTTTTCTGACTGTAATGGTATAAGCGTATTCAGGAAAGCCAAATGAATTGTTCAGAATAAGAATCGTTCAGATAGAAAAATCCTTGTTTAATTTAAATATTTCTTTGTTGTTATATTACAAATAAACCTCCTTTCCGATGATATTTATTTATTGAGCGAGTATTGCCACAGTACATACATACATTTAAAGTAAAATAAAAATAAATAATCAATTTCTTCATATAGTGATCTGATGTATACTTACGTGATGTTGTTTGCTCTGTGATACACAAAATAAGAAAATACAATTCAAATCATGAAAATTGGACAATCAATAAACAGAACATAATAAAAAAATATATAAAATACAAAATAAATAAAACCTTAAAGAATCCAATGACGGAATTATTAACAAATTTTAATGAAAATTTGATTTCATTTCTAATTCAGACATTTCTTCTAAAAAATTACCCACCTTTTTCCAACAGCGTTTTCTTATCACCTTGGCAAGCAAAACTGCGTTCGCCAATCTGTCTGCTGCGCATGAATAAACGAGATAGAACACGCAGAGATAGGACTGAGTGCAAACACCAGGTGTGAGGAGGTGTGTCCACGTTAGTAGCCTGTATATAAACTTTAAAACTGACTGGTTGCCTGCTGTAATATCTATCTATATAATATATAAAGAAAGAAAAATATTTTATTTGGCATACATTTTACCGTACATATTACCGTGGCTTTGAATACAAAGGACAACTGAAGAAACACAGGTGGCATTCCCTCCAGCTCCACCTAGAGCTAGAAAAGTAATTTAATGATTCCCACTAACACCACAACGAAAAAAAATTTTTGATCTTTCAAAGGGATACTTAATTATAAAGTGTGTGTCTGTCTCGTCATACGTTTATTACAGTCATTGGACTAAACGGATTTGGACGAAATTCACATGGATTGGCCATGACTATGTCGGGACAAAGAACACTTTATATCCTTGTAGCACGTTTCCATATGGCGAGTAACCGCCCGGACCGAGCCCAAGTTGTCGACGGCGCGTAGTGTTCCACGCGCGCCTCAAGGAGATGTCAGCAAAACGTAGGGGGGCCCCTACGTTTGCAGCAGGGTTGAACTCATCTGGGCCATGGGTGATGCGAAAGAGAACCCCGGGGCCCCGGAACGAAGGCAAAGAAGGGACAGGAGTGGGTTTTGGTCAGAATTGTCTGACACGCCCTTTCGGCCCAAGGGCGGGAGATGTCATTAGATGATTTCCCACCAAAAAAAAAAACATTTCCATGGAATATTTTTTTTTATATTAGGAATAGGCTTCCATGTGTTGACCACTATCTCACCTGATAGTAAGCGATGATGTGGTCGACACGATGGAGCACGCTTGCTTGGAAGTAACCTATTCACTCTTGATTTAAAGATAAAAACACAGACTGTGGCAGGGAATTCCACTCCTTAGCTGTACGCACGATGAATGTGTTCCCAAAACGTTTTGTGTGCATGGGTGGGACTGTGCGACTATGACACGGCCTGCTGTAATGTTTAAGGATTAATCATGTTATACATTTTCTTATGTTAAACCATGATGAGGAGGGCACGCCACGTAATTATGGAGGAAAGTCTTTGAGGAGTGGCTGGAAAGACAACAAGGCATCCTTACCTTCCGAATGACGCAGGTCCTCACCGGACATGGAAAGTTCGGGAGGTTCCTGCACCGGATTCGTGCGGAAGAAACGCTCGGGTGTCATCATTGTATGGACCGCCCGGAGGACACGGTGGAGCATACGGTAGAGGCGTGCCCCGCCTGGGCAGAGCACCGCCGTGTCCTCGTGGTGAGGGCGATCATCAGTAGCGATCTTTCGCGCCGGGCCTTGGTACAGGCCATGGTCCGGAGCGAGGAGGAGTGGCAGGCGGTCGCCTCCTTCTGCGAAGAAGTACCTAATGCTAGTAAAGGAGGAGGCCGCACGTGCACGCACTAATTAATGGCCCCCGCACCCCAGCCGATCCCAATTCCCGGCCACCGTAGGCGCGGTCTTGCTGACGGCGAGCAATGGGTAGCTCGCCGTCCGACTGTCCGGTAACCGTCCGGACGGAGCTAAAATCGTCGACGGCTCGTAGTATTCCAGGCGCGCCTCAAGGAGATGTTAGCAACCGTAGGGGTCCAGCAGGGTCGAAGGCCACTGGGGCCATGAGTCTGATTCCGAAAGGAAGACTCGCCCTGTTATGAAAGGTAACGAAGGAAGAGGAATGGGTTTTTAGTCAATAAAAGTCTGACACTATCTCTTGCTCCGCCCAAGATGTCATTGGATGTTTTTCCGATCGAAAAAAAAAACACGATGAGGATAATGTTTGCTTCTGATAAAGTGGATTTTAAGCCATGTTTCCCTATAAAGCCTATATCCAAAACCAGTGAGCACATAAATACACATAAATTCCCTCTGTAGGCTCGTTTTGCAACTGACACGGCTGCTGTATTTCGGAAATTTCCAAATACAGTCGCTATTCCGAAATACAGTTAGGTTCCGAATCGGAACGCTGACACACAAAGGAAAATTTCGAGTTCGTTAGATCGGAATGCCCGATAGTTGAGGAGAAAATGGAATGTAACGATTTAATTCATTAAACCTTTTGAATACCGTGTCTCTAATTACGATATTTGAAAGGTTAAGGCGTATAGTCCCTTGGACAGCTGGCCGGAATAAAATACACACATTTGTTTATTATGTTGATAAAACTACTGCTATATCCTTCTCGAGGTCCAAAGCTATCCTATCTAAGTTATTAAAATATGTTAAATCCATTTAGGTCGATTTAGCGACTCAATTGTATTATCAAAAGAAATTAACTGTTATAGACAATCGCATTTCTAACTAATGTTATTTCGTAAAGCATCTTTCGTGGAAGAAAAATTAATGTTCATGTTATGTTTTATGTCTAATTATGGGTGCCAACACGGGTAGTGTGAAAGTAAATCCCGGGGCCCTAGGACGAAGGCAAAGAAGGAACAGGATTGGGTTTTTAGTCAGTAAAAGTCTGACACACCCTTTGCTCTCCACCCAAGAGCGAGAGATGTCATTGGATGATTTTACCCACCATCCAATTACACCTAAAAAAATATATGGATAGTGTTTTTTGTTAATAGTTCCAATAAAGTTACGGATTTATCGACAAGCCTACCTTAAGCGGAAAGTTTCAAGCTTTCCGATGCTCAAAACAAAACAGGTGCAAAAAGAAACCGAAAATTTAAAGAAAAATAAAATAACATAGGTACATCTTTTCGGCTAATTTCTTGTTAGATGGTAGGAAACTACAGGGGCCTCACAACATCACGATGTGTTAAAATATCAGTTATAGAACGAGAAAGAGGATGGAGATATACACCCTACTAGCTATTGCCCGTGGCTACGCCCGCGTACATAAAATATAGCCTATGTCACTAAAGAATAAACTAGCTTTCTATTGGTGAAAAAATTTTAGCAATCGGACCAGTACTTTCAGAGAATACCTCTTACGAACAAAAAGTAAACTTTAACTCTTTATAATATTAGTGTAGATGTAGTTATAGCTCCATTCCTTTAACAGTTCAGTTTAGGTCGTGAAATGGATCGCGTTAAGTAGGGTCTCTGGTTAGGACTTTGCGTAGATATCATTTTTTCCTAGTGGACAATTGGAGCGGAATTTCCCGTGTCACAGCGACTATTTTTATGCCATCAGCTCACAAATCAATACATCCTCCCTTCTTTTATAATTATAATATTATTCCCATATAATTACAAATTACATACAAATATAGATCATGTACAAAAATAAAATTAAAATTACATCACTCAATAATACATTAAAACCAATACATATTAAAATCATTGCATCAAAACAACTAAAACACAGTCAATAAATTAAAATCAAATTAAAGAAATTAGAATAAAATAAAATAATTTAAAATTAAAATCTAATTAAACTAAAATTTAATTAAATAGGAAAGATTATAGCTACTAGTTTTGTCCAGTGGCATCGCTCACGTTGTATTCGTAAATAATACATTCTACGACAACGTACTACGCTTAAATATAAAGTATCCTACTTCCTTTACCAGGATGACCTGGAAAAGGAAGTTGGTTCAACAGTGTAATCGTCCAAATCCGCTGAGGCTGAACCGGGAAACAAAGAAGAAAGAAAAAATCGACAGTCACCAGGATCACACACACAACCTAAATAAAAAAAAACAAGTGACAGTCAATAAAAAACCAATAATATTGTGTGTCTCACGACTGCACCAAAAAGGTTCATTTCAGCCTTGTGACCAGCCAGAAAAATACTGTCTGACGCTGGTCTTCCGATGGACCTTCAGTGACAAGTGACGGATCGAAAGACTGGAACAATTTGCCTGCTGCGGTCTTCTTACCCGATTATAATTTGGGTGTCTTCAAGGGTAGAGTGAATAGGCTCCTCATAAACTAGTGCGCCTCACCATCAACGATTTTATCGCTGCTTATCATCAGGTGGAATCACAGTCAAGCATTAGTCTAAATAATTAAAAAAAAAATGGTTTCTGTTTAAAACCGAGACGTCGGTAAATGTCCAAACATACACTGGCCTGTTGGTCTAGTGGATAGTGGGCCTGACTGCTATGCCGGAGGTCGTGGGTCCGATTCCCACCCAGGACATACGTTTGTGTGATGAGCACGATCAGTGGTTCTGTGTCTGGGTGTAATTTATCTATAATGTGTATGTTTATTAGTTGTCTAGTAGTCATAACACAAACTCTGCTTACCTTGGGACTAGACGGCGTTGTGTGATAATTGTGGAATATTAATATTATTACACAGACTTCCTCGTCTACAATATTAGTATCTCTAAGGGAATTATGTTTCCCTAATGCCTCCACAAGCCACCCACAGGAAACAAGAGGGAGGCTTATTATATATTTCAGTACCAGTTACCATGGATGCGAAATCAATTCATAGGAAAAACACAACAAAGATTAATCTGGAAATACAGAGACAGGAAAATGAACAAGCCATGTTTGTGTCACAGCAATTGGTGTGAATTAATTGTGATTTATTACTTTAAATTTTTATTAATAAACTAGCTTCTGCCCGCGGCTTCGCTCGCGTGAATGTAAGTTTCTCCATACAAACTTTGGACCCCCCTTCATTCTCTTAGGGTGTGAATTTTGGAAAATCCTTTCTTAGTGCTCGCCTGCGTTATAAAAGGAAACCTTGTGTGAAATTTCAAGCTCCTAATCCCAGTAGTTTCGGCTGTGCGTTGATATGTCAGTCAGTCAGTTTCCCCTTTTATATTATAGATTCTAATTATACAACTACTTTAATTACAATAATGTAATTTTTATGGTCCCGTACCTCAAAAGGAAAAAAAACGGAACCCTTATAGGATCACTTTGTTGTTCGTCTCTCTGTATGTCTGTCTGTCAAGACCCTTTATCTCGGGAACGCGTGGAGATATCGAGTTGAAATTAAAATACTCAAGCCTGCGGTCCCTTGAAGCTGTAAAACTGTGCTTCCATGGTCGCCACAGTATTATTATTATTATTATTATTATTATTATTATTTGGTAAGACACACTAGCAGCTATTAGCTGATGCGTGTGTTTCATATAGGGTTTATAGCTGTACTGTAGTACCTAAGTTTTATATTGTACTGTTTGCTGTTACTTTTTTTTATAAAAATAAAATTAAAAATAGCTCCATCCCCCTTTCTCGCTCGCTTGCTTGACATTTTAACACGTCGTGGTAAGACCGACCCCTATTGTTAGCACAGAATAAGAAATTGTTGTTAGTTTTATCCGGCTCTGCAGCTGGCCCAGTTTCCTGCAGTGCTATTCTCTAAGATAACAGCCTTGAGCGCAGCGCTGGCCGCAGCGACGAAATCCAAATAGGTACATGGATTAACAATCTAATGTATAAGATCATAGGATTGTTAATCCTATGTACGTATTTGAATTTCGTCGCTGCGGCCAGCGCTGCGCTCAATGCTGTTTTCTTAGAGAATAGTACGCCATCGCCAGGTCGGTCTATCGGCAGACAATAAACCACAGAAAATACGAACTCTTCTCTCAAATCTTAAATGCATGATTGCAGTTTTATTGTTCACAATAATTTCGATGCTACTTACGTCTCAAGTTAGTTTATGAAGTCGCTCGCAAAGTGCTCGTTCATAATATTAAAATATTTCGCAAAAATAAAATGAAACAGTTATCTTCATGACAAGATAATCATGTTAATATCACTGTATGCATATATTTATTTGTCAGTGTCATCCAATGCATTTATCAGCGTGCGATACAAGGTTCCTAGAACTCTATAATTATAACAAAACATTTATATTTACACAAAGATAAAATTATTTAATTTTAAATGTCAGATTACGTAATTAACCGCTTCATATTCGGAATGATAAAAACAATATTTTAAATGTAAAAGTTTAATTCGCTTGTTCACGTTAATGTTAAGAGTTCGTGGTAGGGCCTCATGTCTGATATCGTAAGTGAGGGATGGTATGATGCATGAATCCAGTATCGAAACAATAGTTATTTGTGCAACAAGAGAGCAAAGTTGTTTTTTGCTGCGAGTGCTAATTTTGAGTCCCGAGCAAGCGAAGGATTCATTGATTGAATCACGAGTGTTAGCGAGAGATTCTAAAGTAGAATCCTGAGCGAGGGGAGTTTTGCTCTCGTGTTACACACATAATTTTTCACTTCAGCAGCGAGAATACATATTATTTGGGAAATAAAATAATTAACAGTAATAGATTTAATAATGATTTCAATTAAAATAAATACTATCTCTGTCGCTAGTTTTGCTCATATTTTACAATTATTTTAACATTCCTATTCTTATTTGCCACTATTTTATTTCCGCTGTTTTTTTAAAGCACGTTCTAAAACAGTAAAGGTTGAAACTACAAATAATTATTTAAAGGTTAAATGCCAGTTTTATCAGCCGCTAAAAGTACTCAGGTACTCTTATTTTTGTTCAAATACAATAATAAATTTAAAATTCAATAGTTTATTTATAAAAAAAAAACAATTTAATATTTTACAAATATTTTCTATTTGTTACGCATTTACGAACGTGTTTTTCTTTGTGGTGGTATTTCAAAATCGGAATGAATTTCGAAATGGCATGTAACAGAAATATTTGTCATAACATGATTGAAAAGAGTGTCCATGAAGTTTTTTATTCTTCTCCATAGAGATCTACGCTTTGGAATGTGCAATTAGCATCATTTTTTCTGACTGACTGACTTATTGACATTTCAAAAGTGTCTATAAATGAAACTATTTTTATTTGAAAAAAAATGCTTTGAATCTTTGAAAATATCGAGTATTTACTGATATGTTATTTACTAGTATCGGAATATACCTAACTGCAGGTACCGACCGGAGAATGGTGGCATAACTTTATGATAACAATATTTTCGGTCGTATGATTTATGATGTACCTTTTTGTTATGATTTTCTGCCTACCACCAGTAGTATGTATATACATCATCATCAGCAGTAGGTACATTCTCTAAAAAAACAAAAGTATATAATAAATATTCGTGGTGAAATTGCCATACAGCGTGGCAATGCCGCCAGTCTTTTGGGCACATTACCAGTCGACAGCGATGTGGAAGAGTTTTTTGACGCCATATTTTAGTTTTAGTTAGTTGTAATTAGTGTAGGGTTTTTATTATTATGTATTTTATTTTATTGTAATTATATTTAGTATTTTTAAATGTAAATAAAAATAGAATCCTTTAATTTAATCAAAAATATTCGTGGCAAAGCTATTGCATAACGCAACGTGCCTTACGTTGGAAACTCCACACATAATCCGACTTCCGAGAGCATTTTCACTATTTGAACCAAGCTTAGATTTTTTTTTGACATGGGAAGTCATGCAATAACTTAATCTCTCGCTCTAAGTTGGAGCGGTGGGATGTGTCAAACATTTACTGACTAAAATCCACTCTTATGTCCTTCAGTTGCCCTTTGCGTTCTAGGACCACGAGTTACCTTTTCAGAAAATCCCCGAGACCAAGCCTATGTAAAGTCGATATTAGTTTCATTCAACACAGGTTGGTATTTTCATTTTTAGACACGACAGTTTGTCAGTACGGTTTTCGCACTGCACCCAATATGAGCCGATAGTAAAAAATATACCTAGTGAAGCTTGATGACTCTTGTCAAACTATAATAATATTTCACTACTATCACACAACGCCGTCTAGTCCCAAGCTAAGCAGAGCTTGTATTATAAGTACTAGACAACTGTCAACAAAATGCTGCTTGTACAGTCGATTTTTAATACATTTGTAGTATTTTTTTTTTTGTTAGCCTGTTCTATCTCTCTCTTAGGCAAAGGCCTTGCACCACTCCTTATATTGTTCACGGGCCCGCGCTTCATCCTAGTTCTGGCGGAATCTGTCTAGTTTGTCGCGCCATCATCTTTGTGGCCTGCCGCGACCCCGCCACGCTGTTTCCAGTCCCTCGATATACGCGGTATAAACGACGAAGCGAAACATTTTAGTCCGGACCGTAGAAGTTTCAACAACGTAAGGGGGCGTACTTTGGCCCACAGTTTGCCGGGCATGCGGCCGACAAGTCCTATCCAGTCCCATTTTAATTATATGTAGTATAATTCCTACTTAATTGAATTGATGAGCACCAGAATAACAATCTGGAAATCTCTTAACCGACTGCGGACCCAGGTTGGCCGCTGCAAAAACCTATATGGCTTCCTCGACTCAT
This sequence comes from Mythimna pallens, assembly GCA_961205895.1. Lineage (NCBI taxonomy): Eukaryota > Metazoa > Arthropoda > Insecta > Lepidoptera > Noctuidae > Mythimna > Mythimna pallens. The sequence goes on along the minus strand of OY540831.1, from coordinate 6,637,402 downwards.
CGCATCTCTAACACACTGCCCGTCCTGCACAACCAACTGCACTTATAAGGATTTATACGACGCCAATAACAGAGCTGTACAGGTTGCCAGATAGGTAAAAAAAAAAATTGTGTCCATCGACACAAAAAGAAGAAGAAGACCAGGAATACGAAATTACCGTTGTACCAATAGATATCATACCTACGATGAATCTTAAATTCCCGGATTAATCGTAACGTTTATGATCCGGGATTTTGAGGAGGATCAACTCCACATGCTACTTACTTCCACCTATTCCAATCTCTGATCATGACGTCTTCGAGCCATATGTACTGGCGTAGCTACCGAAGCCTAGGCGGGGCAATACCCTGGGGCCCACAAGCCTGGGGGGCCCTAAAACCTAATTAGCAGACCTCTTATTGAACTACTGAAAAATTCTCCTGCCTCTGAAATCGGTAGCAAAATAAAATAGGTTGCAACATTACTTTAATCATGGCAAATGAATGGCCGTTTGTAAAAGTTTGACATTCCTTCTCGCTCCATCAACAGCAGGAGAGGTTATTTGATCATTTCCCATGTAAAAAAGGGGCCCCATTTTTTTTAGCCCCCGGGCTGTTAGTCACCTAGCTACGCTACTGGCCATACTGGCCATATGGTGCTAGTATGAGAAAGAGACGAAGTAATACAGGACGCATGCAATAACAATTTTTCATAACAGAATCCTAATGGCCTTGTGTCGTCATAAGGGTCATACATACACACACGCCAGTTATGAGTACTACGCACCGTCTACATTTTGTTTTAACTTAATTAAAATGCTTATCAACAATCACCAATAATATACGAGGTTCGGCGTTCCGTGGAATTCATTATCACATCGTCAATACGAGAACAAGATTGAATGGACCATTCCGAGAACCTGCTATTATGATAAGATATAATACACATATAGCAGTAATACCAAGTATTATGCCAATATATTGACACTTCTGAGAAACAATATCGTCATGTTAATGGACGATATTCGTTGAGATGTCCAATTTGGACATAAAAACGGATATTCATTATGTACCTACTGAATAACGTAATGAGATAAAGTATCTTCGTTCCAAGAAATAAAAACATCGTAAGATTATGTGGATGAATTCAATATATTATGGATTTGTAACGCATAAATTAATATTATGTCGTAGCCATATCGTAGAATTGGCCATTTCATGATATAGCCGAGGTTAGGTTAGTTTTGAGGTGGTCGTTTCATGAAGTTTTCGACCGTTATGTGAAATGGTTAGGGTTGCCACCAGGGGACTTTTAAAAAACCTCATGGGTGTTCATGCTCATTTGATGGACTCGGTCAAAGTGGCGAAGTGTGAGAAAAGTAATGCACAATGATCGACCGATAAATAAATTATTAATTATGTTTGATAAAATATAAAATGAAACCAATAGATAAAAATTAAACTAGTTTTTATTATCAAGAAATATTATAATTTATATGTAAACTAAAAGGCGATTACTGATCTGTTTCGTGATGTCTATTCTCAGGGGTGCTCAGCACACACTATTTATTTCTCATGGGTGCTCGAGCCCCCGAGCACCCACGGAGTCGGCGCACCTGGTTTCAACCTGTACTATAATATACATATAGTAATATATTGTTTTGTAACGGCAGTTGTTAGGTAACGGCTCCGACTTACGAGTCCTAGATCGCGGGTTTAAACTCAGCCAGACGCATTACTTTGTGTAATTTATTTCATCACCACTGCTCTCAAAACGGTGAAAGAAAACATCGTGAGGAAACCGGCATGTCCTAGAACCAAAAATTCGAAGACATGTGACATCCACCAAATCGCACTGGACCTGCGAGGTGTATTACAGCCCATTCCTTCTCGTAGAGAAGAGGCCTGAGTCCCAGCAGTGGGAACATTATAAGGCCGACTATGCTATAATGTTTTGTTAATTTTGTGCCCTTAAAATATAGAATTTAATGTTGATTACGGTGTCAAGTGAGTAAAAATGTTCTAAAATAAGTGACGAAAAACAAAAATCTGCATAAAAATCATTTGTGTACTTTTTGACTGGCCTGTTGGTCTAGTGGTTAGTGACCCTGACTGCTATGCCGGAGGTCGTGGGTTCGATTCCTACCCAGGACAAATGTTTGTGTGATGAGCAGGATCATTTGTTCTGTGTCTGGGTGTAATTTATCTATATATGTATGTATTTAGGAATATATAAGTATGTTTATCAGTTGTCTAGTACTCATAACACAAGCTCTGCTTAGCTTGGGACTAGACGGCGTTGTGTGAAAGTTGTAAAAAAAAATAAAAAGAAAAAAAAAATTACCTAATATTTCTAAATGTAGGTACTATATTTATTTGAGAATATTAAAAAACAAAATACATTTTTCTCAAAAATAGGTGGCAACCAACAAAGCAACAAAGTTAAAAAACAAAAATACATGCACAATTCTACGATAGGGTGATTTATGACATTGTACTGATGATTATTACTCTTTAATATTGCTTCTTTTGCGTCAGTATTCGAGCTAGATTATATCAAATTTACAAACCAACTGAAAAAATCTACATAATATTTTAAGCTCGTGAGGCAGTTTATTTCATCATCATTCGGGTGCCGTTTTTAGGGTTCCGTACCGAAACGGCAAAAACGAGTTCCTATTACTAAGACTGTCTGTCTGTTTGTCACGAGGCTGTATCTCATGAACCGTGATAGGTAGTAGTTGAAATTTTCACAGATGATGTCTTTCTGTTGTAGAGATGGAGCATTATGGGGTGTATAGCTCGATATCATGGCTCCGTCACTTTTTCTCGTTCTCACGAATGACATTTTAAAACGTCTATGGTAAGGCCCCAGTTTGTATAATCTCAATTATGTTCAGCAACAGAATGGATTATATAACAAATCTTTTATCGCAGATTTCACAATACCACGCGTCTGATTACATCAGATTTTTTTTGTTGTAGGTATATCAAAGCGTGTAGGAGGACATAATCGTTGTGTCGTCAATTCGAAGGCACGCCGCGCGGTCTATACTTCAACCAGATGTAGGTAATGACGTCGATGTAACGCAACAACCATATCTTAATGTTATTGTTATAAAGCAAAATATTATGCAAATCAAACATGTGGTTTGTGACGTCAGAACACTCAGTCTGTCACATTCTATTACTCATCACTACCTTCGTAATTTAAGAAGATCTGCACGGTAAAACAATATACGCTGGGAATTGAGTTTAGCGTATTGTATGTGGCGCCATCTATGACTCTAAATAGGAATAAAAATTCAAAATCTATACTATATATAAAACTAGCTTTTGCCTGCGGCTTCGCTCCCGTTAACTGACTACCTACCCTACCCTACTCTACCATACTCTACCCTACCCTACTCTACCCTACCTTACCCCAGCAAAATCCTTATTAACAAAATGATCCGCCATTTATTGAATTCATTTGTTACAAAAATGTGATAAATGAAGAACCGCTCGACCGATTTTGTGCAAACTTCACATCCATCAACATATATAAATATACTACTCATATGTAATTAGACAAGTACGCAGGAGATATTAAAGTGCACGAGTGTGCGCGCAAACCCAGGAGCACTCTCCGTTCCCTTACTCTCATAGTCCGAAGGGACGGCAATCCGTCGCGACCGGAGAAAGATCCGACGCAGAACCAACGGCTTTTAGTGCTTTCCGAGGCACGGGGGTGCCACACCACCAAATTCCTGAATCCAAAACCAGGAGCCTGTGCTCAGCAGTCGCACTTGCGACCGCTAGACCAATCAGGCAGTTATCCGAAATCAAATATCGGGCAGTTGACCAGATCAGACACAATTCCGAAGGGAGGAAGATCCCTTTTCAAAGGAGTTTTGCGGGACCTTATACCTTGTTCCGCAGATATTAAACTGTAAAGTGATCATAATCTTTCTTACCTCGTGTAGATAGAAAATATGGGTAAAAACAAAGGATTTGGTAAATAATTTGTTCGAAGGAAGGAAAGTCTTTTCGGCCTCATTGCCAAAAAGACTTATCTTCTTCATACATTCATTTATTCTTCTTCTTTAGTCTTTTCGGCGATGAGGCCGAAAAGACTTTAAGGTATTAGTTGGTATATTGGTTTCTACGCTACTGGACTGAACTTGTATTTTTCTTTACAGTTTTTATTTAAAGTTATTTTTTACGCAGTCGGGTATTTTTTTTCGCAATAACATTGCTTATTTATAAGTATGTATGTATTTACTATTGCATTTGTTTCTCCTCTGTTTTTTTATTTATTAAGTTGCACCTGCCATGTTCTGTTTCTGCACCACCCTAAGATCGACTGGTAGAAAATGCCTAAGGCATTAAGTCCGCCTTTATACATTGTTATGTGCATAAAGTTTTAATAAATAAAAAGGGGTGACCAGACGCTTGCAAACTATAATTACTATCACAGGAACTGGTGATTGATTTTTATTTTTCACAATTTTGGTAAATGTTGTTTTACACTTTTACGAAACATGTAGGTAGGTAACATTAAAAAGTTGCATTTATTTTCGGTGTGAACTTGCTAACTGGCGTATATAATATAAGCCCTTGTACTAGTTTGAGTTGAAAAATTAATGGTCTGTTTACGTATGGTACAAAAGATAGGCATTTTTCTTTCTTTTTTTTTTTAATAGTTACCTATGTTATCTACTGCCAAGACTGCGGATTGTTCAAAAGTGTTACGGTGCCCCTTACAAATAAAAGCGTAATTAAAGAAACGCTGTGGGTTCTAGTCAGTAAAATTCTGACATTTCCACTTACTCCACCCAGAGCGGGGGAACTCATTCGATGAATTTACACATAAAAAATTCTTTATCTAGGTATATTTTAACCAACGAGATAAAAATATTTTTCTCAGTATGTTTTCGTAAAGTCCCAAAAGTAATTACATTTTCTTGAAGATAATGAAGTACGAAATAAGGTCTACACACTTACCTCTTTTATGAAAACTTTTTTAAAGATACATATTTTAGGTACATGGGTAAGTAATTGAAGAAAAAGCCGGTTATTTTGATGTTAGAAGGTACTCGTAATATTTTGTCTACTAAAATAAATTAATATAAGGCTTTGTGTACCTACCATAATTGATCATTTATACTTATGTTTGTCCTAATATAGGTAAACTAGATATAAATAAATAGGTATGAAGAAAAACCGATCCAAAAAAAAAAAAATTAAAAAAGAAGACTACAATCCGCCAGTTCGGTTTTGTTTATTGCTTGAACTACCATTTTATGGGGTTCTGTACCCAAAGAATAAAACGGGATTACTAAACCCTTTTACTAAGACTCTGCTGTCCGTCTGCCTGTTGGTCTGTCACCAGGCTGCATCTCATAAACCGTGATAGTTAGAATGTTTTTTTTTTTTTCGGTGGGAAAATCATCTTATGACATCCCCCGCCCTTGGGCGGGACGGGAGATAGTGTCAGACTTTTACTGACTAAAAACCCACTCCTGTTCCTTCGTTGCCTTCGTCCCAGGACCCCGGGTTTCGTTTTCACACTACCCATGGCCCCAGTAGGCTTCGACCCTGCTGGGCCCCTACGATTTGCTGACATCTCCCTATGGTGCGCGTGGAACAATACGCGCCGTCGACGACTTGGACTCGGTCCGGACGGTTACCGGACGGTCGGACGGCGGACTACCCGTTGCTCGCCGTCCGCAAGCCCGCGCCTACGGTGGCCGATAGTTAGACAGTTGAAATTTTCACAGATGTATCTGTTCACGCTATAACAGCCAATACTAAAAACAAGAATAAAATAATTATTTAAGGGCGCTACTATAAAAAAAAAACGTGTTATTTTTTCCGTTTGTATAGATAACGCACTTGGCCGGGTTTCAATCTATAGGTACCGTCGCCGGCACGTAACTTGGCAAGGATGGGAGTGTCCGACTTTTACTTTTTTAAACCCATCTGTAATGTAAATGTAATAATGTAATATAATGTTCCACAACTAACACACAACGCCGCCAAGTCCCAAGCTAAGCAGAGCTTGTGTTATGGGTACTAGACAACTGATAAACATACTTATATATTTTTAAATACATACATATTATAGATAAATTACACCCAGACACAGAACAAATGATCGTGCTCATCACACAACCATTTGTCCTGGGTGGGAATCGAACCCACGACCTCTGGCATAGCAGTCAGGTCCACTAACCACTAGACCAACAGGTCTGTCATCTGTATTTCTTTAGTTTCTCTTTGCGTTCTAAGGCCACGATAATTCTTTCAAACAATCCCGCTGTCTAACTAAGCCCTTACTTTATCTATCTTCTATATATATAAAAGGAGAAACTGACTGGCAATCTATATGTCGTACAGCCGAAACTCCCCGCAGTTTCTAGGAACGTGAAATTTTACACTTAGGCTTCCCTTGATAATGTAGGTGAACACTAATATAGTGTATAGTCTTTGGGCCCAATCGACCATCTGTTCTGCCAGCAATGTGCTCTGCCCACTGCCACTTTAAGTTTGGCGATTCTTCGGGGTATGTCGGTAACTTTGTTTTGAGAAATAGGCACTCATCTTCAAATGCTTATATCAAAAATCGAGGGTAAGCCACGAGTGACTTTTCTGGAGTTCCTGCGGAGAAGTCACGTGACAAGTGGCGTGTCAGGAACTCAGGACTAATATCATTGCCATACATTGTGCAATTAGCGTTTGACATGAACGCTAACAGAAAACTGACGGCCAGCCCCCCTAGCCAAGTTACAATCGTATCGTTCGCGCCGAACGCCTCGAGTAGGCCACGCCTCCGATTCCTTTGTTCTGACGTCATCTCAACGCTCAGTCACGTGGTCAGAACAAAGGAATCGGAGGCGTAGCCTACTCGAGGCGTTCGGCGCGAACGAAACGATTGTAACTTGGCTAGGTGGGCTGGTATTCAAGAATATCAAGTAATGTCTGAATGACATAAATGTAATACCTTTTCTAGACTTAATGTCCCCTCCTCCTTGCTTCATCATTTGCCCGTTTGATATCATCAAATAATTTGCCACGCTCTGGGGTGGAGCGAGGCGTGTAAGACATTTTACTGACAAAAACCCACCTCTGTCCGTCAGTGGTTCAGACAGCTTGGATTGTTTTGTACCTACCTATAAGTTACCTAAAAAGAATTTTGCACCTTCGAAATATAGCTAGGGCTTTATTCACGTAAACCACAGTAGGTAGAAACTATTGTGGTTTGAATTCCAAACACGTAAACATCCCTAAATTATTACGAATTGAAGTCAAAACACATACATACTTTCACGAATCGATAAAAATAAATCGAATTCTGAACATGCGTCATACAACAGCCGTGGCCGTCAGTGAAATTTTTGCTGAAAAACTGCATTGGAATGTGAAACAAAAACATAATAACTTTACAAGTATGGAAATAACATTATTATAAGGTATTATTACTACAGAATTCATCGCCGACTTACGAGAATTCATTTTATACAACTCGATATCATTTCAAAGAAATGTGAATAATCAACTGCCTGCACTTTAAACTTTTTTCTTTTATTTTGAAATTGGAACTTACGACATCGCGATACAGATAATAATAATTAAAAAGAGAAAAACATGGCGCCTTTTTGTGTAGTTTCTTATATTAATTGTTTTTTAACGTTTTCGTTCGAGTTTTTACGAAATTAATTTAATTGTTGTTTCTTGGAATCGTATCACGGACAAGCACGATGTTTTATTAAAAACTATATTTGTGATCATTTATAAAAGAACTTGTTATTATTATGTATGTACAGTCAGAGTAACAATATAGCATAGCATATACAGCCTTTTAATGTTCCCACTCAGGCCTCCTCTCTCTAGAAAAAGACCGTAATTCACCACGCGGGCCCAGTGCGGATTGGTGAATGTCACATGTCTTCGAATTTTTGGTTCTAGGTCATGCCGGTTTCCTCACGATGTTTTCCTTCGCCGTTTTAAGAGCAGTGGTGATGAAATAAATTACACAAAGTAATGCGCCTGGCTGGGTTTGAACCCGCGACCTACAACTCGTAAGTCGGGGCCGTTACCATTCGGCCACCACTACTCTCGAGCCTCAGAGTAACAATATTTTCGTCAAATACGGGATGTTTTGCTTTGCTACGTTCACGATAGAATAATCTAAAAAGGTTTTAATTTGATATACCTTGACACTGGTGAAAGTTTTGAGATATTTTGACTATTATTTTACACTGTAACGTTTTCTATACAGTAACCTACTCAGTGTTGTAGCTTCAAAGGTGTGTCCTGACCTGATAAAGAAAGTACCTAATTATAAAACTGAAAAAGACATAGGTAAAGGTTTCGACTGAACACAATACCTACTTACGTTGTGTTATTTATTATTTTCTTGTAACAATGTGAAGAATGGATATTGAATCTTGAAGACTGGATAGTTTTTCTAAACGAGATAGGTACTTTCTAAGAATGTAGTGGCGTTCAAAGAAATTTTCCACAGATATTAATTTCAAATCTGGTCTGACTGATACACTATATTTCTTGTACCTAATTGTAATCTCAAGTAGATAGGTATTCGTATTGATTTCCAATAAGTAATTAATTTATTATTTAGCTTTTGTCTTCTTCATTAATCTTCAGTTTATAATACTAATAATATTATTTGGTAAGACATTAGCAGCTATTAACTGATGCGTGTGTTTGATATATATATAGTTTGGAGATGTTTAGTCTTTTCAACCGATTTTTAAAGCAGTTCAATGTGAGCCCTTTCCGGGAACCTGTTCCATGCCGTTACAATTCGGTTAGGTAGAAATTGCTATAAAGGCTTCGTTTTGGGTGCATTTCCCCATAAATTTAAGGAATGTCCTCGTAAATGTTTGTTGGCAATCAGTGCCATTTACAGAGGAACAGAGAGAGATACATAAATTATCTAAATTATAATAATTTCGTCTCAAATGTTTTAGTACCTTTTTTTAAATAGAAATTCATCATTTAACTTCTCCTGCTCTATATTGAGCGAGAGGGAGTGTTAGACTTTACCGTAGGTACTAAAACCCACTTGTGCCCCTTCAGTTGCTTTTTGCATTCCAGAACCACTGCAACTCTTTTGAACCATCCTGCAACCCTAGCAGGTATGGGCATCGGCCCTAGTGGGCCCGTTGTATTTTCAACGCACCTTTGAATTGGGCTTCGTAATGTCCTTACAAGCAAGCCCGGGCCAGACGTTGAGCTACCCATTGCTCACCTCCTCGTAGTTGTTCAAGGGGGGTTAGTGAAATAACCCAACTTACCGAAATGCGTGGTCATACTGGTCATTACAGAATATAATGCATCTACCGCTCGGTTAAAATACCATAGTAATTTTATTTGTCATCTCTAAAAGTCTTCAAAGAATAGATTAACTAATTGGTAAGAAGAACAGCTCATCATTAGTCATTTCTTAAGAAATTCGTAACAGAACAGAGCTCATTAAAGGCTCTTACAGACAGGCGTGACATGAGACGGTGCGACATCACTTTTAACTGTCGCTGAATAAATAGGTTTGGTTGTCGCATTGTCGTTCGACGCCTGACTATCCTATGCAATGGCTTCGGTGGTATCCTGTAAATAAAAAAATAATAATTTATAAAATTAAATATTGTATTGAATAGGTACTATATTGCGTCGTTGCCGATTCCATACGCTTCGACGAAGCACCATAAATTCAAACGATTGGCGTGGGATTTTTCGGTTTTTGTAGACAGATCAGAGGCAACCTTTCAACTTACCCATTGAATGGAAATGATCATTCAATAGTGTAAGACGAACTGAAATTATCAATACTCCCTATTGATGATTTTAGTTATTACAATTGCGTAATTATATACGTATTACGCCCGCGAATCATATTTTAATCAACATACAGCTTGACTCTGATCTGCAAAAAACTTAAGAAAATTTGAATTTCGCTGGTTTTTCTGGATCTTTGACTTGAAGTCCATCCATTTCACGAGTCGGCTCCGCCTCCTATTCCTTTGTTCTGACGTCATCCCAACGCTGAGTTACGTGTGGTCAGAATAAAGGAATAGGTGGCGTGGCCAACTCGAGGCAATCAACGAAAAGAGAATCAAACGAAACGGTTGTAACTTGGCTAGGGGGGCTGATTTGTACGTAGAACGATGTCACATGGCGTGGACAAAGTGTAGCTCTACAAGTCTATTTTCCATAAAAAAAATATGGAAAGCGACACGCCCAGATCAGCGTGTGTGGCACACGTGTACGCAGTATTTAGTTCTGGCATTATTGTCAATTAAAACGCAATAGGAGTAAGTACCTATATGTTAATAATAATCATTATTAACAAAGGCTTTATTAACCACTAATGTAGATAGGTATTATAGAATTCCAGCTAAAACCAGAATTAACATGGTAATAATACACGGATGGAAATAATTTAACATTTCTACAATTCCATAGAAGATGATTTAGCGAATTCGCGGTAAAAATTATCATCATTTCGAGACTGATTTACGCAAAAACTAACTCTCACATATAGAACTAAGGTTGAAAATCGATTAAATTGCAGTAGTTGACGCAATATTTAATAGGAATGGACACTGTCCTACATAATATCCGTAATAACGAAGTAGGTACGTATTTCTCACGAGTCATTACTGAGACCGGAGACGTAGGTATGGCATGTCAGACTGGCTGTCTATGAAAAGGATGAAGTCAAGATCTAGACGAATGTTAGATCATTTACGATGTCTGCATGAGATAACGTGATAATTGCACAGATCCATCATAGGTCTTGACGATATCTGGGAAAGATTTCGATCTTGGCACAAAAAAACAGAAAAAAAAAACAAAATCAAATTCTTAATAGGTAGGTACTTTACTGTACTTACACAATAATAGTTGATTATGTGACTAGGGGATAAAGCAGTCTCTTGTAAGCCGCGGGCGGCATGTTGAATTCCGAACGAAACGAACGTTGCTAAGTTTAATCCTGAACGGCAGTGAGGGATTTATATAATTAACTCCCGAGCACTGCGAGGTGTTTTTGACGTTCCAAATTCAAATCTCATTATTCCCTGGAGATCGCCCCTACTACATTATCTTCCTAGGGACAGAATGACTTGCTTTAAGTGATGGTTGTATGACACATAAAAGAGCATTATCGAGCAATTGTTTTTACACCACCTGCTCGATAATGCTCTTATAGATTTTTGAGTTGGCAACTCATCATATGTTTTCTCCTGCTGAGAGGGCGTGTCAGATTTTTACTAACTAAAAGCCACTTATATTCCTTCATAATTCTTTGTTTTATTCTAGGACCACGCTAATTCTTTCAACCGTTCTAAAATCAAATATTATGTAAGTACTAATCTCCTATCCTCCTTCTCCCCTCGCTCTCTGGAGCTTGGAGTAGGACGTAGGATACTTTTTATCCCGGAACTACGTTCTCTTGGGATCATTTCCGACTAGAAAATGAAGAGAAATCTCGTTTATAAAGTGAAATTCAAAGTCAAAACCATTTATTAGCATTAAATGCGGTACAAGAGATGCTAACATATAATTTATTAAGCGCAAAGATACATTTCGTCATGAGTTGGCTTGCAAATGTTATAATAATAAGTATTATATGAGGTGGTCATATATAATAATAATAATAATAATCAGCCAATGGCTTAATAGCCAGGAGCCCTGACCACCGGTAGCTTGGACCCTGTTCCCGATACCGGTGGGCTAATTTTTTATATTTTTAAATGATTTGTTTTATTTTTTATTAAAATATTTATAAATATATTTTTTTTGTATATAGAGTGACTGGCAATTAGTGTACGATACTTAAACACGTGATTGTGCTCATGATAACCAACAACTTTTACTATGGGAACAAACCTGAAATCGCGAAAAAAATATCAGCTGTTCAGTACATTAGGCAAACATAAATGTACTGAACAGCCGATTTTTTTTTCGCGATTTCAGTTTTGTTCCCATAGTAAAAGTTGTTGGTTATCATGAGCACAATCACGTGTTTAAGTATCGTACACTAATTACCCTACATAAATGAACTAAAACTTTTTGTACAATCAAACAACACAGAGAACAAAGCTATATTAGAGAACAAGAACAATTAGAGTCAGAAGTAACTAGTAAATATTTGTAATGAATCTGCATTGGTACCCTAGAAAAGATTTAACTTGTGTTATGGGTACCAGGATTCTCACGCTATTTTCACATTAAAAGAGTAGGATCAGAAGGCAGAAAAATCCAAAGCCAAAACACGTTTACTTGGAGTATCCCCCTTAAACCGCTCTTCCTTCATGTTTGAAAGGATCCTTGCGTTGCACAAAGCCGTAGACCCTCTTGAAGAGTGTGTGCAACTTAGAAACACTATGATGTAAAGTTACAAGCATCGTTCAACTTGACTAAAGTTGTATTTAAACCAGGGATGTTATAGCTATGAAATTTTGGTTCAGGTTACGGATACAGATCACTATCCTCATCATCATTTCAGCCGAAAGACGTCCACGGCTGGACATAGGCCTCCCCCAAGTGTTGCCATAACGGTCCTGTGCGTCTCGCATTCATTGCATTCTCGAGACTTTCACCAGTATTTTCCAGTACGTGGTTGCCACTCCAATACTTTTCGTCCCCATCGACTATTGGTTCTACGTGCAAGGTGGCCTGCCCACTGCCGTTTTAAGTTTGGCGATTCTTCGAGCTATGTCGACGACCTTGGGTCTCCTGCGGATATCTTCATACGGATACGGATTTAGGAATAAAATATTATACTGGTTTCGAATACGGTTACGGATATGAAATTATTTCGGATTAGGTATCTGCTTGTTTCGGATAGTTTTGGTTATGAATATTAGAATTAGAAAAGTGAAATACAAATAGCAAGATTTGTATTTTCTTTTATTTCTAGTGTAGATTATATCAGTTGTTACACCTGGCGAAACAAGCAAAAACCGTAAACTGTCATTTAGAATTTGCCTTTATCCGAAACTATCCGACATTTTTGTATCGTTTTTGGTTACGGATATTTTTTTATTTCGGATAGTCGATAGTTTCGGTTGCGATTATAGAGTTTCATAACATCCCTAGCATCCTCATCTTGTCTTTAACTTCAGGTATCTGGTGAACTAAAGTCGTCTGTCACCGTCATTCCTTTCCGCCGAGTTTAACGTGAGTCTTGAGAATGTTATCACGACCTTTAACTGGACCTTTATAGAGTGTAGAGCATTATAAAATAAAATTCGTAATCCATATATATAAAAAGACAAACTGACTGACTGACATATCAACGCATAGCCAAAACTACTGGGTAGTAGGAGCGTGAAATTTTGCACAAGATTTCCTTTTATGACATAAGCGAACACTAAGAGAGGATTTTCCAAAATTCACCTCATAAAGGGATAAAATGGGGGTCCAAAGTTTGTATGGAAAAACCTACTTTCACGCGGGCCAAGCCGCTGGCAGAAGCTAGTATTTCATACATTGCCTGAACGCCTCAGGTATTCTATACATTGCCTAGTTATTGTAAAGAATACTTACCTGTATTATACAGATTGCCGGTAACACATATACTAAAACTAATGTTGTTTATATAGAAGATAAAAAGGCCGTCATGCCCTTCTTCACTAACACTTTTAGTTTGTTGAAAATCTAACAGTAAACTATTTTTAGGCAACTTTTTCGAATTCATAATCTCGCAGATCTAAACACACCTGAACAACACGATCCTAGCCTCCGCATCATAATTTAGAAGAATTCCACAGAAACAAGAACAGCGATCTTATCTCGTACATTCATAAAGTTTAGTGAATGGACGGCCACGGCATTACATCATACAGCCAACGACTGCTACGAAGGCTGAATACATTAAGTTTGTTACCTAGGTTTCATAGCAGTAACCGGTGCGTACAAGTTCTAATAAACAACAGGAATATTTATAATACTATTCTACATTTTTTTTTAGGGTTTCGTACCTCAAAAGGAAAAACGAAACCCTAATAGGATCACTTTGTTGTCCGTATGTCTGTCTGTCTGTCAAAGCTCTTTATCTCGGGAATGCGTGGAGGTATTCAGTTGAAATTAAAACCATATACGTCTTACTAAGTTTGGATGTGAAACAAATCAAATTTTTGAGCTAACGATAAGTAAAAGATACGGCCGTTTATGTCTCAAAAAACGTATATTTCGACTACACTCTCGAGGATATCAAAATTCATTGGGTACTTCCCGTTGACCCAAAATCCTGAAATGTTGCACAAAGCAAGGTCTTATAGCACAGTTAAAGGAATAAATCTGAAAACTGTAAATTTTTTGTTACGTCACAACATTTTTTTTTGTGTTTCGGAAAAAATTTCGAGACTCCATTCGGGAATTGAACTACATAGGTAAGTTTGTACGGAACCCTTAGTGCGCGAGTCCGACTTGCACTTGCCAGTTTTTTTTTTTTACTGCGGCAGAATAAAATCCAAATAAATCTCAAATAATCTTCATTGTACACTAAAAAAGTAACACAACTTATGATCAGACTTAAATCTATGGGTAAGTACAATGGCGGTCTTATCGCTGACAGCGATATCTACCAGACAACCTTAGGATAAATCGTAAGAACTTAAAATAATACAGGGGAGAGGCTCCTTAATTCGAATTTGATGGTAGAAAAATTCTTCTCAGCCGCATCTTATTAAATTTTCCCAAAAATTTTATGAAAATTACCCGTACATTTTATTTTTTTATTTTTTATGCTTGAAAGTAAATGATCTGTACGTGTAAGTATTTCTTTTATTAATATTAGCAGCCCAGAGTTTTGATCTTAACCTTTCGAATACCGTATTTAGAGACACAATAGAAAGACAATGAGAGTGCAAACGCCGGTTCGTTTGGGGTTTAATGAATTAATTCACTCAGGATAAGTAGCTGAAATAGTTAAGATATGTTAAATGTTAGTTTTATTTTATACAGCGCCATCCCGACTTGACCGCTGGGGTATCGCCGCAGACAGTTCCGACTCACCGAAAACTATGCGCCTTCCAGTTCCGACCCACCGTTACCAACCTTTCACTGGCCTAGCACGCATTACGATGCATCAAAAACCATTGATCACCTATAACCGGAGGAGAATGATGTAGCGACATCTATGACGCAACATAGGAACTAAAATTCGAAATCCTGCATGGCGGTATTAGAGTTCTTCGCGCGATTAAAATATGCACAGGTTGACTGGTAGAGAATGCCTAAGGCATTTAGTCTGCCTTTGTACCTTTTGTTTCATGAAGATTAAATAAATAAACTAATACAACAACAGCCCGAAATCAACTTACAGGCAGTGGCCTTGTTCAGACAAAACACCTGTCAGGTCCCGCAAACCTGAGGGATTTTAACATTGTTCCGGACCGTCTAAATGTAATAATAATATCACGTTCCATTAAAAATATCTAAAGGGTCTCCACGAGTTGGTTTCAGCCCCTCGTACGCAGGCTCCAAAGGCCCAGAACCTCAGGTTCCTGAGATAAATAAACGAATAAAATAATAATAATAATGGCTCGCATTGTTAGGAGATTCCAGATTCGCCGGTAGCTTGGACCCTGTTCCCGATGCCGGTGGGCTACTATTTTTTATATTTTAAAATGTTTTTTTTTTAATTTTTGTTTTAAAGAAATATTTAAAAATATAATAAACATGTATATAAAATAAATAAATGGAATAATAATAATATTCCACTACTATAACACAACGCCGTCTAGTCCCAAACTAAGCAGAGCTTGTGTTATGAGTACTAGACAACTGATAAACATACTTATACATATATTGCTAAATACAAACATATTATAGATAAATATGTTCATTCGATTGTTTATTTATTACTCCTTCACGCACAACGATTGAAGGCATTTGGCAGCTGGGTAGATCTTGTACTGGAATAGCAACCAGATACTGTTTATCCCGGGATTCCCTTGGGTTCATTTCCTACTTTCACGAGGGCGAAGCCGCCGACAGAAGATAATTTTCTATATCTCGGAAGGTTAGATTTACCTTACCTTGAATACATCCTTAATTGCCAGTTATTTTGAATTTCCATGAAATAGGCGGAAGAACAGCGGTGGTCTACTGGTAATGGCATCGACTTACAAATTGCATGTCATGAGTTCAAACCCAAGCAAGGTAGAGCAAGGCTTTACTTTGTGTTATTTATTTTATCACCGCTGCTCTCAAAACGGTGAAGGATAACATCTTGAGAGAGCCAGCATGTTCTGGGACCAAAGTTTGAAGACAGGACATTCAGCAACCCGCACTGGACCCGCGTGATGGATTACGGCCCATACCCTCGTTTCGCAAGGGGGGCTTCCCGGCAGTGATAATCAGCCTTATATGTTAGGCTGATTATGCTTATTCATTATGGGTTAGCATTAATTTACATAAAAGCTCTGTTACATATGACTAAAATCGAAATAAACTAGTAAATAAGAGGAGAATCCTTTTGAAATAGCACGATAAATACGGTGAAACGTAGCATATTCGTTTGAAACTTTATAACGAGGTAGCAGGTGCTCGGAATATAAAAATATTTTGTACAGGCGAACGCACACTTATCCGAACGGAACGCGCCGAACGAATCCAAAGGAAAGAATTTTAGAATTTTTAATATGAAATCCAATGAAATCCCGCACACCTAACCGCGCCGAATCGTCCGAATCTGGAAGGACTCCAGCCCCCCCTAGCCAAGTTACAACCGTTTCGTGTGTTTTGTTCTCCAATCGGTAACGCCTTTGTGTCAGCAATTGTAGAAAACGATAAGTTGGTAGCCATGTTGACGCGATGTCGTTCTACAATAACAAAGGATGTAGCGTTGAACATTGTAGAAACGATAACAATTCATTCTATCATTTTAAACGATGTAAACTTGGCTATGAAGTTTCTATTCGTTTGTTCTGACCACGTGAGTTAACGTTGAGATGATGTCTTTCCCATAAATTTGATTAGTTTTCGACTAGCGTTAACGATTGCAAATTATCAACTTGGCTAGGGGTGCAGCATAAAGAAAAATTCTTTCGATTCGTTCGGCGCGTTCGGTTCGGATAACTATGCGTTCACCTTTACACAGTAGCGAAGTTGTTTGTACTAAGTACTAACATAGTGCAATACCACAAAATAGATAGGTACAGAAGTCTAATACAAAGCGAGCTTGAGCAACGCACACACAGACACCGCTCACTGACACGATATCTCAGCCCGGTTGGAACCAGTGCGAGCGCGAGTGCCATCCGTTTGAGACACGCGTCTGTGAACGTTTAAAAGCTTTTGCAATGCGCCTTGCTGGGTTTGAACTCGCGACCCGTAACTAGTAAGTCGGGGCCGTTACAATGGTCCACCACTGCTCATGTGCGTGAACCGTATGTACCCTAGGTACCAAAGCGTCACCAGAGCCATTTTGTAAAATGCCAAAGTTTATTCATCCCTGATTGCGTCAAAGTCAGCCAAATGCATACTTATACAGCGGGGTATGGCAAATAGCTAGATTACAATATCCTATTTATTTATTCCACTATCCGATGGCATTTTTTAAAACTATAATTTAGGTACAGAAAGTTTAAAGTTTATCGAAAAAGCCCGAAGAATCGCCTAACTCAGGGCACATTGCTCGCACAGCGTTGGAAGGCCGCCTACAAGGACCGATGACCAAGTGAGGGTCACGGGAATTCGATAGATGCGAGACGCACAGAACCGGTCGTTATGGCGACACTTGGGGGAGGCGTATGTCCAGCCGTGGACGTCTTTCGGCTGAAATGATGATGATGATGAACGTTGATGATTCCTGGTTAGGTTTAATTTTGTTTTTTATTATTTGGCCATAAACCAATGATGCAGTTGTAATTTAAAAGTACATCAAAATCGGTCTTGAAAAAGTCACCTGCCTACCTAACTACATATATACCTACTTACCTACTGTATAGATATTACGGCAAGACACGAACCTCAAAGCAGAGGAATACAACATCTAAGATCGACTTCTTTTTAGGGTTCCGTGCCTCAAAAGGAAAAAACGGAACCTTTATAGGATCACTTTGTTGTCCGTCCGTCTGTCTGTCTGTTTGTCTGGCAAGACCCTTTATCTAGGGAACGCGTGGAGTTATCGAGTTGAAATTAATTCCATATACTCATGTCTGCGTTCCCTTGAAACTGTGAAAAAATCAAAATTCTAAGTTAACGCAAAAAATGTATATTTCGACACTCTCAAGGGAACCAAAATTCACAGGGTACTTCCCGTTGATCAAGAATCCTACAATTTGGCATGAAGCAAGGTCTCATAGCATAGCACAAGTATAGGAAAAAATCTGAAAACAGTAAATTTTTAGTTACGTCACCAAAAAAACTTTTTTATGATTCCAAAATCTTCATAACTCAATTCGGGAATTGAACTGTTTTCATAGGTAATTTTGTACGGAACCATCAGTGCGAGAATCCGACTCGCACTTGCCCAGTTTTATTCTTTCCAATAAACCTGAATTTCAAAAAAATATCCAGGTTTTCAATAACGTCAAAGTGCTCGGTTCTCTTTTAGTACATGCGCTATATTACCGAGCATAATAAAATTGCGGCTTCATACCTACGAAGCTGGAATATGCATAGCATTTGCATCGTATAAAACTCATACCTATGAAAAAGCTTTTAGAGAACTCTTTGAAAAGAGTTTTATGACTCGACTTTCGCTAATATTTGTGAAAGGATAATGTTGATATGTTTCTGTTAGTTCGGTACTGATATGCTTATGTAATTGTATGTTAGTACCTAGTATCAATTTGTTGTATGTATACTTATTCTGAATATGCCTTTACTGTGGACTGTATTCTAATGATATTGTATTGTACTGCTTATTGGAGTGTGTTGAGTGAGTTGTGTGAGACACGCATATTTTCGCACCACAGCCCCTCATGAATTGGCGGAAGTGTTGGTAGACTCAGTGCTAGTAATATAATGTATATTTTACAACTAGCGGTTGATCGAAGCAGTTCAGCCCCCGTAGCCAAGTTACGACCGTTTCGTTTTGATTCACTTTCGTTGATCGCCTCGAGTCGGCCACGCCTCCTATTCCTTTGTTCTGACCACGTGACTGAGCGTTGAGATGACAAATAGACGCAGTGCCTCCACCGCGTCTGCGGACAGAGTGGCACTGTGACCAACAAAATGCTAAAAACTTCAAAAAATTTCGAGGGCTACTTTTGAGCATCCCTCTTAAAATAAAATATTTAAAATATCCCAATCCCGCAAATCCCGCGGAATCCGCGGGATTGCTTACTTCAATCCCACAAGCTTGCGGGATCGCTATTTTGATGCGAGATTAGATTCCTTAATCGCTACTCTAGGAGATCCAGCATCACAAGAGCCAGATCTCTCAATATACATATAGAGCCACATACCTTGAGGGTCTATTTCTTGCTGATCCTTCATACATAGTACCGAGAAACTCTTTTCTTTAGTTTTTTGAGCTCTTCTTCAACCTCAATCTCGACTGCTGGAAAGTGAAGGATGAGCATCTTCTGCGATTCTTTTACGTATAATAAATCATCATCATCATCATTTCAGCCGAAAGACGTCCACTGTTGGACATAGGCCTCCCCCAAGTGTCACCATAACGACCGGTCCTGTGCGTCTCGCATCCATTGGATTCCAGCGACCCTGACCAGGTCATCGGTCCATCTTGTGAGAGGCC
Organism: Mythimna pallens; assembly: GCA_961205895.1. Lineage (NCBI taxonomy): Eukaryota > Metazoa > Arthropoda > Insecta > Lepidoptera > Noctuidae > Mythimna > Mythimna pallens. The sequence continues at coordinate 6,617,701 of OY540831.1, read as the reverse complement.
TTCCAACGCTGCATCTTCCAGTACGCGGTCGCCACTCCAGAACCTTTCAGCCCCAACGACCATCAGTTCTGCGTGCTATGTGAGACCACCACTCACCCACCCCCACTCACACTTACCCTGCCACTTAATTTTAGTGATTCTTCGTGTTAGTCGGCAACCTTGGTTCTCCTGCGGATATCTTCCTTTCTGATCCGATCACGCAAGGAAACTCCGAGCTCTAATAATAAATGGATAGTAGAAAAGCGATATCTACCAATCAAGTATCAAGTACTCATGAAACGTGATCTATCCAAAGCTTTGAGATTTAGGCTGCGTTTCCACTATGTCTATGTAAATATGTTTTAACTGTCCTGTTGGTTAGTGGTTAATTGCCCTGACTGCTATGCCGGAGGTCGTGGGTTCGATTCCCACCCAGGACAAATGTAGGTGTGATTGGCACAATCGTTTGTTCTGTGTCAAATCGTTTTTTTTTTTTTAATTTACTATAATTTTGCATGCCTAATTTGGTAAAACACAATTAACTAGAGCATTCAAATGACATCCTGAAATGTATAATTTATTGTATTGTGTTCTGCAATAAAGATTTGACTTTGACTTTGTCTGGGTGTAATTTATCTATAATATGTATGTATTTAGAAATATATGGTATGTTCATCATTTGTCTAGTACTCATAGCACAAGCTCTGCTTAGTTTGTGACTAGACTGGTGTTGTGTGATAGTTGTGGAATATTATATTATTATGTTAAATGTCGTAACGGTTAATTTATCGTCGGACGACTGACGTCTCTAGCTGTCCCCATTAAAATTACTGTTTGTCGTGGACTGATATTCGCAACAACGACACGTTTTCTGTTACGGTTTAGTCTCCACAATTTTTTATCGTTTTGCGACTGTCGTGCTAGCCGTTCCTACTATCATGACAATCTGTTGTCGCCGCAAAAAAGACATAGAAAGAAAGAAAAAGAAAGAAAGAAAATTATTAGACACAGTCAATCGTGTCGTCCTATATGTGAACACGCCCATTTAAATATATAAGTACTACACGATTACCTGACGTCACGACAAAGTGGGAACTCGGCCTTACACGGACAAATTCACAGACTTAAATTGTCAAATTGCTCGTTGACTCGGGTTCCTGTGATTCTCGATAACGATGAGTTGCCATGGTTACCGGGGGATACTTCTAAACAGGAATATCCATTACTTGTTTATTTATTACTTAGCTCTGCGGTCGGTTTCGCCCGCGTGAAAGTAGAAAAATATACAACGGCAACATACCTACTTCCGAAATTGAAAGATTCAAGATTCAAAAATTCAAAGCATTTTATTTCAAACTAGCTTCTGCCAGCGGCTTCGTCCGCCTAAAAGTAAGTACCTATCTCCATACAAATTTTGAACCCCGTTTTATCCCCATTATCCCGATAAATTTTAGAAAATCCTCTCTTAGTGCTCGCCTACGTCATAAAAAGAAAACTTGTGCAAAATTTCACGTTCCCAGACCCAATACTTTCGGCTGTGCGTTGATATGTCAGTCAGTCAGTTTCTTCTTTTATATATATAGATAAACCATTTATAGCACTTTTGAAATGTCAAGAAGTCAGTCAGTCCGAAAAATTGATGCTTATTGCACATTCCAAAGCGTTGATCTCTATGGAGAAGAATGTGCAAGAAACTACATGGACTGAAGTGAAGTGAAATAAAATACACAGATAAATAATGTTTACCTGAATCTACTCACACAAGATAACTACGATCAAATCGCCATCGTAAATTTATTAACATTAAAGCTAGGAACAAATGTTTTAACAAATTTGTCTTTCACTGTTTTCAGGATCGAGTTTCATGAACCCTCAAATAAAAGTCTTAAATCAATTAAAGTAAAACAGTATATCGACACCAGCATCGAACAAGACAGTATCTCGAATTACAGTCCAAACAAAATTCAAACATGGTACTATCACTTTTAGGTTCATTTTGAAAAATTACTGAATTTATGTTACAACCTTTTTCGTTGCGGGTATCGAATAATAAATAAATAAACAGACTGGTTCTAAATTTGTCAGAATACCTATTATTAAGCTAAGATAACATCGTTTTGTCTAGCTTTCAGTAAAATATTACAAAAGAAAGGACGAATCTGCCTCAAATAGAAAAAAAGTAACGTTGGATTTTTTGAGCGATACAGTTCGTTTATCTCACCCATAACGGGAACAGTCATTTGATGATTTCCCAACGGAAAAAAAACGTTGTATATTTAATTAAATTAGTGACGCATTTAATCTTAACATTTTACCTGCTTTTAATCATTGTGACGCTGATTAAGGGCCGAAGCTGCATTAAGCGGGCGCCCGCGCGAAAATAAAACTGCTCCGTCGCGAGGAGCCGCAGCTCACTCCCATTTTGCTACGTAATAATACATTAAAGTTCTCCATCGACACGACTACATGCACACCGTTAAAGCCTTACCTATGGGGACCGTCGCACAAAGAAACACGCGCGTCGTTACGCGACGGGTGCCCGCGCGTGCGCCCGCTTAACGCAGCGTTAGCCCTAAATCTCAAGGAAAATCATAATGTGAGTAATAAGGAAATACTTTGCATTCCTGACTGCATTTAATTAAGGAAGCTCCGTTATTCTGCGTGACACATAAGGTAAAACAACGTAATCATATGAAATAGCTATTAGTTGTTCTTCGCGCATGTGTAAGCAAAATGATTTTGGGGAATCATTTTGCTTATACAATGACTAGTTATTAGAATTAATTATTATTTCTGAGTAAAGAATTCACTGGGCTTCAAATAAATTAAATCCACATCGCTGTAATTATTTTAATGTCTGGCTACCATTATAATTATAATCTATTGTAATTATTTTAAGTAATTGGGAAAAGTGCCTAGAACGTTAACGCAATGCTGATTCGTTGGCCAAAGAAAAACCTAGGCAATATTTTACTAGTAGCCAATATAACTTACTCACAAGCCTCAACAAAAATTCAAATCGGGACACCTTGCAACTTTATTTATTAGGATATGTCCCGAATCGCAAATGTCAATAAAAAAAAATTAGTACAACAAGTCATTTGTTTACCGAAACACTGCGTTCATATTTATTTATTTAACTTTATATAATTAAAGGTACAAAATCGGACTTGCCTTAGGCATTCCCTACCAGGCAACCTACGGTATGGCGAGCAATGGGTAGCTCGTCGTCCGGCGGTCCGGTAACCGCCCGGACCGAGCTCAAGTCGTCGACGGCCCGTAATGTTCCACGCGCGGCGCGCCTTAAAGAAATGTCAGCAAACCGTAGGGGCCCAGCAGGGTCGAAGCCTACTGGGCCCATGAGCTGAGCAAAACAGAACTCAGGGCCCTGGAACGAAGGCAAAGAAGTAACAGGAGTCGATTTTAGTCAGTAAAAGTCTGACATACCCTCGCGCACCGCCCAAGAGCGGTAAAAGTCGTTGGATGATTTCCCAGCTAAAATAAAAGACAACCCCTTAAGTTGGTGAAAAGACATATGGCAGGTGCATAAAAAATAGCTCGCTGTCCGATCGTCCGGTAACCGTCCGGACTGAGCACAAGTCCTCGTCGGCGCGTACTGTTCCACGCGCGCCTCAAGGAGATGTCAGCAAACCTTAGGGGCCCAGCTGGGTCGAAGCCTACTGGGGCCAACGGTCTGCTTCTGAAAGGAAAACTCGGCCCTGGTATGAAAAGCACTGAAGGAACAGGAGTGTGTTTTTAGTCAGTAAAAGTCTGACACACCCTGACGCTCCGCCTAAGAGCAGGGGATGTCATTGGATAATGGATTGGATAATAATTTTCCCACCGATAAAAAGGGTGCATAAAAAAGTACATATTATTAATTTAAAAACAAAGGTTATTTACACTTTAAAAGCAAAAACAGGCGAATAATTTTCTAAGCACATGCCATTAATTAGTTCTTGCTCTAGGAAAACTTCGGATACGTTTCAAGCTTCTGAGAAATGCAATTTAATTAGTTGCATTGCACAACTCAGGTCATGGCAGGTCATAGCTGGCATTAGGCGCCAGCGCACAGCTGGGTGCGGAAGCAAAACAACCCCTCAGTCGCCCGGATGGCCCGGTGACCATGTATTTGTGAGGACAACCAGGTAGCATAACAAGCTTATAACTTTGTGATTTTTCATGACACAGCTATGAAATTTTGTACATAGATTCTTTACATAAAAATATTAGATACGTGTGTACTAAAACTAAGGTTGTATTTAAAGCACCTACTCGTATGTTGTTTACAAAAGTTGCGTCAAACACGTGTATGAAATTCAATGGAGACAAAATTGTTAGAACGAAATAACCATGATTCAACATTTTTGAAATATTCTGTAACCATGTTTTGTATTAAAAGCTGTTCCCGGAATAAACTTTGGTTTATTATAACATTACCAAATAGTGGAAACAAGTGGTTGACGCATAAAATTAATAATAATAAATTATTAATTAATTTTACTAACTGCTAATGTTAGTAATGACTGCAATATATTTAGAGCACAGGTTCCCAAACATTCTTAATTCTTTATTGTACACAAAACTCCATCACATCATCAACTTTTCCTCATCTTTTTTAAGCTTCTGTACCTCAAAATGAAAAAAAAAAACGGAACCCATAGAGGATCACGTTGCTGTCCGACTGTCTCGAGAACGCGCGAATGTATCGAGTTGTAGTTAAAACCATATACTCAGTTCTGCGGTCTCTTGAAGCCATAGATCGATATCTTTAAGATATCTATAAAATCTATCTATAAATTATATCCTTGCTTGAAGCTGTGAAAAAATCAAACTTAACAAAAAAAAAAGATACGACCGTTTATGACGCAAAAAACGTGTATTTCGCTATCAAGGGAATCAAAATTGATAAAGTACTTCCCATTGACCAGAATCCTGAAAGGCATAAAGCAAGGTCTTTTATCCCAAGTATAGGAATAAATTTGAAAAGTTTTGTTGTTACGGAAAAACTTTTTGCGATTCAGAAAAATCTTCGAGACTCCATTCAGGTATTGAACATAGGTAAGTTTGTACAAAACCCTCAGTGCGCGAGCCAGACTCGCACTTGCCCTGTTATTTTTCTTGACTGGGGACCACTTTGGTTTTTTGTCGGTAGCACCAGGGACCAGAAATCCAGAAGAAAACGTACCATAATTATCGTAAATCCGAAACTTGTAGCACAACTAAAATACTGTCATGCTAAATACAATAATTTAGGGCCTTACCATGACGTTTCAAATGTCAGGCGTCAGGTATAGATGAGAGAGGGATGGAGCTATACACCCTATAAAGCTCCATCCCTTTAACAATTCAGTTTAGGTCGTAAAATGGATCGTGTGCTCCTGGCCCTACCAGGAGCTCTCAGATACAGACCAAACATAGTTCGCATCAATGTTGCTATAAAGTTCAAAATTTTGAAATTTTTAGGTACGACATTGTAGTTATTGCAGACCATCTGCGGTCCGCGGACCACACGTTGGGGGCCATGATTATTGATTTAGTGGAAATGAAATTAATTCTCCGAATCATCAATTCAGTGCCTATGAAATCAAATGATTTCATAGCCACTGAATTCAGATGAGTCTAATTGCAGCGGGTGTAGTGGACAGTTAATTTGCTCGTTTAGGCTTGTGTGCAGGAGGTGTAGTGAACAGTTAATTTGCTCGTTTCTGCCAGTTTGCAGCGGGTGCAGTGAACAGTTAACTTGCTCGTTTTTGCCTGATTGCAGCGGGTGTAGCGGGACAGTCAACTTGCTCGTTTCTGCCAGTTTGCAACAGGTGCAGTTGACAGTTAACTATTGCTCGTTTCTGCCTATTTGCTCAAACGCATTGTCGCATCAGGTCTGTCTGTTGGAACCTTAACTTTTCAATTTTGTCGTTGTTGTACGTTAGTGATCCCCTGTTTAAAAAAACCAAAAAAATCACGATGTGTGTCAACAGCAATATCATAGTATAGAATAATATATTCAGCATTTTATGTTCCCACTGCTGTCATTCAGGCCTTCTCTCTAGGAGAGAGAATGGGCCATAATCCAACGCGCGGGTCCAGTGTGTGTTTTGCTACATTGCTACAACCTGGGGATTTTACAGTCATGAGTGAATAGGTTATATCTAGGCTCCATCGTCGACCATATTGTCGCCTTCCATCTGGTGAGATAGTGGGCAACTGCTTGCTTATCAACGAATAAAAAAAAAGAGTGATGCACCTGGCTGGGTTTGGACCCACGACCTATAACTTGTAACCTCTGGGCCTATACAACTCAGTATTATTATTATAAGGCCCCTCGCCCAAAGCGACTTTTTGTAGCGATGCTGTAGCGCGTTCGCATCGATACAGTCGCGATGCTATAGAACGTTAATAGCGCGTTGGCATTTTTTCTATGGTGCTTTGCAGATGTGAAGCGCGTTAGTAGTGATGCTGTAGCGCGCGAAAAAGTCCTCGTGGGCGAAGGGCCTTAGAATCCGGCCAAAACTAAAAGGTTGTTCGAGTTTGAAATTTCGTAAATTACGAAATTCCTCGTAAAATTGTTGTTTCAGGGAAAACCAACTAAAGTTGGAAAATGTTTTAATGACATCCACGCTTATAAATTCTGTCGCAATATACCCTACGTTGTGCATTTTGCATAAAACATCACGCCCGTTCTTCACGAAAGGTTAGGCAGAGGTATCGGTACCTATAGTAAACCCACATATTCCCTCGTCATCATTTCAGGCGAAAGACGTCCACTGTTGGACATAGGCCTCCCCCAAGTGTCACCGGTCCTGTGCATCTCGCATACATCGGATTCCCACGACTCTCACTAGGTCATCGGTCCACCTTGTGGGGGAGGCCTTCCAACGCTGCGTCTCCCGGTACATGGTTGCCACTCTAAAACCTTTCGCCTGTTCTACGAGCAATGTGCCCTGCCCACTGCCACTTAAATTTGGCTATTCTTCGGGCTATGTCAGTAACCTTAGTTCTCCTACGGATATCTTCATTCCTGATGGGATCACAAGGAAACTCTGCTTGCCAGCCGCACTTTCATCACACTAAGCTGGGAAGTAATTAGATGTTTGCTCTTGCTCTAAAGCGGAGCGAGAGGGCGTATCAGACTTTTACTGACTAAAACTACACCTATGTTTCTTCTTTGCCCTTTGCGTCCCAGGACCACGGGTTTCCTTTCGGAAGTCAACCCAATCCTGCATGTCGCTACTGCGGCATTGTTCGAAATAGTTACCAGGGGCCCTGGAACGCAAAGGGTAACCGAATAAACACAGGTGGGTTTTAGTCAGAAAAAGTCTGACAGTCCCTCGCGCTCAAACCAGAGCGTGAGAATTTATGTGGTGGTTTCACATACTTAAAAATAAATCTCCTACAATGATCGGTCAGCTACATCCATTTCTGTTTTTGGCCTTTTCTGTCTCTCACTCCTGGGCAAAGGTCTACCTCCAGTCTTTCCATCTTTTACAAGCGCACTTCCTTCTTCCAGTTCTGGAGAAATCGCCATCTCTTTCGTGATCTACCCGAGCAAAATTGGTGCAGTGCACCAATTTCTCAGTGAACAATTTTGTGCTACTTGGCCTACAGTTTGTGGGGCGTGCAGTAGACATATTCTGCCCAGTCCCACTTAAGTTGGGCAGCGTTTTGAGCCACATCAGCTATCTTGGTTTTGGAGCGCAGTATAGTGTTTCGAACTTGATCCGTTTATTTAACACCTAGTATACCGAGCTCCATTGATTGTTGGTAATAAACCACACTAACATAAAATATCCTTGTATTGTAACAATGACAAATAAATGTAGGTATAAGTATATACAGCATATTCAGTTGTACTTCCATAGCCCAAGCGATGTAAGTACAACTGAACCCCACAAATTCACTACAGCCAATTGAGGAAATTGGTAATCATGACTCGTTCGAGTTCGGAGCAGAGTATACATTCAAGAGAGCATTATCTACTTGACTAGGGTTCAATTGCAAATAATGTACTACTTAGACTAACGTACGATGATAGATGAGGCAAAAACCATTTAGTTGCTGCTGAGGAGATTTTCACTATAGGACTACCTGTGAAAATCAAATCCTTTATTCTTGACTACTAATAATAATAATAAATAAATAATAATAATATTCCATAACTTTTACACAACGCCATCTAGTTTTAAAGTAAACAGAGCTTGTGCTATAAGTGCTAGACAACTGATAATCATACATATTTAAATATGTCTAAATACATACATATTATAGTGAAACAGTGAACTAAGAATGATAGGAGATTGGTATGTTACTGCACTACCGGGCAGGTTTACGGAGCTGCATGTTATGGGATCTCGGTGGGCCTGCTGAGTTGGACAGTAGCTAAACTTGTTTATTTTAAATATTTAGACATGCATTTAAAATATTTTTAATTTATTTATTGTGATTTTAATTTATGATTAAGATCAGCATTGCTATCTAACGTGGCAATGCTGCCAGCGTTCTGGGCACTTTGCCCATTGATATCGATGTGGATGAATTTTTTGATGCCCAATAATTTATTTTTCTACCCGTTTGTAAATATTATTATTTTGAGTTTGTTTAGATTTCTATTTAGTTATTAATATTTATTGGTTTTTTTGTTCGTTAGCGCAATTGAATAATTAAATAAATGTGAAAAAAAAAATATTTGATTTGATTTATTTATTATGAATTTTGTTATGAATTTAATTTTATCCTGTGTTTTTAAATTATGTACTGGCTATGGACTACTGTCTGATAATAAATTATTTTTATTTATTTATAGATAAATTATACCCAGACACAGAACAAAGTAGTGTCCGGATCGGTGGTCAGTAGAAGGTCCAGACTATTGGCAGTATGACCAACGTAATTGATCGTGCTCATCACACAAACATTTTTCCTGAGTGGGAATCGAACCCACGACCTCCGGCGTAGTAGTCAGGGCCACTGACCATCAGACCAACAGGCCAGTCATAGTAGTGGCCTGCCGCCTGCCCCAGCTTCGAACGGGTGTTACAAATCTTTGAAATTCTCTGTATCTTACACGCACACACACACTTTCACCGGTGAAAACCGCTTTAAAATTCGTTCAGTAATTTTTGAGTTTATTACGAACAGATATGAGCGAAAGAGACTGTAAGGATTTATCTGAAGGCCCAGAAGCGTCTTAACCTTTTAATTCATCCCTTAATACGACTATATATCCACGTTTGGTACAATTCCTACATCGAGAAGAGCATGAAACTCAAAGCACAGTATAATTTCACTCTTCTTTTTTTTGCTATGGTTTTAAATTCATTGGTAACATGAACATTGTTCAGCTAGCTGATAAGGGAAGCTCCACGTACTATTGTCACAGAATAACTATCTAATGTAACTAACTGGGATTGCCTCAATTTAATTTTATTTACAATATTTTATGATGAACAATATTTTATTTTTGTAGGTATTTTTTTAACCCCAGCCGCCGCGACCCCGACTACCAGCCACAGTAGGCGCACAGTAGCTCGCCGTCCGGTCGTCCGGTAACCGTCCGGACCGAGTCGTCGACAGCGCCTACTGTTCTACGCGCTCCTCAAAGAGATGTCAGCAAACCGCAAAGCCGGTACCCGCTGGGATCGCGGGAATTTTCTGAAAAAGAAAACCAAGGTCCTAGGGCGCAAAGAGCAACTGCAAGACACTGGTTTAGTTTTAGTTGGGAAAAGTCTGACACGCCCTCCTGCTCCACCCCTGAGCGGAAGAATTCATTGGATGATTTCCCACCTCAACAAAAATGGCATAGGTATGATTCAGTATTCGATATGAAGTATCATAGATATCCAATGCTAAAACTTCGAGCATAAATTGATCGAAAATAGGCACACACAAATAGACATACCCCGTAATGTTATTTATAAATAAGTGTTTTGTTTTGAACACTCGATTTAGATAGTATCTCATTAAATGGCGCCTACATAATCATACTGATGTTGTGATAAAACGATGTTAACGCATAATAATACTACGACAAATCTACGACAGCACTGCCACTGCGACACGGGTCCGACGCCATCGACGAATCCCGGTGGCTGGGGCGCGAGGGTCTCGCGCTTGCGGCCGCCTCCTTTGCTAGCATTTCTGCTTCGCAGAAGGAGGCCACCGCCTGCCACTCTGCCTCCTACTCGCTCCCGACCATGGCCTGTACCAAGACCCGGCGCGAGAGATTGCTGCCGCTGATCGCACCCACGAAGACACAGCGGTGCTCTGCCCAGAGGGGCACACCTCTGTCGTATGCTCCACCGTGTCCTCCGGCAAAGGGAATGAAATGGGGTCTAAAGTTTGTATGGAGAATCCTACTTTCACGCGGGCGAAGCCGCAGGCAGAAGATAATTATACATAATAATATCCGTTGTAAACAATATGAATTCCTACATGAATAGTTAGCTACCCGTTTTCCAAAACAGATGCTAATCCCATTTACAGGAACATAGAACAAGATCACGTTGGTAAATTTTACAGTTCCATAATATAACCGTTTGTAACTGTACTCACAAGGAAGGAAAAACAAACACAAAATAATTAAAAACAGTTCTTCTAAAGTAATTTTAGAATAACGTCATCGGAAATCTCGAAGGCAGGCGTGACGGATCAGTTTGCCTAAATCATAGAAAACATGGATAGGTAGGAAAATTAAGCAATTTATAATTAATCTTTATTTATTAACCGTAAAGGAAAATGGGTCAGGAATACGAAGAAATTCATGCTTGGTATTCTGACGTCATTGGTACCTACGGTTATGATTTGGTTAGTTTTGCAACATTCGCGAACACTGCAATTTAAAGATATAATATTTTGATGCAACGTTTTCTAAAAAAGTATCAAAATGGTATCAGTAATAAACCGCCCAAAGTTTAAGTTTAAGGAAATTTTAACTCCCAAGAGCTGAAGGTGGTCGATGCACTCCAAGGATATATTCTAAAAAGCAGGAGCCAAGGTGAACGGGTTCTTTTTGGCAGTAAACGTACACGTTTGTATTTTGGCGGCGTTGAATATCGCGGCTAAATAAATAAATAGCACATGTTTAATCTATATATATAAAAGGAGAAACTGACTGACTGACATATCAACGCACAGCCGAAACTATAGGGCCTAGAAGCGTGAAATTTTGCACAAGGCTTCCTTTTATGACTTAGGCGAGCACTAAGAGAGGATTTTACAAAATTCACCCCCTAAAGGGATGAAACGGGGGTCCAAAGTTTGTGTGGAGAAAACTATTTTCACGTGGGCGAAGCCGCGGGCAGAAGCTAGTTGTTAAATAAACATGCATTAAAGATGTATCGCATACTTATTATTTTAATGAATAATAAAAAGTATCAACTCCGTTTAAGCGGCGTACAGCTAGGGTGAACAGCTTTATTTTTATAATACGGCCTCCTTTTTGTTGTGCCATCTTTCGATGGTTAGAGTCTATTATCTAGGCTTCTATTGAAATCGGATATCTATTTATTTATTAAAACTTTATGGAACATAAAGGTACAAAGGCGGACTAGCGCGGACGCGCGCGCTAAGGCGGATCTATGATTGAAATCAATTTATAAATTTGTGTAAAACTAATCCAATAAAGACCTCTGAAAATCTGCTATTTTGCATGAACTTTGACACTTCATAATTTACTAAAAAAAGCACGTATTTCTTGGAACAAGTTTTGTAAAATATTCGAGTAAATCACGAAATTACCGAATGCTAACAGAGTTTTCAGACGTTCTCTCTCTTTTTTCGCGTTGGATTGCGTTAGATAAAGTAGCAAGCTTTTAAACCATGCTCGAGTGAAAATGGGCCATCATCACCCAAGGACCTACTCAAATGTCCTTTCTTTAGTATTATTCGTTATGTCGTTGTAGTCCTGAGTTGAGCTACAAGAATACTGAAAAATGCTCGCACTGACTGGACAGGTCCACTCGTGTGGTTTTTTCCTCAAAAGACTATCTATGATTTGACCTTTACATGATTAGGTACTGTATGTACTTTAAAAGATACCTCTGAGTTCATTTCGGTGTTTCATTTCTCTCACCGTAGTCAGCAAGGAAACACCGACCTCATCTCTATTTATATAAATTCTTCTGTACGTGTGTTTGTCACCTAACTCCTAAACACCTTGACCGATTTGGATTAAACTTTGTGTGTATATTTGAGTGGGTCCCTGGATGATTTGAATATACAATTGGACCCGATAGGTGACGCTGCAATTGGGTTCTAATTTTTTTTTGACTATGTGCCGACTTTCAAGCAGGACGTCTGCCAGGACCGCTCTAGTATAAATAGGCAAAACAATTTACTTATCATAATCAGCAGCGTCGTGACGTGCCTACAGGACACACATACAAACAAATACACATAGAGCCATCTACCACCGTCATCGCCTATTAGGCACCCCGATGACGGGCCCATTGTCTCGGGCCCTGGTTGGACTCCGCAGCCAGAGGGCGAAGCCCTGAAGCCGCTTGCCACGCCCTCTGACGGGGACCCAGCGAAGGCCACATTTGTATCATGACCATCATTTATCATTTAACACAAGTAATTTAGTGGTCGAAATATTCCGCCACTGTTGGTGGCACGTCTGACGCACCCTGCACAGTCATCATGGATCTAAATGCGTGGGTTTCTCTAATCGCGCAACTACCGTAATTGGGAAACCGAAGCTCGTATTTATAAGGACAGTAGTGGGTTCCGAGCTGAGGTTTCTTGCCTGTAATCGATTGTTATTCGGTGAATGTGATTGCGTCAAAGATGAATTGCGTAGTTGGATGTTATTTTTAAGGAAAATTGTTTATCTAGAATTCATATAAATAGAAGTCTACTTGCTCGTAATTAATGGCTTGTGTGGTGAAATCTATACCGATACTTTTGAACTTTTAATTGACCTGACGTCAGACACATAGTCATTACCTCAAGATTACGTAAGATCTATATCTTATAGAGTTACCGTGGTCGTGGAACTCAAAGGGTGACTGAAGAAACACAGGTGATATTAAAAGTTTGACACGCCTTCTCACTCCACCCAGAGTGGTGGACGGGCTTGCGGACGACCAGCAATGACCGGTAATCAACCGGACCGAGCCGTCGACAACGCGTAGTTTTCCATGCGCTCCTCGAAGAGATGTATCGGCAAAGCGTAAGAGCCCAGCAGGGGCGAGGCCTGCTAGCGCCGAAAGGATTTTCTGAAAAGAAATTCCGTGGACTTTGGAGGCAAAGGGCAGCTGAAGGACACAGGCATGGTTTTAGTCAGTAAAAGTATGACACGCCCTCTCGCTCCACGCAGAGCGGGAGAAGTCAATGGATGATTCCCAGTAATCCCACCTCAAAAGAATAATAATAATATAATATTAATAGATAATAATATTCCACAACTATCAAACAACGGCATCTAGTCCCAAACTAAGCAGAGCTTGTGCTATGAGTACTAGACAACTGATAAACATATATTTATATTTCTAAATACATACATATTATAGATAAATTACACCCAGACCGAACAAATGATCGTGCTCATCACATAAACATTTGTCCTGGGTGGGAATCGAACCCACAACCTCCAGCGTAGCAGTCAGGGCCACTGACCACTAGATCAACAGGCCTGTGAAAATACCTAGTTTTAGAGCAAAAGATACTACGGACCTGTATCTGATCGATGACACATTCAATAAAATCTATGCAATACATAATCTACACTTATATTAAAAAGAGGTAAAGTCTGTTTTTTTATTTATTTTTTTGTTTGTAGGTTTTTTTTTTTTTTTTTTTTTTTTTTTAGGTGGGAAAATCATCTTATGACAAATCTCGCTCTTGGGCGGAGCGAGAGATAGTGTCAGACTTTTACTGACTAAAAACCCACTCCTGTTCCTTCTTTGCCTTCGTCCCAGGGCCCCGGGTTTCGCTTTCACACTACCCATGGCCCCAGTAGGCTTCGACCCTGCTGGGCCCCTACGATTTGCTGACATCTCCCTGAGGCGCGCGTGGAACAATACGCGCCGTCGACGACTTAGGCTCGGTCCGGATGGTTACCGGACGATCGGACGGCGAGCCACCCATTGCTCGCCGTCCGCAAGCCCGCGCCTACGGTGGCCGGAAATCGGGATCGGAATCCCGGCGGCGGTTGAGGCGTGAGGACCCTTGCCTCACGCGATCGGCCGCCTCCTTTGCTAGCATTACTGCTTCGCAGAAGGAGGCGACCGCCTGCCACTCCTCCTCGCTCCGAACCATGGCCTGTACCAAGGCCCGGCGCGAGAGATCGCCGCCACCGATCGCCCCCACGAGGACACGGCGTTGCTCTGCCCAAGCGGGGCACACCTCCACCGTGTGCTCCACCGTGTCCTCCGGGCGTTCCACACAGTGGCGACACCCGGGCGTGTCTTCCGCACGAATCCGGTGCAGGAACTTTCCGAACTTGCCATGTTCGGTGAGAACCTGCGTCATGCGGAAGGTGAGGACGCCGTGAGGTCTTTCCAACCACGCCTCAAAGAGGGGACTTACCGCCATAATTGTGGCGTGCCCAGCACTGGGTCGCGACAGCCGTTGTCGCCATTTCTCCATGAGAACCCGCCGGAACTCCGTCCGCCATGCTGCGACTTGTCGCGGCAGCGGAGTTTCGCCCCGGCGTTGCATCTCAATGCGCAGATCGTGCATGAGAGCAAGGACTGTTGCTTCCAGATCCCATGGTGGCTGGCAGGCAAGGAGGCTCGCCGCTTCGCGGGATATCGTCCGGTATCCTCGCACCATCCGTATGGCCATGACCCTCTGGCACGCGTTCAGCCGGGCCGCCGGTTGCTTCCGCAACGCCGGCGCCCACACCGGTGCGCCATAAAGGGCCATGGACCGTACGATTCCCGCGTAGAGCCGCCCGAGGGCAGCCCCAGTCCGATTCAGTTTGGGAGCCAGACGTCGGAAGTGCTCCTCGAAATCCCATCGGCTGTCGAGAACGAGTCCCAGGTACTTCATCGTCGACCCGACACCGATGTGGACGGTAATCTCTGAAAGTACTGGTCCGATGTGACATTGGCTATATTTTATGTACCTGAGCGAAGCCGCGGGCAAAAGTTAGTAATTTATAAAGTTTCTAATGCGTCACCTAACTTAGTAACATGACGTAATCACACTAATATTATAAGTGCGAAATTTTCTGAGTGTGTGTATGTTTGTTACTTCTTCACGCTCGAATGGCTGAACGGATTTCGATGAAACTTGGTACACGAATACTGGGCACCATTCAAGTATTACGTAAGCATTACAAGTAGGTCTGTGTTTTGCTTATTTTTATTGACAAGTCTTTTTTTTTTCGGGTGGGAAAATCATCTAATGACAACCCCGCTCTTGGGCGGAGCGGGAGATATTGTCAGACTTTTACTGACTAAAAACCCACTCCTGTTCCTTCTTTGCCATTTTTTTTTTTCCAGGGCCCCTGGGGTCACTTTGACATTGACATGTGGAATAGAATTAAGTCAGCAATAGGTAGAACGATTAGGATATAAATATATCCTAATAATATATATTATATACACATTACTGAGCAGCATATATCCAATGTCATTGAAGACATGAAGTGGGGAACCCTAAAAAGAAAATTACTTAATTATACAAATGAAATTGTTTCTAGAAATAATATCTATTTCAATAATCATTTGTTAAAACTATATTTCAAAATTTACATTATTTCATGAACTAACGTTGAAATTGGGGTTGTTCAAACACTTTTAGAATATTTAATAGCTGTGGGAAATATTCTAGTAAGTGCTGAAGTTAAAATAAACAAGGGCAGAGTTAGAAAAGTCTACGTAGACAGATCGTAGGCGTTCGACGGGTAATAGACTACTTTACAAACAATCAGGAGTGTGAAGATAGGCTACTGAAAATACAATCCTTTTCGGTTCTACAGTATGGCGAAATGGCCTAATACTCCATCTGCTTAAGTAATTAATTAAATGTTGCTAAAACTAACTAACTTGACATGTCTTTTTTGCTAAAAGTTGTCTAAATATTTTATCTAAAAATGTTTACAATTTGTTATTTACCTATACCGATGTTTGGTAGTTAACTAAATTTAAATAATCTTTGTATGTCTTTTATACGATTTTTTTTTATTAAAAAGACGTATCAAGATTGTTTACGTTTAGTTAACTACCTAAACAAATGGAGTGTAGTTATCCTATACCCTCGTATCAAAGCGAACTTTATACATCTGTATAAGTATGGGACCAATACGGATAAAAACTTATTTTGCATTTCGGAAAAATCTTCGTAACTCAATTCGGGAATTGAACTGTTTTTATAGGTAAGTTTGTACGGAACCCTCAGTGCACGAGTCCGACTCGCACTTGCCCAGTTTTTTTGAGATGATGAGATGATCCAAATGGGAATGAGAGACTTTTACTAAATAAAACTGACCTGTGCTTCTTCTATTGCCTTTTGCATTCTAGGACCGCGGTAAATCTTTTGAACAATACCAGAGCAAGATTTACTGGATATGGAACGTTCATTCAAGCCAACAAAGGACATAAACTTTAAGAAGTAGTCAGGTAGTTGATAGCTTCGTATATGTCGTGGACAGATCATAGAAATTGATCACTTCATGATATGGCCAAGTAAAACTGGCCAGATCGTTTTAAACGTTAAAGTCTTAGATGATATTTCAACCCTCGTTTGTCCTACTTTCTTTAGACCTTTTATTATCATAGAAATCCTACATCAATGATATGGCCAAACGAGGATTGACATATCATCAAATGTTAACGTTTTAACGATCTGGCCAGTTTTAGTTGGCTATTTCATGAATTGATCAATTACTGAGATTTGGCCACGACATATAGGTATACATCTATACTTACACATAAACAAAAATTAAGGGTCTTTTTGTAATATCAAAATATATTTTTTTAGCGTTCTGAATGCAAAGAAAGTAAATTCGATGCCTATAATAACAAAAACGCAATTTTTTTACTGTGTTATCTGTCTGACTGTCTATTATTTCGGCTAATCTCCGAATGATTTTGGCGGAACATTCAGTGGTAAGTTAGCTGGTGTTATAAGGAGTAACTTAGCTAGAGCTACTTTCATTTTAGAAAAGAAAATAGGGTTTCGTGCAAAAATAAAATCGAATTTTTAGACAAATGGTATCGTGCTGTTTTACGAATCTGACGCGTACAAAGTCGCGGGCACAGGCTAGTTCAGTAATAAATCCAATACCTACAGCTGAGACATTACAGGTCACCTAACCTAAGATGAGCTGAAGGTGGTCATTCTAGAAATGTATCTACTTCAATAACTAGTATTAAGGAAGTACGTGGAGCAGGAAAAATACCTCTTCTTAGGAAACGCTATTTGTACTTGGTACCGTCTACGTGAAGACTATGACGCCTAAAACTGATGTCATTGTGGATGGTGACGGAATTCCCGTAAATGACCAAGTAGGACAAACGAATAAGGAAACACAACTTTCCAAAGATGAAACACGCAGATATGGAAATGCTATTAACAATTCCAACGAGATTGAAATATACATTAAGCTTGATAAATTATTTACTGATGTTCTCGGTAACATTCATGCCATTATAAATGTCGGGGAATAAGCGCGGGCGCAGGCCATCTGTACGCACAGATTGCACGCGGCGAATACCGCCCGGTGTTGTAGTAGGGGCGGTGAGGATTGGCCGTGGTATCGAAATAGGTAGCATTTTGAAAGACTCGGTTATAATTCTCATCAAAATATCAAAAATGTCTAAATTTTATTTTTTTTCTATTATAAATTTAGTAAGTATTTATTTGATTCTGGCGACCCGCCCCGGCTTCGCACGGATGCAATGCTGATACCACCGCAACCTCTGTCCCTGCATTTTAAATCTATAATATCTTCGAAAATATTCAGTTATATTACATGTTGTTAAGGGCCATATTCATCTGTATTAAATGCACAATGTATTTAAGGTACTTAATTGGATAAGGATTAATGCTGTATTGCTTAAAATCGCTTCGTAAATAAGCCATTATTTCTCGTAAAAAGTAAAGGATAAAAATGGTTATTGTGTGTTATCTCTACTAGATAGACATACACTATTGCAGACTTTTTTGTGGGCCTTTTTAAGTTGTACAATACTGTAGCACATTATTTTGATCTATCTCGTAGGATTCAGCAAGCGTATGCAATGTAAGCGCAAAAAATGTGTTTATTTACGACATCACGTGAGAAACTTCTAAAATAACCAGTTTTTCTCTACTATATTATGCCTATATAATATATATAAACCTTTCTCTGGAATCTTTCTATCTATTGAAGAAAATCACATCAAAATCCGTTGCGTAGTTTTAAAGATCTAAGCATGCATAGCGACAGACAGCGGGAAGCGACTTTATTTTATACCATGTAGTGATATTAAACTAGCACTTCCCATATTTAAAAAAAAACACTAACTATCATTATTATACACTAAATTAGGAACTAATAAAAAGATGAAAAAAAAAACACTAAAGAAACCAATCGAACTTTCTACTATATGCTTTAATATACATTACATCAATGTGGTCTCAATTTCTGAATTAGGGCAACCTGTATGACAAGGGTTGACGTATCCTCGATAACAATGATCCGATATGTGGAAGCTTAGAGCATTTATGGCTAGCAACAGCTCGGTAGGTCCAGAAATTGATCGCGAAATGAGTTGGGAGGCCTTAAAAAGAACGGGTCCTTAGCAACTTTTAATAGAGAGGATTCAAAATAGGATTTTGCTCTGTAGTAGGGCTGCAGGGATTGAAAAAATAATCCACATTTAATTAAAGCAAATCGTAGGGGCCCAACAGGGTCAGCCTTCTAGGGCCATAGGGTAGTGTGAAAACGAAACCCGGGGCCCTGGGGCGAAGGCAACGAAGGAACAGGAGTGGGTTTTTAGTCAGTAAAAGTCTGACATTATCTTCCGCACCGCCCAAGAGCGGGATTTGTTATTAGATGAAAAACCCACATTTCATTATTAAAGAAAATCTCACAGTTTTACCAATACTTATGTATGACGCACCCGATGCAAGGATGCAAATTCTGTATGACCGCCATGACGTGCAAAGTTTCACGTGCGTAATTCCATCTAAGTAACTATCTGAGATGTGGGCATCTCAATATGCCAAACGATTGTCATCATCATGTAAATTACACAGATTTCATTCCACGAAGAGCTGAAGAAACATTACAAGTAGGTACGGAGTCATTTCTCCATGCGCCCACTATACTACCGCTCGCTCGTAGAAAGCCTGCGCCCGCGCCGATGCGCACGTCTTCGTGGAACAGCGTCGGCCGCACAATACCGACCCAGCTCGCCTTCCTGGTACGGCTCACACCCGACAACCACGACAAACACGGCCTACAGAACATCCACTATTTCAACCAACATGTAAAATGGTGCCAACATTTCTTAGCCTTTATGGTTCCAAGTAGTTCCAACAACCAACCACACAACACAACCTGCTGAAATGTGGCTTTAGAGCCCCGTCTGATACCAAATGTGAGTGCAGCGGGCCTATCCACGGTATGGCTAAAAGACTGAACTACCCCAAGTATGCACTTTTGAAGATCTGGAAAATGTTAGTAATGCTGCTAGGTAATTATTAAAGTGACAATTTATGTTAAGAGCCGGTTGTAGTCACTAAGTTTTTTGTAGATACTGGCCCGGATCCGGTCGACTTCGCGGCCCCGTAAGAGCGATTTTATTTATATTCAGAAAAATATGGTAACTATGCAAGATTTTGGTTATTGTCAGCCTCTATTATTTATAAAAGAGGCTGACAAAAACAAACAACTTTAATTATAATATGTAACAAAGTAAAGTAATACTTTTTAGACTATGGTTCACCGACAGGTTAATTCAGGATTTTCAGATTTTTGAAAAGCTCGTCGATCGACACTCAACATTTTATTGAATGAAGGTACAATCATCAAATACAAGCAACCAGGTTTGCAGTATAACGGAAGTTTTTATGGAAACCGATGGATGGATATGAATGATATAATATATAATTAAATTCATAGTAAATAACTTACAGCGACATCTATGGCTTCACATATGAACTAAACTACGAAATCCTGCATCGCGCAATTAGAGTTCTCCGCGCAATTTGAATATATACAACAGCCCGAAACCAACTCTTGGGCAGTTGCCCAGATCAGACAAAACATCCGTCTGGCCGGAGGTTTCGCCTTTTCTATCCAAAATCTCAATAATAAAATTGCTCAATAAAAAAAGGGACCCCGATATCATGGGACGCAAGGCAAAGAAGAGTACATAGGAGTAGGTTTTTTAGTCAGTAAAAGTCTGACACGTACTCCCGCTCCACCCTAGAGCGAGAAAAGTTATTAGATGATATCCCATCTAAAAAAACCATCATTTGTGTTCTAGGACCCTTTCAGAAATTTCCTGCAGGATTATTCGCAAAAATACCATTCGCCTTCTGCACATTCCTACCACACCAAACAACGATGTATATATATGTTTGTTTTTACGCCACAGTACGATGAAGACGTTAACTTGAATATTCTATATTTCCATTTACTTCAACAAAAATGTGATAACGCGCATCAGTGAACGATTTCCAGACATTATAATGTAATGCTCTCACGGTTGCTGGACCATTAGGCTGGCCTCATACGTCCAAATTCAAATTCAAATTCAAAGCATTATTTCAAATAAACCATTTACAGGCACTTTTGAAATGTCAAGAAGTCAGTCAGTCAGAAAAAATTATGCTAATTGCACATTCCAAAGCGTAGATCTCTATGGAGAAGAATGTGCAAGAAACTCCATGGACCGGCATGGATGGTCCGGAATTGCTCTCTGAATTCATAATCTAAATTCTTTGCCTCACACAAATCTTAAAAATTCAAATTGATCAGTAGTCTCGTGATTGTCGGCAGATGCAAACATCTTTATGGAAGAAGATTTACTTAGTAGGTACTTATCGCATAGCTTTTGATAGTGTCAACTGAAATAATCAGTAGCGACATCTATCGGCATCTATGGCGTCACAGAAGAACTAATCCTGCATCGCGCAATCAAAGTACTCCGCGCGATTAGAACATATAGAACAGTTCAAAATTCATGTATCGGCCAGTTGCCCATCAGACTTAACACTCGTCTGGCCGGAGGATCCTTCCTTTTCAACGGAGGTTTGCGGGACTTTACTCTCTGTTCCGCATACCTCCAAAAATCAATAAATTGATTTCGGGTTTGTGTGTGCCGCTCTATTAAAATATATGAGAATTCAGAACGCTCTTTAGTATGACCATTCTTACAGATCGATCTGAGAAATTCATAATCTGAAAATATCAGAATGTGTGAGGAGAGCATACTGATACTGTATAGTAATCCGGTCTTCCTAAATTTATAATATGAATTCAGATTATGAATCCAGAGAGTCATTCCAGATGTATGAGGCCAGCCTTAATAGATAATATTTGCAAGCTGTGGTTCCGGCCAAAGCTTTTTGTTGAACTTTGAAAGGAAGTCAAGTCCAGGAACTCTATTAAGTTAATGTCGTAAACATGGACGATGTAAAAGGTAAAGAAAAAATGTGGAGGAGATAATAGGTTTATTGTCTACATGTTTAGATATATAAAAGGAGAAACTAGCAGACTACCATCTCAACACTACCGAAACTACTGGGTGCAGTGTGAAATTCACAAGGTTTCGTTTTACGACGTAGGCGAGCACTAAGAGAGGGCATTTTCCACAATTCACACCCTAAGGGGATGAAATTTAATAGGGGAATAAAGTTTGTTTTGAGAAATTTAAAGCGAGCGAAGTCGATGGCAGAATGTAGTCTATACATATAAATTATTTGAGTGTTTTTGTAATATCAAAATAATTATATTTGATACTTTTAACAAAAATGCTGTCTCTATGTTCCGGATAATCTCTGAAACGACTAGACCAACTTCGACGAAACTTTCACTGGTATAAAGCTGATGTTATAAGAAGTAACAGAAGCTTCTAATTTAGAAAAAAAAAATGGGCTCCACGCTTTTTTATTTTGTAACCAAATGGCATTGTGCTGTTTTACGAGTCTGACGCGAACGAAGTCGCGAGCACCAGCTACTTAGTTAATAAATCATAATAGGTTTTGACTGAAATATTCAAAAATACGATTTACATCTAAATAAAAATAAATACATGAATAATAATAGTATTCCACAACTTTCACACAACGCCATCTAGTCCCAAATTAAGCAAAGCTTGTGTAATGAGTACTATAAAACTGATAACAATACTTAAAGATTTCTAAATAGGTACATATATATTATAGATAAATTACACCCAGGCACAGAACAAAGGATAGTGCTAATCACACAAACATTTGTCTTAGGTGGGAATCCAACCCACGACCCCCGGCATAGCAGTCAGAGCCACTAACCACTAGACCAACAGGTCAGTCATATTCATGTCATATTTAATCAGTAGAGGGGAAAAAAAATAAAATCAAAGAGAGATATAGAGATACCTCTTTTAGACCTACCCAACTGGGTAAGTCTAACTTTGAGAAAGAGGTCAATCGTCGAATCCGACTCGGCTGGGCAGCGTTCGGGAAGCTGCGCGGTATCTTCTCGTCCACTAAAACATGGTCGCTTACAATGGGTCTCATCAGAAGGCTTACAGTCACCCAAAGGGCAATGGAAAGGGCTATATATGCTCCGAGTGTCCTTGCGTGATCGCATCAGGAATGAAGATATCCGCTGGAGAACCAAGGTCGCCGACATAGCCCGAAGAATCGCCAAACTTAAGTGGCAGTGGGCAGGGCTCATTGCTCGTAGAACGAATGGTCAATGGGGCCGAAAGGTTCTAGAGTGGCGACCGCGCACCGGAAAATGCACCGTCGGAAGGCCTCCTACAAGGTGGACCGATGACCTGGGGAGAGTCGCGGGAATGCGGTGGATGCGAGATGCACAGGATCGGTCATTGTGGCGACGCTTGGGGGAAGCCTATGTCCAACAGTGGACGTCTTTCGGCTGAAATGATGATGATGATAATGAAATAGAATCATTCGCCAGCAATTTCATTGACCCGCCATTCAAAAAATTGGTGCGCCTCTAATTTGTAATAAGAACGAAATGGCAAATTCTTTTTGATGAACGCACGAAAGCATCATCAAGAAACTATGTAACAATAACAGACAAATGTTTTTAAATAAACGAGTCGTGTTATGATGATTTCAATTGAATTGACTGTTCAAAACATATCGATTAGGAGAATCGAGTCAAACCAGTCGATATAATGGTATGTTATTGCGCATCGCACCGACTATTTTTTTTTTTGTTCACCTCATTTGGGCAGGCACTTGATCATTGATCTTAGATCATACCTCCTCGTCACCAGTAATAAATAATTTATCTTTTTTGAGTTTCATTAGAATACGTGTGCAAGACATTCTAATATTTTTGCAGTACATGTCAGCAAATGGATCTAATCAGCCTTCTCGCTTCTCGCAAGCTTCGCTGAGGTAGTCAATAAAAGGTACTACAATAAAATTCTCAGCTCCATTTTACCGAGATCGCACTTGTTTCAATAACTGGACATATTGTCCAGTTGCGCAGACAATTAGATACAAAACTACACCAATTTTACATCACAATATCCAATAGGATTCAATTTGCGAATAGGTAATTAAAACAGCCGCTGAACTTCACTCAAAATAATCCAGCTAAAAAAAATCGCACCGACTGCTAGTCTGACGCACTTTACGCAACATGACGGTTCCCTGGACATCAACTGTCATAATCAAGGTTTAGAGGTGTCCATACATTAGCAGGAGACATACACATAGTACCTCATTAAGAAACGTACCTCGATAGTTTTCCTTTGTTACTTTTTAATTAGCTATTGTTTCATCGAATCATGTTTGTGCCGCATTCAAATGCTCAGATGAATTTCAAGGGCGCAAAAGTCGTAAACTTAATGGAGATTTATGTATATGAGATGCCTGTAAACATAAATAGAGTTTCTCGGAAATTCAATTAACTGTTTTATTTTGATCGCTAACTCGCTGCTCGCGTCGTCGGCGCCGGCCAATGCGACGCAATTAGACGCATGTGTATTTTGCGTAAGTTTGTGTGAATCATTGTTATAAGCATGTGACATCTCGTCACACGTAGGTGTGTGTTATTTCAGGGCTGTGACGTTGTGACGCGCTTCACTCCGTCACGATTTCCTGTAGTGTGTCAACAAATAGCGATGTAGAACTGTCTTTCATACATTTTTATGTTTTTGTTTACGGACAGTTTTCTTTAGTAGTTTAAGGACGAAACTGATTCTAAGTATTTTAGGCGGAATTCACCAATAAAACTAATCGCGGTTTAACGTTTGGCTCGCATAATCGCGTTTAGCCGCTGTCACTCTAGTGTCACTTGTCTGTACTTTTCTTTTGTTGTATTTTTACAAGTGACACTAGTGATAGCAACTAAACGCGATTATGCGAGCCAAACGTTAAAACGCGATTAGTGTTATTGGTGAATTCCGCCCTAAGTATTTAGTCAATTCTATTTAAACGTAATTTCTATAAATTAGTCTTTGTTACTGGTACGTAGGTACTCGGTATTCGGGTAATATTTCAAAGTGTTGACTCAAGTAGAAGGTATTTATTCCCAGAACTTATTTAATTTTCTTTTCAAGAATTTCTTGTTATCAAGACAAAGAATTTGCTTCGTCTATTTTAGACAATTTAATTAGACGATAATAGAACTAGAAAGAGTTATTGGAATCAAGCTTGCCAGAGAATTAATAAAAGGAATACGTATTTATAAATAAATACAAAAAAGCCTTTTATTTCTTGCCAGATAATAACAATAATTACAAAATAATTGTTTAGATAATTGCATGCAATCGTAAATTTAATATTTAATTGATTCTAACCATAAGATTCAAAATTAACATAATTATTTTAAAACAAAAAGTCAATTAAAAAATATCCAATTAAATCCATAAATCACATTATGATTATAGGTATATTTATTTAAAAATTATTCAATTCACTTAAATATTCAACTTATTACTTGGTAACGGTTGCGGGAGTCTGATGATTGCGTGACGCACAGGACCGTTCATTGTGGCAACACTTGGGGGAGACCAGCAGTGGACGTCTTTCGGCTGAAATGATGATTATGATGATGATGATTATGTTTGAAACATATTGAACCCAAGCGTTCGCTCTCTCATTGTCTTTCTATTGTGATTCTAATTACGGTATTCGAAAGGTTAAGAGATATTAAATAGCTAGGTAATAAATTTACTTTGTACGAGAGAATAACAAGTAAAGTATAGATAATCCTCCCGACTGAATTTTGATCACGGTGGCAAATCTCAACAGAGATTAGTCTCCGCGCGATGGGGCTCCGAAACGTGGTCGCTTACGTGGCCTCATCAAAAGGCTTAAAGTCACTCAAAGGGCAATGGAAAGGGCTATGCTCGGAGTTTCCTTGCGTGTTCGCGTCAGAAATGAAGGTATCTGAAGGAGAACCAAAGAGATAATTTAGATTCACTTTTTTTGACTGGCCGACATTTTGAAAATTCAAAAGTGCCTGTAATTGGTCTGTAAACTGTAAACTCTGAAATATTTTTCAACACACTTGCTCAGAAAGTGACTCTTATTGCACTGCACTTAGGCATATAATGGCACTCGTTACCAAACTGTGACATTTTGATTGACCATTACGCACTAGTGCTATAATGTAGTTAAAACCTTTTTGTTCAACCTCTTTGTTCGCAAAACAAATTTTGAATTCGAATAATATTCGTATTAAGTTATTGCGTTCAATAGTATATAAATTAGTGTCTTACTTACTTATTTCATCCAATTTATAAGTTAACATGAACAAATTTAACTTGTACAAACGATTTATTTAATAAAAAACATTTAGTAACTAAATCGTACATTCAAATAAAATTTGTTTTTGTTTTGTGGTCTATGGCCGTTATTTTATGATGAGCGCGGTTTTTGGCGTGATTTTTTTATTCCAGTGAAGTTCAGTGGCTGTATTAATTAAATAAAATTAAATACTACAAAATCATAAGAAAATGATACATCCGTATTCTATTGTCACTACGAAAGACACTATCGTAAAAACTTTTCACGCAAAAAAACAAACGTAAGACTAGGCAGTATGATCAAAATACCTTAGCCTTCCTGTAGGGGTAAATAAAACAAAATTATGCGCGCGCATTATGAAAACAGATTTTTACCGCCATGTCACAGAAAATTTTACTAGTTTTACTGTTGTTTTCTTCGCAAGTGTATTGAAAAACGTCGTATTCGTCGTCTAATTACCGCCTCGACGGTAATCACTAACATTGCACACTTATATCATAATGTACTAATATGTATGTATAGACTACAATCTGTCGGCGGCTCCACTCGCGTTGAATTTCTCCAAACAAACTTTATTCCCCTATTAAATTTCATTCCCTTAGGGTGTGAATTGTGGAAAATCCCTTCTCTTAGTGCTCGCCCACGTCACAAAATGAAACCTTGTAAATTTCACACTCCTAATCCCATTAGTTTCGGTTGTGTTGATGTGGTAGTCAGTCAGTTTCTTCTTTTACATATCTAATGATATAGACAATAAACCTATTATGTCCTCCACATTTTTTCTTTACCTTTTACATCGTCTATGTTTACGACATTAACTTAATAGAGTTCCTGGACTTGACTTCCTTTCAAAGTTCAACAAAAAGCTTTGGCCGAAACCCCCGCTTGCAAATATTATCTATTAAGGCTGGCCTCATACATCCGGAATGCCTCTCTGGATTCATAATCTGAATTCATATTATTAATTCAGAAAGACCGGAATACCATACAACATCAATAGCTCCTCGCATATTCTGTTTTTTTTGGCCCCTTTGCCTGACTAGCCAGGTTACAACCGGTTCGTTTCGATTCTCTTTTCGTTGGTCGCCTCGAGTCGGCCATGCCTCCTATTCCTTTGTTCTGACCACGTGACTGAGCGTTGCATGCGCGCGCATTATGAAAACAGATTTTTACCGCCAGAATTTTACTAGTTTTACTGTTGTTTTCTTCACAAGTGTATTGAAAAACGTCGTATGACACACGTGAGTAATTAATGATTACCGTTCTTGGCTCTCTAATTACCGCCTCGACGGTAATCATCACATTACACACCTATATCATAATGTACTATTAAACCCGATGCTTAAGAATTATAATGTCTATTATTAAAAATCACGAAATTTTACCGAAAATCATAAATGCTATTTATTTGTTATCCGATTTTTCTAAGTTCAAAGAACGAAATGCTCGATGTGTTCTCTCTCGGTCCGAAATAAAACATTCCAATTTTCAGTACTTCGAAGAAACTGCTAAAATTAGGATTCTAATGATGCTACCATATTGTATAACACGCCGTTTTACTATAGTAGGCGAGCCGGATTGAAAAACGTTGCCATAATGTAATAAGGCTACCTCACGATCAGCCGGATTG
Organism: Mythimna pallens; assembly: GCA_961205895.1. Taxonomy (NCBI): domain Eukaryota; kingdom Metazoa; phylum Arthropoda; class Insecta; order Lepidoptera; family Noctuidae; genus Mythimna; species Mythimna pallens. Next base: position 6,590,214 of record OY540831.1, on the reverse strand, counting down.
TGGTGGAACCATTCGGAGTTATGAAAATAATATATCGTATAAATTTGTGACTTTTGGATTAAAGTTTGCCTATAAATTCATGTAGCACAGCAATTTCATTAACAAACATAAACATTTCCATTAAATTCAATATCCCAGCATCGGCGTGTTCGCGTAGTGATCCTCGCGCTCCTCAAAGAGATGTCAGCAAATCGTAGGGGTCCAGTGGGGCCGATGCCCGCTAGCTAGGACCGCGGAGAATTTCTGAAAGGGCAACCCGTAGTCCTAGTACGCAAAGGGTAATTGAAGAATACAGGTGTGGTTTTAGTCAGTAAAAGTCTGACACGCCCTCGCGCTCCACCTAGAGCGCAAGAAGTCATTTGGATGATTTCCAACCTTAAAAAAAAAAGCATCGGCGTGTTAATCAATCAATTAATTACTCGTAATATCGGTTAAAGCCACAGTTTCCGCGAAACAATCAATCTTGGAACCGTTTACTTGACTATTTCAAATCGCGTTGCCGCTTGAATGGTCACCCCTTGTGTTTCAGTTGCCTTGTGCCGTGTAATGAGGGCCGGGCCTTATTGGACAGCTACAAAGAAAAGAAAGAAAGGAAGAAAAACATTTTATTTGCCGGAAAAGGCGCAAACTTTTAGCTAACATATTACAAACATTTTGCAAGACAAAAACATAATTAACACAAATTGACAAGTATGCGCCACGTCCGAGCAAAACGGCCGTACGCCAAAAAAACGGCCGCCGTAAAGCTAGGGTTGTCCGGACTTCTAATAAAAGCTAGAACTAATTAAGCTTTTTAGACGATCGAATCGATCGAACAGGTAAACAATAACAACCTCCCAGTCAAACTTCGAGGTTAAGCTACGCTTGTCGAGTTTTTGGTGGGAATTCTTCGAGTGAAGTATGGCTGTGTTACAGTTTTGTATCTCAAACAGTTTCAAGATTTCGCTTTTCAAGGTCGGTATTTCATACCAAGTTTCAAGTGAAATGTTACGTAGTTGTTTCCGGCTGTCATTTATACATCTTTGATAGTCGTTATGTATGACTTTGGAAACCAGAAAATCTGACACCAGCTTTGCCAAGTGGTGTCGTGTTAGTCGTATAGGCTACGACTAACACGACACCACTTGGCAAAGCTGGTCAACTAGGGTCAATCAATGAAAAGTTCTGGTATTCGGCTGCATCTGGTTAAACTGGACGCCAACACTAACATAGTTGGGATCGGACGACGAGTAATGCGTAGCGCGCCATCCGGCCGTCCGGTAACCGTCTGGACCGAATCCGAATCGTCAACAACGCGTAGTGTTCCACGCTTGCCTCAAAGAGATGTCAGCAAAACCGTAGTGGACCGCCAGCTTGAGCAATGAAGAATTTCTGAAAAGGAAACTCGCGTGGTCCTAGAACGTGAAAGATACCAAAAGTGTGCCATAGGTGTACCATAGGTGTGGTTTTATTCAGTAAAAGTTTGAAATGTCCTCTCGATACACCTAGCGCGGGAGAAATCATTGGATGATTTTCCACAATAAAAAAAAGATAAACATACTGAGTTGGGAAAAGGCTTAGGCAGGCAAATGGCAAAATAATGAAGAATCCTGACTCGTGACCGGCGGTAGCTTGGACCCTGTTCCCAATGCCGTATTTTTTTATAATTAAATATTTAAAAATAAATTTATACATGTACCTATTAAATGAATAGCGAGAATAAACCTTTATTTCAAAATAATTATGTTAAAAACGTAATAAACAAATCACAAAACGTGAGATTAAAAAGTGAAAATAAATAAAAAAAAGTAAAAAATACACCAGCAAAATATCATGTCACAATTTGGTTTCAAAAATAAATGATTTAGTTAATGAATTTCAAAAAAAAAAGATTGTAAGTACTTAATTATAATTAAGGTCAGCTCCGACCCGGCAGGCCGGTTGCACTTTCCGGCAATGGCAGCCCTGTGTAGGCCAGTTACAAAATTGTTACTTGGCTATTAGGGTGGGTTTCGCTTCGTTTGTCAACAGCTTTTTACCGGTCATTGAGTGATCGACCCTACGAAACCACCATAGTAACGTCATCGACTCATCGTCACCATAATAAGCGCTGGGGACCTACCATGACATGTCAATATTTATTATGTCAGTTACGCGAGCGAGAAAGAAGGACGGAGCTATACACCTTAAGTAGCTTCATTCCTTTAACAGTTCAGTTTAGGTCGTAAAATGGACCGCGTAGCACTGCTAGGCTTCCTGACTGTAGTGCTATTACGGACGTCTTGTTTTTTCATAGCGAAAGCTTTCTTAATTATCAGAGATCGGAATAGGTAGAGTATATTTACCTAAAATCTGACCACGTGACTGAGCGTTGAGATGACGTCAGAACAAAGGAATCGTAGGCGTGGCCTACTCGGGGCGTTCGACATAAGAGAGGTAAATCGAAACGGTCGTAACTTGGCTCGGGGGGCTGGTGTTCAAACGTGAGCCGATCGAACCCAATTCAGATTACGTAAATTAATTAATTTAAAAAGCTACAGCAACTCAAGCTTCATAAGCTACTTTATAATTCGACAAAATGCACGATTTTTTTTATTGTTGATGATAGGCACGCGTTTGACGACTATTTCACCTGATTGTAAGTGATGATGTGGCTGACGATGGAGCACGCTTGCCTAGAAGTAACCTATTCACTCTTGACTTGACTCTCAGGTTGTAGCTATCAGTAAACACAGACTCCGGCAGGGAATACCACTCCTAATCTATACGTGTGGGTGGAATGTATGATTCTTGCTGGATCTATCCCACTAGAAAGCCTAGGTTGTAGCCATCAGGAAACACAGACTCCGGCAGGTAATACCACAGCGTAACTGTATTTATATTCGTGTGGGATAGACCCTACAAAAATCACACATACCACCCACACAACAACCCGCCGTTTGTAGCTCTTTAGGGACATAAGTCTGAGCCAAAGTTAATCAAAGTATTTCCTTGGCATGTCAAGTGAATCTTCTATGATTATTTAAAAGTAAAATAACGCGAGGTATCCTCTCCTAGGGAGGAGGCCTGAGTCCCAACAGTGGGAACATTATAAGGCCGACTGTGCTATGCTATGCTACCGCGAGTTACTCAAGTTTCAGCGAGGCATGAATTTCTAACATGACAACTTGAAGATGCGCCGAATTCTTGGAGCTCAGTACCGTACATAATATAATGGCCAGTGTCGGATGAAGCCAGGCCTGTAGCAAATTCTACCAAGGGCCTCCTCATCTTTATACATGAGTAGTTTTTGCCCGTAGCTTCGCCCGGGTACATAAAATATAGCTTATGTCACTTAGGAATAAAGCAGCTTTCTATCGGGGAAAAAAAAATAGCAATCAGACCAGTACTTTCAGCGATACCTGTACAAACAAAAAAGCAAACTTTACCTCTTTATAATATTAGTGTAGACAACGAATTAAAATTTCTTTAACTTATTTTTTAAACAGGCCCCGGGGCCGTTAGGAAGCGATGTGTCCATATTATGTAGTTACGTACATTGATATGTTAATTATACCTTTCTTTTTTATTATGTAATTTTAGTTTATACGATTATGTGAGGCGTTTTTTCTTTCTTTTCTTTTCTTTCTTTTTTAGTTACTTACTTTGTCTTTTTAAAAAATCCGGAAGTGAAGTTATTCCTATTTCCCATAAGGTTACAGTCGCGGGAATCCTATGGATGCGAAACGCATAGGAACAGTCGTTACGGCGACACTTGGGTAGGCCCATGTCTAACAGTGGACGTTTCAGTTTCGGTTGAAATGATGATGATGATGAAGATTTAGAATGCCAGCATTTCATGATATGGCCGATCACATCATGAAGTGATCAATTCTAAGATCTGGCCACGACATATAGACAACGATAAAAATAAAAACCGGCCAAGTGCGAGTCGGACGCGCGAACGAAGGGTTCCGTACCATTAGGGCATGACTCTAGACCCTACTATACGTTCTCTGGGGTGAGTCAAGGCACTAATATCGGGCCGTTAGAATTTATATTATTTATTAACGATTTGCCCACAGTTGTTAAAGAATCAAAGTGTCTGCTATTTGCAGATGACTTAAAGTTATTCTTGCCTGTTAAAGATGAGGCCGACTGTGATCAACTCCAGTCTGACATTAACAATGTAGTCCAATGGAGTAAATCTAATAAACTGCATTTTAATGCCAATAAGTGCTGTGTGATGAGCTACAGTCGCGCGCATTCTCCATTGCGGCATCAGTACGAGATGGACGGCGTAGTAATGCCGCGCGTCACGCAGGTACGGGACCTGGGCGTACAGATGGTGCCGGAGTTAACATTCCGCAAACACATAGTTGGGGTGTGCGGCAGGGCTTTCAGAAGCCTCGGTTTCATCCTGAGACAATGTAAGGATTTTAGCGATACGGCTGCTGTCAAAGTTTTATATAATGCACTTGTAAGGAGCCACCTAGAAACTAGTTCCATTATTTGGAATCCTCATGAGAAAAAGTACAGCCTCATGTTGGAAAAGATCCAAAATAAATTTACAAGATTTCTGTACTTGAAACAATATGGGGTTTACCCCTTTTATCCGCTCATGTACCCGAGTCTTTTCGTCCTGGGCATGGTCGGGTATACTAGACTGGAGGTAAGAAGGGATGTCGCACTGGTCAAGTACGTAGCTAGTGTACTGATAGGGTTGTTGCACCACCCAGACGTGCTGGAAGCGCTGCGGCTGCGCGCGCCGGATGGGTGTGTGGGCGCGCGCCGCCGCCCCGCTCTCTTAGAGGTGCCGTCTGCTAGGACTAACCTCCTAAAGTTTGCCCCTTTGTCACGAGCCATACGAACTATCAATAATATAGCACAATCGGAGGATATATTTGGCCAAACACTGCCGAAATTTTTGGAAGCAGCTCAAATAATTATTGAGAAAGGTCTGGACATTACATCCTAATTAATAGAATATCATAACCATGTACATATATTAAGTGTTAGTTATAACATCGCATTGGACTTATCTGTAAAGGTGTTATAATGAAATAAATAAATAAATAATAAATAATAAATAATTATCTATACAACTTTTTTACGTTCCAGGATCACGGTAAAGTAATGGTTTCGAACAATCCCGCACGCAGTCCAATACATATCCATCTTTAGATGCGGAAGTACAAGCCGACAGGTAAGTTATGCAGACTCACAGTTATGATTATTAAATTACTATACAAAACACGTGAGTTACACGTGGTCCCTACTTCCGAGTTCAGTGACCCTTCGCCGTGAATATCATTGCCTTGTTAGCGTTGCTGTAGTAAGCAGGGTCACTCATAAAGCTGTACTGATAGGGAACATGAAAAATACAATCATAAATAAAAAAAATAAAAAAACCGGCCTGCTAAAAAAAAACATAAAATAAAAACTGAAAAGAAAAAAAACAAGTTCAGTCCAGTAGTGTTGAAACCAATTCAAATGCATTTATTTACACACATAAATTGAAAAAAAAAAAAAAAAATCTAATACGGAACATAATATTGACTGCAACAGTCGGGACCCATATTGAATGTAATGATTTTAGTCTAAATTATTTTAATGGGTCCCAGCAGTTGACATAGGCCTCCCCAAGTGTCCCCACAACGAACGATCCTGTGCGTCTCGCATCCATCGGATTCCCGCGATCCTCACCAGGTCATCGTGCCACCTTGCGGAATGCCTTTCAATGCTGCGTCTTCCGGTACGCAGTCGCCACGCCAGAACCTTTCGGCCCCAACGACCAGCACACGAGCAATATACTCTGCCCTGTCGGTATCCTTGGTTCTCCTACGGATATCATCATTCCCGATGCGAAAAAACTAGGAACGTCCTGCCAAAACTCCTAGTAAAGGCATATGCCTTTTCATTGCCTTTTTGGTGACTTTATATTAGGGCGAATCGGTTTGGATGTTAACCGAAATAAATAGATAGACTTTTTAAAAACTAGGCAAGTACGAGTCGGACTCGCTTACTAAGGGTTCCGTACAAACGTAACTATGTAAATAGTCCAATTCCGGAATGGAGCCTTGAAGATATTTTCAAATTGCAAAAAAAGTCTTTTTTGTGACGTAACAACAAATTAACTGTTTTTAGATTTAGTAGACTATACCTGTGCTATAAGAACTTGCTTTATTCAAAATTTTGCGATTCTGGGTCAACGGGAAGTATCCTATGAATTTTGATTCCATTGAGTGTCAAAATATACGTTTTTTGCGAAATATATATATTTCTATTAGACCATAAATCTTTTTATTTATTTTTTCTCCACGTTTTTTCGTTACCATTTATATCGTCTATGGTTTACGACATTAACTTAATAGAGTTTCTGGATGTGACTTCCTTTCAAAGTTCAACAAAAAGCTTTCGCCGGAATTCCCGTTTGCAAATATTATCTTGTAGTAATGGTCCAGCAACCATGAGAGCATTACATTATAATGTCTGGAAATCGTTCACTGATGCGCATTATCACATTTTTGTTGAAGTAAATGGAAATATAGAATATTCAAGTTAACGTCTTCATCGTACTGTGGCGTAAAAACAAACATCATACATCAGTAGCGCAATCTATGGCGCCACTTATGAACTACGAAATCTTGCATCACGCAATTAAAGTTCTTCGCGCGATTTGTGCATACACAACAGCCTGAAATCATGTCTCGAACAGTTGCCCACACCAAACATAATACCGGTCAGGGTCTAAAATTTTTATAAATTCGCCATTCCAACGCGATTTCGTTGTCATTTTGCTAGAAGTTCGTAATCTGTTAATTTATAATGGCCGATAATTGATCGATCAGTGGTCTCGTAACAGAATTGTGTGGAGGATCCTCCCTTTTCAACGTAGGTTTGCAGCTTTACATTCAAAAGGTTACCTATAGATGTAATAATACTCCTAATCATAGAGAACTTAGGAGCTAATAAGTACTTTAATTTCAAAAAAAAAATATTCACAGGGCTTTCGAATTGTCAATGAGTTGGCCATACTGTGTTGTGTTGACTCTGTCCAGCAGACGAAGATCTTAGGGTTCTCCACTTTTGGCCTTTAAAAGGAAAATTTACAGCAGCCAGCACTGTCATACACCTATACCTAAGTATACATCGAATTGAAGCAGCAGAGTCATCTACATCAACTTAATATCTATCATTCTATCTCCTTATAATGCAATTGCTATAGAATGGTGCGGCTGACAGCTGTCGGATTCATACAATGTAGCTACCTATCCTTTTCTATCCTCATAAAGATGCATATTTTCGTCCTGCTGTCATCCTACCCATGCTATGCAAAAAAGACCTTAGAGAGGAAAGCCTTGTCGCTCATCATCCTCTTTTCTCCTTCGTTTTTCCCCACTCTTCAAGTCGCTACAGTCGGATCTTTTACCATGCTATGCGCCTCTGAAATTCTCTTCCACCGATGTCTTTCACACACATTGAGGACCTGCCCTTCATTTGGTTTTCAGGGAAATAATTTAGGGAATATTTCCTGTCAACATAACCCAACATAACATAGGTTTTTATTCATTGTATACTAGCTTTAGCCCGCGGCTTCGCTCTCGTCTACTGACTACTATATTCTACTCTACCCAACTCTATCCTACCCTACCCTACTCTACTCTACTCTACCCCACTCCAACCCACTCTACCCAAACTCTACCCCACTCCCTAACTCTACCCTAATCTACCCTAACAACCCACCAATTTTCAGCCAAATCGGTCCAGCCGTTCTTGAGTTATAAATAGTGTAACTAACACGACTTTCTTTTATATATATAGATATTATGTTTATGTATTGTGTGCTGTACACATTTGTTTAGTATATTTTTAGTTTTAAGTATAATATAATTAATCCGCTTGAGTTTTGTTGTGCATTTATAACACAAGTGCAAAATTTCTCTCTCATCCCAATTGTGGGTTAAGCTCACCTGTGTACATCAGCTGACCTATTTATATTGTTTTATAAAAGTGGTGTGTACCTACAATAAATAATAGAAATCAACCAATCTCTGTTTTTTAAATTTATAAAACTTAGTTCCTTATTTAATTCTGTGTCTCTTGTCCATGCCTTTCATTTCCGTGTAAAATATTTAACGGTTCATCGTTTTTACTTTCATTGTTCGCCCATCTGCCAACCGTGTCCGCGTCTAAATGAAATTACGCGTAAAGCAAATTCAGTAGAAAAATATTCGGATGGGCGCACACCCTCGATTGTCGAGCGACTGTTACCTCGAAAGCTGTCGTGTCGCGTATTTGGGTCGCACTTCCTACAATTTGTCGTGGGAAGGTGGTCTTGCCGACGGATGTGACTTGAGTGTGGCAGGGGTTAACAACATTTTACATTAGTTTTTAAGCCAAATTTAGTTGATATATAGCTTATCTTTAATTTTCTGTTTTGTTGGTTTTACTTATCCTTACTAGACTACATAGCTATTATTTATAACAATAAGGTTTAAAATAAGTACAAAGTCCTTCTCCTCCAAGAGCTTTTCACAATTCGATTATGTTTGACGAGCTGGTTATTCTTCTCACCACGATAACTCCTCTTGGTCCGCCCTAGTACCACCAAAAGGCTCTAAAACTAGGTTGAGTAGTAGACAATGTTTGAGACATTAAGCCACTATAATTGTAATATCAAAAATCCGTCAACTATTCTCTATTATATGTCCCCGTCGACACTCCGATCCCTCATGCATTCGATCATCTCTCAATTATTTCAATTTAGATTTAAACATTTTCTACAACAAGTTTTTCTACTACTTCTGTGCGATTAACACCTGCACTTTAAAAGTCCTTTGTGACGTCACAGCTAACACTGTGGACGTGGCAGCGTGGCTGACTTCTGAATGAAACACATACTCGTATAATTTGGAATCAACGATAAGACGAATAACTTCAATAAATTAATTCATCCATTTCCAAATTCTTACGCGCTCCTGTGTTTCGAGTGCGTGCATGGGGCATAGTGGCGTGCGGACGCACCAGTGCAACGCAACGCAACGGTTCTGCGTAAGCGCGCCGGATGCGGGCAATCGGGGCAATTTACCGCAGCTCCATTGCACGCCCCTTGCACAACTGCTACGTTTGTAAACAGCCTTAACTGATTGTCTGCCGGCTACCCTCATTAAACACTAGTACAGCTTTGTTACGTTACGTGGAAGAACTTAGAAAGTACCCATTTGAATAGTTATGTTGTCAAGGAGGCAATTTACGTGGCAATAAATGTTGAATTAAATACTTTAAGTACTCGTAATTTAACCTTACTTTTAGTACAGCCAGAGTGGCGGTTTGAACAACCCGACATTTTAAGGCAATTTACGTAATGAATATGAACAAGTCAATAGGTATTATTGAAATTTGTGCGCTTAATTTTAAAAACTTTTTAACAATAGTTCCATTTCTTTGAAGAGACAGCTCCACTTCGAATAAACCAATTTTCTGAATAAGTTTGAACGGAGTGGAGAAACTTTTTCAAAATAAAATATTTTGAGAGGTTGTCCTTCTTCATAGGCAAAAAAGTAAATTTAAAAATATTCCGCGCTATGACATAACAAAGCGGAAGCCATTTTTATAAAAAAATATTTACAAGAAACATAAAAAAATATCAAAATCTAAAAACTTGAAAAATTACTGAGTGAATAAAAATACCCGACTTTGGATTTCCTCGTGGTAAAAATTTAAAGTTTGCAGTATTTAAACTGGAGATGGCTTGCTGTGGTGGCTGTTGTGGTGGCTGTTGCGGACCATGTGGAGGGTGTTGTGGATCTTGTAGTCCCTGTTGCGGATCTTGTGGACCCTGTTGCGGATCTTGTTGTGGATCATGTGGACCCGGCTGTGCGGCCTGTTGTACTCCTTGCCATGGACCTTGCAGAACTCTTATACCCTGTAGTAAACCTGTTTGTGGATGTTGCGGACCGTGTGGACCTTGTTGTGGGCCATGCTGCGGTCTCTGTGGTCCATGCAGTCGAAACCAAACCGGATTCAACTCACCAAACTGCTAGCGCCGGAGCTTGACAATGAGATGATTGCTTAGCTCGCCCTAGTCGTGTGAACCAGGTTATTGATACCTGAACAAGACCTAGTGATGTCCATAATGTCCTGTGCTGTTTATAAAGTCTGCAAATTCGCCAGGGCTCGGGTTGCTAACTGACCAACGCGGTGTACATGTCCACGTCAAGCACCACGCGGTTGTCGCCATGATTCGTCTGGTCAAAAGTAAACAAAGATGAAAAAATGATGAAGGAAAATGTGAATTTACCAATATATTGCACTGTTGCTTTTTATTCTGCATAATAGTCTTTTAATTTTTTAATTCATTAAGATTTTTACGCAATTCTCAGTGTATTTGTTTTCAAAAAGATTTTTTCGACTCATTGTTCTTTCAATTCTTATCGTATTATGTGATAGCTTTTCCAATTCCCGTCGCTTTCCATCAGGTGAGATAGCGGTCAAGCGCAAACCTATCAAGAATAAAAAAAAGGAAAGATTTTACTTGTGTTATGGGTACCTACCAGGATTCTCACACCAGCTTTACAGCATACGTTTTATCAGAAGGTAACAAAGTAATCGGATAAAAGCCAAAAGGTTAAAAACGAGAACAGCCCTTCTATGTGTGCGAGTGATGGGTTTGTGAAGTTGTGACTTAGGGGGAGTATATAGATATTTGTGCAAAGAGGAGAATTGGTAAAAAAAAATGGTAGATAAATAGATAATTATACTTTTTATTATAGATACCCACACTTGCTCCTTCTTTGCCTTCGTTTCAGAGCCCCGGGGTTCTCTTTCGCATCACCCATGGCCCCATAAAAGGTAGGCATCGACCCTGATGGCCCCTACACCATAAAAAATACAGTAAGAGCTATTTTTTTTTTAAACTAAATAACTTTTATTTGTTAACACAGGTATGAAAATACAGATCTTACATCTGATGAAGAGAGCGCTATGTTATGCCCAAAGGCGTAAAAATATGGTGTGCATCTAGCTCAAGATTACAAATTAAAGTTCCTAAAACAAATGTTTAAGATTATTGCATAATTATAGTATTATTATTTTAAAATTATCAAATATTTAAATTGAAAAATTACATAATATTAGACTTGAATTTAGTATGTCAGACCTAAATGAGGAATTAAATTAGTTAAGGGTTAATAGGCGGTCTTATCGCTATAAGCGATTTTTTAATGACATACTTATAAAAGGAGAACAGACACGCAGGTAGTCTACAATACAAACACTCTATATACAGTCGAAACAAGGTAAATGAGTTACGCAATGCAAACTAACCTTTAATTAAAGCTCCAACGGAATGTAGGTGTAAGTAATATCCCGAACGCCCACCTTTTCAAGGAACCCAGGCTATTACGTGCGGAATTTCACGCTAACTTTGTTTTCCCAAAAAGCGCAAAGAATTACGGCCCTTGTATTTACGAAAACTCCTCCTACGCACTTTCCAATATCGTTTGTGATGTGACTATAATGAGTTGCCATGATTAAAGTAGCATTGCAACCATTTTATTTCGTAGGTGGGACATTTTTCCGATAATTCAATAAGAAGTTTGCTAATCAGGTTTTGAGGGCCCCCGAGTTTGGGGGCGCCGGGGCGCTGCTCCATCTAGCCCTTTTGTAGATACGCCAGCGATTGAGTCAATATCAGACGAAGCTTTACGTGATCATAATCATCATCACCATCATCATCTTCCTGCCCTTGTCCCGTGTTATTTGGGGTCGGCGCAACATGTTTTTTTCTTCCATTCTGCCCTGTCATTCGTCATGCTCTCACTAACTTCCTTTTCTTTCATATCACTCTTCACACAATCCATCCATCTTTTCTTGGGTCTCCCTCTCCCTCTCCATCCATCCACATGTAAACTCAAAACTCTTTTAGTAAAATGCGCTTCATCCCTATCCCATAGCTTAACCTATCTAATTCACGTCACCCGAATTCTTTACCTTTTTCTTATTATTTTGGTACATCATTGACCCCCTAACTTACATCAAGAGTAACAAGCCAAACAAGTTTACAGTCGTAACATCGTTAAAGGTAAATCAATTTCCTAAATTAAAGGCTCATTTTATGGTAAATAAATTGCTGAAGCTTATACGAGAGAATTTTAGTTAAACACGGCTTTTGGTATAGGTATAATTAATTTGTTTAGTTTCTATTTATACCTAAAAAACCCTGAGAAACCTGACCGCGCCGCCAAGGGCCTATTATCCTTTCTATCCTTGCTCTTACTTTATAACGATGCTTTATAAGGGTTCAGTGGAAAGGTTTGCGAAGAGGCTAATTGGGGATCCACATTTGGTTAAGTCCAATCTACAAAACCTCGAGCACAGGCGCAGGGTAGCCAGCCTATCGGTATTTTACAGGTTGCATTTTGGAGAGCGTGCGCGGGAATTGCATGACTTGATTCCGCCATCTCCTTTCTAACATCGGACAACCCGACGTACGGTGAGTATCCACCCTTACGTTGTTGAAACTTCAACGGTCCGGACTAAGCGTTTCGCTTCGTTGTTTATACCGCGTACAACGAAGGACTGGAACAATTTACCTGCTGCGGTCTTCCCGTCCAACTATAATTTAGGTGTCTTCAAGGCTAGAGTGAATAGACGCTTAATAAACTAGTGCGCCTCACTATCAATGATTGCATCTCTGCTCACCATCAGGTGGGATCGCAGATAAGCACTGGTTTATATCACTAAAAAAAAAGAAATTTGAGAACGAGGTCTGTATTTCTAAACTAATAATATTACAAAATTTGATTTTTTGGTTGGTTAATACGATTTAACTATAAAACTACTGGACTGATTTTCAAAATTCTTTCACCAGTTGAAAGTTACTTTATCAGTGAGTAACATAAGCCATATTTTCTATATTCACGCGGGCGAAACCGCTAGCAAAAGTTAGTATTACACATATAGGTAATATACCTCAGGCCTTCACTAAAACTAATTTCTTTATCTACAATTAATTGATAAAAAACACTTAACTAATTAAAACTATATATACACTAAAGACAAAAACTACTAGCTAAAATATGGCGTCATAAAATTCCTCCGCATCGCTGTCGACTGGAAGTGTGCCCAAAAGGCTGGCGGCATTGCCACGTTGTATGGCAATATTAATTGTAGATGTAGATTCAAGTCATAAATAAATAAAAGTCATTTCGTTATGGCTGGTCAACCCGGCCGTCACTAAACTGGCTCGAAGGGCGAAGGGCTGCAGAAAATGTATGAAGGTCTCTGGGATACCCGAAAGCAGATTCCGTTTAGGCTTGGGCATCACTAAAATGTTAGCTCAAAGGGCTGCAGAAAATGAAGCTCCAGAGAGCTTTAGAAGCAGCTTTTGTGGACACGTCATTCTGTTTAAACTGACCATCACTAAACTATTGACTTGAAGGGCTGCAAAAAATGTATAGCTCTCTAGGAATCACGATAGCAGATTCGGTGGCAGCAGAGAATCTACCTGCCTCCACCAAATTCTTCAGTTTTAAAAGAAAAGCCTACTGACACGAGCCTCTGGGTACTACTACCAAACTAGACTAGGTACTACATCTTTTTCTTTTAAACACTTCTTTTTTAGTGTAAGGAATGTGACAGGTTTTTTTTTTATATATTATATCAAACATGAAGGGCTGTCGTACATGCGATTATGCCGCCCTGGCTAGTTCCACATTTTTTAATAATGTACGAATGTGTTGTTTCTAATAAATTCCCCACGAAATCACTATCCAGCCAAATAAAGTATCAACAGGAGAAAAACGATTTCCATTCGGTCTTCTTCGAATATATACGTCGGTTTTTTTTGACTGGTTAGGCTAGATTAATAAATAAACCACCAAATAAACGCAACACTTTATTGAACCAGACAAAAGTCAAGATCAAAACAGTAACAAATGTTCCAGGGCCCCCAGGGCCAGATCAGCCGCAGCAAGGCCCGCAGCACGACGCGCACAGGCCGCTGGTGCAGCCGCCGATGCAGCCATGCCCGCAGCTAAAGTATGAACCCGCCATGCCAGGCCGGGCACTAGAAAAAAGATTATAAATTGAAACCAGACTGCTGTGTTACTGCGGTGGTAAAGTTCGACGACTTGAAATGTATGTAAATAAAGATCTAGTTTGACAGACTGATCGTATCGACTTGTCTAAGGGCCGAGTCACACCGGAATGGCAGCTGCTGGCAGCAGCCGGCAGTGGCTGGCTAGGTTAGAACTACCGACGAGACACGCGTGGCGCGAGGCCGCTTGTCGTGGCACCGCGGGCGGCGTCGCAACCTTTCCAAGCTTTTCAAGCAATACTAGTTGGTAGTTTAAAATTATTTCATACTGAAAGTGTTCGCCGCGTCGGTGCTATTCCGGTGCGACTCGGCCCAAAATGACTTCTAGAATTGTGAAACTCATAGCAACTTGTCTAAATGAATGAAATAAAAACATTTGATTGAATAATACTTTCCATATCTGATATTTTTCGGTCTTTTCTCTTTAATATTTTAGAGATTATTCCCAAGCCCAAAGATTTATAAATTTGAGATCATATTGAGCTCTCACTGCTACTGTCTGGACGGTTATTTCTCCATTTTAAAGCAATCTATTTTTAAAGTCTTACTTGTCTTTAACATTAACGCTATGTGTATTCTGAGATTCTAACCCATGTAAGCAGCCGATCCCTCCGCAGCACGGCGAGCAGCAGTTCCCGCACGAGTGCACGCAGCAGGGCCCCGAACCGCAGTCCATTCGTCGGCCACAAGGGCCCCCGCAACACGGACCTGACATTGGGCCCTGGCAGCCTACGCAGCAGTTACGGACAGGCATTGCGAAATTTTATCTGAAAAATAGGAAGCATTCATCATCATCATTCTGTTAAAAACGTCGACTACTGGCCAAATTATATGTAGCTTCCCATGTGTCGCCACAACGACTGGTCCTGCATAACTCGAATCCACCGGAGTCCTTGTGCATTTATCTAAGGCAAAATAAAACACTTACAGCTTCCTTCTTTGCCTTATTTAAGTCCCAAATGACATGCCATACTATCAAGATTAAGCATGGTTGATAAAAATGTTGTTACAGGCTAAGGAACGCGTATTGTCCTTGCCTACCTTCCCCAGTCACGCAGCAAGAGGTTCTAAATACAGATCTACAGTAAGGCTGGACGCGAAGCTTCATAGACGCGTTTTCGTCGACATAGTTTCAAAGTTTTGTATGTAAGCTTCACGCAGACGTACAAAGAGCGTATAATGATGAATACGCGTCTATGAAGCTAGGCGTCCGTAGACAGTAAGTAGGCCTTGTCAGCCACCGACACTGTTCTGGGGTCTCGGTCTGTCAGTTTAAACTGGAAGCTCACTGGAAGTAAAATCTTATAAATAATAAATGTTATAATTAGGTACTTACAAAATTTTACTACAAAAATATAAATAAGTTATTTTTTGATGATTTTCTTGGCTGATAGGTGATTACAGCAGCAGATTTTTTTGTAAAATGTCGTCTGATGTGATGACTTTCGAAATTCAAATTTAGACCATAGAGTTTATCTTCTAGAAATAGCAAACTGGGCGCAAACGAGCAACTCACTTGATTGCCCAAAAACTTTTTTTGTTTCTATCGTACTTTCATATGAACCCGTAACTTGATGTGAGGAACAAATTAGTTGCATAGACAAAAGTTGCTCGAGTGCGCTATCTTTTACTTGTTTTCTTTTTTATTAACAACAGCAAAATAGTCAAAAATCATGAAGATGAAGAAAACTTTGTTCGGTGTAAAATTCGTCTCAGTTGTATACTTTCGAAATTGATTGTAGAAGGTAACAATTTAGCGACCCTCCCTCTTTAAAACTCTCGGCTTTTCTCTGCTATAACATGCTTGTAGGAGTCTGGTTTCCGCGCTAAGTCCTATGCGGACCATGCGTAGGCCATGGCGGCCACCCTTTAGTGGGCTTATTCCATCCAGCCCTTTTCTCTCCAAATACAGATTAGGCCTCCCAGGGTTTTCAGGGCTTCTGTAAAGAAATTCAGGGATTCTAGGGTTCGCATACGTATATCGGTGACAGCTGTGCAGTAATATTCCTGTATTGTATTATTAAATTTAAACCTTCCTCATAAAAAACTGCATGAATATCCGTTCAGCTCTTTTTTTGGTGGTCTGAGCGTTCAGCCGATTTTAAGTTTATCGAGTGCCGACAGAAGACGCGGTTCAGGACTTTGTTTTTATAATATGTAAAGAAGTGCGTAAAACACCTAACACGGAAAATACCAGAATTCGTTTGCAGCTCTACTATTTTCAGTTTCTAACAAAGTTTTCCTTCAAACCCGCATGCAATTCTCTGAATTTGTACAAAACAGAGTTTCTATACAACCGAGTTACGATACATACTGGCTATCAGAATTCATAGACTTCTCGGACTTGTTCCGTTTTGACATAAAAACAAACATACGTCAAAATTTAGTACCAACAACAGACCGCACAATTTTGGTTTATTAAAAAAACTAATAAAGAACAAAAAATTGTAAAAATTTGTTAAAAGTATTAAAAAATTTCATTTTCTAAACACTTTTTCTGAAACTTTGACATCATGTGTTGCGGAGGTTGTGGTCCTTGCGGGGGTTGCTGCGGCGGGTGCTGCGGCGGCTACTGCGGCGGCGGGCCGTGCTGCTGCGGTACCCCCTGCAACTGTCAAGTGGCGGGCCTCGCGTATCCCGCCCCGTTCTGCGGCCCCTGCGGCGGCGTGTGCCGGGGCCCCTGCGGCCGCCCCTTCGGCACTTACAGCTGGAGGTATAGAGGGTGCTGCTGCTAAAGCTTTTCCTCAAATAATGCCCCAAATCTGTACTGTAAATAAACAAGTCTGTTTTATCCACTTTGTTTTTTTTGTGCGCACTAACACAATATTGAACAGCATTTTCTTTGCATTTTTTTGTTTTGGGTTCGCTTCTGACGGGAAAACCCGGGCGTGGGTTTTAGACAGTAAAAGTCTGACACGCCTAGGATGAAATGGGACCTCCATCCTATAGCGAGAGAAGTCACTGGATAGTTTCCCACCTAAAAAAAACTTGAAAATTAACCCTATAGTTACGCCAATGAAAATAACTAACTTCCGTCATTCATAGCGCACGGTATGTAATCACTACAAATATAACTTTAAATGTAGCTCTATACTTAATTAATTTCTTTTAAAAGTCAGGCGTCAAGGAGCGCGAGAACGGAAGTGCGGTCATTTTGTTGACCGTCCACATCAGATAATGGCGACCGGAACTGCCGAGCGATGTACCCACGATAAAATACATTTCGTCACTCGACTTCTCTTTTAATGGATTTCGCGTGTATTTAACAGTCATTAGCCACCAGTCATTGTACCTACGTTTTAATGTTTTTACGTAGAAATCATAAAAGTTAGTTCTTGGACGGACGTCGAGAACACATAAAAATAACGTAGGTATATTATTACCTACCCTGATTGAAAAGATGGATGGATTGTGTGAAGACTGATATGAAAGAAAAGGATGTTAGTGATAGCATGACGAGTGACAGGGCAGAATGAAAGAAAAAAACGTGTTGCGCCGACCCCAAATAACACGGGACAAGGGCAGGAAGATGATGATGATTATGATCACGTAAAGCTTCGTCTGATATTGACTCAATCACTGGCGTAAGACACTGCTCCATCTACAAAAGGGCTAGATGGAGCAGCGCCCCGGCGCCCCCAAACTCGGAGGCCCTCAAAACCTGATTAGCAAACTTATTGAATCTACCTACGAAATCTAAATAAGATGGCTTGGCAACACTACTTTAATCATGGCAACTCAAATTAGTCAATAAAACTCTGACACTCCTTCCCGCTCCACCCAGAGCAGGAGAGGTTATTTGATGATTTCCTATGGAAAAATGGGGCCCCAGTTTGTTTTTGCCTCAGGGCCGTTGATCACCTTACTACGCCACTGGACTCGAAACTCTCTCAAGGTGATAAATCGAGTTTTCAGAATCGATAAATGGTGCCGATGTCGCAGAATCCGACGAGATGGTCGTCATAAATATTGTTGTGGTGATAATTACATCAAGCGTGTGACCTCGGTAGTACATAATGCATGCGAGTTCTCTGCGCTTTGTGTCATTGGTGGACTCGAGGCCCTACCACGACCTATTATCGCAATCCATTTTACGACCTAGACTGAACTAGTATATAATATATAATATTCCATAATATTCCACAATTAGCACACAACGCCGTCTAGTCTCAAGCTAATCAGAGCTTGTGTTATGAGTACTAGACAACTGATAAACATACTTATATATTTCTAAATACATTCATATTATAGATAAATTACACCCAGACACAGAACAAATGATCGTGCTCATCACACAAACATTTGTCCTGGGTGGGAATCGAACCCACGACCTCCGGCATAGCAGTCAGGGCCACTAACCACTAGATCAACAGGCCAGTCAAACTATTAAAGAGATGGAGCTATAGGGTGTATTTCTCTCGCTTTTCTCGCCTCACCGATCGAGAGTCACGCGAACGCCGGCGTTCATGCGTGACGACATCGCGCCATTCGGTCGAAAGCCAAGCGAACGCCGGCGTTCGCTCTCTCCCACTTCATTGTAGGCCCTATTTTCAATACTTAGAGACTACTTTTGTATGAACAAGTTTGATTACTTACGTTCTTGGATAAATTTCCTATAAATTGAAGGCATTATATTTTATAGTCTATGCTCTGCTATATTTTTTTTTTCGTTTTTTTTGTAAAAAGTAATATTTCCTCGTCATCATCGTAAGGCTACTATTTATATGCAGTGTAGTCAACGATTGACTGAAAGCAATCATCTGATGATGAAACCGGAAGGTAGGCACCGGAACTCATAATATGGTGTTAATTACGGAGAGTAAAGAATGGAAGTTAATATAGTGTGTGTAATTTAGTGTCCAAGCCGTTTGGGCTTATTAGAAATGTCACTTTAGCTATAGGTAAGGTACCATCGAAATGAGTTGATGATGGAGCTGGAAGGTAGGTAGGGGAACTTAATAATACTGTAACTCAGTATTAAAGTTTCACCGGGCCGGGGCCGCGGGGGTACCACAACCAAAAAGTGTAAACAATTTTTTTTTTTTTCAATAGTAATATAAGACTTTTCCCTACCTCAGTCGGCAAAAACTGAAACCATAAGGCCAGCGCTACACTTGACGGAAATTTTCTTGTCGAAGAGTATTTAAGGGATGAACCCAATATTTACGCTCTCTTTTTCTTTCTTCTTCTAATGCCTCAAAAATAACTTTCACTTGTATCGGATCCATTACGACAACACCGTGTCGCCAAAGAGTATAGTAGGTTTTTTTTTCGGTGGGAAAATCATCTTATGACATCCCCCGCCCTTGGGCGGGGCGGGAAATAGTGTCAGACTTTTACTGACTAAAAACCCACTCCTGTTCCTTCGTTGCCTTCGTCCCATGACCCCAGTAGGCTTCGAACCTGCTGGGGTCCTACGATTTGCTGACATCTCCCTGAGGCGCGCGTGGAACAATACGCGCCGTCGACGACTTTGGCTCGGTCCGGACGGTTACCGGACGGTCGGACGGTGGGCTACCCATTGCTCGCCGTTCGCAAGCCCGCGCCTACGGTGGCCGGAAATCGGGATCGGAATCCCGGCGGCGGTTGGGGCGTGAGGACCGTTGCCTCACGCGATCGGCCGCCTCCTTTGCTAAAAGAGTATAGTAGTTAAATATATAGGAGTAAGCGTCGGTAGTCGACTGATAATCCGCCACTGAATATTCAATGTGGTTGCAATATAAAGTAACGGATTCGGCGCTGACCATAGAATCAATTTGTTATCCGTCTGTCAGTCTGTCAAGACCGTCTTTCTTAGGAACGCGCGGAGGTATTAAATACTTAAGTCTGCTACCCTTTGAAACAGAACAGTAAAAAAAACAAACTTCTAAACGCGATCTAAATATAAGGCCATCTATGGCGCATATTTTAGAATTTTATTGTGCTAAAACCAAAACTTAAGTATAGGGTACTTGCCGTTGACCTGAATCCTGGGCAAGGTTTCATAGCACAAGTAAAGGAAAAAGTCTGGAAACTCTTTTCTAGTTACTTCACAAAACAATTACCTACTTTGTAGCGACATCTATGGCTTCACATATGAACTAAACCACCTACTTCGCGCAATTACAGTTCTCAGCGATTTGAACATATACAACAGCCCGAAATCATCAACTCGGGCAGAATCATCATCCCAGATCAGACAAAACATCCGTCTGGTCGGAGGATCCTCCCTTTTCAACGGAGGTATGTGGGATTACTCTCAAAACGGTGAAGGTAAACATCGTGAGGAAACCGGCATGTCCTAAAACCAAAAATTTTAAGACATGTGACATCCACCAATCCGCAATGGGCCCACGCCCACCGCGCGGGCCCAGTGCAATTTATTTCGTCACAACTGCTCTCAATATGGCAAAGGAAAATATCGGGAGGAACCCGGAACCGGTGCCCTAGAACTAAAACATTCGAAGATATGTGGCAGCCACCAACACGCACTGGACCCACGTGGTGGATTATGGGCTATGGCCCATTCCCTCTCCTAGAGAAGAAGAGGCCTGAGTCCCAACAGTGGGAACATTGTAAGGCCGACTATGCTATGTGGGACTTTACACTCTGTTCCTTATACTTCCATAACTTTTTTGCAATTCGGAAAACCTTCGAGACTCGATTCTAGAATCTGACTATTTACATAGTTTGCACGGAACCCTCAGTGCGTGAGTCTGACTTGCACTTGACTGATTTTTTTTCATACTCGTTTACTACTGCAAACAATTACTTTATTAAGTATACTTACCTAAATAAAAAAAATGGCGTGTAAATTCCCTATTTCTCTGTAATTAAGTGCCTGTATTTTTTCAACTTAAAGTTATGATTTCATCCACAATATTACAACAATCCCTTATTACCCAGAGGTACTACAATCGGGTCAGAGTCGTGGAAATAATGAATTCAATTTTCCCAATGACAATGCCGTCTGTTTCACACTATTTCTAGTAATTTGCGTGTCCGCAACACTAACAAGCACAGGTCAAAGGCCGGGCCTTTGACCTGTTTCGGCGAATCCTCCATATTACCTGTGCAGGTAAAAGACTACGGATTAAGGCTAGGTGTTCCAGATTTTGCCGGTTTTTGAATTCATTTTTGATAGGCAAGTTATATCATTTTGAATCTGAAATAAATATATATTTAGGACACATTCTTTCTCTTTACCATGTACCCATTCAAAACACGATGCCATACAATTTTCTCGATAGAAAAAAATACTGAAGTAACTTAGATTTTGCGATATTTTTTACATCTTAAACGAGTAATATAATACTCCATATTTTATAAATAACATCAATATAGAGGTAATTCATTTTGGAATCAATGCTACCGATTCGTTTTTTTTTCATTAAATTTGTGATTTTTTTATCGATTATTCAAGTAATTTTCGACCCGCGCGTCGCTTGCCAGTGTCCCGCGGGACGTTACCGAGGAAGGACCTGTGCCAAATTTTTGCGCGCGCGCTTCGCTTCTGTTTCGTAAAGAAACTCAAATACGAAATAAAACAAATTGTAAATAATATTGTACAAAAGTTATAGTTTTGATTTACGTTGTTTATCTCATTGTGTAAATAATTTGTTTTTTTTTTTTTTATAATAATCCCATTCATATTTGTGATTTGGTGACAATGGGAAATAAACAAAATAAAATTAGGAGTAAATCACGGTTGAAGGCAAAAAAAATCGCGAAAGAAATATGGTAAGTGACAATTTTTATTTATTTATTTCTATTGACACACAAATTAGATCGGTACAGAAGTCAATTTCATTTATGTGTTTCACTTTTTATACCTACGTCTTTGATATATCGTGTCCGTGACTTCTGTGTCTGTCTCCTTTGTACCCCTTTTGTACATAAACCTCTAAACTTTTGTAACACTATAACTTATTCTAATATTTCAGTTCAAAAATGAGTCGAAATAATGGGTTATTTTCTGGAAAGAAAAGCAGTGAAGAACAGTAAGTACCTATTTGTCTTACTTTTTTATGATCGCAATCTTCACCAAAATATATTATCACAAAGTAGATAGGTACTTACAGAAGACAGTCTCATAGTACTTCACTTTTTAGACGCTCGGTTTACGCACAAAATTAACCCATTGAGGCGGAACCACAGTATTACAATATTATACAGTAGCAAAACGCCTTTGATGTTGCGCGATGCCGCGCTGTCACCGTGTCATGTGCTAGGGTTGTCACAAAAACACAATTGTAACACAATAGAAAGACAATAGGTGTGAGAACGCTGGCGTTCTCCGGCGGGGGGGGGGGGGGGAAGCGAGTTTAAAAACAAAATCATATCGCATATGTTGCCCAGAAATTCTACACGTAAACATTTTATATTTCTTCAAATTAACTTTATGAACTTGCACACTGAGGATTCCACTTTCTTTGCCAACTGATTCGATATTATAAAAAAATCGATTAAATTTCGTTAGGTCACATCACTGTAATTGTCAGACAAGAACTGTCAGCACATGTCAAGGAACTCATCATAGGACGAAAACACATTAGTACTGCAAAGAGATCTTAGAATAGGGGCTGATTTTTCAATAGTCCTTTTACGAGTATCAATAGTAACTTTTATGTGAGGAATAAAAATGGCGGGTTATCTATAGCCACTGAACAGTCCGGAAGTACCGAAAGTTACCAAGAAAACGATTGTCTAACAGTTTGTCTATTGTCCAACAGGACCGGTCTTTGTGGCGGCATTTGGGGGAGGCCTATGTCCAGCAGTGGAATCTTTCGGCTGAAATGATGATGATGAACCGCGTTACGTGGACTGTTTAGACAATCGTTTCTTGCTAAAATTCGGTACCGGGACAGAAGACGGACTGTTCAGTGGACTTTTTTCAATAGTCAGGTAACTTTTATCTGAGGAATAAAAATGGCGCGGGTTATCTATAGAAAAAATGTCAAACGGCCATTTTTTATTCCTTAGATAAAAGTTACCTGACTATTGAAAAATCAGCCCTTGGTCTATTTAGCATTATAATGAAGTGTTTGCTTCTGTTTTCAGAAAACCGTGTAACGATACGTCTAATAAGTCTCACGCATCTTATGTTACACTAGAGCCTGTTGATTTGCAATCCTCTGCTATTATGTAAGTTTCCTTTTTTTGTTGATATTCACAGGTATAAAAAAATTAAACTTGTTTTACATAGATTATTGTTAAAATATTAATATTAAATAAATAATTATTATTTCAGGACATTGGAATCACCGAATAATAATACTTTACAAGATGTACCATTACTAATGTCTTCGTTATCTGCGCCAGAACCAGTTGTTGATGCTAAAACTACTCAGTAAGTTATCAGTACTGACATAAAATATAATTGTTACTCGCTTATTCCTGCAGCTTCGCCCGCATACATAAAATATAACCTGTCACTCAGAAATAAAGCAGCTTTCTATCGGTGCTAATTCTTTTGCAATTGGACGAGTAGTTCCAGAGGTTACCTCCTACAAACAAAAAAACAAACTTTATCTCTTTAATATATTAATGTAGATGTCAGTACATCATGACATGCATGCTGCGTTTCTTATCAACCTGTATAATCTCTAATCTAACTATATTAAACCTCTATCTTGGTTTTCTGATTAATTAGAATAAGGAGCGAATAAATTCTAAAAATGCATTACCATTTATTCAAATTGTTTTTCATTATCAGTTTTATAGATTCTACATTGTCTATATATTTTTTTATATGTTGTTACAGAGAAGATGTTAGAAGAGAAAATGATAACAACGAAGATAATTTTCAACCGATATCAGGACGACGTATAATTGATATAAATTATTTTTTGGAACAACTTCAAGAAAAAGCACGCCATAGTGATTTATTTGAGTGTAAATCTAGCAACTTTTGCTTAGTCGGTGAAAAGAGGCAAGGACTTATTTCAATATTTAAATTTAAGTGCAATATGTGTAAAGAAGTTTGTTTGATTCCATCCGAAAACACAAAAGACACTGAGTATACAGATGCTAATATAGCTGCTACTACTGGAGTTATAGCTTCTGGTATAGGATTTTCCCAGATCGAAGAGTTGTTTTCGGCTATAAATATCCCCATATTTTCTACAAAATATTTTAATCAACTGCAAAATAAAGTTTATAAAAAATGGGAAGAAACTGCATGTGTTACAATGGAAGCTGCTGCCAATAAAGAAAAAGAGATTGCTTTAGCAAATGGCCGGACGAAAAATGGGTATGCTGTCATAGATGTCTATGTGGATGGGGCATGGTGTGCTAGGTCATATGGTTCGAACTATAAAGCATCATCTGGCACAGCAGCCATAATAGGCAGAAATACAGGTGAGGTTCTCTACTTCGGTGTCAAAAACAAGTATTGCCTTGTATGTGCCCGAGCCGAAAATAAAAAAACTGCTCCTCGAGACCACTTGTGTTTCAAAAATTATCAGGGATCGTCTAGTTCAATGGAAGCTGACATAATCGTTGAAGGTTTCAAGACATCGATTGCGACGTATGGTTTTATATATGGCAGAATGGTAGGAGATGGTGATGCTTCGACTTATTCTAAAATTCTTAGCGCAAATCCGTATGAGAGCCAAAATTTGACGGTTGAGAAACTTGAGTGCCGCAATCACATATTGCGCAATTTTTGTAAAAAGTTAAGAGCGGTCACTACAGAAACTAAGTACATGTTGGCGCACCGAAAAACTCTCACTAATCAAAAAATTATGACAATGCGAAAAGCGATAGTGAAATCTATAAAACTTCACAAGGCCTCGCAGAGTCCTAAAAATGTAGCAATATCGGTTTTGCACAATGATATCATTAACTCTGTATCTCACGCTTATGGTAATCATCAAATGTGTCAAAATTACTTTTGTGATAAAGAGAAAAACAGTGGTAATGAACTTCAAAAGATTGCAAATTCTACATTTATTTTCAGAATAAATGCTATTGTGTCTAACGTGGCTTCAAAATCACGAAGTTTGATTGAAGACGTGAACACAAATACAGTCGAGTGCTTCAACAGCGTAATAGCAAAATTAACGGGTGGAAAAAGAATAAATTTTGCTTTAAGAGGGGGCTACCAAGGAAGATGTGCGGCAGCTGTTGTTTCGTTTAACACGAAAGCTGCAATTTCAACCGTCCAAAAATCTCTTTCTAATAACTTTCCCGGTGGTAAAGCAGAAGACATTGAAAAAAGACGTGCAAAAAAACGCAAATTAAATATGGAAAATCCAGTTAGAAAACGAAGAGTTCTAAAAGATATTTCTTTAAATAAACAGCAACACGACTATGGTCCCGCCTGCTCATCGCCGGATATGTCACAAGAAGAGTTTGATACAGCAAAGAAAGAATACCTTAAAAATCTTAAAATGCTTACGTCTGACAGACACAAGATAGAAAGATCCACCATATTACAAAGAGACAGCAGTGAGTGGCTCGAAATACGAAATAAATTAATAACTGCTTCCAACTTTGGGCCAATATGCAAAAGAAAAGTAAAATCTGATACGGCTCCTTTGGTTAAAAACTTATTGTACAAAAAAAATTTGGCCCACGTTACGTCAATTGCGCATGGAGTTGAGCATGAGCAACAAGCTTTGCAGCAGTTGCAGCAGCAGGAAAATATAACCATTAAGCCCTGCGGCTTATTTATTGATAAAGATTACCCTTTTATAGGGGCAACGCCTGATGGATAAATTGGGGAAGACACAGTAGTCGAGGTCAAGTGTCCAATTACAGCACACAAAAAAGGACTTTCTAATTTTATACAGGAAAACAAAATACAAATTTTAAAATATAATAAAAACACAAAAACTACTACTATAAATAAAAATTCGAACTGGTACTATCAGATACAAGGCCAGCTACATGTTTCTGGACGAAAAAGGTGTCTTTTGGCTATATGGGCAGGCGAGAATGAAAATATTTATACAAAATTCATAGAAAAGGATGACACATTTTGGGATACCAAAATGAAACCCAAATTAATAAAATTTTATATGAAATGCTTGCTACCCGAAATAATAGACAGCAGAAAGGCACGTGGCATGCCCATTAGAAATTTATCCCTCCAAGATAATGAAAACGTTGAGCCCAATGATTTTCAACTAGGCCAAAGCACACATCAATTAAATTTAGAGGATTTTTAAAGAATATAAAATCATATGAAAGTGATCCAATAAGTACTTAGCCATATCGCCTAATAACACAGCTCATGTGGGCTGGTGCTGCAAAATGCCGCTTAGCAGCTTTGGACTCGGTGGAAGGGCGCGCGAAGAGGCAAATTGGTGATTCAGATTTTGTTATGTCCAATCTACAAAGCCTGAAGCATAGGCGCAGAGTAGCTAGCCTTTCGGTATTTTACAGGATGCATTTTGGTTACTGTGCGCGAGATTTCCATGACAACCCGGCGAGTATCAAACCCTTACGTTGTCGAAATATCTACGGTCCGAACTAAGCGTTTCGCCTCGTCGTTTATATCTCGTACATCGAAGGACTGGAACAATTTGCCAACTGCGGTCTTCCCGTTCGATTATAATTTGGATGTCTTCAAGGTTAGAGAGAGAGTAGGCTCTTAATAAATTAGTGCTCCTAACCATTAACGATTGCATCACTGCTTACCGTCAGGTGGGTTTGCAATCAAGCACCAGTTTATGTCGATAAATAATGTTGAAAGCTTTCAATTATTTGATAATAGTAAGAAAAATGTTGTCTTTAAACCAATGATTTTTGTGACAATATTATGGAACATAAATTTTTTATTTTTACACAATTGTATTATTTTAACTATCCTATCTTCTGAGCCAATGCCGTTATAATATTGTTTTGCTTAGATTGTGGCAAGCTAACACTCAGAGTTTACGTAAGTGTGGTTTCACGCGCAAGTACATAGATCGCGCGGCTCGACGCAATATTTGCGACCGTGTCGCGACTCGCGACCCCCGTGCCCGCGTCCTAGCGTTAATACCTATGTTATTTGGGACACCGGGCCCAGAAACTAAAATGTCAATAAAAATAATTATAGTTTAAAGTTTATTACATTTAAAATATCTACTCAAATTAATTTATTACAAAACATTCAAAGTCTACAAATAGTAATAAAACAAGCTTGATTACTACAAATGATAATAAAACAAACTTTTAAGGAATCAAATCTTTTATTTTAAAAATAAATTAATAAGGCAAGTTGACCTGCTGCCTGCTTATCTATACTGTGACACTTTCCGCGACCGCGCGACGTAAGCGCACGGCTCGCTTTGCGGCAATCGCGGGCAACTCTTGGTAGCGTTAAATGCCTATTTCGTTGAGTCCACCCGCCCTTAACCCATATAAAACCTAGCGTTTTCTAGAAACGTGAATGTCACCATTGTGCGGATCGTCTAAAGCACACAGTGGAGCATGTGTAGAAACTTTGCCCCGGCGTGTCCTCGTGGAGGCGTTCGACGGTGTCAACCTACGAGTCTGACCCTAGTCCAGGCCATGGTACGGTGCGAGAGGGAATGTGAAATAATATCCTCCTTCTGATATCCGAAACACAGTCCTAGTTACAGCACTGATCAGGACCTGTACCATGACGTTTAAAGTAAGATTGTTTCATTTTTATTTCCAGTGTGTGTAAGAGATGGCGCTAGACAACCTGTATAGCTCTGTCTCTTACCCACACTGAAATAAGAATGAAACAATCTTACTTTGAACGTCATGGTAATCCATAGGTCTTCAGTTACCAAATACCCAGTTTATTAAACCAAATACCTTTACACATCAGAGACTCAATGAATAGTAATACCATAAAGCGTAGGCAGAAAGAACACTCGGACATCTCATCATCATCATCATTTCAGCCGAAAGACGTCCACTGTTGGACATAGGCCTCCCCCAAGCGTCGCCACAATGACCGATCCTGTGCTTCTCGCATCCACCGCACTCCCGCGACCCTCACCAGGTCGTCGGTCCACCTTGTGGGAGGCCTTCCAACGCTGCGTCTTCCGGTGCGCGGTCGCCACTCTAGAACCTTTCGGCCCCATCGCCTCAGACATCTACTCAATTATATTTGTGGCATACACAGCCTCATTCATCTGTTGGGATGGTGGGGAATAAAACACTTGTTGCTTCTTTCTTCTATATTTCGAGTATTCTCTCAAAATTGCTTGCCGCTGACTGGTGTCGAACGTTACGGAAAATCGCTGCGTACCGCAAGGGGGCGCGACAGGCGGGTTGTAGGCATAACCTTTATCCTGCCGTTGCAGGGTAGGTGGGAGGGCCATATAGCCATGGTCAATGACAAGCGCGTACGCGCTGCTTGCCCATGTGTAGCTGTATATTGTTTAGTGGGAAGCGCCACGGCACTGTTCTCATACAGTGCCGCTACTTCGCGACACCTCGGCGGTCAGTCGCCGCCAGGTGAGACCTCCGGTTTCCCGGAGGAGGCCCGACGGACGGCGACCAGCGATAGAGGTGCCGACTTGGGGGCGCTGCTCACTGTGGATGATGAACCCCGTCTGTCACTTTTCCAGGTCTAGCCGGTTGCGCTCCAGAATAAGAGGCCGTAGAGTGTGAGTGGCATTGTGTTGTAACAACGCCCATGAGGCAATTTGGAACGCGCGATCCAACCCGAGCGTCCAATTGCATGAGTGTAACGAATGTAGAGTCGTGTGTGTGTGAGTTGGGTGAACGTCTTAGCACGCGACGTTCACCGGGTGCATGTTATGCACATGTTATGCGTGTGGAGTATTACTGTGTGAGTGAGTCATGATGGATTCTACTTATTTTTACATGGCAGATTTTTATATATGTTTTGTAGAATATTATTTTAAAGTAGTATCCATAAGTGTCACGACACTTTCCATGGGACAAAACTTTTGTCAAACGCTTTAATGCCCAACAGAAATAATTGAACTTTACTTATTTTTACATGGCTGATTTTTATATATGTTTTGTAGAATATTATTTTAAAGTAGTATCCATAAGTGTCACGACACTTTCCATGGGACAAAACTTTTGTCAAACGCTTTAATGCCCAACAGAAATAATTGAACTTTACTTATTTTTACATGGCTGATTTTTAAATATGTTATTAACTATTACAAAATTATATTTCATTAGTCTATTATTGATATAATATCCTGAGAATATGAACTATCTGGTACATCGGATATGAGGGTTCAAAAAAACGACGAAACACTTCGAGAAAAGGTAGGTAGTGCCCTTGCACTTCGCTTGGCTCGTCTTGGCGGGGGCACTACCGTGCCCCCAGATGAGCCCTTTGTGTTTACGCGCAAGCGCGAACGGGTCTGTTAGAGCACATGTTTTTGTTGTTTACAGTACGGCCGATGTTTCGTCGTTTTTAAGGTGGGAAATCATCTAATGACTTTTCTCGCTCTTGGGCGGGGGTCATTTTTTATTGACTAAAACCCACCCGTTTGTTCCTTCTTTGCCTAGCGTTCCAGGGCCCCTGGGGTTCATTTTCACTTATCCCATGGGCCCAGTAGACTTTGACCCTGCTGACATCTCCTTGAGGCGCGCGTGAAATATTACGCGTCGTACAATACGGCCGACGTAACTTGACGAGTACGAACATAGGCTCTGCGAACTTTAGCGCATGTACACTCGTAAAAAAAACTGTTATTGACTTTAATTTTTTTTTAAACCAAACGTCGACGTCTCACTTGCTCTGAAACGCATGCGTAGTGCTCTCGCCCTCATACTCTCGGCTGAATAATTTTAGTGTTTAGGGGATGTTTGGTCACTACAATTTGTCTGACTAATGAAATATAATTTTGTAATAGTTGCCTAAATAACATATTTAAATTCAGCCATGTAAAAATAAGTAAAGTTCAATTATTTTTTGTGGGGCATTAAAGCGTCTGACAAAAGTTTTGGCCCATGGAAAGTGTCACTTATGGATACTACTGTAGAATAATATTCTACAAAACATATATAAAAATCAGCCATACAAAAAGTTAACTCATTTAGTAACTTATTTTTAGTTCCCTTTCTCACCTCGTATCTGCCCAAGTTCCCCAAGGGGGAGCTCCACAAGCACACAGGTATTCAAAGCACATGAGACGCTACTAAGAACATAAGGTTTCATCCATGTGAAAATGAGTTATGTCTTATCACTCTGGGATCTTGGACTATAATGGTTTATGAACTATCTAACAAAACATAAATTTAATAAAAACCATAAACCCTATTCCTTAACATAACACAAAGTATATGTACAAGGTAAGTTTACTATCTATACAAGTATAAAGGATAAAATGTGGCACTTGTTCACATAAACTATTAATGTTCGTAATCACTTTCATATAGTTTTATCAGTGTCTATGTATCACTTATGTACTGTTCACTATCACTATTTTACTTGTCCCGCAGAATATTTTTTTTCTCTCTTCTAATTTTCTGTAACTTGGCAATCATGTAACACACAATGGGCCCTTCATCTGTCGTGTCATGAGCTTTATAATAGGCATCTCCAAAGGAAGCTTCATCAAGTTAGTCTAATAGGGATGTAGCGTTAATACCATTTCCTAAACTTAAAAAAATGTTGCGTGCTGCCCCTTCTTGCAAAAACATAGCCACGCTCGGTCTAATTGCTTTCTACCTATACATGGAAGAAACAAATCTGCTAGCCTGTTTCTCTATCTCTACTAAAAAAAAAGTGTACTGCCGCCGCCGCCGCCTTTACTCGGTGCCACCGTGAAGATCCGCTGCAAGTCCGCCTCACAGCGAATATGACAAGTTGCGTCTGGTCGTCAAGCGTTGTCCAGGCTTGCACCGGGCAAGAATACGGCCGCGCTTCGACCACACATATTGCCAGCCCAGAAGCGGGGACGAGTCTCCACCGGCGCCGTCGACTGCGTCGCGTTGATGCGCCTACCCCCGACTCGCTCGGTGCTCACTATGTCGCGCGCCTCGATGGCGACGTCAAGCTTCGCAGCAACCATCATAACTGTGTGGGTGGGATTTTCACCGCTGGCCTCTGGGATATAAGAAATTTGGAGGTCGTTGCCGAGTAACTCCTGATCGCGATCGTTTATGTCGCTCCTTAATTGATTGATTAAATAATCCACCCCTGATGATAGTGATGCTGTAGATGACTTTTCAATAGTCACTGCAACAGTATAAGTACACGGAAGAAACAAATCTACTACGGTCTCTCTATCTCTACTAGATGACTTTTCAATATTCACTGCAACAGTATAAGTACACGGATGAAGCAAATCTACTACGGTCTCTCTATCTCTGCTAGATGACTTTTCAATAGTCACTGCAACAGTATAAGTACACGGAAGAAACAAATCTACTACGGCCTCTCTATCTCTACTAGATGACTTTTCAATAGTCACTGCAACAGTATAAGTACACGGAGGAAACCCAATCTACTACGATCTCTTTCTCTATGTTTAAGTAGAATATCTCTTGTTTAAAGAAATCGGGCTATTAACATGAGATAAAATATTACGATCTGGAGTGCTAGATTGTTCGGAAGAGTTACAGTGACCTCTTTTTAGTCAGTAAATGTCTGTCACGCTCCCCTTAGCACGGGAGAAGTTATTTAATAATTTCCTACCTACCGGAAGACGCAGCGTTGGAAGGCCTCTTTCAAGGTGGACCGATGACCTGGTGAGGGTCGCGGGAATCCGATGGATGCGAGACGCACAGGACCAGTTATTATGGCAACATTTAGGGGAGGCGTATGCTATCAACAGTGGACGTCTTTCGGCTGAAATGATGATAATGAATTTCCTACCTCAAAACCTCAACTTTTTGCTGGGATGACGCAAACATTTTTCCACATTATCTACAAAAGACAAAAACCATTTTATGTTGAGCTCAGGTATATTTATTACATAAGATAATGGTAGGTCAGGATAGAGCGGGTTTTTTATAGATGCGGGTACCGTTTCCACAGAATGTCGTGGCGAGGGGTCGCCTTCCACGAACTTCGCCCCTATATAGAGTCACAGTTTATTTTTATACATTTCTAATAACCGTGACATGTTGGATCTCATGTGCCACGTAGGTTATCAATCTTCAAGATCTTGGTAGGGCTTAGTTTATTTTTAAGTTAGTTTGCTTGAATGAAAAAAGTCATAATAGGCACTTTTGCTATGTAACTATTAGGACTTAACTGTATCTTTGAAGTTCATTAACACAGCTTCATATCTTCGCCGGTTGTAACTCTGTAAGTAGTAAATAAAGCAGTAATTCCTTTTTGCAAATCTGTATACGAACTCTGTGGTCCCTGCTGCGGCATGAGCTGATGTATTTATGAAGGTTTTCTAAAGGTGGCCGGCGAAATATTTGAAAGGAACAAAGTTTTGAATTTTGGCCCATCTTCGTTGGTTAGGATAGCGTAGTAACATCGAATCCTTATTGATAGCTCTGGGGTCCGATGTGGAAAAATAAACGTAAATTAAAGCCTGCTCACAGCAAGCAACAAGGGCACCATGGACAACAACAGCACTCTTGGATTTGTAAGGCATTCATGCGTAACTTTTTCATGGGCGAACCTCGGGGTGAGCTACACCCGCATCCACACGTATACACTGTCGGTTGCGTATTTCCAAATGTTTCTTTCTCGTCTGGCATTTTGTTATTAGGTTGTTTTTTTGTTAGTTATATTTTATTTGTTTTGGATTTATTGGATTTTGCCGCAGCAGGTTCAGTGTTTTGGAGTGAAGTATTTGACGTATTATGGCATTTGTGTTCTAGATGACATTTATTTCTTCTTTTATTTCTATCAGAATATTGTCAGAAATGTAGAAAAAACCATTTATTGCCGCAGAGAAAAGTAGGTTGAATAGAATATGCGTACAAGATAGGAAACACATCCAAACAAACACCAAAAAGTGGGCATTAATGATCTTATGGAAACCGCACGCTCGCTTTGCCGATGTGTCCGCAGAGAGCACTATCGAAGGCTACCGAGACGCACGGTTTGTGTTCTACGGATACGTCCAGGAAGTTATTATTTCTAGCTAATATAATAGAAAGAATCTAATAAAAATCTAATAATAATAAAAAAAATAACCTAAAAGAAAGAACCTTTTAACATGTGACGACTTTTGACAAAAAACCTGCCAACTGCGAGTCGGGTTCACGCACAAAGGGTACGGAACCCGTACGTAGCAAAAACGGCAAAAAAAAAAATCATCATCGTTTGTTGTATCGGAGCCCCACTTAAATTTATTCAGTTTTTATTAGTTGTTATAGTGGCAACTGAAATACATTATCTGTAAAAATTTCAACTGTCTAGCTATCAGCGTTCATGAGACTGACAGACAGACAGACGGACGGAAAGCGGTCCCGTTTTACCCTATGGGTACGGAACCCTAAAAACTAGTACGTAGTAGCTAAGTGTTTACCCGCGTCCGGTCTGCATCGCCGTCGGCACTGGGTAAGCATTCGAGCATCAAAGTTGCATGCAAACTGGCAAACGGGGATCCGGCGGCCTGGTTGACTGTGCTTCAGTAAAAATCATCAATACAGCATCATCCTTTTGTAGGTTTAACTCTGCAAGCAAAGTAAAATTGGTAAGAAACTTTTCTTCTTTCTTTCTTAGTTTTTTGAGTGAGTAAACTTTCATTACTGACTCTGCAAATGGGAAGAATTCTGTGATCCCCGCTGCGGCAAGATCTGGTGTCCTTTTTGTGAAGGGTAGAATTATTGGCATCATTCTGGTGGTGGTTGTTGGTGGTAAGTGAGGAACAAAGATTTAAATTTTGGTCGATCTTCAATTCGATTAGATCTGTTGTGACAGTTCCCATAATATATGAAAATATTCTCTTTGAAGAAAAGCTTTCTCACAACAAGCAACAAGGAGGGCTAGGGCAGAGACAGCACTTCTGCCTGAAAGGGTTCAGACGAATCTCTTTCACGGGCCTGCTACACCCAAATCCACTCGTATCTAATGCCTCTTGCGCATTCTCATAGCTTTCGCACGAGTTTGGCATATTTATTACGGGAACTGTTGTTTGCTGTTTATTACTGCTTAAGGTTCTGTATTTTGGGTTTTTGGTAGATATTTTTTGCCGCAGCAGATTATTGAGAGGTGTTTGACGTATTGTGACAGGATATTTAAACTATTTGCTGTCAAGCCTAACGCATCGCCTTCCTGTCATTATATTCAAAGTTCATAATACCAACACAATACCTTATGGGATGATAATCTTTGGCAAACTGAACGCAATATTATGTTAGGGCCGATTTACACCGGTCGGTTTTGCACACCACGCTAGTCTATAGTTTCTAGGTTTGGCTAGGAAACTGTTGGAATTGATTATTTTAAAACTTAGAGAAGAAGAAATGTTCGTTTCTGTGTTTCCTGATGGCTACAACCCGGGAATCTTTAAGTCAAGAGTGAATAGGTTACTTCTAGGTAAGCGCGCTCCATCGTCGATCGCATCGTCGCTTTCCATCATCAGGTGAGATAGCGGTCAAGAACGAACCTATCAAGAATAAAAAAAAGAATAAAGAAAGAAAAGAAGGAAAAATTAAAGGTGCCGCGAGAGACCCCGCTTCGCCGCGGTCAGTCGCGGGAAGGACTGCTGACAAGACGCTCGTGGCCGCGTGACCACTCACGGTATCGCGAGTTCCCTGCGGCACCGCAAGCGGCCGCATGCCCTTTTTGACCTTTTCAAGCGATATTTTTGCAGTTTAAAAGCATTTCACACAAAGTGTTCGGCCCGTCGCCGTCGCTGCCGGCCGCTGCCTTTTCGCTAATTAATGAATCACCCTTGACTTTTAAGGTTGAATTTAAAATTTTCTACTATAACACGACGACTAGAAACAAACAGCGGGGTTACCATGACGTTCAAAGTAAGATTGTTTCATTCTTATTTCAGTGTGGGTAAGAGACAGCTATACAGGTTGTCTAGCGCCATCTCTTACCCACACTGGAAATAAGAATGAAACAATCTTACTTTAAACGTCATGGTACAGGTCCATATACTCTTTGGGCCTAGAATATAGCTCTGTTCTGTCTCCTGCTTAATGATTTTTTTAAAACTATTGTCCGAATTATTCCGTTGTGGGGTTCTAGTCTAGTTTTAGAAACAGTTGAACAGTTGGTCTAAACTGTCTAGTTGCACCGTTTCTTAGGATGGGCACGCCACAATCATCGGGGCGGTAAAGTGGCTATGAGGCACCACGGCATCCTCACCTTCCGCATTACGCAGCTACGTCCTCACCGAATATGGCACGTTCGGGAGGTTCCTGTTTCGGTTTCAGGCGGAAGAAATGCCCGGGTACCACCATTGTGCAAACGGCCATAGACGGTGGGGGCGTGCCCCGTTTGAGCGAAGCACCACCGTGTTCTCATGGAGGCGATCAGCGACGGCGACCGCTCGCGCGGGCCCTGGTTTAAATCATGATCTGGAACAAGGGGGAATGGGATGCATGCAATCGCCTCCTTCTGCGAAGCAGTATGAATGTGAAGAATGCACCCTGCATTTCAACCGAAGCGGAGCTGTGGAGTGGAGTTGTGCTACTTTCCGCAACGTGCTTTTCGCTCAGTACCCGACTCCCGTTCTGTCCAGCTCGAAGTTGTGTGTTCATTTGTTTTATTTGAAAGTCCGCTCAGCTCCACTCCACTTATACTGTTTCCACTTATGCGGAGAGATTTCGACCACTGTGTTTGGTCCGCTCCCCTTCACTCTACCTAGCTCCGCTTCAGTTGAAAGGCAGAAAGAAAAAACGTTTATTCGTACCTCACACATACAGTAAAATTTAAAAAAATCAGTAGAATACATTAGAATTAAAATATAGAAGAATTAAGTACTTATAAAAAATAATAATAATAACTGTATGACGCACCCTTACAATTTTCCCACTGATACGAAGTGGAGATTTGGAGCACTAGGTCCACTCACGGTCCACTCCACCCAGCACTTTAGTGGAAACACACGCTTATGCAAGCGAAGGAGATGGCTGTAGCCGTAAGGGTACGGATATCCTCACGCCCCAGCCGCCACGACAGGTGACGCCCCAGGTGTCAGGAGAAGCAGGCTTGCGGACGACGAGCAATGGGTAGCTCGTCGTCCGGCCGTCCGGTAAAGACTGAATCAGAGTCGTCAACGGGTGTATTGTGCTCCACGTGCGCCTACTAGTTACACGACTACCTCAACACAGGATACCCTGATACTAGTGGCAATGACTTTCTCTACACAGGATACCCGTCATACCTTTTCATGATGTACAATGGGTAAATAATATATCTATCTATTATCTATATCTCCTAACTAAAAACAAACTTAAAACATTTCCAGCACACTGAACAAGTCAGCGCAGTAAAGTTCGCAAACAACGACCGCTCGAAGTTGTGCTGCGGTTGCGGTTCCGAGGACGCAAAACTATAAGAGCCTGCCGATGCCCGGGCTATTTCTGAAACGAAAAACGTGGTCCTAGAACGCAAAGGGCACCAGACGTGCTTTATAGTCAGTAAGTGTGATACGCCTTTTCACTTAACCTTAGAGTGGGAGATTTCCCAAAAAAAAAAAAATAGGGTTACAGAAAATAAAAGAAAATTATTTTCAACGTTTATATTACAAAACAGCACAGTCTCGCGGGATTAACAACAGCAGTATCGTCGTTCGGCGCTGTGGCAGTTGCAGCAGGGCCCTGTGGGACAGCAGCAACATCCCTGCACGCACGGAGCACAGCAGCACCTCATCATGGGTGGGTCACACCCACCTGGACACCTCGCAAATGTTCCATGTTCGAAGTTCCTGTAGCACCCGTGCTGGTACGGCATTTTATTACAAAACTTGTTGTTAATTATTTTTTAAATTTTAAGATTTTAGTTTTTTACGTTTTTTTGTATTTTTCCGTCCTGTGTAGCAGATTGTTTAGACTGAAGCTGAAGAATGTGACAGTTGGGTTATATTTTTTGAGTGGACTTTTCTTTCGGCCAGTTCTTTTTCATATAATTGAGTTTGTCATAATCTCGTCTTGCATAAGTAAAGCCCGTAGGGTATAATAATATAAGATCCTTGGTAACATTAAAGTACAAAATGTCCTCTAACATAACGCGCAATGCTCAATCTACGTTAGAGCTAGCGCGTACGTACCTGCGACTTTTGTTATCGTAATTTTTGACAAAAAGTCACCCTGCTGATGAACCCAAAATGTGGTGCGCGTACTTGAACATGTGACAGAAAATGTCAAAAAATATAATTTGTCACCCTGACAAAAGTCACCAGTGCGCGGTGACTTTTGTCAGGGTGACAATATATTTTTTGTAATTTTTTACCCAACTGTCACGTGTTCAAGTGCGCGCACCACATGTTGAGTTCATAAGCACGGTGACTTTTTGTTAAAAGTCACGCTGACAAAAGTCACCAGTGCGCGCTAGCTCTACGGCCTATAGAGTTATTGTTAAGTTTTCTTTTGTTATAGCTGTTGGTTCTCCTATAACTAAATAAAGAAAATAATAAACTAATACCTATATATTAATAAAATACAACAACTAATCTATTTGTTTTTACAAACTATTGCATACGAAGTGACAGCGTCCTGTTTCGTTGCGAGGGCGGTATCCTTCCACGAATTCGTCGGTACACGACACCCTTCGGCGAAAACTCTCCTTTGAGGAAGGTCTCCAAATGATAAGTCGGCACTCGCACCATAAACGACTTAAAATTAGTGTTAAGGCGCAACTCCAACTGTACGGCTCTCAAAGTCCAGTTTGTCTTTACGCGTAGGTACATACTCCAAGATCTCCCTAGCCTTCGTGGTGTGATGTACGACACGTACAGCTGCGTCGTTGGCAATGTTGCCCAGTATCCTACAACTTGTCCCTCAACATTTTACAACTCACTCACGTGATGCGGGACATTGTTGTTGGAAAAATGGGGTCTGCCAGCGTCTCCGTCACCTTAAGCACCCAAATTTTTCATCTTTATGGCTGTTGGTGGACACCGCTGTGGACAAAATTATATATACCCGTCTCTACCGATCGCACAGCGGTGACCAGGCAACTCGATTGTTTGACCACCTCATTGAGGCCGCCGATAAGACTCTGCATCGGCACCCTGATGCGCAGTTTGTTGCTCTGGGGGATTTCGCCTGCCTCCAAGACTGGCTTTTCCGGTACCAGAGGACTAAGCACGCTGGAAGAGAAGCGCGAAACTTTGCGGTATCGATGGGCCTCCCCCAGTTGGTAAGGGAAGAAACAAGGGTGCCTGATGTAATTCGTCATACTGCCAATTGTCTGGACCTTCTGCTGACTACCGATCCCGACAGATGTATCGTAACAGTTTCCTCACCTCTTGAAACTTTAGATCACTGTCTAATGAAGTCTGTATCGTCTAATCAAGATGGAGACGAGCACTAAGAAGGGGTTTACGAAAATTCAATTTAGAAGGGGGTGAAAAGGCGGAAATTCGTCTATATTCAAAATTTTGTTCCCTTGACCCATATTCCTGAAAGTTAGCACAAATAGTGACCTAAGTTAATAGAAAAGGTTTTCATTATACGTTTTTCAAAACTACTCTTATAAAAACGAGTTAGTGGGTATTAAAGGTTTTATGGGAGAATCCTTGGTTAGGTAAACTTGAAACAAAAGACTGCATGATATAGAAACTTTGTATAAACATGCGAAAAGAAAAAAAATGGCTATTCAAAAATCGAATTTGCTCCCCATTGTACTGCCAACTGTCAATTTAAAAAGTCGTCTACTTTTTTCAGGCCACGCAAAATTTGTCTCAAATATTTTCGGAAAAATTATTTTCTGAACCAAATTGATTATTTAGGGAGTTTGCTACGATGCCAGTGTACTATGGTGGATTCGTCGGCGGGCCACACAGCGGCGGCTACTGCCTGTACTCGTGCGGCTGCAGCCCGTCGACCGGGGGCTGTGGACCTTGTTGCCCCTTGCCGGGACCTTGCTGCGGACTTTCGTGCTAGTCAGGTGGGCTAAATGTCAAGCCGGAAACGTTCATTGCTGAGAACCTCATGAGAACGGAGTGGGCTCTGTTGCAGCAAAATTTGCTAAAATATTATCAAAATAATCACAATCACTACCTTGGCTGGCAACGGGTGGGATTAGTAGTGATCAGCCACAAGTATTCGCAGATCTTTGACAGCCAATAAATACGTTCCAAATAATCAGAAGTGTTCCTACCAGTGTTACCAACTAACGTACAGTTCAGAAGTATCCTTATTTAGAGCCTTACCGTTACTAACTGCACTTATGAACAGTTTATACAGTTAGGACTATATTTAACCGGGACACCATGGCGGCACGACTAGTTGCGCCGCCATGGTGTCTGTAAGTTACCAAACTAGACACCATACAGACACGAGTCCCTACACCACACTGAGACAGAATCAAAATGGACCTTAAATGAACGCGTCCGAGTTGGTCGCGCCGCTAAATTGGTTGCGCAAACAGACACCAGCCCCCCTAGCCAAGTTACGATAGTATCGATCGCGTCGAACGCCTCGAGTAGGCCCCGCCTCCGATTCCTTTGTTCTGACGTCATCTTAAGGCTCTGTCACGTGGTCAGAACAAAGGAATCGGCCCACTCGAGGCGTTTGACGCAAACGAAACGATCATAACTTTGCTAGGGGGGCAGGTGAGTAAATCTCTATACATTTTGTTGGTAACGGCGACTGGTCGCGCCGCCATGGTATCCCGGTGAAATATAGCCTTTACATCCTTTTAGATCACCCATTCAAATCAACGCCAGTTGTTCGTCAATTAATGTCGCCCGGCAAGGAGCAACGTCGGGCTAATGTTTTTTTAAATGTGGGAATTCATCCAATGGCTTCTTGCACTCTAGGGTGGAACGAAAAGGCATTTCAGACTTATACTTAACAATTTGCCTGCTGCGGTCTTCCCATCCGATTATAATTTGGGTGTCTTCAAGGCTAGAGTGAATAGGCTCTAGTAAGTACTAGTGCGCCTCACCATCAACGATTGCAACACTGCTTACCATCAGGAGGGATCGCAGTCAAGCATTAGTACTTACTAAAACCACACCTATGTTCCTTCGCCTAACGTTCCTGGACCCCGGATTTCCCTTTCGGAAGTCAACCCATGGCCCCAGTAGGCATCGGCTCTGCTCGGCTTTTACAGTTTTGCTGATATCTCTTTGAGGCACGCATGGAACACTACGCGCCGTCGACGACTCGGGTTCAGTCCGAGTCTGACCTTGTCATAAAGCCCATGCTGGATATGAATGATGATAATGGATTGTTGCAGGTCCCAGCGGACTGGCCCAGTGAGACCTGTGTGCTGGAAGAGAATGTCCAGATAGTGACGTCCCTCTTGGTGTTCGCGCTGATGACCGCCATCGGTGTGCTCGGCTTCATGGCGGAGTGCAGTCTCGTCAAATCACACGTGGATGTTTTTATCATTAAATAAAATTTTGAAAACTGAAATTCGCTATTATTCAACCGTTTGCCTACCCTGGACCTGAGTACTCTACTTTTTTTCCATCGATTTCACAATTGTTTTATCTCCACCATGAAGTTTCACAATTGTTTCCCAAATCCTTGATTTCGTATAAATAAATATAAAAATAATATAATATATAATATATATAGTAATAAAAACAAAACTACATTATACACAATGCCTCGACTGCCATGACGGGCCGTGGTGACCGAGGCTGGTGACAACTTCGCCACAGTGGCAGCGATGAGAACAGCAAGGAGCGCCTGGGCGTTAGGGAAACATTTAGGAGGAAAGTTGTAACGTCGAATAAAGTGCCTATCACCTTGTCCGACGATACAACTTTCCTTCGACGACGGTAATGCGTGAAGCCGGAGGACCGTCTCCCACCACTCGTCGAGAGTATACAGAGGTTAAGAGGTACGAGTGTACAAAGTGACGGAGAGAGAAATGGTGACCGAGAGGTAGAGGTGAGAGCCCAGAGGTAGCGACCCAGGAGTGCCGGAAAGAATGACCCAGAAGTGCTCAGAGGTAGAACGACCCAGGTGTCTCCAGAGGTAGTGACCCAAGAGTGCCTATAGAGGTAGTGACCCAGAGGAGTGACCCAGAGTGCCCAGAGGTAGTGACCCCGAGTGCCCTCAGAGGTACTGATCCCGAGTGCCCTCAGAGGTAGTGATCCCGAGTGCCCTCAGAGGTAGAGTGACCCAGAGCGCCCACAGAGTAAAGCCGGGTATTCATTGGCAACATTTGTTGATAAACTGTTTACGACGTATTTATCACCAAGTTTACCGTATACACTGTTTCTGAAACTTGGCCGTCCACACTTGTCAGTTGTTGCTAGGCATCGATATTGCTTCGCCTAGTCACAAGTTACTTTTTTCGGGGACCTCCCCCGTACTTTTGTCCAGTCCGCTCTCTGCATGTCCTCGGTTATTCGGGGGAGTTTTTGTACGTGGTACTTTTAATCCCTCGTTTGCGTTACTCGATAGTTGTAAGCCATTTTAGCGGTCAAGAACCAGAGTGCCCACCGAGGTAGCAGTGTCCCAGAGTGCCCACCGAGGTAGCAGTGTCCCAGAGTGCCCACCGAGGTAGCAGTGTCCCAGAGTGCCCACCGAGGTAGCAGTGTCCCAGAGTGCCCACCGAGATAGCAGTGTCCCAGAGTGCCCACCGAGATAGCAGTGTCCCAGAGTGCCCACCGAGGTAGCAGTGTCCCAGAGTGCCCACCGAGGTAGCAGTGTCCCAGAGTGCCCACCGAGGTAGCAGTGTCCCAGAGTGCCCACCGAGGTAGCAGTGTCCCAGAGTGCCCACCGAGGTAGCAGTGTCCCAGAGTGCCCACCGAGGTAGCAGTGTCCCAGAGTGCCCACCGAGGTAGCAGTGTCCCAGAGTGCCCACCGAGGTAGCAGTGTCCCAGAGTGCCCACCGAGGTAGCAGTGTCCCAGAGTGCCCACCGAGGTAGCAGTGTCCCAGAGTGCCCACCGAGGTAGCAGTGTCCCAGAGTGCCCACCGAGGTAGCAGTGTCCCAGAGTGCCCACCGAGGTAGCAGTGTCCCAGAGTGCCCACCGAGGTAGCAGTGTCCCAGAGTGCCCACCGAGGTAGCAGTGTCCCAGAGTGCCCACCGAGGTAGCAGTGTCCCAGAGTGCCCACCGAGGTAGCAGTGTCCCAGAGTGCCCACAGAGGTAGCAGTGTCCCAGAGTGCCCACAGAGGTAGCAGTGTCCCCGAGTGCCCACAGAGGTAGCAGTGTCCCAGAGTGCCCACAGAGGTAGCAGTGTCCCAGAGTGCCCACAGAGGTAGCAGTGTCCCAGAGTGCCCACAGAGGTAGCAGTGTCCCAGAGTGCCCACAGAGGTAGCAGTGTCCCAGAGTGCCCACAGAGGTAGCAGTGTCCCAGAGTGCCCACAGAGGTAGCAGTGTCCCAGAGTGCCCACAGAGGTAGCAGTGTCCCAGAGTGCCCACAGAGGTAGCAGTGTCCCAGAGTGCCCACAGAGGTAGCAGTGTCCCAGAGTGCCCACAGAGGTAGCAGTGTCCCAGAGTGCCCACAGAGGTAGCAGTGTCCCAGAGTGCCCACAGAGGTAGCAGTGTCCCAGAGTGCCCACAGAGGTAGCAGTGTCCCAGAGTGCCCACAGAGGTAGCAGTGTCCCAGAGTGCCCACAGAGGTAGCAGTGTCCCAGAGTGCCCACAGAGGTAGCAGTGTCCCAGAGTGCCCACAGAGGTAGCAGTGTCCCAGAGTGCCCACAGAGGTAGCAGTGTCCCAGAGTGCCCACAGAGGTAGCAGTGTCCCAAGAGTGCCCACAGAGGTAGCAGTGTCCCAGAGTGCCCACAGAGGTAGCAGTGTCCCAGAGTGCCCACAGAGGTAGCAGTGTCCCAGAGTGCCCACAGAGGTAGCAGTGTCCCAGAGTGCCCACAGAGGTAGCAGTGTCCCAGAGTGCCCACAGAGGTAGCAGTGTCCCAGAGTGCCCACAGAGGTAGCAGTGTCCCAGAGTGCCCACAGAGGTAGCAGTGTCCCAGAGTGCCCACAGAGGTAGCAGTGTCCCAGAGTGCCCACAGAGGTAGCAGTGTCCCAGAGTGCCCACAGAGGTAGCAGTGTCCCAGAGTGCCCACAGAGGTAGCAGTGTCCCAGAGTGCCCACAGAGGTAGCAGTGTCCCAGAGTGCCCACAGAGGTAGCAGTGTCCCAGAGTGCCCACAGAGGTAGCAGTGTCCCAGAGTGCCCACAGAGGTAGCAGTGTACCAGAGTGCCCACAGAGGTAGCAGTGTCCCAGAGTGCCCACAGAGGTAGCAGTGTACCAGAGTGCCCACAGAGGTAGCAGTGTCCCAGAGTGCCCACAGAGGTAGCAGTGTCCCAGAGTGCCCACAGAGGTAGCAGAGTGTCCCAGATTGAAGAGCGAACCAGAAGAATGACCCCAGAGGGCCCGAGTGAATGAAAGGCTTACTATTGTGACCTGAACGTATATTTATACAAAATCGTATACATTAAACAGTTAATGACTGCGGACGGCATAACCGCGATATCGTGAGAGGCCCACACGTATGCTGTGGTCAACCGGTGGATATCGCTCGAAGACCGCTTGATCCAGTCGGCAGGCACCGTGGTCGAGTCCTGTCGCAGCGCAGGGGCCTCCCGAGCTCTGGGGGGCCCTCGCTTCGCGCTCGGCGGAGCCAGGCTCGACGCCTGCTCGACGTGTACTCGTGGCCACAGGCAGCACGAGGAGCCTTGCTCAGGACGGAGCATGGACGCGAAGCGTGTGCCACGCTGCGACTTCACGACTGGCCGCGGTGGCAGCGCCTGGGACAGGGCGCGCTTCAGCAGCAACCGCCGTAGCAGCAACCGCCGCAGGGCCCACAGCATGGCGAACAGCACGAGTAGCAGGGGCCACAGCAAGGGCTGCAGCAGGGGCTGCAGCACGGTCCGCACGGGTAGCAAGGCATCTTGAGTATCGCTCAACGAACAACGCAACCGTCGCAAACAAAAATTCTGAAGAATAGGCGAGCTTGATGTCAATTTTCACTTTTTTTTGAAGATTTTTATATTTTTTTATACTGTATGTTGAAGGTTTGAAGTATGATTGCTTTATGCCCTACCAATGATTTTGATGTACAACGAAGGCTCGGTAGAACGTGTTTCTTCGTAATTTTTCGATTTTCAAATATTTGAGAATCGTTTTGTTTTTCTGCTAGAGTTTTATAACCTACCAGCTTTGTTAAATTTTAAATTTTCATTGTCAAAGAGTTTTTATTTGACGTGCCTAAAATAAATAGGTCGGATAGGTATCCAAAATAAGAATCGTTTCGTATCTGATCATACTAAAATAAACGGGCCGGCAATAAATAAACCTAATAAACAACAAATTCTCAAAGGATTAATTACCTCCAACTATAACAACATTACTTAAAATGTAAATAACTAAATAGTCTACTCAATTCGAAATATACCTATATTCTGCAACATTACTCGAACAACGCTTAACAAAATAACAGAATATTGTATATAGCGAAAATACTGAATTCGTAGAACGCGCCCGACATCAAGCTTAAAACTGATAACACAAACAGTTTCAGTTCTTAGTATAACAATAATTGTTAGCGTTTCATATTAACT
The DNA here is from genome assembly GCA_961205895.1 of Mythimna pallens. Taxonomy (NCBI): domain Eukaryota; kingdom Metazoa; phylum Arthropoda; class Insecta; order Lepidoptera; family Noctuidae; genus Mythimna; species Mythimna pallens. The sequence continues at coordinate 6,545,658 of OY540831.1, read as the reverse complement.
GCTGTTTCGTGGTAAGTAAAACTACACACGCACGACCGGTCACCTATTTAGCAATAAAAGTTTATTAATATAACGTTCCATCCGACTAACCTACCTACCACAGCATAGGGATGAGCGGATAGCTCAAATTTTCTAACTATAAATCCAAAACATCGTCGTTTTGTTCGTCGTTCAAACGCGGCGGGTACTTTTTCTGCGGGGTCGAAGACCACGAGCATTGTGTAGCTCGGTTTCCGCTCATCCTGTAAGGTCTGAGCCAGAATCGGCAACGGCGCGTAATGTTCCACGCACGCCTCAAAGAGATGTCAGCAAACCGTAGGAGCCCAGGAGGGTCGATGCCTGCTAGGGCCAAGTACGAAAATGATACCCGTCATTCTGGAAAAGAGCAACTGAAGGAGCATATGTATGGTTTTAATCAGTAAAAGTCAAACACGCCCTCCCGGTCTGTCCTAGAGCGGGAGAAGTAATTGGATGATTTCCCACCTTTTAAAAAAAGGTGGTATTTTTCACCGGAGATGTGATATGCTACGTTGCTACAGTTGCGTTTCATACCCACCAATCATTAATTGATCCATTTATCTTAGCACAAGTGGAAACGGGTTCAACTTAGCTATGTTTTTATGGATGGATGCGTGATCTGGATGCGTGCTACGTATAGTGGCGGCAGCGGCGGTGGTGCGAGCGCCTCTCCGCTCATGCTGTTTGTTGGCAGAACAGTGAAGCAGAATAGTGGGCAGCACAGTACTCCTAGCGTTTGAATGCATAGAACAATATCTACAGTCTTGACAGTAATGCTGGTTTGACAGTAAACTGTTCTGCCCTCGTGCGAAACCAGTATCACCACGGTTTCCCTACTGTCGAAACATCGCCGAACTCGAGCTGCGCATCTTCTTCGCACAGCTACCTCCCGGCGGTACATCTTCATAGCACATCTTACTCGCCCCGTTACATAACTTTGCATCAGTGGATACGGTCATTTAAGTTCGTAACTACGCCTTCACATCCTCCCAGCATAGCTGTATGGCACAACTCAAATGGAAAAGCATCCTAAATTTTGTGATATGTCTGCATTATGTAGAACCACCAAACACTAGCGGGTTTACGAATAACTTTGAATCCGAAGCCCTATTTTGAAACACGACCGTTTGAAATCAAAAGGTAACTTCGTCAAACATCGATATTCCCAGCGGTGCTGCTCACTATGAAGATAACCTATATATAAATTAATATAGTTTATTAATTTATAAGAGCTTTTGCCAGCGGCTTCACTCGCATGAAAGATAATAGGTGCCTTTGGCACTCAATGATAAATTAGCATTCGGTGAAGTAGTTTCAGATATCCCTTCATAAAAACTTACTAAAACCTCTTAAATAATAATATTAATAGCGTTAGTTCACTATTCTAGGCACTATTTACAATTATCATTTTCCTGCCCTTGCCCCGTGTTATTTGGGGTCAAAAACGTTTTTTTCTACCATTCTGTCCAGTCACCCTTCATGCTATCGCTAACTTCCTTTTCTTTCATATCACTCGTCACACAAACCATCCATCTTTTCTTTGGCCTCCCTCTCCCTCTCAACCCATCTACAACTATACTTATAACTCTTTTAGTAACATGTTTCATCCCTCCTTTATTAGGAACAATTTACAATATTAACTTATTGTAATTGTGTCATTAGTAACACAAGAATACAGGTATCGGCACGGATCTTGAGCGCTCGGCGAAAGAGTGGAGATCACTTTGCGTACGCGTTTTTTTTTTTAAAAACGCGTACGTGTGTAACGTTTACACGTTTGTATGTGTTGTTGTTTGTTGTGTGTGTGTATGTATATATGTGCATTTTTTAAAGAAAAAATAAAATAAAATAGGGACACTCTCGCCGAGCGCTCAAGATCCGTGCCGATACCTGTATCAGTAAAAATATTTCAAGCAAAGTTAACTAGCGCCATCTACTTCCAGTTTTCTAGTGAACATGCCTGGCCGCCATTCTAGGAGAAAATCTAATTATTTCAGAGTTATTTAATCGTCATAATTACAATCACTTACTACTAAACCAATTATAATAATAACTAAGTATTGGATTTAAAACGATTTCTAACATATTAAAAGGGCTAGAGAGCCCTAGGACTTCGAGGAATCCCGCTTAGCTAGAAGTCTCTTAGTTACAAGTCTGAAGCTAACGCTAAAATTGAAATTAATCATTTATTGCTTCTAAGAAGGTTGGCGGATCCACATCATGAGAAAACTATTTATAAGAACCTTAATATTATGTTTTTATTATATTATTGTGTTTAAACTTCTAGAGAATATCGATTTCCGGAAAAAGCTCTTTTAAAAAAAATTACCACATTACCTTAGTTTATAGTAGGTACAAAATTACATCTCAAAAGGAATTATTAATCAGAAACCTGCTTGCTAATCCACCTACCTTTACACCTCAGCTGCTTAAACTTGTAGGTTTTGCTATGTGAAAACAGCGGAGAAAATCGTAAGACAATGTACATTTTTTTTTAGACCCAACCTATTTATACTATTGGAACTACCTCAATACATTTTCTGCCAAATACTACAAAACACTAGAATGTTTTACATCCTTAGTTGAATTGTAAACAAAGTATTGAAGACATGGCTTAAAGAACTTAGTATCCAAGTAAATAAGATTATTTAAAAAGAAAAAATGAAGACATAAAAAATCACGTTCGGAAACCTAAAATTGAGAGATATTTTTGTAAAATATATAATTTTATTTTTCTTTATGTTTTTTATTGAATTTATAATTTATTACATAACGCTTATAAACGAAATTAAATATTTATTGTAGCAAAGAAAACTTTTATTCTTGTTTAGAAAATATTACATTTGAAAAATAAAACATCATAGGTTACAGCACCCGTGATGTTTTTTATTCAGAACGAGCTTTTAAAAAATTGCGGGAATAAAATTTTGCCGGTGGCCTAACGTGATAATATTAAAAATATTAAAATAATCATAAAAGATGAGTGAAACTAGCGACGAAGAAATTAATTATTTAAGGTGACAATGTTATTTCAATCTATTGCTGTTCATTAGGTATGTTATCTCCTAAGTACAGATAGCGGCACGAATCTTGAGCACTCGGCGAAAGAGCGGGGATCAATTTGCGCATCGTACAATATCGGTGAGCCAATCACTGTACAAGGATTTCACTCCCCGCCCCCGCATCTCTCTTCATACCACTAAAGAGACCCGAGATATTTCACTTCTGCGTGCTTCAGCGCAAATAGAACTGTAGAAGTCAGCGCTCAAGATCCGTGCCGGTATCTTTACTTATGGTAATCTGTTCTCGCTTCTAAAGTCAAAAGTTGTGTTAAGCGAGACCTACTTAAACGTTGGTGCGGTGAGCAGTCCGTTTTATCCTCAGTAGATGCCTCCAGCACCACATATCAAGAGCATCAATATTTTGACGGTGCTTTTGTTGGATCATTTATTACGATATTACTTTCAATCAATTTGGCCTTGGGCCTGTTTCCAAACTTACAACATACAGAAACCAATTCCCATTCTAAGACGGCACGGTTGGCGCAGTGGTTGAGCGACTGACTGCTGCAGTACATATCGCGGGTTCGATACCCGCACGGAACAAATATTTGCATGGCCTATAGATCATAGGTGTTTCGAGTCTGGGTGTCTTGTGTATGTGAATTTACGTGTTTATGAATGCACCCACGATACAAGAGTAATTCCTAGTGTGGGGCAGCAAAAATATAACAAAAGCACCTCAATTTTAGGTTTTCTTGGTACAAGACCAAGAATAAAGGTACAAATTGGTAGCCGACTGCACGCAGCAGCAGCAGACGACGTGTCGCAGTGACACTACTGGCTTTTACGTATTTCTATGAAATTCCCTCCGTAGTTAGCGACATAAAGCTACCGACGCGTCATCGAGCGGCAGACGGCAGTGTCGTCCGACCGCAGATCAGTAGTGCCCACAGAGTACCTTTTTATGGTAGTGCCGCTGACGCTGGAGCAACGACACGTCGCTTAAACTCGAACTCGTCAGACATCTTGTTTCACGGAGCACTCGGAACCAACTGGATGCCATCTGCTGTTGCCGTCTGCAGTCGGGTTCGAAATCATGACTGCAGCGACATGACGCAACGACGTGACGTGACGACATGAAGCGACGTCATGACGTCTGCTGCTGCTGCGTGCAGTCGGCTACCAACTTGTACCTTATACCATGACAGATATGCTCACTTAAACCCCACAAAGCTCAATTATTTATTTACTTATGTTAAACCTACTTACTCAATATTCCGGACAGCATTCACATCCCCTATTCACGGAAAAGCGCTCGCAGCTGCCGCGCTTGCGTGGTTCAGCGACCCACGGGCCACGTCACGTCCAGTGTCGCTTCAGTGACGTTTAACAATAGCAGCCGAGATCAAAACTCATACAAAGCTCTCAAATCTCTCTTAATTAATTGGAGAACCTGTGTTGCATCAATAAGGACGATTTTCCACTGACTTTAACGCACACCGGACTACTAAATTACGGTTCTTTTCCGTCAGTTACACATATATTTAATTCAGTAATTGGGCTGCGATAATCAATAATGTTAATCGCTCTCCATATTATATAAACACTAATCAAATCACTACCAAATTGTTGTTAAATAAATCAAAGTTTCGATCGGTTATGTGATGAAAGTTCTCTGAATTTGAATGTGTAAGTTATGAGGCTAAGACTTGCCAATTCGTTTGAATAAACAAATAAACTAGGGATTCATTATGTACTCAATTTACTCATTACATAAGCGGGTCCTACAAAACCTACCCATATAACCTAAAACCAACTGAACTCTGAAGGTTGAATGGTAGGAATCGCGCCACAACATCAGCTTCAGATTCAGAGACCCATGAGCTATTAACGCAATCCATTTGTCGACCTAAACTGAACTGTTAAAGGGATCTGTTAAAGGGATGGAGCTGTACACCCTATGTATGCCCTATATAGCTCTGTAACCCTCTGGCTTGCACTCCTGACACTTTAACACGTCGTGCCAGGTCTCAGGTCGTTTCTGGCATGAGTTCCAACACAACATAGACCTTCTTGAGAGAGGACTTTTTGCCGAATGGTGTCTGTCGTACATACCTTATCGACGTTTCCGAAGACAGTAACGGAAACGCGACACCGCAAAACACGACGCTGATGTTTGTAATATTTAAAAAAATATTTAGGTAACTTCTGTTACAATAGTTTATTATTTTGTAAAATAATTGTAATGCATCTATGGGCCTTTTTTGCCTGACTATAACAATAATAACATTCTATATGTTAAAGGTACCAATACCTACTCTATTATTTTGTTAACAACAAACACATTAATATAATACTAGCGTAGGAGGAATCTAAATCAGAACTTCTACCTAAAATCAGTACATACTTCTACTTATTTAAAAATTCGACGCATTCCGAATTTATTTTATGAATTTTTTATGTCTAAGATTAACAAGTAGACATGTTTTTCACAACATTTCAGAGAAAATCGTCGCGACAAGAAAATTTTATTAGAAGATTTGCAAAAAATTTAACTAGGTAGGTATTCAATTCAAATTGCCGAGTTCCAAGAATCGAAAATGGGAGGACACAATAAAACTGTAGCAGAGAATTAATGATATTATTAATCACTACAAAAGATGTTTCAATTCCTCGTTGAGTCTGCTGTTGGCCTGCTTTCAAATGAATGTGTTGATGAAACATTAGTGTCATCGCGCGATGATTTAAGACACACGATTGTTGTTCGTTCCTGGCGATGATAAAGGCTCCATTTTGGTGCCGGCTGCTGTACCACTTTCGGATAATTCATTGTTGGTTCAGTTTTAATCTGTGATTAAAGGGTACGTGCTCTAAATCCGAATTGAATATCTTTTTAGAACAAGTCAATAACAATAAATAATAAGAGCTTAAGATTCCGTTCAAATATTTGTTTTAGGCATTTAATATTAAACAGGCGTATTGAAATACTGAGGAATTCTTTCATATTCCCACTGTTTCTGGTATTGATTTACCATACACCCACCCAATTAGGTACTCGCTACATTTGTACAGAAAATAACTATAAGTATATATACCTACCTAAGTATAACATATTTTCCGTATAGGTACTAAGTACCTTATTAATACAAAGCTGGTTTAAACAATTTATGGCCGTCTAGATTTCCTGAGGGGAGTGCATTCCACAGGGAAATAGACTGAATTAAAAAAGAACAGTGAATGAAATCAGTACTTACAGTGACTTTGATGAAGATGGGTAGGCGATGACAATAGATTTTTATTTGCAGTTGATACAAATGTATTGAAAGCAAGGAGCTAAATAACTAGGAGAATTGGGAGAGACTAGAAATGAGAACCAAGTAGTGAGCGTACGTTGCTCTCTGCGCTGGTGTATAGGCAACCAATAAATTCAGAAGCGACCCATGCGCATAAATGTGACCATATTTATGCACATTGCAAATAATTCAGAAGATGGGCAAGTTTGATCAACGATCTGCATTAATTCAGGGAATATTAGTCGCACACGTTGCCAAAATCCTTCTTGCACCTGAATGAATTGAGTTAGTTACATTGCATTTATGCACTAATCTGTGAGATGATAAAACTATCAGGCGCTAATGCACCCACTCCAGGTACACGGAATATTTGAAATTATTGGTTTTTCTCTACTATAATAAGCAAGTACTAGCTTCTGCCAGTAGCTTCGACCGCGTGAAAATAGGTTTCTATATACAACATTTAAACTGTCGTTTCATCCCTGTAGGTGTTTTGGAAAATACTCTCTTAGGGTGTTTTTAATATCGTGCGGTTTTGATTACGCATACGGGATTGCTCTGCACGCGTAACCCCCGCAAATGTCCATTTCATACAAGTATTTATTTTAATGCGTGGAATACGCAAGCGGGACGTGTTTTTTTTGCATTATGAAATTTTCGGCATGCAGGATGAAATCCGCACAAAAAAGGAAACCTTGTGTAAAATATCTCACGCTCCTAGCCGCAGAAGTTTCAGATGTGCGTTGATATGTCAGTCAGTCAGTTTCTCCTTTTATATATATATAGATTATACATCTATACCTTTCTCATAAATCATTTTGGCTATTGGTGAAAACCGTTTTGTTCAGACGCGTTGGGGGAACTTTGTTTTATAAATATGTATGAATATAAAGGTTAGTCAGCATTGTTAGTCATGTGATAACTTTAGGATACTGACATAATCGTAAGGAATTATTTTGAATCTTTGTTACTTGCAAAATAAATATAAATAAATTGGCTTTAGCGTTTATTTTAGCTATATTATTCAAGTAAAATTCCGACCGTGGTGTGGTAGCCCGTCACTGCGCGGTGGACGCGTGCGTTCGTTCGACGTGACGCTCACTGTTGACTTGACATCTACACTAATATTATAAAGAGGTAAAGTTTGTTTTTTTTTTCGTAGGAAGTAATCTCAGAAAGTACTGGTTCGATTGCTGAAAATTTTTCACGGATAGAAAGCTGCTTTATTCCTGAATGACATAGGTTATATTTTATGTACGCGGGTAAAAGCTAATATTAATTATAGATGCCTACCTCTATAATTAATGTTAGCTTTTGCTCGCGACTTCACCCCGTGCTCCCTAGAGCACGGGGCGAGGGACTATCTATCTACTTCTCTCTCAACTGCCTGTTCAGGAAACAAAGTTTAAATTTTTTTATTGAATCCTTTTTTCAGGAATGTTTAACCAGTTTCGATATTGGCTTTCAGGGAAGATTAATTTAAAAGTTGGTGTCACTGTTCTAACTAGATAAATAGGGAAATTAATGATCTGGCTGTTTTCCAGTTAACAGTACCAAGAGCCCAGCTTATGGATTGTACAATAATTGAACAATATAAAAAATCTAAGTATGCTAATGCATTCTTACATTCCGACTCGCTTGTCGGATCCTGAACACAAATCAATATCACCTACCTATCCTTTTCTTTCATCTTAAAGATGCATATTTTCGTTCTCCTGTCATCCTCCCCATGCTATGTAAAAAAGACCTTAGTAGTAAATAGTTACCTAGCTCAGAAGTCAAGGTTTCGATTATGTTGTGTAATATATATATGTGTAGCGACAACTATGGCGTCACATAAGAACTAATCCTGCATCGCGCAATTAAAGTTCTCCGCGCGATTGGAACTTAAAGAACAGCCTGAAATCATCTACCGGGCAGTTACCCGCCAGACATAACTTCCATCTGACCGGAGGATCCTCCCTTTTTAATGGACTTTACTCTCTGTTCCGGCTACCTTCAAATATGTATCTCCTTCTATTTACAAAAATCTCGTGTTTATAATCGAACTCTTCCGACCTCTGACCATCATCATCATCATCATCTTCCTGCCCTTGTCCCGAGTTATTCGGGGTCGGCGCAACATGTTTTTTTCTTCCATTCTGCCCTGTCATTCGTCATGCTATCACTAACTTCCTTTTCTTTCATATCACTCTTCACACAATCCATCCATCTTTTCTTTGGTCGACCTCTGACCGATTTTTGTATTCTTTATTTTTATGTCATAGGCAGAACATCATTATTTGGGTCATTAATACTTATGCCAATAAAATATTTGACAACGACTCAGGAGGCGGGTTGTGGACACACGAACGAATTATTGTGTGGCACTGAAAGTGTTAAGTAAGTACCTACTTACCTATGTCCGAGACGTCGTGTCTCGTGAAGAGATCCCGAAAGTTCTTGAGAAGAGCCTTTGCTCAGTTTTGGGACAATAGCCGCTATTTTCTTTTTGAAGTTGGTGCCTGCCTACCTAAATTGTTAGTTCCCTCACGGCTATGGACGCCGCCAATTGCCTCAGGTGTTCCGCCTAAGCGTGGTATACCTCCTTTCTGTGACTCCCGACATCGAAGCGTCTCCATCGGCGGCGGCTGGTGCGTGAGGACGTCCGTTCCCGGACCATGACTTGAACCGAAGATAAACGCGAGAGGTTGCCACCGCTGATCGCCTCCACGAGGACACAGTGGTGCTACACCCAAGCGGGGCAGACTTCTACCGTATGCTCCACCGTGTTCTGCGGACGATCGGGAGTTTCTTCCGTCTGAATCCGAAACAGAAACCCTCCCGAACTTGCCAAGTCCGATGAGGCTGCTCCATGCGGAAGGTAAGCCCGATTGTGGCGAGCTCAGCGCTGGGTGCTGAAGTCGCTGTCACCATATGGCGCTGTAAACTCCTCCAAATCATTCCTTTTTTTTATAATAGAAGACCACGTACTTTCATGCATATCATTTATTTTAGATACATATTTTAATGAGCATTATGTATTGGTATCGGTACCTACCTACATAATACTACCACTACAACTACAACACTAATACTTTAGTAGGTACTTAACTTAGGTACTTACTATTAATACTTTTTTATAACGGATATAACTCACTAGAGGTAAGACGAGCGCGAGATCAGCTCACCATAGCCTGCAAGACGCTCCGTGGCACTATTGACGCGCCTGATCTGCTTACTGTGCTAGCGCGTTTCTTTGTCCCGGACAATTACTGTCGCGGCAAAAAGCACAGAATGTTTGCTGTGCCTCAATGTCGCACTGTTGCCCGTGCGCAGTCTCCAATACCTCGCACTTTGGCTGCACTAAATGATCTCTTGGATTCTTATCCAACAAACGATCTGTTTGCGGATGAATGGAAGATGATTTTATTGGTATGTCAGAAGTACTGTGAGAGGAATTGATGAAAGTACATGTCGTTTATAACTTAAAACTTTTTGTTTAGTTACTGTAATTGGTTGTTTAACCGTTGTAATTAATTGATTAAATAAATAAATAACGAACATTATTGTAATTATCGCTTTTCACTTTAATTATACAGGATGCGGTCGTTTTACGGAATTTATGCAACACTGCGATTGTGGTTTCATCGGAATCGGGGACCGCTAATAATTCCCCCATGTTGTCGCTTCGGCGAAATGTGTTTTGTACTTACTATGAGCAATGCACTTAAAACGATCATTACTTTGATGTTGAAATTTTCCGATGTAGGTATGTTTAGGTACAAACAGGGGTCGAAAGTGCAGTTGCACACTAACAATGTTTTAAAGTGTCTAATTTCTTTATAGAAGAAGTTCATTGACCCATAACTAGTTTATTCAACTACTGTTACTACTTTTACTGTTTATTTTTTTCAATACACTTAGGTACTCGAAAACCCGCTTTTATTCCACCGCTTTTAGGCACGCAATAGACTGCTTTCCGCACTAGTGTAGAAATAGCTTGTGCTCTCCCCCACCACAATGTTATTACATTTATCGTATCAGACTGGGCGCGCGTCGACCCCCGCAAGTCACCGGTCAACCCCCGTTTATTCATTTCTTCGTAAGTGTATTGAAAAATGTCGTTTGAGACACGTGCAAATTTGTCACAGTAGCCTTCGGCTCCATAACACACTCGCCTACGGCTCGAGTGAATTCCGCCTCGGTCGCAATGACAAACTTTCTGCACTTGTATCAAAATGTACTATTTTCTTGCTACTAGCGACCCACCCCAGCTTAAAAATGTATCATCTGCTATGTTACGGTTAAATCATTAATTCGATTTTATAAAATTGTGCTTATTCAATACTTTAGATTGTAAGCTATAAATTAAATCAGTCATGAACCCTCTTCTACAGACAATTTAGACACTTTAGCATTGGTAGATTGCATTTGCAATTACAGAAATCTCACGTTCCTTAGAGATACGTCATGGGGCGAAACCATAGGAAAAAGGTAGAAAATGAAAATAATAAAATAAAAAAAAAACCTAAAATGATCAACCAATCAACTCAGCTTTTTGGAATATTCACTAGGTAGGTACTGGACTGGATGCGATGTGGTCGTTTTTATGCAAAAATAGACCAACAAAAAAGGAGGGAAGTGTTTTAGTCATAGTTCTTGAAATACCTACTCAAAACATAAATACCAATCTAAAAAATGCTATATTCTTATATGTGACGTCACATTTCAGTTTCTACGTCCTTTTTTAACCGACTTCAAAAAAATGCGGTAGCGGTATTAATTGAGTTTTCCCTACTATCAGATTTGAAGGTTCAAACTTGATTAATTTTGAAAGGAATTAAAAAATATATATTTGTTATTTTTGAAAAAGTTAATACTTACGTCTTGACATAAAGAAAATAAATATGAGTTCAATCCAATCCATTCAACTAAACACAGCAGGTAACGCGCATTTGAAAAATTCACATTACCTACTTTAACGACACTTTACAGAAAGCGAGCCTGAAAATACATCACACTGGAAAAACAAACAAACTTTCACACTCATTTAATTATAGATTATTCACTTGAATCCTTTTAACCGCAAATTACCTACAGTTACAAATTGCTGCAGTGGTCGCAAAAATGGAATTTACCGGAATTAAAGTACTTAATAAATATTGTTCTGCGGTCAGTAATGTTACAGTAGGTAATAATTATGTTATTACAGGAAAGTAACGTCATTAAATGTATACTAGAAATATTTGTCCAGCTGTTATTTGTCATAACTACCTTTTTTGATTTGGGAAATATTCAAATGACTTCTCCCGCTATAGGGCGAAGTAAGAGGACGTATCAAACTTTGCCATTAAAGGGTTTAGTGGTAAAAATCTGATAGGATGTCAGTGGTCGCGGTAAGGACGCGTTTCCACTGTAGCTGTAGCGTAGCTGGGCAGAATGGAGCGGAGTAGACTAAGAACTGGCTGATCACAGTGCTCGAAATCTCCACTCCGCTTAATTGGAAACAGTGTAAGTGGAATGGACTGGAGCTAAGCGGCCTTTCAATTAAAACAGATGAACACGCGGCCCCGAGCCGTTCAGTACGGAGTTGAGCGGAAGACACGAAGCGGACGGTGTGAGCTCAAGTCCACTCCACATCAATGTAAACACTAGCCACTTTTCACTGGTCTTCTCCGCTGCACTTTGCCCAGCGGGAACGCACCTCACACACACACCCACCCCACATCTCTATGTGCTATGCTACTTTGCTATGGATGCGTTTGATATCCACCAATCATTTCACTGGTGCACATAGCTTGTGGAAACGGATTCAACTAAGATATTTTTTTATATGAAAGGATGCGTGCTACGAATGTGTGCTATAGATGCGTGCTATGGATGGTTGCGAGTGGTGTAACTATGTGCAGAGCAGACTACCTACAATAGGTCTGCGTTTGTCGCTGAAAGTAGACTAGTAAAAGTAGACTATCGATACATCGCATAGCTCGAGCTGCGCATCTTCCTCACGCAGCTACTTTGCGGTGGCGCATCTTCTTCGCACCGCCACTTAGCTTAGTATCAGTGGAAACGGTCACATAGTTTTACAGCTTAGCTATTACATCCTCGCAGCATAGCTGCATAGCACATCTCTGGTGGAAAAGCAGCCTAAGTCTTTCGAAAATTCCCGCAGCCCTTGTTATACCGTCATACCTACCTAAGCCTTTTACTAAAGTGTTTGTGACACATTTAGGTAAAAATAAACATAACCGAGACTTATTCGCTGAAATGGGAATTCCCGTTGATATGTTTACGAGCATTTAGGTGCTCATGGATTTACCTACTCACGATCATTATGTACATATATTGTTTTAGAAATAAAACATTTATTAATTACCCAAAGGGATTACCAGATTAGTCTCTAACTCAGCCTTAGGGGCCTAGCGGGGCCAAAGCCTACTGGTACTGGGGCCATTGGCAAGGGTTGACTTCCAAAAGGGAGGGCTTGTCAGACTGACCACATCTATGTTCCTTCTTTGCCCTTTGCGTTCCAGGGCCAAGGTAACTCTTTCGAACAATTCCTGAACCAGCCACAGTTTTATTTATCCCTGCGTTCATCATTTATCATTATCATTCAGCTTTTCACATATAATACACTAACTTTTGCACGCGGCTTCGCCCTCATACATAAAATATAGCCTATGTCACTCAGGAATTACCTATCGGTGAAAAAATTCCGCAATTGTACCAGTACTTTCAGAATTGCTTCGTACACACAAAAAAAAAAACTTTACTTCTTTATATTAGTCTAGATGAACAGTGTTTTTATCAATACCAGACTCTAAGCAAGTGCTATGGACTTTGTAAAAGTGTAAAAGAATGCTATTCTTAGTTTTAACATAACCTATTATAATGTACTAGCGTCTGCCCGCGGGTCTTTCGCGTGAAAGTAGGTTTCTCCATACAAACTTTGGACCCCCGTTTCATCCCATTAGGGGGTGAATTTTGGAAAATCCTATCTTAGTGCTCACCTACGTCATAAAAGGAAACCTTGTGCAAAATTTCACACTCCTAGTCCCAGTAGTTTCGGCTGCGCGTTGATATGTCAGTCAGTCAGTTTCTCCTTTTATATATATAGATAATAATCATACCTAAGTTACGCGTTAAATTGCTTAATAGTCTTTTAGGCCAGATTGTAATCAATTATTTATTAAAAAAATTGGGATAAGGTCAGGAAGAAGAATAAAGGAAAAAAAATGTTTTTTTTTTACATTCTAAAATAGAACTTCTGGGACGATGAATACCCTAATTGATTCAATAAATTACCTATACTATTCTGGAATGAGGAAATGTTACGTACAACTATTCAATAGTTTCATATTCAATTATGCAACAACTGAGTTTCCAGGCGAGCGTATAGTTTGTGAATCTGATAAATTAGTTTTAGGAATTACTAATTAGTGGTCAGAATGTCAGCGTATTAAGGTATTAGTGAGTAGTTTTGAGTAGCCTCACTGACTAACTACAAGGTTAGGTGACGTTAATTTTAGGAATCATAGAGGAAAACGGGAAATTAGTTACCGTAAAACGGGGTGAGTAGAAACTCCCCTTGAGTTTTTTGAATAAACAAAACTTTAATGGAAACAAAACTAAATTTAATTAATGTCACGTAATTGAAATGTTTTTTGCCGTATTTGAGTACTCAAAATTATAGAAATGCTAATTAAAACACATTACTTTATTGAAAATAAAAATATGATCATATATCAAAGTAAAAATGTATAATCATAATCAAAGTTTTGTTTCGGTTCACCCCTGGGTTTCTGCTCACCCTGTTTGACTGTATCCAATAATTATATTTATTAGTAGCGTCTGCCAGCGGCTTTGCCCGCGTGAAAAATGGTTTTTCTATACAAACTTTGGACCCCCATGTCATCCCCTTAGGGGGTGAATTTTGCAAAATCCTCTCTTAGTGCTCCCCTACGTCATAAAAGGTAGCCTTGTGCATAATTTCATGTTCGCAGTCCTAGTAGTTTCGGCTGTGCGTTGATATGTCAGTCAGTCAGTTTCTCCTTTTATATATATAAATGTACTCATTTACATTCCATGATCAAAGTAAGGTATGAGAACGTGTTCAATGATTATTTACATGAAAGCATTTAGTTACTACTAAACTTTATTTTTAAATTATCTTGAATTATAGAGGACCCCATTTTGTTTTTTTTGAGATACACTTGTCTTTTGTCAGACCAACAGGAAAAGAGTTTTGCTTGTACAAAAGGAAATAAAACGACAGTAATTGAAATAACAATAAGTATTTATTTAATAGTTACACAACTTTAACGTAACAATATTTATGAAACCCTTCTCCGTTTCCTTCTAGAAGGTTCTTCATCACTCTCTTCTCCCTCTTCAATTTCAGCGTCGCTGCCGATCTGCCCGATTATTTCTGTTGTGGCACTCGCAGCATCGATTTCTGGTTCATCTGAAAACAAACGAATTTTAGGGTTCTGTAGCCAAAGAGAAAAACGGGACCCTATTACTAAGACTCCATTGTCCGTCTGTGTATCACCAGACTGTATGTATCTCATGAACCGTGATAGCTAGACCAGCGTTCGTGGTGATTGGTTGGTGTCCACCAAAAAATTACCTCTTAAAGTTAATAGACACACTGATTATTCCAAATATGGAACGCTTTTTTTGAGATAAGAATTCATCAAATAACTTCTGCCGCTCTAGTGTGGAGAGAGGGGCGTGTCAGCTTTTACTAAGTAAAGCCACCACAGGGGCAACTGAAGGACTCAGCCCCTTGCATTCCAGGATCACGGTAACTCTTTCCAAAATTTCTGCGACGCTAGCGGGCGTGACATATTTTTACTTAAATTAATTTTCATTCATGGTGTACCTCCAAGGCGCATTACTTTGTGTAATTTATTTCATCACCACTGCTATCAAAACGGCGAAGGAAAACATCGTGAGGAAACCGGCACGTCCTAGAACCAAAAATTCGAAGACATGTGACATCCACCAACACGCATTGGGCCCGCGTGGTGGATTACGGCCCATTCCCTCTCCTCCTAGAGAGGAGGCCTGAGTCCCAACAGTCGGAACATTATAATTTATGTACCTCCAAAATTTTTCAATGACCTAAGTGTGCCTTGTACACAAAAAGTTTGCGGAACACTGAGCTACACAGTTGATCGACTTCTGGCGCCCAAGCTAAGAGTAAACTTGTATTATGGGTGCCAGGGCTCACGCTATTCATTACATTTCCAATTTAAGCATAGAGGTACAAGTAGGTAATCAATTGTTCAACCATTCTATTTTCCCATCATTATACCCCTGGATTCAAAAAAAAATCGATTCTGTGAAGTTCCACTTGCGACAAATCGCATTTATTTAGTCAACAGCCAATATGTTTGCATATTCACCTAAGGATATTCGGACGAGTGAAGGTGAATCAGGTCGTTGACATTAGTTTGTAGTGTGTTCAAGTGCTAAGTATACAAATAATGATTACGAGAATTTTGAAGGTTTACGAAGGTGAGTAATCTTCTAGGTAATCGTGCTTTATTGTTAAGCACATTGTCGATAATTTAACGTGAAATGAGTGATCAAATGCTAATGCAAACTACTCAGCACCAAAAGGCATTATTTTTTCTTTTCGCCAATAGTGAAGCCCGGGCCATATCTTGAGGGACTGTATGAGAAATCAATGGTGGAAAGAATTATGTCTATCAACCGTAACCCAACGAAGTTAGAGACTATTTAATACGTCGCGTTTGTTTTTTTGTCAGGCGTTATATTACTTAAATAAAAATACTCCGTGTCTGATATTTTAAGTTTCCCATTGTCAATTTTACTTCACGGTTTTTCTAATGAGTTATTCTGCATCCCTTGCTTCCGTATTTATCGCCGGGTGCGGTAAAGGGCGTCTAGTGTTGCAAAGAACTCGAGTCCTCAAGTCGTCTTAATTATAATATAAGAAAAATAGGTAACGCCTAACAAAAAAGTACTAACAATTCTTCTACAGTATCTTCGTTCGGTTACGGTTTAAAGAATTGTTTTTTTTTGTATTGGTATCTCGTATTATCCTCTAGTTTATGACCTGCGTTTCATGTCTGGCGAAAAGAAAAAAGGAAATCTAATATTGTAAAAAGGAAAGCTAAATCTTCCTTTATTACAATATTAGTATATTAAATTAAGTATATTAATTTATGTTGGTATGAATAAACTCAAAAACCGACCGACCGACGATGACCGAAGTAAATTTTTTTTCACTGTAGAATGATAACTTTGTCACTGATTGATACTATAATCATTATTTCAACCGATAGGCGTCCACTGCTAGACTAAGACTCCCCAAGTGCCACAACAACCGGATTCCCACGACCCTCACCAGGTCATCGGTCCATTTATGGAAGGCCGTCCAACGCTGCATTTTGTGGTACGCTACCACTCTAGAAACGGAGTGACCTGAGTGACATAGGCTATGTATATTAGGTTTCTCGCTACATCCGTATAAATCCGGTTTATTTATCAGATCATCATTATTTCAGCCGAAGGACGTCCACTCTTCGACATAGGCTTCCCCAAGTGTCGCCACGGCCAACAGTCCTGTGCGTCTCGCATCCACTGCATTCTACCAAATCGTCGATCTTCCAACGCTGTGTTTTTCGGTGCGCAGTCGCCACTCTAGAACCTTTCGGGCTCCATCGACCATCCGTTCTACGAGCAATGTGGCCTGGCCACTACCACTTTAATTTAGCCATTTATCAGATATTCTAAACTAACTGCTTAAACGTGGGTGCTTTCACAAACATGTAAATTCACATATACCCAGAACCGGAACAACTATGTAACTGTAGGTCATACAAATATTTGTTACGCACGGGAATCGAACCCAAGCTACGCCGCTTAGTAGCTTATCGTTTTACCACAGCGCCAGTCGTGCCGTCAATTAAACTAGCTGCTGCCGGCGGCGTGTTGTAGTAGAAAATTTCAATTTAGGAAGTAATATTATAAAGGCAAAAATTTATAAGTAAGTTCGTTTGTTTGTTACTCCTTCACTTAAATGTATGAACGGATTTAGATAAAATTTGGCACACGTGTAGACCATGCCCTGGAATAAAGCCTTGACTTTTTATCCTGGAAGTATGTTCCTTTATGATAATTTTACAACATTAGTTTTAGTATATACGAAACACAAAACACATGTCTAATATTTTTATGTAAAGCATTTATGTACAAAATTTCATAATCATGAAAAAATCGCTAAGCTTGTCATGTTACCTAGTTATCCACACAAATACATAGGTCAGCGGGCCATCCGGGCGACTCAAGGGTTGTTTTACTCCTGCACCCAGCTGTGCGCTTGCGCGTAATGCCCGCTATGACCTGCCGTGACTTGTATTGTGCTTAGTGTCGGTGGTGTCCAACTTGTGACCTTTTTATAAATATTTTTGGGAAAAAATATAACATGGTGTAAAAATTATTGGAATCGATTCAGTTACTGATTTTGAACAAACTATATTCAGGTTTCGCTTATACTATAAATAGTGTTGTAATTACTTCCAGGTATTCTTTTCTCGAGCCACCTCGAACCAGGCCTTGCGGTAGGCGTCTGGGTCGTCTCGCCACCTCTTCCCAGGAACAAGTTGGGGGAGGCCTTTGCCCAGCAGTGGGACAGTATAGGTTTAATACAAAAGTTACTTACCTTCGTTTCTGGTCTCATCAGCTTGTTCTCTCGCGTTGAGTACTTCTTGTAACACGGGACCTTTGATTCTGAAGTCGCGGGCGGTGCCCAGGGACAAGTACTGCTGCCAATTTAACTGTAACCAAACCATCAGAATTTTTTATTAGAAAAAGAAATGTTTTATCGAAAAATTTTAAGTGAAAAGTTCCTTTCAGACTTCGTACTACTTTAGTGGTTACAAGTCGTGATCGACTTATATTTGTAGTCTTGGTCCCTAGATATATTATTATACTCAATACGAGAATAATAAACGATCCCGGAATCATTGACAGTTAAGGGATAACGCGACCATTGAAGAACTATAAAATAATTCAATGAAAGAGCCTGGATCCACCTACCATAAACACATAACATATCGCATCAGCCTCCAATAGGTAAGATGTGTAAAGAGCACAATTTTCTATTAACACCCATTGTACCATATGTCTGGCGAAATAAATGATTTATGATGCAGTGATTTTTTTTTGAAAAATTACCTTAGCCTTATTAGCAAGCATTATGACTCGCTTGCTGAACTGCTCGGCTTCCAAAACAAGGCGAGGTATAAGCTTGGTCTCCCGAAGCACTTTGGTCGCGTTCTGCTGTTGTTGAGATGCCTCTAAGTACGTGATTAAGTTGTCCATAACTGTTGATAGCTTCTTGCCACTCAGTTTTAGTAGGCGCTCAAAACTGTGGAACAGATTTTTTTTTTCAAACTTTATTTCAAACAGACCATTAACAGACATTTGGGTAGGTCAAAGAAGTACTCAAACAGCCCACCATGTGTTAAAATTACTGAAAATAACAAAACAATCCACATAGTTCCCATATTCACAATAATAAACTATAGTCTATTATACACGTTAAGAAAATAGTGACAACTGCATAGTAAAGGCGTGTTCACAGTAGAGTAAAAGAAATAAAATTATCAAGTAGTTATTTAAAATTTAAGGGCCTAATACACTACGCGATATTCAGCACACGATATTCATCTTCTTCTTTCGTTTTATTTTTTGTTCCGAATAAGATCGGTCTAACCCTTATTACACTACGCGACATCGACTAAGACTGTCTGAATATCGAGTAGTGTAATAGGCCCTTTAATCATAATCGTTATAATGTTTACTTTTATTTATACGAATAGGTGAGGAAAATTGAATTTGAAAATTAACAAAAAACGTGTCCGCTGTTTTTAAGGGTTTATTGCAACTGGTCAGCGTAAACACGGCTTTCAAATTTACTATGATCTAATTAATGCAGGGGCTTCGCTAAGCTGAGTGACAAAGATGAGTCACTATTTTCTTAACGGGAATACACTACCTACGTTTTTTAATATTAACAATTTATTACATCATAAAATACATTTTACACGATTTGTCCTAAAACCAATTAAAATTGCTCATAGTTATAATATTGATACAATATTACTACCTCGACAAGTAACTTACACCATAATGATCATAGATGTCGTTATTGATTTATATTGGTTGGCGACATTTATTGGTTGTAAGCAAGTTAAATTACGGAAGCCTGAATAATTGAGCACACTACAATAGCAGTGATAAGTCCTCTCTCCTTTAAAATGTGTATAGAGCGTGTTGAATGAGTTTAAATGTGTTTGATAAAAGTTGTGTGTACTATAAAGAATATGAATAATGGCGTCTTCACTTTTAGCCTGACGCAGGACCTCACCGGTTGTTTCGGGAGGTTCCTATTCCGAACCCGGCGGGAAGAAATGCCATTGTGCGGACCGCCGGGAAGACACGGTGCAGCATACGGTGGACGTCTGATTCGTGTGGGCGAAGCACTGCCGTGACCTCGTGAAGGCGAGCGGAGCCAGAGGGAATGAAAAAGATCACCTCCACGTGAAAAGCAGTGAATTCGAGTGAAGTAGGTGGTGGAAAGTGCGAGAAAGAGGCGATTCTCGTGCCCTAGGAGAAACCCTAGGCGTCGAAAATTGCTTGCGGATCGGGAGCAATGAGTAGTTCGCCATCCGGTAACGACCAGTTTTCATCAAACTGGTTAGTCAACCGTATGACTGCTTCTCTAAAGACTTCCGTGGGATATTATTAAACCAGACTAAGACTAATATCTTACAGCGCACAGGCGCACCGCGCTCGCCAGCACCCGCTCGCTGCCGCCGCCCACACAGCAGCGCAGCTTGCAGCACCCACATGTGCAGCTTGTCAGCTTACCGCACTTGCTGCGCCACAGCGACGTCGATCTGCTTGGCCAGCGCGGCCAGCAGCGCGTACAGGCGCACCGCGCTCGCCAGCACCCGCTCGCTGCCGCCGCCCACACAGCAGCGCAGCTTGCAGCACCCACATGTGCAGCTTGTCAGCTTACCGCACTTGCTGCGCCACAGCGGCGTCGATCTGCTTGGCCAGCGCGGCCAGCAGCGCGTACAGGCGCACCGCGCTCGCCAGCACCCGCTCGCTGCCGCCGCCCACACAGCAGCGCAGCTTGCAGCACCCACATGTCCAACTTGTCAGCTGGCACAGCTGGACTATAAGTGACTTATATACTTCGATCAGCTCTGAAAGTAATATTACGTTCATATTAGGAACGTTTCTAGTGCCAACACCTGGAGGATACATCATTTTTAAGGAAGATGAGAAACTTTTGCCCTTTTTTTAATCATATTATTATAATCTAGTCCTTGACTGCGATCCCACCTGATGGTAAGCAGTGATGCAATCGTTGATGGTGAAGCACACTATTTTATTAAGAGCCTATTCATTTTCGCACCTAAATTATAATAGGACAGGAAAACCGCAGCAGGCAAATTGTTCCAGTCGTTCGACGGTCCGGGCATAAACGACGAGGCAATTTGTTAATAACAATTTATTATTAATCTTTTAGAAGTTATTTTTTATTTATTTAAATCGCTTAGAGGTGTGTGTCAACAAAGTAAGGGTGGACGCCGTACATGGGTAGTCGGGTAAAAGGGTGATAGCGGAATCGAGTCATGTAATTCCCGCGCACACTCTCCGAAATGCATCCTGTAAAATACCAAAAGGCTGGTGGCCCTACGCTTGTGCAACAAGCTTTGTAGATTGGTCTTAACCAAATCTAGATCACGAATTAGCCTCTTCGCACGCCTTTTTTATGAGCCTTAGTTGCCTGACAATAAAGAAATAATAATACTAATAATTTCACAATTAGTGTGAATTCAGCCAGAAGGTGTTTAAGCCTCAAATTCTTTAAGTAGCATTAGGTTTAATATATTGTTTATTAGTTGTTTAAGTGCAAACCAAGGATTTATACTGTACTTCCTACTTAACAAAAAAGCGAAGCTTTATTGTTTTTGTGCTCACACCATTTTTAATTTTTATTGTATTGTCTATACGTGAGGACTTGTAATTGGCTTTCTAGCGATTATGGTTTCCTTTTTTTTTTTTTTGTCTGATTTTATTAGCTGTAAGTCCTCCATGTACTAAATAAATAAATAAATAAATAAAAAAATAAATAATAATAAAACAGGAACCTACCGTAACCAAGCGTGTCCGGTGAGGACCTGCGTCAAGCGGAAAGTAAGAGATGATCTGGTACGTAGATTGTGAAAAAGTTTTTGTTTCTTTTCAATATTTATTTGTAATGTGTGTACCTCTCTCGATCCTCTGCTGAGCGTGCGCGAACGTGCTGGCAACAGCGAGGTCCCGAGCCCTGCTCATCAGATGCTCCACGCTCTTGGCTCTGGCGGCTAGGTGGGCGCATACTGCAGTTAGTACCGTGTGGCCTGTTCGAGAGTCTATTGTGGTGAAGTAGTTCGTGTCTTCGCCTGCTGATGTGTCTTCCTCCTGGAAAGAAAAAGTTTAAACAATAAAGTAGACGGTAATGTAAGGGTGTTTTTAATATCGTGCGGATTTCATCTCGCATGCAGAAAATTTCAAAATGCAAATAAAAACACGTCACGCGTGCGTATTTCACGCATTACAATAAATACTTGTATGAAATGGACATTTGCGGGGTTACGCGTGAGGGGCAACCCCGCATGTGATCAAAACCGCACGATATTTAAACCACCCTAAACAATATTTGCCCAGCAGGGCTACCATACCTTATTTATGTTTTTAGATTATTTTTTATTATTTTTTTAATTTATAATTCATATGTATATTTATGTCCTTTTTCTATCCAAATCTTTTTGTACACTCCACCGTTCTGGCGTCTTTATGTCGACACCATCACCGGCCCACGCTGAAAACCAGCGCTGTGAGCTTATCGCATTATGCGTGAGGCCGCAGCTTTATGCTGAGCGTTCGGCCGTTTTGCGCGGATGTGACGCATATCTTCCCTATCTATTGATTATGTTTGTTAGCTAGTTTTAAGATAGGGTCATTTCGCGTAAATAAACTGTTGTTTCTTTCTAGCTCTTAACGCGATCCATTTTACAAACTAAACTGAACTGTTAAAGGGATAGAGCTACATAGGGTGTATAGCTCCATCCCTCGTTCTCGCCTCGGTCGCACGACTGCGTATTAACACGTCATGGTAAATCCCTCTCTACCCTCGGGCGGTTATCGGTCGACGAAATTATTTATGTTACTTTTGACAACAATTCTATGTAAATTGGTACCAATTTAATGGCACCAATTTGCCTGTTTTCATTCTTATACAAAATTAAAAACTAAACAGACAAACGTTAGATTATTATAGTTATATGTATAATACAGCATCCAAATTGGTTAATAAATAAAACAGCATTAATATTTCAAATACTAATAAGAAAGAGTGGGGGCGTGGTGGGAATATCTCGCTGTCTCTTTTGTACGCACGTAACCTAATGGCGGTGACGTCACATTTCAGTATGTGCATCCTTGTTCTGTTACCTGACAGTTTCCCCTTCCGCCAGATTGGAAAGGTTTCTAGCATATGTTTTTATTTTATTTTATTGAGAAAAAAAATTTAGTAAGAAATATTTAAAAGAACTTATTATTGACTTACATCAATCCTGCCAAGTGCACAGGACAATTTAGCGAGCAACTCGTCTAGTAGCGAGGCCTCTTGCTGTTCGCTATAGTACGAAGTTAACAGCGGTCCTATTAATGAAAGGCAGTCCTGCTTGCTGATGCGGATGTATTCTTCAAGTTTCACTAGTATCTGAAACAAATAATACGACATTTTTTTTTATTAATTATAAGCTCGCTTTTGACCACCATTTCACCCGATGGCAAGCGATGATGTGGTCGACGATGGAGCACGCTTGCCTAGAAGTGGTTAAGGACCTATGCTTTGGAACATGCAATTTAGCTTCACTTTTTCTGACTGACCGACATTTTGATAATTTAAAAGGGCCTGTAAATGGTTTATTTGAAATAAACAATTCTGATTTCTGAACAATGTTAAAAAAAAACTTACGCTAGTCTTCTTCGGACACGAAGGTACGGGCGTCTCGAGAAGCAAAGAAGCGATTTGTATCAGCACCGACAGCTGCTTCTTGACGATGACATCTCTTTCATCCGGTGTACTCTCCTCTTCAATATGCTCTAAGGCAATGTGGATGTTTTCTAGGATAGTCGCTAGGCATTCTGCTCCTGATGTACCGTCGTTGCTTTCGGCTGGTAATAAAAATATATATTTTACTAGCTTCAGCCAATTCAGATCCCAAAGGAACATAATTACATAATCCCGGGACATAAGAAAAAAAAAACCGAGTGAAAAATGTTATTTAAAGCTCAAAAAATCAAGATAATTACGCCCTTTCAGCCTTTATACGTCAGATTGCTGTTAAATTTTTTGATTATTTTTAGCCCAAGCTCCATACATTTTTTGAATGTCTCCTTTAACAGTTCAATATTTTTTTATGGATTAAAAGACCAGGTTCCCGAGCATTCATATTTTCCTCCACGAAAGGCTAAAAAAAAATGTTCAAGATAAGTTTAGAAAGTGTTTACGAATTGCAAAGTACTTACTGATAGCCGCCAAGAAACTGTCCATCTTCAACGAGTAGAGAGGCGAGAACAACAGTGTCAGGCATGTCTTGAACACTTCCAAACACGCCAGCGTCGTCTGGTCGTCGAAGCCACTCATGTGTTGGAACCTGTTGCCATGACATTAGAGTTCAATTTTGAATAACAATAACAACAAGGATCACAATCATACATACGCCGTATACAATATGTAACATAATAAACGCACACCCTGAAAGTAGTATGTTCAAAATCGATTACATTTTTAAAAGAAGCATTTTGTTAAAATAGGTCTTGTATAATTTCAGGTCAAGTCAAGTAAAAGTCAAGAGCGAATAAGTTGCTTCTAAGCAAGCATGCTGTAATACATACTGCATACCATCACGGTAGTAGTAGTCATAGGTAGTGGTCAAGCGCAAACCCTTCAAAAATTAAAAAAAAAGTTAATCGTGATAGCCATGTTGTTTTATGATTAAAAATTATAAAAAAAAAAAAATTGAGACTATTATATCTTTAGCCTTTGTTTCGTAGAATTATTATAGTAATTATTACTTGGTGCCTGTTAGTAACTGCCTCGACTTTCTAATTGTATTGTTCATGCGTTCAAACCCAGACAGGTGCTTTTTTTTAATTCATTTATATCATGGTGAAGGAAAACACTCACGTCGTGGATTACGGCCCATTCCCAGTCCTAGAGAGGAGACCCGAGTCCCAATAATGGGAATATTGTACGGTCGATTTTACTTTTTTGCTGTACAGTTATTATTTCAGAACTAATACGTACCTACAAACACATCTGTTGTATACGACGGTGGCTATGCTGACCACGTGGGTGGCTGTTCTCTTGTCTAGTTGATCACTCAGTAGTACTGAGTGAACGCATCTTAGAGCCCAAGCGTGGAAGTCGCGACGACTGCGGAGCTGATTGCGCTGTTCGAGAGAAGACCAGGGCACGTTTTCACTGTTGAAAAATAGAAAATATTTAATAATAATCCTCCCGCTCGTCAATCTGAACAGGGACCAGCCAAGTTGCAGGAGATATTATAGTACTCAAGTGCGCGCTCACACGTCCGATGGGACGGCAACCCGACACGGCCGACCCGGCTTAACTTGCAATTAGAGGAACAACACACAGGGGTACCACACCACTTACTACCAAACCCGGCAATCAGAAATCAGAAACGTTTATTTCAAATAGACCAATTACAGGCACTTTTGAATTGTCAAAACAAAAAAAGGTCAGTCAAAAAAAGTGAAGCTAAATTGCATGTTCCAAAGCGTAGATCTCTATGGAGAAGAACATACAAGAAACTTCATAGACACTCTTTTAAATCATAAAAGTCTTGGTTACATATTTCTAGTCGCTTCTAATATGTGAGCACAATGTAGATAAGTAATAATAATTTAATGAAAAAAACTAATTAAAAAATAGAAATTGAATTAAGCCACTGGCAGCTAAGAGAGGACCAATCTCATCTGTCGGCACCCGTTCACGAGCATGACGCTTGCATCAGCCCCACTCAGCTCGTTTTGTCATCTCTCAACTGCCATGCTCGTAATGTCAAACAAGTTGTAACCTAATAATAATGCTCAAATGCATTAGCACTTCTTATCCGGCTCGGAAATGGAACCCAGATCCCTACGCTCAATATTGTTACGCCGTGAAACAATAGTAGCGTCAAATAATTAACAAGCTTTGCTGAGTGAATGTTATAGAATTGAAGTCCATACCAAGCTCTAGAAAATTCGACGAAAGTTTACCAAAGGTACCTCAATTGTTATTAGTTTTGCTTCGACTTCTCGACTTTTCTGGGACTAGGCTAAGAAGTTCAGACTATTTTCACCTACCTATAGAGCAGTTCAACGACTCTGCCACACATCCAGCCACACTCAGTAACTGTTTGAACCCGCCTCCCTCATCCTTTACTAAGTGAGCTAGGTTCACGGTCTTGCTGCGACTTCTGACTCTTCTGGGACTTGGCTAAGAAGTTCAGACTTCTTTTACGTACCTATACAGCAGTTCAACGACCCTAATGCACAGCTTGGTGTCCCACGCGCTCGGCAGCGGTTTGAACGTGCCTGCCTTATCCTTCAGCATAGTAGCTAGCTTCATGGACGCCTTGCCTTTGTCCTTCTGATACTTCTGACACTTCTGGGTCTAGGCTAAGAAGTCCAGACTACTTTAACTTACCTATACAGCAGTTCAACGACCCTGACGCACAGCTTGGTGTCCCACACGCTCGGCAGCGGTTTGAACGCGCCTGCCTTATCCTTCACTAAGTTAGCTAGCTTCATAGGCGCCTTGCCTTTATCCTTCTGAGATTTCTGACTCTTCTGGGACTTTAAGATTTCTTTTGTCTCGTTTAGAGACTTGTTGTTGTTTTTCTTAGCTGCTTTTGGTAGTACCTACAATATTAAATTACTTTTTTTATAAAAGTTAAATAAAATCAAGGACAAAGGTACCAAATACCTTAGATATTGACGTACTTTAATAAAAAAAATTACTTCATTTTCTATACTCCATTCGAAATATGATTAAACATTTAAACAAGCCTTTTTACTGTCCGTTCAATCGATTTTGACTTTTACTGCGATGGCGACATGATAAACAGTGGCTGCAGTAAATAGTTGGTTTTGTAACCACATTTTTGCTTTTAATGTTATCCTTATGCCGACAGAATAGAAGTCAAAATCGGTTGAACAGACAGTAAAAAAGATTGGTTTAAATGTGTATTCTTATTTCGAATGGGGTGTATTAGGATGTGCATTACTTCAATTACATGTTGTATACGTCGGCGCAAGGATGCCGATTATCGTTGAAGCTCTGTCCAGGGACTCTGTTTTGTAGGCGATGGCTGAGTATCGAGCAATAAACAAACTATTCCAGATCACACAACTGATTTATTATGATGCAAGCTTTAGGTATTCACTTCACACAACGAGCCGTGAGACAGTCTCCGAGACTAGACATCGTACGCACGGCTGCCGACAGAGGCAAGAGCTCCGGACCTCTGCGGTCGGCACTTTTATCTGCTCGGTTCGTACAAACGTCAGCGCGGATTCTGTCAAAGTGACAGGTGTCACATAAATATAATCTTAATAAGGAAAGACCGAAAAGGATCACATTCACTGTCAAGCTAGTTTCTGTGAAAATATAAAATCTAGGCACAATACCTTAGTCTGTTCCAACAGCTGATTGCAAGCTTTAAACAGCTTGTAAACCTTGTTAGCAGCTATCTCACTGCTCGGGTTCCACTGCAGTATCATATGAGCTATCAACGCCTCATAGCATTGTAACGTTTGCTGTACTTTGAGACATTTGGCCTTCGATTCTGGTGTTAAGTCGGAGAGGTTCGGTTCTTCCTGCAAAGAAAATAAAAAATATTCTTGAAACTAGAATCTAAGCTCAGAATAGCACGAGTCAGACTTTATTTATTTATTATTCTTTACTGTACACCTATTAAGGAGGAGACAAACCAAACAAAAAAAAGTAAATATGAAAAATCTTTCTATTTTCCATTTATAGTAAAGAAATTTACCAAATCAATGCTAACATTGTTAATTATCGCACAGCTGTTGTGTGAACTTGGCGAACTTCCTCCTCAGGTAAATATTATCGGTCTCCACAGAATAGCTGGTCAGGCTATCTACTACCAGTAATTATATATTATATAGTTGGGTACCAGAATTCTTTACAAATATAACTACCAACATACTATTTTTATTCTCTAATATGTCTTTGTTTTTTAAGTTGTTTGTAAGTGTTTGTTGTTGTGTGCGAAATTTTGTAATGTTGCAGTCCAATAATTTATTTTTATTATTATCTCTTTATTTATCTTATTTAACATCATTTTCATTTCTTAAAAGAAAAAATAGATTTAAAAATATAAAAAATAATAGTCCACCGGTGTCGGGAGCAGGGTCCAAGCTGCGACGGCGGTTAGGGCGAGACAGGAACCTCCTCACAATGCAAGCCGCATCAAAGAGTGCCTTCTGTATCAGGCCTTTGATCCAACCGCGCAACGGCAGCTTCAACAGATGGTCGTCGAAGCTTTTGGCTATAAGGCCATTGGCGGTCACGACAATTATTATTATTATCTTCTATGTCTTTCTCCTCGCCAGGCTGCAAGAGTTGAACTATGGGATCCAAGTAACGGAATTAATAATTAAACTACTCACCATATCAATACTTATAAACTGCTCATTATCACAAAGCTGCTGCATGACCCTGGCCAGCTTACTTTTCAGGTAAGCGTTGCCGGTCTCCACTGACTGGCTGGCTAGAATGTCTTCCAGGTCCTCTTCCTCACCCGGCTGCAGGAACTGGGCTACGGCGTACAGCAACTGGGCTATGGGCTCCTGGTAATCGAGAAATTTTCAAGTAAGATAAAGAGTCTCACCAACACCTGAAGTGATAACCACGACCACTCTGTTAAGAGCAAGAAAAAGAAAAGAGTCTCAAGCTAATGTTTGGGATGAGTTGAGAAAATATTTGTGCTTCACACAATATATGAATCTAAAAAAAATACATACCAAAATATATAAACAATGAAATAGAGCAAAAATCTGTGTGAGGCCTAAAATATACTTATCTCAGCATATGCAGTGATATTGAAAGAAAATAATAACACCGCGCTGGTACTCTGATACTGACTGCTTTCATATCGCCACGGACATTAGTACTTCCTTAGACATTTTCCCGGCTGAAGCAATTTAAAAGATGGCCGTGCCTAATGACGTCGTACCATCATAACAAGGGAGCATTAACTACGCCAAATCTTCATCATCATCATCATCATCATTTCAGCCGAAAGACGACCACTGTTGGACATAGGCCTCCCCCAAGCGTCGCCACAACGACCGATCCTGTGCTTCCCGTATCCACCGCACTCCCGCGACCCTCACCAGGTCGTCGGTCCACCTTGTGCGAGGCCTTCCAACTCTGCCTCTTCCGGTGCGCGGTCGCCACTCTAGAACCTTTCGGCCCCATCGACCATCTGTTCTACGAGCAACGTGCCCTGCCCACTGCCACTTTAGTCTGGCGATTCTTCGAATCAGTTGCAATAATCTGCCATCCGTTTTATGTCATATCGCTCATGGCTTAGGTAGGTAATAATAATAAAATTTATTCCAACTATACAGTAAATCAGTGAATATCGTTTTTCTTAAATCGAAAACTAGTTCTCAACGTGTTTTATGCCTGAACTAGGTCATCCTATGTTTCAGGCGAGAAAAGGTAAAACATTATGAATAAATAATCCCAATAATTTACATAACAAAAAGGTAAAATAGTCATCAAGTAGGTAAGCAAAATAAAAAAAGTGTATACAGTATAAAAAATCTTACTTGCTAATAAAATCGTACTATACTAACTTAGCTAACTAATCAAAATAAATAGTACTGGTAACTTCACTGTATCTTCATAGGACAATTTTTGTAGAGCTTCCTTGAGAGACTTCTTATAATTTACGTAATTTAATGAATAAATTTTTGGTTCTAGGACATGCCGGTTTCCTCACGATGTTTTCCTAAAATTCGAAGACATGTGACATCCACCAACCCGCACTGGGCCCGCGTGGTGGATTACGGCCCATTCCCTCTCCTAGAGAGGAGGCCTGAGTCCCAACATTGGGAACATTATAAGGCCGACTATGCTATGCTATGCTAATGAATAAATGCTTGCTTTCGCATTTAGTCTATTATAAACAAGATATATATATGATAAAGTCGCTTTTGAAGTTCATACAGCAAAAACATGTAATGGTCAAATCATATGAGAACCATACAGAATAGTGTCTGAGATGGCCTTTTGAGGAAAGAACTATGAAGATTAGAAGTAATTTGAAAAGAGTGGACTGTATTCTTATAAGCGCTAGTACATAAAAAAAACTTACACATCGAAACAGCACATAGAAGCATTACATGACAGAATCATCAGATATACTCACAATTAAAACTGCAGTAACGCCATTGATGTGCACACACTTGTTGATAAGCAGGGAGGCAGTTCCTTCCCCCTCTGGTAGGTACTTGCTCAAGTGTTCATACAACAACTCCAGTATAGATTCATGTAGAAACTGCTTGTCTTTCGCACAAACATGTAATTCTACAAATAAAATAAGACTTTATAGATTGATGGCCACACCGCGTACACCCGTTTGGGCGGGTCACGTCAGCCGCACTGAAGTAGCTACCTGAAGATGGAGCTTGCAAGAGGTGGCGAAACGATTTACACGCCAAGGGCTAGTTCGAGGTTATTTTTAAGGTGAGAAATCATCCAACGACTTCTCACGCTCTAGGATGGAGCAAGAGGGCGAGTCAGACTTTTACTGACTAAAACCACAGCTGTATCCTCCAGTTGCTCTTTGCGATTCTAGTCAGAAACTAGAATCGAATTGGCAAAGACCCCTACTATTCGTG
This sequence comes from Mythimna pallens, assembly GCA_961205895.1. NCBI lineage: Eukaryota > Metazoa > Arthropoda > Insecta > Lepidoptera > Noctuidae > Mythimna > Mythimna pallens. The sequence goes on along the minus strand of OY540831.1, from coordinate 6,515,318 downwards.
TCCAGCAGTAGCCTGTGTTCAAAATATGTAGTACTATAGATCATTGAAAATAATGACTTACTGGTATAAAGCAGCTGTTTAACGAGCGCGTCTTGTACTAGACATCGTCGCAGTATTGATACTACTTCCATGCACATTGCTTCATTACGGACACGTGAAGTTACCCTGCCAAAATAAAACTAATCAATTCAACGAAATTGTAAGGTCTACGGACGCGCAGCTTCATAGACGCTTCAAAATACGCCAGGCAGCTTGAGCAGCACAGCTCTGAACCCTGTCCATGAGGCATGTTACACGCGTACGTTTTGAATCATTTGTGGCAATAACAATGACACGTGCTTTCGCTCGATGTACGCACCGATGTATGACATGCGGCAGGCGTCATAAAACGCATGCAGCGACGCGAGCACGGCGTGGCCGCTTCGTCGACAGTTTCATAGTTTTATTATTGTCAGGCAACTAAGGCTCATAGATACATAATCTTGCAAAATACATAATAAACTAATACATATTAAAGATATCACAAACAATATATAGCCAAGTTACAACCGTTTCGTGTCGAAATTGGTAACACCTCGGTGTCAGTAATTGTAGAAAACGATAAGTTGGTAGCCATGTTGACGCGCCTGAGTCGGCCGCTCGTTCTACAATGTCGTTCTACAATAACAAAGGATGTAGCTTTGCACATTGTAGAAACGATAACAATTCATTCTATCATTTTGAACGATGTGAACTTGGCTATACGAATTTTCTATTCGTTTGTTCCGACCACGTGACTTAACGTTGAGATGATGTCATTCCCATACATTTGATTAGTTTTCGATTAGCGTTAACGATTGCAAATTATCAACTTGGCTAGGGGTGCTATGATCAGGCGTATACCAAGCGTATAATGACGAGTACACGTCTATGAAGTTACGCGTCTGTGGACAGTAGCCCTAAGTGAGAATGTAGAATGAAGTAGCAGTTCCTTCATACAATCCCAATATCCAGGTTTACCCCAATAAGAATATAACATCATCTATATAAGGGTGGGGTTTTGTAAAGAAGAGGCATACCTGGCTATCTCAATACCCCACCCTCAAGGTATGGGTATCGGCGCCCGGTTACGTGCGGGCGTGTAAACGGTAATGGACATTCACGTGTCGTCGTACGGTTCAACAAGAAGGATGGTAGGATTCCGTTTGGGGGGAGGTAGGATTCCATTTGGGGGTGGTAGGATTCCATTTGGGGAGGTAGGATTCCAATTGGGGGGGTGGTAGGATTCCATTTCGGGGATAGTAGTAGGATTCTATTTGGGAGGTGGTAGAATTCCATGTGAGGTAGTTGGATTCCATGTGAGTGGTGGAAGAACTCTGTAAGAAGGGTGGTGGGGTACTCACACACTCCCCTGCTGTGTAGCGTGTAGGTCTACGGTGAGCTGCGTGAGGTAAGAGTGCGCGCTGTACTGCTCGCTGTACGTCTGACTGCTGCTGATGTTACTGCCACTGACGCGCACGTTGCGCAGTACTGAGAGGAAGCCTGATAAGGCGAGGCAGCGGTGTTGGGAGTCCCTGTGAAAAGTGTAAGTGGTAACAAGTTTATTGACTGATGAATTTGTGGTAAATAATACAGAGCAGTAATTTGAGATTTGGTATCGTCCTTGGTCTTATCTAAAATTATATTTGCACCTGTATAACTACTGAATTGGCTGTCTACTAAAACAATAAGTAATATGAAGAGAAGAGTAAGAAAATTTATATTTAAATATAATAGAATTTTGAATGATTATAACATACTAGCTTCTGCCAGCGGCTTCGCCCGCGTGAAAAAAGGTTTTCATCATACAAACTTTGGACCCCGTTTCATCCCCATAGGGGGTGAATTTTGAAAAATCCTCTTTTAGTGCTCGCCTACATCATAAAAGGAAGTATTGTGCAAAATTTCAAGTTTCTAGACCCAGTAGTTTTGGCTGTGCGTTGATATGTTAGTCAGTCAGTTTCTCCTTTTATATATATAGTTGTGCACAAGTGAAAAAGAAATTCAACAGTCAATTTCCACAAAAACCCATTGCTTTATCATATAATAATTTCCAACCAGTGCCATATAAATCTAAACATACAAGCTGTCTACGCATCGTCATCACAGCGAGCTTCTATGGTAGGGAGGCCCTGACAGAGGAGGAATACGGGGTGTAGTACCAATTTCTCACGCGCGCGCCGCTACTGTAGCACACTCTATATCGGTCGATAAAACGCACACGCATAAAATTCTAAAACTAAATCTATCGAAGATGTTCTTTTATTCATCTCCAAAACATATTTGAAAGCTTACGCACCTGGAATAGAGTCCTTTTCTGCACACCATAACTAGAGTATCCCTAGTTCTAGTACTAAAGTTGAGGAGTGGGTGGACAGCATCCAGGACTGATGCGGCCGCCCTGTAGTCGGTTGGAGAAGGTTGGCAGTTCTCCAAGATAGTTCCCAGCTGAGTACAACGTTCTACCGATACCGGGGTTAACTTGCATAGCACGTAGAGGCAGTCTGGAAAGATAAGAATTGAATAAACTTTATTGTACACCAAAATAGTAACAAAACTTTTACTACTTGTAACTTGCACTATAAGCTTGGTAAGTAATTATGGATAGGGCCGACATAATTTATATAGAGCTAATATTAGTATGGATTGGATGCACAGAACATTCAGCGAACTTTTGGTGTAGTTGATCCACAGACCCCCCGTGTACAGACCCTGAGAATACGCTTTGAAAAGTTATGTTTATCAGTTCTAGTGATATACAGTACATTTCTGGACAGCATTACCAAGCTAACAAGTGCGAGTCGGACTCGCGCACTGAGGGTTCCGTACAGACTTAAAAGGTAAATTGCGGTTTACGATTTATGACGTATTAAAAAAAACTGCTTGCCAGATCTGGTTCAAACCAATTTTCGGTGAAGTTTATAAGGTAATGAACATCATATATTTTTTTTAGTTTTATTATTCTCTTATTTTAGAAGTTACGGGGGGGAGGACACATTTTACCACTTTGGAAGTGTCTCTCGCGCAAACTATTCAGTATATAAAAAAATGATATTAGAAACCTCAATATCATTTTTGAAGACCTATCCATAATAGATACCCCACACGTATGGGTTTGATGAAAAAAAAAATTTGAGTTTCAGTTTTAAGTATGGGGAACCCCCAAAATTTATTGTTTTTTTTTTTCTATTTTTTGTGAAAATCTTAATGCGGTTCACAGAATAGATCTACTTACCAAGTTTCAACAGTATAGCTCTTATAGTTTCGGAAAAAAGTGGCTGTGACATATGGACGGACAGACAGACACATGACGAATCTATAAGGGTTCCGTTTTTTGCCATTTGGCTACGGAACCCTAATAAAAATTACCTGCATACTGCCTCTGGGTAGTATCACTGCACAGTGTATCCGCTAGCTGGCTCAGTATGTGGCCGGCTGTCTCGGGCTGCGCCTTGCTGAGTCGCACCAGTATCAACTTGCCGTGTGACCAGCATGTTGGAGCGATGGGCTTTAGTCGAGATACGGAGAGTAAGAGGAAGGCTAGGTTGATGAGACCGACTACTGTTAGTTGGCGGTGGTTGGCACTGGAAAAAAGGTTATATTTATACCATTTCGTAGCATCAGACATCTCCAAACGATAAAAAAAAAATAACAATCGGACAGTTGCCTAGACCAGACACAACACCCGTGTGGTCAGAGGATCCTCCCTTTTCAATGGTGGTTTGCGGGACTTTACACCTTATTCGGCATACCTCTACACTAGTGACCCGACGTGATCAAATACCTGTCCAGCCAACTGACATCAGACTGCCAAAATACCAAGGAAACGAGATTAATTTAAGCCAAGTAAACCGCCATCAAGCCGTGTAACAAGTAATCATTGCTGGATGAATGGATGTTCCAGAGGAGCCCAAGAAATTCTAATTTCCTTAACATATTATTATCTTGTGAAACATGGGCTTAAAGGACAAAGCCTATGTTTCTCTTTGTGCCGAGAATACAGTGTGTTATGTTGTGTAAATTAAGTGTACCTTTCGGTAGTGATAAGCTTGAGTACGCAGACCACGTCGACGTCGGGCGGCAACACGGCACGCACGCACGCCGACTCCTTCGCTCGCAAGCCGTCCATGGCACGCAGTTCTATCGCTGATTTAATTACCTAAAATATTTATTAAGTTAAGAAGTTGCACACTTTTTCTAGGAATAATCTTACAAAAAGAATCATACATACAGCACAGCGTGTTGTTGATTGTGTAGTGTTCGCGGATGAATGGAAGAACATCTTGTTTGTCTGGACTACTGAGAGATGAGTGCCATGTTTGTGTTTATTATGTTTCATTATTATTTTGTTCACATTTTATGTCAAAATCATATCTATAACTAATGCTTTGCCCGTGAAGCTTTAGACCGTGTTAAGTTAAAGTAAATAAATTAATAAAATAAATGATGACGATACTCACATCCAAACATACAGATCTAAAGTCGGCTCCCTTATCGGACATAGCCAGAGCGAGGTCTATAATGAAGGGCGCCCTCAACAGCTGTGTTTTAGGCCACGTCTTGATGTGTTTGCGGACCAGTTCAGGGTCGGCAGCGCCTTGCGAGATGTGGTAGATGCAGGTGGACAGGCAGCGACTTAGTTCGGCGGAACTGTGGGGGACTGGGGAGAAACAATGAGATTAGTAGAAATGTCTGAGGTTTACAAGGCATATTTGACGTTTGAATGGCCTATTTGTCTAGTGGTTAGTGGCCCTGACTTATATGCCGGAGGTCGATACCCACCCTAGACAAATGTTTGAGTGATGAGCACGATCGTTTGTTCTGTGTCTGGGTGTAATTTATCTATAATATGTATTTATTTAAAAATATATAAGTATTTATCAGTTATCTATCACTCATAACACAAGCTCTGCTTAGTTTGGGTTCAAGCTACCGACGGTCAGGGCTCCAGAGAAAGGAATCTCCTAACTATACGAGCCGTGTCCAGGAGTACCGCTTTCTGATTCAAGCCCTTGATCCAGCCGCCTAACGCGAGCCTCTTAAAGTGTCGGTCGAGGCTCTTGGCTATTAAGTCATTGCCTGACACGAGTATCGGCACAATGATCCCCGAGTCCACATCCCACATGTCGACAACCTCGCAAGCTAAGTCAATGTACTTAATTTGTTTATCTTTCTCAGCTTTCACGAGGTTTCGTCATGCGGAACGGAAATTCCAACAATCATTGCACGCCTTTCATTACGTTATTACAGTGAAACGTGGATCTTCTAGGGACCTGCAAATTCATCTCACTTAAAGAGGTGTTCCACTTACCCAGTGTAGTAGTCTAGTATAGAATTTTAATCTAATATTTACTTTATTAATTTGCAGTACACCACAGACTACCCCCCTTTTTCTATTTCAAGTTCTTACAGTCCATCCTAAGGTTGTCTGGTAGATATCGCTGTCAGCGATAAGACCGCCATTGTACTCATAGATTTGAGTTACCTAGTGTAAATTTTTTGTTACTATTTTGGTGATTCTATTTTATTCTATAAATAAATATCTGTCTCATTTACAGAGGGTTCCATTAATAGAGGTGAGAATAGAGATTATTTCAATTATAGAGATGCGATTTAGCTTCTTTTTTTTTGGACTGACCTACATTTGACTATTCAAAAGTGACTGTAAATGGTCTATTTGAAATAAATGCTTTTGACTTTGGACTTTGACTTTGACTATTGAATAAAATAAGGTATTTATGTAGACATTATACATGAATTGTAAACAGGTAGTGCAAGTTAGAAAGGTGGAAAATTGATGTTTATTTATTTATTTATTTTTGATGTTATTTCAGTTACAGAGGTACTATAACGTTCAAAGAACACCATTTAGAATAAGAATTAACTCAAAAAATACCTCTTGTATATGTTGAATTCTTATAAAGAGAACTAACTCAAAAAATTGGGCAAGTGCGAGTCGTACTGACGCACTGAGGGTTTCGTACAAACTTGAAAGGTAAATTGCGGTTTACGATTTATGACGTATTAAAAAAAAACTACCAACTAGATCTCGGTCAAACCAATTTTCGGTGGAAGTTTGCATGGTAATGTACATCATATATTTTTTTTAGTTTTATCATTCTCTTATTTTAGAAGTTACAGGGGAGTGGGGGACACATTTTACCACTTTGGAAGTGTCTCTCGCGCAAACTATTCAGTTTAGAAAAAAATTATATTAGAAACCTCATATTATTTTTGAAAACCTATCAATAGATACACCCACACGTATGAGTTTGATGAATATTTTTATTGTTTTTTTCCTATTTTTATGAAAATCTTAATGCAGTTCACAGAATACATCTACTTACCAAGTTTCAACAGTATAGTTCTTATAGTTTCGGAAAAAAGTGGCTGTGACATACGGACAGACAGACAGACATGACGAATCCATAAGGGTTCCGTTGTTTGCCATTTGGTCACGGCATTATGCTTAGCGTTCGGCCGTTTTGAGCGGACGTGGCGCATATTTTCCTTAAAGAACGTTTATAATTTATAAGCTAGTAATAAGATTGCGTCATTTCCCGCAATTAAAATGTTTTTCTTTCGTTCAAATTATTCAATTATAAGAATTCAAATCAACGCACAGGACCGGTCGTAATACCGACATTTATGGGAGTATTTATTTATCGCCTCGCCACCAACGATGGCATCACTGCTTACCACCAGGTGGGATCGCAGTCAAGCACTGGTTCATATCAATTAAAAGAAAAAAAAGACCGGGCAAGTGCGAGTTGGACTCGCGCACTGAGGGTTCCGTACAAAATTACCTGTGAAAACAGTTCAATTCCCGAATTAAGTTACAAAGATTTTTCCGAATCGCATAAAGTTTTTCTTTGTGACGTAACTTCAAATTTACAGTTTTCAGATTTTTTCCAATACTTGTGCTATGATATGATACCTTGCTTTATGCCAAATTTCTGGATTCTAGGTCAACGGGAAGTACCCTATGAATTTTGATTTTCTTGAGAGTGTCAAAATATACGTTTTTTTGCGACATAAACGGCCATGTCTTTTTTTTCGTTAACTCAGAAGTTTGATTTTTTCACAGCTTCAAGAGACTGCAGACCTGAGTTATTCAACTCGATACCTTCACGCGTTCCCGACATAAAGGGTCTTGACAGACAAACAGACAGATGGACGGACAACAAAGTGATTCTATAGGGTTCCTTCTTTTTCTTTTGAGGTACGAAACCCTAAAAAAAGAGTATTTCGGCTGAAATGATGATGATGAGATCAATGTCTTAGTATAACTCACCAATGTCATCAATATCAATGGTGGTAGATTCCGAGTCCTGTGGCGGAGGTTCCAGCTTGCTGTACAGACGCACACTGAAGTAGTGGCTCAGATGTGACAGTACTATCTCCAAGTGGTATGTCTTACATAGTCTGAAAATGAAAAAGTACTACAGTTATATTTTCCGGCTAATTAAATAAATGAAGTATTGTGAATTCTTAAACATGTTCATCCTAACTTATTATAAAACACAGTTCTCCACCGCGTCTGTGTATTTATTCGCCGATAAACTTAAAAACTGCTGAACGGATTTTCATATTGTTTTCATCAATAGACAAAATAATTAATGAAGAAGGTTTAGGTGTATTACACATATTTAGACGGCACGGTTGGCGCAGCGGTTGAAGGATTGGCTTACTGTGCTGTGTGTCGCGGGTTCGATTCCCGCACGGGACAATTATTTGTATGGCCCACATAAATGTTCCGGGTCTGGATGTCTTGTGTATGTAAGTTTACATGTTTGTGAATGCACCCATGTTACAGGAGTTATTCCTAGTGTGGAGCAAAGTTTATTAAAAAAACTGGGCAAGTGCGACTCGGACTCGCGTACTGAGGGTTCCGTACAAACTTACGTATGTAAATAGTTCACTTCCCAAATGGAGTCTCAAAGATTTATCCATATTGCAAAAAAAAATTTTTTTTTCTTATCAAACAACAAATTTACTGTTTTCAGATTTATTCCTATATCTATACTATAAGACCTTGCTTTATGCCAAATTCAGGATTCTGGGTCAACGGGAAGTACCCTATGAATTTTGATTCCTTTGAGAGTGTCGAAATGTACGTTTTTACGACATAAACGGTCGTATCTTTTTTTTTTGTCTACTTTGTTTTTTTTACAGCTTCAAGGGACCGCAGACCTAAGTATATGGTTTTAATTTCAACTCGATACCTCGACGCGTTTCTGAGATAAAGGGTCTTGACAGACAGACAGACAAATGGACGGACAACAAAGTGATCCTATAAGGGTTCGGTTTTTCCTTTTGAAGTACGGAACCCTAAAAACATGCACATTATAGTAAAACCGAAAATTTCAAAGATCTCTTTTAACCGTACGAAACTGAGAAAAGTCGCTAGTCAATATTTTTTAGAACAGTTTAAATTACTTGAGCAACTGATGCACCAGTGGAGGCAGAGAGTCTGGCGGCGTATCTATGATGTAAGAACATATCTTGTTGACTACCTGCTTGTGATCATTGCGCGATAGCTGCATGTCTCTGAAAACGAAAATAAAACAATAAATAGTTGATTTGAAATGTTAGTTGATTTGACAATGAAAAATGTTATTAGTTTTTTTTTTTGTTTATAGGTTCGCGCTTGACCGCTATCTCACCTGGCGGATAGCGACGATGCGGTCGACGAGTGCGCTTACCTAGAAGTAACCTATTCACTCTTGACTTAAAGTTTCCCGGGTTATAGCCATTAGGAAACATTAGTTTCAAGTTTTTTTTTTTTAAATGATATAAACCAGTGCTTGACTGCGATCCCACCTAATGGTAAGCAGTGATGCAGTCGTTGTTGGTGAAGCGCACTAGTGTAGAGAGGCCAACATATTTTGACCATACTGTAAATGATTAAAGATTTGCTATAGCTGTACTGAAGGGAAAAATAAAAGTATGTTGCTTGAAAGTATCGTAAAAATGCCATTCTCCACCCACAAAAGGCTTTTAAATACTAACTTGAACATAGCAGTAAGCTGCACAAGCTGCTTCTCATTCCAGCTACACTGACAGAACGTGTGAATACACTGTTCTTTGTACTCTGTGCCCGACAGCTCCGTACCGCAGTGCTTGATCATGTCATATGTTGATATTGCATTGATACATTCTGGTAGGACGTCACGCCAACTGAAATTTAAATATTTAAGAATATTAATTAGGAAGAATATTATACTGAAATGTTTTTTTAGTTCCACCCTTCAGATATTCCGGCCGTCCGGTAACCGTCCGGACCGATTCCGAGTCGACAAAGGCGCGTAGTGTTCCACGCACACCTCAAAGAGATGTCAGCTAAACCGTAGAGGCCCAGCAGGGCCGATACCTACCAGGACCATGGATTGGCTTTCGAAAGCGAAACCAGGGGTCCTGGAACGCAAGACAAAGAAGGAACATAGGAGTGAGTTTTAGTCAGAAAAAGTCGTGAAACCCCTTTGCGCACCACCTTAGAGCGGGAGAAGTCATTGGATAATTTCCCACCCAAAAAACCTCCTCGATATAGTCTTTAAATGTTTTATTTACCTACTTTTGGATTTTTCTGTTATTGAGATCAAGGTACTCATGGATATGTCCATTAATCAGATATTTATTGTGCTACAATACACTACTTTTAGTACTGAAACTTGTAAACTATCATATGAAACCCGAGCTACTGACACTGCCTGAGTAAAGCTAGAACTACATTAGACCGACGCACACGTGTAACACGCCTGATTTGTACGTAGAACGACATTGCTTGGCGTGGATCAAGTGTAGCTCTACAAGTCTAGTTTCCATATAAAATGTATGGAGTCCGACGCGCCCAGTTCGGCGCGTGTGTCACACATGTGCGCAGTTCTAGCTTTAGTGTCAGAAGTATTTAGGTAAACTAGTGGTTAGACAGGTGGTAAAGCTAAAGGTTAGCTGTGGTTAGTCATTCAATCATAAGTAATGATTGAAACTAATGACTGATTTATTTAGTCATGATTAAATCAATTGTGACTAAATCAACCATGATTAAATTAGTCATGACAAATCAATTGATTGAAAAAATTAGTTGATTGATCCAACACTGAACTGGGCTGGATGGAATAAAAATGACACTAGTCAAAAATAAAGATGGTCTATACTCACATCATATTAACATCTGTATCTTGTACAATGGATTGAATACTATCATTGGACCATCGCACCAGATCATCTATCGGTAACCTTGGTAGCTCCAGACATAGCCGGCTAGTAACATCACCACAGTGAGTGAGGGATGTGGACTCTCTTCTCATGGTCTGTAAGACTATTTCCACTACCTGGAATTTTATGTTAAGTAGTAGTTTCAAGTTGTGAGACACAAAAGACCAGTCATTTTAGCAACACTTGGGGGAGGTCTATGTCCAGTAGTGGATGTCTTTCAGCTAAAATGATGATAATTATGATATACTCTAATAAAAAGGCACTCCATGCAACGGTCATGTAATTTTAATGGTACAATTTAAACGCTCACCAAAATAATTATTAGAACTTATGACTAAGTACCAAGTAAAATATGTTAACTTCAAATAAAATAAACTCACTCTATACAGAGGAGCTTAAATAAAATAAACTCACTCTATACCAAGGTGCTTAAAGAACAACATTTTAAGTTCCAAAATAAATATACACTCATCAAAATAATTGTACATGTTGTATTTAAATTTTTTTTTGTCTACCAAAATGTACAAATGGTCACCAAATTTTATTTCTCTGAAATGGTAACATTAATACCGAAAATTACAGTTCTAAAAAAAATATATTTTAATTTTATTTATTCCCCTCGCAACCCGCACAACTGCCACCAGCATGTGACGCACATTAGTATGTACGAACATTAGTTGTCATTAATTGCCAAAGTGATAGCCACAATTTAGTCACAATGGGATTTGGGAGACCCTGACTCAATTCAATGCAGGGTTCCCTCAGCCGGTCCTCTGGAACCATTGGAGTTTATTTACTATTTTTAGGTACATAGTGATTTATCTAGAAATAATTTATTATTTTCCTACTAGTGATTCATTTTATTTACTTTATTATTTACCGTACCATAAGTCATTTGTTGCAGTAATATTGAGAGTGAAATATTTATTTGGCTATATTATGATATTTTAATCAAATTCATGAAACAAGTAACATGTGTTGGGGATACGCGATATTATATTTGATATTCAAAAAACTTGCCCGTTTTTTTGCCTCAGCAGAACTGACTAAATTGGAAATCATAAAAACATTGAAAGAAAACAATATGATGAAACTAGCATGTTTTAAATATAGAACATCCAGTGAGACTGACTATGCTACTTAATTTTATGGGGTCCATTACACGGTCATGCAAGCATCAATCAAAACCATCAATCATGAATGAAGCTTGACTGACGGAATTTTATCGCCATATACTTTTCGTCATGCAAACGTCAGTCATCGCATTACACAGTAGGTTTTTCGTCAGTCTAGATATTTGACTGTGGCAAAACTGACCGCAAAACCTATTGTGTAATGGACCCCTATAAGGTTCAGAATGCTTACTACAGAAAACTTTCCATCTGCTTATTTAAAATGTCAATTCATCTCTGACTAAAACATTATTGGTTCTTATTAGAAACTGTCTAATAAGAACCAAGAATGTTTTAGTCAGAGGACTGTTTTTGGATTTAATAGGGTTTAATAATTAGTATGATTTAGTCCAAAATTAAGTCTGTTTAAAAGATGGTTTTAAAATGCAACTGATAATAAAGAATTCATTATTAGCAGTACACCACAGAGTACCTTTTTATGTATAGTAGAAGTACACTTTGTCAAATTACTATCATTTATAAAACAAATACAAATGGTAAACATGTCAGGACATGTTCCTATCAAAAAGATGTTGTTGACGTTTTTACCTTGACTTTATTCCTGCAAGTGCCGGCATTATCAGGAAATCCATTCAAAATACAATTTAACAGGTCACCGCCGTCACTATTTACAATACGCCGCGGTAAAAACTTTAATATCTGAAAGTAAATAAAGGAAAAACACTGTTAGAAATACGGTGTCACCCAAAATTTTGATTCACTAGTTTAGTCGTTATACCTGATCGATCTTGAGCTGGCAGTATTCACGTAACTCTTCCCGTTTGCCGGGTACATGTCCGAGTTCTTTTATTTTAGCAAATACTTTGCTCGCATCCATTTTACAGTATTTATTTGGGTTACCGAATTATTGTTTTTATGCACACCCGCCAAAATTACATTGACATCTGTCAAAGTCAAAAGTTAATCATTTCTTTTTTTTATTCACCCTATGTTAGAGGCACAAGAGCAAGCATATAGGGCAGCCTTTTCACCTAGAGCCGAGTCAAACAGTGTCCAATTTTAAAGATTGACTTCTTTCGTAATTATTAGTTCTCAGCTCCATTTTACTGAGATCGCGCCTGTTTCAATGATTTCACTGGATTTCACATCAAAATGGTTCACGCATCACTTGCACTGTTGGCTGTTTTATATTGAAGTCGGCAACACTGAAACTCGTTTCAGCGCTCGTATTTTGCTGAATCTTTAACAACTGGGAACAGATGATGTAAAAAATATTTTTTATTTTTGTTAATCTTTTAAACATTTTTTGAAAATCACTGAAAACAAGTCATTTTGATCATTTGTTTATTTTTTGTTTTAACCTAAACCTATTCCAAATTCCTTTCTACCATAAAACCATTCTTTTCCATTAGTGATATTTCTAATGGCATCCCCATAACGTCTTTTTGATGACGTCATCAGTTTATGTTTAGCGAGTGAGAAGTTACGAAATTCACGAATTTCATTTCAACGCGCACGTTTGTGTACAATTTACTGTACGCGTTTATATACATGTAACAAGTTACATATCAGATATACAATATATCTTACGACGATCAAAAGCGAGCACCCGTATTTAGTGTAACTCAAAGTCACCGAGACTCGTTACGTTACTTTTGGCGGCATCGCATGAAGCCACAGAAATAGATTTCCTTGTGCAATTTCGGTGTGTATTAAAAATTCGGTGAAGTAATTTGAATATCGGTGGAATTTCGGTGAGATCATCAACCTTGGGTCGTTGGGAGCGAGGTGTGAAGATGGTGTAGAGGCAGTGATAACAGCAAGTCAGTATCAGTGATTGAAGCATGGAGAACCCGACCGTTAGCGGATTGAGGTCAAGGTCTCGTTCGAAGACACCCTTCCTGCGGTCGAGCTGCGACCGCGAGAGCTGCCTAGAGACCGAAGAGCACACCCATACGAAGTCAGGACGCAAAACTCCTGTGAAGAGAAGCACCCCTATCAAGTGAGTAAGCTGCCTCTCTATTTTAAGCTGATCAAGCATGTACGTTGCTGGTATTGTTCTATTTAACTGAAGCACTGGTAAATAATTATTCATTTCATTTTCATAGCCCATTTTTATTATATCTTTATCAGTATTTTGTCTGCTGAGCTACATTTTTGAAGTATCAAAGATAAGGATAAATAAATCCTTATTTATCACACCTGTCAATTAAGATAATAATAATATAAAATTCTTGTTAGACTGGTTTCAGTAAGTAATGTATGATAATACATTTTGTATTTTTGTAAAATAGTAGTTCAACTTACTACCTACCTACCTAATTTTCATGCTAGTGCAGTTCAAATGTTTGCTAAAATTTTACTACATTATCAGTATCAAGTGTTAATGAATCTTATCTGCGTACAAATTCCAAATTAAAAGCTTATTATAGTGACATTGGTTTTTCATACAGGATAAAAATGTAATATTTAGTGTTATCCTTATTTCTTATAAATTCATTCATTCATATTATGAACTAAAAAAAAAAAGAAAAAAAAAAAGAAAAAAAAAAGAAGAAGAAAAGAAGAAGATGAACTAACAGACTAGGCGGGTATTATACTGATATAGCTAATACTAAGGCTATCATCCAATTTCTGATTAAAGCATTTAAGATAGGGTTTGAGAAATACTTACTCAAAATGATCAATTCAGAAACCTGCACTTTAGCAATGGAGAACAACTAAATCTTCTAAACTGATATCAGAGGTAAAAGTAAAGAAAACTTTACCCCACACTAGGAATTACTTACTTGTGTACCATGTGATGGTCTGTGTGTAGTAGAAAACATCAATGATGTCCTTGAGTGTCTTAAGCTACTTCTAGCCTGAATAAATGTATGGCTTCTGTGGTGGACAGAATTTTATTTACACGAATGAGTTCAATACATCTATTCATCTACTACATCAATAAGAATAACTTACATTATTACAAAGTCTTGTGTTCATGGTAAACACACTTGTAACATCAAAACAAACAGTATGTCTGTGTAAAATTTTCCTTAAACTACTAAAATTGTTGCAACATAATTTCTATTCTATTCCACTTTTTGAGTACAGTAGTTTTCTCCATACTAACTTTGGATCCCTGTTTCATCCCCTTAGGTAGTAAATTTTGGAAAATCCTCTGTTCATACTCGATTACATCATAAAAGAAAACCTTGTGCAAAATTTCGCCCTAATAGTCCTAGTTGTTTTGGCTGTGCATTAATATATCAGTCTATCAGTTTCTCCATTTATTTAGATAGATTATAAACAAAATATAACAACAGCAACTAATGAAATAAAAATCTTCAATAAATACAGTTGAGGTGTTTTACCTCAAATACTGTACTTTAATATGATATGACCCACTGGTTTCTCAGATTTATTATGACAGATTTGTCACAAGGTTACTAGGGCCTCAGTACCAGTAAAGGACAAGTTTTGTTGACAATGATGTCACAACCACATAGATGTGAGGTCACAGCATAGTGTTAAATGACCTTGCTGGAGCTATGCACAACATTGATTCTTGGAACTTTTGGTCATATACTAATTTTAGAATAAGTTTATAAGTTGTGTTTCCTACTGTCTGTATTTATATTTAATCAAGTATAATATCAGCATTCTATTGTAAAAACTTATTAACATTGTGAGCTCTACTTGATAAACCTTTAATATCAACTATCTCAAATGTGTTATTAATATTCTAAATTGATTATTACTTTCTAAGATAATCCTTATTTTTATGTAGGTAGGTTATTCATGATAATCTATCTTCATCATCATTATTTCAGCCGAAAGACGTCCACTGTTGGACATAGGCCTCCCCCAAATGTATGTGTATGTGTGTGAATCTACCTTGTTTTCAAATAATTACTTACCAGAATCCATTTAGAAAACAATTACATTCCTTTCTAGTGTTACAAATTAAAAGTTTATGACAAAGTAAATACATTTTATTCCGTAATTAACCAACTTTCCTCTGATAAGATGCAAATGTGAAGGAATTATCTTAACCTTGGCAAGCGGAAGTGACTCATGAGTGATAACAAGACCTTACCCCTGTTAATAAATAAGCATTTAACATGTTTTTACATTCCATCACATATACCAATGTTTAACCAAATATTTTGCACCATAAACGAAATTGTTTCTCAACAAATGAACTGTAAAGTTAGTTATTATTGTTAAATAATGTCATTTGTATTACTGTTGAACATGATAGGCAAAATGCCAAAGATTTGTTGTACAATAGTATGTTGTAGCCAAAACAGAATCAAGGTTGATCAAACATTTGTTTATATGAATATCAAGTTGTTTAGCAACTTCAACAATGTAAATCATCTGTAATTCTGCCATTAAGGTTTAATTATGGCAGAATTACATTGGCATTAATTATCGATTATATTCTATTTTGTATACCGCATAAAAAACACAGGACAAATATTTATGAAAACAAGTGTACAGGGCTATCTTTTACAGACAACCTTTGCATGAACTGAATGAAAGGAGTGATATTTAGGGCTATCGGCAATTCAGCTATAAAATTAATAGTCAGGTAAATATTTCATCAAAAATGGTCACAAATGACAAATTACATGTAAGAATAAGAACTCAAGATTTCGATAAAGTATTGCTAATAAACTACTCTACTTGATATTTCATAAAGAACCCAAAAAATTATGAAAACTCTGTAATATCTGACAATAATATAATCTAATACACATCTCTATCATGTCATATCTTGTCCACAGACAAATAAACCAGCCAGGAAGCACTGTAACCACAGAGACCATAACAGAAGTGGAAGAAGAACATATATCACAACCGGTCCATCAAACCCGTCGTGTCACCAGAAATGCAGCTCATCTCATTAGAACATCAGACTACTCCTCAGAAGAAAGCCTTGACCGACTGAAGGGACACACTAAAGAAGTAGTTCAGGTAAATATTACAAAACCATATGTAAATTTGCTGGATGATAATGTGAGAATGTTTCATTCATGGTTATGGCATGGAAAATGTAAACATAGCATGCAATATCTACTCTAATGAGTTGGCACTTAGATGGTATAGTGCAAGTGGCTCTGTTGTCAAACGCGCGTCTTAGTGTATATGGTTACCGCGTGGTGTCAAGGCCATTAGTTTATATGTAGCATATAATGTTTTATTTTGTGTCTGTATAGTGTTAACACATGCTCAAATTTGGTCGGATCTAACCCGCCGGACTAAATCAGTTTTCGCAATAGATGGCCGGACCGGACCGTTGCTTTGCGTACGGCATTAAGTGTGATGGCGATCCGAGATCTATAAATCGAAGAATCGATGTTATAAGTCAAGAAAATCGGATTTTTAAATTGATCTTAAACAATGGATCGATTTTGAGAATCGATCACAGAAACATAAAGTAGAGATTCGATTTTTTTTTGGATTATATTTAATTTCATTTTTATTGAATGATGTACACCTGATCACACATCAGTCATGAAACACATAGGATGGACGGACACATAGGATAACATGTAGGATCATCTGTACCATGCTTTTTAGGTCTTAGTACCTGTACGGTAATGAGTGTCGATCTTTAAGAAATCGCTCTTTAAGAACTCAATTAAAAAATCGTTGGTCCGGCCAGACCATCCACACATACTGATTTGATACGAAGCGAACCATATCAGTTGCAGACTTAGACGGACTCGAATATGAATTATGGTCTCCGGACTACTCTGGACTGATTTGGTACAGATAGGAACCAAATCCGTGGTCCGTCCGTACCAAATTCGAGCGTGTGTAAACACTGTTAGCCATTAAAAAGGTTAGTCTTGTAGTACTTGTTACCCGCGTTCGCGTATGAATGAAGACGATGAAAAAGGAGTATTGTATGCAAGGTTCGCATATAGCATTTTGTAGCTTCTAGCTTCCCCAGTGGCAGTTTGAATATTTTTTTATTACCGATACGCTCGCGCTTGTCCATCTTGACTGTTGGTAAGCGATAATTTAGCCAACATTGGGGTACGCTTGCCTAAAAATAACCTATTAAATTTTGACTTGAAACACCTCAGTTTGTAACTATAAGGAAGCAGTCCTTACCTTTACGCACAGTAAATGTGCTCCCAAGATGTTTTGTACATATAGGTGGGATGTCCACCATACATTATGTACATAATTATGTTATTAGAAAATGCATTTATTCAGATAGTTAGCAGTGAGGTAATAAAGTCTGATGAGGATGTTACGGTCGAAGTGTGAAGCCTCTGGTATAGGGGCTCGACGCTTCCGTAGATACATCACTGATAAGTCAACACATTCAGGTTTAGTGTTTACGTTATCCAAAAGTATACAGATATCAGTCCTTTGATTGTTTACGTATGGACCGACTCTGTTTTTTTTTTATCGCCGAGAATCAAATAAAATCAGATTTTATTAGTTCCAAATGGATGTCCTGAATAGATCGTATCTTAATATAATTTCTATAAATGTGTTCATCAATCCATCTTGCATTCCTTTGATGCTAATAATACTGAGTATCACTTGTACTTAAGTTTTAATTAATTCCAAACCGTTGTCTGCATTTTATTGCAGTCAAGCAATTAGCATATCACCATGAATGGCATTTGTTTCCGTATATGGAGCGTCATTGGCCCGCATAAACTTGAAAATGGTTTTAAGTTTTAACATTACATAAAGATAAAAAATGTTTATTTGTTGTTAGCATAGGACAAAAATAACATATTATAAAATACAAAATAGGTACCTGCGCGAGGCCAATCTCTAGGCCGAGGCTGCTAATAAGAAAGAGAAGTCCAATGTGGACTGTGACGTCAAAGTTCTTCACGCCCATACGGCCGCCGTAGAAAACGAAGCTTTGACGAGAAGACGGATATATTTATTTAAAATGGTTATATTTATCTCATTTAGTATTCTACAAATTTTAATATTGTTTTCACTGTTAATATTCTATTTTTATTAATAAACTGGCTAGGTAACAAATATTCTTTTGGGTATATTATTAAAAAAAAAACGATCCTGATGAAAAATCGTCATAAAACCCTGACTCGCAAATAAATCGAACGCAGGATTTCATGGTTGGCAGCAGCTCTTTTTTTTGTTAGGTGGGAAAATCATCTAATGACAAATCCCGCTCTTGGGTAGACTTTTACTGACTAAAAACCCACTACTGTTCCTTTGTTGCCTGTGTCCCAGGGCCCCGGCTTTCGTTTTCACACTACCCATGGTTGGCAGTAGCCCTTGAGATTACTAGACTTTTAAGCCAGTTTTATAAAATGTTTGTACCTATCCTTAGTTTTAAAAGATTTAAATAAAAGCGCAATATATAGAACAATATGTTCCAAGGTAATGGTTATGTCGGCCGTAAGACCAAGGTCTAGTGTACACGCGCATTACTCAGCTTATAGTTACTAAATAAAATACGCTTGGCGTAACCTTGAGCGAATTTCGGTATTCGGAGATTTATTGCGTTTGTAATATAGCTTCTTTATCTTTATAAGAGATATGGAGTCAGTGATAGCGTGACGGGTGACAGGATAGAAAGGAAGGAAAAAACGGTTTCCGCCGACCTCAAGTGAAACGGGACAAGAGTAGAAAGATGATCTTTGTGAGAGATCGCCTTGTTTGTGTTTGAGTCGTCTATTATAAAATTGCGGTTTCACATGCATTTAATTAAACTGCACCATCGTTTGGACCGCTACAGGAAGAAATTGATAAAATTCTAGCGGTTTACCTCCAATCAAGCAAACCTTTTATTCTGCCATTTTGAGATTGCTGTCAAAAATATTGTATTTACAGAGTGTCTCTCTGTTTAGTGTAGTACCTCTTGGCATAGGCCAACTCTAACATCTTTCATTGAATTCTACCTCTATCAACCCTTTTCCAGTTGGATGGAACCGGTTGTTATTTTTATCTCATCGTTTTATCATGTCTAGGGTACTATTCCGTGAAAGATCTTGCTCCATTTTTCTTGAATACTTCGCAGTATTTAGCCCATCCATCTTCACTTTAGTGAGTCTATC
The DNA here is from genome assembly GCA_961205895.1 of Mythimna pallens. NCBI lineage: Eukaryota > Metazoa > Arthropoda > Insecta > Lepidoptera > Noctuidae > Mythimna > Mythimna pallens. The sequence goes on along the minus strand of OY540831.1, from coordinate 6,495,898 downwards.
TTTATGTTAGCTTTCATGAGCTATCCCAAAAAAGCATTTTTCCAGGATAACGACAGTGTAGCTTCGTGATCGTGTAACCAAACTCTTCATAAATATATTCAATCGTTTAAGCTGTCTCTCCAATATTGAAATCCATATTTAAGATAATGTAAAGTATAGTAAACCATTTAAAAATAAGTAGAAGGTTCTTTACGTCTAAAACTACGATTGTGCGGTTGTACAGCCATAGCCACATGCGCGGCCACTTTTAAAGAGAAATCGCATTGTAATAAAACCAAGCCGCGTCTTGCCCACGAAAAGCCGTTGGTCGTTGCCGTCCGCGTGTTTAGCCTAACAAGAAATGTCGTTTATTCAAATTTTATAGCAGTCCATTTTCGACTAACAACTGGAAAAAAAGAAGTCTACTTTGATGACTTGATCCGGTGAAAATTCGTAGAAACTGCTCCTTTTTTAAATTAATATGTCAACGTACAGACAGATTTACGATATAATTCTCTCGGTTAGTAGATCGTTTGCGTCACACCCTAAGCAAACACCAGTAATTGTTGTTTCAAGGACTTGCGTACGTATTTATGGGAACCGAAGTGGCATTTGGTTGCAGTCTTTCGCCATGTCCGCCTGTTTCAAGCGCAAATGTTTGCGAGTACTGAGCAGTTTGTGTTTTAACGTCCCGTTTTATTCTCCCGATGATGTGAATTAAACAGTATGCAAACAATATTCCAAAAATTTAATTTTGTTTGAGTATGTTACCTTACAATGAAAAAATCAATAAACGCTTTTAACCTTCATAATTATTCCCGTTTGAATGCACAGCTATCTCTTTGAATTTTTTAAGATAATCCCATCTCTATTTGCTTAAAGATCATTCACCTCGGTATCAGGTTCAGCTGGACCGTACCCGTCTATCTTAATTGAAAAGCAATTATAAAAATAACATAAATAACAATCAAGTAATTGAACTTAACAGACGCCCACATGTCAGTGTAATAGACGCTTTCCTACTGCTTATACTCTTCACATTTAATGCAGCTTCCGCTACAAGTCGCGTAGACTAATGTATTCTATTGTCACAGTCAACGGAGTATAACAAACCTGAATCGATACACATTAGCATGCAGTCTCGGAAGTCTAGAACAATGTGATAACACAGATCTACCTGGCCATTAGCTCTAAAATATTCTGACTGGAAATGCGCGCGGCTATTAGCACGGCCACCCAGACAGCCGCTTTACACTTCATATTTTACAGCCTGTGGTCTTGAAATAAGTAATGAATATGACCGTTAGATAAACACCTACATTTCGCGACACAATAATTTATTGTTGACTGAGCTTAGTTTCGCTATGTGCTTACTGGCCGCCGGTCCTGCCACTGTTAGCACTAGAAACAGGAAAACACAGCGATTATCCTTCCAAATATAAATGGAATCAAACTTCCCCCGCGTGGTTTATTTTTGAATTGCCCATACTTCACGTATGGGGATTATTATTTCAAGCCATCTGGCGCCTTCCAGTCGCTACGCGCAGATAGCACAGTGCATTTGTTCCTTAGCAAAGATAGTAATTACTCATTTAGAACGGTGATTCTAAGATTTCTAACCTAGTTACGGATGTGGTGCTTAATTTAGAAGTATTCAAGGATCGTGGAGAGGGAGGCGCGGGGCTATGAAGTTGCTATGGTGATTCGGTGAGTGAAATTACGCAATACAAGTGTATCAATCGATATGTTTTGAGTCCGATGAGGTCTGTGCGCGTTGAAGATGTGTTCTCGGACTTTCAAGGTCGGTAACTGATTAGCCTACATAAGTGTGGTGCATGAATAAATTATCTAACGTTCACGTGACTTATTCGTGGTTTAAATTCGTCGCGGCTTCAATATATTATACTTATTACGTGTGTATGTGTTATGCATAGAGCGCATGTGCAACATCTGGTGTTGTCTAGTCAAAATCAATACGATTCCACTTCAGTCCATTGTCCATCTGTACGCCTCTCACCTGCAGCTATTCACCTGTCCGGAATATTTATTGGATGCAATTCATAATTTCGAACTTGAATACGGTTGCATCAGTCAGCATTGAAACGCTCTAACAATAGTAATATGAAGGTAGTTTTCCTGCTCTTTACGTAATACCAGAATTAACAATGATATCCTTAATATTTTATGGTTCATTGTTTTCCATCATCATCAAGCTATTGTTGCAGTCCAATTCTGGTTTGACCTTTATTTGTTCGGAATTGCAATTCAGTTTACTCCTCCGCTAGTAGTTTATACGTAAACTTCCGCATTCACTTATATGGTCACCAAACCGTTTGGAAGTCTATTTGGAGCACTTAAAACCACGTTTAGAGCTCGCTTTGATGTGGCGGATATTGGTCATTACTTGGAATCGATCAGAAAAAGCCATGCGTCGATATTTTTATATTTGAAAAATTTTATAAATGAATTGCATTAGTTGAAACTTTCGATTTCCTTGACAACTGGCTATTTTCCGTTTGATTAAATTAAAGTTGTTTGTTTCCTTAATTATGCTATAACGGTTAATTCAATATAGAATCGATTTAATAACCGCTCCCATCTATCGAATTAAGCACAAGGAATATGTAAGGATCATCGCAGGTAGATCTTTAGTTTCTGCCTACCCTCACGGAAAAAGGGCGCGAATTTATATATGTTTGTATTATGTAATATCTTGAGGAGGACTATTGTCTTTTCCAGAAGTCCAAGGCTTCAGGATTATTCGAGAGAGTTGCCACGGCTCTGGAAGCAACTGAAGTGACGCGGGTGAATTTTAGATAGTATAAAGAGCGCGAAAATTACTTGATGATTCTCCACTCCATTAGCTAAACTGTGATCCTCTTTACCGTGCTCATTATACGGTGATTCCTTACACTAAGGGCCCAAAACTGACGATTATACAGAATTGTTCGGTTGGGTGCTCCGCTCATTTAGTAGCTCAACTATTCAATGTCAAAGCCCTGTAGATGATTCACAGTTTGGTACGCTTGCAGTAACAACACAACGCCACGCTTGGATTGGCTCTAACAAATTCTTCTATGCTTACGGACTTTTTGCCTATATTGCTGCTATCAATGATGTCACCGTGATGACTGACGGTCCTCCATTTTATGGTTGTTTCTACGTGGATTTAAAAATAGATTTTATAAGTAAATCGTACAGTGCCTACCTAGTAATAGAGCAGTGGTGGCCGAGCGGTAACGGCTCCGATTTACGAATCGTAGGTCGCGGGTTCAAACCCAACCAGGCGTATTACTTTGTGTAATTTATTTCATAACCACTGCTCTCAAAACGGTGAAGGAAAACGTCGTGAGGAAACCGGCATGTCCTAGAACCAAAAATTCGAAGACATGTGACATTCACCAACCCGCACTGGACTCGCGTCGTAGATTACAGCCCATACCCTCTCGTAGAGAGGAGGCCGGAGTCCCAGCAGTTGGAGGAACATTATAAGGCCGACTATGCTATGCAACCTAGTAACTGAATTGACCTGTGGCGTATCTTTGTATATTTCTTCTTGACATGGAATTTCGAAAACTGCTTCTCAAGCGATATCTTCCCCGTAAGGAACCTTCTTTGCTGGTGATGCGGGAAAAGGCAACTCAAGAAATACTGGTTTGTTTTAGTCAGTAAAAATCTGACACTCCTCCCTCACATTGATGATTTCCCACCTCGAAAATAAAATGGAACCTTCCTCTCTAGTATAGGAACCCTTTTTAGTTCGGAAATATCCGTCTATACGATAAGCGGTATTCCAGATTAACAGTAGGGTCCGTTATAAATTAATTTCATTTGAGCAGACATTAAAAGCGCAACGAATGTGGATTACATGGATTGTCTAGTACCGTGTTAACACTTTTTTTTTGTACACAGAAAAACGGTGAAAGATAAAAATGCATTAGAAATATGAACACAACGGAACTGCTTATGCTTCTGTTTTTAAGTTCTCGCTGACAACTTTGGTTACTTTTTTTTTTAGTTTGGAAATCATCAAATAACTTCTCGCGCTCTGGTGGGAGCAGAAGTGCGTGTCAGACTTTTACCGACTAAAACCCACCTGCGTTCTTTCAGTTGCCCTTTGCGTTCCACGGCTACGGTAACTCTTTCGAGCATTCCCGCAATTCAACTTAATAATACGCCTCACCATCAACGATTGCGTCACTGCTTACCATCAGGAGGGCTCGCAGTCAAGCACAGTCAGTTTACTTATATTAACGAAAAAAAAAATACTTACACAAATATACAGACAATTTTAAGTCCAAATGATTCGAATTTGTTGGTGGCTTAGGTACTTGGCAGTACGAATGAATGTTATTGAATGTCCCTTCAAGCTGAACCCACAATATTGTACAAACACAAGTCTGCCACGCACGAGACATGTGTATTCCGTTTTAATTGATACAGGAACCAGACGCGCAGGACGAGGGTACATAAAAGGAAATGTCACGCGCCATTACTGTTAACGCCTTGTTCGCACCGGATAGTGATACTAACAAGATGGATGTTAATTATAGTGTTTTTTGGTAATTTGAGACTAACAACAAGGAGCTTTCAAAGCTTTGAGTATTAATAAAAAAACTCCAAACAATTTATGCTTAATTGTGAAACATTAATATGAGAACCACTAGTGACTGAAAAGTTGAAGGGAAATCGTTTGTCTTGGTATGGTCATGTGAAGAGGAGGGATGAAACGCTTGTCGCTAAAAGAGTTATGAGTATAGATGTAGATGGATTGAAAGGAAGAGGAGGGCCAAAGAAATGATGGATGGATTGTGTAAAGAGTGATATGAAATTATAGGGAGTTCCTGTTAGCATGATGGGTAACAGAACAGGATGGAAGAAAAAAACGTGTTGCGCCGACTCCAAATAACACGGGAAAAGCAGGAAGATGATGAAACATTGATTAGTAAATTCAAATTCTTTAGAGAATTTGAGATGTTTTTAGTATCTGCTAATTAGTATTTCAACAATTTTTTTTTTTTGTTAATTTAGCCCATAGAACTATCTAGGACGGTTCTTGTTTTCAAACAGAGAGATTAAGCTGATTAAATGGCAAAATTATCATATAAATTACAAATAGTATATTTTTGTTATTAATGCCCATCATAAATTTGGATTTATTTTATTGAATTATACTTTAGCAACAAAAAAGTGGAGTCGGAATAAAGTTATCGAATAGTTTGATATAATCTGTTTATGGGACACTGACTAACTGACTTATCAACGCACAGCCGAAACTACTGGGACTAGGAGCGTGAAATTTTGCACAAGGTTTCATTTTGTGAAGTAGGCGAGCACTAAGAGATTTTTCAAAATTCACTCCCTAGAGAGATGAAACGGATTATAAATATAAATATAATAAAGTGTGTTTGAAGAAAATTATTTCCAAGCGGGCGAAGGCGCTGGTACAAGCTGGTATTGAGGCCAGGTTCTACTCATTTTGAACTTTTTAAAACCTCTGGTAATCCACAAATATAAAAAAGAACACCATGAAAAAATATTTTATTAAAATTGACTATATGACCAACCGGGCAACAATCAAAACATGATATAAAAATTAGCTGACTTGATAAAAAAAATCGCGAATCTGACCCTAACTTACGATGCCGCGAAATCGACCGCTAGCTTACCCAGTACATCCAGTCTTTGACCTTGTCTATTCAGCATAATGATAGGAATGCGTCCTCTATTTCTTAAAAGAAGGAGGAGGAGGAAGTTCCTAATTCTACAGTTTTCTTTTTGTTTATAACTTGGTCAATTAACAACCCACTTTTGCCAGATGCATTCAGCTGTGCCTTTAGCTTACTTGGGAATTGACATTCTCTCAGCGACTATGATTGTCAAAAATGTATGGTATTGACAAGCACTATCGAGATACCACAATGAATCGCTTATATGGGGTCATGGGGCTCTTGGGCCGGAACCGCGATCCTAACTTCCGACTATATATTTTATTTTTGTAGTATTTTAGGACCACAAGGAAAAAAGGCATTATAGGACTGAGGACAGTTACCAAAAAAAATTGTATTTTATTTTTTTGTAGACTTCCCACTAGTACATGGTGGATATCCCACCCATACAAAGCGTTTTGGAAACACATTCATTATGCGTACAGCTAAGGAGTGGAATTCCCTGCCGGAGTCTGTGTTTCCTGATGGCTAAAACCTAAGGTTCTTTAAGTCAAGAGTGAATAGGTTACTTCTAGGCAAGCGTGCTCCATCGTCGACCACATCATCGCTTACCATCAGGTCAGATAGTGGTCAAACGCGAGCCTATCAATAATAATAAAAAGTTACTACTAAAAAAATATATTTTTATAGGTCTAATAAGTTGGGACCGCGGACCACAGTCCCGGTCCAAAGGGTCCCACGACCCGCTTATGTTTTACCATTTCTACAATTGGGATCGTTAATAGAATTACAATTTCTTTAAAGCCTCTCAATCCCAAATAATTTAACAACTGAATTGCTACTGACAAATCAATTCATCCACAGAATGAGATCAACAGTCAATATGAGCGCGTATCGACGAGCTCGCAGCGCTACGCGTCGCTCTCTGACGTCACGCTGAGCCCCATCTACACGTCACATGGCGTGACTCACGACCGGTAAGTCTGTCATACTGACGAATATAAATAATTGTTATCATTTATTTATCTTTAAATATAAAAAAAGAAACTGACTGACTGACATATCAACGCAGCACAGCAAAACTACTGGGACTACGAGGGTGAAATTTGCACAAGGTTTCTTTTTATTACGTAGGTGAATACTAAGAGAGGATAATCCGAAATTCACTCCTTAAAGGGATGAAACGGGAGTCCAATGTTAGTACGGAGAAAACTCCTCTCACGCGGGCGAAGCCGCTGGCAGAAGCTAGTTTTATGTACAAACAGACACTTAAAAGCGAAAAGAACAAATACAGAAAAGCACAAACGTGCTGCTTATTTCAAACGAAATTTCTTCCAGCAGACCTGCACGTAAGTTGTGTGGGTCTAAGTTAGCGCGAATACGGCAGGACGAATTTGACTCCCATTGTAAGGAATGGTTGCCCGACCGCAAGCTACCCATTGCTCGTCGTCCACAAGCGCGCGTTCGTTAGTCGAAAATTGCCCCGCGACTACTGACGCCCGCCTGTGGCGTCTCCTTCGTTGAAAAAGTTGCAGAGACGGTGTGATGGCATTTTAAACAAAAATGAAAGTTCTCAAAATTAATAAAAAGTATGTAGCTCTGTCATCTCATTGTGGTTGATAATGTCGGGCAGAAAATGGTTATAGACCGCGATTTCCTCTAGTCACTACAAGTGTGTTGATTTTGGCACAATTTTGAAAACCATTCCCAAGTAGACTCACGTCGAGTTTGATATTGGCATTGCTTTATATTACGATTTCATTCTACCAGAATAATATGAAAAAAAAAAACCAGATCAATAAATAAATCTTTCATAGACATCAATTCGCTATTTCGTTCATCACTGACTAAGAACCTGTCTATGATCCATCAGTGACACTCTGACCTTATTTTCGCTTGAAATACCGTTCAATGTCACCAACCCCATCTGTCTGCGTTATTTTCAAGTATAAGTTGACATAACATCAACAAGGTCACATATTTTCATTCTCTTAAAATGCATTTGCATAAGCTTATGCAAATGCCGCTCACTGTAAAATAATATTCATGCATAAATCATATTCGCGTCATACATTCCTAATCATCATGTTACTGATATGGCAGGAAATAATTAGCTGAACTCTGATAAATAGCAGCTTTTGGAAATTATTGGAAAAGGGTGACAGTCGATAAATAAAAAAACATATTTATATAAAAAAATAATCTTTTTTGCACATCCTGTTCTGACGAGTATCAAAATAATCACACAAAATGCAGAAGTTACTATTTTTAACGAATCATTAGAATATGTCAACAAATAAAAAGGCGTGGAATTTAAAGTTGCACTTGCAAGAATAATTTAGTTTTACACGGCACCCGAGTGTGTGACGTCATGCGACCCTTGACTAATACGCTCTGCTGAAATACACCACCAATAAATCAAAATCATGCAGTTATACGTAAAACGAACTAGGAACAGCGCGAGATCTCATGTGCTATTTGGAAACTTGTTCATTTAAGTGATTTGTGGTGCGACGATCTCATCTAGGTCAAATGATGAGACTCTCCAATGAGACTCCAATCGATGTACGTAAACTTTAATAAATCACTCAGTCAGTCGGCGGATTTAAAAAAAAAACTGATTCTTTAGTTCCATTTCGGTAAATGTGACATTAACATCATCGTGAAACTTATACGTTCATTCAAATTACAGATGTAGAAGCTTATGATTGTAGAACACTATAGAATCACATAAATTATTGTTCATAAAGGCCGATCTCAAATTCGTATAGTGTCGCTCGTGCTCGGCTCCTCTAAGAGTCGGTCCAACAACCGTAGACATATTTGACACGTTCAAATAAACGTGACGTTTCTATAAAAAAAAATAACCCTTCAACGGTGTTTACATAAATGTACACTGCGTATTTTCCGTAGCGTGCACCCAACGCAATGCAAGCGACAACCAAACTTTTGTAAACATACCTACTGTAACTATGTCACTTGTGACACCTTGTGTGGTATACGAGTAAGGTGCTTGTATAGTATGCTTATCATACTTTACTGCCTTTATAAAAGAGACTTTGAAATATACCGACGTTGTTTTTTTTATGTGGGCAATCATCAACTGAGTTTTCCCGCGTGCGTGTCAGACTTTTAGAGCGGAATTCATCAATAAAACTAATCGCATTTTAACTTTTGACTCGCATAATCGCGTTTAGCCGCTGTCACTAGCGTCACTTGTAAAAATACAGACAAGTGACACAAGTGACAGCGGCTAAACGCGATTATTCGAGACAAACGTTAAAACGCGATTAGTTTTATTGGTGAATTCCGCCCTTACTGACTAAAAGCCACTTGTTGTATCCTTCGCGTTAAAGGGCAGCGGAAACTCTTTTAAAAATTTCCGCGGCCCATTCGACGGTAACATTTTTTAACGCTAACGGGTTACGTAAAGTATGAGAAGCCTTAGGTGTCTACCGTCATGAAGTAAATATAGAAAACAGTCGTGGCAGGAAGGCGGAAGCCCGAAAAGTGTTTGACCTTAAGATCCGGTCTTACTAAAACGGCAATACGTCTGTGTAAATGTCCAACATTAAATATTATTTACGATGCACGCATCATCATCATTTTCCTGCCCTTGTCCCGTGTTATTTTGGGTCGGCGCAACACGTTTTTTTTCTTCCATTCTGTCTTGTCACCTGTCACGCTATCACTAACTCAGTTTTCTTTCATATCACTCCTCACACAATCCATCCATCTTTTCATTGGCGTCCCTTATCCTCTCCGTCCATCAACATTTATATTCATAACTCTTTTAGTAATATGCGTTTCATCTCTCCTCTTCTCTTTTTCAACTTTTTAGTTACTAAGCGTTACTTTCAAACTTCCTCTAATATACTCATTTCTCAAATTAATCACCATGCACGCGAAATTAGATAAAGAAATAGTGACATAAAAGATACTACTGAAGAATTCAAGATAAAATTGTCAGACTTAGTTGTATTACATCAAATATGTTTTACACTTTATCAGCTACAACAGATTTGGATATAATTTGGGTCAGTGGCGGACCTTGACCTGAATTAGTACATTGCTACTTTTTATTCCGATAATATCTTCTCGTAGGATAATTTTGGACCATCAGTGGAGGTAAGCCGGGTGGCTACTGTACTACTACTGGTACTTTTACTGTGTACTGGTGGTGGTACTACATATTTAATACTAATATTATAAATTAACAATGTAACAACTGCACATAACACTCGCACACAAGTCTTCGTAACTAATTTGGGAATTAAACTGTTTTCATAGGTAAGTTTGTACGGAACCTTTAGTGCGCGAGTCCGACTCGCACTTGCCCGGTTTTTTGTAAAGAACATCGAACTGATGTTAGATTGATGATTTTTTCTGGGAAGAGAACTGCGTCCTGAAATACACACTCGGCCTAGCTTAGGCGCAGTTGCAATTTTTTTATTCTTGCACAGTTATTGTTACGATACTTGAAAAGTATTGCTCATTGTACAATTTAAAAGCAAAATGAAATTAAAAACACTTAATGGATTTGGACGAGACTTTGCGCGCGGGTGAGCCTGAATCAGGGCATAGATTTTATCCCGATAGTAATTTCTCATGTGATAATTGTCGACTTTCACGAGGCGAGGCAAAAGCCAATAATACATAATAGTAATGTATAAGTAATGTGTTATGCTTACTGAAGTAATGATCCGAGTAACATTTATGCAACGCACGACTTGATCACATATTCACATCAGGTAACAGCAAAACTTACGTGATTATACGTAATATTACACGCTTAAAGATTTATAAAATCACGTCATGAAAGGGGAAATCGTGTATGATAGTCTGTCTCGTGCATTGAAGATCTGCTCAATATACTATATCATAGTCATAGTCATAGTCATAGTAGTTTATTATGGTTTGGTTTTTTTTGTGGTTTATCATGTGGATATTGAGAAAGTCCAAGCCAAAAACCAATTGTAAACCATTATAATCCTGATTTTTCCAACAAATATCTACTGTTCATACTTCTGCGACCCTTATCCACTAATGCTAAGTGTAGGCCTCGTCCATTAATCTCTACTTTAGACAGGCCCAAGGCCCCGGTCTTGGACCTCTCGCATCCAATCCCCGCCACCTTCTCTGACAAGTCTAGTTGGTGCTCTGGCTACGCTTTAAGTTCTATGGCCAGTTCTACATCTACCAACAACTATAGATATTTTAAACCATCCACAAAGAGCTACTTATTGGGTCCCATTAAACGCAAACCGACATCGTGGCAGACCAAAGCAAAAGTGGAGAGATGAGCTGGATAACTACCGGAGGAACTGTCCCACAGTGGCCGAGGACAGACGTGTGTGGAAAAGGGAGAGGGGCCCCCCTCTCCTTCCTAGGTTCAGCAGTGGGACATAAGTGAGCTAACTAACTAACGAAGAACGTATTCGTGGATGGCACGGTCTAAACACTAAAAGTTATTCAAACAAAACAGACCCTGACTTAAAATAAACCACACGTAAAGTTTAACTATATGTCTTACACTCAAATCCTTTCCATAATCTTTTCCATTTACATCAAACAAATCCCTTCCATTCACATCAAACGAAAAATCTGTATTTCATAAAAGAGTTTTCCATCAATGGGATCGGTCAAACAAACAAACAAATATTGGGCCAAACGTTACTATTGGTACAGTTGGCTTCGGGCCAACAATTTTTGTGCAACGCTAAAAATTTACGTCTACTGACGTAACTTGTAATAGGCGGAACATGATGTAGACCGTTAATAAGATATTACAAATGGATTTAGATGTATATTTTAAAACTAACTGATGCCCGCGACTTCGTCTATATCAGACTCGTAAAGCGGCACAATGGCATTTAAAAATAATTAGAGTTACCCGCCAAAATGGCAATACCACCATTTTGGCGCGTAACTCTAATTATTTTTCTAAAAAAAAAGTAACCTAAGTTACTCCTTATAATATCAGCCATCTACTAGTGAGTCCGTTCAAAATCGGTTCAGGCTTTTCGGAGATTATCGGCTAATCTAACAACAGACAAAAATAAAAAATAAAGTATTTTTATCAAAGGTATCGAATATGTTGGTATGGTACTGCATTTAGTAAAAAAAATATATATATTTTTATATTACAAACAGATACTTCAATTTTATTTAGGTGTATAGATCTACGATTAGATTTGTACGAGTGCTGTTCGAGCCCCCTATGTATAGCCCCCATATACAAGGCTATGTCTCTCTGGCGTCTGGTCAGCAATGTTATTGATTCTCGTTAGTAATCCGGAGTCTTTCCTTATTACTTGCGTTAAATTCTCATATTGTTACAAATTTTTTTTTTATATGTTAATAGGCTCGGGTTTGACCACAATCTCACCTGATGGTAAGCGATGATGTGGTCGACGATAGGAAACGCTTGTCTAGAAATAATGAGAGAATAGGTCACTCACACTCAGGAAAACATGTTATTGTTTTCTTGGTCAAATCAAATCAGGGTGGAACTACATATCTCTGCGAACCTCTTCGAAGTCTACAAGCGTATCAGTCTTCCTAGAAGTACATGTATATTTCTTCCCAGTTGCAAGTGGCGATACGGCATTCCTTTCTCCTTACATTGCATCCGCCCTGCTCCAAATGCCTTCTAAAGGTCAACGGTTCGTTTGACTAGAACACGTCCTGTACTACGTTTGTTTTGCCCTTATAGTTACTTGCATTTATTTACTAGCTACTGCCAGTGGCTTCGCCCGTGTGAGAAAAATATACTCCCGAGGTAAAAAGTATCTTATGTGCTATTCCAGGACATGGTCTACCCGTGTACCAAGTTTCATCGAAATCCATTCAGTAGTTTTTGCGTGAAAGAGTAACAAACATCCATACATACAAACTTTCGCATTTATAATATTAGTAAGATACGCGGGCAACTCCTACACATTTCATCACCCCGTCAGAACACCTCCCCCTGGACGCGAATTGCAGTGGCCAATCTGGAAATCTCTTAACCGACTACGCACTCAGGTTGGCCGCTGTAAAAATAATTTGGCCAAATGGGGCTTCCTCGACCCATCTCTAACACAGTGCCAGTGTGGAGCCGCTGCACAGGACATGCGTCATTTGCTATGCTGTCCATCCTGCACAACTACCTGCAGTTTTCAGGATCTATACGAGGCCAATAACAGAGCCGTAGAGGTTGCCAAATACTGGTCAGATAAAATTTAGTTAGAGTACATCGACACGAAAAGAAGAAGAAGAAGCGGGCAACTCGAGGTACATTTTTATACAACCGCTCTTACGTGATTATGATGTTATTACATATCTTTCTCCAGATATTTTGGATACACAGATATCTTGTGTATATTATCTAAGCTTCTATAGAAAACATAAATTTGTGTAAAACTGATCCAGTAAAGACCTCGGAAAATCTATTATTTTACGTGAACTTTGGCCCTCCATAATCTCATACTCATACATTCGTACATACATATTCAGCCTTTTAATGTTCCCACTGCTGGGACTCAAGCCTCCTCTCTCTAGGAGACGGAATGGGCCGTAATCCACCACGCGGGCCCTGTGCGGGTTGGTGGATGTCACATGTATTCGAATTTTTGGTTCTAGGACATGCCGGTTTCCTCACGATGTTTTCCTTCACCATTTTGAGAGCAGTAAAAATCTCATACTCATATAATTAAATATATAAAAAAGCACATCTTTATAAGCCATTCACACTTAATCGAGATTCTGAATGACGACAATTTTTCTCAAAAACTTTACAAGGGTTTTATAAAAACACATATTTCCTGGAACAAGTTTTGTGAAATATTCGAGTAAATCATTGCATTACCGAATACCAACAGAGTTTTCAGGCTTTCTCTCTCTTTCACGTTGTCTCTTCGTCAAACATCGCATTGGATTATCTAACGCAATCCAATGCGATGTTTTTTTTTTTTTTTTTTTCCGGTGGGAAAATCATCTTATGACATCCCCCGCTCTTGGGCGGGGCGGGAGATAGTGTCAGACTTTTACTGACTAAAAACCCACTCCTGTTCCTTCGTTGCCTTTCGTACCAGGGCCGAGTCTTCCTTTCAGAATCAGACCCTTGGCCCCAGTAGGCTTCGACCCTGCTGGGCCCCTACAGTTGCTGACATCTCCTTGAGGCGCGCGTGGAACAGCACGCGCCGTTGACGACTTGGGCTTGGTCCGGACGGTTACCGGACGGTCGGACGGCAAGCCACCCATTGCTCGCCGTCCGCAAGCCCGCGCCTACGGTGGCCGGAAATCGGGATCGGAATCCCGGCGGCGGTTGGGGCGTGAGGACCGCTGCCTCACGCGATCGGCCGCCTCCTTTGCAAGCATTACTGCTTCGCAGAAGGAGGCGACCGCCTGCCACTCCTCCTCGCCCCGGACCATGGCCTGTACCAGGGCCCGGCGCGAGAGATCGCCGCCGCCAATTACCCCCACGAGGTCAATCCAATGCGATGTTGGAGCAACAAGTTTTTAAACCATGCTCGTTGTTGACGATAGGCGAGTGGAAAAGGACCCTCTTAACTCTACGCTACAATATAAGCTCAGGAGAAACATTTTTAATTATATTACTATATAAAAACATCGATCGCAGTCACGGTGAAGGTGGTGCGATCTGATCATGTTCACAGTGCACACTTAGCCAGTGGTCGCCCAAGACACAGAGATTTGGAAGGAGAAAGGGGAGCCCTTTGCCCAGCATTGAGACGAAATAGGCTATAACAAAAAAAAAGAAGTTATGGGGGGGGGGGGGGGGTGAAGATAGAAGAAAAAATAGTCTACGACCTACCAAATATTCACAAAAAAAATCTTAAAAATTGGCCAAGCTGTTTCAGACGAGTTTGATAACAAACACTGTGACACGAGATTTTGTTGTGCCATCTTTCGTTGGCCAGTGTATATAAAAGACAAGTGTACCTGTACAGTGCATTATTTACTCAACATGTGTTAGAGCGAAAATGCTAGTAGGATGACACTTGCTTGAAGGTCAGAAACGAATTCATTGCGACAGCTATTTATACATATTGTATCACAACTGAATCACCCACCGATGAAATTTATCAAAACAAGTTACCGCAACCGCATTTTAACAGAAAACTGCAATTAGAGCCAAAATGTGTCTACATACAAATTAACCCTGGCTCACTCACCATAATTTCGAGTAACGTTATCACTAACCATTCGTATTTTTTACGACAGATCAATATTTATTTAATCATGGCACAAAAAAAAATATTTTTTAGTAATTACCTACATTGTTCAATGATTACACATCGATACAACATGCTTCCTGCAAATCGCTTTTTTACCGCTTTTGCTTGGTTGATCCTTGATTGTGGTCATTTTCGAGACATTTTATGCAGTGCAGGCTCTGCCAATTTTACCCAGTTTTGGAAACGTCTTGACTAGAACCTTCCCGGGGGTCATCAAGTTTTATGCATAGAAAATGGTTCTATTTTGCCAGCTTTAAAATTAACAAAAATGTCACTTTGAACAAAAGTCGACTCCGGACACTTTTTCAAATAGCTCCCCAATTAACTTAATTATAGAGCTGATATCTATTCGATCAAATACTATTAGTACCCTCTACAATATAACATAGGTTACGATTTAGGCTCCCTTCGGGGGTCCCTTTCGGGGACCCTTCGCAAGGTCTTCCTAATTTTGCGTTTGTCGGATCTCATTTATTTGCTTTATACTTAATTAGTCGCGATTTATCACTTGACTATATTTATGAAGGCTTAATCATTGACAATTCTTTGGAATTTTTAGTTTGCAGAGACTATAATTACCCAGCTGGACTTTGATCTAGCGCAAAAACTAATTCTGCGTACCGCACAACTTTATTTTTATTTTTTTGTTACTTTGCCCTACACTAGGAATAACTCCTGAATCGTGGGTGCGTTATACACACATATACAAGACACCCAGATCCGGAACACTTATTTGTAGGCCATACAAATATTTGTACCGGAATCGAACCCGCGACACAGCACAGCAGCCAATCTCTCAACCACTGCGCGACCCGTGCTGTCTATAATTAGCCAGCTGGACTTTGGTCTAGCGCAAAAAGTAATTCAGCGTACCTCGCAGTTTTACACACTTATTATACTGTAAAACAGTCGCTTTCCGCATCTATTTTTTTTAACATCGTACATCTAAACGATTTGCGATACGGTTTTCACTAAAACCGTATAAAACCGTACAAAAGCAATAAAGGAACAAGATTTATGTATTATAAAATTTACACCCGAGCGTAGTCGGAGCGGGGTCACTAGTAAAATAATTGTATTGATTGATTGACCAGCGCGAAGTGGACTGCTATTCCATCTAAAGTTATGGATTAACAGCTAAACAAGGTCACTTTACCTGAGATTTCAAGGTGAATTGATTACTGAATGGCACTGCTGATTCACCCGATCTTAGCACTAGGTCATCGTACCAATTTATTCAGGCCCTACGCAATCGTACCATAGCATATAATCAGCCTTATAATATTCACACTCTTAGGAGTCGGGCCTTCTTCTCTAAGAGCGTAAATGTGCCGTAATCCACCACGCGGGCCCAGTGCGAATTGGTATCTAATCTAAATCATACCATGCTCGTAACTTATCCCTAAATCCACTCGTAGCGTTTCAAACTTACCTGCGTCACGCTAATAGTACAAATATTTATCTACAGGTCGTCCCGCATCGGCAGCCCAAGTTCGTACAGCGCATGCTCGACAGACAGCTCGTTCGCTGAGCAGGCGCTAGCTGACACTAGCTTACTGCTGGAGATCAACCCCAACAACGACCATCTGCCCTCGCGACTGTATAAGATGGCGAGAGAGTACTGGAAGTAAGTATTAAAGTAGAACTACATTGGGTCCACGTGGGCCATTTACGCCGATCTGGGCGCGTCGGTTTCCATACATTTTATATGACAACTAGACTTGTAGAGCTACATTAGACCCACGCCACGGGACGCGCCATTACGTTCAACGCCGGCGACGCCCACGTGTACGTCGGTTTATTGTAGTCCCGCTTTATCAAATATGAAATCTTTTTTTTTTTTTGAGGTAGTGTATCATCAAATGACTTCTCCTGATCTAAGGTGGAGAGAGGAGGGCATGTCAGACTTTTACTGACTTAAACCCATCTGTTTCCCTTTATTGCCCTAGTTGCGTTCTAGGACCACGGTAACTCTTTCAAAAATTCCCGTATTTCTTTATTCAGATGCAGAAAGGTTGTCATTTATTGGACTCTAGTGGCAGGACATAGCGATAATCAAGTTTACAGGGCAAACATGGTACACACAATAAGTGTCACGGATAGTCCCCAATGCAGAGCATACATGAAGACAGAGGAAACGACGGTGGTCCACGTGCTCCTTGAGTTCACAGTTTCAAGGCTGCGCTACAGTCCATGTAAATTGGTCCACTATGGACTAATATAGATAAGAATAAATAATATGGATAAAAGGATAAGCAAGGCCAGATGTCACAGTAGAGTGGATTGAAAGGAGACACTAGCCTTTGCCTAGCAGTACGACGAAGCATATGCTTTTTAAAACCTTTGGAAAATCAGCAACAATAAGGAGAAAACGCCATTGCTCTCGCTCATACTCAAAAGAATGACGGCCAGACTGTTTTTTGAGCTGCTAAGCCAACATCTGCGATACAAATAAATTACTACATACTTATATACTAAAACAATATCAAGCATCATATTCTAATTAAAATCAATGATTAAGTTTCGTCATGCTTATAGCAATCAATATTATGGCACATCAGACAGTTGCTTGACTTTTTACTATATACAAATTACAAGTCAGTGCCTAATAGTGTACAGTCCACAAAGAAATTGGCCACAGACCGAAGACCAAGGCCGAAACCGAAAAACCAAAATAAACTGATTGCAGCCAAAAAGTGGCCGAATATTCGGCTAAAAGATCGCTGAATATTCGGCTCGACCAAAACTAGCGTTTTTAATTTGTCGGTAGTAATAAAGGCCTAAAAACCGACTATCTCGTATACAAGAGAGTATTTGGGGTAATATTCAATGTCTTGCTCATTTTTTAAACCTAAACCTGAATGATTTATAAAACTTGATTACTCAACAATCGCACAAATGTGTAAAACAGTCGTTGAATGAAGCTAAAGCAAATAATCTGTTTTGTTGACTGTACATAAAAAAGTATAATTACTTATGTGTGTCATGATTCGGTTGAGCAAAAAGCTACGCGTAGCGCTGAAAAGCTATTTAAGTTGTCGGCTACTCAAAGATCGAGTTTAAACATCCTAATTTATATTGTTCTTAGCAAACTGATTCAACTTTGTACAAACTTTGTATGAAGAATTCACATGTCAAACCTCAATAAATATGTATACTCACTTTGATTATTTAATATCAGATACTCATACTTATTTTTCTCGTTAAAATTAGAGTGCACTATACGATAATACAGAACACACAGATACTCTAGAAACACTTGAGATATGAATTGATATTAAAAATCACACCAAAGAGTAAAAGTAAAAAAGTATGTAAATATGTAGTTAAATGTTCACAGTCTGCGATTGCCAAAGCGTTTCATGATTATCATCAATTTATACGTTATGTTTAAGTCCATTCAATTACACAGATACAGATCTGGAACGTGGCCATGACGTAATTTTATTTTTTCATGCGGGTAATTGTAATAATAATTTAAAAATTGGAACCGTCAACTGTCATAATCATGCGTGTTTTAATACCAGCCGGCTGGACTTCATTTTTGTAAAAAGTTTTAATATTTATTGACTAATTTATTGTGGACTATTGATTTTAATTATTGTAACAAATATGACTAGTGCTTTAACTTATATGAATGTGGAGGAGACTGTGGAACTTGACTTAAAGTTACGGTAGGTCATTATACCTAGAGCAAGAATGATAAGGAATTCATAGTCGGAATAAACACACATATCGTGTATGATTATTCAATAAACATAACATATCACCATGTTTGTATGCTCCGAAGAGTTAAACATTGTTGTGCGTATAGTACCTACACCCACGTCAGTTATATTTTATTACCATAAAGTCGGATCATTTTGACCCTGAGTTATAACTTTGACACAACTTCGTTAATCAACAGAAACGTAGTATCCCGTGTTCTTATTGATTAATAAGCCCGACTTGACCAGTATTTAAAATTTCCGTATAAACTCCTATTTATAATTATAAGCTGACTCGACAAACATTCTTCTGCCATATAAATTATCGAAGAAAAAATGGGGTTGGAGATAGGAAGGTAAAAAATATCCTACAACGTATTCTCAGACCTACCAAACATACACAAAAAATTTCATTAAAATCGTTCAAGTCGTTTCAGACGAGTTCGAAAGAGATTTAAAAATATTTTTTACTCTGATAGTTGGTCTAGTCCCAAGCTAAGCAGAGCTTGTGTTATGAGTACTTATATATTTCTCAATACATACATATTATAGATAAAATAAAATACTTTGTGTTCTCCTGTAAAGTATTATGGTTATAAATTCAGGTCAAACTCTAAATTAGTTAACACCTTGCGTAGCACTCGAGCAACTATTAAAAAGTCAATATATTTTACACTCTGATAATTATTATTGTTCATAATTAATAAATGAAAACATAAACAAACAAAAACAATAAATATTGACAATATTCAATTGTGTATATAATTTATAACATTATAAATTAATAGTATAAAATAACTTGTCTACTTTACAGATTTTTTACACGTTTGTGTTGTACTATAAAATCCTTTTGATTATTTGTTAATTTTAAATTATTTTCGCTCTTTTCGCCTGAAACACAGGATTTCCTAGTTCAGGCACGTAAGACTCAGAATTAAGATTTATATTTAAGGCTGTATTACTTTATCCTGTGTGACAGCAAACTTTGAAGTTCTCAAGTCATTTTAACTTCTCTAAGCAAAACCTATTACTATTCTATTGTGAATTAAATTCCACGATTGGTTAATAAAACATTAAACCTTATTCACAGTTATATACATATCTATACTTAATGTTATAAAGAGGAAAGATGTGATTTTTTGTTTGTTTGTTACTTACTAATTAAAAAACTACAGGACCGATTTTCAAAATTCTTTCACCAGAAGAAAGCTACTTTAACACTGAGTAACATAGGCCTATAATTTCTATTTTCACGCGGGCGAAGCTGCTGGCAACAGCTAGTCTACACTAATATAATAAAGAGGTAACGTTGTTTTTTTTTTGTTTGTAGGAGGTAATCTCTGAAAGTACTGACCCAATTCCTAAATTTTTCACTAATGGAAAGCTGCTTTATTCCTGAGTGACATAGGCTATTTTTATGTATGCAGGCAAAGCCGCGGAAAAAAACTAGTAAAATATAAACAAGGCTAAGTACTCACAAGATGACGTGTCCTGCAAGTACCCGACTAGGACGGTGACAATAAAATTAGATATTATGTTCTATATTTGCGTTGCGCCGCCGCGCGCAAATGCCAAGCGATGCCAAACTCTTGCAGTACACTGTACTCGTCAACTGAGATAAGTGCATTTTGGAAACATGCTGTATTTTCAAGAAACATTCACTATTTAATCACTGGAACACACAGTTTTTGAAGTGTTCTTTAATGACATTCCATTCAGTGTTAATGATTCGAGTTACGTTGATAGATTTGCGTTTAACACTCGGTAAAATGTTCATTCTGTTCCCAACAACTTAATCGAAGCAAGAACATATCTAAGGACTAAAGAAACCGTGCATAGGACAGTGATTTTACACTTCAAGTGATATAATGATATAAGTTTCCATCTGACTGACTTCAGCAATCATGTATGAAGGGCTAAGGTGCACAGAAATCGTGAGGTATTTCCTTTATGTGTCCGTTTATAGGTTTCGTGTCAGAGTTACGGTTTTATTATGTATTTTACGGTTATTGGACAGTCTCGCCTGCATATGGTCGGTTCTATTTACAAGTTTTACAACTCAAGTGGACGTTTGGAGTGCGTTTGATTATTATTAAATGGAATTAACGTGTTTGGTCATAATGACGAGTGCAAAATGAAAAAAGGTTCTGCAATACGTTCCAAATAGGATCGATTGCCGTGTTGTGACGTCACGCCATATTGTCAAATCGAAGAATTATTATGGTGAGCAAAACAAGAAATTTTTTAAATTTATTTTATTTACGAACTGTGAACAAAAAAAAAAACAGAATCCAGTTCTTCAATTTTGCTTATCTCTGAGTTCTTCAAATTTGCCCAATTTCTTGCGATTTGACAATATGACGTGACGTCACAACATGGCAATCAATCCTATTCTTATTTGGAACGCATTGTAATCATATATTATTATGTTATTAGCTTCTGTCAGCGGGTCCGCCCGCTTGAAAGTAGAAAATAAATGCATATGTACCTCAGTGATAAAGTAGTAGTAAGTTCTGCTGGTGAAAGAATTTTCAAAATCGGTACAGCAGTTTCAGAGATTACCATAAACAAACTTACAAATTTTACCTCTTTATAATATTGGCAAATCTATTTAGTAATAATATTGTACAGGAGACGCGATCCTTATTTTTATTTGCAATGTTGTGGAATATTATAATTATAAGTCACTAGCTTCTGCTAGCGGCTTTGTCCGCGTCAATGTCGGTTATTGCGGACTAGTTAGTTGAAGCTAGATAAAAGTAGCCTATATCCTTTCTTGGGGTTCAAGTTTATTCCGTACCAAATTTCATCAAAATCGGTCCAGTAGTTTAACTGTGAAATCGTAAAAGAGAGACAGAGTTACTTTGACATCTATACTAGACTAATATTATAAAGACGTTTAGTTTTTTTTTTGTAGGAGGTAATCTCTGAAAGAACCGATTGCGAAAATTTTTTCACCGATAGAAAGCTGCTTTATTCGTAAGTGATATGTTTTATGTACGCGGGCGAAGCTGCGGGCAAGAGCTAGTGTTTAAATGTTATGGATATATTAGTATTTCGAGCTGGTATTCGCAACTCCACGGACTAAGCGCGTATTTTGCGTACGGGTGGGACAAATGCGTCATTCGAGCTCCTCCAGGAAGGCCAGCAGCGCCTTGGTGTTTATATATTGACCATTTCACGGAGGTCACCTGGGTTTCCGAAGTATTTTACCCTGTATCCAGCGACAACTGGGCAGCTTAGAAGCAGATGTGTCGCTGTCTCTTCCTCCTCCATGCAGGCTCTGCACAGTGGGCTGTCTGTAACTCCTATTAGTATGGATTGCAATAGTAAGAAAATCCGCAAGATAATTTCTTTCAATATTGTTTCATATCTACTGCTTATAAATATTAGACAGGTCTACTTATGAAAACTTCCTGTATCCATTCATCATTCTAGTACTACTGTTTTTGCTTTGCCAAGTGTGTTGATAAGATGCAAAAAAAGGTCAATCAATTTTTTATCGGCTATTATTAGCCACATAAGTCACTAACTCGACTATCAGTAAGCACATTTGACTTATGAATATGTTTTTAGATTTTATAATTAAAAATACTGTGGTTATGATTGAGTGTGCATCACAAGATAATATATATATATGATCTGCGGGATTTTTCGAAAAAGTTACCACAGCTCTAGACCGCAAAGGGATACTGAATGAACCCAGGCCCGGTGGCTTTTAGTTAGTAAAAGTTCAACATTCCCTCTCGCTCCAACCAGAGCAGGAGGAATCTTTTCATGATTTCCTACCTAAAAATAAAGACAATTCATGTTTATGTTTTGTAGAAGATAATAATTATGTTCTTCGTATGTCGACGGGAGATCTGGATGTCTTCCTTGAATTCGAAAGAGGAAGCGAGAAATCTTTGCCCAGCTGTGGGATCATACGGGCTAGTAATAATAATAAATAATCATCCATAAATAAAAAGCTTTACGATAGGAAAGATCATAATCAGCTAAAAGGCGTAAAATGAAATTTCACTTCATCCATGCGAGACTGTCAACGTTCAGACATTCAGAAAAATGTTTTAAACACTCAACACTTGACTTCTAGAATTAAAAACCAAATGATTAATATCCCTTTTCTCTATTCCCCAGCAAATACCCAAAGACGGACTACACATACTCTCCAATGTCGAAGGACCGCGTAGAACTGGCGCCCGGACAAGTGGCGATGCCAAACATGTCTCGACGCTCCCTGTCCCAGTTCCGTGTGCAGGGTCCTAACACCAGCGCCGATGAACTCGACCGTCTGTCTGCCACCACTTCATGGACAACCAGTACTGTACGGCGACGGTATACGGTGAGTGAACAGTTTATTTTAGAATTTGCGACCCATCTTAGCACGGGTGTTAGAAATCTTTGTAATACTTGGTTTCTCTACTATAATATTGTTGCAACTCAGCGACGGTAGGACTCGGTTTGGGATCTTTATTTGATTAAAACGACGTAGAAGGGGAGACTTTTCTTTATATTTTTCTTCAAGTTCAATACTACATCATTTCATTATAAAAGTCACGTCAATACTCACAAAAACAACGCTTCTTTTTTCTATAAATTTTGAAATCTATTCTAGCAATGAAAAATCCTTAGAAGTATATTTTACAAGCCAGTCCGTCAACTATAAAAAAAACATGCGATCTCCTTTCGATATCACATGAGCTTACGCGCCAATGAATAGAAATTAATCAGCGTTATCCTGCTTAAACTCCACTGCAGCAAAACCAAACTAAAAGCAACAGCGCACTGCCCTGCTAACCTAGGATGCCTTACACCTAAGGCCTACTGTCGAGACGCGTAGCGTCATAGACGCGATACGACGGCACGACGTTGCCGCTTCGTCGACAGTTTCATAGTTTTGTATGTAAGCTTCACGCAGGCGTACACCAAGCGTAAAATGACGACTGCGCGTCTATGAAGCTACGCGTCCGTGGACGGTAGGCCTAAACCTTCCTCATGGATCACTCTGTCTATTGGTGAAAACAGCATGAAAATCTGTTCAGTAGTTTTTGGGTTTATCGCGTTCATTCAGACGTGGTTAGGGACTGCGTGATTCTTCATATATTTGAAGCTGTAAGCTGCTCAGCCAGCCAGCTCTAATCTCTTTAGTGCTGGTTATAAATAATAATATAAAAAAGATTTGAATGAACATTTGAAGATACTACTTCAAATGTTGACTGATAACAGTACCCAATTAATTAATTAAATTAATACTATTCTTGACTTGACTCACGAATTTGTCGACATGTGGGATGTGGACTCTGCGGTTATAAATTATTGTACCGATAGTTTGTGTCAGTCAATGGCATAAGGGCTGTTTATAGTCACTGAGTATTTTGTATGAACTCCGCCTGGGTCTATGTCGATTTCGCGGCCCCGTAACAGTGGTTTTATTTTTGTAAAAAAAAAATATCTATTCACAATTTTTGTTTTTGCGAGGCCCTTTTAAAAAACAAGCTTTATTATTTTTTGTAACTTTCAAATATTTCCGTTACGTAATCTCGTAGGCATACACGTTTGAAATCGTAAGTTAGGGTCAGATACGCGTTTTTTTTTTATCGTTACAACTAATTTATATCAACAATTTTATATGGTGTTCTCTTTTATTTATATTTGTGTTTTTCGATAGCCAGCCTCGACCATCGTCTTAGGAGGTTCGATGAAGGGTTTAATTTAGAATGTGTTACTCCTGGACACAGGTCGTATTGTTAGAAGGTTCCTGAAGCCTTTTTTATATTTTTAAATTTAAATGATACGTAATTACTTTGAATAAACAGAACAATAATGTGAAAAGTGTTCAGAGTTCAATGTTTATGAATAAGAATCTAGTCAGCGGCGGAGAATTCAATAACCTAACAAAGTTTAGTAAGCGGCGAGACAGTTTACATTCATTCTGAATTGCACAGCTTATTATTAACATGTATGAATCATAGGGATATATTAAATCAGGCGGTAGTCGATTGTTTGTTTTTATTGGTACACAATTATTTATGGTAATAATATAGCCATTCAAGAATAAAAGAGAGTGATAACGTGACAGGTGACAGGAGAGAATGGAAGAAAAAACACGTGTTGCGTCCATCCCAAATAAAACGGGCCAAAGGCAGGAAGAAGAAGAGTATAACTATTTAAATGTTCCGTGCCTTAACTAGGAAAGTGCCAGTGGTGCCCGACGCTGGTGGGGCACTGAACTTAACAAACCTGGGGCCTTCCAATGATGTGTTAAATGTCAGGCGTGCGAGAGAGAAAGAGGAATAGAGCTATATTATTGAAGTTGGACCGATGACCTGGTGAGGGTCGCAGGAATCCGATAGAAGCGATACGCATAGGACCTATCGTTACAGCGACGCTTGCTGCCTAGTCCAACAGTGGACGTCTTTCGGCTGAAATAATGATGATGATATTTACTTTTCATTTTCCATCCCTTTAACAGTTCAGTTTACGTCGTATAATGGATCGCATTAAAAGCTTGTGGTAGAGCCTCGGGGGCCGGATGGACTGGAAGCCGACCCTGATATAGTTTGAAAAAAAGCTTGGCAGATTGAATGAAGTCTCGTTGTTGGTGCGACAGACGAAACTTATTTTGAACTAAAACATTCAGGTATATTAACTCTCAGAGCACATGGCTCGCAGAACAGGTGGTGGATGGGAACTAAATGTTCTAGAGAGACGACTGCGTACCGGAAGAGGCAGCGTTGGAAAGACTCCCACAAGGTCGACCGATGACCTGTCGAGGGTCGCCTGAATTCGATTGATTCGAGACGCAGAAGATCGTTCGTTGTGGCGACGCTTGGGGGAGACCTATGACCAACAGTGGACGTCTTTCGGCTGAAATGATGATGATGATATTCACTCTTCTTTATCCATCCCCAGGCAATAGACAGTTCAGATGACGAGATGTCCTACCCCCACCGGAACGGCGGCGCCCTTGCAGCGGAACAGCACTGGTGGATCACCAGGCTGCTCATCAGCATGATCACCACCGTCGCCACCTCTACGAGGAACACGTACCGGAAGGTCGTGGGGCCCTCGCACCGGTATCCTTATACTGATCGGAGACCAGAGAAAGGTATAGTGGTGTTTTTATTTAAATTTATTTTCATTCAAAACTGTAACTTGTCTAATATAATCAGTCTGCTATATCGCACTGCTAGACAACAGCTTCACTCTCCCTTTTCCAGGTAAGTGTGCGTTTCCACTGGAGCGGTGCTGGGGTCTTACCATGACGTGTTAAAATGTTAGTCATGCGAGTAAGAAACAGGGATCGAGTTATACACCCTATATAGCTCTATCCCTATAGTTCAGTTTAGGTCGTAAAATGGATCGCGTTAAGAACTTGTGGTAGGGCCTCAGGGCAGAATGGAGAGTTGCGGACTGTGAATTGGCCATGGCAATCTGCCTTTACGTATTTGACGTCATGTTTAGGGTTCTGTACTTCAAAAGTAAAAAAACGGGACCCCGTATAGGATCACTTTGTTGTCCGTCCGTTTGTCTGTCTGTCTAGACCATTATTTCGGGAACGCGTGGAGGTATCGAGTTGAAATTAGAACCATATACTCAGGTCTGCGGTCCCTTGAAGCCATGAAAAAATCAAACTTCTAAGTTAACGAAAAAAAAGATACGGTTCTTTATGTCACAAAAACGTATATTTCGACACTCTCGAGGGAATCACAATTCAAAGGCTACTTCCCGTTGAACTAGAATCCTGAAAATGGCATGAAGCAAGGCCTCACAGTACAAGTTTAGGGAAAAATCTACAAACTAAATTTGTAGTCACAAAAAAAGAAACATTTTTTGCGGTTCAGAAAAATCTTCGTTACTCAATTCGGGAATTGTACTGTTTTCATAGATAAGTTTGTACGGAACCCTCAGTACACGAGTCCGACTCGCACTTGCCCAGTTTTTCATTAACGATAGGCTCACGCTTAACCACTATCTCACCTGATGGAAAGCGACGATGTGGCCGACGATGGAACACGCTAGCCTAGAAGTAACCTATTCACTCTTGTCTAAAAGACCTCCGGATTGTAGCTATTAGGAAATAAAAATTCCATGGAATAATAATTTGTTACCTAACCTGCCTGTTTACACTTGCCATGTAATAACAAGGCGAGCTATTGACATTAACAGGGCACGAAACGAGTCTCTACTAATAGCCCAAGGCTGTGCGATTGTACAAAAGAGTTACCGCGGCCCTGGAACGCTGAGGGCAACTGAAGGAACACAGATTGGTTTTAGTCAGTAAGTCTGACACTCCTTCTCGCTACACCCAGAGCGGGAGAAGTTATTTGGTGATTTACCACCCTCGATAAAAAAAAACGGATTCCACATTTGTCGGAGATGATCACCGACAGGCTAGACTGTCCATATATCCGACATGACTGTGGCAGACATGGTACTACTATCTTAATTCCTGTTAGAAAATTGTAATTGTTGACTTTATTAATTATATTTTTAATTTTGTTTTTGTTGTACAATAAGCGTTTGCTCGATTGTGGATTCGAATTCATGATCAAGCGTAGAAATCACACTTGTGAGATCGAACGAAACGCTCTAGAATATTTGTCGGGCAAGATGTAAAGTTTTAGAATGAATAGAGGACTAGCCTGAGCATGATCAGTATAGCTTTTGCAACTGCGGACTTCCCGTCCGATTATAATTTAGGTATCTTCAAGGCTAGAGTGAATATGCTCTTAATAAACCATCAACAATCGCATCACTGCTTACCATCAGGTGGGATCACAGTCAAGCACTAGTTTATGTCAATTAAAAAAAAACTGTACAAACTTCTCCATTATCATCAATATTGCACACTTATGTAAGCGCGTACAATTTTGTTCACAGCAAGCTTACTGTCTCGGAGCGCGTCGGTGGCAGCAGCGCCCTTCGTGTGGATCTACACGATGATCAAGAACTCCGTTACAACCACCGTCACGACTGTCACTGAAACTGTTAGTATGCTAGAAAAAGACTACATTTTTTCTACTCTCTCCTCCTTTTTATTGATTAACTTGGCAGTACGCAACCGCTAGGTTCGAGCATGATAGTGTTGTTGAACTGATGCGCGGCTGCAGCGCTGCAGTCGCGCGTCTTTTATTTTTATAGAATAATTTACTCCTTCTAACATCAGTGGTCTATCAGTGAAAGTCTCGTCAAAAGCGGTCCTGCCTTTTCGGGAATTAGTCGTAAATTAGTCTTTTTTAGTAATTAGTATTGAATATACTTTCATATGCATTTAGTAAAAAAAATATATTTTGATGATGATATTCTCGACATTTCTCTGCAGATTCTAATATGCATGTATGCAGTCACCTCCCTCCGTACATCTCGATAGTATCCAACTAATAAAAATCACAATACTTCACAGTTATCACCAAACCACGTGGGCGTAAACAAGAAATATATCGCACAGAGCTACGCCGCTCAAGAAAAAGCCGTCGCTAAGAAGCGCTGGTGGCCGTGGTTCCTGCTTCTACTACTGCCCGCCCTCGGCTATGGATGTAAGTACTCTAGCATGGCATCATCATCATCATCATTTCAGCGGAAAGACGTACGTTGTTGGACATAGGCCTCCCCCCATAACGACCGATCCTGTACGCCTCGCATCCATCGAATTCCCGCGACCCTCACCATGTCCTCGGTCCACCTTGTCGGAGGCCTTCCAACGCTACGACTTCCGATACATACAGCATAGCATAATAGTCTTATAATATCCCCACTGCTGTGTCTTAGACCTCCTCTAGGATACGGAATGAGCCGTAATCCACCACGCGGGTTCAGTGCGGGTTGGTGGATGTCAAATGTCTTTGTATTGTTGGTTCTTGGACATGTTTCCTCACAATGTTTTCCTTCACCGTTTTAAGAGCAGTGGTGATGAAATAAATAACACAAAGTAAAGCACATGCTTGGGTTTTAACCCACACCGTACAACTCAAAAATTTAGTTAATCTTGCAATGTGGATCCTGTTTCTAATGTTATTAATTAACACTATAAATGCGGAATATCTATGTTAATGTTAATTTGGGCCATTTTATTTTTGCCACAGTAATATGGAGAGATGATACTCGTAGGTATATAAATGAAACTGGTAACTGATAAAGCAACATTTTTATTATCATGTATTACACATATTTTGGTGTACTTTGCGATTTTACTCATAATAAAACTAGAACAGGAATGGGTCAAATTTGGGACGCTCGCGCTTCTAGTGTTAACTAGCTTGTGCCAGCGGCTTCGACCGAAATAAAAAAAATACATATATCGTTAGGGAACATACTCCCATAATAAAAAAATATCGTTAGGGAACATACTCCCATGATAAAAAAAAATATCGTTAGGAAACATACTCCCATGAAAAAAGAATATCATTACGGAATATACTCCCATAGTTAAAAAAATATCGTTAGCGAATATATTCACATGATTAAAAAATATCGTTAGGGAACATACTCCCATGATAACAAGTACCCTATGTGCTATTCTAGGAAATGGTCTACCCGTGTGCCAAATATCATCCAGATCCGTTCAGATTTTTAAGCGTGAAGAAGTAACACACAGTGCAAACTTTTGCCTTTATAATATTAGTGTGAGGCCAAATAATAACAACCATTGAAATATTACAGAGAACAAAACTGTTATTCTTAAAAATTCTAAGTTGCCAGTTTCTTTGTTAAGATTTTTTATTACAATGTAAATTCTTGGAATAAAACATGAATACCGTCTTTATAATCGACATAGTTCTTATTAAAATGCCTATAAATAATTACAATGACGCAATATTAATGACTTCATACTACTAAACGACACTATTTTTAGTATATGCGAAACCTGAATATAGTTCTGAATATAATTCAATCAGTAACTGAATCGATTCCAATAATTTTTACACCTTGTTATATTTTTTCTTAAAAACTAAAACCAACACAAGTTGGACACCATCGACACTAAGTACAACACTGGTTACGGCAGGTCATTAGCGGCATTAAGTGTCAGCGCACAACTGGATGCGAACCTTTCAGTCGCTTAGATGGCCCGGTGACTATGTATTTGTTTGACTATCTTTGTGATTTTTCATGATACAGTTACAAAATTTTGTACATAGATTATTTACATAAAAATACTAGACACATGTTTCGGGTTTCACATATACTTAAACTAATGTTGTATAAAACTGGTAATAAATATGTACTACTAGCTGCTGCCAGTGGCTTCGCCCGCGTGATACACAACATACTCGCGGGATGAAAAGTAATCTAAGTGCTATTCCAGGAAATGGTATACCTCGTTTAAGTAAGTCTCAACTAAATCTATTCAGTCTTTCGAGCGTGAAGATGTAACAAACGTACACAAACATTCGACTTAATAATATTATTGTGATGCTTTTAGAAAAGATATACTCGTATTTTTAACCCTCATCGATTATGGAAAACATTGTTAGGAAACATGGACTTTGAATTGTTAGAAGTCACATTACACTTTTGACAAAAGCATGAATGGCAACTATTTTAAATCAAAATGCGAACAGGACAAAAATTATGTGTTATCTGTGTATCAATAGGTAAACAAACTAATTCCTTACAGCTCATTACACATACGAGAACTGGGAGCGTCTCGCTATGGTAAATTTTACCGATTTCCGCCTAGACTTACCGGAATTCTCAGCGATACAAATGCCGAAGTTAACTCTGCCGAACATGAAGTTGCCGAGCTTCGATATGCTGCCGAACCTGCCGAAGATGCCAGAAATAAATATCACACTTCCGGATATAAGAGAAAATCTACCAGAAATGAAGAAAACGTACATAGAGTACAGGGATATAGTACAAAATAGGGTAGCCGATGCCTCTGACTACGTTGTCGTTGTGGCCGAAAGCTGCTTCCAAGAAATCAAGAAAGCTTGGCGTGATTTTTTCGGATGACGCGACGTCTGTTCCCCCCAGTTATTCTACTTCCGGAATATAATGGAAATGGTATTTTACATAGTAATACTGTTCGCGGCCATTTTCCTTTTGAATTTTTTAGTGAAGAATATTAAAAGCGTAGGGATTTTTCGAGGAAGAAGACCCAGACTTTGAACTGACAACTTTTTATTTCCTAATTTACATACAGGTTTTTCAACAGGTGTTCTTCGTGTAATGTTTGTAGGTTTTTATAATTAATAAATATTTATTGTGTTATTGTAGACGTATCCCGCTGTTTGAAAATATTAATAATCCAGTTTAATATATTACATATGGACATACATAACGTTACTAAGATGCTCTTTGGTTTTAGTGTCTTAGAAAAGTTGTCAGAAACATCTGTCAACTGTCAAATAATTGTGAAAGAAAACTCGAGCCTTTTTTTTAAATTAGCAACCATTTCAAAATAATTTATATGTCAGTATAATTTAAATAACAAAATCAATACGAAAAAAATAACTTGCATCTCTATTAGTGGTGAAAAGATCAAGTCAGATAATTATGTTCAAAAACATTCAGACATAATGTCTGCGAAGTGCGCAGAAAATACCTCGCTCAAAAAAACAAACAAAACAGCAATGTTGTCAAAACCAGTTTGCCAATGTTAACTTCAAACAGTACATCAATACAAAATGGACGTATATCCAAAACTTTCGTACCACCGTTTGTAACTATTTTTTTCGTTTTTAAAGTCCTGCCTCACAAATATATGTTCAGTCAATAAGTTCTGTACTTAATATTCAATTATTTTTTTAAGTACAAACCCGTTATATTAGGGTGCTCAATTTTTGTATTCAATTTTAAACTTTGTGTCACTTCCCACTCATAAAATTATAGCCAATTTGTGAGTTGTTAAACTTAAACATGGCGCGTAAAAAAAAATATTCATTGTTTAATACTATAATGTAAGATTCGGAAGTAGATTATTAAATGTAAGTTTAAACATAAAATAAAAATAATTAATTGTGAAAGGTGTGCTTATAAGTCTTGAAGGATGTGCATACATTAACAAATAGTATAATTTTTAAATTATAATTGTTGAATTTCATATCACATATTTATAATATTCCTAGTTACTTTTACATGTTAGGAAATGATCAGTACCTGAAATTGATAAAATTGCTGCCTATTTTCTGTTCATCACGTAAAATAAAACTTTTTATTAATTTATTATGTGTGCACATGCTTAAATTCAATTGTTTTATAAATATAATTTATTTATTTTAATGATTATAATTTTATAAATGTGAAAATTATTTAAAATATTGTTTTATAATTGTATCGTTGCTATTATGAAAAATATTATATGTATAAAGTGGATTTAAATAATAACATAATACTGTACTTTTTTCATTCCACAATACAGATCATCTATTTTCATTTATAAAATATATTATTTTTTATTTAATGTCAATCTACTGAGTTTAACAAATTCCTGAAGTAAAATAAATACAAATAGAGTGTTAAATTATTTCCCGAGTCAGCCACATCGGATCCATCTGGCTTGGTTGATCATATCATTGTAAGAATGATTAGTTTGAAGTAAAAATACTAGGTACTTTACTTATTTTATTATTGATAGACTCGCGTTTGATCACTGTATCACCTTTTTTGTCGACATCGGAGCATACTTGCCTAGAAGTAAAGTTAGTTTTGACTTAAATATAATCTAATTAGAAGGTAGCTATGAGGAATCACAGACCCCGGCAAAGAATTCTATTTCTTAGCTGTACACACAATGAATGTGTTCCCAAAACGTTTCGTGTGTGCGGGTGGCATGTCAACCAGTACCAGTGGAGTATCGCCGTACGTCTAGTGGTCCGATGATGGAACGGCTTGGCGTTATTACTTCAGGAATGTTTCATCAGTCAATTATTATAAGCAGTATACTGTGAACAGTATATCAGTATCGATGTACCTAAACTAACATGACGTGGCCATAATTTGGAGTTTTATTTAGTTAATAAGCTTATTTCAGTAATTAAAATATTTGGTACAAATTGTTGTATTAACAAAAACGTGCTAATGTTATTTCCAAATTGATATAATTAAAAAGACTAACCCCTAGTCATAATTTCTGATTATTTATAAAATGATAACGCGTTTAAAAGAGCCTGTTTTTTTATGTGGAAATTGTTCTAAAGTGTAAGCCTAAAATGGCTATTTCAAAATTGTGCAACTATATGAAAGCTTTATAAAAAATAATTAGGTGTTTATTTGTGGCAGAGAAAAAAGTGTTAAAGATAACACGTTTCGCTGGATGAGGCCAGTATGTCAATTACTTTTTCTTTCAAAAGTTTATTATTGTATAATTTTATCGTATCATATAGCTACTATTTCTGGTGTTCACAGCCAATGCTTAACGAATTAGTTTAACAATGTTATGCTTTAAGAAACATACTTAATAAAACAGGGATTTATATGCAATACATAGTACCTGTGCTACTAGCCCCACCAGAGTCAATACTTCTGTCATAAGTTTTGTATTTAAAATAAGCACAAATATTTATTTGTCACAAACAACCTGCTTTGATCGCTTTACATTTAATGTGATGTTCTTATAATTTAATTTAGTTCATAAGCAAATTCGTATCCAATTGCATTTCGACGGTGTAACAATTATTCTACAAATTGTGTTCTACTAATTGGTTAATTTTGATTTGATTATATTGTTCGTAAGATACTGTTGTTATTATTTATTCCCATATAATTCTTCCCTGTTTTTGCCTTAAATATTATTAAAGTCGGGGAAGGATAGAGGCCAAATCACCTATAAGAAAGTGGACGTACTCGATGGACGCTACACTTTTAGGGTGAGTCAAATACCTATAATATTAATTAATTATAATGCTCTGTCCTTCCCTGTCGCTCTCTGTTTAACTGTGTTTATTTAAAGCATTATGTGGGAAGGACAGAGGGGTATACAGGATCTGACGGAAGTTTCTCTGTTTCAGATTACAACTACGGCCAAGAAGTGACGCCTGTGGAGCAGTTGGTTGTGGACACTTACAAGCCACCACAAATATTACAAGACCCTGATTTATCGAAGCGAATGGCGGCTTTGGAAGGTTGGGCGGTGAACGTCGACACCCGCTTGAAATACTTCGACCAGAAACTCTCTAAACTCGACAACCTTGAAGCGCAAATCGAACAGTACTCACTAAAATATCTACAACAAAACATAATCCAAGTGTTCAATCAAAACGACATTTCTGACGCTCTAGCTGCAAAACTGAAGCAGTATTTCGACAAGGATTACGTGACGAAGGAACAGATGCAGGCGATGTCTCAGGAGATTCATGAGCGTTTAATCAGTTCTTGGAAGCCTGACATGGACGAGGATAGGATCCGGCTGATGGTTCAGGAATACCTTGCGGTCTTTGAACGGAGGCAGATGGAAATCATTGTTGAGAGGATTAAGGAATATGTGAAGGAAGTTGAAGTACAGACCGTTCATATTGGCATAGATGTTGATGCTATTAAAAGGGTGGTCGCAGGAATGTTGGATGTATATGACGCTGATAAGACAGGATTGGTTGACTACGCCTTGGAGTCAGCAGGTAATACACAATCAAATCACTTATTTGTTAACACAGGTACATAAATAGTGATCTTATATTTGATGAACGAGCGCTATGTTATGCCCGAAGGCGTACAAATATGGTGTGCACAATCTTATGCATCATTCAACTGTCTTATTGTTTTTTATTTTATTATTATTTAATTACATATCACGAAAGACACAGTACAATGAATGATGATTTATCTATTACTTCTCATTTTATTTTACCGTCACTAGTGTATTTTTAGTACTTATGTGATTGTTTCGGCATTTTTGTCGCAGTGGTTAACAAATGGCTGCTGCGGTGTGTCAGTGTGTGTCACGGGTTCGATTCCCGTACGGAACAAATATTTGTATGGAGGCTTAAAGATAGTTGTCCCAGGTATGGGTGTCTTGTAGGCGTGGGCAAAGTGTGTCATCTTTGCGATTGGAACTGCATCTGAATCACTGAAATGTTCCGAAACAGTGATATGTATCATTTGGAACATTTGGAACATCGGCTCACAAGATACAAACGGAACATTTAGGACAACGGCTCAAAAGATACAAACACAGACATTGACTGTTATGAATCATGATCTGTTACGTTGCGCCATATACACCAAGAGTTTTATTTAATTGAATTTTGATTTGAGGATAATTTAAAGCAGATGTTTTTAGTTCAGTTCATTAAAATTTTGCACTATTTACGGTTTAATTTGAATTTTGAAAATACTGCAAGTCACTTAAAGCAAAGAGTATTACAGTGTTCCAATTGTTCCAAAAGATACATTTAAAACATTACTGCTGTTCTGATCTTGCGGAACAGTGAATCGGTTCAGTATAGAATTACACACGTCTAGTGTCTTGTGTATGTGAGTTTACATGTTTGTGAACATTTCCACGATACAGGAATCCTAGTGTGAGACAATGTTTTCCTTTAAAAAAAACAACTTATTGATTAAGAAATAATTGAAGGTATTCAAAATACCTATATCGTAACCAACTATCTGCATTTTTTACCCAAATTAAAGTTAAATCCAATCATCCATTTGTCTCATCAAGATTAATCTACAGGTAAAACCGGTTATTAGCTACGACACTTATTTACAAAGATAACTTCGGCAAAAAGTAAATAACCTACAGATTTGATTGAATTTAATAGTAATAACATAATATAATAATACAAAAATGTTGGTGCGTTAGTTAGTTTTTGCAATTAGGGTATGATATGTGGTATTTTCAATACTTTCAAAATTATTTCCAGTTACTAAATACTATTTTTATTCAATAGTTAACAGAAATAAAAGTGATTATGTGGCATAGAATCCTTATCCTTTTTTTTTAAGAATTCCTAATGTTTGTTTGTAACTTCGATAACCCATTTTCCCTCACATTCCAGGTGGTCAGGTGATCTCCACGAAGTGCACAGAGCTTTACCAGATCAAGACGAAACAGTACAGCATTCTGGGCCTGCCGGTGTGGTGGGTGTACACGTCTCCGCGGTACGCCCTCACTCCTGGTGCCATGCCTGCCGAGTGCTGGGCTTTCCAGGGCTTTCCTGGCTATCTGGGTAAGTAGCTTATAACGTCTTAAATTGAACTGTAGATTATCGTGGGATGAATTATAAGTAGTGGGATGGTAAGAACTTATGTTCAGCAGTAGACCTCTTTTCGATAAATAACGATGACAAGACGTGTAATAAAAATAGCATAGTTAGACTGATATTTTGACTAGGTACAAGTTGGTAGCCGACTGCGAATACGTAGAAACCAGTAGCGTCGCTGCGACACGTCGTCTGCTGCTGCTGCGTGCAGTTGGCTACCAACTTGTACCTTTAAGCAAGACCCAGAAAAAGAAAAGAGGAGAAGAAAGAGAGAGAAGAAGAAAGATAAGAAAGAGAGACAGAATAAAAAAGAAAGAAAGATAAAGAGAAAGAAAGAGAAGAATGTATGAGAAAAAAAAACGAAGAAGAATGAGGGAGAGAGATGAATTCCTTGCCGGAATCTGTGTTTCCTGATGGCTACAACCCAGGAATCTTTAAGTCGAGAGTGAATGGGTTACTTCTAGGTAAGAGTGTTCCATCGTCGACCGCATCGTCGCTTTCCATCAGGTGAGATAGCGGTCAAGCGTGAACCTATAAATAATAAAATAAAAATAATGTATGTGCCACTATGTACAGTCAACAAAGAAGAGAATTAGTTAGAAGTAGAAAGTAGAAAATTAAAAAGCTTGTTTTAAGTAGTAAATATACGTCATTGGTATTGCTAAACTTGTAACACATTGCTTTTGCAATATTTTTTTTTAATATTTTTTTTATTATTAGAATCCATCCACACTAAATTCGTTACGAAACCCGGGGCCCTGGGATGAAGGCAACGAAGGAACAGGAGTGGGTTTTTAGTCACTAAAAGTCTGACACTATCTCGTGCTCCGCCCAAGAGCGGGATTTGTCATTAGATGATTTCCCAACTTAAAATAAAAACATAAATTCGTTAATTATTTTGTTAACATGTCATTTATTGGTAATTGTAATTATTTATTTTTCTTGCTTTTTTTATATAGTCTCTTTTTTATAATGTGAATGTGAGAACACTAGACTCCGCGAATTCTTAGGTTACTTCCTATTACGACTCACTTTTTATTATGATAATTTTTATTGTACTTTTTAGTACAATATTGACCGGTCTACACTGTCCTTACATAATATCTACTTATACTGTATTAAGGAAATATTGTAAGAACAACATTTTTTTAAAAAGAGGAACCATGGAGTTTCTTGCCGGTTTTACTCCATAGGAAACGACCAATTTGGAACCGTGCACTAGCTTCTGACGTTTTATAAGTGCCCATGCCCTTTGACTTAAAAAAACGTGTTGTTTTCACGTTGAAATGCATATTATGGTTATAATTATGATGATTCACGCACGGGTGTTAAATATCTTTAAACGAGAATTTTAAAGATATTTAACGCTTTTCTCTAATATCTTTAAAATTCTCGGCTTTTCTCTATTATAATATGCATGCATCGAAACCTGGCTCATGATGTCTGTCTATGGTCAATTGATGATGAGATTTTGTTTTATGATAATTTAAGCATCAATGACAGTAAAAACAAAATACATAGAAACAAATAAATAAGTTCTAAGCTAAGCGTTCACTGCGTCGGAATCGGACCGTATGGAACGAAAGGATTTATATTGATTTGTATGGTACAGCATGCACTGGATCGGCATTACTGCGTCAAAGATCAGTATTTGGCTCCGACGCAGAATGTCCACTGGTAGCAAAATGTCCTTTTCTCAGAATGTCTTTCGCAAAATGTCTCTTTCCCCTTTTCATTCCTGACTTACTTTAATCATAATTCAATTCATTTTAGCAATTAGCTTTCACACATCATGTTTGACGTGTGTTTATTTGTATCGTTTTTTTTTTTGCTTACCCGTAGGTAAGCAAAAAAATTAAAAAATAAAGTACAAATCACATTTGTTTCTTTTCTTTAATTGTTATTAACGACGCGTTAATACAGGACGTATACCAAGAAAACCAAGTCTGCTGTACATGTTTGTCTTTAAGTTGAAAAAGGAAAGTAAATACTGGGATAGGGAAATAAAGAACAACTTTTTAAAAATGTGCAGCACAATAGAAGAAAACTTGACATTTATTTTGATAATAAATATAAGGCATTATTGGTTCAATTAGAACGAAATAATTTGACATTGCCACAATTTATAAAAAAAGTAATATTTTTACAGTTAACGGTTCGTAGGTAATTAAAGTGTTCAAATTTTTTTTTTTTTATTGCGAGCTAATAACAATTAATTTGGTAAAATAATTACTTTAAAATCAAGTACTATATTTTTTAATTTTTTTTCGCTTACCCATATCGATACAAATAAACACACGTTAAACATGATGTGTGAAAGCTAATTGCTAAAATGAATTGAATTATGATTAAAGTAAGTCAGAAATGAAAAGGGGACAATATGCGAAAAGGACATTTTGCGAACTGGACACTCTGCGAAGTGGACATTCTGCGAAAGAGACATTTTGCGAAGTGAACATTCTGCAAAAGAGACATTTTGCGTAGTGGACATTCTGAGAAAAGGACATTTTGCAACCAGTGGACATTTTGAGAAGTGGACATTCTGCGTCGGAGCCCGGTATTTCTGCCAATGACATCATCCGCAGTGAACGCATCATTGGGATTCCGATTGCTTCGAGTTCTGACGTGTTTGTTGCGACGATTCAAGATGAACGAAGAAGTTTTAATTACTTGTGGAAAGATATGAAGAGCTTTACAATCTTAAACATAAATATTATTATAATTCTCCGAAAGGCCTTTATAAGTTTATTTTGTGAACCCACACCTTTCGTTTTCTTTTGTTTTTCGTCTCTGCTGATGGTTAACAATTAATGATTACAATATCCACGTCACTGTCCTCCACAATGTGGACACACGTGCACGGAAATTGCCGATGTAAATTCCGAACCTTATCAGCATTTTTTGTAAATCCCGACGCCTGGTCCACTCCGTACGCTCCGATTCCGACGCAGTGGACGCTAAGCTTTAAAAGAGAATAATATGCTTTAAATATAAAGTTTATTTGACCTTAAAATTCCATATCAATCCGAAGTTGTCACCATACAAAGTGTAATGTTACGTAATACGACAATAGGTAAGTAGTGGAACATATTTAGATACGGTCACCCTTTACCATTTTAAACTTTCTATTACCATGACGGAAGTGTAATTGTTAAAATAGTTGTCACTACACATCACATACAATGTTTAGATGTGGGTGTTCCCGTGTGATGTAATTTCATCATGTCGTGACCCACTATGGCCGCCTACATTATCTCATTTAGAACGAATGTAATCAATATTTTAATATTGAACATTCAAAGCATTTTAGGCACTTTAAAAATGTCAAGAAGTCAGTCAGTCTAAATGTATAAAAAGAGAAACTGACTGACTAACATATCAACGCACAGCCGAAACTACTGGGACTAACAGCGTGAAATTTTGAAAAAGTTTTCCTTATATGACGTAAGCGAACACTAAGAGAGGACTTTCCAAATTTCACCCCCTAAGGGTATGAAACGGGGATCCAAAGTTTTTATGGAGAAACCGTATCAAGGGGTGAAACCACTGGCAGAAGCTAGTCAAAAAAATGATGCTAATTGCACATTCCAAAGCGTAGATCTCTATAGAGAAGAGTGTGCAAGAAACTCCATGGACACTCTTTTTAATCATGTTATGTATTACAAATATCTCGGTTACATGTTTCTTGTCGCTACTATTAGAGATAATAGGAAAAGATCAATGTGCTTTATAGCTAACTGCTGGGGCGAGTCGCTAACCCGCCTCACCTTCGCACGGGTATTACAAATCTTTAAAACTCGGTTTTTCTCTACTATAAATATGCGTATATTATACACCTATATCTTCCTCATGAATAAACGTTTTTTCTTTATCTATTGGTAAAAACTGCATGTAAATCCGTTCAGTAATTTTTGAGTTTATCGCGTCCATTTAGAATAACTTCCCTGGACGCGAACTACAGTGCCCAGTTTGGAAATCTCTTAATCGACTGCGGACCCAGGTTGGCCGTTACAAAAACAGTGCCAGTATGGAGTCGCTGCACAGGACATGCGTCACTTGCTATGCTGGCCATCCTGCACAAACACCTGCACTCTTCAGGATTTATTCGTGGCAAATAACAGAGCTGTACAGGTCGCCAAATACAAAATAAAAACATAAATTGAGTCTGTCATACAGACAGACAGACATGGTAGGGGGGAGGGAGGACTATAGTATGTAAGGATTTATCTGGCGCCTACCATAACGTCCAAAGATTTAGCAAGTTCTCAACTGACAACCATATTATTATTATAATAACTAATTCAATGTATATTGTTACAGTTGTGCGCACATACGCGATAATAGAAGTGACAGGATTCTCCCTAGAACATATGTCGCGACTGCTGGCAGTCGAGGGTAAGATCGAGTCTGCACCGAAGAACTTCTCCGTATACGTACGTAACATTATTATATTGATGCATCGCTTGATTGAGTAGTAGTGGCCCTGTGGTAACGTGGTGACTTTCTAGTCGTACGTCGCTTTACTATGTGTAATTTATTTCATCTCCACTGCTCCCAAAATGGTGAAGGAAAACATCGTGAGGAAACATGCATGTCCTCGAACTAAAAATTCGAAGACGTAACATCTTCCAACCTGCACCGGATCGGCAAGGTAGAGTACGGCGTATTCCTGAATCCCGCAGTGGAAACTGATGTCATAACTAGCCTATATGTTCCTATTACTAGGATTTGATCGAGCAAAGTACACTCCCACTAGTTCGGTGTGGGTTGTAGAATGTCACAATGTGTCAATTTGTACATGGTACCTGAAGTTCTATGTTTTTTCAAGAGATTAAACTTTCATCCTTGCATCCATAGCTTGCTGTTACTAAGTCTCTCTGTGTGTGTTTGTGTTTTTCGTGTTTACGTGCATGACTATTAGAAAACTGCTGAAGAAATCTTTGTTGTTTGTTCTGCCGCTCAGCGATAGTGAATTTTATCCAATAAAAAATTATATATATTCAAAAGGCTGAGCATGAAGTATAAATTGTAGAACTGTTAGCGAACTGCCGTCTTTTGCCTTACAATGAAATTCGTGACGGCATAAGAATAATCTAGCTAGAAATCATATTTCTTAAAAGCGCATAAGCTGCAAGATTCTAAGAAAAGCTGGCCTATTGTTTTCTAAAGCTTACTTTATAAATTCTCTAAATAAAATCAAAAATATTTAAGCTTCTGCATGCTCTGGTGTTTGTGTTATTTTCAAGTCCACTTTCAAATCAAATAACTTTATTTTTGCCTTGCTTCTAAACTTTTTGTCTGTATCTGTGCGTGTGTTTGTGTTTTCTTAATATTTCACGTAGACGGATTGATCCTGGGTGTGTACAGTCAACACATGAGATTAATAATTACTGCCACTATAATGTAAGAAAATCGCAAAATGGCGAATAACTATTTTCACTTCTTTCTATCCGTCGAAATAACCTTAGTGATATTGAAGAGCGAGTCTGATCATCTAGCGTGGTCTACTAGACCCCGGGAGTCGGCAAAATATTTTGAGAAATAACTTGGAATTTGGTACTTACTTGTTATATGCTGCTTTATGAAATTAGTTTTGTTGGGCTCATGGTATTACTTCAGCTCTTGTGAATATCTTGTGTTGGCATCTTTACATGTTGCGTGCTTGCATTTTGTTTCTTATTTTCTAACATTTAGGCAGCAGGGTTAGTATATAAAATTCACTCTACATCATCATACTATTTTTTTTTAGAAATCATTTATTTGTTTCTATTAAATATTTTCTACAGCAAATGGAAAATAGCAAATAATAAACAAATCACCCTTTTCTTGATCATTCACTTCCAGGGTCTACACGGCGAGATGGACGCCGAGCCGCACTTGTTCGGCGACTACCAGTACAATGCCAACGGTACTGCCATACAGTACTTCCCAGTCAAGTACCCCAAGACGACCGACATCGGCGGAGTTCAGTACCCGGTCGCCTACGACATCATCGAACTCAGAGTCGAAAGTAACCACGGCAACCCTACATACACCTGCGTCTACAGGTTCAGAGTACACGGCAACCCGCTCTCTGACATCCGTAGGGCCACGGAAGACAGCATCAAGGACAGTGAAACGTAGCACACACTGCAGCTCTTCCTGAAAGAACTAAGATGTCACGGAATTGAACTGTGTGAATAGCCGTGGAAAATCGTCCAATCAAATTGTGTTCAATAATGAGGATAGTAAACATTCCTAGGCATATTCAGTGTAGTGTAAAGTGGCCTTATCTTTGAAATTCTTAATATTGATAGTACAAAACTGTTGGTAACTTCGTTAAGGTGTTCTGGATATTTGAACTAGTATGGTGTGTTTACAATCAGTGAAATAACGTTTATGAAATCTCCGAGACCGCACAATGCCCTTAATAAGCTTAATTGTTCTGAATACTTTTTAATTTTATTTATAAATTTAGATTTTTAATGTATATTTAAGGTTTTATTAAATTAAGGTTTTTATTTCATAATTAGTTTATAATTTTAATAGTTGATTTAGAAACGCGGTGTCGGTTTTAAATTATTTTACAATTTAAATTTACTACTTTCTTATACAAATTTACATATTTAAAAAGTGCTGCTTTTGCACTTTCTTAAAACAAAATACTTTGAACTGTTGCATAATAATCATGTTTTGTTTTTATTATAAAAAGAAATTATGGAGTATTTTCAAACAAAAGTCATAGTAAAGTCGGGTTACTTTGG
The DNA here is from genome assembly GCA_961205895.1 of Mythimna pallens. Taxonomy (NCBI): domain Eukaryota; kingdom Metazoa; phylum Arthropoda; class Insecta; order Lepidoptera; family Noctuidae; genus Mythimna; species Mythimna pallens. Next base: position 6,453,411 of record OY540831.1, on the reverse strand, counting down.
CCCTGGAGTATAACTTTGGCCCTAACTTATTAACCAATAGGAACACGGAATACTAAAGTAACCCGGCTTTACGGTACTATTAACGTGGTAGCTACTAGTATTAAATACTTGAACTGTACCTCGTATCTCGTTTCTAAATCGACACTATTTTATCAAGTCTAGGTTTAGTGAAGGAGCTAGTCCAGTTAGATTTTAATAAATTCTATGCCAATATAATATAAGTATTTACGAATTGTCTCAAAATCTAACGTAGCCAGTAATGGAGCCTAACAACCATGTGAATTTTTTGAGAATCTTGTTAGAAGGTAGTTTAGTTTGTATATAATTTAAAAGCACTGCTTGTTAAAGATTTTCACTGTCCTGCCCCCCTAGCTTGTTTATACTGACGTCATCTCAACGCTCAGTCACGTGTTCAGGACAAAGGAAGATGAGGCGTGGCCGACTCGAGGAGATCAACGAAAAGAAAATCGAAACGAAACGGTTGTAACTTGGCTAGGGGGGCTGTTATGACGTAATAGCGTTCAACACCGCCCGCGACCATTCGACCACCAGTTAATTTTATTTATTTTTTAAAACGGCATAAAAAATCCGTTACGAATAAACTGTCCTAGAAAAATCTTATTTGTATCTCCCAAATTCTTTGTAGATGTAATAGGCATATATTTTGGGGTCTTTTTGATCTACAATTGCTCCGTACTAAATAATTGTTGCGGACTGGTATTTTGTCGCTCTGCCACGGTTTTTTTTTTAAGTAATTTAAATATGAAAACAATTTTGTGTCACAATAACGCTATAGTGCAACGAGATAATAAAAACATAAATGTAAAATGTAATCATCTTTGGGGGACATTTAGATTTTTGATAGAGTATTTCTTCACCCTTTTTCTTTTCTTTTTTTGTCGAATATAAACTCATTCAGTCAGTCATTACTGTAAAAGGGCCAAGACTCACGTCACATTTCTCCTGTTAGCTCATAATCATATCGAATGATTGCTTCGAAAATAAGACTAAGTAGTTTCCCACATGTCACTGTTTTAATATTAAGATTTATGTAGTTAAAAGTTACCACTAACAATAATCTGTTTTCATTTTAAAACGTTACTCGGTCTAAAAAATTTGAAAGGCAATTGTAAGTACCAAAAATATTTTTTAATGATCAATCACGTTAATCAAATCGGAGTTATATTTTTCTATGCATTATTGCTTGCCTTTCTTGCGAGGATGTTATATGTTTGGTAAAACAGGCATACCCGAATACCCTAAAGCAACTTAATTCTAAGACTATAAATTGACTAGACACAGCATCAGCACCCAGCTTCTAAATTGAGAATTTATATATATGTAGCTAAGAACTTGCTGAGACTCGGCAAGCACTCTTGCTGAAGTAGCTGCTCAATTCAGATACTGGTGGTATGGAGCCTAAAAATTGAGTTATGTTTGAGTATTCGGCAGTATGCCACCTAAACTCGTTAAAAAATAAAAGGCCCGTTCTGACAGTTGCGAAAGACCCTTACCTATAATTCCAGTGTAGTAAGTAGCTATTTTGACTATTTCAGTAGTAGCTGCACTACACCGGACAAACCGCTAGGTAGTCAAAATACAAATGTAAAAACGGGCCTTTTATTTTTTAACAACTTTATATACTGTTGGAATTGAGTACAACACCGTCTAAAGGAAATAGGATTTTATCTGTACAAAGTCTAGTGTAATGTATGACAATAAACTTGGTCTTGTTGACCATTGCACTGAACTCTAGACCCGATGATATTTTATGAATTTTGACACAGTTTTATCTCGTTAATTTTTAATACGTTTTTAACTAACCGATACTGCTAATTATGTATGTGGAATATTTGTGATGTTCGAAATAAAAGTCGTATGATAAAAAAGTCAGTTTTATTTATCTCTCTTATGATTTTAGCTTCTCTAAACGCTAGACAAAAAAAAAAACTATTTTATTTTTAAACTTTGTAAAAAATCCAGTGCTCTGTTTCCGTGCATGGATACTTGCCTCATTTGCTTTTATTCTTTGTATCTAAAAGTAACTTTATCCAAAAACGAAAATAAATAAAAAAACAAATCTGCAAAATTAAGCACATTTTTTTTCTGGTTGCGCGATTTATAAGCAAGTTTGAAAACAATCAAATCTGGCTGATGGAGAAACTATCAAGTAACAGAAAGAGCCATTAGGTTACGCGTGCAGAAAAAAGATGGCGAGACGTTCTCCCACGCACTCACTTTCAAGCAGACAAAACAGATCTATTCCAATAGGCACTAAGGATATTTCTACCCGAGCCTTAAAATGTTTCCACTGCTGGGACTCAGGCCTCCTCTACAGAAAAGGGGAGGGTTTATTTCTACCCTACCAGATTAATTTAGAAATCGATATTCTTGTTATTCTCATAGACACGACATAGAGATAACACGAGTCTTGTTAACGTGTGTTTCCTGATAGCTACAACTTAGGGGTCTTTAAGTCAAGAGTGAATAGGCTACTTCTAGGCAAGTGTGCTGCATCGTCGACCACATCATCGCATAACATCAGGTGAGATGGTGGTCAAACGCGAGCCTATCATTAATAATAAAAAAAAAAACAGCATCAGAAACTAGAGTTCTATCTTAGAATTTATGATAACACAGTATTGGTATATTTTATAAATATTGATTAAATTATAAATAACGCGAAAACCGTGACCAACACTATCAAGAATTCGTGACATGTGATGTCATTGTTAACGACAATATTGTATTTTAAACTATGAGTCATGTTGTTCTTGATATTATTACTTGACCTATACTGGCCTATCATGCTACGACATAAACAATCCCACAATTGCTAAATACTAATTGAATAACAAATAAAAATGCTCTTAATCTTATTTTTTTTTTTTAACTGAGTTAGTAGGTATTAAATAAAAAATACTTCAGGGACAGACAACTTTTAGTTCCTAGTTGAACCCATTTTATAAGTTTGGGGACAGATTACACGAAATATACCTTTGAAAACACCAAAAAAATATGCAAAATCTCTCATCTTTTTAGGAGCTTCTTTTCTTTCTTTTTCTTTTATCGGCAGGCGAAGCTCTTCGTAACTTTCGCCTTGCGGCGCGGGCGTAGGCCAGAAATAATCACTAAATACTGGTCAATAATAAACAAACAATATTGCAAATGTGTTTACCTGGCTTCACTCTACCTGATAATTAAGTTATACACACTTTAAACTGCTGCTTTTGTGCATTATGACTTCTAATGAATCCCAACAGCAAATAAAATCGTCGAGTGCCGTCAAACGGCGTGAAAGGGTATAGGGGCTGTATGGTCGTTGGGTACAGGGGTGAACAGAAGAGCTGCGGGATTGTTCGAAAGAATTATTGTGGCTTTAAAACACAAAGGGCATCCTTTAGTTACCCACCTGGGTTTAGTGAGTAAAACTGAGAAACCCTCTTGCTCCATTTGATGATTTCTCACCTCATAAAAAACCTGTTTTGTTTCTTTTCACCCCAATAGAAACAAAACTGGGGGGATTTTCTCGTTATTTAATAAATTACTCCAATGAATTGTTATTTTTTGAAAACTATGCTTACATAGAAACGAATAATAAAGCACCTCTTAAAAATACTACCAAGACTTTACTCAAGATTATAAATTTGAAGACTCATATTTTGTTCGGTTGAATACGCTAATCTCAGAAACTACTAGTGTGAAATGAAAAAAAAAAATTGTTTGTAAGGCTAGGTTTCTATCATACGATACGATACGACTACGACCCTCGAGAGCGGGAGAGTGACCAAAGACTTGGCATTTTCCAGCGATTGTATAGATTGTAAAGCAAACTATTGACAAATAGAATGCTTGAAATCTTTACCAAGTTGTAAAAACGGTATGTCTGTTGTTGTAAATATTGTTAAAAAAAAATGTAAACATACAAACTACGCTGCCGCAACAAAACCTGCGTATGTTGACCCTGCGCTGTTATCTGCTCAGCACTAATACTGATTTTTGGGTTTTTATTATTAACTGTCCAGATTTGAGACAGCCGTCAAGCTCCTCAAACTTGAATAGCGATCCTATTCAGTCCTGCAGACCAAACGCGTCAAAATAATCATTGTCGCTTTCTCGGCAAATACAAGTTTCATCTGAAATTTTTACGAAGTAAATCATAATAAATTATTTGTATATACCTACATACAATAGCTGTAGTAGATAGTATACATTACTCCAGCAAGATGTGCAGTCTAGAATGAATTGTGTAAATTGTGGTTTTGGAGAAAACGGGCAAAAAAAAAAACAATACACGAATGGTCGGAGAGATAATTAGTACCTAGGTACAATACCAATCGGAGAGTGAAATTTGGAAGCGATTTGTGATGCTAAGTAGGTAGTCACGGTGTCTGTATCTAAAAATATATTGTGTGAAGATTTTTTCTATTCGATGTCAGATTGGGTGTAGCATCCCTACGGCACAGTAAACATGGTTACGGTCTGGCGGCCGGCTATTTATGTACCATTGCTCCAAGTTCGTTCTATTTTAATACATGGGTCAATGTCGGTCGTTGCGCTCAGATAACGAGCATGCATTTGTGTTGTGTGTGTAGGTATGTAAGTTGCAAGGAAAATGAATGAAAGGCACGTAAATTTTTCAGATTTTTTTTTTGTATTTTCATTATTTTTTATAATTTATAAATGACCTAGTAAGAAAGTAGTCTTATCCGTTTCAGCACATACAATCATCATTCATGAGATTACAAAAGATCCTTTGGCGAGTGCAGTACCGAGGCCGGCGGTCGAGGCGCGCCCGCGGCGCCGCGCTCCGTCCTGCCGTCACTATTACGATTTAATTACAATAATATCTTACGTACAATTAAATTAACGGAGATTACAAGCCTGAATTGAGCAGCCGGCCGCGGGACCGGCCGGGCCGCGGGCTGCTGTCGGCAGCGGGTCGCGGCGCGCTTAGAAGCACTTCCTGTGCACGATGGAGGGGCCAGACTCGTCGTACTCCTGTTTCGAGATCCACATCTGCTGGAAGGTCGAGAGGGAGGCGAGGATCGAACCACCGATCCATACTGAGTACTTCCTCTCTGGGGGCGCGATGATCTTGATCTTCATTGTGGACGGGGCCAGGGCTGTGATCTCCTTCTGCATACGGTCGGCGATGCCAGGGTACATGGTGGTACCTCCGGACAGAACTGTGTTGGCGTACAGGTCCTTACGGATATCGACGTCACACTTCATGATCGAGTTGTAGGTGGTCTCGTGGATGCCACAAGCTTCCATACCCAGGAATGAGGGCTGGAAGAGAGCCTCAGGGCAACGGAATCGTTCGTTTCCGATGGTGATGACTTGACCGTCGGGAAGTTCGTAGGACTTCTCGAGGGAACTGCTGGAGGCGGCGGTGGCCATCTCCTGCTCGAAGTCGAGAGCGACGTAACAGAGCTTCTCCTTGATGTCGCGCACGATTTCACGCTCGGCCGTGGTGGTGAACGAGTAACCGCGCTCGGTGAGGATCTTCATCAGGTAGTCTGTGAGGTCGCGACCGGCCAAATCCAGACGCAGGATGGCGTGCGGCAACGCGTAACCCTCGTAGATGGGCACCGTGTGGGAGACACCGTCGCCGGAGTCCAGCACGATACCGGTGGTACGACCGGACGCGTACAGCGAGAGCACGGCCTGGATGGCGACGTACATGGCGGGTGTGTTGAAGGTTTCGAACATGATCTGTGTCATCTTCTCTCTGCAAAACAAAGCACATGGTCAAATACAGCTCGGAGCGCAGAACCGGCGGGAACTCAAGCAGTGCTCGTGAGAGCGGCTGCAATGCGGATGGTGCGCTGGGCGCGAGACCTACCTGTTGGCCTTGGGGTTGAGGGGGGCCTCCGTGAGCAGCACGGGGTGCTCCTCGGGCGCCACACGCAGCTCGTTGTAGAAGGTGTGATGCCAGATCTTCTCCATATCGTCCCAGTTGGTGACGATGCCGTGCTCGATGGGGTACTTGAGCGTGAGGATACCTCTCTTGCTCTGGGCCTCGTCACCTACGTACGAGTCCTTCTGTCCCATGCCGACCATGACGCCCTGGTGGCGCGGCCTGCCCACGATAGAGGGGAACACGGCGCGGGGAGCGTCGTCACCGGCGAACCCGGCCTTGCACATACCGGAGCCATTGTCTACTACCAACGCAGCAACTTCCTCGTCGCACATTTTGAATTAGTCTGAAATTAACAAAAGAAAGTTGTTAAAGACCACTTTAAAAAAATAATGTACTTACATTTAAACCTAACTAAGGTATTTCAAGCTTTAGATCACATCCATTTAAGTAGTCAGTGGGTAGAAGACCCACACACAACCATGGCGGGACAGTGCTAAGTGGGCGGCGGAGTCGAAGTCTCAAATTGAAACCAAATAAGGCGAGATATGTATGGATAGGCGGTGCGGTGGAAAAAAACGTGGCACATGACGCGGCATGACCACATTTCACCAAGACGGGCCTCTGCTCTTACCGAGAGCGAGAAAGTCGTTCACAAGATGAGTTACTTTCTAATTGGACTGATGACCGTTCCAATTCAAATATCGCTAAGTGTCAATCGAAGCCGATTCTGCCACGCCCTACCGCAACCGGCTATCCCAGACTCCCGGCCGGCACGCGGCCCACCCAACCCTAGCAACGTGTCACTGACCCGCACACACTAATGGGATTGCACTTTTCCTCACGCCACTGTATTATCACTAAACATCACAAAAAATTAATAGGCTGCACATCTGTATCAACTTACTTTTAATTAAATAGTCCTAATAAATAAATAAATTAACTCGCTATTGCACAGCCTCGGTAAATGCTGCACAACGCCACTGCTCGAGCTCACTTCGTGGAATGTCGGCGAGCGCGGCAGGCAGAGTATATAAATGAGGCTGGTTATCGGGGCGCCCCTACCCCGCCGCGGCGACTTCTCCACCAATCGCACAGTACGGCACAATACATGAGTTTTCGTGGCCATATATGGTATTCCGCGGCGAGGGAGCCTGCGCGCGCCGCCCGACACCCGCGCGCTCCCCCGCCGCTGATAGCGCTCCTCTTGATAACGACGAGATCTCAAACGGCGCTCACATTGAACATTTAGCGAGCAGACGGACGCTCCAGACAGTAATGCACTGTATTTACTCTATATGCACACACGAAATAGATGATAACGAAAGTTCAACGCTTATTGGCACACTTCCAATAAGACAGCTGGGCACTGCACAGCACTGCAGATGCGGATAGACGGCAAGTGGCGCTTATCTGCATAATATAGAGTGATGTCAGCGATGCACACTAATCAAACTGACTGACAGATACGACTTTTCGATAAACTTTTCTACAAATCGCCATTAATTTGTTACACGCAACAACGGGTAGACTCACAACTCGGACAAAGGTGATTAATATTTTTTAATCATGCCTTGTTAGAAATTTGCCATAAATACGATGCCTAGCTATGTAAATAATCAATAAAAATATTAAAATAGCGTTTACTTACCAGTAATAAACGTTTACAAGAGACAAGAACCGCAGCGTTCGCGAACCGTGAGAAATGAATGCCGGCCGGTTTCTTTCTGTTGCTCGCTCGCTCGTGGAGGTCGGTCGATCTGCTTCACTAGAATACGCCGTACGCCGGCGCCCCGCGATTCAATCGACTCGCCCAACGGACCTCTGTAGGTGCTAAATATTATCAAATTTTCCTACTAATTACACCGCGATATCATTCAAAACGTCCTACAAAATGCTCCTACTGACAGGCCTAATTGACAGATGTCATGCAATTGTTACTATTCGAAAAAGGAATGATATTATTTTTTCCATAGAAATGGACTCGCCCAAGTTCCCCGCTTGCCGCAACCGATGGCCTTACCATATATGGGCATCGGTAAAATCCTGAGCTCTGATTGGTGCACGGTGGCAGGCAACGGTCGTTGTTCGTACATGGCGCACTCCAACACAAACAAAACTTTGTGACTGTGTTTGTGTCGAGTAGCAAAACGATTCCATTCAATATCGTTCTGCAAGGCAGCAAATAACTTAGCCAAGTTGAGAAGGTTGTATTTCCAATTACGCCGCAAATAGTTTTACGCTTATTCATGTTGGTCGTTTTATATGAAATTGTACCGCCTGCGTTTGAGGTCTTTGATTTAATCTCGATTTACATCTAACGTTAGAAGATTTAAATTAAATGGGTGCCTACCTAATTAATTTCTGAGCTTACTTTCTGTTTATCATAAATTGTCTTTTCTGCCATAAACCTACTTACTGACCTACCTTCATTATTAAGTAATGATTCCGCAAGTTTCAATGGCAAATTGATATAGGTACGTACCTAAACCAGTGCTTGATCCCACCTGATGGTAAGCAGTGATGCGATCATTGTTGGTGAGGCGTACCTACTAGTTTATTAAGAGTCTATTCACTCTAGCCTTGAAGACACCTAAATTATACTTTTAAACCAGTGATTCTAGTCTACGCATTGGTTTGGTGGTAGGTGCATCACTTGTTAGTATCTAGACTCAAGTTGTACATTATAGATACTTACCCCAAGGTTTAAGTGTGGTTTAAGTAACTACCTAAAAAGATTGAATTTAACCAATATTTACAGGTTTTTCCATATTTTGCGAAGTGAAATTTTGTCTAATTAATTATTTATTCATGTATAGCTAGGTGTTTGTAAACACGTCTTATACGGATACCAAGCGATTGATCACGATCACCATATTCTTGATAACTTTCGTTTTTAGTTTATGGGTGTAGAAGATCATAAATTAGTCTGAATTAATTAATTACCAGGTAAATAAAATATTTCGCATTTTTTTACGCAACACCCATCATAAAGTCTAATAGATAAGCGAGACCAAAAACTGTTGTTTCTTTTAAAAAAAAACTTGATATAATTTTAAGTACAGTACCTACATAATCAGAAAAAAAAAATGAAAGCTCCGTGAATCCGTGGTCTTTGGTTTAGAATGGAGATACTTATGGATATGTAAATGTGTTCGTGTCTTGTAGCCCGTCTGAAGTCACAATTAATTTGAGACGTGCTGCAAGACCTTGCTAATTTCCTATTTTTATTTAATTCAAGGGGTTTTGGAATGTTGAAGACAGTTCATTAAATATAAATAAGAGTTACCGTTACCCATGTATTTTGTGTCTAGCTTGAGTTCAATAACCCATGGAATTATGTTAAGCAGGTGAACGTGAAGGTGTCTGGCGAAGACCTGTTTGAAGAAAGTGATAGTAGCCTGCGGTCTGCCGGTAAAGACGTTATTGATGGACAACAGAAGCTGAGGGTGTAATTGTCACCATCATTTATCCAGAAACCACTTCGTTGTAGAGAAGACTTCGACTTCTTCCCAGAAAACTTTGAGTTAATGAAGCTTAAGGGTAAGTAAGAGATACAACTCAACTGGTTTAGATCCAGAAAGGCAATTAATCACAAAATTACATCTGACATCATGCCTGTAATCCCTGAAGGATTGAACACAGGTGTTTTGTACAATGGACATTGCCACTTTCCTAATTATGGTTAAGACCCACGTAATAGTGAGTTATGGTTAAGACCCACGTAGTAGAGAGCAAGTCCATTGTTATAAACTGGGACCATGTCTTCGGACTGCTACTGAGAACTTCAAAGAGAAAAGGACTTGTAGACACCTTAGTTACATAGCTATTTTACGCAATTAAGTAACAAGAATCAGAAAAAATCTTAGTGCATGAAAAATGAATATAGAATTAAATGAAGAGAAAAAGGAAAGACAGCGAAAGTAAATAACTAAACCCTCACTTTCGTTCATTACTAAACGGGACGAAGAAAATATACTGTGAGACTATAAAAGTTGAAACCTCAGATCCCATTGCCGAGCACTAAACCAGGGAGTTATGCCAAGAAGGCAGAACGAAATGGTCTAGACTTCATATTGAACAGCTCCATTGATATGTAGCTCAATCGATTGTAACTTTGGTTAGTATCATTACACAGACAGCGAATAAATAACAGAGAGGCGAAGATATAACAGACATGTCAAGTAAATGGGCATTATGATAAGATTATGAATGGGATGGTTCAGGATAGGCTGCTAAAAGAAACACCCAGGAATGCTTTCTTTACGTAAATGAACAGTAATGCCACAAAACAATTACATCCCCTTAGGTTGAAAATTTTCCATCTATTACAAAAAATCAGATCTTGGATCTATCTAAAATAAAACTATACTAAACATATACTCATAAGAGACAAAGACGACTAGACAGTAAGGAAAGAAGCGTTATTTTATCAATATAAAAATGTTAATGCGTCGAGAGGGAGGAGGGACGCATGGAGACACGAATATCACGACAGTGAGTCATTTACTGGAGTCACTTCACTGTCTGCACATTATCTGTGGACTGTGCTCTGACGCACCAACAAGGGTTGTCGGTACACTATTTATTATGTCGCTGCTTGAGTCAACACAAAGGACCATTTAGACGCATTTCCGATGGATTAGTACCTACTGGTGAACCCCTTGTAAAATGATGGAACGATGAGAGCGTTAGTAGTAAGACATTTTGTAGCATGTAAAGTTACGGTAAAAATAGATTCGTCAGCTGTTTTTTGTGTGCTCGCTTCACAATAGAATCTACTTTCTGCAAAGACAAACACGTCAAGACGTAAAATCAATGTCACAGAATAAAACTGTGTGGAGTGAACCAGAACAGTTTTTTTTTAAGATTTTAGTTTGTTGTTAATTTGGCCTTGGTAAGAAGTACCTTCTTTTAACAGCCTTTTATTTTTGGCAAATCTTGCAAATGGAATTTGAAACAGTTATCCCTAACCGATTGAGCTATTTGGTATGCTTACTTACTTACATATGTGTATAATTTAGATGACAATGAATTATAATCGTACCATGAGGCTGGTTTAATAATGAATTCGAATAATGGCCATAGGAACTATTCAGCGCCACAAGATAACCCCATCGTATTGGAGCTCTTTGGAATTGTCTTGATGAGTACTACTAGTATACCACGCGATATTATTTGCTAAAGAAAAAAACTGGGCAAGTGCGAGACGGACTCGCGCACCGCACAAACTTACCTACTGTGAATAGCTGTTCAATTCCCGAATGGAGTCTCGAAGATTTTTCGAATCGCAAAAAAAGTTTCTTTTTTGTGACGTAACAACAAATTTTCGGTTTTCAGATTTATTCCTATAACTATACTATATGACCTTGATTTATGCCAAATTTCAGGATTCTGGGTTAACGGGAAGTACTCTATGAATTTTGATTCCTTTGAGTGTCGAAATGCACGTTTATTGCGACATAAACGGCTGTATCTTTGTTTTTCGTTTGATTTTTTCACAGCTTCAAGGGATCGCAGATCTTATATAGTGTATGGTTTTAATTTCAACTCGATACCTCCACGCGTTTCCGAGATAAAGGGTCTTGACAGACAGACAGACGAACGGACAACAAAGTGATCCTAAGGGTTCTGTTTTTTCTTTTTGAGGTACGGAACCCTAAAAATAAATGAAAATTGACTAAAATATAAAATAAACTTCTGAACAATTACATGTATGCAACTTTTGCGATCTCAATCTTTCTGCAGTGCACTAATTACCTAGAAAAGTCTAGAAAGAAACATTAGTTGCACTGTTTGCACTGTTACTGCAATACGGATCCGAGCAAAAAACGTGAGAACACAGCAGCGAATACTTTCTGATTATTTTTAAATTGTAAAGATTCGATGAAAGTTTCATAGAAATGATACGGTAATGGTTATGTTGGGGTTCACGATGTCTAACCTCTGGCATTACACGCCGGTTGTTTAGACAGCGTTGATTAAACTGCGCTTAATCTGTTCCGGGCTTCACTGGTCAGGCAATGCTGTTGAGACTTGTGAGTCACGGCCGTCGCATTTGTGCGTACTACGGCGATGAGTCAATACCACACTCCACAGTTGACTCGACGGAGTTCACTAATACAGTTCCTTGTAAGTTATGAGTTATGACTAATCAAGTGGCACATTTTTGAAGTACATTTAGCAACCTTTGAGCATGCAATAGGCCACTTGACGATGACACACCTCGCTCCTGTAAAAGTTTACAAACAATATCTAGGTAATGTTTCCAAAACAAACTGCTTCGTGGCACAGTACAGTATCTATGTACTTCTAGTTTCAGGGCCAAATGCATGTGGACAGAAAATGAAAACTGTGACCAAACTGCTAAGCCAAGTTAAAAGACAAGGCTATATTGGCATGCACTCATTATTCACTGTATGAATTTTAAAACCCTCTTGATATTCTCCGAACTTTTAATCAAGTCTGGATCAATCAACTTTGGTTAAGCCCAAGACCAACTTGGAAGACCTTAGTCCAAAAAGTGATCTTTGGCCTAGAAGTTCTACGAATTGAATGTGTAATTTTGACTACGGTGAAATGATTTCATAAGCTTGATAAAATTGAACTGGCATGCAAAAATTCCAATGAAGTGAGCTTATATTATACCTACCTACCTATTGCGATGATTTGGTTTCTCACTCAGTCAAGAGTCGGTTCCGTTCTCCCTCATTTCCGCCAAGTCATTCTCGAACAGATGTTCAGTGACATCCTGTGCAGTTTCTGCTCATCAATTTCTCATAAACATTTTGACTGATACAATCGTTAATGTTTCTTTCGGTCCAAAGTATCATAGATAACAAAATAATTAAGTTCAACGTCTTCTGCCAAATGTTCATGATCATTCTCAAATTCATTCAAAATTCTAACATGCACTGATTATTTCAGTGGGTTTATTGCACTTTCAAAAGCTTTTCATTTTTTATTTTTATGTTCATTTAATTTACTGTATGAACGATTTCGTTTTGATCATTTTCTAGGCTTTTTACTTGCTGTTGTTTGAGCTAAATCTCGGGTTGAATTTGTCTTTTCTTCGCAAAAATTTTTTTTCTTTATCTTGCCTGACTTCTTTTTTATATCAATAACCCACTGGGTGGATCGAGAGATGTGTCAGACTTGTACTGATGTGTTTCTTCAATTAACTTTTGCGTTCTAGAGCCGTGGTAACACTTTCGAACACAGAATTGTGGCTGCTTGGCGTTTCGAAATTCCTTGTATGCTATTGAAACATTTGACCAAACAAGTTTTGTATAATTGTATGTATGACACATCATGTAAACAATGTTTATTTATCTTATTAACTTAACTGGCCGTGACTCACACACTCGCCGGATATCAGATGAGTCTGTTTTTACATTAACAAGTTTTTAATCACAGACCGACTATTAGTCAACCTTATCACCGGAATACATTGATTTGTTACATTTATAGTATTATCTTCTCTGATTTAATTCATTTCCCATTATGAAGTCTGTCTTGACTTAGGTGTTATGAATCCAGTGCTATAGAATCAAACGTAAGTGCTCAAGTGATAGGTCTAAAATCCTTTCAATGTTAAACAATGTTGAACGTTTTTTACTTATTCGTACCTCAACGGTAACATGGTTTTAGATAAATAATAATAATCATTTTATTTCAGGTAAACAGTACCCATATCATAAATACCTTATTATAACTTAGATATCAAATTATTTTGTTAGTAATTATGATTTAAAACTATGTTAGTAATACTTCACTTTGCACTATATCATCTTGGTGCTGTCCTGTGGTAGGTACCTATTTGTCCGCGGATGCGACGGAACACCACGCCCGGTGGCCAAAAGTCTTCTTTCTTAATAAGGTGCAGAAAACAGTTCGGTACACGCACCACAAACGCCTTAAAACTAAAAACTTGGCTCGGGTAGATCATGTTCTGGATTAGAACGTAAACTTTACAGGATATTGTTTTTTGATTCCAGTAGTAGTATACCTTACCAAGAAAAAAAATCCAACTTTTACGGACGCAATACTACTGAGAAAAGCTAGGAAGCTAATAAACTGCTTCAAGCAGTTGCAATTCTAGCAAGCCAAAGCGATGAATATAAAATTAAAAAGATACCTATAAACATAAGAAAGGCACAACTTCCACAGGATTACAAGTTCATAAGAAATGAGTCAACGAAGGAAACTCTAGCGCACGCGTAGAATATAAACACGTTAGACCATTGTATTGTAAAATGATTCGGTATCGGAATACGTAATTTGTAGTATTCTCGGATGGTGTGAATCATTTGCATGTGTACGCAGTTTAGGAACCTTGACGACACTTGTTATTTGTTTTACCTGGCTTGTATTCGAGGAATTCGTATATTTTAGTTCTGTTTTAATTGGAAACTCGTTATCATTGAAATTGAGTATTGGATTATAATTATCTGGAAGTATGTTGGTTGAGTCTGGTAAACAGCACTTCTGAATGTTGCCGGTTACTAAAACACAGACACTAGACACCTGCCACATCTCTTGGGGTTTTAAATTTACGGATGTTATTATCTTGGCCAAAACTCGTATTGCCTTGCCGCTAACATGACTTCATTCTGAAATGTATTGACTTTCACAATAATTTCTAATTTATTACTTTTTGCCAACATTTCTATGACATTTGACCTTATCTTACCATCCCATATCTTCGAAAGGTGATATCCCAAAGTCATAACCACCCTTCTGGATTAAGGGAGGTAGCTCAGAACCAGGAGACTGACTTTTTATCCCGTTCTCGTGGAACGTGACATAAAACGTGGTATAACAAAACACAACTGACATGGAATAACAAATCGCAACTGACAGCTAAATGTAATGTGGTTAATTATGGTTAAAAATTTGACTATTTGAAATTTTGAAGTTGACCGGTTGATGTGTTAAGTGGTATATTAAATTAATATACTGTAGAGTAGGGTATTGTAGGGTAGAGTGAGGTAGAGTAGGGTAGGGTGGCGTAGAGTAGGGTAAAGTTAGGTGGAGTAGAATATAGTAGTCAGTTGCCGGGAGCGAAGCCGCGGGCAAAACCTAGCGTAAAATAATAAGGGACCTAAGATTATGCCTTATTGGATATCTACTTTAAAAGAAACTTAGATATCGCAAATATCGACTAGAGAGATGATTTCTATTCGATTCGAAAGTCCGCTGATTCGACAATTTCTACAAAAGATGTTATTCTAACAGAATTAATAATGTGATTGATGTGCTGAAAACGTACCCATGTCTTTTTCTTGTTCAGTTGTCATAAATATTGAAATAAAATGCCGATCACGAACATGAAAGTGCCCGATATGTATTCCGAATCGTAATTTTGGCAGTGTTACATATTTTAACGATTATCGACTGCCTTGGCAGCTTGTTTATCAGTTGTATAACGATATTATGTAATTTGTTTAGCAGGTTCAGCTGAATACCAATTATTGAAGTTATGCATGTCGTCAACTTTCTGTAAAGTTTGCAAAAACAACAAATATAATGTATGTATAACTTACGCTTGACGTTTTTAGTCAATAACAAAATCGTCTTCCGCATTTCGTCTTTTGCATATTCGTCATTTTTATCTATGAAAGACGTGTCGTAATCTATAGAAATCCGAAACATGACAGAAACAATATTAATATAAGTGTCGAGTAGTGTGGTAATTTATTTGCCAACTCAAGTGCCAATCGTCATTCAACTGTCTCTCTGACTTTATTTATAAAAAACTTAAAAAAAAAAAACATTACGTTCAATTTCGGATTCGATGCTTCTCTTCGTTATTTAAAATCGACTTCCGAAATGTAAAGTAATTTTTTACCTATTAATCGACTTTATAAAAAGGAGGAGGTTGTCAATTCGGGTATTTTTTTATCATTGTTTTTTCTGTTTGTTACCTCAGAACTCCGTCATTTATGGACCGATTTGCACACTTTTTTCCCCATAAAGGATATGCTTCCAGATTGGTCCCATTTTTTTCAAAATCCAGTTCTGATGATAGGATCCATGAGGAATCGAGGGAACTCCTCAAATATTATAGGCAACCATATAATGATTTTGGTATTTTTATTGAGAACTTCATGAGAGACCAGTAATGGCCAACGGAACTTCATACTCACATAGATATCACAATGAAGATAGTTTTAATATGCGACTATGACAATACAAATAAATAAATGGTTCTGAATAGTTATGTTGAAAATGGTATCATCGAAGAGATCTGATGATGACGATGGAGCCGGAAGGTAAAAGGTAGACACGGGAACTAATAAAACAAGGTATCCTAGCAGTTTTTGGGTTAATTGGAATTGTCATGAGAAATAGGCACTCTGGTTATAAGTAAGTAGTATTATAGTATATCGCAACTAAAGAATGTGAAATAAAAACCTTTTTCAAAAAAATAAATAAAAGACCACTAAAAAAAAACACTAAAAGGATCAAAATAAGTTTCATTTCGGAAGTCGGTATTAAATAAGAAACACACAATACTGAGAATAATTTTCATCCTTTTAAGGTTTTTTTAGTAAAGTCAACCGATTTTACTAAAAAAAAACTTATTACAATTTTTTTTTATTTTTGCAATAAGTTCTTTTTAGTACTTAGTTTGTATTGAAGTCGGTTGTATTTTTTATAACAAAATTTTTACTTTATTTTTTGGTTGTCCAGCTAATTCTAAATAGTGTACTGTGTGTGTGTATCGGTACCTAAGTATACAATATTGAACCATTACAGGTTTTATAAAATTCGAAAAAATCTTTCGCTTTCTCCAGGAACTCGTCATCATATCCTGACCTGATGACCATTTGATCTGGAAATATACTGGGCCGTGCCCTTGCAGTAGGTATATCCATTCAAACAAACAAAATAGATTTGGCCCAGGCATCTTCTAGTTTCCCCTATTACTACTAAAACATAACCCTCTTTCTGCCGCAGTCGGCTAAATAGCATCTAGATCTCTTGTAGGCAAATTCGCAGCTCACACTGCAGTTGCAATTCAGCTGTAAGTAGGACAGAACTTAATTGTCCATGATCACATTTCACGTATGATCGCGTCACTGGACGGCGA
Organism: Mythimna pallens; assembly: GCA_961205895.1. Taxonomy (NCBI): domain Eukaryota; kingdom Metazoa; phylum Arthropoda; class Insecta; order Lepidoptera; family Noctuidae; genus Mythimna; species Mythimna pallens. The sequence continues at coordinate 6,436,453 of OY540831.1, read as the reverse complement.
TCTGATGCAAACTGGCCTACTTCCACATTTAGAAGTCCAGCCATATATGAACAATGAAAACACATATAGCTAAAATAGGTCCTATCACAATTACGCAAGATATATTTTTATTTGGATATCCATTAATATGGCCGTGAGACAAAAGGACGTCTGTGATGAAGGGCGGACAGGACAGGCTGTCCTTTTGTGGGCATTTTTTATCAGCCTGTCAGTGAAAGGCAAAAGAGATGGATTTTTGCTATTCTGAATAAAAATAGCGGCTGGTTTTTGCGTGATTTATGTGTTTGTTTTAGAATGAGCTAACATTTTGAAATAAGAGTTGATAGATCATCGCTTTGAGGCATCTTTTTTTAGGTTAAATAAAAGTGAACAGTTAAATTGGGGTGATCAAACCCAAAGTCACATTAGGTCTTTAGCACACGATGAAGTTAGTTAAATAGGCCAGCCAAAGTTAGATTTCGTATTGCCAAGGATTAAAATCGACGGCGAAGTGACAAGAACTCCTAACTGTCGAAGTCAATTTTTTTTTGTCTTAGAAACGTTAGGAGGTTATACCTACTAAAAATTGACAAGTTGCTTTAGTTATGAAATGTTTCCACAATTTAATTTGGCGCAGTTGCAACTAAATATTCGCTTTAGAAATTTCACAAAAACATGCGGAAACACACATTTGAATTAAAAGCGCTAAAAAGTAATTTTGTTAGTTAGAAGGTGTTGGCACTTCACCGTCGAAATATAACTCGTGATGGGTGTATCTGTGTACTTATGACCGTACTCTGCATATCCCATCTGCGGATACCGGGTTGATGGTACGTTAAGATTTTGATTTCGATAGCGAAATGGAACATTGGAACCCCGCATCAATTGCATTACACCTAAATCATTTATGCAGCAAAATTCTAGACAAATTCAATATCTCAGAGCTCAGATGAGTGATATGCCAAGCCCAAAGACTACGAACCTTATGCTAGAAAAGTTAGGAGTGAAACAGTTGTATTAGTAAGTTGGTTGGGAACCACATACCAGTCTAGTCGGGAGGACGTGGGAGGGGTGTGCGCGGGGCGGGACGGGGTGAAGGGATCGATCGTCCGCCCGCCCTCGCCCTTGACCCTCGCCTGCACCGGGGTGGGCTGTGAGCCTTTATGTGTAAGGGGTGTCGGCACTTAGGCAGATTTCATGCGTTGAATATTTCACGTAAAACCTGGCAATAATCATAAATATGTATTGTAAATGGGATATCTTCTTGCATGGAGTAGACTTAGGATTTCTAGATAGAATAAGTCTGCCTATCTCAAGCTTTAATATTTTCTTTGGATCACGAGACAAGTTTATATTGATATCAGAGCCTCAAGGTCCCAAAATTCTGCCCTGAAGTTAAACTAATGGCCGTTTCGTGTTTCTTATTGATATCTAAACAAATGTATTAATTCATATCAACTTTTATATGTCTGGGAATTAGTTTTATTAGACAGGCTACTCAGTTCATAGAATGGAAATATTTTCATTACCACCCACGCATTTAAGTCTGCTGTCTGACCCTCGTTACCCTAAACGTCAAGGGGGTCGAAACCGCCCTTTACCCAGAACCTGTCGCTCTGTAAGGATATGAAATCGATTTCCATTTTGCTGTACTATCTTGCTAGCACCACGAGATTTTAACGCGATTCACTTTACGACCTAAACTGAACTGTTAAAGGGATGAAGATAGATAGGGTGTATAGCTCCAGCTCAGCTCTCTCGCTCGCTCGACTGACATATTAACACGTCATGGTAACTCCCAGAACATCTAAGTAAAACATTGCATCTGCAATACTTGAAGCACATAACGGTTTCATTGTAGGTACGAGTACAATGCGTTCCAAATAAGAAAGGATCTATTGCCATGTTGTGACGTCACGTCATACTGTCAAATCGCAAGAAATTGGGCAAAATTGACGAACTCCGAGATGAGCAAAATTGAAGAACTAGCTTCTGATTAAACCTTTTTCGTTCACAGTTCGTAAATAAATAAAATTTTAAAAATTTCTTGTTTTGCTCATCATAATAATTCTTCGATTTGACAGTATGACGGGACGTCACAACATGGCAATCGATCCTATTCTTATTTGGAACGCATTGTATCTAATAATATTAGCTATGTCCACTCCTCATGGACAATATACGCGCCCTCACGCTTATATTGCCATCTGCGTACGATCGGTCCCTCTAACCCGACTCCCTACGGACTCGCCAGAGTTTTTGTGATGGCTTCCATAGATAATGTTTTAACCAACTGTTATTTGCATTTGTTTACACACCATAGGTCGTATTCTCTAATTCTTTACAACAACGTTTTTTTGGTGAACTATCAAAGATGTCTGTTAAGTAGATAAAACAGCGGATTTTTTATTGGTCGTTATAATCAGTTTCTTGTTTTCTTTCTGGAAACTGATATCTTAGACTTTTTTAGTCTGAGTCCGGTGTAAGGCCCAGCGCATGCCTTGTATCACTACTAGCTATATCTTAGACCCTTGATTGGGTCCTATAGTACTTACATACTACATTTAGGGTTGCCAACTTTTATTAGGAGAAATAGAGTATATCCCATTTTAAAGGAGGTAGGTAAATAAAGAGTACGGACTTATAAATAAAAAAAAGTTAATTTTTCATTTAAAAGAATTGTAGGACTCCAAACATTATATTTTTAAGTTTACATAGATCAGAAGCTCATTTTTAATGAATTTCAATGAAGCCTTCCTTTCTTCTCGCCACTCCATATTCATGAAAATGGTTGACTTTATTTGGTTACGATTATAGGTATGCATCATACATGTGTGATTGGCACTAGTATAGTAAACATTGTGAAAAAAAGAGTATTTTAGCTTCCTTTATTAGTATTATAGATTATAGAGTACACCTACATGGTACAGAGTATAATATTCTATTTTAGAGTACAGTAATTGGCAACCCACTACATCCTTGACTGATTTTCGTACTTCATGGTCTACATAATTATATATCCTACACAGGAGTTGATGTTTCAGACAAAACATAAAGCGAGCCCAGCGCCCGCCTCGATCAATATTGAGGCCGACAACATTCTATAAATAGGCTTACCTACTACCATCATTAGAGATTATACTCTCTGTTGGCAAGGGAACAATCAAACGCATGCTGCCAAGGGCCAAGTGAGTGACGCGCCAGAACGGTTTTGAAGTTCGAACAGTTGCACCGGCGGCGGCGACCGCGCCCGTGACGTCACCACACAGCAGACGAAACGAACGTGCGTGGTGGGTGTGTCCATCTAATTATAACCGTGTATTTTAGGATTTCGACTACACATTGCTCTAGGTCAGCTATTATAAACTACACGCTATCCCACGTAGGGATGCGATGTGATGCCAGTGTGACGCATCACTCTCTATTTGTAAACATCGAAAACCACAACAAACATCCAACATCAATGGCTGTTACAGCCGTATCTATCAACGTCATGAATAAATTTTAAATACCTAAAATATTTGAGATAAATACGTAACCAGATTAGAAAACTAATTAAAAAAATGTATAAAAAACATGATTGGTATGGAAATTAATTCATCAATATGTCACCTGTTTGGAGAAATCGATGGAGTAAAAATCTGCATAGCATTAATATTACGAGTGTCTTTATCGCCCTCGTAACAAAGTAGGTACCTACCTATTAGAAATTGTAGGTGTAATCAATCGTCAAGTTGATAAAAAAAGAGGATAATTAAGTTGTTATGAAATAATGATAATAGTAGCTATACCTATCTACAGCTAAATAAACTACTCCATAATTGTGATAAAACAGGGCTAATCTAGACCTTGAATTTGCTTATCAATTCGTTAGTGGACACTCGAGTGCCTCGACCTTTATTTTCAAGAGCCAATGACTATAGCAATGGCTATATATGTTTTTTATAGTGCTGACATTTTACGCACTAAGGGCTTGTACACAAAACTGCGATGCGACGTCGCATCGTAAAAATCTGCGACCTCGCGCGACGCATCGCAAGAACATGCGAATTAATTCGCATCACGCATTTCTGCGATGACAAAATCTTCTTTGTTTCTTTTTCCTGTATTTTCTTAGTAATAACAGAAGTGAGCACTTCTTTTTACGATCCATGTCATGACCTAGTTTACAATTAATACTTTCTATACAGTTGTCGATCGTCGAAGGAATGGTCACCCGAATCGTGGAAAGGATATAATACCTTGCCGCACGAAATCGCATCGCAGCAACTCATGTCGCAGTTCTCTGCGTTACTAATTCGCATCGCGCCGATTCGCAGTTTTGTGTACAAGCCCTAAAGTCTACGTGTTATAAATCAATAGTCATTTAATTTACTTGTGGGAATTCCTATACCTATTACAGCTCTAAAAGTACCCTAACTGCGTAGTTTCAGAGTTTAATATCCTGTTCGCAGTCTGAAAGGCTAATAGGTGCGGTTTTCCCTGTTCCAATAGAGTTATGGCAGCCTCGCCCATGTTCCTACAATATTCCATTAGTGATATTAAATGCAGCACGAATATTGCTTTGTTCGCTAGAAGTGCTAATTACTCCAATTAGGTAGACGGCAGAGCTATTAGCTAGTTACTAGGGCTTGATTGTATTATCTACCCACGTCAATCCGATTAGCTTTTTTAAAAAAATTCATTGTAATTGAATGTATTTATCGCTATAAACCCTACCATTAATTCCAATGTAAGAATTTGTCACGATAACAACTTTATCATGCTGTTTCAATACTTTAGGTACTTACATCAAATATAGTCCAATTCGATACCATTTATGATTAGTAACATAATGAATTATTATATAATAATAAAGCAGCCCATGATGATAAAGTTGCGGACGTGGAGTTCCGTTACCGCATGTATAAACTAAAATATGCAAAATGGAACGGTCAATGACTAGCAGTTGCTGTTAGAAACACCAGTAAAGCTGTAGACGTCTGCGAGAATTGTATATTCGTGTCATTATGACTGTCATAAACGGTACCCCGTCTTTCACTTATGAAGCTAAATACGTAGGTAATGAGATGAAAGGATAGAAAGCAAGAAAAATGCAGATTTATACCGGTATATAAATTATCTTTTATTAAAAATGTTCAGGTTAGTAACGATCATTATAAATAAATAAAAATCTTTGTCAAAAATACGGAATCGACAATGTTCCGCATTCATCATTACGTAATATGCATATTACGATACCTTACAGCCTATTTTTAAATACTGAACTTAAATAAAAGATCACAAGCGTAATTTGAGCCGCCCATTCAGGGGCCTGGTGTAGGGCATCATAAATTAGGAATAGTCTTACTTGTCGCTTAGAAGCACTTCCTGTGGACGATGGAGGGGCCAGACTCATCGTACTCCTGCTTGGAGATCCACATCTGTTGGAAGGTCGAGAGGGAGGCGAGAATGGATCCTCCGATCCATACGGAGTATTTCCTCTCTGGGGGCGCGATGATCTTGATCTTCATTGTGGACGGGGCCAGGGCTGTGATCTCCTTCTGCATACGGTCGGCGATGCCAGGGTACATGGTGGTACCTCCGGACAGAACTGTGTTGGCGTACAGGTCCTTACGGATATCGACGTCACACTTCATGATCGAGTTGTAAGTGGTCTCGTGGATGCCGTTGGCTTCCATACCCAGGAATGAGGGCTGGAAGAGAGCCTCAGGGCAACGGAATCGTTCGTTTCCGATGGTGATGACTTGACCGTCGGGAAGTTCGTAGGACTTCTCGAGGGAACTGCTGGAGGCGGCGGTGGCCATCTCCTGCTCGAAGTCGAGAGCGACGTAGCAGAGCTTCTCCTTGATGTCGCGCACGATTTCACGCTCGGCCGTGGTGGTGAACGAGTATCCACGCTCGGTGAGGATCTTCATCAGGTAGTCTGTGAGGTCGCGACCGGCCAAATCCAGACGCAGGATGGCGTGCGGCAACGCGTAACCCTCGTAGATGGGCACCGTGTGGGAGACACCGTCGCCGGAGTCCAGCACGATACCGGTGGTACGACCGGACGCGTACAGCGAGAGCACGGCCTGGATGGCGACGTACATGGCGGGTGTGTTGAAGGTTTCGAACATGATCTGTGTCATCTTCTCTCTGCAAAACAAAGCACATGGTCAAATGCAGCTCGGAGCGCAGAACCGGCGGGAACTCAAGCAGTGCTCGTGAGAGCGGCTGCAATGCGGATGGTGCGCTGGGCGCGAGACCTACCTGTTGGCCTTGGGGTTGAGGGGGGCCTCCGTGAGCAGCACGGGGTGCTCCTCGGGCGCCACACGCAGCTCGTTGTAGAAGGTGTGATGCCAGATCTTCTCCATATCGTCCCAGTTGGTGACGATGCCGTGCTCGATGGGGTACTTGAGCGTGAGGATACCTCTCTTGCTCTGGGCCTCGTCACCTACGTACGAGTCCTTCTGTCCCATGCCGACCATGACGCCCTGGTGGCGCGGCCTGCCCACGATAGAGGGGAACACGGCGCGGGGAGCGTCGTCACCGGCGAACCCGGCCTTGCACATACCGGAGCCATTGTCTACTACCAACGCAGCAACTTCCTCGTCGCACATTTTGAATTAGTCTGAAATAATAAGAGAGGACTTTGAAATTCCTGAAAGATAGTCCTTAGATGTGAGGGACAAACTAACAGAAATGAAACTACGGATGTTTCTAGCAACACCGACCGTTATGTACCTAGTGAATTCATATCTGACGCAACAGTCACGCCTTATGCCACCTCACTGATAAAAGGATTATTTGATACACATTATCTTTTAAAAACTATGATAAGAAACTCGAAAAAGTATGCCTGTTCAGATTTTGAATAAAAATAGGTTAGAAAGAATAAATTGAGAAAAAATGTTAACGTAGAAAAATCTAAAAATAAGGGTAGAACCACCCCAAGTACCTACACACTGCCCGGTCTGGGATTCGAACCCAGAAGCCCTCAAATGCAGTAAACAACTTGCCACAAAACTGATGAGGTAGTTAAAATTCACAAAATCCGAAAAGCACTTCACTTATATTACGTAAAAAATGGTTATGTAACATGTAGTTTCCACAGGTGTTAATAAAATATTTAACACTGGCTTTAAACGTTGTTATATTTTCAAATTAAAAACTCCACAATAATTTGAGATTTAAATCCACGATTTAATTAAATAAAATCAAATAAAACTTACTGTTAAATAATAAGTTAATGACTAGGTACGACTCGTGCTGCTTCGGTCAAGCACACCTCACTAAATGAGAACCGGCTCTTGAGGATAAACTATATAAAACGCGCCTTATCAGAGTTCATGTACTATCGGCAACAATTTATTTTCCGCCAATCACGAGCTGCCTGATGCTGCCTCAATTTTTGTCACCATATATGGTAACGCACTCGGCTCTATCCACAATCTTCTGATAACGATATACTTTGATAACGATTGTAATAGCACTGTATGTTATCTGAAGCTGTACACGAACACTCGCGTACTAGCCGCGCTCCGCTATACCACACACTCGCTCCGGGTCACCAATGCGCGTCTTTAAAATACTGAAATTTCTCTTCAGTCTATTCGTACTTTCTCTGTGATTCAGCTGTTTTGCGCTAATTGCCACAAACGCCTAACATTAACCTACAAATATTTAATTAGTTTAATACTCTACCGTTGTAAATATTCTCATTATAATTATGAAAAGAGCAGAAAGCATTACTAACTGACGTAAAAGATGAGAGATATCTTATTCTAGTAGGTAGGACGTTACAGTCGCTGCACTGGCGAGGTGCAAAAAATCTATATGTGCGTCCGAAGGTGACTGGACCAGACCGACCAGTGGACGCCTCGTGTAGGATTCGCTGTTCGCAATAAAGTAACCAGACAGTCGCGATGCGGCAAAAACAAACTATTTGTTGTCGAATAGAAGCGTAGGCGGTATAATTTGAGATCTAAACCAGATCCACAACGATATGACACATCGAATACACGTGGAAGACTAAAACGTGATATTAATTACGAAAATTGTAAACATTGATTAAAAGTACCTAATCACGTAAGAATCCAAATTACAATGCGTTAAATATTCAGGCTCGCCACTGCAGGGGTAGACATAAATCAATAGAGCCCGAGACGCCCTTGTTAAATATTTCCTAATATACGTATAGAATAATATTGTGCAGTCGTCTGCCTGTATTGATTTCGGTCCCGCCCCCGCGTCTCGCCATCCGTGCTCCACCCTCAACCGGTGCACCGCGGCATAGGGTCCGCTATAGGGCTGCATGACTCATCCGACTGCACCCTCCGTCTCTCCTCAATCGTATTAATTTGCCGCGTTTTGATGTAGCTTGTGTTTGCAGATTTAAATATTTCGAATTTCAATATAATATCGTCCATGTGAAATGTCGGTTATTTCCAGAAATTTATCAAACTTTATAGATACTAAAACAGGCAGTAAAGATAAAGTAGTAAACAATATCAGATTCTAATCAAGGCTTAGCATATCTAATAATTTCGTTGAAGTAATAATATCACAATGTAGTACCTATAATAATGGTATCGGTACGTGGCTATTACAGATCCATTTCGGTTGCTACCTTTTTAGCAATACTCAAAATGGCAATCCGGAACAGTTTTGGAGTCGCCTTGTTATGTCTTACTGTTTTATTTATTACTTTACCGAGCAAGGTTTCGAGACGTATTACTTTTTCCATAAAGGGAACTACATATTAGGATGCCCGTGGTCACTGAGTTGCACTTGACCTATGTATACTTAATTTAAAATCCGTTAAATCATCGTTGATTACTTCGATTGAGTTATCATATGGATGAAAACAGTCATGGAACTTGAAGGGCCTGAAATAGCTATAATTTAAAGTTAAGGCAAATTACGCCTTAAAAATATGGAGTCTATTTTTTCTGGTGACTTCAATAAGGAAAATGACAATGCATATAAATATACAGAAAACAATACATATCCTCCATTCCATGTTAAAATATTACCTTGTAGGCTTGTAGATGTCAGATTAAAATGTACTTTAAAATCAAGTGTCGTTTCATATCTCGTATGCAATTTGAATAAACCTTGGTGTGACCCTCCGATGACTCACAGATTTCTCACAAGCGTTTGACAGCATGAATCATAGGCGAGATGTAATCAAATCAGGTGACGATTCGTCTCGATCACAGATTCGATCATCTATTTGTATCATGACGTCACTATTGTATTGTAATGTAATCATTAAAAACCGTTTATGTCATGGATTCATGATTGTCTTGAGGTGCGGCTGATTGAGAATTATAAGCAATATTTTTGGGGCCATGAAATGGGTGGTTCTGTCTATTAAATCGACTTTTTCAAATTAAATTTAAAGGTGTTTATAACGTATGAATTCGAACTACTTACAATTTTGTACCTAATGTCTGTACAAATTCCATGCTATTTCTATAGATGTCGTGGCCAGATCATAGGATTGATCACTTCATGAAATGGCCAACTAAAACTGGCTAGATCGTTTAAACGCTAACATTAGATGATATGTCAATTCTCGTTTAGCCATATCATTGATGTAGGATTTCTATGATAATAAAAGGCCTAAAGAAAGTAGGCCAAACGAGGATTGAAATATCATCAAACTTTAAAGTTTAAAACTATCTTGCCAGTTTTGCTTGGCCATATCATGAAGTGATCAATTTCTATGATCTGGCCACGACATAGACATAAAATTCTAGTATGATATCATCATAGGTATGGTAAAAGATAGCGTTGTCCATAATATAGATCACTGTGGTGACCTGTAACTATGATAGAACCTCACCACGACACGACACTTCAAACTACTGGAGCGAATTTAATTCGACTTTCACTTTCAGAAGAGCCAGTTTATTAGTACTTGCCTCATTAACATACATGTACCATTTATAGGATGAACAGCTTACCTTAACTGCTATTGCTACATTGAGTATTGAGACGAAGTCATACTAATACATCTTTTTTTTGTGGGAAATCAACCCTTCTCGCTCTGGGCGGAGTGAGGTGGTGTGTTCTTACTGCCTAATATCCACCTTTTTTTTCCGGGATAATCATCTAAAGATATCCCCCGCTCCTGGGCGGAGCTAGAGATAGTGTCAGACTTTTACTAACTAAAAACCCACTCCTGTTCCTTCGTTGCCTTTCATACCAGGGCCGAGTCTTCGTTTCCGAAGCAGATCCTTGGCCCCAATAAGCTTCGAACCTGCTGGGCCCCTACGGTTTGCTGACATCTGCTTGAGGCGCGAGTGGAACAGTCTCTAGTGCCTAATATCCACCTGTGTTCTTTCAGTTGCCCTTTGCCAAGGTAACTCTTTCGAACGATCTCGCAGCACTGGCAGACATCAGCCCTAGTGTGGGCCTCATCCGTTTTACTGACATCTTAACACGACGCGCTGTCGACAAGCAGTGCTATTCACTAAGAAAACAGCTTTGAGCGCAGCGCTGGCCGCAGCGACGAAATCCAAGTACGTACATTGGATTCACAACCCAATGTATAGGCCCATTGAATTGTTAATCTTATGTACCCGCGCAGCGATCAAGGCTATTTTTTTAGATAATAACACTGCGGGGTCTGAGGCGCTACCGTGATCCATTTCAAGACCTAAACTGAACTGTTGAATAGTTACATAGCGTGTATATATGTATATTCCATCCCTCTTGATTACACGCTTGGCATTTTTACACGTAAGGCCTCTAATCATACAAAATTTAAATTTATACAGCTAAGTGCCAAACAAATCCTCAAATTTTATTACAGGAAAAACTATTGTACCTATTTTACTTAATAAATCAAGTATTATCTAGGTATGTTTTTAATTATCACGAACACAGTTAAATGGGGTTACTTCTGCATAAACAGGAAACATGCTCAAATAACAATGAAAATGAATTATTTTCCTTAGAACAATGTCCGACATTTATGTGTTTGTTTTAAAACACTATATTAATATATCCTACATGATATTCACATTGTTCTTATACACTAATTATACATATCCAGAACTTACCTAGTATGAAACCACAGGAAAATATATTTCTGCTCCCTAACTGGAAGTAATGAATCACAGTTAATTCTTGTTGGTCGGACATGACATGTGAATTGATTACTTAGTTCAACAATTATTTATTCAAAGAATTTTTCGTATCTTGCAGACTGTCATGTATTATATTTTTTCATAAGACAAACTGGACAAAATGTCTGGACTTGAGGCCTACCACACGGCATTTTTTTAAGTAACTAAAAAATTACTTTGTCTTAAGGGATTTACTCAACATGCTCATCGACTACTTGACCACAGTCCCAGTATCAAGTACATTTTCTTTGACAGTTTTCGCGGTCTTAGAACGCAAAGTGCAACTGAAGGAACACAGGCGGGTTTTAGTCAGTTAAAGTCTCACACTCCCTATCACGCAGGGTTGATATTGAATATGATAATTTCACAAAAAAAAAAACTGGGCAAGTGCGAGTCGGACTCACATCCTGGAGCGCTCTTCCGGAATGCAGTCTCGGAAGATTTTTCCAAATCTCAAAAAAAAAAGATGTGATGTAACAACTAATTCACAGTATTCAGATTTATTCCTATACTTGTGCTATAAGATCTTGCTTTATGCCAAATTTCAGGATTCTAGATCAACGAGAAGTATGAATTCCCTCCCCCTCCCTTGAGTGTCGAAATATACGTTTTTTGCAACATAAACCGCCGTATCTTTTTTTTCGTTAACTTACAAGTTTGATTTTTTCACAGCTTCAAGGGACCGCTGATCTCAGTATATATATGGTTTTAATTTCAACTCAATACCTCCACGCGTTTCCGAGATCTTGACAGACAGACAGATAGACGGACAGACAAACAAAGTGATCCTATAAGGGTCCCGTTTTTTCTTTTTGTACCTCGGAACCCTAAAAAGAACCAATACGCTAGGCTAACATAAACTCATTTTTCCCATTTTTAACCGCGAAATGGATGGCAGTATAGTAAATTATGTATTATTATATTACCCTCCATCTAATCTAAGTGATGCCATTTTGTATGTACTCGTATCTAGGTTAGTTAGGTAGATAGTTGCCTGGTTACAGATGGTGTCTAGACGAACTCATGAAATCTCAAAAGACAGTTTTTTTTTATTACGATGCCATATAAGAGATTTCTATTATTGCTTTTCATTAAACCCCTAGCGAACGCCGGCGTTCGCTCTCTTATTGTCTTTCTATTTACGGTATTCGAAAGGTCTGGTGTTTCGTTTTTAATTTCTACGGTTTTCCAATTATGTTAATAGGTACTACTTTTAAGTACTTTTTAACAACATTTTGTTAAAACAATGATACTTTTTTCGTGACAAATCATCAAATGAGTCCTGGGAACTGAGAAGCGAGACGGAGTGTCGCACTTTGACTGACGTGCAAGTAACTTCATCTTTAATTTATTTTTTCAGTTTAAAAGTGCCTGAAAATGGTTTAAGGGCTTGTGCACACTACGTTTTTTAAACGCACCATTGAGGGCATGAGCCCTAAAGGGGGTTGCTGAATGGTAGCTTATTAAATTACTTTTTCATGAAATAGCCAATCAACAAACAACTTGAAACGATCTATAAAATGCAAAAAAAATAAGAAAATTTGAGTTTCGTTACCCTGGCACTTTCATTGAAATAATTGTTTTGATTTTCCTCCTTCACCTATTTATCGGCAAACTCAAGTATGTATGAGATTTGAGTTTCGTTACCCTGGCACTTTCATTGAAATAATTGTTTTGATTTTCCTCCTTCACCTATTTATCGGCAAACTCAAGTATGTATGAGACGGTTCGTAATAATCTCGATATAAAATACGCTATCAGCTAACTGCAGGTGACGTCAGACCGTATCTCCAAGATTATTGTGAATTCTTGGCCTCATAATACAGTAAATTAGATTATCATTTCCTTCTTACGTCATTCGGTTTTTTTTTTAGATTTTAGGCTGTGGTTGTAGGCTTAATATATTTAGGGAGATACTGACTGACTGACATATCAACGCACAGCCGAAACTACGGGGTCTAGGAGCGTGCAATTTTGTACAAGGCAAAGCAAATGTATGAGGTATGGTGAGCAATAAAAAGGAGTTTTTATAAATGCAACCTTTAAGGGGGTAAAAAGGGGGAATTTCTTTGGTATGCAAAATTTCTCCCTATGTGCACAATTAAATTTTTCTCGCACACAAAGTCGCTAGCAAAATGCTAGGTATCTCAGGTAAGGATTTAGAGGTCGCTGCTGAATTGTTAGAAAGAGTCCTGGAACGCTAAGGACAAGTGAAGGACAGGTGGATTTTAGTCACTAAAAGCCACCCAGAAGCGACAGGAGTTATTTGATGTTTTAGTCAGTAAGTAGGTAACTCAGAGCGAGAGGAGTTACTTGATGTTTTAGTCAGTAAAAGTAACCTGGAGAGAGAGGACTTATTTGATGATTTAGTCAGTAAGTCACCCAGAGCGAGAGGAGTTATTTATTGTTTTTCTACCCCAAACAGAAATGGATTATGAGGTTGGTATAGGTACTCGCCCTCATCCTTTGATTATGACTAACATCTTTTCTATATTTAAATAAATATTAAATGCTGTTCGTTGCTAAGTGCTATTACTTTAAAACTTGTGACTTGGCGATTAGGCCTTTTTTAGGGTTCCGTAGCCAAATGGCAAAAAACTGAACCCTTATGGATTCTTCATATCTATCTGCCTATCCGTCCGTATGTCACAGCCACTTTTTTCCAAAACTATAAGAACTATACTGTTGAAACTTGATAACTAGATGTATTTTGTGAACCGCATTAAGATTTTCACACACAAATATAAAAAAAAAATTGGGGTTTTCCCATACTTTGAACTGAAACACAAAAATCAATCCCATACGTGAGGTATTTATGGATAGTTGTTTAAAAATAATATTGAGGTTTCTAATATAATTTTTTTCTAAACTGAATAGTTTGCGTGAGAGACACTTCCAAAGTGGTAAAATGTGTCCCCCGCCCTCTAATTTCTAAAATAAGAGAATAACAAAACTAAAAAAAAATATATGATGTACATTACCATGCAACCTTCCACCAAAATTGGTTTGAACGAGATCTAGTAATTATAGTTTTTTTTATTACGTCATAAATCGTAAACCGCAATTTAACTTTCAACTTTGTACGGAACCCTTAGTGCGCGAGTTGAACTCGCACTTGTCCAGTTTTTTTTTTAAGATTCTTTTAGTAAGCCCGAGTTCGGTTTTCAGATCTCTTGCATGAAAATTGGAAAATTCTAGAAAATCAAAAGTAATTACATTTTTTATGATCTTTTTATATGAGCTATTTGGAGACGAGAATGACTGTCGCATCGGTTAATGCTGGTTCTTACCGCAGAATATATAATAATAGGTAGCTAATAAATATTATTATATATTAAAGTTTCCTTACTTAATCACAGAGCTCTAACAAATGAACTGAATCATTTCTGAAACATCCTTTTATTGGCCCGAGGCAAGCATTATTTATAATTTATCCTTATTGTGTGTCGTAATTAAATGTTATGTATACCAGCGACCCGTCCCAGCTTCGCACGGGTGTTAGTAATGTTTGAAATTCTCGGCTTTTCTCTACTATAATATTCATGTATTATACACCTAAACCTTGCTCATGAATCACTCTGTCTATTGGTGAAAACTGCATCAAAATCCGATAAGTAGTTTTTGAGTTTATCGCGTTCAGACAGATAGACGCAGTGAGACTTTGTTTTATAATAAGTAAGGATTTAAGTGGGACGTTGCTAGTTTAATAATAATAAATAACAATAAAGACCAATGCGAACTATTGGCATGTTTTACTTTTTACTTTTCATCAGAAATGAAACCTAGGTTATATGTTAGAAACCAATACGATTAATCAATAGCAAAAAGAACCAGGTCTTTAAACCGTAACTGAACGAAGATACGTATAGAAGCATTGCTAGTATATTTTTATCAGTCGTTACCTATTTTCGTTATATTATAATGAAATGAAAATATAATTTCGTTATATTATAATCGTAATATTTTGAGGTTCCCATTGATAAAATAGATTAAATTGTTATCAAGTTATTACTGTTACATTTTTTCAACACTCGCAGTTTTTTATCTCTAAAACTAGTAAAAAAAAAAGTGAGAAACGAATCAAAAAGATACGCGTTAGTGTTGTAATAGTGATTGATACTATTTAATGCGTACTCACCTAAAAACCGAAACTAAAACTATTATATATTTAACAATGGTAAACTCAAAATATCAGACATACAGTAATGATTACAAACTACTTATAGCAATATACTAAATAGTCTCTAACTTCGTTTGGTTACGGCTGGTAGACATAATTCTTTTTGCTATTGATTTATCATAATTACAGTCCTTTAAGAAATGGCCTGGGTTTCACTTTTGGCGAAAGAAAAATAAATACATGCCAGCAATGTATGGGAAAAGTTTCATTCCCTTTTATTTATTGTTATTTTAGTTCTGTATTCAGTTTATTAGTAAATTACATAGATTCAAGAGCTTTAAATTGGATAAACAAATTTTACTTTTTCTTTTAATTTGCGTGACTAAGTAGATAAAGTACGCCTCCGTCACACTGTACTGATCGATTGTCGAAAAAGTCTCGATTACCAACGGTTAGGGCTCCCACAGACAGACGTGACGCGACAATGTGACATCTAAGCGACAATCATTTTTCATAGAAATAGTTCTACGGGGATAGTATTATCTGTACGAACGAATTCTTCAATAAAAAAGTCGCGGAGTCGCGCCTTTCTGTGATATCGTAATTGTTAATGACCAGTCTCTAAGCAATGGCTTTATCGCCGATTATATAAATAACTAAAAACACACTATCTACTCACGTAGTTTAATCGTATACCCTTATCTTAATTATCAAACTCATAATTTAGTAATGATGACTATCGAAGCTACACTTTGGTCAATGTTAACACCTGATTGACTATATTTATTCATAGGTTTTAATATTATAATGCGGTGTAAGCTAAGTATATTGTAAACTTTCTACTTTTTTTGAGTTGGGAAATCATCCAATGACTACTCTCGCTTTAGGGCGGAGCGAGAGGGTGTGTCAGACTTTTAGTGACTAAAACTTCATCTATGTCACTTCTTTGCCCTTACGTTCCAGGACCCCGGGTTTCTCTTTCGGTCAATCAGGCAACCGATGGCCCCAGTAGGCTTCGGCCCTGCTGGGCCTCGGTCCGGACGGATATCGGACGGCCGGTCAGCGACCTACCCATTGCTCATTGTCCGCAAGCCCACGCCTACGGTGGCTGGAAATTGGAGTCAGGGTCCTGGTGACTAGGGCGTGAGGACGTCCATTCCCACACCCGTGAGGCCGCTTCCTTCGCTAGTGTTATTGCTTCGCAAAAACAAGTGTCCGCCTGCCATTCTCCCTCGCTCTGGACCATAGCCTGTACTATGGGCCCGGCGCAAGAAGTCGCCGCCGCCGATCGCCCCACCCAAGCGGGGCACAACTCCACCGTATGGTCCACCGTGTCCTATACCTATCTACTTACCTTAAAATGGCACAAACAACAAGGAGACTTCCACTGGGTACAGTTTTATGCCTAAGGGATCGTCCTTGAACATTGAGTGCGTAATTTCTAAACCTAAAAATGAGGCGTGACCTCGACTCAATGTTGCCAGGCAACCATTTCCCCGCTTAAGGGCCTAACTCCCGAGTAGTGCTGTACAACAGTGACTTTCTGAAGCCTACTCCTCGGTAACAGCTAGGTCAATAGGTTTGAAAAAAATATAATATGTTTATTATAGATTCATGTAAGTACCTACATCAACTTAAGATTTTTTCGTAACTAATACTTATGTAAAAAAAATAATTAACAGCATGATATTTTTTCGCTTGTTTTCCCTACTCGTTTCAAACGGCTTTGATCTTTAGAAACATGTTTACATAAAAAAGTTGCTGGTTAAGTGTTCTTCCAAAATGAACATGGCATATGTAAATCAATCAATATTTCGCAAAGAAAATGGATTGCAATGGTCAGCGGGGCTCTAACCGGACGCAGCTGTCCGGAATTAAAAGCACAGATACGAGTATGTGCGCATTTAATTCCGGCCAGATTTTCAAGGGCTATACGCCTTAAGATAGGTAATATTCGGAAAAATTGTGAGATACTTTGTACCGAACAAATACACGTGGTTTAGGGGGGAAGTAAAATCCTCACCACGAATAAGCAGGGAGGAGGAGAGGGTAGAAAAGGTTGCTTGATTGGTGATGAATAGATGCCCCCTAAAGTACCTACCTACCAACTAATAATAAAATATTGAGTGTACAGTCGAGAGACAGGATAACTAAAAAATAAGGACAAATTGTGGTCTTCTACGGACAAAGTCGTAACATATTTTTTGAGTAAAAATATTTACAACACACTCGATAACCCGCTCCCCCTACCATTTTTAGGCACGCAACTTACTGTTTTTCACACGAGTGTGGAAAAGTGAGCATGGCGAGCACAAAGGCTGATCGGCCCCCATTTATATATTTTTTCGTAAGTGTATTAAAAAACGTCGAGGCATGAATTAAGTGACAAACCACGGGTATCAACGTGGAAATTTGTCACTGCAACAGTAGGTATATCGCCGCGGTTGCAATGGCCAAGTTTCTCCACTTGTATCAAAATGTGCTCTTCTTATTACACATAACTTCTGGTACCAACTGTGACCATAAACTGATTAAGTATTGATTTATTACATAATGCAAAACAATAGGTTAAAAGTGTTTCACAATTTACCATGAAGATATAACTACATTGCGCACACATGGGCCACGTACGCCGATCTGGGTGCGTCGGTCTCCATACATTTTATATGGCAACTAGACTTGCAGAGCTACATTAGATCCACGCCACGCGAGGACACGCAACGCGCCGCTACGTAAAAATCAGGCGTGGTCCACGTGTGCGTCGGTCGGTGGTTCTCGCTTTAACTGTTACATAAATGGCTCTACTGTAAAAAAGCACTTTATATCAATTAAAAAAAATATATATTTTTGTTCCAAATTTGAACTAGAATCAGAAAGAAAATCTAATCGTTCTCATTAATTTACTCACAACAGAAGTACGTGCAGCATACAGGAAAATATATGGGATATTATTAATGCTGGGCACTAATTAGGTTTACTATGAGGATAGTAGTAGTATCCTCCTATGAATATGACTATTGTTTCAATTTTGTCTAAGGTTACCCTACCGATACGACAATATATTTTTTTTAATTTTGCCCCACACTAGGATTTACCCCTATATTGTGGGTGCGTTCACAGACCACATACAGAAGACACCCAGACCAGAAACACTTATCTTTATAGGCTATACAAATATTTGTTCTGTGCGGGTATCAAACCTACTACATGCAGCGTAGAAATCCATCGCTCAACCACTGCGTCAACCGTACCGTCTCACTACTGTTATGTTCAGCGGTTAACATTTTCCGATCAAACAAACAAACAAACATATTCCAATCAAAGTGAACTGAAAATATGTAATATTTTTTTAAATATGGAATAAATCAGAGTACCTAATAGTGCGAGTTGGTTCGGCGCTCCGATTGGCCCGCTAGAGCTAAATGCGGTAAACGTTTAGCACTCTGTATGTCTTAATAAAATTAATTGAAACAATAGGATTCCCCATTCTACCAGGGATGCGGAATTGTTTGAAAACAGTTACCTGGAATGCAAAGCAACTGAAGGGACATTGATGGATTCTAGTCACGGAGGATTCTCGGCTACCGTCCCATGAAGCGTACCTTGAAGATCGATTGAAATCTAAAATCGATCGAACTTTGTTTTTGATGGGAAATCTCTCGCGCTCTATGGTGAAGCGAGAATAGGGTATATTGTCAGACTTTTACTGACTACAACCCACCTGTGTACTTTAGTTCCCCTTTGCGTTCTAGGGCCACCGTAATTATTATACTCTTTCGAATATTCTCGTAGCCTTAGCAGGAAAGCCAAATTGCTACGATCAAAATTCGTAGTCTGCAAACCGCTACTCGATGCTAACCTACACCAGTACCTAAACAGTAGACACCGATTTTATATACAGCCTGTGTGTGTGGTATAAAATATTTTAATTTCAAACTTTCAGAACGTCTAGATTTGAAATTCAAAATTATTTTTCACATGGCTTGGCTTCGAGTTTTTTTTTCAAAACGTCATCTTCAGACAGAAAACTACCTAAACATATTTTATACCAGGCGACAAAAAGCGTCCAGATTCGAAATTCAAAATTGTTTCACATGGTATGGGCTTTGTAGGGTTGCGGATGATGTGCAATAGGTAGTTCGCTGTCCGGCTGTCCGGTAATCGTCCGGACCGAGCCCGAGTCATCGACGGCGCGTAGTGTTCCATGCGCACGCCTCGCACGCCAGGTATATCTATGGTAGAAGCCCTACTGGGCAGTAAGGTCGAAACCTACTGGGGTCATGGGTTTGCATCCGAAAGGGAAAACCTGAGTCCTGGAACGCAAGGTAAAGAAGGAATATAAGAGTGGGATTTATTCAGTAAAAGTCTGACACGCCCCCGCGCTCCGCCGTAGAGCGAGAGACGTCACCGGATGATTACCCACCAAAAATTAAAAAAAAAATGGTATTGGATTTGAATTTTTATTTTATGGAACGGTCTTCAAGTAGTGGCAAACAGAAAAAATAAGTACCCAAACCAAGCGACAAAAAATACATCAAATTGCGTTATTCAGCATCCGTGGCGGTTATCATAATCCTGTATAGCCACATCCTAAGATAACACATGTAGGTACCTAACTACATCCATTATGGATGACCGAGATTACCTACACAGTAATATTAATCATTGACACAGTAATTTCAGGTCTATTTATAACCGATTCGTTTCAGCAGTTTATTTTGTAAGAAATCACGCGATATGCTGTATAGAGTACGTAATATTACCGATCGGCGCCAGCGCAGGCAAGGTCGAGGCAAACGAGACGCGCAAGTTCATTGCTCACATGCACAGCAACACTTGAACACCTTGGTAATGTTAAACATAGCATAAATAGATTATAGTGCAGAGAGTTAAACTTTATGGCGGCTGTGATGCTGCGCAGAACCCCGCTGTTGCTACTGCGCAGTAGTTCGCATTGCGTTCCAAGCCGCTATTAAGTTTGAATCTATCTATATCCATTTAAATGCCATATCTTCACGTTCGACTTGATGCATAAACGTATCTCAGCTAAGAGGTATATCTTTCATAGTTTCGTGTCATGCGTGATAGTGTGAGAAACGATGTCACGTCGTGAATGCGTAATGTCGAGAGAAAGGGAGAAGATTATGAAAAGAAACTCGACGTAACACCGTGGAATCACACAGTCGAGTAAACATAACGAGTAGTATACTAAACGCCTGTATTCGCTGAAGGAAGAGGTAGAGTTCTGTGGCCTTAGTAATAATTTACCCAGATTCACTGTGTTGTATCATTAGTTTCAGCATATAGTTTATTTATTAGTATTTTCGTCTTGTAAGGTCGAATACTGTATTTTATTTTTGCAAATTCTATTGAAAAAGGTGCCACTGGTAATGATTTTGAATATTCGTGAGTTTTTTATTTAACGTAAACTTATATTTGTTGTTTTTTCTATTCTAAAGCGCCGTCTAGTGGCAATAACGGAAGGCCACTTCTTTTAGATATCTACTGATTGACATAAGCGAGCGTTTACTTTAATTTTAACGCGATCGAGTACTTGTTGTTTAATAGATTTTACCCGCTACTTTATTCTCATGGAGTTTAAGAACATTTCTTTCCCTTTTTGGAGCAATTGTGTAAATAAATGTTTGTTTCGTTAGCGAAGAGTAATCTACATACCCTACAACATCAGCTATTCGTCAAGGAGTCTCGTCAAAATCGGTCCAGCCGTTTCGGAGATTAGATTAGATGAATTTTAGAAAATATTAGTGCTCACCTACGGCATAAAAGGAAACCTTGTGCAAAATTTCAGTCCCAGTAGTTTCGGCTTATGTCAGTCAGTCAGTTTTTCTTAATATATATATGTATAGATATAGATGAGGCAAGCCAAGTGTCATCCATCGAGAACAAACTTAATTTATCCTCTGTAAATTGTAGTTTCACATTATTGTTTAAGTGTATAAATAGATTAGTCAGGCCAATAAACTGCTAAGGACAAATAACACTCAATAACAATAAACGCACATTCAATGACCTCCAGCGATTCATCAAACACATAGACACATACATACTTTACGTCCTACAGGAAATCTATACCCGAATGTAACACGTGTCTAGTATTTTTTTTTTTTTAGTTGGGTAAATCATCTTATAACAAATTTCGCTCTTGGGCGGAGCGAGAGATAGTGTCAGACTTTTACCGACTAAAAACCAACTCCTGTTCCTTCGTCCCAGGGTCCGGGTTTCGTCTTCACACTACCCATGGCCCCAGTAGGCTTCGACCCTGCTGGGCCCCTACGATTTTCTGACATCTCCCTGAGGCGCGCGTGGAACAATACGCGCCGTAGACGACTTGGGCTTGGTCCGGACGGTTGCCTCACTGTACCGATGGCGCGAGAAGATGAGGACGCGGGGTGTTAAACCGATGCAGCGCGAGATCGAGCTGCGTCGGTCTCAGCTCCAAGAGGTCATGGTGGCGGAATGGCGGGACAGGCTTCTGCGCCCTACCGCCCTACCTTTGATGCGATCCGACCAGTGCTCGACGAATGGCTCGGGAGGAAGCACGGCTCCCTGTCATTTAGGGCGACGCAGATGCTCTCGGGGCATGGCTGCTTCGGGAAGTACTTGTGTCGCATAAACAGGGAGCCGGACGCTCGGTGCCATCACTGCACCGACTGTCGGGAGGACATGGCGCAACACACACTGGCAGAGTGTGCCGCATGGGAGGAGCAGCGCCGTGTCCTTGTATCTGAAGTCCTCCGGCCCCGACCTGTCGCTGCCGGCCGTCGTTCGTTCGATGGGCGGGGGCGTCGAGTCGTGGAATGCGGTGATCTCTTTCTGTGAAGCCGTAATTTTGCAGAAGGAGGCTGCGGAGAGGGAAAGGAAGGCCGTGGCCACTCTTCCGTGCCGCAGCAGGCGAACCGGGCGTCGGTGGAGGGCAGACAACGCCCTCTTCCAACCCCCATAAAGAGGTCCGGAGGGACGGTGGACTCGGGGTCGTCCGCCGTCCCCCATCCCGCAAGACCCGAGGCGGCGGCGCGTAGTGTTCCACGCGCGCCCCTATTGGACGTCGCGGGGGGAGGACACCTCACACTCCCCGCGGGCTTGAGGTTGCCTGTGTAGACGGGCCGGCACTAGCCGGGGATCATGGATGGCGCATCAGCTCCCACAATCCCCGGTCCAAGTGTGGGAGGGAACACCGAGGTGGTTTTTAGTCAGTAAGAGTCTGACAGACCCCTTCGTCTGCCCCAGGCGAAGGACATCCATGAGGATTTTCCACACCGGCAACAAAAAAAAAAAAAAAAAAATGGTCCTGACGGTTACCGGACAGTCGGACGGCGGATCACCCATTGCCCGCCGTCCGCAAGCCCGCGCCTACGGTGGCCGGAAATCGAGATCGGAATCCCGGCGGCGGTTGGGGCGTGAGGACCGTTGCCGTTGCTTCACGCGATCGGCCGCCTCTTTTGCTAGCATTACTGCTTCGCAGAAGGAGGCGACCGCCTGCCACTTCTTCTCGCTCCGGACCATGGCCTGTACCAAGGCCCGGCGCGAGAGATCGCCACCGCCGATCGCCCCAACGAGGACACGGCGTTGCTCTTCCCAAGCGAGGCACACCTCCACCGTGTGCGGGGCGGGCCTTCCCGGGCGTCCCTTCCGCACTAATTCGGTGCAGGAACTTCCCGAACTTCCCGTGTTCGGTGAGAACCTGCGTCATGCGGAAGGTGAGGACGCCATGAGGTCTTTCCAACCACGCCTCAAAGGGGACTTACCGCCATAATTGTGGCGTGCCCAAGTATTTTTATGTAAAGAATCTGTATAAAATTTCATAACTGTCTCATGAAAAATCAAATTTATAAGCTTGTTATGTTACCTGGTTGTCCGCAAAAAATACATGGTCACCAGGCCATCCGGACGACTGAGGGATTTTTTTGCTCCCGCAACCGACTGTGCGCTGGCGCCTAAGACCCGCTATGACCTGCCGTGACCTGCGTTGTATTGTACTTTGTGTCGGATGTCAGTGGTGTCCAACTTGTGACCTTTTTTAAATATTTTTGGAGAAAAATATAACATGATGTAAAAAATACTGGAATCGATTCAGTTACTGCCTCTCAACCAATCATATTCAGGTTTCGCATATACTTAAAATAATGTTAATGAAACTGACTGACATACCAACGCACAGCCGAAACTGTTGGGACTAGGAGCGTGAAATTTGGCACAAGGTTTCCTTTTTTGACGTAGGTGAGTACTAAGAGGGATTTTCCACAATTCACTATTTATTGGGATGAAATGGGGGTCCAAAGTTTGTATAGAGAAACCTATTTTCACGTGGGCGAACCCGCTGGACGAAGCTAGTAATATTAAAGGCAATAATTTATTTGGATCTTTGCTCATAGCTGGAAAACGCGCCGAAAATAATTTAGGTAGGTACTATTAGGCAAATTACTTCCCAAGAAACGCAAATACAAGGATATAATAAAGTTTCTAAGATAATTTCCGTTTCATTTTGCCTTCACAACTTCAAGAATATAAGGTTACTGGGAAGCCTTAAAAGGTCTAGTGAGTGCGCAAACACAAGCATCGACCGCAGCCCATTTTTGGACGAAGCGAGCATTAAACCTTGGCGTTTGAGGCCATATCCAGATGGCGGATTCCATAATAGAGCATCTGTGGCCAATGTTGGCGTTCTAAGTTCTAACTCATTATGGGAAGCAGTGGCGGCTTGCATACTTAGGAGGACTGCATGAATTTTCGAATGAGTTGGAATGTAATGGGCAATTGAAAGAACACAGTTGGGTTTTAGTCAGTAAAATATAATAAAATTTTGTCTAGTGGTTAGTGATCCTGACTGCTATACCGGAGGTCGTGGGTTCGTTTCCCACCCAGAACAAATGTTTGTGTGATGAGCACGATCATTTGTTCTGTCTCTGGGTGTAATTTATCTATTTTATGTATGTATTTAGAAATATATAAGTATGTTTATCAGTTGTCAAGTACTCATAACACAAGCTCTGCTTAGCTTGGGACTAGACGGCGTCGTGTGATAGTTGTGGAATATTATTATTATTATAAAAGTCTGACGCGCCCTCTCGCTCCATCTAGAGCGAAAAAGTTATAATCTACAACTCAAAAAAAAAACCACTTGCTCAAGAAAGTACGCTGGGATTACATTTCAAAAGAATTGTCTTATTATCTACTGCTGATAGGTACAATGGTTTTAATTAGGAATCCAATTAAATTAATTGGTCACGAATCTTGAAGATAATATTTTTTATTTTATAATTATATTAAATGCCTGAACTGAATAAATAATAAAAGGGATTGTTTAAGGATACTTCGTTCAATTAATTAAAGTAAAATATACGTCGTAAATAAATTAATGATTTCTAGAAACAACGACGATGTTTATTTAGAGCGACCAGCGACCCGTCTGTATGTCCTTATTAGGTATATGTAACGTATGTTTACCGTGAAATAAACCACAATGATAAGCAGTACCTACTTCATGGTACTAGACTAAAATTACCAGAAAATTTTCTTGCGTAAACGCGGGACAAACCCGCATAGCTAGCTGAAGATGGTGTAAGCTGGACAGCGTAAAATTAAGGGGTCCCCTAAAACAAAATCGAAGCGGCAAAATAAGATGAAGGCATACCTTTTTACCCTGCAATTATTAAAAGACTAAATTAAAATAGTAGGTAGGTGCATATCAAAATAATTTGTCTTTTTTTTGAGGTGTGAAATCATGACATAACTTCTTCCGTTCTGGGTAGAGGGGAGAGGGAGCGTCATACTTTTACTGACTAAAACCCCCTGTTGTACTTCAGTTATGTACCTTTTACTGACTAAAACACCCCTGTAGTACTTCAGTTATGTACCTTTTACTGACTAAAACACCCCTGTAGTACTTCAGTTATGTACCTTTTACTGACTAAAACACCCCTGTAGTACTTCAGTTATGTACCTTTTACTGACTAAAACACCCCTGTAGTACTTCAGTTATGTACCTTTTACTGACTAAAACACCCCTGTAGTACTTCAGTTATGTACCTTTTGCGTTCCAGGGCCACAGGGCGACTCTTTCAAAAAATACCGCAGAATTTGTACCCTCACGCCAACATAGCCACGTGTATACAAGCTTACTAACCATATGTAACCAATTGCCAAGGAAATTGAGGAGCAGGTGCACAAAATTAACACCACAATAACAAGAACATCGCATCGGGGGAAGGAAGGAAACGATAGCAAACCGTGTCAAGGTGAACTAGCGTGCACGACTGTTGAAACTTGCAATTTAACGTATTTTTGTCCTTGCAGATGTTTTCACTTGATAGCACACCACATGCCATTTATTAGTGGGGAAATAAAGACGGTATGGTAGAACTGTACAATAATATGACAGAAAAACATTGCCATCAAAGTATAGGCTCGCTCAAAAAGGATGCTATGAAAAATAGTTTTTGTCTATAAAAAATGATTGTTACAATGTCGCCGCGCTGTTACATCACGTCAAGTCGCAACGTTCTGTGACGTCCAACCCGAGATAAATTTCGATAGAACCGGTCTTACATTATTATGGCGTTAATACACATCTTTCTTCAGATATTTCGGAAACAAACTTATCCTGTGGATACCATCAAGTTCCTTTTGAAATCAAAACATAAATTTATGTAAAACGAATCTAATAAAACCTTCTGAAATTCTTACCTTTTTGCGTGAACTTTAGCCCTTCTTATTGTACCTACTAATAAATTAAAAAAGTAAAGAAAATATTACTAAAGAAACCTTGCACATTTAATGGAGATTCTGAATTACGAAATTTTTTTCCAAAAACTTTTAGATTTAAAAAAAAAAACACTTATTTCCTGGAACTAGTTTTTTGAAATATTTATGTATTCGAGTGAGTGACGGAATTACCGAATGCCAACAGAGCGTTCAGGCGTTATCTCTTTTTTTCCCGTTGCCTCTATAGCAAACATTGCGTTGGATGGCGTTGGATAAAAAAACACCAAGCGACGGATCGGGAAGGGTCCTCTTAATGCAAAGATAACCGTAATAAATACGACTATAAATAATAATTCCAGGAATAAAAACGCTAATCATCGTTCCTAATAAGAGTATATGAGTTCAAAGGGCAATAACCTGCGGGGGTAGGTACCTATCTACCTAAAAGGGCAGAAGGCGCAATTTGTAGGGAAACAACCTTTCATCCTATTTTTGTTATTCTCGGGGAATGGGGATATATTTATAACTGTAAGTAGATTAAGTAGGTATAGTTTATTATTCTAGACTAGTAACCCGCCCCGATTTCGCTCTGGTGCAAATTATATACACAAACCTTCCTCATTTATTGTTTTTCCTGTTAGTGAAAACCGTATCAAAATATGTTGTGTGTTTTAGGAGAAGTGAGCAGGTAAACAAACAGATGCGGAAATCAACTTTGTTTTATATTATATTGAGATAAGGTGTAAAACTAATCTTATGTACCTAGTACACGATTGGATTAAACCACTAACTGAAGCGTGAAATAAATAGATATGGTAAGTAATTAATTAGTCTAGCAATTAAAGTTAATACAGAATAAACTGTAAAATTAATTGTTTAAATGATAAATGTCTGAATTAGATGCGAACTGTTAGAAGAGGTGCGTGTTTATATTTATTCGTTTGTGAGGGCAATGACCTGGCGATCTATATGAGAAATAATGAAATTTGCTTAGCTCCAAGACTTTTTAGTCGAGTCCATGAATATTCAGCAGTCAGAAATGGAAGATTACCAGTGCGCAGTTATCTGTGGCTTCTATACATATTACCTACCTTATTAATTATGATTCAAAAGAAGACAGATTGTATTTACATTTAAAAAATTAGCGTTACTAAATAATTATTAATGTCTTTATTAACCACTTTCTCAAATGAATGCTTCCTATTTCCGCGATTTAATCAATAATAATAATAAAAGCGTGTTAAAAATAGCTACAAGTATTATTAAATGCAAGGATATTTTGGCGCGTGCCTAAAATTAGAATCTAAGTATGCAATTTCCATAGACAATTCCAAAAATATTTATATTGACAACCTCAAACGACATCACAGTATGGAAGCGCCGATTCTAAAATACGAGTATAAAGGGTGACTGGCAATTAGTGTACGATACTTAAACACGTGATTGTGCTCATGTTAACAAACAATTTTTATTATGGGAGCAAAGCCGAAATTGCGAAAAAAATATCAGCTGTTTAGTAGGTAAGTACATTAGGCAAAGATAAATATAATATAATAATAATAATATAATATTCCACAACTAACACACAACGCCGCCTAGTCCCAAACTAAGCAGAGCTCGTGTTATGGGTACTAGACAACTGATAAACATACTTATATATTTTTTAAATAAATACATATTGTAGATAAATTACACCCAGTCATAGAACAAATGATCGTGCTCATCACACAACCATTTGTCCTGGGTGGGAATCGAACCCACGACCTCCGGCATAGCATTTAGGGCCACTAACCACTAGACCAACAGGTCTGTCGTAAAATGTACTGAACAGATGTTTTTTTTTCGCGATTTCAGGTTTGTTCCCATATTAAAATTTGTTTGTTATCATGAGCACAATCACGTGTTTAAGTATCGTACACTAATTACCAGTCACCTTATATATATAAATATATATATATATTTATTCAAAGGTACACTAGTAAGGAGCTGAAATCCTAAACAGTTTTTTTAAAAAAGGAGGAGGTTCTCAATTCGTTTGTATTTTGTTTTAAATTTACTTCAGAACACCGTTATTTTCTTAAATGGCTTCCAGAATGGTCCCATTTTTTTTATCAAAATCCATTTCTGATGATAGGATCCATGAGGAATTGAGAACTCCTCAAATATTATAGGCAACCATATAGTGATTTTCGTGTTTGCATCGAGAACTCAAGCATCTAGTCAAAAAGTATCATCTAATGAAGTGGAACTGATGAAGAAGACCAGAATTGGCGACTGGAACTTTACACTCAAATACAAATAAATAAATGGTTCTGAATAGTTATGTTGATGATATCATTGATAGAACTGACCTGATGATAATAGAAACCTTCACGCTCCTCATTCACGCCATGTCTAACGTAGTAACTTTTGATTTGCGCAGCAAATGCATTTAACAATTTAGTCAAAAAACATACTTCAATTGATTTCTCCACAAGCAGCTTGGCATCAATTTTGCAAATCGATCGACGGAGTTCTAAGGTAACACACATAAAAAAAATACAACCAAATTGATAACCTCCTCCTTTTTTTGAAGTCGGTTAAAAGGGACGTGACTTTACATATTATGTTTGTACCGTTGACATAAGACCATGCATCCATACTGAGATATCAGGATTCTGGGTAAAGGGTCCCGCATTTGTCATCTTCTATTTTGATTATTCATGTGTATACGTACATCCTATTTGTAGTATTTTCCTACTAAATATTTCCTCCTACTTTACGTACACATTATTTTTGTTGAGGATACGAGTATGTTTAACATGACCTGACATATTATAAAATATTACTCCGCCACCGCTTTAGTCTGTCTGTTCGCGATATAAAAATCTTTTTACAAAAAAATACGACCGACTTCAATGTAATGTGTTTCCAAAATAGTTTTGTCTCTTCTTTTCAGTGTTTTTTTTTACATTGAAGTCGGTTGTATTTTTTTTTTTTGTAAAAAGTTTTTATTTTGCACTTGTTAGTTATGGTACCACCACTAAAAGTACCCCTCAGCCATACTTAAATTCCTTATAGCCAGAGTGCATCTTATGACAATTCTAATAATACTAAACACGGTTAGATTAAATTATTTTATTACAGAGTTCCGGTGCCTAACTTCAGGCTTCATCATCAGATCAGTTCGATATATTCCCCCTCTTCTTTCAGTCAGTCATCGTTGAGACACATATAAATAAAATAGTTTTACTTGTTACGACAGTTCTACTGTGATCCTATGAGGAGTTCTCTTCCATATCTTCGAAGTTCATGATCAGATCATAACAATATTTCTATGGGACCAACTTGGAAGCATAAACTTTCAATAAAAAACAAAATCGGTAACTATACATAAAAAAAAAAAAAATACATTCAGCCGAACATAGGAACCGCCTCCTTTTTTAAGCCAGTTAAAAAGAAGGTCATGGTTTTCACCCACAAGATATAGACAGGTTTGCACCATATTTTCGATACAGCAGATGATCTGATAAGCGGTAAGAAGGAAGAACAGCATCATCCTTGTACACCAAAACATTGCAAGCATGACATGTCAGTAAAACTGAAGGGACCCAGCAGGGCCGATGCCTGCTAGGACTTCGGGAATGTTCGAAAGAGTTGTAACCCTGAAACGCAAAGGTCAACTGAAGGAACACTGGTGTGTTTTAGACAGTGAAATTCTGACATGCCTTCTTTCTTCACCCAGAGCAAAAGAAATTAGTTGATGATTTCTCATCTCAAAAATAAAAAAGAACACCCAAATAAACTATTGAAACATTGGCAAAAATGTGCCGCTAAGGTTAAACGTTTCGCCTACGTACTCGACCGATCAGTAACTAAGTACCAATGTAAACAAACGCAAGATTACACGATTCACCTTGTAACTTGTAGTGTGCCCAAATAAGAAACAAAACGTGGGCTCGGCGGAGATTGACGAGACAAATTAATCTGGAAAAACTTTTTTTTAAATTGATATAAGTAAGCGCTAGACTGCGATCCTACCTGATGGTAAGCAGTGATGAAAGCATTGATGGTGAGGTGCTCTAGTTTATTAAGAGCCTATTCACTCTAGCCTTGAAGACATAGTTGGATGAGAACACCGCAGCAGGCAAATTGTTCCAGTCCTTCGTTATATGCGGTATAAACGACGAAGCGAAACGCTTAGGCCGGACCGTTGATTATGTTCTTAGATTAATCCGAACAGCTTTTTCCCGACTATTTTCGGATTGGCTTCCAGTGTAACCGGATGCAGCTAGATATTAGTATTTTACATGGAGTGACTGCCTATCTGATCTCCAAAACCCAGTACATACAACCACTGTCAAAAATCTACGGATAAAAGCCGTGACAAAAGGCTTAATGTTCTTTCTAAAGCACCATTTTAAAATACCGAGAAGAATCTCGGTATGTTCAAATAGTCACCCATCCACAGTCCGACCTATGATGAGGTCAATCCAAAAGATCTACTAGTGCAGCTGTTATTATTTTAGCCACGAGCTCTTCGGGTAGAGGTTAACGAGACAATTTGAAGCTGTGTACTTTGAGGTCCAATGATGGAAACATCTTGAAAAAATTCCTCCTATACTTACATTGTAAATACAAATATGGATTTCCGTGAAAGTTTAGATCTATTTTATTGTTTCTCTTGTAGTCAATGGTCAATTATTGGTTATTTGAGCCCCGATATCTTTAATCGATGCCATTTTAGCAGCCAAGAAGTTTGATTCTTCGGGCAACGAGCCACTGGGTCAAGGCAATTCTGATTGACCTACTGTCTCGAACATATAACAGTTGATGGATAAGACGTTAGAAACGTTATTTACACTGGACTACATCGTTTCTAATCGCTGTTAACCAATTCTTTGTCCTTAGTGGATAGCGGAGTCGTATCAATTGAATCGTGCTGTTGTTGTTCAAACTGAATCATAAGCGTAAAATCTTACAATCCACTTTTCATTATTCTTTTTGCTGTGTGAAAGAACCATATGACATCATCGTCTATACATCCGAGCCCTGTCCTTGACTTCACATTGGATTTAAATAATCCTCGAATAATGCCACACCTGCTTTTAGGGGTGGTGTTGGAATTTGGAATACGACCGAGAAAAAGAAGCAAATCGATATTATATCTTCTGTATAGCAAGCTGATTAAAAAAAGTCTTGATGCCAAATATCAGTGTTTAAAGAAAAAAACATCAATGCATGTGTGGGCTGATT
Source organism: Mythimna pallens (assembly GCA_961205895.1). Taxonomy (NCBI): domain Eukaryota; kingdom Metazoa; phylum Arthropoda; class Insecta; order Lepidoptera; family Noctuidae; genus Mythimna; species Mythimna pallens. Next base: position 6,405,277 of record OY540831.1, on the reverse strand, counting down.
TCACCGATATCAGCTTAGTGATATAAAACCAACATTTATCAAACAAACATAACATATCTGAGATGATCCTCTCATCACTTAGCAACTACTCGTAGATAAACTCGTAAACAGATATTTTTTTATTGGCCTTTGAAAAACAAACAACACTGGTAAGCTCGTCAGATCAGACTAATTTGAACAATAACAAAGCCCAACCTAATCATACTCCCGCCAAGTTTAACAGTCGTTTTGTTTTAGCTGACTCAAAAAAATGTTAGCAAAAAACCGTGCCAGACAACAGTGAACCATGCACTAAAATTAGATAAGACAGAGAGGAGAGGACTTCCGAAACGTGTCATACAGTGTCTTTGGCCTCCAATGGCTCATGTCCGTTACGATTTAAATTCAAAGCGCCAACGGAATGGATTTGGTTAACGGATGCCGATGGATGCGTGGCTGGGCTACTATTGTTTCATTATAAACGATTCGATTGAATTGTATTGTGATTCGAACAGTTCTCGCGGTATTGTCACAGATTTGGTCATGACCTTTTGTTGGTTGCTTGACGACCAAATGCATTTCTTTAATGTTCAACAACAACTGTCCTTCTTTGATCATGAAGAGAAACATATATGCCTCTTCCAGAGTCTGTGTTCTAAGATGAACTAAATGATGTTAGTTATTTCTTGTTTTAAGTGTAGTATGCAATGTTTCATTTTCCTTATGCATTGCTTATAAACAATGAACCTATTTTATATAAATTCCAGCGCTTACGAAAATTTTATTGTTAAAACCACGTCATCGAAACGTATATTTTTAAAAACAACAATTCACATTAATATCAAAGTTTTAGTTAGAATAGTTTTATGTTTTGCCTTATAATAATATACTATAATAATTGTGCACTGGACCTAATCAAAATTTGAAGGAAATAAGCAACGACCAGATTAAATTCCTGTTATTACGAAATCTCGTAGTTTATCATTTTCGTATCACAATTTATGATAAATTCTATTAAATATTGATAAGAATAAAAGTAAAACATATTCAATGAATTTATTATTCTATCGATTGCGTAAAGCAATGATTCACATAACCTGACACGTAGTCCTTTTCTACCAAAGGTAGGTAATTAAAACCTCATCATTTACGTGGAATTTGGATTTTGCGTTATGATACAAGTTTTCCTTTTAATTGAAAAAAGGAGAATACTAAAAATCATTGAAACAAAAACTTAGTGGGCTAAAACCATAAGGTAAAAACAAACCGGACAAATTCGAGTTTGACTCTGTAGATTTACGACTTCAAAAAGGAGGAGGTTCTATGTTCGGCTGAATGTATGTTTTTTTTTTTTATGTATGTTTCTCGGTCAATTGTGGACCGATTTTGAATTTTATTTATTTATTGAAATTTTTGCTTTCAAGTTATCATGAACTTTGAAGATATGGAACAGAACTTCTCATAGGACCACAACAGAACTGTCGTAACAAAGTAAAATTGCTTTATTTATACGTGTAGTCGATGATTGACTGAAAGAATAGGGGTAATGTATCGAACTGATCTGATGGTGAAGCCTGAAATTAGGCACCGGAACTCCGTAATAAATTAATTTAATCTAACCGTGTTTGGTATTATTAAAATTGTCATGAGATGCACTCTGACTATACTTAAGGTATTTAAATATGGCTGAGGGGTACCTTTTAGTGGTGGTAGGTACCATAACTAAAAAGTGCAAAGTAAAAAACTTTTTACAAAAAAAAAATACAACCGACTTCAATGTAAAAAGCACTGAAAACTGCAAAATAACTTTAATTTCGGAAGTCGGTGTTTCTATAATAGTTTTGTATCTTCGTTATTTAACACCGACTTCCGAAATTAAAGTTATTTTGCAGTTTTCAGTGCTTTTTTACATTGAAGTCGGTTGTATTTTTTTTTGTTAAGTTTTTTATTAAAAACCTATTTGCAAAATAAATATCATGTATCATAATCGAAAATCTGTTTTATTTAGTATTTCGAGAAAAGTTGTTCAGTAAATTCTGTAGACGAAAGCCGATTCGGCTGAGCTGTTTTCGCGAGTTCTGATTTAGTAGAAAAACTTGTCCCTACATAATGGTACTCTCCAGTGTTTATTTCAGTACAATATTTTACTAAAAAATAAATAACACTAAAAAGAACTTATTCTGGAAAAAAAAACCTTGTTTATTAAATGAAAAGTAGCTGTTATCGTTTTAAATATTGGAGGTGGGGGCCGGTCTGGGGACATGTTCAGTGCCTGCATCTTTATACTATTATGTACCTACATACTTACTTGACAGTCGCTTGACAGTTTTCCTTTCCACCAGATTTGAAAGGTTTCTAATTTTTTTTTTTAAATATAATAAAAATTTTATATAATTTTAAACTAGAAAAAAAAAGTTTTTTCTAACTTAGGTACTAACTGTAGGTATGGATTTGTTTTTTTTTATTTGCGATTTTGGATAAAGTGACTTCGACACAACTAATACTTAACAAAAAAATTATGTCAACTACCCATTGATGATCTCTCTTCAAGAGGTTTCAATTATTTCAAGTACCTACCTTGTATTATTCGAAAATAATGAGCCGCGTTGTCAGTTGTAATCATTTTATTATTCCGTTCGAGTAGTATGACCTTGAATGGCGTCAGAAGACGCGTTTGAATTTCATACATTATGAACCTATTATCACGGCTTACGTCAAAAGAATTACATCACCCTAATAACTTTGTGCAAGCTACCCAAAATCAAAACATCATGTTTATTTATAGCAATTATTGAATTATTATTATTAAGGAAAAACAAAATCGATGTTATAGTGTTATGTTGTTTCCGGTAACTGCGGATGTTATCGAAATTAATCACATTTACCCGTGTTACATTTTATACCTAGTTACAAAGTCTTATCCATATTATGTCTTTCCGAAACTTAAGCGGTTAGGAAAACTCCAACTTCAAACAATTGAAAATGATAAACGATTCGCGGTCGTTGATAAGATGGATTGAATGAAAATTCATCGCGGTACGCAAGGTACGATAACATTATTATTAGGGGTTAAAGTATGAAATTGCCATTTTTTAAAACGGGTTGCTTTGAAGTGAGACACATTGTTTCCACGGTAGAACTCATATTACAAAATAATGCGAGTTTTCTTATATTTCATACAAAAATAGTTACAAGTACTACTGCGATATTACAGAAAATACAAAACACAAAGAATCCAATAAATACCTAATTTCGAAAAAAGAATAAAGTTCCTTTAATATAAAGTTTATTTGAACTTATAATTCCAAGTTAATCCGAAGATATAACATTTCAAAGCAACCCGTTTTAAAAATCGGCAATTTCATACTTAAACCCCTATTATAACAGCATCAAACTAATTGGCAAAGCATGTTTTAATTCGTACAGTCGTAAATACCTACTACGAACGTCTTTTGATCCAAATAAAAAAGAAAAACAGTAAATCTAAGTTGATTTAGTGTTTTTCTTTTTTTATTCGAACTGAATATTATCTTTTTTCTTTTCTTTTCAAAAACTTTCGGCCAGATTCTACAAAAAGAAGCAACCGAATATTCGGCTGACTGACCAGAAGATCAGATCAGATCATTCTCACTTTTTGGTTTTGGTAATAATTGTCAGACAGACGTCTGTCTCTGAAACTAGCTGTCTGTCTCATTTGTCTATGCTGCACTCATAGATAATGAGACATAAATGTATGTTTGTGTATTCGTTATTGTTTAGTTTCATAACTTTTGTTATTTTTCTATGTTACTCCTGTGAGTAGTTTATTTAATTAAAGCTAAGAACAATATTTAACTTTTTTTGTTGCAATATGTAAAACTTACTTTTTGTCGTAATTTCCCTAGACTAAACTATCTCCGACGATTTTTTTTTCACACAAATCAGTGTCTTTACACGCAATTAAAGTTACAACTCACCGCGAGTTTAGGCCAAGCGTTCGTGTACCAACCAATTAACCTACATAAACGTGTTGAATGAAAATGTGAAATATTTGACTTCGGAACGCGCTTTCCTCAGCTGCAGACGATTGAAATGGTCGACTGAATGATTCATTCAAAAGCCCACATTCTGAAGAGAATTTATTAGTTTGGCGGAAAGTGATTTCTTTAGCTGAGCTTTCAATAAAAACTAAATTGAGATTGATGTTAGAAATCGCAAGGATAGGCCCTTTTTCAACAGCTTCATAATAATAATATTCCACAACTATCACACAAAGCCGTCTAGTCCCAAGGTAAGCAGAGCTTGTGTTATTAGTACTAGACAACATATTCCACCATGAGATCCTGCCGGAACTCTGTCCGCCAAGCCGCGACTTGATGCCGCAGCGGAGTTTCGCCCCGGCGTTGCACCTCCACGCGCAGATCGTGCATGCGTGCAAGGACTATTGCCTTCAAATCCCTCAGTGGCAGGCCAGCAAGGAGGCTCGCCGCTTCACGGGAAACCGTGCGGTATCCCCGCACCATCCGGATGGCCATGAACCTCTGGCATGTGTTCAGCTTGGCCGCCGGTCGCTTTCGCAGCGACGGCGCTTCATAATGGGCCATGGACCTAACGATTCCTGCGTAGAACCTCCGGCAGGAGGCGTCTGGACGCCCTAGGCTGGGCAGATGCCGCTTGAAGGCAGCCCCAATTCGATCCAGTTCGGGAGCCAGACGTCGGAAGTGCTCCTCGAAATTCCATCGGCTGTCTCAAAGACATCAAATCGAATACAACGCCATCTAATTAAAATGTAATTTTAAAATGAATTATGCTGGTAATGCCAATAGATTTATCACAACATTCATTGACTAGGTGGTACGAATACGAAGTACGTCAGTGGTCACCTAGTTTACAATAAAATAAACCTTTCGGTTATAGCTTGCGCTAACGATCCATGGCAAACCGGACGGTGTAGTAAAAAAATAGTCTAATTTAAAAAACCTAACAAAAGCCGATCAAGCCAGACACAAAAAGTCTTAATATCCGGCTTCATTCGGACGCCTGGGGCCTTACCATGACGAGTTAAAATATCAAGCGTGCGTTTGAGAAAGAGGGATGGAACTATACACCCCGTATAACTCCATCCCTTGTAACAATTATGGGTAGTTTGGAGGCCTGGAGTCCTGTAACAGGATTTTCCTAACTTAGTACAGGCTTCAGTCTCCTCAATATCAATGTAAATTTGCTTACTGTAACAATGTACTGTACTTATGAATTGTTATTTTTGCAGTAGTGGAGAAAAATAAACGCTTTTATTATTTATTATCCCTTAAACAGTTCAGTTTAGATCGTCAAAAGGATCGCGTTAAGTTAGGAGATCGTGGTACGGTCTCTGGCAACGCTATTATGTAGTCACAGCTTTGAAGGTGGAGGTAAAACCCAACACTTCATCGAAAGTCGGTATCACCATTCCATGTTATTTTGTTTTTTCCATAACACTTGTAAACAGGCCTGTGAACCTAAAGATCAAGAGATACCTTATTATAACATTATACATGGTAATAATAATTGTTAAAACACACGCTTCAACAATGCGTGTGATAAAAAATTATAGTTATTTCCGTCGATTTACACAATCCTTTGCAACATTGTGGGAAGTTACATTTGATTATCAAAGTTTGCGAACTATCTCATATCTCATTAATGAATGAAGAGATGTCTCGGCGAGAAAGTGAAGAGACTGGATATGAATAGAGAAAGTACATAGTAGGTACTCGATGTGAACAACTCAGCGGATCTTTGAAAGTAACATCTTCATACTGCGGAAGTTATCATAAATAATACTTACACAGTATTGACAACTTATGAAAAATGCCGATATGCTGTGTTCATTTAGCTAGAATATTTTATACTAAACAATAAATAACATTATAAAGAAATCTTTTTTCTGAAAACAGCATCACAATTGGTTATTAGCAATGATCGGAGTAGGTAAATTGATTTTTAGTACTTGTATCATAAATGCACACAGAAAGAATAACATGGATAACCCATTTTTTCGGAAAGTAGTTCCGGATATTTCCGGATCAATTAAATATTGATAATGTTGGTACTTAATATTATTATTACAAAATTTATTCCTTTAAATATGGTATCAAAACTAAATTAATTTAAATTATTTATCAGTTGAATAATAAAAACAATCGAATTCCGATCGAAGGACCAATTCCGGAGGAGAGATATTACGAGATATGTATACGTTTCGGATCAATGACCCCAATCTACCTACTCCGATCACTATTATTAGATAAATCAGTAATTAGTGGTGGGAACATTTCGCTATCTCTTTTGTACAGACGCAACCTAAGGGCGGTGACGTCAAATTTCAAAGTCACGTGCTTTTTTATTAAACAGCTACAATGACAGTTTCCCCTTCCATCAGATTAGAATGATAGGTTCTAACAAAAAAAAAATACAAAAAAAACCGACTTCACTCACACTCGACACACTTTAATTTCGGAAGTCAGTGTTTCTCGGTATTTATTTCTCATTTAACACCGACTTCCGAAATTAAAGTTATTTTGATCGTTTCAGTGTTTATTAGTGCAGTTGTTTTTTTTTTTTTGTAAAACGTTTTTTATTTCACACTTTTTAGTTGTTAGTCACTTATAGCCAGTGTACCTATTTCTCATCACAATTGCAATTACACTGCTAGGATACATTGTTTTATTATGAAGTTTCCATGTCCACCTTCCAGCTTCCGGCTCCATCATCAGATCAGTTCAATAGCACCTTATAGCCAAAGTGCATCTCATGCCAATTCTCATAAGCCCGAACACGGCTAGGATACATTAATTACGGAGTTCCGGTGCCTATCTTCCGGCTCCATCATCATCATCAGGTCACTTCGTACCACTTTCAACATAGTTCTATCTTCATTGTGATATCTATGCGAGTATGAAGTTAACGAGCAGCTATTCGTTTATATATATAGATAGGCTCGCGTTTGAACACTATCTTTCCTGATGGTAAGCGGAGATGGAGCACGCTTGCGTAGAAATATATTAAACCTATTCACTCTTGACGTAAAGTCCTTACAGACCGGTTGTGGTTGCCAGGAATCACAGACTCTTTCAGGGAATTCCACTCCTAAGCTGTACCTATTTACAACGAATGTGTTCTCAAAACATTTTGTGCGTATGGTGTCATGGGGCCGGGTGGGACATCTGCCAGCCGGTGGCGCATCGCCATTCGTGTGGTGGTCCAATGGTGGTAAGTAAGATGGAACTTATGTAAAATTGTATAGACACGGTTTTCCAGTATGGTGGCGCTTCTACAGTTTTAATACAAATTAACATCAAAAAACTTGCTTCAAGGTGTCCAAGGCCACTGTTTTGGCCATAAACAAGTAACTAAGTAATATAAGAATGCCTGCATGCTCAGTAAGATCGATCACTAGTAGATACTTAGAAGTTGCCACAAAATCGAACACAAGATTATAAACAAGTAAAGTTTGTGAGTTTATTTTTAGGAAGTAATCTGTGGAATTGCTATATTAGAATGATGAATAATTCTTCGACGCCCAATGTCTGCGAAATGGGTACGGTATAATGGGAATATAATTTTCTGTCAGCTATACAGTTACAACGGATTGCGTCTGCACTGCAGGTGTTGCTTAGTAAGTATCACATTTACAATTTTTTGAGGCATCCTGTCTCTAATCAATGAAAAGGCACTTGTCTCAGCTTTGAAGATCTTATCCGAAACACCCTAAGTGTGGTTATATCCGAGACTGTTGGTACGAAAGATCCATTTGACGACCTAAACTATGCAGTTCTTTAACAGTTCAGTTTAGGATGGAGCTATAAGGGTGTATAGCTCCAACCCTCTTTCTCGCTCGCACGCTTAACATTTAAAGGCATCATGGTAAGGCCCAAGAACTCAATCAATGACTTTAAGGTCACTTTCGCAGAATCTACATTTCTCCCAAGAAATAGCTATCGGTACAAACCAAATATATTGCCGTATCGATCAGCTATATCATTTGGACTGAGTGGGCAATTTGTCACGTATTGTGAGCCGACGTTTGCTACGCATTAGCCTGAAATATAGGTTACGCTCCGCAATTTCCCACGCCCGTTTTTCCTATTTCAACAATAGACTTTTTTAGGTGCGGTGCAGACAGCAGATACGCTACCATATAAGGCGAATTCCACACGACATGCAGCAGAGCGGATAAAGCGCGATGTTCACGCGCCGATGCGCCCGCTGAGCACGCGACTTGCCGATTTCTGAACGACATCACACCAAAATGTGATATTATACCGCACGCCGCACCGGCTAACGGTCCGCGTTAATTTGATGATATTACTGGCTGCTCTCTCTCATTTAAGTTTAAGACAAGTTTAAATTCGTGTGCGTTGCATTCGCCTGCACACACCCGTGCGCACTTTCTGAAACACTTAATTAATAAGCGCATACCAAAAATTGCACGTAACCGATCACAATATTTTGGCACTACACAATTTGTAATTTAAATAGCCTACGTAATACCTCGGAAGCGGAGTTAATGAGCTACAAACTGTCTCTGTTATTTAATAAAATTAAAAATTCATGACATGTTTTTTTTTAGTTATAGAATTTAGATGGCATTTGAACAACTGTATATTTTTGGAAATTGTCTCGTGCTAGACTACTATTTTCACGCTTGTTTGCTTTGACTTCGTTACCTTTTTTTACGGGCGAAATCATCAAATAACTAAAGTCTGGGTGAAGTATTTTATGTTTTTTTTTAATGATATAAACTAGTGCTTGTCAGCGATCCCACCTAATGCGATGCGATGGTAAGCATTGATGCAATCGTTGATGGTGAATCTAGTTTTTTAAGAGCCTATTCACCTAGCCTTGAAGACACATAAATTATTATCGGACGGGAAGACCGCTGCAAACAAATGGTTTCAATCCTTCTATGTACGTGGTATAAACGACGATGCGAAACGATCACTTCGGACCTTAGAGGTGTCAACAACGTAAGGATAGACACTCGCCGTACGTCAGGTTGTCCGATGGTACAAAAAAAACGAATTATAGGAAGGTGATGGTGGAATCAAGCCATGTAATTGCACACACTCTCCAAAATGCATTCTGTAAAATACCAAAAGACTAGCTACCTTACGCATATGCTCCTGGCTTTATAGATTGGTGATAACCAAGTCTGAATCTCCAATTAGCCTCTTCACACCTTTCCACTAAGCTCAAGGCTGCCAGATGGCATTTTGCAGTACCAGCTCATAGCTCCAAACGCGATCGAACCTGTGCTTCGTGTATCATTAAAAGCTGTCCCGGTGTGAAGTAGGTACCGCCGGACCTTTGTGAGAACGCCGTTTCCTAGCAGCTACGTTGGGTTTCGACTCAATGAATCACTCAAAGTTGAGGTTTGAGGAAATTTCAACTCCCAAAAACTGAAGGCAGCGGTGCACTTCAAGGATACATTCTGAAAAGCAGGAGCCAAGGTGAACGGCAGGGTTATTCTAAAACTTATTAGCTTATACTATTCGTCATCCCCGATTTTTTACCAATCCGACAGGTAGCTCCGCGTCTAAAGACATAATTTTTTTTCTATTTTATTACATTAGGTAGGTAGTCTTTATTATATCATCCTAACGTGGACAGGTGGTTTACAGTTATGACATAACATAAGGTAACGCCATCACGCCTATATTAAATTCACAGAAGGAGATGTGCCTAGGGTACACCTACATTTCGCCAATTATATTTAAGTCCTTTGAAAGTTTGAAGGTAACTTTGAAATTGGCCCCAGTGACTGAAATGTTGAATAAGATTATTTTTTTTCAGACCCGGAACAATTTTAGTCTGGTCTATAGGGTACAATCTATTTGTTCCGTGTGGCTATCGAACGTGCGACATGCTGTGCAGCAGCCAATCACTCAACCACCGAGCCAACCGTGCTACGGTGACGATTGTCTTGGTACAGTCATGTGAAGAGGAGGGATGGAACGAAGAGTTATGAGTATGAATGAAGATAGTGGGAGGTCAAAGAAAATATAGGCGGATTGTGTGAAGAGTGATATGAAAAAAAAACTGGGCAAGTGCGAGTCGGACTCGCGCACAGAGGGTTTCGTACAAACTTACCTATGTAAATAGTTTAATTCCCGAATCGAGTCTCGAAGATTTTTCCGAACCGCAAAAAAGTTTTTTTTTTTGTGACGTAACAACAATTTTACTGTTTTCAGATTTATTGCTATACCTGTGCTATAAGATGCTTTAAGGTACAATTCCGAGACGGACTGCAGACTGCAACCGTAGGCGAAACTACGGCTAGCGGCTGCGGTTGACCGCAGTTCTGCCTGCGGTCGCAGTTGCTTCTATTCCAAGCGTGGCGACATGTCGCGGCTGTACAATGCTGGAGTGATTCAGTCACTCCAGCATCGTGCAGCACCTTCGTGCAAGACAAAATATCCAACAATCTCTTCATGGTCTTCCGAAAAAGTTGACATTTTTGTACGTGTGAAGTCTGCGGTTCGCACTGGCACCACTCGTGCTGCAGGCCGCAGTGACGCCGCACTCGGAATCATGTTCAATAGATTCAAAAGAAACAAGTACAATAATAATTGTAGTGTCGATTGCAGTTTGCGGCCTGCAGTCTATCTCAGAATTGTACCTTCATGCCAAATTTCAGGATGCTGGGTCAACGGGAAGTACCCTATGAATTTGGATTCCCTTTAGAGTGTCAAGATATAGGTTTTTTGCGATATAAACGGCTGTGTCATTTTTTCGTTAACTTAGAAGTTTGATTTATTTCACAGTTTCAAGGGACCGCAGACTTGATTATGGGGAGTTTAATTTGAATGCGATACCTCCACGTGTTTCCAAGATAAAAGGTCTTGACAGACAGTCAGTCGGACAACAAAGTGATCCTATAAGGGTTCCGTTTTTCCTTTTGAGTTAGGTACGGAACCATAAAAAGTGATAGGATAGAAGAAAAAAATGTGTCGCGCCAAATCCAAGTAATATGGAACAAGGGCAAAAAGATGATGTATTTCCTTAGGCGTCCATTACACGATAGGTTTTGCTGTCAGTTTTGCCACAGTCAAATATTTTGATAATAATAATAATAATATTCCACAACTATCACACAACGCCGTCTAGTCCCAAGCTAAGCAGAGCTTGTGTTATGGGTACTAGACAACTGATAAACATACTTATATATTTCTAAATACATAAATATATACATAAATTACACCCAGACACAGAACAAATGATCGTGCTCATCACACAAACATTTGTTCTGGGTGGGAATCGAACCCACGACCTCCGGCATAGCTGTCAGGGTCACTAACCACAAGACAAAATTTTATTATATTGTACTGACTAAAACCCAACTGTGTTCTTTCAATTGTCCATCCACATTCCAACTCATGATCAACTGATTGACGAAAAACCTACCGTCTAATGCGATGACTGACGTTTGCATGACGAAAGCACAATGGCGATAACATTCCGTCATTCAAACATCATTCATGATTGATGGTTTTAATTAACGCTTGCATGACCGTGTAATGGACGCCTTAGGACACAGAATAAGTAATAGTACAAGTCTTAGGATAAGGATCGACTTTCATAAAAAAAAATGTCAATTTAAATGAGGACAGTGTTTCATAGCTGATTATTTTACGATGTAACACCGTATCTTTTTTTTTTTAAAAAAACAATGTTAAACATATAATGGTTAAATTAGATGAGAACCATGCAGATTAGTGTCTATGGTGGTTCTGAGGAAACAATCACATACCTACCTAGATTTGAGTGGACCTGTCCAGTCAGCGCAAGCATTTGTCAGTACCGTCAGTAAAGGTCAACTCAGGACAACCAAGGAGCTCAATTACTCGACAAACAATACGAAAGTAAGGAGATTTAGATAGGTCTCATAAAGTAATCAGTATTGACAACATCGAACATTATTGCATCCTATCTAAACTAGTAGTTCTTAATCTGTATATATATAAAAGGAAAACTGACTGACTGACATATCAACGAACAGCCGAAACTACAGGGCCTAGGAGCTAGAAATTTTGTACAAGGTTTCCTTTTATGACGTAGGCGAGCACTAAGAGAGGATTTTCCAAAATTAACCTCTTAAGGGGATGAAACGGGAGTCCAAAGTTTGTATGGAGAAACCAACTTTCCCGCGGGCGAAGCCGCTGGTAGAAGCTAGTTTGGTGAATAAAAATCTCGTGTCACAGTGTTTGAAACTCCTCCGCAACGGTTTGACCGAATTTTATGATATTTTTGTCTTTTTTTTGGTAGGTCTGAGAATAAACGTAAGCTATTTTGTACACTCCTACCCCATCCCTATTTTTTTATATTTATATGGTAGAACAACGTTTGCCAGGACAGCTAGTGATTATTTATGTATAAAATGGTAAAAAAACTCCTAACAGGTTTCAGCGAGCCATCTCTGCTACCTCATGTCAAGTTGGCCTTGGTACAGGCCATGATCCGGAGCGAGGAGGAGTGCCAGGCTGTCGCCTCCTTCTGCGAAGCAGTAATGCTAGCAAAGAAGGGGGCCGATCGCGTGAGGCAATGGTCCTCATGCCCCAAGGACATCCATGAGGATTTTCAAGGGAGGGAAAAATAAGGTCCGGCCAGTTACCGGACGGCGAGCCACCAATTGCTCGCCGTCCGCAAGCCCGCGCCTACGGCTTATAAATAGGTACGTAGAACACCAACCCTGGACCTAGAAGCAACCCATATGAATGCTATAGGTAAGCCAGTAAATTGCATACCTACCTACCGTTCTATAAAACCTGACAAACGCACATAATTAACTCAAAGTCTCCCATATACAACAAGTTTAATTAATTAATCCGTAATACCATAGACATCTGGTATCACAAAAACAGCCTCGCGTTGTTCTCTTTAGCCATAAAAAGGCGGGAACACGACACCTCTTTGCGCTCCATGTTTGGCCAGAAATCGACTCTGCGCAGTTCTTACCCATAAACTGACACTATGTAGTCGTAAATATCTTACACAACTTACCGAGTAGAGTGTATTACGCTTTAAAACTTTTAGGTACCTAAAGAAAATCGCGTATTTGGGCAATAGGTACTTACATAAATTAAGCAAAAATTGGTTCAAGATGAGAGGTTCTCAACTTGAGACTCTTGAGACAGGAAGTAAGAAACAAAAGCGAGGGTCTGAGCCATACTCAGCACAGGGTTTGAAAAGGAATTACGGTTTTTAGGAAGTGAAAATTGTTCAAGATGAGTTCGAAAAAAGAAGGAAGCTTTTCTGTAGGGTTGCCAACTTTTATTAGAAGAAATAGAGTATATCTGATGTTAAAGGAAGTAAATATAGAGTACGGACTTATTTATTTTTGCAGCACGTAACATTACCATTTTTCATTGTTTTTTAAATTGTACGACTTCAAACATTCTAACTCTATGTTTACATAAATCAGAGGCTCTTTTTTAATATTTTTTAAAAGAAGCCCTGTTCCTCTCTTCCCTCTACTTCACATTCATGACCCTAAAGACTCTTTCAGTAAAGTAGACTATATGCGTTTAAACGTATTATGTGTTTATGACTATATGCGTGACTGGCACTAGTATAGTAAACATTGTGTAAAAAAGAGTATTTTAGCGTCCTCTATTTGTATTATAGATTATAGAGTACGCCTATATGAGATATAGAGTACAATATACTATTTTAGAGTACGGTTGGCAACCCTACTTCTCTGTATTCTTTTAAAATTTGGTAAGTAGGTACCCAGTGACGGATTAACCCTTAATCAAATTAAGCAATTGCCTAGGGCATCACGTCTGGGGGGGCACCAGAAGAAGCACAAAAAATCCGTCATTAGGGCATCACGTCTCACTCTCATGTCACCAAAAACCACACCAAAAAAAGTTTCTAGGACTAACGGGTTTTAAGTTGACATAGAGTCCGACCTAGAGTCCTAACCCCGCTACTGCTTGCCCACTCGCCGCCCGCTAGTGCATTCATTCAATTCAAATGCACCGGAATTGCGATCAGCCAATCACAAATCACCCCTACCCCGCGGCCCCCCCGCAAATCTGTTTCAATCAAAGTTTTGTTTTTTGAGTAATTGTGCCGGTCGGCTTCTATGCATACGTAATAATAGGGGTTAAAGTATGACATTGCCTTTTTATTGTAATAGGTACTTCGAATTGACATAAAACCTTCACGGTTTGAGATTTTTGAGTGAAACTTTTTTCATATAGTAGGTACCTTTGAAGTTCTTCTTTTTTAATAAAAACATTTTACAAAAAATAAAATAACCGACTACACTAAAAGAAACACTAAAAGAATCAAAATAACTTTAATTTCGGAAGTCGGTATTTCTCGGTACTTTTTGTTTCTTATTTAACACTGACTTCCAAAACTATTTTTCTTTTAAGTTTTTTTATTTCACACTTTTTAGTTGCGGTACACTTTAACTAGATTGCCTATTCTCGTGACAATTCCAATCAACCCAAACATAGCTAGGTTACATTGTTTTATTATGAAGTTCCTATGTCTACCTTCTACCTTCCGGCTTCATCATCAGATCAAACCAATAGTATCTTATAGCCAAAGTGCATCTCATGGCAATTCTAATAACCCCAACACCACAGCTAGGATACATTGATTAATTACGGATTTCCTGTGCCTACCTTCCAGCTCCATTATCAGATCAGTTCGATAGTACCTTATAGCCAAAGTGCATCTCATGACAATTCCAATAAGCACAAACACGGCGAGATTACATTGATTAATTACGGAGTTCCAGTGCATACCTTCCAGCTCCATCATCATCATTAGTTCACTTTGATGATACCATTTTCAACATAACTATTCAGAACCATTTATTTATTTGTATTGTCATATTCGCTTAACTATCTACTGTACCTGTGTGGTATCTATGTGAGTATGAAGTTCCGTTGGCCATTTCTGGTCTTCTTCATCAATCATCAAATGTTACTTTTTGACTTAAGCATTTAGCTTAAGTCCTCGATGAAAATACCAAAATAACTATATGGTTGCCTATAATATTTGAGGAGTTCCCTCGATTCCTCATGGATTCATCATGATAACTGGATTTTGAAAAAAATTGAACCAATCTGGAAGCATAACTCTAAGGAAAAAAAAAATGCCAATCGGTCCATAAACGACGGAGTTCTGAGGTAACAAACATAATTTAAAAAAAAAATACAACCGAATTGATAACCTCCTCCTTTTTTTGGTAGTCGGTTAAAAATTATATATGATTATCGACATTCAGTTGTTTTTTATTCAGCTCAGACAAGAAAGATGGATACTTCGAAAATTCGGATGATTTTTGAATAAGAGTTCCGACGCGGAACTAACGCGGCGGAAACAGCTCGCAATATCAATGTTGCATTTGGAGGGGACTGACTGCTAATGAACGCACCATGCGATTTCGGTTTAAACGCTTTCGTGATGGATTTTATTTGAAGAACGAACCACGTGGAAGACCGCCCACATAGGTGAAAACAATGAATTGAAAGAGATGGTGGAAGCCGATCCGAGCCAAACTACCCAGGAATTAGCGGCATGGTTTAACGTTACCTTACCAACAATGAAAAAATATGAAAAGTGGGTGCCTCACGATTTGACTGATCTGCAGAAAGAAACGCGTGTTGAAACTTATGTTGTCTTGTTGAATCGATGCAGAAATGAAGGAATATTGGATGGAATTGTGACATGTGATGAAAAGTGGTTTTTTTACGATAACCGTAAGCGAAAAATGCAATGGCTGACCCCAGGTCAAACGCCGCAACAGTGTCCTAAAGCAAAGCTTACCAATAAAAAGGTAATGGTAACTGTTTGGTGGTCTCAGCATGGTGTTATTCACTATAGCTTTCTCCGATCTAGTCAAGCAATAACGGCAGATGTCTACTGTGCTGAACTCCGAACAATGATAGCAAAACTAGCAGTGAAACAGCCCCGACTCATGAATCAATCTTGAAAATTATTGCTCCATGATAAGGCGATACCTCATACAGCACGAAAAACCATTTTAACTCTACAGGAACAGCAATTAAAAACCATTCGTCACCCTCCGTATCCGCCAGACCTAGCTCCAACGGAGTACCGACCGAGAGAAAGGATTTTTTCGTGATTCGGACAATTTTCTACTTGATAAAAAGTTTTCTTCTCAGGAGACAGTACAAATTGCTTTCACATAGTTTGTCGAATCTAGATCTCCAGAGTTCTATCTCAAAGACATCAATGACCTTCATATTATTAGATGGCAGCAATGTATAGATAATAATGGTAATTATTTTGATTAAAAAAAATGTTAATTGAAAAAAAAAACGAATTTAAATTTTTCAGTACTAGTCGGCAATTTCATACTTTAACCCCTAAAAATAAATTGTGCTTTGTTTTTTATTGTTGTCGCACCAACTACACTTCTAAGGTGCGTTACATCTCATCACCTTATTTTACAAAAAACTAATGTTTTAGGCGGTAAAGGTTTAAAGACCGATTCTAGTTGACATACGGATAGGGGGGCCCACAGGCGTAGATTGCTTAGGGCATCAAGTAGTCTTAATCCGTCACTGTAGGTACCTGTATCTGAGAACTATGATACTGATGTATATGGATCGGCAGGCAGCAATACTTATGGCTATTTTAAGTAGGTCACAACTTTAGTTTAAAAATGGCACTTGAGATGCAAGCACACAGACTGACACAGGAAAAGGGCTTGGATCTGAAAAGGATAGACCTACTCATGGTCCTGTAACGCAAAACACAGCTGAAGGTACATAGGGTTTTAGTCAGTAAAAGTTTGACTCGCCCTCTCGCTCCAACCTAGAGTGGAAGTCATAAGATTATGTCCGAGACACCATAAAAAAAATAAAACGGAAATACAGAGAATAGAACTACACTGTGCACACGTGTGCCACACACGCAGATCTGGGCGCGTCCGTCTCCATACATTTTATATGGAAACTATAGTCTTGTAGAACTACATTTGATCCACGCCAAGCGACGCCACGCCATACGACGCTACGTACGCGACGCCGACCCTTTCGCTAAATTTCTAGGACCGCTGTCCCAGAAATTTAGTGGAAGATTGTGGTGGGGGCAATCCGCGCGTCTGATTGCGTATGCGTAGTGTAGTTCTACGTCAGATGTCTGTCACATCATTCTGCGAGCGACGACGCGACGGCCCGAGTCACATCTGCAGTTATCATTATTGTAAAAACAAAAATGACCGATGAACAATTCATTGAACTGATTCGGCAGTATCATGACTTATATAATGTTAAACTGAAACAATATATTGAGATACCGACATGAAAAAACCGGCCAAGTGCGAGTCGGACTAGCAAAAAATCGGACCAACAAAACGTTTGTTGTGTGGGAGGCCCACTTAATTTATATTTATTTTATTCTGTTTGTATTTGTTGCTATAGCGGCAACAGAAATACATCATCTGTGAAAATTTTAACTGTAGCTATCACGGTTCATGAGATACAGCCCGGTGACAGACAGAAAAACAGCAATGGAGTGGAGAGTGTTTATTATGTCAATTTCTTCAATTTGAGATTTTGACATGCCAAAGTACAGGAAGAAACGAAGTTGAATCTACTTCTAACTGGTTGACAATAGTATGATATTCGCTTAGTTTTTTCTTTTCCTATTTTTTTCTTGTTGCTCTAAAGCCATAAAAATAAAACATTTTCAAATTCACTGTCTGTTCCGTATATTTCTAACTATACAGACTACATCCACCGTTGAAATCAAAGCTTGTAATGCCCAACACACGTGTTACACGTTGCGTCTGTATAGTGTGCACATGCACACCCACCGCACACGTCTCAGACGTGGTCCACGTGTGCGTCGCTAGTATAGTTCTAGATTTAGACCGGCGCACACGTGTAACACGCCTGATATGCATCACATATGTGCGACTGGCACTAGTACCTATAGTAAACACTGTGTAAAAAAGAGTATTTTAGCAGTGTCTATTAGTGTTATAGACCATAGAGTACACCTACATGATATAGAGTACAATACTCTATTTTAAAGTACAGTTGGCAACCCTAGGCTTACTGCGTATGCAGGCCCGGTCATTCGGTTGTTCATAATAAAATGATCTTGTCGAAAACAAATCAACGCTTTGGATAACTATATCATTATGTAGTTCATCATGCGAACTAACACCATCCGTGGTCATTTTACATACAATCCGAAAAAAATGGAACAGATAATCTCAAGATTTTTTTTTTTTGTTATTGTAGGTAACGTGAAAATAATTAAACGGTCATTCTAACTTGGTAATTAATAAATTAAATATTTATAGACCTACCTTGTTCCTTCCACTCTCGTTTATAATGGGTGCCGGGTGGCTTGAAGTGAAGTCCTTGAAAGAAAAATTGTACGTAGCTAAATATCAACCAAGCATTATTGATTTTTCATGACTGGTGGCGACAAAGACTGGCCTGGCGGTTGTGTAGCGTTTAGCGACATCTATTGTAAAAACGAATGGCTACTGATGTAGAACTTGACGCGATATAGCGCCATCTTCTGGAAGATACAGACATAATTGATCAAAGGCAGACTTATTGATTCAAAACCTTGCTAATAATTTATTTTTATAATTTGGTGTCTAGCAAAAGGTTGCAAATAAAATAGTTTATATTTAGTATATTTTTAAAAGTTGACATTACATATTCGAAAAACTAAACGTAAATTCTTGTGACATGACTAGAAAAAAAAGTAAACTAAACAGCTGCTGCCATGCGCTCTGTCCTTGTAATTCGGATTTCAAATGTGAAACATTGACTTCATGTCATCTCTTTCACTCTTATGGTAATGTCAATAAGATTTTTGAGCACCATGCTTCAAATACTTAATTTTCAAACTTGACTTTCCGTCTTTATGTTCGCCTCATATTTTTATTCCTTGTTCCTTGTGAAATAAAAATTGACCGTTTTCTATTTGACGTACACTTTATTATAAAGTTCTCAGAAGAATTAAAGGAATTCGTGAACAAATGACTTTTGGGAGATTCGCTAATTTGAATTGGAATACTTGTATTGGAAGTAATGGGGATAACATATTTCGTACTATGACAGAGAATAGGTATGTTTACATCATGAGTTTATATATAAATTGTATCTATAGCTAACCTATTGTGTTCTTTGCTATTTAATCATTTATTCCCTTTCTAGGAAAAGGTCCCGTGAGGACGATTCGTGTGAATTTATGCCATTGTCAAAGAGGATAAATAATTTGCATATCAATAACAACCTAAACACGAATGTTTCTCAAACGCAAGATGCTAGTCATAGCCAGATTAATGGAATAACCACGGAGAATGGAATCTCATCATCGAGTTCATCATCAGGTTCAGAACGAAGACCAAGCTACGAGCCTGGAATGAGTTCCAACCAAAGTAGCTACTATTATGACAATAAGCTATTATTTGAGCTACATTTAGAGAGAATACAGAGATGTGGGCAGCAATTTCCATATTAAAATTAGTTTTAGTGGTACTTATTTAAGTTTTTGTGTATTATTTGTTATGTGTAATATTAATTAGCACGTATTTAAATTGTAATTGTACCTTTTTTAATTAAAATTGTTGAAGCATGGTAACAATTTTAATTTTGATTATGGCATTTCAATGACACATGTCAAATCGATGATAAATTTTTGACCAACCACGATGTAGAATTAATGCGCCACCTGGTGTTATATTTCGTACATTACAAAAACAGTATGGCGGACTTCATTTGTAGTAAATGGTAAAAGAGAAGGGGCGTCGTTGTTTATTTGTTTATAATTAATTATGGGATTTATCCAGAGCTTTGTTGAAGTGATAAACTAAGTAACTGGGAAAAAAAAGAAAATTTCATGTCAAAGGTAAGTCGTGATACATAACGTTTTGTTTACAACGTGTGAATATCCATGACCTTATTTTGGAAGCGGTACTCCGTAGTACCGTTAGACGGGGCGCGTGGCCACCTGAGCGCTCTCGAGAGAGTGCCGCGAGGGCCGCGTTCAACCCCTCCTCTCGCGATTTCCCTGGCAGTGGAGGAAGGAGCCGGGAGCGGGAGTGATTTGGTGACGGCACATGGAGGGGATCCCGCATCATGGTGGGGATGCGACGCGTGATTTTCGCACAACCGCAGCCGGTCAAAAGGACTGGTAGGGGTGAACAACCTTCGATTTCTGTCTGGTTTCGCCCACGAGCATGCGGGGTTCCCTCATAAATGCTATGAATCGAATTATTTTTTATTTATTTGTAATTGCGTAACTGAAAAGATATCGGCCATATTTGTTGCGACTCCTTTGTCCTAAACTATGCATGACAATTTGGAATCATTCTGGCTGAATGTACGTTATAAAAACTACTGTTACCTATTTCTTAACTTTTATCATTTGATTATATTAATGAAGCAGATAGATAAAACGAAATCGTCCCACGAAATTATGAGGTCAATGACACAATAAACTTGTGTGACTTATTTGAACTTTCTATTGCCAAAATGTCTGATATCGGTGCAAACTTTCAAGTTTCAAGGTATTTCTAGGATAAATTGAACTGTTTCAAGCTTAGGAAGTTTAATGAAGGCGTCACTTTTATTAAAAAAAATATAATATGAAGCCTTTAACATTTGGTATGGGTAGATACAGTTAACAAGATGATTAGCCAACCAGCTTGCTTCCCACAGCTAGTGAACCACAACCACAGCTCACTGGCTTGTGAAAGTACAGCAAAGAGAAAGTGAGCATCATGCTAGAGCTACATGTGCATACATACACATACACGCCAATTGTCTGTCAGTATGTATAACAAACTCGTCGGTCGACTATCGGGCCTGCATAAAAAACTTTCTTTAACCCACTTTCTTATTAGTAGTAGTTGGCGATCATCTTTCGCCTCTCACCGTGGCTGAATTAATTTTAGTGTAGTGCCGTGTTTGGTGGTCGGTAGTGGTATGTGCCCTACCATCGTGGTCCCAGTGTAGTCCCGTGCGCAGTGGCGCCGCGGTGGTGGGACATTGGGACGTGGGGATACGCGTTGCCATAGTGACTCAAGTGGGACAGTGAATTTTATTTTTATTTTTTTCCCGCTTCGGTGGCGAAGCGCGGAGGGTTAACAATAATGTGCGACATGCAGAAGATGCCCACTAGAGAAGATGCCTCTTGGTATGGGGATGATGTCTTTTTGAATTATAATCGTTTTTCAAGTGTATGTTAGTCAATGACTGATTTGATTGAATATTTGCTAAATTCTACTTTGTTTACATCGATCATCATCATCATTAAACTATTGTGGACTAAAATTTTTTGCTTTTGTCATAGTCGGAGGTAAACTAAAATTCAACGGAACACAGAATTGACAGCTCTCATCATTATAGTCCATTTCAAAAATCATTTTTAAATGTATTTAATACTAAAACATTTCCTACTTTCACTGGTGCTGTGACATTAATTCCACAAATAAGGAGTCAAACAACTTTCTTAACTGGCAGGTTTACTCTCTATTGCAAAATATAACATAGTTTATTTTTTATAGAGACTAAGGCTTTTCCGATAAAATGAATATTCAACCTGGCTTTAAATTCAAAAAAAGAATACAAGCAATATCAAATTTAAAACATTGAAGCTGTCTTCCTACCTAAACTCCATGTCGGGGAACATAACAGTATTCATTTTCAGATTTGAATAACAGTATTCATTCAATTTCATATTTTAGAATGTTCATTAATACAATCTTAAGAAACTTTTCTAAAAACTTTGCATAATCTACTGCAATCAATAACATGAAATTAAGGTCATTGATATTCCCATGTTCCACTAAGCTATTGTCTCAACAGAGAAAGAAATAACTGTATAGAAATAACTGTAGCATGATCTGTATGTGTAAGCACCTTAATTAATTAAAAAACCTTGTATTTTTGTATTAATAAAAAAATTACTGTGTTTCTAAAAGCAGTCATTATTATTTATAACTGGTTACCCGCAACAGCTTTACATGAATGTTAGATATCTTTGAAATTCTTGGCAATTCTTTACTATAATATTTATATACGCCTAAACCTTCCTAATGAATCCCTCTGTCAATTGGTGAAAACTGCAAGAATAACCGTTCAGTAGTTTCTCAGATTATTGCGAACATACAAGACTGAGAGACGAAGGGCACTTTGTTTTATAATATGTAATGATAAAAATTCCTAAGAAGAATGCTTCAGTAATCTCCATTATGGACATTATTGAGTCCTTACCTTAATATTGCTTTAGAAGCAATGTCCACATAGGTAATCATGGTGATGTGGATTGTTGTAAGGGATAAATAAAAGATCTATCCAACCTAAAATGATGAGAAAATGTGTGATAGCATGATTTTGCAGCTAAATTATAAGTGGGGTAAGGTTGTAGGTAGGTAGCTAATTGGTGGAATACAGGCATAAAATTTCAACTTCAAAACTAGTCTTCTAACATAGGATTGATTTAATTAATACATGAAACCCTTGAGCCCCTGTCTCTTTATACCAAAAGAAATAATGAACAAGGTATTTAGAACCTACAGTGTTCTGCTGTCATTTTAAGCATTTTCTCTTATAAACCTATGCAGTATTATGCATCATTTAAGGGGTGGACCAATAATGGGCAATAAACCAAATAGATTTGAGCATAAAGGAAGCAAAGTCTAAAGACCACAGTGTAGTTTTAACCCAAAGGTTGACTGGTAGAGAATAC
Organism: Mythimna pallens; assembly: GCA_961205895.1. Taxonomy (NCBI): domain Eukaryota; kingdom Metazoa; phylum Arthropoda; class Insecta; order Lepidoptera; family Noctuidae; genus Mythimna; species Mythimna pallens. The sequence continues at coordinate 6,382,570 of OY540831.1, read as the reverse complement.
CTTGTTTAGTCAATTCCCACTACCATTAATTAAAACTTATTAATAGGATATAATTGACCCGTTTACCAGAAGGAGCATTGATTAATTTATATATCTGAGCTGCATTCATATTTCTGTCAACTGTATTAAGTTTAAATAAATAAAGAAAACATCATTATTTTTCAGTGACGAGGATACTGACATGAATTTCGCTACATTCTCAGCAGTGGGCAACGCTGGCACACACTTTGTGACTACAGGTGGCCAGCTGCCCGTTGCTAAGCTGCAGCAGAATGTCAACAATGGGACTGGAATGCCACAGGTAATGACTACAAGAATAGCAGATTTTTTTTTTAGGATTCTCATATACAGGAACTTTAGGACTTTTGAAGAATTATGGACAGCCTATAATAGTATGTTAGCCTGATGTGAGTATACATGTTTGTGAATGCATACATGATATAGGAGTAAATTCTGGTGGGAGTCAAAATTTTTTGTAAAAATAGAATAAAATAGAAATAGCCTAAGAATCTAGTTCTTATTGACGGTCATACTTGTGAATTGCTTTACAATACAGGCCAGTTAGTTTACTACTGCCTCAATACTTAAGTTTTTATGTTTTTCTGCCTTTTTAATTGACCAAGTGCAAAACTATTAAATGTGTCATCTGGGTCCATGAAGTACAGAGATTTGTGTAGGAGAGGGAATGGGCCGTAAACGGTAGTTGGTGGATGTCATATGTCTTCGATGTTTTGGTTGTAGGACATGCCGGTATCCTCACGATGTTTTCCTTCACGGTTTTGAGAGCAGTGGTGTTGAAATAAATGACACAAAGCAATGCACCTGGCTGGATTTGAACCTGCGACCTAACAAATTCAATAATGAAAAAAAAAACAAGTGTACCTACCATTTATAATACTTACAGTTCTGCCTATCTCTGGGGAGTTCAAGGTTGATATTATTCGTATTATGTGTTCTTATGTCAAGTAATACAGATATGTTGGTATTATAGGTACCTCTGTACCATAGGATGTCTACAAAACCATCATAACTTGACAGTTCAAGAGCCCAAAACTATAACCCACATCAATACTTGAAATAGAAATATGTATAGAGTAGCCATCCATTCAGTATTTTTTGAGTTTATCGCGAATAGACGGACAGACAGATGCGTGGGGTCTCCCAACGCTGTCATCTTTTTTTTTTTTTAAAAACTTTGCCCAGCACTAGGAATAACTTCTGTAACGTAGGTGCATTCACAAACATGTAAAATCACATACACAAGATCCGGAACATATCTGTACGCCATACAAATATTTGTTCCGTACGGGAATCGAACCCGCGACATGCAGCGCAGCAGCCAATCGCTCAACCACTGTGCCAGTCGTGCCAATTGTTTGAAAGTTAGATAAGTGTTGCAAACTACTCTGTATCTAAATATTATGTTAGTAGTCTCTATATACAAGTCAACAAAGTGATGAGCGACAAGTTTCACATAATAATAAATTCACTCAGGCGATAAAACACATTCATTCAACATACATATCTTCAATAATTTTCGAGTGCTAACTTTCACTGAAAAACTTGGAATTCATTTTCAATGAATATTTGTTCTACGCCATTGGAAACGAGTTTCTAATGATATTTATAATATTTTCATCTGCGTTTTCCATTTCAATACTCAAATGTCGATAGTGTAGCATTTTGAAGTACAGAAATGCTTATAAATCGGTGTTACGCAACTAGAGAAAGCCGTACTGAGGAAAAACCGACGTTATTTAGAAACTACACATTCATTCAATTGTTACATAAACATAGACAAAGGATATGTTCTAACAATGTGTCAGTGTTCATCACTGCGGGAACATTTGAAAGAGTTACCATGCCCCTTGAACACTAAGGTTAAATGGAGGAACATAGATGAGTTTTAGCCTGACAGTTCCTGTCGCTCTTACTGACTAAAACTGTTCTGTGTGTTTTCAGTTGCCTTTTTCGTTCTAGGGCTTTTTTTTGGTGGGAAAATCATGCAATGACAATTCCCGCTCTTGGGCGGAGCAGGAGATAGTGTCAGACTTTTACTGACTAAAAACCCACACCTGTTCCTTCGTTGCCTTTCGTACCAGGGTCGAGTCTTCCTTTCAGAAGCAGACCCTTGGCCCCAGTAGGTCGAAGGACCTTGGGCGCCTAAGGTTTGCTGACATCTTCATGAGGCGCGCGGGGAACAGTACGCGTCGTCGACGACTTGGGCTCGGTCCAGGCGGTTACCGGACAGTCGGTCGGCGAGCTATCCATTGCTCGTCTTCCGCAAGCCCTCGCCTACGGTGGCCGGAAAACGGGATCGGAATCCTAATTGGATCGCTGGGGCGCGAGGGCTATTGCCTCGCGCGGGCACGTGCTGCCTCCTCCTTTGCTAGCATTCGTTCTAGGGCTGCGGGTAAGGCCTACTGTACATTGACGCGTAGCTTCATAGTCGCGTATTTTTCATTATACGCTTGGCCTATGCCTGCTTCCAGCTTATATAAAACTATGAAACACTGTCGACGAAACTGCAGCGGCACAAGCTGTGAGTGGGCGTACACCAAGCGTATAGAAGGTACGCGTCCTTGGACGGTACCTAGGTCTAACTATTTCGAACAAACGCGCAGTCCTAGATACCATAGTAAATACTTTTTTTTTAGGTATGAAATCATCAAATGACTTTTCTCGCGGGTGTCAGACTTACTGACTAAAATCCACCTGTTTCCTTCAGTTACCCTTTTGCCTTCCAGGGCCACGATAACTTACTAAAAGTTTACCACGGCCTAAGCGAGTATTGGCCTTATAGGAACCCTACAGTTTTGTGAAGATATTTATTTATTTATTTAAACTTCATGTACAGTAGTGGTACATAGGCGAACTTAATGCAACAAGGCATTCTCTACCAGTCAACCTTTGGGTTAAAAAGACAATAATGTGGTAGGTTTACACAATAAATTAATAACAGATACTTCAAACAGAACAAATAAAATAAAAAATAAGTTATTTATAATAATAAAATAGATACTAAAATTATAAACTAATAAATACTATGAAAAATTTCAAATCATTAACAAAACTCAATAATAATTCTGACGAAGACCAAACTAAAGTTCCGAATTTTACGCTTGAAGGAAAATTTACTTTCAGCTTTTTTGATGTCAAGGGGAAGCATATTCTTTTTCATTTTTTTTTTTTTTTGGGGAATATATCTTTGACGTGCTACCCATTGCTCGTCGGAAAAGCAGGGAATCGCTTTTCGTCTCCCGACGTAGAACCTGCATGCCGATATATAATAATAATATTCCACAACTATCACACAAAGCCGTCTAGTCCCAAGCTAAGCAGAGCGTGTGTTATGGGTATTAGACAACTGATAAATATACTTATATATTTCTAAATACATACATATTATAGATAAATTACACCCAGACACAGAACAAATGATCGTGCTCATCACACAAACACTTGTCCTGGGTGGGAATCGAACCCACGACCTCCGGCATAGCAGTCAGGGCCACTAACCACTAGACTAACAGGACAGTCGTTACTTACTTGTTTGTGAAGTTAAATATAAACAAATTATTTATACTGGTCGTATTATTTTAGAACAGCAATGACGTATTTATGATGTCAGGAAAATTCCCGAAGCTAATTTATTCTCGTTGAAACCTTGCAAGTGTTCGTGCTGATTGACTATTTCTTAGAAGACTGTACACGTATTGAGTTCAAGACTATAAACGGAACTCTATAGCGTGATTGTAGCTTTGTTATGATAGTTCGTTGTGATTTGGGTGACTAACTGAAACTTAGGTAGCGCACAAAGGAATAGCAAATATAAGAATTAGTTCCATAGTACATGTGGCAGAGATGAGAATGTTGAGATGGATGTGTGGTATGATGAGAATGGATAAAGTGAGAAATGAGTATATTAGAGGAAGTTAGAAATTGGCGCCAGTGACTGAAAAGTTGAAAGGAAATCGTTTGTCTTGGTATGGTCATGTGAAGAGGAGGGATGAAACACATGTTACTAAAAGAGTTCTGAGTATACATGTAGATGGGTGGAGAGGGAGAGGGAGGCCAAAGAAAAGATGGCTGGATTGTGTGAGGAGTGATATAAAAGAAAAGGGAGTCAGTGATAGTATGACGGGTAACAGGACAGAATAGAAGAAAAAAATGTATTGCGCCGACCCCAAGTAATATGGGATAAGGGCAGGTAGAAGAAGACTCATCTTAGATACTAAGTGTGCGGAAAGAAAGGAATTTCTTCTTTCTTTCCAGCGGCTTCGGTCGCGTGATTGTAGAAAATTATATTAGAATTCTAAGAGAACGTACTTCCAGGATAAATAGTGGTCTCCAAATGCAAGAGGGCTTTTTACCAAAACCGAAGACTCGGTTTTGGTAACTGTCACAGTTTCGGCCGAAATGGAAACCAAATAGTATTTTCAGACACATAAAATCTATTGTTTCCTGAATATTTCCAATCAGTACATATTATGCAAAGCAAAGGGCAACTGAAGGAACACAGGTGGGTTTTACTCAGTACGTTTAGTCTGACACATACCCTCTCGCTCTACCCAGAGCAGGAGAAGTTATTTGGTGATTTCAGACCTCAAAAAAAAGAAAAGCTTCTTTAACAATGAAGCAAGACATCTATTAGTATAGCATAGCATAGTCGGTCTTATAATGTTCCCACTATTGGGACTCAGGCCTCGTCTCTAGGAGAGGGAATGGGCCGTAATCCACCACTCGGGCCCAGTGCGGGATGGACACGGGTGCGGGATAGACATCTATTATCCTGATCAATTTAAGCTATAGTTGTGATAGATGGAGAAGCCATCATGTACTGCAACTTAATTATATTTCTTCCTTGCAGGTATGCGTGGCCATGGGTGCTGATGGCGGGATGCAGTATGTGCGCGCTCTGGACGGCAGCGTGCAGGCAGCGCCCCAGCTCATCTCCCTGCCCATCCAACTGGCAGGATCTAAACCTGGTATGAGTAGAAGCTATGGTTTTTCAGGGTTCCGTACCCCAAAAGGAAAAAACGGAACCCTTATAGGATCACATTGTTGTCCGTCTGTCTGTCAGTCAAGATTTCAGACCTTTTGTCTCGGGAACGCGTGGAGGTACAGAGTTGAAATTAAAACCACATACTCAGGTCTGCGGTCCCTTGAAGCTGTGAAAAAATCAAACTTAACGAAAAAAAAAGATTGGTCGTTTTATGTCGCGAAAAACGTATATTTCTCAAGGGAATCTAAATTCATATTGAAGTACCTGTTGACCCAGAATCCTGAAATTAAGCATAAAACAAGTTCTTATAACCGCAGAACGGATGGCCGTTGGGGCCGAAAGTTTCTGGAATGGTGACCACGTACCGGAAAACGTAGCGTTGGAATGCCTCTTACAAGGTGTACCGATGACCTGGTGAGGGTTGCGGGAATCAATGGATGCGAGACGCACGGGACCGTTCATTGTGGCGACACTTGGGGAAGGCCTATGTTCAACAGTGGACGTCTTTCGGTTAAAATGATGATGATGATGATGAAGGTCTTATAACACATTTGTGTTAGGAATAAATCTGAAAATAGTAAATTTGTTGTTACGTCACAAAAAAGTCCCAGTTTTTTTTACACGGTAAACTCACACACGATCAAACCGTCAACTTTCGTGAAATATTATATACTAGCTTTTGCCAGCGGCGTCGCCCGCGTACATAATATACAGGGTGTTTGGTGCATCGTGTGCCAAATTGAAATGGTCGACGGGAGGGGTCATCTGCTATCGTTTCAGACCCTTAAAAACTTCTCATGCGCTGTGGATTTTTTTAAATCGACTTTTTATTGTTTTATGTGAATAAGACCCAAATTTTTCATTCAAATACAAATTTAAAAAAATACATAAGACGTAGACTGAATTTTAATTTTATTTAGATGTGTATTGTATTAGAGTACTTTTAAATTTAAAATTAGTGACATTAGCTATCTAGTTTTTTTTTTAATTTACTAGCAAAGTGTTGGATTTAAATTAAAGCTGTTCATGTTACATCTATTTACATGGCTATAAAAAAAAAAGCGACCGAAGACTTCCAACTTCCTGAAAAATTCTCTAGTCTATCCTCTTGCTAGTGATGTGCCACATGCCATATAAATCTTTTTATAACTTTGTGAATTCGCTAGAATTTTGAATCGAGTCACATAAAACTAATATTCAAAATTATGATTTAAAAAATATTTTTGCTTAAATTATACCTGAAAAACCTATTAAAAAAGTTATCTCACTCTTATAAGGTAAAATCTGTTTCGTATCTCTCTTTGCGTGGGTTTTAGTACAAATAAAAAAATGAAATTGCATTTTTAACATTTATTTCATAATTTTTACAAATCCTGCCCAAGTTGTTGGCCTCTGTTCGTATTTCGACAGTTGTTGTACGAAGTCGTATTTCCTCCTTAATTGTATTGAAAGCTGTTTCAATGCGTTGTTTGCAAGTTAGTCTTATGTGAATCATTCACAATTCTAGCTAATTTACACGGCTGTTTTGGTCAGCTGGTTCAATTTTAATAATAAAATTCTTTTTTGTTTTGTTGCGCCGTTTCAATGCGTTGAACTAGTACCTCCCTACTTTCCAACTATCATTACTGCACAACAACTGCTACAAATTTGTAAATTCGCTAGAATTATGAATGATTCATATAGTGATGCGGTCTTTTTGCGCCAGATAGCTGCGAAGCCACCTATGTGTGCATCAGCAAACATTACTGATGCGCTACAGGAACGTGGGAGCCGCAAAAGCGCCCTAAACGCCCCACTGCACACACACCACGCACGAGCAAGCGGTTACGCGCCTGCGTAACCTTTTAACCGCTTGCGTCGATTTAATCCGACAAATATTTTAGTGTAACTCTTCAATACCCATAAGTATGTGGGTTACATACTTATGGGTATTGAAGAGTTACACTAAAATATTTACATAGGTAACAGAAAAGCTGACGAGAAGCGAGTATTTGATCGACCCTAACGAAATGGACATGACAATATGTGTCGGATTAATCCGACGTAAGCGGCTAAAGCGTTAAATTTAACCCGAAGAGTCAATACATTGTTAATGTGATATTGTTATTATTAGCTATTTCTTGTCAAAAGCTAACTAGTTGTATATTGTCCACAGGTGACCCTCAACCAACGGTACAGATTCAGGTGCTAAGCCCGAGTATGCTGCAAGCGCAGCAACAGCCCAAGTACCAGATGCAGATACCAATACAGGGATACCAACAAGGTACACCATGTATGAAATATATATGGTTTTATAATATTTTACACAGAATATGAAGAATCTATTGCTGTTATGGGATTCAGTTTTGAATTTATTCGAACGACTTGCTGAATATAAGGCTTAAAATTAAACAGGTATATATAAATAATATATAAATTAAACGCCTATCACAAAATATAGGCGTGTTATTTATTTATTACAATTATTCTCTGCACTAACAGTTTAATCCAACACATGTTGTACACAAGTACAACACAATCCAACAACAATGATTGTATTATTATTATTTAGTAAAATTTAAATATTAATATCGATTAAGAATACATAAAAACATAACAAGATAAAAAATAAAAGAAAGACTACAGATTCGTTCACATTACCAGTAATAAATGAATTCAAAATTATCAGCTAAATTTTTTTAAATTTAATAATAAACACACATTCAAGTGGAATATGTTCACAACTGAATGCATCATTATCATATTTCTGGCCTTGTCCCACATAACTTGTGGTCGGACTTAACACGTTTTTTTTTTCTTTTCTTTCATATCTCTCCTCACACAATCCATCCACCTTTTCTTTTACCTCCATTTTTTTCTTTATCCATCTTCATAACTCTTTTAGTAATGTATACGTTTACTCGGTTAAGAGTAAAGGTGCCATTCGAACCTCGGCTGCAGGCTGCGTATGTAGGCTGCGAATGCAGGTAGTACACGCATGACACGCAGCCGTTGCCTGCATCCGCAGCTGGGAGTGATTCCGAGGCTGGCTACTCGTGCAACATCACCTGAACAGACCGCAACAGAAGCTCGGCAGCACGGTTTTCACAAAAATCCATACTACTACAACATAGAAAACCAGTCGTGCAGCTGCAGCCGGCTTCGTGCAGCCTCCGCTTGTGCTCTCTGCATCTGCAGCCTGCAGCCGATGCTCGAATGGCACTTTAAAAGAACCGAGTAGGGGAATTACGGCGCGCTTGTCTTTTCTTCTGCCAACCTATTGTTTCGTTTCGGTACGATTGAAGATTTGTATTTGTTTGTAGTAAGTCAATGTTTGTTTTACCATTGATCCATATTCGCCAAAGCTGAAAAGACTAAAATGTGATGAAACGCCCACATCACATCATCCTTTTCTATTTTTATGTGTTGTGTTAATTCAAATATCTCATCAAAAATCAAGCAAAGAGTAACCAAGATGATTTCTATCTTATGCAAGATCTTGCATAATTACCTAATACTTATACTACTTTATCTTAGCTCATAACATGTTATTTTATGCCAAATTAGCATCATCAAACAATATAGACATTTCAAGCTTAATTATAAGTTTCTCTCACAACTCTCAGGCAACATTCACTTTTTGAACAATCATAGTGACCTTTTAACGAGGTACTGTTGCCGAAAATAGCGATAATATTAAGACTTTCGGTGCCAAGAGCGTACAATAATTTGTTTCTGTCCAAAACCCGCCTCCTGAGTCGTTCGTCGTCATTGCTGTTGTTGTCTTGTGCTCATGCCATCAGTGTCTTTTTTTTGAGGTGGGAAATCATCCAATGACTTTCGCCCTAGGGTGGAGCGAGAGGGCGTGTCAGACTTTTACTGACTAAAACTACACCGGTGTTCTTTATTTGGCCTTTGCGTTCTAGGCCCACGGGTTTCCTTTTCAGAAATTCAATTAAAGAAGCAACGCGGAAATTAATTCCGCCTTTGTACAGCAAACTAGTGCATAAAGTTTTAATAAATAAATAAATTCCCCGTGGCCCTAGCGATGCAATCAGTGATCAATATTTTTGTTTCTAGGTGGTGCGGTGTTGACTGTTGCTTACTCGCCGGAGACGAACGAATCCGGTGGTCTTCAGCTAGTCGGCCAGGGTAGCTTGGGTGAAGGTAAGCTTTCTATGTTAGATTTATTTTTAAGATTATTTTTTTTTACCTATAAGAGCCGATGAGGAGATACTAGCTAGCTATTTGTTTGAAGTGGGCTTTGCGGTTAAGTTTGTGGGTCCATATATAGGACCAATTTAAGTTGTTACAAAATCATTAAGGTTTCAATGATGTACTCCTGAAGAGGCTCGAGTATATTTGCCATCACAGCACGACCTTGTCGTGAACTAGAATACGTTTGTGGAAGGGTCCCAAGAAACTGCATACGGTATAACAACCATGACCGCGCTTTTAAAATGCTATCACATAAACAAAAATTGTCATTGTAGATCCAAATAGTTCACAATATTTTAGAAAAATTTAAACAAGTGTATTTTCCACACATCCAGGTACATTCAGGCTGAGATCAGGTGATGTTGCCATTACATAAAGAGTAATTGTAAATATTCACTAACATCACTTGTGCACTCGACTGTAGCAACACTTGCACTTGTGGCAACTGACTTGATTGATGTTGTTGATGTTCTATGGCCTGGTTTCCACTAAAGCGGACATCAGATGTCTTAGTCTTGAGTAGATGAGAAGATTCCATTTTGACATCTCTCTCTTCGATGCATAACCTAATATGATTTTGTTGATAACATATTACATAGGTGATAAACCGGGTGCCGGAAGGAGTTGAGTAAGCAAAATATGAAGACCACATTCTGTACATAGCTTTGAACTCAGAAAAGCGTGCAGATTGTGATTCAATGTTGCCAGGAGATTTATTTGTTCATTTCTTTTTTACATCCCAGTCCCTTAGATATCAAGTACATAGGACTGAACAGATACTTTGGAATCATTCTAATTATGGGTTTTAGTGACAATAATCAATTGTTTCTTATGACTAAGAAGATACTTATAGATAATCAACTAAAAAAAAAGAACCTGACCACGTCCAGAACCAGAATTTGCATGCTTTTCTGAGTTCAAAACTGCACAGAATGCGGTCCTCATAATTTTGCATACTTAACTTGCTTTTGCTGAAATTGGATTACTTTAATTAACACTTTCGAGTGCCAGGAACGAACAGTAATTTGTTCGCGTGCCCACAACAAGCTTCCCGGGCCGTTGTTATATGTTGCTATTGTTAACGTATGCTCATATCCAGTATCCGACTAGCGATTCCAACTCTAAGGCCCTTCGTACACAAGACTATGCGACTCTTCGATACCAGTGTATACGACTCACACGAATATATCCTACAGTCTTCACCGAAAGCGAAGAAATCGTCGTAATAGGATACAAATTCAATTATTACTCTGCTATATTGAAAATCGTTGCTATGTTTGTCGCGCCGATCTCAGCTGGCAGTTGGCGCGCGACTGCTCGACTGGTGTCGGCGAAGCGTGACGTCTGTGTACGACTATAGTAAAATTTGTATTGCGATAGTCGCTTAGAGACCTTCGAGAATCGAAGATTTGCATAGCTTTATAAGGGCCTAAGTATGCTTATTTCTTTTTAGGTTTTTCAAAAAAAAAACAATTTCATTCAATTATTTTTGTTAATCAGTGTGAGACATCTCCGCATCGCTTTGGTGGAAATCGAGATATATGGTTTATTCACGTAGAGAGCAGGCAACTGGTGTAGATCTATTCGCGCTTGCAAGCGCCGAACTGCGACGGTTATCAGCGCAGGCGCAGATTTCATACTTTTTGCCGAAGCGATGAAAACCGGTGGCCAGCAATCGTTGACAGTTGGTCACAAATTACTATTCGATTTCTTCGGTCCGAGCTGATAAACCGGTGCCATATACCTGTTTTCTATGTGGATGCACCCCAATGATTGGGTATAGATAGGGCCAGCGTTTGTTTATACGGTCTGAACCAACGATATCTTAATATCACTTTGATTTTTATCACATGAATGTCTTAACCGTATTAGATGTATCTGGGGATCAATTTTGTTAAGAGTGGAGAGTAATCAAGACTATTGTACATCTAATTAACGGGTTTATTCCTAGAAGCAATATCATTTATCGGTATTATTTATGTATAAAAATCAATCCGCCTAGCGTCTTGACTGCCGTCCTAACTCATCTTATATAAGAAAACAAATCCATTCCTTTACCTAACAAATGCAAACACCTATTCTATATTTGTATAATCTTTAAAAATATAATTGTTTAGACAGTTTCCAGTACGCCAATATTGTGAACATCGCTGTTTATAAGCACCCGTCCTTGTTTATCTTCTATCTGCTGTAGTGCTGTCCCATTTTATGATGAGTCTGTCACTAAACTAGTCCATTTATTTTCACCACTAGGACTTCAAGTATTGGCTGCATTACCACAAGAAATGCAGTTAGTACAACAGACACAAGAAAAGGACCACATGCAGCAAAATATGCATCAGGTAAGCTAAGCTTAATTATGGCAAATGTTTAAATTTATTAGGGGATTGTTATTTGTTTATTGACTTTTCTATTGATGGCTAGCCAACGACGAGTTTAAGTGGCAAATACATTATTTAATAAACTGATATAAAGAAAATAGGCAAAAATATTATTTAAAAAAATGTCGGGTTCTCCATATGTCACATAATTAAATTAAACCAAAGTTAAGCTTGATCTTTCTAGTATTCATTCAGTAGTATTTTGTAGGTACTTACCTAAAAGATTAGGTGTGGAGAACATTGAACGTGGAAAATCTATTCACTCTTGACTTAAAAAAATGTAAGGTTGTAGTTATCAGGAAATACAGATTCAGGCAGGGAATTCCATTCCTTAGCTGTACGCACAATGAGTGTCTTTCCAAAACGTTTTGTGCGTGAGATGTCTACCAAGAAAAATTTATTTTTTTTAACTTTAAAAGACTGCGGTAACCATAAGGGTAAGTAAGGAAATCACGGAATATGAAATGAAGAACTCGAAATAAATTTGTAGTAAAGGCCTAAAGGATAGTGATGATGATGGATGCCTTGCCTGTGGTTTTCTTGAATGATCGTTATGTTGAGAAGAGTTCACAAAAACCTTTTTTATTTTTCTAATACATTACCACAAAAATCAACAAACCACTAATAATATAAACTCGAAAGATGTTGTTACTCCTTAACGTCTAAACGATAACATAGTTTTGGATGAGATTTGGCACACTGGTAGACCATGTCCTAGAAAAGGGAGAGAATGCTCCACTGGGATAATTTTCTAGTTTCACGCAGGCGAAGCCGCTGTAGCAGTAACAACTACATAAAAAATAATTTCAATAATTTCACAGGTGTTCATAACGCCGAACCAGCAGATCATCATCAACGCGCCGGACAACAAGACGCTGAATAACAACACAACGTCGGACAACAATAACGCTGGCACAATGGACATTATCATCAAGGAGGAGTGCGATGAAACTAATGATGATGTGAGTAACTACCTCTTAGTAAACCAATAGCTGCTACCTGCGATTTTGTCCACGTAAATTAAAAAAAAAAACAGTAACTCTTCAGTACAGTTCACGTTGTGAAAATGGTGACTCATCGTTGTCGCTTAGTTTAGCCACGCCCGTTAATCAATTGAGTATTATTCGAATACCTAATTTGTATTTATTTTTCTACAACATTTCATTTAAAAAAATAAAAATGCCATGTCGCGACATCTATGGCGTCACATAAGAACTAATCCTGCATCGCGCAATTAGTTCCCCGCGCGATTGGAACTTAAAGAACAGCTCGAAATCATCTATCGGGTAGTTAGCCACTAGACATAACACCTGTCTGTTCGGAGGATCCTCCCTTTCCAACAGAGGTTTGCGAGACTGCTCTCTTTTACGCTTACCTCCAAAAACAAATAACACTAAAAACAAATCGGTAATTAAATAAAGTAGCAATTAGCATTTCAAATATTGGTATGAGGAAGAGTCGGTGCTTGGTGGGAATATCTCTCTCTCTTTTATACATACGTAATCTAATGGCAGTGACGTCACATTTAATAATATTTTTTTTAAGTAGCACAATAAAAAATCGAGACGTTTTCTCCTTCCAACAGGTTTCTAACTTGTTTAATATTAACAGGATTTGAAAATAAAAATCTATTGTGGTTTTGGATAAAGGTACTTTTTGATATAAATAATTATAAAAATTAAGTCAAGTACCCAATTATAGCATAGTAAATTAGAAAGTCGTGTTCACATTGACCAGTTGAAGTAAGTTGACAGCATGGGCGCATCCTTTATCAATTTTAAAGATTTGATTTTCGCATATACCTAAAGCCTGGAATAAAAGTCATGTTACAATTGTAACAATAATAGTATACGTACAAACATAGAATAATCTGATCGTTAGATGTGAAACTTAGTGGATAATATTGTTGCCAGGAGAGTTCGCAAGGCACGGAAGCGGGCGAGACCATGCAGTGGCAGCTGAACCAGTGCCATCAGCAGGACCTCGTCAAATACCTCAGCACACTGCCACCACAGGTCATTATTCTTTTTATATTATTTCATGGTCTAGCCTAGCTTTATCTATGTTTTTATGTTTGTAGGAGGTAATCTTTGAAAGTACTGGTCCGATTGCTAAAATTTTTTCACCGATAGAAAACTGCCTATTTCTGAGTGACATAGGCTATATTTTATGTACGCGGGTGAAGCCTGAAGCCGCGGGCAAAAGCTAATCTATACTCATATTATAAAGAGGAAAGATTTGCATTCTTTTTTTGCAATGAATAAACTCAATACCTACATTACAGATTGAAAAATTCTTTTACCAGTAGAATGCTATTTTGTCATGAATGACAGGTTGGTTGGTCCCGGATGCCATGTATAGATATTTGACAGACGTTGTAGATGTTACTGGGTCGTGGAGATCAAATAGGCAGTCGCTTAATGTAAATTGAGATTTGGATTCAGATTTATTCAAATACTGGTATTCAGCTGTATCTGGTTGGTTAGACTGAAAGTCGACCCCAACACAGTTGGAAAATTACCCAGTCAATCGATTGAGTGAAATAATTATTGTAATTCTATCAGTACTTACCTTTATCTCTTTTTTTTATTACCTCCTATAAACAAAATAATACCGCTTTTTAATAATACTAGCTTCTGCCAGCAGCTTCGCACGCGTGAAAGCTGAAAATATATATATGCTTTGTCACTCTGATAAAGTAGCATTATACTTTTGAAAAAAATGTTAAAACGGTCTAGTAGTTTTTGAGTTTCTTCATTAAAAACAAAAAAACAAATCTTTTTTTATTATTATATTAGAATAGAAGTATAGAATAAAGATTTAATGAAACTTAAAAAAAATACTAACATACATTTAATAATTGCAGCAAACGCAAGCCCTGCCGGTGTCCCTGCAACAGTTCCTACGACTAAACCCGACAGACGTGAAGAAGTCGGCATCTGTGGACATTGAGATAGAGATGGATGACGTCACTGACGACAAGAAAGAGGAACCCGTCGCGGAAGCTGTTCTGAGCGAAGGTAATTATCATGGCAGTGACCTGCTCCAACTATCTTATATTATTCCATTGTCCAGTCAGTAAAATCAATTGTTTATATGTTTAAACCAAAGGATAGCATTATAGTCTATTCACGCTAAGAAAATAGTGATTAATCAGTGCAACTGCAAAGTAAAGGCGTATTCATACTGGGTTAAAAATTAAACCATTAATTATCTTAAAGCAAACGGTTTTATTCGCATTGAAAGGCTTCTGTGTACTTACAACAGATATTATATATTGTTAGAAGCACTTTATGATACATTTATAAAATTATTTAATCCCTCTTGTGGCTTGACAGCAGCTTCTTTTCTTTATATCAAATACGAATATTTAAAAATTATACTATAAATCTTAAAAAGTATAATTATCTTGCCAATTTGCAAGTTAATAAGAGTAATAGCTTCATGTGAACTCTTTCAATGTAACAGTATTATTTTTATATTCAATTATAATCATCTGAATTTCCACTTTCAATTTTACGAATAGACGAGGTATTTGTGTATTTTTTAAATTGGAAAAAGACGCGGCCGTAGTGTTTGATAGGATTATTTCAACTAGTCAATCCGAACAGGTTTTTCTAATTTTTAGTTAAGGGGTGTGGCTGAGTGACAATAATGACGTTACTATTTTCTTAACGCGAGTACACTATAGTTTCTATCATAATCACGCGAAAAAAAACCTACTACTATACTATTTACTGTGTATTTTTGATATTAAATCACCAAATGGGGCAGATTTGACAGACTGAGCTCAATTTATCCATTTAAGCGAAATGTTACGTAATCGTAACGTATTAAAAGCTAGCGTATAATAAAGCCGTTTTAGGCCGCATTCCTACACAAAATAACTTGATGCGACCTGACATTACAAAGTGATTCATCACACTAATATTATAAAAGCGAAAGTTTGTATGTATTTTGTTCCTTGTTCACGCTCAAACGGTCGAACAGTTTTGGCTGGAGGGGAAGTATGTTCCTTTGGGATTATTTTCTACTTTCACGCGAGCGAAGCCGCAGGCAGAAGTGATGTGACGCCGCGTATATGAAGGTAGACGAATTTATTTTCAAAATTTTTATATCTACCTTAGTTAAACTCACCAATTGGCACTTAGTTGATTATAATTTGACCAAGACCGCTGTACTGCGCCTTAGGAAGGCGCTGCGAGGTGGGGGGCCGGGAAGGAAAGAGCATGAGTTCACATGAGATCGATATTGTTGGATAGATCTTACGATATCAGTTTACAGTTCTAAGGCACACCAGTTCTTTACACGCCAGTCTTACGTTTAAATTATTTATTTGAATAGGAAATTAATTAAATAAGAATACCTAAATATTTCATTTTATTTAACTATATTTATGTTATATTATACTTAGTTAATTAAATATAACCGAAATAAAATCATATTTTACTAAAAGTAGGCAGGTGATGATGATAAGAATTAAACTTATAATTCAAATCAGGACTTGTTTTATTGAAAAAAATTTAAATTTACAAACAATACATTATTTGTTTGTAAATTTAAAAAATTATATTATATATATTTAATTAACTAAGTATAATATAACATAAATATAGTTAAATTTTTTTTGCTCACGGTTTTTTCGCAATACCCCGTTGCCTCTGCAACGATTTTGGCAATATTCGCATCACTTTTAAATTCAAAGCTTCCTTTTCCTCTTTTTGTTTTCATTTTAAAAATGACTGTCTTAAGGTGATTGCTACGGGTTGTTCGTGGCCATACCCCGCTAGATGGCGCTGAAGTCAACATTTTCAGTTTTATTTTGTTTTGAGTGTAATTGAAACAATATTAAGTCACAGAAATAGTAGATGCGGAAAGCGGACATTCCACTTTATCGAAATTAGTCAAATTATAGCCTCAAAACCCATCTGATTCGCCATATATCGAAAAGCTAATATCCAACTCTGATTATAGTATCGTTTACACACACAGAGACATGAGCGACTACTTTAAAATCAAAAGTATTCATCAAAATTAACCACTAGATGGCGTGCATTTAAAAGTTATTTGAATTCTGTAGAAATTATAATGATGTCTGGGGGAGTACCTGTTACGATTATATTATAAAAATAAAAGGTGGTATTTCATGGGTGGTGTAAACTATTTATTTTAGGAATCAAATGAATGTCAAAAATACAATGTAAGACGGATTTATTTTATTACCTTATATATTATTTAAAAGAATATATACACCAACTAACAATTATTACAAGTATTTATAGTGACATCAATGCTTGATACATGATCATTTACTAAAAAACAATCTTTTTCAAAATATTTAGTCCCAATGCAAATTTGAAGTAATTCAAGTTACATTATTTACAACAATTACACACCAGTACAAGACAAACGCAAGAAACTATAATTCATAAACAAGACAACAAATTTAAAACACAAATTAGAATAAGAGATTGCAACCAAGAAGCTGGAAAAATGTTTGATATTATCTAAGCATCCATAATCACATATTTTTTTAGTAAAACCTAAACATAACTAACAAATGGTTATACATATCTGCTAAAGTATTGTTTTAATTGGATATGAAAAAGCAACAAATTTCTTTTAATTTCACTCTATGATTGTAAACATTGATAATATAGATTCTAAACATACTACTATAAAAGTACAATAAAAATAAAAATGATCCGACATGTTGTTTTCACTCTTCCTAAAGTTCTTGTCCGGAAACCACCGCTACAAAGCTGCTGCGAAAGAAAATGACTTGCTTAGTATATTTTATATGTAACTTTTGATGTTGAAGAAAAATTTCCCACAAGAAAAAATATAATATAGATTGAAATTTATGGAAATTATGAAAAAAAAAAAATATTTAGTGTACCTTTCATATCTATACATTTCGCATTTTTTTGAACACGTCTCAATATTATTTCTGGCAGAATACAGTATTTAAAAAAGTCCAGTAGCTTTGGCATCATATTGCTGATAAATTCATTATCTCGACAAACTTCTATAACAGTCAAAGGTTCATTGACTGAAATAAAACATATGAAGTAGCATTTATCCATGTTACTGACACGCATTTGTCCTTGAACCTGAAATAGATTTAACATTATGGTAAGAGTAAATAACACGCTAAAATAAATTATAAAGTGGACATGCAATAGAATTATTAATTTACTTGATAGTAATAATCATGCTTTTTATTCATATGTAGAACATGATTATCCAATATTAGAGCAAAGTTTTTCTTTTCTAGTGCAGCTGCCTTTTTGGCTTTGGTTTTTCCTCGCCAATGGTAGAAAACACTTGATCTCAATTACGGCTCACTCATTTTCAATTACACCTATAACAAATTTATACAAGATTATAAAACAGTAAAATGGAGCTCTTTATGAGATTTGAAACATGTAATCGCCTATCGTGCTTGTAATCCTTGGTCCCTCGTGATTATAACTAGTGTTATAATTTTCGATATTTATCAAATATATAGGTAAGATCCAACTTATAGACATATATGATACATGAATATTGATAAAGAAAAACTTACCATCTGGACTGCCAGCTAAACATCCATATTCTCCATCAATAAAAAGACCTGAAGGCCTTACAGTTTTATTATACTGTTGCATAAATATGCTTTTCGCCACATTTTCATTTTGCTGGCCATATAACATATCTTTTGTACAAATATTCCTTTTATATAGAATATCCTTGACATGATTGTGACATGGTGTTGTAATACGGCGTTTGCAAACCTGTAAAAGTAAGATAAAATAAAAAGATGCGTTGTCTGCATAGGTGTTCTATAAAATACAGAAATTACACATGCAAATTTCTGATTACATTACCATTCCAAATTGACTAGCAGTCAGACGATCACGCCTATGAGTAGTATATAAATAATTTTCATGCTGCCCTATAGTAGACATTTCAATGAAAGCTATGTCTTCTGGTGACTTTTGGAATTCTGCTAACCGTTCTTCACACAATATTCTCAATTGTACTTCATCAATATCAATTGGATCACCAGCTTCAGGTCCATAGTTCTTGTCTGGTTTGTTTTTTTTCTCTTGGAACAAACAAACGTTTGCTTGTTGACGATTGTTGTCGTATTCTGCTGTTCCTTTCGCTTTATATATTTTTTTAAATGTGGTCCTGGGCTCTGTGTGGTCTGCTTTTTCCATGCAGTCTCATGCCATTTGTGTCCAGTAGCAAGCGATAGCCCTGAAAATATATAATATGCTAGGAATATAAATATAAAGAAACAATACTGATAAACATAACATTTCTTTTTGGTTCCAACTTCTGTTCTAATAAAAAATTAAATGTTTATACTATTTACCTGCCACATGAATACGTCGCTGGTACGATCCCCCTTTACCTAGACTAATTCGTTTTCCGCAGCTGAATTTATTTATTACGCTCATAAAGTTTTCTGCCACATTTGTCGTCTCATTTGACAAACTGGCCTGCCTTCATTGCAATTTTTTCATTGGCGGCATAAATCAGAGCCCACACTTCTGGAGCATCCTTTTCCTTTTTTCACACATACTGCACTTGAATTTTAATACACTTCGAAATCCATCACGTCTTTCACTAACAAATTCAATTTGTGATGATTCACAGATATTTCGGTGTCTTTCCATAAGGCAGGCCCACTCAATAACATGCCTAAGGTCCACAATGCGATACCCAGATATTCCAGATATCCCTGTATTTGGAACCGTTTCCACAGTCAACGGAAACGACTCGATTTCAGGATCTGCTTGCGGCCAATTTATGTCTACCACAGGTTCAACCACAGGTTCAGCCGTCACTGTGCGACTACTAGGAACACTGTAGGTGGCCTCTAAGCGAATTTTCGGTTTTACGCGCGCATATGTTCTCGGTTGTGTATTCTGGGTACTGAAAGAAATAAATCAATAATTATGTAATGCCATAACATGAACTTTTACGATCAGCGATCACAATAAATAACGATTATTTCATACATACACTACTATAGAATTATTATCAGGGATGATTTGTTCATTCGTTAATTTTTTCTTCATTTCTTCAGAACGCCAAATTTTCACGCGGCTGTAATACGATACGGATATAAATTTTTGTGAACAGTAAAAGTACAACCATAGAGATTCAACTTATTTCCCGCGCACTATACCTACTTGAAAACTGGAGATTGAGAATTTTACAATGCAGGTGGACATAATTTGAGTTATAATTTACATGTATACTAACATTTCGTCTCCATGTAATCGTTTAAATGCGTTTTTCGCTCTTTTTGACAATTTACGACCGCCCGAATATTCATGGCGTTGGTACGCAATCTTTTTCGCAGCCCCAGACATAATAGGAACCTAGATGTAAATCTGAAATACACAAAAACAAATTATATACAAGACAATATGTTACTTTTATAAACTCGAATGGAATCGTAAAACAACCAGATCAGATAGCTTGGAATTGCAGTCAGTCAGGCAAACGAATGCAAAGTAATATCCATAGATAATAAAGAAAATTGCAAACTGACTGTGAAACTGACATTCCAAATTACGTTCGAGATTATATTCGCATTTTGAGAAAAATATAGCAGTAAAATTTTACTTACCCAAATAATTTTGATATAAATTGATTGACAACTTATTGACAATTAAGAAAATAATATCTTGTGGGGATAAATCCCTGCTGAGCAACCATAAATAATAAATCATATTACATACTTATACATTTTGATGTAACTGTAACGCAACCACATAAGACGCGATATACTGTACCAAATAAAACTAATGTTTGTTTGTCCGTCTAATACAATGGTCCGTCGATAACTATTTGTATTACTAATCTGAAAAAACAATATGACAGGAAATTTAAATATATAGCGACTTATAAATTTGGTTTACATATGATAGATAATATATTATCAAGTAAATAAAATTTTGTTTACTTGATATTATTATAACTTAACGAATCAATTACCAATATCGATCGGTGATTTCTATTATGAGAAGATTTTAGTTTGTAATAGCCAGCTAAACTTACGGGCCGACTTGCTAATATCACCGAAAGATTTTTAGGTACTTTTATTTTAAAATAAAATTGCTTATAAGCAACCTATACTACAATACCTTGCAATAAGTATATTCAATTGGAATGATATACATACAAGAAATATTAGTTCGAAACAATGAAAATGCATACAATTTAAATCATACAAGAAATTCCGCGCGTAAAACCTATCACTGCTCAAGCTAGCCTAGAGCTTCAAAATGTATTTTATTTCAAGTCAACCGAATCATCGAATCAAACGAATTTTAGCAACGGTTTTTCTTAGAAACATTACAGGTCAAAGGGTCAAGTAGGAAGGAACTAGGAAGTATCGCAACGTCGCCTTTTTCGTAGGCACCTACGATTATGAATGATAATATTGTTGCCAGTAACAATAATAATAACTAACGCTAACAATTTTTTGATAACAACAAGAATGTTTTATGTTTTCGTTTATGATAGTTAGTTTTACGTTATTATAATGCTTTTTTTATGAACACCATTGTTAGAAATTTAGTAATGATTTTTCAAATTTACAATATCGGTTGCACGCCATCTAGCGTTAAATATTATAACCTATCGCAATCATGGCATGCTTGGTTGTCAAATCGCACTCACACTAGTAAACATAATATCAAATTTTGCTTGGTTTTGAAGACTGTTTTTCTCAATATATAATGCAAATTATTTACCAAAAAGTCACCTGCGTAACTATTTCATTGTAGAAAAGTGATAAAATGATTCGTTTTGAGTAAAAAGTGTCTATTTACGAAGTAGAACGCGAACGAAAAATGTATGAACAGGCCAGCGGAACATTCACCTTAACATTACAAGATAACGCTCGACCCATCTTTGAATATTCATGTCATGCTTCTGACATAGACAGTCCGGTACAAATGACACTAGCGACCGACATGAGCGTTGACGGCGGACTGACAAAACGCAACAGCCGATGCTCCCCCCCGTCTCGCCGTGCGCCTTTCTTAGGGGTCCATTACACGATAGGTTTTGCTGTCAGTTTTGCCACAGTCAAATATCTTGACTGACGAAAAACCTACCGTGTAATGCGATGACTGACGTTTGCATGACGAAAAATGTATGGCGATAAAATTCCGTCAGTCAAAGCTTCAATCATGATTGATGGTTTTGATTGACCGTGTAATGGACCCCTAAGGCGCGGTACAGCGGTTAAACAAAGCAGCATGCTAAACAACGAAGATTAGAGTAATTGATCTTTAGAGAATGGGAATGTCTCTGGAAAATCTATGTAAGTACAGAAGATTGTATTATTGTCTTTTTTTGTTTTCTTACTTTTTTTTTCTAACTCCAAGGATCGATCTTTCAATGATCAGATAACTTTTATATTTTCACATGTTTTCTATATGTATAAAATCGATAAACGACAACTTGATACCTCTGCGATGATACATTTAGTATCTGATGATTGAAAAATCGGCACTAAATCAAGTAGACGTTATCGTATTTGTTTTTTTCAAATAATCACGATTCTACAGGTGGGAGTGATGAAAACGAAAAACATAGTGAAAGACGCTGCTTAGTCAAAAACAAGAAAAAGTCGGGTCACGTTAAGAAACCTCTGAAACATGATCGTACCACCAAAGTGGAAGTATCTCGGAAAACACGCAAACGGGCTAAAACTATACCAAAGAAAAATCAAGATCCTACAGGCGGTATTAATAAAAACGAAAGACATAGTGCAAGATACTGGTTACGTAATGACAACAAAAAAGCGGATAAATTTAAGAAACCTTTAAAAGAAAATCGTACCGTCACTGTGGAAGTATCTCATAAGACTGACACACAGGCTGAAATTGTACCAGAAAATAAACAAGAATCTACATTTGGAATTAATGACAACGGAAAACGTATTGTAACCAAGATGAGTAATAAGAAAAATAAACAACGAAAAATTACTAAAAATATGATAACTGAAGACGAAAAGCATAGTGTAAGAAATAAAAACAATCAGAAAGAAAAAAAAGAGATTCCTATGGAACGAAGAATAAAATTATTTTTTGTTGTAAGTGATGAGTCTCTAGAAAAACTTCGGGCGATACGAAAAAGGGGAAAGAAACTGCCCAAAAAACAACAAGAAACTAATTTTGTTAAAGTTGAGAAAAAAAAAAAAAAAGTTTGTAAAAAAAATGATAACTCTGTAAAAGATCAACACGCCAGTTCAGTAAATGATACCGTTGATACTTCAGATGAAACTAAAATAAATGAAGCTTACTCTTCAACCAAACCACTAGATACAGTTAATGAACATGTGTCAAGCTCATCACACGAACAATCTCTTCTTGAACAAAATTATATTCATAAAAAACATAAAGCATGTAAAATTATTAAACTTCATCAGGAATATACAATTGTAGACAAAGAGATCACTGACCCACAGAATAATTCAATCCTAATGAAAAATCTTGAGACACTTGAAAATGAAAATGTCACTGGATCAAATAATGAACAAGTCTTGGATAGCGACTCGTTGCAAGAAAAGCCCTCCTGTATGATATTACAAAATAATTGCATCCAAAAAATACATGAAACATGTAAAAAAATCAAACATGTGAAAGTCGCAGACGAAAATGTAATCAGTAACACTGAAGATAAAGCAGTCCCAGCGAATGGTCAAGGTATCGAGAATGAAAACCAAAATCGTTTCAATGAAATTCATAACACTTTAATAAAACCACAACAACGTACAACTTTAAGAAACTCAGCTATTGAAATGTATAAACTTTTAGTAGAACAGGCTAAGAATCATGATGCCATAAACTATAACCCAGCTAATAGTCGACCGCTGGAAGAATATGCAGCTGTAGGCTATGAGAAACTAAATGAACAAGAAAGAAAAGACAATTCGATTTTGAGAAACCCTATCATTAAAATAATTTATAACCAGCTAAAAGACTTAGCTTTGCCAAGTAAACCTGATAACTGTATCCCTGGAATAATACAACAAGACCCTCCAATGGATCATGCTAGTATAGACAAACAAAACGAACTACAGGACAGTATACTTCTTGAAAATCAGGCTATTGAACTTTATAATATACTTAGAAACTCTATAAATCATGAGACAGAAAACTATATTCCAACTCATAAAATGATACATCAACACCCTCCGAAAGATGATGCTGCCATGGACTATCACATAGTTAGTGAGAAAGAAAAATTACAAGAAAATACTACAAATGATTCTAGTGAAATGCAAGGTTCTCCAATAAACCTCTGTACAGTACATAATAGTAAACATTGTGTAAC
Organism: Mythimna pallens; assembly: GCA_961205895.1. Lineage (NCBI taxonomy): Eukaryota > Metazoa > Arthropoda > Insecta > Lepidoptera > Noctuidae > Mythimna > Mythimna pallens. The sequence continues at coordinate 6,358,636 of OY540831.1, read as the reverse complement.
AGCTCCCGAAAATACATCACAGGAACAATGGGCAGCCGTAGAGTATGAAGACATAAGTGACGGAGAATCGGAAATGGAACATAGCATTTCAATGAATCGTTCTTGTGATATTCTTGCCACTCCAGTAAACTACACTTTGGAACGTAATACCGTAAACTATATAGCAGTTGCTGATAATACATCACAGAAAAAATCTGGAGATTATGAACAAATACAGGAGATCAATAATATAATATCAAGAAATCGTTGTGATCATGTTTATAACTCGCTAATAGATTGGGATATGGAATATTATACTGACAATTATATCTCTGCTTATGAAAATATACCACAGAACAAATATTCCGCCGTAGACTATGAACAAATAAGTAACGGAGAAGCGGAACTAGAACATATTAATTCGATAAATCGTTTTAGTGAAATTCATGATACATCAATGTACCATACTATGGTACATAATAACATAAACTATGTACCAACTCACAACGAAAATTATATGGAAAACGATAGCCAAAATTCATATTTGAAAACTCGGGACGAAGCTTACAACAAAAATGATATGGGAAACTATAATCCAAAACAATTGTATAATACTCAGAGGAAAATTCATATTGAAAATGATATCACAAACTATATCCCACAGGAAAAGCATGTAGCTGTAGATAACGAGATAACAAAGATACGAGAAAATCTAGAAAATATGACTATAAGTAATCGTTTCAAAGAAACTAATAACTTTACCATTAAACATGATAAAAAGTGTATACCAATACCTGTAATTATACCTCAGAAGCCTCCGAGGGTTCATGCGATTCAACAACCTCCGGAAGAGGTTCATATCAAAAACTGTATCCCACCTGTAGATATGGAACATCAAAATGAGCTTGATATCGAAAATGATACCATAAACTGTGCCCCAGCTCCAGTTAGTAAAGTACAGGAAGTGCATATGGCTGAAGACAATAAGTCCATGCAGACGCAAGAAAACCAGCATGAAAATATGATTTTAAGAAATCATTCTAATGAAATTAAGAACTCTATAGTGAACCTTGCTATGGAATCTGATACTGAAAAAGATATCACACCGATTAGTAAAAGCATAGCAACCAGTTCTCAGGAAGAGCATGCGGCTATAGATTATGAGACAATTTACACACAAGGATCCTTACAAAAAAATATCATGAGAAATCGTTCTTCTGGTGAAATTTATAAGATCCTTGTAGATATCGCTGTGGGAAATGATACCGAAAACCATATCACAAATCCAGTTTTTAAACAAAAAGAACTTCATATCGAAAATGTTACCGACAACTGTATCCGAAGTGCAGTAAATAAACCTCTGGAAGGAAATGCGGGTGTAGACTTTGAGATAGTTATTTCGCAAGGATATCAACAAGAGAATGTCGTTTATAGAAACCATTCATATAAAGAAATTCATAACTTTCGACCAGATCTCGCTATGCAACATAATACTATAAACTGTATCCAAAATCCAGTTAATAAACAAGCTGAGCTAACGGGTGCGGTTAAAAACAAACCTATCTTCATAAAAAAACTGAATAAAGTTGATAATATGTTTACAGAATTTTCTTCGAAACGAACTCCGGCGTCGCAATTTCTAAAATTGAATTCAAATCAAGATTGTCATGTGGTAATAAGACCATCGAAACCGAATACGACCAACAAAATATCCGAATCAAAATCGTACAATCGTGAAAACTGTAAACCAGTTTTAATAAAGAAAATTGTAAAAGATAATTGCAGACGGGACCAAATTGAAGAAAATCTCTTCAAAACGGGTGAAAAATCTAAAAAAACTGCTGAAATGGCTCGCTCCGCCGCCATCGCGCTATCGCAGCCGTATAAGAATACCCGAAAGAGAAGAAAAATCAGGAAACGGTCACCACCCCTTATTAAAGAGCAAGCGTTCTTCCTGCCCTCATCGCCTCTGGAATCAGTTGCACCGCCATCATCGAAGAAGCGGCTCGTAATACATGTCCCTGTGGATAATAATCATAAAACACCGAGAATCCAAAAGCTAGACTCGTGCGGTCAGCCTCAGCTCCCCCCACCACCCCAGCCACAGTCGCCACCGCTCCTGCTACCGATTCCACCTGAACTTCTTCCAGCGATACCTCCATCGACAACACCACCATCGCTCTCAACATCGCTGCCATCGGTGTTACAGCCAAGTCCAACCTTGTCGCTAAATACGAATTTGTCGTCAAATCCGACCTTGTCACCTAAGATTAGCCATTCTACAAATAATACTATTGAAAAATTGCCACTTAATAAAAAACAGTGTTTTAAAACGAGGCTGCCGCCAAATCCGCCCTTGTCGCCAAATTCGACCTGGTCGGCCAAGACAAGCCATACTACAAATAAATCTATTGAAAAATGGCCACTTAATAAAAAACAGTGTTTTAAAACGAGGCTGCCGCCAAATCCGCCCTTGTCGCCAAATTCGACCTGGTCGGCCAAGACAAGCCATACTACAAATAAATCTATTGTAAAATTGCCACTTAATAAAAAACAGTATTTTAAAACGAGGCTGCCGCCAAATCCGCCCTTAAAAAAATCTATTACAAAATTGCTAATTTATAAAAAACAGTATATTAAAACCATGCTGACAGCAAATCCGGCCTCGTCGTCAAATCCGACCTTATCGCAAAATCCGTGCTTGTCACCTGAGACAAGCCCTATGTCAAATAAATCAATTGATAAATCGTATCATAGATTTTTTGACATAAAAAAATTTAAACTAGAAACTTGTAATTGTGCAAATGATTGCCAATTAAAAATAGGAAAAGGACAGCAACTTCATATATGTAAGAAGTTTTATGAGATGTGTAGCTTTAAAAAACAAACAAAATATCTACAAAACTTAGTATCGTCACGTGTCCGGGTCTTACGAACCCCTGGAGAGCATAAAATTAATATAATTTATAGTTATTACATTCCTAACCTAAAGCAGAATAAAAAAATTAGAGTTTGCAAAACATTTTTCAAGCATACTTTTGCGATCTCTGATAATGCGTTGAACTGTATTAAACAACGTAAAAACTCGAATGGTTTTCTCCGTTGGACAAATAATATAGGTGATGGTATGTGCTTCTTCTAACTAAGCTTCTTCTCACGATTAACTGGAACCAGGGGCGCCGACTCCGTGGGTACTCGGGGGCTTGAGCACCCATGAGAAATAAACCGTGGGTGCCGAGCACCCCTGAAAATAGACATCAAGAAACAGATCAGTAGTCGCAGTAGTTTTATTTATTTATTTGTCGGTCGATCAGTGTGCATTTCTCTTCTCACACTTCGGCACTGTTTCGACTCCATCAAATGAATATGAGCACCCATGAGGTTTTCTAAAAGCCGGCGCCTCTGACTGGAACAACAAATTGGTGCAAACTTTCTCGTCGTTCATATTATTATTGAGAAGTACTTACTCAAATACCTTGTTGAAAATATACAACACGATGCGGCGTCCATACATCTATAGTATATTTATCCTTACATAATATTATAAGACAACTTTCCCTACCGCGTCTATCAGCTGTCTGTAATAAACTCAAAAACTACGGAACCGATTTTTATGCAGTTTTCATTAATAGACAGATTGGTTATTCATGAGGAAGACTTAGATGTAAAATACATCCAAATTATAGTAAAGCTGCGAATTTCAAAGATTTCTTACACTCTTGTTGCTAGTAATACAAAGTGGAAGAGTTTTATTTTTATTTGTTTAAACGCGCTAGTAGAAACTATCACTCGGCTATATAACATCATGCTATGACCCACGGCAGCCCAGCTGTAACCAAAGACGCAATTGAAACCACGTGAGACAGCTAGCTGTATATGTATATGTCTCTGGATAATTGTAAGGGTCCGGATAGTTGTAAGAAATGTAGGCGGAAACTACAGAACATCACCTCTTCATACTTTTTTTTTTAAAGATGGATCATCATCAATATCTCCTCACGCTCTGGGTGGAGCGCGAGGTAGTGTCAGAGTCTCACTGAATAAAAACCATTCGTGTTTCATCGTTAGCCTTTTGAGTTTCAGGGCTGCGGTCCATTTTTCGAACAATTTTCCGCAGCTCAACCTTACATACTCCTCTAGCTCTAAGTTATAAATGTATAAGTATTTAACTTAGATATAAGAATGTTGTTCAAATCGGCTTCCAGTTGAAATGGACGCGACTGCCATGAATATTAGTATTTTTTTTATTTGGAGCGAATGTTTCTTCCAAGCCAAGCGAATTTATGGATTGAATTATGAATTTCACAATAATAGAGTATTTGACTATTGTTTTTAAGTACTGAAGAAAGTTTTAGCTTATGTAACTTATCTATAGAGCCACACACTAACAAATAGTTGTTAAATAGCTTGAACCACCGAAAGACGTCCACTGTTGGCCTCTCCGAACTGTTGCCACAACGAACAGTCATGTGCGTCTCGCATCCATCGTATGATTGCTGATGATGATAGGAAATCATCAAATTACTTCTCTCTCTCTGGGTGGAGTAAGAGAAAGTGTCAGACTTTTACCACCTAAACCCACTTGTGTTCCTTCAGTTGTTCTTTGCGTTCTAGGGTCGCGGTTACTCCTTCGAACCATCCAAGTGTTAATTTTACCTAAAGCCAAAAAAATAAAAAATAAAAATAATTATAATTAATTATTAAATTTTTTGTGACTAATGATGGTAAAATACCTAATAATATAAACAATAAAAATGATTTTATGTAAAAAAAATTGTAAAATCGACACATTTATTCTTTATTTTTTTTATTTATTAAACTTATTAGATTTTTATACTCGTAATAGTAACACTTCGTTTAGCATCACGTTTGCAGGGTGTCGCCATCTAATTTAATTTGGCCGTTTTGCGTGCCAAGGATAGAAATTAAATTTAAAAGCGCTTTGCGACCAAAAATTAATATATTTTGATTTTATTAAACAATTATACCAAAGAAAACTTATTAATGTAAGTGTTAATTAACCTATTTATTATTATTATACCTTTTTTAAATTACTGTCAAATACCCTATTACTTATGATTGTAAAAAAAAGTATTCTAGTCAATTAATACTAGTCGAACTTGTTTTAATTTTTAAAAAACGTACCTTATTAAGATAATTTTCCTCGTCGTACAGTAGACCGCACCTCAATTGTTACAAAACCAATATAAACCGGCCTAAGTATAGAATGAGACTATTAAAAGTCTGTATATCACTAGCTCAGCACAAGACCACATTACCTCTGACTTGCAGTCGACTGTGCAATGGTTTGACCAAATACAAATAAATTGTAATTTTAATAAATCTAATTTTAGTACTTTTTTAAACATGTTCATTTTCAAATTATATTTTAACAAGTTATAATAATTTTATATAAATTTCTAATATTCATTAAATAGTCTAAGAATAATTACGTGGGCATAAGATCCTATATATTATATAAAACAACGTGTAGTAAGAAAAGTATTAATATATTAATTGTATTTGAACTTAGTATTTTAGGCCCGCATTACAGCTCGCTAAATATAATGCTAAGTCATTCAACGTTCCCTTGCACTACATTATGTCTCTTTCGGATGTGAATAATACTGAAAAGAGAACATTAAACAAACATCAAGTTTCTCTATAGTCTACAGTACATAATGCTTTACATATATGTGCTGAACTTCAGTGGATGGGCGCGCATTTTGAAATGTAATCCTCTATATTCGTATATAATTTATTCTGTCCTTGAGTTAATATTTAGCGAGATGTTGAGCGATTAACGGGGGTGTTGCGTAACACACAACCAATGGCAATGCCTTTGATGTTGACGATTGTGTATGACATTAATCAAGTTAGAAACTTTTCAAATCTGATGGAAGAAAAGAAGAACTGACAAAAAATAAATCCTTATACTGATAAGGATGCTCGTACTAAAATGTGATGTCAACACTATTAGGTTACGTGTGCTCAAAAGAGACCAAAGTTGCTCAAACCAATATTTGGAATTTTTAATAACCAATTTTGATACTGTATACAGAAAAAAAAATTGTTATTAATGTGTAGTTTAGTATAGAAAATGTAAAAAAAATAAAATAAGTACTGGCAAATATCCAATTCAATAGAATGTTTTCTTTTACATTGTCAAGCAGTTGATATTTTCAAACATGCTTTTTGATATCTCATCAGTTCATCATTTATCAGTCAAAAACCTGTATTAATCCATTTAAAGTATACTTTCTTCTATTAGATATAGGATTGTTTCCTAGTTTTAAGGACATCGGTGAAATAACAACTTCCATTTTTTTGTAGTATCAGTACTGATGTTAATCTATGACGCTAATCTTTTTGTTAAATAATAAATTACTGATTGAAAAATTAGTTTCTTCAAGTCGTCCTTCGAAATACTGGATTGTGATAAATAAAAATTGGGGTCTTGGACCTAGCTTATAAATAAATGAGCTTGGGACAGAAAAACCATTTGCGAGTTTTTCTCATTGAACTGTTCAAATGAATTGCGTGAACCTTCAATTGAAGTATAGTATGGCCTCTTGTCTGTCCAAAGCTCATTCAGCGCTAAAAACTAAGTACATATTACTGTAAACGAGCTTTATTTAGTAAAAATCTAAATTATTAACGACTGAAAACCCCTTTAACAATTTTAAAATTGTAAAAAAAATCTTTTACCCTTTGTATTTATGAAAAGACTTTCCGCCTCTGTTTTATAAACTATATAATTTAATTAGAATTAAGTACTTGTATTGAATGTAAACTGTACCGAATTAAAAGTCTTTCTTACGTGTTACCTAGCATATTTTTTCACCTCACTTTGTTTTTTGGCATGTTTTTTTTTTTACTTTTGATTCTAGATTCCTGAAACAGAACTTAATTTCAACATGAGCACTCATCTAACAGTCTCATCACTTACTCTCATAGTAGGGGACACAGCATCTAACTCAACAGAATCGGTCTTTTTACAGACAAGATTTATCGTTGCGCTATTCTTTTGTATTTTGACCTTTACTCAAACTGTAGTAAAGTTTGTGATACAAAAAACAGCTTAAGAATCCGTTCCAAATTGACAGCTTTGTGTTTTAGAATTGTATTTCAACCTTAGTAAGGTTCTATATACAAAAATGACTTTAAGACATACCTGCCTGCTGTTTAGTTACAACCGTTTCGTTTCGATTCTCTTCGTCGATCGCCTCGAGTAGGCCATGCCTCCGATTCCTTTATTCTGATGTCATCTCAACGCTCAGTCACGTGGTCAGAACAAAGGAATAGGAGGCGTGGCCGACTCGAGGCGATCAACGAAAGGAGAATCGAAATAAAACGGTTGTAACTTGGCTAGGGGGGCTGGTACATTATTTAAATCTTGTTGAGGAATAAGTCTAATTGAGTCTCAACTTCTTCACGTCAATGCTATAACAAAATTGTGCTAAAAGTAGCTATGTAAGTAAGCTACCATATCTAGATGTAAGCTTGTGTGTACACTTATGCGACTATTATAACTCAAGATTATGTTTGTATGAATTCCAATTTTAAAAGAATATCCATGATTTAATCTCTTGTTTCTTTTTCAGACGGCACTCTTAGGATACAGAGTAAAAAGAAGAAAAAATACAAGAAGAAACCACCAAAGCCAGCTCGGCCAAAGCCCGGACAAGTGGTGATCGCGACTGCGCTTGATGGCACGCCGATATTCTGCTGCCCCGAGTGTCAGATGGCGTATCCAGAGAAAGAGCAGCTGGAAATACATCTGATCGTGCATAAGATTGAGAGGCGGTTCATTTGTGGGATCTGTGGTGCTGGGTAAGTTCGTCCTTATGTCGCTATTAGACTAGCGTATAAATCTTGTGTTAAAATAAAGCTTGTGTTCATATAAATCGATATAATATATGAAGCAGTTGATTTTTCTTTTCACAATTGCAGCCTTGGTCCCATGGTAAAAGTAAAAGCTATTTCGATAACACTATTCAGTTTTTTTACTGTTAAATTTAAAGAACACGGTATAAAAAAGCAGACGGTGTAGTTTTCAGAGTAAAACTCTTCCGGAGTTACTAGACTGTACGCAAAGGGCAACTGAAGTAACACAGGTGGGTTTTAGACAGTTTAATTCTTCCTCTCGCTCCATCCAAAAGCGGGAAAAGTTACTACGACATATAAAATCTTAACCAAACGATGACGAAGTGTTAAAAAGGCACAGTCTAGAGTGTAGAAGTATGATCTTTAACAATATTTTGTTTCCAGCCTTAAACGGAAAGAGCATTTGGAGCGCCACAAGCTCGGCCACAATCCGGAGCGGCCGTACGTGTGCGGCGTGTGCCGGAAGGGCTTCAAGCGGCGCGAGCACCTCAACTTGCACACCGTCATACACTCCGGCGTCAAGACTGAGATGTGCACCGAGTGCGGGAAAGGTAACCTACAACTTGAGCTATGTTTAAGTCTTTAATTAATTATTGTACACAAAACTCTTTACACAGTGATTTGGAAATTCATGTACAAAGGCGAGCTTAACTCAACGATGAGTCTGTTTTTTTTGTATGCATAGATATTCTGATACAAATCACATTACAGTCACACATTACACTTTTCATTATACACACACCCAACATCCTCAGATTCAGACGCACTCTCTCATTACCGAATCTATTAAATAGTAGTAGAGCTCATGGCTGAATTAAAGTGACAGGCGAGATGCATATATACCTAGCTCAGAGGCCATACCACGAGGTCTTTACGCGATCCATTTGACGACCTAACCTGAAACTGTTAAAGGGATGGAGGTATATAAGGGGTATAGCTCCTTTCCTCTTTCTCGCTCGCCATGACATTTTAACACGTCAAGGCCCCAGGATATAGGATCAAAACTGTTTGGTGTCTATCATAGCCATAACATTAAATAAAAACATAAAATAACCAGCTAAAAACGTCGTTTCTTTGTTGCAGGTTTCTATCGCAAAGACCACCTTCGCAAGCACACGCGCTCACACGAGAGCAAGCGAGCGCGAGACGAAGCGGCCGGAGACAGCTCGCCGGCGCCCGCGCAGCCTTCCAGCGGGAGCAATAACATCCTGCCTGAGATTACTATACACGTTAGTATCCTATATATGTTACTAGCTTCTGCCAGCGGCTTCGCCCGCGTAAATGTTGGTTTCTCCATAAAAACTTTAGACCCTCGTTTCCTCCCGTTAAGGACTGAATTTTGGAAAATCCTTTCTTAGTGCTCGCCTACTTCATAAAAGGAAGCTTTGTGCAAAATTTCACGCTTCTAGCCCCAGTAGTTTTGGCTGTGCATTGATATGTCAGTCAGTCAATCAGTTTCTCCTTTTATATACATAGATTACGATAAATTGTTTTTTTTTTTAAGGTGGCAAATCATCCAATGACTTCTCGCGCTCTAGGGCCGAGCGCGAGGGCGTATCACACTTTTACTGACTAAGACCACACCTATGTTCCTTCTTTGCCTTGCGTTCCAGGATGCGATGGTTGCAGGATTGTTTGAAAGAGTTACCGCGGCCCTGGAACGCAGAAACGCGAACGTTGTTCAGTCGTTAGATGTATTACATTGTTGGTTCTGTAAATGATAAGTATTACACTACTGTCACTAATTGTATTTTAAACGGAAGTGACGCCGATTGCTGTCAATCATAATAGCTTAGAGTCGGCAGTACTTATAAATATCACGGCGCTGAAAGTATTCGGTCCTAGGATGGTATTGTACATATTCGGTAAGTCGTCGGTTTTATGGCGTCGTTTGTGTCGTAGTACAAAAAAAACGGGCAATTGTGAGTCGGACTGAGGGTTCCGTACAAACTTACCTATGAAAACAGTACAATTCCCGAAATGAGTTAGGAAGATTTTACCCAATCGCCAATTTTTTTTTTATTGTGATGTAATTACAAATTTACAGTTTTCAGAATTTTTCCTATATTTGTGCTATGAGACCTTACCTCATGCCAAATTTCAGGATTCTAGGTCAACGGGAAGTATCCTATGAATTATGATTCCCTTGGAAGTGTCGAAATACACGTTTTTTGCGACATAATGGCCGTATCTTTTGTTTTCTTTAACTTTGAACTTTGATTTTTTCACAGCTTCAAGGGACCGCATACTTGAGTATATGGTTTTAATTTCAACTCAATACTTCCGCGCGTTCCTGAGATAGGGTCTTGACAGACAGACAGACAGACGGACGGACAACAAAGTAATTCATAAGGGTTCCGTTTTTTTTTCCTTTTGAGGTACGGAACCCTAAAAACGGTGAACTGCTTAGTTTTAATGGGAAGGGTTTGGCAATACCGCTCCTAGTGAGTCGACCCCGGTTATAATATTTCTTCATCAGAAATACTTTTGATTCTACTTTTTAATTTTGCACATACTTAAGGAATAGTAATTCTTCCTAAAAATCGATTTTTCAATCAACTCAGTAATTAATCGAGTTCTAAAAATCAATTTCCTAAAGATCGTTTAGTTGGTTACCATCCATTGTTTAAGATCGATTTGAAAAACCAACTTTCTTGATCTCTAAAATCGATTCATTAATCAAATGATCTCAGATCTCCATCCCTACTTTGCTTTTAACGTATTTAGGTTTTAATGTCATACTTGTTCCTTTTACGACAGATACCAACCAGCTCCAACTCGCAGATGCCGGTGCAGATCAACATCCCGCAGCACGTGGTGTCGTCCCTGGCGGCGCAGAACGCGCCCGACTCGGCCTCCACGCTGGACGCGCTGCTCGCGCAGCACTCGTGACGTCACTCCGCAGCGCCGCCCGACACGTACGATTGTAGCGATGAGGACGATTAGGATAAGGGGAAGTAAGCGGCTTTAGGCATCGTTCTCACCAAGCGTATTGTCTGCCGCCGACTGTGAGTATGCTCACTTGTTAGCCCCAGTGTGAATGCAGACTCAGTCTGTGTATGTGTGGACAAAAGAGTAGGCTTGCTACGCGTAATACAATAATCGGCCACCGAGAGTCAGCGACAACGCACTACGTAATAGCGTATAGTCGGTACGATGTGAACGAGAAGTTAATATACATAGAAAAACGATAAACTGCGTAACGCGCTCACAGTCAGCGGCTGACTATACGTTTGGTCTGAATAATGTCTTAATTTCATCTATGTGCATCACAGACACGGATTCGTGTGAAGTCAGTTACGGTTGGAATTATTATGTTACTGAAGAAAAGATCAGAGTGCCTAGGTGCGAGTTTGTTATGAAATTGCTAGGGTAGCCCGCGAAAATCAAATTATTTAAGTTTTTTTCTATTTTGCAAGTCAGAGTCGACTTGTATGTCGACTAACATATCATTCGCGGGCTTAATACGTATTTATTTACTGAATTATAATTATTAAAATCATCAATACTATTACCTTATCCTATAAATGACATTTTCGTGAAAATGCCTTTGGACTATATTTCACCGGGACACCATGGCGGCGCGACCAGTCGCCGCTACCAACATAATGTATACAGCTATATAGAGAGTTACTCACCTGGTGTCCGTTGGGTTGCGCGACCAACTCAGTCGCGTGCACTTCACACACACGGTCCATTTTGATACTGTCTCAGTGTGGTGTAGCGACTCTGGTGTATGTATGATATCTAATTTGGTAACTTACGGACACCATGGCGGCGCAACTGGTCGCGCCGCCATGGTGTCCCGGTGATATATAGCCCTTTGAGCTTTCATCTTAACGCGATCGACACGTTTATGACGTTCGGCGCTCCCGATTGACTCACTCCAAGCTCTGAACCAATCAGGGAGCCAAACGCGGTAAACGTTTCGACCACGGTAACGTAAAAACGATTCGCACTCAGCACACGGGAACTTACTACCAACAATAAAAGTATGTTATTCTCAAATCTAAGTCATTGTCTACCTGTCTGTAGATTTTAGTTTACATCCGTGTAGCCATTGAAGAGTGTTTCAGTAACAAACATCACGATGATTCTTTTAGTTTATTCCAAAACTCAATTCTTAATTTCAACCGAAAAACTCACAAAGATCCGTGACTAACTTAATATTATGATGAAATTGAAAGTCGCAACTACTTCCTATACTTCGTTTAAAATCAGAAGCAATAATAAATCTTCCTGATTCCTATGATCTTTTCACGCACAAATTAAATCATCTGAAACAGTATTGGAATGTGGTTAAACTATAAAACACCTCAAGTCACTTTTCCGTCATCCAAAATGGACATTATGTATTGCAATCATAATCGGCCTCATAATGTTCCCACTGCTAAGGAATCAGGCCTCCTAGGAGAGGGAATGGGCCGTAATCCACCACATTTCTTCGAATTTTTGGTTCTAGAATATTTTACAAGTAATACGCCTGGCTGGGTTCAAACCCGCGACGTACAACTAGTAAGTCGGGCCTGTTACCACTGCTCTCAAGATTTGAGATTTTGTAAATAAATTCTATGTTACCACATTCCCATACTGTCTTGTGACGTCACTAAGAGGTCTCACAGAGATGATCCTTCTCCATCTCAGGATTCTCAAGGTCATAGCAGAGTAACATCATGACAATAATTAAGACGATGGCTATTGTACGTCAGTTGGTCTGTCCGTTTGGACGTGCTCGCTTTGTTAACAGTTTTATGACAGACACATTAGTTTGAATTTAGAAAGTGTTGAGCTTCTGTAGTAGCACTGAAACACTAGTTTAGATGAAAATTAAAACTGTCGAAATGTGACGTGGTTTAATTTAGAAACTGATTTTTGGAGCGGGACTCTAAGAGTTGAGCTATATCTGACCGCACCGATTCGCATTTTCTTACATTTCACACTATAGCGACAAAGAGAGCGTAAGTGCGAACGCACGCGGTGATATCAACGAGACGGTCGGAAACATGAATAAATTTCTAAGTGACAGAAAAAGATAGAAGCATAGAAAAATGCGATTCGGTATGGCCAGATGTAGTTTAACCCTAAAGCGAGTACGCTCCGAACTTACCAGGCCAATCTGACAAAAATTAACATATCAAAGCCAGAAAATATTTTTAAAAAAAAACAAGCAGTGACCTTTGTCTGTATTTACTCTAAATTATTTAAAAAAAAATGTATGTGTGAGTGTAAAAACTTGGGACTAAAGTAAGGACGAAAATTATATTGATGCTTGTTGTGATTTGAATGGAGCCATCAATACGTCAGATACTTAACAATTACAGGGTAAGACAGTCGTAATTTGAAATATAAACCCAAAATGCACTGCCGAATTATAAACTAAAAAATGTTGTTTGTAAAAGTTAATGTTAACTTTGAGAAATGCTGCCATATTTGATACAAAACAAAAAAACAACTAAAAATATATCTGTTTTGATTGTTCTGTCGTTTTAGATTTATTATTAAATGACTATACTAAACGTTAACATTGGGCATCTACGGCCATAAAACGAGGGAGCAAGAACACACGAGTCTCAGAAACGAACCATCATACTAAATATCTACCGTTCTACTCGCGCGTTTTATTACCACAACTGCCATGAGTCTTGGCATTTAGTATAGCAGAATATTCCACACTTCCTAAACCTCTTAAATATCGTATGACACCTTATAGGTTCATAAAGCTAGAACTACATAAGACCGACGCACACGTGGACCACGCCCGATTTGTACGCAGAACGAATGTAGCTCTACAAGTCTAGTTGCCATATAAAATGTATGGAGACCGACGCACCCAGATCGGCGTACGTGGCACACGTGTGCGCAGTGTAGTTCTACCTTAAGAGAACACGTTCGGAATGGCAGTCGAACACCGAAGGTTTAAAATAATTTTTTTTTGTTTTTGGAGCCCCACTCGAGGGGTTAATTGTCGCGGTATAACTTCTGAGTGCTTAGTGCAAGTTTGTTTTACGTTAACGCGATCGACACGTTTATGACGTGCGGGGCTCCGATTGGCTCGCTCCAAGCTCTTAACCAATCAGAGAGCCAAACGCGGTAAACGTTTCGATTGCGTTAACGTCAAAACAACTTGCACTCAGCTCACAGTTCCAACAGTCGTATCAAATATCGCAACATTTCCTACTCCTACGAAGTCGTGGCCTTGTATGAGTCTATAGAAATTAACCTAATGTGGTAATAATGAGCTCCATGAAGAGACTAGTTTAAGAGATAAGAGTCGTGTTGAGACATGCGTTGTTTATAAGGAAAATTAGAATAGGAACAAAACTTGAACCAGCTTAGTTGTTGAAAGGATAATGTGATGACGCTTCAAGCATAATGTTTGTATAATGTGGAGACATATCACCTAATATTTGTTTTGATTAAATACCATGACATGACATTTTCTCATTACATCAAATGCTGCACAAAATTATATAAGGCGCTGAGGTTTTAAGTCTATGAAAAATCAATCGTGATTCCTTCTGGTAGTTAAGGTTCATCGAAATAAGTACATTTTTTAGTAGATAGTAGATAATAATAATATACTCGAATCATACAAGCATGGGAATCTGGTACCAAAATTGTTGTTGTCTTACATCCAAAGGACGAGATTTATGTCCGTACATGTCTACAGCTTACCATAGAATATAATAATAAATATTATATTACAGCTTTTCAATGTTTTCTTTGTCAAACGTTCAAATTGCAGTACTAAAAAAAGATGTTCTCAAATGCCTGGACTTCCGTTTGATTTCAACCTAAGATGCGCGGTCAACTCAATCCGAATCATTGTAAATATCATCGTTACTGTGATATTTATACCAATAGCCGCTTTCTGTCGCGTTCTCGTTACCTTTCATGCGCTTATTTTGCATACAAACTTTTTCTATTTCCATCGAATTGTGATATTTTTATGTTCCGTCGATTGGAGTGTGCTAGGATTATGCTCGCTTGAAAATAAATAACGTATATATTTACTTATGTTCTTTGTAAAGTCGATCCGTCCCATTTGGAAATTGTTTTTCATTACAAAGTTGTTCTATTTAAAGAATTGTTAAATATATTTATGTAAATCCTGTGCCGGCCTACTTAACAACCCTAGCGACACAATCGGCGGAATTGTTGAGCTGACGAGGTTCAACGCAAGTGTGTGTGAGATTATTTGATTTATAAGTCTTAGTGAAAATAAAAATGAAAAAGAAAACATTATTTTGTGTTAGCCCTGTGGTGTTCCGATGTACTACACAAAGGCCCTCGCTGAACCTATTTGATCCTTGTATTCCTCCTAAAAAATTGTATCACACATTTGCGCCAGTCATAATATAAAAAAATTATGTTAAATCTAGGCCTTTCCACCACACGATATTAATATTGTCAGCTTTAAAGTAGATGTAAATTATTTTCCAATTATATTTTTGTACTTAGTATTAAGTTTTTGTAATGCATCACTACACTGTGTGGACTACTGTATGCATGTTTTGTATGTATTAGCTTAGAACGCTGCCTATTGCGAGTTTAAGGTGCTCTATGAACATATATAAGTTTTGCAAGTATTTTTTGAATGTTCAGATGTCTGTGTTTTAAACATTATCAAGGTGAATATTGAAATCAGAGTCCTCTATTTCTGGTAGATAAAATACTCTACGTATTTGAATTAGTTTAAATACTCGCAAGTTTAATCGATTCTTTCATTACTTCTCATTAATTTAATCAGTTGTATTTTGTACATTTTGTTGTAATAAGGTATCTATTTAATATACGTTGCGTAGTATAGTTCGGTTTGTCGTTCTAAATCTCAAAAACTTATTTAATTATTTTTTTGTATAACTTTTTAGACGTATTTTGCGTACTTCGGTCGAAAACTTTACTTTCTTACCTTATCTGTTATCATTTAAGATAACGTTAGCAGTTAACCAATTTAGAAGCGTATTTTTTTATTTGGTTTTTAATGAAATTAGTTGCAAGTATTATAAGATTAAGACATAGCGAATAGAACATTGACTTCTGTCCGGAGTTATAAGTGTAAACTTTTGTATGAAATTTTTATTTATTAAGAAGACACCGTAAGAGTAAGATTAAAGAATAAAATCACTGATTTTGAAAAATATTGTATTTTATTTCACACCAGTCGCCTATACAGCAGATAACCTTTAATTCACGAAGGTACCCACATACACACATTTGGGGTGAGTATCATGACAAAGCAATACAGCAGTATGGATTTACTCATTAGCTTTTACCCGAGACTTCGCATGAATGTTGCTATAGCGGACGCGAAGTCGAATTCAGATAAAAAGTAGCCTTGATTTAGATGTCCTTTCTTGGGGTTCAAGATTACTCCGTACCAAATTTCATCAAAATCTATTCGGTAGTTCTGTAAGTTATTTCACAGTACGTGAAAGGGTAGCAGGCAGTTACTTTCTCATTTATAATATTAGAATGCGCCAAAAATACTCATCCTTACACAGCAGTGTGGATCCAGCTTTATCAATTCCAGCGTTGCGGGGTTTGTTTGAAAGTGTTACCACAGCCGTGCTCCCCTAGCCAAGTTGCAACCGTTTCGATTCTCTTTTCGTCGATCGCCTCAGTAGGCCACGCCTCCGATTCCTTTATTCTGACGTCATCTCAATGCTCAGTCACGTGGTCAGAATAAAGGAATAGGAGGCATGGCCGATTCGAGGCGATTCAGCGAAAGGAGAATCGAAACGAAACGGTTGTTACTTGGCTAGGCGGGATGGATTTCAAGGGACACGAGTGGCAGTCTGAAAATCCTTCTTGCTCCACTCAAAGTGAGAGAAGTTATTTTGTGATTTTCTACTTCTGAAAAAAAGCTTTACTCAGCATTGTTTACTAGACTACCAGATTCGCTGTTCTGAATGAGTTACTTACATAATATTTTCACAGCATTTTTTGTAAGTGGACAACATACGAAAATGTGGCTATTTTTGTGTTAAAAAGTCTAATCATCATCATCTTCCTGCCCTTGTTTCGTTTTATTTGGGGTCGGTCGGCGCAACAGGTTTTTTTTTCTTCCATTCTGTCCTCTCACTCGTCACGCTATCACTAACTCCTTCATATCACTTCTCACACAATCCGTCAAATTGCTGGTCCCTATGATACAGTTTACACTAGTTATAAACTTTTAATTTTTATTAAAAAAAAAAAAGTCCATCTTATCTTTGGCCATTACATGTAAACTCATAACTCTTTTAGCAACATGCGTTTCATCCCTCCCCTTCACATGACCATAACAAGACAAACGATTTTCAGTCACTGGCACTTAACTTCCTCTAATATACTCATTACTTACTTTATCCATTCTCGTCACACCACACATCCATCTTAACATTCTCATCTCCGCCACGTGTAATCTTTTTTCATCCGTCTTTTTCTCAGCCCAACATAATTGTCAAATCAATACACGAAAATAAAGATACCTAAAAATTACTTTTTATTTATCAATATTATGAACCACACTGTTGGACAAAGGCCTGCCGGTTTTCCTTGCCAATTAACATTATTTAAGTTATCAGTATTAATTGGTCAAGGAAAACAAATATATTACTAAGAGCCTATTTATGGCATCATGATTTAGGTACTTTGATACGGCCAGATTTAGTTAAATCACAGTAATCAAGTAAAACAACATTTCAGTATTTATTTATGAGTAAACATACTTAGGTAGTCCATGAACATCGTCACTTGCCACGCCATTTTCGCCGCTCGGCTATCCAAGATGAATCAGCAGAAACAATCGCCGGCCGCCAGTTATACCTATCAGTTTATCGAGTTACCTGTTTCTTCCTAAATATTTGCGTAGAGGACACCAATGGGGCGGAAAAAACCTATAATTTTCACAAGAAAATAAAAATTTGCATAATGTTGATATTGATAAACAAAGAAAAGTACCTACCTAGTTTACTTACCGGAGTTCATCGCTTATGTTTTTATCTTGAGATTTTATACTTTATATCTTAGTTCAAATCAAATCTTCCTAAATATACTACTTCGCCAACACTTGACCCTGAACTTGGTGTGATCTTGAAACAGAGGGTTAACTGACTCCTTTAAGCGGTTCCTGATGCCGTGTCGTGCTCGGTACTGGCGGACTCGCCCCCGCCCCCTGACGCGCTGCCGGCCGCGCAGGCCCCCGCCCGGCCGCTGCGCGCAACATGTCCGCGCACCCCGAACATACACCACTTACTTATTTCATCAACGACGAACAATTAAAACGCAATGAAAACCCACTTTCTGGACACAAGACAGGTAACCATTCAATTATGTTTCCACTCGTTTGTGTCCTCTCGTGTCGCGGCGTCTCAGGGCGCGTTCCGAAATCGATGGTGTGAGACGGCGGGCCGGTAAAAATAAAGCGTTAGAAATGACTGGGGTGAGGCAGAATGGCGGGGGTTGAGTGAGCGCCCTACTAGGGGCCGCACCCTTTGATTCACTTTGTTGTGGTTCGCACCGAGTACTCCACCTGCTCCACAGGACAAGTGCAGTTTTTTTTATATCTCGCGTGCGACCTTGCGGCCCCCGCTGACGTAACACTATCGCGTAACTACGATGTCTGCCGCGGTTTCAGATTCAATAAACGACGATGAACTTTGCTCCGTTCACTGGACACATCCCGACAGCGGCGGCGATCCCTACTATCCACCAGTTCGCCGCAAAGTTTGGATATGAAGGAGGAGGCAGTAGTTCCGGAGGAGTGCTGCAGGAGACACGCTACCATGCGGCGGGAGGCGGCGGCGGGGTGCAGTTTGCGGTGGCTCCAGGCACGGGCACGGTGGCGGTGGATGGCGTCAAGTTCAGGCAGGCGGAGAGTGTTGTGGTGGTTAGCAGTGCTCAGCCTGGCACTGTGGCACTCGCTGGGCTGACACCCATACATACAGGTGAGGATCTTGAGCGCTCGGCGAAAGAGTGGGGATCGCTTTGCGTAAGCGTTATTTTTTTTTTTAATGTAAACCTATTTTATTTTTTCTTTTACCTAGTACCTAGTAGGTTCCATTGATTTTAGGTACTAATATCACAGTGAATCAAGATTAATCTTCAGAAAAACTTCACACTTTGTTGATTTTTTGAAGACTTAAACTTTCTTCAAATGTAAACACCAGCTGTTACTGTACTGTACTTCCCATAATTTCAAACAGTGAACACTGGCGTGAAATACCAGACAATATCATCTTCGTCAGTAAACCTAGGCAACATTGCGTACGGCGGACAAGCCAGCTACGTGCAGGCGGAGACAGTGCATCAGCATCTGAAGGCGGAACAGCGTCCTGACAAGAGGGAGTATCGAGAGGAACTGCACCATGACCTCATGGCTACAATGATGCAGCAGCATCAAGGGATCAATGGTAATTATTATTTACTAGATTCATCATCATTATCATTTCAGCCGAAAGATGTTATAAGGAAACTTAGAAATCAAAAGAATGGTCGTTGCTCGTATTCAGTTTTAAAATTATCACTGTTTCAGTTTGTAAAGTGCTTGGCGACATACGTTCCGTTAATGTCCATCTCTTTAACATACTTTTGGCATGATTTCCTTAGGTATATATTCTCCCTACTTAATTAAATCACGGTAGCTATAATAAAGTCACAAACTTTAAACGTCATCTCATCATATTTCATCGCTTTTTTGCTAGAGCCTAACATCCCTGTTTTCTACTTTCTTTAGTGGCACAAGCGACGCCGCTGCAGCAAGGCACACAGCAGCTTCTTGTAGTGCTGCACGAGCCGAAAGAAGCAGCAGCATTAGCTCGCGCCATCAAACAGGAAGGTCGTAATGATCGCAACGCTGCCACCGCGCCAGCAGAGTTTATCAGTAAGTTGCACATCATGGAATAAACATGTATTTATTACTTAAATCCATCATTTTGCCTTCAAGATTCCGTTATCGTCAGGGTCTGCAATTATATGGCCTATTTAGCCATCTGCAGATACTGTCAACTATAAAAATCGCTTCATTGAAAATCTGTTGCACTTTTAAATCTGTTATATAGGTATTCGTATTTAGGTTGTGCCAAACCGAGAACATAAAACCAGAAAAATTCTGCCAGAATATCTAGCGTTGATATTCTTATTGAGGGTTATCCAAAAGACAGCAGCTTTATCGAAAATCTGTCGCTTTTTAAATCTGATAAAATACAGGTAGAGCGGAACTGAGATCAAAAAACAGAAAAATTCTACCAGAATTTTAAGCGTTAGCTTTAGAAACGTATTCTTTTAGTGTCAAGTGTTTATGATTTGTTTTTATGTGTGTAAGTATATATATGTGCTGTGGGTGAAGCTAACTAAATAAATAAATAAGTATTCCTACAATTAATCAGCGTGGCCTCATTGCAAGTCAACTCGCCATGATTCTTTGTTGTAACCTTATAAGTACGGCTCAGGCTTAAGTGGATTCAACTTCTCGTATGTCATTGCTCACATCATATTTCTCTTGAAGCAGTATTCCTTGTTTTCTTACAGACTTCTACAAAGATTTTGTTATAATATTTGTTTCGTGTATTTTGTGTGTATATCACCCTAGTGTTTACAGTGTAGTAGATATATAAGCAAGTGAGTGGCTTACTCCGGTTTCTGTAAGAAAGTGTCAACACACAACGAGCAAGTCGATTTTTTTTTTTTTTTTTTTTGTTACCATTCACCTCATCTAAATCAAATTTCCATTTCAACATCACCAACAATAACTTCTTTTATGGTGTTCGCACTTGAACTTGGTGCGACGGATTTGGTCCGACTCAGCCTAAGTTTGAAGTTCGAGCGTTTTAATGATCTTAGAATTGATCTCTTCATGATATGGCCAACTAAAACTGGCCAGATCGTTTAAATGTTAACGTTTGATGATATGTGTCCACCATTAATGTGGGAATTCAAATTCAAAGCATTTATTTCAAATAAACCATTTACAGGCACTTTTGAAATGTCAAGAAGTCAGTCAGTCAGAAAAAATGATGCTAATTGCACATTCCAAAGCGTAGATCTCTATGGAGAAGAATGTGCAAGAAACTCCATGGACACTTTTTTCAATCGTGTTTTGCAATTACAAATATGTCTGTTACATGTTTTTTGTCGCTATCACGTGAGAACAATGTCAATAAATTTCTGGATCAAAGGGATTTCTGTGCATCAAAAATCTTATTCTTCACTATAAATATTATTGTATCTACACCAAATATTAATGGTCTTTTTTTTACAATTATGAATGGACTTGGGACACACCGACTGGGACAGGTTAGGTTAGAAGTAAACACCATCTCCTTAGTGGTTATTTTTTTTTAAACCGAAGAGCATATTTCAGTGCACAATTAGTATTTTTGGTGGAACAAAAGCATATTTTGTAGTAGAAAACAGGAATACATTAAGGAATTGTGGACCCTAGCGGTGGACAACGTAGTTAACTATTTTACGATATGATCAGCTATGTTTGATCATATCATAAAATAAGCACGCGTTTAGCTGAAATAGCATAGTTTCATGAAATAGCTGGTCACTAAAACATCGTTTAGTGATCAATTCTAAGATCTGTCCACGACATTAATTCTAATTACGCTGAGTCACGTTCCACCTTGGTAAGGACGGACCAAAGCCGTCGTACCGAGTTCGAACGTGTGTTAACACCATTAAAGCCTTCTCCTTGTAGGTATATCAATCACATGTCATCATCACTTTCACATCACCCTCTCATTCACCATAGTATCGTGTGCATCAGGCATCGGCGACGTGACCGACAGCTCCACGTGGCAGACCCTGGGTGGCGGCGTGGCTGACTACCTTTCCGCCCTGCCGCTGCCTCTACACCATCTGCTGAAGTACTCCACGCCTGCCAATGTGGTGGAGGGCAAGAGAGAGGAACAGCCCACAATTGTGTCTACTGTGAATGCTAATGCTCTGAATGCTATGCCTAACATTGCTACGGTGAGTTCTTTATCTTATTTTCGCGACTGTAAAAGCTGCTGTTTCATACAAAGTAGCTACCATCACAATAACCATAATCATCCTTATAATATTCCCACTGCTGGAACTCAGCCCTTCTCTCTAGGAGAGGGAATGGACCGTAATCCAGCACATGGGCGCAGTGCGGGTTGGTGGATGTCACGTTTTCGAAGTTATGGTTCTAGAACATGCTGGTTTCCTCATGATGCCGCGATGTTATCCTTCACCGTTCGAGAGCAGTGGTGATGAAATGAATCACACAAATAAAGCACTTGTCCAGGATTGAACCCACGATGTTACAACTCGTAAGTCGGGACAGTGACCAGCGCTGCTCTAACAAAGTGGCTACGCAATCAAAATATTATGGAAGAGCTGACCTTTTTTTTATTTCAGACTTCGTCCTATGGTAATTTAAGTTTTACATGTAATGTGAAATGCGGACTGAAAGTTTAGTCAGGTCTTTTGTTCCTAAGAAATACTTTCTATAATGAATTTTTAACAATATTAGGGTTCCGTACCTTATAAGGAAAAAAATGGAACCCTTATAGAATCACTTTGTTATCCGTTCGTCTGTTTGTCTGTCAAGACGCTTTATCTCAAAAACGCATGGAGGCATCGAGTTGAAATTAAAACCGTATACTCAAATCAGCGGTCCCATATAGCTGTGAAAATCAAACTTCTAAGTTAACGGAAAAAAAGATACTGTCGTTTATGTCGCAAAAAATGTACATTTCTCGTTGACCCAGAATTCTGAAATTTAGCATGAAGCAAGGTCTTATTTATTCCTATATCTATACTCGTAGTATAGATATAAATCTGAAAAATGTATATTTGTCACAAAAAAACTTTTTTGCAATTCGGAAAAAATCTTCGTAACCCAATTTGGGAATTGAACTGTTTTCATAGGTAAGTTTGTGCGGAACCCTCAGTGCGCGAGTCCGACTCGCACTTGCCCTGTTTTTTTTTTAATTATAATATCGCTTAATAAATGTTCCAGATGCCATCGAACGCAGTAAACAGCGTAGTTGTACAAACGTCGACGATAGTGAACCAGACGGTTAACCAAAATACTACTAACACCATCGTCTTGTCCAAGAAGAAGAAGAAAAAGAAATGCATGAAGGAGAAGAAACCGCGACCGAAGCCGGGAGAGATTCGACTGACCACTGCTTTAGGTAAGAATTATCATGTTGCTGGAAGACGTCCTTTTCTCATTTTTAGGGTTCCGTTCCTAAAAAGGAAAAAACGGAACCCTTATAGGATCACTTTGTTGTCCGTCCGTCGGTGCAGCAAGAAAACTATAAATTTTTAGTTACGTCACAAAAAAACAAACTTATTTGCGATTCGGAAAAATCTTCGTAACTCAATTCGGGAATTGTACTATTTTTTATAGGTAAGTTTGTACGGAACTCTCAGTGCGCGAGCCCGACTCGCACTTGTCCAGTTTTTTGTGGAATGTCATCAAATATCTCCTTTTGCTTTGAGAGATTATAACCCATCTTTGTTCCTTCAATTGCCCTTTGCTTTCCACGGATCAGTGACTCTTTCCCACGATCCTATATCCCTCTTGATCCTTTATCTTTTCTAAACCAAAACCATGAATCCCTTTATGTGACCTGTCGAACGAGATGTAATAACATATTACGAGTAGATAGGCTTAACACAAAGCCACATATGAGCAGTGATGATGGATTCTTTCATCGGCATGGCCTTTACAAAACATTTTGGGAAAACATATATTGTGTGTACAACTAAGGAGTGGACCTGCTAGTGTCTATGAGTCTTGAGCTACAACCTAGGGGTCTTTAAATCAAGAGTGAATAGGTTACTTCTAGGTAATCGTCCTCCATCGTCGACCACATCATTGCTTACCACCGTGTGAGGTAGATAGGTCGAATACGAGGACGTTAAAAAAAAAATGGCCATTTTATTAGTGGATGCATTATACTCACGATTTGTAAATATTATGATGTACGTTATGCACCCACTACCTACTTCAGAGTTCTTAATTTTTATAGTATACCCATTTTTAAGTTATTATTTTGTTACTGTATGAATGTGAGACTAAAGTTTAATTTATTTGCAGATGGCAGCACTCTGTACTGCTGTCCAGAATGCCACATGGCGTATCCTGAGAGAGAGCTGTTGGAACAGCATCTGGTAGGACACACTATGGAGCGAAGGTACTATGACTTCTGAGTAATAGTAGAGCTAACGTACTAGCTTTCTCGAAGTATATACACATATGTCCCACAGGACAGAAAAAGCAGATAGTTGAGATTAAAGGTAACAGATACAAAAAAAAAACACTATTGTTCTGACTAAAGACATCTCGGAACTACTTAAAAATTTGAGGTTAGAGATGCCAAACCTTTCCATCAATTGTTATGATAAGTCTATAGAATGTTTTACCCGTGTACAAGCATAAACTTTACCAACTTATAAAATTGTTTGCATTTCTTATAATCGAAGTGAACAAACCAAAAATTTGTGAAAGTAGAAATAAAAAAACGTTAGGTATAAGGTTTATAAATTGGGCGCGCGATCATAATATGAAGGTTTGCGGGGCCATAGAGATTTCGGCAATTATTTAGAATGAATTTGTCAAAAAGCGGAGAAATCGTAAGGGACACGGAAAGAAATTGCTTGCTTAGCTTAGTGTCATGGCGAAAAACATATATTTTTTCTATTACATTTTTTTTTTTTTTTTTTTTCGGTGGGAAAATCATCTTATGACATCCCCCGCCCTAAATTTTTGACAGGTTCATTTGCGACATCTGCAACGCGGCTTTGAAGCGTAAGGACCACCTCACCCGCCACAAGCAGTCGCACAACCCGGACCGGCCACACGTCTGCTCCGTCTGCATGAAGGCCTTCAAGAGGAAGGAGCAACTCACGCTGCACTTCGTCATACACTCGGGGGAGAAACGGCATGTGTGCAATGAGTGTGGGAAAGGTGGGTCCCTAACAACCAATAATATCAATAATAATAATATTCCACAACGCCGTCTAGTCTCAAACTAAGCTGAGCTTGTCTTATGAGCACTAGTCAACTGATAAACATACTAAATAAATACATATTATAGATAAATTACACCCAGACACAGAACAAATGATCGTGTTCATCACACAAACATTTTTCCTGGGTGGAAATCGCACCCACGACCTCCGGCATAGCGGACAGGGCCACTAACCACCAGACCGACAAACCAGTCAATGAGAACAAACTTCTTATTTAAGAAGTAGGATCCGTGTATCCGTGTTTAGGAATTCCTCTTTCTTCTTCTTTTTCTCAAATAGTTGGTTTTCTTTTCCCTCAAAGTTTTAGGGTCCAGTAGGTTGCCACGTTTATAGCAGCGTCAGTGGCGTTTTTAGTTCCTCCAGAGTGCAGATGTAGGGACATTTCGCTTTCTGCCACAAGCCTAACCAATAAACCAACTGCTACCAAAACATCAAAGCCATTTATGAAACTCTTAAGGGCAGGAGGATTATTTGAAGGAGTTGCCGTGGCCCTGGAACACAAAGGGCAACAGGTGGGTTTAGTCAGTAATAATCTGACTCGCCCTCTCGGTCCTCCACCCTAGACCGGGAGAAGTCATTTGAAGATGTCCCAAAACAAAAGGGTTGACTCATACCGACAAGTGTCCCAAAAATTGTTGTGTATCGGCACGTAATAAGTATTTGTGTTTTTGCTGCGTGGTCTGATAAGTAGCCTGGAGTCTCGATTTAGGCAGTTTACTTGCGATAAAATTCACTAAAAGAAAATTTGGCGGGTGGGACTTAAACTAGATGTCAAGGTAGCTCCGTGGATAAGCAATGACTTGGTCGAGAGGTCGCCCTCCATCGATTGTTTTTTTTTATAACTTAAAGGCTCTTAAGTTGTAGCTATCAGGAAACACAGACTCCGGCAGGGAAATTCCACTTCTTTACTGTACGTATGGGTGGGATGTCTACCATGTACCGGTGGCGCAACGCCGTACGTCTAGTGGTCCAGATGGAACGGACTTGGCGGAATTGAATTATGCAATTTCAGTGCACACTCGTGTAAACGATAGAAAACCGACAGGCTAGCTACTCGGTGTCGACGGCCAAGACTTGAGAAAATTGTTTTAAAACTCTCAGCTAAAATCCGCTTTTAAATCGTTTCCCAGGTTTCTACCGCAAAGACCACCTACGCAAGCACACCCGCTCGCACATAGCGCGCCGGGTGAAGGCGGAGTTGTCGCAGCAGAGCTCGTCGTCGTCCCCCCCCCTCGGGCACGCCGTGCCCGCGCCCGCGACCGACCCCTCTTGACCGCAGACTGACGACAAGAACGCGAACGATCTGCTCACACTGATCGCAGCTCGACTTGACTAGTGCTAGCGTACATGGTAAACAATAGGAAGTGATAATTTGTTTAGAAGCGAGAAGAGTGAAGGGTATAGTTATGATAAGCAACAAAACATTCAGAAGTTTACTTTCGGAAGAAATTCTACCTTTAAAGACTTGCAGAAGTAAGTTTAGGTGCCGCGATTTCTCGGATCGAATGTGCGTAGTGTTCCTCAAAGCGCGCCTCAAAGAGATGTCAGCAAAAATTACCGGGCCAGTTAGGGCCGACGCCCGCCAGGCCTGCGGATTGTTCGAAGGAGTTACCGTAGCCCTCGCAAAAACAGGGCAACTGAAGCAACACTGGGTTTTAGTCAGTAAAAATCTGACACTCCCTCTCGCTCCAACCAATTGATTGCGAAAGTGTACTTCAGCTAGTTTTGTTGCTAATATGAACATCGCTTATGTACTGATTTTTATTCTCCGTTTTTCTTGAAAGACGAGGTCTTACGAGGTGCCTACGAGGTTGATTTACAGACAACGTGGCCACTTTTTTCTCATTTAATGGGCCTACCACACGCACAAGCTTCACCAGAGTTTTGCTTGCGCAGGCCAGTTTGTACAAGGAACAACGTGCGTGTGATTAGTAAAACAATTTTACACCGTGTTCCGTGTGCAAAGCGGCCTGCGTAGGCAAAACTGTAGTGAAGCTTGAGCGTGTGGTAGGCTCGTTAGTGAGGGAAATTTCTTTAAGTGTCAGGTATACCCATCGAGAAAGTGCAGATAAGTTTGAGGCAAAGCTAAGTCGCTCTTTCTCCCTGGTTAAAAGTGTGATACAACTCGAACGAGTTTAAGGTTGCGTTATTTAGGTGCCGAGACATAAAGATTCGCTTCTAAACGCAATATTACTTCATATGGTGGAGGCGAGTTGATTCAAGCGTTTTCATGTAAATAGGTGACGTGGAACAGTGTTAATATCGGCTATGACGAGTACCTACCTATTGGGACTGGCTGGTGTTTTGTTGACGTGGTTCTGATTTTAAGCTCAACTCACTCTAACGCAAACTCGAAGCGTGGCGTCGCGAACAGCTTTTCAACTACAACGCGTGGCGAGGCATGTCGTTGCGCGACTGAACCTTCATTAACGCGCCCGGACCACAGTGCTGGACCAAACTGAGACTTAAACAGTCGTGAATGACGAATGACGCTCGTGCTCGACTCTAACCAAGCGTCGACGCACACACAGATCTGTATCTTAAAAACGATAAAATATAGATGAATATGCTATAAGCGAAAAACATAATGCGTCGCGAAGTTTCGACTCTGCGGCAGTGTGAGTTGAGCCTTAATGGCTTTACTATTTATATTAGAATGTCCGTGTTGTGATTTCTTGTATACATTGTAATTAATATAAGAGCAGTGGCCCCACTTTGACGCCTTAAACCATTATGATTTCGGTATGAGAGAAAACGCAACTATACAAAGAGCATAGTGCGAGACGTTCGGCGCTCTTATTGGTCAGCTTCAAGCTCTTAACCAATCAGAGAACCAAACGCGGTAAACGATAACGTTAACGTATACAACTCGGAATCAGCACACTGGGCGTCGAATAACATTATCCGACGGAATAATGCTGGCATTAGCACTTCGTAGTACGATCCCAGGCTAGATAATCATTGGTAAGTAAATTGCAGGCAAGGAATCAACTCTCCTCTTTAGTACAAATATATTAAAATGACCTTACATTTAGAACTTTATAGCCGTTAAGACTAGTACTTCTGGCACTTTGAACATAAGTTTAACCTAACCTAACCTAACTTGAAAGCAATATTCATTATAAATAGGTACATACTTTAACAAACATTTTGTAGTAAACCCAGTGCCGGATTAGCCATGTAGCAAGAGTAGCAAATGCTACAGGCCCCGCGCAATCGAGGGCCTCGTCAGTTTGGGGATCCTGCACTTGAACGCAAAAAAATCTATTCAAAGTATATAAAAATCCGAATACAACAGATTATTTCATTGAACATGATAGTCAATCTCTTAGATTTCCCTTATTACCGCACCTTCCACTTACCTTATCCAATCTTATAATCCATAGGGTTATTGGTGTTTGGGAATAAGAATGAGAATAATAGTACTAAATAGGTGTACACAGGGGCCCCTTGATCAAATTTGCTACAGGCCCTGAGCTGGCTAAATCCGCCACTGAGTAAACCAACTCAACGACATTCTAAGCGTATTGGTCATTTTGCGTTAGAAAATGTACATAATTTTTAATGACGCACCGATCTTCCACATTCTATGTGGATAAAATAATGGCATAATGTTACCAATCTAGTCGAACGTAATTAAAGTACCCGGCGGTAAATAATAAAACATCGAAAGAAAACGTTCGCCCGAAAACGTACTGACGGGGGGCTTGCTTAACCGTAGAGGCAAGTTTGCGGACGCCGAGCAATAGGTAGCTTACCGTTCGATAAGGACCAAAGAGCTGTTCAGCAAAAACCAGTGCCCGCTAAACCTGATGCCTATCAACTCAAGTTATCATGGCCCTGGACGAAAAGGGTAGGTACCTAATTGGACGTACACGGGTGGATTTTAGTCAGTAAGTCTGATACTCCCCCCTATCGCTACACCCAGAGCGAGAGAATTTATTTGATGATTTCCCACTAAATAATAAAAAGGCAGTTTGCTTAACGTCTCGACCCTTGCGAATTACCTGGTAGTAGCAAAGCTAACGTTCAGTGCCGGATTAAGCTAGTAAGCGGCCTGTAACAAATTATAGCAAGGGGCCCCCTAAATCTTTATAAATGACACCGAATTAAAACTCTTTTAACCTATTTTCAAACAGGCCCCGAAGCTCTTAAGTAGCGATGGGTCCATAGATTTTAAATAGAGACAATAATCTTTATTTAAAATCTGGAACTGGTTAGAATTCATATGACACAGGTATATCGGTATGTTTTTTTACGTCCATGCGGGGCCCCCCAATACGCGAAGTCCGTAGCATTTGCCACTTTTGCTACGTGGCTAATCCACCACTGCTCACGTTCCATAATGGTCTGGCCTTACTGGGCGCTTAGATCCTTTGCGAGTTGCCTATACTCCACTCGAAAAAAGATTACATGACATTGAAACAAACCTTTTTTGTTGTCCGTTCAACCGATTTTGAATTTTATTGCGTTGGTGGCATGACAAATGGCGGCTGCAGACCACTTTTTGCTTTTATTATTACGGTATAGGGTTTGTTTAAATATCTAACCTATAGCGTATTAAAGCGACGCCAGTTGACTCACTAGGATCTAGATACTATGTGCAAAGTTTCACTTTCAGTAAGTTTTTTGTCGGTCTTGTAGAGCGCAGCTGCTACTTTCTCTATTTTATTTATGCCCGGGTACTGTATAAGATCCCCATGGACGACTCAATTTCTCTGAAACAACGCTATTCTGAAAGTAATCTTGAGAACATTAGTGTAAATAAATCAAAGACGAATTTGTAAGTTCCGAGAGTTTACAAGTGATTAATCAATAAGAAAATGGGTCGTCTACTGGTATTAACTTTATTTATTAAATATTTATTTTGTTATTATAAATAAATTATATGATTTGATTTGTTATTTACATTAAAAACGGATGTTAAGGTGATTGAATTTTATTGCCGCTACGGCAGTTCTTTCTGAAGACTTACGTTATGCGATTTAAAATAAATATTCGGATATATCTCGATGTAAGGGCAGTATTGGCAGCAGCGGGAAGAGTTACCATAGCTCTGGAATGCAAAGAGCAACTTAAAGAACACAGGTGGGTTTTATTCAGGTAAAATCTGACGTACCATCTCACTCCACTTCGAAAACGGGCAGTATTAGCAATAATATGTACGTTAGTTCGCACGCTAGTTCGAACTGAATTTAAGGCAAAGAAAAGTGTAAGATTTGAAAAATAAAACAACTTGTATAATGAGGATACAAGTTTGAGAATTGAGGGGTACTGAAATTGAGATAACATATTTGTTCGACGCATTCAGAGCCCGAATTCAAAGGTATATATTTTGCTGTGATGTAAATTTTTATATAATTATTGTGTTTTTAATATAAATTTTAAATGTTGTACACCTTTAAAGGTTGTTTTCTATTATGATTGTTGTTCGTTTGATGTCCATATCGGTGTTCAGTTCGTTTATGTGATGTGATGTACCTAACGAAAGTAAATGTATAGCTGTTATATACAATAGAATGTTTATTCATTACTCGTATGTTATAGAATAGTATAGTACCTACGGGTAGTGGATCACAGGTACGGACAAAACATATTTTTATAGTAAAATGGACGCTCGTCTTAGATGTTTTATTACTCGTAATTTTTGAAAAGGTTTAAAGTACAAATCGATTTTAAAATTCTAATAATTATTTTGGTGGATTATATTTTGTTAGGAGCAGAATTGAATTAATTTTCTTCGTGTAATAATGAGCCAAAGATAGGAATGAAAATAAATAACAGTATATGTAATTATATTTCTTTACTTATCATCACTTTCTGAATAGTATAAATATATGCAGCTTCCCTTTACCGACATTGTGCTTACGTATTTTAACTTAAATATAACATTTTACTTGATTGTCTAGTTTTATTTGAATCATTTACCCTTTTTCCATCTTATAGGATTTTTTAATCTTAAAATTAACATATCAGCCTTATAATGTTCCTATTGCTGAGTCTCGGGCTTTCTCTCCAGAAGAGGAAAAGATCCGTAATCCACCACGCAGGAGCAGCTATGAGATTTACCTACCACACGCACGGCAGGACTAAATACATGCGCAGGCAAAACTGTGGTGAAGTTTGTGCCCTTGAGAACTGGAAGGATTTTCAATAATAGAATGTTTGAGTGCAAAATACTTTATTTTTGTACTTCCAAGTCACATTGAATAAACTTAGATTAGAATCACAACGTTATTTTCTGTGAAAAGATAAAATAGAGGAACTTGACAGAATGATAAACTTACAACTAATTTCGATTTCATTGCCAGTTACAATTTATAAAAACAAAAAAGAAGATCAAATACACATAATTTTAAAACAAATCGAGCACACCGTAGCATTTGGCACTGTCAGCTAAAACAATACGAAAATGATATAAAAAAAACATTAAAGCTACGAACCTGAAGCCCTACCACGAGCTCTTAAAGGCTATTTATCACCGGGACACCATGGCGGCACGACCAGTCGCCGCTACCAACATAATGTATACAGCTCTATAGAGAGTTACTCACCTGGTGACCGTTTGGTTGCGCGACCAACTCAGTCGCGTGCACTTAAGGTCCATTTTGACACTGTCTCAGTGTGGTGTAGCGACTCTGGTGTC
This sequence comes from Mythimna pallens, assembly GCA_961205895.1. Taxonomy (NCBI): domain Eukaryota; kingdom Metazoa; phylum Arthropoda; class Insecta; order Lepidoptera; family Noctuidae; genus Mythimna; species Mythimna pallens. The sequence continues at coordinate 6,327,123 of OY540831.1, read as the reverse complement.
TGTATGGTGTCCAGTTTGGTAGCTTACGGACACCATGGCGGCGCAACTGGTCGCGCCGCCATGGTGTCCCGGTGAAAACTGAACTGTTAAAGGGATGGAGATACATAGGGTGTACAGCTCCATCCCACTTTTTCGCTTGCACACTTGATATTTTAACACGTCATGGTAAGGACCCTGAGCGCGGCCATTTATGGAACCGATCCCATAAATGTCACTTTAATCAATTTACATGATTGGATAATTAAATCTCTGGTAGCTGGCAATGTATCCGATCATTTGGTTTACATGGCACATTCAGTGTCACACATACAAACTAACAACATCATTCCCCACTTAATACATAGCAAATCACAATATATAGATCAAAGTTTATTACCGAAGAACATTCAATGTTTTACTAATGAGAATTCGTAGAATTTGATAGATATGCAATTCTTTATCATTGAGATCATGGCAATATACTATGTATTTGGACCCAGTGCTCATGTATACAGGAAAGTAGGTGACGGGGACGAAAGTAAATTATTGTGTAATAACTGTGGCTAAAATAATAACAGATACACGAGTCGATCTCCAAAGTCAGCAATGATAAACCTTTATTAGAGAACTTGCCACTAAATGCACTATATATACATATATATATATATATATAAAATTAGATCATGAGATGCAGCTACAGAAACTTAGTGGCTTAACCAGTTGGAACGCAGATTTACGCAAGACACAGTGGCTTTTTAATTGTTTCTCTAATTAAAAATTAATTATACGAAAGGTTAATAAATAATGCTAGTAATTCATATTTTGCAACTCGAAATTCATATATCGTAATGGTTACAGTTCTTTCTTTATTTAATTAAGAAAAAGAGAAACTTATTGTGTGCAGCCGTGACCGAATTATTTTTCCACTGGCACGCGGGCCATAGGTTCGCTATCCCTATTCTAGGTTAAGCAATGCCAGCAGATGGGTGACAATCTGAACATATCGAGATTCCTTCGTAGCTCAGAAAGCATGTTAAGCCGTTGGTCTAGGCTGTAATTTGCTGTGTTTTTTTTTTTCAGAAGAAATCTAACTGCAGTCTTAAAAAAAAGGGATATCGTTCCAATTACTAGGTTTTGGAGGTTTGATACTGGTATCCAACATAGTCGATCAAGGACTTGGAACATTAATTGACTGACTTCTATACTACCTACTAGCTGACCCGGCGAACTTCGTACCGCCTTATAGTCAATGAATGTTGTGTTAGATAAACTATCAAAGGATAACGCCACCCACTGGTATTATCATAACAGCATAATTCATTTTAAAATGACACAACGTAAGTTCTTCTATATTTTCTCACCTGGACTATCACAAATATTTCAAGACCAAAATTAGGCAAATCGGTCAAGCCGTTCTCGAGTTTTAGCGAGACTAACGAACAGCTATTCATTTTTATATATAATATAGATCGTTTTCAATAAGAATAAAAAAGACCTTTTAGAAAGTTGTTACAGGTACAGAAGAACGATTATCATACGACGCGTCCTGGACATTTTCAAACCATTGAGGTAAGAGCTATGGGCTTGAACGTGGCCATATCCTCGCTAGATGACGCTGATCACACCTAATTCGTTTTGTTCATGTCTCTATGTGTTTCGATCTAGCGGGATCAGTCGAGCTAAACCGAAAAAAACTAGTGGCAATAGTTTTTTCGTGGTACATAAACCTCACGAATTTACTAAAAAGATCTATAATATACCTCAACTATTTTGATAGAAATTACAATTAATCATCACATCCATGCAGCGGGGCCAGCGGTTGTGTTACGCTCGGAATACATAAAAATAATTTTGATCGTAACTTGTGCCGATGTACTCGACGGTTCGAGAGGTACCTCTCGAATCATATATTAGCTCCAAGGGATCTTTAACAGAACTGGAGAAATTGAAAAGATTTTTTTTTCTGCCCAGCAGGGCCCTTTGTAATAATGCCTCGTTTACACGTGGGCCCAGCTTCGGCCAATCGCCATTGTTTTGGCCGAGGCTGGGCCCACGTGTAAATGGGGCATAATTTGTGTTCATACGTGCAAAAAAAGCATGCCATTGTTATTTATTGCCACGTTTGGTACAATAAAAAATGTATTGTTAAAAAACGTTGATCGCAACTAGAAAGTCAACGTAGGAATTATTTTCTATAGATTACTGAATGTATTCGATTTTTCTTTACAGATGGTTCCGTCACCTACTTTCTCTTTTTCCACATCTATCTCAAACTAACATCTCAAATAACTATATACAATTAAAATAAGTTCATAAATAAAATTGTCCCCTCCATACAAAATTATACGATCCAACATCAAGAAAAATATATATTTATGCAGAAAGTTAATTAAAATTTATTTTATAAACTACTTATTTTGTATAGAGCAGACAATTATAAATGACATATAAATTCTCAATACTATATTAAAGAGTTTTATCATTTAGAATTATGCTTGAGTTGCTACAGCAGTCAACTCCAAATGTATATTTTACAAATGTCTGTACGAGCACGCTCAGCGCCATTTTGTCGTATAATTCTGTACTTTTCTTTTACTATGTATTTATTGCCGTTGTATCTGTGTAGCACAAATGATTAATTTATGGCTGGTTTTATCTATTCCACTTAATTCAAGAAAAAAAAGTAAGAAAGATTTGCTCTAACACTATTTTTGTGAGAAAGGTATATAAATAGCAGCACAGCTGCATGCTGGAATGTATTACTTTGCAAATGAAATGCAAAGGGGATGACCGTAAATGAAATGATTTCAACCATCTGCCATTTGTATATGTACATGTAGTCAGTTTCAAAAAATTCAAAGTTCACAACAAATGAATCATCATCTTCCTGCCCTTGTCCCGTGTTATTTGGGGTCGGGCAACATGTTTTTTTCTTCCATTCTGCCCTGTCACTCGTCATGCTATCATTAACTTTCTTTCCTTCAAATGAATGTTATATAAAATTGTACTTAGAATAAGCTATATTGTTTGTCCTCTTCATCTTTCCTATTGTCTTAGCTGTGCCCAAAAGGGTTCACGATTATTTAAAAAAATGTTTCACTTACCACTTAAGCATGTATATACTTTGTGGAATGCAATAAATAATTGAGTATTGAAAAAAAAAACATGGCGAAAAATTCATAAAATTTCGTATCTATTTTAGAAAGTTCGTATCACAACATTCATACGGACTTTTACTCAGCGTAGTCAGCCACACAGGGCGGGTTTATGAATAAAGCATTTTGAGTTAAGAATGGATATATCCGACAAAAATTCTCGTGTTCATTCCGCCAAGGTCACACATCCACGACCAAATACTCCATCTCGTCAGCTCTTCTGTTACCTATGGGGATTGAGACCTAAACGAAATAGAGTAACCAGTGGCAAACACACGACTGGCGGTTAAAGGTTAATTCGGTTCTGCTAATTTTTTACAGGTTTTCGGAATAAAGTATTTCAGAGATATACTCAACTCCAAATGCTACAATCAGAAATCGTGGGTTAATTAAAATACTAATGGAATTAATACCACAATGCTTTTGTAAACATATAGACAAACAATGATACCTGATTTTAATATTAATTTAGATGACCTTTCGGTATTGATGAACTTTTCAGAGGCCCGAGCTCTTAACATGATCCATTAGACAAGCTAACTGAACTGTTAAAGCGATGGAGCTATGTAAGGTGAATAGCTCCATCGCTGTTTCTCGCTCAAATCCTTGACATTTTAACTCATTCATGGTAAGGTCGCTGGTAGCCGAGTTCTAGGCCGCACCGAGGTAGATCGCCATCGACATGAAGATACTCATATGTACATACATTATGAAGCAACAGGCGACGCTTGTGGGTCCACGGTGATAGCGTGCTGCTCGCCGTTGTCCATAGACACAACCATTTGATAGGGGACTTTGATTTGTAGGGGCACGCGGAGTTTTGTGTTTGATGGAGCCTGAAACAAAATAAGAGAACAATTAAAGTACAGATTTTATTTTTTAAAGATTGGGAAAATGCCGAAGGGTTCCACCACTGGGGGGTCCAGAATCGTGTACTGGATCCGTGGTGTTCGTTTGTACTTCGATGTTAAAGACATCGTGTATATTTTTTTAGATTTTATCATAAATGTATGTTTAATTTTAAGTATAGTTGAAAGTTAGTTGCTGCACTGTCGCATTAGGTTTTAAGGCCTGTAAAGATAGATGTACAGAGAATAAAATAAAAAATACAAAATTTTGCATTTGCAAGCTGATTTTACTTTGCTGTGCCACCGCCCGCGCGAAAGGAGGAATCCCCATACAACCTTTGGACCGCCGTTTCATCACTTCAGGGGATGAATTTTGGAAAATTCTTTCTTATTCTATATTTATAAAACGAGAAACTGACTGAATGACATATCAACGCATAGCCGAAACTTCTGGGATTAAAGACGTGAAATTTTGCACAAAGTTTCCTTTTATGACGTAAAGCACTAAGTAGAGGACATGTCGAGTTAACGATGTGTCAAAGCTTACTTGAAACGTTTGTCAGGTATTCGTATTGTCGGTTCAGGTTAGAGTTTGACAAATACAGCTATATAAATCAATAGAAAAATTCATAAACCAAGGATATAAGGATATGGCAAATTATTTCATACTACTTACATGAATAGTGATCTCAGGTAAGACTTGCTTCTTCATAGGTGCTTTACTGCGTACTTTGTTGATGGGGTACAGGCCGGGGATCACCTTCTTAGTTTTTACCTTGTTGTGAACCAGCATGTGTTTCTGTAGGTGATCCTTACGGTAAAAACCTGTAAAAACAAAATAATTATTTATTATTTATATAGCCGGAGCCGTTTCTTGCTAGCTACAACCTTTAAGTCTAGAAAGAATATGTTACTACTGGACAAGTGTGCTCCACCGTCGACCACACCATCGCTTAACATCTGGTGACAGTGTTGGGCAATATGAAATCTAACTACTGATTAATAACTACGACTACATATTGTAGTTAGTCATCACAACTACAAATTACATTAAAAAATCGTAAATAGTAGTTAAACGTTTTGATTACTAACTACAAATTGTAGTTGCAATCATGATTACGAGATTACTTTTTATAACTACATAAATTGTAAAGGTTGATTTTTTTATTACTTGTTAATCAACGCAATAATCTCTTAACCGACTGCGGACTCAGGTTGGCCGCTGTAAAAATAATTTGGCCAAATGGGGCTTCCTCGACCCATCTCTAACACAGTGCCAGTGTGGAGCCGCTGCACAGGACATGCGTCATTTGCTATGCTGTCCATCCTGCACAACCACCTACAGTTTTCAGGATCTATACGAGGCCAATAACAGAGCCGTAGAGGTTGCCAAATACTGGTCAGATAAAATTTAGTTAGGGCCGGGGCACACGATGCGTTGCGGCGCCGCACCGCAAATATTTCAACGAATCGGAGGCCGTACAAGTGGGGCGGCGTCGCTCGTGTACCCGTCGCGTCGCGCGTAAGTAATAAATATAAATACATAATCATCTACGACTTGCATTCAATTAATTATTCATTAAAGTAAAAAATGCGTGATTTTTTTATACAGTTACGATTCCGTTTTTTTTTTTTATTATTTAATTTTTGAGCCAGATTCAGTTTTGATAAATCCAATCCATTAATCTAACACATTGCACGTTTATTTAATTGCAAAATATAAGTTTTTAGTACTGAAATAATCAGTAATTATAACTACTAGATTACAGCAATCAAATTAACAACTACTTCATGTAGTTTGATTATTGTAGTTAAGTTACAAGTAATCATAACTACATGTAATCAAACTACTTTTGGTTGTAATTTGTAATCTGACTACAAAATAGTAGTTATCTACGCCCTACACTGTGGTGAGATCGTGGTCAAGCGCGAGTCTATCAATAATAATAAAAAAAACCAGCCAAGTCCGAGTCGGACTCGCGCACTGAGTGTTCCGTACAAACTTACCTATGGAAACAGTTCAATTCCCGATTTGAGTTACGAAGATTTTTCCGAATCGCAAAAAAAGTTTTTTTTTACAACGAAGTTGATAGGTACTACTTGTTTAATGATATTTGTTCAAATTGTGTACGTGTTTAAATATAAGAATAGGAACGTCAATGACCTCTATCTAACAAAAATGTATGGAAAGTATGGTTTCTTATTTTCATTGTTGGCAACAATTCGCCTTCTTCCATTCACCACTACTCAGACACATCATAAAGTGATGCAGAGATGAGCGGAACTGAAGAAATAGATTCTTATTAAGCTTTTTTCGTTCACGATTCGTAAATAATTTTTTTTTTTTTAAATTTCTTATTTTGTTTTTCCCGCCCATTTTCTTCAATTTGACAGTATGACGTGACGTCACAACATGGCAATCGATCCTGTTCACATTATTGTTATTTAAATGAGCTTAAGCTTACCTTTCCCACAGTCAGTGCAGAAGAACGACTTGACCCCGGTATGTATATGAAGGTGTATCTTGTAATGGTCTTTCCTCTTGAAAGTCTTGGAGCAGTACTTGCACACGAACACGCGTTGCGGTGTCGGCAGCTCTCTCTCTTCGACCTCCACGTATTGTACGCTGTCTAGTGCTGCTAGCTCTGTTATATCCATCTGGAATGGAGTTTAAACATCGAGGATAAGATATTTTTGGCCAGTATTTATGCATAGCCAAATGATCGCGTAAGCGGCCGCTGCCTGATATGTAATTTTAAAGTAAAAAAAAAGTTGGGTTCCGGCTCAACATCTTACAGTTTAAAAGTGGCGCATAACCCCAAAATATTACAGTACAATATTATTACGCCGTGAAACTTTAATAAGTCATATCTCCGCCGAAATCAGAGTAGCATCAAATAATTAAAACGCATTGATGAGTGAAAGTTCTAGAATCGCCCAAAAAATTACCTATAACATTCGTCTTAAGTGCGATAAAGGTACATCTATTGTTATTAGCCAATAAAGGAATTTTTACCATCCTATACAATAAAGTTGAAATTCGGATGAAGTCGCGAAATGTATTTTTTTATTTATGACCCTTGATGCGACTGCGTTGTTCTAGAGTGGCTTTGAAACGTTTTTTTTTTTTTTCTAGAATATTCCTAGCTCGGTGTATAAAAGTGATCTTTTCGACCGGAAGTCAGTCAGTTTTGTTTCGACAGCGATACTAGTGCGAATAGCGATAAGTGATAAGCAGAGGTCGGAATTAGGTAGATTTATTCGTGTACTTGCATCAAAATGTTGATATTATTATGGATCTTCCCGGGGTTTCTAATGAAAAATCCCGTGCGGTCAACAATATTACAAATAAAAAATACTAAAAACCTCAGAGACAGATAAAATAAAAATAATGAATATACAGTTTTTATTAGTATTTTTCATTGAAGAAGATCTCTCTACGTCAACTGAGGTGAAGTTAACAAATTTATTCACTTCCTCCTCCTCGTCATTAATGCGGGAAGAATTTTTTCCTGCTATATTGCTGGTGGTGTCACAAAAAATATTCTGCTATTTAAAATTAATCTCAAGATTTGAGGCACATCCTCTTTATTCTTTCGCTGTATGAAATCAGTATAAGTACTTAAATAACTCTACCTAATTCCGTCCTCTGGTGATAAGCGATATTCTCTAACGACCTAATTGCGATAGTCAAACGGATCCTAGTGCGATGCATGATGATTGGATTTTGTTGTATGGAAAACTGTTATTGCATGTGGTAAATAAAGTCATCTACTTCCGATATACAACTGGAATTTAATTACCCACGTTCGTATAACAGTATTGTACTGATCAACCTACTGGGAACTACATAAACTGCGCGTGGTAGTGAGAATGATGTTATAGAGATAAAAAAAGAAAATGTCGTTGCAAAATTCCAAAGCTCGAGAATCATGTGGTTTCGCGCTGATATTCTTCCATCGTATATATCATCATCATTTCAGCCGAATGACGTCCACTGCTGGACATAAGAATTCCCCAAGTGTCGCCAAAATAACCGGTCCTATGAGTCTCGTATCCATCGAATTGGTAAAATCCACAGACGAACCAAGGTGACCGACGTAGCAAGAATAATCACCAAACTTAAGTGGCAGTTGGCAGGGCACATTGCTTGTAGAACATATGGTCGATGGGGCCGAAAGGTTCTGGGGTAGTGACCGGAACCGGCGTAATGGAAGACGTAGCATTGGCGTAGCCTCCCACAAGGTAGACTGATCCTCATCATCTCTCTAGCTTTTTCCCAACCAGCTTGAGGTCGGCTTCCAGCCTAACTGGATGCGGCTGATTGTGTTTTACATGGAGCGACTGCCTATCAGACCTCCACAAACCAGATGCTAGGGAACTCGATATCAATCCTGTATCATCATCATTTCAGCCGAAAGAAGTGCACAGTTGGAGATAGGGCCCCCAAGTGTCGCCATAATGAATGGTCCTCTGCGTCTTGCATCCATCAGATTCCCGCTACCCTCAACAGGACATTGTTCACCCTTTTGGGTGTTGTTCACCTTGTAGGAGACCTTCCAACGCTGCGTCTTCCGGACGCGTTCTAATCCAGAACGTTTCGTTCCTAACGGCCATCTGTTCTGCAAGCAATATGCCCTGCCCACTGCCACTTAAGTTTGGCGGTTCTTCGGGTTATGTCGGTAACTTCGGTTCTCCTGCGGATATCTTACTAAAAAACTCCTGTATAATTGAATGTAAAGGCAGAGACGTACATATTCCTGTGGGTACTTGTTGGGGTACTTGTTCTCCTTCTTGGCGTCGAGCATGATGACCTCGGGGCAGGGCGGCGGCTCGGTGTCGTCGCGCAGCGAGGCGGAAGGGGACGAGCTGCTCTCGACTGCTGCAAACGCGCCGCATTCGTGACTGTCACGGAGCTGTTTTGATACGAAACCTGTAACGAATTATAAATTTTTTATCCCAATTTATTTATGTCATCGTATCGTGTCCTCATCTTTCATAATTCACCATTCCGTCTTTTTTGAATGGGAAATCATATAACTTCGCCTACTATGAGTGGGAGGGACAAGTAGACGGGTCCCCTTATATTAATACTTACAAAACTAGAGGCTTCGCCCGCGTGAAAGTCGGTTTCTTCATATAAACTTTGGACCCCCATGTCGTCCCCTTAGGGGGTGAATTTCAGAAAATCCGGATCCTTTTAGCGGATGTCTACACCCTATAAGGAACCTACCTGCCAAATTTTAAGTTTGTAAGTGCTATAGTTTCTGAGATTTCGTGATTAATCAGTGAGTGGTATTTCGCTTTTAATAGATTATAAAGAGGTATTTTGTAAATTTGTACTTAGGTGGGTAATCTCTGAAACTACTTAACCGATTCTTTCACTAATATGTAGTTGCACTAAACCTGTGTTATAAAATAATTTAGGCTATATATTATCGTCGTTCACTCGAGCGAAGCCGCTGGCAGAAGCTAGTGGAATATATTAAGATGAACAGGATCAAAGGGCTCTTTCTTGTCTTGGCGTAGTTAGCGCCGTGTGAGGCCTTCAGGCATAATATCTTAGACAGTAATTCCCTCTTCTATTTCAGAGTATAAAAGTATGTATAATAATGTGTGTAAATAAAGTATAAGGTACAATGGTGTTGACGTATTCCGTGTGGATAAAAACCCCTTATTAATAAAGAATATAAAAAAATATTCACCAGTCGGTGGAATATTTCAGGTACACGAACCTTGTCCGCAGATGGGGCACCACACCTTCTCCACAGGCTTGTCGTGAACATGTTGATGCACCTTGACATGCTGCTTCCTCTTGAACCTTCGATGGCAGATTTCACACTCGTAGGGACGAACCTCGATGTATTGGCTAACTGAACGCGCGGTGAGAAGGCTGTTGTCTGCTGACTGGAAGGAGAACACATGTAGTTTTATTATTGATCCATTAAGATAGAACAGATACTAATTAATCCTATTCACCATATATTTATTACATAGGAAGTCACAATATGCGGAATTGTTACCGCCACAGCCTCACAACTGAAAGAAGCTAGTGGTCCGGAGCGAGGAAGAATGGCAGGCGGTCGCCTCCTTCTGCGAAGCAGTAATGCTAGCAAAAGAGGCGGCCGCACGCGCGAGGGAACGGCCCTCATGCCCCAGCTGCCGCGTTCCCAATCCCGATTTCCAGCCACCGTAGGCGCAGGCTTGCGGACGGCGAGCAATGGATAGCTCGCCGTCCAACCGTCCGGACCGAGCCCAAGTCGTCAACGGCGCATAGTGCTCCACGCGCACCTCAATGAGATGTCAGCAAAATCGTAGGGGTCCAGCAGGGTCGAAGCCTACTGGGACCACTGGGTTAGCTTCTGGAAGGAAAACCCGGGGCCCTGGAATGCAAGGCAACGAAGGAACATAGGAGTGGGTTTTAGTCAGTAAAAGTCTGACACGTGGGGGGGAGCGGGAGGCTCCCCCAAAAGCGGAAGAAATCATAGGATGATTTCCAACCAAAACAAAAAAAAAGGTGGGTTTTAGTGTGACACTCCCTCTCGCCTCCTGCTCTTGGTGGTCCCAGAACGGTATTTTAATGTGGGACTTTCTTCTATAGCTTGTTTTATAGTCAGATCGCGCCTACCTGCGATCTTTCAGCTGAAAAGATGATGACAAAGGAAAACAATAGAAGCTACACCTTCAAAATGTTATAATTTAACTGGTTTACTAGGTACTTACATATGGGTCGGCAATCGGTTCTCCTTTCTGATAGTCTTCGCTGTACGCGGAGTAATTCAGGTGCTCGTCCATGTGATTCAGTAGCTGGTCTTGTAAGTGAAAAGCTGGGGAGCAAGAAAAAAAAACTGTTAATAAAACTTAAAAAAATAAAGGAAAATTCCGGCCTACAGTTTTGTTATGCACCTACACAGAATGTGTATTTCCATTGCCGACCTATATCAACAAATAAAATAAAGTTATAAACTAAAGAAATAATGTTTCTTGTAAAGGGGGTTCCATTTTATCGGCGTTTTTTTTTTTTTCGATTTTAATATTGTAGTACGGAACCCTTCATGTCGGACTTGGCCAGTTTTTTTTTCCATATCATATTAACATTATTATTATTATTTGAGGACGACTACTCCGATTTACTATTACTGTAAAGTTACTTTAAAACGTGACTTAATCAAAGAAGATCTGTCTTACCAACTTTTGGGATTGTCTAGGGAGAACAAAGTTTCAATGTCGACAAGACCTACAGTCAAAGTTAATTTTATTAATTACTAGTGTTTGTAAAAAATATTCTAAGGGAACATGCTCCCGGGATAATAAGTAGGTATCCTTAATCCTATTCCAGAACATGTTCTACCTTTAAGCAAAATTTCGTCCAAATATGTTCGGCCTTTTGAGCATAAAGGAGTAATAAACATACACATACATACAAACTTTTGCCTTTATAGTAGGTACAGTTCACATGATGTTCAAATCAGTGTCTGCATTACTTTTACCTGACTATTGTCATACCTTTGTATCAATCAAAAATCTAAATAATTTTGTCGACACATACAATTATTTTACACAGCAAAATTTTACTTGCAGCTACACTACAGACATTTGTATCATCAATAAATGCAATCGGCCAGTGACATAGTTTATGGTAGTAACTTGAAATAGAATATAAAATCAATACAGGCCAGCTGCAAATATGCTATAGGTAATATTAGGTATATGGCTAGTTCGATACAGAGGGGTAGGCCTATGAATAAGGGCAACTATATCGATATTGTTACGTCATATAAATCAATCACATCAATAATATTATAAAGGCGAAAGTTTGTGAGGGTATATTTTTTTAAGGTGGGAAATCATCCAATTTCTTCGGCTATGGTTAAAAAAAGGTAAAATGATATGTTTAGTTAGACAGAAATTACTTTAATTTTTTTAATTGAAAATGATTTCACAGTATTCTCTTATTTGTTTTGTGAAAGCATAAAACTATGTCAGTAGGTACCTATAACAATCATTCAATTCCGCGAAACACATCAGCAGTCAAAGATTAATAAATTTGTAGAACTGTCTGATATCACATCGTGAATGAACGCGTGGTTACTTGTTGCGTTGTTATGAGCAAAAAGCTGACCAACATAAATGGGACTGAGCAGGACATGTCTGCCGCATGTCTAACGAGCTACCAGACATGTGTCTCAGAGAACATTTGATTTTTTTAGTATTTCCGTGTGATATTATCAAATAACGCCGCTCTTACTCTGAGTGTCAGACTTTTACTGACTAAAACCGACTTGTGTTCCTTCCGTTGCCATTTACGTTTCAGGGCCGCTGTGACTCTTTTGAACAATCCCGCAGCCCTGGCAGGTATGAGCCCTGTCAATATTGTCCCATCAACATCCTGAATACGTTATTACGAATATATTGGACCCGCAGGGCCATAGCCTATATTATCATAATTACGTTTGATTTTTTAAGAACGGATGAAGGATATTCGTCAATATTATGTGTTTTTGTTTCTCAATCCAGGGTCTCAAGCCCAGGGTCTGAATTTATGGCAATAACTCAAACTGAATTAGATGGAACTTCAACATAGCCGAATAAATCCATCCGTATGGTACAGTACAGATAGATACATGTCTGCCAAACCCTTCAGAAAATACAGACGTAATATTAAGATACGTTAAAATATTTCAACAAAAAAATAATCTTGGCAAGTCATACCAGCTTCATCGCTTTGTAGGGGTCGGAGCCGACCCTAAAAATAATCCCGGTCTGTACCCCCCAAACGCCCTCCCCAAAATAAATTAGATCTCTAAAACCGTCCATAATCTAGCGTCCCTTGAACCACCCTATCCGTGCCCCCTCGTAAGACCCATGGGGGATCGCCCCATTCGCCCCTAAAATAGGGGAGGGTCTGAAAAGGTCGACTGGTCGGTTGCTACGTGTGCATATGTGTTGGCTACGTAATTGTAAACTGGGCATTCGATATTGATCGGTTACTATACAGTTTATATTGTACAAATTGTAGGTCATACGTGGGGCGTAACTATTTTTGGGAGGCTTTATCTGTATTTTTCTTGGCTCAACTTGTTCACCGGTTTAAGTATTGGGAGGAACAGACATGAATCAAATATACTACAGTTCTTGAGTGCCCGTTCATCTATTCACTCTGTTGTATATTTAGTATTGACAGGTACTCTGAGAATACAAAACAAAAAAGTTTGAGTGTCTACCTACTAACTACTAGCTACTAACCTACCTAGTAACTACTGAAAACTTTGAGATTTGCGATATAATTTGGTAGAAACCCTGAGGCTAAAATGATCATTGGTTGCTAAGGAAAATCTGTAACATGGAGGTCTATAAGGCTCTTCTTGATTTTATTCTATGCCCCCCCCCCCTCCCGTCTCCTGCCCGGTTCGCTGTCACCTGTTCGTCCGCGGTCTCGCTGCGCCGCGAAGCTTCAACCAAATATTTTATTAAGGTTATAATTCTAAATATGGACTGCAGTTGCAATTAGCACCATTTAAGCGGCCAAACATTACTATTGTTGTTGTTTAACTTTACAATGTCAGAGCGAGTCCCGCGATTTAGTCTCGATGGACCCATCATGATCGGTTGTTAGTTTTGTGAGAAACCGCGAAATTTGGTCTTAGATCCAGACGAAGAAGCATACCATGCTATAAAAATGTGGCTGATGAGCGGCAAGACGCTACTCGCGACAAGTTTTACTTTCTGTACGATGATAGTTTGTCCAGACAGTGCTTTTCGTGGCACGTAAAATGTGCGACTGCACATATTTACTTTAATGATAACAACCAAAGAGAAACTACAAGTATTGTATACAATCCAGAAATTAAAATAGAACCAGAGGAGGATTCAAATAATGTATACGAACCAGAAATTAAAATAGAACTAGAAGAGGAAGTCGAAGAAGTTACCTATAACAACGGAGGTTCCGTTAACTCAAATAATATCCCCAGAAGCCAGATGTTTGATTTGTGATAAACAACTAGACTTGGCGCACAGTAAATCCCATTCATATAAATCTAGATTGTCGGCGGCTAAATTTATTTATGACACAGCGCATAAGAATCATGATGACGTGTTTATAAAAATCCGTAGATATCATACACATGTATAAAGGTTTGAAGAAACTGCTTGATGAGATCGACGATAAAATGCCAAGTACTTGCTTTCAAATGTCATTCTTGGCGAAGCGACTGGCGAAACTGACTAAAGTGAAAGACGCAGTAATAGATGAGGAAACTGTCAAAAACCTACTGACAGCAAGGTATGGGGACAAGTTATTATTTTCGTACCCAGCTGGTTTGGGATCCTGTGTGGTATTCCTAAGCAGCGTGCCCTTGAGCGAAGCTATGAAACGCTTGGGTCGAATTAACTGATGAAGATAATTATAAAATACTTAATCAAAACTCACCAAACGTACCACCTGCACTTTTTTTGAAGTCGGTCAAAATTAAATGTATACGAGTATTTCCAAAGAACGTAAATCTAATAATGACGTCTAAGCAGCTACATATGCATCTAATTTTATTAGTGAAAATATATTGTATTCATGTGAGATTATACCTCTTTTTTCTCCTTCAGCTTCTTGAACTATTAATGCCGAAGAAACAAGAGATAAAAAAAGATAATTTAGCAATTGTGATATTTAAATGCTGGTTGTTACCACATATATCTGTAGGTTCGAGTGTGCCTTTCCTTCATTAAATTATTATAAAACAAAATCCCTAACGTCTGTATGTTTATGATAAACTCAAAAATTACTGTACTCAAATTTCATGCGTGAAGAATGAGAAAGGATTACGTTTATAATATAAATAGGCATAATGCATATTATAATAGAGAATTTCAAAGATTTCTAACACCCGAGCGACCACTATGTGCATTGCGAACAGTATTTAAATGATTTAAAAACTTATGTGATAAGTATGTATTGAAACTAGGACACCCTTTAGATATTTGCATACTTACTTATATGTAGGTACTAGATAATATATATACTCGTACACACGCTTGGCGATACAAACACGGGCGAGATTTCAAGTAAAGGAGTGCCGAAGGTGTGTCGGTAGGACAACATAATATCAGTGACACAATTTTTTTTCTATGGCAATAAGACAACCTGGTTCTTTTATAAGTTTTTAGCAGGATTTTTTCGAGAGAAGTTTAGCCAGTCGCTAAATTTTATTTTTAATTATTCACAAATTGATCTTTAGTAGATATGTAAAATTCAAGCAGAGAATACAAGAAAGCCGGACATTGTTCGAAAGAGCCACCGCAGCCCTGAAACGCAAACTGCAACTGCAAGGGCAACTGAGACCTTACGCTGACGTGTTAAAATGATAAGCAAGCGAGTATAAAAGAGGGATGGAGCTTTACACCCTATAAAGCTCCTTCATATTGACAGTTCAGTTTAGGTCGTCAAATGGGTCGCGTTAAGAGCTTGTGGTAGGGCCTTGGAGGAATACGGGTGGGTTAAGTCAGTACCAAGTCTTACACTCCCTCTTCCTCTATAAAAAGAACCGATTTAAGTTGCTACCAGACTAAAACAGCAAATTGACGCATCAAAGGCACATGTATCTGCAGATTACCTAACATAGGTGTGACCGATGCGCGCCGTTGATCTAAGGACCACTTTAGTAATAGCCATATTCCTGTCTACGTACTTTCTATACACATTTGTAACATTATGTGGGTGCCTACCCATTATGATGTTTGTCCGGATCAATGGTTCGTATTTTAAGAAACCAATAATGTAAAAGCGTGTGGGACTAGGCTGGACATGTATCTCGCATGCTGATCAAGCGGTGGGCTCGTAAAAAACAAAATTCATGCCCTGAAATTGTACAACGAGGTCGCGGCAAATTCGAAGGAGATGGCGGGACATCTTAGATGGTTTTCTTTAGGAAGAGATGAAGGACGATCTTTGACAAGCAGTGCAGACTAGATACATATAATTGATTACCGATCTCAATAACATTAGCATATTGACATGTACTATGTTACTTGGGATCTCTTCTCCCATTCTGTTCTATCACACTATCATATAGAGCTTTTTCTCTAGCGACCCGCCCCGTCTCCGCATCGGTGTTAAAATTATTTTAAACTCGCGACTTTTCTCTAGCCTGTACTGTAACCAAACTGTGTTAAAAACAACTTTAACAGATTTTTCTGATCCTTCTTTTGTGAGGTAGACAGCGAATTACCATTCGTGTGCGTTATTTAGAGACACACGTCTTTGAAAAACTTTTACTTACCCAAGGGAACATTATTCTGGTATACAGAGTAGGTCATGGTCAACACGTTAGCCAAGTTTCATACGACTCCGTTGAGACGTGGTAGCTTAATAAACATCAAACTTTGCCACCCCTTTAAGGGTTGAATTTTAGAAAATGCTGGAAAACGTGTTTGATTACTATACTTTGGTACTCAAAGACCATTAAGACGAATTTACAAATAAATCTGACCACAAACGAAAATTATCTATAGAAACTTTGCCACCCTTTTGCCCCCTTAGGGGTTGAATTTCAAAGTTTAGCCCTTAAGTGCTTTATTCTTTTCAAGTCATTTTATTCTAGTCCAAGAAATACTTTAGCCTAGGCTGCGGGTTTTTTTTTTTGTTTCCGCAGCCCTGGAACGCGAAGGTTAACTGAAGGAACACAGATGGGTTTTAGGCAGTAATGTCTGACACTATCTCTCCCTCCACCCATAGCGGGAGGTGATAATGATGATATACCACCTC
The DNA here is from genome assembly GCA_961205895.1 of Mythimna pallens. Lineage (NCBI taxonomy): Eukaryota > Metazoa > Arthropoda > Insecta > Lepidoptera > Noctuidae > Mythimna > Mythimna pallens. Next base: position 6,310,381 of record OY540831.1, on the reverse strand, counting down.
AAAAAAATTGGTCGGTGTGTTGATAAGTTAATGAACGAATCAGTGAAGGTTTTTCTTATTTTGTTTTATTTGAATAGATAGATTTTACCCAAGATAATCCATGTACCCGATGGGATTTCTTATCGACAACTGTACAAAACCCTTAGGGGATGAGTTTCCAAAAACTAACTTATACACAGAAGTACCAACTTTCTCATTTCTAACTTCCAAACAAAACCTTCATCCTCTATTTTTTAGGGCTCCGTACCTCAAAAGGAAAAAACGGAACTCTTATAGGATCACTTTGTTGTCCGGCTGTTTGTCTGTCTGTCTGTCAAGATCCTTTATCTCGGGAACGCGTGGAGGTATCGAGTTGAAATTGAAACCATAAACTCTGGTCTGCGGTCCCTTGAAGCTGTGAAAAAATCAAACATCTAAGTTATGTCGCAAAAAACGTATATTTCGACGCTCTCAAGGGAATCAAAATTCATAGGGTGCTTCCCGTTAACTTAGAATCCTGAAATTTGGCATAAAGCAAGGTCCCATAGCACAAGTATAGGAAAAAATCTGAAAACTTTAAAAAATCTTTTTTTTTGCGATTCGGAAAAGTTTTCGTAACTTAATTCGGAAATTGAACTGTTTTCTTATGTAAGTTTGTACGGAACCCTCAATGCGCGAGCCCGACTCGGCCGGTTTGTTATTACAAACTTTATTTGTAAAAAAAATATTATGCTTATAGTTGTACGGTTTAGGTCGTGCAAAAACATTGACAGGTATTTAAGATTTTGTAGTAACTCAAAATGACCAAGGTGAGGATAACTGGCATGTCAGCATGTCATAGAAACAAAAATTCGATGACATTTGTGACATCCACCAACCCACACTGGGCCCGCATGGTGGATTACGGTCCATTCCTTCTCCTAGAGAGGACGCCTGTGTCCCAGCAGTGCGAACATAATAAACTTTTGCTAATAAGTAGTACAACAATGCCATAACCACCAATACGCTACTAGATATGCCTGTTGGATTCTTCTGTCGTCACGGTTATTGCGGAAAAACAACTACAAACCTAATGCCACGTACTTTGGGTAGGAGGGGTTCAAGGTTACGTGAAACCTGCCCCACCCTTGACATACCCTGTTACGCCTTTAATTAGCAATTATGTAATTTGTGCTATAACTAACATAAAACACGCTTTTATACTGAGAAAAAATATCTCTCGACAAAAAAATAAAATCTTTTATTATCAATTGATTACTTTTTATTATTATTCATATGCATTATTATAATAAATATAGTCGAATATCATTACTAACGGACAGACTATGTTGGGGTTCAAATTTTTTGTGTTGGAAGTTATTAATTAAGCCCTCCAGTTATGGGAGGAGCGAGTGGGAGAGTCAGTGTTTTATTGATTAAACCCTACGTGTTTTTGCGTTCGCACAATACCATAGACACCAGGTCCGTCCAGAATCGTCCTTGGTTTTCGGTGGATTGAGAACCAAGGTTTATGCAGCTATGTGCATAACCAACCAACAATTCGATACACACAAATGAACAGAAAAATAAAGAAAGAAAACATGTTTATTTGGTACACAATGAACAAACAAGTATGTATATTAAGAAAATAAAAACCGGGCAAGTGCGAGTTGGATTCGCGCACTGAAAGTTCCGTACAAACTTACCTATGAAAACAGTTCAATTCACTAATTAAGTTACGAAGATTTTTCCAAATAACTAAAAATTTACAGTTTTCTGATTTTTCCCTACTACTTGTGCTATGAGACCTTGCTTCATGCCAAATTTCAGGATTCTAGGTCAACGGGAAGTACCCTATGAATTTTGATTCCCTTGAGTGTCGAAACACATGTTTTTTTTTGTCGACATAAACGGCTGTAACTTTTTTTTCGCTAACTCAGAAGCTCAGAAGTATGATTTTTTCACAACTTCAAGGGACCGCAGACCTGAGTATATGGTTTTAATTTAAACTCGATACCTTCACGCGTACCCGAGATAAAGGGTCTTGACAGACAGACAGACGGACCACAAAGTGATCCTATAAGGGTTCCGTTCTTTCATTCTAAAAATTGAGTCAAGTACCCAATATATTATTATATATTAGTACAACTGTACAGCATTCAGATTTTATAATACCAGAAACAAAGTAGTGGGTGAGTAACAGTAATAAAAATACCCACGTTATCAAAATGCGCAGCAGGATGAATGCGGATGGAGAGGGTCATCGACTGAGAGTACACGTTACTGATATCGCTATCTCTACCTACGGATACGTACGTCAAACCCCATGGAGTCTACGATCTTGCACTGCAGCCTTGTTCGAAAGAGTTATCGTAGTTCTGAAACGCAAATGGCAACAGATTAAAACCCATCTGTCCAATAGATGGGTTTTAACCAGTAAAAGTCTGACACTCAGGGCGGGGAGGTCATTTGATGATTTCTACCTCAAAATAAAAAAGGGGTCTGAAAAACGCTGATTGTGGGCAAAATTATCGAGTTAGCCAATGTTAAAAACTATAAGGACCAATATGTATCTAACGGTCGATTTGGCCACGTTTAGGAGACGCCTACGTCCAGTACCCGACGGTGACGTCTTTCGAATGAAATGATGATTAGCATAGCATAGCATAGTCGGCCTTATAATGTTCCCACTGTTGGGACTCAGGCCTCCTCTCTCAATGATGATTATTTATAATGATTATTTCAACGGACTTAAAAAAATTCTTCACACCCAAGTATTTATGGTGTCTTTGACATCGACGCACAAAAGAATACCACGGATCCAATACATGATTCTGGACCCCTTTTAAATTTAAACTGTGTAAAATCGTTATTCTAACGAACCCCGATATTTTTAGTAAAAAAAAAAATTGAATTAAAAATTAATTAATTAAAAAGTCAGGGTAGATAAAATCGTTATTCTAATCAACCACAATGACATTTTTAATTTGTAATTCATTCCTTTTTTTCACTAAAAACGTAAGAACAATTCATAATATTAAAACATTTTATACAGTTTAAATTAAAAAAACAAAACCTAGACATAAAAAAAAAAAAAACGACTATAAATTCCACCACTGGGGGGTCCAGAATCATGTACTAGATCCATGGTATTCGTTTGTACGTCGATATCAAAGACACCGTGTATAGTACTCGTAGATTATAATAGAAGAAAGAAAAACAGTTTATTTGCACAAACATGACACATAACTTTAAAAAAAATAAAAAGTAATAATTATGTTTTTCTACGGTTCCGTGCCTCCTTCGGCAAAAGCGTAACCCTTATAGAATCACTTTGTTGTCCGTCTATCAAGACTTTTTTTTCAGTTTCAGCTTAATAGCTGAAAATTAACAAGTCTGCTACGTCTTGGAACAGTAAAATAATCAAACTTATAAGTCAACGTAATCTAAAGATGAGGCCGTTTATGCTCCGTGCATGGCGCATATTTTGACTTTCGCAAGGAAATTGTAACCTATAGTGTACTTCCCGTTGACCTAGAATCCTGTAATGTGGCAAGAAGCAAGGTCACATACACGGATGTCACGTAGCACAAGTAAAGGAAAAAGTAAGAAAACTGTAAATTTGTAGTTACATCACAAAATAATAAGTTTTCCCATATTGGAAAAATCTTCACGACTCGAGTCCGAAATCGAATTATTTACATACCGGAAAAAGTTCTATGTATGAGGCAATGGCCACTTGTAATTATTTTGAAAACTTTGTTTATATAAAATTAAAAATACCATTGTTCGAGGTTTGAACTTCCCTTCACATTTTTTTGAGAGCCAAATCAAATTATCGTGTCTCTTTTAAAAATGGATCTGCATCGAGAACATTTTCGTGTGATTATTTTCTATGATTTTAAATGTGGCCTAAAACTTTATGAGTCATTTGATCGACTTTAAATTGCTTTTATGGATGAAGAACCTTCAAAAGCAACCATCTACCGCTGGTATAGCTAGTTCAAGCGCGATCGCCTTACTTTGGGGGATGAAAAAAAAAGTGGTCGTTGTACGACGGCTTTCATGTCACGGAAGAAAGTGTGCTGGCAGTAAAAAGTTTTATTCAAGATAACAGGCGAATTACATACGAAGAGATTCAGCATACACTACTGATTGGTTCGGGAAGCGTTCACAAGACTACGCGAGCACCTTCGCGTGAGGAGGATAGATGATTCAATTGAAGCAAGCTCCTCTCGGCGCGTTTACAACATTGTGACAGGTGACGAATCCTGGATTTATCAATACGATCCAGAAACAAAGCGTCAGTCGACAGTTTGACTGTTTCAAAACGAACCAACGCCTACGAAAGTGAAGCGATCGAGAAGCGCAGGGAAAATTTTTGATCGTTAGTTTCTTCACTTTGACGGAGTAACTAATTTCAATTCCATTATGAGACCAAAGCAGCATCAACACCGAATGGTTTACCATAAAATACCTGCCAGAAGTTTTGTCTGCAATGAGCAACAAGCGACCGAACACTGGGCTCCGCGGGGAACTGCTTCACCATGACAATGCGCCTGCGCACTCAGCGCTCAAAACGAGGGACTTCCTGGATACCACACCGTTCAGAGATTTGGGGCACCTTCCTTATAGTCCTGATCTGGCACCGTGTGACTTCTTTTTATTCCTTAAAATAAAAAATCAGTTGAAAGGGATACAGTTTTCATCGCCGGAAGATCGCAGCGTTCAAGAAAGCCGTGGAAAAGGTGTCTGCGGCGGACTGGAAAAAATGTTTCAAAACTTTCTGAGTGTCCCACGTAGGAACTGTCCATTTTGTACGAAACCGTCGTCGGTGCGCGAGATCGACTCGCACTTTTGAGGTTAACCAATGCAAAAATTCTTATTCAATCTCGTCCGTTCCCACAAATATCGCTGACTATATCAAATTTGTTCACGTTTCGTACTGGCAGATGGAGCACCCATACAAGTGTTGTTAACCGTCACCCCCTTTATCCATGTTGATCACAAAAGAGGGGGAGTCGTTATAACAACGTTACGTGTATACGCAAGTTTTTCTGTAACCATTAACAATTTTGTTTTCCTCCGTGAAGAAGAAATTAAGTCCAGAGTGCCTAGTGCGAGTTGATGAAGTTCGGCGCTCCGATTGGCTATCTCCAAGCTCTTAACCAATCAGATATCCAAACTCGGTAAACAACACGCACTCGACTACACTCGGTACAAACCTTTTCACAATTGTTTTTTTTTCTACTTTCAGAGATTTTTTGCAGCTTCCTAACCTTGAACTGAAACTATCCGATAATTATCCAAAATAAAAAAAATATCCGATACCTACCTACATAAAAGCTTCGGATAGTTTCGGATAAAGTCGGAGACTAAATAACAGGTTACGACAGGTTTCTGTTTGTTTCGCCCGACCAAACAAATGAATAACTAGACTAGAATTAAAAGTAAAATCTTGTTATTTGTATTTTGCTCTTATAATTCTTATATCCGTAACCGAAACTAGCGGTAACCGTATCCGAAACTGGTATAGTATTATTCCTATATCCGTATCGGTATATCCCTGCTAAACCAATTAATTTGTGTATGAGCACAACCGTGAACGCAGTTAAAAAGTAGTACAGATACGTTGAGACAACACAATCCTTTACTCAGATATTTCATGTCATCAACCCCAAGGTATTTGACGCAACATGAGGGGGATGTACCCTTATGACGTCACCTGCCATCTCAACTAACGGGCACGACCGGTTCGCTCCGACCCTACGGGCCTACGGACGAGAGGGCAAGGCCAACCCGTTCACTGCGCGAGGATAGAAAGCAAGTCTATGTTGCAATGTTATCGTTGCATAATGCAGCTTTCATATCTTGATTGCAGAACGATTTTTTTTTGGTGGAACTACTTTTGGAAACTCTTAGATCACTCAGTAGTTTCAGCATAGGTAGTATTTGGCGCAGCCGCGAGACACACAATATTAATTTTTTTCTTTTCTTTTTAATCTTAAGTATCTACTTACATGTTATTTTTCTTTCTTTCTTTCTTTCTCATGGCGGAAAAGGTATGAGTTTATGTATGTACTAGCTTCTGTAAGTAGAAAATTATCCCACAGGAACATATTCCCAGGATAAGAAGTATCCTACGTGCTATTTCCAAGGTATTGTCTACCCGTAAGCCAAATTTCATCTAAATCCGTTCAGGTATTATGTATATGAAGGCGTAATAAACATACACACACTTTAGCCTCTTAGAAGATAAAATTAAATTAACAAGTGGAACTTTGTAGACGTAAGCATGAGAGTTGTTTATGGGGACTACTAGAAGTAAAGATTTAATCATCTTGATAAAATATTAATAAACATCAGAACTAAAGTTTCACTGACTTATATAATTTGACCTTGAATAGTTAACAATAATTGTAGCCTTTCACTTCTTGCGTTTATGAAGGGCTCGAGTACATCGAAGGAGAGAAAAAAAAACAAAAGACCGATGCCAAGAACGTAGGAGTAACTTTACGTACGGTGAAAGTGCCAGGATAGCCCGCGAAATTCAAAGTTTTCTCATGTTTTTAGCATTTTTTTTTATATTCCACAACAACTATCACACAACGTCATCTAGTCCCATACTAATCAGAACTTATGGTGTGAGTACAAGACCACGGATAAACATACTTATATATTTCTAAATACATACATATTATAGATAAATTGCACCCAGACACAGAACGAATAAAACAACACAACAACAACAACATTAAATGTTTGTGTGATGAGCACGATCATTCGTTCTGTGGCAAATTGACTGGCCTGGGAGGGAATCGAACCCACGACCTCCGGCTTAGCAGTCAGGGCCACTAACCACTAGACCAACAGGCCAGTCAATTTGCAGGTCAATGTAAAGTTGTTGAATAATAATAGAATGGTGGGTAAGATCCCCACAGCCGCATTATACCAGATAATAAGATGTGTCAATATCGAGACCTAGATACCCTTTTCCCTATTGATGACCCTATTACTGTAAATTGCTGTCACTCCGCTGTCCGTCTGTCTGTGACCAGGCTGGACCGTGATAGCCAGACAATTGAAATTTTCACAGATGATGTATTTCTGTTGTCGCTATAATAAAAAAAAATATAACTAAAAACAGAATAAAATAAATATTTAAGTTGGGCTCCCATACAACAAACGAGATTTTTTGCCGTTTTTTGCTACGGACGGGACGGTAGGAAAGCCTTCGCGAGTTCGATTTGCACTTGGCCGGTTTCTTTTTTATTTGAGGTGGGAAATCATTAAACAACTCCTCCCGCTTTGGGTGGAGTGAGGGGGAGTATTGGACTTTTATTGATAAAACCCACCTGAGTTCCTTCAGTTGTCCTTTAAATTGAGGTTTTACTGAGCTTGACATGACTTTTCCGTTAGCATTCCCGCCAAATGTAGACTAGTTATTTTTTTTAATTTAAAAAAAGACACGTATTTCCTGGAACAAGTTTTGTAAAATATTCGAGTAAATCTCGGAATAACCGAATGCTAACTGAGTTTTCAGGCGTTATCGCTCTTTTTTCGTGTTGCCTTTTCGTCAAACATCGCGATGGATTGCGTTAGATGAAGTGACAAACTTTTAAAACATGCTCGATGTTGACGATAGGCGATTGAAAAAGGGACCCTCTTAAGAGCGCGAGGTAGCTTTGACTGTTGTCCGAGTCGGGGTGCTATAATAGTTGTAAAAAGACAATTAATATTTGGTCTACAATAAGTATTTAGCGAAGAATGAGATTTTTGATGCATAGTTAAAAATATCCCTTGATAAAATTGAAGAGTAAAGCTCTGAGACAAGGGTACACGGCGGGGGTATAGAGGTCACGAAAAAACCTTTATCGACCAAATCCTAAGCTGAACTATACCGTATTGTATCTAGTTAAACTTAGGAATGGGGGTTTAAGTCTCGACGGCTTAAGATGGGTTACACGTGTTTCTTGGGTGGTACTAGCGACACTAGCATTAGTTTATGAATGTGGCATAAATTCTATTATTTATTTAAACTTTACAGTAGGCTGTACGTTCGCGTTAGTGGTAACATTTTGACCTTGAGCAGGTATATAGTACTTAGGGGCCATTCAAGTATTATGTAAGTACTAGGGGGTGGGGGGGTCTTTGCTTAGCTTATTTTTGATGACATGGGGGATGGGGGGTGTAGATGGTAATTAAGTCAGCAATATTTATTATATATTTTTTTTTATTTTTTAAGAGAACGACGTCGATGTTCCAAAGTCGCAAGAAAATGAGTAGACACGACACACATCACTGAACAGCAAACATCCAATGTCATTGAAGATTTTCAGTCATGGATTCGTGACTGAGGACTGTTAATTTGAATTAATATGTCAACATTTTAAATGAAGTTTGTTTTTTCCTTTATTTCAAGCCTATTCCTTATTTGTAGACTTACACACAATAATGATAATTATAAACTTAGCCAAAATAAAATTACAAAATATGCAAGACTGAATAAAATCATTAAAAAATGTAAAAACCACAAAAAACAACAAAAACACTTTTTCATAAATACGAAACGAACCTGAAACGACGGAAAGAACGTGTTAACCTTATTAATCAATTAAATAACTATCAGATTAAGTTAGAAGACAGTATAAATATTTATGAAATTGACACTCAGCGCTTACAGTCAGAAATACAGTCTCTTGATGAGTCACTAAAGTCAATTTATAACAAACATGTATGTTGAAAGAACCAAATTAAGGAACATATTCTTGCTACAAACGAGTTGGTTGACAAAGTACTCACTTACTCTTAGTAACAACAAATGTACCTGTCAGAGAGTATCTCAGTATAACCTGGCTGGCCTCCAACTTGTGGTAACAGAGGACACGTCCCAGGCCATCAGGGCTCAGGACTGTATTACCAGCCAGGTACCCCACATTCAGCAAGAATTAACTCAAGGGGTAGATCCAGTAAATTGTAGTTTTTCCTCCCACGACAGCGGGGATTATCAATCAATTATTTTTTCAGACAGTATAGGAAGAGGTTTAGGGCAATTAGTTAGTAACAACCTCCCTTTTTCTTCTCAAAAACATTGTAGGCCTCAGGCTTCCTACCATCAAATAATGTCATTAGTTAATGAACAAGTATATGGTCCCAATGCTATTATACCTGTATTTGTGGGTAATAGCTTAAATGTAACTATTGAAGATAAATTGTAGGAAGATTATCTTGTGTGCTTTTCCATACTTTGAGCATTTGTCATATAGGCAAAATAAGTACATTCAAATGCTAAATATGCATATATGCATTTTTTAGTTAGTCACCATAGTGATAAGTTTTTATTTTTTGACATCAACAATTTTGTTGATAAACTTTTCTCGATTAGGTATACTGTGTACCTACCAATTATATTTAGACGTCAAATAGCAAAGCTATTAGCTTATAATATTCACTCAGACATAGTATGTCGAAGTCCTCAATCATTAGTTCCACCGTTAGTAATAGTACTAATGTTATGTTTGCTGGCTCCAATACTTTAAACGAGCTAATAAGACAATAGTTGGTACTGTTGGCAATTTAACCAGAGCGCGGCAGTCAATCGCTCAACCACTGCGCCAAACCGACAGTTTGAATAAAAATTTTGAGGTGAAAATCATCGAATAACTTCTCCCACGCTGGGTAGGCAAAGAGGACGTATCAGGCTTTTATTAACTAAACCCACCTGTATTCCTTCAGATGCCCTTTGCGTTTCACGGCCACGGTAACTCTTCAGAACATTCCGGTAGCAAGATTTTGACCTTGAGTATGTTAGGATAATTAGCTAAGATATTTTGATAATATCCTAGCTGTATGTAACCACGAATGCTGTGCCCGACAGGGTCCATGTGCACTTAACTAACTAACTATTCTTAAGATCTTATGTAACACATGTGATATAGCAATAAAGAATTGAATTGAATTGAATTGAATACAATGTATTTGTATCTAAAGTAAAAGCAAATTAAAATAGTAGTTGTTATAATTCTAGTCGAATATTAAATCGATTATTTAATTGTATCGAATCGAGAGTTAAATATGGCAACACTTTGTAAGACAGTTTTGAAGTTTTAAGGTTAGGTGAAATGTATTCATTCGTGAACGTAATTTGACGGTTGAACCGAACACTTGATTAAAATAAATCCGTATAAATCGTTACAATCTTCATTTGAGAGATAAAGATTAGATCCTTTAAGTAGTCGTAGTACAGAACTTCAATAAAATGCGATGCAAGCTTTTACTGGTTTCGTTACCACTGACATTGCAACCCACAGTACCAGCATAAAATTTAAGCGTAGCTTTGTGAAATGAGAATTTTGAGTTGAGAACATGTCTAAACCTGCTTTAATAGCAAATTTTGACAGGTTTTCATAGACTGAATTCAGTAATGGGGGTAATCCTCTCAGCGGTAACACCGACTCATTGAGTCGACGTCAGAAAAGCGCGCATGCGTTAAGGGGTGACCAGATGGTTGCAAACCAACGTCCCAACGAAGGTAATGGTTGCAAACCAACGTCCCAACGAAGGTAATGGTTGCAAACCAACGGCCTAACCAAGGTGACCTTGCTAGTTCCAATCCGTGTAGACAGCAGTTGTAAACCATGACCTTCAACGCCCTTGGTTTTGATGCATGTTTTTCCAACCACCGAACGTGTTGGCGCGTGGTTTACATCCATGTAGCCGCAACGCAAACCAAACACATAAACCATGGTGACCTTGGTTGGAATGCTAGTTTGCAACTGTCTGGTCACCCCTTTAGTCGGGTGAGTTGGGTAGGATTTAATGCGTAGTTTCTGGAATATCGTATTTTAGTGAACGCGGAGAAATCTCGCGATTTTGGACGGGGCCGGGGCGCACTGTTACGAAAGCGACTAGTTGACCAAAAGAACGTTACCCAGCAGGGGATAGATTTCAAGTCGCTGGTGTGAGGGGGCAGTTGAACAGCCGATCAAAAGGCAATTAAAGAATCCCATATATAATAATAATAGTATGATTAATTAAAGTGAAAGTCGGTACGTCTATGTGTATATAAGTTTGTTACTTCTTCACGCTCAAACGTTTTTATGGAATTGTATAAAAATTGGCACACGGGTAGACCATGTCTTGAAATATAACAAAGGGTGTTTTTAATCCCAGGAATACGTCTGCTTGAGATAATTTTCAACTATTTCGAAAGTGAGGCCGCTAGCAGAACAAGATTTAAAATTCATTCGATCAGCTTTACATTTTTCAAAATCGGTCGATTCGATTAGAAGCGAGGGGACATCCCTACCCCCGCTCGTGTTTCACGACTCAATAATGTCCCCCTTTTCTGTAGTGTTCGCCGCACTGGCTTAAAAGTAAGTACGTTAAGTTTGTGACAAGAAAAATATAGTTTAAAGTCCAAACCGTTGGGGTTTAAAACTAAATGTTTTAGATTTTGTTAAAAATATCATTTATTATAATATTTATTGTAATCTATACATGCATAAAGTAACCATTACAGAAATCCAATGCGATAGATTTAGACAAAAAATTTATAAATTACATTAACAAATTAATACTTGTTAGTGTAATTGCCAGTCAGTTTTAGTGGTCATATCATTATTTTAAGGTGCTTAAAACCAACGTGCGTGTCTGACCAATGTTTGAAAGTAAACAATGCAAAATAAGTACGTAAGGAATTAGGGATAGGAGGGTTTACGGAAGAAGAGCAATGGACAGCTAGCTCACGGGCCTACTACGAGGCCTGGATCGACAGCGCGTTACGTTCCACGGTTTGTGGAAATGTAACAGCTAACTTCGACCTCTTAAGTTTATAAACTTTTTTCTATCGGCTTGTTTCATACAGAGGTTAGTTCTGATAAGTCACACAATGAAGTAAGGACCAGTTGATGTGGAAATACTTAGAGACGACCTTTGATCAGCAGTGGACGCCTCTTTTTAAAATTATTGATTGGATCGCGTGCGTTTGACCACTGTCTCACCTGAGATGGTGATACACGATATTGTCCACGATGGAGCATGCTTGTCTAGAAGTAATCTATTCACTCTTGACTGCAGGTGAAAGCACCAGGGTAAACCACAATTTTTTTTTTAAGTTTTTTGCAATTTGCAGTCTAGTTTTACCACTAACTGACCCTGATGGCATGTGAGGACGTGGTCGAAGATGAAGCACGCTTACTAGAAGTAACCTATTCTCTCTTGGTTTAAGGCCCCTAGGTTGTAGCTATCAGGAAACAGATTCCGGCAGGGAATTCTACTCCTTAAGTCCTAAGGTCTTTGAATGTAAGTTGTGATGAAGGACAAGAGCGTAAACTTGAAAATACATTGCCGTATTCATAAAACGGTTTATAGAACCTTCCTCTAAAGTACCATTTCATTATTTAGTCCCAAAAGTAAAGCTCATCCTTTTCCAAGCCTTGAAACTTTAAGCAAAACCCTTTGCATATTTATTCAGAAATACCCAAGACCCACAAAAACCAATACAAAGGGGAGGGGAGCCCTTTTAGCTCGCCCAAAATAAAAAGATATAGCAAAAAATGGAGGGGCTGGGGTTGCTCCCTAGCGACTTAAAATGGGAGAGAGAGAGAAAAAAAATAATTTGGCGGGGTGACTGTGGGAATGGGTTTTTAGAAAATGTTATAGAAAATATTTTAATGCTAAGTATTTGGATTTACTTTGCGATTACACAGACTAATTCACTTATATTTTAAGCTCAAGCACTATTCTCATAGGGTAGGCAGAAATTACCTTCATGGTGCCGACTGCTTTATTCCTTACATATTCCTTTACGTTCATACTTAAGTCATACAGGCACACCAGTTTTGAGTATGTACTACGCGCCGTAAGTAAGTGTGCAGCACGGGACCGGTCAATAAGGCGGTTGACAGGCGAGGAAGCGTATATCCCGTGGTTGTCTGTCAGTTGGTTTGATGATATACTACGAACCGACACCCATCAGATGTTGTTCGATCTAGCATTATATTCTCTCATTCAACTAAGCAGGCTTTTGACTGGGCACGCATCAATCGCGGCGGTAAGTCCACTCTTTGAGGAGTGGCCAGCCGCGAAAAAAATACGCTGGGTTTCTGAAGAAAGTTTGTGTATGTCCCTTTCTAGGTCGCTTCTCCCGGCAGTTCAATTCGTATACGTCTCGTGTCAGTCCCCATCATTTATCCTCTAAACAAGATCACCACCATCTAAGCATATGGTTTAAAAAGTTTATCACAAAATCACACCATCATTTTTCCGCTAAAATAACCTTGAAAATCATTAGGTCCTCGACAGCACATGAGGATAAAGATAAAATGTACCAACTATCCCCTTACTACATAAAGTAACAATGAAATCGGAATCTACACCCGATTACAATAAAGTCAGTTTTTCTCTACAATACTATTTTTAGTAAGATCTCTTTTTTTTTTCGTTGTGGCTACAATCTGAGTCAGACCTACCTGCGCTAAGAGTAGAAACTTTTTGGATTGAATGGTCCCCGCTGAGTCATCGAAGCAGAGCTCTTCGTTATAAAAAAAAGTAAATTACAAAGTTGACGCGGGATCACAAATGGAGGGGAGCAAGGCTTCTACCCCTCGTATAAAAATAGCATGGCGCGAAGCATGCTACAGAATCGTACTGGCTAACAATCATTTATATTTGAAATGAAGACTTATCTTAAAATCTTCATCTGTCAAGCTGCAAATCCTTATTTTACACTATGTATAAGTTTTTTATTATATACATCCCCCACCACATTTATCTGCCTGTCTGTTCAAGATAAACTCAAAAAATACTGAGCGGATTTTCATGCGGTTTTCATCAATATATAGAGTAATTCATGAAGAAGTTTTAGAAAGTTAGAAATATTATGTATAATACGAGTATATTTATAGTAGGGTAAAGATTTTTAAAACCCGCGTGAAGCTTTTTTGTCAGGTGGGAATTCATTCAATGACTTTCCCCCGGTGTGAAGCGAGCGGTTTATCAGACTTTTACTGACTAAAACCCACCTGTGTCCCGTTCCAGGACCACGTCATCACTTTAAAAGATTCCCGGGGGCGGGTCGCTGGAATTAAGTATTATCTGTCTAACTGTTTACCTATTATTTTGTGGTCGGTTTCCAACTTAACCAGATGCAGCTGATTACTAGTACGTACTTTACATGAACCAGCTACATATTTTAGAATTCAGTTATTTGGCAATCTATATCTATATATTATACGAGTATATATAAAATGCTTTGTCCTGAATAATAATATTCCACAACTATCACACAACGCCGTCTAGTCCCAAGCTAAGCAGAGCTTGTGTTATGGGTACTAGACAACTGATAAACATACTTATATATTCTTAAATACATACATATATAGATAAATTACACCCAGACACAGAACAAATGATCATGCTCATCACACAAACATTTGTCCTGGGTGGGAATCGAACCCACGACCTCCGGCATAGCAGTCAGGGTCACTAACCACTAGACCAACAGGCCAGTCATGAATGACTGACGGATCAACGCACAGCCTAAACTGCTAATCGTAATTTTTTTTTTTATAAAATTATCACACACAATACAATTGTATCAATTATTTATTTTAAGTAAGGGTTATTTTTAAGTATGGTTTATTTATAATGTTATATTTATTTACCATCATCCGTGCGTCACTGCGGGGTGCCAGCTGAAAATCAGCGTTGGGTGTCTGACGCCCAGCAATTGCTGAGTTGGCGACCCTTTCGGTTCGGGCACGCTCAGCACAACTATATTGTAAATCTGAACTTTTTTTTTTTGTGTTGTTGTCTATTGCACTGTATTGCCTGCATCGAATAAATATCATTCTATTCTATTCTAAAGACCTGAAACTTGGAAGGTATATTCTTTGTGTGTCGTAGGCATCCGATAAGAAAGGATTTTTCGAAATTCTACTCCTAAGGGGGTGAAAAAGGGGGGCCAAAGTTTGTATGGGGCAATGTGATTCCTTGGTTCAATCTACTTCAAATTTTGCATGAACATTCTTTAAGCGAATTAATGAAAGACGAGTTACGTATTTTATTGAAATTCTTCCCATAACGGGGTTAAAAAGGGGTAGAAAGTTATTTTGGGGGCGATTTGCTTCGAACTTTTGATTTAAATTACATTTTATTTTGACACATGTTTGAAAACTCAAATGTCAAATAGATGATTTTGCTGAAACCCACACTAAAACCCTATTCTATATGCGGAATTGCTTTCATATTTTGTTCGGCAAAAAAATTAACTTAACTGTGTCTGTTTTTAAAAATGGGAACGGAGAAGTTGGTTAATATCAATGGGAAATTAATAAACCTTACTATTGTACCAATAGTGGGGGATGGCGCATGCCTTTAACGTACGCTTTGTTATTTGCTATACGACACACAAAAACGCTCAATGGATATTCGTAAAGAAATTGTGTGGCATGTGACGCACAAATGGGATTAATTTGCTGTAATGTCTCATGATCGTCACGGCAACAATCATCATCACAAAAGAAGAGTATATATTATTATATATGTTACAACACCTTACATATGGTGGTTTCTGCAATAACTGCAGCCAATCAAATATACCCTTTTGTATTTGAAGTGTATCGAAATGGCAACCTGTATGCCAAATTTGATACTAAAGACCAACCTATCAAAAGGTTACGTTTTTTGCAAGATCTTTCTAATGGTCACTTTGATGCCTACGCTGACGCTAGTGATAATAACGCTGATGAATCTTCGTTTACTTCTACACGAGGTCAGGGGTCCCTGTGAACTGTCAACAGTGTCCTCCAACCAAATTTTCAATTAGCTTGCATGAAACTTGGCTTGCTAGAGGACGACAAACATTGGGATTCTGTCCTAGAAGAAGCAGCCTTATGCGAGTCGCCATTTAAAATGCATAATTGTTCTTGAGGAGAGGTAGCGGGAGTAGACTTGAGGTAAAGCTGCTTCACCCTTGGCCAGTTGTATGTGGCATGCTCCAGAGTAAGCGCACAGAGTAGCCTGGTGATTCTAGCACCCGAAGGAAAAACAAAAAATATTGTTTATATAGAAATACTGCGGTAGGCATAAGTATTATTTCGATTTCATAATAGATCGAAGAAAGAAGAAGAATAAGAAGAAGGTTACAAAATTAATAAGGATAAAAAAAACAATTAAAAGTTCTATTAGAAACATTTTCGACTTTTTAATTTTATTATTTTAAATATTATTTAAATTTTTGACTACGCGGACGAAGTCGCGGGCAAAATCTAGTCTATATATATAAAAGCGAAATACCACTCACTGATTGATCAAGAAATCTCAGAATCTATATGTTATAGATAAGCATAATAATAAGTTTTGGCAGGTAGGTTCCTTATAGGGTGTAGACATCCGCTAAGAACGGACTTTACGAAACTTCACCCCAAGGGTGAAGGGTAAAATGGGGTTCCAAAGTTTGTATGGAGAAAGTTACTTTCACGCGAGCAAAGCCGCTGGCAGAAGCTAGTATTATTATACACTTAAGTACCTATAACCGAAATAAGGCATTTCTACTATGAAGCTCATTCCTGGAATATTCTGAAACTTGATGCCTATTTACGGCTTGCCAACAATTTGGGGGCGTAACCACACCCCCTACCCGAGACCTTGGCTTTGGCACTTCGAGCACGCGTTCAAATCTTTTATAAATAAGTAAAAAATGGCTGTAGAGAGACGGAGCTCTCTCCAATGACTAACTTTCGATTCGTTATAAAATATCGTATTACGTCTGGTTTGAGAAGCTGAGGGAGACGAATGTCTGGGGGGAGGCCTTTGTCCAGTCACTACTGTTCATACATTGTTTCTACATTACTGTTCCACTGAACAGTAATGTAGAATCAATCATTTTTAGGGTTGCGTACCTCAAGAGGAAAAACGGAACCCTTATAAGATCACTTTGTTGTCCGTCTGTCTGTCTGTCAAGACCTTTTATCTCGGGAGCGCGTTGAGGTATCGAGTTGAAATTGCTCAGGTTTGCGGTCTCTTGAAAAAAAATCAAACTCCTGAGTTAACGAAAAAAGATATGGCCGTTTATGTCGTAAAAAACATATAATTCGACACTCTCAAGGAAATCAAAATTCATAGGGTACATTGACCTAGAATCTTGAATTTAGAAAAATCTTCGTAACTCAATTCGGGAATTGAACTGTTTTCACAGGTAAATTTGTACGGAACACTCAGGACGCGAGTCCGACTCGCACTTGCCCAGTTATTTTTAAAAGAGTGAGTTTCTTGCCAGTTCTTCTCAATAGGAAACGACCAATTGAAACCGTGCGCTAGCTTCTGACGTTTTATAGGTGCCCATGTAGGCTTGTGTGAAATAAAACAATTTTGTGTTTGAGTTTGAATGGCTAGACAAACAAATGCGTTACTGTAAACCAAATTATTATTTTCGCTATGATAGTTGGTGTTAGATACTGTACTTTTAATATCTCACAATTTCAATACTAAGAGCTACTTCTGACGTATTGTCCTTCGCACCCGCTCTTTCTCGCTGTAGTAAATTACGGTTCTAAGTGACGGAAAAGGATTAGAACGCATAGGAAAGTGCGTTTCGGTGCTGAACAATTGGATTTGACCCCCTAAAGAGTCAGATTCAATTAGCATAACTCCGCATATGTGATGGATAGTCACTGATATAATCGCATTATCAGCGACTATAAATACGATTACCTATAAGGAGGCATGCAGTGTTCCAAGCGCGCCTTAAATAGATGCCAGCAAAACTGAAGGGGTAAGTAGGGTCCATGCCTGCTTTTCAGTGGGCAAATCGTCCAATGACATCCCCCGCTCTTGGGCGGAGCGTGAGATAGCGTCAGATTTTTACTGACTAAAAACCCAATCCTGTTTCTTCTTTGCCTTTCATACCTACCATGCCTGCTAAGGCTGCGGGAACGTTTGAAAGAGTGACCATGGCTCTAGAACTCAAAGGGCAACTGAAGGACACAGCCAAGTTTTAGTCAATAAAAGTGTGATACGGCCTCTCGTTTTTTTTTTAATCACGAAAACTAGTAAGTACTTGACTGCGATTCCACCTGATGGTAAGCAGTGATGCAAACGTTGATGATGAAGCGCACTAGTTTATTAAGAGCCTATTCACTCTAGTCTTGAAAATACCTAAAGGGTTCCACCTTGCGGGACAAATAATTTGAGGATTTCCCTACTCAAAAAAAAAAATTAGTATGGATAATACCGATACTAATTACGTTTGCAAAGTTAGGCCATTTTTTTTTAAGTGTGGAAATCATCTTATGACTTCTCGCGCTCTGGGCGGAGCGGAGGGCGTGTCAGACTTTTACTGACTAAATCCACACCTGTGTCCTTCAGTTGCCCTTTGCGTTCTAGGACTACGGGTTTCCTTTTCAATTTCTGAAACCGCGGTCCTAATTAGCAGGCATCGGCCCTGCTAGGACCCTACGGTTTGCTGACATCTCCTTGAGGAGCGCGTGGCTCACTACGCTCTGTTGACGACTGGGCTCGGTCCGGTCAATTACCGGACGGCCGGACGGCGAGCTACCCATTGCTCGCCGTCCGCAAGTCCGCGTCTACATTGGCTGGTAGTCAGGGTCAGAATCTCGGCGGCTGGGGTGCCTACTACTGTTCATAGCCGCGTATTCGTATAAAATATATTCTAAATAAACAAGGGCCCTCAGCATCAATGATTGCATCACTGCTTACCATCAGGTGTGATTACAATCAAGCACTGATTTATAATAATAATAATAATAATATTTATTTATTTAAGACAACTTTTGGTCCACATTATGTTAGTACCTACTTATTTTTATGTTAGTTCATACATTGTTCATTCATTTCATTCTTCCCATAACAAATTAGATAATGATTAAATTCAGATACATTAAATTCAATTACTCACTAAATTAATTAAATATCTTAGAGATAAAGAGAAATATCTTTTATATAAATATAAATATTCGTCATTGTACACTTGGTGTACGCCTGCGTGAAGCTTACGTACAAAACTATAAAGTTCTGTCGACGAAGCTGCAAAGTTGTGTCGTTGCAGCTTTGTCGACAGAGAGTTTTGTATGTAAGTAGTTTTGAATACGCGTCTAAATTTACGCGTCCGTGGATGCTAGGCCTTATTCTAGCATTAGCAGCAAAGAATTTTAGAATATCCCTAACGCATTGTTATCCTAGTCTGTACACGTTTCTTCCCAGCCAGGCCACTAAAACCGTTCAAAAGCAACCCTCGCCTTTTTTATTAAAATAAAATATAAAACTACACACGTGCACGACTATCGTAAGAGGGTTGACAGAGCGTCAGGGGAGGGCGGAACAAAACCTCGGGACTGTTGCTTAGACGCTAGTAGAATATTTTTATAGGGAAGGTATACGAATAGAGGGTAGATCAGCTATACTCAACATGCGTTCCGTGGGCCACATGTGGCCCTTCAAGCATTTCTGAATGGCCCTGTAGCCCACAATTTTGGTATTATAACTTTTTTTTTAATTTAGTGTCCCGGTAGCAGTTTTATTGTATGGAACTGCTTACTAGTTCACTCCTTCAGATCACAAAAAGTTGAACTACGTCTGCATGTAGCATGCTTAGTAGCATGAAGTAATTTTATCGAAAGCAGAAAATCATTTATGTAGAAAATATTAAGTGAAAAGTTTAATTTTACTGAAGGCCCTAGAAGAAAAAAGGTTCAATACGGCTGGGGTAGATGGATGATAAACTCTCTAAATAAGCTTTAGGCAATACCTATATTCTTAAACAAATTTCAAGCGTTTCTTTACAGGTTATTACGATTTCGTCCATAATTTATTTTTTGGCCAGGGTATATACCTTGGAGGTGGTCAAATTAAAAATGGAATTGTGGTTTCATGCTCTGTAGTTAAAAAGCTATGGGTTTACGGATGAGTGAGTAATGGGTAGCTCGCCGTCCTAGGTCCGGGTCGACGGCGCGTGTATTTTTCAAAAGGACGTACGGGGCCCATCAGGGCCGGTGCTTGCCAGGGCTGCAGGATTGTTCGAAAGTGTTACCGCAGCTGTGGTACGCAAAGGGCAACTGAAGGAACATAGGCGAGTCTTAGTAAGTCTGACGCTCACACTGTCCACCTAGAGCAGGGTTAAATACATGACAATTTCCCACCTCAAAATAAAAAACAAAGGGCTGCCGATTTTTGTTCGAAAGAGTTACCGTGGCTCTGAAACCTAAAGAGCAACAGAAGGAACACAGCAGGGTTCATTATAATCAGTAAAAGTCTGACAGTTCCTCTCGCTCCACCACCCACCAGGGTTATTTGATGATTTTTCACCGAAAAAAAGGGGTAAATAAATTAAAAAAAAAACTGGACAAGTCCGAGTCGGGCTGGCACAACGAGGAGGTTACAATTATTAATATCTATTATTTATTATGGATCTAATATTTGTTGTTTGTTATAGTGCCAGCAGAAATACACCATCTGTTCAACTGTCTAGCTATCATGGTTCATGAGATACATCCTGGCGACAGACAGACGGACAGTGGAGTTTTAGTAATAGGATCCTGTTTTTACCCTTTGGGTAAGAAACCCTAATAAAATCGCAGAAACCCATAATTTAGACCCTTCTCCCTTTTTAGCCGCCCGCTTCCGACGGTCACTGAATAAGCCGTTCTCTAAAATTCAAGGAAAATGGTCCACTTCGACAATCAGCTTCCCGATTGGTATTATTAGCCGTTGTAGGTGTCTACTATGTTATGCTTACATCGGATGTTGCCGAACCCGGGGGGGGGGGGGGGGGCACCCTCTTGCCGAAGACAGGGGGAATAAGAAGGGACATAATTAAAGGATGAGTAGCCGATAAGATACTTATTTAGGTATATGTCACTCATGACAGTTTGGTCTTTTCTTAGGTGCTAGGAAACTGTATGTAAATATAGTACATATGGCTATAAGACTGGCCTGTTGGTCCAGTGGTTAGTGGCCCTGAATGCTATGCCGGAGGTTGTGGGTTCGATTCCCACCCAGGACAAATGTTTGTGTGATGAGCACGATCATTTGTTCTGTGTCTGGGTGTAATTTATCTATAATATGTATGTATTTAGAAATATATAAGTATGTTTATCAGTTGTCTAGTACTCATAACACAAGCTCTGCTTAGCTTGGGACTAGACGGCGTTGTGTGATAGTTGTGGAATAAGAAAAATATAACATTATGTCTATATTAGATATTATAAGTGTTTCATGACCTATCTCTGAAGTTCTTCATCAGTTCATTACTTTTGGTAAGTCCAAAAAAAATTGCACTCCCTCTTATACAACTGTTATTTTACCGTGGGTGGTGGTTCGCACTCGAGGATCTATAATTTGTTCCTTTCTACGACTGCTGAGGTTATGTAATTGATGTGTTTTGGTGAAAGAATGTATATAGTGTATGTAGAAGTTGGCGCAGAAGATATCCCTAAACAAGATTCAAAAACAAAAAAAAAAGATTCAGACGAATTGAGTACTTCCTCCTTTTTGGAAGTCGGTTAATTATATTCCTAAACAATAATAATATACATAATACCCCCGGCCGAATTTCGATCACGGAGGTCAATCTCAACAGAGATTAACCAAGTCCGTAAGAGTTATACCCTCGGCCTCGGTTTCTGATTTAAGCATTCGAAGTTGAGAATTACTCAAATTCTACTTTGCCCTGAAAATCTGTCAAAATTTGGCAGTTAAGTACCTATGGCTTGAGACTTTCTTAACTCAAAATACTTAATTCAGAAATCCGTCCATAGAGCTAAGTGCGTGCGTAAACACAGGTGCACTCTCTGCTCCCTTACTCTCATAGTCCGATGGAACGACATTCCGACACCGATAAATCAGGCGCAGGGTGCTTTCCGAGGCACGAAGGTATCACACAACCAAACTCCGGGCTGCTACAGAGTATACCCAATAGCACTTTATGCCAGACCCAGGAATCGAACCTAGGACTCCACGTTCAGCAGTTGCGCTTGCGAGTACGAGTCTAACGAGGTAATTGCCCTAAAAGACAGTGAAAGCTTACCTTCCCCGCATACGGTGCAAACTTTGTCCTTCTTCATATGCGTCCAGCTGTGCATTTTGAGGTATTCTTTTTTCTTGAAAGTCTTATTACATACAAGACAGACGAACACCTCCTTTATCGACCCATTCGACGTTTCCGAAATGCTGTATTTTTCTTCTGGCTCCTAAAAGAGATTGAGTGTTCACGTTAGTTTGAGCGTTTTTCGATAGCCGGCTTATTTAAAATTTAAATTGCCATCCCATAGGTTTAGGGTTAGTGATCATACATGATCGATTACAATAACAGCTTTCACACATAAAAATCGATGGGTATTCTATTTTTATCTCCAACCGAGATACCTACTTACAAAAAAATATTTGTGAAAATAATAATTATATAGGGTGACTGGTAATTAGTGTACGATACTTAAACACGTGATTGTGCTCATGATAACCAACAACTTTTACTTATAACAAACCTGAAATCACGAAAAAAAAATCAGCTGTTCAGTACATGTATGTTTGCCTAATGTACTGAACAGCTGATATTTTTTTCCCGATTTTGCTCCCATAATAAAAAAAGTTTGTAATCATGATCACAATCACGTGTTTAAGTATCGTACACTAATTGCCAGTCACCCTATATATTAGACTTAGATGTGTAGGTTTACGAGTATATTGTGCACTGGATCCTACTCTCGAATATATTCTCTCTCTATGACCATAAAGGTTTGCTAAAAAAAACTCATTGCTGAGTTAAGCTCGCCTTTGTACATGAACTGTCTGCATTACCGTGTACTATATTATGTTTTAGTGGACAATAAAGAATTAAAGAGTCGATGATTTGATTGATACCTATCACTTATATGGGTTGCAGAAACGTTTGAAAAAGTGGCCGTGGCCATAGAACGCAAGGGCAACTAAAGGACACAGGTTGGTTTTAAGACAGTAAAAGTCTGACACGTCCTTTCGTTCCACCCTAGAGCGAGAGAAGTCATTGATGATTTCCCAAATAAAAAGAAATTCCATCAATTCTGTGAAGTTTCGCCAGCTGATTTAATATGCTGCTGATTTTTAGTAACATACTAAGAACTAAAAACTATTTTTTCACATCAGTTCTTACTATGACGCGTTAATCCATACTAATATTATAAATGTGAAAGTAACTCCGTCTGTCTGTTACGCTTTCACGATTAAACTGCTGAATATATTTTGATGAAATTTGATAGGTACGGAGTAAGGCGGCTTGTCCTATGCAAGATTTCGTGTGAACTATGTACACTGCTTTGACGTTGACCAAGAAAAAATCTTGTCTGCGCTAGACACGACGCGTGAAGTTGCTATGGCGCGATAGGGCGGGGTAGGTGAGGGGGCGCCACGTACAATTTTTGTGCCTAGATCCGATAAAATTCTTATCGTGTACATGATGAATTGGTCCTATCTGCAGACAGAGTGAAATTTCTTAGCGTGCACAAGCGTCCTAAGCTCGATCCCCTAAGAAAAACATGGCTACTTTTTAGCTGGTTTCAACTTCGAAAATACGTCTGCAATAACTGAAATTGACACGGACGAAGTAGTGAGTAAAAGTACCCAATAAAAAAACTATCATGAATTCGATATGGTGGCATCCGATATGAAAGAGAGAGATGGAACAAGTAGCTCCATCTCTCACTTACAACAGTATCACGGCATTGGCACGTCATAGTAGGGAGGATCAGCTTCCCTCTTTTTTTTATCTCCGCATATGGTTTTTCCTGCTTCATCGGTCAACGGCGAGCACAGATGTTCGGAACGGGCTTAAACTGAGCAAAATAAGGCAAGAGCGCCCCTTTGAGAGATTAAACGGGGCGTTGCTCCGAGGAATATGAAGGCGGGTAGGATTTAAAATGACTTATGCTTGCTTGAACTAAACCTAGGCTTAATCTATACATACAAACTGAAGCTTACTCTCCACAGACACGTAGCTTCTTACACGCATATTCGTTATTTACGGTTGGTGTACACCTGCTCACAGGACGGCAATCACAACACGACGCACGACGTTGTCGCTTCGTCGTCAGAGATTCATAGTTTTCTATGTAAGCGTATAATGACAAATACGCGACTATGAAGCTACGCGTCCGTCTACAGTGGGCCGTATTTTCCAAGCGTACTTTGACGAGAACCACATATTTGTAATTTCTTTCTTTGACTGACTATTTTAAGGGCTGAACCCTTCGGTAAGGTTACGTCTGTCTATCACAATTTAGGGTTGCCATCTTTAAAATTTGGCAAGTAGGACAAGAAGAGTGAAAACCCTGGACTTTTGAGGCTCAGAACCCGGATTTGATATTCATCATCACTTTTTTTTCAATATAATAAAATATTGATCGGCAGCGCGCGAGGCTGGCTTGGCAATTTTATATCGGGACTACAAACAAGACCCCGCCTAGACGCTCCTCTGAAGCCCTATAATCACTGGCGTAGCTACTGAAAGGATGGGGGGAGGCGGCAACCAGGGGCCCCTAAAACCAAATTAGCAAAACTCTTATTGAACTAGCGACAAATTCTCCCACTTTCGAAAGCTAAATAAAATTGGTAGCAAAACTACTCTAATCGTGGCAACTCGTTTCAGTCAGTAAAAGTCTGACACTTCTTCCCGTTCTAGCCAAAGCTGGAGAATTTATTTGATAATTTCCAGCATAAAAAAGAGGCCCAAATTTATTTGTCGTAGTTCGCCTAGCTACACAACTCCTTATAACCTAGGACAAATCCGGAGAAACACGGACGGCTGGCCACCCTCACAATCCTTATATTTTTAGATATTCGCCATTTCACTAGGTAAGAGATTTATAACGTTTTTCTTCCCTACAAGTATATGTATATAATACGGGGGTGATTTGATTTTTATTCGCGTCCCTATTATTACCTCCCCCCCCCCCCCCCCCACTACGCACATTGACGAATCGTTGCTTCAAAATTATTAGGGGTTTATTATAAGGCCTTTTTTTGCTTTGAGTGTTATAAGAGATTCTAATATCATGGAAAATCTTGACTAATAATGTTCACTTAGGAAAACCGTATGAGCAGCTAATATGTAGATTATTATATTATCAAAACACACATAATATACTAAATATAGTACATAATTATATTATCATAATACATACATTTCTCTAAATATTTATTTTTAAATCATTTTTTTTTTATTGGGCTGCAGATTGTTAGAAAGGGTCACAGCGACCCTAGGTCTGACAAGGGCAACTGATGAAAACAGGTGGGTTTTAGTCCGGAAAAAGTCTAGACATGTGTCTAGACTCTCGCTCCACCCAGAGCAGAAGGATATAATTATTTTTAATAAAATATCCTGGTATAAAACTGTAATTACGAAAACAGGTATTTTTGTATGTGGGTTTACCGGTGCCATTACAGTTACACGGTTCTCCATGATACACTATACAGTAAACAGTAGTTTAGGGACCAGGGGATTCACACTTATGTATTACGTATACGACTGTACGACGTTGCCGCTTCGTCAACAGAGTTTCATAGTTTTGTAAGTAAGCTTCACGCATGCGTACACCCAACGTATAATGACGAATACGCGACTATCAAGCTACGCGTCCGTCGACAATCTATATATATAAAAGCGAAATACCACTCACTGATTAATCACGAAATCTCAGAAATTATAACACATACAAACTTAAAATTTGGCAGGTAGGTTCCTTATAGTGTGTAGATATTTGCTAAGTACAAATTTTACGAAAATCCACCACATAAGTGGGTAAAACGGGGATTGGAAATTTGTATGAAAGTTCTATGCTTTTGAAGTAGGAAACTTGAAATTTAAAATGAATGCTCTATAGATAGAGGTGTACTAATAATATAAAAATCAACCCCCTTTTGGTTAAAACAGGAGATGGTAGTTTGTATGAAAGTCCAATGTTATTAAGTTAAAGTAATAATTTATATATATAAAAGAAGAAACTGACTGACTGACTGACTGATATATCAACGCACAAGGCTTCCCTTTATGATGTAGGCGAGCACTAAGAGAGGGTTTTCCCAAATTCACCCCCTAACGTTATGAAACGGAGGTCCAAAGTTTGTATGGAGAAACCTATTTACACGCAGGCGAAGCCGCTGTCAGAATTTAGTAATATAAATGTGAAAGTAACTCTGTTTGTTACGCTTTCACGGTTAAACTACTGAACCGATTTTGATGAAATTTAGTACGGAGGAAGCTTGAACTCAAAGGATGGCTGAAGGACATAAATATCCGTCTTCGAATCCGCGTCCGCAAGAACGACGAAGGACGAAGCCGGTAACAGAAACTAATAAATAAATAAATGTATACTCCTTACCTCCATCTCGTCATCATGATACTGCACCTCCACCATGGGCCGGCTGTACTCATCAATGATCTCCTGCTTGATATCCATCACGAGCTGGTCGCTGCCCACCTCCTCGTACCCGTCATCGACGATCCCCGCATTCTCCTCTATGAGCACTTTCGTGTGCGTTTGTATGTGTTTCCGTAAGTGGTCTTTGCGGTAAAAGGCTAAAATGAAGATTTTGTGATGAGATATGAATGCCGCTAACCACGTCTTACTTATTTAAATAAATGAAGAATTTAATTTAAAAATTGCGAGTATATTTAGTATCTAAGAGCCAGGGCATATAACCACGGTGCGACATTGTTAACGTGAAACTCATAAAAAATTGTCATCGTCGAAAATCACCTAATGACTTATCTCGCTCTAGGTTGGAGCGAGAGGGCGTGTCAGACTTTTGCTGGCTAAAATCACACCTTCTTTGCCTTGCGTTCCAGGACCACAGGATTCCCTTTCAGAAGTTAACCCATGGCCCCAGTAGGCTTCGGCCCTGCTGGGCCTCTACGGTTTTTCTGACATTTCATTGAGAAACACTACAAGTAATTAATGAATACCAACCAATGTTACGATAAGTCTTTATTAAGACACTCGAAAACCACCTCTTCAATCAATACCGCTTTTAGGCACGCAACAATGTTTTCCACACTAGCGCAAGAAAAGTGCTAGCGCTCGCCCTGCCAATTTTGTTACATTTATGGTTTTGGGGCGCTAAGCGAGCCCACCGAATCGCACGTCACGACGTCAACCCCCGGAATTTCACCTCGGTCGCAATGACCCACTATCTCCACTTGCATCAAAATGTACTACGGTAGAACGTCGATTATCCGAATCGCCAATTATCCGAATCGGTCCAAAGCGTAATATAAAAAATTAAAACCTACTACAGTAAGTAACTAAGGGGTTTCGTATATTATCTGTGCTCTCTCCCTCTCTCTCTTTCTCTAGATCACTACTTACATATATTGTAGAACTGTGTTTGTTAAACTTAATAAAGTTTATGCTATGTGTGACAGTTCGTTTTTCTTTATTACCAGTCTATGTCCGATTATCCGAATTTTCGATTACGTATCGACCCCGGTCCCTATTAATTCGGATAATCGGCGTTCTAATGTATTTTGTTTTAGAATCAGACTCACAAAAAAAAATGTTTCCCACACACAGGTAATATTTCAATTCTCTTGTAGAAGATGAGCAGGGGTGCAAGTTAAACCGTTATTATTGTCACACCCTTTGTATGACCTTCACCCCTTTCCTTGGTTCTACGATAAAGTTTATTCTATTTTAACTTTTTATATTAAGTTCTTGTGTGTGTTAAAAGATTGTCCCTGACTTCTTTGTCCTTTTAGCTTAAACTTACTTGATTTATACTTAGTATACTCAGTCTATAATGTAAAAATTGCTGTACATTTATTGAAAAATAAACATTATCAGATTATTATCTCATTTATTCATTGATTTCGTTCCGTTTAAACCTTCTCTGGCATATCAACACGAATATTTCAAAACCAAAATTAGCCAAATCGGTCCAGCCTTTCTCGAGTTTAAGCGAGACTAACGAACAGCTATTCATTTTTATATTAGATGCACTTTTCTAGAAAACTATATATTTATATATATTATATTTTTTATATATATTTTCTATATACAAGGCCAATATCAGAGCTGTACAGGTTACAAAATATTGTTCAAAAATTATTTGATTCCAAGGACACGAAAAGAAGAAGTTTAGTCAAATATTCTGTAGCAGACATTTCCTATTTTTAAATAAAGTTTATTCAAGGGGGAATGGCAAAGTTTTAGTCAGTCTGACACGCTCTCGCGCCCCGCTCAAGAGCGGGAGAAGTCATTGGATGATTTACCACCCAAAAAATACCTAAGAGTCTAATAAGGCATAATACCTGTGTAATCTCTCAATTCCTCGGTAATTCTCAATACAACAATGGTTTAAAACTAAAATTGAGACCGTTCCTAATTTTTTAAGTAATTAATTACCATCACGAACTTTGTGAATGCCAACCAATGTTACGATAAAAATAATTTTATTCCTGATACGAAAAGAAGAAGTTAACGACAATTCAAATATTCTGTAGCAGACATTTCCTTTTTTAAATCAAGTTTATTCAAGGTTTAGAATTTTTTAAAAAAACATACAGATAAACCTGATAATCTAGATTGCCAATATCAAGACTTGGAAATTAAACATTGTTTATGCATATTAAAACAAAATTATTAGGATGTAAAAAGACGACGAGCAATTAGAAGCTCACCGTCCGATAAGAGCCAAACCCGAGTTGACGACACCTAGTATTCAAACAGATGCCAGCAAAACTGAAGCGGCGCAGTTGGGGTGTAGGAACATAAGTGGATTTTAAGCAGTCAAAGTCTGACACGCTCTCGCGCTTCACCCTAGAGTGGGAGAAGTCAATTGATGATATCCCACCTCAAAAAAAACAACTAACTCCAAGGTACGGCTATTTTTCATTTCAACAACAATAACGAAAAATTCCGGTGATATATGGGGATGGAATCATGGGAAACTACTTCTCGGCTAGCATGCTCCATCGTCAATCACATCATCTTAGCATCAGGTGAGACAATGGTCAATCTTGAAATTAGTTTTTTTTTTTTTTTAAACTTGTGTATGTGTAGTGTCCGACCGAAAGTTCGGTTTCAGGCTTTGACCGGTCATGTTCAGCGCGTTAAATTCCATCCAAGCGAGTAAGCGACGAAGACATTTTCCGCATCCACGTGCCTAATCATGTCGTGAACTCATGACTGGCTTGTGTTTGCAATTCGATTTGTTTGTTGTAAGTTTTCGTGTGATTTATTTTGAATTCAGTAAGTTTTATTAAGTGATATAGCATAAGAGTACCTAGGTAGTCATCATCATCTTCCTGCCCTTGTCCCGTTTTATTTGGGGTCGGCGCAACACGTTTTTTTCTTCCATTGTGTCCTGTCACTCGTCACGCTATCACTAACTCCCTTTTCTTTCATATCACTTTTCACACAATCTGGATGGATTGTGTCTTTTCTTTGGTCTCCCTCTCCCTTAAGAGTAGGTAGTAAACATCAAAAAATAATTAATTGATGTTATGTTGATTATCATAACTGCCGTTAAAATGTCGAAGACTGTCATTTACAGATAAAAAATTGATACTAACTGATTAAAATAATACTTTCTTTAAGGGAAAATAAAGAAAGAAGGAAGTTTCAGTTTCGGTCCTAAAAACCAGCCCCCCTAGACAAGTTACAATCGTTTCGTTCGCGCCGAACGCCTCGAGTAGGCCACGCCTCCGATTCCTTTGTTCTGACCACGTGACTGAGCGTTGAGATGGCCTGCTCAAGGCGTTCGGCGCGAACGATACGATTGTAACTTGACTAGGGGGGCAGTTTCGGTCGGACACTATTTATGTATCTAAAATGTCCACATACATTCAAATATGTAAATATATTTGAACTATAAACTTCTTTGGTACACTTAATTTAATTACTCTACAGACAGTTTGTTATATATAACTGTTTAGCACCTGCTAAATGGTTCAAACTTGTTTTTTATGACGAAGACTGATTATTTCTGTTATAATAATAATAAAGGTATGAAATGATGATGATGAAGATGATCTGTCTCAAAGGTAATTCAAGTAATATATAAGCAGTACAAGGGGGTGGCAGGCTTTGCTTATTTTTGATGACATGGAGGATGGGGGAGTCTAGATGATAATTACATACATCAGCAGTTTATATTTTTTTTTCTCAAGAGAAAGTTGAAAGAGTTGATGTTCCAAAATTATACCAAAGTGATCATACACACATCACTGAGCAGCAAACAGCAATGTCATTGAAGACGTAGAGCCATGGATATGTGTTTCACATACTGAATACTGCTAATTTGAATTAATTCATTAAACCCTGAGCAAACGCCGGCGTTCACTCGGTCATTGTCTTTCTATTGTGTCTCTAATTACGCTACTCAATAGGTTAATATGCCAAAAGTTTAAATGAAGTTTCTTTTGTTCTTCTAATTCAAGCCTATTCTTTATTTGTTACCTAAAATTAACGAAACCAGAACACATTGAAATATGCATGTACCAATGTTTACATAAGCATAGGAGGAGAAAGAGAGCTTTGCTTACTTTTACTGAAGAGGTGGAGGGTGAGGGGTTAATATTTGACAAAAAATCTGCTTACGTAATACTTGAACAGCCACCAATAACAAAAATGACTTACTTTTACTACAGACGGGACAAGCCTCGCTCTTGTCCCCACTGTGAATTGCTCGGTGAATGTTCATGTGTTCTTTCCTCTTAAAGGCCTTACCACAGTCAGGACAAACGTGAGGCCTAACTTCTTGGTGTTCCAAAGTATGCCTATCTAGGTGTTCCTTGCGTTTTAGCCTGTTGGAGGGATATGAAGGTAATGAAAAATAAATAAATACATTTTATTTCTATTAAGGATAAATTAGTATTAAATGTAAAAATTTAATTAATAAATGGGTAGAAAAAAATAATTGTTTATTGCTGTTTGTTTATTTTAGAATTAATGGGCTTTCTCAAAAGCCAAGAAAAAGCTTTCTGCTTCTAGAGTATGAGTTGCTAAGAAATATAACTTTGGGATAAATATGTTAGATTTATAAAAAAAACCTTACCCAGTGCCACATATCCCACAGAGGTACCTATAGTGCTTGTTATGGACCAGCAGATGCCTCTCAAGCTCCTCCTTGGTATAGTACAAGGCTGAGCACTCCACACAAGAATAATTTACAGCCCCATTAGGTTTATGTACTATCATAGCCAACTTATTCTTTGCTAACATGCTCCTTTTTATAGCCAACTCCAAGTTAGGTACTGGCTCTGCAAGAATATTTTTGGTAAGTATATTAAAAGTAAAAAAAAAAATAATTTTAAAAAAGAATCCCAATAGCCATACCATTATTACTGTCCATCTTCCTCACAATATACTTTCACCTGAAATTTTAAACTTTTTAGACCAAATTCTTTCTGTTCACTTTAATAACTTCTAACGTCGTTACAAACAACTTTCCCACACGCGCACAACCGTTAGAAAGGGCAAGGGCCAAAAAAAACTGAACTTGAATTTGTGATCCCTTCCCCTCCCAACGGATATCGCCCAAGGCCCAAAAGCTCCCCTCTGCTTAGGGGTGACTACCCTTTGTCTACCCAAACTTCCCCTAAAGGAGGGGAGGGAACCCCACTCCGTGCACGACCCGATAGGAGGGGTGGATTTACCTTGCCCGAGCCCGACATTGATTCAAAATCCTCTACCTGACTCCCAAACTGGGTTTAAAAACGTGTAACTAATAACAATAATACTCTAAAACCCCCACTTGTAACCATTAGATAATATTTTTGTTTTAGCGCGCGCGAAAAAGTTCTGTAGTTATTACCTCATAAAGCAACATGTTTATATTGACATTACAACATAAACATACTTACAATTTTGTCATTTAAAACTTCATAAAACTTCAGATATAATTACTATAGCACAAAATGAACTGTAAACTGCAATAAACACTGCGAAAATGAATACGAAAATAAAAATAGCCGGAAAATCAGACATAGACGAACACTCCCCTCAAATCCGTTTTGAGTGACTGCCAGTGTTACCCGTTCTCACAAGCCTGCAGACGGAATAATTTTTAGTAATTTTTATTTTAGTAATTATACTTAAAATATCCGTTTCATATTCGTCATCCTTTTTAGTATTAAAACGATGAAGATAACTCTGTCTGTGTTTTATATTTTTACGGTTGAACTACTGAACCAATTTTGATGAAATTTTGTACAGAGTAAACTTGGACCTCAAGGAACTTTTTATCTGATTTTGACTTCAAGTCCACAATAAACGAAATTCACGCGAACAAAGTTACTGATGAAAGCTTTGTATAAATAAAAAGAGATTGGATAGTTAAGCGTGTATGTATATAGATAGTTATTGTGTGTACCTGTGTGCCAAATAAACGTGTTTTCTTTCTTTCTTTCTTTAAGCAAAAACCGTTTAATTAGTGATTATCATCACCTCACGGAATTCTATGTGCGTTATTAGTCATTAAATTTCAATAAATTAATCATCTTCATTGTATTTATAAGTAAATACAACTCCTCACTTAAGATAATGGTTTCTTATATCTGCCACTATTTCATTTATTTTACTTATTGTTATACACTAATGCCAAAAGCGAATATTTCCCGTCCTACTCCTATTATTAGTTTGTAGGTTTAAATATTTGTGAATTTGGATGTTTACTTCCCAATCTCATCTCAACGTGAAACGGCTTTAGAGTTCAAAATGAAATTGGGTACATATACGGGTACGAATAAACCATGGTATAATTATCCCTGCGACTTATACTGGCATAACGCTAAAAAATATAATAATATAAGAGCTAGTAAAGTATAACTTTTCAGGAACAAGAAGAAATTAAATCTTTATCAAGCAATATATCTTCATATCTTTTTTCAACACCCTCCGGTGTAGCGTAGTAGCTCACTACTACGCTTGTACGCTTGATTTAAAAAAATCTACGTTGTGGTTTTGTTTTCCAGCTCATTCGTTCATAACTTGGTCAAGGCGTATTTATAAAAACGTAGAGGGAAGAAATATTAACAAAAAAAACCTTTGGCAACACTGCATGGCTAAATGTCATTGTAAAATTAGTCTATGGTATATTTTGAGTCGAGCAATAAGTAAGCAAAGATAACAATCCCCTAGAGCTCATTGAGTTTTTTGGCGGATATTTTGCGAATAGTGGCTATTTTAACCATTCTCAAATTTAATTTAATTAAACCTAGTTGATATTGTAATGTAAAATTGGTGTAGTTTTGTATCTTAAGTATCTGCTCAACTAGACAATTATGTAGAATCATTAAAACAAATGCGATCTTTGATAAAATGAAGCTGTGATTTTTATTGCAATGTTGATTACCTCAGCAAAATATGTCAAGTCAAAAAGGATGATCGAATCAGCCTTCTTGCCCAATGGTACATTTGCTGCCAATATATAAAAAAAACATTAGAATGTGTTACATCCGCATTCTAAAACCTATCACTCAAGAAAACATTGACATAAACTAGACAATATGGTGAAAAGGTTTTAGTCTTTCATATTGTGAATCCCAAGAAGGAACTATCGAGCATCTTATTTTTGATTGCCAAAACTTCCTACTTGACAGATTAGTATTGGCTAGTGAACTCAGTGATGTGAACATTAAGTGCGGATCAAACCACTCTTTAAATATATTAAAACACAATTAAAACATTATAAAAAGTAAAGTGATTCATAGTGCAGTTTTTTTTTAAATAAAATAAGACCTGACTTAAAGGTCCAAGTAACCAGGTCATTAAAATCCAAAAAAAAAGTTCTGAAAGTTCATCAGGTAGGGGTGAGAAAAGTGTATCATCTTTGTGATTGGAACTATTGCATCTAAATCACTTAAATGTTCCGAAACAGTGATATGTAAGTATCATTTGGAACATCGGCTCAAAAGATACCAACGGAACATTTGAAACATTGGCTCACAACTTACAAACTGAACATTTGGAAAATCGACTCAAAAGATACAAACGGAACATTTGAAACATCGGCTTACAAGATACAAACGGAACATTTGGAACAACAGCTCAAAAGATATATACACTAACAGTTTTATTTAATTGAATATTGATTTGAGAATAATTTTATGCAGATGTTTTTAGTTCAGGTCAATAATTAAATTAAATTAAATTTACATTTTAATTTGAATTTTAAAAAGGCTGCAGGTCACTTAAAGTAAAGAGTGTTTCAGTGTTTCAATTGTTTCAAATGATGCATTTGAAACATTACTGTTGTTCCAATCTTTCGGAGCACTAAAATGTTTCGGAACAGTGAGTCGGTTCAGTAAAGAGTTACACACGCCTACATTCAGGAGTTTTTGGCGGGATTTCTTCGAGTGAAGTTTAGTGGCTGTTTTACTTATTCTCAAATTGATTCCTAGTGGATATTGTAATGTAAAATTGGTGATGTTTTGTATCTCAAGTGTCTGCGCAACTGGAATAATATGTGGAATCATTGAAATAGGCGCAATCTCGGTAAAATGGAGCTGAGAATTTTATTGTAGTTTTAGCTACCTCAGCGAAGTTTGCTGAGAAGGCTTAATCGATACATTTGCTGCCAAATACTTCAACAACATTAGAATGTGTTACACCCGCATTCTAATGTAAAACAAAAAGAAACAACAGAAGACTTTTAATGCAAGAAAATATGGACGTAAGACTAGGCGATATGGTCGAACGACTATAGCCTTACAGCCCTATAGCCTTAGGGGTAAACAGAAAAAAAGACATCCCATTCATAATCAATTTCATTTCATCATTTATTCATTCTAGTGATGTGCCGAGTCGCTGTTTTGGTGAATCGAGTCAACTCGAGTCAGTTTATACGGTATTCGAATCATGACTCGATTCCACCATTTCATCCCAGTACTCGAATTCTGTGTGGAATTCGAATTTGACTCGAGTCCAGGATTCGATTCCAGGACCCGAGTCCAGGATCCGAGTCCAAAACCCGAGTCCATGACTCGGGTCTAAAAATTCAATTCCAGAAGAGTCCGTTATTGATACTTTTTAGAACAAAAAGGAAAACTTCAGACAGCATGTAGTTTAGGTTTAGGATAATGACACAATGATAAATAAATCAACCATTTTTATTGTAATAAAATATTTTTAGAGATTATATTTAAAAAAAACATAGAACATACAAGGGGAGTGTCTATAAACTAGAAATGAGATCGAGTTTTGTTTGTTTTATTACAAATCAAAAACAGATCCTTTTTCGTGTAATTGTACGCTTCTAAAAAAATTCAGGGTCAAACTTATGTTAGTATGATTTCATCATTTATCTCGAGTCAGCTGGATTTGCATATTAAAATTGAGTCAGCGAGTTAAGAATCCTTTTGACTTGAGTCCTGGAATCGAGTCTTATGTACTAGAGTCCTGGAATCGAGTTTTGCGTACTCGAATCAAAATAAATTGGTACTCGAGTAAGTGAGTCCAAAACAGGAATCGAGTCTGACTCGAGTCAAGCCGTACTCGGCACATCACTAATTCATTCGATTCGATCTGAAACTGTCGTTTTTGGTGTCGTTCTCTGTCGTTATTTTGTTTCACGTGTAAATCCGAAAAAGAAATAAAAACTAAAATGTCTTACGATAAAAAACTTGTTGACCTAGCAATTAAGCTGTTTTCAATTAATGCTGTAAAGTTTGGAGAATTTCTAACGAAGAGCGGCATCAAGACACCTGTATATTTTGATTTAAGGGTTATAGTTAGCTACCCTGATGTTATGGTGTGTATATTTATATTTAAATGTTTCATTTATGAATAATTACATTTCAAAAGTTAAACCTGATTTTTGCCACATGTAAATCATAAAGTTTGTTACATAAAACTCGTTTTACTCATGGGTTTATGGTCAGTGGGGTACTTTACTCAGGGTTTTATTTTACTCTTATTTTACTCATGTGTTTATTTTACTCACGTGTTTATTTTGCTCATGGATTTATTATACTCATGTATTAATTTTACTCATGTGTTTTTTTACTCATGTGTTTATTTTACTCATGTGTTTATTTTACTCATGGGTTTATTTTACTCATGTGTTTATTTTACTCATGTGTTCATTTTACTCATGTGTTAATTTTACTCATGTTTATTTTATTCATGTGTTTATTTTAGTCATGGGTTTATTTTACTCATGGGTTTATTTTACTCATGGGTTTATTTTACTCATGGGTTTATTTTACTCATGTGTTTATTTTACTCATGTGTTTATTTTACTCATGGGTTTATTTTACTCATGTGTTTATTTTACTCATGTGTTCATTTTACTCATGTGTTCATTTTACTCATGTTTATTTTATTCATGTGTTTATTTTACTCATGGGTTTATTTTACTCGTGTGTTTATTTTACTCGTGTTTATTTTACTCATGTGTTTATTTTACTCATGTGTTTATTTTACTCATGTGTTCATTTTACTCATGTGTTCATTTTACTCATGTTTATTTTATTCATGTGTTTATTTTACTCATGGGTTTATTTTGCATACGTGTTTATTTTACTCATGGCTTTTATAACATTATTAACATATATTTACATTTTTGTTTGTAGCAATCAATATCAAACCTATTACTAGAAATTTCTATGAAGGACATAAAGTATGATCACTTATGTGGTGTGCCATACACAGCCTTACCCATTGCTACAATACTCAGCATACTAACAAAAAAGTCCATGCTAATGAGACGTAAAGAAACAAAAGCTTATGGTACAAAGAAGTCCATTGAAGGCCACTACAAGGCAGGCCAGACATGCCTTATCGTAGAAGATGTAGTAACATCTGGCTCCAGCGTACTCGAAACAGTTAGAGATCTACGCAAAGAAGGTTTGATAGTCACGGATGCAGTGATTATATTAGATAGAGAGCAAGGAGGCAGCAAAAATCTGGAAGTAGATGATGTACAAATTAAATCATTGTTTACGATGTCTTCTTTGATTGACATTTTACTGACAAATGGTAAAATAACTGAAGAAATTGCAGTAAAGGTTAAAAATTATCTCAAGGAGACTCAAGCTCCGGTTATTGGTAAGTTTTGAAAACTTAAGTGGCTAAACTGTACTATACCGGACAACGAGTTTTACGCTCATAATTTTATATTGGAAAGGTTTGTCTAAAAAGTAATTACGCAAAATCTCAATGTTAGGAAACATAGTTTTTGAGAAAAAAAATAATGAAAATCGATAATTTTTCGTATTAATTGACGCTATTTTGACAGATTTCGTTCACTTTTTACTTTGTTTGTAATATTATGACAAAGATATTAGTTCATACAGCCACAATGAATAGTTAACAAAACGTAAATTTTCTTTTATTTACATTAAAAATGACGAATAATATAGCCAAATGACGAGTAATATAGCCAAATGACATATTATACATCATATAAGAGAATTTAGCTTGTCCAATGCTAGATCAATAATATTTGAAAAAAGTAAAATAAATGTTACTACTTAATAAATAGTTTATTATAATTTTAGTGTTTAATTTATCAAGCTCTTATTATTTAGTTTACATGAAAGTATACAATTGCTACAGTGGGTGGTTAGGTTAGGGTTATTTTTTTTTTAAACCACCTAGAAAACTTTTTTTCCAATCTAAATACATGAAAGTATACAATGGCTACAGTGGGAGGTTAGGTTAGGGTTATTTTTTTTTTAAACCACCCAGAAATCTTTTTTTTTTTCATCTAAATACATGAAAGTATACAATTGCTACAGTGGGAGGTTAGGTTAGGGTTATTTTTTTTTTTAAACCACCCAGAAAACTTTTTTTTTTTATCTAGTTACATGAAAGTATACAATTCCTACAGTGGGAGGTTAGGTTTATTTTTTTTTAAACCACCCAGAAACTATTTTTCAGTGCACAAATATTTTTATACAATGGTAGAGCGCTCCCCGACAGCAAAATTTATTTTTTTCATTTTTAAATACATGAAAATATACAATTGCTACTGTGGGGATATAGTCCAAGGGGTTTAGGGTGATTCTTCTCCCTAAAGCCCCCAAATCTGCCCCAAAAATGCGTAAAATGTACGATTTTGTGACCTAACCTCAAAATTTGAATCTTCAATATCTCCAAAAGTATGTGTTTCCTAGATTCGGGAGGGGGTTTGGGGGGGTGGGAACACACACCACCTCCCCCCCCTCACCCCAAAAAACCCAATATTTCGTTGTCCGGTATAGTACAGTTTTACCAAATTTTTTTTTTACCAGTATTTGCCAATGATATTAGATCTTTCACGACAAAGACTTTACTCAACTTGTTAAAAAATGAATGTAATAATTAATAATAGGCCAGCTCTATTGTTTGTGAACCATATTGTAATTTAAAAAAAAACTTCGCATTCTCACAAAAAAAAAAAAATTACAGCTCTTGTCAAACCAAGTGTCTCACGTTTTTATATGTGGAGAACGTTGTTGATATCACATGTATAAAACTACTTCTAAGCCTTCTTTCTGTAATTTCCTATGTGTTATTGTTTGTTTTCCCCAATAAATAAAATAAAAAAAATAAATAAAATAAAAAGACACAAACTCATAAAAAACGCTAAGATAAATAGCAATAGTTCTGTTAGTTTATGATTCTCAAGAAATAAATCATCTCATCTCATCTTCCTGCCCTTATCCTGTTTTATTTGGGGTTGGCACAACACATTTTTTTTCTTCCATTTTGTCCTGTCAAATAAATATACATAATAAAACACTAACATTATATATTTTTATTCAAATGTAATTTCATAATTTTTCCAGAAAAAGTGTTGGACCGAATGTCACTAACTTATGAAAAGCGTGCTGAACTAGCTAAGAATGGTATTGGAAAACAACTGTTTAGTATAATGGCAACTAAGAAAACTAACTTGTGCCTTTCTGTTGACTTGACATCCGCTGTGAAGATTCTAGATCTATTGGAAAAAGTTGGGGAACATGTTTGTCTTGTAAAGACTCATGCGGACATTATTGAAGATTACAACAGTGATTTTGTTACGAGGCTAAAACAACTGGCTGACAGATTTAACTTCTTAATACTGGAGGACAGAAAGTATGCCGATATTGGCAATACAGTCTCCTTGCAGTATTTGAAAGGGTTGTATAAAGTAGGGGAGTGGGCAGATTGTGTTACTGCCCATTCCTTGCCTGGCGAAGGAATACTCAAAGCCTTAAATTCATCGAATGTTGTTAATAGGGGAGTGTTCTTATTGGCTGAAATGAGCAGTGAGGTAAGATACTTTTTTTAAGTGGTTGGTGTTATTTCTATGAATGTATTTCTAGGCAAGCATATTCCATTGCTGACCACATTGTTGCTTACCATCAGGTCAAAAAAAAGTACAAGATTATTAAATGGTTTTTTATTTTATTTCCAGGGAAACCTTATAACGCATGACTACAAAGAAGCAACAGTGTCTATGGCATCTAAATATCCAGAATTGATCACTGGCTTTGTGTGCCAGAATAAGGACACCTTCCAGGACCCAGGTCTGATACAGCTGACCCCAGGAGTACAGCTGGAGAGCAGCAAAGATGACCTGGGCCAGGTCTACAACACTCCAGAGAAGGTGATATTGGAGAAAGGTGCCGATGTCATAGTAGTAGGGAGGGGCATTGTGGCAGCAAAAAGCCCTGAAGCCCAGGCAGTAATTTATAAAGAGACTCTCTGGAAATGCTACTGCAAAAGAGTTTCAGGGAAACTAGAATAGGGAAATAATATAATTTAGTTTTTTTTTTTATGTGACCTTGAGAGGTATTTACATATTTTTAAAATTTTACATTTTGTTAATCCATGGTTAAAGTAAGTTTATATGTGTTACTAGAAATAAGTGGTATTGTTCCATAGTCTTAAATATTTCTGCTGTCAGTTAGCAATGAGGGTGTTCTAAAATGACGTTGACCAGGTGGCAGCACTGAGGCGTCAGGTCCGGACACCTGTCAAAACGCTTATATAAATGACATTAGTTAGACATCAACGTCAACGTCACGTATACGTTTTGAAAGGAAAAGACCTGACGGCTAAGTGGCGCTAACTGGTGGTGAGAATTTTCTTGAACACCCTCATTTTGTACAAGGACCAGTAACTGTTGTGATAGCCCATAGGTAGTATTATAATTAACATTGTGGTGCTAATACAACCAATATACATTTAGTGCCTCAACATTCCCGGGTGTTATTACACCCATATAAAACAAATGTTATTTTTGTTATACATATAATTAGCTATACAAGTATTGTATTCATGTGCGTGTAGATTGAGTGGTTCTTTTTATAAGTTAAAGGCGGGAGCTGAGTAAACAAAGCTCCCGCTTTAGCACCTTTTATGGCCTGCCATTAGTGTTCGACCGAAACTGGTTTTTACGACCGAAACCCAATTTCGGCAAGTCTCAGTTTGGGCCAAAACCGAAAATTCCTTAAATGATCATGTTTTGAAGGAAAAATAAAGAAAACGATATTATAATCAGTCGGTCTTAATTTTTTTAATTTGGGGGTAGTTAATGTGGTTTTAAAAATCGTAAAACAGAAATGAAATATTATTATACACAGATACTTAGTAAGTACGGTACTTACTAAGTATCTGTGTTAATTAAAAGTTTTTTTTTTAAATAATAATTTTAAAAATAAAAAACGTAGGTAAGTAACTTACTGTACTTCCCACTTGAATACCTTTGTAATAAGTATTCAATGAATTTTAAAACTCTAAATCCATAATATTATCACCATCATTGAATGCACTTAGCATTAACGAGACCAACCAAAAAAATGTTTAGGTAGGTTAAAACTTGATTTTACTATAATCTATGTATTAGTTTGTTATAATGAATTATTTTTTGATTTTTGCTACCTACTCATATGCTATATCATGTAATTAAACTTACCGAACTTAAAATAAATCACATGAAAACTCACATCAAACAAAACGAACTACAAAACTAGTCAGTCACGACACGATTAAGCACGTGGTCGCGGCACAATATCTTCGTCGCTTACTCACTTGGATGGAATTTAACGCGCCGAACATAATCGATCATTGCGCGAGAACTCCCGAATGCAGTTTCGGTTTCGGTCGTAGTTAAGGCAGGTTTGCCGCCGAAACCAAAACTTGTTTTTTTTTGCCAACACTCGACCGAAACCGAACTTTCGGTCGGACATTACCGGCCATGCATGGACAGCTTGAAGCAGTCCATCCTGACTGCTTCAAGCTGTACAACTACGGTTACGACTGCATAGTAAACTATAGTCTTCTACGTACGACTGCTTCAGGCTGTTGGCAGCGCAGTGAAATTTCATCATGTGGTCAAGCAGTTGCCAGGCAAACACTGACTGCTTGAGCTGTCGACTGCTCTATTGCAATATTTAATCAACTCACAATTTTCTATTTCTACGCCACCGCCTTCGTCGTCTCAGCAAAAGTAGCAGTATTAGTGCATCTTCCTCAAAATATATGTTGCTAATGATTTGAATGAAATTGATATTGTGACTGGTTGAGCAGTTCGTAACAACTGCTGGAGTAGTTGCCATGAACTGTTCCAGCAGTTATGACTGGCAGCTTCAAGCTGTTGACTCTGACCGCAAGAGCGGTCCGTGTATGTTGATCACTGGTTAACTGGTTAACTGCTTGAGCTGTCCGTGAATGGTCGGCCTAATCTAACCTGTCCGTGTCGAGGTGCCCTAAAATTCCGAGCTCGCTTCGCTCGCTCTTGGACTAGTATCGCGGGTTTGGCCTAGATGAAACTAGTTTATCCTAAACTCGGGTTTCCCTGTAACATATTTAAATATATATATGTATAGACCGATCTTTTCTTTTGTGACATTCCTTTTGCCACCTTAAATTCATTAGTAAT
Source organism: Mythimna pallens (assembly GCA_961205895.1). Classification (NCBI taxonomy): domain Eukaryota; kingdom Metazoa; phylum Arthropoda; class Insecta; order Lepidoptera; family Noctuidae; genus Mythimna; species Mythimna pallens. Next base: position 6,268,582 of record OY540831.1, on the reverse strand, counting down.
TTATTATAGTAAACATCTCATTTTTATAGCTTCTTTTTATAATGTGAATGTGAGAACACTGTAGACTGCGGATTCATAGATAACTATTTTTATTTTATTTGCTTTTGGGTAAAAGGTTGACTGGTCGACACTGTCCTCTCATACCAATTAATACTTATTGTAATAAATTGAAGAACTGGCGCTGTCGATTATCGAAGCCGGTTCCAGGAATCTGAAGGTAGGTACAAAAAAAACCCTCAGCTAGCTGCAACCTTCTGTTATTATTCACCGAGTGTATTTTCTCCTCACCGGAGGGTTCTTCTGTTAAAGGCGTGTATGCGTTGGTTGGCCAGGAATCTTGCTTTTATGTTTCGGAGCTGGTTCAATGTAACCCTTTCTGATTAGTGATTCTTTCTGTTTGAAATAACTGCGTTGTTCCCTATTGAAGGTTCTCGGAACATGTCTCCTCGCGTTGTTAGACACGATCAACTTTGATTCTGGTTCCTCCCTGATGGAAGACACAAAGTCAACGTTGTGTCTGAAAGTTCGTGTCTCGTGACTTCATGGAGTACCCAGTGCTGTAAGAGATGGTTGGTTCTTGTCTCTTCTTCTCATTTCTGAAGTCAGCAGGAGGTGCCAGTTGTCTTGACCAAATAATACTGGTGGCTTTGCTTCTATATACGTGATCTGGTCACGGATATCTGTTAGGTGCTTGCAGCCTTCAGTCAGTCTTCGTGATATCCGTTGAAAAGACAGTCGTAGGTTCTTCACTGTACGCGCGTGCACTAGCTCTTCACGATAATTAAGTCTTTTCAACTTGATGGTGACTCTTCGCGAGGTTGATTCTGAAGACTTCATACCATTGATGGTTTCCATTTTTAATGGATCTGTGGGTCCCGTTACTCCGATGCTCTTGGCTACACTGAAGTCAATTAGCGTAACCGTTGAGCCGTCGTCCAACAACGCGAAGGTGTCTACTGCTTCTTTAGGACCCTTGTATTAAGAGCATGTTAGCTGCTAGCTGACCACTTGACTTCTTTTGAATCTGCCTTATCTATTTTCTTAGTGTAATGCAGCATTTGGTTGTGCGAATATTTACAGCTGTTTATACCGCATGGCTTGGGTCGGCAGCTATGAGTCTTGCTCCTATATCGAAGACATCTGAAGCATAGGTGTTTGGACTTGGCTGTGTCCCATCTTCTGTTCACAGTCTATCGTGTTGTGGCCCGTTTCTTCACATACACAAACTTCAGCACCTTAGTCTTCTCTGTCAGGTTATTGACCTTCTGAGTCTTCTTCTGTGTGATGACTGACGTGCCTGACGTCACTTGTTCAGGTAACGCATAAGGTCCGCATAGGTCCGCTTCTCTTTTAAGGAACTTCTCTAACTTGAAACTATCTTCGAAACCTCTGGGTTATATAGATAGTTGATGCAGCTTAATGTCTTTAAAGTTGCTACGGCGTTGAGACTTGTGGCAAAAATGCAAATGTCTCTTGGTGAGTTAGGCGTGGGAGACCGCGAAGTATCCCCATCTCCATAATTGCGATGGATTCTGGTCGTCCGAATTTTGACTCCAGTCTTCATGACATCTGCTGGGTGTGTATTAGCGATCAGTAGACCTTAAACTGCTTCATTTGCTGTTCTGTTCCCTTGAGGTTCTTTCTCAGGCGATTCATATTTTCAATCACTGTGAACAAGTTTTCTGTTTCGTATGCGGCGCGGCAGGTTAGCCATTCTTGATGACATCCAGAGAAGAAGGGCAGCTCGATGAATTTGGGTCGCTGACCTGCGTTGACGGCGTGCATGATGACTTCTGCTAGTGCGGTGAGGACAGATTGAGCTCCCGCCGGTAATTGCTGTAGGCGATGTGAAACATGTTGATCATATCTTCTGTGCTTAAAATCACCGGTTGTTCTGTTTGACGTTTCGGTTCATGGATGATCGAAGGAACAGGACTGTTGGTTTGATTCTCCAGCCAGCTGTCATAAGTACTTAAAGGGCATCCAACCCGACATACATTTTCACTGTTTTACATACAACCGCTCTTACGCGATTATGACGTAGTATTACACTTTTTTCATTAGTTATTTTGGAAACACAGTATCTTGTGGATATTATCTAGGCTTCTATTGAAATCATTTTATAAATTTGTGTAAAACTAATCCAGTAAAGACCTCTGACCTGAATGACGACAATGTTAATTCAAAAAATTTTAAGGGTTTTAAAAAAAACACGTATTTCCTGGAACAAGTTTTGTGAAATATTCGAGTTAATCACAAAATTTCCCGCGGATTCCACAGACGGCGCCGACAGTAGCTAGGGGAATTCTCGACAATGCGCGAGGATTCCCCCGGAAGACGCGCGACCTTTTTTGGCTTTTATTTAGTTTGTACAATTGACATAAAGTTCATTAAGCTATGTACAATTTCGTTCCAAAAAGTAAGCTATGTACAATTTACACCACCGCGGAATGGAATGGAAACCCATTCCATTCCGCGGTGGTGTAAATTGAGCCTTATTGTTCTTACATATTTATAATAAGGAACTTTCGAATTTCGAATTAAGTACCTACTTTTATTTTATGTTTACACCTAATTACTATTATTGTTAGCGTTTGCTGTTCTGCGCAGGTAAAATCAATCATTTTTTTGAATGAACAAGTTCTTTTCCATGAAAAAACCAATTGGATCCGTGCACTAGCTTCTGAAGTTTTATAAGTGCCCACGTAGACGTGAACGAGATTATTTTCTAAATTCTTCCTTAGGGCCACAGCACACTACGCTTTTTAAACGCACCGTTAACGCACTTTTTAGAAACGTGCGTCGATGGCGCGCTTCTATCCTATTATAGGTCTACAGGCTGCGTCTGTCTCGCGTGCGTATCGCGTCTGTATCGCTACAAACGCGTCAAAAACGGCGCGTTTAATAAATGTGGTGTTCACAGGCCCTTAGTTTCGTTAATATAAACTTTTTTAAAAGGAGCACTCAATCTATACACATTTGTATTCATGTTATGATCTAATAACTAAATTTATCTAAAATCTTTGGCTTTTATTTTCCTATACTTATTTTCCTTACTTTTAATGCACTGACTTTTATATGATAAATAGCAGAGGTCAGTGTTTTAATGATTATGAAATTCTGAAGACCGCAAGTCCACTTCTACGATGGATAGCTCCCTGTGATTCGACATCCGGGGCATTTCCTGCGGTGACGGCTGGGGCGTGAGAATGCCCATTCCCTCACGGCTGCGGCCATTTCTTTCACTCACATCGTAGTTCACAGAAGGAGGTTGTCGCTAACCATTCCCTCTCCCTCCACATCATAGCCTGATCGCGCGATATCAGCGTAAGCTGTAAATAGAGGCCTTGGCCTTGATGCTAGAGTTACGACTTACTTGTGTCAAAGTCACTGATTATTTGAGAAGCGATCTTTGCTTTGTAATACGCTGCCTGATAGGTTTTTTTCGTTGGAATTTCTTCGAGTGAAGTTCAATGGCTGTTTTAATTATTAGCAAATTGATTCCTAGTAGATATTTTGATGTAAATTTGGTGTGGTTTTGTATCTCAAGTGTCTGCGCAATTGGAATAATATGTGGAATCATTGAAATAGGCGCAATCTCGGTAAAATGGAGCTGAGAATTTTATTTTAGTTACGATATCGCTATCGATAGCGAAGTTTGCTGAGAAGGCTGAATAGATACGTTTGCTGCCAAGTACTTCAAAAACATTAGAATTTGTTACACCCGCATTCTAATGTAAAACAAAAATAAACAACTATGATATTCAAATACGGAAGACTTATTACGCAAGAAAATATGGACTAGGCGATATGGACGATTGACTATAGCCTTCCCTAAGGGGTAAACAGAAAAAAGCTAACCGATGATATAGAAAAAAAATATATAAATAAATTCACCCAGCATTATGCTGGGTCGAGTATTTTATTTTTGATTGTCAAAACTTCCTACATGACAGATATTGGTTAGTGAACTCAGTGATGTGAACATTAAGTACTATTCTTCATCCCGCCCGGTGCCACTTGAACAGTTATTAAAAGATAAAAACACTTTCAAACCACTCTTTAAATATATTAAAAACACAATAAAAACTTTATAAAAAGTGAAGTGATTCATAGTGCAGTTTTTTGAAAAATAAAATAAGACAGGACTTAAAGGTCCATGCGACCAGGTCATCAAAATCCAAAAAAAAAAATGTTGTCAATTTGAAAGAAATGTCAAAATTGATCATGACTGCAGTTTTGTACGCAACAAAACAAAACAAAACATCATTTTTAATTTAGAAATGGAATATATAGTTAAGGAATTAGGTATAAGTAATAAAAATATATTCCCTACTACCTCCCCTGGCCTTTACACCGTCGTTGTCCACTCGAGCTGGTTGAAGAAATGGATAAAAAACCTCGAAGTGGACACCTCACTGAACAATGTAGATTTTACCTTGCAACCTGGTGAAAGCGTACCTTATCCGTGGCGAAAAATATTTATGAGGGTATGTATCTATTTATCAATACAATAACGACGCACATTTTTAGCTAGAACGGCGAATTCATTTAATAAATCTTTTTTATGTAGGTATTGAATAAAAAAGTATCCAAGGTTCTTCCACTGCCTCGATACAAGCTCAACGAAAACACGAATGAGACGCCCCTCACGTTCTCTCAATTACTGCAATATGTGTCACAAAGTAACCAAAGAACATTGTGGAAAGAATCTTATAAGAAATACTGTCAGAATAATGATAGCAGTAAGGAAAGTACCATAGTGAATCTACTAGAACATGATCAGCTGATGTCTGAGGTAGTTCTCCGCTTGTATGGATGTAATATAATTAGGGTTAAATGTGATGGAGCTGGGCATATAGAGTACAAAGAGATAATGCCTAATAAACATGTTTTAAAAATGTATGAAACACATGGTAATCTGTTAGCAGCAATGTTTGTTATAGAAACTGACAATAACTTCTATGTTATATACAGAAGTCAGTATGAAAACACTCTTCTAGACTGCCTAAACTTTAGTCCTAAATTAGTAGACATGAATTACAGCCGTGGCTTGTTTATTGTGTACCAATTGTTGAATCTGTCTAAAGCTATGAGTGATAGAGGATTGAGCTTAGGGATGCTTACACTCCAGGACATTTATTTGTCTGAGAACTTATGGCTGCAAGTGTTGCCAATGATAACTAACAACATACACTGTCTGGATGCATCCCTGATTATTGAACACAATAGAAGTAAGCAGACCACTCCCGCTATAAGTCAAGGCCCCCCTGGCAAGAGGGGAGAGGAGTGGTGTTGGCGCAAAGAGGCTGTACAACTCGAAAAGCTTTGCATGCTGTGGGTCAGAGGCCGGATATCCAACCTGGATTATCTCCTACACCTGAACATGTTAGCTGGAAGGTCGAACAATGATCCTCAAGCACATTTCATGATTCCCTGGGTGACTGATTTCTCTTCCAGATGTGGTAAGTCTTTGTACTGGTAATAAAATGCTTTGTTTTGTTTGATAAAAATGTGTTTATTGTGATCCATTTTTGTTATCTATTGTGCACATGCTTGTGAAATATCAGTGATGTTTGTATTGTCATTAAATATTTAGGTACAAATTCAAATCAAATTCAAATTCAAAGCATTTATTTCAAATAAATCATTTACAGGCACTTTTGAAATGTCAAGAAGTCAGTCAGTCAGAAAAAATGATGCTAATTGCACATTCCAAAGCGTAGATCTCTATGGAGAAGAATGTGCAAGAAACTCCATGGACACTCTTTTCAATCGTGTTATGTAATTACAAATATCTCTGTTACATGTTTCTTGTTGCTGTACTTATTGTAAACTACTAAGTAAATTATACTTAAATCAGAAATAGCCTGACTAACATAGTCAATGTACAACTGCAACTACTGGAACTAGGAGTATCTAAATCAAATTTTACACAAGGTTTCCTTTTATGATGTAGGTAAGCACTAAGAGAGGATTTTCCAAAAGAGATGGAAAGAGGGTCCAAAGTTTGTATGGAGAAACTTACTTTCTCACAGGCTAAACCACTGCCCTGCATTAAAAAATGAGATTGCTCTGCTAATGAGTTAACTCTAATGACATCATCGGGTAGATACTCTAAGCTCGCATTTTTGAACGCAAATGTAGAGAGAGTTCAACTGTCAATGCCAAGCAACTGTCATTACACCAACCTACCCTGCTCGGAGTTAGAGTTAGTTGGGTTAACTCTAGGGTAGTTACTCGAGTTATAAAAGAACGACTCTGGGTTGCAACTCGATGGTACTCTGGTTATTTTTGAACGCAGCCCTGGCATAAACTATATAGTTATCCATACATAACATAAAACAAAAGTTGATTTCTGCATCTGTCTGTGTATCCACTATTATATTATTACATCTAGCCTATTCCACCTATACTGTCCTAAATATGATGTGTTTTCCACTAATAGAAAAAGAAATAAATGGGGAAGGTTAGTGTGCAAATAACTTGATTTGATTTGTGTATATTTTGCACATGTGTGGAGCTGGGGCATGTCATGTCACTAGTTCTTTTGTATGGGAAGACTTGAATGTGTTACAAATTAACGTATTTAGATGAGCACTAAGAGAGGATTTTCCAAAATTCACCCACTAAGGGGGGGATCAAACACGGGTCCAAAGTTTTTATAGTATATTTTCAAGTGGGTGAAGCCATTGGCAGAAGCTAGTTCTCCATAAACCGTTTTTACTGTCCGTTCAACCGATTTAGACTTAAGGATGCATAAGGATGGCATTAAAAGCAAAAAAGTGGTTACAATACCAACTATTTACTGCGGTCACCATTTATCGTGCCATCAACGCCATAAAAGTCAAAATCGGTTGAGCTGACAGTATAAAAGATTTGTTTTATTGTCTATGTTCTTATTTTTAATGGAGTATTATCTAAACTCATAGTGCACTAACTTAAGAAAAGGAGAAACTGACTGACTGACATATCAACACACAGCCTAAACTACTGGGACTAGGAGCGTGACAATTTGCACAAGGCTACCTTTTATGACGTAGGAAGGGATTTTTGGAAATTCAACTTTTAAGGGGGTGAAACAGGGGTCCAAAGTTTGTATGGAGAAACTTACTTTCACGCGGGCGAAGCCGCTGGCAGAAGCTAGTTTGCTCATAATTTTAGTGAGAACAAATGAAAGCAATGTTCTGCCAATTTACTTTCATAACAGCAGATAGTGATAATGATCTCAAGTACTTATACTAGTTGATTGAATCGTTCTTATCTTTTATCTTTGACTCAAATAGCCTTGTTACAATTTATCATTCAACAAATCCAATGTTCATACATATAATACACATAACTCTCAACAACTCTCAACTCAACTCTCTATACATATAATTGAAGTGTCTGTTTGTAATATCAGAATATAATTTTCACCTATAAAAACATTTTTGTCTGTCCGTCTGTCTGTTTGTCCCGGCTAATCTCCGAAACGGCTGGACCAATTTCGACGGGATTTCCACTGACGGATAGCTGATATTACAAGGAGTAACTTAGGCTACTTTTTGTTTTCCGTGGGAATGGGCTTTCAAACTACGGAATGCATTTACGAAACGGTAATTTCATTGGGTTAATCTCCCGCCTGAGAAACAACAGATTTTGAAGGATTATTTTGAATTACCTTCCTTAGGCCTTGCGCGCACTGCCTTGTGGTAGAATGCGGTGCGCACGGCACGCATAAACGTTTTATATCTGCTGCATCGTGGCCTCGGGGACCCAGTGAATGCATACTTGATTGTGTTTACCAACCTGGTTATGACGTTAATGACATTCATATATCAGCCCAGTGTTAACTGTGTGGCAGCCACACTGTCCGAGAGTATGCATAATAAGTGGTCCTCAACTTCCTTGGTTGTGATGGCTAAAGCTGCTAGGGAAATGTCCAATCACTCGGCTTGGAACGTTGTGTTGTAAACCCCCAGTGGCGTGGCTATGTGAACGTTGATATCTTACGAGATGATTCCCGCTCCCGTGCTTTACCCGTGTTAGGTTCATTACTGAAAATCTGCAGCCCAGCGTGGCACAGCCCTTCGCAACAGTGGCCTCCATGCAGTTAGATTTTGTATTTACATTCTACGTAGAGCTATTTGGAAAGGGCAATGACTGCTGTTGCCACGATAAAACAAAAGAACACAGCATCTACTTACAACAAAAATTTAAGTTCACAGTGTTTTTAAATGCATGTTTTTCAATTGAGGCTAAACTTTGATAAAGTTTAAATATTTATAAAATTCATAGGAAGGAACTGGAGAGACCTGAAAAAGTCGAAGTATCGTCTGAACAAGGGCGACAGGCAGCTAGATATGACTTATGACGTGAGCAGCTGTACCGACCAGATACCACATCACGTTTCTGATGCGCTCTCCGATATTACGTGCTACGTCTACCTAGCACGCAGGTAAGTGCGAATTTGAGTTTTATAACAAGGGAATAGGGTTAGTTTTTTACTTACGACGACAGACACCGTACCAATATACCGACGCCTTGTCCGTTATTACATGCTACGTCAGTTTAAACGCAGATTAGTACGATTTTGAGATTTATTTGAAAGGAATAAGGTTAGTTTTGGAAGGGCATATGTCTTTTTTTACATATGGTTATGTACCGACCAGATACCAACATGTTTCTAGTACGCTGTAATAACGTTTTATATCTACTTGGCGCGCACGTTGGTGCAAGCCAATTTGAGATTTACTTGAAGGAATTAAGGTTTGTTTGAGTTTGAAGTGCGTAATAACAGGTCTATTGTAACAAATGACTACTTTTAAATCTGTATGTCATTTATCTGTGTAGCTCAGGGATGGCGAACCTATGGCACGCGTGTCAATGGTGGCACGTGGCATTGATATATTATAAGGAAAGATACGTTACGCGCTAACATCGCAATCAGAAAACCTGGACTCTGTGCACGACTACATGCACTGAAACTCACACATTTACCAGGTCACTCAGAAAGACTTGCGAAAAAAAGTTTTTATGTATAACACTGGGACATACTGGTCACTTGTAATTATTTTAAAAAATTGTGGTTATTTAAAAGTAAAAATACCATTGTTCGAATTTTGAATTTCCCTCCACATTGTTTCGAGAGCCAAATCAAATTATCGTGTCTCATTTAAAAATGGATCTGCATCGAGAACACTTTCATGCGATGATTTTCTACGATTTCAAATGTGGCCTAAAACCTGATGAGTCATTTGATCGACTTCAAATTCGTTTATGGATGAAGGACCTTCAAAAGCCACCATCTACCGCTGCACGCTGGTATAGCGAGTTCAAGCGCGGTCGCCTTACTTTGGGGGATGAACAATGGAGTGGTCGTCTTACGATGGCTGTCATGGAAGAAAGTGTGCTGGCAGTAAAAAAAAAAAATTAAGAAAACAGGCGAATTACATATGAAGAGATTCAGCATACACTGCAGATTGGTTCGGGAAGCGTTCACAAGATTCTACACGAGCACCTTCGCGTGAGGAGGATTGTTTGCCGCTGGGTGCCGCACAACCTCACCGAAGCTCAGAAGCAGGCCCGTGTGGAGTGGTGTCGTGATATGATTCAAAAATTTTAAGCAGGCTCGTCTCGGCGCGTTTACGACATTGTGACAGGTGACGAATCTTCGATTTATCAATACGATCCAGAAACAAAACGTCATTTTACAGTTAGGCTGTTTCAAAACGAACGAACGCCTACGAAAGTGAAGCGATGGAGAAGTGCAGGACATTTTTTTATCGCTAGTTTCTTCACTTTCACGGGGTATCTGATTTCTATTTCATTACGAGACTAAAGCAGCATAAAGCCGAATGTTATACCACAAAATTCCTGCCAGAAGTTTTGTCTGCAATGAGCAACAAGCGAACGAACTCCGGGCTCCGCGGGGTACTGCTTCACCATGACAACGTGCCCGCGCACTCAACGCTTAAAACGAGGGACTTCCTGGACACCACACCGGTCAGAGTCTTGGGGCACACTCGTTACAGCCCTGATCTGGCACCGTGTTACTTCTTTTTATTCCCTAAAATAAAAATGCAAAAGAAAGTTAGACAAATAGTTAAGTCTAGTTTTTTTTTTTGTAAATCACCAAAAAATGTATTTGGCGACACGCTTTGGTTTATTTTTTATTTTTTTTGTAATGTGTTATGGCACAGTAATCAAAAAAGGTTCGCAATCCCTGATGTAGTTAGTTGTTACTTGGACCTCGTCACATCCAGCATGGAAACAGGAAATAAATAAAATAAGTACCCACATTGTTAGTACTCTTATGTACAAAGCTCAATTTACTTAGGTACGTAGTTGTAATTGGTGCAGTCCCGTATTCCTATCATTTAACTTTAATTTTCCTTAATATATTATAGTGTACCTATTAGTGGTAAACAATGATTCAAAAAGTCAATTTTTCTGACCGTTTTATTACATCAAACAATTTTTATGATAGCGAAAGGACGTAAGAAAAATAAAGAGTGTTTTATGATAACTTAACAGCTAACTAAAGTAATATTTTTTGACTGGCCTGCTAGTCTAATGGTTAGTGGGTTCGATTCCTACCCAAGACAAATGTACCTATTTAGAAATATATATGTATATTTATCAGTTATCTAGTACTCATAGCACAAGCTCTACTTCGTTTGGGACTAGATGGTGTTGTGTGATAGTTGGAGAATATTATTATTGTTTCTCCGGCAGGGAATTACCGTCATTACATATATATATATATATATATCACCGTAATAACTTATCTTCTAGAACACCAAAGGAAGTCCTATGCAAGTACGTGCGAAATAAGTGGGTCCCCGCGGAGTATCCCGCCTCAATACAGCGCATGCAAGAATGGACACCGGACGAGTGCATACCGGAGTTTTATACAGACCCTTCTGTGTTTAAGAGCATACATGAAGATCTGCCGGTAAGACAATACTTGAGTTGCGAATAGCCTCATTGGTCTCGTGGTCGCAAGCGCGACTGTTGAGCGTGGGGTCCTGGGTTCGATTCCCAGGTCGGGCAAAAAGTGCAATTGGGTTTTTCCATTACGAATTACTCTGTATCAGCCCGGAGTTTGGAAGTTGATGTGAAGCCCTCGTGCCTCGGAAATCACGTAAATCCGTTGGTCCTGAGCTTGATTTCCCTCCGGCCGTGTCGAATGGCCGTCCCGTCGGACTTTGTGAGTAAAGGAACGAGAGTGCACCTGTGTTTGCGCACGCACTTTTGCACTATATTTAATATCTAATGCGTACTTGGCTAATCTCTGTTGAAAGTAGCCATCGTGGTCTTAATACGGTCGGGAGGATTATTTATTTTACTTGAATAGTTTATAGTATAGTAAAAGCAGTGGTGTGAGTGTTGTGGGCAGCGGTGGCCGAGTGGTCGTTGTAGGTCGCGAGTTCAAACCCAGCCCGGCGTATTACTTTGTGTAATTTATTTCATCACCACTGCTCTCAAAACGGTGAAGGAAAACATCGTGAGGAAACCAGCATGTTCAGCCCGGCGTATTACTTTGTGTAATTTATTTCATCACCACTGCTCTCAAAACGGTGAAGGAAAACATCGTGAGGAAACCAGCATGTTGAAACCAGCATGTTCTAGAACCAAAAATTCAAAGATATGTGACATCCACCAACCCATACTGGGTTCGCGTGGTGGATTACGGCCCATTCCCTCTCTTAGAGAAGAGGCCTGAGTCCCAACAGTGGGAACATTATAAGGCTGACTATGCTATGCTATAGTAAAAGCGCTAAAAGGAGGCGCAGTGTCCTCTAGAAGTAAATCGCTGACTTGGTAGAGGTCGCATTGCTAGAATGCGTAGAATGGGCAGCACGGATCCATTCGTCCGACGATACTAAGTGACAATGCGCACGTAAGACTTCCTTATTTTTGTGTCTAGCAAAGGATGCTAGCCACTGATATCGTTTGACACACTAATAAAAGTCGATAGTTTGTATGTTACGTATGTGTGTCTGTGCGTGTCTTTTTACTGTGACTGGAATGCAAAGGGTAAGTACTGAAGGAGGGGTTTAGTCAGTAATAGTTTGACATTCCCTGTCGCTCCACCGAGAGCGGGAGAATTCATTTGATTTTCCATACTAAAAAAAAAACAAATTCTGCTTTTGGCATTTTATTTTTATCCCACTGTTGGGCAAAGGCCTCCCCCAACTTCCTCCAGGTATTCTTTTCTCGAGCCACCTCGAACCAGCCCATTTGGTAGGCGTCTAGGTCATGTCACCACCTCCACCACTTGCCACCTCTTCCCAGGTCGACCTCGGCGGCGTCGTCCATCCTCACATATTCACTTTGTGGAGAGTCTTGCCCAGCGGGCAGTGTGCATACGGCTGATGTGACCCGCCCAATCCCATTTCAGCCTGGCAGTCATAAATTTTAAATTCAAATATTTTTATTTATAAAACGTCAGAAGCTAATGCACGGTTCCAAATTGGTCGTTTCCTATGGAGAAGAACCGGCAAGAAACTCCATGGTAAGTAGAGAAGCCTTTTTTCCTATTGCTTTTGACATCATTCATTTTATTTGTAGGATCTGGGTATACCATCCTGGGCGACATGCGTTGAAGATTTTATAACGAAACACAGGGAAGCGTTGGAGAGTACACATGTTTCGGAGAACCTCCATCATTGGATCGACATTACTTTTGGTTACAAGTAAGTGCATTTTACTTTGTAGATAGTTATATATTTATGAGTAGTTCGGTATTTATAATCATGATTACGATACCGTTTTTCGTGGGAAATTCCATGAAGAGATCGGGGGGAGGGAAGGCAACTAGACTTGTAGAGCTACATTATATCCACGCCACCCGACGCCACGTCGCCACTTGACGCCACGCGACGCGACTCTACATACAAATCAGACGTTCTAACCTATCCTTCTATATCCCAGACTCTCCGGCACGGCCTCAATAAAAGCTAAGAATGTGTGTCTCTCGCTTGTGGACGGCCACACGCGCATGCGCCGTGGTGGCGCCGTGCAACTCCTGAGCGCGCCGCACCCGCCGCGCGCCGCCCGCGCGCTACCACCCGCGCCTCCGCGCCTGCACTGGACACAGCCTAAGGATGCCAGTATGTATTTTTTTTTTATGATGACTGATCAACGCAAATTTTCCAACTGTAAAGCTGTTTAATCGGAGTATTTGTCCCTGAGTACCTTTCGCGTTCGCCCCATCGTTAGCTCGCCGTCCGCTGGTCCGATAGGGACCAAGCTCGGGTCGACGGCGCGTTGTGTTCCAGGTGCGTCTCAAAGAGATGTCAGCAAAATTGTAGGGGCCAGTTAGGACTAACGCCTGCCAGGGCTGCGCATTGTTACACGACGCGCTGTCGACGATTTGGGCTCGGTCCGGACAACAGCCGGACTGTCGGACTGCGAGCTACACATGGCACGTCGTCCGAAATTCGTCGTTGATGTTACAAGGAGTAACTTGGGCTACTTTTAATTTTCCCGCGGTAACGGGACTTAATTTCGAGGGGGATATAAAAACGGGGAGTAATGAAGTCGCGAGTAACAGTTAGTAAATAATAAATAACATATTTCCTATTTTATTTATTTTTAATATGGACATGATATACCATTTTGAAATTCTCATGATGAGCCTTTTACTTTGATTTGATACCCATACAGAAGTAACAAAAAAAATAAAAAAATATGGCATCTCACAGTCGTTAGGTTGATTTTTTTTTAACGTCACCTGTCTAAGAACACTTGGGTTATCACGACGAATCTAAAGATATCTTAATTATGTAAATCCGTTCAGCAGTTTGGAAGATATGAGGTAATAAAGAATATTACATACATAGATACATACACGATACGCGCGAAAAACATAACCCTTCTTGCTTGCAATCGGGTAAAAAGTTATTATTAAAATAACTGATTACTTTAAAAGAGGTCATTGTACTCGTCATTGAACAACTTTTATCAGCATGAAAATACACAAAAGAAAGTCTGCAGTGCCCGTTATTATCGACAAAATGTAAGCAACAGCTGCTTTATAATCGATTTCTGGTCTGTATACATTACTGTAACACTATTTACAGTAATAATTCCGTGTAATCTAAACACGAGTTTTTAAGAAACCAAAAAAATACACAATATACTTATTTCACCTGAATTTCGTAACCATTCAAAATGTTTGCTATATTTGTTGAAGTTTTCCGAACAAATATGTACTGAACAGTTGCTTTGTTTTTTTTTTCTTTTTTACATTCGATTTATGCATAAAATCAAATAAAGAAAGAGGTAACTTAAGAAAGAAAATAGATTAATTTGGTACAAGCACAACTAGTTAGGTATAAACAAAAAAAAAGAAACAACAAAAATAAAATAGTGTGCCTCACGGCGTCACCAAAATAGGTCTTCTCAGCATAGATAATGCCAGACACCTATTGCCTGACACTGGTTTTCAACTCGGACCCGAGGTTGTGACGTGATGGATGTAAATCAGTTTTGAATTGTTATGTATAATGGTGATGCGTACTTAATCACAGCTTTGATTGATATCAAATATCTGAGAGAAGTATGAATGGTGATAAAAAATCAGGCAATATGTAATACTAATGTGGCCTTTTTATGACTATTGATCCTGTGTTTACTATTCTGCCAGTGTCACGTTGAGAACGTGGTTTTTCTTCTAATTTTTTGATGTAATAACAATTGTACACTTTTCGTTGTTCACAGAAAAAGCTATTCGAAACGAAAGTTCAGATGACGTTTCTGATGACGAAGAAGAATCCACCAGCCTACCCCAGCACGTTTCACGGTTAAACGTCCCCCCTCAACGGGTCAGGTCTCGCCTAAAGAGTACCAGTAGAGCTCGCTCCTTGTCCAAGAGCCAAGGTCTTGAGGATTCGCAGACAACAGCCACGGAAGGTCGGGCTTCCTCCCATTCACGCCACTACAGGGTCCAACGATCAGAACTTGGGAAAGGGGTAATATACCTTCCCAAAGAATTTAATCCTGTCGCATCGATCCAAGCTATAGAATCCTTAGACAATTTCCGCACAAAATGCTTTTTCACCAACGCGGAGGATAAAGAGAAGCATAAGGAAAATGTAACGACTTTAAATTTGTATCCGGTACAACAAGACATGAGGCAGGATATCACAGTGTCCTGCAAGGAAGGGTCTGATGACACAGCCTTCACAAATCACATGTTTTTAGCGTCATACGATCAAAGTTATCTGAAGAAATTCACGCAGGATGCGCATTTAGAAAGTGTGTTGAAAGAAAGGAAGAACAGGTCCTTTAATACTAGGTATACGACAGATGCAGCGATCTATAAGCAGTTTGTTACTGAAAGTCGCCGGCAAGATATGTTGGTCATAGGGTGTTTGATTGTGGAAATATTTCTACACGTTTACATGCGTCCATTAAGGACATCGAGCGATAACTTCCTAGAACGATATAACAACTGTAGGACAGTATTGAAATACAATTACAATGCATTACCAAGAAGTGTTAGCTACGTCGCATGCCTGCTCCTTAACGTACAACCGCCCACGACGAATTACAAGAACGAATTGACTCCTAAAAAAGAGGAGCCGTTAAAGAAAATTACAGTCACAGATAAAGGGTTGCCAGCTCCGACGCCTGCGCAGTTACTCCAACCTTTATTGATGCAACACTTGATACCGTTCCCGCAAAGTTTTAACATATTATACAAGTTATTGAACACGTTACATGAATATGAGTTAACGAGTACTGAATTAAACATTCTGTATATGTATGAGTGTGATGGTGTACAGTGCGAGAAGTACCAAAACGTTGATAAAACAAAACTGTACTTTAATCAGAAAATCGCTGAAGGGAAAATTCAAGCTTGTGCAACACATTTAGAAGTACTCTTAAATCAAGTAAATTGTTATAATCAATTCGATGTTTTAGACATATTTTTGTCTCACTACATAGAGTTATTGCAAAATAAAGACACCTCAGTATTAGCCGCGTGGTACTTATTTGACACTGTAAGCAAAGCCTTAGGGCCGGCTGAAACAAGGAAGAAGTTGCTCAAACATGTACTAAATCTGTATGAAGATGATGACTTTGCAGTCGATAAACCTGATCAACATAAGCTGACAGATGTCGATAGTTTCAGCCTGAGCGGAGGAGTATCGAATAAACAGAAGTTTGTAAAACTCTATCACAACATATTCCTTCTTCAACTCATGGTTAGATTAGGTCTTCAATGCTTTCTCGACAATTTCACTCAACATCTTGTTGAGGCCGTTGGTGGGTACAAAGACGTTACTGAAGAAGTCGGCTCTCCAGGCCACTTATGTCACAATAAGGCCTTGTCGAACAAAAAACCAAGATATTCAGATGATAACGTGAAAAATGCCCTATCTAGTAACACAGATATATTTTCTCCCGATACGTCATACGGGTCGGAACATGTAACGACTCCAAGCGTTGAAAAGACAGAGACAAATGATGGTTTGAAAGAGAAAGATAGTGATAATAGAAGCGAAAATGAATTGTTTCACTTTGAAACTGATAAGGACAGACTGCCAAGTAGAAGCAGCAGAAGCAAGTCTCCTGCAGAATCCATAGACTCGTATAATTCCAATACTACGCAAGAAAATAACATCCACACTCCGTCCCCGTCTATAGAGCGATCTCCAATCTCAGCAAAACACTTCCAACCAAACAATAAAGAACTTAATTTCCAAGTCAATAAGGATCAAAATCACGAGCCTGTACCATTTAACAAACCAACTTCACCGATCATAGAAATACCGACTAAGCCAATGTTCACGAGCTACTTACATTTCGCCGAAGAGGACGATTCTGAAGAGGCCGAAATGAGAAGAAAATCGCACGATCCACAGGACACTTTAGACCTTGAAAAACACCTGGAAACTACCGCCAAGGGCTCGCGGAGTATGAACGAAGATGATTTCCAAAGTTTTAAGGATCCAAATACTTCTAAAATCTCTGATATGAGTTCGGAGAGTTTGATCTGGTTGGCTCATAGATTGGGTCCAGTACTTACTTGTAGGTATATAACGCGGAATTTGTTGAAGATGTTGACTTTATGTTATATTGGGAAGGATAACCTGGCGCCGTGGGACAGTGAACTGAAGGATGAGTTTGATGAGATTTCCATTGTGAACAGCAGAGTGGTTGGTGATAGGAATGCTATGAAGGTCATCAAGTGTCTTACTTCTATTGTTGGTGAGTAAGCTCTTTCTTACATTAATATAAAGCAAAGTCCCCCCATCAGGTCTGTCTGTTCGCGATAAACTCAAAAACTAATAAACGGATTTTCATGCGGTTTTCATCAATTTAGATGTTTAAACATGGATATTATAGTATAGAAAAACCGAGAAATTCAAAGACACACCTGCGAAGCTGGGGCGGGTCCAATAGAATGCGACGCGTTTTACACTACTTTTAATTTTTTCTATTCAAATATCTTAACAGTGTCAAACCAAATTTAAAACTCTGGAAGATGTGTCATTCTGTTATAATATATATATTTTTTAAACTGCCTTACACTAGGAATAACTTTTGTAAACATGTAAACTCACATACCATAAAGGCCATTTAAAATAAAAATATGTTCTGTACGAGAATCCAACTCGCGGCACGCAGCGCAGCCGTTTTATGGCTGAAACTGGTCAAACCGAAACCGAATCTTCGGGCAGTATCTAAGCTTTTTTTAAGGTTCCGTACCCAAAGGTAAAACGGGACTTCCGTCATCTGTCTGTGTGTTCATCTGTCACTAGGCTGTATCTCATGAACCATGAGATAGCTAGACAGTTGTAATTTTTACCGATATCTGGTATTTCTGTTGCCGCTATAACAACAAATACTAAAGAATAGAATAAAATATTATATTTAAGGGGGCCGTATTGAACCCTTTGTGCGCGAGTCCGATTCGCACTTGGCCGGTTTTCTTCTATACATATATTCCGTTATCACTTTTAAATCCATTATGTATGACAATATTTTGAGCATGTTCCTTCCAGCGATGTACGGCGAGCAGCTGATCATCTTCCAGTACCTGCCGCACATGGGCGAGCTGATCGCATCGTGCCGGCGGCGCCTGTCCGCGCCGCTGGAGGGCGGGGTGGTCGCGTGCCTGCAGCTCGTCAAGTACCTGTTGCCGCACATGTCCGATGTTAAGCTTATGGAGCAGCTGCAGGTACACAGCTTTGCTATTCATTCGAATTTTAGCTTCTGACAGCGGCTTTCCCCACGTAAAAGTAGAGATCAATCAATCAAAGGATTTATTTCAAATAAACTATTTATTGGCACTTTGAACTGTCAAGACGTCAGTCAGAAAAATGAAGCTAATTGTACATTCTAAAGCGTAGGTCTCTACGGAAAAGAATGTGCAAGAAACTCCAAGGACACTCTTTTAAATCTCTCGGTTACTCTTACTTCTATTATGTGAGAACAACGTAAAACAAAAAAGTAAAAAAATGAGAATTAAGTATCGAAATTAAAATAAGCCGCTGGCAGTTAAGAGAAGTCTTAACTGACAGTGTCCATTCATCTGTATTCTGTATTCTCTATTGTACACACAATTTTATATAAACAATAAAATATGACAGTTTATGTACATAGGCGAGCTTAACCCACAACTGGGTTTTCTAACAGCAAACCATGTTAGTAAGAAATAAATTTTATATATTTTGAGGAACTTTAACTTTACAAAAAAAAAATTAAACACATAAATTAAATCTAAAGTTACAACTAAAATATACTAAACAGATACGTGTACAGCACACTATACATAAACATAAATATACAATAAATAAATACCTATAAACATACATATTTATGGGTCATGCTGATAAACAAATGTTCCCTAATTCTTCCCCTGAAAACCTCCAACGAGGGGCTTGCTCTCAATGTATGTGGAAGAGAATTCCAGAGGCGCACAGCACGAACGGTAAAAGATACTGTAGCGACTTGAAGAGTGAGGAGGAAAACGAAGGAGAAGAGAGGATTATGAGCGACACGGTTTTCCTCTCATGAACATGATGCGTGTCAACTATTTTGAAAGAAACAGAATGATTGAACACACGCGCCACTATCAGTGAGACATTGGAGTTAGAGTAGAAATGATCCCAAAAGTACATACTCCCAGGATAAAAAGTATCCTATTCCAGGACCTCAGGACCTGGTCTGTGTGCCAGATTTCACCCATGTTACTTCAGCCGTTTGAGCGTGAAGGAGTAACAAAGATACACACATACAACTTCCCCGTTTTAGTATGATGTTTTCGGTATCCAATAAAGTTTATTCTATGAGCATGGCAGTTGAGAGTTTGTCATGCTCAATCAAATGTCTCGCTGATGGTGGCACGTATTATTGGGTTATTCAGTTCCTTTCAAAATGGTTGAGCTGAGTGGGGCTGATGCACGCGTCATGCTCGTGAACGGGTGCCGTCTGTTGAGACTGGTCATCTCTTAGCTGCCATTGGCTTAATTTAATCTCTATTTTTTAATTCGTTTAATTTTTTATTTAATTATTATTACTTATCTACATTGTGCTCACATATTAGAAGCGACAAGAAATATGTAACCAAGATTTATGTAACTCATAATATGATTTAAAAGTGTCCATGGAGTTTCTTGCACGTTCTTCTCCATAGAGATCTACGCTTTGGAACGTGCAATTTAGCTTCACTTGTTTTTTTTTTAATGACCGACATTTTGACAATTCAAAGGTGCCTTTAATTGGTCTATTTGAAATAAACGGTTCTGATTTCTGATTTCTATTTTATAGAGAATAGGAATAGGATATCGGTTATTTCGGGAGTATGCTCTCTTGGGGTAATTTTTTTATTATTTTTCGTTTGGATGTTTGAAGCTTCCGTAAGCGAGTGGTATCGCTGATGCGCAGGGTAAGGCACAGTTCCAACAGCTGCCTGGAGGTAATTGCTAGTAAGTTGAATAGTCCTCTATGGAGGTAATGGATACATACTCGTATTATTATGCGTCTCAAATAATTTTCCTGACTTATCAGAGTAGGTACTAGCATTTATTCCCAGGTTTCTTTTGTATGTATTTTAATAACATTACATATATGGACACATTAGTCTGAAAATAAAGATTGAATTGAAGCTGCTGGCAGAAGCTCGTAGACTCAAATATCATCACATATTTAACTTCTTGTGTATAAATTACTTTTCTTTTCAGGACACTTTCCTAAAGACAATCCTTCAGCCAGCTCTCCGGCTGGCGTCCACCACGCGTTGCTCGTACCCAAGCGGCGCGGCGGCGAGGTGTTCTTTAACCAGGAAACTGTTGGACGCCCTACATGTCTTGGCTCTCAGGATCGGTCCCGAGATGACCAGGAGACATCTATGTGTACCGGCTTTGCAAAGGTGAGGTGTTCTTGTAGGAACTTATCTTCTTTAGAGGTATGCGGAACAGGGTGCAAGGTTGGGCACGCCACAATTATGGCGGTAAGTCCCTTCTTTGAGGCGTGGTTGGAAAGACCTCACGGCGTCCTCACCTTCCGCATGACGCAGGTTCTCACCGAATACGGGAAGTTCGGGAAGTTCCTGCACCGGATTCGTGCGGAAGCGACGCCCGGGTGTCGCCATTGAGTGGACCGCCCGGAGGATACGGTGGAGCACACGGTGGAGGTGTGCCCCGCTTAGGAAGAGCAACGTCGTGTCCTGGTGGGGGCGATCTCTCGCGCCGGGCCTTGGTACAGGCCATGGTCCGGAGCGAGGAGAAGTGGCAGGCGGTCGCCTCCTTCTGCGAAGCAGTAATGCTAGCAAAGGAGGCGGCCAATCGCGTGAGGCAACGGCAACGGTCCTCACGCCCCAACCGCCGCCGGGATTCCGATAAGATTCCGGGAAGATCATCTAATGAAAAATCCCGCTCTTGGGCGGCGGGAGATAGTTTCAGACTTTTACTGACTAAAACCCACTCCTGTTCCTTCTTTTCCTTCGTCCCAGGGCCCCGGGTTTCGCTTTCACACTACCCTTGGCCACAGTAGGCTTCGACCCTGCTGGGCCCCTACGATTTGCTGACATCTCTCTGAGGTGCGCGTGGAACAATACGCGCCGTCAACGACTTGGGCTCGGTCCGGACGGTCGGTCGGCGGGCTATCCATTGCTCGCAGTCCGCACGTGATCGGCCGCCTCCTTTTCTAGCATTACTGCTTCGCAGAAGAAGGCGACCGCCTGCCACTCCTCCTTGCTCCGGACCAGGGCCTGTACCAAGGCCCGGCGCGAGAGATCGCCCCCACCAGGACACGACGTTGCTCTTCCCAAGCGGGGCACACCTCCACCGTGTGCCGTTAACAGACATGTCGCCACTGTGTGGACCGCCCGGATGACGCGGTGGAGCACACGGTGGAGGTGTGCCCCACGAGGACACGGCGTTGCTCTGCCCAAGCGGGGCACACCTCCACCGTGTGCTCCACCGCGTCATCCGGGCGGTCCACACAGTGGCGACATGTCTGTTAACGGCTCCTTTTGACGTCGTGCTGTCGAATACAGGATAACACCACGGGCATTTATGCTAGAAGTAGTTCTTGATTAACCTCAACAAAAAATGGTACCTTCGAGATGCAGTAAAAGTAGGAAATTGGTGATATCGCAGAATTGATGTTTTACTGCTTCTTTTTTTCAGATTTTTCCTGGCATTCGATAAAGCTACTGGCAAGACGGAAAACTGGCCGAAACAAGAAGAGACTGCACCGGAAAAGGTAAATAAACACTGTATAATTTTTAACCGCTTGCGTCGGATTGGTCCGACGAGATTTTTCGAGTCCCATTGGCCAGGATCGTATGTTTGTGACTATATGGGTACTCCATGTCGTTTAGGTCTACCATCCCCATAGGTGACAGAAGAGCTGACGAGATGGAGTATTTGGTCGTGGATGTGAGATCCTGGCAGAATAAACGCGAAAGTGTTTGTCGGATATATCCGACGTAGGTGGTCAAAAATTTATAGATTTTTGTAAGTTGAGTGTGCAATGGATTCTCACAGCGTTTGCACTTTCGGATTCGATCCAAATCCGAGTAATGTCGGCCTTAATTAAGTATAAGCTTTTTGTATATGAAGTAGCACACAATAGTCTAATCGCGTTAGGAAAATAGTGACTCATCAGCAGCAACTACAAAGTAAAGGCATATTCATACTTGGATAAAACTAAATCATTAATATTAAAGCAAACTTTTTACTACAGAGTATGTTTTCAAATATAATTAATTAATTATTACATAATTTTATCATAATCGTCAGAATTTTTACTTTTATTTTCAACGAATAAGTGAAGTATTCATTTTTAAATTGATAAAAGACGTGTCAGAACTGTCTTCAGAGATCTTACTTCGCGTCAGAGATTTTACTTCAACTGGTCAATGTGAACACGGCTTTCTAATTTACTATGATCTAATTGGTCAAGGTGTATTGCTAAGCCGAGTGACAACGATGACTCACTATTTACTTGACGCGAATACACTATATATCGGAATTTCGTTTTGAAATTAAATTACATTTGAATTCAGATTCTGTAAGGGTTCAGTGCTATAAAGTTCTTACACCTTCTGATTAACGTTCTGACGCCTTCTCTTTTCAACAGTCATCAGACCAGGAATCAACGGATTCAAAGCTGGAAGGCTTCCTCGAGATCTGTCGAGACGGCACTACTGCTGAATGGCGCGTACAAGATGGCCGCGTAGTTCGTGCGGACTTACCGGACCTCGCCTGCACGCCGCCCGACATCAGTGAACATCCACATGACACTACGAGACTTACGGTACGTATTAAAAAGTATGCAAATACTCAGTACCGTAACAAACCTTTTAAAGGACCGGTGCTAGCTTCTATTACTCCTCTCCCCATTTTAATCTTACCCGGTTTGATTATTAAAAAGAAACGTGACTAGATGTAAAATAAAAAATACACATGACGTGCTGCTTCAAACACAGAACACACTATTCACTTCTTGTAGGTGCTGGAGCCCTCAGCACCTACAGAATCAACAAAACTGGTATGGCGCATCTACAACCGTAGTTTATATGTAGGTACACGTTAAATAATAGGTGTTGTATGAAACTACTAACTAAAAAAAATTTGATCCTGATTTGATCATTTCTGCGCCTGTGCCTGAGCACTTTACACTACCGTAGTTACGGCACAGCAAATACTGACAATAAAGACTTGATAAGATTATTCTCTAATTAGAAAAAAAAAAAAATAGTTTAATTCTGTTGCGGTATTGGTGGTCATTATCAAATTAAAAAAAAAAAAACAAAAAACAAAACATATATTTCAAAACAAACGTTCTTTATAGAACTAGGTAGACAAATGGATCCGTATCTGACTCGCAATCGATAAGATGGTAGTCTGACATGATCTGTGAATTGACATTAACAACAATAATGTGCCTATAAAGAAAGTAGCAGTGGAGGTTTTCTTAAGGTGCCTTCAAGGCTAGAGTGAATAGGCTCTTAATAAACTAGTGCGCCTCACCATCAATGATTGCATCACTGCTTACCATCAGGTGGGATTGCAGTCAAGCACTGGTTTATATCGAAAAAAAAAATAAAAGTTGTAGGTCGCGGGTTCAAACTCAGCCAGGCGAATTACTTTATGTAATTTGTTTCACCACCACTGCGCTCAAAACGGTGAAAGAAAACATCGTGAGGAAACCGGCATGTCTTGGAACCAACAATTCAAAGAAATGTGACATCTATCAATTTGCACTGGGCCCGCGTGGTAGATTACGGCCTTTTCCCTCTCCTCTCAGCTGTGGGAACATTATAATTATGCTATGCTTATGCTAAGATATCTTTTCAACATCTTTGCGAATAGTATATTTTTGATTATTACCCGTTTTCTAGGCTCAGGAAGAACTCCTAGTGGTGTTCGACGAGGAGTTAGCGTACCGAGCATACACGACATTCGCCAAGTTCATATGTTCCGAGACCATGGAGCGATGTCTCAAGAACATTGATACCATTCGCGCGCTCTGCAGGAGATATGAACAGCATCACAGTTTCAGGTACCAAAGCTAGTGATAGATGGGCTACATACATGTTCGGTTTGGCACATTCGAGTCGTTGAATAAAAAAGGAAATTTATTACTACATATAAATATTCGATTTCGTATGCGATTGTGGCCGATCCGAATAGGAACATAAAATAATGTTTTTTTTTTTAATATAAAATAATTGTGGCACAATATGTATCAATATGTAATAGTGAAATTACTGCAGCTTTTATGCAAGAAGAAATTTCACTATTATATATTTCAAAATTACATTTTAAATATATAAATTAGACAGCTTTATGTACAAAATGGTAGATTTAAAAAAACTCAGTTTGTACATAGTTTATTTTAGCAAACATTATTATGAATGAATTAATTAAATGCGCTATACTCCATTCGCAATTAGACTAGACATTAAAATAAACCTTTACTGTCCGTTTAAGCGATTTTGACGACAAATGGCAACTGCAGTAAATAGTTGATATTGTAACCATTTTATTGCTTTTAATGCCATCCTTATGTCTACGGAATAGAAGTCAAAATCGGTTGAACGGACAATAAAAAAGGTTTGTATAAATGTCTATTCTCATTGCGAATGGAGTATAGTAGTTAAACGTATTGGTTGTATCTTTGTCTCCACAGCTCTCCCCTCCAAATCCGTCCCGACAAGCGAGTCCAGCCCTCATTCAGCGACGAACCTCTAAACCGAAAAGACCTCTCCTCAACCAAGCCCGAAGTCGTCATGGACCACATATCGAGCTCGAACAGTTTCGGGTCCAACGTAACTCTGGTGGGAAACAGGATAGATGTCGCTAGTGATGCGGGGGATGTGGGCAACGGTGCGCAGGGACACGGGTTTGACGTTGTGGCTTACAAGACGGATAATGGGATTAAGAGTAATAGGTAATTATCACACTAATATTATTAAAGGCGAAAGTTTGTGAGTGTGTATTTGTATGTATGTTACTTCTTTATGCTCGAATGGCTGAATGGATTTGGATGAAATTTAGCACAAGGGTAGACCATGTCCTGGAATATCATATAGGACTTTTTGTCCCGGTACTCCCGGGAGGTTCCATTGGGATGATTTTCTAAATTCACGCGTAGTAAGCCGCCGGCAGAAGCTAGTAATATAATAATACTCGTTTATTAGGAAGAAAAACAAAACTGACATTCAGATAAAGCAATATTAAACGATGTTAGCTGCAAAAGTTAAAACTGTGGGGCATCTACTTTTTTTTTAGGTGGGAAAATCATCTAATGACATCCCCTGCTTTTTTTGTGTCAGACTTTTACTGACTAAAACGCATTCCTGTTCCTTCTTTGCCAGTGTTATAAGGGCCCCGGGGATATCTTTCGCAACCGCACCCATGGCCTCAGTAGGTTTCGACCCTGCTGGGCCCCTACGGTGGCTGACATCTCTTTCAGTCGGTCCGGACGGTTACCGGACGGTCGGACGGCGAGTTACGCATTGCTCGCCGTCCGCAAGGCTGCGCCTACGGTGGCCAGAAATCGGGATCGGAATCCCTTCGGTTGGGGCGCGAAGGCCATTCCCTCGCTTGTGCGGCCGCCTCCTTTGCTAGCATTACTGTTTCGCACTTGGAGGCGGCCGCCTGCCACTCCCCCTCGCTCCTGTACGCGCGGCCCGGCGCGACAGTGGCGCAGCTGCTAACGTCTGACTCGAATTACTTTAAATTATTGCAATTAAATTAAATTAGTGATGTCCCAATGGTAACGGTCCCGACTTACGTGCCCTAAATCGCGAACTCAAATTCAACCAGGCATATTACTTTGTGTTATTTATTTCAACACTACTGCTCTCAAAACCGTGAAGGAAAACATCGAGAGGAAACCGACATGTCCTAAATCAAAAAATTCGAAGACATTTTACGTCCACCAACCCGGACTGGGCCCGCGTGTTGGATTACGGCCCATTCCGTCTCCTAGAGAGTAGGCCGGATTTCCAGTAGTGGATTTTGAACTTTATCATATAAGACATTGAGATAGTTTTCTCAAAACATTTTAATAACCCAAAATCCGAATTCAAATACATGCAGGTTATTTTTCCCTCCACAGACATTTACGCGGAGATTGGCTGATCTACTGGGAGCATGAAATCGGTCGGCCTGATAAAGAGACGCGTTTCAACCTCAAGCAGATCAAGTTACAGACCTTTGTGGGTCACACACATTCCGTCAAGTCCATACACTGTCTGGACAATGAGAGCAGCTTCATGAGCGGCTCTAAGGACAAGACTGTCAGGCTTTGGTCTTTGAGGAATCAGGTTAGTTACTATTCCAGCACGCCCCTGACGATAATACCCAGTGGATGGGATTTCGACAGACGAAAAAACCGTAGTTTAGAAAAACCCTACGAAAAATTGTAATGAATATAAAAAATTAATTCATGTACTGATTTTATGTTAACAAGTTGTGCGTCGATGCCCCTTATACCTTGTTTATAGTATCGAGTTTTAAGAGGATTAGATAAAGATTTTCACAGGCATGTTTAATGATATTTTTAGAATAAACTCTAAATACAATGTTTGGTTTGAAAAAAAAAAAATATATACATTGCCAAAACGACTTTTGTAACGTAATTGCGTTTACAAACATATAAACACATATACGTCGTCCAGTATGGGTAAGAGATGGCGCTAGACAACCTGTATAGCTCTGTCTCTTACCCACACTGAAAAAAGAATGAAAAAATCTTGCTTTGAACGTCATGGTAATCCAGCAGGAGTGGGTTTTTAGTCAGTAAAAGTCTCATACAACCTCGCGCTTCGCCTAAGAGCGTGGGATGTCATTGGATGTTTTTACTACCGAAAAAAAATATGGGTCATTGTAGGACATGCACCACCCGTGTACCGAATATTATCTATATCCATTCGGCCGTTTGAGCGTGAAAGAGTAACAAACATAAACACACACACACACTTCTATACATACAAACTTTCGCCTTGATAATATTAGCGTGATTAGTGAGATTGTACGCAGAAAATTGAAGTTCAATTTATATCTTTTGTATTTCATGTATTATCCCCAGGGCGACGGCAACGCGACGTCTCAATGCAACTGGGCGTACTCGGGCCACAAGAAGGGCGTGCTGTCGCTCACGTTCCTCGAGTCGCTGCGCCTGGCCGTGTCTACCGACTCCGTCGTGCATATATGGGACCCTTTCATGGAGAGCGTCGTGTCGCAGGTTTGTTGTTATGTTGTGTTGAGTCTTTGGTAATAACCACTGATTCTGATAGTCTCCTATCACGAGTTCTTCACTAGTCCATTTGACGACAACCCTCGAACGCTGAGTGTACATACGTCTGTACGCTTAATTGTCGTACTGTACACACGGGTGTACGAAATTTATTCGGCCAAAAATGTGGTTTCTAATATCTTCATTTTTCCTAGAAAAATCCAGAAATAGTTTTTTTTAATTTTTTTTGGTGATTTTACGTAAAAATGCGCAATTACGTATTAATATTACCCCTATACGCGCAAGGGGTTAAAGTGAATTGTTCAAGGGATTCTATCCCTATTTCTCTCCCTCGCACGCCTGACATTTAACGATGTCATGGTAAGGCCCCAGGTTTACGCAGTTTCGAAATCAGGGGTTTAACTTTATTGTGTCACACTTTGCTCTATTATCCATTTTTTCAATAAATTGTACCTAGATTTATAATTCTAATAACAAGATTGTTTCATAAGAAAATAATAATAAAAATCAAAATAAATTAATAATGTTTTTATGATGATGATATGCTGATGGTGAAGCTAGTCGGGTAACCAAACGGTTGCAAACTAGCGTTCCAACCAAGGTGACTTTGGTTTATGTGTTTGGTTTGTGTTGCGGCTACATGGATGTAAACCACGCGCCAACACGTTCGGTGGTTGGAAAAACGCGCCTCCTAACCAAGGGCATTGAAGGTCATGGATTACAACTGCTGTCTACATGGATTGAAACTAGCAAGGTCACCTTGGTTGGGACGTTGGTTTGCAATTATCTAGATATTAAGGGTGGACTTAATATCTTCAGTAATATTAAGCATTAGTGTTAAGGAGTGACCAGCCGATTGACTGGCCTGTTGGTCTAGTGGTTAGTGGCCCTGACTGCTGACTGTCGGAGGTCGTGGGTTCGATTGCCACCCAGGACAAATGTTTGTGTGATGAGCCCAATCATTTGTTCCGTGTCTGGGTGTAATTTATCTATAATATGTATGTATTTAGAAATATTTAAGTATGTTTATCAGTTGTCTAGTACTCATAGCAAAAGCTCTGCTTAGCTTGAGACTAGAAGGCGTTGTGTGATAGTTGTATGAATCTTTCTCTTTACATTACTTGTTTTCCTCTTTCCGTCTCCTGAGCTGCATTTTAATTTCCCGCAGCTGGACAGTATGAAGTCTCCGGTGAGCATAGTCCGCACGCTGGCGGGCCCGTCGGCCGCCGTGCTGGCGGCCACTACAGACGCCACGCTGCGCGTCATCGATGCCAGAACGCCACATACCTCGCACGAGCTCAAGGTAAATTTGTACTTTCTGATAATAAAAACAATGTCACATTTTCTATCTATCTGAACTTTTACCGTTCAAGAAATAAATCTATGACAATTTGTTATTAGCTACTTGACCATCAAACAGGTCACTTAGAAAAAAATGTCGTAGACTTATTTCTTGAATGGCAGAGGTTAAGATAAATATAAGATGTGACAATGTATCTATGTTATTGCTCGTGACTGTACATAATGAAGTGTGATAATTATACAACTTTGAAACGACATATGGGCTTCCCTTAAGAGGGTTCCTTCTACACATCAGTGTGAACAACTTTTGTTATGCGACCAAGCTTGTTATCACTAAAATAAATCAACTGCTCCTTGCATTGTATTTTCACGTAACTGAATAAAATATGTATGTAGAGCAGCTGATTTTTTTTGTGTTTTAAAGGTTGTTGATATTGATTAGTAGGATTACCCCTTTTAAGGAAAGCCCATCTGTCGTTTCAGCGTTGTATATTGTTTTTAATAAAGAAACAAATAAAAACATTCATTAATGTTGTTTTTAATATCGTGCATATTTCATCACGCATGCGGAATTGTTCCGCATGCGGGGCTGCTGCCCGATATCACGCCACGCATCGCGCGTGCGTATTCCACGCATTACAATAAATACTTGTATGAAAAGGACATTGCGGGGGCTACGGCTTGCGGAGCAATCCAATTAAAAACATCCTTAAAGATACGAATAATTCCAACGCTGTGGAATCCCGAATAATGTATCTAATTTATGATAACAGTTTCGGCGTCGATGCACCTTACACCTTGTCTTTCTGATACTTCATGACTAAGTTTCATGCGTATTTTTATTATACGACTGCCCAATAAAATGAGTGTTAGTGTTAGATTGTTATGTTTTCAGCGTTCATGTAAGTATGTATGTGAGTTTCTCTATTCCATCATAACTTTAAATAACTGAACTGATTTACATGCTTGTAGAATCCTTGCATCGTCCCGAGGAACATAGGCTATAAAAATAATAAAGAAATGCAATGTGGT
Organism: Mythimna pallens; assembly: GCA_961205895.1. Classification (NCBI taxonomy): domain Eukaryota; kingdom Metazoa; phylum Arthropoda; class Insecta; order Lepidoptera; family Noctuidae; genus Mythimna; species Mythimna pallens. The sequence goes on along the minus strand of OY540831.1, from coordinate 6,239,029 downwards.
GGGTATGATACATAAATGAACACGCACACAATTGTTTTTTTTTTTATCTGTTAATGAATGGGATCTTCTAGAGTAATCTAGACTTTACGATATAAAATTCCAAAAATAAAATATAAAAGGTGAAACTGACTGACATATCAATGCACAGCCGAAACGAATGGGACTAGAAGCGTGAAATTTTGCACAAGCTTCCCTTTATGATGTAGGCGAGCACTAAGAGAGGAATTTCTAAAATTCACCTCCCAAGGAGATGAAACGAGGGTCCAAACTTTGCATGGAGAAACCTATTTTCAAGCGGGTGAAGCCGCTGGCAGTAACTACTGTCAATGTCATTATGAAAACTGAGTGCGAAAAATCAACGCTGTGATGATTCCACCACCTTGCGAATGTGTTAACAAGCTTTCCCCTCGAGCGCCGATTGCACATACGACTTGAGTGAGTCGGGGACTTCTTACACTTTAAGAAAGTATCTTATAGAGTGCTCCCCCGACTGCGATGGAAATTTCAGTTTTGTAGATCAAGTAGTTTCCGAGATTCCGTGTTTAGTCAATGAGGGAATGTGTGACTACTTTCACTTTTCTTTAAATTAACAAACGTCTTGTGCTTTGGATTTTAAACAGCCTGTTCGTATGTCGGCGCAAGGATGCCGATCATCATTGAAGCTTTGTCTAGGGACTCTGTTTTGTGAGCGATGACTGGGTATCGAGCAATAAACAAACTATTCCAGGTCACACAACTGATTTATTATGGTTTACTAAGTACTCTGTGATTATGATGCAAGCTTTATGTATTCACTTCACACAACGAGCCGTGAAACAGTCTCCGAGACTCGACGTTGTTTAAACGGCTTCTGATCGAGGAAAGAGCACCGCACTTCTGCGGTCGGCACTTTTATCTGCTCGGTTCGTGCAAACGTCAACGCGGATTCTGTCAAAGTGACATGCGCCACTTTTCACTTAGCTCGTTCATTCGTTCTCAAGCTTCCGTACTGTTGACTTCTCCGACACACATATATATATTTTTTTATACTACAGTTACCGATGTCCGCAACAACATTCATCCGCTGCATGTGCGTGTGCTCGTCGGGCGGCTGGGCGGCGTGCGGGCTGGCCAGCGGCCACGTGGCCGTCACCGACCTGCGCACCGGACTCACCATCGCCACGTGGCGCGCGCATGATGGAGAGGTATGACAGTATATAGCAAAAAGAATTATGTCTACCAACCGTAACTAAACGAAGTTAGAGACTATTCAGTGTATTGCTATAGTTTGTTATCAGGCATTATTTTTCTTAAATAAAAATACAAAAAAATAATTATAGTTTTAGTTTCGGGTTTTTATGGTGAGTACACATTAAATAGTGTCAATCACTATCACAACACTAACGCAAATATTTTCGATTCGTTTATCACTTATTTTTTACTATTTTTAATAATGAAAAACTGCGAGTGTGAAAAAATGTAACAGTAATAACCAATTTAATCTGTTTTATCAATGGAAACCTCAAATATATCATTACGTATTATATTTCCAATTCATTTTAATACAACGAAAATAGGTAACGCCTGACAAAAATGTACTAATAATGCTTCTATACGTATCTTTGTTCGGTTACGATTTAAAGACCTAGTTCTTTTAGCTATTGGTTCGTTGTATTAGCCTCTAACATATAATCTAGGTTCCATTTCGGGCGAAAAGAAAAAAGTAAATCATGCCAATAGTTTGCATTGGCCTTTAATTATACTCGTCAGAATTTTCACATATATTTTTACGAATTGGTGAGGTATTTATATTAATTATAATTAAAATGACAAAAAACGTACCGTAGGTACTTTCTAAAGGGCTTACTTCAACTGGTCAATATGAACACGGCTTTCTAATTATTATGATCTAATCGATCAAACATGGGAATGACAGCTGATTGACAACGATAAATTACTATTTTCTTAACGCGTATACACTATAGCAACATATAAATGCAAAACAACAGCCGATTTACACTAACCACCGATCATTTGAATTCATCCGATAATTACTTACCATCAGGTGAGATAGTGGTCAAGTCTATCAATAATAATAATAAAAAAGATCAAAATTCTTTGCCTTCGTCCCAGGGCCTTGGGTCATTTTCACACTACCCGTCGCCCCAGTAGGCTTCGACCCTTCTGGGCCCCTACGATTTGCTGACATCTCCTTGAGGCGCGCGTCTAACAGTAAAGATAAATCTCAATGTTTGGTCTCTCCAATCCCGAGCCATGCATCTCGATTCTCGGTAATTTTCCTCCAGCTGCTTCCTGAATGAAGATTGTCTTGAAGATCATCGCTCCATCTAACTTAACATTTACTATTTTTATTTTCCAGGTTCTGAGGCTAGCAACAGTAGATGAACATAGACTACTCAGTTCTGGACTAGATCAGGTCACAGCTTTATGGAGACCCGATGACGGAGAACTAATAGCACATCTCAAGTAAGCGAAGCTCTGTCAACTCTCTCAATGAACGCTTATTTGTCGCTTTTTTTTTATTATCTTTTGACGGATGCTCAAACTGTTTTAGCTAAAATAAAAAATACAGTTTTTTATATATTATACTGCTATTAGACCGTAAATAAATTAACTTTTTGTTGTTTATGAGAAACCCTTATTAGATAGGGATTTTTTTTATAAATGATTTTATTATTTTTAGGACTCTATCGGTCCTGCTCTCCCCTCAAAATCTAACTCACAGAAAGTCATAACTTTGGTTGCTGTAGAAATCATCATCATCTAAGAGATAATTAACACAAATTCAATTTCCTCCCTACAGAGGCAGCACAGAGCCAGTCCATTGCCTCTCAGTATACTACAAAGAATTGATCTCAGGCACAACGAACAACCGCATCGGAGTGCACACGTCCCTCTCACAAGACGCCAGCTTCTCGAGTACGAAACTTCGGTCCGACACGTTTCGTGGCGTCCTTACGTGCATGGCAGTTTTACCGCTAAACCGGCTGTTGTTACTGGCCAGTGATAATGGTACCATTAGCCTGCTGTGTTAAGTTGGCAACATTGGTCTGTATTTATTTGTTTGTTCGAAATTTTAAATTGCTTGCACGCTTTATAAATAGAAGTAGCGCTAAATTTTTATAGTAATATCGTTTTGTATTTTTTAATTGTAAATGTTTAACAGACAAAGAACGATGTTTTAAAATGGCTGTGACTGCATTATCGGGAGTCGCACTACAAATTTCGCCGAGTAATTCGTGGAACTGCGAAGTATTCGGGTGAACACGAATGCTTGTTAACACTTCCACTGTCACAGACATACAATTCACCCCTTCGTCGCGTAAGTACATCCGAATACGATGTTTTTATCGTGACGTCGCGACACGAATATTCGCGTGATAATGTAGTCACAGCATTAGCGTTATGTTTTAACTGAATCGGTTTAATATGCCGATTAAAAGTGTTTGTACATTTAGTGGTCGATCTAGACAGAAATCATGTTTTTTAAAAGTAAATAACAAGTGATCATTCCACTATACCCATTCCTAGAGCATTTTAAAAGAATTTTTTAATTTGAAAAATTATTTAAAATTAAGGAAAACAGAAATAAGAAAGTGTGTTAATAGTAATAAAAAGTAAACTTTTATTGTATTGTGTAAGTGTACTGTACGAATGAATACCTGCTTTAGCAAAATCTTTATGGAAGTGTGGTAAAGCCAACCAAGAAGTTTAGTATACAAGCAGAAATTTAAAAAAAAAACTACGCAAATAAAACTCATTTATATTTTGTGCCTAATTCCTTTTTTAAAGATAAGACTCGCACTGAAATGCAAGAGAAGTATTAAAAGTATAGGGACCTTAATATGAAGTCTTAATGCCATTACGATTCCATTGTAAAAAAAGGGATAGTGCTATGCGTCTTGTACAGCTCTGTCTCTCTCTCACACACTAGAACTATGATGGCTTTAAGTCGTAATGTAGCGACGTCTATGATGCTATATCTGAACTAAAACTCAAAATCCTGCATCGCGGTATTCGCGAGTTCTCCGCGTAATCAGATCATATTGTTACGAACGTGAGTAATTAAATGCCGGTTTACTAGCATAAATCATAAATCAGAGAACTTTATCCACCACAAACAATAACAAATTTGTCCAATCAACAAATAACCAAACAATACGAGGTCTAGAGTCCATTTCGGTATCGCTTAGGTCGTTAGGTAATATCACTTCACACATTTAGGTGTCACTGTCGCAATCAAATTGTCTCACTTCCGGTCGGGAGCTCGTATTTATATGCGAAGCCAGGAAAATTCTAGATTCCGTCGTTTCAAGGCCATTCCAAAACAATACAGTCGAGTCGCCATAAATAATTTTTATTGCTAACATGTACCACCCTCCTTTCTCGCGAATTTGGACTCTATTATTAAACACAAAAGGTACAAATTCTCTTATTACTCACCTGCTAACCCTATTTAATAATAATAGTGGTAGGTACTTTATGGTGGATTTTTCTAGAACTTGCCAGGCCTGGGTACGTACTTCCATTCTAGAAGTTTCGCACAGCAATGCGTTTTAATTATTGATGCTACTCTTAATTTCATCAAAGATATGGCGTGTTCAAGTTTCACGACGTAACAATATAAAAAAGTCCGAAATCAATTATCAGGCAGTTACCCGGACCAGACAAAACATCCATCTGTTTGGAGGATCCACCCTTTTCTACGTAGACATACCTCCGTTTGAATCACAACTTTACACCTGTTTATACCTTTTAAATAGTAGGTCCAATTCGTCTAGTAGTTATTTCATTGGCTGGATATTTTCCTTTTTTGTTGGTTATAAATACTTTGAATCTATAATGTATTATTCTAAAATATTAGTTAAATGATGACGCTATGTTCTATGCATTGCTTTTATATTATTCTACATTTTAATAAATTCATGGGTCCGCTTTAGATTTCGATAGCGCTTTGTGGAGAGCGTACTAAAGTGATTATTCACTTTTGCTTTACAAGGCAGACTCACTCTTGCTGAATGTTAGACAAGGACTTGCGAATTATTGCCAAAACATTACAGACAGGACGGGTATCGGTATCCAAGAACAATAAAACAAAAATTCTATACTGCTAAGGACATTAAATATTTTTGTTTTTTGAGTGGGATTTCATCGAATAACTCCTCCCGCTCTAAGTAAAGCGAGTGGGATTGTCAAGACATTTACTTACTAAAACCCACCAGCGTTTCTTCAGTAGCCCTATGTATGCCAGGGCCGCAGTAACTCTTTGGATTAATACAGCAGGCACGAAAATATTTGGGCTTATGATTTCAGTAAGATTTCGACACCTGAATGAATACGAAGTTTTGCCAAACAATTAAATAAGTCCTGTATTAGAAAGAAAGTATGTAAGAAGTGTACTGTTTCAAATAAATAGCATGGAACATATTACGTATGAAATGGAGATAGACATAGAACCTTACCATAATAATATTTATGTCGAAAGTACAAAATAGTTGTTACCAAAGATGTTATTCCATCATAATAATTACTTTGAGATTACTTGTATCATTTATATTCCCAGTTTAAACATCAATGCTTGTTTTCACTAGCACTAAATAAATGCTTAAATATTATTGCACTGTTGGATTTTCAACTATTGAGCCAAATATTGTAATTCAAAAGTCCGTTTTTTTTTATACACCCGTGTAGGTTTCACATACACCCGACTTTTTTAAATTATGCTTTTTAAGTTTAGCATTTGTCTAAGTTTACTTTAGCGTGAAAACCATTGGTGTTAAATTCTGGATTGACATGTTCTTGACGTAAATACTCAATTCAGAACAACCATAGTAGTGTAAGTGAAAAAGGCAATTATTATTATTATTATTTGTTAAGCATCTGTCGAAATAACTAACCTATTGTTAAATATTAAGTTGTCTGTGTTGAAATGATGTAAGAAATAGGTTTTTAAAGTAAATCGGATCAGGCAAAAATATTATGTGTTAATGTTTTACTAAAAAAAGTATTATGTAAGCGAAAAAAATCAATAATAAGGACACATTTATTTTCTAAAATCAAATGTATATTTAAATATGTGTGTTTTTTTTTAAAGATATCTTGTATATTTACGTACAAACATTTTATCCCCTTTAGCTCAACCTATAAAATAATAATTCTCATTAATTAATTTTTAATTTGTATATAAGATAAATGAAATAAACTAAACTTGTAGAGCTGCTAGTAAAAATACTTATTGTAATGGTTTTAATTGTATATAAGAAAATATAAAACAGATGAACAGAGTATTTTTTCTCTACTTGTTTTATTTGCTAACGAACACTAAAAAAATCATGTTCAATACCTATTAAAAGGCTTGTACTGTGTACATTTAACTTTTCAATCCACAAAAAGCGGTAGTTATATATAGGGTGACTGGTAATTGGTGACCGATCGATACTTAAACACGTGGTTGTACTCATTATTACAAACACCTTTCCCAAAGAAACTATTTTTTTATACTAATTTATTGTAGCGTAGCGCGCTCGCGTAAAGTACCAAATTACTAGTCTTTGGATATTGTTTTACCGAAACATGTAGATACATTGTTTACGTCAGATAACGCGGCCGCGGGTGCCGCGCCGCTAACAGCTGATTGGGTGAAGGCGCGCACGAAATTCAAAGTTTCAAACAGCTGTTTTGGTTATTGTTATTGAACTAATTAGTTTTCTTTGTTTGTAATCATGAGTACAATCACGTGTATAAGTATCGGTCACTAATTATCAGTCACCTTATATAGGGAATAACGGTAAGGTTTGCTTATTTTCGATATTCTTCTTATTTACGTCCTTGGATAAATACCCTTTATATAAAACGCTCAATATTTTTTAATCTACGCGGACTGTGGATGCGTTCACTTGGTGTTTAACCGAATGCCGCGAAATCACGCGCCAGCGTTCGCTTAGAGTTTGAGTGGGAACGACAATAATTAAGCATATTTTAAACACATCCTTTCTTTACTTAAATGTAAGTTACTATATTTATTGAGGTGGAAAATCATCCAACGACTGTCTCCCGCTTTAGGGTGGAGCGAGGTGTGTCAGACTTTTACTGACTTTAAACTCACATGTGTCTTTCAGTTGTCTTTCGCGTTCCACTATCCCTTTCAAAAATTCTGAATATTTTGATCTGACATCTCTGAGGCGTACGTGGAACACTACGCATCATCAATGATTCAGGCTCGGTCCTTACCGGACGGCTGGACGGCGAGCTACCTATTACTCGTCGTCCGCAAGCCGCAAAGCCGGTCGATTCCCAGTGGCCGGAAATCAGCTGGCGATTCCGGATGTCCGGGCGCCTTCTGTGGCGGCGGCTGGGGCGTGAGGATGTCCGTTCTCTCACGGTTGCGGCGCTCTCCTTCGGTAGCATTACTCTGGAGAAGGAGGCGACTGCTTCCTATTCCCTCTTGCTTCGGACCATGACCTGAACCTGATCCCCGCGCGAGAGTTTGCTGCCTCTGAAGTGTAAGTTCCTCCAAAATTCAAATGCTAATCAAAATGACGAGATACCAGTACAAATTATTAACTTGATTGTGCATTGGCTGCACGTCATTGTACCAAAACCATTACAAGCTGAAATTGTATTTCATTAAAATTTCTTGTTTTACTAGATCAGATGAATATCAAAAGTGTTACTGCACTGCTGACAAGCGGTCCACCGCTTTTGACGTTTCGATCGAGAAAAATACAACATAATTGATATTTATTTTGCAAATAGGTTAAAAACACACACATGCCATCACACACACACATAAACGCATATTCAATTTTTCTTTGTTGAGTAGCTAATTTTTTCCTTTCGTTTATTTTTCTTTTAAATAAAAATAATAATAATAGCAGAAATATACACAGAAACTGCATTTATTTATTAATTTGTTTTACGGAAGGGGCTGGACCTTACAATACAGGGTATCCTAGTGTGGGGGCCAGAGATATTTGTTTATTTTTCCGCGAGCCAGGCTCGTGATGTTTGCTTCGTTTTTCGGCTCGTCGTTCAAAGCAGCAGTCATTCGCTTTTTTTTTTATATTTTCCTGGTATGCTATAATACCAAGATAACACAAAGCTTCATACTCCGAACTAGATATGTTAGCCTCAGTTCGACTATGTTACGACTGTTTTACTCGCTAGTCGATCAGGCACCAACGAGCCGCGAGTAAAACCGACGTGCTTTAAAACCGCGGTATAGGCTCGTACGTCGACCACCCACTTTAGTGCTCGCCTATATCATAAAAGGTAACCTTTTGCTAAATTTCATGCTCCTAGTTGTTTCGGCTGTGCGTTGATATGTCTGTCAGTCAGTTTCTCCTTTCATATATATACTAGCTTTTGCCCGCGGCTAACACTATTCTACTCTACCCAACTCTACCCTACCCTACTCCACCCTACTCTACCCTCCATACTAGCCCATACCCATAGTCTATGGTTTGTGTATGTAATTTTACAAGCGCGAAAATGCCCTGCCAGTGTAGCTATCCTATAGTAAGCCAATGTTTAGTTTTGATGTTAGTGGTAAAAATAAACACTAATCCTGACCACTCACCATCACACTGCCTGTTCCAGTTAACCAAATAGGTTTGATCAAGCCAAACTTACTGTGTATTTTTGATTGCTACCTCAAAAAAATACACAGTAAGTTTGGCTTGATCAATACGCAAGATTAATGTTTCTAAAAGTTTTTCAATACACTTACTCGGAAACTCGCTCTTATCCCACCGCTTTTAGGCACGCAGTCAACAGTCCATTCTGTTTTCCGCACTAGTGCAGAAAAGTGTGCGTGCTCGCCCACGCCACATTTTTATTGTAATAAAATTGTTTATCGTATCAGGTAGGGCGCGCGTCGACTCCCACGAGGCCCGGGTCAACCCTGACGAGTCGTAAGTGTATTGACACACATGAAAAGAAAATTGTCACTGCAGCCCTCGACTTCATAACTTTCGAATTAGAATTCCGCTTCGGTCGCAATGACATACTTTCTGCACTTGTATCAAAATGTAGGTAGGTACTATTTGTACTCTCGTCTTCAGTTTTTATTTTTGTAAATTAACACTTTTTTTTCTGTATCTGCAAAAGTGATTTTTTTCTGAGACGTCACATATGTAAGAAGACTGGCTTCTGTCAGCGGCTGTGCTCGCATGAAAGTAGATTTCTCCATACAAATTTTGGAACCTCGTTTCACCCCCTTAAAAGTTGAATTTCCAAAAATTCCTTCTTAGTGCTCGCGTACGTCATAAAAGGAAGCCTTGTTCAAAATTTCACGCTCCTAGTCCCAGTACTATCGGCTGTGCGTTGATATGACAGTCAGTCAGATTCTCCTTTTTGAGTGTGTTCTATAATCGTGTTTATCTGTGGTGGAGTCAGTATTTGTATCCGTGAGAAATATGAGCTTGTTTGTTGTTCTTATTGTTTTTGATTTTGTGTTAGGGAAATAAGTAGGCGTGGTTTGAAGACATCTGAACTGGAATTTTGTGCTTAAAACATCTCTACTGTTTGACATAATATCTGTGCTCCATATAAAGTTTGGACTCCCGTTTTACCACCTTAGAGGGTAAATTTTGGGAAATCCTGTCATAGGGCAATGCCTACGTCATAAAAGGAAAAATTATCTAAACTTTCACGCTCCTAGGCCCAATAGTTTCGGCTGTGCGTTGATATGTTAGTCAGTCAGTTTCTCTTTATATATATATATGGATAATTATATATATATAGACTAGCATTTGCCCACGGCTTCGCTCCCGTCAACTGGCTACTCTATTCTGCTCTACCCAACTCTCCCCTACACTACCCTACACTACCTTACTCTTTTTTTTTTCTTTCATAAGATCCTTCTCCTGACAATAACAAACACAATATAAAAAAAATTGTGAAATCGGTCCAGCCGTTCACGCGTGATGGCGTGACCAAGGTAAATAGGGATTCATTTTTATATATTACTAGCTTCTGCACGCGGCTTCACTCGCGCAAACGTAGGTTTCTCCATACAAACTTTCGACCCCCACTTCATCCCCTTAGGGAGTGAATTTTGTAAAATAATTTCTTAGTGCTCGCCTACGTCATAAAAGGAAACCTTGTGCAAAATTTCACGCTCCTAATCCCAGTAGTTTCGGCTGTGCGTTGATATGTCAGTCAGTCAGTTTCTCCTTTTATATATATAGATATAGATAGAATAGTATGAACCTATTTCGTACTCGCTTATTACATAAAGGCAAGGAAATAAAGGAATAAAACTCTGTCATTATGACACGTTGACTTTAACATCTCTAAAACATAGTCACCCTGTACTATAATTGAAAGGTAATAGCTATTAGGTTTCTATACTAATATTATTAAGAGAGAAACTACTACGCACATTTTACATTTGAAAGGTAAATTATTCCAGGTGAACGTAGGTTTTAAAAAGATACCAATACATTTAGATATTTAAACCAGGCAAAGTCTTGATAATTATCAGTTCATTCGTAATCTTTTTAAACAGGCTTCATGTGCTTTGCTTGCAGAAGTGTTCTAGTAAGTGGTCGTAACCGCTCCAGCCATGAAGAAGCATCCCCCACACCCGCACGGCCACAGTGGCCACGTGCGCTCCACCACGTCGCTGCGCAGCCTGCGCCGCAGCAGTGTCATGGCCCAGAGCGGCATGGAACTGTCCCAGATTTCCGTCCTCAAGGAAGAAACAAACACAGGGGACCACTTCCTCACACCAGAACAACTCGAAAACGTATATCGGACTAACGTGAACACCGGATTGTCAGAGAGCTTTGCTGAGGAGTTGCTAGAACGTCATGGCCCGAACGAGCTAAAGGAACTAAAAAGCACCAGCCTCTTTGAAATATTTATGCACAATTTGTTTGGATGGTTTCCATGTGTATTGTGGGTGGCAGCAATAACCAATTTCATAGGATATTTCTTGTCCTCAAACAGTAACCCACCCGGGGATGACGAGCATGATGCCCATTCTGCAAGAGAATATCTCTACTTGGGATCTGTGATCACCGCCACTATTGTAGGCACAGGCTTATTTGCCTTTTATCAAGAAGCCAAAAATATAGCTGTTATGAGCGGTTTCGAGAAACTAGTCCCACCGAGTGCAGTTGTTATACGAGATGGGGTACGAAAAACAGTACCTAATAGAGAACTAGTTATTGGCGACATTGTAGAGATCGGTGGAGGAGATATAGTGCCCGCCGATCTGCGAATACTTACGTGTACTAATTTAGCCACGGATATGTCTTCTTTAACCGGAGAATCTGAACCTGTAAAGCACAAGCCTGAATGCACTCATGCTAATCCTATGGAGTCTAGGAATATGGCGTACTTTGGATGCCCTGTTACTGAGGGTACTGGTAAAGCCATAGTAATCGCTACTGGGGAAATGACTCAAATGGGAAAAATTGCTGGCTTAGTAACCGGTTTAAAGAAAGAAGAAACACCTATTGCAAAAGAAATCACTCATTTCATTAGGTTATTGTGCGGCGTAGCGTTTTTTGTCGGGACATTGTTCTTTATTATGGTATATATAATACAGAGGAGTTGGCTGTCAGCGCTGCAATATATGCTGGGCATGATACTGGCAAATGTTCCTGAGGGTTTGATAGTAACTTTGACAGTGTGTATGACGCTATCAGCAAAAGCTCTTAAACAGAAGAACTGTCTTGCTAAAACATTACAAGCTGTAGAAACGTTAGGATCTACCTCGTGTATATGTTCAGATAAAACTGGAACATTGACAGAAAACCAAATGACAGTGTCTCATTTATTTTGTAATTTTAAAATATACGATAAAGATGATCATTCTCACGTTGTAGAATCGTGTTTTTCAACTTTATGTTTAGCAGCTTCACTTAATTTAAAAGCGACCTTCCATCCTGAAACCCTTAATGAACGCATCGAAAAGAGAAAAATAATTGGCGACGCTTCCGAGTCTGCTATATTACGGTACATGGAAATTAACCGCTCAGCCACAAAGCTTCAAATGGAAAACCCGAAAGTAGCACAAATCCCATTCAGTTCAGCTTATAAATATCAAGTCACGATTCATCATATGTTATCAACCGATTCCTATGGCTTGATAATGAAAGGAGCACCAGAGATTGTATTAGAATACTGCTCTAGGGTTCTCATGGACGATGGGCCACAGTCCCTCACACCGCAGTTGAAAAAAGAATTGAAAGCCTATTTCATCAAGATGGCAAATATGGGAGAAAGGGTCATTGGATATTGTGATTTTCAATTGCCACTCGAAAATTTTCCTATTGGGTATAAATTCGACACACAAGCACGTAACTTCCCCGTGGAGGACCTTGTTTTTATTGGAGCAATATCAATGATCGATCCTCCGAGGCGTGATATTGATAAATATATAGGTTTATGTAGGTCGGCTGGAATCAAGGTGATAATGGTGACTGGAGACCACCCAGTCACAGCCTTGGCTATATCTCGTAGATGTGGCACTATCTCAATGCCTACTGCTTATGATTACGCGTTTGAGCACCATATTGACCTAGCTGATGTTCCACCACATATTAAAGCTCAATTTAAGGCGACTGTTATAACTGGAGACGAACTTCGTAAGATGAGCGTTCACGATTTGATGGCAGTCCAACTTAAGTACAAAGAAATTACGTTCGCGAGAACCAGTCCACAGCAGAAATTGTTTATTGTTGAGACGTATCAATTGCTAGGTTACGTCGTTGCTGTGACCGGAGATGGTGTCAACGATTCCCCGGCTTTGAAAAAGGCAGATATTGGCATAGCTATGGGCATTAATGGAACTGAAGTCTCCAAAAAAGCTGCAGATATGATTCTAATGGATGATAACTTTGCTTCAATAGTGCTGGGAGTACAAGAAGGTAGGAGGATCTTTGACAATTTAAAAAAGACCATTGCGTATACTCTAACATCAAATGCTGCGGAGATGTTACCTTTTGTATTGTATGCGGTGCTGGGCATGCCTCTGCCCATTACTCTTATTTTGATAATTGTTATAAACGTTGGAACGGACCTACTTCCTGCAATAAGTTTAGCTTATGAAGATTCTGAAGAAGACATCATGTCGATACCGCCTCGTAAGCTAACGGATCACCTCGTCACTGGAACTTTGTTATTTATGACGTACTTCCAAGTAGGACTGATTCAGTTCTGTGCAGGAATGTACGCATATTTCGTAGTATTTGCAAAGGAAGGGTTTTTTCCTTCTAGCTTGATGTTTGTTCGCAACGAGTGGGAAAGTGAAAAGGTAATAATGAAAGATACATTAGGTCGTGGTTGGAATTATACAGATAGGAAACTGCTTGAGAGAAAATCGCAGACAGCTTATTTTGTCGCTGTATGCTGGACGCAGATATCGGATGTGATTATTTGTAAGACTAGAAGAATTTCTATTATAAAGAAAGGTATGAACAACCACGTCTTGAATGTCAGTATTATTTTAGATTTGATTTCTGCTGTGGGTGTGTCTTACTTGCCATTTTGTCATGAACTTTTTACAACAGCTAGAATAGGTTATACTGATTTCTTCCTGGCGATCCCTTTCATGATCCTTATGATCGTAATGGACGAATCGAGGCGTTATATAATTAGGAATGGGTTATCCAAGTGGGTGGAAAAGGAAACTTATTATTAATTTGTCAAATTATTTTTTTTAAATAGGAGAAGCATTATTTAGTTAGTTTGTTAATTTATTTTATTTAAACTTGGAATGTATTTTTTAGTTTGACAATTTGAGTTACCTAACAGGCACTGCGATATTGATTCGGCCAGCGCAATTTAAGCTGAGAGGAAGGGTAGAGGCATTTGTTTTTCTGTAAGTTTTAAAGTTATGTAGGAAAACATTACTTTTACAGTAGATGTTTCCAAACTTAAATGTTATTTTCTTTCTACTATTTATTTCAGTAAAATTATCCTGGAGATAATAAAGCATTAATTAATTCATTTACCGGTGTGTTACTACACTAAAAACTTTTTTTAAATTTATTTGTTCAAAAAAGGATATTAGCGGTTTTTGTTTAATGCATTGTTTTAATGGTCTAAAACCATTTCCGCATAATCGAATTAAGCCTTTCTAATGAAACCGGTATGGGGCACACCGATTGGATGCTTTCAAAGACTAAACGGACAGAGGTAGAAACATTTTTTGTGTTTTATTATTTAAATAATTTTATATAATATAGATTATAATGATTATTTAGTAATTATTTGTTAAGGATCTCCTAATATAATATGTCTTACAATTCTTATACAGCTTTTCTTTTGGTCATTCATACAGAATTAAAATTTTAATGCAGTTTTCACTAAAAGCAAGAGCGATAAACGAGGGGTAGAACGGGGTCGGCTCGCAAATAGGTACGTTATAAATTAAGGCGTATAGTTCCTTGAACATCTGGGCGAAGTTAATGCACAATACTCGGTACTGCCGCCTCCGCTTCATGCATGGAGCTGTTCCGCTGACTCTTAAAACAATTTTCTTTGTAAAATATTGATTGATTTTCATGAACATTTAATCAGTGATTTTTTTGTGTAAACATATTTCAAAACATCAAAGTCATTTGAAAGGAGTAGGGAAAATAAGTGAAAAAATATAATGTTGTTAAAGTTTTTTTTTGGGCAAAAGTATTAATCATACGAAAAAATTATATGTTAATAACATGTTATATACGAATCTATATATATATATATTATTTTTAATATTATTATTATCCCAGGCGTTACCAAAGAGTAGGCTTCAGAAATTCACTGTTTTATGGCACTAAACGGGAGCAAAGGCCTTAACAAATCTGTATAGAACGCCTATTTTGTCCCACGGCCGGGCAAAGGCCTCCTCCCTTTTCAATTTAAAAATATATTTTCAAATGGAATTTCTACAGCAATCTTTTAGCATAAGCATAGCATAATCAGCATTTTAATGTTGCCACTGCTGGGACTCAGGCCTCCTCTCTAAGAGAGGGAATGGGCCGTAATCCACCATGCGGGCCCAGTGCGGGTTGGTGAATGACAGCCATCTTTTACCTTTATGTTATTAGAACATTTAAAATGGCTATTGGTACCTTTGCCTTTAGATGCCCAGTTATTCTGACAACTGGCTAGGCCTTTATTATATAATGTCGATAACAAAACGCGGTAGGTATATATGAGTATCGATACCTGCTAAATTCCTAATATTTGGGTATATACTAACAGAGTCGGCAAACTTTGATGTGCCATATAAATAATTTATCGAAGAAAAAATTGGGGCACCACCTCCAATTTTTTTTGGGTAAAAGGGTAAAAAATAGCCTACGACTTATTTTCAGACCTACAAAAAATGATCATAAAAACACTGTGACACGAGATTTATATATAAGTTTTAGACTAGCTTCTGCCAGTGGCTTTGCCCGCATGAAAATAGAAAATAAAATTTCTCCATACAAACTTTGACACCCCGTTTCATCCCGTTTGGAGGTGAATTTTGGAGAACACTCTTAGTTTTCGCCTACATCATAAGAGGAAGCTTTGTGCAATATTTCACGTTTCTAGTCCCAGTAGTTTCGGCTGTTCGTTGATATGTCAGTCAGTCAGTTTCTCCTTTTATATATATAGAGTAGGTATAACGCTGAAAAGTTTGAAAGTGCTAATCTAAGAAACTACAGGTTTGAATTGAAAAATTTTACTACTTTTTTTATTACTGTTGGGCCTACATTTATCGAAGAAGCCTATATAACGTCACGCTACGTAGGAGCACAATTAATATTCTCCTAATGGAGCAGAGCAGTGACCAAAGACGCGGGTGAAACCGGGGGGGACATGTAGTCGGATTATACACGCATTGGCAAAAGGGCGCGGCTAGATATGAATTTTAAACTGGCTTGCACATGTCTGCTTGTTATAGGTAGGTGCCTACCGGAATAACTGCGGACCGAATGTGACCTACATTACGCCAAATTACATTTCTGTGTAGTTATTAGTATTACTGCCTAGAATATGTAGGTTCACTGTTGAGTCAAAGAGTTTTGATTGCGAGAATGCTTTTTTTTGTGGGTTGGGTTAATCATCAAAGCTTCTCCCGCTCTGGGTGGTACGAGAGGAAGTGTCAGACTTTTACTGACTAAAGCACACCCGTGGTCTTCAGCAACTATTTTAAATAATCCGGCAAACTATTGCGCGCGCGCTGTTCGGTGGGGCATTCAGCTATCAAGACTTTTTTTTTTTTCTTTTGTTTGAACGCCGCTAAAGAGTTTGTTTAAACGCACTAATCTCAGGAACTACTGGTTCGAATTGATTGTAATGGATGCTTAATGTAGACTCTACAATTGCGAAAAATAACATATTGTATCTTTTTAATAAACTCTTGAAAATATTGTTTCTTTTTATTTCATTACAAACGAAACGAAGGTTGCCAAGTTTTAAGAGAAGAAAGTCTGTATAATGAATTCCCACTGCGAGGGAGTTAATATGGAAACCTGAGTGAAGTGAGGAATTCAGGCCGCCCAAGACAAAAACAACTTTATTCCCGTGTTGGATACTCTATACATCTGCGAGATAATTAAAAAAAAACTGGACAAGTGCGAGTCGGACTCGCACACTGAGGTTTCCGTACAAACTTACCAATGAAAACAGTTCAATTCCCGAATTGAGTTACGAAGATTTTTCCGAATCGCAAAAACGTAACTATTAATTTACAGTTTTCAGACTTCTTGTGTTTTGAGATCTTGCTTCATGCCATATTTCAGGATTCTAGGTCAACGGGAAGTACCCTATGAATTTTGATTCCCTTGAGAGTGTCGAAATACACGTTTTTTGCGACATAAATGGCCGTATCTATTTTTTCCGTTAAATCAATTGATTGATTTTTTCACAGCTTCAAGGGACCGCAAACTTGAGTATATGGTTTTAATTTCAACTCGATACCTCCCGAGGTAAAGAGTCTTGACAGACAGACAGACGGACGGATAACAAAGTGATCCTATAAGGGTTCCGTTTTTTCCTTTTGAGGTACGGAACCCTAAAAGTATCCTATATCCTATTTCAGGACATGGACTGTGTGCCAAATTTTATCCAAGTCAGTTCAGCCGTTTGAGCGTGAGGAAGTAACAAACATACACAGTACGACACTCACAAACTTTCGCCTTTACGATAGTGATGTAATTAGTGTGTTTAATTGTGGAGTTGGTCACTAAAGACTCGCTCAACTGAGCGAGTCTACAAACAGGGAAGCGGTCAAATTACAAAATACTTTTCTTTATCTTCTTTCACCCGGTTCTTAGGTAAGCCTATCTGGGGTGTTCGAAGAGAGATGTGGGTTGTGGCAATCCGATCCTTGATTTTTCTTTTCAAGCACGTACATGACATCCCTAATTCTCCACGTAAGTACAGATGGTGGTGGATTATCTACATATATATATATACAAGGAGAAACTGACTGACTGACAAATCAACGTACAGCCGAAACGACTGGGACTAGAAACGTAAAATTTAGGTTTCCTTTATGACGTAAGCGAGCACTAAGAGAGGATTTTCAAAATTCACTCTCTAAGAGAATGAAACCGTGGTTCAAAGTATCACGCGGACGAAGTCGCTGATGGAAGCTAGTTTTGATATATAATAAAGGAGGAATTGACATGAACGCGCAAGCTTTGTGCTTCTTGCATCAGAGTTCAGTTATAACTTTCGATTTAGGAAGCTGTTGCACTTGCCCAGTAGCATATTTTGCAATTCGATACCTACATAGTTCCACTTAAATTAACTGTAGACAGGGAATGAATAAAATACAAGCTAATAAATAATACTATTCATATAAAATCTACTAGCTGCTGTCAGCGGCTTCATCATTAATATTTCAGCCGAAATACGTCCACTGTTGGACATAGGCGTCCCCCAAGTCCAAGGTCGCTACAATGAACGGTCCTGTGCGTCTCGCATTCATCGGATTACCGCAACCCTTACCTGGTCATCGGTGCACCTTGTAGGAGGCCTTCCAACGCTACGTCTTCCGGTACGTGGTCGCCATTCCAGAACCTTTCGACCCCAACGGCCATCCGTTCTGGGAGCAATGTGCCCTGCCCATTGTCACTTAAGTTTGGCAATTCTTCGTGCTATGTCGGAAACCTTGGTTTATTCCTGATTTGATCACGCAAAGAAACTCCGAGCATAGCTAATCCCATTGCCCTTTGGGTGACTTTAAGTCTTCTGATGTAAGCTCATTTCCCATTGTGCGCGACCACGTTTCGGAGCCATATGTCATCACTGGCAACACGCACTGGTCGTAGACTTTCGTCTTGAGACTCTGTGGTATATTGGGCGAGAAGATACCGCGCGGCTTTGCCAGCGAGAAATTAGAAAATTATCCCAAGGGAACATACTTCTATATGATACTCCAGCCATTTCAGGACATGGTCTCTTTCGCCTTTATTGTCCTACTAGTGTGACTAACTGCTGCCCGCAGCTTCTCTCGCGTGATAGTAGAAAATTATCCCAAGGGAACATTATCCCAGGATAAAAATTATCATATGTGCTATTCCAGGGCATGGTCTACCCGTCTTCCAATTTCATCCAAATCCGTTCGAGCGTGATGAAGTAACAAATATACATATGTACTCATAAACTTTCGCCTATATATTTTACTAGGTAGTTTTGGCTGTGCGTTGATGTGTCAGTCAGTCAGTTCATCCCGAAGGTGAATTTTGAGGAACCCTTTCTTAGTATTCGCCTACGTCAATAAAGGAACCTTTCGAACCCTTTACGCCTTAATAAAATCAGTGCAATTGTAGAGAGCAAGCAACTCGACTATTATAGAGCTAGCTAGCTAGTAGGTCCCATACATTTTGTTATTCTACCGAGAAAATTTGTAACATATGGGGATCTGGGATCTTAGATTGTTATAATTGCACTAGCGGGGATGGCTCGATTTTATCCACGTCTTAAATAATACTAAAATAATTTTTCAATTTAAACCAGTAGGTAGTTCCTAAGATTAGTTGAATGTGCTAATCTATATTATTTTTTTATTATATTATCTAGGTACTTAGTATAGATTACAACTTCATACACAAAAATACAAAGGCGGACCGTGTGAAACAGTGGACATAGCCCTAGAACGTAAAGGATAACTGAAGGACTGAGATGGGCTTTTGTCAGTAACAGTCTGACACGCGCTCTCGTTCCACCCTAGAGCGGAAGAAGACATTGAACGATTTCCCACATCAATAAAAACGTGTCACATATTAATAATAGTATATATACGAGTATAATAATTTATTTAAGTACTTTTACAAAGAATTACATAAAACAAACTTATGAATACTTAGTAGTACTAATTTCTAAAAAGATATTGGCTTAATTACCTAATTATATAAAAACTAGTTTTATTCACACATATTTATGGTGTATTAGTACTGCCATAACAACTTGTAGCGACTTGCCTGAGCTGGGTTAACAAAAACCTGTGTTTCAGGCCATCACTATACTAAGCGATCAGTTTATTTTGGTCCACATATAATTAATTATTAAAGAATACTATGACAATTAACAAATACAGTTTAAAACAAACAAAAACGACTAATTTAATATCTAAAAAATATTGAAGTATTTCAAGAAGTTTTTCTGTGTCCGTGTAGTCAAGTTTGCCCAAATATTCGTATAACTTAAGACTACAATGTTTATAACTAACACTATAAATATTAAGTATTCTATTGAGCTTATTATATAAAACGGGTCCTAAATATACAAAGAAACGGCTTACAAAAGCATGTCTAGTACGGGGTTTTATGAAAACCAAATCTTTCCTTCTCTTGTCCGCATCTTATATTATCCAGTTTATGCAAATAGATATGTATGCATTCTTGCGGGTCTTGATTAAATTAGAACAGTAATAGAGAACTAAATTAATGGTCATGTTACGGCTTCAGCTTATGTAAAGGTGCAACTAGATTGAGGAAAAGCGACGCGAAATTGATCACCTTCACCGATTCTAGTAATTGTTGACAATTGACGTAACCCGGCTTCCAGGCACGACACTTTAAGTCACCGTGACCCTGGTACACAAATATCAGATGAAGGAACTCGGCTAAGTTTTAGTCGCTTAAAGTTTGACACTCCCTCTCGCTCTACCCAGAGTGCGAGGAGTTTTTTTTTAAATAAAACTGCTTAATTTTAAGAAATTACTCCAGTATCTTGGGTGCGTTCACAAACACGTACACCCGAAACACCTATCTATAGGCCAAACAAAACATTTGTTCCGCGCGGGAATCGAACCCGCGTCACACAGCGCAGCAGCTAATCGTTCAACCACTGTGCCAACCGTGTCGTCGTCGAGTTATTTTATGATTTCCAACCACAAGAAAAAGGCACGAGACTATCGATTAAATTAATCTACCTGATTGCATTAGTGAACCTTAATTTTAAACACAAGAAAACCTGTCCTGAGGCCGTACCACGAGCTTTTAACGCGATCCATTTGACGACCTAAACTGAACTGTTAAAGGGATGGAGCTATATAGGGTTGTAGCGACATCTATGGCCTCACGTAAGAACTAATCCTGCATCGCGCAATCAAAGTTCTCAGCGCGATTAGAACATATAGAACCGTCCGAAATCATCTATCGGGTAGTTGCCCACCAGACATAACACCCGTCTGGCCGGAGGATCCTCCCTTTTTAACGGAGGTTTGCGGGACTTTATTCTCTGTTTATCCATCATGTACATGTATAGCTCCATCCGTCTCTCTCGCTCGTACGACTGATATTTTAAATAGTCAAGTAGCAGTAGTAGTAGTAGCAGTTAAGTTATGTGTGATGTTTATGCAAATAAACTGTTTTTCTTTCTTTCTTCTTTAGTTATGGTAAGGCCCTTGTTTATGATTTGCTGGAGGAGCGTGATTAACCAACGTGCCTAGCCTTTTCCCAACTATTTAAGCGGGCGAAACCGCTGGCAGAAGCTAGGGTAAAATATTGGTATTCAGTTGCATTCGGTTAGACTGGAAGCCGACTTTCCAGTACTTTAGCTTCTGCCAGCGGTTTCGCCCGCGTTCCTATGTCACTCAGAGATAAAGTATAGCATTCTATATTGTTGAAAGAATTTTTGAAATCGATTCAGTAGTTTTTGGTTTTATCCATGACAAAAAAAATATAAAAATCCAAATCTTTTCACTTTATAATATTATAGTATCTATAGATATAGATGGAGTGACTGCTCCTGCATAATCCAGAAGTTCGGTAACACGATAGGCCTTGTCAAAACTGGTGTCAGATTTTCAGAATTCTGGGACCACAAGAATCTGTAAGCCTGATCAAAATGAGACGTAGAGATCTGGAATCGATCCTCCGGGTTCAGCCCCCCTAGCCAAGCTACAACCGCCTCGAGTTAGCCACTCCTTCTATTCCTTTGTTCTGACCACAAGACTGAGCGTTGAGATTACGTCAGAACAAAGGAATAGGAGGCGTGGCCTACTCGAGGCGATCAACGAAAAGAGAATCGAAACGAAACGGTTGTAACTTGGCTAGAGGGGCAGGTGGAGTTAGTTACCTATCTGGTAATAGGTAGATATTTAGATTTTTTCAGTAGGTCACAGAATTTGATATGGTTTTTATTTGATTTTGAGTTACTTGCCGTCCGCAAGCCCTCGCCTACGGTGGCCGGAAATCATCCTACTTGCCATGCTTTCCTGGCTCTCTATTCAATCAATCTGCCTGGCCATTTTCTAACATCGGTGAGGCATTTTCTAAATCGGATGTAGCAGAATATTAGGTATCAGTATTCTAACAAGGTGACAGAGACTGATGTCAGATTTTCCGGCTTCTGACTATTCGTCACGAATGGGTGTTTGTGAGTGAGGTTATATGTTTACGAACGCACCCACGATACAGAAGGAATCCCTTCTGTGACAAAAACACACATGGTGGACATCCCACCCATACGTACAAAGCGTTTTGGGAACACATTCATAATGCGTACAGCTAAGGAGTGGAATTCTCCGCCGGATTCTGTGTTTTCTGATAGCTACAACCTAGGGGTCTTTAAGTCAAGAGTGAATAGGTTACTTCTAGGCAAGCGTACTCCATCGTCGGCTACATCATAGCTTACCATCAGGTGAGATCTTGGTCAAACGTGAGCCTATCAATAATAATAAAAAAACATTCATTTTTAAATGATATAATCTTAGTGCCGGTAAGCAGTGATACAATTGTTAAAGATATGCACTTATGTCCTACCATGACAGCCGGGATGTGTTTTTCGATGCACGGAAGAGTTTCTATATGTACCTAATGGATAGTCATCTATCAACGGAATGGTTTCGACCAAAGTTTCCTTATACATGACTCTTAATGTAACTAGCACAGTGTGTGTCCTGCTTATTCCAGAGAATGCAGGCGTGGTGTTGTTAGATCTAGACCAACGACTATACCGAACTAATAATTAAGCATAACTAGCCTTTTAGCCGCCATATTATACACATATGCCTGTATCCTTGTTGCGAAAGTGTCTCAAGTGTAGATCGTGCGCAGTGGCGTAGCTAGCTGACCAACGGCCCTCGGGCAAGAAAAATACTAGGGCCCCTTTTTTCCTGTGAGAAATCATAAAATAACTTCTCCTGCTCTGGGTGAAGCGAGAGATGTCAGACTTTTACTAATTAAAACGAGTTGCTATAATTAAAGTAGTGTTGCAATCTCATTTATTTAAATTTTGAAGATAGGAAAATTTTTCGTTAGTTCAATAATGGGTTTGTTAATTAGGTTTTGGGGCCCCCCGAGTTTGGGGGCCCTGGGGCACCTCGCCTAGCACTTAGTAGCTACGCCAGTGATCGTGCGTGGTCGGTGCGCCCGCCGCTTTATATACCGCGCGCCGGCGGGGAAGGACACACGTGCTCTCCACCCCAAGACCTGCGCACGCGACAGACATGCTTGCTAAGGTAAACATTAACTTATATTTTAAACTTGTTGTTTTAAATAAAAGCGAAATCTGGACTGAAATTGGTCATGTATGTTTAAGTTTAGCGATTTACACTGTTCTCCGAATTTTTGTAATTTTTTACTAGAGATGTTCGGGATATGAAATTATTTCGGATTATCTGCTAGTTTCGGATAGTTTCGGTTACGGATATTGAATTTTAAAATTATAAAGTAAACTACTAGAAGCGAGATTTACCAGGCGGCGGTCGAACTAGTGACACCCGGGGTTGTGACAGTCGTGGAGAGGATTCAGCAGTTGGGACTCGAGGTGGCACTGCAAAAGTCTGAGGCCATGTGTTTTCACGTCCTTCGGAACGCGCCACCACCGGGTTTCCAAATAACGGTAAGAGGAGTTCACATTCGCGTCGAGTCGACGATAAAATACCTGGAACTAGTCCTCGACAGCCGGTGGAATTTTGAGGAGCACTTCCGACATCTGGTTTCCAAACTGGATCGTACTGGAGCTGCTTTTAAGGGGCTCCTATTCAACCTAGGGTGTCCAGACGCTTCCTGCCGGAGGCTCTACGCAGGAATCGTTCGGCCCATGGCCCTTTATGGGGCGCCGGTATGGGTGTCATTGCTGCGAAAGCGATCAGCAGCTAAGCTGAACTCGTGCCAGAGGGTCATGGCCATCCGGATGGTGCGGGGATACTGCACGGTTTCCCGCGAAGCTGTGAGCCTCCTTGCTGGCCTGCCACATGGCATGCACGATTCGTGGAGATGCAACGCCAGGGTGAAACTCCGCAGCCGCACCAAGTCGTGGTATGGCGGACAGAGTTTCGGCAGGGTCTCATGGTGGAATGGCGACAGCGACTTTCGTAACCCAGTGCTGGGCACGCCATAATAATGGCGGTAAGTCTCCTCTTTGAGGAGTGGCTGTACCTTTCACATGACGGAGGTCCTCACCTGACATGGTAAATTCGGGAGGTTCCTGCACCGGATTCGTGCGGAAGAAATTCCCGGGTGTCAGCATTGTGTGGACCGCCCGGAGGAAATATGGTAGAGGTGTGCCCCGCCTGGGCAGAGCACCGCCGCCGTGTCCTCGTGGGGGCGATTGGCGGTAGCGATCTCTCGCGCCAGGCCTTGGTACAGGACATGGTCCGGAGCGAGGAGAAGTGGCAGGCGGCCGCCTCCTTCTGCGAAGCAGTAATGCTAGCAAAGAAGGCGACCGCACGCGCGAGTGAACGGTCCTCACGCCCCAGACGCCGAGATTCCGATCCCGATTTCTAGCCACCGTAGGCGCGGGCTTGTGGACGGTGAGCAATGGGTAGCTCGTTGTCCGACAGTCCAGGAGTGGGTTTTAGTCAGTAAAAGTCCGACACGCCCTCACGTTCTGCCCAAGGGCGGGAGATGTCAGATGATTTTTCATCTAAAAAAAAAGAAGCAAGATTTGACTTTTATTTGTAGTCTAGATTATCATTTGTTTGGCCGGGCAAAACAAATAAAAACCTGTTGTTTATACTCCGCTTTTATCTGAAACTATCCGAAAGTTTTATATTGGTTTCGGAAGTGCTTTTTTTTTCGATTTCGGTAACGGTTACTGTTTCGGGAAAATCAGGAGTATTAGTAGGACTTCCTGACAGGCGTTAACAAATCTGAACATCCCTGCTTTTAACAATGACAACACTAAAAGCCCATGTTATAAAAACAGTCAGAGGCAAAAGTGCTGGTGCACTCTACCAAAAACTGATTTAATTTGTAGCATGTTTTTTTTTTTTATGTCGACACCGCCACCGGCCCACGCTGAAAACCAGCGCTGTGAGTTCATCGCATAATGCGTGAGGCCACAGCTTTATGCTGAGCGTTCGGCCGTTTTGCGCGGATGTGACGCATATCTTCTCTATTAATTGATAATGTTTGTTTGCTAGTTTTAAGATTTCTAGTTTGCTAGTTTGAAGGGTCATTTCGCGCGAATAAACAGCTTTTCTTTCTTTCTTTTTTTGGGGGCGGGGGGCGCGTCAGATTTTTACTGACTGACTGACCACACATGTGTCCTTCAGTTGCCCTTTGCATTCTAAGACCATGGGTTTCCTTTTCAGAAAATCTGCGTGGTAGCATGGAATCTAAAGTATATAATAAACTATTTATGAATCAATAATGAGATTCTACTACAAACAACTTTAAGACACTTTAGCATTGGTAGAGTAACTGCACTTTTGACCCCTGACTGTACATTTACGTGAAATATCATGACCCTATGAACTTTGAAGGGCACAACAGATGTGAATTATTGTAGATTAAAAGATAGCCATAATACCGGTCAAGTTCGTTCCCAGAGCACTACGAAAAGGGCAACTAAATGATCGCGGTGGTGTAGTTAGAAAAAGTCTGACACTCCCTCTCGCTCCAACCAGAGCGAAAGAGCTTATTTGATGATTTAACACCAAAAAAAATTTTGTGTGGTTAAAATTGGCCTTTTACTAGATACAAAGCTTATTAGAAATCTAGAATTGATTTGATCTAGTGAACCCTGACTAAGTATAGCTGATGGATGAATGAGTTCAATAATCCAATCGCTTTTAGTCTTTCTTTCTTTAATAGGGTTCCGTAGACAAAGGGTAAAACTAGGACCCTATTGCTCTATCACTCCACTGTCCGCCTGTCTGTCACCAGGCTGTATCTCATGAACCGTAATAGCTAGACAGTTAAAATTATCACAGGTGATGTATTTCTGTTGCTATCGCTATTACAACGAATATTAAAAACAGAATAAAATAAATATTTAAGTGGGGCATACCACAAATATGATTCTTTTGCCGTTTTTTGGTGCGCACGGTACGGAACGCTTCATGCGCGAGTCCGACTCGCACTTGACCGTTTTTTAACAAACATTGACCCACACTAGGTATTACAAAAACATGTAAACTCTCATTTACAAGACACCCAGACCCGGTACACCATACAAAAATTTGTTACGTGCTGAAATCGAACCTGTGACCCGTGGCACAGCAGCCTATCGCTCTATCACTGCACTAACTGTGCTAATGAACTTTAATTTTTCAAATATATCAAAATCTTATAGTAATGAAACAGGCGACCCTACTTTGGCTTGTTTAAAGCTGCTCGAATGCGTGGCATAGCATGCGGCCCATTAAGCGAGTGACATTCTAGGAATCTAGGCTATGTGTCGCGGGTACGATTTTCCCATCGATCATTTAGTTTAGTCTACCCTGAGGTCAATCCGAGGCTTTGACTTGTCAAAATAATCAGTCAGAGAAAGAGGGGTGGATTTATACACCCTTTATAGCTCCATTCCTTTAACGGGAAACACTACAAGTTTGCGTTTGGAAGAAATGTCAACTTTTACTTCAACTTGTGACTGCTTTTAGTAGGTATCTACCTATTTATTAAATTTAAATTATTTGCTAATAAATATTACCC
Organism: Mythimna pallens; assembly: GCA_961205895.1. Classification (NCBI taxonomy): domain Eukaryota; kingdom Metazoa; phylum Arthropoda; class Insecta; order Lepidoptera; family Noctuidae; genus Mythimna; species Mythimna pallens. Next base: position 6,212,699 of record OY540831.1, on the reverse strand, counting down.
TTATACTAGACCAGCGGTCCCGTCTGTCATTGTCCTGCCTGAAAGTTGGCTTTTCATCTATACAAAAGAACTATAATATATATTCTCTTCAGTAGACCGTAGGCAGGCGGAAGGATAAGATGATTATATTTAAAAGCTCTAATTTCCTCGTTCAGTTGTTATTATTATGCTGCGCGTGCGCCGGAGCGATGGCGCGGCCGGGGCTGCTGGACGGCATCGGCTACGCCTCCCACGGCTACGCAGCGCCTGCATACGCCGCACCCGCTTACGCCGCACCCGCCTACGCCGCGCCTGCGTACGCCGCGCCCGCTTACGCCCCAGCGTATGCACCGGCAATCACGGCACACGCTATCGCCGCGCCTGCCATCGCACACGCAGCTTATGCCGCACCTGTTGTTAAAGCTGTGAGTATGAGAAATGCTTGTACAGTCTATTCACATTTATTATTTAGCTTAACTTTTTTTGATTGACCGACATTTTCACAATTCAAAAGTGGCTGTAAATGGTCTATTTGAAATAAACGTGTCTGATTTCTGATTTCACAGTTATTTTGACTTTTCATTACAGATTTTTATTCTCGTAGGCATAAGAAACATGACAGAGTTTAATATATAAGTGTGAACGGACTGTAGTGAGACATAGTCATAGCATAAGTTTTACAGCGATATTAAAAACCTACTGTGAAGAAAAAACAATTACACTTTGTTTTGCGAGGGATTCATAAAGAATCAAAGGCAAAGGAGTATACGAATCACAGCAGGAGTTGTGACCTGCTGTGGATTTTAGCTGTCCCCATGGGAAAACAATCAAGGTCCGAAACAAGGGCCTCTACGCCATACCTACCGATACTGTGCTAGACTCACATAATGCTTTTTTAAACAATTGACACGTTCCTTTATCGGTACACAAGAGGCAACTTTTTGTACCCGTACGTTCAAAAAGTTTTAGGAACACTTTAATCTTGCGTACAGCTAAAGAGCGTAACTTCCTGCCGGAATAATCTATGTTTCCTCATAGGGGTCTTTAAATTAAGAGTCAATAGGTACTTCTAAGTGAGCGTGCTCCATCGTCATAGCTAACTATCAGGTGAGATTGAAGTCAAACGCGAGCCTAACTTTAATAGTTATTGTAACGTAGTATATAGGTTCCCACCAACCGGAGAGTGTCCTTGAGTGCACTAGCGTAGCGCGTACAGGGATAATCGTTGGTTGGTACCACGTTCCATGAAAAGTGCCTCTGCAAGTTGGTTTCTGCCTCTCCTACGCCTTCCGGGATCCCAGGGTCCTAATATCTGAGGTAAATAAATAAGTTAAAAAAATGGTTTCTCTCCTCACTAGGTGGTCCGCGCTGAGCCCGTCGACCCGAACCCCGCGTACAGTTTCTCCTACGGCGTGGCAGACCCCGCCACCGGCGACCACAAGGACGCCTCGGAGACGCTGCAGAACGGCGTGGTGCACGGCTCCTACAGCCTAGTGGAGCCTGACGGCCATGTCCGCAAGGTCACCTACACGGCAGACAAGATCAACGGATTTAATGCTGTTGTTGAGAGGACGGGCGCTGCTGCTCATGCGGTGAGTTTTCTAGTTTTTAAGGGGCAATGTGTGTATTGGGTATAGTTTTACCCAATAATTGAGGTCAGAGATGGTCCGACGGTCAGACGGTCGTTTTACATAAAATATTGCATCCCGGTTACCAGAAAAAACCGTCATATTCACCATATGACGGTTTTTTCTAGGAACCGGGATGTCTTCATATAACTTCTGACGTTCTGGGTGAAATGAGAGAAAGCGTGAGAATTTTACTACTTAACCAAAACCCATCTGAGTTCCTTCAGTTACGTTTTGCTTTCGAAGGCTGCGGCGACTTTTTCAGACAATCCCGCAGCCCAAATATGACGGTCAGTTGAGTTTTTTACGTACGTAACATACTATAGATACACCTACTTAGATAGCAAGGAACTTTCTACCAAAATATAGCATCATTAGTATGACTGGCAATTACCAGACATGAATTAAGACAAACTCACTTAATTCTCTCCTTCACACTGAGATTCCTATTCATTTTTTGTATTCAATATTTTGCTTGGGTCCGCCGGAATTCTAAAAATATCTTCACGATTGATTTTCTTTCAGGTGGCAGCCCCAGTAGCTGTAGCAGCTCCCATAGCGAAGGTATACGCTGCGCCGGCGCAGGTCGCCGTGGCTGCGCCCGTCGCGAGGTACACGCTGCCCGCAGCCCACGGTGTCGTCGCCCACCCGTGGGGCTAAGCCCAGCAACATCGAATACTAAGCGACCTAGCCCCTTGCTGAATGATCAAGACAGATTGTGACGAGCAGAAAATGGTGGGAAGTTAGAGTATCTCTAGTTTAACACAATTTTCCGCCGTCATGGACAGATTTCGAGTTTAGAACAGTGATGTCTGTTGAGATTTAAAATGAAGGTGATGAAGGTTGTAGCATGATTTTTGACTAAGATTTTTCGGTATTAGTTTGGTTAGAAATCATAGGCTGCGGCTATATGGTAAAGGCGAATTATAATGAGTTTTTTATTGCCTATCTTTTGTAGAAGTTAATGTTTTTGTTTTCGGGCCCTGCTTGTTAATATTTTGGAAAAAAAACGTCAAAATATACCATTGGACGTTTTCAGTTTGAATGTGAAATCGAGAGATGGCCCTTTTTTCTAGTTTCATTCGCCTTTGCTCTCCGGCCCTAGTCTGTAAGACCAAGGAGGTTCGTTCAGCAAGACTAGGCGCGCCTGATGACCTCGCCCGTTTACTGTAACTTATTATTTATTATGTACTGCTTTGACTGTTGCCTACGGACCTGATCTTGACGCATCGTATTATTTACGTACATGTAAATATAATTTAGATTTATAAATAAATGCAATTTTTGCAGTATTTTATGTCTTTATTTGATAAATTTATGGAATTTTACACTGCAGCATGTTGCAAAAAGGCACGATTCTGCTCCTAAACCTTCCTCTATTCCTCTTTTTTTTAGTTGGAAATCAACAAATAACTTCTCCCGCTCTAGAGGAAGAGAAAGGGTGGGTCAGATTTTTACTGATTAAAATTTACCTGTATTCCTTCAGTTGCCCATTGCGATCCAAGACCGCGGTAACAAACAATCCCGCAGCCTTGGCTGACAACAACCTTAGTAGGTAGATTGCGTCAATCTATTCATACATAGTGAGATACATAGTGACTACTCTAATTTATCTAAATCAGCTATCAATCCTGATGAATAGCTCAGTGTTCTAGACCCGGTTTAGTTTTTCGCACGTTCTTCTCCGTAGAGATCTCCGCTCTGGAACGTGCTGCTTCATCCTTTTTCTTCTTTTATTGTTACTGACTGTCCTTCACAATTTAAAAGTGCTTTTCTGTTTAAATTAAAATTAACAAGTACTTTGGGATTTGAGTTTTTTTTATCTAAGCACCAACTCTCGTGCTTCAGCTCTATATAAACTACAGAAACCATGCCATTGATAATATAAGTTATAATTTTAAAGACAAGACAAGACAGTCAAAATTAGTCATAAATCAATATCACCTTTCTGATATCTATGGTTTCATCTATTTTTAGGATTCCGTACCTCAAAAGGAAAAAACGGAACCCTTATAGGATCACTTTGTTGTCCACCTGTCTGTCTGTCAAGACCCTTTATCACGGGATCGCGTAGAGGTATCGAGTTGAAATTAAAACCACATAGTCAAGTCTGCGGTCGTCGTAACTCAATTCGGAAATCGAATGGTTTTCATAGGTAAGTTTGAACGGAACCCTCGGGGCGCAAGTCCGACTCGCACTTGCCCAGTTTAAATAAGTAGCCGGTAGTAGTGGTACACTAACTGCTGGGTAAAGGCCTCCCTTTTCATTCTAAACCTCTCTGTCTTGGGCGATCTCTGGCCAAGTTTGGCCCGTGAACATGATCTCATCGTCACACCAGCACCTTCACCGCGCCGCGGTCTACCTCAACGACGTCGTCCTTCCTCAGGCGTCCAGGGAGTGACAATCCTCGCCCACCTGTCCGCGTTCATTCGTGCGTCTTGGCCAGCTCACTCCCATTTCAGCCTGGCAGGTACAATCAATAAGACGTAAAAATTAGCTTTTGGAAATAAGTTCATGGCGAATAAACACGCATCATTATGGTATCAGTCGTAAAAATAAATTTAAATAAAATCTAGTTATTGCAATCACGAATTTACTGTACCTGGATTCTGTCATGTCAACTCCATATTCAAACGGAATTGGGTATCTACATGTCCGAATTTATTTTTGTACAATATTTTGTATTATATATATACAGTTATTCGCGATCACCCACTAAGCAAGCACGCATTCCCCTCGTCCGCTAGTACGCACTTAGCGCGATCGCTACGCAAGTACCCTCGTACCAGTACGTTTGATCAGTGGTTCTCAACATTTTACTCATCCTCTAACTTTATCGGAAACTATGATGAAGTGTGCAAGCTGCAATTCTCATTTTAATGATGGTGTTCAGTGTACCTCATGCAAGCGGCACCTCGATTTTGGCTGCGCTAGCATCACGGAAGCTGGATGGAGAAAATTAGGAGCTGAACGAAGAGCGGCATGGAAATGTCCTAAGTGCCGAATTTCCTCACCGTCACCGACTCCTAGCCCGTCTCCACAACCGACACCTGAACCTGCGTCTCTAGAAACGATTCTGAATGAGATTCGTGAGCTCAAGCTTCAACTGGCTGGCTTGCCAACGCTGTCTGATGATGTCAAATGCATAAAAGAGGAACTCAAAGAACTCAAGGCTAGTTGTGAGTTTGATGGTAAACGGCTGGATGATTTCTCTGTCAAGCTTGCGGGCATTGAGACTAGGGTAGCTGGTCTTGAACATCTGCAGGTGTCTGTTTGTAGTCTTCAATCTGACATTGATCTGGTTAAGTCGGAGTTGTCTGCTAGCGACCAGAGATCAAGGCTGAACAACTTAGAAATTAAGGGTATTCCCATTAAAAAGGATGAAAATCTGTTCGCTATTTTGGATAAGATCAGCCAAAAAGTAAATTATACACTTCCGAAAGCCCAGATCAACTATATATCTAGGATTCCATTGTTCAACACAAAAGAGAAGTCAATTGTGGTCAGCTTTCTGAATAGATATGTCAAGGAAGATTTTGTTGCTGCTGCCCGCTCTTTCAAGACCTTATCCGCTCAGGACCTTGGATTCGTTGGCCAAACGAACCGAGTCTACGTGAATGATCACCTCAACTCCGACTCCAAAAAGTTGCTGAATAAAACCCGAACAATGGCAAGGGAAAAGGACTATAAGCACGTGTGGGTCAAACACGGAAAGATTCATGTCCGCAGGCAGGAAGGATCTGCTGTCTTTATAATTTCTAAAGAGAAAGATTTAAACAAGCTGAATTAGAGTGGCGCCTCCTTCTGTTATCACAACTGTATCAAAATTATTTAAATCATTTGTCTAGATGTAGAATCATTTTTAATTATGTACAAATAACCGTAATTATTTCTTATTTGAATTTATGTAAAAGGTTTGGCATCGCTGATGTGCTTCATGTTTCGTCACCTCGCTTTTGTATTCGCAAATGGGCCTTTTGGGTTTCTTATCGCGCTGTTCAATTCATTAGAACATCTCGATCTATGCTTATCTCGCTCGCACTCATGACTGAGTATTATTACCGCCTGCTTCTTCGCACAACTACCTGTGATATTGCTGCTCTTTTTATGCAATTAGTCAATTATGTTTACAAAATTACTTTATTTAACCGATTTTCAAGTATGCTATTCGCTTTTATTTTGTTATATCACAATAACTATGAGTATTTATTATCTACAATCGTTATTCTTTTAGAGTTGTGCTATAAATTGAGTGGTTCTATCTAACCTGGCTCTGCTCAATGACTTCTTAACTGACAAAATGGACAATGGGGCACAAGTCGATGTCATTTACACAGATTACAGTAAAGCTTTTGACAGAATTGATCATAATATTCTGAAAACAAAGCTTTTTAACAACGGTATTAGAGGAGATCTTCTTCGCTGGTTTACTTCATACCTTGAAAACAGGTCTCAAGCTGTCGTTATCAGTAATTACATATCGAGCTGGGTTTCAGCTCCTAGTGGCGTACCCCAAGGTTCCTTGATGGGTCCTTTACTTTTTATTATTTATGTCAGCGACATCGACTCGTGTTTCCACCATTCAAAGTTACTTTGTTTTGCTGACGACATGAAGATATTCTCGGCAATATCATCAGATGATGACATGGTTGCTCTCCAAAGTGACCTGGCGCGGTTAGATGATTATTGCTTGACCAACAAATTAGATTTGAACCCTGTTAAATGCTCAATAGTCTCCTTCAGCAGAAAACGGATCCCTCGTCCTACAACTTATAAACTTAAAGGGCAGCTATTGCAGAGATGCGACGGTGTACGCGACTTAGGCGTGTTTCACGACTCTAAACTTTTATTTAATGTGCACATTGAGCAAATAGTGGCCAAAGCTTCAAGATCACTGGGTTTTGTTATGAGACTCGCAGGGTGTTTTAAGAATGCCAAAACTCTTAAGATCCTCTACTGCTCTTTTGTTAGAAGTCACCTTGAATATGCGTCTCAAATTTGGAACCCTTGTTATGGCAAATACATTGATCGTATTGAGAATATACAAAAAAGATTTATTCGGTTTCTTTGTTTTCGGCTGCGTATACCATATCACTCTGATAATTACTTAAATCTTTGCAAGAAATTTCATTTACAACCACTTATAAATCGTCGTCGATTAGCAGATTGCACTTTCCTGCTAAAAATTTTATCTAATGAGATTGACTGTCCTGATCTCCTACATAAATTATGCTTTAATGTCCCCCAGAGATCGGTTAGATTTAATCCACCTATCTCTATTCCTTCTTCCTCTTCTAATTACAGGCGAAACTCCTGCATGGTGCGAGCGTGTAAGGACTTTAATGTTCTTTGTAAAGAGTTCTCTTTTGACCCGTTTACTATTAAAACCTATTCGGCACGCACTCAGCTGAATGCGGACTTTTTCAAAAGTGCATAGTGTTAATTTGACTTAAGAGATGTTTAATTATGTTCTTTTTTTTATCGTGCTTATTAGTGATCGTAAGTTTTCTGTTACTTTACCTGTTTCTACCCGTGAGAACCTGTAATTGGCTCAATGTCTTTTTTACTATTGTTATTCTTTTGTTATAGCTGTTGGTTCTCCTATGACTAAATAAATAAATAAATAAATAAATAAATAAACTCTTAGATCATCATTTCAGCCGAAAGACGTTCACTGTTTGACCCCAAATGTCACCACAATGACCGGTCCTGTGCGTCTCGCATCCACCGGATTCCTGCGACCCTCACCAGTTCATCGGTCCACCTTGTGGGTGTTTTAATAAACTCTTAGATAAATCTTAGATAATGTTTAGGTTATAAAATGAAGCAGCAATCGGTATTTCAAATATTTATATGAGGAATAGCCGGCGCGTGGTGAGAAAATCTCGCTATCTCTTTTCTACGCGTCTAATATTTTAATGTTATTTGCGATCTTGAATAAAGTTACTTTTGAATGATGACTCAGAATTGACGATGTCTGTAAAGAGAACCAAAGTTACCGGTATCAGTTAGCCCGAAGAATCACCAAACGCAATTGGCAGTGGGCAGGGCACATTGCTCGCAGAACTGATGGTCGATGGACGATGGGGCTAAAAGGTTCTGGAGTGGCGACCACGCACCGAAAGACGCAGCGTTGAGACCTTACACAAGGTGTCGATGACCTAGTGACGGTCGCGGGAATCAGATGGATGCGATATACACAGGACCGGTCATTGTCAAACTCAAATCTGATGGTTGTTGGTCAGTCTCAAATCTGTATGGTTCTTTCTTCAAAAGACCATCTCATACAAATCTGCATGGTTCTCATGTGATTTGACCATTACATATTTACTGTATGGACTTTAAAAGAGACTTTGACCCCTGAGTTTGTTTCGGTGTTTCACCGGCCTCATCTAGTTTAAAATGACGAAAAAAAAATTTACGTGTAAAAGTGTTTTATAAACCTATTTGCAGAATAAATATCATTTATCATGTGGCGACACTCGGGAGAGGCCTATGCTCAACAGTGGATGTCTTTCGGCTTGAAATGATGACTTTTTGAAACAAATATAAAAAAAAAAATTAAGTACCCAATTGATAAAATTAGTCTTTTCGTGTAGGTCCTAAATGGCACCCCATATTTAGTAAAACTGGTTTGTTTAGAGTTAAATCTTAGTTTTCCTGTTAAATCTAGTGATTATTTATGAAGTCTGTCCGACTCTTAATTGCTTTGGTACCCAGCGTCCTAGCGGAAATGGTGCATGTTGAAATCGTCTCTGCCAAAACCGGTATGTTGCATTGCCTGGGTAGACTCGGCTGGCATACACATACATAGTTGTGATAAGAATGTTATATCAAGCATTCTGGGAGTAACTGGGACTCAGATTATGATTTCTGGAGTTGTTATAATAATAATAATAATAATCATTTTATTTTCAGGCATCAGAGGCCCATATAGACAAAATACATAAAATAATCTTAAACAATAATAAAATAATAAATTAATACATATTATTAAAAAAAAACTTATTTAACTATAATTAAACACGTAATCTAGTCGTCGTGTTGCGCTACGTATCCGCTGGTATCGCATAACCGTCCTCGGAAACGTCGGTATACGACACCTTTCGGCCAGAAGTCCTCTTTTAAGAAGGTCTGTAGCTGTTGGGTTGGATCTCGTACCACGAACGACTTGAAGTTAGCGTCGTGGTGCGCCTCCAACCTTACGACCCTCAGAGTCCAGTTGGTCGGTTATGTAATAGTGTAGGTTGACGTGGTAAGGGTCGCGAGTAGAGAATCCAATCCCGCATCAAAATCGCGATCCCGCAAGCTTGCAGGATTAGAATATAAGAATCGCGTGCGGCCAGTCTCCGCACCCCCCGTAGCTCCCCACAGTCCCCGCATTCATCCTATCTAGCGTAATGATTAAAATAAAATTTTAAACGTCCAGAAAGTTGGTCTACTAAGTATTTCAATATTAATTTATGAAACTGTTGCATGATGAGGGGTATCAATATGGCTCGGTTTTAATAATATCACACGATGTTTTAAACCTAATTATTTGCAGTTTTATACTATACCTACTTACTTTATTAACTGTCATACGTAGGGTTTTTTTTTTTCATTTATTTATCTTCTAAATTCATACAAGAAATATATATAATACAGATGATGCAAATCATAAACTCTAATGAGTTTTGCCGTCATCATCATAATCAACGATAAACTTTTAACAACAATATTACATTTTCGATCAAAACATATCCAAGGAGGGTTAGTAAAAGGGGGATGCTCAAAAGTAGCCCGCGAAATTTAATAGTACATTATGATGTAAGTGTTTAATGTTAGTGATTACCGCCGAGGCGGTTTTTAGACCCGAGCCGCGGCGAGGGTCTTAAGAGAGCCAGAACATTAATCATTAATTACTCACGTGTGTCATACGACGTTTTTCAATACACTTGTGAAGAAAACAACAGCAACTAGTAAAATTTTCAGTGACATGGAGGTAAAAAAAAAAACAGTTTTCTTAAGCGCAACAACTTAATGGGAATTGTATTCAATTCAAAATTTGTTTTGCAAACAAAAAGGTTGAACAAAAAGGTTTTAACTACATTATAACACTAGTTTTTAATGGTAATCAAAATGTCACAGTTTGTAACGAGTGCCATTATATACCTAGGTGCAGAGCAGTAAGAGTCACTTTCTGAGCAAGTGTGTTGTAAAATATATAACCCTTTACGGGATGAACAAAAATGTTCAACCTCTTTATTCGCAAAACAAATTTTGAATTCCAATTAAATTCTCGTTCAATAGTACCTATATAAATTAGTGTCTTACTAACTTATAATATTTCATCCAATTTACAAGTTAAAATGGACGAATTTATCTTGTACAAACGATTTATGTAATAAAAAACATTTAGTAAGTAAATCGTACCTTAATTTTTATAATTTTTTTTTTGTAATCTTTGGCCGCCACATTCAGATGCGCGCGGATTTTGGCGTGTTTTTTTTAATTCCAGTTAAGTTCAGTGGCTGTATTACTTAATTATATAAAATTAAATAATACAAAATCATTAAAATGTTACATCCGTATACTATTGACACTACGAAAGACATTATCGTAAAACTTTTCACGCAAGAAAACATAAACGGTGCATAAAGGTAAGACTAGGCAGTATGATCAAAATACCTTAGCCTTCCTCTAAAGGTAAATAAAATAAATGATGCGCGCGTTATGAAAACAGATTTTTACCGCCATGTCACAGAAAATTTTACTATTTTTACTGTTGTTTTCTTCACAAGTGTATTGTAAAACGTCGTATGACACACGTGAGTAATTAATGATTACCGTTCTTGGCTCTCTTAAGACCCTCGCCCGGCTCGGGTCTAAATACCGCCTCGACGGTAATCACTAACATTACACACTTATATCATAATGTACTATTACCTACTCATAAAAAAGGTACTTAAATTATCATTTTGCTTGATTATCCGCTTTATTGACAGCATAAGCATAGCATAAAAATGCAATAAAGCCGAGTGGTAACGGCCTCGACTCATGAGTTGTAGGTCGCGGGTTCAAACCCAGCTAGGCGCCATTACTTTGTGTAATTTATTTCATCACCACTGCTCTCAAAACGGTGAAGGAAACTGGCATGTCCTAGAACCAAAAATTCGAAGACATGTGACATCCACCAACCCGCACTGGGCCCACGTGGTGGATTATGACCCATTCTCTCTCCCAGAGAGAAGGCCTGAGTCCCAGCAGTGGGAACATTATAAGGCCGATTATGCTTTTATGCTTATTGACAGCAAAGCCGCTAATTTTATAATTGTCTGTTCGTTTTTACCACAGTACTTGCACTCCATTTTGAAAGGATTAAAAAAAATGTTACAAACCTACTGCATCAATGCGGATTGTATCTCTCCGGGGAACCCTCTTCGTCTGTCGGTCTGTCCACGTTTATTGATCTCAGAGGTAATGTGCACCGCTCCGTGGTGGCGTGTGTTTGGCTGGTAGAAAGCTGATGGTGGGTCCACAGCTGCACGACACTTCTTGAGTATATTAAAATCTTATTAAAACCCTTTGTTTGACAATCTGCCCCCCTAGACAAGTTACGATCGTTTCGTTTGCGTTGAACGCCTCGAGTAGGCCACGCCTCCGATTCCTTTGTTCTGTTCATCTTAACGCTCACTCACGTGGAACAAAGGAATTGGAGGTGTGGTCTAATCAAGGCGTTCGACGCAAACGAAATGATCGTAACTTGGCTAGGGGGGCTGAACAAAACTGCCACATAAACTTTTAGAAGAAGGATGAAAAGAGCTTTTTTTCTTTAAGTTTTTGTGTGTTTGATGAAGAATAATTGAAATGTCTCCAAATAGCCATAATAAAACAATAGAATAATTGAAATATCTACTGAGAACGCGCTTTTTTAAATAAGTGCTGTAAAATATATTTAGTTATAAAAGTATTCCCTCTGCCTGTAATATTGTGGCTACATTTCGGGATTTGGCGAGGACAGCTCAGAGGACACGCTAGAGCATACGGTGGATGTGTATACGCTTGGGCGATCGGCAGCGTCGACTTCGCGTACTGGGCCCTCGTACCGGCCATGGTCCGGACTTCCAGAGGGAGGAGGAATAGCAGGCGGTCGCTTCCTGTGAAGCAGTAATGCTAGCAAACAAACATTCTCACGCCCCAGCCTCCGGGTTCCCGACCCCAACCTCCAGCCACCGTAGGTGTAGGCTTGCGAACGACGAGCAATGGGTAGCTCGTTGTCCGGCCATCCGGTAACGGTCTTAGAGCGGAAAAATTCATTGTATGAATTTCCCACCTTAAAAAAGATATGGCCAAGTAATTCGTCGAATTGCGAAGTAATCGGGCGAAAACGAATGCTCGTAGATACGAACACTTAAACAGCCGCATAGAAATGCGATTGACTAGCGGTCAACATGTAGAAAACAACATCGCTTAAACCGTATACGATGCTTTTATCGCGATAACGCGACACGAATATTCGCGCGATAATGTAGCCACAGCATTAATGGGAGTTATAAATTAAAAGTTGATGCTTGAAGTACACCAAAAAGGAAATAGGTAGAGCGTAAACATTTTAGGATTAAGATAATTAAAAGGAAGTAGTAAATTAAGTTTCTAGATCTGGGACACGTGAGACCAAATGTGGCTATCATACGTGTCTAAAGATTAAGAAATAACTTTGGCATATTCCGCCAATTTGCGGCAACATAAATATTCAATGTAGCTGCCGATTTAGGGCGAACGTACGAATATGTACGAGAAATACTGGTTCTATTTCAGTACTAGTAGGTACTTTAGTTTGTATGTGATAATTTGATAAATGTTAGTTAATAGCGAGTTAGTATTTGTAAGTGAATCATTGAGGCCGAGAATTTGTTCACATTATGGTTTAATGTAATTACGCTCATTCTTAGTTAATAACTTGGTCAAGACTAATGTATGTCGCTCAAAGGTTCGGAGTAGTATCTATAAACATGGACAGGCTTCATATTTACTTGATTGATTAACCAAAACTAGTTTGGATGTTCATTATTTTAAATTAAAACCTTAAATCTTTATATATACGGTCCAATTTTTGTTGTTGCATCCGGCTCGAAGGACCAAACATCCGGCTCGAGGGACAAAACTTGGGGTCTAATATAAACTCTTGAGTTATTCTCAAATAAAATAAAACAGTAACAAGTAAATCATTAAACAGTTTAAAAAATTATTGAACTTGACAATGTATCAGTATCCGATACCTATAAGCTCTACACTAGTCTACAGAAGGCTACGCTACAAGGCAAGCCTTGGACTCTGATCACACGGGGATCCTGTTTTGTTGGGCCCACTTGCTGATGGTCCTCACGATGTTGTCTGCTCTGGTGTGGGACCTGGGGCCTTTGAGTAAAGCCAGGGCGTCTCTGAGCTCGGCGGCTGCATTAGGCTTATTGGCTGCGGCGGCCTGGGCACAACCGCAGACTGCCCCGCGAAGACCTTCCCACATTTCTGGGCCGCCATCCAATCTGGGATGTAGAAACCAAAAATAATTAATCGAAAATGTACTGTGCTTATTTAACCAATATACATTATGTCACCGAAAGTCGCAAGTTTGTAAAATATCTCGAGAAATTGTGAAGTATTTTTTTCTAAACAAGATACGGTTATGTTGCAAACTAATGAATTTGGATGTGATTATAAAACGTTTTTTTTCATAATATTTCGAGAAACTATAAAAATAAAATTTATTACAATCATATACGGAGTCTGCAATTTTCCGATGACATAAATATTGACGCAAAGTTATTAGCGGGAGTTCTTCAAGTGAGTTCAGTGACTGTTTTAATTATTCGCAAATCGATTCCTTGTGGAAATTGGTGTAGTTTTGTATCCAAAGGGTCTGGTCAATATGTTGAATCACTGAAACAGGCGCGATCTTGGCAAAATGGAGCTGAGAAGTTTATCGTAGTGTTGACTACCTGAGCGAAGTTTCCAGAGAAGGGTACTTGATACATTTGCTGCCAAATACTACAAAAATTTTAGACTATTTACATTCAAATTCTAATGGTAAACAAATTAGGGCGGAAATCGTTTGGCTCGCATAATCGCGTTTAGCCGCTGTCACTAGGGTCACTAGTAAAAATACAACAACAAAAAAATACAATCAGTTTTATTGGTGAATTCCGCACTTAGCTATTCAAACAAAGGCACGACTTAAAGGACTTAGTGTCCAAGCCAAAAACATTAACAAACAACTAAACTAAAATAATTAATTGACAAATTAATATAGTGACAAATTAAAAAAAAAATGTCTATGTCCAAATGGCAGTGATTCAAATTAGTTTACCGCTACATGATTTACAGACCAAGTGAGCTTAAAGAAAATAATTCATAAACATGTATATTAATGTTTTCCTTAAAATATTAAAACGCTTTTAAAGAAAACTTTAAAGAAAGTAAATGGTATCCAGTTTGAAGTTTGGAATTCGCTTTATATAGCCAGATTCTGTGATAATTGGCCTCACCTGTCGAGCATGTGGAAAGCCTTGGCGGCGACAAGGAACTGTCCCATGCGGTAGCTGTCGTTCGCAACCAGTTGCAGCAACGCGAAGCTGTCGGGAGTGCCCGCCGACTGTCAACCAAACACAACCACTGTTTTATAATTGATTATTTATCGGATTAAACTGCGTATCAATTATCTTTTGAAAAAGCTTTATTACAAAAAAAAAAAAACTTTTTTTTTCAAATCTATATCGAAATTCCATTTTCAACACACTTATTGAATAATCCGCTCCTATCCCTACCTTTAAAGGGTCGCAATACAGTGTATTTCGCACTAATGCGATAATCTGCGGCGGTCAGGACATGGCACAATCCATATTTAATTTTATAAATGTGTAAAGTAACTCTGTCTGTCTGTTACGCCGTTGAACTGATATTGATGAAATTTGGTACAGAGAAAGCTTGAACTCCAAGAATGGATATAGGCTACTTTTATCCGACTTCGACTTCGCGTCCGTGATATAGACATTCAGGCGGAAGAAACCGCTGGTAGAAGCTAGTTTATTACATTTATTGTAGCCGGCTGGTCGCGCGGAAGCTCCCACCACTCACAGTTTCCACGCGACCTCCGTGCACCGTGCACCTGAACGTATGAGAAAAGATCCGCGAGCTATTTCCCACGGCTTTTTTATTATTAAATATTATGTAATTATAAGTGAAAAACTTTTAGAGGTATGCGCAACCGGGTGTACGGTCCCGCAATTTAATCCTCCGTTGAAAAGGGAGGATCGTCCGACTAGACGGATGATGTGTCGGCTCCGGGCAACTGCCCGACAGTTGATTTCCGACTGTTGCGTATGTTCTAACCGCGAATACAACTATAATACCGCGATGCAGGATTAGAATTTTAGTTCCTATGTGGCGTCATAGATGTCGCTAAATACTTAAAAACATTTCTCACAGTAACTTATTGTTTTCAAGTGTGTTGAAAACCGTCGGTTTCATATAATTGTGAGTGAAAAATGTGAAGGAAGGGTCCCTGAGAAATTAAACAGATAAATGCCTGTTTAATTTCCAAGGGACCCTTCCTTCACATTTGTCACTCACAATTATACCCGACGTTTTTTTAAAGTGGGAAATCATGCAATGCTTCTCCTGCTCTCCGAGCGTTAGTAAAAGTCTGATTCGCCCGGGAGAGCGTGTCAGACTTTTACTGACTAAAACCACACCTACGTTCCTTCTTTGCCTTGCATTCCAGGACCCCGGATTTCCCTTTCGGAAGCCCACCCATAGCCTCGCTGGTCCAATAGTTCATACCTTCTTTATTTCGGGCTGGTGTCCGAAATTCCTCGACTAAAGCGCGTATTTTGCGTACGGATGGGACAAATGTACCGTCCAATCCAACTCAGCTTCTCAAGGAAGGCCATCAGCGCTTTGGTGTTACTGACCATTTCACGGAGGTTACCTGGGTTTCCGAAGTACTTTGCCCTGTATCCAACGAACACTGGGCAGCTTAAAATGCTGTCTTCATCCTCCTCCATGAGGGCTCTGTAGAGTGGGCTGTCTGTAACTCCTATGGCAGAGAGGTATTTATTAAAGGTCCCGTGGTCAGTCGTATCGGCTGTTCCTACCTTAATGGGTTTCCAAAGTACTTTGGCCTGTATACAACGATCACTGGGCAGCTTAAAATGCTGTCTCGTCCTCCTCCATGCAGGCTCTGTAGAGTGGGCTGTCTGTAACTCTTATGGCAGAGAGGTGGTCCCGTGGCCAGTCGTATCGGCTGTTCCTACCTTAACACACATGTCCCAGGCGAGCGCCGCATCCTTGTTCATGACATGACAGCGACAGAGACAGGCGAGGAACGTGAACGAGTTGCGGATGGCATCGTCCTGGATCATCAGGAGGCTCTCTTCAGCCTCGCGGTAGAAGCCAGTAGCCACCTTCGCCTGTAGGATAGAGATCACGTTTATTGTGTACTGAAAACACAGGGTCAAAGATATGTATATAGGAAATCTTAATAAACTAGTGCGCCTCACCATCAATGATTGCATAATTGCTTACCATCATCAGGTGGAATCGCAGTAAGGCACTCATCATCATCATTTCAGTCCAAAGACGTCCACTGTTGGACATAGGCCTCCCCTAAGTGTCACCATAATGACCGGTCCTGTGCGTCTGTATAAGTGCACTAATAATCCTACTAATATTATAAACGCGAAAGTTTGTATGTATGGATGTATGGAGGTATGGATGTTTGTTACTCTTTCACGCAAAACGACTGCATGGATTTCGATGAAATTTGATACACGAGTAGACCATAACCTGGAATAGCACATAGGATACTATTTATATCCTAACCAATATTTTAAATGAAAATGTGAGTTTGTTGGCAGCCGCTTGTAATAAATCAAGTAATTAACTTTCTAAACATGTTTACCTGAGCATAATTAAAGTTGAATGTGTCATCATTGACGAAGAAGCTTTTGATAGAGTTGAGATACACCAGCACTTCCTCATAGTGTCCCGCTAAGAAGTAAGAGGAAGCCATGCACTGGCGCCCCGGGATAGTGTCGCACTCTGATGCTGAACTGCCCACTAGGTGGAAACTCTGCTGGGCTAGCTTTAGCTGCTCGTCCTGTAATAGAACAGAGTTTGACATAGATAAGGATTTATGGTTAGTCTAACATTCACTAAGCGCAATTCCACAAAACGCTAATGTACAGAAGTATACATCCTATATAGTTTCATCCCATTAACAGTTCAGTTTAGGTCGTCAAATGGATCGTGTTAAGAGTTCGTGGTAGGGCCTCTGTATGCTGTACAGCAATCTAAGTCTATCGACACAAAAAGAAGAAAACTGATTGAAAAGAAGAAGACTGATTGAAAAGACGAAGACTGAAAAGAAGAAGACCTGGACACCTATGCTTGAGTTCATATGTCCACATGTTAGTTTTTTGTACCAAACAATGAACCATCATTGCCATACTTTATATAACAATAATATAATATTCCACAACCTTCACACAACGCCATCTAGTTCCAAACTAAGCAAAGCTAGCGTGGTATGAGCACCAATTAGACAACTGAAAAACATACTTACATATATATTTCTAAATACATATTATAGATAAATTACACCTAGACACAGAACAAAATCATCGTGTTCATCACACAAACATTTATCTTGGGTGCGAATAAAACCCACGACCTCCGGCATAGCAGTCAGGGTTACTAAGTACTAGACCAACTGGTCAGTCAAATTATGTACCACAAATTAATTTAATAATTAATTAATTAATTAATTAACATAACTTACTCTTTTGTAAAGATTTGTCATAATATTATAATTATATTTTTTAAGTCATGTGCCAAGTTTGTTGTAAACTCTTTTTCTTTTTTTCTTTCTTAAATTATGTCAATTTATATACTCACATCATTAGTTTCATTATACAGCCTGACTGCGACCACAGCCCTAAGTATGTAGTGTAATGGCGAGGTGGGCTGCAGGGGTTCCAGCAAGGTCCTCGCTTCCAGAGGCTCTCGGTTCCGAAGTCGGTAGCCAGCCAAGTTGAGCCGGGCTTCTGGTACCACGTCCACTAATTCTGGTAATATCTGAAGAAAAGTAACAATAATATGAGATCTTTATGAAGCCATCTTCAGACTGGGCTCTGTGTAATCTACCTATATACCTTTTTTTCCTTTTTTGAGGTTGGGCACGAAGAAGTTATTAGATGATTTATCTAATAACTTCAGCCCCCCTAGCCAAGTTACAAACACAACACAAGTTTGGTGGTTCACGCCAAACGCTTCGAGTAGGCCACGCCTCCAATTCCTTTGTTCGGACCACGTGACTGAGCGTTGAGATGACGTCAGAACAAAGAAATCGGAGGCGTGGCCTACTCGAAGCGTTCAGCACGAACGATACGATTGTAATTTGGCTAGGGGGGCGGTTATTAGATAAATCATCTAATAACTTCTTCGTGTCAGACTTTTACTGAATAAAACCACTACTATGTTCCTTCAGTTGCTCTATGCGTTCTAGGACCACGAGTTACCTTTTCAGAAGCCCTCCCTTGGAGGGCCATTAATGCCTACTAGGTACGTAATACGGTAGGTATTGGCCCTGCTGACAGGCCCCTACGTTTTTGCTGACATCTTTTTGAGGCGCACGTGAACGGTTACCTGACCTGGACCAGACACAACACCCGTCTGGTGGGAGGATCTCCTTTTCCACAGAGTCTCACGAGACATTAAAAAAAAACCACCCTGATCCGCAGAACCACCATTTGGTAGGAGGGTCCTCCCTTTTCAATAAACGTTTGCGGGATTTTACAACTTGTTCCGGAAACGTCTAAAGTAAGTTCCTGATTTAAGTAAGAGCTTATGGGAAATTGTGTACCTTCAACGCTCCTTCACCATTCCTGAAGACAACAAGGTTATGCTTGACTAGATCTTGACCAAAAGTGTGTTGATCTGACGTCATTTGTTTTAGTTCATTTTCAGCTGCTTTACCGTTGTATAGTCTAAAAAATTCATATTCAGTACATACTTATATCAGGTTAGCTGGATAAGTAGGATCGATCAGCTCATGAAAAAATCGACATTGTTTTTTCTTTCAGAATTTTTAATGGGTACATCAGATAAACGAATAACCTACAGCATCACCAATCGAGACAATTAGCTTCTCATCTGTTTTCAATACAGTTAAAAAAAAAACCGGGCAAGGACGAGTCGGACTGGCGCATTGACGGTTCCGTACAAACTTACCTATGAAAACAGTTCAATTCACGAATTGCATAGGGTACTTCCCGTTGACCTAGAATCCTGAAATTTGGCATGAAGCAAGGTCTAATAGCACAAGTACAGGAAAAAATCTGAAAACTGTAAATTTGTAGTTACACGTCACAAAAAAAAATTTTGCATTTCAAAAAAATCTTCGTAACTCAATTCGGGAATTGAACTGTTTTCATAGGTACCTAAGCCTACCCTACCTTTTTGAGACGAGAAATCATCAAATGACTTCTCCCACACTAAACTTTTACCGACAAACAACCTGTGTCCTCAATTGCCCTTTGCGTTCTAGAGCCACGATCACTCTTTCCAACGTTCCCGTAGAACAGAAACGTTCTAAGTATCTGTTGCAGGCCCTGTTAATAAACCACACTTAGATAGGTACCTGAAAAGATTGCACGCCTTCAAATTCCCCGCAACGGTGGAGGTGGGGTGCTGTGCGAGGTAGACTCCCAGTACTTCTTGGGAGACGTCGTAGTAGTCCAGCTTGTAGTAACACAGCGCCACGTATACATTCAGGGCCATGAAAGTACTGGCGGATGGAAGAACAATGGTGAAGATACAAGAAAGAAATCACGCTAATATTATGAAGGTAAAAGTTTTTGTGTATGTAGGTACGTATATGTGTGTATACGACTAAAAAAAAAAATTCCACTACTATCACACACCGCCATCTAGTCCTAAACTAAGCAGAGCTTCTTCTATGAGTACTAGACAACTAATAAACATAGTTATATAATTCTAAACACATACATATTATAGATAAATGACACCCAGATACGGAACAGATGATCGTGCTCATCACACAAACATTTGTCCTGGGTGGGAATCGTACCCACGACCTCCGGCATAGCAATGTCCAGATTCAAATACAGACTTCACGCTAAAATGACTGAACGGATTTAGATGAAATTGGCATACGGATAGACTATGTCCTAGAATCGCATCTATAGGATAGTTTTTATCCCAGGTGTGTGTTCCCTTGAGATAATTTTCTAAATACATGGGCTAAATCGCTGGATGCTGATGATGCGGAGATGCTGGAACTTACTAAAAGTTTGTTTCTTCAGTTATGAAAAAACTAATGAAACACACAAAAACTATAATTGTTTAGAAGAAATAACTCTTTACTAGTTCACACAACACTGAAATTACAGAGATACATAAAAAACGAAAAAATAAATGTAGCTATGTTGTTACCTAGAATATTTTAAACTAGCTTCTGCTGTTTCACCCCCTTAAAAGTTGAACTTCCATAAATCCCTTCTTAGTGCTCGCCTACGTCATAAAAGGAAGCCTTGTGCAAAATTTCACGTTCCTAGGCCCAGTAGTTTTGGCTGTGCGTTAATATGTCAGTCAGTCAGTTTCTTCTTTTTTCTTCCTGTTCGGTGTCGGTCTAGTAACACCCCCATGCCATTTGTTTTTTTGATATTTTTAATGTACAGAATTTTCACTTCTACAGATTTATTATAAGTATAGATAGTAGATTAGCTACCCTATCAAGATATATAGGTAGATACTCTCGACTACTGAAACTGAAACTAAAATGAATGATACCCTGGTAGATCTGAGAAATTATTTTACTATTACTACTCCCGGTTTGACGCTATATTTTTAATATTACTACTCCCGGTTTGACGCAAAAATTGTATTATTACTATTCCAGATTTGACGCTAGATACATTTTTACTATTACTATTCCTGGTTTGTCGCTACATTTTTACTATTACTATTCCTAGTTTGTCGCTACATTTTTACTGTTACTACTCACGGTTTGACGCTAGATTTTAACTATTACTACTCCCGGATTGACGCTAGATATTTACTAGTAGGTACTGTTCCCAGTTTCACGCTAGAGTTTTACTATTACTATTCCCGGTTTGACGCTAATTTTTACTATTACTGCTTTAGGTTTAACGTTAAACTCTAATTACCCATCGACAGAAGGCAATATCTTGATCCAATCCATGTCGTCTTTATCAAATATTTTGTATCTGTAAGGTGTCAAAATATCGCATGATACTATTTTTCAAATTAGGCTACTTAATTTTTTTTTTCATTGGGATATCCTCAAATGTAATATCGTCAAAACCTCCCGCTCTGGGTGGAGAGAGAGGGAGTGTTAGACTTTCAGGTGCCCTTTTCGTTTCAGGACCACGGTAACTCTTTTAAACAATTTCTTAGCCCGCACACTTTACTTGCTGCCTGCGACTACTAACCATCTTCCAGGTACAAAACTTAGAGTTGTCGCAGACGGGCCACCGGCCACAACCACAAAGCGCCGCCACCGGCATAATTATTTCCTGTAGTTTTCATACATTTTGTACGGAATCGCCGCACACGGTTAACGCCGGTGGCCGCCACACGCAACAAATCGCCTCTGCTCGCTTCTAGTGGTCCGCGCCGGCCAATAAGCGCCGATACAAAATGCCGCCGCATGTCATTTGCGCGGTTAACCTTCTTCGACAGAGACCATTATATTACTGCACGTATGGGTTAAAAAAATTAGCTGCCACCGGCCACAAGTGACTGTCGCGCGCTTAAGCTTCCTTTGTGGCCGCTTGTAACTTCATGAGGTGGCGTTTGTGGCTGTGAATTGTGGCCCATGTGCGGCACTATACACATACACTTACCGTCTCTCCAACAACAGTTTCTTATAGACATCAATAGCCTCCTGGTAATGTGCCCTCAGGTAGTGAACTGAAGCCAAACACAGTTGGTCTTCAGGGACATCGCGTAGAGTCGCATGAGCCCGCATCAGGGTCTCCTCGTCTCCTAACTTGTGTGCCAGGTGGAATTGGAGACGTGTCTGTTGAGGAATTTAAAGGATTATGGCAGAAAACCTCTGTCCTACTTAATAGAAGGAAAAAAAGTTAAATCTTGCAAATAAATTGGAGTACCTTCAAAGAACATTTCGGTGCTTCTTCGGCTGCGTCTTGTGATTCCTGGTACATGCCTGGAAATGTTTAATGAAACTCAAAATTTTAACCGAATTCAAGTTCTATAATGCTGGTGGAACAGCATATTCGATTTGGAAGCCTAACTTCTTGTTACTGCATAATAGCATAATCAGCCTTTTTAATGTTTTACACAGTTGGGACTGAGGAAGCTTCTTGTTACTGGAAGTCTAATAATTCTATATCTTTTCAGGATATAACAGTCCAACAAAGCGGCATCCTGAATTAAAACAAAAAGTGCATTTATTTAAAACTTACACGGGCAAATTTATTCTAAAATTATGTTTCCATGGCGTACTAAGGCAGCAAACTCTGCAATCAACTTTGCAGAAAGGCCAGTTATTATGCATCACATTATAATATCACACGCTATCATAATAATATTCGATGAAAATTGACACACGAGTAGACGATAAACGAGGAGACGGAAGATGATGCCCTTAAAAGTCTTGTAACTTAAAAAATGTTCTTAATTATCTCGTGCGAACAAGCAAGAGCCCACAAACCTAAATAAAAGTAGCAAACAGCGATATCCATGGCGATGTAGTCAGACACGCGGGCGTCAAGCTGGTCCCGCGTCTTCACTCGCAGGTACACGTCCAGCGAGCGCCGGTACTCGCCCAGGTGGAACCAGCACCAGGCGCTCCACACGTCTGGCCACACGTCTACGTTACCTTCGTGTTTGAGGAACTAGAAGAGAAATAAGAAAATTAGAAAGCTGAAGTCAGGAAATTAGGTGGTGAGACTATTATCCCGTCCAACTATGATTTAGGTGCCTTCAAGGCTAGAGTGAATAGGCTCTTAATAAACTAGTGCGCCTCACCATCAATGATTGCATCACTGCTTACCATCAGGTGGGATCGCAGTCAAGCACTGGTTTATTATATAAAATAAAATAAAAAAATATTAAGGCCTTTGTGAGGCCTAAGACCAAGAACAAAGGTTGCCGACATAGCACGCAGAATCGCCAAATTTAAGTGGCAATGGGCAGGGCACATTGCTCGCAGAACAGATGGCCTTTGGGGTCGAAAGGTTCTGGAGTGGCGACCGCGTACCGGAAGACGCAGTGTTTGAAGGCCCGCAACAAGGTGGACCGACGACCTGTTGAAGGTTGCGGGAATCCGATGGATGCGAGACGCACCGGACCATTCATTATGGCGACATTTATGGGAGGCCTATGTCCAGCAGTGGACGTCTATCGGCTGAAATGATGATGATGATGATGATGATGAGGCCAAATACTATATTGAGTTAGTTATTTAGAGGAGTTTGGCTAGATAGACACTTAAAGAATAGTTAATTTTTGCTTTTGTTTTAGGAATAGCTCATGTTTTTCTTCTCCTCCTTTTTCTCAGTAGGAAAATTATGAAATAACTTTTCCCGCTCTGGGTGGAGTCAGACTAAAACCCACCTGTATTCCTTCAGTTGTCTCTTGTGTGCCAAAGCCACATAACTTTTTCGAACAAATTCGCAACCCATGTACTTGCCTTCTATGGATATAATGTTACTAAAATATCACCGAAATCGATAAGGGCTTACTAACTATAATTCAGTAGGTTACTGCTTATCTGCTTTGATTATATTATCTTTTCTTAAATGCAAATAATGTTTTTATTGTGGTGGGAAATCATTGAAAAACTTCTCACGCATTGAATGGAGTGAGCAGCCCCCCTAGCCAAGTTACAACCGTTTAGTTTCGATTCTCTCTTCGTTGATCGCCTCGAGTCGGCCGCGCCTCCTATTCTCCGACTCCGACTGGTGGCGATCGACGAAAAGAGAATCGAAAGGAAACGGTTGTAACTTGGCTAGGGGGGCAGAAGTGTCAGACTTTAACTGACTAAAACCCAGCCGTGTTTCTTCAGTTACTCTTTGCGTTCCAGAGGCACGGAAACTCTTTCAAACAATACTACAGTGCAAATAAATCATCCATGGCATGGACAAACCTCAAGCATAGTAAGTGCGCCGACATAGTCTCTCTTCAGCAGAAAGTCCTCCAGCTCCGGGAAGCTTTTCTTAGCGGAACTGCTGCCCGTACTTGTTCTGTTCTCAGTTGCTGGTTTTGATCGAGATAGAATCTAAAACGAAATAAAAAATTACAGGATATTCCGCAAGCTCCTACGGAAAAATGTGTTTCCAAGAATACTAGCGAATAGCTACTAGAGAATAGCTTTGATATTTTTTCGCACTCGCGTTTGACCACTATCCCACCTGATGCCAGGCGATGTTGTAGTCGAACATGGAGCACACTTGCCTTGAAGTAAACTATTTACTCTTGACGGAAAAATCCCTACGACGTTGGAAAGCCTCCCACAAGGTGGACCGATGACCTGGTGAGGGTTGCGGGAATCCGATGGATGCAAGACGCACAGGACCGGTCATTGTGGCGACACTTGGGGGAGGCCTATGTCCAACAGTGCACGTCTTTCGGCTGAAATGATGATGATGAAAGATGAAAAATCCCTAGGTGGTAGCTATCAGGAAACACAGACTTCTGCAGAGAATTCCACTCCTTAGCTGTACTTACAATAAATGTGTTCACAAAACGTGCCAAAACATTTTTTACGTATGGGTGGGATGTCCACCATGTACCGGTGGCGCAACGCCCGTACTAATTAGTGTTTTATCTTATTCTTGTTAATTATATTAACAACGCTTACCATCTTTATTTATAATTAATCACCACATCAAATAACCACAAATTGTATATAGTTGTTTACTTCGCCACCACGCAACTATCCCGCGCTTTTGTTGACAAAACCGTTGCCATGACAACGCTTTGAACAAGGAGGTTCACAATGACCAAACATGTTGCCATAAAATCATTAAAAACAATAACAACCGTTGCTTAGCAACAAATAAAACTGTTATTGTCATATTTTTTGATAATTCATTTTCTTTTTCAATCGGGTGCTTGAAATATACATTGGTTTTTTTTATAATTTAACTCGAAAGAAATCGAAAGCGACTTGAAATGTCGGAAACTGAGAAGTCAGGATCTTCCATGGTCTGCGTTTGCACTGAGGACAGTACGACTGAGGAGTCCAACCTGAGTGGTAGCTGCGAATGTCCCCGGGATGACGTCGGTATCGTTATCCATGAGGAGACATGCCTCTTGTTCAGGCACGAGACGATAGTTTATGATGTTAGTACATATTCATATATTTTTTACTTTTTATAGCATCCTGCGCTCTTTTCTTTGATGTGGGAAATCATCAAATGACTCCTTGCGCTCTAGTTTTAGAGGGCGTGTCAGATTTTTACCGACTAATACCCGGCTGAGTTCTTCAGTTGCCCTTTGCGATTCAGGCCACGGTAAGTCTTTCAAACGTTTCTACGTTCCTGCGCTTCGAGTCTCGGAAAAATTCTCAATTTTTTATTAGGTACCCACTTTCGGGTATCGACTTTCTACTTCCCGGATTCGTGCACCCCTCATCCAGGTGTTTTTACGACTTTGAGGATATGGTCACCTTCTTTATTTTATTGTTTTTAACTTCTACCGCTCTGGGTGGAGTGAGAGAGACGTTAACTGACTAAATCCCACCTGTTTCTTCAGTTGCCCTTTGCGTTCCAGGGCCACGGTAACTGTTTCAAACAATTTCACAGGCCGGGGTTATTGTCATCTTAACGGACTTTTGGATAGTCTCGATTTCTTCGGTCCAAATTTGGCCACTATACGATCAAAGTCATCGGCCATTTCCATCTTTAGCTAGATGTTCTGCCAACTCTTTAGGCGCATCACTCAGCCCCGCATTGTTCAACTACCTAATGATCATTAAGAGTTGAACTACATCAGCTCTCCTAGCCAAGTTACAACCGTTTCGTGTCGAATTCTGTTCTCCAATAGTAACGTTTCGGTGTCAGCAATCGTAGAAAACGATAAGTTGGTAGCCATGTTGACGCGCCTGAGTCGACCGCTCGTTTTACAATTTCGTTCTACAATAACAAAGGAAGTAGCGTTGAACATTGTAGAAACGATAACAATTCATTCTATCATTTTGAACGATGTGAACTTGGCTACTGATTTTCTATTCGTTTGTTCTGACCACGTGACTTAACGTTGATTAGTTTTCGACTAGCGTTAACGAATGCAGATTATCAGTTTGGCTAGGGGTGCAGTTGAGCTATAGTGTTGCCGAACGCCTCGTCGATACCACCACCCCGTGTGGTCGCACTTACGCTCTCTTCCCTCGCTCTAGTAAATGATGGTTCTAATTGACAAAAGGATGGAAGCTATTGATTTCAGAAAGGAGTTTTTATATTTGTTTTTTTTTTTTTATTTCTATTATAGAAACTGCAATTCGGTGCTGACAGTTGTCATCACCATCATTTCGGCCGAAAGACGTCCACTGTTGGACGTAGGCCCCCTAAGTTTCTCCACGACTGGTCTTGTGTGTCTCGCATCTACCGGATTCCCGCGACCCTCACCAGGTCATCGGTCTACCTTGTGGGTGGTCTTTAATACGCAGCGTCTTCCAGTACGGGTCGCCACTCTAAATCTTTTCGTCCACATCGACCATCTGTTCTGTCGATTCTTCGGGCTATGTCGGTAACTGGCTCTCTCACGGGATATCTTTATTTCTGATGCAATCACACAAGGAAACTCCGAGTATAGCCCTTTCCATTAACCTTTGTGTGACTATAAGCCTTCTGAAGAGGCCCTACAGATGACAGAGACAGCAGATGTAGCTCAACTCTAATATTCATGCTTTGTATTGTTCTAGGACTCGACGTGCGTGTGTGATCCTACTCACGATAGTGAGACCTGTCCCTGTGTCTGCGAATGCCCTGTCGACCAGTGTCGCTGCAACAAGTCTGGCAGGGACGCTCTTGATAAGTATGTGTGTAATTTAAAGCTTCAGATATAGTAAGGGACAAATTGACACCCAACTTGACGCGCAACACTGTCAAATTGTTCTACATGTTCCACGTCACGAAAATGCATCGTACAAAAACAATAATAGTTTTGTCTCTTCGTTATTTAACACCGACTTCCGAAATTAAAGTTATTTTGCATTTTTCAGTGTTTTTTTTTACATTGAAGACGGCTGTATTTTTTTTTTGTAAAAAGTTTTTATTTGCACTTTTTAGTTATGGTACCACCACTAAAAAGTACCCCTCAGCCAAACTTAATTAAATACCTTATAGCCAGAGTGCATCTCATGACAATTCTAATAATCCCAAACACGGTTAGGAACGGAAACGGAACGGAACGGAACTTCAGGCTTCATCATCAAATCAGTTCGATATATTCCCCCTCTTCTTTCAGTCAGTCATCGACTACACGTATAAACAAAGCAATTTTACTTGTTACGACGGTTCTGTTGTGATTCTATGAGTTCTGTTCCATATCTTCGAAGTTCATGATCAGATCCAAGAAATATTGTTAATTTCTATGGGACCAACTCGGAAGCATAACCTTTTAATAAAAAAAAATATTTTCAAAATCGGTCCACAATTGACCGAGAAATCGGTGAACATCCATAAAAATATACATCCAGCCGAACATAGAACCTCCTCCTTTTTGAAGTCGGTTAAAAATATACAGGGGCAAGTTGAGGGAAGTTCCGGGCACTGGGCAACGTTGCACAGCGACACGTGGATTGAGCGTTGCGTGTCATGTCGGGGGACATTTGGTCTCCTAATCCATCTGAGGCTTAAATTTACATGAATAAACTGTGATGGCTATGATTTCCTAGGTGCGATATGTCCAACAATGGACTGGTAAGCGGCTATAAAATTTCATTCTGACTTGTTAAATTAGATGGCGCGCCCAGCGAGACATCGGCGCTATGCCAGCGGTGCTGGAGTCCTCGCACCCGCTCATGCAGAAGTTCCAGGAGACGCTCAAGCAGTTCCTCATCAAGGAGAACGCGCTCGCCGAGGAGGAGATACTCAATTTGGTAAAATGATGATTTTTATTTTAGGTTTCCTTCCAAAGAGTTATTTTAATGGTTATAATGTGTATAGTTCTGTAAATACATATGGTTACACTGTTTCTACGCGTGATAGATTTTTTTTTTGGCTGGTTCTAATTCCTATATCCATCCCTTACCTGCACAGCTACCGAGTGAAAGGGACTGAGCTACCCGCATATTCGAATATGGAATGACGCTTCTATGTACCCCGTAAATTCAATGGCGTCGAATGACTGACAACATACACGTCATTACTGCAAATATATTTTTTTCTACCTTACTAGGAAACCGATACTGACTTGCAAATATTAAAAAATGGTCTACACTGGAGCATTTATCTTAAATTTTATTTTAAGTCTAGTTTCATTAAACTTGAATAAAATTAAGCTAGTTCAGTGACTACACGATGTCCATCTTCATTTTCTTCATCCAGTCAAGTATTATCAGCTATTTCCTTCTTTTCTAGCGTGAAGACCTGAGACTGAGTAAGCTTGAATATGACAGAGACCTGGAGTCCATCTACCGAAGCGACCATGACACCAACGCGCAAAGGGTACGTGCATCACAACTACTTAAATATATAAGTTTTATTAACATCTTTACAGCTTCTATGCCTACTAACCTGTCTTATTATATTTATGGCTAAACTGCTCGTCGGAGTTAAAGGTTAATACTGATTAAGATAGTAAGGATATCCTTAAATGTAGTTATAAATTAAATTCTACTGAAGAACGGCTTCGTCCATGAGAAAATTAAAATTCTACTGCAGAACGGCTTCGTCCATGAGAAAGTAGGTTTCTCCATACCAACGTTTCCCCGAAACCCCGTTTCATTTTCTTAGGGGGTGAATTTTAAAAAGTCCTTACTTATTCTTTGTATATATCGTGGCCAAATCTTAGAATTCGTTTGGCCATAACATTGATGTAGGATTTCTATGATAATAAAAGGTCTAAAGAAAGTAGGCCAAACGAGGATTGAAATATCATGAAACTTTAACATTTAAAATGATCTGGCCTGTTCTACTTGGCCATATCATGAAGTGATCAATTTCTAAGATCTGGCCACAACATATACAAAGAATAAGACATGCGACATAAAAAAATACACACACAACATACGACAACACGCTACGACTGCACGACACGCCCACGACACATGACATTTATATCGTGGCCAAATCTTAGAATTGATCACTTCATGATGTGGCCGGCCATTTCATGAAATGGTGTTGTTGTCCACCGGTAGGGTTCACTATTTCCTCATTTACTCCAAAATATGTTGATGTATTTTGTTCCATCAAAAATACTAGGTAATTGTGCAATTAAAATATGCTCTTCTGGGTGGTTTAAACAAAAATAACCACGAAGGAGATGGCGTGGCCATATTATTATTTATTTATTTCATTCTTTATGCACAAAATGGTACAGACGCGGACTAAATGCCTCAGGCCATGTCATGAAGTGATCAATTATTTGAATTATTTATATATGTCGTGTGTATAGTAGTGGCCAGATTCTAAGATCTGGCCACGACATAATACAACATAATAGGAAAAATCTGCGTTCTTCAGTTGCGATTTGCCGGGACTACGGTAACTCTTACAAAAATTCCCGCAGCCCTAGTGGGGCATCGACCCTACTGGGCCCCTTCGGTTTTGCTGACAACTCTTTGAGACGCGCGTGGAGCACTACGCGCCGTTGGCGACTTGGCCTCGGTCGTTATCGGACGACCACCGGCCGGTGAGCTATTCATTGTCGTCTGTTAGCTCGAGCTTACGGAGGCTGAGGATCGTCCTGCGACTTATGTACCTACTTATGACTTGTAACTTACTTCATTTATGCATGCACAGCCGGTTATCCTTGTGTTCGGTAACTACCCTTGACAAGGTCATTACCTGTTTTAAAGTGTGTCTGGCAGAAACTTTCCAATATAAGAATATTCTTGTCTTAGGTGCTGATACAGGAATATGAAGCGACTTTAGCGCAACGCACTTTGGAGCGTGAGGCGGCTGACAAACGTGCCAAGGAGTCCGACGAAAAGCATAAGAAAGCAAAGGCTAAGCTAGATGAGGATATTGTTAGAGGTGATACACTTGACAATTACTGTATCGGTTTTAAATATACTACGGTGATAATTTACACGGTGTTGCCTAGTAACTGGGTTGTGGAAGTCTGATAGGCAGTCACTACATGTAAAACAAAGGTTTTCAGCCGCATCCGTTTAAACTGGAAGTTAGTTGGGAAAAGGCTGATAATGATGATGACCATTTACATACTTTGGTCGTAGTAAGTTTTTCCTTCAAACTATAAAGGACAAATAGGTACAATCAAGGTTAGGTTAGGAATAAATCCAAAAGAAAAAGTTAATAATTTCCCTCTTTAAAAAAGGGGTTCCAGTTTTTTTTTTGCCCCAGGACCGTGATGATCTAGCTACGCCACTGTTTTGAATTTCAATCTTGTTGTCTGATTTTTATTGCAAAACTAGTGACCCGTCCCAGCTTTGCAAGCATATTATAATCTTTGAAACTCTCAGGTTTTTCTCTACTATTATATGCATGTGCCCACCTAGACCTTCCTCATTAATCACTTTACCTCTTGATTAAACTGCATAAAAATTCGTTCAGGATTTTTTAAGTTTACCGCGTTCATCTACTATATAAAAATAAGTCGGGTTTTCCTTCCTGACGCTATAACTCCATAACGCACGAACCGATTTCCACGGTTTTGCATTCGTTGGAAAGGTCTCGGGCTCCGTGTGGTTTATAGCAAAGAAAAGAGTAGGGTAGGGTAGAGTAGGGTAGAGTAGGGTAGAGTAGGGTAGAGTAGGGTAGGGTAGGGTAGGGTAGGGTAGAGTAGGGTAGAGTAGGGTAATTTTTTTTTTTTACTAAATCCTGCTTTTGGGCAGAACAACGTCTGCCGGGACCGCTAGTATTGACATAGATGCGATGTGCGACTTTATTTTAATAATTATGTAAGGACTAGCTTCTACTAGCGGCTTCGCCCGCATAAAAGTAGGTTTTCTCCATACAACCCGACGTACGGCGAGTATTACACCCTTACGTTGTTGAAACTCCAACGGTCCGGACTAAGCGATTCACTTCGTAGTTTATATCGCGTACATCGAGCAACTGGAACAATTTGCCTGCTCGCAGTAGGTCTTCTCGTCCAACTATAATTCAGGTGCCTTCAAGGCTAGAGTGAATAGGCTCTTAATAAACTAGTGCGCCTCACCATGAATGATTGCATCACTGCTTACCATCCGGTGGGATCGCAGTCAAGCACTGGCTTATATAAAAAAAAACAAACTTTGAACCCCCTTTATCCTATAAAATCCTTTCTTAGTGCTCGCCTACGTCATAAAAGGAAATCTTGTGCAAAATTTTACACTCCTTATCCCAGCAGTTTCGATGCGTTGATACTCAGTCAGTTTCTCCTTTTATATAAGTATATAGATAAGTGTTACTTACACATAGAGAACTGAAGAACATCAATAGTGTTACTGATTTACTCATAGTTCATACCAATGATATTTAACCCTCTCTTTTTGTTATTTCTATGGCATAACAGAACGCGAGGCCACAGAAGAGATGGAAGCTCTCGCCGCGCTGTGCCGGCAGCTAGAAGCATGGCGCGACGAGACCGACACGGACCTGACCGTCAGCCAGCGCGTGTCAGACAAGATGAGGGCGGAGAAGAAAGCCCTGGCTGATGAGAAGAGGCAACTGGTAAGACATTAATATAGTAGAGCATCTTTTTTACAAGAAATTCTGGGGGTAAGAAGGATGAAGAGCGAGATTAGACCATACCTGACCATGTTCACGCGTGGCTGCGAAGATGAGGGTGAAGTAACAAGCTCTGGCTGATGAAAAGAGGCAACTGGTAAGACGTTAATATCACAGAGCACCTTTCTGACAAGCAAGTCTAGAGGTCAGGAGAAGGATGAAAAGTTTGATGTGACCGGACTTGACCGTTAGTTCACGCGTGGCTGTGAAGATGAGGGCAGAGAAGCAAAATGGTTGATGAGAAGAAACAACTGGTAAGACATTAATATTGTAGTGTATCTTCCTTACAAGAGAGGCCGAGGGTCAGGAGGAGGATGAAGAGCGTGATGAGACCGGTCCTGGCCGTCTCGTCAGTCCACGTGTGGCTGTGTAGATGAGGTTGGAGAAGCAAGCTCTGGCTGATGAGAAGAGACAACTGGTAGAACTTAGGTAATTAGTTGTAGTTTTTTCATAATAAGAGATTGGGGAAGACCATTGGCTCTAAAGTGAGCAAGGTGAGGCGTGCCGCGATAACTTAACTTGTAGACTAGAGAGACTGCAGCCAGCTATACTTAACATAGTTGAAGATATATGATGCAACGTATTTTTTTTCTAAAACTAGATTCTCTATGCTTAATTATTTTACTGATAATCGTACAAATTGTACAAGAGCTGAAAAGCTGATCGCCACTGAAACAATTAATAAGCAAACAATTTGTAATGCTTATCAGAATGGCCCAAATCCCGCGCGATCGCCGGCGTTTGCTTCGTTTTTGACTGGAAACCATTAGACCATATAATTTGTACGAATATAAAATGTTACTCCTTGCAGGACTTGTTCCTGTTTGGTCTGAGCAATGAAGTGTGGAAACTGGAGTCGAAACTGGAGATGTTCAAGAAACAGCTGGAGATTAAGAACAATGAGATGGAGAAAATCAACGATAAGGTATGTTGAACCTAGTCGCTATGAACAAAATGTCTATGTTCATCTATGTCCTAGTTGCAGTATCTATATGTATATATACTAATACTTATTATAAAGCAGAAGCTTATCTCACGTACTGGTTTAAACTGTTTTTTTTTTAGGGTTCCTCAAAAGGAAAAAACGCGGAACCACTTTGTTGTCCGTCCGTCTGTCTGTCTGTCAAGACCCTTTATCTCGGGAAAGAGTAAGGTATCGAGTTGAAATTAAAACCATTACTCAAGTCTGTGGTCTCTTGAAGCTGTGAAAAAAAAAACAAATTTTGTGTTTGTGTTAATGTCTCAAAAAACGTGTATTTCGACACTCTCGAGAAAATCAACATTCATAGGGTACTTCCCGTTGAACCAGAATCCTGAAATTTTGCATGTTCTTGTAGCACAGGTATAAAAATAAATCTAAAAACTGTAAATTTGTTAATTCACAAAAAAAAAATTGCTATTCGGATAAAATCTTCGAACTCAATTCGGGAATTGAACTGTTTACATAGGTAATCTTGTACGGAACCTTCAGGGGCGCGAGTCCGACTCGCACTTGCCCAGTTTTTTAATGTTGATTAGCCCATTTGTCGAGGAAGGCTATATAACATTATAACATCATGCTAATGACCCCACGGTAGCGGATCAGTATTGTTTGTTATCTCACTTATTTTAGTCTCTTAGGTAAGTAAATCTAGATATATAGAAAGAAAGAAGAAAGAAAGAAAGAAAACATTTATTTGGGACTCGCACAGGACAAACAACGATATAGGTACCGACATAATATATATATTCCCATGTGAACCTTTGTGATGAGTGAAAAAAATTGTTATTATTATTATATCTTTAGTCCATAAAGATATAACAATAATAACAATTCTTTTTTTTCAAATTATCGCCAAGTAGTCGCTAAATTTAGATTCATTATTAAACTCATCCTCTAGGTGACAGCATACGCAGCTGAGCTTGAAGATCTGGAACTAGACAAGCGTCGTCTGGTCAGCCTGTGGAACACTGTCATCGTGAACATCACGCAAAGGGACAGGGTGTACGACTCCGTCAGGGATGATTATAGGTTAGTCTTCAAATCAAGATCAGTTTTTTCCTCAAAAAACGAAAGTCCGTCCACTGGCTGGTTTTCCTGCCTACCAGGTGTTGTTTCTGAGATGCAGTGAAAGGCTTCTAGTTTTAAACTTTCAAATACATTTTCTATAAAAATACGTCTCGACTTTTGTATGACGTCTCCCTATCTCTTGTTTGAACATCAATCCAACCTAAACTTTTTATCACATAAACCTTAAAGTATAACATGCCAGTTTGCAAGTTAGTAATTATTAGTGTGACCTGCATGGTCGCCACAATACCTAATTATGTTATTCTTCGAGTACCTATTTTATTATTCACAGATCCCTACAAGACAGCTACCGCACGTTGGTTCAGTCTCTCGAGATCACTAAGAAGATGTTGATGGAGGAGATGAATAGAGGCAAAGAGATCTCTATGAATAAAGACAAACTTATCTATGACATCGAACATGCTAACAAGTTGTGTGAGTACATGCTTGTTTTTTAGGTTTCTGTAACGAAGGATCTGGAGTGGGTTTTTGGTCAGTAAAAATCTGACACTATCTCACGCCCCACCCAAGAGCGCGATTTGTTATTAGATGATTTTCCCACCCAAAAAAAACCTCAAAAGGAAAAAATGGAACCCCTAAAAGATCACTTTATTGTCCGTCTGTCAAGATCCTTTATCTCGGAAACGCGTGAAGGTATCGAGTTGAAATTAAATTGATACGAGTATACTCAGGCCTGCGGTCCCTTGAATATTTCGACACTCTCAAGGTAATCAATATTCATAGGGTACATTCCCGTTGACCCAGAATCCTGAAATTTGGTATAAAGCAAGGTCTTATAGCCCAGGTGTAGCAATTAATCTGAAAACAGTTTTGGGGTCATGTGACAAAAAAAAAAACTATTTTTGCGATTCGGAAAAATCTTCGCGGCTCCATTCGGGAATTGAACTATTTTACATAGGCAAGTTTGTACGGAACCTTCGGTGTGCGAGTCCGACTCGCACTTGCCCTTTTTTTTTCTTTTTGGGAATATTGTTTTCTTAAAGGTGAAAGCGCTAGGGTAGCCCGTAAAATTCTAATTCTATTTCAAGAAAAAAACATTCAATAGAGTAAGGCTAGCTGAGAGGGCTGTATCGATGATTTTAATGATTATAATTCAGTAAATAACAACAACATATTAAGGGTTAAAGAATGAAATTGCCGATTTGTACTGAAAAAATATATTTTATATATATTGCAGTTTTCGCTTACGGTTATCGTAAAGAATCCACGTTTCATCACGTCACAATTCGGTCCAATATTCCTTTATTTCTGCACCGATTCACAGTATGTTGCACATTTTTTAAAAGAAGAACTTCACAGGTACTATGTGGAAAAAGTTTCACTCAAAAATCTTAAACCATGAAGGTTCTATGTCAATTCGAAGTACCTACCTATAACAATAAAACGGCAATTTCATACTTTAACCAACCTCTATTACCTATAACTTGACAATGGCCAGAAAAATTCAAAAATTATAAGAAAATTTGAATTTTTCGGCATGGTTTTGTTTTGTCTTTTCCGTCACATATGGACAAGATTTAATTTATCCTATATCGATCGACTGCGAGATGGTTTAAAAGAGTTACCGCGGCTCCGTGTGTTCCCTCAATTACCTACTCTTTGCGTTTCAGGGTCATGGTAAAGTAGTCAAAAAACAAAAGGCCCGTTTTGGCATTCGTATTTTGACTAGCTAGCGGCTTGTCCGGTGTAGCTGTCGTGGCCAGATCTTAGAAATTGATCACTTCATGATACGGCTAAGTAAAATTGGCCAGATCGTTTTAAACTTTAAAGTTTGATGATATTTCAATCTTCGTTTGGCCTACTTTCTTTAGACCTTTTATTATCATTGAAATCCTACATCAATGATATGGCCAAACGAGGATTCACATATCATCAAATGTTAACGTTTAAACGATCTGGCCAGTTTTAGTTGGCCATATCATAAAGTGATCAATTCTAAGATCTGGCCACGACATAGCTACTACTACACCGGACCCCTCTCATTATTATTTTATTGCTTCTTTCAGTTTCCTTTCAAGTTAAATTGTAGGAGCTTTCTCAAATGTCAAAACGGGTCTTTTATTTTTTAACGAGTTTAAATTTCGAACAATCCAAAGCCGCTCTTCATCTCTCTTCTATTGTAGACGACGACCGTAACAACAATATTATTAGATTATCTTATTCATTCACAGATGAATCCGAGGAAACAAGACGGCAGAATTTACAAGCTCAAATCAATCAGCTGACAGAGTCCATTGAAATGACTGAAAGAGACCAGGAGATGATCAGATCAGTACGTAGGCTAGAATCCGTTTCATTTTTATCTGTAACTAGTGAGCTGCCTCCAACCTTTCAAATTATCGGCTATCTCTAGGTAATAACATTATTTCTTATGAATCACACATACGAATATTGGTGAAAACTGTCCAGAGGACACTGTGGAGCATACAGTTGAGGTGTGCCCCGCTTGGTCGGAGCACTGCCGTGTCCTCGTGAGGGAGTCAGGTGGCGGCGACCTCTCGCGCCCAGCCTTGATTCAGGCTATGGTCCGGCCGGAGCGAGGGAGAATGGATATCCTCATGCCCCAGCCGCCGAGACCCCCGACGGCCCGACCCCGACAACTAGCAATGTGTAGCTTGCCGATCAGCTGTCCGATAACCGTCCAGACCGAGCCCGAGTCGTCAACGGGCCCAAAGAGATGTCAGCAAAACCGTAGGGACCCAGCAGGACATATGTCTACTAGAGCCATGGGGTGACTTCTGTAAAGGTAACTAATCCTAGAACGCAAAGGGCAACTGAAGGAACGTTGGTGTAGTTTTAGTCAGTAAAAGTCTGACACGCCCTCCCACTCCGCCCTAGGGTGGGAGAAGTCATTAGACGAGGTCCCACCTCAAAAAAAATTGCTTCTAATTACTTCAACAAATTATCGTAATAAAAAGTTTTTTATCTCTTATCTAAAACTTACTTACCAAGTTATTTATTTATTTAATTCTTTATGCACACAAAAGTACGGTAAGTAACTTAATTTCTTTTCTTTTTTTTTTCAGGAAAACCAAACAAT
The DNA here is from genome assembly GCA_961205895.1 of Mythimna pallens. NCBI lineage: Eukaryota > Metazoa > Arthropoda > Insecta > Lepidoptera > Noctuidae > Mythimna > Mythimna pallens. Next base: position 6,176,036 of record OY540831.1, on the reverse strand, counting down.
GAACAACATACTGAAGAGCACTTGCAAGGAGCTAGACAGGAAGAATGAGTATAAGATGAAGCTGGAGAACCAGATCCTACTAAACATTCAAGAGTGCCTGCTGAACGACAAGGCCGTGGAGTCCATGGCCAACGGCATACGGAAGATGAGGGAGATGTCTAGGAAACAGGTGACCACATTCAAATAGTAGAACGAAAGGAAAATAATTTATTTGTGACTCGCATAGAACTGCCAAAAAATTACGATCAGAACAAAGGAATAGGAGGCGTGGCCGACGAGAGAAGAGTATCGTAGTCATAGTAGATATTCATATATGAATAAGACTGTGTCACACCTTTGAATTACAAAGATGGAACTACAAAATTGATAATACTTTTTCAATACACTTACTCGAAAACCCGCTCTTATCCCACCGCTTTTAGGCACGCAATAGACTGCTTTCCGCACTAGTGCAGAAATAGCTTGTGCTCTCCCCCACCACAATGTTATTACATGTATCGTATCAGATTGAGCGCGCGTCGACCCCCGCAAGTCGCCGGTCAACCCCCGTTTATTCATTTCTTCGTAAGTGTATATATGTGAAAAAAGTCGTTTGAGACACGTGCAAATTTGTCACTGTAGCCCTCGGCTCCATAACACACTCGGCTACGGCTCGTGTGAATTCCGCCTCGGTCGCAATGACAAACTTTCTGCACTTGTATCAAAATGCACTATTTTCACTTTGTTATTATTATGCATGACCACCAAATTCATTGCCACACGCCTTTTTGATGTACTCAATCTCGTTGATCGAGATGGAGTATTAGGTCGTCGATGTGCGATCCTGGCAAAATAACCGCGACTTGGGTGGTTAAAGGGTTAAACTTACATTTAGAACTAACAATCAACATAAACTTACAGGAAATATCTCTAATGACAATGGAAAACCAGCACGCTCGCGTGCTGCTTGACATAGAGGTAATGAAAACCCGTCAAGCTAAGAACAACATGATACTGCAAGAAAGCCAGAACTTAACGTTGGCGAAAGAAAAGGAGATACAGAACATGGAGAGCGAGTACGACCAGAAGACGTCTCTCATGATGAAGAAGCAGAGGGAGTTCGATATTGTGCAGAAGAAGTATGTCGCGCTGAAGGATCTATTTGATGTGAGTTTTTGATATTCTATTGTAGAAAATACATAATGCGGATATGGGTTGATTGGGTATACAGTCCTACATACCTCCGTAGAAAAGGGAGGACCAGACGGGTGTTCGGTCTGGTCCGAGCAACTGCCCAGTTAGTTGATTTCGGACGGTTGTATATTCTAATCGCGCGGAGAATTTCGATACAGCGATGCAAGATAGTTCCTATGTGGACATGTAGATGTAGTAGCGACATCACATTATTTGATTATTTCAAATCGTGCTTAGTGGCGCGCCCAGGCTTGGTCCGGTTTATATGTGGATATAGGTCAATCTGATATAAGGTTCTTTTCAAATATTTCAAATAGATGAAGTGGGTCTGAATAATAATACCTAAATGTACATATGTGATTATATTGTAAACGGATAGATTTTATATCTATACTTATAATAAATCTGTAGAAGTGTAAATTCTGTACATTGAAAATATTAAAAAATAAATGGCTTACTAGACCGACACCGAACCCAAAAATGTGATTAAAAAAATTTTTGTCGTTCTGTCTGTCTGTTTGTTCAGGCATCACGCAAAAACTACCGGTTTGATTACGATGAAACTTGGTATAATTATTCTTTAATATCCTGGGCACACTGGGTACTTTTTATCCCGGAAAAGTATATACAATAAAAACAAACTTAATTTTGCGTTTGATCCCTAGACCCGATTACTGTACCAATCGCAAATAATAAGTTTGTCGTAGGTTACGTCACCCGCAGTAGAGTTTACTAAGGGGCGCTGCACACGGCTAAGATATTATAATATTTTATCTTAAGATACAATATCGCTCGCCATACAATTCAATGGACTATCACACACGACGATGATAATAAATAATCTATCTATATAAAAGGAGAAACTGACTGACTGACATATCAACGCACAGCCGTAACTACTGGAGACTAAGACCGTGAAATTTTGCACAAGGTTTCCTTTTATGATGTAGGTGAGCACTGAGAGAGGATTTTCCATAGTTCACCCCAAAGGGGATGAAACAGGGGTCCAAAGTTTGTATGGAGAAACCTTGGCAAAACCGCTGGCAGAAGCTAGTTTTTTATTATAGAAGATTTGGGTTAAGGACCTGAATTTATTTTGCATAATGCAATAAAAGAATATCCGACCAATATCACCATCCCTCGAAATCATGATGTTAATTTCATTAATACCTAAAGTTTATTTTACTGGTTACTCTTTTTTACTGTCACAATCAATTTTCACAGATGAAGTCCCCTCAAGAGCGTCGTATTGACGAATTGGAGAAGCAGGTCAAGTGCCTGCGCGAGCGCACGGAGACGATGCAGCACGAGTGGCTCCGACAGCAGGGTCACGTGGTCAAGCTGGCTGACCAGCACCACGTCATGGTCACCGACATTAATCTAATATGCAAACGTTAGCACTGTTTTGGCATTGTAGTTATTCTTGATATTGATTTTATGTGTTTCATTTCCGTACTACATTATTCCTTGTACCAAAGCGGGAGGAGTGATTTGATGATTCCCCACGTAAAAAAATGACTTTCAAGTTAATAATAGTACATTTTGATACAAGTGGAGAAAGTTTGTCATGGCGACCGAAGCGGTACTGCAGTCATAGATTTCCACGTCTATCAAATTAGGGTTTTTAATAAACTTACGAAGAAATAAATAAATGGGGGTTGACGCGCGAGTCGCGGAGGTCGCTTAACGCCTAGCCTGATACAGTAAATATAATCAATTGTGGTAGGAGCGAAGTCTTGTACTTTTCCACACTAGTGCGGAAAACAGTAAATTTTGTGCCTAAAAGCGGTAGGGATAAGCATTGAGTAAGTGTATTGAACAAAAAATCACTATCGTGAAACCGTTAAACATTACGAGGAGACAGCGTCTAGAATGCAAGCACTGGACGAATAAGAACTTTTTCCTCAATTTTACTTTTTACATTTCCAGAGATACAAATCTGCGAACAGAAAATAATGAGAATTCAAGCGGAGTCCGATACAGTAGAGTCGGACAAGAACCGAGTGGATCGCTCACTCCGCACGCTGAGCGGGAGACTCCAAGTGCTGGAGCGGACGAGGAAGGAGGCGCTGGATCGCAACCAGGATACAGAGAAGAGTAATTTGGCCACCACGCATGAGTATTCTGCTAATCTCAAGGTAATGAACGAAGATGGAAGTGAATGTAGTGCTGTTCTGTAAAATAACCTGTCAACTCCTGGCTCCAGGTAGAGAGGAGAGAGGGGGAAGAGACTAAGTAATTAGAGCCCTTTTCTCCCTATTTTTCACGATGTGAAACAACAGAAATTACCAGGTTCACAGCAACGAAATCATTCATAATTGCCAAGCCTGACACATTTTTTTTGCAACTACTGCAACTTCTGGAAGCCAACAATGACGACCGCCGTAAAAGTGCAGAAGCATTGGTAGCTTTATTTCACCGATTCCTGAAATTTTGGAATCTTCTGCTCTGACATGACCCATCCAAGTTGAAAACGCCCCTTTGCGATAGGTGAGATACCTAAGCCTAATATGGTGAAATGAGCTAGAGTGCCTTTGACAAAGACTGGTTTCAAACGAAGCTTAAAAGCAAGAAGTGGAAGAAGTGTAGATTGGAGGTCTTTGCCTTGCAGTAGGGCAAATACAGGGTTGGGTTATTGTCTATAGACTAATAAAAACCTTACTTACAAATTTTAAACAGCATAATTAGTGATGATTTATATCTTAAAATTTACTACAGGATGCAGAAACCGAAATAATTCAACTAGAAGAAGACATAGAACAGTTAGATAAAGAGAAAATGAACCTCACACAAGAACTGGATCGCGTGCAGAGGGAAGCGCTTATTTGGCAGAGGAAGGTCAGTTGTAGCATTTAACAGTAGTGTCATGGGGTGCAAAGACGGTACTGGCCGTCCAGTAACCGTCTGGGTCGAGCCCGAGGTGTCAGCACAACCGTAGGGGCCCAGCAGGGCTCAACCGAAGCCTACTGGGGACCAGAATTCCGAAAGGGAAACCCCCCGGGGTCCTGGAAAGCGAGGCAAAGAAGGAATATAGGAGTGAGTTTATAGTCAGTAAAAATCTGTTACGCTCCGATTTATAGCGGGAGAAGTCATTGGATAATTTCTTATCTTAAAAAATGTCTTGCATTTCCATGTTCGTAATTCCACCTGATATTGTTTTTTTAGGGAATTTTAGCAGTAGAACTGAAGAAAAGCATGAAGAGTGCGAAGTCAGCCGCTGGAGAAATAGGAGTTATGAGGAATGAGATACATAGAATGGAGGTAACATTAATAGATATAACTGTAGCGTCTTTATGAAAAGCTGGGGCCTTACCATGAAGTGTTAAAATGTCAGTCGTGCGAGCGAAAAAGAGGGATGGAGCTATCATCATCAACATCCTATATAGCTAGCATCTATCCCTTTAACAGTTCAGGTGATAAATAGATCGCGTTCAGAGCTCGTGTTACGGCCGCAGTAAACTAAAATGGAACGTTCAGAAAAATAGCCTTCGACAGTTAAATTGGTCTAGTGTATGCAGCGTACAAAAACCCTGGGTTCGATTCCCAAATCATTTGTTACGGCTGTGAACGTGTTTATTTCTACTTATAATGGCAGAGTTGCAGGATAAGTCTGCACTAGCCTATTTCAAGTTTGTTTACAAGGAACAATTTGTAAATAAATTCCGATCAGGAACGAAAAAGTTACCATAGGTACTTAAAAAAAATTACAATGTAAGAAAAAATTAATATAATCTATTTATAAAAGATCTTATGTAAATTATAGATCAAAATTGGGAATAACGAAAGCGGAGCTTCGTGCCACGCTCGATCAAGCAAGTTATATATAGTATATAGAGTATATCTACTTTTTGAAGAAATGCAATACGAATTAATTTATCTTGATGTATAGGTACCACTTTAGTCCTCTGATAAATCCTATCAGGAAATATAATGTTAAATTGGTGCTAAATAAAAAAAAACATTTCTTACCCAAGGTTCGTCGAGAACAGCTTCGACGCACAAGCGAAAAGCTGGCAGATGACCTGGCGCTCTACGTGACGCGTCGCGGCACGGTCATGGAGAAGACCCGGGCTCAAGCCGCCGTGGTGAAGTCCCACCCCACAGGCACCTCGCAGTCTAGCTACCATCACAAGCTGAGACTCGCCAAGGCAGACGTTACTCGAGTTGCCAAGGTATGATTATAGGGCGGGAAAGAGTTTTATCTAATCTATATACATAAAAGGAGAAACTGACTGACTGACATATCAACGCACAGCCGAAACTATTGGGACTAGGAACATGAAATTCTGCACAAGGCTTCCTTTTATGACGTAGGCGAGCACCAACGAGAGGATTTTCCAAAATTCACTCCCTGAGGGGATGAAACGGGGGTCCAAAGTTTGTATAGAAAAACCTATTTTCACGCGGGCAAAGCCGCTGGCAGAAGCTAGTATATAATAAAAATGAATCCCTAATTCTCTTGGTCACGCCCATCACTCGTGAATGGCTGGACCGATTTCACAAATTTTTTTTCAACACACTGACTCTTATTGCACTGCACTTAGGTATATAATGGCACTCGTTACCAAACTGTGACATTTTGATTACCATTACGCACTAATGCTATAATGTAGTTAAAACCTTTTTTTTCAACCTCTTTGTTCGCAAAACAAATTTTGAATTCGAATAAAATTCCCATTACGTTTTTGCGTTCAATAGTATAATATATATATTGGATGAAATTAGTAATTAGTGTCTTAATTACTAATTTCATCCAATTTATAAGTTAAAATGGACAAATTTAATTTGTACAAACGATTTATTTAATAAAAAACATTTAATAAATAATTCGTAAATTCAAATAATTTTTTTTTTTGTGGTGTACGGCCGCCATTTTAAGATGCGCGCGGTTTTTGGCATGATTTTTTTTTATTCCAGTGAAGTTCAGTGGCTGTATTAATTAAATTAAATACTACAAGATCATTACAAAATGTTACATCCGCATTCTATGGTTACTACGAAAGACATTATCGTAAAACAAGAAAACATAAATGTAAGACTAGGCAGTATTATCAACAAATTACCTTAGCCCTAGAGGACTAGGGGTAAATAAAAAAAAATTATGCGTGCTTATGAAAACAGATTTTTACCGCCATGTCACAGAACATTTTATTATTTTTACTGTTGTTTTCTTCACAAGTGTATTGGAAAACGTCGTATGACACACGTGAGTACCTAATTAATGATTACCGTTCTTGGCTCTCTCAAGACCCTCGCCGCGGGTCGGGTCTAAATACCGCTTTGACGGTAATCACTACCATTACATACCTTTATCATAATGTACTATTTTTATTGTTTGTTATTGTCAGAAGAAAAATCTTATGAAAGAAAAAAAATTGGTAGTGGGGAAGAGTTGGGTAGAGTAGGGTGGTCAGTTGACGGAAGCAAAGCCGCGGGCAAAAGCTAGTTTTTTAATAATATAAAGTAGTGCTTGATTGCAATCCCACCTGATGGTAAGCAGTAATGCAATCGTTGATGGTGTAGCGCACCAGTTCATTAGGAACCTATTCACTCTAACCTTTAAGACACCTAAATTATTATCGGACGGGAAAACTGCAGCAGGCAAATTGTTCCAGCACTTCGATGTACGCGGTATAAACGACGAGGCAAAACGCTTAGACCGGACCGTAGAGGGTCAACAAAGTAAGAGTGATATTCACCGTACGTCGGGTTGTCCTATGGCGAAATCAAGTCATGCAATCCCCGCGCATACTTTCCAAAGTGCATTCTGTGGTTAAAATACCGAACCGTGGCCCTGGAACGCAAAGGGTAATTGAAGGAACACAATCATGTGGATTTTGAGTCAGAAAGTAAAAGTTTGACATTCCCTCTCGCTCCACCCAGAGCGGGATGAGTTATTTGACGATTGGCCATATAAAAATAAGAATGTGTAAAATATATTTTTGAAATAAATTGTCAAAAAACTGTCCACCATATTGGATTTATTGTAACGTTACTTTTTTATGGGCCGTAATCGACTTGGTGGAATCCGGTTGGTGGATGTCACATGTTCTCGAATTTGGTTTTAGGGCATGCTGGTTTTCTCACGACGTTTTCCTTGGTACTGTTTTGAGAGCTGTAAAATAAATTAGGTACACAAAGTAAAGAGGTTGAACCCGTGACGTAGACACAGGGCCACCACTGCTTCTAGCTCTTTCTTAGAAAGGAGGCCCGAGTTCCAACAATGGGAACATTATAAAGCTGAATGAATTAACGTAAGGGACAGTTTTACGTTTTGCGTAAAATACCCAGTCATCGTAAGGTACATTTTTACATTTTAGGCAAATGTCCCTTACGTTATTTAATATTTCCAGTATCGATATAGGTTGTACACGTAGTTATGTACCTATCGTATCGAGCGATTTACAGAGATGGTTAGTAATTTAACAGGGAATGTCGGGCGCTGTATGATGGTACCTACTACTGCCTGTTGATAGATATCAAGCAATTTGAAACCGTTCCTAAAAATAATTTAGTGTAGGTTTGTGGTTAAACTACCATGAAAATGAACGTACTACCACTTTGTCCACAACAGTGCAACATTCCTTGTTGCCTGTAACATTTTTGCCATATCAAAAACATGCTGATGTAAACATGGTATTTAATATTTACCTTGAGGTATAATGGTCCAGGTTAAGTTGAAGAATTTGTTGCTTACAGGAAATCACAGAAGCGAAGACGAAGTTGGAGTTGCTGCTGAAGGATCAGGAGCGTTTGGATCGGGAGCTGTCGGAAACAAACCAGACCAACAACCAACTGGAGGAGCGCGTAGCGGAGCTCATGCAGGAGACGAGACTCACTGAGAGGACCAAGCATTGGGTCAGTATGCAGAATACTTTATAATAGTCATCAAGTGACAGAAAAGGTAGAAAAAAAAATAACATAGTAACCCAATAGGTTGAGGGCGCTTGCCATCCGGCTATGTTTTCTCTTCACCACCCTTGGTTGACTGGTAGAAAATGCCTAAGGCATTAAGTCCGCCTTTGTACTATGAACCTTTAGAAGTGGTTGGGTACCTTAACGCCTATTTTCCCTTGCACGTTAAAGTTCAAGTTTTACAAAATTAAACTAGATGGCGTTGGTTTCTTCACAGCTAAGTAGCGATCAAAGGCAATCTCACAAAGTATAAACTTGACTTTTAGTTCAACAAATAATAGACACTTGCGTCATCCATCATTGTCGTCAACAACTGATTGTAGTTCATAATTTCATCATTCAAACTAGAGTCATGTTGACCTAGTGGTTTAGCATGTGCAGATAGATGCGTAAATCAATGAGCAGTGAGTTCAAATCTCACGTAGTACTCACACTTTTTGTAAGTTATGAATGACAAACTAAAGAAATCGGTAGGAATATTATATCAAAGTTAACAAGTGGATATTCATTTGTAATATAATATTCAAGTGGGTAGTTACTCAGCAAGACGAGAAAAATGCTGGTAAACAGGCTCATCAAACAAAAAAGCACTATTAAAAAAATAATATGTTTATTTCTTACAATTTCTTATTCAAATTTAACAATCACCGTTTATTAATCACCGAATAAGATTATAATATTATATATAATTTCTTATTAAGGCCATAGCTTAAGTATTCGTTTCCAATATTGGAAAGAGGATTGAAGCTTATGTAACCTTAACAAAAACAAACAAAAGACCAGATAATTTTATCACAAAGATCAAAAAGATTAAATGTAGGCTAAAAACTATAAAATTGCACAACAACATATCAAGTGTTCATAACTTTTTTAATGTATTAATTACGGATATTAAGTTAAACACACATAACAAGGTCTCCAGTTAATACAGAGAATAAGTACTGAGTGAATAATATTAAATCAGTATTATAATTATTTATTATCTTGTAGCCACAAACAAAACCGTCCGTGTTCACTGGACTTAAAAGTTTTTTCATGAGTAAACATGATATTACTCTAATCAAAGTTTATGTGATCCAAAGCAAACTGCAATCTTGCCCTTTTATGGTTTTCTGTAAGCAAGCCTCCGACGGACAGTGCCAACGCTTGTGTCAAATAAACTAGCATAGTGGTTCGTCGACAGATGTCCGTTTTCTTCGTATACTCCCTTATCATGGTTTGACACTGCAATATGTTTATTAGTTTTAGTCTGCCAGCTTTTTGTTGGTGTTTTAAAGAACCCTCTTCTTCAAATCGTCATATCCATAGAACAACTTTTTTTCTCTGCAACAATAAAACATAAATATATAATACCCAATAATGATTATTATATAGGAGTTTTTTGTTATATAAAAGAGTTAAAAAAACTACTTACATTTACACTGGTCTCTCTGGCGTCTTCTGACAAGTTTTTACCTTGATTATGCTTAGCAATTATTGGAGCTCTTTTTACTAAATCTATATAACAATGCATATTTACTCATTTTGGTAAAATAAGTAGACAAAACACCTGGTTAAAAAAAAAAAATTAACGAAAGGCGCTGGTACGAGATAATCGAAATTAACTTGGCAAACAAACAATTGAGCTTAGTCATAATTTTTTGGTCTAAGTATCAATTATACTCTATACTACCTACTAGTTATTATTTATAAATCCTTATTCAACCTACCCTCTCAAGTTTGAAAACTAACACATAGATAATCAAATATTTATTAATTGATATTCAATTTTAATATCTTCATCTCTTTAAAATAAATTATAAATTATTTCAATATTTAAAGAAACAAAAAGAAAGTACTACAATAATAAGCATTAATTAAGCACAGTGACGCCATCTATTAACAGTACAATGTAATGTTATCAATAGCAACATTTCAAACTGGTTTTACGCTAGATGGCGTCATTTCTCGCTTCACACGATTTTATTTCTGTTTTTACTATGGACTTTTGCTTCTTTAGTGTACCTTTGTGTTGAATGAAGTTTAAATAAATAAATAAATAGGTAGATATTTTATTTTCAACTGTGCCTAAATAATGCACTAACAAAATAAAAATAACTTATTCCAGCTCCTAGAACGCGTTGTCCGCGCCCAACGTTTCGGCAATGACCTCTCCATAGCCATAAAGCGTCAATCAGTTCGCGCCAAGAAACCCAAGGACGTAATCTTGGCCGAGCAAACCCAAGCTCGGGAGCTCAACGAACGCATCCGGTACATTGTTGGAGTCCTACAGAAAGAGTTCCCGCATCTCGAAGATAAACTAGAATATATTTGGAACACCTTGAACATATTCTCGCCGGAAGATTCGCCGAAATTAGCGGCGTCAGGAACTTGCAAGATGTTACAATCTGGAGATTTCCAGTTGACGGATGAAGAGATCATAGAAGCAGCCCAAGAAAAGCTGGGAATTTATGTGCCCTGAACTCCTGATACAGCAAAGAATTTTTATCAAACAATGTTAAGTATAAAAAAATTGTTTGATAACTCTTTAGAATGTATAATTATTTATTGTATTCGTGTGACTTTGACGTGTTTGTGAATTATTTATTTTATTGAATTAAAAGTGTGTAACTAAATAATTGTTTAAATTACCCTAACAGTGTATTAATGTAAGGTTTTTTTTTTTTTTTCGGGTGGGAAAATCATCTCATGACATCCCCCGCTCTTGGGCGGAGCGCGAGATAGTGTCAGACTTTTACTGACTAAAAACCCACTCCTGTTCCTTCTTTGCCATTTGTTTTCCAGGGCCCCAGGGATCTCTTTCGCATCACCCATGGCCCCAGTAGGTTTCGACCCTGTTGGGCCCCTACGGTTGCTGACATGTCCTTGAGGCGCGCGTGGAACACTACGCGCCGTCGACGACTTGGGCTCGGTCCGGACGGTTACCGGACGATCGGACGGCGAGCCACCCATTGCTCGCCGTCCGCAAGCCTGCGCCTACGGTGGCCGGAAATCGAGATCGGAATCCCGGCGGCGGTTGGGGCGTGAGGACCGTTGCCGTTGCCTCACGCGATCGGCCGCCTCCTTTGCTAGCATTACTGCTTCGCAAAAGGAGGCGACCGCCTGCCACTCCTCCTCGCTCCGGACCATGGCCTGTACCAAGGCCCGGCGCGAGAGATCGCTGCCGCCGATGGCCCTCACGAGGACACGGCGGTGCTCTGCCCAAGCGGGGCACACCTCTACCGTGTGCTCCACCGTGTCCTCCGGGCGGTCCACACAATGGTGGCACCCGGGCGTCTCTTCTGCACGGATCCGGTACAGGAACCTCCCGAACTTATCCCATGCCCGGTGAGGACCTGCGTCATGCGGTAAGTAAGGACGCCGTGAGGTCATTCCAGCCACTCCTCAAAGAGGGGACTTATCGCCATAATTAAGGCGTGCCCAAATGTGAGTAAGGTTGAAGCCGCGATCATTATCAATGGAAGGTTATCCACCAAGGTTATAAACCATTTAGATCAGCCTTGGGAGACCATGGGGCCGCAAAGTCGATACTTACACAATTTTTTTAATGAACACTCTAATTAACTATAATCTAATTGGTCAAGGGGCGTGGCTAAGTTGAGTGACAACGATGAGTCACTATTTTCTTAACGCAAATACCTATAGAATCAAGCCAAAACCGTGTGATTGACACTGGCGTAGCCACTATCAGGGATTTTAATAAAACAAAATTTGTCGCTGTTCGTCGAAATTTGTCGCTTAATATCAGAATTAGGCGAAATTTGTCACCAAATGTCAAGTCAATGTGGTAGGGGGAGCATGTCCCCAACCCTAACTTTGGCCTCATTTATATCTAAAAAACTAGCAAACTGTTTTATTTTCACAAAATTTGTCGCCAATGAGTCGCAATTTTTCGCCAGAACACAGGTTTAGTCGGGTTTTAGTTTAGAACGTATAATGATTTCAATTTTGAAATGTATAGTTCAAGAGCTAGAACGAAAACTAAGCCAAGAAAAAGTATTTCTATTACGTGCAATGTCAGGGTCTATGGTAGATTTCATATTTTTAAATCAAACTACATGAATAAATTACCAATAAAAATTTAATAATAATTTGAACGAACATTTATATTATATTACAAATCTTAACAAGAGTTTAACAACAAAGTTTAACAACCACTTTAAAGGACGTATCCTAAGACATTGTCCTGACCATCAACGGAAGAGAAAACATTACATCACTATTGCACATCTGATCATCATTAAAATAATAATACTTACCTAACAGTCCGAGAATAGCTCCAAAGTAGCTCGCGATATTTAAATTTTCTTAAGATTTTTGCATTGTGTAAGGTGTCAAATGGCTATTAGCCATTACAACAAATAGTGTCAGTTATAAAAAAAACATGTACGTTTGACAGCCCGCTTTGACTTTTCCATCAAAGTAAAGAATGTAAAGTAGTTTGACGAGATGTAGAAGATTTTCATTAATAAAACACTATTAAATAGGTGCTTCATGAAAAAGTAATTCAATAGGGTAAAGTGAACTGAGAGGCTTGTATTAATGGTTTTAATCATTAGAATTCCGTAAATAAATACGTATTACGGAAGCCAATCATATTTAATCAACATACAACTTGACTTTGACATGCAAAATACAAAAAAAAACTCAAGAAAATTTGAAAATCGCGGGTTACGTTGGTGCTTTAAGGTGAAAGCTAGGAGTCCGAGCGTGGCCATGTTCTCACTAGATGGCGCTGAAATCAACATTTCTACTTTGTTTGGTTTTAGTGTATGTGAGCATAATTAAGTTAAGGAAATGTTATCTGCGGAAATGGGACATTCTAATTTATTGAACATAGTGAAATTGATTGCTTCAAATCCACCTAATTCGCCAAAAACACCAAAACTAACAATCTATCTAACGTTAGTTTAGACATCAGGCCCTTAGCTTTCACCGTGACATAGTTATCAACCAGATTAAAACACTAGCCCACCAAGCCACATAGAAAGTAGACATGAGTTCGGCCCACCCATCACTTGAATTGTAGTGTCCTATCATAAACTTCGCACACGGGCAACAGATCAATCAGAATACAAAAAAATTAAATTGATATGTATATTATGAACCTGTTGCTGTATTTCAAAGAAGCTCTCCTACAGCAACTTTTAGAATGATTTGCGAAGTTTACGAAGACACCAGATGACGACACCAGGAGATTCCAACAATTCTAATTGAGTACTTGACTTATCATTTCTATAAAAAAACAATCGAATAATCAGCGGGAGAAACTTACAAAATGCCAGAGAGCCAGAAAGATGGATAGGGTCAGAACCCGACATAAGGCACAGGACTGACAGACATTTTCACACGTGTAAACAAACTGAAATGGAAATTGAACATTTGTTAAATTGTAAGCTCGAAAAATGGAGTAAACAAATGTCTGTCTGGCTCCCAAGCGATGGGTTGAGGAGTCGAGGCACAAAGGAAGAAGATGGGAGGACGACTTAAATTGAATTGACCTTTGGTCCTCTTTGATGAGAGTGGTGGCAGATAGAATAGGTGTTGGAACAGGTCTACGCGGTAAGGCACACCGAACAGAGACTAATTAGCGTAATCTAAGAAGAATAAGTTAAAATTATTTGGAATGAAGGCTTTATTATAATTATTATCCAAAAAGTAACTTTATACATAATGAAGTACGTTAGAAACGTATTAAATCTGTTGTAAGGGGAAACTGGCAAGTAACAGACAAAAGGACGCACAAACTACTATTTGACGTCACCGCCATAAGATTACGCGCGTAGAAAAGAGATGGCGAGATGTTCCCACCACGCCTCCACTCTTCCACATACAAATATTCGAAATGTTAATGATGCTTCATGTTATGACCGATTTTAACGTGGTTTTCAGAAAAAGATTTACTTGAATTAACACAGACAAGTACCCAATTGCACAAGTTAGAGGACACAACCGACGTGAGCGAATATTATCCCGCATCCTGCGCTATAAGTTTGGCCAGAGGTTTTACTAATTAAATACGTGACTTGATGAAGACTTGTCTAAGTCGGTGGGCTAGTACCTATGTCTCGTTCCTCAGATCGCAGGTCCGGAGAGGCTGAATGTCATGCGGTGACGAAGTTCTTCTCGTGAGCTGTGTACTCGTGGCGCTTGCGATGGTCGGAGCGCCCGAACTTGATGCCACAGTACTGGCAGGGGTGGCGCTTCTCCTTCGTGTGGCTTATCATGTGGACGTTGAGGTAGCTGGGGGAATAAAATAGATAAATAAATTTTGGCAAACACCATTTTTTATTTTCAATGATTGGCTGAGCAGATAGAATTGAAAATCCAACAGCGGATATTTACAACAAGCAATTTAGTTACCAATCATTTTTATTTTATTTATGTATTTATTTGGGTACGTATTTGAATATCGAAGATTAAAATTCCTACGCTTAAAATACCAATGTTCAAAACATCGAAAATTTAAATATCGAATATATCAAAATGTCGAAGATTGTATACCTACGCTTAAAACGTCGAAGATTGAAATGCCGAGTGATTAAAATTTCGAATGAAATGCCTAAGTTCAAAATATCAACATTTAAATACATCTAAGTTCATAATATCTATGTTAAAAATACCGAAAAAAAAATATACAGGCAGTATGAGTGTATTCATAAATGTAGGTAGATGTGAAATTGTCACACCCTGCAAACCTGCTATCGGGCAAGCATGCATGGTTTCTGTCACGGCTCCGGCGCTGCAGGGCTCCGGCAGTCCCACGCGAGCTTAACGTCGCAGATGGTCTAAACGCTCACCACCGTAGCTTCGGTTTGTTGGCCTACTTTGCCGGCCAGCCTCAGCTGCGGCGGCGGGTGTTAAAACCACCTGCTCCTCAGCTCGCGGGCTGCCTTTCTCCTCCGCGCCTACGCGATTCTAAATTACACTCTAGGGGTAGGGCAGACAAGACTACGTGGAGTCGGTTTTGCATCGATACAACATATTGACTTTTAAGAAAATAATTTAATTTAAAGACCTAAATAATACCTTCACGATTGAACTATGCTTGTACACTGGACCTGATTTTCATGGATAAAATAGATCGAAATTGTTCCAAAACCGAATTGGGGCACCCCAAATTCACGTAGTGTTTTGGCTGTTACCCCTAGAGTGTATATAAAAATCCGGAGGCACGAAGGGAGGGCAACCCCCGCCCTCTGTAACAAAGCATAGGCATCCGTGGGAGTCGTAGCGGCAAGCCGAAGCTGCGGAGGTGTAGCTGTGCTGTATAGCTTCCCGTAGTGCCAGAGACGTTGCAGAAGCAACCTTTTTCCACTGATACTACTTATACCAAAATTTGTTCGGTATTTTAACTTGTACGTATTTTTAGGGTGAATTAATGAATGTATTAAATGTTGAAAATTAACCCATTTTTACAAGTAGGCATATTAATTTTCGATGTTCAAATAATATATGTACCCATCGATATTTAGGACGTTCGTTAGTTTGTACTTCGATATTTAGGACATTCGATAATCTGTATTTCGATATTTGGATCTTTCAATGTAACTTTTGTAGATTTTAGATATATTAGACGTAGGATCTTTAACCATTCGATAATATTCGGTCGTTCGATATTTCCATTTTCGATGTTTTGAACATCGATATTTTAACAGTAGGTATTTTAATCTTCGATATTCAAATACGTACCCATTTATTTATTATGTTTCACCAACAATTGTTTATAATTCGCTATAGTTACATTTTCTGTTTTGCATTAGTTGCACTTTGCATGCCTTAACATAGCAATTATCTTGCGTTCTCTATATACCTAGTTTTAAAAAAAATAAAACAAAGTGTGTTTTTAAAAAATGTAGGTAACCTGTATCCCACGCATAAAGTTCAAATTGATTTATGACTTCTTTATTAGCTTGTTATCGTTGTGATATCAACCTAATCCACACCAACATTAAGTTGATATTTCTTTGAGTGGAAATAACATCAATAATGAACATGAATACACATGCATTTTTTTTTTATTTGCTAATTTCAAAGTTTTTTAGCAGTGGTAAAAAAAAAAGAAAAAATAAGAAAATTAAAATATCTTCATCAACAACGAAGTTATAAAGCTTCAAAGCTGCTATTATGAAACAGAAGTGCGACATTGTCTATGACGTCAAAGGCGTACAGCCGCCATAGACACGGCGGCGGCGTCATGTCGAGAGAGAGAAAAATATGTTACATCACGTTTGCTTTCCTACCAATTTTGATAGTTTTTGCAATTAGTTTAAATTTTTGTGTATTTATTGTTATACTGGTTAGTTACTTAATATTTTATTCATGCATATAAGGAATATACATTAGAAAAAAAAATTTGAATTAGGAACAGATTTAGATACCAACTTCTTTTTCTTAAAGGTCATATCGCATAGAGTGCAGGCGTAAGACTTCTCCTCCTTGTGTATCTCGCGGTGGCTCTTGAGGATGGAGGTCGTGGAGAAGAACTTGCCGCACTCCGGACACTCACACGGCTTTTCTTTTGAATGACTCCTGGATCGAGAACACAATTCGTTAAGGTTATTTACTTTCTAATCAGGTGATAATGAGGTCAAGAGATGGAAAGAAGGGAAAGGAGACGGCCTATTACAATAGGGAATCAAATCGTCTCCAGTACAATAATAAAAATGAAAAACCTTATTTTAGGAGGCCTCGTGTGGTGACCCATACAGGTTTCGTAAAAAAAACTTAGTGTAGGCACTGGTCTTCCACAAATTAATTATAAAATTGTGTCTGTAGACTGTTTATTTACTTTTTCTGTAATGTGTAGTATTCAAATAAATAAATAATTACTATATTACTTATTACTTAATATTTCAACACCAGCAAAGGTAGTAAACGTAATTTTGTTTAATATTAAGATCTTAGTGTATGATAACTCAGAAAAAAACGATCGTAAGCTATTTTTATTATGAATAGATTCAGTAATAAAATTAGCATAAGTATAATCAGCTTTATAATGTTCCCTCGCTGGGACTCAGGCCTCCTTTCTAAGAGAGGGAATGGGTCGTAATACACTACGCGGGTCCAGTGCCAGTTGTCGAATGTCACTTGTCTTCGAATTCTTGGTTCTAGGCCTTGCCAGTTTCCTCAAAATGTTTTCCTTTACATAATGAAAGCAGTGGTGAAGAAATAAATTATAGGTACAAAGTAAAGCGCCTATCTGGGTTCAAACTCACGATCTCGTAGGTCGAGGCCATTACACGAGGCTATAATAAAAATAAAAAATCAATTTTTCTGTTGCTGTGTTTGACTATTTTGTTGGAAAAAAAAAATATTATGCAGATAAAAGATAAAACAACACTTGTGAACAACCAAATCCACGGGCCATAGTCGGGCGGTCCGATAAGCTGTGAAAACGCCACCTCCCCATCCTCCAGGCCAGGAAACAAACCCTCCAAAGAGATTCTAGCCCAGGTTATACGGCAACCACCAGCCGCCATTTGAAACCGTTTCAAAGAACCGCCCGCCACTGCGCAACATTCTAATTGAGATGTTCCCGAGTAAACTGCAAACGCGCTTGCCATTTAGGGAGTCAGGTTGACTTGCCGATTACGCAGCTAGGTTGAGACAGTAAAACTATCGTCTCTATAAGAAGTACATCGGTGGCGACCGGTTCTTGGTCTCCGATTGAAAGCGCCAGTCCCTTAAAAACTGGCTCAAGTAGAGCTGGACAGCCACTGCTAGCTGACTCGAGTCCTTGTTAGGACAGGGCAACAACTGGAGCGATTTGTTCAGATGTTCCCTTTTATTTTTGAAGGTGAACAATCATCAAATAACCTCTTCCACTTTTGGTAGATCAAGAGGATGTCAGACTTTTACTGACTAAAACCCACCCACCTCTATATCCCGGGTTCGTGGAAACAATCAATGCAATTATATAATTTTTATTTGACTTCGCATTTATCAGTTTGATATAGTGTGACATGGCATCCTCTGCTATACTCTGTTTTTTTTAAGAAACGAGTACTGAAAAATTAGATTGCGTTTCTGTTGGTCCGCGTAATCAACATAAAGTCCGTTCCACACAAACGCAGTTTGTAGTTTGTGCGTGAGTCATGGCGGATATATCTCCTGTAGTTAAGCGTACTAAGCGCCCTTTGCAATCTACAGAAAAACTAATAATACACAATTTGTTTAAATCATTTCATGAGTCTGATTACAATAGTTCACATAATGAAATTGCCAAGACAATAGCAAGCTCAACTGGTATTCATGTATCTACGGTGTACAAGGTAAACATTTTTTTACGAATTAACAATTTTGTTTCGAATATACTAAGTACGCAAATTTAAATCATAAAATAATTATTTAATTTTCTCTACAGTAAATTTTAGAAGTGTTCAATATGAATCGGCCTTAACAATTTCAAAACAAGAACAAAGGCATTGGCCCCACCCCGACCAATGACCCATCTCACTCTGTCAATATCAGAAATGTGCGAGAGACATACTTAGTACTCGTTTGTTAAAAAAAAAAACAGAGTATAGCCACATGTTTATCCTTCTTCCTTACAGTGTTCATAAGCAATTTAATCATTAGAAAGGGATTTTGGAAACATTTTTTAAAACTTACCTTAAATGTAGTTGCAGATGATATTTCTTGAAGAAGCTTTTTGAACATAGTTGACACAGATGTGATTTCTCTTTATCGTGAACTGCTCGCCTAAAAATGTTCATACAATTTTAGAATTAGATTTTAACCATTGAAACATGTACAGTTTTTCCCTACGGCTCGCTACAGGCATATTCAAGAACCTTGTATATTTTCAGTATTATCATAAAGTAGTGAAGCGGCAACGGCTGTCGTGTTGTTGGCGTTTCGTCGACAGAATTTCATAGTTTTGTATGTAAGCTTCACGCAGGCGTACACCAAGCGTATTTAAATCCGAATACGCGTATAAGAAGCTACACGTCCTTGGACAGTTAGTAGGTCTATGGCAACAGGGGCGCCGACACTGTGGGTGCTCGGGGGCTCGAGCACCCGTGAGAAATAAACAGTGGGTGCCCAGCACCTCTGAGAATAGACATCAAGAAACAGATAGTAATCGCCTTATAGGAAAGGTTGGGTCAGGTTAGGAAAGGTAATGGTCAGGGAATGCATGAAAAAATGACCACTACCATTACCTGACGACCCGTTTAGCGCAGTGGTTTATAGCGCCGGTTGAAACGCACGGTCGCAAGTTCGACACAAATGTTTGTTGATGAAACAGATATTTGTGTTGGGTCTGGGTGTTTGTGGTACCTTCGTTGTTCCGGAGTATGTAAGTAGGACATTTATTTATTAGTCGTTCGATCACTGTGCATTAATCTTCTCACACTTCGCCCCTTTTTCGAATCATCAAATGAGCATGAGCACCTATGAGGTTTTCTAAAAGCCGGCGCCCCTGTAGTGCAATAAGTGATAGTTTTGCTTTCTATATCAGTGTATTTACAAAGATTACATACCTTCTACATTTTTTTTTCTTTATAAATGGCTAGTTTATTATAAAATACGATGTTTACAATTTTTCGCCCTCAATAAGTTTTAACTTACTTATGAATTTGCACCCTTTGTTTAGTGGAGAATTTCTTGTCACATTCCGTGCAGGAGTACGGTCGGTCCTTGGTGTGCGTGGTCATGTGCAGGTCTAGGACTGACTTAGATATAAACCTGCGTCCGCACAAGAGACACTCGTATTGTAAGGCGGCTCTGTTGTGCATCAAACGATGGTGCTGCCTCAACGAAGTTACCACTGAAACCGTATTAGTGTCAGTAAGTTTTGAACCAAATCTTTCTAACTTTAGCCTAACTTCATTGTTGACGATATTTTTGGAAGTTTATTTGAAATACAAATATATTTGGAGAAAATGCTAAATGTTTTGATAATGTTACCGGCAATATAATAATATAACTCTGTCACTAATTACAGTGAGGCAGCTTGTACACGTTTTACACACGAAAATATGTACTTACACCAAGAAAAAAATCTTGTCTGCGATCTTGTTACGAGTCTTATTTAGACTCGTGAAGTTGCTATGGTGCGGTAGGGAGGCGGGGTAGGTGAGGGGGTGCCACAATACATTTTCGTGCCTAAATCTGACAAAATTCTTATAGTGTAAATGATGAATTGGTCCTATCTGCTACAGACACGGTGAAGTTTCTTAGCATGTGTACTGCAGAGCATTTTCGCATATGATATGATGCCATACAATCAAAATTTTACTGTCCATGATTCTAGAATATAAGATTTAATTCTTCTTTTTTTATGTAAGTCTAATACAGCTAATTGCCATTAAATAGGTGTAGTTAGTGTCAATTAGCTGTATTAGACTATAAGAGGGCCAGAAAAAGTACCTTTGTCCATTACTTACTTTTATTACAAAGCAAACATTCCTGCTTTATGCCTAAATGTTTAATCTTATTATGTTTGTACCGTGCACTGTGGCTGGAGAATACTTTGTCACACAGTTTGCACTTGATGCGTTTCCTAGAAGCCATAGGTAAGTGCTGGAATGAGTGTGTTCGTAGATCTTTGACAGTTTTTCCGCATTCTTCACACATTTGTTTTGCAGGCTTCCGCTCTCTTTCTCGTTTGACTCTTGGAGCAGCTTTCATTTCTTTTATTCTTTTCCTTTTGACAGGAGCTAAAAGAATGTGATGAAAATAATGGTTTTAAATATTGATTCATACTAAATATATTTTTTAAATAGTGTGAGTGGGCAGTGCTAACCATTTCCCACTATATTACCTACTACAACAAATGCAGAACATGATATTTAAAAACTTGTAATGTCCCAAGGTTCTTCATCAACTCAGAAACACATTGGGCATTGTGGGAGAGTGTGTCAGTCTTTTAGTGATTAAAACACACGCCGGTTCTTTCTTTGCTTTCATTCCAGGGTCTCAGAGTTCTCTTTTGCACAACCCTTGGCCCCAGTAGGCTTCGGTTTGCAGACATCTCTTTGAGGCACCCGTGGAATACTATGGATGGTTATCTGACATCCAAACAGATAATCCCACTCCTACTCTGGCTGGATATCAGAGTCAGGATCCCGGCAGATGGGGTGTGAAAGCCGATTGCTCACATATGCAGCTACCTTTTTTTTCTAGCAGGAAAGAAGGAGAATGAGGTGACTGTCTGCCATTCTTCCTCGCTCCGGGCCATGGCTTGCACCAAGGCACGGCGCAAGAGGTCATTGACGCCGATCGCCTGCTCGAGGACATGGCAGTGTTCTGCCCATGGGGAGAACCCCTCTACCATGTGGTCCTGACAATGGTGACACCCGGGTTTTAATTACTATGTAAAATTTTAAAAGAACTAAATCTCAGTGATAACGATAGCTATCAATACCAGACAACAGAAGACAAAGCTTAGTCACTAAAAATTGAAATACTTTTTATTCTACATACCTTTTTCTTCATTTTCATTTTCCCTCTCAAATTCATATTTTATATTTTTTATTACACTAAGGAACTCATCATCCGATTCATAACCATGAGTTGAGTCTTCATTTTTCAAATCAAGCTCATCTCTTGGTTCATCCTTTACAGTGATTATATCTAAAGAATCATCACATTCAACACTCAAGGATATAATCTGTTCATTTTTAACTTCATCTCTTAAAAATACCTCATTTTTAACACCACTTTCTTCTTGCACTGACTTCAAATAAGCATCGTTTTTTAAAGCTAAACTTTTGAACTCATGGAATGATAGTATTTTCTTATAACATTTTAAACATAGCTTTGTACTAACTTTTGAGTCTTGCTCAACCTGGGGACACAGAGAGAGTACACTTTTTTATTATAGTGACTTCGATTTTACAAAAGGACACGATTTAATAATCCAACGAGACATTGTTTACCTGTATATCCAAACAAAACATAAAAACATCAGCAAAACTTTTGCTATCTACATTATCAGCACTTTGTGACTGAAATATGTCCTTTTCTGACCCGCCTGTTAGACAAACTCTACACAGGTCCATATTAATATAATTATTAATTACAACTTAAATAAACTGTACAATAAAACCCCAAAACCCCTTTTTTTTACAATATTGACAACTTGGCAGTGGCTTGACGTTGACATTGACAAACAAGTGGCAGGCATTACCACAGATTAGTAAATAGTACTGACCATTAAAATAAAGTTGACATCTAAGCCGTGTATTCCATACGCTTGCTCCAAGGGAATTTAACATCGGCAAGCAAAACTTAGCCTCGGTTTGACCATATTACCCGAATTGAAAGCCAAAGTGGCTGCTAGGAACCTCGGCGTTCTTGCAAAGGCCCGACGCTGCGGCAGTACTTCACACTGGGACAGCTTCTAATGTTATACAAAGCACAGGTCCGATTGTTTGTGGAGTACTGTAGCCACATATGGCCTGGTGCTGTAAAATGCCATCTAGCTGTCATCTCAGTGGAAAGGCATGCGAAGAGGCTAATTGGTGATCCAGATTTGATCAAGTCCAATCTACAAAGCCTGAAGCACAGGCGTATAGCGTAGCTAGTCTTTTGGTATTTTACAGTATGTATTTTGGAGTGTGTGCAGGAATTGCACGACTTGATTCCACCATCGGACAATCCGACGTACGGTGACTATCCATCCTTACCGTTGTTGAAAACTCGCAGGTCGGGGTAAGCGTTTCACCTCGTCGTTTATACTGCGTATCGAAGGTCTGGAACAATTTGCCAGCTGCAGACTTTACGTCCGATTATATTTTAGGTGTCTTCAAGGTTAGACTGAATAGGTTCTTAATAATTTAGTGTTCACCATCAACGATTGCATCACTGCTTACCATCGGGTGAGATCGCAGTCAAGCACTAGTTCATATCAATTAAAAAAAAGAGTAGAGAACAAACTTCCTTCTTGCCCAGCACAAAGTCGGATGAATCGAACTTCTGCCCTTCACTGCTGAACCCCGATGGGTCTCTGGCGCACAACGCTGAAGAGAAAGCAAACCTGTTTGCTTCTCTTTTTACGAAATCTAAGCTACTGCGCCGTCTCCGAAGCAGAGTTGCATTTTAGATCATCATTTGCATCAACCTTGTCCTTATTTATAAAACTCGGTAACCATATAAAATACCAACTCGATCTGTGCGCACTCCACAATTATTTAGTATTCCCGCTAGTAACAATAATGTTTCTGAGAATAACCCGTTATTTAGAATGTGCAATCAATATAATATAATATGCCCTATGGTAGACTTGTTTTTGAACAGCTTTAACGAATTTAGAAATTGTTTATATAAAATGTAATTACATTAGTGTACTTTATTAACTTCTCCATAATACTTCACCTTTACTGTGTTTTTTTTTTCTGTTTCTGAAGCATATTAAACTTTGAGTGTTGTAGTACAGCAATAATTGGACTTCAGATTTATGTACTGTATGTTATTTTTAATTGTGCTGATTGTCTTAGTCTGTCACTGTAGTTATTAAAATAAAATAAAAAAAAATAAAAAAAAAAAATATACTTTAGTTTAAACCCTGATTAGCGGATTTCAAATTCTTTATAAAAAAAGGAATTAACAAGCATTAGTGAGGGCGTTTACGAACAACTTATTTGCCCAGGAACTTTTTTGTCTCTGTCAGTCTCCTCGCCTTGGAACATACAACTACCAATAGACGTAGTTGCGTCGCCAAACCCACGAACGAAAAATATACCCCAGCTGTCGCAAATAGCAATGCGGACACGCGCTTTCATACAGTAAGAAACAGATTAGTTGCGGAGACTAAAGTTGCTCAAGTGCGATTATCATTTTTTTTATAAATAAAGCCTTAACCTGTAAAACCAGCAGATCAATCTCACTCTCACTGGTCTTGTACCTAAATGTCCAAGCGCCTTTAGGTTTCTCCCCAGAAAACTAAAAGGCAATAAAAAACACAATAATATAGTCTTAGCTTTTATTTTCTTGTAAGAATGTTGGATACAAATAGCTAATTCCGTATCAAATTTTTAATAAAATGCCACAGTATAAGGAGAAAAATTGTATATACTATAAATAGAAGCATTTTGGACGCCATACGAGTACCCTTGACGCTTCCTACAGTAAATTTTACTTTATGTATGTCGATATGGCCCGGTAGAGCGCAAAGTTTACCAACGAAAAGACAGGCACATTAACTTATACCTATGAATAAAATATATGTCTAAAACAATAAATCAATCCCCTTATATCACGAGTTGTGATGTATAGTAAGATGTGCTACAATACGTTCGCATACTATTAGCTGCCATTGCTTGTTCAAAACAAAACAGATTATTCCAATTACGGTAAAAAATTAAATTGCAAACTGGTTACATAAAATACAAAAAAAAAGTATTAAAAAGCTAAAAAAATATTGCATAAAACTTTCATTCGTACAACATTATAATTTATTAAAATTAATATTTACTGAATATACAATTCAATTTAAGTGACACACTGAAAGGTGATTCAACAATTATCTTTCTTTATAATATTAATATAAAATTGGCAATAAAAATGTTTACTCCAACTAGCAGTGGAAAATCTAAATGCTATTCATAATAAAATATATTCTAGTCATTACTAATTGTCAAAAACATTTCTAATGCTATCACCTAGATACAATCTTTATTATATTAAAAAAGAAATAAATAGGCACATCACATTCACTCCGAATGTCCGAAATACTAACTTAACGAGCTAAATTAGAATATTAATTTCACATTGTTCTCTTAACTATAAATTACTTAAAACAAACCACAATTATATTGTAGTATTGCTGGATACAACAAACGTTGCTATGGCGTTCCGGATTTTGTACTAACATAAACATTCATCATTATATTTTGTCGTATGGATGTGTCGGGCCTGTTGCAAGCATCTTGTAAACATAAAACTTCACCCTCGGGTAGCCATGTTAAAAATAGATCTAAGAACAATTAAATAATAACGCCAAGATAATCTCAATTAATAGAAAATTCTCGTGATACTGTTAAGTACAGAATAAGCATCTATTTAAAATTTTAACTAAATAATACACAACATTGCAAATAAAATTACATCCAAAGTGGTCGCCATAATATAAACATGCAAGCCATATAAATCAATAGTAAATTATATTAGAGTTAACATAATAAAATGCAAATATACCTTAGAACACGAAGGAATTAATTAATACATAAATGTACAGAAAATGCTCCTAATTGGATATTTTTTGTATACCTAGAGTAACCAAATTGACTTTAACTATTAAGAACTGAATTCATGGCAGTACCTTTAGCTGTCTAGGTATAGAAGAAAAAATTTACGCTATAAATACGTTTACGAATTATACTACTTGTAAAACTAAACGTTGTCACTGTTATACAATTGCTGTCAAATGATAAAAAGTACCGGTATGTCGTTGTGAATCGGTGGTCTGAATACCAGTCGAACGATACAGTAGAATATTTTGGAATATAGACGAATGGTGGAATTTTGTGCCGGTATCAGTACCGGATGGTTTCGAAGAGCTCGAGGTCGCGTGTCGTGTCGTGTGAGCTAGTTGGTCTCGGCGGTGGCGGCGGGCGGCGGCACGGGCACAGTGAGCGGGGAGCGTTGTCGGTCAAACATCTCGAGGATCAGCTTCGGGTCGGTGCCGGCTGGGACCGTCACGGTGCCCGTCTGTGTGAATACGCCTTATGAGTACCAACGCACGTTCTTCTCGGCAACTCGTGACGTCCGCGCGTGTTTACCAGGGTCTACTGTAGATTATTGCCAAAACAATATCTTTTATAACTCTTGTTTTTTTGAACTACAATTTAGCCATGATGGTGAGTGATCCCTGTACGAACAGCACACGAACGGACGCCACAACATTGCGTATACGTTGAGTTAGTTGGTTAAAACACAATATAAATTTAGTTATTTTTAGTAGGTAGAAAAAGAAACTGGAAACAAGAGAATCTTAGAGGTTAATAACAGAGGCATATGAAGCTAAAAAATCTATAGAAAAAGTTACTAAATTACTTGGTATAGAGAAGGGCGTTCATGCAAGGTAATGTAGTAGTTATTGTACGTAAGTAACTATGAAAGCAAAGTGTGGGGTACCTCGATGCGCGTGATGACTCCTTCCTCGCGACTGTGCTCTAGGACTACAAACAAAACACAAAGCGCCCGTCAAACATACAAACGGATAAACATGTAACATAAACATATAAAATGGTGTATGAAGCGATTTAATCTTAAGGTTTAATTTTTTTTAATATAACTTAAACGGTAGGCAGATTGGTAGAAAATGAACATTTTGTACTGGAATACAAAAGATTAATTAAGAACGATAAAATGATAATAAACATATGTATATAGTGAGCTCAGAGGAGGCTATCAAGTTTCTGAAAGAATTTTCATTTTTCATCTAGGTGATTTGATCGTTTGTTGTTATTTACTCTATCAAATCATAACACCTTTATGACCGCCGATTTACTGATCAGAAACTTGATTAGTTTTTCTCAGAAATAGTTCGTTTTCTATGACCATAATTTACTATACAATAAAAATATTATTTTGCGCGTATTGCAAAAGCTTTGCTTTATAAACATTATAATATAATTTTTATACAAAGTAAGCCAATTCATAGCGTATATTTCGCATCCATGCAAATCATATTTTTATTGGTGGAGGAGATTTAAATCCTGAGAACTAGGTAAAAAGTAGTCTTGATATATTATGATGAATGTCTAGAGAAGGATTGCGCCTTCCCCCAAATAAGTTGGGAAACTGTTTGAAATCTATAGTGTATTTGTGTCAAGAAAATAGTGAGTCATCGTTAGCTTAGCCACGCCTCTTCACCAATTAGATCCTAGTAAAGTAGAAAACGGAGTTGCATTTACCAGTTGATGTAAGCCCTTTAGACAGTACGGCCGCGTCTTCAGTCAATTTAAAAAATAATAAGCTAAAAATACCTAAGCTATTCGTGAAAATTAAAGTGAAAATCCAGACCATTATGATTAAATTTTAAAATAATTACTAAGATCGCCCATCCTGACTCGTCTATCGTCAACCTGCCCCCCTAGCCAAGTTACAACCGTTTCGTTTCTCTTTTCGTTGATCGTCTCGAGTCGGCCACGCCTCCTATTCCTTTGTTCTGACCACGTGAGTAAGCGTTGAAATGACGTCAGAACAAAGGAATGGTTGTAACTTGTTGGTTCATCTAAAGCAGTCCAACACAATGAGGTAGCGCGAAAAAGAGATAAAAAACCTGAAAGCACAGTTTGCATTCGTCAATTCCGTCATTAACTCGAATATTTCACAAAACTTGTTCCAGGAAATACGTGTTATTTTTTTTTTAATTTTAAACATTTCTTGGGAAAAGTTTTTGTCATTCAGAATCTTGATGAAATGGTTAAAATATTTTTTATTTTTTTTGGATTTCTAATTTTTGAGTTCATTATGCAGGGCCAAAGTTCACACACAATAGCAGATTTTCAGAGGTTTTTACTGGATTAGTTTTCCACATTTAAGTTATGATTATGGATATTATCATTATGATTTCAATAGACATTATGATAATATCCACAAGATATCTGTTTCCAAAATATCTAGACAAAGATGTGTAATAATGTCATAATCACGTAAGAGCGGTTGTATGAAAATATATCTAGAGTTGAACACTCTTAGGGCGGGTTTCTGAATTGAGTATTTTGAGTTAAGAATGTCTCAAACCAAACTTAAAATGTCAAATTTTGACAGGTTTTCAGGTTAAAGTAGAGTTTGAGTAATACTCAACTTTAAATGCTTTAATCAGAAATCAGGGGTTAATCTTAATTTTGACGTGACAACGTCTTATAAATTGGTTTGCCGGGTGACACTTCAAGAAACTGCGTTACGCTCCGCTCACGTTATGCGCTCACAATGAGAGCGAGTGAGAGGCACGCGTCCCTTCCACTCGGGCATGGTTAGCCCGCCTAAGAGCGAGAGAGACAGACATAAAAAGTGAAAGGCACGCGTCCCCTATTATTTCATCCTTCTTCCTACTATACGAATGAATATTCACATTAAAATTATTTTACCACTCAAAGTCGTTGTCACGTAAAACTTTCGCCCGTATACCGACTTTACAGGCAACCAATTTTTTTTGAACATACTGTGTAATCAAGTTTGTTTTGTTAATAATAGTTTAATTTTTACCTCACTATGAATACGTCTTTACTTTGCAGTAGCACTGATGACGTCACTGTTTTCTTAACGTGCCTAGACTACTACTACTAGTACTTTATAAAATACTTCTTAACTATAGTCTAGGCATCGATCCCCACTTTTTCACCGAGCGCTCTACTGATTAATGTAGTTTTGAATATACTATCTGTTAAGTTATTGCTTATTTTAGACCGCCAAAGTTGAAATGGCCGACAACTGTATAGGGGCCAATAATTAAAGCGTTGCCCCTACACTGTCTTTGAATACGGCCACATGATCGCTCATCTATCCAGTAGGTGTGTTCTACATGTGTTAGTGACGTCATACTCACTGTTCTCGCTAGTAGAGTTGGTTGTTGTGGTAGTGGTGGTGGTACCATCGCCGTTGGAGTCGTTGACTGTAGTGCGCGTCGTCGTCTTCACCACCATGGAAGACGTGTTCACTTGCGAGTTCTAGATGTGGAGGTTTTTGTTGTAATAAGAAACGGTGTATGTGATAGGTACATTTTTTTTTTTTGCTCAATGTAGTAGTGTCAGTTGTAAGAGATAGGAAAAAAGACTTTATATATTATTATTAGCTGACCCGGCGAACTTCGTACCGCCTAATAGTAAGGATAACTCTAACTACTGGCATTACCAGAACAGCATAATTCATTTTATAATGATATTTTTATTAACGTTTGTACGGGTAGCTTCATAGACGCGTATTCGTCATAATACGCTTAGTGTACGCCTCACGCAGGCGTACACCAAGCGTATAATGACGAATACGCGTCTATCACAGAAATCTATGAAGGTACGCGTCCGTGGACAGTATGCATAATCCTGGCCTACGATTATGCGAGCTTGTAGGTGTGTCTCACCTGTAAGTTAATATTCAACTCCGGCGCTCCCTGCGGTTCGGGCGCAGCGTTAGTGTGGTCGCGCACCGAGTCCACCGTGATGTCGGCGGACACCGCCGTCACGTCGTGAGGAGCTTCTGATATCTCCTCCTGTGAAAAGATACATTTGGTTGATCATAAGTGTTTGAATTCGAAGACATGTGACATCCACCAACCCGCACTGGGCCCGCGTGGTGGATTACGGCCCATTCCCTCTCCTAGAGAGGAGGCCTGAGTCCCAGCAGTGGAAACATTAAAAGGCCGACTATGCTATGCTAAGTGTTTGAAAATGCAAGTATTAGGGTTGAAAACAAAATGTTAACTTTTTTTTAACAATGGTAAAAAATTACACACAAGATATAAAGAAAAAATATGCCTCCTATTTCATGTACGGATCAAAAGTATATAGAAAATTGCCAAAAACTTTTCCAGATGTTTTTTTAGCATTTTTTAGGTGACTGTATTTTTTCCCCAAAATCTGTAAATGCAGTTCAGATTATCTTAAAAAGTTATGGATAGTCAGGAGACTATATGAATGAACATTTACCTGTAACTACAACGATTGCCTTACTGACCCAGCTCAAAAATCAATCAAAAATCCATACTGTTTTTTCAAATTTGTAAATGGAGTCTGAAATTTATCTATACATGTTGTAAACGGCGATGTCGGCCATATGCATTATATGTATAGTTTTCTAGCCGTATTATATATTGGTGTGTACTGTTTTGAAATTTTAATTTTCGAAACAAGTAGTTTTCTCATCGGAAGAATTTATTAATTCACAGTATTTTTTTCTTTGTATAGTAAAAGTAAAGTAAATCCAATCGTATAATTGTAGAAATAGAGTCGCTTTTGTTATACTGACCTTGTGTTCGCCGTTAGTTAGGGGGGGCTCGTCTATAGCACCGCGCAGCGCGGCTGCCCATGGCGACAGGATGATGTGACATTGAGCGATCGTTACCTGAACACAACACAAATAATAATGAAACTATGTGTTGATCCCGCCCCTCTCCAGATAGCGGCGCGCCGGCCGCAGTGGGCGGGGGTGCGCGCACACGGCCCGGCAGCCGGCGGCCCCACGACACGCCAGTCAGCTGTTGTACGCCTCCACGCACAGCTGCGCGACACGAGTTCTTTTGCGTCTTATTTACCTTTGTTCAACCGACTATTGTAATTTATTTGTTTTCATATTAAACTATACTTGTTATACAGTACAGCTCTTATTTTGCTCCACCACAACCTATAGACGCGATCACTATGAAATATTGACTTTGTTTGCGGCTTTGCTAAAAAACCTAACATAAAAGAATCAGTTATTATTATAATTATTTTTTCCTTAGATTACTATTTCCTATTATTCACGTTAAGAAAATAGTGACTTATTAGTGCTGTTGTAAGGTTAAGGTGTATTCATACTGTGGTAAAAATTAAACCAATAATATTAATACAGAGTATTTACAAATATGATTTTATATTATGTGATTATTTTGAAATTTAATCAAAATCTACACTTTTATTTTTACGAATAGGTGAGATATTCATTATTAAAATTTACAAAAGATTTGTCCGTACTGTCTGAAGTGCTTACTTCAACTGGTCAATGTTCACATGGCTTTCTAATTTATTATGTTCTAATTGGTTAAGGAGCGTGGCTAAGCTGAGTGATAACGATGAGTCACTATCTTCTTAACGTGTATACACTTTAATACTACATTATGTTTTGATGATCGTAATTAATTCAGGCTCAACTTGATGAGCTGACCATGAGTGTGACTTTTCTTAGATTGTACAGCTTAACGTAAAGTTTCAAAAATTACATACCTTCGTAGCTGAAAGGGTGATCCGTTGTAGTTCCGATGATGAGTGCAAGTACAGAGCTTCACCTCGTTTCGAGAAGCATAAACTTGAAATACCACTGAAACAAAACAAGTCTGTGAAAATTGCGACACATTACTGGTACTTAATCTTAGTCAAGCATATCCTCGTCCTGCCCGAGCATATTAGAACCTGTATGATAATTCTGCCCACTGTTCTCTACAAAGTACAAAATCTTACAAGTGCTTCCTGCCCTGAATAATTAGAACAAAAAAAAAGGTCATGCTTATGATATATATTTTTTATATTTTTTTGTGGCAGTAAATAGATCATAATGAAACGATTTGCACTATTTTTAAAATCATACATTTTGTTCTTTTTACAGTACACTGGGCAGAATTACCAAAATCAGCTGTATTTTATTTGTCCTTCATAAAAGACACTGGGTACAATTGGGTAAATAAAACAAAAGTATTTTTTTATGTTATTTATTATGTATTCTTAATCAGTCTTGAACTTTCATCTATTTATTTAGTAATTAATGTATCTACTTTTATTGCAGTATCTCTGGACTTAAAAATAATTAAGCAATTCAAACAAAAAATAAAAATAAAACAAAACTTATTTTTTATAAACTTTAAAAAATCAAATGCTTTTAAAAAAATAATTAGGCATGGAAATCAGCAAAGCAATTTCTTTGCTTTGTGTTTTGTTGTAATGGCAACCTGCACCTGGACTGTTTCTCTTCCAATGTGTTTTGCCTCAGAAGTGCGGCGGCTCTTATTTGGAAGAGTAATAGTTGGTCTACACCTTCTACGTTGAATGTTCTGGTTAGTCTGTAGATCACTATCATCAGAACTCTTTTGATTGTTTGTGCTTCGAAGGATTTCTTCTAGCAAATCTTCTCCAAGTTGTAATTCAAATTCTCGGAGCATCAGTATTTTTTTCACTGGCTTCATCGTCAAATTCTGCGAAAAAAACCCAAATTACCAAAAAGTTCTGCCCAATGTGATTTTTGCATCACATAATATTATTTTATGTTTCTAAAAATACAATTATTAACGAAAATCAAAAATCTTTACAAAAGTCAAAGTATTGATTATTTAACTTTAATCGTGTTTATTTTTAATAAAGAAAAACCACCGATCTAAATGATAGTAAGAGAATAAACATACCTCTTCTCCCACGTGACTCCATTTTTAACACGTGAATGGCTTCTGACGTTAAAGTGTTGTCTATTACCCGAATAGATTTAAGGTTCACTTATTGGTTATAACCTAACCAATCACAGGAAACTTCAAAAACGATAGCTGAGTAGAAAAAACAAATTCTAGTCGCGAAATTTGAATATGTGATTTTTGAAGGACAGTGGGCAGAATTTTGACCTTTACAATATTCTAGCTGGGCAGGAACCGTAACGTATGTTTTGTGATTTTGAAATCACAATGGGCAGGACGAGGATATGTACAGCGTAAGTGTAATAAGCTGATTTCCCACCGGCAATGACGAGTTAGACGCGAAGCATGTGATCGCTGGTATAATACAATACGTCAGCGACTTACTTGATATCCTCCTTCCGCACGGCCGCAGCGTTGAGCTGCCTCCGGAGCTCGGGGCTGAGCACCAGACAGTCGCCCAGGTTGGTGAGGCACAGCAAGCACCACTCGCGGTGACGCGCGCCCGAGCCACCAACGCCCACAGACACGCCTTGCCCGCATTCAAACCACGCGAATGCTGTGCGACGGACCTAAACAAAAACAATAAAGATATTCAATACTGCGCTTTAATTTTAGTTTTCCTTCCCTATCGATCTATCAATGTGAGCATTTTTGAAAAGCTTGTTGTTTCAAACAAAGCAATGTTTGATTGTTGAAAATAAGTTTAGGAACTATTTTATTGGGTAACAGAATGGTCGGTCTTATCGCTATAAAGATTTTTTACACAACTAAGATGGCAAAAGCCAAAATCAGGTTAATACAAAAAGACAGGAATATAAGACAATTTTAATTCAGTAAGTTCTTGTGTAAATACGTACCCTGGCGCCTTCGTGCGCAGTAAGCTTGTACTTGTTGTGAGGCTTGAGCGAGGGCAGCGTGAAAATCTTGAACTGTTCTTCAGACGTGATCACCACGCGGTGCGTGCCGCTCTCCGGCAGCGGTGACACTCCACGTTCCACCTGACGAAATATCCATAATTGGCATTTGTTTGTTCATCATCAAAATTATGTGAAAGAGCTTATTGTCAGCCTAGTTTTCGGCTGTCAATCAGCTCCGTCACACTAACATTATTACTAAGGGTATTGTTTCGCTTTCACGCCCAAACGGCTGAATGGTCTTGGGATAACATTTGGCACACAGGTAGACCGCGTCTTAGAATAGGACATAAGACAATTTTTATCTCGAGAGTTTGTTGTCTTGGTTTAATTCTCAACAAACTCCCCAGCAACAAGTTTCCGTAGTTCAGGTTTTTTGTGAATGAATAAACAAATTGTTGCACATACAAGTTTGGAAGCATCACAACTAAACTCTACTCAATAGCCCTTTACACCGTGTCTCAAGACGTCGACGTCCAAACGTGTACCATGAAGCCAGTACATGATTCTGGACCCCCCCCCCTCCCGTGGTAGGTTATTTCATTAGCGTTTTGCTGCGTATTTAATAAACTTTTTTATTTTATTTGAAAGTGTATACGTTACCGGCAATCTGTATAATCCGGTATTCTATACAATACCTAGGCAATGTATAGAATACCTAAAACGTGTAAGTAACGTTGAAATATTATATACTTTGACTTTGTATTCTACACAGTACCGAATGTGTAGCTGCTAATTTGTGTAAGAGACGAGAGCGTGAAAGGAATTTTAGGGCACCCCGACACGGGACCTGTCCGTGTGGGTTAGAAGCCTTCGTGATTAATTTCCTTTATAACAAACTTTAAACAGAAGCCTTACTTTAAACCCCGCAGACAGAAATAGGACCATACTTGTAAGCAAATTATGCTGCATAAAGCCAGAAGAATTTATTTTTAATTTCATGTAAATATTATTACCATGGGTTTTCCTTTCTTCAGAGGGTTACTATTCCCTATTATATATTATGTAAACTCATATAAATGACATTATTAATAATACTATATTTTTACAAACATAATCATATAAAAAAAAAACATGTATAATTTTATTATTCGTTGTTATAATTGATGCCGACGTACCTCCAGCGGGTCCGGCAGCGGCACGGCGGCCCCGTCCAGCACGGTGATGCCTATGACGGGCGCCCTGTGCTTGAGCTGTATCTCCTTGGCGAGCTGGCAGGTGACGGGCTCGTCTTTCCTCTTGTTAGTGTTGGGCACGGTTATCGTGAACGCGTACACTGTGCCGTTGTTTGTGCCCGCCCACAGGGTTGGTGTTGAGTTTTGTGCTGTAACATAAGAAAGATAAATGTTATTGCAGGTGGTAGATATGAGTCGTTTAATATTTTAGCAGACTACTAATGTGTTACCTCCTAGGAAAAACCACATAGGTATCTTTCTAGTAATCATTCGGCTCTCAAAAAAGCTCCAGAGACTGTAAACGCCAAAATATCAGAACTTTTAGAAAGAAATATTGAATTAAATCAGTCAAAGGGGCTATAGCGACAAAAAAAAAAAAACATATCTAGTAAAATAATTGGAATATTTCACTTCA
Source organism: Mythimna pallens (assembly GCA_961205895.1). NCBI lineage: Eukaryota > Metazoa > Arthropoda > Insecta > Lepidoptera > Noctuidae > Mythimna > Mythimna pallens. The sequence goes on along the minus strand of OY540831.1, from coordinate 6,141,398 downwards.
CTGGTTTATGATTATTTACGTGAGAAATCATCAAAGATAACTCTTTCTAACAATCCCGCAGTCCTAGCAGACATTAGTAGTCAGTACGTACTGTTGATGAGGAATGTCCTGGCGAAGTACAGACAGCGCACCATAGAGCCGAACCCGTCGTCTGCGGGCCGCGCTTCTATGGCACGTTCTACTGGTTTCAGTTCTGCGTCTGTATCTGAAGCTGCCTTGTCTGCTGGCTTCTTAGGGATAGGCTGTAAAGAGAAAGTGGTATGTTGACTTTAAAAGAGTATATGTGTCGTCCATTGATCACGTTATGATTTGTAGCCATATCCCCTCCTACCTCCTAATACACTCAATTCTTTCAATAAAATTATAAACGATTGTTTCACCAAAGGGCGTTATACAACTGACAATGATGTCACTTAAAAGACATATTTGCAGCGTGGGAAGAGGCTCAAGAAGCGATAAGATACTTTTGTGACCTCTCAAAGGCATTTGATTGCATAATTCATGAAACGTTATTCCTGAAATTTGAACAGTACGGACTAGTTAAACTTGCACTCAGCATAGTGAAGTCTTATTTAAATGACAGGCAACAGCAAGTTCAAATAAATTGTTTTAATCCCCAGGGTTTAAAAGTCAAAATGGGTGTACTACAAGGCTCAATATTGGGTCCTTTTCTCTTTTAAATTTTTTATATTTTCAATTATTCTTACATGATAGAAGCGAGGAGTTGTTGATGCTAAATTAAACACACAAATTACTTACTTGTGTGGGTGAGGTAGGACTGGACGTGGTAGTCTGTCTTCGCTGCGACCTTCCTTTTCGCAGTCTTCTGAACGACTCCCGCAGCGACTTCTTGAACGATTTTCTCCTTGAAATTGGCGTGTCGCCAGCACCGGAGTGATCTAAAGAAAAGAAAATTACTTAGTGATCATGAATTTGTAAAATTATGTTACTTTTTTTATTATTATTGATAGGCTCGCGTTTGACCACTATCTCACTTGACGGTAAGCGATGATGTGGCCGACGATGGAGCACGCGCCTAGAAGTAACCTATTCACTCTTGACTTAAATATCCCTAGGTTGTAGCTATCAGGAAACACAGACTCCGGCAGGGAATTCCACTCCTTAGTTGTACGCATTACGAATGCGTTCCCGAAATGCTTTATACGTATTGGTGGGATGTCCACCATGTACCGATGGCGTAAAGCCGTACGTCTAGTGGTCCGATGATGGAACAGATTTGGTGGTATTAAATTGTGCAATTCCAACGCACACTTCCCGAAGTGTAATCGATAGAAAACCGACAGGCTAGCAACTCGGCGTCGATGCTCAAGGCTTTGGAGTTTTGATTCGACAAGTGCATCATCACCGATGAGCCTCTTGGCTTGCTTCTCAATCGACTTCAGAGCATCAAGCTGGTATTTAGCAGACCCATCCCAAAGATGAGAGCAGTATTCCATAAACGATCGAACTTGCGCTTGATAAAGTTTGATCAGCTGTTCCGGCGTGAAGTACTGTCTCATCTTAGCTAAGATCTTTTCCTTTCTACATATCACTTTCCGTGAGGTAACTGATATGTCATAGAACCAGATATTAGAAGACATTAATTTGACATCTATTATATCTATTTGAATAATTGGACTCGTGTCGTGGATCTAGAGAGAAGCACGTATCCCAGCAGTGGAAACATTGTTGATGTTTATCTGAATTTCAGTAGCAAAAGATCTCTACGCACAAACTTTATAATTTGGAAATATACTACCATGCGATAGGCTTCCGGCGAGACACGACAGCGTCTCGTTTAGGTTTAAGTCTCTTTCAAATAGTCGATTGTCTTTCGGTTTAGCATCATTTGGTTCTGGAATTTAGTGTAGTGCACTTAGCACAGTCGTACTACCGAGTTTGTACTCACCATGCGGGTTGAGCGTGCACTTGTGCAGCAGCGCCTTGGTGTTGATAGCGTCCACCAGCGCCAGCCCGTGCGCCGTGCCGCCGCACACCAGGCCCCACTCCCACTGTGCGCCGAGCGCGGTCACTGCCGGGGGGACCAGCTGTACTACCGAGCTTGTACTCACCATGCGGGTTGAGCGTGCACTTGTGCAGCAGCGCCTTGGTGTTGATAGCGTCCACCAGCGCCAGCCCGTGCGCCGTGCCGCCGCACACCAGGCCCCACTCCCACTGTGCGCCGAGCGCGGTCACTGCCGGGGGGACCAGCTGTACTACCGAGCTTGTACTCACCATGCGGGTTGAGCGTGCACTTGTGCAGCAGCGCCTTGGTGTTGATAGCGTCCACCAGCGCCAGCCCGTGCGCCGTGCCGCCGCACACCAGGCCCCACTCCCACTGTGCGCCGAGCGCGGTCACTGCCGGGGGGACCAGCTGTACTACCGAGCTTGTACTCACCATGCGGGTTGAGCGTGCACTTGTGCAGCAGCGCCTTGGTGTTGATAGCGTCCACCAGCGCCAGCCCGTGCGCCGTGCCGCCGCACACCAGGCCCCACTCCCACTGTGCGCCGAGCGCGGTCACTGCCGGGGGGACCAGCTGTACTACCGAGCTTGTACTCACCATGCGGGTTGAGCGTGCACTTGTGCAGCAGCGCCTTGGTGTTGATAGCGTCCACCAGCGCCAGCCCGTGCGCCGTGCCGCCGCACACCAGGCCCCACTCCCACTGTGCGCCGAGCGCGGTCACTGCCGGGGGGACCAGCTGTACTACCGAGCTTGTACTCACCATGCGGGTTGAGCGTGCACTTGTGCAGCAGCGCCTTGGTGTTGATAGCGTCCACCAGCGCCAGCCCGTGCGCCGTGCCGCCGCACACCAGGCCCCACTCCCACTGTGCGCCGAGCGCGGTCACTGCCGGGGGGACCAGCTGTACTACCGAGCTTGTACTCACCATGCGGGTTGAGCGTGCACTTGTGCAGCAGCGCCTTGGTGTTGATAGCGTCCACCAGCGCCAGCCCGTGCGCCGTGCCGCCGCACACCAGGCCCCACTCCCACTGTGCGCCGAGCGCGGTCACTGCCGGGGGGACCAGCTGTACTACCGAGCTTGTACTCACCATGCGGGTTGAGCGTGCACTTGTGCAGCAGCGCCTTGGTGTTGATAGCGTCCACCAGCGCCAGCCCGTGCGCCGTGCCGCCGCACACCAGGCCCCACTCCCACTGTGCGCCGAGCGCGGTCACTGCCGGGGGGACCAGCTGTACTACCGAGCTTGTACTCACCATGCGGGTTGAGCGTGCACTTGTGCAGCAGCGCCTTGGTGTTGATAGCGTCCACCAGCGCCAGCCCGTGCGCCGTGCCGCCGCACACCAGGCCCCACTCCCACTGTGCGCCGAGCGCGGTCACTGCCGCCGGGGGGACCAGTTGTACTACAGAGCTTGCCTGAGAATAAAAAAATATAGAATGAGCATAAAGGAATATGTATTGGGGACGAGCGAACAACACAAGTAAACAAACGTGGCTTTTATGTGAACAACGACTGAAATAAAATAAGAACGCCCATACCGATCTGCTCCGACTTTCGGTACCTCGGGTCACTCGTCCAAGGGGATGGTGAGGTAGACCGGGACGTAACACATCGGATCAACGCAGGATGGATGAAATGGCGACAGGTCACGGGCACAACTTGTGACCCCCGGTGGCCCTCAAGTTGAAGGGTAAAATCTACAAGTCCGTGATAAGACCTGTCATACTGTATGGATCAGAATGTTGGGCTGTGAAAAAGACGGATGAAAAAAGATTGCACGTAGCGGAGATGAGAATGTTAAGATGGATGTGTGGTGTGACGAGAATGGATAAAGTGAGAAATGAGTATATTAGGGGAAGTTTGAAAGTGGCGCCAGTGACTGAAAAATTGAAAGGGAATCGTTTGTCTTGGTATGGTCATGTGAAGAGGAGGGATGAAGCGCAACCTAAAAGAGTTATGAGTTTACATGTGGATGGATGGAGAGGGAGAGGGAGACCAAAGAAAAGATGGATGGATTGTGTGAAGAGTGATATGAAAGAAAAGGAAGTTAATGATAGCATGACGAGTGACAGGGCAGAATGGAAGAAAAAAACATGTTGCGCCGACCCCAAATAACACGAGACAAGGGCAGGAAGATGATGATGATTCGTTTTTTTTTCAAATCTGTACTTTTTTAAATTTAAACCGTGTAAACCGAAAAATTCCACCACTGGGGGGTCCAGAATCATGTACTGGATCCATGGTATTCGTTTGTGCGTCGATGTCAAAAACATCCTGTATATGCAACATGTTGCCGCACTGAGCGCAATCTCTCTGATCTCACTCTAACACTTAAAAAAAAATAAGAGTTGAACACAAGTATGTTGCTTTATTAATCGACGTGTTGGCTTTTGTACCTGGCACTGGCTTATCTGCTATCTCTATTTTCTATAAAAACATCAATAATGTGAGTAAAATTTGATTGTAAGAGTAAGTACTCATATAAGAATTTGTTCTAATATTATGCCTGGCTTTGGAAAAAGTATGAATCAAATGGTTCGCGAGTATAAGTTTACGAAAATTATGACATGCACACTTTAAATTAGTTCAAACTTGTTGTGAGCGGCTATGGTAATAGCTTGTATGCGGTATTATATATTGTATGTATAATTTTTATATTCATATAGATTTTTTTAGTTTTCAGTCATTTAAAATTTTGTGATTAGTTATTGCTTTAACATTGGTTTCGAAGTGATTAAAGTTTATTATCTTTGAAATAAAGGATTGAAATGTTCGAGTAACGATTTTAAGGTAAATACTTTCGAGTTTTAGAGATAAATATGATCTCGTAACTTCATTTAATCCTAGTTGGTAGAATGAAAACGTTCACTAACTTTTTATGCTGATGTAATAAAATATTTTTTAAAGAAAGAGACATTTTGAATTAGAATAGTACAAAAAGTTTTTTTTTTCAATTTTAACATAACAACACTGCTGAAGGTTACAAAAAATGAATTTCAATGGAGACTAAATTTGTGTACCCGGAACGAGGGGGCTCATTTCGAACAATTTATCAGTTAAAAAATAATTTAAGCGTAAAAAATTGATAATAAAACAAAGTTAATGTCAGATTTTACGATCACTTTTATTTTTAAGACCAAATGTTTGTTAGTAAAATTTTATCCTGAATAATAATCCTATCGATTACTATAATAAAATAGCGAGTGTTTGTTTTTTTTTTTAAATTTTAGTTGGTTCGAGTTCCGGTCGAGGCAAGCGAGTTTTAGAAAATATTTGAATGCAGTTTCGTTTCTTTTTAAAAATAAAGGAATGTCTCCTTTAAGTAAACTGAGCCAACTTAAGATTTATGGTATTTTCCCTCCAGGGCCCTACTTATTTTCCACACTGTATAAAGTAAATAAAACTTCAGAAAAAAAAAAAAAATAAAAAAAAAATTAATAACCAGAGGCTGTTATCAAAGGACTGACTCACTGAAGGTATGTCATTGCTAAAATGTATTTGTAAATCTATCGAGTAATAATATGACTTCTGTGTGCTTTGTTATTTGTCATATGTTTGTGGTAAAGAAGCGAAGAACGAAGAGCTAGGGCTGTTTACATTTTGAGAGTACTTGTTAAATATTATCAACATGGTAAACGATTGACTACTACTTACAATTTACAATCGTTTGTGCGTCATCTTGTAGAGCCAGGAGTGGCCAGCTAGTATGTTGGAACCGTAGTGATTGTAGCGACTCGAGAGAGCAAGAGTTGCCATAAAAATGTCAATCAATGGCTCTTATATATTTTTTATTCGGAATATTAGGTAATTAGTAGACAGGTCAAGGTCTCTTGGCTAGCCCTCTATAAAGGCATCTGGCACGTCGCTGGACGAGGCTTCAGTATTTGGGTTATGAATCCTTGTTCAGAATTATTTCTTAGGGCTGAATTCACCAATAAAACTAATCGCGTTTTAACGTTTGGCTCGCATAATCGCGTTTAGCCGCTGTCACTAGTGTCACTTGTCTGTATTTTTATTTTGTTGTATTTTTACAAGTGACACTAGTGACAGCGGCTAAACGCGATTATGCGTGCCAAACGTTAAAACACGATTAGTTTTATTGGTGAATTCCGCCCTTAGTAATATTCATCGTCTTTTTAAGATTTATTGGTAGGAATTCAAATTGATTGAGTTACAATACCTAAACCTGGCTTTGTCCTACGTGCACGCGAAGTCGCCGCTTCAGCGCATATATTCAAAACAAGCCAGGCGCGAAAAATCACACTAACTGATCCCGTCCGCTCCGCTTTTCGCGGCGTTCTAACGTAGGCGATATAATCGCGAAACGAAGCGGCGCGTAAGGAACAAGCTATTGGTACTCTACGTGGCCAACTAAACGTGGGTGCCGTGCGGCGACAAGCGAAGCGTTTCATTTTAAGTAGTACATAAAACTGAGTAATTTTGCATAACTTACTTGGTATCCTTGTGGGAATGTGAGCGACCCTGATCTGAGCGTCAGCTGGTCGTGTCCCTTCCACACGAAGCCGTCACGATCTGACACGATGTTCACTGTCACAGACTGGAATAAAAAGAATATTAGATAGGATACTAATAGTACTAGTCAACTGCATTTTTATGGTTACAATGTAACTTTTTTGACTGATAGAGTGCTTAATAAAAGGCATTGAATCCGCTCTTTGTACGTTAGTGTTGCACGTTTAGGGGTGGAACATGGAGTAAAGCCCCGAAAACCTCCATTGAAAAGGGAGGATCCTACGACCATACGGGTGTTATGTCTGGACCGGGCAATTGCCCAATAGTTGATTTCAGACTGTTGTAATGTTCTAATCGCGCGGAGAACTTTGATACCGTGATACAGAATTTTGTATTTTGTTTAAATTTCTCGATAGCGACTTAATTTCGTAGCAATAAGAGTGGTTGTCGCAGTTCGAGTGTGCAATATGAAGAGAAATTGTGGATGAAAGTGGGAAGCAACGAAACAAATATATATTTTTTTTTAACGATTATTTAAGTGTTATCTTAGATTACATACCTTAACTTCAGCAGTGTTGGTAGACGTCTTGAGGCTCGCGACCACTATGTGTCCCGCCGCTCCTCCGATTGTTAGCATACCCGATAGTGGGCACAGAATTACCTAATAAGAAGACGTTATTTTAATGTTCATGTACAATTTATCCAGCGGTTTATTCGTGTTTATATATAATTTTAGTGGTTAGATAGTTAGTAAAAATCGATTTTATTAACTTCAAAGGAATGATAAATCGTAAAAGAAATAGATAGTATTGACGAAATGTTCGATTGATGTCGCAGGTTGCCTTCCCGCTCGGCACAAATAATTGTATGGTCTACAAATAATTGTTTGTCTGGGTGTCTTTAAATGAGTTTAGATGTTTGTAAACGCACCGACGATACAAGAGTAAATCCTAGTAGGAGTTAACGATAAATTAAATGTAAAAAAAATAGCAGTATACACTATAAAAGTTAGCGTTTTATAATGTACTAGCTTTTGCACGTCAATTTTTTCATCAATCTAACTCGATGAGGCCGGTGTTGCCCAGCTGACTACCTTGAGAAAAAACCGCAACCAACTCAGAGGTCAAAGTCTCTTTTAAAGTCCATAAAACAAATATGTGACAAATCATTCAGAACCATACTGATTAGTATCTGAGATGGTTTTTTGAGAAAAGAATCACACAGACTCCTATTAACTAAGTTTATTTTGAGATTATTGTATACTATTTATTATCCCTTAGGGCCAACGCTGCGTTAAGCGGGCGCCCGCACGGGTAACTGTCGCGTGACGTCGCGCGTGTGTCGTGTGCGGCGGTTCCCTTAGGGGAAACCGGATTATAACCTGCGCAGTGTTGCTAGTTCAACTTTAACGTTGTGCATGTAGTCGTGTCGATGGAGAACTTTAATGTATTACTATGTAGCAAAATGGGCGCGGGGCGCGTCTGACCGCGATGGGCGCCCGCTCATCGCAGCTTCGGCCCTTAATAAAAAAAAACTCTTACCCTTTTAACAGCAAGTCGTGGATCGTCGCTATAAGGATCGAAAGAGCCGACCCGTCTGAACGGTGGCCATTCCTCTTCGTCGTTTTGGCTGTCGTTGTTCTCACCGATTTCTTCACCACTACATATAAAAAATATATTGTTGATTATATGAATAGAAAGGTGGATAGTAGACCCTAATAAAAGCGTGGTTGAAGATGTTAGCAAACCAACGCAAATGCGAATATATTGCGCGGAAGAAATCGCAACGGAAGCGTCAGCGTGGTAAGTTGATGACTTGTAATTGTTGATCAAAGTTGCCTTTTCCGATACTCAGTTGAAAAGAGAGGTCTTCGGGGACCACATGGCACAAGTTTAAGGCAAACATTATGAAAATGAAGGGTTTTACAATAATTACAATATATTAATTTGTGGTACAATGAAAGCTGAGAAAGATACAATCCATTATTTCTTTCGTCGATTTAATGTAACAACAGCTCTCCTGGCCAAGTTACAATCGTTTCGTGTCGATTCTCTTTTCGTTGATCGCCTCGAGTAGGACACGCCTCCGATTCCTTTATTTTGACGTCATCTCAACGCTCAGTCAGGTGGTCAGAACAAAGCAATAGGAGGCGTGGCCGACTCGAGGCGATCAACGAAAAGAGAATCAACACACACTTGTATTTCCTACTCAGCTTTCATTGGATAAATGAAAGAATATGATTATGAAAAATGGTAGTGAAGTAGCCGTATTAAACAAAATACGTTCAGTATTCGTACTTAAGACATCGATATGATATATGAGAAGACAGGCTAATAGTTTACAACAACAATTTGAGAAAAAAAAGTGACAGAAAAAAAAAAACTACACTATTTACAGAAACTTCGACTAATAATAATCTTCATAATATTGCGTGCATTATTTGTCTATAAAACGACATGACGATGCCAGTATTAAATAAAAGAAGCATGCAGCTGGCAATAAAATAATTTTTCATGCTTACAACATTGTCTTTTACCTTGTGGTCGACCGTTTGAGCCCACTTCGTTATGAGCAAGCAATAAGCAGAGGAACATATCGTTAGCTAACGTTAAGGTAAACGCTCTAATGGTAGCCCGCGAATTTAATATTTTCTTAAGTTTTTGTTTGTATTTTACAGGCCAGAGTCAAGTGGTATGTGGATCAAAATTTGATTGTTGGGTGTAATACGTATTTATTTACAGAATAATAATCATTAATACAACCCTTTCAGTTCGACTCACCATATCGATTTTTCTTGAAATAGCCATTCAACAATTGCATCGTATGAGTAAATCGACACCCGCAACGAACAAGGTTACATACAAATTCAGTCATTTTTCATGTGTGAATTTTGTTTGGACTGTAATCCGATATACTGCCTTGTTTGATGCGGGTGTCGAAATAATTTTAAGATATTTATTCTTATTCATTATTTTGTATGCCATTAAGGCAAAACATGACAGAGACTCAACTGCACTTAATGTAACATCTTGAATTTATGTGTATACTTGTTTTAGCAAAATAAATAATCTTGTATCTTGTAATAGGGCGAGAAAAACTGAGAGGGTTGTATAATTCCGTAAATATGTATTACGGCTGCCAATCACATTCCAATCAACATACAATTTGATATAGACCTGTAAAATACAAAAAAACTCAGTAAATTTGAATTTAGCGGGCTACCTTTGAGCATCCCCTTAGAGACGTCGACACACAGTGGGCATTGGGGATAAAGTGAAGTGTCGATGGTGTGTACTTGGTGTATATTTAACTCATGTTCATAAAGGACGTTAATTTTTGTTACTGTGTATCTTGTGTATCTGTGTTCGCTATTACTGAAGCGTGAGATAGCAAACATTGTTTTAGTTTTAATCAAAATAAAATGTAACAAGACATCCCAAGATCCCAGGTTCATTTCAATAACATTTTCGGTGCCAAGGATCTATAGTAATATTATAAAGGGAAAAGATTTGTATTTTTGTTTGTAATTAACAAGCTCCATAACTACTGGATCAATTTTAAAAACTCTTTAACCGGTAGGATGCTACTTTATCACTGACTGACAGTGACTTTTCTATTTGAAACCGCTGGCAAAGCTTTTTTTTTTATTCAATATTTTATTTAGGGGCTTTTGTCCAAAAAGGATATGTCAGCCCTATCATACCTTATAACAATTACTTCACATACCTATATGTTTTAACTTATACATAACCTAACATACATCACAAAATAATATTAAATAGAACGAATCACTACTGAGAGACCACTATTAAACGACATTGTATTTTGCCCGCCTCCGATTTCGGTTTACAAGCTAGTATACAATAATTTGTTTGTGTGTCCACAACCCACCTACTGAGTCATTGGTATACGTAGCTATTGATGACTTATGTTCAGTGCAGTGAGTGCGAGTTGTTTTTACGTTAACGCGATCGAAACGTCTACCGCATTGACTCTCTTATTGGTCAAGAGCTTGGAGCGAGCCAATCGGAGCGCCGAACGTCATAAACGTGTTGATAAACTCATACTAAGCACTCATGTCTAGGATACCGACTAGCGATCTAAGTATTCTTGGCATACTTAGTTTTTTTTTTTAATTTTGTACGACCCACCAGGCCCATGCAACAACTATAATCTATTCACATTAAGAAAACAGTGACTCATCAGTACAATTGCAAAATTGAGGCGTCTTCATAATGGAATCAAAATTAAACTATTAATATAAAAGCAAACTTTTTAATACACAGCAATTATTTTATAGTTTATTAATTATCGTCAGAATCTTCATTATTATTTTTACGACGACAAATAAAGTGTCTGATGTGTCTGAAGGGCTTCTTCAACTGGTCAATGTGAACACGGCTTTTTAATTTACTATGATATAATTGGTCAAGGGGCGTGGCTAAGCCAAGTGACAACTATGAGTCACTATTTTCTTAACGTGAATACACTATAGTTTTAAATTTGTAATATATGTTTTTGTAATTATATTAATATTATCCAGTGCTATAGTTGTAACGCTTAGTGAGATAGAGGTGAAACGCGAGCCTATCAGTTATAATAAAAGAAAAACCGCGAACCTTTAAATAACAATAAATGGAAAAACTGCCTGGTTTTTCCCAACTAAGCTGGGGTCGGCTTTCAGTCTAACCGGATGTATATTTGTCATCATCACATATTTGTACCCCATGTCCGCTGCGTGTCGAGGCGTCTATAGCAAGCTATGAGTGACGTTAGCAGGCTATATAAAACCATTTTGAGAAGAGACTAGAATTTTATTCAATAATTCTAAGTATTTGAAACAAAAAGTACATAAGTAAGCATGTAGAGTGTTTTTTAGATTATATCGACTCTTAGATATACAATATGTTGTAGGGAATTTGTTAACTATTGTTTAAAATATTTCTAATATTAACCAAGATTATTGTAACTACCCTATTTTAGTCCTTCAAGGATCTCATGTATATATGGGTGCAAAAATATACACTTAGTAAACTCAAATCCATCATCATCTTCCTGGCCACGTCATTATCGGCGCAACACGTTTTTATTCCGCCATTCTGTTCCGTCAACCGTCACGCTATCATTGACTCAATTATCTTTCATATCTTTTCTCACACGATCCGTCCATCTTTTCTTTACGTTCCTTCTCCATCGATACACTTGCCGAAATTAAATACACTTGGGAGCAAATAAATCGAGCCACTTCCTTTTTCACGCATTATGGTAATTATTTTTGGTATTAAGGAACGCATCGATTCGAAACATATATCGCCTAAAAGGGTATTTAATAACCTTTACAATGAGGGTAGTTAGTTGTCAAAATTTCATTTTTATTAAAGTTTAAAGGGTAGAATAAAATTATCGCATTTAATTTGCTTATGACATTTTTATTGTACTCTGTTAAGAAAAGATTAAATTTGAGGTTTTTGTTAATCATACCCATATTACTTGTTATTGTTGTCTTTATCTGTGTCTGTGTAATCAAAATAACCTGATAAAATGGATACTACACCGACGGAAGCTGCCCAAGTTGTAGCTTTACTTGAGGTTGGACACGGACAACGTGAAGTGGCACGCAGACTTCATTTGAGTCGTTCAAAGGTACAGCGGGTATACCGCAGGTATCTGGAGACTGGTGCTTTTGTTCGGCGACCTGGAACTGGCCGACCACGGGCAACAACAGAACGTGACGACCGCTTTATTGCAACCAATTCGTTGCGCGACCGTGGACTTAATGCTGTTCAGCTACAGCAAGCGTTACGTGACGTTCGAGGAGTCGCAATCAGTAGGTGGACAGTGAGACGAAGACTAAAAGAACGAAATTTAACATCACACAAACCAGCAACTGGCCCAAAATTGACTGTAGCTCATCGCCGATCTCGCTTGGAGTTTGCTCGAGAACACATTAATTGGACGTTAGAAGACTGGAGGTCAGTTTTGTTTTCTGACGAGTCAAGAATCTGTCTTTTTAGCAATGACGGGAGAAACCGAGTGTATAGACGTCCTGGTGAAAGATTTGCCCAATGTTGCATTCGAGAAACGGTGAGTTTTGGTGGTGGTTCTTGTATGGTGTGGGGAGGAATTTCTCTAGACGGAAAAACGGAACTTGTCTTCGTCGACCCCGCCAACGATGGCAGTGGTAGACGTGGATTAACAGCTGACCGATACATAACTGACATTCTTGAAAACCACGTAATGCCGTATGCTGGTTTTGTCGGAGAAAATTTCTTGTTTATGCATGACAATGCGAGACCTCATACCGCGCAGATCGTTACGGAATACTTGTCTGCGATCGGGATTCAACAAATGGTATGGCCAGCACGAAGTCCCGATTTGAACCCGATCGAACACCTATGGGACGAGCTAAAACGGAGAGTCCGAGCCAGGGTTCCCGCTGTTTCATCCATTCCCGAGCTTAAAGTCGCTGTGCTTGAAGAGTGGGAGAACATACCACAATATGTCATCGTAACGCTGATCAGATCGATGACTAATAGGCTACAAGAATGTATCAGGGCCCGGGGGGGTAATACCAGTTATTAAGAATATTTTTTTTGCAATAATTTTGTTTTTTATTGTTTTTATGGACTGTTTTAGCCCTACTAAATTTTCTATCAAAATTACCATTTTTCTTGCAGAGCCAATAATTTATCATTCAATAAGGTTATTATTCAATAATTTACCCTCATTGTAAAGGTTATTAACTAAACTTTTAGGCGATATATAGTTCGAATTGATACGTTCCATATTACCAAAAATATTTACCATTTTACGTGAAAAAAGGTAGTGGCTCGATTTATTTGCTCCCAAGTGTAGTAGAGTGATATTAAATTTGCGTTATTGTGTATTTGTGTAATCAAGAACTGTAAGTTCCTTTGTGCTCGGGATAATACTGCCCCCCTAGCCAAGTTACAATCGTATCGTTCGCGCCGAACGCCTCGAATAGGCCACGCCTCTGATTCCTTTGTTCTGACGTCATCTCAACGCTTAGTCACGTGGTCAGAACAAAGGAATCGGAGGCGTGGCCTACTCGAGGCGCTCAGCGTGAAAGAAACGATTGTAACTTGGCTAGAGGGGCTGATTACTGATATATCAGTGTGGCCCTCATGAAACATGTTATATTACATATTACAGTGCAGTTCAAACGTTTATTTCCTGTTACACTGTAGATGTCGCGCTTAGACTATCAAATAGTTGTACTTCTTTTCGAAACTACTGTATATGTTGCAGTAAGTCAAAACTGGGCTTCGGTCGAAACCGTTATTTTAAAACGAAATAAACCAAACAAGTTTTTGAGAAAATGGTGTAATATTTTAAAAGTTAACCAGTCAAGGTTAAAAATATTTCTGTCCAATTATTGCAGTTGAAAGTTGTAATCCCCTACCAGTTTTCAACTATAACTTATCCACACAACATCTCATGATTTTTTTTTGCACCCGACCTTCATAATCAAAACTTCAGTTGACTTACCTAAACAGCTGCGAAGTAGTGTACTTGTAGAGCGGCGTCATGGCGACGCCGGTGACGTCCCAGAAGCGCACGGAGCCGTCCTCGTGCCCCGTCAGCAGCAGCTGCCGCTCCGACTGCTCCGGCGCCTCCGTGATGCCGCCCGAGATCGGCCACGCGCTCTCCGAGTACAAGTTGTCGCTTTGACGTTGGCCTGCGATACATTAGTACGGGTTTTATTTTAAGTAAAAACTTGTAATAAGCCGTAAGCTTTATTACAATAAGGTAACATGCATTTATTAGCTGTTAGTTTTCCAAATAAAATAAATAAATAAATAGTTAATACATTGCTTTTCCAAAAAAAAAAAACACTGTCCCCCACTAAGAATTAGGTATTCCTGTATCGTGTGTACCTTGTCCACATACGAAATATCTCGACCTTAAGTACCAGCGATATATTACTTTCATTAGAGACTATCTACGCCCATAAGGTCCTACGATATATCTCGTAAGTCGCATCAAAGAAGAAATCATCTACGAGATATCTCGTACCTGCCATGCAATGTATAAAAGGCAGCTTTCTTGATTGTGCTCAGATTTGCATAAGTAAATGCAAAAGTGTTACTGTTACTTCCTTCAGTTGCATGGAAGGGGGAGGACTGTAATTTTTTCGAACATACCTAAATGCTAATGTGCGATGGAATGCAGTATTCTAAGCGTAAAAAGACAACAGATTTCATAATACTGTGACAACTAAGTAGGTCGCACTAATTATTAACTTGCTAACTGGCCTTTAAGGTTTAAGTTACAAAAAGTTTAGGGATGATTGATGTCAATCGATAGAATAAAAAAACGTCAAGAAGTGTCGTGATAGATTTTATATATAAAATAATATATGAAAGTGCTTAATACCATATAATAATATTCCTAAAGATAAAAAAGCCTTTCATTGCGCCCCCATCCTTGACAATACCATGCCCTTTAATGACCATAATGGACTCAGCCAAGAAGAATAAATGAGTTGGGCAGGTCAAGTCCACCACGACGACTATGCTAGCAGGACAACAGTATGGGTGTCTGCAAACAAAGGTCCAAGTAGAGATACGGTCCGGACTAACCGTTTTGCCTCATTGTTTATAGCGCATACATTGAAGGACTGAAACAATTTGCCTGCAGCGGTCTTCCCATCCGATTATAATTTAGGCATCTTCTTGCTGCTCGTCGCACAGGTCTATCAGCAGTAACTCACCAGCGGCCACAATATTGTCCAGCACATTGGAAGCCACGTTGTCGACCAGCTGCGCGGTGGTGACGGCGGACGCGTGGATGGACACGAGGTAGGGCAGGCGCAGCGGCCGCCAGCGCTCGTCGCACAGGTCTATCACGACCAGCTCTTCTTCTGCTAGCACCACCTGGAAACATGAAAGGCACGAACGGATTTAACATTATAAGAAATTGCTATATAAAAAAAAGCCTAAATAGTTCAGGGTAGTTTAGCAGTAGTTAGTTTCTATGTTTATTTTGGTACAATATTTTGTTCCAAACAACAAAAAAATTAAACATTTATTTTTTCATTTCAAAATCGTTATAAGGAAGAGTGTAGGTGTGGTGGGAACATCTAGTAATCTGTTTTCATGCTCATAACCTATGGGCAATGATGTCACAGGGCAGTTTGTGCATACTTTTTTCTGTTACCGAAAAAGTCAGTTTCCCCTCCCAAAATTGACTACTATTTTGAATATTGGAGGAACTATTGTTAAACGTGTTATTGAATTACTGTTTAATACATAATAATAAAAAAAAAAATAAGCTACCTTACCATTTCCTTTAAAATGGCAACAGTATGTAAGGAACATTTAATTCAGAATAAAGAAAATAATAATAAGGTATTCAGTTACCAAAGCAGCGGCGACTTGGTTGACGGTCTGCAGTTGCATCTGCGCCGGCGTGTCGGGCCGCTCCTCTTGCAGCGGCACGCCGTCCGGGGGCACCGGCGTCGTTGTGAAGAAGTCGATTACCTACACAACAACAAGCATATTATTTATTGACGCGATTGTTCGGAGACGGCACTGTACGGAGCAGGAGGTACGTGCAGGAGAACCAATATTGCCGACATAGCCTGTAGAATCACCAAACTTAAGTGGCACTGGGCTGGGCACATTGCTCGCATAACAGCCCCCGTAGCCAAGTTACAATCGTTTCGTATCGATTCTCTTTTCGTCGATCGCCTCGAGTCGGCCACGCCTCCAATTCCTTTGTTCTGACGTCATCTCTACGCTCATTCACGTGGTCAGAACAAAGGTATAGGAGGCGTGGCCGACTCGAGGCGATCGACGAAAAGAGAAACGAAACGGTTGTAACTTGGCTAAGGGGGGCAGATGGTCGATGGGGCCGAAAAGTGTTCCGTTCCGGGTTGGTGTCTTGTGTATTTGAATTTAAATTTTTTTGAACGCACTCTCCCTAAAGGGGTAATTCCTTATGTGGGGCAGTGTTTAAAAAAAAAAGAAATTTAATCCTTTTGTAGTAATATTCGAGTTTCACACAATCCTTTCATTGTTTCGGTATTTGTTTTACACTCACTCGGCTTGTAAAATCGAATGCGACGTGTTTCTCTCCCTGTTGTACTGTGACGGTGTATTTGTCGGAGTACGAGGCGCGCGGCATACCACCTGTAATGGAAATAGTACTGTTTCTAAAAAAATAGACAAAATGAGTAAAGGTCAAATTTTGGTTCGCACTTCGGCAGCAATTGTGTATATTGAACTTAATATGGTAGGTACTGCATAATCAGCCTTTTAATGTTCCTACTGCTGGGACTCAGGCCTCCTCTCTAGGAGAGGGAATGGGCCGTAATCCACCACGCGGGCCCAGTGCGGGTTGGTGAATGTCACATGTCTTCGAATAATATGTAAGGTATTATTATAACAATGATGTAGGTTAGTACAGCTTGATTCTTTTTTAAAGATTTATAATTGTTTAAAAGTTAGTATTAAGACCGCGCTATCGCAATAGGTATATTTTACCTGTAATTATAGTTGTAAGCGAGATAATAATAAATAAATATTATAGTCTTCAAACAGAGTGAAAAACAATCTAATTACATGATTTTACGGTGAGCTTGTCTGACTGAAAAATCCAAATGCCAATCAAATGTAGAGCTTTAAACATTATTATTTCTCAATTTTCTCTTCATACTCTCAATATAAAAAAAAACATCTCGCTAGCTGTGTCTGTATCTGTATACTATTCTCGATAAATGAGCTATTCAACAATAAAAGAATTTTCAAATAGAAACAAACTCTTCAGCTTTATATCATTGGTATAGATATCAATATATAACATAGGTACCTGCATAAATAACGATCTCATCGCCATCAACGCTGGTCCGGTTCAGTATCTTGCTGATGGCCTTGCAGGGGTACGGTCCGTACGGGGTGATGGGCTCCTTGTTTGGTCGTTCGCTAGAGGACCCGGCCACTTCCCAGGTTACGTAGGAACCGTCGTTGTGGGATGAGGTGAAGTGCTCGCCTAGAGATAAGATTATTTGTTTAGAACGATAAAAAGACAGTGAAATTTTTAAGGGCAGATAGGGCGGTTAGGCAGATCCCTAAACCTAACCGTAAGTATTGCAAGCAGAATGCTGTAACCACTGCTGCAGATACTTCACCGGTATCAGGGTTAAGGCCTAAGCTGGGTGGCTTTAGACTTGATCTAAATTTCGATTCCAGGCTGACCCGCCAGCTTCAACCAGAGCGGGAGTAGTCATTTGATGATTTCCTACGTAAAAAAGGTTTATTATATTCATAAAATGCTTAAGAATATCATAGTCATTTTGTACGACAGTTCCTAATGATTTTGAAGTGCTTTCCGATTTTCTAAAGGAGAAAGGAAGGTTCGGGATGCGATATTTCAATTTTACTTGATAAGTTCTATTCCTTAGTAATTCCAAAGAAACCAACTATCATCATTCCAACACAAGCTCTCCAGCTGTTGATTGGACACGAAGGTATGCGTGGGCGAAGCGGCGACGCGGTCCCATAACACGACGAGTCCTCTGTTGTAGCCGATCAGCAGGCGGGAGGGAACTTTCGGGTGCTCGCAGATGGCTTCAACTGCGCCAGGGTTCACTTTGAAGTCTTCTGGACAACTGGAATGAGAAGAGAAGAGGTTTAGATGATACCTTTGATGGAATTGTTTATTATTGTGGCAACTGAAGAGTTTTTCAGGGCTGCAGTATTGTTCCGAAAATATAACCATCCGGTTATAATTTAGTTGCCTTCAAGGCTAGAGTGAACAGGCTCTTAATAAACTAATGCTTAAACATCAACGATTACCTACATTACTGTTTTCTGGTGGGATCGCAGTCGAACACTAGTTTAACAATTAAAAAAAAAGTTAAAAAGTCTAAAAGTCTTTGCGTTTAAAAGTCCCTTTAAACGTAAAGGCAAATTGAACACAGGTGGGTTTTATTGAGTAAAAATCTGTCAAACTCTCCTACTTCACCTAGAGCGGTAGGTGTTATTTAATTATTTTTTTTCCCACCAAAACAAAAAGATAGTTTTTATTTGGTGTTCTACTTTTATTGTTGGGCAGGCAGTTAGGCGATTTGAAGAACTTTGTCAACGAATGCCAGCGGCCTAGAGCAGAGTGCCTAGTGATATACCCTAATCAGTGAGCTGTGAGATAAAAGGTAAACAAACCTTTTATAATACTACCAATTTATAGACCACAGATACTACAAAGATTTTATATAAAAATGTGACGTTTTGTCATCGGGCGGGTTATAATCCGCCATATTTTTCACTATCGATCAACTTGTGAATACGAGATAGATTTTCGTTGAATTCTTGTTATTCGCCAATAAAACAGCGTGCATAGAAAACACCAATGCATTCATCAGAAAAGGAGACTATTATTAATGTATTCAAACACGTCGAAGAAACTTACGGCCTTCATTGTTTTCATTTTTTCTCAAGCCCAGATGAATACGGTATATAGTTTATTTTACGTATACGCGAACGACACGTTTATGACGTTCGGTGTTCTGATTGGCCCGCTTCAAGCTCTTTACCAATCAGAGACCCAAACGCAGTAAACGTTTCTATTGCGTTAATGAAAAAAAACTCGGACTCATGCACAGATCGGTCTCGAAACGGCCAACTGACATGACTTGTGATTGAAACAGTGGCAACTTAGTACGGCGTAAAGAATAGTTCTTTTGAAAAGATTGTCCCTTTTTATGGTGAAAGTGCCAGGGTATCCCGCGAAATTCAAATTTTCTCGTTGTTTTTTTTTTTTAATTAGTCATTGAACAGGGTAAGACGAACTGAGAGGATTACATTGATGACTTTAATTATCAGAATTCCGTAAATAAATAAGTATTACGTCCGCTAATCATATTTTGATCAACATACAACTTAAACAAGTATCTTTTTAGATTTTCGTACCCAAAGGGTAAAAACGGGTCCCTATATTGCTAAGACTACGCTGTCCGACTGTCTGTCACCAGGCTGTATCTGATAAACTGTCAAAGTCAAAGTATTTTATTTGTTTAACATAGGTAATATGGTACATGGTATAAAATTTGCGTTGTATCACTATGTTTTGCCTTGCAAGGCGTACAAATTAGGCGTAAAAAAACTACAAACTAAATAAAACTGTTTTAAACAAGTAACGGCGAAAACAATAAGAATAACAAGTGGATCGGACATTTTTTATTTTATGCTTCTATCATCTAAAAAGTCATTGATAGAATATCATGCCTTTTCAATCAATAATTCTTTAAGTTGCGATTTAAAATGGTTTATGCTGATCATGCTTTTTAAAGTTTTTGGTAGTTTATTGTAAATCTTTGGACCCATGCCGAGACAACTCTTTGAGAAAAGTGCAGTATTGTGTTTTTTTGATATTAGTGTGCTTTGGTGACGTCTAGTATTAAGTTTTTCAAATTTAGACAGATTCTCCTTAACAAATATTGAAATTTCATAAATATAGAGGGATGGAAGCGTAAGTATTTTTAAACTAACGAAAAATGGTTTGCAACTTTCGGTGGTTTTTAACAAACATATGGCTCGAAGACATTGTTTTTGGGCCTTAAATGCCATTTCTCTATTAGTAGAGTTGCCCCAAAATATTATGCCGTAACGAAGAGTTGTGGAGCATATGCATGATATGCAGTAAGGACAGTATTACGATTTGCAACCTTATTCAAATTGTGTAAAGCATAACAAAATTGATAATTTCTTTTATCATAGTCTCTATGTTCTATGTGTGTATTCCATGTCATGTTTTCGTCTAGCCAAATACCTAGAAATTTGGTTCGTTCCGTTTTAATAATCTTATTTTGGTCATAATTAATGTCAAGAGTTTTAGGATTAGTTTGTTTATATGTCATTATTTGAGTTTTTTTTAAAATTAATCTGTAAATTATTATAATTTAGCCACTGAATTATTAGACTTAAGCTACTGTTTATCTCATTTTCATATGAGTCACTATTTTTACCAGAAAATACTATAGTACAGTCATCAGCAAATAGGATCATAGGATATGGTATGGTTTTCGGAAGGTATATAGCATAAAAATAATAGAGGGCCAAGCACATTTCCCTGAGGTACACCATAGTAAATTTGTCTCTCTCTCGATTGGTAATTAATTTCAGTTTTAGTTTGAACATCGACTGCTGAAATACTAGTTACCTGTTTTCTGCCAGTAAGGTATGATTTTATTAAGTCCAAAACTTTGCCTCTAATGCCATATTTATATAGCTTATTTGGAAGGATTTCATGGTCAACAAAATCAAAAGCCTTAGTCATATCCATAAATAAGGCTGTTACAGGAATTTTTTTGGTCCATATTTGTAACTATTTCATTGATCAATTCATAAATGGCCATGTTTATGTTTTTACACTTCCTAAAACCATACTGCTCTTTGGTTAAAATGCCATTTTTTTCAAGAAACATGTATATACTGTTATAAATAACCTTTTCAATTATTTTGGAAAATATTGAAAGAAGAGCAATGGGTCTGTAGTTTTGTATATTTTGAGGATCATCTTTTTTATGTAGTGGTTTTATTACGGACAGTTTTAAGTCTTCGGGAAAAAACACCATGTTCTATACATAGGTCAGTAAAAAAGCTAAAAACCGGTGAAATTTCAACAGCTACGCTTTTTATTATTTTAGTCTCAATGTCGTCAAAGCCAGAGCTATTCGTATTTTTCAGAGTCATAATTATTTTATAAATGTCAATTGGTGCTGTGGGTGATAGGAATAATGAATTCATGTTTGAATTTGTTACTGTTATTTTATGGTCAGAATTATTTGTTGGCTGTATTTGGTCAATAAAATGATTATTAAATAGTTCTACAATGTCAGTTGGATTTGTTACGTATTTATTGTCAATAAGGAGTTTATAAGGACTTTTCCTTGGAATGTTATTTTTTGATGAGTTTATAACCCTCCAGGTTGCTTTAGTTTTATTTACAGCGTTATTGATAAAATGGCTATTTTGCGATTTTTGGGTCAATTTGATAATTTTTTTTAAACGTTTGGAATAGGAATTATATCTTTGTTTATTGACTACATTTGGATGCCGCCTGAAGGTCCATAGCATCTCACGTTTACGTTTAGAGCACAGTTTAATGCCTTTTGTGATCCATTTCTGTAGTTTAGTAGTTACATTTTTTATTTTCTTTAAAGGGAAACACAGATCGTAAAATAATTTGAATAAGTTATAAAATTCTTTAAATGCATTGTTTGGATCTTTGCAGCTATAAACACTATTAAAACTTAGACTTTGGAGAGCCTCTTTAAATTTATTGACATTTTCCTGGCAAAAATCGCTTTTATAAGTGAACCAGTGTGTGATTGTGCAGGTCTTTTTGACGGGACATTTTATAATTTGAGCTGTATGGTCAGAGACGGCTAGCTCCATTACCTCACATACACTTCCTCTTACATTGTGTATAATGTTGTCGATGCATGTACCGCTATCTAGCCGGGTTGGTTCACGCACACCTAGTTTCATATTAAAGCTATGTAAGAGATTTTGAAATTGCATTGACATTTTCGTGGTTTTTAAAATATTGATGTTAAAGTCTCCGCAAATCAGCACTTTTTTTTTGGAATTGAGACATATTTTCCTAAAGATTCCATCAAAGTTATAGAAAAACGAAGTTAAAGAGTCAATATTATTCTTAGGAGATCTATAAATACACACTATAATTATTTGATGTTCGATTAATTCAATTGCACAAGATTCTAAGATACAAGAACTGCAATATTCTTTTAAGTCGAGTATTTTATACGGATGATTATTATTTACTAAAATGCATGAGCCACCTCTCCGGGACTTTCTTGCATAGAAGGTAGCAAGAGTATAACTTGGAATACAAAGATTGCAATGGTCCTCTTCTGTCATATTGTGTTCTGTAACACAAAGTACATCCACATGTTTACCAAGGCTAGCAAGATCATTTATATGTAAGCTTAATAAGTCCGATTTACTTATTAAACCGTTTGTGTTTTGATGAATAACATGAATATGGTTATACAAGAAAAAAATTTTGATTGTTTCCAGTTTCAGGAGCGTCTATTTTATGAGAGACATTGTCCA
The DNA here is from genome assembly GCA_961205895.1 of Mythimna pallens. Lineage (NCBI taxonomy): Eukaryota > Metazoa > Arthropoda > Insecta > Lepidoptera > Noctuidae > Mythimna > Mythimna pallens. Next base: position 6,118,867 of record OY540831.1, on the reverse strand, counting down.
TATTATTAGAATTGGAAAAACAATTATGAAAGGTCATGTCAATATCATATTTTACATTGCAAAAAATATTGTTCATACCAGTATTATTAATCACACCATTTAACTTAGAAAACATTGTATAATCACAGGGTATATCGTAATTAGAGTCATATAGAAATGCATAGTTGTACATCTGAATGTCATTGTATAACAGGTTATTGAACAATTCTATTCTTAAGTTGTACATATTAGAGTAATAGCTGTATTTATACGTAGGTAAACATATTATAATATTTGTGTTATTCAAAGCTACAAGTGTTTCACGCAAGATAAGAATTAGATCATGATAGTTGTTTGTTGTGCTGAAGTCCTCTTCGCCAATGAGAATTATGCAGTAATCATCAGTCGTAAAAGTAGTTAATTTTTTATCGATGTCTCTGACGAGATGCCTTATCCCACAATATGGTTTGAGGTAGTGACATATATTATAGTTCGGGAATGTTGTTTCTGCTATTGATAAGATCTTGTTTGTCTTATTAGAACTCAGAATACACAATTTATGTTTTTGTTGTTGTTTATTATTAACTATCTCCATATTTGGTTTAACGGTGTGCAATGGACTATTTTGTATTGTATTTATCTGTTTCGTAACTACAGTATTTACGCGTTTTGGAGTTAAAGTTATTGTAGAAGTTTCCAGTTTCTTATGTGAATTTGAATTTCGAATAGGAGTGGCTTGCTCCTTATTAGGTGTCCCAATATCACTAATTAGCTTCTTAGTTGCTTTTTTTTACAAGTTTATGCTTATTATTTAGCGAGTCAATCGTTTAGCTTTAGCTCAGTGTTTTCACTGTGATAGCTAAACAACAGAATTTTTTACAGATCATGATGATGTTCTTCTGTTGCCGCTATAACAAAAAGTACTAAAAATTAAATAAATATTTAAGTGGAGCTCCATACAACAAACGTGATTTTTTTGCAGTTTTTTTGCTGCGGACGGTACAGAACCTTTTGTGCGCGAGTCCGATTTGCACTTGGCCAGTTTTTCAAGTGTTCTGTCTTTTTCCAGTAAAAAAAATGTATTACAGCAACTATAAAATCAGTATTTGTAAACCAAACGAATGAATGGAATCAATTAAACCTCACCGGAAACTACATTAATAAAATCTTTCATGTGTAACATAACAGACCGACACCTGGACCAGAAATAAATCAATCAACAAATTTATTCATTATGCAAATGTTGTTGTTTCTAGATAAATTTTTGGCATTTATTGTATTTGGGTAGTTTACAATTAAATATATTGAATAATAACTTCTGTTAACGGCTTCTCCCGCGTGAAAGTAGGGAAAAACATGCCTATGTCACTCAGTGTAGCATTAGTAGCGTAGCTAGGCGTAGGCGAAGTGGGCCCTTGCCCACTGCCTCGCACATGCGAGGATTTTTTAAGAACGAGGGTTTTTTTTTGTAATTGATAGGTTCGCGTTTGACCACGATGTCATCTGATGGTAAGCGACGATGTGGCCGAACACTGGGTTGCGATCGCTGTCCCATTTTCGAATTTATGAAAAAAAAAGTGGGCAAGTGCAAGTCGGACTTGCGCCCTGAGGGTTCCGTTCCGTACAAACTTACCTATGTAAACAGTTTAATTCCCTCTTGAAGATTTTTCCGAATAGCACGTTTTTTTTTTTTGTTGAGACCTGATAACAAATTTATTGCTTTCAGATTTATTCCTATACCTGTGCCATAAGACCTTGCACCTTGAAATTTAGCATAAAGCTAAATTTCAGGATTCTGGGTCAACGGGAAGAGTACCCATGAATTTTGATTTTCTCGACAGTGTCGAAATATACGTTTTTTGAGACATAAACGGCCGTATCTTTTGTTTTCGTTAAACTGCTGGGTAGTTTCGGCTGTTTGTTGTTATGACTGACATAACAACACACAGCCGAAACTACTGCAGTCCATTTCTTCATTCAAATATAGGTAGATGGAAGATGGATGAAGTTATATATATTAAGACGAATAATAAGAAAAATTACCACCCATTACAAAAAAATACTCACTTCTGCATAACAACATCCTGATATATCACATCTTCGGTGACGGTGAACGTGTTAAGGTCCAGATTGTATATGTTCCCGCCCTCAGTACCGATCAGCAGGTGCTTGCCCGTCGACTCGACGCAGAGGGACGAGATCTTCTTGTTCTTGCCCTCGAATATGTATGTCTTCAGGTCCACCAGGGATTTCTCGTTTATCTCCCATAAGTGGAGGCTGTTGTCGTCGGAGAGGGATACTAGACGGCCTGTGCCTGGAAAGGTGAATAATATAGGTGATTATAATCGTCATACAAATGTGGGCTGCGGATTTGTTCGGAGTTGCCATGGCACTGGAGCGCGATGGGCAACTGAAAGAATATAGGTAGGTTTTAGTCAGCAATTGTCAGATACTACTTTGCTCCATCTAGAGCGGGAGAACGTATTTAATGATTTAACACCTCAAAAAAGGTTTATTAAATGTTGATTATTGACTGTCATCTCCTGCCCTAGTCTTAAAAGCACAGGAACAAACAAGAAGGTGCGATGCGACAATGGAAACAACAATGCGACAACCCTTTTTTATTTAGAGAAATGGTAGTCTCATGGTTTAAATGCCTGTCTGCAGGAGCCTCTATATATTTCGGGCTATTCATTTAAATCATATATTATTTCAGTATCACTGTTAGGATTGTATCGAATATTAAAAACCGTAATTTGAGACACAATAGAAAGACAACGAGAGAGCGAACGCCGGGATTCGCTTGGGGTTTTATCAATTAAAGGTTAAGGGAAGGGATAACTTTACCTTATTCATCTTTTAGAAGCAGGTAACAATTCATCAATTGATCCAATGTAATTTTAAATTAATTTAATGTTAACGTTTTATTGTACGTAATTTTATGATATATATTGTCTGTATGTGTATAAGTAACTAAAATGAGTCTTTGGTACTTGAAATAAATAGATAATAATAATAATAATTGTTACCTGCCAGGGTTGCAGGATTGTTCAAAAGATTTTTTATGGCGTTGGAACGCAAAGGGCAACTGAAGGAACACCATGGGTTTAGTCAGTATGTCTGGCAATCTCCTTCGCTCCGCCTAGAGCGACCGGGAGAAGTTATTTGATGATAAGACAATTAAAAAAAAAACAATTGTTTCTTGTATCCATTTGTCCCATTTTTTTAAACGATGCCTCACAATAGGAATTACTCCTGTACTGTGGGTGCTTTCACAAACAAGTTAGCTCAAATACACAAGAAATTCAGACCCGAAACACCTATTTGTAGGCCATAAAAATATTTTTTCCGTGAGGGAATCGAATTCGCGACATGCACCGTAGCACTCATCGCTCTACCACTGCGCCAAACGTCCCGTCAAATGGATCATTCATTATGGATCAAGGAAGTACAATATTAGACATGTAGATAAAATATACATCTACTCCTAAAATAGTGCTTATTCTAATTTAATTTCCTGATTACGACATACCCGACAAAAATAGTCGTCTTCCTGTCTGATGCAGTCATCCTACATCCTGGATGGTTTGCTAAAGCCGAGATTATCGCAGCGTGTATGAAATTCGGGGATGGCCTATCTTTTGCCGGATAATATGAGGGACTGGAATTGACAATGTTGATAACGCCGACGATCAACGAACTGTAAGTTTAGCCTTATTTTTTGAGAAATCAAATTACTTCTCTCGCTCTAGAGTGGAGCAAGAGGGCATGTAAAACTTACTAATACCCACCTGTGCCCTTTAGTTGCCCTTTGTACTCTAGAGCGACAGTCATTCTTTCAAACGTTCCCGCAACCCTAACAGGGAATTTAATCTTTAGGATATATATTATTTTAGGTATGAGTAACCCTAAGAGGCCACGCTTTCGGTTAGTTGACTGCTTTCTTATCATTTCTATATTTTTTTTTTATCTTTTCGATAAGTCGCAGCAAAATTAAATATCGAACATTTCGCCGATGAATGTTTACATTTGTATTTTCTTATCGAAAACTATGGCCCAAAAATATGTAATAATATCTGATATCGACTATCCTATATTATACCTACTAGTGATGTAATGAATATTCGCATTCGTGATCGCAAGAAACATGCGAATGTTTGGCGACAGTTTTTGACAAACAAAAAGGAAATACTCGTAATATATTGATTGAATGGATATAGAATGACAATACAACTGATATGATTTTACAATTTTATATTTACTTTAATAAAAAAAATTACACCTGCATTTCACATTTTCAGTGTCACAAATAGTGACCTCAAATCATAACAAATCTTTTCAGATGAACTTAATGTGATTAGCTTCGTTCAATCAGTCTGTAACAGCCCTGCTGTTTGGTTCAAACTTGGCTAACACGAAATGTCAAACCTCTATGACATTTTGCGCGCACAACATTCGCGTTCGCGAATATTTAATTTGAATATTCGATTCGCGAATGTGTGAAATCTAACATTCGTTACATCACTAATATGTAACCACCTGACCATGGTGTTGTATTTTCATCCATAGATATTTATCTAAAAAAAGGGCGTAGGTATGTATGTACGTCGTGAGTGTGACACAGATGAATAATGTCCTAAAATAATTCCTTATCAAAGTCATTGGGTGACTAAACGTTTCATAAAATAAACCGACTGCGTGGGCGCATGTTCCACGGCAGTGAATCCCTAACGAAATATGTGTTTTCATTCCTATCTGTTTACATTTTAAGACGAATTAACTGTAATTTAATAGGACTGCTCATGGTTTCGGAGAAAACTACTGTTGTGATGTTTTTTTATGGCGTTAAATAACTGGTTGGGGAATTGGACAGAGCAGGTAACAGCAACGAAAAGAGTAGAAGCTATGAAGACCTGTGTCCAGAAGTGGAACAATAAAGGTTGACTTAAAAAAAGCTGCTTGCTGCTTTTGACTAGAGACCGGCCTAAACTAGTTTTCACGATCGAATCCGAGTTTCGGCTTCGGTCACAGTTTCGATAAACAATTTGAGGTGCAAAAAAAAAAAACTTTTCCCTAATAAGGTGTAACATAATAATTATGTCCGATTGCGATACGAAACCTCTAGAATTGAATTTCAGTTTCGGTCGTAGTTTCTACTGGATGGCGGCCGAAACCAGAACTAAGCCGAAACACGCTTTTTTTCGAAACTAAGTCAAAAGTAGTTTCTTGCCGAAACTCAATTTTTGCCGAAGCTTAGCCGAAACTCGTTTTTTGCCGAAACTTCGCCAAACCGAAAATTAACTCAGACACTATTTGTTATCAGATAATGTAGATGAATGTCCTAATAAGATATTTTAAAGCATAACAACAAAGTTCAATTAGTCATCATCACACAAAATTTAATCTAATTCAAATGATCAAAATATAATTTTTATTAATCATCCATCACCTGGAACCTAATCTAATCCAGGTAGTGACTAGCCTTAAAATAGTCTAATACATAATGTTTTTATCAGTAGTCGGTCACTGTGCTATTTATCATTAAATACTTAGAAATTGAAACTTGTAATGAGTAAATACTTTAGGTTGGAACGAGGGCTATAAGGGAAGTGGTTAACCGAACTTAACCGAATAATTTAATAACCGAATTTGGAAGCAGTTTTTAAGTTTGCTTTCTGAACTGGACCGATGAGAGGAGTAATCGTAGGCAGAGGGAGAAGCGTCAAATGAAATATTACTAAAAGTAATAACGCATAAGTATAAATGAAGAAAAATCTCAAAAAAAAAAACAAATACAAGTGAAAGAGTAATCGACAGAAGGCACGGGGAAAGGGAGGTTCTCCGCGCCCTTCCTGTTTCTTTGAAACATTTTAATTATTTCAGAGCAAAATATCTAGAGAGAACGGAGGAGTATAGTCGAACTCTTTTTAAAAAACCTCACGGTAACTCTAGCTGCCATAAGTTGGGAGCTTGGGAATAATATTGCCAGCACAATCGGTGCAGTGGTTGAACGTTAGGTCGCTGCGTGTCGCGGGTTCGATGCCCGCATGGTACAAATAATTAGTAAGTCTTCCCTTCCATCTTTCCAGTTTTTCTATGTATCGCAATATATGAATAGACCAACCCGTACCGAAACCGCGTGGTAGATTACGGTCCGTTTCAAGACAGGCCTGAGTCCCAACAGTGGGAACATTATAAGGCTGATTATAATACATCTAGCAGATACCTAGCGTGTGCTACTACGCTAAAAAAAAAACAGATATTTTTTATTTGTTGGAAAACAAGGTTTGCATTTTTTATTTTATTACGCCTATTGAATTGGAGGGTTTCAAAGTCTATACCTATAATTATTTTTTTGTGATTTATTTACCTACCTACATATATCTGGATGATCCTGTAGGCCAAAAGTCTAAATTATTTTCTTACCAGGTATAAAATGAATCTGTGTGACGGCGGAATCTGAGTTTGTGTGCTGGCCGTATAGCTCGACGCCGGGTCTGCCGTAGACCTTGAGGGCGCCGGTAGCTGTGCCAAGAGCCACAACCCGCAGGAGAGGATCCCATGCTAGCGCTGAAGCCCTGTGTGGAAAACCGTGCTGCACTGTCTGTGGGCAAAGAGAGGTGACTTGTTAGTATTTTACAAGCTTATATTTAGTTTTACCTGTTAAATCTTGAAAATTAAATTTGATTCACTTCCCGGTTACCGATTGAGCTGAAATTTTGCATGCGTGTGTAAATCAGATGACAATGCAAAATTATTAGAACAAGGAGCTGATTTGATGATGGAACCGGAAGGTGGCCATAGGAACTTGGTAGTTAAACGACATGACCCCATCGAGTTTGGACTCGTTTGATCCGTCATGACGAGTATTTTGGTGCTAGATGGTAACCAGGGTCTGATGATGGAGCTGGAAGATGGCCATAGGAACTCGGTAATAAGCGCAATAAGATAACCCTACCGTGTTTGACCTCTTTGGGATGGTCTTATATAGGGTAGATACCGCGCTATAAAAGCTTGCTATGAAAAAATTTTTTTCATTGAAAACTTGTGCATGACTTTTGGTGATCTTTAAGAAGGTGAAGTTTTTTTCTGATTAGCGACGAACGGAATTTGTTTTGTCAATACCGCCGTTATAAGAGCGAAGAAACTGTCTGTCTGCTCGTTTGTTTGTTTATTACGTTTTCACGACTAAACTGCTGCACCGATTTTCTACGTACGTTCGGAGTACGTTCTATTGAGATATATAGACGACAGTATATATAACTCTGGATGGATAAAATGGCGACAGGTCACGGGAACAACTTGTGACCCACGGATGCCCCTCAAGTTATAGGGTAAAATCTACAAGTCCGTGATAAGGCCTGTCATACTGTATGGATCAGAATGTTGGGCTGTGAAAAAGACGGATGAAAAAAGATTGCACGCAGCGGAGATGAGAATGTTAAGATGGATGTGTGGTGTGACGAGAATGGATAAAGTGAAAAATGAGTATATTATAGGAAGTTTGAAAGTGGCGCAAGTGACTAAAAAGTTGAAAGGGAATCGTTTGTCTTGGTATGGTCATGTAAAGAGGAGAGATGAAACGCATGTTACTAAAAGAGTTATGAGTATACATGTGGATGAGTGGAGAGGGAGAGGGAGGCCAAAGAAAAGATGGATGGATTGTGTGAACAGTAATATGAAAGAAAAGGAAGTTAGTGATAGCATGAAGGTTGACAGGATAGAATCGAAGAAAAAAACGTGTTGTGCCGACCTCAAATAAGACGGGACAAGGGCAGGAAGATGATGATGATGATGATGGTATAGATAGATATACTCTTTATTGTACACCATAAAAAAATACAGTTGTAGCTTGTTTACGGTATTTTATTAATGTTCAATGAACCAGCAGTCTTGCTTTTTCACAACGATGTTGGATTCGGCTTCCAGCCTAACCCAATGTAGCTGAAGATGTAAGCACAATATTTACAGGCAATTGCATCTGAGTCATTGATGATAAGATTTTTTCAGGAAAATAACATTTTATTTACAAGTATCTTTCCTCAATTTAAAAATAAACGCTATTCATCATCGCCAATATCAATATGCTTGAACGAATCAGAAAAGAAAAAAAAAGTGAAAGGATATAATAAAACTTTATTATACACTAAAAAATTAACACCACTTATAAATTTAAAACTAAATAATATAGCTATTGGTGATTTGTATATTAGTTAGCTATATTCTTACATACTATAAAACCAAGTCCCTCACCGCGTCTGTCTGTCTGTATGTCTATTCGCGATAAACTCCAAAACTACTAAGCGCATTTTCATGGCGTTTTCATCAATAGACAGCACTCTGTCTATACTTATACCGAATTGCTAATTGCATATACTTTTATTGAACATACTTCTATTGAATCACTATTCAAGGAAAGTTTAGATGCATATATCATAGAATTTCAAAGATTTCTAATACTCGCACGAAGCTGAGGCAGGTCGCATGTTTTATACGGTAACAAGGATTTGCCTATTAATAGGACAAATTACATCCGTCAAATGCGAATAACAGGTAATTAAGTGATAGAATGGGCTTTTTGTAGTCGTTTTGACACTTCGAATACAATGGAGTGACGTCACGAAACGTGCAAAGATGGCTGACTCATACTAGTACTAACTTGTTATGTAGTACTTAGTACAAGCAACTTGGAACTAATATGCACATAGATTTAAAAAAAAAATAGGCGGTTTTTCCTATGATTCTACTCTGATTTTTGTTAGTTACAAGATTATTGTTCAGTGAAAGTATAGTGTTCAATAAAAAACATTAATAAATAGCAATCTGCCACTATCGAACTCCATCGTCAGACTAGTTCCATAGTACTTTATTGACGCATTGGTTATCCAAATTATTATTATTATAGTTTGAAGGGGGATCTTCGCATTAATTAACAATTTTTCCCAGCATTTAAGTCCTCCTATTAATTAATTAATTGTAATAAAAACGGATACTTTGACAGAAATCAATTATATAAATACTAGCGGTCCCGGCAGACGTTGTTCTGCCCAAAAGCGGGATTTAGTAAAAAAAAAAAAATACCCTACTCTACCCTACTCGTTAAAAAGTACCCTATGTCCGTCTCCTGGTTCTAAGCTACCTCCCCACCAATTTTCAGCCAAATCGGTTCAGCCGTTCTTGAGTTATAAGTGGTGTAACTAACACGACTTTCTTTTATATATATAGATATGCCAATGTAAAAAACCTAACTAAATTTTTGTTCCTATTCACCCCGTTTGATGGTATCAATTTCCGATTGAGCTGAAATTGGTATACCAAATATAATAATTAGTTAATATAGTACTATGGAACTGGGACTGACTATTAGGGATAACTGGTTTACATCAAAATCCGTTTGCAAGATTAGACCTAAACAAAAAAAAAAAAATAACAACCGTAGTAGGATTTTGATTGCGATTACATCTACAAAGTAACTCCTATTTTACACCAGAATTTCTTTGGTGGCTATTATGAAGTTTTTTTTTTAATGAATTTAGTGTTGATTTGTTCCCACGGGCACCAACACTAGGTACCAAACTAGGTCCTTCATCATCTTCTAGGATCATCGTGAAAATCAACATTTTCAAAACATTTTTTTTCTTCTCTTTGGCAACTGAGCTGATGTCGTCAATTCTGCCAGTGTTATGTCTTCAAAATATTGTTTATCTAGAAATAATAATAAGTTTTACTACCCCGCATCTTCAATAGTGTTAACACGCGCTCCAGCTTGGTACGACAGATTTGGTTCGTCCGCAGCAAGGTGGAGCGTAACTAGTAATTAGTATTAAACTCGAACTTAGTACGACGGACCAAACTTACGCTGTATAACGCTCGAGTTTGGTACGGACGGGCCAAATCAGGCGTACCAAGTTCGAGCTTGTGTTAACACTAAACTGTCAACTAAACCTTTGTTTCAGATAAAAAAAGGACAGCTGGGTAATTAAATCCTTTTACGAGAACGCCTTTAGATTTTTTTTTGGTACCATAGCGTGCTTGATGTCATTCAAGTTTTATGTCCAAACGCATAATTAGCTGCCACTTGAGTATTAACAAACGATTACTATAAAATTTAATGACGTTAGAAAAGGGACGTGGGAACTCACATGTCACAGACAAACGTGTTGTTGTTAAATGCATAGGTATGTGATACTCCTGCGAATACCTAAGTATGTTAGATTTTATGTTATGACTTATACGAGTATATTACAGTTCTTACGAACGTATAGCAAGCATAGCATCTCGTTCTAGTTAACCTATTATGTCTCACGAAGAAGGCTTCACACTCCCTTTTCCACACACGTCTGTCCTCAGCCATTGTGGTGCAGCCCTCTGGTAAGAGTCAAGCTCATCTCTCCACCTCTGCCTTGATCTGCTGAGATGTCACCTTGCGTTTAAGCATCAGACAATTTATTTGCATGCCGTAAGGTAAAATGTTTCGGGACCCTCCTTAAAATAACATTTTTTAGGTGGGAAATCATTGAAAATCTCCTCTTGCTCTGTGTCAGTAAAGTGTAAGTATCAGACCTTTACTGAATAAAAACCACCTGTGTTCCTTTTGTTCCCCGGTCATTCCAGGGCCGCAGTAACTCCTACGAACGATCCTGAAGCCCTGTCAGCCATCGGCCTTATCTGACCCCATCGAGAGAAAATCTATTCTGGGTTTTCGAAGTGCATTTCACTGGCCATTAAAATCCATTTCAATATTAATCTACGATCATTTGAAACATGTCAAGCATTGTGTCCGAGATTAACTACTTAAGTTACTACGTCTTTATGTCGGTACGTGGCTAATGTGAACGATTTTAAATTAATCACGTACGATGTGTTGGAACGATCAATTGGTCAGCAGTCCATCTACTACTTAATTACGTATATTCAAGTATCTCAGAAATAAAACAATGTTAAAAATTAAGTTAATAGAATAAAATTGACAGCTACCAATGATTGAGAGGAAATTTGAAATCAAAAGATGAAAGGGTGTTCACAAAAAATTCGATTGACGGAAGAATGGATCAGTCGACGCGGATCTATGACATCGACCGATTGGTAATTATAGACCCTATGGATTCCCTTATGTACTTACTATCATCACTTGTTTTTAGGGTTCCGTACCTCAAAAGGTAAAAACGGAACCCTTATAGGATCACTTTGTTGTCCGTCTGTCTGTCTGTCTGTCTGTCTGTCTGTCAAGACCTTTTTTCTCAGGAACGCGTGGAGGTATCAAGCTGAAATTCATATCAAATACTCAAGTCTATGGTCTCTTGGAGCTGTGAAAAAATCAAACTTCTAAGTCAACGCGATCAAAAGATACTCCCGTTTATGCCGCAAATTTTCGACACTCGCAAGGGAATCAAAACCTACAGGGTACTTCCCGTGAACTCAGAATCTTGAAATTTGGTATGAAGCAACGTCTTATAGCAGAGATATAGGAAAAATTGCGAAAAGTATACATTTTTAGTTATATCATATAATAAAAATATTTTTAATAATTTTAAACTTACTACCCCTTTCCTCATGAACGCGTAGTGGTATTATATTGAAATTCATATCAAATACTCAAATCTATAATACCTTTAAGCTGTAACAAAATCAAACTTCTATGTCAACGCAATCAAAAGAAACAGGAATTAAAACCGCATATTTTGAAACTCGCCACTACTCGCAAGGGAATCAAAACCTACAGGGTACTTCCCGTGAACTCAGAATCTTGAAATTTGGTACGAAGCAACGTCTTATAACACAGATAAAGGAAAAATTGCGAAAAGCATAAATTTTTAGTTACATCATATAATAAAAATATTTTTAATAATTTTAAACTTATTACCCCTTTACTCATGAACGCGTAGTGGTATTATATTGAAATTCTTAACAAATACTCAAGTCTATAATATCTTTAAGCTGTAACAAAATCAAACTTCTACGTCAACGCAATCAAAAGATACAGCAATTAAAGCCGCATATTTTGAAACTCGCAACTACTCGCAAGGGAATCAAAACCTAAAGGATACTTCCAGACGACCTGGAATCTTGAAATTTGGCATGAAGCAACGTTATAAAGTACACATATAGGAAAAATTCCGAAAATCTTAAATTTTTAGTTACATCACATAGTATATTTTATTTAATAAAACAGCTTAAAAGCACAGTTGACAAAGAGGAAGTCTCTGTTGAGGAATCACAAAATATTCCATACGCAGAAAAAGTGCGACTCATTCAGTCCGACCCATTTATATGTGCTACTTTTTTCGAAACACGTTATAAAGAATTAAAAAGAACATGGCTGTCTCCCGTTGGGCCTTTTGGTGACCGTAAAATAAACCATCAATACCATCGAATAGAATTCCAAAACAGAGGTTCTCCTCATGCCCATATGATGTTGTGGATAGAAAATGCGCCTATCTTCATTCCTGGAGATCAATCATCAACTGAAAGGGTTATAATGTTTGTTGACCAAATCATATCCTGCAATAGTGAAGAATTAGATGAAGACTTAGTTAAGCTACAAACTCACAAACACACATTCATGTCATCCCAAGCCAATTCGCCCTTGTAGGTTTGGAATACCTTTTTTTCCAATGGATAAGACACGTCTTCTAACACCCCTGGAAGAAGATAATCCAAGACTAAAAGAATGGAAAGAAATATCTAAAAAGTTAAAGGACGACTTGGTGAATATTCCGCCACATTTAACATTTGATGAGTACTTAGCATCGACAGAATTAAATATCGAAAAATACATATGCGCAGTTAGATCAACACTTAAACGGCCCAAAATATATCTACAGAGACGCCCAAAAGACGTCATGGTTAATCCATTTTGCAAAAAAGTATTGGAATTACAGCGAGCTAATATGGATTGCCAATTTATACTAGATCCATTTGCCTGTTCCGTTTATATTGTCGATTATATTAACAAAGCTGATCGAGGCATGTCAAATTTACTAAGAGCGGCGGTGGAAGAGGCCAAAAGTGGCAATAGTAGCATAAGAGACTCTCTACGCGCTATATCAAAAGTATTTCTAAATTCTTCAGAAATTTCTGCCCAAGAGGCAATTTACTGTCTGGCGGGACTTCCCATGTCACAAGCCTCTGAGAGCGATGTTTACATAAACACAGGACACCCCAATGAACGAGTGGGTATTTTAAAATCTTTAATAGATTTGCAGTCCTTGGATCCATCGTCCACAGACATATTTAAAAAAAAATTACTGGATCATTATAAAAATCGGCCACGTGATCAAACGTTTGATACAATGAGTTTAGCTTACTTTGCTGCGTATTATACTTTTTCAACTAAAATCTCGTGTACACATGAAGGTGAAAACACTGACCATGAATGTATAGGAAATTGGATTGAGTTGTTAAATAACGATGGATATGTGCGAAAAAGAAGAAAACCCAGGGTCATACGTTTCCGAAGATATAATAGAGCTCAAGATCCTGATAATTTCTACAGGGAGCAGCTAATGTTATACACAAACTGGAGGGATGAAATTACTGAATTGGTCAACGACATTATAAACCTCGAACAGAAATTTATTGAACTTAGTGATGAAATCCGTTCTGAAAGTCTTCAATTTAATCGCTTGGGGGGGCCAGATGAGTTTGAGGCATTGTTGGATGCAATTCGTAACGTAGATAAAGATGAAGAGGATGAGGATAGTGCAGTGAAAGAAAAAGCTCGTCCTTTAGATGATTATGAATTAGAAACACAAGAAGGTGATCCAGATCATTGTCTACAGTTACATGGAAATCAATCGGATTTAGTAGGAGGAGCGATTGCTCAACCAGCAGTATTGTGTGAAGATGATGTATTGAGTTTAGTTAGAATATTTAATTGTGATCAAAGACATTTTGTATTACATGTAGGACATATTTTCACTCAAGAATCACCACCACCTTTTTATTATTTTGTTAGTGGTGGAGCTGGCGTGGGCAAAAGTTTGTTAATTAAGGGCTTGTATCAATATTTAATGCTTATGTTCAATAGAGTTCCGGGTGTAAATCCTGATGATGCTAGAATTTTACTTTGTGCATACACGGGAAAAGCTGCTTTTGGAATCGGTGGTCAAACTGTACACAGTACGTTTGGACTTCCAGTATCCCAGTGTGGCCAAACAATGCCCGAATTATCAGCAAGCACCGCGAATACCTTAGCATGTAAACTTGCAAAAGTAAGATTAATTATTTTGGATGAAATATCTATGCTAGGGAGTAGAACTCTGAACCAAATTAATAGGAGATTGCAGCAAGTATTTCACACAGATACGCTATTTGCTGGTATGTCTATTATAAGCGTCGGGGACTTCAATCAGTTACCACCGGTAGGAGACAACTGGGTTTTTCAGCCAAACAGTAGTCGAAATCCATTGGCACCCCTTGCTGGCGCTCCGTTGTGGGAACCATTCCGTCTCTTTATGATGACTAAAATAATGCGGCAAAGAGATGATCTGGCATTTGCAATAGCCTTAAACAATATGGCTGTCGGTCGGATGACTTCTATGGATATAGAGTTAATAAATTCTAGATGTCACAGTATTAATACTTTACCTATTGAGGCACATGGAGCGATACACTTATTTGCAACCAACAATGAAGTCGACAAATACAATAATCAAGTATTGTCTCTAATGAACACTGAAGGGTCCTCGGTTAAAGCACTTGATGTGGTTTCTGGAGCACCAAATCCGCAAGCTGCTAGAAAAGCCTTGCAATCTGTAAATGCTCTAGCTACAATGCAGACCTATGGTCTTCCTAAGAACTTGTTTTTACGAGTAGGTGCACGTTATATGATAACTGTGAATATTGACACTACGGATGGCCTTGTGAATGGTACTACCGGAATATTGAAGGCTATAGATTACGGTCGACACAAGGAGACAAGTGAAAAGCGGCCTTTACGTATTTGGGTTCTGTTCGATAAAAGTACGGGAATAGCTACAAGAAGTAAATGTCAAGTAACTTCTCGGAAACATCGTCAATATCTCAATTCGTATTGGACGCCATTAGATGCTGTCACTTATACTGTGAAAAGGTGGAAATCGTCAAATCTTATAGTGCAGCGTACTCAGTTTCCAATAGTACCAGCAGAAGGTATTACAATTCATAAGTCGCAAGGTGCAACCTTAGAAAAAGTTGTGATTCATATTTCTAAAAATGTAAAAAGATCGATGTTGTATGTAGCTTGTTCTAGAGCAACGTCATCGTCTGGACTATTTTTAGTCGTGAATTCAGGTGGATTCAAACCTCCCTCTGAAATATCAGAATCGAGTGCTGTAAGTATAGAAATGAAACGACTAGAGCAAAACAAATTGGTTCCATATTTTAATTTTTTGCAAACACCTGAAGATAATGCAGTTCAAATTGTATTTCATAACGTGCAGTCATTACGCAAACATTTTTCAGACGTCATCGTAGATCCGATTATTCATTCCTCCCATGCAGCATTGTTTGTTGAAACCTGGGGATGTCGTAGAGACACTTTTGAACTTGATGGTTTTTATGAGGTCTGCAGAGTAGATGGTCCAGCTATATCTAATGCAAATCCAGGTTGGGGATCTATCGCGTATGTACGTCGCAATCTTAAGGATGCCGTGACAGATGGATCATGTAAAAGATATTATTTAAATAACCCAGGCGATGCCAACGGCCATTGTGAATGCTTGCATTTTGAAATGTTTAATGTCAGAGCGATAACTGTATATAGGTCACCACAATGTCAAATTAATGTTGCAATAGAATGCATAAATACAACAATATACGGCAGCAACCTCAATAGGTATACTTCATGTTCTCGTTTGATAGTTGTGGGAGACTTCAATATCAATTTTAGAATGAATCCCCAAAATGGAATTTCCACATATTTTTCATCCATAAACATGTTTCCGTTAATAAACACTAGCACTACACGAAGTAGTACAACTATAGATAACGTTTTTTCGAACTTCAATGTTCAATGTGGTACTATTCATACCTTTTTCAGTCACCATTTACAGATCTGGTTCAAATTTAATACTTAATTATTAGTATTTTTGAACTAGATTTCTAAATAGTGACTAAAAAACTTTATAAATAAATAACTTTGATAAAATAATTTTTACAAGGCTAGTGTTAGGTATTTCATTTATATTAAAAAAAAAGAAAAAATAATAAAAAAAAATATTAATAAATACCTATATGTTAATACAAAATAAAGGATTACTGAGAGACCTTTGTCTTACATTTTATGCTCCTCCAGCTCAAACTCAAACTCAAACTCAAAGCATTTATTTCAAATAAACCATTTACAGGCACTTTTGAATTGTCAATAAGTCGGTCAGTCAGAAAAAGGAAGCTAGTTGCACATTCCAAGGAGTAGATCTCGATGGAGAAGAACGTGCAAGAAACTCCATGGACACTCTTTTAAACCATGATTATGTATTACAGAAATTCTGGTTACATGTCTTATTACTTCTAATATATGAGAACAATGCTAATTAAAAATTACATTAACAATAAAATTAAAATAAGCTAGTGGCAGTTGAGAGATGACCAGTCTCAACTGATGGCGCCCGTTCACGAACATGACGCGTGGATCAGCACTACTCAGCTCAACCATATTGAAGGGAACCGAATGACCCAACACACGTGCCACCATCAGCGAGACATTTGAGTGAGCATGACAAACTCTCAATTGCCATGCTCGTTCATGTCAAAAAAAAAAAAACAAAAACAGTTACATTATATTACACGTGGTACTCATATTTACAAAATAAATAAAAAATGCTTCGAAGTTATACAATACTATAACTTTTCAAAAGTTAAAAATAAAAAGATTAAACATTTACTCCAAAAAAAAAAAAAATACGATTTAAAAAAAAAAAAAAAACCATGTTTATAAAAATAAAAGGGAGAGCATCTCTTCCAAATATAAAATAAAAGAAAACTAATTAGTGGACCCAAGTGGCTGTGACTGTGGAGCAGGACCAGCATTAAGCCAAGCTTTTTTATCAAGGATATAATCCTCTAATTTATAATATGCTTGTCTACATAGTGTGCGTTTTATGCATGTTTTAAATTTTGTCTCGTTCAGTTGTAGAATCCGCAGTGGTATTTTATTATAAAATTTTACACAATTCCCCATAAAAGAATTTCGTACCTTAGCCAATCTAAACCGAGATTGATCCAAATTGTGCCTATTTCTAGTATTAAAATTATGTCTATCACTTCTCTTCTTAAAGAGATGAAGATTTTTCCGAACATACATAATGTTTTCATATATGTATTGACAAGGTACCGTCAGCTTTCCACATTGTTATGTTATGGATTTCATTTAGCAATAAAAATACCATAACTTTTACTTATATACCTACAGGTTTGTACGGAACCCTCGGTGCGCGAGTCTGACTCGCACTTGGCCGGTTTTTATTTTTTCTTCAATGTGTACGGATTTGTTACTAGGTTATTATTGTTTTAACAATAGAAACTTACAAACTAAAAATACATTTATTTTTAGTTTGTAAGTTTCTATTGTTCAACGCCTTGGACAACATCCTCTGTAACGTTGTACAAGTGCTTGTATATGTAATCATCAACTACAGCCTGACTTCGTCTACTGTTGGTCATAGGAGTCTCTTTTGTTGTGCCAATCCCAACGTCCTTATACCACTCTCATCCATGTTCCTGCGATGGCAATATCGTCTGCCCATCTCGGTCCCGGCCTACCAACCAGTTACTTTCTATACATCTGATATTTCGATCCATCGTGTATTGTCGCTCGCCTACGCATCATCACTCCGTGCTCTCCGGCTGAAGTCTCTGGGTTCGACCACAGACTATAATAGAATGTCATCTGTGGGCTACATACTGCCCAAACCTCGTCAGCATAGTGACGTATGCGCTAAGACATGTTAATAGTATATCGACATGCATTACGCATCGAATCGGATATTTTGGGATCTCGAACCGCAATATTTTTACTTATCATCACGCTTAAGTATCAGGTAGTCGCAGGTACCTATGAGTAGTGGTCATTTTAGTGAATGTATAATTCTCATACAAAGCAAAAGATAGAACTGTAATTACCGCTTTTGTTGGCCGATATTTGACTATACATCATGTTGCCACCATATCATTACTATATTCGGGTCACGTGAAAGCAAACGCAATTGAATACAATAGTGAAGTCATTCCGATGTACTAATGGCGTTGGCACCTACTAGCATAGCTGTCAAAAATTTGACGTAAAAATATTAATTGCGATGATTAACAAAATCAGTTGAGGCTTTTATGAAGTTCACGTTATCGTATGAATCAGCAAAAAGAATAAGTAAACAAAACGTTTCTTTAATAGACATCTATTTATAAATAGTATAGTTCTAATTAATTTCTATTTAAAGCAGAGGCACACACAAAACTATTAAGGACTTTATAGCTTCACTGTTAGGGTTTATTTTCGAATCGCGACTGCCCTGACAAAAGTTCACAGTTCGATGGGTGCCGATTCGGAATGCTGTCGCATTCCTGATCGCAGTTGGCGTGACCGTCGACCTCAAACACTATGTTGCTTATTACACAGGTATTGTGTCATCTTCGGTTTAAACAGCTGGCTTTTCATAGAACAGACGGGTTGTTAGATGTGAGTAGTTTCCTTCTGTCGTCGGGAATTTTCCCGTTAGTTATTGGATGGTTTATTATTTTTACATTATAATACGGTGTTAGACAATATAATGCCAAATTTTACGATAATTATAAAAAATAAATTCGAGATGGTTTCAATTCAGCCCCACTAACTCAATTAACGACCTTAGATTTGTGTATTTTAAGTTAATTTTCAATTGGCCATTTATGAAAAAAAAAATCCTAAAAAAGGTAAAAAAAATTAACGTTGATATGATTCTTTTTAGGGCTAAGGAATTGTTCGAAAGAATTACCATGGAACTGAACCGCAAAGGACACCTGAAGGAACACAGGTACCCACCATTATCAGTAAAAGTCACACAAAGACACACTCGCTCCGCCCTGAGCGGGAGGGATCAGCATGATTTCCCACGCAAAAATAATACTTTACAAAATGTTTATGACAATATAACTATAATAAATATTCGAAGTTGTCACTTCATTAATTAGGGAAACACCTAAAGATGAAGATCAAAATATCTTTACTCCGCATAAAAACAATGTTCCACCTTTCATAATCATCATAACAGTATCTCCGCAAGTACTCATAAAGCCAACAATAACAGTCCACAAACGAGATGGTCGGAACAACCGCTGGCGCCCATTGTCCAACTTCAACCACGACTAGACTGTACAAGAGAATCTGCTTGTAGTCAGTACACGTGCACTCGCCTACAAAGTTCGATAGATAACTTTGCTGGACCGGTTTCTAACAACGGCGGTTCTCAAACATGTCTCTGCAGCTCTCCTTGGAGTCTAAATTATTATCATATTTAAAAAAAAGCGTAAGAGACTGTTAACATGCTTAGAGATAGACATGTCGTAGCCAGATCTTAGAATTGATCACTTCATGATATGGCCAACTAAAACTGGCCAGATCGTTTAAACGTTAACATTTTATGATATGTCAATTCTCGATGTAGGATTTCAATAATAATAAAAGGTCTAAAGAAAGTAGGCCAAACGAAGATTGAAATATCATCAAACTTTAACGTTTAAAACGATCTGGCCAGTTTTACTTGGCCATTTCATGAAGTGATCAATTTCTAAGATCTGGCCACGACAACCATCTAAACAGAACTGGCAAGGCTCAAAAGGGGAATAATGAACAAAACAAGTGGTGGCTGCAAGTCTCTTTGAAAGAACAAGTGCGGCCCAGGAATGTAAAGGGCAACGAAGGAACACGGGTGGATTTTAGTCAGTAAAACTCTGATACACAGAGAGAAAGAAGTCGCCTCGAATAGATGTCTATTCAGACTGTTCAAAGAAGTAACTGCAGCCCCCGCAATAAAGCACAATTGAAGGAATACTGGGTTTTAGTCGGTAAAAGTCTGACGCTCCTATCCGCTCCACCCAAAGCGGGAGAATTTATTAGATGATCCAACTCATAAAAGGCAAGTGTTCTTAATAACGAGAAAGGATGCAAAAAGAAAAGATTATTTTTCAGCATTGCAGTAATAAGATACCGTAAGAAACAACATGATATGAAGATGGAGAATTTGCAAAAATTAGAAATGCTTGATTTTCTTTCTCGCGTTTGGAGGGAAGAACTTTGAGCACCTCTGTCCTTAACCGTTACGGGGTCTAGCTTGTCATACAGCAACTTACAGGATACAAAGCTACAGACATGGGCATTATTACGAAGTACGAAAGACCATATTCTGTTGAAAACTTTTTGTCTAACGAGATGATCGCTCAAATCTTGCTTTTTTGGTGCGGTGCAACGCCCTAAGAACGTGATTTTGTTTCAGATGGCCTGAGATCCGAGATTCGCTAAGGTTTCATAAAGCCTTATGAGGGGTTTTGATAATCTTAGAGCGAAATTATTATTGGCAGGGTGGTTTCCGCGAAGAAAGAATGACATAAGAATGCCAATTAATAGAGCTTATGGAATGTGTTTGTAGGCTTTAAGTTAAACGTTTTACTACAAACCATAGATGGATTGAAACGGATACTAATAAAAAGAGGTTTAAATTGGCCCATTCACCCAACTTCCGTTGGGAAAGAGCTTCATAGCATACAAATCAATACGCGACGAGCTTATTGACATGTCTTAAAGGGAATCACCTTCATTCCTTAGTGGAGATATCTCATTAATAGTCCAAAAATCATCATCATCATTTCAGCCAAAAGAAGTCCACAGCTGGACATAGGCCTCCCCAAGTGTCGCCATAACGAACGGTCATGTACGTCTCGCATCCATCGGATTCCCGCGACACCCACCATATCAACAGTCCACCTTGTGGGAGGCTTTCCAACGCCGCATCTTTCTGTACGCCGTCTACATTCCAGAACCTTTCGATCCCATCGACCATCTGTTCTGCGAGCGATGGCCCTGCTCATGAAAATCCTCATGATATAGGCAATTATTAATGTCATAATAAAACTGATGTGCCAATAACTTAATGAGCAACGACATCCGTTCATCAATAACGGATATTAGCTGAATGCAAATGACATTGTTCATTCATATTCATGTTGGGTGAGGAATTTAATCAATGCGCTAACCACATGTGCAATTAGTGTCGCTGTTTGTGTATCTGTGGTCGCTATGCGTCAGTAGGTACGTGGGCAATTTGGGGAATAGGTTATCTGTTGGTTTAGCTTGATGAGCTTGAAATGATTGCCATTAGTTTGGGCTTTCAAGTAGCTTTTTCATCGAAAGATTCAGACTTTTACTGACTAAACGCCACCTGTATTGCTTCAGATGCCCTTTGC
Organism: Mythimna pallens; assembly: GCA_961205895.1. Taxonomy (NCBI): domain Eukaryota; kingdom Metazoa; phylum Arthropoda; class Insecta; order Lepidoptera; family Noctuidae; genus Mythimna; species Mythimna pallens. Next base: position 6,097,474 of record OY540831.1, on the reverse strand, counting down.
GTTCCAGGGTTCCGGTAACTCTTTCGAGGAATACCGATTTCCTTATATAGCTGCTTTCTGACAATCAATGGTAGTATCAAAGACGGTAAAGCAAGAAAGCTGGGTGAATAGTATGATAAGGGCTGATAAAGATAATTGGAAGACATGAGACACCCTTCATAAATACGAATGAGAATGTGGGTTAAGGAACAGTATAGTATCGTTGGCTCTGAAAGCTCATTTAATGTTTCGGCGAAGTCGTATAAAAGAAATGCATTGACAAATCGTCTAGTTCGCCTCTTTTTTAACAGGCCATTCTAAGTCAAGTGGGTGAGTAATAAAAACCTAGATCTAGGTAGAACTATACTAAACATCAAGTACTCTGTTTATGAGGAACAATTGGCTCGTAAACTTGCATATCACATTAGCCCTGGTTAATACGAAGTAATACGATTGTTCACATCAAATTGCACTGATATGCCTACGCACCTTGCAATGATGTCACTGTTCCATTTAACAGCTGCGGTTGTCGTGCCAACTGACGTCACTTTATGAGGGCGATTTACCATTCGCTTCAAAAGTTTTTGTCGATCGTTTTTTGTTCGTAAGGTATGCATCGTTCTACTTTTTAACCCTTTCGGGATCGGTTTCTAAGTAGGAAGTGGTTAAATTTACTTTCCCGTTGATAAATCGTGCTTAGATTAACAAACTAACAAGTTATAAAAGGTGGATAGACAAAAACAACTACTTGAATAAAACCATGACGTCATATCCCAAAAATCTGGTTTGCTTGGCATTCGTTTCGTGTAAAACCAGAAATTGGTGATACATTTCTTGGAACCATGTATAGAATTCAAGGTATTGTAGGCACGGTTTAAAACGTTTTGGTATTTCAACTATCCCAAAGAAAATAGTGTCTATTTGTACACCATATTAGAGTACACCACGATAAATTGGGAAACAGTGCAGAGTATGTACTTGGTTAACAGACCTGTACAAAATGGACAAAGAATGTAAAAGTCATTAGGAGAGATGGTGGGTATTTAAAACGACCGGATAAAGGGCAACGATTGTCTCGGGGATGTTCCTAATTACTCATCCAGCAAGCATTTCAAAAGAGGCAAACATAATTTAATGGTCCTACGAGTCAGTTTATTAAGAACACTGTTTAGCGAAACTAACTACTGAAGCTAAAAGAAAAGAAGAAAATATCACTTTGGACGTCCTGGAAAAGTCTCAGTCATGTCTCATTCTGACTTTTAATTCCAAAAATATAGTAAATAGTGATTAAATAGACGTGGTGACCTTGACCATAACAGCGGGAGTGCCGATAGTGTAAATATAATTAACGCGCCCAGAATATTTACTATGTCGCATGAATCATTTTGTTCCGGATAGCAAAGTTTATTTATTTAAATGTGTGTGTGCGTGTGTGTATGTACTACACGGCATTTGGATGGGCCTCATCTAGCAAATACACATTTATTTATTTATTAAAACTTTATTTACTAATGAAACCCCGTACAATAGCGGATTTAATGTCTTTGCCATTTTCTATCAGTCAACTAAGGTTGATGTGAAGAATATAAATATTTAGAGTGAGATATACTATAAGGAGGGGTGGGAGAGTTGAGCAGACAGAAAAGTGTGGTCAAGGCGAGCAAACTTCTTCTCTGGCGAATGAGTATTCATTTGAGCTCAGATCTGAAACTTGACACTTGATCATTTTTGCTCAAGATAAATATTGGGCATTTTCTACCAGTCGACCAGGTAGTGCAGGAATATATCATGCCAGGTGCAACTTAATAGAAGACAAACAGAAAAGAAATAAGTACAATAATAAATACATACATTTATGTGCAAATAAAGAATGACACTGATGATTCTAAGAATGTTTTCGTGCCTTCACTTTAAAGCCATCCTGAAGTTCAGAGGGAGCTCATTCCAAAGAAAAAATTCCTGGACAAAGAAGGAGTGGATAAACCCACACATGCCTCACATTTGAAGTATATTAATGACTTTTATGTAAGACACATCCTTTTCTGTACTTAGTACAGATAAGTGGGTTAGATTTTTGGATAAGTAATATTTCGATCTAGTCTGTCTTTCAATTAAGGATCAAAATATTCGATACGCAATTTTATTAACTGTGACACATCAAAGCGTTACAGACTACGATTGCGAGATTGTTCGAAAGTTTCATTGTGACCCTAAAACTCGTAAGGCAACTGAAGAAATACGGGTGAGTTTAGTCAGTAACTGTCAAAATTTCCTCTTGCTCCACCCAGAGTGGGAGAAGCTATTTCATGATTTGCTACCACAACAAAAAAATCCTTTACAGTTATTTGATGCTCTTAGAAATAATATTCATAAATGCCACTAAAAATTCAGTGCAAGCTCTTATAAATTCGGGGCTTGCATTCAGAATAGTATTTAAAAGTATTGTAAAACTTCACACGGTACTTATATGGCTTTGGGAGGAAACGGAAACCTTGTCGACGACGCAGTGCGAATTCATGCGTACATTATAATGTCATCGACTTCTAACAATTGTAAAAAAATCCTTTTTGGTCTAGATCTTGGCTTAATTCTAATAAATGGATCGATAGATTTAGGCTAAGCGATCTGAGATAATATTCGTTTCTAGGATTGCCAATCGAACTCTACTATAAAATTATTGTACTCTATTCTGTGGAGGTATACTTATAATTTAAGAACGGGTTAGAGAAAACTAAATTATTCTACTTATTTTGACTTTGATTTTGATTTAAACTGGATGAAAGCCTACCATTTCAGTATTTAACAGATTTTTTTTTGTCTTTTCGCTCATATACTGTTAAATTCGAAAAAAGAAAACCATGTCTTCATTAAAATGTTCGGTAATCGTAGAAATAATTAGTTTAAAACAACGCAAAAAATAAAATAAGTGTAAGTTATCTGTTTTCTAACAGTGTAAATACTCTTAATTAGATCCTTCTAAGATCAGATAAACTCTATTTTATTTTAAGTTGGCAACCCTAATCTCTTCACAGAAAACATTTCGCAAGTTTACAACCACTTTAAAAGTCTGTGCTCCTAATAGCAGACGTAATGACATCAATCAAAGAAAAGTGATTGATTTAAACAGGCCAAACATATTGAAGAGGTCAACGAGATGGCCAGTTGTTTAAACTATCATAAGATCTTTGTTTAATAGAGTTGAAGACATAACTATAGCTAATGGATTTGGCGCATTCAAAGGATCTGAATGAGATAGGAAAAGATGAAAATAAAAGACTAATGAACTGATGTCTGAATTATGAGTATACATGTGGATGGATGGAGAGGGAAACCAAAGAAAAGATAGATGGATTGTATGAGAAAAGATAAGAAAAAAAAAGGAGTTAGTGATAGAGTGACGGGTGACAGGACAGAATGGAAAAAAACGTGTTGTACCGACCCCAATTAAAACGGGACAAGGACAGAAAGATGATTATGAATGAACTGTAAGTGATAAATGGGACGAGAAAAAGCTGCAACAGATCCATAACGATGTCTAGCCACATTATACTTAACACAAGCTGGTTCTTATAACGGTGATGGTGTAGAGGAACCGTTTTGATAGACAGGTGCCAGTGTACCTGTCAAAACATACTCCATAGGCACATGTGTAAGTGCTTAGGTCAGCTACTAGATTACTTTTTAATAATCTTTTCCTGTCCGTGGTATTATTATAGCGGTTTGTCAGCGTGCCAATAAACAAAACAGACTATATGTTAAACATTTCGAGAGGTTTGATTTTTTTATATAGTAACCACTTGAGAAGTAAACTTGGGGCTATAATTTCGAGTTGTAGAGGCTGTCTGGCGTGTGGGCGATGTTACAATACATATAAATAGGACAAAATCCGCATGGAGGGCTTTGCGTATTGTTGGCATGTCATTTTTCGCTTCGCTGCCATTGCGGAATATATCGATCTATGTGATTGTGTATGCGAGTTCAACAAACCTGCTGTTGTGTAGCATCAATGAATGAGAATCGATGTATCAATATGCTTTGAAGTATTTAGATTGCATTGTTTAAATGGATGCTTTCAGAAATCTAGAGCAGCCTTTTTTTCGAGGTGGGCAATCTTTAAATAACTTTACCTGCTCTGATAGAAGCGAGAGCGTGTCAGACTTTTACTGACCGCTTGACTTGTGGAGGGCCGCAATGACTCTTTTGTCGTTCTAGAACCATGGGTTTCCTTTTCAGAAATTCCCTGTAGCTAACTCTAGCAAAAGTTAGTCGGTGTGTGATTATAATTTTATTTTGATACTACATATAGAAACTGTGTATTCTGTAATAATCTCACTGTTAAAACTAAGATTAAGTGAGCTGTCAATATGTAAATGATTTTTAAAGCTGTTGTTAAAAAAAATACTGTTTGCCATTACCAAATCCAGCTATGATCCAATGAATGAGCATGACGTCATTCCCTACGTAGCACAGGTAACGTCTCGATGACACCAGTCACTGGACGGCTTCCTGCGCCACTTCCGCACTCATGCGCAGGCGTCACCATTGTTGCCAGAGGCATTAGTGCGGGCGCAGTGAGTAATCGATTGTACGTGATAACTGCACGCTATGGCGGATTATACAACTTGTCTACGCTGCCAATTGAGCGTAGACTATCGATTATGCGAAGACTAATCGTCTTTTAAACTTGTGTTTGTTGCAGTCATCGTTCACTATTATGATGAACAATGATATATTAGTCTGGGAATACTAATTTAGATGTCCGTTGTAAACATCTGACTTAAAGAAAGAAAAACACACAGCGCAGGCATGGCGAAGAAAGAAAAACGAGGACAGCCGAATCCAAATATGGTAGAACTAGGCAAAGAGAGATAATATTCAGTTTTCATTCCATAAAAAGCTCAAAATAGAAAAACTAACTCTCAATTCAGTGGTTAAGATTGACAAGAGAATAGTGGATAGTCACCAGGTAAACCCTTACAAGTTTCAGCAACTAATTCAGTCTGCAATCAATAAATAATGATTAAAATAAAGGCGATCAAGCTACACCGCTTAGTTACAATAATAATGAAGAAATAAACATTCAATTAGCTTAAGTAATATCAGTAATAGGCGACAAACCTTATATGGAAGAAGTATTTCCTCTATCGGTGACTATACTCGGGAGATTGCAGCCGGTGATTGGCCCATTCAGTTGCTTGCGCCGGCGCTTCGGAAAATGTTATTCATAGACAAATGATATAAGAGGCGGTAAATACCAAAGTAACTACGGATGGACTGTGTGAAAGACGATATGGCTGAAATTGGATGACTACTGGGATGGACGACTATTAGAGAAGTTTGGACGAAGATATTACTTATGATGCACCTACCACTATGATATTGGGATAAGGGCAACAGAGTGATGATCTCTGGCGTCTGGCCCTTTTTCAGGCTATGGTAAGGAGCGATGCGGATGAGAGACACCTCCTTTTAAAAAGAATTAACGCGAGCGAAAGGGGTGGTAGACAGCTTGAGGGAGATGTAACTCTCACGCTCCACCCGCCCGGGAATCTCAGAGCAATAACTAGCCATCGCAGGCGTGGGCTTGCGGTAAGCGAGCAATGGGTAGCTCGCCGTCCGATAAAGACTAGGCCCGCTTCAACTTCGCGTTGTTTCACGGGCGCCTCATAGAGCAATCAGCAGAACTGACGACGCCCACCAAGGCTGCGGGATATTTCGAAAGAGTTACCGTGGCCGTGGACCGCAAAGGGCAACTAAAGGAACACGGGTAGGTTTTAGTCAGTGAAAATTTGACATTCGCCCTTTCTCCACCATGAGAGAGAGAGAAGTTATTTGCTGATTTCTCACCCAAAAACAGGGCAACAGAAAAATATTTGGTTTAATAATGAAAAAGAAGTTTGTGTACGGAATAAATATAGAGGGCAACAGTTATTTATAAGGTAAATGGTGTTCATTGATAAATATTATGGTGACGCGTTAAAGGTGTTGTTTCTAACTATAAATTGAGTTTAAAATAACAATAACAGACCTTAGTTTTCCCTAATTAGGTATAGATGCCAATTTTATATTTTATCTATAGTTTTTAATCGTGAATATTTAAATATTCAATTATGCTAACGGTATGTCAAAGAGTACGCAAAAACGAAGTAGGTATAACTTACGAGTATTACAAACGTTCATAAAGATAGAATTTCTCATTTTCTTAGAAATAATAACATTGTCATTGAAATTCTGTTTGGCAATGCAACAGAAATCGATAGGCTTGCGCATTCATTCTAAGCTTGCGAAGGATATCTGCGATTCCTAACAAAATTCCGCAAAAAGACATTTTCATAATTTTCTCAGAAAACCATATCCTTTGATAATAAACGGATTATGCTTGGAAACATGAATCAGGTACCGGATAAGACAACCTGACCAACATTATCAACGTATATGGCAGTGAATCAACATCCACAGCTCTATTAAACAACAAAGAATGCATTCTAAAAGCGACAATTGAATCAAAATCTTTTCAATTCATCTCCGGTTAGACACGAACGATTGACTCTTCCGTCAAAACAAAAGCTTCAATGTATTGTTTGTGGTGTAACAGCCATAGATAATGGCTGCAATCACAGAGGAGCGTGCAGGTGATTGTGGCATGCATGAGTCAGACACCTATTGACATTCTGAATGAGTGCACGGCTTTGTAGTGTTTCCTTTACTTACGACAACGAGTTAAGGAAAAAACTATACGAGTTTTTGAGTGTGTATATGTTAAGTATGAAGAAGGTATTATTTTTGTTCTATAAACAGTCGCAGTGACGTCAAAGGATTACGCAAACAAAGTTAGTGTTTAAATCTAGCGTTAACCTTTGCACTTGTCATTGAGTATAGGTAAATCGTTTTTCCAATAAATAATTTAAACGAACCTATACTTAAACATCAAAGGTAACACAGCCGTATAAGGCTGGCAACAATGCAACGATCTCACTACGGTGAAACTTCGTGAGTTCGTGCAAGTTGGAGGCGGAGTACCGTTGCTTTTAACATTTGAACCTACATCCGATCACAACCTTTTTAAACAGCCACCATTCCCACATGCAGACTCAATAAACCTTATTACTTAGATCTTAGGGCTGTTCTTTCAATGGCTAAGCTTAACGCAGCTGTATATAAGTTTGTATTTGTATCTCTAAATAAAGACTTGACGGTTTAATAAGCTAATGAACACTAACGGTACAATATTGTACCTATGTTTAATTAATTCTTGAGATGACAGATGTTGTGTTTCATCCTTCTCAAAGGGTCAATGAATGGGAAACCTTTGCGATGAAGCGGGAAATCATCATCACGACGGGAAAAAATGAAGGTAAACTAAATGTTTTGGTAGTTTTTTTGTGGCTTCGTTGTAGCGTACATTTATTGGCATTATAAAGTAGCATATGGCTTTCAGAGCTGTGGACTTACGACTTGTTATGAGTTACTCATTGTGGGTTCAAACCTAAGCAGGCGCTTTAAGAGCGCCCTTTTCGAGGTAAATTTTCATACAACCGCTTTTACGTCCATGTGATGTTACTTACACTTAATATCTAGAAAAAGATGTGTAATACTATCTTTTTCTAGATATTTTGGATACACAGCTATATTGTGGTTATTATCTAGGCTTATATAGAAATCAAAACATAAATTTGTGTAAAACTAATCCAGTAAAGACCTCTGAAAATCTGCTATTTTTCGTAAATTTTGGCCCTCCATAATGTACTCATATATTAAAAATATAAAAAGCCTTGCACATTTAATCGAGATTCTGAATGACGAAATACGAACACGTATTTCCTGGAACAAGTTTTGTGAAATATTCGAGTAAATCACGGAATTATCGAATGCCAACAGAGTTTTCTGGCGTTATCTCTCTTTTTTACACGACTGCCTACGATTGCCTCTTCATCAAACATCGCGTTGGAAAAAGCGAGTGAAAAAGGACCCTCTTAATTATTAATTTCCTAGCTTCTGCCAACGATTTCGCCCGCGTTAAAGTTGGTTTCTCTATACATACTTTGGACCCCTGTTTCATTAAATTTTTTCTTACGATTTATATAAATCATAAAAGGAACGTCTGCGTCAAAATTTTCAGCATTCCGTGGGTTTGGGCTACGTGATCATAAGTCTGTGAGTGAACCAGACTTATGCTTTTATTATACTTTTATTTAGATTAAACATGATGTAACAGTGAGGATGTGAATTATTACTAATCAGCTGGTTAACAAAACATAGCATTCACAGAAATAAAACAACACACTGTACTCAACTGACTGTAACAAAGTAAGAACAGTTACTTACTGTCAGTTTCGGTCTTGGGTAAGCATTTAAAATAAACATTTCTATGGAATCGAATGCACGCGAAAGTGAAAATCGATTCTCGTATGCAATGCGATTGAATTATGCAATGAGTAGGAAATGGAGCACGCCGTGTGATCTCGATACCGCCTAGCGGAACGATAGGCGCGGTTGTCATTGAGAATACTGCAAATATTGTAATCTGGAGTCAATATGGCAATATTAAGGAATTAGTCAATCTGAATTGCGAGGAAATTAGTTTTTTAACTGAGTATTTCTATAAAAAAACCACCCACGTTTCCCAAACGTCTATGGTTTCTAATACGACTCTTTTACAAACAATAACTAACGCAAACAGATGATATAGCTTCAAGAAAATTCAAGTCAAAAGCCTTCTCACAATCTTACAAACTTCTCTATAGTCAAAACAATTCATCCCTTTCATCAATTCTATTTTTAACCTCACCAACCAAACTTGCAAATCAAGCTTACATTACATCGAAAAATTAACCAACATCATGGCGGCACAACACAGCAGCACCCACGATTCGCAAACAAAACACGGTGCATGGCAACGGTCATAAATATTCATGCTGATACTGGCACGGGCCGTTGTCAGAAGCTATGAGTTACGATAACATACCTGGACCGACCTTCGTCAGGACCAGACGACTGAATGTAAATATATGCTGACAAGACTCTTGAAAATGAATTGGATTTCAATATGTCTAGTGAGAGTTGAGTGATTGGGTGGTTTGCCTCCTTTACGGTAATGTTTAACGGTGATTAAAGGTACAAGCTAGTATTTAAGACCTTATGTGTCACAAAGGAAGCAAAAGAAGCTACCTACTTAAAAGTTGATGATTAAAGAATTAATCGAAAAACAAATAAACCGGTCAATGAGTCAATAAATAAAAAGTTGGAAAGAGATAGGATTCCCGAGCCTGTTCCAACTTTGTTTAAGAGAGATTTCTTATTTAGGGCTAGAAACTTCGTAGCGATTCCACGAAGTTACGTTCCAGACCCAACTAAGTAGAAAGTAACCAAGCACATTAAGAGAAATAAAGTAAAAAACCATTTAGTTTATCTTGGAGAAAAATAAAACGAATGTGCTCTTTTTCAACCTTTGCAAGTCGTAAATGTAAAAGAAGTAAAGGGTTGCCAAGTAGAAGGAAACCTTTAACGTCAATCTCACTATAGTCAATAAGCCAGTTTTTCCGCAAGAAGTGGAAGTTTTATAAACTTCGGAACGAAAACCAGCAGATAGAGAAAAGCTGAATACTGGTGATCAAGAAGATGAGTGCAACTGGTGTGTAGGTGATGGTTCCTCATTCCTCAAGGTAGAAAGTAGACTTGCAAGGCAGATTGTATATCAACCCGCTTTACTTTAGTTATTTAAGTATTTAATTTTATAATTAACTACATATATGTATTATTTGATAGTTTAGATTATGATTTCACACATTCTTCTTCTCTTGTCACACACTATTGTCTACATTTCTTTTAATTTCTCTTTTCGCAGGTCTGCTGGAAGAAATTTCTTTGGAAATAAGCAGTACCTTTGTACTTTTGTCTATTTTGTATTGTCTCTTTCTGTTTTTTTGTGTGTACATAAATAGTAAAATAAATAAATACTTTACTTATTTTGATAGTGGTTCCAATATTGACAATCAGTAATATTTATTTGTATGCTGTCAAATCTATCTCTAAATATACAGCGTACAAGATTGGAATAGACGTAAACCAAACCAGTTTGCACGTACACAGTTTACGCTAGACAAACTTTGATTTATTAGACTGCTTGCTCGAGGGTGCAATGTGTTCAAGGGGTGAGAATTTATTGAGAAATACGGTAAATGTTGTTAGTGTACAAAGCAGATGGATAAGGAATTCCAAGAATACTTTAAACTACATTTTCATTCTTAAATAAGTTTCTGGGAGTGGTTTTCTTTTTTATTTAAATTCAAAAGTTGAAAACGTGGATCATTTTAAATACATATTTTAAAGTGTCTCTTGTGAGTGATTTTAAACGTGCAAGGTTGGTTTTCATCTTCAATTCTTTTAATAATAAATATTTAACATTTATGAACGTGTTAATGTTTTTATGAATTTTAATTACTATAGCAAGTGGGAGTGCTGTCATTTCCTCTCGCGGGTATGTTTAAATAAAATTGTTTCTAGTAGATGTCCTTACTTGCTCGACAATTATTTGCATATTTAAGGGCCGGAGCTATTATGATCTGTCTTTAACTCCTTACAGCAAAAACGAGGTAATAAATAGTAATTTCAATTGGGCCTAATAAAGACTGAAAAATAATCTTCTAAAGGAACACTTTGTCATCGTTTATAGACCCTTATAGGATCACTTTATGGTTATTTTAGCTTTACGGCTTAAACGAAGAGTTAAGCGGCCAATATTTTACGTATGTAATTAAATTCTCCTTTATCTGGCCTATTCATGAACACAGCAAGTTTCTGAGCGATGAGAGTTTGTAGTTGAAGTTTGGCTGAAATAGTTGCTGTGTAAATTCTCAGCAATATCTTAGCTAAGTCCAAAACTAAGGCATCCAATAATTATCCGCCATGTTTCAAAATGCCTTGTATGGGAGGTAACCGCGAAGTAAGACGTGTAACTAAGACTGATTGGCTAAAAAAAGAAGTCAAGTGCCGTTCAGAATGGCATAACAGAGAATGGAACTGTTGACGATGATGAATATTCCAGTAATAACATATTACTGGTCTGTTGATCTAGTGGTTAGTGGCCCTGACTGCTATGCCGGAGGTCGTGGGTTCGATTCCCACCCAGGACAAATGTTTGTGTGATGAGCACGATCATTTGTTCTGTGTCTGGGTGTAATTTATCTATATATGTATGTATTTAGAAATATATAATTATGTTTATCAGTTGTCTAGTACCCTTAACACAAGCTCTGCTTAGCTTGGGACTAGACGGCGTTGTGTGATAGTTGTGGAATATTATTATTATTATTAACTAACAGCCGTACCCACTACCCAGACAACCTCGGTCTCCTTCAAGAAGGGCGCGTAATCGATGATACTACAGCCGATAACGTTATCAATGAAGATAAGGGTACAACGAAGCAATCAATAATTTTAGAAGTAGGTACATATGTACCGCCATGAGCCGTATCACTTGTTCTAGCTAAATGACTCATGGATGTTGTAAACGATAATGTTTCGTCAAGGATTCCGTAGTTACAAGTTTACGTAATATTATAAATTGCATATTAACTACCTTTAATAGCCAGTTGCAATATTGTAAATTTAATACGGTTAGGCAAGTTTGACGGGATAGAAATCAATTTGAATACACTAATGATTTACTGGTAGTTAATTGCTCTTTTAAAGTTCAGGAAGAATAGTTGTCGAAAGAATCCAAATGAACAAAACAAACACTAAAAACTAAACCAACGATACGCAAGTCCCAAATAATATAATGCTTTGTAAACAAACAATAACATAGTAAGGGTAACACGCGATCCTACAATAAGGAATCGATACAGGGACGAAGACAATAATGGCGTAATAAAAAGACGCACGAAACATCATTCATTATGCCATGTTACGTTACAAATAAAACTTTAATGGCGGAGGAGGTGTATTCTCGTATTAGCTAATAGCGGAACCGTAAAACAATCGTAAATGAAAGGAATTTGACCTGATGGTACAAAAGTACGGAGAATCCGAAGGATTGATACCGAATGTTCCAAATGTATGGGCGAAGTGGTTGTGGTTTGTTTATGTTGAGGGAGTGTTAACAGTTGTTTATTTGAGTACATTTATGACCAGAGAAAGAAATAAAATCAAAGATTTACCACGTTGAAGTGGTAAAGTTTTGTGATGTCTCCTCAGTATTACAAACGTTTAACAAAAGTCATGTACATCTTCGTCAAAATATTCTTAACGATGGTGATAATTCGGAAACTAGTCAGACTTTGTTTTAAATAATCAAACCAGAACTTTCTGCAAAACAACTTCCAAGCTGTTATTAAAATTAATATCAAACACAGTTAACTGCAAATATCCGAACACTTTCCATATGCTCAAGTGTATGCAATAAAACGATTAATCTTTACACTACAAATGCACGCTAAGATGGTGGCAAGGAACCACTAGTCAAGGCACGTGTAAAATTAGATATGCAATCTAAGAAGTAATGTTTACACTCGAATTTAATTATTGGTTATATGAAATCATCAAGAAACTTTTGCCCGCGACTGCGACTGTCTACCCTACCTTAAAACCTTCGATGTGCTATAAGAAACATACGAAATAAAAAATTAGCCAAATTGGTCGAGCCATTCTCGAGTTTTGCGCTTAGCAAGATTCATTTTTATTTATATAGATAACCGCGTATGTGCCTAGTTAAAGAGGACTACATCCCAATCACTCGGGCTAGGATTTATTTTATATCCTTTGACTTATATACTTAATTTTATTTTTGTTTTATATAAATTATGAAGCAAAAAGCCACACAACCAAATTCTAAAACGTCACTGAAATATCTTACCAACACTCAAAAATGAGCATCCATTTTCTCTGCTTTCAATAACAAAATGCTTTGTTACCTTCAAAATTTTCTTTTGTTTGCTAGACAACACATTCACTACAAGATTATTCACGTGAAGCGTAAAAATAAAATGCTCGCTTCCAGACAATAGTACAGTCTAAACCCACCTAGACTTACTTATGTTGATAGTCTAGCTTTCCAGACACTATCTACATGAGCTTTTACTGCCCTGCAGTAATGTATTGTCTGTGCAAAAACTAGACTGGCCGTCTGAAAGCAAATTGCTTTAGGACGGCCCATTTCCGGAACTCGATTTACTAGTTGAACGTAGAGCTATATTGTTTTCATTACTATTAATATTACCAACTGTACGACTGCAAAAGGTGTTGTGTCGACCCAACACCTTACAAGGGCAAGATGATGATGAAAACCAAAAAATATTTATGTAATGTCTGTAAGTCATAAATATCGATCCCAAAAGATACTGTTACCACATTATAAGTAAATTAGAGCAATATAAAAGACAAGTCAGCATCAAAATCAACCCAAACAACAATGGACACATTGCACACCCTTTAGGTCCTCCTTCGATATTCAAACTTCTTTACGCGGCAGTAGTTTCTTTTGCATTTTATGGTGGCTAGTGCTGCATTAACTTGCAATTTGCTGTAATGTGGGGTCATACAAAGTGTAACTAGCAAGAGAATCGATACTGAGAGCGTCGAACCTAAGCGTAGGGCTTCCAAAGCCCTTGCAGGTGAGTTTTGATATCCGGCCAACTGTTAAGGTTTCCTTGCAGCCGATTGTGCAATTTATGCAAGCCATTACTACCTGTTTGTCTTCTGTAATTTTTGCGAGACTTAATTTGATACGGTAATTTGTTATTTTTTTTTTTTTAGATTCTTTTGGTGCTTCTCTTTGCAGAGATGAAGATAATGTATTGAATCAGTTTGTAGCTATTATTTTAATCTCTATATCAATCTTAAATTGACACAATCCTAAACAATTTATGAAAGTTTTTAAACTTTTAGAATCTTAAAGAATACATTAAAGTGACCGAAGTAATCGAGTATTGAAAATAAAAAACAGCAGCAAAAAAAATAGCATAACTACAAGTTGTAAGAAAGCCAAGTGAAATTCGTGCATACAGTCGTACAGGTTTAAGGATGAGCATGTCATTGTTAGCTATAAATAAAACCTCGACCTTCGCAGAGGTGATCGTCCGGCCACAAAGGCCTAGCTGGTATATTCTAACCTATTTTTTATTAATAATAAAAAGAAAATGAACAATATAGTCGTGTTTTGTTAGATATTAATGGATGTTTTTTTACGGTAACGGGTGTTTTCTTCTTGAAAGATGACTATGTGATTGAGAATGTATTGAAGTTGATATTGGTGTTTTTTATAAAGAATATAGGTACTCGTACCTACAATATTACAAACTATGGTAGGCATTCATTTTTTTTTATAACAATTAAAGAAGGCTGAATTTAAATGGAATGAAATAATGGCTACACGCACATAATAAATGTGCGTGTACAAACATTTTGTGTATTCCTAACATTTGTAACAACGCACCCACATTCTTGTTTAATTACTTAAATTCATTAACAAACACGACATATTGCTTATACCAGTATATCTTAGGTTTATTTTTATTTCTTAGAGAGAATAGTAACGTCAATTGTAGACCTGAATTATAAAATCATGCTATTCAGAGTGCGATTACTTCGTTTCACATTCAAACGTCTGGAACGTGTATATGCATTGATCAGTTTCGTTACTATAATGACCATACCATTCATAAGGACGTAACATTAGCTACACAGACGAAACACTAAACTGTGATTCAAAACTAAATAACAGAAAGATTATGCGTGGAATAGCAAAGATCAATAGGAATCATTGGATACCCTTCCAGGGGGGACTGGACTGTGACTGAGAAAGACCTAATAGATGCTAAAAAACTCCTTACAATCTAATAAATTCATTTCACTCTTTTCGTCTTGTACATACATTTATGACAAATGAAAAAAATGAAAACAAGAGAAAATGGAGAGAGGCAATACGAGAAACGCTCGTACCATTAATACACGAACACAATGCGAAAACCTCGGCATTGTGGGATCATCTCACAGTAATTGTCATCGCTTACTTAATGCTCCGTGCAACGCTCTGAATGAGGCTCAAAATCACTTCTTATTATTGTCATTATCTTTATTTCTACGTTATTTTGGATGTAAACAGGAAGATTGTCCAACTCGGGAATTATATGCCAATTTTCCTATCTTTTCAGAATTTTGCTTAACCATTTATGGAGTCTAACCTTTTTACTCTGACTTTATTTTTTATTTTTTTAAACTATTATCAACGAAAGAATTCGACCAGTTCAAACAGTATGCCTACATGTTCGGCATTCCGCAAGGCAGAACCTTGGACCTAGAACTAAAACAAATATTTTAAGAATGCAGACCCTTGAAAATAATGCTACCGAATACAAATAAATTGCTAAACAATGTGCCAATGGCCCCTTATTGGGGCTAGTAAGATATGACAGGTCATATTAGACAGCTTTGCATTATTTTAGTTCATTCTTTTTAATTTTAGCGTTAATTTTTTCTATTTAAATTTATCAATAGTGCCATGCTAGAATATATTGTAGTCGAATTTGATTCAGAAATGTTGGATTTGGACTACAATTTACATACAAATGGATTGCACAGTTAATTTGGTGTTTGAACAAGATGTTGTCTCTACTAATTTACATTGTTTCTTTAATGCAAGTCTTTAAGTTATTGAAAAATTATGAGGATTCGATTTAAAGTATTACTTGCATGTCATCATTTTGCACATTTTCAGATAGTAGATTTAAATATGTTATATTAAGATAAGAAATCGCTATTAAAATATAACGATGTCGATGGCGGTCGGTTAGGGCCGGTGAATGAACCTAAATCCAGGCTTATCGTACAGCGACTGGGTCGAGGAAACGTTCCTCAATGCAAATATGTACAGGGACGTGTAATCTTTCAGAATACACATTTTACACGCTGGGGATTTGTGTTGAATACTTTACGTGAATGTTCATATTATTTTTAAAGCGACAAAACGGATTTCAAATATAAAAGTTTACGTATATTTTTAGTAGTCTAATAGTGTCCTACTGCTGGGCAAAGACCTCCCCTTCCTCCTTCCAAACCTCTCGGTCTTGGACGATCTCTGGTCAAGTTTGCCCCGCGAACTTTATATTATTCTCGCTGAAATTGACGGATACTTAAAGCGGACCTGAAACATCATTAGCCAAAACTAGATAACAATCATGTACAAAATGGCATGCAATATACATCAAAGTTTTTTTCCATTTGCAAAACTAGCAGACCAAACGCATTAACATTAAAAAAAAAAACAACTAGGTTGAATATGTATGTATAAGTCATTTAAATGAATCGTGACTACTAGACCGAATTGGCGAAATATCTTGGGAGCGGGAAGCCAATCAACAAACAGGACGGCAGCCCGAAATAGGAAATGCCACCCTCGAGAATTGGACGGGTCATAGAAATATGTCTCCAAATGTACGTTATAATAGTTAGCCTGAATTGGTGATGTCTGTGGCAAGTAGGAAACCGTGGGAGGCGCGCAACTCAGGCAATGACGCGGCTTAATGGAGGTTAAGATGTGTGCCCCCAAGTAACGAGCATCGCGCCTTGTTGGACGCAACTATGTTCATACAGTCAAATTGGATGAGTTGCTTTATGATCACGAGATCGTTTAACAGGATTCCGTGGAGAAATGTGATTGAAATGAGTTCCATTTCGAGAAGAAAATGTTAGCATTTGAGATTAAAAAGTGCCAGCCCCTCCCTGTGTGTCTGTTCGCGATAAACTCAAAGCTATAGAACGGATTTTCATGTTGTATTTTTATCAATAGACAGAATAATACATGGGGACGGCTTAGATGCGTACAATAGGTGCATGCTATAACTAGTAAAGCCAAGAATTTCAAAGCTGTGCAAAGCTGGGGTAATGAAATGGAAAACAGATTTATATAACATTCACAATGCAGTAGAACTGTGCACGTGAAAGCATTTGAAGATAAAAACATATATGTAATAAAGAAATTAAACGATGAATACCGGAGATAGTTTACAAAATAATGTGTGTAATAATGACGTGAGCCTGTTACTCAATCGAGCTCGATCCTCCGAGCATGTGGCTCGCTCCAAACTTTTTATAACATCAAATTAAAATACCAAAAGCTATAATCGAATGGTGTACGGCGTCTGGTCAGCATCAAGAGGCTATAGATAGCCATAAAATGATACGAAAGTACACAATAGCTTACGTGGCATTATTTTTAAATATTTATATGTGGCTTTCGGAAAGGTGAACAGATCATCGTCCAAAGCTTAGCAGTCGGTTGCTGAATGGGTAATTTCATTAATGTTTTGTCGAATACTCTTTGACCAACGATGTATGATCGTAAACACATTATAGCTTTGTTTTCTATCAAAATATTTTGCTTTAACAAATCCTTTATTGCTATAATATCGTGTTAGTATAACTGTTAAATGTAGCATAATGTGTCTATAGTATTATAGTCTGTCATTAATTTCGAGCCTTTTTCACTTTTTACTTTTATATGTTCTTCTACTCGGTGGATATCATTAAATTAGTGAACTCATTAAGAAAGACTGTTGGTCGTTATTCTGAAGAGAACCGTTTGAGTTTACCATCGTAGTGAAAGGAAAACATGAACCACATATTAAAATGCCCCAAGTGCCCATACTCCTGCACTTTGGAGGATTTGATGAGTGCTACCGATGCTGCTAATAATGTAGCCACCTATTGGGCCCAAACAGTTTGACGAGTTTACCTTCGAATCGAAAAGAAGGAGTGAACTCATTAATTAGTTTTATTATATTGATGTATTTATATCTTTAGTACAATTTGTGGCTAAGTTCTGACAACCACTACCTACATCATACAATACCAAGAATAGTTTTCTATGACCAGTTTTTTTTTTTTACAAAAGCATCTTGCTGGGCAACTCTTGCGCATGTATTTAGTGAGTAGAGTACATACAAGCAATACAAAAGAAGCAAGATGAGGCCGATCGGTTAACAACTGTGCTGGCACATGGAATGCGGTTTCGTCAGTTCAACATAATTGAACATATTAGAATAGAATTTCTGGAGCAGGCTAAGGTACATGGATTTGTTTATATTGTTTATTATAATTATGTAATCGATGAAGATAATTATTCTTTTAGTCACAATCACACTAATATAATAAAGACGAAAGATTGTGAGTGTATATGTTTGTTACTTCTTCACGCCCAAACACATTTCGATGAAACTGGTACAGGGGTAAAACCATGTCCTGGAATAGCTCAAAGAATACTTTTAATCCCTGTAGTATGGTTTCTAGAGTTAATTTTCGACTACCATGCGTGTAAAACCGCTGACCGGAGCTTGTTATTTTATAAGTACAAAAACTTTAGACTTTAGCAAGCCGCCGAATTGAGGTCAGGAAATATTTACGCCCTCTTTCTTGGAAGACCTGAGGCAACCTGAGGCGCAACCGAAATAACACAGGCTACCCAGGTAGACCCGTTTCGGTACAGTTTGCGATCAATATCGCCGTTCCTTTTATTATACCCCGCTAATACCTTCCCCTGGCTGTTGCTATTTTTAGTGTCTAATTTAACCTTTAGCAGATCTACAGACCTGTAGAAATTATTCCATGTTGTTTTGTGTCTTCACCGAAGTTTGTGGATTTTGGTTATTTAAACATTAAAACAATAGATTAAAAGGGTACAGCGCGTAGTATCAGCAAGTCTTGACTTATCATAAAGAAATAACATTATTTATTTTTATGTTAAATTTTTAGTCTCTTAGGGATTAGAAGCCTTTGTACAACAGTAAAGTACTGAGGATGATGATGTGGACACGCAAAAAAAAAAATTGTAAGTACTGAGTCCATTACGAAAATTCACTGCCAGAAAACTACTAACGTTGAATGCTATTGGTTACTTGTCGTTCCAGAAAAAAAATACGATTTCTGTGGGATAGGCTACGACAGGCGAGGGTTTCATCATCACCATTTCAGTCAGCCTTTCCCAAGTGTCAAGGATCCATCGGCTTCCCGCGACCTTCACGCTCACGCTACGCAGTCACTACTCCAGAACCATTTGGCCCCATCGACTATTTGTTCTTCGCCCACTGCCACTTAAGTTTAGCTCTACGGGCTATACGGTAACCTTGGTTCTGGTTCGGATCTCTTCATTCCTGATTCATTTCTATATTATGGTGCACAGAGAAGGAATCAATAATAGAAGATTTAAAGTAGTGAGCTATCTACTGCGATTTGCTGATGGTAAAATTAGTACGAAAGAATCGACTTTGCACGGTTAAATATGCAAGACCAAGTGCATTAATATATTATGCATGCTAGTGATGTCTGTGAAAATTTCAAACGAAAATCCCTTCTTTTGGATAAATAAGTTCATAATATTATGAAGCATAGTTTACCAATGTCCGTGGTACCTTCGCACAGGTGAGACCTGTTTGGCAATCACGGAAATTGACCCGAAGGGTCAAACTCAAAGTTTTCGGGTCCAACGTCAAATCTGTGCTGCTTTACGGGTGCGAAAAGTGTAAGGTGACAAAGGAGATCTAACACCAAATTCAGGTTTTTATAAACCGATGTCTTTGTCGCATCCTCGAGATTTACTGGCCCGAGACCATCTTTAATGTAGAGCTTTTGGAGAAATGCCACGAAAACCCGATCGACCACCGGATCAAACGTCGTAAGTGGAAATGGATTGGTCACACGCTTAGGAGGGATTCCGATCATATACCTGAACAGGCACTGGACTGGAAACCTCAAGGGAAAAGGAAGCGCGGCCGTCCTCGGCAAACCTGGCGACGCACCGTGTTGGCAGAAGCGACGGACATCGGATTGACATGGAGCGAGGTGAAGCGTAGAGCTCAAGATCGGTCGCGATGGGTGACTACTGTCGACCACTTCTGCCCCAGCTAGGGGACATAGGATCTTAATTCCTAATTCTTTATTGTACACAAAAACAAAACATAATAAATTGACATACAGACAGTTCATGTACAAAGGCGAGCTTAACTCAGCAATGAGTTTTCTCCCAGCAAACCTTTGAAATATAGAGAGAGAACATATTCGAGGGTAGGATCCAGTGCACAATATAAACCTACATACTAAGTCTAAAATATAATGATCACTCCACTCTCCGCTCGACGCTCGCCCCGAACGGTCGTGCCGCTCTGTGCTCCGCGCCCGCTCCGTGCTCCGTGTCGTTACGTCACCCCGTGACGTCATCAGTGGTCCCCGACCGCACCAGCGATCCGAAGCCGCCTTTCTCAAGGCAGTGGAGGATATACGTTTCCTTAACGGGAAATAGTCGATAAACGTTGTGCCCCTTCAGGGAAAAGCCACAGTTTCGTGGTCCTTGGTGGGAAACCTCACGGTGCCAACGAAGCCAAGGGGGTGTTGCCCCAATACACCCGCCGAACCCCTTCAGGGCTAGGCAGTCATTTGGAGTCGGGAGCTAGATTTTGGCCTTGGGGGAGCTCCTAGTCAAATCTAATACTCCGAGTTCTCTTTCAGCTACACACCTGGTGTCGGTTGGGGTGTCTATCCCTTCGCACCAGACCCTGGTAGGGCCCGATCGCACAATAAGACTGGCGATCGGTTTACAAGCTTAGGGCACACCATTAGGTACTCACCTCCCAGTGTACACAACCCTTACTGGGAGGGTCACACACCCCCGGGCCCGTCCACCCGGGGACGTAGGGACCGCTAGGAGTTTTGCGCATGAGGTTTTTCCAACCCATGTGACCTAATCCCAAGCCCCCTTTTAACCATGACGGACGCTATCATATTAGCGTTCGTCAAAGAGGTCCTATTCAAGGACCCCGATTTCCTCGCCAAGTATGGCGAGAAAATCGCTTCAATTAGAGCCCCCCCCCCCACCGTCCCATCAAGCGTCACTGACTTCAGTGACGTATTGTCATTTCCGGACTCCGGTCCGACCCCCTGCCCCCGCCCTCCCCCGGATATGCCTCCCCTATTGGTAGCCCACTTCGCCAATGAGGCAATGGACACCACCGTCCCCGCCAGCGACTCAGCGTCGCAAGCATCTTCTTCGGACTATGAACAGTCCCCTGAATCCTCCTCCTCCGAGGACGACTTTCAAGTCGTCCTAGGGGGCAAGAGGAAAGCCAGGAAGGCCGCTCAGGCCACCAAAGCTAAGAAGACCGTTGCGTCTTCTCCCGCCCCCGCTATCCAGCCCGCCCCTGTTGCCCAGCCCGCACCCGCCTCGCAGGCTAGTTGTTCCCCCTCCGTTTCCGCTTCTGTCACTCAGACGAAGAAGCAGCGCCCCCCTCCGCCCTTGTACATCCAGGACAAGGGTAAATGGACCGACGTGTCCAAAATGTGTAGTGATCGCAAGATCAACTATACAAACGCCCGCTCCTGCCAACAAGGCATAAAAGTCCAAGTCCCGACGTCAACTGACTATCGGGAACTTACCAAAGTCCTTCGTGAAAGGAAAATCTCCTTTCACACCTACTCCCTCCCTGAGGACACGCCGACCCGAGTGGTCATTAGACGTGTCCCGAAGGAAATCCCCGCCGAGGACATTAAGGCCGACCTCCTGGCCCAAAATATCCCCGTTTCCGCTGTCCATCGCCTTCACAAGGCGAGAGGTAGCGAAGTATACGACATGATCCTTGTCGTGTGCGACCCGACCGACGGGCACCACCCCATCTTCAAGATCAAGTCGATCTGTTCCCTCTCCGGCATCTCCATCGAGAAGCCCTACAGACCCACTATAGTTGGGCAGTGTCACCGCTGCCAACTATACGGTCACTCTCAGAAGAACTGCTACGCTACACCCAGATGCGTTAAGTGTCTGGGTGAGCACGGCACTTCTGACTGCCCCCGTCCCAAGGATCGGACTCTTTGCACAGAGCCTCCCAGCTGTGTGCTGTGCGGCCAAGCCGGGCACCCGGCTAACTACCGGGGCTGCCCCAAAGCCCCCAAAATCCCTCCCAAGCTGGCAAAGCGTGCTGCCGCTCGCCAGCAGAGGGAAGCACCCTCCGGGAAAGTCCCCTCTTCCCAGCCCCCCGAACGTCTCGCACCCCAGAGACCATCCCCCTGGAATCAGCTGAACCATCAGAAAGCCTTCCCGGCTTTGGTGGCTTCCCAGCCAATTCCAGCGCTAATGGCTAAGCCCATCCCAGCGCCTCCCCCTGCTTCTGTGGCCCCCGTGGCCGCCAAACCTCCCCGAAACGCGCCCCAAGTTTCAGCTGCGTTCCCACGCAGATCAGTTGGCCAGATTATCCTGGACAACTATCGCATCTTTATGACGCAGGACGCTAGGGACTTAGCTGACGAGCTAACCCTAGCGGAAGTCACTGGCCAACTCGACTTAGCCAAGCGCGCTGCGCTATTCACTAAGTACGAGTCGGTCGCAGTCGAACTCGACAAATTACCTGCCGTACCCCTAAATGGATAGACAACAAAAAATTTGTTGTACCAAACCGCGATCCCTAAAGTTAGGCTTCTTCAATGCCAACGGCATTATCAATCAGAGAGATGAGATCGCCACGTTCCTCCGCGACCATCAGTTAGACCTTCTCCTCATCCAGGAAACATTCCTCAAACCCCACCGTAAAGATCCTAGAATTGCCAACTATCGTCTAGTTCGCAACGATAGATCTCGTTGTCACGGTGGTGGCACCCTTATCTATTATAGAAAGGAACTGTACTGTATCCCCCTAGCTCCTCCCGCGCCCCGATCTTTCTTAGAATACTCGGCCTGCCGAGTAGGCATGACTGGTCATCAACCGATCACTGTCGTCTCTGCCTACTATCCCCCTCCGACTTCCTCGTCTCGTATGCCAGACGAGTCCATCGCGCTTACTAGCGACCTCACTGCCCTCTTTGGCTTGAGTGACTCCGTTATCATAGCGGGCGATCTCAATGCTAAACACCCCGCCTGGAACAGTAGTACGACCAACCCTAGGGGAAAGGTCGTGTTCAACCTTGGTGCATCCCTTAACTTTGACATCATCGCCCCGATGTGTCACACTCACTTCCCCCATGATCCCAACCATAGCCCCGACGTCCTCGATGTAGCGCTCCTTAAGAATGTTAACCTCCGGTTGCAATCTATAGAAGCAATACACGAGCTTAACTCCGATCACCGACCCGTGATTATGCACCTAGGCTCCCGCTCGGGCAATCTCGACCCGGGCCAGCCCCCCGCTTCCCAATTGATCACTGACTGGAAGAAAGTAAGCGAAAGACTGAAATCTACCACGTCACCTCAATTGGATTCTATCCCCGACCACATAGTCTCAGTCGCTGACACGACGGTGGCAATCGACTCGCTCACAGACCACGTACAATCCGTCCTGAACGAATGTTCAAGGGAGATTCCTGCGAAGGAGGACCTTCGCTGGAAAATCCCGGACGATGTACGGGCTCTGATGACCGAGAAGAACGCAGCCGTCCGTGCATACAGCGCTTTTCCTTGCGACGCTAACAAGGCTCACATGCGTAGATTACAGCGTGCTGTAAAGAAACGCATGACCGAGCTGCGTTCCGCCCGCTGGGACAAGACGCTCAGCGAACTCGAGCCTACCCATCTCGCCTTCTGGCAACTTCAGAGGAAATTACGTTCCACTGAAGAGTCCTCTATGCCTCCGCTCACCCGCCCTGATAAGAGTGTCGCTTTCGACAACTCTGAAAAAGCGGAATGCCTAGCCGACAGCCTCGAAGCCCAATGCTCGCCTAGCTCTCAACTAGTAGACCAAGCCCACATCGACATGGTGGACGCTGAAGTCGAACGTAGAGCCTCCCTCCCTCCCGTTGAAGACCCTGATAACCCTCTGGCTCCCGTCACTCCCGACGAGGTGGAGGATATCATTAAAAAACTTCAACCAAGGAAAGCCCCCGGCGCCGACGGTATCACGAACAGAGTGTTCAAACTCTTCCCCCCCCAACTTATAATGCTAATGACCGCTATCTTCAATGGCGCATTAAGCAATAATATCTTCCCCCAAGCGTGGAAACAGGCCACCGTTATCGGTATCCCCAAACCAGGCAAGCCCAAGTCTGACCCCACCAGTTACCGCCCCATCAGTCTCCTCAATGTTCTCGGTAAGATCTACGAGAGGCTTATTTATAAGCGACTCAAAGATTTTGCCGAATCCAAGGGTCTCATTCCTGATGAGCAGTTCGGGTTCCGTACCGAACACTCATGCGTCCACCAAGTCCACCGCATCGTAGAGCACCTAAGCGCTGGCTTCCAGCGTAATGCGATGACGGGTGTCTTGTATTTCGATATAGCGAAAGCATTCGACAAGGTCTGGCACAATGGCTTATTATATAAGCTATATCAACTCGGTGTGCCAGACCGTCTCGTGCTCATCATGCGAGACTTTCTGTCGAATCGCACCTTCCGCTATCGAATCGAGGGAGCCCTCTCCTCCCCCCACCCCATTCGAGCTGGAGTCCCTCAAGGCTCGGTAGTGTCCCCCCTAGCTTTCACGCTGTTCACCAGCGACATTCCCAAAAGTAAAAAGGCCCAGTTGGCTCTATTCGCCGACGACACGGCAATTTACTACACCGGTCGTGACCCCAGAGTTATCGCTCGCAATCTCCAAACCTCCGCAAACATTTTGGGCAAATGGTTCCGGAAATGGAGGATCGAGGTTAACCCTGATAAGAGTCAAGCTGTTCTCTACTCGAAACAGCGTAAGTCCGTCCCCCCTCCCCCTCCGATCACCATGTACGGTAAGCCGATCCCCTGGGAGAAGCAAGCCAAGTACCTCGGAGTGATCCTCGATCAGCACTTGTCCTTCGCCGAGCACATAAAGCAGGCTCGCTCGCGAGCCGCTTTCGCTCAAGGTAGGCTCCATTATCTCATGACTGCCCGCAGCAAACTGTCACTTAAGTGCAAGCTGCGCCTCTATACGGCAGTAATCCGCCCGATCATGACGTATGCATGTGCAATCTTCGCACACGCCAAGCCCCGCTTCCTCCATAGGATGCAGACCCTTCAAAATAGGACCCTCCGTAAAATTCTCGGTGCCCCATATTATGTCCGAAATGAGAATCTACATCTAGATCTCAAAATCCCCACCATCCAGCAGTTCATGAAACGCCTTTGCAAGCGTTTCTTCGATACTGCTGTGAAACACCGCAACCCCCTCATAGTATCGGCAGCCCGATATGAACCCTCCCGCATCTCTAAGGTTCGCCGTCCTAGGCATACTCTCGTCACCCCCGATGACCCCACTACCCTGCTCCAAGAGAGCCGTAAGGAAACAAGTACAGTTCGAAGACAATACAGACCACCGTCCTTCCGTCCTCGCCGCCGAGGCCCGCCGCGACACTCCCGTAAACGTCCTCCCCGTCCCTTGCTCGAGCCAGCCCGCGTCGCTGAGCCGTAGTTTTAAAATTCCCCGATAATAATAATAAAATCTTTGTTCGATCCAGCCCGTCCCTTGCTGTCCCCCCCCAGCGACGCCCTAAGCCGAGGTCCGTACCCCACAGGGGGTGCCCTTAGCGTGTAGTCGCTTAGTTTTTAAGTTTAGTTAAATAAGCCCTGGCTGGAGGCTTTGATTCTCGAATTGAGGCCGCCACAGGCAAGTCCGGTTAAGCAGCCGACAACCTCCTAGGTTGACCTGCGAGAGGCCACACAAAAAAAAAAAAAAAAAAATCTAAAATATAATTATATTATACATACTAATACATACTATATATATATATATTATGTCAATAATGAAAGGAAGTGCTCTTTAAGTTTCCTTTTGAAGACATCTAGAGAAGGGCTATCGCGAAGAGAGTGTGGCAGAGAGTTCCAGAGACGTACTGCAGTTACAGAAAAGGAGCCATCATAGCGGCTAGAAGTATGACGGGGAGTGCGAAGGAGAAGAGAAGAGGTAGTGCGACAGAGTTTACCCCTAGGAACGAGGTACTCAAAGCGTTCACGGAGGTATTGAGGAGCATTAGGATTATGAAGGATTGTATAGAGAAGAGAGAGAATATGTGTATCACGCCGACGCCGAATTGGCAGCCACCTTAATCTGGTCCGGAACTCCGACACGTGATCGTATTTGCGGAGGCCAAAAATAAAGCGAATGCACAAATTCTGCAGTCGTTCAAGTTTGTTTAGCAGTACCTCGGTAGCATCTAGAAAACAAACATCCGCATAGTCTATGAGCGGTAAAAGAAGAGATTGTGCAAGATTAACCTTAGTGTGAAATGGTAGGAATTTTTGGAGACGTTTAAGAGACTGAAAAGAGTAAAAGACCCTCCTACTCACATCAGCAACATGGACCTCCCAGGAAAGATTAGTGTCCATATGCACGCCAAGGTTTTTAGCGCTTTTAGAATACAGAATGGGCACAGAATCATACACCACAGGCGGGAGCGACTGGTGATCCAATAAGTTGAGCATGTATCTGCCACCAACAATGAGCGCTTGGGATTTAGTTGGGTTTAGTAAAAGTCCAAAAGATTTAGCCCACTGGTAAATATTTTCAAGATCATTGTTGATGGCAGCCACAGTTTCAGTGATCTCGTCTACTTTACAATGACGATACAACTGCAAGTCGTCTGCATAGAGATGATAATTCGAAGTTAGGACCTTAGTGAGAGCATTTATAAAAATCGAGAAAAGAAGAGGAGAGAGGACGCCACCCTGAGGAACACCCGCAGCCAACTCACACCATTCAGAGAAATCCTCATCGGATCGAACAGATTGCGAGCGACCCCGAAGATAAGATTTGAACCACTCAATTACTGGTGCTGAGACATTAAGAGAGGAAAGGATTCCTAAGAGGATGTCAAAGTCAACTGAGTTAAAAGCACTGCTGAAGTCAAGTAAGACCAATACTGTCAAGCGTTTATTATCCATGGCCAGTCTTATGTCTTAAGTCAAGTAAGTCATAGTTTACGAATGAGTAAACAGTGGCGTTATTTCTAGGTTTACCTTTACGTAAATAAGAAATAATCTGTCCTATACCTATATAACATGTTAATTGTAAAACTTATACGAAAATCCAGGGGCTAAGACCTTATCCGAAAGAGTTACTTTGGCCCTGAAACGCAAAGGGCCACTGAAGGAGCACAGGTCGGTTTTAATCAGTAAAGCTATGATTACCCATTAAAAAAACGGATTTATGTGATATCAGCAGTCGATCTTTAAAGTTAAGCAATGATTGCTGAGTCAAGCCACTTCAAAGGCTCTTTTAAGATAATTACAGCTCCTAATTATACACCAGTTTTCTGGCAAGCAGTCCAGGCATAAAAATTAAACACAGCGTTCCTCTTGTCTGCTAGCCCACTAGTAATATAATTAACATAGTAGGCATCACCGCCCTTGTTCTCATCGTCGAAGGCGCGGCATCTAGGACGGGTTTGTTGCTAACCATATCTACTGTGCGTGCAGTCTGACGCCAGCTTTATGGGAACGGTTTCTTTGGCATGCAAAGGGATGATTATACTGGCTGGTGTGTTTTAAACGTGGGTTTTAAACATAGAACGAGGTTTATGGCTCGATGTGCAAAATAAAGGAAGAAAACGATGTAAAAGGTGTCTAATTTGATGTTAGCTTTAATTTAAAATGAAGAATTCAATACATTGAAGTTCTACAGTTCGTCAAGTACCTTGACAAATTAAAGGAGTTCTATTTCTGGGACTCTGTATATGCGAATTTTATTATTATACCTACTTAGATTTACCATATATAAGCTTAAGTAATCCAAATTTATATATTAACAATAAAGGTGCGTAAACCACGAGGAAAACCAAAAGGCTCGAAAGCAAGGGGAAGTCCAATGACAAATGACAATATTATAAATTCCTATTTTATTTAATGACGCTATCGAATGGCATGAAGAAATACGTAATGGTGACATTGTAACGATACAATTAATACGAGTTGTTATAAAAAATACAATAAACAACTTGGATGTCTTCGTTAGGAAATGATAAGAAGTAGCGTAGAATAGGGAAATAATAGAACCAAGCAATGAACACGATTAATAAACATCGGAACAACTCTTTTAGGAAATAATATAGGTATACTAGCTGACCCGGCAAATGTTGTTTTGCCGTATAAATAATCAAAGAAAATATGGAGGGTGGAGAAGAGTCATTGTAAACTCGTCACAGTTTGATTTGCCACATATTGGTAAATTCCATAAATTCATTTTAAATTCTGTGATGAGTTTAAGGTAGGAGGGTAAAAAACAACATATGACCTATTCTTAGACGTACCAAATATACACAAAAAAAAAACCATAAAAGCAATCAAGCTGTTTCAGTGGAGTTCGTTAACAAATAATGTGAAACGAGATTTTTATATATTCGAAGATATGTTCTATCAAGTATTCTTCCAAGAAGATGATATTGTATGGATGGAACCAATAAAAAAAACCAGATAAGTACTAGTCTATAACAAAACCTGTTGATTATATAATCTTGTATTACGGAGCTGTGACAGCCACAGGGTATTACAAACCAGTTCCCACAGTGAGTCAATATCAGCACTACAAATCAACGCTTCCTATCTATACGATGAACAAAAAATTTAAATTGTTACCAGTATAGTAATAAAAAGAGTACGTTTGGAACAGAAAAAAAGATGCTACTATTAGCTCAATGAAGTATTAAAACGAAGCTGTTTAAGTTTGCACAAATATCGAACAAACTGGAGTTCTCAATATTTCAAACCAATCAAGTAATAACTGAAGCAATATCACTAAATTAAAATTTTACATAATGAACTTTTGATTTGCTTACAATATATTGTAAATTACTGCCGAACCAACAAAATATACTTCACATCGTACCAAACTTGAATTTTTCTTATTATTGATAAACTTGGATGTGGTCACTATCATACCTGATGTTAAGTGATAATGTGGCGTTGGAGCACGTTTGCCTAGAAATACCACTTTAGTCATGACCTAAAGCCTCTCAAGTTGTAACTATCAGGAAACATAGACTCCGGGAGAGAATTCCACTCTTTAACTGTAGGCACAATGAACGAGTACCCAAAACGTTTTGTGCGTATAATGTGTAATGTCTTAGAGCGTATCATGAAATGGAAATGATTAATCGAGTATGTTCTATATTATTTTGTAAAAGAGTAAATCGTGCGTTATCTTCATATCAGTTGTCTCTATTGGAGTTGACTTTTTCAAGTCAACAATAGTATTACAGTACTAATCCTAGTTACTACAAGGGTATTAGCCTGATTATAGACACAACATTGAAGATCCTTTAAGAGAAGATGAATATAAATTCAAAGAGATAATAAACTCTACTAGAATAATACAACCACATCTGTATGAAAAGGACAGAATTTTGATAGTTTATAGTGTCAATAATTTCGTCTGGCCGCAAATCGTTTGCGGTCGTCTACTAGTTTTTGGCAGCTGCACTTTATTAATACCCGTGGCGACCGGAATTTCAGCAATTAATTAAAACCACAAATTCGCAATTCATTTATTCAGACTCATCAATGTTAAACTGCTAATTTTCAGCAATGGAGTGCTACAAATGATATGAAAGCCAATTGAGTGAATGTCGAGAATGTTAAAGTGTGAACCAACCAAGATGATACGTTAGAGTGATAATGCACTGGACTCTATGACGATGTTATTAAACATGATAAGAAAACTAAAGCAATGGCTGAAGACCGTAAAAATAACAGAAATGAAAGACGTCGAAAAGAAAACTATGTCAAAGAACAAGATCCAGCGCACAAAAGAAAAAGATAATAAAGCAAAGTGTAAACAGCAAATGAAGTCTAGGAAGGTCTTAACTGCATAACAAGTTGAAACCCTTATCGTAAACTTCCCAGCATTATATTTAGTGAATGCAAGTCTACAACAGTTGGCATTCAAGTTTAAGTAAACTGGTGTAGAAACTGATAACAAACTTGGACACGATGTTGTGCAGAACTTCGGGAACGAAGAAATTCACTTAAAATTTCCTCCTTCCGAGATTGCAAGCAAACTTCTGCAGTGCCTTGTTACTTCGCCGATAAGAGGGCGAATGTTTTCACGCGACTGGGATTTCATGTCAATTTATTTGGCGTTGCAAGTGTGGAATGGGACATGAGGTTTTTTAAAAAAAAATGATATAAACCAGTGCTCGACTGCGATCCTACCTGATGGTAAGCAGTGATGCAATCATTGATGGTGAGGTGCACTAGTTTATTAAGAGCCTATTCACTCTAGCCTTGAAGACACCTAAATTATAGTTGGACGGGAAGACCATAGCAGAGTGTATCGGTGTTGGTAAGTATGTTCATTATACTGTTTCTATTTCCTGTTTTTCCGATAGGAAGGTAGTTGCAGAAGCTTTTCAAATACATTCAAAGATACTAGGAGGTCATTTTCCAGAAAAAACAGACAAAAAATGAGTACAGCACACACAATGACCCGCTACACGACGAACACTTTAAACCAAAAAGAACACAGCCTGACAGCCCATTTCACGAACATTCATTTCACTACTTCGAAAGGTGATAAATATTTATTATCAGCTATTGATAAAAATTAACCGTCAGGCGAAGCAGGGTGCGGCGTTTATTGCACCTCGATCCAGATAGCGACTAAGCACACCACCGTGGTAAGGACTTGGACAAATATTGGAGATATGGAAACTATTGAGTGGTTTCAAACGCTTCTTATAGTTCAATTGTGTGTTGAGTAGTATTAATAATTCAATAAGTTTAATTATTTTAGCCTTGCTTTATTGTAGCGTAATAGATTGATTTAATATCAGTTGTAGTGATTTTCAATTGAAAGCATTAGTTCAAAGACAAAGTCTGCCCACGAGCAGACAGAACGCTGTATTGAGATTTCTGGATGATCTTCTACACAACGTTTTGGTATATGACGAGGCTTTAAACAAAGCTTGGGCTGCAGAATTGTTCGAAAGAGTCACTGTAACCCTGGAACGCGAAAGGTAACTGAAGGACCAAAGGTCTACCCAGAATAGGAGAAGTTATTAGATGATTCATCATCATCATTTTAGCCGAAAGTCGATCACTGTTGGACATAGGCCTCCCCCAAGTATCGCCACATCGGATTCCCGCAACCCTTACCAGGTCACCGGTCTCCCTTGTAGGAGGCCTTCCAACGCTACGTCTTCCGGTACAAGATCGCCATACCAGAACCTTTCGGCCCCAACGGCCATCCGTTCTGCGCGCAATGTGCCCTGCCCATTGCCACTTAAGTTTGGCGATTCTTCGTGCTATGTCGGTAACCTTGGTTCTCCTGCGGATATCTTCATTCCTGATTCGATCACGCAAGGAAACTCAGAGCATAGCCCTGATTTGATGATTTTCCACCTTCAAAAAACTTTAAGTTAATATTGAACCTTGACCGAAGATAGAACTGCAACAACCATTTCAATGTAAAGAGCTATCTAATCAAAATACAGCGAAACAAACAATGAAACTAGATTGAAAAAGACGGAGCAATAATTATTACCTGTTTGGCGCAGTTGTTAATCGATGCTGGTCCAAATTGGCCAGGTGTTCGGACAACTTATCAAAAGACATAACATTACCGGGCAATTAACTTTTTATAACAATTAGTAAACGAAACTCGTTAGGTAGATTAGCCTATGCCCTGGAGGCCTCTATATGGAAAACACACGATTCTTGGCAAAGAAAACTAGGTGTGTATGTAAATAAAAGATGATTACTCGGTGACTGATATTCCTTTGATGAAAGATGGTAGCTACCTAAGTAAAAAAAAAAAACATTCGACTCCTCTTCTTTTATTTAGGTCGATTATGATTTATGGGTTAACCTGCGAAATTCAAATGTTCTCCAGTTTTTTTGCATTTTGCAAGGTAGTGTAGGTTGATTAAAATATGATTGGCGGGTGAATCTCTAATAATATTCTACAAAACATCTATAAAAATCATCATAAAAATTTAAGTTTTGTTACTCTTATTTTTAGTTCCCTTTCTAAAGGAAAGGGAACTAAAAATTACCCACCCAGGGGCTACAAGGAGGAGCTCCACAAGCACACAAGTATTCAAAACACATGAGACGCTACTGTCCATGTGAAAATAAGTTATGCCAGACAACTCTGGGATCTTGGTCTATTCTCGGTATCAAGAAATATACCTAATAGTTTTCAGACAAAACAAAATACCAACAAGTGTTAAGCCTCAGCCCTATATTCGTAGCATTGACGACGAACTGATATCGATTGTATGGTGTTATCTGATAAAGTACAGAACGATAGCGCACCCATACCTACAACATCGTTTGGTTAGGTACGATTTGGTAACAAAATAAAAACTTCAAATATTCTATGGAAAAATGTTGATAAATATTCGATGCATCCGTTTTCGAATCCTAGTGATACTTTTGCAATCTCTATTGATTAATTACGATATTCAGTCACGTCCAAACTTTATTTATGATTATAATGTTTAATGTATTTATTTGTTTTCTAATGAGAGGCCTAATAACGAGCCGCTAAGCATATAGGTACGTAACGTGCAAATTATTCGCGTATCTACAAGTCCACATACTAATAGATATAGGCTGAATTTATTTTTTACGTAAAGTACCCACAATATTAGCGTATTGTATAGGTCACTTAAATTTTGGATGTATGCCCATTATTAGTTAGCATTAGGTATATAATATTTAGTAGTTAGTATTTTATTAGTTAGTAGTAGGCCTTAAGGGAAGGGATTAAACTTTTGAAAAGTTTTTAAAAATTTTAAGCTTCATTTTAAAAAAAAGTTTTTAAGTTTTTAAAAAGTTTAAACAATATAATATAGCAACACGCTATGGCGAATGTGAGTATAAATACAATAGAATTCTCGTTTACCTAACGGTACAAAAACTAACTAATACTGTAAACAGATTTTTTGGCAGGTAGGAAATACTTCTCCCGATCTAGGTTGGATGTTGAAGTTTGATACGCCCATCAAACTTTTACTGACTAAAACCCAACTATGTTCCTTCGGTTGCCCTATACGATCTAGGACCACGGGTTTCCTTTTCTGAAATTTTCCGTGGCCCTAGCGAGCAGCAGCAGCCTTACTGGGCCACTTTGGTTTACTGACATCTCTTTGAGGCGATTGTGTTCATAAAATCGAATGGAAAAAAAGAAAAATATTTTACGGTAATCTCTGAAAGCACTACGATTCCCCGAGTTCCATGGGATATTATCCCGAAAAAATGCGCAAACCTTGTGGGA
The DNA here is from genome assembly GCA_961205895.1 of Mythimna pallens. NCBI lineage: Eukaryota > Metazoa > Arthropoda > Insecta > Lepidoptera > Noctuidae > Mythimna > Mythimna pallens. Next base: position 6,064,346 of record OY540831.1, on the reverse strand, counting down.
CTGGAGCAAACTCTCTAACTACTACTTACTTACTACCTACTTACGTTTGTAAAAGTACTGTGGCAACTGGTAGTCAGTTTGCAAGCTGACCCCAACATACTTCGACAGCCTTGTCGGAGGTTGACGACATCGTGTTTCAAGCGATGATGATTTAATCAATTGTTTCTCGTAACCACTCAAGAGATTTGAAATCAAGCGCAGTGTCTACTACAAATGGGGTTGTCAACAATTTAGTTTTAACAGTTAGATAAACTAACTTTCAATTAACTTTTGGAATGTTTACAGCTCTTTAAGATGTTCGATTTAGGCTCTCGGACTTTAATTAATTTAATTGTCATCAAGGAAATTATTCTTATTAACCCTTTAACACACACTACATATATGTATTATTTAATAGTTTAGATTAAAAATTCACACATTCTTCTTCTCTTGCTTCCTACACACTATTATCTACATTTCTTTTAATTTCTCCATTCGCAGGTCTGCTGGAAGAGATTTCTTTGGAAATAAGCATTACCTTTGTACTAGTGTCTATTTTGTATTGTCTTTTTCTGTTTTTTTTTTGTGTGTACATAAATAGTAACCGCCTGCGTCGGAATGGTCCGACGAATTTTTTCGTGTCCTATTCGCCAAGGTCGTGTGTTTGCGACTGGGTACCCCATATAGCTCTTCGATCCCCATAGGTGACAGAAGAGCTGACGAGATAGAGTATTTGGTCGTGGATGTACGACCCTGCCAGAATAAACGCGAGTGTTTGTCGGATATATCCGACGTAGGCGGTTAAAATGTTAATATAGTGAAACCAGGATAAGTATGCAGTGACAGCGGACTGGGGGAACATCGGGGTCACCACTTGGTGAAAAACTTGTGTAAAAACTTAGAAGAATACGGAATATGGTGGTAAGTCCTATATACCTCCCTTTTGTGTTGTAGGTATTTTGTCTGGTTCGGGACAACTGCCATATGGTATTTAAACCAATTCTCTAAATTCGAGACAAGGTAAAACGCCAAGTTTTTTTTTATTAATAGTACATTTTAGCTCTTCTCTAAGTTGGAGAGTTATGTCAATGGTTTTAATGTGTATAATTGTGTAAATACATATTAGATGTCTTTACCGTAAACGTATATTTTTGTACTTTACTATCCGATACTTTTTTTTAAGGTGGAAATCAACTAATAACTTCTCTATACTGTTAATTTACTGACTAAAACAACACCTATGTTCCTTCTTTGCCTTGCGTTTTAAGACCCCAGGTTTCCCTTTAGGAAATAAACCCATGGCCCTAAACCTTACTATCCGACACTGAAAAAAAAAACTAGCAAATTTCGCGGGCTACCCTGAAGCCATTACCTTAACTGAGATTTCACTGTAAATAGATCTAGATTCCTGAGATGCGAAACCATCTAGAAATAACGAAGCAGTTTAGCACGAGATACAAAACTTTCGTCCATTATAACTGGAACGAATAATTTCAGAGTTCAATAACTTGACTTGAAACCCGTTTAGATGATAGATGCGAAGATGCGGCCGATCGTCATAACACTTGAATGTTGATTCGAAACAATATGTCGACCTTGATACCAATCTACATGGTGTCATCGCACAATTGGGACCGCCATCGTCAATAGCTTCCAATAAGAAAGAGGCTTACTTCTGAATGAGCCTCAATAGACTATATTAATGCTGATGATTGTAGTAAACAGTTCTATATGAACGGGAATGTGATTGGTTCTGTGCTTTTGACCTTTGGAATTGAAGATTCTTGAGAGTATTTCTAGTGTTTTATTGCACGCCTATCGATGAGTAGACTGTGGACGCTAGTCTAGACGTCATTTTATTTTTTGAGAAACAATAATAGTTCTCTTACTCTGGGTGCAGAGAGGGGGCGTTACACTTTTACAGACTAAAATCCAACCTTGTTCTTTCAGATGCCTTTTGCGTTTCAAGCGAATCTGTTTCGGTGTTTCTTCATGTTGTAGTCAGATAGAAAACACCGGCTTCATAAAAAAAAAAATGACGTGTGTTTTTTAAAACCAATTTATCAATTCCGTAGAGATGTAAGTTTACGGTTACAATAATGGCAAAGATGTCCTGAATAAAGCAATTACATGGCATAGACAGAATCAAGGTTTTATTACCACATTGATATCTAAACCAACACGATTCTGCAAACCTAATGAATCAAGATAAAGTCCATGTCACAACTTTGCCCATGGCCCATTTTGAAGCCGAAAATTCAGGTGAGTACTGTAAAAATTAAGTGCCACATCTAATCAGAAAACAAATAATGAAGGGCGATAACTTTGGTAAACAATTTCGTAATCTAGGTGGACCGGTTATCTTTGTGTATTATGAGGCCTAGTATTTTTTAAAGAGTTTTATATTTGATTAAACATTTGTAATATACTACAGTGCCTCAAGACGAAAGTCTATGACCAGTGCGTGTTGCCAGTGATGACATATTATGGTTCCGAAACGTGATCGCTCACAATGGGCTTCATCAGAAGGCTCAAAGTCACCCAAAGGGCAATGGAAAGGTTTTAGTTTAAGTTTCCTTGCGTGATTGAATCAGAAATGAAGATGAGCAGGAGGACCAAGGTTGCCGACATAGCACGAAGTATCGCCAAACTTAAGTGGCAATGGGCAGGGCACATTGCTCGCAGAACAGATGGCCGTTGGGGCCGAAAGGTTCTGGAGTGGCGACCGCCCCCTACAAGGTGGACCGGTGACCTGGTGAAGGTTGCGGGAATCCAATGGATGCGAGACGCACAGGACTGTTCATTGTGGCGACATTTTGGGGGTGGCCTATGTCCAGCATTGGACGTCTATCAGCTGAAATGATGATGATGAATTAATAGTTTTTTTTTGCTTAGTGAAGATGTGGGTATCCTTGCATGATGCTTAAGGATGGGTTGAGCTATCCAGGTGGCTTGACACTGGTCTGGCAAAGTTTGAGTCAATAGACACGAAAAGAGAGCTTTTGTGAGAGAGTTTGTTAAATTATGATAAAAATACTATATATTTTCGTCATTTAATTGACCAGTGGTGAAGCTAAATATTGATTGAATATCGCATTTTATCGAAATTTAACACAAAGGTTTTTTACTACTTTAAATTTAAAAAAAAACTATCTCTTAGTCATGTAAAGTTCAAAATATTTATTTTTACACAGATAGTTTTTAAAATGAACAAAACATACTACAAAACTAAATACCTAGGTGATTCTCTATTATTTCAATGCACATCAATTTATCAATAAATTGACTACAATAGACACAGGGTTTGGGAAACTTCATAAGTTTTAATAATCTGACCTTGTTTAATAATTATTACTGCCAGCCAAACCACACACTCATCAGACATGCTTAAATTTGATTGGGCACAGCAATTAGTAATGCATGAAATATTAATCATTGAAAGAATATCCATGAGAGAGAAATAGGTAATTTATGTGCTAAATAATAAGAACAGTATAGTATTTATTTTATACCAAGAAATGTGTCATAATTAGTCATTGTAGTACCGTTGAGGATTCTCACAGTATAATCATTATGTCATAGAGTAAAGACTTGTTTTTGTCATTGCTTGCTGTGGTTAATGCAAATAAAATGAACGAGAGTTTCAACATTGTCTGTGGTTTACTTTATGAATGTTAATGGTAAATAGAAGGAAATATCAGATTCTACCTTTGCCTTTATAAATGTCTTAAACAGAAGACAGTAAAGGCTATTCTTAGTCATAATTTAATTTTTTATGTTAACAGATTTTTTTTTGTAGATAATTTTTACACAACAATATATTAACAAACATAAATAAATTGTTAACCATCAAAATGTTTTCTTCAACCACATAAGTGTTTCTCAAGTTTAAGTGTAAACTTAAAAAAACAGGTAATCTTGAGTGCAAAGAAAATATTTTTTATTTAACTTATCTTGTATTGCAATAGCATGTTATAAAAATATTTTTAAGTGATAACAGATTTAAATATTAAATGAATTGGTAATTTTATTATGAAACAGTTTACTAAGAACACTTGTCATTCACATACTAAGTTAAATTCTAGTTACTAAACACTCATTATAAAAGAAATATCTATAATAAGTTTAGTAGTAATCTTATTCATATTTTATTTAGATATATTTCTAAATAAAATATGAATAAGATTACTACTTCATTCCAACGGTTTTAATTAAAAAAAAATTAAAAGTATGTAAGCTGAAAGAAAGGATGTCATATGGACAGTATCGGCAAAGGCAATTGTTTTGAAGAACTTCAAATACTCTAAGCACATTCCTGTGCTGATAATGAGGGAATGTCATCAGACTAATGACACAAGGCATTACTGAGGACAAGCGACCACTATACAGAACCTTCAACACAAGTGTTGTTCTCAAAACAATCAGTTTGTTATGCCACCTCACAGATGGAAGATCTAATACAGTTGTACCAACTTCTGAGGTGCACTTTCTAAAGTGCAAACTTGTAAGCATAGACAAATAAGATACAAGCTAGGTACATACCTTGCGGAAGGCAAACAGTTCATTCTGAAGTTTCTGCCTCTCAGCAGAGGGCTGCTGCCCCTTGCCGCGTATGAACTTTAGCATTCTGCCGGCCTGCAACAGAACAATCACTTAGCACTCTTCACACACCACACAACAAACAAACAGACAGACAACACATTACTCCCACCATTATAATTTCATGCTTAGACGCGCGAACAATCTAACACTAGTACACCGACCGGCGACCGGCACCGAAAAGCCGACTGAGTTTTATAGCTAGTTAGTTCATACCCGCGATACGATCGCATAGCCCCCGCACCGAGATAATAACACAAGCTACACTTGGAATCACAAGATAACCGGCTTCAAGATAATACGATCGATAGCCCAATATTGTGAAAAACATCAAGTTTAAAACGTCTCTAAAACAATTTCGAATTATGGCCACTGACCGCAGACAACGCCTGTCCGGCAGGTTACACGTATAACAATAATACGATGTTTTGGGTAACCCGTGAATAAGCGTCTGATATTAAATAAAGTTTACATACCCAAAGACGACAGTTTGAAGGGTTTTAGTGATAAAATCCAAAATTAGAGAGATGACAGGCAAGTCACAAACGGCGTCAGAAATACACACAAACATGAAAAAGCACTCACAAATTCATAAACGCACGCACGCACAACGCACCCACACTAACGTCGTTAAGTGACGTGACTGGTTTCACGTGTTGCCACCAACTGCATACAATTACCCCATATGATGCTAATTAAATTATGGTATTTTTAAAGGTGTCAAATCAGTTTGTTGCCTTTTATTAATGCTAAGGTTGTATTATTAATCATGGATATTTACTTGTATTTATTTTTATAATAATTAAATTGCACTTAACATATGTATGACATGATTTTCTTTTATGTTGTACGGGTACACCGCAATATTAATGATAGGTGAGTGACTTAATTAAATGACTTAGTCAAAACACATCCCCTTTATAAATTGAATTATAGTTGGAAAGCATTCAAAGCATAGATCTAATGTTTTTCATTTTATTTAAAAAAATAAGGTTAGCAACCTTTTTCTTTACTTTTTTATAGTTGCAACATTTGCTTGCAGTGCGTTCGAAAACGTGGGTAACGCTGCAGCTATTGATTTGTAATTTATTGGAGTTTTTGCTATGTAGCTAATAATTTTAGATTACAAGTTTTACTTAATTTAGATTTAAATTTCAAAATGTTTGATCATTGCTATATCAATAAATAGTTTTTTTTTTTCTGAAAAGTAATATTTTATGAACCCGGTTTTGAGCGATTCTACCACAGCTTATGATTTATTTTGTATTGCCATTTAAAAGAGGAAAATTAGTATTATTATATTGTTAGTTTCTCTTTTTTGTTTTTTTTTTTATGGATATGTTAAATTACACATTCCAATGATAAGCGAATAATTAAGCGTTTAATATAAATATTTCTGAAATGGTATGCGACAAATAAAACAAAGCCTTGAAGCGGTGTAATGGAAAACAATTTAATGAAAGTGATACATTGCTTTAATTCTTTTACCAGGCTCTTTCACACATAATAATACCAATAAATACTTTCACAGCACAGGGAATGAGGTTGTGGCACCCATTTTCAATTCACACTTGCACAAATTGCAATTCTCACGTTGTGCGAACATCACAGCATTTAATAACCAAACATTGTTGCAAAAAGCATGAAAATAACACTTGTTTCGTCAAACGCACCGAGGGCTGTTCTTCTAAAGATGTTACACTCATTTTATATTTGTAATAAAAAAGGAATCAAGAAGGTGTTTCTCGTCACATGTACTCAGTAGTTACTAGCAATCGATGGCAGCCGGCGTAATCCTCCCTATTTAGTCTGTGGTCACCACCCTCTGCAAATATCGAGGGGTGGGTTTTTCTTTTTTTTTCTTAATATCCGCAACGTATTGTTGGCTTTTGAGGGCTTTCCTTACTATAGATAAGTTTAAATTAATGTTGTGTATCTATCTATGAATACGGACAAGGCGTGTTCAACGAAAAATGTTAGGTAGTTTATAATAAATGAAGTATCTAAATATAGTCGTATTTTGTATTGTTTGGTATTTCTTTAATATTAATTCCTTCACTACGGAACAGGCTCATTTCGGCCACCCGCCACAGTACTTCTGCTAGTGCGGACGAAGAAAACTATGTCCTTCACGCTAGTGCAGAACGATTATCTCAGGTGTTTATAGGAGTTCTACAGAGACAAATGTATATTTCAGCCATCATTAGGTACTAAAAATACTTTCTTGGTTCAGGTCGATATTGGCCTGTCAGTTTTCCTGGTTTATTTCTCATTTCCTGTTTGGTAGATCCCGAGGTGAATCGAAACTAAAGAAGATGGGTCCAAGGTTATTATAAGAGTACAAAGAAATAATAATTGTATACATTCTTTTGTCGCAAAGTTATACCATTTTAATTTATCCTAGTGCTGCTGGGTCGATAAAGACCTGTCACGCATTGGTGGAAATATCGTTGGGGGTACATTTCGGCCCACCGCCGCACCAGATGAAGGTTTATGATTTTACTTGCCGCAGCCAAGGTGTTAAGTTGGTAATAAGTAAGATGTTTATATTAATTATTACCGGCAATTGCGACTATATAAGTAAGCATATACCAGTAGGTAAGAAGAATTAGTTTGCTTCAAATATTTAGCCTGGTCGTTTGAGAGGTTGAACAAATAATTCATCAGCACTCAAGTGTCTGTCTGTCGATTGTTTTTCAGCCAGAAGGTACCAGGGTAGCAAAACTTTTATCCAAGAACAGGTCGATAGGTATTTTCTAAGGCGTCTTCCACAAAGGGTGGTTTTTTTTCTGTGGGTAAATCTTTTTATGATATCCCCCGCTCTTGGGCGGGGCGGGAGATAGTGTTAGACTTTTACTGACTAAAAACACACTCTTGTTCCTTCGTTGCCTTTCGTACCACGGCCGAGTCTCCCTTTCAGAATCAGACCATTGGCCCCAGTAGGCTTCGACCCTGCTGGGCCCTAACAGCTGCTGACATCTCCTTGAGGCGCGCGTGGAAAGGTACGCGCCGTCATAAATAAACTGTTTTTCTTTCTTTCTTTCCGTCGACGACTTGGGCTCGACTAGTGTGTATGTTTTGTAGTCTAGAGTCTGTGTGCCATTTTATTTACGGTTCCCTGCTTTTACTCGCTACGTTTTAGATACCTTAGATTTTTATTGGTCTGAGCCTACCTACTTCATTTTTTTTACATGGAGATTCATAAAATAACTTCTCCCGTTCTGGATGGATTGAGAGGAAGTGTCAGACTTTTACTGATTAAAACCAATAGTTACAGTTACAGCCCGAGGGCACCGTCCCTCGCAAAGGACAATTGAAACTGTTCAATTGTCCTTTGCGATGGCACCGTCATTCTTACTGATCTTTGAGGCGCACGTGGAACATAACGCGCTCTCAATCTGGGTTACCAGACGGCCGGACGGCGAGCTACCCTTGGCTCGCCATTTGCAAACTCATGCCTAAGGTGGCCGGAAATTGTCCTGCTCCAGACCTCTATCTTATGCTCCACGGGGTCCTCCGAGTGATCCGCACAATGGTGACATACCTGGTTATTTCTTCCCACAGAATTCAAGTACCTACGCACAGCTGAGTAGCGCAGCGTCATGGTAGGTATTAAGTGGGCGCTGTAAAATATTTTGTATACCCTTTTTTCCAAAACGAGTCGATGACTAAAAATAGAAAAAAAAACCCTCTCCCTCTCCTCCCCCTAACCCTACCCGCTCTCTGTATTGGATTCTTGACTTGTTAAGAATAGAAATTGTGATTTTGCTAAGAGTTTGGAAGTGTAAGAAAAAAATTTAAGGAAATTATAACCTTAATAAGTAGGTTAAAATCGTCAAATTATTGAAAAGCAAGTGAAGCGTGCTAGAAAATTGTAACGACAAATGCGGGTTAAGGCAAGGCTTCATTGAACAGCGAGTAAACAAGGTAGAAAATTGGAGTATTCATGACTGGGCTAAGTTAAGTTTTCATTGTTATTTAGGTACTAAGGCACTGTCAGAACAAGCCGAATAAGCTAGAAAGTCGTAGTACCTAAGTAGGTATTATAATATACCTACTATTATTTTACTACTCGGTTATGTTTAGAAGTCATCATTACATTTTTATTGTATAATTAATCTATACGTGCATTGGTCTAACCCAGGGAAGCACAGACATATTGAGACTATGGGCCACTTGGGCACATGTTGAACTAATGGCGGGCCACCAGCAAGAAAATGCCATCTAGCAGCTTTGGGCTCAGTGGAAAGGCGTGCGAAGAGGCTAATTGGAGATCCAGATTTGGTTAAGTCCAATCTACAAAGCCTCGAGCACAGGCGCAGGGTAGCCAGTCTATCGGTATTTTACTTACGGAATTGCATGACTTGATTCCGCCATCTCCTTTCTGCCATCGGACAACCCGACGTACGGCGAGTATCCACCCTTACGTTGTTGAAACGGTCCGAACTTACACGTAAAATTGCTTCCAAACTTTCATTTGCAAGGCGGTCTCGATTTTTTGTTTTGTTATTATTCAATACAAAAAAAAAAACACATTTCTAGGTAGAACCAGTAGAATCAACTTTTTTAACTTCTTGATACTCAGAAAATCGTTCACGAAAAGATTGTATTAAAATATTAAAGTTTTCGACAAAGCTAAGATTAACAGCAGTTTTATTGAATTTTTTAGCCATTTTCTTGTAATTTTGAAAATGATTGTTATTGCCCAAATTTATTTGTGATCTGAAAAGAGCTAGCTTACTGGCGGTCCACTGGCATATTGCCGCGGGGTATACTTGATATTTAGGCCAGATCATCGCTTACCGTCAAGTGAGATAGTGGTCAAACGCGAGGCTATCAATAATAATAAAAACGAGAATACATACTATAACTATTATTTATCGTGTAGGTAATCAATTCAAGGCAGGGTGTTATCTAAAATTTTTGAGCTCAGCACAGTTAAAACTTTTTTCAAATGGCGCAGTTATAGAAGCTTGCACTTATAAATGACTCGTTAAAAACCTGTGTTAGTTTTATTGATAGCTACTTATTCACCTCATCATCCTATTTTCTTTTTAACCGACTTCAAAAAGGAGGAGGTTATATGTTCGGTTGAATGTATGTTATTTATTTTTTTTTTTATGTATGTTCACCGATTCTCGGTCAATTGTGGGCCAATTTTGAATTTTTTTTTATGCTTCCGAGTTGGTCCCATAGAAATATTGTTATGATCTGATCATGAACTTCGAAGATATGGAACAGAACTCCTCATAGGATCACAGCAGAACCGTCGTAACAAGTAAAATTGCTTTGTTTATACGTGTAGTCGATGACTGACTGAAAGTGGAGGGGGAATATGTCGAACTGATCTGATTATGAAGCCTGAAGTTAGGCACCGGAACTCTGTTATAAATTAATGTAATCTAACCGTGTTTAGGATTATTAGAATTGTCATGAGATGCACTCTGACTATAAGGTATTTAAATTTGGCCGAGGGGTACTTTTTAGCGGTGGTACCATAACTAAAAAGTGTCATAAATAAAAAACTATTCGAAAATAAAATATAACCAACTTCAAAGTAAAAAAAAACACTGAAAAGTGCAAAATAACTTTAATTTCGGAAGTCGGTGTTAAATAACGAAGAGACAAAACTATTATAAAAACACCGACTTCCGAAATTAAAGTTATTTTGCACTTTTCAGTGTTTTTTTTTTACTTTTAATTCGGTTATATTTTTTTTTCGAAAAGTTTTTTATTTATGACACTGTCAGAAATAGAGCAGAAAAAATTTCTTCCTGCATTAATGTACTGATGAAGTGTATAAATTTGTTAACCTTACCTCAGTTGTCGTATAGAGATCTTCTTCAATGAAAAATACTAACAAGAATAGTTTTTATAATCTTTGTTCTATTTGTCTTTTCTATCTCCGAGGTTTTTATTATTATTTATTAGTAATATTCTTGGCCACATGGGATTTTTCATTACAAATCCCAGGAAAATCCATATTAATATCAACATTTTGATGCAAGTACATGAACCTAATTCCGACCCCTAGTTATCATGTCTCTGTACCGCTCACCATTGACTGTAACGTTTTGACCATCATGATTTTAATTTTATCCAAATTAGACAATCCGTTTAGGAGGTGTTAGGTAACTGATAAACACACGTACGGAAGAATTATATATAGAAAGATGTGCCACGCTGATTAATTATTATACTCGTTAAAGACATAGAGTAAGCCTAACACACACACACATACACACATACACAACAGATAGACATAGACATAGAGTAAGATTAGTAACTATCTGTATTCATAGAGGAATGCCGAAAGATATCATATTGCAATGATCCAATAATGATGATTATGACGGTCCCTGCTAGAAAATCGATAAGAACTTTTAGCAGAGACACCAAACATTTGTTCGACCATAAAATAAGTATTACCGATATTCATATCTACAACAGCAATTAAATAACGCTATACCTGATAGAAATAAAGAATGCGGAATCTGTGTTTCCTGATGGTTACAACCCGGGAGTATTTAAGTCAAAAGTGAATAAGTTACTTCTAGGTAAGCGCGCTCTACCGTCGACCGCATCGTCGCTTTCCATCAGGTGAGATAGCGGTCAAGTGCGAACCTATCAAAAAAAAAAAATTGTCACCTTGAATTTTATTCCGATTACAGCGGCCATTCCAGATCACTAAGTATCTACGCAACAAGTACCAAAATAGTCGGCGAAATAGGAAATCTTGATAACCTTATAATATGCACACAATAACTCCTAACAAAAGCATAGCTAAAAACGGTAGCGGATCAAAAGTCCGGTCTCAAAGACCCGGGGCGAATGCTTAAAGTTCTGGGGTTACCCCCTTTTCACCCCCAAAAGTTACGGGTTTCGGGTCGGGGTGAACATAAGACCGCTTTATTTCATACCTTGGGTACTTCGCAATCATTATTTTACGTTTGGCAACTAATTCGTATGCTATCGAGGTTGACAGTCTTAGGGGCACTTAATTTAGGAATATTTTACTACCTGTGAAAATGTGAACGCTTTCGTATGTTTTTGAATTATTAATTGGGACGCATACCGTGTTTGCGTGTACAAACGTGTGTTTGAAATTGCATGCACAAAGGTTCCTTTTATCTACACGATAATATTATAAAGAGGTAAAGTTTGTTTTATGTTTTTATGCTATTTTGTTTGTAGGAGATAATCTCTAGTTCTGGTCCGATTGCTAAAATTTTTTCACCGAAAGAAAGCTGCTTTATTCCTGAGTGGCATAGGCATATATTTATTTTATAGGGGGGAAGCCGCGAGCAAAAGCTAGTGATATATACAAAGAGTAAGAAAGGATATTTTGAAATTCAACCCTTAAGGGGAGAAACGGGGGTCCGAAATATGTATCGAGAAACTCACTTTCACGTAGGTGAATCCACTGCCAAGGGCTAGTTACTAATATAACGTGGGACCGTAATTCAATTAAATTTTAAAGCTATAGGTGTGTTTTGACTGGTCTGTTGGTCTAGTTGTTAGTGGCCCTGACTGCTATACCGGAGGTTGTGGGTTCGATTCCCAACCAGGACAAATGTTTGTGTGATGAGTACAATCATTAGTTCTGTGTCTGGGTATAATTTACCTATAATATGTATGTATTTAGAAATATTTAAGTATATTTATCAGTTGTCTAGTACCTACTTATAACACAAGCTCTGCTTAGTTTGAGACTAAACGGCGTTGTGTGATAGTGACTAGACGACGTTGTGAATGTTATTATTATTATTATGTCATCCTAAATATTTATAATATTATAAATACAAATGTGAGTTTTTTAGCTACGCTTTCACACCTTATCTACTCAACCGATTAACGTGAAATTTTGCATACACGTTGTTAGAGGTATAGAAAAGATATAGGATATATAATCATTACAACCAGAAAAAATATTGTGCACGAAAGATATAAATGAATGCAAGTAAAACCAGGAACAAAAGCTTATATAAATATAAAAAAGACAAAAGGCGAAAGAAATAAGCAGCAGTTTATAAATATAAAATAGACTAAAAAAACAAAAACGTATAGAGATAATTATCAAAATTATAAGAGAGAATTAACAGAAAATTGTTAATTTTCTGTTAATTTCCTCTTTTCTTCCTCCTTAATTTTTTTTAATTAAGAGATAATTAAAAGATAAACGAGAAAATTTACAAAAAAAAAAAAACAATAATTGAACAGAAAATTAACGAAAAATTAACAGAAAAACAAAAAAAAAAATTTAACGGAATATTAATACTAACCCTACTGGAGAAGGGTTGCTAATGATAGAAAACCATAAATGTTAGAAAAGGCCTCTACCAAGAGGCACACTGAACAGAGAGACATCATATTGAAAGACATTACATTATTTGAAACAGCAATCTTAAATAAGTTTCGATTTCGTTTACTGCCGGACTAGATGACAAACCGAACACTGGTAACGGTTCCGGTTTCGGGTACAAATCAAATCAAATCAGTCACTAACAAAACAAAACTAAACAACAAAAAAAAAGGAAAAAGCAAAAAAAACATAAAAGAAATAATGCGAAAATCCGGCCTTCAAGTGCGAGTCGGATTCGCACATGATGGGTTCCGTACCGTCTGTAATAAAAAACAGCAAGAAAATCACGTTTGTAAGTTTTTTGTATGGGAGCCCCCTGAAATATATATTTTATTCTATTTGTTGTTATAGCGGCAACAGAAATACATCAACTGTGAAAATTTCCATCACGATTCATGAGTCCTGTTGACAGCCTGAGAGCCTGTTGACAGACGGACAGATAGATAGACAGACAGACGGATGGACAGCGGAATCGTAACAGGGTTCCGTTTTACCCTCTGGGTACGGAACCCTAAAAACAATTAAGATGAGAAGAAATGCAATGTAAGTGTGAAGTCGGGGGCTTGCGAACGGCGAGCAATGGGTAGCTCGCCGTCCGACCGTCCGAACCAAGCCCAAGTCGTCGACGGTGCATAGTATTCCACGCGCGCCTCAAGGAGAAGTCAGCAAAACCGTAGGACCCCGCAGCAGGGTCGAAGCCTACTGGGGCCACGAGTTGTGCGAAAGAGATCCCCGGGGCCCTAATGGCAAAGAAGGATCAGGAGTGAGTTTTTAATCAGTAAAAGTCTAAAACTCTCTCGCGCTCCACCCAAGAGCGAGAGATGTCGTGAGATGATTTTCAGGGGATGCCCCGGGGCCCTAGAACGAAGGCAAAGATAGAACAGAAGTGGTATTTAATCAGTACAAGTCTGACACACCCTCTCGCTCCACCCAAGGGCGCGAGATGACATTATATGAAACTGAACCTCTGGTTTGACAATATACTTACCTGTGTTGAAATATAAAATGTATATCAATGGCAGTGCAGGTGTTGTTGCGTCTGCAACAGCGGCAGCCTGGGGATATGCAAATATAATTTATTTCGTTCGTACACTCTACATTGTATTTGAATATGTATATATTATATATACGAGGCATGCCTTTTAAGATTTGTCGTTCAACTAGAACCTTATATTACTTTTTATTGTTTTTCAAAGTATTCACCACGTAGCTTAATACATTTTTCCATTCGCTCAAACCAGTTATTATAACATTTATTCCACTCTGAAGTGGGGGTGTTCAAAATGGCTGACTTGAAAGCGTCGACTGCTTCTTCACCGGACTAGACCCTTTGACCACGAAGACTTAATTTTAGGAAATGTAAAGAAATCGTTAGGGCTTAGGTCAGGACTGGATGGAGGATAGTCAAGAATTTCTACCTTTTCCTGCTTCAAATACTCAATCGTTTGAGGAGCGCTGTGTGAGCTTGCGTTGTCGTGGTGTGTCGCTTTGAGTTAGATTTTCGAAGTTCGGCGATGACTTGTGGTAAACAAACTGTAGTATACCACTCTGCGTTAACCGTTCTACGATATTCAAGTGCAATAGTCGCAACATGGCCGGATATCCGTTGGGATATCCGGGCACGTTCCCACGTGGCCACGTTCCCACGTGGCCACGTTCTTCTTTGAAGTACTTCGAGAACGAACAACTTTAGTCGGCTTTGGCTCGTCTTGATAGACTCAGATTGTAGATTGTTGTTTGGAATCAGGATCGTAGGCGTAGATCCAAGATTCGTCACCACTGATGATGTCGTAGATGTGATTTGACTCTCCTCGGTTGGACTTTTGCAGAGTTTTCTTACACCATCTGACGCGGGGCGCCTTGTGATCGTCGGAAAGCAGATGCGGTATCCAACGGCAAACTAACTTTCTCACACCAAGCGCTTCAGGCAAGATCTTCTGAATGGTTGTCCCTGAGATGCCTAATAGAGCCTCTATCTCTCGATACGTCACATGACGATCTTCGAGAATTAGTTGTCTCACAGCAATAATGTTATCTATACGGTATCCTGCGGGGCCCCTACGGTCGTCAGCAACCGTAGGGGCCCCGCAGGGTCGAAGCCTAATGGGGCCATGGGTGTTGCGAAAGAGATCCCCGGGGCCTTAATGGCAAAGAAAGATCTGGAGTGGGTTTTTAATCAGTAAAAGTCTAAAACTCTCTCTCGTTCCGCCCAAGAGCTCTCGCTCTTGGGCGGAACGAGAGAGAGTTTCATTGTGATTAGATTAGATGATTTTCCCACATAAAAAAGTTCTGTCAGAAATACTACTCTTGCAAACAAACAAAACAATTTTGCGTCTTTAAAATATTCATCAACATCATCATCATTCACAGCCCGATTACACTCAAAGCGCATAGGCGTCTCTTTTGTTGTACCAATCCTCACTTTCCTGTGCTACCCTCATCCAGGTTCTGCCTGTATGACAACACAATATAACTGGAAATGTTAAGAAATAAAGTACGGAGTTATTTAGTTGGAATATAAAAGAAAATAATGTTTGAACAAATAAAGAGTCAGCTCCTTCACGTCCTTAAAAAAACACACATCAGCTTCTATACGACCCTTAATCTTAGCGGTAACATCTCAAACGTCCTCGAGAACGGTTGGTACTATTCACACTTTACTGCGAGCGACTCCAACGCCCATAACTAGTCACACGACCATAAAGTCGTCGTGAAAACTTTTAACAATTCGTGCACTCATACTCATATATAGCTATATATAGGTATTGGAAATTCCTGTAAAAGTAATTTATATATGTTTACAAAGAATAAAGAGGTAACACTATTTTTATTGACATTAGATATAATAATAATAATATTGCCGAGCTTGTGTTACGAGTACTAGATAACTGATATACATACTTATATATTTTAAATAATAATAATAATATTCCACAACTATCACACAACGTCGTCTAGTCCCAAGCTAAGCAGAGCTTGTGTAATGGGTACTAGACAACTGATAAACATACTTATATATTTCTAAATACATACATATATATATAGATAAATTACACCCAGACACAGAACAAATGATCGTGCTCATCACACAAACATTTGTCCTGGGTGGGAATCGAACCCACGACCTCCGGCATAGCAGTCAGGGCCACTAACCACTAGACCAACAGGCCAGTCAATAAGTAAATAAGTGATTCACTATACTTACATTTTGTAGATTTTCTTGGTAAAATAGGTAATGAACTTCATAGATAATCGATTAAGTTAGATGACGAAACATTAATATTTAGGCTAGGGCTGCAGGTACGTTTGAAAGAATGATTGTGGCTCTAAAACGCAAATGGCAACTGAAGGAACACATATAAGTTTTAATCAGCAAAACTTGGAGTGCTTTTTCTTGATTTCGGTCCACACTTTAAAGTTTTTCCGCTTTGTTATTATGTAATCCATTATCAAATATCAATGCTAATATTTGAAAAAAGGAACAAGAAAATTTATTCTATTTTAAATGTTTATTCCCAATATTCGTTTAATAATATAATTATTATAAGCTTGGCCAAATAAGCTCTCCGTTCAGGGAATTATTCAAAACATCCGCAGGATCACAATCCCACGAAATTAAATTCCGACATGGCAGCACCCCGGGGTCTTCGAAGAGGCTGAATGAAAAAAATGCCTTTGCACAATCCCGTTAAATTAAATCAAAATTTGACATTTTCGCAACACCTTTTCGGTTAGTTATTTAACAGAATTTATATTAACATACGCGAACGAAACTGAAACAAACAATTTTTAGGGTTCCTTAGCCAAATGGCAAAAAATAGAACCCTTATAGATTCGTCATGCTGTCTATCTGTCCGTCCGTATGTCACAGCCACTTTTTTCCGAAACTATAAGAACTATACTGTTGAAACTTGGTAAGTAGATGTGAACCGCATTAAGATGTTTACACCAAAATAGAAAAAAAAACAATAAAATTTGGGGGTTCCCCATACTTAGAACTGAAACTCAATTGTTTTTTTTCATCAAACCCGTTCTTGTGTGGTATTTATGGATAGGTCTTCAAAAATGATATTGAGGTTTCTAATATCATTTTTTTCTAAACTAAATAGTTTGCGCGAGAGACACTTCCAATGTAGTAAAATATGTCGTCGTCGTCGTCGTCGTCGTCTTCGTCCCCCTCCCCCTCCCCCCTGTAACTTCTAGAATAAGAGAAAGATAATTCTAAAAAAATATATGATGTATATTACCATGCAAACTTCCACCGAAAATTGGTTTGAACGAGGTCTAGTAAATAGTCTTTTTTCTTTTTTCGTCATAAATCGGAAACCGCAATTTACCTTTCAAGTTTGTACGGAACCCTCAAACCAACTCGCACTTGCCCAGTTTGTATTAAATAAAGTAGCATATCATTTGATGCTTTTCACAACGAAAAATAAAATGTGCCTACTGGTGAACGAATTTTGTTTGAGGTTTTTTGGGTAACACACCCAGTGGATAAAAATGGAACCCTATTACTAAGATTCCACTGTCCGTTTGTGTGTCACCAGGCCATACCGTACCGTGACAGCTAGACAGTTGAAATTCACAGATGATGTATTTGTGTTGCCACTATAACAACAAAGACTAAATACTGAAAAAAAATTTGTGTGTAAGTTGTATACATAGATACGGAACCCTTCGTACGGCAAACCGACTCGCACTTGGCTGGTTTTTGAGTTTATTCATTTCAAACAAACGTACTAAAATACAAATCTGTCCTATTTATAATCTTAGTGTAGAAGTATAGATAACATAATTATAATACAGATAATTGTACTACCTTAATTCATATAATTTACACACTCATCATTACATAACAATTTATATTAGGTATAAATTATTTAAATAGTGAAGATAATAATACAAAAGAAATAGAGTTAGCTGTGGGCGTCGCGGAAGATCAGTCGCATTGCTTTTTTACTTAATTTTCTTTTAAATTAAGTACAACCATTTATTTAACTCACTCGGTGCCAAACGAAGCTTAGGCGCGGAGTGCTTTGGCACTGATTACATGTCTGCTTCATTCGTTGGTAGTCACACACCCCAGCGTTAGTTGGTACCTACCAACCGAAATACCTTCGGAAGGCGGTCCTTTTTCACTTGCATATCGTCAACGTCGAACATAGTTTAAAAGCTTGTTACTTCATCTAACGTAATTCAACGCGATGTTTGACAAAAAGGCAACGCGAAAAAAGAGAGATAACGCCGGAAAACTCTGTTAGCATTCGATAATTTCGTGATTTACTCGAATGTTTTACAAAACTTGTTTCAGGAAATACGTGTTTATTTTAAACACTTAAAAGTTTTTGAAAAAAATTGTCGTCATTTAGAATCTTGATTAAATTTGCAAGGCTTCTATGGTTATCTATACTTTTTTGACGTTTTTAATTTTTGGGTAAATTATGAAGTGTCAATGTTCGTGCAAAATAGCAGATTTTCAGAGTTCTTTACTGGATTAGTTTTACACAAATTTATAAATTGATTTGAACAGAAGCCTAGATAATATCCACAAGATACCGTGTTTCCAAAATATGTAATGAAAAATGTGTAATAACGTCATAATGGCTCAAGGGCGGTTGTATGGAAAACAGTGAAAATGTATGTCGAGTTGCATCTCCTTATATAAGAATTTAGAAGAAACCAATCCAAACCACACAAGAAGGCTGGCTCATTCTGCACCACTACAGATCTTTAACTAAACCTGGAACCTTACCATGACGTATTAAAATGTCAGGCATGCGAGCGAGACCCTTTAACGAAATGTGTTCGATATGGGATTTGATGCATGTGGAATCCTGGAGGAGCGAATTTAATAATATTTTAATAATATTCCACCACAACTATCACACAACGCCGTCTAGTCCCAAGCTAAGCAGAGTTTGTGTTATGAGTACTAGACAACTACAACTAAAACCAATTCATACACATATTTCTTGAATGGCAGAAGTTAAGATATACAGACGATATATATAATATACTGCTCGTAACTGTAGCTACTCTCTCCAAACCAACTAAATTTCCATCTACTAAATGATGCCACCGCAACTTGATTATCTATCAGACGGCCGCATTCAACAGACGTTCGCTAACCAATCCTATAACACTATATGTACACTTATAGCCTGCTGGAGCGGCGGAAATCTCCCTTCATTCGCTCTACCCAGTCCTACAAAGCCTTATTAGGTTGTGTTGTGCACGGTGCAAGATGCGCCCGGTGCCAATCGATGTGGGTAACCATGGCAACGGTCGCCAGCCCACAACCAGACAAGACCTTTATGCTACACGATTTGGAGACGACTGTAGATACGATTTTGTTGGTCGTATTGGGTGATGAGTTGGAATGAAAGCCTTTGTGAATATTCTAATCATGGAAAACTGAAATCTTTTATGCAACAACGGTTGTAGCACTTATCGTTGGCGCTGCGTTATTAAACGTTTTAAATAACGCAGCATATGCTAAGTTAGGCGCCTTTTTTGTGTCGTACAGATTATGATTATTAATTATCCCAGCATGAGGTGGCATCGCAGTCAAGCACTGGTTTATATAGAATAAAAAATAAAAAAAATATTTTTAGTTTATAATACGATTGTGTCAGGCACTAATAACTGATTTTCTTTCTTCCTTCCATTGGAGTCTAAGTATATTGGCGTCCATCAGAGCAAAAATAGACCATACTGGGATGGACATGGCCCACTTCCCCTCTCTTCCTTTATACGCATGGGCATCATCCGTTCCACGCATATACGGTCGCTGCTGCCTCGTTGACTTCATGGCAAAAGCAACTGCTAAGCTTAGGGTCCTGGGTACAAAAAGTGCCAATGGATGTTTCTATTGGGAAATACTCTGTAGCAGCACGGAGTTTGGGGATTAGTGATATGATTCCACCGTGCCTCGAAAAGCATGTAAAGTCATTGGACCTGCTCATGATCTCTCCTCGGGTGTATTAGATTGCCGTCCCATCGGAAAACAGAGCGTAAATTAAAAGAGAGTGCATTTGTGCTTGCGCACCCGGTTGTGCACTAATTTATCTCTTGCGCACTTGGCTAATCTGTAAGATGTTTTGCATAATCTTAATGTTACAAGCATGTGTGTGGGATTTACGCACTTCATTCAACGAAAACTACGAATAAAATACTAAGGCCTTTTTTTGTAAGTCCATGACACAATTCTGTTCTATTCCTTAGCTCTTAAACGGCCACCGATCGATCTCGCGTTTGATTTTTTCTACTTTTAAGGCTTCTCAATATTTCATCCAAAGTAGCCTGAAGTCTAGGCCCCGAGACAAGCAAATAAGGACAGTCTAGGATATCCTGAAACGAGCCGATGTTTTGGTTTCACGGCGAATTTAGTGGATTCAGCACTTAATTAGACATGCCGAATTTACACTTTATGTCTTAAACCAACACCGCCAGCGTACGAATACTGGATCCACAAAATCGGCGTTGCACCCACAGAAATTCGCAGGGCTGTGGCTAGCCGCATAAAAAAGGATAACAAAACAAAACGACCCTCGCTATCCATTGCAAAATCAGCTCGGCGCTTCTGAGATTTAAAAGTTGTAAAAATTTTGCTGTACGCGTCAGTCCATCTCATAGTAACACCACCTCCTAATGATTTTATCACCTGGACACGAGTTGCCAAGGCCAACCTATAAAACTCTAAACAGACTCCGTACTTAGGTTGGGCGCAGCAAAAACCACAATTTAACCACAATAGAAATCTGCGCTCATCTCATAACCTCCTACTTCAATGTCCCACTCATCGTACTGACTTTCTTCACTGTTCTTTCTTTGTTCAAGCTATTTCTTTGTGGAATGCACTCCCTCAGGAGATTAGGATGGCAACAATCGATTAACATTCAAAACCAAAGTTCGCGAGCTAATTCGTAAGAAGTTGGCAGTAGTGTCATCACAGCTTTAATGTTTTCAAATTGTCGATTTGAACTAATTGTTTGACTTTATTAGTGTAGATATATATGTAGATAGTTTATTAATTTTTGTATGTATTGTATAATTGTATGATATTTATGGTTTATTAGTATATCTTTTCTTGTACCTTTTCGCCTTTTCTCTCTCTTTTATTGCACCTACCACTATTTATCTCTGCATCACCCTAAGGTTGACTGGTAGAAAATGCCTAAGGCATTAAGTCCGCCGCTGTACGTTTGTGCATAAAGTATTTGATAATAAATAAATAAATAAAAACAATCTCCACAGATGGGGGTTTTCGGGCGGTTCCGATCTGCAGTGTTTGTTTGGCGTCACTCCGTCCCACATACTATGTCCCACATTCCTGCATCACGTGCCCTGTTACCTGTTCACGTCGGGATCGGATCTAATGACAACGTCAGCGGATGGATTGCCGTAACCGAATACTGGGTTAGGCAAGGAATACGGCTTAAATAAAAAAGTAGTTTTGCCTTCGACACGTTAAGAAAAAGAAGGGCTTTCTTTGATTGTGTAGCGGAACAAAAAAGGGTTCCTACTACATATATATATAAGATGAATTGTTCAAGTGGACACACGTCCTCTCGCCCCGCCCTTTATCGGGAGAAGTTATTGTATGATTTCCAACCCAAAAAAAAAACCGGGCAAGTGCGAGACGAACTCGCGAACTAAAGGGTTCCGTACAAACTTACCTATGGAAACAGTTTAATTCCCGAATTGAGTTACGAAGATTTTTCCGAATCGCAAAAAAAAATCTTTTTGTGACGCAACTGCAGATTTTTCCTATACTTGTGCTATGAGCGCTTGCTACATGCCTTTCAGGATTCTAGGTCAACGGGAAGTACCCTATGAATTTTGATTCCCTTGAGAGTATCGAAATACGCGTTTTTGCGACATAAACGACCTTATCTTTTTTTTCGTTAACTTAGAAATCTGATTTTTTCACAGCTTCAAGGGGCTGCAAACTTGAATATATATTATGGTTTTAATTTCAACTTGATACCATCACGCGTTCCCGAGATAAAGGGTCTTGACAGACAGGCACACAGACAGACAGACGGACAACAAAATAATCCTAGAAGGGTTCCGTTTTTTCCTTTTGAACCCTGAAAACACTTGCAGAACCAAGGTTGCAAATCGTGAAACGGCTATTTAGTCGTCACACGATCGACAATCGTAAGTTATAAAACCCATATCGTGCCCACGCAAAATTGGTAAACTATACACAGATGAATGGGATCCTCGCTTGCAAAGTTTTGCCCTGTCGGTGACGTCATTGTTTATTTGACATATCTCTGTATGGTTTTGACCGCAAAGTGCATGCAGTCGATATTGACGGTAGCGTAGAATAAGTGAATAAATAGGTTGCTGTATGCAGCTCAGGTTTATTCAATTCAGCACTTCTTTGAACATTATGTTTTAGAGATGGGAGTCAGCCTTTCACATCTTTGCAGTCGTCTTTGTAAGTTTTTTTTTTATTTGATATAAACTAGTGTTTGACTGCGATCCCACCTGAGGATAAGCAGTGATGCAATCGTTGTTGAGGAGGCGCACTAGTTTATTAAGAGCCTATTCACTGTAGCCTTGAAAACACCCAAATTATAACCAGATGGGAAGAGAAGAGGTTTAGATGTAATACAACGCTTAAAATTATGATTGTATTGTAACTTAATTTTGTAATTGGGATGTATTAAGAGGGTAATTTTCCACTCGCCTATCGTCAACATGGAGCATGGTTTAAAATCTGCTTCATCTAACTCAATCCAACGTGTTTTTTGATGAAGGGGCAATGCGAAAAAAGAGAGATAACGCCTGAAAACTCTGTTGGCACTCGGTATTTCCGTGATTTACTCGAGTATTTCACAAAACTTGTTCCAGGAAATACATGTTTTTTTAAAACCCTTAAAAGTTTTTCGTAAAAATTGTCGTCATTCAGAATCTCGATTAAACGTGCAGGGCTTCTATTGATGTACTTTTTTATATTTTTAATATATGAGTGCACTATGGAGGGCCAAAGTTTACGTATAATAGCCGATTTAAAGAGGTCTTTGCTAGATTAGTTTTACACAAATTTATGTTTTGATTTCTATAGAAGCCTAGAAAATATCCATCCACAAGATAGCTGTGTATCCAAAATATCTAGAGAAAGATGTGTAATAACATCATAATCACGAAAGAGCGGTTGTATGGAAATATAACTCGAAAAGGACGCTCTTAAGGGCGTGCATTATTACAGTTAGATGTTGTATAACTAATTAGTTACTGTGATAGTGGAGACGCAATGAAAGGCAAGCACAATATTAAGCACTTTCATATACATTTTGTATAAAAATTACGTCTTGACTTTTGTATAACGTCTCCCTATCTATTGTTTGAACATCAATCAAACCTAAACTTTTTATCACATAAACCATAAAAGTATAACAAGTATAACGCTTTCGCAGGTGTGCTGGAAGAGATTTATTTAGAAACTAGTTTTTGCCAACGGCTTCGCCCGCGTTAAAGTTGATTTCTCCATGCAAACTTTGGACCCTCATCTCATCCCCTTAGGGGGTGAATTTTGGAAAATCCTCTCTTAGTGCTCGCCTACGTCATAAAAGGAACTCTTGTGCAAAATTTCACGTTCCTAGTCTCAGTAGTTTTGGCTGTGCGTTGATATGTCAGTCAGTCAGTTTCTCCTTTTATATATATAGATAAGCATCACCTCTGTACCTATTTTTCTGTTTCCTTTTTCTAATTTTATTTTGTTTGTGTACATAAATCGTTAAATAAATAAACATGCCAGTTTGCAAGTTATTAATTATTAGTGGGACCTGCATGGTCGCCACAGTACGCATGTAACCATGCGAGCAAGATCCTTCCATGTGATAAAGCCATCGCACCGCATAAATGGCCCAGCGCAGAGACAATCAGGGGACGAGCCATCAATAGACGCTATACAAAAAATGATTGACATTTAATTAGAAGCTGTATGTCCCTAATATTCGAGCCACTAGACATGGGACAGTATTGAAGCGTTATCTGAAGAGGTAATCTCTAGATTAGATAGCTGTGTATCAAGCAAGGATGTTATATGGATATGAAAGGAGAAGGGTTGATAAGAGGCATTTTTTAGCCATCACACACTCAAAAAATAAAAACTGTCTGTTTCCGACTATTTTTTTTTAAATTCTTTTGTATAGTTAAAGATTTTTTATTCAGTGACATTTACGTAATAAATAATAATAGCAAGTCAAAGCAATTATTGCTGAGAGTTTCGCTTTTTTTGTACAATTTTGTCGATTTTTTCAATTTAAGTTATCATTTTTGAAACAAAAGCTCCGTAAACCAAAATAATTTTTAGTCTCAATAAAATAATAATTTTTATTATTTTTATTCAGGTCAAATATACCTATTATAGAATCAAAACACATCATAACGCAAACAATACATTAATCAAAATAATACCAAAATGAAACCAAATTAAAATTAATGAGACACTGTCAATAAATTACAATTCAATTAAATAAATAAAAATCTAATTAAATAAATTGGAATCAAATTAAATGAAATTAAATGATCAATGAAATAAATCCTCCTAATAAACTTATAAGTGAGTATTAATTTATTTTTGTTCACTGTGCGCGTTTATGCTACACGGAAAAATAAACTCGTATCGTCGCATGCAACGCGATCGTGGACGTGTATACTTATACACATACATTTCAACTTATACTAAGTAGTATAAGTTGAAAATAAAATATAGGTCCCAGGTCACCTAACAATAGCAAATAAAATAGTGGTTTCTCTATACAAACTTTGGATCCCAGTTTTACCCCCTTAGACGGTGACTCTCGGAAAATCTTTTCTTATTGTTTGTACACATCTTATGAGGAACCTTTGTGCAAAATTTCAGCTTTCCAGGTCCAATGTACCAAGGCCCGGCGCAAGAGATCGTTGTCGCCGATCGCCCCCACGAGGACTCGGCGGTGTTCTGCCTAAGCGGGGCACACCTCCACCGTATGCTCCACCGTGTCCTCCGGGAGGTCCAAATAGTGGTGTCAACCGGGCGTTACTTCCGCACGAATCCGGTTCAGGAACTTCTCGAACAGCCCATGCTCGGTGAGAACCTGCGTCAAGCGGAAGGTGAGGACACCGTGAGGTCTTTCCAGTCACTCCTCAAAGAGGGGACTAAGGCTGATCGTTGATGAGCTAGTGAGGCAGTCAGGACTTTGTCTTTTATATATACAGACTTATGAGCAAAACTGGTGTCCTGAAATACAAGCTTGGAGTTTTGTTCAGACACCAGTCTCCCACAATAATAAAATAATATCATAAAATTTTAGATGATGCCTAAGGCTAAGAAAAGGCTAGGGCATGATGATAACATTTTAAATATTATTAAATAAATAATAATATTTTACAACCATTACACAACGCCGTCTAGTCCCAAGCTAAGCATAGCTTGTGTTATGAGTACTAGACAACTGATAAACAAACATATATATTTCTAAATACATACATATTATACATAAATTACACCAAGACACAGAACAAATGATCGTGCTCATCACACAAACATTTGTCCTGGGTGGGAATCGAACCCACGACCTCCAGCATTGCAGTCAGGGCCACTAAACGCTAGACCAACAGGCCAGTCAAGTGTTTTATATAAATGTATATAAATGTTTTATTGTAGAAATTAGTGTGGTGATAAATGAAAATATTTTATTTATATCTATTTTATTTAAATACTTAGATAGGCCCACAATTTAGTTCAAACCTTTCAATTGTCAGGGGACACGCGTTTGAACCCTGTAAATAAATATCCTTAACTCACCCGACCTTCATAGCCAAATCCTCGCTTCCTGTTTCCGCTCCAGTACTCTCGAATCCCCAGACGAGACTGTTTTCAATAGAATGCTCTGGAAAATGTAAAACAATGTCTTCCACGATCGTGATCATATCTGAACAATCTAATTTGCAATAAGAATTTTAGTATCTTCGGGAAACGTGCACCAGAGTGTGCTTCGATTTAAAATATGAGTACTGAAATGGATGGAAAGTCGGTTTTCTTTTATAACTACGATATTGAATTAAATAGATGTTTTTGCGACATAATCTTATTTTAGAGAGCAGTGGTGGCCGAGTGGTAACAGCCCGACTGACGAGTTGTACTTCGAGTAATTTATTTCATCATGACTGTCTGAAAATGGCGAACCTGAACCGAATGTCCTAGAACCAAAAATTCGAACACATGTGACATCCAATCCGCAATGGGTCCACACGGTCAATTACGGCCCATTCCCTCTCTTAGAGGGGAGGCCTGAATCCCTTCAGTAGGAATATTACATACTGAGCGGATTATGCTAT
The DNA here is from genome assembly GCA_961205895.1 of Mythimna pallens. Taxonomy (NCBI): domain Eukaryota; kingdom Metazoa; phylum Arthropoda; class Insecta; order Lepidoptera; family Noctuidae; genus Mythimna; species Mythimna pallens. The sequence goes on along the minus strand of OY540831.1, from coordinate 6,038,068 downwards.
ACTATGTTATAATCTTATTCTATTTTTTTTTAATGACGGAACTACCTAACAGTATTCAATAGATATTCACAATGTTAATTGCAACTTTTTAAAGATTCTTAATAGTTTTTTTTTTTGTTAGCAAAACTATGGTTTTATTTAGGTAGGTATAATAAACAAGCACTTTACATATTTAAAAAAAAAACACATAGATAACTATCATTATAGATACTAAATCAAAAATAAAAAACCCTAAAGAACAAAAAAAAAACGAAAGTACGACGTCGAAAAACTTCACCGCTCGCCGATACCTTTTGTGATTTTCTGGACCGGATTTTTTTTTCTCTTTCCTTTTTTTGCAAATAGTATTTTTTCAAGCAGGGAATGTCTTTCATCTAGCAAACAAAATATTTTCAGTTTGTGGTCATTTTCATAATAAAAGACTGCGGTTCGGCGGCGTTTTTCCCCCTCACAATATTTCCATAATAGGCTGCCTTCGATAGCAACTAATAAGAAGACGCTGGGAATATGGATATAGGTAAAATATTTATTTTCTTTTGGGAAAGGTTCATCAATAGAATAGAATAAACTTTATTGTGCACCAAAATAGTTACAATTTGCAAGAAAAAATTTATGGGCTATAACGGCGAACAATACTTATTTTTGGTAAATGTTTTTTTTTAATCTATGAAAAGTCTCGGTTTTGACTTAGGTACAAACGTCTTGGCATTTTAAACAGAAGTTTGAAAGATATCAGATCTGATCATCTGGTGATTTAACAAGATAAATGAAATAAAAAAAAAGTGTTAATTAAACAGTACAAAGGTACTTATATTATTTGCTTTGTTTCATTCATTTCATAGATTAGTAAACACAATACGAGTATACGTTGCTTTATATATAACCTGCGGTATCACCACACAAACCGCTCCTTTACTGAAACAACACAATAAAGTGGCAGAAGTAACAGAGGTACAACTTTGCACCGCTTTGCAACACTTCGTTGCTCTAGTGGTCGTAGTAGCGCTCATATATTCTTATTGCTGTATAACAGCATTATAATCAGTAGTTATAACAACACAATAGTTATAATACTATTCCGAAGGTACGCGATGGAAGTTCCGCGACTGATTTTAAGTTCCGACATATTCAGCTGACATGAAACACCACAAATGCAAAACTCACGCGGCTAAAATACAGTTTTGCAACTTTGTGTGTATTCAGACACAAGAGATACAAAACGGGCGAACGCGCGGGGCGCAGGCATGCCTGCCTCCTGCTGGTCCCCGTCCTGCATCTTCATCGGCAATTGAATCGAACTTCGGTCGCCTATAATGTGTGCTCTACAGAATACGTTGCCGCCGAATTGCCGCTGAACTTACGCCGGACCGAAGTTCGGCTGTATGCTTTATGTGCTATAACGCAACGTAATTTCGGCATAATGTGTCGTCAGTAATTCAAATAGCATTGCAGGCGTAATCATGCTGAACTTCGGTCGCGTACCTTCCCCACAGTGTGTTTAGACACTATAATTACGTTCATATACACCAATATACAGCAATAGGTACCTATCATGTTATACTACTATAACAATTAGAACTGTATAAAGGTAGTTGTGACCTACCATATACAGCTTTAATTGTAAAACGCAGTTTAAAGTGTCACAAAATACTTTAAACTGTTTAGTAGACTTATAATACTATGATATATAAACATAAGCGTACGCGGATACCTTGATGCAGCCCAGAGCTGGGATTTACACACTTGTACAAGCCTTATACAATCAGCTGGTTTATTGATGTTTAAAACACTTGCGTGCTTGGGATGTTATTTATTTTTTGAGTGTTCTTAAATAACTCTCCCGCTCTGAGCGGAGCAAGAGTGTCAGACTTTTCCTTAAGAAAACCCACCCGTGTTCCTTCACTTGTTCTTTGCGTTTCAGGGCCGCCGCGGTAACTCTTTCAAACTACCCCGCAGACAATCTTCTAGTCTAAACGTATAAAACGCTGTAACGGCTGTCAAAGATTTGCATATCACAGCCGGGAAGAACATCTGAGTACGCTGTAGACTCCGCAGACTCATAGATTATTTTCTATATCGATCTGGATTGGCGACTACGTACCTAAAGATGCAGCGTTGGAAGGCCTCCCACAAGGTAGACCGATGGTAAGGGTCGCGAGAATCCGATGAATGCAAGACATACAGAACCGGTCGTTGTGGCGACGCTTGGGGGAGGCCTATGTCCAACAGTGGACGTCTTTATTTTTGAAATGATGATATGACAATAAACTAAATTTTATTCTAGCGATAATAAGTAACTTTTCTCTTGTTATTTTTGTTTTACTGCAATTGGCCTGTCTTTTGGCTAGATTAACGTCCTTCATAAATAATTAATTATGATCAAGAACGAACCAACTCCAAATGTGGACGCAAATATTCAAATGCAAGGACAAAGCCTTAACGACTTAATTTTAAACCCAGTATTATGTAAATAAATGTTTGATAGAAGTATTTTGTTACTAATGGCGTATTAAACGGACTAGCCATTTATGTAAAATGGCTCTTGTAGGCAGCCATAGGGCTGGTGAGAGAAATACGATACGATTTTTTTTATATAAGTAATATAATCTAGTACTTGAGTGCGACTACACCTGATGGTACGCAGTGACACAATCGTTGATGGTGAGGCGCACTAGTTTATTAGGAGCCTATTCACTCTAGCCTTGAAGACACCTAAATTGATATATGATGATAAGATCTGGGCAGTCAGTCCCACTTTTATTAATCTTATGACTAACTAATATAAATAGACATAAAAAACTTTTCCAAAATAAAATATAACCGACTTCAAAGTAAAAAAAAACACTGAAAGAGCAAAATAACTTTAATTTCGGAAGTCAGTTTTTCTCTAATAGTTTTGTCTCTTCGTTATTTAACACCGACTTCCGAAAGTTATTTTGCTCTTTTCAGTGTTTTTTTACTTTAAAGTCGGTTATATTTTTTTTGTAAAAGTTTTTTATTTTACAGTTTTTAGTTACGTTACCACCACTAAAAAGTACCCCTCAGCCAAGCAGAGTGCATCTCATGACAATTCTAATAATCCCAAACAAGGTTAGATTACATTAATTTATTACAGAGTTCCGGTGCCAACTTCAGGGTTCATCATCAGATCAGTTCGATATATTCCCCCTCTACTTTTAGTCAGTCATCGACTACACGTATAAACAAAGCAATTTTACTTGTTACGACGGTTCTGCTGTGATCCTATGAGGAGTTCTGTTCCGTATCTTCGAAGTTCATAATCAGATCATAACAATATTTCTATGGGACCAACTCGGAAGCATAACCTTTCAATCGAAAAAAAATAATTTAAAATCGGTCCGCAATTGACCGAGAAATTGGTGAACATACATAAAAAAAAAAAACAACATACATTCAACCGAACATATAACCTCCTCCTTTTTGAAGTCGGTTAAAAATAATGCTCTTTAAAATTAATCTCGGGATTTGAGGCTTATCCACTTTATTCTTTCGCTGTATGAAATCGGTGTAAGTACATGTTTAACTCTACCTAATTCCGACCTCTGATGACAACAAACTTGCCAGAATATAAAATGGGGTTCTCTTTAAAATTTTTACCACTAATATATAAATTATTGTTACCTTTGCTTAGACATTTTTTTTACATATAATTAATAAGCAGAGTACCTCTGCCCCCCTAGCCAGGTTACAACCGTTTCGTTTCGATTCTCTTTTCGTTGATCGCCTCGAGTCGGCCACGCATCATATTCTTTTGTTCTGCCTACGTAACTGAGCATTGAGATGACGTCAGAATAAAGGAATCGGCGTGGCCTAGTCGAGGCGATCGGCTCAAAGATTCAAAGCATTTTATTTCAAGTAAACCATTTACAGGCACTTTTGAAATGTCAAGAAGTCAGTCAGTCAGAAAAAAAATGATGCTAATTGCACATTCCAAAGCGTAGATCTCTATGGAGAAGAATGTGCAAGAAACTCCATGGACACTCTTTTCAATCATGTTTTGTAATTACAAATATCTCTGTTACATATTTCTTGTCGCTATCATGTGAGAACAATGTAAATAAAGTAAAAATAAAAACTAAATATAGATATTAAAAAAGCAACTGGCAGCTAAGAGATGACCAGCAACCGAGATGACCGACGAAAAGAGAATCGAAAAGTAACGGTTTTAACTTGGCTGGTCTCACTTCTATTCGTAGATACATCGTTAATATAGATATGTACGGTGTTACCACCACATCACTCGCTCGATAGCAAACACACATACTTACATAGCTGTATAGGTTAGGAATGTTTGGCATCCGATGTATGCACATAGTGCTGGCATTTCATAGCGAAAGTGATCAGAGATATTACTGTATCTAATAGATAGACAGATACATAGTATCTATGTGAAATATTTAGAGATGAGTCGACGTCTAAAATCGGATAGTAATTGAATATTGCAAGTTGTCGCTTGTCGATTAACACCGCAGAAATCCGTTCCAAAAAGAAATTGGCGTTTTTATTTATGAGAGACGTTGAATAGCTAGAATATTTTATTTATTAAATACAAACGTACAGCGGCGGACTTAATGTCTTTAAGCATTTTTTACCAGTCAACCTTAGGGTGATGCCGAGATAAATAGTGGTAAGTGCCATAAAAGAGAGAGAAAAGGCAAATAATAAACCATAAATACCATACAATTACATAATACATAGTACTTTAACTCCTATTATTTCTAAATAAATATATGTTATAGATGAATTACACCCAGACACAGAACAAAAGATCGTGCTCATCACACAAACATTTGTCCTGGGTGGAAATCGAATACACGACCTCCGGCACAGCAGTCAGGGCCACTAACCACTAGACCAACAGGCCAGTCAAAAATATTCTTATTTCTTTTATTACTAACTGCTGCCCGGGCTTCGCCCACGTAAAAGTAGAAAAATGATCTCAAGGGAATATAGTCGTGGAATAAAATGTACGTACCTATGTGCTATTTCAGGACATATTATATATTTAAATTATATATTCTATTCTATTCTATATTCTACCCGTGTACCACATCCAAATCCGTTATACCGATCGAGCCTGAAGAAATAACAACACACACTCACGAATTTTCACCTTTATAATATTATCTACTAGTGTGCTATTATTTTGTACACTACACATAAGAATACCTACATAAAAATAGATTATAAATATATCACAAAGGACTTATTTCCATAGATGTTTTTTCAAAAGACATTCGAAATGAGAAATAAAAAATTCATGTAGACAATAGTGTGTAATAAGGAAAATATATCGCTAAATTATTTTTAATAAATATTCCCTTTCAAGTTTTGTTTGATTAGGTTTTCGTTGGATTCCTTTTGAAAAAGCTTTTATTTATTATTCGCTTTCTGCCCGCAGCTTCACTCACGTAAAAGTAGGTTTCATGCGCTTAGGCCCTATAGTTTCGGCTGTGTGTTGATATGTCAGTCAGTCAGTTTCTCCTTTTATCTATATATATAAAAGAGGAAACTGAATGACTGACATATCAATGCACAGCCGAAACTACTGGGATTAGGTGCGTGAAATTTTGCACAAGGTTGCCTTTTATGACGTAGGCAAGCACTAAGAAAGGATTTTCCAAAATTCACTCCCTAAGGGGATGACGTGGTGGTCCAAACTTTGTATGGAGAAACCTACATTCACGCGAGTGACGCCGCGGGCAGAAGCTAGTATATATATATATATATAGATTTACTTTCATTTGTACGTACGATCATGTCGTGTTGCGTGGATCTAATGTAGCTCTAAAAGTCTAGTTGCCATATAAAATGTCAGCGGCTTCAACCGCGTGACAGTTAAAAATTATCCCAAGGGAACATAATTACAGGATAAATAGGTTCGTAAAAAGTAAACTATGTGCTATTTTAGGACATGATCTATCTGTGTACCAAGATTCATCGAAATCCGTTCCGTTTGCGTGAAAGTGTAACAAATATCCATACATAGATAAGTACACTAAAGATGCGAAAGTCCATAGTAAATACAGAACAAAAATCGTGTGAAGCGAGAAATGACGCCATCTAGCGTAAAACCAGATTGAAATGTTGCTATTGATAACATTACATTATACTGTTAATAGATGGCGTCGCTGTGCTTAATTAATGCTTATTTTTGTAGTACTTTCTTTTTGTTTCTTTAAATATTGAAATAATTTATAATTTAAGTTAAAGAGATGAAGATATTAAAATTGAATATCAATTTATAAATATTTGATTATCTATGTGTTAGTTTTCAAACTTGAGAGGGTAGGTTGAATAAGGATTTATAAATAACTAGCGGTCCCGGCAGACGTTGTTCTGCCCAAAAGCGGGATTTAGTAAAAAAAAAAAATTACCCTACTCTACCCTACCCTACCCTACTCTACCCTACTCTACCCTACTCTACCCTACTCTACCCTACTCTACCCTACTCTACCCTACTCTACCCTACTCTACCCTACTCTACCCTACTCTACCCTACTCTACCCTACTCTACCCTACTCTACCCTACTCTACCCTACTCTACCCTACTCTACCCTACTCTACCCTACTCTACCCTACTCTACCCTACTCTACCCTACTCTACCCTACTCTACCCTACTCTACCCTACTCTACCCTACTCTACCCTACTCTACCCTACTCTACCCTACTCTACCCTACTCTACCCTACTCTACCCTACTCTACCCTACTCTACCCTACTCTACCCTACTCTACCCTACTCTACCCTACTCTACCCTACTCTACCCTACTCTACCCTACTCTACCCCACTTTACCCTACTCGATAAAAAGTACCCTATGTCCGTCTCCTGGTTTTAAGCTACCTCCCCACCAATTTTCAGCCAAATCGGTTTAGCCGTTCTTGAGTTATAAACAGTGTAACTAACACGACTTTCTTTTATATATATAGATAACTAGTAGGTAGTATGGAGTATAAATGATACTTAGACCAAAAAATTATGACTAAGCTCAATTGTTTGTTTGCCAAGTTAATTTCGATTATCTCGTCCCAGCGCCTTTCGTTATTTTTTTTTTTTAACCAGGTGTATTGTCTACTTATTTTACCAAAATGAGTAAATATGCATTGTTATATAGATTTAGTAAAAAGAGCTCCAATAATTGCTAAGCATAATCAAGGTAAAAACTAGTCAGAAGACGCCAGAGAGACCAGTGTAAATGTAAGTAGTTTTTTTAACTCTTTTATATAACAAAAAACTCCTATATAATAATCATTATTGGGTATTATATATTTATGTTTTATTGTTGCAGAGAAAAAAAGTTGTTCTATGGATATGACGATTTGAAGAAGAGGGTTCTTTAAAACACCATCAAAAAGCTGGCAGACTAAAACTAATAAACATATTGCAGTGTCAAACCATGATAAGGGAGTATACGAAGAAAACGGACTGTCGACGAACCACTATGCTAGTTTATTTGACACAAGCGTTGGCACTGTCCGTCGGAGGCTTGCTTACAGAAAACCATAAAAGGGCAAGATTGCAGTTTGCTTTGGATCACATAAACTTTGATTAGAGTAATATCATGTTTACTCATGAAAAAACTTTTAAGTCCAGTGAACACGGACGGTTTTGTTTGTGGCTACAAGATAATAAATAATTATAATACTGATTTAATATTATTCACTCAGTGCTTATTCTCTGTATTAACTGGAGACCTTGTTATGTGTGTTTAACTTAATATCCGTAATTAATACATTAAAAAAGTTATGAACACTTGATATGTTGTTGTGCAATTTTATAGTTTTTAGCCTACATTTAATCTTTTTGATCTTTGTGATAAAATTATCTGGTCTTTTGTTTGTTTTTGTTAAGGTTACATAAGCTTCAATCCTCTTTCCAATATTGGAAACGAATACTTAAGCTATGGCCTCAATAAGAAATTATATATAATATTATAATCTTATTCGGTGATTAATAAACGGTGATTGTTAATAAACGGTGATTGTTAAATTTTAATAAGAAATTGTAAGAAATAAACATATTATTTTTTTAATAGTGCTTTTTTGTTTGAATCTGTTTACCAGCATTTTTTTCGTCTTGCTGAGTAACTACCCACTTGAATATTATATTACAAATAAATATCCACTTGTTGACTTTGATATAATATTCCTACCGATTTCTTTAGTTTGTCATTCATAACTTACAAAAAGTGTGAGTACTACGTGAGATTTGAACTCACGGCTCATTGATTTACGCATCTATCTGCACATGCTAAACCACTAGGTCAACATGACTCTAGTTTGAATGATGAAATTATGAACTACAATCAGTTGTTGACGACAATGATGACGCAAGTGTCTATTATTTGTTGAACTAAAAGTCAAGTTTATACTTTGTGAGATTGCCTTTGGTCGCTACTTAGCTGTGAAGAAACCAACGCCATCTAGTTTAATTTTGTAAAACTTGAACTTTAACGTGCAAGGGAAAATAGGCGTTAAGGTACCCAACCACTTCTAAAGGTTCACTGTACAAACTTTCGCGTTTATAATATTAGTAGGATTTATCTTGCATTGTTTGTATGTATGATTATTTAGTCACCCTTACGAACTTATGCGGCAGCTCAACATGGACTAGTAGATATGTGAGATGACATCTTATTCTAGAGCTAGAAGACGGGCGTTAGCTCTGGACAGCAGATGAGCATATAGCATAATCAGCCTTTTAATGTTCCCACTGCTGGGACTCAGCCACCACTGCTCTGCACTCGGCCACCACTGCTCTGCAGATGAGTAGATGCATCGCCAATGGGAAGCTACTCCGCATAAAATCATCACAGAGCAGATTTGCTAACAAAAAAAAAAGTTTAAATTGATAAAAAAATTGAACTGTAAAAGTGATTTTTAAAACATATTTGCAAAAAAAATATCATTTACCCTCGTAAACGTATTTATATACCAATAAATGAGAATGGTTTACGTATATAATTTGCATCCGAGCGAAGCCAGGGCTTCACTAGTGTAATTTACACTAGTGAAGCCCTGGCTCACTAATATTATAAAGGTAAAAGCTTGGAGTGTGAGTTGTGTGTTTGGTACTTCTTCACGCCCGAATGGCTGAACGGATTGAGCATGTCCTGGAGTAGTACTTTTTATCACACGGGTGATGCCGCTGGCATTAGCTAGTGAATAAAAAAAACTATATATACGGTTGCTACGAAATTTAAGTAAAACCTCTCCAATTCTTCACCAACTCCACTTAAAAACAGAACTCCTCCCGATCAAGAGTGCACGAGAACGACAGTTACAAAACTCCATAATTGTCTCAAGACGTCTTGAAGCAGCCGTCATCAATCCATTAGGCACAAATGTTCCTGTGCAGACGACAATTTGACTATTATGTGAGTGAATGAGAAACTAGCGGGACGGTGTGCGCTCAGGCGAATGATTCGGGAGCACCACAGAGTAAGGAATCACGATGGTGGTCATAGCTAGAGGTGACATCGTCATAGTAAATTGCAATGGACTAAGGCCTTCTGTTCACGGAGGCGTAGCTTCAAAGATGCGTAATCGTCATTATACGCTACAAAACTATGAAACTCTGTCAACGAAACGGCAGCGTCGTGCCGTCGTGACCGAGTGTATAATGAAGAATCGCGTCTATGAAGCTATACGTCCGCCGAAATAGTCGTCATCAATTCATTAGGCACAAGTGTTCCTGTGCAGACGACAATTTGACTATTATATGAGTGAATGAGAAACTAGCGGGACGGTGTGCGCTCAGCCGAATGATTCGGGAGCACCACAGAGTAAACTACATTAGGCCGACGTACACGTGGGCGACGCCTGATTTGTACATAGAATCGTGTGGCGTTGCGTGAACCTAATGTAGATCTACAAGTCTAGTTGCCATATAAAATGTATGGAGACTGATGCGCCCAGATCGGCGTACGTGGCCCACGTGTGCCCAATGTAGTTCTACCTTAAGGAATCACGATGGTCACCGGGATGACATCGTCATGGCGACCTGGAATAATTATTATTATATGCTTCGACCCTGATGGGCCCCTACGGTTTGCTGACATCTCTTTGATGAGCGCGTGGAACACTACGCGCCTTCGGCGACTTGGGCTCGGTCCGGACGGTTACCGGACGGTCGGACGGCGAGCTACCCATTGCTCGCCATCCGCAAGCCCGCGCCTTCGGTTGTCAGAAATCGGGATCGGAGTGGCTGAGGCGTTCTCTTCGCGCGTGCGACCGCGTCCTTTGCTAGCGACCACCTGCCACTCCTCCTCGCTCCAGACCATGGCCTGTATAAGGGCCCGGCACGAGAGATTGCTGCCACCGATCGCCCAGACGACACACACCACACACGCCCATACGGCGGTGCTCTGCCCAAGCGGGGCACACCTCTACCGTATGCTCCACCGTGTCTAAGCGTTCTGGGCGGTCCACACAATCGTGACACCTGGGCGTTTCTTCCGCACGAATCCGGTGCAGGAACCTCCAGAACTGACCATGTCCGGTGAGGACCTGCGTCATGCGGAAGGTAAGGGCCGTGTTGTCTTTTCAGCCACTTCTCAAAGAGGGGACATACCGCCATCATTGTGGCGTGCCTATGCTTAGAAGTGATGCTGTCGTCTTGCGCCACGGGGCATCAAAGCCGGATGGCACGCACGATGTGCGCGATTCAGCGAACATGCCGAAAGAACTACAGAAGCTTGGCTTGGTAGCGTGGCTTGGCATAACTAAGCTTTTTCTCTCATGAGAAGTTGCTGTATCTATACCGCATGGCTGTCTGAATTCGGATGCGGAGTTTTTTAAAATTTTGTTTGTCGGTTGTGGAACCGGAATTGAAACCCAAATCGGAGGCGGAAACGAAGGAAGAAACGAAACTTTCAAATGAAACGGTAATGTTTCGATGCTAAACTAATCAAAAACTCGCATAGGTATAAAAGAAGAGTGAACTCACAATATTCCAAATACGAAATAAAACAACGAGTGAAAGAGTAATCGACAGCAGGCACGGGGGAAAGGAGGTTTCCCATGCAACAAATATAAACTTGTTTATACCTCCGATAAAAATTCCGATAATTTATCGAAACCGCGTACATCGAAAGATTGAAACAAATTGCCTGGTGCGGTTTGCCCGTCCGATTATAATTTAGGTGTTTTCAAGGCTAGAGTGAATAGGCTAATAATAAATTAGTGCAATTCAACATCAACGATTGTATCTATACTTACCATCAAGTGGGATCGCAGTCAAGCACTGGTTTAAGCATTAAAAAAATCGAAATAGAAAATGTAACATCAATCAGAAGGTAAGAATTTTCGGAACCGGTACGGAACCACGATAACATTTCTGGTTCCAATTTGTTACTGCGGCCGAGTGAGGCGTTCCCAGCTCTATGAGGGAGAGCACTCCCCTTAACGACATGATTGTCGGAATGTGCAAGTTTTAAGGTGAGGACTGCTGGGTCAGCTTAGCTTCCGTTCTTCGAATGGGGAAAAGTTATTTTTAGTTTCCTGTTAGATTGAAGAAGGTTACGTGAAGGAAACGATGGATGAACAGAGTGAAACATTTTAAATCAAATCATTTATTTCAAACAAAACATTTACGGGCACTTTTAAATTGTCAAAACGACAATCAGTCACCATTATGAAGCTAATTGCACATTCCAAAGCGTTGATCTCTATAAAGAAGAACGTGCATGAAACTTGAAAATAAACAACGAAAATAAACAATTTAAAACATAGGTACAATTTTAAATAGGCAGTTAAGAGATGACCGGTATTAACTGACCGCGTCCGTCCGCGAACATGACGCGTATATCAGGAATATTCAGCTCAAGAGCTGAAGGGAACCGAAAAATCCAACACACGTGCCATCATGAGCCAGATATTTGAGTGAGCATGACAAATTCTCAACTGGCATGCTCGTTTATGATAAACAAGTTTATTTTATTTATTATATGGCTAGAAGAGGGTTATTACCGAGATTACGATTAATAGGGAAGTATAGATGGAAAAGACATGGTGGGCAGACCCCAAATAATTCTTTAGATCACAACGTATCTTAGAAATGTGTATTACTGATAACATAATTAATTACAAAAAAGGAAAAAGCTTTTAGCTTTTTTAAATACGGTAATAAATCAAGAAAGGGCATTGACCTCTCGCAGTTTATCACTTCAGGCGGGATGGATGAGAAACCGCAAAGCAAGCCAAGCATAAAATTGTACTGCAATCCTGAAGTCCTGCCTCTGACGTCGAAAAGCCACGCACTGTGAAATACACCGACTGGCCCTTTTGAAGATCAGTATTAAATAATGATAATAATAAAAATGAATTCAAGTTATTTATTTAATTTTAGTTTATTCAAGGTGCAATATTTGACTGGCCTGTTGGTCTAGTGGTTAGTGGCCCTGACTGTTATGCCGGAGGTCGTGGGTTCGATTCCCACCCAGAACAAATGTTTGTGTGATGAGCACAATCATTTGTTCTGTGTCTGGGTGTAATTTATCTATAATATGTATTGTATTTAGAAGTATTTAAGTATGTTTATCTATAATATGTATTGTGTTTAGAAGTATTTAAGTATGTTTATCAGTTGTCTAGTACTCATAACACAAGCTCTGCTTAGTTTGGGACTAGACAGCGTTGTGTGATAGTTGTGGAAAGATAATAAACAGATGGAAGCAAAATTAGATCAACCATGGACTGGGTTCCAAATCTATTCTCTGAGGGAATATTAGGAAATATTGCTACCACTCCCATGAATGACCACCACTTGAATGATTGATTAAATTATGCATTTACCAATTATGACAAATTTTCGTAGACCATTTTGGGATTGCGTTTTTTTACTTTTGGCTACACAAATATGATCACTAACGGGTACGGATAACCCCATTTTTTTGTACTAATTAAAAAATAGTGGTGTATAATAGACTAATAGTATGGGAGTATGTTCCTTTGGAATAATTTCTTACTATTACGCAGGCAAAACCGCTAGTAATAAATAGTAATGTTAGCGAAGGAGGAGGCCGCTCGTGCACGCGCGAGGGCGCGGACCTCACGCCCCAGCCGCCAGGATCCTGATCCCGATTTCCGGCCACCGTAGGCGCAGGCTTGCGGATGGCAAACAATGGGTAGCTCGCCGTCCGAGCGTCCGGTAACCGTCTGGACCGAGCCCAAGTCGTCGACGGCGCGTACTGTTCCATGCGTGCCTCAAGGAGATGACAGCAAACCGTAGGGGCCCAGCAGGGTCGAAGCCTACTGGGGCCAACGGTCTGCTTTTGAAAGGAAGACTCGGCCCTGGTATGAAAGGCAACGAAGGAGCAGGAGTGGGTTTTTAGTCAGTAAAAGTCTGACACACCCCCTTGCTACGGATGTCATTGGACGATTTTCTTACCAAAAAAAAAAAATCCCGGGTGTATGTTCCTTTGGGATAATTTCCTACTACTTATTACGCAGGCAAAGCCGCTGGTAGTAGCTTGTAAAAAATAATTGTTATTTGTTCATGCCACGAAATGTAAGCCAGAAACCAGGTCGGGTCATTTCAATTCAGGATTCATCAAAATTCATTTGGAAACGCTGCTCCACTGCGCTACCTGCTATAAACTATAAACCAAATTTTAGTGCAAAACGACGATCTCCCTGCCTTTATTGTCCGTTGTCTAGAAAACTAGACTAGATTTACGGCCACTAGAAGTCTAGGAATGTGGTTTTATGTCGTTCCAAGTTAGTTTGAACAATTGGAACAAGTTGGGGTACGGTCGAGCTTTTGTGTGTGTTCTCCCACTAGCTGTTGCCTGCGGTTTCTCTCGTATCCTAGAAAATCTACAACATTTTCCTGAATGGAAACTATGGAAAGTGCCTTATATTTTCACTAACTTCTGCCAGGGGCATCGTCCGTGTGAATGTTGGTCATTGCAGACGCTAAGATGAATAAAAAGTAGCCAATGTCTATCCTGGGAGTTCAAGCTTCCTCCGTACCAAATTTCACCAAAATCAGTTCAGTAGTTTAACCGTGAAAGCATTACAGACGGACAAATAAAGTCAATTTCACCATTAAAAATGTTAGTATGGATTGGGAATTTAATCGTATGTTTGCTAAGATTAATACGGTCATTATTAAGGCGTGATGAAAGTACATACACACACACATCCACATTAAAATTTTGGTAGGATTAGGGTGGTCGTGTGTGGATCTGAATTGTGCCCTGAGGCTTTTAGACAATGTGGCTGAAGTTGAGCTTTTTGGTTGTAGACTTGACAAAAGCGTAGGACGGTTAAATTGAGTTCGTAGTTTATCTCGTTGTCTCTAAGTTGGAAGTCTACATAATGTAGTACATGTATTGTTATCTATTAATATTCGAAATAGTTAAGTACTTCATAATAAGTAAAATAGGAGTGTATTATTTTGTGATTATTGACGAACTTGTTTGTTTTAACTCCTTAACTCAAATAAAAAACAGCCAGGTTGAAATGGGAATGGGCTGGTCCGTTTTGCGGGAAATGTGCCCTGCCCACTGTGACTTAAGTATGGCGATTCTTCGGGCTGTCTCGGTAACTCTGGTTCTTCTACGGAAATTTTCATTAGTCCACAATTAATATACTCGCAAAGAAAGAAGTTACGCTTTGAAACTGTCCTAAAAGCAAATGAAATAATGCTTCCTATCCACCTTTAAAGCCTATTTATAACTTTTTTCTTCGAAAAAACCATCCCAGTTATCATTTTGAAATATAAGTTCATTTTTAATATTAATCGGTCCATGTAATACGAAGTTGAGTTATGAACTCGAAGGTTTGGCGGCCGGCCAGCACATTACAGAAGCCGATATAGGTGTCCTGCAAGAAATTATGCAAAAAATGTGAGTCGTGTTCGCAAAAACCTATCTATATTTATTGTTATGGCGTTCTGCTTAACTTTTTACTGTGGAGTTTTTGCGATGTTCGGTTAATGGCGCTTTTACTTCGTGGACTTTTTGTTTACGTTGGGTAGACTCTGGGCTCTGGTACTGTAGAGCCTCTTTAATCAGTACCTCTCTGAAGTTGCGCCTCAGGGTGACGTCAGCAAATCGTAGGGGCCCAGCAGGGTCGAAGCCTACTGGGGCCATGGGTAGTGTGAAAACGAAACCCGGGGCCCTGAGACGAGGGCAACGAAGGAACAGGAGTGGGTTTTTAGTCAGTAAAAGTCTGACACTATCTCTCGCTCCGCCCAAGAGCGGGATTTGTCATTAGATGATTTTCCCACCTTAAAAAAAAAAAACCTCTGAAGTTTTTAGAACTGGCACAGTAAAAATATTTTAATAAAATAAATCGGAAGAGATTTCGTTTGTTTAAACGCACTTATTTGTTGACCTATGTTACCACTTATCTCTGGAACTGCCAGTCAGATGGGAAACATCTTCTTGTGTGAGATAACCAGCTTTGTGACAAATAACTATGGCTATATAGCATTATGCTACGATCTACGAAAGTGGAGCAGGGAGCGTAATCAAAAATTCGGACAGCCAGTTATAAATAAAAGAAAATTTTAAAATAAAAAATATTGTCAGACGAGATATTAGGGCGGTTGTCAGACCAATGCGAGTAATTATTGTGGCTAAAAGAGTAATATCTTAAGTAAATCTTAAGACTTTTTAGTATCACCAATCCATACAGGGCCTAGCCTACATCTACAGGTAACCTGGGTAGAGCGTCAATACGATACTTCTTGCTTGCACTGGGACATACGGTATATTATTATATACTCCCTAGCCGATTTCAGCTATAATGACTGCTTTCTGATTACAGAAACAGTCAGTTACGCAGGATATATAAGTGCACAAGTGTACGCGCAAACGCAGATGTACTCTCTCGTTCGTGCCCTCCTTAATCCAGTGGAACGGAAATTGCTACGACCAGAAGAGGGCTGGATGCAGTGTCTGGCCGAACGATAACTATATGTCTCCTATCGCTGGCCTTTAGGCCTTCTACTATGCCTAGTAGCCTCGCCACCGGAGGTGGATTGCCCTTGCGGCCGAGACAGATCCTGTAAACTACACGGGGAGCAACCGGAAAACTTGAGTGCTAAAGCACTCGAGCCGCTCTCTACCAGGTTTAGCCCACAAGCCGATGTGGTTACCGGGGTCCACACCCCGGTAACCACATCGGCGCTGCGTGCAGTACAGCTGATTGGAGCCACTGGTTAGAGTTAGGATATCAACGATTTTAACTAGGTATTCCGCCAGCTATTTGGGTCGACTGGACGAAATCCGACGCTGACAACCTACAACATTCCTGGGACATACAATACTCCTTGGATAAACCGATGGTCAGACTTTCTGGCGTCTGACTACCTGAAAATAAAAGTCTTACGAAACAAAAATAATAAACTGATTTGATCGTAAATTCATGCGGTCCATTCACATAGGTACTGGGATATCGAAAGGAGATCGCATGAGTTAGGTTAACGAACTGGCATGTAAAATATACTTTTAAGGATTTTGTTTTACCAGAATAGGTTTGAAAATTGAGTAGAACAAAGAAATGTTTAGTTTTTTATTAAGTTCGGACTTAACCATTGTAGCGCGATGTAATAATATTGAATTGATGAAGAAAAGTTTATGAATATTTATGATAAAAGCGTTTCATTCAAATAAAAGTCAGATCCCTCACACAAACCGTCGCAGATTGCGACAGTACCTAGAGTACATTGCTTACTGTTTGAAATTGATAAATGGACTGGCAAATAAGTGTGAAATATCAAATAAGTAGATTATTAAATTTTCCGTGTATGTTTTGTGTGAATGAAGTCATCTTTCATCCTCCGACCGAACTGATGTTATGTCTGATCTGGACAGTTGTCCAAAATCACCAAAATCATATATCGGGCAACTGCCCGATATATGATTTTGGTCTGTAATATATCTTCAAATCGTGTGGAGAACTCTAATTATGCGATGCAGGATTTCGTAGTTTTTTTAGTTCCTATGTGTAGCGATCTACATGTTTTGAAATCGATTCTCATTGCATCTCTATCTTTGTATCTGTGTGAACCTCAACTAACTAGTTTTAAATACGGATACGAATATTGGGATAATATTATACCAGTTACGGTTTCGGTTACAAATATTTTTTAGGGTTCCGTACGTTTATAGGAAAAAACGGAACCCTTATGGGATTTCGAATTACGAAGAAGAATGAAAAACAGAAATACCTATTTCCTCTTTTATACGAAAAAAAATCAAACTGTCAAATAAAGTTTATAATTTTGTATGGAGAAGTCAATTTTTTTTTCGTTTTTGGAAAAAAAATCTTGTGGAAGGTTGTTAAGTTTCGTCTACTGAGCAAGCCTTTGAAGTTTGCGGAGACCTGTCTCTTCTCTTACACCCTGTATGTATCGGTTACTGTTACGGAGCCCCATTCCATACTCCATCCCACACCCCTGATATAAATACAGCCACATTACCTCGTGTTAATCTGTTTCAGTTTAATTAAGCTCTAATTAAAGGGGACTCAGACGGAAACCATTGATAGCACATTGCTAAATATCTCAGCTCATAACTAGATATATATAGACACATAAATTAATTCTCAGCTCTGAGATCGTGCCCGTTTCAATGATTCCACATATTGTCCTGTTGTGAAAACAAGTGTCTTCACAACAGGACAATATGTCAGTTACACATTACAATTACAATGATAATTAGTGTACATTTCAAGTGAAATGTAAAACTACACTAATTTTACGTAACAGTATACAAGCCAAAATTTTGTTTGTGAATACAGCCCCACGAAGCAAGTTACAACCGTTTCGTTTCGATTCACTTTTCGTTGATCGCCTCGAGTCGGCCACGCCTCCTATTCCTTTGTTCTGACCACGTGATTGAGCGTTGAGATGACGTCAGAACCAAGAAAGCGGAGGCGTGGCTGACTTCAAGGAGAGGTGTTATATGTTAGGTATGTGATGAATGTAATATATAAAAATCTCGGGTCGCAGTGGTTGTTATTGATTTTTACGATCTTTTTTTTGTCTTGAATCAGTCGAAGGCTATTTTTTTACCCTCTTATGCCTTGCTATTTTTTCTTTGATAATTTATATGGCAGAACCTAGTATACATATACAATTGAAATCCTAGTAAGCAAAACTTGTAATCCTCAGTCCTCAGCGCAAAAAGCTCGTATGTTATTTATCTGTGGGTATATGAATCAGATATTTTCCTCTCCTACCAATTTATTTGTGCCCATTTCTTCTAAATTGTACGAATCATCAATTCCAATAACCCCCTGCTGTTTTCCGAATCGTTACGTGAACATACCTTTCTTTACTTGACACAAATGGATACAGAACCATAGACACAGTGTATTAATTTTTCGCACCAATAGGTAACTTTTGCCAAGGGTATGAAGTTAGTGAACCTTGTCATTATTTACAAAAGTTGCAACCTCATTTTAAGTTGGACTCATTTAAAATGAATGATTGTTGTTGGGATTATAACCGCTTTGCTCTTGAAGGTACGTAATGTGACCTTTAAACTTGTTTTTTTTTCAGGTTTTAGTTTTTTGTTTCTTTATTTGAAAATAGAAGCATATACTTGTTTAAACGAAAGAATAAAGAAGAAAGAGCACTCGGACCCGACAGTCCAGGAGTTTTAATCCCTCTTTTTTTAAGAATGTTTTTCATACCTAAATATATTTTAGTAAAATTCTAAAAATGACAATATGTACCTACTTGTAAAAAATGTACTGACAATATGTTACATGTTATTACATTGTTAATTTGTATGTATGTATCTAAATATATTATTTTAATTTCTTTTCTACTTCTTTACCATTAAGCTGCACCTACCATGTTTTGTTTCTGCACCACCCTAAGGTAGATTGGTAGAAAATGCCTAAGCCATTAAATCCGCCTTTGTACAGTGTTTATAACTAGTGCATAAAGTTTTAATAAATAAATATGTAATTGTAAAAAATTAAGGTGAGAAGTCTATTTTGTTTTCATTTGTATTACAGTAACGATAGGTATAATGTTGAAATGCTTCGTAGACATAAATAAATACAGATGGAAAACCTCCACTTGCATGCTCCATTTAATGCTTTTCTTTGAGCTAAGCTTACTTAAGTACAACGTAAACGGAATTACACGCACGCTATGTTTACGATACGAACGTTTTTATTTGATTGTACTGAGTAAATATAAATAAGCTGAGTGAAGCGTTTATATTTTATAATCGCTCACGGTAAAGGATATGTTAATATAGTCTTTTCAGGAAGAACAACAAAGGAAATCTTTGTTTTTTTTTGCCGGAATTTATATTATTATTTTATTAAATAGAAGCAACTAACAGTCACATTATACCATCTTACAACTAATTATAATAAAGATAAGTTTTGGCAATAATGCAACCCACAACGTTGCCCCCGGGTAGACAAAATGTATAAAAACTATTATAATCACTAGGGGTGTTAATAAAAGTACATGCGGTTAGTAATAATATTATAGGGACAGTAAAAAAAGAATTGAGATTAGAGAAAAATTCTCAAACGCAATACACAAGGACATTATTTATTATTATTATATTCTTTATTGTACACCACATAAACAAAACACACAAACAACAAACAAACAAAGAGCAAACAGCTAAAGAACAAAGAGCTGCAGATAAGTGAGGAATGAGTTTTCTCTTAGCTGAGCCAGCGAGAGTTGCTATGCAGTGGTCGCCCACTGGTATCGGCCCTGACTTACGAGGTGTAAGACGTGGGTTCAAACCCAAGCAAGCGTGTTACTTTGTGTAATTTATTTAATCACTACTGCTCTCAAAACAGTGTAAATAAAATATCGTGAGGAAATCGACCTGCCTTATAACCAAAAACAAGCCCAAGTCGTCGACAGTACGTAGTGTTCCACACACTCTTCAAGGAGATGTCAGCAAACAGTACATCGAAGGACTGGAACAATTTGCCCGCTGCGGTCTTCCCTTCCAAGTATAATTTTGGTGTCTTCAAGGCTAGAGTGAATAGGCTCTTAATAAACTAGTGCGCCTCACCATCAATGATTGCATCACTGCTTACCATCAGGTGGGATCGCAGTCAAGCTCTGGTTTATATCAATTTAAAAAAAAAACCGTAGTGACGGAGCAGGCCCGAGGCCCCCCAGTGTCACGGGGATTTTCTGAAAAGGAAACTCGTGGTCCTTAAACGCAAAGTATACAGGTGTGGTTTTAGTCAGTAAAACTCTGAAACGCACTCCCGCTCGCCCACCAACCTCAAAAAAAAAACTTAACGGCTCTTTTCATTCTTTTTTCAGTTCGAATTAAATAAAAATTAAGTTAGTACCAAGGTAGTAGATGTACATAAGATTTGTAAATCTCAGAAGAAAGTTCTTGAGGCTTTAGATATAAATACTCGTCCATGTTGGATGAAGCGAGGAATTAATTAAGCTTTGCGGACTGCGGGTAGTGTGGTGGCGAGACAACGAATGAGAAACGGGAATGAAGAAACCCTGTGGGAGGTAGGAAAAGTCATAGTTTATTCCAGATTATTTAATTTATTCATTAAGCTTCTTGTTTGTAAAATGTAGTCGAAGTATTTAAAGATGGAACATTTATAACATTAAAATACTTTGATATATATATAGAAATGCGTTAAGGCCCAAACGTGGGAGCCTGCACGACGCATCGAACTGTTTCGCAGACAAGAACTTGCGAATTGATTCGCATCGCACATTGTAAGGTCACGTGAACCGGTGCTTTGGCCCATGAAATTGCATTGAAGCAATTCGCATCGCTGCTTCCTGCGACGCGGCGTCGTATCGCAACGCATTGCAGTTTTGGGTCATCATAACAGCCGAAAGACGTCCTCTGTTGGACCAAGGCCTCCCCCAAGTGACGCCATAATGACCGGTCCAGTATGTCTCGCATCCATCGGATTCCCACGACCCTTACCAGGTCATCAGTACACCTTGTGGGAGGGCTACCAAAGCTGCGTCTTCCGGTACGTGATCGGCACTCCAGAACCTTTCGTCCCCATTGATCATCTGTTCCGCGAGCAATGTGCCCTGCCCACTGCCACTTAAGTTTATGATAACTCTTCGGGATAAGTCGGTAACCTTAGTTCTCTTGCGGATATCTTCATTAGTATTAGTGTTTTAGGTAGAGGGGGTTTTAGGGGAGAAGGAGTGAGACTTTTATCGACTCAAACCCACCTGTGTTCCTCTTAAAGCCTTTTGCGTTCCACGACCACGGTTATTCTTTCAGCTAAGCCCGCAACCTAAATCATCGAGTATCTTGACTTTCCTCCTGTAAAACCCATTGTCTTCCTTCACGTTACCCTGTTCCGAAGGCCACGGTAACTCCAACCTCGTGAATATCTAGCTGACATCACTTTGAGAGGGCGTGTAACACAACGAACGACAGCAGAGTACTGCTAGAGCCTCTGTCACACAAATATTTTAAAGGGTAAAGTTTAATAAAAGTTTTCGATGAATCAGTGCTTGATACTAAATATCTATTTCTGATTCGACTTAAACCGATTGAGTCAGCCACCATCATCAAACAATTCGTCAGACTTTTCACAACACAATTACTATCCATAAATAATGACTTCAGCTGAAATATTAAATATGAAACAACTAATTCACGTACACGATATCAGCGGTATAAAGTCAACTATATTATAGTTCTGAGTCACGGTAATTCAATGGAGGTTTTCAAACGAATTACTCCATGATACGGCTGTTTCCAAGAACTAACTTCGTAATACTGTGACTCAACGCTATTGTATTTCGACAAAGACCTCTGAGCTTCAGAAATGCAGGTATAGTGGGCTGGGGTACGGATAGAGAGAACAGTCGATGATCATTTGGAATTTATTTATTTATTGAAACTTTATGTACAGTAGTGGTACATAGGCGGACTTAATGCAACAAGGCATTCTCTATCAGTCAACCTTTGTGAATTTCAATTCAAATGGGTGCCAATTTCCTTAACATCGACGATAGCTTTTTCAGTTATATCGCTTGGATTCTTAAGCTGGCTGCTTTTATTCTTTATTATGCACAAAAACTTAATATACATAGTGACAGGAGCGCCGACTCCGGGGTGCTCGGGGGCTCGAACACCCATGAAAAATAAACAGTGGGTGCCGAGCACCCCTGAGAATAGTAATCAAGAAACAGATCAGTAATCTCCTTTTAAGTTACGTATAAATTATAATATTTCTTGATACTAAAAACTAGTTTAATTTTATACTATAATGGTTTCATTTTATATTTTATCAAACATATTTAGTATGTAAGTAGGACATTTATTTATTTGTCGGTCGATCAGTGTGCATTTCTCTTGTCACACTTCGCCACTTGTTCAAGCCCATCAAATGAACATGAGTACCCATGAGGTTTTCTAAAAGCCGGCGGCCCTGCATAGTGATTTGACAATTCTTGTACAAAGGCGAGCTCTCAATAATGACTTTTCTTCCAGCAAACCTTTGACATAGGGAGATCGCAATCGAGGGTCCAGTGTACAATATAAATCTACATAAATAATTCTAATATAATGGTAGATTATATAACTAGGGGACAAATCAGTGCCTTTAAGGCTTGAATTTGGACCAGAGCTAAGTTTATTGAGGTTACATCCCGAGCACAGCGAAGGAGTAATAAAAAACCTGAACAGAAGCGAGGAAATCTAGCCGCCGAAGATAAAGACAGCTTTATACCCGTATTAGAGAACATTTCTCCCACTTTAGGAGAGGAGAGGAGGGAGCGAGAGGGAGTGCCAACTTTTCGTGACTGAATCCCACCTGTGTTTCTTCTGTAGTTGCCTTTTATGTTATATAGACCTCACAATATGTAGGTATTTTCTATAAATCATTCTTCGGGATTGCGGACGGCGAGCAATGGGTAGCTCGCCGTCCGATCGTTCGGTAATCGTCTCGACCAAGCCCAAGCTGTCGACGGCGCGTACTGTTCCACACGCACCTCAAGGAGATGTCAGCAAACCGTAGGGGCCCAGTGGGGTCGAAGCCTACTGGCGCCAAGGGACTGCTGAAAGGAATACTCGGCTCTGGTATGAAAGGCAACGAAGAAACAGGAGTGGGTTTTAGTCAGTAAAAGTCTGATACAGCCTCTCGCTTCGTCCAAGAGCCATGATGTCATTGGAAGATTTTTCCACCTACAAAAAAATGAATCGTTCTTGAAAACGGCAAATTTTCGGTCAAAATACCTTTTCTGAAAATACAATTATAAGCCTGACCTAGTTTTGTTGCTAACCGTACCTATACTCCAAGTAAGCCGGTGAGACTACAAGGTCATCGCGATTCACTAATACATTACCGATTTTGGACAAAAACCAACGTGTATTTTGAATATTATATTGTTAGAGGTATCGTGTGTGAGAACAGGCGAAGTGGAAACATGTGTAGCCCAAGGTCGGAGCTTCCAGCTGTAGGTCAATTTAGGACTAAATCAAACACCGTTTTATAACTGGGAAACCTAGATTTAAACGGTAAACGAAAAACGGCCAAGTGCGAGTCGGACTCGCGCATGAAGGGTTCCGTACTGTCTGTAGCAAATACGTTTGTTGTAAGGGACTTAAACATTTATTTTATTCTGTTTTTTAGCATTTGTTGTTAAAGCGGCTACAGAAATACATCATCAGTGAAAATTTCAACTGTATGTCACAGTTCATGAGATACAGCCTGGTGACAGACAGACGGATGGACAGCGGAGTCTTAGTAATAGGGTCCCGTTTACCCTTTGGGTACGGAACCCCAAAAATCAGCTATTAATATTATTGAATAGAATTTTTTTTTTTATTGCACATACCTGATAATAATAAACCCTTTATTCCAAATTTTGACAGATTTTCAATGAAACTGAAATTACTTTTATAGAAATTTCCTTAATTCGGTGTGCCTAATGGCAAAGGTCTCCTCCTATGCTTCCCACTGATGCTTGTCATGATCGACTCTTCTCCGATTTGGTCCTGCTGTCAATTTTATTTCGTCTTCCCACCTTGTGTGTGTTGTCTTTCTTGTCTTCTTTTACAATCCTTTTCGTAAAGAAATCAGAAACTTTGTTTTAAATAGACCAATTACAGTCACTTTTGAATTGTCAAAATGTCGGTCAGTTAAAAAAAAGTTAAGCTAAGTTGCACGTTCCAAAGCGTAGATCTCTATGGAGCAGAACGTGAAAGAAACTCCATGGCCAATCTTAATCATAAGTTAGGAAATCTGACATCAGTCTTGACAAGGGTACTGTATACTTAGCTACTGGGTTATGGAGGTCAGATAGACAGTCGCTCCCTGTAAGGTATTTAGTAGTTTTCGGTTAGACTGGAAGCCGACCCCAACTTACATTAGAAAAGGCTAGGCAGATGATATTTGGAGGTTGCGTGTTCAGATCACGTCGGGGTCACCAATTTGGAGGTATGCGGAACAGAGAGTAAAGTCCCGCAAACCTCCGTTGTAAAGGGAGGATCTTCCGACCAGACGGGTGTTATGTCTGGTGGGCAACTGCCCGATAAATGATTTCGGTGATATGCTTAAATCGCGCGGAGAACTTTAATTGCGTGATGCCAGTTTAGTTCTTATGTGATGCCATAGATATTGACACATATAATTGGGGTCGCAGGATGATTTCCGTCTACTGTACGGGCTTGTGTGCGGGCTTGCGGTAGGCAAGCCATGGGTAGCACACCGTCTGGTCATCCGGTAAGGACCTAGCCCAGGTCGATGACGTGTTGTGTACCACAAGTGGCACCAAAGAAATGTCAGCAAAATTGATGGGGTTGGTTATAGCTGACCTCTGCCAAGAATGGGGATTGTTCGAAGGAAAAAAGGATAACTGAAGGAATACTGTGGGTTTTAGTCAGAAAAAGTCTGACAATTCTTCCTGCTTCACCTAGAGCGGGAGAAGTTATTTCAAGATTTCCCACATAAAAAGGCAGATGAAAACAAAAAAAAAGTATAAAATGTTTTTCTTTCTTTCTTTCAGATAATACCCTCTCCCGGCGGGGAAACCCTTGGGGCCCTTTCCTTTTTCAACCTTGCCAGGTTCAGCAATTTTGGGCCAGTCCAGTTTAAGACAGGAGTCTAACTATATCCGTCATCTTTAAGACAGGAGTCTAACTATATCCGTCATCTTTAAGACAGGAGACTAACTATATCCGTCATCTTTAAGACAGGAGTCTAACTATATCCGTCATCTTTAAGACAGGAGTCTATCTATACCCGTTATCTTTAAGACAGGAGTCTAACTATATCCGTCATCTTTAAGACGGGAGACTAACTATATCCGTCATCCGTCATCTTTAAGACAGGAGTCTAACTATATCCGTCATCTTTAAGACAGGAGTCTATCTATATCCGTTATCTTTAAGACGGGAGACTAACTATATCCATCATCTTTAAGACAGGAGTCTAACTATATCCGTCATCTTTAATACAGGAGTCTATCTATATCCGTTATCTTTAAGACAGGAGTCTAACTATATCCGTCATCTTTAAGACAGGAGTCTAACTATATCCGTCATCTTTTCTAGACTAGCCGCATCGTCGTTTGCTGTCTAAAATATTCTTGCAAAATAACATTCAATACCGGTTCTACAAAGCCAATTTCTTACCTTCAAAGCTACTTTAACACCATTGTATTTTACATTTTCCGACAAAACTGTAGTAAAGTAAGTAAGTACTTATTCAAACAAATATAAAGTAGAGCCGGATTGACGGCGTCAGAGCTCGTTAGATAAAGTGTCCTCATAACAGATCTTATGGAGCCAAGAAATGTGAGGTGCTACGAGCGTCGAGCGTCTACGACAGGGTCTACGAGCGTAGCAAGCGGCGTAGCAGTTGCCTGCGATATATTTTTGAAGAGTTTACGTGGCCCTGGGACGCAAAGGTCAACTGAAGGAACACAGGTGGGTTTTAGTCAGTAAAAACCTGACACTCTGTCCTGTTCTACCTAAAGCGGAAGGAGTCTTTTCATGATTTCTCAATGAAAATAAAAGGGCCACGGTCATCACAACCGAAAAGATTCAATTATCCCAATGTTAATTTTCCTTTTGCGAGGATGAATGAAAAGGGACTAACAAAAGGTCGACGTGAGTAGAAAGGGGACTGGCAAAAAGGTGTAAATACCGGGAGGGGATGCCCTAGAAGAAACCATACACACCTTCTTGATGACTCGGCGGCAGCGATCTCTCGCGCCGGGCCTTGGTACAGGCCATGGTCCGGAGCGAGGAGGAGTGGCAGGCGGTCGCCTCCTTCTGCGAAGCAGTAATGCTAGCAAAGGAGGCGGCCGATCGCGTGAGGCAACGGCAACGGTCCTCACGCCCCAACCGCCGCCGGGATTCCGATCCCGATTTCCGGCCACCGTAGGCGCGGGCTTGCGGACGGCGAGCAATGGGTGGCTCGCCGTCCGATCGTCCGGTAACCGTCCGGACCGAGCCCAAGTCGTCGACGGCGCGTAGTGTTCCACGCGCGCCTCAAGGAGATGTCAGCAACCGTAGGGGCCCAACAGGGTCGAAGCCTACTGGGGCCATGGGTGATGCGAAAGAGATCCCCGGGGCCCTGGAAAACAAATGGCAAAGAAGGAACAGGAGTGGGTTTTTAGTCAGTAAAAGTCTGACACTATCTCGCGCTCCGCCCAAGAGCGAGGAATGTCATGAGATGATTTTCCCACCCGAAAAAAAAAAACCTTCTTGATGACAACATAAACGATAAAACTATAAGGATCGTAGTTTCCAGAGCTGTGTGCTTCGCAATTCCCGCAGCCTTAGCGGTCATCGACCCTACTGGGCCCCTACAGTTTTACTGACATCTCTTTAAGGCACGCGTAGTACACTACGTGCCGTCGACTCGAGCTTGGTCTGGCTTATCGAACGGCCGGACGATGAGCTACCCATTGCTCATCGTCCGAAAGCCCCCTCGCCCTGCCACTGTCTCCTCTGGCGGCGGCTGGGGCATGAGAATGTCCGTTCTTTCACGGTTACTGCCATCTTCTAAGCTCGCATTACTGTTTCGTAGAAGGTGACTGCTTACTATTCCCTTTGTCTCCGGACCGTGGTCTGAACCAGGAAATCTGAAACGTTTATTTCAAATAGAACAATTACAGGCACTTTTGAATTTTCAAAATTTCAGTCAGTCAAAAAAAGTGAGGCTAAATTCAGCAGCAAGCATAATACAGGGTCGGGCACGAGAGGTCGCCGCCGCAGTTCGCCTCCACGAGAACACGGTGCCGCTAAGCCCATGTGGGGCAGAGACTTCTACCGAGACCTCCGGGGTTAGCACATTCGACACCCACGTTGACACCTCACACCGAGATTTTTTAAATTAAATATTTATTAGTCTGAGTTTTGTTTTTGTCTCTGTAATATTGCCATGTGGACTTAATACTGAGAACGTGGTAAGAAATCAAGGCAGTATTTTTTTTTTTTATTAATTGATAGGCTCGCGTTTAACCACTATCTCACCTGATGGTAAGCGATGATGTGGCCGAAGATGGAGCACGCTTGCCTAGAAGTAACCTATTCACTCTTGACTTAAAGACCCCTAGGTTGTAGCTATCAGGGAACACAGACTCCGGTATTACAGCAGTTTATCACAAAGGTCAAGTGTGGCTTCTCGGCCACTCATAAAAGCGGCAATAGCATTATTATACTTCCAGCGTATGTAATAAAAAGACAGACAATCCTAACCATTCATATAATGGCCCATCTGTTACACTCTGACCCAAAAACGTGTTTTCCAGCCATAAAGGCTGCCCCACATTTTCAGTTTTAAACTTCACATATTTCGCGGGTTTTAGGAACTCGTGGCTAAAAATATCAGCGGCACGGCCGAGCTTCAAGGCTGTGGGGATGTTCGAAACAGTGTTTGCGTTCCTGGAATACAAAGGGCAACTAAAGAAACATAGTTGGGTGACACACGTAAGTCAGTAAAAGTGTCAGACTTTTACTGACTAAAATAAAAATCCTCTCTTATTGCTCACCTACGTCATAAAAGGAAAACTTGTACGAAATTTCACGTTCCTAGACCCTGGTAGTTTCGACTATGTGTTGATATGTCAATCACTCAGTTTTGTCTTTTATTTATATAGATTACACCCAGTCACAGATGATCGTGCTCATCGCATTAACATTTCTCTTGAGTAGGACTTAAACCCACGACCTCTGACGTAGCAGTCAGGGCCACTAACGACTAGATAAACAAGCCAGTCAAAATCAAAATAGATATACCGCGGTTTGAATGGCCCGACATTGGCCGGCTGTCTTTGCTGACAGCTAATCAATTCGCGTTCACCCCCCGCTTTTTAATATTACCACAAGCTCGGCTTCACGACGGAGGTTTATGCATTGTTGTCTGAACCTCTTGCGGTTCGTGCGATGACATCTAACTGAGAATGTTTTCAGAAAATGAGGAAGATTTTAAGAAGAATTTACGGGTTTTGTGCCAGTGTTGTTGCTGTTTTTTGTGTTAAATTGGGGCTTAATTAGTTACAACAGTACTTATGTAACTACAATATCTATATATAAAAATGAATAGTTGTTTGTTAGTCTTGCTAAAACTCGAGAACGGCTAGACCGTTTTGGCTAATTTTGGTCTTGAAATATTCGAGATAGAGGGGAAAGTTTGAAAAACAGGAAAAAAAAAATAAAAAAAAAACCGAATACAACATCATTTCAAAAAAAAGTCTGGCACACCACCTCGCTCCGCCCAGAGCGAGATTTACTACTACCTATTGCTGATGTACTACTTGGGTATATTTTATTTAGAATGGTTTTACTTATTTACAGTGTTTTTTTAGTGTCAAGTTATTGTTTTTTTTCCCCATAATTTATTTTTATTTATCCATCTTATCTATTAGCACACAATACCGTGCCGACGTCTTTATGTCGATACCGTTATCGGCCCACGCTGATAACCAGCGCTATAGACTCGTCGCATTTTGCGTGTGGTCACGGCATTATGTTGAGCGTTCGGCTGTTTTGCGCGGATGTGGCGCATATTTTTTTTTTCAATATACTTACTTTTAATTTGTTAGTTCTAAATTTGTGCCTTGTTCAGCCAAATAAAATGTTTTTTTTCTTTTTTTTTTCGAGCCTAAATCTACTGTATATAAATCAATTAACGTGAAGGGATTTCCGTTTAATCATTCATCACTCGGACAAAAATGGTACTCTAGTGAAATAGAACAAATTCAAATTCCAAAAAAAAAAGTTCACATTAGTCTACATGGCCACTTATAAATAATAATGTTAGAAATTAATGCATGGTTCCGATTGGTCGTTTCTAATGGAGAAGAACAGGCAAAAAACTCAACGGTAACTCTTTAAAAAAAAACTATTCTTTCAAAAGAACTAGTGGATATTGCGATGTAAAATTGGTGTAGTAATGTGCGAGTATCTCAAGTGTTTTCGCAGCTAGACAATATTTTTGTGACGTAACTACAAAAGTACAGTTTCCAGATTTTTTCCTATATTTGTGCTATGAGACATTGCTTCATACCAAATTTCAGGAGTCTAGGTCAACG
This sequence comes from Mythimna pallens, assembly GCA_961205895.1. Lineage (NCBI taxonomy): Eukaryota > Metazoa > Arthropoda > Insecta > Lepidoptera > Noctuidae > Mythimna > Mythimna pallens. Next base: position 6,008,549 of record OY540831.1, on the reverse strand, counting down.
GGAAGTGCTCTATGAATTTTGATTGCCTTGATAGTGTCGAAATTTAATTTTTTTTACGACATAAACGGCCGTATCTTTTTTTTTCATAAACTCAATATTTTAATTTTTTTCACAGCTTCAAAGGGACCGCAGACCTGAGTATATGGTTTTAATTTCACCTCGATACCTCCACGCGTTCCCGGGATAAAGGGTCTTGACAGACAGACGGACAACAAAATGATCCTATAAGGGTTCCCTTTTTTCCTTTTGAGGAAACCTAAAAAAACGAATCTTGTCAATATTCATGAATGTTCTTATTTCTACATTTTAGGTACATTTCATTTCAAATCATCCTGTTGATAGTAGAGTAGCCTCGAGAGGACCAAATAAGCATGTTTTTTTTCATTAGGTACAATCGAACAGTTTCGTGTAAGTGCGCGTTCCTACAAAGAAGATATTCGTAGCGACATGTTTTTTTAAACGGCATTCGTGATCGCTTCCCGGTGCTTCCACAGTACTATTGGTTCTCGGAATCTTGTGAGGTATTCTGTGTATATTGGTACACTTGAATAATCAAGGGATTGTATTGCCTGTTTGTTTTCCCAGTAAATACACGTATACCATCACAAACGTATACCATGGATCCAGTACATGATTCTGGATCCCCCCTTGCACATTCTTCTTCATAGAGATCTTTTTTTTTGTGAGTGCGGGCTTGCGAACGGCGAGCAATGGGTGGCTCGCCGTTCACCGCGCCTACGGTGGCCGAAAATCGGGATCGGAATCCCAGCGGCGGTTGGCGCGCGTGAGGACCACTGCCTCACTCGACCGGTAGCCTCCTTTGCAAGCATTACTGCTTCGCAGAAGAAGGCGACCGCCTGCCACTCCTCCTCGCTCCGGACCATGGCCTGTACCAAGGCCTAGCGCGAGAGATCGCCGCCGCCGATCGCCCCCATGAGGATACGGCGTTGCTCTGCCCAAGTGGGGCACACCTCCACCGTGTGCTCTACCGTGTCCTACGGGCGGTCCACACAATGGTGACACTCGGGCGTTTCTCCCGCACGAATCCGGTGCAGGAACCTCCCGACCTTACCATGTTCGGTGAGGACTTGCGTCATGCGGAAGGTAAGGACGCCCATAGTACCGCCATAATCATGGCGTGCCCAGCACTGGGTTGCGAAAGTCACTGTAGCCATTCCGCCATGAGACCCCGCCGAAGCTCTGTCCGCCATGCAGCGACTTGTCGTGGTAGCAGAGTTTCGCCCTGGCGTTGCATCTCCATGCGCAGATCGTGCATGTGTGCAAGGACTGTTGCCTCCAGATCCCATGGTGGCTGGCCAGCAAGAAGGCTCGCCGCTTCGCGGGAAACCGTGCGGTATCCCAGCACCATCCGTATGGCCATGACCCTCTGGCACGCGTTCAGCTGAGCTGCCGATACATAGAGATCTACGTTTTGGAATTACCATATTTTTTCTGAACGACTGAGTTCTTGACGTTTCAATACTATGAAGAGGTAAAGTTTGTTTTTTTTTTGTTTGTAAGAGGTAATCTCTGAAAGTACTGGTCCGATTGCTAAAAAATTTTTTCAACGATAGAAAGCTGGTTTATTTCTGAGTGACATAGGCTATATTTTATGTACGCGGGCAAAGCTGCGGGCAAAAGCTAGTTTGAAATAAAATGCTTTGAATCTTTGTATCTTGAATCCCTGGTGAATTTTTAATCGGCGTTTTTCTTTTTCAACAGTAAAAGAAAGTTATTTAAAAATTCTTATTATATTTTATCAGCTGCCAGCGGCTTTAGCAGAAAATTGATAAAAAGTATCTTATGTCCTATTCCTGGGCATGGTCTAATCGCGTGTTAAATTTCATCCAAACCTGTTCAGTCGTACTAGCGTGAAGAATAGCAAACTGTGTATGTTTGCTATTCTTCACGCTAGTACGACTAAACTACGCCATAAAATTTCGCCTCATAATATTAGTGTGATATATTGTGTGAGGGTGGGATGTGATTTATAAACCCGTTGGCAAAAGCTTATAGGTATCTATTCAATAATACCGATACATACACCCACATATAGGTGAGTATATTATAAAAGGCAACCGTTACTGACTGACTAATCAGAAATCAGAAACGTTTATTTCAAATAGACCAATTACAGGCACTTTTGAATTGTCAAAGTGTCGGTCAGTCAAAAAAAAGTGAAGCTAAATTGCACATTCTTAAGCGTAGGATATCTATGGGAAGAACATGCAAGAAATTCTATGGACACTCTTTTAAATCGTTTTATGAGGTACATAAATCTTGGTTACATATTTCTTATGTGAGCACAATGTAGATAAGTAATAATTTAAAAAAAAACTAAATAAAAAATAGAAATTAAATTAAGCCACTGGCAGCTAAGAGGTGACCAGTCTCAACTGACGGCACCCGTTCACGAGCATGACGCGTGCATCAGCTCCACACAACTCAACCATTTTGAAGGGAACTGAATGACCCAAGAACAATCTATCAACACACAGTGAGCTGTGTATCTGCATGACTTCAACGCAATATTTTCAGTGGTTTCATGCAGATTATGACGTAGGCATGCGCTAAGAAAGGATTTTGCAAAATTCTTTTTCAAATTCTCCTCTTAATGAGATGAAACGGGGTTCCAACATTTGTATGTAGAAACCTAATTTTACGCAGACGGAGGCACTTGAGGAAGCTAGTTTTCAAGAAATATTAAGTAAATCTGTGTTGTTATCCTTCATCTAATATTAGATTTATTTTGAAACTATAATAATTAATTGAGTTAGTTTATCTATGAACGCCTACACGTTTAATTAGACCAAGCCATATTAGTATAGGAAGATAATATTAGTTGGAGCTTGGTAGGTTTCGCGATGACTCGATCCTAATTAATCTGGCATAAAAAATGTACGCGTTATGCTTCGAGGGGATGGGCAGCGGACTGACTATGTCATAATATCGGCTTAGTATTGACCCACCACAGGGCAATGACCTCTCCTCACGGAGGATGTATGAACACTGATAAAATTGGATGAACATTCTTGTTCATTGCGTGTTGGCGATTTTACATTGTCAGAAATCAGAAACGTTTATTTCAAATAGACCAATCACAGGAACTTTTGAATTGTCAAAATATCGGTCAGTCAAAACAAAATTGAAGCTAAATTGCACGTTCCAAAGCGTAGATCTCTATGGAGAAGAACGTGCAAGAAACTCCATGGACACTCTTTTAAATCATATTATGAGTTACAAAAATCTTGGTTACATATTTCTTGTCGCTTCTAATATTATGTGAGCAGAATGTAGATTGTTGTATGATTAGTCATCATAATTGTAATGAACTTGGTATAATGTTTGGGGTCACCAAGATTCAGGCTGCACCTAGTTTGGGACCAGCGGTCGCTAACTTTGTAAGGACATTGTTAGTTTTGATATGTCATATTGACCCAATAATATGTAAATGATTGTGTTTGTTAAATAAATTATCTTATTATTAAAAATTACTTATTCACCATCGCACTAACATTATAAAGGCGAAAGTTGGTGAGTGTGTATGTTTGTTACTCCTTCACGCTCAAATGGCTGAGCGGATTTTGATGACATTTGGTATACGGATAAAACATATTCCGGGATAGCACATAGGATACTTTTTATTCTGGGAATATATCTCCTTATTTATTTATTTATTTAATCTTCATGCAACAAAAGGTACAAAGGCGGACTTAATGCCTTAGGCATCTCTACCAGTCAACCCAGGGTAATGGAGAAACAATATGGCAGGTGCAAAAAAAAAATGAAAATATTATTTAGACAACAAGTGTTACAAAGTTATGTATATAGCTAAAACGAAACATACAAGTAAAGGAGTTGATATAATTTTCTAATTTCAAACGGATGAAGACGCTGGCAGCAGTTAGTATTAATATAATTTGTTTATTATAAAGGAATGAGGCTCTTACTATAAAACGTCTTTTTAGCAGCTCCTGTGCTGAATTAATTGTGCAAGTATTAATTAACACTTTCTTCTTTTTCTTTCGTGTAATAACCTGCTTACACGAAAGAAAAGAAAATTCTATCGACTGTAAGTCGATGCATAATGCATTCTAACTTACTGCTGGTTTTAGTTAGTGGCTAATTAATTTTTACTTTTTAATGTCTATGATTCGTGATGGCCTTAAAATACAAAAAGTTTAATATTTGTGAACGCTACAAAATCACCTAAGAAAGTAATAAAATAATAATTATAATATTTATTTTTAAAAAATCTACAAGATAAATTAATACATTCTTAAATATAAATCTTAATTCTCAGTCTTACGTGCCTAAACTAGGCAATCCTGTGTTTCAGGTGAGAACAGTTAAAATAATTTAAAATGAATAAATAATCAAAAAGATTCTATAGAATACAATACACGTTCAAATGTGTAAAAAATCTGTAAAGTAGATAAAATATTAAAAAGCTAAAGCTTAACTTATAGTTCTTAATTAAAAAAAATACATAAACTAGGTCAAAAATTGTATCAAAACATTCACTTCAGCACAATCAGTAAATTCTCTGTATCATTTATTTATTTAAATTTCATGTAAAGTAGTTTTTATTTTTATTGTTGATACCTATCAACAATAAACGCGCTTGACCACTATCTCTCGCTTCGCAGTTAATTGGGTCTCCAACTAACTGCGGTTGGCCAGCGGTGCACCGTGCCTCGGATCCCGTTACCCTCCGCGACTAGTCCCCCGATACCTCAATACCAGCGCGAGTCTGGCCACTTGAACCCAACTCCTCTGAATTGGTTACACTAGGCATTGTACCGGAATACAGCTAGGCCACTTGGCGGTACGTCTTTGCCCAGTGGGTCATAAGTCATCGGTCAAAACCTACCACCAGTTAATGTCACCTGAGTAGCACCACCCGGGGATCACGTGTAGTGCGTAGCTATGGGTATTCTCCTACGAACGCGGGTAACTCAGCCCCCAACAGTACATAGGCAGACATAGTGCAATATGGTATTCTCTACCAGTCAACCTTGGGGTTAAAAAAGACAACAGGTGTGTGTGATAGGTGTGCACAATAAATAAATACTACACAATATATAAAAATAAAATGAAATATCATTGTTATCATCATAGGACATTTCTTATAAGTGAATTCCCATAGTACGGTTTAGACATGTGAATCAGCGTACGTGCATCCAATTTCACCGGCTGACTGTGAGCAGAACTCGGAAGGCTCTGGAATAGAAGCCGTGCTTTTCCCAATAAACCTTGCATGTATACGATATATATATGTGACTTATTGTCATGGATATGTAGTGCGCTGAATAGAAAAACCCTGTTTACTTTTTAGTTTCGTTTGTGTAAATTTACAAGGTACTAGTAAAAGGACCGAACTCGAGTTGTCGACGGCGTGTAGTGATCCACGCATGCCTCAAAGAGATGTCAACAAAGCCGTAGGGGCCCAGCAGGACCGATGCCCGCTAGGTACGCGGATTTTTTTTTAAGAAATATCGTGACCCTGAAACGCAATAGGTAACTTAAGGATACATGTGGGTTTTAGTCAGTACAAGTCTGATATGTTATTTGATGATTTCCCTCCTCAAAAATTAAAGGCACTAACTGTTAAAGTTACAATAAGCCTGTAGGAGCCAATAATGCTTATACAGCAAACTACGTTTTACTTATTAAACTTAATAATTTAATATATTGGTATGCACGCGACGATACGCCAGTTTGTTTTTCCGTATAGCATAGACGCGCACATTGAACTAAAATAAATTAGCATTCACATACAAGGTGGCGCTTGTTTAATTACTCTATCGGAAGATGTTATAATTATCGCAAATGGCGTCGAACGTTGTCGTCATATTTGGTATTTGTGAACTGGACTGCAGAATATAAATAGACAAGCAATGGAACGCTATACTCCGCAAGAGCGTGGAATAATTGTGTCAATAATCGAAAGCCTCAGATAATCGCAGCCTTTAAAGAAAATATTCGACAGAAATGCGAACAGTTATCACCGGAAATTTTGCGGAAAGTCATAGAAAATGCGATAAAACGGGTTTTTTCCCGGTGGGAAAATCATCCTATGACATCCCCCGCTCTTGGGCGGGGCGGGAGATAGTTTCAGACTTTTACTGACTAAAAACCCACTCCTGTTCCTTCGTTACCTTTCGTACCAGGGCCGAGTCTTCCTTTCAGAATCAGACCCTTGGCCCCAGTAGGCTTCGACCCTGCTGGGCCCCTACAGTTGCTGACATCTCCCTGAGGCGCGCGTGGAACAGCACGCGCCGTCAACGACTTGGGCTCGGTCCAGACGGTTACCGGACGGTTGGACGGTGAGCCACCCATTGCTCGCCGTCCGCAAGCCCGCGCCGACGGTGGCCGGAAATCGGGATCGGAATCCCGGCGCGATAAAACGGGTACAAATATGTATCGAGACTGGCGGCAGCCACTTGATGGATATCATCATAATCACTTAACAGAAAAAAAATTACAGGTCCTAATAAAGATTTCCATCATTTATAATCATTTTATTTTATTTTATTTAGTAAAAAAGTTATATCAAAACAAAATTCGATGATTAATTTTGCGCCAGCGTGTGTAAAATTATTAAGAGATTATTGACGCTCAAAATGGTTCACGGAGTGCTTGTTTCAGAAATAATAACTTAAATTGAAACTTGGCAAGTGCGAGTCGGACTCGCGCACTGAGGGTTCCGTACAAACTTGAAAGGTAAATTGCGGTTTACGATTTATGACGTATTAAAAAAAACCTACTTACTAAATCTCGTTCTAACCAATTTTCGGTGGAAGTTTGCATGGTAATGTACATCATATATTTTTTTTAGTTTATCTTTCTCTTATTTTAGAAGTTACAGGGTCTCCCCCGGTGACACACATTTTATCACTTTAGAAGTGTCTCTCGCCCAAACTATTCTTCAGTTTAGATAAAAATTATATTAGAAACCTCGATATCATTTTTGAAGACCTATCTATAGATACCCCAAACGTAATGGTTTGATGCAAAAAAAATTTGTTTCAGTTCTAAGTATGGGAAACCCCCAAAATTTATTGATTTTTTCATTTTTTGTATGCGGTTCACAGAATACATCTACTTACCAAGTTTCAACGGTATAGTTCTTATAGTTTCGTAAAAAGTGGCTATGGCATACGGACGGACAGACAGACAGACATGACGAATATATAAGATTTCCGTGTTTTGCCATTTGGCTACGGTACCCTAAAAACGACAAAAAAATTATAAAAAATAGGTGAAATATTCTGTTTTGGCAATAATTGCTTAGACTTATTTATATATTATTTATAACGTAAATATCACAGAATAGAAATACATATAATTATCTATAACTATACGAATGCATTTAAAATAGTCGGAAACAGAAACTTTTATTTTTTGAGTGTGTGATGAGTGAAAACTGCCTCTCATCAACCCTCCTCCTTTTCTTTATTGAGTCAGCCTTTTCCGCAAGCTTCGGTGAGGTAGTTAATCTTATTGTGGGGCTGGCCCTAGGCCAGAGCACTTCGACCCTTCTGGATCTTTTGTGCCAGAGGTAGTTAATACTACAATAAAATTCTCAGCTTAATTTTACCCAGATCGCACCTGTTCTAATGAGTTTACATATTATTCAGTTGATAAACAAAACTACATCCCAATGTTCACTAGGAATCAATTTGCGAATTCATAAAATAGCCACTGAACTTCACTCGAAAAATTCCCACTAAAAACTTTGTAATGTTAGTTTGAAATGATTTTTCAGTCGATTCTTAATTTAAACTTCAAATTGAATTTCGAATCTTCTAATCAGTATTTACTAATCATTTTATGGTAATTGTTTTTTTTTTAATTTTTATAAATATGCATGGCTAAATAATGTTTTCTCGACCTCACATAACTAAAAAAACCCCATTTTCCTTTAGCACGTTGGAGTAAACACACGGGGTTTTTAAAACTATCTCTGCTATTACGGTGCGGTGTCGCCGAGCTGCGCCGAGCACCCTCGAAGGCGCATCGTTAAAATCGAGCGCCCTTCACTAGGCACCTCTATGCACGGCGGATGAGCACGTCTTTTTGTTTTAATTGTTACTGATTTGTGCTTTGTTTTTGTCTAGATTATTATGTTTTGAGAGCGGAATATTACTGAGAATTGGGTACCTAGAATACTTATGTTGAAGACAAAAAGATATTTGTATTAGGTACAAATTGGATATACTACTGCAAGATGTGGTGTTTAAAATAATGGACTATATGTTTTGCATAGGTAGTGTGAAAACGTAAAAAATATGAAATTGCATACCTACTATTTATGTATGTTACTTTATAAGTTGATTGTTTTTTTTTCGATTAATAGTCTTATAACTCGTACCGTTTATCTATATATATAAAAGAAAGTCGTGTTAGTTACACTGTTTATAACTCAAGAACGGCTGAACCGATTTGGCTGAAAATTGGTGGGAAGGTAGCTTAGAACCAGGAGACGGACATAGGGTACTTTTTAACGAGTAGGGTAGAGTAGGGTAGAGTAGGGTAGAGTAGGGTAGAGTAGGGTAGAGTAGGGTAGAGTAGGGTAGAGTAGGGTAGAGTAGGGTAGAGTAGGGTAGAGTAGGGTAGAGTAGGGTAGAGTAGGGTAGAGTATGGTAGAGTAGGGTAATTTTTTTTTTACTAAATCCCGCTTTTGGGCAGAACAACGTCTGCCGGGACCGCTAGTTTATTAATAAACGTACGTGCGTACACAATAATATCAGACTCTAAGACAGTGCTATGGACTTCTATAAAAGTATCTAAAGGACGCTATTCTAAGTTTAAACAGAACCTATAGGTAACGTATAAGTTAGAGTTAAATTAGGGTGATTCTTTGAAACCGAGAGGGTGTCTCATTCGTCTGGAATGGTTTTTTTTTTTAAATTTGATATTTTTATTTGTATATTAGTTTTTTCCGATCACCAAATGTATCAAAGGCTCATTTACGGCTAGTGGCTTACGACACAAAATAGATACCTATCTATTTTTTTTACGAAAGCTAGGCCAGATGAATGAGACGTTCTCTCAGATTGTAATCAATTATTAAGAAATTTGTTATTAATAATAAAGGAAAAAAACTCGTACAGTTTAAAAGGGTCATTCGCATAAAGGTTGAGTCAGTTGAATAGTCATGGCAATGTTATCGCTGATGAAGAATATTTTAGTAATTTATGGTTGACAATTCTTCTTCTTCTTTACTCACGACTTGATGATTGGTGATTCTCCTTCTTCGTTACTCGCGAAGTCGCGACATGACTCAGCCCCCCTAGCCAAGTTACAACCGTTTCGTTTGGATTCTTTTTTCGTTGATTGCCTCAAGTCGGCTACGCCTCCTATTCTTTTGTTCTGACCAGACTGAGCGTTGAGATGACGTTAGAAAAAAGGAATCGCAGGCGTGGCTGACTCGAGGCGATCGACTAAAAAGAGAATCGAAACGAAACGGCTGTAACTTGGCTAGGGGGGAAGATTTGGTCCGAACAGTTCAACTACCGATATTTTTCCGTAAAGATAAGAGAACATGCATTATACACTCGCTATTTATAACGTGTCATGTTGTCGTACATCTGCTACGTGTAACGTAATTTGAAAGCGAATTTTTTAAACTATTCGATGAGCCTTGTACGCACACAGACTCAGAAATGAGGTAACATCCATAGACAAGACCAAAGCCCTTTATAAACTTTGCAGACGAACGTCCAACGAGAATAGTCATCATACTTATCGCACTAATATTATATATGCGAAAGTGTGTGTGTGTTTGTACTTCTTTTTGCTCGAACGCCTGAACGGATTCGGTTGAAATTTGGCACTGCACATATGATGCTTTTTATCCTCGGAGTATATTCCTTTTTTTTTGGTGGGAAAATCATCCAATGACATTCCTCGCTCTTGGGTGGAGCGGCAGGGTGTGTCAGACTTTTAGTGACTAAAAACTCACCCCTTTGTTGCATTTCATACCAGGGTCGAGTCTTCCTTTCAAAAGCAGACCCTTGGCCCCAGTAGGCTTCGACCCTGCTGGGCCCATACGGTTTGCTGACATTCCCTTGTGGCGCGCGTGGAACTATACGCGCTGTAGACGATTTGGGCTCGGTCTGGACGGTTACCGGACGATCGGACGGCGAGCTAGCCATTGCTCGCCGTTCGCAAGCGCGCCTACGGCGTACCAAGAGGGAGTATGTTTCTTTGGGATATTATTATTTAATTTATTGCGAGCAAAGCCGCTGGCAGGAGCTAATTGGTAATACTACACACACCACAATATGTACATACTATACCATACCACTGTAATAAAATATCTTTACTTCAAAAATCAAATTTCTTGCATCAAATTAAGATTGTAATTGCAGACAGTCTAATTTGAGGCTCATTTATATACACCACACACACATACACACACTTCACAAACAATAGCACACCACTACACTAGTATCTATTATGGAAATATAACTTAGCTCGGAGCTCCAAGACTGTCAAGTTTAGGGTTGACTGGCAATTATCACTTTCCATGTAACCTAATTGTCACAGGACGTGAAGCCTGGGTGGCCGTTTTTTTTTTGAAGCGGGAAATAGAGTGAGGGCGTTTTAGACCTTTACTGACTAAAACAACACCTATGTTCCTTATTTGCCTAACATTCCTGTACGCCCCGTGACGTCTTTCCAGCCACTCCTCAAAGAGGGGACTAACTTACTATTGGCGTACCCAGGGTCAACGCTGCCTTTTTTTTTGCTGTGCGGCTAAGAAAAACTTATTTTTGTCGCAACTTCAATTTAGTTTAGTATAAGAAAGAGATAATTATATATCTAAAATCCCCTTTTAAAAGCATAACATTGGTGTATATAGTTTAATAAGGGGTCACTTTGACCTCGTACGGCATTTAGCAAAAAATAGTTTTTAGTTTGTTAAATGTTGCGGGGTCTAATAAGCCCTTACTTTCATACTGATAGTTTTCAAGGTCTTAAACGCCCCGTACCGCAGGAACGGAAATAATACAAAATTGAGTGTAGCTGTCAACGTGTTTAAAATATGCACAAATTCATATCGAAAAAGTCCAATTCCTAAGTTCATTCTATTTAAAACCGCCAGCCAGATTACAGACGACTAAAATAAGACGTATCGTGGCCCACCATAGCGCTGAACTTATCTCTGAAAAGCTTCATTACAGGGCACCTCGTACGCGCAACTTGGCCGCCGCTCTGTGTATCCAATTTAACTTGCTACTATTTCTAACTCCTTCCAGTGGTTGACGTGTTAGAAAAACTGTTGGTATTTGTGTATGGAGGGTTTAGAATTAGTATGTGTATGTGGCTCCTACAGATAAATTGCAGCCCATCAACGTTTTCTATTAAAAAAAAACTGGGCAAGTGCGAGTCGGACTCGCACACTAAGGGTTCCGTACAAACTTGAAAGGTTAATTGCGGTTTAGGATTTATGACGTATTAAAAAAAACTACAATAAATTTTGGGGAACCCCCAAAATTTATTGTTTATTTATTTATTTTTGTATAAAAATCTTAATGCGGTTCACAGTATACATCTACTTACCAAGTTTCAACAGTATAGTTTTTATAGTTTCGGTAAAACGTGGCTGTGACATACGGACGGACAGACAAACAGACATGACGAATCCATAAGGATTCCGTTTTTTGCCATTTGGCTACAGAACCCTAAAAACACGCTGTCTTGTATAGCATCGGTTAGTGAAACGTGAAGCTCGCGTGATAGTATAATTTCTTTTTACATTGCTTTTTCATTATTTGAAAAAACTCTTTAGACCACTCTACAATTATAGTTTTTTGGGAATAACTAACGAGAGTTGTATTTGGAATGATCACTGACATTGTGTTTGATAAACGATCTGATGATAAATGATCATCGAATTCCTGTAGAAAAATCTACAGGAATTCGATGATCATTTGCTAAAGATTTACTTTGTAGCTTGCTTAAAATATATTCTATATTGCTTACAATTTAGTAAGACCAATGGGAGAGGGTCACATTGTTCTTAATATGTTTCCCGGTGGTCATTTATAAGTTTTACTGATTTTATAATGGCACTTAATCATTAATAGTGTTACATCTTGTTACATCGATGCCGATGTTATTTTACATACGGCATTTGTGACTCTGAAAGTGACGCTATAGTATGTTTTGAGTCGGTTTCTACGGGCTCCAAACATGACCACAATATCTATCCAAATAGTTAAAAGTTCAGATTGAAGCTGCATAATATTTTGAGATACAATTAGTGAGATAGATATCAAAGTAGTGGACTCAGTGCCAGAGTTGTAATTTGAGGGCACATGTAGCATGTGTAGGATCTGAAGGTTTTTTTTTTTTTTTTTTTAATGTGTGAAAATCATCTAATGACAAATCTCGCTCTTGGGTGGAGCGAGAGATAGTGTCAGACTTTTACTGACTAAAAACCCACTCCTGTTCCCTCTTTGCCTTCATCCCGGGGACCCGGGCTTCGCTTTCACACTACCCGTGGCCCCAGTAGGCTTCGAACCTGCCGGGCCCCAGTAGGCTTCGACCCTGCCGGGCCCCAACGATTTGCTGACATCACCCTGAGGCGCGCGTGGAACAATACGCGCCGTCGACGGCTTGGGCTCGGTCCGGACAGTTACCGGACGGTCGGACGGCGAGCCACCCATTGCTCTCCGTCCGCAAGCCTGCGCCTACGGTGGCCGGAAATCGGGATCGGAATCCCGGCGGCGGTTGGGGCGTGAGGACCGTTGCTGTTGCCTCACGCGATCGGCCGCCTCCTTTGCTAGCATTACTGCTTCGCAGAAGGAGGCGACCGCCTGCCACTCCTCCTCACTCCGGACCATGGCCTGTAGGATCTGAAGGTGAATATTATTTTTGTAATAAAGTCAATACACCTAATAAGGCTCCCGGGTGCCATAAAACCCTCACTTGATTTCATGTTCCCCAAATAAGAATACTGTTTTTGATTATACTGTGACATAATTGATGTTATATTTTTGACACGAAGCTTTAAAAACAAAGTAGATCCACATCCTGGCTGGCAGGACTGTCATAAAATAGAACAAAAGTCAATGCAAAATATTGACATGATTTACTTTTTTTTTCGCCAGAAATGATTTTTAATGGTTATAAGTTAGATGACAATACGAGGAAGCAATAGCAAAAAGAACCAAGTCTTTAAAACGTAACCGAACGAAGATGCCTATAGAAGCGTTGCTAGTATTTTTTGTCAGGCGTTACCTGTTTTTTCTTATATTATAATTAAGACGACTTGAGTTCTTTATACTACTAAACGCCTTCTACCACACCCTGCATTATATGCTGAAGCGAAGGACGCAGAATAACTCATTAGAAAAACCGTGTAGTTTAACAATGAGAAACTCAAAATATCAAACAGGGAGTATTTTTATTTAAGAAAAATAACGCTAGTTAAAAAGCAATAGTGATCTACTAAATAGTCTCTAACTTCGTTCGGTTTTGGTTGGTAGACATAATTCTTTTTGCTTTTGATTTCTCATACAGTCCTTTAAGATATGGTCTAGGTTTTACAATTGGTGAAAAGAAAAAAAAAACATGCCAGATATGTATGGCAAAAGCTTCATTCCCTTTTATTGTACACCAAAATATACAGATAGATAGATAGATAGATATGTTCTTTATTGTACACCAAAAATACAAATTACATTAGGAACTTAAAATACAGTAACAAAACTTTTATATAAACTTAAATCTATGGGCACAATGGCGGTATCATTTTCATTATGAGTTACTGCTGGTTATACAAGTGCGAAAGAGAAAATATTACTCATCCAGTCAGTAGCACATCTCCAACCACGCAGAAAGAGTTGATAAATGGCGATTTAAAGCATACAAAACTGCAACTATTACGTTTCGGGAGTTTTTACGTATATTCCATGAAAATATCGTTTTTTTAGGATGAGATATCATCAAATACTAAGCCGCGTGTATTCAATCGAATTTATACCATACATTGGTTCGATAACTGTTTTATTTAGCACTGTACAAATTATATTATGATTCTGTCGTATTGTTAAAGTGCATACCATCATTGTAATTTATCTTGTTTGTTTTCCGAATACAATAAAATAAAATAAATAAATAAAATAAAATACTCGTAACTTCTACCGAAGTATCGTGATGATCCAGTGGTTAAGGCTCCCGCTTCTCATGCATGAGATTGCGGGTTCAAAACCGGGCAAGTACCAGTGTGAATTTTAGGGTTCCGTACCTCAAAAGGAAAAAACGGAACCCTTATAGGATCGCTTTGTTGTCCGACTGTCTGTCTGTCAAGACCCTTTATCTTGGGAACGCGCAGAGGTATCGAGTTGAAATAACCATATAGGTACTCAGGCCTGTGGTCCCTTGAAGCTGTAAAAAAAAAACTTCTACGTTTGCCAAAATAAAAGATACACGATACGATAAATGATGCGTTTATGTCGCAAAAAACATATATTTCGACAATCTCAATTCAAAAAATTCCCGTTGAGCCAGAATCCTGAAATTTGGCATAAAGAAAGGTCTTATAGTATAGATATAGGAATAAATCTGAAAACAGTAAATTTGTTGTCACATCATAAAAAAAACCTTTTTTTTTGCAGTTCGGAAAAATCTTTGAAACTCCATTCGGGAATTAAACTATTAACGTAAGTTTGTACAGAACCCTAAGTGCGTGAATCCGACTCAAGTGCGAGTCAGCCCAGAGCTTTTAATTGATATGTATTTTTTAAGTCTATCTAGGACATTACTGACACCTCGTACCTCGGAAAGCACGTAGAGCCTCGGTTGTTATTCGTAGATCTTTGACAGTCGCTACAGGTAGTCAGCCGCCAGAAAGTCTGACCATCAGTCCGATAGGCAGTCGTTCCATGTAAATCACGGGTATTCAGCCGCATCCAGCTAGACTAGAAGCCAACCCTAAGCTAATTTTTTTTTTAGTTGGCAAATCATCTAATGACACATCCCACTCTTGGGCGGAGCGAGAGATAGTGTCAGACTTTTACTGACTAAAAACCCACTACTGTTCCTTCTTTGCCTTCATCCCGGGGCCCCGGGCTTCACTTTCACACTACCCGTGGCCCCAGTAGGCTTCGACCCTGCTGGGCCCCTACCGTTTGCTGACATCTCCCTAAGACGCAGGTGGAACAGTACGCGCCGTCGACGACTTGGGCTTGGGACGGCCCGGACGGTTACCGGACGGTCGGACGGCGAGCCACCCATTACTCGCCGTCCGCAAGTACGCGCCTACAGTGGCCAGAAATCGGGATCGGAATCCCGGCGGCGGTTAGAACGTGCCTCACGCGATTGGCCGCCACCTTTCATCTCCTTGTGCCCCCACGAGGACACGGCGAATCGCCCTGTGCTCTTTGAGTTACCCTTTGTGTTCTAAGGGCACGACAACTCTCAAAAAATCCTGCAAGAAAAAAATGTGATGCCACTCTATAAATGAGCCAAAAAATTCATAGTACAATAAATATTGTATCATAAACAATTTTTTATTTTTTTTCTTACGTTACAAGAATAAATTACATATTTTCCCTCTCAGACGTCTCTTGAGGTTCGCTGGTGTGGTTAAAATGTAACCCATGTCCGTACGAAGTGTCATCTTATTTCAGAGAAAGAATGTTTAAAATCGGTTCAGTGGTCTCGAAGATTACTTCGAGCATAAAATATATATTTTCCTGTTACATAAGTAATGTTTGGCTGGTAAGATCGGTTTTGAAATTAGATTTAGACAAAAAGTTTCTAGAAAAAATGTGCCTGTGAAAACTGTATGTCAGTATTTAACTCTGTATTTAATGAGTGAGTACTAAATATTCTGAGGCATATCAGTAACTGCCAGGGCTACGGGATCAGATTATAAGGAACTATTAGAATGTGAGTTCGTCTATCTGACCAAACCTTAAATATGGAATTCTCGGTGGACCCAATATTGTATTTTTTTTATATGCAGAGTAGAATTCGCTGCCAGATTATGTTTTAAACTAAAAAAAAAAGTTTATTGTTTCGTCTTAAATAACTTATCCTATTTACAATGGAGAGAATCCTTTTAAGCAAGGAGTATGCTTGTATTAGGATGCTCTGCCCTTCCCCAGGGTATGTAATTGTATTTAAGTTATTAAAACTGATCAGGACATTTAGTTAATTTATATTAATATAAAAATGCAAGAATAAAATGAGTACACAGTATTTTTATAAAAGACAATAATGCGCTAAGAATGTGTGTTATGTGATGTGTGGTGTGTGTTGTGTGATGTGAGTTATATGTATAGGAGATGGGGTGGGGAGACAAACTGTAAGGGGAGAGGACACCCTCACGCCTGCAGGAGATACCCCAGGCATCGGGCAATTCAGGGCCACCGTAGAGCCACCCATCTCGCCGTCTAGCCGTCCAGTAAAGACCTAGCCCAGGTCCATAGCACGTTATGTCGCACGTGCCTCATATAAATGTTAGCAAGATTAACAGGGCTAGTAAAGGCCGATGTCTGCCAGGATTGTTCGAAAGAGTTAACGTAACTCTCACTAAGGGTAACTAAAAAAACACTATGTGTGTTATTAAGTATAATTCTGACACGCCCTCTCGCTCCAACCTGAGCGAGAAAAGACATTTGATGATTTCCTACGTAAAAAAAAAGAGTTTCCGTTACCTGATAGCTACAACCTTGGAGGCCCTCTAAGTCAAGGGTGAATAAGTTACTTCTGGCAAGCATGTAATCAGGTATTGTATATTCAACAAGGATTTACAGTACCAACCTACTAATTGTAAAATCCTAGATATCCCACTCCTCCAAGCTTCATCTCTCCGGCAGAATATCCGTCGCGTGGACATGAACTGCAGTGGCCAATCTGGAAATCTCTGAACCGATTGTGGGCCCAACTTACCCGCTGCAAACAGTTCGACCAAATGGAGTTTCCTTGACCCATTGCAAACACAGTGTCACTGTGGAGCCCCTTCACAGGATATGTATCTCCTCCGTTCCTGCTCAGCATGCACAATATTGCACAACCATTTGCTCCTTCCGTGACTTAAATGAAGCCAACGACAAAGCTATTTAGGTGGCTACAAATTGGTCGGATAAAACTTTGAGTTAAATCGACACGAAAGAAACAGAAGAATCGTGAAATCAATGATAAGGTTATTTATTGGCTGTTGATTAACAGAAATTAAAAGTTTTCAGCGATGGAAAAAAAGATGAAATAACTTTTTTGTTTCACAAAACTTAAAAGATACATCTTAACTATTAAATATTATAACTAAATAGGTATTTAAACAAACTGAAAATAATAATATGTACAAACGGGGAGAAAAAGAAATCATAGAGCATCAAAAAATTCGTCCATATTGATAAGGATATCACGAAATAGCAAACGCCAGTAAAACTATTATTGTTGACTCTTATCCTGTGTCTATAGTTTAAAAATAAAGTGCATGACGTTAGTAAGGCTGTACGCCGGTTCTTAACACCCGCTGGAATAAGTTATATTGCCATAGGTAACTTTGATGGATGCTCAAATCTTGATTGATAACTCGAGTTTATCCGTCGCTTCGAAACTTCCAAAATCGGCGGCTTATACAACTACTTTTAATACCTAGTTTGAACAGGGAAGCACGTAGCTTTCTGTAAGATAAGATGTTGTGGAAATTCGGAAATTTCTAGTTAAGGCTTTTTTTATTTTCATGGTGGGAAATCGTCACATAACTTCTCCTGTTGCTGGTAAAGCGAAAAGGAATGTCAGACTTTAACTGACTGAAACTCACTGGTGTTCCTTTAGTTGCCTTTCATGTTCCAGGGCCACGGTAACTCTTTTCTGTAATTTATTTATTACTAGACCTCGTCAATTTGGCTCGTATATTTAGCCAAAAGGGAGACTGCTGGATATACGTCTTCCCCAAATATAGTCACAACTATCAGTTCTGTGTGTCTCGCATCTATCGGATCCCCACGACTCTCATTAGGTCATCTGTCCACCTTGCGAGAGGCCGTCCAACGCTCTCCGAGTCTTCCGGTATGCGGTCGTCACTCTAGACCTATCGTGGCTGAAAGGTTCTGGAGTGACGACCGCGGAGAACCAGAAACTTTCAGCCACATCGACCACACTCAAAAATTCAAATTATTTTTCGTTCACATAGGCCTACATGGGCACTTATAAAACGACAGAAGCTAGCGCACGGTTTCAAATTCATCTCTTTTAAAAAACTGGTAGATGTTACAATATTTCCATATTACAGTATTATAGATATGTAAGAACAGACAATATTGTACCCAAAAGCACTCAATACTTAATATCACCTGCTCGAGCAATGTGCCCTGCTCACTGCCACTTGAGATTGACGATTCTTTGGGCTATGTAATGGTAACTCTGGTTCACCTTCTGTACTTGGTTTTTCTGTTAAGTTTGAGTTTATTGACTGATAAAAACAGCTGAGTACTAGATTTTATAAAGTGCGACCGCTTATCAGATCTCCCCATCCCTGTTATTGATTAATAAAGCACCTCAAAGAGATATCAGCTGTAATTGACGGGCCACTGCCTGTTAAGGCTGCGGAATCATTTGAAAGAGATAACTAAAGGAACATAGATGAGTTTTAATCAGTTAATATCTGACACTCCCTCTCGCTCTACCCAGAGCTAGACGATTTGTTTGATGATTTCTCACCCAATCAATCACGGTTACACTTTTGGGTTTGTGACGACTCGTAACGATGGTCAATTATACAATTTAATAGGAAATTCTGAAATAGTTTCGAGATAATTTAACATTCTACTGTGTGTACAAAAATTATTAAGATCAATTCAGCCAAAAGGCATCCACAGCGTGTCACCATAAAATAATAAAATAAACTTATCAGAATTGTTTATAGATAAACTTATTTCGAAATATACATACGTATTCGACCTTTAATGATTATTGAGGGATACTAAGGCCGGTAATCTTCCGACAGGCGTTGAGTCTGACATCCTGTCTGACATCCAATTATATTAGTGATTATAAGTTACCTAATGATAATCTTACGAAATTAGATAACACATCCTGCGGAAGGATGAATCAATATACCGTAAATTTTGGCACCTATTTTTGTTGCTTGGGAACAGAAATGGAAACAAAAATACAATTTCCTCGGTCCCATATTCGTTTGCCCTCATAATTTACAATCCAATGGAATGGGTGACATTTATCACCCAGCAGATCCAGTGCTTCACATCCATCAATAGGATCCCTCCATTCAAAACCCACATGTCCATCGATATTAATGACTCCACAGATTTATTAGGGACCCACATAAATTAAACATTTTCATCGCTGGCAACATTAACGAACCAACTTTCTCCCCACAGCTTCGTTATTATACCGTGACAGTTATTGTACAAACTTTCAGTCCGACGAGCCTTTGATTCCGACCAAAAGCCTTTCTATCCCCACCTAAATCGGTATAAACCTTACATTCAACAGAACTATTTCTATCTTCCTTCAACATACAGAGGTAGAAAGGGATAGAGATAGTCCAGGTGGAAGAGATTACGGAAAGCTGTAAGTTTGATTGGTCAAGTCTTTTGTTATCATAAACTCGTTCGAACATCGAATTTATAGAGTCTGACAGTCTATGGTCGATGATAAACGGTAATGGAGTGAACGGAAAAGTATTCAGCAATATTTTATTGTCTTTGACGGGTTACTGATTGGTTCCAAAGGAAAATATTATGTAAACAAAAACGTTAATATTTTCTGCCGTTTTTCCTCTTAACTCTGTATTATCTTGTGATTGACATTCTAAAACTTTTAATGGGTTTATGTTGTTCATGGAATAAAAAAAATACAAAATTTAAGTGACTTAGGAAAAAAGTATTTAGAAGATATTAAAAAGCCTTTATTTACACTTTTACTTGTTTCGTGCTAAAAAAGGTATTCTACGAAAAAAATATTTTAAGCTGTACCCTTTTGTATATTAATCAAAAGTTTATCAATTTCGCCAGGATCTGTAAGTAATTTTAGCTTACGTAATAAACGTAAGCTAAAATTAATCTCTTTAGTATTCCTACCTAAAACTAAATAATATTGAGCCTACAGTATGTTTTGTTATTATAATAATAATTACAATATTCCATAACTTTCACACAACGCTATCTAGTCCCAAACTAAGCAGAGCTTGTGGTATGGGTACTAGACAACCGATAAACATACTTATATATTTTTAAATACATACATATCAACGAGTAAAGTTCGTTTTTATGTTTTTTTTTGTTTGTAGGAGGTAATCTCTGGAAGTACTGATCCGCGAATGCTTTATTCCTGAGTGACATAGACTAAATTTTACGTACGTGGGCGAAGCCGCGGGCAAAAGCTAGTTATAGATAAATTACACCCAGACACAGAACAAACAATTGTGCTCATCACACAAACATTTGTCTTGAATGGGAATCGAACCCACGTCCCACACTCACCTCCAACATAGCAGTAAAGGCCACTAACCAACCTGGATCTAAGAAACATTCTTCTCAAACTCAATAAAGTGAAAACAAGAGAGCATCAAAATTTAAAAGGTACAAAATGACTAACATCGTTACGTACAATACATTTGAAATAAACCCTCATTACTCGAAAGGAAATGAAAAAATGATCTGTGCGTAGGGTTGTGCGTAACAGTTGAATGATGAGACGTTATAATTGGCCGAGGCTGTTGGGTGAAACAAAGGTCCGTAAAGGGCGCGCGAAGCTTCCGGGTGCTGGGGACGTAGGTACGTATCGAGTACACCCGCGCACCCGGACGAGCGGCGGACATAGATCATGTACACTGACAGTGGGGCAAAGGATAATGAACAGTGGAAGATGGTTTTGGTAAAATAATGTATGTGACTTGTTAACTTATGGTTGCACTGTGAAAATCATGGTCCATGTAGCACCCACTCCTATCAAGATCGGAAACTCGAAGTTATGAATGACTACGTTTAGGTAGGTCTAATTTCGAGAAAGAGGTCAATCGTCGAGTCCGAATAGTCGAATGAAAATTAGTCTAGTTTAAAAAAGAAAAGAAGCGTGCTTCACACTATTAATTACTCCTGTATCGTGGGTGTATTTACAAACATGTAAACTAACAAGCTATACAAGCTTTTGTTGCCCACGAGACGCACCGTCAACACCTTTTTGCTGGGTATTTGAGAAAAACTTCTTAGTACTGACACCATCAATTGAAATTAAAATGTGGGCTCCATCTTGAATAGACAAAACAACACGATAAACAGTATACAGCTCTCTTTTTTCATCAAGGAGTTCCTTTGCCTTCCGCTTTTGTTACAGATTCTGAGTGTTTATTTACTTTTACAAAATAATTGTTATGTTGTGTCCATACAAATTCATAGAGTAGACTTACAAGATTTTTTTGTAGCCTATTAATTATTACAAAAAAAAAACTTCTGATGTAGGTACAGACAAAAAAAAAAACAATGAATGTAATGTCCAGTTTTTATACCAAAATTCGCAACACCGCAGCCAAACTTTCACTACCAATATTGTCTACTAACCCAATAACAACGTGCAACGAAGCAAAAACAACCCCTATTCTACCTACTTACCCATCTTTCCTCCATCATCTTTAAGGTTTTCGCGCGTTGTTCGCAGCGGGCGGCGCGGCGCAGCCAGTGTTGGTCAGTGCCCCTCGCGCCGCTTACCGAACGATACGCGTTCCCGACTCACGACGACACATCACTAGCTATTCTATTTTTGAAAATTAAAAATCCCATTGACATCTGTCAATGTTTGAAGTTTAATTTTTTCATCTTTTCGACCAGTGTTTTTGTAAGACATGTGGGTTTAAGAAGAAAGGCGATTCTTCAAGGTGAGTGATACTATTTTATGTTTCAGGGTGGAATGGCACGTGTTTTTGCTTCAGTTTCAGTAAAATATTGCCTGATATTATTTATTCAGCGTTATGGTAACGGTTAATGGAAGGTTGTTTCGTAGTCGTCACCAATTTATTTTTAGACTGTATAATTTTTTGCACAGTGAAACGTCTGCTGGAATATTTTGGGTTTTTTATTAAGGGAAGTATATTATAAATTTAGCATTACAGAAGTGACGATAAACTATGATTATTTGTAAAATTTATCTAAAGAAAATAATACTTTATACCTCATTCAAATAAATAAGATATAAAAATACACACATGAGTTATATGATATCATTTTAATGTTTTGCTTGCATAAACCACTTTTTATCTTTAAACTATAGTAGATACATTTAATCACTTACTAGATCTTATATCCATACAAGATAATTTTATACTAGCATTAGATGGTCTAAACAGGAAAATGCAGGGTCAACGTACTCATCATTCACTGTCCTTGGGCACACAACTCTTAACAAAAAAAAAAATAATATCTCTTTCACAGTATTATTATTTATTGAAATGGAAACTGTAACTCTTGAAGTTATTTCCAATTCTGCTGCAAGCAATAATTCGTAGAGGCATCGTAGCACGGAGCTACGAGGTCTACGTCGTAGCAATTTTCCGTAGCAGTAATTGCTAACCGTAAACAGTTTTTATAACTGTGATATTTATTTATACTATAAATTGTAAGGGTAGAAGAATTGCTTATATTTTGTAGTAGGACACTGTACCCTTCTCTTTTGTCCTAAGTGTAATAATACATTACATAACCTTATTTTCTAGTAATTTTTTTGAAGAACTAACATAATTATACCCAAGTGGAAATTTTTTTTTCTAAATTTTTTCTACTAACAGCATATTTTAGTTGCAATTTGGTTACAATGATTCAGTATTTAGTCAATTATATTATTACATAGGTCTTTTTAGCAGTGGACACTTGGACCAAGCTTCATACATTTCTGGTCATTCTCCTTCATAGGCATTATTTTTAAGCTTTTGCCAGTGGCTTGGTCCGCGTGAAATTAGGTTTTTCTAAACAAAATTTACACCCCCGTTTCATACCTTCAGGGTGCAAATTTTGGAAAATCCTCTCTTAGTATTCGCGTACGTCATAACGGGAAACCTTGTTTCACGCTCCTAGTCCCAGTAGTTTCGACTATGCGTTGATACTAGTATGTCAGTCAGTCCATTTCTTCTTTATGTATATATATAGGGATTGCAATCATACTATATTTAGTTACAAACAATACGTGTTACTGTAACCTAAACACTTAAATGATTTTCATAAATGCTAATAATTCAAAATTTAATTTTCATTTTATGACAAAGAATTTTTTTGGCTCCCAGCGGTCTCGTTTAGCGAGTTTTTATGTGTTGTAATGCTAACCCGTAAAACGTCGGGTGTAGTGTGTCCACTGGTAGCAATGTACTCGTTTAATGACCGGCGCATTTCAAAACAGCACGGGAGGGTTATGGCCCAAATTCTCGCGTTTTGTTTGAGAATATTTAATTAATAAAGTTTAGAAGTTATGGTTCGTACCTTGTGAGCTTTAAACTGAATGTGCCCTCAATTTACAATCCTTCCATTAATGCGGGTTTAGTATGCTCGCAATATTTGGCGAAAAACGTTGGGACGGTAAACAAAATTTATATTTTAATTTTAAGCTCATCGAGCAGTTTTTTTTTTAATAACAATAATATTCCACTTCTATCACAAAACGCCGTCTAGTCTCAAGCTAACCAGACCTTGTGTTATGAGTACTAAAAAACTGATAAACATACTTATATATTTCTAAATACATACATATTATAGATGAATTACACCCAGACACAGAACAAATGATCGTGCTCATCACACAAACATTTGTCTTCGGTGGGAATCGAACCCACGACCTCCGGCATAGCAGTCAGGGCCACTAACCACTAGACCAGGCCAGCCAGAAGTAGCCTAGTGGTAATGTCCCCGTCTTATGAGTTGTACATCGTGGGTTCAAACCCAGGCAGACGATTTACTTTATGTAATTTACTTCATTACCAATACTAGCAAAACGGTGAAGGAAAACATCGTGAAGAAACTGGTATGGCCTAGAACCAGAAGTGCGAAGATATGCGACATCCTCTCACTCACACTGAGCCCGCGTGGTGGATTATGGCCTATGCCGTCTGCTAGTAAGGAGACCTGTCCCAGCAGTGGGATCAATATAAAACTGATTATGCTATTATCTATATTCTATATATATAAAAGTAGAAACTGATTGACTACTGTCATATCACAGCCGAAACTACTGGGACTAGAAACACGGAATTTTGCTTTTATGAAGTAGGCAGGCACTCATCATCGTAAAAGCCAAAGGACGACCACTGTTGGACATAGGCCTCCCCCAAGTTTCCCCACAATGAACAGTCCTGTGCGGTCGCCACTCCAGAACCTTCCGGCCCCAACGGCCATCTGTTCTGTCTGTTCTGCGAGCAATGTGCCTGCCCACTGCCACTTACGTTTGGCGATTCTTCGTGCTATGCCGGCGACCTTGGTTCTCCTGCGGATATTTTCATTTCTGATTCGATCATGCAAGGATACTCCGTGCATAGCCCTATCCATTGCCCTTTGGGTGACTTTAAGCCTTCTGATAATGCTCATTATGAGCGACCACGTTTCGGAGCCATATGTCATCACTAGCAACACGCGCTGGTCATAGATTTTCGTCTCGAGCAAGCATGGAGAAGACAGGATTTTCCAAAATTTTGGCAAATTCTCTATGGGGATGAAGCGTGGAAAAAGTTTGTATGGAGAATCCTACTCTCACGCGGGCAAAGTCGCTGGTAGAAGCTAGTTCTATATATTTTAATTTATTACCGTGCATTTTGATCATTTTAAATTATATTTCCTTAACGCCTCCTTAGGTATATTTAGCAACGTAATAAAGCTGAAAACAACTCATTTGTTTCAATTAATTCCGTCACTAATAAGATTTTAATTTAATAATATTAAAAACGAGTTTCTTCAGGAACACTCTTCAATTTACTGTACCTACTTGGGTTCTTCTTAAAATTCTTTTGATAAGAAATCTTTGACTTGTATCAAAGATTTCTTATGAAAAGAATTATGTAGTGCCTACTTTTTAATCTAAATTCAGCTCGATAATACATTAGATAGCATAGCATAGCATAGCATAGTCGGCCTTTTAATGTTCCCACTGTTGGAACTCAGGCCTCCTCTCTAGGAGAGGGAATGGGCCGTAATCCACCACGCGGGCCCAGTGCAGGTTGGTGGATGTCACATGTCTTCGAATTTTTGGTTTTGGATATGCCGGTTTCCTCACGATGTTTTCCTTCACCGTTTTGAGAGCAGTGGTGATGAAATAAATTACACAAAGTAATGCGCCTGGCTGGGTTTGAACCCCCGTCCTACAACTCGTAAGTCAGGGCCGTTACCACTCGGCCACCACTGCTCTCCTACACATTAGATATAAATTATTAATATTAAGATGTTGAATCTGTTAAGTTACATCTTTCGTCAGACTCATATAATAGTAGTAATACAATCATTTATATGAATACAAGTATTATAGTATAAATAACTTTTTAAAATTATAACAATAATGTGGACTCGGCTATCATTGTGCCGATGGTCGTTAACGCCAACGGCCTGATGACCAAAAGTCTAGACGACCATCTGTCGAAACTGTCGTTGCGCGGTTGGATCAAGGGATATCATACAGAAGGCAGTACTCCTCGATACGTCTCGCATTGTGAGGAGGTTCCTGTCTCTGGAGCCCTAATCACCGGTAGCTTGGACTCTGTCCCGAGACCGGCGGACTGCTATTTTTATTTTATTTTAAACGTTTTTATATGATTTTGTTAAAAAAAAATGTAATTTATATGTATATTAAATGAATAAAGTGAATAATAATAATATTTATTGTTCAGAAAAATATTTCACAAATTTATATGGCCCTAGTCTCCTCACTAGGATCCCCTGTGTTGTGGAGACTGGTCTCCTTCGTCTTACAAAAGTAGTAGTAGATATTAGAGAGGCGACAATAATTAACTGAAGTTGTATCAAGATACTTTATCTTAATTATTATGGCCACTATTTCACCTGATGGTAAGCAACGATGTAGACGATGATCGAGCACGCTTGCGTAGAGGTAACCAGCTCACTCAAATTTGGAACACACAATGAATTAGAATTTGGAATATGGATGGGGGTCTCTTTTATGTTGAAATTAGTACACTTTGATACACTTGGTTGCGACTAAGGCAGAATTTGCCCGAGCCGCATGCGAGGATGTTATAGAGCCCAGTACTGCAGTGAAAAATCTCCACGTGTGTCAAGTGATGGTTTTCAATACACTACGAAGAAATAAATAAACGGGCGCTGCCTGCCGACTCGTGAGGTCTGCTTGTCGACCAGCCTGATACGTTGTGGCGGAGACGAGCTGGCGCACTTTTCCGCACTAGTGCGTAAAATTGGCACCGTGTGTCGCAGGTTCGATTCCCGCGCGGGATAAATATTTGTAAGGCCTACAGATTATTACCCCGAGACTGTGTGCTTTGTATTTCTGAGTTTCCATGTTTGTGAACGCACCCACAATACATAAGTAATTCGTAGTTTCGGTGATGCGATTTCATAAAAAAGCATGAAAGTACAAATTTCAACTTATAATATTTATATATAGTGCTTTTGCCAGCGGCTGCACTCACATGAAAGAAAATTTTTTTACCCCCGTTTCATTCCAAAAAAGGGTGAATTTCCGAAAACCCTCTCTTGGTGCTCACCTACGTTATAAAAGGAAACCTTGTGCAAATTTTCACGCCCCTAGTCCCAGTAGTTTCGGCTGTGAGTTGATATGTCAGTCAGTCATTTTCTCCTTTTATATATACAGATTATAAACATTTAAATTTTTCAATCTTACAAAACATTTTAATCTAAAACTTCAAAAGAGACATTAAAAACTGCAAACTACGATGAAGGAAATTCCTTCAGGAAAAGTAGAACTAAATATAGCCAACACTTATAGCCACGGATGAACTGACGTCACAATAATAGATGAGTTACGGGAAGTAAACTGAATTATGCACAACTTAAAGTATTTTAGTATAAACAAAATTCTGATATATTCCACTAATTCCACTGAAAATGTAACAAGGAAACGCTTTTAACAGCAATGCAATAACTGAAGTACGACCAGCGTAACTTGGAATCTCGGAATGGCATGAGTAACAAGTCAGATGATTGATGATCATTTATTTTTTATTTAATTTATTTACCTACATATGCACACCAACGACTTATTTAGAATATAATTTCAACAATAAAATAATAACTATATATGAGATGATCCTAATAAAAAAGTCACTTACAGGTATGCACAATATTCACAGTAGGTCTAATTAATTAAATAGATGGAAAACCGAAAAATTTAAATGTATTTAAAATAAATAAAAAAACTAATGTGCCATAAAAAAACACATTATTATCAACTAAAACATTTTTTTTTAAATAAAATTACATTAACATGTTAATCAATCACATTATTACATACATAAAAAAAAAACAATAAGTATTAGATTAAATGAAAATTTCATTAAATTACATTTCATTAATGCATTTGATTACAATTTTTACAATGCCATATTATGAAAATGACATAGGCACAAATAAGTAAAGATAAAAGTAGAAATAAGCAGACATCAAAACTTTGTATAAACACTTTGGTTCCTTATTTTCCCGCGTGCCAAGATATTTTGGTCACGCGTTAAATAGTGTATGAATGTTTACTTATAAAATATTCAAGGAAGATAATTCGAAAAGCAATAGTCTCGTTAGTTATTCGATGGCTACAAGCTAATGACTCATTCGAGTAAACAGTTTTTATTTATTCATCGGACTGATCATTTACTGTGTGATATAAGGAACTCCGATTTAATTATTAATAGACCCCAGTTTTACTCGAAAATTATTGAGGCTACGTTATTGAGATATCGTTTGTAAAGAAATGATTGATGGTCAGGTTTACGGGTTAATTTATTGGAACGTACAATATTAGGACAAATAAGTTATTGTTGTATTGATTACACATGATTAATAACAACGATACAGTTAGCGTAGTTTTTATTTTTCGGGTTGGAAAGTCATCTAATGACATCCTCCGCTCTTGGGCGGAGCAGGAAATAGTATCAGACTTTAACTGACTAAAAACACACTCCTGTTCCTCCTTTGTCATTTTTCCGGGCCCCGGGGATCTCTTTCGCATCACCCTTGGCCCCAATAGGCTTCTATCCCACTGGGCCCCTACGGTTGCTGACATCTCCTTGAGGCGCGCATGGAATACTACGCGCCGTCATCGACGACTTGGACTCGGTCCGGATGGTTACCGGATGATCGGACGGCGAGCCACCCATTGCTCGCCGTCCGCAAGCCCGCGCCTACGGTGGCCGGAAATCGAGATCGGAATCCCGGCGGCGGATGGGGCGTGAGGACTGTTGCCTCACGCGATCGGCCGCCTCCTTTGCTAGCATTACTGATTCTCAGAAGGAGGCGACCGCCTGCCACTCACAGTTAGCGTAGTGGTATATTGATTGACTGCTACGCTGCATGTCATTGAACTAATAGGTATTTGTATGGGTCTTCGGATCGTTGGAGTTGGCGTCTTGCTAATATGAGTTTAAATGTGTGAGTTTAAAATTGTTCCAAAGAAATACGCAAAACAACGTTATTCGATGGTAGTAAAATAGAAAAAAAGTGGGGAGATTGGGTAAAATAATAAATTTATAAAGGAAGGAAGAAGAAGTAAATTCCCTATTTATCTTGACTTGAGACAAAATGTAAACAAAGAAAACAATGTAGGTATCTTCGGTCAAGTTTCTTCGATGTGTTTGAATACATTAAAACCGTCTCCTTTTTCTGTTGAATGCATTTGCGTTTTCTTTGCACGCTTTTTCTTCGGTAAATAACAAGAATTCACCGAAAATATCTGAAGCGGTACTCTCGTAACAACAAGTTGATCGATAGTGAAAAAGATGACGGATTATAACCCGCCCAATGACAAAACGTCACATATTAATGTAAAATGTTTGCTGTATCTGTGGTCTATAATTTAGTAGTTTTATATATGGTTTGTTTACCTTTTGGCTCACGGCGAATAGGGTATAGATAAATACCTCCTCTCTGTATAAAATGTTCTCTACAAAGATATTTTAAACTAAGAACGTGTCAAACCCCACATTGATATTTTTAGACAAGTTTTTATCCTAAAGTTTGAGAAATACTAAACTCCAAATGGTTTATTCCAGAATCGAAGGCTAAAATGCATTTAATTCATATAAAAGGGTTCGTAAGCTATGCATTGTCAGCGTAATTGATGGGGTCTGCTAGGACCAATGCCTGTTAAGACTGGCGGCGTTGTTTGAAAGAGTTACCTTCACCCTGCAATGGGAAGGGCAACGGATTTCAAAAAAGAAAAAGCTATGAATTGCAAACAAAAAGCTCTGATTTTTAACCAGTCGCTTCAGGTCTTCAGTCGCTTTTAGTTATTAATTACTAACACAGTGTTTTAAGATCATACTAACAATTTTCTTGTAATGAATGGACCAATATGAAGACTAAATACAATAGTAATATACATATATATTACACTCCAAAACTGTTTTACGTCCGTTACGTCACAACCACAGGTTCAGTTGAAAACCAGCGTCAGGCATGTCTGACATTCATGCTAAACTGGACCTATTTTTGTGCAGCCGTGAGGCACACAAGTATATTTTTGCTTCGTTTTTATTTTTGTTTCGTGTTTACCCTATATTGTGTCTGTGCCTTGTGCTGTACTAAATAAATTATTTTTCTTTCTTTCTTTAAATAAATGATTAAGATTAAATTTTTACTACTTTATATCATGTCTTAATCGAAAACCCGCATCTTACATAATCACCAGCAATAATTACCACGAAACACCTTTATCACAAAATCATAAACCTGTCTCTATACAATCCTTTCAACCCACAACAAAGGACATAGCAAACTTCCCAAGACAATACGCAGATATGACATTAAAGGCTGTAATTCAACGTAATTGTTAGTACACAGACCGAGAGGCAGCCATTAGACGTAACAGAATTAGTGGGGGCGACGGCGGCCAATTAGACAGGGAATATACCGCGCTGCCTTTTATCATTTCAAACTGCAAAAACGCTGTGAAACGTAGGTTTCACTCATAAAAAAACGCTGTGAAATGTACGTTAGAGAGCGTTTTTAAATTTTTGTTAGCGATGTGTGTTTTTCGCCTGATATTGAATTAATCGGACGTTTTTAATGGTTTTGTTTGTGCCTTTTAAAAGTCACTTTTTGATTGGCTGGCTTTGTAAATATTGGGAGTAAAATATGTAAAAGCGTCGCGTATTTATTAACGGTGATGATTGGATCCTTTGAGTGCCATACGAGGTTTTATTTTATTCAGACAGGACTATTTATACAGGATGGAACGGGAATGGTTAAGTTTAAGACCAGTGGTTTCCAATCTGTGGTCCGCGGACCCTTGGTGGTTTGCAAAAGCGAAAATTTAACAAAAAAAAAACCCGTTTAAGGTCTAAAAATTTATTCGTCAGAAATAATAATGATCGTTACTTGTGATTTAAATGAATAGGTAGGTGTTTTCCAATTTTTGGATCTAGCGATCCGCACCTACTTTGCACAGCTTTCTTTGAAATTCTGTCCATTTAAAACTTTCTTTTTAAAAAGTTTATCGCATTCATACAGATAGACAGACACGGTGGAGGAAACTTTATTTTTATTATGATAGTTATATTTTCTTCTGGACGTCTGGATAAACTAAAGTAGTCAATATGTTGGAGTTTCCTACCAACAAAAGTTTGGGGACCACTGTTTTAATTATTGTCCTTAAAATTTAACAACTAAAAACTAACAAGCTATTTAACTTTTTTTTCTTTTTTTTATTCTTTTCATTTTTAAGCGTTTGGGTGTACATAAATAAATAAATAAATAAACTATTTTAAAGGAAAATAATTTGGATCTTCATCAGGTACTCATTTTGATCAGCTGATGATTTCATATGGATAGCCTTTTGGGAATTCTTTACACTACATACGAGCTAAATTTTCCTCTAAATTTTTTCTTACAATGTTTTGGTTTGTTCGCAATAAAAACCAGTGAATTATTATTGGGAAAACTTCCAAACCGCAAATGAACTGGTACCGAAGTATTACAGGAAAACTATTTACTGTTTACTTTCATTTGTACTTAACCTCATATAATAGAAGTTATAAGAAATGGAAAGACTTTCACAAAAATGTTTTTTCATTTATTGACGTTTTTGGAAACAAGATTAACACAATCCATTACACACTAGGGGACATTAGGGGACAAAATGTACCCAAACATGGCAATACTTAATCTATGTGACGCTGCAACGTTACTCAGTGTCCCTCAGCTTGTCCTCCAATATTTTACAATGTATCCACGTGACGCATGACATATGTTTTTTTTTCCCGCAACTTTCACACAACGCCGTCTAGTCCCAAGCTAAGCTGAGCTTGTGTTATGAGTACTAGACAACTGATAAACATGCTTATATATTTCTAAATACATAAATATAATAGATAAATTATACCCAGACACAGAACAAACGATCGTGCTCATCATAAGCATTTGTCCTGGGTGGGAATCGAACCCACGACCTCCGGCATAGCAGTCAGAGCCACTAACCACTAGACCAACAGGCCAGTCAAAAAATGTTGTTGGATAATTTGACAGTGTTGCACAATATGTTGCAAGATATATTTTCGTAATTACTAGACGTAATCAATTCTGTTGGTATGAGTAAAATTTGATAGAAATCAATAATAATATATAAATACTTACTAGCTGACCCGGCTAACATTGTTCTGCTATATAAAGTATCAAAGTAAAAAATTGGGGGTGGGGGTGGGAGGCTAAAAATTAGCCCCCAACCTATTCTCAGACCTATCACATATACACAAAAGAAAACCATAAAAATCGATAGTCTTTTTGGAAGAGTTCGAAACATATATGTAATGCTGTCGGGATTCCGATCCAGATTTCCGGCCACCGTAGCTCGCTATCCGGTCGTCCGGTAACCGTTCGGACCGAGCCCAAGTCGTCGACGGCGCGTAGTGTTCCAGGAGGAGATGTCAACAACCGTAGTGGCCCAGCAGGGTCGAAGCCTACTGGGGCCATGGGTGATGCGAAAGAGATCCCCGGGGCCCTGGAACAATGGCAAAGAAGGAACAGGAGTGGGTTTTTAGTCAATAAAAGTCTCACACTATATCCCGCACCTCCCAAGAGCGGGGATGTCATTGAATGATTTACCCACCCGAAAAAAAAATATAATATGAGATTTATTTTTATTAGATATACCGGAATAAAAAACCTAATCCAACTTTTGTTCAACCCTTTTTTTTGAGGTATGATATCATCTAATGACTTCTCTTGATCTAGGATGGAGCGAGAAGGCGTGTCAGACTTTTACTGACTAAAACCACATCTGTGTCCTTCAGCTGCCCTTCGTGTTCTCAGACCACGGGTTTCCCATTCAGAAGTTAACCAATGGTTCTAGTCCTATTCACAATTGCGTTTCTATTTACTCTGTTTGACTTGACGGTATTCAAATAAATCACCTCCCACGTCATTTCTATAAACTCCAACAATCAACAACAGCAAATATTTTGCACCATCAAAATTATACTAAAATTTACAAAGTTGAGTGCAGAAACCATTGAAAAACACTTTCAGGAAACTGGGGCAGATCCTTGGGAAGTTGCACGGAAACCCCAAAAGTATCTGCTTATATTGGCTTGGGTCGGGCTGAACAAACGTACCGCAAAATTATAATTATACATACAGTATACCTAGATACAAATATAAACACAAAGAGGCATTTTGAACTTAATCAACACGCTTTTAGGTATTCAGTTTGCGAGGCCTTTAATTAACTGGATAGTTTGGTTTTTGATTTGAATATTAACTTTTTAGTTTAACTGATCTTAATGTACAAGGAATAATTAGTTACCTTCTTTTTAGGGTTCCGTACCTGAAAAGGAAAAAACGGAACCCTTATAGGATCACTTTGTTGTCGGTCCGTCTGTCAGTCTGTCTGTCAAGACCCTTTATCTCGGGAACGCGTGGACGTATCGAGTTGAAATTATGTTATTATACTTAGGTCTACGGTCTCTTGAAGCTGTGTACTAGCTATGTGTGAACTTCTAAGTTAACGGAAAGAAAAGATATGGTCGCAAAAAACGTATATTTCGACACTCAAGGGAACTAAAATTCTATAGTACTTCCCGTTGACCCAGAATCCTGAAATTTTGCTTAAAGCAAGGTCTTATAACACAAATATAGGAATAAATCTGCAAATAGAAAATTTGTTGTTACGAAACAAAAATTTTCTTTTTTGCTATTTAGAAAAAACTTCGAGACTCCAATCAGGAATTGAACTCTTTATAGGAATAGGTAATCGCACTTGCCTAATTTTTGAGCTGGGAAATCATCTAATGACTTCTACCGCTATAGGGTGGGGCGAGAGGGCGTGTCAGATAGAAACTGACTAAAACCATACCTATATTTTCTACTTTTACGCGGGCAAAGTTGCTAGTAGGAGCTATTATTAAAAAAAACGTAAAAAAATCTTTAAGATAGTTTCAAAGTGAAATAATGGTCATACGCGGACCTATCGAACAAAAAAGGGTCCCTCCATTTGTGCCATCTTTTACAATCCTCCACAAATAACCTTTATCGTTGAAACTTTTCAAAGAACTTTCTAGAAACATTTCTAGCGTATCTATCCTTCGAGGCTAAAACTTGTCGGTAATGGAGTCAAGCTGTCGACATTTCTGTCCATTCAATTTGGCCTTCTGCTCACAAAACCGTTCTGTTTTAGACGACGTTTATTCTCTTGGTTATTTGGAAATCTGACTGGTTGGTAGTTCCTCTCTGGACTAAGCGCGTTTAAATAAACTACTATAATATTAGCTGTCCCCCGCGGATACATCCGCGTACTATGTTGCTATTGATCGTAGCGTGATGTTATATTACTTATAGCCTTTCTCGATATACATACTCTTTTTTCTGTCCCACTGCTAGGCAAAGCTCTCCTCCAAGTTCTTTCAGACTTTCTTATCCCTCGCCATCTCGAACCAGTTCTCGTAGTAAGCGTCCAGATCATCTTGTCAACTCTTTCTAGGCCGGCCTCTACGATATACATGCCATCAAACATTAAAAGATGATTTAAATTCGAATCAAGTGTTCTTGAGATTAGCATGTTCAACTGTTCAAATATACAATTACAAATGTTAGCTTATTTTTCTAATCAAATTGTTGCGCGAGGCCCCTACAAGAGCGAGGCCCCGGGCGATTCCCTGCTTACCACCCCCTGAGGCCTGCGCTGTCTATATATATTATATATCCCTTCGGAGAAAACAAGCATATTATGTTTGGTAGTCCAAGTTACATATTATGCTTATGTTATTGTCCCCTTTTTGCACATATAACTTTTCTTGTTTCTTACTTTACTAGAAAGTTCCAAGATCACAACAAAAAACATTTCTAACGTATCCCCAGTGGACTTGAGTCTCAAAGTTCTAAAAGAGCCAAACTGTAGAAGGGATTTTGGGAAACAGTATGAAACTGTGGTAATTAAATTGAATACCGTTCCTGAGGTTCCATATTACAATTTTGACTATTTGAACGGAGCTAAATGAATGAGATGGTAAGTGTAAGAAAGAGAGGAAGGATAAAGTGAACAAGAGGACGACGGCATTGGTACGATGAACGAATAAAGGAATCTAAGACGTTGATGAAAGCGATCTGGTTTATTTCCCAATCCCTAAATCCCACATATGTATACCTACGTAAGGACGAAAAACATAACCGTTTTTTGGTGCAGCCGTGTAAAAATTTTATCTATCTTTAATCTTTCTTTTTACAACTCGTAAGCTTCTGAATTCGATTTATAAGAAAAGTACCACCGCTAAAACAAAAAAGAAGATATATTTTAAAAACCGTTCTATATTTAAAATGGACTTAAAACTTTACCGTACTCAAGCTGTCGTCATCTGTCGTTCCAATTCGGCGAGTTCGCATTATTTCAATAAACGTGCATGTTTGAATTCTGCGAAATCGAAACGCCAGCCGAATGCGAATTCGTTCGCAGTTAGAAATGACATGAATGCGGAAAGTGAGCGAGCGATGTGGAGAGCACTCGGGGCCTTACAGCCCTTTCGAAAGCCTTTCGTTTCGACGACCCTCGCCCGTTGTTGAGGTGCTTGACCTCTCTCGCAAATTAAGAATGTTCCATGTAGTTAATGAGACCATGGTTCGGCTGTTATTAATTATGAAGCTAGTTAGTTCATGTTTTATTATTTCGCGGAACAAATATGATTATGACTACACGCTGCCAGCGGCTTCGCCAAATTTTTTCGAAAAGAAACATATTCCTGGAATAAAAACAGAAAGGCTATTTGAGTATTTTCTGCGGCCTACCCAAATGTTCTTTCCTTGGTATAGTTCTTCAAGTCCTTGATCTCCTTAGTCCTAAGTTGAGCTATATGAATACTGACAAATATTTGCACTGACTGGACAGTTCCACTCAAATCTGTGTTTCTTTTCTTAGACACTAATCTGCTGTGGTTCTCATATGATTTGACCATTACATGTTTGCTGTAGTGCTGTATGGACTATAAAAGAGACTTTGACCCCTGAGTTTGTTTCGGTGTTTCATCTCAGAGTTGTTGCTAGGACACACCGGCCTTATCTAGTTTAAACTGACGACAAAATTTACTTGTAAAAGTGTTTTTTAAAACCTGTTTGTAAAAAAGGGTATCCTACGTGAAATCGTTTCCAGGGGACATGGTCTACCCGTGTAAGTACAAAGTTTCATCAAAATCCGCTTAGCCATTCGAATGTGAAGTAGTAAAAAATGTACACACGCCTTTATAATATTAATGTGATATCGTTGAAATTAATAACCTAGCGACTGGCAAGACGTCTTCTCACAAATTGTTTCAATTCTTTCCCGAGTCCTCGTGCGTACTAAATATATTGTTACACGAACTTCTTCGTAACTCATATTCATGTAATATCTAATGTACTTACCTAAAATATTGCGGGCGAAGTCAAAAGAATCCTATATCTCGCTGTCAGCGAAGTTAACAAGTAATATCTGTCGCGCTCGTTTTTCTGAGAAAACGACAAAAACTTTCAGGATACCCGAAACTTTCGCAGGTAACGAAAGCTGAAATTCATTGGAAACTTTAGCCCTGGTAAACAATTCGTGTATTCGCAATTTGAATACAAATGAAAGCGGGTGTAGCTTGTTAAGCCAGTTATGGCGAGCGAGAAATAATTGAGTTATGGTGGCTCGGGGCTCCTAACAGCCCATTTCACCCTCGCTCTGAAATCGAAGACGATTATTAAAAGCGTTTTAATAGAGGACCGTTTTTATAGCCGGCCTCAGGCCCTGTAAATAACAGACGAAATTACTTTCCGTAAATTCTCTTTCGTAACGCATTGCGGAGGAGACGGTGGGTGCTAAAACCAACGTTCCTCGCTTGCTATTTTTAGGAAGGATTCCATTAAAACGTCCTTGTTCGCAATTTGTCAAATAACAACAGTCGGTTTCGTTATTCACAACCAATAATATTCGACAACCATCCTACACTGCCATCTAGTCTGAAACTAAGCAGAGCTTGTGTTATGAGTACTAGACAACTGATAAACATACTTATATATTTCTAAATACATACATATTATAGATAAATTACACCCAGATACAGACATCACACAAACATTTGTCTTGGGTAGGAATCGAAACCCCGTTCTCCGACATAGTCAGGGCCGCTAACCACTAGACCAACAGGCCAGCCACAAATTTGGAGTTAGTTAAACTTTTTGTCCGGACACCGTGAGGTCAAGGGTCTTTGTACGCGTAGATCAAGTCAGAACGCAGTCAATGACCAACGCTAGTCTATGTCTATCTACGGTGTACCAACTTTCTGATCGATATACCAAACAATGGACATTATCATCAACTTTTCCTTCTCTACAAGAGCCACAAACAGCCATTATATAAATGGCTGGTCGGCATAAACAGAGAAAGCATGAAAAGGAACTTAGATCCTACAACAAAGCCGGGGAACATTTCCCTTTGTTGTATGGGAAACAAAGAATTCCTCAATACAAATCGTACACTATTTGCTTCCCATAATTCTGTCTTTGTACAGAACGACTGA
This sequence comes from Mythimna pallens, assembly GCA_961205895.1. Classification (NCBI taxonomy): domain Eukaryota; kingdom Metazoa; phylum Arthropoda; class Insecta; order Lepidoptera; family Noctuidae; genus Mythimna; species Mythimna pallens. The sequence goes on along the minus strand of OY540831.1, from coordinate 5,971,366 downwards.
TAGCTGATTTCGAAGATCGGGAGACTACTGAAATGAAATTGTCTCTTTCAGTCCAGTCCATCGTATTTACTTGAGACTGTATTGGCAATGTAGTTTGTATTCCTAGTCATGTAAATTGTGAATTTAGTATATCCTAGTGAAACTTTTGGTATTATCATTATGCCAGATAATAAATTTATTCTTATTCTTTTATTGCAACTGCCCCAATTGGGTCCTGGGTTAGATTCCCAGACCGAACAAAAAGTGTTATGGCGTTTCTTTATCTTTTAACTACAAATGAAGATATTTCGTTACTATTTGTATCTATGTTGCTATGCTATGTTTTAAGCATGGTACATGGTGGACATCCCACCTATATGCACAAAATGTTTTGGGAACACATTAATTGTGCTTACAGCTAAGGAGTGGAATTCTTCGTCGGAATCTGTGTTCCCTGATGGCTACAACCCGGAAATCTTTAAGTCAAGAGTGAATAGGTTGCTTCTTGGTAAGCGCACTCCATCGTCGACCGCATTGTCGCTTTCCATCAGCTGAGATAGCGGTCAAGCGCGAAACTATAAAAAAAAAGCTTTAAGGTATCTATACTATCGAGTTCAGTCAGACATAATCAATAATCAGGTATCTTATTTTTCGAATTCTATAAAAGTTACAAAGTTCAAACTGTAATCCCTTTTTTTGTTATCATTCATTTTATGAAAGCAATTATAAAGACTTGTTTACGTCAAAAATAGACCTCGATAATAAACAGAATTTGGCAGAGCAGACAAAAAAACGCAACAAAATAATTCTGTAGTTTTCACATTGATCTTATGTTTGTTTTATTACGTGAGTCTTGGTTGATGAAGAGGCTATCAATCGTACTAGCTGGATAGCTAGATCATCCTAATGATCTAGCTATCCAGCTAGTACGTACCAGGCATGAAACCCGCTTGAAACGGCGCTTGATCCTGGGACCAGACCAGTTTTAGCCATTTACATTAAGGAGTTGTCTCCGCTGGGAGACACACTTGGCATGACGTAACGCATTTCAAAAATTTGCTTATAGTCAACGACTGATTGCAAATGAACACAGAGAAGAAAAAAAGTTATCATACAAATATTATAAAGGTGAAATTTTGTGAGTATGTGTATGTTTGTTATTTCCTCAGGCTCGACGTGCTGAACTGATTTTGATGAAAATTGGCATTCGGGTAAACCATATACTGTAATAGCATACCGGACTATTATGCCAGGAGTATGTTCCCGTGGGACAATTTTCCAATTCCAATTTTTAAACCACTGTCAGCAGCTAATCAATTTAATAATAATATTCCACAACTATCACACAACGCCGTCTAGTCCCAAACTAAGCAGAGCTTGTACTAAGGGTACTAGATAACTGATAAACATACTTATATGTTTCTAAATACATACATAATATGGATAAATTACACCCAGACACAGAACAAATGATTGCGCTCATCACACAAACATTTGTCCTGGATGGGAATCGAACCCACAACCTCCGGCTTAGCAGTCAGGGCCACTAACCACTAGACCAACAGGCCAGTCAAACTTGACTAAAATCAAAACACTTAAATGCTCAAATACACTACAATTCCTCTACAAACCACTGCGCCAACAATCAATAGCCCTCATCCTGCACAGGCTGTAAGGGCACAACGTTGGCCCTAAAGTGCACAAACAAGGCACAAGCGTGGCACAAGAGCCCTCAGTCACCATGCGTTGTGCTAACCTGCCCGCCGGCTGAGTATCGACCGCGGGGCGCCGCGGGTATTAATAGATGTCCTATGTGATGCAAGGGTTGTTGTTGTGAATAATTGCACATGACGTGTTTAACAAAGAGATAGTGTTCATTGAAAAGTAAAGGTTTTCTTGGCTACAGCTTTTTTTTAGGTGGGAAAACATCTAATGACTTCTCTCCCTCTAGGGCAAAGTGGGAGGGCGTTTTAAACTTTTACTGATTAAAACCACAACTACGTTCCTTCAGTTGCCTTTGCGTTCTAGAACCTATACGCACAAATCTTTTTGGGAACACATTCATTGTGCGTACAGCTAAGGAGTGGAATTCCTTGCAGGAATCTGTGTTTCCTGATGGCTACAACCCGGGAGTCTTTAGGTCAAGAGTGAATAGGCTGCTTCTAGGTAAGCACGCTCCAACGTCGACCGCATCGTCGCTTTCAAACAGGCGAGATAGCGGTCAAGCGCGAACCAACCAACAATAAAAAAAACATCATACAATAATCACTTTTTTGCAAGCTTAAGTTAGAACGGAACCCTCGATACGGCAGTCGGACTCGCACTTGACAGGTTTTTTTTCACCGTGTCTCTTGTTTACAACAAGAAAAGTTTATAGTGCTCGACTTTTTATTGAAAACTATTTGGATAGTCATTCATATTTGTATAACAATATTCTTGTGAGTATTTTAGATAAATAAAGGTCATGTTAGTCGAAATCATTTGAGGTTAGCTTACTCTTTATGACTAAGACTATCTACTTTTTATGACTTAGGTACACTAGATTGTAGCATGCATTTACAAAATAAACATTTTACTACCAAATAAACGTCAATTCAAAGTACGAGTTGTAGGTCGCGGGTTCAAACCCAGCCAGGCGCATTACTTTGTGTAATTTATTTTCATCACCACTGCTCTCAAAACGGTGAACCAAAAATTCGAAAACATGTGACATCCATCAACCCGGATTGGGCCCGCGTAGTGGATTACGGCCCATTCGATCCCAACAGTGGGAACATTATAAGGCCGACTATGCTAAACATCAATTCTAATGACAAAAAGCTGGCTTAAGCAGCATTGAAGAAGATGCGGTGGAGCTTACGGTGGGAACACCGCCAGGTACTTGTGGAGATGATGGGTGTCGGGAACCTCTCATGCCTGGCCCTGGTTCATGCCATGGTCTGAAGTAAGAGGTGATCCCTGGTCACCGCAGGTGCGAGCTTGCGAACGAGGACCGATGGGTAATTCGCAATAGTTTTTCGGGACATTTCTAGGAATGAAACCTGTGGCCCTAGAACGCAAAGGGCAACTGAAGGACTCAGGTGTGGTAGGCGTGGGCTTGCGGATGGCGAGCAAAGGGTAGCTCGCCGTCCGACCGTCCGGTAACCGTCCGGACCGAGCCCAAGTCGTCGACGGCGCGTACTGTTCCACGCGCGCCTCAAAGAGATGTCAGAAAACCGAAGGGGCCCAGCAGGGTCGAAACCTACTGGGTAAGGCCCTGATTCTGAAAAGAAGACTCGGCCCTGATATGAAAGGCAACAAAGGAATAGGAGTCGGTTTTTAGTCAGTAAAAGTCTGACAGTATCTCCCGTTGCGCCCAAGAGCGGTGTATTAAGATGATTTTCACACCGAAAAAAAATATGTGTGGTTTTAGTTATTAAAAGTCTAATACGCTCTTTCGCTCCACACTAGAGCGGCAAAAGCCATAAGATGACATCTAATCTCAAAAATCATTCATTATTCTCTTTTTACTCAAACAAATTAAAAACTATCATCACTATACTACTGGCACTATAATCTAGACCGGACCGCAAAAATCCGATTCCCTTTTATGTATTAATCAGTCATTAACAACATAATTACAGTATCATAAATTTATACTATGTGAGGAAACTATCACACTTTTTAGTAGCGACCCGAAATTTTTGTGGCCCATTTTATTTGATAACTTCGGCAGCCGTATTGGAGCCGACAAAAACCCCAATGAACTAGAGGACCTTTTAAAATAATTACTTGTGGATGGCTCTCCGGTTTCAACAAATTCATTAGTGCCCGTGGTCCCACGTGCAGTTTCATGTTACTATAATGTGTAAGTTTCAAGTTTCCAGTCCCGGGCCAATTGGCGAAGTATTATGGATTGGCATTGAAACCTGAATCTATAGGCTGTTTAGTTTTTTCTCAAATACTTTTGACTACGAGAATACTTTTTCATGTGTCAATTTAGTGATAAAATTATTAACCGCATCTTTGGCTCTTTGGCTATTAAAAATGTATTGATTGAGAAAAATGTTTAAAACTTTTGCGATTGACTGTATCCGCCAGTAGCTTTAAACAATAGTTTTATTTTATTTTAATGTGGGTCCAATTGAACAATAAAAATATAGAAAATAAATTATGTCTGACTCTGACGAAGAAGGTTTAAATGCGGGAGTGGCGTGTGACGCCGTTTTGTACCGAGGTTTTGGCCATTGCGGGCTTTTTTCCATTTTTGGTCATGGTCCAAAAACATATAATTTTTTTTCGCGAACATCCAAGGATTTTTGCTAAGCACCGGATTATTGCTAACTACTTACCCATAGATTTAAGTTTGTGTGAAATTGATACTATTTTGGTGTACAATGATGAAATTAATAATAATATAATATTCCACACGACTATCACACAACGCCGTCTAGTCCCAAGCTAAACAGAGCTCGTGTTATGAGTACTAGACAACTGATAAATATAGTTATATATTTCTAAATACATACATATATAGATAAATTACAACAAACATTTGTCCAGGGTGGGAATCGAAACCACGACCTCTTATATTCAAAATAGTAACAATTGGTTGTGGGGTTCGATTCCCACCCAGCACAAATGTTTGTGTGATGAGCACGATCATTTTTTTGTTCTGTGTCTGGGTGTAATTTATCTATAATATGTATGTATTTAGAAATATATAACTATGTTTATCAGTTGTCTAGTACTCATATCACATGCTGTGCTTAGTTTGGGACTAGAGGGTGTTGTGTGAAAATTGTGAAAAAATTATTACATATATTATTATATAGGGTGACTGGCAATTAGTGTACGATACTTAAACACGTGATTGTGCTCATGATAATAAACAATTTTTATTATGGGAGCAAAGCCGAAATCGCGAAAAAAATATCAGCTGTTCAGTACATTAGGCAAACATACATGTATTGAACAGCTGACTTTTTTTTCGCGATTTCAGGTTTGTTCCCATAGTAAAAGTTGTTGGTTATCATGTGCACAATCACGTGTTTAAGTATCGTACACTAATTACCAGTCACCCTATATAATAAAGTTTATTCTATTCTACTTTTCCAAATACGTACCTCGCAACTCGAAAATGCTAACATCTAATCTTCTTTTGATGTATCTCATTTCAAACAAGTTTGTGGTACAGAATGGTATCAATGGTTATCAATGGTAGATAGTATAGACGGAACCAATTTATATTGAAATGGTTTCCAATGGTTACCGAGAAGATCAAATAATCATGAGATACGCACACCTGTGGATGCTGAATTTAAATGAAATGAAGTCGGGACTATCAAAGGAGATTTGTAGAAAGGAACATGGTTCGTATTTCTATGTGTATTTGTAAGGTTGGTTCATGTTCATATTTTTGTGGTTGGAAGTCATCATCCGTATAAAATTTATTAATTACTGGCTTTTGCCAGCGGTTTAAAAAGTAGGTTTCTCCATACAAACTTCCAACCCTTGTTTAACCCCCTTAGGGGTGGAGGTTCGTAAAATCCGTTCTTACTAGATGTCTACACCCTATAAGAAACTTATCTGCCAAATTTTAAGTTTGTAGGTGTTATAGTTTCTGAGATTTCGTTATTAATGAGTGAGTGGTATTTCATTTTTATATATACAGATTTTATTATGGATAGGCTCGCGTTTGACCACTATCTCACCTGATGGTAAACGATGATGCGGTTGACGATGGAGCACGCTTGTCTAGAAGTACTAAACTAAACGTTTCGGGAACATATTTATAGTGCATTGGAATTCGCTATGAGTCTATGTTACCTCAAATTATTTATTTATTTTTTATAAGTACTTAATTTTACTCTATTTTAATCCCAATGTATTCTTCTGTTTTTTAATTTGATTGTATGTGTGAGGTACGAATAAACGTTTTTTCTTTCTTTCTTTTCTTTCTCAAACATAGACTCTGGTAGCGAATTCCACTCTTTAACTGTAGTCACTATAAATATGTTCCCAAAACGTTTCTCCAAATCCACTGCTAGATACAGTTCTCTCCCAGTCGTACGTAGCCCTACGTTATAGCTTTCAGGAAACACAGACTCCGACAGGCCTGCACGCACAATTTCTGAAAACACACACAAGTGAAAACTTAATAAAACTAAATCGTAATCGTTCGGTAAAGGTCAGCCGACGCGAGCCGACTTTACTCGAACGAGCGTTACATTGCCGAGCGTGACGAATCAGTTTCATTCAATATCCACATAATAAAGAAGTCTGGTGATTTACCATGTCGTGTAAAATAGTTCCATCTCTTTACCAGTTTTGTTTAGGTCGTAAAATGATATCGTGGTCTAAAGAAGTTTTCACTTCAAATATTTATTAATAGTGACATACTTTTTAGGGTTTCGTACCCAAAGGGTAAAACGGGACCCTATTGCTAAGACTCCACTGTCCATCCGTCTGTGTGTCACCAGGCTGTATCTCATAAACCGTGACAGTTAGACAGTTGAAATTTTCACAGATGATTTTTCAAAGATGTTTATTTATTTCTGGTGCCGCTGCCTGTAACAACAAATACTAAAAACAGAATAAAATGAGTTGTGTAAAAAAGTATAGAACCCTTTATGCATGAGTCTGGCTCGTACTTGGCCGGTTTTTTAAATATGTGACCCAAAAATACGGTCGTTAGTGTCAAACAAAACATTGGAAAATTCACTGAGTGCAGAACTGTGTCACGGACACGTCTGTTTAATTTATTTTATGCAGCATTTTAATTAAAAGAATTTGCACATGAAAACCAGCGTATTTTATGTGAATTAATGTTTAAAACGAATAAAAATAATAATAAAATTATAATATATTTACTCTTTATAGTATAATACAGTAACAGAAAATTAAAATAAATGTATTAAAAGATTAGGTATTGTGAGGTTGCAGAAAATAAAGTGCATTTAATTCGAATTAGTCTTTATTTCTTTTATCTATTTCTCTCAAAATGGTGAAGGAAAACATCGTGAGGAAACCGGCATGTCCTAGAACCAAAAATTCGATAGCATGTGACATTTACCAACACGCACTGAGCCCGCGTGGTGGATTACGTCTCATTCCCTCTCCTAGAGAGGAGGCCTGAGTCCCTGCAGTGGGATCTTATAAGGCTGATTAAGCGTATGCTTTATGCTATTTATAATTAGCTTCTGTCTCTTCTGTCAGTGACTTCGCCCGTGTAAAAGTTTATTTTTTCTGTGGGAAAATGATCCAATGACATCCCCCATCCATCATCCAATGGCACTTGGGCGGAGCGGGAGATAGTGTCAGACTTTTACTAACTAAAACCCACTCTTATTTCTTCGTTGCCTTTCATAACAGGACCGAGTCTTCCTTTCTGAATCAGACCCTTAGCCCCAGTAGACTCCGACCTTGGTGGGCCCCTACAGTTTGCTGACATTTCCTTGAGGCGCGCGTGGAACAGTACGCACTGTCAACGACTTGTCTCCGTCCGGACGGTTACCGGACGATCGGACGGCGAGCTACCCATTGCTTGCCGTCCGCAAGCCCGCGCCTACGGTGACTGGAAATCGGGATCGGGATCCCGTCGGCTGGGGCGTGAGAGCCGCGCCCTCGCGCGTGCACGTGCGGCTTCCTCCTTTGCTAACATTACTGCTTCGCAGAAATAGACGACCGCCTGAATCAACCCTACTTAGCTCCCAAAATAACATTTCCTTGTCTTTACGTTTTTTTCTTACTTTCTAAAAAAATGGCCGTTCACAAAAAGGCGGAGTCTTTGTCCTTGTCACTAAAAATGAAGAGAAAAAATTCTTGGTGCGATTTTTTCGTGTGAAATTAAGTACCTGTTTTAGTTATTTGCAAAGTATTGATTTCTAGTGGATATTGTGATGTAAAATTGGTATAATTTAGTATCTCAAATTTCTACACAGCTAGAATGATTGTAACAGGCGCGAACACGATAAAATGGAGCTTAGAATTTTATTGTAATATTGACTTCCTCAACGAAATTTGCCTCGAAGAAGGCTGACTTGATACATTTGCTCTCAAATACTTTAAAATCATTAGAATACGTTACAAATATGTCACATTCATAATGCTGTCAAAATTTAACAAATAATTAAAAAAAGACCAAATTGTCCACTACCAGTATCGATGCAACGCTCAATCGGCCTGTAACAAGTTAGTACTGAATAAATTGCAACGATAGCATGTGAAATATAAATAATTGTTATACAAGGAAGATAGGGTAATGTATTTAGTTTGGTACGGGATGTAGTACAAAGGAGTTTACAAGGAAAACTGGTAGTTTCTCACTGACTAAGTACTCTCTCTTTGTTAAGAAAACGGAGGAAACTGGTAACTTGATTGTATTGTGTAAATTGGAAGTTTCGTTTGTCCTATAAGTTTTGTCCTGTTCTATATTTAATTTAGTAGTCGGTTGGCATAGCATAGCATAGTCGACCTTACAGTGTTCCCTCTGTTGGGACTCAGGCCTCCTCTCTAGGAGAGGGAATGGGCCGAAACCAAAAATTCGAATACATGTGACATCCACCAACATGCACTGAGCGCGCGTGGTGGATTAGTCCGTTGGGTTCGTACCTAAATATTTAATTGCAGCTTGTATACGTTTGATAATCGGCTGAATGTCATCATAAACCTGGCATTCTACCGAGCTCGTCCCATTAATGTACATGTCACATTTTTGGGGAATACAATTCCCTTGGGAATTTTTTTTGCTTTCTCGCGGGCAAAACCGCTGCTGAAGCTAGTGACAAATAAATAAGGTACGAGCAATCAGCGCGGTTGCGTGAGCACGAATATTAGTAGGTAGGTAGTAATAATGGCTGCTCTAGTCACTAAGTAGTAATATTGTGAGAATACTTTAGACTCCGTGGATTCATAGATTACTTTCTATTTCGATCAACTATTTTATACTTTGAGCGTTTCTGTACAATGTTGACTGTTCTACATTGAAAGAAAGAAAATAATTTTATTTAACACGTAATGAACAAACAAATATTGTAAACTTAAACATAATAAAATATATATAAAATAAAAACAAGAACAATATTATATTACGGAAATATTGTAAAATCAATATTTTGTTTTTCAGCAACAAACTGCATGGTCGCTCTAACCATGGAGTTTCTTGCCGGTTCTTCGCTAAAGGAAACGACTAATTGGAACCTTGTACTAGCTTCTGATATTTTTTAAATGATGGACACTTATAAAACTTAGAAGCTAGTGCACGGGTAGGCCTATGTGAAATAAAACATTTTGAATTAAATTTAATAGAATTATTGTCTTCTCTAGTCACTTTCGAGCTCTATAGACACACATCGTAAGTACACAGGCGTGTATCGCACGTACCTACACTGTAAAGGGTAAACACATCAGCGGGAATGCTAGCGTGCTCGCAACATTTACTCTGTTTGACAGTTCGTGTGACTTCGCGATATGTACGTATCTACTATCGTGTATCAACCCTAGTTGTTTACATTTAGGTATGTGAGATAGGTCCCTTTGTTTTAAGTTTAAAGTGAAATTGATTGATGGTTAAGCAGTGTTTAACTATAGTCACATAATAAGTAATAGTACTATACAATGCGTTACAAATAAGAAAAGGATCGATTGCCATGTTGTGACGTCACGTCATACTGTCAAATCGAAGGATTATTATGGTGAGCAAAATAAGAAATTTTTAAAATTTAATTTATTTACGAACTGTGAATGAAAAAAGTTTAATCTTTAGTTTTGCTCATCTCTGAGTTCTTTAATTTTGCCCAATTTCTTGTGATTTGACAATATGGTGTGACGTCACAACATGGCAATCGATCCTATTCTTATTTGGAACGCATTCGAGTTAAGTTAGTCACTGCTTTACCATCAATAATTTTTGAATATCTGGGACTTTTTTATTCTATCCATTTAGACGTTTCAGATTTGGTTAAGACCAATTTACAAAACCTAGAGCACTGGCGTAGGATAGAGAGCATTTCGGTATTATAGAATACCTAAGCTAGAATACTAGCTAAGAAGCATAGATTTGGAGAGTGTACGCGGGTATTACATGGCTTGATTCCGCCATAACCTGTCGGATAATTCAACGCACGGTGAGTGTCCACCCTTACTTTGTTAACAACTCTATGGTCCAGACTAAGCGTTTCGCCTCGTCGTTTATACCGCATACATCGAAAAACTGAAACAATTAGCCTGCTGCGGTCTTCGCGTCCGATTATAATTTAGGTTTCTTCAAAGTCAGAGTGAACAGACTCTTAATAAACTAGTGCGCTTCACCATCAACGACTGTATCACTGCTTACCATCAGGTGCCATCCCAGTCAAGCACTACTTAAATCGTTAAAAAAAAAGTGTGGGCTCCGACCCTTTACAACAGTACCTACATAATCCTTTTGTCAGGCTGGTCTCAAATGCTGCTAGTATGGCCTAACCTAGGATTATATTAGACTAAAAAAAAGTAAAAAAATTGACAAAAAAATATTACAACTTTGAATAAAAATTGTTATATTTTTCAACAAAATCACAGTTAAAAAGAATATTTTATATTTTTGAAAAAAAAACATATAGTTCAGTCAGGAATTACTTGCTATATATTTTGACAGACCAAAAATTAAACAAATGACCTGATACAGGACAGGGTGAAATTCTTTAGGAGAAAAAAATTTTTGCCTATGTGAAAAACGTTTCATTTTAAACACCTACGAAAATAACAATCGGTTTCAAATGAACTGCTACCACGAACTCCCTAAACTGAATGAAGATGAAGCTAGGTATATACATGGTGTATAGCTCATCCTTCTTTCTCGCTCACACGACTTGCCTCCCTAGCCAAGTTACAATCGTTTCGTTCGCGTCAAACGCCTCGAGTAGGCAACGCCTCCGATTCCTTTGTTCTGACGTCATCTTAAAGCTCAGTAACGTGTTTAGAACAAAAGAATCGGAGGCGTGGCCTACTCGAGGCGTCCGACGCGAACGAAACGATCGTAACTTGGCTAGGGGGGTTGATATTTAAAACAATGATGTTAAGTCCCCTGAAACATCTACTAAAGTCGCAGTGACATCGTAAACGAGTACCACATCAATCAGTACAAAAGTAAAACAATCCACCTTAGTGCTGATTACTACAAAAGATATTAACTTACATATCCACACCTTACACGGTCACGATTCACGATAATGCGACTTTAACAAGACTTCCAAACTTCCACCCCATAGTTTTTACAGTACCTAAGAATTATTATACGAAGTTACAAAGCAACCTAGCAACTTAACCTTGAATGTGAAACTAGACCAAACTTATCGACTTTTCGCGGTGCCAGTGTTGGGAAAACGAATGAACTTGTTTAAGACATTACATGCCAACTACGCAATATTACGTAGCTGGTAACAATGGCAGATTCCGACTATGGAATATTACGTAGATCCTCACTACATATTTATTTATATTTGACTGGCCTGTTGGTCTAGTGGTTGGTGGCCCTGACTGCTATGCCGGAGGCCGTGGGTTCGATTCCCACCCAGGACAAATGTTTGTGTGATGAGTACGATCATTTGTTCTGTGTCTGGGTGCAATTCATCTATAATATGTATGTATTTAGAAATCATCTACTATATAAAAATAAGTCGGGTTTTCCTTCCTGACGCTATAACTCCATAACGCACGAACCGATTTCCACGGTTTTGCATTCGTTGGAAAGGTCTCGGGCTCCGTGTGGTTTATAGCAAAGAAAAGAGTAGGGTAGAGTAGGGTAGAGTAGGGTAGAGTAGGGTAGAGTAGGGTAGAGTAGGGTAGAGTAGGGTAGAGTAGGGTAGAGTAGGGTAGAGTAGGGTAGAGTAGGGTAGAGTAGGGTAGAGTAGGGTAGAGTAGGGTAGAGTAGGGTAGAGTAGGGTAGAGTAGGGTAGAGTAGGGTAGAGTAGGGTAATTTTTTTTTTACTAAATCCCGCTTTTGGGCAGAACAACGTCTGCCGGGACCGCTAGTTAAGTATGTTTATCAGTTGTCTAGTACTCATAACACAAGCTTTATCTCGGGAACGCGCGGAGGTATTGAGTTGAAATTAAAACCTCAGGTCTGCGATCCCTTGAAACTGTGAAAAAATCAGACTTCTGAGTTGTCTGAACGAAAAAAAAAGATACGGCTGTTTATGTCGCAAAAAACGTATATTTGACATTCTCAAGGGAATCCAAATTCATAGGGTACTTCTCGTTGATCTAGAATCCTGAAATTTGGCATGAAGCAAGGTCTCATAGTACAAGTATGGGAAAAAATCTGAAAACTGTAAATTTGTAGTTGCGTCAAAAAATTCGAAAAAATCGGCGTAACACAATTCGGGAGACTTGCACTTGCCCGATTTTTTATTGTCGGTATCCAAAATCGCAAATCTTTCAAATCCGTTCAAAACAAAGTTATTTGGAAGCCTTACATGTCTAGAAGGTTCATGGAAGAGGAAACTGTCAAGTAGGTTACAGAAAAAGGACGCAAAAACTGTCATGTGACGTAACTTCTATTAGATTACTTGCTTACAAAAGAGATAGCGACTTGTCCCACTACGCCCTCACTCTTCCTCACGCCAATATTTGAAACGCTAATTGGCACTTCAATTTATAACCAACTAGCTTTCGCCCGCGGCTTCGCCCGTATAAATAAAATAGCAGCTTTCTATCAGTGAAAAATTTTTCGCAATCCGAACAAATACAAAAAAAATCTTTACTTCTTTATAATATTATACTGTAGATGTAGATTTCGAAGCTGTTTTCAGACAAAGATTTCTTTTTAGGGTTCCGTAGCCAAATGGCAAAAAACGGAACCCTTAAGGATTCGTCATGTCTGTCCGTTTGCCACTTTTTTCCGAAACTATAAGAACTATACTATTGACATTTGGTAAGTAGATGTATTCTGTGAACCGCATTAAGATTTTCACACAAAAATAGAAAAAAAAACCATTAATTTTGGGGGTTCCCCATACTGTTACTCAAAATTTTATTTTCATCGTACTCGTACATGTGGGGTATCTATGGATTGGTCTTCAAAAATGATATTAAGGTTTCTAATATTATATTTTTTTTCTGAACTGAATAGTTTGCGCGAGAGACATTTCCAAAGTGGTAAAATGTGTGTGTGTGTCCCTGTAACTTCTAATATAAGAGAATGATAAAACTAAAAAAATATATGATGTACATTACCATGCAAACTTCCACTGAAAATTGGTTTGAACGAGATCTAGTAAGTAGTTTTTTTTAATACGTCATAAATCGTAAACCGCAATTTACCTTTTAAGTTTGTACGGAACCCTCAGTGCGCAAGTCCATCTCGCACTTACTCAGTATTTTTATTTAAGAAGTGTTTAATGTAAAATATTGTACAAAAACAAACAGGACAATATTCAATTCTTATTATGGCTTTTCGAAACCGAAACTAAGTAAACATCAATTGGGCACGACCTGCGTGGTTCTAAACTCTGTGGTTTTTACAGAAATATCTACCACACTGTAACCCGTTTCTTTACAAATCCCAAAGTATTTAGACACGGCTTAATTATTCTACCATTTTCAACCAAACAGAATAAAAGTCTTTGCTCCAATTCGAAAAAAACAAAAGCAGCCACGAACTAGTTTCAAAGAATAGTTCCCTCTAGCGGTATTTGCGGTGAACTAAAAGCCCCAAACTACACATAAAGCCACAAAATTCGCGTGTTAAGCTATCGCATAAAAATTAAAAGAACGAAAAAAGGGTGGTACTAAAAAGAGCCCAAAGTGAAAAGTCTTTGTATCTTTGGTCGGATTCGACGACATAAATAGAGGAGGAAATTCCCGTTTCTTTTTATTTTAATCAGACTTTGCAAAGATACTTTGATTAGGGTATTCGGTTCTCATTTTGAGTCTTTTAGTTAAAATCTCAGAAGTGTTAGATATAGTAACCGTAGCCTTGGTCAGTCAGTACAAGTCTCACACTCCCTTTTTCCCAGAGCGGGAAGAGTTATTTTGATCATTACTCACGTCAAAAAAATAAATAAAAGAAATACTTAAGAAAAAGTTTATGTCATAACTCGTTAAAAAATAAAAGGCCCGTTTTGACATTTAAGAAATACCCTAGAATGTAACTTGGAACGTAAGAATTATTATTTCAGTTTGAAAGAAACATAAAATAACAATTGCAGTGTTTTAAAAAAATACATGCATTTTTTTGGTGCGTTAAATAATATAATGGAATATATTACGAGTATTCTTTTTGTGTATTTAAGTATTCGTTTTGACAGATGTCAAAACGGGCCTTTAATTTTTTGACAACCTGAAATAACTTTATTGTAACGATATTTTAATTGCATGAGTACGATGGCGGTCTTACCATAGACCGACTAGGCAAGCTTTGTATGCCTAAAACGAACGTAATACACAAAGCGCAGTAGTCAGTGTGGTTTATAAAATATAGAAAATGTTTATCTACCTTTTCTTACTTTTTAATTTAATCCCTGAAGCTCATAACACAAGTTTGTCTATTTTCAGCCCAAAACGGATATTCACGCCTAACTAAGCAAGCGAGTAACCAAGCCTGCTCACGTTTATAATTCGCTCTGACAACCCTATTCAGTGGAGAGATAAAGAATTTATTTACATAGCTCAAACTACTGTTTCGAGCGCGCTAGTGGTATATTTACATTTTGTACACATTAAGTACTGAGTGCTCGAAATTATTGTCGTACTGGTTATTGTGGAGTTTCCTACGGTAGAGTGTTTGTGCTCTGTGTTGTTATGGATGGAGTAGGAAGGACGTGGACGTTACATTTTTGTGGAGGACTAGATCTGTGAGTGAATGTGTTGGAGATGTTAAATTTTGCATTTTGTTGAAGTAAACACACGTGAACGCTACACTTCCTAAATTTTATGGTTCTTCATACACGCTGTATTACGTTATATCAAGTTGCTTGATGGTTTTTCGTATAGATACGCTGTGTTACGTTATATTAGGGTGATTCTTTGAAACCGAGAGAATTTCTCTTTCACCTGGCGTAGTTTTCGTACCTATCTATTTTATGTCGTAGGCCACTGGGCACAAATTAATGCTTTTGATACATTTAGTGGTCGGAAAACTAATCATCATCTTCCTGCCCTTGTCCCGTGTTATTTGGGGTCGGCGCAACATGTTTTTTTCTTCCATTCCGCCCTGTCATTTGTCATGCTATCACTAACTTCCTTTTCTTTCATATCACTCTTCACACAATCCATCCATCTTTTCTTTGGTCTCCCGCTCTATCCATCCACATGTAAACTCATAACTCTTTTAGTAACATGCGTTTCATCCCTCCTCTTCACATGACCATACCAAGACAAACGGTCGGAAAACTAATATGCAAATAAAATTATCAAATTGTAAAGTAAGAACTGGGCCAGATGAATGAGACATTCTCATCATCATCATCATCATTCTCATCTTTACGTACAAAAAGACAACACTGTGGTAGGTGTGCATAATAAAAAAAAATACTAGTAATGTAAAAATAGTGTGAATATCATTGAAATCAGGTGCTTATAATATTTTTATATATATACCCTAAAAGTGCCTTAGAGTCTAAATCGCTACAACTGCCTCTTATCTATAATGCAACATTTTGTTAATTTAGTTAATTAACAAAACTATTCAACAAAATTCATAAACAAAAGACTGAAACGTTTTACAGCAGTCTATCATCTATATATATAAAAGGAGAAACTGACTGACTGACATATCAACGCACAGCCAAAAGTACTGGGATTAGGAGCGTAAATTTTTCCACAAGCCTTCCTTTTAACACGTAGGCGAGCACTAAGAAAGGATTTTCCAAAATTCAGCCCCTAACGGGATGAAACGGGGGTCTAAAGTTTGTATAGAGAAATCTATACTGACGCGGGCAAAGCCGCTGGCAGAAGCTAGTTTTCCAATATGGCGTCGAAACGTCACTGTTGCCCCAACATCGTGCACGATCAAGAGCCATCGACTGCGCCGCTCATTATACGGAATTTTGCCCCCTAGACGTGACTCGAGCCCTCTCCAAACGTCACTAGTTCGAATAGAGCACCACGTCAAATATGTCCCAGTTTCAAGGCTCGGAAATGCTCGAATAGACTCCTCTTATGCTCTTCAGGTGGATTTAAGAGTTGGGAAGCTCGTAAGCGATGTGCATAACTGAGCAAATGAGTTACCAATCCTCTTCACTTTTCTATTATAACTAGTTGCTACCAGTGGTTTCGCTTGCGTTATATTTAAAAAACTCAGCAAGTGTGAGCCGGACGTGCGTACCAAGGGTTCCGTACAAACTACAATAATTCCCGAATCTCCATTCGGGAATTATTGTAGTTTGTATTTTTCTCGAAGAATTTTCCGAATTGCAAGAAAGTTTTTTTTTGTGACGTACATAACAACAAATTTACTGTTTTCATATTTATTCCTATACCTGACCTGTGCTATAAGATGCTTGCCTTGCTGTATGCTAAATTTTAGGATTCTTTGTCAACGGGAACTACCCTGTGAATTTTGATTCCTTTGAGAGTGTCAAAATATACGTTTTTTGCAACATTAACAGCCGTATCTTTTTTATTCGTTAACTTATGAGTTTGATTTTTTTCACAGCTTCAAGGGATCACAGACCTGAGTATATGATTTTAACTCGAT
Organism: Mythimna pallens; assembly: GCA_961205895.1. Taxonomy (NCBI): domain Eukaryota; kingdom Metazoa; phylum Arthropoda; class Insecta; order Lepidoptera; family Noctuidae; genus Mythimna; species Mythimna pallens. The sequence goes on along the minus strand of OY540831.1, from coordinate 5,954,730 downwards.
ACCTTTATGCGTTTCCGAGATAAAGGGCCTTGATAGACAGATAGACAGACCGACAGAAAGACAGATTTTTTTCCTTTTGCGGTGCGGAACCCTAAAAATTATCCCAAGGGAACATGCTCTAATAAAAAAGTATCCTATGTGCTATTCCAGAAGATGGTCTACCCGCGTGCCAAATTTCCTTCTAAATCCGTGCAGCTGTTCGAGTGTGAAGAAGTGACAAACGTGCAAACATACACCCAAACTTTATAATATAAGTGAGACTAGCTCTGACACCCTATCAAGCTTCCCCACACGTAATACGAAAGGAAAAAGAAAATTCGTACACATTTCACCCCTTAAACGTGGCGTCACGACCCTTAAGATGGCAGCTATCGATTGAGCAATATTAAAATGTATTGAGTGACAGCACTGGAGTAGATATCCAACAGAACTCCACCTGTGTCGACACACCACAGGGAACTTCTGAAAAGGATATAGTGGTTCTAGAACGCAAAGGGAAGTGAAGGACACAGGTGGGTTTTAGTCAGTTAAAGTCTGAGACGCCCACACGCTCTACCCTAGAGCGTGAGAAGTCATTGGACCTACCTACAACTTAGGGGGTCTTTTAATCAAGAGAGAATAGGTTACTTCGAGCGTATTCTACCGTCGACCACATCATCGCTTACCGCCAGGTTTTTTTTAGGTGGGAAATCATCTAATGACAAATCTCGCTCTTGGGCGGAGCGAGAGATAGTGTCACACTTTTACTGACTAAAAATCAACTCCTGATCCTTCTTTGCTTTCGTCCTGGGGTCCCGGGACGAAGGAGACAAAGTAGTGGTCAATCGGCCCTACTGGGCCCCCTATGGCTTTGCTGACATTCTCTTAACCTTTCTCTTAACCATTCTCATCGTCCTCAATCCCGTAATAAACTTTGTGTCCATGTGATTTCATTGACACACGCAGTTATGTTTTTTTTTTTGTTTTTTTTCGGTGTCTTGAGTCTTTTCTAGTCTGGAGTCTTCCTTTCAGGATCAGACCCTTGGCCCCAGTAGGCTTCGACCCTGCTAGGCCCCTACAGTTGCTGACATCTCCTTGAGGCGCGCGTGGAACAGCACGCGCCGTCGACGACTTGGGCTCGGTCCGGACGGTTACCGGACGGTCGGATGGCGAGCCACCCATTGCTCGCCGTCCGCAAGCCTGCACCTACGATGGCCGGAAATCGGGATCGGAATCCCGGCGGCGATTGGGGCGTGAGGACCGTTGCCGTTGCCTCACGCGATCGGCCGCCTCCTTTGCTAGCATTACTGCTTCGCAGAATGAGGCGACCGCTTGCCACTCCTCCTCGCTCCGGACCATGGCCTGTACCAAGGCCCGGCGCGAGAGATCGTCGCCGCCGATCGCCCCCACGAGGACACGGCGTTGCTCTGCCCAAGCAGGGCACACCTCCACCGTGTGCTCCACCGTGTCCTCCGGGCGGTCCACACAATGGTGGCACCCGGGCGTTTCTTCCGCATGAATCCGGTGCAGGAACCTCCCGAACTTACCATGTCCGGTGAGGACCTGCGTCATGCGGAAGGTAAGGACGCCGTGTTGCCATTCAGCCATTCCTCAAAGAGGGGACTTACCGCCATAAACGCGCAGTTATGTAGGCTTTTTTTTAAGTTCGGTCTCTGTAAAATATTTACTCCATGACGTCGACTAAGGGCGGAACGTTACCTGAGTGAGCTGACGATATCGATTCTTCGTAATAGATATTGAAGGTGATTCTGCGATTAAAGGCGTTATTGACGGTTATACGAGTAAAAGGCAATTTGATTGAGATATGTCTGACACGCAACGCAGCAGTATTTACGTTTATTATAATAATAGTTTAGTTGATTCAATATTTTTGTGGGTGAACGGGTGAAAGGGGTATCGTCAAGGTTTTATAGGTTAATAAATCATAGACACTAATTACTGTTTCAAACAAATGATGTTTTATTGTGAAATGTGTCTCTGTAGTTTTTGTTGATTAACTGAGCAGGTGCTGTTACAACGTCTACTAGAAAAATATTAATCACACCAATATTAGAAAGGCGAAGTGTAGTATGTGTTTGTGTGTGTATTTGTTGCTGCTTTACGCTCGAATGGCTGAACAGATTTGGGTGAAATCTGCCACACGGGTAGACCATGTCATGGAATAGCACATAGGATGTGTGTGATGTTAGTTATATTTAAATAACTAACTTCTCCCAGTGGCTTCTTCGCCCGTGTGAAAGTAGAAAGTTTTCCCAAGGGAACATACTCCCGGGAAAAAAGGGCTATTCCAGAACACGGAGTTCCCGTGTGCCAAATTTCATCCAATACGTTCAGCTGTTCAAACTTGAAGAAGTAACAAACATACACACAAACTTTCGCCGTTATGATATTAACCTTTTAACCGTCTACGTCGGATATATCCGACAAACATTAGCGTTTATACCGCCAGGGTTGCACATCCATGACTGAATACACCTCAACCACCTATGGGGATGAACTATGTCACCTATGGGGATTGAAGAGCTCAACGAGATTTTTTTTTTGGTATGAAATTTATCTTATTATATCCCCCGCTCTTGGGCGGAGCGAGAGATAGTGTCAGACCTTTACTGACTAAAAACCCACTCCCGTTCCTTCGCTGCCTTTCGTACCAGGGCCGAGTCTTCCTTTCAGAATCATACCCTTGGCTCCAGTAGTAGGCCTTGACCCTGCTGGGTCCTTACAGTTGCTGACATCTCCTTGAGGCGCGCGTGAAATAGTACGCGCCGTCGACGACTTGGAGATGGAGTACCCAGTCTTGAATACACGACCCTGGCGTATAGGACATGAAAACACTTGTCGGACAAATCCGACGCTAGCGGTTAAAGGGTTAAGTGTGGTAAGATGCATAGAAAAATTGAGTTCATTATGAAAAATATTAGAGTTCGAGCGATTTGGCACGTGCACTGTGCAAGGTGCCTTAATATTCGTGTATATGATGCCAAAACCTAGAACGGATATACCAAATATGTTGCTAGCAATGCTACGGCAAATGGAAAATGCTTGGTAATCATGTGACCCAGATGCAAATGTGAAACTATTTGTTTACTTATTTATTTATTATGGATAGGCTCGCGTTTGACCACTATCTCACCTGATAGTTAGCGATGATGTTGCCGACGATGGAACACGCTTGTCTAGAAGTAACCTATTCACTTTTGACTTAAAAACGCAAACGTTGCGTTTTTGGTACGAAAGTTTGTGTGTAAGACTTATTTATCAAATACTAGCTTTTGCCCGCGGCTTCACCCGTGTTAAAGTAGAAAATAATAGCCCTCAGTCACTCAGTGATAAAGTAGCATTCTCTTGGTAAAATACTTTTTTAAATTGATCCTGTATGTTTTGAGTTTATTCATTACAAACAAAAATACAAACATACAAATCTTTTCTTTGTATATTATTAGTATAGACTAGTGAAATAGCCCCAGCATCGCATGAGTGTTAAAAATCTTTGAAATTCTCAGTTTTCTTCTACCATAAAATGTATGTATTTATAACTAACTTTTCTCACTTTGTCTATTGGTGAAAAAATAATTGACGGATTATCGTGTAGATGAACATAAGTGCAAAGGAGGAACATAGGTGTGGTTTTAGTAACTGAAAGTGTGACACGCCCTCTCGCACCGCCCTAGAGTGAGAGAGTCATTAGATGATTTCCCACCTCAAAAAAAACCGTTCTTCTGTTCCTCCTTCTCTTACAGCACTCCAAAAATCAATTTAAAAACTTCTCTCAAGACATTTTTGTTCCTTTAAATTCTGAATTTAAATACTCTGTTCAAAATGTCTAATATTAATTTACTTGTTAATTATAAATTTTATAGCACTCGACTGAGTCTGTTGCCTTGTTTGTTTCGTAGCCAGCAGGTTGGGAGACCCATAAACTTTAAGTTTGGCTTTCGATGCCAAATTAACATAGTGGGGACAAGTTGTACAAGTTCATAAGACTTGAGTTGTGAAACCATGGACTAACTTTTACACAGCAAGCAAGCGACATTCATTGGAAATCACTGGAGAGCTTTTTATGAGCACTTGGGAATTATGATTTCGCACGGTTTTTGCTTCTAGCCAGTGTCCAGTTTAGAAAGCAATTTTATTTTTTTTACAAACAGGATACAGCCATTTGGCTTTCCCTTAAAATGAAGATATATATTAAAAAGTATTCCTCCTTGCGTCTTATTCCTCAATACTGAGGATCTTATTATAAAATGCTGAGGGTCTTCAGGACCTCCCTGCTACATCACTTTCACTTTTATGATATTTCTCTATTCGTTTCTGTCTCTGGCGGTGTAAAGGGCATTGTGTACCTACCGTAGAGTCAAGAGCAGTCGGTGGTGGGCATTGTATACCTATTGGGCTGCGCCTATGAGGACTTTTCCCATCCATTTTACCAGCCACGATGAGCCTTTCGAGGTTACCACCGTCTTCCCTTGCAATGTGACCGAAGTATTGCAGAATCTTGCGACGACACTCGGACGATAATGTGTTACAAATTCTAATATTTTTGCTGTATTTGGCAGCTAATGAATCGAGTCGATCAGATCAGCAAGTTTCGCTGAGATAGTCAATACTAGTTCTATCCAATTCTTAGTTCTATCCGGTAAATTGGCGAAGCCCTAACACGAAGCTATTACTGAACTAACTAACGCTTAACAAGTAATATACCATCAGATAGATAATTATGTCCCGACTCCAAAGGTAGCGCCAAGTACCTAACAACTTGACTACGGCAACTTACCAAGAACTTTAACTTAGTATTGAGATAGCAAACTATCTAGGATTCACCTGCTTTACCGACTCATGTATTTTTGATTCGATTCGCCACCTGCGCGGAGTTGGAGACAGATTTGTGTTAGGAAAATATGATATGAATTACTGAAATATGGATTTTCTTTTTGAGAGGAGATGTTAAGAAAACTCTGTACTTAATTAATTAATTTATATATATCATTGCTAAATTAGGTAAATCGTGCAGATAGCAATAATGGCCTACTGGTTTTTTTTTAAGGGAAATCATCCAATGACTTTTCCCGCCCTAACACAGTCAGGGATAGTTTTGTTCATCGTTTTGCGAGAAATGGTGATAAAATAAATTACACAAAGTAATGTCCCTGCCAGGGTTAGACCCCACGACTCACTTTTTTCCACTGGGCCATCGCGAGCTTGTAGTTGACGAGCAATGGGTTTTTTTTTCGGTTGGAAAATCATCTTATGAGATCCCCCGCTCTTGGGCGGAGCGGAAGATAGTGTTAGGCTTTTACTGACTAAAAACCCACACCTGTTCCGTCGTTGCCTTTCGTACCGGGGCCGAGTCTTCCTTTCAGAAGCAGATCATTGGCCCGACTAGGCTTCGACCTTGCTGGGCCCCAACGGTTTTCTGACATCTCCTTGAGGCGTGTGTGGTGCGAGTACGCGCCTTCGACGACTTGGGCTCTGTCCGGACGGTTACCGGACAGTCGGATGGCGAGCTACCCATTGCTCGCCGTCCGCAAGTCCGTGCCTACGGTGGGCGGGAATCGGGATCGGAATCCCGGTGGCGGTTAGGGCATGAGGACCGTTGCCTCGCGCGTGCGGCCTCCTCTTTTACTAGCATTACTGCTTCACAGAAGGAGGCGACCGCCTGCTGCTCCTCCTCGCTCCGGACCATGGCTTGTACCAAGGCCCGGCGTGAGAGATCGCCGCCGCTGATCGCCCCCACGAGGCCACGGCACACTTCCATCGTGTGCTCTACCGTGTCCTCCGGGTGGTCCATTCAATGGTGACACCCAGGCGTTTCTTCCGCACGAATGCGAGACAGGATCCTCCCGAACTTACCATGACCGGTGAGGACCTGCTTCATGCGGAAGGTAAGGACACCGTGAGGTCTTTCCAGCCGTGGCGAGCAATGTGTAGCTCGATGTCTGACCGTTCGGTAAGGACCGTCTACGGTGTACGTCAACGTAGTGTTCTACGCGCGCCTCAAAAAGATGTTAGCATAACCGTAAAGGTCCATTAGGGACGGTGCCCGCTATGTCCACGGGAATTTTTGAAAGATATACCGTAGTCCTGGAATGGATGGTCCGCAAATGGATACTGAAGGACACATGAGGGCTTTAGTCAGCAAAAATCTGAAAAGCTCTCTCGCCCCATCTTCGACCAGGAGAAGTTTCTCACCTCCCAAAAAAATAATCACACAAATCTTTTCTATTTACACTTTATAAAACGAATTACTAATTCATAAATCCACTTAAACGTTAATATCACAAGCACAAACATCTCGCCAATAAATATTAAAAGTAGATTTACACGAACTTAATAAAAAAAAGTAAATTAAATTCCTCCTGAAGAATCTTTCCCTATTTTCTGTGTTCCCATCACGTACACTTTTTCTCCGTACTTACATTCTTCCACAAACAAGTCGGCAGCAGTACCAACTAGGGGTGTTACGGATATTCGCATCCGCATTCGCAAATGTGGAAAATTCGCATCAATTCTGACATCATCATCCGCATCAAATTAATGCATGATGTGGATTCATAACTGCGACAGGTAATGACATGTAAAGAAAGTGCAGGGCGGGGCCAGAGAGGCGCGTGGGGCGCGTGTTTTTGCTATCATCGTTCGCTTACTGACACTGACCCGTAGGAAGCATCGGCGACAATATTCTACAGGTTTTGAAATATAAAATTAAAATATTTGAAAATCATCCGCATTCACATCCGCATTCGCAGATGTCGATATTTTCACATCCACAACAACCCTAGTACCAACCTAACGAAGTTATTAACCTGTCTAAACAAAATGGCGGTAACTATAAATTAGTTTTGTGGCCCTTCTGGACCCTTGTAACAGTTGTAGCTAGGTCTAATGTTCGTCCTGAAGGCCTTTAGGTTCTCAATGATTTATGTTAACGACTCCTTTTAGGCCATAATGTCGTTATGTTAACAGTTGTGACGTTTTTATTGGCCCTGTAATCATATTTTGTGTTTTGTTGAACAGAGTCAAAAGGTACGATCATAAAATGTTATTTATGTAATGGTACGAGTATATAGAAAAGAAGAAACTGACTGACATATCAACGCATAACTGAAACTACTAGAACTAGGAGCGTGAAATTTTGTACAAGGTTTTCCTATAGGGCGTATGCGATCCCTAAGACAGGATTTCCCTAAAAGAGTTTTTATTACCTGTGGGAAAATCATCTCATCCCCGCTCTTGGGTGGGGCGTCAGACAGTGTCAGACTTTTACTGACTAAAAACCCACTCCTACTCCTTCGTTGCCTTTCGTACCAGGGCCGAGTCTTCCTTTCAGAATCAGACCCTAGACCCCAGTAGGCTTCGACCCTGCTGGGCCCCCACAGTTGCTGACATCTCCCTGAGGCGCGCGTGTCCCTAAAGGGGGGGTAAAACGGGGTCCAAAGATTGTATGAAGAAACAAAATTTTACGCGGGCGAATTTCTGGCAGAAACTAGTTCGTTTCGTTTTTGTATACGGAGCATCAAGTCTATCTAAAGGTGCGTCCAGATCTGGTGAATGCACCGCTAGCGAGCCGTTCGCGAGCCGCTTGTGAACTGCGCGCGTGCATTTCATGTTCGTACAAAGCGCGCGCGGCGCAAGGTTTTCGTTAGCAGCTGTAGGTGGAGCAAGAGGGAGTTCTAACTAAAACCCACCTATGTTCCTTCAATTGCCCTTTCCGTTCCAAGTTCACTCTTTCGACAATCCCGCAGTCCTGGTAGGCATTGGCCTTGGCAGGCCCTGTCAGAAGCCAGGGATTTTCACACCAATCTAATCCAAGGGATATCGTATTACTCAGTTACTGGATAGTGCAAGGGAAAGTAGCAGTCGCTTCATGCTAGAAAAGGTTAAACTAGAAACTGAACCCAAATTAACTTGAAAAAGCTTTACAAATTAATTGTGAAAGACCCTGTGGATAATAACTGGAGCACACCTTTGCTCATAACAAACATGCGTCTCCACAAAGAAGAAAACAAAAAACTCTCTGCTTAAATATCCAAAAAGATCAATTCAATACCCAAACCTCCTGGCTTGGTTGAGCTGATGAGCAAAGAACCAAACTCTACCTTCAAAAGGTTGAAAAGAAGTGCTTCACAAGACCTGATTGCATGAGGAGCTAATTGGACATATAATTAAATACTGTACCTGGTCTATTATTTCAATTGTTTAAAACTGATTATGAAGTCATTAACTGTTTTAATTTTTCTTGTTTTATTATAAACTAGCGACCCGCCCCGAATCGCACGGGTGCAATGCTGATACCATCGCAACCGTTGTACCTGCATTTTAAATCTGTAATATCTTCGAAAATATTCATTTAAATTGCATGCTGTAAAGGGCCATATTGATCTATATTAAATTCACAAGGTATTTAATGTACTTAATTGGATAAGGATTAATGCTGTATTGCTTAAAATTGCTTCGTAATTATGTCATTATTTCTCGTAAAAAGTAAAGTATATAATTTGCGTAAATAAATCTGTTTTAAATTCAGCTCAATATCGAAGAGACAGTTTGCAGGACAACAAGTGTCCGTAATCGTATAAATGGGTACATCTAGCGTTATTCATAAGAATCTTTTCTGCGGCTTATTCCCAAGTATTTTTCACAATTTCCTCTTAAATGCACAAACGATATTAATCAAGATTTCCAAGACAGCCAACCTTATACAAACATAATTCCATCCTGTTCAATTCACTTGCCCCTCCGAGCTCCGACCATTTATCCATCATTCTATCTTTTGTCTTTGTTAGACCTCGGATCTTAATCACCGTCTTTTTAATTAAACAGGAGAAAATTCCTTTCTTTATGTCCAATGGAGGATGGAAATTGGGTAAGGAAAGTGGAACGTGCTGTTACTAAGAAATGGCCATACCAGCACGTGGGGTCGTTAATCTTTTATTCAGCTTTTTAGAGTTTGTCATAAAATGAAAATCTTTAATTCAGATTTGTAACATCTGATAGCTGTTTTGTCAAGGGGTATTGTGTTATCCAATTATTGGGTTTTAGAGATCAGCCCCCTAGCCAAGTTACAACCGTTTCGTTTTGATTCTCTTTACGTCGATCGCCTCGAGTTGGCCACGCCTCCTGTTCCTATGTTTTGACCACGTGACTGAGCGTTGAGATGACATCAGAATAAAGGAATCGGAAGCGTGGCCAACTCGAGGCGATCGACGAAAAGAGAATCGAAACGGAAATTTTGTAACTTGGCTAGAGGGGCAGCTAGACAGTCGCTTCATGTAAAATAATGGTCATCAACTGCATTCATTTTGACTGCAAGCCATCGCCAAAAGATTTGAGAGAAGGCTTGGCAAGGAAGCTCATCTATATAAATAAAAGGAGAAACTGACTGACTGACATATCATCGCACAGCATATACGCACAAGGTATCCTTTTATGCCGTAGGCAAGCACTAAGAAAGAATTTTCTAAAATTCACCCCCCCCCCCCCCCCCCCCCAGGGTATGAAACGAGCGTCCAAAGATTATATGGACAAATCTACTTTGACGAGTGCGACGCCGCTTTCAAAAGCTATATAGTCGGCCTTATAATGATCCCACTGTTGGGATTCAGGCCTCCACTCTAGGAGAGGGAATGGGTGTGAATCCACCACGCGTGCCCAGTGCGGATTGGTGGATGTCACATGTCTTCGAATTTTTGGTTCTAGGACATGCCGGTTTCCTCACAATGTTTTTCTTAACCGTTTTGAAAGCAGTGGTGATGAAATAAATTACATAAAGTAATGCGCCTGGCTGGGTTTGAATCCGCGACCTACAACTCGTAAGTTGAGGCCGTTAACTAAGCTAGTTAACTCATAGTTCCCTGCCAATGTCTGGTTTTCTTGATAACTACAACTTTGAACTTTAAGTAAAGTGTGAACAGGTTATTTCCAGGCGAGCGTGCTCTATCTTTAACCCTATCGTCATTTTCCATCAAGTGAGATAATAGTCAAGCGCGAACCTATCAACAGTAAAAAAAACTCATTGTGTATTGAGATTCTGATATTAGTGTCGTGTTGGTCCAGTGAAAACGAAACCCGAGGCCCTGGCACGAAGGCAACGAAGGAACAGGAGTGGGTTTTCAGTCAGTAAAAGTCTGACACTATCTCCCGCTCCGCCCAAGGGCGGGATTTGTCATTAGATGATTTTCCCACCAAAAAAAAAACCTCGTACCTCGGAAAGCACGTAAAGCTGTTGTCATTCGCAGATCTTCAGCAGTCGTTACAAGTAGTAAGACGCCAGGGAGTTTGAACATCAGTCTATCTTGGATCAAGATCTGTGTTGCCCAGTAACTGGGCTGTGGAGGTCTGATAAGCAGTCACTCCATGTATAACACGGGTATACAGCCGCATGGTATTAGACTGGTAGCCGCTTCCAAGCTAGTTGAGAAACTACTAGAGAGATGATATCTCAATATCAAATCTCTTGTAGGTAGGTACTCATTTGTATTATGATTCAGATGAAACCTATTCTCCTAGTCTGGTATTAAAACAGCACACCATGCTTCCCTTCTACCCTGAAATTACTAACAAGAGACGGAATGATATTGTATGCAATTCCAATACTTTTTCAAAACAAAATATTCAAAATATATCAATCTAGTACTCATAACACAAGCTCTGCTTAGCTTGGGACTAGACGGCGTTGTGATAGTTGTGGAATATTATTATTATTATGTCTTTGTAAAAAGTTATTTCACATTTTTAGGCCCATTTTTGTACAATAGATTAAATAGAAGATTAGGTTTGTATAAATTAAATTATTATAAATTAAATTAAATTTATTTATTTCAAGTACCAAAGACTCATTTTAGTTACCTATACACATACAGACAATATATATCATAAAATGAAATGTCAACATTAAATCAATTTAAATTACATCGGATTATAATTAAAATAAATTGCATTGAATTATCATTACATTAAATTGAATCTTAATACACCGTCAGTCAGTCAGATATTAAAAGAATTGTATTAAATATTAAAATAAATTATATAAAATTAAAATTCAAATAAATGTCATTATTATATTGAAATACATTTATAGTTTTATTACAATTTCCTAACAGGAATTGGAATATTAGCATGTCTTTCACAGCCATGTCGTATATATGCTATGCGTTGCTTTTTATTTGTTACATTAATGAGTTCCCTAATATAATCAGCCACCAAATTTCCTTATTTGCCGACGACAGCACAGTAATATATAACAGTGGTAGTAATAAAAATATAGTAGATGACATAAATACTAGTCTTATAACAATTATTGACTGGCTAAAAATTAATAACCTTCAAATTAATCTTGCCAAAACTAGTGATGAATTTTAAAATAAGACAAAATATACCAACAAACTTGCAAATAAACTATAAAGGAGACCAAATATTTGAAACAAGAAAACAAAGTTTCTTGGACTACACATTGACAACGATATGTCATGGAGGACTCAAATTGAAAATGTGTGTGCAAAGCTCAGTAAGTTTTCTTATGCTCTCTATATGCTAGGTAAAATTTCGAATAAAACCGCACTCCTAGCAGCGTATCATGGTTATGTCGGATCGACTTTAAGATATGGTATTCCATTCTGGGGCAATGCGGCAAAAGTTCAAGAGGTATTAATAGCACAGAAAAAATGCATTAGAGCAATATGTAAAATAAAGCGAACGGATTCGTGTAAATCACATTTTCAAAATTTAAAGATATTGACTGTACCATCACTCTATGTTTATGAAGCTTGTATTTTTGTTAAAAATAATATGTATTTATTTAAATCTGTAAAGAGTCAACGACGTTCACATAAATTGCATCTGCTTCAGACTAAAACAAAATTTTATCACAAAAGCATATTTGCAATGGCTCCTAAGTTATATAATAAGTTACCTGAGCAAGTGATAAGCAGCAAAAATGTAAATGAGTTCAAAAGAAATCTTTTTAAATTATTAAATGACAAGGTATATTATTCCATTAATGAATTTCTTAATGACAAATGATATTTGACTTATTTAAATTTATCATTTTATATATTGACATTATTTACTCTTTTGACTATTACTTTATTTATTTGAATGTGACATGCAATTAGTTGTTAATTAAACTGTGACTAGTTAGACCTTATTTTAATTGTTGACATTTTATTTTTCAATTATTATTGTATTCTAATTTTTATTTTGCAATTTATAAATATTACAAATTCGAATCATTACAATATTGATAATATTTGTATGCCTTCTGGCGGGACATTGTTGGGACATTATATTTTTTGTACAACATCTTTAACCATACCCTATGTTCACAAATAAATATATTATTATTATTATTATTTTCTTTATTCATTCATTATACATATAATTTAAATTTTTAAATATTCCTTTTTTAACAAAATCATATAGAAAAAAAAACATTTAAAAATATAAAAAATAGTAGTCCGCCGGTATCGAGACAGGGTCCAAGTTACCGGTGGTTAGGGCTCCAGAGACAGGAACCTCCTCACAATGCGAGCCGTATCGAGGAGTACTGCCTTCTGTATCAGGCCCTTGATCCAACCGTGCAATGACAGCTTCGACAGATGGTCGTCGAAGCTATTGGCTATAAGGCCGTTGGCGGTCACGACAATCGGCACAATGACAGCCGAGTCTACATTCCACATGTCAACAACCTCGTGTGCTAAGTCGAGGTATTTAATTTGTTTCTCTTTCTCAGCTTTCACGAGATTCTCGTCATGTGGGATGGTGATATCGACTATCATTACGCGGCGCGCTAATCGGTCTATCACTACTATATCCGGCTTATTGGCTACAATAGTCCGGTCAGTAATGATAGACCGATCCCAGTACAACGTGACATGGTCATTTTCGAGAACTGGGTCGGGCACATACCTGTAATACGGCACCTCTGAATACACTAGGTTGTATTTCAAAGCAAGTTGCTGGTGAATAATCCTGGCTACTTGGTTATGCCTGTGCAAGTACTCGCCGTTAGCTAGACGAGAACAACCAGAGATAATATGTCTGATAGACTCACCCGGACGATGGCATGCCCGACACACGTCAACCGTCCCGTCCTTCATTATATATCTCCGGTAGTTATTCGTCAAGATGACTTCGTCCATAATTGCACAGATAAAACCTTCAGTTTCCCCGAAAAGGTTGCTGAAACGTAGCCAGGCTACGGACGCTGCAAAATCTATATCAGACTCGTGAAGAGCCCGATAAAAGCGCCCGTGGAGCTCCTTACTTTTCCATACTTCCTTGCGGTCATCAGTTGTAAGTACCACAGGTTTGCGCCAGTTCTCTTTAGCCATGGACAACGGGGTGAGTCCTTTGTCCACTGCGACCACATCTCGGTGCATACCCACATCGGTTTTGTGAAAATATTCTCTGAGGCTGCACACCTCGCGGTTGTGTAGGGTCTTCGCATTTAAAAAACCTCGACCTCCACACTTCCGCGGGATGTACAGTCTCATCACCGACGACCGTGGGTGATGCATCCGGTTTGCGGTCAGCAGTGTACGGACCCGCCTATCCATAGCGTCTAGCTCGGTCTGAGTCCATTTGAGTATGCCGAAAGAGTACATTAAGACCGGCATGACCCAACCATTGAAGGCGCGCACCTTATTTCCACCTGACAGAAGGCTGTTTAATACCTTCTTCAGGCGGCCAAAGAAGCGCTCCTTCAACGATTGCTTCATGTCAGCAACGTTAATGCCTAACGCTTCCGACATACCCAAATACTTATAGGTTTCGGTCGAGGAGAGGGATCTAAAGTATATGGAATCTGAGAGTTGAATCCCCTCAGATTCCATAATCTCCCCTCGCTTTATATGCATGACTGCACATTTATCCACACCAAATTCCATCCTGATGGCACTACTGAAAGTTTCAGTTACCTTCAGTAGTTCCATCAGTCGTAACTTGTTGGGGGCAATGAGTTTCAGATCATCCATGTAAAGGAGGTGAGATAGAACCTGACCACCTCTTCTCAACCGATAGCCCAAGCCTGATTCCTCCAGCAATGTGCTTAGAGGATTCAGGGCTAAGCAGAACCAAAGAGGACTCAGACTGTCGCCCTGGAATATTCCCCGTTTAATCCATATAGGCTCATCGTCCCTCCGAATCGATCGACAACCTGGATAGCGAAGAACTGTGTTCCATTGCCCCATACATGACTCAAGGAAGGTGCGTAGAGTTGCATCTATTTTATACAACTCCAACACCCTCATGAGCCAAGTATGTGGCACAGAGTCATAGGCCTTCTTATAATCTATCCAACATGTCGATAGATCCTTACGAGATCGACGAACCTGTTGGCTTATGGCCATGTCTATGAGGAGTAGCTCCTTAGTACCGCGAGACCCGTTCCTACATCCATTCTGAGAGGCAGACATAATTGAGTTGCTATCAATGTGCTTGTTAATTTTCGTTCTCAGAATGGACGTAAGAAGTTTATAGACCGTCGACAAGCATGTTATCGGTCTATAATTCTTGGGTTCCGCAGTACTACCTGTCTTATGGAGCAGATGGGTAACGCCAGTTGTTAGAAACTGAGGTAGCGACCCAGACTCTAAGGATGACTGGAATTGAGATGCCAGGAGCGCGTGTGAGCTGCTATACCATTTTAGCCAGAAATTTTGCAGTCCGTCCGGTCCTGGAGACTTCCAATTCGGTAAAGGACGGACTGCTCTGGCCACATCTATTGGGCTAATGACTACTTTTTCCATTTCTGGTATAGCTTCACACACGCGCTCGACTTCACGCATCCAACCATCCTCAGTGTGACAGACGGGCACCGACCACATATTGCGCCAGAAAATATTCGTGGCGACAGCATCTGGGCGGGTCACGTCGGTCACATTTTGTTCAGGTCGCTCCCAAGCTCTGTATACCCATCTCTCATCGCTCTGGAACATGCGATTCTGCGAGTACCGGTCGACTCGCCGCTTATACCGTCGAATACGGTTGGCCCATGCACAAACTTTCTGCTTCAGGAAGTCGATGCGCTCCGTGACACGAGATAAGTAATCTCGAGGGCTGATTCCAGTCCCCGAAAATGCTCGCCTCACGTAGCGCATCACACGTGGTCGTGTATTGCCCTCCCTGAAGCAGTATAGTTTACCAATGAGCGCTCTGGCCCCATCAATACGCCTCTCAATCCTACATTGCCAGGCAGGTGCGGCAGGCTTTGGTCGAGTAGCTTCGTCACAACTTGGAAGTTTTACGTTGGCTAAACGACATGCCGCAATAGCCCCGCAATAGAGGATCGAGTGCGTATCAGTGAGGTTTACGCTGCTCTCGAACACATTCTCAAGCAGCGAGTCCAGAGCACACACTAGCGCCCTATTTTTTTTGTGCATAGGTAACCGGGGTAGACGAGGTCTAAGAGCGATCGGAGTCGATCTGTACTCGCGGAGTGCATCCTCCAGTGCGCTCCTCAGTCGATCGTTGCACTGGCTACTTACTGTGACAACCCTATCATTTGCTTCATCATCAATATGGTTGGACCGCGACAGGATTGCATCTGTAGTCTGTGGTGCATCAGTCTGTGTCTGTGATGGAGTCGAGATGATACGGTTGTTCAGTAACTCTGAGCGCAGCCTATCAAGTGCGGCGTCATCCAATCTGTGATTTCGTTGGATAACCCGCACCTGATCCGACAATCGTTGGGCCGTGACATTGACGGTTGGTTCCAGTTCCTGAAACAGAGAAAGCATCCTAACACGGTACGCAGTGAGATTAGTTCCTCCCTCTGTAGACCCATAATATGCGCGCATGACATTTTCGTTCATGGACTGAGTCCATTTCATGCGCTGCACACAACCACCGGCAGCGGGGACCCGGCTCGACAACTTTTATTAATTATCGCAACCCCGGCTAGACGAGAGATTTTAATTAAAAGCAAACATTGCTGGGACAAAAGGACTGTCTCGCACAAGATCGCTAACAAAACCAGCAAGACACTTTTAACGGTTCAATTTAATGAGAAATTCTCGCATTTATTCGTGTAAGGTCTTGAGGAGACGCTTGTGATGGGTAATTACTACGTTTTATGTTATGGTAATGTGGTTGTTAACTTATATATTAATTCTTTAATAAGAAATTATGGTGCAACTAGCATTTCCAGCGATTTTGTTCGCAAAAATATTTTCACAAAAACTTTGAGACCGTCAAACCGTATATTGAGGGTAGTTTGAAAAACTAATAATATCTGTCTTTACTGTTTATCTTGGTTAGAATTTATCCAAGTTTTAGGTTTATTAGAGCAGTGGTGGCCGAGGGGTAACGGCCCCGACTTACGAGTTGCAGGTCACGGGTTTAAACCCAGCCAGGCGCATTAATAATAATAACATTTATTTTTCAGACGACAGTGTATCCAGTGTTAGTAAAAAACTTAAAAACTAATGTTAGTATCGTTAAAAATATAATAATTATAATGCCCTGCAATCGAACCTCACACTATCCACGCAGTATATAATACATACTCGTAGATGTATGAAGTCCGATCCAGTGGCGCAGCATTGGACAATCCCACCTACCGCACAACCAATCAGGATGCCGTGCGAGCTATTACGCACTCGCTTCAGGATCGAGGTGCTTTCGGACTAAGGCATGAAAGCCATCAATCCTTGCCTCAGCAAACATCGCCGACGCGCTACAAAACCGCGGCAGCTCCGCCAGCATCCTGAACGCGTTGTTGTACTGCACACGCAGGGCGTTGTATGCCCTTTGCGTATTCTTAACCCACAGAGTGCACGTGTAGCATTACTTTGTGTAATTTATTTCATCACCACTGCTCTTAAATCGGTGAAGGAAAACATCGTGAGGAAACCGGCATGTCCTAGAACTAAAAATTCTAAGACATATGTGACATCCACCAATCCGCAATGGACCCGTATGGTGGATTATTCCCTCTCCCAGAGAGGAGGCCTGAGGCCCAACAGTGGGAATATTATAAGGCCGACTATACTATCCAGGTTTATTACCCTAGGAAATAAGAATTCTCCTTACAATCTTTGAAACCTCCTAAATTGTACTATTGGAAGTAATTCTGAAAACAAATAATGACAACCTTTATTATTTACTTAGGTTACTACGTGTGCTAATGTTCTGCATACCTACAAACGAAATTCTCCCTTACACCCCCTTAAAGGTTGAATTTTCACAAACGCCTTCTACCTCATAAAAGGATGGGCACGCCTTAATTATGGCGATAAGTCCCCTCTTTGAGGAGTGGCTGGAAAGACCTCACGGCGTCCTTACTTACCGCATGACGCAGGTCCTCACCGGGCATGGGAAGTTCGGGAGGTTCCTGTACCGGATCCGTGCAGAAGAGACGCCCGGGTGCCACCATTGTGTGGATCGCCCGGAGGACACGGTGGAGCACACGGTAGAGGCGTGCCCCGCTTGGGCAGAGCACCGCCGTGTCCTCGTGAGGGCGATCGGCGGCAGCGATCTCTCGCGCCGGGCCTTGGTACAGGCCATGGTCCGGAGCGAGGAGGAGTGGCAGGCGGTCGCCTCCTTCTGCGAAGCAGTAATTCTAGCAAAGGAGGCGGCCGATCGCGTGAGGCAACGGCAACGGTCCTTACGCCCCAACCGCCGCCGGGATTCCGATCCCGATTTCCGGCCACCGTAGGCGCGGGCTTGCGGACGGCGAGCAATGGGTGGCTCGCCGTCCGATCGTCCGGTAACCGTCCGGACCGAGCCCAAGTCGTCGACGGCGCGTAGTGTTCCACGCGCGCCTCAAGGAGATGTCAGCAACCGTAGGGGCCCAACAGGGTCGAAGCCTACTGGGGCCATGGGTGATGCGAAAGAGATCCCCGGGGCCCTGGAAAACAAATGGCAAAGAAGGAACAGGAGTGGGTTTTTAGTCAGTAAAAGTCTGACACTATCTCTCGCGCTCCGCCCAAGAGCGGGGGATGTCATGAGATGATTTTCCCACCCGAAAAAAAAAAAAAAAACCTCATAAAAGGAAGGCTTCTGCAAAATGTTGTGTTCCTAGTCCCAGTAGTTTCGGCTGTGGTTGGGAAATTATCCAAATGACTTCTCGTGCTCTGGGTGGGGCGCGAGGGCGTGTCAGACTTTTACTGACTAAAACCACACCTGTATCCTTCAATTACCCTTTGCGTACTAGGACTACGGATTTCCATTTCAGAAATTCTCCGCGGTCCTAGCTAGTGGGCATCGGCCCCGCTGGGCCCCTAGGGTTTGCTGACATCTCTTTGAGGAGCGCAAGGATCACTACGCGCTATTGACGACTGGGCTCGGCGGTTAATTACCGAACAGACGGACAGCGAGCTACCCGGTGCTCGACGTCCGCAAGCCCGCGTCTACCGTGGCTGGTAGTCGGGGTCGGAATTACGACGACTAGGGCGTGAGTACCTGCGTTCCCTCACGCGTGCAGCCTCCTCCTTCGCTAGCATTACTGCTTCGCAGAAGAAGGCGACCGCCTGCCATTCCTCCTCGCTCAGCCTTTTTCCCTTAAAGTAGCCTCAGCAATATTCAATTAACATCACGCAAGACTCATGTCCAGTAATCGGAGTAGGTAGATTGAATTGGAGCCATTGATCCGAAACTTATATATTAATATGGACATTCCTCCGGACTTGATATATTATTAAAAAAAAATCCAGAACTTATTTTTATGAATTGTATTAAAATGAGCATATTTTTTTTAACGGTACACAGTCACGATTTGACACAACCCAACAACCGATCAGAACATTACACCTTCCTTTAAATTTTGAATTGAGTAGTAACACTACCAACATTAACAATATTTAATTGAATCCGGAAATACCGGAACAACTTTCCGGGAAAATGGCTTATCCATGTTATTCTTTCTGTGTGCATTTAAGATACAAGTACCAAAAATCAATCTACCTACTCCGATCACTACTCATGTCTCACAAAGAAACAAAATTG
The DNA here is from genome assembly GCA_961205895.1 of Mythimna pallens. Classification (NCBI taxonomy): domain Eukaryota; kingdom Metazoa; phylum Arthropoda; class Insecta; order Lepidoptera; family Noctuidae; genus Mythimna; species Mythimna pallens. The sequence continues at coordinate 5,935,788 of OY540831.1, read as the reverse complement.
TGAATCTTTTATTTGAAACATTCCTATAACGAAAAATTTTAACATTGCAGTGAACTTTAAATAAACAAAATTTTTGCTCTGCACCTGTGACATCCTCGCTTTTCAGTTGAATGTGCATAATTATTTGAATATTTTCTCAAAATGTTCGTGTAAAAACTCGAAACAATTTCGTCGAGTTCAGTTATTGTCATAATTGTAACAATTTCCCAGCTTTTCAAACTGAATTGTTGTTGTGAAAGCCTCGTTTACTTGTACTTTTGACCATTGTATGTACCTTATTTGAGTACCCATCTTTTAGAATTTATAAAACAATAGTATGCGAGAATTTTCGGCGATATTTCTCCGAGTGAAGTTGAATTGTTAGCAAATTGATTCCTAGCGGATTATGTGTTGTAAAATTTGTGTATTTATGTATCTCAAGCGTCTACTTAAGATACATTATTCCATTACTTTACAACTGAACAATACATGGATTCATTGAATCAAGCCCTATGTCTAGCAATGGGCGTCTTTTGGCTAAAATGATGATAGTCATGATTTATCTGTTATCATTTAGGACTTTGTGACAAAAGCAATCGCTACCGTGTCATTTCCTCTAGCATGGCATATAGGTTTCATCATCCAACAACTTCCGCTCTGGGTGGAGCGAGAGAGAGTGTACTTTGTTATTTTACTGACTATAACCCAAAACCACGGAACACCCTTGGTTTTCCAAAGCCACGGTAACTATTTCGAATAACTCCGTAGCCCACAATATTCACGCCTGGCAAACTTTGTTACGAGCACAAAGGAGGATGCAGCTTCTTATTCCCTCGACGCATTTCCATTGTCAGCTTTACAATACTCGCGAAAAAAAGAGAGTCGAAGGCTATTGTGAGGGATCGGAGCAAATAATAGGTATATTCGCGCTGGTACGTGTAGTACTTGTAATACTTTAAGCCTATTTATAAGATTACTTTTGCATTATTTCATAACTTGCGTATAGGCATACGGTCACATGCCAATTCTTCGAAAATCTTTTTTTCTCATACGATTTAACATAATTACGCAAAATTACTCAAACTCGAAGCGTTTATTTTAAATAAACTATATACAGGCACATTTGAATTGTCAAGGTCGGTCAGTCTCAAAAAAGATGAAGCTTGCACGGTCTAAAGCGTAGATCTCTATAGAAAGGAACGCGTAAGAAACTCCATGCATAGTCTTTTAAATCAGCATACATCTATCTCTCTATATTAAATGAATAGCTGTTCGTTATTCTCGCAAAAACTCGAGAACGGCTGGACCGATTTGGCTAGATAGTCCAACCCCCCTAGCCAAGTTACAATCGTATCGTGCGCGCTGAACGCTTCGAGTAGGCCACGCCTTCAATTCCTTTGTTGGGACCACGTGACTGAGCGTTGAGATGACGTCAGAACAAAGGAATCGGAAGCGTGGCCTACTCGAGGTGATTGACGAAGCGTTTGGCGTGAACGATACGATTGTAATTTGGCTAGGGGAGCAGGGAAGGTTGAGAAAAAAGGGAAAAATTCACGAAAAAAAAATCGATTACAACGCCACCTCTAATTAAAATGTCATTATAAAATGAATTATGCGGTTCTACTAATGCCAGTAAATGGCGTTATCCTTACTATTAGGCGGTACGAAGTTCGCCGGGTCAGCTAGTATTCTATATATTTTGAAGGCATGGTTTGCACAGTGGTAGAGCAATTGGCTGTTGCTCTGCGTGTCGTGGATTCGATTCAAGCACGGAACAAATATTGCAATGACCAGATAGTGTCTTGTGTTGTATATGTGAGTTTACGTGTTTGTGACCCCCACCCACCCCACGCACCCACGATACAGCAGAAATTTTTAGTGTGGGACAACTTAAAAAATATATACAGAACACTAGCTTTTGCCCGCCGCTTCACCTGCATACATAAAATAAAGCCTATGTCACTCAGGATTAAAGCAGCTTACCATCGGAGAAAAAATTTTCGCAATTGGACCAGTACTTTCTGAGATCAAACATAAAAACAATAAAACAAACTTTATAATAATATAATGGAATAATGCGCACCCTTACACAATCCATTTGAAAATTAAGTTACAATCATAATTTAACACCTGAAAGTCTTAAATGCACTTTTTTTTTCTAGATAGTGTCAGACTTTTACTGACTAAAAACCCACTCCTGTTCCTTCTTTGCCATTTGTTTTCCAGGGCCCCGGGAGTAGTATATTATTGGGTTCTCTGGATCAACGGAAATCAATAAGTCCAGTTATATAGAACTAATACCATTCACCCACAATCTATTCAAATAGATGAAAACAGGGGTTATTGAAAAAAGAGTAACATCGAATTAAAAATCTTCAGATTTTGAAAAGTAGATATACCTTCGCAGAGAAGCGCAGGTAAACTTTTCAAAATCTGAAGATTTTGAACATGTTATACATGTCATATCGAGGTTTGTATTCATTTTGAGACATGTTCTATTAACTTTCTAGTTCAATTATAAACGTTCAATGGTATCGTCCAGCGTTTGTCAATAACTTATAAAGACCGGACAGAGGTGGGCGGAGGGGAATAGAAAACTTTAAGATGCGTTTTACCTAACTATAGAAATAAAACAAGAAACTATTTATTTTAGAATTTTATTATCAAAGCACCACTTATTTAAACACAATACATTTTTTAAAGCACATACAGAGTCATGATAAATACAGTTATATAAATCTTGAGAATACTTATATAGATCGTATAAACTTATCAAACTAGAACATCCTTTATCTTCTAAATTGAATATATTAGAATTACTGTTTTCTAAAATATGCTTTAACCACAACACTTTTTCTGAACCTTTAACGTAGATACATTTATCTCTTAAAATATCTATAACTAAATTCTGATAATTAGGGTAGGGTACAAATCCTTCACGCCAATGTATCTTTCTGTTACGTTCAATCCAACAAACATGTTTTTTTTCATGTTTCGTTAATTTTGAAAATGGAAATGGTGGCTTAATTAAAAACACTTGTAATGTTTTATTATACAATATAGCGATTTCTTTTATTATAAATTCATTTGTTTCTGTTTTAAAGCCTTGAATATCCACAATAGCTATCATGACAATCTGCGCACAATGTTGCTGAGAGGTTTGTATTCTACGAGTCGATCGTTTATAATCAAACAATATGCAGTCGTCTTATCTGGTAATGCTGTGGAACATTCAATTTCCAACCTCACGTCCACTGGACCTGTTTTCAGGCTATCGTTTTGTCTTGAGCAGTCTAAGATAAAAAGAGGGGCTTTTTCTTTGAACTCCTTTAGGTCAAGCAACGGGTCTACTGGACAGTTGTAATACGACTGACGAAATTTCACAAACATTTCATATAATATACTATATTTGTTCTCAGAAAACTTTAAACCTAAAGGTTCATATGGATAATATTGTGAATTCAAAAAGAGTGTAACGTTTGTTACTTCACAATGATCGAATAGTGAACTGTCTTTAGTTTTATTATTTTTTCGATTTGTTTGTAAACAAAAAATTACATATCTGGGTTTTTCCAATTGTGAAGCAGTTTTAACTGACCAAGAATGCTTTGTGGTTTTAGGTAGTAACGGATATTCATATAAATCCCAATTTCTAAACGCCATCTGAATAGGTTTATCTCTTTCTAAATGTTTTAAAAGTGACAGTCTTTCTCGGTCTGATACTTTTATGTGTGGCACCCTCCACTGAACTCTTTGCACGTCTATTTGAAAATTAACAATATCATCAGAAAGGATAACGCTATTTAAGTTAGTATTGCTTCTGTTCAATATAAGTTCATGTTTACAATTTATCACTATTTTATTGTAATCCTCTGCAAAACCTAAAACCTTATTTAATGGGATAACAGCACTAAAATGCCCATCACTTTGAAATCCCTCTAAATTCCAACCCCATAGAGCAGCAACTTTATTTTCTGCTTCATTTAATGAGATGTATGATTTTATTGTTGATGTTATTCCAGAATTTTTTATGCGGTCTATTTCAATACCATTCATTTCGTATCTGATGTCTTGAAACAAATACATAACAGGGTTATTAGTGAATGAAAAAGTTTTCTTGATTGGATTTCCATCTTTATCGAAGAGCTTCGCTTGTCCTTCGATGTAAATTGAACTGGCTGATGGTAGCACGTATATGTCTTGCTGGTGGATGGGAATTCTGATTTCATCGTTTTCTCTAAAGCTGCTATTGTAGGGATTGTATGAATGGACTTCATAACTTTCGATCGAAGTGTCGAAGTGCGGTAATTCAGTAATCTGTAGTATATTCATACTTTGAACCCTAGGGCTTTAAGAAAATCTTTATTTGCTTTAGTCAATTTCTTAACGTATTTCTTGCGTCTTTGCACTTTAGCAATCGCAGAAGGACTAAGACATTTTTCATTCGCTTGGGTGTTTTTATAATATACTATCATTTTGTTTTTCTTAAATGAAGACGTAACTGAACTTGTTCCTCTCCAAAGTTAATACAGTGACCAAATTGATCTACAATCTTAACAGATACCGATGAAATTATATTTTTGTTTACTGGAAAGTAAATAACATGTAGTGGTATTTCCATGCACCTGGAGTAGTATCAGACACAAACTCATGAATAAAATGAGTTGGTAATCCGTTGCAGTACGAACCGTTAACAAGATCACATTCGATTCTGATTACAGACAGACCTCTGTTAATAATGGGAATATTTGGTCTTGATTTTAATACTGAAAAGTATACCAAACCGCACTCATATTGATCTGACAAATACTATGGTGGTTGAAAGTAAAAAAAGAAACCAATTCCGATTTATTCCCAGAGATGGTAACCGTAGTAGACATGCTTCTATACTGACCTCTTTCGAAAGATCATGTTTATTTTATTCCTTCACTACACCAAAAATTCTTCAAAAAGTTTAAACAAAGATGTCCACAATTAAAAGGGTGATCACGCTGAATATTATCATAATTATAGTGAATTTTGGAGCCCAAGTATTTTATAAATTCCTTTGGAGGCTTAAGATTTCCGTAACTATCAAAATACTCAATATAATCGTTGTATTTTGCATAGGCTACCCAATGAGAACCAGGATTTTTAGAGCTATCTAAATTTATTACTCCACATTCTTTTTTAAAAGGGTGTTTAGGTAGCTTATCTCTCATAAAGACACCTCTGAAATAGGGAATATTATTTCCATGCTTCAAAATGTCTAAATTACTCAAGGCTCGTTTGGGTAGCCGATATCTTAGTTTTTTTCTTTCGATACAAAAATGCCGAGTCCATCTTTATGTGGTTTAAGGTGTAGTCCTTTTCCGATGCAGAGAGCTTCCATCTTTTCATTGTGTCTCTTCGATTCAGTCAATAACTTTTTCGCAATCTTGAATTCATTTATGGTTTTAGCAATACCAGCTGCACCGCCTGCTAAAGCTCCCACTGCAGATAATCCCGCAAAAATCGGAATCAAAGGCAATACTCCACCAGTTTTTGGTATAGGAATAACACGAGGAAGTTTAATGGATGAATCATCAGCTAATTCTCTGGCAGCGGCCATAGCTAATTCTATTGCCACTTTCTTGCATTTCGGTTTTAATTTTTTGATATGTCTCTTGGTTTTTCTAATAACATTTTTAAATTTATTTTTTAATCCTTTTCCAATTTTAGGAGGACACTTTTTGCTATCTTTTTGTAGGCCAAAACCAGTTTTAATTTTTGTTGACATAGCGCTGCTTACTAGGAGTGCTGCCAGTTTTTCCCCTACACTCGCATCAGAGGCAAGTGCTCGGTCTTTAGCCATATTTAACAAAACTAAATCTGCCTTGTGGCGATCCTTTAAGTTTGAAGATTTATGATAGGCAATGTCGTGCTGTTTGCAATATTCGTCTAATTTATTAACACCTTTATCTCCACGTGTAAGCCTTTTCATCAATTTAGTGCCAGGCCCGCAATAATTGTATCCTGGTAAATGTAATTCAAATGGTAAATGATTTATAATCCAATTGAGAAGACTACTCTCTTCAATACACATCATAAGACTGAAACATTTGGACTGAACACTCAATAAATATTCGATTTATCAATCCAACTATTTTCAGAAGCAGGCAAACCTAACCATTTTACAAAAACTCTGTCTCCTTTACTTTTAAGAACTTTCTCAACTAGATATAAATTAGCATTTTTTGTCTTTTGAAGTTCTTGTACATAAAATGCACCTAAAATGGGTTGGCCTCTGATTGCGTCTTCAATTAAGTAGGTGATAGGCGATGTATCTTGTATTTTTCGAATTTTAAATATTTCTGTCGACCAGTTGGGAGTATATCCTTTTTCAAATGTCCCCTTATATTTACTAATGCGTACATAATCACCCTCTTTAAACTTGCTTTTTATGCTAACGGTTTTCATCAACATACAATATCTTTGTAATATGCGTTTTTTATTAACATTATCCACGTTTGCTGGGATTTCATCAATTGTGCGATGATAGGTGTGATTGTATTCATAAATAACATTATTAAGAGTATTATCTATCCAATTATAGTTACCTTTTAAACTAAATTCCTTGTATAGTTTCGATTTCAATGTTCTAATAAATCGCTCAACTATTGATGCCTTTTTTGTTGAAAAGGTTGAATAATGATTTATATAATAAGATTTCATAAGATTTTGAAACATGTTATTATAAAATTCTGTTCCATTATCCGTTTGCAAATTTTTGGGAACACGCCCATTAGCCAACAAAATCTTGAAAGAATTGCATACAATATCTTTGGTCTTGCTTTTCAAAGGAAAGGTCCAGGCGTATTTCGAAAATGTGTCAATAACAGCAAGAATAAATTTGTAATTTTTATTCTCTTTGGAAATTGATTGCATGTCGATTAAGTCTGCTTGCCAAAGGTCATCTATATCTTTCATAATAACATGTCTTCGTGGAAAGTTTAGTCTTGCATTTTTATGAATTTCGTTTACTACGTCAGCTTTACTCATATTTTAATTCAGTATATCAACATTTGTCTTGAACCTACCAATGATTCTGAATGAAAATCATACTATCTCCACTATTTATTCTTCAATTATATCAGCTTCTTTTAATTCTTCAATTATCGATAAAATTTCATTATCATGATTTGTATTGCCAGCATCTCTTGAAGCGACTAATAGTTTTAATCTCTCAACCAACTCGTTAGGATCGTCCCAATATACCAAGTCAGTATTGTTTTTGTACTTCTTTAACTTTGGCAAGTTTCCTCCAAGTTTAGTGTGAATGTTATCATTTAATGTTTCAGAAAAAAAAGGTCTGATTATTTCACGATATTTTATTCCTTTATCACCTTTTATTTGACCTTTAGGATTGAAGTCTCTTTTGTGAGCATTGGTGTAATGCAATATATCCTTGTAGAAAAGTTTATCTTTAGGGGATACTAATTTTAAATCAGGTTTTTTGTTAAGTAAAAGTTCTTTCAGACCAGGAGTTAAATTGTAAGATTTATCACCGATTTTAATCAAAATAACGCTATCGTTATTCAAACTATCAATTTTAGAAAATGATACTTTTGAATTACCCATAAATAAAGTTTTGTTTTCACTTCTTATTCCAAACGGTATATTTACACCATCATACATATCATAATCTTCTAATGAAATATCTAAATCATCTTCCATTTTAGGAGACTTTTTAACCAATTGTGCAGAATTATGTTTTGGTTCGTAACAGTCCTCAAACTTTGTAGTCGAGCTAGTATTAATATCATCCATTTCAATATCTCCAGAACATGTGGTTGGGGTTGTATTTTGTAACAACAATATTTTTTTCATATTTGTATTGGAATCAGCTAGGGTTTTAAGAGGGTCTGTGACCGGTTTAAGCATTTGATCAAGCGACAATTTCATACAGTGATCCTGGTTCTTCATTTGTTTTATTTTATTCTTTATGGAGTCTACTGACTTCATTAATTCTATTTTAATATTTTTCTCCATGTTATATTTTAACAACTGCGTTCAGCTAAGAATCAAATTATACTGAATTTGATTTTGTATGTTAATTACTTATATGTATAAACAGTCAGTCAAACTTTAAAAAAATATCAAAGTTCTGTCTGTACCTTCCATTATTTAATGGCGATTCTTTATTAATAAGTAGAAAATTATAAGGTTTACTCCAAACAGTTTGACAAATATTTTTGAACATTTTCCATTGTAAATCAGAACTAACATGCTCTTCATAAATATGTTTTAAATTCACATCATCTTGTTTGAATATAATAAGAAAATTAACATTGTCACGTAACAATTGCTTCGGAATTTTAGAATAGGTTTGAGATAAATAGAAACAATCGATTTGTTTATGCCTGCCCATGCAAAAATAATTGCGGATATTAACTTGATTTTCACACGCAACATCATCAAAAATAAATACAGAATTTATTAAAGCTTCACTCGGAGATATTACATCTTTATCATCACTGAACTCATAGAAATTAATCTGTGGCACTCTTTTTAATACTTCGTTTAAAAAACGGTATTTTGGTTGGAAATAAGTCTTAGAGTAAAGATAAAGATTTCTGAATTTGAGTCCATTTTCATGCAGCAGTAAACTAATCATAACATTCGTTTTGCCACAGCTTGATGGACCGCATATTATACAGCGAATGGTATTTGGCAATAAAGCGCTATGTCTGATGTGGTGAACAGAATCACTTAATCTTATATTATTAACATTGAGGGATATAGGTTGCTTGATCAACTTCATCTCACCGATTAATTAAAAAACTATTTAACGTGTATATATATATACTTCGTCGAATTAGGTCGAATCCTGTATTGAGTACAAGAAAGATGCTATTCTCATCTTTCATAATATTTAATCTAAGGTACAGCTGATTGTACTTATTATAATCACTTCTCTTCGATACTGTCTATTCCATAAGTAAATCGTTTCGTGTCGCATCATAAGTAAATTTTAATGCTTTCATAATTTGATCTAATAATAAATATATAATGCATACTCTTTTTACACCATTATAATATCAATATTCAGTAAAAAAAACATAAATAAAACACCAAATATAATCTCGATATATTTATTTTGAATAAGTAAATTAAAATATCTTATCGATGGTACATCTAATCATTAAATGTATCATTTATTATCTAATTAACAGTCTAGTTACAATTATTATACAAGTATTGTAATTTATCATATAGGTGCTCGTACATTCAAAATATTGTATCACAATGTCCCCAAGGTAACGTATGAGAATTATCGGGAAGAATTTGTCTTTTATCATCGTTTCTGTTCAAGACTAGTTTGTAGACTTCCTGAGTATATATAGTATGCTTTATGGATTTTAGCATATTCATTTTGAACCGCAAATTCTTATTCGTTATGAGAGTCTGATAATAGTCAGATAAGTTTAGTTGTTTAGTGACAGTCTTAGATATACCTTTTGCTTTTTTTATTTGCACCTTTACGCTTTTTATACAGTACAATTTAGCTCTGAGTCCTACAAATTCGGCAATCACATCGCCACCTAACTCGTCCTTGAATAACCCGGGCACTTTAGCATTTGTTATTGGCATATTAAACGGATTATTCAAATGAAAATTACTAGTATCAAACAAAGATATATTCTCCTTCATATCTCTATAAAAATCGTCAGTGTATATCAAATAAAGTAAGCTGTCTGTGTCAGTATAACATAGTTCTACGTTTTCATTATACTTCTTTTTAATAAAGTCATAGTGAAACTGATAGAGATGAGTTTTAGCATATTCTAGCACGCTGAACCCTATGTATATAGGTCTGTCCAGCTTGATTTTTTCGGGATTTAGCTGGATTGCTACTAAGTTTTCAGAAAATATAGTAGCACTATGAAAATAAGAATTTTTGGTGTAGTGAAGGAATAAAATAAACATGATCTTTCGAAAGAGGTCAGTATAGAAGCATGTCTACTACGGTTACCATCTCTGGGAATAAATCGGAATTGGTTTCATACTTTCAACCACCATTGCATTTGTCAGATCAATATGAGTGCGGTTTGGTATACTTTTCAGTATTAAAATCAAGACCAAATATTCCCATTATTAACAGAGGTCTGTCTGTAATCAGAATCGAATGTGATCTTGTTAACGGTTCGTACTGCAACGGGTTACCAACTCATTTTATTCATGAGTTTGTGTCTGATACTACTCCAGGTCATCAGTGCATGGAAATACCACTACATGTTATTTACTTTCCAGTAAACAAAAATATAATTTCATCGGTATCTGTTAAGATTGTAGATCAATTTGGTCACTGTATTAACTTTGGAGAGGAACAAGTTCAGTTACGTCTTCATTTAAGAAAAACAAAATGATAGTATATTATAAAAACACCCAAGCGAATGAAAAATGTCTTAGTCCTTCTGCGATTGCTAAAGTGCAAAGACGCAAGAAATACGTTAAGAACTGACTAAAGCAAATAAAGATTTTCTTAAAGCCCTAGGGTTCAAAGTATGAATATACTACAGATTACTGAATTACCGCACTTCGACACTTCGATCGAAAGTTATGAAGTCCATTCATACAATCCCTACAATAGCAGCTTTAGAGAAAACGATGAAATCAGAATTCCCATCCACCAGCAAGACATATACGTGCTACCATCAGCCAGTTCAATTTACATCGAAGGACAAGCGAAGCTCTTCGGTAAAGATGGGAATCCAATCAAGAAAACTTTTTCATTCACTAATAACCCTGTTATGTATTTGTTTCAAGACATCAGATACGAAATGAATGGTATTGAAATAGACCGCATAAAAAATTCTGGAATAACATCAACAATAAAATCATACATCTCATTAAATGAAGCAGAAAATAAAGTTGCTGCTCTATGGGGTTGGAATTTAGAGGGATTTCAAAGTGATGGGCATTTTAGTGCTGTTATCCCATTAAATAAGGTTTTAGGTTTTGCAGAGGATTACAATAAAATAGTGATAAATTGTAAACATGAACTTATATTGAACAGAAGCAATACTAACTTAAATAGCGTTATCCTTTCTGATGATATTGTTAATTTTCAAATAGACGTGCAAAGAGTTCAGTGGAGGGTGCCACACATAAAAGTATCAGACCGAGAAAGACTGTCACTTTTAAAACATTTAGAAAGAGATAAACCTATTCAGATGGCGTTTAGAAATTGGGATTTATATGAATATCCGTTACTACCTAAAACCACAAAGCATTCTTGGTCAGTTAAAACTGCTTCACAATTGGAAAAACCCAGATATGTAATTTTTTGTTTACAAACAAATCGAAAAAATAATAAAACTAAAGACAGTTCACTATTCGATCATTGTGAAGTAACAAACGTTACACTCTTTTTGAATTCACAATATTATCCATATGAACCTTTAGGTTTAAAGTTTTCTGAGAACAAATATAGTATATTATATGAAATGTTTGTGAAATTTCGTCAGTCGTATTACAACTGTCCAGTAGACCCGTTGCTTGACCTAAAGGAGTTCAAAGAAAAAGCCCCTCTTTTTATCTTAGACTGCTCAAGACAAAACGATAGCCTGAAAACAGGTCCAGTGGACGTGAGGTTGGAAATTGAATGTTCCACAGCATTACCAGATAAGACGACTGCATATTGTTTGATTATAAACGATCGACTCATAGAATACAAACCTCTCAGCAACATTGTGCGCAGATTGTCATGATAGCTATTGTGGATATTCAAGGCTTTAAAACAGAAACAAATGAATTTATAATAAAAGAAATCGCTATATTGTATAATAAAACATTACAAGTGTTTTTAATTAAGCCACCATTTCCATTTTCAAAATTAACGAAACATGAAAAAAAACATGTTTGTTGGATTGAACGTAACAGAAAGATACATTGGCGTGAAGGATTTGTACCCTACCCTAATTATCAGAATTTAGTTATAGATATTTTAAGAGATAAATGTATCTACGTTAAAGGTTCAGAAAAAGTGTTGTGGTTAAAGCATATTTTAGAAAACAGTAATTCTAATATATTCAATTTAGAAGATAAAGGATGTTCTAGTTTGATAAGTTTATACGATCTATATAAGTATTCTCAAGATTTATATAACTGTATTTATCATGACTCTGTATGTGCTTTAAAAAATGTATTGTGTTTAAATAAGTGGTGCTTTGATAATAAAATTCTAAAATAAATAGTTTCTTGTTTTATTTCTATAGTTAGGTAAAACGCATCTTAAAGTTTTCTATTCCCCTCCGCCCACCTCTGTCCGGTCTTTATAAGTTATTGACAAACGCTGGACGATACCATTGAACGTTTATAATTGAACTAGAAAGTTAATAGAACATGTCTCAAAATGAATACAAACCTCGATATGACATGTATAACATGTTCAAAATGCGTGAATTTTCATTTAATTATTACTGGAGGACGTTTAATCAAAAGAAAAGATTAGTGAGGGAAATGGCTGACGCGGGATTCTTTTATTATGGAAATGGTATAAATGATATTGCAGCATGTTTCTCATGTGGAGGTGTTATCAAAGATTGGGAGATTTATGATGATCCTTGGATGCAGCATGCTATACATTATCCTGAGTGTTTTTACTTGAACGCTGTGAAAGGAAAAGAATATATAATTAAATACACATATCTCCATCTCAGCATTAAACTCTCAGCATTGTAGTGTGATGGTTCAATTTTAATCAATGCTTGCTTCAACAAGAGAGAGAGAGAATGTATTAAATAAATTAAATTAAAATTGACAGAATGCTTCATTCATCGAAATTTGGTTTGGAAGGCAATTCTAAATTTATTTTCAAGAATGCTAGTGGCGAGATTATATTTACTCAAGACCTGACTAACCAGAAAATAATGAACACCAGTTCATCAAAACTTCAGGACAATACAAACGAGACACAGCAAAACTCAGAAAAATCCTCCTTCGAAAATACACGATATCTCACACTCAAGAATGGTCACAATGAGATCCTTACTTTTGTTCGAGTTGGCAAAGTACCTACATCCTGGTCCTGAAAAATCGGCTGTAAGGTCATCAAATGCTCCGCCTGACATTAAATTAGTAACAAGAAGTATAGTGCGTTAAGTTTTCAACTGTATATTATTGGGTTCTCTGGATCAACGGAAATCAATAAGTCCAGTTATTTAGAACTAATACCATTCACCCACAATCTATTCAAATAGATGAAAATAGGGGTTATTGAAAAAAGAGTAACATCGAATTAAAAATCTTCAGATTTTGAAAAGTTTACCTGCGCTTCTCTGCGAAGGTATATCTACTTTTCAAAATCTGAAGATTTTTAATTCGATGTTACTCTTTTTCAATAACCCCTGTTTTCATCTATTTGAATAGATTGTGGGTGAATGGTATTAGTTCTATATAACTGGACTTATTGATTTCCGTTGATCCAGAGAACCCAATAATATACTACTCCCGGGGATCTCTTTCGCATCACCCATGGCCCCAGTAGGCTTCGACCCTGTTGGGCCCCTACGGTTGCTGACTTGAAATGCACTTGGTTTTACTGCATCAGTATTTGTACGAGTATCTACGCACAAAAAAATACGCTACTGACGCAAACAAGATTAACCAAAGTAGGTATTTTTTTTATCCTAAAACTATTCTTGATTATTTTAGGGCTAGCTGACCCGACGAACTTCGTACCGCCTAACAGTTAGTATATCTTTCGATATAGTAAACCGATTGCAATGAAACAAAGCCTATGTAATATATCAAGTTACACACATCATCATCATCATCATCATTTCAGCCGAAAGACGTCCACTGCTGGACATAGGCCTCCCCCAAGTGTCGCCACAATGAACGGTCCTGTGCATCTCGCATCCATCGGACTCCCGCAACCGTTACCAAGTCATCATTGTTACACACAATTTTAATGTATAAAAGTTATCTACATCGATTTCGTACATTTAAAGTTTTTTTTTTTTTTAAGGTGGGAAATCATCCAAATGACTTCTCGCGCTCTGGGTGGAGCGCGAGGGCGTGTCAGACTTTTACTGACTAAAACCACACCTGTATCCTTCAATTACCCTTTGCGTACTAGGACTACGGGTTGCTCTTTCAGAAATTCTCCGCGGTCCTAGCTAGCGGGCATCGGCCCCACTGGGCCCCTACGGTTTGTTGACATCTCTTTGAGGAGCGCGAGGATCACTACGCGCTGTTAACGACTGGGCTCGGTGTGGTCTATTACTAAACAGCCGGACGGCGAGCTACCCAGTGCTCGACGTCCGCAAGCCCGCGTCTATCGTGGCTGGTAGTCGGGGTCAGAATTACGTCGGCTAGGACGTGAGGACCTTCGTTCCCTCACGCGTGCAGCCTCCTCCTTCGCTAACATCGTACATTTCACGTGATGCGCGCATAACTAAAAACTTCTACAATTTTATAGATATGAATAGATAAAAAAATATCTATTTCAAAAATAGCTAGACGCCAATACTGAACATACTACTCTTTATCTGCTCTATAAAATGAAGAAACTACTTTCCAACAAAACTTCACCTTCCAGCTTTAATCAGTCGCCATTAAAATTATTAATTACCATCAGTATATACGTTTAGTGGTATTTAACCAGGCCGGTCAGTTGAAAACAGCGGAGTTATCTGTGGAAACTTGCTAATGCTTGTTTAATTAAAGTTGTTTGATACCGTGCCAAATTATTATCGGGACACTGGGCCGGAGGGAGAGGTTGAGACTAACCTCCTTGTTTCCCTCTCTATTTACATCGTAGGGAGGAGACTATACTGGGTTAAATTAAATTAACTGGCAAACCTTTATGGGAGCAATTTGACTGGCCTGTTGGCCTAGTAGTTAGTGGTCCTGACTGCTATGCCGGAGGTCGTGGGTTCGATTCCCACCCAGGACAAATGTTTGTGTGATGAGCACGATCATTTGTTTTGTCTGGGTGTAATTTATCTATAATATGTATGTATTTAGCAATAAGTATGTTTATCAGTTGTCTAGTACTCATAACACAAGTTCAGCTTAGCATAACATAAAAAAAATGTTGGACCAGTGGTAACGATCCTGGCTTACGAGTGGTATCCAGGCGCATTACTATTTAGAAAGTTTTTTAGGGTTCCGTACCTCAAAAGGAAAAAACGAAACCCTTATAGGCTCACTTTGTTGACGGCTGCTTGTCTGTCTGTCTCTCTTTCTGTCTGTCTGTCTGTCTGTCTGACCCTTTATCTCAGAAACTCGTAGAGGCATCGAGTTGAAATTACCGTATGCTCAAGTCTGCGGTCCTTTGAAGCTGTGAAAATATCAAACTTCTAAGTTAACGGGAAAAAAGATACGGCCGTTTATGTCGCAAAAAACGTATATTTCAACACTCTCAAAGGAATCAAAACTCATAGAGTACTTCCCGTTGACCCAGAATCCTGAAATTTGGCATGAAGCAAGGTCTTATAGTATAGATATAGGAATAAATCTGAAACCTGTAAATTTGTAGTTACGTCACTAAAAATAACTTTTTTTACAATTCGGAAAAATCTTCGTATTCAATTCAGGAATCGAACTGTTTTCATAGGTAAGTTTGTGCGGAACCTTCAATGCGCGAGTCTGACCCGCACTTGTCCTGTTTTTTTTATTAGTAGGTACTTAAGTATTTCATTGATAATGTGTGTATATGTAATCTTACATATATGGTGTGTTTATATACCAATATTGTTTCAGTAAGCTGTAATATTAAACAAACTTATATTTTACTAATAATTTTAAGCCACTTACTGTGGTAGGACACGGAGATACTTATATATTTGTAACACCTATATAGTTATACCTGTGTGCAAAAATAAACTTCCATATTTTATTTAATTACTTTATGTACTTTATCTCATCACCACTGCTCTCAAAACGGTTAAGGAAAAAATCGTGAGGAAAAAAAATATCCTAGAAACAAAAAATCGAAAACATTTGAAATCCACTAAACCGCACAAGAGAGAATGGTTTGTAATCCACTACGCGGGCCCAGCGTGGTGGATTACGACCCATTCTGTCTTCTAGAAAGGAGGCCTGAGTTCTAGCTGTGGGAACATTATAAAGCTGATTATGTATGTTCTTTTTACAGCATATACAAGGAGAATAAAAAAAGGATTTTCCAAAATTCGTTCCCTAATGGAATGAAACGGGTCCAAAGTGTTTTTTTTTTTAAGTGGGAAATCATCAAAGTGACTCTGGGTGGAGCGAGAGGGCGTGTCAGACTTTTACTGACTAAAACCACACCTGTATCCTTCAATTACCCTTTGCCTAGGACTACGGGTTTCCCTTTCAGAAATCCTCCGCGGTCCTAGCTAGCGGGCATCGGCCTTGCTGGGCCCCTACGGTTTGCTGACATTTATGGAGGTAGGTTACTCCATAATTGTCGTTTTAGGGAAACGAAGCCCTCTGGCAGAAACTAATTGTATATAAAGATCTTCATAAATCTATACAAACGTCTATAGAGACTATAAGGAAGCCAACCTCTTTGCTTTCCTATCTCCATGTTTATCTGCCTGAGTGCTGCCAGCTTCTTGTTGTGTTCGGATGATTTAGTTCAAAAGATGCAAAGTGCTTTTGCGTCGTTACAAGGATGTGAGTAACAAATTGGATTTTCTCGGAGATTGTATGGAGTGAGCGAGTAAAATAGATTATTTGGTTATGTGTTTTATTGACGTGAAAAGTTGATGTAATTGTTATTATTTATCCGCTATTTTATCGGTAGCGGTGGCTCAGTGGTAACGGCCCCGACTACCAGTTGTAGGAATCGAAAATACCAGGTTCGAACCCAGCCAAGCGCATTACTTTGTGTAATGTATTTCATCACCACTACTCTCAAAACAGATAAAGAAAACATGTTAGGGAAAGTAGCATGTCCTAGTACAAAAACTTCGAAGACATGTATTGTGACATCCACCAATCTGCACTGGGCCCGCCGCGCGCCCGCTTACCGATGCCGCTCCGCCGATCAACGAGCAGGAAGAACTGTTGGAAATGACAACCGACTGCACATTAAAATTAAAAGTTTCAGAAACTCATTTAGAGCATTTTTGGCTATGTGGATTTTATGGAACGCAATACTTTTGCTATTTATAGGAACCTAAATATATGAATTAGGATTTTGTTGATAAAATATTTTTCATTTATGGTGTGCCTCCAAAATTTTCCAATTTCTTAGGTGTACCTTGAACACAAAAAGTTTGCGGAACACTGGTATAGACTGTGTAATGAGCTATTTCTCCCCCTTCTCGCACCATAGAGGATTGAGTAACTGGAGTGATTAAAAAATAAATCAATGCGTATATTTTTTGTGTGTAAGATAAGATAAGATAATCATTTATATGCTCAAACATGAGTATAATAAATACATTACAAAGTAAATTGTCTGCATGCCAGAGATGTTAAACACAATATAAACCGTCATGTTTGCCCTGGACAATGGCATGCAAATATTTCCAAAATAATACAAATAATAAAATCATTCTAGCGTGTCGTTAGGTCAAATAATTTAAAAAATATATATAATATTGATACAAGTCTAAATATAATTAAATTTCTAGAATGTCAATTATAATGTCAAATTAATAATAAAATCATTATTATTATTAAAAAAAAATTGTAATAGTAGTAGTATAGATATTAGTGTGATGTGATTTTGTGAGCATTTACTGTCATAAGTTAAATAGGTATATCTACTTATACGCATTTCTAGTACAATGTAACTTGTAACTGTTTATTTATTTGTTTTTTGTTTGTAAAACTTCTTCTCTGGTCGTAATGATCCATTTATAATATGAAACGCACACTTTTCCTGTAACAAATAAACTATTTATTTCTTTTCTCTTAAAATATTTAGCCAACAATGAGCCCCATAACAACTGCATGCCAAACAATAATTTCATAAAGTTAGTCTGATAGCACCAGTAATAACCATATTACAACTAAAAAGCTAATTTCAAGAACCCCAGCCAAATAGGTCGAGTGTAGTAAAAATTGGCAAAGATGCTTGGCCGAGATTCGCTGAATAAGTGACGCTGCACATAAGGGTGCGTTGACACTAGCTCACGCTCGTAGAATAGTAGTAGAGAGATCCTTTACCTATATCTGTACCAATATATAAAAGGAGAAACTTCTATCGATTACACTTCGGGGAGTGTGCGTTGGAATTGCACAATTTAATTCCACCAAGTCCGTTCCATCATCGGACCACTAGACGTACGGCGTTGCACCATCGGTACATGGTGGACATCCCACCCATACGTACAAAGTTTTGAGAACACATTCATAATGCGTACAGCTAAGGAGTGGAATTCCCTGCCGGAGTCTGTGTTCCCTGATAGCTACAACCTAGGGGTCTTTAAGTCAAGAGTGAATAAGTTACTTCTAGGCAAGCGTGCGCTTACCATCAGGTGAGATAGTGGTCAAACGCGAGCCTATCAATAATAATAAAAAAAGAACTGACTGACTGACATATTATTGCACAGCCAAAACTTCTGGAACTAGAAGCGTGAAATTTTGCACTGGGTTTCCTTTTATGACATAGTCGAGCACTGTGAGAGGATTTTCCAAAATTCGCCTCCTAAAGAGATAAAAGGGGGTCAAAAGTTTGTATGGAGAAACCAACTTAAATGCAGGCGAAACCACTGGCAGAAGCTAGCACCTATAGGTATAAAAGAAGAAACTGACTGACTGACTGACTGACATATCAACGCACAGCCGAAATGACTGGGACTAGTAATGTGAAATTTTGCACAAATTTATTTTCTAAAATTCATCCCCTAAGGTTATGAAACGGGGGTGTAAAGTTATACGGTAAAATCAACGACCTTACAGTCACTAGACGTCCAATAACAGGTGACGCATGTCTGTCAACAAATATGATTATAGGTCTGATGTCTCGACCAATCAAAACGCATTACCCCGCTCCCCCGTACCAATCACAACAAGTCACAACGTAGTACCCCGCTCTCCGTACCTCGGCTAGTTGACAGAATTATTTTGGTGCGCTAATTCAAGCATGAGGCGTCTAGTGTCTATAAGGTCGTTGGGTGAAACCTACTTTCTCGTGGGTGAAGCCAATGGCAGCAGCTAGTTATTCATACAATACTAGCTTTTGTCCACGTATTTTTTTGCGTGGATATTGGTTATTGCGGACGCGAAGTCAAAATCAGATAAAAATTAACCCATGTTCAAATTTACTCACCAAATTTCATTAAAATCGGTTCAGTAGTTTTTGGGAGGTGAAAATTATCTTATGACGTCTCCGGCTAAGGGTGGAGCGAGAAGGCATGTCAGACTTTTACAGACTAAAACCCACCAATGTTCCTTCAGTTGCCCTTTGATTTCCTTATTAGAGTAAGTATGGATTAGTCATAAAAATACAAATTGTAGAAACTTTTTCTGTATTTCTTTTAATAGCGTACATGGCGGCAAGTACTGCAACAGTTTTTCCTTGCTCTGATCTGTGACTTGTGACATGTGACAGCTACAGTGACAGCTGACTGGCGTGCACCAACCTAACAAAAACATAAGCACGTCAATCAGCGTGTACACGGGCTAAGGGCTGACAGAGTTCGTGACGACACGACTTAACCAGAGTAAATCAGTGACAATCAGATCAGTGTTAAACTCAGAAGATTGACACTGATCGTCTGATGAACAGGTTTCTGACAAGTTCTTTTCATTCATTTATTTTTTCATGGATTTTTTATGGGGCTATACGAAATTGATAAAATCTACATAATTTATTATAACCTGTGTCATGAAACATGTAGTAATAAGGTTCGGAGTTAATAAAAAGGCTTATGCATACTGTCGTACATTAAATATAAAAACAAAACTAAATTACGCGCGATTTTCGACCTGACCGCTGTTTGGATGGAACATGGATACAAGGTCCTTCAAGGTTTTTTTAAGGTACATAATATAGAATGCAATAAAATATTGAGTATTGAGTATTCAATCGGAATAATAGAAACTACATAAAATCTAAACATATTTGTTTATCATTAGAAAATAGACGTACACATTCTAATGTTTTTTTGTAGTATTTGGCAGCGAATAAGTTAACCTTCTCCTCGGTAAACTTTGTGGAGGTAGTCAACACTACAATTAAATTCTCAGCTCTATTTCACCGAAATCGCACATATTTCAATGACTTCACATAATGTCCAGTTACTTGAGATACAAAACTACACCAATTTTACATCACAATATCCACTAGGAATCAATTTGTGAACAATTAAAATAGTCACTGAACTTCACTCAAAGAAATCTCGCTAAAAACTCACAGCCGTCTTAATCTCAGCTGATAATATTCTTTTTTTGAAAATCCGAATTAGTGTTTATATTTTTTATTTATAATGTGCCAGTACTAAACCCTTTAAAGAGGCACTGTTGAAAGATGCTCTACAATATTTATGGGCTTTCTTATTTTTAAAGGTCATTCTCGCTAATATAAATTTCTCGCCTAAAAGGAACTATTAATTTTAAATAAAAATGTACCTAATTACCAGACTTTGTAAAAAAAATACTAATTAAATGTTAGCAGCCCATATTGTATATCGATCTAAGGGCTTTTAATTAATTTGCGATAAATGTGGTCCCTATTTTCAAGGCCAATAAACACGCCTGTTTAAACAAACATCAATAAACAATATATCAAAGTAAAAAAGCAAACTGGAAAGTCATTATGACGGGGGGCGATATATCACAACGCCTACATTAGGTGGGACAGTGTGGTCACGTCTACCCTTATCAAGCTGTTAATAATTGCCTAAATGCCTTCTACCCGCACCATATACCATTTACACAGTAAATAATAAAACTTGCCGATAGTAATAATGATAAATGAACTGAGAAGGATAAAGAATTTGTGTTAATAAACTAGGAGTACCTATTTGTGACTTTGGAAAGAGGTTTCTTTGTAAGATAGTTCTTTTTATCCTTGGAGATAGAGACTTTATTCCCCTTTGTCAGTGATAGATCTGAGAATTAATAATACAAATAAAATAATAATAATAATATTTGTTCAAAAATTCTTTACAATATAAATTAATACATTTTATAATATAAATCTCAATTCTGAGTCTTACGTGCCTGAACTAGGAAATCCTGCGTTTCAGGCAAGAACAGCTAAAATAATTAAAATTAACATATAATCAAAAGGATTCTATTGTAAATACAATACAAATGTGTAAAAAATCTGTAATGTAGACAAGTTATCTTTTAATATTATATAATAATATAATAAAGTTATTATTATATAATAATATATAATAATAACTTTAATATTATATATTAAAAAAACTTAGCATATAGCATAGTCGGCCTTATAGTGTTCCCACTGTTGGGACTCAGGCCTCCTCTCTAGGAGAGGGGATGGGCCGTAATCCACTACGCGTGCCCAATACGGTTTGGTGGATGTCACATGTATTCCAAGTTTTGTTTCTAGGACATGCCGATTTCCTCACATGTTTTCCTTAACCATTTTGAGAGCAGTGGTGATGAAATTAATGACACAAAGTAATGCTCTTGGCTGGGTTTGAACCCACGACCTACAACTCGTTAAGCTAAGTCGGGGCCGTTACCACTCGGCCACCGCTGCTCTCCATTTTTCTATAATATTAGTGTGATAACAAAACCATAATCTAAGTCTAACATACGATCAAATTAATCTTTGTATCGCATATTATTCATAATGTTCCCCGCACATATGCCGTAGTGTTCCGAACCACATCAAAGCTACAACAGAAATTGCTTAACCATTGGAACACTCGACTTGCTCCGCTATGCAGCCTTTGTAAGGTGCTGCACTTGCAAGCAGCCGGCAAAAAACGAGAATTTCTTGCTGGCAACCCCGCGGTTTTATTTTATTTTAAAATACTTCGTAACTCTTACTGGGAAGGAAGTTTTATTCGATTGTCCTTAAGGAAGAGGTATTGAAAATAATTGCGGGTAC
Organism: Mythimna pallens; assembly: GCA_961205895.1. Lineage (NCBI taxonomy): Eukaryota > Metazoa > Arthropoda > Insecta > Lepidoptera > Noctuidae > Mythimna > Mythimna pallens. The sequence continues at coordinate 5,913,815 of OY540831.1, read as the reverse complement.
AAATAAAGGTGAGCTTTTTAATGGGTTCGTTTCTTTTTATTCTTTGAAGAATAGTTTTTAATCCCGGACTATGAATAGTGTATGTATTATCCCTTATTGTGGGTTATCCCTAAGAGATAGACATATGCCATTGCTGAATTTTTTGTAGCCCTTTTTAAGGTGTACAATACTGTAGTATATTATTTTGATCTATCTCATAGGGTTCAACTAGCGTTTGATATGTAAGCGCAAAAAAATATATTTATATACGACATCACATTAGAAACCTCTAAAATTATCAGTGTTTCTCTAGTATATTATGAATGTATTATACATATAAACCGTCCTCTTAAATCTATATCTATTTAAAAAAAAAACCGCATCAAAATCCGTTGCGTAGTTTTAAAAATCTAAGCATACATAGGGACAGACAGACTTTATCGACTTTGTTTTATACTATGGTAGTGATTATTGCTCGCCGTTCTCAAGCTCACGGGACACGGGAGAGCTCAATAAGAGATGATGCATTCATTGGGATATAGCTCCACAATCGCACTGTGGCAAATGTAGGAACCTACAAATGTACCTAGAACCGAATTTTTTAAAGCAGAATTTCCTATTTCTAAACTAGCTTAGAATATTTAAGACCCAAAATATAAAATCGTTTAGACTGTGTAACATCTCTTCGTGCTCGAGCATCGTGAAAAGACAAACTTAAACAAAGACGAATAAATGTAATCCGTCCTTTTTAAACAACCTCAGAATATTTACTTTGCTCAGTAATAAAACCTAGTAGACAACTGTGGGTATAATTTATATGAGCAATTGTCCAAGGTTCTCGCGTGGCGGCAAAAAATGATGCATTTCCCGGCGGCCGTAGAGACGAACCAAAATGAAAGAAAAAAGCAAGAGCGTTCTTCCATCTCTTTCATTTCAGCCACCTATTTCCGTTAGCTCCTTTCATGATGTCCTTTAGTAGGGAAAGCATTTGCAAGTTTAATGGGGACCGTCTGATGGAGAAAAGTCTTCACTTAGCAACAGCCCCTAAAATGCGGAGCGATAATGTCGCTTTAAAAGTTTGATTTTTCAAAAGGCGACGAAATAGCTTTCAGCGTTGATGATTTAGGTGCTACTCAAGCTTAAATACTGGCTGGCGAATAAGTTTTCTCGTACTTAATCCTGTATTTTTTGTTTCCTAAAAAACAACGTCGCCTTAAACCAGGAATTACTCCGATATCGTGAGTGCGTTTATAAACATGTGACACCCAGACCCAGAACAAGCCATACAAATACCTAAACAATCTGTAACATACGAATATCATCATCCAAAGCCTTGAGCATCGACGCCGAGTTGCTGGCCTGTCGGTTTTCTATCGATTACACTTCGGGGAGTGTGCGTTGGAATTGCACAATTTAATTCCACCAAGTCTGTTCCATCATCGGACCACTAGACGTACGGCGTTGCGCCATCGGTACATTGTAGACATCCCACCCATACGTACAAAGCGTTTTGGGAACACATTCATAATGCGTACAGCTAAGGAGTGGAATTCCCTGCCGGAGTCTGTGTTCCCTGATAGCTACAACCTAGGGGTCTTTAAGTCAAGAGTGAATAGGTTACTTCTAGGCAAGCGTGCTCCATCTTCGGCCACATCATCGCTTACCATCAGGTGAGATAGTGGTCAAACGCGAGCCTATAAATAATAATTTAAAAAAAAAACATCATCATCATCATCATCATTTCAGCCGAAAGGAGTACACTGCTGAACATAGGCTTCCTCAAGTGTCTCCACATCGAACGGTCTTGTGTAACATACATGCTGTATAGGTAATTTAACATACGCACATTCTGAAGGTAGTATGTTCAGAATCGGCTACTGACTCGATCTCGGCAAATTTAGGATAAAATAATTACCAATTTTGATAAATCTTGATTGAGCCTTAAGCGTGTTTTTACGTGCATGATGATATCAATACCGATGAGCTATCGATGTAGTGCGTCAATGCCCATATATTGTACTAGCTTCTGCCAGCGGTTTTCCCGCGTGAAAATTGGTTTCTCCATACAAACTCCCAACCTCCGTTTTCCGCCTTAGGTGTGAATTTTCGTGAAACCCGTTCTTAGCGGATGTCTACACCCTATAAGGAACCTATCTGCCAAATTTTAAGTTTGTAGGTGTTATAGTTTCCGAGATTTCGTTATTAATCAGTGAGTGGTATTTCGCTATTATATATAGGTATAGATGTTCCATGCGAGAAGCGAAGTCGCGACAAGTGAAGTCGCGACAAGCAGTGCACTCAATCGCTTAACCATTACGCCAACCGTAGCAACAATTTCATTTACTGGTTGCGAACACTAAACAGAAATACGAGTATCAAATCAAAGTAAAAAATTCTAAGCATGTTGCGATTTTTTTGGATTCGCTCCTTGCTTTTTGCTACAAAAACTCTACAGCTCGGTTGCACAAGATGAATTCATCAGAGCTGGTTAATGAATGGTAGAAAAACTGTTGAGTTGAAAATTCCGTCGAGTCAGTAGCTATGGCCGCTGAGGGATGGTTGAAGCGTCCCTCTTTACGTTATAAATTATAAATTTTGCGCCTCGTGCATTTTAAATAGGATTATTTTTGAGAATTTTAGGGTACATGATGAATGAGGAGGCGTTGAGATATTTATTGTATATTCAAATAAGTCTATCTTCTAAATCTATATATGTATACGTGTAAATAACTTTAACTTCGGTAGTTGGTGTTAAATTAACGAAGAGACAGAACTATTATAGAAATACTACTTTTTGTTGCGGTTGTATTATTTTTGAAAAAAGTTTTTTTATTTTATTCTTTTTAGTGGTGGCCCCTCAGCCAAACTCATTTAGTGTGCAATTTGTAAAGGTACCTATACAATTTAATCATTAAAACATTGCACGATAATTCCAATAAGCCAAGCCAGGATACATTAGCTAGGATACATTGTTTTATTAAGGAGTGTTCGTAACTACCTTTCATCATCAGATTAGCTCGATGGTATTTTATAACCAGAGTGCAACTCATGATAATTCTAATAATCCCAAACATGGCTAGGTTACATTGATTTATTACAGAGTTCCGGTTCCTACCTTCCGGCTTCATAATTAGATCAGATCGATATATCCCCTCCCCCTCTTCCTTCAGTCGGTCATCGACTACACTTAAAAACAAAGCATTCTTATTTGTTACGACAGTTCTACTATGATCCTATGAGAAGTTTCATTCCATATCTTCGAGGTTCATCAACAGATCATAACAATATATACCTTTCAATCAAACAAAAATAATTTTCGAAGTCCTCAATGGACATACGAGAAATCGGTAAAAATCCGTAAAAAAAAAATATTTTTATGATACAGCCGAACATCCCATAACCTCTTCCTTTTTGAAGCTAGTCTTTATAAAAGGAAAAACTGACTGATTAACATAATTATGAACGCACAGCCGAAACTAATGGGTCTAGAGCCGTGAAATTTTGCGCAAGGATTCCGTATATATTATAGGCGAGTACTAAGAAGGAGTTTTTGAAAAAAAAAACTTTAAGGGGTGTAAAGAAGGAAATTCGTTTGTATGTAACATTTTATTCTTTGGACCCCTATTTCTAAAACTTAGCCCAACCCAAACTAAAGTAAATAAAAAAAAAGATTTCATCATTCGTTTTTCAACTACCCCTATAGGAACACATAATTGTAATCAAAATTAATAAATAATAAAGACTATAGTTATAATTGTCTGACTGTCTTTGGAAATAAGCAGTACCTTTGTATTATTGTTCATTACGATATACATCTTTTTCTGTTTATTTTTTTTTATGTTTACGTAAAAAATTTATTAGTTTTTCAAAAGTACCGTCAAAATACGGGGTGTTAAAGTTTTTATAAAAACTTTCACGCGACTGAGATCACTAGCATAGTACTAATTCTCTTATATTACTTTTCAGTAAATACTAGAGTAGCGCAGCTTCCTATCTCGTACTAAATCCTATGTAGCTACCCTGCGGCTGCATTCAGCTCGTAATAATGAGCAGGCAGTAAGAACTCAAGCGTACTGCTATATTTTCTTGAGCGATTGTTTAATTAAACCTACTCAAAGCAGTAACGGTACAAAGTTCTACGTTACAGTGAACAAATAGCAATCGAAACTGACAAACAAACTATTTAAATGATACAAGCGCACATAGAAAAAACATCGATTAGGATTCGCGTATTGAGAGTTCCGAACAAATTGAAGCTTAACGCAAACATAATCAATTATTTTATCATGTAACTGTCGTGGCCAGATCATAGAAATTGATCACTTCATGAAATGGCCCAGTAAAACTGCTCCCCTAGCCAAGTTACAACTGTTTTGTTTCTATTCTCTTTTCTTCGATCGCCTCGAGTCGGCCACGCCTCCGATTCCTTTATTATGACGTCATCTCAACGCTCAGTCACGTGGTCAGATCAAAGGAATAGGAGGCGTGGCCGACTCGAGGTGATCAACGAAAAGAGAATCGAAACGAAACGGTTGTAACTTGGCTAGGGGGACTAGTCAGACCGTTTTAAACGTTAATGTTTGATGATATGTAAATCCTCGTTAGGCCTACTTTCTTTAGACCTTTTATTATCATAAAAATCCTTTTACAATGTTATGGCCAAACGAGGATTGACATATCATCAAATGTTAAGATTTCAACGATTTGGCCAGTTTTAGTTGACCATATCATGAAGTGATCAATTCTAAGATCTTGCCACGACATAACTACAAAATGGATTTAATTTTTTTTCCTTTAGCGGTTCTATTTAGTGTTGTTTCTTGCCAAACATGATTCTAGGTCCCTTAAAAGTTTTGATTACCTTGGGAACGTGAAAATATACGCAATGGACTGAGCATAAACGATCTTATTTTTAGATAGCATTGACTTTGAAGTCTGATTTTTCCACTGCTCTAAAGGGTAGCAAACTTGAGTATTTAATATTAATTCCAGCTAGATAAGTATCACAAACCCTTTGACATCCCAAACTTTCTTGAATAACTGTGTCTCGACAAAGTCAAAGTCAGAAGTTTTTTATTTCACATAGGCCTACATAGACACTTATAAAACGTTAGAAGCACTGTTCCAAATTGGTCGTTTCCTATGGAGAAGAACTGGCAAGAAACTCCATGGATACTCTTTAAAAAAAATTTTTGTTCTTACAATATTTCCATATTACAGTATAAGTAGATATTATGTAAGGACAGTGTAGACCGGTCAATATTGTACTAAAACACACAGGTGGATAAAAAAGTGATCCTATAAGGGTTTCGTTTTTACCGACTGATATACAGAACCCTAAAAATAAGAAATCCGATACAAGAAAAACTGAGAACATCAACTTATAAGAAAATTGGGAAGACGTTTTTTATCTGCTTTGGAATCACTAGGGATAAAATCTTCCAGGAATTCGTCGATTACGTATTTACATCTAAATATTTTTGTGTAAAACCATGGGGCGTATGAAAGCCGCTCATCTTGGGACATAAAAGGTGACCTCCCTTTGCGTCCTCACCCCCTTTCGTCGGCCTCCTGGCACAATGAAACACGTTGTTTGAAAATAGGCTAACGTCAAAAGAGTTAGGTACATTCAACTACATAAGTCTTCTCTGGATTTGTAACGCATGAGATCTACTGTGACTTATTTTCATTTTTAACCGACTTCATAAATGAAGAGGTTATCAGTTCGGATGTTTATATTTTTTTATATTATGTTTGGGCATAACTCCGTCATGTATTTGCAAATTTATTTTTTTCATACAGAATTCAGGTTTCTTTGTGTTTTGTATTTTCTGTAATATCACTGTATTTATAATAATTTTTGTATGAAATCTAAGATAACTCCCATTATTTTGTAATATGATTTGTACCATGGAAACAAAGTGTCTCAAGCGGTATCCAATATTAATGATGTATACGGACTTATAACTGCTACGTGTAAAAAAAATACAAAACACAAAGAAACCAATAAATACCTAATTTCGAAAAAAAAATAACGTACCTTTAATATAAAGTTTATTTGAACTTATAATTCCAAGTCAATCCAAAGATATAACACTTTAAAGCAACCCGTTTTAAAAAAGACATTTTCATGATAAGCGAAACCAGAAACACAAAAGGGCAACTGAAGGAACACAAGTGTGGTTTTAGTCAATAAAAGTCAGACATGATAGAGCGAGAGAAGTAATTAGATAATTTTCCACTTTAAAACAAAAAAAACACTTATGCATTCAAAAGTCTTAACTGTGGAACACCACAGGTAAACAATGAAAAATAAAAACCTTTTATCTAAAAAAGACTTCAAAATAAATTAAAAAACGCATATTAACTTTAATTTCGAAAGTCAGTGTCAAAAAAGGAAGCAATAAAACTAAAAACACTTTTTCATAATTTACCTGCACGCCATTTGCAAGCAAGATTCTCTTTAGTTATATTTTTCACACTGTAACACACTATAAAAATCGTGAACGCGTCCAAAGCAAAAATACTTTGCTCTGGAATTGCATGAAAAGTAATCAAAACAGCAGAGGTTGCGAATCCTAGTTTTTCCGATTGGCTCACACAGATGTATCATGTGGTGTTTTTCTTAGTTGTTTTATTCCTTTGCATCGGACATTTGTTAGGTTTTCAAATATTCGTAAATGAACAAAATTTTTATTTTATCTAAGTGTTTTTATAGTGACTCAGTGAGTCCTTTTTGGGGTTCCGTACCTCAAAAGTAAAAAAAACGGAACCCTTATAGGATCACTTTGTTGTACGTTCGTCTGCCGGTTTTTTGTCAAGACCCCTTATCTCGGGAACGCGTGGAAGTATCGAGTTGAAATTAAAACTATATACTCAAGTCTGCGGTCCCTTGAAGCTGTAAAAAAATCAAACTTCTAAGTTAACGACAATAAAAGTTATGTCCCCTGACCCTCTCAATGGAATCAAAATTCATAAGGACCGTTGAATAGACATTTGAGTGTAAAGGAAAACAAATATATGGTATGTAAGTTCGGGACGTTTCTGCATCGGATTCAGGCTGAAGAAACGCCCGGGTGTCATTATTGTGTCAACCGCCTGGAGGACACGGTGGAGGTGTGCCCTGCCTTGACGGAGCATCGCCGTGTCCTCGTGGTGGCGATCGGCGGTAGCGACCTCACGCGCCGGGCTTTAGTACATGCCATGTTCCGGAGCGAGGAGGAATAGCAGGCGGTCGACATACATTATAATAGTTCGAAACCTATTATTTAGTTTCGTTTTAGTTTCCTTTGTTTAATACTAAAGACATGACCGAAATGAGGTCTTTTGTAAAAAGAATACAAATTTTAATGTCTTTTTACATTTAAAGGAGGCGGCCGATCGCGTGAGGCAACGGTCCTCACGCCCCATCCGCCGCCGGGATTCCTATCCCGATTTCCGGCCACCTGTCCGAACCGGGCCGGGGCCCAGCAGGGTCGAGGCCTACCGGGGCCATGGGTGATGCCAAAGTGATCCCCGGGGCCCTGGAAAAATGGCAAAGAAGGAACAAGAGTGGGTTTTTAGTCAGTAAAAGTCTGACACTATCTCCCGCCCCGCCCAAGAGCGGGGGATGTCATTAGATGATTTTCCAACCAAAAAAATGTCTTTTTACATTGCTGATTGTTAAGTTTAGCAGAATATTGTCGAATTTTACATCATACGCACAAGTTTTTCATATATAAACACCGTAATACCCCTCTAAAAGCCTCATGTTGTACTATATTTAAACAATTAAAGTGTTCCTTATTACCTTAGTTAATGTCTTTGTCGTATAAGATTTACGGAGAGGTCAACCCTAATGTCAACCAAAATGGCCGCCGCTGTTGTCAGTGCACATAACTTTACACCCTCGCTTCGGTTAAGTTCAAGTTACGTTTGATTAAGTTATTCTGGAGTTTCTCTGTAAATGTGTTAATAATTGTAAAACCATCTGTGACTGGGTCGAACGAATTCAAGTAATGCTTTTGAGTGGAAAATTACATTTTCTGACGAAGGAAAATACGCAGTTTTAAGAGTAGCATAAGCATAGCATAGCATAATCAGCCTTTTAATGTACCCACTGTTGGGACTCAGGCCTCTTCTCTAGGAAAGGGAATGGGCCGTAATCCACCACGCGGGCCCAGTGCGGGTGGTGAATGTCACATGTATTCGAATTTTTTGGTTTTAGGACATAGTTTTAAGAGTCGTTTCATTTTATTATGCGTGTTAATTTTTTTTTTATATAATAATAGTTCACAATTTTCACACAACTACTATACTATACTATATAATATACTATACTATATACTATACTATATACTATACTATACTACTATTTTCTTTTTTTAATAATATGAAGTAGTGTTTATCTGCAGCCACGCCGTGGTATGCAATGATACAATCGTTGATGGTCACACGCACTAGGATAGCTGTAAATCATAAACCGTGATAGCTAGACAGTTGTTTTTTTTTTTTAATTTGATATAAACTAGTGCTTTTTTTTATTTATTTATCTCATACATTTTTAACAATCGTTTTACATATTTTTAGCTCGCCAAACTTTATAGTTTGATGGCGAGAAACGCTCATTTTACAATTATTTCTATGACATCATAAAAAAGTAAAAATAATATGAGAGGCTTTGCTGTCTCAGGATGTGTACAATATAGGTACCTTATAAACTTAATACTTAATTTATGTTTTTTTTCGCTTAACTGCGATCCCACCTAATGGTAAGCAGTGATGCAACCGTTGATGGTGAGGCGCATTAGTTTATTAGGAGCCTATTCACGCTTGCCTTGAAAACACCCAAATTATAATAAATTATATAAATAAATGAATTGAATTAAATTGATTTGAATTATTTTCGGATGGGAAGACTCAGCAGGCAAATTGTTCCTGTCCTTCGATATACGCGGCACAAACAACGAATCGAAACGCTTAGTCCGGACCGTAGAGGTTTTAACAAAGTAAGGGTGAATACTCGCCGTACGTCGTGTTGTCTGATGGTAGAAATGAGATGGCGGAATTAAGTCATGCAATTCCCGCGCACACTCTCCAAAATGCAACCACATACAGATAATGTATCACTGTTGCCACTATTACAACAAATACCTATTAAAACTAACGTCCATACAACAAACGTAATTTCTTTGCTCGATATTTCTTAAGGATTTATTTTATTTAGTTATCATATAACTATACATTACTTAACCTAATTAAAACTAACTTACAAATTAAAAATAAAAGCCCTAAAAAACTAAAAGAGCAATCTAAAGTAAGGCGTCAAAAAACTCTTCCGCATCGCTGTCGACTGGTAATGTACCCAAAAGACTGGCGGCATTGCCACGCTGAATGGCAATGCTTATCCTTTGTCCGAAGTAAAAGGCAGCCTTTGGGTCACGCGAAGTGTTAACGAGGCGTTTCGAAAGTTCTTTAAATAATTTGTGACCACTCAGACCCCACGAATCGAGAATTTCAACCCTATACGGCTCGGAAATATAACTACCAACAAGGTTATTATATTTCCGCCGCTTGAGGTTCTCTGCAGCAGCACCGGCACAGCACGACGAGCTAGGAAGATGAGATGGCGCAAGAATATCGATATTAATAGATATTGTAGTCCATTTGCGACTCCGTTTCATACTCTTTGTTCTGGAGTAACGCTTTGTTCACTTACAAGCCATACTTCACAAGCCTTAGGTTAGAAACAATTCTATAGACATATCGACGTCAAAATACTTGTGCCAAGTAGATTTCAGAACAGACATGGTTAAATATTTAAATGACAAAATGAGAACCGACGCGCGTAAGTTTAAATCTCGCTGACGGGAGTTTAATTTTGTACAAATCCCAGTTCAGCGGGAGGGTAAAGTTACTCATATAATCTGTAACCCAAACATTATATGTACATAATTTGCCATTTCCTTTGAGAAATTTTAATATGCCTACCTACATGTATGTGTGTGACTACTGAAAAAATCCAGAGAGAGATGGATGTTGTGCCTAGTACTTTTGTTCGGGCATATTTTAAAATCAATAGAATAGAACAGAACCAACTTTATTGTACCCCAAAATAGTAACTAAAAATAAGAAACTAATACATATATATTTTTAAATCGTAATAATAAGTTAATTCTTTAAAAAACTTGTTACAAGGTATTCATCATTTCAGCCGAAGGACGTCCACGGCTGGACATAAACCTTCCCCGAGTGCCGCCACTACGAAGGGCCCTGTGCGTCTCGCATCCATCGCATTCCCGTGACTCTCACCAGGTCATCGGTCCACTTTGTGAGAGGCCTTCCAACGCTACGTCTTCCGGTACGCGGTTGTCACTCTTGAACCTTTCGGCCTCATCGAACATCCGTTCTACGAGCAATGTGCCCGAGGGCAGGGCCACTTAAGTTTGGTGATTCTTCGGGCTATGTCGGCGACCTTAGTTCTTCCGCGGATTTCTTCATTCCTGATACGATCACGCACGGAAACTCCGAGCATGGCCCTTTCTGTCGCCCTTTGAATGACTGCAAGCCTTCTGATGAGGCCTATTGTAAGCAACCACGTTTCAGTGCCATATGTCATCACTGGCAACACGCACTGGACATAGACTTTCGTCTTAAGACACTGTGGTATGTTGGACGAGAAGATACCGCGCTGCTTCCCGAACGCTGTCCAGCCGAGTCGACTACAACAAGGTGTAACAAGGTGTTACATAGAGTATTCAGCTGATTCCAGCGCACAAATATTTTCAAGAATTAAAATTGAAATTAGAATTTTAAAAAACTATCCCACGGAAACGTATTACCGGAATAAAAAAATATACTGTTGTTTTTTCTGCGTCACTCTCAAATAAACCTTTTGCTTTTTTTCTTTCTTTCTTTCCGTTTTCTTTCTTTCTTTCTTTATTTCTTTCTAGTCTAAATCATGAACTGCTCATGTGCTAAATTTTCTCCTAATCTGTTCAGACGTAAACACTACTTGAAAGTAGGATTACCATCAGCCAATAAGTTAAGAAATACGCGAGATAAACAGTTATTTTTTCAAGTAATAAGCTTTCAACAACTTAATAAAACTTTTTCCCCGGTCACATAGAAAAACGATCACTCTTCCTCATATAAAACCGCATCACGGATCCTTGACATGGGGCGAGTTAGAGCCAATGACGAAGCGTTATTTGAAACCGCTTATTGGCGTTGAAATAACTGTTATGACTGATTGAGTTCGTTTGAGGCGAATAGCTACAGAAGATGTAAGGTCATCAGCGCCATAAGTAATGTGAATTAAGAACAGTAGTCAGATTCATTTAAAAAAATTGTCTTGATAAAACTAAGGCTTTTATTTCTAGCGGTAATGTGCACCTATTGTACATTAATTTTTATAAATGTTTGTCATGTCTTAAGTTTAGCTGTGCAATAAAATAAATAATAATAATGTAGTGTTTCTTCCTACACTTTTATCTTAGCCAAAAGGCCGAGAAGCAATGGCCGAGTGGTAACGGCCCCGATTTACGAGTTATAGGTCGCAGGTTCAAACCCAGCAAGGCGCATTACTTTGTGTAATTTATTTCATCACAACTGCTCTAAAACGGTGAAGGAAAACATAGTGAGGAAACCGGCATGTCTTAGAACCAAAAATTCGAAGACATGTGACATCCACCAACCCGCACTGAGCCTGCGTGGTGGCCCGTGGATTATGGCCCATTCCCTTATATAAAGAAGAGGGCTGAGTCCCAATAGTGGGAACATTATAAGGCCGACTATGCTTTGCTATGCTATGTTTTTTGCTAAAAGCTATTCATCTAAATGGATCACAATATTTATTTATTTATAAATTTGTTGATGGTTACCTCTAACACTACCGTTTTTGATTTCCGTATCTTAGTTGATGAAAACAGAACCCTTATAGGATAACTTATTTGTCCGTAAATCCTTCTGTCAAAACCCCTTTCTCAGGAACACGTGAAGGTATTAAGCTGTAATTAATACAAAAATTTTCTCATATCAATCTTTATATACATAATTCTTCTGTACGAGAGAGTTAGGTGATAAAAACATTATCACCTAACTCTTTCTAAACGGCTAGACCGATTTGGATGGAACTTTGTGTGTAAATATAAGTGGGTCAATGGATGGTTTTAAAATACAATTGAACCTGGTAGATGGCGATGCAATTGGGTTCTCCATTTTCTTTTCCGATTAAAAGCCAGTTTTTGGGCAACGCGGACAACCTCTGCCAGGACCGTTAGTATTAGTATAGATTTAAGATATACATCGTATTATTTTTTTGACATTTATAACTAATAATTTATTAAAAATAATTCCTCATTTAGGTCTGACATAATTCAAGTGTTACATAATATTATGATGTAATTCTTCAATTTCATGTTTTTGCTAATTTAATGCCATAATTATTCATGATTCTCAAATAATTGTTTTAGAAACTTTACTTTCTAATCTTGAGCTAGATGCACACCATATTTGTACACCTCCGAACATAAAATAGCGCTCGGTTCATCAAATATAAGCACTGTATTTATGTATCTGTGTTAACAAATAGAAGTGATTTGATTTGATTGTACAAAAATAAACATAGGAAATTAACAGCAACACTGTCAGATTGTTGTCCTATCATTGTGTGGCAAACGTTCTCATAACAATAGAATATTTCTCTCCTAAAGGATGGTCACGTAAGCAGAGAACCTTTGGAAAATCCAACGATATTATAATGATTTCTTTATTTGCAAGGAACAAAGGTTTGAACCGGCAGAATAATTGCAATTAAATTCCTGCATTTTGGCTCGGATCCCGACACTAATGAACCACAATGTACTGAATCTACTATATATCTGTAAATGTAACTCTGTCTTTATCTGTGCCTGCATCAATCCTGAATCTAGGACATATTATATAATGCAATGAAAATAATTTGATGTGTAGACAATAACATAATTGTTTTCTTTTAGTTTAAAAGGTAAATCTTGTTAATTCTTAATTTCTTTTTTTAGCCTAAGGCCGTTTAAATACCCCCAACGTCGTAGTAGTTTTAAAGTTTTTGGTTTTGCGTAGACCTTTTTTAAACGACTATTTCACTGCTAAGCAGATAGCAACACAGTATTCAATAAACTTCAAAAAAACTACAACCAATTTTGACTGAACAGTTTGTGGCTATAAGTTTACCTACAGCGACAGTTAGTCGCGTTATTTTTTCGTAAGGACTAGCAATAAGCACGCCTAACGACCAAATGGTTTTAGGTTACCTAGGTTACCGTGGTCCTGGAAAGGTTACCCGTGGTCCAACTGCAGGAACACAGGTGTGGCCTTAGCCAGTAAAAGTTTGACACGCCTTCTCGCACCGCCCCAGAGCGCGAAGTCTTAAAAAAAGGGTAGCTGATAAACATACCTGGACAAAGGTGACAAAATTTTGTTGGTATTATTTATTAACTAGCTTTTGCCCGTGGCTTTGCCTGCATTCATAAAATATAACCTTTGTCACTCAGGAATAAAGCAGCTTTCTATCGGTGAAAAAAATATCGCAATCAGACCCATACTTTCAGAGATTACCTCCTACAAACAAAAAAACAAACTTTACCTCTTTATAATTTTAGTGTAGATTATGGTGTAGATTGATTATTCTCAGTGTTTAATAGTAGTTCTCTACGTTGCAGGTAAAATGTATCGCGGCTGGTGGCTGATGGTGGCCGCTGTGCTGGCCTCCGCTGCCGCTGACGAGGCCTCCGACCCTGAAGGGCTGCTGGAGCCCGTTGCTGGTAAGTGGAATATGACAAGTTTTACCTTATCTTTGTGAACTGGTTTCCGCATTTAGTCCTCGGTGGACCATTGTGCGTGGAAAAAAATATGAATATGATAAGTTATTGCATTTTGAAATTTGCGTAAAACCTCGTGAAAACCCTGAGGCCGCGTTCCCACTATGTCGTAACGGTTAATTTATCATTAGACGACTATCGTCTTTAGCTGTTTCCATTATAAAAACTGTTTGTCGTGGCCACGCAGGTTGTCGCAACAACGACATATTATGTTATCAGTGTCACCCCCAAAACAGTCCTAGACGATAGTTAATTATGTCGTACTATATGTGAACAGTGGTGAGAGCAGTGGTGGCCGAGTGGTACTGGCCCCAACTTACGAGATGCAGGTCGCGGGTTCAAACCCTGCCAGGCGTATTACTTTGTGTAATTTATTTCATTACCACTGTTTTCAAAACGGAGAAGAAAAACATCGTGAGGAAACCGGCATGTCCTAGAAACAAAAATTTCAAAAATTCCCTCTCCTAGAGAGGAGGCCTGAGTCCCAACAGTGGGTACATAATAAGGCTGAATATGTTATGCTATGCTATGCTATATGTGAACACCTCCATTTAAATACACAAGCCACGACATTTAAAATTACACGATTATCTGTCGTCACGACAAAGTGAGTGCTCGGCCTTAATCAGACGGATAAGCCAACTTGAATAAAAACTAGTTTTTAACTCCTCAAATGTAACATTAGATACCGCTTCTTAAGAGACACCACTCGAAATTTCAGCCGAACACCGTATGTTCATAAACAGTAGATTCAAAATTCCTTGTTTATTTTTTTGCGTTTTTTTTATAAGGAGCTAAAGTGTCTCAAAAATGGAAAATAATAGGACTTTTATAGAGTAAAAACGAGAAGGAATTTTATCAAGAAACGAAAATTAACCGTAATTATTTACTAAGGAAACATCAAACTAACTTACCAACATAATTGGCATTTACCTCCTTAAACCCCACTGCAGACTGCACCATTAAAAAGATACGAATACACGCCCACAGCGGCAAATGAGAAAAGGAACACAAGAAAATGCTATCCGAAGATTACTTCCTCAATAAAACCGGGCTTAATTACTACGGCGTAGCACCCTCTACGAGCGCTCGTAGCACCGCGTAGCATATAATTCACCAAATTTACTACTTTCTCACCAAGACAGTTGGATTATGGTTGTGTGTGTAGATTCACGTACAGTTTTCTTTCTGTATGGGTAAAACCAGTCATAAAAAATCTTTTTCCAAAAAATACCTACAACCGATTTTGAAAGTCGGTGTTAAATAACGAAGAAACCAAACCAGAAACACCGACTTCCGAAATATAAAGTTATTTTGCACTTTTTAGTGTACGGAAGTCGGTTCTATTTTTACATGTTTTTAAAATATAAATTTTACATGTTTTTGTTGTGTACCTCTTAGTTAAACCTAAATTGTGTGCAGATGTGAACAACTGATAAACATACATGTTATAGATAAATTACACCCAGACACAGAACAAATGATCGTGCTCATCACACAAACATTTGTCTTGGGTGGGAATCGAACCCTCTACCTCCAGTATATCAGTCAGGGCCCTTAACCACTAGACCAACAGGCCAGTCTTGCAATATTTGTATTATACGAATTGGTACCTTAACTTTGAGAAAATAGAGGTGAATATGCTATAAGCTAAAAACATGAGGAGTCGCGACGCTTCGCCTCGCCGCCGGTGTGAGATGAGCCATAAACTGAAAGAAGTCAGCCATCTTTAAAAATTCGTATAAAAGTGAGTAACAAGATATCGCGTTTAATCTTAATGTAAATAACTTTTTATATCGGTTTACGCGTGTAGGTATTATTAATGGAGTGTTTATGGGTTTTTGTCGAGGGTATCAACAGAGTTTTTATGGGCTGTCATTAGCAATATTTTATATAAGTTATGGTTATGGAATATATAGTGCATCTTCTTATCTTCCATGGATTTGTTATTATTACTCAACGTTCATGTATTTGGTTGGTGATAAGTCTGTTCTATTTAATCGATATGACTGGCCTGTTGGTCTAGTGGTAGTAGCCCTGACAGCTATGCCGTAGGTCGTGGGTTCGATTCTCACCCAAGACAAATGTTTGTGTAATGAGCACGATAATTTTTTCTGTATCTTACTGTAATTTATCTACATTATGTATGTATATTTTTAGAAATATATAAGTATGTTTCACTGTTGGGCATAGGCCTACCCAAAACGTCATCACAACGACCGCTCCCGTGCATCCCATGTGACAACGCTCGCCAGGTCGGTTCATCTTGGCCTCCCATCGCTGCGTCTTCTGTTCTGCGGGCAATGTACCCTGCACACTGCCACATAAGTTTCGCAATTTTTCGGGCTACGTCGGTAACCTATCCAAGTTTGCACCTGCGGATATCTTCTTAAGTTTTGGAATTAACTATACCTACTTGGATTAAAGTGGTTCACTTCTATAGGCTGGCGCAGAATTTTAATATTAATTTCCGTAATACCTTATATAAAATATAAAACAGGTAATAAAAATGCCTTGCCAGTAACTGAATACATAAACGTATTTAGGATAATAATAAAAAATTAAATCTGTTTTTCAGGGTAGAAAATCCCATAACTTCTCGCGCTCTGCCCCCCTAGCCAAGTTACAACCGTATCGTTTGCGCTGAACGCTTCGAGTAGGCCACGCCTCCGATTCCTTTGTTCTGACGTTATCTCAACGCTCAGTCACGTCGTCCGAACAAAGGAATTGGAGACGTGGCCTACTCGAAGCGTTTGGCGTGAACGATACGATTGTAACTTGGCTAGGGGGGCTGGGTAGAGCGAGAGGGAGTGTCAAACTTTCACTGACTAAAACCCATCTACTTTCAAAAAAATATGTTAATATATACGTAAAATAAGTAAAATAACTTTTCCTCTAAATCTTCCAGCAGTAATCCAACACTCCTTTCTCATCTTCAACATAAAATCTCTTAAACTTTAATAAATTCACAACAAAATTAATCTAAATCCAGCAAGAATGTTTACGAAGCATTACTTGAGGAAACTGCCAAGCAGAGAGTTTTTCACAGGGAATATTAAACAGTTTGTTAATTAAAAATAGTTTTATCGCGACCGGACGGCGCGGTCCGAACCGGTCCGGCACGCCCGGTATCCGGCACGGCATACGGAAGAAACTCATGAATGTTACGAAAAAAATGTTGCGATACGAAATATGTTATTATGTGTTTCATATGAGGGGTATATGTGAGAAGATAATAATATAGTAAGTGTGTTATGAATATTCATTTTCTGTAGGAGTTTACGTCAGTAATTTCGGTTTGTAATTGGACACCGCTACACGCTTTGGAGCATAAAGGAATTTTATTTCTGCGGAATTGTTCGAATGAGTCACGGCGCAAACGCAAGGGGCAACTATGAGAAATATCTGAAAAGAACCCGGCAGGAAAGGAATAATTGACGTGGTCTTCTAGGGCTGCGGGATCGTGTAACACAACCCTGAAACCTAAAGATCTACTGAAGCACCGAGAAACACTTGTGAATGCCGATACGAAGCCAGGGAATAAAAGCTGTTCACCATTATACGTATATTAAGGTACCACCATCTCATTTCTACCATCGGACAACCCGACGAACGGCTAGTATACACCCTTACGTTGTTGAAACCTCTACGGTCCGGACCAAGTGGTTCGCCTCGTCGTTTATACCGCGAACATCGAGGGACTGGAACAACTTGCCTGCTGCGGTCTTCCCGTCCGATTATAATTTAGTTGTCTTCAAGGCTAGAGTGAATAGACTCTTAATAAACTAGCCTCACCATCAACGATTGCATCACTACTTACCGTGAGTTGGGATAGCAGTCAAGCACTAGACTATAACAATAAAATAAAAGAAACTGAAGGTTAAACATACTACAATACATTTTGTTGGCTTACTATATACTGATCATAACTTAATATTATGTAGATAATCGTACTTTAGCTAACATACATCACAGACCGGAGTCTGTGTTTCCTGATAGGTACAACCTGGGGATTTTTAAAACAAAAGTGAATAGGTTAGGTTATCTCTAGGTAAGCGTGCTCCACATCGTCGCTTACTATCAGGTGAGATAGCGGACAAACGCGAGCCTATCAACAATAAAAAACTGGGCAAGTGCGAGTCAGACTTACGCACTGAGGGTTCCGTACAAACTTACCGTGAAACAGTTCAATTCCCGAATCGAGTTACGAAGATTTTTCCAAATGCAAAAAAAAGTTTATTTTGTGACGTAACTACAAAATTTATAGTTTTCCTATTCTTGTATTTTTAGACCTTGCTTCATGCCAAATTTCAGGATTCTAGGTCAACGGGAAGTATCCTATGAATTTTATTTCCCTTGAGAGTGTCGAGATACACCTTTTTTTGCGACATAAACGGCCGTATCATTTGTTTTCGTTAATTCAGATGTTTGATCGTTTAACATCTTCATGGAACCGCAGTCTTGAGTATATGGTTTTAATTTCAACTCGATACCTCCACGCGTTCTCGAGATAAAAGGTCTTGACAGACAGACAACAAAGTGATCCCATAAGCGTTCCGTTTTTCCCTCTTAAGGGACGGAACCCTAAAAAGGCTCTCGTTGTACCCCAGAGCGGGAGAAGTCATAGAAAGATTTCCCACCTCAAAAAAGCCCTAACAGAAACCGCAGTATACTGGCCTATATTCTAACATTTAGGAGTTCTACAAAAATATCCTTATTATTCTTATTACATAGTATCTGGATACCATAAAACAGCAGTAAATGGAGCAATGTCTGGTACTCTCATTTTATGACGTCTGCACGTATCGTTTAGTTTGGAGTACTTCGAGACTATAAAAGTATTAAGTCTGTAAAAATATTTATCTGTACTCTGTATACATGTAATAGTATTCTTAAGGTGTTTTTAAAAAGTATACAATTAGTGTGTAATTTAGCGTCTTGAGATATTAATTAAAATATATATATATTTTGAAACTACTCAGACTTCGCACTACTAGCGTGTAAGTTTCATCGAAATTCGTTCAGCCGGTCAAGCTTGAAAAAATAACGAAACATATGAGTATAATTGTAGGGACACTTGGGGGAGGATTATGTCCAGTAGTGGACGTCTTTCGGCTGAAAGATGATGAGTATATGTTTCTTACTTTTTCATGCTCGAACATTCACAAACTTTCACCTTTATAATATGAATGTGATTGGCTTACGCTTGACCGCCATCTGACCTAAAAGACTCTCTTTTTTACTTCTCCCACTCTGGGTTGAGCGGTAGGGAGTGACAGACTTTTACTGACTAAAACTCACAGTGTTTCTTCAGTTGCCCTTTTTGAAGGGCTTCGGTAACCCCTTTAATCAATCCGTAGCCTTGCCTGACTTAAAGACCCCATGAAGAAGTACGGAATCCGGCAGGGAATTCCTTAGTTGTACGCACAATTTTTAGTTCATGTATTTAAAAAACAGGCCAAGTGCAAATCGGACTCCCGCATGACATCATATTATAGCTGTTATTAATATCGAGCAAAAAATGGCAAAAAAAAAAGACATTTGTTATATGGGAACCCCACATATTTTTTTTATTATTATGTTTTTAGTATTTTTTGTAAGAAGAAATACATCATATGTGAAAATTTTAACTATCTAGCTGTCACAGTTAATTAGATACAGCCTGGTGCCAGGCGGGCAGTAAAATCTTAGTAATCCCGTTTTTACCCTTTTGGTACGGAACCCTAAAAAGAAATGCAAATGTATACTTTAGGTGGTTGTTAAGGTTATGCTAATTTATACCATTTATTACACGAACCCTTTTTTTGGTTTAGCGACTGCGAAGTAATCGCAGTAGCTTTGTGTCCGTTCTTGTCTTATAATATTTTTTTTCCGCTTATCCATGTTATTATTTTAAACACAATGCACTATTATAAATTATATTTATATCCATATTTTAGTTAGCCTTTAGTGTATATATAGATTTAATCAGTTGTTTTTGAAATAATCGTGTAAATATATTTCCATATTAAATTCAATCGGATACTATTATAAATTTAAAATTGAAATAATTCAGTAAAAGCATAAGTATGTAATTTGTAAAGTTAGAACTACACTGCGCACACGTGTGCCACATACGCCGATTTGGGCGCGTCGGTCTCCATACATATTATATCGAAACTAGACTTATAGAGCTACACTTGATCCACACTACGCGACGTCGTTCTACGTACAAATCAGGCGTGACACGTGTGCGTCGGTCAAATGGAGTTCTAGCTTAAATGCTCTTTAAATAAACTCGGCAATTATAATTAGTCAAACCAAAAACCAAATGTAATTAGAATAGAATAAACTTCATTGTACACCAAAACAATAACAAATACTTTTAAACTAACTTAAATCTATGGGTACAATGGCGGTCTAATCGCTAACAGAGATATCTACCAGACATCGAGGATTAAACTTTTTATGGCCAGCCTTATTTAATAAACATGTACATCGTACTTTGCATTGCCAGTTGAATGTAACGTTTCCTTCCCCATTTACACCGTGCAAAACTAATATAAAATAATTTATAGAACTTGTAGCAGTAACCACTTGCTACTTTAGTTACTTTAAAGACAAATGGAATAAGAACTGACATTATCTTATCTTATTATATATATAAAAGGAGAAACTGACTGACTGACATTTCAACGCACAGCCGAAACTACTGTGACTAAAAGCGTGAAATTTTGCAGTTTTCTTTTATGACAATTCCTTTGTTCGGACCACGTGACTGAGCGTTGAGATGACGTCAGAACAAAGGAATCGGAGGCGTGGCCTACTCGAAGCGTTCAGCGCGAACGATACGATTGTAACTTGGCTAGGGGGGCTGAACCTTTCAGCCCCATCGACTATCTGTTCTACGAGCAGTGTGCCCAGCCTACTGCCATTAAAGTTTGGCGACGCTACGTTTACTTAAAATCATTTCACATGTTGCCATTCTAAAAAAAAGAATACAAGAAAACCAATCATATTTATAACGTATGCCAAAAATATGTAGAAATAAATCAATTTATCTCAATAAAAGTAGAAAAACCAATAAAAGGAGGTTGATACGATCTATATTACACAACATTGTCTATGAAACTAATACACAAAAGAGAAGGGCAACACGTAAATTCTATCTCACTTGATCCGGGCACGAAGGCAGAATGCGTACGTTCCCTTGCCTCAGACACGTCACGTTATGTTACGACCTAAATAAAATAAAATCCTGTCGCTCCGTATTATGTACGAAAGTTTTAGGGTTGCGTAATAAAATGATATATGCAGTTATCTTTTGGTTTTACGGATGATATGGGAGGGCACCCCCACGTGCAACTAAGTTGCCCAGCAATTTGTTGTTGTCTTTGTCGTACTTTCATACAAACCCGTTACTTGATGTGAGAAACAAATTAGTCGCGGAGTCAAAAGTTGCTCGTATGTGCTCGATATCTCTAAAATGTTGTAGCTAGTTTATCATGAAATGTGGTATTTGGAAGTTAAAACAGTAAGATAGGTACTTATTGTAGCTGCGGAAATGTTCGTAAGAGATACCGTGGCCCTAGAACGCAAAGTGCCACTGAAGGACCGCACGTGGGTTTTAATCAGTAAAAGTCTAACAGGGCGTGTTAGACTTTTACTGATTAAAACTCATTCTACTCAGAGCAGAAGAAGTTATATGATGAATTTCGACCTCAATAAAAAGATAGGCTCAGATCATCATCTTACAGCCCTTGTCTCTTGTTATTTGGGATTGACGCAAAACGTTTTTTTTTCTTCCAGTCGGTCTTGTCAATTGTAATAAATAAATAAATAAATGCTTTATTTTATTAATGTTGACAACGTTCAATAAATGTACAATAATGCGATACACAAACGATTTAAATGGTAGTTTTTTTTACAAATTACCTGGACCCTAGGATTCCATGTGTCGTGAGATCCAGTCTCTTCCGGAGTTCGGACAAAAAAAATAACAATAATAATTTACAGGTAAGATATAAATTATAAGATAGAGAAAAAAAAAGTAAGAGATATAAATTATAAAGAATTAAATTTTAAAAATATATTTAACGTCAATGACAAAAAAGGGTTCAGCTGCTTTTGGACGAGTGTATGTGTGAAGTGTGACATTGACTGAATTATTTCATTTATCGATATGACTCACACAGTCTATCCAAGTTCGCAACCTTAATAATAGGGCCCAAACAGAGTTTAAACTACACCCATATAGGAATACTACTTATGATGTAATACAACTATATACTAACCAACATCCTATTTCCCAGTCGGTACACACAAGCAAACACGCGTGCCGCAACATAAACAGTCCGGTAAACAGATCCCGAGCATTACAAACAGGCTTACGTATGTAGTTTGGACGCTTCACTGAGTAAAAAGCAAATGGAGTACCCAGGTGGTAGAGCGACACAAAAGATTTTTGCTCAACAGGGCTTATCATCTTATTATATGCTCCAAAGCATAATGTATAGGTGTAACAATAGTACACCCACATTTTCCAGTTCATTATCATCATCATCAATATCATCATAGTCATGAGCCTAGAATGCCTCACTTTTGAGTCAAGCCACTATTCTTTACTGCTATATTATCCGGCCGATATAGTCGACCAAATCCACTTATGATATTCGCCATGTTTACTCAAATTCAGAACAAAAAAATAATTTCTTTTCAGTTTATAGAAATACGAATCCATCGCTGAAATAACTTACACATGTAAAAACTCATTTTCCGTGTGGTTTCCGGCAAACAATATGCTACTCTTACAAAATGTGAGTATGTTTAAACAAAAGAAAGGGGCGCATATACTAACTAATACATAGAAAAAAGTATTACCTAGTGTTATTGTTGTGTTTTCAGTAATATGGCAATTTGGTAACATCTTTAAAACAATAAACTAAAACTGTGAATTTGCCCACAGTCGGTAAACAAAACATTAAACTGTGTGTTCTATAGTTCAGCAGTTGTCTGAACAAACAAATAACTACTCCATGTACTATCTACTCCATGTTTCGCAGTTCAGATACATAGGCAGTACCCGCAGATGGGTTTAACTTCGTTAAATCAATATTAACACGTTTTCAACGATGCAGGCTGGTATTACAACGAGATATTCTGGAGCGTTTCGAGTTTCATTCCGTTTATTAGTTAGCTATTAAAACTTAATCTACTTTGATGGCGAAAATGGTTATATTTTTAAGGAATAAAATGGTTTTTGGGGAAGTTTAGTGTCTAAACACATACGTTTAAGTTTGTATGGTGTTGTAAAAGATTTTAGGTATATTGAAACTGATTATTACGTAGCAATAGTATCGTGTATAAGCGAAGTAAACTGCCATTTTCCTCGACATAATATAATCAGAAAAATCAACATGACTTTTCCTCAACCAAAAACTGGATCTCATGTCACGAAAAGGAAGACATAATGCCGTTACGTCCCAAGCAGGGTTCGTTTCCCGAAAATATTTTTCGAGGCACGTCTTATCGAAAAAGATTGCACAATCCTTAACAAAAACAGAATGAAAATGTATAGGGAGTATATTCCAATATTAATTCCTCCTTCACGATCCCACCCCAAGGCGAAGCTGAAGATGATAAAAAACCGGCCAAGAGCGAGTAGGACTTGCGCACGAAGTGTTCCGTCCCATTATCTATACAACATTAGACACTATATTATAACCATTTTTTCGTACAGTTTTGGTAATATAGTTTAAAAAAAAACACTTTTGTAGTATGGGAGCCCCACTTAAACATTTTGTATTATTTTGTTTTTAGCATTTGTTGTTATTGCGGCAACAGAAATACATCATCTGTGAAAATTTCAACTGTCTGGCTTTCACGGTTCATGAGATACATGCTGCTGGCAGACAGACAGACGGACAGTGGAGTCTTAGTAAAAGGATCCCGTTTTTACTCTTTGGATACAGAACCCTATAAACGATAGATAGAAAGGGCGAATTTCCCCGAAGAATATAACTATAAATATATAATATTTTCACAAAGTGGTGTCTAAAAAATTGGCGAGAACCTTCGATAGCTAAATGTGAGTAGTTATTCGCACGGGATCTCTGACCTAAATAAACATTGGAGAGGTTTATATTATTTTCTTTACTCGTAAATGTTCTGGTTTTATATTGAAGATATTTTATATCGAAAAAAGGTATGGCGAGCACTTTCGAGTAGGGATGAAGTCAAGAGATAGATTTCTTGTGCCTTATAATAAATAGTGATATCTTCATTTATATTTATTATTTTTGTACACACAGCGGAAGAGTAATTGAAAACTATACTTTTACACCATCTGCTCGATAATTCACTTTTATAAGTCATACAACCATCACTTAAAGCAAGTCATTATGTACCTAGGGAGATAATGCAGTATGGGCGATCCCTAGGGAATAATGAGATTTGAATTTGGAACGTGAAAAACCGTCAGCATTATGTGAATTAAAATGTAGTGCATCAAACAAGTTTATTCAAATTTCAAACTGGACACTAATAAAAAAAAACAGAATAAAAAAGTTTCTAAAAAAAAGTAATGAACAAGCGAGAGCGTTATAAAAAAATTAAATTATAGAATCTTTGAGTAGTGTTTTTTTTTGTTTCAAGTCTCAAAACATTTTAAATGATAGTTAAGATTAACTCGTAAATAATACTTATATTTCTCTATTATATGATTTGTTTGACTAAATTGTCTTTTAATTAACTCACAGATGGTGTAAAAAGTAGAGTATCCAACACGGGGATAAAGCTGTCTTTGTCTTGGGTGGCTTTAATTCCTCACTTCACTCAAGTTTCTTTATTAACTCCCTCGCAGTGCTCGGGAGTTAATTATATAAATCCCTCACTAACGTTCGGGATTAAAATTAGCAACCTTGGCTTCGTTCAGAATTCAACATGCCGACCGCGAATTAAAGACACTGCTTTATCCCCTAGTCACATAATCTACTCTTATATATTATGTCACTGTAAAATTGTAAACATCGTTAGATTATAATCTATCTCGCGAGAATGTAAACTGTCGAATGATTGTTAACATAACATACTACTTACAATTTAACGTATTATTTTTCAGTAAATTATTATCTATCGACGTAAACCTGTTAAATCACAATCTGTCGGGCGATAAATGCTCAACTGTCCGAAGGCTCCTGATTGGTTGGTCTTACAGTAGGCCATTCTGTTACCAGTGAGGCTATGATTGGTGACTAACACTAACTTATTTATTATTCAAACTACACTTCTTTAATTATCGCAGATTTATTTTACTTCCACAACAATTTTATGTAACTAATTCTAAAGCTGTGAGTTATTTTCAATACAAAATCAATTTACAATCAACAAAACACTGTTTGTTTGCATTCGACAACAAACAGATTTTTTCAAACAAATATGGCGACGCGGAGCACATGATGTTCAACCAATCAGCGCGCGAGATGCGTTCCGCTGTATGCCACTTCACAATTTAATAGTGTCACTTTGATAAATTGCAATCTACTGAAAAATAATGCGTTAACTTGTAAGCAGTTTATTACGTTTCACATTCTTTCGACAGTTTACAATCTCGGGAGATAGATTATAATCTAACGGTGTTTACAATTTTACGGTGACATACACATCATTTTTCTGTACGTGTGATTGTCACCTAACTCCTCCTAAGAACCTTGACCGATTTAAATGAAATTTTGTGTGTATGTTTGAATGGGTTCCTGGATGATTTGAAAATACTATTGGATCCGGTAGGTCCAATAGTATCCAGCTATCGGGTACTCATTTTTTTTTTCAGACGTCTTTCGCGACCGCTAATATATATACAAATGATTCCCTATTTCCCTTGGTCATGACATAACGCGTAAACGGTTGGACTAATTTCACTAATTATTTTTTGTTGTGTTTGTCAGAAAAAACTTCTGAAAGAAAAAAAAAAAGTTGTGCGGAATATTAAAAAGCAAAAAAAAACTAAAATCCGTTCACAGTAAAAGTGAGTCCGGTTCCTAGTATTCACCAAAACAAAATCCAAGAACGCCGCCTCTACACACGTCCAAAATACAATGCATTACATTTTATTCGTACATTGCTGAATGTAGCCCACACATCTGAAGAATGTATGTGGCACATTGTGGAACATTACAGACATGTTTGCACTGCAGACAGGAAAATGGATCTGATGTGCCTGGAGTGGGCTCTTAGTCTAACACCTGTCGATGTATCAGCACTTTACAGAAAATGGAGGGAACAGACAAGTGAGATACTGATAAAATTGTGCTTTAAAAGTTTAAACTAAGAAAGAGTCAAGAGAGAGATACTAAGAGAGAGTGAGTGAGGTCTGTAAGAAATGCCCTGTGCGATAAGATCGCCATTGCACACTTATTTTTATAGATGTTTGTCCTGTAATAAATTAAGGTGTGCACTAAAGTAATAGGTATTTACCTATGAAATTGCCGTTTATTAAAACGGGTTGCTTTGAAGTGTTATATCTTTGGATTGACTTGGAATTATAAGTTCAAATAAACTTTATATCAAAGGTATGTTATTCTTTTTTCGAAATTAGGTATTTATTCGTTTCTTTGTGTTCTGTATTTTCTGTTATATCGCTGTATTAATTATAATATTTTAATACCTATTATAAATTATTAATTATAATTATAAAGAGATGGCAAGACATACTAGACAGATTTCGCAGAACTGGACTTTGCCCAGGTGTGAGACAGAACAAGCTACGAGAAAAGAACTCTCAGTTGTCGTCAACAGTACGTTAAGAGAGCTCTCCCCGGTTCAGGTGAGCATGATTATAAAGCTTGCTGTTTCCTCCAACTCAATGTTTGTTAAAGAGACAACGCGAAAAAAAAGAGATAGCGATTTAATGCACGGTTGGCATTCGGTAACTTTCTTCACTCACTCGAATATATAACAAAACTGGTTAAATCTTAAAAGTTTTTCGAAAAAAAATCGTCATTCTCAATTCTTGTACAAGTTTTCCATAAATATATTTCCTTTACTTTTTTAATTCATTACACAGGACTTTATGAAGGTCCAAATGTTATGTATTTGTGCATAATAGCAGCTTTTCAGAGGTCTTTACTAGATTAATTTTACCACAAGACATCGGTATTTCACAAATATCTAGAGAAAGATGTATAATAACGTCATAATCACGTAAAGACGGTTACTTGGGAGGTATCATGGGTTGGGCGCTCTTAAAATCAAAATATCAACACGAGTATTTATAGGACGATTTCCACAGTTGCCTCGGAGCCTTATAAGAAGTATTTATATTTAAATCTAACCTAACAATCACGTTTAAATCATATTATCTTCTAACAAACGCGCCTGAGCTCACGACATCATTTAGCACTCGGCTCATACGTACATACATCTCATACAGATATCACCAACATTCGTAATTCGTATGTTTATCAAAACGCCTGCTCCCACGTGATAAGCCGCTGTGTCGCACACTGAAGCACTGTGTTGAACTCAGTCGTACTGTGTCGCACTGTGTCATATTATGCGCAGTTATGTCGCACTGTGTCGAACACAGATGGGCTTCATATTGTGCCTATATATATTCACGACCTCACTACTAATTGGCAACAAAGGAACTATAATCAGTAAATTCTAGTATCTTTGTGACAGTTATGTGTATAAATGAAGTAATGAATACAGACGCCGCCGTAAAAGATTATCGAAGGATTCAAGATCTAGTTTTCAATACTTAAGTCGTTATGAAGGATGGTTAAAGGATGCTATAATCAGGGCTGTAGAAAGAAAAAAGACGACGGACATTCAGGAAGAGGCTCCCTGGTGTATGCTGTTTGCCGATGACATTGTGTTGGTTGCCGAGAGTGGCCTAGAGGTTCAGAAAAGATTGGAGGTGTGGTGGCACAGACTGGAGAGTGTTGGCCTGAAATTGAGTAGAACCAAAACGGAATACTTGTTCTGCGATTTCGGCGGTCTCTCCAATCCAGTGCCTTTAGCTCTCGCTGGAACGCCCATACCGATCTGCTCCGACTTTCGGTACCTCGGGTCACTCGTCCAAGGGGATGGTGAGGTAGACCGGGACGTAACACATCGGATCAACGCAGGATGGATGAAATGGCGACAGGTCACGGGCACAACTTGTGACCCACGGATGCCCCTCAAGTTGAAGGGTAAAATCTACAAGTCCGTGATAAGACCTGTCTTACTGTATGGATCAGAATGTTGGGCTATGAAAAAGACGGATGAAAAAGATTGCACGTAGCGGAGATGAGAATGTTAAGATGGATGTGTGGTGTGACGAGAATGGATAAAGTGAGAAATGAGTATATTAGGGGAAGTTTGAAAGTGGCGCCAGTGACTGAAAAATTGAAAGGGAATCGTTTGTCTTGGTATGGTCATGTGAAGAGGAGGGATGAAGCGCATGTTACTAAAAGAGTTATGAGTTTACATGTGGATGGATGGAGAGGGAGAGGGAGACCAAAGAAAAGATGGATGGATTGTGTGAAGAGTGATATGAAAGAAAAGGAAGTTAATGATAGCATGACGAGTGACAGGGCAGAATGGAAGAAGAAAACATGTTGCGCCGACCCCAAATAACACGGGACAAGGGCAGGAAGATGATGATGATGATGATGAGAAAGAAAAAAGAAAAGAAAGAGAGAAAAAACGTTTATTCGTGCCTCACACAATCGTTTAAACTAAAAAATAAAACAATAAAAAAGTTGTTGTTGTTTGATAGAGTTACTGCGGCCTTAGAACGCAAAGGATAACTAAAGGAACACAGGTGGGTTACAGTCAGTAATAATCAGATACAGGGAGTATATTTGATGATTCCCTATCGAAAATAAAAAGGCTATGTTATCATTATGCGATAGTATAAAGAGGTAAATAATATGAATGTTTCTTCAACGGTTGTAAATGTAGGTAAGCTATGAAAGCACTGCCCCCCTAGCTAAGTTACAGCCGTTTCGTTTCGATACTCTTTTCATCGATCGCCTCGAGTAGGCCACGCCTCCGATTCCTTTATTCTGACGTCATCTCAACGCTCAGTCACGTGGTCAGAACGAAAAATAAAAAGCTAAACTAAGATATCGCTGGTAACTGTTTTATAATGAAAAAAATAGACCGATTCTTTGGGATAAGTTCGAAAATATTGTGGGCGTTGCAAATAAATCAAAGAAAAAAATAAGACTTCTACAAAGTACACTAATGTTATCTCATTTCAATACAAACTACAAATCAGATAGTTTCAAGAGCAATTCCATCCAGTTTCCGTTATTATTGGGGCTTCACCTCTTATTGTTTCCTGCGCTTCTAGTATAATTGATGGCAATATGGCCGGGTATATAAGCCGTCTGTGGACGTAATAATGGACTGTTCACTCGATAGACAAGAGGCACATTAAAGTAATTAGTGTAATCCTTCTTTGGAAGTTATTGAGGGAGAGGTAGGACTGGTTTAGTTATTAGGCTACGTCAAAGACCTATTTATAGATCAATTGTATTTTGTTGAAGTATGAAATCACCCAATACAGTCGTGATGGCTCAGTGGTATATACTTTTTTTAAGTTTATCTAGGATATCACTGACACTCAGTGCCTCGGAAAGCACGTATAACCGTAGGACCGTAGGTAATTGTTTCAATATTTGAAGATTTTGAAATACTGTCAAACAGTTTTATTTATGTACAATATGTTGTACACGATTATTTCAAAAACACTTTACTAATTAAAACTATATATACACTAAAGGCTACTCCTAACTAAAATATGGTGTTATAAAAATCCTCCGCATCGCTGTCGACTGGAAGCGTGATCAAAAGGCTGGCGGCATTGCCACGTTGTATGGCAATGCTTAATCTCTGACCGAGATAAAAGCCAGCCAGCTTAGGTCACGCGAAGTGTTAACTTACCGTTCGGATACTTCTTTAAAAACTTAGTTCAAACAGTTTGGTTAATTACTATTTAAAATACCTTTGTAAGAAGGTCCTCATTAAAATAACAGTCTAGTCATTTTGAAAATTATTTCTATTGGAAGGTATTTAATTTTAAAATGACCTTTCAGCAGCAACTTTCTCAGTTGGGCAAATAAAAAAGTAACTGTAAAATAGAATACAAATATTTTTCAGTAGAATTATGTAAAACTATACACGACTAATTTTTAATTAGTACAAATACTTAAAGAGCTTATTAGAAAAGGTCTTGTTATTATTTAAGTAAAGTCTCAATAAAAAGTATTCATAAATAGCAAAGTTATTAGCGTATGTTTATATCCCAAAATCTCACTCATTTTATGGAAATATTGTAGAGGCTATTCTAAGTAGAATTCATTTACACTAATATTATAAAGAGGTAAAGTTTGTTTTTTTATTTATTTTTTTTTGTTTGTCGGATGCAATCTCTGAAAGTACTTGTCCGATTGCTAGAATTTTTTACCGATAGAAAGCTGCTTTATTCCTGAGTGACACAGACTATATTTTATGTAGGTACGCGAGCGAAGCTGCGGGCAAAAGTTAGTTAATAATATTCTCTAGCTCTCGCGTTCACGTGCTCTCGCTCGAACTTGCCCTGCCTCCCTCAATAATGAATTTATTAATTATGACAAATCGTGGATAATTTGGGGATTTCTTTTTTCTTACTTTTGACTACCTGAATATGATTAGTAACGGGTACGGATAGTGCCCCATATTTTTTTGTATTAATTAATTAATGGTGGTGTATATCTATGTGTGAAATCTACCTTCGTAAAATTAGACATAGTTTCGTTTCTAAAATAATAACTTTGTTTGCCCCCAAATCAAAGTAATTTATATTTACGAATACATCACATTTTTCACACACATAACGATTTTCTTATACCAATCCATACTAATAGTATAAATGTGAAAGTGACTCTATCGGTTCGATATGATTTCACGGTTAAACTACTGAACTAATTTTGATGAAATTTGGTACGAAGTAAGTTGGAACTCCAAGGAAGGACATAGGCTATTTCTTATCTGGCTAACACTTCACGTCAGCAATAACCGACATTCACGCGAACAAAGTCCTTGGCATACGCTAGTATTACATTAAGTCCGATATACCTATTAAATTCAGATCATGCCGAGTTTTTATTTAGTTTTCAAATCAGAGTTTTATTCAATTAAATATATTTATTAAATTAAAAAGAATAACTAGAGAAAAATATCTCATGAAAATATGTCACGTACTTGTAAAAACTAGGTTGCGCGGTTAGGCGTTCACTTCCGGTAGAGGCCGCACCGGAAACAGAGGAAATGAAGACGTGCCAGCGACCGCAGCGACACCTAGCGGCCCGGGCGGATATCGGCTCCGATGCTGCTGACATTAGGAACAGATGTACATGTCATGAGCAGATATTACGTCACAAACAGGCTTGGGAAATGAATTGTGAAATGTTTTTTTTCTTTTCCGTAATTTAATATGCCGCCGCTGACGAGCGCGCTCCGCACTCAACCTCATCGGCGATGACGTCAACATATTATCTTGTGCTTTGAGTACATTCACTAGGATAGCTACATAATAGCTACGGTATAAAAACAGTGGCACTATTTAAAATAAGGAAACTACAATATTGCATTGGTATATTATAAATAAATGGTATTAATTTTATTTAATTCAATAAAAACACTTAACTAATTTAAACTATATATACACTAAAGGCAAAACTAGCTAAAATATGGCGTCATAAAACTCCTCCGCATCGCTGTCGACTGGAAGTGTAGCCAAAAGGCTGGTGGCATTGCCACGTTGTATGGCAATGCTTAATCTCTGACCGAGGTAAAAGCCAACTCTTGGGTCACGCAAAGTGTCAACTAAGCGTTCGGATACTTCTTTAAAAACCGTATGAGCACTCGGACCCCACGGCTCAAGAGTTTCAACCCCAAACGGCTCAAAAATATAGCTGTCGACGAGGTTGTTATATTTCTGCCGCTTGAGGTTCTCCACAGCCGCAGCGGCAGCACCAGCACGATAAATAAATTTGGTAACAATGATCAGCGAAATCAAGGCTCAGGTCTACTGTCTACAAACGTATAGCTTCATACAGGCGTATTACGGCCGCGGTGAGTCTTTCGAATAATCCCGCAAATTAAGTGCTGTGGAAATATTCTTAGTTCTATTAAAACTTAGATTTATTTAGATACAACCAGAACTTAAATTAATCCTCACATAAAATAAAACAAAGTCCCCCACCCTTTTTTTTAAGTGAGAAATCATCCAATGACATATCCTGCCCTTTCGTGTCAGACTTTCACTGACTAAAACCCACTCCTGTTCCTTCTTTTATAAGGGACTTTTATCTCATAGAGCATATCAGCCCTATCCTAACCAAACCTTAGTTTACAATAACAACTTAATAATCGGCATAATGGAATGAATGTTTTTGCCAAAGTTTAACTACTAAATATAACGTAGGCGCGGGCTTGCGGAAGGCGAGCAATGGGTAGCTCTCCGTCCGACCGTCCGGTAACCGTCCGGACCGAGCCCAAGTTGTCGACGGCGCGTAGTGTTCCACGTGCGCTTCAAGGTGATGTCAGCAACCGTAGGGGCCCAACAGGGTCGAAGTCTTCTGGGGCCAGGCGTGATGTGGGTTTATAGTCAGTAAATATATGACACGGCCCCCCAGAGCAGGGGATGTCATTAGACGATTTTCCCACCTAAAAAAAACTACTAAATATAAAATAAATTATCCAGTTTAAAATCAGAGTATATTTAGAAGCCCGCTCTCAACAAATGAGCTTCTCAACAAATGAGCAATGTATCCTCGTTCTAGTTCCAGTATTTCTACAAGGTCTAGCGTAGATAAACTGTGTTTTAAACGAACAGACGTTTAGCATCCCCTCTAGCTAACTTACTGACATTATAAAGGGCTTAAATTCCCCCTTCAAAATAGTATTACTTTCAAACGTAGTTACTTTAAATAAAGGAAAACGTTCAGAAAGTTCTTCATTTAATAAATCTTAAGAAACTAGAAAGCATTTCGTAAAATTTATCAAGAAATCTAATTTCAAACAAGAGACAAAGTAAACGGTCTAGTTTTTATTAAAACGGCACAATTTAACTGTAGTCTAAGTTAGAGAGTTATGATGATGGTTTTAATGAGTATAGTCGTGTAAATACATACATGTCTTTACCGCAAAATATAAATTTTTAAACACTTACTCAAAAACCCGCTTTTTGCTGTTTTCCGCACTAGTGCAAAAAATGCGCGATCTCGTCCCCGCCACAATTTATTGTATTTATCGTATCAGGCTGGGCACTAAGCGTCCTCCACGAGTCGCTGGTCAAACCCCGTTTATTAATTTTTTCGTAAGTGTATTGAAAAACGTCGACAAATTTCCACGTGTCTCAAAACACGTGGAAATTTGTCACTGCAGCACGCGCTCCGAAACACCCTCGTTTGGTTCGCAATGACAAACTTTTTCCACTTGTATCAAAATGTACTATTTTCTTACCATACTATCCGATACTGGGCTACAAATTGCACCTTAATTTTTACTTGTATTTTCCTAAACGTTATTAGCAAAAAATAACTATTGAAAAGTCCCATTTCCACATACACTTAACATCAATGTAAATGAACAGCCGCAGATTCCAGCAAATGGCGCGTGAACCGTTGTCAGACACACAAACGGCCCCAATCTGATTGACAGCCAAAAAAATCGGTCATAACTGAAATTCAGGTCAATTCGTACACATTGTCCATTTTAATATCGTTACGTTCCGTTGGACAATTCCGCAGGAACTCCATTTTCAATTTATCGATTTTAAAGTTGTCAGTTAACGAAATGATTTAATTTTGATAATATAGTATATTTTTAATACACTGTGTCAGTCTCTGCATCTCTCATCCAACTCTTCTGTTGCAGCTCTGCTGGAAGAAATTTTATTTGAAATAAGTAGTACCTTTGTGTTTTGTGGCCTATTCGAGGCTATCGACGAAAAGAGAATCGAAACGAAACGGTTGTAACTTGGCTAGGGGCGCTGATGGTAAACGAAGATGTGATCGACGATGAAGCACGCTTGCCTAAGTAACCTCGTGACTTCAAGAACACCAGGTTGTAGCTATTAGGAAACACCGACTCTGGCAGAGAATTCTACTCCAAAGCTATACGCACAATAAATATGTTCCCAAATCTTTTTGTTGTGAGTAGACAGACGGACGGATGGACAAACCTATAGAAATATCTTATATCTATGGACAAACCAAATAACACCATAAGCTTTCCTTCGTTTTGTATTTACAATATTACTAGCTGCTGTTAGCTGATACAGCCG
This sequence comes from Mythimna pallens, assembly GCA_961205895.1. Taxonomy (NCBI): domain Eukaryota; kingdom Metazoa; phylum Arthropoda; class Insecta; order Lepidoptera; family Noctuidae; genus Mythimna; species Mythimna pallens. The sequence goes on along the minus strand of OY540831.1, from coordinate 5,879,696 downwards.
CGTGAAAATTTGAAATTGTCCCAAGGGAACATACTCTCGGGATAAAAAATTATCCTATGTGCTCTTCCAGGACATGGTCTATCCGTGTATCAAGTTTTATAGAAATCCGTACAGCTATTCGAATAACGAAGTAACAAACATACAGACACGCACACACACACTTATAAACTTTCGCATTTATAACATAAGTGTGATTATTTATCTAAACATAAAAAAATTGGGGAGGTGCGAGTCTGACTCGCGCACTGAGGGTTCCGCACAAACTTGAAAGGTAAATTGCAGTTTACGATTTATGACGTATTAAAAAAAAACTACTTACTAGATCTCGTTCAAACCAATGTTCGGTGGAAGTTTGCATGGTAATGTGCATCATATATTTTTTTAGTTTTGTCATTCTCTTATTTTAGAAGTTACGGGGGGGGGGGGACATTTTAATACTTTGCAAGTGTCTCTCGCGCAAACTATTCAGTTTAGAAAAATATCATATTAGAAACCTCAAACCTATCCATAGATACCCCACACGTATGGTTTGAAAAAAAAAATTGAGCTGATACTTTATAATATTATATACATTTAAATCTAATAATAACGTAATTAAAACTAACTTACAAAATAAAAATAAAAGCCCTAAAGTACTAAAAAAAAAAGCAATCTAAAGTACGGCGTCGAAAAACTCCTCCACATCGCTGTCGACTGGTAATGTACCCAAAAGACTGGCGGCATTGCCACGCTGAATGGCAATGCTTATCCTTTGTCCGAAGTAAAAGCCAGCCCTTGGGTCACGCGAAGTGTCAACAAGGCGTTTTGAAAGTTCTTTAAATAATTTGTGCGCACTCGGACCCCACGATCCGAGAGTTTCAACCCCAAACGGCTCGAAAATATAACTACCAATAAGGTTATTATATTTCCGCCGCTTGAGGTTCTCTGCAGCCGCTGCGGCAGCACCAGCACAGCACGACGAGCTAGGAAGATGAGATGGCGCAAGAGTATCGACACAAGTTGCGTCCCACACTAAAGGCCTACCCATCTTCCATGGAAATAAAGACATACCGTCCGGTCTTTTGCCATCGTCGCGTGCCAGGCCATGAGGTTCCAATACGGCCGGAACGCCGACGGTGACAAGAGCACGTCGGATGATGTCGTTGATATTCGCGTGTCGCGCTATGCGGCCCGCACTTCGGCTGCATGACAGACCGTGAATTGAGCTTCATTTCTAAGTATGGGAACCCCCAAAATTTATCGTTTTTTTTTTCTATTTTTGAAAAAAACGATCGAAAAATCTTAATGCGGTTTACAAAATACATCTACTTACCAAGTTTCAACAGTATAGTTTTTATAGTTTCGGAAAAAAGTGGCTGTGACCTACGGACGGACAAACAGACAGACATGACGAATCTATAAGGGTTCCGTTTTTTGCCATTTGGCTACGGAACCCTAAAAACTAATACAATGTACATGGAGATTTTTGACAGTTAAATTCAAAGAAAGTATGAACCCTTATATCCCTTTTCACAAGTCGCAATTACAATCATTTGGGGCATTAAAATAGTACCCCTAAAGCGTGTCCGCCCCTCATTTGTCATTTCACCGCGTATTTTTGATCCCATTCATATTTTACCTGCCAACTGACAACAGAGCAACCTGTTCATAAGAATGAACGAAAGTCAGGCTGTACTACACAGAGTAACAATAATGCCATTTTTTTTTCATAGGAACTCATTTTTAGGGAATATTCACTCCCCCATTTTGTTTTTAAAACATCGCTTTTTGTGATATGGCCGCCAATGAAATGGATCCTAAAATAGTATTTTCCGTGTTTCAAAAGGTGTACATAATGAGAATATTCTGCTAACCTACACCACTAATTTTTAATTAGTACAAATACTTAAAGGGCTAGCAGTGGTGGCAGAGTGGTAACGGCTCCGACTTGCGAGTTGTAGGTCGCGGGTTCAAATCCAGCCAGGCTCTTTACTTTGTGTAATTTATTTCATCACCACTGCTCTCAAAACGTTAAAGGAAAACATCGTGAGGAAACCGGCATGTCCTAGAACCAAAAATTTGAAAATATGCGACATCCACCAACCCGCACTGGGCCCGCGATTACGGCCCATTCCCTCTCCTAGAGAGAAGAGGCCTGAGTCCCACCAGTGGGAACATTAAAAGGCTGATTATGCTATGGTTATGCTATGCTTGTGTTATTAGAAAATGTCTTGTCATTACTTAAGTAAAGTCTCAATAAATAATATTTATTAACAGCAAAGGTATTAGCGTTTGCTTATATCCCAAAATTCCAATCAATTTAAGGACATATTGTACTATTTAGATATATTAGCTATATACATATTGGCTATTGATACATATTGGCTATAGACATATTGGCTATAGACATGTTGGCTATAGACATATTGGCTATAGACATATTGGCTATTGATTATAAATGAATAAATGACAATCAAAATGGTAAAACTCTGCGCGTAGTATTTTCTAGTAGCAATTGTTATGAATGATTGATTTTATTATAAATTTACCAATTATGACAAATATTCGTGGACAATATTGAGATTTCGTTTTTATTACATTTAACCCCATTTTTTTGTACTAATTATGTGTAAAGTTTTTTTTTATAGCAAATGATAAGATAAAACTATAGCATAGTCGGCCTTATAAGTTTCCCACTGTTGGGACTCAGGCCTCCTCTCTAGGAGCGGGAATGGGCCGTAATCCACCACGCAGGCTCAATGCGGATTGGTGGATGTCGCACGTTTTCGAACTTTTGGTGTTAGTACATGCCGGTTTCCTCTCGATGTTTTCCTCCACCGTTTTGAGAGCAGTGGTGATGAAATAAATTATACAAAGTAATGCGTCTCGCTGGGTTTGAACCCGCAACCTACAACTTGTAAGTCTGGGCCGTTACCACTCGGCCACCACTGCTCTCAGACAAAAGTATGCGATTACAATCAAAGTACTTTTCAATACCAAGACAGTAGATACAGTTATTTTATCCCATGAAAGCGGTTTGGTCTTATGTCCATTTACGTTATTTTGACTCTGAGCGCTCCCAGCTCACAAACCCAAAAAAGAAATTATGTGACGATAATATTTATTCACATCGCACACATAAACATGCTCATCATCGTTTATGATCAGGTGAGACAGTGGTCAAGCACGAGCTTATAAATATAAAAAAAAAACTTGGGCAAGTGTGAGTCGGACTCGCGCACTGAGGGTTCCGTACAAACTTACCTATGGAAACATTTCAATTCCCGAGTTGAGTTACGAAGATTTTGCCGAATCGCAATTATTTTTTTGTAACGTAACTACAAATTTTCATTTTTCAGATTTTCTATACTTGTGCTATGAGACCTTGGTTCATGACAAATTTCAGGATTCTAGGTCAACGGGAAGTACCTTATAAATTTTGATTCCCTTGAGAGTGCCGAAATACACGTTTTTTGCGTCATAAATCTTTTTTTTCGTTAACTCAAAAGTTTGATTTTTTCACAGCTTCAAGGGACCGTAAACTTGAGTATATGGTTTTAATTTCAACTCAATATCTCCACTCTTTCCCGAGATAAAGGGTCTTGACAGACAGATGGACAACAAAGTGATCCTATAAGGGTTCCGTTTTTTCTTTTTGAGGTACAAAACCCTAAAAAAAATTTTATCTACACACACAACTGAAGCCAAACTGCCTTCGAAGGATAGGACAACTATCCCCCGAAGCCTGCTCGCCCCTCATCCATCATTTCACCGCGTGTTTCTGACACAATTCATATTTTTACCTGACTAACAAAAGCTGCTCACAAGGATGAGCGAAAGCCAGCCTGTGTGTGGTTTTATCTATTTACGGATCCACTTTAGACGAATATTTGTTGCCAGTGTTTTATGGGGCATAGAGGTTTTATTTACTTTTTTAGCTATGAAGTAAAGAGCATGTTGCCTATACTTGATTTGAATTTTACTGCTATGTTCGAAACTTTTGTGAATATTTCCTTTTCTGTGTAATTTTCGTTTTACTGTATGTGAGGATTAACTCTATAGGTATATTATTTACTACTGCTGCAGCTATTCTAATTAGGTTTACAAACTAAATGTAGATTACTAAGAGTACGTCAAGTACAAAGGTTAATTGTGGCAGGTTTTTTTTTGGATTTTATCAAATAACTCTTATCAGTCTGGTTGGAATTAAATAATAATAATAATAAACATTTATTATAATTAGAAGGAATTTTAAACTTTTACGCAATAAAATAAAACCCATCGGTGTTCCATCAGTTGCGTTCAGGGCTTTTGTTTTTGGTGGGAAAATCATCTAATAACAAATCCCGCTCTTGGGTGGGGCGAGAGATAGTGTCAGACTTTTACTGACTAAAAACCCACTTCTGTTCCTTCTTTGCCTTCACCCCGGAGCCCCGGGCTTCGCTTTCACACTACCCGTGGTGCGTTCCAGGGCTACGGTGACGAGCAATCTCGCAGCACATAATTGACGTTTTTTTTTAAAGGTGTTCTCGCGCACTAAGGTGAAGCGAAACGGCGCTTATTGACTTAAACCCACCTATGTCCTTCAGTTACTCATAATGAACGCTAAGATGCTGTTTTTTAAATTGTTTTTTTAATAACGATACAATATTCTTGAATGCTCTACAAAAATAATAATCTACTCTTACAAAATATTTTCGTAGATTATTATCTTCGTCTAGTGTCGTAATAAAAAAGCAACAAGTTAATTTTACAACAACATCGGCCCCGTGTACCGACGCCCGTATAAACCGCTCACCCAGTAATCAGATTAGCCTACACCTACACATACTCACACACACATATGCTCTGTACATCACAACCAGGGATGTAGCGGAGGCCATTTTGCAGAGGCAGACGTTAAATGAGGCGAAAGACGAAATAAATTTTAGGAAATATCGACCTTTAGCATGATAAGAGAGATGGATGAATGGATGGGAAGGATGGCATGAGATGGCAGCACCAGCTACGCAAAAAAACAAGTTCCGCGTATTTAAATATTTTAAAATAGTAATAGGCAGCGATTATTAAGTAGTAAACCATTCTTACGTTATCATAAATAAAGTGTGATAGTGTTAATCGAAGTGAATAAATCAATAGAAAGTACATAAAACACCAAAAAATTATTAGTGTATCAAAACTTGAAAAGAAGGATGGACTGTGTGAGGAGTGATATGAAAGAAAACGGAGTTAGTGATAGTTTGACGGGTGACAGGGCAGAATGTAAGGAAAATACGTGACATACGACCCCAAGTAATATAGGATAAGGTCAGGAAGAACAAGAAAACTTAAAAATACTTAAAACAGTGTAACAGTGACATCTCTTCAATTTCCAGTGTCACTTGTGACAGAAAAGCTCATGATATGAAGTATTTGGTCGTCCCTAAACGAACCTGGCGAAATGGACACGAAAATCTTATTTATTATAATAAACTCTATTGTACACCTCGTAATGCGGACACGATAAACATTTGGTCTTATCGGTCTTGTCGCATGGGGCAGTCTCTTACAGACATACTTTGGATGGACTGAACGAAGGAAGAAAGATCGGACCAATCCGACTCTCCATTAATAATACTAACAGTAGTTTAGTTCTGCAAAAATCTGTCTGTACACCTGTAACAGCTTGTTAAAGTCAAAGTCAAAGTTTTTTATTTCACATAGGCCTACATGGGCACTTATAAAACGTCAGAAGCTAGTGCACGGTTCCAAATCCGTCACACACACACACAAATACACACGCCATCCTCATCCCACCTCCACTATACATTATACAACCCAGTAACCACATAGTGTATATTATTTGGTATTATAAATTTCTTTTATAATCTTACTCTTTACCAAATTTCATCAAAATCGAATCAGTAGTTTATTTATTTATTTATTTATTTAAACTTCATGTACAGTAGTGGTACATAGGCGGACTTAATGCAACAAGGCATTCTCTACCAGTCAACCTTTGGGTTAAAAAGAAAATAATGTGGTAGGTTTGCACAATAAATAAATAACAGATATTTCAAACAGAACAAATAAAATAAAAAATAAGTTATTTATAATAATAAAATACATATATATGCTAAAATTATAAACTAATAAATACTATGAAAAATATCAAATCATTAAAAAAACTCAATAATAATTCTGACGAAGACCAAACTAAAGTTGAGAGGACTTCAAGTAGTAGTTCCGAATTTTACGCTTGAAGGAAAATTTACTTTCAGCTTTTTTGTAGTTTATCTGTGAAAGCGTAACAGACAGACTTACTTTTACATTTATAATATTAAGTATGGATTAGTGTGGATTAGTACGGATTAGTATGGATCCGTATGGATTGTAAATTAAGTACATAAAACATAAAAAAAAATCTTAACAGAAATATAATAATTGACTGAAAATGAATAAAACAAGTAAATATGGTTCCGTTTCAACCCTGTTCACAGCACCTGCCAATTCTACTTAGTGTGGTGGCGGAGCACTCGAGCCAGCGTGAGGGGGATACGGGCGTGTTATCCTAGTCCATTGTTGTGGCTTAAACGATATTGATGAGGTTTCCAATACCCTGGCGGATCTAAATATTATGAATAAAGATTTTGGCGGTTTTGTTTATGTTCCTAGATTAAAATTATCAAGCATAGGCTCGCCCTAAGAGAACCATGTATTTTATCCGATGGGATTTAGCGTGCCTAGACAAAAATGACTTCCATGGGAAACTTCCATAGTAATTTCATCCCTTTTTAAACCATGCAGCTCTAACAGGTTAGGTCGTGCACTGTCGTAATATCATGAATTTTAGATGTTTGTCCCGACGGGAATTTATTTATTAAAGTTGAATATATATTCTGAGCCTACGCCGTAGCCCATGCAATGCAGCCGCTATATGCTACGAAAACGTTTTCGTAGCAAGCGACCAAAACTGGTAAAACTTGTGATTTTTTGTTCCATTACGTAAGCTTGTGGTTTAAAAAGAAATTCTTAAAACATCCTTTGTACTAAATTCGTCCTGAAAATAAAAATGAAAACTAAAGTGGTTCCCATGCAATAATTTTTTTTTTGTAATTTTTTGCGTCATGTGTGAGTCCGGCTCAAAAATATTGTTTTGTTCAGATTTCAATGCCATGTACTTTACACAAAAAAGTGCCATGTACTATCGTCAACAATAATAAGAAATACGTTACTCATAATACTATCCCTTCTACCCATTATTACGAGTATTTAAATAATATTTAGATAATTTCCCATAATATTCAGTCGAAGATTTCCTTCCATAAACTTCCTACTATTAACCCTTAAACATTTTCCTATCATCATTTTTCAGAAGCGTTCTATCCTTTTATCTCTGGAGCACATGCGAAAACTGATTTAAAACGGTTCTATACCATTTAGGTAAGTTCTTGTTTATTTAGGTAAAAATAACCTTTAATTAGGTAATTTAGCCACCTCTACATGTGGGATCGAAACTCTTGGGTCGTGGCGTCTGAGTGCTCATACACTATTTTAACCCCTCGCGCGTATAAGGGTATTATTTTTACGTAATTGCGCGTTTTTATGCATAATCACAAAAAAATAAATAAAAAAAATCTTTTTCTAGGAAAACCTTCCCTGCTGGAGTCTGTGTTTCCTGATAGCTACAACCTATGGGTCTTTAAGTCAAGAGTGAATAGGTTACTTATAGGCAAGCGTGCTCCATCTTCGACCACATCATCGCTTACCATCAGGTGAGATAGTGGTCAAACGCGAGCCTACCAATAACAAAAAAAGCGAAGATATAGAGACCAAAATTTTCGGCCGAATAAATTTCGTACACCCGTGTGTACAAAACGACAATTAAGCGTTTTTCAAGGTCAATCAAGTTGTACAGATGTATGTACAATCGGCGCTTTTCTCCAAACGCCTATTCGACACTTCGCGTGACCGGTGACTGGCTTTTACCTCGGTCAGAGATTAAGCATTGCCATACGGATATAGACAAGGTTTATTTAACACGTTGTCTACACTAGCAGTCTCGACAGACGTTGTCCTTCATTAGGCTGACTTTTCGGCAGAAAAAACATTGAAAGATCCGATTGCAGCGCCACCTAGGTACTGGGTCTAATATTATTTTCAATCCATCCAGGGATCCACTTAAATATACACAAAAAGTTTCATCCAAATCGGTCAAACCGTTTAGGTGGAGTGAAGTGACAAATACACATACAGAAGAATTATAATATAAAGATCTATAGTCTAACTCGATAGGTTACCTACGTGAGGGTGGGGTTGGAAGTCAGGATTGTCCAGCAGATTGGGATCGAGGTTGGCCTCAGGGAGCAAAGCGGACGTACTCCATTACCAACCAAAGCCTCGGCCCTGATATGTAAATCAAAATTTCAATTTGACGACGCCCTAAGGAATAAAAAGGGTAATTTATTTTAAGCCGAAGATAGGCTTAATTCAATTCCGATTCGAATTAGTATTTTATCCTTGGGCGAATAAAAATCCGTGGACAATAACGAGAGCTTCTTCGTATTTTAATGTTAGCAGAAATATCTTTGCAACTCAGGATGTTTGCAAATGATGCGAGGCAATTTATACTTTTTAATTTTATCAAAGTGGTGTGAGTGGAGAATGTCTGGAGGGATTTGAGGAAGGTCTTTGCCCAGCAGTAGAACCGTAATTGTGATGGCAAGTTATTTGAGAATCAGCTTTGACAGTAATAGTATAATGGTGCGTCCAGACCTGGCGAATGCGCCGCTCGCGAGTCGCTCACGAAGCGCTTGCGAACTGCACGCGTGCATTTCATGTACGATATACGGATGGCTATTTTCCTAAAAGATTCTTAATCCATCGAAATCAAAGTTGTAATTTAGATAGAGGTTAAAGTGAATAGACTTAATATACTAGTGCGGTTCACCATCAACGATTGCATCCTACCATCAGGTTGGATCGCAGTCAAGCACTAGTTTATATCGTTTAAATAAAAGTTTAACGAATGATTTTTTTTTTTAAATCGAGTCCTTAAAGATGGATTCATTGGCTTCCCTTCTAGTACTGAACCCTGAATAGCATGTTAGAGATCATGAGATGATAGTGGCTATTAAGTAAATTATTTCATAAAAATCAACTTGTGGAAAATGGTTGCTTTCAACTAATTGTAAATAATTATAATCGCATACCGCATTCTAAAATACACAAAGAATCGAAACAGAAATGAATCGAATCTGGTTTTCAAGTTTCGATCACGGTTAAGATCGATTTATAATGACAATTATGTTGATTTACAAAATCGTTTATTCCCCATCTCTAATACGGGTTACACAGAACATTATAGGCTGTCCTGTCCAATACACAATATTTTAAAGATAAAAAAACTATATATGTAAAAAAATGAATAGTGAATAGGCTCTCAATAAATTAGTGCACCTCACCATCAACGATTGCATTACTGCTTACCATCAGGTGGGATCGCAGTCAAGCACTAGTTTATATCAATTAAAAAAAAAAAGCATAATCCCATCACATATGCAATGCTAGTTTTAGAAAATCTAATTTCCAACTCAGATTTATAATGTATGTAACCAAACTTTTCGGTCGCATACATAAATTTGAGCCAAACACTGCGCTACGATTAGTAATCCTAATTGCCGTGTGCATTGGTAATCCGAGTTCGTAATTGCTTTTTGAGTAGCGTAATTTGAGATTGGCCTAAGGCTATGGACAAATTAGCGTGGAAAAACGAAACGAATTTTCATCGTGTTATTCCTCTCATTGTGGTGACGCTTCATATTTTTTTTATTGCTATGTCACTTTAGCAGCCAAAACACCGATCGTTGACGTGGCTTAGAAAGCTGCCGAGCTTAAGTGGGACTTGGCTAGACATGCCTGCCGCATACCGATCGAGCAATGGACCTTTATAACACAAAATTGGTGCCCTGAAATCGCACGACGGCGTCGTGGGAGACCAAGAAGGAGGCGCATGGTGGGATGACTTGGATGTCTTGTTTAGGACTTAGCAAGAAGCAGTTTAGAGTCGAGAACAATAGAAGGAATGGGCCTTTGCCCAGCCGTCGACAATATAGGCTAGATATAAATATGGAACTATGAGACATCTTGTGGATATGACTCACACGGCCCAGTAAACCATAGCATACTAGTAATATAATATAATATTAACGCCGTCTAGTCCCAAGCTAAGCAGAACTTGTGTTATGAATACTAGACAACTGATAAACATACTTTTAAATTTCTAAATACATACATATTATAGATAAATTACACCCAGACACAGAACTAATGATAGTGCTCATCACACAAACATTTGTCCTGGGTGGGGATCGAACCCACGACCTCCGGCTTAGCAGTCAGGGCCACTAACCACTAGACTAACAGGCTAGTGAAAGGTGCCGCCAACCATTTTAATTCAAATTCAACAATTTCCTGAAGTCATAGGTATAGGGATCTAGGGTATTAGGTACTTTCTAGAATATTATCTTTATTAATGACACTATAGGATGGTGTAATAATACATTTTTATTTTTTCTAAAATCATCGGGTTCGATTCCTGGTTAAAAATATTGGTATTTCAAAAATACAATGACACAGTTTTAGTTTTCATCAAAATCGGTTACGAGACTCCTTTGAGTATTTTTCGATATTTCTCACAATTACAGATTTGGCCATTCACACCTACATTAAAAAAAACGCTGTAAATATTTAATGGCTTTGCCGACGAAAAGCAATTGGTTGACACCGTCCGGCCGTCCAGTGAGGACCGAGGCCGAGTCATCGACGGCGTGTAGTGTTCCACGCGAACCTCACAAAAATGTCAACAAAACCGAAGGAGCCGCCAGGGTCACGGGATTTTTTGAAAGAGTGATCGTCGCCCTAGAGCCCAAAAGGCAATAAACGACACAGGTCACGTCAATAAAAGTCTGCCACACCCTCTCATTCCATTTTAGAGTGAGAGAAGTCATTAAATAATATCCCAAATAAAATAAAAAAAATACTGTAGTGCTTTTTAGGGTTCCGTACCTCATCAGGAAAAAAAGGAACCCTTATAGGATCACTTTGGTGTCCGTCCGTCTGTCTGTCTGTCAAGACCCTTTATCTCGGGAACACGTAAAGGTATTGAGTTGAAATTAAAACCATATACTCAAATCTGCGGTCCCTTGAACCTGTGCGAAAAATCAAACTTGTAAGTTAACGGAAAAAAAGATATGGTCGTTTATGTCGCAAAAAACGTATATTTTGACACTCAAGGGAACCAAAATTCTAAAGTAAGTACTTCCCGTTGACCCAGAATCCTGAAATTTTGCATAAAGCAAGGTCTTCTATCACAGATATAGGAATAAATTTGAAAAAAGAAAATTAGTAGTTACGTCACAAAAAAAATGTTTTTGCGATTTGGAAAAAACTTCAAGATTCCAATCAGGAATTGGATACTTACATAGGTAAGTTTGTACGGAACCCTCAGGACGCGAGTCCAACTCGCACTTGCCCAGTTTTTTAAAATAGGTATCTACTTTAAGAGCCATTATTATCTACTTCAGTATCCGTCATTATATATGTACATATACTCGTTATTGCAATGTGTCTCCTTTTCCCGTCTCCAACCACAATCCCGTTACTTCCCCACTCCGTAGTTGAGCAAAACACGGCAAATTGGTTCCATTAGCGTGCATTAGGGGGCGCTGCCGGCACAACTGGGCCCAAGTGGGGCCGACTGGGGACCAAATGGGGACCGCGGACGGCTGCCTGCCTGTTATGGAAAGTGTTTGGCTTGAAGAACCCCGTCTGGCGCAAATGTTTGCTCTTATACAGGCTCGTTTGAGGCCGGTTGTAAACTTAATTGAAAAATGAATGCAGGTTTTTAAGGAAACTTACGTGACTGTAATATATTTCTTATATAAAGCACTAAGTAAAGACGCTTTGCTTGACGAGAGGGCTGGCTCGTTACAAATATTTCTATGGATTATGGCTTTAAGAATTCGTGGTTTGGTTGTCTTGTCTTGATCATTTACATGTTTGTGAACGCACTCACGACATGGGAATAATTCAAGTTATGGGCAAAGTATTAAAAAAAAATCTATTGATATCACTTAGAAACCTCAATTAAACAATAAAAAAACAACAGGTTCAAACTTAACAAAACAATTTTTTTTTTTATTTGCTTCTGAAAATATAAAAAACTAGCTTTTGGCCGCAGCTTCGCCCGCGGTCATAAAATGTAACCTATGTCACTCAAGAATAAAGCAGCTTTCTACCGGTGAAAACATTTTAGCAATCGGACCAGTACTTCCAGAGATTACCTCCTACAAACTACAAATTCAAACTTTTTTTTTAATTTCTTGATAGGTTCGCGCTTGACCGCTATCTCACTTGATGGAAAGCGACGATGCGGTCGACGATGGAGCGCGCTTACCTAGAAGTAACGTATTCACTCTTGACTTATAGATTCCCGGGTTGTAGTTATCAGGAAACACAAATTAACTTTACCTCTTTAAAATAATAAAACAAACCAAACTTAATTTTACTATATAGGTAAGGGATTTACTATTATAATCTATCCGATGGGACTGACATGTACATTTGTATAAAAGTCCCTAATACAAAATAAAGAGAAAATAATAATAATAAAACAGATAATGGTATAAGTAAACAGTTTTCTTCGTTAGTTTATGCACGAACAGATCACTTTTTGGAGTCGGAAATCATTGAGTAACGTTTCCCACTCTGGGTGGAGCGAGGGAGAGTATCAAAAAACAGACTAAACCTACCGGTGATCCATCAGTTGTCCTTTGCGTTCCAGGGCCGCGGTGACTTTTTATTAGACTGGTACATAGCTAAAGGCCTACTGCCCACGGTCGCGTAGCTTCATAGACGCGTATTCGTCTTCGCGTATTTGTCTTAGTGTACGCCTGCGTGAAGCTTACATACAAAACTATGAAACTGTGTCAACGAAGCGGCAACAACATGACCACATGACGCTGTCGCTTCAACGACAGAGTTCAGAGAGACCGCAGACAGTAGGCCTAACATCACGTCTCGAACGCATCAATACCTATCATAGTGGAAGGTAATCAATAAACGAATCATCATCTATCATTTCCACCCAAAATTTAATTATACCACTGGATAGCTAATATAAGCATAAAGCATAATTAATCTTTTAATGTTCCCACTGCTGGGACTCAGGCCTCCTTTCTCTAGGAGAAGGAATGGGCCATAATCCACCACGCGGGCCCAGGCAGTGGCACGGATTGGTGAATGTCACATGTCTTTTGGTCCTAGGACGTGCCGGTTTCCTCACGATGTTTTCCTTCACCGTTTTGAGGGCAGTGATGATTAAATAAATTACACAAAGTAATGCGCCTGGCTGGGTTTGAACCCGCGACCTACAACTCGTAAGTCGGGGCCGTCACCACTCGGCCACCACTGTTTTGCTGCTGGATAGCTAATGTTTATTATTATAATGAACCTGTTATATCCCACGGCATGGCAAAGGCCTTCCCTCCTTTTTTTCCACTCTTTTCTGTCCATAGCTCCATTGGCCCTCCATCTGACCAATCCTTTATGTCCGACTCGTCACGCCATCTCCTTCTGAGTCTACCGCGTCACCAGCTCCTGCTGTTCACCTTCATTTACATCTTGATTTTGCATCGAACTGATATAGTTTTACGGTATTTAGATATTCCCATTGTAGCGACACCTATGGCGTCACATAAGAACTAAACTATGAAATTCTGCATCGCGCAATTACAGTTCTCCGCGCGATTTGAACATAAACAACAGCCCCAAATCATCTATGAAACTCGATAGTCCCAACCACCCCAAATCATCTATGCCTAGATCAGATATATAAAACTCGTCTGATCAGAGGATCCTCCCTTTACAATGGAGGTATGTGGGGAACCCTTCTCCTCTAAACCGTCATGTAGTTTCACCCTGTTATAAAATTAACCTTATTGCATAATATGATGGGGTAGAAAATCCGTTGCATCACATACAAGTTCATAAGCGTGTAAATGTCAGCGAGCTCAGATTCTCATTGTGAATTAGTTCGCGGTCGTCTGCCTCGCAGGGAACACATGAGTTATGCTGATTACATTGTTCAGCCAGGAAAATAGACGAAGGGATAACGTGCGTAGTAGTTTATTGCATAAGGATATTGTTTTCCCATGTTTATTCCTGCTGTTATTTAAAGCTAATACGATGGAATCGTTACTAAAGTAAGTATATCTCTAATAATTTTGGAGTGGTAATTCTTTTAACTTAAGTTATTTTTGGTCATCAGTGGCAATGACTGTTTCTTGCCGGGTCTTCTCCATAGGAAACGACCAATTTGGAATCATGCACGATATAGCTTCTGACGTTTTATAAGTGGCCATGTATGTAGGCCTATGTGAAATAAAAACATTTGATTTTTGTTGAATTTTAGATGAAAATTAAATATTATATCCTTGCCTAAGATATTAGTGTTTTTTGAAACGGATTACTTTGAACTGTCTTCATCTTTTCGAATCGATGGTAAACGCGCCATACTATTTGGGTCCAGTAGGTGACTATGTTAACTGTAGTATCGATGGTAATCATTAAGTCCTCCAAAGTTTAAGAGTATGGGCACTTAGAGCACTCTAACGTGTGGCTCATGTTTTGAACAAGGGTGCCCTTGTCCACACTCACATTTAGTATCCGACGAGTCTATAAAACCCCATTTCGGCAAGTTGTCTTTGCAGCAGACTACCTGGGTGCGCAACCGATTAAAGCTAGAACTACATTAGACCGACGCACACGTATAACACGCCAGATTTGTACGTAGAACGACGTCGCGTGGCGTGGATCTAGTGTAGCTCTACAAACCTAGTTTCCATAGAAAATGTACGGAGACTGACGCGCCCAGATCGGCGTACGTGGCCCTCGTGTGCGCAGTGTAGTTCTACTTTTCAATGTAGACACTTTGAACTGTGTTGTCTACAGATTGACTTGGCATTATAAGTTCAAATTTTCTATTAAAAGTACTTACGTTATTCTTTTTAAGACTAAAACGCTGCTAAAACTAAACAGGTATACATAAAAAGCAAGAAAGATTATCTACGAGCTATCGTCATCTTATACGTAACTAGCCTGTATTCGCAAACCCGATTAAAGGCCGCCCTCTCCCTTATCCAGACTATCATAGTCTTTAATATCTAAAGGACAAGATTGTGAAAGTTCGCAATAAATCTAAAATAGAAATAAATATCAGACGAATCTTGCAAGGGAAGATGGGGAAGGGAGATAACGTAAGCATTTTGATCGGGACGATAAGCCGGCGAACTGTTTGTGAAGGAATCTCACTTTGAACTTCATACCTGAGATATTTTTATTTACTGCCTGAAAAGGAATTTAATACTCTTAGGGCCAATGTTTTTTGTGAAAACGTTTGAAAGAGTTACCGAGGTCCTTGAATGCTAAAGGCATCTGAAGGACACAGGCGAGTTTAAGTCTGTTCCCCGGGGCCCTGGAACGAAGACAAAAAAGAAACAGCTGTGGATTTTTGTCAGTACAAGTCTGACACGCCCTCCGGCTCCGCTCAAGAGCGCGAAAAGTCATTCGATGATTTCCCACCTAACAAAAACAAAAGGTGGGCTTAAGTCAGACAAAGTCAAGAAAGATAGAAAAACATTTTATTTGCAGAAAATAACGCAGTCTTAGAACCAACTTACAAATTATAAACATGAAAAAATATGCGCCTCAGAATAATGCCGTGACCACACGCAAAATGCAATGAGCCCACAGCGCTGGTTTTCAGGGTGGGCCGGTGACGGTGTCGACACAAAGACGTCTGAAAGGTATAGTGTGCCAATAGATTTCAGTAACATAATGAAAAATAAATTATTGTAAAAAGTCATAAGTGAAAATTAAAAAACAATAATAAATAAATAAATAAAGAGGGAATACAATTATATATGTATGTGTGAATCATTATGTATGTATATGTGTAGACACTCCAGTTAGCTTCACCCAAAGCCAAAAGAGTTATTTGATGATTTCCCACCTCAAAATAAAACCGTCTAAAACTGGTTTAGATAAATTCTAATATATAGATAATTGGACCTTGGAGAAAGGTACCCTGGAAAGCTTATCCTGGAAGTGCATACGTTCTATTGGGATGGCAACAAATCGATTAACATTCAGAACCAAAGTTCGCGAGCTAATTCGTAAGAAGTTGGCAGTAGTGTCATCACAGCGTTAATGTTTTCAAATTGTCGATTTGAACTAATTGTTTGACTTTATTAGTGTAGATATATATGTAGATAGTTTATTAATTTGTGTATGTATTGTATAATTGTATAATATTTATGGTTTATTAGTATATCTTTTCTTGTACCTTTTCGCCTTTTCTCTCTCTTTTATTGCACCTACCACTATTTATCTCTGCATCACCCTAAGGTTGACTGGTAGAAAATGCCTAAGGCATTAAGTCCGCCGCTGTACGTTTGTGCATGGAGTATTTAATAAAATAAATAAATAAATAAAATATTCTAACTGTTCGTGCGTCGTCGGCTACCTTCGTCAATCGTCGGGCTGCTGCGCGGGAGACGCCGTGCGGGTATAAGAAGACACACACGTGCCTTATAATTTCTATTTCTTTACGATTTCTTTGGATATACGTTTGTCATTTTTACAGTTCACTGCATTTTATTAAAGTTCGTGTCAAGGCCCTAACCGACTTTCAAGAGGGTTACGTCGCTGGCAGAACCAAGTCTAAAATAGGATAATGAATACGATGGTATTTTGTAAATATTCTATGAATCAGTTTAGCCCTTTCACAGCGATGTTGTACCCTGCTTCTAGTCTAACCGTCTGGAGAGAAAAGGACTCTCTCCACCCTAGAGTGCGACAAATTAAATAATAATAAAGGGAATAATAATATTCCACAACTTTCACACAACCCCATCTAGTCCCAAACTAAGCAGAGCTTATGCTATGAGTACTAGACAACTGATAAACATACTAATATATTTTAAATACATACATATCTATATATATAAAAGCGAAATACAACTTACTGATTAATCATGAAATCTCAGAAACTATAACACCTACAAACTTAAAATTTGGCAGGTAGGTTTCATATAGGGTGTAAACATCCGCTAAGAACGAATTTTACGAAACTCTACCGCTAAGGGGGTAAAACAGGGGTAAGAAGTTTGTATGAAAAATCGATTTTTACGCGGGTGAAGCCACTGGCAGAAGCTAATTATAGATAAAATTACACCCAGGCAAAACAATGATAATTTTCATCACACAAAGATTTTTGGTGGGAATCGAACCCACGAATTCCGGCATAGCAGACAGGGCCACTAACCACTAGACCAACAGGCAAGTCAAATATAATAGATAAGTGACGATTTCCACCTCAAAAAAAGGTTTAGGTCATTCTGTTAAATAACCCGATGCTTTACATGGATTTGGTACATAGCGTAGTCTCAAATTTTACGACAGTTTAATGACTTAAGTCTCACAGCATCTATAATGTACCCGGCTGCCATTTTATGACTCCAAAGTGCAAATATACATAATTTAGGTAGTCCTACATCACGTAACAGATGTTCGCAGAACAGATCGTAACAGATCTCAGAGGAACACGTACCGTGATTCGCAGCGTTGGAAAGCCACAGGGCAATCGTACAGAGATAGACTCTCGCATTTTAATATGACTGGCCTGTTGGTCTAGTGGTTAGTGGCCCTGACTGCTATGCCGGAGGTCGTGGGTTCGATTCCCACCCAGGACAAATGTTTGTGTGATGAGCACGATCATTTGTTCTGTGTCTGGGTGTAATTTATCTATATATGTATGTATTTAGAAATATATAAGTATGTTTATCAGTTGTCTAGTACCCATAACACAAGCTCTGCTTAGCTTGGGACTAGACGGCGTTGTGTTAGTTGTGGAATATTATTATTATTATTATATCACTACAGAAGAGGAGAGATTTACTGGATTGATTGTTTATATTTAAAATCTTGAGGTGTAAAATTGATTGTCCCCAATTGTTGAGCTGCATCCAATTTCGTGTGCCTACGAAAAGCCCACGAACTCCTATAACCCCCTTGCGTCCTCCTCTTCGTAGAACCGTTCTTGATGCTAATTCTCCCATCCCGCGTCTATGCAAATTATTAAACAACTACAGTGATTTTATCGATGTACACTCTGACTCACTTGGTAGGTTTAAAAGTATTGTATATAAAACTATTATGAAACAATGCGATGGTCGGGCTGGCTTGTTAACTTAGTTTTTAGTTCAAATAATTTAGTTTTTTAGTTATAAGCGGTAATTATTGTGTTTGAATTGGTGAGCAAGTTACTTTTAAGTAGGCAACTAACAGTAAAGTTACGCATGTTGTGCTTACCTGTAAAGAATTGCTGCACTAATCTATAAGTTTATTCCGTGTATTTCATATCTTTGTATGTGTGAAGTCAATTGTTGGTGAGCCAAATAAATAAAATAAAATAAGGTCCACTTTGTGGAAGGCATGTTCCATCGTGCACCTGGTCAAAGTCTCGGGACTCCAATGGATGCGAGACGTTCAAGACCTGGTCATTGTTACGGCACCTGGGGGCCTATGTACTCGTAGCAAGAGGGTCTACCAGACTTTCAATGACTAAAATTTACTCGTGTTCCTTTAGTTACCAATTACAGACCAAGACTTTTTTACATGGGATATCATGAAATGACTTCGCCCGCTCTGAGTGGAGTGGAAAGGAGTATCAGATTCATACAGACTAAAACCCATAGAGTTCTTTGAGTTGTACTGCGTTAGCTCCTTCGAACAATACGCAACCCCGACAGGTACACAACGCACCCTTGACTGAGGCTTGATCCTTACCGGACTGCCAGACGGCAAACTATCCGTTGCTCGTAGTTAATTATATTCCTGCTGTTAACAAAGCACGCTAAATAATCCACTGTTTCACCTCGTCGTTTATACCGCGTACATCGAAGGACTTGCTGCGGTCTTCCCATCCGATTATAATTTGGGTGTCTTCAAGGCTAGAGTGAATAGGCTCTTAACAAACTAGTGCGTCTCACCATCAACGATTGCATCACTGCGTGGGATCGCAGTCAAGCACTAGTTTAGTAGTATATAAAATAAAATTTAAAAAAAACATACCATCACGCCCGTGGGAACTTTCATTACACAAAATAATCGACTGAATCACGCACGGATAAGCATTGAACCGGAAACCTGTCACTACAAAATGCAATTTCGAAATAGCTCACCGAAATACCGAGCGTCATTTCACCCGAAATAATTGAGAAAATCTCGGCTCAACCCGTTGCGTGTTTCTATGTACTTAGCTTTGTAATCGTGATGTGACATTCTCTGGGAAAATGGATCTAATAACGGCAGGGACAGCAAAAAGAGCATTGATTTTTTTTCCTGCCAAGGCCATGGGATTGTTCGAAAGAATCGGCGCAGCTTTGGAACAGAAAGGGCGCAAGTTAACGAATATGGGTGGGTTTCAGTCGGTAAAAGTCGACAAGATACTCCTCGCACCACCTAGAGCGGAAAATGTTATCTGATGGTACTTCAAAATAAAAAAAGACATTCATAAATTAGAAACGTTTATTTCAAATAGACCATATTTTAAAGGCACTTTTAAATTGATAAAATATCGGTCAGTCAAAAAAAAGTGAAGCGAAATTGATATTATTTAGAAAGTAAACGCAAAATATAGAATGGGTTAAATACAGTATACAGTATACCACTGAGATCGTGACTACTAAGAAGCTCGGTTACCGAACGGCCGGACGGCTACCCATTGGCTCGTCGTCTCCAATGCCTACGGTGGTCAGGGAATGCCCAGCCACTCCCGACGCCTGGAGTGTTTCTGCGGCGGCGACTGGGGTGTGAGGGGAGGATATCCGTTCCCTCACGATTGCGGCTCTCTTCTCCGCTAGCATTACCTCTTGCTCCGGACCATGCCCTAAACCAGTGCAAGGCACGAGAGAACGCCGACACCGAGGACACGGCGATGCTCGAAATCAAATACTTGTGAGTCCTTGTTGTAATAATCGTTGTTTCAGTATTTGCTCATAATAACATGCAATTGTTCCAAAAATCAAATAATAAGTAGACATTCTTATAAAATATTTAATGGAGCGTGGTAAAGTTTTTATTTGGTCAGTATTCTTCAAATTCCGCATGAAATATTTTCGCTAACAGTATTATTATTTTGATGCAATAATCAGAATTGTTTGATGAAATATGTGGATCGGAAATTAAACCGCAAATCGAAATCCCGCGGATATTATAAATGTGATTCAGTATGTTTGTTAATCAATAATGCCAAATCGGCTATTCGAATTTAGACAGGTAGACCGTGAAGGCTTAGACAAATAACTTTACTGTTAGCGTTCCCGCTAAATATACATCATTTAGCGGGATCGCTAACAGTAAAGTTGGCATGGGTTGGTGGGTTGGTTGTTGGTTGGTTGGTGGGTTGGTTGGTTGGGGTTAAACAGGCAATGACATTACATGTCATTTATGACGTGACTTTTATATTTTTATACTCGTATATAAACTAGTACTTGACTGCGATCCCACCTGATGGTAAGCAGTGATGCAATCGTTGATGATGAGGCGCACTAGTTTATTAAGAGTCTATTAACTCTAGCCTTGAAGACACCCAAATTATAATCGGATGGGAAGACCTCAGCAGGCAAATTGTTGCAGTCCTTCGATGTACGCGGTATAAATGACGAGGCGAAACACCTGACTTTTCCGTAGGTAATGTCATTACTATATATTTTATACTTAGCTAAAACTTTTCACTAACAGAAAACTCATTGTATTTCGGTCTGTTTTGTAGTCTGGGTATTTTACCCAATAGTACTTACGTTTATTTATTTATAAATTTATGCACAAATGAATCATTGTACAAAGGCGGACTTGCAAATGCCTTAGGCATTTTCTACCAGTCGACCTTAGGGTGGTGCAGAGACATAATATGGCAGGTGCAACTTAATAGAAGTCTGACAGAGAGGAAATAAGAACAATAATAAATATATACCTACTTAGATACATACATACAAATAAAGAATGATATTGAGAAAAAAACGAACACAACAAATCAAGAGTTTGATAAGTCTACCAACTTCTTGCGAAACGTACGTACGTACGTTTAAGTACTCGTGGGACAATAAATTATATAGTAAAATTGCGCTGAGCGTGCCCTACGACTAAAAAAAGTCTACTATTGATAGATCAATAGTAGAATTTTTTGACGTCTGACGTCATCTCAACGCTCAGTCACCTGGTCCAAACAAAGGAATTGGAGGCGTGGCCTACTCGAAGCGTTTGGCGCGAACGATACGATTTTAACTTGGCTAGGGGGGCTGATTATTTATCGCCATTATTTATCGCCTACGTACTAGTTAGGTTGTTTTTCGTAGTTAGTAATATTTAAGTCAATATACATGTATATTTTATACCAGTACGTTTAGATAAAGTATCAAGATATTTGAAACGCATAAGGGACTGATTGTTATTATTTCTACATCAACCAAATCGGTTTTTAGGGTTCCGTAGCCAAATGACAAAAAACTCGAACTCAAAAGTCTCGTCGTATGTGTGTGTGTGTGCCGTATGTCCGTGTGTTCGCCTGTTTTTTCCGAAATTATTAGAACTATACTGTTGTAACTTGGTAAGTAGATGTATTCTATGAACCGCATTAAGATTTTCACACAAAAATAGAAAAAAAAAAACAAAAAAAAAATAGGGGTTCCCATACTTAAAATTGAAACTCAATTTTTTTTTTTCATCAAACCCTTACGTGTGGGGTATTTATGGATAGGTCTTCAAAAATGATATTAAGGTTTCTAATATCATATTTTTCTAAACTGAATAGTTTGCGCTTGCGCACTTCCAAAGTGGTAAAATGTTTGCCCCCCCCCCCCCCCCGTAACTTCTAAAATAAGACAATGATAAAACTAAAAAAATATATGACGTACATTACCATACAAACTTTCACCGAAAATTGATTTGAATAAGATCTAGTAAGCAGTTTTTTTTAATACGTCATAAATCGTAAACCGCAATTTACCTTTCTAGTTTGTACGGAACCCTCAGTGCGCGAGTCTGACTCGCACTTGCCCAGTTTTTTATGTCTCGTTTTTAACTGTCCCGTTGGTCGTGACTGTCGAACAAATAGTGCTATTGTATGTTTTTCCATTAGGAATTACTCTATAGCTGCTGAATTTAAAGTAGAAAAGCACTTAAAGCCCAACGGATTTAAGTAGGAACGACGGCACCTTCCTGCGGCTTCCTGCGGCTGATCTCTCCCCGGAGTCGGATTGCCGCCCCATCGGACTATGAGAGCAAAGGAACAGAGAGTGCACTTGTGTTTAGAAAGAAAAAAGAAAAACTTTTTATTTTCCGGAAAAAGCGCAAACTTAAAACTAACATATTGCAAACATTTGCATGACAAAAACATAATTAAAAATAACATATATGCGCCACGTCCGAGCAAAACGGCCGTACGCTCAGCATAATGCCGTGTCGACACGCAAAATGCGACGAGTCCACAGCGCTGGTTTTCAGCGTGGGCCGGTGACGTAGTAGACGTTTACGCACTCGCTTGAACGTGCGTGAACCCCCCGAAAACCGTCCATATACACGATCACGCCTGTTTACGGAGCTTCACGATACTAACGTGGAGCCACCATGAGATTGGCCACCGTGATCGAATTTCAGTCAGGACGATTATAATTATATCACTAGCTGTCCTGGCAAACATTGTTTTGACATATAAATTACTAGCTTCTGCCAGCGGCTTCGCCCACGTGAAAGTAGGTTTCTCCATACAGAGGACACGGTGGAGTATACGGTGGAGGTGTGCCCCGCTTGGGCGGAGCACCGCCGTGTCCTCGTGGAGGCAATTGGCGGCAGCGACCTTTCGCGTCGGGCCCTGGTTCAAGCTATGGTCCGGAGCGAGGAGGAATGGCAGGCGGTCGCCTCCTTCTGCGAAGCAGTAATACTAGCGAAGGAGGAGGCTGCACGCGTGAGGGAACGAAGGTCCTCACGCCCTAGCCGTGGCTGGTAGTTGGGGGATTCCGACCCCAACTACCAGCCACGGTAGACGCAGGCTTGCGGACGTCGAGCACAGGGTAGCTCGCCGTCCGGCTGTTCAGTAATTAACCGGACTGAGCCCAGTCGTCAATAGCGCGTTGAGATCCTCGCGCTCCTCAAAGAGATGTCAGCAAACCGTAGGGGCCCAGCAGGGCCGATGCCCGCTAACTAGGACCGCGGAGAATTTCTGAAAGGAAAACCCGTAGTCCTAGGACGCAAAGGGTAATTGAAGGATACAGGTGTGGTTTTAGTCAGTAAAAGTCTGACACGCCCTTGCGCTGCACCCAGAGCGCGAGAAGTCAATTGGAGGATTTCCCACCTTAAAAAAAAAAAGAAAAAAGGTTTCTCCATACAAACTTTGAACCCCCGTTTCCTTCCCTTTGGGGATGAATTTTGGAAAATCCCTCCTCCTCTTTTAGTGCTCGCCTACGTCATAAAAGGAAAGCTTGTGCAAAAATGTACGCCCCTAGTCCCAGTAGTTTCGGCTGTGCGTTGATATGTCAGTCAGTCAGTTACGAAAAAAAAAAAACTTAAAAATCGGTCAAGCCGTTTTGGAAGACTTCAGTAATCAACACAGTGACAAGAGATTTTTATATAAATTAGAAGACTTCGTTTAATGCTGAACTTATAAGGCACATTGTTCGACTAAATGTAGCGAATAGCTAAAAGTATGATTATTTGCAGTTACTTCTAAATTATTTGCATATGTGGGAAGCGTTAGTGAAGTTTAATTTTAAAAAGCCCAAGATTTTAAATTTACCATTTTATCGTCAGACTATCTGAGATTAATTTTTCCGTAAATATATTTTTAAACGACAAAAAAAACACAGTAGTTACGCTCATTACCTTGTCTGTAAAAGTGTTCACATTTAAAATATTTGCTACGCAGGTACACACGATGACTTTGATAGCGTAGCAGGGCACACTAACATGATAAATGTGTGCGTAAACGCTAGCGCGTGAAACACAACAGGTATTATCGTTGTGTGATACAAAGTAACTCGTTTCTACACTCACACTCTTGAAAAAAAAAATAGTAGCCGTCTAAGTTACACGACTATGAAAATACAGCCAAAATTGGCTACTGTTATTAATGGCGCTGTGGCGCAATGCGTATGATACTTAACTGACGAGTAAGAGGTCCCAAGTTCGATTCCAATCGTCTGATGTAACAAAAAGTTAGTTTGTTTTTATTTTCTTTTTGATTTACCCCTGTTTTTTTTTAATAGTAATGTTATAGTTACTCTCATAATAATTAAAATATTTTGAAAATATTGTGACAAAGAAAACTGCGATAACGATCCAACTATGTTTATTACAACTTATTAATTACATACATTAAACGGAATGGTCACAATTAACGAATCTGTTCATGATTATCTTTAATACAATATATAAAGTGAAAATATTCTAAGTCAGACAAGGATGGACGTCACTTTTTTAAGTTTTTTGTTAGTGACATAAATCAACATGTTATCAAGAATGAATTATGATAGATATCGCAACTCTTGATCTCAATAACAATAACATCATGTCACATAATAACAACAACAGTATAATTACCTACAGCTTACTTCTTAGTCTTTTTTTTTTACTTATAACATATCAATCAACATGTTTTAAAAAATGAACTATGATAGGTATCGTAACTCTTGATTTCAATAACAATAACATGATAAAAACAACAACAACAAAAACAGCATACAGTAATACAGCTTTTTAAAAATATTTATAATTGGATTCAATTTAAATCAAAATTAATATCTAATTGGTGCACCTTCATTGTCGATTACTTCTTGTAACCTCGTTCTCATGCTAGCCACCAAATTTTCACACAGGTCAGTGCCGCGAAACGATTCCCACATGGATGACACTAAATTATCTAAATTACGTTTAGATCTCACATCAGATGAATCCCAGTTGAGCACCATGTGACCCCATAGATTTTCTATGGGGTTCAAATCGGGACTTTTAGAGGGCCATTCAATAACAGTCAAGTTTTCTTGGACACTTAACCAGTCTTGCACCATTCGTGCGCGGTGCACCGAGCAGTTATCGTGCACGAAGTAAATATGCTCGTCCGGGTATGCCACGCGCACGGTAGGCAACATAACATTTTGCAAGATGTCCAAGTAACCTTGACTGGTATTGCGACCCCCTACCTCCACTAACTCACCGGGACCCATCGATGACATCCAGCCCCAATAACCTAACGTAATGCGACCACTAGACCTGCATGGGAGAATATTTTTCTGATGGTAACGTTCTCCATCTTTTCTCCATAATATTTTACGCCCATCCTTATCTGACTTAAAACACTTTTCATCACTAAATATAACTATGTTATTGCACCAATCAAAATCTATAAATTTTCTTGCAAACCGCATCCTTTCTTCCTTATGCAACGCCGTCAGTAAAATTTTTTTCGCAGGCTTGCATAATCGCAGTGTTTCTTGTTGTAGCAAAGCCGTCAGCGCTATACGTAGCAACAATATTTCGATGCAGTGGGTTGGCATCCGTATATGCAATTGCTTTTGGACCCGGACGTTTGGCATCGATTGTCCCTTCAGCTGTATATCTATGCACCCAAAACTGCACAGTTTTCCTCTGTAAACAATCACAAAATTACGTTAAAACCTAACAAATATCAACAATGTTAAATTATTTCGCATTATGTTAAGTTTGGATTTGTTACTTACCGGTAGCATTAGTCTCCTCGAAATTTCACTTATGGATACATTTTGTTTATATAATACTACTATCTCAGCCCTCAAAAGTGTAGACAAATGAGACATGTCAATTATTACTTGTAAAAAGTATCACTTTCCACAACGATTAATTATTTTTTGTCTCGGAGTAAGTTGTAGAACACACGATCGTGATAGGCAAAAGCGTTATGCCAGGTTAACTTATTATCCGACTCATTTCTTAGTAAATAACTAATAAAGTGGGTAGATGATAATATTCATACACTTAGTTTTTAAAGCAAATATTCTAAGTTTTAGCTTTAATAAACTTCGTTATCATTATACTACAATAAAATAGAAAATAATGTTTTGTCAATGGCTAGGATCGAACTCGATACACCTTTAACGGCAAGCAAGCACTTGATAATCAGTGCTAATTTTCCATCTAATGAACGAAGCGAATTTTTTTATCTAATTCGTAGCAAACACATATACAAATATGTGTGTGTGTATATCGAGTAGTAAACGAGTTTTATTTTGTTTGCGAGTTGAGCTGGAGACATATTATTTGAATAGGTGAATTATTGTGGGATGGCACGCTCGATTTTACTTCTGTTTGTATTGATACCCACAGCTAATTGATTATTGTGAACATTATTGCTGATTACCTACCCATATCATCAAAATTACTTTCCAAAGATTAAGTGTAAGTGTTTGATGCTAATTTAAATAACTATAATAATTTCATAAGTGAATGTTTGCGAAAATAAAAAAAAAAAGTTGACAATGAAAGGATTGTCAACTATTAATAATAACGTATTGTTATATTACGTAAATGATATATATATATATTATAAAATTATTTATATTACAAGTTATATACAAAAAATTCGTTAATTAATTTCGTAAATATACATAGTTTATATGTATAAAATTACAAAAATATATTTCGAATATTTTAATTATTACGAGAATAACCATAACATTACTATTCAAAAAAAACATGAGTAAAACAAAAAGAAAATAACAGATAATTGGAATCGAACTTGGGACCTCTTACTCGTTAGTTATGTATCATACGCATTGCGCCACAGCGCCATTAATAACAGTGGCCAATTTTTGCTGTATTTTCATAGTCGTGTAACTTATACGGCTACTATTTTTTTTTTGCAAGAGTGTGAGTGTAGAAACGAGTTACTTTATATCACACAACGATAATACCTGTTGTGTTTCACGCGCTAGCGTTTACGCACACATTTATCATGTTAGTGTGCCCTGCTACGCTATCAAAGTCACCGTGTGTACTTGTCGTGGAATGAGTTTAATTAAAGCTCTGGTTAAAGTAAATCGGTTTAAATAATTTTACACTTTGAAAATCTGGTTTAAAATATGATGAGCGTAATTTCCTCCAGAACAAGCCGGATTTCGACCTAGTTTTTCAACTACCGACCATCTACACACCTTGAATCAAATTTTAGAAAAATGCTCAGAATTTAATAAACCTCTATACTTAGCCTTCGTAGATTATACGAAGGCTTTCGATAGTATAAAACACTCCGAAATATTTAAATCTTTAGAAAACCAGGAACTAGAACAGCAATATATAGACCTTTTGAAAAATATTTACTATAACAGCACCGCAGACATCAAATTAAATTTTACAGGACCTTCATTTAAGATACAAAAAGGTGTTAAACAGGGTGACCCGCTCTCTCCGAAATTATTTACAAGCACTCTCGAGGAGATCTTTAGAACACTGGCAACCTCATGGGCGACTAGGGGCATAGAAGTTGGTAGTAAGAGGCTGACAAACCTTCGGTTTGCCGACGACATTGTCCTTTTTGCCCCTACTGCTCTAGAACTACAGTCCATGCTTCAAGACCTAAGCACGGCAAGCCTCAGGGTGGGGCTCGCGATGAATCGGTCTAAAACTAAATGTATGACCAACAGCACTAAACGTAGGGTCGAGGTAGATGGGCAGGACATAAACTATGTCGATGAGTATATCTACTTAGGTCAGTTAGTTTCTTTCGAAAACAGGCAGCAGAAGGAAATTGATCGCCGTATCAAAAATGCCTGGAAAAGCTACTGGTCCATGAAGACGCTAATGAAGGGAGATCTACCGATCTCCCTGAAGCGAAAACTCATTGATATGTGTATCCTGCCCATCCTAACCTACGGTGCCCAGACATGGTCGCTCACCGATTCACAAAAGTTTCGCCTTGGGGTTTGCCAACGAGCAATGGAGCGCAGCATTCTGGGTGTCAAGAGGACCGACAGAGTGAGGAACACCATGCTGCGTCAAAAGACGGGAATTATGGACGTCGGAAAAAAGGCTGCCAGGCTAAAATGGGATTGGGCGGGTCACATCAGCCGCATGCACTCTGACCGTTGGGCAAGAGTCTTTACAAAGTGGGTACCGGAAGATGGACGACGCCGCCGAGGTCGACCTGGGAAGAGGTGGCGAGACGACCTAGATGCCGACCGTAAGGACTGGTTCGAGGTAGCTCAGGAAAGGAATACCTGGAAGAAGTTGGGGGAGGCCTTTGCCCAGCAGTGGGACACTATAGGCTAATAAAAAAAAAAAAAAAAAAAAGAGCGTAATTCTGACGATACACGAGTATTTAAATAGGCAGCTTTGTACATGAAGAAAAAGTTATTGCACAATAAAGTTATTACGAACCATTCTTCTTTTTTTTTCGAAGGGAAATCATCAATTATCCCTTCCCTCTCTGGGTGGGACGAGAAGGAGTGTCAGACTATTATCGACTAAAACTTGTTTCTCAGTTACCATTTGCGTTGCAAAGCCGCGGTGACTCTTTCAAACAATTCTACAACCCTGATAGGAATCATCAATTATACTGGAATCTCTATGAGGTGCGCGTGTAACACCCACTCACCGAAGACCCAGGACTGGACCTTACTAAACGGCATCATCAATTATACTGGAATCTCTATGAGGTGCGCGTGTAACACCCACTCACCGAAGCCCCAGGACTGGACCTTGCTAAACGGCAAGCTACACATTCACCTTCCGCAAGCCTATAGTGACCAGGAATCGCCCTGCGACTCCCGACTTACTGCTTACCAATGGGAAGCAGTCGCCTCCTTCGGTTTGCAGTGAGAGGTCCTAGTAAGTTCCCAGGACTTCTCGCTTCAAACCGTGGCCTGGACCAGGGCCACCGCCGCCGCCGATTACTTCCACAAGGATACGTCGGTGCTCCACCCAAGCGGGGTAGACCTGCACCGTATCCCCTACCCTGTCCGCGATCCGTATAACGGTGAAACAATAAAATACCTACAACTAATACTTCAGACTGTTATCATAAAATCTAATCAAACACATTGAGTGAATACTAATTATTTTCTTAACTAAATTACGATCAACGAATATTCGCTTTTCAGCTCTAAAAATAGAAATTTTCACTTGTAGAGGAGACCTCGGTCAGAAAAGGTCGTATAGTCAGGACAGTACGGTTGGCAACGAAATTGAACAAACGGTTATGAAGTTTTACATAATAATTATCTAACTAAATTGACACGAAACTATTCCGTACCTAACAGCGTTTTAAAATAACCGACTTCAAAAAAGAGGAGGTTATAATATCGGCAATAGGCATTTTTTATAATTTACTAGTTGACTCGGCGAACTTCATACCGCCTAATAGTAAGGATAACGACATCTACTGGCATTACCAGAACAGCATAATTCATTTTATAATGACATTTTAATTAGAGATGGCGTTGTATTCGGATTTTTTTTCGTAATTTTTTCCATTTTATTTTTCACCGTTTAAACCTTACCTGGATTATCACGAATATTTCAAGACCAAAATTAGCCAAATAGGTCCAGCCGATTTTGAGTTTTAGCGAGACTAACGAACAGCTATTCATTTTATTTATATATAGATTTTCACCGATTCCTCCATCAATTGTGGATCGATTTTGATAACTTTAACTTCGGAAGTTCGTCCTAAATAACTATGAAACAAAACTAGAAACACCGACATCCGAAAGTAAAGTTATTTTGCACTTTTCAGTGTTTTTTTAGGATTCCGTATCTCAAAAGAAAAAAACGTATCCTTTATAGGATCACTTTGTTGTCCGTCCGTCTGTCTGTCTGTCAGTCTGTCAAGACCCTTTATCTCGGGAACGCGTGGAGGTATCGAGTTGAAATTAAAACCATACTCTCAAGCCTGCGCTCCCTTGAAGATGTGAAAAAATCAAGCATCTGAGTAACAAAAAGATACGGCCGTTTATGTCGCAAAAAACGCGTATTTCGACACTCAAAAGAATCAAAATTCATAAGGTAATTCCCGTTGACCTAGAATCCTGAAATTTTGCACGAAGCAAGGTCTCATAACACAAGTATAAGAAAAAAATCTGAAAACTGTAAATTTGTAGTTACGTCACAAAAAAGAAACTGTTTTGCGATTGAACTGTTTTCATAGGTAAGTTAGTACGGAACCCTCAGTGCACGAGTCCGACTCGTACTTGCCCAGTTTTTTATACTGAAGTAAGTTGTAATTTTTTTTTTTGTAAAATAAATATTTTTAATTTTTTGTATGTATGAAATAGGAAACAATCCCAAGGGAAGTTACTCCAGAGAAACAAACTATCGTATATACCAGTACGTGGTCTATCCGTGTGCCAAATTTCAAACAAAGCCGTTAAGCCAATTGAGCGTGAATAAGTAACAAGTATACACACATAATCGTGAACTAATCCCTCTCCATTTAATTAGCCTTGCTCTAAGTATTAATCGAATTTAGTCGCCAACCGCACCAAGTTATAAAAAAGCTACTTAAATCACCAGAGGTTATTTTTAAAACAGTTTAAAAAGGCAGAGGAACAGAACATTAATCTCGTTACCTGATAAGGCCTGCGCACACGAGCGCTGTTTAAAAAGAATGGATTTCCCGAGGAGCTGCAGATAATCTTGTTTCACTATCATCGGACTAAAGGATAAGGAGTGTGCATAAAAAGCTGTAATGGAACAGTTACAAGTTAAATAAATTGCTGTTGTTTGAGGAGGCTTTTTGTATTTGATTTTGATTCTTGATTGTACAGGTATAACTAGAAAATCAAAGGGCAACTGAAGAAATAAGGACCCACCCTTATTTTGAATTTAAAACTTCTAATGGTGGTAACGTTTTAATAAAAAGGATAAATGGAAACCAAATATTATACGAGATTAAGACATAGTGACATAAATTAGCATAACCTGAACAACTGGGCCGCAAAGAATTATTAAAAAAGTAATTCGTCGCCTTAGAAAGCAAAGAGCAACTAAAGGAAAGGGGTGTGATTTTAGGCAATCACACCAAGTCTGACACTACCTCTCGCCACGCAAATGGCAACTGAAGGAAACAGATGTGGTTTTAGTCTGTAAAAGTCTGACAATCCCTCACGCTCCACCCAGAGTGGAATGAGTCATTCGATGACTTACAAAACAAAAAAAATAATGTTTGGTTTCTGGACATCACTTTTGCCCTTCAAGAAAAACAGTATTGATGTCATATGTACCCTGCGCCCTGTGTATCCTGCTCAGTATTTCTACAGACTGTGAAGATTCCGTCGATTACCCAGTGGCTACGCCGTAGCCGTAGCGTTGCTAAGATCGCTACGCTATCGCTGTCGTAGCACTTCATAGATTTTATTCACGTAACCAACTTAGTGCCATCACTACATGAGCTGCAGCATGTGTTCAGAATACTTGTGTGAGTGTTGAAAAAGACGGATAAAAAATGATTGTATGTCACGGAGATGATGTTGACATTAATGTGTGGTGTGACGAGAATGGATAAAGTGAGAAATGAATATATTAGAGAAAGTTTGAAAGTGGCACCAGTGACTGAAAAGTTGAATGGGAATGGTTTGTCCAGGTATGGTCATCTGAGGAGCAAGGATGAAATGCAATTTATTAAAAAAGTTATGAGTATAATATAATAATACTCATAATATTCCACAACTATCACACAACACCGTCTAGTTCCAAGCTAATCAGAGCTTGTGTTATGAGTACTAGACAACTGATAAACATAGTTATATATTTCTAAATTCAAACATATAATAGATAAATTACACCCACACACAAAACAAATGATAGTGCTCATCACACAAACATTTGTCCTGGGTGGGAATCGAACCCACAACCAGCTTAGCAGTCAGGGCCCTTAACCACTAGACCAACAGGCCAGACAAAAGTATAATTTTGGGTGGATGAAAAGGGAGAGTCAGGCCAAAGAAAAGATGGATAGATTGTGTGAGGAGTGATATGAAAGAAAAGGGAGTCAGTGATAACATGACGGGTGTCTGATAAAATGAAAGAAAAAACGTGTTGCGAACATTTAAATACCTAATAATATATACCAACATTATATATATATATATAAATACATACCTCAATAATACAATACCCCGAATAATACGAGACAAAGGCATGAAGATTATGACATTGGCTGCAGCTTTGTTTAACAGAGTTAAAGTGGCCGTGGAACGCAAAGGGCAAATGAAGAAACAGATGTAATTTTTAGTCAGTAAAAGTCTGACATTCCCACTCGCTTCACCCAGATCGAGAGAAGTTCACGATGACCCAAAAAAAAATTCGACAGAACGTGCCATCAATATATGAAATTAAGCATAATTACTAATTTCCCAAATAGATTAGTCACCTTCACCACAAAACGAAATAATTACGTCACATAAAAGAACTAAATTAGGTTCAACACAAAAGTGAATCACACAAACCCTGATATATAATGTGTACCATTTGGTTCAACGTTCGGTCGCGTCGGTTAACTAAATGTGACTTATATGTGTTCAGCGGGCTGAATTACTGCCTGTCGCTGACAGCTAAATAATAGCGGCCGACATAAGCTGTATTACAGAAACAACATAACAGAATAAATTGAATACTGTTTTTTGTCACACCGTCGTACGGGATTATTAAGAATTACCGAGACCCTGAAACGCAAAGGGCATCTGAAAGATTATTGTTTAGGTGGAAAATTATCCAATGATTTCTACCGCGCTTAGGTGGTGCGAGAGGGCGTGTCAGACTTTTACTGACTAAAACCCACCCCTGTGTTCCTTCTTTGCCTTCTTTCCAGGGCCCTGGGATTCTTTTTCGTACAAAATCCCTACGCGCCGTCGATGACTCGAGCTTGGTACGGACGGTTACCGACGGCCGGACGGCGAGCTACCCATGGCTTGCTGTCCGCACGCCTACCAACTGAAAGATACGGATGAGTTTTAGTCATTTAAAGTCTGATACTACCTCTTTCTCTGCCCAGAGCGGGAGAACTTATTTATTGATTTACCATTTCAAAAAAAAAGCGAACATATTAAGACCCCTTCGTACCCTGGAAAGGTAATCCTGCTGTCATAATTAAAGACTGGAAGACTTCTTTCTTTTGTTTGGCTTGGGTCTGGTGGAAGACTTTTGGCCGCAGGGCGTGGTATTCCGTCGCTTCCGCAGACAGGTGGCACAAAACAGCACGAATTGAATATAGTGGAATGTGAAGTGTTACTAACATAGTCTTTAGTCTTCTTTGCTAACGATAAATTGTATTTACTCTATATTTAGTCTGTAAGATATGTATCTATGGGCCAAGATACCTGATAATAAATGATTTATTATTATAATTATGTCTAAGTCTGGCAACTATTCCACAGTAGTGTGCTACTTAGAGTATTTAATAACTTGTTACCACTGGGTAACGGCCTCGATTTACGAATCGATTTTGGATCGTGAGTTCAAACCCAGTCTCGCGTATTAATGACATTTATTTCTTCACCACTGCTCTCAAAACGGTGAAGAAAAACATCGTGAGGAAACCGGCATGCCCTAGAACCAAAAATTCGAGGACATATGACGTCCTCCAAACCGCACTGGGCCCGCATGGTGGATTACAGCCCATTCCCTGTCAGTGAGAGAAGGCTTGAATCCCAGCTGCAAGCACATTATAAGGTTGATTATGTGTGATATATATTTGTGTTTTATAACATAATCATATACATACCTTCAAGTACATGCCTACAATATATTTTCTAACGCAAAATTCGTATTTTAACTAACTCACCAGACTGTAAACTTCGCTACCAAATTGTTTCAACTCTGAACACAGCTCTAATTTTCATAATATGTAAAAAATTTGGCTCGTCATAATTTACATATTGAATATATTTAAACTTATCAGTTGTTATAATATTGAGGTGTACCTTTTGTTCTTGTAACCTTCAGCAACACTTCTGAAGTAAATATATTGAGTATAGCGTCTGAACCAACTAACCTTAATTTTTATGAACTTTTTTATGATTAACTAGAAATAAAGAAAGAAAGAAAGTTGTGTGCCAAATAAACATGTTTTATGTAAAACTTAAACATAAAAAACTGGGCATGTGCGAGTCGGACGCGTGCACTGAGGGTTCCGAACAAACTTACCAATGAAAACAGTTCAATTCCCAAATTGAGTTACGAAGTTTTTTTTGTCACTTAGCTTCAAATTTACAATTTTCAGATTTGTTCCTATGCTTGTGCTATGAGCCCTTGCTTCATGCCAAATTTCAAGATTGTAAGTCAACGGGAAGTATACATTTTTTTAGACATAAACTGCTGTATAATAATTATTTTCGATAGATAAAGGGTCTTGGCAGATAGGCAGACAGACAGACGGATAACAAAGTGATCCTATAGGGGTTAATATTTTTCCTTTTAAGGTACGGAACCCTAAAAATATATAAAAATAAAAACAACAATAAGAATGTGTCTCATGGCTGTACCAAATAGGTCTGCTAGGACTCTGCTAGCTTTGTTCGCGAAAATGTTTCCATAAAAACTTTAAAATTCTCTAAACTGTATTTTGAGGGTAGTTTTGCAAAACTAATAATGACAGTTTCTGTTACTAATTTTAACTAGAATTTGTGCCAAGTTTCAAGTTAATTAAACCAAGTAATAAGATTCTCTCATACCTACAACTTTTAACACCCCCGAAACCGTTTTATAAGGATACTTTTGAAAAAGGAATAAGTTTCAAGTATACGGGCCTAAGAAAAAAAAATTACTTATAAATTAAAAATTGAAATTTCGAAAACCCCTTCTTAGAGTTCGCCTACGTGACGAAAGGAAGCCTTGTGAATTTCATGCTCCTAGTCCTAGTACGAGTAATTTAGGCTGTGCGTTGATATGTCAGTCAGTCAGTTTTTCCTTTTTTATATATAATTAGATAGATTTATCTTAGGACCCCGGGGCCCTGGACCTTTGAAAGGCGTACAAGGGGACGCAGAGACTCATTAGACACTTTTAATAAAATGTGGTATAAAACGACGATTCTCCTGTACGCGCTATACAACTGCACCCAATGACAACCCTTGATTGGTGGGAAAATATGACGATCTAAGGGAAACCAAAGGGAAGGGCTGTGGTTACTATTTTTTTTTTTTTTAATCTTTATGTGCAGTAGTGGTACATAGGCGGACTTAATGCCACAAGGCATTCTGTACCAGTCAACCATTGGGTTAAAAAAGACATGAAAGACACAAGCCGTGAAGACATGGATATGTTAACGTATGTTTCTTTGTTACGGTTTCACACCTTAACTAACAGGGATATAGAAAAGGATACCTTTAACCTAAAAAAAAGTAATTCCCGAGAAATACTAAGCCAGTAAAAGCCTCATCTAGTATAAATTGATGTGTAAATGTGATCGGTTTATAAAAGTGTCTTGTAAAAACCGATTTGCAAAATAAGTATCGATTACTAGCTGCTGCCAGCGGCTTCGCATGCGTGAAAGTATAAAAAATATCCCAAGGGAACATACTCCCGGGATAAAAAGAATCCTATGTGCTATTCCAGGACATGATCTACCCGTGTGCCAAGTTTCTTCGAAATCTGTTTAGTAGTTTTTGCGTAAAAGTGTAACAAACATCCATAAAAAAAATCGCGTTTATAATATTTATAGGATAATGCACAGGAAAACTGCAAGCAAAAGTTGGTCAATACATAAAACTTATACGACAATATTTTCGAATAGACTGTATCAGAGTCCGTAAAAAAATCTAGCTATACCTAATTCATTAAAAAAAAACTAGTTATAATAGTAATGAAACCTAGCTTAACCTCTTTTGTCTGAAACTGTCCACGATTCAGTATTTGATATTCCTGATAACAAAATTCCTGATACCCAAGAGTTCATGACTAACAAGTCACGTTTTCCTTTTATAAGAAAATTCTAAAAAAGAAAATGAAGAAATACAAAAGCGTATGTTCCCCATTACTCTCGTGTGCTCGAACTGCAAACTGTCAACTGGTCCCTTCGAACTCATCGATATGCCAGTCACTACGGCCTGTGTGACGACTTCGAGACTGGCATACAAAGCGACTGCACTGACAACTTACTTTGAACTTGACTATCAGCTAGAAAGTTGTCAAAGGAGAATTGATATAATCTATTTAGAAAAATAAAAATTGGAAGGTATGAGGAGTGATATGAAAGAAAAGTGAGTTAGAAATAGCGTGACAGTTAGCTGGACAGAATGGAACAAAAAAAATCATCTTGCGCCGACCCCCAAGTAATATGGGACGAGGGCAGTAAGATGAAAATATCTAAAGAAATAAAAATGTATGAATAATTAATATAATACGAGTATAATATATATTCCACAACTATCACACAACGCCGTCTAGTCTCAAGCTCAGTAGAGCTTGTGTTATGAGTACTAGACAACTGATAAACATACATATATATTTCTAAATACATACATATTATAGATAAATTACACCCAGACACAGAACCAATGATCGTGCTCATCACACAAACATTTGTCCTGGGTGGGAATCGACGACCTATCGATAGCAGTCAGGGCCACTAACCACTAGACCAACAGGCCAGTAAAAAAATGCGTTACTAAGGGCAAAACTCGAGAATGATTAGACCAATTCGGAGAAACCTGTTTTTCAACTATTTTTTTAAAGACTAAGGAAAGATTTTATAAAAAGAAAATTGGAAAAAGTGCACGGAAATGCGCCAAAAAAACATATTTTATTTTATTACATTCAATTTTTTTTATATAGGCTTGTGCTTGACCTAGCTATCAGTATTAGGGCAGGCTTCTTCTTTGAAGTTTGTAGGAGCGCCGCAGTCAAATAGGTATTGTCAGAACGAAGTATGTCAGGTCAGCTAGAATTATATAAAATTCATAAATCAAGACACATTTTTATAACATTTTAAGCAAAACCAATAAAATATAATCCAATGGTTTAAAAGATATAAAAGAATACTTTTCTTTAATTCTTTCTTTAATGTAGACAAAAAAGCTATGCGGTATTTTTAAGGTGGGAATTCATCCAATGACTTCTCCCGTTCTAAAGCAAAGCGTGTCTGCCTACTGTAAATCAAAGAGATAGTGTTATTTTCCGGTCTATATATATTTAATTTGATGTCCAGGAAATAAAATGTGAAACTTTTTTTCGTGAATCATTCAAATAATCATTTCCTCTTGTTGATATATATTAAGACTCTAAACAAAACTGCTTAAGTGAAAGTTTCTCAACAATCTAATCAGCTCTCTATTCCACAACTCCATTCTAACAACAAACAAATCTTCCTATTCTGTACCATCTGTATTATTCGGTCGTCAATTCATAGAAAACTAGGAACATTTCTCACAAAGAGTGTCTTCACAATAGAGAGGAGATAACATCATTACATGCCGGTGCAAAAGCGGCCGACTCGGGTAAGCACTTACTTGCTTCGCTCTCCAACAGTACCCATACTCCAGAGTGCTTCAATATAGCTCAATCTTCATTGTTGTTATGGAAACAATACAGTTTCTATTTTCAAATACAATTTATTCAAAGTATAAGCCGATTTTAATTGCAATTATTTGAAGCTTAAACGGCGTAAAGTTACAACTATCGTCAAAATTCAGTCAACAGTTTCCAAAATTGGTTTTCAACCGTGATTTGATTTTCAAATTACATTTGATAAAATATTCAAGTGATTTTGTGCCTGGACATGCGTTTATTATGGACAAACAAGCGCCAACTAATGACTCTCTAAATAATTACGGGCGTTCACAACCAGAAAATTAACGTTGTCATTAAATAACAATTACCCATGTGCTGCAAATGAACACAGCAATTGTAATATTCAGCATTAACTTGATTATACTCGTACAGCTTTTTCTGTGATTACAATCATCGTTTAACAAAAGTCTCATCAATGTCTTGCCCTTTTTCAACTGACTTTTTTTTCTGTAAAGTAACTTCCCTCACTTTGGGTAAAACGAGAAGAAGTGTTCGATTTTTACTGACTGAAACCCACCCGTGTTCCTTCACTAGCTCTCTGCGTTCAAGATCCGCGGTTACTCTTTCGAACAATCTAGCAGTGTCTAATTGACTTGAGGTCGACGCAAACTGGTGGAAAATCACTCAGGTCGACCATGGCAACGTCCAAGCGAGAAACTCTCCGACGGTGTGATGAAATTAACCGGAGGTTTAAGAGCTTTCCGCTCGGGCATGCATGGCCATAACCATGTGATAACCATACCATAGCCAACTTGCAAAACTTTAAATAGACTCCGTACTCAAGTCGGCCACAGCAGAGACAATCTCCACTGGTGGGGAAGAGGGGGTGCTCGGCCGATTCTGATCTTCAGTGTTTGTGCGGCATCACTCCTCAGACCACGTCCCACGTTTCATCTTGGACCACATGCCCAGTTACATGTTCACGTAAGGATCGAATGACAGCGTCAGAGGGCGAATTTGACGTGACCGAATACGGGTCTAGGCAACGGGTTAGAAATAGTCACCTTTTTTGGCCATTTCTTTGTTCACATAAATAATCCATCTTTATAAATTCTTTGGTCTTTCTCTGTGAACCTATGGCTATATTATTATTAACGTCGTTTTAGATATCATACTGTACGGTCAGGGTTTACCGACAAACATCATTACCGATGAAAAGTCATGTTCATTTCAAAATGAGTGCGGTTTGGCTATTTTGTTTACACGATAATGATACCATTCAATTTTATTGTATTAAAAAGGTACCTAAGGTTACAACTTTGCGCAATATAGCAAATATTTATTATTATTTATTTATTAACTTTGCTCCATACTAGGAATTACTCCTATATGATGGATGCGTTCAAACATGTACACTCACAAGACACCCAGACTCGGAATAACTAGCTGTATTCTGTAATATTTGTTCTGTGCGGGAATCGCCCTCTCGACACGCATCGTAGCTGCCTATTGCTCAACCACTGCGACCTACGTGCTCTCAAAACTATTAACGAGTTATCAGCTTACTAAAATCCCAGATATCGGTAACAGATTTCCTTCTGTGTGCTGACCTGTGCTGACAAAGACTGAGGCCTTCAAACAGCTTCTGCATATTATGTAGCCTCCATACACCCAGCATAATCATACCTGGCATATGTCTAATGATATTCACATCCACACAGAAAGCAGACAGACGTGAATATTGATACAACTGTCTGTTTGAAGCGAGAGGTACACTTTACAGTTAGTATTTGCTCTAGTTGCTATAAACTTCCTCTGAAATAGACGTGTGTCTATTTTGGAAGATAATTGTATTGTGAATGCATAGAATAAAATACTATGAGTTAATTCCATATTAATTATAATATAGTAATATTTGTATTTTAAAGATAGAGATTGTTGATAGAGCAATGCTGACCCAGTGGTAACGGCTCCGACTTACGATTCGAGTTGTAGGTCACGAGTTAAAACCCAACTAGGCGCATTTAATTTATCATCACCACTGCTCTCAAAATAGTGTACGAAATTAACATCGTAAGGAAACCGGCATGTCCTAGAACCAAAAAATTCGAAGACATGTGACATACCCGCCCGCGTGGTGGATTGCGGCCCTTCCCTCTCCCAAAGAGTTCTCCCTGAGTCTCAGCAGTGGGAACATTATAAGGCTGTTTATGTTAAATGGATGGAGATGATAATGTTCCTACTGCTGGAACTCTGGCCTCGTCTCTACAGCAGGATTGCCTGAAAGAGTTATAGTGACTCTGGACGCAAAGAGCAACTGAAGGAATGCATGTCGATTTTAGTGAATAAAAGTCTGACACTTCCTGTCGCTCCACCCAAAGCGTGAGGAGCTATGTGATGATTTGATTGGGCCGTAGCCTGTGGCCGTAGCCCACCATGGGTGAACGCCTCAGGAGAAATCTATTTAGCACTCAAAATATGTTTGAAATCGGTATTTGCAACAGTGTCTTAGCTAAGACTACGTCAGACGAGGTAAGAGCAATATATAAAATATATGACAATCATTTAAAATAACTTAAAATTCAAAATTTAGCTATAATTGGGCGACATAGTCAATATTATGATAAAGCTCCTTAATAAAGATTTAAAAAAAACCCACCATGTGGGGTCCAATGCGGATTGATAGATTTTTAATTAATTGTCATGATATTCTAAAAAGGTTAACTTTCGCAGCAGCTGTGAAACGTTTCCTTAAATTAAGATAAAAGATATAAAATAAAAGATAACTATACTTTAATAAAGTGAGAGTTGTTACATTTCCAGTGCGCACAACTTTATTAATTTTCGCAATTGGTATTACCCGCAGACCACTAATTTTAATCCTGTGCCATAAGCCGACCTTTTGACGAAAATATTCAAAGGTTTATTTAATATCAGGGCAAACAGTTTCAAACGACAGACCGACAGGCGTTTTATGAAATACCAACTGTCTCCCGCATTTCATTTGTATATAATGTTTATTAAGCTACCACGTTGAATGTATTCAGAGTTTAGGTTTAAAAATTATTCATGATCATTATCATCATGATTTTAACTGGAAGACAACCACTGCTGAATGTTTAAAAGCAGACTTGGGGCGACTTATATAGGCCTCTCCCAAGTATCGTCACAATGGGCCGCAGCCTACTGGGGCCAAGGGTTTGTTTCTGAAAGGAAAACTCGGCCCTTGTATAAAAGGCAACGAAGGAATAGGTTTTTAGTCAGTAAAAGTATGACACACCTCCTACTCCTCCCAAGAAACAACGAACGGAGATGTCATTGGAAAATTGTCGTCACATTGTGTCGGTCTTGTGCGTCTCCCATCGAAAATCCCCTTAAAAATACTCGAAATTTTATTCTTATAAAATAATAGCTTCTGCCACCGGCTTCGCCCGCCATAAAGAAGAAAAAGGGATATAAAAGAATCGACCAAATTCCAGCAAAACTTGTCACACACCACACTATCCCAACAACGAGGAGGCGATTGTCCAATGCAGCTCTGTATCGACACGGTAACAAAGACCTGGGGTCTTAACATGTTAAAATGTTAAGCGTGCGAGTGAAAACGAGGGATGGAGCTGTACACCCTATGTAGCTTCATCAAGAGCGGAAGAGTTCGTGGTTGGGCTTTAGAACTAACAGATACACGAAGCTGTACATATGCAGCTTCATTAAAAAACATTACATTATCTATTTCTTAATAAAGTAATTGTGTTTAACCAACTGATAGCGAATTCGCCTGTGTAAAAGTAGAAAATTAACTCAAGAGAACATACTCCTGGGATAAAATGTATTATTCTATGTCATATTCCAGAGCATGATCGGTCGGTGTGCCAAATTTGATCTAAATCCGTTCAGCTGTTTGAGTGTGAAGGAATAACAAACATACATACTGTCGCCTTTACAATATTAATGTGATAAAATGATATAAATACCTACTCTATGGGATCAGAATTTTACTGTCCGGTAAGGACCAGGTACCAGGCCCGTGCGGACAGCGCATAGTGTTCCACACGCGTCTTAAAGAAAGATCAGCAAAGCTGTAGTGGTATAGACCAGGTCCAAATCGACGGCGCGTAGTATTCCACGCGTTCCTTAAAAAGTTGTTAGCAAAACAGAAGGAGCCCAGCAGGGCCAATGCCTGCGGATACGGTTTAAAGAATGACCCTGGCCCTAGAATGTCTGGACCCTGGCCAAAGAGCAACTGCACTAAGGTGATTTTTCGTCAAAAGAAGTCTGACACGCCCTCTCACACTACCATAGACGAGCACAAGACGTTATTGGGTGATTTTACATCTTAAAATAAAAAATGTGTTCAGTATTCCATGTCTCAATACTCTTCAGAAGCTGTTCCACATTATAATATACAAAAGACACGAAATTCTTTACGAAACCATCACAAAAATCCATTAACCAATTTGCGAACGTTTTTCCGCATATAAAGACATGAAATTAAATAGCAAAAAGATTTCTCGTATTTACCGCCGCGACCGACTGGCTCTAGT
The DNA here is from genome assembly GCA_961205895.1 of Mythimna pallens. Classification (NCBI taxonomy): domain Eukaryota; kingdom Metazoa; phylum Arthropoda; class Insecta; order Lepidoptera; family Noctuidae; genus Mythimna; species Mythimna pallens. The sequence goes on along the minus strand of OY540831.1, from coordinate 5,837,604 downwards.
GATGTTACCAGCTGCTGTTCGCTTACGGGATGTTCCGGTCTGAACTCTATTGTATCCGACCTGTTTGAGCATTCAGTTTTAATAACATGAGTATTCAACCATTCAAAAAGCCAGACATTAAAACTGTCTAATTCAGAACGTGATGATTTTGAAGTCAAATGTATGTACACTTTTTAGCAAGATGCGCTTAAAATACGAGCCACAACGATCATCGGCGATGATGCACTCGTCGAGTCAAAACTTCGAAGTCTTGAACATCGACTTCGGTTTTCTATCGTTTACTTTTCGGGGAGTGTACATTTGAATTGCACACCACCCAGTTCGTCCCATCATCGGACCACCAGACTGAAGGTGTTGCACCACATGTGGACATTACATTACCACGGTACATGCTTACTTTACGGACATTGCATTCCACCCACACGGCCGTTACAAAAAACGTTTTGGGAACCAATTCATTGTGCGTATAACTAAAGAGCAGAATTCCATCACTATCTCGTTTCCTTATTTTCGCTTCGTAAACATAAAAACATTTAGAAACCTAAGAGCTTTGTCTTAAACTTAGTTTACTTTTTACCAAAATTATTATATTTCCATGTTATCCCAGAGGATGGTGAGGTAGACCGAAACGTAACTCATCTGATCCACTCTGAATGCGTGAAATGGTGACAGGTCACGGGAACTACTTGTGACCCACGGAGGCCCCCAAGTTGAAGGGTAAAATCTACAAGTCCATGATAAGGGCTATCATGGTGTATTGATCAGAATTTTGGGTTGTGAAAAAGACGGATTATAAAAATGTAGTGTTGGTGCATGTAGTGGAGATGAGAATGTTAAGATGGATGTGTGGTGTGACGAGAATGGATAAAGTGAGAACTTAGTATATTAAAGGAAGTTTGAAAGTGGCGCCAGTAACTGAAAAGTTGAAAGAGAATCGTTTTTTTTGGTATGGCCATGTAACGAAAAGGAATAAAAGGCATGTTACTAAGAGAGTTATGAGTGTACATATGGATGGATGGAGAGGGAGAGGGAGGCCAAAGAAAAGATGGAAGGATTATGTGAGAAGTGATATGAAAGAAAAGAGAGTTAGTGATAGCGTAACAGGTGACAGGAGACAATGGAAGAAAAAAACGTGTTGCGTCGACCCCGAATAAAACGGGACATGGGCAGGAAGATGATGATATTAAATTTCCAGTTATCTTACATTTATGATTGTATTTATTAGTTAAATACCTAATAATATTTTTAGTATTTTTATTTTTGTGCACACCCACCACTGTGTATACTTTTATAACCAAAAGTGACTGTTGGTTTCATCAAGTCCACCCATGTGCTGCACATACAGTTTAAATAAATATATGAAAACCACATCATGAGACAGCACAAAAAACACGATGCATGTTATACTATGGTATACTACAAGTTAAGGTATATTTTCCTAACGAGCGCCGATTAAAAAACAAAATTCTAAAGAAATTTCTTTTCATCGCTAAAAATAAACCTTTTTCATCCACAGTCCCTCTGTTTACAGTCATCTCCACGTATTGGTGCTGGCAGACGGGATTTTATCGTTCGCACCGTGGACGCTCACGCCTGTATAGCAGCAGATATTCACCCCCTTTCACCCCCCTTTTCAACCCCTGAGGGTATTTCCCTCGCCCCCATATCACCCTGTATAATCGATCGACTCTCGTCGGATACTGTGTTAAGGAGATGTCGACTCTGTATTGAAATAAATGTGTTCAACTGGCAGGGGATTGAGGTGTGACGGTTCAAATGTGATTTGAAAGTAGACAGGAAAATTATTTCTGTATTTGGTACATAAAATGGAGGCTAGGTTTCGTAAATAAATACGGTTTCTACGGTTGAAATTTCATAGATACCCCTTGACATTATATTATAACATTGTTCGTCATTAAACAATTTTAAATTCTTATTGCATATTCACATTATATAAAATAGTAAACATTAAAAACATCTCATTTTTAATTATGCAATGTATGCATAAAGAAATACGTAGTCTAAAAAGTTACACGTGTTTTCATTACCATTTATTATTTTATTTTGAACGAACTAAAATTACTGTAAAATCACAAAAAATAATAATAATAATAAACCTTAACTAATTGCAACTAACTAAAAACGAACTAAAATATTACATGATTTATTTATTTTATTGCATTTACACATGTTTATTTAAAAAACACTTTTAATTGTTTTTTATTTGATTTTATTTAATTTATTAAACCCCAAGCGAACGCAAGGCGTTTGCTCGCTCATTGTCTTTCTATTGTGTCTCTAATTACGCTACTCAAAAGGTTAATAATGCATGAACTATATGTGAATATCCTAATTAGATACTCACTTAATATTTCTACACCGGCAAAGGTGGTATATGAGATACCATATTCATGTACCATATACTCGGAAATAAACGTTTCTATTCTATTCTGAAATACGAACGAATGTATTCAACAAGTATAACTAACTCTCGTTGAACATTCAGACTTTAAAACCTCGGAGTTGTTTTAACTTCTTTTATTAATGAGAATGTAAACATTTCCCAAACTGGCTCTCAAAGTCGACGTCTTAAAACAAACTTCATAAGAAAAACCACAAAAATGTGAAATTATGCAAAACTGTGAAAATATTTTCTTTCGTAAAAAGAGAATTTTTTCAAACAAATATTTTGACTACTTTCTTGTTTATTGCAAGATGTTCGTACGAATAAATGTTTATTTAAACATCTTTGTAGTACTCCACTTAACAATTTTTAAGTCCGCCATTTTTAATTTGAAACCCTTTCCTGTCTGGAACATTCTTCACAGATTCGCCTAACTTTTAAGGACTTGGTAAAAGTCCTGGTTTTAATTTGTTAAAGTCTTTGATGTATAATATCAACCTTACGAGCCGGTTGTAGCACAGAGTATTTTGTAAGTACTGGCCTGGGTCTACGTCAACTTTGCGGCCCCGTAACAGCGATTTTATTTTTATAAAAAAAATAACGTAGTAACTATTCAAAATTTTGTTTTTGACAGACACTTTTAACCTTTCGAATTCATTGTCGTTCATTGTCTTTCGTTTGTGTATTACGACACAAACGAAAGACAATGAGAGAGCTAACACCAGCGTTCGCTTGGGGTTTAAAAAAACAAGCTTCATTATTTTATGTAACTTTCAAATATTTCCGTTTGAATAGAAATCAGAAACGTTTATTTCAAATAGACCAATTAAACGTTAAATTAATACGTAATATTTATTATAATTCGGCTTTAATTAATTTTTTTGTGATGGTATGCATTGATTCAGAATAATTATTAGTGTGTCATTGAAAGCTTCATAATTTTTGTTAATGTTATTTTCAGGCGTTATAATTTCGTTCGTAATTTATATCCTGTTTTGAACAATTGTATATTTTTATCGTTCAAACGACTTTTTTTTGTATACCAGTTTGTTTTTTTGGTTTATTGGGGCATTTTTCTTTGCTATTACTGAATTTAGGTGTTGTTGTTTGAAAGTGTAATCTTTCATATTAATCGGTTTTTCCTCTATGTACAGTTTATTTATTTTTTATTCTTGATAGGTTCGCGCTTGACCGCTATCTCACCTGATGGAAAGCGACAATGCGGATGGCGATGGAGTGCGCTTACCTAGAAGCAACCTATTCACTCTTGACATAAAGATTCCGGGTTGTAGCCATCAGGAAATACAGATTCCGGCAAGGAATTCCACTCCTTAGCTGCACGCACACTAAATGTGGTCTCAAAACGTTTTGTGCGTATAAGTGGGATGTCCACCATGTACCGGTGGCGCATCGCCGTACGCCTGGTAGTACGATGATGGAACAGGCTAGCGGAATTAGATTATTCTTTATTATTGCACGTAGGCCATTTTTTTGGGCCTTGGACAGTTCTCAACTATTTTACATTATGTGTTGATTTTTACCCAGCGGTTGGTCATATTATTATGGTTAATTTTAATAAAATATTTTTTTGTGGTGTTCTATTTTATATTTGTAGATTTCCAGAGATTCAAAAAAGTTCAACATTAGTACAACCTCGCCTTAAGTTGAGGCGTATTACTCAAGACTCAAGTTTGTGTCAAGCAGAATCCGATTAAAACGTATTATATAGATGAAGATGTATATACAGGGTGATGATACGATAATGATGATTTGTGTGAGTAGAATTAATGATGTGGGAACGTTGGAAAGTGAACGTTATGGCTTTCAAAGTTTTGAGAATTAATCGCGGGATTTTCAAGCTTTTGGCAATTCTCTGTTACGGATAGATATCCTTGTGATTTGCAAGGGTGTGAAAGGTAATGTAACAATGAAAAAAAAAATAGTACGATTAAAAAAGTAATTATAGCCAGGACTGACAGATGTCTGAAACTGAAGGAACATTCTGCATTTTAGTCAGTAAAAGTCTGACACACCCTCTCAATCCACCTAGAGCGGGAAAAGTCATTTGATGGTTTCAAACGTAAAAAAGGCATAATCATGGAGCCAGTTGTATACCTATCTATACATCTTCATCTTCGTCGAACCCATAAACTTAGTACTAGGATAACAGGTACAGTTAAGCAAGATAATTTTAAGGTATTGAATGTAGCTTCTGTAACCGAGCTAGGCAATGCCTGTATTACGGTTATCAGTGCCATTTCCCTTAATGTTATACAATAATATGTTCCAACAGATTGAATTTCAAGCTTTACCAACAAACAAATTATTACATTATTTTCTGACAATTTTAAGTAAATTTCATTGATATAGAAATTTACTCGAAGCTAGCATATTTTTCTTACAAATATGTATTAATTCTGCATGTAGAGTATATAAAATCAATTTCTTTTAAATTTAATATTAAACCGTCTTTAACAAATTTTCATACAAATAAAATTATTAAAAATAAGCTAAATTTAAACACATACATACATCCCCTCTATACACACAAAACGTTTTGGGAACACATTCATTGTGCGTACAGCTAAGGAGTGGTATTCCTTGCCGGAATTTGTGTTTCCTGATGGCTACAACCCGGAAATCTTTAAGTCAAGAGTGAATAGGTTGCTTCTAGGTAAGCGCGCTTCATCGTCGACCGCATCGTCGCTTTCGATTAGGTGAGATAGCGGTGAAGCGTGACCCTATCAAGAATAAAAAAAGACTACGTCAGCTTTATGCACTACATCAGTTCCACACAGTACATCAGTTCCATACACTACATCAGTTCCATACAGTACATTAATTCTATGCAGTTACATACTATCTTTCTTTCTTTGGTATTAAGCTGTAAAACGCTAAAGCAAACTAAATAATTGGAAATATTATGAAACCGGACGATTAATATTCAGTAGGAACAAATTAGTCTGATCAGATAATGAATATTGATACTCGCCGCTATAGACAAAGTGATTAATGACTCTTATTAATACAGGGAATCGATGAAAGCTGTTTATTTATCTACAATGTATCTGATAATTTGTTGGTAGGGTTTATTTTGGGTATATTTTTTTCTTTTATTCTTCCTTGAATAGGTTTCCTAAGCCTACGTATTTAGCAGTAATTTACCTTCCTAGAAATAACATTGAAGATACACCTGTTGTTACGCTGATTATGATTACCTACAATTTACAATGGCATAAAATTTTTTTCTAATAAAAAAAAACTGAGCAAGTGCGAGTCGGACTCGCGCCCTGAGGGTTCCGTAGAAACTTACCTATGAAAACAGTTCGATTCCTGAATTGAGTTACGGAAAAATATTTTTTTTTGACGTAACTACAAATTTACAGTTTTCTAATTTATTTTTATATCTATACTATAAAACCTTGCTTTATGCCAAATTTCAGGATTCTGGGTCAACGGTAAGTACCATACGAATTTTGATTCCTTTGAGAGTGTTGAAATGTACGTTTTTTGCCACATAAACGGCCGTACCTTTTTTTCCGTCAACTTAGAAGTTTGATTTTTTTACATCTTCAAGGGACCACAGACTTGAGTATACAGATTTATTTTCAACTCGATGCCTCCACATATTTCTGAGATAAAGGGTCTTGAGGACAGACAGACGGACAGACAGCAAAGTGATCCTATAAGGGTTCCGTTTTTTCCTTTTGAGATACGGAACCCTAAAAAGATAAACAAAACAGGTTTGTATCTCTCAAACATGTCAACTGACATACGCAAAACCTCCAGACCTGGAACACTATGCACCACCACTATGATTTTTAAACTATAGAAATATTTTTGCGGGAATTGAACCCGCAACACGCAGCATACCAGCCAATAACTCAAGCACTGCACCAACTATGCTATCGCTTGGAAATCATTTATCATTTGATATTTAAACACCATTAATGAAAAGCAGATGTTGTATTATTTTTTTAATTATATAATGCGAAGGTTTTAAATTAACAAATTAATAATTATTTAAGTATGTAGCTGTTTTTTTCTCATATATTTATGTGTATGGCGCATAGTGATCCGCGCGCGCCTCAAAGAGATGTCAGCAAAGCCTATGCCCGGAGAATTTCTGGAAAGGAAACCCTTGATCTTAGAACGCAAAGGACAACTGATACAGGTGTGGTTTTACTCAGTAAAAGTCTGACTCTCCCTCCTACTCCAAGATGGAGACCGAATCCCAGAAAAAAAATAATGACAGATATTTTAAAAAGAAGTTAGGCTTTCACGTCATTTTCAAGTACATTTTACAAACTATAACTGATCAAGATTGTGAATGGGTGTGAAGTATTTTTATACGAAGCCGTTTCACAATTCAGTCCAACAAGCAAATATCACTTTATCAGCCAATTTATGTTCGAACGACATTTTCTAGCAACACCGATCTCGTCACATTTCTATTTCCGAACTGGCGACATTTATCGAGACGTAAAGAGGCAATAGCCGCCAACGAGCGGGACACAGTAGCAGTCGGCCATTTTGTATTACCTACTTGGTCAATAGTGAAACTGTTTGTTTGGTAATAAAACCATTTGATTGAACGTTGTAAAGGGACATGTGTTTAAGTTTAGACGTAGCAATAAATCCGCCATAAATTTAAGTTTACCACAAGATCTAAGTTTTTTTTTAAATTACACATAGACATAAACTAATGCTTGACTGCGATCCCACCTGATGGTAAGCAGTAATGCAATCGTTAATGGTGAGACGCATTAGTTCATTTAGAACCTATTCACTTTAGCCTTGAAGACAGCTGTAGTTTTTTAAAACTAGCATTGTTAAAGTTTTTATGAAATCCTTCTTGTGAACGAAGTCGTTGGCAAGTTATGTCATCATCATCATCATTTCAATCGGAAGACGTCCACTGTTGGACATAGACCTCCCCAAGGGTCGCCACAATGAACGATCCATCGCATTCCCGTAACCCTTACCAGGTCATCGGTCCACCTTGAAGGAGGCCTTCCAACGCTACGTCTTCCGATACGTGGTTACCATTCCAGAACCTTTCGGCCCCAACGTCCATCTGTTCTGCGAGCAATGTGCCTTGCCCATCGCCGCTTAAGTTTGGCGATTCTTCGTGCTATCCTCAGGCAAGTTATGTGTTTCGTCGACGGCGCGTGCTGTTCCTCGCGTGCCTCAAGGAGATGTCAGCAACTGTAGGGGAATACTCGGCCCTGGTACGAAAGGCAACGAAGGAACAGGAGTGGGTTTTTAGTCAGTAAAAGTCTGAAAATATCTCCCGCCCCGCCCAAGAGCGGGGGATGTCATAAGGTGATTTTCCCACCAGAAAAAAAGGCAAGTTATGTGTACTATACATATTCTATTACAGTTCTTCTAAAAAACCTAAATTAAAACTCAGTAGTTAGCCTCTTCCTATAAGTAAGCTGGGATTAATATCTCCACTACCGTTTTAACATCAGTTAGCTGCTAACTTCATATTTCATAGACTTACTGACGGCTCAACGAGGTCAGACGTCCAGCTTACTTCTCAACTTTGTACAGGTCAAAGACGTGACAGGTAGCTTCTAGCTAGGTAACTGGAAACTAAAGCGAATATTTAATTTCTTGCTGAAAATAGCCGTGAGTAATTAATAATTCTTTCTATTTAAGTAAAATGTAGAGCTGCTTTAAAAGGGCTTCTCTCAAATTAAAGTCGAGAGTTAATATCTCATAACAAAGTACCTTCTTTTTTAAGGGTATAAAACTTATCAAATGATTTTTCACGCTCTCACTGGAGCGAGAGGGAGTGTCAGAGTTTTGCTAACTAAAACCCATAGTGTTCCTCCTTGGGCTTACGGACGATGAACAATGGGGAGCCCGCTGTCCAGCCGTCTGGAAACCGTCGGGACCGAGCTCGAGTCGTCGACGGTGCGTAGTGTTCCACGCACGCCGCAAAAATATGTCAACAAGGAGCCCAATAGAGCTGGAAATCCGGAGTTTTGGAACGCTAGACAATGAAGGACCATAGGTGTGGTTTTAGTCAGTGAAAGTCTGACTTAGAGCGAGAAAAGTCATTGGATGATTTCCTACTTTAAAAAGAAACAGTGTTTCTTCAGTTGCCCTTTTGTGAAAGCAACACAAACTCTTTTGAACAATCCACGGACCTGGCAGAGGAGCTAAGTTTTTTTGAGTTCTGTGTGTTAGTTTTCCTTTTAAGTTGGTTTTTCTTTGACTCAACTATCTATCTATATATATAAAAATTAATAGCTGTTCGTTAGTCTCGCTAAAACTCGAGAACGGCTGGACCGATTTGGCTAATTTTGGTCTTGAAATATTCGTGATAGTCCAGGGAAGGTTTAATCGGTCAGAAAATATGGAAAAACTTACGAAAAAAAAAACGAATACAACGCCATCTCTAATTAAAATGTAATTATAAAATGGTTATTTATGCTGCCATTAGATGGCGTTATCCTTACTATTGGCGGTACGAAGTTCGCCGGGACAGCTAGTATATCTATATATACATATGAGTTCGTTAGACACGCTAAAATTCAAAAACGGCTGGACCGATTTGGCTAATTTTGGTCTTGAAATATTCAGTGTGGTGAGAAAAAATCCGACTTCAACGTTATCTCTAATTAAAATGTCATTATAAAATGAATTATGCTGTTCTGGTAATGCCAGTAGATGCCGTTATCCTTACTATTAGGCGGTACGAAGTTCGCCGAGTCAGCTAGTCATATATAATGTAATATTGATTTCTTGTTAGTGCTTGTTATCAAATTAAGCCTATTTTAGGCTTATGCTGCTGATGCTGTAGCCATTCTAACAGAAACTTTGACCCTAGTTTAAGAAAGAGGCAGGACTCACGAATTTGCGTAAAATCTTTTTCTCTGCTCACGTCTAGTACGTTTCTACCAATTAACTGTAATTATTTAATTTGTAATTTTAATTTTGAATCTTATTATTTCCTGTTTTTAAACTATAACTTTTTGGAACAAATAAAAGAACAACGGCGAGGAAATAGTTGATGAAATTATTAAGTGTCTACATATTATGTCACTATGATTATACCGGCGAAAAATTTTACTAAGTACTATCAAATCAAGCTAGTGGCTATATACTTTTGTATATTTTTCATTACTATACGCTAAAATATATGCCAGCAAAATTTTATTATATATCTGTAAATAGTAGTAGCAAGTAATATGATAAAAACATTGAACCCATGTAAACATCAGTGGCTAAATGAATATGAGATATTTATTTAGCTGAAACCTTAACTATTCAAATGGTTTACTATTTCAAAGTCCAAGGCGTACGTAGTTCTTTTAAATGGCTTTATATCTTAAAAATTACATATTTTAAAGAAAGGTCAGGCTTTTGATGAAGCATCCCTTTGTAGGTGAAAAGGTCAACTCGCAGATAAAAAAAAGGATTATCTGCCCACGTTTTATTTGCATAATAAAGAAGCAAAAAGATCCACCTACTACAAAATATTATGTTTACTGAATAGTAAATACTAAATAATCGATATAATAATGAGAAAGAGAACATGCATAATCGTACTTCCGGGATAAAAAGTCCTATTGCTATTCCAGGGTCTACTTGTGTGCCAAGTTTCATCAAAATCCATTCAGCCGTTCGACCGTTAAGCAGTAACAAACATACACTAACATGCTCTTTTTAGGGTTAGGTTCCTCAAAAGGAAAAAAACGGAACCCTTATAAGATCACTTTGTTATCCGTCTGTCTGTCTGTCAAGATCCTTTATCTCGGGAACACGTGAACCATATACTCGGTTCTGCGGTCCCTTGATGCTGTGAGAAAATCAAACTTATAATTTAATGAAAAAATAAGATACGGTCGTTAATGTCGCAAAGAACGTATACTTCGACACTCTGAAGAGCATCAAAATTCATAGGCCACTTTCCGTCGATCTAGAATCCTGAAATTTAGTATGAAGCAAGGTCTCATAGCACAAAATTAGGAAAAAATCTGAAAACTGTAAATTTGTACTTACATGCAAAAAAAAAAAATTTTACGATTCGAAAAAATCTTTGTAATTCAATCCGGGAATTAAACTGTTTTCATAGGTAAGTTTGTACGGAACCCTCAGTGCGCGAGTCCGACTCGCACTTGCCCGGTTTTTATTTTGTTGATGTTTTCATTTTGTTAAATATTGAATATGACTACGGTATTTAATATATTCTAGTACTATTCGAGGAGAATTGCTCTGCTATCCAAAATACAGGCTTTGCCTAGTTTAGATAGATGTTACTATAATTTTTTTATTTAAATACTTACCACACCACCATAATGTATGTGGACATCCCCCCTATACGCACAAAACGTTTTGGGAACACATTCAATGTGCGTACTACTAAGGAGTGGAAATCCCTGCCGGAATCTGTGTTTCCTGATGGCTACAACCCGGGAATCTTTAAGTCAAGAATGAATAGGTTATTTCTAGGTAAGCGCTCCATCGTTGACCACAGCGTCGCTTTCCATCAGGTGAGATAGCGGTCAAGCGCGAACCTTTCAAGAATTTAAAAAAATATGTAAGTTGCTGTTAATTTTTTGGCAAAACTAAACCTTATTTATAATAAAACATTATTATATGCACTCACACACACACACCCAATCTTTCGCCTTCAAAATATTAATGTATAGTTTAGTATACACCTTATATTACACAGGACAAATATTTATAAAAAAATAAGTGTTCTTTCTTCTAATTTATAGGCGGTCTTATCGCACGGAGCAATCTCTTATGGACAACCTTTAGAAATTTCCACAACTGAAACCCCAAAGGAAAACTAAATTCGGTTTTCCTTTCCTTGCTAATAAGTAATCAAATAAATAACCAAAATTCTGATACTTTTTCAGCCTCCCAAGAACGCATAATCCCTAAGTAAAAACTCTTGAAAAGTAAGTAAGGATTTGACTACGAGATAAATTCCGTCGCAGGCCAAAGGTAAATCGTCGGAATTCATTAGCTGGATCTCGTACCGAATCTGTTGTAAGGTGACGGATCTGGAGCTATCTCGGCGGATCTTGGCAAGTCGTCGTTAATTTGCTAGGGAATCCGTCACAGGGAACCTTGACCTCATTGAATCAAAGACTTAGGGTCGTGACACATCTGCAGAACTTACGGCGTCGAACGTTCTGTTGAATATGTTTGCAGTGTTTTTCAATATCCCTATGATACATCGGCCGAAAGTACGCCGCGTTAATGAGCAAGCGAAACATCACGCAATGCGTCGCGACCTAAAGTTCGGCACCGCGTTCAGCGACCGAAAGTTAAATGACTGTCACGTTTTCCTTCTTCGAAGCCCTCTATAATAGCCAATATGCTGGGCAATTCAACACGTCACAACCACAAACCATAAAGACACCGACTGAAGACTAAGCTTGACGAAACGCCGCTGGCGCCGTCGCGTTTCCGACTGTTTGGCTCGTTTGGTGTTTTATGCCAACTGAATACTACGACCGATAATTCAGTCGCTGAAGTGTCGGTGCCGTACGTTTCGCAAATGTGTCGCGACCCTTAGCTCTAGCCGTGGATTTCCTGGGAAGGTCGTGTCGAGAGCTCAAGTGGAGATTTAGGAAAATCGTTTCTTGTGAAGACGTATGAGTGTGCTTCAGTTTACCCGATATTGTTACACGAATTTATTGTTCGTTAATCTTTTGTAAAACCGACATTTAAACGGCAGAAAATTAAGAATATTACTGTAATTTTCTTCTGAGTTTGGTAACCATCAAATATTTTTCCAGCTCTTGTTAAATATTACATTCGTTCACATGAAAAATGGAGCCACTCAAATAAACTAGAAAATAGTAGATAGAGAGGTAGGGCACAATATTATACAATGTAGTGGGTTACAAGAAAATATACATATCTGTGATGTTAGTGAACTCATTACGTATCATTTCTTGAAGGCAAGTCGATAGCAATTATAAATTGTTCATTTTAATAAACTTTTTAAGCATGATTTGTTAATTTAAATTAATTTATGTAACAAATTGGGTGAATATTTGTTACAGAAACAAATATAATTTTACTTCAAGACACTCCCTCTCGCTCTAGCCAGAGCCAGTTATTCAATGGTTGATTTCTATCTAAAAAAAAGATACTTTCAGGGAAGGTGTAAGATTAAATGCGATATTCCCAAAAACTGCGAGAAACAAGAATAGAAATCTGTGGAGCGACATTTGAATAATAAAAGCTTGTCATCAATAATGCGAGTCATCATAAAAGCGCGTATTCTGAGCGAGGGGATCTACTTATCGCTTTCTGAAAGACGTAGGCGCTTACAATTTATATTCATCACGTTGGGTTCCGCAGTAGGTACTTTTGCTTAGACTTAGATGCGTAAAGAGTTGTGCTGATCAATACAAAGCTGATGTTACATAGCATAAGTATAGCATAATCAGCCTTAAAATGTTCCCACTGCTGGGACTCAGGCCACCTCTCTAAGAGAGGGAATGGGCCGTAATCCACCACGCGGGCCCAGTATTAGTTGGTGGATGTCTTCGATTTTTATGTTTTCCTTCGCCTTTTTGGGAGCAGTGGTGAAGTTACATTTAAATGTTAAAAAAACCTACAGTAGCCGATGAGCACGACATTCAAATCTGGTGTCAAATAGTTTTGTGGCAAGCAGCCTGCACTACGCTTTAGGTTTTTTATTAATGAGTACCGAAGGATTTTAAAGGAAATTCCTAGTCTTAGATATATTCGTCTGCTTGACTACGTAAGTAAAGCATTTCCTGTGTGTCGCCATTACTTCGTTGTCTCGTTAACGTACGCTCTCTAACATCAACAGAAACAACTCATCATCCGTTACCTAACCAAGAATAGGTAAAGGACGTACGTCCGTGCGGACGTACCTACATATTTTGTCCCCTGCAAAATATTCCCCAACTTCACTCGCAAGAATCTTCGAAAGAATTTACAGTTACCCTAGCACGCTAAGGGCTTTTGACGGATATTGGTGGGTTTTAGTCAGTAATAGTCTGACACGCCGTCTCGATCCACCCTAGGGCGGAAGAATCATCAACTAACTTATTAGAATTTCCTATCTTAAATAAAAAAAAGATTTACCAATAGAAAAAAAACAATTTGAAAGCAGTTCAGAATAGTGACTCTCTTGTATTGTATTCATGTGGAAATTGAATCATAGATTCATAGCGTCTTGTACCCAGTCATACCTCACAGCAACAACGGTAACCGTAAAAATAGATTTACTTTTCCTCATACGTATATTATATTCAGTATACATACATAAATCTTTTTGTATGTATGTGGAACAAGATAACCTTATCTCCATTCGATCAGTGTAAAAGAGAGATACAAGAAAGAAACTACAAACAATTGTGTCAAGAGTCTATTCCATTATTCTTTACATTATTCAAAAGATCACACGAATGATAAAGTATCTAGTTCAAGATACAGGCTCTAACTTCAAAGCAAAATAAATTTAAGTTTAGCGTAAAAGAAAACAAATGATCCAGGCCTTCAGCAATAGTTTTTATTCAAATAATGTTCTACAGACACAAGTATAACATATTATCTAGGGCCACGGGAAAGTTCTGAAAAGTAAAACCGCTGTCCAGTGGTGGTTCTGAATTAGGGTGTGTCCAGCATTTTAAATTAAATGTTTGTAAACACACCTACGAATTACGATACTTTTAATATTGTTTTCTTTTATTTTAAGTTAAGTATTTATAGATTAAATAGTTAATTTTTGTTTTATTGTTGTTTGTCCTGTGCGAATCTCAAATAAATGTTTTCTATCTTTCTTTCTTTCTATACAGGAGTATTTACTTGTTTAAAAACTACTTCAAGCGTACACTATATTAGATTTCCCTACGTAAAGTCAGAGGGAAAAATATCCACTGATACTCCCAACACAGCGGAACACGGCCATTACACCAAGAGGCACGTATACAGTGCTGATGTATGCATGAATGTGGTTCCACTACCTGATTTATGGCGGTAATCTCCATGGCGACGGGACACCATATTTTCCACTTACTTCCTTGTAACTATTTCTGGATAATTTTGAGAAATTGTCCGTGGAAATGGAAGTTTGTGAGGGTGAAATAAGTTTTTCATTACTCATACTCTGAAAGTAAGTTTGAAGTTGCCTGAGGAGCGGGTTGAAGGTACTTTTCATCTCTAGGGAGAATCGCTTTCAACTGACAGCTGTCAAATTATTAAAAAAAACTAGCCTTATCTTCACATTTCAATTGAACGATGGTCCAACTTTCTATACAGCCAGTCAATTACAGCGCGATGTAAAATTGAAATAACTTAAAGATAATATTAAAGAATATAATTTTTTAAATGACTTATTTTATTCAATATTTTTTTTAATACTTTATTTTTTTAAATTTATTTAGGAAAAATATTTACTATTTGTTTAATAATGAAAATGAAAAATAACGCCTGAGTTGCTGGCCGGCCACAGAAAAAAAAACACAATAGGCGGGAAAGTGGCAATCCGGCAATCCGGTCTTCATTTGTTTTTTCGAGTTGTAGAGTTTTGTTTACATTTCCGTGCAGCAGAGATTGTTCATCACATTCAACATATTTGAATGTGATTTAACGCCTGATTTCATAAGAGTAGAGGCCAAAGCAGTAGTGGAAAACCTTTTACTGCCTAAATCAGAAGGAAGATACCTAAAATCATACGACAACTCAGGTTTTACAAGCTTTTTATTTTATTTTTACTTTCCTTGTATTCGTAATGAAAAGCACAATGTTTACCACGGGCTAAAGACTTATTTAGTCCCTCGAACTATTAACGACCTCGCTACGCTCGGACGCCAAACTTCTTCACGGGAGTAAATAAGTTATTTTCACCCCTAGGTTAAGTAAAAGTGAACCCCAGGGCCCTCGAACAAACTCAAAGAAGGAACAGGAGTGGGTTTTGGTCAGTAAAAGTCTGACACACCCTCCCGCATCACCCTAGAGGACTTTGCCTTTTATATATACAGATGTCAAAGTGAGTAATTCCATACACATCACACAAACCGAAACGCAATACATCCGACTCAATATAATTATAAAACCATCTCGTTGAATAATAAATGATACGTTATTATCATGATCACGAACATCAATCAGCGACGTCAATTGACAATAATGCTTCAGTTTAAATGGCGACAGACACGTGTATCTCAAAGCTTTGCCAAGCCAAGGATATTATGTGGGACCATTCACTTAGTACAATTGAAAAAATATACCGACTGAAAACATGTTTTTCCCAAGCAATTTTCAAAGTTATTTCGAAAGGCGTAGGACGTGAAATTGCGTGGCTTTTTTAAGGAAAACGCGCAATTGTCGGAGCTATACAAGTAAGCGGCTTACTCCTGAAATAGAACAAATTGTTGACGTTAAGAGTTGTTATTTTAAGCTGAATAGCAGAGCCTTTAATGAGTCTCTTAATACAACAACACTGAGGTATAATTACCTAAAATAATTTAATTTGTCGGTCTGTCTCTTTCATTGAATGGGCATTATTCACCGCACTTTATAAGAGCGTTTTGAATTTTTGGGTTCTTGAAAGACTGCAGAAGCACTCTTGGATCATGGGGTCCAAATGCTAACAAATTTTATAAATACCTTCTAATCTGTGTAAATACCTTTGTTCAGATTTCGTGTCACACACGCTACTAGTTTTTACTTTGGATATATATATTGCCATACCGCGTGGCAGTGCTAGTAGTCTTTTACCTTGGACAAAGGATAATATATTGCCATACAGCGTGGCAATGTTAGCAGTCTTTTACCTTAGACAAAGGATAATATATTGCCATACAGCGTGGTAATACTAACAGTCTTTTACCTTAGACAAAGGATAATATATTGCCATACAGCGTGGCAATACTAACAGTCTTTTACCTTAGACAAAGGATAATATATTGCCATACAGCGTGGCAATGCTAGCAGTCTTTTAGGCACAACTTGAGTTGACACCTTGACAGCGTCTCGGAGAAGTTTTTCGACGCCATATTTTATACTAACTTTTTTTGTTTCTTTTTTTGTGTAGGATTAGCCATTTTATGATATGCCCGAGGTTGGTTAGGTTAGATTTAAGGTTGCTATTTCATGAAGTGGCCAGCAGTTAACGTTTGGTACATTAGTGAGATGGCCGACTATAACATGAAATGGCCAATTCTATGATATGGCTACGACATAATAATATAATCATAGTCAGTAAATTTTTGAAATATGTAAATAATATGTGGCAATTATTAAATACATGTAATAAAGAAGTAATAAAAAAGTACTCTTTCAGTCTTTTCTTTTTCTCTCTCTATCTTTCATCTTTTCGTTTCTTTTTCAGATTTTATTTATAAATAAGTTATTACTTATTTATAAATAAAATATGCTTGCTTTAGTTATGCTTGCTTATTAGCAAGCATAACATTATTTTTTTACAAAAAATACACCTTTATACAGTCTTGGGTAATCTCTAACTACCCGACTTTTACGATTCGCCCTGAATGCTCAACCACCGTAACAACCCCGCCATTTCCGGAAGTATTTTATAGTTATTCTGATGTGTTTTGAGTGTCAATCCGCGCAGTTTAACGACTTTAAAGTAAGAGAATGCACTTTAGTTTTTTTTTTATCTTGTAGTCCGGCTATAACCCAGTGCACTTCATTCTGGTTCATGAGCACGAAAGAACTCGTAAATTCACTAGTTCCTGCTAACTGTTAAATAGGTACGCAGCCAAGAATATTAAACAGGGTTCAAAGTAGAGCTTTGTTTGGTGGGTAAGTGTCGCATAATTACGAATCTCAACTGATTTCGTTTAATTATTAATATAGCATTTTTTTTATTGTCATTAATATATAATTAAAATAGCAAGCTTTTAAATTATTTTTTTGGTATTTATCTATATTAAAATAATTTCTCCAGCTCTGGGGAGAGAAAGAGAGTGTCAGACTTTTACGGACTAAAACCCACCTGGGTCCCTTCAGTTACCCTCTTTCGAACAATCCCGCAACGCAAACTTTAGATCTAAAATCAATTGAACATAATTATTTAATGGCACGATTGACATAGTGGTTGAGCGATCAACTGCTGCACTGCGTGTCGCGAGTTCGATTCACGCTCGGAATAAATATTTGTATGGACTACGGATAAGTATTCCGGATCTGGGATTTTTTTTATATTTCGGATCTGGTTATTAGATTTATATATAGTTATTTGAAGGTTAGTGGTTTGTGCATGTGAGTTATTCCTAGTGTAGAGCAGTGAAAAAAATGTATGATGAAAACATTTTTAAATAAAAAAGAAAACGCTCCCTTCGCTATTGAATTTCAATACACATAACGCAACATAGTAACGAATATTCTAAGCGAAGCACAGATTAAAAATATTGAATAGGCTTCTTAATAAAAGGCTCTTTTCCCTATTTATGCGTTGAGAGGAAAATAGAAGAAGCACTCAACAGATTTCCGCATACGTATTCCAAGTTTGTAACTTCGAGTGTGACCATAAAACGTAGCGCCAGCAAAAAATCCCGGAACATAATAGCCAAAATATCAAGGGGCAAGCCCGAATGAGAGGATAACAATGGGAGAAAATATCGCATTACCGGCCAAGGGTAAAACCGATATTTCATACAAAATAAATATGTCCGGCTTATGACCGAATTTATGGACAAATGAATAAATCATACCGAATCGTTGGCAGTAAAACACGGTAGGAAGACATTTGTGCTCCAATTCTTTCCGTATAGGGTTATATGGAGGGACATAAGTAGTTTAGTTGTAAATAGCTTTGTGATTATAAAAATGAATTTATGTATATACACATTGAAGGAGAAGACTCAATGAAACGGTTGAACTATTCTTCAATTTACTTAGTTTAGTGTTAGAAGCAATATTATATAAAATTACTAGCTTCGCCTGCGTGAAAATAGGTTTCTCCATACTAACTTCCAACCCCCGTTTTACCCCTTTTGGGGTAGGGTGGAGTTTCGTAAAATCTGTTTTTAGCGAATGTCTACACCCTATAAGAACCTACCAAATTTTAAGTTTGTATTTATTATAGTTTCTGAGATTTCGTGATTAATCAGAGAGCCCGATCCTAATGCCCGCTATGACCTGCCGTGACCGGTGTTGTACTTAATATTGGCAGTGACCTTTTTTTAAATATTTTTGGGTAAAAATATAACATAGTGTAAAAATTATTGGAATCGATTCAAATACTGATTCTGAACAAACTGTATTCATATTTCGCATTTACTAAAAATAATGTTGTATATAACTTCAGATATTCATAGAATATTATATTTTGTAAATCCATTTAATGAAACTGCGAATAAATTTCAACAAAGCTGAAATCTGAATTAATTTGATTAATTATTTAGTTATTCGTAATATCGTCCGGTATTCGTTCATCACGTCCAATCAAAACAAAATGAATATTTGCAAAAATAACTGCCGGACAATGCGGGCTTCCGCCATGTTGGCCGATTTGATTGGAAACATATTGTATAGAGGCGTTTTCTATTAATTGTTCGTCAACTTTTTTGTGGAAGAATGCACACACGTCCATGAATAAAAACTAATATCTACTTCTTGTTTTAAATTCATATTTTTTCCATCCAATTGACGAAGTTTGGGCCAGAGTTTTTCGCGGGATTTTTCCGACTCAGTGGATGTTCCAATTATTCGCAAATCGATTCCTAGTGGATATAGTGATGTAAAATTGGCGTTGTTTTGTATCTCAACTGTCTATTCAACTGAACAATATATGGATTCATTACAGGCGCGGTCTAGGTAAAATGAAGCTGAGAATTTTATTGTAGTTGGTACTGACTAGCGAAGCTTGCTAAAAAGGCTGCAAACTTACTGCAATCATATTAGAATGGGTTATAGCCGCAATCTAATAGAAAACAAAGGACTATAGTCCGTATTAAAAACTGGCCGAATGCACAAACCGTGTGAAAAAGAAAAAAAAGAGAGTTGTGACGTATCTGTCACAACTCTGTTTTTATAAAGAAGAAAAACAACTAAAATATCTATGTAATTAAAAATGTTATGAACAAAGTATTAATACGTAACAGTGAACACGCCATAAGAGCAGGATAAGCAATGAAGGCGTTACCAAAAATAAATGCTACTTATGCAGATGTCATTTAAGCCTACATCAGAGCTAAAACCGGGCAAGTGCGAGTCGGACTCGCGCACTGAGGATTCCGTACAAACTTACCTCAATTCAATTCCCGAATTGATTTACGAAGATTTTTCCGAATAACAAAAAAAGTTGTTTTTGTGACGTAACTACAAATTTACAGTTTTCATATTTGTTTCTATATTTGTGCTATGCCAAATTTCAGGATTCTAGATCAACAGGAAGTACCCTATGCATTTTGATTCCCTTCAGAGTGTCTAAATATGTTTTTACGACATAAACGGCCGTACCTTTTTTTCGTTAACGCAGAAGTTTGATTATTTCACAGCTTCAAGGGATCGCAGATTTTAGTATATGGTTTTAATTTCAACTCGATACCTCCACGCGTTCTCGAGATAAAGGGACAACAAAGTGATCCTATAAGGATTCCGTTTTTTACTTTTCGAGGTACGGAACCCTAAAAAGGAATCTACCTAACGAAATAAATATGTAAATTGCAACCTATGTGTCTAAAAAAGGCCCGTCTGAAAATATAGCACCCTTTACACTCGATTTTTCTCTTTCACGTAACGCTGAAAACTAAAATGGCGTCGGTACAATAAATCTGGTGCGTGTCGGGGCCATTTTTTACCAAACTGTGCGAAAACAGTCTGCCCCGGTTTACTTCGCAGCCATCGGGGTTTAATGACCTGTTATCTACGTGTGTTTTGTGCGATAATGTTGAGCAGTATGTGGGCCAAACTTTGGATTCTGACAACCATCTAACACAGTTATTCTATGGTTTTTATAGATTTTATTGTCTTCCTAATATGATATTGATTTCTTTGTGGAAAATCATCAAATTAATTCTACGACCTGGATAGAGCGAGAGGGAGTGTGACTTTTATCGACTACTAGCTACTGCCAGTGTCTTCGTCCGCGTAAAAGTAGAAAATCATCCCAAGGAAACATACTCCCGAGAGAAAAAGTATCCTATGTCTGTGCTAAATTTCATCCAAATCTGTTTAATCGTTCGAGCGTGAAAAATTAACAAACATACAAACACACTAATAAACTTTCGCCCTTATAATATTAATATGAAAATCCATCTGTGTTCCTTCACATGCCCTTTGCGTTCCAGAACCTTAATAACGTTTTCGAAAAAGCCTGCAAATGTGACATTATACAAACATAATTAAACTGTAAAAAAATTACTAGAAAAAAACAAATACAAAAAGGAGAAAATCGTCATTTAATTTTTATTATAAACACTAAAAGCCGCTCGGGTTAAAGATTTAATCGCTCCAGCCGCCAGAGCTAAATAAATTACCCTTAATAACGGGAACTTCGTCAAAAAGATTTTACATCATCCCAACTTCAGAGGCGAATTTAAATAAATCCTTTATATAATTTGCAAACATCCAACATTGGTCCATATTTGGGACAGAGACAACAAAGATAAACACTCTGCCCCGTCACCAAGTTCTTTGTAAATAAGTACTCTTTTGACAAAGGCCAGTGACCTCGGCAAACTGGAAATGTGGAATTGGGGGTAACCTAACCTAAATTGGAAAACTTTGCTCCAGTAAACGCTCTCTCGTGAGAAATCATAGAGATGCTGCGAAAAGTTTTAATGGATTCGCAATACACACCTATAGCTTCAAGTTTTTGTGAACATTGCTTTTAAATATATTATGGCGAGAACAGGAAAAAGACAGGCCCTATATAATATTCAGTAGTTCCCATTTTGTGATGTTATAAATAAGTTGTCTAGGCGACTGCAGTGCTAGCTCGACAACCAACAATGAGGATTCAGAGTTTTCAAAAGAATCGAGTTACTTGGAAACCATCGAATGCTTTGTACATTGTATAGAATTAATATTTAACATAATATTCCACAACTATCACACAACGCCATCTAGTCCCTAACTAAGCAAAGCTTGTGCTATGAGTACTAGTAAAACTGATAAACATACTTATATATTTATAAATACATACATATTATAGGTAAAAAATTACTGCCTAGCTTAGTAAAAAAATATCCCAACATACTCCCGGGATAAAAAGGTCTAATAAACTATCCTAGGTACTATTCCCGACCATGGTCTATCCGTATGCCAAATTTGATCTAAATCCTTTCAGCCGTTCAAGCGTAAAGAAGTAACAAACAATACACACTCACAAACTCTCACCTTTATAATATTAGTGAGAGTGTGATTCTACTTTACCTAACTTCATTAGATTAGTGTACCTAGTGTAAAAAAATCATGTAATTGACGTAAATATGTTTAATGTTAAATTCGGTTGAAAGCAGTGGTGGCCGAGTGGTAACGGTCCCGACTTACGAATTGTAGGTCGCGGGTTCTAACCCAGCTAGGCGCATTCCTTTGTGCAATTTATTTCATCACCACTGGTATCAAAACGGTGAAGGAAAACATATAATTTCTACTTTCTAGCTATCACGGTTCATGAGATACAGCCTGATGACAGACAGACGGAGAGTAGAGTCTTAGCAATTGGGTCCCGTTTTTACCCTTTGGGTACAGAACCCAAAAACAAAAGTTTATTCTCAATTCTCAGCCTATTACGTCTTTAAGTACGAATAAAGATTATGGGCACAAGTTATACTAATCACAGTGGGGATTAAATTAAATTGAAAACGGAAAGATAAGGCATTATCTTCCATTCTCCAATAAAGGTGGAACTGGAAGCTCGTTATTTTAAGTTCACTCGAGTTCAACTGAGAAGTGGATATCGTGATTTGTGAAGGGGGTGAATTAAATATTTTATTGGGTCTTTTTTTATGGGTTTGCGCTTGACCGCTACCTCACCTGATGGAAAGCGACAATGCGGTCGACGATGGAGCGCGCTTACCTAGAAGTAACCTATTCACTCTTGACTTAAAGATTCCCGGGTTTCGGGGTTCTAGTTTCTGGTATTGAATTTAATTATTTATTTATTTACATACCCACAAGCACTTAATAACGAAAATAACGAGTAAAGGTTGATAGAAGAGCACAAATTATGTTATTAATGTAGATATTTAAAAATAAAACATATTTTTTCAAGTTCAATATTTAATATTCGAATAAAACCAAATCGAATAAACGTAGGTTGGAAAAACAGAATTCCTTAAATTATTCCTAACTAACACTTTGCCAGTGACTTCGCGAGTATGTTCAAAAAAACTTTTACACCCCTCAAATCGTATTTTGAGTTTAGTTTCCAGAAACTAATAATTTATTTATTTATCTATATATAAAAGAAAAAAGTTGAATTTGCTAAAACCCTTTTTTAGGGCTCGCCTACATCATAAAAGGAAGCGAACGTGAAATTTCAGCTGTGCGTTGTATTATATGTCAGTCGAAGTACGAAGATTATCTCCTGCCCCTTTAGCCAAGTTACAACCGTTTAGTTTCGATTCTCTTTTCTTTGATCGCCTCGAGTCGGCCACGCCTCCTATTCCTTTGTTCTGACCACATGACAGCGTCGAGATGACGTCAAAATAATCGCAGGCGTGGCCTACTCGAGGCGATCGACGAAAAGAGAATTGACACTTTACGGTTGTTACTTGGCTAGTGGAGCTGAATACAACTAAGGCAAATTTTTAAATTCTGTTTTCAATTACAAAGAGGCAACCGAAACAAACTTCCCTAAACCCTATCATAATATTTACCGTCCATCTGTACCACTCAACAGTATTGCACACGTTGATAACCAAATGCCCGGCAGGTGTGGAGCCCACGATTGCATTAGCGTCGGTCAGTCTGCTCCCATCGCTCCCACCACTCACCGCTCCGACCGCGCTCACCGCTCTCAACGCTTTCCGTATTCCATACAGCCCCGGAGCTCTTATTAGAGGAGGGGTGGTATGAATTCCAAATGTTTCACGAAAATACTTCAGGATTTCAAATAAGCCGTGGTTTTAAAATGACGTTACGTTTATAGAACGACTAGTTGCTGCTAGCGGCGCCGCTCGCGTGAAAGTAGGTAGGTTTCTCTATACAAATTTTGGATCCCAAAATCGTCAACATCAAGCATAGTTTAAAAGCTTGTTGCTTCATCTAACGCAATCCAACGGGATGTTTGATGAAGAGGCAATGCAAAAAAAGAGAGATAACGCCTGAAAACTCTGTTGGCATTCGGTAATAGCGAGATTTACTCGAATATTTCACAAAACTTGTCACAGGAAATACATTTTTTTTAACTCCTAAAAGCTTTTCAGAAAAATGATCGTCATTCAGATTTAATGGCTTCTTCTATTAAGATTCTATTGAGTATATTATGGAGGGCCAAAGTTCACGTAAAATAGCAGAGGTCTTTATTAGATTAGTTCTACATAATTCTATGTTTTGAATTCTATAGAAGCCTAGATAATATCCACAAGATAGCTGTGTATCCAAAATATCTAGAGAAAGATGTGTAATAACATCATAATCAAGTAAGAGCGGTTGTATCAAAATGTAACTCGAAAAGGACGCTCTTAATGCTCGCCTACGTCATAAGAGAAAACCAAAACCACCAAATAGTTTCGGCTGTGCGTTGATATGTCAGTCAGTTTCGCCTTTTTTATATATATATAGTCTATCTGCTGCCAGTGAGACGAACATACTCCCAGGATAATAAATATCCTATGAGTTATTCCAGAACGTGGTCTACTCGTGTACCAAGTTCCTTCCAAATCCGTTCAACCCTTAGAGTGTCAAGAAGAAACAAATTTGGACACAGTAAACAAACTTCCACCTTTATAATATTAGTCTGATTTCTGGTTGGATTTGTTACCAAAAGCGTCAACAGTTATAGTTTGACGAAGGTATATAGATATTCGGTCCCGGTTCGATAGGAGGCGTAGTCATTTGTCTATTTTCGGATACCCATATCCGATATTCGGCTATAGACTACGCCCCCTCACACGTTTCTCGGAATAAAGGTTTTTTTTGTGACAGAAAAATCCTAACCCTGTCGGCGTCTGACCGTTTTTAGGTAGGTAAGTACACTAAATTATGTCTGGGCTTGGCGAGCCTCTCCACATATTATTTCCACACTGCCGGATTTTCTGTAACACGTGTTTAACATGAAAATGTATATAATTCTTTGCACACTTCTCAACATAATACACCTCCTGGTCGAATTTCGCCTATGTTGGCTAACCTTCACGGCGATTCGCCATCAGCTCGTGCGTAAACAGCATTTAATATACACACTCTCTTCTATTCCCTATAACATATAGCCAGAAGGAGAAATCACCGGACATATCGCATTGTACTAAATGTAATCTATTTATACACAGTGCAGTTTTTTTGTTATAAAACTATAATAATAATAATAATCACATAAAAATACGATATCTGGTCAATAACAATTATATTTGTTATTTTAGTTATTTTTAGGGTTTCGTACCTCATACGGAAAAAACGGAACCCTTATAGGATCACCTTGTTTTCTGTCCATCTGTCTGTCTATCTGTCAAGACCCTTTATCTCAGGAACGCGTGGAGTTATCAAGTTGAAATTAAAACCATATACTCAGATCTGCGGTCCCTTGAAGCTGTTAAAAAACCAATTTTTTGAGTTAACGAAAAAAAAAGATACGGCCGTTTATGTCGCAAAAAACGTATATTTCGACACTCTCAAGGAAACCAAAATTAATAGGGTATTTCCCGTTGACCTAAAATCCTGAAATTTGGCATGAAGCAAGGTCTCATAGCACAAATATAGGAAAAATCTGAAAACCGTAAATTTGTAGTTACGTCACAAAAAAAAATCTTTTTTTGCGTTTTGGAAAAATCTTCGTAACTCGGTCCGGTAATTCCCTCAGTGCGCGAGTCCGACTCGCATTTGGCCGGTTTTTTTTAACTTTAAGTTAGAAGTTAAAAAAAACCGGGCAAGAAGTTATTCAGAATAGGTAACTCTCTTAATAATCTCTCTCTTAATTACCCAATTTATTGTTGATTCGTGTCGAGAATCACTAACATAATTCCTGCCACCTGAAATTTTAGCTGATTCAAAATTGCACCTTGTAGAAAAGGAGACACTGACTGACTGACATATCAACGCACAGACGAAACTACAAACCTAGGAACGTGTTTTATACAAGACTTTCTTTTATGACATAGGCGATGGGAACGGGAGTCCAAAATGTGTATGGAGAAACCTACTAAAACGCGACAGGAGATAGTAACACACACACGTACCAAAAGCGTATTGAGATTTAGATTAAATTAGGCAAATCTGGCATTACAGGCCATGTACAATACACATAGGAAAGTACCTAAGCACACAGCTGGGAACCTAAGCAACATAGTTTGAACATCTCATCGGCATTACATTAACGGTTCTCAAACCAGATGCTAAGCCGGGGCTTTGCGGGGTCCAAATGTACCCACAGGGCCAGTTGTACCCCAATAATCCCCCTTTGCCCCATTAGGCCTTCAATTGTCTTAATATACACCGGTTCAACGAACTAAGAGGTCGATCCTATCTGCCTTATTGGATGTCCAATGAATATTCTGAATGAGGTTGTAAATCCTGGCCAATGAGTTGAGTTTTGAATAGCTAATCATTTTGATGGTTTTTTTTAAATTAGCCTTTTTTATTCGTTTGTTTCTTTTGTAAATGGGTTCTCTTATCTTCTTCTTATTCAAAAACGGCTTGACCGATTTTAGTAATTTTTTTTTTATTTTGTTCGGTTTAATATACTGACTAGTGGTCTGGTCTAGTGGTTAGTGGCCCTGACTGCTATGCCGGGGGTCGTGGGTTCGATTCCCACCCAAGACAAATGTTTCTGTGATGAGCACGATCATTTGTTCTGTATCTGGGTGTAATTTATCTATAATATGTATGTATTTAGAAATATATAAGTATGTTTATCAGTCATCTAGTACTCCTTACGTACATAAGAAGTAGGTATAGTTAATTCTCCGTATAAACTTTTATGCGTTCGCAAAAATTGATCCCATTAGCTTCAATAATTTAAAAATACTTGAGTAATACAGAGAAACACAATGAAGAATTTGTTGGGTATCCTTAAAAGCTCTTGTTGTTTTCTTTTTATAAGTCGGGATAATCGGAGCTTATTTTCAGACACAAAAAACGCGTAAACAAAGGATGAAAAATTAAATGGCCGTTTGTGAAAACGAATGGAAAGCAATATGGCTGCCGTTTTCATAGAGAACAAAAAAGCCAAGGGTTTTTCAACGTTATTTAGGACAATTGGCAAGCTTATTGTTAATTACATTACAAAATTCACAGTACACACGAGTGCTTCCAAGTTAGTTTACTTGCAGAAACAAAGAAACAAATGAAGAGTTAGACAGTGCAATAATAGGCAGTTAAGTTAGTATGTAATAATATAATGTACTCGTAATAAGATGTTAAAAGAGTATATACCTACTAGGTTTTACTGTGGCTTCGCTCGCTCGACAGTAGATTGGTCCATACTAAATTTGGAGCCTCGTTTCATCCTCTTAGGGGATGAATTTTGGAAAACCCTCTATTAGTGCTCGCCTACGTCATAAAAAGAACCCTGGCACAAAATTTCACACTCCTAGTCCCAGTAGTTTTGGCTGTGCGTGATAAGTTAGTCAATCAGTTTTTCCTTTTATATTTAGACGTAAATAACTAATCCATTTAATTATTATTTTAAGTTTCGCATACCAGCAATATATATATATATATATAAAAGCGAAATACCATTCACTAATTAATCACGAAATCTCAGAAACAGGTAGGTTCCTTATAAGGTGTAGACATCCGCAAAGAACGGATTATACGAAACTCCACCCCTAATTGAGTAAAACGGGGGTTGGAAGTTTGTATTGAGAAACCAACTATCACGCGGGTGAAGCCGCTGGCAGAAGCTAGTGGTGAACATAAGGATCTTTACTGTTATATTGTGTAATATAACAGTTATGTAGGTACTATCTATCTATCTATATAAAAGGAGAAACTTACTGACATATCAACGCACAGCCAAAACTACTGGGACTAGGAACATGAAATTCTACACAAGGCTTCGTTTTATGACGTAGGCGAGCACTAAGAGAGGATTTTCAAAAATTCAGCCCCTAAGGGGATGAAACCAGGTTCCAAAGTTTGTATAGTAAAACTTTTTCTCACGCGGGCATTGCCGCTGGCAGAAGCTAGTCTACTCATATTGTGCGAATAAATTATTTGAATTTGAGTGCTGTTACGAAAGAAAAGGTTTATAAATTTGAATTAGAATTACCGTAGCCTAAGAACTTTTATAATTCGAAGAACTATATTAACATCTCATTTATCGATAGGTCTATTTTTATTTTTGTATAGCCTCTTTTTATAATATAAATGTGAGAATACTGTAGACTCCGCGGATTCATACTTATTACTTTCTATGTCGATTCACTTTTAATTATTATTATTTTTATTATGCTTTTGGGTACAATATTGACTGGTCTACACTATCCTCTCATACTTATTGTAAAACCAATTTTTTTTAAAGAGTTGCTATAGGGTTTCTTCCTGATTCTTTTCTATAGGAAACGACCAATTAGAATCGTGTACATAGCTTTCATGAGCGCCCATGGATACATGGACACATGGCACATTGGAAATTCAATGCTTTTTTTTATGCTTTGTGACGTTCAGGATTTACTATAATCTACTTACTGCGATATTTTGATGCATAAAATAAAACTTACAGTGCTCTCATTTTGGATATAAATGAGTACAAGTCTGCTAACACTACAAAACAGACATCATCATCATCATCATCATCATTTTAGCGCAAAAACGTCCACTGTTCGATATAGGCCTCCGCCAAGTGTTGCCGACGATCGGATGCGAGACGCACGCATCCATCGCATTCCCGCGACCCTGACAGGGTCAACATTCCACCTTGTAAAAACCTTCCAACGCTGCGTCTTCCGGTACGCAGTCGCCACTCTCAAACCTTCAGCCTAATTGACCATTTGTTTTTCGATCAATGTGCCCTGCCCACTTAAGTTTGGCGATCCTTCGGGCTATGTCAATAAACTTAGTTCTTTATTTCTAAAACAGACAACAACAAAAACTCAACATAGTAATAGCATACAATGAAAATTCAAACAACAAACTAAAGCTTTACTAGCAATAAAATCCAGCAGCACTATACACTCAATAAATCAAAAAATTTAAACCTAGCCATTAGTAACGGTTCAAAACTCTCTATAACAAACTAAAAATTCGTACTTTCCGCACACAATACTTCAATCTCAAAGCTTTTACATGCAAATTGCATCGTGTGGTGATTTTACATAAATTACGTAGGTGGAAGTAGTGGTAGGTGTAAGTATGTGCGGTGTGCGTGTCAGACAACAATAGCCCTTGTTGTAATGATCGATATTGTATCGGCAGGCTTTCAGCAAATATGACAGCTTGTTTAAATAGTCTGCTACATTTCCCATTATTATTCGTTGGTTAGCAGTAATTCCGATCGTTCTCATTTAAAATTGTGTGGTACAACGTAAAAATAATACTAGTAGATCAGATATCAGTGAAATGCACGATTTGTAGAGTCTGTCTAAAAAGTCAAACGACTTGGGAATTTTTTAACGAAATAAAAAATCGGTTTCTGGCAACGCGAATTTTAGTTGTCACTCACTTACCTCTTGAGATTATGATAGTTCTACAACAGACATTGATTGTGATATGGCTAGTGATGATGAATCAATAAGCGGAGTAGAAAATTTAAAATCAGATTTCTCTTACGATTCCTGATTTATGTTATTACTTTAAATATACTTTGCTTATGACAATATTATATCTTTGCAAATGTATCCTATTTTTGTAATAAAGAATATCATTAAAAAGACTAAAATATATTTTAAACATTTCAAAGATCTCTTTGGAGAGGAATGTGCAAGAAGGAGTTGCTTGGACTGAATGGACACTCTTTTCAATCATGGTATATATTACAAATATCTCGGTTACATGTTTCTTGCCGCTACTGAGAACAATGTAAATAAAGTAAAACTAAATATAGATATTAAAATAGTAACTGGCAGCTAAGAGATGACCAGTCTCAACTGACAGCACCCGTTCACGGACATGACACGTATATTAGCATCACTCAGCTCAACCATTTTGAAGGGAAACAAATGATCCAACACTTGAAACCAAGGCAGCATACCACGATCGAATAACACGTAAAAAATTCAAGTTGTATGTGAAGTCGTGCGGTGTTCCGCAGGGATCGGTACTAGGGCCGCCCTTGTGGAACATCGGATACGACTACGTGCTGCGCGGAGACCTTCCTGGCGGGGTCAGCGTGGTCTGCTACGCAGACGACACGCTGGTCCTGGCGCGGGGAGAGTCGTACCAGGCGACGGTCGAACTAGCGACACACGGGGTAGCGACAGTCGTAGGCAGGATCCAGGAGTTGGGACTCGAGGTGGCATTGCACAAGTCCGAGGCCATGTGCTTTCACGGCCCTCGGAACGCGCCACCACCGGGTTCCCAGCTAACGGTAGGAGGAGTCCACATCGGCGTCGGGTCAACGATGAAGTACCTGGGACTCGTTCTCGACAGCCGATGGGATTTCGAGGAGCACTTCCGACGTCTGGCTCCCAAACTGAATCGGACTGGGGCTGCCCTCGGGCGGCTCCTGCCCAACCTAGGGGGTCCAGATGCCTCCTGCCGGAGGCTCTACGCGGGAATCGTTCGGTCCATGGCCCTCTATGGCGCACCGATATGGGCGCCGGCGCTGCGGAAGCAGCCGGCGGCCCGGCTGAACGCATGCCAGAGGGTCATGGCCATACGGATGGTGCGAGGTTACCGGACGATTTCCCGCGAAGCGGCGAGCCTCCTTGCCTGCCAGCCACCATGGGATCTGGAAGCAACAGTCCTTGCTCTCATGCACGATCTACGCATGGAGATGCAACGCCGGGGCGAAACTCCGCTGCCGCGACAAATCGAAGCATGGCGGACGGAGCTCCGGCGGGTTCTCATGGTGAAATGGCGACAGCGACTGTCGCGACCCAGTGCTGGGCACGCCACAATTATGGCAGTGAGTCCC
The DNA here is from genome assembly GCA_961205895.1 of Mythimna pallens. Taxonomy (NCBI): domain Eukaryota; kingdom Metazoa; phylum Arthropoda; class Insecta; order Lepidoptera; family Noctuidae; genus Mythimna; species Mythimna pallens. The sequence goes on along the minus strand of OY540831.1, from coordinate 5,807,038 downwards.
CTCTTTGAGGCGTGGTTGGAAAGACCTCACGGCGTCCTCACCTTCCGCATGACGCAGGTTCTCACCGAACACGGGAAGTTCGGGAAGTTCCTGCACCGAATTCGTGCGGAAACGACGCCCGGGTGTCGCCACTGTGTGGACCGCCCGGAGGACACGGTGGAGCACACGGTGGAGGTGTGCCCCGCTTGGGAAGAGCAACGCCGTGTCCTCGTGGGGGCGATCGGCGGCGGCGATCTCTCGCGCCGGGCCTTGGTACAGGCCATGGTCCGGAGCGAGGAGGAGTGGCAGGCGGTCGCCTCCTTCTGCGAAGCAGTGATGCTAGCAAAGGAGGCGGCCGATCGCGTGAGGCAACGGCAACGGTCCTCACGCCCCAACCGCCGCCGGGATTCCGATCCCGATTTCCGGCCACCGTAGGCGTGGGCTTGCGGACGGCGGGCAATGGGTGGCCCGCCGTCCGACCGTCCGGTAACCGTCCGGACCAAGCCCAAGTCGTCGACGGCGCGTATTGTTCCACGCGCGCCTCAGGGAGATGTCAGCAATTGTAGGGGCCCAGCAGGGTCGAAGCCTACTGGGGCCATGGGTAGTGTGAAAACGAAACCCGGACCCTGGGACGAAGGCAACGAAGGAACAGGAGTGGGTTTTTAGTCAGTAAAAGTCTGACACTATCTCTCGCTCCGCCCAAGAGCGTGATTTGTGATAAGATGATTTTCCCACCTAAAAAAAAAAAAAAAAAAAAAAGTTGTATGTGAACATGCCTCTCAAATGTCGTTATTTGTATGATAAACAGGTTAAATATTCTGTAAAATTTGAAGAAAACATATTTACCTTGTCCTATTTCCAGACGCCCTTGTTATTGGAGTAGTCTTGCTTAGAATATGGAGAGTACTATGTTAGGGTACGGACGTGAATTGTAGAATATTTTACGGTCGGAAAATTTATATTATGGTAAAAACTTATGAGACGCTCAGGACCGGTTGTTATGGCGACACTTGGGGGACGCCTATGTCCAACAGTAGACGTCTTTTGGCTCACACGATGATGTGAAATAATGATGATAATGATGATGATGAAAAGCTTATGAGAAAGCTAGATAGCTTTCATAGTTTTTAGTTTACGGATGTTAGTTTAATATACCTATACTTAGGTTCGTAACTTAGGTAGGTTACCTATACTTAAACTAAAATCCAACTGTGCTTAAATTTTCACCAATAGACAGAGTGATTCATGAGAAAGGTTTAAGTGTATATATACACATGAATATTAAAGTAAATAAATGTCGAGAATTTCAAAGATTCGAACACCCGTGCGAAGCTGGGACATATCACTTTAGTGAGTAAATAATTATTTAAATTAAAATTGTAATGTATGACCCACATTTGTGGAATACATTTTTTTTTAATTAATGATAGGCTAGCGTTTGACCACCATCTCACCTAAGCGATGATGTGGTCGACGATGGAGCACGCTTGCCTAGAAGCATACATCAACTATACACAATAATATCTGTCAGAAATGAAAGCTCAAAACTGCTTTAAGCTACCGGAAAACGCGCACACCATCAGCTATAACCTCATAATATAATATTAAATACATACAAAATGATAGATGACCAATACATACATATACTCAGAGAATTTTCCATGAGGATAACACAACGTTGAAGGGTATATACCACAAGCTATTGTATTTATGTATCCTAATTCGAGGGTATTTAGGCGTCCTTCCCGTTATGATGTCCGGTTGACGTTAATGCATCGGATCCTTATACACCATTTATCTCCATCCTGCGATCAAGGGTACATCGTTGTAGTTATAACGTTGGTATTTTTCCACGACAGAGACTATAATCCATCACTAGTTTTGAGTTAGTACAATATTATAAAAGGTCTTGTAATTATTTAAGTAAAGTCTCAATAAATAATATTCATAAACATCAAAATTATTGGGGTTTGTTTATATCCCAAAATGTCACTCAATTTATAGAAATATTGTACGTTGATTATGAATGGAAAACAATGGAAAAACACTGCGCGTAGTATTTTCTACTAGCAATTGTTATGAATAATTGATTCAAATATAAATTTACCAATTATGAAAAAAAAATCGTGGACAATTTTGGGATTTCGTTTTTTTTTTTACTTTTGACTACATAAACATGATCAGTAACGGGTACTATTTAAAAGTACTGGTGTATATATGCAATGACCACAGAAGATAAATATGTTGGACTTTATTTAACAAATAGTTTTTCGTAGGTTTCTCGAGGAATCCGTTTACTTTTAAAATGGTCTGGAGCCTTACCAAGACATGTGATGAAGCCATACACCCTATATAGCTCCATCCCTTTAACAGCTCAGTTTAGGTCGTCAAATGGAACGAATTAAGAGCTCGTGGTAAGGCTTCAGAAATTGACAATTAAGTTTATTAAGACAATCAGTTTTATTCAGTTAGATTTTAGACTTTACACCAGACTTGCTTGTTTGACTCCAATGAGACACCTAAATATAATGTTTTTTTTTAGATGGGATATAATCAAATAACTTCTCCCGCTCTGGGTGGAGCGAAAGGGAGTGTCAGACTTTTACTGACAAAAACCAAGTTGGGTTCCTTTCCAAGTGCCGTTTGTGTTCTAAGGCCAAGGCGACTTTATCGATCAATCCAGTAACCCTAGCAGGCATCGACCCTAATGAGGACATTTCTTTGAGGCCCGCTTAGATCACAACGCACCGGCGTTTCGGGTCTTTTCCTTACTAGACGGCTGGACGGCGAGCTACCCATTCATCGCCGTCCGCAATCTCGCGCCTACGGTAGCCGGAAATCGTCCGACGACTGCCCACACCTGGGGCGTCTCTTGCAAGCCAGAATCGTGTGTCCCGCCGTGCGCCCTCCTTTTAAGTAATCGAACGCATGATAGAGTCAAAGCGAATGATATTTGAGTCAACACACCATCCAAACCACTTAAATATAGACATTAAAATAATTATGGAAGCATGGTAATAAATCTTACAAAAAAAAAATATATGTAAATAATCTATTATCATGGTAAAAATGCTCACGACGACTCATGAACGTGTATGAGTCGTTGTAAAAATAAATACATAATACCTATATATCGGCGCAAATACTTCAAACAACGCGCATGGGGACGCAGCGACTTCCACGGAGAACAACGCGCAGAGCGCACGTGCAACGAAACGTTACTCATGCTGCGCGCCCCACCAGACAAAAGTGAAAGGCAAAGAGCTCATAAAAGGCCTGTGAACCGTGTGAGCGGTCATTCGTTCGTCGGATGTGAGTTGGTCGGACGCTTTTGTAGTGAATTTAATTATTATATTATTTTGAAATTGATTTGATAACATTTATGTTAAATAGTTGTTAATTTTAATTATACAAAAGTGATTTATAAATAAAACATAATGAGTAATGAAGATGCTTTTATTCTTGAAGACACCCCTCCTCTTATATAGGTAAAATATAACAATAATCATCCTTATTGAATCAACGCCTTAAAGAAACATACAAACAGTGTTACCTCTGTATAATTTTGGATAGTGGTGCATACATTATGTGACTGGCCTGTTGGTCTAGTGGTTAGTGACCCTGACTGCTATGCCGGAGGTCGTGGGTTCGATTCCCACCCAGGACAAATGTTTGTGTGATGAGCATGATCATTTGTTCTGTGTCTGGGTGTAATTTATCTATATATGTATGTATTTAAGAATATATAAGTATGTTTACCCATAACACAAGCTCTGCTTAGCTTGGGACTAGACGGCGTTGTGTGATAGTTGTGGAATATTATTATTATTATATTATTAACTTCTTGAACGTTCTACAAATCCGTCGCACTAAGTTCGAACAGTTAAAACTAAAATAGTGACGTATATCAGAGGTTCGGGCGGTTACATCGGAAATCTGCATTTAAGTATGACAACAACAAATTTTAAAATATTTTTATAATGTAAAAAACGACTATTTTTCACCAACTGCTAACTTATGATACAAAATATTAACAAAAAGATATAAATCGAAAACTATATAAGAAAAGAGGTAACATACATACTTATTTAAACTCGTAAAGACTTGTTGCAGAATCCCCCACAATAGTACCATTAAAATTAACACTCACATTACTGAATCAAAATAATTACACCATCTGAACACAAGCTTGAAATCACATTATAACGAACAACACTACCCATTCTATCTATCACAAGGAAATGTAAACTTATACACTGCAGGAATATTCAAGACGTTGTCTTGTAGAGAAATTACATCACCGAGCTTGGATTGAACGCACCATCTGTATGCAAATGCCGTTTCATGGTGCCTCCCGCACGAAACACAGGATTATAAGATTCTCCAACATATTACTATGTCTCCGGGGTATATGTCTAGGAGCTAACTTGGATGGCGCGTGGTATATCAATGTCTGAAGGCTTAGGTAACAATTTTTCAACTTGATCAAAGTTAACTGTCTCGTCTCGATTTTTTTAAAGGAGGTTTTTGTAAAAGAAAAATTAAATGGGAATCGTTTTTAGGGGGAGTGGTTTCTGGATTGTTTGTTTTTTGCCTCAGTGGTGAAAGATACAAAGTAACGTTATTCGGCCTAATATGGGTGTTAAATGCAGCTCCCACAATTTTGCGTTGAGTTATAGTAAATGCTATGTGCATATTTTCATTTTTATTTATAGTATTAGGTACATACTCAAATTATCTATATCATTTATAAAGAATTTTTTTTAAAATAAGCAATACTATTGTGCTAATCTTTTTATATGTCTAGTAGCTGACTCGGCAAACGTTGATTTGCCATATAAATATACAAAAAAAAAATGGAAAGTGAGGGTAGGAGAGTAAACAACCTTCTGAGACCTACCAATTTCATAAAAATCGGTCAAGCCGTTTCGGAGGAGTTCGATAACAAACACTGTGACATGAGACTTTCATATATTGGATGTGTTTACATAAATAAATAAATACTATTTTATATCAATGCAGACGCTGAAAATATTCGTCTAGCAACTACATAATTTCATTAGTTTCTAAAACATACCTAATAGTTTATTATTAGCAGGGTCGAAGCCTACTAGTGCCATGGGTTGTGCGAAAGAGAACCCCGAAGTCCTGGAACGAAGGCAAAAAAAGAACAGGATTGGGTTTTAGTCAGTAAAAGCCCAAGAGCGTGAGAACTCATTGGATGATTTCCCACCTCAAAAAATAAAACAACCTACTAGTTTATTATTACTTTCGAACACATAAGTACAAGCACAAAAGTAAACAGTGCCCCAATTTAATCAAATTAAAATTGAATTGAATATTAAACTTAATTAAACATGTTCCAAAATGAGTGTTTTCAATCTACAAGCACTTATAATAAATTACTTTATTGACGGCGGTGCGGTGCTGGCATTAATTTGATGAAACCCAAACGGAACCCTGCAAATGATTTTACTCGTTAATTTCCTTAGAACCACCCTATAGACAATTTTCAACATAATTTTTCCGAACTTTCGGCCCCACGTTAAATTATCGTTGGTTTTTAAATTTTGGAATTTTATTAATCATACTGTGTCAGTGGAACTTTTTAATGCTCAAGTACTTATTCCATAGCACCTAATATTTAGGCTAAAAAAATTATTAAGTAAATGATATTATTAATTAAATTAAATAATAAAGTTTTTGTCCATGGAAAGTGTCCTGACACATATGATACTACTTTAGAATAATATTCTGCAAAATATAATTATATAAAAATCAGCCATAAAAAATTAAGTTATGTAACTGGTTATTTTTAGTTCCCTTTCTCACCTGGTACCTGCTCAGGGGCCCCAAGGGGGAGCTCCACAAATACACAGGTATTCAAAGCACATGAAACGCTACTGAGAACCTAAGGTTTCATCCATGTGAAAATAAGTTATGTCTGACAGCTCTGGGATCTTAGTATATTAGTTTTGCAAGTGAGGCACGTTACCGACTGGAGTACGCATGCCTGGTTAACCCTATAATTGTTCCATATTAAAGTTTTAATAAATCAGACTTTAAATCAATCTCATAATTAACTTATAATGTTGCCACAACAAAATCGCTCTAATCAAAACACGCGGTCTCAGAGCGGATTGACAGACGTCCGCGGGGATTTTCTTAAAAGGAAACCCGTAGTCCTAGAACGCAAAAGGTAACAGAAGGACATAGGTGTGATTTTAATCAGTAAAATTCGGACACGCCCTCTCGCTCTTTGCTAGAGTAGGCAATGTCATTAGATGATACCCCACCTTAAAAATACACTTCTTCGCAGTTTTGAGAGCACAACTGATGAAAAAACAGCAGTTTAATTTCATATCAAGATACAAAGAGTAATATGATCCACAAAAACCGAAACTAAAGCAAAGTAAAGCGTATTAAAATAATTTTAGAAGATTATTTCAATTTAACAAAAGCTGAATAGCCCTACTGACAATATAAATAACAATCAGTTAGCAAAGTTAGGAATAATTTAATTTCTCACGATACAAACTTTGGTTCTTGAGCAAAAAAGTTGCGAACGAGTTATCTAAATAGAATTTATAACAACATAAAGCCAATTATTTACTTGGCGAGACAGGTTTACGATGATAAAGGAAATCTAACAAATTGACAGATTATTTTTATGTAGCAACACCGAATTAATAAGTTTATTTAAGTTTATTTTTAGGTTAGTTAGCTGCCAGTTTTAAAGCCATATTGCCTGCGTTTAAAATGACTTGATTAAGCTAAGAAATTAAAGGCAACTGTACCTTATATCCCTATATTATAGCTAAGTTACTTTCAGTCCATTTATCACTACTAAAAACTAAATAAATACTGGTATATTTGTTTTCTGGTAAAACGCTAGAAAATTAACACATCTATAAAGTAAAGATGAGTGGTACCAACAATAAACATTTACAAAACAATACATTTTATTTAATATTGCATGAACTATATATGAATTTGCTTATTAGATAATCGCCTTGGGCACACTATAATCACGGCGGTAAGTCCCCTCTTTGAGGAGAAGCTGGAGTGGCAACACGGCGTCCTCGCCTTCCGCATGACACAGGTCCTCACTGGATTCAGGCGGAAGAAACGCCCTGGTGTCACCACTGTGTGGACCGCCCGGAGGAAACGGTAGAGCATACGGTGGAGATGTGTCCAGCTTGGGTAGTGCACCGCCGTGTCCTCGTAGAGGCAATCGGCGACATCGGCCTTTCACGTGGGGCTCTGGTTCGAGCTATGGTCCGAAGCGAGGAGCGGCAGGCTTTCGCCTCCTTCTGCGAAGCAGTAATGCTAAAAGAAGAGGTTGCACGCGTGAGGGAACAAAAGTCCTCGGCGGCCCCAGCCGCCGTAATTCTGACCCCGACTACCAGCCACGATAGACGCGGGCACACAACGCCGTCTAGTCCCAAGCTAAGCAGACATGATGAGACAGCAACTGATAAACATACTTATTTATTTCTAAATACATACATATTATAGAAAAATTACACCCAGACACAGAACAAATAATCGTGCTCATCACACAAACATTTGTCCTGGGTTGGAATCGAACCCACGACCTCCGGCATAGCAGTCAGGGTCACGAACCACTAGACCAACAGGCCAGTCAATTTAAAAAAAAAAACAGTTGTCATTTTCAAAAAATTATGATCACAGTCCTTCAAACTAGGAATATCCTGACTCTAACTTAAAAATAAATATGCTAGGGTAGACAATAAAATAAAAAATAACAAGCCCCTGGCAACACAGCCACTCTTGTGTCAATGTAACAACAATAAAGATAACAAGGCTGCATAAATAGATGCTATCGCCCCTGGGGCCACAGAAAATAAATATTGCGAAAAAGTAGGTCACTAAAATGCTTTTGATCATGGCGAAATAGAGAGCAGACCTAGCCGGTTTGTTGGTTCACGCTATTATGCTGAGGACCATCTCTTCACCTTTTTATGGGAAGGGAAGATGGGAAGAACGTCTTGAATTAAATTACAGGTTTTCGGTATCTAATTTTACAGCGAGGTGCATTTTAAAAAAACGTCAATAATAATGCTTCTTTTTTTATTTCTTTTTTTCATACAATAAATCATTTATTAATTAGTATAACATTACATTGTAACGTGGATCTTCTTTGTCTACGCAAATGGCTTAAATGAGTAGGAAGCGTAACATTGATATTATGTCGCATGAGTAGCACCAAAGTTACGACGTAGCAGTGAAGCTACGGTGTAGTAGAAAAGCTATGACGTAGCAGTGAAGCTACAACGTAGTAGAGAAGCTGCGGCGTAGCAGTGAAGCTACGACGTAGTAGAAAAGCTACGACGTAGCAGTGAAGCTACGACGTAGTAGAGAAGCTACGACGTAGCAGTGAAGCTACATCGTAGTAGAGAAGCTGCGGCGTGGCAGTAAAGCTACGGCGTAGTGTCGAAACTACGGCATACTTATAAAGACTTAATTACTAAAGAAAACACATCCTGTTACAAATTAAATGAAATAGATTTAATAAGAAGCTTTTTAAGCTAGCTTTAATATGTAGAATACACGTTTTCGCACGTTCTTCTCCATAGAGGTCAACGCTTTGGAACGTGCAATTAGCTACAATTTTTTGACATTATCATCATGTCAGCCGTGAGGCGCCTACTTTTAGACGTAGACCTCATCCAAGTGTCACCATTACGACCGATATGCGCTCTCACCATCTATCCATCCTATTCCCGCGACCCCCACTACCTAGTGGCGGCAGCAGCTTTCCAACGCTGCATCTTCCAGTATGTAGTCACCACACACTGATGCGAACACGTAAAGAATCTGACTGATCGACTACTTGATAATTCAAAATTTAATTTGAAAGAAATTGTTAGAGTTTTGAGTTTGAATTTGAGTATACATTACGCTGCGCTGATGGTACCGTAAAATAGCTCAACAGCGTAGCCCCGCCGTATTTAATAACATTCAGGGTAACAATTCAAAGCCTCTGTTACAAATGAAAATACATCCCCTTTCATATCAGATGCAGCAACAGCCTTATGAAACAATAAGCAACTGACAACAAACCAATTCATACCACGACCTCCCTGCTACAAAGCGCTACACGAGCCATCCACTCTAACGCTAAAGCACTCTCATTAAAGGTTAGGGAGCAAACAAATCGTCCTCTCCAGTCTAATTCGATATCGTGCACTTAATTAATCAGAGTGAAAACTGCCACGTCTGGGAACTACTCGTTTCGTTCATTAAATGTAAGGGGAGACAGTATTGCCAGTTGGAACGAGGTACCGAGTAATTGTTCTTTTCTTTATATTTTTTTATCTTATTTTCTTTGTCTTCTTCTTTTAATCTTCATTCCTTCGTCTTATTTTCATTATCTTATGTTCTTTATATTCTTTTTTTATCTTTTTTTTTGTCTTCTTCTCTTAGCCTTCTTCTCTTTGTCTTATTTTCACGAAAAGTTGTTCAGTTGATCAGTCTCCAGTAAAGTCGGATCGCCATCCCATCGCGCACACACTTTTGTGCACTATTAAATCACCTGCGTACTTTGCTAATCTCTATTGGAATAGGGAATATGCATGCCAATTTTTAAGCAAATATTTTTTTTTCTTGTCTAAATATCTTCATCAACAATGAAGTCATAAAGCTTCAAGCTGCTAATAAGAAAGAGAAGTCTGACATGGTCTTTGATGTCAAAGGCCGTACGACCACCATAGAGAAACAGATACGTAGTTGTTTAAAACTGTTTTATCTCGTTTGATTTTCTACCAATTTTAATATTGTTTTCACAATTAATAGTTTATTTTTATATATTTATTCATAAGCTGGTTAGATAACAAAATCTATTTTAAGTATATTCCATATTGACCGCCATATTCGAAATTTTGTCGGAAGGATTATTTTATCCTGGGCCTTTTGAGCTCATCTGTTCTGTGCCACTCTGACATCTAATCAGATTACGACGAGATTTTAAAAAGGGTCCTTCAATGTCTGCTGTAATTGTACAGGTTTTTCATTAGTCTGTTGTTCGCTAAGGATTTTTAGTTCATTGTCTGCTTCTTAACGTTTTTCCAAACTAGAATTGATTAAGTAACATTTTCACGAAACAGGGGCGTAAAATTGGATTGGATGAAGAAAATATTGAGTCAGTAATATTTTTTGCTCAAGATAGATTAAGAGCTGAGGGTGTAAGCACTAAATTGTTTTTTTTTACACAGATAATAAAGTCCGAAACATATTTTCTTCTTATTAGAAAATCTCGCAATTTTTTGCTAGACAGCAACAAAGATTCATAAGTTCCAAGCGTATATCTGCCAATTTTTTCATCAAAATCCCCAAGCGTCTTACAAGTCAGTTCATAAATAACTACCCAGCAGTTTACGTACCAGCTAGAATATTTTCCGTGGCTGTACCGCGCTTAGTAATAGCGCTACGTTTAGGCTCGTGTATTATTAAGGTAAGCTGTGTCGCTCATGATTAATGTGCTGCCAACTTCATTATGTACTGAGCTGTTACGTCAAGTGGTTTCTGTAACGGGTTGAAATTAAGCTAGACTGCGAAACGTTCATGTGACGCTGCATTGCTGTGGAGCAGTGTGAAATAAATTAAAAATTCAAAAGCTTTTACCTTTTGTTAAAGTTTTTAAATTAAAATGCTTAACTGTGTGAGAGAAAGAAAGAAAATTCATTTATTTTCCACACAGACACACATAATGAAGAAACAAGTACTCACTTATGTAGAAAATTAAATTAAATATAACAACAACATGTTTGTCACATGACTGCGCCAAATAGATTCAGTTAAGCATAATGACAGACAACTACGTAGCAGTTGCCTGATGCTGGTTTTCAACTGAGCCTCACTTATGAGTGTACGGATGTAAATCCAACGTCAGTAGTTATAGGTTGCTAAATACAAAATGGAGTCGACAAGACAAAATTATGCAATTAAAATCAGAACATAAACTAGTGCGCCTCACCATCAATGATTGCATCACTGTTTACCATCAGGTAGGATCGCAGTCAAGCACTGCTTTATATCAATAAAAAAAAACATGCAAATGATAAATACATTTAAAATTCCTAATAAAAACACTAAAAACTACACAAACCACTGTGCAAAGTCCATGTGAACAAAATTACACGTCTGTGATGTTGACACACTGTCAATCCGGATACTGGCTGGGACCTCACAAAGCCCGTCCACCAGCTGCCTCATACATTCAAATTCACGCTGTTACATTTCCAGCTTTACCGTATAAAATTTAAATTTCGGAAAATTAAGTCACTGTGAGTGTGTGGCCAACTATTTTGGGCGGATGTGTATTTACCTTGGAATTTGACTAGATTTTAGTAACGGTCTTGCTAGTTAACAGTTTTGAATTCATTTACAGTTGATTTAAAATGTAAATTGTCAATGGTCTGATTACTTCATTAGTGAATGTATTATTGTTATATAAATTTTTAAAGTATAAGTATTAAATTGTTATATAATTTGGTTTGGAAGAAAATTTAATCTAATATATTAGCATCTATTTGTTCTTATCTACAGAGATAAGAAAATAACGAAGAGACAAATTATAGAAGACTATTATAGAAACACCGACTTCCGAAATTAAAGTTATTTTGCATTTACATCATATAAGTCGGTTGTATTTTATTTTTATTTTTATAAAAAGTTTTTTATTAAGTGAGGACTTGTTATTGACTGTCAGTCTAACAACTTACTTACTCTTCCTTCTCTATTTTATTTAGCTGCAAGTCTTCCATATCACTTAAATGAATAAAAAATATTAAAACTAACCACGAATATTTATAACCTAGCTACGAACACATGTACTATCATAATCAGGACATTTATTATTATGTTTATTTATATATGCATATTATTTTTTTAATTGATATAAACTAGTGCTTGACTGCGATCCCACCTGATGGTAAGCGTGATGCAATCGTTGATGGTGAGGCGCACTAGTTTATTAAGAGCTTATTCTTTCTAGCTTTGAAGATACCCAAATTATAATCGGAGGGGAAGACCGCAGCAGGCAAATTGTAATAACCTCTTTCTTTCTTATCATGTAAATGTGAGAAAACATTAAACTCCGCAGACCCATAAATTATTTTCTATTTCGATCCACTTTGATTTTATATTTTTAATAGTATCTACTTATTTAGTACCAAGTTGACTAGTCTACACTGTCCTCTCATATCGTAACCTTGGTCTTTCTTGAATGCTTTTCCATAGAAAACGACTAATTGGATTCGTGGCTACTGATGTTTCATAAGTGTATGCAGGGCGTGAAGTAAAATAAGAATGAAGTTAATATTTTGGATTAAATTGACTCATCAGCGTTATGTACGAAAAAGGTTGTTCATGAACAAACCTCCTTTCAGAACATCATGAATAAGTTCTTTCAAATCTTTGTTCCAAAAAGGTTTTATTGTTCTACAAGGTCAATTGAAAAATACTGGCCGCTTCGCTTGGAATCCATAGAAAACAATACGTTATTGATTCTTTTGTTTCCTTTAAATTCGTGTCGTGTGAGTTATTTATACAGCAATTAAACGCAAAAATAATTAAAGATATTGAAATAAAATATGGCGTAATCATGTAGCTATTATAAAAGGTTTTTTTAAATATTTAACAGTCAGCGGGCACACAATGGACTTTTTTTAACGGTTTTTTATTTGTTTGTTACAGAACCATCGACAAATGACTCGGAATATTCTATCTACGTTGGCAAATGGACTGAATGTAACCCCCTGGGCGCCGGGGAACACGCTGCACGCACCATAGAGAGGTAGGCGAGCTAACATTCTACTTTTAGCTTTGACAACAATTTATAACATCAATAAAAATGACATGGTTTTGGCGCGAAAATTTTTGGAAATTTTTTTATGCTATGTTTGACGGTTTTATATAAGTTATTTAAGGCATACATGCATTTTATAGAAAACTACAGCTTCTGCCAAATCTACCGATTTTACTAGTTATCAATTCTTAAACTAACTTTCAGTTGCCTTTTTCAAAAACAATTATTTAACTTAAAACTAATAAATGTCCACCGTGTAAACCTAACCAAAATCAAAATAGACATTATATTACTTCATAATAATTGCATGCCAGTCGATCCATCACTCGCACATATTACAATAAAATTTAAAAAATAACAAAAACTTATAAAGAAAGAAAGAAAAACATTTTATTTGCCGGAAAAGGCGCAAACTTATAACTAACATATTGCAAACATTCATTTCTACATTATACTCGTATGTAATAAGTTATGTTCTAATGAACAATGTTCTAATTCATGCTATGGACTGGTGAGCTATATTCTAATTCAAAATTGTTGACCCGTGAGCTAAATCTACGCCATGATCTAACTTATGTTTAATTTTTTTTTCAAACCCATTCAGCCAATGAGGTATAATCGATTATTATCGCGTTTGTTAAACCTAAAAACTTTCAAGTACATTACATTAGTCGAATAGATTATGAAGTAGTGATTACCAGATACCTATATGTATATATAGCTTCCTACTTTTGTAAATCATAACTATTTTACCTTGAATAACAATGAAATACCATGAATGATTCCAAAGATGGTGTATTCACAAAAGCATTTCCAATCTCGGCCTTTAATCCAGATCGAACGAAACAAAGATAAAAATGCTTCCTTTAATATAACGTATCAAATATTCTCGACCTTTCTGGGCTTCATGTTATTAGGACATTTCTTGTATCTTTTCTTTCCTTTAGAATTTTTCCACACAAAACAAAATATTTATTTAATCTTCATGCAACTACGATACAGCCAGTCAACCTAGGGTGGTGGAGAGACATATTGCAGATGCATAAAGAAAAGTACTTATTATTTAAATAACAAAGCCACAAAATTATGTATAAACTAGCTTCTGCCAGCGGCTTCGCCCGCGTGGAAATAGATTTCTCTATATAAACTTTGGACCCCCGTTTCATCCCCTAGGGTGTGAATTTTGGAAAAATCCTCTCTTAGTGCTCGCCTACGTCATAAAAGAAAACCTTGTGCAAAATTTCACGGACCTGGTCCCAGTATTTTCGGCTGTGCGTTGATATATCAGTCAGTCAGTTTCTTCTTTTATATATATAGATTAAATAATCACACATACATACATACAAATTTAGTGTAAAATTTAAAAATTTAAAGAAAAAACATACAAACGCTGTTGTATATACAACGTACTGATGTGATTGTTATTTCTATAGGTACATGCGAACGGAGACGGACTCGCTAGTACACACGCCCCGGCTTGGTCTACAACGTCGGCAGGTGCAATGTCGCAAGAAGGACGGACAGTTTGTTGAAGCTATGTAAGTTTTTTTTCTACTTTTCTACACAGTAAAATAAAGTTTATATATTCTTTAGCTTTAGCTTTCTGGAAATTATGGGTAAGTCAGGTCGAACGATAAAAATCATACTATACGTTTCAGCCCCCCTAGTCAAGTTACGACCGTTTCGTTTCGATTCACTTGCGTCGACCACCTCGAGTAGGCCAAGCCTCCGATTCCTATGTTCTGACGTCATCTCAACGCTCAATCACGTGGTCAGAACAAAGGACTCGGAGGCATAGCCTACTTGAGGCGTTCGACGTAAGAGAATCAAAACGAAACGGTCGTAACTTGGTTAGGGGGGCAGACAAGAATAGGATCGAATTTGCGCGAAATAGGATAGGGTGAGCAAAACAAATTTTTAAAATCAAATTTATTTACGAATCATGAACGAAAAAAGTTTAACCAGAATCCAGTTCTTCAATTCTGCTCATCTCTGCGTCATTGTGTGAAGTGTCCGAGTAGTGGCAAATGGAAAAAGAAGGCGAATTGTTGCTGACAATGAAAATAAGAAAGAAAATAGTTTTTTTAACTTATTATTTTTAACAATATGTTTAATTAAATTAATTAAGCATTATCGTGTTTTTTGATACGCAAATAAGTTTTCTATGCAATTCATACTTTTCAATCCACATTGATTGGCCTGTTGGTCTAGTGGTTAGTGGCCCTGATTGTTATGCCGGAGGTCGTGGGTTCGATCTGTCTGGGTGTAATTTATCTATAATATGTTTGTAGGTATTTGGAAATATTTAAGTTTGTTTATCAGTTGTCTAGTTAGTACTCTTAGCACAAGCTCTGCTTAGCTTGGGACTAGATGGCGTTGTGTGAATATTATTTGACAGATCGAGGTCATTGACTTTCCTACTTTCCTATTCTTATTTGGAACGCATTGTAAATTATTTATTATCTGCTCAACATCTACAAAATAAGAACTCTTCCATACCGAACTGAAAACACGTTTCATTATTCACATGTTGTGAAAGAAATTTCATATCGTCAAAGTTGTCTGGTTTCGTGGCTCAAGGCATGCATTCTTACGACACTTAGAAACTGGGTCAATTCGCTCACTTATTGATCTAAAGCCACTTGCTCATATAAAAACTTTATGTGCAAAAGTTATGGAGGAATAATGGCATTTTTCATCTTTCGTCACGTACGAAGCAAAGAGTTTTACTGATCATTATTCGAGTTTACGCTGGCGTTTGTTTCACAAATGCTTTCTCGAATTTCGTCGTGAACAAATCATGTTTCGAAAATGCTGATTTATGCTGAAGATGATTTGTCGGATTCGTGGTGGCACATAAGAATTGCTACATCAGTATTATCGGCTTTGAATATTCCTGTGTCTGAATAAAAACGCTCCGGCTTGCCTATTAAAATTATATTAAAATACATCGCTTCACGTCATTCTTTGCAAAATTATGGCCTTTTCTGAGGACCTCATTCAAAGTTTTGTCCTACAACCAGTATAACCGTAAAATATCGGATGTGAAAATAGAACACCAGGTAGTAGACGGCGCGTAGTGTCCCACGCGCGCTTCAGATGTCAGCACAGGCCGACCCAGCAGGCCCAAAGCCTACTGGGGCCATGGGTCGTCCGAAAGCGAACCCCGGGGTAATAGAACGCTAGGCAAAGAAGAAACATAGGAGTGGGTTTTAGTCAATAAAAGTCTGACACGCCCTCTCACTCCGCCCTAGAGCGCGAGAAGTCTTCGGATGGTTTCCCACCTACAAAAATATAGCCCGCGAAATTCAAATTTCTTTCAATTTTTTGTGTCAAGTTGTATGTTAATTATTAAGATGCATATGATTTGCGACCGTAATGATTAGTTATGTAATAGGTGATAAACATAACTAATCATTAAAATCATCAATACAACATTCTCAGTTCAGTTAACTCTATTGAACGACATTTTCATGAAATAGTAGTTCAATAGGGTTAGATTAATTTGAATTTCGTAGGCTACCCTGGTGTTTTCCCTTTAACGTAACCGGGAGTCATTTATTCATGGGTCATAAGTTAAATCAACATTTTCACTGAAATCCTTTTAGAATCCGCCATTTGCCATACAACGTGGCAATGCCGCCAGTGTTTTGGGCACACTTCGAGTCGACAGCGATGCGGAGGAATTTTATGACGCCATGTTTTAGCTAAGAGTGTGCATAAATAGTTTTAAACTGTTGTGTTTTTATTTGTCTTTTTATAATATAAATACAATAATAATTCATTTTTTCTCAGGTACTGCGGTCCTACACTGGCACAGATAGGAACCGCTCGCGTGTGTGTAATCCGGGAAGATTGCGTATTGGCTGAATGGCTGCCATGGAGACCGCGACCAGATGGTGCGCTAGTGAGGACACGGAGACTGAAACGATTGCCGCAAGGTTTGTGCACAATGTTGTGGAATCATAGTTAAAATTTATATTTCTCTAATATATAATATCTTTTAGTAAATTGTCTTTTAATTATCTCACAGATGGTGTAAAAAATTGAGTATCCAACACGGGGATAAAGCTTTGTCTTGGGCGGCTTGAATTCCTCACTTCACTCAGGTTTCATATAAATTCCCTCACCATTGCTCGGGAGTTAATTATATAAATCCCTCACTATCGTTCGGGATTAAAACTTAGCAACCTTCGTTTCGTTCGGAATTCAACATGCGACTTCAAGACACTGCTTTATCCCTTAGTCATATAATCTATAACTATCATTAGCAAATAGAAAAATGGCATGTATATTTTCTGCTAACGCAAGTTACATCTACTAATGCAGAACCTTAGTATATCTGAAAATGTTTTATGTACTCAGGTGGGGGCAGGGAATGCGAGGTTGTGGAGGAAGTCAGGCCTGCTGCCTTGGAAGCGAGTGCGCACTGGACGCCGGGGCCCTGGGGACAGTGCCGCGTAGCCATCGAGATTGGACACGCTACTGCCTTACCTGGTCAGTACCTTTACCTTGAAACTCTTAAAGGGAGAGAATCTGAGTAATCCGATTCACCAGTTTATATGTAAAAAAAGGAGGAGGAGGGCTGACTTCTTACAGAACCTTTATCCGGCGGCGTCTTCAGTTTGGTCGGATCTGTTTAAGCTTTTTAGTGTCATAGAAAGGAAAAAATAAAAAATGTTTTAACACACAATTGGATTTTAGAGATATGCGAGGACACCGTATAATTGAATTGTCAAAAAATCACTCAGTCTGAAAACAATTCAAAATTAAGAAATTAAAATAAGCGAAACGGGTGTAACTTGACTAGGGGGGCGGCACCACTCAGCTCAACCATTTTGAAGGGAACTGTAAGACCTAACCTACAATCATAAATAATGAACCTTCGACCGACACCTAACGCTCTAACATCATTTGACATCATCCTTCGTAACTCCTACTGTACTGAAATAATAGCTTTGTATTAGAAAACTGCGGTAAAAAACTGGCCAAATGCGATTCGGGCGCGGACACGATGGGTTTCGTACTATGCATAATATAAAAAAAAAACACGTTTGTTGTATGGAAACCCTGCTTAAATATTTATTTTGTTCTGTTTTTAGTAATTGTTGTTATAGTGCTAACAGAAATATATCGTCTGTGAAAATTTCTACTAACCGTCCGGAACCAACCCAAGTCGAGAGGTGTCAGCAAATCGTAGGGATCTAGCAAGGTCGAAGCCTACTGGGACCACGGGTAGTGTGAAAGTGAAACCTGGGGCCCTGGGATGAAGGCAAAGAAGGAACAGGAGTGGGGTTTTAGTCAGTAAAAGTCTGACACTATCTCTCGCTCCGCCCAAAAGCGGGATTTGTCATAAGATGATTTACCTACCTAAAAAAAACATTATTCTATTAATTACATAATCTTTAGTTAATATGTTTTTAACAACGTTAATTATATTCTTTCCTTATTAATCGCAACAAATTAAAGCATTTATATTGATTACTCTCTAATTAATTTACTCGCTACACAATATCTCATTTCCTTTAACATCGTCTATCATTATCGTTCCTTTGTTCGATTAATCGTAATGGCTATGTCAGAGAACGCGAGCTAGGGTTGCCACCTGTATTATATAACACTAACTTCTGCCAGCGGCTTTGCCCGCGTGAATGTTTATTTCTTGACACTCTCAAAAGAATCAAAATGCATAGGGTTCTTTTTGTTGACCTAGAATCCTAAAATTTGACATGAAGCAAGGGACAAGTATAGGAAAAAATCTGAAAACTGTTTTGTAGTTACGTCACAAAAGAAAACTTTTTTTGCGATTCGGGAAAAAAATCGGGAATTGAACTGTTTTCACAGGTAAGTTTGTACGGAACCCTCAGTGCGCGAGTCCGAGTCGCACTTACCCGGTTTTTTTTTTCTTTAATTGTACAAATCTAAAAGTACTGTAATATTTGCCAGGATTTATGAAAAATACTATGTTTCTCGCAAAAAAGGTGCCAACCCTAACACGATGATAATAAGGTTAATTTTGATGAGTAATGGACAATCGCATCCACTGACCCATTGTTCTAGCGAGATTAATTGATAAACTGACATGATTTGTTACGATAATTATGCCGAAAATGGCTGCAAATTGTTGCAGGAATTTGTGTCCAGAGAGATAAGGGTTGATAACCTGGACGGAACAAGCATTTGCATAATGTAAGCAGTACATTTAGCTATCTATGGACACATTTCCAACTGTTAGATAATATAATACAAATAACATATTTTATCTTGATTGTATATCTGTTTGGATCCTTGGCAAGGGGATCCAAATATGGTCATAGAATAGAATAAACTTCATTGTACACCAAAAAAGTAACACAATTTATACTTACATGCAGGTTTAAAAAATAAATTTTCTTTCTTTCTTTCTTTATTTCTTTCTTTCTCTCTTTCTTTTTTTCTTTCTTTCTTTCTTAAATTTCAACTTAAATCTATAGGTAAATGGCGGTCTAATGGCGGTCGGTATGGGTCAATGGTCATTTAAATCAAGAGTGAATAGGTAACTTCTAGGGAAGCGTGCTATTTTGGCGACCACATCGTCGCTTTCCGTCGTGTTGAGATTGTGGTTAGGCACAAGTTTATGGCATATGGTATCATCCAATGTAGATTAGGGCCTATTCCCTTATCCCAGTAGGTTGGAAGATATAGGAGATGCCAGTGAAGAACTTATTAGAAAATATTGTTTCTGACATATAATCTACTAGCTGTTCCCTGCAGTTTTGCCCGCGTCATTGGCTACTTCTCCGCTTCCACGTGTGATATTATATTTATAGCTTGTACTATTCCTCATATACTATAGGCTATCATATACAAGATTTTTTTACAAAGATTTTTCAATCCGATTGGTAGTTCCAGAATTCAATGCATATAACCAGTCGGTCCATATAAAATACTGTTATTCAGCTTCATCAGGCTAGACTGGAACGAAAGGCAACGAAGGAACAGGAGTGGGTTTTTAGTCAGTAAAAGTCTGACACTATCTCCCGCTCCGCCAAAAAGCGGGATTTGTCATAAGATGATTTTCCCAACGAAAAAAAAAAAGACATATTTGGGTGAACTTTTAATTTATTATAATCATTATGTACCACTTGACTTTTTGTATTCTTATTAATAATTTTGAAAGTTTATTCAGATTGACTTTTATCAATGTACTTATTACTATTATTTTAAAGACATGATCATAATATCATATGTAATTTTATTATACATTTGCATGCGAACATAAGCTGAATATGGTGAAACTGTACCTCTGCAAACATCTTTGTAAACACATATTATGCAAATAAAATGATTGATTGATTGATTGAAGGTTAGGCAGATTGTTTAGTATTAGGCACACTGCGAACATTTTTTAAAACAAACAAAAATCTTTTCCACTTTATTATATTTATTAATATATAAGTATTCTAGCGATCCCGACAGACGTTGACCTGTCCGAAAGCTGTGTTTTAGTTAAAAAAAAACTTAGAACTCGACTGCAGTGCCACCTACCGGTTCGAATAATATTTTTTCAAACCTTCCAGGAACCTACTCAAATACACGCATAAAATTTAATTCAAATCGGCAAAGTCGTTTAGAAGAAGTTACGTAACAAACACACGTAGAAAAGAATTATATATAAACTAGCGTCCCCGACAGACGTTGTCCTACCCAAAACATGGCTATTCGTCAGAATAAAAAATTGAGAATCCAACTGCATCTTCACCTACCGGGATCAATTGTATTTCCAAACCAAACAAAGACCCACTCGAATATACCCACGAAATCTCATCCAAATCTATCAAGCCGTTTAGGAGGAATTTGGTGACGAAGACACTTACAGAAGAATTATATATAGAAAGAAGAATATACTATCTACTAGAGCAGCGTAACTTAATAATACAAGCGATGTTCCGAACTGAACATTAATTTCATCTTGATACTGTATAGTATTCGCTGACGTGATGAATATGGCGCTTGGACGCGAGCCATGCATTAAAGCTGCATCGTTGATCACTTAGCTCCTGCTACATATTCATGGAATTTGTATGAGGACTTGAGCGGGAAGGATGCGGGGAAATTAAGTTAGTTCTGTAAACTGAGCAGATTTTAAAAAGCTATAGTCGACTCGCGTAAGCCAGTTTCCGCTAAATTGACAGTGCCTGAGAGTACTTAACTCGAAAGGGCGTAAATGGGTCGGTACTGGAAATGGACTTGGAGCACCATCGAAGTCATATGAATAATACGCCGAGTACTAAATGGTGGGTCAGTTGTGCTACCCACATATCGATTTCAATAACACGTCGAATTTCTTAATTAAACAAAGTCTACCCAATACCCTTTACAGTTTTTGTGATTTAAACGTTGACTCCGAAAAAGGACCCCAATCCTGCCCCCCTAGCCAAGTTACAATCGTATCGTTCGCGCTTAGCGCCGAGAGTAAACCACGCCTCCGACTCCTTTGTTCTGACGTCATCTCAACGCTCAGTCACGTGGTCAGAACAAAGGAATCGGAGGCGTGCTTTACTCTCGGCGTTCAGCGCGAACGATACGATTGTAACTTGGCAAGGGGGGCTGATGTTCTGAAATGTCTGGCAAATAATTTTGATTTACGACAGAAAAAAATTGGATTTGACTGAGACTTTCGTGTCTTGTACAACACATTAAAGAAAATATAACACAGATCTGGTGATCAGTCTTCTCGCAGATCACCAGACATTCAGTCAGTATCTCTTCTTCTGTCTTATCTCAGGACATGGTACACGCGTGTACAAAATTTCATTCGAACCCGTTCAATAGTGAAGAAGTAACAACTTTATAATGTTAGTGTGTTAAAATACGAGATAATTTAAACATTACGCTATAGTTTCAGTTCAAAGGATAATTAAAAAAAAACCTCTGTGTTTTCTATTTTCAGTCAACACAGATGACGATGACGATGCCGATGATAATGACGCGATCTACGATGACGATGATGATGATGATGATGGAGAAGATGAAGGGAAAGCGGCAAGGGATGCGGGCTGCGGGGGAGGGGTACAGCGACGAGATGCGACCTGCGTGCGCGCTGACGGAAGAGCGTTGCATCCCGTACAGTGTGCACACGCGCCTATGCCGACGCTTGTGCAGCCTTGTGAGGTAAGATTACCAGATTATTGTAGCCATTCAGTGAACGAACACACTGACAATAATACTGAGAAGACTGACTGACTGACTGAAGATGACTTGAGAGCAGCCAGGGATGTAGACTGCGGGAGAGGGGTGTAGCAGAGACACATTACGTGCGTGCATGCAGATGGCAGGCTGATACTTGCGCATACTGCATATAGCGCCTATGCGTTGACTTGTGATGCAAAATAAGTTATGGGTGTTTGAGTTGATAGGAAGGTTGATAGTGAAAAATAGGTGAAGATGTAGGTGTAGTACAAGAGGAAAGTTTAGTTCTGAAATATAAACAAACCCAAGTGTGCAAAATATGTATGCTAGTTGGTTTATTAATTGTTCAATGCTCAGAAAGAGAGTGCAATAAAATGATCGCCATTGTAAAAGTCTAATCAATAAATAAATAAAATATTGGTTTATCGAAGAACATAATTCTAGTCGGCTGAAAGAAGACATGAGTCACTACAATGACTAATATAATACCTTGACATTAAAGCCTATTCTACTAAATAATAAAATGATTCCATGACTCACTCAGCCATTTTTGTCAACACTATCAATTAAGTTTTATTTCACAGAACCACCATGACTCCGCCCTTGACAAGCAGGTCACTGTATGCCTGCTGCGAATATCCGGCCCACAGACTGCACCTGTTTGTTTTAATAATAAATCATCTTGTTACAGGTGCCCTGTCCTCGTGACTGTGAAGTTGGCGAGTGGGGTGATTGGGGAGCATGCCAACCAACTGATGGATGTCCGCTATTCCCTGTACAACAACTGACTACTACTGGTAAGTTTGGATAACAGCCTTAAAATATACTGATAAAGCAAAGATAGATAAAATATTCATTCATTAACTAACTAAATAGTTACAACCTATACTCCATTCGAAATAAGATAAAACATTTAGACAAACCTTTTTTACTGTCTGTTCAACTAATTTTGACTTTTATTGCGATGGTGGCACGACAAATGGCGGCTGCAGTAAATAGTGCAATCCAAGTATTACAACCACTTTTTTGCTTTTAATGACATCCTTATGCAGTTTTTTACTGTAAAAAAGATTTGTTTAAATGTCTTATCTTATTTCGAATGGAGTATGGGGGTACTTAAATCTTGAGCGAATAGGTTACTTCTAGGCAAGCGTGCTCCACCGTCGACCACATCAACGCTTACCATGAGGTGAGATAGTGGACAAGCGTAAGCCTATAATTTTTTATGTCATATTTATTATATCGAGCATTCTAGCCTATACAGTCCCAGTGCTGGGCAAAAGCCTCCCTGCATTTCTTCCATTGTTCCCAGTTCTGAGCCACTTCTTGCCAATTCCTAAGGAAGACATCTAAGTCGGTCCGCAATCTTCTTGCCTATAGCATAAGCATAGCATAATCAGCCTTTTCATGTTCCCACTGCTGGGACTCAGGCCTCCTCTATCTAGGAGAGGGAATGGGCCGTAATCCACCACACCACAAAGTAATGCACCTGGCTGGGTTAATTAGAACCCGCGACTTACAACTCGTAAGTCGGGGCCGTTACACTCGACCACAACTGCTGTCTTACCTTTACATAAATTTTAAAATACTTCTAGTAGAACTATGAGTACGACTTAACACATGCCAACTTCTGACTCATCTCCAGGCTACAGCGTCCGCCGCCGCCGCGTAATCTCCGCAGCTTCAGGGGGCGGAGCGCCTTGCCCCCCTCTAGAAGAGAAGCGAACCTGTAGCACTCCTCGCTGCGCCTCGTGGAAGGCACTGCCCTGGGGACCCTGCGTACTGAACCAGCCTCACACCACCTGCGGCCCGGGCAAGAGGAGCCGGGAGTTGAGATGTGTTGGACATGATGGGGTAATCACACAATCAATCAATCAATCAATCAATCAATCATTTTATTTGCATAATATGGGTTTACAAAGATGTTTGCAGAGGTACAGTTTCACCATATTCAGCTTATGTTCGCATGCAAATGTATTCTAAAATTACATATGATATTATGATCATGTCTTTAAAATAATAGAAATACATTGATAAAAGTCAATCTAAATAAAATTTCAAAATTATTAATAAGAATACAAAAAGTCAAGTGGTACATAATGATTATAATAAATTAAAAGTCAAATTAAATAAAGTTAAATTAATTATGTCAAAATATATATATATTTGAATTGTTATTATTTAATTAATTATATTATTAACATTAATTGCATTACATTTTGTCATTGAAGTACTCCTTAACCGAATAATAAGCCTTATCTATAAGAAAAGACCGAAGTTTATTTTTAAATAAGTTCACATTATTTGTACTGCGTATAATTGAGGGTAGTTTATTATATATATTTGGGCCCATGCAAACAAAGCTTTTAGTAAGGAGCGCGGTTTTACAAGGTGGAACGCATAATTTATCTGCGTGACGCTTTCTAGTACGATACTCAAACAGTTCAAGATTAGAGTGAATAAATAGTGCTGTCTCATAAATGTAGATGCTGGGTAATGTTAATAGTTTTAATCTCTTGAAATGGGGCACACATGAGTCAGTTTGAGTTAACCTACATATTGCTCTCACGCATCTTTTTTGTGCCCTGAACGCACGTTCCAAATCAGTGGAGTTTCCCCAAAAAATAACACCGTAGCGAAGAGTAGACGATACATAACCATGGTAAGCAGTTACCAAGGTTGTAATGTCCACGATTTTACTAAGACCACGTAAAGCAAATGAATAACTGTTTAATTTGTTACTTATATGCTCTATTTGTTTTTTCCAAGTCATTTTTTTATCAATGTATAATCCTAAAAACTTGGTTGACTCTACTTCTTCTATTATATGGCCGTAACAATTGATGTTTAAATCCTGTAACGTTTGTCTCTGCCTAAAATTAATAGCTTTTGTTTTACTAATATTAATTTTTAAATTATTACTTATTAACCAATCCATTGTATTATTTATCGTCAAATTTATATTGTCAAGAATATCATTTTTGTCATGCGAGTCAAAAAGAATAGTACTGTCGTCAGCAAAGAGAGTCATGGGATTGTCAGTTACAGTTGGTAGGTCATTAATGTAGACTAGGAAAAGGAATGGCCCTAGTACACTACCTTGTGGCACGCCATATTTGACATGCCTTTGGGCAGATTTATAAACTGTCATATTTTTTGTTTTTGGGCATATTTTCGATATTTCAGTTTGTTGTAGTCTGTCAGTCAGATAGGATTCTAATAATTTATGTACATTTCCCCTAATACCAATTGCATAAAGTTTGTCCAAAAGTATGTTAATTTTAACGCGGTCAAATGCTTTAGTCATGTCCATAAATAGGGCTACAGTCGGACATCGCTTATCCATGTTACTTAAAACGCGCTTGCAAAAACTATATATCGCTTGGTTTATTGACTTATTTTTCCTGAATCCCATTTGTTCTTTAGCAAATAGGTTATTACTTTCAAGATAATTGCAAAGGCTATTGTAGATTACTTTTTCAAAGATCTTAGAAAAAATAGAGAGTAATGCAATTGGGCGATAGTTGTTCATGTTATCTTTGTCACCTTTCTTATGTATTGGCTTTATTATTGAGATTTTAAGTTTATTAGGAAATGTACCTGTTTCTATAGATAAGTTTACTACATGCGATAGTACCGGTGATATTATACATGCCACTCTTTTTACAATATTAGTCTTGATTCCGTCGTACCCCACACTAGAAGTATTTTTTAATGAGGATATGATTTTATGAATTTCAACTGGATCAGTAGGTGGCATAAACACTGATTTGTTGTGAGAGGGTGGGCATTTGAAAGCAGGGACTTTATCTTCCGGTATTATTTGGTCAATAAAATAATTATTAAAGTGGGTTACTATTTTGTTTGGATCGAAAACTGGTGAATTATTAATTTTTATATAATTTATATGTTCACGAGGTTCGTTATACTTACTTTTATTGATTAATTGCCAAGTTGTTTTCGATTTATTTTTAGAGGTATTTATTGCATATGTGTTTTGGGCTTTTTGTGTTAATTTTATAATGCATTTAACTTTTTTAGCGTATTGCTGAAATATTAATTTATTTTCGTGGGTCCGCTTTTTTCTATAATTCCACAAAAGTGATCTTTTACGTCTACAACATGTCTTAATGCCCTTTGAGATCCATTTTGGCCTTTTATTTTTCGAAAACCTTATTTTTATACGTGGGAAATGTAAATTATAAAATAGAGTAAAAATTTCATGGAATTTATTGTAAGCATCGTTAACGTCATTAGAGTCAAAAACTTCCTTAAAACTTAATTGTTTTAAATTTTCAATAAACTTTTTTATATTTTCTTCCGAGTAATCACGTTTATATTCATACCAATGGTCAATACCGTATAATCTCTCCACGGGATATCGCAAGATTTGGGCAGTGTGATCAGACAACGCTAGTTCCACTACGCTTGCTTTGCACCCTTGAACGTTATGTAAAATGTTATCTATACACGAATGGCTAGCAAGTCTTGTGGGTTGTTGAATTTCAATCGTCATATTATTGCTTAGACAGATTTCTCTAAACTTAGAAGATTGACTAGTTTTCTTCAGCAAGTCTATATTAAAGTCGCCACATATTATAAGTTTCTTATTTTTTGAAAATTTTATAACCTTGTATAATCGATCAAAAAATATATCATAGTATTTACTCGTAGATGCTGGCACTCTGTACATACATGCAATAATTGTTTTATATTTAACAAGTTCGATCGCGCAACATTCTATTATATGACTTATAGATAGATTACAAATGTCAGGAACTTCTTTCCATTCATGATTATTTTTAATAAGAATGCATGACCCACCCCGTTTAGAGTCATTTCTGCAAAAACTAGTAGCTAATGTGTAGTTCGGGATTGACACATATTGTTCATAACCTGACATCGCAAAATGTTCTGATACGCAGATGACATCAATACTAAAATTGTCTTTTACCAGTTCTTGTAAACAGACTGTAAGTGTATCAGACTTATTAAGAAGACCGGCAATATTTTGATGTAAAACATTTATATAATTATTCAAGAAAAAACTCATTACTTAAACTATTATCATGCATTGAATTATTAAGATTAGTCATTGAGATGTCATTTTTGAGATCAAATTTTATAATGTCATTTATATAATAAAAAATATCCGTAAATACAATACTCATGCCGTAGTTATTGAGTTTACCAGTAAAATTGTCAAACATTTTAAAGTCACATGAAAGATTTTTGTTACTGTCAAGAAAGTAGGCATGTTCATGGGCTAGAATGTCAAGGTAAAGTAAATTGTTAAAATTTTCCACTCTACAGTTATAAATATTAGTATGCCTTCCATATTTAAATGTAGGCGCACATATTATTATGTTTGTGTGTTTTGTTTCACTTAATGTACTCCTTATATAAAATATTAAGTCAAAGTAAGCAGTGGTGGTCTTGAAGTCTTCTTCCCCTATTAGAATAACACAAAAGTCGTTAAGTGTGAAGTCTTTCAACTTTGCGTCGATATTGTACAGCATATTTTCTGTGTTTGTATTCGAAAACAAATAATGACATAAGTCATAAGCGCCTTGAAACGTATTTTCAGCTGTTTGTGTAATATTATTTCTATTATTGTTGCTTAATATACATATTTTCCTTTTTTTTGTTTCCTGCTCCTTGTCTTTAATATATATTTGTTGATTATTTACTTGTTTTTTGAGTTTCTCGGTTTGGTAAAGATCTGTTAAATTTGAAGAGTAATTTGCAACGGTTTGTGTTTGTTTATCATTGCATTTTTTCTTTTTATTCGGCGTTGCGGTTTTAGTAGATTTGATTGGGGTGCAAGTTACTGTTTTATATAGTTCGTTTTTCTTGACTAAATCTTGATTATGTTTTCTTAACTTTGTGTTTTCTAAAGATAGGCATTCAATTTCCTGATGTGCACTACATAGTTCGGATTCAAGTTTTTCAATTTGTGATTTTAACAATGTTAATAATTCTTCTTGTTGGTGTTCTTTTGACAGATTGGGTAAACTAGACAGACTTTCATTGTTGTCCGATTCATCATCAAGGGTGTTTGTCATTAATTCGTTGGTTTTATTTAAATTTGAGTCGGAATGAGTGCGCGTACGACGGAACGTTATGTTTTGTAAGAAATCCATTCCAAAGAAGTACTTCAAATCTTACTTTGTAATTATTTCAAATATTCGTTTCAATGGAAATCACTAAAAGACAATTATGTACTGGGGCTCGAACTCGCGTCACTCTGTTTAGTTGGACAGCCGTGTTACGAATCGAGCCAAGTATTCATTTGTAAAGTTGTTCAAAATAATGCTTCAGTAATGGAGCTAAGTATTTTTTTCAATCAAGTAGCCGTTAAGAATAGTGAATCATTTGCTAAATGTATATATTTTCACATTTAATTATGATTTTTATTGTACTCACAGATTATTCCTTTTTCTATGCTTTACTCGTCACTTTCCCCTCTCCTTTTCTAAGTGGGTATGTCCCAAAGATTCATGATTCCTTTGTGCTTGTTTATACTTGTGATGGTTAACGTTTTATCACCTCGGAATCACTTGTTTTTTTGTTTTTAATACTCGTTATTTTGAACTATTATCATCACACAGTGATTTATGAGTGAAAATTTTATATATTTTTGATGTTTGTCACTTTATATAGTTGATTTATAGTATTGTTCAACGAAATAGGAATGTTGGTCATTGCTTCAGTATTTGTTTATAAAACTCGTCAACAACACTGTCACTAAGTTATTAGTTAATGTTTTATCGGCACACTTATTTTTATTTACTTTTGTACTTTTAAACATATTAATACAATATATTGACTACACACTTATATTATAAAGGCGAAAGTTTGTATGTGTTTATGTTTACTTCTTAGCGCTAGAATGGCTTAACGGATTTCGATGAAACTTGGTACACGGGTAGACCATGTCCTGGAATAGCACGTAGGGATACTTTATGTCCCAGGAGTATGTTTCCTAGTACGTGTGTTTGTCACCTCACACCTCCTAAACGGCTTGACCGATTTGGATAAAATTTTGTGTTAGTATATTTGAGTGGGTCTCTAGATGGTTTGAAAATACAACGGAACCCGATAGCTAGCGCTGAATAAGGGTACTAAATTTTTTTTTCTGAAATACTGTCAGCATTCCAGGACTCAGACAGCGGTCTCTGTGTGTCTTGTGACCGGTAGTATGCTGCAATGTCCTACAAAAATGTTCTAACCAATTTTTCTATAACTGTACAGAAAGAAGCTCAACGTGCCTGGTGCAGTGGAACTGGTGCGCCCCCTCGCAGCGAGAGGTGCCGCATCGCCTGCGCCGGCGACTGCGTCGTGTCATCCTGGGCTTCTTGGAGCCATTGCTCAGCTCCTTGCGCTGCTGCTGCTCATCCACGACCTTCTAGGACCAGGCGACGGCATATACTGGCACATTCAGCTCCAAGTAAGTACATTTATATTCCTACGCTCCTACCTTGTTAAAGAGTGGGCCCCGCATCACTTGCACTGGCCAGTGCGTCGTCTATTCCTGAGAAGAAGACGGTCGCATGCGTAAGGTAGGGGTCCAGCCCCCAAGACCCCGACCCGTAGGTGTGGGCTTGCGGACGATGAGTAATAGGTAGCTCGCCGGACCTGGTAGGTGACGCTGCAATCCGGTTCTCAATTATTATTTTTTAATTCAGTTAGTCGAAAACTCGCTTCTACCCCGCTTTTAGGCATGCAATTTACTATTTTCGCACTGGTGCGGAAAAATGCGCCAGCTCGCCCCCGCCACAATACATGTATCATATCGGGCAGTCCCCGTTTGTTTGTTTTTTCGTAAGTGTATTGAAAAACGTCATTTGAATTTGTCACTGCAGCACTCGGTTTCATATCACCCTCGCCTTCGGCTCGGGATTGCGTCTCGGTCGCGTTGACAAAGTTTCTCTACTTCTATCAAAATGTACTTTTTTTTAACGAATATCCTGCTTTCGATTCTACATACAAAGTAAAAAAGATAAAGAAACTTCAGCCAGAATCTAACAAATTAACACACTCTTTCAGACGGCTGGCCATGTCCCTCAGAAGACCAACTACTTCAGAACGAGACCTGCAACACTCATGCTTGCGCCACCTACTCCTGGCTCGCTACTCCGTGGGGACCCTGCGAGAGAAGAAGACAGGACTATCTGCCCGTTACAAACTATACTGACTTGTTGGTACGTTACTCTTAATTTATGTATCCGGTGATTACTGAACCCGCTAGGGACCAGGGGTAAATTTTGGAAAGGAAATCCGTGGTCCTGAATCGTCCCTGGTGCATAGAATACATGGTAGCACCAACAGCATCTATAGCATCGATTCTCTTTTCGTTGATCGCCTCGAGTCGGCCACGCCTCCTGTTCTTTTGTTCTGACCACGTAACTGAGCGTTGAGATGACGTCAGAATAAAGGAATCGAAGGCGTGGCCTACTTGAGATGATCGGCGAAAAGATAATCGAAACGAAATGGTTGTAACTTGGCTAGGGGGGGGGGCTGTAGTTGCATCAATCATTGCTGCGCCATTTGTCATGGATTGGCGCAGGAGTAATTATTAAGTTTACTTTCTTTTTATATGTTTTGTTGACAGTGATTTTAAGTATTACTAACACAAGTTTAAAAGAACATTGTTACTAACAAAATGGACACCATGGTCAGTAATAAAGTATTAAATATAAAACGCAAAGGGCAACTGAAGGATACAGGTATGGTTTTAGTCTGTAATTGTCTGATGCACTCGACCTCTCCACCCAAGGGCTTGAGAAGTCATTGGATGATTCCACACCTCAAAAAACAAAGAAAAAACTATTACTGATGTTCTTTTTAGATCTCGATAAGTTAGCATTGGAGATAGAACAGCATAATCAGTATTTTAATGTTCCCACTGCGGTGCTGCTACCACGCAGTGTAGTGCCTACAGATTAGTGATCTGGGTCTGGGTGCCCAGGACCTATACTATGACGTTTAAAGTAAGATTGTTTCATTCTTATTTCCAGTGTGGGTAAGAGATGGCGCTAGACAACCTATATAGCTCTGTCTCTTACCCACACTGAAATAAGAATGAAACAATCTTACTTTGAACGTCACGGTAACCCTCTTGTTTATGTGAGTTTATAGGTTTGTTACCCAAGACACAAGAGTGAGGCAACGTTGAAAAACAAATGATTCTCTGCAATAAATATTCACATGAAGTATTTCAATTAATTGTAGGATGGAGAAACATACAACGAAAGTGACGAAGAAGAACCGTGCATTGAAGAAGGGGAAATGGTGCGAGATGTAATGTGTGTCCAGAACAATGCTGATGTGGTACGGGAGGCTTTGTAAGTATATTTAATAACCTTAGTTGAATCCTTGTTCTCAAGTAACCTCACAGCTGAACTCACTGCTTCAGTTGTCCTAGTTTAAGAGGCAGGGGACAATATCTGTATATAAAGTTCAGCAGCGTAGTTAGCTTTTTGTTAACCAGTGTATACCATTGTATGTTTCTTTGTGACAATAAACTAATATTTATTATTAGGTATTACTGCTATTGAGGTTTCTGTAAACATACAAAGGCTTCTATTCAAATTCCAACAGAAAATTCGCAATTTTCTTGTTTCTACCAGTAACATGGTTCGCATTAAAGTTGGAATTTATGAATGGGATGTACATGCAAGAAAAAAGAACATAGTATGTGGGTTTCCATTTCCAATCAAAATTCATCAGAAATGGTTCAGCGGTATAGGCATGAAAACGTAACATACAAACAAACATACAGATGGACAGATTGATATGTCCATTTCAATTTCTATAGTATTGAAACCTTTTCATTTTCAGATGTGCTCCCCTAAGACGTCCTGCATCTCGTCGTGCGTGCACAGTGCGCTGCCGCCGCGGATGCAGGGTCGAGGCTTGGATGCCCTGGTCACCTTGCCCTAATACTTGTGGTAAGTGTTTTGTTCTTCCAGTAAATAAGCTGTTTTAGGGTTCCCACAGGCGATGAGATGCGATACGATTTCGTGCGACAAAGCATCGGTTCAGGTAACCATACAAAGTGCAATGCGAATCAACTCACACGTTCTTACGATGCGTCGTGTGAGTTCGTATATTGTTACGATGCGACGTCGGATCACTGTTTAGTGTTTGGGCCCTAAGTTAGTCCCTATGCAAATAACTACGATGATCCTTAAAATTCTGAGTCTAAAATTCTGAGTCATTTCGTAAAGTATTTTCACCATTCTATCTTAACAAAAAAAAATACCAATTTAAAACTTCTTAAATCTCTAATCTAGTGATTTCTATACCTACATTTTTTCGAACAGAGTGAACACAAGTTCCCTATTTCTAAATATTCTTTTGGATTAACTTCATACTGATGGTGTCTCGCCATATATGTCGATTCTTGGCGTCATTAAATGCGTCGAGCAATTGGGTGTCCAGTGTAAGTGGATTTGATCTGCCCATCTTTTTAGTCCCCGACCTCTTTGTAGTCACTTCTATAAATGTTTTATTTTTATTCCATAGAGCCAGGCAAGCAAGTCCGCGTGCGAGTCGTCCACGGTGGCCCGAGTTGTGGATCTCGAATGGAAACTCGCGACTGCCCCGTGTCGCGCACGTGTCGCGCGCGGGACGCCGCCTGGGTGGCGGGCGACTGGAGCACGTGCCGCCTGCCGCCCATGCAGCGCTGCGGCGTGGGCTACAGAGTCAGAAGTGAGTAGACAGAGCACGTATCTAGATGACACCAATATAACCTTGGTCACTCTCGAAGGTTTAGTTCCTTCCTAATGAAATTTTAGAAAATAGTAATCACCATCTGCTCAGCCTGTTCGTGACCATGGCTTGCAGCCCAACTGGATGCATTTATTGCCACGAAAATTTCAATTCAAGGATTTCGAGGGAAAACAAATAAAATGTAGATTCTCTCTGACCCTGCCATGTGTGTATATTTGATCTGACCAGAACCAGGAAGTAGAGAATAGTATTGGTTTTATTGACCAGGCTAGCCGTCAAAAAATTCTTAAAGTTTAAAGTATCTTAAATATAGTGGGTTTTGTCAAGATGAACCTGAAAATATTTATGTGTGTACCTTTAACCTTTTAAACGCCACGTCAGTCAAACACAAAGCAAAATGTATCCTGCACGCCACGGTCACGACTACATGACAGCAGTGCCAGATTAGCCACGTAGCAAGAGAAGCAAGTGCTACAGACCCCGCGCATTAGGGGCCCCAGCTGGACGTAAAAAAAAAGTCAAGATATCTGTGGTATATAAATTCTAACCACTTCTGGATTTTCTATAAACACAATACAGGCAACTAACAACCTATGGGCCTATCGCTACGTAAGGGCCCTGAAGCCAATTTCAAAAATACAAGTATATTTAAGGAGATTTAATTTGTGGTCACTTTTTTTATATTTTTAACATGTTAATGTAATTACCCATATTAGCAAACAAATAATTATGAATCATAAATAAAGATTAAGCCCCTTGATAGATTTTGCTTCAGGTCCCACACTGGCTTAATTTGGCAATGCATGTGACAGACCTAAAAGCTAATAAATGTTAGAGGAAAGTATTTTTTTTAATTTATAATGTTAATGGATGAAATCGTTAAGTTCTTGTTGGTGCCGTGAGCACACTTGTCTTCTTCTTTTTTAAACTCTGTAATGTTCCAGGTATATGGTGTGGTTCTGAGTCGCACCGCGTAGAAGCGGGAGCGTGTGCTGGTCAGCTGATACCCCGGGGCGTGGCTGCCTGCCGCGTCACTTGCGAGCACATCACACCGCTCACTTGTAACGTCATATGCAGCGACCCTCTCAAGTAAGTACATTATTTTTAAGAACATGGATGGACACGATCTGCAGTGGTGAATCTGGAAATCTTTTAACCGACTGCGGACCCTGGTTGGGCGCTGCAAAAACAGTCTAGTCAAATGCAACTTCCTCGACCCATTTGTAACAGTGCCAGTGTGGAACCGCTGCACAAGACATGCGTCACCTGCTATGCTGCCCATTCTGCACAACCACTTGAACTATTTACATAGGTAAGTTTGTACGGAACCCTCATTGCGCGAGTCCGACTCCGCACTCGCCCAGTTATTTTCTTTTTACACTGGTGGGGGGAGTATCAGACTTTAATCGACTAAAACCCACCTGTGTTCCTTCGGATTCCAGAGCCACGGTGACTCTTTAAAACCATCCCGCAGCCTTACTCGGACCCCCTAATAAACTAGAAAAAAATTCTAATGTTCCTGATCTCCGAAATATTTTGTTTACAGATTCCTAGATGCTTCGGACCCTGATGTTCCAAACTGCGTTTGCAAGAACGTATCCTTGGAGCTGTTGCCAACCGACTCTGACTGCATTCTTCCATCCGGGTATAAAATATAATTGTTTTTTGTTTTAAGAATATCAGTCTGGAAAAAATTTCCCCATTATTCATTCCCCTTCATTGCATTCTTCGTTCTTCATTGCATTGGGGTATTTTTCCCCTTTTTTATAAGATGAATTTACAAAAACCTCTTACTCGCCTACATCACAAAAGGAAACCTTGAGCAAAATTTCACTTTCCTAGACAGTAGACCCAGTAGTTTCGGCTATGCGCTGATATGTCAGTTAGTCAGTTTCTCCTTTTTATATAAGTAGATTTCTGTACACCAGCTTGCTCCTCCGCTGGTTTCCTATCAAAAAGTTTTTATCGATGACTCATATAAACACCTTTATTTCAGAATGGAGTGCGGAGAAGGCAGATCTCTTCGCGCCGCCAGATGTATGGTGGGTGGACGAGATGTGCCAATGGACGTGTGCAAGAAATATCATCCGTTAACAGGTATGACAACTTTTTGTATCTGACATAGTGGTTCTTCTTCATATAAAAAGTCCGTAAATGTAGAAAGATATACGTTTTTTTTTAGCCTCTTTCTAATTAATAGCCTTATTTTTCCTACCTTCATAGACTTCTTTTTGAAACAGGATATAATTGGACACTTATAAAGATTATAAGTGTCCAATTATACAATACCGACCTACTAATCAAATACTCATCAGCTCTTCTGTCAAGGGAATTGAAGAGTTAACCAAGTTAACGTCAGTGGCAAGTTGAATGTTTATTTAGGTAGATTAAATTACCATTGAAGTTCTCTTAGTTCGTCTAGTGGCTAGACTCTAATCATATTGAATGGCTATAGGTCAATCAAACTTTGCAAAATGGAAAAAACAAAAGAAAATTTGAATTTTGCGCACACCTTAACGTCTTCTCATTCTCTTTCTTCTGTTCACGTTCCAGGTCCAAGCCGCGTGCGTGAAGCGTCAACAGATGGCTACTCATACGACATTGAGTTCCCTTCATTACTTCGTGGCGCGTGCAGTGTGCGGTGCGCGCGGGACTGTGCGCTCGGCGAGTGGGGGGAGTGGGGGCCGTGTGCCTCTGAGCCGGGATCTAGGGCGGCTTTCCGGTTCCGGACGAGGTAGGACCGTGAATTCAAAGCCTTCCTTGACTCCTAAGCCACAGGAACATAGTTTAGAAGTACAAGCGTTGTTTAAAAAAAAGGGCAATTTTTTTAAGCCTTAATTACCTATGTGTTTTGTAACAGCAATCTGTTTGTTGTCAATTTATTCATTTCTCATATCAATATTCAAGAATTCTTAAATGACCAAAAGTCTTAGAAGATGCGCACACAGGAGCGACAGCGGCGCGACTTTTTCATAAAAATTTGCTACTATTGGAACTAGCGCCATCTACTGGATGGCCTGTCGCCCAACCCGATGACAAGCGTCTCCCAGCTGTCGCAACGCTACATACGCGCACTTTCAGAGATAGCACACATGAGCAACTTTTGTCTCCGCAAATAATTTCGTTCTCACATCCACACAGGTTTGTATGAAAGTGCGATAAAGACAACAAGAAATTGCTGGGCAACTAAGATGCTCGTGAGTTCTCCCTTAGTCGGTATCCTACATAGGCTTGGCGTACATAGAATTGGCGTGAATGGAACCAATAATTGATCAATACTTTATTGCGGTGACTCACGTGACCAACCATGCGTGGGTGTGGTGCAGCGGAAGGCGAAGCGATGCGGACGCAAATGTTATTTTGATATTTTCGCCGAACTCGTGCCGTGCGGTGGCTTGTTTAAAATAAACTGTGGCTGAAACGGCGACTTTGTGCGCTCCGTAGAGCAGAGTCCCCGCATCGCGTTGAACTTTTGTGAACCGTATCGAATCGCTTCGTAATAGCATTCGCGCTGAATCGCCCACATCTTATGTGCGCCGCGTTATACAATCCCGTAAACTTAATGTGAGAAATATATTAGTAGCGGAGACTAAAGTTGCTCGTGTGCGCTTTCTCTAATGCACGTACATATATTGTTTTTTTCATGAATAATAACTTCAACGCTTGTATCTAAACTGAGCAACGGTCAGTTGGAATAGTACATTTTGACAAAAGTGGAGAAAGTTTGTCATAGCGACCGAGGAGTAATTCGGTGGTATTATGGAACTTGACTCCATAACACCACCAAATTCCCACGACCACCGAACCAAATGACCACATGACTGAGCGTTGAGATGACGTCAGAACAAAGGAATCGGAGGCGTGGCCGACTCGAGGCGATCGATGACAAGAGAATCGAAGCGAAACGGTTGTAACTTGGCTAGGGGGGATGTTCTGACTGCAAAACGTGTATCGCATGTAGTTTTGCGCAGGACTAGCTGCCCCGAACGAGTGATGCGAGTAATCGTTCGTTTATAGCCCAGCGACAAAACTATCGGAACCACACACTCGATTCTAGCTAGTGCTAGCTCGCCTACTCGTTTCTACTTTTTAGCTCTGCTCGCCTCACGCTCATCCTTGGCGATGGGAAAAGCGCCTAACGGTGTTACTTGTAACGCACAGGGAGGTGATAGAAGAAGGTTCAGGTGGAGGCCGCGAGTGTGGTGCGACTCTGCAACGTGCAACATGCGCAGTGTCGGAGCCGCGCTGGGCGCTCGGCGAGTGGAGCGTGTGCGCGCCGCCGCGCTCGCTGTGCGGCCGGGCTATCATTAACAGGACTGTCACGTGAGTATTGCTTCACACGGTTTTTGGTGTCTGAGACGTTTTTCCTTTTTTTAAGGTAGGAAAACATCAAAGACTGAGGGCGGATTTCTGAATTGAGTATTTTGAGTTAAGAACGTCTCAAACCATACTTAACTGCCAAATTTTGACAGGTTTTCATGGCAAAGTAGAGTTTAAGTAATTCTCAACTTCGAATGCTTAAATCAGAAACCGAGGGTGAGAAGAGACAATCCCTCAGCAGGAGACCGCTCATGGTGGAGCGCAAGGGAGTCTCACCCTTTTATTGGCTAAGACGCTAAGACCCACGTGTTGTGTTCCTTCAGTTGTTTTTTGCTTTCTAGGGCCACGGTAATTCTTTCGAACATTCCTACAGCCCCTGAGATATTATAACTCTAAAGTTATTCCGAAAGTTCAAATTTGATCAAACTGCCGCGTCTTGCGGATTGTTCGAAGGAGTTACTGTGGTTCTCGCAAAAAGGCAACTGAAGAAACCTTTTGGCTGTTAGTCGGTAAATGTCTGATAATCGCCCGCTCCATGTTAGAGTGGAAGAAGTTATTTGATGATATCCCA
Source organism: Mythimna pallens (assembly GCA_961205895.1). Lineage (NCBI taxonomy): Eukaryota > Metazoa > Arthropoda > Insecta > Lepidoptera > Noctuidae > Mythimna > Mythimna pallens. The sequence continues at coordinate 5,769,428 of OY540831.1, read as the reverse complement.
CGTAAAAAAAAACAAGAAGACTACTGGAACAATAATACCTTTGGATAGAAAAAAACCTTTGGTATAGAAAAAGAAGGCCAACGATTAACAGAATCATGAAATTTGATTTTAAAAATCAAAATATGTTAAGGCAATACGCAAATACTAATATAGATGCCCCTCCCCCACAGCTGCGTGGACGCGGAGGGCCAGGAGCTGGAGGCCGCCACGTGCGAGGCGGCCGGCGCCGGGCCCGCGCCCGCGCGGGACGCCGCCTGCCGCGCGCCCTGCCCCAACGACTGTGTCGTCTCATCCTGGTCTGAATGGAGTCCGTGCGAACAGGTTCTTAAATACATTTTTTTTTTAATCTATGCCCCCTCTTTTCCCACCACTTTTAAGCTACCAATGAGCGTACTTAGATAAAAGTGGAAGAAGTCAGCTCTCGCCTATTAACTTTACAACTTGCTGTCCCCGCTTTACATAGGTAAATTTGTTTGAAAACCCCGGTGTGCCGATAATTTTTTTTATAGTTTCGCGTTTGACCAATACCTACCTCACGATAAGCCAAGCACGCAATAGGACACATTACTCTCAAGGTTACAGACATAGCCCGAAGAATCGTCAAACTTAAGTAGCAGTTGCCCACTGCTACTTAAGTAGGCAGGCAGGGCACATTGTTCGCAGAACAGATGATCGATGGGGAGGAAAGGTTCTGGAATGGCAACCGCGTACCGGAAGACGCATTATTATTATTATTTGGGGGAGGCCTATGTCCAACAATGAACGTCTTTCGGCTGAAATGATGATGATGACTCTCAAGACATGTCTTCAACGACTAGTTTTTACTGCAACCCCGAAGGTATTTTTACGAAACTTGTCCTATTGCATTTGTCTTAGTCTCCATCTATCATATAATATTTTCTATCATCTACATCTTCTTCTGTTTTGTTAAAGCAAATGTTGTTTGTTCACCAGACGAAGTGGGGTGGTCGTCGTGACCGCACCCGCGTGGTGCTCCGCCCCGCTGACGACGGCGGCTCCCCCTGCCCGCACCTGGTGGGCGCAGAGCCCTGCTCGCCGCACGCATACTCCTGGCATGTTGCACCCTGGGATGATTGCCAACCTCTAGGTACGTAACTAGCTGTTGCTAGCGACTTCGCTCACGTGAAAGTAGAAAAGAAACTTACTTCCGGGATAAAAATAGGTATCCTATGTGATATTCCAGAACATAGTCTAGCAGTGTGCCAAATTTCATCTAAATCCGTTCTACCTTTCGAGCGTGAAGAAGTAACAAACACACACACTCACAAACTTTCTCTTTTAAGTATAATATTGTAGAAAACTGATAGTTACTGCTCTTAGACTCAGATCTGGACACATCCCATGCAAAAAATTGCCTTCGTGATGAAGAAAATTACTACACCCATCATCATCATGTTCATCATCTTCCTGCCCTTGTCCCGTGTTATTTGGGGTCGGCGCAACACGTTTTTTTCTTCCATTCTGCCCTGTCACTCGTCACGCTATCACTAACTTCCTTTTCTTTCATATCACTCTTCACACAATCCATCCATCTTTTCTTTGGCCTCCCTCTCCCTCTCCATCCATCCACATGAAAATCACTTCACCCAATTGTGAGGAATATGGAGTTGTCGAGGACTACAATATTTATTGATGGAATGTGTCCAATATGAGTCCAGTAAAAATAGTTCGATAAGGTCTCTGAATTTGAACAGGACTGATGTAGGCATGTTCCAAAAACATTCTATCCCAACCAAATAGTGAGAATACGAAAGATTTGTTCGAATTAATGGCCCATGACTTGTGATGTACGTACAATTGTTTAGGATACGATGGAACTAACATACACTATGCGTAAAAGCCCTTATAAATAAATAAAGAAAATAGTATAATATTAGTGTGATTTTACCCCTGGACACTGATCTTACTAATACGAAACGATACGAAACGTTGTTGAAGTTTCAGCGGTCCGGACTAAGCGTTTCGCTTCATTGTTTATACCGCGTACATCGAAGGACTGGAACAATTTTCCTGCTGCGGTCTTCCCGTCCAACTATAATTTAGGTGTCTTCAAGGCTAGAGTGAATAGGCTCTTAATAAACTAGTGCGCCTCATCATCAATGATTGCATCACTACTTACCATCAGGTGGGATCGCAGTCAAGCACTGATTTATATCAATTAAAAAAAAAACTACGAGTAATCGTCTTTTCTTTATATTGAAGAACTTATTATTTTTCAAATTATACACGTTATTTATTTGTTATAGAAAGAGACCTTTTTAATTGTTCTACACAAGGAACTCATGTTTAGTGTGCCGATGACAACATCAATTGTTATGCTTCCTTTTCAGGAGGATCACCTTGTGGTGAAGGCACAAAGAAGCGGGCTGTCAGGTGTCTTCGAAGTGATGGAATATTTGTCAACGACTCGTACTGCCCTGTAAGTAAAAGCATATTCACCCTTTTAATGTTCCCACTGCTGGGACTCAGGCCTCCTCTCTAGGAGATGGAGTGGGCCGTAATCCACCACGCGGGCCCAGTGCGGGTTGGTGAATGTCACATGTCTTTGAATTTTTGATTCTAAGACATGCCGGTTTCCTCACGATGTTTTCCTTCACCGTTTTGAGCGCAGTGGTGATGAAATAAATTACACAAAATAATGCGCCTGGCTGGGTTTGAACCCGCGACTTACAACTCGTAAGTCGGGGCCGTTACCACTCGGCCACCACTGCTCAGTAAAAGCATACAGCTGTAAAGGATGCCCAAAATTCGTTTGCGATGATATCTTTGAATGTTTACAGAACCTAGCTCCTGTCAGCGGCTTCGCCCGCGTTATACCAATCTTCTACTATAGTAGAAGATTGTCTCAAGGGAACATACCCTCGGGATAAAAATATCTAAAGATTAAAAGTATCCTATGTGCCATTCTATGACATGGTCTACCTTCTATATGCCAAATTTAATGCAAGTTCGTTCAGCCGTTTGAGCGTGAAGAACTAACAAACATACACATAATTAAACACTCTCAAACTTTCGCCTTTGTGATATTATGCAACATGATTTTTAGTATATGCTAAACCCGAAACACATGTCTAGTATTTTTAGGCAAAGAATCTATGTACAAAATTTCATAACTGTGTCATGAAAATTCACAAAGTTATAAGCTTGTTAATGTTACCTGGTTGTCCGCACAAATACATGGTTACCGGGCCATCTAGGTGACTGAGGGGTTGTTTTACTCCCACATGTTTCGCATATACTAAAAGTATCCAATGTTATACTGTGCGATTTAATAATGATTGTTTTTTAACAGAATACAACAGCCACTGAAGCCAAAGAATCATGGTGCTACGTGCCGTGTGGCGTGGACTGCGAGCTGAGTGAGTGGGGGGCGTGGGATGCGTCCGCCTGCTCCTGTGGCGATGCCAACACTGCCAGCCATATGCGACGCACCAGGTAGTAACTTGATTTTAAATGACGTCACAGTTCACAGTTGGACATAGGCTAATCCTAAAAGAACGAAGTCAGCGGCTATGCTGGAAAAGAAGGTTCTCGTTGCTTATAGACTTGATAAAAAAACATCTTGATTCTTCTGGCGAACCAGAATATTTAGGCCAACTACCAGTAGCTTGTAATTGTTACTCAGTTATCGCGTCTATTACACTATTGCATCCATTTCGTTCGTCCAACACTATTTTTGTGATTCAAAAAAAAAATATCATTTCAGTCAATTATTTCAATCTTTTTTTTCTGTATTTGACCAATATTTTACCTGATGGTAAGCTGTGGCCGACGATGACTGTCCAGACTATCAGTCCAGCCAGTAATAGTCGATATTCCATGAATCCACGCCTCAAAAAATATAACTTAGCTTCAACACGACCTGATTTCCTTTCCCCGGAATTGCAGACAGCACCTGACGGCTGCCGTGTGGCCGGGGCGCGCGTGCCCCCCCACGGAGCAGCGCGCGCCCTGCCCGCGCGAGCCGTGCCTCAAGCTCGTCGCCAGACCCTCGCTCGGATGCCACATACAGGTAGTTAATGAGGTAACAACTTCTGTTACTTATTGTTTTTTGGTTTATATATCGTTGCTTGAATGGTCAACTAACCAACAAAGTCAATTTTAAAAAATTAAAAATATAGTCAAAAATGATAAACACTGTAGAGAGTGTTTATTATTTTTACAACACACTTGCTCAGAAAGTGACTCTTAATGCACTGCACTTAGGTATATAATGGCACTCGTTACGTTACCAACCTGTGACATTTTGATTACCATTACGCACTAGTGCTATAATGTAGGTAAAACCTTTTTGTTCAACCTCTTTGTTCGCAAAACAAATTTTGAATTCGAATTAAATTCCCGTTCAATACACTAATTTATATAGGTACCTATATAAATTAGTGTCTTACTTACTTATAATATTTCATCCAATTTACAAGTTAAAATGGACAAATTTATCTTGTACAAACGATTTATTTAATAAAAACATTTAGTAAATAAATCGTATCTACAATTTTTTTTTTTATGTAGTCTTTGGCCGCCATTTTCAGATGCGCGCGGATTTTGGCGTGTTTTTTTTATTCCAGTGAAGTTCAGTGGCTGTATTACTTAATTAAATAAAATTAAATAATACAAAATCATTAAAATGTTACATCCGTATACTATTGTCACTACGAAAGACATTATCGTAAAAACTTTTCAAGCAAGAAAACATAAACGGTGCATAAACGTAAGACTAGGCAGTATGATCAAAATACCTTAGCCTTCCTCTAAGGGTAAATAAAATAAATGATGCGCGCGTTATGAAAACAGAAAACAGATTTTTACCGCCATGTCACAGAAAATTTTACTAGTTTTACTGTTGTTTTCTTCACAAGTGTATTGTAAAACGTCGTATGACACACGTGAGTAATTAATGATTACCGTTCTTGGCTCTCTTAAGACCCTCGCCACGGCTCGGGTCTAAATACCGCCTCGACGGTAATCACTAACATTACACACTTATATCATAATGTACTATTAATTATTATTCAGATATATATAAAGAAATACTGCATGTTTTGATTCTGTGAAAGATTTTAATGAACTTCTGATAATATCCTTAAGTTTCTTGAAAACAAAATGTCTCCTGTAAAATTTGCTCACTGGTCGATTGGTCAATCAAGCATTAGGGCGGCGACTTGGGCAGGACTTCTGAACGGTAATACGGACTCATTGAGTCAAAGTCTATCAACCGGGTAACTGCGAGTCGGACTCGCGCACTGAGGGTTCCATACAAACTTACCTATCAAAACAGTTCAATTCCCGAATTGAGTTACGAAGATTTTTTAAGTTTAAGTTTTTTTATCGACGTAACTACAAAATTTACGGTTTCTTGAATTTTTTTTCATACTTGTGCTATGAGACCTTGGCATAAGCATAAGCACTCTATGAATTTTGATTCCCTTGAGAGTGTAGAAAGAAATACACGTTTGTTGCGACATAAACGGCCGTATCTTTTTTATTCGTATACTCACAAGTTTGATTTTTTCACAGCTTCAAGGGACCGCAGACTTGAGTAGATATAGGGTTTTAATTTCAACTTGATACCTCCACGCATTCCCGAGATAAAGTGTCTTGACAGACAGGTAGACAGACAGACGGACAACGAAGTGATCCTATAAGAGTTCCGTTTTTTTCTTTTAACCCTAAAAAGCGCGCATGCGTAAGTCGACTCATTGAGTCGACGTGAGCTGGGCCGGATTTAATGCGTCGTTTTTTCAGTCTAAAATATACTTTTCCTGTTCTAAAGTCTTGGTCTCGGTCTTAGGCCTCCTCTACAAATGTGGTAATTCTGATTCTAAATGTTAGTTGATTTTGACACAACACTTCTTCATGACATCATCGAAGTTCACCATCAATCAGAAATTTAAACACAACACTTAGATGATGTCAGCAGGCTTTAATAGTTGAAATTTGAATTCTATTACAAAGTTAACAAAAGTTAAACTAATGGATTCATTCAGGCACAACCTCCTGAATCTTCTAACCTAACTCCGTTTCTTTTTAGACTTCAACTGGTTCGGAAGCAGCAGGTGCTTGCGGTTGGGGAGTGAAGGTGTCGCACGCGCGCTGCGAGCTGACGAGTGCTGACGACTCCAACGAGCTGTTCCTGCAGCCGTGGCGCTGCGCCTCTGTACTTCCCGGCCGAATCGTCGCACCGCCGATGCACTATCAGGTCTAACCATCATCTACTAAGCCAACCATTCTGGAGTTAGCTTTTGGCTCCCAGCCTTCTCGGATGCAGTTGAATACCAATATTTTACGAGGAGCGACTGTCTACCTGACCTTCCTTATTTTAGGATTCCCAGTGTCTGGAAAACATGATAGTGTTCAGTAAATCTGGTTGTTAGTTTTTTTTTTGTCATGTCAGCCGAAAGAGACTACTAGACACAAACATTCACACGCATCGTAACAGAGGCTGCGAGAACGTTTGAAAGACCATGGCCCTGAAACACAAAGGGCAACTGAAGAACTCAGACGGGTTTTGTTCAGTATAAGTCTGAAACAACCTCTCGAGCACCCTAGAGCGCCATGTGATGATTCCTCACCTCAAAAAAGTGTTGTAACAACGAACAGTCCAGCGCTATTTTCTCATTCAGTAAACTTACGCGACCTTCACCAAGTCATCGATTGGTCTACCTTTTGCACCGTCCAGTAAACGGTCACGATAAAGTGTTATTCGGTTATAATAGCGGCAAGGCACATTGCTCAAAGAATTAACAGGTGGTCCATGGGCTATGGGGCTGAAAGATTCTGGAGTGGCAACAGCATACCGCAAGACGCAGTGTTGGTAGGCCTCCCATAAGGTGAACTTATGACATGGTGTGGGTCGCGGGAATCCGATGGATGTAAGACGCTCAGAACCGGTCGTTGTGGTGACACTTGGGGAAATCCTCTATCTTACAGGAGGACGAAGTATGTGAGGTGGAGTGTGGATGCAAACAGTCGGAATCCGGTCACCCAGGCCCCTGGGGCTCATGGGGTCCGTGCCGCAGTGGAGCACGCTCGCGCACCCGGCAGCTGCTCGTGCCAGCACGACGAGCTTGCAGCACTCCTTCCAGGTATATCATCACTGTCAGTCTGATTCTGATTAACCAAGCCCATCTGGCGCTGTGTTTAAAATTGTTACATGATTTTGCAATAGTCTTTGGCTACACAGTGTTTCTCTTCGCGTTAAGAGGATATATTTTCTTGGATTTCTTAAAATCTGTTTCTGTTTTATACACTTAACTTGGCTTCTTTTGCAACCTTCCATACAAATCTGATGTCACATGTCTGATATTACATTACGGAGACTCAACTTAGAATTTTCGTCAGAACAGTGACTACACTGTTCTTCTTGATAAGAAAAGTTTTATATCACAGGCCATGTAATCCTTTTGTTGTATAACATCAGATACGTAACGATTGAATGGGCCAACTGCACCGGAGAGATGGACGAGATCCCTGACCTGCTGGCTGTGGAGCCACGCGAGGATAAGCACCGCCACCAGGACATCTATCACGACGGATATATCGGTAACTACATCATTTTCTGCTTGATCTCTTTCCGAAATTTGAAGGTGGCTTCCAGTCTCAGTGTAAGCCTAAGCAACTCTATTGGCCTAAGCTCTTCTAAAGTAATGGAGCTATCGCAAGGTGAGCACGTCAGAGGTGAAGCATAGGACTGCAGGACTGTTCGAAAGAGTTACTGCGGCCCTGGAACGCCAAGGACAACTAAAGGAACACAATTGGGTCTGACACTCTTTCTAGCTCCACCCAGAGTGAGAGGAGTTGAAATATGATGTGGCTTTATAGTAACATAGCCACCATTTTATGATGGGCATTTGAATGGTACTTACTTGTTTTTCAATATGTTCTTATGCGTTGTGACAAAATAAATTCATTTTCTTTCTTTCTTATCAAATAATGTTCAGATGTAAAATAATATGCCATCCTAGCATCGCTAATCAACTTGTATTACAATGTCCGCATCCAAAGGGTGGCAGACAAACTGGATGCAAGACGTTTGCTACTGTTCGACGATCTTTGTGGACCATTAGTACCTTCTTTAGGATTCGTTTTAATATTGTGTGATTGATTCCAGAGGGCAGCAGTTCCGTGCTGGCGGTGGTGTGGACGGCGACCATCGTGCTCAGTCTGTACGGAGCTTACATGCTGTACCGCGGCTTTATCAGGTAACCTATGTAGTCGGCACACGGAAGAGGCCTCATGTTCCTCAAGCAATAAGAAAAATAAAGGCTGGTGTTATCCTTAGAATTAGCTTTCTTTTACTCTTAATGAGCCCGCTCTTTACTTTGATCTAGCCTGTTAGTAAGCGATGGATGACGTCTGCCGTAGAACGAGCAAAAGCTAGAAGCCACAAGATACCTGTTCACATAAAGAATTCACGATACGTGCCAATATCCGATGCAGAACTGACTCTATATATGTATTATTATATAGTCTGTACTGTCCGATTGCTGAGTAAAGGCCTCCATTTTTTCTATTATTCCAGGATTTGGGTCACTTTTTGAGTAAGGAAGACATATAAGTCATCCCGCCATCTTTGATGTTCAGCCAGTCAGTCGTGCGATTTCAGTATTAAAATCCTACAATTGTTTTCAAAGAGCTCTTTATTATTCCAGATGCTTGAGGAGTAGAAAACTGAAGACCATCACCAAAGTGTAAAGCCAGAAGCAAGTAATATTTGTGACAACTCGCTCGCCGGTGACGTCATCGTCCCGCCCTTCACGTTCACATGGACATCGTTCGTTCTGTTGTCTGTCTGTTTTGTGATCTTCATTGCGTTGTTCTACTATTTCGCAATTCTATTGTTGAGTTTGACTATTACCTATGTTGATGTTATCACATACGTTTGCTCATTTAATTCGCGTCGTTTATTTGCGAATTGTAAAATGTTAACCATTACTACAATAGTTTTATCTACAACTGTACCCGCATCAACTACTGGCAGTTTGTACACATTAGTAATATAACAATGATAGCCAGCAAAGAGTCTGTCCGCAGGAGTGCTTCCATGTTTTTACTACGTATATAAAAATAATGCTTTAGACGGTTTTTATAACTCCACGCTAAACGATTAGCTGAAGCGTTGGTCGGGCTTTTTGATTGACAATATACTCGTTAGCTGTAATACTAGCTACACCCGTCGCCCGTAGCGGTCTCGGTAGACAAGTTGGACGCCTTCTATTCGAGTTATAAAGGAGTAGCCCTTTTTAGGATTCCCATAAATTTCCAACCGTCAGAAACTGAGGCAATGTGACTAACACAGAGCCGTCCATTTTGATAAGCGACACTTGAAATGATGACGACATGAGTTGGCTAGGAAATTTAAATGTTGTAACAATATTCGCAGTGTTTATTAACCGATATTTTAAAAAAATATTCAGCTAATTTCTTTACATTTGCAATATACGCAAAAAGCAGCAAATCTATTTTCATGACTCTTTCAGTGACTATTTTTATAAAACAAAACTTTTACAGTAATCTTTTTTCGCACAAATACTAACATAATTTTAAGTGGAATTCCGATGCTTAGTTAATTTACAGTACTTAATGATAAGCATTTTAACGATACAGTAAGATTAGTAGACGTCGAGACGACTGCGAGTACTGACGGGAGACTTATGTTGACCAAGTGAGACGTGACACATCATGCCACATATCAGTGTTAAATTTAAATAATTGTCGTAATTACTATAAAATATCTTCTGCGTATGAACACAAACAAACCATTTTAACATTTCTCAGCAAAAACATCGCAAATATAGAAGATTTTAATATCTTATGCGCCAATATACTAGTCATGTGCGGAAGACTTTTTATATATCGCTTACTATCATCCAAGTAGAGCTTTGGCGCACAAACAACTACCTAATATGAATAGTGTATAAGACCTATTATTAACTGATCATACCGTTTTGAGATAATAATCGTGTATAACACTTTTTTGTAGATTTTGCATTTAAGCCCATGTATTGTGTACAAGTATTTATAATGTGAGTGTGTTCTAAGTCTCGTCGATATACTTTCTCCTACTTTTCATTGCTGTGTATCAGTCTTTGAAACTTGTAGACGTATCAGTAACGATTAGTGTTTCATGAAGTTAATTAGCTTCAACTAATTCTTTATTATTTTCGACTTTAAAACTATTAGACTGTTTGTGTATTTGTGTAAGTATTGTTAAGTTTTCATGCACGAGTATAATATAATTATTATCCTTGGCTACTTCTTGTTCCTTCATGACAATATTGATAAAAATGTTATTTATATCGTATTCTATATCTGTATCTACTGTCGCGACATCTTCTCTGTACTTTCGATTCTGTCCTTTGCTATCTTTTGATCTGTCAGTACTTTATCGACCCAATGTATTTGTAACCGTATTATTATGCCATTGCGAGATATTGATGTGAAACATGATAGTTAAGGAATCGTGTTAGACAATACAATATTTGATATTTAATAAAATTTGATTGTGTTTTTATATATCTGACTTTTATTTATCTGTTATTCCCTAAATAATTCTAAATACAATATTTGATATTTAATAAAATTTGATTGTGTTTTTATATATCTGACTTTTATTTATCTGTTATTCCCTAAATAATTCTAAAGGTACCCATGAGACAATAGAAACCGCAAATTACGAAGGACTCAACTTAACTTTAATTGATAGTTTTAGTGGCATAAGATAGTGGACAAGCGTCACCAGAATCACTAAGATTGATGAATCACGGTAGAAGAAAACGTAATTAATTAACAAAAGTTACAAATACTTTATTGAATCAAGATTGGAATTGGCACAAGAAAATTTCAACCCTGCAGCCCTCTAAATAACTTCTCACGCCCTGGGAGGAGCGAGCGGGAGTGTCAGAAATTTACTGACTGCCCACCTTTTTTTCCATCAGTTATCATTTGCGTTCCAGGGCCGTGATACCCAATTTCGCGCATTCCCGCAGAGTTTTCTGGTACAGTCAAACGGGGTCAATAGGAACGTAGGGGTGAATAGGAACAAAAGTTTAAAGGGGATCTTCGCGTTTATTAACAATTTTTTCCTTTTTGCATTTAAGTCCTCCTATTTATTCATTAATTGTAATAAAAACGAATGCTTTGATATAAATCAATTATATATATTTATACCAATGTAACCTAACCTAACTAAAGTTTTGTTCCTATTCACCCCTGCGTTCCTATTCACCCCGTTTGACGGTACTTGGATTATTCGAGTACTAACCTACTGAGGCGGACTTGTTAGAATTTTGTTGGTTAACAAATATTAACGGATCCAATCGAACAAATAAGGAAATAGGAACGTACATAAAAAATTAAAAAATAGGTCGTCATTTTTCAAATAATTTATATGTTTTTTGAGAAACCATTACAATCGCAGCTTTAGTCATTTCATCTCAACATTCAAGCTGGTCAGAGCTTTTGGCTCGTACTTGAGCTCGGCCAGGCCTTTCTTCACGATATCGTTGACCCTGGCCGCTCGCAGCTCCTTCCTGCAACTAGCCACGTCCTTCTCAGCCGCCGATAAATTCTCCAGATTGTTGAGAAGAACCTAACATGACACAGAAATCGAGAGTAAAATCGTAAAAACATTCAAACTCTTTTAATTCATACTAGCTTTTCCCAGTGGCATCGCCCGCGTGAAAGTAGAAAATATAGACCTAAATTACTCAGTGATAAAGTAGTTTTCTACTGGTGAAAGAATTTAAAAAATCGGTCCTGTAGTTTTTGGGTTAAATCGTAACAAATAAATCTGCCCTCTTTATAATATAAGTTTAGATTAGGCCTAGAAGTAGTATCTTTTTACCAGAGTGGAGTGGGAGTGGTTAAGGAGGAGACGGAAGGATTTTGCACGCCACCCTTAACTCTGGAAAACTGCTATCATTAATTCAAATTAGGCCAAAATTAATCAGCACTTTTCAACGTCAAAATCTACAAAAGACAGTCTCCTGAAACGGCGCCCAACACCACGTTTTATTTAGTATTTGAATTGAGAAGTCTCACAACATGTTATGAACTAATTCATTGTTGATGCAAACAGACACGTGAATTCTGAGGCATTGCACCGAATACACACATCTTTAGAAAATTCAGCGTCAACACATTTTTAAGCATAACTAAAAGTTAAAAAAAAAAAATACAACCGACTTCAATGTTAAAAAAAAAACACTGAAAAGTCCAAAGTAACTTTAATTTTGGAAGTCGGTTGTTCTATAATAGTTCTGTCTCTTCGTTATTTAACACCGACTCAGCTGGCTGAGCTAGTCCTCGACAAGTTACAGAAGTTAAAAATAAAATTACAAGAATAACGAATTCTTTCAGTATATAACTTCTATTTATTTATCACTTTCAAAATAAAGCCCAAAAATGAATGATGCCTTTATGCATTACGTTGTGGAGATGTTGATTGATATGCTATGAAAATATTAAAATTATCCTCGAAGCGCGTCGACTCAGTGTCAAAACGCCTCGACCCTAATAGATGTTTCTCGAGACAAAAAAATACTAATTGAAATGGTTTATTAAAACATTTATTCAAATCAGAATATACGAGATGATAGGTAATATAATATAATTAAATATAATAAGAAACGTGACTAATAATCACCAAAATAGGGCGATCTTTCGTACTCAACTGCTGCTTTCTGCATCTTGATCATAGTGGGCGAGTTATAAGTGAAGACATCGGAACAATAATATTCTTTAAGATCTGCCATATCTACGCACAACTCCTTACGAGCGGGCTTAGATGTAGATTCTACTAAATCTCCGACCAAGCTACCAAATATCTTCGGTTGGAACATACCCAAACATGTAAAATTAGGACTAATTTGCGCCATTCGAGTGCAAAGAGAATCATGATCACTGTAATATAAACAAAGGTTAAGGTACTCAGCTAGGGCACGAAATATTTTCCAGTCATGTCTAGCTTTTCCTGGAGGAGTGACGGCAGGGTACGCGAACTGCGATCTACCCTCCATGTTCAAATACAGCCCGCCTGACTCTGAGTATGCACTTCCTGGTAAAATCAAAGTAGCACGTTCCGAACCTTTATCTCCTTGAAAACCTACGTAAATAATTTTACAAGCCGAGGGCGGGTCCCAGTCATAGAATATCTTGTCTGCTCCTAAAGAAATGACTACCTTTGGACACTTTTCCTCCAATTCACAGAATGCTCCAGGTTTCCATCCTGCCTCTAAGGCACCGCTAAAACTTGCCTCTCTAGTAACAATGTTAATTAGGTCATTATTTTTCTTGTTAAATTTCTTTGCCATTTTATATAAAGCACTCATTATCGTGGACCCCGTTTCACCTTGTAGTTGCGATATTCCGACAAAAATGAGTGGATTTTTGGCTTCCGATAAAGCCTCTTCAGCCTTCGATAAATCCTTAACATTACTTCCTAAATAATCAACGTGGTAATTGTAATCACATTCCTGACCAATCACATATATATCAGCTTCGTTGTTCCTATAAGCTTGTCGAATCCACATGTTTAATATTGGTGCTTCAAATCGAGGATTAGTGCCGACTAATAAAATTTTATCAGCTTGTGCAATGTCTTTCATTTTTACACTAAAACAATACGATGCTCTAAAGTCAGCTCCAGAGCCCGAGTAGCTTATGTTTCGTTCAATATAAGTGTTTTCACATCCGAACATGTTAAGTACGTCTTTACATGTTACCAAAGTCTCGACATTAGTATATGGGCCAGCTATGGCCATCACTTCACTAGGAGTGGCTTGTCTAAGCATTTCACAAGCCATTTCTAGGGCGGCATCCCATTCGAGTGGACAGCAACAATCATCTAGTCTTCTCATAGGTGTCACCAGTCTTTGCATCTCGAGCGAATCTATTGCCCATCTACCCTTATCAGATACATATTCTTGATTTATTTCGTCGTGTTCACGAGGCAAAACGCGAAGCACTCGGTCGAACCTATAATCTAATATTATATTTGTGCCCGTGGCGTCTGTCACATCAATAGAGTTGGCTTTCTTTAATTCCCATGATCTAGCTTTAAACCTGAAGGGGATGTTAGTCAATGCCCCTACTGGACATAAATCTACTATATTTCCGGATAGTTCAGATAAAAAAACTTTGGGAACAAAAGTTCCAACAAGCATGTCGTGACCGCGACCCGTTGTTCCTAAGACTTCCACACCGCACACTTGAGATGCGAAGCGAATGCATCTTGTACAGTGAATGCAGCGATTCATATTCGCACGAATGAGAGGACTCAACGTTTTACTTTCCACGGCTCTTTTGCCCTCAAAATGTACGTCTGTGAATCGTGAACGATCATTACCATATCTCACAGATAAGTCTTGAAGGTCACACTCGCCGCCCTGGTCACATATTGGGCAATCTAACGGGTGGTCGATAAGTAAGAATTCTAAAACTCCCTCTTGGGCTTTAGTGACCATCTGTGAATTCGTGCGGATCTTCATGCCTTTGGTTACAGGGACAGCGCAAGCCACTTGTGGTTTCATCCACCCCTCTATCTCGATCAGGCACATTCGACAGTTGCCAGCTATCGACAAACGTTCGTGGAAGCAGAATGATGGGATGGTCACATTTTCTCTACGTAGAGCTTGCATAATCGTAAAATAAGAAGGGACTTCTATGGGTACGCCATTTATGGACATCGGTATAGTTTTTGAAGCAAGTCTCGTTTGCAAGATCCAACTTAAGTTTTGGCATTTTGATAATGCGCTAGGAATAGGAAGCGCTTTGAACATTTCCAATAATATTACTGACAATGTCCAGCATGCATTTACAAGTATAATGTCACAGTAACGTCAGCTTATAAATTGATTAATGTCATCTGTATTTTTTTTTTCGCCTTTGATGGCCATGCAGAAGGTTGGAAATCTACCGTGGTTTTCATGCGCAAAATAATACACTTAGATTTTTTTGTTTCACCTCTTCAGTTGACAAATTATTTAGCTATACTAGAACTATAATTTACGTAGAGAGTAAGTTCAGGACAATCTGTTTCATCTGCTATTACTGATCGTGCGCGCCTACTGACTGTGGATGAGTAGGATCTCTGGCTTGACATACTAGTACCGCCGCCAAACATAGGCACCTTGTTTAGGGATACTACGGTCCGCTTCGGTGCTTCCCTACGTCTCCTCCCTCCATCCGGTTCCCTCGTTCTTCCCCTAATCCCTGCCACTGTGGCAAACTTGTTAACGACTTCGACACGCAACACAAGTTTCAAAGAACAAAGGAAAAAAAAACCGGTCAAGTGCGAGTCGGACTCGCGCTCGTACCGTCCGTAGCAAAAAATGGCAAAAAAATCACGTTTGTTGCAAGTATGGGTGCCCTCCCTGAAATATATATTTTATTCTGTTTTTAGTATTTGTTGTTGAAACGGCAATACAAGATAGACGGACAGGGGAGTGATAGCAATAAGGTCCCGTTTTTACCCTTTAGACACGGAACATTAATAGTGTGCCTCACGGCTGTGCCAAATAGATCCAGTTTACCATGAATGCCAGACAACTAACGCTGGTTTTCAATTGGCCTTTAGGTTGTGAAGTGACCGACGTAAATCAGTTTTAGTGAGTTCAATTTTAAGTTTTCTATGTAGAAAGTGAAAAATCACTTTCCTTTTCTCTCTGAAAAAGGTTTGAAAAGTTCACAAACAACTTTTTAGACCATACTAGCTTGCGAATGTGTGTAATTAAAATCTGTTCATTATTTTCCAAGATAGTATGCAAGGTAGTATGAAATATGGTATGATCATGTCAAGAGTTGGGATGAAACGTATGTATGTTACTAAAAGAGTTATTAGTAAAATTTGGGTGGATGGAGAGGGGTACGACAAAAAAAAATATGGATGGATTGTGTGAGTGATATAAAAGAAAAGGGAGTCAGTGATAGCAAGTTGATATCAATACTCCTTAGTAGAGTAGATACTTTTGATTTATATTACATTTTATTTTGACACATGTTTGAAAACTCAATCTGATTTTATTCAAAAAAGGTTGAACTAACATAAAAGCTTGGTGCGATGCAAAAACTCTTAAAAAAGTAGAATCTCTTGAAAGTTCGAAAATGGTGAGGACTAGAACATTTTGGTTATAAAATAAACGAATCATTCCTTATTAAAAAAACTGAGCAAGTGCGAGTCGAACTCGCGCATTGATGATTCCTTACATACCACACCACCTATGTGAATAGTTCAACTCTCGAATGAGTCCCCAAGATTAAATGGCAATTTTTTTCTTTTTTGTAATATAAAATTTACTATTTTCAGATTTGTTCCTATACCTGTGCTATAAGACCTTGCTTTATGCCAATTTTCAGCATTCTGGGTTAACGGGAAGTACCCTACGAAAAAAATTTCAATTTAACACACAGAAGTAGGAGCCCCGCGATAAAGGTTCTTGACAGACAGACGGACAACAAAGTGAACCCTTATAGGTAAAAAACGGAATCCTTATAGGAATAAGGGTTCTTTTTTTTCCTTTTAGGTACGGAACCTTAAAAAAGCATGTAAAATATGAACTTAGAATATTATTTATATCTATTTATATAAAAATGAACCACTATTTATCCTGGTCATGCTATAACTTAAGACTTAGACCAATTTTAATATAGGTAGAGTAGGTAGGTAACTAGCGTAGGTTATGCAGGTAGCGTAGGGTGGGTAGGGTAGGGTAAAGTAGGGTGGAATAGGGTAGGGTAGAGTAGTCAGTTGACGGGAGCGAAGCCGCGGGCAAGTGGATAAACGGGGATCCAAAGTTTGAATGGAAAACCTACTTTCAAGTGGGCGAAGCCGCTGAAGCTAGTTAATATATATGAGGTGTACAACAAAGTATCTTTTGACAAACACACGTACAGAAAAAATATATGTATATTTTTTCTGTACGTGTGTTTGTCACCTAACTCCTAAACTGCTTGACCGATTTGGATGAAACTTTGTATATTTGAATGATCCCTGAAATTCTGTTAATTTTTTTTCTAACAAAAAACCAGTTTTCGCAAAGTACAACGTCGATCGAGACCGCTAGTTTATTAAATAAATTAATAAACGTGTAACAAAAGGCCAAGAGCTACGACTAAGACTAACATAATTTAAAACCACATACCTGATGAATTGAGTCGATCAACACCACAAGTGCATCTTTGAACTGGAAGAAGACTTCAGTGGCTCTCTGGTACCTGAACAGAAACATACAGTAAGGAAATGAAACTTCTAAAAAAAAATAATCTTGAGCTGGTCTTGAGCATCGAATCGGAATTGCTCGCCTATCAATTCTGTTTCGGTGCATTTCGAGGAGTGTGCTTCAGAATTGCAGGAATTAATTCCGCTAAGCCCGTTTTATGATCGGTCCACCAGACGTACGGCGATGCGCCACCGGTATATGGTGGACATCCATCATACGCACAAAAGTTTTAAGAACACATTAATTGTGCGTGCAGCTAAGAAGTGGATTTCCCTGAACTGGAGTCTGGCTTTCCTAATAGCTACAACCTGGAGATTTTAAACTAAGCAGTGAATACTACTAAGCAATCGAGTTTCTTCATTGACCACATCATCGCATACCATTAGGTGACATAGTGGTCAAGTGCGAGCTTATCACTCTAGCTTTGAAGACAGCCAAATTATAATCGGACGGGAAGACCGCAGCAGGCAAATAGTTTCAGTCCTTCGATGTACGCGGTATTTATAAACGACGAGGCGAAACGCGTAGATATAATAAGGTGTACAAGTTACTTGTGGTCGTGCACGGCATCCGTGAAGGCGTAGTCGAGCGCGAGCCTCAGTGCACGCGCAGCACGCGGTGCGGCGGGCGCGGCCAGCACGCGGCGTGCTCCCCTCTCGGCACAGCGCGCCGCCACCAGCAGCGCGCACGCATCAGCTACTGTTGCTGATCGCTCCCAGCCGCTCCTGCAGTGTAGTGTAAGTTCACATGCAACACGCGTCAACGCGCGTTTATATTTAACACTAGCCGACCCAGCGAACTTCGTACCGCCAAACAGTCAATGAATGTAGTATGTATATCTTTCGATATAGTCAACCGATTGCGATGAAACAAAGTCTAAATAAATATGACTGGCCTGTTGGTCTAGTGGTTAGTGACCCTGACTACTATGCCGGAGGTCGTGGGTCCGATTCCCACCCAGGACAAATGTTTGTGTGATGAGCACGATCATTTGTTCTGTGTCTGGGTGTAATTTATCTATATATGTATGTATTTAGAAATATATAAGTATGTTTATCAGTTGTCTAGTACCCATAACACAAACACTGCTTAGCTTGGGACTAGACGGCGTTGTGTGATAGTTGTGAAATATTATTATTATTATTATTATTATATTAATTATATCAAGTTACACACAATTTTAATGTATAAAATTTATCTACATCGATTTCGTACATATGACGTGATGCGCGTACGCCTAAAAACTTCTACAGATTTATTTTAAGTATACTAGAAGCGCAGGCGTATTTTCTTCCTGCTCTGGTTAATATTTTATTATGCGTAGAATCGCAAATATGATGACTATTGTCTACGCGAAATTTCATAAAAAGTCAAAAAAATGCGATTCTATACGCATGATACTTAGAACATTAACTAGAGCAGGAAGAACATCGAAATGGGTAGGGACGCGTGCGCTTCTAGTGTTTAAAAGACTTAGTGGATTCGGTTAAATAGGTATACCTAATCATAACCATAATCAGCCTTTTAATGTTCTCACTGCTGGGACTCAGACCTCCTCTCTAGGAGAAGGAATGGGTCGTAATCCACCACGCGGGCTCAGTGCGGGTTGGTGGATGTCACATACACATTTTTTATTTCTAGGACATGCCAAACCATGTTTTCAGTTATAGTTTTGAGAATAGTGGTGATGAAATAAATTACACAAAATAATGCGCCTGAGGGCAATTACCACTGGACCACCACTGCTATATACCTTGTATAGTATATATTTAAGCTAACATGTTCTGTCATATCAATTATTTGGTAAGTTTTTTATCAGTGCTGTGCACCTCTGTAGGTGACGAATTCACTATGCCTAAAACTGTTTTTGTTTGTCTATGTTTTAGTCAGTAAGTCGTTGAGTGCCTTATATTATAAAATTGTTTATCTGTAGGAGTTAATCCCTGGATATAGTGCACCAATCAAGAAAATAAGGACCAAAAGCTGGGGGAGCTGTCACGGGAACAATCTTGTCATCAAGTAGCCAACACTGACTTGCCAACAGTGGTCATCTTCCAAGCCGGCATGGCGTCGTCCAGTAAACGCACGGCCGCATGCGCGTACTCGGCGGCTGCGCGCAGTCGTGCTGACACCGACGCTAGTGCGTCGCGCAACCCGAGTGCCTTCGTGAGCGCGCTTTCTTGCGCAGTGCCCGGCCGAGCAGTCGAGCCCCAGATTGAATCTAGACGTGCAAAAAGAGATAGATTCAGTTCATCAAATACATACACATTTAGAGGTAGGAGAATCCTCCGAACAGACGTGCGTTGTGTCTGATCCGGACAACGGTCCGATAGTTGATTTAGGTCGGTTGTATGCGTTATAATTGCGTGGACAACTCTGATACCGTGATGTAGGAATTTGGATTTTAGTTCCTATGTGGCGTCATAGATGTCGCTACACACAATAAATTTCATTGAAACAGTGGTAATCTTTATGAACATATTATTACATCCTCCCGACCGAATTTCGATCACGATGACCAATCTCAACGAAGATTAACGGAGTCTACATGAGATATTATAGTGCACAAGTGTGTGCGCAAAAATAGGTGCACTCTGTTCCTTTGCTTTTATCCTTCGATGGGATGGCAATCCGACACGACCGAGGAGAGAGCAAGCACAAGACGTCTTAACGTTCTTTACGAGACACAGGGGTGTCACAACACCGACTTCTGAACTCTGGGCTGTTACAGAGTAAGTCCTAACAGAAAAACCCAATGACACTTATTGCTCGAACTGGGACTCGAACCCAGGACCTCACGCTCAGCAGTCAACCATGAGACCAACTAGGCAGTTTATGTGTAATGTGGGGCTCACGGCTGCGTCATACAAGTCAATTTATGACAGACAAATTCTGTCTGATGCGTGTCTTCCAACCAAAAATATTGAAATCAAATATTTTCCAATATTTTATTGTATGAAAACCCAAGTGCCTTCGTGAGCGCGCTCTTTTCAGCACTGCTGCTAGGTCAAGTAGTCGTGCGTGCCCCAGACATAGTCTAGTTCAAAACGATAACGAATGACAAATGCGATGAAATATAAAATTTCATCGAACCAAGAAGCCCTCGTAACGTAACGTAACCTCGAACCATATTGTGTCTAAAAAATATTTAAAATTAGAATGATTTTCAGAAAAAATAATTAAGGCACTCAGTGTCGGAGGGTTAGGCACCCTTTAAACCCTACAGACGAAAACAGGAGCACTTGTTTGTTGCACGAACACTGCTGTTAGTGCATACCGCAGCCTGAATGAGAGCTGCTCAACAGCTACATAAGCATAGCCAGTTCAACTCAAAGCAACGCATCTTCTACACCTACCAATAAGCCACTGGCAAAGTACACAACGAATTACGTGCGTTTTTTTTGAGGCGCGAAGTCATCCTATGACTTTCCCGGTCTGGGTGGAGCGCGAGTCAGACTTTCTTCAGTTGCCCTGTGCGTTCTAGGACAACCTACGGGTTTCCTTTTCAAGAAAACCCCTCGACCTGCGTATCTTTTTCTCTTTCTCTGACAAATCCATCCAAAGGATTTCTGTAAACAATCGCTTTTAGCGATAAGACCGCTTATTAATTTTATGTTCCTATTGTAATTTTATTTTTGGTATAAGTACAATAAAGATATAAATAAAGAGGTACGATTTGAAGTTTTATTTGTTTGTTTATATGTTACGATTTTACTAAAAAACTACTGAACCGATTTTCAAAATTCTTTCACCAGTAGAAAACTACTTTATTACTGAGTAACATAGGCCTATATTTTCTATTTTCACGCAGGCGACGCCTCTGGCAAAAGCTAATCTCCTACAAAGGTACTCAACCAACAAGTGCTGCAACTGTACATACAGTGATTGAGAGCGCAAGATCTGAGCGTGCAGCACGCGTCGCTCGATCGCACACCAGCTCCGCAGCTCTGATACAGTAGTAGTGATGCAACGGAAGTGTCTTAACGGAAGCGGAAACGGAAACAGATGTCAAAAGTAAATCTTTACGGATGCGGAAGCAGAAGCGGAAACGGGAGTGAAAAAGTCTGCGGAACTTCTGCAGAAGCGGAAACGGAAGCAGAGTTCTGTTGCAACACTATACATTAGGTACTCACCCAACAAGTGCTGCAGCTGTGCATACAGTGAGCGAGAGCGCAAGATCTGAGCGTGCAGCACGCGGCGCTCGCGCACCAGCTCCGTGTAACGAGTACGAAGCCAGCTGAGTTCTAGGTGACGCATTTCCTGCAGACAGGTGGACTTTATTTAATAATAAACTTGTCGGTTCAAGGAACAATAAACATTTTTTTTTACGGTTCCGCAGCTTGCGTAATTTTTACGGTTCGAAAATATCTTTAGAGACTTGCTTCGGAAATTGAACTTTTTCATAGGTAAGATTGTACGGAAACCTC
The DNA here is from genome assembly GCA_961205895.1 of Mythimna pallens. Classification (NCBI taxonomy): domain Eukaryota; kingdom Metazoa; phylum Arthropoda; class Insecta; order Lepidoptera; family Noctuidae; genus Mythimna; species Mythimna pallens. Next base: position 5,747,761 of record OY540831.1, on the reverse strand, counting down.
AGTGCGCGAGTCCGACTCGCACTTGCCCGGTTTTTCTTTATTATTATTATGCATAGGCTCGCGTTTGACCACACTATCACACCAGATGGTAGATAAGTGATAATGTGGCAGACGGTGGAGCACGCTTGCCTAGAAGTAACCTATTCCAAATCACGCAACTGATTTATCATATTGGCTTTAAGTTTTCTATTTACCACGAGCCGTGCAGCAGTTTCTAGATCAGTGTTGCCCACGTGGCAGCTGACAGAGAAAAGGGGGCCACATTCATACAGTTGCAACTTTTATCTGCTCAAATCGCGCGAACTCAGTCCCATCACCGTTTTAGACTTGTTCTCAAGGTTCTCTAGACCGACATATTCATCAGTCCGTACCTAGCCTTTTATATGACCGGTGTGTGCTTCAATAATTGCGCTCCTAGAAAAAAGTACAATACCAACAAAAAGGACTTGACGTAATTTTACGCCCCGCCAGGGACTGCACCCTGTACTACTGGGCATCGCTGGAACTGACCTAGTTACGTCAATGATACTCATATCCACTGTTTGCTGTCCAGTCACACCCCATGACCGGACTTATGTCAAATTTTCGTCGGTTAAAGATCTACAAATGACAAACAGGCGGTACCAAAACGATTAACTACAAATTTACAGTTTTCAGATTATTTTACTTGTGCTGTAAGACCTTGCTTCAAGCCAAATTACAGGATTCTAGGTTATCTTATGATTTTGATTCCGTTGAGAATGACGAAAAACACGTTTTTTGCGACATAAACGGCCGTATCTTTTTTTTTTTTTTGTTTACTCAGAAGTTTGATTTTTTCACAGCTTTAAGAGACCGCAGAATGTAGTATTTTAATTTCAACTCAATACCTCCACGCATTCCCGAGATAAAGGGTCTTGACAGACAGACAGACAGACGGACGGACAACAAAGTGATCCTATAAAGGTTCCGATTTTCCCTTTTGAGGTACAGAGCCCTAAAAATCGACCCATGTGCAATGCGTTTGTTATTATATCAAACACGAGCTCTTCAAAAATAAACTATTGTGTCCTGTAATGAATTTAGTTATTTATGAACTGTCAAATAAACGAACGTACCTTTCTATTAACATTTGCAATGAAATCTTCATTTTCTGATGCTAGCATCGGTCGCCTGTAGAGGTCTAGACTTATGAACAGCTAGAATTAAACGAAAACATTAGACACTAAATAAAACTTGCATTTTAAAACAATAGAAAACTTGTTACATTTGACTCAATTTTTTTTATATTTACATTCAAAATTGCAAATAGAAGTTTTCAAATCCGTTCAATAATAAATAAGTTTCTTCAGATTTACTTAGATATACTTAGTTGAAATTTTTATGGAAACCGATGGATTAATGAATTTTAATTTTATTATTGAGTTGATTATTTACTATCCTTACAAATCTGGTAGAAGGATGAACTGGATAAGGATACACATTATGATATGTGACGTCACCGTCATTAGGTTAGGTCTTTTTGTACATACTTTGTGTACAAAAAGACAACGAGATGTCCCATATTCCCAGCACGCTGCCACTCTACCTCATACCAATATTTAAAATTCTAATTACTACATAATCTAAGAAGCAATTCTGATGCGGTTTTCTTTAGTGTTATTTGTTGTTTTGCCATAAAATATTGTACTAAAATAAACACAGGCAAATAAATAAATTCATAAAAGCATAGCTAACTCACCTGATGCATGGTTTTGGCATACGTGTCTTTAGTTACTGTAGCAGTTATCTCTTCAAAGGTCTTGATTTCCTAAAAGTGTACAAAAGGAGTAATTCATCCAGACATGTCATATTAATCTCAGGTTTTGTCTTGATAACATCGTCCTTAATCACACAAGCCAAACCTTCAGTTTCCCCAAAGAGGTCACCGAAGCGCAGCCAAGCTACGGATGCTATTTAATTGCTGGCCTACATCGGGCCTGAAAATAACGTCTGTGAATTTCTTTAATCTGCCATACCTCCTTGTGGTAGTTAGTGTCAAGTACTCACTACAGGTTTGAGCGGTCGCATCTAGAATCAGATGCAAAATGATGAGCCGAGCGTCTTACAATCATCATACTGGATTATACATTCTTTGCCCGAGCACGTTTGCTCATGCGAATCTCGACTCAAGTCAGTCAATAAAAGCAAGAGAGAGGTGGGAACTTTATTCCTAGTCAGTTTACTACGGCCGGCCAATAAAGACAAGCCAGAGATGAGGAACCAGAATTATTCAGCTAGATCGGGTCTGTGGGGTTACTACTGTCCAACAGTTCACCACACTTTTAGCCACTAATAGTTGACACTGATAGCCATAGTTTTGAGATTCCTATGGATTAAAGCGTAGATTGTATCTAGGCCACTCTAGGCAGACAGAACTGATGTGGATGCTGCAGTCTGCTCACGAACTTGTGCCGCCGCTTTCAAGTGAGTGTTTCAAAGGCTGGGCAAAAACCTACTCTACTGGTAAACTTCCCAAAGTGCCTCTCAATAGTCTAAGGTCCAGGGGGTGACGGGCGTCAACTTCGCAAACTCAGATTCGACTGCAGATAACTGCATGCAGTTGAATGTATCGACTGCGCGCGGTTGCCGCGATGCATTCTGTCTGATGGCTGCCTAACACGCAAGATTGACTGCAAAGCTAATGTCTCGGTAAATACCTGTTGTATACTCTCCAGCTCAATGGCCACCACTGCGAGCCTTGCTGCTGGATGAGTCTTCTCACTCTTGGCTATCTCATCGTCGAGCCTCGTCAGTGCAGACAGCACCGTCTCAGATTTGATTGACTTCAGCGAAGATTTGGAAGGTTCGGAGTACTGCGCGAAATATGATTGTGTTACAATTATTCATAGCAGTTATTTAACTTTGTTCTATTGCCTTTCTTGCAGACAATGACAGTATCAAAGCAGTTCAATGTTTGTAACCTATTTGTTTTGTTTTGTAGTGCCTTTTTTCATGAGAGATTATCTAATGACTTCTCCCGGTCTGGGTGGAACGAGTGGGAGTATCAGACTTTTATTGACTGAAACTGCACCTTGTTCCTGCAGTTACCCTTTGCCAGGGCTATGGTCACTCTTTCAAACAATCTCGCCACCCTGGCAGGCATCGGCCCTATCGGACCCCATCAAAACCAAAGTAGGTAGTAACTTTAAAGTGATAAATGTACGCCTAGCATAAAGTGTATAAATGGTGATATTATATAATAACTAAAAAGAATAAAATAAAAAAATAAATTTAATAAATAAAAAAACCCGACGGCTAAAAATAGCTTTAAATAAAAACTAAAAAGAAAAAAAACAAGTTCAATATAATATTGACTGCAAGAATCGGGACCCATTAAAATAATCTAGACTAAAATCATTTCATCCAATAATATAAAAAATGTTAAATATAAATTAAATAAATGTTCAATATTATGTTTCGTATTAGAATTTATTATTTGTTTTACTTTGTGTGTAAATTAATGCAATTGGTTTCTACACCACTGAACTGAACTTGTTTTCTTCTTTTCGAGTTTTTTTTTTTATTAAATTATTATTATAAAATGTAGATATGACTTACAGCCGCCACACTAATTTTCTGCGAACTCGCCATGCACCCCATGCCCACTGTGTACACCATAACTACCAAGACTGCTTAGCAAACGTCTTCAACGGTTCTATGTACCAAACCAAATAATGGAAGTAAACGGGTCAAGGTTACTACGAAATGGCGAATATTCTATGTTCTTTAGGTTTTCAAAGGGATCAACAACAGACAATAGAGCGTTCGCGGCACGGTACCGCCCGTGATATGGGCTTTTTAAATAATTGTGTGGATGTATGAAAATTTGAAGGCGGTACTATGTAAAGGGGGTGAAAGGTGGTATTACTTTTTTTTATATTGCTGTTCACACATTTTCTTTACGTTGAAAATTATTGGGTAGCGCGGGAGGGTGTCTCCGTGTTTAACTGACTAAAACCCTCAGCGTTCTTTCAGTTTCCCTTTTTCAGTAACGCCTTTGAACAATCCGCACCCCTGGCATCGGCTCTGTCAATTTTACTGACCACTCCTTGAAGCTCACGTGGAATACCTACAACGCCATCCTTACCAGACGGCCGGCCGTACGGCTAGCTACCCATTGCTCGCCATCGACAAACCCACGCCTGCGGAGGAAGGGAATCGTCCAAAAATTTGTTGTTATTCTACTTCTTTATCGTTCATTCACTGGTGACGATCGCAACCACATACGACAAGTCGATGACGTGTCTTCAAGCTATTATGCGATCTCTTGTAGTTTTAACCATAGACAGAGAATCATCGGTATTGTACCTACAATGGTGGATACCTATCCAGGGACCAGTTGCACTCAAAGGGCATCCGCCACTACTAAGTGTACGAAGATTGTCCCGAAACCTCATGAACTCGTCTTAACCGCTTGGTAAGTAGGTAGATATATGCTGCCTCCAACAGCCGTCCTTACGTTCGAAAACAAAGGCTTATTAATCTTCATAGATTATTTTATACCTACATGAACGTAACATAATTAGTCACGATCACGGTATCACCATATAACATAAACATAGCATGAGTTGCACCATATACGGAGGCCTCGCATATTTGATTCTAACCATGATAGTGGAATTGTGACTCATTCTTTTTTGATAATTATTTATTTTAAAATAGTCACCTTATACAAAATAGCAAATAGAAAGTCAGCATCTGCAACAATACATATAATCCGTACAATGGACTTAGGCCTAGCGCGCACTGCCTTGCGTTTTTCTAACGCATAATCTGTGAAGTATGGAGTGTCATAGAAGTGTGCGCATTGCGGTGAAATAAACGCATGCAGTAAAATCACCGTTGGCCTCTCGCTGCAAATTTGCGGTGAATCTACCGCACATATTTTTGTATTGCATAGAGATCTAGGACGCGCCGCGCACTGCGGTGAAAAAAAACGCACGTTTTAACCGACTTCAAAAAAAAGGAGGAGGTTATCATTTCGGTTGTATTTTTTATCATCATTTTTTTTGTGTTTGTTACCTCAGAACTTCGTCGTTTATTGCTCTTAAAGTTCGTTATGCGTTGTAAAGTAAGTTATGCGTTTATTCTACCGTACGGTACAATAAACGCACCGCGTTCCACCGCAAGGCAGTGCGCGCAAGGCCTTAGACCTAGTTAGCAATTACTGCAAATCGGGTAAAAGTACCTATACGTAATTCACAAGTATAGGTACGTCAGTAGTACGTTTGCGATTGGTACCAACTCTCGCAACATTTTTTTTACATATTAATATTATTAACATTTTCTAAATCATTTTTTAGTCTTTTATTATAATATAAAATATAATTATTTAATTAAATATTAGTGAAATGTATTATTAAACATTATTTATTGAACATCGACATCCTTTTATTTTACAACATTTAACATTATCAGGCTTTATACCGTATCTTATCTTATTGTGGGGCTGTCCCTAGGCCAGAGCACTGCGACTCTTCTGGATCTTTTGTGCTATTCCCCTCCCTTCTACTCAACCCCTAGCCCTCCGTGCTCTGCCTCTATTGGACGTGAGTGCCTTAAGTGTTGCTTGGCTGTCGCTTAAAATGTAGACAGTGTCCCCTTCGGTGCCTCTGTCTTGTATTTCCTGCGCGCAAGCGATTATAGCATAGGTCTCTGCTTGGAAGACCGTCGCCAGTTTGCCCATGCTTAGGCTGAGATTGCAGTTGTCGCTGTGCACCCCCGCTCCTGTACCGGTGTTCATTTTAGAGCCATACGTGTACCATACCTGGTTGTTCACTTTGTGGGGTTTTATCCCACCTTTCCATTCCTCCCTACTCGGAATGTAGATCTTAAACTTCTTTTTGAGACTGTGAATGGTATGTATTTTGTTACATCCCATGTCCATCATCCAGTCAAGTTCCCTATTTGGTCTTGTGTTTGTATGGTTTGTTTTACATCCGGAGTTTGTCCAGTGCCCCATACTTTTAAGCCTATGAATGGCCCTCCTCGCCTCTAGTTTCACTTCAATGTGTAAGGGGGTGAGATTGAGCAGCGTTTCTATCGCCGCAGTTGGCGTGGTCCTAAATTATACCTAGACACAGAACAAATGATCATGCTCATCACACAAACATTTGTCCTGGGTGGGAATCAAACCCACGACAGGGCCACTAAACACTAGACCAATAAGCCAGTCGAAGATGTGACACGAAAGTTCTAAAAATTGTTTCGTATTCAGAAACTCCCAATTATGTAAAAAATTAATCATTGATTATATTAAAGGAATATAAAAAAATATATATATTTACTAGCGTGTGTTTGTATGTTTATTTAAGTGTAGGTACTATGAATGCACGTATTTAAAATAAAGATTTTTGAGATCCAATTTCACCTCCGCCTCCGTTAGGCAAAACTTATCGCCTCCACATCCGCCTCCGCCTCCGCTAAGATGGCCTTCATTACAACCCAAATTAGAATACCTATGAATGTAACACATTCTAATGTTTTCCACAAATTGTCCAGATCGCAGACATTTGAGATACAAAACTACATCAATGTTCCATCACAATATCAACTAAGATAAATTTGGAAATAATTAAAACAATTTCAGTTGATATTGAATTTCACTCGAAAAATCTCGCCAAATGTTCGGAAACAACTAGTTTCTTTAGCATTTTATCGGAAGTGTCGGTTACAGACGCCACATTTTTGAATACAGATGGTGGGTGGGTGGGTAGGCACTTTTTTTATTCCCAAACTTTGTCACTCATCAAAATAGCATAACCTAGGCAACCTCGGGAATTGCCAATAGAGTTGACAGGGGTGATGCTTAAATAAAAAAATTATTTCTTTATTTAAATTGACCAAATATCTAGATTCCAGGCTAGCTAGTACTTATTTGAAAATAAACTGTGAATTTTAATTTTACAAGCCGGGCTCAGTTACAATAATATTGTGCACTATAATAAATTATCAGCCAAGTAATCCAAACAATCTTCATTTTGTAGAAGTACTAACTCTTAGATAAAAAAAAACACTTCTTATTGCACAATATTATTGACCGTCTAGTCGGCGGCCTGACGTAATAAAATTAACAAAAAATTGTGCAATAGATACTAAGAAATAAACGAAAATTCCCGCTCTTGATACCTTAACGTCAACACGGTTTTTACTATAAGTAAGCATATCGAGAATATCGTCACATTCTTAAAACTTCAGTAAAAAATTCATTGAGTAACTTGGATAATTGGTATTTGATAAAAAAAAAGTGTGTAGCCTTTATATATATTTTTATATGACATTATCATAAATATTCCATGAAAAAATAAATAAAATAGATCAAAATAAATGTTCAGAGTTGCAACGAAAAAACCCTCTGTCAAATTGTCAACGTCGACCTCCCCCTTCACCCTTCTTCCGAATCCGAATCATCCTTGTCATATCGTTATAGTTACTGAAATTTTGTAAATTATTAAATTATTTTAGTTTAGTTTTCGTTACTTTATAGTTATTTTTAACAAAAGCGTGTCGGTAGACAAAACAAGCAAGTGGTGAGTCAACAGTATTAATCCTATATTTTAGAAAGTGGCACATGTCGGTTGCTCGCGAATTTGATGACAAATTATCCATTTTATTAATTTCAGGTAGAGTTACACAGTTAACTCGAGACCTCAGGCTTCGGCCTGCGGTCATAACATCACCGTAACCACAAAAAAACTCGCATAATCCGCAAAATTGTTTGCCATACTTCCTCCAGTTAGATACAAATATTTCGCAATATATTTTGTTATCCTGTTATCATGTCTCAGTGGAACAACACATATTCTTACAACAACCAGTATCAAGCTTGGAACGGCGACCCTAACGTCCAATATGTGAACCAAGCCTACTACCCCAACAGACCAGAGCAAGCTAATCAGTATGTAAGCTTTAATGAGTTTCTTTCTCAAATGCAAAACAGTGGTGCGCCTAGTGCTAGCAACTATAGTAATGTACAATATGAAAACTATCCTGCTAGGCAATATAATTACCAGAATGTACCCTCCACTACTCAAAATCCCCAGTTAGACAGTTATGCATATGCAGCAACCACTGGCAATGTGTCCAGTGGCACTGAGGCATACCCAATGAATGTTCAAAGTCAATACAACCCAGTAGCACCCAACCCTAATGCTTATACAAATGCAATGATACTCAAATCTAATCTCACTCCAACAGCTACTGAATTTGTGCCAAAAGGTTCTCTGATGACACCTTCGACTAGCACTCAGAACATTCCTGACTCTGGTGCTGGGAATGATGATAGTGAAACTAGAAATAATTATAGTAATATTAATGAACCTAGAAACCATCATAGTAATATGAATGATTCACGAAATAACTACCACAGTGTCAACGAACCAAGAAATACCAGTGGTAGTTCATCAGACACAAACTGGAGAGAAAGATCACAGAGCTCACAGCAAAGTACTGAAACAACCCAGAAAACTGAATCATATCAACATGGGGATGTTGATACCAGAGTGGAGCACCCTAAAAAACAAGAATCTAATGGTCGACACCGTGATAATAGTTATCGCAATAATGAATCTAATGGGCGCCATCATGATTCGACTAACCGCAATCAGGATTCAAACAACCATAATCAAGAATCAGATAGTAGACAATATGAATCAAGTAACCGCCAATATGATTCTAGCAGTCGTAACTATGAATCTAATAACCGTAACTATGATTCAAGTAACAAAAGAGGCCAAGGAAAAGGAAATTACAAGTCAAAGAATAAAGATGATGCCCGTACCTTCTACAATAGCGCGATTAGTAAAGACAGTCAAGATGTGAGGAATGGGAGAGGAGAAACTTCAGGACGCGGAAAGAATTGGATTGGAACACCACGGCTAAGAGCAATGGATCGAAATAGCATGGAAGATGAACAATATGCCAATACTTACTTACAAAACAGAGAAGAAAAGGTGGAAAGAGACAACAGGGATAGGGACACCGAAAACCGAGAGAGGGACACAGATAGAGGAAGGGATACTCGTGACAGGCATAGAGATAGCCGAGATACCTATGAAAAAGAAAGAGATTACAGGGGTGTCCGTGAGACAGATAGAGATAATAGAGAATTTCGTGAGAGAGATAGAGGTAACCGAGACATCCGTGAGAGGGATAGAGATAGCCGTGATGTCCGTGAAAAAGGTAGGGATTACCGTGATGTCCGTGAGAGGGATAGAGATAACAGAGATGTTCGGGAAAGGGATAGAGATTACCGGGACATCCGTGAAAGGGACAGAGACAACAGAGATACCGGTGAGATGGATAGAGATTACCGTGATGTTCGCGATGTTGATAGAGATAATCGTGATATTCGTGAGAGGGACAGAGGCAACCGTGATATTCGCGAGAGGGATAGGGATACCAGAGACAGGGAGAGAGCAATTAAGTCTGAGAACATAGCCAGTCCTGCTCGAAATAAAACTAAATATGGCAATGATCAAGGTTTGTACCAGGTTATATTATTTAATTTTGAATTTAACAAGATAGATTCCCCACTACATTTTCACTGATATAATATCCAGAGATCCTGCCTGTAAAATTCTTAAAGTTACTAAGATTAAACACTGCCTATTTTAACTGTCTCATGAAAAATAAAATATGCACTTTAATATCTAAACCTGTTGATTATGTTGTGGCTATATTTAGAAAAAAAAATAAGGGAGTTATTCACAGCTGTAGATGGCATGATTTTCCCACCTAAAAAAAAGCTGTAGATAGCATAATATGCCAAAAATAGTATGCCCAATACTACCCAGTTTCCAGATATATTTTATTTGATACATAATAATTCATTGATGATATTAATTTGTTATTTCCCCTTTAGTATCTATCTACAGGTTGTAACAATAATGGTGGTATATTATTATACTGCTTCTGCCTATCGAAATGAACAACTTTCTTCAAGTATACTCTAAAATGTTTTTAAAAACCCGCTTTTAGGTACGCTTACTGTTTTTCGCATTAGTGCGAACCCCCGTTTATTATATATTTTCGTAAGTGTATTGGAAAACGTTCTTTGATACACCTGGAAATTTGACAAAAAATCGCAAGGACAAACTTTTTCCACTTGTATCAAAATGATCTATTCTGTACAAACTTACAAAGTTATCATCACTTCATCTAAATGAATATGGGAGGTCCACTTTTCGTAATTATTGTCTGTTACTTTCTTTGCTGATCATATCTATAGTGTGTGCATAGAAATAGGTATAAGCAGTATTTATGACCATCCATTTTTCACCTTGTATACTAAAGATTGTCGACTGAATACGTAACACAAGAATTCTACCTTGCCTCACTTGAATTTTATTTTTCATATGTATTCTTGTTTTAATAAATGTTACATCATTACAGTGACTAAAGAAATGACCCAACGTGAGCGTCTTACTGAACAACTAGACAAAGGTACACTGGAATGCCTCGTGTGCTGTGACAGGGTCAAACAATTTGACCAGGTGTGGTCCTGCTGCAACTGTTACCATGTGCTGCATCTGAGGTGCATCCGGAAGTGGGCTATGAGCAGTATGGTTGGTGAGTACATAGGGAAAAGTTGTGGGCTATGAAACAAAAAAAAAAATAGGTTTCTTGGTTATAAAGTTCAAATACTTGAACCAATTTTAAATTCTAACAAAACAAAAATGATACCTTGTTGATGGTTGTATGACATAGATTAATATCTGCTGAAAAAATAACATTTATACTTCATAATTTCAGGCGAGAGGCATCCACTGTTAGACATAGGCCTCCCCATCTATACTTACTACAATAATAATAATATAAAACTGAAGAGTTTGGTTGAACATGCTAATATCAGAAACTACTGGTTTGAATTTAAAAAATATTTTAGTATTTAATAGTAGCTCACAAAAATTCACTAATCTCTCAAAATAGAAACTTATCACAGTTAAAATTAATGTAAAAAATAAATAAAATTTAAGTCTTCTATTTTATTCGTAATTTTGCAAACAACAACCTTATCCTGTTATAAAGATAAATGTGTTATTTTTAATCAATTTGCAAAATAATAGTTGATTAGGTATGTAACTAGGGGATAAAGTAGTGTCTTTAAGTCGCGGGCGGCATGTTGAATTCCGAACAAAACGAAGGTTATAATCCCGAACGGTAGTGAGGGATATACATACAATTAACTCCCTTGCAATGGAGTTAATATAGAAACGTGATTTATGTGAGGAGTTCAAGAGGTCCAAGACAAAGACAGCTTTATCACAAAAAAATATTATTATTTAAAGTTAATGTCCGACATGTTTTGAGATTGAAAACAAACAATATTCACTACTCGAAGATTGAACTATAATTTTAATTTTCTGTAACACTCCTTTCATGATTTTTTTTTTGAGACTCATCAGTAACCACATTTTATTTTATTCTTTGTTAGTCTTCTTTTTAGTTAGTTCTATTTTTTGTTAGTGGCCAGGTTCATTTTTGAATAAAACTTCTTTGATACACATACTTTCAAATTAATCGTTTTTATGTTTCTAATTCAAATCTCATTATTCTCTAGGGAACGCCCATACTACATCCCTAGGGACAGAATGACTTACTTTAGATGACGGTTGTATGACATATAAAAGGGCATTATCAAGCAGGTGGTGTAAAAATATTTGTTTTTTATTTCAGAGGGCAAATGGCGCTGCCCAGCCTGCCAGAACACGAATGAAGCCATCCCCACTGAATACCGCTGCATGTGCGGGGCGATGCGCGCGCCTGAGTACCAGCGCGGCTCCACGGGCGCACATACCTGTGGCCGCGCCTGTCGCCGCCCGAGGGCGTGCCCGCATCCCTGCACGTTGTTGTGCCATCCTGGACCCTGCCCGCCCTGTCAGGCTACTGTTGTCAAGTACGTATGATGTAATTATGTTATGGGCGCAAAGCTGTCATTCATGTTACTATAGCAGTTTCAGCAGCGCGCAGCTGTCATTATGGACCGTAAGCTGAGCCCAGCTACACTTCTATCAAGTCCGTATGTTTTTTTTTTTTTTTTCGTTGGTATAATCATCTTATGACATCCCCCGCCTTTGGGCGGGGCGGGAGATAGTGTCAGACTTTTACTGACTAAAAACCCACTCCTGTTCCTTCGTTGCCTTTCGTACCAGGGCCGAGTCTTCCTTTCAGAATCAGACCCTTGGCCCCAGTAGGCTTCGACCCTGCTGGGCCCCTACATTTGCTGACATCTCCTTGAGGCGCGCGTGGAACAGCACGCGCCGTTGATGACTTGGGCTCGGTCCGGACAGTTACCGGACGGTCGGACGGCGAGCCACCCATTGCTCGCCGTCCGCAAGCCCGCGCCTACGGTGGCCGGATATCGGGATCAGAATCCCGGCGGCGGTTGGGGCGTGAGGACCGCTGCCTCACGCGATCGGCCGCCTCCTTTGCAAGCATTACTGCTTCGCAGAAGGAGGCGACCGCCTGCCATTCCTCCTCGCTCCGGATCATGGCCTGTACCAAGGCCCGGCGCGAGAGATCGCCGCCAACGATCGCCCGGCGGCCGGACACGGCGTTGCTCTGCCCAAGCGGGACACACCTCCACCGTATGCGCCACGGTGTCCTCCGGGCGGTCCACACAGTGGTGACACCCGGGCGTCGCTTCCGCACGAATCCGGTGCAGGAACTTCCCGAACTTACCGTGTCCGGTGAGGACCTGTGTCATGCGGAAGGTAATGACGCCGTGTTGCCTTTCCAGCCACTCCTCAAAGAAGGGACTTACCGCCGTAATTACGGCGTGCCCAAAGTCCGTATGATGGAGTTTGTTACGGTGTGCGGTTGGACAAAAATCATAATAATAGGGGTATAAAACTTAGGCTACAGTAATGTCCGAAAGTGTTGCCGTGGCCCTGGAACGCAAATGGCAACTAAAAGAACATGGCAGGTTTTAATCAGTGAAAGCTTGACACGCCTCGCTTTACCCTGAAAGAGAAAAGTTATTTGAAAATTTCCCACTTCAATAAAGGGGAAATTTACTACATACTTTACCAAAACATACATTGTTAATAATTCATTTGTTATCATTGACTACTTCCCACCTCATGCTAATTGATCTAATTATTTTCAAAATATCAATTGAGGCTATGAACAGTCTGTGAATAAAAAATGGATTTTAACTCTACTAAGTATTAAGTTCTTAAAATTTATACTTATCATTCACAACTCTATAAACTTAGTGCTGCGCAGCGTGGGGAGCGGCGCGGGTGTGGGAAGGGCGCTTTTCGCCAGTCCGCAGTCGAGGCATCATAATATAGCTCGAACTAGTTTGAGATGCCCGCTCCCGCGCAGTAGCCGCTCGCCGCCCGCGCACTCATTGCGGCCACGCGCTGTGACCGAGCTATGGCGTGAGTCGCCCGCGCGCGTCCCACGTCGAGCAGCACGCGCCGCTTCCTGCGCTCACTTGCCCACTATGGACAACACACAACTTCTTTGGAGGAAGTTCCTATGTTTGAATTTTCCGGCTACAGTCTGGCTGAACACTTATCATTAGCTTTCTACTTACTTAACAAGAAATGCCTTACCATGACGTGTTAAAATTGAACGAGAAAGAGGAATGGAGCCATACACCCATATAGATCCATCCCTCTAACAGTTTAGGTTACGTCCTCAAATCCCTATATATCTTATATCTTTGCAGGCATTGTGGTTGTGGTGCAGAAACCCGCTCGATTCTCTGCAGCAGCAAGCTGCCGCAAGTCTGTGGCCGCGTCTGCGGACGTACGCTATTGTGTGGCGTGCACAACTGTGCCAAGGACTGCCACGAAGGTGCCTGTGATATTTGTGCAGAGACCGTCGAACAAGGTAGGGAGATACTCCATTTTATTTATTACAACATGGAACACTTGCAGATAAAACAAATAAAAGTTTTAATAACTGAAATCCAATAAAGTTCTGTGTGTAAAGTAGGTTTAAAATATGTTTTTTTTTTTATGTTAAACATCTATCTGCTTAGCAGTAAACCCGACCCAAATGCCGTGACTGCAAACGCGCATAAAAGGAAGTCGAGAGCGATGGCGTAGTTACTCGCGTAACTAATCATAATAATGATAGACTCTGTTCCCGATGCCGGTGGGCTACTATTTTTTATATTTTTAAATGTTTTTTTTTTAAGGAAATATTTAAAAATATAATAAGTATGTAATATAAGAAATAAATGGAATAATAATAATAATCGTTTATTTCACAAAGCCAAAATACAATTTGTCCATCTCAATCGAACATGTAAACAATTCAGTACAACATTATGCATTAATTGAGACAGAGTGAACGTCTGTGCTAGTATAAACTGTGTTACAGACACAGGCGCTTTCCCCTTACGTTAATTTACAAATTTGCTGCACCTTTCAGTTTTCACAAGCTAAAACTTAGTTTAAAATAAACACTAAAAACATTTAAAAGACTTATGTAAGATTGTAAGCAAGAAATGGGTGTGTGTGGAAGTGTGTGGATAGGTGTATGTGATGTGTTGTAAGTATTCGTATATGTCACAGTACAAAACAGACAGCAAAGGACCGTTTCATATACTTAACTTTTTTTTTTAGAAGCGGCGTTCGTAAGATTTTCCTGCAAATAGTTTTTCAGTCTCGTCGTAACTACGCCATCACTCTCGACTTCCTTTTTGCGCGTGTGTAACATGTATGTTTCCCATCTGAGGAGTGTGCTTTTTATTATTTCAAGTACTTGTGTCTAGATTCATCATTTCAGCCGAAAGATGTCCACTGTTTCAGGATTGAAAATGTATAATTTGTCTGCTAACCTTTCATTCGAATTTCGTTCATGAAACCATACTTACGTCCAAAATTGGTAGTTCACCATCTTTGATTTGGATTTTGACTAATTTTTCAGCATCGGTAAGCACTAAAAAATGACACAAAAATGAAATTTCCCAGCAATTCAAGTCTGGTTTGAAGAACAATGCATAGATTTGGAATTCATGATTGATCTTCATTGTACATCATGTATTTCTATATGCAGTATGCCACTGCCCCGCCGCCAAGTCGCGCTCAGTGGCTTGCACGGCCGAGACGGGCACGTGCACCACGTGGTCGTGTGGCGACACGTGCGGCCGCGTGCTGGCGTGCGGCGCGCACGTGTGCCGCGCGCACTGCCACGCGCCGC
This sequence comes from Mythimna pallens, assembly GCA_961205895.1. Taxonomy (NCBI): domain Eukaryota; kingdom Metazoa; phylum Arthropoda; class Insecta; order Lepidoptera; family Noctuidae; genus Mythimna; species Mythimna pallens. The sequence continues at coordinate 5,732,581 of OY540831.1, read as the reverse complement.
CCTGCCAGCCCTGCCAGCTGCTGCCGCAGTATGTGCACAGCTGTCCTTGTGGAAACACGCGGTGAGTACTACTGTAAAGCCCTAAATACACAAGCCTATAACTTGCACTAAAGTATTCAACTACCTTGTATGCCATTTTGCTATAACAAGTTTTTGATTGGTGTATCTCATTTTATGACATACAAGTTACTTTTTTGTAACAGGCATGTGTATTACGGCCACATTTAAAAACTACCGCTATAGAACTATTCTAGGCGTTTTTCATACGATTTTGTGTCCGATATCGCATATCGCAGCGTTCAAATCAAGAGAACATTCCTATCAAGAGACCAATTAAGGCCGTGATATAACTTGAAGTGCGGTCACTGTCAGACTGCATAGACAAGAAAAAGATGCTCAACGACATAAGGAATGAAGGATTTTATTGATTTACTCAAAAAAATTGCATTCAATTCATTATTTTATGGACGTACTTACGTAGGCTAGTAATACGGAAAAATAAATAAAAGGGCAAACTTAAGAATAGCTCATAATTAACCTTAGTTTTTTTAAGTTATTGATGTTAGACAACTAATAGGATGTTTTTTTTAACAAATTCCACAATCAACACAACTCTTATAATGTCCTTGAAAAGCTACCATACAACATTGTTTTATCAATTTCCTTCAGGTTGGCGAAAGATTCGCGTAAGGCGTGCACAGATCCGATCCCTTTATGCGGCAACATCTGTGCCAAACCGCTGCAGTGCGGCCCCGCCGGAGACAAACACTTCTGCAAACTTAATTGTCATGAAGGTAAGATCTTGTTTTTGTTGTAAATTGAATCATGTTATATATCATTACGACTCTGTAGCCTATTCACGTTAAGCAAATAGTGACGTCATCGTCACCGTCGTCACTCATCGAAGCCAAGCCCCTTCACCAATGAGATCTTACTGAAATTAGAAACCTGTCTTCTCATTGACAAGTTGAAGTAACTATGAATATGTGGAGATGCAGAGGAGAATATGCTACACTTGACTGTACAGCGTTAGGCTACAAAAGACTAGAGTATCTGGGCCAACCATTTCCAAGACCAGAGGATTACAGGCTCAGCTCCATCAAGGCCATACTGGGACTCATGAAGAAGGTGCACAGAGCGCTAGGGGTTGAGTAGACAGGACGGCAATAGCACAGAAGATCCAGAAGGATCGAAGTGCTCTGGCCTAGGGCCAGCCCCACAACAAGATAAGAACAATGAATACCTCACCTCAACTCAACATTCAAACTTGGATGTAGAAAAGCTGTTGTATGACACAATAGCAACAATAGATTTAAAAATAAAGCCTTGACATTTGGAAGTGAAGAGAAAGAAAATATTTGGGATTTAGACAGCGTTATGAAACTCGCGGAAAATTCTTTTTGAAATGTAATGATAATTTTGACGATTCTGATTAAATTATAAAATAAGTACTAAATCCCTCATGCGGGGGGTATTATTATTACGTAATTGCGCATTTTTACGTAAAACCACCAAAAAAAAAACTTTCTAGATTTCTGAAAAGGTAATTGAAATTTTGTGAGTTATGCTTATACAAAGCAGAAAGTCAGAAAGATGATGGCGATAATATAATTTTATGTTCAGGTCCGTGTCCAGAATGTCCTGATAAAACCGTTCTCCAATGCCGCTGCGGCCACTCTAGCCGCGAAGTGCCCTGCGCCGACCTGCCCGAGATGTACAACAATGTACTGTGCCAAAAGAAGTGCAATAAGGTAACTATAACCTGTGCTTTCAATTTAAATTGTTGTACTTATTTATGAACTACGTAACAGACCATATAAACATATAAGTGTCGCTTAAAATAGTTTTATAGCGTTTTACTAACCTTCAAGACAAATACCGCGTCATAAATGAGCCTCAAAATTGACACCGGATTTCTGGTTCCTGGCACTATGTTCTGACTATGGTGACTCCATCTGTCATAGTGGCTTCATTTTTGCTTGTTACGTGTACTGTGCGTAGCGTCGTTACAGGTCGTATTGTAATGTTCCAACTTCTGAGATTGAACTCTCTAAAGGAATCGCAATCGGAAGAAAACCTAACTTGCATTGGGCCCGTGTGTTGGGGCCCAGCTCCCAGCTCTCTTGGACTTGCCGGTTTCATCGTAAGATTCAATTACAGCTTATTTGTTTGTTTACCAGAAACTGTCGTGCGGTCGTCACCGCTGCCGCACGGTGTGCTGCGCGGCCACGTCGCACCGCTGCGCCGTGGTGTGCGGCCGCACGCTGTCCTGCCAGACGCACCGCTGCGAGGAGTTCTGTCACACCGGACACTGCGCGCCCTGCCCGCGCGTCAGTGAGTACTCAACTTATTTATTACGAAATTGAATACATTCACACACCAAGGAGTGTGTGAATGTAGTCAAAACGCGTTCTGCGTTGATTATTCAAAGCGATGGCAGTTTCCTACGTGCGTTCGACGGGTACTTCGCGCGCACGTAGGAAACTGCCACCATTTATATAAAACAAGTCACCGCACCGCTAGAGTTCACACGAAAATATCAAACAAACTGATCGCGACCGCTTCGCTTGTTGCTGCATTGCGCCCACGTGCGGTTGGTAACGTACATGCTGCCACCGCAGTAGAGATAAATTGTTTGTTCTGTTCGCGCGGCATTGCTTCACGTTCGAGTTGAATTGCCTACTTAAGACACCGCGTAATACTTCACAAGCCCATGACGAAAATTCTGAGTGCTACCTGGAAAATGAAGGAAATGTTAAGTGTCGCTGAATTATGTAACAACGCATGGAACCTATTACAACACATTTTAACAAAGTCTTTTTGTCCCAGGTTTCGACGAGCTGACCTGTGAATGTGGAGCCGAAGTGATCCTGCCTCCCGTCCGCTGTGGAGCCCGGCCTCCTGCCTGTAGCGCGCCCTGCATCAGACAACGACCCTGCAAGCACCCCCCGCACCACTCCTGTCACTCTGGAGACTGTCCGCCCTGTGTAGTGCTGACTACGAAGCGTTGTCATGGTGACCACGAGGCAAGTGATCCTGTCACCCGACCCTTGGGCAAAGGATAATATCTGTACACCTCATCCGCAAAAATAGATCTGGCCATCAATTTGATTATAGACAAAAAAATTTGGTGTGGCACTGCACAAAAATTACAGGAAACATTCCACGGACACTAAAACTAGAAATGTTCTCGAAACTAGACAGAACTTGGATCATTAGAAATTAAACACAAAAATGTTTTAAATGTAATTAAAATTCTACTTATCAGGAGCGGAAAACAATACCGTGCTCTCAAGAAGAGTTCTCGTGCGGTCTTCCATGCGGAAAGCCGCTGCCTTGCGGCAAACACACCTGTATCAAGACCTGTCACAAGGGGCCATGTGACACTGGCAAGTAAGTACTCAAGAACAAAACAGAAAAAAGACAAATAACTACCTTGTTTCTCCATAATTCATATTCGTTTCTCGTAATAAATCTTTGAAATTAACGCGAACAAAAACAACCTAAACTTTCTTGTCAAATACTTTTTGCACGATGTAGGACCACTGATAGTGGCTCCATCTACGAGTTTTATGAATTAGCCTCGTTCCAAATTTAAATTTCGAAAGAAAAAGAAATATTATACTTTTTTTTAAGTATAAGGATTAGCCCGCACTACGGCTAAACCGCCGCGAATTTTAACCGCCTTATTGTGTGAGTAAAGGAAACTAATGGCAGCGGCTTACCACTGACACTGACGGATTTTACCCGCGACTTGTTACAGGATGGCTAGCGGGAAAAAACCGCGCCAAAATTTGTAGTCCATAGAACTTTTAATGGCGCGCACACATTTGACACGATATCGGCGTATTGTTCTATAATTATTTGGCACACCGTTGTGAAGTGTCGTTGTGTTGTTGTTGTCGTGTCGTCACTATGTCGTCAACAGAATCGGAGTCTGTTTCAAATGAAGCAGATTACGAATTCCTTCCATTCCGATACTACTTCCGATAGTAGATGAAAATTTTCTCAGGATGTTTTCTTAAATCTTGATACTTTTATGAAAGAAATCTTTCTTAAACCTTTGGCTACATTACAATTGCTATAGGATGGTGCAGGTGACAGCGATTCTTACAATATATTTCTTTCTTTCTCGTACAATTTATCATCTTTCCTTTTCTCTCATCCTAAGTTGTGTATTTTCGTCCTGCTGTCATTCTACCCATGCTATGTAAAAAAGACCTTAGTCAGTAGATAGACCCAATATTTGTTCCAAAATTTTTCCACATTCCTATAGCCTATTCCCGATAAGAAACTAGTGACGTCATCGTTGTCACTCAGTTAATCTACGCTTTTTTCCTTTATTTTATAATGGATTCATTTTTACCCCACTATGAATACGCCTTGACTTTACAGTAGCATCGATGACGTCACTGTTTTCTTATCGCGAATAGGGTTTAAATAAAATAAAGAGGAAATATCGTTTTTTCTTCACTTCAGATGCACCCAACCGTGCATGGAGAAGAGGCCATCATGTGGGCACCCGTGCGCGGCGGCGTGCCACGTGGGCGCGGCGGGCGCGGGCGCCGCGTGCCCCAGCAGCGCCGCGTGCCGCCGCAGCGTGCGCGCCACCTGCCCCTGCGGCCGCCGCCACGCCGACCGGCCTTGCTGCGACAACGCCAGGGACTATGCTAAGTGAGTACCAATAGACCGGGATCCCAGAGCTGTCGGATAAAAAACTAACATATAATTTAAAAATAAAAAGAAAATACATAGGTATACATTATCACTAAAATATATATCCCACAAAACAAATGAAACATTGTTTTATTTGTTTCATTTCTTATCTTTCATCCATCTTCTCACAAAGCCTTAGACATTCACGACACACATCTATCCATCTCCCAGCAAACAAGTTACACGCCGGTGTTAAGAGTCAGAAGAGCATTAAGCGCACGGACGAGCGGCGAGTTAACTCGTGACACTGTCTGGACTGATCCTTTATCGCAGACAGTGTCAGACCGATTGTTAGCTGACTAACAATCGGTTGTGTTTGTGGCCCAAAGTGTTATTTAGGTACGAGAGGACAAACAACCTCACCAGCTGAACAACTAATTCAGGGCAATCAGATCACCCCGTAGAACTCGACAAGCAAAGATAAGCAAAAAGTAATTGCGCCTTACTTCTAGAGAGTTAAATTTCAGCATTCCGAGCAAAAATGAAAAGTACCCTAAGTTAATTCAAGTCTAATCGTAAGTTAATTAAGTGCAACATCAATTATCCGTCAGTTGGGCACGCCATAATCATGGCGGTAAGTCCCCTCTTTAAGGAGTGGCTGGAAAGTCGTTACCTCGTCATCACCTTCCGCATGACGCAGGTCCTTTCCGGAGATCGTAAGTTCAGGAGGTTCTTGCACCGGATTCAGGCGAAACAAAACGCTCGGGGGTAGCGCCATTGTGCGGACCGCCAGGAAGATACGGTGGAAGTGAGCCCCGCACGGTCGGTGCACCGCCGTGTTCTCGTGGGGGCAACCGCTGACCTCTCGCGCCGGGCCCTGGTCCAGGCTATGGTCCAGAGTGAGGGAGAATGGGTGGCGGTCGCCTCTTTCTGCAAAGCAATGGACATTCTTACACACCAGCTGAGAGTACATTAACCTTTCGTATGCCTTTTGAATTACAGGCACAATTAAAAAGCCATTGTGTCCCGCATACGTATGCGTTACTCATTAAATATAATGATTTTAGTCTTATTTTAATGGGTCCCTACTGTTGCAGTCAATATGCCGTATTAGAATTTATTATTAGTTTTATGTGTTTAAATTAGTTTGTACGATACTGGATTGAACTTGTTTTTTTTTTCTTTTTAATTTTTATCTAATGTTATTTTTTACGCGGTCGGTGTTTTTTTATTCTTTTATTTTATTTATTAATTTTAAAAAAACTTACAGCTAATATATTAGAGTAAAAACATTAAACGCAGAAAAAGGCCAATAACAAGTTTCCACCTATATATATATATATATAAATAAAATTAACAAAACTGCATAAACAGCGTGAGCGTTAAACACAAAAATATCAAAAGAAAAGAAACAAAAGTATGATACATTACAAAACAAAATCAAGCTTCAAAGAACAAGTTACTCAGCATTTTTTAAAGTTTATTTTTTTAACAATACATTTTTAACAGTAAATTTATTTTTTTTTCAATATTTACCTAATACTAAATGTGTAACGCATACCTAGTTATAAAAACCGACACTTTATAATAAATCACGTAAAATTGTGAGGGCTTTTTTCAACAAGACCACAATATAAATTATACAATTTGGGTGTAATGAATTGTATTTGAAATTCATAATATACCCGAAGTTTACACTCTCGCAAGATTTATTACAAACTGTGTTTACAATTTTTAAAATACATATTTTTACAGCAAAAATGATTTTTGTCTATGTAAAGTTGTAAGTGTTCTATTCGGCTTCGTCGTCCTGATGCATATCTATAACCATAACTTTTCTTAACAGGATGATGAGCGCTTTAGCCGCCACCAAGATGACAGAAGGTGGTTCAGTAGACCTATCTGAGGTACAGCGCCCCGGCAGTATGCTCAAAACGTAAGTTTTTCTCAATATTATAATTGTTACTTCCAGCGGCTTCAATGTAGGTTTCTCTATTCAAACTTTGGACCCCCGTTTCATCCCTTTAGGGGGTGAATTTTGGAAAATTCTCTCTTAGTGCTCACCTACGTAATAAAAAGAATCCTTGTTCCTTTTACCCTTGTATCAACGCACAGCCGAAATTACAAGGACTAGATATGTCAGTCAGACAGTTTCCTATATATTATATAAATAACTAGCTTTTGTCTGCAGCTTCGCCCGCGTACATAAAACTATAGCTTATGTCACTCAGGAAAGGCGATACCATCAATACTGAGGTAAAAATTGAACCATTAATTTTAATATTAAAGGTTTAATTTTTACCACAGACAGGCAAGATTTTTATCACAGTATGTTCAAATATTAATATTAAGTAATCATATAATTTTTTTTTTAGAATTTTCACTTAATTTTTACGAATAGATGCAATATTATTTTTTAAAGTTGACAAAAGATGCGTCCGTACTGTCTGAAGCCATCAACACGGCTTCCTAATTTACTATGATCTATTTGGTTACAGCTAAGCCTAGTGACAACGAAGAGTCACTATTTTCTTAACGTGGACAAACTATAGAAATTTCTTCTGTATCGTGGGCGTAGGCCACACAAATATTTTTTCTGTGTAGGAATCAAACCCGCGATATGTAGCGTAACAGCCAATCGCTCAACCACTGCGTCAACCGTGTCGTCAAATTTTTATTGCTTTATTTATCAATTCAGAGTTGTTTGTTTTAAAATCCATAACACATAATTTACTAATTCTGCTAGCTTCCTTTTCACCTATCATTTGCCAATGTCAGACAGTTCCATAACATATACAAGATTTCAATCATCTTTTGTAGCCTGGAATGCGATGATGAGTGCCGCGTAGAAGCACGCACACGGCAGCTGGCGCTAGCGCTGCAGATCCGCAACCCCGACGTGTCGGCCAAGCTGGCGCCGCGCTACAGCGACCACGTGCGCTCCACGGCCGCGCGCGAGCCTGCCTTCGCGCACCAGATACACGACAAGCTCACCGAGCTCGTACAGCTTGCTAAAAAGGTTCCTAATCTGCTAGTGGCTTTGCTTACGTGAAATTAAAAAATTGTCCCAAGGCAACAAACTCCCGGGATGAAAAGTATCCTATGTCTACCTGTGAACCCTCCTCCCTTCAGCAGTTTCAGTGTGATGCAGTGACACATACTCACTCACAAAACTTTGCCAATATTAGTTTGATTATAGCTGTAGAATTCATCAAGTCTGTTTTCTTCGTAAAAATAATAATAAATAAACCATCTTTTTTTGAGGTCAGAAATCATCAAATCATTTCTGAGTGGATCAAGAAGGCGTGTCAGACTTTTACTGACTAAACTCCACCTGTGTCCTTCAGTCGCCCTTTGCGTTCTTGAGTCACGGTCACTCTTTGAATATAACATCTTAATATCATTTTCTTTACAGTCTAAACAGAAGACCCGTGCGCACTCGTTTCCATCAATGAACTGGCAGAAACGTCAGTTCATACACGAGCTGTGCGAACACTTCGGCTGCGAGAGCGTCGCTTACGACGCCGAACCCAACAGGAACGTTGTAGCCACCGCAGACAGAGAAAAGGTGAATATTTCGATACCTCCTACGTATAAGGTCGTAAGGTAAAAAGTGCATTTTTGAGGAGAGCCGATTTTGTAATTGTTTTGTAGTCATTTGTGAAACACTTTTAACTGATTTTTTTGCACTATGTTATCAATAATCAGTTTAAGATCACAATATCAGATGCTGTGTTTATTTTATTTTTATAATACAATTTTACTCAAGGAATGGTTATGACTATCTATATTGATATGTTTAAAATTTAATATTTAATTTCAGTCAATCTCTTTTAATTCATTATTTGATTTTGGTAAATGATGCGCCATTAGGGTAGTTAAGTTTTATTTGTTTCAAAAACTAATTCCATATATCGTACTCAAACATGAGTACTTCATTTGAGCATCCGTAATGGGCACGCCAGTCTGGCTTAGCACTAAAGTCGCACGTTGCGTTACATTTACGATGCGAACACGCTGTTAATATGTCAACTTTTTGCGCCTTACTACACTCTACCAACCGAATAGATTTACAAGTAAATGATGTTTTTTTTTTATAAATTCGAACTCCGGTAAGTTTGGGTTGCTGCAGACAGAAATGGTTATGAACGGTTCCTCGTATAACTGACAGCATATCTCCCACAGTCGTGGCTGCCGGCGATGAGCGTGCTGGAGGTGCTGGCGCGCGAGGCGGGCAAGCGGCGCGTGCCCGGGCCCGTGCTGCGCGCGCCGCCGCACGCGCTAGGGGGCGCCACGCTCATCAACAGCAACAACGTGCAGCCAGGCGCCAGCTCCAACAACAAGTACGTAGAGTCGTACACCATGTTCAAATTCGTTTTTAAGCAGTTACTTTTCAGAGTATGTATAGTCAGCATTGCAAATCCTATACTACGAAAGACTGTTGCAAAGCAATATAATTATGATACGTCATTATCGACATTATCGTAATCTTTACCTACCGCAACTGTAACTGTAATATTAGATCTTCAACTTTGAGTTTAACGTTTTTTAAAACGGGTGAATTTGAAATGTGATAATTTCGAGTTGCCTTGGAATTTTAAGTTGAAATTAAACTTTATCGTGGACTTCAGTTCAATTCAATTGTGCAGTTCTAAACAAATAATAGTAAAATATATAATAATATATATATTTGTCATATTGGATTTATTGTGACGTAGTTTTTCTTATGAAGATAACTAATAGTCTATTCCCGTTAAGAACATAACGATTCATCAGTGCAATTGCAAAGTATAGGCGTATTCATACTGGGGTTAAAATTTGACCATTGATATTCGATCGCCCTACAGGACCCTACGCCTGTGTTCTAGGCTTTGTAGATAGGATTTAACCAAATCTATATCACCTTTCTGCCGAGTCCAAAGCTGCTTGATGGCATTTTGTAGATCTTAATAATTGTGATTTTCAAATATTAATACTAAATAAATATTATTAAAATTTCAGCAGAATCTTCACTATTATTTTTAATTGTCACAAGACGCTTCCGTACTGTCTGAAGGGCTTCAAATGGTCAATGTGACACACATGATGCAAAAAGATTTCTCTTTTACTACGGTCTAATTGGTTAAGAGGAGTGGCTAAAGCGACTGACAACGATGAGTCACTATTTTCTTAACAAGAATACACTAGCCCGCTATCTTCAGGGGTCCGCCATATTGAATTTAAAATGACAGCACTGTATGCATGCGTTGTTAACGCATTCATTGCATCCAAACTGAACATTTCTGCAATTCAGCTCAATCGGCTAGGGGTAATTGTTTTAAGATTCATTCGCAATTTGACCTAAACTAGCATTAAAATATTGCAAGTTAAATAAAGCTTGTAGAAATTAGAAATGGCAACTTCATTAGTAGTAAAGACCTAATACTTACTGTATGTTTGTCACAATTATCCTCATCGAAAAGTCTTCAATAACAAGTTTCATCGAAAAACAATCGCTAACACCCACACACTATATTCTACCCTTAATTCTCCCACAGATCAGGTTGGGCAACCCTCACCTCAACGAACGCCTGGGCCGCCCGCAGCCAGCCGAAGCCCGCACAGCCGCAACAGCAACCAGCGGCCGAGAAAATCGACTATTTCGACAACCCGCCCGACAACTAGGCGACTAGCTCAAATTGTAGCGTAGGTGCGTACACTCAGTGCATATTATATTACATGTTAATCATTATTTATAGGATTTATTTGGGCCTGATACCATTTTTGTTTAGAGGATGTAATGTAAGCTTGCATGTGCAAATGGGAAAAAGAAAATTGATAAATAAACCTTCACCAGGTGGTTGTGTTGCAACAAATGAAATTTATTAAAGGTTGCATGAGTTAAACTGGATTTCGACGTAGGGATGTTTGATTAGAATTTACATTTTATTTTGATTATTGTCAATAAAATTGTACCATCAATTTGAAAAAAAAATAACTAAAATATACATTTGGGATGAACAATTTGGAAACAATACTAATTACTACTCGTACAAGTTCCTTGTTTGTTGAATTCCCAAGTATGTATTTTAACAAAATTGTGATTAAATTTATGCTTGAATAGTTTTTTTTTTATTTTTTTTTTAATGCACTGAGTGTACATCAACAGACAATAGAGTCAATTTTATAATTGTTTACTATTCTTATTGTAACATATTATACACTAAATCAAAATATCAATAGTTAATGTATAGAATTTTCTAATGGAGGGGCAACCTATATTCGGCGTATTGTATGGATTTATTGCACGGCGGAAAAAAGTCTGCTTTTTGCATAATAAAATTAAAAATAAATTAATAATCTCAAAATCGTAATAACTCCTTTATACAGTGGCGAATAAACTGACTGGCGGAATCTTGATTATATAGAATAAAAAATTGGTTGCCTGTAAAGTCGGTATACGGGCGAAAGTTTTACGTGACAACGACTTTGAGTGGTAAAATAATTTTAATGTGAATATTCATTCGTATAGTAGGACGCGTGCCTTTCACTTTTTATGTCTGTCTCTCTCGCTCTTAGGCGGGCTAACCATGCCTGAGTGGAAGGGACGCGTGCCTCTCACTCGCTCTCATTGTGAGCGCATAACGTGAGCGGAGCGTAACGCAGTTTCTTGAAGTGTCACCCGGCAAACCAATTTATAAGACGTTGTCACGTCAAAAACTGCATGTGACTTATATTTTGTGTGAAAAAAATGATCACATAGCTCAAAGCTCGAAACGGACAGTGTTGCCAAGTCTGTAATTTAGTGACGTGTCGTTAAAAGTAAAATAAATACTTTATGGTTAAAGTCACATCACCAAATTAGTAAACATATGCAAATATATGGTCATAGATTGCACATTGTTACAAAGTTCACTATAGTTTCTAATATAACTAAATCAACTGACATTTTAATAGGACCAGGATGTGCCAATGTATAAAGGAACTCTAAAAAAAATCTAGCACAAATGTGAAGCACCTAATATTATAACTAGCCCCTTTACCCATCATAACTTAGCGCGCTTGATTATAAATAGATATTTTTATGAAACATTTTAGTGAATTGATACACGCAGGTTGCGTACAATAGTGCACGCCTTATACTCTACAGTCACAGAAACATGAATGTTTAGAAAATAGTAATAATCGTATTGATTTGTTGTATTACAGGACTATCTTTTACCCGACTATGGTAACACTGATTTTTTTTACGATAATAATACTATGTAGAAGTTACATGAAAAAACTTATGCACCAGTAAAATTATTTTAGTATCGCATGCATCATTATCGGAATAATTTCTCGTATACTTCCATAGTTAAGATAGTTTAACCTGTTGTTGCGTGGTTGGCGGGCCTCACACAACCAGATGGGCTTTCTCGGGACATAGATGAATGGCGGACCACACCTAGTGGTTGCTCCGTAGTCGGGTATAAGTGCCTAATGTACCGTTAATATGTGGCACCCAGTGTATGAAAAAAATTGAGTTATTGAAGACCAACTTAACTACCATAGATACACTGGTGGCACTACCCAATGTTACAATATTCAGAAAAAATAAAAAACAATTTTTCCATTAGATATTTGTTACAGTATATGTCTAAAAAATGTAATAAAATATTTATAAAAAACACCAATTTAAAACTTAAATGATTATAGATTACCCTAAATGTTGTTATTAAGGTTATTAGGTTAAGGGGAATTTTTCAATAGTCAGATATTTTTTAAATCTGAAATAAAAATGGCGGTTTAACAGTTTTTGTATAAAAAATATGTCGATACGCCATATTACACGCTCCAGGACAGTTTTTGACTATTGAAAAATCAGGCCTTACATAATTAAACGTTTTGTTATTAAATTGTTTAAATATATTTCAAAATTAATTGTCATATTACTTTCCTTATTAAAATATTTCAAGCCAGATTATACTTTAATCCAAAACAAAATGTACATCTATACAGTTTTTATAAACGAGAAATATTAAACTTATTTTTTTGGGATTGCTCAGAAAGTAGTGTTACCAGTTACGATTTATTTTTATACCAATTTGACGATAATATATTTCTAATGTTTATATATTACAGGCCAAGGCGAAATTAGTATTAAAATGATTTACTAGCTTTTGCCCAAGACTTCATTTGCATGAATGTCGACTATAATAACGAACGTAAAGTCGATGCTAGATAAAAAAACTACTGTCCTTCCTTGGCGTTCATATTTATAATATTAGTATGGATTGTATTGTGAAAATATTTTGCCCAAGAGTTTTTAATTTTGTAGTTCTTTTGAAGCCAAGGATAGATTATAGTTTTGATGGGCCCCTATTTTTAGTTTCTGTGACCAAACTACACGTTATAAAATGAGGAAAAACTTTCAAAAGATAGAAATTATTAAATTAAATTTATTGGCAATATAAATTTTGTATTCTAAGTAATAATAAAATTCTGGGTTCTTTTTTTTATTTCTTGTAACACTTTCTGTGAAACTGGCTTGTTTTTGATACGATTTAAAAGGTGAAGGGGGATGCGTTCTTATGAAACATTTTCGACGTAACTTCTATGTAGAAACTAAAAAAAAATATTGTAACTAACTTAAATTCGCTGTTGTACAGGCGACAAGTGTATTAAAGTGTTACATACTTGTTATATCTGTTTTAATTTCACTCCCACATTTTTAAATACCAACAACCGACAGAATTTATCAAAATAGGAGGTACTTATCGTAGTGTTATTTGATAGTTTTTTTTTTTTTATTATGTATAAGCTCTGGTTTGACCACTATCTCACCTGATGGTAAGCGATGAAGTAGCCGACGATGGAGCACGCTTGCCTAGAAGTAACTTATTCACTTTTGACTTAAAGACACAGCTAAGGATTGGAATTAAGGAGTGATAGACTCCTCCGGCTGGGTATTCCACTCCTTAGCTGTATGCATTGCCTCATAGTATATTTTAGTTTTCAGTCTATCAAATGATTTCTAAGGCATACTTACAGCAGTGCCGTAGCTACCGCCGTATCAGCCGTATCAATGATATGGGGCCCCCGGGCTACAGGGGCATGCCCCATGGGACATGCCACAACCCCCGCCGGGATTCCGATCCCGATTTCCGGCCACCGTAAATCGCGGGCTTGTGGACGGCGAATAATTGGTGGCTCGCCGTCCGACCGTCCGGTAACCGTCCGGACCGAGCCCAAGTCGTCGACGCCGCGTAGGTACTGTTCCACGCACGCCTCAGGGAGATAGATGTCAGCAATCTAGGGGCTCAGCAGGGTCGAAGCCTACTGGGGCCACGTATAGTGTGAAAAACAAAAGTGCGTGTCTCCTTTTCAAGGAAATTTCACGCCAACTGATATCAACACTTACTGGCTCGTTCTTCGAACAAAAAAAATTTCAACGTGGTCATGCTGCCAGCCGCCTTCTGGGCACATTTCCAGACGACAGCGATGTGGAGGAGTATTTCGATACCCGAGTGTATTTTGTGTTTTTGTAATATATGCATAGAAGTATTGCGTTGTATTATGATAGTTATGTTGAGGTAGAATCGGGCATCCGTATTGATCCGTCAAATTACAAAAAAAAAAAAAAATGTTATTATTACTTTTTAATGTGTCACAACAATTTTATCTACATATCCTGCTTAGAGTCATCAATGTCCTTTAATATGCTATCAATACAATGAGCTATTTTCAACATTGGATGCAAGGCCCTATTGCGATATGTATAAGAATACCGTTGACGTCTTGATACCTTCGGCTTTTCTTTCGAAAGGTCTGACCAAATATTTTCACTTGATGAAGACCTCGGGCTAATTTCTTCTCTGTAATGAAAAATCTTGGCAGAGCGGTGCCGTGTTTCAATCGCGCGGCTGTGTCTCGAAGTAGTGTCAGTCCCACTGGCGAGCGATTCTGAACAAAAGGGCTTCCAATCTTGTGAACAGTGTCTACCTGAATGTTTTCTTTCCGCCGAACGTCTCGTTTTAATCAACTCTTTTGCTTTCTTGCGTGACAATGGCTGCAAAATATTAAGTTTTTAGATAATATTATTATATCATTATCACCTGATAGATGAGTACTGTGATAAATCGAATTTTAACAGAAAAATTAGGTACCTTTATTTCACATATTTTCCTGCATTTTTTAAATTGTACCAATTTTTTCTGTTTGTTATCTTTTAAATTAGGACCTGTCTCAGACACGTCTGATTCGTCTCTAACAGACTCTATTGGAGAGACGTAAGGCTGCAAAATATGACCTAAAATTAAACTTCTTCAAATTAGTATTAGTACGTACGGTGCGATCTCTTTCAAATCTGGTACAAAATTACTAAGCAATCAACTGACCTATCGATTAAAGGATATCGGCGGCTTCATAAAGTACCCATAGAAAAGTTTCAAAAACTGAAAAAGAACAATATCAATGACCTGCTCGACTTGACCCAGCTGCATTTAAAACGATATTACTCACACATTCGGTTGACGCCTCTGCGCAGGACATCACACGCGAGCACCGCCGTCATAAACTGTGAGCTGTAGTCACAGTAGCAGTTACCTACGACAAACATTTTATTTATACATTACAATGCCACTGCATAGCTACTCCAAATCTAAGTAATAAACGTTAAAACAATCACCATGGTTCAGTTGCACAACTTGATATGCGAACGAGACTAGCCGGGACCACATCGCGATTACATTACATTCCTGGTTAACTTTTTTGCTAACCTTCGCTTGCTTCCGCTCTTGCAGGGCGACTTTGTTGAAGCTATCTGAGATTTTGTCTACTTCAGAAATTTTATCGACATCTTCAAGTTCAGCTATTTTTTCCAAACACTCGATATCCTCTTTGACTGAGTCGAGCTGCATGTTTATATCTTCGGCTATAGAGTTTTTTATATCATCGTTTATAGTATTTAGCGTAAATCCCATTTCTATTGGTGGTGAAAACTCGTCATTAGACGGTTTTAAATTCTCCACCACGCTGGTGACGCTGCCGGCATAGCTGCCGTTGTCTTCCTTATGTTCTTCAACGCTTGGGTAGTTCGGTATGCAGCACTGGCTCACGGACAATCCGCTCTGACTGAATGTGTCACCTTCGCCACTGAACTCGTTGCCCCCGGTGACCTGCGTGACTCGCTCCTCCTCTTGCATCAGGTACAAACTCTCAAAGAAGTCATCGTCGCTTGTACTCGCTGTCGATCTGTAGTTACTTTTGCTTTCATCTCTTTTTAATCTGGACTCGCTTTGGCATAGTCCGAATTGATCATACAGTTTGCGCCTAGCTCTTCTTTCTGATAATTCTTGGCGCAAAATCCTTTCCTGATAGGAGCGATCTTTCAGTTTCTGTGCAGCATCCAACTGGCTTCTTTCAAGTGATTTATACTGCTCGTATAAATACCAAGATCGCACCCGGTGCGACTTTTTGTCTATTGTATCCAGATCTAAAAGTTAATTACATAAAATTAGTACTCACGCACGCTTCGTCATTTTTTGAAATACCAGATAAAAAATGTAAATTTTTGGCACGCAAAAAAAAGACTAGACTCCATTGTGACACTTACCAAGGGAATCCAAAAACTCCATATCACGATAAGAGCAAATAGGTATTTGAGTTTTTTTTAGACTGAGACGCGTTGTGAATGGGGTTTACATAGTTCAAGCAAATTTTAACAAAATTTCCAATGTATTTGGTTATATCGTAAGTGGGGGTTTCAGTGCTTTTCCTGCCAGACCAGAAGTTACCAAATCTTGTTTAATTGATTTTGACATACAGACATATAATGTGCTAGGAATAAAAAGAATTGGAAAAAAATCACCTGCCAGTTACAAAGCTATATTCGTGATTTTTCTGGGGTTAATTTTTAAAGGTTGCTCATTAGAGCCACCCGACACCTGACCAGCACCACCTCGCCTCGAGTGTTTAGTAGATATTCTTTTATAGAGTACTATGGATATACACACACTACATCCACTCCGGAGTGCCTCACCCGCGGGCTGACCACGGGCGGATGGTTTGTGGACCACTCGGTGGTCACCCGTTACTCGCAAGCTTACCTTGCTTTGCCAACGTGCATGTCCCGAATGGATCATGTGCTGTCTGCGAGTGGTACACGCGCGCAGACGATACCTTGGCGACACACCGCACCCTTTCCCGTAATTCCTTGATTTAACTACTTATGTATTCGCGAACATCGCAATGTCCACTCGTTGACTACATATGACGTTTACTGGTTAACAACACGGCGTCTACCCGGTGGCCCTCTTGACGTTTACTGGTTGACACGCGGCGTACAACCGTGGACCATCTGTTGACAACGAGTGGACACCCAGCGAGGAAATTGTACTGGTCGTGTGTCAGATTGGTATAATGAGCTATGACCTCTAACTTCCTTTCTGGCGTGGATCGATTTTCAACAACTGCATTCGCTTCATATTTGGCCTTCGTAAATATGATTACATTTCTTCCTTCCGTTCTCAGGTCAAGTGGCTGCCTATCCGTCACAGGAGATTCCTCAGTTCCAACTGCATAGGTACCATTTAAAAAACCCAACCATTTAAAAAAACGCGCCTTGCATTCTACCTCGACGGTGGTGAGGAAACGAGTGCATTGTCATAATATAGTCGCTTTCTCAGCGCTCTACTCCGAAAACGGTAAATTTTACAGAAAAATGCTGTGGGCATTTTGTGTAGGTAATTTCACGACGAACAGTTTTGTAATGACCTTTATTGACTTCCAAGCTGTAGGTCGTGAGATATTTGCGAAAAACTGTTTTTCGTGACCTTTTGACCTTTATAACTTTTTTAGCCGGCACGATATCAATGTCGACTTTTCACATTTTCGTTAAGTCCGCCTATGTACCACCACTGTACATGAAGTTTAAATAAATAAATAAACTAGTGTTAAGAGTGGTTATGGATACCTAGCTAATTAAGAACGACTAGCTTCTACCAGCGACTTCGCCAGCATGAATGCCGTTATTTTTATTACTTAATAGTATAATGGGTAAGCTTCACTCGGGTACTACCTGATCAAAGTTAATCTCTTTCTATTATATACTGTTATTGTCTACATCTATATTCAAGGTTCAAACCTGTGGATACTTAACTTTTTCTATGAAACCCAACATTCAACAAAAGTCCTCAGTTTTAAATTCCAAAGAACAATGAGAGTAATTTAACTCATTGTTACGTCCGCATCTTTGTCTGGCTATTATTAGCAGAAATCTATTATAATAGGGATTACCTTTGTCATTTAAAAATCTCTGACCAAAAATAACACG
Organism: Mythimna pallens; assembly: GCA_961205895.1. Lineage (NCBI taxonomy): Eukaryota > Metazoa > Arthropoda > Insecta > Lepidoptera > Noctuidae > Mythimna > Mythimna pallens. The sequence goes on along the minus strand of OY540831.1, from coordinate 5,714,631 downwards.
TCGGCATTCTAAATTATGTGGAACTAAGTAGATACCTATACAAATTACTAGTAGGTTTATGAAAAGGTACATAATTATGTAGCTAATATCTAGCAACCCGCATGAAAGTTCGTTCAATTGTTCTTAAGTGTTTCGCGAATAGACGTCTGTCTGTTCGAACGTCCGCAATCAAGACAGGTAGAAGCGGTAGGGCCTTTGTCTTACGTGTAATATTCATGTATGTATTGCAAATCTACACCTTCCTCATGAATCATCCAGTCTTTTGGAGAACACCGCATGAAAATGTGTTTTTTTTTTTGTTAATATCACACAATTTTTTTAGATAACTACGTAATTGTGGATTTTAGAAAATCCATAGAGCATTATAAAGCAACATAACCAACAACGTCTGTATAAAGCCGCATTTACACATTTTCGCGAATTGCAAATTGAGTGGCGATCGAGTACGAATGTTATTGAATGTTGTTAACACGGTGTAGAAGATGATAGTATTCATTTATATATGATTCTTGGAGATTGTCTACCCGTGTGCAAAATTACATGTAAGTAAATCCGTTTAATTGCGGTAATCCGTTGGATGCGAGACGCACGGGACCGGTCATTTGGGGGAGGCCTATGTCCAACAGTGGACGTCTTTCGGCTGAAATGATGATGATGGAATCCGTTTAGCCGTTTGTGTGTGAAGGAGTAATACACACACATCAACAAACATACTTACAAACATTCGCCTTTAAAATATTCGTGTGATTAGTATGGATAATGACAATGCTCGTCGTTTCCATTACATTAACACATTACATTAAGAGATATGCAAACATCCTTACCTCTCCCACGTCCCATATTTGTAACCTGGCTATATCTAAAGAGGTTTGCCCAGAAGAATTTTAAATTGCTTTTATCAAGCCTATCCATGTAGCTGGTGAAAGAGACTGTGTAAATAACTCCCAACCCATTTCCATTCTACCAACACTTTCCAAGGTCCTGGAGCGCCTAATTAATTCACTACTAATAAAACTTTTGGAAACAAACAGACTGCTCTCTCCTTCACAATTTGATGCTATCCATGAGCTGGTTGACTCTATTGTTGTAAATCTGGATGATAAGATGAAATGCTTAACGGTGTTCCTCGACCTTGCAAAATCGTTGGACACAGTCCCTTCCGCACCTTCTAAAAAAATTGGATAAGCTTGGCGTTAGAGGAACTCCTCTTAAATTATTAGAGGATTACCTAACTGGGAGAAAGCAAAGAGTTACAATTAATAATAGGCTCAGTGATGAGCCAACTGTCAACTTTGGTGTACCACAAGATAGTATTATCGGCCCTACGCTCTTCTTAGTGTACATCAATGATCTCTGCCAGCTTTCTCTAGCCAAGGGAAAAATAGTCACCTTTGCAGACGATACCGCTCTGTTCTTTAGTGCCAATAGCTGGGATGATGTGTTTGATGCTGCTCAACAGGGTGTAAACACTGTTATTAACTGGTTGCAAAACAATCTATTGACTTTGAACGTATCACAAACCAAGTATATTGCATTTGCCCACAGAGCTAATCTTCTTCCTCCATCAACTTTTTCTATTACGGCACACACGTGTGGTTCTACAAGCTCCAGATGTACATGTCATACACTCGAAAGGACTCCAAATATGAGATACCTTGGAATAATCATTGACTCTCAGTCAATGATTATTCCAGTCTTTCTTTTAAGCCTCATTTTAATGTACTTGTTCCAAAGCTCCGCAAACTTATATGTATATATTTTTAAAACACTGAGATGTACTGCAGATCGAAAAACCATTAAATTGATTTACTTTGCCCTATGCTATTCGTTAATCGAGTATTGCATCACATCTTGGGGCGGTGCCGCAAAAACTCACCTTATTGAGGTAGAAAGTTCACAGCGCGCTATACTTAAGGTTGGTGCTGGTTTTCCTTTTTTTTTGCATTTTCCGACTATAGATTTGTACAAAGAATGGGACATTCTGACGGTTAGACAAACGTTCATCCTCCACGCGATAAAAAACACTCCCAGCTTCAGTTTAACCCCAAGCTTATTAAAGACAAACGACGCATGGGAAGAGTCTGCCCCTCATCGCCTTTCAAATGCACACTCCCTCAGAGATTTCTTTGCTTTCTTGGTCAGTTCTTATACAACAAATTAACTGTCACCCTCAATCTATACCCTAAAACCAAATCAAATTGCCACAAAACAGTAAAGGCATTTCTTAAAACCCTGAACTATCAGAAAACTGAAAATCTTATAACAGTTCTTAAATAAACTTTCATTCCTTCATTCCTTTCCTCCACGGCTCATTTAAAACTCATACTCGCTCCCAAACACTGACACACATACACATCCCCAAGACACTTCCAATAACCTGCTCTGCATATATAGTAATTTTCTGTTACGTTTTAGTTTTTATTTATTTTTACCTAGGTTTTAAATAATATTTTTTTTTTGTTATTTTCTTTTTTCTCCTTGTTATAGTCCGATGTTCTGTAACCATAAATAGTATTACTGACACTCAAAGTCGTCTAACAATGTACTTTATCTTTTTTGCTGTTTTGCGGCTCTGGTGAATTGTACCACAGGTTTATTTTCAAAAACCTATTTCAGGCACCAGAGTCTTACAATAGTGGAATTATAGTCTTTAAGTCCCATTGTTAACTATCAAAAAACCTATTGTGAAGAGAGAATAAATAAATGAATTGAATTGAATTAACTACTTAAGTACCTAACTTAAGTAGGTACTCATTTCTCGGAACAGTACCTTATCCGTATTCGTTTTGTTCTTCATTTCAATAGTTGGTTCCAAAGTCATCATAAAACAATTTACCTACAAAGTTACAATCTTTTGTGTGTTGTGAATGCCAATATCAATTTTTACAAGCCTTTATTTAACTTGAAATATTTGTAAGTATCTTTGTTTAGGCCAAACCTTGCAAATCGATTTTGAAACAGAGTCCGTCTGTTTTGCGATCCGTTACCTAAACTAAACCAAATGCATTTTCTCGCTAGCACTGCTGGTAAGACCCTAGTTACCTCTAAGGCCCTTAACGTTCCAGCTGATATTTGATATCAAATAACACAACAACAACATAGATGACAATGCATTAGTTGCCATAGGAATTATTGAACAAGATAACCCCGTCGTGTTTGTGCTCTTTGGAATAATTGCCTTGATGAGTTTATAGTCACTGCGAAATATAAGCTGGGCTAAGCTGCATCTGACAGCATTTTATACTTTTCTGTTACTTAGAAAGAGGTCAGGGCATTTAGAATATTACTATTCAGAGCAAGAGAGTAGGAATACGATTGCACGTGGCAGAATCAACGAGGCGGTCAGCAATACACAACAATATATGCATGAAGCATCTCAAAAACAGTATAAAAAATCTAATATCCATAACCTTACAGGTGATATAGAACTTACTAATTTTTCCTTTATAACGGTTATTGATGCAATTTTTTAAACTCTTGAAATACTTACCTATTTATTTTTCTTTCATATTGAAAAATAAATAGGTAAGTATTTCAAGAGTTCCCGATTCCTTTTAGTATATACCTAAGTTAAGGGGCACAGACTTTTGTAAGCATGTTACATAAAATAGCATTATGCCTCTATGCCCAAAAGCATATGCAGAGATTTATAGCACACCTACACATCGACAGCTAACAGTAGTATTTTTGAGCTAAATAAGTTTATCAAAATGTGTCTTAAAACAAGTCATTTGATGTCCAATTTCAACACACTTTGCAAACATATAAAATACCAAATAACGATTGTTTAGTTAATGAGTCTGATTATGTGATTAAGTTATTACAATTATTAGTCTTCTAATGAGTGTATGATTTGCAATATCATCTATGGACTAAATTAACCTTTTTACACCATTAAACTAATTTGTTAATTAGTTATGCTTTGAAATGTTTTTGACGATAATGAATTTTCATTAGCACATTTTTAAAACTCTGTAATGAGGGTATTAAACAAATTATCGACGTATTAAAGCAAAAAGGGCTAAAATTACTTAATAATCAGTAATAATTATTAGGTAGGTACCTCACATTAATCACCTGTAAGGATATTATGGTTTTTCTTGCCGGGATTTTTCATAATACATCTTCATACAATTTTCTCAGCCCTTACCTCTTCCTGATGATAATGGACGCTCTGACGTCGGACATTCAGGAAGAGGCTCCCTGGTGTATGCTGTTTGCCGATGACATTGTGTTGGTTGCCGAAAGTGGCACAGACTGGAAAGTGTTGGCCTGAAATTGAGTAGAACCAAAACGGAGTACTTGTTCTGCGATTTCGGCGGTCTCTCCAATCTAGAGCCTTTAGCTCTCGCCGGAACGCCTATACCGATCTGTTTCGACTTTCGCTAACTCGGGTCGCTTGTCCAAGGGGATGGTGTGGTAAACCGGGACGTAACACATCGGATCAACGCAGGATGGATGAAATGGCGACAGGTCACGGGAACAACTTGTGACCCATGGATGCCCCTCAAGTCGAAGGGTAAAATCTACAAGTCCGTGAAAAAGGCCTGTCATACTGTATGGATCAGAATATGATTTTGTTGTTGGGCTATGAAAAAGACGGATGAAAAAAGATTGCACGTAGCGGAGATGAGAATGTTAAGATGGATGTGTGGTGTGACAAGAATGGATAAAGTGAGAAATGAGTATATTTGGGGAAGTTTGAAAGTGGCGCCAGTGACTGAAAAGTTGAAAGGGAATCGTTTATCTTGGTATGGTCATGTGAAGAGGAGGGATGAAGCGCATGTTGCTAAAAGAGTTATGAATTTACATGTGGAGAGAATGGATGGAGAGGGAGAGGGAGGCCAAAGAAAAAATGGATGGATTGTGTGAGAAGTGATATGAAAGAAAAGGGAGTTAGTGATAGCGTGACGAGTGACAGGACAGAATGGAAGAAAAATACGTGTTGCGCCGACCCCAAATAATACGGGACAAGGGTAGGAAGATGATGATACATTTTTTTTAATGTTTTTGCTGAATTAATTCAGAGTTCATTAGTCTATTTTCAGCCCACTGTGCGACTCGTTCACGTCAGTCAATGGATATAGGTAGTTAGGTACGAAGCAGTGTCTATCAATAAAATACAATAGCATAGCATAGTCGGCCTTATAATATTCCCACTGCTGGGACTCAGGCCTCCTCTCTGAGAGAGGGAATAAAATACAATGAAACACTTAAAATAGACGAAAATATTTAATAGTCCACACGACATTAGAATAGCAAACAAAAGAAACCATAATAATTACACTAGTCTACAATTTCTTATTTTTTAAATGCAACAGATGATGTTAAGATAGATATTCGTTATACTTGAAGACATCACGTCTAGATTTTCACTTGCATCTTAAAAAATAGTGAGAAAAATGTCTAGCCTTACATCGTACGGATAATATTTAATTTGAAATTGATCGTGTTTATCTTATTTTTTAATACTAAAACCTTAATAGCCACTCTGTTGTATTTTGGCTGTAGACTAGTGTAATTATCTATTTTTACAACCAAACACAGATAGAAAATAAGAATTTTCCAAATCAGTTCCTAGACGAGATTCTGACGTAACATAAAAAATACAACCGAATTGAGAACCTCCTCCTTTTTGATATCGGTTAATAAAAAAAAACACTTACTCTTGTAAAAACTAATTTGTACCAAAATAAATTAATTAAAAGGCAATAATAATTATGTATGGGCGTTCATATCGTCCAATGAGGTTTTAGTATGATCCTAAAACTGTAACTTTCACACATTATAACTTAAGGGCTGGCTTCACTGGCCTTATTAACAGCCTGGTTAGCAGTGTAATAATTTATAAAAAAAGATAGGTAATTTAAATTACCACAGGCCCAATAAAGGCCTAAAATTATCTTAATTTAATTACGTACATACATCAAATTGAATGATTAGCTAACTCTAGCCATCGTTAAAAGCGCGGCAATTTACCTATCACTACACTCATTGCTATTTTTGATACAGAAATTATAATTGTCCTCCCTCTGGGGGATGGGAGTTTGGTAAAAACACCATAATAGATCAGTGTCTATGTCTGGACCTGCCACTATGACATACACATACATTATTTATTTAGTAGACATGTTGAATAGACGCATTAATGGATGCGAATTTGACCCCTTGATCTGTGAGAAAAAACCACAAAATCGGCCCGAGAGGAAACTACATCGTGTGCGGCAACAAGGAGGCCTTGTTGTTCTGACATTTTGCGCAATTTTTCGTCGTGCTAGATCTCATATGGGCACTCGAAAGAGTCTTTCCTCCAAGGACCAAGTTAAAGTTTAGCTTGAAAGACAAACATTACTGGGTTGCCTGTAGACATAATTATGTTGGTAGGTCTAGGTCCTATTATTATAATCAACTGCATTATTCGCTGAGCGAAATTGAATGGAGAAATTATTTAGATAATGTAACTGGGGCTGTAAAATGGATTTTCGTAACAACATTAATAGAAGAAAATGGCGCCACCAGCAGGCTGCCGGCTGTAGCCAGGGTTGGTCTGCGAAGAATGAACTCCGGAGTTCATGAGCTTCACACTGAATGGAGATTTGCGTTCCTTGATTCCACCACGTTTCATCGGATGCCCCTAAAATATAGACAAGTTATGTTATTTACAAAATATTAACATAGATTTTGACGTCATTAACCACGACGATGCATTTTATCACATGTTGCAATGCTGTGACCAAACTTCTCTTGTTAGAGGAAGTGTCTAATAGTTTTTTGGATAACTTACCATAGGTATATAGACAGGTGGTTTTTTGTCAAAAGTGTTTCGCAGTCGCCGCCAAGTATCGCAGCCAATAGTTTCAGCTTGTAAGTATATGTCTTCTTTATCTGCAAACGTCTCTGTCGACTGATTGTAGGTCGTAGTTAAGACTAAATCCAAACTGTCTTTCGGCAAGCTAAAATGATAAAATGAATTAATAGCTATACCTAATCAAAGCCTTCAGGTAGGGCCAGGCATAAATTCGCCGAAACACGTTACATTTTCATTGGTTCGAGTTATCAATTCCACATTTTCGCGCTCGTCATATTGTCTCTAAAAAAAATTTGTCATAAATTCAACTCTAAAATTAAATTGAACGGGAAAGGTCACAAATAACAATAACCGTATACATAGCGACCGGCATCTGAAAAAAATTCATACGGTTCCTAAAGATGAGTGGCACTGCCGAGGCCGGTCGTATCTGTAGCTATGTACGACAGTAGCTGAATGCAATTAGGGGCTTTTGGCCAGATGTGGTACCCCTGGTATTGCAGATCACCATGGAACACTTAGCCTCAGTTGGGCTGCATGCTTGTTTGCTACACTATGGCATTAAAAAAATGGGGTCACAGACAAAACTGAGCAGAAGGCATCTATATTGTAGGATCTGGTGGATGCAACGATGTGCACTGTGCAGTGTAAACCAAATTATCTTTTTTTTTACCTCAATTTTGACATATACTTACTAGAAAGGATGATAAAAACTTAGCTTCCTTACACTTGCAAGTGTATGATGCGAGTACAGTCTAGACCCAGTTGAGCCAACATGTTTATTTTGAGTTGCAAGCAAAATGTCTTTGCTAAGTTCGCCCTCCTTCCTCAGATCAGGAAGAAGAGTTTTATTTCTAACTTGTTTGACCCCAGTCATTTTTTACCAAAAGTTGATGTATGCTACACTGCGGAGTTTTGATTAAATCCAAAACGAATTTTTAAAAATTTTAATCTAGTTTAGCAGAACAATGGATTTTTTGACATTATTCAAAATAACTCCATGGCAACACGCAACCACAGAGTATTTTGTAACATACTGCACGCAACGCCACGCCACGGAGCTTACGTACCTTCATAGAAAAAAATTGTTTGTGTGTTGCTTGGCGTGTTGTCATTGTTCCCAAACTGTAATTTTCTGCTAATATAATAAAATTTTAAATATGTCACTTATAATTTTCAATCATCACATTCAAATCATCAGAGTATAGAATATAATTAGTAAATAAAGTAAATTAATATTTTATGACAAGATTTTTTGTCATAGCTACATAATTATATTTTTTAAATGGCAACATTATAACTACTTCCGCTTTTGGCATCGCTACGCTGCGAACGCTCGCTCTTATAAAAATTCTTTCGTCATCCGGTAGCCATATTTCGTTTTGCGCTTGCACGCGGTGGTCGTCTGCGACCCGATAAGTTTTGTGACGCCATTTTATTTTAATTGTTGTACCCAACGGTGAAACATATTCATTTTATACGGTGTAGTTGTGGGAATATCATACAAGATGAGTTACGGAAGGCCGCCACCGCGTATTGACGGCATGGTGTCGTTGAAAGTGGACAATTTAACATACCGTACAACGCCTGAGGATTTGCGTCGTGTGTTCGAAAGATGTGGTGAAGTAGGTGATATTTATATACCCAGAGACCGGTACACCAGAGAAAGCAGAGGATTCGCTTTCGTCAGGTAATTTACTTTTCTACTATCTACCTATCTACTTCAATGACGTCATAAGCCGTTGCCGGTAAAATACCACGAGCCCTACCCGATTACGGCATTATTTCTAAGTTCCAATCTAACCATATGACCTAATTACCATTAATCTATAAGTAATACACATGCATCTTATTATACCTTGCACGTCATAAGCCGTTGCCGATAAAATACCACCTGCCCTACACGAGCGCGGCATTATTTCTAAGTCTCAATATGGCCCTAATTACCATGAATCGTATGAAATTCACATGCATGTAAGTTAAAAACTGCAATGTTTCTTTCAAACATAGTCGATTTCCATTGTCATTAGTTTTTTTTTGTACTATTATTCTCCTTTCCACAATGCTAGATTCTACGATCGCCGCGATGCCGAAGAAGCCCTCGACTCTCTGGACGGTCGAATGCTGGATGGCAGGGAGCTCCGTGTACAGATGGCGCGTTATGGGCGTCCCTCGTCTCCATACCGAAGCCGCTACGACCGTCGCCGCAGGTAACATAGATGCATTGTCTTCTTTCGTCGGGACGCATTCCGCAGCGCTAGCTGACCATTAGCTTTGTGTCAAAATTTTCTACTGACGAATTGTATTTTCAAGCAACAGTTCAGAAAACTGCTCTAAATTGATTACCTACTAATTGAATTGTAAAACTTGTGTGCAGAATGAAAGAAAGAAAAATGATTGTATAGATTGTTTATATTTAAATGTTGTGGTCAGCTAGTTAACTAAACTTATCATGCCATTTGTAATGTTCAGCTCGCACAGACGGAGGTGGTACATGTCACAATTGTGTAGCTCCAACGTCTCCAGTAGCGTTTATCACATCAGGAAGGGGCGCTTGCGTCACTGGCTTGAGCAGAGGATGTATTCATATGTGTTGTGTGGTGGTTATTCTTTTAGCAACTCGCGTTCACGGTCTCGTTCACGTCGTCGATCCAGGTCTCGTTCCCGTTCCCGAAGGCGGTCGCGCTCGTACAGCCGCAGCCGATCCCGCTCACGTAGCCGCTCGGACTCCAAGAGCTCCCGGGGGCGCACTCGCAGCCGTTCCCGTTCACGATCTCGCTCCAGGCATTGAAGTGCTGAGTGAGTATACATTGTTTTAGTCTCATAAAGACCAAGGTTAATGACAACAAGTTTGTTAAAACTATACAGTCTGTTGATTGAATGATGAAGATAATGTCATAAGTCATTACATAGAGTTTATTGATAGCAATTTAAATCTCTATACTATTAATAAAGGAAGTCGTAAGATAATAATGTAGGCTAAAAAAAACATTTAAAACTAAAAAACATATTTTAAAAAAAATACAATTTGACTGTTTTATCAGCTTGATTATTATGTTGGTGCTTCTATTCCTGAGTGTTCATGATAATAATGTAAGCTAACTAGTGTTTTTTTTTTTCTTATGCAGGTTGATAGTACCAGCTGTGAGCTGAAGTGCTGTATGTACCACAGTACTGCATGACTCTCTCTGAGCAGGCTTCAGCCAAGGTACTAAAACTCATCCGTTACTCATAAGCCATCCACAGACCTAACTATGATCAACATAGTGGCAAAACATGCAACGTAACAAATTATATTTTAAGTTCCCCTAACTTTAACATAGGCTAACTGCATAATGTAAGAATTGTATCTCTAGAGATTTTCATACTTTATTTTTTGTTTATATAGAACTTTCATGAAATTCTCAAACATATCTTATAATATGAATTATTGAATACAATATACTGAATTGAGTTTATTTCATTTGCTGAAATACTTTTAGTTTAGTTAACTGTATCTTTTTTTACTTAGTTTAGGGATTTCTTCAACCGACTATTCAGTCATTTGTATTTGAGTCTTCATGTTCATATTGTACTAGATTAATTAATGTATGTAATTAATCAGCATTAGGTGTAAGGCCAATGTGGTCTTAGATATTATTTCAGGTTTAATATAACAAAATAACTGGAAGATCATGTACCTACCACCACAAGTGATTATTGGGCTAAATTGGGCATTAATGTGGGACATCACCATTCATGATTCTTGGTAAATAAATCTTTAAGAATGTGATGCCTGGACTCTTTAGTTTCTTTAAAACTTTTATGTATAACATTGTCAATATTATCTTAAGTAGTAGGCCATTGCTTTAACCTGAACCTTTAAATCACCAAATCCTGTATGGTAGCTTACTTACAATCAGAGTTGCATTCTCTGGAGCCTGCTTCAGTGATGGAAAGGTTAGGTGGCTTATTAGAGACATGATTATAACCAACGATATAGAGCATGCGGCCTATTACTTACGACATTTACTTTAAGTACAGCATTTGTTTGCAAATATTTTAGTTATAACTGATTCTGTAATATTAATCGAAATGTTGGTATGCTCAGGGCGTGGAGTACGCGGGGAGCGAGGCTGTATGCGGGGAGGGGGGGTTTGCTGTTTGCTGACAACTGCTGAATTGCTGTTGTTGCCGTACATAAGTTATGAGTAAACTTTTATATTTATTGACAAACCGAGACACGCATAAAGTAGGTAAACTCGACGTTTTTTCGCGACTCTAGTAATTGTTGTTATTCCATATAAACCCGGCACGTAGGGCGATACATCGCGCACATCACCAAACTTAATTTCACTGTCCACAAGTCTCTAGTACTGTCTCAAAATACATCGTTCGATACAAGTCTCTTCAAGTATTATCAGGGGTATCAAGATAGAAGCGTTGCAAGCAACCACCAAGTATTAAGCAGCGAGCGCGTGTCGTAGGTGGCGGCCGGCAGACCAGCAGACTGCGAACTAATATACTCGTTTGTTTGGCAGGCCGGTGCTGCACGCTGGCCTGTTTGCTGTGGCAGTATCCTGTGCTGATTTGCAGATTCGGCTAGGTTTATTGGTAAATGGAACGCCCTCCCTGCCTCTCCAATTAACGAGCGATCTAAGTACATGACGCGGCTTAATATTTTTTTTATTTTATTTAGTAATATAGGATCACTCGTTACTATTCTAAAGGAATAGTTGATTGTAACTTTGATAACTAGAAGCTTGATGAAGATCGTCACAGATGAAGACACCACCTGGCACCGGATTTTAAGTAGGTTTTGTCAGAAATAAATAAATTAAGAATGTATTTTAGTTATTTATTTAACAACACGTTCCTTACTTGTCTGTTAACAAAATTGACATGAAATCATGAATACCCATACCTTCCCCCACCTAGATGCCTAGATGAGTCACAAGTACCGACAGAATCTAAAACTACTATATTATAAGCTTCAAAATTACTTTTGCACTACGCGTGGGCAAAGTGTGTCATCTTCGCGAATGGGACATTTGCTTCTGAATCAATAAAATGACCGAAACGGTTTAATGTATGATTTGGAACATCGGCTCTAAAGATACAAAAGGAACATTTGAAATATCTGCTCAGTAGATACAAACCGACTGTGACTGTTATGAATCGTGATCGAATACGTTGCGCCTTATACACTAACAGTTTTATTTGATTGAATTTTGATATGAGAATAATTTAAAGCAGATGTTTTTAGTTCAGTTCATTAAAATTTACACTGAGTTTTAATTTGAATTTTAAAATAGTGTTCCAAATGATGCATAAAAAAACATTACTGCTATTCCAATCTTTTGGAACAGTGAGTCTGTTCAGTAGGCGTGTGTTACTCTTTTACGCACGCCTAATTTGCACTTTAGGTACATTACATTAAAACTAACTGGTCTTCTTGATTTAACTTATAACAATGGTTCATTAAGATATCTGGTGTTATGACAGAAAAAAGCAGGGTGATTGCCCCCCTTCCTCGTGCATTCATGTCGTGATGAGCTATTTACCGCTGCTTTTATCTGGTCAGTCCAACTCGTGGTCTGGTACTCTCTTGTAGCTCTGGACCACAAGTCGCTCAATAGCCACCTCCTCACGGCGACATATATGTGACCAAAAGAAATTAAGGACTGTCGTTCTAAATCAATATTTATTACCAAGTTGTAGCTCTTAGTGATCTTTACGTATTCTCACACCGCTCCGCACAAACTCTACGACCGATGTTGGTAGAATCATAAGAGACTCAATTTTATCACCGCCTAGCTACCTTGACTATGTTTTCGCTAGTTCAACTTTAACGGTGTGCATGTAGTCGTGTCAATGGAGAACACCATTCACCACAACGGAGTACTAAGCACACCGGAGTTTCGGCCCTTAGTATTTCTGCTGATAGGTAAGTAGTCCAGTACGCATCTTCGGAGTAGCGTCGCAAGGCAGGGCGAAAATGGGCGACCGCTAGACTTATGTTTTAAGATGTAAATCTTTTAATCTACTCGTAAACTAGTACCTATCGTGATAATAGGATGGCAGGGGGCAAAATGTCACGGGCTCTGGGCGTCTTTTTATGGTGGGAAATCATCAAAGGGCGTGTCAGACTTACTAAAACCACACCTGCGTCCTTCAATTGCCCTTTGCATTCTAGGACCTGTCTCTCAGAAATTCCCCGTAGCGTCTGCGGGCCAGAGCTTTCAGTGAGTGCCAATCGCTTCCAAGAGGACACTGCGATGCTCCGCCCGAACGGGGCACACCTCCACTGTGTCCTCTGGGCGATGGTGATAAAACGGGCGTATATTCTACCTGAATTCGAAATAGGAACTCCCACACTAGCCACGTCCGAGACCTGTGTCATGCAAAAAGCGAGGAATTAGCAGGTTCGATTCCTGGCTACGATATATCGATTTTTCAAAAATTAAATGATACTGTTTTAGTATTAATCAAAATCGGGCCCAAGACTCCGGGTTTTCAAAATTCCCTCATAGTTACGAAAATAACATTGCAGAAGGCATCATCGACTTAATACCTTATTGCAAGATAGCCAATCCTACAATAATAATTGTTATGAACGCGAATGTTTGATGGTAACAAACATCCATTGTTTGTTACCATCTTGTTACACTTTTACGCAAAAACTACTGAATGGATTTCGATGAAACTTAATACACATGTCCTGGAATAGCTCATAGGATTCTTTTTTTCCTGGGACTATGTTCCCTTGGGATAATTTTCTACTTTCACGCAGGCGAAGCCGCTGGCAGCAGCTGGTTAAGAAAGTTATAGTAAGTACATTTTGATACAAGAGAAGAAAGTTTGTCATAGCGACCGAGGCAGAATTCATCCGAACCGTAGGCGAGAATAAACGGGGGTTGCTGATACAATAAATGTAATACTGTGGCAGGGGCGAGCTCGTGCACTTTTCCGCACTCGTGTGAAAAACAGTAAATTGAGTGCCCAAAAGCAGTAGGGAACACTTATTCGAAAACCCACTCTTATATCGGGTTTTAGAATAGAGAGTAAAAAGATTATTTATCGCACAAATATTATAAAAGCGAAGGTTTTTGTGTTTGTTATTTCTTCACGCTCGACTGAAAGGATTTCGATAAAACTTAGTACATGGGTACACCATAAATATACTAGAATAGCACATACGATAACTATTATTCCGGGAGTATGTTCCCTTGGGATAATTATCTACTATCTAATCTATATATTATAAAAGAAACTGACTGATTGACATATCAGCGCACAGCCGTAACTACTGGGCTTTGATTATATACTTATCAAGTTTATAATTAAAGCTACTGAGACTAGGAGCGTGAAATTTTGCGCATGGCTTCTATTTATGACGTAGGCGAGAACTAAGAGAGGATTTTCCAAAATTCACCCCGTATATGGATGAGACGAGGGTCCTAAGTTTGTGTGGAAAAACCTGCTTTCGCGCTGGCAAAAGCTAGTCTCTTATAAAGGTTTTTCATTTATCGAATATGTAATTTCTGTTACCATCAAAAAACCACTTTCTTTCTTCTTGAATAGATAAAAAGAATATTTTGCGTTCATAGCTGCTATTTTAACAAACTCGCTACGTTAATTTGAAAAGAAAGTACCTATTCAAACACTCAGATTCATCAATTTTTTTTATAAAATATCTCCCCGCATGCCTCATTATGAATCATTACTGTTTCGTAGGTGCTTTCACAGACTTACACAAGACACCCAGACCCAGAACACACCCACACCAACACCTATTTAGGTCACACTTATATATATTATATTTGTTCCGTGCAGGAATCGAACCAGTGACATGTAGTGCACAGCAGACAACCACTACGAACACCGTGCCATCATGCTATAAAATGTGAATCATCATTTTTCAGCCGAAAGACGTCCACAGTTGGACATAGGCCTCCCCCAAGTGTCTCCACAACGACCGATTCTGTGCGTCTCGCATCCACCGCATTCCCGCGACTCTCACCAAGTCGTCGGTTTCCGGTGCGTCACCACTCTAGAACCTTTCGGCCCTATCGACCATCCGTTCTACGAGCAATGTACCCTGCCCACTCCCACTTTAGTTTGGCGATTCTTCGGGCTATGTCAGCGACCTTGGTTCTCCTGCGGATATCTTCATTCCTTATGCGATCACGCAAGGAAACTCCGAGCTTGCCCTTTCCATTGCCCTTTGGGTGACTGTAAGCCTATGATGAGGACCATGTTTTAGTGCCATATGTCATCACTGGCAACACGCACTGGACATAGACTTTTATTCTTGAGACACTGTGGTATGTTAGACGAGAAGATACCCTGCAACTTCCTGAACACTGCCCAACCGAGTCAGATACGATGATTGACTGCTTTCTCAAAGTTCGACCTACCCAACTGGATTGTCTGTCCCAGGTAAACATAATCATCTACAACTTCGAGTGTAGAGCCTCCGATCTGGATCGGAGTGGGTGCTACATGGTCATTTACCATGACTGGTTTTGTCCATGTTCAAATGAGAATAAAACAACTAAATAAAATTAAGATTATTTAATACAATATATTACTTAATAGTAAAATTAATAACTAATAGTCCATTTTTGGCACCTCCTAACTTAAACCATCTGCCAGCTTTATGTTCTTGGCCAACAGCCACATACAACTGTTTACCGTCACTCGTAAACTGCATTGAGTTTGCGAACCCACACACTTGTACACTAAACATAGGTAAAACTTTCCTATATTGGTCACAAACTCTCCATAGCTTAATATTAAGATCATAGGAACCTGATGCAAACACATCAGAGTTCAATAAAGTTGCTAGACTAGTAATCCACCTTGGTACTTCATTTTCAGAGCCATGGGCTTCTGTTATTACACACAAAGGTTTCTTTTTCATCACACTCCATATGCATAATGAGCCGTTGTCGCTGCCTGACACAAAATGTTCTTCATCTAATAGCTTCACTTCATCCAGACTTCCCACAGGTCCATTATATATCAATTGTGATTCTTCTGCTATTTTCCATATCCTCACCGTAGTGTCTCTCCCTCCAGCTGTTAGTGCTCTTTCTCTTGTTAATGCATCAATGGATGTAATGGGTGACTGGTGTCCAAACAGAGTTTCAACATAGGCCCTCTCGTCTAATGACCATATTTTCACTGATCTGTCTTTGCTTGCAGAGTATAAATCATGTGTATTCTTCCTAAAAACAAGACCTGTTACAACATCTTTATGGCCTTTGAATGTATGAATGTGTTTGAGTGTGTATGGATCCCAAACTACGATATGTGGTGAATCATCAGATGACACTAAATATTTACCATCAGTAGATATAGCAAGAGATTTTACATCACCTTTTATAAAATTGGAATGAGTTTTATATGTTAAACTACCGAGTTTTTTTTTCTCTTTAATGCTCCATTTGATTATTGATCCACATTTACTTCCAGTGAACGCAAAGTTGTTATCACTGCTGATGCACACACATGTTAGTGTTAAACGGTGTTCCTTCGCACGAATGAGTCTGAGGTCAGTTTCACTTGGTTCTACGTACTTTTCGGCAACTTCAATCTTCAATTTACCTTTCTGTTCCAAATAATCTTTCTTCAAACGATTTTCAATGGCATCGTCAACTTCTTTGAGCTCAGCTCGCTTTGCCTCCTCTTTCTCGATTTCTTCCAGATATTTCTTAGCTAGTCGTAACTTCTTCTGCTCAGCCGTTTCATGGTCACTTTCTGATTCTTCCGCGTCAGAAAACTTCCGTAAATCTAGTTCACTATCCGAAGATTCCTGACCATTTTCTAGGTTAGGTGTGTATTGTTTTTTAGGATTCTTTTTCTTTACTTTCTCGCCTTTTCTTTTTTGAACTTGTCTAGATTTACCTTTTAAAAAGAACGACGAAGACATTTTCACAAATAGAACTCTAGCTTTATTACAAAAATCTGATCAAATTGTTAAATAAGTTTTGGATAAGCATGCAATGCACGTTGGTCTTTCGATGTGACACTGACAGCTAAACATAAAATCAATAACAGCCACAGAGTACCTTTTTTGATAACAGCCCTTCGTTCTAAAATAAGACTACAGTTAACTCTAATGATGTCTTCAGTGTAGATACTCTGCGCTCGAATTTTTTAATGCGAACGGTGAACGTAGAGTTCATTCAAATGTCAAAGTCAAGCAAGCACAGAGTACTTTGTAATCAAGCAAGTGTAATTTATGGTCGCTTACACCAACCTACCCTGCTCGGAGTTATTAGTTAGTTGCTAGTAGTAGTAGCTACTCGAGTTATAAAAGAACGACCCTGTGTTGCAAATCGAAGCATTTTTGAACGGTTGGAGTAGTTAATCTACTGTACTCTGCTTATTTTTGAATGCAGGGCAGGCAGTCTGATCATTTTTTTTAAGTTCATAAATGTGTCAATCATTAATTTCATTCAATAATAATTTTTGTCATTGTACTTTGCTCATTTTTCACATTATCTTCACAATTTTCAATATACTTATCCATCCTATCCTAAATTAAATTTAAAAAAATATTAGTATTTTTGGAGGGTATTTACTGTACTGGCCTGTTGGTCTAGTGGTTAGTGGCCCTGACTGCAATGCCGGAGGTCGTGGGTTCGATTCCCACCCAGGACAAATGTTTGTGTGATGAGCACGATCATTTGTTCTGTGGCTGGGTGTAATTTATCTATATACTAGCGGTCCCGGCAGACGTTGTTCTGCCCAAAAGCGGGATTTAGTAAAAAAAAAATTACCCTACTCTACCCTACTCGTTAAAAAGTACCCTATGTCCGTCTCCTGGTTCTAAGCTACCTTCCCACCAATTTTCAGCCAAATCGGTTCAGCCGTTCTTGAGTTATAAGTGGTGTAACTAACACGACTTTCTTTTATATATATAGATATAAAAAGAGAAACTGACTGACTGACATATCAACGTACAGCCGAAACTACTAGGACTAGGAGCGTGAAATTTTGCACAATGTTTCCTTTTATGACATAGGTTAGCACTAAGAGAGGATTTTTCAAAATTCACCCCTTAGGGGGATGAAATGGGGGTCCAAAGTTTGTATGTCAGGCAGAAGCTAGTCTATAATATCTATATATTTAGAAATATATATATAAGTATGTTTATCAGTTGTCTAGTACTCATAACACAAGCTCTGCGAAATAATATCCACGAGATAGCTGTGCATCCAAAATATCTAAAGATGTGTAATAACACTAACTACAATGTAACAATGATAATCACGTAAGGGTGGTTGTATAAAAATATAGGTACCTCGAGAAGCTACGGAGTGGCTAAATCACAGACAATGCAGAATGCTAATTATGGCTAATAAATGCATAAACCGTGCGAAGCGAAGCCAAAAAAAGATAAAGTCCGTATTTTTTTCTTGGATACTAAGTCCTAAATTTTTACGATTATGCTAGTCTAATGTTTTTTAGTATTATTTGGCACTAAATGTATCCACATCCAGTCAACCTTCTCCGCAAGTTTCGCTGACGTAGTTACTATAATAAAATTCTCAGCTCCATTTTACCGAGATCGCGCCTGTTTCTATGATTGTCAGTCTAGTGTTGCAGATGCTTGAGATACAACTACAAATTTACAACACAATATCCACTAGGAATCAAATCTCAACAAAAATTACAGAAATCATCATTGCTGTGGCGTGAGTGGGCCAAACCCGGGGCTCTCGTTAGTAACAATGGTATTTACATTCAACCTTTTTTAAATTATTTCTTTATTTATTATACTCAGGGTTCCAGCAGGGAGAGCAGTGGTGGCCGTGTGGTAACGGCCCGACTTACCGAGTTGTTGTGTCGAGTTCAAACTCAACCAGGCGCATTACTTTGTGTAATTTATTTCATCACCACTACTTTCAAAACGGTGAAGGAAAACATCGTGAGGAAACCGGCATGTCCTAGAACCAAAAAATTCGAAGACATGTGACATTCCCTCTCTTAGAGAGGCCCGAGTCCCAGCAGGGGAAATATTAAAACGCTCTTTATGCTAATGGTTCCAAATAAGCCAATTATTAATCTAGATAAACTTGTTTGTAAAGTAAAAAGGTGATATACCTGATATAGGATATCCACCAACTTGCACTTGCATACAATTTGATAGTTTATTTTATATGGCCAAGTCATAAGAATGAAAAGAAAAGGGTATCATTTTTTATTATAGCCTACTTCTGAAATAGTTTGGCTTTAAAGTGGAATTATAAAAACTCAAACAGTAACTTGTGGCTTCATTTATTCAGAATAAAGGTAATCATTACTCAGTTCTATCCAGTCCTCAGAGTACTGCTAATAAATAGACATAATTCCTACTACCATGGCTGATTTTTTAAACTTGATTCTTTTTGTTGCACAGGTTGCACATCAATAACCAGCTATTTATATATAGCCCAAAACACCATCCCAATTTTGGACAGGTAGGTTACGACAATATTTATAGTCAGGATCATTAATTATCTTTCACCCTACTATTGCATTAGCGCCTCTCAGTTGTAAGTATCCTGCGGTGATGTCCATAGGTAAACTTCTGACAGTAGCAAACTCTTCTGCATTGCTGTAAAATAGCTTGGAATGACGATCTATATACGGAGCAGGGAGGCCAGATATATCTGAATACTTCTTAGTTGGTTTAAAAGTAGGCGGAGCGTTGATAGAATAATCTGAAACAAAAAGTGAGGTTATCATACTATAATCATATCAGGTTTGGATATAAAGCTCAAGTAATGAGATTAATTCTTACATAAAACAGCTTCGTTAGGCCATGGTAAGGTTCTTTCAGCCGTTAATATTTGCTTCAGGGACCTCCACATACGTTTTTTACATCCACTTTTGACGACAAATTTATTTTCATTTTTGAAACGATATGTTTTCTCCGAATCACCAGTCATGATACCACGATAATCTCGATAAATTAAACAAGTTAAAAAATTATATTTATTTTGTAAATCAAAACAATTTTTTCAATTTACAACAATAAATCTCGCAAAAACGTGAAACGGAAAACAAACTGGAACTGTCATCTCATCAGCTGTCACAAACACAAATTAGCGATGGGCGAGTCGAGTTATTACTCGAATAATACCACAAACGAGTCAACTAAAGTTGCTTTTTCCTTCAACTCGAGTGAACTCGGTCGGTAGCTCACATTTATCATATAATATTTATCGATCCTACTATAAAGCGTAACATATCAAGCTTGGTTTCTATTCTTGGAAGCAATGTAAAGGAGAGCGAAGCAGTTGTCATTGATCACAAAAGCAAATGGAATTAAGTAACGCTTTCCCCACTAAGTGCAGTAATGCGTCATCAACTAACGATGACAGTAATCGACAATAAAATCTGCACACACTTTTCTGAAGCAAGAGAAAACAGGCAGCTATACGAGGTGCAGCCGACCACGTTCGTTTAAACCTAGATGCATCCTACTTATCTTCGGTTAGAACTAGGTGTAGCCTTCATCATAGCATCATGGTTTTGATGTTCTTTACTTATACACTTAAAGGAACCGTTTCATAATATAAAAATATTTTGATGATTTTTATAAAAATTCAGCAGCTGTAACTTTTATATTTTTAACATAATGCGATTGAAAATAGAAATTTCATTTGGTAGGCTTACGAATCCAAAACGTTACATTTAGTTACATCCAAGTCCAGTTGATTAACCTCAAGTGTTTGATCAACGTTCATTAAATTGTTAATGAGCTGACTTAGCGGAACGAGTTGAATCGGTCACTCGCGACAGTAACCATACCAACTCGATTAACTCAAGTTGTCCAACGAAAATGCGAGTTCGCCAATCACTACAGTCAACCCAACTTGTCTTGAGTTTGTGAAGATAGTAACACACGGTTATTAAAAAGTTTAGAAGATATAAATTTGTAAAACTTTAACTGTATATTTTTATCAAACTTTAAAAAAGAGTGTTTATGTAATCATTCTTTTATCTTAATAAATATTTGCTAATTACTCCCTGATAAAATCTCGCATAGAATTAAAAAGTTTACGAAGACATCCATTGTTGCACGTGGATTGCACCAATGAGTGAAATTAAAACGTCAAATAAGTTTGAGGTTATTCTTGTGTTCGAGAGGGAATGTGTTAATTTAAAAAATTAAATAATAATGGATATCGTCAATGAAATACTTGAAAAAGAACAGAAAAAATCTGAGAAATATAAGCCTATCACAGTAGAAAAGCATTTAGATGTAGATCTTGATATAGGCTCTTTACTTGCGTCGGACACCAACGACTTGGACTTAAAATTATTACAGTGGGTTTATTTTTACTGTTTTATTATGAATTCGTCCTTATTTCCGTTGTATTTATGCATAAAATATATAGGATTTACTTCAATATAACCGTTGAAAATAAACTGCGCCAACACTCAATGTAATAACGACAAATTACACAATCATATGTTTCTTTTTTCAGGTCCAACAAAGATGACTATTTGACGTCTTTAACCCGTGATAACACACAGTTGCTTTTAAACAAAATATGGGAGCTTCCCACAGAGCGGGTTGACGAGGCAATTGTTGTCCGGTTGCCTGAACCCAAGACTGTGATCCCAAGGGCCAAGCCCTGTCCTAAACCCAAGCCTCTCACCAAATGGCAAGAGTTTGCTAAAGCTAAAGGTATCACAAAGAAGAAGAAAGATAAGTTACAATGGGATGAACAACTGCAGAAATGGGTGCCTTTGTATGGGTAAGTTGATTTCTATAATTTTGCCCTACAATAAAACCTTCCTTGTTTATAAAAAGCTTGATAGTGTAGAGACTTTCAGCAGGACCTCTTTAGATGGTTTAGCTCATCTATATGTATAAAAGGGACCCTTTACTTATCAACTGATCCATCAACACAGCTGGAACTACTGGATGTAGTGTGCTGAAATTTGGCAGATAGTTATTAGCCATAGGCATATGCTAACAAATATTTTTCTTAAATTCAGTCCCACTATGAAATAGGCATCCAGTTGTAAACAATATAAAGATGAGCAGATCAGACAATAAAGATGGTTGTCAGGCCAATGGGCACATGATATTTTTCATAATAATGTTTATGAGTAATTTTATAGAAATGAATCCCAATCAAATACTCAACTATGCCTTTTTATTATCTCAGATCCCTACAATATTTTGTACCTAGTAGCAGAAGCACACCCACAATAGACCTGGTAATTTTTTTGTCATATTTACATTTCTTTTTCAATATTCTAGTTTCAAGAAAGCTGCTGCAGAGAAAGAGAAGAATTGGTTGATAGAGGTGCCGCAGAATGTGGACCCAATGACAGACATGTTTGAGAAGAAAGCCAGTGAGAAGTCGGAGAAAGTTGCCAAGAATGAGTTGCAGAGGCTCAAGAACATTGCCAGGGCCAAGAAGGTCAAGATACCCAGGGTTGGACTGCCTGTCACTTCTGATAAAGCTTCGGCTACACAGGTAACATAAGTTCTATATAATTATGTTGAATTATTGATGCATCTGTAGAAAAAGATTTTTAGCTGTGGTTCAGTATAGGTTGAACAAGAAAGAAATGTTTTTACTCGGAACAAACATTAAAAATATGTACATAGGTACTAATATTATAAATGTGAAAGTAATTCTGTCTGTGTGTTATGCTTTTATGGTGAATCTAATGGACCAATTTTGGTGAAATTTGGTTTGAGGTAAGTTTAAACCCCAAGAAAGTTTGAAGCCCCTGGCAGAAGCTAGTTTACTCTAACACTATACTACAATCCCACCAGATTGTAAGTAGTGATGCAAATGTTTATGGTGAAGCGCACTGGTTTATTACAGCCTATTCACTCTGGCCTTTAAGACACCTAAATTATAATCGGCCAGGAAGGCCGCAGCAGGCAAACTGTTCAACAAAAATTCAGTTGTTTAACCTGTATTACTATTCAATTTCCAGTTAGACACAGCAGCAACCATAGCCAAGGCTTCAACAGCATCACTCGGCAAGTTCCAAGACAAATTGCCCAAAGAGAAAGAAGCTAGAGGCAAAGGCATTCATGAGCTCATCCCGGGCAAAGAAAGGAAACGCAAACTGCCAATACCAACACCAGCACAAGAGAGGGAGAATAATTTGAATATGCTTGATAACATTCTGAACAAGAGACCTAAAATTGACATGGATAAGGCAGTAGCTAAGCACATACGTGATGAGCAAGTGAAGTAAGTATTTTTCTTTCTTTTAATACCATATACTCACATATACTAGGAATTACTGCTGTATCATGAGTGCATTTACAAACTTGTAAACTAACATACTTAAGATATTCAGACCCCGAACAACTATCTGTAGGCCATAAAAGTATTTTTTCGGTGCCAATCGCTCAACCACTGCGCCAGCCGTGCTGTCAATATTGCTTGTATTCTGTTTTAGCAAATTATAGATGAGTGACCTAGAAGCTTTCTGCTGGTTTGTCGACGCGAAAATTGTCTTGCATCGCGGCGGCCCCGCGCGATGTTCATGCGGTCTCAGTGCTTCACGTTTGTTGATGGCGAATGTGTTTTCTATTTACTATCAACATTCATACCCATTTATCAGAATTATACAAACGTATGTCTACCTCTCTTTAACCGTACAGTCGCCATATATCTGTCATATCACGCGGTATCCACGGTGCAAATGCCACTCTGCGTTGAGTGGGTTAAATTTTTTAAAAAGGTATTGTTTGGTCCTTTTTTCAGCACAACAATTTTTCTTTGTCTTTAAAAGAATTGTATGACTCCAAATATTCTAACTCTAAGGGCTGAATTCACCAATAAAACTAATCGCGATTTAACGTTTGGCTCGCATAATCGCGTTTAGCCGCTGTCACTAGTGTCACTTGTAAAAATACAGCAAAAAAAAAAAAAAAAATTTTTATGCCACCCTTAGTTTACATAGAACAGGTCAGAAGCTCATTTTTAATCAATTTCAATGAAGCCCTGTTCCTCTCTTCCCGCCACTTCACATTCATGAAAATAGTTACGATAATATAAAATACAAAATACAAATACCAAACACAAATTGGACAACTAGGTAGATCCTAACCTTACACTATTTTGACAACTTGTTCCTAGGGTTATCTAGACTCGGTTCCCCAATAACAAACTTTTATCTTATATTTTTTTCTTTGCAGCCGATCAGACGAAAAGCAAAACTCAAAACCAGCCAAAGGCAAACGTAACTTCAAAACCAAGACGAAGGGTAGCAACCCCACCAACTTCACAGCTAAGAAACCTAAAGCCGGCAAAGGAGAGAGGAATCCTGGTAAAAAGGCGGGCGGCAGGAAGAGAAGATAAGGATTTTGACAGCATACATTAAATAGACTTGTATTTAATATTTTTAGAGGTAATTTTAAGCTAAATAGTACATTTTTGCAAGTACTAAATGTCAACAAAAAAATCTTCCTGAAATGTTATGCTCTAGGAAATGCATTTTAATTTTTTGTCTATGTATAAATAACCTTTCGACTGTTTTAATAATTTAAAAAAAAAAACGTTAAAACTGTGAAGCCTTAACCCTTTCACCGCTTGCGTTGGATTGGTCCGACGAGTGTTTTCGCCTCCTATTCGCCAGGATCGTGTGTTTACGACTGGGTACTCCATCTCGTTAGTTCTTCAATCTCCATAGGGGACAGAAGTGCTGTCGAGATGAAGTATTTGGTCGTGGATGTGTGACCCTGGCGGAATAAAAGCGAGTGTTGTAGCCGGTTAAAAGGTCTTGTGTGAAGATTAAATGCAGAGGCCTTTTCTAAAGTGAACCATTATTGTTCACTTGTCAGTCGAAAGGATAATAGATTGAACCAGCAGTTCTAAGGGATGGGCTAGTGTGTGATTTCACACTATACATTTACTTTGCTTAAGTAATTCATAAAAAAATAATAAATTCGAAAAACCTCTGTTGAAAAAGCGCGTAATTCCGCCTTTCTATTGTAAAATAATTTTTATTATAATTAAACTATGTTTCAATACTGTTATTTTAAGGGGTTTATTAAAACAACGCAAACCTTTTAACTTATTTTATTTCCCTCAATATTTTCTTGCTATCGTGAAGTAATGTTTTAAAATTGTTTTAAAAACCACAAAGTTCTTCATGTGTTAGACAACCTACATTAGACTGCACATGTGAATGTGAAAATACAGTTACAAACATTTCTCCTTTAGTCTTTGGTAAACAGGTATGAGAAACATATACATATTGAAACATCCTATACTCCATTCGCAATAATGTTAGAAATTTAAACAAATCTTTTTTCCTTTCCGTTCAACCGATTTTGAATTCAATTCCGTAATAATAAGGATGACAAGAAAAGCAAAGAAAGTGGTTACAATACCAACTATTTACTGCAGTCGCCATTTACCGTGCCACCATTGCAATAAAAGTCAAATTCGGTTGAACGGACAGTAAAAAAAAGGTGTGTTATGTCTAATCTTATTGCGAATGGAGTACATGGTCGGAGATTTTGGCATCTATACTATATAATTATACATATAGTGAAATACCGTCAAACGGGGTGAATGGGAACAAAACTTTGGTTAGGTTTTTCACATCGGTATATATTTATGATATTTATATAATTGATTTCTATCAAAGCATCCATTTTTATTACAATTAATAGGAATACTTAAATGCTGAGAAAAATTGTTAATTAACGCGTAGATCCCCTTCAAACTTTTGTTCCTATTCACCCCTGCGTTCCTATTCACCCCGTTTGACTTTAGTAGAAATGAGGAGCGGTGTCCTCAATTGGCGCAAAAAATACTGAATCGATTCTGTTCAAATTCTGTATAAATAATCCTTATAAGTCTGGCAACAGAAAGAAAGAAGAAAGAAAAACTGTTTATTGCGAAATGACGCAATCTTAAAACTGGCTAAAACTGGCTGGCAAATATCAATAGAATAGGGAAGATATGCGTCACATCCGCGCAAACTTAAATATATATTATTTGGCTATGGGGGAGAGCAATCTATGGATATACACTCTGAGTCTAGGGTTATAGTATTACAAAAAGGTTTGCTATTAGTAATATTTTCCTATGTTACATAAATTTGAAATAATTCTGCGGTTTTAAAAAAATTTCGTTCAGATAAAAATGATCAAGCGTCGAGTAAATATCATCAATATAATAATTTGTTAATAAAAAAACATTGCATATATTGCGCCATCGACATTTTCTCTATGTTAGCAAATTTAGCATTTTTTATTTACTGTAGGCAGTGGCGTAACTATATCATCTGAGGCCCATGGAAAATTCATGGGATGGGGCCCCAGACATTAAAATCGTCACGTTGTGATTTAGATTTAATAAAAATTTTAAAAGTAGGTTGGTAGGTTGTGTTACTTCTTCTGAGCTCGCGGCGTCTCAGACCGGGGGCCCCGTCCAACCGTATTTTGCCAGACTAGCCACCCTATAGTTCCACCACTGACAGTAGGTACCAAAGAAATATCCGTACCTACTTACATTACTGTATTGCACCTGCGTTACATGAACACATAAATCAAAATTCAAACTACTCTAGTTCACCAGGGGCCTTACCCTGACATGTTAAAATGTCAAGCGTATGCGAGAGAGATGGATACACCATAATTATAATGTAGTGGCCAGATCATAGAAACTGATCACTTCATGATATGGCCAACTAAAATTGGCCAGATCGTTTTAAACGTTAAAGTTTGATGATATTTAGCTACCTTAGAAATCCTGCATCAATGAATGCCTAAACGAGGATCGATATGTCATCAAATGTTAACGTTTAAACGATCTAGCCAGTTTTAGTTGGCCATATCATGAAGTGATCAATTTCTATGATCTGGCCACGACATATATAGCTCCATCCCTTTAACAGTTCAGTTTAGGTCGTCATCGCGTGAGAGCTCGTGGTAGGGCAGTTCTAAATTCAACATGTGCAGTATTAGTTTCTACGTTTTTGTACCAGTGTGCTACGTATTTAAATATAATGATATCTTTCTTACTTCTACGTTTACATCTATTTAGGCAAAGGAGAAGGTATATTGATTAATACTGTATATCGAGAAGTCTACACAACATGCTACGCTACGCAAACATCTTTACTAAAAGCTACATGGAAGCTTCTACCACAGTTTATTCTTAGCCCATATAGTAATAATACAGGGATATTATTGTACAAATACTTATATTAAAGCTCGTAAATGTTTTCGACTGCATTCAGAGCCGTAGTCCGTGTTTCCCAAACTTTTTTTGACTAAGGACCACTTTGTATGACTAGTTCCCACTTTGGTTTCATGACTTACGACCACTTGGGTTTCTGTGACCAGGGACCACTTTGGTTTCTTTGTTGTTGGCAGGGACCAGTAGCCCAGAAAAAAAAACTTTTACCTTAATAAAAAAAAAACTTATATATTCAAAATTTTGAGCACACCTATTTTTTTTTAATCAATAGCGACGAGCCATTATCATAGAAAACAACGTTTCTGATAGACATAAAATCAGTTCGCATCAAAGTATTTTTTCAATACACTTAATCGAAAACTCGCTCTTATCCCACCGCTTTTAGATACGAAATCGACTGTTTTACTAGTGCAGAAAAGTGCGCGTGCTCGCCTTCGCCATAATTTTATTACATTTATCGTATCAGGCTGGGAGCGCCGACTCCCACGAGGCGCACGTCAACCACCACGAGTCGTAAGTGTATTGAAAAACGTCGTTTGATACACGTGCAAATTTGTCACTGCAGCCCTCGCCTCGGCTCCATATCACACACGCCTACGGCTCGTGCGAATTCCGTCTCGGTCGCAATGACAATGTTTCTGCACTTGTATCAAAATGTACTATTTCAGTTGGATGTTTTAGACCTTTCGCGGATTTTGCTGAACACCAGTAGTTTGTAGACCACAGGTTGGGAACCAAAAGACCATGTAATACGGTATAACGGGGAGAAAGATAGAACAATACCATACCATTGTTTATCCCTTTTTACAATACGGCCTCCGAACTATGCCGTCGTTTTTCAGGTACCTTGTTACAATAAGGCAGCTCGGGACTGTTGGGACACCCAACATTATCTGACTGCAAGTCCAGCCGTGACTCTTCAGCGAAAACGCTTGCTCGATTTACTATATGGAGTAAGATTAGACTGCTTCTATTTTTTTTCTCTATTATTTACATTTAATAACCACGTTGATTTGAAACGGAACGGTCTTGATATTTTAAATTACTTTCGAAGGATTTGATACTTTAACACACAATAAAGGCGAAAATTTGTATGTGTGTGTTTGTTTGTTAGTCAGAAGGACACTGAAAACGGATTAGGATGAAATTTAGCACCCGAGGGTAAACCATATCCTGAAATATCACATAGAAAATTTTATCCCGGGAGTATATTCCCTTGGGATAATTTACTTCTTATAAAACATGTATTTCTTCGTACTTATGTGCGAAATGTGTGTGTGTATAGGTAGGTAATATATAAGTGCCGTAAATAACGTTGTAAGACTTTGGCCCAAGCTTATTGACCAATAGGAACACGAGACAGTGTTTATATTAGTTAAAGAGCATGGGCCAAATACGTATGACTTTACTGTATCCAACATGCATTATGCATAGGTATATCAGTGATTGACATGGTGCATTCATGCACAAACCAGTTTCACTTTATCGCAAAATAGATAATAATTTATCTGCGATAATGGCGAACTGGTTCATATTATGCATGAAGGACTTGTTTTTTCAGTGCCAAAGTACGTACGTTACGCGGTGGTTTTCAGGATTGCAAAATTATGTATTTTCTACTCTATACGGAGAATCGGTAAGTAAGCATTTTTTTATATGTGATACAACTACTCCCATGAAAAAAAATGTTATGATTTTTAAAACGTTAGTAAAATGTATTTTTCCTTGCTTTTATTTGCATTTTATTTCCTCACTCTATTTTTAACCCTCTACTTCAAATCAACGCGGTCCTACTATCTTACACATTAATATTGCTATTCATCGCTATTCACTAATCTCTATCTAAACAAGTTGGTAAACGATTGTCACAAAATAGGATTTCTGATATTATTAATATACTTATATTTATACAAGGGTCCGCAACACAATCATCAGAGAAAACATTACCATTCCTGCTTGGGCTGCAGGATAAATTCGAAAGAGTTACCGCGACCCTAATACGGAAAGGGCTACTGAAGAAACACGGGTATTAGTCAGTAAAAGTTTGACACTCCCTATCGTCCATTCAGAGCCCACAAAACCCCCCCTTCTGGCCTACACCGTCCGCAGTCTGGTAAAAAGATTTCCAAATATTTTTTTACGTTGAAACTTTTTTTGAAGATTGTGTGGCAGACCATTCTGGCATTAAAGTAGTTAATGAAGAATACTTTTAGCTTAAATAATGTTACAATAGGAAAGGTAAATAGGGCTGTCTCAATAATAAAGAGGACAGTACTTAGAATAAATTAATATGAAAAATTCGACACAGTACTCTGTCCACAACCATGAGAGTCCTTTCCACATCACGCTTATATACTCAGAACCGACCTGGTAAAATTAAAGATCTTTTTCACATTTTTTCCTGTAAAAGTTATCTTGTCGTTGGCCAAGGCCAGAGTATGGCATTTCACTCAAAAATACGCCGGATACCCCATTCTGACGTTTACTGTGGAAATCTACGTATTCATATCAATCATATTCGCAGCAACCAGCGACTTTACACAGTCCTGCTCATCATTTAAATCTATGATCTGCTTTAGCATTGAAGATTCCGTCTCGTGAATATTTTATCAATCTTTGTTATCTTCACATCCTCTGGGCATCTTTTTGGTTGGAATCTATCTATGTCCTCAGACTGGCGTGATAGCTTTCTGATCGACCTGGTTATTAAAGGAGACATGTTGTATGGAGGGAGTCTATCGTCTGTGACTGTGGTGTTGGCTATTTCATAGGATCCTGCCTGATGCTCCTCATCCATACTGTGGATTTTGAGAATTCGAAGTTTGTTGTTAAATAATAATTCTGTTTTTTTTTTTTAGCAGTTTCTATGATTATAATTTATTAGTATGATACACTATATTTAGTAAATAACTACTTACTGCTAATAAATCGGTTGATTCATAAGCCTGTGGAAAAGCCCCTCGTTCCATTTCATAAATCCTATCTAAGATTATAATTATATTGAAATCTAAATCATACCAAACTCACAAATGAGAATCATATATGAAATACAAAAATGTTCTAAAAAATTCGATAGTTTGGTACCAGGTACCTAAATTGGTATCAGTCAATAAATAATTACATAATAATTAAGTAAAAATAATTTGGCTAGTCACAAAGCAACGGTCAATTCTCAACTTCAACTCTTCATTATGGCATTTGTGGAAAAGACGCCACAATTTTGCCAACAACACGTGCAAACTGTTAATAGACCATCAAACGCTGGACAACATTTAGCGTGAATTAACAGTAAAATAAATATATATCTCTAAACATTGAAGTCTCATTTAGCATTATCTGTTGTTACACGTGTCTAAATTCTAGATCAGTTTGTCCATTTGCATTCCTAGTCTATGATCACAAAAGGTTCCTTCTCAATCTTGATAGGAAACTGATCTAGAGAACATTTGCCGTTTTTAAAACGAATTGTGCTTTGTCTTAAATAAATAAACAACTTTATGTTTTATAGAATAATTTATGGATCCTTCTTTTCAAAGCCACTTGGACATACCATCCTAAGAAGTTTAAAATTGGAAAGATTTAAATTTGATAGGCACTATCACACAGACGTTTTGCCTTTGCGTTTGGCCTCTATGAGAGTTTTCTACGTCAATTTGTACTTAAATTCAGTGGTCTAAAGTAACCCGTGAAATTTATTTTCGAGTTATTGCATTTTGTAGATCAGTGACAACTTGTATATTTATTATAAGTAATATGATTTGCGACCGCAGCCACTGAATAAGTAATAGTACCCGTAACACGTATTTATTCACGGAATTATAATTATTAATATCTTCATCAATACAACCCACTCAGTTCAACTAACCCTACTGAATGACTTTATCAATAAATATTTTAATCAACATACAACTCGATACTGACTTCAAAAATGCAACAAACCTAAGAAAATTTAGATTTCGCGGGCAACACTGGCGCTTTCACTTTAAAAAAAATTGCACGTAGCCCTCAGACAAACGAAAGCAAAAAGTTTGTGTGATAGATGCCTTATTTTATCATTATTATGTTAAGCTCAAGCCAAAGGTTTTATTCCAAATTTTTTATATTTATTTTTCATCTTAGTGTCAATGTGTCATTGATCTGTATTTTATTTTTGTTTCGTTTACACAAACATATTGTTTATGGCTATCTAACAACCCTGTATCAATAATGAGGTTTCATGTTAAAATCCTGTATTTATAACGAATAAAAAAATCTCAACACAAGAACAGCTTTTTTTGTGTAAAAATAATATTAATCTTTTACATAATTATGTGGTTATGGGTTACTCCCCTTCCCCACTTACAGATAGAAGGTCTGCGTTCTAATAGTGGGTACATATATGCTGTCTATTATAATATCATTAAAACAAACCAAACTATGGCGATTATTTTTTTCACAATACTTATTTATGTAGCCTTAACTCTGAATCTTTGCCATTTTAGAACTCTAACGATTTCGTACCTTATGTAATATATAAAATAAAAACTTATATCCCTTGGCCTCAACAGGAATCCATACATCTATATGAGGGTACTTAGAATAAAATTAAGTAAAATCTATAAGTATAATAAACAGGTATAACTCTTAAACTATGTCATGAAGGGTCAGGAGATCAATTTAAGGAATAGAAATGCCTACTGTGGTTAAATATTAACAATAAAAAGTTTTAAATTGTTATAAAACGAACAACTAGTATGTATAAAGATTTGATAATGATTTCTAGTGAACATATCCGTTCCATTGCTAAATAAAGATCATGTATAAAATATCGCTCATTTGGATGGAGAACTAATGACATAACTGCAATGTTAGTTCAATGAGGATCAATCACATAATAGCAAATCCGATTTTTACTAAGTACATCGTATGTGTAATAATTTAATGAGCATTAAATTTTTTAAATTATTAAAATCCGTCAAGAAATGGTGGATTTATTAAAGTTTTCTGAACGGCTACTTGGAAACACGCTCTCGCTGGACTTTTTACGATGACGTCATCTGTCATGATCCGTGCAACGAACGTCGAACGGCTTGATCGCATTCATTCGCTGGTGAGGACAGATCATGACAGATGATGTCACAGCGAGTCGCTTCATTCTCGGGCGCGTTTCTGGAACGAATACACTAAAATTGCTGTATCTTTGTCATTTTTAGTATATACTGTTTTTTTTTTGGCGTTATAAGTCTACATACTCCACAAAAATCATGACTGATCCTCATTGTAATTATGTCACTGTCGCTCCAAATGAGCGATATATTCCAAGCGCGGGCTGGATGCCCTAAAAATAGTTACGGTCACGGCTTACAGAGAGTGCAAGCCGAAGAAATAACACGCTCATTATGGATACCTACAGTACATTCTTACACAGGAGATGTTTACAAAAAATATGACGCCCTGACAAAGATTTTGTACACTTTATAATAGTATCCACGTGGGCAAATCCGTGCGGCAAATGCCAGGACATTAATAAACCCGTAAAACGTTAGTTTATTCTGTCATGAAAATGATAAAAATAGCATCATCAGCATGACCGTAAAAAGGTGATGTCACAAGCCATTAGGGCTGTGGACATGCCCATTGACCCCATAACGATGAATCCGCGCTTGATATCTTCAGGAATATTTCTTGTAAGTTGAGTAAAAAAACATCTACTTAAACAAAGTATTCGAAAGCATCTGATTTGCAAGTCCAAGATAATTTAACGAAGTAGATCAATTTGTGTATTCTAATGACGCCCGAAGTTTAAGCCACGAAATATTGCGGGGGCTGTATAGGAATACAAATTCCGAATGAAAAGTTTAAATTGCTTTTCAGATTTGATACAGTACTGAATAATAAGATCGTACAGACACGACGAGTAAGCCGTTATAAAATATAATATAAAATGCTGCAAAAAAAAATAACGACTTAATTTTTCGTGACCTTAAAACAAAAGTGGCACTACTAAGTATATAAAAAAACCATTTTTCAGAAGAGCATCATAATGTTTTCAATATTTATCTATATATATATAAAAGTAGAAACTGACTGACTGACATATCAACGCACAGTTGAAACTACGGGGACTAGGAGCGTGAAATTTTGCACATAGCTTCCTTTTATGACGTAGGCGAGCACTAAGAAAGGGTTCTCCAGGGAAGGGAGGAGAAATCTACTGTCATGCGGGCGAAGCCGCTGGCAGAAGCTAGTTCGATAATAAGACACAAATCAATTACAATGGTCAATGCGTTCCAAATAAGAATAGGATCGATTGCCATGTTGTGACGTCATGTCATACTGTCAAATCGAAGAATTAATAGGGTGAGCAAAACAAAAAATTTTTAAAATTGTATTTATTTACGAACTGTGAACGAAAATAGCTCAATCAGAATTCAGTTCTTCAAGTTTGCTCATCTCTCAGTTCTTCAATTTTGCCAGATTTCTTGCAATTTGACAGTATGACGTGACGTCACAACATGGCAATCGATCCTATTCTTATTTGGAACATTGTATACTGACAAATAACGACTATTGGAACAAAAATTTTGACAATCGGATTACAAATAGGTTATTTTGGCTAGATTAAAAAGTTAAAGTATTGCCAATTTAAAACACACAATCTAAAAAAAGATTAGAGGCCTTACCATGGCGTATTAAAATGTCAAGCGTACGAGTGAGATAGAGGGATGGAGCTACACACCTACATAGCTCCATCCCTTTAACGATTCAGTTTAAGTCGTGAAATAGATCCCGTTAAGTGCTCCTGGTAGCGGCCCTCAGTTGTATCACTTTTGTTTTAAGGATGTTTATAATATAATCATTTATTTGATATTTGGTACTTCATTTCTTTTAAATAAATAAACTTGTAAAATAGTAGTACTTATCTAAACTTAAAATAAAATATACAGTTCTCATATCTCATTCTTTGTCGTTAATAAAAAATATATAACAACGCAACAAGATCCATTCATTTACCACCTATCACAGGTCGTTAAAAATATAGCGTATAATATAGCAGAAAACATAACGTAAGTATATATTTTTTGTATAGAAATATACTTTGTTCGCTAATTTATTGCAGATACATTCAAAAACCAGATTCAGTATCCTAGGGGATTCAACTTTGTTTGAGTGAAACGAAATACGTGTCTAGGAGTCAAATATACACAAGGTGCAATTCTGAATCTGCACAAAATTTCAGAAGGTTGTTAATAACTCATAAAGAACTCATATAAAAATACGATACCAATAATCAATAATAATTGTTATTTTAAATTTTGTGTGTTCAGGATAACTCTCTTAATAAACCTCTTCAAAAAAAAACAGAATAACCCGTTGCTATTTATCGCGCGTCACGTCACTGTGTGCGTGAGTGCGACAGCCTGTGCGATGCTCCACTCACTTACTCTACGAAACGCTTTTACAGATTTCCGTAAATAAGAATAAAATTAAAAAAAAATACCTACCCATTTTATTGTTAAATCACTAACATAATTGCCTACTGAAATTTTTAGCAAATTCAATACTGCACCTTGTATATCTGTCATTTCGAGATTTAATCACCCAAAAGGCGATTTCCAAAGTATGCTTTATTAAGTGCGTAAGTCATTTACAATAGCAACATCGATGAATACCCTAAAAGTCTGAATCTGTGCTGAACATGTATATAATTTTTTTTTTTTACATTTTATTTATAACTCTGTCCACCGTAACATTTCTGGCACAGAGTGTACACGCCCGACTCGGCGTCGTGTTTACCTTTGTAATGGCACACGATGTGCACCAGCTTTAGGTTCTCCCGCGTGAATATTTGCAAGTAATACCTGTCGGCTTCGATGCCACCCACCTTCGAATCCTTATCACATAACATACATTTAATATCACTGTTGTACAACCCATCAATTGCTTGTAGAATTTTCGGGATGATAGACCTTGACAGCTCGATTTTGTGGTCGAGATTCCAGGTTTGGAATATGATTCGTTCTTCGCGGCTGCGGTAAGGGTTGATGACGTGTTCGCCTTCGTAGAGACACTTGTCGCTGCTCCATAGGCCTCCACATTGGAACAGACCGCTCTCGTCGCAGATGCGAGCGCTTTTGTTCGCTTTGCGGTTGAAGTATGTCTCGTTGTACTTGTAAGATTCGAGTATGTTTCGTAGGTCTGTCAAAAACTGATCTATGAGTTTCTTACCTCGCCCGTTCTTCGAGTGTATGTAGACGTCAGATGACTGGAGAGCAGACTTTGTTTTGTAGTAATACCCTCGCATTCGATCCTTTACGCGTTTCGCCATTGACTGTTCTTTTGTCTTTTCTGATGGTTCTAAACCTGTTAACACATATCGTAATGTAAATTATATGACTGGCCTGTTGGTCTAGTGGTTAGTGGCCCTGACTGCTATGCCGGAGGTCGTGGGTTCGATGCTGGGTGGACAAATGTTTGTGTAATGAGCACAATAATTTGTTCTGTGTCTGGGTGTAATTTATAATATGTATGTATTTAGAAATATTTAAGTGTGTTTATCAGTTGTCTAGTACTCATAACACAAGCTCTGCTTAGCTTGGGACTAGACGGCGTTGCGTGATAGTTGTGTGAATATTATTATATTATTTTATTATTATAAATAATTTCTAGCATTCACATAAATATCGTTTTATGTGATGGCTAGAAATTGACGCTTTTTAAACTATAATTGGTGTTAGCCCGTCCGACAGCGCGTCGTGTTCCACGCGCGACACAATGAGATGTCACCAAGATTGACGGGCCCATTTTCGGGCCTTCGATATCTGCCAAGGATGCAGACCCTCGTAAAAAGCAACTAAAGAAATACAGTTTTAGCCAGTGAAAATCTGACACGCCCTCCTCGCACCAGCCAAGAGCGTGAGAAGATATAAAAAGATACCCCAACTAAAAAAAAAATTGGGCAGCCATTTCACCAACATTACCAGCCATTTTCCAAAAACATTATCAATTTTGGGGGGAATGATAACAAAAAAAAAAACTGTATACCCAACACCACCTGATGAAAATGTAACAAATGACATAATGTAAATTAAGGCATTCCAACCTTCAAACCAGCCTGGATCTTGAGTCCTCTCGCTAAGCATGGTCCTGGCATCATCAGCAGCTGCAATGTATTTCTGGAACACTTTGAACTTCTCCTTGATGTTGGTGCTAAGGAACTCCTTAGCTGCAGCTCCAGTGTCTATGTAGTCCTTCTTCTGGGACCGAATCAGATCATAGTAGTAGTCAAAATCTAGAAAAAATTAGATTTTTTTACATATACTTACATACTTTTATATAAATATTATAAACATCCTTACCAATATTAAAAATACGAAAGTAACTTTGTCTGTTACACTTTTACGCCTAAACTGCCGAACCAATACTGATGAAATTTGGTACAGAGATAGATTAGATTTGGGAGAAGGACATTAGCTACCTTTTGTCGTGTAAATAAGGCTTAAAGGGGCTGAAATTGGAGATGATAGTTTCTATGAGAGTCCAGCATTATTCAAGATTTTAATAAAAATCAAACCATGAACCTTTGCATTAGGGGATTTAATAAGAATAAGAAATAAATCTCAAAAAAGGCTGCCCAAACTAACTATCCCATGGAGACAAAGATGCAGGATAAATTTAGTATTTCATAAAACTGACCCTCTAGTCTTCCCCTAAGATGATCTGACTTTGAAAGAGTTTGGAACTGCTTTTTAAACAAAGTTTCACCTATCCACATCGTAATACTTTCGACGACAAGGCGAGAGTTTAAATATCTGTAACAGAGCATACCAGTGACCATTTTCTCTGTATTCTTCAGTAATATGAAGAGTGTTTGCGAGGGCAGCGTGGCCAGGTACTCGTCGTCGTCCACCTGCGTCCCGTCCTCCGCCACGCATAGCCGGCACTCTGCGCAGCTGACATTGAACTGGAAATACCGAGCCGCGGAATTAGGTCAAGGTACACGAATACCGGTCAAGGCTTCACCCTGACCCATTTCCCACAACGATAAACACAGCTAATCATGACTAAAACTAGACTCAAAAATCATCAAAATCATAAACAAACTACATTTTACAAACGATAAATCACACAAACAAAGTAATTTCTACTTACGCCTAACTTATTGCATGATTTCTCTATCAACTCTTCCAGATTTTCAGCAGCAACCCCTATTTTCTTCTCCCTCTGTACATCCGTCACTTTGTATCCCTTTTTCATGATTAAAATAAAATTGTTTTACAATTTATGTTACATTTATTAATCAAAATAAAAACAAAGAAATCCAACGGCCGAACGTGAGATTGCAGCGCACTTTGATTCTAAAGTGACATTTGATAAGAGGGCTGCCATTAGCAAGCGTTATAATCTCCAACATTTGTTGTCATTGTCTAGGAATATTTCTGCCTTCTCTTTTATAGCTAACATCTGTAAGCAAAGCCATAGATAGTTTTTCTCTCAGACTTAAAATATTTTACTAATACAATTCTAAAGATGTTCACTAAATTTACCAGTTTATTTGGAATAATTCTAAATCTGGCAACCTCACTCCTATATTCGACTCTTTATCGAAATACATGCCAAAAAGTATAGTAATTAAAGGTAGAAGCGTAGTAGAGCCTAGTCACCAACCAAACACTCTTGTTACCACCCTTTTTCTCCCAATCATCTTTTCATGACAGCCAATGCCAGCTAATTGGTTTGGAACTATGAGCAGATTTTAGCTTTAATATAAATAAGTAATTCGAAACATCGTAATACAGATGTCCAACTAGCAATTTGTATCGTAAGCTAGAGTACTAATTGTGTCATTGTAGTGCACTACTATCGTAGTAAGTAATCTTGTTTTCATAATATTCAAGGCTAACTTTATTCAGTGACATCGCTTCTGTGGTTATACCCATATTGATCCCATAGTTTTTTTCGGGTAGGTCCAATACAAATTATCTTTCTAAAATAATTCTGTTTTTGTTTTATTACATAATTTTCGTAAACACTAGAACTTGCCTTCCACAAATGACGACCTACTGAAAAATAATTTGCCGTAATAGGTGATGAGCTTAGCAACCACTCGGGGCCTCCGTCTTGTGGGGGCCTTGCACAACAACTTGATTAGAAAAATAAGACTATATAAAATAAGCTCTTAATAAAAACTTTTTAATTTTATTATACCTATACCTTTTATACAAGGTTTACAGTATTAGTTAGTGTAGTACAGTTTATATTAGTAGTAAGTATTTTGTTTCTGAAATTCGATGACATAGAATCGGTTGTCAGCTCTTTCTTGCTATTCATCAAATGAAAATGACGTAGCTCATTTACTAGATTTATAGATTATTAAAAACCAGTAAACAGTAATATCAGGGATTTTCTACCTAGGTTTATCGTTGATGTCGTTAATTATATTATTCATTTTTATAAATCTTATAACATATTATTATTCAACTCAGAATTCAAGTACCATTTTATAAATTTTACATTTCTCACCTATCGTAAGAAATCATCATCATCTTCCTGCCCTTGTCCCGTGTTATTTGGGGTCGGTGCAACATGTTTTTTTCTTCCATTCTGCCCTGTTACTCGTCATGCTACCACTAACTTCTTTTTCTTTCATATCACTCTTCACACAATCCATCCATCTTTTCTTTGGTCTCCCTCTCCATCCATCCACATGTAAACTCATAACTCTTTTAGTAACATGCGCTTCATCCCTCCTCTTCACATGACCATATCATACCTATCGTAAGAAATACCAAGTTTTAATTCACATAATTTGCAAAAGGACAAGGGCCTCGCAATGATCTGCCGCCCAAGGCTCGTAACGGTTAAAGCCACCCCTGTTGAAATATTTACACTTTATACTGGGCCGAAATATCTCTAGAATCATAGTCAATATATTTTGATGTTAAATGATTTACATTATAGATGTAGAATCTAAATTACATGGTTTTCAAGATGCTGAAAAAATCTTATAGCTTTTCCATTCCGTAAAAGTGCCGAACGGGGGTCATAGTAGAGTAGTTCACTACTCTACTAGATCCGAGAACTGAGGCGAAGCCATCACTCACTGCTCTAATTTTTTCCTTTTATTCCCGCCAGTTTTAATGTTTTGCTGTCAAAACCTGTGTGCTGTGAAGTGACTTGGAAATTGGATTTTCTAACCAAATCTGTAATTAATTTTAAAATTAGCTTAACATAATCTTTGGTAAAATTAACTGAAGAGTTTGCTGTGACGTGTTTTCATAATAATAATTTGGATTTCGGGTATTCTAATATGTTTATTAGTTCCAATTACAATCTCGCTGTTTTCACTAAAACGGAGATAAATATCTTGTAAACGACTTCTAATTTTTGATTATTTTGTTCGTAGGTTGAAGAAGATTTATAATTGGGACGTCATAATCATCTGAAAATGAAACGTGGTGCCCTAATTGTCATTGAGGGCGTGGATAGGACTGGAAAGTCGACACAAGCCAGAACACTTGGTAAGTAGAATTTACTTGTACAAACTTCTTACTTTTTTTTGTAGCCGGCTTTCCAATAAGTCGCCTAAAGTCTAAGATGCCACAAGTACATAATTTCGAATAACCAGGAACTCTTAAAAAACCTGTCCAATCCATCTTCCGTACAAACAGTCTATTTATAATAATCACAGCTATGCTTACGCTTACTTAGATTTGATCTAATTTAGAAACCGAAAAGCTGAGGCATTCTTTCAAACACTTTGTAATAACTCTGTTGTTCTTTTTCTTTCAGTTGAAAATCTAAACAAGAAAAACATTCACGCGGAATACACAAATTTCCCGGCTCGAGAAACAGACGTTGGGAAAATTATAAACAATTACTTACAACTGAAGGTATTTTTAATATTAATTTTGGACTTTTTTTTGAGGTGAAAGCCACATAAATAACACATATAAAGGGCGGAATCCACCAATAAAACTAATTGCATTTTAACAATTGGCTCGCATAATCGTGTTTAGCCACTGTCACTAGTATCACTTGTAAAAATACAACAAAAGAAAAATACAGACAAGTAACACTATGGAGGCCAAACGTTAAACCGAGATTAGTTTTATTGGTGAATTCCGCCCTTAATTGTTAGTTTGTGTTTGGTGTTTCTGTCCTTGGTTTCAGGTACATTTTTATTTGTATTATGGACAGAGAAGACGAGACAATCTCTATAGATCATTTCCAAAACAACTGAACCAATTTGGCTAAAAATAGATGGGGAGGTAGCTTAGAACCAGGAGACGGACATAGGATACTATATGCAATTCCGAGACCCTGTTTTTTTTTTTACTATAGTGTGTGTTAGCTGCTAAGATAACCATTGCTTGTCTTATCAGACTACATTCTTGCTTTAACGTGACCGCAGCTACATACTTCAGATTTTAGTTTTTAGGAGTTTATTTGCTGGCTTCTAACGTCATGACTTCCAACAAAATGGACTGGTCGAAACAGAAGCGAGACCCGACATTTGTCGCCAGCGAAAAATTGGCATTAGTGGATCTAATGGGAAAACACTTTCCCATTGTGGAGAGCAAAACAATAAAAACCTGGAATGGCAAAAAAAACGAGTGTGCTTATGACCACACGACTGAAGTGAAACTTCTTTCGCTCCATCTGTATGTATATATATATATATGTGTGTACAATATATACATGTATACACATATACATATATTAATTTTCTACAAATATTTTTGGCTATGAGAGGAAGAGAGAAAGAAAATGTGCGCGCGCACTGCTGTCTCTTGCTTATATATATATCCCCCACTTAACTTCCGTTCGCCTTGCCCGATCACACTTTTCGTAACGCTTACGTCACGCGTTCGCCAGCTTACTCCCCAAGTCAAGCGTGCGTAAAGAAGTTTCACTTCAAAAAATCGCTGAACAATTTAACGTAGTTACCCCAAAACCACAATTCATCCAAGAAAATGGGTTTTTAAAACGGAGTTTTGAAAAAAGCGCTGGGTGAATATTTAGAAGAAGGCTAACGGCCGGTTCACGACTTCGGTCTTAGCGGCGAGCGGCGCGGCGGTGGCAAACGGCGCGAATTGCACGCCACGAACCCGAGCTGCGGCGGCCGCGGTGGACGTATTTAGGTAGTAAGAACGTGCTCAAAGTAATGGCAATATCATAATTATCCCTTCTCTGTTTAGAAAGCAATATATTTTTAAAACAAGATATTCTTAATATAAGAGGAGTGCACGAACTGAATAAATATCGGTGTTTAAATGGCGAATTTCGTCACCTATACGAAAATTACAGAAAATATCCAGATAAGTTTTTTTGAGTACACAAGAATGAGTGAAAACTCTTTTGGTTATATTATGCAGCACTTAGAAGCATATTTTAAATTTTTTTTTTTGCTTCTCCAGTGAGTACGTCACTCCTACACCGCTGTTCGCGCCGCTCTATTTCGTGGCGTCGCACTTAGTCGCTGATACTTTTGTTCCCGCCGCTCACCTCACCGCTCGCCGCTGTAGCGATTCGCTCTGAGAAAACCGACACGACGCGTGCTTCAAACATTTTCATACTTTTGATTTTTTCGCTTGCCGCTTTTTGATCTTTTAGCGCGTTCTAGAGGCAGCAGAATTGTTATTGCAGCAAAAATTTATTAGGTAAATGTATTATTGAGTATCATTGAGACTCAAAATGAATATATTATGGTTCATAGAGCGCTTGTTTCAGAAATAATAAAAAACGACGATAAAAAAATGTACAAATAAAGGTGAATCACTCTCCGTTTGAGCAATAATTGCTTTGAAATATGTACTTTATTATTTATCCGTAAAGTTGACTGAATAAAAAAATATCTTTAAATGCATTTAAAAATAAGTGTGTGATGGGCGAACGAACTCCGCTATATGTTCCGTTAAAAAGTTAAACAAACAAATCAGTTTATACTCATCGCGCGTTGAATCTCCCTCCTCGTGACTTTGTCCACTACTCTTTTCACCTGTTGTTTTGTTTTACGTATTTAGCAGTTTCTGAATTCTCTATTCATTTATACTTTTCTGAGTTTTTGATTAGTTTTAGTAGTATTTCATTAGACGCTTCTGCCTCCCCTCTGCCACGGCCACCGATATTAGTTCCGATTCCGCCTCCGATTTGGGTTCCGCTAACCACGTCCGGCCCGTTACATCCTTAATAAAGATATATAGCATAGCATAGTCAGCCTTATAATGTTCCCACTGTTGGGACTTAGGCCTCCTCTCTAAGAGAGGGAATGGGCCGTAATTCACCACGCGGACCCAGTGCGGGTTGGTTGATGTCACATGTCTTCGATTTTTGGTTCTAGGACATGCCGGTTTCCTCACGATGTTTTTCTTTCACCGTTTTAAGAACAGTGGTGATGAAATAAATTACACGAAGTAATGCGCCTGGCTGGGTTTGAACCCGCGACGTACAACTCGTAAGTCGGGGCCGTTACCACTCGGCCACCACTGCTCATAAAGATCATCCTATGTGGGAATTTTCTCTGCAAGCTACAATTGACTATCTCATCTGCTCATAGTCTAACAACTGATTGTAAGATTATGAATTTAAAAAAATATACTAAAGTCTTCTCTGCCAGTTTTGTATACCTATAGCAGTCTATCTTTGAGATTGTATTATTTAAATATAGGTAAGTGTAGTGCAAGTATCTTATCTGTCCATTGAATGATTGAACATATTTAAATGCCTACTAAATAATCTTTTCCAAGGAGAGGCTTATGTTCAGCACTGATTATTTATTGATCGGCTGATATATTGATGATTAAATGTATTCAATTTATCTATATATATAAAAGAAGAAACTGACTGACTTGATATGTCATCAACGCACAGCCGAAACTACTGGGACTAGGAGCGTGAAATTTTGAACAAAGCTTTCTTTTATGACGTAGGCGAGCACTAAGAAAGGATTTTAAAAAATTCACCCCCTAAAGGGATGAAACGGGGGTTCAAAGTTTTTATGGAAAAACCTACTTTTACGGGGGGCGAAGCCGCTAGAAGAAGCTAGTTTTTTTTTATAAATCTGGTCTCGTGCTCTTTCTCCATAAGTGTTTTGTTAAAAGACCCAGGTCACAAGCCTCTAAGGATAACAACGAAAAATATATTGACTGTATTTTTTTTAATTATGTGACTATTTTTTAATTCATCATTTCCTTAGCGTTTCTTCTTTTTATTTTCTTAATAATTTGCAAAATGTAACTTAATCCGAAAAGGCAAATTAAAAAAAAAAACAATTTAATATTATGTACGTTACAAACCTTTCAAATCTCGTAGAAGAGGAAACTGTCAAGTAACAGAATTAGGATGCACATACTGAAATGTGACTGTGTTACACACGTAGAAAGTAGATGGCGAGATGTTCCTGCCTCGTCCACAGTACTCCTCATACCAATATTTGAAATGCTAATTATATCCGGATATTAAAGAATACATCCTTTAATAACCGGATATAATGGAAGGTGGTTTCAGAAAAAAATATTTATGTTTAATATTATTTGTTGTTTAATTTAAAATATTGTTTAGAAATTATAT
Source organism: Mythimna pallens (assembly GCA_961205895.1). NCBI lineage: Eukaryota > Metazoa > Arthropoda > Insecta > Lepidoptera > Noctuidae > Mythimna > Mythimna pallens. Next base: position 5,671,095 of record OY540831.1, on the reverse strand, counting down.
ATTGTAAAATAATATAAAAATATAATAACAATTTTACAATATATAAAATGTCAAATGTCAATAAATAACCCGCCCCTGATCGTTCCCGGTGCAAAAGTACCCATAATACTGGCCGCAAATAATATAATAATACTCAAATCTCGACGTCTTTGTGTCGACACCGTCATCGGCTCACGCTGAAAACCAGCGCTGTGGACTCGTCGCACTATGCGTGAAGCCTGAAGCCACGGCTATGCTGACCGTTCGGCCATCTGGCGCTGACGTGGCGCATATTTTATCATTGTGGCGTCATTTCCTGCAAATAATTTTTTTTCTTTCTTTTTTACAAGATTAACAGCACGGGAAAAAATCCAATTGTAGATTTTTTTTTCGCTTTGGATCCTTCAATAAAATGTCCTTTTCTATTATCCAACTGTTGAAGCTCTCCCTCTCTGCTATTGTATACCAATTCCTAATACAAAATATTTCATCTTAATGTTCCAGAATGACCTGTCAGATGAAGTAATTCACCTGCTGTTCTCGGCTAACAGATGGGAGAGAGCCAAGAACATTATAAAGAAATTAGAATCTGGCACCACATTGATTGTAGACCGATATTGTTACTCTGGTGTAGCATTCTCAGCTGCTAAAGGTAGGCTAAGGATCTTTTGAATATATCTCCCATACAACAAACGTGATATTTTTGCCTAAATAATAAGAATAATTATATATTGCAGGTTTAGACCTAAATTGGTGCAAGTCCCCAGATGTAGGCCTACCTAAACCAGATAAGGTGTTCTTCCTTACAATGCCCATCGACTCAATCAAACAAAGAAACGGATTTGGAACAGAAAGGTCAGTGAAGTAGAGTTATCAATTTGAAACACATGTTGTCAATTGTAAACTGCGTTGCATGATACGCAACAACTTGGTTTGCACGTGTGTACCACTAACGAACTTCGAACACTCTGATCATCAAACATGTTTGCGACGATTCTATTAGTATGTTCTGTATGGACGGTTTCTTCATGAATCAATGCGAACACCAAAAACTTTTCGCTACTTTACAATCGACCACTTCCAACGACGCCGCTACGACTGTTAAGAGAGTTCACGACTGTTGTGCGCGAACTCGAATCGAACTATGTTTGCGTTCGAATATGCCGTCCATACGAACAAACCAATTGTTCAAGTTTGATGTTTGTTTTCGCCATGTTCGTGTTCGTACGTGCGTACACGGCTTTTGACATTGCCAAAACTGTAAGTTGCGACGGATTCGAGACAGAAGTTTGCGTCCAGTCAGCTTTATGATTCGTGACTTCTATTCAGCGTTTCCACGTGATTCTAATACCGGTGCAGCTGTCTCACAGACAATATCGCTATGTGCTATTCCAGGACATAGTCTTCCCGTGTGCCAAATTTGATCCAGATCCCTTCAGCAGTTTCAGTGTGAAGGAGTTACAAATATACATACATACAAACTTTCGCCATTCTAATATTAATGTTGTCCAGTATCGTGTGACATTTGTGAAGCTAAGAGTGATTTTGACGTGATTCAGAATGTGATGAAATGTTGCCCGCGGTTTGATTTGCATCCAAAAAACTTATATTATTACTACAAGTTTGATGAAAAGAAGTAAATTCAAGGTCTTCGTCAACCAATGGGCTAAGTTTAAAATAACAAACAATACTCACAAACATCGATTTACATTAATTAAATTAATTACCAGGATTTTTTCTTTACAGATATGAAGTACTGAATTTCCAGAAAAAAGTTTCAGAAATATATTCTAAGTTAAAAGAAGATAATTGGGAAGTTTTGGATGCTAACAGGTAAATAGACCTTGCCTGTGTCCATAATCATCTTTCAAAATTGCAGTGTAAATCACTCATAAGCAGAGGTCGGAATTAGGTAAAGTTATTTAAGTACTTATACTGATTTCATACAGCGAAAGAATAAAGTAGATCAAATCTCAAATCCCGAGAATAATTTTAAAGAGCAGATTTTTTTTATTGCACTGCCAGAAATATAGCAGAAAAAATTTCTTCCTGCATTAACGACGAGAAATAGGAAGTGTATAAAGTTAACCTCACCTTCGTTGGAGTAAAGCGATTTTTTTTTTCAACGAAAAATACGAATAAAAATTGTATGTTAATTTCTATTAGTATCTTTGTTTTATTTGTCTCTTTGTTTTATTAGTCTTAACTATCTCTAGGGTTTTTATTATAATTTATTTGTGATATTGTTGGTCACGCGGGATATTTGTTTAGAAATCCCGGGAAGATCCATATTAATATCAACATTTCGATGCAAGTACATGAATAACTCTACCTAATTCGGACCTCTGCTCATAAGCTCTTTTTAATCTGGGCTACGAGCGGACAGCATTGTGTCTTTCCTTCTTATAGTGATTGGCATTATAAGGACAGGACTGGAAGTGACCTAAGTCACTGTACTAGTGTTGGTTGACTTCTCAAACGCTTTCGATACCATTAATCACGACATTCTGTTAACCATCATGTCCTATGTGATGGTGACTCTCAAATCACTGGAGTCATTCATCTCCTACATTCAGTAATGTCAGCAGTTGGTTCACGTTAGCAACTCTTTATCTCGCTGGTGTGATTTAGAAATCGGCGCGCCACAAGGCAGCATTCTCTGCCCTCTTCTGTTTTTTATTTTAATTAATCTCATTATATCCGAACTTCGATGTATTTGTATGCAAATTATCTGCAAGTGTACTTCCAAGGAAAAGCCAACGATTTACCTGCTAATGCGATCGCCAAATTAACAGGAACCAAATGACTGTAAAAAAAAGTGCTGATAGATTTTTTGTTGTTGTACATTCCAAAAAAGACGGGCGATCATCATTGGGAGTCATTAAAACATAGCTAAACTAGATGGCACAACTTTACTTCCTCTTCTGTTCGACAGTACAGTCGTTCCATTTAGCACCGATAGCCCCCTTAGCTGGTGTACTTAAGCCACTTGTGTCAGACAGGAGGACACTTCATGCTGCAGGCACTGTATCATATTAAAAGCTTATTACCATTGAACACGAAGACATTGCTTGAGTAAATGCTTAAGTGATAATATCACCTAAGCACTAGCTGCTAGCCAATATTATTGGCTAGCATTGGCGATCCAGTGGCTGCAGGCAGTGGCTTTCCTACACATTTTATAAAAGAAACGACAATACCAAGCTTTCCTTAGCAAAACCAATAAATATAAGTTTTTATTCTATTTTCTTTCAGGTCAATTGATTCCATCCAAGAAGATTTACTAAAAAGGTCACTAAATGTTGTAAATGATGTTACTGATAAAAATATAGGAAAGCTTTGGACCAAAGAATGACTTGATTTGTAAAAAAACGTAGTATGTTGTACATATGTATGTCAATTTAATTACTATGAATTCTAGGATTATGATATTCAGAGATGAATATTCAGTGTTGTGTTTAGAAAGTAAGACTGAACTGTCCAGATAAGTTGACAATGTATTGAGATGAATGGGAATGACTATAAACTGGGAAAGTACTGCAACCTTACTTATTATTATCTATTATTATTTGGTAAGACGCACTAGCAGCTATTTAGCTGATGCGTGTGTTTCATATAGTTTGGAGATGTTTAGTCTGTCCAACCGATTTTTAAAGCAGTTCAATGTGGGAGTTTAACTTATATAATAATAATAATAAAATTGATTTAATTGACAACAATGGTACAACTAAAGGGTTAAAAATCTAAAACTATCTTACTGCTGCACCAGTAACTACAACCAGTGATTAAGCACTGGCGCGTTATGCTTATGAGCTAAGGTTTGAAGAATACTATTGGAGCTGGTCCTATACTCTATTCGTGTCAAGATTAGACATTTAAACAAAAGTTTTTTACTGTCCGTTCAAGTGATTTTGACTTTTATTATGTTAGTATTATGATAAATGGCGGCTGCAGTAAATACTATTGAAACCAGTTTTTTGGCTTTTAATGCCATCCTTATGCCTACGAAATAGAAGTCAAAATCGGTTGAACGAACAGTGAAAAAGGTTTTATAATGCTTTTTTTAATGAACGCCATTGTTAGAAATTTAGTAATGATTTTTCAAATTTACAATATCAGTTGCACGCCATCTAGCGTTAAATATTATAACCTATCGCAATCATGGCGGCATGCTTGGTTGTCAAATCGCACTCACACTAGTAAACAAAATATCAAATTTTGCTCGGTTTTGAAGACTGTTTTTCTCAATATATAATGTAAATTATTTACAAAAAGTAACTATTGCGTAACTATTTCATTGTAGAAAAGTGATAAAGTGATTCGTTTTGAGCAAAAAGTGTCTATTTACGAAGTAGAACGCGAACGAAAAATGTATGAACAGGCCAGCGGAACATTCACCTTGAATGTCTTAACGCGAATGGAGTATAGATCTGCTTAGCAACGAAGCCTTTCCTCGTTACTATACAGACGCGAAGAAGTCGTGTGTTGTTGTTTACAGCATTCCCGACGCTATCCATGTAAACAACAGCGCAGCTACTAACTCACGCGTTAGTTTAGTAGCGATGCATCATCAATACAGTTACATGTAGCTTATGCTACTTGCAGCCAAATAGCAATGTAGCGTCGCCTTGACATAACGTGTTACTGAATTAGTGCAATAAGTCGACCTTTCTTATGTCTACTCAAAGAACGTACCGCGTCTATTTTAAATTATGCATGTAACTGCCGAAATTGTGTAAAATGCGCTGGCATCAATTTTGCTCTTTGCAGTGCTGTGTCTTGCCCCAAAGGAATCATAATGACATTAGCTCGTCATAGGGGGATCGGGTGACTGTCTGTAGAATTGCAGGCACTTTTGACATTTTAACTGACTCCGACCCTGTTATGAATTATAGCAAACAGATTGCCAACTTAGTTTTTGAAGGTGAAGTTATTTTAATATTTGGTTTTTGACCTCATTCTGCAGCTAAAAATACCTCTTTCTAACTTGTAAGTTAATTGACTATGTTGTATTTTTTGCTTTATAACTAAAATGGATCCTAATAACGAAACATTTGTAAGCATTTTTACAAATAAGTATTTTTTTTAAGTGGTGTTTACTAGTTGAATTGACAGCGAATCTAGGTTATTTGCAAAAAAATAAGAAAGAAGCAAGTGTAGACAGTGTCTATAATTATAATAGGTAGCACTAACTTATAAGTTTTATAGTTATTCAATTTTTATTTTGACTCTGGCTTCGGCTTCGGCTTCTGAATATTTTAAATAGTTCTAGTTGAGATCTGTGTTAGTCTTAAGCAACCTTCATGTGTAGACGTTCATCGAACGTGTAAGTTGCGCACACGCCGCGTTAAAGCAGCCTCTATGTGACGTCAACAAACGCCCCATACAAGCGGATCCTAAGAAATGCACAATCTTGCACAAAATACATTTGTCATGCTGATGAGTATACAGAATATATGCCCATTTTTACTAACACTAGGCGAAATCTAAATAAATTCTAACTGTGCAATATATTTAAGTATTATTAATTTTGGTATCTCGAGAAAATGGTCATTTGTTGGACAAAATATTTTATTATTGCTTTTATACCTTAATTCATTCAAACTTAAAAATAAATACTTAAAGTTATTTTTGATCTGCTGTGAGAATAACGCCGTAGGTATATATTTTTTTAATGAAATATATACATGCGTATATATATATATATATATAAATAAATGATTAAGAAATGAAATTGTTAATCTATTCAATGTATAAATAGAGATCATTTGTCTGGAAGTACAATAAATAAACTTTGATTAATTCGTGACGTGTTTATGTGCTAGCTGAGACTTGTTACTTAGTTTATAACTTTATATCTAGCCCATTCCAAAATATTTTAGTGCTGACTTTGCAGTTGGATGCAACTAAATGCCAGTATTTTTAGTGTAGAGTGACTACTCCGGCATCCACATTAGAAGTAATAATATTCCACAACTGCACCAGGGCATCTAGTCCCAAACTAAGTAGAACTTATGCTATGAGGAAAAAAATATACGCCCAGACACAGAACAAATGATCATACACATCACACAAACATTTGACTTGGGTGGGAATCGAACACAAACTCCGACATAGCAGTCAGGGCCACTATCTATAAACCAACAGGCCATTCAAGATAAGTGGAAAAATATTGCTTAGAAGCCTGAGTGCTGGCCGTTGCAAGAATGGACGCGCGGTGCCTTCGGTAGGATTAGGTGGCCACCGCAGTGGTTGTAACAGGCAGGGTTTTTTTTTTTCACATTTAGCGGGTGTTCAGGTTTAGATTATTAAAAATTCAACAGGAACTACATTCAAAGACTATTTAAAATTCTTTGAATGCAGTTCCTACTGTTTTTAAAATAGAAATGGTTTTTTTTCCCTGTATGTGGCAGTCGTGGGATGCCCTGTATAATTTTCAACTGTGCAAAGCGGGAGCTGTTTGAATATTGAATGCGTGCGTTATGGTTGATTAGACAAAAAAAAAAAAAACAAATATAAAAAATACTAGTTTATTTTTTCTGTACATTCTGTAGCAAGTGTTTTGCTCCTTCTGAAGTCTGTTGTTTCAGGATATTTACATGAGGCTTAATTTTCTTTTTCAAGGCGTTGGCAACGGCACTTGTGTTACTTTCAATTAATTTCAAGAGGAAGAAACATCCTCTGTTGGTTGGAAGCCACAGTTTTATCTGAAAAAAGAAAGAAATATTAATGAGACGAAAAGAAGGTATTCTTGTTAACCGTAAGGGCTATATTTCACTGGGACACCAAGGCGGCGCGACCGGTTGCGCCGCCATGGTGTCCGTAAGCTACCAAACAAGACACTTCGCACCTTTGGTCGCACCGCCAAATTGGTTGCGCAACCAAACATAAACTCACTTACATAAGAGACCCTGACTCTGAACACCTATCTGTAGATCATACAAATATTTGTTCCGTGCGGGAATCCCACCCACCACCTACCACCTATTGTCTCTGCATCACCCAAAGGTTGACTGGTAGAAAATGCCATAAGGCATTAAGTCCGCCTCTGTACTTTTGTGTGCATAAGAATTAATCTATTAAAAGGAGAAACTGACTGACTGACATATCAAAGCACAGCCTAAACTACTGGATCTAGGAAAGTGAAATTTTGCACAAAGCTTCATTTTATGACGTAGGCGAGCACTAAGAGAGGATAACGGGTATCCAAAGATTGTATGGAGAAACCTACTTTCACGCGGGCGAAGCCGCTGGCAGAAGCTAGTTAATAAATAAATAAAACCCTCGACCCGCAGCGCAGCAGCCAATCCTTCAACCACTGCGCCAACCGAGGCGTAAATTGCCAGACGCATCCAATTCCACAACAAATGAAAGGTAAATATAGACGACTTGTCAATTTGATACTATTGTAAGAATTTTACTATTCATGAAGTCTTAGTAACAAACACTGAAATGTTACACTCACAGTATCATCTTCCAAGTGTTCAGCAACGGCTTCACCCAAGGTGTTGCCATCCTTATCTTTATCAAGTGTTGCCAGTTTCTTGAGACACATGTGGATGCCAGCATCCTCCACCGCCAATAGGTCCTTGCTATCATCAGTGATGCGCCATTCAGGTTGGCAGATCACTTTAGCTAAACCTTCCAGGATTTCTTTTGTTGATTCTGTAATAGACAAAATATTTAAAGCATTTTACAACTTTTCAGCATTTTACTCTTTAGTGCAGTAAATAACTAAAGCAAAATTAAATCGGTCGAATCACGAAATATCAGAAACTATAACATCTATAAACTTAATATTTGGCAGGTAGGTTCCTTATAGGGTGGGTGTACACATCCACTAAGAACGGATTTTACGAAACTACACCCCTAGGGTAAAAAGGGGGTTGGAAATTTGTATGGCGAAACCTATTCATTTATTCGATTTTTACGCGGGCGAAGTCGCTGGCGGAAGCTAGTTGTACATCATCATCATTTCAGCCGAAAGACGTCCACCGCTGGACATAGGCCTCCCCCAAGCGTCGCCACAATGAACGGTCCTGTGCGTCTCGCATCTATCGGACTCCCGCAACCGTTACCAAGTCATCGGTCCACCTTGTAGGAGGCCTTCCAACGCTACAAGTACTGGACTAAGTCCGTCCTTACAGGGTTATATCAAGTTACTTAGTTAGACACAAAAAGATAAAGAAGATTTATTAAGCCTGTTAATACTGACCCAGACTGATGAATATAATTATAGAAGACCTATAGATAAGAATATAGATGGCTCAGTGAATAATCAATCTTTAACTTTTTAAAAGGTATTTAAGCTTACACATACCTATAGATAGAACGGCAATAGCCAACAGCATATTCGTCTTACTACTGAGCCAGAAACCAGGGTCTTCTTCCATATCCTTCTTCAAAGCGGGCAGGATAGCCTCCCTGAGTTCTGACACTCGGAGCTCGGCATCCTTCTTGGACGTGCCGCTCTTGGCGCCCTCTTCCAGGAACTTGATGAAACTGGGGTGGAACGCCCCTGAGTCCTTGGGTTTTACTAGCCAGTGTAGTGTCTGAAAAGGAGCATTGTTAACATTCGGCTGAATTATCATTATTCATCATCCATCATTTCAGCCAAAAGGACATCTTTTGGCTGCTGGCCACAAGCCTTCTCTCGCCCCAAGTATCACCACAGCGATTGGTTCTGTGAGCCTCGCATCCATCGGAACCCGCGAGCCTCACCAGACCATCGGTCGACTTTGTGCGAAGTCTACCAACGCTGCGTCTTCCAGTACGTGGTCGCCACTCCAGAAACACTTTCAGCCCCATCGTCTATCTCTGCTCTTTTGCAAATTATTTATATTCAATACCCTAGTATAAACTAAATGTTGTAATATAGTGCTTTTTTTTTGTATGCACACTAATCTCCAGACCATCAACTCTGCAACAGGTCACTGCAACAACTTGCACCTTTGACATACTCTTCAAACGCGAACTATTATTTGCAACACTACTGGATATTGTTTCCATTTGAATTATAAAACTTACCATCATCCTCGGATCTTACTGCCCTATCCCATGCCACTTGGTGTCGGCATACTCTTCCGACAATCCATCCATCTTTTTTTCCCTGTCCTTCTCCATCCATTTGTATGTATACTCATAATTTTTTTCCTAACAAGCGTTTTATCCCTCCTCTTCACACAACCATACTAAAAACCATTTCCCTTTCAACTTTTCAGTCACTCGTGTCACTATCAAACTTTTTCTTTAAGGTTACACTAGTCGACACTTTTTCCATACAAACTTTGGGGGGGGGGGGGGGGGTATTACTCCACAGTTTGACATTGTACATCCAAAGTAAAACATGATAAGGTTTTATCCTATACGTAATTTTGTCTGTACGGAAACAGAAAAACAAAAATAATTTCCGTTACAAAGTTATGAGCCAACTAAGTTTCTGGTTTTTGATGATTTTAACGCAACTTTAAGTGTAAAAAAAGTAACAAAAATCGTATAAAATCTCAAAAACTAAGTCGGTACCGACAAACTTTTATTATCGAAGAGTTCTATACAATTTTTTTGTATTAGATTTATGTAGTGATTTTTTCATAAAACCCGATTTTCCAAAGCACTATCCTCAGATTTTACGCACAGTCTAATTTCATTTCAGTTCGGAACGGTGTTTGTGTGCATGCGAACCATACGATGTGCATATATTTTAGCGTCTAACTGCTCATACTTGATATTATCTCAGTTGGACACAATATCAGATGAGACATCGCATTTTTGGGCCTCACCCATCAGCGAGTTCAAGCCCGCGACTAGTTCAGCCTTAATACTCATTTCTCATTTTATCCATACTCCACACATCCATCTCAACATTCTCATCTCTGCTACATGCAATATTTTTTCATCAGTCTTTTCCACAGCCAAAAATTCTGATCCATACAGTATTATAGAATTACATTTAAAACTTACCATGTTACCCCAATGGTCTTTAGCAATGTCTTTCAAGTTGCTTGCTAAAGTTGATACAATCGCTTTCTTGACTAGAACCGTGTCGTCAACGGAATCGAATATGGCGATGAGCAGGCGGTAACCAGTCTTGTGTTTGCTGAGTGCTACTGCGTGTTCTTTCACCACTTTCAAAATAGTCTGTAAGTTAATGAAATAAACAGTTTAATTAGTCTCTATATACTAGAGTGAAGAGGTGATTTCGAAGTAAGCATACTCCATCCTCCCCATCCATCATCACTTGAAATTAGGTGAGATAGATGCCAACAGAACAAAAATGTTGAATAATATTTTTTCTGTTTATTTTTAGAGTTCTGTAACTCAAAAGGAAAAAACAGAACCCTTCTAGGGTCACTTGGTTGTCTGTCTATCTGTCTGTCAATAACCTTTATCTCGGGAATGCATAGAGATATCGAGTTGAAATTAAAACCATATACTCAGGTTTGTGGTTTCTTGAAACCGTGACAAAATCAAACTTCTAAGTTTAAGAAAAAAAAGATACGACGGTTTAGTTACAAAAAACGTTAACCCAGAATCCTGAAATCTATATATATAAAAGAAGAAACTGACTGACTGACATATCAACGCACAGCCGAAACTACTGGAATTAGGAGCGTGAAATTTTGCACAAGGTTTCCTTTTATGATGTAGGCGAGCACTAAGAAAGGATTTTCCACAATTCACTCCCTAAGGGGATGAAGTGGGGGTCCAAAGTTTGTATAGAGAAACCAATGTTTACGCGAGCGAAGCCGAAGGGCAGAAGCTAGTTTGACATAAAGCAACGTTTTATAGCACAGGTATAGGGATAAATCTGAAAACAGTAATGTTGTTACGTTACAAAAAAAACTATTTTTGCGATTCGGAAAAATCTTTGACACTACATTCGGGAAATGAACTATTTACATAGGTGTTAGTTTGTATGGAACCCTCAGTGCGCGAATCGGATTCGCACTTGACCAGTTTTTTTGTTTGTGTAAATAGAGAGGGAGGTCGAAAAAAAGATAGTTGTTTGGAGTGATATGAAAGGAAAGGAAGTTAGTGATAGCTTGATGGGTGATAGAACAAAATGGAAGAAAAAAAAAATGTCGCGCCGACTCGAAATAACACGGGGCAAGGGCATGATAGTATTTTTTTTTGTGATAGTCGTGATGAGTCTTGCTGTAATGTTTTTACAGTAAATAACAAAAACCTAGTGATATTTTGTCATGCATTCTGTAACAGTTCTAAATCTTCTATATTTGTACATAAAAATGAATAGCTGTTCGTTAGTCTCGCTAAAACTCGAGAACGGCTGGTCCGATTTGGCTAATTTTGGTCTTGAAATATTTGTGATAGTCCAGAGAAGGTTTAAACTGTGAGAAAATATGGAAAAATTAACGGAAAATATAATCCGAATCTCTAATTAAAATGTTATAATAAAATTAATTATGTTGTTCTGCCAGTAGATGGCGTTATTCTTAGATAACGCCATCTACTGGCATTCATTATCATTAGGGGGTACGAAGTTCGCCGGATCAGCTAGGTCTTTTCATAAATATGTAGATGCTAAAATTTCTTACCTTCTTATCCTTATTAGTGCCCTGCCACACACAGATGGAGGCTGCATTAGCGCCTGGCAGTGAGTTACTGATAGGCACTATGAGCGGGCTGAGTGTCGAGATCAGTTCTGCACGATCTTCAGCGCTGCATTCGCGAATATAGTCGTACAGGATTGAGTGGAATAACCTGGATTAATAACAAATTAAATTTCACGTTTTGTTTTAAAATCACTGTATACAGCATACAATACTTCTTTCACGGGAATCCGTTGGACGCGAGACGCACAGTACTGGTCATTATGGCGACACTTGGTGGAGGCCTATGTCCAACAGTGGACGTCTTTCGACTGAAATGATGATGATGATACAGCATAGACGTAACATAAGACCATGCATAATTGGTTTTATTGAGGTGTCATTTACAATCTTTTTTTGGTGAACACACCACTGTTAACTAGTGATGTATAAAGTATAATAAAACTTATTAATTTTTAATGATAATGCTGATATTGGCTAAGTTCACAACAAATTCTTAAAACATAATAAATCTATCCATTACAAAAAAAAAATAAAAAAATATTTAATGTTGAAGACACCCTAGTGGTGTGGTTCAGTGGTGTCATAGATAATACACACAATGGTTGGTTGAACTGGAAAATGGCCAATTTATTTATATATTTGCGCAGCTGGAAAAATATCAATTATGAAATTAAATACATACTCTCCATCATGAAGATTTTTGTCTAGAATCTTCTGTATGTTTGCCTTGCACGCCTGCAGGATGGCCGTCTTCATCTCAGGGCTGTCCTTGTATGTGTCAGTGATTGTCTTCACTTTGTCGTCCTTTGACTGCAAGGAATAAGTTGAAAATATTAATACAATTGTCTAAAGTAGGGATGGTAGTTTTCATGAAATTATTTATGGTGACTTGTAATTAGTGACTGATACTTAAATATGTGATTGTCCTCATGATTACAAACAACTTTCCCAAAGAAACTTTTTAATATACGTACTCATTATTTTTATGGTATTAACAAAACAGCTGTTTGAAAATCGCGTGCCCGCGCTTGCGACCACTCAGCTGTTAGCCGCGTAACGCCGTTGTCTCATGTACTTTTTGTACCTTACCTTAAGTCTAAAAAAAAAGTTTCTTTGGGAAAGTTGTTTGTTATCATGAGTACAATCACGTGTATTAGTATCGGTCACTAATTACCAGTCACCCTATATAGGTTCAAAAGAGAAAATGCTTCAAATCTCAGTCAAACACTGCAGTCTCATAAGCTTTAGGTTGAAAATGACACTTTAGGCATTTTTAAATAACAAGGTGTTAATGAAATTTCTGGGAAAAGCTTTAAGTTAAAAAGGCTTTTAAAGAAATAATTAGATATTGTTAGTTGTTATTTATTTATTTAGTTACAATTTTAATTATAAAGAAAAATTATCTGAGCATACCTAAGTTTTTAGAATAGCAGTATGTTCTATATAAAGATTAGATCATCAATTTTAGGAAAGATAAAATTTGTCAAAGATTCGTTATTAGATTATCAGAAACAATAAAAGATCACTTACATTTTTATAAATGTCTCCATAAAACTCCTGCTGCATATGACACTTTTCTTTCTTTGTTGCAAACTCACCATAAGCATAATCCAATACCGGAGCACTTATTGCGTGAGTTGCAATTGATACAATATGACCAAAGAACTTCTTCAGTACCTCATGCCGTATAAATTCCGTACCATACTTCAAAATGCGTTTGACCGCATGCTGCCCATACTTAGACTGGACCATTTGAACCATTATGTCTAATAATTCTTCAGTTATTTCGTTCTTAATGTCATCAGGACCATATTTAAGTAATACTTGAATGACACGGCTGAGGTCATGTGTTAGGGCTATGGACTTGTAGTGACCTTTTAGCAGACAATGCAGCTCTTTACAGGAGTTTATTCTGAAGTCCTGTTTTACAACTTTCCTGAAAAATTTTATATGGATTAGTATTTGTCTATAAAAACCTTACACATCTGTTTTTAATATATATTATTATGTAATATACTCTTCAAAAGTCAAGTTTAACAGCACTATCCTTTCTTTCAATTTTGATAATTATATATATTTATTACATAATATCTATTTATAGTACATATTTGCTTGCTGCGGTCTTCCTGTCTGATTATAATTTAGGTGTTGTCAAGGCTGGTGTGAACTAGTTTATTAAGACCCTACTCTTAATAAACTAGTGTGCCTCACCATCAACGATTGCACCCCTGCTTTCCATCAGGTGGGATCGCACTCAAGCACTAGTTTATATCAATTTAAAAAAAGGTACAAATAGTTTTTTTTATATAATTAATTTAACCTTTTGAGTACCGTAATTAGAGACACAACAGGAAGACAATGACCAAGCAAATGCTGGCGTTTGCTTGGGGTTTAATGAACTAAATGTGTTATTTGATACATAAGTTTGAGATCTCACATACTCTTCTTCTCTTGCTTCACACACTATTGACTAGACTTCTTTTAATATCTCCTTTTGCAGGTCTGCTAGAAATTTCTTTGTTAATAGTACCTTTGTAGCTGTTATGTTTCTTCTCTTTCGGTTTTTTGAGAGTACATTTAAGGTAGCATGACTGGGTATACCTGACAGCTTTCCCTGTACAGTTGAGTTTTACAAGTAAACTGGAACATGTATGTTGCACAACTGTGCAGGTTTCCACACATGCTTACCTGACAGGTATAACTGTGCAGGCAAACCTGTCAGGTACATGCTAACATGTATGCCTACCTTAATAGTAAAATAAATAAATATAATAAAGAGAAAAGATTTCTATTTGTGTTGTATTGAACTCAAAAACTACTAGCCCAATTTTAAAATTCTTTTATCAGTAAAATGTTGCTTTATCACTGAATGGCATCGGCTATATATTTTCTACTTTCACATGGGTGAAGCTGCTTGCAGAAGCGAGTATTATAATTAAGCTGAATATGGTTTTACTATCTGCTAATATGGTAATTATTTAGGGGCTGGCTTACAGTTGACCCAAATGCCGGTGAATTACAAGTAGCCAATGCCTATTTGACATCCACAAACCACTTACTGGGTAACTGTACAGTATAGTACAGTTTAGCCCAGCATTATAATAATACAAATTATCTTTCAGGTTAAATTTGAATGAAAAAGGTTACCTTTGAATCTGTGCAGCCAGTAACTTAGCCTTGTGTGACACCTCAAACACTTCAGCCGTAGCCTTGGCCTTGCGCCTCACTAGCCTTAGTTCTTTCTTCTCCTTCTTCATCTCAGACCACTTAGGTTTCTCGCCATTTGCTTGATCTTTCGAAACATTCAGCTTTCCTTTGCCATCTTTGCCGAAATTAGGTTTTCCCTTACCAAATTTACCTTGATCTTTTCCAAACCCTGGCTTTCCTTTCCCATCTTTGTTGAATTTTGGCTTCCCAAATTTGTTTGGACCTTTCGCCCCATCCTTCTTGAAATCCTTTTTGAATTTATTGTTTTTCGCTTTATCAGCTTGCGTCGGTTTGCCTTCAGCATTGTTTGAGATCACCTTCTTCTTTTTCGGTGAACTTACATCGTCTTCATTAAATTTTCTTTTAACTTTCTGCATTTTCAACGAATTACACAAATAATGCACGAGGTTATGAAATTCAAATTCCAGAATCCAGTATTCAAGTAAACTTTGATGCTCTTATCAAGTAATTATGCCAGTATACAATTACAGGCTTTTCAGTTATTGGCTGCTATTCAAATTAACACATTTATTTCTAATTCTAATTATTCCTTTATATAAATCCGTGCTTTATCGTTTTAACCACACGTGCAAATTAAAAATTAATGATAACAATTGACATTTAGTTGACTGCTGACTTTTTGACGTTGACATGAGTATGTTTTCGGATTAAGATTTAAAAAAAAAAAAGATACTTATTTGGCACACAAGGTTTATAATTAAATGCTTGAATTTATATAAAAAATAATTTCAGTCGAACAAAAAAGTATCTTGTATTACAAAAATGACGTTAAAATAAAGATCAAACAAGAATTATTAATATTTTTTTGTATTCAGCACAAGCATTTATTTTAAATCAAGAGTGGCTTCACAAATGTAAGTGTTAATGTCAAACAAACAACAAAAACTCGCAAGACCAAACTTGTTCCGCATTTCATGCAAAAAATTCATTTGATAAGTATGAAATAAAATAATGTTTAAAATGAAAAAATCTTAAATGCAGAATGGTTGATATAAATAAATATTTGGAGAGCCAACTGGCACTTGCAAAACAAAGAATGGCAATTAAAGGTAAAAAGGACAATGTTTCGCAGAAGAGTAAAGACGCTGCTGAAATTATATCTAAAAAACAATCGAAACAGTTTGGAAAACATTCGCCAAAAGAGGATCTCAAAGACACGCCTGTGCCGACCAGTTCCAGAACGAGAACATCGACAGTTTCTTCAGACAAAGATTCGGACGATGAGTATTTACCTTCTGAGGACGAGCCGGATGATATAATTAACATAGCTGCTGCTGCTGCTGGACCTTCTACCTCAACCTTCATAACTCGAACAAAACATAATTTAAAAAGAATTGTAGATGATGGTGACACTACCAGTTACAATGAAAGAATAGAAAACTGGAAGAAAAATTTAGCAGCAGCTAAATCAAGCAACTATGATGGTGGAACTATGACAGCTGATGTGCAATATGTATTAGAGGGCAACAAGGACCCAGAAGAACCCCATGAACTGCAGAATGGTTTGTGTATTCCCAATTTTATTTGGAGGCAGCTATACAAGTTCCAAAAAATTGGAGTCAAGTGGTTGTGGGAACTACACCAGGTAGAATCTGGAGGATTGTTAGGAGATGAAATGGGTCTAGGAAAAACAATCCAGGTAATTGCATTTTTGGCAGGTTTATCTAAAAGTGACTTAGGAACCTGGGGAGGACTTGGTCCAACTATTATTGTGGCTCCAGCAACTGTTATTTACCAGTGGGTCTCTCATTTTCACTTCTGGTGTCCACACTTAAGAGTAGCTGTTCTTCACCACACAGGCTCCCATGCAGGAAACCACAATCAACTTATCAGGGACCTACATGCTGCACATGGGATCCTGTTGATCACCTATGCTGGTGTTGTAAAGTACACTAAAGATCTGACAGCTCGGAAATGGCATTACATAATATTAGATGAGGGCCACAAAATCAGGAATCCTGACACCCAGGTCAGTAAGCTTGTCAAGAAGTTTCAGACACCTCATAAGTTACTCATTACAGGTTCTCCCATGCAGAACAGCTTACAGGAATTGTGGTCTTTGTTTGACTTTATGAGACCAGGACTTTTAGGCACTTACACAGCATTTATGGATCATTTTGCCATGCCCATTACTCAAGGAGGATATGCTAATGCTACCGAATACCAGGAAGCAACTGCTTTAGAAATAGCAAAGGCCTTGAAGTTAATAATCACACCATACATGTTGAGACGGACAAAGGCTGAGGTCCAAAGCCATATAAAACTACCGGAGAAGAACGAGCAGGTGTTATTCTGTGCTCTGAGTCAGGAACAAAAAGATCTGTATATAGGCTACCTCACTGGTAACACTGTAAGAAGTATTTTAGACAAAGACAATAAATATGGTGACCCTTTGAGAGCAAGAATATTGGTTGCTTTATGTACTTTGAGAAAGATATGTAATCATCCAGACTTGTATCTCTATGAGGCTCATGAAGATTGTGATGACATAGACCCAGAAAGATTTGGCAACTACAAAAGATCTGGAAAAATGACTGTTGTTAATTCTTTATTAAAAATTTGGCAAAAGCAAGGTCACAGAGCCTTAATATTCTCTCAGTCAAGAGGAATGCTGTGTTTACTAGAGCAGTATTTACAAGTTCAAGAATTTAAGTACTTGCGAATGGATGGCTCAGTGAATGTGGGACAGAGACAGAATATGATTAAAACTTTTAATGAGAATCCTGAATACTTGGTGTTTTTAGCAACAACTAGAGTTGGAGGTTTGGGGGTCAATCTCACAGGTGCTGATAGAGTCATAATATATGACCCTGATTGGAACCCAGCTACTGATGATCAAGCTAAAGAAAGAGCTTGGAGAATAGGTCAGCAAAGAAATGTAACAGTTTACAGATTACTATCAGCTGGAACTATTGAAGAAAAGATATATCAGAGGCAAATATTCAAGCATTTCCTCAGTAACAAAATATTAATAGACCCTAATCAAAAGAATGTTTTAACCACTAGTACACTACAAGGCCTTTTCACTCTTGAGGAGCTGAACTGCGATGGCGACACTGAAACTGCATCTCTTTTCAAACATACCAAAATAAATGTTGATCATAATTCAAAAGGTAAGAAAATTGATGATAAACATTCCACTGGAAGTACCACATTTTCAAAGAAAAAGATAGAAGCTATGAAAAAGATGGCTAGAGAAATAAGTAAAAAGATTTCTAAGGATATGGAGGAAAATAAAGAAGAAAAAGACCCCAGAGAAGAGTACAAAAAGAAAAGGGAGTTGCTACTGAACCCACCCAAAGTTGAAGTACCTGAAATAAATATAGTTGATGATCAAGTTACTAATGTTCCATTTGAAAACATTCTATCTGAATTGGATATAGTAAATATGCATGTGAAAAAGGACTATGAGGAGAATTTACTAAAAAATGTTTTAAAAAACCAAGTAAATGCAGAAAAAGCAGAAAGTGATCATGGTGAAGAAGAAAACTCAGAAATTAAAAAAGAAAAAGATGGCAGCACACATGACAATAATTGTAAAGAAAAGCTATTAAGAGAAAAAACACCTGAAAGAGATAAACCACTAGGTAAGCTTGCTATACAAAAAGGAATAAAAAAACCACATAAAAGAAAACATGCCACAGATTCAGAAATGGAGGTAGACAATGTAATTGCAGTAAAAAGAGTTAAAAAGAAAAAGCATAAAAAAGACAAAGAGAGAGAAAAACTAAAAAATGATGATGATTATGTGTTAAGTAAACTGTTTGCTAAAGCTAATGTTAAGAGTGCATTGCAGCATGATGTAGTTGTGGGGTTAGCTGAAAAAGAAAAACGACACAGAATCAAAGAAGAAGCAGTAAAAAAAGCTAAGGATGCTGTTAGAGCCATTAGATTTTCTTCCAAGTGAAACTCCATCTCCGTCCATCCATGACGACCATGACTAATCTAGGATTATGGGTGATTGTATATAGAATGTAAGAAAAATAATTATATTGTACTTTTTTTTGAACATAAGTTTTTTTTTTCAAATTCCCTAATTTCTAGAAATTATTTTGAATTTTTCTGTTGCTATGCTTACACTATGTGCAGTATGTGCGGTTTTCATGCTAGTGGGTAAAGCTTACAAAATTATTTCTGTGATGTAATGTTGTTGGACGATTTTGATGACGCTACCATATCTGGATTTGTTCTCAATATTACTTACTTACTTTTTGTATTACTTTTTTTATTTTATCGTTGTTTGTCCTGTGCGAGTCCCAAATAAATGTTTTCTTTCTTTCTTTCAATATGCTTATCAAAAGAAATCTGCTAATCTATTTTTCAAAATGGTATTAACAATCATTAGGCCTATCTAGAATATCAAGCAGTTGGCTTGGTGCGATAAGTTAAATTATGGTAACACAATATTTCAAATGTCAAAACCTAGCTGCCTTCCGAGTGCATAATTTTTAGTAATAATTGAATATTGTTTTATATTTTGCGTTAAACTATTATACTGCTTGCGCCTAATATTGCCTTGTGAAATGTTTGTGTGATTTAGATGTAAACTTTGAGTTTTATAACGCTAAGTCAACAGTTTGATCTGAAGCGTATCGTGGAGGGATTTGGTAAAGTTCTGATAGGATTTGAAGTTTTTGGCTCAGTTTTTGCTGGGAAGACGACGGCGATATGTCGAGAAGAAAATTACCGCCGCCGGGTTTCAACTTCAAGCCTCCAGAGGAGCAGGTCGTGTGAGTGTCAACCTGGACCAATCTGTCTGCCTGACATCCATTGGCTAAAACTTTTGTTCTATATTTACATCGAAATAAAAATATAATTATGTTTATGCTAATGCAGAAATTCTTTATACCCAAATTAGGGAATACCTGTCTGTTTTGATATGATAATGGCCTCTGATAAATATATTTTACATGTAAGTTTCCATAATAGTGGTGTTAACACTTGGAAACCAATACATCTAAGAGCTAAATTTGTAGCATCTGTTATATTCAGTTGGTATTAGATACTAATAATAATCTATTTTTCAAAATGGTATTAACATCATTAGGCCTATCTAGAATATCAAGCAGTTGGCTTGGTGCGATAAGTTAAATTAGCCTTACTAGGCTTAGGTTAGTAAACTTTCTGAAAGGAGGAAATTGATAAGCATGCCACCATATGTAGGAGGGTAAAACTAGATAGATAATGACTGTCAATGATAATAATAGTTTGTGTCTAAAAGATAGTTGATTACGGAGGTCATGTTGTTGAGATTTAGATAATCCATACAAACATTACAAATGCAAAAGTAATTGTCTGTCTGTTACCTCTTCATTTCTTAACAGCTGAATGGATTTAGGTGAAATTCACAAGACCATATCCAGAAATGGGACATAGGATACTTTTCATCATGGGTATATGTTTTCTTGGAATATTTTAACTTTTCACATAAGCGAAGCCGTTGGCAGTTGCTACTTCTGAACATTATAAATACAAAGGTGATTCGGTCTGTTTGTTCCCTCCTCATATCTTAACAGTTGAATGTATTCGGATGAAACTTAACACAGCGGTAGACAAAGTCCTGGAATTTTATCCCAGGCTTATATTCCCTGGGTATAATTTCCAACTTTGGGTAAAGCCATTGGCAAGAAGCTAGGTAGTTTCTGCTTGCCTCCTATAGATGAAAAGGGTGGATAAATAGTGCAATATGCGTATTTTAAACATTTTGTTTGTTTATTCATAATCTATAAAATTTCATATTACTCCTCAGAACACCTCCAAGAAACTTGGACAAGCAGACAACCATCACAGTTGATGACAGAACATTCACGGTCCACGCAGATGACCTGATCAAGATTTGTGACCTGGGTCGCGGAGCCTATGGTATTGTGGAGAAGATGAAGCATATTCCTAGTGATACCACTATGGCAGTAAAGGTAAGATTTTCTATTATTATCAGCACAAATATTAAACTTAAACTGTTGATTGGTCACATGGTAAGAAACAGGCTTCCTTACTGGGTGTTAGCTGTCTTATTTGTATTTTTTACAACAGCAAATCTCCACAAAAGTCTTGGCAAGCCTACACATTCGGTTTATCAAATCTCCCCAAATGGTAACTAATATTTTAATTTTCCTCTCACAGAGAATCACAGCGTCATTCAACAGTCAGTCAACAGAATTGAAGCGTTTGCTCATGGACCTGGATGTGTCCATGAGAGCCAGTGCCTGTCCCTACACAGTGCACTTCTACGGTGCCATGTTCCGCGAGGGAGACGTCTGGATCTGCATGGAGGTCATGGACATGAGCCTTGACAAATTTTATATGAAAGTCTACCACAACAAACGAACCATCCCTGAAAATATCTTAGGAAAAATCACATTTTCTGTGGTCAGCGCTTTACACTACTTATATTCTAAGCTCAGAGTAATTCACAGAGATGTTAAGCCATCTAATATCCTGATCAACAGGAAAGGAGAGGTGAAAATGTGTGACTTTGGAATATCAGGATACTTGGTGGACTCTGTGGCTAAGACTATTGACGCGGGCTGCAAGCCGTACATGGCGCCCGAGAGGATCGACCCCAGCGGCAACCCGGGCCAGTACGACATCCGCAGTGACGTGTGGTCGCTCGGTATCTCGCTTATTGAGCTGGCCACCGGCACCTTCCCCTATAACACGTGGGGCACGCCTTTCGAACAGCTCAAGCAAGTCGTGAAGGACGACCCCCCGAGACTACCAGCTGGACAGTTCTCTGCACAGTTTGAGGACCTCATCGTCCATTGTCTGCAGAAAGACTATAAACAGAGACCTAACTACGACGCGCTGCTGATACACCCCTTCTGTTTGGATCACAGTCAGGAGATTGACGTGGCGTCGTTCGTTCAAGAAATATTAGACTTACCAGATGAATCCTAGTGATAGGATATATTATTTACGTACCTATTAAGTACAAGCGTTTACCGACTAACCTTAATGTAGTTTAATAATTGAAAAGATATAAAATAATGTTATTAACCATAAAAAAAAATTAAATTATGTATTCTTTATAGTGCCGATCGCAATCGGCGTACGCGGCGATTTTAAATGTTTGTTTTCAAAGATGATTTAGTGTTTACTACGTGAAGTAATCAAGTCTTGTGTAAGTGGAACATTGTCAATTTAGTAATGTAGTGGTAGGAAGAGGGTAGTGAGAAGTAAGAATAACATGGTTTTATAAACTTGTAGTCCGTTAACTTGACCTCAGAGCGAACAAAGGAATTGGTATAACAAAATAATGACTGGCAACATTTAATAAGCATCACAAAATTATCATAATTTAGTTTTAAATAAAAAATATTTGTTTTCATTCATGTAGTTTCATTATTTTTACCTCATACTCTTCACTATTCGAACATGCAGCAGAGCTGTATATATAAGCATTCTTGTTTATGCTTAATTGGCTTTACAATGTAATAATATAATATAATTGGTGGATATCACATGTCTTCGAATGTTTGATTCCAAGACATTTCGGTTTCCTCTAGATATTTTCGTTAACTGTTTTGAAAACAAGTGTGGCAGTGGCGACGAAATAAATTACACAAAGACTTACCTGGGTTAGAACTTTGAACCCACGACGTAGTGCTCAAAGTCGGGTCCGTTACTACTGGTCCTGGTTCTGCTACTCTCATCAGCATCAGCTGTAGACTACATTAATTCCTGAAGATGCTTGACACTGCAATCCAAATCTAGATACCTAATTATTATTTCTTACTATCTCTGTCATGGGCTTCAAATTCGATATTTTTTTCTAAAAACGTTATTAATTAATAACGTTACGGGGCTCCTATTTGTCTGCAGGGTTTAGCGTTATTTTTTTTCACTTGGTCGTTTTAGCTGCCGATATCCTTTTCGAAGCTAACCTGTCCGTCTTGAAGTGCGTAAGTTCCTGTTCAAGAGAGTTGTCAGGGTCGAGTTGTGAAAGTAACACATTACTTACGGCACTTTAAATAGTCGCATACTCTAGACGGCAGACTGGCTAACGCTGGTATTGAGCTGCAAAATAGTCTCCGCTAGCGCCATTCTGTGGTTAGGTACACTTCCATAAATATTTACAGTACAGTAGAAATATCTGCAGTAATTCTTTTTAAGATTCAATAATTCAGAATTCATAGGGCTAATGCGTATTTATTCGAGTACCTATGCGCAATAGTTCGGAACGCCAAATTCAGAGTGGTCAACATAAGTAAATATTTTGACCGTACTGTATGCTTATAGAAGTGTACCTACGTATATATAGAGGGATATATAAACTATTCAGGGCCACAGCGACTTTTTCGAGCAATCACGCAACCCATTACGGCCATTGCCAAATAATAATCCCAGGTATCACAATGACAAAAAAAAAAACAATTTATTTTACGAAATTTATTTAAAATCATCAAAACATCATATAAATAAAGTAAGTACAAAATAGTACTAAGTACATGTCACATTTCTCTTACAAAATAAACACCAGACGGCTTCGATACGATTTTATTCACGATACAACTAAAGCGTAATTGACTAGACTTGGTTTAGAAGGGCGAGTTCATCCCCAGCTTGGTGCCGAAGTCCAGGCGCGCGCGACGCTGGTTGCGGCCGTCAGCTCTGCGGGGGACGGAATGTTAGAATACATGAGTATAGCACAATATGAAGTTGCATTGATGACTGAAAAACTGGTGAAGTGTAGAAAAATCAGTATAACTACAAAAAGAGTTCTAAACCTTCAAGGCGGATTTTGTACTTTATTTTTATTAAATTAATGTTATGAAAGCTTTTTTGAGGTGGGAAATCATTCAGTGACTTCTCGCGCTTAAGGGTGGAGTGAATTCTAACTTGTGTAACTGACTTTTGCCTCCTTGTCTAGAACTACGCGAGAATAATATCTTCGAAAACATAAGAACATAATCACAAAATTTGACTAAAGAAAGAAAAACCTCTCTTGCAAAAAAAAAATATGAAAGATGGGTGTTTTTTGATTTGCAAAATTTTTCATGAAACCTTAAGCGAGTTTTTCATGTATGTATTTGAGGAAATTGACTTTTCACTACCGAGTGACGATATTTGAACCTATATAACCAATCAAATCACACAGAT
Source organism: Mythimna pallens (assembly GCA_961205895.1). Classification (NCBI taxonomy): domain Eukaryota; kingdom Metazoa; phylum Arthropoda; class Insecta; order Lepidoptera; family Noctuidae; genus Mythimna; species Mythimna pallens. The sequence continues at coordinate 5,647,216 of OY540831.1, read as the reverse complement.
TTGTCAGAAGGTTACTTCAAACGCTATATGCAAACTTACTTGATCTCCTGCCACTTGATAAGCTCGTTGAGAGCGAACACGAGGAACAGTGAGGCGGCGTACCCCACAGCGAGCGGCCAAGGAACATAGTACTGCAGATTGCACACCCCCCATTTCTCGCAGAAACCGTAGCTGCTGCTCAGCATGATACCGCTAAATGCTAACTGCACCAGGATTCTGAAAGGTTATAGTGAAATTATATTTGAGGCACGTTATCACGTCTATGGGCTATCATGGGATACCATGTGGTACACTTGCCGCAGGATTGTGTACCACTTAGGGAAGTGGTACACAAACCCAGTGTAACTATGGGACTTCTGAAATCTTGAAGTGCATATGCATGCATTGTTGTGATACATCGACTAAATGACGAGTAGAAAATATTGGTCACAATTGGTAGGTGGGTCGAATTTTTTCCTTTTTATATTTTAAACTGCATGAAATCTTTGTCCTAATCAAGCTCAAAGACATTTATTTTTATTAAAAAGTAACTAAGTCACTTTATTCATGTAAATAAATCTAGCAGGAGCTATCTGCTCAGCTGAGCCCAGATGGCTCAGCGGAGCAGATAGCTCCTGTTGCTCAGGTGAAAAAAGTGATTTAATTACCTTTTAATTAAAAATGTCGTTGGGGTTGATTAGAATAATGAATTTATACATTTTAAAATAAAAATCCATACTAATATTCTAAATGTGACAGTAACTCTGTCTGTTACGCTTTCACGGTTAAACTACTGAACCGATTTTGATGAAATTTGTTAAGGAGGAAGCTTGAACTCCAAGGATGGACATAGGCTACTTTTTATCCATCTTCGACTTCGCGTCCGCAAAAACCAACACTCATGCAGACGAAGCCACCGGTCGAAGCTAGTAAACTATAATTTCTTTGTGAACCTTGTACTGGATCAGGTACACATTTGTGTGTCGATGTCACACACAAAAAACCAAAACATACCAGATTAAAAAAAAAATATTTTTGTTTCTTTACCGTGCAGCTGTGGCATCAAAAAACGAGAACCCGCAGTTTAGTTAGTTAATAATTATATCATCTGAATTTTCTATAGAAGAGTGTCCATGGAGTTTCTTGCATATTTTTCTCCATAGAGATCTACGCTTTGGAATGTACAATTAGCATCATTTTTCTGACTGACTTCTTGACATTTCAAAAGTGCCTGTAAATGTTTTTTTTTTTAATTGATATAAACTAATACTTGACTGCGATCCCACCTGATGGTAAGTAGCGATGCAATGGTTGATGGTGAGGCGCACTAGTTTATTAAGAGCCTATTCACTGTATTTGAAATAAAATGCTTTGAATCTTTAAATCTTTATATATATATTCTACAAAATTCAATTTAATTAGATTAGCATCTTGAAACACACTGTTAGTCACAAAGAAAAGATTGTAATAACATGAATGCATACTTACAAAATGAGCACAGTGACTGACCACACTCTGTTGGCCCAGAACCCTTTCTGCCATATAGAAGACTGACGGTGAACGAATGACAATGATATCACGACTGGAAATGAACAAATATTATATCATGTTATCATTTAATCTGTGGATTTAAATGTGGTGTATTACGACCACCACCGACCCTTTCTAGAGAGGAGGCTTGAGTCTCAGCAGTGGGATCATTATAAGGCTAATTACGCTATGTTTATGCTATGATTGCGGCAGAGCAAGACGAGGGTGGAGATAAGAACTTGACTCTTACCGGAGGAACGCAATAATCGAAGGCAGACTTGTGTGGAAAAGGGAGAGGAAAGCCTTCATCCAGCCGTGGGGCAGAACTGCCTAATTAGATTACATGTTATGATCAAAATGTTTTTTATGGAATTTTTAGATGATACTAACATAAATAGATACTCTTTCTAAAACATACGTTTTATGGTATACAAGTTTTAACAACGTAAGGGATCCACCCTTGCGTACCCGCCGTACGTCGGGTTGTCCGATGGTAGAAAGGAGATGGCGGAACCAAGTCATGCAATTCCCGCGCACACTCTCCAAAATGCAACCTGTAAAATATCGAAAGACTGGCTACCTGTGCTCGAGGCTTTGTAGATTGACCTTAACCAAATCTGGATCCCCAACAAGCCTCCTCGCACGCCTCTCCATTGAGTCAAAAGCTGCTAAATGGCATTTTGCAGCACCAGCCCATATGTGACTGCAGTACTCCACACACAATCGGACCTGTGCTTTGTATAACATTAGAAGCTGTCCCGGTGTGAAGTATCGTCGGACGAACGCCTACTTTCCTAGCAGCTACCTTGGTTTTAGACTCAATGAAATAGATTAAAATGTTTAATTCTTCTTCGTGTTGATGTCAACACCATTTTGTATGCTATATAGCCTATACGACATGTTTCGCCTGTTTTCCTGACTTTCCATTAGTTAATAGGTGCTGCAAACATTCTACACACATGGGTCTATTCGCAAAACTCACAATTACCCTGGAACGTAAAAGATGACTAAAGGAACATAGGTGGGTTTTTTCCTCTAGCTCCACCCAGAACGGATGATACACTTACAACAAAATAAGGTTCAAATACTTACTTAAATGCAAGGTAATCAACGCGAGTGTAATATGTTGCGCTAAATAGAACCCGTCATAGAAGTCGTCTCCCCAACCGTGCCAGCTCTTCAGGGAGAGGTCATGTGTCTCGTTAAACGGAGCCACGTTGATGGGGTACACTATCCAGCACGCGGTGACGTTGGTCGCGCGCGCGAGCTGCTCGCAGAACGCGCGCAAGGTGAACGCGTACAGGACTAGAACCGATAACACGGCCGGTACGAACTTTAGGGCGTAGCACCAGAATACGAAGACTGCCATCTGTGGGAAGAACAATATTTTATCTAGTTTTAAAAATATTGTGATGTTTTTTTTCCGTGTGCTTAAGGTGTATCTTAATAAAATTATTATTATTAATTAGGTAATTTACGTTAAGAAACTAGTGACGTCATCAGTGCAACAGCATAATAAAGGCGTATTCATACTGGGGTAAAAATTAAACCATTAATATTAAAGCAAACTTTTAATAACATAATATTTTTTAAATATTCAGAAATCATTTTAGAATTTAATCATAATCGTTAGAATTTTCACTTTTATTTTTAAGAATAGGCGACGCGTCCGTATTTTCTGAAGGGTTTACTTCAACTAATGTGAAATTGTGAATACGGTTTTCTAATTTATTATGATCTAATTGGCCAAGGGGCGTGACTAAGCAGAGTGAAAAAGATGAGTCACTATTTTCTTAACGCGCTATGCGACTGCACTATAGACTCATTTTATTATTCGTATCAAAAAGTAACTTTATCCAAAATTGCAAACAGAATTTATCAAATCCATTCAAAATTAAGTTACTCAGAAACCGTTCAAACCTGGTTCAAGAGGAAACTGTCAAGTAACAGAAAAAAAAGAATGCACAAACTACAGCCATTAGGTTACGTGCGAAGACAAGAGATAGCAAAATCTCTCCCTCATACAAACATTTTGAAATGCTAATTGCTGCTTCATTTTACAACCAATTTTGATGCGCTTTCAGAAAAAAATATTATTTGTTTTATTGCTATTTGTTGTTTGGTACAAAACATTGTACAAAATAAGAACGGGCAAGTATCAAACTTAGTTTTTGACATCAATCTGTTTCGCCTTTTCGCAACTATGCTGGAACCGGTTTCCAATTTAACCGAATAAATGCAGTTATACCAGTATTTACATAAAGCGACTTCCACAACCCAGTAACTGGGTAATACCATACTCCTTGGCAAACTGTTGTTCGATTTTCTGTTTTTCACTATATGTGACGACTGTTAAAGATGTTCAAATGATAGTCAGGACCACCGTGTTTTCGGAGGCACGAAGAAAACTTGGTAACTATGTAATGGATATTCACCCACCCATGGACTGCCCTCGCTCAGCGTAGCTTAGATAAAACACACATTTATTTAACAGAACACACAAATAAAACAAATAAGTATATACTATCGGACATAGCCAGCAACATGTCCGCTACAGAAATGTCAGATATAAGGGCAATCCAATCTGTCGGCAAACAACACCAGAACTGTATTGAAGCTGCCCCGCATCCTGTGCACCAGGGACACGCACCGCTTGCGCAAGTTGCTGTGGAAACATTTGGTACGCGCTCATATAACATGCCTGAGGCTCTGCTGAATCTGGACAGCCCCAATATCGCCCTGTACGCCTTATTGTACTGGACACGGAGGGGACTGTAAGTCACTCTTGTGTAGGAAACCAATAGGCTGCACGTAAATGATATGTGTTTTCTTTGAATTACCTTAGCATTCATAAGCAGCTGCGGGCGCGTAGCCGCGCGCTGCATGAGCGCAGTGTCGAGCGGCGCGAAGGCGAGCGCGGCCGCCAGCGCGGGCACCACGCACGCGCCGCCCCACACGGCGCCGCCCACGCTCAGCGACAGCGGCACGAGGGCGCACAGGGAACCTACCTGGTATACACAATACACCCACATATTTAGTCAGCTTATAAATTCTGTTAAAAATCGTTTCGTTCATATCGTTTAACAAACCATAGTATTAATTTCCATTTTTGCAGAATATTGAAAAACTTTTTTAGCTTGGAACCACAGTGATATAAGTTAATATGTAATAATAATAATAATAACCCCATCGCCGTATCTCTACGTTGACGTCGTGGTGGGGCTTGCGCACTTCCATAAATCCTAGGTTTGTACTCCGGTAGAGTTCGCTTTGCCGTAAAACGCCTAGGGTGAGGGGCCAAACTAAAAGAGATACAATCCACAGGGCAGTTTTGTGGCGAACTGATAGGCCATTAGCGACCCCACGGACCCAATCTCCCGACAGAATTCTTGTTCCTCATCTGCGGCTTGCCTTTATTGGCCGGCCGTAGTGAATACTGACGAGAAACAGAGCACACATAGTTTTTCACTAAACGGGGGGTTGTTCTCGGCTGCACTTGACTAACATAGCGCATACAGGGATAATCGTCGGTTAGTACCACGTTCCATTAAAACTGTCTAAAGGGCATCTGCGAGTTGGTTTCGGCTCCTCGTACGCCTTCCAAAGGTCCAAGACCAGGTTCTGAGATATATTGACACACAATAATAATAAGTTTTTGACAGAACTTATGACCCGACTAAAGTATACGAAGTCAATATTAGTATCAAAACGACCTATAACCAGCGTCAGGCAACTGCTATGTAGTTGTCTGGCATTATGCTGAACTGAACCATTTGGCGCGGCCGTGAGACACATTGTTGTTGTTGTTTTTATTTTATTTTTTACTTTTAATTTAAGTTTTCAATACTTGTTTGTTCATTGTGTGCCAAATAAACGTGTTTTCTTTCTTTCTTTCTAAAACGTTTAATGATAAAGAAAGATTTGGGTCTCTACTACTGAATTTTTAACCCCTCTAACCTAACCTAACCCTCTTAATATTTCATAAAGTCATATTTAGTATTTTTAACACCTTTAATTTTTTTATATTCACTCGTATAAATAATTCAAATATTCTAGTATAGTCATAAAAGGTTGTACAAAAATAAACACAGACAATAATCTAATTGTATGAATAGGTTATCCAAAAGTATGCTGTTTTAAGAACTTATTTTGGAAAATTACAAGATAAACATACAAAATCCGTTCTGAGTTTAAAATATAATTTACGGGATACTGGTATTATTAGTATTATCGATTATTCCACGTACCTGCAACAAAGCTATGAAGCACACGCTACAAATCCAGAATTGCGTGCTGTTCCACAAACACGTCATGAAGTGTCTCGACATCGTTATAAGGGTAAATAGCGACACGTCAGCGTCTCGGGCCATCTGTAGGAATATCGTATAATGGTGAGTTTGCGTGAGTGTGGAAATGTAAACTATAATGAGGATCAGTCATGATGAGTATGCAGACATGTAGCATCAAAAAAAAAGTAAATACTGTGAAGAAATTATTTAAATCGGACCAAAAATGACGAAGATGCAGCAATTTTACTGTATTTTGTAAGTTTCAGAAACGCGCCCGAGAATGAAGCGACTCGCTGTGACGTCATCTGTCATGATCGGTCTCCACCGGCGAATGAATACGATCAAGCCGTTCGTCGCACGGATCATGACAGATGACGTCATCGTAAACAGTACAGCGAGAGCGCGCGTTTCCAAGTAGCCGTCCAGAAAAACTTTAATAAATCCACCATTTCTTGACGGATTGTATTAATTTAAAAAAATAAATGCTCAGTAAATTATTACACATATGATCTACTCAGTAAAAATCGGATTTGCTATTATGTGTGTGTGTATTTGGTTTTAGGTCGTTTTTGTCATTTTGAAACGAACCTTTATACTCATTTACACGTGGGTTTAAATTAAAATACATCATATTTTACTAATATAGTTTTTAAGCATCTAAGTTATTATCAATCGGAATTGCTATAAAATCACACATGTTTTATGCAATAACACCGCCTATTGCGGTCTTCTCGTTGGATTATAAAATAGGTGTCTTCTAGACTAGAATAGGTTCTTAATAAACTAGCACGCCTCGCCATCAACGATTGCATCAGTGCTTACCATAAGGTGGGATCGCAGTCAAACACTAGTCAATTAAAAAAAAAACTATTCTGTCAGAATTTTCAACGAAATTATTGAAATGTTCGGGTAACATATCTACTATGAATACATACCTTTTGGCTACAGTAGTTAGAGAACGGCTGATCCTGCCATTTATTTTGTAACTGAACAGCGTGAAAAGTATTGAAATTTGAAATTAAATAGAACAAATAACCCATAGAGACATAGCTATGACCACTCTAATACCTATTATAAAGTCGTTTTTTTATGTAAGTATGTGTATTACTTCTTAAATCAGAATCATTAAAAAAGGAATTAAAGACACTTTTAAATTGTCAATAAGTTAGTCAGTCACATTTCAAAGCATAGGAGACCTATGTTTTAAAATGAAGAAGAATGCAAATAACTCCATGGCCACTCTTTTAAATCATGTTATGTATTACAAAAATATCGGTTACATATTTTGTAATAAATATAAAAAAAATGTGTGTGTGATATAACTTAGGGGGTCGATGATGTACCAAAAAAAAATGAGAAAAAGGTAAAGAATTCGACCCCCTAACTTATATCACACACACATTTTTTTTTTTGTATATTATAATTTGTTATTGCTTCTGTTGTGTGAGAACTATTTAAATAAAAATTAAACTACTGGCAGTTAAGAGATGACCAGTCTTAACTGACAGAATCCGTTCACGGACATGACACTTATAGCTTCACGCTAAAACGGCTGACGGTGAATGAAATTTGGCACATAGGTAGACCATACCATGGAGTTGCTACTCCAGGATATGATACTTATTATCCCGGAAGTATGGTTCCTTGGGATAATTTTATACTTTCACTTTCACGGGCGAAGCTACTGGCAGAAGCTAGTTAAGGAATATTTTCTTTTGATGCTTTTCATAATTATATGCATGCTGTATGATTTTGAGTGCGCATCGCAACGCCCATAAAAACGTTTGTCTAGAAGGGTCTCCGTAACTTACCGATAGTGAACAAGGAACGGAGTTGAGCGCTCTGGCCAGGTCTATGGGTCCGACGCATGACTCTGGCACCTGATATGGAGGCATCTTTTGGCACAGCACCGGATACAGAGGCTCTACTGCGATGCTAGAATAGAATGAACACCAGTCAATGATGAGAAAATTAAAAAAAATATATATTTAATAAATAAATAACAGTGCATTCTGTATAGGTCAGAATGTTGGGCTGTGAAAAAGACGGATGAAAAAAGATTACATGTAGTAGATATGAGAATAGAGAAAGTGAGAAATGAGCTCGTTAGAGGATGTTTGAAAGTGGCGCCAGCGACTGAAATGTTGAAAGGGAATCATTTATCTTGGTATGGTCATGTGAAGAGGGGAGGTAATAATAATAGTTTATTTCAGAAAAATACACATAGAAAATCCAATTGATGAAAACGGAACGGAACGGTGAAACGGATGTTACTAAAAGAGTAACAAAAATACATGTGAATGGATGGAGAGGGAGAAGAAGGCCAAAGAATAGATGGATGCAGTAGTGCGTGAGGGAGGAGTGTTTTGAAAGAAAAAGGAGTCTGTGATAGCGAGACTGCTGCCAGCATAGAATGGAAGAAAAAAACGTGTTGCGCCGACCCCCCAAGTAAGATAGGACAAGGACAGGAAAATGATCACCTTCCCGAGGAAATATCGGCTTAAAGTGCTGTCCAAGGCATGGTCTTACCATCAACTTCAAAACTCCAGGCTGCTGCAGAGAAATTCCTAATGGAAATACCCAATGAACTTTTTGTATGAGGTAGAATGGTTACACCCACATAACCTGTTGCATGGAGCGCGATGAGCAGTCGATGAAGAGAAGAGAAGAGAGACTATAGGGTATCTCTTCTTCGCTCTTAGTGATAATGGTTGATAGTAAAAATGACACACCTCGCATCAGCCTGCATGAAGATCTCCATGTTGAGACAGTTGGCGGCCGAGCCCATGACACACACCACCTCGCCGTAGTCCTGCATGATCTGTATCATTTGCAGCACGGAGTGCGCGGAGCAGTCGGTGAAGAGAGATACCAGGAGTGGCACGTTGTCTACTTGTTCGATGTGCGGACGAATGTTCTCAATGCCACGGGGAAGCTTCGCCTGGATTAAAGAAAAATAGGAATAGTAATAAGCTAAAAGAAGAAAAACTCAGCCACACAAATATAATCAACCAAAGGGATTTTTGCATGTATTAGAGGATCAAAACACTCATTAAGCTTAACAAGCCCATATCATATCTTAATTAAATCACGTACAGCAAGTTCAATCATTCAGAGAGACCATTCAGGGATATTCACAATGTGGCATAATGAATGTAAAGAAGCAAAGCCCTCATGGTTCTGAGAGGGCACTAGGATACGGGGTAGCAGCAGTATCGCCTCAAAGACGGTTAAAATTGAAGCCTCTAATGACGGCTAAAAAATGTTGCTCACAGTTATAGGAAGACGTCCTTTCCCAGCGAGTATTTTTGAAACCTGTAACGCCAGAGACGTTCTTCATTTTGCCATTACCACATATTTCGGTTGCTTTAAGGCACCGTTAGGAAACCTTAGCTTTACTGCACATCCAACATTTACTCTACTGCTCATATTCAAGTTGACAGGCACGGAGTGGTTGGTTGAGTCTTGTGAGACAAGACAGAGAGCGACAAGAATTGGCGGAGGAGCCGCCCTCGTCATCAGTTCCTAACTGTATGAACACTGCAACACTTACTCTATTGCTCATGTCAAAGTTGACGGGCGCGGAGTGGTCGGTTGAGTTTGTGAGACAAGACAGAGAGCGACAAGAATCGGCGAAGGAGCCGCCCTCGTCATCAGTTCCTAACTGTATAAACACTGCAACACTTACTCTATTGCTCATGTCAAAGTTGACGGGCGCAGAGTGGTCGGTTGAGTTTGTGAGACAAGACAGAGAGCGACAAGAATCGGCGGAGGAGCCGTCCTCGTCATCAGTTTCTAACTGTATAAACACTGCAACACTTACTCTATTGCTCATGTCAAAGTTGACGGGCGCAGAGTGGTCGGTTGAGTTTGTGAGACAAGACAGAGAGCGACAAGAATCGGCGGAGGAGCCGCCCTCATCATCAGTTCCTAACTGTATAAACACTGCAACACTTACTCTATTGCTCATGTCAAAGTTGACGGGCGCGGAGTGGTCGGTTGAGTTTGTGAGACAAGACAGAGAGCGACAAGAATCGGAGGAGGAGCCGCCCTCGTCATCAGTTCCTAACTGTATAAACACTGCAACACTTACTCTATTGCTCATGTCAAAGTTGACGGGCGCGGAGTGGTCGGTTGAGTTTGTGAGACAAGACAGAGAGCGACAAGAATCGGCGGAGGAGCCGTCCTCGTCATCAGTTTCTAACTGTATAAACACTGCAACACTTACTCTATTGCTCATGTCAAAGTTGACGGGCGCAGAGTGGTCGGTTGAGTTTGTGAGACAAGACAGAGAGCGACAAGAATCGGCGGAGGAGCCGCCCTCATCATCAGTTCCTAACTGTATAAACACTGCAACACTTACTCTATTGCTCATGTCAAAGTTGACGGGCGCGGAGTGGTCGGTTGAGTTTGTGAGACAAGACAGAGAGCGACAAGAATCGGAGGAGGAGCCGCCCTCGTCATCAGTTCCTAACTGTATAAACACTGCAACACTTACTCTATTGCTCATGTCAAAGTTGACGGGCGCGGAGTGGTCGGTTGAGTCCGTGAGGCAGGACAGAGAGCGACACGCATCGGCGGGGGAGCCCGCTTCGTCATCTTCGTCGTCGTCCAGAAGAGAGTCCGCGTCCGCTGAAGGATGGCTGGTTGATATGCTGCTGCGTTGGAACTGTGAATGTAACAGGGATAGCCTTAAAACTGTTTCGCAACTACTTAAGACTGTAAGAAAAAGAGTTTTGATCTAGGGTTTTTTTTTTTGTAACAAAGTATGACTAGAGAGAGGCAACCTACTTTTAAAGATTTATTTTTAGTTTTGTTGCCAATTTCACCAAATTGATTTGGTCTGATTCAAATAAATTTTATCAGGATTTTTAAATCCAAAGATGACTTTAAATCACACTCTTGTTTGGTGTCAAATAAATGATATTTTGTGTCTGTGTAATCGATTTCAGAAATGAGATAGAAGGAATAATAATCGATAAAAATAAACAAAACGTTCAGTAACAATTTATACACTCACCGACGTGAAAGTCAGCATTATAGATACACCTACGAGTAACTAGCTAGAAAGAAGAAGGCACGCATACCACCAGGAAATTGGTAATGAAACAGAAAAAGCCTAAGAAGTACCTTCAAATTAGTATGTGTAGTGATAGAATGCCTCGCCTTCTTGATCTCGTTGTCAAACTTGACGGTGCTGTGATCCAGGTTGATGGCTCCCGGCGCAGACATAGACAAGGCTTTCGAAGTCGCCATGTTGGTACTGCGGTGGTTGGCAGACATGTAGGATGATTATCGAGGGTAAACTTATGTTGGTAGTAGTGCACCGACAAAATGAACCACTTAGACCGTATAGGCGGGGAAGAAAATGTTATCTAACGCGGCGTCCTATGTGTGCTGTCCGATGCGGTTCAGACGAATCAACGCGATGCGGCGTCTTTGTCCTACGTGCACGTGAAGTCGCCGCTTTAGCCACCATTTATATAAAACAAGTCACCGCACTGCAAGAGTTCGCGCGAAAATATCAAACCAACTGATCGCGTCTGCGTCTCTTCGGTCGTCACCGCACCGCTCTAACGTGCGTTTGGTTACGTAGGCCACCGCACCGCATTGCTGTCGTGTTTAATCGCTTACTAAGGGTCATCCCGCATGCATGATGAAATCCGCACGATATGAAAAACACTCTTAGGACACAGCGTTAATTTAATGTCATGAATTTTGAACTTCATGTTAAATATAAGTATGTTATTTTATCCACCATGTTAAAGGTAAAGTTGTTCATTTTGATGAGTTTAATAATATTATGTCTTATCAACTTTGACCTTATACGTATATATCATTATGTGATCATTCAACTAACCTAAACGTTTTCTAAAAATGTTTATTCCTATTGTAGATTAAATGTACAAACTACACACAAGTTACTACTTTACAGTTAACTGATGTTAAATTCACGCAATAACATTACGATTCTCTATTTATTTCATTCTTATTTCAACTTAATTCCATTAGATTCTCACAGGTATTACCGACGACTAGTGCATGTTTCTAAAAATGTTGACCACTCTGAACTTGGAGTTTCGGAATGTATACTCGAAATAATATGCAATAAGCATTCGCCATAATAAGATTCTTAAAATGAATTACTGTGCAGCCAATTGTTCGGAGTTCGGAGCGGCCAAGATATTTCGACCCTACTGTACACCACTATCAATTATTCCTATTTAATTTCTGGTAATGTATTAGTTCTATTAATCAAAAATGGTGTACATTTTAATGAGTTCCATCCTATGATTTATCAGTATCATTTAAGCCGATGTGTTAAACGAAACGTGCCATTACAAAAGCCAAGTCAACTGCAAAATGGAAGTTGTGGTAGTATCTAGTCATGACATATCGATAAAAAATCATACGTTAACTGGTGGGTACACGTATCTCATACAAGAATTGATAATAGCTTTAATGGCACGGATAAGTTTCAAGTTTCAATATGCATACTCACCAGACACCCTGCTTAGCGTTTAATATTATACAAGAATTATAGGATGTATGTTTGAACAAAAAGTCTATACCCTATTCATCTGGGCTTGAGGCAAAATGTAAACAACGAAAACAATGTAGGTACCTTCAACCAAGTTTCTTCGACGTGTTAGAATACATTAATAACTGTCTCCTTTTCTGTTGAATGCATTGGCGTTTTCTTTGCACGCTTTTTATTCGGCGAGTAACAAGTAATCAACGAAAAGACGAAATGGCGGATTATTACCCGCCCGGTGACAAAACGTCACATTTTTATTATGTAAATGTATTGCAGTATCTGTGGTCTATAATTTAGTAGTATTATAAAATGTTTGTTTACCTTTTATCTCACGGCTCTCTGAATAGGATATAGGTCTTAAAATCAAGAGTATGTAGGTTACTTCTAGGTAAGCGTGCTCCATCACCGACCACATCGTCGCTTACCATCAGGGGCCTAATCATGACGTGTTGAAATGTCAGCCTTGCAAGCGAGAAAGTGTGTTGGAGCTACACACTTTAAATACATAGCTCCATCCTTTTAAAAGTTCAGTTTAGGTTGTCAAGTGGATCACGTTAATAGCTCGTGGTAGAGCTTCAGGTAAGATAGTGGTCAAGTGTTGAGCCCATTAATAATTAAAAATAAATATAGAAGTTAAATTTAAGGTCTTTATGGTGAAAGCTACGGGTCCAAGCGTGACCAAGTTCTCACTAGATGGCGCTGAACTCAATATTATTCTCCACTATATCTATACTTCATAAACAGTCAGAATTAAGTTGATAGCGAGTTTAAAAAAAAGGTGACAGTATCAGAAAACCCGATTGCAAAAAACGGTAGAATTTATTTTAGTTCAATAATAGATTAGACGCCATCATGACACCTCTCAAGCTAAAATGCAACCAGCCGTTTAGGCTCTGGGGCGTGCCAAAGAAATATATCTACATAAAAACATGCGCTTGAAAATCATAACCCTCCATAATAAAGTGGAATGTCCGATTTTAGCAAATAACATTTCCTTCACTTTATCATTCAGCATTGCCATACACTAAAAACAAAATAAATAAAAAATATTGAGATCAGCGCTATCTAGCGAGAATATAATCACGCATGGATCCAAAGTTATCACCATAAGTGAAAGTTCTTTTTTGATTCTCTAACACAAAGATGCTCAAGATGTTTGACCTTAAACAGACTTTTTTTATTATTTGATAAATACTAGTGCTTGCCTGCGATCCCACCTGATGGTAAGCAGTGATACAATCGTTGATGGTGAAGCGCAATAGTCTATTAAGAGATACTTGTCCAAATATACATAGCTTGGTCTTAAGATACACCTATTCTCATTCGTCTTGTATAAGCATTGTATGTTATGAATGCAGTGTATATGTAGTGGTTATAATAATTATGTAATAACAAAATGGGGATTAAGTGCTGAAGTCAGGTTAGCTCAAGCTTAAGTGCGAAGCGGAACTTAAAATAATGTTAAATGATTTTGTTCACATTATTGTAAAGAGAACTTTATGCAAAAATGATAACAATTTCTTTAAAAATAAATTCTGTTTTTTAAATACTTGAAAATGTGAACAAAATCGTAAATTAGGATTTAATACTAATGCAGCATTGTTATATCACGCCCAGATATCTGTTATGTTTCCCTCATATTATGATAATTCATTATATTATATTTAATAGTATTATTCTATTTATACTATCATCATACTTATCTTTGAACATCTCATATTAAGATGTGCAGGAGTTGAATTCGGTGATGATTAAGCGCGATGTTTATAGCCATAATTATATCAAAATAATTGTTCTGTTGAAGCACTGGTGTTAGAGTTACGGTCATAAGGAGTTAGTGGAATGGCATAAATGTCAGATACCAACTCCAGGTGACTTTGACAAAAACTGAATACCGTGCTAAAAACCGCTACAGTAAAGTCGTCTTACTTTGGCTCTGGAGTATAACTTTGACTCAAGCTCATTAACGAATAGAAACACAATAAACACAATGTCTTGTGTCTCTGTCTGACATATCAACGCATACTCGAAACTACTGGTACTAGGAACGTGAAATTTTTCACAAGGCGTCCCTCCATGATGTAAGCAAGCACTAAGAGAGGATTTTCCAAAATCATCCCCTAACGAGATGAAACGGGGTTCCAAAGTTTGCCGCTGGCAGAAGCAGGTTAGTTAATAAACTTGGGCCAAAGTTATAATCCAAAGCCAAAGTATTATAATTACGACTTGACTGTGCTTTCAAGACGTGAGATAACAAGGCAAGCGCGATAGAGCTGAGAGAACAAACCTATAGTACAAGCCGAGCGCGGCAGTGTCATAGGCGTCGATGTGCCTATTGAGCCGCGCCGACGGCCGCTCCTTGCCCTGGGCCAAGGTTTGCGACGATAAGGGCGACGCGCTTTTGCTGTCAACAATGTGTGACGATAACAGTGACGGACCACAGCCTGCGCGTAGGAAATCACTTTGATTCTGTAGTTTTCAGGCGGTATAAAAAATCATTTTGCGTGTAGCAACACTGTTGTAACGGTTGCGAATAAGATTTAAAGGAATCTTTTATCAAGACGGGTTTTGTCTTTGCTTTGCTAAGTAAGGTATTCATAGAAATATGACACTTATTTTGAGGTTTAAAATGATCAAATAACTTCTCCAGCTCTGGGCGGAGTGAGAAGGAGTATCAGACTTTTACTGATTAAAACCCACCAGTGTTCCTTCAGTTGCCTTTCACGATACAGGGCTACGGTAACACTTTCAAACAATCTCTCAGCCTTAACAGATATTTTAATATACATAATGTCCTCATCTATGAAATGACATTAAAGTCTATATTCGAATGAGACATTCAATTTATTTAGCAAAGTAAAGTCAGTGTTTCTGAATCTAGCTTGTAATTATTTCTTTTTTTTATGTAACATTTTGGTCCTTTTTCTAAGGCGGAACAGGTTCATGTATTAGGCTGTAGTTCATCACATTCAACTATAGAAACAAACACTAACATTTAGAATTTAAAGACATTGAAATCTATCTTCAGGATTATTTTCTAATAAAGGGGTTTAAAAAGACAACATCAATTTCTAAAGAGAGTTGGGTACCTCAAAACATTTAGAAAAACATCAATTTATTTTTTTTGCTATTTTGCTATTCTGTACCCAACCACTCTGTATAACATCAATTTAACATGAAAAAGTTAAATTAAAGATAGAAGAAACTTCTACACTTGTGCTGTGTATCTGCTGTAGTGATCATTATGTGAATGTTAAAATTATGCCAAATTAATTACTCGACATAAATAGCCAATTCAAGCTGAGTTATTGTGACACAAAATTAATTTTTAACACCCTTGTTAGTAGCACCTTGTATAACACGTCTTTTTGTTACCCCCTGTACATAGTGGCCGGTGCCGCTTATGCAATAGGTGCCTTATGATTTCGCTTGTTTTAGTGAATGGCTTTTTAGTGTATTTACAAAGTTATTGAAAAAAAAGTAACTTTAATCCCTTTTTAATAATACCCACGTTTTTTGTTTTGATGTTATAACAATTTATGAACATGTCTTGTTTAATCATATTTCCCATTACATTTAGAGACAAATTGTCGGCTGTTTGGTCAATTTAAGAGATAAATTTTCTATCTAGGCAACGCAACAAAGAATTGGTCAGTGTTGGTTGAAAGCAGTTAAAGATCGTAGACCGAATAGTGATTGGAGAGATTAATGTCCAACACTATTATAGCCATAATTATATTAATTCGTTTGATATATTTGTTCTCTAGATAGAGCATTTATCGCTTCATTGACACAAAAAACTACGATTTTTTTTTTTGTATAAAACCAACATTTAAAACCGAAAAATATTTCCATAACTTTCTTATTCTTACTACAAAGTCTGCATTACCTCGCATTCTCTTCACTTATAAGTGATATGTGGCAGTTCCAGCCCGATTCCAGGCCCATCTTCTCACTGAAGACCCTGGACCTGAGTTCGTTTTCTTTGCTGAAGTGCACGAACCGTATGCAGGCGCGTTCGAGGCGTTCTATTAGTTCCACCATGTCGCTTTGGGCTTGGTATTGCATTGTTACCATGCCTATGAATACCTGCGGAGTTTGGAGCAATATGTTACATAAATATAATTAATATAAGGTAATCTATGCTTATACAGGGTCTTTGACATCGACGCACAAACGAATACCATATATCCAGTACATGATTTTGGACCCAGTAATAGAATTTTCCGTCGGTTTTTTCCTATATTAAAACACCGTGTGTAACACAAAAAATGTTTCCGTGTTCATAGACGGAAACATTTAGACTTTGAAATCATCCAACCAATATGCCTCAAATCTGGTTTCATCAGAAAGTGGTTTTAGATCATTAGCGTAATAGCAGAGGGCGGGTATCCTCGACTCAACAATAACACGTGGGTAATGCCGCTGGCAGAAACAAGGGTCACAATCAAACTTAACTAACATTATGTGGTAGAGCGGAGTCACCTATCTTCTTGCTAAAAAGGAAAAATTTAAACTATGTATGTAAAAGAATTATGTTATTGTAATTATTTTATTTATTATTAAGAATAAAATCACAGGCTAATAGTTAAAATCTGACACATTTCCTCTCGATCCACCCAGAGCGGAAGAAGATATGTGATGATTTCCACCCTAAAAAAAAAAAGCAGGATACATATTCCCGTGACAAAAAGTATTCTATTCCAGATCATGATGATCTGCTCGTGTGTCGATGTGTGTCATTCAAATCCGTTATCACGTCCAGAGATAACAGACAGAGTAAATATTGCAAAAAGTTGAGTATCTAAAAGCCCAATTACAAAAACGACTTCATACCTAAGTTTTTAATTTCTACATTTTAGGGAGTAATACTTTATTCTGATACCAAACATGCCTATTACGAAAAGTCAATATTTTTGAAATTATATAATTTAGCATCAAAAATCAGCCTTTATAACTTTGATATACCCAGTGTCACTCTCACAATTAAGATAAATTTATCGACACCGCTAAAACCACAATGCAACAAGCCGTTTAGATTCTAGGGCGTGCTAAAGTAATATACATACATACACTCGAAAAACACAACCCTCTTTCTGGTGTAATCGGGTAATTAGTACGGATATTTATTCTAGACTCGTTAATTGTTTATACCTATTAAATATTGTTAATAATCGCGACAACTGTTTGTTAGAGTATTAGGTAAATATAAAAATGTTAATAAAACCTAAGGGTGGAGTCCTGGTGTCCTGAAATACAGGCCCCAAACCTAGTTTAGGCAACAGTCTTCCACAATAAGCTTACTGTATCTACCTTTACCCTAGAAAATGTAATTATGATGTATTGTGGCGAGAAAATAAATAAATCTTATTATTATTATTAATATATTATATTACCTGGTTACATTGCATGTCAAAGAATCCCTCAGCATCTTTCACGTCGTCATCAGTCACCTCGTTGAACAACAAAGAGTCTGTAATAACAAAAAAGAATTAAGTTTTCAAATCTGTTTTAATATATATGACAACGTACCTGTGATACTACCTACCAGTCGCGATTGGAAAAAACTATCTGTATAGAATAGCTAGATTCATGACGAATAGTATAAGTTAGACCATACGGTTACAGAGCAGTAACAAAAAGACGCGGGTAAAACCACGGGTGACAGTTAGTTGGCAGTTAGTTGTTTTTCTTATCTTTCTTTCTTCTTATTGTTCGTTTTCACAATCTTTTAATCTGTAAATCTTCACAATTTATTCAGCTACTTTCGTTTTTTTATGAATGTTGCAAAATTTAAACTGCTGGCTAAGGGTCGCCCATAAATTGGAGTGATGTAGGCAAAATAAAAGAGAACTGTTCAATTCAACCATTCGTGTAATAATGCTATAAACTGGTGTGTGCAGCTACAAACATAAGGTTAAGCGAGCTGCACACTACAAAGTTATGCTTTAAGGGCTTTATCATACTAGCGAGAGCGAGCCCGAGAGCGGGCGCGCAAAGAACACGCCGCGCATTTGTTGTGGCCGCGCAACGAGATCCGGCAACGAGGTGCGTGTCTCCGGCGTCTTTGAAGTAACAAAGCCAACAGCAGTGTCTCCTCGTCGGAATCCATTTTGTTACTGAGTGTATTGTACGTCGTTAACTTGCTACAAACGCGTTGAAAACCATGCGAATTTGTTACGCGTCCTCGAAGTGTTCGCTGCGCACCCGCCCCACCCCACAGCCGCTCGCAAACCGCTAGTGTGATAAAGTCCTTAAAAATCTGGTATGCCTATAGAATCTACAGTGTAAGGACCTCGCCGTCGAAGATCATGTTCGCGGAGCATCCTTGGCTAGAGATTACCCAGGACAAAGAGGTTTAGAAGTGGGAGGCCTTTGCCTAACAGTGGGACATAGCTTAGGCTAAACAAAAAAAAAGAATAGTAAATGTTACCCGTCGAATGAAAGTGCAGTGCTGGCGCGTCAGCCCAGTGGTTTGACAGTGGGGCGTACAGTTTTCTGCTGTCTGCCGGCAGTTCTAAGTACATCGATGCTAAGGCTGATGATATGCCGCGTGTCAGAGGCCTGGGAGAAACAATCAGTAAAGAAATTTATGGAGCTGTCCATACAACATCGTCTCAAATTGAAAGACGTCAGAGATAATATGATTTCGTGATTTTAAAGGAGGTAATATCAACTAAGTAAATACATATATTGCACCTATTCCGATCTAAGGTATACAAAAAAATAAATAGGTACTAACAGTGAAATAAGAATTAAAATTGATCGAAAAACAAACAAGGAAATATTAGAAAGAAAGAAGAAAGATTGTCACACAGATGTAGAAATAACATTTAGAAACTTTTATTTAAAAAAGAACACTTTCACAATGTGTGTCTCACGGCTGCACCAAATAGGTCCAGTTCAGTAAAAATGCCAGACAACTACGTGGTAGTTACTTGACGGTGGTTAGTATTACAATTTTAAATAAATATTAATAAGTTATTTCAAAACATCTTTCATAATTATTTTAAAACTCATCATCTTCCTGCCCTTGTCCCGTTTAATTTGGGGTCGGCGCAACACGTTTTTTTCTTCCATTGTGTCCTGTCACTCGTCACGCTTTCGCTAACTCCCTTTTCTTTCATATCAATTCTCACACAATCCATCCATCTTTTCTTTGGTCTCCCTCTCCCTCGCCATCCATCCCATGTAAACTCATAACTCTTTTATCTCCTCTTCACATGACCATACCAAGACAAACGATTCCCTTTCAGCTTTTCAGTCACTGGCGCCACTTTCAAACTTCCCCTAATATACTCATGTCTCACTTTATCCATTTTCATTACACCACACATCCATCTTAACATTCTCATCTCCGCTACATGAAATCTTTTTTCATCCGTCTTTTTTACAGCCCAACATTATGATCCATACAGTATGACTGTGATATATAAATACAGTATAATAAATATTTTAAAACTAATAAATATAAATGTTTTATATATCTTATTTACAAGAACTAATAAGTTCAACACTTATATAATTATAAATATTTATAGAAAGCGGAAAAAAATACATAAAACACTATAGGAAATGTGTAAAAAAAAAACAATAGTGCTACATACTTATAAGCGAAGGCGGTACAATAGGCGGTGAGCGAGTTTCTCTGGTAGAAGTCGATAATCTTCTTTCTGTCTGCTGGAGAGATCTGCGTGAGATCCTTCCCGTTCCAGTAGTCCACGCAAGAGTCTAGGATAATATCGGCTGTGCCCTGCAGAAGCAAAGCGTAGTGAGTAAACTGATTTTGATAATATTTACTTTAATTTACATGTCAAGTATAGTCCATCCTAAGGTTGTCCGATAGATATCGTTGTCAGCGAAATGACCGCCATTGTACCCACAGATTTAAGTTCATCATCATCATCATCATTTCAGCCTATGTCCACTGTTGGACATAGGCCTCCCTCAAATGTCGCCACAATAACACAGACCCACAGGACCGTCTTGCATCCATCAGATTCCCGCGACCAGGTCCTCGGTCTACCTTGTGGGAGGCCTTCCAACGCTGCGTCTTCCGGTACGTGGTCGCCATTCCAGAACCTTTCGTCCCCATCGACCATCTGTTCTGCGAGCAATGTCTGCCATCTGCCCACTGCCACTTAAGTTTGACGATTTTTAAGTTAGTGTAAACTTTTTTTTTTTATTTGATATAAACCAGTGCTTGACTGCGATCCCACCGATGATGATGGTAAGCAGTGATGTAATCATTGATGGTGAGGCGCACTAGTTTATTAAGAGCCTATTCACTCTAGCCTTGAAGGCACCTAAATTATAGTTGGACGGGAAGACCGCAGCAGGCAAATTGTTCCAGTCCCTCGATGTACGCGGTATAAACGACGAAGCAAATCGCTTAGTTCGGACCGTTGAAGTTTGAACAACGTAAGGGTGGATACTCGCCGTACGTCGGGTTGTCCGATGGTAAAAAGGAGATGGCGGAATCAAGTCATGCAATTCCCGCGCACACTCTCCAAAATGCAACCTGTAAAATACCGATAGGCTGGCTACCCTGCGCCTGTGCTCGACAAGCAATAGATTGGACTTAACCAAATCTGGATCCCCAATTAGCCTCTTCGCACGCCTTTCTACTGAGTCCAAAGCTGCTAGATGGCATTTTGCAGCACCAAATTTGTTACTATTTTGGTGTACAATAAAGTTTATTCTATTCTATGTAAAGTTGAGTTTCCGTTATGACTCAATTTCAATAATACTTGCAATTCTCAAAGCAACTTTAATTACATTTACCTAAATTTGGTATTTGTCTAACTGAAAATAACGTCACACGTAATAAAACACAATCACTCAAATTATATCAAGAGGTAAAGCAATGATTGGGCTGAGGGAATGTTCGAAAGAGTTACCGCGACCCGGGAACGGAAATGGCAAGTGAAGTTACACAGGTGGGTTTAGTCAGTAATAGTCCGAAACGCCCTCTCGGTCTACTTAGAGCGGGAAAAGTTAATTGATGATTCAATCAAAAAAATATCGACAATACTAGCCATTCTCAAAGCAAACTGAAGAGCCATAATGGCGTGTACTTGTGATAAATTTTACGCGTACTAGTAACGAGCGTAAATAATTCAAAAATGAGCCGTAGATCTATGTTCATAAGAGCAGTGTTAAATTACCTGTGTGAGCATCTGTAACTGGTTGGCTTGATCCTTGACGACCACAGCCAACATATGAGGTAAAGGAACTTTGACTTTCGTGCTTAATTGTAGAGAACGAACGAAGCGGGTTTCACGACGTATTGTGTCTGCTTGCTGTGTAAAATAAAAAAATAAAACAATTATAAATTGGTGACAGAAGAAAGTACATTTGTACCTAGAAGTCATTCAGTCATGTGTCAACATACGTCTCAACTGCGGATAACGGCCAGTATCGTCCATTTTCTTTTTTAATCTACCAAAGAGAGGAACATGAATTTTCACACTCGTTCATGCAAGTCAACCGTCACGCTATCAGTAAATACCTTTTCTTTCATATCACTCCTCACAAAATCTATCCATCTATTGCCTCTCCCTCTCCATCAATTATATAAAAATCAATGCCACTTTTCGATGTAATTTTATAACTCAAGAACGGGCTTACCTATCCAAACCAAATGTTTAGTCTTTGTTCGGACTATTTAGAGATGGTTTATGTGAAGTTTGCACAAAATCGGTCAAGCGGTTTTTCATTTATCACATTTTTTGTAACAAATGAATTCTATAAATAGCGGATCATTTTGTTAATGGGGATTTTGCTGTCAAATTGATAGAGTAGGGTAGAGTAGGGTAGATTAGAGTATGGTAGAGTAAGGTAGGGTAGGTAGTCAGTTGACGGTAGCGAAGCCGCGGGCAAAAGCTACTCATAACTTTTTTAGTAACATAACTCACTGGGACATCATTACCCCGACTCACTGGGGCAACATCCCGACTCACTGAGACATCACCACCCCGACTCACTGGGGCATCATCCCGAATCACTGAAGTATCATCCCGACTCACTGGCGCATCATCCCGACTCACTGGGGCATCATCCTGACTCACTGGGGCATCATCCTGACTCACTGGTGCATCATCTCGACTCACCGGGACAGCACCACCCCGACTAACCATCACCGCAGATAGGTGAGGCATCACCGCAGATAGTTTCGAGTGTTTCGACTCACCGAGAGCTATGCGGCTTCCGGTTCCGACCCACTGGAACCAACCTTCCACTACCATCAATGTTCGATCTCCGGAGGTGGAGGTGATGTAGCGACATTTATGACGCAACATAGGAGCAAAAACTACGAAATGTATGGCGGTATTAGGCTGTGGCTACACCAGACTGCGATGCGACCGGCAATACATGAGGAATTAAAATAAATAATCGAAATTCACGTTTATGGCTACACTGTACGCCAAATATTACTAGAGATATTTGATTTTCGGAAGCGATTGGAACAACGGTACTATAATCATAGCATCGGCTACATCAAATTATCAGCGAAAGCGAAATTTAAGCGAATTTATTAGACTTCAACAGTGCTATTTCATATGTCTATGGCTATATTACGCGTATCGTCAACGGAAACAGACCCTCAAAATACGGTATATGGGGTGTTCAAGTTTTCATGAGATTATTCTCGCGAATGAAGTCGCTGGCAAAGTGCTAGTGTCTCATATTTGGTATCTGAGAAGAAATCGTCTACGAGATATCTCGAAGTCGGCATTCAAAATGTTAAAGACTTCATAGGTTCACGAGGCACGCTAGCAACTACAACCGAGAGAAGAGTAAAGAATGGAGTGAAGGGAGTTTTTTCCAAAATGAGACAACAAGACCACTTACCAGTTGTCTGAATATCGCGAGGCACTCCTGGACGTGGTAGGACTCGGTAACGGCATCCGTGAATCCGATCTGCTTGGCCAACTCGCACAGGCATCGTCTATTCGTCACGGGGACTAGGTCTTCACTGTAACCGACATTACGAAGATTTGTTAACAAATATATCTAACTTGTACAATCCCGCCAACCAACCTGCACTGGGCCCGCGTGGTGGATTACGGCCCATCCCCTCTCCTAGAGAAGAGGCCTGAGTCCCAGCAGTGGGAACATTAAAAAACTAATTATGGTTATATTATGTACAATCCAACTGCTGTGCAAAGGCCTCCCCCCTCCACTCCTCCCATAGTTCCGGGCTCTGGGCTACTTCTTATGGTGGTTATAAGAAATTGTATTTAAATTTTAATTCCGGATTTTCTCACCTAGATTACAGTTCAGTCGGGAGATCCAGAATCTTCGTTACGTTTACTTTACATTACACACTTAATATAGTAGAGAACTTTGTTATTGTTATAGTAGAGAACATGTCCAGATGATAAGGTTTTATATTATTTGGAGATAATTTTCGAATAAATCCTACCGATCGCGGTGAAGTGAAAGGCTTTAACTGACTTAAACCGACTTGTGTTCCTTCAGTTGTCCTTTGCGTTCCAGGGCCCCGGTGACTCTTCGATAAATCCCGGTGTACAAGGATAAGATGCCGGTGTAATAATAGGCAATAAGACATTTTAATTTTGTCTGGGATGGCAATGCATCTGCAATTTCTAGGAATGATTGATATTTCTGGTATGGCTATACCATACCAGAAATATCAATCATTCCTAGAAATTAAATTTAAATTACACCAGCGCTGTTATAGTATACCTGTACTGCGCCTCGCACGTGAGGTGTGCGCAGAAGTGCGCGTACGTGTGCCTGGGAGCGGGCGCGCACGTGTTGAGCAGCGCGGCCAGGCCGAGCGGCTTGAGGCGCGCGAGGTGCTGCCTCCAGCGCTGTTATAGTATACCTGTACTGCGCCTCGCACGTGAGGTGTGCGCAGAAGTGCGCGTACGTGTGCCTGGGAGCGGGCGCGCACGTGTTGAGCAGCGCGGCCAGGCCGAGCGGCTTGAGGCGCGCGAGGTGCTGCCTCCAGCGCTGTTATAGTATACCTGTACTGCGCCTCGCACGTGAGGTGTGCGCAGAAGTGCGCGTACGTGTGCCTGGGAGCGGGCGCGCACGTGTTGAGCAGCGCGGCCAGGCCGAGCGGCTTGAGGCGCGCGAGGTGCTGCCTCCAGCGCTGTTATAGTATACCTGTACTGCGCCTCGCACGTGAGGTGTGCGCAGAAGTGCGCGTACGTGTGCCTGGGAGCGGGCGCGCACGTGTTGAGCAGCGCGGCCAGGCCGAGCGGCTTGAGGCGCGCGAGGTGCTGCCTCCAGCGCTGTTATAGTATACCTGTACTGCGCCTCGCACGTGAGGTGTGCGCAGAAGTGCGCGTACGTGTGCCTGGGAGCGGGCGCGCACGTGTTGAGCAGCGCGGCCAGGCCGAGCGGCTTGAGGCGCGCGAGGTGCTGCCTCCAGCGCTGTTATAGTATACCTGTACTGCGCCTCGCACGTGAGGTGTGCGCAGAAGTGCGCGTACGTGTGCCTGGGAGCGGGCGCGCACGTGTTGAGCAGCGCGGCCAGGCCGAGCGGCTTGAGGCGCGCGAGGTGCTGCCTCCAGCGCTGTTATAGTATACCTGTACTGCGCCTCGCACGTGAGGTGTGCGCAGAAGTGCGCGTACGTGTGCCTGGGAGCGGGCGCGCACGTGTTGAGCAGCGCGGCCAGGCCGAGCGGCTTGAGGCGCGCGAGGTGCTGCCTCCAGCGCTGTTATAGTATACCTGTACTGCGCCTCGCACGTGAGGTGTGCGCAGAAGTGCGCGTACGTGTGCCTGGGAGCGGGCGCGCACGTGTTGAGCAGCGCGGCCAGGCCGAGCGGCTTGAGGCGCGCGAGGTGCTGCCTCCAGCGCTGTTATAGTATACCTGTACTGCGCCTCGCACGTGAGGTGTGCGCAGAAGTGCGCGTACGTGTGCCTGGGAGCGGGCGCGCACGTGTTGAGCAGCGCGGCCAGGCCGAGCGGCTTGAGGCGCGCGAGGTGCTGCCTCCAGCGTTGATCGTCGAATTCCACGCAGAATGGTGCATTTTGGTCGTGTGTTAGATCCAATACCTGAGATTTTAATCATTCAATTAAAACAAGCATACAAATGCGTGTCCTTATTCTTCTTACATATTATAAAACAAAGGTTCCCATCGCATCTGTTTGATCAATTTCATGCTGTTTTCACCGGACAGAGTGATTCATGAGGAAGGTTAAATATCGAAACTTTCCTGCTGAATCACATCATCCAAACTTACAAGACAAAAAGAAAAAAGACAAGAATTTCAAAAATTTACTTTTTATTTTCTAACTATCCAAGTGTAAGATACCCAAACAGAAGGCATCAAGTTACTGTAATGCTTTCAGACACTTACAATGGTCCGCATAGGACTAAGTGCGGTACCATACTCAGACATAAGACATACCGTTTCAGTTCGTAAAGATTTAACTAACCTCAACAATAGTAGATGGTTCAACGGTATTTGTGCCATCAAGTGGCGTGTCAATCTGTTCGTCGCTCTGGTGCCCCATAGACCCCACCAGGCTAGTCTTGCTGGAATTGTGCGACGAAGGGCTGGAGTTGCGCAGGAAGAACACCTTCTCAGCCGTCGGGTTCGGCCAGGATAGGATGCCTTTTTTGTCTACGCAGCTAAGTGCCTAAGAAATAACAGTATGAAACAGATTTAATGTGTTCCAAGCCTTGAAAAAAAAAATTGCGAATGTCTTGAAATACATACGCAAAATAAGTGAGATCAATTGTCAAGTTTAGCTAGACCAAGACAGCGATTATTTATTTTCTATAGAAAATTCAACTGAAATAGAGTTTGGTCTCTAATGACCCTAATATCAGGCGCTAGACAGTTCCAAAACCGTTTTGTGTGCGCAGTTAAGACTATTTATGAGTCTCATCCTCATCATAATTTAAGCCCAAAGACGTCCACTGTTGGACATAGGCCTCCCTCAAGTGACGCCACAACGAACGGTCCTGTGCGTCTCGCATGCATCTGATTCCTGCGACTCTCACAGAGTTGCACCTTGTAAAAAACCTTCCAACGCTGCATCTGCCGGTGCGCGGTCGTCACTCCAGAAACCTTTCGACCCCATAGAACATCCATCTGTGTCCTGCCCACTGCAACTTAAGTTTGGGCGATTGTTCGGGCTATGTCGGCAACCTTGGTTCTCCTGCGAATATCTTCCTTTCCTAATGCGATCACGTAAGGCAACTCCGAGCATAGCCCTTTCCCCCATTGGGTGACCTTAAGCCATTATAAGCGACCATTTTTCAGAGCCATATCTCATCAATGGCAACATGGACTGGTATTTTTAAATTCATAAGTCTATAGTGAAAATTTATGCTGGAAAAAAGAGTTCTGTGCCGCAGCTATGTAAAAATCACTCACTGACAGCGAGCCCAGCACATGTACAATATTCGCAGTTCTGCAGACCATGTCCTCCCTGCCCGTGAGGATGCTTAAAAACGTCTTGCCCAAAGACTTGAGGCTCTCGGGCTGCAGGTTGGACTCGCTCATCGCTTGGATCAGGGGGTCTCTCGCATCTTCCGATATTGAACACGACTTCGGACGGACGTATTTTTGGCGTGTTTCCGATAGGAGTTTAAATCTGGAAATGTAATTAAATGAAAACTCACTTTAATTTATATTGGTCGTTTTTCAATCTGTTTTTAGAGGTATGTGCTGTGGAACAGGTTATAAAGCCCCGCAAACCTCCGTTAAAAAGAGAGGATCCTCCGACAAGACAGGTGTTGTGTCTGGTCCAGGTAACTACCCGATAGTTGATTTTTATGTGGCGACATAGATGTCGCTACATGTCTAGCCTTTTCCCAACTATGTTGTGATCGGTTGCACTTCGGTTTAACGAGTTGCAGATGTACACCATCAACAGTCCTTACAGGGAGACAGAAGTCACGAAATCTGACATTATTCTCCAGATATATATGATAGTATTAGATATCGAGCCTTTTGAGGAAAATCATCGTAAACCACTATGAACACTATTTACAACAAAGGGTTTATTTCTTGCCTCATCAAAAAGTATGTATAATATTAATAGACACTTCACGAATAATAAGTCATAAGATTTTATAAGTACTTTTAATTAAGATTTAGTCCATTTTTATAAAAGTATTATTTCCTTTTATAAAAATGGACTAAATCTACTAAGTTAAACCGTATTACAACCATTAATATTATAAAAGGTCGATTGGAGTTGTCAAAAGGTCCATCTAGAGTATAGTTGGAAAAGGCTAGGCAAATTGATTTACCCTAAATTCAAGGGTTAAATACTAAGTTTCACCTTAGCAAAGTCCACTTACCTAGCTAACCCATAGCAGTTCAAAGTGACCCAGGCAATGGGGAACACGATCTGAAGTAACGGCAGCGAGGCCGCAATGGTTTGTAAAAAGTAGATCTCCGTCCAATGCGTAACGCCTGGTAGGTGGTAAACGTGGCGGACGAAGCTTGCTATTACCACTAGCGATATGACGACGGGCAGGACGATGCCTTCCATTATTTTAACTGTGCACTACAAAATAATAAACTGTTTAGATCCTAAAGAAATGATTATCATATAGTGGATAGACCTTTGTTTTTGAGATGAGAAAGCATCTAATGACTTATCTCGCTCTAGGGCGGAGCAAGAGGGTATGTCACTTTTGCTAACAAAGACGCGCTTTACCTAACTCTTTAAAAAAATCCACAGCAATTTTACACTCCTACTATATTTTTTATGGCGTAAAATAAAGAGTACCTATCTTTGTATATTATAAGAAAAAATACAAGATATTATTTACGAGGTATTTCGGGAATAAAAGCGAGTTTGTATTAGTTAAAGGTTGCTTACCAGGTATCTCTGTTTCTCGAAGATTGTCACAGGCCTGATGGTAGCCTGTTCCAGAGCTAGCTTCAGGTTCTTTAGATAGGGAGTCTCACACATTCTATAGGCCTTGTTACGATGCGGTGTTCGAATGCGGGGAGTGCTGAAGTTGTCTTTTTGCTAAAAATAAATATTTATATATTATTACTAGCTTTCGCCAGCGGTTTCGCTCCCGTCAACTGACTACTCTATTCTGCTCTACCCAACTCCACCCTACTCTACCTACTCTACTCTATTATGGATTCATTTTTATATATATATATAGATTCGACTACCCCAGAACGAGGGATGAATTCAGAATTAACACGCGACCACAACTGTTTATTCAATAAGAAATTTGTTTACAGACATTTGTTTGACTAGACTTCAATAAGACAATTGTTTTCTTATTTTTGACTCATTACCTTACCATGACCTGTTAAAAAATCAAGCGTGCCAGCGAGGAAGAGGGATGGAACTATACACCCTATATAGCCCAAGACATCAGAGAGAGAGAGTTCAATTTAAGTCCTCAAATGGATCGAGAAAATTTTGGTTTCTATATTTTTGATTCTCCCGGAAAAATCCACAAAAGTTTTTTTTTTTATTATTATTATTATTATTTTGGTGAAGTACGTAAAAACGCGCAATGACGTAATAATAACACACCCGGGACGCCCGAGGGGTTAAGAGCTTGTGAATTTGTGATATGTCTTCTGATTCTGTTATTAATCTTTACCGAGAACGTTTTCGTGTCGGACTTGTTATCTATATATATAAAAAAAGAAACATACTGACTGACATATCAACCCCCAGCCGAAACTACTAGGACTAGAAGCGTGAAATTTTGCACAAGGCTTTCTTTTTTAACGTAGGCTGCTTAACAGTGTCAGCGACCTTATAGATATTCACCACGACCATTTTAATAAATTTTACAAAATAATTCTTGAGCATTATTCTGGTATTCAGTAATCATTGTTTCAATTCAATTTAATTTACTTTAGTTCTCACTTAATTTATTTTAATTGTAATTTAATCCATATTAATATTGATTGTAATTTAATTAATTAATTTGAATTGTAATTGAATTCATTTTATTTTAGTTGTAATCTAATTATTGTTATTTAATTCATTTTATAATTTATTTCAATTTAATTTATTTTGTTTTAATTGCAATTGAATCCATTTTAAATAAATGTATTCTAATTGCAATTTTTATTTCATTTATTATTTATCAATATGCTATGAATTACCCTAATGAATTGATGTTGTGCCAGAACTTAATTTAATTTATTAATCAATCTATTTTTAATTTTATCTGATATGTTGTAATATAATTTTATTTATTAATCTTCCACTTTTTAACTTGTTGCAAATAGTAATTGTTACCTATTCTGTATTGTTTTTAGCATAATATTAATTACATAATTCTGTAAAACCGAATATAGTGCATGTGGTGTCAGCCTATAATTAATTGCTACACTAATGGATGTCAGTTTCGTTTTAGAATAATATAAATGTATTGTGTAAGCAGTTGTTGGCTGACCAAATAAATAAATAAATAATAAATAAATAAATAGGCGAGCACTAAGAAAGGATTTTTCAAAATTCATTCCCCTAAAGGGATGAAGCGGGGGTCTAAAGTTTGTGTGGAGAAACCTACTTTCACGCGGGCGAAGCCGCTGCCAGAAGCTAGTCTATACATTTAATAAATCTGTAGAAGTTTTAAGTTGTGCGCGCATCACGTAAAATTTACGAAATCGATGTAGATAACTTTTGTACATTAAAATTGTTTGTAACTTGATTATTACTTAGGCTTTGTTTCATCGCAATCGGTTGACTATATCAAAAGATACATTCATTGGCAGTTAGGCGGTACGAAGTTTGCCGGGTCACCTAGTCACTAATAATAAGCAAATAATAATATAGTTTATTCGCGTTATGAAAATAGTGAGTCATCAGTGCTACTGTAAAGTAAAGGCGTAATAATACTGGGGTAAAAAAAATTATATACCATTATAAAATAACAGGAAACTTTTTATTACACAGTATTTTCAAATATTATTTTAAGGTTTTAAAATTTAATCAGAACCGTCAAAATTTTCATTAACAATAATAATATAAATAAAATAAATCTGTTCCGCGAGTTCCATAACATTTTCTAAGTTCCACGTGTTTTTTTCCTTCACTAACCACGTTGTCACAAAATTTCTCCCATTTGTTTGAATCTATTGTTGTTAATGTGTCATAAAACGACTGTTCTAAATTTTTAAGTTTAAATATCTATTTCAGGTGAGGTAATCATTTTTACTTCACCTGGTCAGTGTAAACATGAGTTTCTAATACACTACGATCTGATTGGTCAAGGGGCGTGGCTTAGTTAAATAACAACGATGATGTCACTATTTTCTTAACGCAAATAGGCTTTAGTTTTATGTCTGTTAATGGAACAAACATAAAACTGATCTATGTTATCATTGCATAAATGCATATGCATAGCAAATGAAACTTTTTAATCATTGAAATAAGATTCAAATTGGGTATTTTCCTATGTATATTTTATACTAAACATGGAATAACACTAAAACAAGTATAATTATACTGGTTAGTATTATATGAGGAATACTTGTCAGTTTCTTCTTTTGTTGTTACTTGACAGTTTTCCCTTCTATCACTTTTGAAAAGTTTCTCTCTCTATCTTATATTTTGAATAGATTTAAAAAATTATTTCTATTTGTGATCTTGGATAAATGAGCAGGTATTCATGATATAAAACATATGGATTACCGGTGTAGTAGGCTGGAAGATCTGCCCAAAGAACTGCTCTGGGTCCTCTGGCTGCAACCCTCGGCAGTGACCGGGCACCTCCTGACCTGGCCTCAGCACTATCACATCTCCTTCCACCAACAATGCCCAGGGAAGATTTACTATGGTTGCTGAAATAATACCACCTTTTTAAATAAAGTTTAAAGGCATATCCTAACTCAGACCTGGCCAAGCTTCGCATGGATTTAGTAATCTTTGAAATTCTCCGCTTTTCCGTACTTTTAATAACCTTACTTATAATGTGCATGTAAAAATTTATTTAAGCATTTATAAATTTTAACATTAACACCATTTTATAAAGAAGTCTGAATTGTTTAGCAATTTATTAGCACATTGATAATAATTACAATTTTCTATAATTTGTATTTAGCACCTGCTCATTAGTTCAAAGATTTTTGTAAAGAAGACCCATTGTGTTTGGAAGTTAACGTCATGAAAAGTCTTCAAACTAATGTAAGAATATTTGAATTTATGCCTTTATAATGTGCTAGCTTTTGCCCGTGCATACAATGAAATATAGCCTATGTCACTCAGGAATAAAGCAGCTTTCTATTGGTGAAAAAGTTTTCACAATCGGACCAGTACTTTTAGAGTTTACCTCCTACAAACAAAATCAAACTTTACCTTTTTATAATATTATAGTGTAGATATAATAAGACTAGATTTTATCTATAACTAGAAAGGTTCTTACAGTCTCGATAAGTCCACTGCAGGATCACACATGGGGAATATGGGGCACATAAATGAGGATAATGATTCTCCTTCCATTTTGAACTCTCTATGGCTTCATCTAAAGTTTCTGTAATTTACAACACAAAGAATAATGTCATACTACATAAATGGAGATTCAAAGATTCAAGATTCAAAGATTCAAGATTCAAAGATTCAAAAGCATTTATTTCAAATAAACCATTTACAGGCACTTTTGAAATGTCAACAAGTCAGTCAGTCAGAAAAAAAAATGATGCTAATTGCACATTCCAAAGCGTAGATCTCTATGGAGAAGAATGTGCAAGAAACTCCATGGACACTCTTTTCAATCATGTTTTGTAATTACAAATATCTCTGTTACATGTTTCTAATGACTGAAACTGAGACTAATAGCTATCTCAGAAATTTATTATTATAAGGCTGTTGTGTCCCACTGCAGGGCAAAGGTCTTTTCATTTATCCAGTTGCTTTACAAAACTCTTGCAAAGCTTTTATTCAATACTAGCGGTCCCGGCAGACGTTGTTCTGCCCAAAAGCGGGATTTAGTAAAAAAAAAAAAATTACCCTACTCTACCCTACTCTTTTCTTTGCTATAAACCACACGGAGCCCGAGACCTTTCCAACGAATGCAAAACCGTGGAAATCGGTTCGTGCGTTATGGAGTTATAGCGTCAGGAAGGAAAACCCGACTTATTTTTATATAGTAGACTAAGTATTATGGATACAAAAAATTATACTAGCTGACTAATTCTCTTATCCAGGGGAAGAAGAGAAAGTATTTGTGAAAAGTAGAATACCTATGAACAATACTGAAAGATATGAAAAAATATCTGCTTGTAATTTTAGTTCTTTTTTATTTTATTGATCAATACTTTTAGTTTACACTGATTACAAACATAACACTTCTCTGAGTTTATGTGACGAAGTAGAGCAAGTGGAGTGGAATTGTACTTGAATTTAAAATTGTAGGTAAATTTAATCCATAGCCAACCTAGGGAGCTACTTTAGCATAATTAATTATAGTACTATTATTTTATTTATATTATTATAAGTGGTCATCTGTATATTAAAGGCTCCAATAAAGTTCAGTGGCAATGGAATTTGAACTCTGCTATATGTAATATAGAGTTATTTATTCCAAAATTTGATAATTGTCTCGAAATCTGGATTCAAATATAGGTTAGGCTAATATTGTACTTTTGTGTGACAGAACACATTTATTGTGGTCTGTTTGAAGTTGTTTATATTCACAAGTGCGTTCACTCCTGGACAAATGCCAATGACTTCAAAACAAACTTCATCTAGATAGTAATGTATAAAATAAAAAAGATATGAATATTCTACATAAATGAGCTATCTTTCAATTATGTTATTTACAAACGGACATATTGTCAGTGACCTTTGACTGTAAAAATCAGAATAAGATGATTGTTAAATTGATTGTGAACAACTTTTAAATGACCCAAATAATGTCAATAAACACAGTTACAAAATAAAAACAAATAAATAATTTGTACACTTACCTAAAACTTTCCTTACTCTATGAGGTATTTCATTTCTGTATAAATACTCTTCTTTGAATGCCACTAAGAAGTTTACCAATAAGATTACAATTAAGAAAAATGCTTCCCATAGTAAATAGGCATGGGCTTGTACAGATTCGCCTAAAAGGTATGTCAGTATCAAGCAAACTATGTACACTAATGTTATTGTGTAAGCGACACCTGACAACAGAACTTTCTCTGAAGAAAACGAAATAATATTCCGTACCAACCCCAATCTGAAATATAGATAAAAATAAATTCTGATTTGTGTTTTTGCTATTATATTGAAGGTATACAAATATTTTCGGATTATCTTTCATCACAGGGGCCAAAAGTTCATTCTATGGACGACTTGCAATCATAGAAAAGTAAAACACAAACATACCCGGTTGGATTTTTCTTTTCATGCTCTTCTATAACATTTCGTATATCATCACGGAGTTTTATGAGCGCTGTTTTTGTTGTATAACCCAAAGAGTGTAAGTTACTATCATCCATCGTATCATATGCTATTCACATAATTGATTCTTTATAAATATTACACCCAAAATGTACGAAATAAAAATTAATTTTATCAACACTGTTGAAGGTTTCAGTTTCGTTCTGAAAGTATCGTATTTATTACATAATTTTTATGACAAAACTAAGTTCAGCAGCTACTTTATTTATTACGTTGTCAAACTACAATTTTAAATTGCGATTAAAATAAATGTGTCTATTTTTAATGTAATTGTTTTATTATTATCGAACTGTTTCGAATAAATATTAAAATCAAAAAATCAAATTATTTGGAAAAATAAATGCAAATAAATGACAGAGAGTTGACCAAATCTTCGTGGTTATCTGTGGTAACTAGTGGTGGGTTGTTATCGAATTTTTGACGGACCAAACATAACCGTTCTTCCGACTACGAAAACGGTTGCAGTAGTCTTTTTGCGCGTGTATAATTACAACATTAAACTAACCAAAAAAAAATGTAAACAAACAAGATCCATGCGACCCGCCTTCAAGCAGGCATGTAGTAGGCAAATAGACATGCAGCATGCAAGAACCCATGCAGCATGCAAGAAGCTATGCAGCATGCAAGCAGGCATGCAGCATGAAGCAGGCACACAACATGCAGCAGGCATGAAATATGCAATCAGGCATGCAGCATGAAGCAGGCACACAACATGCAGCAGGCATGAAATATGCAATCAGGCATGCAGCATGGAAGCAGGCATGCAACATGCAGCAGGCATTGTTTTTGTCACGGCTCCGGCACTGCTGGGTTTGGGCGGCTCCACGCGAGCTTATCGTCGCAGATGGTTTTAACCATAGATATCCGGAGATATGCCTTCATTGCGGAATAGTAAGGAATCCTAGTGACGCCGCTTATCTCCCACCAAAATAATTACAACATTCACAAATAATGTATTTACGACACAGACTTTGTACACGTACACTAAGAAGAAAGCAGCTACACTAAATTCTGCCATATTAAAAGTATTCCGTTGTAAATTCCGACACGTAAACATTCTGCCAAACAATAATTATGCTAAATAATTTTTATGCCTTAAAAATATAATTTTAAAGAGGATTATGACAAAGAAGTTTATGTGTTATGCCAAATAAATTTCGGAGTATCAAGATTCTGCTAAATAGAAGGAACTCAAGGAACGACTGTAAGCTTGAATGGGTTTGACTGTTTCGTCACGAACGACAGCACTAACGAGTTGTCATAAAGTTTCGTTTTTCATTGGCACAAGGTTCATTTTTCATTGGGGGAACTGTTTTGGAAACGATAAGAACGACGACGAGACGAGACTGATAGTTAAATCAATGGGATTTCAAGTTTATTTTCTTAGAAGTGAAATAAAAAATTACATCAAGTAATCCGAAGACTAATATGCAACGAAGACTAGTCGCATAACGTAAAACCGGTTTCACTATCGCTGGTTTAACTGTTCGTCGTCGAAACGCTCACCACTAGTAATGTCTAACTTGTCAAAGTCACATGTTTGTTTAGTACGTTTAGAAAGTTTAGAAATATGTGATCGGATAAACACCTGAATATTTTTCTTAAAAATAAACTTATCAAAGAAAGAAGAAACTTATAATGAAAAATAAAAAAAAGGAATAAACTTATAAAGAAAGAATAAACTTATCAAAACTATTGATAAAAGTATTTTTCACTCACACAACATCAGGATTGTGGTAAGGTAATCAATATGAAGCATACATTGGTCCCCAAACTAGGTGGCGCCTGTATCATAGAGGCCGGAAACAAAAAACAGTTCGGGACCAACGGATGCTATCACACAGACTACATATAGATATACGATTATCTCGTACTTTTTATCATGACAAGTCCAATAATCAATCGAAACTTGCCTTCTGTTATTTCTCCCAAGTTTTAGGGAAACAAATCGGAGTGGCAATATTTTCCAGTATATATTGATTTGTTTTCAACATTTATTCGACTGCATGCTGCTAACTTCAGTCGCTTTCAACTAAAATGTTGCCAACGGTAATTGTTGTATTGTAGTCATCATTCCATCGACAGTTAAAGTTATTACTGTTTTAATTTATTTACTGGTTAGTTCCTGATTAATGACTTATGAGAAATCTATGATTATTAGTCGTATATTTAGACCTACGGGAACGAAATAAACATTTATTTTATGAAGTGTAATTAGTTCTTATTTCATAATTTACTTGCAAGGCGTGCAAACAAGAAATAAGATTTATTAGGTGCTTCGTATATTCTTTGTTTTCCTTTCTTGATGTCGGTATCAATCATTGCGCCACCTTTTCTTGAAACTGATGAATTGTTGACAATGGGCAATTCAACTATTAAATCTTGCAACATCGCTGTCAATCATTGCTGCAATGCACGAACCGAACTGAAGTTGGCTTTTCTGAGAATTTCAATACTCCCAAAGTTTTCTTCTATTTTATGTAAGTACTGTACTGCAGGCGTTACAAAATTTTCAATGCAGAACAATTAGACGAGTCCGGGTCCCGCGCTTACGTCTTTTATCGAGTACTCGATCCCGGATAATAGTAGAGTTTGATAAATAAATGTGGTGTGCGTATAGTGACGGTACTCAGTCAGTGTGTGTCATCGTGTCGGGACGGGACCATCGGTGCGCCATTTAGCTCGCGATAAAAAAAAAAAAACAAGGAATGTGTCCATCGCCGCGATCGGTTTAGCTGGAACCAGTGGACAAGTTCGTGATGGAGTGACAGATTAACGCAGCAGTTATGGCAAATATATTTACTAATACCCGAAAAAAGTGCAAAGGGTTCCGAAGGGGGCCGCCGTTCGGACTATGGATGTGGTGTATTGTAATCAAATGTTTGATCAGTTTACCGTGCATAATTTCAAAGTGTCAAGGAGTAGACATTTCAGTCTCTGTGTACCCTGAGGGTATGATCAGAATACATTATGGACAGCCTTTGGAGATCTTCTGTGTGGCCGACAAAGACAGTGCTGATAATTTGGAGTTTTATCTTGGTGGAAAACCTGTTGAATCTATAAAAGTTAATGAGACTACAAGATTGTTGAATCTTACAAATCTGAAGAAACAGCTTGTGACTTACTATTGTAGAAATAAATTGACTAACAAGCAATGCACCAGCCGAGTGCTGGTGGACGGGCCTCCCTCCAATGTCACTGACTTTGGATGCATATCTAAGAACCTCGATGAGCTGAATTGCACCTGGACATACCCAAACAACATCAGTGTAACTAGCTACCAATTAACATTTTTGGCAAATGGAAACCCGGTAAAGCCTTGTAATGCTACAAGGAATGGTGATTTAAGATGGTGTCACTGGAGTTCCACCAGCCAGCCCAGGTATAAACAGATGGAAGATCATTACTATTTTGTTTTGACAGCTCGCAATTATTTTGGTAGTATTACACAGAATTTTACAATTGATCATTTCTCCATTGTGAAGCCTGATCCACCGGAGCAGTTAAAAGTGTTGAGCAATGACTCTCACAGTGTGCTGCTTCAATGGAAGATCCCAAACAATATAGTTGACTTTTTGCCATGCCCTATTGTGCATAGGATAGAGTACCAAATTGCTAAAATTGATAACACAGCTTACTTCCGAAGTGTTGATGCTTCCTACTTGCCAGCAAAAAACAAGACATATACCTTCTTGCTCTCAAACCTACCATATGCACACATGTCATATGAGGTCAGGATATATATAAAATCAAAATTAGCTACTGAAGATAAATTCTGGTCTGATTTCTCTTATGTGTTGTTCACAACTGCTAGTGAGAAACCCCAGCGACCACCTGACACTATTGCTGGAGCATTTGACCAATCTATCTATGAAGATAAAAGAGTCATATATGTGTACTGGCAACAACTTGAGGAGTATGAGGAGGCTGGTGCAAACTTCACCTACAAAGTGGTTGCAATGAAAGGCTCTAAGCCACAGACATTGCTACCGGATAAAAACAAAAGCTTAAGTTATGTTGAACTGACTGATACAAATTTTGAAGCAATTGACGTCTTTATATGGTCCAATAATGCGATTGGCTCATCTGTTAATAGCAGTCACCTTTACATACCATCAAAAGAAGATACTGAAGCACTAAATGTACCATCTTTTACTAAATTAGCCTATGAAAACGGCACATACAAATTGTCATGGGTTGGCATCAAGCATATTGACAATTACACACTGTTCTGGTGTCAACACAATACTAGTCAGATTTGTACTGGACGCATGAACTTTACTGTTTTGGATCCTAATCAGAACACCCATGTCATAGATTTGCCAAGAGACAGCAGATATCAGTTTGCAATATCAGCTAATAATGGATCCAAAACAAGTGGCATGACATGGGCATCTTGTGACATTTCTAAAGATGGGATCCCAATGTATGGGTTTCCTGTAAAAGTGAACCATGATGCTCCAGGAAAATCATTTGTTAAAATCACATGGACCATGTCCTGTACTCTACAAGAAGGTATTATAAAGGGATATCAAATAACATACTGCCCTGTCTTAGCCACAAGCATTGTGTGTGACACTACTTCTGAAAATAAATCTACATATTATGTCTCTAATCCAAAACAGATGGAAGTAAACATAACTGATCTGAAACCTTACACAACTTATCAGTTTTTCCTGGCACTGAACACTACTTATGGCTTGAAAACAATTGAAAATGCTTCCACAGGAGTGACCACTATTGAAGATACACCAACCAGTCCAAGAAATGTTGTTATTTCTGATGTGCTGAGTGACTCATTAATAATTTCATGGGATCCACCAATTCAGAAAAATGGCATTATAGGTAAATATGTCATTTCAAACAATAAAGAAGGAGATCCGGAGTATTGGAAAGTCGAAAAAGTGGTTGAAAAACTGCATGACAAAGATGAAAAGAGAAAGAATACTACAAGAATGGAGTATAAACTGACAGGCCTAGAAGGATTTCACAATTATACATTTACTGTTAGGGCATGCAATTCCGCTATTAGAAGTTGTTCTAAGCCCAGTCCTGACAATGGTATCTTTGTCAGGACAAGGATTGGCCCCCCCAGTATATTGAAGGCTCCCACGGTAAAAAATAATCCAGATTACTTGACATGGGAAAGTCCTGATAAGCCTGGGGGCACTGTGGATCTTTATCAAATAAGAAGAGTAAAAGATGAGAGCACTTCACCTAAAATAGAGATACTAAATACAACTAATTTGTCATTTTCTTTGATTCATTGTGAAGGTGTAGATGAAAGTGAAACTTATCAAGTCAGAGCAGTGAATTATGATGAAGATCCTTACCATGGCATGTTAGCAGATAGACCGGAAGTAAAGCTTCCTTCAGAACCAAACAAAAAACTTCTTGAGTACCCTGGTCCATGGAGTCCCCCAAGCTCGGTAGCTTGTAGAAGCAAGGATGGCCTAACTATGATTCTAATCCTTCTTGCTATTTGTGCAATAATAGGCATGATGTATGCTTCAATTAAACTATACAAAAAGTACAGGAAAATGGAAGACATAAAACCAGTCTTACCAAGTGGCTTAGGTATACCTGAAAAAGATATTTCTAAGTATGCTTTTGGGGGGTGGAATCCCACAAATAAGGACGATAAACCATCATCGGATGAGATGTTGTTGCTACCTAATAGTAGAACTACCGTGTCTACTCCGGAAGCCAAACTGAATACGGAAAACAATTGCGGCTCTAGTGACCACACAGATAGCACCGCGTTGTCGGACACGTCGCGCGGAGCCGTGGAGAGACAAGCCTCCACTTCAGACGACGGCTCCGACTCGTCCTTACACTTAGAAGTTGAACCCGTGAGGGCCGACGATAATAATGCAACACAGGATGAGGATTCCTCAAACTCCGAAACTGATAACTCTAGAGAAAATTCACCCTATTTTAGTGAAAAAGCATTCAAGAAAAATCCTAGTGGTTATGTACAACAACCTGTAGTGAACCCGGTCAGTGGCTACGTACAATCTGCCCCTGCACCCCATGCAAGTCCCATTGCAAAACCTGCAGCGCAGCCAGCCAGCTCGAGTTACGTTATGGCTGCCCTGGCCCCACCGATATTCACGACAGGAGTCGCGCCACCTAGCGTCCCAAGTCAACCCCCAGCCTCTTCGGGTTACGTGTTGCCTGAAGATGCTCAAGCGAAGTCCATGATGAACTTCCCGAAATTAGGACCGTCGCCAACAAAAATTTTCGGTTCTGAGAGCTTGCCGATTATGCCTACCTTGCCACAGCCAATTAAGAACGGCGCCGACAGCAGCTATATTCAGTTGCAGTCTTTGGACGCCCTGCCTAGTCATAAGCAACCCGTACGTAACGCTGCGCCGTTAAAGCCGCCAGCGTCTAGCGGCTACGTGAGCCCTGGAGACGCAGTCATAAATAAGCACCTCAACAACATGTTGTCGGGCGGACAGCTCGAGGAGTCAGCGATACTCGACCCGACCATGTCACCCGACGCGTACTGCCGGTTCTCTTGGAGCACTGACCCTGCGAACGATAATCTTCACTCGTTACTCACCGACTCCCATACGTTGAACTTGTCGAAAAATTGAGCCGAAAAATATAGCGTATAAGTGACACAGTACTGATAAAATAGACTTTAAGTGACTGAGTTGTAAATAATGAACTTTAGGAGCTTTATGAAGTGCTATAAAATTATTGGACATAATATAATTACACACAAGAATGTGGATGTGTTGTCTAGTGATAATTCTTGTGCCTTATTAATTTATTTTAGGTCATTTTTAAGAAGCTTAGTAGGTAAGATTTCCTCCGCAGCTTTAATAATGTAGAAACCTTGAAATTCGTAGAAGAATTTGATTATTCGCATTATTTCTAAATCATTACCCCTCGGCAAGCGTTACAACACGAGATGTTTGTTACAGAAATTAAAATACGCGCATAAAAGGGGTTAAATATGGAGGGTATATATAGAATTAATTTAGTACCAAGTGATCTGAGCGTTGAAGAGACGATACTGCAGATTGCGGACACTTTAGATAATCTCAACGGCATCGTAGATGATGTGTTTACGCGCCTGACGACAAGAATCAAGCAGAACATGGACAAGACAATAAAGCTCAATAACAGAATAGAGTTATCTAGATCTAAAGTAGAAAAACTGACCGGAATGCAGAAGGCGATCAAGGTGTTCTCGAGTGCGAAGTACCCGGCGTCGATAACCCATGAACATTACCAATCAGCTTTTGATGCGGATGGATATCAACACAAGCCGAAAAAGGTTACTCTGAGTGGGAAGACTCAGGGGCAGTCGAACGAAAAGGGATTACAGGTAAGCAATAATTGAGTTGACGTTATTACACTGTTTCGTATATACAATGTATAAACTTGTTATCAGCACCTTGCAATGTGTATGGGGAAATAAGCAAAGATAAAATCTGAACATTGTAACTGTTTAAATTGGGGTTATAGACGAATTTTAAAAGTTTTCAATTTTGCGGTCATTTCTTGGCTCTACATTGTCCCTTTAGCGGTTCATTAGACATGATCCAAGTTCTATTTATCTAATATATAAAAAATCTCGTGTGTTTGTTATCGTACTCCTCCGAAACGGATTGAACGATTTTTTTGTTTTTTTTTGTGTATATGTGGTAAGTTTAGCTATTGTTACCCTTCTACCCCCACCCATTTTTTCTTTCATAATTTATACGGTAGAACAACGTAAGCCGAGTCAGCTAGTTTTATTATGACTGTTACAGCCATTATATCTCACTCGCAAAGGCCATTTCTTCTCTTCTAAGAAGAATTAATGAATCTTCCTTTATCAAAAAAAAAAAAGTTTTTCCTAAAAGTGTCGCGTATTATATTTATACGTACGTACGATTACATACTCAGTCTCTCAGCTAACCGTTCACAATTTGCAGCAGTTAGTTGCTGTGAAGAGTAGATTGAACGAACCATTTGTCACAATTTAGCCCCTTGGCAATATCTAAACATTATGGACCTACTCTTACGCCCCATAAACTGACGACAAAATGTGATTTGTTTATAATTTTTTAGGAGAAACTACATTTCTACCACGTGAAAGTGGTAGAACCCAGAAGCTCGAAGCCCAAACAGGATTTCAATTTGAACACTATGATTGATAAGCTATCGAGTGTTGGTGACCTGTTGATCTTTAATACCGATGAGAGTCCTTATCTGGGCACCACGCGGCCAGCGTCGGCATACGTGCCAGTAGTGACCTCGAAGGTCGAGAGCAAGAGTCTCCTGGAAGCGGCGCCTAGTTCTATCCTCAATAGAGATGTTCTGAAGCGTGATGCGGATGAATATCTGTACGCACCCGGCATGGGCATGGTACGTATTATTTGATCGCGAAAAGTGTCTTTAATTCAGCCTATAAATGATCCTCAAAGATTTCTTTAACTCATCACCATCAATCGTCAACAGGTCCCGGAGCTAGAGATGCCACTGGACCTACCGCACCTCCCAGGTATAGCAGGTGACGTTCAGTTCTCCAACACGGCTGACGGCTCTATTGCACCCTCAGTCGTCACATCACCAGTGGCACCTGTGATGGCTGTGCCGGAGTTAGAACTGCCGGATTTGAAAGAACTGCCGGACGTTAACTTGGCTAAGGAAGAGGAAGTGCCTGTGTCGGTAGTAGTGCCTGATATACCAGATGCGCCGCCTCCGCCGCCCACACAGATGCTCCCCCCTCCACCACCGCCGCCACCGCCGCCGCCACCACCACCGCCAATGGACATCGCACCACCCGTCGAAACCAAACGGTAAGTGTTTTGAGAGAGATCTTCTGATCTCGCTTGCTTCGACATGACGAGAGGGCTCTTTAGTAATAAAAACATAACTGTTTATACTTTCTGTTTGTCAATTTACCTACGGACAGGATGTTTGGGATTAGTACAAAATTGATCAGTTGTTGATGGTTTTTTAATGACGCATTCTGTTTTTGTTTGTCGATGTGTTAAGTGAATACTTAGCATTCCTTTTCGTCACGGCAGATCTTAGCGAGTCATACTGTATTTTATTTGGTTACGTATTGAACACTACTATCGGCTAGAAGATTTTTTTACGTTGTGAGACAAAACGTGTTTGTAAAAACAAAACGATTAAGGTACGCCAATCAGTCTGATCGCAGATTGATTTGAACAGATGACTCACTAGTACAGATTAAACATATTAGAGTGTTTGGTTGATAACGCATTAGCCATGTGCTGAATGTTTGCGAATTTCCTAGGAAGGTTTGCATCCTAAAACAGTACAGTGGGGAGATTTGGCATATGCATAATTTGACAGATTTTTTATATTAAAACTAAATTCATGATCATACGCTTTTGACAAATAGGGGCTGATCAAATTCAAAAGACGTCCAAAACAAACAAACGATCTTTTATCACATCATCACAAGGCGTGCAGATCATGTCGTCATTGTATCAAACTGTGCATTTATTCACCGATCATAATAGGCTTTTCATCTCCATTATTCATTTTCTTCCTATTGTTAGGTTACGTAATTATCATCGGAAACTTGTTTGTTTTCAACTCCCTCATTAGATAT
Source organism: Mythimna pallens (assembly GCA_961205895.1). Classification (NCBI taxonomy): domain Eukaryota; kingdom Metazoa; phylum Arthropoda; class Insecta; order Lepidoptera; family Noctuidae; genus Mythimna; species Mythimna pallens. Next base: position 5,603,915 of record OY540831.1, on the reverse strand, counting down.
TACTGCATTCTTAGAACATTCGCGAAATAGATTACTTACAACAAAAAACAAATACCGAATTCCTTAGTTTCAACACGTGTTTATTTTTTACCCATCAAGACCCATATTAGCCTTATCATATATCTTTACCTGATTTTTTGTGTCCTTCCCTGCGCCATATGCGGTGCGAACAGATGTTTTTCTACCCTAGATAAATAGCTCTAAAGTTAATATAAATATGAAACGCATTCTAGTGCAGCAAGGTGCACGTCAAACCCGCTGTATGCATTAAACATTAATGCTAAGACACTAGACGTATCCAGTGATTGACTATGGGATTTTGTGTAATTAAAAGTTCATCTAAAAAAGTTGTTTGGAGCATGCATCATCTCTGCTACTAATTACTTTAGCTATTTATATCAGAACTTCTGTGAGATAGACATCAATTGCTCAATTAATTCATTTTATTGCCCGATAATTTTCATGTGTAGAGAGATCCTTGAGAATATAGCTGTAGGAAACAGAAGACAGGGACTTGTCCTACTGTTACAAAAATATTTGACTAACATATCAACGCGTAGCCAAAACTGCTGGGACTAGGAATTTGTTTGCAAAAAGCAAACCAAATCAATCAAATCAAAATTCCGTGAGTCATATGTTAATGTAGGTATTTGAAACTTAGTACGAATGGTATCCTAAATAAATAAATTGTCATTTTTCTTTTTTCCAAACTACTCCCTTATGGCGATTTAGGGAAAGATTGTTAAAAATTGTGTGGACGATATATATTTTTTCGGATAATTAACTTGGAAAAAATTCCAACCAAAGTGAGTAATAATGACTGTCATTATTAGTTTTTCAAAACTACCCTCAAAATAAGGTGACTGTAACGTAATGAAAATACTCGCTAACGAAGTCGCGGGCAGTCTTGAATCTGTAATGGATTTAAACAGAATTAAATGTAACTACTTCTCACGATGATAATGTGGGAATATTCAAATTGAAAATCGTAAATTAGTATAAATCCGGAGTGATCCCATAGTTCCCGGTAGCGCGGCGAGTGTGCCGCCACTTCAGCGGTTGCCGCCGGCCCGCGGTTCCCAGTAGATGCATTGAATTACATGAATCGTAAGCACCTTCGCTACAAAAGAAAGGCGTTGTAATAGATACGGTTTCGTAGAAAAATGTAAATCGCTGTGTTTTCCACCTCCGGATTAGAGTTATGGGTCACTTGACCCCTGTTTACTCCATCAATGGAATATTAAATAGCTCTAAAGTTGTATAAATACGCTCCACTGCGTTATAAAGAGCTTAATAAAATAAATGTTTGTTTTATACGCGATGTGAGCTTACATGACAAGTGGAATAAGTCCGCGCGCATTGTTTTAATTACGTCAATATTTACTTGAAACTGATCTAGATAATGGATCTGAAAACACTTCATCGGCTAACGTGTCCTGTATCATGTGGTTAAGGAGACAGACCCTTTTAATGGTGTCCTACTAATAGATGTACAAATTAATTGATACAAGAGCTTAGGGATATCCGTCGCCATCTCCAATGATGATATGAAGTGAAACAAGAAGCTTAAGCAAGCTTCTTGTTTAACTTCATACGTACAAAAAAAAGGCATATGATTAGGTTTAATGAATGCTCCCACGTACACCCAAGTATTCCTAACCGTCGACCACTTTTTCAAGACAATGCGGGTAGTAAGAAAAACAGAATCATCTGCATTGACCAATAACAGCCTTTGGTATTTATTTAATTAAAGATTTTAATTTAAGATTGTTCTTCATGAATCTAATTAATTAGTCGTTTTGAATAAAAAAATAATTCCATGCATAATTATATTATAGTAGAAAGAAATGGGTAGCTTATTAGGCTGACTAGGTGACGCTTATATGGCTATGTGGTGATTAGTGGTCCGATCGTTTATTATTCGGAACTCTAGGTAGTAGCGTGTAATACTACACGCTACCACCTAAACATTATAAGTTTCATTAATTCAAAACTTTGATTTCGCATATTGTTTGAAATCAAAAGTGACGAGAAATGTCATAGAAAACATATTATTTTTCATAGAAACTAAATAAATTAAATTACTTAGTTCGCATCAACTTTAACTGATTTTGCGGACCTTATTTTGACTTTTGTGGATCACTGCTTTAGAACCTTGCTTGTTTTTTTTTTCTGCTAGATGTTTTTTTTTAACAAGTCATCGAATCTAGCCTTGGCTGTGCCTGTGTGTGACCTGTTAATATAAATATGTACGTACAAATCAGTTTTGGAACATAACATAATGACAGGAAATTATCAGGGCACATTTAGTTAGACTCGAAGCCTCCAACAAAGGAAGGGAAAGGCTAGAAATATGATGAAAAGAACTAAAGTACGTAAAAGTAATTTATCTTGGGTTATCAACGCTGTCGTGTTTCCGAAGAAACGTCTCTTTTAATTGAAGGACAAGTAAGAATTTCCTGCTAAATAGATTACTAAACTGATTCATAGATATGGGACTAGATGTATAGAAGTGGCTACAAAAATAGTAAATAGTCACGTTCTTGTGCATAGATTTCGTAAATAGTACATGCTAGCTTCTGCCAGCAGCTTCGCCCGCGTTATAGTAGATAATTATCCCAAGGGAACTTTCTCCTGGGATAAAAAGTGTCTTATGTGCTATAAGGGCTATGTTTTACCGGGACACCATGGCGGCGCGACAAGTCGCCGCTACCAACAAAATGTATACAGCTCTATAGAGAGTTATACTCACCTGGTGTCCGTGTGATTGCGCAACCAATTTGGCGGCGCGACCAGCTCGGACGCGAGCACTTAAGGTCCATTTTGATACTGTCTCAGTGTGGTGTAGCGACTCTGGTGTCTGTATGGTGTCTAGCTTGGTAGCTTGCGGACACCATGGCGGTGCAACTGTCGCGCCGCCATGGTGTCCCGGTGAAATATAGCCCTTACAGCACCAACGATCTATTCTGTTAAGCAGTTCGAGCGTGAAGAAGTACTCGTAATAAACATAATATGCACACTCACGTAGGTGCCCAGCAGGGCCGAAGCCTACTGGGGCTATAGGTTGACTTCCGAAAAAGAAACCCGTGTTCCTGGAACGCAAAAGGCAAACAAAGAACATAGGTGGGCTTTTAGTCAGTAAAATTCTGCCATGCCCTCACGATCCGCCCTAGAGCGAGAGAAGTCATTAAACTTTCGCCCTTATAATGCGAGTGTGATTACGAACCGATCATTCATTAATTATTTATATCTTTACATACGTATGTTATTCTAGTATTATATATACATATATATGTATGCACGCGTCATTCATACCTCATTGGTGGGAAAGAGAAAATCTTATCGTGTTTTTGCAATATAGCTTATGGGATAAACGTGAAAACCGATATCTATCGTGTGTGCAACGTTGTTAAACTCTTTTTAATCTAATGTGTTATCTATTAGCATGATTGCTTTCTAGTACTTTGTTATGTCATGCCAAAAAACATCGATGATAAAATGTTCTTTCAGAACATTTTGTGGTATATCGTGGCCAAATCTTAGAATTGATCACTTCATGATATAGCCAACTAAACTGGCCAGATCGTTTAAACGCAAACGAAGATGGAAATATCATCAAACTTTAACGTTTAAAACGATCTGGCCTGTTTTACTTGGCCATTTCATGAAGTGATCAATTTCTAAGATCTGGCCACATATGCTTTGATTTTATTAAGCACTAGAAAATTATCCTAAGGGAACACACTCCCAGGATAAGAATTCTATATAATATCCTATGTGCTATTCCAAGATATGATCTACCCCGTGTGCAAAGTTTTATTCAAATCCGTTCAGCCGTTTGTGCGTCAACGACTAAAAATCGTACACACATGCATACCAACTTTTGCCCTTATATAATAATAGTGTGAAATGTAAATGTTTTCGTAGCAATCTATCTAATAAGCGAGTCTGCGTGTATCAAAACAAAAAGCAAACAACCATTTTCTCTTTCGTTTGCTATAATGTTATATTTAAACTCCGCGCTTCACGTAAACGGAAAATAATAAATATTTATCTTCAATTTAGATACACAGACGCAAATAGGGGTTTCACCAATTAATCATACGCGTAATCAATCTTATAATTCTGATAGCGTGACGAGTGACATGACAGAATGGAAGAAAAAGACGTGTTCCGCTGACAATTAATAATATGAGACAAGGGCAGTATGATTATGATGATTATTTAGCAATAATCATAAACTTATAAGGTTCCCACTGCTGAGACTCAGGCGTCTTCTCTAGATGACAGAATTGGCCCTAATCCAAAATTTGATTACCCTTTTGGACTTCAGAAAAAAATACTTATTGATCATTTTAATATAAACGTTGTTGTATAATAATAATTAAGCCTTCGAGAACAACGAACGTTCTTATATTTTCTTATCGATAACGGGATTACGGCCAATTCTGAGTCCCATCCGCACTGGGCCAATGCTGAGACCTATCCGCACTGGTTGCGGGTTGTGGGTCGTAGATATGACCACGCTCATGCCATCGCCAAATACTATAGAAGTATTGAAGCATTAGACTTTTGAATGTTCTAGAATAAGAGGACTATAATATTTACAAACCGCGAGGTGTTCCCAGTACCGTGTTCTTAAGTGGAAACAGTCGTTTTGAAAACAACCGGCGTGTGTTCCTCAGAACGATGTATTGTACAAATAGTATTCATGTTTACTTACTTACGTTTCTACGGTTATCGGCGACGAATTGTTGATCAGCTGTTTTACAAATCGTTTTCTCTTTTGAGAGAACAGTCAATCTTTGTCGTCGCAAAAACTGTTAAAGTATACTAGCTGACCCAGCAAACGTCGTTTTGCTATGAAAATTATTAAAGAAAAAATGGGAGGTGGGGGTAGAAGGGTAAAAAATAGCCTACGATTTATTCTCAGACCTACCAAAAATACACAAACATAAAAATCAGTCAAACCGTTTCGGAGGAGTTTGAAAACAAACACTGTGACACGAGATTTTTTTTTACTAACACTCCGCTGACCGTCTGTCACCAGGTTGTATCTCATGAACCGTGATATCTAGACAGTTGAAATTTGCACAGACGATGTGTTTCTGTTGCCGCTATAACTACAAATAGGGACTAAAAATAAAAATATTTAAGGGTGGCTGCTATACAACAAACGTGATTTTTTTGCCTTTTTTTGATACGGACAGTACGGAACCGTTCGTGCGCGAGTCCGACTCATATTTGGCCGGTTTTTATATGTGAGCAACTGTAGAAGTTTTTTTAGAATATATGGTCATAAACAACTCTGCAGTGTGTTAGATTGTATTTCCATTTCAATTAGATATTGAACCTGAAAACAAGCAGCACTCGTTCCGGACACTGTTAACAAACTACCCTGGCTGCTTTAGGCCTTGAAACATTACTACAATGTGGCGTAATGTAGCCAGGTGCTTAAGCCGTCCAGCTAGGACGTCAGTTCCGATTGGATATCCAATTAGTAATCGGCAAATTGTATGTGAAACACACGTCTGTAAAACTGAACGTCACTTGTGAGCCGTGTCACACCAATTAATGTGGTTACCCACTTGTTGATTCTCCTCTTATAAGGGAAAATAAATAGATCTTTAGTTTTTGCTTTTACGAAGCCTATTCAGCCATCAATCTTGAACTAAACTGGGCAGCAAAAAATAACGGGTTGCGTAGAAAAACTGTGATATTTCTCAAAGTTATGTACCTATATATTGGATCGTTCAAATAATAATTATGTTCTCTAATGGCAGTATTTTTTATTACAAATCTCAAAATAGGTTCCATTTGTAGAACCTACAGTTTAATAAACAGATTTTCTGATGGTCTAATTTTGATGTGTGGAAACACGGTGTCGCTATACATAACAGTCATTGAATACTATGACAAATTCAAGAAATTGTTTATAATGCTTGATTTGAAAAAAAAATCGAAAATAATAATAATTATTTTTTAATTTAGAAAATATCATTTGTAAGCTGTACACAGTACAAATGAAACTTCTTTTGAGATTTGTAATAAGAATTACTAATTTGCTTATAAATTATACGAGCGACCTCTATAAGTACTTTGGGAGGTATCGCAGTTTTCTGTGACCCGTTATGTTTAGTTCTGGAGAATAGTGTTGGTATTAGTGAAATGTGCGCATTCATAGAAAGTTGCAATACGATTCTTAACTGTAACAAGTCCTGTTGCATTCCGTGTACGTTTAGTATTGTTATGTTCAGTTAAATGGGTGTTATGTGGGCAGTCTAGGAATTTCTTGTGATTCCTGTTATGTAAGTTTTGTTAGGCGAATTAGATCATTTCTCTTCCCAATTTGTTAAGTTCCGTTGAAATGGAAATAATTTGTTCAGTGTGAAATGGAGCAGTTTATTTTTTATAAGATCTTTTCAAAATAACTGCCCATGACATGATTTTGGTACCCGTTTAAATTATAGGTAAAATTAATCAATAGCTGGGTCATAAAAAAAAAGTCCTAAATATTTGTGGTGTCCATCAAGTCTCTTTTTCGATTTTTTATGCCGATAAATTCTTCAACTACCGTCACTTTACGCATATAAGTAAAAGTTGACGTTTTAGAAGTTTATTTTTTTATTTGGTTTAGTAACTAAAATAAACTTCATGTTTGTAAAAAATAGTAGATAAGTACTGGATTTCATTTTCTTTTTTATAATTCGATATTTGAGTGTTTAAATTTTTAGCATTGTTTGATATATTCTTAGAGAAGGATAATGCAACGTAATTGGAACGAAAATAAGTAAGTATGCATCATCGATGGCCTGGTGAAGGTTGCGGGAATCCGATGGATGCGAGACGCACAGGACCGTTCGTTGTGGCGACATTTGGGGTAGGCCTATGTCCAGCTGTGGACGTCTATCGGCTGAAATCATGAAGATGATGATGATGCATCTTTGTAAATAGGTATTTCAAAGGTGGTACCGTGGTATTTTAAATTCATTTTAGTCACGCGGTGTAATTAATGTAAATGATACTGTTTTTAAAATGCTCTGCTCTGGTTTTTTACGCGAATCAATCACTAGAAGGAAGGCCGAGGCATTCTATTGTACTAATTTCCACTTCGTGCCATTTAATTAGTTGTTACCAGAACGATATAGCGAGGCAAGGAGCGCATTAAAGTTATTTTCAGTCGCTATAAATTGCATGAAAAACATTCCGGACTGGCTGATAAAAATCGCTAATGCCACTCTTGTATAGAATATAGTAAACTCACACCGTGTAGTTGAGCTTAATGCGGTTCTGTTGGAACTTTTTTCGGTAATAGAAGCAGCTTAGACATAGATTCATATGGGATAATGCTCGAAATATCTGTCGAACACCGTAGTTTCATAATTATGTTTTTTTGCGTTTAGTTTAAGGATATAAGCGCTCAAGGGTTTATTGATAGGTACAAACAACGTCAACAACTGGTTACCTCCTTTTCTAAGGTATTTTATTGTAAGAGGGTACCCAATTGACGCAGCTATCTGTACCAAGTCATTCGACGACTAGAACTAAATTAACTCCAACTTTCAGAATAGATGTCTGCTTGCAAAAAAGATTTATTTATTTCTGTTTTCTATAACGATGATCCTATATTAGGATTATACGCAATAAGTATTCAGTGCTGGATTAGCCGCGAAGCAAGACTAGTAAATGCTATCCCGCTTGGTTGACAAAAAACTAGCCGAATACCTGGGCCATTGAATTCAAACCACTTCTGGATTTTCCGTCAAGACAATGCAGGCAACTACCTATGGACCCATAGCTACGTAAGGGCCCCGGTGCCTGTTTAATAATAATAATAATATTCCACAACTATCACAACGCGATCTAGTCCTAAACTAAGGTGACAGAGCTTATGCTATAAGTACTAGACAACTGATAAACATACTTATACATATTATTATAGATAAATTACATCCAGACACAGAACAAATGGTTGTGCTCATCACACAAACATTGGTCTTGTCACTAACCAACAGGCCAGTCAAAAATTAATTAAAGAAATCACGTTACTCATTATCGTTTGAAAATAGTTTAGGGGCCCCTGCGGACCCCACGCTAGCTTAATTCGACTCTCATAAAATGATAATGTTATTCTCTTTAATGGAACAAAATGCTTAGCACAAAATAATAGTTACATTGCAAACAAGCAAACTAATTAGCGGGCAAAAACAACAGTATAGTTTTCAGAAATAACTCGCAAACTGCAGTTGGTTGCAGCAAATTATAGCAGCTTAATTTGTGTAGTGTTGGATTCGGTTTTCAAACAGAAACGCTCGCACCAAAATATTAGGAGAACAATACACCCCGTAGTACCAGTTCTGTTAAATCCAGCATTCGCAGCTGCTAATTATAAATTCTCTTAACATTTCTATAATACACATTTCTGAGTAAACTGGCAAGGTAAGCTGGAACAAACAGAACAATAGTTATTAGCTTTGATTTCGCGTTTTATTATTTTGCTCAGTAATGGCTGTAACAAAAAACTTAAAGATTTTAAAATTACTTTTCAATGGCATCGTGTTTGAGTATTTAGATCTGCCTGTTGAACGAGAAGGTATTGAAAATTGATTATTGTGATAAAATTGTTGGAGTATTTTTTGTTAGGGCTGAATACAAGCAAGACTGCGAATCATTCAGTTACGTACGACGGCGGTTTTTTGTTTTTCTTTACTCAAAGCTGGAGAGCTTTGAGTGGAACGAGAGCGAGGCGAGCGAGAGCGTGTCAGACTTTTACTGACTAAAACCCAGTTAGTTGCCCTTTGCGTATCAGGGCTTTTTTTGGGTGGGAAATCATCTAATGACTTCTCTACTTCACGGGCGGGGCGGGAGAGCGTGTCAGACTTTTACTGACTAAAACCCAGTTAGTTGCCCTTTGCGTATCAGGGCTTTTTTTGGGTGGGAAATCATCTAATGACTTCTCTACTTCACGGGCGGGGCGGGAGAACGTGTCAGACTTTTAGTGACTAAAACCCACTCCTATGTTTCTTCGTTAACTTGCGTTTCAGGACCTCGAGGTTCCCTTTCGGACAACCCATGGCCCTAGTAGGCTGTGATGACTCCTTCCGACTCTTTCGAACAATCCGGCAGCCCAACGAAACCTGGCTAGCTAAGCGTTACTGTGTACGAGTGAACCTCCTAATTAATGCAGTAGCACTTATGTATGCACGAGCCAATCTACATAGCCTCATCCATATTACAAGCTTAACCTTATTGCATCCTTACTAAACCTCACTAGTCAGGCAGTCGCCTTTGAGTTTCAACCTTCCTAATCGAAATTCGTTGTTATAACTCTGTAAGTAGCTATTCGGCGAATTTCCTTCTACCGTCTATAGAACGGATTTATCAATTGGAGCAGTCAAGAGTACGATGACTCGATTAACATATAAATTGTTTCGTTGTTACATTCACTGCCAGTAACTAGCGGCTTCCTATGTTAAGTGAACAGTCACAGAGCTTCACAGCTAAGTTGGAAACGTTTTTGTAAAGAACTAGCTTCTGCCAGCAGCTTCGCCCGCGTGAAAATAGGTTTCTCCATACAAACTTTGGACCCTCGTTTCATCCCTTTAGATGGTGAATTTTTTAAAATTATCTTAGTGCTCGCCTGCGTTATAAAAGGAAACATCAAAAAAATATTCACGCTCTTAGTCGCAGTAGTTTCGGTTGTGCGTTGATATGTTAGTCAGTCAGTTTATCCTTTTAAATATAGATAAATAAGATGTAGTGTTGTGATGGACGTGAATCAGTTTTTTTTTTCACTTTCACTTGCTCATATTCTAGGAAGTTTTTAACAGAAATGTTTATTTAGCCCGAGAAATTCAAAATTTTGAAAGGTTTTTAGAATTTATTGGTCAGATGTCAAGTTGTTGTGAATTACGTATGATTGATTAAAGTATGATTTGCGACCATAAACACGTATTTATATCCGGAATTTAGTAATTAAAATCATCAATATAACCTTGTCAGTTCATTTGACCGCATGGCAATTTTATGAAAAAGTCATTGTATATTGTAACGGTCAGCGTCAACAAGGCGCTGCTGGACACATTTGTCCCACCCGTACGCAAAATAGGAACTCTAGTCATGGAGTTGTGGACACAAGCCCGAATTACAATACAATAGTGTTACGGGCGTAAACCACCGTAACACTATTAATCAAAATGTCATATTTTAATCAAGATACAACTTGAGATTGACGAGCAAAAAGCAAAAAAAAAAACGAAAATTTTAATGTTGCGGTCTGCTTTCACCATGAGGAGGAATAAACGAAGAAGGCTTTTAAACCAAGGAGTGTGTAAAAGAAATGTTATGGAAAGGACACGATGTCAAGCAAAGTAACAAAAGGGATGGGGGACCAGTCTGTTACAAGGCGGTATCTCATGAACCGTGATAGCTAGACAGTTGTCATTTTCACAGATGTGAAGTATTTCTGTTGCCGCTATAACAAAAAATACTAAAAATAGTGGTATTTTTTTATATATTTAAATTGGGCTCCCATACAACAAACGTGATTTTTTGCCGTTTTTTTTGCTACGGACGGTTTTTTTTTTCGGTGGGAAAATCATCTTATGATATCTCGCGCTCTTGGACGGAGCGGAAGATAGTCTCAGACTTTTACTGACTATAAACCCACTCCTGTTCCTTCGTTGCCTTTCGTACCAGGGCCGAGGCTTCCTTTCAGAATAAGACCCTTGGCCCCAGTAAGCTTCGACCCTGATGGGCCCCTACAATAACTGACATTTCCTTGAGGCGCGCGCGAAACAGTACGCGCCGTCGACGACTTGGGCTCGGTCCAGAATTGCTCACCGTCCGCAAGCCCGCGCCTGCTACGGACGGTACAGAACCTTTCGTGCGCGAATCCGACTCGCATTTGTCCGGTTTTATACATAGATATCTGAGACTCGGATACCCGACCTACTACGTTTCAGACAACACGGCTACAGCGAACAATTCATATTCAATGAATATTTTATTAACACGAGCTAAGGTTATCTCATATCTGCAATAGTTATCAATGAACAGACAAGGAAAACGAGTCAAAAAAACATCTGACGCGTTTTATTTCTCCATCGTTAAACAGCCCACGGTTTTGCACTGCCAAGAATCCAAGTTTCGAAATAAAAATTGTTTTTAAACAATATTTAGTTCAAAATTGTTGATTCCGAAAACCTATTAGCTAATTGCTAGGAATTTTAGTAAAATCTATGTAGTGTCAGCATAAAAAAAGCTGATAAATGTGCTCACAATTGTAACGTGTTTAGCTAATTCCATCGATGACCTAGTGAGGGTCGCGGGAATCCGATAGATGTGAGAGCCACAGGACCGATAGTTTTGGCGACACTTGGGGGAGGCCTGTGTCCTGAAATGATTATGATTGTAGGAACTAGGCTTTTTTATTTTTGGTGGGAAAATCATCTTATTGTCATAAGATGATTTTCCCCCGCTCTTGGGCAGAGCGGGAGATAGTGTTAGACTTTTACTGACTAAAACCCACTCCTGTTCCTTCGTTGCCTTTCGTACCAGGGCCGAGTCTTCCTTTCAGAATCAGACCCTTGGCCCCAGTAGACTTCGACCCTGATGGGCCCCTACAGGTAGGAACTAGGCTAAAATAATGTTCTGTTCTCATAAAAAAAGTTGATAAATATAATTTGTAATGTGTTTTTGGTTTGTTTATCTATGTTTACGATTTTATCTATCTAGCGCGTAGTTACTGGCGATGCCTGTACTAATCCTATCGATTACCTATTTAAGCAACACAATATATCGATTATATCGATGTCTTCCCAGAAATTACCTAAGACCTTTAAGTCCTTATCGATGGCTAATAAAATTCTAATGAAAAGGTATCGCTGTACTTAATTACTTAATTTCTGTGTGTTTCGTTATATCTGATATTTTACTTTTTTATCGTAACGTTATACTTACATCATACTAGATTCTGCCAGCGTCTGCACCCGCGTAAAAGTCGATTTCTCCATACAAACTTTCAAACCCCGTTTTACCCCCTTAGGGGAGGAGTTTCGCAAAATCCGTTCTTAGCGGATGTCTAAACCCTATAAGGAATCTACCTGCCTCTAATTTTAAGTTTGTAGGTGTTATAGTTTATGAGATTTCGTGATTAATCAGTGAGTGGTATTTCGCTTATATATATATATATATAAACTAGCAACCAGCTCCAGCTTCGCACGAGTGTCAAGGTAGAACTACAATGCGCACACGTGGGCCACGTATGCCAATCTGCGGGGTTACCATGACGTTCAAAGTAAGATTGTTTCATTCTTATTTCAGTTTGGGTACGAGACAGAGCTATTCAGGTTGTCTAGCGCCATCTCTTACCCACACTGGAAATAAGAATGAAACAATCTTACTTTACACGTCATGGTACAAGTCCTGGACGCACGGTCTCCATACATTTTATATGGTAATTAGACTTGTACATTACATTACATTCACGCCAAGCGACGTTGTTCTACGTACAAAAAAAATCGGTACATATCAGGTATTGTATTTGTTATACTGTGGTCCACGTGTGCGTGTCGGTCTAATGTAGTTTATGAATGTGTGTGTAGCTTTAGAAATGTTTGACATTGTCGGCCTTATATGCATGTATTTTACACCTAAACGTTCCTTATGAATCACTCTGTCCATTGGTAACATAATAACCGCAAGAAAATCCGTTCAGTAGTTTTTGAGTTCATCGCGGACAGATTTACAGACACGCGGCGGGTGACGTATATCGTTTCGTTAGTACCAGAGAAAAAACTCCTAATTCGCTTTAGCATTGAATTTTACCGATCAGAGACCCACTTCGCACGAGTGTAAATTACATACGCCACTCGTTTATCTTCGTTTATCGACAGACAGACACACGAGAAAACCCGACATTGTTTTAGTAGTCATTTCCGTTGGTAAGGGATTCATACCAGTCATAAATACATTACATTGAAGTAAAAAAATACATACGCTTTATGACATTTATTTTTCAATAAGAAAACAAAATACAAGTTATTCTTAAATATTAAATACGTTGATATAAAAACTGTAGGTACTCAAATAAACTAGTAAGTAGTAACTAAACACAAAAATTTTACAATATCATTATGCGGGTAACAAGAAAAAAGTACATATTAGTTGTCTAATACAACTAATATGTACTTTTTTCTTGTTACCGTAGAACTTATTACGTATCGTTTCTTGAAGGCAAGTCGATAGCAATTATACATGTTTCATTGTAGCTGACTCCTTTTATTTATATATTTTTTTATATTTATACTAGCTTCTGCCGGCGGCTTCACCCGCGTGAAAGCAGGTTTCTCCATAGAAACTTTGAACCCCCGTTTCATCCTCATATGGGGTGAATTCTGAAAAAAATCTCTCTTAGTACTCGCCTATGTTATAAAAGGAAGCTTTTATGCAAAATTCCACGTTGCTAATCCCAGTAGTTTCGGCTAAGCGTTAATATGTCAGTCAGTCAATTTTACCTTTTATATGTATAGATTTTAGATTTACGTAGTATGTATTGATGATGTAACTTATGATGCGAAATAACCCTCTAATTGATATTGATGTATGAAATAGTATGAATAGCGACTGGCCTGGTGACCACAAAATGACAATGGGTTTGTTGCCACTCGACACAGAAATAGGAGTACATAATTCGAATGCTGATTATATATCAACATTCATTTATTTATTCGCTCCAAGCAAATTATATTCAGATTAGATTACATTTGAATTAGATTTGGTTACATCTAGAATGGCATACTTTCGGGTTTAGCTTTGCGACTGGCCTCTTGGTTTAGTGGTAACTAACCACTGTGCCTGTTATGCCGGAGGTCGTGGGTTCGATTCCTCCCACATAAACACATCCTCATTGTGTGATGAGCACGCACGATCATTTGTTCTGTGTCTGAGCGTAATTTATCTAAAATATGTATGTATTTAGAAATATATAAGTATGTTTATCATCAGTTGTCTAGTACTCACAGCATAAGCTCTGCTTAGTTTGGGACTAAATGGCACTGTGTGAAAGTTGTAAAATATTGTTATTGTAGTAACTATAATTTGCTTCGTCTGGACTCTAGATCAAATAAACAAAACAACGTAGGTAACGCAAATCAAGGCACAATCGAGGAACAAATTAATTTTCAAGGATCATTAATAACTCATAAATGGCCTCAGGAAACCTTTCAACTCTTTTTGATCACGATCTCCGAGATTTTAATATTGATGTTGAGTTGATGGTACATAAAGCCTTAGATACATAAGGGGACAAAATGTCCCCCAACATGATGCGCAACGCTCAATCTACGTGACGCTGCAACGTTGTCCAGTCTCGCAATTTGCTACCCAATATTTTACGATGCATTCACGTGACGCGGGACATGTTGTTGGACTATTTGACAGCGTTGCGCGTCATGTTGGGGGACATTCAGTCCCCTTGTGTATCTGACGCTTTATGAATTAAGCCTCAGATACATTAGGGATCAAAATGTCCCCCAACATGACGCGAAACTCTGTTAAATTGTTCAACAACATGTCCTATGTCATGTGATTGCGTTGTAAAATTTTAGGGAGCAAGTAGCGGGTCACTGGGCAACGTTGCAACGTCACGTAGGTTGAGCGTTGTGCGTCATGTTAGGGGACATTTTGTCCCCTAATGTATCTGAGGCTTTAAAATCGATACGAAATTATGAACTCCCAATTCAACTGATATTGTGGTATAATTCTGATGATAACTGAAATTTATTTGCGAGGTATTAAATACCTACTACTAAAATAAAAGTGGGTAATTTTATTATTCTGTTGTTTATTTTTCTATTCGTCATCTATTTGTGATTGCAGCTATAAAAATCGCTCTTATAAAAAGTTGCCGCCCTGTAAACGTTGTAAAGATCTATTACGATGACGTAGGGTTAGTAAGACAGACGTGGTTTGTGGGAAGATTCGAAAGAGCAACTGAAGGAACACAGGTGGGTTTAGTCTGTAAAAGTCTGGACACGGTTACTCGTTCCACCCAGAGTGGGAGAAGTTATTTGAAACCATCAAATAACTACTAAAAAAGGGTTAGTTTAGATGTGCTGTAAAGATGCGGAAGAAAGTTTTTAAACCAGTGTGTCAATGGGCCATTTGTCAAGGTCAAGGATCTGCAGTTAAGGTTCCTTTTTAAACGGTCTTCGAAATAAGCACTCTCAAGTGCTAATTTACATCTTCATACTACGAATTCGTTTTTATTACTTATCAGAATATCGTTAATGTGTTTTCCGAGTAGTCTGACATTAAAAAAATTGATGCCATATTGGTGGTACGGTTCGCAAAAGAAGATAAATCATCGTTCGTGCTGAAATTGTTTATGCAAACGTCCTTGCCGGACTGCATTGTCTCTCGGCTATGCTAATGACTTTTCCTATATGGGCGTGCCCATAACTAAATGTTTAATGTTACATTATGTGTATTACATTTATGTATGAACCATCTTTAGTGGTACTTAGGGTACCAGTAGAATTAAGCCAATGGATGAGCTTTAGCTAAGAATGTTTTAGAGCTGTGTCTATAACATTCGGTACCAGTGTTTATTTTAGTAGATGCAATATTTTATATTAAACAACAAATAACATTAAAAATAAAACCTGAAAACCGCATCAATATTTGTTATAAATAAAGCAGCAATTAGAATTTCAAATGTTTGTATGAGAAAGAGTGGGGCGCGTGGTGGGAACGAACGTTACAATGTATATATAGTTTGTGCGTCCTTTTTCAGTTACTTTGCAGTTGAAAGGTTTCTAAATTACATAATTTTGAACGGATTTCAAAAATCCTTCCATTTGCAGTTTCGTATAATGATACTTTTTGATAAAATTCTGACAGAAACTAGATAATAAAAATTAATCTATATGTTTTCAGTTTTAACTAGAAGGTAATTAAGTATCGTTAAGTTAGTTTTTTTTTATTTATCGGAATTTCGTTAACTTTTAAAAGGTCTTTGGCTTTTGCAGAATGTGAATCCGTAACAATATACTTATGTCCCATCCCATTTAACCAGAAATAAAGTGTTCTGGTTAAATGGGATGGGATATAAGTATACGTAAGTACTCATTTAACGTAGTAAGTTCTATTTTTACTTGAAATGTGCAAGCTGATGCATTCCACCAAGCCTTTACAAATACCACGATCAGCACAGGATATATTCATTACGTGGTATTTTCAATTCGTTTTAATTCTACCAAGCCAATAATAACTGTCTAAGATTTTTTCTGATATAAAATGTGTTCACCCTTTAAAATTAAGTAAATTATATCTGACTAACTTCTGCCTGCGGCTTCGCCCACGTGAAAATAAAAATTATACAGTGTGTATTCTTTTTAAGACCGTTATAATCTCTTTTTATTTAAAAATGAAAAAGAGGACTTAAAATACGTACTTAAATAAATGCGGTTCAATCCACAGCTACAAAGTACCTGCAGTCTATTTATACATTTCTTATGAACTTGAGAACTTAGTCGCTTTCTACCTTCGCAGGTGGAAAGTGTACTACGAATGTCTCGCCTCGTATGTGCGTGCAATATTCAATTTGAATTGACCCTCTGCTTTGCGAATCTTAACTAATATTCTAAAGCTGAAGAGTTTGTTTGTTTGAATGCACTAATCTTGGAATTCGAATTGAAAAAATATTTTTGTGTTGGATAGCCCACTTATCGAGGACGGCGCAAGAACTAAAGATAAGGTTGAAATCGCAAGGCACTGTTATTAATAGCATAGTCTACTATGTAGACTGGTCTGAGTTGTAAACATTTAACAAACTTAAATACTATGCGTTCCAAATAAGAATAGGACCGATTGCCAGGTAGTGACGTCACGTCATACTGTCAAATCGAAGAATTATTATGGTGAGCACAACAAGAAATTTTTAAAATTTAATTTATTTACGAACTTTGAACGAAAATAGTTGAATCAGAATCCAGTTCTTCAATTTTGTTCATCTCTGAGTTCTTCAATTTTGCCCAATTTCTTGCGATTTGACAGTATGATTTGACGTCACAACATGGCAATCGATCCTATTCTTATTTGGAATGCATTGTACCCAGGTTTTTGTTATCATTCGCAGTACTTTAAAATACATTTTTGCGAACGAGAAAAAGCCGATAAGTACAGCGTATACAGTCAATTAGTTTTTTTATTAGTTAAAATCTTTTTTCCGATAGTAAAACCGAAAGCCTTAATGCATTGAGTATCGATTCAATACCATCCTTTGGTCGACTTTAGAAGTGATTTATTTTCAATACATGTAAATTAATTCTGATGGTTTCGCATTTATAAATGACTGTGTATCGGTAACATAGAATATCTTGGTGTATGGTGTTTTAGAGCACATGTACTTAGCTCGTGTCAGTATATCGTCATCGTTCGATTAGCAAAGTGTTCGATGGTCGAGCCATCGAATACTGATTGATGAACTGTCAATCGTCTCATGCATTCTAAACACTATCTAGTAGTGACGTACCTTCACTTTCATCGTAATTGCTAATAAATATTGTGGTTAAGCTTCAAGGATAAACCTTATTAAGTTCCTATTAATTATTCGTCATTTTGTTAACGTCATTTCATTTGAAATTGGATCAAAATATTAATTGACGTTTGAGGGTGAAAGTCATTTGACAGGTAGTTTTGGAGAGAGATTTCTGGTTATCCCGTCCATGATAATAAACAACGCTTTCTAAGGAAATAATATCAGATTGCCATTTAGCTGCAAACATTTTATATAAGTTCCTGTAGTTCAGCAGAACATATTATTTGGTTTTATTAAATACCTATTAATCGTAATAAATTCTATACGAGACCAACCACTAGGTACTTATCCTGATGACGACTACGTAAATTCCCAAAAATCGTACATTGTAAATCAAATAAACTGGTCCTGTTTCATACAAACCATTGTACTGTTTTACTTATAAGGCACCGGATCCCAAATCATTAACACGCACAAATAAACACGCGCGCGCGCAAATTGCATTATCGCATGCAAATTATGTATTGTTCTGTAAAAATATGTTTCGACTACCTTGCTATGGCGAAACACTTGATTGGAGAGATTTTAATGACAGTTTTATAGTTCCATTATATTGGGCTTGATATTTTAAGTACGCCTTTACCTTATAGCTGGGGTGATCAACTCGATTCACCCATGATCTGTTGTTTACTAATAAGACTGAGACCTACCAATCACAAAATCAATTTACCAATAACAGTGCAAGCGACTTGAAACATTTAAGCACAACAAGAGGTTCAATATGATAAACTTCCATATATCATCAATAGTAAAAAAACTTTGACAAATTGTGCTGAAAAATCGGGTAATCAAAGACGATAGAACAAGCGAGGTGAGCTCAAAAATTTGAGCAATCTACCTCGAATACGTTCGGTTTTCTTTTGATAAGTAAACAAGAAGTTATGGGGGCGACAAGGTAATAAACAAAAACATATATAATGTAGTAGGGCCGATAGTTAGCTATCTGCCGCCACGTCCCATAGTCCTCTTGGCCTACAAGTAAATACGCTACTGCTTGTCGAGATCGCGATCGACCGATTGGCCACACCTGACCTATGGCAAACCATATCGTTGCCATATACCAATAGTCACCACGTGTGACTTCGCCGAACGTACGGCTTTCGACTTTGTTATTCATAGACTAAAGGATTTCGCGAACCTATTATCATCAGCGTCGGCCATAAACAAGTACTGGAGGATAGCCAAAGCGTTAGGTTTAAATGACCCACGTGACTAAAGTTGCATGATAAGAAGTGGGATTCCCTGATTACGTCATGAGACGGGTCTTCTATCATTAATGGGTTAATTTCGTCAGTTCGCTGACCTTATGTGGAGTTTTTTCTCCTGACATTTGACTGACAGGTTTCTTACTTGACATTGACGTTTCCAATGTCATGACCGGTCGATTTACTCGTGAAGATACGCTACAGAATTTCTTAGAAGTAGGGCATAATCACCAAGTAGCTAATAATAACTTAAGTTCTCATTATGCTGTTGTTCACCCACACAATAATATCAATAATTTTATATATAAACTAAAAATAATTATGTATTTGTGTTTATTATTGCTTACGTCACTACCCATCGTACTAGGAAACCATTACCGTTTTAATAATAATTAGTTAATAGTAAGTATCTTTTATATGTATTAGTTTATTATTTTGTAATATTATTTGTCTATTTTATCTATGGGCCTTATAAAGGATTAATATTATTATTACGTTTTCATAATTTCTGTCTGTTTCAAATAATAATGTCGATATTCGAATTTCGGAGCCTAAATTCTGTAGAAATAATTTACTTAGTGTTTAGAAATCTCTTGATGGTAGGTTTTCGCCAAATTAAATTAAAAATTGATTAATGATGAACCTTAGTTTTTGAAGGCATTAAACCTTAATAGAGCATCACCACTGCTCTCAAAACCGTGAAGGAAAACATCGTGAGGAAACCGGCATGTCCTAGAACTACAAATTCGAAGACATGTGGCATCCACCAACCCGCACTGGGCCCGCGTGGTGGATTACGGCCCATCCCCTCTCCCAGAGAGGAGGCCTGAGTCCCAACAGTGGGAACATTATAAGGCCGACTATGCTATGCTATAGAGCATCAAAGAGCTGTCAGCATAATTGATAGGACCTGGTAGAGCCAATGCCTACCAAGGCTTCGGGAAGTTTAGTCAGTATTTAAAAACATACACTCCTTTTCGCTCCATCCAGAGAGGAGTATCATTTTGATGATTTCCCACCTCTTTTAATAAAGTACTGATTTATAGTGCTGTTGCTCCTGAATACAAACAATTTTGTTTAATTTAGCGAATGTACTGACCTTCGTTTGTTGTATACTTTGGTGCACTGTGGTTATAACCTATACCAGGAATGTATGCGGTGGGCTAGTCCCTTTTCTCATGAAATGGATTTGTACCGACGCATCATCCTATATTAATTTATATAGAATTTCCGGGCATATTATTCATTTAGTAGCAAACATTGATATGGCGTTGCGTGTTCGCGATAATCTGTAATTAAATGAATAGAGGTTCGCGTGTAATTCAAGTAGGTCTTTCTTACGTAAGTGTAAGTTCGCCAGCGCATTTCAGAACGCAATTTGAACAGATTTTACCATTAAATCCAATCTTGTTGTCAATATTTTAGGATTATTATGACCTGTTTCCATAATATTTACTGTTAAACCTTTCACTAGGAGCCTTGAGCTAAAATTATGTGATTAATTATAGATAGGGCTCGGATAATGTTGGATCAAATTATTGTACCTAGTAACCGACCGAAACACGATTTGCTACCGAAACCGTAACCGAATATTCGGTTTTTCTTCCAGTTTCTGCCAAAACCGAAACTGATGTGGTAACAGCAGAACTGACAAAAAAATACAAAATTATATTTCGAAACAGTTAATTCTAACTATGTATCGATATAGTTATGATTAAATATGTACCTACTTTCATAAAATACTTAACAATTGAATAATCTATAATATAAAAATGAATCGCAAAATGTGTTGGTAAGCGCATAACTCAACAACGCCTGGACCAATTTGGCCAATTTTTTTTTTTAAATGTTCGTTGATGTTCAAGATTGGTTTTTACGGCGAGAAAAATTCGAATAGAGTAGGGTAGAGTAGGATAGAGTAGTCAGTTGACGGGAGCGAAGCCGCGGGCAAAAGCTAGTAAAAAATATAACGTACATAGACGAACGGATCAATCTATTTTTAAAGCAACCTTCAGCTCCAAGGCGTTAGTTTCGTTCAAGCTGAATATTCGGCCTCATTTAGGCCGAAGCCGAAACCATACCTTCGGTCGGTCTCTAAATTAATCTAAAGTCTATTACTCGTTGCAGTTGAGTTTGACAGGTTACAATCATGAACCATGTTCTGATATTTACGAGATTGCCGTTTATTATAGTTTGTAGAGTAATTTGCATGTAATCATTTCTTTTCTAATATGTCAAAGGCCTTTTAAGTGATTTTGATTATGGTTATTCGATTGAATTCTATCTCTATTCAGAGTTAACTTTAGTATTTTTTGTTGTCGTTTATAACTTTTTTTTTCTACACCGTCAAAGTTGATTTGTTTGTGTCAAATAAACGTATTTTTCTTTATTTCCCTTTGATCGATTATTATCAGCTGTTCGGCGGTGAATTTATTGAACAATTCGATCCTTTATATTCTTTTTCATAAAGTTGTTGATATTTTTTATACATTTGAAAGAAAGAAAGAAAAACTGTTTATTCGTGCGAAATGACGCAATCTTAAAACTAGCAAACAAACATTGTCAATTGTTAGGGAAGATATGCGTCACATCCGCGTAAAACGACATTTGTTCACTCATTCATATCATCTGAAAGTAATTGAGTAGGTACCATATTTAGTAATTGTTCGTGTTCGGTAGCTGAAAGACCTTGCCAACATAATATTATATGCGGGTTTTATTCAGTCATCTCACTCATTTTTACATAAGAGAGTATAGAATATATTTTTACATAGAACTATGTCAAGTCTTTTTATGTACACTATTTACCACGAATATCTATTTCTGTAACAGCCTGTTATATTATGTACGAGTCGTTTTCTACGAAAGTGAATTCAGAGCCAACAGAAGTTTTGTGTGGAATTGCGAAACCCGGTTAGGTAACAATGGTTTTTTTTTTATTTAACCCGTCATACCCACTGCTGCTGTGCAAAGGCCTCTCTCAAATCCTTCCAAGTATTTTAGGGTTTCTCAAAAGGAAAAAACGGAACCCATACAGGATCACTTTGTGGTCCTTCTGTCTGTCACAAGACCCTTTATCTCGGGAACGCGTGGAGGTATCGAATTGAAATTAAAACCATATATCCAGATTTGCGGTGGTCCCCTAACGCTGTGAAAAAACTCAAACTTCTAAGTTAACGAAAAAAAGATAGACGTTTATGTCGCAAAAAAATCTACATTTCGACACTCTCAAGGGAATCAAAATTCATAGGGTAGGTACTTCCCGTTGACCCAGAATCTTGAAATTTGGCATGAAGTAATGTCTCACAGCTCAAGTATAGGTAAAAATCTGAAAACTGTAAATTTATTGTTACATCACAAAGAAATACTTTTATTACGATTCAGAAAAATTTTCGTAACTCGAATTCTAATAGGTAAGTTTGTACAGATCCCTCA
Organism: Mythimna pallens; assembly: GCA_961205895.1. NCBI lineage: Eukaryota > Metazoa > Arthropoda > Insecta > Lepidoptera > Noctuidae > Mythimna > Mythimna pallens. The sequence goes on along the minus strand of OY540831.1, from coordinate 5,581,673 downwards.
GTGCCCAGTTTTTTTTCTTGAGCCACTTCGAACCAGCTTTTGCGGTAGGTGTATTTACAGGTCCTCTCTCCACTTCTCAAGTCGATTTTGATGGCGTTGTCCATCCCCAGGCATCCATATTGTTGAGATTTTTGCCCAGTGGTCACTGTATATGTAAATATTTTTGGGAAAAAATATAATATGGTGCAATAATTATTGGAATCGATTCAGTTACTGATTCTGAACAAACTGTATTCAGGTTTCGCATATAGGTACTAAAAATAATGTTGGATAAATTTATGATTTCTCAACTATTTATTAATTGTTTATCCTCACGAATAACTTAGAGGAAACATATAGTTTAAATTATAAAAGATAACTGGTCAAATGGTCACGTAAACAATAAATAATTGTTTCCATTAAGTATATTTGGTATATTTTCCTGTTTAAATATCACTCACGGGCAATAATTCGCACTACATAAAATTAACTAACCATCACTCGGGCTAGTAGAATATTGATTTTCCGCTTTTGATAGAACGGTCGATACCAATTATTCTATTATTAGTAAAACATTAATCGACGATGAACGCCGCTCCCCTTTATCGTACTACAAACGTGTCATCAATCACATTAGTATGTTTAATTCATGATTATTGTAATAACAACATTTTGTTCAGGCCAGAATGAGAATTCAACTGAATTACTTTATTGCACTTTTTGCGAATTTGATCTCATCAAGTTACTTGGAACGATAACCAGACTGGAATGTCTTGTTTGGTTTCGTCCTCAGAGGTACTGCCACAATCGTACCGACCGAATTTGGCAGTTGCGAGACCGGTATTAAAGTTTCTAATTGCTCAACTGCAGACGATGAAAATATGAATATGGAAAAAAACATAAAATAGGGTAGTAGGATTGAGTGTGAAGCTGTTTAAAGTTCTCATTCCGATGTTGCACTGTCGAGTATTTGCTTCGGAATCGAAAGCAATTATGCCAAACGTGGAATCATATTTTTCTTCAGTTGTAGATGGGGATAATAAATTGCGTACATGACTCTGTATAAACACTGAGAGCTAAGTACTATTATTTTTTGCTGTTATTATAAGTGCTCTGAAGGTACACTGTGAATATTAGTCGTAATTAAAGAATTTATACGTTGCTAACTCCAATTATTAGAGTGAGAGATAATTATGTGTTGAAAACAGTTCTATGATGAGCTGGCGGTTTTGTATCGCAAGTTATTTTTTGTGTAATTCTTAGCGCCAGATCAGTTTTTCTTAAGGTCGGGAATAAATGCACTATTTTTTAATCAGTCTAGCCCGGTTGCTTGTCAACCTGTATTATTAATACGAATGCTGAATTAAATTCCATTGACCGTCTTCTTCTAAGCGTCCAATCTGTCTTGCTCCTGAACAGGTTATTTTTTGTAGTAATCTAGCTTGTGTATAGCGTTCTGAATTTCTAATGTACTCAATTTCTTTCGCTGCCTTTGCATCGAAATCTATGTTGTAGTTGTTTTTATTCACTTACATGAGAATATTAAAAACTAGATATAAATAAAAAATTCGTTGAATGTATTTTTTACTCATAATATCTTTTGAGGGTTGATTAAAAAAAATGGACGTTAAAAAGTTTGTTCGATACACGGTTTCAAATGTCAAGGTAACTAAACAAGTTAACGTGGGCTTTTCTTATATCGAAGTGGATGAATTTTTTGATGCCCAATAATTTCTTTTTCTACCCGTTTGTAAATATCATTATTTTTAGTTTGTATGATATACCTAATTAAGTTATTAATATTTATTAGTTTTGATGTCTATAAGCGAGTAACGAACAAATTCAAAATCATAACAAGTAAACGTATAAACAAAGATAAGCGACGAAATAAAATCAACAAAACGACGAAATAATTAACAGACTAGCACTTTGCCCACGACTTCGGTCGCATGTGTTTCTTATTATATTTTTTGGGTAAGTGTTCATGTCAAATTACTAGCTTCTGCCAGCAGCTTCGCCCGCGTGAAAGTCGGTTTCTCCATACAAATTTTGTATGTTAGTTCTAAAGTACAGGATCTCGATGTACGCCAGTTCGAAAGTTCACTGGAGCGAAGTATGCAAGGCCGACGTATCGTTAGTTAGAAAGCATACGAGTGCGAATAGTCCTATTACACTCGTATGCTTTCGAACTAACAGTACGGGGGCATTTCATACTTCGTAACAGGGTAATTTCGAACTGGCGTACATCGCATTCGTATGCCTTTTAACTAACGATACGTCGGCCTTGCATACTTCGCTCCAGTGAACTTTCGAACTGGCGTACATCGAGATCCTGTACTTTAGAACTAACATACGTCGACATTTCAAACTTCCACATTCAGTAGCGGAGTCCCATCCGTGGTCTTTTTTGAAGATGTGGGCTCGATGAATAAGCTTTTGAGGAAGTACAAAAGACATCTCCCCTTTTCACTCCCATAAAATTTGCATTTCCAAAAATCCCTTCGTAGGGCTCGCCTTCATAAAAGGATGTCTTGTGAAAAAATTTACTTTCCTAGTTCCAGTATAGTAGTTCGGCTGTGTTAATAATGTCAGTCAGTTTCTTCTTTTGTATATCTATATCACACTAATATTACTAAGGCGAAAGTTTGTGAGCATGTGAGTGTGTATGTTTGTTACTTCTTCACGCTCGACCGACTGAACGGATTTGGATGAAATTTGGCACTTGGGTAGACCGTGTCCTGGACCACAGCTAGTACCACATCTATAGGCACTTTTTATCCTGGGAGTATGTTCCCTTGGGATAACTTTCTACTATCACGCAGGCGAGACCGCTGGCAGCAGCTGGTGGATTTTTTATTTATTTATTTATAAAATCAAGGGTTTTTCTTGAGGAAAAGGCACACAATTAGACCCCTGGGGTCTGTCTCAGCGTGCCACAACCTGACAATTGGTCAACACGCTATAAACTGTCTTAACTGAATATAGTACTCCTTCAACTTACGCTTTATGTTTCTGTTATTAAATGAGCATCTGATGTCTACAGCTGGTTTAATAGATTGGTCTGGATAAACAGACCAATCAAATTAAACTGCGACATTATCAGTGATTTAACTCCTGCATATTAAATTTTGCAGAATCGCCCTTGGGCGGTGATTCCGCTTCCCAACAGGCTGAATTGTACATAATTTTACCAACGAGCGGCTGTCAAGCACAGCCCTCAACGCGAATTAACAGTACATTGATACCGACACAAATAAGTATCGTGGTCATTTTCAAATCATATTGTAAACAGTTAAACTCGTTACGTCCGCTGCAGGTCAATAGCTCGCACTTATCAACATAATCATTCGTGAAGTTATCATACTCTGATCAATAATTTACGATTACTTTTAGTCATTGGCCCGATTCGCCTACAAAAAACTAGTCAGGGGGCGTTCATTAATTATGTGAGGCATTGAGGAGGGGAGGGGGTCGAGGCGCATCTCATCTAATTTCACGTGGGGCAGGGGAAAATCCGCCAATAATACAGAAAAAAAAACAGTGTAATATCTCGGAAAGTTTAAACGGAATTTAACTAAAATTTAGCCAGTTCTAAATAAATTAATTGAATGTGCATTTTGAACAATCTCACTTAGGATTAAGAGGGGAGACAGGGGTAAAAAATCTCCTCTCATAATTAATGGACAGCTCCTACATATAGTTGTTCTATCTCATCAAATGTGTGAACGTTCACATAGGTACCCACTACTGCTCTCAAAATTATGATGTTTCTATAGCCGTAAATTGATAACCATGAGATATCCATCACGCACTGAGCTCGCCTAGTAGATTACGGCTCATTCGCCCTCCTAGAGTGCGCTCCAAATTTTTCAAAAGAAATTTTGTATGGTCAGCAAAATAAAACGGTTATTACTCTCATTTAAATTTCAAAGTACGTAATTATACAGGTTATGAACACCATTATTTATTAGTTATTGTTCTTCTAATAAAAAAAAATTGTGTGTTCAACTTGTTCGTGCTTTTTATGATCACTTGGTGCCTCGACCCTACCATCATTTTGACTTTGTTGGTAGCGCGAGTGTTGAGTCATGCTCACCAGTAAAATAATTTATTGTACCTATTTGTTTTTATATATAGCTAAAACGATATTGAAGACTCAGATACATTAGGGGACAAAATGACCCGCAACATGCCGCGCAACGCTGCAACGTTACCCACAACACAGGGGCGCCAACTCCGTAAGTGCTCGGGGGCTCGAGCACCCATGAGAAATAAACAGTGGGTGCCGAGCACCCCTGAGAATAGACATCAAGAAACAGATCAGTAATCGCCTTTTAGGTCATGTATAAATTATAATATTTCTTGATAGTAAAAACTAGTTTCATTTTTATGTAATGGTTTCGTTTTATATTTTTATCAAACATAATTAGCATGAGCACAGCACCCATGAGGTTTTCTAAAAGCCGGCGCCATGTTGTTGGACAATTTGATAGCGTTGCGCGTCATGTTGGGGGACATTTTGTACCCATTTTTTCACAAAAGAAGCTTATGGATAGTTTTTGATGAAAGAAATATAAATAGCCCTCTGTTTTACATGTCTCCTTTGTGAAAAGAGCTAAAGAGAACTTTGGCCTAATCCGGGCTTCAAAAAATTTAAAAAGAAATTAAGCTAATTTCAGTAGATAGAGGCAACAACCTTCGTGCTCGTCTCTCCTCTATATAACAGAGTGCAAGTAATATAATTAGCATAGTGCAACTACCACCTACGCTCCCAGACGTCAGGGGCCACTTTGAAAGCCAACTTTGTGTTCTAAAGGATTATCCTCACTACACCGTATTATACCATGACCGTGTTAGGAACGAAAAGAAACAACAACTTTGCCCACTAGAACGTATTGTTCCTGTGTATAACTGATTTAGTGACTGGTATCCGCGTTTGATCCCCGTACCAACCGTGTTGTACCTAATAGGTAGTTCACCTATGTTTTCACGTGAAGCAAACGCGTCAGGAGTAAATATTAAAAAAAAAAACAACAATGGCAAAATGTTATAAGTCGAGCTTAGAACAGTCATCTTCTATGGTTCTAACCCATATGTTCATCGATTTGACAACGTCACATACCATGCACGTATAACGCTACAGTAAGGTAACAGTCTAATGGAGTCTCATACGAAAAATACGAAGTTTTTTTTTGTCCGACACGTTCTTATCACGATCATAGTATCATCATGGTATGAGGTGAAGTGCGCTGACTCATTACATATTATTTAAAACAGTAGCATAACTTTATATAAAGAGCTTTCGAACTAGTTCTAACAACAAATACTACTTGTGTCACTGAATAACTAATCACTATCGAGCGAAGGCCTTTCTCACGTAACAAACTTATCGACCTGTTTACTCCTACCTCTAGTGTGTCCCACGCAAATAAACCGACAATCCGCTTTATATTTTCACGTTCCAATTTTCTAGGAAAATAGTCGAGGCGCGTTTTCTAGTCTAAATCGTGCTAATCAGGCTTAAAAGATATTTTTGTACTTTCATGTCAGGAGCTAACGTTGAACAGATAGTAATGAATTCTACTTTAGAATTTTCCAAAGCATTTGTTACTTTAATTCGTGTTTAGTGGAATTACGGATAAAAGATTTCTTTGGTATCCATCGCGTTTTATTGGCGTGCCTATTTCTCTATTAAGTCTGATGTCCGTCTTACAATAGGCCGTATGACGCACTGCGGTGTACTCGTCCTATATAAGAAAAAAAAAAGTCCGTTGCAGGTCTTTATCAGAGTATACTTAGTGTTCGGCCAGATTGGAAGAGCGGGTGCGGGGCGGGCGCGGCACGGTAATCTCAAACATAAGAACTTCATTTGGATGTCCATATTGGGCACGCAGGCACGGGAAGCAGCGCGGGTTGGTCAACGCGGGACACGCGCGGGCAACTCCCGCTATAGCTCGTTCATACAAGTGACCAAGTAAGTGCGCGGGCGACGAGCGTAAACCCTATCCCTAAACCAGCACCGCTTCTCGCACCGCGCTGCCAGTGTGGCCAAGCACTTAGGGTTGAGCTTACTGTCAGCAGTAAGCTCAACCCTAAGTGACGCGGTAGAATCGACGCAATGGTCAGCCATTGCGTCGATTCTACCGCATGCAATCGCTAAAGTTTGATGATATTTCCATATTCGTATCGGCCTACTTTCTTCAGACCTTTTATTATTATTGAAATCCTACATCAATGATATGCCCAAACAAGGATTGACATAGGTATCAACAAATGTGTAAAAACGATCTGGCCATTTTTAGTTGGCCATATCATGAAGTGATCAATTCTAAAATCTGGCTACGACATATACAAATGAAAGAGACATGTAAAATCATATACGTAGCTGTCTCTGTCTGTTTGAAAGTCAAATATCAAATCCTAATATCTAACAGATTTCAGGATCAAAGCCCCAAAGTACTCGTTTATTTTAATGAAGCCTGTTCAATAGAAACGTCAGATGTCGCCTCAATAGCCCTTTGGTTCTAAATTGTAGTATTTAATTACTATGACGTAATAACTTCAGAAGCTAGAGGAGTCTAGACCGTACGGGCGAGTCTAGCCGAATCGATACTCGCCCCTGGGAAGGTCAGGATTAATTTAATGCAGTATAAAAGTAACACACAGGGTAACATATATTAACTTACACATCATTGAAACTTGTTTGTTGTCTGTAGACACATATAAACGTGTGATTGTGTTTGCCCTTTGTGGCGACTTAAAGGCTAGCTTTACAGTGATCTTTGACAGTGATGTGCAAAGTCTTTGCATCAAGGGTTGTCAGCTGTCATGTTTTGAGTTACAGCATACCTGGCACTGCCTGGCAGGCATTAACCCTGACGGGCTCCATCAATCTTGTTGAAATCTCTTGGTTCTCTCTCAATGTTGAGACCCGCTTCATAAACCCTGGTCTTAAGAGATGTGAAAGTTAATATTGTGTCATGGTCACCATATCTCATTGAGTCGATTAGTATTTCATTTTGTATATACGTCGACCGATCTGATTTTGAACAGGGAGTTTCGAATAGTTTCGGTTACAGTGGGTCTACGCTAGAGGAGCCGAGCATGAGCCGAACACCAATTCGTATAGTTTCGCTCTTGCTCGGCTCCTCTAAAGTCGGTCCACACTCTACGAATTTAAGTTCGGTTCGTGCTTGGCTCCTATTGCGTAGACTCACGGTGTGAATTTGTAAATTATTAAAGTAAAATACAAAATGCAAGATTTGACTTTATTTCTAGTCTAGATTATCATTTGTTTGGCCGGGCAAAACAAACAAAAACCTGTTGTAACTGCCTTAGCCGCCGCTTTTTCTGAAACTTTTATATCCGTTTCGGATTTTTTTTTTAATTTTAGATATCCGATACGGTTACCTAAGGTTACAGAGCTCCATAACATCTTTGATTCTGAACCTAGTCTTAGCCAAGGTGCCCTTTGCATTCGTCATCACATTTACATAATGGCTACATTTTATTACTCGTGTTTCTAAGTACCACGTTATTACCTCACGAGGGTTTTACAGCCCACAAAATGTTGCTTGTAACGCTTAGGACCGACACATCTGCCTTTAATTTTACTATGTATATACGCGATTTTGTTCCGAGATAGGGGAGGAATCATCAAGTCATGGTATATGAACGCAGGTGTTCATCTATCTTAAATTAATATCGTGATTCTGATGTTGATATAGGTAGGTGTAGTTAATGATGTTTTACTAAGAAACACACAAGGATCCAGTAAACCAATTAATGGATGTTTAATTTAATTATTTATGCGAACTGAGAGGATTTTGCGGAGAGAATCCTTAGTAATAAGTAGTAGGTAATCTTTTAATTGTTCTGAATGTTATTTCTCACGGTCTATCGTCAGTATCGCTGTCAGTCTGCGATTAGGAAAAAATGCAACATTAAAACAATTTGTCTTCCGCTATTATGATTTGCTTCAACATTGTTTTGCACCTATAACTTTGTTGTCCACTTACATAGTATGTATTGTGGACAATGTTTGTCTTATAACTCTTCTGTACATCTGTTGCCATCTAATTCCTCCAAAACTTTTTAATGATTTGGATGAAACTTTGTGTAGGTCCTTGGACCCCAACATTTTTCTTTAAACCATACTTAATATTATAAATGTGAAAGTAAATCTGTCTTGCTGTTACGTTTTCTGTTTACTGTTAAATAAACTACTGAACGGATTTTGATGAAATTTGCTATGGAGGAAACTTGAACTCCAAGGATGGATATAGGCAGTGGCGTAGCTATATCTGAGGCCCGAGGCAAATTCATTAGATGGGGCCCCCAAAAAATTACGACACGTTGTGATTTAATTTCATTTAATTTATTTTTTTAAATATGCGGACCGGGGCGGGAGCCCGTGGTATTTTACCACCCTATAGTTACGCCACTGGACATAGGCTACTTTTTGTTAATCTTTGACTTCGCGTCTGCAATAACCAACATGCTGGCAGAAGCTAGTCACTTATATGGCAGAACAATGGTCACCGGGTCAGCTAAGGTTTTAAAAATATTCCTTATCTGTTGTCAACAGAGAGGTGAAGGCTGCATCGTCGACACCTGCTCCACCGCCCGCGCCTTCAGGCGACGCGCACTCGAACCTCATGGCCGCCATCCGCCAAGCGGGCGGGGCTGGCCGCGCCAAGCTCCGCTCGGCTTCCGAGTCCACACCACAGAAGGTAAGGCAAATTATAAATAAGTATTTTTTTTTATAACAGAGTCGTAGCGTAGACTAATTTAGATGTGGTGAAAGAGCATTAGCTAAGCCATTTTCTTTCGTAAATTCGAAAACGAGACTGCGACTGTTGCAACCCAGGGTTCAACCACATCGTCGCTTACCATCAGGTGAAATAGTGGTCAAACGCGAGCCTATCAATTATAAAAAAAAAACTCTTGTTCTTAAAGATTTTTTTATTTGCTGAACTTATACAAGTAATAATGAAAAATGATGCAAATCATAAACTCATTAGAGTTTTACCGTGCATCTTAATCATCGACACAAAAATTTAGCCTTACTAAAACATACAAAAAAATCACTGAGAACAAAAACACATCTGAGGAGGAGGGTATAAGTAAATACAACGCAACACCGACGAGTGTACATCTGCATTGGTGACTTATCTATTCACAAAGTAGTTAAGGAATGTGTGGTGTTGCGATACAGGTGGTTCCTTTATTTTAATACACTTCTCCCGCTCTAAGGTAGAACGAGAAGAAGTTTCAGACTTTTATTGACTACAACCCATCCGTTTTCCTTCAGTTGCCATTTACATACCAAGTCCGCAGTAACTCTTTCGAAAAATCTCTCTGCCCAAACAGAAGGCTTGAATATTCAATATTCTAGCACAACACACACAAAGCTGTTTATTTATGTACCAACGACTCAATGCAACATGGATTTTGGAAATGCTTTGAGCATTTTCTACTGCATTAGACAGGATTGGTATAAAGCTCCTCCCGTCAGGTCATTTCGTATTCTGGTTTGTCAGTCAGGGCTCTCTGTGCTGCAGCTTGAGGATTTACTTTTATATATTCAGGCTGCTTTAATGCATTATATGGTTGCTGTAAAATACGTGTGTATGAGTCCTTACTTTCGATCCTACTAAAATCCTACTAAACGTGAAAGTTTGTATGTAGGTTTGTTAGTCTTTCACGCAAAAATTACTGAATGGATCTCGATGAAACTTGGTTCACGGTTAGATCATGTCCGGAATAGCACATAGGGCACTTTTAAAGGAGAAAGTTTGTGTGTATTTTTGTATGTTTGTTACTTCTTCACGCTTGGTCCTGGAATAGTACCTACATAGGATACTTTTATATCCCGGGACTATGTTTCCAAGGGATAATTTTGTATACCACGCAGGCGATGCCACTGGCAGCAGCATTATTTGTACTAATAAAGTTAGTGGCTGCTTAATCGAAGAACAGAAAATAATAAAGATGACTTGACAAAAAACTTATTAGCTGACGAAATAATAAATATGAATGATTTTCCGTAAATTATTAATGAGAAAAGACATTGAGAATAAAATTAGCATAAACTGGTGTCAAAAGGTTAACTTATCTAAGTGTCGTAAAATAAACAACACAATTAATTGAATATTCTCAATTCTATGAATTTATCTTTATAAATACAATAACAAGTTTATCTTCGAAATAGTCGAGCCCGCATTGTATTAATAAAGAAATAACCGGTCAAGACCTTTGAGATAAGCACGATATTTCAAACTAGATTTTATAATATTACTAGCTAACCCGGCAAACGTTGTTCTGCCATATAAATTATCAAAGAAATTAAATGGGCAGTGGGGGTAGGAACATAATAAATAACCTACGATCTACTCTCAGACCTACCAAATCAAAAACGCCTTGACTGCTTTTCAAGTTTTTTTTTTTTTGTATGTTTGGTAGGTCTGAGAATAGGTCGTTGGCTATTAACAAACACTGTTTGTTGTCGAATTCCTCAAAAACGGCTTGACTGCTCTTTTTTTTTGGTAGGTCTGAGAGTAGGTCGTAGGCTATTTATTATTTTTATACCCCCCAGTGCCCATTTCTTTTTTTTTGATAATTTATTTGGCAGAACACGAGATTTTCACATATTACATAATATCACCTACCTACATTGCCCAGAAGATATAAAAGAAACATTAAACAGTTGATTTACAAAGGGAATAAAATAAAAATGTATAATTAACAAAAAACATTTTATGTACGTTTCTATTTACACATGTGTTCTCAGTAATCGTAGAATGTAGTATTTAGATATAAAGCGACCATGTACAGTCGCGACCGTAAGCAAAAATATGTACCTGTGCACACTTAAGCGATTTTTTCGACTGAAATTAAATGAGATCACAGGTTAGGTCCAAACGTGAGTTCGAATATATCACTTTAATATAATCGATTCTTAAAATCCCTTTTGAATTTCTACCTACATATTTATGATCATGACTGTACATGCACAAAAAATAAATAAAGAAGTAACGCGTAAATCTTACGGTTCGAAGAAATAGTAATGTCAGCCATTGATGAGCAATTAAGATTTTACGATGCGCCCATCCGATGCGTATAATCAACGAGAAATCGCTCCGATAATGAGTGAATTATAATTAAAACGAAAGGTACTCATATATAACTGATTTAATTTTTGTTACGAGTAAAACAAGATGTACCATCTATCTACTACGAGTGTAAGTTTGATATGAATATATTCGCTGGCATTTGTAGTATTTCATCATACACATTCGTTAATTACATTACAAAAATATTTGTGATTCTTATACAAAATCGTCAGAAAATTTTGAAATATATTTTATCTCTGAGATTTTTAAACTAGGATGATAAAAGATTTACTATTAACAAGGGAAAATCTTGATGGATCTGTTGAAGATTTTTGTTTTTGTCCAATAATAAACGTATTCTATGAATTAATTCAATTTGGAAGAGAATTAATTTTGTAATATTGGCATGTCTAGACACTTCACTAATTAGCGTAAACTAAATTTTGTAAGCAAATTGGGTTATTTTGATCTTTAAATAAGATGTTATACTTAATTAAAATAGAATCATTAAAATACTAATTACATCACGTAAAGCGGTTTTGGTACTCGTTTAATTCATTAAACCCCCAAACGAACGCCGACGTTCGCTCGCTCATTATCTTTTTATTGTGTCTCTAATTACGGTACTCAAACGGTCTGATATGTGAAATAAATAACTAAATGGGTAGTAGATAAAAGTCTCAAACAGTTGTGGTATCCATTACGTATAGTTTTCGAGCTACATGCCGAACAATTTTTCAACTACCGTCACTTTACGCATTTAAGAAATAGCTAACGTTTTCGGAGTTCATATTTTTTATTTTATTTAATAACTAAAACAAAATTAATGTAACAAATATTACGTAATTCCGTTTCTTTTTGTCTTTTATGTTACAATATACTGGCATTTTCTTTTGAATACTTAATTAATAAATGTATTCATAACAAATTGAAATGTTAGACATAATACAGACTCTTTGCACGGTAATATTATCTTTGGCTTCGACTGTTGACAGAAAACATTTGTTGTTTATGTCTGGGCCATAGACACTTGGCGGCTAGCTGTAATTTGAACTTGGATGACACATTGACTTTTACGAGCTATTCGTTGTGTGGGTTTCCAGATTTTCTTGTAAATTAAACTTTGAGACAATGTCTAGCCTTCCAAAGAAATGAGTATTAGCTGTAATCCACTAAATAGTTTGCATGTGCGTTTATGGGGCATCCCTTTTTTTTATGGATTGTATCAATTTTCGTCGAAATTGTGTGTAATAAGGCTAGTGTGTGAATAGTTCTTATAGTTCTAATAATGACGTAATGGCATAGTATAGCTACATATTTATCATATATTATCTAAACGCAAGCTTCGCTCCCGACGTCCCTGCCTCGTGTCGCGTTACACATGCTTCCACGTAATCTATTGTTTTCTTACCTAACCATCTATATAATAGTTTCAATTTTTGTAAGTAAAACAACGAAACCTTGGTCGTCGGTACACCCATATAATTACGAGCACAGACTGACGTTTCACAGAAGCAGCGATAATTGTACGCCAGGCTATTTCGCTTCTAAGAAAGGCCATTATAGCGCATGATAACGCCACGATAATGGTATCAGCACCCATTGTGAGCGTCTCCACGTGGTTACTGCATTGTTGTTTACTATATTTTTTCTTTTTTCTTCATTTTTTAATGACGTCTGCAGATTGTGCGCATTTTTGTTCCGGACCTTGACTAAGCTTGAGATTCCGCTGACTAGTTAAAATTAAACTCGATTTAGCGTTGGCGCATGTGTAAACACAGCACATTGTGAATGAACAGACGGTTTTTTGCAAATGTAAACATTGGCGATTTATGATGGCAACATTGACGTATTTCGATTTTACTTGAAATCAGAACATTTTTGTGTATTTATTGGTCAACAAACTTGTATGCTTGTTGCATCCATCATGATCAAATAGAACTAGGGTTGATATAACATAAACTGAACTAAACTAGTAAATGTGACTTGAATTTAGTACAACGGAATTCACACAAATCTCTCGAGAGGGACCTTGCTTGTATATGTATATTTAAATAGTCCATGTTGGATCGCAATCATCTTAAAAATTCTCACTGTAAATCTAGCATGTACATACGTACCGAGCCAAATATGCTCGGTGAGAAACTAGTCTTATTGCCAAGCAAAACTGTATCGGAATTCATCCATAGACTGACCTGTTGGTCTAGCGGTTAGTGGCCCTGACTGCTGAAGGTCGTGGATTCGATTCCAACCCAAGAAAAATGTTTGTGTGATGAGCACAATCAATTTTTCTGTCTGGGTTTAATTTATCTATAATGTGTCCGTATTTATTATGCTTATCAGTTGTCTAGTACTCATAGCACAAGCCCTGCTTACTTGCTTAGTTTAGGACTAGATGACGTTGTGTGAAAGTTGTGGAATATAAAAAAAAAGTATGCACATATTTCTAATGAAAGGGGAATTCACTGTAAACGTAATAATGACGTGAACTCCGTACACAGTTGTCACAACACTGAAAGATGAGTGGGTGGCACATCACTAAGCTCATAACCTTTTATCTTTCTATCGTATAAAAGTCGCTTTTCGCGTCCGTTTATCCGCTAATTCCTCCTAAACCAAACAACGGATTTTGATGGGACGGAGTTTAACTAATAAAAAAAGCAATAAACCGGAAAGGTTTTTATTATATGACTAGCACTTTCGTTTCCTTTTCGTTCGCGAGAATGTTTGAATTTCACAAGAAACTTTCAACACCCCTTAAACCGTTTTGAAGGTAGTTTTGAAAAACTAATTTTTTTATTGATATTAATAACAATCTTTATTGTTCATTTTGATTAGAATTTGTATCAAGTTTAAAGTGTATTATAAACCTAAGAAATATGAATCCACTATACTTAAAATCTTTAAATTATCCTAAATAATTGTTCTAAGGGTAGTTCTGAAAAACAAAAAATTACAAGCTTTAATATTTACATATGTAAATTATTATTTGTGCTAACTTTCAAGTATATTGACTGACGGAATGAGTGCGTTTTCACCCCCATAAAGGTTTGATTTCCTAAAACGAATGCTCGCTTACGTCATAAAAGAGAGCTTTGGGCAAAATTTCAAATTCCTAGTCCTAGTAGTTTGGACTGTGCGTTGATATGTCAGTCAGTCAGTTTCTTTTTTTATATACGAGTATATAGATTTGCATCCATGCAAAGCCGAGACGGGTCACTAGTTAAAATAGTCATGCATTGACAAACAAAACCCCATAACTGTGTTACAGTATATTTCTAAAAGTCATGCATACTAAAAGCACATTGTTATTTCAAAGGCGTACGTACGTCTTGCATAAGAGCTAAGAGCGTCGTAAATGCAGTTATTATCGGGTACAGACGAGAAGACATTGTCCCAACGTGGGTTGTAGCGACAATCTTATCCGTAATTTTGTCGCTGATTGTACAAGATAAGGTTTGATTCATAAAACTTTTTTGTTTTGAATCTGACTCATCATTTTGATTCATTCTATTTTTTATATTCGATCGGTGATCCGCATTTTTTTTTTCAGTCATTCTCTTGGGACTTTCCTGGTACCCTGTAATCTTGCTGTGATATTTATATGCTCCTGAATTACTTGGAATTTGAATGCGTTTTTCCAATGCTAAAAAGCGTGTTAATTGAGTATGTATCAGATATTTTTTTCCTTACGGAGAGGTGATAACATCGCGACTTGGTCGGACACTAGTTACTCTTTAAAATACACTTGGACGTGTGAATAGGTGTAATTTATCGCCTTTAAAGATTGCGATAGTTGTTTAGTAGTGACAGATTGATAGACGACTGCGAACGTCATTATATTGTATCTATCAGTTGATTGTTATACCTAAAGTGCAGTAGTACCGAGGAATTATTAATATTAGGTACCTACTAAAAAGGCCGAGTTGTTCATACAAATTTTATTTTACCTATCATATCTGTTAATAATTTGTCCGTTTGTTTGTTTAACTAGCGAAATCTTTTATTTCTCATATTTCTTCTACTATGATTACACCTAAACTGAATCGCTCTGTTTATTGATGAAAATCTTTTCAAATTTATTTAGTTTATCGCGACTATACAGATAGACAGACGAAGTGGGGGACTTTGTTTTATTTGTAAGGTTTCTACCTTACAATAATAAGGAACAATCATCACAGAAGCAGAATAATCATCTTCTTTATTTCCCAAAAATAAAATATTCGAATAGAACCCTGTAGAAAACTGTGTGCAGTCAGTCTATGGTTTTTTTTTTAACCATAGACTGCACACAGTTTTGTTTGGCGGAACGTAACTCAAGGGTCCCCGGTCAAAAAAGGTCAATTAGAGTAAAAAAATCGGTCAATTACAAAATCAATATTTACGTAATTGACGCCAATTTATGCTAAAATTGATTTACTTTAAAAGATTGTCGATAATAACGTGAAAAGTAATGAAGACGTATTTATCGTCTTCATTTCTTTTCACGTTAATATTGTCAATCGCAATTGACCGCTTCGGGGGACCCTCAACACAGTTCCTTTTGAAGTTCTACTGACGCCGTTACGGCAAGCGACCGTGAGGGTACAAAGACAGCAATAAAATGTCTTCCCAAACATTTATTTAGCGCGCGTCGTGTGGTATCGATCGTCTTACAGTTTAACGGAATCCGCGCTTCTCATCATTCCACTTTGTTGTGCGTTTCCAGCTAACATCGTGCATGCTTCCAGCTACCGCATGCATGTATGCATCTCTCTACCTCCATGGCTCCATGTGATTTGTCCGTATATTCAAATTGGACCTTAAATCTCTGAACATACTGTACTTAGGGAATGCGGAACAAGAACATAATTCTATGAATTCGATGTTTTTTGTGCGACCATTATTCTGTGAATTGAATAATTGTATTAGATATGTTAGGCAATGGACAAAAACATGCCTTTGTGATAGCGATGTTAAAATAAGGTAAGTTTAATATTTAGTAAAACGGTGCGGACGTGCGTGGGCTTACTACGGCTAATGTTGAAATAATTTTGTAATACCCACGTACATAGTTACAAAGCTTAACCAGAATTTATGAGTAATTTTAATACACGTAATTTGAATACGCGTCAAAAAATGTAAGGAGATTAATGTATGTAATAACCCAGAGATACAATATTTCTAATAAATATTAAAATCATGACCACGTCTATTTGCCAATACCTAGCACCATCATAGGTGCCAAATCCGCGAGTTGTTAGTAATTGTTAAGTAATCGATGACCAACACGAGCAAAGATGGCGTGAAATAACATTTCTTAATATTTCCCCCACACGTACAATGTTCACAAGATTGCTTCTCGGCTTTAGAGGACTTATCGCTCCCCGGTACTATTGTATCCACGTCCTGCTGGTAGTTTCCAACAAACGGGCTCACTTATCATCATTCTGGGAGCATACACTCGCTCACAATTTATTATTACCGCGTGGGCCTGAATGTACGTTTACGTGAACACACAGAATAACTGAATGGTCAGTTTATATTAACTCCCGCCGCACGTTCGATATAATTCCGTTGGGGGCTTAGCTGAAGGGGCAGATGTGACGTCACAAGTTGACATTTAGCACTAACCTCGTAGCATGGATGACTAAATCGGTTAATAAACAGTTTTTGTTAAACTACCGTCCATGCGAGGTACAGTAACGCATTTTTTAACTTCTACCGTCGTACAAATGAACAGGTTCCTAGAAGAATTGCTGATTTCTAAGTATAGTTTTTGTGTTCACAATTATGTATCGTTCGGGATTTTTTTGTGAGCCACCGTAATAGGAGCTCCGAGCGCGGGATGTGTTAGTTATTATAACAGTGCGAATAGATTATAAGATGAACTGTGTGATCCGCAGAAAATAACGTGGGTTTTTATTGCCAAGACTAGATTGAAGTCCTATAAAGATGGTCAGTACTTACAGCTAGACAACCTTTCTGAAAAAAAAGAGTACTTTAAAACGTTATTATTTCAATCGAGCTCTTTTAACACTACCTCCAAGTAACTTAAAACATAGGACAGTTTGACTGACTGTGCGCTCTAATTAAACGAGTTTACAATAGCTGTTGCCAGTTGGCGCCTCGTACCGTGACAAATGTCCATCTATTTAAAGATCTCGGTACGATATTATTAGTGATCTAACGTCTAGTGGGCGCCAAAGATCTTCACGAGGATGCGATCGGTCAAAGTCGTCACGGATTCTAAGAAAATACTATCGGATCTACAATTACTACTAAACGCGTATTAATAAAAACCAAACCCGAGCCAAACATGGGTTATTTCAGCGAAATCCCAAGTGTAGCAGTCAACATATTTATGTCGTTTATACTTGTTGAAATGTCAATTCCAGTTGTGTTTTACATGTCAAATTAGCGTCTCTTAGTGATGCCAATAATTTCTCGAAATCAAGCTTTTATATATTAAACAGTGACTTGTCTATTACTATTTCTTAACCGATTTCAAAAAGAAGAATGTTCTATGTTTGGCTAAATGCTGATTTTTTTTTATATATTTTCACCGATTTCTCGGTGAATTGTGAACAGATTTTGAAAAATTTTTTTTAATTGTAAGGATATGCTTCCAAGTTAGTCCCATATAAATATTGTTATGATCTGATGATGAACTTCGAAGTTACGGAACTTTTTATGGGGTTGAAATAGGACTGTCGTAACAACTAAAATTGGTTTGTTTATACGTGTATTCGATGACTGACTGAAAGAAGGGGGGGGGGGGGATATCAAACTGATCGTATGATGAAGCCGGAAAGTAGACCTGGGTTTGGCTTATTGGGATAATAAATTGTTATGCAATGTTTTAATGATTAAATTCCATAGGTAGAGGTACCATATATAGAACTTGCATATTATTTAAGTTTGGTTGAGGGGTACTTTTCAGTGGTGGTACCACAACTTTACAAAATAAAATACAACAAACTTCAATGTAAAAAAACCTAAAAAGTGCAAAATAACTTTAATTTCGGAAGTCGGTGTTAATAACGAAGAAACAAAGAGGACTTTCTATTACTATAATACGTTGCACACATATAATGTGGGTAGTTTTTTTATTTATTAATTAATTAATTACTTAGGTAGGTACATTAGATGTTTTTGATAATAAATATGGCAACACCATGTTTTCTAGTTGTTTGTTTAATTTAATACATAATAAGTTTTTTGGGAGCACGATAGTTCCAGAAAGCTTAGGTCTTATTTAAACTTAATCCCGTTTGGATCGATTTGTCTAGACTTCAGACGCCGTCTGTTCTGTACCTGTCCTAGGTACTTAAATATGAATTATTATTTAATTTAAGGTTGGAATTATTTAAGAGGCTCTTTGGTGCAATTATTAATTTTGAAGTTCGATATTGTATCAACCTAAGCGACGTTCGCTGTTGTATTTAATCTAGGCCACTAAACATAACCTGCGCTTTCTTGTTCTTCTCATACGGCCCAACAAATACCAAATTATACAACGAATGCTTTATTATAATCGTATTTGTCGCCATTCCGTAGTGGTCGGGCAGACTGCATTCCGGCCGACCGGGCCAATTATACGCCACATTTCAGATGTTTGATTTGCCACGGTCCGGCCAGCGCGGAACAAATAGGGATCTACGACGTATCGTGACGGACTTGTTATTCCCTTTATACTTTACTTATAAGGACTTAAGAACACAATACAAATTGGCCCTTATTTTATGCTTATACAGTCTGTGGTTTTACAAACGAAGGACGCAGAAACTATTCAGAAGTGATCCTTATTTCGCAGAAATTCGATGTCGTAGGTGGTTATTGATCAGAAATATTATAATTATGTTTCTTGAATGTCGCTCTTATTTTCGTAACCGCTTTTAAATATTTGGGCATAAAAGTTGTAAGTTCCTTATTGCATAAAACGATTTGTAGAATTTGAATTCGATACTGCAAACAAATAAATACTAAATTGCGAGAATTGTAGGCGTCGTATGACAGACTTATGTATGAGTGGGTGCGGGTATAACAATAATTTATTTTACGCCTTTTTGTCCAAAAGTTTTCCAAATTAATTTATTTTACCTAAAATCGAAACAGGAAATGTTAAGTGATTTGTGCTACAAGCCCATACAAAAAATACCAAAGTAGCGTGGTTTCGAGCAATCAGGAGAATAGAATAAAATTTATTGTACACCAAAATAGTAACTTTCAGAAACTCTCAGTAGTTCAGTACTACTCAGATCACTTTCTCACTTTTCTCTTTTTTGCAATTCCTGGCGTGCAACAGGCAATTTTTTTTGTTGACTTTCGTCATGTTAAACTAACATCGACGGCAAAAATAATAAATAACATGCTGTATTTTCTCCGTCCATCAAACGCAGTCGTTGTGACTTCACAGTAATGACAATGGACTGGCACTCCTTGGATTCGGGCGCAGGATTAGAACTGGGACGTGTCCATTGTGGCCCACAATGGCCGATTGGTTGCGGCTGCCCCCTGCGGCCTTCTACACCAAGCCTTGTTACTAATTTCCAGTTTTCGGAATTTAGTTTTAGAATTTCATCTTATTGTTCGATAACACATCGCATAGAATTTGACGGTGGTTATCTAGTATGCTACTTGTCATGTTTGCAGATTTTAGTTTTGGAATCGCTGATGGTCAAATTGTTTTGTGTTTTATATTTTGCTGGCTTTGATGTCCGTCCGCTCTTGAAGCGATTACTGATGTTTTGATTTTCCACCTACATTTTTATATCATTGGAAATGTTTTCTACTGCTTTGTTTTCATTGTTTTGTAATAGGGAAATACAACAAACAGTAATGAAAACCTAACCTAGGCATTTTAATAATAGTTCCTTTCAATTGAAATTGTTAATGTTGGCGAAAAAATCTCTGGGAATAGGACGTTTATACCTGCTCTGACTTGATTTTAAAATTATTTGTATCAAAATGTAACTTTATCCGAAATTGCAAATAGAAAGAATTTTGCAAATCTGATTAATATTAACTAAGTAAGACCTTTCTAATCTGGTGGAAGGGGAAGCTGTTAAGTAACAGAATAACGATGCACACTGAAATGTGACGTCACCTCCAATATGTGACGTGTGTACAAAAGTGATAGCGACATGTTCTCACCACGCCCCCGCTCTCCCTCATACCATTATTTGAAAAGCTAATTTATGCTTAATTTTTAAACCTAAATAAATTTTGATGCTGTTTTCTGAAATAGATTTATTTTTAGTGTTATGATTAATTTGTTGTTCAGTTTGAAATACTTATTTAAAAAAAACGTAGGAAAATACCCAATTGAACGAAAAATGTCCACAATTAATTAGTGTGTACACTATTTAAATTAATTAATGTTCAAAGGTCTACAGAACACAATCGGCGCTAAATATAACTTACTGAAACATAATGGGGTTTCCCTAACGTTTGAAGTCTTTGACAGATAGAAAACTTGAACAATATCTAGCTTCCATTGTCTTTAGTGAGACGTGCAGTCCCTATTATTTGAATACCGTTGCCATGTCTAATTTGTCAACATTTCAAACATCAAAAGAGCAAGTAGCTTCTCGTTCATACGTCACTTTGTACAGGATACGAAGACCAGCATTTGTAACTGTGTTGCCAGCTACAAATGTATTCAGCACATTCCGACTCATGAATTTTTTCCTCGTAAAATATCCCGGCAAGGTTGACAATGCTACGAGAAAGGAGATGGTTTCTTCGAAGTGGTCTCCGTTAAGGTAATGTAATGAGTGATATAAGGTCATAATATATCTGTCAGCGCGAGGCTCCGGCTGGCGTAATGGTGCAGATGCGCCACTTCCACACTTCGGATCTATACTTTCTTGCACATTTATTTTGAGTCTGAAAATGAGCGAATGCATTCATTTAAGTGGTGATTAATAATGCTTTTGGTTTTGCTGAGTACTCAAGTCTATTAATGTAATCCCCTGCTAGTTGTTCTATCCTACTAGGTACAAAATGTAGAGGACTATGAGCCGATAAACAGGCTGACGAGGTAAACGAATTTGTTTTATACTATACTAGCTGCTTGGCCACGTGATAGTAGTGATAATAGAAAATAATCTCTAGGGAACATACTCCCAGGATAAAAAGTACCGTACACCAAGTTTCAACGAAATCCGTTCAGCCGTTCGAGCGTGAAGAATTAACAAACATACATATACACACAAACTTTCGGCCTCCTAAGACTAATACAGCATTTGTCTGTATTAGAGGTTAGGAGTGATTTAAAATTTCGTCTTAGTGCATATTTCTGCGGTTTTTTTAAATAGTCTTTCGGTATTTTGCATTCGTCGACCTTGTTCGGTTTACATAATTTATTTATATCGTACATCTTACTTCTCCGAACAAGACGAGTCGTCGCCATAATAAAACTCTGACGGACTGGCTTTTTTTACTGTGAAATTCCATGGAAGTCCTAAAAAACAGATTAATTAATTTAGGTATTTCTTTGGAAAAAATATATGCATAATTTATCTGTATATTAATATCTGTCTGTTTTAAAAACTGGATTTAAAAGTATTGTGGGTTACGTAATAATAATAACGTTCCACGACTTCACACAACGCCATCTAGTCTCAAATTAGTTTGGCGCTAGATGGCACAAAGCTTGTGGTATGAGTACTAGATGATTGATAAACATACTTATATACTTCTAAATAAAAACATATTGTAGATTAATTACACCCTGACACAGAACAAATGATCTTGCTCATCAGGACCTCAAGCACAGCAGTCAGGGCCACTAACAAGTAGACTAACAAGCCAGTCTACGGATGAATTCCGATAAACAATAAATTAAAAAGAATAAACGTTATCATTTTTCATTTTCTAGTAGGACGGTTGCAGATAATTGGTGCCATTGACCTTTACTTGTCAGCGCGATAAGTTTGTTTCATAGATACGCGCTTCTTCGTAAAGCAATGATTGCGCACACGCAGCGCCAGTTCCGACTTATCATTCGACGCTTTAATTATGAATGTTTATCAGCGAGGCCCGCGGCGCTTACGAGAATACGTGTTGTCGGAAGTGAACCGGTTAGGAGGAATCAAGGTTCATCATCATTCATCTTCTAACTGGATATGAAAAATAAAAATGCCTTTATTTCTCATTACCCTTAAGAGGATCCTTTTTCACTCGGCTATCGTCAACATCGAGCATGGTTTTAAAGCTTTTTACTTCATCTAACGCAATACAACGCGATGTTTGACGAAAAGGCAATGCGAATAAAGATAGATAACGCCTGAAAACTCAGTTAGCATTCGGTAATTCCGTGATTTACTCGAATATTTTACAAAACTTGTTCCAGGAAATATTATTATGTGTTTTTTTTAAACCCTAAAAGTTTTTGAAAAAAATTGTCGTCATTCAGAATGTTGATTAAATTTGCAAGGCTTCTATTGTTATACTTTTTTGACTTTTTTAATGTTTGAGCAAATTATGAAATGTAGATGAATGAGAATGATGTAAAGTTCATGCCAAATAGCAGATTTTCAAAGGTTTTTACTGGATTAGTTTTACAATAAATTGATTTCAATAGTAGCTTAGATAATATCCACAAGATACTGTGTTTCCAAAATATCTAATGATAAATGTGGCATAACGTCATAATCGCGTAAGAGCCGAAAATGTATGTCGAGTTGCATCCTTTTAACGTAACATTTTAAATCTAAATTTATGTATACAACTTTATTTCTAACGAGCTGCTGCCAGCTGCTCCGTTTGCGTGAAAGTAGAAAATTGTCCCAAGGGAACATTCTTCCGGGATAAAAAGAATCCTATGTGCTATTTCAGGACATGTTCTGGTCTACCCGCGTACCAAGTTTCATCGAAATCCATTCAGTACTTTTTGCGTGAAAGAGTAATAAACATCCATACAAAACTTTCACGTTTATATTATTAGTAGGATTTGTTAGTAGTTTTGGTTCTTCTTATAATCTAAGTTAGTATGTTTTTTGGGATATGGGCCCCTCCATGGATGAAGGCCTCCTCCAGTTTCTTCTATTTGTCCCTGTCACTTGCAATAAATATTCTGCCAATCAATGTCCTGCTGTATCAGATAAATTCTTCAGTTCACCTTTTCTTCGGTCTGTCTACTCTTTTTTTGTCTTTCAGGCCCTTTTCACTCTGTATTTTTAGCTGTCCATTGTGTACAGCTAAAACTATACTTCTTAGTTAGTTAAATCACAAAAAGTCTGACACCCCCTCCCACTTCGCCCTAGAGCGAGAGAAGTCATTGGATGATTTCTCACCTAAAAAAAAAGTCGTCACGCCTGTGGTTTTTGCCGGGGCTGCGGTATTGTTCGAAAGAGTTACCGCGGACCTGGAACGCAAAGAGCAACAGAAGACAGGTTGGTTTTAGTCAGTATAGTTAGTCTAAGACTCCCCCTCGCTCCACCCAGAGCGCGAGGAGTTTTGATAATTTCCAACCTCAATAAAAAAGGCCGTTGTTATAAATTATGTCATATCTAATTCGTACCTATGTATTGTATAATAAAGAATACATAGGTACGAATTAGATATGACATATCATATAATCAAATTCTACCGCCATATTATGGCGATAGAATTTGATTTGCAAATACATTCGGGAATGTAATTTAAAATAAAAACCAATTTGAACCTATTAAAAATTTACAGTGTTTATGTAACCAGGAAAAAACTTGTAAGTTTTCCTCTTCCGCCTAACTAACCAATTAATTTAGCCAATCTAGTTTAATTGAATAAAATCAACCTTAACATACAAATGTGATAAAAGCCATCGTTACTGTTTTAATTATTTTTACGTAAATTAATCATAATATTTGCGTGCGTAGCGTTCCCTACGTCATCAATAGTTCAATTCATCTGAAAAGTACGTATAAGTAACTATTTTTTCTGAGAAACGCAAACAAAATGACGTTATTGAAAACCTAATAACATTATGAATTTTATACAATGGAACGACAAAGTTATTCCTTTTAATAAACAAGTAATTTATTTCAAACATTTTTGTTTGTAAAAATCTAGAACTAAAAAGCAAGATAAATAAACTTTGAAGTTTTGCACAATACTTCCTTTGTTCCAGTGTGTTCTAGCTATGAGGTACAATGAAACAGTATCTGGGGTACATTGAAACATCACTAATAAATCGTGAAAGGTATATGAAAATTATATATTTTGCAAGCCAAGCTTCAAATTTAGTCGCAACAATTCTATGTCTAGGACTGGTACAACTGCTATATCTGCTACCAGGTGAAAATAGAAGCTATATAATTTTTTTAGAATTTTAATTCATATAACAAATCCCATATTCGTTATGCTCGTTTTGCATTTGCAACCACTAATTTAAAAATGTTTGATTACATTTTCCATCTCTCAATTATCTGCACTGAATCGTTAAAATGATAAAGATTTATGAAATAAATGTCTGACACATAGTATATTTATTGCAAAAACGAAATTTCTTCTAGAAACAAAAATCAATCGTTTCACATCAGAAAACATTGTACACGTTCAAGACTGGGTCGTCACAGCATGGTATAGCCATAATTTACTGCAACATTACTTAGCACATGCAACGCAGTAATTGCCAGAAATGAAAGTGCGTGCTTTCGTTTGAATTTGAATAATTACCGACTTCGTTTCATTGTACCCCGTGTCCCATTGTACCCCCACTGCCCCTAATTATTTTTATTTTCCATTCTTTCTACTTCTGGTCCACGAAAAGAAGATTTGTGATGATGACATGCCTTGTGACTTTGTGAGGTAATACGTGTATAGGCACAATTTAGATACAAACAAAACGCATAACGTGGTCTGTCGAAAACACCAATTTTCAAAATATGGCGGCGAAACAAAGCTGGCCTGTCAAATTCTTTTATAATTACTCTTTTTTTTGAGGTGGGTAATCATCACATAACTATTCCCGCTCTGGCTGGAGCGAGAGAACGTTCCAGAATTTGACTTACTAAAACCTACTTGAGTGCTTTCAGTTGCCCTTTGCTTTCCGGGGCCACGGTAACTTTCGATCAATCCCGCATTCTACGTTCCATACCCTTTGGGGAAAGCGTGACGTAAGCACAATTGCTTTAATTTAGACACAAACAATACGCATTACGATGTGCGTTGAAAACAGGGATGTTTAAAACATGGCGGCGAAATAACAAAACAAGCACAGCTGAGCTGTCAAAATGAAAGCATTGTGTACTTTAAAATTACGCTGCAGGACTTAAATCTAAAACCAGAATAAAATTTATATAGCAACAGAAAGAAAAGAAATAAAAACATTTATTTGTGACTCCTACAGGACAAACAACAATAAAATAAAAAGTAATTAATGTCTTTATAGGTACTTAACTTAAAATTAAAAAAAAAAACAACTTAAAAAGATTTAAAAAAAAATGACCTGTGCGAGACCAAAAGCCTCCTCCTATCTCAGCATTAGCATTATGCTGCGATATTTAAACAAAAACGCAGTGCTGGTATTCTGATAACCCGAACAGGAAAATCAGAATTTATAGAACCGATTTCTACTTTCACTAGTTTATGTGGCTAGGTTTCTGTTAACGAAGCTAACACACCTAAGTCCACCGTGACATTATTGGCACTTAGATACTTTTCCCTCTAAAACTATCTCTTGAATTCAACGGTAAAACGTTTATTTTCTTTCGAACAGGATGTTCAAATCTGTTTCTGTGAAATCATCGGGATATTGTGGTTTCCTTATTGTGA
This sequence comes from Mythimna pallens, assembly GCA_961205895.1. Lineage (NCBI taxonomy): Eukaryota > Metazoa > Arthropoda > Insecta > Lepidoptera > Noctuidae > Mythimna > Mythimna pallens. The sequence continues at coordinate 5,555,838 of OY540831.1, read as the reverse complement.
AGTACGTATACATAACATACTTATTTGGTGATCTGATCCTTTTTAACGAGAAATGATCAATATTTCTGTAGAATCTTTTATTCAAAAGTTACCTAACTCGCAATTTATTCTAATCCCACGTAAAAACCGTATTGGTATATCTTTATGGTTCGTGCCAAAATGTTTTATGTACGTGATTTGGCGAAATTATTTGTTTATTTATATTGCACGCAATGTAAACATAGTTATGCCTACATTACTCTGTTAGAAAACTAAGGGCCGAATTCACCAATAAAATAATCGCGTTTTAACGATTGGCTCGCATAATCGCGTTTAGCCGCTGTCACTAGTGTCACTTGTAAAAAATACAACAAAAGAAAAGTACCGACAAATGACACTAGTGACAGCGGCTAAATGCGATTATGCGAGCCAAACGTTAAAATGCGATTAGTTTTATTGGTGAATTCGGCCCTAAATATAATAAACAACTATCTAAAACATTTGTTACTATAAAAAGATACAATTAGTTTGTTTTTAAATGCATTGTGTTAATAATTTTAATGGTTTAAAACCATTAATCTAATGAAACCGGTTTCGGGCACGTCGCGTCGGTTGGATGGTTTCAGTCTATAAAGCCAATAGGTAGAAACAAACAACAACACACAGCATTACATTTTTTATGTTTCATATAATTAACTTTCCTATAGTTTTGTAACAAGAAATCCACTCAAATCACTTGGAGCAAGGGAACCCCGGGGACCTGGCACACAAGGCAAAGAAGGAACATAGGTATGGTTTTAGTCAGTAAAAGTCTGACATGCCAGCTCCGCCCTAGAGCGGGAGAAGTCATTGGATGATTTCTCACCTAAAAAAAACAAAATCACTTGTTAATTTTAATTAGGTCTATGCACGAAGGTCTATTATGTGTGTTTATCGTGTTACATGTCAGCTCATTGTTTTATTTGGCAGCCGCCTCTGAAGCCGAGGTTATTGCCACCATGGGCCATCGCCCACTGACAATCGGCTACGCTGGCCCATTCGATGAACTGCCGACATTTGTGTACCTACACACACTTAATTTACAACTATTATTTCTTGAGCGCCACTACAATGATATATTGCATATCTTCTAAAAAACTGACATGTCATTTAAACGGGTTTTGAGAAAAACGCGTTTTTATTTTGTTTTTGTTTTATTATTGTTTCTGGTAACTTAATTATGTCCGCAAAAATTTGACAACTATTCATTTCAGAGTTATGACGCTTTTATTGATCGCTAGAGAATCAGAATAAAAATTAAACTGCGTTTTTAATTTTATCTTAGTACCCGCTTTTTTTGCAGTTTTTTTTTTACAAGTTGCAAATTGGCGATATATGAAATTGAACTGGGAATTTTTACGATTGTTCTGCTCTGCCTCATGTATTAAAATAATTGAAGGCAAACATGATTATGTGGTCTATTCCCAGAAGGCAGGTGACGTACCGTCATTGTTAATTGTCGTTAAACTATTTAGAGCACTTGGCCTAGTTCTCAATTGTAATATATATCTACATGCCTTTTAGACATCGCAAATTAGTAACACAATTCGGTTACGATTCCCCGAAACGACGCGCCTTTTAACGTGTCAAGGTATCAATTAATGACGATCTAATATTTATGTTGATGTACCTTATAACAGCCAGGCTTATTATTATAAGCTTTTCACAGTTTGAAGATTTAATGTGGACTAAGTGCCTGAATCTGTAGTAGAACTGTGCGGAAACATCTCGAATCACTTAGCATTAAGATTTATGAAGGTTTCAGAATTTCTGACGAAAACTGCGATGTCTGTGACATCTGGGTTGTATAGCATTGAAATTGTAATCGTTGTCACAATTTAAAAAATTTCTAAATTTCTCGAGAAAATGTCTCTTAAGACTTCAATCTACTTTTTCTCATTGTCATTCTTTATTCAATTCCTTTTCTTTGTCCACAGGGCGGTTCCAAATCTAGCGGCGGCGACCTGATGGCTGACCTCCACGCGAAGCTGTCGATGCGACGGCGAGGCATCTCCGGAGCTGAACGATCAGGAGGCTCAGTGCTCCATACCCTGGCCAGCGTTATCCCGGAGCCCGACCAGTCCTCGCCACAACGATCTTCGAGCGAAGACGACTGGGACTAATCTTTGGACGTAACAAACAGAAGATTTATAGATATACCTTTTAATTATGCGTAAGTGGCTTAGGATTGTAAGGTGCTCGTTCTGTGCAAATGGAATGAATATGAAACTGTGAAACGCATTTTTGTAGAAGAAAAATTTGGTAAAATACAGTGAAACTTGGATAAGAAGGCCTTTGGTATGTGAGAAACCTCTGCTACTACTAATTCCAATGAGCTCCAGACACTTTTGCACTAAAACACCTTTGTTACTGAACCTCTATACTTGATATTTTTTTAACTCAATAGACTCAGAGAATAAGAACATTAATTAATCATTTAGTATTTTGAATAGTGCCCACTGTAAATGAGACACCATCACTTTAAACCTAGCTAGTTGGTAAACTGTAATGAATCCTAGGTCCTTTAATATCTCTTTTATCCAGTTTTCATTGTATTTACCTTGTTTTCTATTACCAGTCTTAAGTGTATCAATGTTAATATTTAGCAGAAAATGTTAACTAAGAGTACCTGCGGTTTATAAAAAAAATCTGTCTAACAAACAAAAGCAAAGACGTGAGAGAGAGAGACAAAAAGAAACTTATCCTTCTCACACGATTTATTCATAGTGAGGGCGCCGTAGTGTCAGTGAGTATTAATTCTTTAAATAAAGTTGTTACAGAAATATACGGTCGTTATAAAGTGCAGGTCTTCCGAGTTCACGGACGAAAATGGACAATATTTCCTCCGGGCACAGCTCGACAATAATAAGATTACACATGCAAATGACTATGTATTAAGTTTTAAATTATGGAAGAGTATACATTATTTTGAAGTAAAATCGTAAAGTAAAACTGAAATTTATGTACATTTTTATACAAAAAAATGAATATTTGTCAGAATTGCTGCTTGCATTTCTGCTGCTGCTCAAATGCGCATTATTTCTTCCTCGGTCTCCAATTAAGAGGTTCTCTAAAGATAATTTTCCTGGTACTACCATCCGTATGTTCTTAGTAAAAACACATTAATTTGTTCTCCGAAAACTCGTTATCGATTGTTGCTCGTGTAATAGGTATATTTATGATCATTCCGCATCAAATCTTTATGTAATCTTCCATACCTTCTGGGAAGCGAACTGGGACATATCATTGTCAATCGATTAAAGTTCACCTTGTAACTCGTCCGCTTCCGAATACTTAGAACGGTCTAATTTTCGTCTAATCAAATTTTTTATTCATATCATGAAACAAAAAAACTGTCAGATTACACACGAGTTGTGTTTATTTCAAGTGTTGGTCGTTTCCTACAATTTTCCTCAATTCTCAGTACGTTCACAAATATCTTGGTCTGTTGCTCGGTGTCCGAAAGCTATGTAAAATAATGGACAAGATTTAGGAAATGTTTTCCTTGTTCTAGGATAGTTGTTGATGTTTTACTATAATTGAATTTCAATTAGTGTAGGACTAATTAAACTGTCGTTAATATCGATGTTTTATATAGCTGGTTACTAAATTACTGGGGAATTTAACAAAATGTTGATATCCACAATTATACGTGTACGTATGTTATGTCCAACGATGGACTGCAAAAGGCTGAGTTGATTGGTTGAAAAAATACTTCATCAGGTTCCTAAATTTTTATTGTAACAAATACTAAAAAAATACAATACGGCAAACTGAAATGATATGAAAGGTACTCTACGAGGTAAATCACTCGAATTTCCGGGGTATCGATTCATTAGAAAACGTATGGCTACGTCACAGATAGTGTCAACAAGTATATTAGCGTTACGTCAGGCAAACGTCACTGACGCATACTTGTTACTGTTTATATAGTTAGGTACATTGGGATTTACCTAGTTAATCATATTGAATTTGTATTAATTATGTAATTTTAACCAGAAAATAATATGAATGAACAAAAATATTTATATTGTATTCAAGAAATTTAAATGAAATAGAATTTTTTAAAAATAAATGTAATATTGTTAAATCAACAAAATAATTAAAGCGAATTACAAAAACAATCCAATTTGAGTCGTCGGTAGTATTCCGTGAAGTTTTTAATAGTCGAGTTCTATTTACAAACAGAGATTGGAAAAGGGCTCTCGTTCCGGGAGGTTATTACGATAATCGTATTTCTCACTAGTGACTATCTCGCTTTCGTTTCTGGGAAGGTGGTCGGCCACATTAACAGTGTTCCCCGCAAACTATCAACTGGTTCGGCTGATTAGCATTTCCAGAATTGAGAAAAAGCTGTCGCCGAGAACGATCCAGTTCTCGATATAATCGGAGACATTGATGAGACAAATAATAGACGATACATTAGACCTAATACGTAAGGAAAGTGAATTATATTTCGTTGATCTGAATAGTGTTGATATTGTACGAATGAATAGAATATACATCGCGAACGTCATTAAGAATAGTGTTAGATGTGTTCCAAAATTAACATTCAGCAAGCGTAGTAAACAAGATGGAATCTAGGTTGTTAAGAGCCTGTGATGATCGTGCCTACAGTGCGACAGGTGCTAAATACATAAATGATAGAAGAAAGAATTCTCAGTTGAAAAGCTTCGGTGCCCAATCTAAAATGTAACCATAGCGAGAGATAAGTGTAAGGTCAAGCAAGACTGGTTACGATAGAGAACTCATTCGGAAGTGTGACGTTGACGTAGTCAGCGGTATTTCACACACGGCGCCGTATAGCTGGCAATGAATGATATTACGCATTATATTCGTTGCTTGCGAGTGATCACGCTTGGCAGTAAGTTGTCTGGTGCAGTGCGTCACTATACGTAGAATTTCTTTATAATGCATGTTGAAATTGAAACATTGTTCAAATTTTATGCGCAATTACAAATCAATTATTCGTTTAGATTAAATGTTTAATAAATAAATGTTTTGATAAGAGAATAAATTAATGTTTAGCACTGTGTGTAGTATGGTGCATGGACCACGTGTTTTGTAAAGTTTAGCTAAGGGTGAGGCTGCTCAAATAATCTACGTACTAGTTAACATTCAAGTTATTAAGAAAAACCCACGTAAAGCTTACGTAATTTACTAGCGGTATTTTCATATAAAAACTCGCAAATCTAGCTAACCACTCTTTTCGCAGAACACGATTCATTCGTCATTCAAGTCTATTTCAAAAATTTTATTGATTTCACCAGAAGTTATGGAGCGTTTTATATGAACATATCATCATCTTCCTGCCCTTGTCCCGTTTCATTTGGGGTCGGCGCAACATGTTTTTTTCTTCCATTCTGTCCTGTCACTCGTCACGCTATCACTAACTCCGTTTTCTTTCATATCACTTCTCACACAATCCATCCATCTTTTCTGTGTTCTCCCTCGCCATCCATCCACATGTAAACTCATAACTCTTTTAGTAACATGCGTTTCATCCCTATGAACATATAAATTTTATAAAAAAATTATACGTGATTTTCAAAGTACGAGTAAGTCTGGAGGAGCCTTAAACTATACATAATGAAAACTATAGAGACGTAAAAAAGAACTCGGAATACAGTCATAACACGTAGACAATTTAGGCTGTAAGTCTATGATCATTCGCGTGCTCAACACATGTGCCGCATCTGTAAACGTGAGGAGGTTTCATTACCTGAGAATTAGGTAAAATGGCGTGCGGTGTCAATTTTTTTGTTTTGGGTCATCAGTATGCGGTGGTGACGCGTGCTGCCGACAGTTACTCGCGTGAAGTAGCTGTCCGCTTCGTTTTGTTACGAGGACGGATTAGGGACAGATACTGTTTGCTAACTTCTTCGATAAGCTTGTTTTTAGATGTTTAATATTGATGTCTTAATGTTATACAAATAACGATTCTATATGTCTAGCAATAAGGTCTAATTGTCGTGTTTAATTAAATTATTATAAGTGTAATGTTTGAACGAGAATTTCTATTTATATGTAAATGTTTTCAACAACAGTTGTTAAGTTTACTAATTACAGTAAATCAATTAATTAGTAGTTATCAGTGAGCGTGAAATAGACTATTGAATTGTTGTTGTCCGGGATCACGCGGCGATATTAATATAATTATACCATAAACCAAAAATAATGGTTTTGCTGAAAAGCTTACAACTGTACTCAATATCCTTTTGCAAATAATTAATATCGGCGACCTTAATACCTTTAAGCAATAATCCCTCTGTTATTTTAAATTGACGGCATGCTCGGAATAATTCATGTGTTTTAAGTATTAGAATTTGAACCTTATGTCTGTAACAAGTCAGTGTAGAATAACTTCTATGTGGGAATTAGACGGGTTATGAGTTCCATTGAAATTAATGTTCCGCTTGAGCCGTTGGAATATGAAAATAATAGAAGTTATTGTCTAAACTGTACAACATGAGGTACTAAAATCACAATGGAAAACAACAGTTTTGGTCATTGGAGCTTTGTTAGAAACTCTACTGGAAAATTTATGAAGCTGTCCTAGTGACAGATTCGTGTTAGAATATGTGATGTGTTTTCTGAATAAAAATTAGCTTACAAATAACTGGTTCTTGTCCTGTCGTTTATGCTATCTTGAATACGAAGATTTGTCGTAATTTCACATATATTTATGGGTGTTTTGCTTAAGTTTTTCAATATCGTCGCGTGAAGCATTTCGAATAAACGTCGCAATATTTCCGCAATAGCTCAGAAGCCGGGTCTTGCCTGTAACACGTCAGACCTCAAAAAGCTATCGTTCTGTGCGATTTCCTCTAGTTGTAAATTAGCTATGTAAGTTTAAAACCGGAAATTGCTTTTCTTACTTTGGAGTAGAGTCGAGGCGAACTGAAACTTTACGAGCCAGCTTTTCAAAGTAGTCGGCGCGTGTTTCAAATTCTTGCATTGAGAAACGACGCGCTGCGCTGGTTCAAGATATATTGAATGTTACTAGAAAATTAAGTGAATCTACTTGATAACTCTGTTCAGTTCGTATTGATTCTCTTCAAAACGAAAAGTCCTTTAATTTAGGCAGAATGGCACAGTTACGTCAGAGATTATGTAAAAAAGTATAAACACAGCTGTCCGTGTTTGGGTGCTTTACGTAATGCCATTGTTTTAGCTTATATTGTATTAAAAGTTAAGTTTTAAATCCGCCAATTTTATATTGATATTGTAATATTGCATGCCATACAAGCTGAGTGGTTTGTACTACTTGATACATTGCGCCGTGATTAAACAAATGTAAAAATAATCTAACACGAATTTTATTATTGAATTTTTGTATTGAATTGTTAATCGTAATTGTCATGCCTGTGGACGCGTCAGACTGGCGTGTTTCACTGAATGGGTACACTTGCGTTCCACGTCTAATGTCGTTAGTAAAACATTTAATGCCTTTTATTTAGAGTGCCTCTGTAGAAGAAAAAAAAAATCCATAAATTGTTCTTAAGCTAATCAGCTTATAACTTTTCGCTAAATAGAGAATATTCGGAACGGTCTTTACAAACCAGAATTTAATTAACAACGGGTACAAAGTCTCTATTTATAAGCATAATATTAGTCTCTAATCTTCTCTAATTGTCATATTTTCTAGTAAACAAATCAAGTTTTTTTTTAAATGACTTACTAACGGCATTTGACAGAGAGGAGTGTGCACAAGACTGAAACCACAGATAACTAATGTTATTTCAAAATGATGTAATTATTTCAAATCAAGATTTAAACGTAGTTACGGGTTAAGTTTAAGTGCATCATGCGGCCCGCTTGTAAGCAAGCGCTGAAAGAAATCTGAATAGTTATTAAGTTTGAATGAATTCCGACTAACAGTCTGTAGCTTATCGGCGAAAATAAATTAAAACTATGTTGATATTATAATGAATTTAACGAAATTATGTATATAGGTACATAGAACTTAATGTAGACGTTTTTAATTGTATAAAAACTGTTAGTGTATGTTAAATAGTACGGCGTCATTGTACATTGAGGCGTTCTGTTATAGATTCGTGTTAATGAAATCCTAGAGGTTTTTATGATTGATACGTCTCAGTGTTCAGTGCGGTCCTTAGTGATACTTGCCTTCATAGTTTTATTTAAGTTTTGACTGATTGATTTAAATGTTCACGTGTTATAGTTTATAGTGACTTTTACACTCCATGCATTTCTTTTAAGTCAATGCAAATATTTTCTTTTTTTAACTATTTAGGTACAAACAATAGTCAACTACATATTTTTAAGATGGATTAGTGTAATTTGTTTATGATTTTAAGGTAACGATGTGTAAGTCATTAATTTATTTGCAGCGAACATTTACAGTAGATAGAGACGTCTTTTACTATAGAAATAATCGTATTTGTCCTGAATCGAATCCATGTAAAGCACTAATCCGTCTCATAGTTGTAATTTGTAAATATAAAGCTGGTATATCGATATCAGAAGTATGAATTAACGTAAGGGCCTTTTACCTAAAATGTAAAAAAATTACTTACGATGATTGATGTAGGTAAGGGTATTTTACGCAAAACGTAAAAATGTCCCTTACGTTAATTCCTACTTCTGGTATCGATATGTAACTGTTCACTGGATTGTATCACGTTGTCATTTATACGTATGTTTGTTGTATGATGGATTTTACATGTTACGATGTATTGTATGTTCATTCATTAATTATGTATAACGAAATTTAAAATATCTACAACTATTTACGCAGTTTTATTTTGAATCCACTGGGGAAACGGTTCATCTGAAAAATATAAGTGTAAGAAAAGCAGAAAGATGTTTCTCGGTACAAGAAATGATGAGTGTGTAATTGAGGGTCACCGACTCCTTTTTACGCATTCTGATTATTTATAGCGGCGGGCAGAGCCACCTCGCTAGAAAGTTACGTGTTTCGGGTTTTACACGGCATTGCCCCAGAATAACGCCGGCAAGATTTCCTGGTATCACAGCGCCGAGTATTTCGGATCGGAAATAAGGATTCTAGGAAATCGCTGGCCTCTGCCGGCCGCAAGCCGCGCGTGGAGGACGCGCGACGAACCCGCTGCGCCTGCTCGTGTATTGGTGGGTGTGACAAATGGTCTTTTGGTTTCGGCCGACACTCCAACCGCTTTAACAACCCAATGTAATTGACAAAGGTCAAGATTTAAATAAATTATCTACGTTATTTGTTTCATAAACATCCATAACAATTTAAGTTCAATGATTGATACGATGGGCGCTTGTATTATTATTCTAAACATTCTGATTGTACGAGAATGCTGCATGGTTAATCCTGTACGGACAAACTTGATCATATTCAGACAAATAAATACATCTACGAAAGCCGTTGCAACCGTGAATATTCCTACTCAAATTCGTAGCAAATAAGATTGAACACAATATAATATTTTATTGATCTGGATTAATTTTATTAGCTATCTCCGTAAATGCAAATCACAGCTGAGTGTCAAACGAATGTCAAAGTTGACAAGTGCCAAATAATCACAAGAATGTTTTGTTTTCGTGAATTATTTTACGTCAACGGTAAATACAAGATATATTACGTGGAGAAGGTGTGTAGTAGTGTATATCTACTATAAATGTTAATAAAACAATGGCAGCGGCCTTTCAGCAACAAATATTCGCACTGGATGCACGGTTCAATGCGTACAGGGCACCTAACAATCCCAATTTCAGTAAGTATGGTTTATTTAATGTATGTTATTACCAGTTTGTTTATCATATCATAGACTTCAAGTTCACACTAAAATAACACAAAAAAATTAGTAATTAATAATTCAAAGCGTTTTAGAAACTAGTGCAATACGAAATATCTCATGGAAAACAAGCAATGTTAGGAATGAATGTAATGTACAAAAAAAGGACAATATGAGGTAGCATAAACTAGTTTTTTTTTTTATTGTTCTATAGAAACTCTGTACATACGTCGCCGAAGCCAGCTTCTGAGGGAAAATGCAAAATTTAAGGTAACATTAAATACTCAATGCTTTCAATAGTGTTGAACTTATTTTGTGAGTACTTAATATTTGGTATATTGATTGTAGGACATAGAAACTATAAAGAAGTACATAAATGTGAGGAGTCAGTTGCTGCAGCGTCGCTATGGGGTGCAGGACAATATCTCTATTAGTTCTTCTTGCTCCCGACCCAGGTCTAGCAGCAAGGTAGGTTCTTCTAACTTCTTTATGTCTTATTTCAAAATGACTAAATAACTAAAATTCATCCTGTGAATGAAACTCAGATAAAAACTTGATAAGACTGAGTAACCATAGTTTTATTCCAAAATTCTTCTCTCTATGACCAGTATTATTAATTTTTCTTTTTATTTATGCTTTTGAAGTGGCTAAACACAATTTCAATATCAATCAGAATCCTTCTCTAGAAACGGTGAAAGAAATAAAAGTTGAACACACAAGATGGGAGGACAAACTTTAACTGAGCAGGTATAAAATGGCGAAGAGTTGCTAAGTACAGAGTACAGTGGAAGAAGGTAGAGGAGGCCTTTGACAAAAGGCACACTGAACTCCGGGATATTTTATAACCCAAATCAAATATAAAATCAACATCAAAAAGTTAAACAACAAAGGAGTTTTCAGGATACAAGGGCTATTGAAACTGAAATTGAATTGAAACATAATTTAAAAATATTGTTTTGTAAATTATAGTGTAAAACTATTATTGTATATGTATCTTTTAGGCAAGTATCCTGGTGGATGAGATTCCTTCAGGTGCACACTCAAAAAAGAAGAATGATATGACTATATCAGAGAACTATGCATTCTCAGGTGTTCATCACATTTTTGATCAGGTAAATGTTTAAAATTAATTAAGGATTGGTAGAAAAATCTCTACATTAGAAGATAGTTGTAAGATTTTATTTATAACCTATTTTCTTTTGATTTCCTGATAGCATCTATCTGCTATTCCTTCAATAACAGTATAAGAATTACTCAGGCTGTGGCAAAGTATTAACCAGTTGGCATGGTGGCAGCAGAGGCTATTTCTCAAACTTCAGTTCTACTAGTGGAGGCTAATTAATCATAATATTTTCAGCAACCTAGGCATGTTGACTGATTAAAAGTAATTGAGGATCAAATTAGATACACTGTTATAGCCTGATACTAGTGACATTGACTACCTCTACACAGGATACCCTGATACAAGTGACTCTTGCCTACCTCTACACAGGATACACTGATTACTTCTACACAGGATACCTTGATACTAGTGATACTGACTGCCTTTACACAAGCTACCCTGATACTAGTAACACTGACTACCTCTATAAAGGATACCCTGATATAAGTGACACTGACTACCTCTACACAGGATATTTTGATAAGTACTAGTGACACTGACTACCTCTACACACAGGATACCCTGATACTAGTAACACTGACTTCCTCTACATAAGGATACCCTGATACTAATTACACTGACTACCTCTACACACAGGATACCCTGATACTAGTGACACTGACTACCTCTAAACACAGGATACCCTGATATTAGTAACACTGACTACCTCTATAAAGGATACCCTGATATAAGTGACACTGACTACCTCTACACAGGATATTTTGATAAGTACTAGTGACACTGACTACCTCTACACACAGGATACCCTGATACTAGTAACACTGACTTCCTCTACATAAGGATACCCTGATACTAATTACACTGACTACCTCTACACACAGGATACCCTGATACTAGTGACACTGACTACCTCTAAACACAGGATACCCTGATATTAGTAACACTGACTACCTCTATAAAGGATACCCTGATATAAGTGACACTGACTACCTCTACACAGGATATTTTGATAAGTACTAGTGACACTGACTACCTCTACACACAGGATACCCTGATACTAGTAACACTGACTTCCTCTACATAAGGATACCCTGATACTAATTACACTGACTACCTCTACACACAGGATACCCTGATACTAGTGACACTGACTACCTCTAAACACAGGATACCCTGATATTAGTAACACTGACTACCTCTATAAAGGATACCCTGATATAAGGGACACTGACTACCTCTACACAGGATATTTTGATAAGTACTGGTGACACTGACTACCTCTACACACAGGATACCCTGATACTAGTAACACTGACTTCCTCTACATAAGGATACCCTGATACTAATTACACTGACTACCTCTACACACAGGATACCCTGATACTAGTGACACTGACTACCTCTAAACACAGGATACCCTGATATTAGTAACACTGACTACCTCTATAAAGGATACCCTGATATAAGTGACACTGACTACCTCTACACAGGATATTTTGATAAGTACTAGTGACACTGACTACCTCTACACACAGGATACCCTGATACTAGTAACACTGACTTCCTCTACATAAGGATACCCTGATACTAATTACACTGACTACCTCTACACACAGGATACCCTGATACTAGTGACACTGACTACCTCTAAACACAGGATACCCTGATATTAGTAACACTGACTACCTCTATAAAGGATACCCTGATATAAGTGACACTGACTACCTCTACACAGGATATTTTGATAAGTACTAGTGACACTGACTACCTCTACACACAGGATACCCTGATACTAGTAACACTGACTTCCTCTACATAAGGATACCCTGATACTAATTACACTGACTACCTCTACACACAGGATACCCTGATACTAGTGACACTGACTACCTCTAAACACAGGATACCCTGATATTAGTAACACTGACTACCTCTATAAAGGATACCCTGATATAAGGGACACTGACTACCTCTACACAGGATATTTTGATAAGTACTGGTGACACTGACTACCTCTACACACAGGATACCCTGATATTAGTGACTAATTTTCTCAACACCCCTACCCTACCCTTCATACCTCTACCCTGACTAAAAACTAAATTAAAAATGTTTCCAGCACACTGAACAAGTCAGTGTAGTGAAGTTCGCAAACAACGATCGTTCGAAGCTGTGCTGCGGCTCCGACGACGGCACGGTGTCTATCTGTGACGTCACCGCCACGCCACCGCGTGTGTCCTTCATCCTCGATGGACACACCAAGCCTGTCACCGGTATATGGCCACTGACTGATAATGATATATATATAAATATATATACATACATATATGATATATATATGTATATATATACTAGCTTTTGCCTGCGACTTCATCCACGTGGAACAGTTATTTAATGCAGCCATTTTGATTTTAAGATTTATGTCATACCAAGTGTTTAAATACAAATGCTTCATTGTTTTATCTCCAATAATGACGGATTCCTCATACAAACTCTCATACCATATATAGACATTTTGTCGCGACAAAAGTAGCCTATGTCCTTCTCCAAGGTCTAATCTATTTCTTTACCAAATTTCATGACCGTTGGTTCAGCGATTTAGGCTTGAAAGTGTAACAGACAGACAGATTTTTATTTTATTAGTTGCTGACAGCGGATTCGCTCGCGTGAAAGTACAAAATTGTCCTATGTTTGTATGCATGACCCATAGGATACTTTTTATTCCAGGACATGGTCTACCCGTGTGCCAAATTTCATCTAAATCCGTTCAGCTGTCGAGCGTGAAGAAGTAACAAACATATGTAAACATTCGCCTATATGTATAACTAGCATCTGCCAGCGGCTTCGCCCACGTGACATGGGTTTCTCCATACAAACTTTAAACCCCCGTTTCATCCCCTTAGGGGTTGAATTTTGAAAAATCCTTTCTTAGTCGCTCCTAATCCTATAGTAGTAGTATAGAAGATAGATGACAAAGATGTAAAAGTTTTATATGTTCTCTGATCAATCACGTCTCAACCGCTGAACGCAAGTAGATAACTTGTATCCTATTAGAATGTCTTTTTGGAATAAAAAAAAACACTTTTCACAGAGACAGAAGCCAGTCGAAAATAAATCTGATAAGTACTCGTACGCTGACCTTGACAATGTAACGCAATATTTTTTATTATAATTATATCTATTTTAATATCAGTAAAAGATATAGAGTTTCCTGCGGTTCTAAGAATTTTATGAATACGTTGGAAATGTGTAGGATACCGATAGTATGTAGATATCAATTTCCTACAATAAGAAATATTTTATTAAAAAATATACCTCGACATATAGGCCTACTTAGACTAATCTATTGTAATGCTCTATATTACAAAAAGCTAGGTAGGTAGGAGGGGGAAGAGACAATTTGTATATGTCTATGGAAAATTGTAAACGCCGTTATAAAATATCGCGAGAGATTGTAAAGTATTTTTTCTGATAATGTATTCTGTATGTATTTCTGTGTATGTTGGAAACTAATGTATTTGGTTGTAGTTTATCGTATATACAACGATCTTTTTATAATAATTATATCGACAAATTATAATTGAATAAATATTAATTGTAAGCATGCGGAGTCTGCAATTTTCCGGTAACATATAAGTACATTATGTATCTATCGAAATAATTGCCCCATTGGTCTTGCGATCGTAACTGTCGCATAAAGCTAGCCGAGGTTCTATTCCTGGGTAAAGCAAAGTGTAGTTTAATCTTGGAGTATCTAGACTTATGCCCGGTAAATAACAATTAGCTCGATCTCATTACTTAACCATTCAGAATGACTTTGCACCTCTTAGTTTAAATAATTATTACAATATAACTAGCTCGCCAGATACGTTGTTCTGCCATACAGATTATCAAAGACATATTGCTATTTAAAAATAGGGGGCACTATTCCGAAACCTACTAAACATACACGAATAGTTTCATGAAAATCGGTCGAGTTGTTTCGGATGAGATCGATAACAAACACTGTGGCACGAGATTTTTAAATAATAGATAGTAATACGCCTTTGTTCGTCTCTCATGGTCCAGGTTGCGACTGGTCAGCGTCCAACGAGCTGCTGGTGACGTGCGCGCTGGACGGCGCGCTGTGCCTGTGGGAGGTGACGGCGCGCCGCCGCCTGCGCGCCGTGCCCGACCAGCTGGGCGCGCCGCTGCTGTGCTGTGTCTTCCAGCCCGCTAATAATAATATGGTTATTGTATCCTTTGCATATATCAATGTACGTCTACTTTTGTGTTGGTACTTTGTACGTATCTTAAGATAGGTATACGATAGAGGAGCCGAGCTCAAATTCGTGTAGTGTGAATCGACTCTAGAGGAACCGAGGACGTAGATCCACTTTTAGCCAACCTAACCATTGATAGATCGTACTTGAACCTTCTATTCTCTATTTCTATCTAGCATAATACGTCCCACTACTGAGCGAAGGCCTCCTTCTCCCTTTTCCACACATGTCAGATTCGGTTATTGCGGGCCAGTCACTCCGGCAAGAGTCAAGCTCAGTTCTCCATCTTCGTCTTAGTTTGCCGCGAAAACTATAACTTTTGTGATGTTTGTTCATATTCGTTAAAGTAATGCTAACTAATTTATACAATCTTATTTTTAGTGTATGTGAATCTTGAATATATTTTGTTCAGAATAAGTAATTCAGTTACGCGATTATTAATACGATTCTAATCATTTTTTCCCAAAAATATTTAAAAACGTCACAAGTTGGACACTACCGACAGTAAAACACAGGTCATGGCAGGTCATAGCGGGCATTACAGGCTAGCGCACAGCTGGGTGACGGATGAGATGGGATAAATTATTTTATTTTTTTCCTTTTATATTTGCACCAAGTGCAGCTCCATTTTGTGTCCAGGCAATCTCTATCCATTCTGGGTTGCCTGGAAGAAATCGCCGAGTGCGATTAGGCCGCCAATTGTATGTTTTTTTTTTGTATTATTATTTCCATTTTTTAATTTGTAATCTTGGTATGCAATAAAGTATATATAAATAAATAATAAATGAATAACCTCTCAGTTGCCCGGATGGCCACTGGACAATCAGGTAACATTACAAGCTTATAACTTTGTGATTTTTCATAATACAGTTGTGAAATTTTCTACATAGATTCTTTACATAAAAATACTAATCACGTGTTGCGGGTGTTGGCGGGGGTGTTCGTATTATACTAAAAATAATGTTGTATAAAATGCTAACTTTGCTTAGCAAAGAATAGTCAAACCGATAATATATAATATAGACTTGTCTTCTTGAGACAATCCTAGGACCTAAACAAGTGATAAAATCAAGTCTAATAACTAGCACATTGAATTACCTACCTATTCGGTATTGCTGTTTTGCGAATAATAACTGGTTTTTCACTGTGGTTTCAAGGAAACCAATATTGTTTTCCTAACGAGAAATAAGATGTTTTACTGAATATTGTCCTTATAAGTAACCTCAGGCCGGAAACGCAAGAGGAATGGTGGAAGTACTTAACATATCAACTGGAATCTATCCTAGAGGTGAGGTTTCGACTTTAGATGATGATGTGATAAGTAAATAATAATATCTTTTTAGTCAATTTTATTTATTGATAATACAAACAAAAGATATGAGGCATGAATGTCATGCACATTCGTCATTTGTGGCACAAACAATGTGCAATATAGGTCTAGGAAAATAGGCGAATAAGACAAGCAAACACGTTTGTTCCTCATTATTGAATAATATAATTTATACATTATTAAATGTTATGCAAAATTCAAGTAAAAGGAGTAAACCTATACCTTCCTTTTTGCGAGACTTGTTGGTTTTCTGATTCTAAATACTTTTCAACAAAATCAAGGTTAAATCATTCGGAAATACCTGAACGAACATTACACAGCTAAGCGTGTCGGCACAGTCTTATTCAATACTCACAATATAAAGTGCTCAGCGCGCCTAAACGAATTTTCACTTCACAAAAGTACTTCTTATTTTTAAAAAGTAAACTCGCTAAACTGTTTAGGCCAAGTAGGTGGCTATGTTAAATGCAGTATCAGTGGCACTTATGGAGTCCTCTAAAGTTCCCATTGGGAACTTTGGTGACTCCAACGTGTGGCTCATGTTCTGAACAGGGGCACCACACTCACACTGAGTATCCGACGGGTCTATGAAACCAAATTTCTCAAAAGCTTTCCAAAAAAAAAAAAAGTACTAAAATATAATATGTGTTTGTTTGTCTAGGTGGCAGCAGTATCCTGGGAGGCAGAGTGCTCTCTATAGCTTGCGAGTCCAGCGGCCGCATGTTCTGGGCAGCCAATGACAAAGTACGAGCGTTTTCCGCTAAACACTAATTTTAAACTAAAATACTCAGAAGTCATAACACGCTGCATATTGTACCAAGAATAGTTTGAAGTTTACGGAATTTGTTTGTGGTATTTATCAGTGGAATCTAATGTTTATTGCAAACATTCTCAAGTAATTTGAACTGTAAATAAAACAAACAAATACCTATAGTGAAATACGATGATTTGCGTAACTACCTAACTACTTACATCTTTTGTTTCTCATATTTTAATCAGGATGAGTAGATGTAGGAAACACTGTGTTTCCTCTCAGCAAATTATAATCCTATTTTACGTGCATATAAAATCATCAATATATTTCACATGGAAGCCACCCCGCGCGTTAAATAAATTTCTCATTTTTAGATTTATCTGTTCGTTGACTCACATCCTTTCACAACTTCTTGTGAGTTTAGTATTTTTGTCCCTGGCAACATCAGATTTCCAGGAAACAATGCTGCGCAACTCTTATTTACTATAAATACAAGCTTAATACGACACTACGATTATATGCTAGCAGCACTGTGATATTCAATAGTTTTTGTTGTTGTAGCGGTAATAGAAATACATATTCTGTGAAAATGTCAACTCTCTACCTCTTATGTTTTATGAGATACAGCCCACTGACAGACAGACGGACGGACAGTGGTGGCTTAGTAAGAGAGACTCGTTGGCAAGCTTTTTGTACGGTACCCTATAAAAGGAAAGGCCTATACCCAGTCATTGACGATTCAAAACTGAAATCGTGATTATGATGGTTTTCTGTAACAGTTTGCTAACGACTTCCCTTCATCAAAATAACTGTGCTCTTTAATCCAGGGCGTGATAGTAAGCTACCGCATGGACGCGATGGGCGGCGGGCTGAGCAAGCTGCGCCGCTGTATCGTAGGCGGAGCCATCACGTGCCTCAGCTGGAGCCCCTGGCTGGCGCGCCACCCCGCCCTCCTCGTCAGTGCCGCGGATAACTCACTGTATTTGTTCAGGTAAGTTTTAAATAGATACATACACACATAGTCACTGACTGTGTGTGTATGTCTGAGACGCGCAGGCCGAGACGTGACTAACTTGTGGAGCCAATGTACTACGACATCTATGAAACTACCTAACCTACTTACTGTTACCAAGCGAATAGTTTAACGTTCCCGGTTTCCAGCTAAGCAAACCCATACTGAATAGGTTCCTGTATGTGCTTCCCTTTAAGTTTGTGTATTTTTTTATGTGACTGATTGGTGATGTGACGGTAACATGACTGATGCTGGAGCAGGACGGAGGCTGTTTCAATTATTCTCAAATTTTTTCCTAATGGATAATGTGATGTAAAATTAATGTAATTTTCTATCTCAAGTGTCTGGACAATATGTGGAATCATCGAAACAGGCGTGAAATTCTCCGCGGTCCTAGCTAGCGGGCATCGGCCCTGCTGGGTCCCTACGGTTTGCTGACATCTCCTTGAGGAGTGCGTGGATCACTACACGCTGAAAGTGACTGTATACTGTTTCAAAAAGAAAATACATTCCGCTTCGCATTCAACTTGACACCGTTTGATTGGCTAAATGCTTTTACGAAGCCATAACAAAAAAGAAAAAAACCAGCCAAGTGCGAGCACGAAGAACTCCGTACTGTCCGTAGCAAAAAACGGGAAACAAAATCACGTTTGGTGTATGGGAAGCGCACTTAAATATTATTTTATTCCGTTTGTTATTATAGCGGCAACAGAAATACATCATCTATGAAAATTACAACTGTCTAGCTATCACGGTTCATGAGATACAGCCCGGTGACAGACGGACGGACAGCAGTCTTAGTAAATATAGGGTCCCGCTTTACCTTTTGGGCATGGAACCCTACAAAAAGACGGTGCTGCTTTGCGAAGTTAATACTTCAACCTTCCTATCACTTACAGGATCGTCGATCGCGAAGGAAACCTGCAACTAAAGAAGCGTTTCGACGTGCTGCACAACCAGCACAGCGTCAAGTCCACTTTCTGTCCCATCATGTCGTTCCGGCGCGGAGTGTGCGTCGTCAGCGGCAGCGAGGACTCCTGCGTCTACTTTCTGGACATCGAGGGTCACGCCGAACACCCTGTTGTTAATAAACTACAAGGTAAGATGTACGACTCTACTGACCACCCATCCATACGCACAACACACACGCGTTTTGGGAACACATTTATTGTGCGTACAGCTAAGGAGCGGAATTCCCTGCCGGGGTCTGTTTATTGAGAGCTACAATCTTAAGTCAAGAGTGAATAGGTTACTCTTAAAGTGCGTTTTTTAATCCCAGATAATGATTTGACAAGTGCAAATGTCAAACTCCAGAAATATGTTGCCTGCTTTTTGATAAAAGTGATGTCTCCAAATTCGATTTTTTATACCGGTTCTTTTAATAATACAACCTCTAAGGAAAGTAGGCCCAAGATACGATAGTGTTTGTTTACATTAAAGTCTAATATGAATTAAAGATTGAAATAATTAGAAATATTCAAAAATATTACCATATTTTTTTACACTCGGACTTTTACTTATACTAAGAACTCACAAAACCGTTTTACCCGTGTCCGCTGCGGTTGCGGGCCCGCAGCTTCTGTAGAATGCTAGAGATATATGTATCCCGCTCCCCGCTGCACTGGCGGGCAACTAGTAGAATCGTGCGGGCCACGGTCACCCGCAGCCTCGGAAGGTTGCGCCCGCACTCTCTGCGGTCGTTTAACACCCGCAGTGGCCCTCAGGGGGTAGAAAAATCTGATACGAAATCCAAAATCGATTGATGCACCCAGAACTTTATAGACCTTATTTTTTTAATTCTTATGCGAAGTAAGTATATGCTCGTTTTTGGTGTATGTCAGCTGTTGCATTACGCGGCGGTCTGGAGTTTAACTGATAATTAACCGCCCGTCTTGCGATTGTCATCTGCCAAGTTTTCAAGCGATAACCCCAACTGCGACGGCTGTGTAACCACACAAAACTCCGGTCTTGTGAGTTTAGAGATAAATCAGCTCCACCGTTTTCTCGTGTTTCCTCCACCGTGGCGAGCGCGGTTGAAAACCAGTTGAAAATCATGAGTTCTTAACTACGTTCTTTTACCAGGGAGCTCCAGTATATAAGGTGCTATAAAAATATCTGCCACCGTTTTAATGGGAGGTAGTATTGTGTTTATAGATTACAATAGTAAAGATAAATTATTAATCATTTGTATTTTTTTTTCCATACAAAAAAGTGGACGTATAAATTTGAATTGATTTATTGGCATAAATAAAACCATCCCGTAGACTAATAATCTGTTGCCGCACCGCACCGAATTCAATTCAATTATTTCGAAAAACGCCGGCGCCGTTCATACGCTGTTGCCATTCTTATCAAACAATACCGCTGCGCGACAGTCGCTCGTCAAAGCGCAGCCCCACGCCCCCCCCCCCCCTCCCCCGCACTCCCCCGCTCACCCGCACGCGCTAGCCGACTGCCCGTTCGCCACACATCCGCCGCCCGCTGGAATATCGCGCGAACGCCGGCGTTCGCTCTCTCATTGTCTTTTTATTGTGTCTAATTACGGTATTCGAAAGGTTAAAAGTGCCTCCCAGACGACGGTATTCCAATCAAGAATATCTTGAAATGGTATTGTGCTAACGCGAGTGTAACTTCATAATAGCACATACCGTAAACTTAAACCAGCGTACGGAATTTTTTAAACGGTGTGTGGTACGGCGGTAAAAGGTGGATAGGCCGAGGAGGGCCAGTGCCGTGGCCTCCTCGCTCGTCGAATTTAACCCCTCTAGACATTTTTTGTGAGGTCGTGTAAAGGACCTTGTTTAAGGTCAAACCGAACATGACATTAGGAGTGTGGTAGAATTAAAAAGGCGCATCAAACACGCATTTAGGCAAGTAAAAAATGAAACGGACACATCTAAATAAAGTGAAGAGACATGTACGTAAGCGTGCCTACATTTGTGTGCAACGCGAAGGCGGACTTGTGCAACAGTTTTGTAGATAAGTGGGTAGGGAGTGTTTAAATAACTGTAAATACGGTGCAATTGTTGTAAATAAGATAATTAACTTAACACGCCAAGTTACTGTAATTTATCGTTATTAATATTAATCTAAGTACCTACCTATTGTTTAAAAATAATAAGAAAAAAATTGCGATTCTTACACTAACTTGACAGTGCAAAGCCTGTTTTAAGTGTGATGGGAAGTTTATCATCTTATTTACGTCAGTTTTTTTAAAGAATACAGTAGCTGGTAAGTAATTGCACTTTTAAAACACTAGTTTGCCTGCGTATTAGTGCGTACCTAGTGGATTAGGTAGTGACGAGCTAGTCAGCTGATTTCAGTTTTCTTTCACAGAACAGATGGAAAGAGATAGCAATTGTTTTCATTGACGAAGCGACACATCGCGCGTAATTTGTGAACCACATTATGCAGAGTCGAGTCAATGTTTATTTAACTACTTTATATTCTCAAATTGAATTAACTGTTCCGGGGTACGAAAGCTCTTCACTTTTGTAATCTTTAAACACACAATACTACCTCCCATTAAAGCCGTGGCAGATATTTTTATAGCACCTTATATGGGCCTCTCCAGCCACTCCCCAAAGAGGGGACTGACCGTCATGATTATGGCGTGCCCATTGGTCGTCAAGCTGTGAATTCACATGACTGCAAAAAACCGATACTCGATTCGTTTATCGCTACAATTTTATAAGAGATCCATGCGAAAATAGTACAAAAAGAGAACATAGAATTGTTTAATTTTAACTATTATTAGTTTTCAAAACTAATAAAAATATCACTGAGTAATTCTATATTTTTGTCTAGGTTTGAAAAATGACGCAGATTTTGCTAGTCGTTCAATTCTTAGGCTTAAATTATATTTTATGTTATGTGTTAGACATTTGCATCTATCAAACTAACTTCAGAAAAAACAAAAAATGACCATAATTAGTTGCATTTTAAAACGAAACTATTTTTACGAATATTTTCGGTTTTTTTGTTCAATGCCGGTTGCGGTACCTCACTATTTATGAAATGGAAAAAACATGCAACATTCGAATTGTCCAATCATTATCTTTAATTAAAAAACAGATTTTAGGTACCTAAGCGTGCTCCATCGTCGACCGTCATCAAAAATCTACGAGGAAAAAAGTTAAGCATTGTTCAGACATATTTAAAAGAAGTTATTTTAGCGTGACGGCAGATAAGGTAGAATGGCAAAACAAAACATTGTACGCTGACCCAGTTTGCGGGAACGTTTAAAAAAGAGTAATCATGCCCCTATAACTCAAAGGGCAACTAAATGGCATAAGTGGGTTGTAATCAGAAAGTCTGACACGCCCTCTCGTTCCACTCTAGACCGAGAGAAGTCATTTGAAGATAGCCCACCTCAAAAACAAACGCTGAACCCAAGTCACCCCTTACCTTTAGGCATTCTTTTCAAGTATCCATGTGTTGTGCGAAAGTGAACCACGGGACCCTGGAACGACGGCAAAAAAGGAATAGAAGTAGGTCAGTAAAAGTCTATCACGCCCGCCCGCTCAGTCCAAGGGCGAGAGATGTCATTTCCATCTAAAAAAGGCTTTTCAAGTATTGTACTCTGCCCAAAATAGTTGATCAGAAGAGTTGTTTATGATGGTTTTGTCACCGTTCCGCGTCCCCAGGTCACGCATCCCCGGTCATCGGCGTAAGCTTCAGTTACGACGAGAGCCTGCTGGCCACGAGTGACGTCACCGGCCTGGTCATCATATGGAGGAGGAGTTGACCTCCCTCACTTCAATTTAGCAGTCAGATCTGATGTACTAGTATTATATAGTTATAAGTAAATATTTACATTCCATGCGTGATTTACTGAAAAAGAAATTCGTGGTCCTAGAACGCCAAGGCCACCTGTGTCCTTCATTTGCTGAAGGACACAGGTGTGGTTTTAGTCAGTAAAAGTCTGACACGCCCTGTCGCTCCGCCTTAAAGCGAAGAGAGTAAAAAAAAAAAATTTTCTGTGTAAATAAAAGGCTTATATTGAGTCACAAGTTTTATTTAATTATTATTTTTTTCATAGAAATACTTTTAAAAGACTCGACAAAGTCACAATATGAAAAGACTTCCAATGCGTTCACATTCACTAAATACTGCCGACAACTCATACAAACCAATAACAACTTACGATCAATAAATACCATAATTAAACTGGACAATTCATTCAAATAAATTCCTTATTTTTTTATATATCATAAGCTTGAAGTAAACTAATTTGCTGAGTAAGATTTTCTACAAACGAATAGAAATGTATAGGTGACACTACTCGGGGCTAATGTTAACATTGTCTTGTTCGGCTCACAGTCAACAGCGCATCTTGCTCGCCCTACGCGTACGCATCGTAACAAAATGAACATCTATCACTTATTTACATCTGTACATTAACGAAAACATTCTAAAACTGTAAAAAATAATGTTCAGAACAATAAACGTGTAGTACAATTAATACAATCAATAAATTTTCATATTCAAAAAGATTATTTCCTTCAATACATAATAACATTAAATTATATTTACAACAGTAACTAAACAACTAAAACGCGATGATATGGAAATGAGAAGAATTGCACATTAGGTTCACACTTGGACGTATTGCATACAATAGTGATGACGTTTTAATTAATATAGTGGCACACTTCGTGGTACAGTCAGCAACAGCGTTATCGACATTATGTATCGAGACACGGGACACCACTACGTTACACTTCAATCATAATAAATAATAACTGAGAATTTAACGACTAAGCTAAACGTTCTGTTGCTGAGTGTACGTAATACGCAATGTCGTTCTATCACCACAACTTGTTACATCTAACACTACACTTATCTAATATAAACTTTTACTTAACTAAGAATTGGCTTTTTAACCTCAATCGTAGACCGAAACGCTTTAATTTAGATATTTTTGAGGTTTAAAAGATGGAAGATGCATACTCACTTGTGCGTAAAGTAATAGGTCGTCACAAATAACATGTAATTTAGACATTGATATATTAGTTGCGCTCGGGCACACGCCGGGGACGCCACACAACGCCACAATATATTTGTTCACATATCAAAATAATAAAAAGTAATTTTGGTGGGAATCATACAATACTATACATAAAACATATAATTTTAGTGGACGTGTACCTCGAACGCAACGCGAGCGTATTCTATCACTACAACATACGAAATAAGAGTAAAAAACGTTACGTATGAAAATTTCTAACAAGTACGACGATCGGCTGCCTCCTTAGTAGACCAATGTGATGGCAAGGCCTCTACACTTCATTCTTTACAAATATAAAATGATTGAGAATTATGGAATTAGTTGGATGTAATTCACAGAGAGTTATTCTATGGTACGCTGGAGCTACCAACGAGTGTAAAGTCGGATTGGCCGCGTGCAGAGATACAGCGGCATGGCATGCATAATTCCAAATACACATTGGCTAACGATAAATATTATATTTTTTTTACAGTTAAACAATTTTATCAAATTAACAATTCTATGCGCATCAAACAAAATCATCTCGCACGCGACTTAAGATCTAACAAAAACTTGTCTTGAAAACATGCCGGACGCGACTGATCTCATAAAATTAGGCTGTTGGTTGTGTAAAAAGTATCAAAGCCTTAACTTACGAAAGCGATATACTATAGATATATTTCATGGCAATTTGTACCTTCGTGTGATCACCGGAACTGCGTCCGCTCTTGCATTGACTATAGAAGTCGCCCGTCTGGGCAAACAATACAGCAGTTCTGTGTATATTGTGTTTGAAGCCGAGTTAGGAAACCCAAACGTGGCTTATTTACATGATTTTGGTAAAGAGTCTGATAATTCTATAATATAGACTTCCGCATATAATTTTAAAAGGCATTTTTCGTTCAAAGGCGAAGCGAGTGTTTGTAAAATTTGAATTTTCAAAAAGATTATGTTAATGAAGAATGTTTGTAACACGGCGGGTTTCCCAACTCGACAATTCTGCAATGATTGGCTATAAAACATCGATGTCCATAATTCCGATATGTATATCAAGTTTATTTCCAGCATGTAATACTTTTTTTGCTGATTGTAATACTATTTTATAATAATGGCAATAGTTCGTCAACTTGAGTTCGACGCGTTGATGTGGGGCTGAAACCTCCACGAGAAACGAAATAGTTAGTTTGAATTAGAACCAGTAACTTAGTACTAAAAGAAGGTACATTCAGAAAATGAAAACTACTAAAACATTTAATCTTAATAAATTGATTAACGTTCACACCGACTGATGTCTAGTTTAATCCAAACTATCGTATTCCTTTCTCTTCTAACGTAACCTACAACAACTTTATTCTGTTAACAAAGTTTCAGTTACTCAGATCTATGGTTCAGTACCTATTTATACAAATCTACTGCTACTTTGTTCTAATTACGAGACGTTCGTCTTGTTCCGCTCGAGGGTGGCCTTGGAGCTGCTCTCGATGCCGGAGTCTTCGTCGCCACTGTCGAGGACGGTCCCTTCACCTTTCACGGCTTCAACGACCTTGGGACTCTCGTCCTTCACTTCTGTATTATTTTCTTCGACCTCGTCGGTGAGTATAAGTTTCTGTTCGGGCTCGACTTTGGGCGGGCTCTTTCCGAAGGTCGAGAATGTCGGTTCTGGCACTGGGAACTCTTCACAATCCTTCTGTAATGGTAAGGACGTGGTGACTATTGGCGTATCGTCCGTCATGACGAGAGGTGTTGATCCGATCTCAGCTGGCCTGTCTTCTCGTCGTTTCGGTTTGTCGAGAACGAAATTGAAGACTCTGTTGTGTCGTGGTGAGGGTATGTGGGGGCTGGGCGGTAGGTCCAGCTTTAACTTATCCCTCGTATGCCGGAGACCTCCTAACGCTTCGCCCCCGGGAGAGCTCGGGCTGACAGATTCACTGGAGCTGGCGCTGTCAACAGGCCTCCAAGTGAGTTCAGTTTCTGGAAGTTTCTTTTTGAAATCTTCGTCTGTAGTGGAGCCTGGTGTGATATCTTCGACTCCAGAATCCGGTGTTGTGAAGTCTAGCGAAGGTGTGCGTGTCTGCATCAAGGTTGTGGTTGGTAGCGGAGAGGGCGGCGGCGGGAAGTCCTCTGTGAGGTCGTCGGAGAGGTCTCGCTCGAGCAGGGACGGCTTCACGTGCTTGCCGGGGAAGAATTGGCTGGTGGTCGACATGATGCCCAGGCTCTCGAAGGGCCGCGCTGATGACGATATGAAGAAGTCTTCGTCGTAATCTGTGGAGAATGGTTGGTGTTACATTAGCTTGGTGGAGTGTCATATAGAAATTCGATGTTTTGTCAAGGTACTACTCTGGTCAGGCTACTAGTACAGTCCTTTCGAAGGAGTGACGATTTTTGCAAGAAGGCTGATAGAGAAAGATGCTAAATCTTGGGTCACTCATAGACTTCAACACCAAAACTAATATTATAAAGAAAAAATCTTGGACTTACAAACATTTTATAGGTAAGTACTTAATAGAAAGCCTTGGAGAAAATGCACGGTAATGTACATGACTACGGAGCGAGGGCACAGGGAAAACCTAGTACTTACAACATAATGGTAATGATCCATCGAGAGTATTTAGGTGTTCGAGCCTACGCTCGACCCACTGTGAGATTACCCCCTTGAACTTTGCGCGTTTGCAGTGTGTATCTACCCCCATTTCATTCATTTTATTTACGAAGTGACAGTTACTCGTCTTGGCGCCATCGCCGGTTGGCTTTTTTCGTCAGTACGTCTTTGAACTTGCTAGTGAGCAGTGTGTTTGAAAAAAAAAAAAAAATAATAATAATATTGCACTACAAAAAAAAAAAAAAAAAAAATGGCTCTTCACGAAGTAAATGAGGTAAGAACATTCTATTTAGTAAGTGAAAGTGATAAAAGTGATTAATGTCATCGATAGGATGTGCACTTGTTGCGAATGCCCGCGCTCAGGACGGCAGACTCGCTATTACATGTGCGACGGGGTAAGCCCCCTGGTACATACATCCTCGCAGATTATTGATCGATATTGCTTACCACCTAGCCTCCTTAGATTCAAATGGAGTCTAATGTCAGCTGCATATTCAGCAAACATTTGCATGCGTCGGCTAGGCAGCCGACATAATGTAGGCTTAGTAGCCAACGTGGTGTTGGCTGGCAAGCCGACGAGACGTTGGCTGTGTAGCCGGCGTAACGTCGGCTGGGAAACAGACCAGATGTCGGTTAAGTAACCGGCGTAATATACATTATGCTCTGGACTGTGCCATAAATCTGCCTTGTCGTTCACAGATCTTGGAACGCACTACCATGGGCGATCTCGCCAACTGGGATCCCCCGCCTGATGAAGAGATGGCATACAAACAATTCGTCAAGAAGATTGACGAGTTATACCCAGACGATTGGAAATCCTGGGTCGTAAACTCCGTCTATTACGAGGACCTCTTCGGGAGCAAGATATCGTCAGACGATGAACGTCGGCTTCGCTTTGCGATGCCCACAGTTGACCTTGCCCACATTTTTAGCGGAAATACCCCTGCCTCCCTAAATGAGCGAAAATATAAAGCCATAAAGAGGAAACTGATCCGCTGGCCGATATGTCGCGCTCTCATCTACGCACCTCTCGCTACAATGAAAATGATCCACCCAATTGAGGCTTTCAGTGGGTTTTACGAGTTTTTACCATCAATTAAATCTCAGTTGATTTCTCAAAATGAAGCATCCAAAATCCTTAAGTCCTGTACTCATGGATCTGTTTCACCCTTATTATCTGGACAGAGTTACCGTAATAGGCATCAAAGCCTCAAACAGGTGAAACAAAATTCCAGGATAGATAAAGGCAAACAAACACTTCAAACTCTGGTGAAGAAGAACATTTTAATAATTTTAACCCTGAGACCAAAGAATCAGAAGCAAAAGTTGGTGATGCAGATGAATCTCTTGCCATACAAGGTATTCAGATTCAAAGGTTAAACAGCGACAAGTGGAAGAACATCCGGTATGCAGATGTCCAAAAACACTTTACCGCAACCCCCGTTTTCACTTCTCTAAAAGTTAATAGCATACTTGCGAGCACAACGCCTCCTTGGCAAACGATCACGTTGTTAGAAAACAAGGACCAATACCTATCAGCAATCACTCACGGCCTTCTTCAACAGAGACAATGTTTCATGGAAACTTTTAAAAACGCGTCCCTAGAAGTAAAATCGCATATCAGCAAAAACTTCTTGGCAGCAGACTGCCATTTCCGCAAAACGTCTGATGCACTCCTTCAATATACATGCGGAAAAAGAGCGGAGATTATACAGCACAGGCGTAGTGTCTACAAACATGTCAATAAAACTTTAAACGATCTACTACACTCAATCCCGCCATCAGCGACTCACCTTTTCTCGGAACCTCAACTGTCAGACCTAGTCAAGGAACAAGGAGGACCTAACAAGTTTTTTCCGACAAGACAACGAAATGAAATCAATTCATATAAAACAAGGCCCTTCAAAGCACCGGTCACCCATCAGGAAATTAGCACTAAGGTGCAAATCGGAGATGATACCAGAAGACCTAACTTCAGGCAAGAAAAAACTACGGGCCGACCCTCTGGAAATCGCCCTTCCACAACATTTACCCAGAAAGCGAAAGAAACTAAATTCGATGGAAGAAAATACTAACTTCATAGCAGGACAGGTAAAAGATAAATTATTAGCCTGGAAAGACCTTGGCGCGTCAAAAAATCTCCTGTCCATATTATCTGGCTACAGAATACCTTTTACACGCACCCCACCACTAAAAGTGTTCAATGCTGATAGTTGTACTCGGCTAGCACCAAAATACGCTACTGAAATGACACTTGAAATTGAAAAAATGCTAGAATGTGGGGCAATCGAAACATGTAAAAGCCCCTCCGGATTCTTATCTCCCATGTTTTTAAGAAAGAAATCTGACGGCTCAAACCGGCCCATACTTAATCTTAAGCTTTTAAACGAACACTTGAACCCTCCTAAATTTCGCTTAATGAACCACCAAAAAATTCCACTCTGTTTAGACAAATTAGATTACATGATCAAAATAGACCTTTCACAAGCATACTTTCACATTCCGATTGTTGAATCTCGCCGCAGATTTCTAGCTTTTTATTACAACAAAACATTATTTCAGATGACTTGTTTACCTTTTGGTCTAGCAACAGCTCCTTAAGTATTTGCCAAGGTAACTAACTGGATTGCAAATATTTTCAGGGAAAGAGGTATCAGAATATTAGTGAATTTAGACGATTTCTTGATAATGCATCACGATCCCGCTATTCTTCTGGAACAGAGCAACTTAGTTCAAGAACTTCTCACGAGAATGGGAGGGCGCATAAACTCACCGAAATCAGTTCTCATTCCCTGTCAAAGCGTGGAATACCTCGTAAATCTGTGGAATACAAAAGTAGACACAAAACGGCTACCAAACACCAAAATCTTAAAAATAGTACAACTGATTCAAGGAATCCTACGAGATCAAACATGGTCTTGGAGGATTTCCAAAGTTTTAGTAGGGCCTTTAAACTTCGCCATCTTTGTTGTTCCACTGGGGAGGCGACATTCTCCTCGCATTCGAATAGCAGCCAACCGTCTTCCAAAAGAAGACATACAGAAAAAATTCCCTCTCCCAAAAGTAGTTGCTCAGAGACTTCAGTGGTGGCTCCACAATATTCGACAAACATCATTAATCCACCAAAAGCCGGCCACAATTCTCATGACCACCGACGCTGCCGGTATGGGTTGGGGCGCAACAGTCAACAACCGGAAACTACAAGGCTGGTGGAACAAAGTTCAGAAATCCTGGCACAGCAACAGAAAAGAGTTGTGGGCTGTCTTAGAAGCACTCCGAAAGAACGGTGTCCAAATGAGAAAACAAACTGTTATGATCCAATCAGACAACAGATCAGTCGTCGCCTATATCACCAAGGAAGGCGGAACGAAGTCCCCAAATCTCTTGCTAATCACCGAAGAAATTCTACAGTTAGCCAAACGCTATCAGATAAACTTGGTAGCTCGTTATCTTCCCGGAAGATACAATACGACGTCAGACAGCCTCTCAAGAGCAAAAAACAATGCCAGAGTGGACAGTGCGCAAGTCAATTCTTCGAACAATTTTCCGAAGTTGGGGTACCCCGACAGTCGACCCCTTTGCAAGCTCCCGCTCAGCAATCATGAACAACTACGTGAGCGAGGACGCCAGAGACCCTAATTGTCTTTTTGTGGACGCATTCAGCTGGCCATGAGAATTTACACTGGGATGGATATTTCCCCCACCGGGTCTCATACCACGCATTCTACAGCATCTCAAGAGATGCACGCCGCAATGGGAACGAACCTTCTGGAAAACCGAGGTCAAGAAACGAGCAATAGGGCCCGCATTCAATATTCCGAACCTGCACCGGAACCTAGTAGACCTGAGAACGAGACGCCCCCCTCCCGAGGTAAAGAACCTGTGTTTGCAGGTTTGGAGGGTAAGGGCTGGTCTTATCTAGTAGAATCGTTGTCAAGCGAGACTCGAGAACTGTTGGAAACATCATGGCGACAGACAACACTAAAAACTTATAGTCGCGCCTGGAAGCGCTGGAAGTCATGGGCTCAGAGTAATAACAGCTAAATCGACAATCCGAAACCTCAAGAGGTTGTAAAATATATTCTTTTCCTTCACAATGAGATGAAACTAGCAGCAAAAACTATTGCAGTCCACAAATCCGTAGTTACCACGTTCGCAAATCCAGAGAGGAGCGATAGTCTCAACAGTCACCCGCTCGTAAAACAAATGATGAAAGCAGTCTTCATCGCACGACCCCAATTACCAAAAGCACAAACCTGGAATGTGTCGCAATTAGTTGATTTTTTGAAGACTTATGAAATTGATAATAGTAGTATTTTTCAAGTATCGCGACACGTAGCTGCATTGCTTTTATTATCATCGGGAAGAAGGATTCATGACCTGACGCTGCTAGATATAGGTTCATAATTGTTCGAGTCCCATAGAAATCACATCATATTTTGGCCACGTTTTGGCTCTAAAACAGACTCCTCTAAATATAGACAATCTGGTTGGCAGTTACATGATAAAGGCATTGAAAAATTAAACTTAGTACATTGGGTTAATAAACTAATCACCATCAGTAAATTAAGACGAGGTGGTTTGACTAGCCTATTCATCTCCACCAGGGGCAAAGTAAAGGAAGCCTCTCGAAGCGTAATTGCTGGCTGGATCCGCACTTTATTCAAGAATGCACAACTTAACGCGTCTCCCGGAAGCTGCAGGGCAGCAGTCAATTCAGACAATTGGATCAATAGAAATTCAATCTTGATGAGGTTATTAAACGTGGAAACTGGAGGTCAAGGGATACCTTTATAAAATATTACTTTAAGGAAATCCCAAATCAGTCAAAGGGGTATTTAGGTATTTTAAGTTCTTCGTTCACCCCTATTTAAGTAAAATTAGTATTATGATGAAAGACTAGATATTCTTGTGATTTTTTAAATAAACTTTTTGATTAGTAACGCTTTCCATAGTCTCCTTGGTCTCATTTAATGTGCACAATATTTCCCTGCATTATCACAGTACGTCTAGCCATCGCCGGCAGAATATAAACACATCTCACAGTGGGTCGAGCGTAGGCTCGAACACCTAAATAGAACCGTTTTCCCCCCGAAGGGAAGAAAACGAATATTTAGGTTTCAGCCGTAGCTCGACCCACTATTTGCCGCTCTTGCCGGCATACAGTTGTGAGAGTACTGACGAAAAAAGCCAACCGGCGATGGCGCCAAGACGAGTAACTGTCACTTCGTAAATAAAGTGAATGAAATGGGGGTAGATACACACTGCAAACGCGCAAAGTTCAAGGGGGTAATCTCACAGTGGGTCGAGCTACGGCTGAAACCTAAATATTCGTTTTCTTCCCTTCGGGGGGAAAACGGTTCTATTTAGGTAAAATTATAATACCTAATGTCGAGTAAGCTATCATTATCATACTTTTTTTAGGATAGAAAAACTTTTTACAAAAAAAAAAACAACCGACTTCAAAGTAAAAAAAAAAACACTGAAAAGTGCAAAATAACTTGAATTTCGGAAGTCGGTGTATCTATAATAGTTTTGTTATCTTCGTTATTTAACACCGACTTCGGTGTATTTATCGGGTTCGTCGGTTGTATTTTTTTTTGTTAAAAGTTTTTTATTTTACACTTTTTAGTTATGGTACCACCACTAAAAAGTACCCCTCAGCCAAACTTAAATACCTTATAGCCAGAGTGCATCTCATGACATTTCTAATAATCCCAAACACGGTTAGATTACATTAATTTATTACAGAGTTCCGGTGCCTAACTTCAGGCTTCATCATCAGATCAGTTTGATATATTCACCCTCTACTTTCAGTCAGTCATCGACTACACGTATAAACAAAGCAATTTTACTTATTACGACGGTTCTGTTGTGATCCTATGAGGAGTTCTGTTCCATATCTTCGAAGTTCATGATCACATCATAACAATATTTCTATGGGGCCAACTCGGAAGCATTACAAACAAAAAAAAAATTCAAAATCGGTCCACATTTGACCGAGAAATCGGTGTACATAAAAAAAAAACATACATTCAACCGAACATATAACCTCTTTTTGAAGTCGCTTAAAAAGTAATGTATTACGCACCAGCTCCAAACGCGATGCCGGCTCGCAGCGGGTACAGGTCGAGCGGGCTGGGCGCGCCGAACAGCTGGCCGTAGCCGAGCTCAGCTTCCTCCACACTAGTTGGGTCCCATTCTGGAACATAACAACAACTTATGAAATCAACAGATCTTGACATGACAAATCTTGACATTTTCTGTAATTCATAAATCAACTAGAGGTACCTATTAGATAAGTTTTCTGTAGTAAAGGGTGTCCCAGCGGAAATTTTTCTCCTTTAAATTATTGTTATTCATTTGTTGGCAGGGGTAGAGGCGCGGGAGGGGTAGCGTTGGTTGCGGTACCTTTGCGGATTTATTGCTAAACGCGATTATGCGAGCCAAACGTTAAAACACGATTAGTTTTATTGGTGAATTCCGCCCTTAAAGTACATATATCGGACATTAAACTTTATTGACCTTGAGTCAAATTATCGCGTCAAAATCCACCAAATTTCGACTGCTCATGTAGTTTAGCTATAGTGCTTAAGTATAGTGCCATATATAAACTGAAATTAAAAATATTGAGTTCAGCGCCATCTAGTGAGAACAGGGCTTTACCATGACGTACTAAAATATCTAGCGTGCGAGCGAGAAAAAGGGATGGAGCTATATACCCTATATAGCTCCGTCACTTTCACAGTTCAGTTAAAAGCTCGTAGTAAGGCCTCATCTTAACAAATAAAAGTTAAATTTCATATCCAATAAGAGACATAATACGTGAGTAATTAGACAGATCCAGTTACAAATACCCTCTTATAAACACCGCACCAAAATCACCTAAAGAAATAGTTGTTAAAGTACAATATTCAATATACCTGAGTACGTAGACAGGTCGGGCAGGTAGGCGGCTGGCGAATGAGCCTCAATGTCAGCCACTTCTCGCGGGTATTCGTACACGCAATGGTACTTCTGGCGCTTGAACACCACGCGTTTCTTGTTTTCCTGAGGAAAGAAGAGTCTGTTAGGAGAATCATACTTGCCATAAGATGGGATGTTATGCTGATGGTTTGGAGAGGTTTAGATCTAGCAGAGAATGGCACGATTGGAGCAGTGGTTGAGCGATTCGCTGCTGCGCTGCGTGTTCGATTCCCACACGGAACAATTACTTGTCTGGCCTACAGATAATTGTTCCGGGTCCGGGTATCTTGTGAGATTTACATGTTTGTAAACTCATCCTAGATACAGGTTTTTTTGTTTTCATAAGCAATTTTTATTGCCATTTAATTTTCCATTTCAATTCACGCTAGACTTAATTTATGAACAAATATACGAAGTTTAAAAAAAATTGCTACATATAAGCCCCACACAATTGAATTTGTTTTGCCGTATATAAAAAAAAATAACAGATCAATTCTTCATTAGTTGTATTTAGAGTGTAGAAAATTAACGTAGGAGTAACTCAGCACTGTGATAGACACAGAAATGAATACTGATGCTAAAGGTTTACATACCCTTATAAACAGCTACCTACAGGCACTGTGCATAAATAAAATAAAAAAACCTGGCAAGTGCGAGTCGGACTCGCGCACTGAGGATTCCGTACAAACTTACCTATGAAAGCAGTTCAATTCCCGAATTGAGTTACGAAGATTTTTCCCAATCGCTAAAAAAGTTTTTTTTTTTGTGACGAAACTACAAATTTACAGTTTTAAGATTTTTTCCTATACTTGTGCTGTGGACCTTGCTTCATGCCTTTCAGAATTCTGGGTCTATGGGGAGTTCCCCATGAATTTTAATTCCCTTGAGAGTGTCGAAATATATGTTTTTTTGCGATATAAACGGCCGTATCTTTTTTTTTTCAAGGGACCGCAAGCTTGAGTATATGGTTTAATTTCAACTCGATATCTCCACGCGTTCCTGAGATAAAGGGTGTTGACAGACGTCTACCTGTCTGTGGACAACAAAGTAATCCTATAAGGGTTCCATTTTTTCCTTTTGAGGTATGAAACCCTAAAAAGTCTTTCGATTTAGAACCCTATTTAGATAAGGCCCCTTTCAGTTTGTGCCAATTTTTCCGGTCTTTTGCCAGTGTTAGCCATTTCTTGCTGGCTACATTATGTATACTAAAGGAGAAACTGACTGACTGACATATCAAAGCACAGCCGAAACTAAAAAGACTAGGAGCGTGAAATTTTCTTTTAAGACATAGGCGAGCACTAAGAGAGGATTTCACAAAATTTACTCTCAGGGGGTGTAACGGGGGTCCAAAGTTTGTATGTAGAGACCTACTTTCACGCGGGCTAAGCCGCTGGCAGAAGCTAGTAAATAATAATGAATTTGCAACACATTACCACGTCAGAAGACAACGTTCTCTACTTGGTCTCAGTCGATATGGACGCGCAATTGTCGGCTGTAAAACTAAGCAAACTGGTGGCGTCCGATGCAGCACATTTACCTCACTATGAATACAATAGTTATAATTTTTTAATGATAGCCGAAACGTAACATCAATTAAAAACCCTTCTCTTCACTGTCACACTGTTGCTTAGGTACATCACACTATAACACAACGGTTCATTGGTTATAAATAATATATACCCATATGTTTCCTTCCTTATTTTGGCCTGTGCTTTAGTTAGACACTTATCACATTAGTTATTACAGTTCATGACCTTTTTTGTTATAATAACTATAATTTCGATGACGTTAATTGTATTAAACCCATTACTTTTTATATCTAATTTTGACATAACCATATTTTTTTAATTTGTTGTAGTAATTTAAAATAATTATTGTTAAAATAGGTAATGTTTAATGCTTGCTAATTTGAGATGATAAAAGAAGACAAATGATAATAATTGCAATGCTTGAAAAAGGCTGCTAAGGCATCAAAATAATACAATATCAACATTGTATACTTGGTTTGCAATAAACGTTTCGAACTTTGACCTAAATCATGGCGACTAAGACTAGTTTCTGCCGGCGATTTCTAAAATTATATCGAAGGAACATATTCCCGGGTAAAAATAGCTCCAAACAAATTATCACGAATACATACGGGTGTAGCCTCCAAGCTCCTCAACGAAGACTTGGCGGGTGCTGCGCGGCAGTCCCACGAGGAGGGCACGAACTCGACCTCGTCACCTTCGGAGCCCGAGCCCGAGTCTGCGGACGCGTCCGAGGCGCCCGACCCCGCCGAGCCTTCCGGAGGAGAGCCGTGCCGGTCGCCGCCGCTGCTGTTGTTGCGAGACTCGCCTGTGCGCTGCTGTGAGTGGAATGAGCTCTTCTAAGTTAAATTGTAGTGATATGGGTATCACCATACTTATCGACACTAAGGCCTACTGCTCACGGACGCGTAGCTTCATAGACGCGTATTCGTCATTATACGCTACGCGACCGTGGACAGTAGGCTTAAATCTTAAGAGGGACTGAAACACTTTTACATCATCGCCAATAGCATGGTATCGCGTCAGTTCATCCGATCTGAGACAACAAAAATGACGTCGGTTTCACGTTTATAGCAGATAGATAGGTAAAATTTGAGTCGTTGATGATAAGTATGGGGACACCTTAAACGAAAATAGATTTTCAGCTGCAATGAGACTAAACGACAAACCTAACATGATAACTTTAGTGATGATAACTATTGCAATAAGAAATTATTATGATTCAAACTGAACATTACAATGATGCCCGCTTTAAAATACGACTTGCAAACGAAAGTTCATGAGTTGATAATGTGTTGTAACTTGTAATGGATACTACTACTAAAGGAAGATCTCAATTTTACACTATACAAATGTTTACTAAATAACTAGAAGCACGTCGCATTACAGAATGATGCAAACCCAAAATGATATTTAAACTTAAAAAGTCATAAAATCTTTGAAGGTAGGCAAATTTTGTATTGTTTCTATTTTTCCTTTTGTTGTTCTATGTATTTTTTATTCGAATTCTAATTTAATAATATATATCAAGCCTTCTAAGGAAGTACGTCTTAAGCAAAAATTTACGCTTTTTGCAAAAGGGTTTTTTCCATTCGTAATTAAAAAGTATTTATAATAATACTAGTTGATACGGCAAACCTTGTTCTGCCATATAAATTAACAAAGAAAAAATGTGAGGTGGGGGGTAGAAGGGTAAAAGACCTACCACACACACACAAATACAAAAAATTTTCATAAAAATCGGTTATGCCTTTTCAGAAGAGTTCTGTAACAAACACTGTGATATGAAATTTAATATAACAGAAGATGTTAATAGGAAATATTGTAATAGATCAGTAGTTGATTGAATAGCAAATCGTTGACTTTAATACTTTTTAATTAGGAAAGAGAAAACAGATTTCTGCAAAAAACGCAAACTGTCACTAATGATGTTCTTCCTAAAAAGGGTCAATAATATTTGGTTTTTAAGGGTCGATATATATTATTGTTCACTCTCTGTTTGTGTTGCTTTTAAGTGCAGAGAGATAACTTTGATAAATAATTGATTAACAAGATACTTTATAGAGAATTAGAAACAAGAATCTTCCTAAACCAATCAGAAATTTTAATGAAAAAAATACAGAATTATGTTTGAAATGCTGATTAACTAATTATTAACTATTTACACTGACATATTTGATACTAAAACAATACAAAAAAAAAAAACTTAGAAAAAGGAGAAGAAAAAAGTGATTTTCGCCCCAAAAAACCATAACTTAACCAGCCTTCCAAAAGCAAGCAAGCATCAAAAACCAGCAGGCATACATAAACACAAAGGAGGTAAAGACTTACGTGGTCGAAGTGCGTGGACGGCACGACCGCGGTCTCGTGGCCCTCGCCGTCCTAGCACACACACAAGTCACGTCACATGCACACACCGACACCCATATTTATATACACGTAGTACGACTTGTAAGCTTTGTGGGAGAGTCACGTCACTATGTCAATTATTATTTCCTTCTACAACACAGTTACAAGAAAGTTTTAGATTTACAGTTCGCAAAACAATTACTGTTGATTTACGATTAAAAAAAAAATCTATCACCCTAGCGCATTCTCTATATGTTGGGGGTGATACTCGCTTTAACCAGTTTTGCCAAATATATTATAGTAATATAATTGGGGTATAAAAAGGGTTCTTTTCTCATCTTTTTTTTTTCAAATCAGTTCAATGTTAAGAAAGAAACTTTTCAAATAAGGTGGAAGAGAAAACTGTCAAGTAACAGAAGTAAGGATGTACAAAATGAAATGTGACGTCACCGCCATTAGATGATGTGCGTATTAAAGAGATGGCGATATATTCCCCCCCCCCCCCCCAATTTTCCACATCATGATGTTTTCAGAAAAAGATTTCTTTATTGAAATATTTGTTGTTTAGTATAAAATATTGTACAAAAATTAAATTTACTGACGTGATTCTGCCATAGGCAACACAAGCGACCATATCGGGGCATAGCAATGGCTTTGTGTACATCTGTATAAATAAATTACGGGGAACTAAACATTATAGTTCAGAGAAGCGAGGGACTTCATTATATTTGGAAATGCATTACAATGGCGCAATTTGCAAACTACACTTTGACTTAATTTTGCTAAGGGTCGATTTTTCATAATCAACAAATTAACTTTAGTTTCAAGAGTATAATTTGTATTGAAAACGCTTCAAACCGTTTTTTTAAGCCTCAGATACATTAGGGGACAAAATGTCCCCAACATGACACGTAAATAATATATAAAAACCAATAAATAAACGACGTGTCCCGCGTCACGAGAACACGTTGCAAAATGTTGGGGGACAAGTTACGGGACTCTGCGCAACGTTGCAACGTCACGTAGATTGAGAATTGCGCGTCATGGTGAGGGAAATTTTATCACCTAATTTATCTGAGGCTCAATTAAATGTCGCCTATGGAAAAAACAACTTATAGAAGCGCCCACGAGCGTCTTTAGTCTCAACAACTAATTTGTTTCTCACGTCAAGTCTGCGGGATTCGAAAGATGGGAGACATTTTCCCGCAGGTTCGGCGATATAACTATCGCCCCGCCTGTTAGTAGTAACGGAGGAGGGTTGATAACGAGGTTTTTTTCCCCATCATGCATTCAAAAAAAAAAAAGGCGAAACACTCACTGCTTGGGCAATAATTGCTTTAACTTACTATATTATTTATCACGTAAATGTCACTGAATAAATAAATATTACATTTACAAATTGTCGGAAACAAATTTTTTTTTTTCCCGAGTGTATGATGGGCGAAAAATGCCTCTTATCAATCCTCCTTCTTTTTGTGAAAAAGGTGGCGTCGCTGTCGAGGAGAGGGCAGTAATAGGGACTAAAAAGTTGCTCGAGGGCGCCCCTAATTAAGCGTTTCCTTTAAATGTCATTATCATTGATCTGGAATAACACTCGTATAATAGGAAACACGTACATTACTCAGCAAATCAAAGTCATAGTAGTCTGTGAATTATGCCTCAAGTTGTTTATACATAATCTTAACGCGACAGCTCTGTCAATTACAATAACAATTGTTTTACACACTTGCGTCTTCAGTTTTCGAGATACTTCAGCACAATATTTACAAGTTAATAAAAGCAATATAACAGCATCTAATTTGTCTATGGCAACCATAGACATTAACTTTTTTTTATTGCCACAGCTGTCAAGTTAAACGTCATCACATATCTAGGTATATGGTAGTGACCAACAGAAAGCAGGAAGGTAAACTACAGAGTATCCACACCATTACATTAATCACATTTTGTTTAGCATCGCTTTAGTCACAATAGCCCGCGAAATCTCACACCGGCTTAGGTTTTAAGAGAAACTGTTTGGTTGAGCACGATTTGGTTACAATGCTTGTGAGTTTGTTTGATATTCTTGAGCTCAGTAACACACAGCAGTAACAACAGCGTCTGTCTATCTGCATTTATCTATAAAATAATTTTAACAATTAAATAAAAACTGGTCAAGTGCCAGTCGGATCCGCGCATGAAGGGTTCTGTACCATCCGTAGCAAAAAAATCACGTCTGTTGTATGGAAGACCCACTTAAATATTAATTTTATTCTGTTTTTAGTATTTTTTGTTACAGCGGCAACAGAAATACAACATCTGTGAAAATTTCAACTATTACGGTTCATGAGATAAAGCCTCGTGACAGACAGGCGGACAACGCGAGTCTTAACAATATGGTCCCGTATTTACCCTTTAGGTATGGAACCCTAAAAAATGTAATAAGAAATTTTATATGTATTTATTCTTATGTAGACAATTACCCATAGTCTACTCACAAGGCGATTACTTCAGAGCTGCACTAACTAATTCCCACATAAACATTGAACCAAGTCACACCCAGCCGACGTCACAGTCACACTCGCACAGCTACGCAACTAACCTTCCAAATAAACTCGCCGCTGCTGGAGTTGCTGGTGTGCGAGTCGGAGTCGCTGTCCCACTCCTTCAGCAGCTCGGCCGCCGTGTCGCGCTTGTCGCCGCTCTCCGGGGGGGAGGGCTCCGTGGGGGAGTCTTGAGTGAACGATGTGCTCATTATTTCTGTTGCTGGGCCTGGGGAAAGGGGTAAAGGGGCTTAGATATATCAATATACTTTTTATTTTATTGTATAGCATAAAAAAAATGATGATGATGATGATGACAATCATCATAGTTTCAGCTGAAAGACGTCCACTGTTGGACAAAGGCCTCCCCAAGTATTGCCACAATAAACGGTCTTGTGCGCCTCGCATCCATCGTATTCCCGCAACCTTTACTAGGTCATCAGTTCACCTTGTAGGAGACCTTCCAAAGCTTCGTCTTCCAGTACGCGTGTGTCAACGGGCGGTTTATCTGTCGCTAACAGTGATGTATTACAGACAACTTTTCCGTGGATATATGATACTTTTTAGTTATGGAAGAGAAAACCAATTCTTGCAAAAACTGACGATGTTCTTCTTGAAAATGATCGATATATTGCTTGAAGAGCAAGAAAAAACTACGTGTAATTAAACCAAAGGTAATATATGAGCGCACACCATTCAAACCTTATGACATTCTCGTAAGGGATAAATAAAATTAGAATGATAAGCAAAATCTTACTAAAATATTAAATTAACTTACCAGTGAATCTAATATCGCTCAGCATCGGAAAATATGAGTCCAGCGTACAGAATTTCTTCTCATTCTGCAGGAAGTCTTCTGTAACTACTGTCATCCTATCATTCTCGTCTGCGACTCCATTCGTTAGCTCACCTATCTCTTGCAGTTCATCCTTTATACTCTTCGACTCCTTAGGACTCTCCAGTACTTCTATTTCTTCCAATAAAGGAGTTTCAGGAGATTTGGGAGCGACTTCTTCGCTTTGTGGTTCTTCAGTCTTCAAATCTTTTGTATCATCATCTACGTTACTCTCGATCAATTCTTCGAAGGTCTCGTTTAGGAAGTTGACTGTAGCGAATTTCTCGCTACCACCATTGCAGTTGACTTCGTTCACTTTAAGACGCTTGTCGCTCGATTTCGAAGTGTTTGGAGACGCTCTGTGTATTTCCGTTAGAAATATACTGTTCACAGTCGTATCCGTCTTCTCTGATACCGTTTCGACTTTCGGCGATAAATGCTCAGAGTTCATCAAATTCTCTTCTTCGTTTAAATCTAATTCCCCATTAATCTTGTTTTCTAGCAGTTTCTC
Source organism: Mythimna pallens (assembly GCA_961205895.1). Taxonomy (NCBI): domain Eukaryota; kingdom Metazoa; phylum Arthropoda; class Insecta; order Lepidoptera; family Noctuidae; genus Mythimna; species Mythimna pallens. The sequence goes on along the minus strand of OY540831.1, from coordinate 5,514,293 downwards.
GAAATCATCGTGCGCTTGAAATCTACTAGTGTGGGGATCATAGGAATGATTCAATTCTAGGATTCTCATATCCGAAGAGTCGTAACTCCTGCTAGGACTCTCTTTGAACGCATCCATCGTAGTTTCGGTTATGATAATCGAATGCGGTTGTTCGGTCTCATCGTCAGCATCGAAATTTATTAAAAAATTGGGTTCTCTAAAATTAACTAAGCTGTGAGATTCATTTAAATTCGTAACGATAGGCGGACTCGTTTGAGATTGCGGCTCGTTCGCGATTTTTCGACTTTCTGAATGACTAGTCTGATCAAAGTCTGTGGCCAGGGAGCCCATGGCGAGTTCACTCGACATCCTCTCACTCTTGAGTAGCAGGGAGCTGGCGTCGATCAACGACGACAGGTCTTGTGGACGGCTCCGCACTGAAGTCTCAAACCTCTGAAAATCCTCCGAACTGATTCCGCTCTCCATGCTCTGACTAGACTTATCTCTCGAGTTTACGTCTTGTGGTTTCGATACCGCCGAATTTTCGAAGTCAGAGTACGTCGGCGTGCGTTCGGACACGGCGAGGCTGTCTCTGTTGCTGTTTCTGCTTAGAGTCTTGCTGTCTCCCTCTAGCAGTACCTCTGTGTCATGTTTGACGCCTTCATTGCTGGCGTTGGAGGAGAGGTCTTGTGGTCTGACTTCAGCGGATTGTAGGAAGGTTTGAAAATTGACGCTATCTTCGGGAGATTCCGTGTTACTTTGAGGTAATCTCATGGGTATCCCTTCAACGTTGTTAGCGTCATCAAGGAGGTCGGTCAAAGGCGTGCTCGTTACTGAAGGCTCCATATTTTTGTAGTTGTAATTCGGACTCTCAGTTTGAACTATTAAGACTTCAGTTTCAGGGATTTCTGTCCTATTCTGGCTGTCTATCAGATTGTCTTGAAGGCAGGATATGTCGACACTTTCCATTTTCTTGAGACAAGGTTCAGTTACAAGCTGCGGGCTTGTTACATCCACTATTTTGTCTTCTGTTGGATTTGGTGGTGTCATGTCAGCATCTCCAGGCATGGGAGACTTTCTGACCAACTCTGGCTGTGCCACCTTCCAATCATCGAATCCTGACGCAACCTCCGTAGTACAATTAGAGTATGACGGCATTCCTGACATGAGTGTACCATAAGCCAAGTCTTTAGTTGTGTTCTTCGTAGAATCGTTCAGGTCGGACTTGGTTAAAACGGACGGCGTCGTACCAGCGTTCTCAGTCTTCACTTTCGTATACGTATAGTTATCGTTGGCGGTGATCGAGTCCGGGGAGAAAGTCTCGCAGGCATCAGACTTGCTGTCGTGTATGATGTAGGTGGAACAATGACTGGCTTCTTTCTCGTCTTCATTGTGGGTCAGCGTGTCCGTACTTTCACTGTTCCCTTCCTCCTTTTCTGGTTCGAATTCTGGCACATCCTCTGGGTCCATGACAAGGTCATCAAAATTCTCCTCGACGTTGTACAAAGTGTCGTTGGAGCACCACGAGTCTATGCTGGTGGCTTTGGACAGGCACTGAGTTTCGGACGGTTTAGACAGCTTCGCGTCTGTGGGGAGGGTAGTTTTCGATAAGGTCGACACTCCCGTGGCATTGTCGAGGTTGTCGGTTTCTGGGGCGGACGAGTCGGTGGTGGGGCTCAGGAGAAAGGGCGACACTTGTGATATCCGTTCTAATGATTCTTTCTCTTCTTCCTTCGTGTACGTTTTGTCGTCGATCGGAGATTCGACGTCGGTATCGGGTATGCGTTTCTTAAAAGGGCTGGCGTTCAAGCTGTCTGCGCTCATCGTAATTCTGTAAATTGATATAATTTAAAGATTAGATTTTTGACACACCTGTACTATAAGCTCTGTAGTTTCGAATGACGTGTTGTACTAATTGCAATGTTACAAGAATTAAACGTTTTAATTAGCACCGCATAATTTCGTAATCGAATAGCTTGAGTTAGCGTGCCGGTATTCAATATGAGTCGATTTAAATAACCTATTAGATAACGACGTTTATGATCGCTCGCTTTCGATATGATTTAATTATACATTCCATGGCAGGGTCAGGGTATTCTTGAAACATTATATATTATTAGTATTGTTTGAAAGAGTCATAGAGGCCCAGGGCAACTGAAGGAAAACGAGTGGGTTATAGTCAGTAAAAGTCTGACATACTCTCACTCCACCCAGATCGGAAGAAGTTATTTGATGATTTCCCAATTTCCCTCTAAAAATGGGTTTTCAAAGTTTATTGCACATCAATAAAATTTGATTTAAATTTCATGTGACATAAATCTTAAAATATGATGCCCAGTTAAAAAAAAATTAACTGATATAATTATATAAAACTCGAACTTTGACTATACGAGAAGACCTAGAACAAATAGGATTTTATTTATTGATGAAAAATTCAGGGTCCATTAAAGCGACCGCTGCGTTCAAACGCGCATCTAGAAATGACTATAATTACAATTCACCGATCAACAATAAACATCCTCTAACCTCCATATTATGTAGCAAGTTGCTAAACTGAAAGTTGCAATTACAGCTTCCTCGTTTTCTACAAATATATACTCGCAAACTACTCAAAATATTTTTTATCAACAACAAAGTTATAAAGCTTAAAAGTTGCTTATAAGAGAGGTGATAGATATGTACTTTGACGTCAAAGTCCATCACGCCCGTACGGTCGCCATACAAAACGGCGTCTTGGCGAGGGAGACTGATATATTTGTTTAAAATTGTTATAACTCGTTTGCTTTTTGCCGATTTTAATATTGTGTTCACAGTTAGTATTCTATTTTGTATATCTTTTTTATATAAAAGGAGAGACTGACTGACTGACATATCAACGCACAGCCGAAACTACTGAGATTAGGTGCGTGAAATTTTGCATTTTTTTTCTTTTGTGGCGTATGCGAGCACTAAGAGAGGATTTTCCAAAATTCACCCCCTAACGGGATGAAACGAGGGTCCAAAGTTTATATAGAAAAACGTATTTCCCGCGAGCGAAGCCAGTTTATTGACAAACTGGTAAAATACCAAAAAAAATTTTCAAGCATATTTCCTATTGGGGTGTATGGGTGTGCATTATTCCAGTTACGTGTTATATATACTTACTCTCTACTGCTAACTAGGTCGAGATCCCTGTGCAGCGTGTACGTGTTGTCCCGAGATTGTACCCGAGACGGATCACGAGACTGTATGGTGTAGGTGGAGTGGTCGTGTGTCCCGCTCTGCGCGCCCGTCGGGAGCTCCGTGACGTCATCCGTGCTGTTGTTGCAAGGCTCGGGGTAGCTCTCTGAAGATTCTGTGCGGGTTGATAGGTTCCCTGGAAGAGAAGGTTAGGTTTAGTATTGAAAATAAAGATTTTTTCCTGCCCTTTCAATGAGAACAAAACAATTACTATAGACACAGCGTTTCACAACTATCCTGCAACCACCGAGGCACTAGCACAGCACCAGCTCTTAACCCGATCCATTTGACGACCTAAACTGAACTGTTAAAGGGATGGAGCTACATAGGGTGTACAGCTCCATCCCTCTTTCTCGCTCGCACGACTGACATTTTAACTAGTCATGGTAAGGCTCCAAATCATACATTATATGAATAATAAAATAATGAATAACTTACAATTCAAATCGTTCTCGTAAGCTGACAGTTGCTGGCCGGTCTCCTCGGCGATGGGACTGAGCGCTCCGGGATAGTTCACGATAAGTTCAGGCGGGGGCGGCAACTCGGCTGACCATTCTTGTTCTTGTTCGCACGGAGGTTCTATTGCGGCTACCTGTGAGATAAATAAGAACTTGTATAAACTTCAGACTTGTGTATTACGCAGGTAAATTACATACACGAGAATTTTTAATCAACAAGGAATGTATAACTGAGAGTTGTTGTATTGTAATGATTTTACTCCGACGTAACCGTAAATAAAATGAATTTTAAAAAGGTTTGATATAGTATTGATGTCTATCTGTGAAATGTATCATATTAATGCAAATAAATATGCTATATTTTTGTGTGTTTGGTAGATCTAAGAATAGGTTGTAGGTTTTTTTTAGCCTCCTTTCATTATTTTTTTTAATATTTATATGGTAGAACCATAATTTGCCGGTTCAGCATGTATGTTATATTTTGTACTAGCTTCTGCCAGCGGCTTCACCCGTGTAAAAATTGGTTTCTACATACAAACTTCCAACCCCCTTTTTACTTAAGGGTGGAGTTTCGTAAAATCCGTTTTTAGCGGGTGTCGACACCCTATAGGGAACCTACTTGCTAAATTTCAAGTTTGTAGGTATTATAGTTTCTGAGATTTCGTGATTAATCAGTGAGTGGTATTTCGCTTTTATAGAATTATATAAATTTTGTGTTTCGTTTATTTATTAACACTAGACACTAGATCATAAATAAAGGAAACTGCAAATGGATTTAAATTGGACTTCGTAATATTTAGAATGTTCAATTTAAATATTTTTATTTTTGTATGAAAATTGATATGATAAATTTCATAGAACAAAAGTCATAGAACAAAAGCTTTTGTTTATGATGTTAGTAACATAGTCCAGAGAGGTTGCCAGTGTTTTAAAAATAACCCTGAATATAAAATTAGAAACTGACTGACTGACATATCAACGCACAGCCTAAACTACTGGGACTAGGAGTGTGAAATTTCACATAAGGTTTCCTACCTACTTTCAGGCACGCGAAACCACTGACAGAAGCTAGTTTATAATAAACACACAATGAAGTAAGCACTATGTACATTAAATAAATACCTGTTTCAAATCGTTTCTCAAAAAATCCAAACGTATTTTGTCACAAGTTTTCCGATGACTCACATAACAATAACCAAACAAAATAAAAAATCCCCTTTTTAATTGCATAGGAAGTTAAAAGTGTAGTGTTATTGTTGAAAAACATGATATAAGTCAGGGCTATTACCACTCAAGGATAAAAAGTGAGGTAACTGTTTCTTGCAATTGATTGCTACCGCGCGATACGCTGTCTTTTACTGATCGATTACTGTTAATCCCAGATAAGGATTATTATTTATATTCTTGCTTAGCTTTTGCCAGCAGCTTGGCTCTCATGAAAGTAAATAATATGCCAAAGGAACATACGCCCTGGATAAAAGTTGTCTTACAATTCAATTCCAGGACATGGTCTACTCGTGTGCCAAATTTTATGTAAATCCGTTCAGCCGTTTGGGCGTGAAAGAGTAACAAACACACATACAAACTGCCGCCCATATAATATGTTTTTAAACAACAATATTTATGCAAAAATAATGGCGTGAGAACACAAAAAATTCGAGTTTTTGAATCGTCGTTTTTTAAAATTGTATCTATTAAAGATAGGATTATGACGACCCACCTCAGTTTTGAAGGGGTATTACAAATCATTGAAATTCACGGCTTTTATCTACTATAATATGCATGTATTGTACACATAAACCTTCATCATGAATCACTCTGTCCGTTGAAAACTGCATAAAATTCGGTCAGCAGGTTTTTGAGTTTTTCGCGTTCATAAAGAGATAGACGCAGTGGGGGATACTAAGCATGTATTTCTTTCTACATCATATTTTTGAGTTTATCAGACAGACAGACACGATAATTTGTTTCAATAACATGTAAAAAAAAAAACGATTCTATGACTCAAAATATACCTACGAGTACTTTGAAACTTATCGCTATAAAATATCAAAAAGCGGTAAACTGAAAGATAAAGCAAGGTAACTTGACATGGTGTACATGAGGCATGTCTTCACGTTGTTAATGATGGGGATGAGGATGAATCATGAGTGTTATGTTTTGATACGAAATCAGATTATTAATAGCCTAGCTGTCCCCCGCGTCATAGGTTACTGCTCCTCTTGCTTAAGCCATAGCGTGATGTTATATAGCCTATACTATTAGTCATGAATCTGGTTATCCTATACTTACTAATCTTGTGTGGGGCTGGCCTTAAAACCAGAGCACTTCGACCCTTCTGGATCATTTGTGCTAATACTTACTAATAGTTTTTTTTCAATCAACATATAGATGAGCGCAATCAAACAAATAAAAATCTCTTTTGCTTTAATATATCAATATTATTCAGATAAAGCCTTTTATGACCAAGAAGAATATTCCATTTACATATTTTGTATTCAATTATTAATTTCAATTGTATAATTGAGTACTTACTTTGATTTTTTTTTCTCATTTCTTTCACAAATTAACTTTATTATTTAATTATAAAATAATTTTCATACTTTTTTAAGAAAAAAAAAATAATTGTATTGTCATTTGTTGTTTCATATTGTACAAAAACAAACACAGAAAATACCCAATTGTGCTAGCAACGCCGAAATATTCTTATATGTGTCTTTATCTGTGGTAAAGCAGAAGTGTAATGTAAAGGCCGGCGGCGGATTTTAAAATGGCATGTTCTGTTGGTTTTCTTTGTGATCGGACGCACCATTCGTCCCTTGCATTATTTGTTGTCAGCTAACATTGTTTTTATTAGAGTTCAAAATAAAAATAAGACTTTTCTAGTTGTGACTGTACTGTTATAATTGTGATACAGCACTAAATATACTATTTTATACTAAAATGAGTGGTTTTATTAATTCGTTTCAGTATGCATAACCTGCCTAACGTGAGTTTACAAATTGTGACAGCTGATGTACTGAGAAACCTGGTGTTATTACCAGTTTTTTGCTTATTAAAATACTATATTAAAACTCACCTGAGCCAAAGGTAACTTCAGTTCGAGTTCATTCCTCAACGCCTTGACACACTCCTCATCAAGCGTCAAGTCTTCTCTCAGATCCTCCACGGAGCCGCCATTACCCGCCAAGTAAGATTCGGGCAACGCATCACTTTCCCTCATCATCATCTCTTCATCGGACACCAGACCTTCAACCGTCAGAGGGCCGGAGTATTCAATATTCATGTTATTTTCGTTCTCCGCCATTGCTAGTTTCGAAGTTATCTGTAACTCTATCTGGTTAAGTTCTATCTCTTTCTGTAATGACAAGTCTGGTTCAACCGGTGCTGCTTCAGGAGTTAGATCTATATCAACCACATATTTCTGCTGGGATGTGGAAGCTAAGAATACTCCAGGGGAATTTGGAGGCGTTAAGGGCGAAATTCGTTTCTCTGTACCCGAGTTTCCGCTATCGGTTTCTGTTTGAGGATCTGATTGTTTTTCGCTCAGACTCTGTATATCATCGAACTGAAGATCATCATGCACTATGTCTGGTACTTCATTTAGGAAATTCCCGTCGCGTAATGGAGATGGGGTTTCGAGATTCATCTCACTGAAGTTTGAGGAGAATGCTAGCAGTTCCTCTTTTGGTAAATCTACAAGTTCAGTTGACTTCACTCCTTTGAACAGTTCTAAGGTACAGTTCTCAAAGGGTCCTAGAACTACTGAGCTATTTTCATCGTAAGTATCGGTGTGATGACTTTTAGTCGGAGATTCAAATGGGCTTAAGCTATCAGGGACATATTTCTGCTCTAACTTAGTAAAAGATGTTCCCATTCCATAATCTGCAGGTACCTTGGTTTCTGACATTATTTGAGTTTCTTTGACGGAGTTCTCAATAGTACTGTTTACGTCGTAGGAGCTATCGCTTGCTAAAGGTGTACTTGATACAACTTCAGCATTTTGAGAGTTGAATACTCTTTCCATGTGTAAGAAGTTATCAACCTCCTTTACTCCAAAACTAGGCAGATCTAGATATTCAGTGGATTCGTTTCTAATAATAGTACACAAGTTGTCTGCGGTAGAACTTTCGAGGCAGGATTTGATGACGTTTCGTACATTATTATCTAAGGCGTTGTCGTTTAGTATTAGTTCGTTATTAGTATCGTTAATGAGATCCATGTATACAGTGCTGGGTCCTGCTCTAACGTCATGATTAACAGATCTAGTGATATTATCATCAGCTGTTTTCTTATCATTCTCTTCAGAAATAATCATACTAGTAACAGTATTTTCGATTTTAGGTGTTACTTTGACATTTTCAACAGAGTTTATAGATTCTTTGACAGTTTCAGCTGAGTTCAAAGGAACCTCTTCATCAATTAATTCTTCAAATTTTGCCGGTTCCACGCTTATATTTGCAATGACTGATATCAAAGCCTCTTCATTATGATCTGTTTTAAGAATGGGAAAATTTTCATGTACTGTCTCTTCTACATTAGATACAGATTCTTCAGAGACATTTTTTATTTCGTCTTGGGAGATGTTAAATTCACCCATTTCCATTTTGTTAATGGCTATCGCATCTGCATTGCTTTTCTCTTCGTCAGTAACTAAAGGGAGATCTTTATGAAGATTTTCTTCAGATACATTAAATGTCTTATTGGAAACTTCAATCAGTTCTGTATTTTGAATTTCTTTAGGAGTAATTTTGTCTTTTTTTAAGGTTTCAACCTTTTCAAAAATAATTTCTTTAGGTTGAGCAGTGGTTGTTTCATCTTGAACTAAAGGGACAACTTCATCAATATCTTTTGATACTTCATTAACATTTGCATCTTTTAGTTCATTCTCTATATAATTTATATTTTCCACGTTTGGTTCTTCTACTGCAACAAAATTTTCTTCTTGTGGCATCACGTTATTACATTCTAGTTCTTTTTCAGTAACAACATCAAGGTCTTTCTCCAGTATTTCTTTTTTTGACAAAGTTACTTCCGCATTAGATACATTCTTTACTTCATGTAAAGATGCAATCTTCCTTTCTTCCATGATAAAATCTATAACTTCTCTTGAGATATTTGTTTCAGGTTTTGAGACAAAATTTGAATAAATTTCTGTGTTTTGAACAGTTTCTGTTGAAAGCTCTGGACAAGTAGGTTTATATATTGATTCAGAAGTATCATTAATTTCTTGTTCTTTAGTACTCTCTTCTGTAACTGTGGTAGATTGTTTTTCGTCCACCTCTATTCCACTGACAACAGACACTTCATCTTCTATCATTGCATTTTCAATTTGTTCTTCTACTGTGGCACTTTCTTTTACATTTTCATCCTTAAAAATATTTTGTACTATTTCAGGTGGCAATTCTGGCGATGGAGATTTCACTTCCTCTATAACAATTGTTGGTATTTCAGTCTCTTTTGTTTCATTCAAGTTAGAACTTTCAATATTATTCATACTTTGTACTGGCTCAGGCGTCTGTTCGGGAGAGAGGGGATCTGAGGTTTCTAAGTCACTCAGATCTCCTAAACTATCCTCTTTCGATTCTTCAAGAGATTTCGAACTTTCCGTTACTTTTATGAGATCACTAACTAGGACTTCTTCAATACCACTTCCGTCGTTCGTATCAGATATTAAATCTTCAACACTTTTCTCTCCTTGCTTCTCTTCAGACAATTCCTCACTTGATTGATCTATTTTACCAGTTGACAATCCATGCACCATTATAGGCAAGAATATATCATCTACCATTTGTTCCAGTTCACTCTTATCTAAAGAATCCTTACTCTCTACTTTATGAAGCGTACCTTCATTCAGTTTCCCTACATCTTCTATTGACTTAGTTTCATTCTTAATATCAGTACTTATTTCCTTTAAGTTACTATCACATGATGTTTGACAGTCTTTTCTAACGTTCAATTGTTCGTTTTCACTAGCACTAGGTATCGACGCTACACATAATTCCTTCAGCTTGGGTACTTCACTATCACTACTCACTATTTTGTTTTCATTTGGCAATTCAGTGTGTGTTTTGTTATCAACTATAATATCGGGTGTAAGATCTCTTTCAACTTGAACTTGTATTTCAATTCTCGTGACTACATCTACGTCTTTGATTGGCGTATCTGGGGTGAGGTTTTCGAGTGTGTGCTGACTGGTAGTGTCGACCTCACTGTGGCGTTCGAACGAGTGGCTCAGAGTGCCAATAGTATCTCTATCGAGGTCATCCTCCTCGCCAGTCTCAGCATCTTCAGATTTAGAACTGAAACCCGTATCTAAAATATTCTGGAAATTCGTAATACCAGGCGATTTGACCATACTGGATTGCATGGGGTAATCCTTCTTGCAGTCTAAGCTCAGATTGTCTCTAGAGGGACTGGCCTGGTGGCTGGATTCAGAACTCGAAGTCTTTTCGGAGTTCAGTATATTATCGAGATTTTTGATGACGTCGCTGACATCTTTGTAGTAGCTGACGTCATCGGTGCTGCCAGCGATGATGTCCTTTAACCAGGGATCCATAGAGGCGTCAGATCTATCCTGTTCTTTTTCTCTGGCGTCTTCGAGACTGATATTGCCTTGATGGCATTCAAGCGCCGCTGTCTCATTGTGTGTGAGGTAGATGTTCCGTACGTCTTCTAAGGAACCGTGGAGGTTCGTTAAGCTTTCTGACTTGATTTGTACGGACATGTCTTTGTCTGACATGATGCTGCTGGAGCGCGAGACGGCGGTGTCCATATCGACGCTGAGTGAGTCCTGTATGTGAGTATTGAGCTCTTGTTCTGATGTGGTGAAGTGTGAGGCCATGGAGGTTGACGGTGCATGGACGATGGCTCGGTGCTCGTCGAGCTTGGGAATGCTGTTGGGCTTGAGCCGCTGCCAGCGCTCTTCGAAGTCGGCGCTGCCGTAGCCGTCGGCGGGCGCGCTGCGCTGCGACGCGTCGCGGTGCGACGTGTACAGGTGGTTGATGAGGGCGTGCACTTGCGCCGCGCTCGGCCGCCCTTCGGGGTTGGGGCTCCAACATAGCTGCATTACTTGGTAGCTGGAAAAACATTAAAGGGTTATTTATTAAATATACTAGGTGCTGTCGTGTGAATGTAGAAAATTGTCCCAAGGGAACATACTCCCGAGGTAAGTTTTCTATGTGCTATGCCAGGACATACCTACTATAGTCATAGTTTTAATTTGGAATCTTACAACATGACTGACAGTAAGCTACACTATTTTCGTAGAACATGCTATATTTTATTATGTCAGATATGTTTTTTATTCTTATAACTTCGGAATTGGCACGCCAGCAGGGACTTGAAACGCCGTTATTATTTGTGTTCCTGCAATGTGCGCTGGGCACATATTTTGGTTGCTCGATCTTAATCAGAATTATCGCAGGCTGTTCGTTTTTATCAGCGTTCACCGAGATGTATTCGTGATCGTTTTGACTTTGATGGCCATAGTTGAATGCTGTATAAGCTAGTCCAGCGTTCACCTATGACCAGTCGGGTGCGCGTGGATTTTATATCCATTGCCCCTAGGTAGGAGTTCGGCATAACCCTCCGTCTCCACAAAATACTCTCCGATTCATGAAGATATGCCCTCACAAAACAAGTAGTAAGTTAGTGATGCTAATGGCGCGGCGCCCCACGCGCTCACCTCCCACACCAGCGTGCCCAGTGACCACGACTAAGTAAGTTAGTGATGCTACTCACAGATGGTTCCGGTAGGGGCACGGCAGGTCGGGCAGCGGCGGCGGCAGCGCGGCGGGCGCGGCGCCCCACGCGCTCACCTCCCACACCAGCGTGCCCAGTGACCACGACTAAGTAAGTTAGTGATGCTACTCACAGATGGTTCCGGTAGGGGCACGGCAGGTCGGGCAGCGGCGGCGGCAGCGCGGCGGGCGCGGCGCCCCACGCGCTCACCTCCCACACCAGCGTGCCCAGTGACCACGACTAAGTAAGTTAGTGATGCTACTCACAGATGGTTCCGGTAGGGGCACGGCAGGTCGGGCAGCGGCGGCGGCAGCGCGGCGGGCGCGGCGCCCCACGCGCTCACCTCCCACACCAGCGTGCCCAGTGACCACGACTAAGTAAGTTAGTGATGCTACTCACAGATGGTTCCGGTAGGGGCACGGCAGGTCGGGCAGCGGCGGCGGCAGCGCGGCGGGCGCGGCGCCCCACGCGCTCACCTCCCACACCAGCGTGCCCAGTGACCACGACTAAGTAAGTTAGTGATGCTACTCACAGATGGTTCCGGTAGGGGCACGGCAGGTCGGGCAGCGGCGGCGGCAGCGCGGCGGGCGCGGCGCCCCACGCGCTCACCTCCCACACCAGCGTGCCCAGTGACCACGACTAAGTAAGTTAGTGATGCTACTCACAGATGGTTCCGGTAGGGGCACGGCAGGTCGGGCAGCGGCGGCGGCAGCGCGGCGGGCGCGGCGCCCCACGCGCTCACCTCCCACACCAGCGTGCCCAGTGACCACGACTAAGTAAGTTAGTGATGCTACTCACAGATGGTTCCGGTAGGGGCACGGCAGGTCGGGCAGCGGCGGCGGCAGCGCGGCGGGCGCGGCGCCCCACGCGCTCACCTCCCACACCAGCGTGCCCAGTGACCACGACTAAGTAAGTTAGTGATGCTACTCACAGATGGTTCCGGTAGGGGCACGGCAGGTCGGGCAGCGGCGGCGGCAGCGCGGCGGGCGCGGCGCCCCACGCGCTCACCTCCCACACCAGCGTGCCCAGTGACCACGACTAAGTAAGTTAGTGATGCTACTCACAGATGGTTCCGGTAGGGGCACGGCAGGTCGGGCAGCGGCGGCGGCAGCGCGGCGGGCGCGGCGCCCCACGCGCTCACCTCCCACACCAGCGTGCCCAGTGACCACGACTAAGTAAGTTAGTGATGCTACTCACAGATGGTTCCGGTAGGGGCACGGCAGGTCGGGCAGCGGCGGCGGCAGCGCGGCGGGCGCGGCGCCCCACGCGCTCACCTCCCACACCAGCGTGCCCAGTGACCACGACTAAGTAAGTTAGTGATGCTACTCACAGATGGTTCCGGTAGGGGCACGGCAGGTCGGGCAGCGGCGGCGGCAGCGCGGCGGGCGCGGCGCCCCACGCGCTCACCTCCCACACCAGCGTGCCCAGTGACCACGACTAAGTAAGTTAGTGATGCTACTCACAGATGGTTCCGGTAGGGGCACGGCAGGTCGGGCAGCGGCGGCGGCAGCGCGGCGGGCGCGGCGCCCCACGCGCTCACCTCCCACACCAGCGTGCCCAGTGACCACGACTCGCTGCGACCCTGCCGCACGAAATAAACATTACACACACCGACTAATTAACGACCTCCTCCTTTTTTTGAGTCGGTTAATAATAAAAAGAATGAAACAAATATAATAGAATAGGATAAACTTAAAGCAATGAGTACAATGGCAGTCTTATCGCTGACAGTGATAACTACCAGAGAACCTTTGGATGGATCGTGAGAACATAAGATAATAAACTGGGTAGTCTGCGGTGTACCGCTATCAAATTAATAAAACATTGGGCGAACGCAGTTTTGATAACAATTGCCCATGTAGTTTTGACCCTTACACATACATTGGTCACGCTTCCTCGCTTTCCCATTCCAATTCACTTAAATAATGAACAAAAGTGCTTTGCATCTTTCTGGACCTTTCCAAAGCCTTCGACACTGTTTCTTTCTTCAGATTGCTCACAAAGCTAGAGAGGATAGGAATTCTTGGTGTTGCTCACGATATATTATCTTTCGCAGCTACCAAGGAAAGTGTGGGCAGGTGGTAAAAATTCAAAATTACACCAGCAGAAAAATAATTAACTTTGGTGTGCCTCAGGGTAGTGTATTTGGACCGACCCTTTTCCTCATTTATGTGAACAAACTATGCCAACTAAGCCTACCTAGCTCAAAAATAATAGCTTACGCCGTTGTTACATGTTTATTAAGAAAATATTCTTACTGAAGACTATGCTGAGAAAACACAACCTTGTACCCTATGATCCACATTTTAGTACCCCTTCGGCCACTTTGGAAAACAGTGTTTGGAAACCAGTTTCGAAAACAAAAATATATTTCTTCCTGGGACTGGTCTCCAAAGTGGCCGAAGTGTTTAGTACTACCAGGCGCCTCTCAGAGAGAGTCTGCAAAATAGTAACCTGTAGAGCAGTAGTAGCAAGAAAGCATTTTACATTCATCATGTCAAAAATCTAAACAAACTCGTTAATATTAACCACCTAAAAATATTTTATTTATTTATTATTATTATATATTATTACTACGATAGAAATTTTAATATTGATATATGAATATTTTTTAATACGTGCGATATCCAAGGCAAAAAAAAATAATATCTACATACCGTGTATACGGGCGGATGCGTGCGAGTTTCTGGGGCAGACAAGTCGTAGGGCGGCTCAGCTGACACGTATCTTCCGAGCACGGCGCGAGCGTTGTCTGCCGTGCCGCGCACCAACACCGAGCCACACCACACGTTGCTGTGAAACAAAACACGACATAAATGTAAGTAAGCACAAATCAATACAGCACTGACGTTAGTGGTGATAATGAAATAAATCACACGAAGTGGAACCTCCCAGATTTGAATTTGAGCCCAAGATCTATAATGACGAGTCACTATTTTACTAACGCGGATAGACTATATTGAACGATTGGTAACGGTCCCGACTTACGAGTTGTAGGTCGCGGGTTCAAACCCGGCCAGGTGCATTACTTTGAGTAATTTGTTTTAGTACACATTCATAATGCGTACAGCTAAGGAGTGGAATTCCCTGCCGGAGTCTGTGTTCCCTGATAGCTACAACCTAGGGGTCTTTAAGTAAAGAGTGAATAGGTTAGTTCTAGGCAAGCGTGCTCCATCTTCGGCCACATCATCGCTTACCATCAGGTGAGATAGTGGTCAAACGCGAGCCTATCAATAATAACAATAAAAAAAAAAAAATACCACTGCTCTCAAAACAGAGAAAGAAAACATTGTGAGGAAACCGGCAGACATGTGATATCCACCAACCGGCGCTGGGCCAGTGTGGTGGATTACGGCCCATTCCACTTCAGCTTCAAAATCTTTTGAGATTTTCGGTTTTTCTCTACCATAATATTCCTTCCTCATGGATCATTTTGTCTATTGGTAAAAACTGCAGGAAAATCCGTTCATTAGTTTTTGAGTATTTTTTTTTCCCTTTCATTTATTCATAAACAATTTGTATTGTGTTGAATCCAGATTATCGCGTTCATACAGTTAGACAGATGTGCTAGGGGACTTTATAAAATGTAAGGAAATTAATACTCCTTACCCATACAGATAGCCGCGTGAGTGCAAGTGAGCTAGTGCAGCGCTGACATCGCACATGAGCCGCAGCGGCACTCCGCCCTCGTTCAGGATGGCCATCTTAGGACGGTTCACTACCAGGTACTGCTGGAGGTCCTAGAATTAAAACACAGATTTTACAAAGATTTTTTTAATGGTTTCGAAATAAAGTTTCATAGGCTACCAATCAGTTACTGGGCTGTAGTAACTGATAAGCACCAGTTCTATGATAAAATCAGAAGATAGATTTTATTTTTCCCTGGGCTGGGCTGAACTGGGCTCCACTCTTTAAGCCCCAGCCCATAAAAATAGCACTTTTCCTTCACACTTCAGTGTGTATCTAAGTAGAAAAAAACTTCTAAAAAAATCTACTAAATAAATGCTTCAGCTAAATGTCCTTGTCTACCAGGACTGCGGGGTTGTTCGAAAGAGTTACCGCGACCCTGGAATCAGAAGGGCAACTGAAAAAACACGGGTGGGTTTTAGCCACTTCCTTTCGCTCCACTTAGAGAGGGAGAAGTTATTTGACGATTTTTGAAAAAAGCTAAATTTCTTTATGCTTACCATAGAACAAAGTTCAAATAACAGTATCCAGGGATCCTCCTGCAGGCACTTGGTGACGAACGCCAGTACGTTCTCATGGCGTACGTCGCGGTACATTCTGGCCTCGTCTAGGAAACGCGCCTTGTCTTCTAGGCTCGCGTTCTGATTGAGGATCTTTACTGCCACCGTGCTCGTGGAGCCGTTGTCTTCTACCTCGCCTTCCACCACCTATAGAAGGAGCATTACTATAAAGCTCAAGGTGTACGAACAAAAACCCACAGGTCATCGAGTTCTCTTACAGACATCTTGAAATACTTGGAAGGCCAAATCTTCTTCTGGAGGGAGGTAGGCTAAATGGAATTACAGCCGCCATGGCCTCACGTACAATGGTTTATACTTGGTCCTTAAGATGAAAGCATCAGGGTAGCTCAAGAATTCAAAGAATTTTCTAAGTATTTTGCATTCCGCAGATCAGTGTCAAGTTGTAAGTTGATGTGGGACGATCGTTTGTCAACAATCGTAAAAGGTCGTAAAACATATATAATAAGATCCCAGGGGAGGTCCACAAGTACACAGGTATTCAAAGCACATGAGACGCTACTGAGAACCTAAGGTTTCAGCCATGTGAAAATAAGTTATATCTGACAGCTCTGGGATCTTGGTCTAATAATTTTATGGTAATTTTTATCGCATATTCTCGCGGATGTTTAGTTTCGTTAAAAAAAAAAAAACAGATGCGCTTCCAAACTTTTGCTAAATAAAATCTAGCCTTATATCAGCAGTGAGAGACCAAGAAACTTTCTTCAAGACTACTTTCTAAAAAGTCTACGCCAGGGATGGCTGGTCTATAGTACGCAGTAAAATAATTCGGACACGGCAGTTATAAACATTTAACATCTAGGTAATCAGCAGCAGTACCATACTAACTTTCTCTTTTATTTAATTAAATGAACAAACATCTGTATACATGACGATATACGAATTTGATTTCAAATTAAGAATTAATAGCGTCTAGTTTAACTTTTGTCCATTATAATACAAAGTCAAGATTCATTGGCGACACGTCAAGACCATATTTTTTTTATATAAATTTGGTGGCACATCCTCCAAGTTTTGCATCCCTGGTACCTAAGGCCCTACCATGAGCTCTTAATGCGATCTATTTCACGACCTAAACTGAACTGTTAAAGAGATGGAGCTATATAGGGTGTATAGCTCCATACCTCTTTCGCACTATTGACATTTTAACACGTCAGGGAAGGCCCCTGTTCTATTAGACCAAAGACAACCTAATGATGAATGGTATAGTCAAGGAATATTCTCTAAAGCATTCACGTGTAAAGACCATTACTGTCCAGCGCAATCATCGATATTATCGCGTAACGTTGTTTAAGAGGGTCCTTTTCCACTCGTCTATCGTAAACATCGAGCACGGTTTAAAAGCTTGTTGCATCATCTAACGCAATCCAACGTGATGTTAGATGAAGAGGCAATGCAAAAAAAGAGAGACAACGCCTGAAAACTCTGTTGGCATACGGTAATGCCGTGATTAACTCGAATATTTCACAAAACTTGTTCCAGATAATACGTGTTTTTTTTAAAACAATGAAAAGTTTTTCAGAAAAATTGTCATCATTCAAAATCTCGATTAAATATGCAAGGCTTCTATTGATGTACTCTTGATATTTTAATACATAAGTACATTATGGAGGGCCAAAGTTTACGTAAAATAACAGATTTTCAGAGGTCTTTACTAAATTAGTTTTACACAAATTTATGTTTTGATTTCTATAGAAGCCTAGATAATATCCAAAAAATAGCTGTGTATCTAAAATATCTAGTGAAAGTTGTGTAATAACATCATAATCACGTAAGAGCGGTTGTATGAAAATGTACCTCGAAAAGGACGCTTTTAATTATTTATCATCACGTTTGCCATCACCATTGATTACGACATCAATACAAGATTTAATTGAACATTCAGTACTTAATTTTATAATATTTCCTGTGACTTGATAAGATTTTTTTTTTTATACGTGTAGGCTGGTGGCGTTTGATCACTATCCCACCTGATTGTAAGCGGTGATGTGGTCGATCATGGAGCACGCTTGCCTAGAAGTTACCTATGCACTCATAATTTAAAGACTCCCTAGGTTGTAGATATCAAGAAACACCCAATCCACAGACTTATCTGTACGCACGATGAATGTTTCCAAAACATTTTTTGCGTATGGGTGGGATTGTCCACCGGCGCATCACACCTCGGAAAGATAGAGCCGGTTTTATGCTTGTGAAATACCAATTATATTATGCATCGTTAGTGATAATGAGGTCTCATTCAAGTATCGCCACAAATATCACTTCATTGCTTCATACATCTACAGATTCTCGCGACCCTATTGCCCATTTTCACTTACACTAGAAACACACTTTGGATTTTCAACTCTTTGCTCAGCATCGAAAGTTGAAAATCCTAAGTGCATTAATATTTAGGCGTGCATTTCTAATGTGTATTGTTATTGTAGGTATGTATTACTTACTCTTCCAAACCATCCTCTGCCGATCTCTCGTAGGTACTGCAATCGATTACGCGGGAAATCTTCATCGCCTGTAACCAAGTATGGTAATAAAGGTACATTTAAAATCAATTTGCTGCATGTCTCTTTGTATATGCAAGTTTGAATGGAAACATACTGGTTTAAAGTAGGTGCGGCTGCGATGTAAAAGACAGGTACAAGTTAAAAACTGTTAAAATGATAAAACATTGTTTGAATTTTGCAGTACCAACATTACTGCTGTAATGTTTGAAAACTTAAACTGCATGTTTCTGTCAACCATCATCATCTCCTTAGCCCTTTTCCCAACCAGCTTGGTGTCGGCTTCTAGTCCAACTGGACGCGGCTGAATATCCGTGTTTTACATGGAGCAACCCAGTCACTAGGCATCACAATACTCCTTAGAAAGACTGATGGTCAGACTTTCTAGTAACGACTTCCTGTAACGACTCTCATAGATTTACGAATCACAACCAGAACAAACGGCTTTACGTGCTTTCCAAGGCACGTCATGACAGTAATGCCCTAGATAAACTTAGAAAAAGTACATATGAATTGAAAAAATCACATCTTGCCCAGTTTCGAACCCATGAGAGATGCCTTAACGAGAGGGTCATCACGACATTTGTTGACAACCAATTGTAAGAAAAAAACCGTGAAGACATCAATAACATAATCAAAATTTCAGCCGAAAGACGTCCACTGGTGAACAATGGCCTGCACAAAACATTGCCACAACAACCGGTCCCGCGCTTCATGCATCCATCACATGACATCAGGTCTCAACAGGAATACATTCATAAATACTCTCTGAATGAAGACAAGGACATAAAAAAATACCAAAACTGGCGGCGGCGTGCCTGCACCCGAATTCTATTGTTCGTATGTTTTATAGTAAGCTAAGCAGTGATAGTCATCGGTCATGGGAACTTTGTAATGGTCGAACGATAACAATGGTGTCCGCTAGAAACTCTGAAAGGTCTTACGCCTGTGTAATGTGTCAATCGAAAACTGATCTAATTCCTGATAACGTAAGGTTGATTATCTGATATAAAGAGTTGGATATTTTAAGTAAGATTTAGCCACTGATTTACGGGACTTGGTCCCCAATATTAAAGGCTTTTTAACTTGCCAATTCATTTCCCTCGAGACGAGGATGGATGACAATTTTTGACGCTTTGTGGATACTTAAAGTGAATTAAATGTCGTTTTATCTCAACTTATTTCTTTTAAAGATTAAATCCGAGCGAGGGTTGGATAAACCGTAGTCCTTATCTTTTACGAGGTCTTTACCCACGACTTTTGTGGCGCACCATTTGGTTACAATGATTTATTTTACGGCCCGGGTCGCCTAAAGCTATCGCGCTCTACGGCTTTACATTCTGGAAGCTGCAAATGTCTAATACATACTTTATACAAATCGAGCAATGCCTTGTAGGCATTTGGAGTTGAGGATAGAGAGCTTACTACTACTGGTCTTTACAGTCAATATAAGCAATAAATTATCGTGAGTACGAACTTATTCAAACAACATGCGGTCGCCGTCCTTCAACCATAATAAAGGTAAACCTCATAGGTACTCCTTAACGACCGGAAACGCGTCACAGGAAGGAAGTGACGACGAGAACTGGGTGAATAAAGATTCACAGGTACACAAAAGGAAGGGTGGGCCAGTACTGTCGATATTTCATAAATTGATCGTTATGCTACATTTGATTACGAAGGAAAGAGTCAGCCGGTAGTAGTCAAGGTCACCGTCGAAGTTGTTATTTCAGAGTTCTTCAATTTACATTAAACCAGCATTTTAATTGAGCGTTTTAACCGTAGACGTAGGTTGATATTAGTATCTACAATTAACGACTGCTTTATTTTTAATCCAGCGCTGGATACTCGATGACTGGACTGGATCGAAAAGTCTATTAATGTTTATCGTAATCCCTACATTGCTCGCAGAACAGATGGTCGATGAGGCCGAATGGTTCTAGTGGGGCAACCATGTACTTGAAGACGCAGCGCCGGTAAACCCCCACAAAGTGGACAGATGATCTCGTGAGGGTTGCGGAACCAACACAAGACCGAGAAGACCAAGAAGTTGTCGACATTTGGGGGAGACCTACGTCCAACAGTGGAAATCTTTCGGCTGAACTGATGATGATGGTAATCGCCAACCCGCCTCGAACAAGGTGGATTTTGGTGATTAAGGGTCGTGAATTCTCAGCATGAGAAGCGGCCTAATGCACTGCGTGGGGTCATTAACATACTATCAATTTCAAAATAGCCTTTAAGTTAAAGTAATAACTGTGAATACTCACCGAACCAATCAGCGCAATGCTCCAAAGGATCAGCAACTCTAATTCCCATCGGCAAAGGCTCAAACTCCACCACAGACTCCCTGCTGACTCTGTTCCGTTCCTCGTTTTCACTCACGATGTACGCGGCCGCATTATTGTTGGCAATGTTCTGCATCTCGCGCAGCGAGATCGGCCCGTTGTTGTTGTCTTCACTGATGTTGTTGTTGACGGGCTCCACGAAGCCCGAATCAGGCGGATGGGCCCGACGACCATCGTGGAGATGGGTCGCGCTCGCGGTAAACAACTGTGGGAGATTTGGAAGAATTAAGATAGAACTATATTGGGCACACTTGGGCTACGTACGCCAATCTGGGCGCGTCCGTTTCCATATATTTTATATGGCAACTAGACTTGGAGAGCCACATTATATCCACGCCACGCGACGCGACTTGCGTACAAATCAGGCGTGGCCCACGTGTGCGTCGGTCTAATTTAGTTCCCGCTTTAATTTCTGAAGTATGGAGTTAAGATGATCTTGATGTGTTGTGTATTCTAATAATGTAGGATGGGGTGAATACTAAGTTTGAAGTTAGTGATCAGTTCATGCTAAACATAAAAGGATTCTAATTGTATTCAATCACAATAACATTTCATGCAGACACAACAGAACATGATGTCACATAAAACAGAAATAAAATTGTGAGTTCAAATGGCCAAATAAAATTTCAGAATTACATGATAGTGTTTTTCTTTTAAGAATAGAATAGAATAGTATTTATTCGATGCAGGCAATACAATACAAGAGAAGAGACAAAGTATTTAAATCATTCCAATGATTTGATATTTATTTATTTATTTACAAGCACTTGTACAACGTTACGGAGGAAGTCCAAGGTGTTGTACAGTAGAAACTTACAAACTAAAAAAATACATTAAATAAAAACCATAATAACACATTGAAGAATAAAAAGAAAATACATATACATTACCACTAAAATGATATGAAATGTTCTGAAAGCCCGAAACGTTCGTTTACGGTACGTTTTCAAATTTATTAGAATTTCAATTGACGGCACGCTACATTTGTATGGGCTAGGGTCTGGGTGTTATGTGTATGATATTTAACATGTTTGTGAACGCACCCACAATACAGGAGTAATTCCTAGTATGGGGTGTTTAAAAAATATATAAAATTAAAACCTCCACCAGAAATCTACAAAACACAGAATTAAAAGCGTAAACTAAACGTCACAATGGGACACACAACTACGTCATCTACTAAGTACCTGATTGTCCGCTCCTTCGTTCGGCTGGCGACAAGAGAAAACAATGCATCAGACATTTGATCTTGTTCATACAGAGTTATATTTTGTATTGTTCGTACAAGGACCTAAGCACTAAGAGAGGTTACGTGATATTGCGGAATGGAGGGATGACGCTAGATGGTTGTGCTCTAGATTTTAGTGAAGCAGTGTATTTGTTTAGGTACTATGTCACAGTGACTACGCTCTTGGCCTTTTTTTGGGTTCGAAATGATTAAATTTTAATAACGCCTGAGCTCTTAGTGGAGCAAGAGTGTGCCAGACATTTACTAACTAAAAACTACCTATGTTCCTTCGGTTGGCCTTTGCGTTTCAGGGTCACGGTACCCACAACTGGTCTTATATTTGTCATTTTTTGTTACACATAAAGTTCAAAAACAACTCATTTTTAAAGCGCCTAGTAAATATAACGCTTTAAAAATGTTGTCGCCTCTTTTTATAATAAGGGAGTAAATCGCCAATCTCTATAACATACAATTAGAGAT
Source organism: Mythimna pallens (assembly GCA_961205895.1). Lineage (NCBI taxonomy): Eukaryota > Metazoa > Arthropoda > Insecta > Lepidoptera > Noctuidae > Mythimna > Mythimna pallens. Next base: position 5,492,075 of record OY540831.1, on the reverse strand, counting down.
CGACCGAAGTTTCGGTATCGATTTCGGCTGGTTTCGGCCAAAAAGTAGTCGAATATTTGGCTCGACCTAGTGTCTTTGAGCTGATTGATGGTTGTGAATATCTATTTACTTAAAATCTGACTGACTCGTTCGTCTACGTGCGTTATATTTCTAATCTGATCTAATATTCCTATTTAAATGTTTACTGTAAAATAATGTATTCTAGTCAATGTATTTAATTCAATTGTTTGAAATTTTATATTTATGTTTTATGCACCGAATATTTGGGCGCTGATTCCTGTAACACAGGTGTTCCCATCTGGCTCAGGAGTCAGGGTCCTACTCTCTTTGTACATTATATTATTATTATGTTTTTATGTCAATAAATTTATCTTATTTATTTTTTATAAAATCACATGTACGAAATATAATTTTAATTTCTGACAGTTTTTCTGTTACCAGTTGTTTGTCAGTATCGGTTCTGACGTGGTAATCGATTATGGCCGAAATTGGAAGAGAAGCCGAAAATTCGGTTACGGTTTCGGTTTCAAATCGTGTTTCTTCGGTCGATCACTACATACACACAATACAATGCGTTAGACTAGTATGCAAGTATGACTGTACGTTGTCCAATGGCATACTTCTGTCACGTCTAATTGGCTAACGCGATCTATCTTCAGGCGTCTCCCCCCGGATTAGCTCATCCAAGCGAATTACTGGTACTTATTGTGTACGATCGGCGTTTGTATTGGTCAGGGTCAACTATTTTATGACTAAACTATAGATTTTTATATTAGGTACATTCTGTAATTTCTGATTTAAGCATTTGAAGTTGAGTATTTTTCAAACTGTGCTTTAGCCTGAACACCTGGCAAAAATTGGCTTTAACCTTTCGTATCGTCGCCGGAATTACAGACACAATTAAAAAGCCATTGTGTCCCGCGTACATCTGCGTTCTAGCATACAACAGCTTAAAGTAGGGTTTGAGATGTTAACTCAAAATACTCAATTCAGAAAGCCGCCTAAAATAAGTAAAGTTTGGGTTTTACGTGAAAAATCATCAAATAACTTTTCCCGTTCAGGGTGGAGCGAGAGGGAGTATCAGACTACTTACTGAATAAAACCCACCTGTGTTCTTTGACATGCGAGGGCCAGAGGAACTCTTTCGAACAATCTCACACCCCAAAAAAGCTGGTACTACCTCAATAAAACATGGCGAAAAACTCAAGTGCACCAAGGCAAAAGGGATAATAAGCATGCTTATTATTGGTGTTTAGAATACTTCGCCAGAAAAGTCGAGCAGTACTCACTAGCAGTCCTCGCTTTTACATACGAACATAATTGGTCAATTACTGTCTGTGAATACGAGAGCTGCAGGAAAATAGCGCTTGTTCGCTTTCACAAAGGATAACTACTAGTGTATAATGATATGTACTGCTTTAGATAACTAGGTCATTAGTAGTAAGCCTTACGAACTACGTGTGTACGTGTTTTAAAATAGTCTCAATAGAAATTAATGAAAGTAAAAGAAAAGTTGCTTCCTGGTTGCAAGATCTAGATTATCATGAATCGGAAAACATACTAAGTATAATTAAATGTTAAATTAACTTAAAAATAAAAATTTTATATTAACAACACACCCCTTCACGCACATACTCGAACAGAGCGAGAGGTTCTTTTATATACAAAGTTTAGTTTATAAATCTTAGCCTAATAAAGCTTATTTTTATTAATGTAATGAAATAGACTAGTTTAATTATAAACTTCGCAGAGGAGTGGCGCCATATGCTGATACACAGGTCCTACCTCGTTCGACAGTAGATGCTGTTCGTAGTTTTTGTCCCAGTATTTCATAATCCGTGATGTCAACAATGACAAGTCTTGTACTTAAGCCTTTCTACAATAAAGTTATTATTTTTTTTTCCTAAGTTTTCTGTTCTGAATCTGATTGTGCTACCTTTAGGCAAATAGGAAGCATTATACATGTAATCTTTTCAGCTATTTCAAAGACGACGAGCTATTATAGTTATGGAAATCAATTCTGTCCAACCACACCTTTTTCAGGGAAACTAGGTTGCGGTTCAATTTTTCAAGCGTTAACAGCTATACCTGCTGATTACTAGGTCAGCATTATCCGACCAAATTATACGCCTAGAAAGAATAATATTTATGTGCGAAAAGCTAAAAAAACCTCTAACAATAATTGTACGGCCTTGATTGGCGCTCTATTCATGTACTGCCGAGCCCATTGACTGTGGGATACTTTGTCACAAAGAGGTATTCAGCCAATGCAGCCAATCCGAAGGCTTTTTGACAATAAATGGTATGAATGAGGCTAAACATCAATTGGAATGTTTAACGGATTTACTTAATAGATAAGATTTACTAAACTACTAATAGATAATATGTTATCTAACCAGTTTATCATTTTTTTTAATTGATATAAACCAGTGCTTGACTGCCATCCCACCTGATGATAAGCAGTGATGCAATCATTGATGGTGAGGCGCACTAGTTTATTAAGAGCCTATTCACTCTAGCCTTGAAGACGTCAGAGACCATGTCGCACCCCTCTTTCTTATTAGAAGCTTTGATGCTTTATAACTTCGTTGTTGATAAGGATATTTTAAAAATGCTTTCATATTTGTTTATTAGAACTAAAAATGATTCAATTTAACAAATAAAAAAAATATTTCTTATTTGCAACGAAATTACGAATCCATTAAACATGCATTTCGGGAAGCTGCTGCAGGTGCATTGCACTGAACTGAAAAAGATTTTATCTCTTCCGGTGGATATCGTGACAAACGAATTTAAAGCAGGTGCCAGGTGGACAAAACGACAACTTCGTTGTGAGGATCGTATACGAAATACTTCGCAAGATGTTGTCAAATCTCATGCAAACATGTATTACTTGGTTGTTTTATTTTGTTCAAGTTAACATGAGATTTGGGTGGATGGAACCCAAACAGAACTAGTGGCCAAAAGCTCATATTTTAGCCCGAGTACCTCTTAAAACTAGGACAAAGGCATCATAGCATAAAGATTTATCATCACAAATCATTGAAGCCGGATGATGTTCATTGTAGAACACGGGCCTCCCTACAGTTTGATAGGATTGATTCAAGCCGCTTGTGCGTCGGACCCCTGCATTTTTATAGGACGCCGATATATTACGCTATTTGGGTCAACATTTCTGGGATATCTATCATCTGAAGTTTAATTAAAATGGGATTGGCTGTAAATAAGTTACGAATATTCAGACACCTTTATATATATTGTGAACGTGAGGACTATGTTGATTGCTTATTTTTTTTCCTTTTCAGTAATTTTAACGTGTCTGGCAATTTGAGTATTTTCTGCGGCCTACCCAAATGTCCTTTCCTTGGTATTGTTCGTCAAGTCGTTGAGCTCCTTAGTAGTCCTGAGTTGAGCTTTACGAATACTGACAAATGCTTGCACTGACTGAACAGGTCCACTATCTGTATGGTTCTTTCTTCAAAAGACCATTTCAGACAAATCTGCATGGTTCTCATGCGATTTGACCATTACATATTTACTGTATGGACTTTAAGCTAAGAAACACCGGCCTCATCTAGTTTAAAAATGACGAAAAAAGAAAATGAAGTGTAAAAATGTTTTTTAAACCTATTTACAAAATAAATATCATTTATTATTTACTAGATTCTGCTAGTGGTTTGACAATTTTGAAAATACTCCTGGGATAAAAAGTATACCATGTGCCACCAGGACATGGTCTACCCGCGTGCCATACTTCAGCCGTTCGAGCAAGAAGAAGTAATTAACATATACACACACACTCACAAACTTTCGCCTTTACAATATTAGTGTGATTATTATTTTTCACGTGAATTTAAATATTTGAGAATGCATATGTCGTGGCCAGATCATATAAATTGATCACTTCATTATATGGCCAAGTAAAACTGGCCAGATCGTTTTAAACGTTAAAGTTTGATAATATGTAAATCCTCGTTAGGCTTACTTTCTTTTAGACCTTTTATTATCATAGAAATCTTTCATCAATGTTATCGCCAAATGAGGATTGACATAATTATCATCAAATGTTAAGGCTTCAATGATCTGGCCAGTTATACTTGGCCATTTCATGAAGTGATCAATTTCTATGATCTGGCCACAACACATACATAATAGAGGAGTAGGTAATTCTTTTATGGACAAGTTTAAAAAAAAGACCAAACAAAAGATTTCGAAAACAAAAATAGGAGAGGTTTTCAGATACTGATTACACTACTACAAGTACTTTTCCGCACAAGAACGTTCTGACATTGATGATATAATTGAATAAGCCTTGTCTTTACATAGGCGTGTTCTATGTCCATAGCCTATGTAGAGTTAGGTTCATTCGGAGACAAAATTACTTGTCAATTACACGGTACGCCGTCAATACTTGGAAAGCAAGGTTTTCATTATGGCAATCGTGTTGCATCTCTCGAGGTGTCACACGCAACGAATCGTGTGAACTGGCACGAACGTTGAGAGTTACTTATAATCACTAGGTGGGATTTTTATGGTGTTTATAGCCAAATTAAGTTCTGTCAGTGAGAGTTGAAATTGGATAAGATTTATTTAATTGAGTTATCATGTTTAAAATTCTTTACATCAGTAGTCCGAGTCTCCACTTTTATTAGAAGTGGCAAAAACACCAACCCATTTTTTTTTAGATGGGTCCTTCGTTCTAGGGCCCCACTTTCGCACAACCCATGCCACTACACCACTGTGTTCTTGTATTGAACAGATTACAAGGCAGATTCTCTGCTGTTCTCGGGACCATTCCTTGATCTTTATGCCTTCTCTCTTTCCGCTCTGGATAGAGTGGAGTGGGAGTGTCAGACATTAACTGACTAAAACTCACCCGTCATCACTCGTGTTGCTTCAGTTGCTCTTTGCTTTCCAGGGCCGCGGTGACACTTTCAAACAATCTCGCGGCCCTGGATCCTTATGCCTTCTTGGTATGGCATATCTCATGATATTATTTCCGTAGATCGGATCGTTTATTGCCGGCATCAATTCGTCCTGAGCCCATAGCGACACCTGCGTTTAATTACGATGAATGACGTAACGCATTTAACTTACGCGAGCTGTTAACAAGATAATTGTCCGTGTCTGTGTGCGTGACCAATGTATTCGACATCGGATCGTATTACGATTCATGTTATGCAGTTCATCGCAGGTTACGTCAAGGTTTGCAACGACCATTTATTTTTAATTCGCACTCACTGTTCATCGGTCTATTTCCGGACATTGTTGCCATTATTATAGTGAATGGTTTATTTTTAACTTCGGCCACAAGTGTGCAGAATGCTAAGTGATAGCTCTGCTTTGAGATAATTTTATTACGAGAAAGTAGTTCCGAAACTAAAAAGAAGTGTGCGAAAAGTAGCTGACATGACTTTGCAGCCTTTCCAATTTGTCTAGTGGCAATAAAAAATATACACTTTCTTGAAAATTCTTTGCAGCCAAAGATCAATCACCTATCGAAAAAAACAAGAACAACCCATTCAAGGAAACACAATTGCGCAATAACAGAACATAATAATGCATATAAAAACCGTTCCCTTGTCGCTGTGGCAACGCTGGCAACAATAGGCGACAATACATAAGAACACGAGTCCCACACAATGAAGTTATAAAGTTTACTGTCGAGTCCACAGCTCCACATTGTTTGATTCGAGCCTTATTAAGGAAAGTGAAATAGTGAATGATAACGGTGTACAAATGTAGGACGACTACTTGACTGTGACCAGTCGGCTTTGGATGATCGGATCCACGTCGGATCAATCCGTTGCTTCCTTGTTTTGTTGGTAAAAAACAACTTCTGGTCATTGAATATCGCTTTTTGTTGCCCTTAGTGGAGTAGTGTTTATCCGATCATAGATAGGGGTTATCTTTGCTTGAGTTAAGTCCCTCCTCATATAATGTCTGTTCTGGGATTTCCTTACAAGTTTCACTTAAACTCTATCAGTAAGAGTCTACTAATTGACTCTCTCCAACGCTTGGCAACAAGTCTATGCTAGTAATCTGATGAATTCTGCAATCCGTCAAGTCCATGTCACTCGTAATTTGCATCCCACGACTATTTAAGTATTTATGGAAGTCAGTGTTGATCTATTTCTTAGCTGTTAAATAAACGTCGATGTGTCATTGATTCATAGTCTAAGCAGAAATTATACCGAAAAATTTTTAAATGCGGAAAATTTGATCGTTCACGAATCTATTAAGTTAGGTTTCACAGAACGTGCAAATGACTTTGATACATTTTGTAGCGGCTCAGTCACCACAACTCACAACGTCTGTTACGAATGACGTAACCAGCGAGCTCGTGCATCTTCGGGTATCATCGCCGCGGCCGGGAGCCGTTCGGTTTCGCAGCGCGCCTTCACACCAGTCCTTTGTTCGCCGCTGCGCAAGGCACTCCCGCGCTCGCTTGCTTGCCCGCTTGTTTTTAATTTGCTCCGCCGCGATCTATAGTAATTTTGTTTTCGTGCTTTAAAATTCTTCTGCTTTATTCTATTCTGTATTCTTTTCTATCTTCTATCGGCCTAACTTCCATCTATTGTGTTTCCGTGTCTCCTACTCTTCCGTGACTGTTGTGAACTCTAAATTTAAAATATAACTGTTACTGAGAACTTTTTTGATTTTTATTTGTGGACGATACCTACATAATTGGTGACCTCGACTATGGAATCGCGTAAAGATGATGTTCACAGTGCTGAAACTTCGCGTGTAGGCGTTCGTCCACCTCCGTTTTGGCCAGATGACCCGGAAATGTGGTTTGCTCAGATGGAGTGCCAGTTTGCTTTAGCAAACGTTACCGTGGACCTAACCAAGTACTATCAAGTAGTGTCCGCGCTGGAGCATCGCTACGCCACTGAAGTAAAGGATATAATCACGAACCCACCGGCTACGAATAAGTACGAGAAACTGAAAAGTGAACTGATAAAACGCTTGACCGCGTCACGAGAACGGAAAATCAAGCAATTGCTAATGCACGAAGAGTTAGGTGACCGCAAACCATCACAGTTTCTACGGCATTTACGGCACCTGGCAGGTCCAGCAGTGCCAGAGGATTTTTTGAAGAGTTTATGGTCGGGCCGGCTACCGACAAACCTGCAAACAGTGTTGGCGTCGCAACCAGACCTTTCATTGGACAAGTTAGCGGACTTGGCAGACACGGTGAACGAGATCGCGCCAGTTGGACCCCTGCAAGTAGCAAGCGTTGCGGACTCTAGTACGTCTACCCTCATAAAGCAAATGGCAAGCCAGATATCAGAGCTTACAAAGCAGGTAACGTCATTATCTACTCGGGTGGACAAGCAAAGACAGGTACGTGGTCGATCGCATTCTCGTTCAAGTAGCCGTAATTGGCGGGGCCGGTCTAAATCTAGGCCGCGTCAGCCACCAGAAAACCACCCACATTGTTGGTACCACTTCTGCTTTGGTACTCGTGCAAGAAAGTGTACGCAGCCTTGCTCGTGGCAGTCGGAAAACTCGAAAGGCAGCCGGAATTAGCGGCCTACGACTGCCCATCAAAATCAGGCCGTCTTTTTATTACTGACCGTCATTCAAAGATGCTATTTCTGGTCGATACTGGCTCTGATTTATGTGTGTACCCTCGGTCAGCTATCAAGACGCCCTGCACTAAAACAAAGTACTGTTTAACAGCTGCCAATGGGAGTGTCATAAATACTTACGGACCAATACAACTCAGCCTTAACCTAGGACTTCGGCGTTCATTTACTTGGAAGTTCACCATCGCCGACGTGTCAAAGCCAATAATAGGCATAGATTTTCTAAGCTTTTATAATCTGCTTATAGATTGCCGCAACCACAGGCTCATAGATGGCACCACCTCACTCTACGTAGCGGCGTCCGCGCAGCAGATCCCTGACGATGTGGCTTCAGTGAAAACCGTCCTCGGAGACACAGAGTTTCACCAGCTGCTGCGTGAGTTTCCAGAGGTTACGCGCCCGGCAGGTACTGTAAATCAATGCAAACCAAAGCACAATACAGTGCACTTTATCAAAACTACTTCTGGACCTCCCGTTGCTAGCAGGCCTAGGCGTTTAGATCCTGAAAGGCTAAAAATTGCAAAAAAAGAGTTTGACGAGATGATGGTCAATGAAACTGCGAGGCGCTCCGAAAGCCCATGGTCTTCAGCTCTACACCTGGTGAAGAAAAAAGATGACGGATGGCGGCCGTGTGGCGACTATCGCGCCCTGAACTCCCGTACAGTACCTGACCGCTATCCCATACCTCACATTCAGGACTTCTCACATCGACTTTCTGGATGCACAATGTTCAGTAAAATTGATTTAATAAAAGCCTACAATCAAATTCGAGTAAACGAAGCTGACATACCAAAAACCGCCATAACTACACCATTCGGTTTATTCGAATTCCCTTTCATGACTTTCGGACTTAGAAACGCAGCGCAAACCTTTCAGCGATTCATAGATGAGGTACTCACCGGTTTAGATGACTTCTGCTACGGTTACGTCGACGATATTCTGGTGTATTCTCCTTCTCCAGACCTGCACAGAATTCACCTGCACCAGCTGCTGTCCCGGCTGAAAGAATATGGTGTCCTCATAAATCCAGCAAAGTGTGTCTGGGGGCAGCCTGAGGTGACCTTTCTAGGATATCAGGTATCAGCTGCTGGTACCCAACCGCTCCAGGCAAAGGTACGAGCTATTCAGGAATTTCCAGTACCAAGCACAGTGAAGGAGTTACGGAGATTCCTGGGCATGCTAAATTTCTACAGAAGGTTCGTACCCAACGCTGCAAAAAGTCATGCTCCGCTTAACTCGATGTTGGCTGGAGTCAAGGTCAAGGGCTCACAACCTATACAGATGTCACAGCCGCAGCTAGAGGCATTTGAAGAATGTAAAAGGGCACTATCAAACGCTACGCTTCTTGCACACCCAAGCTCACAGGCAGAACTCTCTATACTTACAGATGCATCTGACGTGTCCATAGGAGCAGTGCTGCAACAACGTGTCGCAACAAAATGGGAACCGCTAGCCTTCTTCTCGAAGAAATTGAACGAAGCTCAACGCAAGTACAGCCCCTACGATCGCGAGCTTCTTGCTGTCTACGAGGCGATAAAATACTTCCGACACATGGTGGAAGCACGAGAGTTCGTTATCTTCACTGATCACCGCCCACTCACCTATGCCTTCAGGAACCCCAGAGAGAATTGCTCACCTCGTCAATTCAGGTACTTTGATTACATATCACAATTTACTACGGATATACGGTACATACCAGGAGCAGAAAACGTCGTTGCCGACACCTTGTCGCGTATAGAAGAGGTAACAACGACGATTGATTATAAAGCTTTAGCCCGCTCTCAAGAATCAGATCCAGAACTTCAGTCGCTTATCGAGAAAGGATCGTCACTGAAACTGCAGATGATTACTCAGGTAGGCTCAGACACCAAACTCTATTGTGACGTATCCACTCAACCACCAAGACCGTATGTTACGCCTGAATTCCGGAAGCAAGTTTTTGATTCTCTTCATTGTCTGAGTCATCCTGGGCGTACAGCTACCGTGCGACTGGTCACGCAGCGATTTGTGTGGCCAGGGATTCGCAAGGATTGTAGAGAGTGGTGCAAGTGCTGTCTTCATTGCCAGCGCTGTAAAATTACCCGTCACACATCTACTCCTCTTTCCCAATTTCCCTCAACTTCGTCGAGATTTTCCCACATCCATCTCGACATAGTAGGGCCTCTAATACCATCTTCAGATTACAGATATTGTCTCACCATCGTTGACCGGTTCACACGATGGCCTGAGGCCATACCGCTCAAGAACATTACTGCCGATACCTGCGCGGCCGCCTTGGTATCCGGGTGGATATCGAGGTTCGGTTGCCCATCGCAGATCACCACAGATCGAGGTCGGCAGTTCGAGTCCGGCCTGTTCAAGGCCCTAGCATCCCTGCTCGGCGCACGCCACTTCCGCACCACAGCCTACCACCCTGCATCGAACGGCTTGGTGGAGAGGTTTCATCACCAGCTCAAAGCTGGTATCATGTGTCACAACAACACACAATGGACAGAAATCTTGCCTGTCGTTTTGCTGGGCATACGCAGTTCCTGGAAAGATGACATCCAAGCATCCTCGGCTGAATTGGTATACGGCGAGCCCCTGCGTTTGCCAAGCCAGTTCCTGTCGCCATCAGACGACCACTCCGTTGAAGACATCACCAGCTTCGCTACTCGACTGGCTAGACACATGGCCAGCTTGTCTCCGAAACCGACTGCTTGGCATAGAAAGGACACTTTTTACATTCCCAAAGACCTGCAATACTGCACCCACGTTTTCGTGAGGCAAGACCACGTGAGAAAATCGTTGGAGCCACCATACGCTGGACCCTGCAAAGTACTGGACAGGAAGGCTAAGTACCTTACAGTTGAAGTACGAGGTAAAGGCACCAACATATCTTTGGATCGCCTGAAACCAGCATACGTCACTCGAGACAGGAACACTGACAACACAGCCACAGCTCCAACCTGTTCACCTCGAAGTAAGACGTCATCTCCACCAGTGGACAAGCCAGCAGTTCACACTCGCAGCGGCAGGAGAGTTCACTTCCCGGACTTCTATCGACCGTAGTTACGGTCTCGCCGGGGGGCTACTGTAGCGGCTCAGTCACCACAACTCACAACGTCTGTTACGAATGACGTAACCAGCGAGCTCGTGCATCTTCGGGTATCATCGCCGCGGCCGGGAGCCGTTCGGTTTCGCAGCGCGCCTTCACACCAGTCCTTTGTTCGCCGCTGCGCAAGGCACTCCCGCGCTCGCTTGCTTGCCCGCTTGTTTTTAATTTGCTCCGCCGCGATCTATAGTAATTTTGTTTTCGTGCTTTAAAATTCTTCTGCTTTATTCTATTCTGTATTCTTTTCTATCTTCTATCGGCCTAACTTCCATCTATTGTGTTTCCGTGTCTCCTACTCTTCCGTGACTGTTGTGAACTCTAAATTTAAAATATAACTGTTACTGAGAACTTTTTTGATTTTTATTTGTGGACGATACCTACAATTTTATTTAATTCTACGCCTATTTGTAAAACACAAAATTGGATAAAAGCTTTTAAAAAATTACAACTTTGTAATACCGTCGGTGAACCCAAAAATGAAAAGAAATTAACCGTGCGTAAAGCAAAGTGGAAAACTTAATTAATATCCCACCCTCTCTAATTACTTAGCCCGAGCAACTAAGCAAATTGTGGAAGTTTCAGTAAATAGGACAAAGGATCAGCCTGACGTCATTATAACGCTGGTGGGACCGACGACCCTCCGCGAAGGTCATATTCGTAGAAGAGCCAATTCAATTACTAAAATGCAAAAACTGCTCTAATAAACTATTAACGCATTCGCAATTCGCAAGACAATACAAGGTCTTGTAAAAATGTCTTAATCGTTTATAAGGGCTGGTCGTTTACGTTTTGGTGCTAATGTGTTAATGTCGTTTTGAAATCGGCTTCATTGCGCAGAATTGACTGATTTACAATACATTATTCTCTGAATGGCCATTCGCATACTACACAACGATAATACTGCACTAAAACGTGATAATTGTGTGAATTGATGACGCGGATTGTTACAACAGTTGCATATATGCAAATATATAACATTATTGAGTAAAATATTTCCTCACGAGAAAAATTTTACGAAACTAGATTAAACGTAACACCCGACCGGCATCGTCGTAACCGATGTCGCGTGTCCGAATGTTATAAAATCGAAATGTACGATTTTATGGCGGATTAAAACTATGGACGAATACAATCTTTGGAGTGGATGTATGAATTATGTTCTGCAACCTTGTTATTATGGACACGCTGGGCGTTCCATATCTAACATTGATTTAACTTAATCTATTTTATCAGAATAAGATTTATTGTACACGGGAAGCTTCTCCAACTTTCCAGAAAACGTCAAAAAGATAAAGACGGACAAGCAGGAAGTTTTCTTACAAATCAGGATCAGGAGCAGACCAATTTCAGGATCAATCTATCAAAACAGGTACCCCGCGTGTTTCAATAAGGATATCTAATAGAAACTTTAATCCTTTCGAGTGGAACTGTCTTAAAGTGAAATATTACAAAGTCAAGTCAACAAGAGTGTAGCCGAGTCGAGATGAGGAAAAGGAATCTGACATATTATTATAAGAATAGTACGTAAACAAGGTTCTTCTGAGTAAAACTGCGTAGCAATAGCAGACTAATCTTAATGGAATTCAGTATCGGATGGTAGCTGATAAAAATAATTGCTTTATTGATTGTTTTGCTGGTTTAGTTTAAGATCTTTGTATTTTCTGAACTGCTCCTTATGGGCTGAAAAACGTCACTTCTTTTGCACGCGACTGACCAAGACGATGGTGGAGATGATCTTGACTCTTATCGGCCCGCAATGATCGAAGACAGTGTGACTGTGACGTGTGGAAAAGGGAGAGGAAGGCCTTCGCACAGATAAGATTAGAAGGAATAAAATACTTCTCAGAATTGGTTTGTTTTACGGAACGTGTAACGATGAATCTGCATCACAAATATGTTCTAGGCATAACGTAAATAAACCCTTTTGTGACAGAAAACGAAATTATACGAGATATTGTTTGTCTGACAGTAGTAAAACTTTAAATATGTTTTAGGCTGCATTTTCATATTCATAGCCCCTGTGTGCCCGACAGTACATTGTTAAGTATATTAATTATGGGTCAGTCGTGCGTGTAAGTATCCTTGTTGGTACATTAATTGCTCACTTCCTGGGCATGCAAGACGCCGCCACAGCAAAGAAAGTTAATAGCTTGAAGAGAATTGGGTACTTTTTCTTTATTGCTCGCTCAATGACTTCCTTCAAATTGTAAATTAAAATTAGAGGAAATCAAACACATAACTTTAATCAACTGCCTTGATTAATGTTGCCCACTTTTTATAACTGGACAGACGATAAATACGTTCTTATTTTTTGACATGAAAGGAAAAATAATATGAAAAAGCTATTCGTTACTTTTTATCCAGCTGAAAATCATGTTTTTTCGTAAATTAGCCCCAAATGTCCCGCCAAATTGCAGCGATGACTAGGTACACAAAAAATATAACAGGAAAATTAAATTTTACAAGACCACATGCATTTCTCATTTGATGTACACATTGTGAATTCCAAACAAAAATAGATTTAAAATGAATGACACCGCGTTGGTGCCAAAATAATTGGAATAGCGGTGTGGGCATTGACATTCTTTGAAATAAAATTTCAGAAAAAAAGTGTTTCGATAAAAATATAGATTATGTACTGATCAGATGACTGATATATTTAATGGCCGGTAAAATAAATCTGTTCTGTCATAGTAGCTGCGTGAAATGACAAAATACGGTGTGAACAATGTCGATATCTTTTTTCATTGCCATTAGCGTGGTAAACTTTCGCCAAGTTTTTTGGCTAACAAACTTATGACACAACAATGCTAAAAGCTTTGGAGTTAGCCAAAATTCTGAGAAGAATAGAAAGTGGAACATGATACGAGTGACAAACAGCTCTATTTTGTTCTGAGAAAAGATTATATTTCTACCCAACCACCTAATCATAATTAACTTTTCCAAAGAACTTTATCAAACAGACAAGGATCAGTTTATTAAACAGAAGTACATTCATTAACTAAGAGTTATCAATAAACGGGCCGTTTCAAGGCGAACACGTGCTCTGTACATTGTAATTAGCGTGCGCATGAGTCACCCACTCGCGGTGATGCGCCCGCGCATATAAAATACATTCGCTTTTATCTTGCGTGTGTCGTCGCCACTTAGTAGACGGATAGAGTTGTTTGGACAACTCTTGCGAACGATAGACATAACTTTAACAATGACAGAGTATAAATAAAATAACGAAGACGTAAATCTGTGTAACTGTCTGATAGACGGATTTAAATGTTAATGGGTACTAAAAAGCCTAGTAGAGACATAACTTAGGGGCCATTTATTTATATTAGTTTTACGTAAGCATTAAATGGGGGTGGGGGAGGGGTGTTTGCTTTTTATGATGTTACGTAAGCAATAAGTTTTTCCCCTTTTTCTGATTTTCTGCAAATTGCATTAAATTTATTATCTCTCGTTTTGATAACTTCTGCTCATTAACATTAAACTTAACGTAAGCATGGTTTTGCTTACTTTTGCTAACAAGGGTGAGGGGGGGGGGGGGGGGGCGTACAACCTAAGTAAAAATCAATTTACTTATTACTTAAATGGCCCAGCAAGACGGTTAGTATATACTCTTGAATACCGACATTTTCTGCGTAGATCTCCTAATGATCTATTTCCGGCAGCTGAATCACTGCACTGATAAAGTACCAACGTCATTGTACATCAGAATGCACTTACTCATATCTAAGCGGTTTGCATTTTATTTTTAGTGATATGTGCGATCCTCATAAAAGCGACCTAGAAAGAATACACACTGAGAAATCTGCATGGGAAGTGGGCCCTTACCAGAATTATTTGCGGGGTGGTTTCGAGCGCAGGGCAAGTCAAGGTGAAAATATTTATAGTTACACTAATTCTATTCCCCCGAAAGCATTTAAGGGGATGCTCAAAAGAATTTTTTTCTAAAGTTTTTTGCATTTAGTAAGTCTAAAAACCTTTATACTTAATCATTAATACAAAACTTCATCTTACCCTATTGAATGGGAATTTTATGAAAAAGTCATTCAATACGTGAGCCGTTAAAATCAGAATCATTTATTTACAAAGATCAAGATCATACAACTTGAATCTGACCAGTAAAATGCCAAAAACTTAGAAAATTTGAATTTCACGGGCTACCTTAGCGCTTTCATCTTTATAATAAAACAATTACAAATAATTCACCAAAATAATAGACACCACTAAACACTTAGAAGAGAAACTCCAGTTCCATTAGCATAAAGAGCCAAAAATCCGCGCCATTCCGGAAACAATGATAACCAAGGAGCGGAGCGATCGCATTACATTGACACAATTAATTGGCCATTACACTGCATTACAGCGATGGCGATGGGCTTTTAGAGGTTCGGCTTTTGTGTCATTAGAGCCGCGTATCCGGCAAGCGACCACAACACGGTAGCGGCCTGTGGTCGCATAACATGAAATTTATGGGAACTACGGCACGAAGAAACTACAAAGTCTTCTTAGAAATTCTCGGGATCTTTTTATGTGGAAAGTTTTAAAATCAAGTTTATTTCTTGATGGGTAAAACCAATGAATTTAATCGAACTTCTGAAGGTAGGTTTGTCGTGTTGTAGGATTGTCTCAAGTTTTATCAGAATTTAGCTGCCATCTAATCTAATAAGTCTATTAAGTCCCACTGCTGGGCGAAAGCCTCACTCTCCTCTTTCGACACACGTCTGTCTTCTGCCATTGCAGGTAAGTTCCTCAGCAGGATTAGCTATTCCTGCCAAGACTACGGATTGTTCGAAAGAGTTATCGTGGCCTCGTCGTCGATAAAATTCTGACACTGCCTCTCAATTAGAGTCAAGTGAGTATCAAGTGAGTGTAGTGTGTGAATCAAGTGACTTCTTACTGGATGATAAGAATATGAAAAACACCGGAAAGACAGAAAAACCACACTACAACAGATGAAAAACAACAAACAAAACATAATACAACATTATTGTTTTAAGTTTTGAAAGTCATTCAGAAAGACACTCAAAAAAACCGGGCAAGTGCGAGTCGGACTCGCACGATGAGGGTTCCGTATTAACTTACTTATGAAAACAGTTCAATTCTAAAATTGAGTTACGAAGATTTTTCCGAATCACAAAAAGTTTTTTTTTTGTGACGTAACTTAAAAACAGCTTTCAGTTTTTTTTCTATACTTGTGTTATGAGATGAGACCTTCCTTCATGACAAATTTTAGGATTCTAGGTCAACGGAGTACCCTGTGAACTTTGGATTCCCATAAGTGTGTCGAAATATACGTTTTTAAAGACATAAACGGTCTTATCTTTGTTTTTCGTTAACTCAGAACTTTGATTTTTTCAGTTTCAAGGGACCGCAGACTGAGTATATGGTTTTAATTTCAACTCGATGCCTCATCTCGTTCATGAGATAAAGAGCCTTGACAAACCGACAGACGGATAACAAAGTGATCCTATAAGGGTTCCGTTTTTTCCTTCTGAGGTAAGAAACCCTAAAAACGTAGGAAGAAGTGTTGAGAGTTCGAGTTTTAAAATAGGACAAACGAAATACTAAAGACGAAGTGCTACACTAATCTTATTACGGAACAGATCTATGTTGGGAAGATGACGTATACTGCAAATGTAGGCAAGGGTAAACATATTAAACTTGTAAATCGTATGCAGCTGATATAAAATATTCATCGGAGCGGGATTATAATTCAAAAGGGTTACACAATGGTGCATGCTGCTGTATGCCGTATTTACAGCCCCAGGCTTGCTAAAGAGCTCTTGACATCTTTGCTAAAAGCAAACGACAATTGTACGACTCTATAATATGTATGTGGGAAGCTTTGTTTACTTGTGTTTCTGCACAAATATGTATAAGTATAACGCAACAACCAGGATTTGAACTAAACTAGCAGACAATTCGGAACCGGAATGCCACAAGGACTATAAATTCTGGTGGTGTAGGTGTTAAAGCTCGATTCCAAACTACAAGTTCCAATTTATAGCACTTCTTGTAATGTAATGATCTCTTACAACAGTAATACTATGAAACAGTACATTCAGAGTAATTATTTAAACAAACACAAAATAAATATTCGTTCTGCAACATCTCATTTGTTCTGCCTTTACGTTCATCTTTTAAAAAATATATATTTGCATTACATACAAAAACTTCAGCTTTATGACAAATATGAAAAGTTAATTTTGTAAGACCTGCCTCAATGCGCTGATGTGAAACCTCGTGAAGCTAGGTTTGACTTTGATTAATCCGTCAAGTTATTTGCTTTGTGACTATAATAGCTGACTCAGCGTGTGAATCTTGTTTTATAATAGACGTCCTTTTAACGAAGGATGTTTGCTACTGTTAAAACAGTGACACGGCATTTAGACGAAAACAATACCTTAAAAATCATTCGTTCTGGGAATTTGGTCAAAAGGAATTTGTGGTGGAGATCAATATTTGCTGATTTTTTAGTTATTAAGGAGATGATTATCACAATAAAATACTTCTGACGGAGACACCCATGCTGGGGAAACGAGAAAACTTACAGAGATTAGCAGTACACCAGCTGAAAATCTGGATTGGTTAAGCACATATTTTGGAGAAAACTCCGTCCTAAAACCGTGTTTCATTGAGGAGATGCTGTAGTGGAATTAAGACAGATCTCGTCTAGCGTTGGCATAAATACAATTCGGACAGATCTGGTGAGCAGAGCTATAACAATACCGCTGCTGGCACGTGACGAACGTCACTCAGGTACTCTGCAGATGATCTCCATCGCATTTTAATGTCATGACAGTACATTGCCGGTTTTATAGCCGCTTCATATTTCAGTATATGAATCAGAGCAGCGATGAGGGAGGTGTGAAGCGATGACAGCGTGGGAGGGGCACGACTATGGGGTGTGCCCGCCGCGGGCTCTATGCCAAGTATTAGCGCCACTGCATCGTCAGATGACTGGCATTATATTGCACTCACTACATCTACTTCCAATCTTAATCTTTCACACATACGGTTCATTTTATATTTTGATGGATGAAAAATATCAGATTGTTGTTTCGTCGTGTGAATGTCTCGCGCGTAGTCTAGGGTTTTTATGTGAAGTATCTCAAAGTCCGCCGTGCAAAGAATTCGCGACGGATTGTTTTAGCGTATTGTGAGAAAGTTGCTGTGTATTTTTGGAGCCCCCTTTTGTCGTTTTTCCTTGAGCTTGATAGCATCAAGAGAGTTATTTAATAACCATGAGTAAGGTTTATTGCTCGACGAAATTTGTGTCGTACATATTTGGACAAATTATAAAAAAAACTGGGCAAGTGCGAGTCGGACTCGCGCACAGAGGGTTCCGTACAAACTTACATTATGTAAATAGTTCAATCTCCGAATGGAGTCTCGAAGATTTTTCTCAATAGTTTGAATTATTAATTATTATTCGTCTAAATATTTTTTTTTTCTGACGTAAGTAACAACAAATTTACTATTTTCAGATTTATTACTATATCTTGTGCTATAAGACCTTTATTTGTGCCAAATTTCCGGAATCTGGATCCACAGGAAGTAGTACCCTATGAATTTTGATTCCCTTGAGTGTCGAAATACCCGCGACATAAACGGCTGTATCTTTTTTATTTGTTAAATTAGAAGTTAGATTTTTTCATAGCTTCAAAGGACCACAGACCTGAGCATAGCATATATTCGTTCTCGAAATAGACAGACGGACGCACAACAAAGTGATCCTATAAGGGTTCCGTTTTTTCCTTTTGAGGTACGGAACTCTAAAAAATAAGAAACTTTTCTGTTGTAATTTTGGTCTTAATACAGAGTATACGTTGTGTACCAGCTATGTACGTTGAAATGAACATGCTTAATATCAGTCTCGCCTGAGGCCACGGAAACCCACGCTTTGTTTATGTGGTTTAAATAAATGAAGTACACAAAAATAATATATTTGATCTTAGCCAAAATCGTGACAAGAAAAAACGAGACGAGTTTATCAATGCGAATTAGAACAAAGTGCACAAAAAGCATGTCACACATGTTTACGTTAGTAGTGCGTTGTAAGGACAGGTGGGCGAGCATGCTGACTCACAGATAACGATTATCGCATTGTTTTTAGACAATTATAAGTGTGAATAACACTGTTTACAAGCGCCAGCGTGTAATCTGGGGCGCTGCAATTGAGGCTTCCTACAAGGTCAACGATGAGTGTACTTAGTGCCCCCAATAATACTACCGACATCTCAGCGTATCGTCATGCGTTCCAGTCTACAAACAAATAGATTCGTTCTCAATAGCTGATTACTCGCTGGAGATGAAAGAAGATAAATTCGTAATAGAGGAAAATGAATGTGTACTCATATACACAGAAAAGTGTTTCATCAATGTTTCATTGTCTCGACTAAAGATATCAATTGTGTGAACAAAATGTCCTTTGTTATAGTGCTTCTTATCAGAAAATGGAACCGCAGGAAATTCGGACAACCAAAGGCTATAACTCAGAGGAAACTGGGCAGGAATTTGGCACGATTTAGCCTTTATCTCTATTTCGATTTAGAAAATCAAGTCTTCCGAAATTTCGCTTGTTATATTAACTTTAGAAAATCTCTCTCAATTTCTGCAAGTAATATTTGACTTATATGAAAATCTTTAAAGTTCATTGCTCCATTTACACGCTGAATTTTAACCAAATGGCTTTTCAAAAACCGCTGCGGAATGCGAAATCGAAAAAAACGAATTACAGTCCACTAAAGCATAGTTTATTACAAGTCAATGGTCGTGGGTAATAGAGAAACAGTATATTTTTTAGTGATTCCAATTCCATTTCGCTAATTGGCTCACAATGGTCGCAAAGTCTAGCTTGTTGTTTTTTAATATAAATTATTGTTTTCCACGAAATATTGGAACGCCCTTGGGATATCACAATAATGTCCCAAGTTAATAAAACATTTAATTTCAGACAAAAAGGGCTTGGAGTCATTCGCATGGAATATGTATATTTCCAGTAATATATTTTTATAGTCTTTCAATATTTTGACCATGGTCGTCCTTTGTGGCCTTTGTCCTCATAAAGTTGTTTACGACTGCCCCCCCCCCCCTCCTCCCTAGAAATGGCAAGTTTACGTCACGCCGTTGCCCAAACAATATTTACTTCAATATCGGGTGTCATACTGTGGATAAAATGTTCCCGGCCACCAAATATTCTAGCTAGCATACGACGGGTGCAAAGTAATAAAGTTATCTACAGTTTCGCAAATTTTCTTTTAAAATTTTCAACAACTTAGATACTAAAAATATTATATTCCACATTATGGGCAATCTTTTACCACGTCTTAAAATTGCAAAAAATAAGGCAATCTGTAAAAAAGAATCATGTAATATTTTAGTAAATTACTGTCAGTATCAGAAAATCGCAGTTGCAGATAGCTTTATTTACTTTGCTCACGTCTATTTCAGACAGAAGAAGGAAATAAAGAAATGTCTATACCTCCAGGTAAGTCCGAAGTTCACAAAATCAATCGAACTCCGTCCAAGATCGGCGCCACAACACAAGCTCTACTTTGTAACACTTAATTAATCACTTAATTACAATAAGTGCTGTGATAAAATTCTATGGGCACTTTCAACTTGGATACATTGATCCAGATTGACAAATTAGTTTTCGAGGACTAAGGGGCGATTGAATTTTAATTACAGGACTATAAATAAAACAGGATCGGTCTGTTGATATTAGTACGGACTATTAATAAGGGTTCATAAAGATAAGGAAGGTCTTGATGCAGTCAGAACAATTTGAGACAAATACAAATTCAGGTGCTGTAGATATATATGAGACTTGATGTATTAGTTGGACACCAGTAAGACAAATACGTAAATCAATTTAGGCGCTGCCCAAACAAAGCCGGAAGAAACTTACTCCACATCATGAATTCGTGATAGATCCTCAAGGCAACTCCCGAAATGGAATATTAATATACAATTTTGTTTCGAGTAACCACAATTCCATACTTTTCCCTTGAGTGAATTATAGAGGAGAAACTATTTCCCTTCTAAAAAGGTCGCTTTTCGAAGTAGTGCGTTTTTAAAGTTTCCTTTGGGACTTACCCTCAATTGATAATCCTCGAGGTTAGGAGACCTTAGAGATATGAAAACCACATGTAGACTGCTAACTTCTGACGTGGAACATTCTACATAAATAAACTACAACGTGGAACATAATAATTTTATTAATTCCAGCCATGCTCAGTGAGAAGTATAGTTAGCAGACACAGATCTGTCTATTGTTAAACCAGGTATATCGACAAGTCATTGGCATAGCTGGTATGTGTAAAATAAACAGTCTGGCTAGTTATGAAGACTGAACACAGTTTTCCTGTCTACGAAAAAAGGGAATAAATTATAAATTTTGTTAATAGTCATGAAAGAAACAAGATATGTATACCACACGAGAAACGAGACAGCTCAATCATTACTACATGCGTATGTGTAAATATAAGTTCCTCAATATTTGTTTGGGCTAACGAAAACTGGGTGAAATTTGGCACGGTTAACAATCCAAAGCTTTTGCCAGATAGTGTTTTGGATTATTCAGACTAGGTCGAAGTCGCTGACAGATGCAATGCTCTGTTATGGAGCATATATGTACATATGCATATTCCAGAGTGAGCTAGATTTATAAATTAAAAATAACCATGTTCCTAATTCTTTTTGTTCAGTGGGAAATCATCAAATGACTCCTTCCGCTCTAGGTGGAGCATTAGGCAGTGACAGACTTTTACTGTCTAAAAACCGCCTGTTTCTTCAGTTGCTCTTTGCGGTCCAAGGCTACGGTAACTTTAACGATCAATCCTAAACCCCTTGCTCCTAATTATGAGATGCATTTTGGAAAGAATTAAAAGAAAACAAACCAATCATATCTACAACGATTGTAGAATGAGTTGTGTTGCTAATGGGCATCCATTAATGGACGCGTGATACATCTGCTAATTCATTGTACGCAATACAATAAGTGAGGTCACTTAGCGTGAGTGTTTTAAGTGCCGTCGTAATAATCTGCATATTTTAAGTCCAAGCAGTAACTCACAGACGCAAGCAGTGATCCGCTGCATACATCCAGACCGGAACATCGCACAAATAGCTATCTCTTACCTATCACAGACAAGTCTCATGCAACAACAATCCAAGATATCAGATGCAGATCAATATCGGCGGCAATAAATACCAGAAATAAACACTGTGACTAATAACTGTACACATGCCTGCTTGATGTGTGTAGACGCATCATCGCGTGGAATAGAACAATACCGGTGCCAACGACTGACTAAGTATCGGGTAGACCCGCATGCGTCTACTGTTACCGTTTGGCTGACATCTCACTAAGCGCAGGCGTTCCCCTATGATTGAGGCTTATCGATCCAAATGTAACGCATTATAAGCTTTGGCCACATCGCCCACATCTATGGTCTTCTGAGTTATTTAGCTGTGCCTGGAGTCTATTTTGAATGTATTCTCTGGCTTTCTGTCCGTCGGAAATACGCCAATCTTGCTATGGAGTTTCTATTTGTTACCTTTCGTACTCATCCCACTTTTCTTCCCTCTTGAATATAACCTGTCTGTTTTACTCTGTTGTAGGTTCGGCTATCCTTTAGACTTATGCATCAAGTGGTTGTCTGTAGTCTTGCGAGTTAGCCTCTTCGTCAAAGACGTAGTAGAACTATGATTGAGGGGTTAAAATGGCAGCTGGACGGGTGACTTGAGCGAACATACCGACAAATGCCTTTGGTTTACTTAGCCTTTACGAAATGCTCTCAAATCGTTTAACACTGTTGTAACTGCAAAAGCTTGTGCGTGTGGTTTGTTGTTATACAAGTAAGTATTACGCTGTCCTACTACACTACTAGTCCGTATTCATTTTGCGGTTTCTTTTTTATAAGGATTACCTCATTCTCTCAATAAGAAATATAAATAACAATTTTTACTCAAATGTCCGCACACAGCTTACCTCATTCATACAATAAAATGTGATAGGTATGAACTTATAGCTAAGTGCGCATAATTTTGTCTAAACAGCGTTCAGTATACAAGAAAATTACGTCATGAAAGGGACAGTTAGAAGACTTGGAAGGCCGACAATAGCGTAACTATGACGTCATTCAACCCACGCAAAAATAAACAGTTATCGTCTCCCATTACTCTGAAGGGGCTCTTAACAAAATCTTTGTCCGTCACACGAAATCGCACTTTTCTCGGAATGTTTGCTGATATTTTATCAAATCTCTCGCGACACAATACGCTATTCCGGCCACAAAAGCATAACGAGGGACAGAATAGAAGTTTAATTTAGGAAATACGGTACAAAAGTAAGTAATTCACATGCGGTGGAATTCAAGCACACAATACTGTAAGACCTGATTTCCTTGCTTTCTTTGTACTAGATACACAGCCTTCATTTTGGTTGAAACCAACCTCGCATGTTAAACCTACGAAAATGTATGGCATTTTCTCTTGGCAGTTCTTAATTTGAGTCCGCGTATATTTAGTGGAACAGAAATATAATATTCCACAACATGGTAAATCTTTAAAGTGCTAGTACTAAAATTAAGGCGATATCTGTAAATATTTTGGAATATGATATCTTTAGTAAGTTACTGAGTGCCCAAAGTGTCCCTACATCTGCACTTTGGAGGACCTTAAATGCGACTGAATTTGCTATAAACATGGCAACCTACTGGGTCAAAAGAAAATCATCGATTCGAAAAGAAGAAGTAAAATCTGCGATCAGAAAATCTAATTATAATAACTTTTTCCACTTTTCTCCCATCGAGATGTCGATTCTGAGGGCGCACGGGATCTGCACTATTGTCTTGCCCGCGTATTGTTGGAGGGCGTGACGGGAGCGTTGACCCCGTCTGTCGGTCACTGATTACATACACAACTGCAACTTTTATTAGACACTACATATGGGAGCGAGATTATGACGCCCGACACAATGATCAATTATGTATGTTAGTGCCAATGTGTTATCCATTCTAATAACTTAATAAAGAGCGTCGGTTTGTTCATTCATGTTTTGATAAACTCGTCAGTTTTAGGAATTTGAATTAATATCTGGAACCATCTAGTAGTAACAAATTGGGTTAAGCAATCAATTCATATTTTATTAATTGAAACTGGTGATCTTGTAATTTTTGGTTGACCTTTAAAATTAATTAATCTTTTAATTAATTTACTTAAATGAGAACATAGGTTTTTAGATGTATTTAAACACTGATTGCTATGTCCCTCATAATTAATATTGAGAAGTCAGATTTCAAGATTGTACAGAGAAATCCTTATTTAGTAAATCATACAAAATTTCCCAATAGCAATTGTCTGTCTTTTCGCGATAAAAACTACTGAACGGATTTATATGCCGTTTTACACCAATAGACAGAGTGATTCATGAGGAAATTTTGATGTATAAGACATGTATATTATAGTAGAGAAAAGCCGAGAATTTCAAAGATTTGTAACATCCTTGCGAAGCAGGGGTAGATTTTTAGTTATTCATTAAACTGTACTCCTATAATATCGAAACACTTATTGTATACACAATCGGTCTGTTGAGCTAAAAAGCAGATAGCTTTTGTATACAAACTGATAAAGTTCACTGACCTACATTTGGACCAACAATATCTAAGTTTGGTCCAATTGCTTTTATTGGGTCATAAACGGAAAATAGAAAAGAACGAAGTCGAGTATTCTACTACATTCTTATTGCAATGTTTATGAGGCAAATTAAACGTAGTTGAATTTTAAGTGGGCTGTAAAACACCTGTTTACATGTTGATCTTGATACTTATTTTTATGTTCTATGTAAAAAGATGGTACGGCCAGCATGGGGGTTAACATCGACATGGTATGTGATAAAGAAGTATAGAGAGTTTCGCTTCTGTTGGGTTCGGAGGATCGATTATAGAGATGCTGTGCCTACCCTAAGGCTGCTTTTCTACCAGAGATGTGCTATGCAGCTATGAAACTATCCCCCGATTTCTGAATTAAGCATTTGAAGTTGACTATTTCTCAAGCTCTAGCCCGAAAACCTGTCAAAATTTTGCGTTAAAGTACGTTTTGAGACATACTTAACTCAAAATACTCAATTGAGAATCCCGCCATAAGTGACCGTTTCCACTGATACTAAGCTATGTGGCGGTGCGAGTAAGATGTGCTATGAAGATGCGCTGCCGCAAAGTAGTTGTGCGAGGAAGGTGCGCAGCTCGAGCTATGTGATGTATCGATAGTAGGGTAGTGGCACATAGCTACACCTCGCGACCATCCGTAGCACGCATCCATAGTACGCATCCTTCCATATAAAAATCATTTCTTAGTTTCCACCAGAGCTAAGCTATGTGCATCAATGAATATGATTGGTGGATATCAAACGCATCCATAGCAACGTAGCGTAGCACATATCTGGTGGAAAAGCAAAATCGCACTAATATTATAAAAGCGATGTCGTGTGTGTATATTTGTATGTTTGTTACTTCTTCACGCTGGAATGTCTGGACGGTTTTCGGTGTAATTTGGTACACAAGTAGCCCATGTCATGGAATAGCACTTCATGGAATACCTTTCATCCTGCGAATATGGGATAAGATTATCCCATTATGACGAACGAACGAACGAGGAACGAAGGGCGGCGGACGAAGCCGCTGGCAGAAATAAAGGCCGAAATTATGATTTATTATTCTACTGTCATTTGATTTTGTTTTAGTTTTGTAGCAACGCTCACCAAGGTCGATCTGTGGATGGGTGACAATCTTAAGTTCTTAACATAACATCCTCTGTAGCATTTGCTTCATGTCCGTAGCACAGAAAGTTAAAGTTAAGCCGTTGGTCCCGGCTGTTACTTGTAGATTTTTGACAGTCGTTCGGATAGTACGGTTCGGATAGAAGCCATAAAATCTCCCCAGTCTTGACCAATTAGGGTGGATTAGTATTTGCTCCACGTAAAATACCTACTGATACCCAGGTGTTTACAGTTTGATTGGATGCCAACCCCTGGTAAAAGGCAAGACAGAATTGATATCATAACCATTTCTTTTATTTGCGGGCTTGCGGACGGCGAGCGATGGGCAGCTCGCCGTCCGGTAACCGTTTGGACCGAGCCCAAGTCGTCGACGGCGCATAGTGTTCCACGCGCGCCTCAAGGAGAGGTCAGCGAACCGTAGGGGCCCAGCAGGGTCCTGGGGCCATGGGTTCGCTACGCCGTCCGCAAGCCCGCGCCTACGGTGGTCGGAAAATCCTATAAGGGTTCCGTTTTTTTTTTCTTTTGAGGTACAGAACCCTAAAAAGAAAGGCTTTATAGAACTGAGGACGAGTCAAAAGACCAGCAGTCCTTTTTTTATTATCAAATAACTCCTACTGCACTGGGCGGTGCCAGAGGGAAAGTCAGATTTTCTGACTAAAACCCATCTGTGTTCATTCACTTGCCCTTTACGGTCCAGGGCCATGGGAACTCTTTCGAACAATCTCGCAACCCTGCCGATCAGCACTCTTGACAGCCCAAAAATATTACAGAAAATCTTAAAATAAATAATAAATACTACCAACATTTCGACACAAATACTCATGTAACAACAAAACCCCGACAAAGATAACAGGTAGTAGTTTAAAATACTGCAACGACGTGTAAACTGTGACAAGTTATTAACCCTTCACCTGCACCACAGTATAGACATATGGAACAGTACGGAAACTACCTACAAATATTCGAAACGGCACACTCACACAAACATTACACACTAAGTGTTTCTCGCGGTCCTGTCAGTAGCGAATGCCGCTTAGGAGTCTCGTCGAAACGGCTCACTAACACAAACATACGCAATGTTTGTGTGAGTGAGCCGTTTCGAACATTTGTAGGTAGTTTCCGTACTGTTCCATATCTATACTGTGCCTGCACACAATGGTGACCCTAGCTGACTTCTCACTTGCTGCATGGGAAGTGACAGCTGATACATTCCGTCCCCGTGTAGGAACGAATCGATATGAATGTCGTGCCTTATGTAAATAGGCATACGAGATATATTTGTATACCGTTAAGTGAAGTTACTTTGGCCCTGAGGTATAACTTTGACTTGAGCTCGTTAACCAATAGGAGCACAGTAAACATAGTGTCCTGTGTTCCTATCTATATAACTACTAGCTGATTCGACAGACGTTGTCCTGTCTTAGCTATGAACAGTCAAATATGTGAACGTTAATTACTCATTATATTTTTTTGTTCTGTGCAACTTACTTTTTTAACAAATACAGCAAAAAAGAATTGGCGGAGCAATTTCTCCAGCCGTACCGTTATGAAATGACCAAAGGAAATAATTTTCATATTACCTATATAAGGTAACCGTTACTGACTGCCTACACGCAGCTGAAACCACTGAACGGACTGCACTTAAATGTGTCACGCAGATAGTCGTTTTATGACGTAGGCATGCGTTAAGGAAGGATTTTTTCAAAATTTTTCTCCTAAGGGGATGAAACGGAGGTCTAAAGTTTGTAAGGAGAAAAGAAACCCATTTTCAAGCGGGCGAAACCGTGCAGATGCTTGTTGGTTAATAAGCTTAAGGCAAAGTAACCCAGCTTTACTGTGTCTAACTTGTTGCGTACAGTCACAGCCATTAGGCCCCAAACACAAAACTGCGTCTGACGTCGCATAGTAAGAATCTGCGAGCTTGCACGACGCATCGCCAGAACTTGCGAATTCAATCGCATTGCATATTGTAATATGGTCACCGGAACCGATGCTTTGCCGCAAGAAAACGCATCGCAGATTCTCGCGATGCGGCGTCGTATCGCATAGCATCGTAGTATTATGTGGTTTTGATTGGGCATTTGAAACGTGTCCTTTTTAATAAACACCTCTTTCTCATAGGAGTTATAGACACTCCACTCTACAGAGTCTGTATAAAGAACGGACGGGACGCCAGCTCATTTGCTCCTAAGCAGCCAAATGGTCGAACGATACAGGGCAAAGTTACTCAGGTAGTAATATAGTACTACCAGGCAAGGGAGTTGCAGGTTTTCTTGAGGAGCTGGATCGAATGATCAATTTGTTCCATTCGTACTCAAAATACGAGCTTGGACGTGGCCATGCGGACACCAACCCGACATACAGATATACACTTACATCTACTTTGAACTCTTATAAGTGGTATGTATCACAAATCTTTTCGTGTCATCAATAATTGGCTAAGAATAGGACATTCTTTCGTCTCGTGGGTGTCACGTTATTGACGCCTTGTATCGTAGCAATAATTAGGTTTGTACGTATGCACCGGATATCTATGGTACGCAAAGATAAAATGCTACGGATATATCCTTCCATTGGTTGCGGAAGCTAGACTTCTAGGTAACAAGAAATACCTACTAGGTAATAAATATAATAATCAATGAAGTAGTTTATGGGAAGTTATTTTAGAAGTACACGGCTAGTTTCTTTATGTATAGCGAACCTTGAAGAAACGGCAGTATTTTTTTTTAATCGTTAGGCCCGCGTTTGTCCACTATTTCATCTAATGGTAAATTATGACGCGGTTAACGATAGAGCATTCTCACCAAGAATTAACATTTATTACAGTTTAATCTGATTAAGAATCAAATTTATTCAGCCTGACAATGTTCAGTGCGAAATTAGTTTTTTTTTAATTAAGAGAACAGTAAGAGAAAGTTGAATTAAAGTTTAAAAAGATTGATGTGGGGAAATAGCTATTATTTTCTACTGCACCAGCTATTTAGTTTATTACTATAATAATACATACTAAGCATAGCCTATAAACAGGCATGGCGAACCTTTATTGATGATCGTGCCATAAACTAATATTAAACCAAAAATTCATATATTTTGTTGGTGATTTATTGAAAAAAAAAAACAAAGCGCACTTAGCGTATCGATGGCAAAACTAGTTGAATTCCTTGCCTGGCCCAGTATTCGGCCACGGCCGTGCCGTCCACTGATGCTGTCATTAGGTCCCTACGTGAACAGGTAACAGCAAACTTAAACTTAAAACAAAGCTAGACGCTATTCATTTAACTTTTTCAAAATTCGTAAAGCAGTCGTAATGTCAACAGTGCTATGTATTTTTTTTTTATAAAAGTCAGTGTGATTTCTGTTGTTGCAAATTATCTCGATGCTCAGTAGTTTTCTATTGGTGTGCCCGAATTTCGTTTCCTTGTGCCACTATTGGCACGCGTGCCATAGGTTCGCCATCCCTGGCCTTAAATCTAAGCTGTCGTAATTTCCTTATGATGTGCTTGTTA
Source organism: Mythimna pallens (assembly GCA_961205895.1). Taxonomy (NCBI): domain Eukaryota; kingdom Metazoa; phylum Arthropoda; class Insecta; order Lepidoptera; family Noctuidae; genus Mythimna; species Mythimna pallens. The sequence continues at coordinate 5,463,098 of OY540831.1, read as the reverse complement.
TTATAACACACTAGCTGTCCCCCGCGGAATCACCCGCTTCTTTGGATACTGTTCCGCTTCCCTGGATCGAAGCATCAGTATCTCCCTGCCCTTGTCTCATATTACTTGGGGTCGGCGTAACACGTTTTTTTCTTCCTTCTGTCCTGTCACCTTCATTCTATCACTAACTCCCGTTTCTTTCATATCATTTTTCACACGATCCATCAATCTTTTCTTTGGCCTCCTTCTCCCTCTCCATCCATTAGATTCTTCCTTCCATCCATTAGATCGTAGCGTGAAAATTTATAGACTATATTATTCGTCATGAATCTGGTGATCTCAGAGACAAGCGCGTTAAAACAAAAAAAAAAAACTTTTCCGCTTTATTAAACTCGTATTATATACGCGACCCGTCCCCGATTCGCACGGGTGATACAATTATTTTTTTTCGCTTTTTTTATTGTTAAGCTCGCGCTTGACCGCTTGATCGCACCTGATGGTAACTGGTAAGCGATAATGTGGTCGACGATGGAGCACGCTTGCCTAGACGCAACCTATTCTCTCTTGACTTTAAGACCCCTAGCTTGTCATTGTAGTGCTCTACTATAATTTGCATGTATCAAACATGTAAAACTTCCTCATGAATCACTCTGTCTATAGCTGAAAACCGTATGAAAATCCGGTCATTAGTTTATGAGTTTATAGCAGACAGAAAGACAGACGCGGTGAGGGCCTTAGTTTCACTGTAGGTAAGGAGGATAAGTATATGTATATGGTCAATAACAACAAAACAGCAATATTATGTTGAATCATGAACTTACCATTCTTTGGCTCTCTAAAATAATATATGTCTGTTTCGTTTCCCATAAGTACTTTTAACAGGTATTATCGTAAAATGTTATCACATCTAATCGAAATCTGTAGCACTTTTTTAATACTCTTAGTTATTTAAAGCTTATGCAGCACAACAGGATACTAATTACTTCAATATTAATTGTCTACAATATACATAATGAGTTAAGAATCAAGTAGGCCACCAACATTGTTGTTTGAAACTGTATTTGAGACAAACAAACACAGATAATAAATATTATAAGGAATATCAGTGAGCTCCTAATAGGAGCTAGCTAGGATAATATAGGAGCCTCCTATATTATAAATTCAAATGAAGATCCATTACAATTGATATTTTTGAAATGTAATCTCTATAATGATTCACAATAAAGAAAGGAGAGTGATTTATAATAAATTTTTCTTTTCCTTTAGATGGAACTCAAATCATTGTTTTTTTTCTGAAAAGTAATTGGTGAAGCTCTGCTGTTGTCCTCATATAAATCCTAAAACGTGCAGGTAGTTATGCAGGATGGGTAGCATAGTAGGTGACACATGTCCTATTAAGCAACTTCACACTGGTACTGCATTTGAGATGGATTGAGGAAGACCCATTTGGCTATTTATAATCACTCTCCTTCCTTCATACTTACACCTAAATGTTATCTGAAGAGCACTGATTTCTTAGATACAGTAGAAGCTAAATTTTTGAATTCAGGATTTAATTGCTTCCTTACTTAGCTTATTTAATGTATTTGGAGGTAGTCGGAACAGAGAGTAAAGTCCCGCAAACCTCTTTTGATAAGGGAGGATCCTCCAACCAGACGGGTGTTATGTCTGGTGGGCTACTACTGCCCGATAGATGATTTCAGGCTGTTCTATATGTTCTAAACGCGCGGAGAACTTTGATTGCGCGATGCAGGATTAGTTCTTATGTGACGCCATAGATGTCACTACATGTAATTTGACAGTACAGATCGGCCGTTGTAACTTGACGGTTCTGAACATAGGCTCTGCGAACTTTCGCGCATGTACACTCGTAAAAAAAGTGTTATTGGAATTCATTTTTTTTTCAACCGAAATTCGAATATAAATTTCCTGATACAGAGACCAAGTACAAATAAAATAAATATCAAAACGCTATGAGACAGAAAGCTAAAAAAATAATGTACCTAATGAATTAAAAATTCACTCACCTTTCGATAGTAGCAAATTTTTGTCACAATCACACACAATATTATTTACAGTTTGATAAACTTTTTATTATTTAATCACTTTCGCTGAGGGGGGAAATCCCTAGCATAAAGTCATCTGCTCCTTGCGTACTTTGTGAGGTACTCGGTATAGGTTCGTCATCGTCATCATAATTGTCGTCGCTCTCACTTTCAGATTCATTTTCTGAGTCTGATCCTGTATTAATGACGAATTGTTCCGTCATTTCATCAATAATATGATCGAATAAACACAAACAAAAAACTTAACAAGAAAATAATAACAACTAACAACGATCAACGAAAACTTTTGTAACCTTCTTTACGGAGTAAAGAAAAAGGGATGTCCAATATGCGTATCTGAGGGTGTTGTTTAATCGATTATTTTTCAAATCGATTGAAATCCAATTATAAAAATATATTTGATTAAATTTTATAAGGAGGTTTAAAATATTCTCAAACAGTCGTTATTGTAGTAGTCGTTTATAAATAACTGATATTTAACTAAATCATGTCTTTCAACCAAGAAAATAAAATTTTATTCGTTTTTTTTTTCATTAAAGTCGAAATCTCGTTTACTAACGACAACATTCACTATGTTTGTAAATCTATTCCGTTCAATATCTCATAGAAACAAAAATTAATAAAATCCAAATCGATAATTATCGATTACGATATTTGATTGAATAAAGGGTCGATTGTGTTTACATAGAGTCAATCTCTAGCCTAGACCTCCGCCCCGCACGTCGCCTCATGCCACCATTTTGTTCCTAAAAAACGTTCGTGCGCAGCCTTCTGCGCGAAGTTCAGGGCCGTCAAGATATAACGGCCGATCTGTATTAGGCCTAAACAAACATCATATTAGACATGTGCATAGCTGCCGCTCTATACAAAAAAACATAACCCTTCTTTTAGTTGGGTCAAAACGTTAATTACGTTACACTTTAGTGACAAGGCTTCGAAAAACATATCTTTGCCTTTCCTATCAAAAACCAGGTGCAATTTATCATGCACACTCAATTGAGCATCATCACCTCTTTATCAGTAACATACCTTGCAGTCCTTATGCCGGTAGCACCAGGTGCACCCGAGGAGCAGGCCGACAGCGGTGATGAGAAGCGCCAGCGCAGGCACCGCCGCGTACATGCTGCCCTGGGAGCCCCAGCCTTCCAACCGGGACTGGGCACTTGCATCTGCGAATGACAGGTGTGTTAGGATGCTATAGAAATATACACAAACCTTATGTTTGAATGAAACTTAGAACCTATTATAGCTCGAAGAATCACCAAACTTAAATTGCAATGGCCAGGGCACATTGCACGCAGAACAGATGGCCGATGGGGACAAAAGGTTCTGGAGGGGCTTCTGCGTACTGGAAGACGCAGCGTTGGAAGGCTGGACTGATGACCTGGTGAGAGTTGCGGGAATTATGGATATGAGTGCGAGACGCACAGGACCAATCGTTATGGCGACGCTTGGGGAAGGCCTGTGTCCAACAGTGAAGTTTATTTACATCTTGAATTTTTGTCCTTCTACATAATAATACCATAAATATGAAAGTTTGTGAGGATGGATGTATGGATGTTTGTTACTCTTTCATGCAAAAACTACTGGACAAATTTTGATGAAATAGAGCTTATATATCAGAAAAACACAGACTATAATTTATAATGGGGTGAAGTACTAATTCTATGCATGTGAGTTATAATACATATAAATCCAGGAAGTACTGAGCCAGATATTAAATTTCTTTTACTCATACTTTTTAACACAAAAATGCATGTTTCCTATAGGTTAGGTTATTGGAGTAACGCTGCGAGAAAAATCTAGTGTGGCATACAACTGGCTATTTGTCTGTATTTATTTTTATATAATACTTTATACTAAACAACAAATAATACAAAAAGAAATCTTTTACTGAAGACAGCATCTCATCTATATTAAACTACCTTTTGCCAGTGGCTTCACTCATGTGACAGTAGGTTTCCAGCTGTGCATTGATGTCAGTCAGTTTCTCATCTTAATATTATACTAGCTTTAGCCCGCAGCTTTGCTCGCATAAGTACATGAAATATAGCTTATGTGACTTAGGAATAAAGCAGCTTTCTATTGGTGAAAAAGTTTTGCAATTGGACCAGTACTTTCAGAAATTACCTTCTACAAACAAAAAAACAAACTTGACCTCATTATGATATTAGTGTAGATAAATGTTTTTTTTAATTATTGATATGAGAATGAGTAGGAGCTTGGTAGGAACATCTTGCTGTCTCTTTTGTGCACACAACCTAATAGCAGCTTTGAATTGAATTTCCTCTTCCACCAGATTTGAATGGTTTCTATATAACTTATTATGGAACGGATTTCAAAAATTCTTTCAATTTACGATTTTGGATAAATTTTATAAAATAATTTTAAAAAATAGTCAATTATCCATAATAGTTTTAAGTCAATGGGATCACACATTGTCCTGATAAACATATTTTTTGAAGGACTTTACATGTACTACTACTCAATGTCAATATTTGTTTACTTAACAACTAGGATAAAAATAAACTGCAATTTATTGTAAATTGACCAATGGATGCAACTTCATTGCATAGGACCAATTGTGAGCAAGGTCTAGTTTAATAGTTATTTGCTACAATGCATAATGTTTTACCCATAATATTTTATTTAATATTTATTCATGGATTCATTTTTTTCCACAACCTTCATACAATGCCACCTTGTCCCAAACTAAGCAGAGCTTGTGCTATGAGTACTAGGTCAACAACTAATAAACATACTTATATATTTTTACACAGAACAAATGATCATGCTCATCTCAAACAAACATTTGTTTTGGGTGGGAATTGAACCCATGACCTCCAGCATAGCAGTCAGGGCCACTAAACACTAGACCAACAGGCCAGTCAACTTGGAAAGACTACCACTACACATTATAGTAGATACTAATCAACAAGGACCTACTTGGTCCTAAATATGTATTAAGGAATTTGGTTAATTCATACAAGTACAAAAGGGTTATTTGGAATTGGAATACACAAAATTGAACTATGTATACAAGATAGAATAATACTGGAATCTAATTAGAATCTGTTTAGTTGCAATTGATTTTATCAAGGCTAAATTCTAAACTTTAGAGATTTGTAACTATGAAGAATTATATTCTCCTATAGAAATATATTGAGTATTTGTTTATAGATTGTTGCAATAATTTTATTCATAAGTTTTGATAGCTTTGAATGGGATATTGGAACAATTAGATAAGTTACCTTTGACTATCTACTCATTTGTTTTTGTTTTATAAATCATGCTAAACTACAACAACTTACATTTATGAGAAATATCTACAATTCATGAGGATAAATTAAACCCAGGAAATAGTAATCAAGATATATCAATCCTTTTTTAATGGAGGCCTGCAGGTGTTTCCTTATCATAATGTGATAAATACTATTATTATAATACCCAAACAATAATAATAGTGATAACAGTGTTTAGATAACAAAGCCTGAGATAAGCACTGTTTATTTACTTCTACACATGTGTGTACTACTTAATAATACATAGGTGAAGTTTAGTTAATTTTATGTAAAACTAATTATATAAACATCTTATTTACATGTTGTTGGGCTAATATTTTTAAGCTTTAAACCATGTCAGTTATTGTTGAACTACAGATTTGATGTAGCTCTAAACATTTCATTTGTATACATATGTAAACATACAGGTATACATGTATGAACAAGGACAGTCTTTGACTACTAAACAAAGTGCTGGCAGTTTTGAACTGTGGATGCTTTAAATTTAAAACATTTATAATTATAAGCTCTTATTTTTTACGGAAATATGTATCACTTCCTTTTTAACAATGAACTGATATACTTTTGTAATCTGAACAGATGTTACCTTTTGTAGACACAATGTAAGTGATGAAAAATAAAAGAGTTGTACATTTTCCTTTCACTTACACCCGTAGGCGATGCACAGACAGATAAATACTTATTTAATTAATGTAAAACATGCATTTTTCGACAAAATGACTCACCATGAGGGTAGGTTTGCGGCGTTGATCGGAGAGGCGAACAGTGTCCCAAGTGTGAGCCGGTCAAGGCCACTAATAACACCACCCATATCATACTCATCATTGTCACATTATTTGCACAGCCGCATTATTTTCCGTTTCATTATTTATCGTTTTCATACATCACAACACAAAAAATACACGGTCCATGACAGGATTGCACTGAACTAAAAATAATATTACACTATTCGTTTTTTACTCTATAAATTATATAAATTGATCATGCCCCCAGTCTGAAGTATTTGTTGCACTTAAAACTTAATTTTCTAATAAATTTCGTGCACATTTACATAAAAATTGCGCAACCCGCAGCTGTATAGAACGCCATTTTTCTAAATTAGTGTTGCTGTACATATATTAAATTTTCTACTATTGTCACTTGCTATGCAACGTGGGCAACATTTTGTAACTGTTTTTAATAGAATACAATCTCTCTGTAGTCTGTGATAAAAAGCAACACAAAGATACTACTGAAATTAAATAAAAATTCTGTTACTGTTCACAATTATTCCGTTAATTTTATTTTAATAGAAAATCAGAGATTTTTGTTATTTACTGGTTTTTGGTCAATTGTGTCGCGAATCAAATGCCGGCGAAGAAAAACGTCAAATTGAACTGTCAAAAAAAAATCCGGAAAATTCATAAAATGTTGAATGTCGCAGAGCAAAACTCTGTTCCAAATCTGAAAATCTGTCATGAAAACCAATAAGTAAATAATTATGAAATGAATTATGCCAAAAATAATAATTGCAACTAAAAATCTTGAACGAATGCTCGTAAACTCGGTCTTGGAATATCAATAACCTCAAACACACATGTACGGTTTAAGTGTATTGTTTAGTTCTCGTGTAGTTAGCAAACGTAGCATACGTTCGTATACGTCTGATAGTACTAAGAAGCTATTGGAATTTTTAGCCGATATGCCGAAAGCGACTTCGTCAAGAATCGCAGAGGCACAACGTCAAAGACAACAGATATCGAAGAAGAGTGAGAAGTATTCTCCTAGCACTGTGTACCTCCAGGTGCTTGGTTCGGGTGCAAGGGGGGCGCCCAACACACTGTACCTCTTCACGGACCAAAAACGGTAAGACACCTTCCACAGCTTCGTAAATTGAAGAGTTTCGGTTTCAGAGGACTTTGTTTACTTTTTGTCTGAACTTCTTTCTCGTCCTGTAACGATAGCTGTATGTATTTGAGGGTCATCATAGAAATTCGTGCCATGCACAATGTTGTTGGAATAATTTAAATTTGAACAACTAAATTATTCCATGTCCTCATCAAGTACAGCAATGGTCTTCTCAGTCACATAAAGGCCATCTAAGATCTTTCAATCTTATTCTTAGAATAATATTCTCTCTCATAGGTTTTATAAATATTATTAATTCATTAAACCCTAAGCGATCTTATCTCTCATTGTCTTTCTATTGTGTCTATAATTACAGTATTCGAAAGGAATTATGAAGAAAATCAATGCAATTACAATTAAATCTGATGCAACTTGGAAACTATTTATTTCACAACTTATGTATCTTTGCATCATACTTTCTTCTAAGTTATATGAATCATAACTTGATATCATGTGGTATTTTTTTTTTACTGTAAAAGTACACTATAAAAAGCAGGACAAATTCTAACAGAATATACCCTGAAAACAAAAGTGGAACTATAAAAAAAAGATTTTTCAGCAGTCATAAAGTTTTCAATGTACTTATTTACTCAATAAAAAGTTGCAAATCATTTACTGAGGAACATCAACTATTGGAACAAAGACTTTAACTATCAGAGTCAGTGTTAGTTAGATGAAAAGTTAAAGGTTTACCTAAAAATGGCAATTAAAAAACAGGTTCAGTATAGTGCCACTCTTGTTTTATAGATGCGATATATCCAAATAATAAAAGTTTTTTTATTTTGTAATTTTTAACATGTTTTATAATAAACAAAAAGTTATTGCAATGAAATTAATTTTAATTATTCCTCAATCATCTTTCAGATATCTATTCAACTGTGGTGAGTGCACACAGCGGCTCGCCCATGAACACAAAGTGAAACTTTCCCGGCTCGACCACATATTCATCACTAGCAAGACATGGAGAAACATCGGAGGCCTGCCAGGACTGTCACTCACCCTGCAGGATGTTGGAGTACCGAACATAACATTGCATGGACCTGATGGCTTGGTATGTTACTTTATATTATACACTTCTGAAGCAGATAAACCATTATTTGATTTACATTCTTTTGAACCCAGTTGTAAAAAACACAGTCAAGTAAATCCAAAAATATTTTGCATTACATAAATACCTTATAAAAAGCCAGAAGTTTGAGCTTGATTCCATCAATAATTGAAACTATGCACTAGCTTCTGGCATTTCCTATGGAGAAAAACTGGCAAGAATTATTAAAATAAAATAGAACTAACCATATTCCATAATATATATACATAAACGTAAATCTTCAATTAACACTTTTAATTATGGCAAGTATAACTTCATTATTTATGATGGCGCTGGTGACAGCTCAAGACTTAAAACAAAATATAGGAAAAAATAATACCTAGTGCAGTCTGTCTAACAATGAGCAGAACAATGAACCTTCAATTTCTTTCCTCGGATTAATACTACAAATATTTTCATGTCCATTTTGTTGGGGTCATATATTTACCACCAAATACTCCACCTCGTCAGCTCTTCTGTTACCTATGGAAATTGAGAATGAAAGCTGTTTAAGAGTACTAATTAAAATGTAATCCTTGAATTGTTCTAGGACGAGTTATATGCAGCCACAAAGAGGTTTGTTATAATGAAGGAAATGCAAGTAACAATGGCAAAGTGCAGCCCCTGTGAAGACTTTGATGACAATGTTATGAGTGTCAAATATGTATTACTGTGAGTTTGAAATTCTTTATTATTCTTTACTGTACTGCCTTAATAAGGTAAAAATGCTCATCTGACCAAAACACAAAGCTGAGAAAAAAAAAAAGATAGATGTGCCTTTATTCTTTGGGCCGTATAATAATTATTTTACAATGTTTCTGATGGTCACTAATCCTTGAAGTTGTGTACTACTAATGGTGTATGTATTAATGGTGAATTATACAATCTCTCCAGGGATATCTAAACTTTTGTTTAGAAAAGGTAATTCGAAAGATAGACACCACAGTCTATAACAGGTTACAGCAGAACCAACACTTTATATGGACTGGCTTTTTGGAAACTGTCTCTATGGACTTATAGATTTTCAAAACTTGTTGATTCAATCTTACCTTTCCTTTTAATCTAATCAGATTTTGGAGGGACAAACTATTTCACCTACTACACAATTACTAGGTAACTCCTACTGTCACTCACTCCTATTGCCTGCAAATGATGTACAGTCAGGGGTCCAAAGTGCAGTTGCACTCTATTAGTAGAGTGACTAACATTTCTTTATAGGAGTGTGTCAATGGTTTATGAATTATTTAATTTGTAGCATAGCATCTAAAGTATTGAATAGACGACTTATGGATCATTGAACGTCTACTATACAGAAATTTTAGGAATTTTAGCATTGGTAAAGTGCAACTGCTCTTTTGACCCCTGACTGTACATAGGACAGCAAGGCTGGAGTGGAGAGTCCAATGGCTTAACATGCCACTATTTTTTATTGTTTCCTACATCCACCCAATGCAAAATGTTTCACGTCTTAACAGATTTATATGAAACCTGGAGGGACATCCCGGATCCCACATTATATTAATTTCCACTTTTCCACGCGATTCCGATTCCGAAAGTTTCGAGCTTCTGATAAATTTTAATTGGAACTTAAATCGGAGGTACAAACAAGGTATTCGTCGCGCGCCCCCGTACCTTCTGTCTTTTTCGTATTTCGATTATTGTGTGTTCGCTCTTCTTTGATTTTTTTTAGTAGTGTTTAATGTGATGCTTCTGCTTCCGCCCCAACCTCCGATTTCGGTCCCGATTCCGACGATCCAAATTTAAAAACTCAAATTTCGATATAACTACTTTCGTTACATCCCTACTAGAAACGTATAACTTATTGTTTCAGAGGCCCACACGACAATTTATTAACAGGAAAAGACAAACCGTTGGCCAAGAAACCAAAATTAGACGCACACTTGGAAAAAGAGTACGAAGAGTTTGTTCACGACGAGACTGACTATTATAAGCCTGAGCAACGGAATATGGATCCGCCTCTGAAATCCAAGAATGGGAAAGACGTACCTAAAGAGAAGCCTAGACTAAAACCTCCTGTGGTGGACAGTGAGTTTTGCTTTTACTTCAATGTTTTTCATTCTCACCTCCCTAACTTTTTCCCAACTAGCTTGGTGTCGGCTTCCAGTCTAACCTGATTTACATGTAGCGACTGCCTGTCAGACCTCCACAACCCAGTTACTGGGCAAGACAAAACTCCTTGAATATACTGATGATCAGACAGAGGCGTAACTGAGGCTCGTGGCAAATTCATTGGATGCATGACGATTTTATGGGCTCCCCCCAGAAAAATCGTCACATAGTGATAATTTCTTTTTTTTTAACAAGTTGATTTAGTTCTGAGCTCGCGGCCTTTCAGAACGGGTGTCCGTGGCATTTTGCCAGCCTTACCAACCTGTAGTTAAGCCATTACTATCAGCTTTACGTGCTTTCCGAGGCACAGGGTGGCATTAATGTCCTGGATAAACTTAGAAAAGTACTTTTTCTTAAAAAGAAAAGTACTGGACATTATTCGCCATTTTCTATATCAGCTTTCAGGAAAAATTTCTCGAGTAAATAACATTGATATTATATTTAATATGTAAAAATAATGTAATATTATTGATTGTTCTTGTTCTTATAGAATATGGCCTATACAAAAAGTGGGGTCTTAGTATCTGCACATTCCTTCGGGCCGCGGATGGTTCGAAAGAGTTACCGTGGTCTTGGCAAAGAGCAACAGAAGTAACACTGGGTTTTTATCCCTACTCCATAAACAAAAAAAAATGCAAATAAGACATCTGCACTTTTTTCCACAGATGCTATGAAGAAAAAGACTGACAAGGTTTTACATGAGCTGCAAAAGAAATCCAATTGCTCTGTTGCTTACATCTGTACATTAAAGGTAAGCTTATAGCTCAGTGATGTATATCAAAAACAGTAAGAGGCCCAGGACACTACCTTACCGTACCTTGTGGGACTCCAAATTTTATAGTTTTCGATTTTGACCTATGTTTCATTTCATTGTGTTTTTTCTTATATATGAGACAGAAGCGTGGAGATTAGTGCAATAACCTCCTCCTTTTTGAAATTGGTTAAAAAGAGTGGCCTATTCCCAGTAATAGGCGAAGTTGGTTTATCACTTGTGATGTAGAACGCCTCTTTCAAAGTCTCTCCCTCACTGCAGTCTACAAAAGGGAACCAAAGTTTTTTTGATTTGTAATGTTTTCAATTCAATGGAGTTTTTTAAATATTTATAAAAGCATCTTGCATTTTATACCTGTACATTAAAATATCATAACTATATATAATACGGCCGGCGTATTTTGGCGAGCCTGAACTTTGCGCAGAAGGCTGCGCACGAACGTTTTTTAGGAACAAAATGGTGGCGTGAGGCGACGTGCGCGGGGCGGAGGTCTAGGCTAGAGATTGACTCTATGTAAATACAATCGAACCTTTATTCAATCAAATATCGCAATCGATTTTTATCGATTTGGAATTTATTTATTTTTGTTTCTATGAGATATTGAACGAAATAGATTTACAAACATAGTGAATATTGTCGTTAATAAACGAGATTTCGACTTTAATGGAAAAAAAAACTAATAAAACTTTATTTTCTTGGTTGAAAGACATGATTTTGTTAAATATCAGTTATTTATAAACAACTACTAGAATAACGATTGTTTGAGAATATTTTAAACCTCCATAGAAAATTGAATATAAATATTTTTTTATAACTTAATTGAAATCGATTTGAAAAAAAAATCGATTAAACAACACCATCAGATACGCGTATTGGACATCTCTCTTCGGTAACTTCGTAAAGCATCGTACTTATTCGGCAATGTTCGGTTCGCAGTAATATGTCTCACTCACACGTTAGCATTGGTGTTATTTTCGTATCCCTGTCTCTGTCTTGAGCACAGGCGGTGACAAAAGTTTTCGTTGGTTGTTATTAATAAATTGTTAAGTTTTTTGTGTAGTGTTAGGTTTGTTTCTTTAATTCATAAGTTATTTTTGTAGCTTTCTGTCTCCAAAGTGTTTTAATATTTATTTTATTCGCACTTGGTCCCTGTATTAGTAAATTTTTATTCGTAATTTGGTTTAAAAAAATTAATGTCAATAAGTTTTTTTTACGAATGTACATGCGCGAAAGTTCGCAGAGCCTATGTTCAGGGCCGTCAAGTTACGTCGACCGTATTGTAACATCTTTTGCATAATATTTATTGACCGGTACACAGGACACAAAAAACGCACATAAATTTTTAAATATTTTTTTATTTTACCATAATATCCTGAAACTCAATTTCTCCACAGAAACGACTAGGTACCCTTGACCTAGCCAAGTGTGTGGACAGAGGAGTGAAGCCTGGTCCACTGCTGGGCCAATTGAAGAGTGGCTTGGACGTAGTGCTGCCTGATGGCACCCTGGTGCTGTCCAAAGATGTTAAAACGCCTGACGATCCTGGACCTGTGTTTATTGGTAAATATTTTAAACCTTATTCAAGGGTGAACCCTGGTCTACTGCTTAGCCAGTTTAATCTCCTTTGTGCTATTGTATTGTGGGTTGGTGTCCGCAACTCCACACGACTTAAGCACGTATTTTGCGTATGGATGGGACAGATGTGTCATTTACCGATTGATCTACCAGCCCTCAAGGATAGTGTTACTGACCATTTCAAGGAGGGTACCTTGGTTTCTGAAGTACTTAGCCCTGTATCCAGTGACCACTGGGCATCTTAGAAGCAAATGAGCTGCTGTCTCGTCCACCTTCATGCAGGCTCTGCAGATTGGGCTGTTTGTGACTCCTTTGACATAGAGGTGCTAATTAAAGGTCCCGTGGTCACTTGTAACGGCCATCACTTTGCCCAACGGAGTAGTCAATCGTAGGGCCTGTTTCATGAAGCGGCCATCAATGGAAGGAAGTGCCTCCTTGGCATGCCTGCACTCACTATGGTCTACCCATAGTGTTTGGTGTAGATCTATGGTGTGTTTCCTTACCAGTTGTAAAAACTCAAGTGAAAAACTCACTCTTTGTGCTATTCCAGGCCATAGTCTACCCGTATGTCGAATTTCATCTAAATCTGTTCAGTTATTGGAGCTTGTAGGAGTAACAAACAAATACACACATATAGAAATACCAAAATTCACCTTAATAATATTAATGTGATATTAAATTGTTTTTAATGTATTGTAATTGTTATCTCAATTTGCAGTGCTAGATGTGCCAGAACTGTCGTACCTAAAGGAATCGGAGTTCGCAGCTCACTTCGACAACGGCATCAATCCACCGGAGAACATTCCTGCAATCATCGTACACTTCACTCCACCTGAAGTATTTCATCACCCACAGTGAGATCACTTTTTGAATAAAATAATTTAAATAAATCAATTTTGGTCAAACAAAAACCTTACTTGTTGCGAGTCTTCCAAGATAATATAGTATCAAAGTGAAAAGCCAAACCAAAGTTTTGTTTGTGAATAGAAACAAAAACCCTGAGTTTCTTTCACCCCATTCAACTGTATATGTTTTAAATGCGATGAAACAAACGATAATGGAATAGAATTTTTCCTAGATTGCGATTATTATCCGCGAGTATTAAATTCGAAGTGTGAGCTTAACCTTAATGGTGGTAATGATGAACCATCCTTACATTATTTTCCTAGGTACCGCGCGTTCATGTCTCTCTTCGGTCCTCTACCCCGCCACCTGGTACTCAACTCGCAGAACTCCTGCCTAGGCTCTGAAGCAGTCCACCGAACCCAACACAAGCTGCACCTGCTCGACCCAGACATATTCCCCCTGCTTCGAGATGTTAGTGTGCCCGCGGTATGGAACGCACATCCCCCCGTGCCGAAGACAAATAGTCCTGTGAGACTGAAGGGCTTGGAAGAACTGAAGAATAAGGTATGTAGGCTTATTATGTTGTATTTGTGTGAAGCTTACTTTTACAATGTTTTATACAGATCACATGACATCGTTTCCCAATCCATACTATAGTGTACTTGCGTTAAGAAAATAATGACTCATCGTTGTCACTCAGCTTAGCCGCGCCCCTTAACCAATTAAATCATAGTAAATAAGAGTGTTCACATTGGCCAGTTGAAGTCCGACCTTCTGACAGCAGGGAAGCAGTTTTGTCAATTTTAAAAATGAAAACCTCTATTCGTAAAAATAAAAGTAAAAATTCAGACGTTTCCGATAAAATTTTAAAATAATTACTTAATGTATAATGAGTAGTAAAAAGCTTAATTTTTAATTAATGGTTTCATTTTTACCCCAGTATCAATACACCTTTACTTTGCACGTCACTATTTTCTTAACACGAATAGACTATAATATGATATAATATTATAAATTTGAAAGAACTATGTCTTGCTTTGTTTTCAGTATGATTATATTATCGGATTACTATAATAAAGTAATAGTTGCTTATAATTGTCTCATATTAATCCCTTAGTTTTTAAACGAGATTTTGGTGACGGGAACTGGTTATTGGTGCTTTGTCTGTGTGTTTTTTGTAAGTGAATGCCCAAAATTATCATAGCTAACTTTTTATATATTATTTCTCCCTGTTTCTGGTATCGATATTTAACACAACCCTTTGGGTTGAGAGAAAATGCTGTGATCAAATAAATTATAAATATATTGCTTGTTCAGACCTTCCCAACAAAATCAAACTGTGTTTACAAGTGACGCAAGATCCTAACCTTAAGAAAATGTTGAGTGAATACTCTCCAATTCAATGTTATCTATCTAATTCCCTGCATGTCCTACTGGGCAGTGGTGGCACTGACGTAACGAGAGGGTCGTGGATTCAATCCCAGCCAGGCGCATTACTTTGTGTAATTACTTCAACACCACTGCTCTCAAAACCGTGAAATAAAAACTTCATGAGGAAACCAGCATGTCCAAGAAGACATGTGACATCCACCAGCCTGCACTTGGCCCGCGTGGTGTATTACGGCCCTCCAGTGGGAACATTAAAAGACTGATTATGCTTATTCATGTCTTCTGCTGGACAAAGCCCTCCCTCCTCCTTTGCATACGATTTCCTTTTTATACGTAGTTAGATGCATGCGGTGAAGGTGCGATCACATACAATCATTTGTAGATAGCGCTCGCGCAGTTCCAGAACATTATAAACTTGGAGGGGTCGGCTAAGGGCGACGGGCATCCTCCTGAGATGGACGAGTGTGACTCTGTGACTAAACTGGAACTCCTGGCAGGGAGGACGCTCACTATGTACCATTTGAGGCCTAAGAAACAGCTGGATAGGTAAGATTTTTGATTATTTGTTTAATTTATTTAGCAAAAACATTGGTATTTGTTAAAGCCATAATCAAATAGTTTATTTTAACTCATGTAGTGAAATTGAAATGAAGTATCTCACGTCAACTGCTGACAAATAAAAATGTAATTTACCTAAATTGAATTTTTATTTGCAAAGTAGTAGCCAGGGTACGGTCTCATACGCTGTTTCATTGAAGTATTATTCCTGTTTACTCTAGGAGCAGCTATAAAAAGCATAGATTCAGAAAAGCCTTTCTAGACTTAAAGGAGCCACCATAACGCTTGTTTATAATATCCGTATCAAATAAATTTTTATAAAACGATTTCACCAAAGTGTTCCATTTCTTCAATCACTAACAACTTCCCCAATTACTTACCTCAGATCAGCAGAACCGAAGCTGCACATTCAAGATTACATCCAAGAGACGATGGACGTAGACGGCTTCGTCGGCAGCCTGGAGCAGTTCCGTCGCCTCGTCGACAGCATGAGATACGCGAGATGTGACTCGAAGGAGTTCCCCAAGGTTGTGTTCTTGGGCACGGGCTCCTGCATACCTAGCAAGACCAGGAATACTAGTGCTATTGTACTGCAAATTGAGTAAGTGTTTTTATGGAATATTTTCGCATCTAACATCGCGTACGTTCATAAAAAATCGCGCTACGAGTGTTTTTCATATCTTTTTTTTATCTCGTGTGTCTTATGTTCTATCTGTCAAAGCCGATTTGCTCTGAATCTTCTGAACCAATTCAGTTGGGGATACATATGAACTTCTGTGACCTAAACAAAGACGCCAACGTAAATAAATAAATATACATATTAAGAATATTGATTGCTTTTGGTTACTTGTCCCAAGTTAGAAAATTTAATCAAGTGTACCATACGACATGATCACGAACAAATGAAAGATGTAAGTTTAGGGGCGACAAATATTTTTTATTTGTTATCCGTTTCTACCTCTTTTCCACAACTTCTAAGCTTCAAATAAGAAAAAAGAACATCGTAATTTATATCATATAGTTTAATAGTTCATTATTTATAGATTACAGTATAAGTAGTCAATGATTTTAATATGACAAGCTTAAAAAAAATATTTATTCCGAATTCCTTTTTAACGGTTTTTTTTTATTATTGTTTGAGATTCGTTTTTTTTTGTAGTGAAAATCATTCAATGTTATTGGACTGTGGAGAAGGCACCTTTGGCCAGCTGGTCCGTTTCTATGGACCCAAGAAAGTGAACGCCTTCCTTAGAACATTGAATGCGATATACATCTCGCATTTGCACGCTGATCATCATATTGGTAAGTGTTTATTCAGAATATTTTTTTACTTTATGTTGTTCCAATGCGTAGGTTTCCGACTTGGGTCTGCAAGTAGCTGGTTTAGTTCAAAAGCAAATACCTACATTTCTGGCAATAGAAGGAAGAGTAGGCATGAAACATATGTTACTAATAGAGTTATGAATATGTATGGATAGATGGAGAGGGAGAGGGCCAAAGAAAAGGTGGATGTAGTGATATGAAAGAACCGGGATTCAGTGATAGCATGACGGTTGACAAAAAAAAACACATGTTACGATGACCCCACGTCAAGCGTCCACGCGGTCATCGCCCTTTACGACATTGTTCCATCCTTGTGATATTTATTTATTTATACTTCATGTACAGTAGTGGTACATAGGCGGACTTAATGCAACAAGGCATTCTCTACCAGTCAACCTCTGGGTTAAAAAGACAATAATGTGGTAGGTTTGCACAATAAATAAATAACAGATACTTCAAACAGAACAAATAAAATAAAAAATAAGTTATTTATAATAATAAAATACATATATATGCTAAAATTATAAACTAATAAATACTATGAAAAATATCAAATCATTAAGAAAACTCAATAATAATTCTGACGAAGACCAAACTAAAGTTGAGAGGAATTCAAGTAGTAGTGATATTCATTGTTGTTCATGTCTCTAATTATAGTGCTTAAGTATAACGCTATACGGTATGTGTTAGGTACGAATAAACGTTTTTTTCTTTCTTTATAGTTAGAGACACACAGTCAGAATTAAGTGGAATGTCCGATTTTTGCAATTACCATTTCATTGACTTGTAATTTGTCTTTTTATGGATAGGCTCTCGTTTGACCACCTGATGGAAAGTGATGATGTGGCCGACGATGGAGCACGCTTGCCTAGACGCAACCTATTCACTCTTGGTTTAAAGACCTCTAAATTATAGCTATCAGGAAACACAGACTCCGGGAGGGAATTAATATTATGGATGGGTCCTGTACACTAAAAAATAAATAAACTAAAAATGTTGAAATCAGCGCCATCTAGCGAGAACTTGGCCACGCTCGGGTCGTAGCTTTCACCTTAAAGTCACATTTAGGGTTTTTGTCGGTTGTTATTTAGTTGCTCGTAGAACGGATGGTCGGTGGGCCCGAAAAGTTCTCGAGTGGCGACCGCGCACCGGAAGACGCAGCGTTGGAAGGCCTCCCACAAGATGAACCAATGACCTGGTGAGAGTCGCCGGAATGCTAGACGCACCGGTTCATACGTTGTGGCGACATTTGGGGGAGGCCTATGTCCAACAGTGGACGTCTTTCGGCTGAAATGGTGATGATGATGATGATTTTGTTATGTAATAGTATACAAGTTATGCAAAAAAGTAGTTCAATACAAATAAATCTTTCTACAGGCTTAATCGGCGTGATCCAAGCTCGTCGTGAAGCCATGAAGGAAATATGTCAGGCCGAGGGTGCAGCCCCGCCGCCTCCACTGTACTTGCTAGCACCCGGACAGATCGTCACGTGGCTAACTCTGTACAACTCGCAATTCGAGAGGCTGCGGGCCGACTACACGCTCATACCCAACCAGAACCTGGTGAGTACTACACATGTAGCTTGCGTAAGCCTAACGGCCCGTTCATGACCTTACCGCTGTGAGCGGGAGCTAAGCGTGGGGTGGCGAGCGGTTAAATCAAAAGCATGAAAATGTTTGAAGCACGCCACGAGACGCCGCTCATAGCGCCCCACGCCCGTGTACCGATGCCGCCCCGTTCGCCGCTAAAACCGAAGTCGTGAACAGGCCGTAAGGCGCCGCCCTGCTGCACCTGCTAGAGCTCGGGCCAATCGTCACGTGACTCGCTCTGTACCACGCGCAGTTCGAGAAGCTGCGAACCGATTACACGGTCATACCCAACCAGAACCTCGTGAGTACTGCAAATGTAGCTAGCGCAGACCTAGGAAGTCGGGCCGCTGTGCCTGTTAGTGCTCGGGCAGATTGGCCCGTGGCTAACTCTGTACCGCGCCCAGTTCGAGAGACTGCGGACCGACTACACGCTCATACTTGACCATTCTATGCTTCAAACGTCACTGTGCAAACTTACGTGAAGTGAGCTGGAAGTGAACTCTCATAGCACCCAAAGCTGTAGAAGTATAGATCAACAGCTACAACTTCATCTACGTTTTTGCGGTGAGATGATACTTTGAAATGTTGGTGTAAATACTTTGAAAAACTGCTCACCATGGAGCAGTTTTTCAAAGTCGTTACTTTACCTAGTTACTGGGTAACAACCTAGTGACTTGGTTTGCGAAGGTCAGACAGAAAGTCGCTTCATGAAAAATTAGAAAAAGCCTAAGCAAATTGATTTCTAAAACAATTTAATCTTGTATTTTTTTTTTTCCAGTTACACGATCACCCTCAGCACACAGATGTGACGTCAGCTGTCCTAGCCGCTATCGGAGTTCAAGCAATGACGACTTGTCTCGTGTCACACTGCCCGAACGCCTTCGGAGTGGCCGTGGAAGTAGATGGCAAATACAAACTCACTTACTCCGGCGACACGCTGCCTTGTGAGGAGCTCGTTACGATCGGTAAGTTTTGTCTATGATTACGGTCTTTTATCTATTCTCGAAGGCCTTTCGAGTGGCCATACAGGTGTGTATGTCGTGGCCAGATCTTAGAAACGATCACTTCATGATATGGCCAACTAAAACTAGATTTAACCAGTTTTAGTTGGCCATATCATGAAGTGGTGCCTATCTTCCGGCTCCAACGTCACCCGACCGACCGACCGTTGTATCATTTCGATGATACCATTTTCAACATAATTATTCAAAACCATTTATTTATTTGTATTGTCGTAGTTGCTAACTATCTTCGTTGTGATATCTATGTGAGTATGAAGTTCCGTTGACCATTTCTGGTCTTCGTCATCAGTTCCACTTATGTTACTTTGGACTGTAAAAGCTAAGTTCTCGATGAAATTACCAAAATCACTATATAGTTTCCTATAATACTTGAGGACTTCCCTCGATTCCTCATGGATCCCATCATCAAAACTGGATTTAGAAATAAATGGGGCCAATCTGGAACCATATCCTTTAAAGGGGAATAAAATATTTGCAAATCGGTACATAAACGACGGAGTTCACAGGTAACAAAAAAAATACAACCAAATTGATAACTTCCTCCTTTTTTTGAAGTCGGTTAAATACAAAGAGCATAACTCTGCTTGGAGCAAGGATAACCCTCTTGCAGTTAACAACTTCTCTTAACATCTAGTGTGCAATGATGACTTTGTCTCGTGGACGATCACCTGTCCTGTACAGTTACAAATTGGACGGGGTAGCAATCACTAGGGCTGCGAAAGTTAAAGACTAAGGCCGAGTACACTTTGCATACGCGTTCATCCGAATGTTATCCGTGCGTATACGCACGAATGACCCGACCTTTTAAGTACTATGAGAGTGCGTAGATTGTGTGCAAGTTAGTCGTACATAAATGTAGCTCTGTCGTCAGATAACAATACAGACTTGTTGGGATTTAACACGTACGTGCGCCGAAAAAATGGATGTAGAAAAATTAAATTTATTAACTTAGTTTACGAATATACGTGCACTAGCTTCTGCCAGCACATTTTTGCCCGCGTTAAAGTAGCTTTGTCCATATAAATTTTGGACCCCGATTCAAGCCCATCGATAGCTAATTTTGGTAAATCCTCCATTAGTGCTCGCCTATGTCATAAAAGGATAACGTTTCCCGACCACGTCGTAAGTTGCTTCAGAAAAGCTTACAGTAATCTAGGATTCATGTTCTACTGCTGCGTGTTTTTTTTAAGTAGGTAATTATTAAATGACGTCTGCCATTCTAGGGTGGTGCGAGAGGGCATGTCGGACTTACTGACTAAAACCCACCCCAGTCAATCAGCCCTTTGCGTTCCAGGGTCACGATAATTCTTTCAAACGTTCTGCTACTGCTGGCACTCGAACCTGTCTTTTACCGGAGGCGCAATTGACGCTTGCACTCTGCACTGCCAACTGCATAGCGACCTGTCTCCGAGCGATATATAGATACTATGTAGAGAAGATAAGCCAAACCTTACATCAGTATCAAATGAAATTCTTCAATTTCAGGCCAAAACTCAACTCTTTTAATTCACGAAGCGACAATGGAGGACGAACTAGCAGACGAAGCAAGAACAAAAATGCACTCGACGACGACCCAAGCGATCGACATGGGGCGGCGCATGTGCGCGCGCTACACCGTGCTCACGCACTTCAGCCAGCGGTACGCGCGCCTGCCGCGCCTCAACTCGCACATACTCAACGACAACAACAGCGTCGGCATCGCCTTCGACAACATGCAGGTATGTCGGTGTATACCTGCCAAAGTTCTCGACCGTATTGTCAGTAGATTAAGGGCCGTGATTCACTGAATCATCATGGCGGCGTAGCCATGTCGTGACGTCAAAAAATGTATGACTGCATGACCAACAGCAGCCAGGTGAGGTACACACCACAAAGCTGTATGCATTGTCTGGCGTCCCAGTGAGGCACATGCCTAACGTCAACGTCAAAGTCCCCAAAAGGGCCAATTCTTGGGGCGACAACGCCGAAGGGCGGTGAGAGTTGACCTAGCAACCTGCGAATTTTGTTTAGATAAGTATTACTAGGACCTTTCTAGCCGCCTCCCCCCTTCTCCTGTAACCTCTTGTCAGTCCAAAAAATTTGAACTCTCTAATTCCGAGTTCGATTCTCTTATATCGAGATTTTTATGAGTAAGTCGATCAAATATCTTCTATGAATATATAATAAAAGAACATTTAAGCTATCCAACGCTGTGTACTAAAATGTTCGTGTTTGCTTGACACGCTCTTGCATCTTTGACTCTCAATCTTTTACACTTAGGTCGACAATAAAGCTTCTATATCTGCATAACAGGTTCACTATCCATTTGAAGACTAATTTGGAAATGAGTAAGTAGATACTAATTTAGTAATTTCTATATAACTTTGGTTCTCAGATCACAATGAGCGACCTAGAACTCCTCCCCCACATGTACGCACCGCTCCAACTGATGTTCGCAGAACACTGCGTCGAGATGGAACTCAAGGCAGCACAGAGGCAACGCGTACGAGAACGTCGCGCCTCCACACCTAACATCGGTAAACGATCCCGTAACGATAGTAGCGCGTCCAGTCTCTCCGATGAGGCACCTAAACGCTCCCGCAACCTTAAAAACGTAAAAAGTAATAAAACTGATAGAGGTTCTCCTGAAGAGGAGAGTAGCTTGCCGGGTCTTGGTGGTAAGATTAAACGGGCATCGAAAAGTAGTGAAACAGTCTCACCGGTACATGCGCGAAAGTTTAGCACGGAATGCGTGATAACGGATGATAGTAAGAGTAATGATTGTATCGAGCAGGATAACACAAACACTTGTACAGATGAAGTAACAACTAGTTAAAAATAGCTAGCAGTAGTCTAGCAAATGTATTTTTTTTTTGTAGAAGTGACGTCTTTAGGCGTGCTGGGCACGTTATTTTATTGGTGTTGAATAAGACTGAGCGTCACGCTCGGCTATGTTACGCTCGTTCGGGTAAGATCGGCTCGAGTCTGCCGACTTTACTCGAACGATTACGATTTTGTGTTATTAACCTCGCCTTGATGAAGTTTTCACTTCTGTCGGTGAAAGTTTCGGACCTGGGCGTAGCCACATTCTTACTAGATAGCGCTGGACTCAATATTTTTAGTTAGCGATATAGTTCAAGTCATGAACTGCCAAAATTTGGTGGATTTTGAGGCAATAATTAGACCTAAGTTCTATAAAGTGGGATGTTCAATTTTAGTAAATCCCATTTCGTTGACTTCATATTGCTCCCATGCACTAAAAACAAAATAAGCTAAAAATGTTGAGTTCAACGTTATCTAGCGGGTGCATGGCCCCGCTCGAGCCCAGAGCTTTCAACTTAGGCACACACCGTTTTCTTTTTCCATTTTTAGTTGGGCATATCGGGCGTGTCTAGTTTGTAATGAGTTAGTGAGTGAGTGGTGGGTTTAACTCAGTAATCGGGTTTGAACCCAGTTGATTTGATATACCTAGTTGGGTATTTATTTTTTCGATGTTAATCGCTTATGATTATATTCTTAATATATCTATCGAAATTCCCGAAGTTTCGATAATCAAAATCTTGAATATTTATATTAAAAATTGTTTTATACACGATCGCCAAAATTCATTAACTGAAAACTGGACACGCTCAATTAATTTGTTTTGACTCTTTGAAATAAGGTTCATTTTACGCCACGTTCTGAGTCACGTCAAAATCGCTATTAGCGCGTCGCGTCGTTCCGAGTGACTGTTAACGACTTCTTGACGTCATCATCAACGCCATCTTAGGGCGGAATTCACAAATAAAACTAATCGCGTTTTAACGTTTGGCTTGCATAATCGCGTTTAGCCACTGTCACTAGTGTCGCTTGTCTGTATTTTTACAAGTGACACTAGTGACAGCAACTAAACGCGATTATGTGAGCCAAACTTTTAACGTTTGGCTCGCATTAGTTTTATTGGTGAATTCTGCCCTTACTGGGTCTACACTGTAGGAGCTGAGCACGAGCCGAGCTCAAATTCGTGTACTGTCGCTCGTGCTCGGCTCCTATAGACCCACCTTTACAATAACATTATTAACACCCCAAGACCTGTCAAAAGTTTCACAATCATTTAACAATTGTTTTGGTTAGTTTATGTCGACATTGAATTGTTTAGCTGGTTTAATTTAGCATTAAACTTATTTCTTTCTAGAAATGTCGGATAAAACACTAGTTTTAGATAACCGACGGTTAATGGTTTCGTCTTAAATGAAAGTTCTAGGAACTTCCGAAACCGTTCACCCTGGTCGTATTATATGAACGACATGAACACGTCGTGGTCGCTAATATCAATATTGTTGTAACTTGGAACGCACTATTAGATTTATATCTCGCGCCGTCACGATTTGAAACGACTAAAGACTGCGACAAAACTTCTTTGGTGACTGTGTGTATCAAACGTCAATCCTAGTAGTCTTGTAGCAGTTGCCCTTAATTAAGTTATTGCAAATGATAGACTGTCACTTCGCATAGAATGCATTAGTTTTGTATAAAGTATGTCTAGTTACGTTGTTATTATTATGGATAATATAATAAATATTGTCATGTAATTTTGGTTTCATTAATTTCACCCTTTTGTTCCCATAACCTGTAAGATTTGTGTAGTATACTGCCTTCTAAGTATGTCCGAATCTTGAATTTTTATTTACTGCCTACCCCTAAAGCAAGAGATGTTATGTGTGTATGTAGTACATTAAATGTCACTAAGGCGTGACACACACTACGACGTCAGCCCGTTTATGTAGACATAGATAATACAGCAACTCGTTTCGTATCGAATCCACACCTCAATCAAAATACTTAGGTATAAAAATTTATTGAATATGGGCCAGCGCTGCGTTAAGCGGGTTCCCGCGCGTCACCTGTCGCGTGTATCGTGTGCGGCGGTCCCTGTAGCGGAAACCAGAATATTACCTGCGCAATGTCGCTAGTTCAACTTTAACGGTGTGCATGTAGTCGTGTCGATGGAGAACTTTAATGTGTTATTACATAGCAAAACGGGCACGGGGCGTGGCTGTCCACGACGGGTTACGCAGCGTTCGGCCTTAAAATGACTAAAATTCTACTTCGTGGCGATTGATTAATCAATCACAACCTTGCAAATGGGTAACGTATTATTACCTATACCACTTAGCTTGACTGGACTGGCTTTCCTGGCTTGATTATTCATAACGGGACTAATTAACTGTAACAGTGACCCAACCCACAATTATTTGGGGAGCCGGTGTGGGCGCCGTCGCTGCAAAAGCGACCAGCGGCCATGCTGAACGCCTGCCAGAGGGTCATGGCTATCCGGATGCTGCGGGGATACCGCACGTTCTCCCGCGAAGCGGCGCCTCCTTGCTGCCCTGTGGCACCGTGGGATCTGGAGGCAACAGTCCTTGCACGCATGAACGATTTGCGCATGGAGATGCAACGCCGGGGCGAAACTCCGCTGCCACGACAAGTCGCGGTATGGCGGACAGAGTTCCGGCGAGGTCTCATGGCGGAATGGCGACAGCGACTGTCGCAACCCAGTGCTGGGCACGCCATAATCACGGCGGTAAGTCCTTTCTTTGAGGATTGGCTGGAGCGGCAACACGGCGTCCTGACCTTCGCATGACGGAGGTCCTCACCGGACATGGCAAGTTCGGGAGGTTCCTGCATCGGATTCAGGCGGAATAAACTCCTGAGTGTCACCATTGTGTGGACCGCCCGGATGACACGGTGGAGGTGTGCCCCGCTTGGGCGGAGCACCGCTGTGTCCTCGTGGAAGCAATTGGCAGCAGCGACCTTTCGTGTCGGGCCCTGGTTCGGGCTATGGTCCGGTGCGAAGAGGAATGGCAGGCGGTCGCCTCCTTCTGCGAAGGAGGAGGCTGCACGCGTGAGGGAACGAAGGATCTCACGTCATTGCCGCCGTAATTCCGACCCCGACTACCAGCCACGGTAGACGCGGGCTTGCGGACGTCGAGCACTGGGTAGCTCGCCGTCCGGCTGTTCGGTAATTAACCGGATCGAGCCTAATCGTCAACAGTGCTTAGTGATCCACGCGCTCCTCAAAGAGATGTCAGCAAACCGTAGGGGCCCAGCAGGGCCGATGCCCGCTAGCTAGGACCGCAGAGAATTTCTGAAAGGGAAACCCGTAGTCCTAGAAAGCAAAGGGTAATTGAAAGATACAGGTGTGGATTTAGTCAGTAAAAGTCTGACACGCCCTCTCGCTCCACCCAGAGCGCGAGAAGTCATTTGGATCATTTTCCAACTTAACAAAAACCCACAATTCTTTGTGAGGTGATTCATTTCAGCGTAAGACTCAACTCACACTGGCACTGGTGCAGAGTGCAAATTCTTTTGCATAGTCAAAGTATCGCGGTCATATTTTTCGCCTGTTTTCCGAGTTTTAAGGTACAAATTTGTGTTTGCGAATATTCCACGTTGAGTTGATACTCGCGCGCAGTGACGCATCAGCGGTCCAGCACGGGCGCTATTCATGAACGTTCAAAATTCTCTGAATTAGTCCTGCACTGTGATTAGAGCGCGCAAATGCGAGCGTCGTCGCGAGGTGACGCGCGTCGCCATGAGTTTTTGTTGAAAAACTGGATGCGACGCGACGTTCGGCTACGCCGATGTGAGTTGAGCCTAACTGTGAAACAATTCCATTTTAAATAAGTAAGTATCGCTCGTATTGGGATTGTGTACACCAAATGAGTTTTAATATTATTTACTAGCGGTCCCGGCAGACGTACTGCCCGAAAGCTATCTTTTCGTCAGTAAGAAATTGAGAACCCGATGCAGCGCCACGTACCGGATCCAATTAATTTTTTAAGCCATTCAGGGATCCACTCAAATATACACAAAATTTTATGCAAATCTGACCGATTTGCATAAAATTTAGCCGTTTAGGAAGTGTTGGGTGACAAATACATGTACAGAAGAATTATAGAATATTAGAATAGCTGTTCGTTAGTATCGCTAAGTCATCGGAGAGCCTCTCTCCAGGGCACGAGTTGCCATGGTCCACCTGGAAAACTCTAAACAGACTCCGCACCCAAGTTGGGCGCAGTAAAGACGATCTCCATAGGTGGGGGTTCTCGGCGATTCCGATCTTCAGTGTTTGTGAGGCGTCTCTCCGCAGACCATGTCCCACTTTCGATCCTGCATCACGTGCCCTGTTACCTGTTCATGTAGGGACCTAATGGCAGCATCAGCGGACGCCATTGCCCTGGCCGAATACTGGGCTAGACAAGGAATTTAACTAGTTTTGCCATCGATACGCTAAGAAGAAGAAGTCTCGCTAAAACTCTAGAACGGCTGGACCGATTTGGCTAATTTTGGTCGTGAAATATTCGTAAACGCCATCTCGAATTAAAATGTCATTTTAAAATATATTATGCTGGTTCTGGTAATGCCAGTAGATGGCGTTAATCTTTGACAGGTCAACAATCATTGATTAATAGGCGGTACGAAGGTCAGCTAGTATACTTATAAAGATTTACTTAAAATATAAAAACACTAACTATTCTATACTATTCTAGAGTCCAAACCCTCGCTGAACCGCTACCGGCGGGCAGCCGCGTGTTGCGCCGCCGCAGCCGCACCACTCCAGCGTGCGCGGTACCGAGAGAGCAACGCATCAAGTAAGTTGCGCCTTACCTGCAGTGCCGGAGTATCCATGTAGCTAGAGTAGCGCATAGGAGTGGGCCCCGCTTGGGCATATAAAAACAAGTCAAGATATGAAGATACCAGTATCATATGAAATCTAAACAATTCCGCATTTTTCATAAAGACAATGGGCAGTTCCCGTATTTGTCATCAATTTTAAAGATTTAGGGTGCCCCTCGGTAAAATTTGCTACAAGCCCTACACTGGCTTAATCCGGCTCTGCTTACCTAGCAACTATTGCGCGACTGTTGCCCGTTTACTGATGATGATTAGTTTGTCCCTAAAATTATATGTCGTGGTACTGTTGATTTGTAGATTAGAAATGCGGATTAGTCGTGGGATAGTTATTTATTGAAAAGGAAAAAAGCGGAACCCTTATAGGATCACTTTGTTGTTCTTCCGTCTGTCCGTCTGTCAAGACCCTTTATCTCGGGAACGCGTGGAGGTATTGAGTTGAAATTAAAACCATATACGCAGGTCTGCGGTCCCTTGAAACTGAAAAAATTAAACCTCTGAGTTAAGGGAAAAAATGATACGGCCGTTTATGTTTCAAAATATGTTAAACAATTGTTAAAAATGTATGAGATAAATAAATAAAATAATAATAAAAAACGTATATTTCGACACTCAAGGAAATTAAAATTCATAGGGTACTTCCCGTTGATCTAGAATCCTGTAATTTGGCATGAGCAATGTCTCATAACACAAATATAGGGAAAAATCTGCAAACTGTAAATTTTTTGTTACGTCCCAAAAAAAAAGCGATTCGGAAAAATCTTTGTAACTCAATTCGGAAATCGAACTGTTGTCATAGGTAAGTTTGTACGGGAGACCGACTCGCACTTGTCCAGTTTTTTATATACATAGGTTTGCACTTGACCACTATCTCACCAGATGGTAAGTGATGATGTGGTAGTAATGAACCGTTTGCAAAGTTACACACAGCACAGGTACACAGTACAGAAGTACGTTGCGTAGCGGGTTACCTTCTTGTTCATAAACAGTTTAGCGTGAAAGAGATCTTCCGTCTGTAGCAATGTCTGCAAAACGTTCTGTTTCGTTCAGGGCTCCGACAGGAGATCAAGGGTATGACAATATCTGGCGCGCTCAGAAAACCGCGAAGTGCAAGCAGCAGAAGTAATTCCGCATCCGAGTCAGGGTCGCCTGGCTCAAAAAAGGCCACCTCACGGGACGCTACTCCGAAGAACGCGACGCCACGAAACATGTCTCGTAAGTAAATTGTTTAACAATGACCGATTTCAAAATAATAGGTCAGTTCCTAGATAGTTTTATTGTTACGAATACTAAGACAGCAACTTCAGAAACTGACGTCATTTGGCTTTCCACAGTGTTCGTTTGAAAATTGATTGAGTTTTGATCAGCAATGCTTGTGCCGTTTTGTAACGCGAGCAGCAATGCAGTCGGGTGGGAGCTACCTCTTCCAGCAAACTGCTATGTAGTTTAGCATGTATTTAATTATTGTAAGATTATCTGAAAAACTAATAAAGTACCTACCATATAATTTACATTTTCAAATATATAAAAAAGTAACCCACCGGCATCGGGAACAAGGTCCAAGCTAACGTTGGTCAGGGCTCCTGAGAAAGGAATCCCATAACTGCTTTCGGGATGAAACCCTTGATCCGACTGCCCTATTTGTCTACAATTTTGGTTGAATTAAGTTGGTAACTTAAAATTTAAGCCCGATACGGCCGATACGGGTACGCCACAACCGCGATAATAAGTGAGGAACTGTTAGGGAAGCGTCATGGCGTCCTCACTTACCACCTAACGTAGGTCCTCCTCGGACATGATTGTTTCGGGAAGTTCCTGTTCCGGATTCCGCTGAAAGAAATGGCCGGGTGTTAATTCTGACGCTCTCTCTCGCTACACCCCGAGTAAGAGAAGTTATTAACTGATTTCATTGTTGCTTCGGGAATCGCTACCAAAAGGCAACTTTAGAGTTTTTCCTTTTTTTCTCTTTATCATAGATGTAATTTATTTCGCTTGTATACGTAGGGCAACCAAGCAAGGAGCGAAGTAAAGACCAAATTATTGGGAAGGGGAAGCAAGAGGCAGCAGTGGAGAAGGACAACCTTCAGGGAACAAATTCACCACGACGTAAATATATCTTTACGATACTAATTATTATTTCACTAAAGGTCTGTGAATACTTTTGAATAGCTACTTCTTGAGTGATCTCGTGGCCCACAGAACAGAGATCCTTTCACGACCTCGCACCGATTGTACATACGTCTGTACAATTTGAATGACCTTGAAAAACGCTTAATATACGATTGTTTTTGGTTTCTATATCTTTGTTTTTCTTTGTAAAAACCCGCAATTACGTAATAATTATACCCCCCCCCCCCCCACCACGCGCGCGCGCGCGCGATAGTTTAACACGATCCATTTTACGACCTTAACTGAACCACATACTGAACTGTTGAAAGGATGGAGCTATATAGAGTGTATAGCGCCATCCCTTTTTCTAGCTCGCATACCTGACATTTTAACTTGTCATGCATGCAGGCCTCTGTAGCTTGTACTCATTCCTACTTATCTTGATAACTACGGTAAAAATGTAGATATTTATCGAGTCTCTAACGCTTATAAAAGGTATACTTACAGCTCGCTCTGCAAGTGAAATCCCGATCAAGGAAACCTTAGCATCCAAGGCGCCCACTAACTGCCCCTCTGGGCATGCATGTGTAGATAGTAAGTATATAAAGATCATCGTTTACTTATCTACACTAATGCTAGCAGTACCGACAGACGTCCTGTCCAAAAGATGGCTTTTCGTCAAGAAAAAAAATTGAGAACAAGAATGCAGCGTCACGGGTACCGGGTTCAATTCTACTCAAATATACACACAATAAGTTTCATTCGAATCGGTTAAGCCGTTTAGGAGAAGTTCGGTGACAAACACACGTACAAAAGAATTGTGCCCCGCTTGGGCAGAGTACCGCCGTGTCCTCGTGGGGGTAGGCAGCTCGGGAGATCAGCAGCAACGATCTCTCGCGCTGGGCCTTGGTACAGGCCATGGTCCGAAGTGAGGAAGAGTGGCAGGCGGTCGCCTCCTTCTGCGAAGCAGTAATGCTAGGAGGCGGCCGCACGCGCGAGGTAACAGCCTCTCGCCCCAGCTGCCGGAATCTCGATCCCGATTTCCGGCCACCGTAGTCGCGGGCACGGTGAATGGTAAAGCAATGGTAATAAATGGTAATGGCAATACCGATAGAATGGTACTTAATTTATCACCGAGTGACATAGGCTATTTATTATATTTTCTACTTCACTCGGGAGAAGCCGCTGGCAGAAGCTAATGCCTATACCTAGTAATTGGCATTTCATAAAAGCATGCAATAAGAGAAAAAAGCATGGGTGAACAATCATGCAACTGTTTCGTAACACGTTGCCAATTTTTACAGACTTCCAAAAAGGAGGAGATTCTCAAGTCGTCTCTGTCTTCGGCAAATGTGAACCGATTTTGATGGTTCTTTTTTTGCTTCGAAGAGTTTGTCTGCCAGGTGTTCCCATTTAAATTTGGTGAAAATCTGATGAAGAACTTCGGAGATAGACCATGTAATACTTCAATAAATACTAAGAAATCTTCTGAGATTGCTGCAATCGCGTATATTTTTGATAACATAACATCACAACAGTATGCGCTAAGGGGTACCGCAGATGTGCTGGTAAACCCTTATAGCTGGTAACCCATATTGCTCGCTTTCGTTTATTACGAATTTCGTAGCAATGTAGGTAACGAGATAAATAAATATGTGAAGCACTCGCAGCAATTCAGAACATTGATTCGCTGCAGATCGTTCGAAAAAGTTGCCGTAGCCCTCGCACAGGGTAGGTAACTGAAGGAACACTGTGGGTTTTTTTTTTCAGTAAAGTCCGACACTCCCACTCGCTTCTGGGTGGTAGAAGTCACAATAGATGATTTCTTTTCTTGAAATAAAAAAAAACTATAGGTATTTTGATTATCGAGAATTCTAAAGCTCTGTCTCTGACCAAACATAACGAAAGCCTAGTAAATAGTAAATCAATTTTTTTATTTACAGCACGATCAAAAACAGTAAACAATGTGAATCCAGGACATCCGCCCACTGCCGACGAATTGATGGATGTCTTGCACCATACTAAATCCCGAGATAAAAACACTCGTAGGTATTTGTAGAATAAAGAGTAACCATGGAGTTTCTTGCCGGTCCTTCTCCATAGGAAATGACCAATTAGAGCCGTACACTAGCTTCTGAAATTTTAAAAGTGCCCATGCAGGCCTATGTTAAATAAAAACATTTTTAATTTGATTATCATTCAAATAGATTACACAGTTTTGCAGCCCTTTATTATGGAACTTGTTGGTAGGAGTTTCCTTGCGTGATCGGATCGGAAATGAACATATCCGCAGGAGAACCAATGCTACCAATATAGCCCGAAGAATCGCCAAACTTAAGTGGCAGTGGGCAGGGTACTTGCTCACAGAACAGTGTGTTGATGAGGCCGAAAGGTTCTGGAGTAGTTGGAGGTCCTCCCACAAGGTGGACCGACGACTTGGTGAGAGTCACGGGAATCCGATGAATGCGAGACGCACAGAACTGGTCGTTGTAGCAACATTGGGGGAGGCCTATGTCCAGCAGTGGACGTCTTTCGGCTGAAATGATGACGATGAGGTTCTAGCAGTTCTGCAAGTTAAAGGCCTCCCTTCCTTTCTTCCACTTTTCTCTGTCCTTAGCAATCTTTTGGGTAGTAGTCTAACTAATCACGCAGCTTCTGACAGTAGGAAATGACAAGCTAAGTGAAAAGGTTATTTTTTGTTAGCACAGCTGAAAGCTAAAGCTGCCCCTTCTATGACTGTTGCTTACAGGTCCTGGAGCCGGTAAGGCCGCAGAAAGCAAAGGATATGGAAAGCCACTGGTGACGCCAGTCAACAAAAGGCTGACCATCAGAAGAGACCAGCCATGGCCGTATGACAGTCCTAGTGAGTTATCATGCAACTACTTAGCCTTTTCCAAACTAGATGTATTTGTGGGTTGGCTTGCATTCTTATTGGATATACTGTCCCTGATCCGATGGCTAGGTAATGTTACACGTTTTGACGACTGCATCGCGGTATCCTACGTAGGAACGCGATCGCAGACGCGTAGCGAATACGATTCCACGACTATCACACAACGCCATCTAGTCCCAAACAGACAGCAGGGTAACAGGGCTTGTGCTATGATACTAGACAACTGATAAACATACTTATATATTTCTAAATACATACGTACATGTCAATTACACGCAGACACAGAACAAATGATCGCTCATCACATAAACATTTGTCTTAGGTGGGAATCGAACCCATGACCACCGGTATAACCGTCAGGGCCACTAACCACTAGACCAACAGGCCAGTCAATGGAACAAACTATTGATACTCTATGGCGCTAGCATACTGACCAACCACCCGTGGGTGCGGTGCGGCTTTGAGCGAAGCGATGCGATCGCGATCAGTAGGTTGGATATTTTTGCACGAACTTTTGCTTTGCGGTGACTTGTTTTATATAAATGGCGCGCACGTAGGACAGCGTGGGCTTACGACTGTCAAGTGTAACCGAGACCGGGACCAATGACTCAACGTGCATTTTTCATACACCATCAGCTGCAGTAGATGTATCTACATCTACACGGCGAATTTTTCAAATAGGCATGGATGGCCAAACTGGAAACTTTTATAGAATAGCGAAAAAAAAAACTAAATTTTCGGGCCGATTTATGTTTTTTCACATACAGGATGCAATGGAAAGGAGTGGACAAATTTAAGAAACTGCTTTTCAACAGACTTTCGTTGTAGGTACCTATAGCATAATAGGCCTTGTAATGTTCCCACTACTGGGACACAGGTTTCTTCTCTAGAAGAGGGAATGGGCCGTAATCTACCACGCGGGCCCAGTGCAGATAAGTGGATGGCACATTTCTTCGAATTGTTGGTCCTAGGACATGCCGGTGCGGACAGCGGTGATGAATTGACTATGACTTCTTTATTCTTTAATGAAGTTAAAGTCAATTTTGTTGTTCATTTTCATGGGCAGAAGCAGAATTGAAAATATGACCGCACTTTTCCCCTGTACAGTTACTTGAGAGTGTTCTAGATATTATTAACAATTAAACTTAATTGTATTTTTATAGAGGGCACAGAAAAGGTCACATCACCCAAAGGTAGCGTCTTGAAACCTCCCAGTCGGAAAGGTATGTTAAAGTGATTATTTATGCTTAGTGTTACACCAGCTAGTCGAGCTAGGACAAATCCTCACATGAAACAATTTCGATACTTTCGCTGTCTAGTGCCCGTCAATGAAACGCACGTACCTATGATGGGTATAGGATAGTTTTATTGCTAAGTGAAGCGCATATCAAATCACAAGTTTAGTTATTTTCCATACAGAGCAAACCGCATGGAAATATAAGGAAAGAGTTCTTAAAATACATTTTTTCTAATTCTTGAACACTTCGTCCTAACTGCCGTTGAAATACTGTTTAAAGACATTTGACAATGCCACGTATTTCTGTTGATTAATGGAATATTTTTTCAAGCGGAAAAAAAAGAATCTCCCTCCCAAAATGCCCCTCTTCAGCGGCCAAAGTTGATCAGCACCAAAATACGTGAGTAACAGCTTTCTTTAAACTCGCTTTTGCTAACTTTACACTTTGAGTAGCTGTGCGAATATTCGCTTCATTTCCTTAACACAAAATGGAGTTTATTGAAACAAGTTTAAGAGTTTTCTAATACCCAAGTAATGCGAATATTTTTACAAATAAGTACACCAAATTAATTTCTAGCATTAACTTTTAATTTAGATAACAGAGAGCGACGCTTTTTTAGCGACGGTTACCATAAGGTATACCTAACATTTAAGACTCCCGTCAAATCAGGCGCACAGAGCCAAATCGAATCGAATCGTAGAAATTCGAACTGCATCCGTTAGCGACTGTACCCAGTATTTTAAGCACACATTTTTATTTTATCCTATTCTCGTCTTCTTTATCAAAAAATATCTAGGATAAGAAAAAATGATCTTGATCTGAGCTGTCCATCACGCATACGAGTGCGACCTATAACGACTTGCTCAAACAGAGAAATTCGCCTCGATTTGTCTCAAAGACTCGAGAAGTCTACGCATCGCTGTCATGTTGCCCGACTGTAGCGCTTTAGTAAACTAGCTGCTGCACGTTTGTCGAGTCTTACCACGAGGTCTTAACGCAATTTACTTGACGGCCTAAACTGAACTGTTAAAGGGATGGAACTATATAGGGTATATAGCTCCATCCCTTTTTCGATCCCTGCTTCGCGTATGTTGTACTTGCAGTTGTTCGACTCTTTAGTATTTATGTTATACAGTTGCCACTCGACAGCATGTTTTAGTTGCTAGTTTAACAGGCGACTTCAACGCTAGTTCAACGGTTCTATTTCAGTAAGGCTTCATAGATTTGATGTTGTCACGAGCGTGCTCGGACACTTAATATTTTGGCGCGTGGCTCGTATCACTACCTACATCTATCCGCACGGGGGTAGCGGAGGGATTTTGATTGTCACTATAATAGTATTTGCCGTTTTGTTTTGGACAGCTACGAAGGTCACTGTATCCGGAAACAAGTTACGGGAGTCGAATACTAGTCCCAATGTCTTTCCGGATACTAAAATTCCCGTCCTGAGAGCGAATCTTGGCCCTAGATGTGAGTGTATTTTTCCGATGGACTGTAAGTAGATAGATATTCAGAGAAAAAAAGTCTTGCTTCCCTTGGCTTTCGGATCTTTTTTTATTTTCTATTATTATTTGATATAAACCAATGCTTGACTGCGATCCCACCTAATGGTAAGCAGTGATGCAATCATTGATTGTAAGGTTCACTAGTTTATTAAAAACCTATTCAGTCTAGCCTTGAAGGCACCACATCTTGTACCAGTTTGTCGATGCCACTGATAAATTACTCTTTTCGCATTGTTCATCATAGTGTCGTCTGACCCAGTATAACTTTAATTTGTGAAATGTTGAAATTTTCATTAAATGTAAAATATCCTCATCATCCTACCACGCATGAAAAAATATTCTATCCCAAGAAGAAGAAATCTTTAGTTTCTCAGCATGATTTGATTTTCCAGCATTGCGGCCTGTCTCATCTATACATGGGAAAAGATCTAATAGCAGAAGTCCGCTAAGGCAGCAGAAATCTACGGATAGAAGTCGAGGTACCTATTGAGCTGGTCATCATTGTAATGATAAGTCATCCTTCGCCATCATCCGCCTACATAGGGCTCTTCAATCACGCACATTCAATTTCAATGTCACTCAGGACTGCCCAGGTAGTAGCACCTGGCCACCCTAAAAATGTTTCACTACACTTGGCTGACCGCACACTTGAGACTAGACAGTCTTAAAGACTGACTATTGCTTTACAAAAATTTAAAAACATGCGATTTTCTATATTGAATATTTGGTATCGATCAATCGATGTGTCGTATCAAAATATATCGGGTGAAAATGTTTATTTATTGAAGTACTTATACTTAGTGACGTGCCGAGTCACTGTTTTGGTGGATTGAGTTGACTCAGTTCGGTTTGTGTATTCGAATCTTGACTCGATTCCTCGGTTCGTGTCCAATACTCGAATTCTATGTTTAGTACTCGCATGTTCTGTATAGCGACACTTTTCAATTGATACTGAGTAAGTATCGATACGTGATGACCGATACCGAGTCGAGTAAAAGTATCGATACCTCAATGGTATCTTTTCATCCTCAGACAAAACAGTTTTGTTTTAGGTGTACGCCGTGAGGTATAACAGTTTCGATTTAGTTTTGAGACAGACTTGTATATGTGAGACAAGTCAGTCTTAAGACTGTCTTGTCTCCAGTGTGCGCTCAGCCTCAACTTTATCGGGTATCATTTAGACATCCATTGCGTACTGGAAATAGGCCTCCTCCAAGTGCCGCCAAAATGACCGGTCCTGTCATCTGTCTTCGGTCCACCTTGTAGGAGAACTATAATATAATATAATATTTTAATTACGTTTGGAGTTTATTCGGGCTACGTCCGTAACCTTGGTGGTTCGTCAGTTATCTTCATTTCTGATTCGATTACACAAAGAAACTCTGAGCACCTAACCCTCTATCATCGATATTAGTACTATTGCTCCACACAAAGTAGGTAACTGCAGTTGCTAGACATTTATCTTGAATCTCTTTTCTAGATAACATGAACACTCCTACATATAAGTTGAAGCTGGACAACCATGATCCACCAGAAATAAAACATTGGACTGCAGGTAGACGAGAACAATTCTATCTCTAATAGACCCAATTATGCAAAAACAGTGCCAACCCACACAAAATAGACGACAATTTTACGAGTCTTTATTTAAAAAACATATTGAAACAAACAAATTGCGGTGATTAATTTTATATCTAAGCTCAATTTTTATACGGATTGACAAGACACAAGACAATAATACTCGTAGGTATGCAAGTGCGACTCACATTTGTTCGGTTTTTAAAGATATCTTCAAGTTACGCTACACAGAAGACGTAATTGGGAAACTGAGTTATTAAGATTCTGTGGGTTGGAACATTTTAGCACAACTGTGTGAATAACACTGACATGACTTCCATCAGGGATTATAATTTTAATAATACAAAAAAAAATACAAATAATAATAGTTTTTTTTGACAATTTTTCGTGAACTCATTAATTCTTCTAAAGTAATGCCAGACTAAATTAAAATCCCTGATGGTAGCTATGTCAGTGTTAGTTACATAACAAATTACGATAGATTGATGCTTACGAACTAGGTATTCAAAGTTGATATCAACCTTTTTTTTTTAAAAAAAACTAATCGTCTTTTTTGCCGGTTTTCCTTCATAGCAAACGATCAATAGGAACCGTGTACTAGCTTCTGACATTTTATAGGTGTTCATGTAGGCCTATGCGAAATAAAATTTAGAGCGCCGTTGTATTTTCAGATCGGATGAAAACGCCCCCACGATCTCCGTATAGAGGTAGATCCCCAATGCCGAACAGAATGTTAACTGGTAACAATAAAACTAAATCAATTTAAAGTTATAGTTATTTGTTGATAGCGAATTTACGATATTAGGTGAAAGTTACGGGTCCCAGCGTGGCATAAAAATAGTGAAAGATGTACGATAAGATAAGATATATAACTAGAGGCAGGCTAGAGACTCCAAACAATGACTAACTATTCTGCCCAGAGAACGAGGCTATTTCTTGATAGAGTAGACTGGATAAATGTTCATCTCGCTGTCCGATAAAGTCCAAATCCGGTGAACGCGACGTGCGTCGGAATTGCACGTCAGCAGGATTGACAAGGACCGTTAGGGATGATATCTAGATTGTCAGCGACCCTGGCACTCAAAGGGCAACAAAATGAACACAGGTGGGTTATAGTCAATAGAAGTCTGACACTCACTGTTGCGCCACCCAGAGCGGGAGGAGTTATTTGACGATTTCCTACTAAAAAAAGGGTAACTAACTTTCGAAAGACCTGACAGGAATCGATACTATCTTGACACAATAAAACAAAAACTGCTGCCTTGTTCTATATCAATCAAAATGTCTATGTGAACGAGAAGAAGAATTACAATATAATAAATATATGTTTCCCTTTTAGAAGTAAAAAGGAAATCGCCAACATCGAACAAAGAAGAAAACTTAGTTTTTCAGGCGTCAAATAAAGAAACATCATCCCCTCCCCTGACTAGACCAAATCGTAAGTAGAGTAGTAGTAGAACTCAAAGATCTAGTTGAGATGCTTGCTAGGGCTACGGGATTGTTCGAAACAGTTATGGTGATCCTAAATTGCAAAGGACAACTAAAGGAACACAGGTGAGTTTTAGTCGGTAAAAATCTCCGTTTTGCTCAGCCTACACCGAGATCAGATATTTAATTTCCCACCTAAAAAAAAAGATGGGTGCATTTATATTTGAAATGTATGACTGTAGTCCCCCTAGTTAACGAGTAGTACAGGAAGGTTTACTTAATGGCGGCACGGAAAACGGAGTCGTTGCGCAGTGGTACGCGTACTGCGCAGGCATGTGGCAAACTTCGCAGCCGCCGTTAATTTTGAATCGACTTATAGAATGGTGGTATTCAGAAATCAGAATTGGCTTTACTAAGTGAAGGGAGGGGAAGTGAGGGGAGGGGGTTACAAGTCTTTAGGCAGATGTTTCATAAATCAATAGTCAAGTTTTGCGTTATATATGTATTTTCTTATTTAAAGGCCTTTTTGAAATAGTAAAGTATATTTTTCGTTTTACTGGCACAACATAATTATGAAAATTCCGACTTTTAATGTTTTACGATTTTTCAGCACCTGGCCACAGCAATAGAAGTTTCAAACCCCAGTTAGAAGATATAAAGAGCTCTTATTTATTGTTAAACAAAATTTCCCAGGATAGCGCGAAAACGGTTACTAAAGCCGGTACACAAATTCAATCCAATTAATTTAATTTCACTAGTTTGATCAATAAATGGGGCTTCACACAAAAGTGGCCCAACCCACATTTTTATGTATTTTCATTTGTGGCTAAATTACACCTTGGATTTATTCATTTCTAGGTAAGAAGGACCGTCAGTTTAATTTATGAATTTAGAAAATATTGCTTATAATTTGGATTCAATGATTTCTTTAAAGTGTAAGAGGTCATGTATTTAAATGTGGTTTAGTACACTTTTGCTTTGCCCAATGTGCCTAATTCTGATTTCTTGAATATTTCCACTTGTAACATTATTTCTATTATTTTAGTGATTGGTCTGCATTCCTATTCATTTTCAAGAGTGACTGATTATAGTATACGGGATGTTAATAACTAAAAGGAATCCAGCCCAATTGCACACAAGGTAATAGAACTGTCTAATATAATTTTATATGCTAAGTTTTATATGTCTAATTACTTTTCTTTTTTTTAGGTAAAATTGCATACAAAGTATCACACATAGTAAACCAATTTAATGAAGATATAAGAAGACACAAGTTGATAGAATGTAAAAAGAAATTTCAAAGTAACAAGTTCTTTGAAGATTCAAGTAAGTTTAAAGGCAATTTGAAAATGTATGATATTTAATTCATTAAACCCCAACTCGGTATTGTCTTTCTATTGTTTCTAATTACACTACTCAAAAGGTTAATAATTAACTCCATTACAGATACAATATTCTTAATTTATTCAGTATATTAACAATAAAAAATGTTTTCAGGGTTTGAAAAAATCGAAGGCCTGAATTGGATCACATGGAAATAAACAAAAGTTTAAATTATAAACAATCTGTATTTTTTATAAATTTATATTGGTAGTAACACTGCAGTGTGTGTCTAATGTTAAAGTTTACGAGCAATATGTATCAATTAAAAAAATTGAATAATAATGCTGTGTTTACTTAGAAGTGCTGGAGCCGGAACCCTTGCCATCCTTATCTTTTTGTTCCTTGTCATCTTTCTCATCCTTATCCTTTTTAATGGTGGACATGGCATTGCGGATAGCTTCACTCTGAGGATCAACGCCTGGGAGATTTTCCAGTACACTCTGAAGGAAAGCTGGATCATTCATTACTTCTGCATACTCCTCCGACACATCCATGTTCTCTTCAGCAGCTGGAGCTTCTTGTTGCATACTCATCTGCATAGCAAGAGCAATCTGCTCTTCTTCAGACAGTTCCATAGCTTCATGACCTAGTGACATAGCCAGAGCCCGCTCCATACCAGTGTTCTGGGGTTCCCCAGTTTTGCCTGTCTCTCCTCCTTCAGTAGTAGTTTGTTGACGGCGGGACTCCTCTTCCTGGCGCTGCCTCTGCTCCTCCATAGATACACGCAGAGCAAGTGCAAGCTCGGGGTCTTCATTAGGATCAACTCCAAATTCGAATGGAGACAAGCCTGAGCCAGATGGACCGGCTCCATCACCACCAATCAAGGGGCTGGAAATCAGTGCTTCAGAGAGAACAACACAGCCACCAGCTGGAACAGATACTAGATGGCTGCCTCCCGTGTTACTATCTTTACCATTCAAAGTGTTTACGAAAGTTGTCAGAAGAGGGTTATTGTCTGCATCCTCGCCAAACGAGACGACATCGCAATTTACCTTCTCTTTCTTCAGCCTCTTAGCTAGTTTGACTAATTCTTTCTCATCGAGCTCCACTGGAGAGCCGACGAACACAACAATACGCATCTTATGGTTCTTGCCCTGACGATGCTTCAGCGCCAAGTGAGCGATTCTGATACCAGTCAGAAGATTGATATTACCGTTGGGCTGAACACGGTGCAACTTTGACATTATGCGCCCAACATCACTGGTTAATGTGGCCAACACCTCTACATTAGCTAGCGTCAATAAACCGACATTATTTTCAGGATTTGACCGTGTTTTAGAATGACATACCAGGTTTACGGCATCTTGCTGTGCCTGCAGTCTTGTCGGCAGGAAATCTCCATTTCTCATATAATCACTATTATCCACACAAATCATAGTACTTTCCAAAACCATTTTGCTTGATTATTCAGAGACTATTTAGGAAATAAACAAATTGCGAACACCTCACAAAGAATGAAATCTGCTGTATAATCATAGACTGCAAGATTTTGGATTTTGAAATGTAGAGCGAAGTGCACAGATAACAATATATCAAATTGTCTATTGATTTTTCCATGTATATTTAGTATTAGTAGTTCTTTTCTTTCTTGCTA
The DNA here is from genome assembly GCA_961205895.1 of Mythimna pallens. Lineage (NCBI taxonomy): Eukaryota > Metazoa > Arthropoda > Insecta > Lepidoptera > Noctuidae > Mythimna > Mythimna pallens. The sequence continues at coordinate 5,422,192 of OY540831.1, read as the reverse complement.
TGAATAAACTACTATTTAAATAGCCATTAATTTATGTTGAAAAGACTTTTGACTTTATTGGTAACTGAAATCAATTTCATATGATAAGATTATCGATTCCAGAAAAACACAAATATTGGCTATGGTTTACTATTTGACAGATTGACTGAATACCGAAATCCGAGGTCAATTTCATTCCATAAAAATTTTGTGAAATCCCAGTAATCATGGGTTTCGGTGATTACCCTAAGGAATATAACCCCTCGGTACATGGGCCTTATGACCCAGCCCGCTTTTATGGCAAGCGTAAGTATGAATTCACTCCATATCATATCGCCCTTCGGTTTACCATTTTTGATTATGTAATTTTCAATCTCGTTTTCAGCTGATACTCCCTTCGGACAGGTGAAAATCAGTGAGCTCGGCTCATGGTTCGCACGCAGGAATAAGTCGCCCCAGGCCCTCGCTGGTGTTTTCAGCCGAGGTAACAAACTAGTTTATTTAATTTTTTTATGAAGTTTGAGGTTATACATGTATTGAACAATTATCTTTATACGGTACTTCGTTTTTTCATCTTTAATAAAGTACTACTAACAACAAACCTAATAGTCGCTAATCAGACGTCTGTATAGCTTACTCAACATTACATACTTAATTACTAACAAACAATAGGCAAACAGGCCTAAGTATCCTAATTTAAATTGGTTCACTTACTTATGGTTCAAAACCCTATGTTTTGTCAATTAAAATATTCTAATACCTTTGTAGTTTATAAAATGTTGCAAATTTTGACCTATGATATTTATTTTTGATCACAATTAATTATTCAATGTTGCAGCCTGGTGGAGGTGGCAGCACAAGTACGTGCAGCCCAAGAAGGTGGGCATTGCCCCCTTCTTCCAGCTGCTGGCTGGCAGCATGACTTTCTTCTATGTTATTAACTACGGAAAGATGAGTAAGGAATCATTTTGTCTTCTTTTTTAATTAAGAAGCATTATTATCATTGATAGGCATGCATTTAATTACTATATCCTTGCCATTTGACCTTTGACTGTGAATAAAATGATTATACTATTTATTAAAGACTAGCAGCTCAAAAGGTATCCTATGAGCTATTCCCGGACATGGTCTACTCGTGCACCAAGTTTCATTGAAATTCATTCAGTAGTTTCTGCGTTAAAGAGTAGAAAATATCCATAATACTAAATTTCGTGTTTATAATATTAGTAGTATGTATTATAATATTAGTAGTGTGTACACCAATCAATAATGGATCTTCTGAGATATAAATTGATTATGGTAGTGGTTTCTTGTAAAAGATTTTGAATGTTCTTTCATCCTTAGAACATAAAATGCAAATACATCATTGTATGAAAAGACATATTTAATTAAAGACATGACTTGAATTTCAATAGAGGCTGTTTCTTTACTAAAAGAGTATAGGCTTGTCATTGTAAGTGGTGGTGTCTGTGGAAAGCATTGACAGCTCATGAAGAGGCAGAATCTAAATTAATGTTAATTAAATCATGAACAGGCAGAAATTATTGTTGCTTGGCAGTAAAAACTCTAAAAAAAAGGGAAAATATGAAAAATAAGAAAGGTAAAAGGGCAGGTTTTTAAAAATTATTTTATTTTTGTTTCCCTACTGTTCTTTTTTTAGAGCAAATTTTCTACATACATATTTTCAATTGCAAAACTCGTGTTTTTGGGAAGAAGACCATGGATAGCATTAAACAATTTATAAATCTAAAGACACTAATCTCTATCTCAAACATTTTGTAAAACTTTGTCATATATTATGTTTTTATGATGTTTCCATTGCTAAGCAACAATATATCTTTAAACAGGGTGAATAGGTATACTGGTAATTGGGACAAAATTTTAAAGGATATTTTTTTGTTATTTTAATATTGTTTGCAGCATTTGACCATGTGCTGTTAATAGAATGTAATTTAAAAACGATGGCACGTTTGGCGCAGTGGTTCAGCGATTGGCTGTTGCATTGCAGGTTCAATCCCTGCATGGAACTAATATTTGTATGACCTACAGATAAGTTTTTTGTCTGGGTGTCTTGTGTACAATACAAGAGTCATTCCTAGTGAGGGACAAAGATTTGTAAAAAAAAAGTTTCTTTGTTAATAATCTGGTATGAAAGCGAAAAATCTAATTAAAAACCTATTCAACCCATTTAATGGTATTATTTTTTTTTTTGGGCAAAGGCCTCTCTTCACTCCTTCCATCTTTCGTGGGCCTGGGCTTCCAGTTCTGGCGGCATCTGCCTAGTTTGTTGCGACCCCGCCTCACTGTTTCAGGGCACCAACTTTGTGCTACTTTGGCGCACAGTTTTTTGGGGATGTGGCAGACTTGTCCTGCCCAGTCCCATTTTAGTTGGGCGGCCTTTTGAGCCACATCAACTATTCTATTCTTTATTATTATATTTTAAAAACTTTTAATTTGGTATGACAGCCTTTTTCAAATAATTCCTTTTTATTTTTCAGAGCACCACAGGAACTACAAGTACCACTAACCGGGATCCCTCAATGTGTCATTAATGCATGTTATTTATGTATTCAATCAGTTATCTGAATCTGTATGTACTAGATCGAGCATACTTGCAATAAAGCTGTTATTAGTGTGAACCTAGCTGCTTCTGTTTTATTGTTTTCTTCATATTTAATCCTTTATGTCAAATATATACTTACTGAGTCACGACTCGACGTATCTAAGGTGATTTAATTCATTATACCCCGAGCGAACGCCGGCGTTCGCTCGGTCATTGTCTTTCCGTTCGCCACTCGAATAGGTAAACTCGGTTTACTACCCAAATACACTCCATGACTTGGCAGTAGTTCTGAGATTCCATGCAGCATTGCCAGTCTCAGTAAATTGATCCTAAGCAGTGTGAATATGTATCGTACCTAGTAGATTTCTGTGTATAGTAAATATAGGCACTGTTGGCTCAGTGGTTGAGCGATTGGCTGCTGCACTGCGTATCGCGGGTTCGATTCCCGCTCGAACAAACATTTATATTTATGGCCTACAGATGGTTGTTCTGGGTCTTATGTATGAGTTTACATGTTTGTGAATGCACCCTCATAACAGGAGCAATTTCTTTTTTTAAGAATGCAAAGGTAAAACTGTTGGTGGTATTGTTATAAAAACAAGAGCTAAAATCATGCAGAACCATGCCATGCCTTCTTCGCTTGATCCAGTTGCTGAGATTGAATCTGGTTACCTCATGTTATGAAGAGGTAGCTTGTACCACATTGATATTAATATTATAAAAAGAAAAGATTTTTAATTTTGTTTGTTAATGAACAAACTCAAAAAGTAGTAGACATAAATTTAAAAAAAATCCACCAGTAGGATGCTGCTTTATCACTGATCCTGAACTTTAAAATATTAACATCCAAAGCAAATAAAACGTGTAACTTCAAAAAAATATTTTAATTACTTAATAGCAATAATAATTTATTCAACACATGCATTCTCCACACACGCCTGCAAACAGTTCATCAAATGCACTAGTTTGTTGATCACTAGGACCGCCGCTACCACTGCACATCAGGGCTTGTTGCTGAGATGTGATATCACATAGGTGTCCCATGAATTATTCTGTAACAAATAAAGAACATAAATATGAAAGTTCACATGTTTGGATGTTAGTTAATCTAGTCCACCTTAACTGCTAAACAGATATGGATGAAACTTAACCCCTTCCTGCTTGAATTATAAAGGAGGAAATTATAAAGGTCATAAAACACAAATAAAAAAACAATAAAGATATTTTGTAAAAAAGAAACAGTAATTCTAAAAAAAAAGAGGCAACACAATACACATTCCATGCCAGATAATTATTATGAAATTTTAAAACCCCATATATTTTTGTTTCCTGGTGAAAGTTTTTACTGATCTACCCACTTGTAAAAACTTTCTGGATTTGTACATATGAAATCCCAGTGCATCATGTGGGATAATTTCTGAAGTTGACATGAGTGAAGAAGAGAAGTAATGTGTGAAGTCTTATATGGCCAGCTCTAGGGCAATAATAATATAACTTTTATGTGAAATAATCTAAATCTAGTTTATATTTAGTAAGAAAAAATGCATTTAACATAGGATAATATAAAAACAACCACAAATCAGTTGCAAATTGTGGAATGGCAACATTTTATATAGCCCAGGATATCAATTTTAAAATGATTTATATTTCAACAAAAAATAAACCAGGAAAAAGGATATGAACTGGTCAACAGTTTTTCAATACTAACTAGTGGGGATTTCTGGAAAAAGATAACAATTCCCGCTGGTGGGATCCTAAATTATATGTCTAATATGCAACCTTACTGTAAATATTTTGAAAATTTTATTTTTTCAACCTATTTCACTACTACATTTAATTTTTTAAGTTTTGTTGTTACATGAGCATGATAGTGAAGCATTTAAGACATTTTTTGTTTTTGTTTATACTTTATATAAAACTGCAGATGCAGTTGTATTCCAATAAGAACCAAGATTGGTACTAAAGGTTATTGACCTTTATATACATAGACATGTTGACTAAATTCAAATTGCATCACAAACACTATAGTTTTCAAGTGTGTGACTCACACTTTAGAATGTACTGGTTTGTTGCTATGATATATTAACCAATTAGATATACTGTGAGCAGATTATTATGGCTTTTTAAATATTTGTAATATGTTAGAAACCTTTGCAGAATATAACCTTACCTAAAAATAATAAATTGAGCTATTCTACAATTCAGATTTGCCCATATATTTCGGCTTTAGCTCTTCTATTCTCTTGATAAAGTCTGTCTTCTCGATGCAGCCGTCACAGACCTCATCCCAGTCATTAAGAATCTTCTTCAGATCTCGCACTTTGAGTTTCTTCAAATCAACGTTGTTTAGGTCGATCTGCTTGTCGAATCTGAGGTCGCAGATCTGTGCGTCCTTCTTCTTTAACTTCTCACAGATTTTGTCAGCAGGCATCGACCAACTAAGAGGCTTCGACATTTCGCCCAGGATACCGGTGGCGGATTCTTCAAGACCTCCTAAATAGTAACAAAACCTGTTCTCTTTATTCTTGGAACCTTTACAGAACTTCTTGAACTCATTCTCGATTGATTTAGGGTCCTTCTTGACATCATCTGATAACGTGGCCGCGAATTTCTCCAAGGTTTTAATACAAACTTCACAGTCGCCTTCTTTCAGTGCGAGTGATACTTGCACGATTGTCGCCAAGAATAATAAATGAAACACATTTAATTTGTACATTTTGAACTAATATTTGATAACGTCCTATGCTAAATTTAACGACAGCCGCTACGTATACCGCTACTTGTTACAGAATAAATAGAAATAGTACGAAATTAAAGTGATAGAAGAATCTCGTCCATTCATGGAAATGAAAACGTTGACAGCTTTACTTGGCGAGCTGTGATTGGTGCACGTCGTGAAAAGCTGGAGACGTACACGTCTTTTATTCAAAACTTATCGCTTAATGACAATGGTAATCTATTAGTCGATTATTTTAAGCTGTATTTACACATTCGCTCGAGTGGCAATTACTTAAGCAAATGGCGAGCACGAATAAGTTACATACAAACGGTAAATAAATTGCACAGTGTAATTTTAATTTAGTCCATTCTCACGAATGTGTAAAATGTGGCATAAACAGTGCATTCGCTATTTGTCTGCACTAAGGGGCCTATTACACTATTCGATATTTCAGACAGTCTTAGTCGATGTCGCGTAGAGGAATAAAGGTTAGACCGGTCTTACTCGAAACAAAAAATAACACAGTCCGAATATCGTATGCTGAATGCTTTATGCATCTACCACATTTTCTCTTACCATCTAGCACCCATCTTCCACCCTAGGTTGACTGGTAGAGAATGCCTAAGGCATTTTAAGTCCGTCTTAGTACTTTTGTGTGCATGAAGTTTTATAAATAAATATCGCGTAGTGTGTGTGGCTTTTAAGTAAATGCTCTTTTTTATTATACTAATGTTTTGTCGTATGACGAGGCGAATGGCGAACACGAGTATGGTATTTAAATCATAATTTAAAGTAATGCGTAGTTTCGACAGATATGTTTCCCTAAGCGCAAAATATTAGACATACGCTGAATTGTATCGAAAATTAGAAACGCACACAAAAATTTTGGTGTTTTAAAAGCTGTCTCAAAACTAAAACTGCTTTAGGTAGTAATAATCAGGGGCGCCGACTCCATGAAACCTCCAGAAATAAACAGTGGCTGTCGAGCTTCCCTGAAAATAGACATCAAGAAACAGATCAGTAATCGCCTTTTGGGTTACGTATAAATTAAATACCTAATATTTACTTTTATTTTATTTCTTAAATATAATTAAATAATATTTCTTGATAATGAAAACTAAAAATGAAACATTTTTATATAATGGTTTCATTTTATATTTTTATCAAACATAATTAGTAATTATGTACGCAGTATGTAAGTAGGACATTTATTTATTATAGCGATAGTATCGCGAATCCGACCAAAATGACCAAATATAGTAATCTCAATTTAAAAGGGCTATTGGTGATATTGTGACGTTGTGCGTTGGTTGGAATAGCGTTATTTTCGCTGTTGTTCTCGGAACGCAAGGTTTCTGTCACGTTTTCTGTGACGTTGTCATTGTCACATCAATGTCATCTGATCATCTGTGCCTGTAGCAAGCAGTCGTCATGGAAACTGATTTTGTTTATGAAATGTTTTTGTTTTGTCGATATTTTTGATTTGACTATCGTCGAATTATTGGTATCCCAAAATGTGTGACTTGAATTCCCCTCTGATGGATAATCCACGCGCTGCGTTAGAGACCTATATCACAACGTTACAAAGCGAGTCAAAAATGGCTCGCAAACAGGCACTGCTGAAAATAAATGAAGAGATATTTGAAAACCCGGCTAACAAGGACTGCGACCTCACTGTTATCTTTCCAGAAGTGTACGCTTACGTCTTGAAGAGCTTCTCTGATGCTTCCGAGGGATGTAGGGAAACAGCAGCTTTAATTGTATCGAACTTTATTGAAAAACTCCCATTGAACGACTACTATTTGACATACATACTGCCGGTGATAGTCCGTCGTATTGGTTGCCCTGAAATCGTGGAAGAGTCTGAGGAACTCCGTTTGGTACTCATGCAGCTAGTACGGAAGATATTGGAGAAGTACAGGGTGTCTTATCTTTTAAGTCCATTCATCAATGACTTGACTAGCATCCTCACTAAAACGGTTGCTGATCCCTTCCCCAGTGTGAAGCTTGAGGCTTGCGAGTGTATAATCATGGTAACCAAATCACTTCAGAGAGACTTTCACTTCCAGTCAGAGAGTTATGTGAAGCCACTTCTGTCAAACTTTGCACATCAACATTTTAGAGTTCGAGTTGCTTCCATTAAAGCTATTGGTAACACTTTTTGTCTAATCTTATCCTATTCTTCCTACTATGTATTACTTGCTTGTAAGAATACAGTGTAATGTCAAAATTTAGTACTAAACGACTTAATGATATATTTATATATATATAGACGCTGATGCGGCATTTTGTATTCCAGTTGAATGCGTAGTGCCTGGCAACTTGAGTTTGTCCGCAGCCACCATCATCTATGGATATGCTTATGATCTTACTAAATTCTTCTTAAGTAATACATTTCATGAGTAAAGAAATATCCAAATTTAATTTGCAATTGTTACAGGAGCAGTAGTACTGGCAGGTAATGTGAAATGCTTCGAGTTGTCCATCAGTCCAATGGCAGAGAAACTCTTTGACGAGAACATGCAGGTTCGGATGCAGGTCACACTGGAAGTCGGCAACTGGATGCTTTCTTATAGGGACCGATACTCCTTCTGGCATCGCATGTTACCTTTACTACTGACAAGGTAAGAAGATGGCGAAAACCAGAGATGTTGTTAGGTACCTACTCTTCTTTCACTGTGTTCCCGCGGGCCGCATGTCTGCATGATGTGGGCGCGGGTGTGGGTGGCTCTAATGACTCAGTCCGCTCGTATCGTTCAGTGATATAGCGCCTATTACCCGCCAAGCGTCATCATAGATATCAAGACTCATAGCTCGTTCGGCACTTTGAACACGCAGACGCCAAGACAACTTCGCCCGCGCCCGCCCCCGCACTCGCTAGTCCAGTCTGATTGACCACTTAGCGTCAGCACACACAAAATGAAATCCACAAGCATCTTCATTTTTTCGAAGCTCGCGCATGTTCGAGCATCGAGTTTAGACCTGTATTTAATTTTGTAATGTATGGTATAGCTATAAGATTAATTTTTCCGTAGTCTTAGAGAATGCTCTGCTCTGCTCTTGGTGTTTTAATTAACTGGGCAAAGGCCTCCCTCTTTTCTTTCCAAATCTCAGTGTTGGTCGATCTCTGGTGAAGTTTTATCCAGGAACATTATCAGATCGTCACACTACCTTCGCTACGATCGACATCGACGGCATCGTCCTCCCTCAGATGCCTACGAACGTGTTCAAGATATTAGTTTAGAATACTTCTGAAATTGATCTTTCAGTTTAAGTGACGTAATGGATGAAGTTAGAGAGACCGCCAGTACGCTCTGGAACGACATTGGTCTTCAATACATGGAGGAGAATGAGGAGGACTTCAAGAAGAAGACGGACTTCCTCAAGGACGTGCCAACGCACTACCCTGACGTTAAGAGACCCAACTTTGGCTGCAGGATGCTTGTGCAAAGCAATGTTGGCAAGATAATACCAGCTATTATTCGAGGTAAGGTACTTAATCATTAATCATTTTTTCCACAACTTTCACACAAGACCTATCTAGTCCTAAACTAAGTAGAGCTTGTGCAATGAGTACTAGATAACTGATAAACATACATATATATTTCTAAATACATACATATTATACATAAATTACACCCAGACACAGAACAAATGGTTGTGCTCATCACACAAACATTTGTCTTGGGTGGGAATGGATTCCTTTCGGCATAAGGGCGGGAGATGTCATTGGATGATTGACAGGTCTTTGCACAAGTAAAAGCAATTATTTTTTTAGGGTGGGAAATCATCCAATGACTTCTACGACCCTGGACGGAGCGCGAGGGCGTGTCAGACTTTTACTGTCTAAAACTACACCTGTGTCCTTCAATTGCCCTTTCCGAGGACTACGGGTTTCCATTTCACAAAATCCCCGCGGCCAGCAGGCATAGGCCCCTACGGTTTTGCTAACATATCCTTGAGGTGCGCGTGGTACACTACGCGCCGTCGACGACTCGGGCTCAATCCGGACGATTACCGGACGGCCGGACGGCGAGCTACCCGTTTCTCACCGTCCACAAGCCCAAGCCTACATTGGCTGGAAATCGGGGTCGGTATCCCGGCGGCTGAGGCGTGAGGGCTGTTCGCCCACGCTTCTGTACGCCTCCTCCTAGGTACTGCTTCGCAGAAGGAGGCGACCGCCTGCCATTCCCCCTCACTTCGGACCATGGTTAGCACCAGAGCCCGGTATCCATCTGAGGTACCCTCTCCCTCCATCATATACCGGGGAAGAGTTGAAAAATTTTCTTAGGTATAAACGCATAGGAGGAAAGACGGGAATGGGAAGAGATGGGACTAAACCAAAATTCAAGTGTATACTACCGCTTAAACCTATATACATTATTTTCGAGGGGACAAGGGATTGTCGGTTAAAAAAAAAGAAGATATTTGATGGCCTTTCAAAAGGTCAAAATGTAAATTATTAAACCTCTTCCTTTTCTCCCAGAAATGGAGGGCTGGCAAGCAGACGCGAGAATGCGTGTATCTCAGCTGCTATGCTGGTTGATCCTATGCGCTGAAGAGGGTGCCACGCAACACGCCCATTCTATCGTCAAAGCTATGCTTCGCGGCGCCACTGATGAAGATCCTAGAGTTATAATTGAGGTAAGAGTACTTGATAATTGTTATAAGGAATATGATGCAGGGAATGCTCCTCACATCGACCTTTTTGGAATCTTAAGTAGAATAAAGTAGACGCTGCGGTTTTTGTATAGAAAACTTCCTTAGTTTTTTTTTTTTCGGTGCGCAATAATGCTGTCTGGTCTGGGTGAAGCGAACAATCCCGCATTGTATAGAAAACCTTCATTTTTGATGTGGAAGAACTTGCCTGCCTTTCGCTGACTTTTAGCTACAGTCAAACGAGGTGAATAGGAACAAAACTTTTATTTGGATTTTCACTTTGTTACATATTTTTGTTATTGTTTTCTATCAAAGCATTAATTTTTGTAACAATTAATTAATAAATATGAGTATAGACTTATACGCTGATAAAAATTGTTAATTTTTGTTCATACCTACCCCTGCGTTCTTATTCACCCCGTTTTACTGTACTGCCTGCTACAACCCACATATTCGTGACAAATGCTTTCGTACTTTAATTTTCATTAATAGATCACCGTCTGAAAGGCATTAAAACTTGATTTCCATAGATAAAACGTGCCGCCGAATTATTCGGCTACTTTATGGAACCTACGACCTGGTGGCCACTGCTGGAGGCCGAAGTAGACTCCTGGGCTGCTCTCCTGGTCATTACCAACATCATCAAGGGTTCCCGCTCAGAACTGCTTCAGGAGAAGGTGCTGGAAGAACTGACCAGGGAGGCTGCTGATCCTGATAGATGCAGAACTAGGAAGGTACGCGAACTAGTTCCCAACTTCCAAGAACCTTCGCTTTTGAGTTCGTTTTATGCGGCACTGCCCGAGCTAATCACATTGAGGTCACTACTGCCGCTCAGTTCACGAGAGTAATAGACAATAAAATTAGTAAATTTTGATACAAGTGCAGAAAGTTTGTCATTGCGACCGAGGCGGAATTCACACGAGCCGTAGGCGAGCGTGTTATGGACCCGAGGGCTACAGTGACAAATTTGCACGTGTCTCAAACGACTTTTTTCAATACACTTACGAAGAAATGCATAAACGGGGGTTGACCGGCGACTTGCGGGGGTCGACGCGCGCCCAGTCTGATACGATAAATGTAATAACATTGTGGTGGGGGAGAGCACAAGCTATTTCTGCACTAGTGCGGAAAGCAGTCTATTGCGTGCCTAAAAGCGGTGGGATAAGAGCGGGTTTTCGAGTAAGTGTATTGAAAAATATTTTGATATCAGTGTACGCGCGCAGCATTGGAAGGCCTCCCCCAAGGTGGACCGATGACCTGGTGAGGGTCGCGGGAATCTGATGGATGAGAGACGCACAGGACTGGTCACTATGGCGACACTTGGGGGAGGCCTATGTCCAACAGTGGAAGTCTTTTGGCTGAATTGATGATAATTTACTAAGAGTACAAAGCTTCTATTGTTACAAAAAAGTGTTACAATAGAAGCCTTGCAAATTTAATCAATTAAATAAAATCAATTAATCAATTTAAGGGTTTAAAAAAAACACGTATTTCCTGAAACAAGTTTTGTAAAATATTCGAGTATATCACGGAATTACCGAATGCTAACAGTTTTCAAGTGTTATTTCTCTTTTTTCGCGTTGCCTTTTCGTCAAACATCGCGTTGGATTGCGTTAGATGAAGTAACAAGGTTTTAAACCATGCTCGATGTTGACGATAGGCGAGTGAAAAAAGACCCTCTTAAACTGATTGGGCGGCTACGTTAGCTACAGCATCTGTGTATTTGTGTAGTCCTAAATAAAATGTTTTTTTATTTTTTGTCTTTCGGTGGCACTCATTAATGTTCATGTTCTCATTAATGTTACCTATATGTTGTTTATTGTTGTTATTAATGCTGTGTTGCTCATTGTAATGTTTTAATTTATTGAATTTTGTATTTTAAGCAAATATCTTTTTAATATGGATGATTCTAATAAGTATGGGTTTTTATCTGAAATATATATATATTTTTAATTTTATCAAGTCCTACAAAATGCAAAAGTTAACAGTTTAAATCCGTCTATTTTACTTTGTGGCCCAAGCTCATACAAAACTAATCTTTCCAGCCAAAATATCAAACGAATCTACTGTACATGTGCGAGGCCCTGCTGGACGTGTGTGGTGATGCGTGTGCCACAGTGGCAGAGGATCTGTTCACCATCAACTTCACCGTGTACGCCATGCCGGTGGATAATACTATACAATTCATGGCGCTTTGTAAGTAATTGCACTTGATTTTATTGTGAATAAACTTCGCACGGGAGTAATAGTGTTATCATACACTTCAACTTGGTACGACAGATTTGGTCCGATCGACGATCGTATCATGGTCGAGCGTAAGCGAATACTAATTAGGCTGAGTTTACCTTGGTACGGTCGGACCAAATCCGTCATACCAAGTTCGAACGTTAGTTAACACTATTATAAATATTTGTTGATTTTCTCCTTCTTTTGACTCCTTAATTTTGTTGATTAATATTTGCTTGCAGTCTAACCCCCCTTTTTTAGTTTAAGTTTTCTTATAGTCCCCCCTGAGGTTGTCTGGTAGATATCGCTGTCAGCGATAAGACTCATAGATTTAAGTTTCTGTGAAATGGTTACTATTTTGGTGTACAATAAAGTTCTATTACATTCTCCACTCCACCCAAGAGCTTTACCAAGACGTGTTAAAATGTCAAGCGTGTAAGCAAGAAAGAGGGATGGAGCTATACATTCCATATAGCTCCATCCCTTTAACAGTTCAGTTTAGGTCGTCAAAGGGCTCGTGGTAAGGCCTGTGATGTACAGTATACAAACACTAGACTAGCCGCTAGGTGGCGGGGGTAGTCGGCCCTCAGTTGTGTGCTAGCCACCGAGCGCGTCGGACGTGTCAACCTCTAGCTCCGGACATCGTAATAAATATAAAGTATAGTGTGTGTCCTAAAACATCACAGGCCAGAGCTCCGATTCAGTAAAAAACATACCCTTCAAACTCGATCCTATCTATGTATCTTACCAAGTTGCGAATCTGTCCTATCTCGTCTTATTAGGTAACTGTATTTTTATTTCTCAGCTAACCTAGACAAGCTGCGTTACGCGGAGAAGTGTGGCAAAACCCTGACAAGCCTATACGAGAAACACATCGAAAAACTGCTGGCTGGCATCACCAGCGACGCACTGACGTGGACGCAGTTGTCACCTGACAAGTGTCTGTTGGAGTGCGTCATGCTGCACACTGGTAAAATCCTCATAGTTAGAAAGATACACTTTGATAACAAAAAAAAAAAAAAATATTTACTTATATTGGGCTGAGATTTAGCAAAACACCAAACGGTCCTCTTTAGTTTAGACAATTTTCAAGCCACTTGTGCCGTGCACTTCAAGTAACTTGTGCCGGTTCTCCAGGGCGCTGCTTGAGACTGACCATCGACTATATATGTATGTATGTTGCCTACCACACTAATGGATATTTGTTCAGTCTGGGGGTGGCGTCTCTGAGTGCTATTTTGCGACTACATTTCTTATCTTGGTTATACTTGTTAAAACAATTGTATGTGTTAATAAATAAAGAAATAAAGAATTGCGCAATGCAAGATTTCGTAGTTTAGCTAATATGCGGCGCCATAGATGTCACTACAAGGGCATATAATCCATCCCGAAATTAAAATTTGTGTTCAACCATACGTTTGAAGTATCTCCCCTTTTATAGGTTCCGCAATGGGTAACCAGTTGCACCTCATAGCCCCACTCCTGAGGGAATGCCTGGCGACACCCAAAGTAGACCCTGAGGTGAAGCTGAAGATCTTCACCACATTATCCACGATGCTGCTGAAGAGGGACGTCAACTTTAGCAAGTGCGATACTGATAAGCTGGAGGCTTTTCTTAACATTGTTATCGAAGGTGAAAACTGAGGCTATGCCTTATTCTTTTTTACTGTCTAAAACCCTGTGCCCTTAAGTTCTTCTTTGCTTTCCAGGACCATGGTAGCTTTTTAAAAGCCCGTGATCTAGAGCCACGGTTCCTAACCTGGGTTTAATTACCCCTGCGGGGGTAAAACTGGTAGTCTGCGCGGGTAATAAGCTAGTAAAAAAAATAGGACCGAATCTAGCTTGCTAGTGGATTTCATGCCCTATCTGTGTAATATTTTTGCTATATTCATTGGTAACAGAATGGAGGGGGGGGGGGGAAGGTAAGCATCCCTAGGTAAATCATAGGGGTGACAAGATTGAAAAGGTTAGGAATCTAACCTTGATCTAGAGGCGTGAACTAATTAAGACGTGGACGAAGGCGCATTAGTGAGGCCTTTTTCTTTCATAAATTACGAGACAGTGACTGTCGCTGTCAACTCAGTGTTCAACCACATCGTCGCTTACCATCAGGTGAAATAGTAGTCAAACGCGAGCCTATAAATTATAAAACAAAACTCTCGTTGTTAAAGAGTCTTCGCACACGCGAGGCCTCTTTAGTGCGAGGCCGTGGGCGAGGGTACATTTCGCCCATGCCTAGCTACCCCACTGCCTAGAGATTACAGATATTTCTTCTTGTTTACAGAAGTGATAATGCCGAACCTAGTGTGGTGCGCGGGCCGTACAGCCGAGGCCATTCGTACCGCCGCCGTGGCCTGCTTGTGCTCCGCCCTGCAGGAGAACCCTTACAATGAAAACCTCATGTCGGAGGGCAAGGGCGGGGATGGTGATACGGGGGATAAGGTAAAAACAACATCAAAGATCATTTAAATTAGGCTTTTGTGAACTGAAAAAAGAAAACGCCAGATCCCCAAAAACGCTACCCTAACTGGAGAAGAAATGGACATGCAGTGAGCTCGACTAGTCGAAGAGATGTCAGCAAAACCGTAGGGACCCAGCAGGGCCGAAGCCTACTGGGGCCATGGGTTGAATTCTGAAAGGGTTACCCTAGTACGCAAAGGGCAACTGTAGGAACAGGTGTGGTTTTAGCCTGTAAAAGTCTGGCAAGCTCTCCCACTCCAACATAGAGCATGAGAAGTCATTAGAAGGTTTCCCAAACAAAAAAAACTCATTATATATACCAAATATACAACGAAAAGTTGAGTTGGTAGTTATGAGAATAGTTCGGAAAGTATTTTTTACCTTCCTAACCCCCATTTTGCAATTGCGATTTTAGTATTTTTGTTTAAATTTATACTTAGGGTTGACCAGACGGTTGCAAACTAGCGTTCCGACCAAGGTGACCTTGGTTTGTGTGTTTAGTTTGTGTTGCGGCTACATGGAAGTAAACCAAGCACCAACACGTTCGATGGTTGGGAAAACGCGCCTCCCAACCAAGGGCGTTGAAGGTCATGGATTACAACTGTTGTCTACACGGATTGAAACTTGCAAGGTCACCTTGGTTGGGACGTTGGTTTGCAACCATCTGGTCACCCCTTTACGTTCGATTTCTAATAATAATTTATATGATAGAACAACATTTGCGGGGTCCGCCAGATAATAATATGTTTATCGGGCAGGAAGTAAACCTCTTCCCATCCAAGGAGTCTCTAGAACCGTTCTTGGACAAAATGGTGCCTCTCCTGGTGGGCTTAGCTGATGACAACTCGACGTTGACGCGCCAGCACGCGCTGCGAGCTGTGTGCTGCTTCGCTGTACTCGCGCGGCAACGCGGCTGCTTCAAGGGGGAGATACTGCACAAGCTGTATTTTGGTAAGTGGGAAATGAAAGTTATATGACGGCTAGTTTGGCGCAGTTCGATTACTGTATGGTCTACAGATAAGTGTCCCGGGTCTAAGTGTTTTGTGTATGTGACTTTTAATGTTAGTGATCGCACCCACGATACAGCAGTTATTCCTAGTGTGGGGCAAAGTTAAAAAAATGTTTTATTTGTTTTTTTTTCTCTCCTATCAACCTTCTTCACAATATAATTTTCTCCTTTTATACCATTCTTTACCATTCTTTCAACACAATATAGATACATTGTAATCTATCTATATTGTGTTTATTTTTAGCTCCTACATCATAAATGCCGTCTGCAGTGTTCTTTTTCTCTGCAATGTTTCAAAAGTTATGTTTTTAGTGTATGAAAATATTATTAGATATGTCAATAAAAAAGGTATCGAACATCTCATTTTATTTGACTTAATCAAATTAATTCCTTAAAATCTACCTAGTGCTGAATGTTGAGTTCAGCGCCATCTAACGAAAACATGGCCACGCTCGGGGCGATATAAAGAAAGAAAAGAAAGAAAGTAAATTTATTTGGCATAATATAAAGCACATAAATAATTATAAACTGGGCAAGTGCGAGTCGGAGTCGCGCTCTGAGGGTTCCTTATAAACTCAACTATTTAAATAATTTAATTGCCGAATAGTCTTGAAGATTTTTTTGAATCGCAAAAAAGTATTTTTTTGTGAAAAACAGAAATTTACTATTATCAGATTTATTACTATATCTATGCTATAAGACCGTGATTTATGCCAAATTTCTTCAGGATTCGGGGTCAACAGAAAGTACCCTATGAATTTTGATTCCATTGAGACCGTCGAAATATTCGTTTTTTGCGACAGAAACGACTGTATCTATATTTTCGTTTAATTAATTTAAAACAGTTTTATAGTGTAATACATAGCGGTGATGCGTAATTAAATAATACAATCCATCAAAGTACAGTTTGAATAAGTAACCAAATGTGTTAAAAGATATCGCTAAAATTGGTGATTAAAAACAATCAGGATACGCTGCTTCGTTTACATCTATAGATTAGGAGTACTACACCCCACTCGCAAAAAGATTAGACATTTAAACAAACAGTTTTCACTGTCCGTTCAATCGATTTTGACTTCTATTCCGTGGGGATAAGGATGGCATTCAAATAAAAAGGTTAGATTACAAAAATGTTACTGTACCTATCATTTGTCATGCTACCAACGCAATGGAAGGGGTCCAGAAGGGAATCAAAATGGGTTGAACGGACGAAAGAGATTGGAGTATAGCTTCGTTACTTTTATTGTCACCAAACAATATTTCTTTTTTCCCAGTGGTCCTCAAACGCCTAGACGACAGCAGCGACAAAGTTCGTTCCTACGCCGTCCAGACTTTAGTTACATTATTCTCCAACCGTCCGGATCCCTACGACACGACCTTGTATGGTGCGCACATCGATGCACTTTATAGTGCCATGCTCATACACTTGGATGATAGTGAAGAAGCCTTTAGAAAACAGATGCTTGGTAAGTTTGGACTCTAGGCTTTTGAGGGATATCATACTCACATAATCAGCCAATAGTGTTCACACTGCTGGGGTTCAGGGAATCGGGTTTCCGTTCTGAGAGCTAGTCCATTGCGGGTAGATTTAGCTATTTTATTTGACAATTGTTGCTAGCTAAAGCCAGCTCAAGATGTAACCTTTGCTTTGCACTAACCAATAGAAAGGAAACAAAACATTTCTTGACTAACTTGGGGCTTAGTCTTTTAACCGCTTACGTCGGAATAATCCGACAAATATTTTCTTGTCCATTTCACCAGGGTCGTATATTTACGACCAAATACTCCATCTCGTCAGCTCGTCTGTCACCTAAAAGTGACACTGGGAACTGAAGAGTTAAACGAGATGGATTATTTGGTCGTAAATATACGACCCTGGCGAAATAGACACAATATTTTTTATTGATCCGACGTAAGCGGTTAAAGGGTTAATTAAACCACATGGATACAATCTATTACCAAAAAAATATTAGTCGATAAATGTTTACATTATTTGTGTATTTCAGAGGCGCTGATGAAGTTAAGCGACATTGACCCGCGGACTCTTATGAAGAAAGTTAAATCAAACATACATCTTTACAGAAATAAGACTGCATATGAAAAATTATCTAGTCACCTTGAGAAAATGATAAAAAGTTGTTAGATGAAAAAATGGCACACTGTCGTCAATATTTAAAATAGTTATTTTACTAATTATGTTCAACATTATGGTAACACCGAATTGTGTCATGGTTTTAGTATTTGGTAATTTCCGAATTTCATTTGGTACCTATCCGTAGAAATTAATAATGAACATTACAAAATTATCAAATTTGTACAAAGTCTGTCTCATTCTTTATGTAACAGATTACTGTTACTGTGAAGTTGAGACTGACGTGACGCAGAACAATCAGCATTCTAGTAAGAGATAATTACCTACTACTATTGTAAAAATCTCTTTTCTAACCTCTGTGATCTGTCTCTCGTATCAAGGATCATTGGCAATGATGCACTCGTTTAGTCGAGGCTTCAAAGTCTTGAGCATCGACACCGAGTTGCTAGCCTGTCGGTTTTCTACCGGTTGCATTTCGGAGAGTTTGCGTCAGAATTGCATGACCTATCTAATTCCGCCTAGCCCGTTCCGTCATCGGACCACCAGGCGTATGGCAATGCGCCACAGGTACATGGTGGACATCGCATACATCATACGCACAAAACGTTTTGAGAACAAATTCATTGTGCGTGCGGCTAAGGAGTGGAATTCCTTGCCGGAATCTTTGTTTCCTGATGGCTACAAGTACAACCCGGGAATCTTTAAGTCAAGAGTGAATAGGTTACTTCTAGGTAAGCGCGCTCCATTGTCGACCGCATCGTCGCTTTCCATCAGGTGAGATAGCGATCAAGCGCGAACCTATCGAGAAAAAAAGAAGTACCGTCAGGTCAACGCACAAAGAGCAGCAAATTACTCGAGAATGTTCATTCCTATCAACTTTTGGGTGAAAACGTGAACGAGCTTGTGCGCCATCCACCGTCTACGATCATATCTTGCATGCTATTTTAAACCCTATGATTGATAGCCGTGAGTTCATTATCAAGTTACCAATAATAATCTGCTTAAACTTTTTGTTAATCAGGCTGTTTTGTTCTAATTTATTGAAGCATGCAAGCGTCTCAAAATAGTACGGCTAACTATCTAGTCCGATACTTAGTTTATTCAAACTTTACGTACTGTAATATTATTGATGAAATGTGTCTTTATCATAGTTTTAATTTTAATAATGGTGATTTTAATTTTATTTAGTTAACGAAAGAGTGTTCACTTGATGTGCAATTCTTGATTTATGTGCAATAAAAATTAAATAACACTACAGCGGATTCATTTTGTTATCTCTAACTGAAGAAATAGGTAGTTAGTTTTGTTTTAAAGAGATTTTTTGTGGAATAAGTAGATATGCGCTCGGAAAAAAAATATGAATAGAAAGATGGAAAGAATAAAAGAAAATAAAAACGGAAGCTGTTTATTTACGTTATGCTCCCCATGCACCACATTATCTATTTTGCTGTTTACAAAGAGATATAAAGAGATACAATAGAGCGGCTATCAGAAGAACTGCCATCCTATGCCTCAGTGACGCCATCTGGCTTTGAATAGCAAATACGCGAATTAAATTTGTCAAAATTTATAATTATTTAACTATCGCTCGGTAGGTGGCCAGGGGCCTTACCATGATAATGTTAAAATGTCAGTCGTACGAGCAAAAAACAGTGATGGAGCTATACACCCTATGTAGCTCCATTCCTTTAACAGTTCGTTTTAGGTCGTAAAATGGATCACGTTATGAGCTCGTGGTAGAGCTTCGATCAACATGATGTACTAGATTAAGGATCAAGAACAAAATCATAACGCATAAGTGGCCCAGAATGGTGGAGCCTCAGTTTGTGATAAAGATTAAGCTTTTCAGTAATAGATGACGTTATCACAAAATCAGCAAATGTTCTGGAACTATATAAATAAATTATAGAATTCTAATTAATTACTTTGTAAATACCAAAAATATTTACGAAAATAAACCGAAGATAGGTCCAGTCATTTTACTTTAACAAGATTTGCAATAGCGTAATGCGCAGTTCAGCATATTTTCTCAGAAAATGATTTTCTTTTAGTGTATAGAGCGGATACCTACAAACACGACTTCGTGTAGGGGTGTCATACTAGACCATTTACCTACTATATTCTTTGTACTAGACTGAGCGACTTACTTAAGACCACTAGGTAATAAGTATCGGATCACGATTTTGTTCGCTATGACCTGTCTATTGGTAGTACATATTTAATGTCTTTGGCTGTTTATAAATTCATATCACTCATATACAGTCATTTTAAAAAAGTCTCACTTAGATTCTATAGTGCTAATAAACAAAAAAAATATTCAGTCGCTAAGTACCATGAAATTAAAAGCCTTAATTTAAATTTTCAAATTTCGCGCGTATTTGACGAAAATGTAGAAACTGTAGAAAGCAGAAAGCAGTGATTTGATTTTTTGAAATTATGATTTTCTCGTAAATTATATTTAGGCGGTATTGGTATTTCACGGTCGACATATACCTACATAATATACATTAATTAATAGTTTTTGAATGTACAAGTCTATAATATAATGTATTAATAATATCATGAACTTCTTTAGAACAGAATGTCCGTAATACGAACTAGTCTATGGATACACTAGTAGAAAGAGATAACATACCCTTCCCTATCGTACTCTTCGGTACTTTTTTGAGGTTGACGATCAATCCAGATAGTATAAAAGATTCTTGGTCGCGCGCGGTGTATTTTTGAGTACGTTCCGAGTCACACAATATTATAGCACCAGCAGGCGAATGTTACTTCGTCATACTTGAAACAGCTGATCAGATTTGAATGAAACAATATCCTGAAATTTCATATCCGAAATATATTTCCTTGGGATAATTTTACATTTTCACGTGGACAAAGCCGCTTGCCGAAGCTAGTCATAAAATATAATATTAGTTTAAGAATAGGTTATTATTTGAGAATAATAAAACTTCTCAAGAAATTAAACGTTTTCTTCAAGTTTTGTGAATTCTTAATGTCGAAATTTCTCTATTCCAAAAAGTAATCAGGTTGATTTGCAAAATTTAACACAGAATGTATTTCTTCTTTCTTTCTTTCAGATACAAATAATATAAAAAAAAAAAAAAAACAAAAAATTAACCAATTTCACTAAAAAGAACACTAAAAAGATCAAAATAACTTTAATTTCGTAAGTCGGTGCTTGATGGTATTGTTTGTTTCTTATTTAACACCGACTTCCGAAAATAAAGTTTTTTATACTTAGTATCCTCTGTAGTCTGTGAACAATTTTATTTGACGTGAATCGGAACGCCGCGTTTTTTTGTCGTTTGTCGCAGTCGTGCACTGAGTACTTTTTTATGTTTTCGTGTTTGTCCACTTTATTAATTAAATAAATAAATAAAAATCTTATACAATTCTATTTCTAAATGTTATTACATTAATCAGTCAATTTAATAATAAATAAATAATGGAGGTTGTTCGTAGGAGTGAGTAGAAATTACAATTTATTTTGGGGGTACCATAAACGCGGCAAACACGCATTGATTTTTCATTATTTTTCAGATTTTAAGGACAAATTGCCCTTAATAAGTGATTCTATAGAGAAAGCGGACTTTTTATCGATAGATACGGAGTTTACAGGGCTTATGAATGGGCGAGACGTCTCTGTTTTCGATTCTCCGGAGGATTATTATATTCGTTGTATGAATGGCTCTTGTGAGTTTCTATTGATACAATTTGGGCTGAGCGCGTTTTATTGGGACGAAAAGGAGAAGCACTACATGAATGACACTTATAACTTCTACTTGTACCCGCGCGGCCGGCCTGGCCCGGACAGAATGTTCCTTTGTCAGAGCTCCAGCTTAGATTTCTTGGCTTCAAATGGATTTAACTTCAACAAGCTTATAAAAGAAGGTGGGTATCATATAAATTTGTATTCTTGATTGTCCAAACTATTACTTGCAAAAATGATAGGGGGACAATATAGAAAACCTGAGACATAAACAAAACAATAGAGGTTATTTGGTTCTTCAGACTAAATTTCTTAAATTCGTGTAGGTATCTCATATATGACTGCTTTGACTGAGACGAAGCTACGAGAATCCTTGACTGAAAGGCAGCAGGCATATACCAGGGAAAAGGACCCAGTGAGAATACCTGATGAAAACAAACAGCAAATTGAAGACATTTGGTAATTGTGCATTAATTTATTATGCTTACCTAAACTCGGGCCTTTTCCCCTTTTTCTCTAATAAAATTATTGTGTAACTTTTGACCACCAATTACGGATGTAGTAAGAAACTTAATAACTTCAGATATTGAACTCCTGGAAATATTGTTTTTTTGCAAGGCTTGAGTAAACATTTATAATTTATTTATATGTATAGACTAGCTTCTGCTTGCGGCTTCACCCATTTGAAAATAGGTTACTCCATACAAACTGTAGACTCCCGTTTAATCCCCTTAGGGGATGTTTTTTAGAAAATCCTCTCTTAGAGCCACCTACATCACATACAAGGAAACCTTGTGAAAAATTATACGCTCTATAGTCCCAGTAGTTTTGACTGTATTGTATGTCAGTCACTTAGTTTCTCTTTTTATATATTTTTGACTTACTGCAAAAACTCTTTAACTGACTAATACAAAACTTTGAATAAAGCCACTTTATTAACGAAAAGTGGCTTTATTTATAAGCTGATTTAATATAGATGAATACATTAAACATATTTATGATCTTAAAAAAAGTGGAATGGAAATTATTTATTTCTGCTTCAGTAATGAATAAATCAAATGCACCATAAATGCTCTTTAGTGTCTCATTTTTACTATCTGTTTACTACTTACAACAATGAATTTTCAATTTTTTTTTTACAGTAAAAAAGTGAAGAATTTCATTGACAACACAACAGACAAGGAAATGGAAATTGACAAATGTAACTCATTTATAAGGATGTTGCTCTTTCAAGAGCTACGAATCAGGTTTAAGGACGATATTACGGTGGATACCAAGATATTAGAAAATAAGACCAGGTATGTTTTCTACCTCCTGTTTACAGTGGCCTCTCCCGAATTTTTACTACGGAAACATACTACTGGATTACATAGACCAAGGTCTACCCATGTTCTACAATTCATCCAAATTCATAATTTATTCTTTATTGTACACATATAAGTTCCAAAAAATTGTAGATAACAGAGTTCATGTACATAGGCGAGCTTAACTCAAAGTTGAGTTTTAATCATAAAATATACCAAATTTTTTGTTTATAATATACACATTCTTTGTCTTGCCCTTCGCCCACTACTGAAGGTGAATATAATTATACAGACTAATATGAATCTAATATTTTTTATTTTATATGATCTTTATTCTTTTAAAGCTCTCTCTGTCACAGCCATAGTTTTAGTTTCAATAATTGCCAACTACTTGTAATATGGTGTGTTATATCGACGGCGAAGTGACAAGAACTCATAACTGTTGAAGTCAAAAATTTTTTGTCTTAAAAACTTTAGGAGGTAATACTAAAAATTGACACGTTGGTTTAGTTAGGAAGTGTTTCCACAATTTAATTTGATGCAGTTGCAACTAAATGTTCGCTTCAGAGATTTCACAAAAACATGCGGAAACACACATTTGAACTAAAACCGCTAAAAAGTAATTTTCTCGAAAAATGTTGGATAGAAGGTATTGGCACTTCACCGTCGATATGGTAAGGCTACGACATAACTATGAGAACTAATTTGAAAATGGTCTGTAGCTATCCTTTTTTAAAATGAGAAATTATCTTGTAATCTCCTGCTCTGGTTGGAGCGAGAGGAAGTGTCAGATTTTTATTGACCAAGGAACACAGGTGGGTTTTACCTGTGTTTGCTCTATGTCAATAGACTAATAGGCCAAATGGCTAATAGGCCAAAATGCTTGCTTGCAATTACAGAGCTCAAAACATGTACATACAAAAATAAAATGTATATTTCAGAGTGCTCAAAGTGATACGTAAAACGGCTGGCATGGCGGATCAAGACTCTATAAGGAAGAAAAGAGAATGGGATGAGCTGGAAGAAGCAGTAGGCTTCTCCAAAGTGGCCAAGATGATCAGTCAGTCGGTAAGTTCAATATTTATGGGGGCACTGACAGTTTTATAAAATATAAAACGAAACCTGTTAATTTTGTTTAGTACATTTACTGTAAAACAAGCTATTCTCTCTACCGCTTCTATGCACACAATTTACTGTTCCTCGCACTAGTGCGGTAAAGTACGCGTGCTTGCCCCCACAGCAATTTTTTTTTACCCTACGTCTGAGCCAAGGCTTTGTAGATTGGACTTAATCAAATTTGGATCACCAATTAACCTCTTCGCACGCATTTCCACCTACTCAAAGCTGCTGCATGTTGCTGCTTAAGCGTTGTGTGATCGATAGCTTCAGCTGTATCAGTATAATGAAATACGTAGACTACATAAAATGGTGTATTACGTGAAAACAAAAAGTATAATAGAATAGAATATCGTTTATTTAATAAAAGTGGTACATTTAAATTAAGATACATAAAAACAGTTATAACGCATACATAGCATCTTTGCCCGAACTGGGTTGAACCAGTGTCAGGCTAAAAAGATCAAAAAGTAATAATGTAGACGAGGTGTCTTCGTCGTGGTAAAATGTTAAGTACCGTGCCTACTGCACCGTGGCGCGAGGAGTCTTCAGACTGCACTACAGAGTAGTCCATCAGACAGTCTGTACTAGCAAGGGCGAAGGCGGGCGCGGGCGAAGAGGTCTTGGCGTCTTCGTGTTCACAGTGCAAAATAGGCGTGGGCAAAGTGTGTCACTGAAATGTTCTGAAACAGTGATATTCATGTGTCATTTGGAACATTTGGAACATCGGCTCAAAAGGTACAAACGGAACATTTAATCGGAACATTTGAAACATCGGCTCACAAGATACAAACGGAACAACAACGGCTCAAAAGATACAAACACAGAGACTGACTATTTGGAATCGTGATCTGGTACGTTGCGCCACGTACTATAAAGTATATATTTTAAAGCATGTTTTTAGTTTAGTTCATTAAAAATTTCACTATTTACTTTTTAATTTGAATTTTAAAAAGACTGCAGGTCACTTAAAGAATGTTTCAGTGTTCCAATTGTTCCAACTGATGCATTTAAAACATTACTGCTGTTCCAATCTTTTGGAACACTAAAAGCACTGTGAACGCAACTGGCGTCTACATGCATTTTGAATAACACGCGCCCGCGCTAGCACCCGCGCCAGCCTCCACTCTGAAAGAGAACTTATGCATATTATATATTATATAAACACATAGACAGGTTATTTGAAAAACTAAGAAGGAAAGCTATTTTTTTTTACTGTGATGGTTTTGACCAAACTTCATATGGGTAGTGGCTGAAGTAGTTTGCTTCATCATCATCATCATCACCATAATGATCACCATCAGAAAAATTCAGAAAAACTTCCACTGTTTGACATAGGCTTTCCCAACTGTCCCCATATGGAGTTGTTTGGTTACATAAATGTAGAAAAGAAATGTTTTGATCATAGGAAAAACTAGTGGTTGGCCACAACATGCTCCTGGATATCCTCCACACTCTGGGGCACTTCTTCCAGCAGCTGCCCGGTGACTACGCCTCCTTTAAAGAGTTCACACATTGTATGTTCCCCAAGTAAGACATATTCTTCATTTTATTTTAATTTAGTAAGCAAATAGAAGTTATGTCAAAAGCTTTAAAAGATATTGAATTTTAATTATCACGATTAGATCAGAAAGAGTTATGTGTATGGATGGAGAGGGAGAGGGAGGCGAATAAAAAAAAGATAGATTGTGTGAGGAGCGACATGCAAGAACAGAGAGTTAGTGATAGCATGACGGGTGACAGGACAGAATGGCAGAAAAAAAACGTGTTGCGCCGTACCCAAGTAATATAGGACAAGGGCAGGAAAATGATAATTATATTTACCAATATTCGGGAAGTGATAACAAATTATTTTCACAAGATGTCATGTAATTTTCAAAATTTTCATGCAAAATGTATTTTCCTTTTTATAATATAACACTTCAAAGCAACCCATTTTAAAAAACGACAATTTCTTATGTAAAAACCTATTATATAAAGACTAGTGAACCACAGCAGTTTCGCGCGAGTGTTACAGATCTTTGAAATGCTCGGATTTTCTCTGCTACGATACGCTTGTATTATACACCTAAACCTTCCTCATGAATCACTCTGTCAATGAGTGAAAACTGCATGAAAAATGGTTCAGCAGTTTCGAGTTCATCGCAAACAGACAAACGCGGTAGGGCACTTACGGCTTGACCGATACGGATGAAACTTTGTGTGTATATTTGAGTGGGTTTGTACCCATTACGGATGGTTTGTAAAATAAGAATTAGTTTGTAAAATTGGACCCGGTAGGTGGCGCAGCAACCGGGTTCTCAATTTTTTTCTGATAAAAAGCCAGCTTTCAGACAGGACAACGTCTGTCGGGATCGCTAGTAATATGTATAAAGATGATTGTCACAAAATGTCATGTTGATGCGCCACTCGTTATTTCCAGACTGTTAGACACCAAGTACATGTCGAGTTTGCCGCCGTTCAAAGACAAGCTCGGCTCCAGTGTGCTCACTGAACTGCTGTCCACGCTCGCCGAGCCACCCTTCTCGATACCTAAAGTTGGTAGGTGCACACTTATTATTTAGTTTTTATTAACTTTTTTTTATTAGGATAATCGTAAAAAAACTAAATATACTCAAGCTAAAAAGACATTAACTAGAAGACATTAACCTTTTTTGAGGTGGAATATCAAATTACTCCTCCCGGTCTACGTGGAGCGAAAGGGAGCAT
The DNA here is from genome assembly GCA_961205895.1 of Mythimna pallens. Taxonomy (NCBI): domain Eukaryota; kingdom Metazoa; phylum Arthropoda; class Insecta; order Lepidoptera; family Noctuidae; genus Mythimna; species Mythimna pallens. The sequence continues at coordinate 5,395,641 of OY540831.1, read as the reverse complement.
CAGACGTCAACGGGCCGTGTTTCCTTCCGATGTACACGCACCTATTGCGCAGGCGCGGTAGAGGAACTTGGTGCACTAGTAACTAATAGAATTGTGTGGAAAAGGAAGAGGGAGGCCTTTGGAGCCCAGCTTTGCATATACAGCTAGATAAGTGGTATAAATTGAACCTTAACCCGTGCTAATAAGGTTTACTTTCGAATAGTCCCTTAAGGATCCAGTTCTGCATGCATCAGCAGTCTAATCCTTTAATTTTGTAACCAGGTTGTCAAGAGGGGCGTGGCTACGCTAATCTCAAAGACAAGCAGCACGAGGCCGGCTACGACGCCTACATCACGGGGCTGTGCTTCCTGGCGATGCACGCGCACCTGTCGCGCATGCGCGGTGAGGGCTCGGAGCGCCTGGCGCCGCAGTCGGCGACGCTGAAGCCTTTCTTGAACAAGCTGTTCTTGGCGAAGACCGCGAGGCAGGATAGCCCGTATATCAATCTGACGGGCGCTGATCGTAAGTCTAAAATCTACAAATCCGTGATCAGACCTGCCATACTGTATCGATCAGAATGTTGGGCTGTGAAAAAGACTGATGAAAAAAGATTGCACGTAGCGGAGATGAGAATGTTGAGATGGATGTGTGGTGTGACGAGAATAGATAAAGTAAGAAATGAGTATATTAGAGGAAGTTTGAAAGTAGCGCCAGTGACTGAAAAGTTGAAGGAGGATCGTTTGTCTTGGTATGGTCATGTGAAGAGGAGGGATGAAACGCATGTTACTAAAACAGTTATGAGCATACATGTGGATGGATGGAGAGGGAGAGGGAGGCCAAAGAAAAGATGGATGGATTGTGTGAAGAGTGATATGAAAGAAAAGGAAGTAAGTGATAGCTTGACGAGTGACAGGGCAGAATGGAAGAAAAAAACGTGTTGCGCATCCCCAAATAAAACGGGACAAGGGCAGGAAGATGATGATGGGCGCTGATCGTAAGTACATTTTATTCTTCTGAAAGCGTAACTAAGCTTATTCAGGTATACCTGTTTAACTCTGGAGTACTCGTACTCGCCAAGAAGACCTTTGCCAAAATAAACAAAAAAAAAAAAATATAACAAGAACATAGTCTTGTTTTTCAACTGTGATAAATTAATGATTCTCAATACACACACATGTATTAGAATCCAGAAATGATTTTACAAACTTCAACCTATATACCTAGATACTGTTCAAAATCAGCTATATTTGTTTCAGCGTCACCGTCCAGAGACCACGTATTCCACCTCGTGTTCCCCAAGGAGTGGCAGAGGAACGACCTCAACCAACTGTTCAGTCCTTTCGGTGAGATATGTATTTTCTTTCCATCTTTTGTGTTATAAGCTAATGTCTTTGTTAGTAGTCTTAGTTGGCGTAAAAGAAGCTTTTCAGGGTTCCGAACCCGAAGGGTCAAACGTGACCCTATTACTAAGCCTCCGCCGTCCGTCCGCCCGCCTGCCCGTCCGCCTGTCTGTCCGTCCGGTTTCGATTTCGAAGTTTTATTAATAGGGTATTTTACTCTATTTGAGAAAAAAATATTATTAAGATTGCTTAGGCAAAAAGTTGTCGGTAAGTGTTAGTTTTAGTTTTTCGTAGGTTTTACTAGAATATAATAATAATTTTACAATATATAAAATGTCAAATGTCAATAAATAACCCGCCCCTGATCGTTCCCGGTGCAAAAGTGCCCATAATACTGGCCGCATTACCTCGCTGAATAGCGATGGCCATCCTTTGCACCAAGAACGACCCGGACTGGACAGTTTTAGTTCATAAAACAACAAAATTAATTTTAAAATTCGATTCGATTTTTTTTTATCTGTTCTGTATTACTATGAAATAGTAGCCACCATGTTATTACTTCATTCGGCCGTGTAAAATAAAGTGACAGCTATCAACTGCCAAACTAAGTGAATATCAGCGCATTTGTTTACACAGCCTACTGACGTTACGACCACAGAGTAAATATGGCGTCCACTGTGTTCTACAGTTTCGTGAAATTACGCGCGAATTTTGAAAATGTTAATTTTAAATGACTTAGCGACTGAATAAAAATGTTGTGTTTTTAGTGGTTTATTACCACTATAGAATCTAATTGAGACATTTTAAAAAAATTAGTGTAATATACCCTATAATGATGTTTCTAAGTTACATTTCGTCTTACAGGAGCCATAACGGTTCACTTCCTCGACGAGACGTCTGCATACATCGGGCTCGACCGCCGCGATCAAGCGGCTGACGTGATGCGCGCGCTCGCCAAGAACAGCCGCGTCACACTCACGCCCTACAATAAATACAAGAGCTACGGCAGCGGAGATGGAGAGGTACTTAGTATTTTTTGTTTACTTAGGTCTCAATTGTAAATTATGCAATAGCTTAGCTAGGGATAGGTTTATAATTTTCATAGGTTAAAAAAAAATATATTGTGCTCGTTTTTACTAAACTAAAGCTAGAAAGAAAGAAAGAAAGAATGAAAGAAAGAAAGAAGAAAGAAAGAAGAAAGAAAGAACGAAAGAAAGAAGAAAGAAAGAAAAAGAGTTTATTTACGTAGGTAATTGAAAATTATGCGGGATTGGTCCTGGAACGCAAAGGGCAAGTTAAGGAACACAAGTGGGTTTTACAGTCAGTTTACACCAAGACGCGATGCGACGCGACGTTGCGCGAAAAGCGTCTCAAAATATAATATTATTTATTACACGAAAAGCCATAATGTGTATCATTGTGGGAATTAAGAATACGTTGTACTACGCAGCGCTGAGCCGCGAGGCAACTCGATCTGAAATGTGTATTTTTTCTTGTAGTAATTAAAGTTATATTCTGAGACGCTCTTCGCGCAGCGTCGCGTCGCATTGCGTCGCGGTGTCAACCGACCATTAGTCAGTAAAATTACGACACTGTGTCTCGCTCCACCCAGAGCAGCAGAACTTATTTGATGATTTATATATTTATTAAATACTTTATGCACACAAAAGTACAGAGGCGAAGCATTTTTTATCAGCCAACCTTTGGGTGATGCAGTGAAAAATAGTGGTAGGTGCAATAAAAGAAAGTAAAGGTGAATACAAGAACAGATAGATAATACAATTATATTTATTTATGTACACACAAACACTTAAAATCGAAAAGAACTAATACAGATAAAAGATTACAAAGGTCCTGCTTATTTCTAACGAAATTTCTTCCAGACCTGCGACAGGAGAGTTGGATGAGAGATTATATAATATATACTCAAATTAATAAACTACATATATAAACTAATAAGGACCTGTACCATGATGTTTAAAGTAAGATTGTTTCATACTTATTTCCAGTGTGGGTAAGAGATGGCGCTAGACAACCTGTATAGCTCTGTCTCGTACCCACACTGAAATAAGAATGAAACAATCTTACTTTGAACGTCATGGTAACCCCTCTGGTCGTAAGATTTCCCAACCTTAAAGAAAAGGGCAATTGGATATAATTGAATTTTAGTTTACTGTTCACATATTTAACTCGGGAGTTAAATATGTGAACGCTTTTTCTTTATTGCTGGCCAGTCATGAGATAACTCCTCTCGCTCAGGGTGGAGCGAGGTGGAGTGTCAGAATTTTACTGACTGAAACCCACCAGTGTACATTCAGTTACCCTTTGCGTTCCAAGGCCACAGTAATTCTTTCGAACGATCTCGCAGCTCTTGTAAACTCCCGGTGCTAAGCCGAGTGTTGAAAGTCCACCAGTGGCCAGTGGTCTTCCATTGAGGTGTCCTACAGTGTTAGTTAAGAGGGGTGTGATTGCCAAATCTATAAGCGTAACATAGTAAGCGTTATTCCTGTGTAGTTCTATAGTAGACGGAACCAATTCTAAAACCCTTTGCAGACCATGAACTTAGCTTTATAAATTAGTTTTGCTAAGCTAATTTACTTTAGCATCGCTTGCATAGCTGATTTATTTTTTCTGTATCAGGTTACTTTACCAAGTTCGCGGTCGGGTAGGACTTTCTTTTCTATCGTATAAATTAGTATGATGGAGGTGTACTTCTTGCACTCAGTAAAATATTAATTTCCAATTTATAACTCTTTAATAATAGTATGTGCTTGTCTTCTCCATCACATGGAGAAGACAAGCACAGAATCGCATTTTATGGCAAACTCTAGGGGAGGCCTATGCTGGAAAGCAAGACAATCTTCATGAACCGGTGTCAGATAGTTGAAGTAAATTTTAATAGTAACTAAAGGAAAAAATGTATGTATTAAATGATGTACTGATATGTTAGATTGTTAATAAAGGCTATTATTATTATTATTAATAATAATAGTATGTATTTTACTAATAACCTTAAAAGAGAATTGCGAAATTTAAAAAAAACAAAAGTTATAACGTTTTTTTAAAGTGATTGTCAGTAGAAAAGAAACTGATATGTCTAAAAAAATTATCTCAACTAGAACTAAGCTTTAACTAAGTTAGCTTCGCTTTTGGTCTAAATCGGCTTATGGTGAAAGCTACGGATCCGACCGTGCCCATGTTATCGCTAGATGGCGCTGAACTCATTTTTTTAGTTTATTTCGTCTCTAACTATAAATGCTTAAGTATAGCGCTATACTTAAGCTCTGTAGTTAAAGTCATAACTCTAATATGAATAGTCAGAACTAGATGGATTTGAGGTAATATTTAGACTAGTATCAGACTGGCGGCCGACTGTAAAAATCTAGCCAAATCTTTTTGCAACATGTTCGGTTAAAAAACGTGTTGCGCCGACCCCAAATATGCACAACATAATGGGACAAGGACAAGAAGATGATGAATTTAACTAAGATCAGTGTTTTAGTTTTACGGAGCATTATTAAGTAAAGGAAATGGTATTTGCGAAAATCGAACAATCCGCTTTATTGAATCTGATTCTGACTCATGACTCGTTACAATAGTCCGTAAGTATAGCACTATACTTAGCACTATAATTAGAGACAAAATAAAGTAAAAGTATTGAGTTCAGCGCCCATCTATCACGAACATGGCCACGTTCGGGCCCGTAGCTTGAGTCAAAGTACTTCCTAAGTATCGTTGATCGATCTCGGCCCAGGGGTTTATCCATATCACGTTATTTTTAGAGCTCAGGGTCAACAAGATTGCAATAACCAATTTTTTTATGTCTGTGTTTTGTGTCTTTAGGGCTCAATTTTCGTGTACATACTTAGGAAAACCAAGGGTCTGGAATACCCAGAACCAGACTGATTATATGTTTCAACAAGTTTATAAGAAACTACCCTGAACAGATTTTTTTTTAGTTGCTCTAATAAACTGATTAATAAGTTATGTGTATAATGAGTTCTATTTAGTTAGTATTGAATTTATAGAAATTGCGTTTTTTTTTAGTTTAGTGTGCTATGTCCTATGAAAGTCGCCAGACAAATCCTATCCCATGGGATCAATATACCATCATTGGCAATATTCTCTGTTCACCTTTGTTCTACTCTTTGGAAGGGACAGGCAATGTTTAATCATTAAATGCCATTTGAGCCTCAAATTTTATATGGACATTAAATGTCATTTGAATCTACAATGTTGGTTAATCCGCCAATGTCATTTGAACCTCTAATGTCGGTTTATCCGCCAATGTCATTTGAACATCCAATGTCGGTTAATCTGCCAATGTCATTTGAACCTCCAATGTCATTATGAACTCTCAACAATCATTTGAACCAGCAATATGATATTGGAGGGTCAAATGACATTGGCGGTTCAAATGTGAACCTTCATTGTAATTTAAACTTTCAATGCTATTTGAACCTCCAGTGTCATTTGAACCTCCAGTGTCATTTGAACCTCCAATGTCATTTGAACCTCCGATATCATTATATTGCAGGTTCAAGTGATTGTTGAGAGTTCGATCGATCAATGTGATGTTATTTCTAAAGCGTCAGACAAAATGTAACAGCAAGTAAGTCGATGACAGTATTAAGTCCTATGTGATTGGTGGCGAATGTATTCGAATTGGTTTTTTTCTCCTCTTTGCCCCATCCTGGGCTGGCTGAGATCATGTAAGTATGAATACATTTTCATTTTTCCAAAAATATCTATTTAATTAATTGTAATGCTATCAGAATGTACTTATAGCAGTATTTTACATACGGTGTAAATAGAATAATCTAAAACCTGAACTGGCGTCATTGTACTGACAAATAAAAAGAGGGTTTGGGTGTTTGAACGTAAGATTTATTCCTATAAAACTACTCTTTTACATTGTCTTATATAAGCTTTCAATGAAAATCAGTTTTTCATAACAATCTTTTATCGGTATACTACTGAGCAAGACCATTCCAAAGAGCTCAATTATGATGCGGGTTACCTTGTTGCGCTCAGTAGTTCCTATGGCCACCATCCGACTCCATCATCAGTCCAGCTCCATGGTATCGTATTAATGCATTGTCATCCAAGTTACATAGGTATACCAAATTTCAGTTCGATCGGAAATGGGTAATTGTTTCAAAATCCATTTGCAAGATTCGCTCTAACCATTAATTTATTGATGCTATTCATACATACAAACATTGTAGGTCTCAAACACGGGCTTTTCGCCCTGATAGCTTTCCTAATTCTCTCTGACAATATTATTATCTTTATTTATCTTAAAACTCGAATAGAATGTTCACATGAATTGCAAATACATAAAACTAACTTTTGCCAGCGTCTTCGCCCGTAAAACTAGGTTTCTCCGTACGAAAATTGGATCCTCGTTTTAATTGAATTATCGAAAATCCTATCTTATTCTTTTTATATGTTCAGGATGTGACCGTATTTCATGATATGGCCAACTAAAACTGGCCAGATCGTTTAACCGTCAACGTTTGATGATATTTCGATCCACGTTTGGCCATATCATTAATTTAGGATTAATGGACTTTTTACAATTATTAAGGGACTTGGGTATCCCGACTTGGACAGGTAAGGTTAGAAGGAGATGGCGGGGTCTAGTGAGCGAGCAAACCCAAATTACAATTGTATATAATTTCGTTGGCAAAATTGTACCATACTTCATTCAAACTCCTAATTGACTGCAGGCTCGTATTAGTTAAATTATTGCAAATAACGCAGCTTTGTAACGTAATTATATTTCATTATAATTGCGATACAAATATATATTACGTCACGAAACCAAAGCGAAATCAGCACCTCTACCGGTGAAAAACATAACTATTTTACGATGTGATCAGCCATGTTAGAAAATATCATGAAATAATCATGCCTTTAGCTGTTCATATCGTTAATCGCAGTGATCATTGATTTGGCTTGCCCATAGCATGATTTGGCCAGCGGACAAGGTTCTATATCATGAAATGCCACCATTTTATGATATGGTCGATCATATAATGAAGTGATCAATTTTAAGATCTGACGACTGATCATAGAAAGAATCTCTGAGAAAAATATCAGCGTTCTAGGTCCGAGGATTTATCTGGGCTTGATTAGTGAGTCAGGACTACTCAGTACTTTTCCTTTTATATAATACAGAAGTTATGTTTATACTATAGAAGGGAATATTAGAATGCTGTAAATAATAATTTGTGTGTGTGTAAATAAGCGTATTACATTAATTATAAATAATCAAAAATGATTAAAATAATGACCAGTGACAGCAACGTGAGTGCAAATTAACGCCACTCGGAACGCGCTACGTCCCGGTCTGAGAAAAACCCCCAAAGACAACTTGTCAAACAGACGTGAGTTTTGCTATTCTTGGATTGATCTTTGTTCTACGCCTTTGACTGACAGTTTGACATTAGTTTGTTTACCCTGCGTCCCGAATTGCGAATTCGACCAACGCACGATGTCACAATTATTACTCTTTTTCAGGATAAGGGCTGATGATTTTGTGACTATTAAATTTGGTCGGATTCGCGATATAATCACTTATATCGCAATTCGGAACTCGGGGTTATTTATCACATTGTGACGTAATCAAGATCACGTGCCAGCTTGGAGCGTTTAAGCGCGTGATTTAAATAATGATACTTATTAAAAATCTGAAATGTATTTGTTTGAATTGACATAAATTGATATTTTTAAAAATTGGTTTATCGTTATAATTACGTAAGTATATATCTATAAAATGAAAACAGTCCTAAATATTCGTCTTGAATTATTGGTGTTTATTTTTTTTTTTATGTTGTGCGATAAATTCTAAAGCATCTAAAGAGTGTCTATAGTATTCATATCAATATAAAGAACTTTTAACAAAAAATATTTCTTAGTTTGCGTAACTCCGCAAAATAGACAGAGCTGTGAAAATTTCACCTTGAAAACTTAATTGAAGTGAACTTCAAGTAAGCGGTCAATCCTTAGCATCTGGTGGAATGATTTCATTACATTAGAACATTACAGGTGTTATATGCGATTTAAGAGTTAGTTCCATTGTAAAAGATTTTCATAATAATGAGACGACCCATTTCCAGGTTTACAGTCATTTATTACACCTGATTGTTTTTGGAAAAATGAATAGTATATAATCTTATGCAAACGATATATGAACATAGTTAGCAAAATTTTATGTGTAGTTAAAAGGGCATGGGACTTGTTAAGGAGGAGATACTAAAATGCCTTTTTGTAGTTTGGACTAAGGTCGTTATTACATTAGCATTTTATTGTTCACCGAATAAAGTTATTATGTAAAAATAATGTTGCAGTTTCCTGATTATAAAAGCAGATTTATTTTTTTATTAAAAATGTAATAAGGATCTTAACATGGGCTCGCGAAGTTTTGACGTTACGTACCTATCGTTAATAATGTAACATTATCAGTTCCTAGTGGAATTTTATTTTTGGTGTATGTAAAGAGTACATATATCTGTTTATCTATCTATTACCATTTTAATTGGAAATGCAAGTCTTATCACATGTTGATGATATAATGAAAGATGACATCATTTTGCACCAGTTACAATTGCACAAAGTGTAAAACTAAAAAAATCTTCTTTTTTATTTTTCTTTTTATTATTTTCCTTTTTATCATCTTGTCTCAATTTACCGGTCGTCATTTTACATCGTTTTGCGTCGTCATGATTAATATGTACACATATAAGTATATAAACAGGAAATAGGTACAAAGATTGCTTGATGCTTATTTCTGAAGAAATCTCTTCCTACGAAAAGAGAGTTGGAAAAACAAGAGATGTAGAAACCGTATGTTCATGTGTCTTGAACGTACGGAGGGGATTGTTACTGTAAATGCTATGTAGCGTAACGTCAAAACTCCCTTCTGTTGCACGGTTTACAAATAGCAAATCTGCGCAGTAAATAACAGGACTCATTTTCATGATGCAATTGATTTGTCTGTGGAAAAGATGAGCATTGCCGTGTGACGTTGCTTTGCCGTCAGTCTTTTGGGCACATTACAAGTGGACAGCGATACGGAGGGGTTTTTCGGTGCTGTATTTTAATTAGTTTTAGTTACGGGAGATTTTTTGTATATAATAGGGATTATGCATGAAAAAAATATTTGCTATCTAAACAGTTCATAAATATAAATATACAAAAATAGAATACTAATTGTGAAAGCAATTATTATATTTATCAAAATTGACAGAAAAGCAATCGATTTGAAACAGATATAATTATCTGTCTTTCTCTTGCCGAAAAGAAAACGGCGTCTTCCGTTTTCTATGGCAGCCGTACATGTGGTTTTACTTCAAAAATTAAAAAAAAAATGCAAGCATTATTACAGTTGGTTAAGTATTGTAAAAATATAAGACAAATATTGTATTTATTTATTTATTTTATTATTTATGTACACACAAATATACAGAAGATAGGTATCTCATATAAAAAAATTACAAAGGTACTGGTTTTGGTGGTGCTGGTATATTTTGTCTGTTGAATTAAATAAATTCAGCAAATAGTAAAAGTGATTAACCAAAATCGTGTTTGGATCGCCCATTTTTTAAAATTATTTTTGAAATAATTGAGCAGATAAATTGTTTCCTGAAACTGAGCCTGTGTTGCATGCCTTTCTTGAAAACTGGATTGGAAGCTATGATTAATTTATTTTTGAAGTATTTTAATGTTGCCATAACTTGTCCCCAGATGGCGTTACGGAGCGAGCGGGCCAAATCGGATACGTATAAACTAATGTTCGTATTTGTGTTCATCTCTTCTATAGCGCTCATAGTTTTGTTCAACTTCTGTAGCTACCTAAATTCCAAGGTACTCAACGATATTGTAGACACAATCGTTGTGTTTCCAGACGAAAAAGAACTTTAGTTACCAAACCTTAACGTTCACTTTTAGAAGTGAAAGCTTCTTTAAGCGCGCTGAGCACTTTAGTTTATGAGTTTGAGCTATCTCTCTCGGGTATGTACCGCTCGTTCGGGTAAGATCGGCTCCAGTCGGCCGACTTTAGCCGAAGGATTACGATGTTGTATTATTAACCTCGCCTTGATGAAGTTTTCACTTCTGTCATGTGCTTTTAGTACACGCCATTTTTTTAAACTGGCCTTCTTCAGTGATTTTAGTAAGCTTTCATACTCCATTCGCAATAGTTTAGACATTTTAACAAACCTTTTACACTGTCCGTTCAATCGATTTTGACTTCCATTCCGTAGGCATAAGAATGGCATTCAAAGAAAAGTGGTACAAAAAATACAAACTCTCTTTACTTTGAATGTCATCTTTATGCCTACGGTATAGAAGTCAAAATCGGTTGAACGGACAGTGAAAAAGTTCTTTTAAATGTCTTATCATATTGCGAATGGAGTATAGTACTGTGGAAGCTAAATTATTCGCCACGAAGTGGTTTCATAGATATTATAGTACTGATTAATGAGGCTGTATTTTTTTGTGTCAAAGAAATGAGAAAGGATAAATGGAGGTAAAACCTTCTTTTATTGGCTCCACCACAGTTATGGGGGGGGGGGTCTAGTTCATAATATCGAAAGTCACTACATCGATAGTCGCTGTATATATTATGAACTAGACCCGTTATGGGGTTGCTACATGACAAAAACTCTTTTCGAGCACCGGTGATCTCAGTGGTGTATGTTGTGAATCTATGTTCAAATGATACCCTGAAAGGAAAAGAGTGCGAATGTTAGTTACTAAAGCTTCCAAAATGTCTTCGAAATACTTATTATTTAGGAACATTGCAATTTTACGATTTTTTTTTAACAAATATTTTAATTCTCAAATATTTTGTGACAGTATTATTTTGATTTTTTTTTTAATGAAAATATTTCCATAAGATACTCACAGTAAGGGTCATATTCTGGACCATTTTAAGAATGACTCACCAGGGAACAATTTGCATGTGTATGTTAATGTTTTTTTAACAACTGTTTTGTGTATATATTGTAGTGTTTATCCAGCTTATGTTTCGCGGTGAACGTTTACGCTTCCATGTTGATGATTGTGTTCTGTCTCCAATTATTTAAATAAAGGTAGAGGTGCCTATAGGATCTTGCGAAGAAAGTGCAGTGAGGTCAAAGTGAGTATATGGTAATCCAAACATGCCCCAGTCGGTAATGTGCGCCCCACTTGCAAAACTAAGGCCCCTCGCCCACGATAACTTTTTGTAGCGACGCTGTAGCGCGTTGGCATATTTTATATAGCGCTTGCAAATGCGACTAACGCGCGTTAGTAGCGATGCTGCCGCGCCTTTTCGAAACGCGCGACATCATCGCTACAAAAAGTCGCCGTGGACGAGGGACCTAATGCACGCATTTAAAATTTGGTGCTAATTCGAGCCGATCTGGTTAGTTTATAAGTATGACGGCGATGTAAACTATACAACATTTAACTTACTTTGTATAGTTTATGTAATTTTTAATGTCTTAGTTTTGCAACCGGGCATGTTACTGACTGGGGCACTTAAGGCTGGTTTTTATCCTAGATATTTTAGAAAATAAACAGGATTTATTTTGGTTTTGGTGTATGGCAGCACTTTTGCTAAAATCGAACATTCCAATTTATTGAATTTAAAATACTTAAAGTAACATTCGACAATACTCAAGCACTATAGTTATAGTCGGATGGTAGTTTAGGTATTTTTGGCGAATTAATTACTTTTTACCCATAACGATTGTCAAAAATTGACAAATGACGGGTAACGATCGATTACTTAGGGCCAACAATTTAAGGTGCTTTCCAAGGCACGAAGGGGTCTCAGTATATATAATACTGGATGGCCAGACCCATCAATCGTCCCACCTCGCCCAGCGTTGCTTAATCTTGAAAATAAATCCGTATTTTGGTAAGCAATTTTTTTTTAGTTTTTTGGCGATTTTCAGGCAATAATTTGACTAATTTAAATAAAGAGGAATGCCTGATTTTCGCAAGTACCATTTCATGGACATAATAATGCTCCCATAAACTAAAAACAAAATGAACTAAAATGTTGAGTTCAGCGCCATCTAACGAAAATATAACTCTATATTCGAGCCTTCATTTACTAAGTACTGCGGGGTAATTGCGTAATACAACTATCTATCTTATACAACTATCTATCTTCAATTGCTATTCGTTTGTTTCATTAAAACTAAAAAAATAGTTGACTGGTTTTTTTTTTCGTTCGCTCTAATACTGTTTTAAAAGAAATTTAGGGATCATCGGTAAAAACAAATGAAAAATTCTAAGTTGGAAATTTTGTGTGAGAATTGCCTTTTGAAGGTAGGAAATACTAATTTCATGAGGGCAGAGCCAGCTAGTTCACAATAAAAGGAACCAATGTGTGTATTCGTTTCGTTCTTAAAGCAGTCTCCACACGCTTGGTGTTTGCCGTAAATATCAAACACGCCAAAAAGTGCCTAACACCGATCATATTCGGCCAACTAAGGTTAAGCGCGCACTATGAAATTTAATCGTTGCGATTTTTAATGAGCGATGTAAAATCGCAAACGACAATAATTTCTACGCGCACTACCATTTATTGCCGCCTGCAAAATACTGGATGCCAAAGACAGTTTTAGTCGTATCACCTCGAAAGACGGGAGTGAATCATGAATTTACAAAAGAAACTAACTATTATAATTATACTACTTAATTTTGCACGTCTTTCTTGAAATAGCAAGTCGACTGACCGCTGAGCTTGCGATTTTATCCGCAATGCGCGGATCTCGGTACCGCATCTTAGGATACAAAATTTATGTAAGATTACGCATCTTCTATTTTAAATCGTAAACATTTCGCAGTGCGCGGATTTTAGTGTCTTTCTGTTGTTCACAGACCTATATACGTCATTTTTTCGCAACGATTTTTTATCGTGGTGCGCGCTAGGCCAGAAATAGGTATCCTAAGCTTAGCAAATGCGTTAGATTACTCTTTACAGCCAAACATATCGGACGACGTTTAAAGAAAACGAAGAAAAGAAGACGATAGTGAATGATTAAAATTCACAGAAATCCTTCCGCTGCCTGCAAGTGTGCACGCAATGCTGATTGCCAAGCGTTTGGATATATCGGAAACTGTTTGCCGAACATCCTTTTCAAGAAAAACCGACAAGGCGCGAACACAAACAAAAACTGCCAAATACAATCAAACACCAAACCACATGTTCGTGTTTCTTGTTTGGCGTTTGTTGTTTCCCGTTTGCCAAGCGTGTGGAGCACGATACGTTGTCTGTCATACGAAGCAATTGATTAGGAATTTTCTTTAAAAGCTTTCGTATTGTGGTAGAATATGTATTACGCAATTGGGGTACCAGTTTTGTCTCGATGTTTTCGCATGTGAACAGAATAAATGTGCAATTTTGAACGTAATGAGAGAAATTGCTTCAAAATAGAGCCTAGTAGGCACCTCTATTTTGTCTTATTTGTGATTGCTGTTGAAAATCTTGTTAGAATTGTGGTATACTAAGCGCAGTACATGTGACATTTTTATTTTATAAGCAGTAGTTAGAGTAGTTGTTTGTACCTAGGATAGTTCAATAAATTCTAAATGCTTTATTTCTTGTTTGTCATCCTGTGATTCCATTTTTGAAGCTCCGTAGGCACCTCACTACATAGGCCGCACCAGTAACTGTGTCTGTGTATTTGCGTCTATTAGTCAAGACCTGTTTTCTTCGGAAAACTTGAAAAAAAGTTAAGGCAGAAATTACTAACAAATAAACAGAGCCAGTAGTTCTAGTAAAACTTGAGAGCACATAAGTTCCTATAAGTAAGTAAGTGATCATTTATTGCGCAAAAAGATTAGCTTGTAGGACTTACTTATAGGCTAATCTCTTTGCGTGAGCGCAGTGATGAAACACCATAAATGAGAGTAGCAATAGCAGCGTCGGTGGCACTCATCAAATCCTCCAAAGTGCAGGTGTATGGCACTTATTAATGTAGCCACCTATTGGGCCCAAACAGTTTGACGAGTTTACCATCGAATCGAAAAGATGAAGAAGAGTGGCAATTTCTAATAAATAAGACCACTAGGCTATCCTCTGAACTAGGAAACAATCCTGTATCTCCAAGAACAGTATACATTAAATGGACTGATACAGATTTATAGATTATGAATGAACGCAGACAAGAAATAAGTAATCACATGTCATCCCATACAGCTTTGATTTTGAGAAAAAACGCGTTTAAAAAACGTAAACCATGAAACAAAATTACATTTTAAATTAAAATAGTGTGGATTTCTTGATGATCTTAAACCGGTAGCTGAAAGACGCATTCATTTAGAACAGAACAGGCTGACTCGAAGAATCATTCATATTATATATTATAACTAGTTGCCGCCAGCGGCTTTGCTCGCGTGAAAGTAGAAAATTGACCCCAAGAAACATACTGCCAGTATAAAAATATACTTATCCTCTGCTACTCCAGGACATGGTCTACCCGTTTGCCAAATTTAATCCAAATTCGTTCAACTGTTCGAGCGTGAAGAAGTAACAAACATTATACACTCGCCAACTTTCGCCTTTACAATGTTAGTGTGACTAAAAAAATATGAGGTTTTTTCTTTATAATCAAAGCCTTTATAAAGAGCTTTAACTTATGGGTAGGTAATTGCATAATCCGACAATAAATCTCGTAAAATATCAAAGCATCAAATTTTGTTGGGTTTTATTTTATTTGAATTGATCT
Organism: Mythimna pallens; assembly: GCA_961205895.1. Lineage (NCBI taxonomy): Eukaryota > Metazoa > Arthropoda > Insecta > Lepidoptera > Noctuidae > Mythimna > Mythimna pallens. The sequence goes on along the minus strand of OY540831.1, from coordinate 5,380,589 downwards.
ATTCACCAGATTTTGAGACTTCCATACATTCCAAAATTGATTAGAGTCTGACGGAGTTTACAATTTGTCGGCGACATTTATAGTCTTGAGTAAATCTTAAGTCTTGTAGTCTTCGTAAACTCGTTTTAAAGATTTTACTAGAAAACCGACCAATACAGGCAGGACAGCAAGTAACCGACCTATATAAATGGTCCATAAATAATCTTCTAACTGTTCGCCACACATTGTGGAAGCTGTGAATCTACTTTGTTTTAAGCGCACTGCTTCACCGCTATTGTACGACGCGATTTAGCGGATCGTGAGAAGATATCACTACTGGGGATAGGAGTTTGTAGGAACTAGGACTGTCCGATATTAGTAAGGCCTACTGTCCACGGACGCGTAGCTTCATAGACGCGTTTTCGTTATTATACGCTTGGTGTACGCCTGCGTGAACCCGAAACACGTGTCTAGTATTTTTATCTAAAGAATCTATGTACAAAATTTCATGACTGTATCATGAAAAATCACAGAGTTATAAGCTTATGTTACTTGGTTGTCCGCACAAATAAATGGTTACCGGGCCATCTGGGCGACTGAGCGGTGGTTTTGCTCCCGCACCCAGTTGTCCGCTAGCACCTAATGCCCGCTATGACCTGCTGTGACCTGTGTTGTACTTAATGTCAATTAGCACAAAAGATCCGAAAAGGGTCGAAGTGCTCTGGTTTAGGGCCAGCCCCACTTAATGTCGATGGTGTTGAACTTGTGACCTTTTTTTAAATATTTTTGGAAAAAAATATAACATTGTGTAAAAATCATTGAAAACGATTCAGTTATTGATTCTGAACAAACTATATTCAGGTTTCGAATAATTATACTAAACATAAATTATGAAACTGTCTGACGAAGAAGCGGACATGACGTTGCCATTTCGTCGACAGAGTCGATTCAGAGCTGGAGGTGGACGCAGGAGGAATTAAAGAATTCTAAATCTAATCAAAAACTCTGATATGTATAAATGAAGACTCCCCATTAAAAATACGAAACAATACAAGTGAAAGAGTAATCGATAGAAGATACGGGGGGAGGGAGGCTCCCCGCGTAAGTAGTATAAACTTTTTTGTACCTCCGATATAAGTTCCGATGAAAAAATATCGGAATTGAGGGTCAGTCGGTCATAGCCATCAATCGGAAGTTCCGAAGTTTCGCAATTGGAATCAAACCTCCGTAACATCTGTAATAGAAAGAGCAAAAAAATATTTCTTTATTATTCGTACAGGATATACAGACCGAAACAAAAGTGCTGCACACGTGAAACAGCAGAAGTAGAAGAGAAACTTCATAATTATTTTAAAATGGTATAAATAAGACAAGTCATTTTCCTACTTCTAAACTACACAACGGCCGTTAACGCGAAAATTCATCCTAAAGTTCACAACGGATTTTTGCTTTGATTGATGCGGTGTCCACTAATAGAAAGATCAATAAAAGGGGCGAAAGACTAGTAATTAATATATATAATAAGATGGATGGAGCGTGAGAGCAAGAAACTGCGAAATTCTTCTCTTTCGTGAAATTAAATACGACTAAAAACGATGCGTCCGAAACAAAACAAAAGGGTAAATTAAAAGGGTAACCATTGAGTTTTTTTGCCGGTTTTTCTCCATAGGAAACGACCAATTTGATCCGTGCAATAGCTTCTGACGTTTTATAAGTGCCATATATGCCATGTAGGCCTATGTGAAATCAAATTAAATTAACCCTGTCATCCATCTGTGCTGTAGTCCTCCCTAAGATCTGCTTTATGTAGGTATTCAGGTCTGCCCTAAACTTACCCCCGATTCTGATTGAAGCATTTGAAGTTGACTATTTCTCAAACTTTAGCTTGCAAACCTGTTAAAATTTGGCATTTAAGTACGGTTTAAGATATACTTAACTCAAAATACTCAATTCAGAAACTCGCCCATAATCTAAATGATGAAAATGTGCATTCATAGAACTTAGTGTTAGAACTATGATACTGTTAATACTGATACTCACAGCATCAGTAATCAACTCTCCAAATGATGAAACGGTTCCATTTATAACCAAGACCACACACTATACAATCCCATTGAGTGATAACATTTCATTCCTCATTGGCGCGTACAAATTGGTTGCTACTACCGCATAATAAAATAAATTCTTACTAGCTTTTGCTAGCGGCTCCACCCGCGTGTGTGTCGGACATTCTACTTGTTCACGGTTCTGGGGCCCTACCAAGAGCTCCTAACGCGATCCATTTTACGACCTAAACTGAACTGTTAAAGGGATGGTGCTATATAGGGTGTACAGCTCCATCCCTCTTTTTTGCTCTCACACCTGACAATTTAACACGTCATAGTAAGGCCCCTAGTCTCTTGGTAGATTTTAAGTCTACCGCCCATGGTTTTGACCCCGGAAAATAGACTTATTTATGATTCTGGTCTTGTTCTATTTTGTGAGTCCTTACCGCTCATTCAGGCCTTCTTCAAGCTTCTGCTTCCTCCACAGTCTCCGGTAAACTATGTCATTTACCGGGACAAAAAGTGCGATTCACCATCAACGATTGCATGACTGCTTACCGTCAGGCGGGATTGCAGTCAAGCACTAGTTTATACCATTAAAAAAAGGTAATAAACGACCTGTGTGTTAAATTTAACTGAGTAACAAACATACAAACTTACGCTTATAATATTAAGTAGGATATATCCTGGTATCACAGTAATTGATGCTGCCCTACTCAGTAGCCTGGACAATGGCGCGTGGCGATACCGGCGACCCCGCGACCTCGCGTGCGCGCTTCCGCCATCTTGCATTTTAATGCGCCCGCGCACCGGCCCATTTGCATACCTAAGACGTGTGCGATGATATTTTATTCTCATTGAGTTTACTTATTTACTTAAATGGAACTTTCTATGTTGTTTTGTTTGGTTCGTAGTGGTAATGGTAGAATGTTTGGATTTCATTGTTTTGAATTGTGCTTTAGTGGTGCACATTTGTTTAGATTGGATTGGATTTTGGTGAGGATATATTTTACAGGTATTTGAGAAAGTATAATAACTAACTGAATTTCGCACTCTTTTTTTTCTTATGGGATGAAAAACACTAACGATTTCTACATTCTAAGATCTCATAGTCCTATCAGCCTGAACTGGTTAAATTTAGTCTTCACAGTCTTTATTTTTTTTAAAGTAAGTGTCAGGAGAAATGCTAGACCTAAATATTTAGCTAGCTAACTTTATTGGATGCCAGACAGCGAGCTACTACTACAGACTTCTGTTAGTTTTCTATTAGCTTTCATAAATATGCCTTGATATTTTAGGTGGCAAGAACATAGGTAAAATAAATTGTTCACGTGCTCACAATCGGCTTCCCGAGTTGTTGTTGTATGTAGCTAATTAAATAAGCAATCACTACATCACAGCCTGCGTTTTCCGTTTTCAACTTAAAATATTTTTTTCTCCATATTTACTTTATATTAAGTATATACGTCTTTCTTATTATCGGGGGCAGTATTGTTGACCGGTGTTCATGCCTAGTCCTTGACTATCAATTTCCAAATCTAAAACTATGTATGCTGGGTTTCAGATCTAAATCGAAACAATCATATATTATGTGTTGCATTAAAGCTACAACTAACGTACATTAAAATTTATTGCAATAGCATATCAAAAAGCAAGCTCACAAAAATGTTTGTATGGCCAATAGCAAAAACATAGCTCATTATTTCACCAGTCCGTATCTAAGCATGTCAACTCCTATTAACATTTAGCCACACAGTTCATAAATACTGTCGTACAGCTATTTGCATGCGCCTTACAGCGGCGATTCGGAGATTTCCGCCCACCTCCGCTAGCTTTATGCCTGTTCTGTCTATTTGGCAAATCTTTTACTGCCTTTTATAGTGTTTGTACTGAAATTGAGCTTCCTCAAATGGTGTATGCATGTTTGCTACCGAAATTACGCCGACTTTGATGTTTACCTTTGATCTTTTTGTGTGGGATGAATAAAGTTATATACACTGCATACCCACGTACCTATGCAAAATTTTGTGTGCGGTTATATTATTCGTAAAAGTGATAGGTTTTTTTTGTGAGGTAGGGAATCTACTAATTACTTCTCCCGCCCTAGGCTGGAGCGCGACGGCGTGTCAGGCCTTCTTTGCCGTTCCAGGACTCTGGGATTCTCTTTCGTAAGCCAAACCATGGCCCCAGTAGGCTTCAGCCCTGCTGGGTTCCTACCATTTTGCTGACATCTCTTTGAGGCGCGCGTGGAACACTGCGCGCCATCTACAACTCGGGATCGATTCGGACGGTTACCGGAAAGCCGGACGGCGAGCTGTCCATTGCTCGTCGTCTGTAAGCCCACAAGTGATAGTTCGTGTGGTTCGAGGTTTGTTTGCAGAGGCGGATCGTGAATTTCTAGGGCTCTGGCCTAACAATGTTTGCGTACCTACTTAACAATTCAAATGATTTAATTTTAAACTTCAAAGTATTGAGCATCGACGCCGAGTTACAGGCCTGTCTGTTTTCTACAGGTTGCATTTCGGGGAGTGTGCATCGGTATTGCGTAATTCTAATTTTATTTTGTCCAAGCCGGTGCAATTATCGGACCAGCAGGCGTACCTACCGTGATGCGCCACCGGTAGGTACATGGTGGACCTCCCACCTATACGTACATAACGTTTTGTTAATTCATTAAACCCCGAGCGAACGCCGGCGTTCGCTCGGTCATTGTCTTTCTACTGTATCTCTAATTACGCTACTCAATACATTAATTGTGTGTACAGCTAAGTAGTGAAATTCCCTGTAATTCCCTGAAAGTCTGGGTTTCCTGATAGCTACAACTTCATACTGAATAGGTTACTTCTGGGCAAGCTCCATCGTCGACCAAATCCTCGCTTATTGTCACATGAGATAGTGGTCAAGCGCGAGCTTTTCAATAATAGCAAAAAACTATTTGAATAGTTACTTTTGATAGTTTTCGCAAAGTGTGCATTATTTCTCTTTGACATTGATTGATCAAAGCAGGCTGTGTGGCGAGAGAGTTTTTCTCTTCTCAGCCTTTTTATCTCAATGTAGAAAAACCCTCTTATTGTTAAGAGGGCCCTTTCCCACGCGCCTATCGTCAACGTCGAGCATGGCTTAAACTAACGCATTCCAACGCGACGTTTGATGAAGAGGTTACGCAAAAAAAGAGAGAACGCCAAAAAACTCTGTTGGCATTCGGTAATTCCGTGATTTATTAGAATATTTCACAAAACTTGTTCCAGGAAATAAGTGTTTTTTTAAAACCCTTAAAAGTTTTTGAGAAAAATGGTCGTCATTCAGAATCTCAATTAAATGTGCAAGGTTTCTTTAGATGTACTATTTAAATATTTTTAATGCATGAGCACATTGTGCAAAACAGCAGATTTTCGGAGGTTTTTACTGGATTAGTTTACACTTTGTGTTTTGATTTCTATAGAAGCCTAGATAATATCCACAAGATGTCTGTGTATCCAAAATATCTAGAGAAAGATGTGTAATAACATCATAATCCATAACATCGTAAGAGCGGTCGTATGAAAATGTACCTCGGGTGGGCTGATCTTAAGTTAATGTCCTTAAATAGACTTTAAACACGTGTTATCAGGTAAGGGAATGCTAGATCACGGCCAGTGACAGAACATTTTGGATTGGGCTGGGTTGCAATGAACATAGAACATTTAATTTTAGGATTTTGTTTAAGATTGGATAGTCCTGCTCTCATTCTTGTATAACTTGACCTTCTTAGCGTATCAACGGTAACTAGAACATTAAAAAATATTACAATAAACCTTTAAGTCCGGTGATATTAATAACAATATTCTGCCGTCTACCGACTCTGCCAAAACTATGGGTCCTTTTAACACTTAGTCTCTGGGCTGCAGCTCAAAAAACCCTTATATGACCTGCCCCTTTTGAAATGATTAGATAGCAGAACCTATCAAGCACTCTATCAACGGTAATTCTAAGTTAACTTGTATAAACTAGTCTAAGAAGCTCCACAACGTCAGGATTCGTTCCACAATACAAGATTATTTTTGCACATAACTCCCGACCATAACCAGGATAAATATCAAAACAAAAATCATTATACCACATCTGAAGCATACGCCAAACCATTAAGGGCTGCTGAGAATCGCTACCAGGAATCCATAGAAATGGACAAGTGCATAGATAAAGAGCCTCAAATGCTGGTTTTATAAAAAGCCCCGAGGCCGCAATCTGGCCGGTAGGCTCGTAAACTGTGGCGATGCATCGCTCGTGCCGATCCTATCGGACCCGCTGACTTACGTCGTGAGCCAAAGATTAGCTGAATACGCAGAAACGACGTATTGATCATCTTTGGTAGGTAGGAGCAGTACTGATACGACTAAAGATGAACAGACAATGCTTTTCGTCGTTATTAATAAATACGAAGCTACTGGAGGTGGAAGCTTCTGATAAAACTGGCACGAATCGCTTGCATTCCAAGAGGAGGAAGTCGAAAGACGAATCTAAACTGTTGGTAATCCCCAAGGAATGGCGATGTTATGGGTCCATGATGTAAGGAGAGGACTATTGCTAAGATAATACTTTTTTTTTCATATTTCGGAGAATGTGCTTTGGAATTCCAAGTCCGTTCCATAATCGGAACACTAGATGTACGGCGTTGCGCTACCGGTACATGGACATCCCAACCTTATGTACAAAGCGTTTTGGGAATACATTCATTACGCGTAGGTACAGCTAAGGAGTGGAATTCCCTGCCAGAGTCTGTGTTTCCTGATAGCTACAACCTAGAGGTAAAGTCAAGAGATAATAGGTTACTTCAGGGCAAGTGTGCTCCATCGTGGGCCACATCATTGCTTACCATCATCAGGTGAGATAATGGTCAAACGCGAGCCATAATAATAAAAAAAAACATTTCTTTAACTGTCTGGCGTCAGTTTTCTCAAGTCTTTCTCACTTAGATCGATGTGATCTGAAATACTTATCGATCGTTTTTATAATATAACATATACCTTCTGTTACCGACTTTATGCACATGATAATTAAAAATGCTATTCCAGAAAACATGGTCAACCCGTGTGCCAATTTCATCCAAATTCGTTCAGTGAATAATTAACAGACACTCGGAGTTAATTTTACATTAATAAGATTTATATGGATAGTATAGTATAGGTATACTAGTATTTAGTTTAATATGGATGGATTAACCTATGAAAGGCCTTGGCATTAACCAATAACCTCGGCCAAAACGTTTCATTTTGCATCCACAATCGCTGGATAACTCGCCAATTATAAATCCAGCAACAAAATTGGCCGCCCGGTGGTCTCTCATTAATCAGTTGATCTATGGTGCGCACGCGCCGAACTGGGTCGTTCGCGCCTCGCCGCAGATAGCGATGACGGTAGTTGCACATTGTGCCTGATTTAATAGTTCGTGATGTGGCCACATGCTAATGTCTTAGAACAACGGTCGATCACGCGATAATTGTCTGAATTGAATTTATTGTTTGTTTTAAGAAAAGGGAAGGTTTGTTTGTGCATAGTTTAGGTGGAAATTGCACGGAATTTGAGGGAAATTTAGTGCTGTGCCTAGCTTTTATTTGCAATATTGATGTTTTTTGGAATAATTATTGCAAAATTTATTTTATTATTAGGTACATGGATTACGGTTTCCTTTTTTTAACATAATATCTGGCAGTTTTGAGAACTTGGTGCGGCGTATCTAAATGTCCTCTCTTTGGTATTGTTCGTCAAGTCGTTAAGCTCTTTAGTAGTCCTGAGTTGAGCTATACGATTACTGACAAATGTTAGCACTGATTGGACGGGTCTACTCAAATATGTGTGGTTCTTTCCTTAAAAGACCATCTCAGACTTACTTTAAAAGAGACTTTGACCTCTGAGTTTTTTCGGCGTTTCTTCTCAGGGCTGTCAGCTAGGAAACACCGGCCTTATATAGTTTAAACTGACGAAAAAATTGATATGTAAAAGTGTTTTTAAAAAACCTATTTACAAAATAAATATTATTTATCATTTAAAAAATACTGTAGTTTGCTGGTTGAATACTATTCCTACCAAACATCATTACCTGAATGGCAACACTATGCAAAACAGAATAGGAACTGGTGAGCTTGTTCATCAAAGGTAGCAGGGCCTCATTTGATGAACAAGCTCACCAGTTCCTGACAGTGTCGTTAACCTGTTTAAATTTACGAAAAAAAAAATGATGTGTAATAGTGTTTTTAAAATCTATTTGCAAAATAATTATCATTTATCATTTAGAGCTCTCAAACTCGATAGCATTTGCTTGTGGACTATCCGATTCTCGATTACTAACATTGTGTTTCTCGTCCGATTTAAGATGATTGCTCGCAAGAGGTACATTTATGTGGGACGATATGGTTGGCGCTGTGGTTTTGCGATTTGCTGCTGCCCTTCATGTCGCGGGTTCGATTCCCGCACGGAACAAATATTTAAATGGTCTACAGACAGTCGGTTCTGGGTTTCTTTTGTATGTGACTTTACATGTTTGTGAACGCTCCCATAATACAGGAGTAATTCCCAGAGTGGTCGAGCAAAGTTAAAAAAAAATTACGCATGTATGGCTTTATAAGATTCTGATAAGGCATTTTTGCTCCAATAACAATAAGAAGTCATTTCCACAGGCCTGGATCACTTAGAAACGAACCAAAGTCGTCATAAATTAATTGCCTCAACCGCACTCCCGCGCATTTCCATTCTAAAGCTTAATCTACACTTTGTAAGGAAGTAACGACTGAAACAGACTGGCTGAGCCGACGGCGGTGTTCGCGACAATAAATCGCGGGCATCGTCGGGTGGTACCATTAGTATCACGTCAGCGAATAAAGGGAGGAACACATGGGATGATATTTGCTGGCTGCTGCTGTTATGGTCGGAGCATACCGCAGTCTCTACTCATAGGTTACTTACATTTCGTACGTGAATGTTGCATGATAGTTTAAATAAATCGATGAAGGACTCGAAAAATTTGCCTGCTGCGGTCTCTCCGTCACATTATAATTTAGGTGTCTTAAAAACAAGAGCAAATAGGCTCTTAATAAATTATTGCGCTTCACCATCAACGATTTCATCACTGCTTACTATCAGGTGAGATCGCAGTCAAGCTCTAGTTTACTTACATTATTAAAAAAAAATCTTGACAGACGGTCTTCATGATTCCATTATAAAAAAGTAGGTACCTAGTCTAAAATACACATTTATTGAAAACTTCACGAAAATACGTCACCAAATCTAGAACACCATTTGGTCCTCGTAATGTTCATTTTGCTTTTGCTGCAAACTTTTGCTTTGGCAAAGCTAAAACGTTGTAATCGACGGGTCAAGGGTCAAGGGCACCTCAAAGCTGTTAATTCATTAAACCCACAAGCGAACGCCGGCGTTCGCTCTCTCATTGACTTTCTATTGTGTCTTTAATTACGAAATTCAAAAGGTTGATACTGTGAAGACGTTATTATATTCCTGATTTTGTAGCTCTGCATACATAAGTCTTATTATGTAGTTCTTTGTAGAAAGAACAATGGTTATCATCGTGATATCATGTTTTGATAGCAACACACCTCTGCATCGCACACTGGCTCCTGTACAAAGCACACAAAGTCCTCCCGCTGCGCTCAAAAGCCCTCGAGACAGTAAAGGCTCCATGTTTATTACTGCCACCGTATTCACAATCACAAATCACCCCGTGTGTATCCCGCAGTGGTTGATACCCTGCGCTTGCGCCGCTATTGCCGCTATCATTCTCCTTTTGTCTCTGTGCCACGTGCGCAGGAGTTCGTTCCCTGACTAATATCATAGAACGACTTGCTTTTAAATTTAGATTCCTGTTTGGCTGAAAGAGATTCATTTGCTAACAGTTTCAATGTGCTTTTATGTGGAGGGAGATATTTTGTGTAGTTGAATGTAGTTTTGTAGTTTAACTGTTTAGAGATTTGTGTTGTAAAAGGAAATCTTGCACGAAAAAGTTACATTTACTCAAGTATTGGCTTGTTACTTGTTCGCGTTTAGTATAGTGTGGACGTGTTCTTTTTTTACCGTTAATCGATTGTTCCCTTGAAATGATGTTATTATCGTATCTATATTGCTGTTGAATTTTTGTTTTTATTTTAAGGTTATTAGTAAAATAATACCTACTCAATAGATAATAATAATAAATTACTTTTTTTTTAATTTGCATAATAGCGGAAGAAATGCCTCTCGCTAACGTCTAACAAACACTATAAAAAACTGCCAAGCGCGATTCGGATTCGCGCACAAAGGATCTATAAAAAACAGCAAAAAAATCACGTTATTAATATGGGAACCCCCTTAAATATTTATTTTATTTTATTTTTAGTATTCGTTGTTATAGCGGCAACAGAAATACATCTTCTGAAAATGTCAACAATCTAATTATCACGGTTCGTGAGATACAGCCTGGTGACAAACAGACAGTCAGACGGACGGACTGCGGATTCTTAGTAATAGGGTTCCGTTTTACCCTTTGGGTACGAAATCCTTAAAATGGCAAGCTCATTGCTTCTCTGTCATAATATAATAATTAGAGCTTGGTTACCAAGACCGACTAATGATATCAATAGACCCCAAAGAAAGGGTAGGAGCCATGCACAATAGTACATTTTGATACAAGTGCAGATAGTTTGTCATTGCGATCGAGGTGGAATGCGCACGAGCCGTAGGCGAGTGTGTTATGGAGCCGAGGACTGCAGTGACAAATTTGCACGTGTATCAAACGACCTTTTTCTATACACTTACAAAGTGAATAAACGGGGTTTGACCGGCGACCCGTGGAGGACGATGCGCGCCCAGCCTGATACGATAAATGTAATAAGATTTTGGCGGGGGAGAGTACGCGCAATTCGAGTAAGTGTATTGAAAAATAAATACCGCTAAATTTTCTGTGTAACTTTTTTTTGAGGATGTCTAATCTTCAAATAGCTAAAATAACTAATTAAAGTTTCAGACTTTAAAACCCACTCGTGTTCCTTCAGTTGCCCTTGCGTTCCAAGACCACGGTGACTGTCGAACAATCCCACAACCCATCTTCTGGCCTACCTCTAAAGTTCACAGCGACATGTAACCGACCATTGCTGCGAAATTAACGCTTCGCTCGAAAGGGCCTGAGTTCCCGGGTTCAAGAGACAGGTCGCTCGAACATGTACGGATTTCTTTACATGGGCCATTTTACGCTCGAGATTAACCGGGGATTGTGCTTAGAGTTCATTAAGTGAGCACCTAAGTGGTAATAGAAAACAAACAATGCTTTTATTTTGCAAATTGAGATATTTTCTGTGTTGAATTCGACGTTAGTTTGAGACTGCCGAAGTGTTAATTGCAACTTAATTGCTATTTAGACTTGTTTTTTTTGAGGTGGGAAATCGCCCAATGACTTCTCGCGCTCTAGGGTGGAGCAGAGTCAGACTTTTGCTGACTAAAACCACACCTGCACCCTTCAGTTACTCTTTGCGTTCTAGGACCACGGGGACCTTTTCAGAAATTTCTTGTGGCCCTAGTGGAAACTATTTGGACTAGCAACGTGTTCAGTATAATAGGTATTTGAGATAACACACTTTACCCATAGCCATTACCCTGAATAAGAGATGACAATAATTATATCAGTCAGAGATTAGGTTTAAATATATGTATTTCTCAAAAAAAAAACAAAGTCACTTACTTGAGAACAATTTTTCCATAAACTTAATTAATATATATAACAAGGGTTCGTCACCGCGTACGCAGGTTGTTAAACTCATCCAATGTATTCACTCTTTAAGTAGATATTTTATAATTGTTTCTTACATATTGTGCTAGTTGGTCCTTGAATGCATTGAATGACCGTACATTTTTTTATAAATGGGGGTATTTTGTTATAAAACTGTGCTCCTGATTAAAATCAAAGCCATAGGATCATTATATATTGTACCTATATCTGACTGACTTTGATAGGACCAAAGACAAGCCGTTTTAATCAACAAGAATTCAAACGATAAACCGTTATTATAATTTACTACCACCATCTAGAAATGCGTGACCTCTCATCCTCCGTCTGGCCCTTACAAGGAACTGTTATCAACCTCCCGATAGGTACATTCGCACATCCTATCTCGGTAAATCCCTTTCGTCTTGTCGCCTGCCGGCTGTCATCGCCAGGCACCTAACGGGGCGCTTTCGATATATACGCGATATTCGCTTTGCGTCGCCGACCAGATAACTATCTTACAATCTCATTAGCTAATAGCCAATTAAGTTGAGCGACGTGTCCGGGCCGTTTTGTCACTGACATTTCGAGTTTTACCTATTTGGGCCCGCTTTGGGCGCGACAACGCTTGTCAAATGGTCGTCAATTACTGCGGTTGCTGTGGTCGAGGGGTCGAACGAATATTGGCTCTTCGAGTGTGAATGTCGTTTGAATGTGATTTGTGGATCGTGTTTCAAGATTTCAAATGGTAAGAGTGATTCTGTGACTCCAAAGGGAGCGGACAATACGGTGCTCAAATAGTCTAAAATACAGTCATCCCGAGTTTTAAAGTCAATTCGTCCCATATTCCAAGGCTGCGAGGGTCCAGAGCTGCAGCATTGTACGAAAGAGTTCCCGTGATCCTGGAATGTAAAGGCCAACTGAAAGAACACAGGTGGGTTGTCAGTAACATTCTGACAAGCTGCTCCATGTAGAACGGGAAAAGTTACTTCATGATTAACCAACAAAAAAAGGTGGTTCCATAATACCCTTAAGAATCGTCATTTCCAGTTAAGGTTTAAAAATTTCCCTAATTATTTTCTCACAAAATTTCTAATACTGATCCTATTTACCATCAACAAAATATCGTTACACAAATAAGGGTCAACTAGCACCAACGAAGATGCATCTCCGTCGCTTCGAAGTAAAAATGCGCACTAACAATGTAAGATTTGTGCGGCAGTGATCGACCGTGCGCACGCGACGGCCGATGTGTCGCTCCGACGCCCGATTAGCGCGCCTTGTTAGTGCATGCTCGGTGTACATGACGGTAGAATTTTATATAATTTTCATTCAATATCAGTCAGAAGTTTGGCGATTCTTCGGTCTGTATCGGTAGCTTGGGTTCTGCGGCGGACTTCTTCATTTCTGATTTAATCCCATAAGGAAATTCCTCTTCTCCCATGGGTAACTTAAAGCCTTCTGATAGTAACCTGGTGAAAGCCCCGGGAATCCGCTAGACCCGAGAAGCATTGGTACGGTCGATGTGGCAACGCTTGAGGTCCACTATGTCGAAGAGTGGGAGTCTTTCGCCTTTCGGCTGAGATGGTGATGAGGTTGATAATTAGACGAGACCACTTAAACTTCTGAAAGCTAAAATCAGCAGTGGCAAACACCAAAAACTGTGGAGAGGTAATAAAGTCCGGTGAGTCCTGAAGAAATGAGCGATTTAGCTTTGATTCCGCAACGAAAAGAATAAGCAAAACACCAGACTCACTAAAAGACGGACGATTAAGGTCAAGCCACATTTCACATAACTGTCCGTGGATGAAGGACCCATCGATCAATTTCATACTGATTTGCCGTTAAGGTGTTGATGTTACTGTTTCCCAATGGATTGGCAATTGAAAGAGTGTATTCTCAGTTGGAACTTCATTGAACGACTGGGATTACCTATACAGGTTGAGAGACCTTAGGATTAACTTATGGGCTACGTCATACTAAGATTAACGACGCTATACCAAGATACGTTAAGCTATTGGTCCCGATTGTCAATTTTAGGTTCTTTGTCAGTCGTTACTGGTAAATAGAAACCCGGAAGTCAGATGGCCAGTCTTATCAAGGGGTAGCGTGTTACCTAGCTACGAGGTTATGGAGATTAGAAAGGTTGCTCCACGTAAAATACCTGTCCAGCAGCATCCGGTTAGAATTCGACCCCAATGTGGTTGAAGTGAAAAGGTTAGGCAGGTAATGATAGTCATGAATATAGCACAGAGTGCGTCAAAACCATCTAAATCCCGGTTCATTGGCAGTAAAGTCCGCGCTAAGTCGCCAACTATGCGGGATTGGTGCGGCAGTGATCGAATGCGTCCCGAAGACGTACCGATGTGTCGCTCTGACGTGCGATTAGCGGGCCTCGTTAGTGCGTGCTAGACGCATGGTGATTGAAAAGACTGCTTGCTTGTTTTTCCTATTTAAATATAAATTGCGTCAAACTCGAGGTATCAGGAGGATTGTCTTACCTGGTATCAGATTTATGCCGATATTTAAGTTCCGATTAATTATGAGTCAACATTTCTGCAACGACAAGCATTTGTTTTGTTCCCAGCCTTTTCCGCCTCACCCCGACACCCATTAACTACTCTTACCAGTTTAGCAACATTAACCCCAGCCTAAACGGGACCAAAAAACAGTCACCTTACACCAAAACAATCCCTTTTCTTTGTTAAACCATTTATGGGTGGTCACACCAAAAGTGGCTTCGGTAGCATGTAAACGAGGCTCTAGCTGGCCTAGCCGGCTCGCAGGTGATTTACCCGAGGTGCGCCCTTGTCCCCTCGCTAAACGACATGACTAATAAATACTGGTAGCGATTTAAAGACGAGACCTAAACGTTAATCCGGAACAGGAACGTGTAGGGTTACGTTTGATAGCTTTAGGAGCTCGCTTTTGTAGCAGTTTAGTGTCAGACTGAAGTGCGGAAATTATTTTGGTCTAGATAAAAGTTGTTTGGAGTTTTCGAGCGGTGTGTTTAAGCCACGCCATAGTAGCTTTAAAAGATTAGCCGTATAATGTGCTTACGAGAGATTCAGTGTCTTAAAACCTTTGACTTTAGATCGAGGGATCTCTAGGTAGTCTGAAATTGACCTGAAATTGTTTCAAATGCCTTATTGGACCTCCAATATAGATCTACAGAAACATCGAAGTTAATTAAAAAGTTAAGTTTTTTTTAGCTTATTGCTGCGTTATTTTCTACAGGCTTTATCATAGTTAGCAATCAAGTTGATGACGAAATATTGCCAATATAGCTCAATAGTGCCGATTCTGCAACACAGCATAAGGTTACATTTGGAACAAGACACCCGTACACAAATTCTAGCAACAGATTTACATAGATAACCTGAAACAGTTACTCGAATCATAAGTTCTTGATTTCACCTGCCTATTCGCGTAAATGTCAACACCGTAAAATGTAATAACATTTCTCGTTTCAATATTGTAATTCAGGGAATCGATAAGGTGCGATCGAGTTTTGTGAGAATTGTGACATTCGTTGTTGCTGACTTCATTAGAAGTATACACAGGTTTCCGTTTGTTTTCTTTGGTAGCAATATCTTTTCTTACACAATCAGAAAGTTCATTTATTTGTGTACAAATCATTATCATTATTTTACCCGAAATATTATGTCTGTTGTTGGATGTTGTCTGAGCGTTTCCACTTCGATCTATCTCGTGTTTGCTGGAAGTTTGCTTGATGAATTTGGTATTGTTCGTCAAGTTGTTGAGCTTCTTAGTAGTTCTGAGTTGAGCTACACGAATACTGACAAATGCTTGACTGATTGGACAGGACCACTCAGAACTGTGTGGTTCTTTCTTCAAAAGACCATCTCAGACTCCAACCTGCATGGTTCTCATATGATTTGACCATTACATGTTTGCTGCGTGGACTTTAAAAGAGACTTTGACCCCTGAGTTTGTTTCAGTGTTTCTTTTCAGGGTAGTCAGCTAGGAAACACCGGCTTCATCTAGTTTAGATTGACAAAAAAAAAAACTGACGTGTAAAATGTTTTTAAAAAACCTATTTGCAAAATAAATACCATTTATCATTTATGAAGACTTGCGTAAAAATAAAACAATATTTTTGTAGTCCTACTGCATAAGCGTTGTTGGTTCATTGACATCGGTACATGAGATGATTTCCTGAATATATCTCTTCCAACCACTTGATCTTAGAGATCGAGTTTACATCTTTTCCAGAGATGACATTTTTCCACACCATTTTTTCATCTTTCCCTGGTCTTCAACAATGTTGTAAAGATCTTGTTATCTCTATTTTGGTCTCTCTTATTAGGTATATGTTCGAGTTGACATCCTGTGTAACCAGATGCGGTTACTAAAACATTATATACACACAGTAAACCAATCACGAGTAGATCAGGTGTCGCCAATTGCGTGTGTCCACATCAATTCCGCGATAACATCTCCAGAACTTTCAAGTATCGCTGTTAAGTGTCAGTTACAGTGCGCGGCAAATCGCATGAAATTCCTGTAAATGCCGATTAGTCAGTGATCGCGTTAATGGCTCTCAAAACGGCGCCGTAACGCGCGTGCGCGCACGCACCCGAGGTGTACCGCGCAGGGTTGGCAGTTGCAGGGAAATTAGGAACTTGATGATTTTGGTTCTAAATTACTACCAGATTAAGCATGACTTTTCGGCTTCTGCTTCTGTGCGAGGTTTTTAAATTACTTGGCTTGCAGATGTCTGTATGTAAAAATGTAGATGGGTGCGTATTATAAATATCTGGCTCTAAATTGTCATTCTTTTTGAAACCTAGAGAATCAACTTCTGAACTTTAGGCATTTTTTTTTTCGTGTGGGAAAATCATCTAATGACATCCCCCGCTCTTGGGCGGAGCGAGAGATAGTGTCAGACTTTTACTGACTAAAAACCCACCCCTGTTCCTTCTTTGCCATTTTTCCAGGGCCCCGGGGGTCACTTTCGCATCACCCATGGAGGCATACTTAAGTAGTAATTTACTTAGAAACTTTAGAAAGCTTTATTTTATGATGAACTTCACTTCTCACCTTACCATTTTAATAAAGCACTTTTAAATTAAATAAATTCATTAAGAACATGCCAGTTCCGCTTATTTTGTAGCTTGTGACATAACCTGAACTAAAAGCTAGTAACCTGTCACTATCCAGCACCGCTAAGATGTTAATTGAACAAGACATTGCACAACTGTTAATCAAGTTAAATATTCAAAACACGAACGAAACCCTAGCGCTATAGACAACAGCTTAAACCAAAAACAAGTCAGCCCTGAGTGGATTGCGCGCCAAATAGTTCCCACTAAGAACGATTACTGCCTGCGATAATCACCCATCCTTGTGCCTTACATTCTATTAACATAAAACTAAGGGAACGCTGAGTCGCCGGGACGAGTCCTCCCGGTATAAAAATGTAATCATTTCATAGAATATTACTAATAAAATGTGGACACTTCGTGTGAATATGCTGCTTATGAAATAATGAGACCTTATTATCTATTTAAAACGGTATGCTGCTGCCTCTAACACTTCGGCATCCGTTGCCTTTAAGGCGTCAATTAGAGTAATTGGAAGTGTATGAATATGACAAAAATGTATTAAGAATTGGTTGATATTCTGAAGTTGGGGCTGTACTTTTAATTGGATGACAGATCAAGGTGAATGAGAGATTGTTAGAGGTAAATCCAGCATACGTTATCTTTCGGCCATCCGGATCGACACCCAAGTCTTCGAAGGCGCGTAGTATTTCACGCGCGCCTCAAAGAGATGTCAGAAAAACCGAATCCTAGTGGGGCTATGGGTCATCCGAAAGGGAACTCCGGGGTCCTGAGACGCAAAGCAAAAAAGGAACATAGGAGTGGGTATTAGTCAGTAAAAATCTAACACGCCCTCTCGCTCTGCCCTATGATTTCCCACCTAAAAAAATGAAATGAAAAAAGGATACTTCATCTAGTCAAGCGCCACAGAACTAAAAAATATTCTTTACTTCCTCCGAAAAATAAAAAACAGGGTTTACAATACCGCAGCGGCCACAATCACCAAACTAAATAACGAACGACTTTCAAACAGAAATAGGAGCGAACGAACTGAAATTAAATTCGATGCTTATTGTCTCACTGTCGAATACCGAAATCATTTGATTACCAGATCATTAACACTGATTTAGTCCAACATGGTTTTCGCAGAATCTTGCGAAATTGAACAACTAATTCAACGCGAGACTATTTCTCGTGTAATAAATGTGGATTGACCTGTAACACTGCCTCGTAGAATTACTGTGAAAACTAATAATCATAATGTGCACTGACAGAAATAATAATTTTGAATAAATTCGGCGTTAATTGCACGTCATACGCAAGACGTTGAATTGAAATAGAGACTGTGTCCATTCTCGTTGGTCTTACTTATTTAGACCATAAATTATGAACGTATTTCAAATTTTATTCCGTGTTAATCATTTTCATCTTCATTCAAATTTAGAACGAGGATTCGAATGTGTAGTATATAATGCACTTTTTGGTGCAAGTTATTCTATCTATATGTATGCCTGTCCAATTAGGATAAGTTGTATCATTACCTTTGTATGTTCAAGAAGCAGTTCTTTATAATATTGATATTTATTTCGCAAATAGGTTTTAAAAACCACTTTTATACGACAATTGTTACATCATTCATTTAAACTATATGAGGCTGGTGTTTTGTTTGACTACCCGGAGAAGAGACACCGAAACAAATTCAAGGGTCAAAGTTTCTTTTAAAGTCCATACAGCACACATGTAATGGTCAAATCATATGAGAACCAATGCAGATTAGTGTCTGAGATGGTCTTTGAGGAAAGAACCACACAGATTTGAGTGGACCTGTCCAGCCAGTGCAAGCATTTGTTAGTATTCGTACAGCTCAACTCGGGACTAATATGATATAAGCGAATTTTACTGAACAGAATTTTCGAGAAGAAGTTAAACAATCTAACCAAAATCGGTCAAATGTTTTGTAAAGAAAACACTTATGGCAATTAAGCCATTATCGACTGTACTGATAGAAAGATGTGAATTGCTAATAGATGACAAGGCACATCGTCCAAAAATCTCCAATCAAAGTGACACTGACGCCTTAACATGGTCCATCTGAAACTCGAGGCATCCCAACAAGGCAAAATGCGTAAAGATACATGTATTTGACGCTCGTTAGGTACAACGCGGATGCTCACGGGTCCGACGGACCTACACTTTGTTTTCAGATGAGCCTCCATCATACAAACACTAACAATATGTCCTTAGCCTGGTATATGGCCTGCTAACTCGCCCATTTCTCTGTATAAGGCTGTTATTTGCGCTGTTACACGTCTGGGCAGACCGAATCGGATTGTGTGAGCGTTTTAAATCATGTGAGCCAAATTGAGCGTTTGTTCTTCTAGTCTTAGATGGGATAGGGGGCCGCATCGCATACGTTGGTAGAGTATAATGGAGAGATGTTTAATGGAGGAAGATATCATTGTATCTATTAGCACGGCATGGCAGTCTGGTCAGGTCTTGTTATAGATTCATAATGCAGTCTTCTCTGCTAACGAAGTGTTTTGAGTACCTGAAAGATTTGCCTGGATTAGTTAGTAATGAAGAGATAGAGCCGAAAAAATCCACTAATATTGGTACAAGTAATTTTTTTATGCCTCAAAGGACTTTTCTAAGGGAAGGGTTTTTCTAAGGGGCTTTTATAAAATCAAATATTTCAAATTATGGAACACCTTGACTGAATAATAAAGTTGCTGCAGCTTCAAAAATGTATCTTAATCGACGGGTCCCAAGAACAAAATCGTAAATGAACAATTATCGGTAAATGAACAATAATCGATATGAGGTTTTGTAGTTCTGTGTAAATAATAAGATTTTGTTCGATTGGTTATTTCGATAGGTAAAAGGATATGAATAACAAAAAATAGTGCCATAAAGGTTTTTTGGATGTACAATATGAATACGTAATAAAATACATTTCGTTTTATTTTTCGATAAGATTTTGTTCGACCCGTCGCTTTGTTTCAACTCAACCAATTTATGAAGAAATGAAGAAAACTTTTTCACATATTTCGTTCGAAGTGAAAATAAATTTAATAGAATATCCTATTTCATTGTCGCATCACAAAGTGTCAACAGCCTACTTTCCAATTGGAAAAATTCAATAAAACATCCGTTATGTACGTGCCATTTTGATGTATTTACGTTTTTAAATTTAATACGATCGAATTCGCACAGCGGGGTTGACGATTTTTAAAATCATTCGAAGTGAATTTTTTCTGGAAAAAATAGATAACTGGACTTTTGGACGTAAATCTATCTATTGATAGGTTTTTTGATGAAATTTTCATATTTCATATCACGTTTTTATTGAATATCAAAAATGTGTCGAGTTTAGACGACTTAAGAAAGTCAGTTTGTAATAGTATGGCACAATATCCATGCATGTTACTTGCCTGCAATTGCACGTTTTCATTATCTTGTTTCAAATAGAACTTAGTTTTACTGCAATAAATTCAATTCTACTTTGTACATTACTTGTTTATCGGAGCTGTGGTTGTGTTTAAGACTACTTGAGCCTGGTAGTACCTCCTGTAATCAGCTGCTCAGCTATCCACGATTAAATGCCAAAGAAACATGTAATCCCGATTCACCAGGATACGTTCCGTTCATCCGCGTATCCGAACGCTGCCTTAACGGCGGGAACATAGCTTATTAGCGAGCGTTACAACAAAAAATAAAAAGTAACAAGTCAATCAAACGTTGTCTCTGGTGTGTCATCTGCGAGGCGCGCCGCTCGCCTTATACGGTCAAACGTTTGATGGATGAACCGTCGTCAGCTTTGACTCCCTTACGTCCGCAACTATAACATATAAATAACATTTTTATATAAAAATATCAAAGGCTTCCTCTCTAATACTTCCAATCTTATCACGTATAAGTTTTTATTGGACTATGTTTTGCCTCATCGTATATAATTGATTGATCTCCAGTACCGAGTATAAAAGCTAAATAAGTCAATTTATATCCTATGCGAGGGTCGGATGAAGAGGACTGCGACATTTTATGTCTGGCCGTATGTTAGTTGGAGATTGAAGAGGTCTCTTAGTAAGGTATAAGGATCGTCTTAGATTTAAGTAGGCTATTACATAAATCTATATAAAATACGTCCGCTTCAAAGTGTGAACGTCTAATACATTTTTATAAGTTAACAATAGATTCTGATGCACGTCAAGGCTCCTTATAATTTAACGTTGCGGAAAATAAAAATGGATTTCAATTCTTTTAAGGATTTCAATTCTTTATTAAAGACCTTTCTACTTGTCTTAATACTTTGTATCTGAGGGAAGAGTTGGTAAATGTACAAGTCAGTCTCAAGCGATCATTTATTTCTAAAAAAACAGGACAGTAGTTTCGAGAATTCCTTGAAAAATAAAGAACTTTGGTTAGTCGTGACCGCGTTCGAGTAATTTGGTTTGCCGGCGGCATGTTCCCGCGTGGCGACAGGTGAATGCGCGACGCGGCGCTAGTGTCGCCCGATACTTCACCACAATTAGCGGATGCGTTCGTATACCAATTAAACGGACATGGCGACAAGTCCTGCGCCTTCGCTCTGGCCAGAAAAAAAAAGAAGTGCCAGAGACTTAGCGTTCCTTGTTCAAATTAAAAAATTGTGTCAGTAATCAGTGTTCTTTTTTCCAAATAGCTTTTTGTAGTTTCATTTTTGTTAAATAATCCTATGCAGTTTTTATAATCGGTATAGAAATAAAAGAAAATGATAAATGAGGCAAACTAGCCTATTCGAACCAGTAAAGATCAGTGGACAACAATCAGATTCATGCTTTTTTTTTAATGGCAACCCTGTTATTTCGTTAATGTTCATGTTAGATTTGTGACTGTTATCAGATTTAATAAGCAAATATCTCAAATATAGCCAACAAAACACAAAGTTTGGACTTTTACTAACAATAATTTTCTGTTTCAGAGCGAAGACAGATATGAAGCCGCGGCAAGGTATGTTATTTTTTATTATTTTTCGCACCAATTTAGAGAAGTTTTATACGTTATACGGCTTTTCCCTACACTTGCACTCCTTTGGTCTATCCTACATGAACCATACATTTTTCCTTAAAAAAGAGCCCGCGCGGTGGTGGCAAATTTTTTCTCTCAATGAATTGATTTTTGTTTAATTGAATGTGCCAGTAAATGCAAGTTTATTTCTCATTTTGGGTATCTATAATGAACCATATTACATGTTGCCTGTCGCGGCCTTTATTTCGCATGCGTAAATCGGTAATAAGGAGCACGTACATGACTGTTTCCTCCGTTTTCATGCATGCTCTGCCAATGGGATTAATCTTGACGCCTATAGTGTGGATGAATTCATTTAATAGTGTCTGGTAACGGTCCCCGCCATCAGATACAGGCTGCCTCTGTCCAGGCGCAGAAGGCTCCCGGTTAGGGTTTACTGGTGCTCTCTCACTCTTTACCCGACTATACTAGAAAGAGGGTTATGTTTTTTTGAATAGTCTGTATTTATATTTCTTTGGTTTCCCCTAGAGCCTAAACGGCTTGTTGAATTTTAACTTGAGAGGTGTCTTTAGATTCGACTTAGTTGTGAGAGTAACACTGGGTACATCAAAATATAAAAGTTAAAAAATCAGATATTTTGTGCCAAATTATGTTTTCTTATTTTTCATGACAATCATGTAGGTTATAAAAATGAAATGCTCGAAGAGACGATTACTAAAGTATTACTTATAGTAGGGGAGGCCGGGATGCTAAATTTTCAGTTACTAAAGCTTCATGGGGACCTATTGAATGTGAAGGTGGTTTGGTGGAAGGTGAAGGTGAGGTTTTAAAACGAAAAAAAGTCTATGACAAGTTTCGGTTTTAGTGGGGGGGAGAGCGTGTATGAATTTTCAAAAATGTAAAAAAAAAGGTCACCTGGAAATACTCGAGCGCGATTGATCATTTTTTTATTTTGAAGGTATCCTATCAGGATTACGAAAAACATATTATCTGACGGTTTTCATGGGGCGTTGTAGCTAAAACCATCGATAAGTGTAACGTTGTTCAACGTTCCTAACAAAATTTTCTTAGCAAACTGCGGTAAAAAAATTGCACTAATCAACAAAATAATAGGTCTTTACCTATGTAATTGGAGATTCTCTATCTAGCATTTTCAGAATTAATTATCTGTGGATTGGCGCGCAATTTGAAATTCAAATAAATTTTATTCGAAAGACGTGTTAATTTAATTTCAATTTCAGTCATTTGTTTTTAGATAGTTTTTTGTTTTTGTGACATTGTGCTAGTTTTTGGCGCTATGGATAAACTGAAAATTCGTACAATTTTTGAATATGAGTTCCTACGTGGAAATACCGCTGCGCAAACAACACGAAACATTAACGACGTGTATGGGCATAACACTGCTTGCATAAACACAGTCCATTATTGGTTCAATCGTTTTAAATCTGGAAATTTTGAGTTGAAGAACGAGCCTCGCGGTCGGCCGGTAACTATTGTCGACAACGACGAATTGAAGGCGATAGTGGAAGCGGATCCATCTCAATCTACGGCTGAGCTTGCTGCTGGCCTTGGAGTTAGTGTCAAAACAACATTGAAGCACTTGCGTCAAATCGGAAAGATAAAAAAGCTAGATAAGTGGGTGCCACACGAACTAAGCGACCGACAGCGAGATTTACGTGTCGAAGCATGCATAGCACTACTGAATCGGCATAGAAACGAGGGAATTCTTAATCGAATTGTTACCTGCGATGAAAAGTGGATCCTGTACGACAACCGTAAGCGTTCGTCTCGGTGGGTGGACCCGGGTACAGCACCTAATCAATGCGCTAAAAAAAAGATTACTCATAGGAAGATGATGGTGACTGTCTGGTGGACCAGTGCCGGACTTGTACATCACAGCTTCTTACCGAATGGCACAACAGTGACGGCAGATGTCTATTGCCAAGAATTGCAAACAATGATGGAGAAGCTCGCAATTCAACAACCAAGACTAGTCAATCGCTCTTCCCCATTGCTTCTCAACGACAACGCGCGAGCTCACACTTCACGACAGACCATCGCAAAACTACAAGAGTTACAGCTGGAAGCTCTCCGTCACCCACCATACTCACCGGACCTTGCCCCAAAAGATTTCTACTTTTTTCAAAATTTTGTCAATTTTTTAAGTAGTTTAGAAAAAGTTCAACACCCGTGGTGCAGTACAAAACGCTTTCGCTGACTTCTTCGCCTCCCGTCCGGCAGACTTCTACAGTAAAGGGATAAACAAACTGCCATCAAATTGGCAAAATAGTATAGATAATTTGGGCCAGTACTTTGATTAGCTGAAATAAAAAAATTACCAAAATTTTTACATTTTAAAATTATCATACAAATCTCCAATTTCATAGGTAAAGACCTAATATTAACAGGAATGTTACAACCTAACTTTGTGACTCGCCCATTTACTTATACCACGTTCAAATTGTCAGATTATTGAAATATGCAGTTTTCTGCATATACTAATCTTGTCTTAATCTGACGCGTTCGAGTTTTTCCGAGGATCAATTTTTTTTACTAATCTGACGGGCTGCCCTCAACGCATCCCACTATATTAAGGGTTCATATATGGCAGGGGTACATTACAGGTTGCAAGGTTTCTGACCATATGATTTTCTGACGTGCTCGAGTTTCGCGCAAAATCCCCATCTGGCCAACCCTACTATTACTAAAATGTAGGAAATAAAAATTTTGACAGTATAAAAATCGACTAAAAAGTTCGAAACAAAGCACTTTAAGCAGTCTGATGCAGTTGATGGCATCAAATCTAAGATTGAACGGTAATAAATTCCACCAACTGCATCAAACTGCTTAAAGACTCCACACAGAGGTTTGTGACATTATCAACTTTTTAGGGTTCCGACCCAAAGGGTAGGAAACCTAAAACGGGGCCCTATTAATAAGACTCCACTGTCCGTCCGTCTGTCACCCACGAACCGTGATAGTTAGTCGAAATTTTCACAGATGATGTATTTCCGTTGCCGCTATAACAGCAAATACTAAAAACAGAATAAATATTTATAATTTTACAATGGACATGATTTTTTTTGCCGTTTTTATAGATAATGCACGGAACTTTTCGTACGCGAGTCCGACTCGCACTTGACCAGTTTTTTATACTTATTGTTCTGACGAATTTTTTTGTATGCGCAGTGTTGACCAGGAGCAACCTGACCAGTTCGTGGACGTCTCCCCAGCCGCCTCAGTCGCCGCTACCCCAGAAAGTGAGCCGAACCCGCTCGAACAGTACGTCGATGACGTCGCCGCCCGTCGCTACGAGGAAGAGGACCTCGTCGGGAGTGTTTCAAGTAAGTCACTTATTGTTCTTTTAATTCAAAAGTTATTAAGCAGGCTACCTACCCCTGTATTATTTAAAGTTCTATCTCTCTTAAGAGGGAGAGGAGATCTTCCTTTTTTACTCGCCTATCGTCAACATCGAGCATGGTTTCAAAGCTTGTTACTTCATCTAACGCAATCCAACGCGATGTTTGACGAAAAGGCAAAGCGAAAAAAAGAGAGATAACACCTGAAAACTTTGTTAGCATTCGGTAATTCCGTGATTTACTCGAATATTTTAAAAAACGTGTTTTTTTTTAAACTTAAAAGTTTTGAAAAATATTGTCGTAATTTAGAATCTTGATTAAATTTGTTATATTTTTTAATTTTTAATTTTTGAGTAAATTATGAAATGTCGAAGTTCACGCAAAGTAGCAGATTTTCGGAGGTCTTTACTGGATTAGTTTTACACAAATTTAGAAATGATTTCAATAGAAGCCTCCTCCACAAGATACTATGTTTCCAAAATATCTAATGAAAAATGTTAAGGTTGTCTGGTAGATATCGCTGTCCGCCATTGTACACATATAGATTTGAGTTTGTGTATAAGTTGAGTTACATTTTTGGTTTAAAATAAGTTTATTCTATTCTAAAAGTTAATAAATACGTTCAAATATTACACCTAGCTTAATATTCAGCAAAGCAAACTCCACTCACTGACGTACTGAAGTGTACAGGTGGTGGTGGCATGCGGCGAAGATGGACGGTGGGTTTGCCGACAGACGCTGCATACGTCATAATTTGTAATTTTGTATTTTCTCAACTACTAGTTTTCACGAAAATTCAATACGTTAAAACTACGTTGCTGTAAATTTTAGCATAGCATAGCATAGTCGGCCTTATAATGTTCCCACTGCTGGGACACAGGCCTCCTCTCTAGGAGAGGGAATGGGCTGTAATCCACCACGCGGGCCCAGTGCGGATTGGTTGATGTCTCATGTCTTCGAATTATTGGTGCTAAGATGCCGGTTTCCAAACGATGTTTTCCGTCACCGGTTTTGAGTGCAGTGGTGATTAATTAAATTACACAAAGTAATTGGCCTGGCTGGGTTTGAACTCGCGTCCTACAACTCGAAAGTCGGGGCCGTTACCACTCGGCCACCACTGCTCTGTAAATTTTTATTTCAATAAAAATAATGAAACTTCTTTAAAAAAATCTTTTTCTCAGAATCAGTTCATGAGGAAGGTTCCCTGTTAGTTTCTTTTCTTGTGTTTACCTTTCATATAAGCTTGAGGTCTATGAACCCCCATCTGTGGAGATTGTCTTTGCTCTCTGCTGCAGAGTTGGGCTCTGAGCATATTTACTGATTCACAGTAACGCTTGCCCAGTAAACCTGTTTTGCTCTAAATTAAGTTGTGAATGGGGATCATTTATTTTTTATAGCTACTTAGTAGTGCTTATATTTCAGTGATCAGAAGAAAGGTTATCACTTAAACGATAGTCATTTGTCTTAAAATTTCGTTTGTTCCTTCTTTGCCTTCATCCCCAGGCCCCGGGTTTTGAAAGCGCTAAGGGAAATTTTATAATTCGTTATAAAATTATCCGGAAACATTTTAAACTTTTAGCAACTTTCCTACACCTATATAACATAATCATTTTATTTACCAATATTGGGTACTTTTCATCAGGTTGACGAATCGGAACCTCTGGCCAAGAAGTCAGAGATCTCCCCGAGCCCGCCCGACAACCCCCGACCAAGCGCCGAAGCTCGAAGAACAAGCGCCGAAGTCACGCGAACGCGCGCCGAACCAACCAACGGCCGCAAAAAGACTGATACCGCAGATTCTGGCAAAAAAGAAACCGTCACGAAGAAAAAAGATATCCCAGAACAGAAAAAAGAAAAAATTGAAAAGATAAACGTAAAAGTAGATACTAAAAAAGATAAAGTAATTGAGAAGTTTGACAGCAAAGCTAAGTCGAACTGTGTGACTGCTTTCAAGGAAAGCGATAGTTGGGACTGAACGTTTAGGGAATAAATAAGTTGATGTTGTACTTGGTTGTTTCATTTATTTTATTCTAAAGGTTTTGAAGTATTGTATCAAAAGAAACCATGACGTCATCAAGTGAACAAGGCGACATTAATATATAATATAATATAATATTCACACAATTATCACACAACGCTGTCTAGTCCCATGCCAAGCGGAGCTTGTGTTATGAGTACTAGACAACTGATAAATATTTCTAAATACATACATATAGATAAATTACACCCAGACACAGAACAAATTATTGTGCTCATCACACAATCATTTGTCCTGGGTGGGAATCGAACCCACGACCTCCGGCATAGCAGTCAGGGCCACTAACCACTAGACCAACAGGCCAGTCTAATATATGCATACTTGCATAGCGGCTCCCTTCGATACGTCTTGCATTGTTAGGAGGTTCCTCTCTGTGAAGCCCTGACCACCGTCACAGATAGCTGGCTCTTATTTGTGATACCGGTGGGCTACTATTTTTTAAATTTGTAAGTGGTTTCGTATGTTATGATTTGACGTTTGTCTTGGTATGGTCATGTAAAGAGGAGGGATGAAACGCATGTTACTAAAAGAGTTATGAACATACATGTGGATGGATGGAGAGGGAGAGGGAGGCCAAATAAAAGATGGATAGATTGTGTGAATAGTGATATGAAAGAAAAGGAAGTAAGTGATGGCATGACGAGTGACAGGGCAGAATGAAAAATAAACGTGTTGCGCCGACTCCAAATAACACGGGACAAGGGCAGGAAGATGATGATATGGAATGATGATATATATTAATTATTTAATTATTTCAGATAGCTACATTTTCTTAAAATTGTTATAAATAGAAGTTTTTAAACATACCTATCCAATTAAAATTAGAAAAAATATAAATACGAAATTCGGATATCAACTAATAGTACCTATAGGGCATATCCCTTGTTCTGCTAATTAAACTATACCAAGATATTCTCAGTTCCCACAATACTAAGTCAGAACCATATTAAATTAACAAAACATTGCTGCATTGTTTAACATGTTTGAAAGTTACTTAAATGAGAATTAAGCTTTTAGTACAAGCAAGCCTTGCTTAGTTTTACTGCCCCGGTGGTCTCGTGGTCGCAATTGCATCTACTGAGAGCATGAAGTCCGGTCCCAGGTTTGATCCTCCAAGGCTGCGGGACTGTTCGAAAGAGTAACTGCGGCCCTGGAACGCAAAAAGGTAGCTGAACGTGTTGGCGCGTGGATTAAATCCGTGTAGCCGCAACACAAACCAAACCCAGAAACCAAGCTCCAACCAAACCTTGGTTAGAGAGCTAGATAGCAACCGTCTGGCCCACCTTTATGTAGGTAAATAAACAAAACACAAAAAAAGTATCACATAATAACAATATCAAATGATTACAATGGTGAATCTTCTCAGTGTCCGCCGCTGCATCGGTGTGGGTAGTCGTCGCCAGCACGTTTGGGATTTCCAAGGGCATTGCATAGTGGGAGGCACATGCCGCTTCGAAACCCCAGCTCTACGGCGACTTAATTTGTTAGCAACGTTAATAAATATATTATTATTTATATAGATTCATTTATGTAATTGTAAGGTGTTATCATACATTTTAAAGTGCTTCTGCCCATGTAAAGGAACAACCACAGAGTACTTTAACAACCTTTCTTCTAGGACAGGGGTGGCCAACTTGGTTCGACCTTCAATTTACTAACTAGACTCTGTAAGATCTGCCAATTAGGTACAAAATCAATTTGATAATTAGGGCGGAATTCACCAATAAAACTAATTGCGTTTTAACGTCTGGCTCGCATAATCACGTTTAGCCGCTGTCACTAGTGTCACTCGTAAAAATACAACAAAAGAAAAATACAGACAAGTGACACTAGTGACAGCGGCTAAACGCGGTTATGCGAGCCAAACGTTAAAACGCAATTAGTTTTATTGGTGAATTCCGCCCTTAGAATAAAAGTGAGCTCAATTTTAGCACAACGCTTCGAAGATGTCATTATTTTTAGAATTATTATTTATTTTGTAGCAAGTTGTCTATTAAGTGGAGGTGGCAGAACCAATTTTATATAAGATGACTTCACCTTACCAATACACCCTGTACGTATGATGTACTTAAATTAAATGTCCTATAACTGGGCTTATTAGCAATTTTATTAAAGTGTAAACATATAAAACAGCCCACTGAAGATTTTGGTCAGAAATCAATAACATCTTAGCACAATATTAAATCAGATTAATAGCCGGTTTCTGTAAGACTTTTCGACATCGAAATCAGGCTACCAAATTGATTATCTTCCTTAGCCAGGCAAGTTGAGCTTTGATTAGTTTTTCGGAATCTAGGTTTAAGATAATCGATGTTATACAATTATGAATTGTTTCACCTTCTGAAGAATTGTCGAACATTAAAACCATCCTGTGTAGGCTTGCCTATAAATATATTCAGCACACACACATATTGTCTACATAAAAAAGGCTGTAGTCAGTTATCTGGTTAAATACTATTTCTACCAAACATCAGTAAATGGCAACACTAGCCAACACAGAATCACCCAGCTTCATTTGACGAACAAGCTCACCAGTTCCTGACAGTGTCGTGAACCTGTGATCTACAATACAATGCGATCGCCGGCTACTTGAAAGCCGCATCAGCTGGACCCTCTTAATTAACAAGTGACATTGTATGGCACAATTAGTGCTGGCCACAATTGTTGGGTTTTGTTCTTAGTTCGAAATATCGTGGTGGGTACTTGGTCAATTAATAGTTATGGGCTGGCAAGCCTAAATGGATTGGCTTGGGAATTTGTATTAAGAACAAATTCAAGTATATGTTTAGGGACGGTTAAATGAATAGACGGTGGCACGATGACGGCGATGCAATGTGGGCGAACAATATTGTTAATTAGGTATCATTGCGGATTAAAACCTGGACGAGATGGGCTCCCTTTTTGAAATCGAATGACGTTAGCTTTAAACACTAGCTCGAAAACGTTAACTCGACAGTAGGTAGGTAGGTACTTGAAATCGATAAATTATAAGTGCGACAGTTCACTACCTCGATGAATCAAAATTTCAAAAACTATAAGGTCGGATCATCAGCAGTGCGGAGATCCATTATCTTGAAACATCATTCCTCGATCGACCATCTAATCGATTTGCAAAAAGTTTAAGGACTTTTGAGTACCTACAATATGATGAAACTCCTAAAATAGGTAATGGTAAAATAATGGTATTCAGGTGAATCCGGTTAATAGGAAGCTGACCCAATGTAGGTCGGAAAAGGCTAGGCAATTGATGATCTACAGTGTCCATTATATGATAAAAGAAATGAGGGAACCCGGACGAGATTGAGTCAGTAGCGTGGTGATTGCTACAAGAAACGAAAGGCCCAGCAGAGTGCGAAGTCGGGCTGTGGATAATGACCATAATGATAATGAAAAAACAACGGAAAACAAGAACTAGTAGTTATAAGCTGGTCCTACAAGAACATTAATAAACTTTTGAAATAATTAATTATTATTATTTTAACTTAACACGTCAGTATTCGATAAAAGAAGACATATCACCCCTATGGGTGAAATGAACAAAACCCAAAACATCCAAAACAAAACAAAACAATCCAAAACATTTTATGCCTATGCATAAAATGCTTTTATGTTTTGGGAACATGATTATTTTGCGTACAGCTAAGGAGTGGCTATCAGGAAAAACAGACTCGAAAGGGAATTTCCGAGTCTGATTACTGATAGTTACAACATGGAGGTCTAAGTCAAAAGTGAATAGGTTACTTCTATACAAGCGTGCTCCATTGTCGACCATATCGTCGCTTACTATCAGCTGATATAATAGTCAAGCGAGACCTTAATAATAAAAAGAAAAATAGTAAGTAATAAGCGAGTAATGTATGTCGCATTCCTCTTCTTCATGATGATCTTCTAAACGTTGACAAAGTCCACCATAGCTTGGGACTTAGCAGGCCAGTAAGAATAGCACACCGACCAGACCGCCAAGACCCTTGCCGTGGTGGACCGTAGACGAGTCTTCGAGGATCCTGTAGGTCTTCACACTGGTTCTGAGGCAGATACTGATTACGTAATACAAATTATTATTATGTAAGTCGACGTTTCATCAAGTCTATACTTACCCATTTTTTTAGATTTCGTTCCGAAAGCTGCGGAATTATTTTCTACACAAAGAGCAGAGCTGTCTCAAAAATCTCTTTTCTTTTGCTATATATTAAATATTTATTAATGTTTAGTTTAACTATATAATAAATATAGTTTTGTACATTTGTTTTCATAATAATATTCTATTTTATCTCTCCACCACCCTTGGTTGACCGGCAAATAATGCCGAAGATATTAAATCCGCCTTTGCATATTTGTGTTATTTGAAGTTTTAATAAATAAATAAAATATAAAAAAGGCGGCGAGAAAAAAGGAGTGAGTTTATGTATTTATATCTGCCGTTCCGCTTACAATCACCCAGCTTGATTAAAGTACCTGTAACAAAAAAATAAATATCAACAAAAATATATAATAAAAATATATGGTTGGATGAACTTAACTAAATTGAACATCATCATCATCGATTGCTTTGGCCATACATGATACATTTTTTTGTTAATAAAACTGGCAACCTACTAAGTAAGTAAGCAATTTTCTCAACTAGCAACCTTTTGAAATCGACTTCGTTAGATGCAAGCTTACTATTAAACAATTACACATCCGTAACAGTTTTTCATTGCGTTTAATCCTCTCCTATGAATATAAAATGTCTCTGCTATCATTATAAGTATAGCCTGCAATGAAATGAAAAGGACATGTAGCCTACTTTACGGTTTTTATTGCTAATTTAGTGATTGCCGCGGTTTTCGCCATATTTAAAAAACAATTAGTGTTTGCGCATGCGCAATAGTAGAAATAACCGTTCGAAATCAACCATTTTTTGCCTTGTTATGTTATGAGCGATGTGATTACGAGTAATTGTTTTGATGGGACTTTTAGTTATTTAGATTCAAGTATCAATTACGTATAACTACTTGATTACTTTAGACAACTGACATGTGGACTACCTGCGTAGTGAACATTTCAATGTTTCACAATGACAAAAGCGCAATGCATAAAGTCCGCTTTTGTACGTTTGTGTTGCATGAAGTTTTAATAAATTAATAAATAAACGCCCTCAGTAAACACGCCTATTTCTGCTTGCTCGACTCCTTGACAATTCAAAATAGCTTATTCCTTTTTCACTCGACTATCGTCAATATCGAGCATGGTTTAAAAGCTTGTTATTTCATCTAACGCAATCCAACGCGAAGTTTGACGAAAAATCAACGCGAAAAAAGAGAGATAACGCCTGAAAACTCTGTTAGCATTCGGTAATTCCGTGATTTACTCGAATATTTTACAAAATTTGTTCCAGGAAATACGTCTTGTGAATACGACCGACGCGCCCAGACCGGCGTGTGTGTCACACGTGTGCACAGTGTAGTTCTAGCTTAACTATCAACAGCCGCACTCATCGCATTATTTTTAAAATTCCTAACTAGCAATTTGTCCACGACTTCGTTGGAGTGAATTTTTTTTTTTGAGGTGGGTTTCAATAAGTAGAGGGTGAGTCAGATTATTACTAACTAAAACCCCAAACGTTCCTTCATTTGCCCTTTATGTTATAGGGCTATGGTAACTCTTTCAAAGGTTTCTGCAGACCCCAATTGTTTTCGGGCAATCCCCAGCCACCG
Source organism: Mythimna pallens (assembly GCA_961205895.1). Taxonomy (NCBI): domain Eukaryota; kingdom Metazoa; phylum Arthropoda; class Insecta; order Lepidoptera; family Noctuidae; genus Mythimna; species Mythimna pallens. The sequence goes on along the minus strand of OY540831.1, from coordinate 5,347,675 downwards.
TAGGCGCGGGCTTGCGGACGACAAGCAATGGGTAGCGCGCCGTCCAGCAGTTTGTTAAGGACCGAGCCTGAGTCGTTGACGGCACGTAGACTTTCTGAAAGGGATACCTTGGTTCAGGTTAAGGTTAGTAAAAGTCTCACTCCACCCTAGAAGGAGAGAAGTCATTAGATGATTTCCATCATCATCATCATCATCTTCCTGTCCTTGTCCCGTGTTATTTGGGGTCGGCGCAACATGTTTTTTTCTTCCATTCCGCCCTGTCATTCGTCATGCTATCACTAACTTCCTTTTCTTTCATATCACTCTTCACACAATCCATCCATCTTTTCTTTATCCATCCATCCATTTATCCATCCATCTTTTTTCTTTTATTAGATGATTTCCCACATCAGAAACAAACCCCATTAAAAAAAAAATGTTGATAGGTTCGCGCTTGACCGCTATCTCACCTGATGGAAAGCGACGATGCGGTCGGCGATGAAGCGCGCTTACCTAGAAGTAACTAGTCACTCTTGACTTAAAGATCATTTTTCGGGATGTAGACATTAGGAAACACAGATTCCGGCAAGGAATTCTACTCCTTATCTGTACGCACAATGAATGTGTTCCCAAAACGTTTTGTGCGTATAGGTGGGATGTCCACTATATACCGGTGGCGCATTCGGTTATAATACTCATAAATAGACAGCCCACCAGCTCACAGCCTCAGGAACATCAGAATCAGAGTTAAAATAATACAAACGGCAAGTTTTACACTTACATTTCGTTGCATATTACAATAGTATCTTAGTGTTCTCCGTAGGCGTTAGGGTATCTACACACCAGCGATTAATCAAGCTCACATCGTCGGCAGGTGAAGAATGGCTCGCGTGTTGCCCTGGGGCAACGATTACAGATTGTGCCGCTGTGCCAGGGCTACGCGAACCTGTGCCTGTTACCTTACAATCGCTAGATGGTGTTAAACTTTTTAAGACTGGCTATTTTAGCTTTTTTTTTGGGTCGTTTAGATCGTTTTGCATTGAAATAAACGCTGGTAGATTACATGCTTGTTAACATTTCCGAGAGGACCTGAGAAGTTTGTAGGCAATATTGGGTTTTCTAAGCCCAAGCTGGTTTGTTTTAGAGCTTTAAATGTTTAAGTTTTCTTTATCATCGAGGATCATTTACTCATATATTTCTTAAATTTTACACAGTGATTTCACCATTCATGTTTAAAGACGAGTTTAAACTCGATATTAAGTTTTCTCCCAGCAACCCAGAGACAGAGAGAGGTTACATTCGAGGGTAGGATTCAGTGTACAATATAAGCATAAATAAGTGTAATTAATAAAAATAAAGAATACATACTAATAAACACCGATATACACTAAATATTATGTCAATTGTGAAAGAAAGTGCTCTTTTATTTTCCTCTTAAAGGCATCCAGAGACCATTTCTAGCAAAATCATTATGGATATTCTGTATTCCACCATGTTTTTTCGAAATGGATAACGAGATCCATTCTGAAAACCATTACCTATAACATTCTGTAAGTACCTAGTTACTTTAGTAATAAAACGAAAACCTAAAATCTCCCTTAATAAACAAGTAATACGGTAGTCGGTGCGCGCGCGCTATGAGACACCACTCACGACTCAGACATACGATTATAGCTATTGTCGTCGGCTTACGACCACACCGCCATGAGAGGAGCTAGCAGCAATGTAATAACTGTTGCTCAGGTTGATAATATGTAACTATGGATATGTACGAAAGGGTTACCGAAGCCCTGGAACGCAAACGGCAACTGAAGGCACACGGCTGCTTTTAGTCAGTAAACGTCTGCCACGCAGTCTCACTACACCTAAAGGGGAGAAGGTACTCGTTGATTTCCTATCACGAAAACAATACAGCCTGAAAAGTGGATTTCGGCCCATTTTCTCTCCTAGAGAGGAGTCCTAAGTCCCAGCAGTCGGAACATCCCGTTCGAATATAATTTAGGTGTTTTCAAAGCTACGGTGTGTGTGGCTTTTAATAAACATTTATTATGCGTACAGCTAAGGAATGGAATTCCCTGCCGAAGTCTGTGTTTCCTGATAGCTCCAACTCAGGAGTCTTAAGTCAAGGCAAGAATGCTTCTAGGCAAGCGTGCTTCATCGTCGGCCATATCATCGTTTACCATCAGGTGAGATAGTAGTCAAACGCGAGCCTATCTATAATAAAAAAACTAGTCCGCTTCACCATCAACGATTGCATCACTGCTTACTATCAGGTGGGATCGCAGTCAAGTCAATCAGTCAATCAATACTTATAAGAAACGTTTACCGAGGTCTATCTAGCAGATGGTTTATTTTTTAGGTGTGTTAGACTTTTACTGACTAAAAACCCACCCCTGTTCCCTCGTTGCCTTTCATACCAGGGCCGAGTGTTCCTTTCAGAAGCAAACTCTTGGCCCTAGTAGGCTTCGGACCCTGCTGGGCCCCTACGGTTTGCTGACATTTCCTTGAGGTGCACGTGGGACAGTATGCGCCGTCGACGACTTGGGCTCGGTCTGGACGGTTACCGGACGGTCGGACGGCGAGCTACCCATTGCTCACCAACCGCAAGCCTGCGCCTACGGTGGCCGGAAATCGGGATCGAGATCTCGGCGGCTGGGGCGTGAAGGTCACTCTCTCATACGTGCACGTGTGCTTTCTCCTGTGGTAGCATTATAGCTACGCAGAAGGAGGCGACCATCTGTCACTCCTCCTGGCTTTGGACCATGGCTTGTACCAAGGCCCGGCGCAAGTGATCGTTGCCGCCGATCGCCCAAACGAGGACACGGTGGTGCTCTGCTCTAACGGGGTACACCAGTAATCCAGCAGATGGTTAACCTTTAAGATGTAGCTATCAGCAAACACGGACCTTTGCAGGATTAATCATCTTTACACTTTTTCAGTAAAGCTAAAAACTTAGTCTACTACTGATATACTTGTATTTGCCTTGTTGACACTTTGCGTCCACCCATGGGCTGGCTTTTTACCTTGGACAGACGATAAGCATTGCCATACAGCGTGGCGATGCTGGCAGTTCTTTGTGTACATTACCAGTCGACAGCAATGCGAAGGAGTTTTGCGACGCCATACTTTAAATTACTTTTCCAGAGATTTTATTTTATTTTTATAATGAAACTATCATTATAGTTGTGTTATATCTAATATATAAAATTCTCGTGTCACAGTTTTCGTTGCCATACTCCTCCGAAACGGCTTGACCGATTTTGATGAAATTTTTTGTGCTTATCCGGTATCTATGAGAATCGGCCAACATCTATTTTTCATCCCCCTAAATGTTAGGGGTAGTCCACCCCTAAAATTTTTTTTTATTTTTTAGACAAAATTTTTAATTTCTACTAGGAAATTATTTATATGGCAAAACAACGTTTGCCGGGTCAGCTAGTGTAGATATAAAAACAATATTATGAAATAATACTTGTATTTTCAGTTACACAATAATTATGTTTTATTCCTACACATTAAAAAAAAAACATTATCAGACAATTTTGACCATTATGATATTTTTGCCCAGGTTTTAGCAGTTTTTCTTACAGTGAATTGAGTGTCGCAGGCCTTCAGTCGTGCGTGTGTAGGCCGCTTTAAATGCTGCAGTGGGCCGGATTAATTATAGTTTATGTTGTGTATTCAGCTCTAGCGATTTCAGTTTGAATACTATTCATTTGCATAATTCATAATGAGTAATTAATATTGTGTTTTCAATGGTGTAGAGATTGTCTGCAAAACCCTAAGGGCCCAGTTGGCGCGAAGCTTAGTGGGGCTATGGGTTGACTTCCGAAACCTGTGGTCTTGGAACGCAAAAGGCAAATAAGGAACATAGGCGTGGTTTAAGCCCTGGCCCATGCCCTGGCGCTCCGCCCTAAAGCGGGGGAAGTCATTACATGATTTCCCACCTTAAAGAAAAAAAAAACGTGTAGGGATTATATGGCAGTAAGTTGTAATCTATTTACTTAAATTAATCTTTATATATATATATATTAAAAAATCACTATTTCCCTTGATCGGGTCATCACGCGTAAACAGCTGGTCTACAGATGAGGACTATGATGGTGACTGGCCTGGTCGATCATTTGTTCTGTGTCTGGATGTAATTCATCTATAATATGTATGTATTTAGAAATATTTATGTATGTTTATCAGTTGTCTAAAACTCATAACACAAGCTCTGCTTAGCTTGGGATTAGACGGCGTTGTGTGAAAATCATCATCATCATCATTTTAGCCGAGAGACGTCCACTGCTGGACATAGGCCTCCCCCAAGTGTCGCCACAATGAACAGTCCTGTGCGTCTCACATCCATCGGACTCCCGTAACCGTTACCAAGTCATCGGTCCACCTTGTAGGAGGCCTTCCAACGCTACGTGTGATAGTTGTGGAATATTATTATCATTATTAGATAGTAGTTTCGGGTCTAGGTGTCTTGTGTATGTGAAGTAAATCCTAGTGTGGGGGCAACGTTTTTCTATAAAAGAAAAAATAAAGTTAGAGTTGATAATATTATATTTGTAAAACAGTCAACAGGAGCGACTCGCTCGTCACTATTTTCTAGGTTTAATTAACCGTAGAAAATGGTGATGGTAAAGAACTGCTATTTTTTTGTTCTTCCTCCCACCCTGGGTGGGGCGAGAGGGCGAGTCAGACTTTTACTGAATAAAACCCACCTATGCTCCTTTATTTTCCCTTTGCGTTCTAGGACTATGGTAACTTCATACATTCTCGTAGTGCAATTAATGCTATGCGTTGATGTCTTATACTTGAGACACAGAGAATCTTATACCGAAAGACATCAACGCACACAGAGTTCATTCAGCGTAGCAAGCAAGGCCCGCTTGTGACTTTGATTAGCTTTAGATCATCTTAAAATGAGATGAATGGGAACTCAAGAGGCATAGTCTTTTTTTAAATTGGAAAATCATCAAATATCTTTTTCTGCTCTGAGTGAAGCGAGAAGGAGTATCAAGACTTATAGATTGAATCCCACCGAGTATTTTCAGTTGCCCTTTGCTTTTCAGAGTCGTGGTGACTCTTTCAAACAATCGTACGTATGCTATTAAGCATACGTACGATTAAAAAAAAAAAAAAAAAATAAAAAAAAAAAAAAAAAAAAATAAGTAAATGATTGTCCATATTAATGGACAATCATTTTTGGTTGAAATTGTTGCAGGTGGGCCGATATTTTATTGTCAATTAGCTTCGGCCAGCGGCTTCGCTCGCGTAGTAAAAAGAAAGCAAAGAAAGTAGGTTTCTCCATATAGACTTTAGACACCCCTTTACAGGCTACATTTTTGAAAATCCTTTCTTAGTGCTTGACCACGTTATTAGAGGAAACCTTGTGCAAATGTCACACTCCTAGTACCAGTAATTTTGGTTGTGCGATGACATGACAGTCAGTTAATTTCTCTTTTTATATACAATATGTAGATGTAGTAATTTTATTCCGACCATGATATATTTGATTGTTTGAAGATAGTTTATTTGATTTAACTATTATAGGCTGTAAATGTCGAACGAAATTATTTATTTACATAATGCAATTACACGGCAGTCGCTACCAGTGATCTCGAAACAATATATTATTGTTACAATACACCCCATGGCAGTACCATTGTCCCGCTCAGGAAGCTAATAGCACCTTCATTATCCTCAAGTATAAATCATAAGATTTACATTTCGATAATAAATTCGTCTTAAATAATTCCATCGGAATCGAATAATGGCTGTCGCATCGTTACTCGCCGCGGGCAAATCGATTCATTCGAATAATAGAAATCGCGAGACGTCGCTCGCGATTCAGTTATCGATAGTTTTGTTATTATATCGAGTGCTGACGGGAAATTGAGTGCTGTATCGATTATTCGTTTATAACTAATGCGACGCTTCGGGCAAAAATAAATAAAGGTGGGGTTTGTTGTTTGTAAATCGATACCGTTTTACCGTATTCGATTATTTATTCATGGAATCGTTATCTGTTATTTCTGGGTTTGTTGATTTAATCGGGAAATAACAGTTTTGCTGGTTAGTGGCCTGAGGACGATGGAGGCGACGGAGGACGAGGCTCGTGTCGGTCGCCCCGGTAAGTGATTGCTGCAATTTTCGAAATGGGATGTCTGGACAATGGACAAGGACGGATATTAACGGTGTCTGTTCCAAGGTACTAGTTTGCGGTGCTTGTAGGGTCACCAGGTACACATTTCTATTGGGTTTGAGCGTGCTTAAGGCATGTTCTACTTTCAGAAAAATTTGTGAAAGTCTCAACTGGTTTCTTTTTTTATAATGTTTTGCAAATTGATGTCCGTGTCACTTCGGCATAGTTAGTAATTAAAGTTAGTATCTCATTAACCAACTTCAAAAAGAAGGAGGCTCTGTTTGGCTGTATGTTTTTTTTTATAATAGTGATGTTGGTTATCGAAATATTTTAGATCGTTCTTAGATTTAAAAAAAATGAATTTATTTATCTCAGGACTCTGAAATCTTGGCCCTTTGGCAGACATACGGGGGGAAGCAAACTCTTAGAGGTCCCTTAGACAATTTTCATAGGATTTAAATGCAATGCTATGAAAGCTTGCACCTGGTCTAAAGAAAACCTGCGATTGGTGGGAAACTATTGCGACGTATGAAAAACAAATATATAACATTAGTGTGTATATGCGAAACCTGAAACACTTGTCTAGTATTTTCATGTAAAGAATCTGTGTACAAAATTTCATAACTGTACATTTAAAAACCACGAAGTTATAAGCTTGTTATGTAACCTGGTTGGCCGCACAAATACATGATCACCGGGCCACCCAGGCGACTGAGGGGTTGTTTTACTCCCGCATCCAGCTGTGCGCTAGTGTCTAATGTCCGGTATAACCTGCCGTGACCTGTGTTGTACTTAGTATCGGTGGTGTCCAACTTACAACCTTTTTCAAATATTTATGGAAAAAAATATAATATGGTGTAAAAAATTATTGGAATCGATTCGCTTACTGATTCTGAACAAACTATATTCAGGTTTCGCATATACTAAAAATAATGTTGTATAAGGCTTGAGATGTTTAAGTGGACTGGTTACCAAGAATTATCTTAAGATCCTGGCCCCTGCCTGAACAATCACACTCATTATTATAATGGTGAAAGTGTACGTGTATGTATATTACGCTCTTCACGCTCGAACGGCTGATAGGATTTGGATGAAATTTGAAACACGGGTAGACCATGTCTTGTAATAGCTCATAGGATATAATACTTTTTGTCCCGGAGTATGTTCCCTTGGATAAATTATGTACTTGCACGTCCAATTTCGTTGCGACATACGACAGATATGGCCTGCCCAATGCAATTTTAGTGTAGCGGCAGAGTTGCCTACGTTTGAGATTTGTGTTTTGAAACAAAGTATGCTTGCAAAGGAGCACACAATTTTATTATCAATGTAATTCTACCTTAAGGAGTTTTATCTCAAAATATAAGAGCATTAAAAGCTAATTGGGTATTTAAAAGCAGTAATCGGCATTACAGCTACGTAACTTTTAAGTGTTATTCTCGTGGAGGCTATATAAAATGATTATGTGTTATTCCGAATGTTGAGCAATGCTGGGCCCCCTCAACCCTTCCAAAGCCACCTTAAACTAATTTGTAATCATTAAAAACCCTAAAGATATGGTAAGCGTCAGACCCCCTTTTTTAGGAGGGAAATCATCTAATGTCTTCTCCCACTCTAGGTCAGAGCGCGAGTGCGTGTCAGACGTTTAGTGACTAAAACTCAATATGTTCCTTCGTTGCCTTGTGTTACAGGACCCCGGGTTTCCCTTTCAACCAACCTATGGTCCCAGTAGGCTTCAGCCCTGCTGGGCCCCTTCGGTTTTGCTGAAATCTCTTTCAGGTGCGCGTGACGTCTTTCCAGCCACTCCTCAAAGACGGGACTTACCGCCATGATTATGGCGTGGCCAGTGTCAGTGCCTGAATCACTAGCAATATTTGATGTTACAAAATATCAAAATTTATTGCTTTTTTACCAAATATTAGCATATTTGGTACATAATTTGAAATATTTAGTATCTCTATTAATAATGAGAAAATGCGTAAAGAAAGTTGGACGGTTCAGCGAGTCCAAAGCCAAGGTAGTTGCTAGGAAACTCGGCATTCTTGCAAAAGTCCGATGGTACTTTACACCGGGGCGAGCAAAGAGGCTAATTAGTGATTCAGATTTGGTCATGTCCAATCTACAAAACCTTTAACACAGGCGTAGTGTAGCCAGCCTTTTTATATTCTACAGGATAGATTTTGGAGAGTGTGCGCGGGAATAGCATGACTTGATTCTACCAACACATTTCTACCATCGTGGTACGGTGAGTATCTACCCTAACTTTGTTGTAACCTCTACGGTACCGACTAAGCGTTTCGCTTCGTCGTTTATACCGCGTACATCGAAGGACTGGAATAATTTGCTTGTTGCGGTCTTTCCGTCCGATTGTAATCTGGGTGTCTTCAAGGCTAAAGTGAATAGGCTCTTAATAAACTAGTGCGCCTCACCATCAACGATTGCATCCCTGCTTACCATCAGGTGGGATTGTAATCAAGCACTGGTTTATATCAATTAAAAAAAAACTGGGCAAGTGCGAGTCGGACTCGTGCCCTGAGAGTTCCGTACCTTCGTACCTATGCGGTTCAATTCCGGAATGGAGTTTAGGAAGATTTTTCAGAATTGCAAAAACATAATAATAATTGTGATGTAATAACAAATTTACAGTTTTCAGATTTATTCCTACACTTGTGCTATAAGACCTTGCTTTATGCCAAATTTCAGGATTCAGGGTCAACGGGCAGTACCCTATGAATTTTGATTTCTTCGAGAGTGTCGAAAAGTACGTTATTTGTCACATAAACCAAAGTATCTTTTTTTCTCGTTAACTTACAAGTTTAATTTTTTTACAGCTTCAAGAGTCCAACTCGATACCTCCATGCGTTCCCAAGGTAAAAGGTCTTGACTGATAGACAGACAGACAGACGGACGGACAACAAAGTGATCCTATAAGGGTTCCGTTTTTTCCTTTTGAGGTACGAAACCCTAAAAATGGTCAAACATTCTGACGTCTGGATGTCTGGACCACTTTTTTTTTCATATTTCGAGACAACGCAACATCTAATTTATTTTTTTGTAAATATTTAGTACCATTTTAGTATTTCCACATATATTTTTCAACTTTATTTGGCATACTTGAAAAATGTTTTGTTTTTTAAATCGTGGCAAATATATAATCTCACATACACAAGACACAAGACAGAGAGCAGTGGCGGCCGAGTGGTAACGGCCCCGACTTACGAGTTGTAGGTCGCGGGTTCAAACCCAGCCAGGCGCATTACTTTATGTAATTTGTTTCATCACCACTACTCTCAAAACGGTGAAGGAAAAATCGTGAGGAAACCGGCATGTCCTAGAACCAAAAATTCAAAGACATGTGACATCCACCAACCCGCACTGGGCCCGCGTGGTGGATTACGGCCCATTCCCTCTCCTAGAGAGGAGGCCTGAGTCCCAACAGTGGGAACATTAAAAGGCCGACTATGCTATGCTATGCTATACACAAGACACTCACACCTGGAATACGTATCTGTAGACTATCATCACCATCATCATCATCATTTCAGAGGAAAGGCGTCCACTGTTGGACATAGACCTCCCCCAAACGTCGCCACAATGAGCGGTTCTATGCGTTTCGCATCCATCGGATTCTCACGACCCTCACCAGTTCATCGGTTCACCTTATGGAAGGCCTTCCAACGCTGCGTCTTCCGGTACGTGGTCGCCATTCCAGAACCTTTCGTTCCCATCGACCATCTGTTCTGCGAGTAATGTGCCCTGTCCACTGCCACTTAAGTTTGGCGATTCTTCGGGCTATGTCTGTAACCTTGGTTCTTCTGCGGATATCTTCATTTCTGACGCGATCACGCAAGGAAACTCCGAGCATAGCACTTTCCATTGCCCTTTGAGTGACTTTAAGCCTTCTGATGAGGCCCATTGTTAGCGACCACGTTTCGGAGCCATATGTCATCACTGGCACCACGCACTGTTCATAGACTTTCGTCTTGAGACACTGTGGTATAGGACGAGAAGGTGCAGCGCAGCTTCCCGAACGCTGCCCAGCCGAGTCGGATTCGACCTGTAGAATCCTGTCCTGTTTGATCTGTAGGCTATACAAATACTTATTTGTTCCGTGTGGGGATCGATCCCGCGACCGCAGAGCAGCTGCCAATGGCTCAACCACTGCGCCAACTGTGCCATCATTAATTGTAACACATATCGAAATATGAGGAACATCTTAGTTTTTATCTGTATAAGACTTTTGTCTTATAAATGATCTTACGAGTACATTACAAATATATATGCATAGCATAGCATAGGATAATCAGCCTTTTAATGTTCCTACTGCTAGGACTCAGGCCTCCTCTCTCTAGGAGAGGGAAAGGGCCGTAATCTACCACGCGGGCCCATTGCGGATTGGTGAATGTCACATATCTTTGAATTTTTGGTTCTAGAACATGCCGGTTTCCTCACGATGTTTTCCTTCACCGTTTTGAGAGTAGTGGTGATGAAACAAATTACACAAAGTAATGCGCCTGGCTGGGTTTGAACGCGCGACCTACAACTCGTAAGTCGCCGTTACCACTCGGCCACCACTGCTCTATAGATAAATAATAATACCTATAGATAAATTAATTCAATGAAACAGTTAACCACGCAAACAAAAGCAGATCGCCTAGGAAAAACCCTCTCTCGCAGCCCAGATACATTCTACATTAGAAGATTACTCTCCCTCCCCTCCCCTCAGAGGAACCCGTTACATCAGTTATAAATAATGCATCAGATACGGGCAGTAATGATAACGAGCATGGCCTTCCAGTTAGCTGATATTATTTAAAGCGTGGCCGCCATTGTTTCAATACTAATGGTCGACTGTTGCTGGGTAAGGCTAGATGCAGGATGGGTGGGATCTGTGTTGATTTGGTGAGGTTGGTAAAACTAGTTTTTTTTGGATTTTGGAACCTCAAGTCCTGAGCCATTTGCAATATAAATGAGAAAATTAAAGTGAAAAATCTTTGATCATTATTCAGCGTTATTAAAATTAATTTTATTAAGTAAAGACATGATATAAAGCTAAGGCCAGTATATGATAATTTAGATAAGATAGATTTATATACAAATATTTTCTTTATTGTACACCATACAAAACAACAGTAGGAGCAAAAATTTATAGATTGTAATAATGGGCGGTAATAACGCTAAAAGCGAAAAGGTCGCCAATTGTGTGTGTTTTAGTGTCAGGTTCCCATTTTATTATTTGTTATTTTGGTATACAATAAAGTATGAATATATAAATAATAAATCTGCATGAAGAATGTTGATTCACTCTTTGTCATTTTAGAAATAATAATGAACGCATTTGCATGGGCTAGTGTATGCTGATGAAAATAAGATCTATCTGCCAAAATCCTTCTAGTTAACTTTCAGCAATAATGTCCTTTTTCTAGATACGTAAATATATAGATAGAAATCAATTTTTTGATGAGAAACAGAATAAATAAATAGAGAATATATAAAAGCACAATTCTGTTATAAAACTAAGCACCAAACCAAAAAGAAATAAAAAATGGACTCAATCACTAACAAATCAATCTAATGAGTAGATCTATACCAATTTTATAACTGGACTAGCTTCTGCCACCGGCTTTGCCCGCGTAAAAGTAGGTTTTTCCATACAAACTTTGGACCCTTGTTTCATCACTTCAGAGGGTGAATTTTTGAAAATCGTCTCTTAGTGCTCGCCTACGTCATAAAAGGAAGTCTTTTGCAAAATTTCACACTCCTAGGCCCAGTAGTTTTGACTGCGCGTTGATATGTCAGTCAGTCAGTTTCTCCTATTATATATATAGATGAATGTATTTAATTGAATATATTTTGAGAAAGTTATTCCTTTTATTTTATACTACGAGTAGTTTTGCCCGCGTCAAGGTTAGGTAGGTTTCCCAATACAAACGTAGGACCCCCTATCACCCCCTCAGGGGTTGAATTTTGGAAAATTCGTTCTTATTCTTTGTATGCTTACATTACAAAAGGAACCTCTGAAAGAATTTTCAGCGTTCCATGAGTGACACATGACTTTTAAACAGATGTTGATAATTCTTTTTCAATACACTTACTCGAAAATCCGCTCTTATCCCACCGCTTTTAGGCACGCTTTTATGTTTTCCGCACTAGTGCAGAAAAGTGCGCGGGCTCTCCCCCTCCACAGTTTTATTATATTTATCGTATCAGGCTGTGCGCGCGTCGACACCCATGAGTCGCCGGTCAACCCCCGTTTATTAATTTCTTCGTAAGCTTATTGAAAAAAGTCGTTTGATACACGTGCAAACTTGTCACTGCAGCACTCGTCTCCATAACACACTTTCCTACGGCTCGTGCGTATCTAAATGTATCAAAATGTACAATCAATGTTCAATCTGTCACAATGATAAAGGATATTTTAAAAAACACTGTTAAACCTTAATTTTTTCGTCACTTTAAAATAGAAGAGGTATTTCCTAGTTGACTACCCTGAGAAGAAATATCGAAACAAACTCAGGGGTCAGTCTCTTTTAACCAATTTATAACAGTCAAATCAAATGAGAACCATGCAGATTAGTGACTCACATGGTCTTTTGAGGAAAGAATCACACAGATTTGAGTGGATAATAATAATATAATAATATTCTACAACTATCACACAACATCGTCTAGTCCCAAGCTAAGCAGAGCTTGTGTTATGAGTACTAGACAACTGAAAAACATACTTATACAGTTATTATACATACATATTATAGATAAATTACACCCAGACACAGAATAAATTATCATGCTCATCACACAAACATTTGTCCTGGGTGGGAATCGAACCCACGACCTTCAGCATAGCAGTTAGGGCCACTAACCACTAGACTAACAGGCTAGTCAAATTTCGGAGGTTCAATATGAGCACAAACATTAACATAACTTAGTTTACGATTCTCCAAAACATAACCAAACTGTTGTTCAAAAAGCTACATAGTTATTAATATAAATCAGTGTTAAGCCCGCAGCGACGCGACCTCAGTTCCTGTGCGCGAACCGTCCCGTCGGCCTAGGAAACAGGTGTGCTCCGTGCTCTGTTATCTATGGCCACATCGCAAGAAGAACCGGGGAACGAGCCATTTTATCTATGGTTCCTGCTTTACGGCTAAGGGGTAAATTGATGGATTTGAGATGGTCGTTTGCGGTTAAAATTCATTTTGCTCTTTGTATGCTGATTTTCGATTAATATAAGCATCTTGATCCTCATTTATTTTTATAAAAGAGTATTTAAGCTCAATAGAGACGAAGAGTATTTTAGAGTCTGCACAAAGCTACCTTTTTTATGGCTTCCTACACAAGTAATACCTTCTGTATCGTGGGTGTATCTATTCTTAAACATCTTTTTTTTTTTACTGGCCTCTTGGTCTAGTGGTTAGTGGCCCTGACTTGCTAAGCCGGAGGTTGTGGGTTCGATTCCCACCCGGGATAAATGTTTGTGTGATGAGCAGGATCATTTGTTCTGTGTCTGGGTATAATTTATCTATATATGTATGTATTTAGAAATATATAAGTATGTTTATCAGTTATCTAGTACTCATAGCACTAGCTCTTCTCAGTTTAGGACTAGATAGCGTTGTGTGATAGTTGTGGAATATTATCTAAACTCACATACTTAAGACACTTAGAACACACACGACTACACTTACTTACTTAGACACCTACACCAGAATACCTATTACTAGGACTTGTAAATATTTGTTCCGTGCGGGAATTGAACCTACAACACGTAGCGTAGCAGCCGATTGCTGAACCAATGCACCAACCGTGCCATCATTCTATTAAAAAAGATTGTCCAAAATGTATGTGATTGACATGTCTGTGCTGCCGAAATATCACGAAATATACAAAATATTATAGACCTTTTACAATCATTATGGCAAGTAGAATAGCACTTTGTCTGGATCTTCCATTTTTTTCAGTATTTGGTACCAAATGTATTGAGTCAGCCTTCTCGGCAAGTTTCGCTGAGGTAGTCATATTACAATAACATTCTCAGGCAAATTTTATCAAGATCAAGCCTGTTTCAAAGATTCTACATATTGTCCAGTTGTGTGGACACTTGAGATATAAAATTACGCCAATTTTACATCACAATATTTACTGGAAATCAATTTGCGATGGGTAAAAAAGTCACTTCACTAAAAAAACCTGCCAAAAGTCTCTGGAGCCTCCTTATCATAATAATTTCTATCTACCTAAAATATGGCGTTAAAAAATTCCTCTGCATCGCTGTCGACTGGAAGTGTGCCCACAAGATTGGCGGCATTGCCATGATGTATGGCAATGCTTAATCTGTGACCGAGTTTAAAGCTAGCCCTTGGGTCACGCGAAGTGTCAACTAGCCGTTTGGATAATTCTTTAAAAAGCGCATGAGCACTCGGACCCCACGGCCGAAGAGTCTCAATCCCAAACGGTTCAATAATATAACTATTATTTATATATTTTAGATCGTTTTTGGTTTGTTTTAATTCGTTTGTCCGATTCGCTCCTAAACGGTTTTTATTTTGTTTTACTATATGTATGTATGTACTGTATGTTATTTTTGGTACTTGTATCATAAATGCACACAGAAAGAATAACATGGATAAGCCATTTTTCCGGAAAGTAATGCCGGTATTTCCGGATTCAATTAAATATTGTTAATGTTGGTAGTGTACTCAATTCAAAATTTAAAGGAAGGTATTATGTTCTGATTGGTTATTGGGTTGTGTCAAATCGTGACTGTGTAACGCAATACCGTTAAAAAAAATATCAAGAATATAATATTGCTCAATTTAATACAATTCTTACCTAAGTTCCAGTTTTTTTTTAACAATCAACCAATTCCGGAGGAATGTCTGAATGAATATTAATAAATAGGTTTCGCATCAATCACCCCAAATCAATCTACCTATTCCGATCACTGGTAACTATAGTTGGTTAACTATTTTTTAAGAATGTTATATACAACTTATTTCACAATTACCTCTGTAATTGCAACTCAAAATAAGATGTCAAGTAATACACATCAACATAGCAATTCGCTCGTGCGCCAACTTAAACAAACGGGGGTTTAAAACAAACAGTAATATGAAAGGGGGGGGGGGGGAGGGGGGATACGACAAAGTAGCACCAGATTCAAAAGCTCAATTGATTCTCTGTACAGTCCGGTACGATTTATTGTCCGGTTTCATTCCGGGCCGTCTTTTGTTCGCGATGGGCCGGTCACGACTTTGCAGGAATTTCTAATACGTCGAATGGCTTGATTTTATTTCTAGCTATTAATCTGATGGTTCTTTTCGCAAATAGGATTTGTTGGGGGATTGCATAACGTGGTGTAGGTGGAATTGGAGATATTTATTCTAGAATGGTATTGTTTATATCTTTGAAGGAAGTGGATTCCCTGGGTGCAAGAAGTGTGGTGACAGTAACACCTGGTATATGTTGTGTAAATGGCTGCCAAAATGTTAACGGCTGCTTTTGACTAGTGCAGAACGCATATAATTAAAATCTTTTCTAATTATTATTAGAAATGAAATGATATGTTTCTTCTGAATGTCGGACTTTTTATGAAAATATGTCTAAAAGCTTAGCCAGACACTTTGCCTACTGGGTCACATTTGTCTTCTGATCAGCAGGTTCCAGCTGCCAAAAGTCATTAATATTTATCAAGTTAAGACATCAATATTTATCGAATTTTGAGACAAAGCCTGTTACTTTTAGTTAGTCTACAACTTATCGTGAGAGTCCGTGGCAATCATAGTGGGTTTTAACAGGATACCAGCGCTGCGTTAATTTTTGTTGTTAATATCGAAATATGTCATTTTATGATCTGATCTTAAACTTCGAAGATATGGAACAGAACTCCTCATAGGATCACAGCAGAACCGTCGAAACAAGTTAAATTGCTTTGTTTATAGGTGTAGTCGATGACTGACTGAAAGTAGAGGGTGAATATATCGAACTGATTTGATGATGAAGCCTGAAGTTAGGCACCGAACTTGGTACTTTTTAGTGGTGGTACTATAACTAAAAAGTGAAAAATAAAAAACTTTTCCAAAAATAAATATAACCGACTTCAAAGTAAAAAAAAACACTGAAAAGTGCAAAATAACTTTAATTTCGGAAGTCGGTGTTAAGTAACGAAGAGACAAAACTATCATAGAAACATTATTATTATTTTTGGAAAAGTTTTTTTTAGTTTCAATTATTTCTTGTGTGAGGCACATATTAACATTTTTTATTTTCGAAGTAACTATAGTACCTACCTATACAGTCTACCAGTCTTTGAAATCTCAAAGCAGCAAAACACAATGCCAATAACAACAGTCACCAGAAACCTCATTTCCTACTTAAACCCCAGCTTGTCGGATAAGAGCTACATAAATAGTCCAAATACGAAACAACACATCATTGTGTTTCTAAGATGAGCATAGTTACCATAGAGCAAGAAAAACTTGGAGATGGCATCGTCAAAATTTTTATTAACGACTAGTGGTCCTGATAGACGTTGTTCTGCCTGAAAGGCGGCTTCTCTACAAAAAAAAAAAAAAGAAATTGAGAACTTGATTGCAACACCAAGTTACCGCATCAATTATGTAAATTTAAACTATCTAGAAACCCACCAAAATATACACACAAAATTTCATCTAAATCGGTCAAGCTGTTTGAGACGCGTTAATGATCAACATTTTTACAGAAAAATTATTTATACAAAGATATTTGTTTTGCAAATAAGTTAAAATAACACTTTCACTGGTCGATTTTTGTGTCGAATTAAACAAGATTATGAGGCGTTGGAAGGCCTCCCACAAGGTGGACCAAGAGTCGCGGGAATGCGGTGAATGCGAGACGCACAGGACCGTTCCTTGTGGCTACACTTGGGGGAGGCATATGTCCAACAGTGGACGTCCTTTGGCTGAATGATGATGATAATGATGCGGTATTTATTTTCTAGCTGATTATTGTGAGAAGTAACAAGGAAGCAAAGTCAGAGGTCAAAGCCACAAAAGTCAAACGTGTCAGTGAGAATCATGTTTACTGAGAAAAATTTACAGTCAGTGATGATTTTGACTGTGACAACCGAAACTTATAATCAGTGTACATTGCGTGATCACGAATATTATGATGATAAAAATGATTATTAGCTTGTGCCAGTGACTTCACCTGCGTAGAAGTAGGTTTCTCCATACAAACTTTAGAACTCAGTTTTATCCCCTTAGGCGGTGAATTTTGGAAAACCCTCTCTTGATGCTCGTCTACGTCATAAAAGGAAACCTTGTGCAAAATTTTATGCTCCTAGTCCCAGTAGTTTCGGCTGTGCGTTGATATGTAATTTTTATGAATAATAATAGTTTTTGTCGTTCTAATGTAGTGGTATAGATGCAGCTATCCACAGGGCGGCGACGTCGACGATTCTGTGCTCTGTAATACCTACCATATCCAGTAGATATCGCTGTGTTGTTCAAGATGAGCTCAGCTACCATATCCAGTAGGTCTCGTCGCGCGGTCCGTGTAGTCATCCCGCACAATGCGAGTGCCGAGTATTTCATAAATGCGTTTACATTGCGCTAGAATTAAGCTGGGATATGTATGGTTAGAGAAAATGGGGTTTGTTTGGAAATTATGCCAGTAATTTTGAGGTGTAAATGCCACGATTATAACTTCAAGCAAAGAAGGATCTCATCTAAAAATGTTCAGTCTCAACGACAAGGCTTGTTTTTTATTTTTTGGTTTGTGAGGACCTAAGTTAAGACACTAATATTAGAAAGGTGAAATTTTATATATATACGTGTATGTTTATTACTCCGTCAGTACTTTATAGGATTGTATTTTGATGTAAGATTCGTATCCGTGTGCCTTGTAGTGTATTGTATAATATGCACAATGGCAGCGCGTAGTATTTCATACACGCGGCCTGGCACGCGTACACATCGCACAGAAATTAAGCTAAAATTCATTATTAAGTAGCGATAGGGAAACAATCTAAGAAATTCTTCTTAGCAAGTCGTATTGTATTGTATAACGGGCTGGTATCCGCAACTCCACGACTAAGCGCGTATTTTGCGTACGGGTGGGACAAATGCGTCATTCGAGCCACCCCAGTTCCTCCAGGAAGGCAAGCAGCGCCTTGGTGTTATTGACCATTTCGCGGAGGTTACCTAGGTTTCCGAAGTATTTTGCCCTGTATCCAGCGACAACAGGGCAGCTCAGAAGCAGATGTGCTGCTGTCTCGTCCTCCTCCATGCAGGCTCTGCACAGTGGGCTGTCTGTATCTCCTATGACAGAGAGGTGCTTATTAAAGGTCCCGTGTCCAGTTGTTACTGCCGTCACTTTACGCAACTGAGGTTTGGTAAGTCGTACTAAGTATTGTTTCAATCGATAATTCTAGTCAGCTACTGACAAATTCAATCAATATTCTCAGCCATTTCTTAACGGAATTTCGTGTATGAAGTACTGCTCTCATCTTTGAAACGACTTTGGCTTTGGCGACTCGTTGAGTCGACGCTTCAAAGTCTTGAGCATCGACGCCGAGTTGCTAGCTTGTCGGTTTTTATCGGTTGCATTTCGGGGAGTGTGCGTCGGAATTGCATAACCTAATTTCGCTTAGCCCGTTCCATCATGGGACCACCAGGCATACGGCGATACGCCACCGGTACATGGTTGACATCCCACCTATACGCACAAAACGTTTTGGGAACACATTCATTGTGCTTACAGCTAAGGAGTGGAATTCCTTGCCGGAATCTGTGTTTCCTGATGGCTACAACCCGGGAATCTTTAAGTCAAGAGTGAATTGGCGTCGACCGCATCGTCTCTTTCCATTAGGTGAGATAGCGATCAAGTGCGAACCTATCAAGAATTAAAAAATAAACTATTAACTACAAATTTACAGTTTTGAGATTTTTTCCTATATTTGTGCTATGAGACCTTGCTTCGTGCCAAATTTCAGGATTCTAGGTCAACGGGAATTACCCTGTGAATTTTGATTCCCTTGAGAGTGTCGATATACTCGTTTTTTGCAACATAAACGGCCGTATCTTTTCTTTTCGTTAACTCAGAAGTTTAATTTTTTCACAGCTTCAAGGGACTGTAGACCTGAGTATATGGTTTTAATTTAAACTCGATACCTTTACGCCTTCCCGAGATAAAGAGTCTTGACAGACAGACAAACAAAAAGACGTACAATAAAGTTCCTATAAGGGTTCCGTTTTTTCCTTTTGTGGTACGGAACCCTAAAAAAACGGATATTTCCGAAAATAGCCTACATCACATGATACAAGGATTGGTTGGATGACTACATGATATAAGGAAGCTAAGCGCATTTCATGTTCCTAGACCCAGTAGTTTAGGCTGTGCGTTGATTTTTCAATCAGATTCTCCTATTCTACATACGAGTAATGCGGCAAGGCGAGCGTAGCGAGTAATGGGTAGCTCGCCGTCCGGCGATCGGTAACCGGACGGACCGAGTTCAAGTCGTCGACGGCACGTAGTCTTCCACGCGCGCCTCAAGGAGATGTTAGCAAACCGTAGAGCCCCAGCAAGGTCGAAGCCTATTGGGGCCAACGGTCTAATTCTGAAAGGAAGACTCGGCCCTAGTACGCAAGGCAATGAAGGAACAGGAGTGGGTTTTTAGTCAGTAAAAGTCTGACAGTATCTCCCGCTCCGCTCAAGAGCGGGGGATGTCATTGGATGATTTTCCCACCTACAAAAAAAACATACCTACCTGCATAATTTATTATATTTAATACTAAAACAACTTACAACTTTTCTGCAACCAGTACGGTCAGCACAAAAGCCGGGCGCGGGGGCGTCGTGCCCACGCGACACGTCTCTAATTAACCGGCCACAATTAACTGCAGCGCGCACTGCGTAATTGTGTTGCTGACTGTACAACTCTGACACTGCTTGCTATTGTCGGGGAAATATTTGTTTCCTTGATTGTTTGTGCTTTGTTTTAAGTCTGTTAGTTTGAAAGCGAGAACATTAATAAATAATAAAAATAATAATAATAATAATAATAATCTGTGGCTCGGCTGTCAATCAAGTGACAGGAAAAAATTTTTCTCTTCACATTTTTCGATCAAGAATTAAACTAATTGCTTAAAATATAAATCTCATAAATCATATCAAAATCATATAAATCCCAAAAGATCCGAAATCATGAAAATAAAACGGAAGAAATAACAATTACATCATATACATAATGCAACCATAGTGACAAAATAACAATGGAAAATATGGAAAATTGAAGACGAAAAGACTAAATAATGTTGACAAGAGCCGCAGCTCGCCGTGCACGCCTACCACCTCCGGCCTCGTCGCTCAGCTCCGCCTCGCCACCGCCGGAATCCAGCCCCACCGTGAGTGCTGTGACACCGGCCGTGGCAGTTGCGTCGAGCTCCAGCGACGAGTACTTTTCTCCGCCCACGTCACCACCACCTGCGCGTCGACGGAGAGGACGCCGGCCGCCGAGTGGCTTAGGACCTCGAGGCCCACCGGCCTCTGATAGGGTCCCAGCTCCCGGCGGAAGTGTGCAGCGCATGCGATGGACACAATCCATCAATACGAACGTCATGCGCGCATACTATGGGGCTACAGAGGGAGGAAACAACCTGACCGCGTACCGTGTTCGGATGCTCTCTTTGTTTCAGGTGCTTGAGCCAGCCGTCAACGTTTCGGCCCAACGACTGTCGGATCAGGTGCGGGTTATCCAGCGTAATCATATGTTGGACGATACCGTACTTGATCGCCTCCGAACGGAAATGAGTAACCATGCCATTGCTCCTTCGTCGCAGTCTGTGGTACCAGAAATTGTACCACCAACCTACCATCATTCCGACCATGCTGACGAAGAGATTTCTGACATGGTTACACATGTAAGTACCCAGTGCAACAATAATTTGAGGAGTGCTTTGGAGTGTGCAATTCGGGAGTTTCGCAACATGCCGCTTGAACTTAGGCCGCGCTTACCCCGTTTGCCCATGCATAATAAGAATAAGGCGCTGGTGGCTGCTCTGGATTTGCAGTTGTCAAACTATTTTGACGACTGCAAAGATCTCACTGATACACACTCGATAATGTACTGCGCAGCTGTTGCGGCATGTCGTGTAGCTCACGTCAAGTTTCCAAACTGTGACGTAGCTACACGACCGAAACCAGTCGTGCCGGCTTGGCAGTGCAGGATCGAGCGTCGTATTGGTGGGGCCAGAGCACTCATCGGCAAACTAATCGGCTTCGGGGAGGGCAACACTCGCCCAAGAGTGATGCGCTTTGTGAGACGGGCGTTCTCGGGGACTGACATCAGCCCCCGAGACTATATGTCCCGTGTCACAGAGCGCATCGACTTCCTGAAGCAGAAGGTATATGCATGGGCAAACCGTATCCGCAGGTATAAGCGGCGGGTGGAGCGATACACCCAGAATCGCACATTCCGGAGTAATGAAAGGTGGGTTTATAGAGCTTGGGAGAGACCGGACCAAGGTGTGACTGATGCGTGCTTCCCGGATGATGACGCCATGAGTTCATTCTGGCGCAGCATCTGGTCGGTGCCTGTCAGTCACACCGAGGGTGACTGGACTCGAGAGGTCGAGCGTGCGTGCGATCCAATACCACAAATGGGGGCAATCGACATCAGCCCCCAAGATGTAGCTCGTGCAGTCCGTCCGTTGCCAAACTGGAAATCTCCAGGGCCGGATGGGCTGCACAATTTCTGGATTAAGTGGTTTACAAGATCGCACGCTCGCTTGGCTTATCAGTTCCAGTCTGCCTTAGAGTCAGGGTCGCTACCCCAGTTCCTAACAACAGGAATAACCCACCTGCTCCATAAGTCAGGTAGTACTGCGGAGCCTATAAATTATAGACCGATCACGTGTTTGCCGACGGTCTATAAAGTTCTTACATCCATACTGAGAAGCAAAATTAATAGTCATATTGACAAAAATTTCATCATGTCACCTTCTCAGAATGGATGTAGGAACGGGTCCCGCGGTACTAAGGAGCTGCTCCTCATTGATATGACCATTAGCCAACAGGTTCGACGTTCCCGAAAGGATCTGTCGACATGTTGGATAGATTATAAGAAGGCCTATGACTCTGTTCCTCATACATGGCTCATGAGGGTGCTGGAATTGTATAAAATTGATACAACACTACGCACCTTCCTGATGTCGTGTATGAGGCAATGGAGTACAGTCCTCCGCTATCCAGGATGTCGACATACCCAGAGGAATAGCGAACCTGTAAGGATCGAGCGAGGTATATTCCAGGGAGATAGTTTGAGTCCACTTTGGTTTTGCCTAGCCTTGAATCCTCTAAGCACACTGCTGGAGAATTCAGGTCTAGGCTATCGGTTGAAGAGAGGTGGTCAGGTAATATCTCACCTACTTTACATGGATGACCTGAAATTTTTTGCCCCCAACAGTCTGCAACTGATGGAGCTACTGAAGGTAACTGAAACCTTCAGTAGTGCCATCAGGATGGAGTTTGGTGTGGACAAATGTGCGGTCATGCATGTAAAGCGAGGGGAGGTTGTGGAATCCGTGGGCACTCAACTCACGGATTCCATAAACCTGAGATCCCTCTCTCCAACCGAAACCTATAAGTATTTGGGTATGTCAGAAGCTCTAGGCATCAATATCACTGACATGAAGCAATCGTTGAAGGAGCGTTTCTTTGGACGCCTGAAGAAGGTATTCAATAGCCTTCTTTCAGGCGGAAACAAGGTGCGCGCCTTCAACGGTTGGGTCATGCCGGTATTGATGTACTCTTTTGGCGTACTCAAATGGACTCAAACGGAACTTGACGCCCTGGATAGGAGAGTCCGCATACTGCTGACTGCATACCGAATGCATCACCCACGATCGTCGGTGATGAGATTGTATATCCCGCGGAAGTGCGGGGGTCGAGGTTTTTTAAATGCTAAGACCCTACACAACCGCGAGGTATGCAGTCTCAGGGAATATTTCCTAGCTGCCGACGTGGGCATGCATCGAGATGTAGTGGCAGTGGACAAAGGACTCACCCCGCTCGCCCTGGCTAATGAGAACTGGCGCAAACCGGTAGTGCTTGACACTAACGATCGCAGGGAAGTATGGCAGGGCAAGGAACTTCACGGACGCTTTTTCCGGGCCCTTCACAGGCCCGATGTAGACCAATTGGCGTCCGTAGCCTGGCTGCGTTCCGGTGACCTCTTTGGGGAAACCGAAGGTTTTGTCTGTGCAATTATGGACGAAGTTATCATGACGAATAACTACCGGAGATTTATTGTGAAGGACGGCACGGTTGACATCTGTCGGGCATGCCACCGTCCGGGAGAATCAATTCGTCACATTATCTCTGGTTGTTCTCGTCTAGCTAACGGAGAGTACTTGCATAGACACAACCTTGTAGCCAGGATTATCCATCAGCAACTTGCTTTGAAATACTCTCTTGTGGAATCGGAAGTGCCGTACTACAGGTATGAGCCCGACCCAGTTTTTGATAATGGTCATATCAGTTTGTACTGGGATCGGTCCATCATCACTGACAGGACTATTGTAGCCAATAAGCCTGATATAGTGGTGGTGGACCGAAGCGAGAGGCGTGCAATGATTGTTGACATATCCGTCCCGCATGACGAGAACCTCGTGAAAGCCGAGAAAGATAAACAAATCAAGTATATTGACTTGGCTCGCGAGGTTGTCGACATGTGGGATGTGGACTCTGCGATCATTGTGCCGATAGTCGTGTCGGGCAATGGCTTAATAGCCAAGAGCCTCGACCAACACCTTAGGAGGCTCGCGTTAGGCGCCTGGATCAAGGGCTTGATTCAGAAAGCGGTACTCCTGGACACGGCTCGCATTGTTAGGAGGTTCCTTTCTCTGGAGCCCTGACCGCCGGTAGCTTGGACCCTGTTCCCGATACCGGTGGGATGCTGTATTTTATATTTTTAAATGTTTTATTTTTTATTTTTGAAATATTTAAAAATTTAACGAATATGTTTATAAGTGAAATAAAGGGAATAATAATAATAATTTATTTATTTCTCCTCACAATGTTTTGGTTATAGCTAAAACGGTACCATTACTCAGTCTTGTTTGTGTTACATATGTGAGGAGCTGATTTTTAAAAATAGATGATTTTGAAATAGATGATTTTTAATGAATTGGCTCTCCGTATGAAATGTTGTTTTACTAGCAAGCGATTTGATTTACGTTGAATTCGAACTTATAAATAATTTTTTGATTGATGTAAACTAGTACTTGCAGTAATGCAATCGTTGATAGTGAGACACACTAGATTATTAAGATCCTTTTCACTGTAACCTCGAACACACCTAAATTATAAGCAATTATAATATTATTAATTATAATATTAAACACAATCTTATAAAGATATACTATTGTTTAAATAAAAGTAGTAAAGTAGTTCATAGATTAAGTAAACTATCAACACAAACGAAATATTTAAGTAAGTTTTAATTAGTACAAGAAAAGAAAAAAACTGTGCAAGTGCGAGTCAGACTCGCGCCTTGAGGGTTCTGAACATACTCACCTAAATATAAATAGTTAAGTTTCTCGAAGATTTTTCCGAATCGCAATTTTTTTTTAATTTTTTTTATTTCTCAACAAAATTACTGTTTTCAGATTTATTCCTATACTTACGCGGACGACGGTGCCCTATGAATTTTGATTCCCTTGAGACTGTCAAAATATACGTTTTTTGCGACATAAACGGCTGTATCTTTTCTGTCGTTAACTTAGAAGTTTGATTTTTTCACGGCTTCAAGGGACCGCAGACCTGAGTATATAGGTAGTTTTCAGTCCACGCGTTCCCGAGATAAAGGGTCTTGACAGACAGACAACAAATTGATCTTTTATGGGTTCCGTTTTTTCCTTTAGAGGTACGTAACACTAAAAAAAGTACAGATTCGTTTTTTTTTTAATTAGGAAAACGCCTACGATAAGTTCCACCACTCGGGGTCATCATGTACTGATTGTATAAGATTGTGTGTCGATGTCTCAGACACGGTGTATAACATCACGCTGTGACCCTCGGGAGCGGAGCATTAACCAAAGACACAGGTGAAACCGTGTGGGACAGCTAGTCATTAATATTTTATCGGACTTAACTCGACTGAACTTTGCTTGAACATAGTAAACAGACAAAGTTTCCCCTGAGGGGTGCAAAGAAGTTCCAATTACTACTAACGAGGACGTGAACTGATGGCAAAGTTTTACGTTTTATATCATCCATTTGTAAAAGTCAAGTGGCCGATTTATAGAATAATATTTTGCTTCAATGTTCAACTTATTGACTTTTGTTAATGCAGACTTTATAAGGACGTTCGCATCGATTGAAGCAGCATCTACACTACTTTTTATTTATTTTTATTCCACAGATAACAAAGATCCACAATTTTAGTAAAAGTCGCCTTAAACTTAGTTTTAGAACCATATTGTAATTAAAGCTTTTATTTATTGATTTAAGGCCCACCAACGAATGTTATAAAATAAAAACCTTTAAATAAAAATTGGTACACAAAATCTAGTCCCATAATGCACATTCAATTAGGCAACCACAGCTTATGCATAAACGAGTGAACTTGGCTTTAAATAATTATGAGAATATTAAATAAAAGTAATAAGCATGATACATGACATATAGAAAAAATTTAAGCAATATTAAATGTTAAATAATAAAATAAAAATAATGTCAAAATTAAATTTTCTTTTAGCACAGAAGATGTCTCGCTTATCATCCCCACAAAGTACCTAAAGAATGGGGAAAGCACACTCTCCGCGGCTGTTTTTAGAGTGCTGTTCCACTAGTCCGGGCTATAGCAGCCAGACTCCCAAATGGCCGCATGAAAGCCGTCATTTCGATTCTGTATTAACACCTCCGACGTCACTACATAACCATGGCAATCTCAACAAAATTCTTTAAAATATATATAAATAGAGGCGCGCGACATCCAGCGTTCTTTTGGTGTAGTTGGTCCACAAACCTCCCATTCTGACAATACGCTTTGAAAAGCACGCAATGTAAAGCTTCGAATTAGAACATACTAGGTTTATCCTGCGGCTATGTTCCCGTGGTCTATCTCACAGAACCCGTGCATAGTAGCTTATGAATCTATTATACAGCTTTGCATAATACACCTTATATTGTTCCCATTGCTGGAACTCAGGCCTCCTCTCTAGTAGAGGGAAAGGACCGTAAAAAAAACAACCACAAGACCCCAGTGCGGCTTCGTGGAAGTCATAAGTCTCCGAATTTGTCTTCTAGGACATGCCGGTTTCATCACGATGATATCCTTCACCATTTTGTGAACTTTGGTGATTAAATAAATTGCGCAAAGAATGGATCGTGTGATATATGGATCGTGTGTTAAAACCTAGGCTCCTGCCTAGGTTTTAACAAACGATCATAACTGCACATAACTGCTCACCATTATAGCTTACTATCAGTAAGAATAATGTAATAATCGGATCCAATACCAGATATTAGGCACCTACAGACAAACATACAAACAATGTTACTTCTTATATATTAGTGTTTACAGAGAACATTATTAACATAAAGTATCTCATTCGTCTGTCAAGCATGGATCAAAAGAAATTTGAATCGACGAACGACTTCTTAGAATTGGACATGCTTAATAAATCTAACTAAAATACAACGGGCGAATTCAACCCGCCAAACCACACTTCAGGAAGCGTTGTCACACCATTTATGGCAGATCCAACGACAACTAACATCTCGTAAACGCTTCATTACAAACACTTAATTGGTTAGACGACGCGACGCGTCAAATCAATCAATATGTCGCTAGCGGTGACATTGACAGCTCGTTAGCCCCGCCCACATGCGCACGCGACGATATCGAGTATCCGTCTGGGCACGGGGTAATATTGCGCCTTTGATTGGATGGGTGACACTGTGTCAGGTGGTAGATATCAAGGTGTAATTACTTTTTAGTTAGTGGATGTGTTTACTGTCCGGTATAAAAAAAAGGTACAAGATGGCACGGTTTGCTGCTGTGCTGCATGTTCTGGGTTCGACTCCCGCATGGAATAAATATTTGTGCGGCCTACAAATAGTTGTTCCAGGTCTGGCTGGCTTGTGTATGTGAGTTTAAATGTTTGAAAAAGCACTCTAGTGTGGGGCAATGATTAAAAAAAAGATGTTAAAAGAAATGCATATTGCATTTGACTAGCCCGAACTTATTGAAATTTGAACCCGGAACTTATTTCGGGGTTTGAAATAGTTCATCATCCATCGTAAGCTTGACTGCATCAATGTTGCTTAACGTGACATAATATAACGACAGCACTACTATTGCGGTCAACCGGGCACATGCCCAAAAATTTATATATTATATAATTTATTTTTTATTAATTGATATAAACTAGTGCTTGACTGCGATCCCACCTGATGGTAAGTAGTAATGCAATCGTAGATGGTGAGGCGCACTAATTTATTGAGAGCCTATTCACTCTAGCCTTGAAGAGACCCGAATTATAATCGGAGGGGAAAACCGCAGCAGGCAAATTATTATATATATATATTATTTATAATGACATTTTAATTAGAGATGGCATTGATTTCTTTTTTTCATGATTTTTTCCATTTTTCTCACCGTTTAAACCTTCCCTGGACTATCTGGAATATTTCAAGACCAAAATTAGCCAAATCGGTCCAGCCGTTTTTGAGTTTTAGCGAGTCTAACGAACAGGTATTCATTTTTATATATATAGATTTAAAGATAGTGTATGACAGAATACAGTAAACCTGTCAACATACTAAAAAGTAAAATAATATCTCATTACCATAAAGGCGAAAGTTTGCAAGTGTATGTTTGATAATTCTTCACGCTCAAACGGCTGAACGAATTTGGATGCAATTTAGCGCACGGGTAGATCATGTCCTGGAATAGCATATATGTTATTTTTTTATCCCGGGAGTATGCTCCCTTGGGATAATTTTCTACTTTCACACGGGCGAGCCGCTGGCGGCTAGTTATAATAATAATAATATAAAAAAAAAAACATTTAACTCAGAAAACCTTGATCTATATTACAATCAAAGATATCAATCAAATCAATTCAATGTCAATACAATTAAAATAAAATGCAAAACATAATTAAAATAAAAAAAAAAACCAAACTGGAATTAAATTAAAACACATCAAATTACCCTCTCGCCTAATAAAGGCTCACCATAGTGGCCATGATACCCTGTCACTCACAACCTTCATAATTCGGTTGCAGCTATCACGCATTCTGGAGACCAGGAACACAGTTTTCTTGCGAATGACGGCATGAAAACCATCCGTCCGATACAGCGCAAACATCCCCGATGCACTACAAAACCGGCCGTGAGAAATTTAACAATCTAGTACATGTATTGGCGCCTGGTAATCCAAGATATCTAAGCTAGCATCCACCTGCAGTGCCCAATCGTCTTCTATCGCAATTTACCTCCCAAGCTTTGATTACCGCAGTTCCCTACAGCATAGTTCGTTACGGGCGATATGGCAATCTTGGACCCTCCTGCTTTGTGAGGGATATTTATAAACTGATACATAATAATCTTCATAAATATTATTTGGCTTTGATAGCTTAATTAAGTGAAGGCGTCATAATCATTTGGAAGACAGCTGGAATGAATATTGTTTAGATTATAATTATGAAAGGATTTACACCAATTTACGGATTGAAATGAATCTATTTTAAAAAACCAATTTAACACTTCATTTGTTTGGTATCTCTAAGCATAGCATAGCATAGTCGGCCTTATATTGTTCCCACTGTTGCGATTCAGGCCTCCTCTCTAGGAGAGGGTATGGGCCATAATCCATTTCTGGTATCTTTAAGGTTAACCCCAGATACATTTCCAAATAACCGCTCTTACGTGATTGTGACGTTATTACACATTTTTCTACAGATATTTTGGAAACACCGATATATCTAGTGAATATTATAGTAATAATATCTAGGTTTCTATTGAAAACAAAACATAAATTTGTGTAGAAACTAATCCAGTAAACACCTCTGAAAATCTGCTATTTTTTGTAAAGTTTAGTCCTTCATATATTACTCATATACAAAAAATATAAAAATAATTATGTATAGAAACATTGCACAATTAATCAAGATTCTGAGTGAGGATTATTTTTCCAAAAACGTTTATGGTTTTTAAAAAAACACGTATTTCCTGGAACAAGTTTTGTAAAATATTCGAGTAAATGACGGAATCACAGAATGCCAACAGATACCATACATATCTCCCTGTTTACGCGTTGCTTCTTCATTGAACATTGCGTTAGATGAAACAACAAGCTTTTAAACCATGCTCACGTTGACGATAGAGGAGCGGGGAAGGGCCCTTTTAAGTTAGTGAAAGTATTTTAGGTAAGACTAGCCAGCGTAAAAGAAGTTTCTCCATACAAAATTTGGACCCCAGTTTCATCACCCCCTTTCAGGGGGTGAATTTTGGAAAATCTTCTCTTAGTGCTCGCTTACGTCATTAGAGGAAACCTTGTACCAAATTTCACGCTGCTATTTCCAGTAGTTTCGGCTTTGCGTTGATGTCAGTCAGTCAGTTTCTACTTTTATAGATATAGATAAGGTCAGCATGAGAACGGAGAAGCAAAAAACTTCTCGAGGAACCAAATCCTTTGAGGTTTACGAGGCTGACTGCGAGAGAAGTGATGGAGAAAAATAGAATAGCTCTTCAACTTCGTGGAAAAAAATAAACTGCAACAAGCGCGTGCACCAGCTAAGTAACAACCAGCTAATAGCCAGTAACCAAGTAGTTTATATAATATATTCCTTATTGGATGACGTAGCTAAAATGCTTATATCAGCGTCAGGTATGTATGCCTGACACACGCTGAGCTGGGCTCCCATTTGGTGCAACATTGGGATGCACACCGCACTATGACTTTTATCTGTGGTCCTTTTACCCACCTCATAAGTGTCACCTTGTAAAATTAAATATCGTATTTTTAATGTTTTCTTTATTTTATTTTTGCGTGTATTATTATGCCGGTCACCACTATGTAAAAATTTTGTCACTTTTTAATTTTGTAAGTTTTTATTTTATTGTTTGTTTCTGTGTAAGTGCTTGGTTCTGTTTAATTTAATTGTGCTTTTGTGTTGCAACAATTTTTTTTTTTATATATCTATCTTATAATAAACATTCAATTTTTTTGGAACTCATTCAATATTTTAGCCGAAAGGCTGCTGGACTTAGCCTTCCATTAAGTATCATCAAAACGATCGGCTCTGTGCGTCTCACATCCATCATATTCCCGCGACCCTCATGCTTTCACTGTTTATTCTCTTATTCTTTCCTGTCGACCCAAATTTTGTTCGACTAATATTTAGTCACCTGGATAGTTCTGTCGTCCGCGTTCCCTTGAGAACTGTAGACCCTGAACTGCAGTGTACAGTAATTGATTTTAACCATCCAACTGGCCAATTACAGTGGTCTATCAAATCCAGATCTTCAGTAACGGTGTTGCTAATATAAACTGCGGTATTGCTAACAAAATCGAACATTTAATCTAATCCAGTTAAGTGGAAGCTAATGCTGTCGTGACAAGCGCTGTGTTTATTTATTTCGCGATGTTAGAGTTATCTTCCCCTTAATGGGCGGCCAGCTAAGAGCTTGATTATCAACGTATGGGGTGACCACTCACTAATATAGTTTTTTTTTGGTAGTCATTTTTTTTGGACTTAAAACGTTGTTGAAGTAAATTTAACTCTTATAAAATGACATCTGTTTTCCCAGGAGGGTTTCACAGGGATTTACCTATTATAGTCTATTTTATTATTTCAGTTTTCCCGGGTTATGATAAAGTAGGTACTGTGTTAGTATACAGTCCTTTTTTTGAGGTCGAAAAACACCAAAGACTTCTCGTGCTTTAGGATGGAACGAGAGGTGTCAGACTTATCTCATGGTGTCCCTCAGCTGTCCTTAGCGTTGCAGGATTGTGGTTAACTCTTTCAAACGTTCCCGCACATTATATAGTACTTAACACAGCTTGCAGTGCGAGTGTGTAACCATAGATCGCTGCTGGTGAGAAATTCCACATAAAAAAACCGAATCACACTGAAGAATGAACACACGCTCAAATTTAATTCACATAGTACTATTGCTATCCTTTATATAAGCATAGGATCAGAAAGAGATCGCAGTAAATGGTTGGAAAGACAATAGTGTATAGTGAATTTTTTATAAGTCCATGGTTTATGACAATCGCGGTTGAAAGGTGTTGAATCGGCGCTAATTAAACTATTGTTAACCACGCCCATATCTGGTACTAGATAGATAGAAAATAGATGACGTCATGGCTGGCACAGTAGTTGAGCGATTGGCTGTTGCGTTACGTGTTGCGGTATAGATTCCCGCACAGAACAAATGTTTATATGGTTCATAGACAGTTATGTATCTTTACATATTTGTGAACAATGCATCCGCCTTACAGCCCGGACCTCGCACCCTGCGACTTCTATTTGTTTCAAAAAATTAAAGATAAACTTAGAGGCATACGTTTTACTAGCCCTGAATCGGCGGTGAATGCGTTCCATAAAGCCTTTGAAGATGTACCTAAAGAAGATTGGTTCAACAGTGGTTTTAGCGAATGCAAAAATGCATTAATTGCGAGGGAATATACTTTGAAAAACAATAAATGTATCGTAAGTATTATATCTAGTTTTATTTATTAGAATCCAGAAACTTTTAGTATGCCCTAAGTAATGTGACTTTGTATGTTTGTGAAGTCACCCAAGATACAGGAGATATTTCTATACTCCATCAGTTTAGGTAGTTAACTAAACGTAAACAATCTTAATCTAAATATATAAAACTCAAAGGTGACTGACTGACTGACTGACTGACATAGTGATCTATCAACGTACAGCCCAAACCACTGGAGGGATCGGGCTGAAATTGGCTTGCAGGTAGATGTTATGACGTAGGCATCCGCTAAGAAAGGATTTTGATAAATCCTACCCCCAAGGGGATAAAATAGGGGATGAAAGTTTGTATGAAACTTTGTCAATTTTAAACCGATCGGGCTGAGACTTTGCATGCATATAGCTACTATGACGTAGGCATCTCCTAAGAAAGGATTTTGTTACATTCCACCCCTAAGGGGATAAAATAGGGGATGAAAGTTTGTATAAATCTTCTTAGATTTTCGACTGATTGAACTGAAATTAAAGATTGGAGCTAATATGATGAAGACGTCCGCTTAAATAGGATTTTGATAAATTCAACCCCCATGGGGATAAAATAAGGGATGATGGAGGATGTAAATGTATTAGTTTGAACTATCAGTACCTAATGGAACGAATAAATTAAGACGAACAAAATAATTTTTAGTTCTAAACTGTACCTATTTATACCACGAATCCCATTAATACCGAATGATATCCCGTTCGAATTTAAACGATTACAGTTTCCCCTAAAAGTCCGCTTTGCCATGACAATAAATAAGTCTCAGGGGCAAACTCTCCAATTTGCTGGTATTGACTTGAGAGAACATTGCTTCTCTCATGGACAGTTTTATGTTGCTTGCTCACGAGTAAGTTCACCCAATAGCTTGATAGTTTTAGCGCCTAATGACTGATTAGTTAAGAATATTGTGTACAAAGAAGTTTCGTAGGTCCTAATTTTTTACACACGCTAAACAAAAAGCCGCAAAAAATATACCTAATTAATAATAATACTTAACGCGAGCGAAGCCGCGGGCAAAAGCTAGTTATCGTATAAAAGACATATAAAGATTATTTAAATTTAGTTAAGGGCCCATTACACTACTCGATATTCAGACAGTCTTAGTCGATGTCGCGTAGTGTAATAAGGGTTAGACCGGTCTTACTCGGAACAAAAAATAAGACAGTCTGAATATCGTGTGCTGAATATCGCGTAGTGTAATAGGCCCTTTAGTTAACAAACATCGGTATAGGTAAATAAAAAATTGTAAACATTTTTAGATAAAAATTATAGACAACTTTTAGATAAAAGACATGTCAAGATTGTTTACCTTTAGTTAATTACCTAAACAGATGGAGTATACAGTGAGAAGCAACGTTTCTTAAAAAAAAGAGCATTATTTTACGATCAGTCCCCACACTACGTGGTCACACTATCCGGTCGGATAAATTTAAAGTAGCACCCAGATATCTATATCTTATTACCTCCGGTTAAATTTAACTGTCGATTGCAGTAACGTGCGCTTCGCAGATACCGGTCCCGTAGGTCACCGGGATTAGTGGGTCCAGATGAAGTAGGCGATATTTAACTTATGGTTGCAAAGCGGTGGTATTAGAATATAATCAACTTTATTGTACATCAAAAAATTAAAAAGAAGTAAGTTTTTTTTTTTAAATTTATTAAATTATGTCTATGGTTATGTGGGTGTTCCGACTGTGTAAATTGGCAAATGACCCTTCTTGCAGTCGGGTAAAAAAATTGTATTTAATAACTGAATGTGATAAAACTGGTATGTATGTGGTTAATGGTAGTTTGTAAAATGAAAGACTAAAGCTAAGTAAAAAAAGGAAATGTAATTTGTAAATCTACACTTATATTATAAAGAGGTAAAGATTATATTTTTGTTTGTAGGAGGTAATCTCTGAAAGTACTGGTCCAATGCTGAAAATTTTTTCACTGATAGAAAGTTGCTACATTCCTGAGTGATATAGGCTATATTTTATTTAAGCGGGCAGATCCACGGGCAAAAGCTAGTGGAAAATATTTTTCAATACACTTACTCGACAACCCGCTCCTATCCTTATAAGTTTTAGGCACGTAATTTACTATTTACCGCACTAGTGCGGAAAAGTGCGCCAGTTCACCCCCGCCACGATTTATTGTATTTATCGTTTCAGACTGGGCGCCAAGCACCCCCACGAGTAGCCAGGTAGCCCCCGTTTATTTAAGCCTTCGTAATAGTGTATTATAAAAATATCGTTTTATTGGCTCTTCAGTTGCTCTTTGCGTTTCAAAACCGTGGTACGTTGTAACTCTTTCGAACCATCCGGCATCGCTAGCAATCCTGGAACCCTTGCACACATGTTATCCCTGTTTCTCGGATATAAAGATCTTGATTGATTCTGAGAAACTGCAGATTCTTCTTTATATCACCTATAAAACTAAATGAATCACTATTAACTTAACCAAGCCCATTCAAGTTTAACGTACTTCTCAAAAGGTAAACATTTGATGTAGTTTGCGAGAAACTGTTCCTCGTGATAATAGGTATACGTTGTAATGATTAGGCCGGTACACATACCCCTGAGCGACGAGCGTTGCTGTGCGTGATTACTTGCTCACTTGCTTGCTACCTCCGCCGCTCTGGCTACTTTAACTTATAGTGTAGTCTAAGTCTTAGAAGGGTAGCGGGTGGCAATAATAAAACAATTTTACAACAACAACAAAAACAATAACACAACACAACGACAACAACATCAACAACACAACACAACGACAACAACATAACACAACATCAACTTGATTTATCAGAGAAACGTTTACTTGCTGCTGCGTTTCGTTGGCTGTCATCTAAGGTGTTTCATTCTGAAATAGCTGCTGCCAGTGGCTTTGACTGCGTAAAAGTAGATTTGTTGCAAAAGAACATACCCCCGGGATAAAATAGTAGAATATGTGACTTCAATCTCTAAGGACCGAGTCACACCGGAATAGCAGAGGCCAGATGGAGTATTGTGGGATTATCTGAAGTCCGAAGACAGGGGGAGGACACGATAATTCTCAAATCCGGTAACCTGCTTTATTTCCGGGAGGGTGACCAGCAATCCCAGGGTGGTGTCGGGTTTATCGTCCACAGGTCCCTTGTGAACAATGTGGTGAGGATCGAGAGTGTGTCGACCAGGGTAGCGTATCTTATACTCAGAATATCATCAAGATATTCGCTGAAGGTCATACAGGTTTACGCCCCGACCTCGACACACCCCGACGACGAAGTAGAGTCCATGTATGAGGATATATCCAGAGCCATGCATGGTTCTAAGACTCACTTCACCGTGGTCATGGGGGACTTTAACGCGAAACTGGGTAAACGAGACGGTGATGAGCTGCGAGTGGGGCAATTTGGATTTGGACATCGGAACCGCCGGGGACACCTATTGGCTAGTTTTATGAAGAGGGAGGGCCTCTATATGATGAACTCCTTCTTCAAAAAACGTGACCGTAGGAAGTGGACCTGGCAAAGCCCTGATGGTGCGACCAGAAATGAGATTGACTTCATCATGTCGACGAAGAAGCAAATATTCAATGATGTCTCTGTGATCAACGCGGTGAAAACTGGAAGTGATCACCGCATGGTAAGAGGCACATTGAATATCAATATCAAGCTTGAAAGATCTCGACTGATGAGGTCTACGCTCCGTCCAGCACAGATCCAGATTCAAAACTCCGAGAGCTTTCAGCTCGAACTTCACAATCGTTTCGAGTGCCTAGGTGGCTCTGTGGACGAATACAACGATGGGTTCGTGGAAACTGTCCATACGGTCGGGTCTAAGTTTTTTAAGACTTGTCGTACAAGGAAGAAAAGGCTCTCTGATCAAACTCTCGAACTCATGAAAGAGAGGCGTGAGATGATTCTGCAGTCTTCAGACGACGCGTGCATCTACCGGCAGCTCAATAGACGGATCTCAAAGTCCTTAAAACGCGATCTCCGCCTCTTTAATACCGAAAGGATTAAGGATGCGATTGAACGGAATAAGGGCTCCAAGGTTTTTGCAAGGGATCTGTCTATAGGGCAGAGCCAGCTCACGAAACTGAAGACCGACGATGGCAGAGTCATATCCGCCAAATCGGAGCTTCTGGGAGAGATCGAGGCATTCTATGGACAGCTGTACACATCTATCACAAAACCCACAACGAATCTAGCAAATGACCCAAGAGCTAGATTAACCCGGCACTATACCGAAGATATCCCGGACGTCAGCCTATACGAGATTAGGGTGGCTCTGAAGCAGCTTAAAAACAACAAGGCGTCGGGTGACGACGGAATTACAGCCGAACTCCTGAAGGCGGGTGGAAAACCGGTCCTAAGGGCCCTTCAGAGGTTGTTCGATTCCGTCATACTTGAGGGAAAGACGCCACAGGCATGGAGCAGAGGTGTGGTGGTACTTTTCTTTAAGAAGGGCGACAATGCCCTGCTTAAGAATTACAGGCCCATCTCTCTTCTGAGCCATGTCTACAAGCTGTTTTCCAGAGTCATCACGAATCGTCTCGCGCGCAGGTTCGACGACTTCCAGCCTCCCGAACAAGCCGGTTTCCGAAAAGGTTTCAGCACCGTAGACCACATACATACGCTCCGGCAGGTTATACAGAAGACAGAGGAGTATAACTTGCCTCTATGCTTAGCGTTCGTGGACTACGAAAAAGCTTTTGATTCGATCGAGACTTGGGCTGTACTGCAGTCTCTCCAACGGTGCCAGATTGACTATCGGTACATCGAAGTGCTGAAGTGTTTGTACGAAAACGCCACAATGTCAGTCCGACTTCAGGACCAGACCTCGAAACCTATCCTTCTGCAGCGGGGCGTGAGGCAGGGAGATGTCATCTCTCCGAAACTGTTCACGGCTGCAATGGAGGATGTCTTCAAGGTTCTGGACTGGAGTGGACTAGGCATTAATGTCAATGGCGAGTACATCACTCACCTTCGGTTTGCCGATGATATAGTGGTCATGGCTGAAACTACGGAGGAGCTCAGTACAATGCTCGATGACCTTAGTAGAGCTTCCAAAAGAGTGGGTCTTAAAATGAACATGGATAAAACCAAAGTCATGGTAAATAATCATGTAGCACCCACTCCGATCAAGATCGGAGACTCTGCACTCGAAGTTGTAGACGATTACGTTTACCTGGGACAGACAATCCAGTTGGGTAGGTCTAACTTTGAGAAAGAGGTCAATCGTCGAATCCGACTCGGCTGGGCAGCGTTCGGGAAGCTGCGCGGTATCTTCTCGTCCAACATACCACAGTGTCTCAAGACGAAAGTCTATGACCAGTGCGTGTTGCCAGTGATGACATATGGCTCTGAAACATGGTCGCTTACAATGGGCCTCATCAGAAGGCTTACAGTCACCCAAAGAGCAATGGAAAGGGCTATGCTCGGAGTTTCCTTGCGTGATCGCATAAAGAATGAAGATATCCGCAGGAGAACCAAGGTCGCCGACATAGCCCGAAGAATCGCCAAACTTAAGTGGCAGTGGGCAGGGCACATTGCTCGTAGAACGGATGGCCGATGGGGCCGAAAGGTTCTAGAGTGGCGACCGCGCACCGGAAGACGCAGCGTTGGAAGGCCTCCTACAAGGTGGACCGATGACCTGGTGAGGGTCGCGGGAGTGCGGTGGATGCGAGAAGCACAGGATCGGTCATTGTGGCGACGCTTGGGGGAGGCCTATGTCCAGCAGTGGACGTCTTTCGGCTGAAATGATGATGATGATGATGAAGTTTGTTTTATCCCCATTACTGTAAATATTCAATTCCATGTCGACAAACGCACGTGTTTTAATTAGTTCCTCATAAACCGTTAAAAAAATATTCTATTCTACCTCCGCTCATTTAGAAAGAGAAAAAGGCGTCTAAAGAGCATTTATTTAGAGATAGGTCACTGTATAGGTATACATAAATAAAAATGGGCTGACTATAATGTAAATAGTTGAACTACACACATAACACTATGTAAGTTTAAGTATGATGAATTCGGAAACTAAAAATACAATAGGAATTATTTTAATAATTTTTGAGTTATGATACTATTTCAACGATGTTTATTCACTCCATAAATGTACCGAACAAGGTTTTTGATACAATTATCGCAACAAATCGTCTCACCACGTCCTAAAGGACTAATTAACACGTAATTAAAACCCGTATCGCTTATAAATTGTGCCGCCTCATAATGAGCGCCCGGAGCGGTGGTCAGTCAGTTCGAATCTCGACCGATGCAGTCTCGTACAAATAATATTTAAACCAATGGACGTTAGATGTAAAGTGGAGATAATTGTGTAATTAGAGTAACATAAATTAATCTATGAGTTCCTTGTTGGAACATGAAAAGTGGTTATCTTGTATGATATGGACTTGTTATAAATAAACATGGGTTGGGTTATTACAAATAATTTTATGACCAAAATAATGAGAAAAATTGTATACAATTTTTTTTTAAATAACATCTCTTTTGGTCCACAGTATGTGTTAGCAGCACTTAAATGTTAATCCTAAAGTAAATATGAAATAAAAATTATTTTTTTGGCCTTACATGGGTCGTTTTTATGTTGTTATAGTCTTTTATTTTAGTCAGTGTTAGTAAAAAAATATAATTGTAAATAAGTAATTTATTTTATTTTGTTTTGTTTCCTGTGTGAGTCACTAATAAATGATTTCTTATTTTATAGTCTTCTATATACTAAAATAAAAATGAAATTAGAACTGTGGCAAAAAAGTCAGTTTCAGAAATAAAGTTTATAGAAATTAAGAAGAAAAAAAATACAATCAAACAATATCTTTCATGAAGCGGGAAACATTTTTGAATTTCGAACAACTCTACAACAGCCTTGTACACGAACAGACATACCATAAACCAGACGCGTTCGGATACGCGCATCGTATAAAAGCTACTTTATAATGTCAGCGCCTAACATATGTAGCGTGCGACGTTATCGCGCCCAGATCGGTGTGCTATCGACAATCGAATCTCGTCTTAGTTCGAGTTATCGATAACGATACCTCAGGCGAATCGATCTGATAGAATATATTTTAGATCTGTCTGTTTGTAACTGTAAAGTACCAAGTTAGAGACAAAGGTATTCGTGTGTTCGATAAGATTAGAAATCCATAAAAAAAAAAATAATGCACAGGTATTCTGGTTAGGTTACCTGCAAAATTTGGCGTGGAAAGCTGTAATGAATTCTTGTTATCAAATCCTTATCCAGAGATCTAGATATCAGAGCTGCATGATCGTTCAAAAGAGTTACCGTAAGCCTGGTAAAGGGCAAATGAAGAAACACAGGTGATTTTCAGGTGACTCCGAGCAGGAAGAGGCGTTTGATGTTTTCCCATTTAAAAAGAAATTAAACGTACCTAACGTTATTTTCGAGTCCACTTTTTAAAAAGTAACATTTAAAAAATAATAATAGTAAGTACATTATGATACACGTGTGTAATGTTAATGATTTCCGTTCACGGCTCTCTTAAGACCCTCACCACGGCTCGGGTCTAAATACCACCTCGACGGTAATCATTACTTACTCAAGTGTATCATACGACCTTTTGTCAATACACTTGTGAAGAAAACAATAGTAAAACTAAAAATTTTTTTTTGTGACATGGCCTAAAAATTTGTTTTCATAAGCGCGCTCATAATTCTTTTTATTTACACATCATGAGGCTATGGTATTTTTTATGCAGCTCAAAATTATCTATCTGAAGATATAACATATATAGCTATTGGAAGGTGGGCCCAGATTTCACAGAAACCCTGGCATCATTTAGTTTTAGTTACTATGTGGCGTCATAAATGTCACTATACAATGTCATACTTCTACCGCTTCTGTTCGAAAAGATTTGCTTTTGATCTGATTGCTTTATATTAATTTATTGAATTGGATAACGTAGGACTGCACGAACTAAAGCCAAGCACTCTCCCCACAAAACCTTCATTAAATTCATTATTAACCAGTCCCGGAACATGATAACCGAATCAAAACTAAACATAGGTACTAGTTAACGTGCGCTGTTCAGAGTTTAATTAATTCGAGGCACCGCACACGTGTAGCGATGTAGCGTTATCGTATCGCATCTAAATCCTATCTATATCGCATCTACATTGTATCTACATATATCGCGTGTTATCGTAGCGTATCTTAGCGATAGGTGGGGCATGCTATCAAGAAGGGTTGGGGTATGTGCAGTGGAGTAACTATACCATCTGAGGCTCGTGGCCAAATCATTGGTTGGGCACCAGAAAAATCGTCAACTTAGTAGTACTATAGTATTTAATTTGGATAAATCACTGAAGTACAGACATAAAATATTCTTTATTATTAATAAATTGGCAAGTTTTCTAATACACGAGGACTTTATATTTCATCTCTGTAGCTTGTGGCTTCTTAGTCGCGTATCTAATAAGGTGGTAAGGCTGGCAAAATGACACTGGAAATTGATCTTTTTCTTGAATGCGTTTGATAAACTTTAATAATTTATTTACTTGAATTTGTATATTCACTTGAGCTCAAGGCCTCTTAGACCAGGTGCCCCACCAGGCCAGGCCCGTGGCATTTTGTCAGCCTTGCCACTTTGTACTTACGCCACTGGGAATGTGATAAACGGAAAGTATGTTCCTGGTTGTAACTAAGTTTTTACAAGGTTTTGTTTAAAGTTAAAGCACCAGGGTATGTCAGTAAAAGTCTGTTACGCCCTCGGCTCCGCCTTAGAGCGGAGCGGAAAAGTTATTAGATGAATTCTCATTTCAAAAAAAGGATAATTCGTGAAATTCGAAGGTGGATGCAAATGCTAGGCCCACCTTCAAATAGCTGTTTTATTTTTTATTCAAATTTTTTTTTGGTGGCAAAATCCTAAAGCACACCCCTGTTCCTTCGTTGCCTTTCGTACGAGGGCCGAGTCTTCCTTTCAGAAGCAGACCCTTGGCCCCTGTGGGATTCGATCCTGGGCCCCTACAGTTGCTGACATCTCCTTGAGGCGCGCGTGGAATTCCAATAGCTATGTGTGGTATGTGTATGTGGTATACGTATTATTGAGCTGAATAAAAGTTAAACACGCAGAAAATCGTAACTAACGACACATTTTACAACTGTATGCTAGCTAGTATCTACACATTACGTTTATAAAACACAGAAATGCAATATATTACACATAAATTACATTGCTTGGTTAGGATTAAAAATTGGATTAGTAGCATAGTAACTTTTAATCAGCTTAAAATTACCTATCCGTCGATATACTTCTACATATAGCTATTTGGAAGGTGCGCCCAGATTTCATAGAAACCCTGCCCCCCCTAGCCAAGTTACAACCGTTTCGTTTCTATTCTCTTTTCGTCGATTACCTCTAGTAGGCCACGTCGCCAATTCCTTTATTCTGACGTCATCTCAACGCTCAGTCACGTGATCAGAAAAAAGGAATACGAGGTGTGGCTGACTCGAAGCGATCAACGAAAAGAGAATCGAAACGAAACGGTTGTAACTTGGCTAGGGGGGCTGGTATCATTATTTTCGTAAATTATTTGTTTGTTGCAAATCAAGTTGTATGTTGATTAATATATAATTATGTAAATACAAATTTCGGAGCAGTATGTAACTGCCCAGTATATTAGGTTACTTTGCAATATTTTACTACACAATAAAATTACCAGTTAAATGAAGAATAATAATGAAGAAGAATGATGGCCTTAAATTTTATATACGGTTAAAAACATAAACAAATCAAAAACAAAGTTAATTTATCAAAGTAAATGCAAGAATACTTAGCCATAACATCACTAGTAACCATAAATGTCGAAGATACTTATCTAAATTAAAACCATAGATTAAACTAATGCTATCTTGATTGCAAGATGTAAGCAAAAGCCCGGCAGTGATTACCTTATTATGTAAAAAGATATTAAATTACATACTTAAATTAAATCTCATGCAAAAACACAAATTCAATTAGAATTTTCATCTCATTAAATTGTGTGTTTCACATCACAGTGTTGCCAGAGGGAAAAATAAAACAGGCCGTTTGTTAACTGGCAACTTAACAAAATGGCTTTACCGTTACTAAATGGCTGAAGAATTATGGATTTTAAATTGATTATTACAGATTATATGTGACGAGGGATACTTGTACACATTAAGTATGTATCATATTATTTATGGGACATGATTTTTAATGGTTGCGAAGAATTCGTACAATTTCTAGATTATGAGGGATAATTTCAAGCTTAGAAAGATGTAATCTGTCAGTCTCAGGGTTCACGATGTGACTCCAAGTCATCGAGAGGGAACTTTTATATTTTTGCTCTATTTGTAAATCGTCTTCGAAATGGAATGTGATGGTCTAGGGCTGCGGGAATGTTTGAAAGAGTTACCGTGGCTCTGGAACGTAAAGAGCAAAAATTAAGGGAACACAGGTAGGTTTTAGTCAGTAAATGTCTGACACTTTCTAGCTCCGGCCAGAGCGGTAAAAGTAATTTGATGATTTCTCACTTTAAAAAAAAGGTGCTGGTTCCTCTCAAAACCTTTTGCAATGTGCTTAATACCCATCCAGTCTACGTACGTATCAATTTGTAGAGCTTTCTTATGAAAAAATATGAAAGTTCAGTAGGAACATGCATATTATTATCTGTGGGCTAAAATTCGCATGTTTATTTGCAAATTTATTGCCATAATGGCATAGTAAAATTCATGTTACAAGCTATGGTAGTAAAATCAACATAGGCTGAAAAGTCTATGTATCCAAAGTGAAAGTAGGGTTCTCCATACAAACTTTGGACCCCCTTTTCATTCCTTAGGGGGAAAATTTTAGTAAATTCTTTCTTATTCTTTGTATACATCATAATAGGATCCTCTGTGCAAATTTTCAATTCTCTAGGTCCAAGAGTTTGGGCTAAGCGTTGATGAGACAGTGAATAAGTCAGAACTTGGCCTTGTACATAACAATAGTTTTAGTATAGGTATGCGAAACCCGAAACATGTGTCTAGTATTTTCATGTAAAGAATCTGTGTACAAAATTTCATAACAATAAAAATCACAAAGTTGTTGTTATGTTACCTGGTTGGCTGCACAAGTACTCGGTCATCGGGCCACCCAGACGACTAAGGGGTTGTTTTACTCCCGCATCCAGCTGTGCGCTAGGTTCGAATTTCCGCTATAACCTGCCGTGACCTGTGTTGTACTTAGTGTCGGTGGTGTCCAACTTGTGACCTTTTTAAAATATTTTTGAAAAAAAAAATATAACATGGTGTAAAAATTATTGGAATCGATTCAGTTACAGATTCTGAACTAACTACGAGTATATTCAGGTTTCGCCTATACTAAAAATAATGTTGTATATACAGAAGATATATTGTTTATGAACAAAAACATTTCTTTAATAAATTCGTTGATTTCGAACAGATTTAACACCCCTGCCTAATCACCTTTCCCTCCCAAACACGGTACACCAAATACGGTGATAACCATTAGTAGTTTGAGCAGTTAGCGGATGCAGCACTTAAATATAAATTGTAACAGCGATGGAAGCGCGGAGCACACGCGATACTCTAATATCGCGATATTCTAATATCGATAAATA
This sequence comes from Mythimna pallens, assembly GCA_961205895.1. NCBI lineage: Eukaryota > Metazoa > Arthropoda > Insecta > Lepidoptera > Noctuidae > Mythimna > Mythimna pallens. The sequence goes on along the minus strand of OY540831.1, from coordinate 5,304,212 downwards.
ATACGTCAAGATGGTAGCAGGGTAGCAGTATGTGGTGTGATTATTTTTACTGCTGTTAGTGACATACGGACAGTAAGGTTGTCGAGCAAAGACGGTAAGATTGTTGCCAAATTGACAGTTAAACCAAATTGTTATTTTTTTAATATTTTTTTTGTGAATTACCCGTTGTTGCACATCACTGAAATATGCTTTAGTCATTAGTCATTAATCATTTATTCAATAACAAGAAGCTCGTATCTGAATTACATAATTAATTTAACAACTAATTTGTTTTTTTTTTATCTTTTTTCCCCATGAATTTTTTAAGGTGGGAATCCAATCACTTTTCCCAACCTAGGGCAGAGCGAGAGCGCGTGTCAAAATTTTTCTGGCGAAAACCATACCTATGTAACTTCTTTGCCTTGCATTCCAGGGGTCACTTTCAGTTCACCCATGGCCCCAGTAGGCTTCGACCCTGCTGGGCTCCTACGGTTTTGCTGATATCTGTTTGGCTTCAAACGCGCGCTTGCGCGTGGAACATTACGCGCCGCGTCGACTCGGGTTTGGTCCGGTCCTCGGTGGCTGTTGCTCCATGTGTGAGTTATTACTGGAGAGTAATGAAATTATTATATTTTCGAAATCTTAAAACAATCGACTGATTCACATCGTAATCGTTGGCAGTGTTTATTTATTATATATTGTCTGGCCCAAGGTCTTACAATAACTTTAGATTCCATAACCAAACAAAAAACAATTGAATCTTACTGCAATTAAACAATGCAATCACATAACGGCTCCATTTTTAGCAACATTCAATTTGCCATCTATTCAGAACGGCCGTGTGTAGCAATTAATAGGCTCGTTCTAATTTTAATATTTTATCTGTTGCGTTTCGCGCCATAAACAAATAGTAGCCAATTGCCGCTGCACATGCAAATCTATTGTTTTTAATAGGACACTGTTATTAGTTTCGAGACAATTTTCAATGGTAAGTGTTATTTTATGAGTTACTAGCTTCTGCCAGCGGCTTTGCCTGGGTAAAATTTGATAATATAATATAATAATATAATATTCCAGAACTATCACACAATGCTGTCTAGTCCTAAGCTAAGCAGAGCTTGTGTTATGAGTACTAGATAACTGATAAATATACTTATATATTTCTAAATACATATTATAGATAAATCACACCCAGATACAGAACAAATGATCATGCTCATCACACAAACATTTGCCCTGGGTGGGAATCGAACCCACGACCTCCGACATAGCAGTCAGGGCCACTAACCACTAGACCAACAGGGCAGTCAGCCTGGGTCACTCAGTGATTTAGTGGCATTCTATTGGTCAAAGAATTTTTTGTACAAAAATCCAAATATATATTTTTTTTCTCTTTATAATATTAGTAAAGATTATACAAGTGTTGTGTTGCGAGAGTTAAGGAAGGTTGTTCTAACTGTGACACAGTGTACCTGTATTAGTAGGATCTTTGAAAATGTCAGCGTTTCTCTACTGTAATATGCATGTATATGCACTTAAACCTTCCTCATTAATCACTCTGTCTGTTAGTGAAAACCGCATGAAAATCTGTACAGTAGTTTTTAAGTTGTCGCGAACAGAAAGACAGACGCAGTGCCCAAGTTTGTTTTATATAGCGATGTAGCGGCAAAGACAAGCTTTATATATATAAATTGGTGGTTTCTATAAATTGGTGGTTTCTAATTGACAAAAATATTTTTTTAAATCAACTTATTTTTAATAGGCCTAAAATGTGAGTTTAGTCTAGAATGGCAAAACTATATGTTTGAGTAATATAGGAAAAAAGAGACAGAGTACAGTGCAGTTTGAATGTTTCAAATTGTATGGATAAAAAAATAAAAAATAATTAAAAGTTACTTTGTCTCACGCAGTGAGCAAAATCGAGTTTTGCTCACTGTTTTCAAGCAGCAAAACCTACTTGTTTGAGCTGCTGTGGTGAAAAATAGTTTTCTTACCTGAAAAAGGTGACAAGCCCTTTTGACAAACACTTTCATTGGTGTTTCGAAATCGATTGGAAATTTGATTTGATAAAATGTTTGAAAAACCTATAAATATTTTGGATGCAGTGAGAAAAAAAACATATTATCATCATTTTCTTAGCGACTTACCATTTTATGTATGATACTGATGAACGTTATGATTACGTGATACATCTCATTTGACAGCCGTTTAATCTGTAAAAAAAGAAAATAAATGTTAAATAAAACAAACTTTAAAAATGTATAGTCTTATCAGTTAGGTTTTGATTCTCTTGCGGGCATCAAAATATGCGCTATAAGCGTAGCATAAACGGCCTATCTTTAAATTGCGTTAACTTAGAAGCTTCATTTTTCTACTGCTCCAAGTGGCCTGTCTTGAAACCTTAATTACAGTTTGATACCTCCACGCGTTCCTCAGAAAAAAGGTCTTAACAGACGGATAACACAGTGATCCTATAAGGGTTCTGCCCGTATTATTTGGGGTAGGCGCAACACGTTATTGACTTCCATTCTATCCTGTTACCCGTCATGCTATCACTAACTCCCTTTTCTTTTATATCACTTCTCACACAATCCAGCCATCTTTTCTTAGGCATCCCTCTCCCTCTCCATCCATCAATATCTATACTCATAACTCTTTTAATAATAGAATAGAATAAACTGTATTGTACACCAAAGTAGTAACAAAACTTTTACACTAAGTAACTTATAAATCTATGGGAGCAATGGCGGTCCTATCGCTGACAGCGATATCTGCCAGACAACCTTAGGATGGACTGTAAAAACTTGACATAGAAAAAGGGTGGTAGTCTGTGGTGTACTGCAAATTAATAAGGTAAATATTAGATTAAAATTATATACTAGACTATACATAGATATAATATAGCTATTATGTATAAAATACAAAACAAAAGAGATGGAAAAAAAAAGAACAATAAGGTGGGGTTAGTGACGGAAGAACTGAATTTAGGTAGAAGCAGGATAGCAATTAGAGTGAAAGGAAGTGAGGTTTGACTAGATTTTTGAAAGAAGCTAGTGACTGGGCTTGCCTAATTGGCATCGGCAACGCGTTCCACAATCGCACAGCTTGCACCGTGAACGATTTGTCACTAAACTTGGTACAATGCGAGGGCATTAATATGGGTTTCATTCCTCCTCTTTACATGACCATACCAAGACAAACAATTCCTCTACTCTACTCTCAGTCACTGGCGCCACTTTCAAACTTCCGTTTTTGCCGACTGAGATACTAAAACCAAATGAAATCTCAACCAGCCAACCCTGCAAAAAAAAAAAAAACAAATGAATAGTTTAAATATCAGATAACGTTAACTAACAGCCATCGTTTACCGGGAACACGTAATAAGGGTTCAGGCGCAACATTATGCAAATAAATACAGAATTACCCTGTATGCTAACGGTGATCGGTCGCTCGGGCCCAGTGAGAGTAACGTGGTAAGTATGCGTGCCTTAAGTACCTGTATGATGGAGATTCTTCGCTTAGAACCGTATTTAAGGCACATATCTAAGCTCTGTATTAATTAACTGCACTATGAATAAGATGTTACGGTCCCCTGAGGATGAACGTGGTAGAATTTTTCCGGCTTTAGGTCAAGACTGTTTTCCTCTAGTGTTTAAGACTACTCTGTATGCCTTGTACTAACTACTTATTGAATAAATTTATTATTATATTATTTATTTATTATTAAGACGGTCCTATAAGAAATACAACGGAACAGGTATACCAAAGTTTACCTGTACCATTTATTTTTCCCGAGCGACCCGCCACAGATGCGCACGAGTGTTAGAAATCTTTGAAATTCTCGGATTTTCTGTATCTATCATATGGTCATCAGACGATCGTCAGAGGATACTCATTTCATATCATCCAGAAGCCCTCCAATGTTACTAGCAGGCATCGGTCCTGCTGGGCTCCTACGGTTTGCTGATATTTGTTCGTACGGGTTTATAATATATTGTTGACTAGCTGTGCCCGCGACTTCGTTCGCGTGGATGACGAAACTTATCAATGAGTTTTTCGTGTAAAGTGCTATTTGTGTAGAACGTTATCTATCGATCATACCGGTATTAATACTTCTGTCCCGGCGCGGGCCCTTTGTGGCTTATTACAATAGAAAACCAATTGTGTCTCATTAGCCGTGATTAAGAGGGTATATGATATCTTTGCTCGCGGTGCTTCCGTCATGCTATCCCGCATGCGGCTTAACCAGGATTCTCGCTCCTCAGCTGAATCTTTTGATCTGGCTAGTCTCATTCGCCTAGCGTGTCTCGATGTAGGAGAAAGAGATGGTCTCTTCTGGAAGGCATCGTGTTATAAGTATGATCCGTATTAAAAATAAAGAAATCTTTAAGACTATCTTTATAGAAGAGCCCTAACACCTAGTATATTATTGATATGCATTTCCATAGAATTTAAAAGCTTTCCATATTACCACAGAAGGTAACTCCCACCTCTATTCAGGTCACAATAAACATTACAATCCAATCTTTACCGCTAACTATTAATAACAAAACGATTATTTGCAAGCCAGGGATTTCCTCAGAGCCCAAAGGTCGGCCCTGCTGTGTCATTATACTTGCACTGGCGTAATGAAAACGCCTGGAGCTACTCTTTGTTATGTCAGTGCACCTTGTTAGAATATTTCATTTCCTAGCTTCTATTTTCAAAATGTTATAACCAAGTTTACATGCGCTAAAAATGAAGATTTGACTTTTTGTGTTTATGGTTTGGTTTTGTATTTTGAATTCAAAAATGGAAGAGGTTCTCAATTCGATTGAAAGTTTTTGAATCATTTTATGCGATATTTTCGCAATTTATAACATTTTTTTAAAGAAAATAACATGTTGGTTTTCTCATCATTCTATTCTTAATGAAGGTCTCCTCCGTACTTGCTTGGTTTATAGCAAAAAGGGATGTTTTAAAACCTTGATTTGACTTCTGAAGCGGGCACAATTTAAATATTAAATTGAATGAATTCAGTATCCTGTCATTTAAAATTAAACCTTATCTTGTATAAAGTAAGGTTCAAAACGATGCTGCAGATAACAACAGTTTTCCGTATTCAGCAATAATGCAAGAGTCATGTTCAGTTTTTTCTAGGATCAAGTAAACTGGCTTATATGGCAATTGCTATCTTGTAGAAGCTGGATGAAGCTGTTTGTGTAATGAAAAAACCTGTTAATAATGTTCTAAAGTTGTTGTGCCTTTGCTTTTAAAAAACGTTAAGTGGTTCATAGACATTGTAGAGATTCCGAGAATGCTAAACTTGTGAGATAATCAATTAGAGAGTAATTGATTTTTAGTACCGAACGATTATCCCGCCGATTTATTTATCGATTAGTACCGTCGCGTCGCGTTGTGCCGGTCCTGCTATTTCTTAAGAACATTTTTCAAATTGTAATTCTAATTTCAAAACAGAACTTTTTAAACTGCCTTTCACATTGAGAAAGGAAATATTGTATTCAGCCTGTTTTGTGTCAGCAAAGAGAATCGACATATTGTATTTTTGATATCCAGATCCGAATGGTAATAAGGGAATGTATAAATCCATGTTATGGGAGTTTAATTCAACAAGTGTTGAAACTATGTCGGATCGATGAATTTCAAATTTGTTCAATTTACTGCTTTGATGCAAATGTCCAGTGTGCCAGGGCTTGACACCGTAATTTATTCATTGGAAAATCCTATGTCGGCTGATACTCCGAATATGGTTTACTGCTTCTGTATGTGTACCTTTATATATGTGCGTTACCTACTGAAAAGTTTAGACATCTGTGGCTTGAGGATTTATCGGTTAACTTAGGTTAGTCTACAGCTCAAGGCAAAGTTAAAACAACGCAAATTGCAGTTGTTATTCTACGCCATCGGGTCCAACATATTCTTACATGTATTGTGCTCTGTTGTTTGGCTCTGTAAAAATATTATTTGTTTTGCCGGTTAATGTACACATTACTAAAAAACGTAACGAACTATACTATACACAACATTATTTTTAGTACATGCGAAACCTGAACATGGTTTGTTCAGAATCAGTAACTGAATCGATTCCAATAATTTTTACACCATGTTATATTTTTTCTAAAAATATTTTAAAAAGATCACAAGTTGGACACCACCCACACTAAGTACAATACAGATCACGGCAGGTCATAGCGGACATTAGACAGCTGGATGCGGGAGTAATACAAACCCCAGTCCCCTGGGTGGCCCGATGATAACATAACAAGCTTATATCTTTTTTAATTCTTAAACTCTTTATTGTATATTAAAACAACTTACAAAATTAGTAGATAACAAAGTTCATGTACATAGCTTAACTCAAAGTTGACTTTTCTTCCAGCAAACTTCGTAATTTTTCATCGTACAGTAAAAAAATTTTGTACATAGATTCATTACATAAAAATAAGACACGTGTTTCGGGTTTTGCATACACTAAAACTAATATTGTATAGTATAGGTATACTTAAAACAAACACTGCTAACTAAATGTTTTAAAATTTGATGTCCAAAATTTCCTCCACTTAGCTGTTGACTAGAACCGTGCCCAAAAGACTGAAAGCCCTAAGGCCCTAGCACCCGAGCAGTGCCAAAAAACAGTGAGGTTCTGAAGCCAACTCCTCGGTAACGGCTGAGTTAATAGATTAAAAAAAAAATGTTTTTTATGAATTCACGTACAACATTATCAACATTATGATTTTTTCGTGTGATTAATACTTTTGTCTAAAAAAAATATCGTGGAGCCGATCGGTGGCGGCGACCTTTCGCGTCCTGTCCTGGTTCATATCATGGTCTGAAGCAAGACGGAATGACGCTTGTCGTTCCCTTGGCAGAAACGGTCAAACGTTTGGTCATCTCCTTCTGCGATATAGTAACTAATCCGAGTGAAGGAGGTGACCGAAACCGTGAGGGGGAGGATATCTTCAGGCCCCAGCCACCGCAGGAGACACTTCGGGCCTTGGCAGACGTAGAGAAATTTCCGGCCATCGTAGGCACAGGCTCGCAGATGACGCACAATGGGTAGCTTACAATCCGATCGTCCAAAGTGAAGGAACACCGGTGACATATTATATTCAAGATAAAAATGCTATAATAATGCTAATGCTAATATATTATATTCAAGATAAAAATGCTTGGCTCAATGCTGGTCCAGCTCCACTACCACCGGGGTGTACAAATTGATTAGTTTTGAAACTATAATCTGTAAAATATTATTATTGTTAATTATTATTTTATTTAGTGTTGTATAATGTAGAAGCATTTTTTTTCAAAGTTTGTAAATGTGAGTACCATGGAGCTATTTTTATGGTTTTTGGGTTATTATTGGTCCTGTTTGACATAAATGAGCATGGCAGTTGAGAGTTTGTCATGCTCACTCAAATGTCTCACTGATGGTGGCGCGTCTGTTGGATCATTCGGTTCCCTTTAAAATGGTCGAGCTGAGTGGTGCTAATATTCGCGTCAGGTCCGTGAACGGGCGCTGTCAGTTGAGACTGGTCATCTCTTAGCTGCCAGTTGCTATTTTAATATCTATATTTAGTTCTTATTTTTACTTTATTGACATTGTTCTCACATGATAGCGACAAGAAACATGTAACAGACATATTTGTAATTGCAAAACACGATTGAAAAGAGTGTCCATGGAGTTTCTTGCACATTCTTCTCCATAGAGATCTACGCTTTGGAATGTGCAATTAGCATCATTTTTTCTGACTGACTGACTTCTTGACATTTCAAAAGTGCCTGTAAATGGTTTATTTGAAATAAATGCTTTGAATTTGAATTTGAATTTGACAGGTGGGTTTTAGTCAGTAAAAGTCTGACACTTCCCCTTCAACCAGAGCGGGAGAAGTTATTCGATAATTCTTTTTAGTTGTACACGAAATAGAGCAAATTTAATTGGACTTTGCAAAGCATTTCTTTTTTCTTTCAGGCCTCATTGGTGGTTGTTAACCAGCTTTTCTTCACATGCCAAACATCGCGCACCATTTTACTCATTTCTACCCACACGACTGTAGTGAAAATTCCAGTAGCCCAAACAGTTTATTTATCGTAGTAGCTTCCTGATTCTAAATTGTCGATACAAATCAGCTTGTCGCACACGTGCACCTGTGAGACTACGACTACGCTACTGCGGTGTACACACGCGTGCGATATAATTGCAACACTTATTCAATCTTCGCGCGTGTTCCATATTCGGATTGCGTATCATTTGCGCGTTTTCACGCTAGGAAAATTGTTTGTAGTCTGCTTTTATATTTATTTGTTAGTTGTGAAGAGGGGTAATCTTGTTGGGTTATGCTTGTAGAATTAGTTAGCTGTGGATACTGATGCCATGTGCAGAATACAGATCTATGCATACAAGACCTGCTACTGCGGTCTTCTCGCCCGATTATAATTTAGGTGTCTTCAAGGCTAGAGAGAATAGACTCTTAATAAACTAGTGCGCTTCACTATCAACGATTGCATCACTGCTTGCCTACCATTAGATGGGATCGCAGTCATTTAAAAAAAACAGGGCAATTGCGAGTCGGACTCGCGCACTGAGGGTTCCGTACAAACTTATTTATGAAAACAGTTAAGTTACGAAGATTTTCAGTTTTCAGATTTTTTCCTATACTTGTGCTATGAGACCTTGTTTCATGTCATGCCAAATTTCAGGATTCTAGGTCAATGGAAAGTACCCTATGAATTTTGATTTCCTTGAGAGTGTCGAAATATACGTTTTTTACGACATATACGGCCTTGTCTTTTTTTTTATTAAACTCAGAAATTTGATTTTTTTCACAGCTTCAAGGGACCGCAGGCTTGAGTATATTATTATGGTTTTAATTTCAACTCATTACCTCTACGCGTTTCCGAGTTAAAGTATCTTGACAGACAGACAGACAGACGGACGGAATACAAAGTGATTCTATAAGGGTTACGTTTTTCCCTTTTGAGGTACGGAACCCTAAAAAGGACCAAGCCGGAAATTTTTGTGTTGCTTTACTTTAGAAAATGTAATTGTGTTTGTGCTGAAAGTAAGAAGTCTTTGATACCTATATTTTATAACTACACTGTCTTAAACACTCGGCTGTAGTTACAGCAATATAAGCAATATAGTTATATTGTATAACCACTTAAATATTATTCATATCTCGAAGGTTATTTGTTGTTTAGTGGTTGATCTTGGTAAGTCATGACTAATGACAATCACTATTTAATATCTTTTTTGTTTTTAGGTTTTTTTTTTTTTAACGTGGGAAAATCATCTAATGACAAATCCAAATCCCGCTCTTGGGCGGAGAGGGAGATAGTGTCAGACTTTTACTGACTAAAAACCCACTCCTGTTCCTTCGTTGCCTTCGCCACAGTAGGCTTCGACCCTGCTGGGCCCCTACGTTTTGTTTTAAGGTGGGAATTTGCAAATGACTTATCCCGCTTTGGGCGGAGCGAGACACATGTTACACATTTAGACTTTTGCTGACTAAACACTATCTGTGTTCTTTCAGTTGCCTTTTCCGTTCCAGGTCAGCTCTTTTCAATAACCTCACAACCTTGGCAGACTTGGCGATAGAGCAGGCTCCGTTAATTTTACGGACAGCTCTTTGAACCGCGCGTGGAACACGAATCTAAGTATTTATTGTTATTTGAAATAATAATAATACAATAATAATAATATTCACACAACTATCACACAACGCTGTCTAGTCCCAAACTAAGCAGAGCTTGTGTTATGAGTACTAGACAACTGATAAACATACTTAAATATTTCTAATTACATACATGTAATAGATAAATTACACCCATACACAGAACAAATGATTGTGCTCATCACACAAACATTGGTCCTGGGTCCACGACCTTCGGCATAGCAGTCAGGGCCACTAACCACTAGACCAACAGGCCAGTCAAGACGATAATCGAGTAAAATTTAAAAATCTCTGCAAAATTGGCAGGTCCCAGAAAAAAAAAGAAAAAAAAGTCTAAAATAATTCTATTCTATTCTCCGAGCAAGCTAGCTTCTCTGCATATAAAATCAAACCGATCCTAAATTACAGTCAATTTGAAAGCCAGACAGTAGTTGGCATACGAAATAAAGGTTGACCATTTACAGTATAACAATGTGGGATATTTCCCCGGCAGAGTGTCCCAACAATGAGCCGCCAATGGGACAATTTGGCGCGACCCGTGATCCTGTACCATACTTACAGTGTGTGGTGTACGCGACGAGCGACAATCGCTTTTCAAAACACTTACTCGAAAACTTGCTGCTCTGCTTACGGCTTTTAGGCACGCAATTTATTGTACTCCGCACTAGTATGGACAAAAACGCGAGCTCACTCCCACTACAATTTATTTTATTTATCGTTGCAGCGTTGCAGCGTTGGAAAGGCCTATTCCAAAAGTGGAAGTCTTTCGGCTGAAATGATGATGATCATATCAGGCTGCTTGTCAAGCAGTCCCCAAAAGTTGCCAGGCAGCACCTTTTATTTATTTTTATTGAAAAACGTCGTTTGATACATATGGATATTGGTCACTGCAGCACTCGACTCCATAACACCCTCGCCTGCTGCTCGGGCCTAGGTCACAATGATAATTTTTCTCAACTTGTATCAGTTATTATAGTATAATAGATCGAACAATATTTATTTAAATATAATCGAGCAAAATTTAAAAATCTCTGCAAAATTAGCAGGTGCCAGAAAAGGAAAAGAAAAAAAAGTCTTATTTAAATTATTCTTAGTATCTCAATAAATGCATAAAAATTTTGAGAGAATTGTATGGGTTAAAGGAGGATCACTTAGTTCCAGCATGTTGTAAAGAAAAGATAGATCTTTTACTATTACAAGTTTTTAGTATAACTTAACGGCAATTTAAAAAGTGCAATGCAGTTGGTATAATTGATAGTATGTACAGGAAGTGTTGTAACCGCTGTCATCTCATATTTCCACCACATAATCCTTCCGTGATTTAAAAGAAGTCAATGACAGCTGTCTATATTACTACACTAGCTTTTGCCATGCTTTATAATGGTGAAAGAATTTTTTAAATCGATCTAGTAGTTAAATCGTAACATACATACAAACAAAAAATCAAAGCATTCCTCTTTATAAAATTAGTTTAGATAGATACTGGTTGGATAACATTTTGTGAATATAGACATGAAACGATTGAATTATCTATGTTAAATTGATAGGATTAAGACCTCTCTGATGCTAAAATTGAAGGCACAAAATGTTTCTATCGCAAAATGTCTCTTGCACATAATGTCGCTAACGCAGAATGTCTCTTTCTCATAATGTCGCTATCGCAGAATGTCTCTCTCATAATGTCGCTATCGCAGAATGTCTCTTTCTCATAATGTCGTTATCGCAGAAGGTCTCTCTCATAATGTCGCTATCGCAGAATGTCTCTTTCTCATAATGTCGCTATCGCAGAATGTCTCTCTCATAATGTCGCTATCGCAGAATGTCTCTTTCTCATAATGTCGTTATCGCAGAATGTCTCTCTCATAATGTCGCTATCGAAGAATGTCTCTTTCTCATAATGGCGCTATCGCAGAATGTCTCTTTCTCATAATGGCGCTATCGCAGAATGTCTCTTTCTCATAATGGCGCTATCGCAGAATGTCTCTTTCTCATAATGTCGTTATCGCAGAATGTCTCTCTCATAATGTCGCTATCGCAGAATGTCTCTTTCTCATAATGGTGCCATCGCAGAATGTCTCTTTCTCATAATGGCGCTATCGCAGAATGTCTCTTTCTCATAATGGCGCTATCGCAGAAGGTCTCTTTCTCATAATGGCGCTATCGCAGAATGTCTCTTTTTCAAAAAGTAATTTTGCGTGAGTAACTTAAAATAAAATTTACCTTTTGAATAAGAGTCATTTTGCGAAAGCGACATATGAGAAAGGGTAAAATGTATCTCATAATGTCGATGTTTCAAAACGTGTCGACCAGTAGACCTTTCTACTAAACTACTTATTATAATTATAAACCATTGTTAGTTAATAACGAATCCCTACCCGCTAACAACTTCTTACTTGGGCCAACCAATATCTTCTATTACAGTTTACCATTTAAAGCGATGATGCGTCTTATTGTGCGTGTTGCGGCACGCACGCGGCAGGCACGCGGCAGCCGCGCACCACCGCCGCTACATGCGCGAGAGACGCTAGGAACGCAGGATTTATGCGTTCTAAGCTTCAAAACATAGTGGGCGACACTTATATTTACCCTAGTTGGTTTGGGGGATGAGAAATCTTCAAATAACTTCTCCCTATCTTCTCTGGATAGAGCGAGAGGTAGTGTCAGATTTTTAGACTAAAACCCACACTTCAATTACTCTTTGCGTTCTAGGGCCGCGGTAAATCCTTCGAACAATCCCTCAGTCCTAGTTTAGGAGGATAGTAGACACATTTAAAACGTAAAATTCAGCAGTATCAGTTTATAGCTGTTCAAAATTTTAGTTTTTGTGGGAACCCAAATACTTTGCTCGGGAGTTAAAACTTAGTTCCCTTGCTGCGCTCGGGATTTAACCTCAAGAATCCTTAGTGCCACTCGGGTTTCATTAAACCCGTGATATAAGGCACTGCTTTATTCCCTAGGTGAATAATCTACTTATTTCTAAGATTTAATAAAATTATGTGAAATATTTCGTCTATATCAGATTTAGTGTTGTCCCCACAAACTTGCTACAATCGTCAACATTAGGAAATTATTAAACAACTTCATTCGTTTTGGGTAGTGCGAGAAGGAGTTTCAGACTTTTACTGACTATGTAACCCACCCGTGTTCCTTCAGTTAACCTTTGCGGTCTAGGGCTTCGGTAAAATCGATCAATCCCGCAACGGCTAAAAGTAACTCCTTATTCTGAAAATTTTCTCGTAATTCTCTGTAGGACAAAGATAAGTACGAGAATGGATCACCCAGCAGAAAACTTTTATTGTGGGCCTCAGAAAAAAACTCACTTTTGTAGATATAATTTTAGACATTGTTTACTTAAACATAGAAAGAGAAAAAAAAGAATAGAAAAAAAAAATACAAAGAGAATATATTTTCAAAAAATGAATAAAAGAGTACTTTTTCTAATTTAATGACTTGTCTCATTTTAGGGCGGGTGTGTCAAAATTTTACCGACTAAAACCACACCTATGTGGCAACTGAAGGATCAGTTGCCTTTTGCATTCCAGGACTATGAGTATTCTTTACAGAACCGTTCCCAAATGAAAGAGTGCTGAGGAATCAAATATAAAAATTACAACCGAATTGAGAATCTCCTCTTTTTAACCTATAGGTAGGTAGGTTAAAAAGAGGCGCCTATTCCACATTCCCACCTTAGCGCCCTAGGCGTCTGTATTGACCGCACACCAATCACAATACCAGCCTAAAGAGAAGACTAATGTGGTATATTTTGTGACTTCACTATGGAATCCGAAACTAATGATACAAACTGCATTTCAAATCTCATAAAACAAACCCAATTGTCATTCAACTATACACCTTGGATCTTAGAAATATGGTTGAATTTAAGATGATACGTGTGAACAATGTAATCTCCAATCACAAATCAAAGAAACAATCATACAATAGTCAATGTGTCGCGCAATTGTTTATACTTTATAGAGGTATCGCGAATGGCGCGTGTTTGTTCCCGCCTTCGGACACACTCCTCCATCATTGTAGCAACGAATTACCACACCGTTTACCGTCAAATATGGCAATTCATAACCTTAAGTCAAAGGAATAAAGTTTATATCGAGTGCATAAGTTCTAGTATATTTTAGGACTAATGCACGCCGTCTGGGTGGTTCTGCCTAATATGGGCATTAAGAAAATTATATGGGAAACGATTGAAATCACACTTGTAATGGATTATCTATACGTTTTAAGCAACAAAATTGTTGAGGTATTACGGGGCTGACCGTTCGAAATGCTCTGTAATTGGCCTTAATGGATGTGAATGTGAACCCTTAGATAAATGTTTATTGCAGTTTTTCATTTAGCTCGAAATGTTAAATGAAACAATGGAATTAACATCAAATTCTCATCGGCAACACACGCTTCGTCATTCCATATTAATTAAACATGTAAAACGGTTACTAATGTAAATATAACGTGCAATCGATAAATTATTTATTTTGCCACAACTCAAACAACAGTTACGTTTTAATTTCAAATCGACTGTCTATGATAAGCAGCCGCCATGTTTTGCCGCCAAATTTTTTTAATGGCTGATGTGCAATTTATGTTCTGATGGCATCGCTTAGTATTCAAAAGAGAAGTTTATCAAAATATATAGGTCCCAATCATTGGACAAGTTTCTAAAAAGACTGTTACAGTTTATTTTTTTATTTCCAAGATTCATTAACCGTGACAGAAAAAACGAGAAAAAAAAGTGATTTTTTTTTTAAATGCTAGCACATTTATCACTATAGTTTCAATTTATTATGTAATTTTAACATTGTTTTTAAAAAGGTCGCGTATTTAGTTTTTGATATTTAGTGCGACTAGAATCAATGATAGTGATCACTGGCAATTAAGGGCACCTAGCCTTGCCTTACCTTGATTACCATAACGAATAATTCAGATCGTGTGTTTCTGTATCCATTACGAAAAGGTTTCTGAATATGTGAAATACTTTCAGATGCATTAAGGATTCGTGTTAGCGGCAATTCAGTTTCAAAGAAATGAAAACGGACGGTGATTAAGTTGATTAAAGAGTTTTTTTTTTGGGTTTTGCATGGGCATTTTCGTGACGTCATCATCACTTCCTCAAGCTTTCGAGCAGCCTACCAAACAGCCAGCACCCACGGCTATAAAGGGTATCCTGACCACCAGCATGCCTACCTTGTCAAACCTGGTCATCATCCTCAGCCTCATCAGCGATCTTGGCACACCGCACCTTCGGCCAGTCTCATGAAGAGCTATGAAGAACCTCTCCTGGTCAACGCCAGCAGTCAAGCCCTACGTCGCACAGCACTGCTCCGAATCACTGGAGCCAGCAGTACTACTCCGACTAACTGGTGCCTGCCGCATCATCCCGACTCACTGTGACAGCACCACCCCAACTCACTGGGGCATCACCGCAGACAGTTCCGAGCCACCGAGAACTATGCGGCATTTGGTTTCGACCCACTAGAACCAACCTACCACTGGCCTAGCACGTATCAAGAACCATTGATCTCCAGGAGGGAGTGATGAAGCGACATCTATGGCGTCACAAAAGAACTAATCCTGCATCGCGCAATTAAAGTTCTCTGCGCGATTTGAACATATAAAACAGCCCGAAATCATCTATCGGGCAGTTACCCACTAGACATAACACCCGTCTGGTCGGAGGATCCTTCCTTTTCAACTGAGGTTTTCGGGACTTTACTCTCTGTACCCTGTCCGCGTACCTCCAAAGCTCTAATAAAGCCATTGACACATTCCCTTCCCGCACAAGTTCTGGAGTGGCGACCACGTATTGGAAGGCGCAGTGTTGGAAGGCCTCCCACAAGGTGGACCGATGACCTGGTGAGGGTCGCGGCAAACCGAAGGTTACGAGACGCACAGGACCAGTCGTGTGGTGACACTTGGGGGAGGCGTACCTATGTCCAACAGTGGCCGTCTTTCGGCTGAATTGATGATGACTCCGGATAGAAGCTAAAGTTTTCTGTAGCTGAAATGGTCCTCTTGAGTCGTAAACGCAATTCCTGCACATCCTTTATTCCCAACTCCCGATATACTTCGGCAATAATTTCAACGGACCCTACAATAGTTTCCTCTGTAAGAATTGTAACCTGTCATCTATACGTTCCGTTGTACGAAGCACTTGTCTTATTAGCATTGTCTGTGCGGACTAAACGCAACGTTCGCTGCGTGATTTGGAACGCCTTTTACGTAGAAATACGACAGGATTATTTTTGCGCTGGAAAATGTAGTGTTAGATTTAGTTTTCTATGGCGCAGAGGTGATTTTTGTGTGGTTAGTTTGTAAAAGTAAGTTGGGTGAGCTATAGTGCGCTGTCATGTAATGTATTGCTGGACAAAGGGTATGATTGTGTAGCTTCTCTGTTGGCTTAATTACAAATGTTTACCGTATTGGTCTCATTGTCCTGTCATATATTGTGTTATGTAATAAATATCGTGCCAACAAAATTACAGAGCTTTATTCTAGTTTTATTTATGATGGCTCTCAGATTGTATAGACTATAGAGCGAACCGCTTTCTGTTTTGCTGTGTTCATTACTGGTGAAATAGTGCATCTAATATGGCAAGTATTGTTGAACTTGTAGAGACGTATTAAACTAAGTGAATGTAAATACATCTTTCTAAAGTGATTTACACTTTAGAAAGATGTCGAATTGAAGTTATTGCCCTTTTGAATACCGTAACACAATAGAAAGACAATGGGCGAGCGAACGCCGGCGTTCACTCGGGTTTTAATGAATCACGTTAGCTTATAATATAATCTTAAACAAACTTCGCGTTGTTAACTGCACACATTACAATAATATATTCAGCAAATAATCCATAATACGTATGAGAGTCGCACGCGCTGTCGTAACGAATGCTATCTTCTGAATATCAAGCGAAGATTTGACTGATATAGTCACGATCGAGACACGCGCTTCCAACGTTTTTCTTGTACATGTGAGACAACCAACCAAGTCGTTTACATCGGCTTATGGCCGCCCCGCAACCAGCGTACCATTAATTAATTCCATAACGGGCCACCGACTGGTTTCAATGATTTTGAATGACAAAATTGCTGCCCCCAGAGAATCAACTTGACGGATGGTGTAATTGAGGTTTGAAATATTATTTCGCGATCTACCGCTAACGATGTCGCATGAAACGGAACGTTACAGTATAAAAAACAAAAATGGCGCCACAACGTTTCCCGCGCAAACCGCACTGTTTGATTGTAATCGCGCGCGTGAAGTTCTAATTTCGAATAGATTACTGTGATTGGTCGGGTGCGGAGCCGGGGGCGGGGGGTGCGTGGCGGCGCCAGACGTGCCGAGCCGCGTAAATGGCGAGGTGCGTTTTTGCGGTGCAATTGGCGAGTAGAAATCTTGCCGGATCGCGTGAACGCGCGGAATCAATTGCAAACGCGTACGCACGCCAGTGTAAAAAAAGTGATATATAGCTCGGGATAATTATAAGTCATGTCTGTGGGTAACGCGCGCCCGATAAGGGAATAAGCAACATTTGTACAGGAATACTGCGATGTAATTGGGATCCCGCCTATAAGTAGCCCCCGCATGCTTTAGGTATATCAAGTTATGGGTATAATGAGTGCTGATAAGTAAGCTCTTCGTGTATTCATTTATCATTAACGGTCTTCAAACGTTTCATGTACGGAATACGTAGCATAAAATACTTTAGAAACTGCACGCGACTGTTGGATTGGAATATAAATAACATAAAAGGTATCTACCTACTTATTAAATACAAAGTGTACTGTCATCATTCATCATCATCATCATTTCAGCCGATAGACGTCTACTGCTGGACACAGGCCTCCCCTAAATGTCGCCACAATGACCGGTCCTTTGCGTCTCGCATCCATCGGATTCCCGCAACCTTCACCAGGTCATCGGTCCACCTTGTAGGGGGCCTGCCAACACTGCGTCTTCCGGTACTGGAGATATTTAAATTAAATATTACCATGAAAGTTTTTAGTATTTCGTTCGTAAACAGGTTTATGATGCAGTATTTCATAATGTTGCTCGGTTTGTAAAACATATCTTGAATATACGGTGTACGTTGATTGTGATCGTCGTGAATGGGTTCATTCATATATATGGACGTATAAATATACATTCATAAAAAATACGAGCTACTATAATCAATTTGTTTTGTGAATTATGCTTTACAATTGCTCGGTAACTAGGTAGTTGTGATTATACCAAAAATTTGTATTTAGAAATTGCAAATACTTAAACGAAAAAATATTGTATTTGTTGTATGCGATAGCTACAACTTGGGGATCTTTAATTCAAGAGTGAATAAGTTAATTCTAGGTAAGCGTGCTCTATCGATGACCACATGGTCGCTTCCTATTAGCTGAGATAGTGATCAAGCTTGTCAAAAAAAAAAAAAAAAACTCGAAGTAGTAAATAAACCACAGAATAATGTATCAGGAAATAGCATATAAATAGCAATATATATGGCCCTAGGAGTTTAAAGTTATGCTGTATGATACCGATGGTAGGTACTAGGACCACAGAATACTGCAGAAGCTATGTTACACTTTTAAACGCGAGCACCCACCCAGTCGTGGGTGTTCAATTCTAATTCTAACAAATTCGCCATTGAAGCGACAAGAAATAAATCAAGCGGTTTGTATAAAATAATAAATAACATAACGTGAGTCGACAGTAACGCGAATAAATCGCGGCGCGGCTAACGAGTCGCGTCGCCGCGTGACCGCGCAACCGCGCGACAAGCGTGAACCATTGGGAATTTCATCGTCGCTCACACTTACATAATTTCGTCAACGCCACCGTTTATAATGGCCGAGTTTGATTTGCGGAATGAAAATGGAATGTGTGAAATTGAAGTAAACGAGGTTAGTGAGAAATATAGTATTTTATAGTCTAAGAGCTGAATTCATCAATAAAACTAATCGCGTTTTAACGTTTGGCTTGCATAATCGCGTTTAGCCGCTGTCACTAGTGTCACTTGTCTGTATTTTTCTTTTGTTGTATTTTTACAAGTGACACTAGTGACAGCGGCTAAACGCGATTATGCGTGTCAAACGTTAAAACGCGATTAGTTTTATTGGTGATTTCCTCCCTAAATCTGATGAGCCTCCAGTGACAGAACCTCAATTAAGTGCCCAACATTGTCATTATATATATTTTTTTAATATTCAGGGTAAACAGTTTCAGACGCAATTTGATTGATAGCTATTTTCATACGATAAGCTGTATTTTAAGAAAATGAACCATCCTATTACAGAACTGCCAGTTAATGTTTACCTTGCACAGTTTCTAATACCGAGCAGCAAGCAAGCTAATTAACCAATAGAAACTCAGCGTCCCGTGTTCCTATTGGTTGATAAAGCTTTAGGTCAAGCCATGCGTTCAAAAATGAGGTTAGAGTTAATTCTAATGACGTCATCAGGGTAGATACTCTACGTTAGCATTTTAGAACGCGAACGTCCAAGAAAGTGTCATTTATGGCCGCCTACCCTGCTCGGAGTTAGAGTTAGTTGGTTTAACTCTAGACTCTAGGGTAGCTACTCGAGTTATAAAAGAACGACCCTAGGTTGCAACTCGGATGAATTGGTCGGAATCATTTTTGAACAGTTAGAGTAATGACCCTACCCTACTCTGGTTATTTTTGAACGTAGGGCAGGGTCAATGTATTCTGATTTGACTAGTGATCTATATGTGCAGTTATAGATGTGTAATATGCTACAAGTATCTTAAAGTAGATGTAACATAGACTAACATTGTAAATTTTACACGGTCGCCAATAAAAATCGAAGTAATTCTGTTACATTAAATCGTAACATAGTACCTACTAAACATTTTAAATTCTCACTATAACATGCTTTTTAACACGTAGTTAGCTTTTTAATGCGTATTTTTATCTATGATCACGCTCGTTCTCTTTTACGAGGTAGGCAGAACGGGTGCTGAACTAATTAAAGTGCGTCGTTAGCGCCACTTGAGGTGCAGATCAGGATTATATTGCAATTTACGTTTATAAACGAATGAGGAGCTGGGAGGTTTTTTATAGATGTTTCTTGATTACTTTGGTATAGGCTGGGATACCAAGGGAGGTATACTTGAAGAAATGCGAGATCGGTACGCGATTCCGGATTGCAATGAGATGAGGATTACAAGGTTCCCTGGACCCTTCTTTAAATTTAAGTTTTTTTCTTGATCCAATCTTTATAAATAAAAGAAAGCTTCTTTCGTTACTTTATACTAATATATATATGTATATATATTATATGTATGTGTATTTTAATTGTTAAAATTGTAAAACTCTGGTTTTTCATATAAAATTTTCTTTTTATGCACCTACCATATTGTCTCTTCACCACCCTAGGTTGACTGGTAGAGAATGCCTCAGGCATTAAATCCGCCTTTGTACTTTATGTTGCATGAAGATTAAATAAATAAATAAAAGGTGAAACTGACTGATTGACATATCAACGCACATTCACCCCCTAGGGGAATGAAACGGGGGTCCAAAAGTTGGTATGGAAAACCATACTATCACGCGGGCAAAGCCGTTAGTAGAAGCTGGTTATAGTACTGCATAATAAATCGATCCATGGTTAGGATACCTATACCTACTGTTTTATTACGTAGTTTCCGTGCCTACTTTCCATCATCACATCATTCCATATATGCTCTCGTCTTTCAGTCAGTCATCGAGAACACATATATAAACAAAGCAATTTTACTTGTTACGACAGTTCTGCTATGATCCTATGAGAAGTTCCGTTCCATATTTTCGCATACATCATAACAATATTTCAATGGTACCAATTCGAGAGTATAACCAAAGTAAAAAAAGATTTTCTAAATAGGTCCACAATTGAGCGAGACATTGGTAAAAAGACATAAAAAATATACATACAGCCGAATATATTATAACCTCCTCCATTTTTTAAGTCAGTTAATAATAAAAAAATGTTAAAAAAAACTGAATTAAAACTTAGTAAAATAGCCCAATGCGAGGCGAAAAAAGGCTTCTTTTTTAAAACATTTTGCAATGTTATAAAAAAAAAACGCAGCACTGGTATTTTGACAAGGCCTGTGATGCCACGGACACACTTACGGAGCACGTGTACTTGGCTACTCAATGATTTCTTAGTTCCATACAATTTGTCAATGGAGCAGAATTATTTATGTTAACCAGCAAAGCCATCCAATTGATTTGTACTGAATTATTAGTTAAACGATCTTTTGAAAAGAAGTTCTCTATTTACACAATTCCTAGTAAATCCAATTACATTTCAGATGTTCATTCAGTTTTAAAACTAAATTCTTGTTAATCGAAAGCACGGATTCATGCAGAATCCAATATGGACATCGGTGTTCATTGTGCAATGGATCGACTGAACTAATGAATCGATCCATTATCGATACATTCGATCAATTAAGGACGGCTGAGAATCGATAAATCACGTTCGAGTGGACTTTGAGGAGCTTTCCTAATAAAGAAGTGCTGTGAGGGTACGGTAAAAATAATTGAAATTAAATTAAAAGTAAATATATATTTTTATATTTTAATAAGAAATTATATTTTTTTAATAAGAAATGACAGAAATATATTTGTTTATTTTTAAATCTATATAATATAAAAGGAGAAACTGACTGACTGACATATCAACGCACAGCCCAAACTGACGGAACTAGGAGCGTGAAATTTTGCAAGTTTCCTTTTTTGATGTAGGCGAGCACTAAGAGATATTTTTTTCAAAATTCACCTCCTAGGGGATTAAACGGGGGTCCAAAATTTTTTATGGAGAAAACTAATTTCATTGGGGCGGAGTCGTTGATATATAGTCGTTGCTAGTTAAATATAAAGAACTTATTAAAATTGATGATCCAAGTTCCCGTTTTAATTTTTAGAAACGTCTCATCGACTTCATGCGTGTGAAAGTAGAAAATTGTCCAAAAGGAACATAGAACATACTCCCGGAATAAAAAGCCTAGTCCTATGTGGATCCATCGCTAAAAGTGAAGAATTTAGTGTAAAGATACATTATTTATATTGTATTTATAGTATTTAAGTATATATTTGTATAAAATATAATGTGTTATATACAATATGTAATGCTTAATATTGCACCTACAACAATCTGTCTCTGCATCACCCAAAGGTTGACTTGTAGAATAGAATATGCCTTAGGGCATTAAGTCCGCCTCTGTAGTTTTATGTGCATAAAGAATAAATAAATAAATAAAGTGTATTCCAGGCAAAGAGGATTAAACCACAGTCATTGATTCCAGGACATGGTCTACCCGTATGCCAAATTTAATCCAAATCCGTTCATCCGTTCGAACGTGAAGAAGTAACAAACATACATAAACACACTCATAAACTTTCGCTTTAATAATATTAGTGTCATGACTGCTTATCATCAGGTGGGATCGCAGTCCAGCACTGGATTATATCTATAAAAATATGTGACATCCACCAACCAGCATTGAGTCCGCATTGTGGATTATGGCTCATTACTTCTCCTAGAGAGATGGCCTGAGAACCAGTTATGGAAACATTATAAGGCTGATTTAGGTATATATTTAAACTTTAAAATTAAATAAATAAACTTTTATTAGAAAATTTAATTAATCAAGTATTAAACTTATGAATATAATTGACTAACATAATTTAATAAATCATAACTTCTTAATAAATATCCTTCCAAAAACGGATTTCTACATGTTTTTTTTTTACAAAAATATCAGCTCCATTCTCAAATCGATTTAATTATCTGTAAAAAGAATGACGAATGGGCTTCTGTAAATTCTTTATACTTCTTAGACTAACTGTGATAGCCTTATGGGACAAATATTCGCTGAATCGATTACCAGCCGAGTGAAACATTAAAAAGAATCGGCTCGAACTATCGTAATGTTTTCTCGATACTTTTATGGAGTCAAAAGGTTATTTAGTAGCCGAGTTTTTTTAAGGGAAATCACTAAAGAAATCATTCTATCGCTCTAGCTGGAGCGAGAGGGCGTTATTTGATTATTTCTCACAAAAAAAAATCGGACACTAAGTAAGTGAGTAAGGTCTTACACCTTACTCGGACACTCTAAGTAAGTGAGTAAGGTGTAAGACCTTACTCACTTACTTAGAGTGTCCGATTTAGCAAACGTGAATTATGTCTGAGACACCCTGTGTTGGTATAATAACTAAACGGAGCAATTTTTCGTTGGTCCTACTATAACTTTATCACTCTTTATTATTAACAGTAATACCTTAAAAACCCTTAATCCACTCGCTTCCTTCGCAAAGTGTACTAAGAAATATGATCCAATTCTCGTTGCGTGATCAGCACACATTTTGGCGTCGCTTGCGCAAAGATTTATAACGCATGATCTAGCATGTCATTATGTGCTATGATGTTTGTAGATCATCGTAGATCAGTGCTCGCGTATCCGCTGAACATTGGCATAACCTGGGTAGTTTTATAGATGGGTAATTTTAAAGATGGGTAATTTTAAAGATGGGTAATTTTAGATATGTGTTTGTACGCTTAATGTGTTAGATACTCGTGGTTAGTAGGATGACAACAAGTTCTTTCCTTGGATGAATATACACGCAGAATAGAGCAATGGTGGCCGAGTAGTAACTGCCCCGACTTACGAGTTGTAGGTCGCGGGTTCAAACCTAGGCAGGCGCATTACTTTGTGTAATTTATCTCATCACCACAGCTCTCAAAACGGTGAAGGAAAACATCGTGAGGAAACCAGCATGTCCTAGAACCAAAAATTCGAAGATATGTGACATCCACCAACCCGCAATGGGCTCGCGTGGTGGATTACGGCCCATTTCGTCTCCTAGAGAGGAGGCCTGAGTCCCAACAGTGGGAACATTATAAGGCTGACTATGCTATGCTTTACAAGCAGACTTGTGGTATAGTTAATAAAACGTTGCCTTCATTTTGTCCCGCTTTGGGAGCGAAATCCGTATCAGACTTTTACTGATAAAATCCACCTGTGTTCCTTTACTTGCTCTTTGTGTTCCAGGGTCACGGAAACTCTTTCGAACAATCCTGCAGCCCAAAAAGTTGCCTCCATAATAAGGATTACTTCTGTTCTTCTCGCTCCACCCTAGAGCGCGAGAAGTAATTTGATGATTTCCTCAGAAGTTATCCAGACCCGTAATATCAGTCTGTAGGTCATACAAATATTTGCTTCACGAGGGAATCAAACCCGCGAGACGCAGCAGAGCAGCCATACACCTAGCCCCTATAGCCAAAGATTCAATTAATTAATACGCGGTATCTTCTCGTCCAATATACCACAGTGTCTCAAGACGAAAGTCTTGTGACCAGTAACCAGTGCGTGTTGCCAGTGATGACATATGGCTCTAAAACGTGGTCGCTTACAATGAGCCTCATCAGAAGACTTAAAGTCACCCAAAGGGCTATGGAAAGGGCTATGCTCGGAGTTTCTTTACGTGATCGAATCAGGTATAAGGATATCCACAGGAGAACCAAGGTCACCGACATAGCACGAAGAATCGCCAAACATAAGTGGCAATGGGCTGACATTGCTCGCAGAACGGATGGCCGTTGGGGCCGAAAGGTTCTGGAATGACGACCACGTACCGGAAGAAGTAGCGTTGGAAGGCCTCCTACAAGGTGAACCGATGACATGGTAACGGTTGCGGGAGTCCACACACACAGGACCGCACAGGACCGTTCATTATGGCGACACTTGGGGGAGGCCTATGTCCAGCAGTGGACGACTTTCGGCTGAAATGATGATGATGATGATATTAATACGCCTTTGAAAGAAACAATATATCGGTGCATGATTACAATTAGTTAAGCTGAACTAGCTAAAGACTACGACTAAGATGGGCTAGACTTTAGCTTTTTTATTAGGATCCCGTAAATAAAGGGTAAAAACGGGAAAAAATCTATAAGTACCCTAAAAACTATTACTAAGACTCCACTGCCTGTCTATCTATCACCAGGCTGTATCCCACGAACCGTGATAGCTAGATAGTTGAAATTTTCACAGATGATGTATTTCTTTTGCCACTATATCAAAAATATTAAAAACAGAACAAAATAAATTGTGTAAAAAAAAAGTTGTACAGATAATGGTACGGAACTCCTCGCGCGCGATTCCGTTTTATTGACTTGATGGTATTTTAATTTTTAAATTGATTTTTAAAATTGTATGAATGTTTATACTAAAATGTTGAAAAACCACATCACAATACATGATAGAGTTTACGTGGCTTAATTTATCACATAATGGAGTGGCAAACATTATTACCTATATACATCTTAATTTCCATACCATTAACACTTTTTTATGAGATACTTTATCATAATTATCTTTGAAAGGCATTTTTATTACCCGTATCTATAACGAGAGATTTACATGAAGTAGTAGCACTTGATCAATTGCATGTTAAAGGCAACTAATTTGCAGTGTTGTCAGCAATAAAATAAATTGTTTGTAAAAAGCTGCGCGTGCGCATAACGCCTCATTAGAATATACACAATCGTGTTTGTATTTGCATAATTGTGGGAAAATATGGACGGCGTGTTTGTGTTTATCTTGTTCATGGTTTTTAATGAGTTAGGCCGAATGAAAATGTTGCCACTTCCTTACACCTGGTTAATGCTATAAAATGTATATTTTTATGTATTGTGATTCCTGACCCGACCACGATTGAGATTTTACTATGATACAAAATGGTTATTTTAATTGTTTTTTATTGTGCCACTTATCCCAGGAATTTGTGCCTTGTACTTTTTGAGTAATAAAAGTACGATTGTGGTCGGGCTGGGAATCACGGTTCCTGACCCAACCACAACCAGATCTAATAAAATATCAATAGTGGGAAGTTACTGATTATGCCAAAAATATAAGTCAAATTGTGCCTTAATCACAATGAATAAAAACTAATGTAACCTACTAAAAATATTGTTGAAACCACACCGTCATACTTAACGCCATATATTTACAAAATTTAGTACTAATGAATATGGCGTCGTAAATAAATACGATATTAAGCCGTGCACACACGTACGAACAAATTTGTTGCGTTGCATGATACACTTGGTTCGCACGTGTGTACCACTAACGAACATCGAACACTCTGTTCGTCAAACATGTTTGCGGCCATCCTATTACCTATAGATGTGTTCTGCATGGACGGTGTTCTTCATGAATCAATGCGAATACCCAAAAAATTTTCGCTACTTCACAATCGACCACTTCCAACGACGCTGCCATAGCTACTATGAGAGTTAACAATTGTTGTGCGCGAACTCGATTCGAATTATGTTCGCGTTCGTGTTGGAAAATGCCGTCCATAGTTCCATACTAACAAACCAAATGTTCACGTTTGGTGTTTTCAATTTTTTTCCTATAGGTACCCACTTGTGCTATGAGACCTTGCTTCATGCTTCATGCCAAATTACTGGATTAGGTCAACGGGAAGTACTTTATGAATTTTGATTCCCTTGAAAGTATCGAAATATACGTTTTTTGCGACATAAAGGTCTTTCGTTAACTCAAAAGTTTGATTTTTTCACAGCTTCAAGGGACCGCAGACTTGAGTAATACAGTTTTAATTTCAACTCGATACCTCTACGCGTTCCCAAGATAAAGAGTCTTGACAGACAGACCGACAGACAGACAGACGGACCACAAGGTGAACTTATAAGGATTCGTTTTTTTCTTTTGAGGTACGGAAACCTAAAAAGCGGGACAATTTATTTGTTGATAACCTAAAATAATACACGGATAAGCAGTCTTCATACCGAAGTTTATAAAGTCACCCACAATAACGAGTAAAAATAATACACTATTGTATATATTCCAAAAGATTATTGATAAAACAATAAATTCTTATCATAATATCCCCTAAAAAGAAATATGAATGTATCTCTCGTCCCAGAGTAAGTAGCTGGTTGGTATTTAAATAATTTTATTATGATAATGAACAGAAACAAATGTGTTTAAAATGGAAACCGAGTGTCATGGCGCTTAGGATTACCATTATTTTGCTGGCCCTCTTAATGTATGAAGGAATTAAATGTATTTTATGTTAGTAACTACATTATTTTCTGTTCTTAATGCTTAATAAAAATGGAGAGAAAAAATAATTATGTGCCTCACAGAACTTTATAAAAATAAGAATTCATATAAAATAAAATAGAATAAAAATTAGCGTGAGGCCAAAAGGCGGCTATCTTGAAGATCTTAACGTATACTTCGATATTTAAAAACAATATATAAGGCAGCGCTGGTATTCTGCTAGAGCCCGCTGTGATGCCACGGACACATTTACGGAACGTCCAAATAGAAAAAATAGATGAAAGAAAATTAAATAGGCTAAAAACAAGATTAGACGTATGGGGATGCGTCATCGGTACATGGTGAAAACGTTGCGTATGCGTTTTGGGAATACATTTATTGTGCGTACAGTTAAGGAGTGGAATTCCCTGCCGGAGTCTATGTTACCTGACATTTCCTTGAGGCGCACGTGGCACATGGGCTGTCAACCCTGTCAAAGACTCTACCTCCCCTATTTATCTATTAAAAGCAGACATAACCTGTAATATATAAAAATCTCTAATAAATAAAATTAGATTGAATTCAATGTAAAATAAATTAAACAATAGAATACAATATTTATTAATTAAAATAAATTTCAAATATTATAAAAAAAATATGATTAAATTAAATTAATTAGATGTCACTTAAATTAAATTTATTGAATACCATTTCTGTTCTAGTTTAAGACCGCACTTATTGTAAACTTGCACGTTATTCTTCTTAACCTTATAACTGCCTTTATCGGTTATATCCAACAAACACTCTCGCGTTTATTCTGCCGAGGTCGCACTAAATAAAATTAGATTGAATTTAATGTCAAATAAATTAAACAATACCGTTTCTGTTCTACTTTAAGACCGCACCTATTGTAAACTTGCACGTTATTCTATTCTGCCGAGGTCGCACATCCTCAGCCAAATACTCCGTCTCGTCATTTCTTCTGTCACGAAGTCAACGAGATGGAGTACTCAGTTGCAAACACACGGCCCTGGTGAATAGGAAGTGAAAACACTCGTCGGACCAATCCGACGCAAGTGGTTAAGGGGTTATTAAACAGGCTAGGGCCTACGCACATTTAAGACAAGACTGTCTTAAACAGAATTGTCTACGACGTCACAGGCTTGTTTGCGACAAGACTGTTTTGAGACGTTCAGCGTTGCCAAGTCGTCCAGTTACACTAACTTACCAGTAAAGTCTACTTTTAAAACCACAGAAAACCACTAAAAAAAAATTATCCCTCACAAAATCGCAAAATATCCCATTAAAAAACTGTGTGTTGTGTGTCAAAATAAAATAAGTAGGCATATAGGTTATTCGTTTCTTTTAATAACGAGTGATAAAAATTAACAATCAGTTGATCAAAATACCATTTGTGGGTAAATTAACACTATTAGGTAATTCAACATTCAAATTATTCAATAACAGCTGTGTATGAATTCGTCTTCAGACGAATCATTTTTGTTTGCACCATCATCGTCTGTATCAGATTGATAATTATGGATTCTATGGTGCTAATTAGACATTTTACACCCGAGTGATCGCATTTTTAGTAAGAAATTGAATTTTACTAAAGCACTAGAAAAATCCATTAGCCACTAAAACCAATATTTCGCAATTAAAGGGGAGGTTATAACCACTAGTTTTAGTGGAAAATCCACTAAGTTGGCAACAATGGCCTTACGCGGCTAGACTGTTTTGTCTTGATGTGGTCTCGATAGTGTGCGCCGTGACGTAGACAAAACAGTCTTGTCGCAGATGTCGTAGACAAGTCTGCGACGTCGTAGGCGATTCTGTCTAAGACAGTCTTGTCTCAAGTGTGCGCAGGCCCTTATTGTAAACTCGTCACAGAATTTAAAATGAATTTAAGGAATTTACAATAACCCTATTAAACAATCTTCTTCAGTCTTCTTCAGCTAGTTTTAAGTATAAAAGTATCACTTACATCATATTCTTTGATGACTTTACTAACAATAATGTACTAACCAACAAATATCTTTATTTTTAAAGCCTCTATGAAATAATCGTCATTAATGTCTGTGGAGCAAATGGCTCGGTACATGAATACGGCTCGATGCGACATTGCGCATAAATGTTCCAATAAATAATACGTTGATTACTCGACCGGCGACTTACTGCGATTAATAGCGTTTTAAGCGATCGCCGCGTGCTCTAGCTAGCGTTGCGTAGGCTTTAGTAAGGGTCTGGTCTGAAGGCCAATCTAACATGTATAAGGAAAAACTGACTGTCATATTAACGCACAGATGAAACTACTGGGTCTAGAAATATGAAATGTTGCACAAGGCTTTCTTTTATGATGCAGGTGAGCACTAGAAGGGTTTTTATAAATTTGTTTATGTGCAATATTTTATTCTTTGGGCCCGTATACTTAAAACTATGCATAAATAGTAATCCAAATAAATAAAAAAGCTTATCATTATTATTTTTTTGACTGGCCGGTTGGTCTAGTGGTTAGTGGCCCTGACTGCTATGCCGGAGGTCGTGCGTTCGATTTCCCAGGACAAATGTTTGTGTGATGAGCACAATCTGTCTGGGTGTAATTTATCTATATTATGTATATATTTAGAAATATATAAGTATGTTTATCAGTTATCTAGTACTCATAGCACAAGCTCTGCTTAGTTTGGGACTAGATGGCGTTGTGTGATAGTTGTGGAATATTATATTATTATTCGTTTTTCAAAAGTAGCCCTGTAAAACTATTTAGAGGTGTTAAAGGTTGTATAGGAGAATCTTATTCCTTGGGTCAATTAACTGGAAACTTGGCACGAATTCTAATCAAAATGAATAATAAAGTCCGTCATTATTAGTTTTTCAAAATTACCCTCAAAATATGCTTAAAGGGATGTTAAAGTTTTTATAAAAACAGTCTCGGGAACGTCGAAGTCGTTAGCAAATTGCTAGTACGGAATAAATATACGAAAATAGCATACTTACTGTGAAAACAATATCAAAATTGGCAGAAAAGTAAACGAGAAATAACAATTAATAACAAACTATCTTTTGCCCGCAGCTTCGCACGCGTACATAAAATATAGCCTATATCACTCAGGAATAAAGCAGCTTTCAATTGGTGAAAAAATTTTAGCAATCGGACAAGTAATTTCAGAGATTACCTTCTACAAACAATATATAAAAAATATCTGGACGTTGGTTGTATGAAATATCATGAACTTTAGAAGCAGGTTCTTTGCAAAAGCTTTACAAGCTAGCACGATTCAAAATGATGGGTTGCGGGATTATTTGAAAAAAAAAACCGGGAACGCAAAGGGCAACACGGGTGGATTTTAAGTCAGTAAAATTTAGTTACTCTCTCTCGCTCCACACAAAGCGGGAGAACTTATTTAATGCCTTCCCTCAAAAAAAGGAAAAAAGGTCTATAAGATGCATTTTTTCGGCGATTTTCTATTTTGAAAGTCTAAAATTATTACGTGTTTGCAGGTTTTTTTTTTTGCAATGTGTGAAATCATCTAACGACTTCTTTCTAAGGTGGAGCGCGATGGTGGGTCAGACTTTTACTGACTTTAAATGTCAGTTAGTCCACACCCTATGACAGAAAAGCTGTTCATACTAACATTTCATTGTGTATTTAGCACTATCGTATTAAACGACACGTAATACTCCTGCCGCGTTATGTCCTATCTTAAGGCGTATAGTCCCTTCAACATCTGACTGGAGTTAAATGCACACATACTCGTACAGCCGCCTGCGCTCGCATAGAGCCCCGCTGGCCTTACCCTTCGAGCGCCGATTGTACATACGGTTGTACAACTTGAATGACCTTGAAAAAAGCTTAATTGTCGTATTGTACACACGGGTGTACGAAATTTATCGACCGAAAATTTTGGTCTCTATATATCTTCGTTTTTTACTGGAAAAAGACTGAAAAAGTTTTTTTTGGTGATTTCACGTAAAGACGCACTTTTACGAAATAATAATATCCCATAAACCCCTGCGCCCCTCGCGCGCAGGGGTCAGACTCATTTTCTTTGCGAAATATTTATTTATTTACTTAAGCTATGTACATTCTGAAGAAAATTAAAAAAAAAAAGAAATCCAGCAATTTTTTTTGTGTATAAATATTTCAAAAAAATTTTGTGCTAAATTATTAGTCATACGAACAGATCATATGTTGATAATGTTATATAAGAATCTATAATAAATATTACTTTTTCAAATCTTAATCCCAGCTGTTACCGAGGTGTGGGCTTCAGAAAGTCACCGTTTTATGGCACTAAATGGAAGCAAGGGCCTTAAACGACACGTAATACTCCTATCGCGTTATGTCCTATCTTAATGCACGTCCATGTTGAAATGTACGGCAGAATTGAGACACAAAATATATTATTTGTAATAACTGAGTCGTTACCTAGAAAGGGTATTTTGATAAAATTGTGACGTTTAAAAGTTTTACTGTCGAATAGGTGTTAAACATAAAATATTTTTTTTTTAATGGATTGTAGTGATTTGCAATTTTTGTTTTAATAGAAGTAATGACATATCATCTAACGTTAATGTTTAAAACGATCTGGCCAGTTTTAGTTGACCATATCGTAAAATGTGTTATTAGTCTGGCCCCGATAATTACAATTTGCATCCTCCCCCCATTTGTGCGATGCTGGGGCGACAACCTAGTATTATTTTAAATTTTCCAACAATGATTCATAGTTTTAAACAAAACGGACTTTTGAAGGGGATGTTATTGTACAAGCTAAGATGAATTTATTTCATCACCACTGCTTTCAAAACGGTGAAGGAAAACATCGTGAGGAAACCGGTATGTCCTAGAACGAAATATTCGAAGACATGTGACATTCACCAACCCGCACTGGGCCCGTAGTGGATTATGGCCCATTCCTTCTCTTAGAGAGGAGGCCTGAGTCCCAGCAGTGGGAACATTAAAAGGCTGATTATGCTTAACCATTTAATCGAGTAAGACGAACTGAGAGAGTTGTGTTGACGATTTTAATAACTATAATTCCGTTAATACATAATATGAATTACACCCGTAAATCCTATTTTAATGAACATGCTACTTGACTCTGACAAAATGCAAAAAACTTTAGAAAATTTGAATTTTGCGGACTAGCGCTTTCACCTTAACATAAAACATTTTATTCGAATACATAGCATACACATACACATCTTTGTCCCGGACAATTACTGTCGCGGCAAAAAGCACAGAATGTTTGCTGTGCCTCAATGTCGCACTGTTGCCCGTGCGCAGTCTTCAATACCTCGCACTTTGGCTGCACTAAATGATCTCTTGGATTCTTATCCAACAAACGATCTGTTTGCGGATGAATGAAAGATGATGTTATTGGTATGTCAGAAGTACTGTGAGAGAAATTTATGAAAGTACATGTCGTTTATAACTTAAAACTTTTTGTTTAGTTACTGTAATTGGTTGTTTAACCGTTGTAATTAATTGATTAAATAAATAAATAAATAAATAAATAGCTTCTGCCAGCGACTTCGCTCGCGAGAAACTAGGTTTCTCCATATAAACTTTAGACCCCCGTTTCACCCTCTTACGGGTTGAATTTTGAAAAATCCTTTCTTAGGGCCTGTGCACACCACGTTTTTTAAACGCACCGTTGACGCGCTTTTGTAGCGATACAGACGCGATACGCACGCGAGTCAGACGCAGCCTGTAGACATTTATTAGGATAAAAGCGCGCCGTCGACGTACGTTTCTAAAACGCGCGTCAACGGCGCTTTTAAAAACGTGTTATGCACAGGCCCTAAGAAAGGATTTTTCAAAATTCAGCCCGTAAGGCATACACAGGCCCTTAGTCCTCTCTTACACCATAAAAGGAAGCCTTGAGCAAAATATCACGCTCCTAGACACAATAGTCAATAATAATATTCACAATAGTCAATAATAATATAATAATCTTCAGTTTCTCATTGTATGTATTTACTAGCTTCTGCCCGCAGCTTTGCCCGCGAAACATGTTTCTACATATAAACTTTAGACCCCCGTTTCATCCCCTTAGGGGCAGAATTTTGAAAAATCCTTTCTTAGTGCTCGCCTAGGTACGTCATAAAAGGGAGCCTTGTGCAAAATTCCACACTCCTAGTCCCAGTAGTTTTGGCTGTGCGTTGATATGTTAGTCAGTCAGTTTCTCCTTTTATATACGAGTATATAGATTTAGATAACAATAATGTAGCAAGATTTATGGAAGATGGATGTGTGGTGTGACGAGAATGGATAAAGTGAGAAATTAGTATATTAGGGGAAGTCTGAAAGCGGCGCCAGTGACTGAAAAGTTAAAAGGGAATCGTTTGTCTTGGTATGGTCATGTGAAGAGGAGAGATGAAACGCATGTTACTAAAAGAGTTATGAGTTTACATGTGGATGGATGGTGAGGGAGAGGGAGACCAAAGAAAAGATGGATGGATTGTGTGAAGAGTGATATGAAAGAAAAGGAAAGTTAGTGACAGGGCAGAATGGAAGAAGAAAACGTGTTGCACCGACCCCAAAAAACACAGGATAAGGGCAGGAAGATGATGAATGTAGCAAGATTTAGACAGTAGTGCCAGTGACGGATTAAGACTACCTAACGCCCTAAGCAATCTACGCCTGTGGGCCCCCATATCCGTATGTCAACTAGAATCGGTATTTATTAAACCTTTACCGCCTAAAACATTATTTTTTTGTAAAATAAGGTGATGAGATGTAACTTACCTTAGAAACGGAGTAGGTGCGACAACAATATAAATCAAAGCATAATTTATTTATTGGGGTTTTAAGTATGAAATTGCCGATTTGTACTGAAAAATTGAAATTCGTTTTTTTTTTTCATTTAACATATTTATTTAATCAAAATAATTACCATTATTATCTATACATTGCTGCCACCTAATAGGAAGCTCATATATGCCTTTGAGATAGAACTCTGGAGATCTAGATTCGACAAACTGTGTTAAAGCAATTTGTACTGGCTCCTGAGAAGAAACTTTTTATCAAGTAGAAAATTGTCCAAATCACGAAAAAAATGGTAGTCCGTTGGAGGAAGGTCTGGCGTATACGGAGGGTGACGAATGGTTTCTAATTGCAGTTCCTGTAGAGTTAAAATGGTTTCTCGTGCTGTATCACTGTATGAAGTCTCGCGTTATCATGGAGCAATAATGGTCAGATTGATTCGGGGCTGTTTCACTGTTAGTTTTGTTTTTATCATTGTTCGGAGTTCAGCACAGTAGACATCTGCCGTTATTGCTTGACTACATCGGAGAAAGCTATAGTGAATAATGCTGAGACTACCAAACAGTTATCATTACCTTTTTATTGGTAAGCTTTGCTTTAGAACACTGTTGCGGCGTTTGACCTGGGGTCAGCAATTGCATTTTTCGCTTACGGTTATCGTAAAGAATCACTTTTCATCACATGTCACAATTCGATCCAATATTCCTTCATTTCTGTATCGATTCAACAAGGCAACATAAGTTTCAACCCGCGTTTCTTTCTGCAGATCAGTCAAATCATGAGGCACCCATTTTTCATATTTTTATATTGTTGGTAAGATAACGTTAAACCATGCCACTAATTCCTGGGTAGTTTGGCTTGGATGGGCTTCCACCATCTCTTTCAATTCATTGTTATTCGTTCGTTCTTCAAATAAAATCCATCACGAAAGCGTTTAAACCAAAATGGCACGGTGCGTTCATTAGCAGTCCGCGATTTCTGCCGCGTTAGTTCCGCGTCAGAACTCGTATTCAAAAATCACTCGAATTTTCGAAGTAGCCATCTTTGTTGTCTAAGCTGAATAAAAAACAACTGAATGTCGATAATCGAATGTTGCACATTTTTAACCAACTACCAAAAAAGGAGGACGCAATTCGGTTGTATTTTTTCTTTAAATTAAGTTTGTTACCTCAGAAATCCATCGTTTATGGACCGATTGGCAATTTTTTCTCCCTTAGAGGTTATGCTTCCAGATTGGTTCTATTTTTTGCAAAATCCAGTTTTCACGATGAATCCATGAGGAATCGAGGGAACTCCTCAAATATTATAGGCAACCATATAGTTATTTTGGTATTTTCATCGAAGACTTAAGCATTTACAGTCAAAAAGTAACATTTGATGAAGTGGAACTGATGAAGAAGACAGAAATGGCCAACGGAACTTCATACTCACATAGATATCACAAGTTAAGCGACTATGGCAATACAAACAAATAAATGGTTCTGAATAGTTATGTTGAAAATGATGATGATGGAGCCGGAAGGTTGGCACTGGAACTCCGTAATTAATCAATGTAAACTCGCTGTGTTTAGGCTTATTGGAATTGTCAAGAGATGCACTTTGACTATAAGGTACTATCGAACTGATCTGATGATGTAGCCGGAAGGTAGGCACAGGAACTCTGTAATTAATCAATGTGTCCTAGCTGTGTTTGGACTTATGAGAATTGCCATGAGATGCACTTTGGCTATAAGGTACTATCGAACTGATCTGATAATGAAGCCGGAAAGTAGAAGGTAGACACAGGAACTTCATAATAAAACAATGAGCAGTGTTCGGCTTAATTAGAATTATCATGAGAATAGGCAATCTGGTTATACGTGTATTGCAACTAAAAGTGTGAAAAATAAAAAACCTTAAAAAAGTAGTTTTGGAAGTCGGTGTTACATAAAAAACAAAAAATACCGAGTAACACCGACTTCCGAAATTAAAGTTATTTTGATTCTTTTAGTGTTTTTTTTTAGTGTAATCGGTTACTTTATTTTTTGTAAAATGTTTTTTTTAAAGATCTTCATAGGTACCTACTATGTGAAAAAAGTTTCACTCAAAAATCTCAAACCATGAAGGTTTTATGTCAATTCGAAGTACCTATTACAATAAAACGGCAATTTCATACTTTAACTCCTATTATTACGTATGCATAGAAGCCGGCCGGCACAATTACTCAAAAAACAAAACATTTGATTGAAACAGATTTGCGGGGGGGCCGCATTGTAGGGGTGGTTTGTGATTGGCTGATCGCAATTCCGATGCATTTGAATTGCCGAATGCACTAGCGGGCAGCGAGTGGGCAAGCGGGAGCGGGGTTATGACTCTAGGTCGGACTCTATGTCAACTTAAAACCCGTTAGTCCTAGAAACATTTTTTGGTGTGGTTTTTGGTGACATGAGAGTGATACGTGATGCCCTAAGGACGGATTTTTTGTGCTTCTTCTGGTGCCCCCCAGACGTGATGCCCTAGGCAATTGCTTAATTTGACAAAGGGTTAATCCGTCACTGAGTAGTGCATTTTCTCCAAATTCAAAGCCACACTACGCTGCCTGTGTGCGAGCGAGAAAGAGTGATGGAACTATACACCCTTTATAGCTCCATCCCTTTAACTGTTCAGTTTAGGTCGTCAAATGGATTGCGGTAACAGCTCGTGGTAGGACTCTTGTCATCCAAGCTGAAACTGGAAGTGCTTAACTGCCTATGGTTTAATGAGCACCGCAATAAATTATATTGGAAACTAGGTTTGATACATTACAAATGTAATAACTTAATAGCTAATACGAATATCGACTTATGAGTTGTATATGGGGTGTAACCAATGGCCAAACCAAGGGTTGACACAGCAGGAAGCAAAAGATTTAGTAAAATTAGGTTAACAAAAACGCAAAGGCCAACTGAATCAACATGGGTGGCTTTTAGTCAGTAAAAGTCTGACATGCCATCCAGAGATCGTCATCTCTGTAGCTTTTTTCCAACTAGCTTGGGGTCGGCTTCCAGTCTAACCAAATGCTGCTGAATACCTGTGTTTTACCCGGCCCGTTCACGACCTTGCCGCTGTGAGCGGGAGCTAAGCGCGGGGCGGCGAGCGGTAAGATCAAAAGTATGAAAATGTTTGAAACACAACACGAGACACAGGTTATAGCGAAAACGCAAGCGCTTACCGATGCCGCCCCACTCGCCGCGCCGCTAAGATCGATGTCGTGAGGCCGTATCAAACCTCCATAACCTAATTACTGGACAACATGATACACATTAATATTACATAATCAACCTTATAATGCAATTACATAATTTATCTTAATTAGCCTTATAATATTCCTACTGTTGATACTCAGGCCTCCTCTCCAGGAGAGATGATGCTATTGGCTGTTGAAAATTCATTCAACCAATCGCACAGTAATATAATTAATTCTGCGTTTTTTTTTACAAAAACTGATAATTTGCACGCTAGTAACGTTTCCCCTTCAAATAAGATAATTAAATAAAATTATGCTAAAAATTAACATTATCCTTTAGTCAAGCATTAAATTCTTCCTCAAACAAGTCATGATAATTTCCATCGAAATAAGTACCGTAATTTTTTCTACCATTTTCTGTTTCCTACCATTTTTCAAGGAAGTGTTACGGTCGAGTACCTACGTTCATTCTCATTGGTCAGTTAGTCGGCCAATGCTAATGTTGGCAAGAATGTTGGCCACACATTTTTCTGCGAATTTGTTTTATTTATTGTTACAAGGAATAACGTAAGAGGCGGTACGGCTAACTGACGTCCATAACTGGACTAGAGCTTCTTTGAGATATATGACGCCATAATCATTGAGACTGGGAATAGGCGGATCTTAGGACCATATAGGCTTTGTGTTGTGCAAAGGTAAAACAAAATCAGTGTTAAGCCCAACACTGCATTTGAGTTTTTATGCACGGATTTTTTTGAGTGTTAACTTACTGGCTGTTCTAATAATTCGCAAATTGATTTCTAGTGATTTACGAGTATGTGATGTGGATTTGTGTAGTTTGGTATCTCAAGTGATTACACAGCTGGGCATAATGTGGAATCATTGAAACAGATACGATTTCGGTAAAATTGAGCTGGGAATTTTATTGTGGTATTTTTGTCGACTTCAGTAAAGCTTGCTTGCTTGTAAAGCTTACTGCAAAAACATTAGAATTTGTTACATCTGCATTCTAATGGAAAACAAAATGACTATTTTCTGTAACAAAAAGTAAATACTTTCTGCACCGGGAACTTACAAAAAAAAAAATGGACCTTTTTAAACGACTGCACGACAATTACTGTTTTTACATTTGAGTTTCAATTGTTTTGTGTTTCCTGATAATTATGTCAACAGTGAATAGGTTACTTCTGGGCAAGCGTGCTCCATCGTCGACCATAATATCACCACCGAACCATCAGGTGAGATAGTGATCAAGTGCGAGCCTATTAATAATAATAAAAAAGATCGTCCGGATAGTCTGATTCGGAAACAATATATTCGGACAAAATTATTGAATATTTTTTAAAAATGTGCAACATAATAATATTGTGTCCGAATTGTCAGTCAGCCATATTTTTCTTGCTACATATTTTCACAATTCTACCATCTATGGAAGAATTATTCTGACATTCTTCGACATCATACCTACATAACAAAAATATCTATAAAACTGCTATTCTCTCCCCGTGACCGTCCGCAAGTAGGAAATGGTCCCACATGCTGTCTCCAGTGTTACCATGCGTCGTCAGCTCATAAACCATACAAATGTGAGCAAGTCGTGTATGTCGTATAGTAAGTGATGTTGTGTGGCGCTGCCGGCTTTGCAGTTCTCACGGCGAATGATGCTGGGCGCTCTGGTTTGGAAACATAGGGACGGATGGGAATTGTAGAGAAAACGCTTGAAAGATTCTTATCTCTATTTATGTTGTTGGGTTCCATTATCTCACAGTACATTCCTATTTTTTTGTTCTCAAAATGGTGAAGAAAAACATCGTGCGAAAACCGGATGTCCATGTGACATCCACCGACCCGCATTAGGCTCGCGTAGTGGATTACGACCCATTCCCTATTCTAGAGAGGAGGCCCGAGTCCCAGCAGTGGGAACAATATATGGCTGATAATATTATGTGCATTCTTATCTGGTACGTTGTAGGGTCCTTTTTTTTAAGGCGTGTAATCATCAAATGACATCTCTCGCCCTTGGGCGGAGCGCGAGGACGTGTCTTTTACTAACTTAAACCCACTCCTAGTTCCCTCGTCGCCTTTCTTCCCAGAGCCGGGTTTTCCTTTCAGAAGCGAACCTATGGCCCCAGTAAGCTTCGTACTGTGTACAAATTTTTATAATAATTTGTCTTCTGTTATATTTGTGTAGATAAATCTAACTATTTTCTATCTATCTATATCTATAAAAATGAATAAGATGTTCGTTAGTCTCGCTTTTGAGATTGAGATGAATTATGCTGTTCTGGTAATGCCAGTAGATGGCGTTATCCTTACTATTAGGCAGTGCGAAGTTTGCCAGGTCAGCCAGCTAAATAAATATTTGCCGGTCTCAACTATTGCCCCGTATGTTCGTCCTAGATTCTCCTACGTGATAAGCATAACATAAAAATATGCGGTAAGTCCTGCGGTGCAGGTTTAGCGCCATTTTGACACGCTGACTGTCGCAACTTAGTTATAGAGACTTGCACAGAGCACCAATACGACCTTTAAAGCGATCTATTTGACGACCTACACTGAATCGTTAAAAGGATGAAGCTACATAGGGTGTATAGCTCTATCTCTCTTTCTCGCTCGCATGATTGGCATTCTAACCACGACATGGTAAGGCTCCAGTAGCACACCGGTTTTTTACCAGTGGGATGTTGAGATATGTGCTGAATACTAAAGTGAAATTAATTAAACAGCGTTTAATGAGTTAATTTGTTTTGATTTACGGTTCTTGGGATCGGTAAATAAAATCATTTTATATAGTCGTATGTTTGCACGCAGTAAATGTTGACGGCTTGGGCACGCCATAATTATGGCGGTAAGTCCACTCTTTGAGACGTCGCTGGAGAGACCTCAAGGCGTCCTTACCTTCCGCATGACAGAGGTCCTCACCGGACATGGTAAGTTCGGGAAGATATGCCCGGGCGTCACCATTGTGTGGACCACCCGGGGGACACGGTGGGGCACACGGTGAAGGTGTGCCCCGCTTGGGCAGAGCAACGCCGTGTCCTCGTGGGGGCGATCTCACGCGCCGGGCCTTGGTACAGGCCATGGTCCGGAGCGAGGAGAAGTGGCAGGTGGTTTCCTCCTTCTGCGAAGCTGTAATGCTAGCAAAGGAGGCGGCCGATCGTGTGAGGCAACGGTCTTCACGCCACAACCGCCGCCGGGATTCCGACTTCTCCCCCGCCACAATTTTATTACATTTATCGAATCAAGCTGGGCGCGCGTCGACACCCATGAGTCGCACGTCAACCCACACAAGTTACCTGTCACTGCAGCCCTCGGCTCCATAACACCCTCGCTAAGGCTCAGGTAGTACCGCCTCGGTCACAATGACAGAGTTTCTTCACTTGTCAAAATTTACTATTCTCTTTGAAGTACAGGTCTTAACTTGGAATCACAATTTAACAGTTAAATACTACAAAAATAATCGTATTACATTCGTCCCATGACCAGACCTTCAACCAACCAACCAGATAAGTACTTACGGGTTGACTTGACCAGTTTTTCATATCCAAGTAGCCAGTACCTAGGATTACACGCTAATTTAGTATCTCTAATAGCTAAATTATGAAGCGATGCCCCCTACTTAACTTGACACTTTGCATCGCATAGCAACAGCGAAGTCGTTCGAACTAGATGCCTTTAGACAGATTAATAAATAGATACTGGTTCAGCTTATTTCTGATGTAAAATACGAAATAGGTACTTAAGCTTCGTGGTACACTAAGGCAATGCGGATACCGATATGCTATAGCATATCGCAGGCGAATATTATAATTGTAGGCATCTATCATAAGAAGTAGGTTATTATTTCAGTTTAATTTTAGTATACCTGGCGTCACGTGCGCCACGTACCGGCAGACGCAGAGTTATAAGGCCTCGCACAATGTGGACCGATGACCTGGAGAGGGTCGCGGGAAACCAATGGATGCGAGACGCACAGGACCGATCATTATGGCAAGACTTGGGGGAGGCCTATGTTCAATAGTGGACGTCTTTTGGCTGAAATGATGATGATACTTGACGTCAAAATATATCTGTCGTTAAGTTCCTTCTCCAGTCGCCTATCGTCAACGTCGAGCATGGTGTAAAAGCTAGTTGCTTCATCTAATGCAATCCAACGCGATGTTTGATGAAGAGGCAATGCGAAAAAAGAGATATAACGCCTGAAAACTCTGTTGGCATTCGGTTCTTCATAGCACTTCATGTGACTGGCCGAAGGTGCAGTGTGCTTCGCCAAGGGCGCTGATGAGGCTGAGGGTGATGATCAGGTATAACCAGGTAGGCATGCTGGTGGTCAGGATACCCTTTAGAGCCTTGGGTGCTGGCTGTATGGCTCGCTGCTCGAAAGCTTAAGGAAGTGTTGATGACGTCACGTCGGTGTCACCAGTTTGGAGGTAGGCGGAACAGAGAGTAAAGTCCTGCAAACCTCCGTTGAAAAGGGAGGATCCAGCCCTGTGAAGCCTGACGAGAAGGCACCAAGCCCTGAGAAGCCTGACGAGAAGGCACCTAGCCCTAAGGAGCCTCACGAGAAGGCACCTAGCCCAGTTATATCTGAAAAGGATGGATGTTATGTCTGGTGGGCAACTGCCCGATAGAGAATTCGGGCTGTCCTATATGTTCAAAACGCGCGGACAACTTTGATAGCGCGATGCAGGATTAGTTCTTATGTGACGCCATAGATATCGCTACAGTGTTTTTTTTAAACCCTTAAAAGTTTTTCAGAAAAATTGTCGTCATTCAGAATCTCGATTAAATGTGCAAGGCTTCTATGGATGTAGGTTTTATATTTTTAATATTATATGATTATATTATTTGCAGGGCCAAAGTTCACGTAAAATAGCAGATTTACAGAGGTCTTTACATTTTTATTTTACACAAATTTAAGTTTTGATTGGCATAGAAGCCTAGATAATATCCACAAGATAGCTGTATATCCAAAATATCTGTAGAAAGATGTATAATAACATCATAATCACGTAAGAGCGGTTGTATCGAAATGTACCGTGAGTTGCCCGCGCTTAAAACAATACTTTGTCAGTCGTTAAAACTAGATTTTGACAGACTTTAAGCCAAAACTCTGACAGTTGCTAAGCCTAAATTTTGACAGTCGTTAAGACAAGACGAGAATATACAAGATAAAAACTTAAACACGACCCAATCACCCAATGAGTTTAGATATTCCGTGCGAGGACGATGGGCGTCTGGCGACGAGGCGA
Organism: Mythimna pallens; assembly: GCA_961205895.1. NCBI lineage: Eukaryota > Metazoa > Arthropoda > Insecta > Lepidoptera > Noctuidae > Mythimna > Mythimna pallens. The sequence goes on along the minus strand of OY540831.1, from coordinate 5,262,253 downwards.
CTCCAATTATTCAGCGATAGGCGCGCAAACATCGGAATATATTAACACACAATGTATTCTGCAGCAGTACTGCCGTACATTGAGACTACACATTACTGTGTAAGCTGTGAACTTGAATATATTATTATGGTAGAGTTATTTTAATAAACTAATTTAAAATTTATGAACAGTATTGGCAGACATAGAAACAGTGCCGTAACTAGCGCTTTTATACGCTCGGTGCGCCTCTAGAAAAAGTACAATACAAACAAAAAGGCCTAGATAACCTTTCTTTTTGCGCCCCTCCAGGAACTGCGCCCTATTCCTGGGTACCACTGGCACCACCCTGGTTATGGTACTATATAAAAGGAAATATGGGGCATCCTGTAGCACCCTTGATATAAGAATCTATGTACTTGTACCATATCCTATATTGAGACATCAAATAAGTTTGTATGTTGTGAATTTTTGTCCATTTGAGGAAATTTTCCTAACGTATTTATATTATGGAGCAACTTCTCAGTAGCGAGGATAACTGAGAAGGCATTAAGTCCGCCTTTGTACTTTTGTGTTGCATGAAATTTTAATAAATAAATAAATAAGCACAATGTGTAGCAAGTTATATTACTAAATTGGCATCAGACAAAAAATTTGATAAAATATGTTTTTGCATTTGAGAGATTGGGTAATATACCTTGACCCTCACTTACTCTTACTCTTTTTCTTACTCTTTCTTTTTTTCTTTCTTGTTTTTTTTTACTCTTTTTTTTCTTCGGAGTCGAAATAACCTGTAGAAATACTTTATTATGAAACTAGCTTCTGCCAGCGGCTTCGCCCGCTTGAAAATAAGTTTTTTCATACAAACTTTAGACCGCCGTTTCAACCCCTTCGGGAGTGAATTTTGGAAAATCTTCTCTTAGTGCTCGCCTACGTCATAAAAGGAAAGCTTGTGCAAAATTTCACGCTCCTAGACCCAGAAAATCCGGCTGTGCGTTGATATGTCAGTCAGTCAGTTTCTCCTTTTATATATATAGATAATAACGGCGAGGAAATTGTTGATAACATTATTGTCTACATAAGTTACCATAATGTATAATAATTTACTAAGTTTTATCAACAGAAGCTAATGGCCAATCTATGTTTCGCAAAAAAATTGTCATAACAGGAAACTGAATTGACTAGATACACGATAGTAAATAATTATGACTTAGTTTATTTTTGCTGGCTTGACTTCATAGCTTTTGGCTAAATTGAACTTTTAATGTTGCCACTAATACAAATCTTGGTCAAGTAACATAATATTCTTTGCTTTATGTATTATTATTATATTATTAATCACTTTATTTCGAGCTTGCACTCATATTAGGGTTAGAAACAATATTTACTTAAAACTATGTTAGTACCTAGCCATAAAATTCGAGTTCTAAATATTATTATTAAATTCAGTTCATTATAATTCAAATTAAATAAATTCAATCAAACATGTCAACAAATTAAATTAAACCAATTGAAATTAAAACAAAATAAATATATAAATTAACTTTAGTCTACATTTCATTAATTATAAGTCAAATAAAATACTATAAAATTAGGTCAACCTCTACTTTCCTATTAAAATCCGCATCCACCTGTTTTGGAATGGGCAATCCAATCTATCGGCAATCATATGCAGGATGCTATTACTGCTGCCCTGCAGGCGCCGTCGCAAAGACGCAGCTCTTTTACGGATGACTGCATGAAACCCATCAGTACGCGTCTCTGCAAACATTCCAGACGCGCTACAAAAACGAGGCAAACGCAACAGCATCCTAAATATATTGTTATATTGGACGCGCAACGAATTAGCAGCCCGGTGAGTGTAGCTCACCCACAGGCTGCTTGTATAAAGCGATTGGCAATACGCCTATTGCCGCCTATTGTATGTATTAATATACTTAGGAAATATATTTCCGCATTAGATAATAAACATAAAAATAAAAAGAACTTTTTTGCATGGCATTAAGACATTTCAACTGTCATTCAGCCTAATGACTTATAGAAAAGAAAACATAACATTATGACATGACATCTTGTCATTCGTTCAAAAATGCGTTTATTTTTATTTTTTATTTATAAAGTGGTACGTAATTATTATTGACATAATATACGTAATCTCTTCAATTTTAAACTGGGATATTTTGAATACCAGGATTCTATAGTATAATGTCTAAGAAAAAATTGTTTAGAAATTTAAATATATTCTTTTGTAATTTTTTTATAACTCGACGCTAAAAAAATATGCCAGCAAAATTATGCTCGAGAATCTGTTAACTTCTTGTAGAGGTTTTCGAGATACAATCAAAGGCAGAAGAAATTGTACACAGTAGAATTTAAAGCATAATAAATCACATTAGAAAATACATATGAGTACAACCATCAGGCGATCACGTTGACGAATAACAAAAAGTCTTTCTTACTTCAAAAAAACGTACGACAGTTGTATAGAGAAGAAAAACTATCCATCAAACAGTAACTGCCAAGAAGGCCAACATTCAACAGAATCTGCCATCACTCTTTGTCTTAGGTCCACAGTCTCAGCGATTCTCACATCGTAGTCCGAGCTGATGTATTCAAAAGATAGTATCTAAGATTGTGCCGATAACCATCTCTGATATGACACGCGTTTATACTACAGATTTACCAAGTATTTACTCTGTAATTATAATACTTGTTTTGCTGTAAAAAGCATACATTTATGTCTTTTTTTTTAAAGAAATATATCAGGAATGATTTTGATAAAGGCACTAATCAATAACTAGTTTTCTGAAATAACTAAAAAGTCATAAGACAGTGACACGCGGTTTGACGAACTTTCTCTCGTGAGACAAAAGTATTCCTCGTCAGAAGGCTTAAAGTTATCCAAACGGTAATGGAGAGAACCATGCTCTGAGATTCGGTGCGTGATCGAATCAGGAATGAAGATTTAAAGATAGAACAAAGGGTGTGAGTGACATAACCCGAAGAATCGTCAAAATTTAGGAGGAGTGGTCAGGGCACTTTGCTCGCAGAACAGATGTTCAATAGGAGTGAAAGGTTCTGGAGTGGCCGACGTACCAGAAGACTCAAAGTTGGAAGTCCACTTACAAGGTAGACCGATGACCTGATGAGGGTCGCGGAGATCCGAAGGTGGCACATGGAACCAGTCTTTGTGGTTATGTGTGTACTCTTGGGGAAGGCCCTTATCCAACAGTGAACGACTTAAAGCTGAAATGATAATGATTAGAAGCCCTTCGAGCCGGATTACGACAAAAAATAACTGTTGTATTCGACTTATTTCTAAAAATATTTGCTCGACTGGTAAGTCGAATACAGTGAGTCTAAAAAGTAATAATAAATAAGTAAGTACCTATATTCTAGAAAATGAATAAAATTTCATTTCATTTCAATGAAAATATTAGTCAGACTTTTGTTGGATCCTTATTTCTCTATTCCCCGTAGTGATGATGAGCTTCAGTATTTACTTCAAGCAGTATAGTCCTTCAATATCGATGGTCTTTGTTAATAATAGAAAATGTGATTTTTGCTCTTAATTTATTTGGATTTTCAATAGTGCAGCCGACAATCTGTGTTGTAAAGCATCAAATGGCTGACAAAAATGCCAGACATACTAGATCTTCTGGACTTTTTTTCAAACATGTTCTTATTGACTCTTTAGACTTCAAATGGGTTTTCAAACTCGTCTCCTATAAGGAGTGTCTCAAGATTAATATATAACTTACGACGGTCCTGATAAAATCTTTCGATGGTATGATATCGATCGTCTGATTGAACAGAAGTTTTTGTAACTGAAAAAACTTCCTGTGTTTGAACGAAGCCAGTTCTTGTTTAATAGATTCGAACAGTAAGTAGTGCAGTAAGTATTACGGTTATGTTTTTTGTGGGTTATGAAGAAAGGCAAGAGCACTTGAGTTTATACTAAATGAACTAATAGTACCTATGGGTCAAAATGACTGACTGGTAATATTACGATAATTTTGTAGTGAGAGATGCACAGACCCGGTTGATGTGGTGACACTTTGACGAGGCCTACATCCAGAAGTGGAATTCTTTCGGCTAAAATAATGACGATGATTCGATTAATGATTATTGGTCAGTCTACTCGTAATCAAGAAGAAATATGAATAGCTATGAATTGTTAATTCTACGCATTCTACAGCAGTGCAGATAATATTTGGGATAATCTTGATGAACAATGCTTCGAATCTTAGACATCATTGGTCCTTCGTGGATGATGTAAGAATACTTATACAAAAACTTTCTGCAGCAACCAAGATATACCCTTCAGTAAAGGTGTGACCAGACCAACATCCTGCTACAAACGTCAAATCATCGTCAACTGTCATCGATAACACTGACATGACTGTTGCACATCGGTTAGCGCCCTTACATCTCGAGATTGTCGAGATATCAATCATTGATAAAACAGGTTCATACAGTTTTTGTAGCGTTAAGCCGTGCACAATGACTATTAAGCCTATTAAAGCTTATGAAATAATCTAAGAAAAAAAAGCTGTTAGGGATGTGATAGGATCCGTGTTCTTTGTTAGATATTACTTATTTAGTAACAGCTGTATCCGCTTCGGTCTAATGTGTATCACATAACAATGGTATGCTTTTATTGAACACTATTTTTTTAAAAGAATAGGTAACCATGGGGCTTCTTGCCGGTTCTTCTCCATAGGAAACGACCAATTTGGGACCGTGCACTAGCTTCTGACGTTTTATAAGTGCCCATGTAGGCCTATGTGAAATAAAAACATTTGAATTTTGTTATTTTTTTAAAATTTCATTCCATTTTCAATCCATGTTCTAATGATATACAAATTAACTATTCATACGAAGACATGACTTAACTTTTTGATTGGTTTTCGTGAATCCAGATTCTTCTTTTTATATTCAGCTATTCTGTGCAGTTTAAATTAAAAAGCACATCAGGCAGAGTAGATAGGCAGTTCCTGCGTGTAAAATATCGATATTCAGGCTGGTTCGATTGAAGATCGTGCCAGGCCTGGTCCACCAACCAACTCCAACTAACAACCAACCAAACATAACAATTATACAACTATACTGTATGCAACCACAATCTGCCAACAGCTTATCAGCAAAGCCTATGAATCCATTAATTATTATTTAGAAATTTTTCTCCTCCTGTTATTACTACGTCTTGCTAACTGTCTTGTCCACCGTCACTTCATACTCTATAAACCTATGTTATTGGAAATCTTAAACTAAAGTTTAACATTACATTAATAAAGATACATGTAATCTTAAAAGCCCATTTTCTCTTTCAACTAGACATATCGAGAATACACGCAATTCCAATCCCACTTTCAAAACTAGGCTGTATGCAAACGTGGTATGTAAATGACCAAAGTGTTGCCATTAACAAGATGATAAGAATTCACTAACGAGCATCTATATTAATATCCGATGTTGCCAGCTCTCGGACTTGATTGACAGATGTCAGAATAACCGTGTTCATGTCTGACAACTGAGACGCAATTTTGTTTTAAAGTTGATGGGTTAGTGTTGCCACAATAATGAAAGGTTTACTATCTTGTGAAGTCGTGTAAATGACAATAGGATTTCATGTTAATTTTTTAGTTTATCTTTAACTTAAACTAGTATTAAGTTACAGTTAAGTTGTAATTAGTTATGTTGATGTTGTATGTCGCTTATTCTGTCACAATGCAATGTAGTTCTAATTAATATTCTAAGTAACTGTTATTTTACTAAGTAGGTTGAATGACTCATCTTGGGATTCACTAGCTATCAAGATCGGAGTTCCACCATTCACTATTTACCAATTGACGTTATTTCTGATTAAGTAGGTACTATGTGAATTGATACATTTGGTTCTACAGAAAGTGCCAACTCACACTCACTTATACTTTTCAAACAAAGGACCAAAGTTTCATTTGTTTCCTCATTTCACTTAGAGGCACTAATGTAAGTTTTTACGGTACTCAGATCTTTGCATTCCAGCATTTTCCTCCTTTCACTGAAATGTCAATTTAAAGTACCTAAGTAATAAAGAGGTGTTTTTTTCGTATTTTATGTGGTGACAATAGCTTTTATATGATCGACACAGCGACGCCAAAATCTTACATAAGCAACAAACCAAAATTCAATTTTATTTCCACTTTAATTTACATGGCAACACATTTATTGTGCGTACAGCTATGAAGTGGAATTCCACACCGGAGTCTGTGTTTCCTGATAGCTACAACCTGGGCGTCCTTAAGAGTGAATAGGTTACTTAGGCAAGCATGCTCCATCATCGCCAATAACATTGCTTACAATCAGGTGAGTTATTGGTCAAGTTTAACCCTACCAATAATGAAAAAAAATATGTCCACGCTCGGCTCGAGATCATCTAGAATCTAAATTACGAGTATTTCAACCTTGAAAAATGCAATAAATAATATGCGTTTTGATTACGAGAATAGTGAGCAACAGATCCAGTCTAAAACAATTCAGAATTAACTACACCAACAGACACCCTTACCAATAAACATAATTCCAACCCAGCATAACATATTAGAAAGGAAACGAAGCTTAGCAGGAATATACACGTAGCAAGGCGAAGGTAACCAGAATACCCCATCAATTCCTACGGGAATGACCCGGCTATGTCCGGGAAAGAGACACTTTGCATAGCATGGCGCAATCCCGAACGAACTTAAGGAGAGGTCTTCCGTCTCTCTCCTGATCACTGACGATACAATGTTTCGACAAGTTTATGGCAAAGATCGTTTTACAATGTTTTAAGTGAGATATTGGAAAGTATCGGAGGTTAAGTAGGTTGTCGCTTTTGTTGGGTTTGGTATGCTTTGACGTACCGTGGACGGTTTGATTAATAAGAATTCGATTTGATGTTTCTTGATATGTTCGTTGGCCAATAGCGGTGTATCTGTAGATGAATATGTAAGTGGTAGAGGGCATGGCACATTGCTTGCAGAACAGATGATCGATGGGGCCAAAACTTTGTCTAGTTGCGACCATGTCGTATCGAAAATATATCGCTCAACAAGGTCGACCGACGACCTAGTAAGAATCGCGAGAATCCGATGGATGCGAGACGCACAGGACCGGTAATTATGTTGACACTTGGGGGAGGCCTACGTCTAGCCGTGGACGTCTTTCGGCTAAACGATGTTGATGAAGATGGGTCAGATAGGATTTATTGATTTTATTTTATAAACATTAAAGCGAAATACACTATTTAAACACAAAATATGAAAATATAGATCTAAAAAATAAAATATAGATTATAGGAGTTGATATTGAAGCTTCCTTTATAATTGGCCTGAGGTAGGTAGCTAAGGACAGAGAAAAGTGGAAGAGTGGAAAGGAGCCCTTTGCCCTGTAGTGGGATATAACATGCTCATAATAATAATAACATTGAAGATTTGTGTCATTAACTACTTATGAATTCTTTTTTCTTTCTAATTACTTATGTTTTTTTTTTTGAAATTTCAATTCATTTATGCCAATTCAAAAGCCACTCGGCCACCACTGCTCTTACGAGTACGGTCCGACATACGAATTGTAGGCCATGAGTTCAAACCCAGTCAGGCGCATAACTTTGTGTGATTTATTTCATCACCACTGCCCTCAAAACGGTGAAGGAAAACATCGTGAGGAACCGGCATGTCCTAGAACCAAAAATTCGAAGACATATGACATTCATCACCACCGCACTGGGCCCGCGTGGTGGATTACAGCCCATTCTCTCTCTCCTAGAAAGGAGGCCAGAGTCCCAGCAGTGGGAACATTATAAGGCCAATTATGACTATGACTATCACTAATACAAAAGCTCGACTTCACGGTTATCAAAGCTTATAAAAAAAAAACGATACGCTGGCGCTGGTACGGTTTTTATTGAGGTGGGAAATGTCATCCAATGACTTCTCTTGCTCCAGGATTAAGCGCGAGGGCGTGTCAGACTTTTACTGACTAAAACCACACCTGTGTCCAGTTGCCCTTTGCGTTCTAGGACCACGGTTTCTCTTTCACATATTCCCCGTGGACGCTGTTACGGTAAATTGACGATTACGATTGCATTACTTATCTAACGCAGTTTCTGAGTTGCTTGGATCGTAGTGCATAAAAATCAGAGGCGCTTCGAACCCATTTACATAATGGGACTAGAAGAGATCGAATTTAAAGGTTGTTGTAGTAAATTAAATGACCTGTAGTTGCACTTGCAACCTATCACTTTTGAACGTAAAAGTACGCCATTACCCAGCTTTGTTTACAAACCGCAAAGGAAGATAAGCAGATCTCACTATTTTTCAATGTATTTCTCGATTGAAACACGCGAAAGAAACATATTTATATAAACATTATTAGTCCTTTTAATTTATTTTTTCTTTTCTCTTTACCCCTTAGAGAGGCTATAGTCCATATTGCCTAGTCTTTCGTCCATGTTTTCTTGCGTAATATATTAGAATGTGGCTGTAACACATTCTAATGTTTTTGAAGTATTTGGCAGCAAATGTATCGATTCAGCCTTCTTAGCAAACTTCGCTGAGGTAACTAAAACTACTTACAATTTAAAATTTCAGCTCCATTTTACCGAGATCGCGCCTATTTCAATGATTCCGCATGTTATTCTAGTTGTGCAGACACTTGAGATACAAAACTACACCAATTTTACATCACAATATCCACTAGGAATCAATTTGCGAATAATTAAAACAGCCACCGAACTTCACTCGAAAAATTCCGCCAAAAACTCTTTAGTCATTTAAATTCATCTAGTAGCGTAGACTCAGTTTACTTTTACCAAACAAAGCTATTTTCCCGCTTAAATTACCAAGTGTTGCCATGCGCCATTTAAAAAAATGCGCCCATACCACGCGGTGTAAGCCAACGCACCATTCATCATTTATGATGAATTTACTTCTTCGCAACTGGCAACATCCGCGCACCTGCACACGTCAACACTTCACAGATGAAAAAAGAATATGGCGTCTATCGTCATATGCCATTCAAGTCAATTGGTTACAATAAAATTAATGATCAGACATAATTCTGTCTGGTTTATGACAACTTACATAAATATTTAAGTTGTAATAATAAATAAATGCCTTTTAGGATTGATTTCGTGGTTATGTTTCTTGACGTGCCTGAGTGAGGAATTCCTTTTGCAAGGAAGATGCACGAACCTCTTTTTTAGCCAGTTGAATATAAAATGCTCAGTATTTTTTCCTTTAATGGTAAGAAAAACAGCGTTTTATGGACTTAAACTTATTTCTTTCCGGTAACATAGAGTATACCATAAATTCATGTCACGGATTCAAACTAGTCACTTGGATAAACATAAATGAAGTAAATAAATGTTGTTTTTGAATGTAGTGTTTACATCCTAATATGTCCATGCAGTATAGAAAGACACCGAAATTAACTAAATCGTGCAAAAATTGGCAGCAGTGATGGCCGATTGGTAATGGCCCCGACTTACGAGTTGTAGGACGCGGGTTAAAACCCAGCCAGGCGCATTACTTTGTGTAATTTATTTCATCACCACTGCTCTCAAAAAGGCGAAGGAGAAATTCGAAGACATGTGACATTCACCAATATGCACTGGGCTCGCGTGGTGGATTACGGCCCATTCCTTCTCCTATAGAGCGGAGGCCTGAGTTCCAACAGTGGGAACATTAAAAGGCTGATTATGCTTAGGTATGCTTATGTTTAAAAATTGATGAAAATTCCCACTTGCCATCCATTTAACTGATCTAATACAAAAACTCATCCTATTTATTCATTACCCAATAAAAACTGACCTCATTATTCTTTTAGCCGCCATAATTAACACTTTTATCCAACAATCCATTTTATTTTCGCCGTAATCGCCATTGTATTTCGTTATAAATAAACTATGCTGCCATTATTAACTCCAGCTTGTAATACGTATACGTTGGGACATGAATGCGTGACGTTACTCAGTATCCGAGGCGCAGCGTGACGCCGAAGACGGAGAACGACTAAATACGCGGTATTTATTGTAACTGGCAACACTAATTTTTCGCGGGCAAAAATATGCGGAGAAATTACAAGTGTCGAGTAACCTTTTACAATGACTTATTATTTTAAACGTTTGACGGTATAGATTTCGAGTTCCGTTTCTTTTAAACTGTTATTAATTGTTTTTATCATTGTTTGAGATCTCCAGACGTTGTTTGAGGGCAGTAGATATTATTTTCATGATATGCGTGTAAAGATAGTGCGTGATCGATCTTGCTTAGTGAATGAATGCTCGACAGCGAATGGAATAACATGACATTGGGACTTTTTACTCATATATATTTCTGCTCAAAGACATAAATTTCATGCCGCAACAGTTGTAGAGCTTATTTTTACTTTTATGACAATTAAATTGAGTACCAAATAGGTAATTTTTTTTTTAAGTTTTATCTAAATAATTGGATCTGAAATCTCATCCTAATTAACACTGAAACTAGCGTAGCAAATACACCAGGAAAATCACAATTTACAATAAGACAAAAAACATTGTAACTTAAAGACTGGATTAAACCGTAACACAAGTAAGAGATTTTTATGTAGGCACTCAATACTCAAGGAATGTCGGCCGGTACTGCCAGCAAGAATACATATTTACACCAAGCACAAGAAAGCTTCGCCCTGATAATGTTATTCATTCACTGGCTATAAGAAATGAGTGTAAGGCTGTACTTGTAATGTATACCTTTGCTTGCTTTGTGTTCGAGATATAAATTTAAAAAGTAAACTGGTCTATGGTAAAGTTTTGTTTCTTTTTTTTGACAGGTCTTCTTTTCGCGCGTAAATTTTCTGACGTTTTGAAATTGATACGAAAAAACGAAAATAAAATGTAAATACAAATTAGATTGTTTTAGCTAGATAAAGAAAGAAAAATTTATAGTAAATGCGAAGCTTTTCTGTAAAAACACCTGTAATCCGTATCAGATTATCAGAATTGTTGTGTTCAACGTAACAAACATCCTTATAACCACATCGATGCCCAATTAGAAGTACATTTACAACTATTAATACGTCCAACTATTTGACAGAGATGTAGTAGGTACACCATAATTTATGTAACTACAACGATCGGTCACTTAACACACAGCAACAAAACGCTATCAAAAACTTTTTTCTACAACTTTCTCGGACAATATCTAGGAACACATCTTTATGTTGGCCGGGTGTGTCGAAGTTATCTGTTGCAAGGATCAATACCTTATTGTTGACGTGGTGAATGCTTCGATTGAGCTGTCAGCGTGGTCGCCCAGAGGAGAGCCGTGAAGACCTAATGTACAAGGTATTGAGCTGCACCTTTTAAAATACGTTGAATATTTATTATCCTCGCGTTCAATTTAGGTGTTGTTGATATTTACGCGATGTTCGGCGAAATGTAAGTTATCGATTGTTTTGTGGTTGTTGAAACTGTTGGCGCTTGTTTTTTACTTTTGTACGAGATAGAGTCAACAAGATAAGTTATTTTGGGGTCTATTTAAGTCAATTTTAATTCAATTTTTGTTGTAAGTATTGTATAAAATCAGAGAGAAGACACTGCTGTTCCCAAACACGTTTTCCCATCTAGCCCAGACTACTTGTACACATTTTTCATGACATTAAATTCTTTTATAAATTATGTCTTAAATTCTTGTCAAATCCATCCAAAGGTTGTTTGTAAAAAATCGCTTTTAGCGATAAGACCGCCCATTGTGAAACCATATTAATTTTAAGTTCCTAATGTAATTTATATTTTTGGTGTACAATAAAGAATATATCTATCTATCTATCCATCTAAACTTCGAGTTCTTTGGCAAAAACAAGAAATAAAATATCTTTTATGGTAGTAAGTATCGTAAGTATTTATATACAGTACACCTAGAGACCGTTCATTTTGGCTCCCTTATCTTGGATAAGCAAAATTATGTGATGGTCATGTAATAGATGCAGGGGTCCTAGAACATACATAATTTTGCATATAGTTATAAAATCTACCAACTTTACACCACATCAGTTCATAAACCCAATATTACAGTTAATTCAAAACATATAGTTTACAGAGGTATATCAAGTACCTGTGCTTGTATACATTTATGTCTATGCCTGTCCCGGTATTCAAACGTACCGTATTTCGCGTAATGATTTAAGCAAAGCGTCCGCAATCTCGTTCATTAGGAGTCCTCAGCCGAAAATAAATAATCGTGGTCCGGACACATCTGTGCCGTGTTCCGGAGGAGTTAAGATCGTGGATTGTCACATTAATCACGATTTGAGCTGCATGCGGCTGGTAGACAGTGCGCATCAGTGAGTTGCATCGTGAGGCCACGAAGTAAGTGTCAGCTCGGATGTGGGCTGCGCTATTGTTCGAATGAGTCGCCGTCAACGGCGGATTTAAGGGGGGGCACGAGGGCATGTGCCACCTCCAGACGGTATTTTGTGTGTCTTTTTAGTGAAGTCGGTATTTTTTTTTGGTCTGTTACGGCTTGTTCGTGTCCATTGTTTTTAGCTTCTAGATATGGAGGAATATGTGACTATGGAGGGGATAATTTTTCAGATCGGTAAGGAGGGGGCGAGGAAGGTACTGCATCAGAAAGTTATTCTATATAAGGCGCAGGAGGATTAATTTTTCAGACATAATTCTACAGCTTCTTTATGTGGGTATTGCTCGGTCCATGGCCCTTGCCCTGGCACCGGTATGGGCGCCGTCACTACGAAAGCGACCGGTGGCTAAGCTGAATACATGCCAGAGGGTCATGGCCATATGGATGGTGCGGATATACCGCACGGTTTCCCGCGAAGTCGCAAGACTCCTTGCTGGCCTGCCACCATGGGATCTGGAGGCAACAGTCCTTGCACGCATGCACGATTTGTGCGTGGAGATGCGGACAGAGTGCCGGCGGGATCTCATGGTGGAATGGCGACAGCGACTATCGTAACCCAGTGCTGGGCACGCCACAATTATGACGGTAAGTCCCATCTTTGAGAAGTGGCTGGAAAGACAACACGTCGTCCTCACCTTCCGCATGACGCAGGTTCTAACCGGACATGGTAAGTTCGGGAGGTTCCTGCACCGGATTCGTGCGGAAGAAACGCCCGGGTGTCACCATTGTGTGGACCGCCCGGAGGACACGGTGGAGCATACGGTAGAGGTGTGCCCCGCTTGGGCAGAGCACCGTCGTGTCCTCGTAGGAGTGATCGGCGGCAACGACGTCTCGCGCCGGGCCTTGGTACAGGCCACGGTACAGAGCGAGTAGGAGTGGCAGGCAGTCGCCTCTTTCTGCGAAGCAGTAATTTTAGCAAAGGAGGCGGCTGCGCGTGCGAGGGAATGGCCCTCACGCCTCAGCCGCAGGCATACTGATTCCGATTTCCAGCAGTAGACGCAGGCTTCCGGACGGCGAGCAATGGGTAGCACGCCGTCTGGTCGTCCGGTAACCGTTCGGACCGAGCTCAAGTCGTCGACAGCGCATAGTGTTTTACGCGCGCCTCAAGATGTCAGTAAATCGTAGGGGCCCAGCAGGGTCGCAGCCTACTGGGGCCATAGGTTAAGAGAAAATGAACCCTGGGGCCCTAGAACGCAAGGCAAAGAAGGAACAAACGAGTGGGTATAAGTTTGACATCAGGCTCCGCCCAAGGGCGGGAGATGTCATTAGATGATTTCCCACATTAAAAAAACTCTGCAGCCTGCAAATACAACGGCCACATTTGATCCACTACTACCTATTTGAACTAATTCCGCGGTTTTCCTAGCTGCACAGCTTCTCAGGAACTAGTTTGGCAAATGGGCGGCAGCATCAATCATTACATCGATATGTATCGGTCACACGGCGCAGCTACAGCGGGCCCACTTGCGCAGCCGCATCACTCCCTACACAAGTACTGAGATAGGGTAATGCGGTCCACCTTCCAATCTTTGGGATTTATGGCAGGGGTAGATAGGAAGGTGCAGAGTGATAGTGTCAATTAATGATTTAAGAGCCGTTTAAGTATTAGAAGAGGATGGATGTGTTTTGGAGTATGGGGCGATAGACGGTTATCTGCGAAGCTACAAGTCCTGCTTTCGATTTCTGCTTTTTAATGTGTATAATATGAAATTTTATAAAACATAGTCCCCCACCACATCTGTCCGTCTGTATGTTCGCGATAAACTCAAAAAATACAGAATGGATTTTCATGCGATGTCCGTCAATAGACCGTAAGGTTTACATTCGTTAGTAAGGTTTAGGTGAGAATTTCAAATATTTCTAACACGTATGCGAAGCTGGGGTAGGTCGCTAGTTATTTCTAATAAAGTAGAAGAAAGCAGTGTGTTTAAAAAATATGTTTTTTGAAGTATGAGGCTCGTTATTTTAAGGGCACCAATAGGATAGCTTGCGAATATAACTTAAATGTCCCCTTTCTGAATATACAGCAGCTTTGTTAAAGTGTATGTGGGAGGACCAAGATCTTGGCTTGTCAGAACATAAGGAACCAACACGTTTCGCAGGCGGATGGGTGGTCACGGCTCTCACAGCATGATATTTTCAGTGTACCAATGTCAAAAGCGAGCTTTAATATCTGATACATTTTGAAAACGTCATGCTGCCTTCGAGATGTTATCATTTACTCGCTTTAAACAACACCCACGGTGAAGGATTAAAAATTTAATTGTCCTGCTCGTGTTTTCCGATGAAGTTGACAGTATTGACAGTACTTATTCTATTGTCATCTTTTTGCCGATTACTGTGCTCTGTGGTATAGAGTAGAAGGCCAGTGTTATGTCAAATGTAACTGTCAATTTTAAATTTGGAGCTGCTTTTGAGTGAGAATTTATGGATGAATAAAATATATCGTGCAACCTACAACCTTTATTTTTGACCCCAGACTTAGCATTTGTCAAATTAAGTATATGTGACCAATTTTTTCTCCTATTCTAGATGGAGTGAGAGGAGTTGGATAATTCTGCAGCTTTGGAAACGTATAAAAGGTTTGAATCACATTTAAGAAGCCTGGAAATTGCTTAAATTATGAACAAGATGTGCTAAAATTTTGCTACCGAATATCAAAGAAGTAAAATTGTATATATATTTATTTTATGAAGCAACCTGTATATTGGATGTTTAAGTATGTGCATGCACGCTTGGACTGGTCCAACGTTAAGTTCCTGACATAGAACACTTGTTTTTTGTATAAATTGACCGCTAATTATAATTGATGCCTAACTCGCGTGGGAGCGACATGGAATTTTGACAGATTTGACCTGTCTACAGTTTTGACATTTGACTAAAATATGGTTCGACGGCCGTGAAATAATTTGACGAGACACAGGTGTAATACTTGCTGTTTGTATTTACTAATATAGTATGACGGTAAATGTCGGTATTCTGATATGGATTAGTAGTCAAGATTGTCATATTATGAGAGAGGATATTTTAGCCTAAATTAAACAAGTGAAAATACATTTTTGTTTTTGATTTAGGAAATCATCAAATGACTTCTCTCGACTAGGATGGAACGAGAGGACGTGTCAGACTTTTACTGACTAAAACCCACCTGTGTCCTTCAGTTGGCCAATGCGTTCCAGGATATATCGGTATCTTTTTTAAAAATTGCTGTGGTTTTAGGGGGCATGGCTCTTGCTGGGCCCCCTATGGTTTTGCTGACATCTCTTAGAAGCGCGCGTGGAACACTACGCGCCGTATATGACTCGGGCTCGGTCCAGACGGTTACCGGAAGGCCAGACAGCGAGCTACCCATCACTCGTCGTACGCAAGCCCACGTCTACGGTGGCTGGTAATCGGGCTTGGGGTCTCGGCGGCTGCGTCGTGAAGAAAGACGTCCGTTCGCTCACGCATGCGGCCGTCTCCTTCGCTAGCATTACTGCTTCGCAGAAGGAAGCGACCGCCGCCCAATTACGATCGAGGCTGTGGCACTATCTGAGTTGAAATATAATCTAGTAATTTCAACAAACTGTCCATCCATTGTGGCCGCTTTAGGAACCCTATTCACCCCTAACAGGTCTTTAAGAATATTTCCACAAAGTTGACAAGGCAGTACTTATGATTCTGATTGGATAGCGTCCAGGACATAGCATGAAATATGAGCCCCTTTTGTTGCCGTCTAACTATCATCTGATAATTTTGTATGAGCCCCCTGTCCTTAATGTGTAGCAACCAGTTCTCGAGATAGAGCAGATTTTATGTATCTAAACGGCTTTTTGCCTTAAAAGAATTGGCTGTACTTATTTTTGTTAAAGGTTGTCCCTGGTTTGTAGTTCCTCGTATACCTTTTTTTACATAATATAAACTAGTGCTTGACTGCGGTCCCACCTAAAGGTAAGTGATGCAATCGTTGATGAATCGCACTAATTTATTAAGAGCCGGTTCACTCTAGCTTTGAAGACACCTAAATTATAACCGGGCGGGAATATCGCTGCAGGTAAATTGTTTCAATTGCTTAATCCGGACCCTAGAGATGTCAACAACGTAAGGGTGGACACTAGTTTATCGTATCTTGAACACAGTTTTGAATCATATAAATCTATCCATATTAATGTTATATATGTGAAAGTAACTCGGTCTGTCTGTTGCGCTTTCATGGTTAAACTACTAAACCGCCTTTGATGAAATTTTGGTACGGAGTAAGCTTAGCCCCAAGAACATAGTCTACTTTTTATTTGGCTTTAAATTCGTGTCCGCAATAGCTGACATTCACGAGGACGAAGTCGCGTAAAAGCTTGTCTTACATATAATGCATGTAGCCGCTGCTGCGTAGGAACAGAAGAAATACCTGAGGCCTTTCTTTCAAATTTTCTCGAAATTTAAAGCTGTTGGGTTCCTATTTAAATTTATGACTTACTTGCACCCATCTTGAATTTATCCTGTAGGTAGGTTACGACTGCATCGCTGATTTACTAGTCGCAAAGCGCAACTCTTGATCGTGAAGTCCTGGTTTCGATACCAACAATCCTGGCTCTGGTTTTTTTTTTTTAATTCTTCAGTAACAGTCTGGAGTTTCAATGTCAGTGGTGTAGTGCCCCGTGTTTCCTCAGTCATGTCGGATTGTTGTCCCATCGGACTATGAGAGTAAAGGAACAAAGAGTGCACTTGTGTTTGCGCACACGTTTTTGTACTCTAATATTTTCTGCCTACTGTGGCTAATCTCCGTTGATGTTGGAAATTGTGGCTGAAATTTGATCCAGAGAATTTCTAAGTAGGTTAGGCTTCTTTGAATCAGTTTAATCATCATCACGGTGCTCTTCTTTTTTTTATCAAATATGAGAGACAAGAGCTCATTTTGTTCCTAGCCAATACATAAAAGTTTGTTTTGGTATCCTAATCCGTAAAAGCTCATTTATTCCATAGATTCTTTGGACTCTGCCCCCGTTGCCAAGTTACAACCGTTTCGTTTCGATTCTGTTTTTGTTGATTTTCGTGGACAACTTTAGGATTTCATTTTTTACTTTTGACTATACAAATATGATCAAAAACGGGTACAGATAGAGCCCCATTTTTTTGTACTTTTGTAAATTGGGTTGTCTAAACCCCTGACTGTATTATTCCAGTTACATGTTGTATATCTATACAACATGTAACTGGAATAATAATAGATTTGCAAAATATATATTATTTATCATTAAAATCTACCATAATCGTAATCAAATAGCCCAACATCAATTCCTACAAAACGAAAACATTAATAGAATAATAATTAGTGGGCAAAATAGTAATCTGCACATAGAACCGATGCTAATCTCGAGACAGGCTCCAAATGGGCGTATCGCTCTTACAATCAGTTACATTTGCATATACTATGCACCGGTACGTGTTAGATCAGACAGATATGCGTTACTAGGGATGCTTATAGTAATGAATGGTCGGACTTATGTACTGTTGCCGTAAGAAAAAGGGCGCATCTGACTTAAACATAAAATACGCACGCGCGCGCCTTCCTGTAATGTGGCTAGCGGGCATACGCGATAGATTCGTGTATGTATCTCGATTAAATGGGGACAAAGAGAATTTGATAAAATAATTAAAATTACTTTCCTTTGTCCCCTTAGGCAGTGGTTAATTTATTGTAAGATATATGTAGCAACTATATGGCATAACTATCCGTGCTATAATAAGGCGCGCTTGGAACGCAAAGGATAACTGAAGGACAGTGGCAGATTAAAGGCAGTAAAAGTCTGAAACGCCTTCTCGTTCCACCCTAGATCGGGAGAAGTCATTGCAATGTCCTCTCATATATTAATATTGTAATATGAAAATATTGTACAATCAATAATTTTTTTTCAAAGAGTTGCCATGGTTTGTTGCCGATTCTTCTCCATAGGATACGACTATTTGAAAATGTGCGCTCTGTCTTCTGACGTTTTAGAAGTGCTCATATAGGCCTACATGAAATAAATAATTTTGAGTTTCATTGATTTCCTACATAAAAAATCAAAGGTTGTCTGTAACCACCATGCGGGCCAAGTGCGGTTGGATGTCACATGACTTCGAGTTTTTGGTTCTGAGACAAGTAGTTTTGAGAGCAGTGTTGGTGTATTAAGTTCCACAAAGTAAAGTGCTTAAATATGATTGAACCCACGACGTGCAAATTGAAAGTTTGTGACGTTACTGTGACAACTAAGTAGGTCGCACTAATTATTAACTTGCTAACTGGCCTTTAAGGTTTAAGTTATAAAAGTTTAGGATGATTGATGTCAATCAATATAATAGGAACACGTCAAGAAGTGTCGTGATAGATTTTATATATAAAATAATATATGAAAGTGCTTAATACCATATAATAATATTCCTAAAGATAATATAAAGCCTTTCATTGCGCCCCCATCCTTGACATTACCATTGGGTCACCACTGCGCTCTAAAGTAAAAAACTCAATTAAGCCCAATAGCGCAGATACGCCCGTTTTTCTTTTGATGGCAGTGTACTTGTGTTTGTATGTCCGTGTGTAGGTATGTGTTAGGAACTGGATATCGTGATTAGAGATGTTCGGATTTGTGGAATCTGTAGTTTGGAATCTGTTGCCATGTCGCTGTTAGTTTTCTTTCGTGATCTAGATTGTTAAATATTGTGGTCAATGAGAAAAGCCTCTATGCAGTATAAATGTTTGATTATCATCAGCAAATCTGGAAGTTATACAATAATTTCCTGATTTGATCCTGTCCTTAGGCAATTCTGAGAGACGGTAAGCAATTCCCCTGACAAGAATGAGATTCAAAAAAATATTAAGCCACACTTGACTACATCGCTAGGGCCTCGTGGAATTTCTGAAAAATATTAAACCACACTTGACCACATCGCTAGAGCCTCGTGGAATTTCTGAAAAATGTTAAGCCACACTTGACCACATAGCTAGGGCCTCGCGGAATTTAAAAAATATTAAGCCACACTTGACCACATAGCTAGGGCCTCGCGGAATTTAAAAAATATTAAGCCACACTTGACCAAATAGCTAGGGCCTCGCGGAATTTAAAAAATATTAAGCCACACTTGACCACATAGCTAGGGCCTCGCGGAATTTAAAAAAATATTAAGCCACACTTGACCACATAGCTAAGGCCTCGCGGAATTTAAAAAAATATTCAGCCACACTTGACCACATAGCTAGGGCCTCGCGGAATTTAAAAAAATATTAAGCCACACTTGACCACATAGCTAGGGCCTCGCGGAATTTAAAAAAAATATTAAGCCACACTTGACCACATAGCTAGGGCCTTGCGGAATTTAAAAAAATATTAAGCCACATTTGACCATTTCGCTAGGGCCCTGCGGAATGTAAGTGCGAAGCAATCGAAATTAAAAATAATTGAAAACAAAAATTAAATCCTTAATTCTTTAATTCTTTATTGTACACTAAAACAACTTATAAAATAGTTAGATAACAACGTTCATGTACATAGGCGAGCTTAACTCAAAGTTGAGTTTTCTTCCAGCAAACCATTGAGTGACAGAGAGAGATCACAATAGAGGGTAGGATCCAGTGTACAATTTTAAAATTATAAATAATACGAATAAAATAATACATAAATATACCTACATACATAAATACAAACATACTTATATATTAAGCTTTGTTTAGTTTACAAAATTTCGATAATTGTACAAATTGGGTAATGGTAAAATTAATGCTTCCTGCCTTCTAGGCATGCAAAATTTAAAATTAAGAGAAAAAAAGAGCTCAAGTAAGTTGGAGCTGTAAGTAAGTTGGACCTGTAAGTTGAAAGATAAATTTAGTTAAAAATATCCTATGCTAGCTGCTGTCAGCGGCTTCTCCAGCGTGAAATAGAAAACGTAATTTTAGCCAATGTAACTCAGTGATGAAATAGCATTCTACTGATGAAAGAATTTTTAAAATAGGTCCGACGGTTTTTAAGTTTATTTATTACGCACAAAAATATATTTTTTTCTCTTTACAATATCAAGTATAGATTTGTGATTTAAGAGTTAGTCTCTTGGAAAAAATAAAATATCTATAGCCTGATAAATCATGTCAGTTCGAAAATTATATATATGCCAATTCACAGTTGATGTTTGCAAAAAAGGCTACCATTAGTATTCTGCCAAAGAGTATACATATATATTCTGTCAAGCACAACGATTCGTTTCTAACTTTTTATCACTAACAAAGAGAATATAAATATTTAGAATATTACAAATAGATTTGCGATCAGTTCTTATCGGCTTATCTAAATAGTGGATCGCTATACACACTACTTGCTGGATTACTACAGGCACTACTTGCACCTACTAAGGCGCCACTTAAGGTTTACTACTTGAAGTATAGTATGTTAAGTACTATGATTGCCTAATAAGGTCAGAGCTTACTACTTGCGTATTTATTGTTCTTGGGGTTCCGTATTCTGAAAGTAAAAATAAGAAAACCTAGGGTCAGTCACAGAGCTTTTTATATTACAATAGACTAGAATTGATATTTTTTTTTTGTTTTATTTATGTAGCTTTTTTTTTAAAATATTGATAGGCTTGCGTTTATTATTGCGTTTATTATTATTTATTGATAGGTAGGCGTTGCGTTTTTTAAATTATTGATAACTAACTCACCTTATGGTAAGCGATGATGTGGCCGAGAATGCAGCACACTTGCCTAGATGTAACCTAGTCACACTTGACTTTAAGACCCCTGACCCCTAGGTTGTAGCTATCAGGAAACATAGACTCCGAGCATATAGACACACACAGACACTGCTAATGAATAATAGATACTAATTATAAAAAAAATATATAATATTATTTCCTGTTTAACAATCATCATCGTCATCATCATTTCAGCCGAAAGACATAGTTGTTGGACATAGTCCTCCCCCAAGTGTCGCCACAACGATCAGTCCTGTGCGTCTCGCATCTATCTATTACATATACCTAGGTTAATTTTATTAAATATATGGAGGAACTGACTGACATCAACGCATAGCCAAAATTACTGGGAATAGAAGCGTGAAATTTTGCAGTTTCCTTTTATAACGTAAGCGAGTACTAAGAGAGCATTTTCCAAAATTCCCTCCTAAAGGAGTGAAACGGGGTCCAAAGATTTTATGGACAAACCTATTTTCACCCGGGTGAAGCCGCTGGCACAAGCAGATCTATTTGAAATATCTATTATTTAATTATTGTGCACACCTACCACAGTGTTGTCTTTTTTAACCCAAAGGTTGACTGGTAGAGAATGCCTTGTGGCATTAAGTCCGCCTATGTACCACTACTATACATGAAGATTAAATAAATAAATATACACTAAATCTAGATTGTAATGTGCGGAACCATTGGTCCTTAACACTGTTTCTGATTCAAACAGTTCTAAGAAAATGATATCTTTATCATTATCGCTCATGTCATCTAGTTTATAGTACAAGATGTTTATGTGTTAGTTATCAAGTCGATTCTATTGATAGTAGAACTGGTTCTTTTAATCTTCTTGAATCCACATTATTCTCCTTACAGGGTAGTTAATCGCAGATATTTTAATGGAATTAATATATTATGCGTGGCGATGCGTGGTGATACGTTGTTATGCTTTGCGCATATTATGTTCGACGGAGAGGTACGTTGAAGCTTAATGCTTAGTTTGTTTCCCACACTTATGGACACAGGACCGTCATTGCGAGATTTTGGGCTATGTCCAACAGTGGACGTCTTTTGGCTGAAATGATGATGATATATTAGGCTGTGGAATTGTTCGAAAGAGTTATATGGTTTAGTATTTATTTATTTGGATCTCCAATAAAGGACACTCAGATACAATAGAAATCTCAACTACGCATGGGTTCCTTTTGCTTATGCTCCTCAGTTATAGGAGACCACAGCATGCACACACACACAGATAACTAGATGAAAGATAAAAAAATATAATAATTGAATATGACAAAAAACACGTTCAAATTAATGATAACAAATTAAAACTAAAAATTAGGTAATTGATCATTTTGAATTATAACTATGAATTAAACAATTAGAGTGACAATAATAAACCGGTAATGGGTTTTTTAAGGTGGGAAATCATCCAATGACTTCTTTCGCTCTGGGTGGAGTGCGAGGGCGTGTCAGACTTTTACTGACTAAATCCACACCTGTGTCCTTCAGTTGCCTTTTGCGTTCTAGGAATACGGGTTTCTTTTCAGAAAATCCCCGCGGTTCTAGCAGACTTCGAAACTGCTGGGCCCCTACGATATGCTGACATCTCTTTGAGGAGCGCGTTGACGACTCTAGGCTTAATTTTATATTTTTTTTTTACTTTCCATTTTAATTTTTAATATTTATATATTTTATTGTATAAACTTGGCAAAATGCACTGACTCCTGTAATACAGTTTCTAACTAGCTCAGGAGCCAGGGAATAACATATCTGTGTG
The DNA here is from genome assembly GCA_961205895.1 of Mythimna pallens. Taxonomy (NCBI): domain Eukaryota; kingdom Metazoa; phylum Arthropoda; class Insecta; order Lepidoptera; family Noctuidae; genus Mythimna; species Mythimna pallens. The sequence goes on along the minus strand of OY540831.1, from coordinate 5,239,384 downwards.
TTTAAAAATAAAATAAGATAAAAGTTATAAAATCTTGTATCGAAAGGTCAATCCATCCGATGAACTCGAAAACACGATGATAAAAGTATAATGCGCAAGGAAAACCGGCACAGAACAGAATAAAATACTAGTTCAGTTACCGTAATAAGTCGTTTAACCTGAGCCATAAGAATTTATAAATAAGATAACTAGCCATTTGAAATATAATCGGCGAGTAATAGACAATAATATAGACTTTAATTCGAACAGGATGCATTACTGAAGTTTATATCCTATAGTAAATACTTTATGTTTCTTTACCAAAGACTTTTATGGGTAACGTCGATTGATTTTTAATAAAATGTTTATAGTTTGTCCTGTTTTTCTGTTTCAGTTTCTGGGTGGCAGTTGAAGAGTTTTCGTTTACTAGGAGCCGTGAAGAAATGAGAAAAGCTATTCCATACTATCCAAAATGAATTTCTGTGGTGACGTGGCCAATCTAAATGGAGATTGGCTAAGAACCTACTCCGGAAATATTTTATTGTGCAAGCGTGTGCGCAAACACAAGTGCACTTTCTGTTCTTTTATTCTCTTAGTCCAATCGGATGGAAATCCGATACGACTGGAAACGGATCAACGTCTTTACATGCTTTCCAAAGACGGCGAACAATGGGTAGCTCGCCGTCCGACCGTCCGGTAACCGTCCGGACCGAGCCCAAGCCGTCGACGGCGCGTAGTATTCAACGCGCGCCTCAAGATGTCAGCAACCGTAGGGGCCCAACAGGGTCGAAGCCTACTGGGGCCATGGGTGATGCGAAAGAGATCCCCGGGGCCCTGGAACAATGGCAAAGAAGGAACAGGAATGGGTTATTAGTCAGTAAAAGTCTGACACGCCCTTGTGCACCACCCAAGAGCTGAGGATGTTTTTAAATGTTTGTCCCAACTAAAAAACGGGTGTGTCGTACCACTACCGTCCAAATACTAAATATATATAATACTCTGTAGCAGCCCTACGGGCTGCTACAGAGTATTTAATAATGGGAAATCCAAATATAATCCTGGGTCATGTAAAAAGTCAGTGCTGACTTTTCCTGGGTTCAAAATAAGTGGGGTTCGATAACCCCGCTTAGCAGTCGCGCTTGTAAGCTCCAATATCCACCAGTGGACGTCTTTCAGCTGAAATGATGATGAGGATTGTCAAGCAGTCTAAGTGCCTTTCATCCGTCTATCTTCTTTTGATCACATGAGATTTAATGGTTTTTGATATGACCTACCTACCGATCAGAAGTTTCTTTAGCTGTTTCCCAACCTGATAACATGCCAACGATTTCAAAAACAGGGTGTAGAAAATTGTGCCAACTCTGCGACCCGTTACTGAGATTATTTCAGCTATTCAGCTACCAGCTCCAGCCTTTAGAAATCACACAAAAACAACCGAAGCCGTACCATATCTCATAATCTGTGCTTTCCACACCAAATGCAGGCTTGAATGGGTTCAATTGAACCGCGAATAGTCGGAGAACTGACTTATTGCATTAATAAGGCCCTAACTCCCGAGCGGTGCACCAAAACAGTGACTTTCTGAAGGCACCTCTTCAATAACGGCTAGGTTAACAGATTTGGAAAAAATATGTGTTTATTATAGATTTATGTATAACATTATCAACATGTGTTTTTTTTCATATGACTAATACTTATGCCAAAAAAAAATACGAAGTGATATTTTTTCGCTTGTTTTCCCTACTCTTTTCAAACGGCTTTGATCTTTAAGAAATATGTTTATACAAAAAATTGCTGGTTAAGGTCTTCTTCAGAATGTACATAGTATATGTAAATCAATCAACACTTCGCAAAGAAAATTTTGCTTGATTTAAAGGTCAGTGGGGCTCTATGCGGGCGCAGGCGGCAGTACGAGTATGTTTGCATAACTCCAACAAGATGTTCAAGGGACTATACGCCTTAAATTAAACTTCTGTTCCCGTCTTTTAAACTTAGTTTACATCTGAATGGTTTAACCGACTGTGAGAGAACATAAGTTAGTATTTGTGTCGTACTATGATTTTGTGATGCAGATGGGCGGCAGTAAATTGCGCTATTTGGTATTATTTGCCGTGTTTACGTGGTGCGGTCGGATTTAAGTTAGCGATTAGGTGCCTATGTTCATCGTTATTAGTACTGTGATGTATGATACGATCAGTGAGTACTGCAGAGCTAAAATATAAAAAGAGAATGAAGTTTTATTTATTTTTGAGATGGAAAAACTGTCTTTCAGTTGAACGCAAGGCGTTCTGAGACAGCGTATTTCCTTTTCAGAAATTCCCTGCAGCCTAAGAGGTATGTAAATGATAAAAACAATGGTAAAACACTGCGTAGTATTTTCTAGTAGCAACTATTATGAACAATTTATTTAATTATGAATTTACCAATTATGTCAAATTTTCGTGGACAATTTTGGGAATTCGTTTTTTTTTTTCACTTTTTGATTACATAAATATGATAAGTAACGGGTACAGATAGATACCATTATTTTTTAGTTTTTTTTTTATTTCTGATGAATAGACTTAAAATTTTTTTGACAGGCTTTAAAACTTCTTTCAAAATTAAAAACGGCATATATTTTTTACTTAAACGTGGGCAAAACCGCTCGCAGAAACTAGTCAATGATTGTCATGCTATCTCTACTTCACATACTGAAAACGATTCAATAAAAAACCTTTCCAAATAAACAAATAAATAATGGAGATATGACTTCTTCATCTTATGACAAATCACTTCAAAATTAATTCTGCAAAAAAAATGGCAAAATGGCCAAGCGCGAATCGGACTCGCACGTGAAGGGTTTCAAACTACATTATTAATATCGAGCAAAAAACGGCAAAAAATCTCGTTTGTTGTATTTAATATTTATTTTATTATAATAATATATTTTTTTTTTTTTTAAGTGAATACAACTAGTTATTCTTATTGCCGCATGTTGTTATTAACATTGAGCAAAAAACGGCAAAAAAAAAATTTCGTTGGTTGTATGGGAGCCACTTTAAAAATATTAAATATTTTTTTTATTCTGTTTTTATTATTTGGTGTTATAGCGGCAACAGAAATACATCATCTGTGAAAATTTCAACTGTCTAGCTATCACGGTTCGTGAGATAGAGCCTGGTGATAGATAGACGGACAATGAAGTCTTAGCAATGGGGTCCCGTTTTTATCTTTTGGGTACGGAACCCTAAAAATGGACTCGTAATACCTCACGACGGGGTGTAACCAGTAACTAGTACCTAATACATCTAAAAATGCAATAAAAGGTTGTTGGTATGTACAATCAGTAACGTTTTTGCTGTCGGTACTAATTTACCACCCGCGGGCCGCTATTGATTGGCAACGTATTGATTGCTACTAATAGTCTAAGAGCTCGTAACACGGAGGACTTGTAACAAGTTCTCATGCTTGACACGTTTTAATCATTTTCGCTGAAGTGGTTGGCAGAAATATGATATTAATTGTTGTAATTAATTGTTTTGTTGAACAACGTTGGTACCACAAGGTGGACCAATGACCTGGTGAGAGTCGCGGGAATGCGATGGATGCGAGACGCACAGGACCGTTCGTTGTGGCGACACTTGCGGGAGGCCTATGTCCATCAGAGGACTTCTTTCGGCTGAAGTGTTGACTGTGTTCTGCGAGCAATGCCCACTGCCACTTAAGTTTGGCGATTCGAATAATGCGAAAGTTACGTTACGTTATTCGGTAAATTTTTAATACAATCGTAGCGTTGCAAGAAATCTCATTTCAGATACATTTAAAGTCACCAGAATCGACTTCATTCAACTTGTACTAACTTCAACTTCTTTTGTTGATTTATATTGTTCTACCTCGTTTTTACATTATGTAGAAGGAAGCATATCATACAACTTTTGTTTTTAATAAGACGTATAAAAAAGTATTTAAATATAAGCACGTATTTTTATTTAATAAACAAGATGCTACCTATATTAATGACGAAAATAAGTCTTTTTTTCATCCTGTAAAATTGACAATATTGAGATAGTAGGTACCGGTTGTCAGTTCACAGTCGACATAGGAAATAAGTATCACGAAAAATAATAAGCAAGATGATCTATAAGTCATATTTTCTATAATAGCTGAAAAACATCACAAGCACGTGGCATACCTGCTTCTACTTTCCAAAGAAATAAACCAAGGTCTACAGAATTTCACGCCACAATAATCTAATCTGAACAATCTCACCTTGTTTCTAAACTAATATTTTGTTCAGACACACGACATTTTCCTAACAAATTCCGCAGTTATGTCTACCCGTCTGTTCACGTTGTTAGGACCCGTAAATTTCAGAAACTTCATTGTGCCTTAAATCGCTCGCGGCGATATCACTTGGCTATCTCGAGCATTTGTCTCTCATTGCAGATTTGAAGGCAGGTCCCACACTTGCGATTTTGCGATTACGTTTGTGTAACTTAATTCGTGTGGGTTTGTGATGTAGAGCATAATGTTAGTTTGAAGGTGTATTCTGAAATTCTGGTTATTATTATTTGGTAAGATATACTAGCAGCTATTAGCTGATGGGTGTGTTTTATATAGCTTGGAGATGTTTAGTCTGTCCAACCGATTTTTAAAGCAGTTCAATGTGGGAGCTTTCACAACACTTAACGGGAGTCTGTTCCATGCTGTTATAACTCGGTTAGGTAGACATTGCTTTAAAGGCTTCATTTTTTATGCATTTCCCCATAGTTTGAAGGACTGCCCTGTAAACGTTGGTTGCCAAGGAATATTAGTGTCATTTCTATGAAATGTGCAAATAGCACACTTTTTTTTGTTTAAAATAAAAAATGGTGGCAGAAATAAAATACTTTGATTTCTGATTCTTGATGTGATTGTTAATTCTCTAATAGTTTATAAGTAGGTATTCCGGAAAAAATAATATTTAATTAATTTTCATAAACTTCTGGTACTACAAAAATACTTGTCTAAAATATAAGTTTCAACGAAAAATTACGTAAAAAATATATTAATTTACTCAGGATAATAACAAAGTTTCACACTGTTGGAAATAAAAAAGATTCTTATCTTTGTCCGTAACAATAAACCATTATTTAATCACTATGAGGTTAACCAGTCTTTTCAACATAAATAACCTTTAAAGAAAACACCATTACACGATTAAAACGAACTTATTTCACCTCTTTTTGAAAGGCGACCAAAAAATCGCAAAGTCGTAAACCATTTTAATTGACTATTACAGTCGTCACTGCGTTTGGTACCATAAAACATTAGCAACACGCAACACTATATTACCGTAACACTGGCCATCAATCAAAGGTCTTAACTTCAAGGAAATAAAGACTAAAATCCTTAAAGATAAAAGAAGACACTTGTTATCAAGGACTAAGAAAATTGCCGGCAAAAAAATCGCCAAATGTTGATGGTAAGTAGCAGTTAGGTAGGACTTTTTTTTTTTTTTTTTTTAATTTTTATTCATGACCATAGATACAAGTCTTTCAGTCGAATACATATATGGGTACAATACAATGAAGGGAATTGAATACATTTTTTAAATAAGTTAATTATACAATAACTAAATCTTTTCATTCTTTCAGGTTGGATTGGTATAAATCTCAGTGCTGTCATTGCTTACAACTAATTTGATTATATACATTTATATCATTAAGACATTAATTAAATTTTTTCTACCGTACTACAAATATATTTAAACAACACACTAAAATAATTCTTATTTGCTAATAAATCCTGTACGCGGCGGGGAACACTGACACTCTGACGTTCACTTTGAATGTCACTGTCGTTTATTATTTGAATTTCACTCAATTCACTGACCAAAATCAAACGATGAATATTAAAACTTGAACACTGTAAGATTATATGATTCAAATCTGCATCCTCTGCTCCACAGTGATAACATCGGCTATTGTTGATTATGTGAAACCTATACAGGTGAGCTGGTGCTAAACAATGTCCCAATCTCATGCGTGATATGATAGTTATAAACTTTCTTGTGGTGTATTTGAAGCTATTATAGTACCAAGGTTTAATCGGTAATTCGTTTTGTATTTCAGCATACCATCTGCCTTTCGTTTCCAGGGTTATGTCCCAATACTCCTTCCATAACTGTCTATTAAGTTTTTTAAAGACGCTGTAGTAATCAGTAAATGGAACCTTGAGCAACTCGGATCTATCCTCATCGTGTTCTGAACGGGCCGCTATATCAGCTATTTCATTTCCTCGAATGCCACTGTGTGAAGGAACCCACACTAATTCTACTTTAATATTCTTATCAAGTAGTTTTTGAACTGTAAACCTAATACTATAAATAATATAATTTAACTTAAAAGAAATATTTACATTATGTAGAGCAGACAAAACACTTTTTGAGTCTGTGACTATTAAAACATTGTGTATATTATTTACAAGGCTATTTACATGCTGCAATGCACAATAAATTGCATAGCATTCTGCAGTGAAAATGCTACACATTTTGTTTAATTTCATACACTTCGTGGAATCTAACTGTGGGTCATAAAAAGCTGCATTTACATTGTGATTTGTTTTAGATCCATCTGTGTATATAACATAATGTTTCGGTCTATTGTCTTTAAACTGTAAAAATTCTGATGTATTGTGTACTATGTCTAAATGGATTGTAAAGCTGTTAATAATACTATTGTAAGGAATTTTATACAGAGGCCAAATATAATTTTTAACAATATCTTTTGAAGTATTACTTACATGTTGAAATATTGTGGTCATTTCAGGCAGAGTTCCACCAACTAAAGAAGAAGCAGAGACAGCATTGAAAGAAATTGACTGAGAGATTTCCGGATGTATTGTTAGTTTCTTATGTAAAGGATTATCATTTGATGTCATGACTTTTAATAAAAATCTCTCAGCCAACAACAACCTTCGTAGTGTCAAGGGAGGTATGCAGGTCTCAACCTCTAATGAATTGATAGGTGTGGAGCGCATTGCACCACAAATAAGTCTCAATCCCATATTTTGAATTACATCTAATTTTCGTAACAAGGTGCTATTGGCATTCATGTAAGCTAGACTACTATAATCGAAATGGCTTCGCACTATACTTTTGTACAACATACTCATGACTTTAGGGTCAGATCCCCAAAAACTTCCTGCTAAATGTCTCAATAGATTAATTCCATTTAGTGCTTTGTTACTTATGTGTTTAATATGTTGATCAAACTTTAACTTATCATCTATAATAATGCCTAAGAATTTATGTTGCCTAACAACAGGAATTTCTGTATCATTGTATGAAATATTAATATTACTATGAGTATTTACATTTTTATTTATAATTAAAACTGAACTCTTTTCTGGGCTTATTTCTAATTTAAGTTTATTATGATAATAGTTGTATAATTGAGACAAAGCCATATTGATATTAGCCATAGCTATTTCTATGTTTTGATTTATGCTGTACAAAAGCAAGTCATCTGCAAATTGAAGAATATTTACACCTGGTACATTTACATATTTTAATATTTCAGAAGTATATATGTTATAAAGTAAAGGAGACAAAGTGGCGCCTTGCATCGTGCCTTTGTTGACAGTTCTAGGGCCATGCAATTTGTTATTATATTTGACATATACAGTTCTATTGTTTAAAAAAGAATAGAGCCATTTTAGAACATGACCAGGTATACCAATATCATGAGATACTTGAATGAGTTCTTCTATATTTACATTGTCAAAAGCACCTTTAACATCTAGAAACACGCAGATTGCATTAGAGTGGCTTAATTTAACCTGTTTTATATCGGATAATAAAGATACAAAGCTTTCAGAGCAACTTTTACCTTTTCTGAAGCCAAACTGTATAGAAGGAATCAAACTTTGCGATTCAACAAAATAATCTAATCTTAACTTCAACATATTTTCAAAGAGCTTACCCAAACAAGATGATAAGGAAATAGGTCTGTATGAAGAAGCACTTTTTACAGGTCTATTAGGTTTTAAAATTGGTATAACACACTGTGTTTTCCAAGACTCAGGTATTACTAATTCATCCCATAGTTTATTATAAATATTAAGTAATATTGTTTGTGCATTTAGATGTAATTTTTTAATTAACATGTAAGGTATATCATCCAATCCCGGTGTAGTATCTTTTCTACTTCTTAGAGAAGTTTTCAACTCTTCTATAGTAAAATTGTTCTTGAGAAATACATTTACATAAGTTTCTGTAGCATTTTCGAACAAATATTTAAGCCTATTTTCATCTACTTCAGTGGAATCTACTATGTTATCTAAATAATTTGGAACCCACTCATCATTCATGTTTTTATTTCGATTTGTTCCAATCTTTTTAAATTTTTTAATGTATCCCCAAATCCTAGAGACTGGAGTTAATCTATTAAAGCTATTACATAAATTTTGCCAAGAAGAAGATCTTTCTTCCTTCAAAATTCTTTTCTTTTTTGCATCCAATTTTTTATAGTTTATCCAGTTTTCAATGTTAGGTTGAGAAAAATAATACTTTAATGCATCTTTTGATTTTACGACAGCATCGCTACATTTTGTATTCCACCATGGCACTGGTTTTCTGATAACTGTGTTTGCACTTAGTTTATGTCTTGGGATTGTTTTATTTCTTAGATCATTTAATATGTCTATAAAATGGTTATATGTATTGATAGGGGAATCGTTAATTGAGTCTAAGTGGGAAAAACAAGTTTCTGAAATGCTATAATATTCGTTCCAATCTGCCTTACTATAAATATATTTCTCTTGATCCACAGAAGGCGACGTATCATACATAGATGGTTGAATGTTGATCTCAAGTAGAGTTGGAAGATGATAGCTACCCATAGGATCGTCATGAACATACCAGTTACATAAATGAGCTATATTAGAACTAACAAGGGCGAGATCTATTGCTGAAGCTTGTCGATTAGGATAAGGAACAGTTGTTGGTGATCCATCATTTAAAATACATAAGTCACATTCATCAATTATATTATATAAACATCTACCCCTGTTATTATCACTATGGCATCCAAAAGCTATGTTATGTGCGTTAAAATCGCCCATTATTATGCAAGGTTTGGGTATGTTATTGATTAAGTCCTTTAATCTTGCTGAGTCAAATCTGATACTTGGAGGGCTGTATACACAAAGTATTGCCATCGCTCCAAATTGTGTTTCTATAGAAATACAAACGTTTTGAATAGATTCTGAGAAGTGTGTGTTAACTACTTTGTACTTTAAATGATTATTCACTAAAATTGCTACTCCATTATGAGAATTAATGGAGTTTTTGTGGATTAAATTATAAGAGGGAAAGTTTGGAATTATAGACTTAGACCTAAGCCAAGTTTCATTAAGAAGACAGACATCTATATTTTTTTCAATTAATAAATTTTGTAATAGGCTCTTTTTACTCTGTAAACTCTGTATATTATACTGTAAAATATTTAGATGTTTATCCATTAAATTAAATTTGATAAAAATACAGCTTTTATTTTCTTATGTGTGAGTGGCCCATCAGAGTCACTCTTGTTACCTAATGTAACCAACGATTTTACAATTGCGTTTATTATTATATCATTATTTGCTACTTGCTTAATATCGAAAGTATCTCTAATTTTAGAATTGTCAGTAACCTTGGGAAGAGCTGGGAAAGATTTCTCATTAAATGTAGGAGGTGAGTTCACAACAGTGGCATACGATTGCTGTAGAAATTTAGCCTTTTTTTCTTCAATTTTCTTTTTTTTAATGGGACAGTCCCGTGAAATGGCAAGATGATTACCTGCGCAGTTGATGCATGTGATCTCTTCAACATCGCATTCTTTGTAGGAGTGACGACCAGCACAAGAAGAGCAGTTCTGCTCGCTTCTGCAAGACTTGGCAGAATGATTAAATTTAAGACATTTGTAGCATTGTAATAATGGTGGTATATACGGTTTGACTTCATATCTGAAAAGTTTTATATATGCGTATTGCGGTAAAGAAGTTGAAGCAAAGGTGACGGCAACTGTATTGAGAGGTACTAAATTTCCCTCTAATTTTCGCATGAACCTTTTTACTTGTATTACCTCTGAGTCGCACATTATATTTTTATATATGTCCTCATTAGAGAGTTCCTTGGGTACAAATCTCAATACGCCTATCCTCTCGGTTAAATATGATGGTATAAAAGCCTTGAATTTATTCTTCCATAGGAAGTCTTCCATTTTCAGAAAATTGTTGGCCGCAGCCGCCTTTCTAAATGTGACTCCTATTTTGTGCGGATTTACTCTATGAACTCCTAAAACTCCTTTAACATTGTCTGAAATTAGATTCGTGAGCGTGATAGGATTTTTATTTCCTATCTTCTCTTGTTCTGTTGATTCGACGTAAACTACATATTCGGAATTTGTATTTTCTATAAATAGCCTTTTATAATTAGGTTTTGTGAAAATGTGGTATTTGCTATTGGAATCGGAGCTTCGGGTATTGGTATTATTGTATTTTCGCTTTTTTTTAAGGTTCTCACCCGGATCCGGCGGTTCCTCACCGCCACTGGTGACACTCATGGTTGTTTGAGCCCAGGTACTTGTTTTAATTTGGTATTTAAAAACAACTAATAATTTATTAAAAAATTTGCTCAATCAAAATTACCGCCTCGTTTGACTTCCCGCCAAAAAGTCCCTTAGGTAGGACTTACGGTCGTCGTGTTGCCAGCCTAACCTAACCACTCCCTTACATGGTTGTCAATTCCTAAAGTACGAGAGGTATAGTGTTAAGCTGGCAACCCATTATTCACGGCTTTGCTACAGAGGTAAATCAAAAGAGCCGCGTTGCCAGTGTTGCCACTTCTGTGGCTAAAACGGCGTATCTGATCTTTGACGAGACTGGTCTGGTCTTGTTTTCTCTTTGTACTTACATATTTGTTTTATAATGCGTTTATTAGGGATTTGTGTGGAATGAATTGTTCTGAAAGGGCATTATAACCAATTGGAGAATTGAATGAAAAGGTCAGGTTACATAACAGCGTAGTGAAAGATGAATATGCTTTTTTAAGGTAGGAAATCAAGACATAACTTCTTGCGCTCCAACGCGGAGTGGGAGGGCATGTCAGTCTTATACTGACTAAAACAACATCTATGTTCCTTTTAGTTGCCCCAGGTATCTTTTTCAGAAGTCGACCCATGACCCTAGCAGGGTTCCTACGGTTTTGATGTCATCTCTTTGAGGCGAACGTGAAAGCAGTCGACGATTCGGGCTCGGTTCAGACGTTATCAGACAGCTGGACGGAGCTATACATTGCTTGTCGTCTGCTAGCTCTTGCCTACGGTGGCTGATAGTCGGGGCCGGTGTCAAGGCGGCTGGTGCATAAGGATGTCCGATTCCCCTACGCGTGCGACCATCAACGTCATCGTTAACATTACAGGTCAGTGCAGTGCGATGCATGCTCGAATACGGACGTGTTTCCACTGTACACGGTACGAATTTTATTCGCGTGTTGCGCGGCAATAACCGCCGCCCGAAAACACTATGAGTTCTAATAAACTCATAGTCAATGAATTGCTGGCATTCCTAGTCCATGCTATTGACTACATGGACGAGGTGAGCATCATGCAGATATGCCGGTCCAATTTCAAGGAGGACGAGATCAGCAGTGGAAAACTGCTATTGTTCCAGTCTCTTGGAAAACTGGACCAGATGCCGTCTCGCCGAAGAGATGGAACTGAGAAGAGTATTCAAGATATCATTGATATGTTGAAGAAGACTGACCCGGACGACGTGCCAGATTTCGTGGCGAAGGAGCTGAGTAAGCTGCCCCCCGTCACGTTCGATCACGTCGACGTTACAAGGCTGCTGAAGGATATCACTACCTTGAACGTGGAGATGACTAAGATGCTGTCTAGAATGGAGGCGTCAGAAAAAACCAATGCTGAACTACGTGTGGAAATAGCATTATTGCGCAACGTTGGTTCAGTAACTGGGTCACCTGAGGCCTCAAAGGTGAACACACGTCAAGAGGCGCAAAATGCATCAGTCGGCGGTTTTGAATCGACGAACACAAGTGCGTCACCAACTACCGAAAATGCTGATCAAGCACCGCCTGCCGTCGCCGTCACCCGCGCCTCTACACCGGCTGCGGAAACGTCTCACGTAGGTACGTTGACCCCTAAACGTGCCTACGCTGCTGTTGTTACCACCAGGAAACCAAGTACGTCGCAACCTAAGCGACCAGCGAAAATAGGGGACAAAGTTAAAAAGGGTTCTCAACCAACCCTGACTGCTGTCCGTAGCTACTTGCCAAAAAAAGGCGAAGTTGATGAAGAGGGCTTCACTCGAGTAGAGAAGAAGAAGCCCTGTTCCCGTAACCAGTGCGGTACCGCACCGAGTGGACCAAATATGCTGCTGCGTCCTGCTGTACCTACGACGCAGCTATATATCTCGCGTCTGCATTGCTCTACGAAGGTTGAGGAAGTCGTGGAGTATATGAAGATAAAGAGCAACTGGACTCTGAGGGTCGAAAGGCTGGATTCGCGCCACGATACCAACTTCAAGTCGTTCGTGATACGTGTTCCAACCCACCATCTACAGACCTTTTTGAGAGAGGACTTTTGGCCGAAAGGTGTCGTGTATCGACGTTTCCGGGGAAGGCTACGCGACACCACGCAGCGGAACACGACGCCGATGTTACGTGTATTATCATAGTTAATTGTTTGTGTTATTTTTAATATGTATTAGTTTATTTTGTTTATAAGATTGTAATATTATGTATTTTATCTATGGGCCTTAGTTGCCTGACAATAAATAAATAATAATAATAATAATAATTACTACTTCGCAGAAGGAGGAACTGCCGCCCATTCCCTCTCACTCCGGACCATGGTCTGAACCAGGGCTCGGCGTGAGAGATTGCCGCCGTCGGATGCCTCCACAGAGACTCGGCGGTGCTACGCCCACAAGATAAGAATGCTGAGTTTTAACTTCCATAATTTGCAATTGCAAGAAAGAGGAGGTGAGGCCTTATTTCTCGAGGTGATGATGAGATGATCAAATCTTTTTTTACTTTCTGTGTGGACCGAGACCTACTTTTGTTCCTTCAGTTGTCCTTTGCGTACCAAGGCTACGGTAACTGTTTTGAACAATACCGCTGTTTAGGAGGCCTTATGTTTTCTTTCAAAATGGGGACCTAAACCTACGTTGTTTTAATCAGTGACTTTATTACAGGATAGGTAGGAAATCAACTGGAGTTTCGGTGTCATCAACTGATATATTTACACAGCCCACAGTCTCAGAGTCTGATTCTGAAAGGAAGACTCGGCCCGGGTACGAAAGACAACGAAGGAACAGGGGTGGGTTTTTCCTCTCCGCCCAAGAGCAGGGGATGCCATAAGATGATTTTCCCACCGAAAAAGTAAAAAAAGCCGACAGTCGCCCACTAAAGCCAAGCTGTCCCTAATACATCACTTTCGATTTTCGATCCTGTTTCGTTCACAAATAAAATAGTGAATGAAAAGAAAGGGATCTAGATGTTAAACTGATGTCATGTTATCGCTTATTAAAAATTTAATAATGTTTTTTAAAAACACTTACTCGAAAACTCGCTTTTAGGTACGCAATTTACAGTTTTGTGTACTAGTGCGAAAAAGTGCGCGAGCTCACCCCCGCCACAATTTATGTATTAAACGTTTTAGGCTGGGCGCTAAGCGACCCCCACAAGTCGCTGGTCAACTTTGTTTACTTATTTATGTCCTCATAAGTGTGTTGAATTGAAAAACGTCGTTTGATACACGTGGTAATTTGTCACAGCAGCAATCGGCGTCATAATATCCCTGCTTGCGGCTCCGGCTAATTCAACCTCGTTCGCAATGGCAAAGTATCTCCACTTGTATCAAAATGTACTATGACGGATGTACAAGAATTGCTAGCCATAATGTCCTGACGAAAAAATGTTTTTTTTTCTTCTCACGGTTTTTGCATTTAACCAATGTCAAAGTAAAATAATAACAATAAATCTTTATTTACCATAAACGTACAGAGTTTGAGGTTACAAAAATACTTGATAGTTTATGTTGGGAAATCTGTACAATAAATAATACTCTACCTCTTAAACTAGGTATACCTGTATTTTAGGAGGTAGTTTACGATCAGGTTTACAATTTTCAACAAAAACTTATCTCTAGTGGACTGTAATGGACAATATGTTATAGTGGACGCATTTAGGTTTTGATAGAGAATACATTGAACATACATTGAGAATACATTTAGATTTTGATAGAGAATACTTTGACAGAGTTACATTGTTTTCCAGTAGAGTACGAATGTAACACAATCTGATGATTCAAAAATAAAAATATTCTAATGTATAACAATCTCGAGATCTCGAGTTGATTTATCTTTTTTTTTTAACGGCTCAATTGCCATAAAAAAAAAACCTTTTTTTTGAAATTGACAGTTCAAAAGTGCTCTATGGTAATTGAAATAATTGCTTTGAGTTTTCTTTGACTCTTCGTAGGAAACTCACCGATTTGTTGAAGTTGTTATCCAAGAAACGCAAGCGACCTGAAATAAAACAAAAAGAAATTAATTATGCGAAGCAAATAGAGGTTTTTTTTGATATTTTTCTTAGCTTAAAAAATATTTTCATAAAATAAAGTATCTTTAAATTATTTGTATTACATTTTGTTTGTAAGTTTTGATTAAATAGATAGGTTATAAATGACCTTTGGTACAAATAATGCAATTTATCTAAACTTATAACTGCGAACCTAAACTGAAACCAAAGATAAACCTATAATGTATGTTTTTTTTTTTATTCTTGCATGTTTTGTGCATTTAGCAAGTATTAAATTCAGAAAGTATTCAGTTTTTGATATAGAATACAGTCAATTTGTTTTTTCACTTAAATGCGCATGTAAAATATATTTTAATGTTTTAGCAGTATTTGGCAGTAAATACATATATAGCCTTTCTCAGCATTCTCAGCAATATTCACTGAGATAGTCGATACTATAATAAAATTCTCAGCCGTATTTTATCGAGATCGCGCCTTTTTCAATGATTCCACATACATTATTATTGTCCAGTTAATTTAGTAGACACTTAACATACAAAACAACATAAATTCACATTACGATAATTGGTAAATCAATTAAACATAACGATGCCTAGTGCATATCACTAGGAATCAATTTGCGAATAATTAAAGCAGACACTGAACTTCACTTGAAAAATTCCCGCCAAAATTCCGTTACAGTTCATGGGTATTACCAATAACCCTGCAAGCCATGCCATCGACAACGGAGGTCTTATTGTGACAGCTTATATCATAAACAATATAGAAGATAATTCTCGAACAATGATGGCTTTCTAGATTTGAATCAGACGAGCGATCGGATGTGTTATGGTCGATGGCCACTATGGGGGTATGATGTTTGATGTCACACTGGGTGATACGGTTTTTATTGTAAATACATTTAATGTTTTCATTTATTGCTTGATATATAGAGCAACAGATAAGTTTTGTTTATGCATAATATTTATATATCCTTGTTGGCTAAAATTACGAAATTTCAAAAATGCTTATCCGTTTAGTTACAGATGATTTTCTTACTTTATAACTAATATATAATGTTAAAGTCATGCTTCAAAATGCAGAAGCTTAACCTGTGGGGTATCTATGAATAAATGAGTGAAGTAATTAGCAGTAGCAGTAGTTGCGTCTAAAACAAGATGTATTAGGAAAAAAAAAGCTCTACAAACGAATTGACTTCATTACTTGTTTTTGTACAATATAAGTTATGGGATTTTGAATATTTTGTTTTCTTTTGCAGAACATTACATAAAAACGATATGAAGTGGATTTAAGAATCAAATCACTTTCTTAATTTATTCATTTGAATTCAGCGTTTACGCGTCAGTGTGTATCATACCTAATGGCATTTCGGCACGTGGCACTTCACATTTCATTTGACAGTTCGTGATCGAGTACTTATTGTTGTCTGTGCCAATGAAAAAAAAGCAACTGTATTAATCAATGTTTTATTAGTAATATGACCGCAACATCAAAAAGATTTTATAACTATTCAAAATATGAGACATAAGGTTGAAAGTCCTTTGAACAATAAAATTGTTTTTATTTTATATTCTCCTAGCTGTTAAATTGGCAGTACACACATAAATATTTTATACCGTAATGGATAAAATGAGTTTAATATGTTATGTCAGTAAGTTGTTTCGTGGGTGTAAAATGGTCTCCTATGATCGTTTTCGTTCATTCTATACGATTGGAACAACGTAGTATTTTATGTGAGCAATAAAATATAAAATAGACATATTATCAGCTGTTTTATAGAGCTGTTTCTTGATTTCTATTACAGATACGTTGACATCTATTGCTGTTAAAATAATTTATGTGATTAGATTTCAGAATTCATCGGCACCTAAGCATCAGCACTCATGCATGACCAAACATCATTTTATTTCATTTTATTCATTTTATTATTTGATCTGACTGGCACGTTGCTCGCAGATCAGATGGATGGTTGATGGGGCTGAAAGGTTCTAGAGTGGCGATCGCGAAACCGAAAAACGCAGCGTTGGTAGACCTCCCACAAGATGGACTAGTGACCCGGTAAGGGTCACTGGATGGTGTCCTTTTTTTTTAGGTGGGATAATCATTCAATGTTATCTCTCGCCCTTGGGCGGAGCGAGACGGTGTGTCAGACTTTTACTGACTAAAAACCCACTCCTGTTCCTTCTTTGCCTTTGTTCCAGGGCCCCGGAACGAAGGAGGGTCTCTTTTGCATCGCCCATGGCCCTAGTAGGCTTCGACCCTGCTGGGCCTCTACGGTTGCTGACATCTTATGAGGCGCGCGTGGAACACTGGACTTGGGCTCGGTCCGGACGGTTACCGGACAGCCGGACGGCGAGCTACTCAATGCTCGTCGACACCGGTCTGATCTACATAACCCAGTAACTGGGTGAAACGATACTCTATTACAACGCTGGTAGATATTTTGGATTCTGATTACTCGTAACGGCTATCAAAATTCTGCAAATGATAGCTGGGACCAACTGCGTAACGTACTTTCCGAGACACGGTGGAGTCTTATTAATGGATGATCACCAATCTACGAACTGACTCCACAAGCAATATTGCTTAACATTAGTAATAATAATATTCTACAACTATCACACAACGCCGTCTAGCCCCAAGCTAAGCATAGCTTGTGTTATGAGTACTAGACAACTGATAAACATACATAATTTTTTCTAAACACATACATATTATAGATAAATTACACCCAGACACAGAACAAATGATCGTGCTCATCACACAAACAGCTCCGGCGCGTAGTGTTCACACTTCTCAAAGAGATGTCAGAAAATCCGTAGAGGCCACCAGGGCCAATGCTTATTAGGGCCATTTTTTACCATTGGCCATGTTAATGAAATCCCCTGCTCTTGGGCGGAGCGAGAGATAGTGTCAAACTTTTACTGACTAAAAACCCACTTCTGTTTCTTCTTTGCCATTGTTCCAGGGTCCTGGGGATCTCTTTCGCATCACCCATGGCCCCAGTAGGCTTTGACCCTGCTGGGTCCCTACGGCTGCTGACATCTCCTTGAGGCGCGCGTGGAACACTACGCGCCGTCGACGACTTGGGCTCGGTCTGGACAGTTATCGGATAGTCGGACGGCAAGCTATCCATTGCAAGCCGTCGGTAAACTTTTGAAAAGGTAACTCGTGGTTCTAGAACGCGAACACAACTGAAGAAACATAGACTGTGGGTTTAGTCAGCAAAGTCTGACTCTCTAGCCCTCATATATGTCAATAGATGATTTCTCACCTCAAAAAAGCTGCATCCGGTTATACTAGAAGGCGACCTCAAAGACAGTTAGGAAGGCTAGGCAGGTTGATACCCAATCTTAAATTGAATTATTGCATTACAAATATACCAAAGACACAATCATAATGTAATCAGTCAAGTAAAAGCTTGGAACATTTGTCAATGTCACAGAGACAAAACTCCTTATCTCTATGGTCAATGAATTGCTCTCTATGAAACGACAGCCGTTTGTTTTTGACTATTACCGTTAGACACTATGGAGACCTAATTTTTATATCCGTGATCTTGAGATTCTCAAATGAGAAACAATTATTTATTCTATTCATAACTTGACGGCACGTTTAGCGCAGTGTTTGAGCGATCGACTGCTGCACTGCGGGTCGCGGGTTCGATTCACACAAGGAACAAACATTTTAGATATGTGTGTTCATTAATTGTTAAATAAAATAATCATCATCATCACTATTTCAGCCAAAAGACGCCCGCTGTTCAATATAGGCCACCGCCAAGTGTCCCATCCATCGGAAGTGGAAGTTTATCCGTGAGGATATTCCCAAGAAAAAAAAAGGTTTGATTAAAATGATCAATTTTAAATGAATATGTTTTTTGAATTGATATAAACCAGTGCTTGACTGCGATCCCACCTGATGGTAAGCAGTGATGCAATCAGTGATGGTGAGGCGCACTAGTTTATTAAGAGCCTATTCACTCTAGCTTTGAAGACACCTAAATTATAGTTGGACGGGAAGATCGCAGGAGGCAAATTGTTGCAGTCCTTCGATGTACACGGTATAAACGACGAAGCGAAACGCTTATTCCGGACCGTTGAAGTTTCAACAACGTAAGGGATCCACCCTTACGTTGTTGCACCCTTACTCGCCGTACGTTGGGTTGTCCGATGGTAGAAAGGAGATGGCGGAATCAAGTCATGCAATTCCCGCGCACACTCTCCAAAATGCAACCTGTAAAATACCGATAGGCTGGCTACCCTGCGTGTCAATTAAAACCAAACAAATGAAGTAAGAAACGGCAAACTTTGATTCTCTTATTTCATCTAAAAGCCAGAACATTCTATTCCTCTAGTCTTCACATACCAATACTTCATCTCATTTCTCAGCATCCAGCAGATACCAGATCTCTGTATGAAAGTAGATGACATTTATGCATTGACTGCTGACTTACTTAAATATGACTGCACTTGTTCCGTCAGATGCCCGAGGCTTGATGTGGGGATATGAAACCAGCGGAAGTATGAGCGGAGCGGTGAGTGGTAGCGGGTTTGGCTATAGAGGGGGTGCTGCTTTTTGTGGGAGTACAGCTCATTTCTTTGTTGATATTATAATAATTCGTTTATTTGGAAGTTTCTTCACCACATAGGCAGTGATAATTATCTAATGTATAAAAATCTCGTGTCACAGTATCTGTTATCGAAATTCTACGAAACAGCTTGGTCAATATTTATGTTTTTTTTTGTGTATTTAGTAGGACTGAGAATAGGTCTTAGACTACTTATTCGATAAACCTAACAAAGTCTATCGAATCAGCTAGTTATTCTATAATGTTCCTACTGATAATATTTAGGTCTTCATTTTATAAGAAAATCAAATATTATCAAGAATTACGATTAGCTTTTGCTCGCGTGTTCGTCCAGGTGAATGTTAGTAACAAAATCGAAGCCAGGTAAAAAGTAGCCAATCCTATAGGTTCAAGCTTACTCCATTCCAAATTTCATCAAAATCGGATCAGTAGGTAAGTAGTTTAAACATAAACGCGTAATAGACAGAGTTGCTTTCACATTTAAAATATTATACACAATATTTCACGCAATATTGGGCATACTATGCATTACATTTGCCGTGATGATTTTACTGGAAAACATCAATGAAAGAGAGTTTCAATGAAAAAATAGATTTAAAAGTTGTTGTGAGAAAATTTACAAATATTAAACTTAGCATCGATGAAAGAAGATTCGGGTGGAGTGGATGTGTTAAACGTTCAAAACTCTTCCCGCTCATCTCCTGGCTCCACACCTATAAAATTCACGATGACAGCGCCGTTTGATCAGCTAATAAACTGAAACGTGCAATTTACCTCATAAACCACCTGTACAGATATTTGCGAAACATATACTTTACGATCTGTGCTCTAATCACGGCTTAGACGAGGAATATAACGGGTGTTAAAACTTTATTAATTTTATTACTGTTTTATTTCTAGAAACGCGGACTTCGGAGACTAGGTTAGATACGCAGAGTAAAGAAACGATTTTGCGGACTACAACAGGTGGTATTGTCAAAAAGGCCATGCTCGAAGCTTTCTTTCGTGATTGCATTAGGAATGAAGATATCCGCAGGAGAACCAAGGTTACCGACATAGACCGAAGAATCGCCAAACTTAAGTGGCAGTAGGCAGTGCATATTGCTCGAAGAACAGATGGTCGTTGGGACCGAAAGGTTCTGGAGTAGCAAACTCGTACTGGAAGAAACAGGGCTGGATGGCCGACAAGGTAGACTAATAATGTCATGAGAGTCGCGGGAATCCGATGGATGCGAATCGCAGAGGACCGTTCTTAACGAACACTAAGGGTGGCCAATTTCCAGCAGTGGACGTGTTTCAGCCGCAATTTGTTTATTTATTTATTTATTAATTCTTTATGCACACAAAAGTACAGAGGCGGAATTAATGCCTTAAGGCATTTTCTACCAGTCAACCTTTGGGTGATGCAGAGACAAATTGCGGTTGGTGCAATATTAAGCATTACATATTGTTTATAACGCATTATATTTGGTACAAATATGTACTTAAATACTATAAATACAATATATATATATATATATATATATGTACTAAAACTAGAAAGAAGAAAAAAAACAGAATACACGAATCTAGTATAACAATTGGTGCAGACAAATATAAGAAAACAAATTAGCGCTATGACGATACTGCTGCCAACTTCTTATTGATGTGCTCGCGAACCTTCACTTTGAAGGTCAATCGGTTGGTTGCCATCCTGATGAAATGATGGTGATGATGATGAAATAAATTCACAGTGATGAACCACTGTTGATGGTACACTGATGAGAGATGACATTGTACAATGGCCTGTGTTCCATAGTCTATGCTTAGTTAGCACGTGGAAAGAGACCGGACGAGAGTAACATATTCATACAGAACGCCTACCGGAAATTAATAGATTGATGGTCATTGCTTGAATTTACCATTCCAATTAATGTTGGTTTAGCTAGATTTTTTATATACTAACGAATAAATCAAGGTGGAATCAAGCTCGTTTAGACTATGTGGAAGGCTACAAGATGTTTTGTTGCCCATCCCGGCTTTTTTGTGTTTTAGTGATAACCGCATCAAAATCTGCTACGTAGTTTAGAAGGTTAGGTAATAAACAAACAGACGCAAAAAGTGACTTGGTTTTATGGCATGTAAAGATAAATAATAACAATAATAATAAATTTTATTTCGGACAATCTGTGTCCATAAAACATTGCGCATACAGAAACAGATTACACACACAGAAACAAATTACATATACGATATAGAAAATAATTTTAAGACTTTTTACTCCTGGTTGAAATAAGTACATAATGTACAAAAAAGCGGTATTATAGCGAAACTATATGCACAGTCAGAATTAGGTGGATTTTGAGGCAATAATTTAACGAAGTTCAATAAAATGGAATGTCTGATTTTAGCAAATACCATTTTTTTAATGAACATTGCTCCCATACACTAAAAACAAAATCCCATCTAGAGAAAACATGTCCACATTCGGGACTGCGTTCAAAAAATGGAATGAAATCTGCTAATTCTTTGAGTGGCCTGTTGGTCTAGTGGTTAGTAGCCCTGACTGCTATGCCGGAGGTCGTGGGTTCGATTTCCACCCAGTAAAAATGTTTTTGTGATGAGCACGATCATTTGTTCTGTGTCTGGGTGTAATTTATCTATATATGTATGTATTTAGAAATATGTAAATATGTTTATCAGTTCTCTAGTACCCATAACACAAGCTCTGCTTAGCTTGGGACTAGACGGCGTTGTGTGATAGTTGTGGAATATTATTATTAATTCTATAAAGGAAAAAATATGCCCGAAATGGGGTAAAGAAAGAAAGAGAGAAAAAAATCGTTTATTCGTACCTCACACATACAGTAGAATTACTTAAGTATGAAAAAAAAATAACTTTAAAATCTGTGCAAGGCCAAAAAGGCGCCTAACTCAGCATATGCTTCGATATTTAAAACGATAAATGACAGCGCGGCAGCGGGTACATGTACCTATTTGCTGACTACAAAAACTACAGAACTAAAGTGTCAGATAAATTCATTGCCCGGTCATTGTCCTACATTTATAGACATTCTTAATTTCGAAACCGGATATAAGGATTTTGAATCGACCTCCATCGTGATCCTTTATATTTTCTAGGAAAACAGTTCATTGTTTATTTTACTCAGTTTTTTTTTAGGCAGGAAAATCATCTTATGACAAATCTCGGTCTTGGGCGGGGCGCGAGATAGTGTCAGACTTTTACTGACTAAAAACCCACTCCTGTTCCTTCGTTGCGTTCGTCCCAGGGCCCGGGTTTCGTTTTCACACTGCCCATGGCCCCAGTAGGCTTCGACCCTGCTGGGCCCCTACGATTTGCTAACATCTCCCTGAGGCGCGCGTGGATCAATACGCGCCATCGACGACTTAGGCTCGGTTCGGACAGTTACCGAACGGTCGGACGGCGGGCTACCCATTGCTCGTCGTCCGTAAACCCACGCCTATGGTGGCCGGAAATTTTACTCAGAGATATGTTTTTTTATTATTCATTCAACTACTATCTCATCTGATAGAAATCGACGATGGAGCACGCTCGCTTAAAAGTAACCTATTACGAAAAAGTCAATGTACTTTATTGCAAATTTATCTACCGTCTACCGTAGTCCCATCCCTTCACACCTACAGGACTCGTATTCCCGTTAATCCCACAGTTTGGTCGCTACAAACTCGTACGTCTCTCACCCGCCGGCGACTTGCAATAAACCGCTCCAGACGCTTTATGCAAAATTAATTGATATTACGAAGCGAATGCCATGTCCGTAATAAGAATTTCTCACTAGTAAATTTTAAGTACCTACTGCTTAGGTTTCTTTTGCAGCCTTTGGCGATAGTGCGAACTGTGATGGACGATAATAGTGAAGAAAATTGAAGAAGATTGAGCAGAGAGGTGGTCTGAATCAACATAGTGGACTCGAGATGAATAAAGTTACTTATTTTATGACACGAGTGATTTATTTTCGTGCATATCTTACTATCGATAGTAAAATTAAATGCGAAGAATTGTTTGTACAGAGAACCAATCTTAATAAATTACTTACCCCTTATTAAGGAG
This sequence comes from Mythimna pallens, assembly GCA_961205895.1. Classification (NCBI taxonomy): domain Eukaryota; kingdom Metazoa; phylum Arthropoda; class Insecta; order Lepidoptera; family Noctuidae; genus Mythimna; species Mythimna pallens. The sequence continues at coordinate 5,216,173 of OY540831.1, read as the reverse complement.
TATGCCCATTATGCTTTATCATATCATGATCGTATTAGGAACGTATCAAATACGGAAAGAAACACGACGCGGACTACGCCCAATAGAACGCAGTAAACAGCGTCTCTTAAGGTGAATTTCGGCAACCTTACCCAAACGATTACGACCTTGTATTATTCTGTGATGGTTGAAATAAACATATTATTATTACTAACTTCTGCTAGCGGTTTCAGTCGTGTAATAGTAGGTTTCTCCATAAAAAACTTTTGGTCTCCATTTCATCCTCATAGGATATTGGATTGGATTTGGATAATTCTTTGTATGCATCGTAAAGAGACCTCTGTGCTCTGTTTTCGCGTTTTAAACCTAAGTTTTTGGACTAGGGGTTGATGAATCAGTGAGTGAGTCAGGACTTTACATTTTATGTATTTCTACAGATTAACATCGCCTTGATGAAATTTTCACTTTATTTTTAGGCCTGTCACTTTCCTGACACAGAAATGGGGTATATGGTGTAATGGGCAGCCTCCTTTATGTTCACTGCGGGCTGTCTAAGTGTGAATTCAACCGGTGTTACAACTAATGAACTCCTGGAACTGCAAAAGTTCCACTATATTCACTAATCACACCTAATTGGTATTCGCGCGACTGCTTTATTTCCATGTTTATCTAATATGAGAGAGAATTATAAAGCTTTTAGTACCAGAGGCGAGATAGCTCTGCTAAGAGCTTCTTGAGGGCTGACTATGATTGACTTAATTTAAATGGATAAAAATACTACAAACTACGAAATGTTAAATTAATTACAACTTTAAATATGCACTTAAAACAAACTTTTGCTAACTAAGCCTAGATACTTTTTGAAATAAAAAAAAAGTTCAAAAAATATATTGCATAATTGCTAATTATTAGAATATAATTATATCTATACTAAAACTAAAAAATAATAATCCTTAGAACATTGATATTTTATTTTATTTTAATAAGGCCGATAATGAAGATAGTTTCGTTACGGTGCAAAGGAGGAAGCGCCGAACGCAAGCCAATCGAAATCTCTGCGGCAAAGCATCAGCATCACCAGGTGTGAGTATGCGTGCCGCTCAGCCGAGCACACCGGAGCACATCTCCCGCCTGCATTACACCACAACGGTGGAGGATGTCGTCGAATGTGTGCGTCAAAAGTTGAAGTACACACTGAGGGTGCAGTTGCTGGAGTCGCACCGGAATATCAATTTTAATGCGTTTGTGGTGCGAGTACCGAACTGTTTTCTGCACTTTGTTCTGAAATAAGACTTTTGGCCACAGGGCGTGGTGTTCCGACGCTTCCGCGAACAAATACCACAGGACAGCACCAAGACGATATAGTGCGAAGTGAAGTGTTACTAACATAGTTTTAAATCATAATTACTAACAAAATAATTTGATATTTATGTTAGTCAATAATGTATTTATGATATGGGTATTGTTTACTTGAAATAAAATTATTATTATTATTTATAAAACATTTATTTTTAATGAGTTGACTCAATTTTTTTACTATATTTTATTTTAATTTCATAAATATAAATTGTTTTTATGGTGGTAAGTCCCCTCTTTGAGGAGTGGCTGGAAAGACCTCACGGCGTTCTCACCTTCCACATGACGAAGGTTCTCACTGGACATGGTCAGTTTGGGAGGTTCCTGCTCCGGATTCGTGCGGAAGAAACGCCCGTGTGTCACCACTATGTGGACCGCCTGGAGGACACGGTGGAGTATACAGTAGACAGTAGATGCGTGCCCCGCTTGGGCAGAGCACTGCCGTGTCCTTGTGGGGGCGAACGGCGGCAGCGATCTCTCGCGCCGGGCCTTGGTACAGGTACAATAATGCTAGCAAAGGAAGCGGCCGATCGCGTGAGGCAACGGCCCTCACGCCCCAGCCGCCGGGATCCCGATCCCGATTTCCGGCCACCGTAGGCGTGGGCTTGCGGACGGCGAGCAAGAGGCAGCTCGCCATCCGACCGTCCGGTAACCAGCTGGACCAAGCCACAGTCGTCGATGGTACATAGTGTTCCACGCGAGCTTCAAGGAGATGTCAGCAAATCGTACAGGCCCAGCAGGGTCGAAGCCTACTAGGGCCATGGGTTCTCTTCTGAAAGGAAAACTCGGCCCTGGAATGAAAGGCAACGAAGAAACTAGAATTGGGTTTTAGTCAGTAAAAGTGTGACACGCTCTTTCGTCCGCCCAAGAGCGACAGATGTCATTGGATTATATCCCACCTAAAAAAAAACTTTAAATTGTTTCTGTTTGTGACAATTCTATTTTAATATTTTTTTGTAAGGAATGATCAACACAATTTATTGTTATGAAATATTAATAAATAAATGAACATTAAAAAAAATTAAGTGTCCAAAAATTCTTCCACTTTGATTGGTGGACTGTAATCATTGCCACGTAGCGTAGCATGGCGATGCAAAAATAAATCATCAGCTAATATGCAGTATTTGTTTTTTAAATATAGTTTTTATATTATTGTCGTGAATTCATTCTGCAGTGTTGATGAAAAGTCTCTACAATCCTTTTGTGTTGAGACTTTTTCATCAAAACCTCTTTTGATGGGTAAAACTCTTACAACATTATAAATAAAATATATAAACTCTGATTCTATTTTAAAAATAAGGAAGATGGTTAAGAAAATTAAGGAACACTGTCAAACTGAAAAGCGTGCGTGTTTTTTTATAATAATGTAGTAGAATACTTAATAAAACATTGGATGGTGTGAAGAGTGATATGAAAGAAAAGGAAGTTAGTGATAGCATGACAAGTGACAGGGCAGAATGGAAGAAAACAACATGTTGTGCCGACCTCAAATAACACGGGCCAAGGGCAGGAAGATGATGATGAGAATAATTAATAAAACAGACCAAATAATGATAAATCCTACATCCAATCGATTCGGCAGTCGTGATGATGTAAAACTACAATTCACTTTACCAAAACTGCTGAAAAGTTAGGTATATAGGTTTAGTTCAATATAGATCCAAGCAGAAAACCCCTAGCTCTATAGAAGAAATACCCGTATGCCAACATCGTATCACATGACTCATTAAAAGACTTATCATTTTCTGATTACTAATCAAAAAGCGTTTTCCCCTGCCATTTCAACTTGCTAATTCTACAACCTTCTACGGTTACATCATGAAGACTAACGGTCACCAATGAGGTGTCATCTCTTTACAAACGTACAAACAAACCAGCTGTCTTCATATAATTAATCTGTGAATACTCAACGAGCTGCAATTATAGGATTCTCGGCCTTAGGTGTGATACAAAAACATGTCCGAAGCTTAGAGGGCGTCAAATAATTATTCACGTCGCAATTAATGCTAGTTTTCCCTGAGTTTTTACTTCATAAAACCAGTGTTGGTATTTTAACAATTTCCTTACGAGTATTGTTTATGTTATAAAAAGGTGATGGATTGGTTCGGGAGCCTGTTCGTGATAATTGTTAGGATTGGTGTTAAGGAGGCCAACGATCAACTTAGCAGTCCAGCAACTTTTTTTGGTTCGGACGATCCACACATGGAAGCGACAGAGACGTGAAAATGACAAAAAAATTACTACTAACAAAGGGAGTTGCGTTGCCAGCCTATTGCTGAACCTGCGGACCAACAAATCTCCCAGCGGTCACATCCCTATATATGCTGACTTTCATACCTGGACTTGATTAGTGCTGGATCAGCCAAGCAGCTAGAGTAATGAAAGCTATGAGCACCGTGCATTGGGGTGGGTTCACTTAGATGTAAAAAACAACTCAAGATACCATATAAAATTTTACCATCACCGGATTTTCCAAAGGAATAATGAAGGTGCATGCAGGTGGCCATGCAGCTTGTTTTAAAAATAAGTTAATGAAATTTTAATTCATAATCTTTCACAAAGATTTAGGGGGCCTTTGGTAGAATTTGCTCCACGCAGGCTTAATCAGGCAGGACTTAATGTGAGCAACAAATTAGTTGCAGAGACTAAAGTTGCTCGTGTGCCTATCTCTTGTTATGAAAAGTATCACCGGGTGGCAGTCTTCCTCCCGTAGACGTGGTCGATTGTTAAGTAGCTGTTGATTTATTACCGTTGTTGAAGTTTTTAGTGCAGGTCGATGGTCTGATGAAGTGGGGTGGATTGATGGCAAAAACTCTCATTCAATCTTGTGATGTATCTTGAATGGAGGAATAGGGATGTTTAAAAAACTTTTTCCAACTTCGTCTGGAAATAACTAGGTATAGGTACTTATTTTGTATTACTGTACATCTTCTGTTTCTACAAACTACTGTTTATTTTTCTATTTAGTTACTTTTTACGTTAGACTGCTGTAAGAAAAAAATCTGCAGAAATAAGTAGTTCCTTTATTGTTATATTCATAATGTATTTCATGTATACATTATACCTATATGATATAAGTATTGTCGACAATTTTTTTTTTCGTTTGTATATTTTATCTATTTATGTAGGAACATTTATTTACTGTTACATAATTCTATTTAATTCTATTCTAGTCTATTTTAAGTCTGGAACCCAACTCTCCTTTTAGAATAAGTAGTACCTCATTTCTTTCATCTTTAAGCGTTTGTATATATAATAGGTCTTTACCTATGAAATTGCCGTTTAATAAAACGGGTTGCTTTGAAGTATTATAGCCTTGGATTGACTTGGAATAAAAAGTTCAAATAAACTTTGTATTAAAGGTACGTTATTATTTTTGTGAAATTAGGTATTTATTGGTATCTTTGTGTTTTGTATTTATTGTAATCAAGCAGTACTTATGACCATTTTTGTATGAAATTATCTAAGAAAACTTGTATTATTTTGTAAAATTAGTTCTACAGTGGAAACAATTTGTCTCAATGGGTATGAAATATTGATGATGTATACGGACTTGAAACTGCTTATGAATGGGATGTCTATTTAACTCACGTTTTTGACAAGACAAAATTTCCAAAACGAAAGCTATTAAACCAAGAACACAAAGTTCTTGTGTTAGAAGAAAGTCGTAGGTATACGTCATTGATATTGCTTGCCGTTTGAAATGCATAGATTCTACGTTGGAATTCATAACATGAAAAAAACGTTTTTATATTCGCATTCTTTGTTTTATGCAAATAAATAAATCTGAATCTGAATCTAAATATGTACTGCGATATTACAGAAAATACAAAACACAAAGAGACCAATAAAGACCTAATTTCAAAAAAAGAATAACACACTTTTCCCGTTTAAAAAAAACAGCAATTTCATAGGTAAAGACCTTATTACAAATAAGGTTCTAAAGGCGAATGCCCAAAGAAAATATACTCATAACTTTTCCATAAAAAATATAAATTTACTAACTTCTAAATGAGCACTACAACACCCAAAAGAATGAGCATTTCAACAATCAATAATAATTAATTAAAAGTAACTTTTTTGAAAGCAACAAGAAGATTTTAACGCTCTGGTAAATGGGTCCTTTTATAGCAGAACTTTTTACGTCATAATATTGTTTTGCATAACAACGGATAGCATAAACTTCATTTCGCAGAAAATCATTTCGCATACACTCAGTTGTCATACATTCAAAACTCATAATTTTGTTAGTCAGAATCATCTTTAGGCATAATGTTTATATCCATAATAATTAAAAAGCAGAACCATCATATCGCAGAAAATTCACAGTCAGAATCGTTTTTTGGCATACATTTTATATCGATAGTCATTAAAAGGCAGAACTGTTGATTCTGCATGTATTTACTCAATAAAACAGTTGATTGTGAAAATAAGTTGTTTTTAGTTCCTTGTAAGAAGCATTCAAACATGCAAACAAGAATACACCATGATATTACTACTAATATCAAAACGCTAACCTAAATGCTAATTACAAAAATATTGTCGGCTTGGATGCATGTAGCATGCAAACAGGCATACAACATGCAAGCAGGCATGCAACATGCAGCATGCATGCAGCATGCATGTAGCATGCAAGCAGGCATGCAACATGTAGCATGCATGCAGCATGCAAGCAGGCATGCAACATGCAGCAGGCATGCAGCATGCAAGCAGGCATGCAACATGCAGCAAGCATTGTTTCTGTCACGGCTCCGGCGCTGCGGGGTTTGGGCGGCGCCACGCGAGCTTATCGTCACAGATGGTTTTAACGCTCACCACCTTCAAACCACCTGCTCCTCAGCTCGCGGGCCGCCCTACCCCTCCGCGCCTACGCGGGTTTAAATTACACTCTAGGGGTAGGGCAGACAAGACTGCGTAAAGTCGGTTTCGCAGCGATTCGTTTCTGTCACAAAATTTTGCAGCACAACGTATTGACTTTTTATGACACAAATTTAATTTAATATTGAAAATGCTACCAATACATGCTATATTTAGAACATTCTATGTCACTTTTGCAGACCATTCGATTTTAAATACATTGCACGTAGGTTATCTAACCATTCGACAGCATAAATTTACTTTATTTAAATTATCAGTTTTATTCCATATATTATAAGTTTTTGATGTTTTGAACACTAATTTTTACAAGAAGATACATCTATTTTAATTTTTGATGTTCAAATATGCACCCATATCAAATAATCGTATCTCTAAATAAATGTTATGCTAAACAAAATTATGCATAATATTAATTATGGCAAAGGTAATTATGCGAAACAAAATTCTGCCAAGATAAAAGTATGCCATTGTAAATTCGGACACGTAAATATTCTGCCAAACAAAAGTTATGCTAAATAATTTTTATGTCTTAAAAATATTCGATTAAGTAAGATTATGCCATGTGAGTTATGCCAAATAAAAATCGGAGTATCAAGATTCTGCCAAATAGAAGGAACCCCTGGTAAATATTGCCAGAAACAAAATTGTATTTCAAATAATAAAATCAATCGTTTTGAATCGATTTAGAAACAAATACGATAACTTCAACGGCATGCACTCGGGACTTTATTGGTATTGTAATCATTTACTTTAATATAACTATCTGATAGAAAATTATATTAAAATAAAAACCAATTTGTACTCGTAAAAACAGAATAAGAAAAATAAATCATTCAAAAGAATAAGATTATAATAAAATCTATTAACAATCTAATGTTATTATTTTTTTCCTTCATATTTGACAGGCATTTCGTTTCTTGCTTACAATATAGAGTACACATATTTCGATTTAAAGTTATTTAATTCTCAAAAAGATACAAAGTCACTAAACTAATAAGTGACATGAGTTTGTCACCGCGTGCATATGTTGTTTGACTCATCCAGTATATTCAGTTCTTAAGTGGGTAATTTGTTATTGTTTATTGCATTAGGCTAGTGGGTTCTTGAATGCATTCGAAGAGTGAATAAATTTTAAATGTTCCAATGCGTTATATTATGAACATCCTTCATAAGAAAATTGAATTACCAAGCATTGAAAAAAGGGAAGTTCTTGAGTTATCTTATACTCATAAAGTCTCTCATTATCGTATAGAAATATAAGCTCATAATGTTACTTTTGCTTTGGTATTTCTTAAAATGTAGCGTCAATTTGAATATATTTTTTAATATAAATTATCTTAGATTTTTAAACCCTTAACTTTTATAGTAATTTTTAATGTTTATCTTGGACCTAGGACACCATGGAGATTACGCATTCCCCTTTAGAGTATATTTGCATTGTGTGCTTTTCTCCAAGTGATATAATTATATTATACGCAGCTATATATCATTACAAGCAACAGAGCCGTGTTAAGTAGTAAGTGTGAAAGTTAAGCGAACAACGCTTTTGTAGGGTCAGCAGATAAATGCATCGTAAAATTGTAAATATAACAGGCTATTATTTTCCACCAGCCTGTTATATCTACAATACGATAAAAGGAAAATACTGCAGTTCAAAAAGTAAATATTATTTATCTTTTATTTATTTATTTAAACTTCATGTACAGTAGTGGTACATAGGCGGACTTAATGCAACAAGGCATTCTCTACCAGTCGACCTTTGGGATAAAAAAGACAACACTAAAAAAAAAATGATATATAAATATGATCAAAGCTTCGCCGAAATAACAAATAGAGAGATAATCTAATTTACTTTATCCCACTGTTGGGTAATTATCAGTAATTCCTAGCTAGAGCAGCCCCCCTAGTCAAATTACGACTGTTTTGTTTGCGTCGAACGCCTCGAGTAGGCCACGCCTCCGATTCCTTTGTTCTGACTGAGCGGTGAGATGACGTTAGAACAAAGCAATCGGAGGCGTGGCCTACTCGAGGCGTTCGACGCAAACGAAACGGTCGTAACTTGGCTAGGGGGGCAGGAAAGCGGTAGACACCGTGTGATACAAAAGACATGAGGGTGATTACTATTATCTATACTCTATACATATAAATTGAAATGTTTGTTTGTAATCTTTTTTATTTTTTTATAAATATATTATATTATGAAAATCGATAAACAGTATAACAAAACAGCAGTCAATGAAACAAATAATTGTCTGTTTGTTTCGGCTAATCTCCGAAACGACTGAACCGAGTTTGAAGAGGACTTTTACTGGTGGATAGCTGATATCAGAAGGAGTAACTTAGGCTACTTTTATTTTAGAAAAATAATTAGGGTTCCGAGCAAAAAAAGCAGAGCAGTGGTGGCCGAGTGGTAACGCCCCCGACTTACAAGTGCTCTCAAAATGGTGAAGGAAAACATCGTGAGAAAACAAGGCATGTCCTAGAACCAAAAATTCGAAGACATGTGACATTCATCAATCCGCACTGGGCCAGCGTGGTGGATTACGGCCCATTCCCTCTCCTAGAGAGGAGGCCTGAGTCCCAGCAGTGGGAACATTAAAAGGCTGAATATGCTGCAAAAAAGACTTCCTGATTTTATTTTTTTCATTTCGCTGTTAGTATGATTAAAAATCATCAGCTCGTTCTCGATATTCAGTTTTTAAGTGGGTTCTGATGGTTCAGCTCACTTTTTTTATTTTTTCTGTGTGGGGAACTATTAAATAACTTCTCCAGCTCTGGGTGGACCGAGAGGAAGTGTCAGACTTTTACTGACTATAATCCACCCGTGTTACTTCAGTTGTCCTGTGTTCCATGGCTAGGTGACTCTTTCGACTAATAGTCAGCAGTCCTGGATAGGTAGCTCAGCTCTATCGGGAATCCATTTCCAGCCACCGTACGTCCGGTCATCCGGTAACCGTCCGGACCGAGCCCAAGTCTCAAATAATGCCAGCAAATCGTAGGGGCCCAGTAGGGTCGATGCCTACTGGGGCCATGGGTTAAGTGAAAATGATCCCCCGGAACCCTGGAACGCAAGGCAAAGAAGGAACAAACGAGTGGATTTTAGTCAGTAAAAGTCTGACAAGCCCTGCCAATCCGCCCAAGGGCGGGAGATGTCATTAGATGATTGTCCCACTGAAAAAAAAAAAAAACTTTATCTAGAGTAAAGTTTTTTTTTAGTTTTATGGTTTGTTCTTGTAAATTCTAGAAATATTAAAACCATCTTTAATTGGTTTCTTTACTGTAGGGTTCAAGTAGAGCCTTTGCTCGCTAGTGCCACCGGATACCGTGGTCCTGGTTCACAACGGCAACTGGAGGACACAGGTGGGTTTGAGTCGGTAAAAGTCTGACACACCCTTTCTCTCGATCTTAGAGCAGGAGAAGTAATAAAAGGATGATTGCCCGTTTCAAGAAGAAAGTAGGTCTCCTTTCATCATCATTATTATCATCATTTTATCTTGAGGCTGACGTCCACTGTTCGACATAGGCTTGCTTCAAGTGTCACCATGACGACCGGTCCTGTGAGTTTCGCATCCATCGGATTCCCGCGATCCTCACCAGGTCATCCGTCTACCTTGTGGGAGGTCTTCCAACGCTATGTCTTCTGGTACGTGGTCGCCACTCCATAACCTTTCATCCCCATCGACCATCAGTCTGTTCTGCGAACAATATGCCCTGCCCACTGCCACTTAAGTTTGGCGATTCTTCGGGCTATGTCTTTAACCTTGGTCTCCTTTCAAAAGAGTAGTAATTATGTCAATATTTCCTTCAAGTATTGAAAGGTTTCGTAAGTAGGGTAGGTCCAGGTTCAGCGGTGGACATTGCAGACATTTAAGGGTGCTATAAGTCAGTCGTGACTTGTGAACGACGGACGCGTTAAGTCCAACTTGCGTGATTTAAATGTACACAGAAAACGTAGCGTCAACAATATCAGTGTAATAATTTAAATCAATTTTTATTTTTTAATATTTTGTGTATTTTTTATGGGTTCTGTATCTCTGTTGGCAAAAATATAATCCTAATGATCACTTTGTTGTCAGCCTGACAGTCTGTCCGTCTGTCAAGATCCTATTTCTCAAGAACACGTGGAGGTATTATGCTGAAAATAATCCCAATAATGCTAAAGTTAGTTACCCCTTGGATTAGTAAAAAAAAACCTATTTCTAAGTCAATCATCTTATGTATCATTCCCAATTTATGTACATAATTTTTTTTTTTCGGTGGGAAAATCATCTTATGACATCCCCCGCTCATGAACGGGGCGGGCTGCTCCTTCGTTGCCTTTCGTACCAGGGCAGAGTCTTCCTTACAGAATTAGACCCTTGGCCCCAGTAGGCTTCGACCCTGCTGGGCCCCTACAGTTGCTGACATGTCCTTGAGACGCGCGTGGAACAGCACGCGCCGTCGACAACTTGGGCTAATTTATGTACATAGTTAGGTTTTAGTATTGTTGAATGACCTTGAAAAACGCTTAAGTGTCGTACTGTAAACACAGGTGTACATAATTTATTTGGTCGAAAATATTGGTCTCTATATCTTTGTTTTTCCTGGAAAAAAACAGAAAAAGATTTTTTTATATATATATATTTTTTTGTAATTTTACTAAAAGACGCGCAATTACGTAATAGTAATTTGAAATTTACAAAATATAACGTGATAAAAATATCTACTAAAGATAAGGCCGTTTGTGGTCTGTTTAGGCGCAAATTTTGACACTCGCATGGATATCAAAACCAATAGGGTACTTCCCGTTGACCTAGAATCCTGAAATTTGGCAAGATGCAAGATCTTATAGCACAAAATGAAAAAGTCTGAATACCGTTTTATAGCTACGTCACAAAATTATTGTTTTTAGGGTTCAGTACCTCAAAAGGAAAAAAACAGAACCCTTACAGGATCATTTTGTTATCCGTCTGTCTGTCTGTCTGTCTGTCAAGACCCATTATCTCGTGAACGCGTGGAGGTATCGAGTTGATATTAAAACAAGCTGAAAGAAACAAACTTCTGAGTTAACGAAAAAAAAAGATACGACCGTTTATGTTGCAAAAAACGTGTATTTTGACACTCTCAAGGGAATCAAAATTCATAGGGTACTTCCCATTGACCCAGAATCTTGAAATTTGCCATAAAGCAAGGTTTCATAGCACAAGTATAGGAATAAATCTGAAAAATAGTTAATTTGTTGTTACATACGTCAAAAAAAAAACTTTTTTGCAATTCGGATAAATCTTCGAGACTCCATTTAGGAGTTGTGTTTTGTACGGAACCCGTAGTGCGCTAGTCCAACTCGAACTAACCCAGTTTTCCGTAAACTACTTCAGAGATCCGGAAAACTACTGTTGTTTGCCTGTGCGTTATTACATATCAACACAATGACATCAGTTACACAGTTTCTACTTTTATATATTTACAGATATATAAGTACAGATCCAAAAATTCGAAGACATGTGACATCCACCAACCCGCACTGGGCCCGCGTGGTGGATTACGGCCCATCCCCTCTCCTAGGGAGGAAGCCTGAGTCCCAACAGTGGGAACATTATAAGGCTGACTATGCTATGCTATGCTATAAGTACAGATGAACACATAGGTATGCGTATTTACCTGGCTAGGCTCACGTAGAATGCATAACTAAACAGTTTTTTGCAGAACTAGACTTAACAACTAGCTTCGTGCACTCTCCTTGATAAACCCATTTATATGTAGCAGACTCTATCAGAACATACTAAATATGTACATATAGCTCGTAATTGAATCAAAAAGTTAAATAATGCGTACATTTTATCTCTGCTTATTATAAAGACACTAAAATATTGTGTCCGTTCTGTCAGTCTGTTTAGAAAATCTATATTTTATGTAATAAACCGAAAGAGTTTTTTGTTTTTGTTTGTTTAAGCGCACTACTCTCTGGAAATGCCAGTTGGATCGGAATTCTGTATGGGTTATTATTCTCTTGGTGGAGCAGGAGGGAATGTCAGACTTTTACTGATTAAAACCCATAGTGGTCGTTCAGTTGCTCTCTTTGTGAGGGCTACGGTGATTTTTTCGAGTAATTTGCAGCCCTGGCAGGCGTCAGCCCTAACTGGCCCCGTCAATTTTGTTGACATCTCTCTGAGGCGTGCGTCGAACACTACTCGGAAAGGCCGGAGGGCGAGTTACCAATGCTCACCGTCCATAAGCCCTCGCTGGGTAGGAGAATGAGGCTCGTCTCTGTCTCACGGCTTCAGCTACCTCCTTTGTTTGCTTTTCTGTTTCGTAGATGAAAGTGCCCACTTCCTATTCCTTCTCACTCCATACCATGACCTGAACCAGGGCCGGACGCGAGAGGTCCCTGCCTCCAACCTTTTATATGGGATAGATAGATTTATGATGAATGGTGTAGGCTGTCTAACACGCTACGACCTACAGTAGCGGAGCAGTAACTAAAGACGTGAGTGGATTCGCGAGGACAGCTAGTTAGATATAAGGCATTTTAAATTGGCATCATTAGTGGTTTTAGTTTGCAAACTTGCTTGGGTGGGATCTAATACCTTTAATTGAGTATTCTGGGACTCAGACCTCCTCTCTAGGAAAAGTAATAGGCCGTAATCACATGTCTTCGAATTTTTGGTTCTAGGACATGCCGGTTTCCTCACGATGTTTCCTTCACCATTTTGAGAGCAGTGGTGATGAAATAAATTACACAAAGTAATGCGCTTGGCTGGATTTGAGCCCGTGATCTAATACTCGTCGGGCTGTCACCACTCGGCCACTCGTTTGCTTTTTTTTTCCTTTTTGTAGATTATATATATTTAATTACAAAAAAAAGACTGGAAATTTAATCGTAATGTGAGTCTGTGCGTCCACACGGTACAGATTCACGTTGGACTTACGTAGATTCATCACTTCCCTAACCTTTGCCCAACTGACTTGGTGTCGTCTTCCAGTCTAACTAGATGCGACTGAATCCCAGTTTTCTACTTGGATGGAAAACATGGAATTTAGTCTGCACTGTTATGTTGTACAGATAAAATTCTATAGAAATGTACGTAAGCTTGTACCTTTGAGGTAGCTCTTCTTATTTCTCCTAAATGTAATTATACATATATACATATTACATGTATAGATTAGAGGCAGCAGGCATAATATCGTCCATAAAAAGGTCATGATAAGTGCAAACTAATATTTTTAAAATGTGTCATGACATTTATGAATGATACTCAAATGTATTTTTTTTTGGTCGAAAATTATCAAACGATTTCTCCCGCTTTGGGTACAGCAAGAGGGAGTGTCAGACTTGTATTGACTAAAACCTTCCTGTGTTCTTTTAGTCACTCTTTACATTCTAGGGCCACGGTAACTCGATCAAGCATTTTCGCAGTCCAAACCACAAATGCCTTGAAACTTAATTATTTCTAAAGAAATACTAATAAAAGCCAACATTATCCTCGACCGCAGCCAGGGACAAAGCTTGTTTCTAACAACATAGTAAAGAATGAGAGACTTTATTTTTTTATTGGTTTTCATATCGAGCTGAATAAAGCGATGTACCCTTAATAAGGAAGGTGCGATGACGCCTCGGGGAGTGAAGTTTGAATACTGAATTTATATAGTTTCATTATTTAGAACGACGTATATGTGGTCTGGGTTATAAATTAAGTTGTTTTTGTGTTATTTTGCTTGTTAGCACGTATGTGGTGAGTTTTTCATAGGAACTTTATTATCTTGTAGTGTTCATTATTTTTTCTTATCAGATAAAGGGTGAGTTCCTGGATTGAGCCCACTGCGCTACGGCGCTCGTTTCCCTGGATTGAGTATTTCGAGTTAAGAACGTGTCAAACCCTACTTAAATGTCAAATTTAAGGTTTTAAATGCTTAAATTTGAAATTGGAGGAAAATATTATAAAAGAAATTTACTAAGCTGCTAACAGCGGCTTTAACCGTGTGAAAGTAGACTGATGATTGTCTCAGAGGAACATAATATTATATATACATAAGGACTCGGAGTTTCTTTGCGTGATCGCATCAGAAATGAAGTTATCCGCAGGAGAACCAAGGTTACTGACATAGACCGAAGAATTACCAAACTTAAGCGGCAGTGGGCAGAGCACATTGCTCGCTGATCAGATAGTCGATGGAGACGAAGATTCTGGAGTAGTGACCGCGTACCGGAAGACGCAGCGTCGGAAAGCCAAGCAAAGTTGGAAAGAACAAGGCGAACCGATGATCTCGTGAGGGTCGTCCGTCGTAGGTGTCCGATAGATGCGAGACACACAAGAGCGTTCAGTGTGGCGACACTTGGGGTAGGTCTATGTCCAACTGTGGACGTCTTTCGGCAGAAATTATGATGATGATAAACATATTAGCGGGATAAAAAGTCTCATATGTCCTATTTCAAGACATGGTTTAGCATAGCATAGCTTAATCAGGCTTTTAATGTTTCCACTACTCGGACTCAGGCCTCCTCTCTAGGAGAGGGAATGGGCCGTAATCCACCACGCGGGCCCAGTGCAGGTTGGTGAATGTCTAGGACATACCGGTTTCCTGACGATGTTTTCCTTCACCGTTTTGAGAGCAGTGGTGATGAAATAAATTACACAAAGTAATGCGCCAGGCTGGGTTTGAACCCGCGACCTATAAATCATAAGCTGGGGCAGTTACCACTCGGCCACCACTGCTCTTGTCTAGTCAAGACATGGTCTACCCGTATCCAAATCTCAAACGAAAAAAGTGAAAAATTTTCGTGTAATAAATAAATAAATTACCTATTTACATTTTTCTGCTAACGTTACCAGCTACAACGACAATGCATTTCTCAACACTTGTAATACATTTCAATTTAACTCAGACTCGTCGCATTACCTCGACTTATAACAGCTAAGACCTTTATTTAGTGTTAGACCACCTCAGCTTCAGGGTGTAGAGAGCGGCGCTATGTACTGAGACCCTTTTCTATAATTGTGAGTTTAGTTTATTGGGTTATTGGTGATCAGACTAACTTAAAGGTCAGTTAGGTAGGACCTGCGTGATTGGTCGCAATAGTAACCGTTGTCTTTTTATATTGAGGTGGGAAATTGTCTGACTTCTCCCGGCCCTATGGTGGAGGGGAAGGGCGTGTCAGACTTTTACTGACTAAAACCACACCTGTGTCCTTCAGTTGAGTTACTGTTTCAAAAGTCCTCCCATGACCCTAGTAGGTATCGGTCCTGCTGAGCCCCTACGGTTTGCTGACATCTCTTTTGAGGGCGCATGGAATACTACGCGCCGTCGAACCGGGCTCGGTCCGGACGGCGAGCTAAATAATCACTCCTAGGGACAGACACATAGTCTTTCCTTGCAATATCACCTAAGTATAGAAGTTTGGTATTCCGTACTATATTCATACTCGAAAAAATACGAAATACGCATGCGCCATATGATTTTTAAAAAGAATTACTGCGCAGCCAACTGTTCAAAGTTCGTAACGGTCAAGATATTTCGGTCATACTATATGTTTTAATGTTTGTTAGTTCTTCACGCTCGAACGGCTGAATTAATTTGGTTGAAATTGAGTTGCTTAAGTTGCCTAAGCCATTTGAAAACAAAACATACAATTCTATCTTACAAACCGCGCTTTCCCTTATTCTTTTCACCTATTTTTCTGGTCCTTTTTATCTGTTTATTTTAAAATATGTGTATACATTTATTGTTATCACATCACACTAATTGGTATGGTCATGTGAAGAGGAGGGATGAAGCGCACGTTGCTATAAGAGTTATGAATTTAAATGTGGATGGATGGAGAGGGAGAGGGAGGCTAAAGAAAAGATGGATGGATTGTGTGAGAAGTGATATGAAAGAAAAGGGAGTTAATGATAGCGTGATGAGTGACAGGACAGTATGGAAGAAAAAAACGTGTTGTGTCGACCCCAAATAAAACGGGACAAGGGCAGGACGATGATAACATCACACTAATACTATAAAGGCGAAAGTTGGTGTGTGTGTCTGTATATGTTAATTACTTCTTCACGCTCGAACGGCTATACGGATTTCGATGAAACTGACGATGACTGGTCTGTTAGTCTAGTGGTTAGTGGCCCTGACTGCTATGCCGGAGGTCGTGGTTTCGATTCCCACCCAGGACAAATGTTTGTGTGATGAGCACGATAATTTTTTCTGTGTCTGGGTGTAATTTATTTATATATGTATGTATTTAGAAATATATAAGTATGTTTATCAGTTGTCTAGTACCTATAAGACAAGCTCTGCTTAGCTTGGGACTAGACGGCGTTGTGTGATAGTTGTGGAATATTATTATTATATTATTATAACTTGATACATGGGTAGACCATGTCCTGGAATAGCTTATAGAATACATTTTATCTCGGGAGTCAAAGTCAAAGTCAAAAGTTTTTATTTCACATAGGCCTACATGGGCACTTATAAAACGACATGGGCACTTATAAAACGAGTAAACGGAGAGTAAACGGAGTATGTTCTCTTAGGATAATTTTCTATTATTACGTGGGCGAAGCCGTTGGCAGTAGCTAGTTGTGAAATAAATAGAATTACTATTTCAAATATCTACAGCTGGTGTCGATGGCAACGATAATGTATCGTGGGCACTGCAAGGTCACCGCGTGGGAGGCTGCTTTACATTCAATACCGCATGCTCGTCCGCATTGCTCTTGCGCAGAGCTAAATGTTGAAAGGAAAAAGTGAATGAGAAAGTGATTGTTGTCTGAAAGTGGATGTACTTGATGGATGTTGAGTGATGGGAATGGTACTGGGTTTCTAATATTTAAGGCCCTACCGCAAGCTCTTAAAGCGATCCATTTACATTTCCAGTACATGGTAGACATCCCACCTATACGCACAAAGCATTTTGAGAACATATTTTTATTGTGCGTACATTCAAGGAGTTTTTTTTTTTATGTAGGAAAATCATCTTATGACAAATCCCGCTCTTGGGCGGAGCGAGAGATAGTGTCAGACTTTTACTGACTAAAAACCCACTCCTGTTCCTTCGTTGCCTTCGTCCCAGGGTCCGGGTTTCGTTTTCACACTACCCATGGCCCCAGAATTCCCTGCCGGAGTCTGTTTCCTGATAGCTACAACTTAGGGGTCTTTAAGTCAAGAGTGAATAGGTTACTTCTAGGCAAGTGTGCTCCATCGTCGACCACATCATCGCTTACCATTAGGTGAGATAATGGTATAAAATGAATTATGCTGTTCTGGTAATGCCAGTAGATGGCGTTATCCTTACTATCGAGCGGTACGAAGTTCGCCGGGGCAGCTAGTTATAAAATAAATAAATATTTGCCTATCCCAACTGTTCCCCCATATGTTCGTCCTAGATTCTCCTACGTGATAAGCATAACATAAAAATATGCGGTAAGTCCTGCGGTGCAAGTTTAGTGTCATTTTGACACGTTGACTGTCGCGACTTGGATATAGAGGACTTGCACAGAGCACCACCACGACCTCTTAACGCGATCCATTTGACACTGAACTGTTAAAGGGATGAAGCTATATAGGGTTTATAGCTCTATCTCTCTCTCTCGCTCGTACGGCTGACATTTTATCGTATCATAATAAGACCTCAAAGATCTCACTCAAAGCTCTTAACCCGATCCATTTTACGACCTAAACTGAACTGTTAAATGGAGCTATATATGGTATATAGCTGAATCCCTCTTACTTGCTCTGACGTCTGACATTTTGACACGTCGCGGTAAGGCCCCTGCCCCCCTAGCCAAGTTACAATCGTATCGTTCGCGCTGAACGCTTCGAGTAGGCCACGCCTCCGATTCCTTTGTTCTGACGTCATCTCAACGCTCAGTCACGTGGTCCGAACAAAGGAATTGGAGGCGTGGCCAACTAGAAGCGTTTGGCGTGAACGATACGATTGTAACTTGGCTAGGGGGGCTGAAGTTTATTGAGACAAAAGACAAATAATAGTCAAGTACTGGGGCCATAGAGTCTGAGTGCTCATTGAGTTGTTCGGGATATGGTTGTTCCTGATCAAATTCCAACCATGGTGCACAATCTCATCGGATAGTACACAAATCTGTGCGCAAACGTAGTTACATTCTTTGGTCCTTTACTCTCAGAGTCCGATGGATGGCAAGCCGACACGACCAGATAGAGAACAAGCGTAATACCAATTGTTTTAAGATTGTTTTTTTTTTTGTGATTGTTTTTGTAGCTATGTGGTGGTCGTCTGCTTAACCGGACTTGGATCTGGCGGCCTTAATAAATTAAAGCTTAAAGCCAGGACTTTAAAAAAACTTAAAACTAAGCGACTACACGCTAAGGGGGCTCCCTGTGGGGTACGGATCACGGCTTAGGGCATTGCTGGGAGAGAACAGCAAGGGACAGGCTGTATCGAAGATAGAGTGCTTACCAAGTTACGTATCTAGCTTCTGACAGCGGCTTTGCCCGCGTGAACATAGGTTCATAGGTTTATTCCCCCATTTTATCCTCTTAGGACCTCCTAAGAGGATGAAATGGGTGTCCAAAGATGTCAATACATGTGAATATTTACCTGAATTTCGGAAACACATGTGGATGGATGGAGAGCCCAATGAAAAGATAGATAAATTATGTGAAGTGATATGAAAAAAAAGGGAGTTAGTGATAGCGTGACGGGTGATAGGACAGAATGGAAGAAAAAAACGCGTTGCGCCGACCCCTAGTAATATGGAACAAGAGCAGTAAGATAATGACGATGATTCTTTCATCATAAAAAGGATCCTCTGTGCAAAATTTCAGCATTCTAGGTTCAAGGGTTTGGAGTGGGGGTATATGAATTAGTGAGTGAGTCAGGATTTGGCCTTATTATCTCCTTCTTCTTTGTCCGTCCCTGATCGCATTTATCTGGGGTCGGGTCTCCTCACAATTCTGCGCCAGGACAATTAAGTCCTTTTTTTTTGCAGGTGGGATAATCATTCAATGACATCCCCCGCTCTTGGGCCGGATGGGAGGGCGTGTCCGACTTATACTGACTAAAAACCTTTCGTACCAGGGCTGAGTCTTCCTTTCAGAAGCAGACCTTTGCCTGCGGTTTGCTGACATATCCTTGAGGCGCGCGTGGACCAGTACGCGCCGTCGACTTCTTGAGCTCGGTCCGGACGGTTACCGAACGATCGGACGGCGAGCTACCCATTGCTTGCCGTTCGCAAGCCCGTGCCTACGGTGGCCACAAATAGGGATCGGGCTCCCGGCGGCTGGGGCGTGAGGGCCGCGCTCTCGCGCGTGCACGTGCGGCCTCCTCCTTTGCTAGTATTAACTACTTCGCAGAAGAAGGCGACCGCCTGCTACTCCTCCTCGCTTCGGACTGTGGCCTGTACCAAGGCTCAGCGCGAGAGATGGTTGCCACCGATCTCCCCCATGAGGACACGGTGGTACTCTGCCATATGCTCCACCGTATTCTCCGGGCGTCACAGGACAGTTAGTCCTTGGTTGACGATTTTGGCAATTGGGCTTTCTTGAGTTCTCTTTAGATGTTACACCACCAGGTTAATTGCCGGCGGCGTCTTCCTCTCCGTTGTTTGGATAAATTTAGGGCTGTTTCTCTATTTCCCGCTTGGGTAATTCTCGTCCGGCACGTCCTAGTTGCAGTTGCGGGGATGAGCGCCCATCACCCCAGTAGGATTTGGACTTTTATATAAGTATTAGGTTGCCTCTTGGCACTGGGACATGTCCCATTCACATTTATTTAGTCAGATTTCACCGACAGAACCATAAAAGGCATTTCACAAAGAAATAAATTCGCAGATCGACATCAATTCATTAATCCACTACCAACTACCAACCTCTCTACCACAACTGACTTTCGGTGCTCCAGGCTAGCCAACCGCAGAATATCCATTGAATCGTCCATTTTGCATGAATTATCATACAATTAGCCTTCAGAAGCATGGCGACGTTATAGCCGTCATTGTTAACTGGGTTTTAATCAGTGCGCGAGATTTATGCGCCGGCGCATTTGCTTGAGTTAGAGCGGGCCGGCGGCAGTTGTCCTCTGTGATTAAGAGCTAGGAAGGTGGACGCTGAATATGCTGTGTGGTAGTTTTTTTTAACGTAAAAGCACAAGTGCCAAATATTTCAGATATATAAATGCAATTTTTTTTATGGTGGGATACCGTCCAATTACTTCTCTCGCTCTAGGGCGGAGCCGGAGAGCGTGTCAGACTTTTACTGACTAAAACCCACACCTATGATCCTTCTTTACTTAGCATTACAGAAGCCCAGGTTTCCCTATCCCTATGGAAGATTTTTCCGAATAGCAAAATAGTTTTTTTTTGTGACTTAGATAACAATAAATCTACTATTTTCAGATTTATTCCTATATTTGTGCTAAAAGACCTTGCTTTATGCCAAAGTTCAGGATTCTGGGTCAACGGAAAGTACCTATGATTCCTTTGAGATTATCGAAATATATACGTTATTTGCGACTTTATGTTGCAGACCGACAGACAAACAGACAGACGGACAACAAAGTGATCCTATAAGGGTTCCATTTTTTTCTTTTGAAGTACGGAACTCTAAAAAGAAAGAAAGTCAAAGCTGCAGTCACGCTATCAGAACAAAAATGTAAGGTGCCATCGTTTATTAACTATCGGCCTATTAGCTTCGTGATCTGCCACAGGACAGGCCATAACTAATGTAATAATCTAGATTCACTGGGCGTAGTAATTAAATACGGTCATAAACAAGCCTCGTGCCCCCGGCAGAGAGAATCTCACGACTGACCACCGCGGACGTGGTAGGTGGATGAAGCAGAAGGGAAACAGACTACCATGAAACATTGAATTCAGCATGGTCAGTGATGACCCGACACACAGGTTTTATAAACCTGGTTTGGGCAAGTCGCTATTTAAGTATAAATAATTTTAAGTTTAAAGTTAATTTTCCTTAAGTCCTTAAAAAAAATATAATTTCTTTTATTTTATTTGGGTGGCTTACAGCTTCTTCCTTGTCGATATCACTCTTGACAGAGTGGTCGTGGTCATCACTTCAGGTGTTGGTGGCAAGCTTCACAACGCGCCGCCACTCCTCTCTGATGGCTGATCGGCTTACAGCTAACAATACAAAATATATGATGATAAAGTAGATCTCTATGAGCCATTTACTAGCCTCCACATATAATATGAGAGTATTGTTGAAAGTTACAGTAAAAAAGAAGTAATTGAGATATACAAAGTTTGGTAGGAAGACAATAATGTAATGCAATTACAAAACAATGCTTTTAGACATAACAATGTTTATAGTAGCGTGAAGAAGATTTCTAATTCGACAGAGGGGGGGGGGGACGTTCAGAGATAGCTTTGACAATAATTCAGGGCAATCTATCATAGAGCGTGCTATTTTGATTAACAAACGAATATTAGGTATAAGTTTGCGAGTTACTAGGTAAGAAGTGGAATCGAGTGCGTCTTTCATTGTAACTCATCTATGGGATTTTAAACTTGTATCCCAAGTACCTCGTGAACCTCCGTTGTATATTCTTTGCCATTTGTTTTCCAGGGCCCCGGGGATCTCTTTCGCATCACCCATGGCCCCAGTAGGCTTCGACCCTGTTGGGCCCCTACGGTTGCTGACATCTTGTGGCGCGCGTGGAACACTACGCGCCGTCAACGACTTGGGCTCGGTCCGGACGGTTACTGGACGATCGGACGGCGAGCCACCAATGTCAGTTTTTTTTCTTCTAATCTGAAGTGTCTACAGTTTGTTTCTAGGTTGTGTGTATCTATGTGTGCCAAATAAAATATTTTTCTTTCTTTCTTACTCCATCCATCTTTCTCTCTCGCACGCTTGACATTTTAACACGTCATGGTAAGGCCTATAGTAACTGGGCACGTGACGCAAGATGGAAGGTGGGGCATGCTCTGCGCGATGTGATGACATCTGAGAGAGAGATAATTTCCATTTTTTCTTACTGTTTAAACCTTTCCTAGACTATCACAAATATTTCAAGACCAAAATTAGCCTAATCGGTCCAGCCCTTCTCGAGTTTTAGCAAGACTAACGAATAGCTATTGATTTATATATGGTACAATTTAGATGTTACAAAAATGTGTGTCCCAGTGTTCTGCTACAGTAAGTGGCATACAATTGTATCTAGTAACATATAAGTACGTTTAATATTCAAAAACTAAGTCTACTTAAATTTGTTATTCCTTCATAGTTGTGAATATTTATTACATAGAAGATAAAATTGTGCATTTTTAAGCGTTTCCTACTTATACTATCTACGCTGAAGGCTATATAGAAGATATTTTATAATAATATTCCACAACTATCACACAACGCCGTCTAGTCCTAAGCTAAGCAGAGCTTGTGTTATGGGTACTAGACAACTGATAAACATACTAATCTACAGATTATTTCAAAAGCGCGACCCACTTGCATTTCTGTTCATCCTTCACTGTGTCTTAGTGCTCGACATACATTACCAACGATTAAGTATCATGCAGTAAGTCCCAAGGGTGTGAGGAGCACTCATAAATTGTTCCACAGAATATCAGAATGGAATGAAAGGACGCGGAACTGAGCTTCACATGAGGAGTTCTTGTGTTTATGAAGTAATTAAAACGACAACTAGACAGTACTTACGACTCGAAGCTCATTCTGCTCATTTTCTAAAGGTTTGCTTGTAGAATAGAATGAACTTTATTGTACACCAAAATAGTAACAAATTTTTTACACTAGGTAACTTAAATCTATGGGTACAAAGGCGGTCTTATCGCTGACAGCGATATCTACCAGACAACCTTAGGATGCACTGTAAGAACTTGAAATAGAAAAAAGGGGGGTAGTCTGTGGTGTACTTACTACAAATTATAAAGAAAATATTAGATTAAAATTTGTATAGGTACTAGACTATACATAGATATAATATAGTTATTATTTAAACACACATATTTCTTATTATTTATATATATATATAAACATATTATAAGTTACACAATTTCATACAAAGAGATGGATAAAAGAAAAGAACAATAAGGTGGGGCTAGTGACAGAAGAACTGAATTTAGGTAGAAGCAGGATAGCTATTAGAGTGAAAGGAAGTGAATCTTTGACAAATTTTTTGAAAGAAGCTAATGACTGGGCTTACCTAATTGGCACCGGCAACGCGTTCCACAATCGCACTGTTTCGACCGTAAACGATTTGTCGCTAAACTTAGTAGAATGCGAGGGCATTAAAAGTTTCAAATTCTCCGATGATCTCAAGTATCTAGAATGTGTCATGAAGGAACTTGAAACGTTCTTTAAGATAAGAGAGGATTGTAGCAATGAACAGAACACTGTAAAGCAATGATAAAATATGAATGAAACTAATGCCATATATGATTTTGAAGCTACAAACATACAAGGCTGAACATTATCCTGGAACAAATTTCTGGTTTTTAAATATTTTGTTTTCCTAACCATCACTGCTGAGCAAAGGTTTCTCCGAGACCTTCCAGACATTCTTCTCCCACGCCGCCTCAAACTAGTCCTCGTGATACGCATCTAGATATAATTATAATTTATAATTATATATATATATATATATATATATATGTATATTATATAGTGTTTGTATTATATGAAATTTATTAGTTTATGTATTGTATATATGTAAATAGTACCCCACGAACTACCTGCGTATCTTTTTTCTCCTTCTCTATCAAATCCATCCTAAGGTTGTCTGTAAAAAATCGCTTTTAGCGATAAGACCGCCCATTGTGACACTATATTAATATTAAGTTCCTAATGTAATTTGCATTTTTGGTGTACAATAAAGAATATATCTATCTATCTATCTATCTATCTAGATCATCTCACCACTTCTTTCTAGGGCGACCTCAACGGCATTTTCAAAAGCAAAAGCTGTATATAAAAAGAAAATTATGTGCCTAAAATATTAAACATTACTTTATTACATAGTAATATGCTGATCCTTTAGGAATGGTTGAATTTACTTCCTAAATGCATTTTTACTAAGAAAAATAAATAATGATTATAAGGGAGGGCCTCCACGAGCAACTTATTTTCCCAAAAATTATATTTCTGTCTCTGTCACACTTTCAAACGCGAAACTTGATATAAGAAAAAAAAATTGGTTGTGGAGACAAAAATACATAATAGCGTTATCACACTCACGAACTTGGTTCGACGGATTTGGTCCGTCAATACTAAGGTCAAGCCAGACTCAGCGTAAGTTTGGTAGGTATTTGTTTGGTAAGGCGTAGCAAGTTTGAGCATGAGTAGTGATGTACGACAATCAAAAATGTAGATCCGCAGATCGGATCGGATCATTGAGGTTAAGATCCGCGGTTACGAATCGGTATCGATGCGCGTGACTTTGAAACAACAGTTGACAGCACTTGACGCTTTGCGTGACAGAACGTGTTTCAACGTACGTATCGCGTGGCTTTCTTTTGTCGTGTTTTTGTGTGAAAATTTATTTTGTCCCTTCCAATTACATACTATTTGAATGTTAACTCGCTACGATAAATGTTTGCAATTTAAAGATGCCAAATATTTGATTTTTAGAAATAAATAATAATTTTATAATATTTTATTGCCTACACATATAATCGAATTTATAAAAAAATAATAAAGTAAAAGATCCGTAAAAAATATTGTCAAAAAGATAACGGATAGGGATACGGTATCTTTTTTCTTCCGCGGATATCCACGCATACGCTGAGACATTTTCGACCTTGGTACGGGCGGACCAAATCCATCGAACTAAGGTCGACCGTGTGTTAACACTATTAACTTCACTTCGAGATGAGCCAACCGTCATTGAATAAAGTAACAAAAGACGGGTTTAATAAAAACTAAAGACCAACCACATTTGAACCTGATTCCAATTTAATAATTCAATTAATGATTCGGGCAAGTAGGTGCTTATTAACAAACAAGTGCAATAAACAACTGTTATTACAAAAAGTGCCAATTATATCTTTGGTATTAAACAATTTAACAATTATAAATGTATTACGGAACTGTGTATTTAGTGGCTTACAAATTGAGTTTGGTATAATTTTGCCGTCACCGTTGGGATAGTATTAATTCGTTTGTATAGGTAGTTGCTTTTACTTCAAAATATTGCTCTGTAATTATTTTTTTTGTCAAGTTAACTATTTTAACGCCATATTTTAGATTCATTTTCGAAAAAGCTCAACCCAGGATACATTTCCAAACAATCGTTCTTACTTGATTATGACGTTATTATAGATTTTTCTGTAGTTATATTATAGATAGTATTTAAGTTCTTGAAACGAAAACATAAATTTGTATAAAACTACTCCAGTAAAAACCTATGAAAATGTATTATTTTGTGAGAACTTTGGTCCTTCATAATGTACTCATATATTAAAAAACTAAAGGAAATATATTTATGCAAACTTTACACATTTAATCGAGATTCTGGACGACGAAATTAGTTTCCAAACATTTTCGAAGTGATTATTTCTAAAAAAATATGCGTATTTTCTGGAACAAGTTTTGTAAAATATTCTTAACCGGAGTTAAGTTATGACGAACGAAATTATTATTAAAAAAAAATATTTATTTGAATAAAAACAATGTTTATTACTTGAAATGTTCTACAAGACTAATTTACAATTATGATATTTCTATTAACTAAAACTTATTACTAAAATCTGCAAATCTGCAATAGTGCAGTTTATTTATGACGCACGGGCACATCCGTTGCATTAGTCAGCGATAACGCTACTTGGGCAATATCCTAACTCCTCCCTCCTTAAGATGGAAGCGCGTCCCGCAGCTTCCCGCAGCGTCCTCGGTGCGGGGTTGATCCTGTATTGGTCGTCGCTGTTTCCATTGCCAGAGCTTCCATAGAAGAATTGTCGTCAGGATGATGTAGAGTCCCAATGTTGACCAACTGGGTGTAGCCATCATAGTCTGCCAATCAATTGTGGGTGCTTGTAAGTTGTCGGCTCGTTCTATCAGCTCGTGGATGCTGTCCAGTGATATATCTTCCAGTTGTAGGTTGAAATGAGTGTTTTCTTCTGGGATCACGACATTACTGGGAAGTGGTATGATTTCGTCTGCTGCGACAGTATTGCTGTTTGTCGTTAGTGTCCGGTTAAGTACTTGCATTTGGCAATCACTTGTAATGCTGGCGATGTTTACTCCTGATATCCTTTTGTATTCAGATTTAGTTCCACATTTGGTTCTTAGGACTTCTTCTTCCTTCAGGATGATAAGCCACTTATTGTCTTGGAGTTTCTGGATTCTTCCCTGTTTGAGGTCTATCTTGGCACGTGTGCAGTTTGTGTTTTGGTGTTTCACGAGTGAAATTATGCAGTCTTCTGATTTATCGACAGGCTGAGTGTTCAACGACGTGCAGAGTTGTGTATTCTGTATGATCTGTTTGCAGTCTTCTTCCAGGTACGAGTACTCGTTGGTGCCCAGTACAAGGTATTTGGATTTAGGAATGATTGCTAGGTTTTGTTTGTCGGGAATGGAGTATAGATGAATTAGGTCGTATTGGTTTGTATCAATGGAAGGAATATCCAATATAAATGTTAACGTGTGATCTGTACTATAAGCTTTTACGCTAATAGACTTCTCTAAACTATGTATATTGTTAATAGTAATACTATCTACTGGTCTAAAGTTGTATGATTTCTGAATAGTTAACATTTCGTTTATAAGAATGTGTGGGGATACAATGCTCGGGTGCATAACTTCTAGCTGAGCGAAGGTCATGGCGTCTTCTAGGATTACTAGCTTATCTAACAGCAATTGCAAGCTAAAATCTATTTGTATATATAAATCTAGAAAGTGCAACCTATTTACTAAAATATTATTATTAAAAGTGGTATTTTTTAACATTGAATTTAGTTTTTTCTGATTTTCGTCTAAAAGTTTAATCTGTTTACTGTACTCTTCAACTGCGTGTTTTGCTATGAATAATGATTGTTTTTGAGACATATTAATTTTATTTACTGAATTTTGTAATTTTGATATTTCGTTTTCGAATTTAATAGCATCTTCGTAATCTAAATTGCCTGTTATAGTTTTAACAATTGAACCTAGTCCGTTAATAAAACCACGTCTAAACCTATGGTGCGGTGCAATAAATACTATTTTCTTACCTATTAAATTTAAGCTATTATCTATTTGATCTTTATATGCCCTATTTGATTGCTCATTATTTTCAGCAGCCTTAGTATTGGCATATAAGGACATAAGTTTTAGAGTCGTTTCGTGTAAATAGGATATGTTATACACGCAGGCCAAACTAAACGTATCTACTTGCTTCAAGATTTGACCTTGTTTTAATAAGAGAATGCCATTGACGTTCTCTACAGGGTTAAGGGTCAGGTTGGCGGTTGCGTAGAACAAGAAGGTTCCTGTGACGAGGGTCCTGGAACAAGATGTTGTCTTCGTAAAAGTTTGAAATGAACTCTGATGGATTTAGAATTGGGGTGGCTTCCTATGATTTCAGCGACATTGTTGGGATGAAGGTGAATGATTTTATACGGACCTTTAAATACTGGCTTCGTTTTGTCGCTCCTCGTAGTCTTTGCAACCTGTTTATATACCGTTTCACCTACCTTAAACGTGATCGCCTCAGCATCCTGATTTCGCTTTTCTATTACCTGCTCTTTATTTTTGGATACGTGGGCTGCTATACACTCCTGTACTGCTTCTGCATTTTTACGATGGTTAAGGACATAGTCCTGATAGAACTCTTTAGGGTAGTAAAGTTCTAGTGGATTTCTTGATGCTGTATGACCAAGTAAAAGCTCACGTGGTGTATAGCCTGTCGTAGAGTGAATGGCATTATTGTAGGCGATAATAGCGTACTTCATCAGTAATTGTATAGGGTCATCTTTGTTTGTCATTCTCTGAATTCTTATTATTTCAGCAATAGTAGAATGAAAACGTTCAATGGGTGAGTTGGAGTTGGGATTATACGGGGTCGTGAAGTGTATGTTAATGTCATGAGAAGCGCATACTTCCTTTATGACGTCATTGTCAAATTTCGTGTCTGAGTCGGTGGTAATTTTCTGAGGTAATCCTAGTATGGAAAATATTTGTAATAAAGCTTCCGCGATATGAACGCTGCTTGAAGCATTTAGCGGTACAGCTTGAGCAAATTTTGAAAAGTTATCTATTATTGTCAGGAATGTTACACCTCCAGTGGAATAGAGGTCCATAAACAGATGTTGAAGCGGTTTTGTTGGTGTCTCTGTTAACATTAGTAGAGGTTTCAAAGGGTTTCTCTCGTATTTGGCTCTTAAACACAAGTCGCATTGATTAATGTATCTTTGAATTGTCAATAGCATATTAGGCCAGTGATAGTTCCTGTGGAGTTGTTTATATGTCTCCTGAATACCTCTATGTGACGATTTGCCTTCGTGATATCGCTTAATGAGTTCTTGTTGCTCCGTTTTGTTTTCAACAAGGGTAACCCGTGACGTACATCTTATAAGTTTAGGGCCCCTGTCATTGAAAATTGTAGTATAAACTCTAGAAAAGGCCAAGTACAGGTTTTCATCGTAGAAATAGCAGTGGAAGATACGGTCTGCTATCGTGTGCTCCTTTAAAAACCTAATGATTTCGGATTCTGTATTGTTGACCGGGATAAAAACATCTTTAATAACCGTTCTAGAGTTAGTTGATCTATTTTCCACTCTATATGTTAAGCCCGGGGTAGACCGTATATAAAACTTTTTAAGTTGTCTGTCTATTGCATCAGATAAAATCGGGATGCCGTTGTTTTCATTGTCGGGTTGGGTATGATTTGTCGAAACTAATTGGTCAGGGTCACCTGTAACAATGCTCATTGAGTCTGTTCCGTTGTCAGTATGGGGATGGTTGGTACTCCTTGCTTCTACGTCATTATTATTATTACTAAGTCCGTCGTTGTTGTTGTGTCGATCGTTATCTGTCTCTGCTTGTCTACGAGCGTTCTCAAATATTCTGTTTATGATCTCGTCGTCGTTGTTGTCGTCAAAATTGACTGCTAGAGAGTCTATGCTATTGTGAAAGATTTTAGCTCTAGATAATGCATCAGCGTTAGTGTTTTGTTTGCCCTTTTTATAGACTACTTTATAGTCATACTCTGCTAGCTTTAGTTTCCAACGTGTTAACTTTGAGTTGGGGTCTTTTAGGGACATCAGCCATGTCAGAGGTCTATGGTCTGTATATATGGTGAATTTTCGGCCGTACAAATAAGGCCTAAAATATTTGATAGCCCAAACTATTCCTAGTAGTTCCTTCTCTATCGTTGAGTAACGAGTCTCGGTTTCTGATAACGTTCTTGAAGCAAACGCTACTGGTTTGTCAGCACCAACATTGCCTTGCGATAAAACTGCGCCTAACGCAAAGTCAGATGCATCTGTTGTCAAGATAAATGGTTTGTCAAAGTCAGGGTATTGTAATATTGGGGCATTAGTCAGAATTTGTTTGCATTTGTTTACTGCGTCTAAGAATTCATCAGTATGAACAATTTTTGCGTTCTTTTTAAGACAGGCTGTTAATGGTTTTGTAAGCTTCGCGAAGTCTTTGATGAATTTTCGGTAGTAACCTACTAACCCTAGGAAAGACTTTATGTCCTTTTGTGTTCGTGGTACGGGGAAATTTAGAACAGCTTTTATCTTGTCTTTGTTAGGTTGTAGTCCTTGGTCTGTCAATTCATGTCCTAAAAAATTCACATGTTTTTGTAGGAATTCTGACTTGTCCAATTGCACTTTGAGATTGTGCGTTCTGAATCGCTGAAGTACTAACTTGAGTTTTTCGTTATGATTCTGCAGTGAGGTAGCTGCAATTATGACGTCATCTAAATAAGTGAATACGTTATCTATCCCTCTAAGAATATGGTCCATGAGCCGCTGAAAAGTGCTCGGAGCATTTTTTAACCCAAACGGCATTCTTAGGAACTCATAGTGACCTCTTTCTGTGGTAAACGCGGTTTTTTCTATGTCGTTAGGGTGCATTTCCAATTGGTGGTAGCCACTGGCTAAATCGAGGGTTGTAAAGTACTGTGCGCGCCCTAATCTATCGAGTATGTCGTTGATGTTTGGTAGGGGGGTACTTGTCCTCCACAATTCTATCGTTTAGTCGTCTATAGTCTATAACAAGTCTCCATTTAACTTTTCCTGAAGCGTCGGGTTTTTTGGGGACGATATGTACAGGGCAGGACCAAGGTGAAATACTTTCCCGGATAATTCCTTGTTTTAATAAATTGTCTATTTGGTTTTTAATTTCTGTACGTTGTTGCGGGGCTTGTCTATAGTTTCTAACGAAAATGGGTGTGTCGTCGGTTAGTCTTAATTCGTGTTTTACAGTATGTGTGAAAGATAACGGTATGTTTTCAGAGTGAAATACGTCACGATATTGGTAGCAAATTTTAGTAATTTCACGTCTTTCTTCTTCATTCATATGGTTGTTCCTAATTTTCTTTAAGTTTTCGCAAAGTTCTTTGTCAATGTCAGTTTTAGTTTGAAGGGTGTTAATTTTGTGTGTTTTATTTTGATTTATCAGTTGTGGTGGTAAAGGCTCAAGGGGTAGGTGGCAATTGTTACTGATTATTTGTTCTTTATCCGTTAAATTAATTACGGACGTCTTAAAAATTCCATTTTTTACCGTTACTACAGCGGCGGGTGACTTGAGTCCTTTAAACCAATTAAAATCGTCGCAGATATAGTTACCGTCCATACAATTCGTTTTTACTGTTATAAACTTTTCACAATTGGGGTCAATTTTAAGTCTTTTTACTGGATAATCAAAATAAATTGGTATTTCGGTGTTATAAGTTCGCAATAATTTATTTTTAAAATCTATGTTACACCCTAATTCTTTTAACAAGTCCATCCCTATTAATCCTTTATACTTTGGGTCAAAATCGAAAAGTAAGAATTTATGATATATGTCTGTCTTAAACTGTGGGGGTAAAGGTAAAATAGCTACATGTTCATGGCGAGTAACAGCATGCGCGGTTTTTACTTGGAATGGCTCACGCTCAACGCAGTGTTCAAGATTAGTACCGGCTATTACGTCAGGTGATATCATACAACGTGAAGCTCCAGTATCTAATAAAAACTTACCTTGAAATTCCGGCAATATTATATAAGGGAGATGGTCTTTACCTTGGTTGTTGAGGTGAACAGTCTTTACTAGCCGTGGTTCAATGGGTCCTCGTTCTGGGGAAAATCCTGGTGGTTTGGCTCCTCCACAGGCGTCTCCTGTGTGTAGCTGTACTCTTCACCATTAGGTTGTACATTATTATTATACTCACCTTCATAGTAGGCATTGTAATCAGGGTAACACTGGTCTTGGTTGTGCTGTGTATAAAACATTTCTACGGAAGCAAAACGTGGTGTTTCGGGCTTGCTTACTGATCTCATGGTGACGTCAGACACCTTTTGCGGCGAGTTCAGCTGCTGGCGAGATATATTCGGCTGAGGTCTGAAATTACCTGAGTTTCTGAAAGCACCAGAACCACTAGGTCTTACGTTACTTGAAGCGGGTCTTCCCGGGGGCATGCCTTGACCCCTCTGTGGTCTCTGATCTATGTTCCAGCTATTACGCGGGGCAAAGTTATTATTTTGGGGTACCGTTTGGATTGGCTTGGGTATTTCTTTTGATTTGTTTTGTATGGAAAGTGCATTAAAGTTATTATTGAGTCTATTAAATGCCAAACGTGCCTCCTCCTGCCTAGCCGTTACTATGGCTGCTTCAAGAGTCGTAGGTTGTGCAATTCTCACGCCAATAGAGACGTGAAAGTCCAAATTATTAACGTATTGATCTATGACCATGCTCTCATAGTATGACTTATCCGTGTGCCTACCTACTACGTTTAGTGTGTCTAGAATTTCCCTTAGTCGTTTACCAAACGTCTCGGCGTCTTCGTTTTTATTACGGCGCAAACGCGTTAATTCTTGCATCAACTGTATTTCGTTACGCGGTTCGCCTAGTCGACGCGTCAACGCGGCCTTAATTGTTTGCCAGCTATCAACTGTTTCTTCGGAGGCTATTGCACTGATCGCCGAATCACTTAATTTGCTTTTAATTAAACTAACAATAGCAGGATTTACCCTAACTTGTGGATCTAGTAATAGCATTACGTTTTCCACTTCTCTAATAAAATAATTTAATGTTTTAGGATTGCCATCGTATTTTGGCAACAGCTCTGAAACAAACCTGAAAGTTGCTAGATCGATGCTTGCCATAGCCATCGTGATTTAATCGTAAAAATAGGAATATAAAACAAATTAGTAAGATATTATTACGATTATGTATAATAATTGACCTTACCTACTCTCTAAGCAATTAGCTTGAAGTTACTTTAATTATGTTATACGAATCGCGATTATAGCACGTACGTAAACGAGTAGATGTATCGCGTTACAGGATGAATTGCTGTGAGTTGCAAAATGTATACCTATCGCGATGTTAGCACGCGTACATAGTACCTAAATTAACATGAATGTATCTTATAACTAATGTAGTTTGCCTATAGCGATTCTAGCTTATAAACAAAACACAAATAACATTTATAGAATACGGCAGGAAATATAGCATGGAAACTGGGTATACAACAAGCACTCACCACAGTATCTTCTGCATCTCTAGCCGGGCCTTGTAGGACAGCAGGACTCCCAATTCTCCGGAACTCCCGCAGGTTGTTCGTCGTCGTAAATTCGAATTTGTGATCGCGAAGATAACGATAGATACCGTTCACTCTTACCGAAGAGTTGTATTCGAAGAAGAGTGTCGCGATCCTACCGACTGCGCCAGTTAAGTTATGACGAACGAAATTATTATTAAAAAAAAATATTTATTTGAATAAAAACAATGTTTATTACTTGAAATGTTCTACAAGACTAATTTACAATTATGATATTTCTATTAACTAAAACTTATTACTAAAATCTGCAAATCTGCAATAGTGCAGTTTATTTATGACGCACGGGCACATCCGTTGCATTAGTCAGCGATAACGCTACTTGGGCAATATCCTAACTCCGGTTCGTATAAAAGTTGATGTGTATAGTTGAGTTGGTCCTGTGATGGTTTGAAAATACTATGGAACCGTTAGGCAGCCTTGCAGCCGGGTTCTTAATTTTTTTATGTCGAAAAGCTAGCTTTCGGGTAGGACAACGTCTGTCGGGCGGAACCGCTTGGTTATTGTATGTGTATACATTTTTTATTTATTTAATTAACAATTTATGTACACACAATAATAAAAGAAAGAAGAAGGAAACAGAAGAACAGTACAAAAATGATGCTTACTTCTAAAGAAATCTCTTCCAGCATAGCTGCGAAAGGAGAGTTGGAGAAAACAGAGATGTAGACACTGTGTCTTCTACACACAGTGTCTACATAATTTTCCTAAAAGGAAAATTGGTATTGGTTAATTATTATCTAAAGAAATAAATATGTTTATATAAATCTTTCCTTGTACAAGCAGAGCCATAAAACAAAGCCTAGCCAGTTCAACCACAATTTGCTTAACCAAACACAATTTTTTACTCAGCTCACGAACACGATAACCAGATTAGAAAATATCTCAGCGACAGAAACCATCTATTAGTACATGGGCATAGCCCTAGGGCTACAAGGGCTTAAGTAAACACGGGTAACAACCATTAACTTTAATTATGTACTGGAACATGACTTATTTATGCTTACAGAATATTTTAAGTATTCTAAGTAACCCTCGGGATATTGCAGCGATTTGTAATAGTTGGATTAAAGATTGCAATGTCCTCTGTAATGTTAGAGTGAGAAAAGCCAGGTGTGTTTGTAGGTTGTTTTGTTTAAAGGCTTTTTTTTTAAATGGGAAATCATTCATTGACATTTCTCACCCTAGGGTGGAGCTCGAGGGCGTGTCAAACTTTTTCTGACTAAAACCCACTCCTATGTTCTGTCTTTGCCTTGCGTTCTAGCCTAGGTCCCCCAGTTTTTTGTAGGCTTTGACTCTACTGGGCTCCTACGGTTTTATTGACTTCCTCTTGAGGCGCTCTTGGAACACTATACTCGCCGTCAACGAATCGGGCGTTACTTTCAACCGGACGGCCGAAATTTTGTTTAGAAGTGGGAAATCGTCGAATAATGTCTCTCGCTTTGATCGATTTTGACGGGACTTTCACTGGCGATTTGTTGTATATGGAGTATCTTAGGCTACTTTACATTTTCCCGCGGGGGCGGGGTTTCAAACTAAGGAATAAGTCTTCGAAATGGTTAAACAAATTTGATAGAACTTTCAGTGGGTAGCTAATGTTATAATGAGTAACTTAAGCTACTTATTATTTCCCTCGGGTTTAAATAAACATCTGTTGACTTAATTCTCAGAGGGGGGACGACATCTCCGAAATAGATAGCATTTTCTTACACGACTGGCCCCAAAAAAGAAAGAGTAATAATGTTCCTAAACTGTACGCGAACAAAATCGAAATTATCTATAAAAACAAATCATAGGTTTTCACCTAATGATTTTAAAGCTGCGAAATAAACGTTTTAAAGATTGTAATTTACCAAATAAATACATGTTAGGCGCAAAACCATATTTTAATCAGTATAAAACATGAGACTGACTAATGTACAAAACTTAAGAAAGTCTGGGTTTCAAAAAAAACCAAGATGGCAGCATTGATTCCATTTTGCCCACGTGCTAAAAGCTATTTGTACAGTCTTTATTGCAGAGTTATAAAGAAAATAAAGACTAATATTTTGAGTAGTTTGACTTGGTTATTACAATGATTAAAAAATATTTAAAAGTAATTACTGAACCGATTAAAATTACACTAGCAGCTGATACAAAAATAATTGATTATTTTGATGTATTAATCATGACATCAAGAAGCAATTATATTTGTATCAATGCAATTAAATATCTAACGTATTAAAATCGTGCAGCATTATTGCAAAAAAGAAATTGATTGTTATAATTATTTTCTTGTGTTTTAATTTTTAATTTTATTGATTTGGTTTCGATAAAGTAGAAAAGTAAATAAATAAATAATTAACCATTGTTCACTAAATAATATTAATTATTTACAATATCTAAAAAGGAAAGGTCGATCTAAATCATTTTATCTACAATTTTATAAAATTATTTTATTGATTTATGAATTAAATGTTTTACACTCATTTAATTCATAAATCGATAAAATAATTTTATAAAATTGTGGACAGACATAATCTAAATAAATTCATTTTTATTTTATTAAAAGTTTTTTTCAAACTTTATAATCGTTTTGAAATCGATAATTAGCGCTGGCAACTACTCAGCCAATTTTATCGATGGGACTATTCTTTTTTTTTTTTTTTTTTTTATCCTTTGTACGTTTAGTTAATGTTGCATTAAGTTTTTTTATTACGAAGCAAAGGTAGCGAAATCACCATTATTAAAGAGATTAATTTGAATGAAATTGAGGATCAGTATATAAAAATGGTGATAATAAAGTGAAGGACTATATTTATTGAAACACAAGTTCATTTATATAAATAAACGGGGGTTGACCGACGACTTGTTGGGATCGCTTAATGCCTAGACCGATACGATAAATAAATTCAATAAATTGTGACTGCGGCAACTCGCACACTTTTTCGCCCTAGTGCGGAAAACAGTAAATTTCCACCAAGCGTATTGAAAATAAAATTTATTATTTTTTTGCAAACACACGAGCTTAATTTATGACGAGTAATTCTAAACATAAATTGTATGTAATAATACTTACGATCGTATATATCTATATATATAAAAGAAAGTCGTGTTAGTTACACCACTTATAACTCAAGAACGGCTGAACCGATTTGGCTGAAAATTGGTGGGGAGATAGCTTAGAACCAGGAGACGGACATAGGGTACTTTTTTTTTTACTTTATTTTTTTTTTAGGGTAGAGTAGGGTAGAGTGGGGTAGAGTAGGGTAGAGTAGGGTAGAGTAGGGTAGAGTAGGGTAGAGTAGGGTAGAGTAGGGTAGAGTAGGGTAGAGTAGGATAGAGTAGGGTAGAGTAGGGTAGAGTAGGGTAGAGTAGGGTAGACTAGGGTAGAGTAGGGTCATTTTTTTTTTTTACTAAATCCCCCTTTTGGGCAGAACAACGTCTGCCGGGACCGCTAGTATATAATAGGAGAAACTGACTGACTGACATGTTGATATGTCAGTCAGTTTCTCCTATCGGCACAAGGTTTCCTTTTATGACGTAAGCGAGCACTAAGAGAGGATTTTCCAAAATGGAAGAAGGGGGGACCCCTATGGGGATGAAACAGGGGTCCAAAGTTTGAATGAAAAAACCTTCTCGCAAGTGAAGCCGCTGGCAGAAGCTAGTTTTTTTATAATTACACTCTTAATTAGGATTTTATTTTGAAGAGCATACTTGGGTTAAAGAATAAAAATATAATTAATATTCTTGCCATATCTAGATGTGAAAGTGTAAAGAATTTATGCCACTGACATGTACCTATGGTATAATAATAACAATAGAATGACAATATCATAAAATGTTATTGTTTGTTCATGACATATATTAAAATTGTTTATCTTTTTGAGAAGGTTATACTGATAGGCCATCAATTTGTTATGCTTCTGGGATATTCATTTTATTTATTTATTACAAAAGCTGCAACCGCGGCTAACTAATATAAAAATCGAAGCTAATCATTTAGTTTCTCTTTTTCATAGATTTTAGGTCAAAGTTGAAAAGAAAAACACTCACACACACACACACACACTCACTTCACTTGAAAAGTTCAAGTGGCGAACCAGTGAAACTTCTTTTGGAAAAGTTAGAAATCATCATAAAGCACAAGAAATCATCCAAAAACATCAAAATCAGTGGATCATGTCTTTTATAGGTTTGGCCAATCATGGCAAATAAAATATTATAAATAGAATTTGTATTAAGATTTCTATGGGTATATGCTCCTCCTTCTGCGAAGCAGTAATGCTAGCAAAGGACACGGCCGATCGCGTGAGGCAAGGGTCCTCACGCCTCAACCGCCGCCGGGATTCCGATCCCGATTTCCGGCCACCGTAGGCGCGGACGGCGAACAATGGGTGACTCGCCGTCCGATCGTCCGGTAACCATCCGGACCAAGCCTAAGTCGTCGACGGCGCATATTGTTCCACGCGCGCCTCAGGGAGATGTCAGCAAATCGTAGGGGCCCAGCAGGTTCGAAGCCTACTGGGGCCATGGGTAGTGTGAAAGCGAAACCCGGGGCCCTGGGACGAAGGCAAAAAAGGAACAGGAGTGGGTTTTTAGTCAGTAAAAGTCTGACACTATCTCTCGCTCCGCCCAAGAGCGAGATTTGTCATAAGATGATTTTCCCACCTAAAAAAAAAAAAAAATGGGTATATGCTACTCTAAATAAAGTTATTATTATTATTTGACTGGCCTGTTGGTCTAGTGGTTAGTGACCCTGACTGCTATGCTGGAGGTCGTGGGTTCGATTCCCACCCAGGACAAACGTTTGCGTGATGAGCACGATAATTTGTTCTGTGTCTGGGTGTAATTTATCTATAATATGTACCTATGTATTTAGAAATATATAAGTATGTTTACCAGTTGTCTAGTACCCATAACACAAGCTCTGCTTAGCTTGGGACTAGACGGCGTTTTGTGATAGTTGTGGAATATTATATTGTATTATTATTATTATAATTTTTCCCGTTCCGAATGGAGCGAAAGGGAGTGTCAGACTTTTACTGACTAAAACCCTTTTTTACATAACTTTTTAGGCAAACTTAAAACTGAGAGTAGAATGGCGGTGTATTCGCTGACAGAACCTTTTTGGATGGATTGAAGACGCTCAAAATAAAATGTTATAGTCTGTAGTGCGTCTGTCGTGTTTGTAGTAGTACTACATTAATTAACCATTAGACGAACGGACATAGGCTACGGTGAAAATAATGCACCTATTTGGAAAGTTAGTAATCCGTGTCCACAGGTCTGTCTAGGTGCCCAGACGCAGAAAACTGAGGGCGACTTGCTTGAAAGGATTTATAGACAGGTGCACATAGTCCAAACTTATCTATACTATTAGTTTGATTAAATTATAGATACCAGAGAATATATAATACTTAATTTTATGCAAGCATTTTAGACAATAATCAATGTAATTAACTTTTAAATAAAATTACGTAGACACAGCATTAAAAAAATGGCACAAAGGTGTTTTCTTTTTATAAAACTTTATCGTAAGTTAAATTACTGGCAGTCTCATTTAAAACCGTTAATGAGAAAACATTCCAAATATTTTTGAAAATAGAAACACATTATTCCGAAGACCCCACAATACATTGCCAGTACAAAA
Organism: Mythimna pallens; assembly: GCA_961205895.1. Classification (NCBI taxonomy): domain Eukaryota; kingdom Metazoa; phylum Arthropoda; class Insecta; order Lepidoptera; family Noctuidae; genus Mythimna; species Mythimna pallens. The sequence goes on along the minus strand of OY540831.1, from coordinate 5,177,666 downwards.
AATGGCATAACAATGTTGAACCTACGAGCATGCAGCGATCTTCCTTGGATCGCTAGTTAGCGTTATTGCAAAGCATTTAACCCTTCTTAATATGCCTGGTTCTTCGAAATGATACTTATTCAACGGTATTATAGCAGTTTTCTAAACAAAAAGTGTGAAATTCCTGATAAGATGTATATAGGATTTGTTTCACGCCAATTTGTAATCAATACGCCAGGAAAAAATATAAATCGGAGTTTGCTTTTAAAAGTAGGTGAGATTAAGCGAGCGTAAATGATATCTGTATTATCTATAAAGTTTTTATTAATTCTAATTCGGAAGGGAATATCGATAAGTAGTTTTCCGTTATCTATGGTAATATTCCAACTTATTTGCCAATAGTGGTTTGTTGTTTTTATTTATTTTAGTGCCCCATTGTGTATAATGGTTTATTGTTATTTATGTTTTTGGTTTGTTTATTCAATGATTTTAAGTATATAATATGTAATCCTTGCTGGCCCATCAACGTCTCACCGTTGACGACGGCTGGTGCTGAAAATCAACGCTGAGGCTCTGTCTTTCATGAGCCCCAGCATTTTGCTGAGCGTTAGCCATTTGCGCGGATGTGACGCATATCCTACCACTTATGAGTCGTTATTGTTATTTTTTAAGTTATGCGTCATCTTTGGCTTAAATAAAATCTTATTCTTTCTTTCTTTTTCTTTTTTCTATTCCTTTGTGGGACTATTAGTATCGACATTGAATTAATTTGGAAAACCATGCAGTTACTGTGTCTGTAGTTATTAAGTTTAGACTAAATAAATGAGTTTTAGAAGGCGGAACCGACGGAATTCCCAAATCGTGTGACCAGTTAAATTTCTTGCCGATGGAAAACCTGAAGGTAGGTACTTACACGGGGGCAGGGGCTACTTTTTTTGAGGTGGAAAAACATCTAATGACATCTCCCGCCCTTGGGCGGAGCGAGAGGGCGAGTCAGATTTTTACTGACTAAAACCCACTCTTGTTTCATCTTTGCCTTCATTCCAGGGCCCTGGGGTTCTCTCTCGCACAACCCATGGTCCCAGTAGTCTTCGACCCTGCTGGGTTCAACGGTTTGCTGACATCTTCTTGAGGCGCGCGTGGAACATTACGCGCCGTCCGGACAGTTACCGGACGATTGGACGGCGAGCTACCCATTGCTCGCCGTCTGCAAGCACACGTTTTTTTAAGGTGTAAACTTATCAAATTACCACTCGCTCGCTTGGTGGAGTTAGAGGGCATGTGAGCGTGTCAGACTTGTACTGTAAAAACCACCTAAAACCGATAGTTTGTCAAATATCGGAACTCCATTAAGTTTTTATTGAACTATTTTGTTTTTAAACGTAACGTACACGTATATAAGTAAGTTGTTTAGTATCCTGAGAAATTTGAATCGAATTTTGGGTTATATTCTCCAATCCTGCCTGCCTTCAACATAAAAATCTTGGTGTGAACTTCTTGACCTAGACTTTTTTTAAACCACCCCACTTGGCTCAGAAGAAAAGTTTTGGATCTGTAATCAACAATTATGTTAAATTATTAGTTTGTCTCTGATATCTTATCATATCTGTTAGAGCAGTGGTGGCTGCGTGGTAACGGCCCCGACTTACGAGTTGTAGGTTGCGGTTTCAAACCCAGTCAGGCGTATTACTTTGTGTAATTTATTTCATCACCACTGCTCTCAAAACGGTGAAGGAAAACATTGTGAGGAAACCGGCATGTCCTAGAATCAAAAATTCGAAGACATGTGACATCAACCTACCCGCACTGGGCCCGCGTGGTGGATTACGGCCCATCTCCTCTCCCTGAGAGGAGGCCTGAGTCCCAACAGTGGGAACATTATATGGCCGACTATGCTATGATATGCTCTGTTATCTATTTGGTTTGTTTATTTTATATTTTGTTTACAAAGGTCGACTGCTTTCACAATTTTCAAAAAAATATATTAATGTTGTGAGGGATGAACCATTTAGTTCAATGAAATGCAGAGGCCTTTTCTAAACTGAGCCAATAGCACCATTGGCTCACTTTAGAAAAGGTGCGAAAAACATTTAAAAATATAAAAAATAGTAGTCCGCCGGTGTCGGGACAGGGTTCAAGCTACCGGTGGTTAGGGCTCCAGAGACAGGAACCTCCTCACAATACGAGCCGTATCGAATAGTACTGCCTTCTGTATCAGGCCCTAGATCCAACCGCGCAACGACATTTTCGACAGATAGTCGTCTAGACTTTTGGCCATCAGGCCTAGTATTATATTATTAGTGTAATTTATTTGTAATTTTGTACACCTAGCACTACAGAGAAATATTTTGATCCCAAATGTAGACTGGTACAAAATGTCTTACGGCACTAAATTCTCTTATGTTCCACTACAGTACAAATGGCGCTTACATTATCATTTATTGAATTGGACTTAAGGTCTGATTTCAACGTCGAAGCTTACGATTTTGTGTCGCAAAGACAAAGTTGAAAGCTTAAGTTATACGAGGGTGTGACAAGGGACAGTATTAAAAGAAATAGGCACTAAGTAGACAGATAAATACTAAAGGACCCACCGCCTTTATACCTGTGTGTTGTATGAAGATTAAATAAATAAGTATAGAGCCTATTCTGCTGCAAAATTTGACTTCTTTACTACGGATAGCATGAGCCTGATCACTATCTGACCCGATGGGAAGCGATGATGTGGTCGACAATGGGGCAGGTTTGCCTAGAAGCAACCTATTCATTCTTGATTTAAAGACCCCCACGTTGTAGCTATCAGGAAATATAGACTCTGGCAGGGAATTCCACACCTTAGCTGTGCGTACAAAGAATGTGATCCCAAAACGATTAATGCATATGGGTGGGATGTGAACACCATGTACCACTGGTGCATCGCCGTACGCCTGGTGGTCCGACGGTGACATGGTGGTGGTGACTTGGTGGAATTAGGTTGTACAATACCACAGCTGGGACTCATGCCTCTAGGAAAGGGAATGGGCCGTAATCCACCACGCGGGCCCAGTGCAGGTTGGTGGATGTGACATGTCTTCGAATTTTTGGTTCTAGGACATGCCGGTTTCCTCACGATGTTTTCCTTCACCGTTTTGAGAGCAGTGGTGATGAAAGAATTGCAAAAAGTAATGCGCCAAGCTGTGTATTGAACCCGCGACCTAAAACTCGTAAGTCGGGGCCGTTGCCACACGGCCAACACTGCTCCCCAAATAAATAACAAATTTTGTGACTTTTCTTCCATGACCTAATATAACTATCCTTATAGTAAAACCCTCCCAGGCTGGTGCTTTCAAGTGTTGGTAACCCAACTTCCAATAACCAACAACCAATACCCAACACTGCCGTCCATCCAATACGCCAACACGCCAACCTAATAGTTAATCTGTAGCCGTAATTACCCTGCCAATATAGAAATATACAGCTTTCATTAAGAAGCGCAATACTACCAAGTAGCTAACTAGTTCGCATTATCTGGCCTGGGCCATCGGTGATGTTCAGAAGATGAAATCTGTAATAGTAGGCCATTACCCTGCCAGGCCCTGACAGGGTGGGATGAAGCCCGATTATTAGTTAACTTCAAATAGTCGTATCTCATCTTAGTGTGGGGACACGATCGTGTAGGACAGGGGTGGCGAACCAGGCGAACCGTTATTGGCGATCAAAAATCTTTTTAAAATTAAACCAGTTACTTATTAACTGAATTATTTATTTGCAACCCAAAATTACTCAAATAAAAGTAGAAATGAATGTGATTTCTACTATAGCAAATAATTGAATGTTAAAGTTGTCGAAAAATAATAGGTTCGTTTTGACATTTGTATTTTGACGGCTGATCCGCTGTAGTGTAGCTACTACTAAAATAATAATTAGGGGTCCGGTGTAGTAGTAGCTACTTTAGTAGTACCGTAAAATTATGTGAATAGAAACCAAACTTCAAAGGTTATTTTCACGATATTTGAATATTTTTTTCAGCATTTAACTGAATCAATTTATTAATGAATTGTTATTCTAAAAAGTCGATGTTTTGTTAGAAGCTGATAGTATGGTATCAAAGTGAAAAACCAAACCAAAGTTTTGTTGTATGTCTATTCACCCCGTTTTACCGTAGTACACTGGATAAGCCGCTAGGCAGTCAAAATACAAATGTCAAAACGGGCCTATTATTTTTTGTCAACTTTAAAGAAGTAGGCAACCAGGCTCCTACGGCTGTAAATGCTACTGGAAATCGAAAATTTGTTCAGCAGGCGTTCCACCCGAGCCTATTCTCAACGAGACCAAGAAGTGCGTCCATTGGGAGTACACCAAAAACGACCCCACCTTTGACTTCTAGTACCATTCCAAAAGCTTCTCAAAAAGATACAGTAGAGCACCAACCTAGTCCCCCAGACTGGCAAAGAGTACCCATTAGCCAGAATAAGAAGCGGAAGACGATGTGCCATAGTCCATCACCAGAAAGGCTGCAAACAAATAACAGATATAGTGACCTACCCATTGATTTAACTGAAGATATAACAGATGAGAAACCTATGAAAAACAGCAAGCCACCACCTATTGTTCTATATGGAGTCGAGGACCTTAATAAATTAACTGAGCTCCTAGAAACTGTGGCAGAAAAGGACCAGTTTACCTACAAAATTGTCAACAAAAATCAGCTTAGAATAAACAGCGCAGATACAGAGGTCTACAAAAAATTAATTAATCTTGTCCGGAGTAATGGACTTATTGGGCATACTTTTACCAGGAAAGATAAAAGACCAGTTAGAATAGTTATTAAAAACCTACACCCTTCCACACCCTTGAACATTATTAAGGAAGAAATAGAGGCTACAGGAAATGTAGTAACAGGTGAAATAGTAAATGCAAGATTTGGTCCAGAAAAAAAACCTACCTCTACCTTCTTCGTCAACTTAGAGCCAGGCCCTAATAATACAACAATCAAAGAGTTAAGATATATTTACCACCAGTCAGTTCTTATAGAAGACCCGAAAAAAAGAAGGACAATAGTTCAATGCCAGAGGTGCCAGCAATACGGACACACTAAGAATTACTGCATGCGACCATACAGATGCGTTAAGTGTGGACAATCCCATAAGACGTCAGAATGCCAGAAGCAAGATCGTAAAGCCCCGGCAACATGTGCGCTGTGTAATGGACCACACCCAGCCAACTACAAAGGGTGCCAAGTGTATACAGAAATCTTAGCCAGAAGGGGAAAAAATATTACACATAGAAAACCACAGTTTCATGCAGAAATTCATAATAAAAAGGATACACAGAATATAGAACCTAAAAAATACAGTCGCAAAGTTGAAAAATCCTATGCTGAAATCCTAAAACAAAAGACACAAGATAGCACTTCAACAGAAAAGCCTCCAGAATTCCAAATCACAACACAAAGCCAGACTTTAGAACAAATACTCTCAAAACAGACCGAAAAGTTCGAAATCATCCTCCAACAAATGAGTACTCTAATGAGTCTCATAGCTAAACTTGTCGACAAGTTAACAAAATGACCTCGCTACGCATAGCCACCTGGAACATAAATGGTCTAGCCCCAAATAAATGTGATGTGGAACTGTTAATGTCGATACAGAAACTGGACGTTTTACTCATATCCGAAGCTCACTGTACTGCTAAGACACAAGTAAAATTCGACAATCACCAATGCTATGTCACACACCACCCTGACGAAACTGGCCATGGTGGGTCTGCCGTGTTCATAAGAAAATCGATAAAACATCATCAAATGCCAGACTACAAAACTGAGCACATACAGGCGACGTCGATCGCTGTAGAAGACAAATCTGGAAACCTTACTCTTGCTGCAGTTTACTGTCCACCTAAGCATAAAATCTCAGAAGCAATGTTTTCCGACTTCTTGCAAACCCTCGGCAATCGGTACGTTGCAGGTGGTGACTGGAATGCCAAGCATACTCATTGGGGTTCACGACTTACCACAACCAGAGGTCGACAGTTAAAACTAAGCCTTGATGTAAACAACGCTCGAGCAATTTCCTCTTGTGAGCCAACATATTGGCCAAGTGACACTAATAAAATTCCGGACCTCTTGAACTTTTTCATAATCAGGGGTGTTTCCAAAATGTACCTAAAACCAGAATCCTGTTATGATGGCTCGTCTGATCACACTCCAGTCCTACTAACTATGAGCACGAATGCCATAGAAATGACCACTCCAGAAACCCTAACTAATAGGCATACCGACTGGAGCTACTTCAGAGAGTACATAGATAAAAACATACAGTTAAAAGTAGCTCTTAAAACTCCTGATGACATAGAGGATTCAGCTAAATACATCACTACTCTCATACAGGAAGCTTGCTGGAAGAGTACCCCTGAAAACAACCAGAGTAAAACTAAAACGGTTAACTATCCGCTAGACATAAAATCAGCGATACTGGAAAAGCGACGACTGCGTAGAGTGTGACATCTAACCAGACTAAGAGGGGATAAAACAAATTTCAATAGAGCAGCTGAAGACCTGAAATGCAAATTAAAAGAATGGCATAATAACACGTTGCAGACGCAGCTAGAATCATTATCTGCTACAGAGGCAACTAATTACTCCTTGTGGAAGTTCACTAAACATTACATTAGACCACAGACTGCAAAGCCTCCGCTGAAATGCAATTCCGGCTGGGCACGAACCCCACAAGAGAAAGCAAACGTATTTGCAAAACATCTCTCTGAAGTCTTTCTCCCGAATGATACAGTTGATAAAGAATTTGATAAACAGGTAGAACTAAACCTCAAACAAGATTACCAAATGGCTTTACCACCGAAACCGGTAACTGCATGAGAAGTCTGGAGGGTGTCAGCTGGATTCAAAGATAAAAAAGCGCCAGGATTTGACTTAATTACTAAGGAAATTATAAAACAACTACCTAAGAAAGCGTTTGTTTTCTTGACAATGCTATATAATGGTATCCTGAGAGTACAGTATTTTCCAAATTTGTGGAAAGTATCGCAAATAACGATGGTATACAAAGATGGCAAACCACCTAATGAAGTCAGCTCTTATAGGCCTATAAGCTTGCTACCAATATTGTCGAAAATCTTTGAGAAGTTGCTACTATGCAGAATACTCCCCATTCTGGAAGAAAAACGCGTCATACCAGCACACCAGTTTGGATTCAGGCAGCAGCACTCTACAGTGGAGCAGGTTCACAGAGTTTACGAAAGAGTTAGAAAAACTCTCGAAGAAAAAGAGTACTGCTCCGCTGTGTTCTTGGATGTTCAGCAGGCCTTCGATAGAGTGTAGCATGAGGGCCTTCTCCTCAAAATTAAAAATAGTCTCCCACACAGCTATCATCAGATTCTCGTTTCATACTTGACTGAACGACTCTTTCATGTCAAGGAAGGAGATGCAATGTCAAGTTTATTTGAGATATGTGCTGGTGTTCCTCAGGGCTCCGTTCTAGGACCTGTGCTATATACTATATTCACAGCTGACTTACCGGAAGCATATAACACCACAATTGCAACGTTTGCTGACGATACTGCCATTCTAGCCAGCGACAAGGATCCGAGTGTTGCTACAAAACTCCTGCAGACAGCATTAAATAAAACCACCAAATGGTTAAAGGACTGGCGAATTAAAGTCAATGCATTAAAATCTGTACAAGTTACGTTTACATTGCGAAAGGGTAATTGCCCCCCTGTTCAACTTGAAGATACCACCTTACCACACCAAAATAGTGTCCGTTACCTCGGTCTACACCTGGATCGGCGCCTGACATGGAACCAACACGTAAAAAAAAAGAGAGACGAACTCAACATTCGTTTCAAGCACCTTCTTTGGCTTCTGGGTCGGAACAGCAAATTATCAATGGACAACAGGTTACTCATTTACAAAGCCATATTAAAGCCGGTATGGATGTATGGCATTCAACTCTGGGGTAGTGCCTGCAACTCTACCATCTCATGCTTGCAGAGAATGCAAAACATAATACTCCGAACGATCAGCAATGTCCCATGGTATGTGACCAACCAAGAAATTCACGAACATCTGAAAATGCCCACGATAAAGGAGGAAATCCAAAACGTAACCATGAAATACCGGGAGAAGCTAAAGAAGCACCCGAATACGTTAGCAGCACAGCTCACGATGCGTAGCTACGTAAAGCGCCTTAAGCGAAAGGACATCATATAGATAGACGATGAGGAGACGTACCCAATGGGGAACGCACTGAAACTGACATAGCGCACTCACCAAATTTGCTCATAGTGTCAAACACTGATCGCAGATATAACAGATAAGAAAAAAAAAAAAAAAAAAAAACTTTAAAGCGCCACTCGATATTCAGACAGTCTTAGTCTATGTTTATCTATTTATCTCATCGTTCTGTTTCATTCCTATAAACGACATTGGTGTAAGTTGCTCTTTTTCTTGTGTGACGCTACATAGACTAAGACGGTCTGAATATCGAGTGGTGTAATAGGCGCTTAAGTATCTCACAATTCTAACATTGGTGTGTCCGTATTATTACTTCGCGTGCCACCAATGATTGACAGCATGCGTTCCATAGGACCGCCATCCCTGGCCTAGCGAAACTGACGTATTTCGCCATCTATAGTGTGAAAAAGTAATTATCCACGACCGTCTGTTTATCCGCGAATACATCGTAAACCATTTAGCGGATTTTGATGCAGTTTTCAATAAGAGAAAGAGCAAGAAGGTACACGCATAATCGCACGAAGCAGGGGCGAGTCGCATAAAATGTTTAGTACAATGCGTTCCAAATAAGAATAGGATCGATTGCCATGTTGTGACGTCACGTCATACTGTCAAGAAGACCAAAATTAAAGAACTGGATTCTGATTAAACTTTTTTCGTTCACAGTTTGTAAATAAATAAATTAAAATAAAATTTGCTCACCCTATTAATTCTTCGATTTGACAGTATGACAACATGGCAATCGATCCTATTCTTTTTTGGAACGCATAGTAAATCAGAAGTTTTTTTTCGAAACATTGAAAAGCAGCAGATACCTAAACCTCCTGAGTGAGGAAATGAAGAAATTATATGCGATAGAACATTTAGCCAAAGTTACGACAACTAATTACACATTTCAACAAAACTCAAATGCCTCAGTTCAACCTATAAATCCTTTGATTTACGTAATCTTACTTAGGCGGTATGTTCCCTACCACAAAGGAACACAATCAAAGACAATACTTATCTACAATACTGTATCTGTCGACAAAATATATTGCAGGGGACCCCTCTAATCTTGCCGATCGATTGGTCACACCACTAAGCACGCATTGCGTACCCCGATCTTGCGTTCAGACATTCAATTAGTCGATAGGAACATAACTTGGATAGATAACCGGCGCGACTACACAATTACACCTTATAATTGTTCGTATTCATTTAATAATTAAAATACTTGCCTGTCTATCGGAAATCGAATCGATGTTCCACAATTAATCGATACGATGATGAATTGTTTGTTTAGACGGAATATAGAATTTAGATTTATTTTTAAATTATTGTTCTTAATTCAAAAATGTCAAGGCATCCCTTTGATTGGCCGTTGTGATATTTTTAAATAAAGAATATGCAATTTTGGCGGTAAAATCTTTAAAGAAATGAAGTGTTTAGTGAAAAAAAGCGCGGGAATCGTCGAATTTGGCGGGCGTGATTTTTCTGGCGGTTTTGTTAAAAAATAATTAAAGTAGAGATTAGTTGTGTAAATTTAAGTAGATATTGCTTAGAATAGTTATTTTATTATTTGTGTAATTTGTCTTCGTATTTAGGGTAAGTTTTTATTTTATTTTATTCCCTTTTTCTGTCCAATGGACAAAGAACCACCCGATCCGGGGGGCACAGTCCCCTCGGTAGGGTATAATGTTAGTATTAACGAGTCCAGTATGGACACAGACTCGTCCATAAATAGATCGGAGCGTAAAAGGGCTAGGGCTCCACGCAAGATGTGCAAACATTGCAACAAAAGAAGGAAACATGGTAAATCTACAGCAGATACCAACAAAGATACACACTGCCATTGTGAAAATGACTCGGTAATAACTAAATCATCAAACAACCAATCATTACAAACAACAGCTGCTATAAATCATCTGGAAACCACTCCACGTTCTGTGGATGGCCCCCAAACTGGAATATCTTCAAATTCAGATCTCCCCCAGAAGGCGCCACAGGTTGCTAGGGCTTTGTACGAATCCACAGACTTGTCTCCATATGTGGTACATATTCAAAAAATATTTGATACGACGAATCCAGGTCAAACATTACACCCAATCACTTTAGGTCACTTTTTAAAAAAACGAAGGTTTAATAGTATTATTAATGGTTCAATAAAACGCATTGGTCGCAACAGAATTTCTCTCAGCTTCTCACATTACCAAGATGCAAACTCATTTATAAATGACCCTTGTTTGGCCAAGGAAAAATTGAAGGCATTTGTTCCATCAATTAACGTGTGTCGTATGGGAATTATTAAAGGCGTCCCTACCGAATGGTCTCCTGATGAAATCATTGAAAATGTTTCTGTCCCTACTGGATGTGGGAAAGTTATTAAAGTTAGGCGTCTTAATTATAAAGTTCACGAACCGACCCCTGTTTGGAAACCATCTCAAACAGTCGTGTTGACCTTTGACGGGCAAATTTTACCGAAACGTGTGTTTTGTTGCTATAATTCTATGCCAGTAGAATTGTATACATTCCCAACAATACAATGCTTCAATTGTTGTCGTTTCGGCCATACAAAGGTACAATGTAGGTCGAACCCTCTGTGCTTCAAGTGTGGGGAGAAACATTCTGCTGACACTTGTAGCATTCAAGACGAAAATGGTAAATGCTGTCATTGCGGTGGCGTTCATTACGCCATCAATAAAAAGTGTCCCGAGTTTGAGAGACAGAAAGCAATCAAGCACTATATGGCCCATAGTTGCGTATCGTATGCCGAAGCGTCGCAGCTACATCCCCCAGTGTCAAAACTATATGCAGACGTGGTAACTTCAGCTCCTTCACTTGCCAATAATAAACCTACTTTACGCTCTTCACCCCATTCACCTAACACATCACACAAAAAAACTGTTTTCTCAAAACCTAGGGACCCCCCAAAAACAACTAAGGGGTATGACCGGGCAGCTCACCAAAAACTTATTAATAATGAAGTTTCGATGACAGGTAATGGTGTTGCATTGCAAAATAAAACAAATAATGAAAGTCAAATTTTAAATATAATTATTATGTTAATCAATACTTTATCTAAAAATAATATTATTGAACCGTCCATCGTTGCCACTGTAATTGATACGCTGTCTAACTTTTCTAATTTTAATCATAATGGATCCAAGTCTATCCAAGATTGTTCAGTGGAACAGTCGCAGCATAGTGAATAAAAAATCTGATTTGTGCTATATATTGAATAAATATGATCCCTTTGCAGTCGCTCTCTGTGAGACATGGCTTAAACCAGGGTTCTCATTTAGAGTTCCTGGCTATGCATGTCTAAGAACAGACAGAAGCGATGGGTATGGCGGCGTCGCCATACTTGTAAAAAATAACTTGTCCTTTCAATCTTTCCCTCTTCCCAGTCTCAGTGACGATATATCTGCCGTTGCTGCCGTTGTAAATAAAATCTGTTTAGTATGTATATATTATTCTCGCCCGACTGTGACTATCCTTTCTGAAATTAATAATCTTTTATCAGTCTTACCTAAACCATTTTTGGTAATGGGCGATTTTAATACCCAACACCAATCTTGGGGAAGTTCTAATACCAACTACCATGGAGAAAAACTATTAGAAATCCTAGACTCTAATAATTTGTGTATTTTAAACACATGTCTCCCAACACGCCTAACAGATCCAGCTGAAGGAATAAGTGCTCCTGATCTCTCGATATGTACACCTGAGCTAGCATCAACATTATCCTGGTCTCCTCTACCTTTATCTTATGGCAGTGATCATTTCCCATTAATAATTTCTTTCCCACATAAAAAACCAGAGGTTTGCAGTCCCACACCACGATTAAAGTACAGACTTCAAAATGCAGACTGGGATAAATATAAAAATGGTGTAGAAGAGAGAATTCTTTCTTTATCTGATTCCTTACAACATGATCCTCAGTTATTGGCTGATCAATTTACAAGGATTTTAATAGAGGTAGCAGATAATACTTTCCCTATAAAAAATGGTGCTACAGGCAAAATTCCCTCACCACCTTGGTGGGATGCTGATTGCACTCAGGCTGTTAAAAAAAGAAAAAAGGCACAAAAAGATTACTGTCATAATATGACTCAGCTCAATTATGAGCTATACCTAGAAGCTGCTCGTGCAACCCGTACACTTCTTAAGAAAAAGAAATTCGAAGGTTGGCAAAAATTTTGCGAATCTATCTCTCCAGCAGTTAATGTTTCCATAGTATGGCGAAATATTAAACGATTCAGGTCAGCATTCAGTGACACAACAGCCTCAAAACTGCCATTAGAGTTAGCCAATGAGTTCATGGATCATTTAGCTCCTTCTTCAGTCCCTGAACAGAGATCTTTGATGCATTTTCCTTATGTTCCTATTTCTGATTCTGACTTGAATTCTCTCTTCACACTAAGTGAGTTGAAAGGAGTCCTTTCACATGTTAAGGATTCAGCTCCTGGTGAAGATGGTGTACCATATTCATTTTTAGCTAATCTTTCCGACTCTGTTCTTTTAATATATTTAAATCTTATCAATACAGCCTTAATATCTGGCAACATCCCATCAAGTTGGAAGTCTCAAATAATTATTCCTGTTCTAAAACCGAATAAACCTGTTTCTAATGCTACTTCTTATCGACCAATTGCACTGTCAACGGTTTTAGCTAAGATTGTCGAACACCTTATTAAAAATCGTTTGGAGTGGTACTTGGAAAGCAAAAACTTGCTTGGTAAATCACAGTTTGGGTTTAGAAAAGGTAAAAGTACTATTGACAACCTTAGTGTATTCATAACTGATATTCGCCTAGCCTTTTCTTCCAATAACTCTGTAATTGCTGCCTTCTTGGATATTAGCTCAGCCTACGATAATGTCCTTGTATCAGTCCTGGAACAAAAGTTGAAATCATTACAAATTCCAACAATGCTGTCTAATTTCATAATTAACATGCTTTCGGAGAGATCTTTAAATCTAGATGTTGAAGGGCATAAATTTACCCGTTTAGTATGGAAAGGTCTCCCTCAGGGTTCTGTACTTAGTCCACTCCTCTATAATATTTACACTTATGATTTAGAATCTTCTCTTAATGGGTCCGTACAAGTCCTTCAATATGCAGATGATTTACTTCTTTATGTATCAGGTAGTTCTGTTTCAAATATTTGTTCTTCCTTAACTTCTTCTTTATGCTTACTGAAGACTTGGTTGGACGCCAACGGCCTACACCTGTCGATTGATAAAAGCAACATTGTCTTATTTACTAGAATGCGTAAGCCTCCCGTAGTTACAGTGAAGTATAACAATTTTCCTATAATAGTTAAAAACCAAGTAAAATTTTTAGGCTTAATTTTAGATACTCGTCTTACTGGTTTACCACACTGTGATTATATAGCTGCTAAATGTGAACGAAATATCAACATTATTAGATGTCTTTCTGGTGTCTGGTGGGGAGCACATCCATTTTCATTAAAATTACTTTACAACACATTAATTAGAAGTGTATTGGACTATGGTACCTTTTTGCTGGAACCTGCTAATGTTGCTGGCCTTAAGAAACTGGACAGTGTTCAATCTAAGGCACTTAGAGTAGTTTCAGGTGCAATGAAAAGCAGTCCTATTAATTGTCTTCAGGTGGAATGTGGAGAACCTCCACTTCATTTGCGACGTCAATTTTTGGCTGATAGGTACATGGCTCGTTGTTTGCAATTCACACACCATCCTTTGCTAAATAAACTTTCTACTCTCTCTAAAGAAGTAACCTCGTCCACTTACTGGAGACACAAAGTTACTCCGTGTTTAATTAAAAGCTTTAGAAAATACAATTTAATTGAAGCGCCTTGCCACCAATCTCAATTTCTTCCTATATTTCATTGTAATTTCAGTTCATTAGTTATGTCACCAAATATTCAGTATAACCTCAACATTTACCGAAATGACGTATGTCCTAACGATAGCTTCAAATTCACTATGGATAAAGACTGGAAGGGTTATCAGCTCCTGTTTACAGATGCTTCGAAGCACGGAAGAGACTCATGTGTGGGAGTAGGTGTATACCACTCCAAATATAATATTGTACAAAAAATAAAGCTCCCGCCCGAATCATCTGTATTTACGGGAGAATGTTACGGGCTATTCAAAGCTGTCGAATATATACTTGTTATGGGCTTGCGGAAAACACTTATTTTAACTGATGCAAAGAGTGCCTTACAATCTTTGGCCAGATTTCCTTTCTATAGTCAAAATCCTTTTATTATATTTGAAACACGTGAACTCCTCAATAAGTGCTCTCTTAAGGGGTACTTAGTGCATTTTGCATGGATTCCCTCTCATTGTGGCATTTTAGGTAATGAGAAAGCAGACCAATTAGCTAATGATGCCGTTTTGTGTGGAGATGTTTTTCCTTACAAAAATAACTCCCAAGATCTGGCTGCTCTGCCCAAAGTTTATCTACAGGAATCCTGGAGTCAGCTTTGGTCGGAGCAATCACTGAAAGGGAAGTTTTACCGATCTATTCAGCCATACATTCCTGTTAAACCTTGGTTTAGCAAGTACAAACTAAGCAAAAAGATTTCATCGATATTCATACGTATGAGATTGGGTCATGTGTGCACTCCTGCTCACCTTGCCAGGCTCGGCATAGTGCAGAGCCCTGTGTGTGAATGTGGTGCTGAGGTGGGAGATCTGAACCACCTTATTTTTGCTTGCCCTCTTTATGACCACTCCTTACTTTTCCAAAGTCTTGTTTCCCTCCGAGTCCCTTTTCCCACTTCTATCTCATGTATCTTGTTTAATTTTAATTTTAATATTTATAAAATCATAGCACTTTTCCTTGTAAATAATAATATAGCTATTTAAATGTTAAAATGTAAATGTTTGATACATAATTCATGTTTATATATTTATGTACATATTATTTATAATGTATTTTTTAGCTTAATGTATTAAAGACGCACCAAGTTGGGCTTCTTGTTGGACCAACTGGTCGCGTTAATTTTCCAATAAATATATTATATTCCATACCTACTGTTGTAATCTATAATTTTAATTCAGTAATCCAAAACAACCAATCTCCTTTCCTTTTCCAAATTTTCCTTTCCAACATTTTATTGTTTCGCGAGTAATCGATTCTTACGTTTTGTTTTATAAAATATAAAATATTGTCAGTGGCAATAAGCACGAACAGTGCAACGCCATACCTCAAAAAAAAAAAAAAAGTGTTTAGTTTTCGCAGGATTTTGTCGAGTGAAGTTTAGTGGCTGTTTTAACAATATTCGTAAATTGATTCCTAGTGGATATTGTGATATGAAATAGATGGAGTTTTATATTTCAAGTTTACGTAACTACGAGTAGACAATATTTGGAATCAATTGAATTAAGCCCGATCTCGGTAAAATTGAGCTGAGAATTTTATTGTAGTATAAATAAATATAGCCCCGAGTTTCACTTTCGCACTGCCCGTGGCCCCAGTAGGTAGGCTTCAATCCCGCTGGAACCCTACGGTTTGCTGACATCTCCATGAGGTGCACGTGGAACAGTACGCGCCGTCGACGATTTGGGCTCGGTCCGGACGGTTGGCAAGCCCGCGCCTACGGTGGCCGGAAATAGGGATCGGGATCCCGGCGGCTGGGACGTCAGGATCACTCCCTCGCGCGTGCACGTGCGGCCTCCTCCTTTGCTAGCTTTACTGCTTCCCAGAAGTAGACGACCGCCTGCCACTCCTGATCACTATAATAGTTGGCTTAATATTTTCCTTCTTACTAAAAGTGTATAATTTAAATCTGTTAGCAGACATACTTACAGATAACGAACACACTAATTAAGCCTAATAAACTACAAGCAATTTTGTCATTCTACTATGAATTACTTAATCATTACTCCACAGGCAAAGTTTTATAAAAGGAACCAAGATTATCTATGACCATTTAGTGTGGCAAGATCAACGGTTTACCGGCAACACGGTGTTGCCAATGTAATAATTAAGAATTATAAAGACTTATATTTAAGTAGCAAAGCGATACAGATCAGACTTGCACAACTAATTTTAATAGCAATTTATGTACTGCTTATCTCTAATAGGTATCTTTTCGGTAAAGTTCAATCGGAATGATAAAGTAGTTTGTCAGCTGTTATTTAAATTATATAGATAATGTTAATTACTTAATAAATACTTGGAGTGCCGTTGTGAGAAATGTGATATTCTGTTTTGTTTTTGCGATTTCCTTTGGGTGAAAAATTTGTGGTATTCTTACGTACGTCTTACAGTACTTTATAGGCAATTGTTAAGAGTCGTTCACACTATGTTTAATTTGTTAATGTTTTAAATTGACATTTGTAATATTGTAACGCTATGGCAAAGTAAGATGGTCGGTAGGTCGTCTTAATGATATTTAGTTATCACCCCCAGCAAGTTTCAAATATTAACGAGATGCAAGATTTTTTTAGGTGGGAAAATCATCTAATGAACACCCCTCGCCCTTGGGCGGAGCGGAAGATAGTGTCAGACTTTTACTGACTAAAAACTCACTCCTGTTCCATCTTTGGAGTTTCTTCCCGGTTTTTCTCCATAGGAAACGACCAATTTGGAACCGTGCACTAGCTTCTGACGTTTTATAAGTGCCCATGTAGGCCTATGTGGAATAAAAACTTTTGACTTTGACTTGACTTTGACTTTGCCTTCGTCCCAGGGCCCCGGGTTTCACTTTCACACTACCCGTGGCCCCAGTAGGCTTCGACCCAGCTGGGCCCCTACGATTTGCTGACATCTCCCTGAGGCGCGCATAGAACAATACGCGCCGTCGACGACTTGGTCTCGGTCCGGACGGTTACCGGACGGTCGGACAGTGAGCTACCCATTGCTCGCTGTCCACAAGCCCGCGCCTACGGTGGACAGAAATCGGCATCTGAATCCCGGTGGCTGGGGCGAGAGCAATGGGGGCAGATGCAACTAAGAGTTTATGAGTTTATTTTTTAGCATATGAACAACACAAACAAAAATATGGACAAATTACATTAGAGGTCTTAAACTTCTGTTTAGTAGTATGTGGTCGTCACTCCAGAACGTTTCGGCCCCATCGACAAACTGTTCTGCGAGCAATGTCACTGACGCTGCTACTTTATGGGCCTATTACACTATTCGATATTCAGACAGTCTTAGTCGATGTCGCGTAGTGTAATAAGGGTTAGACCGGTCTTACTCGGAACAAAAAATAAGACAGTCCGAATATCGAATCGTGCTGATGTCGCGTAGTGTAATAGGCCCTTTAGTTTCGCGATTCTTCGGGCTATCTCCTGTAACTTTAGTTCTCCTTCGGATATATTCACTACCAATGTGATCACGCAAGGAAACTCGCATAGCGTTATTCTTTATCCATACTTAAGTGGCACACCCTAAATTCAGGGCTATAAAATTAGGCTGCTGTTTTTTAGGTAAGAATGAGAGGAGAAATTAACCTATAATACAGGACTATACACTGTTCAAATATCGCAATACATTATTTAAACACCCGTAGTTTTCTACAGAATAATTGTAATAAGTGTTTTCATCGAGTGAAATGCAAAATGTCTTCATTTTACAACTGCACTTTAATAGTTTAATGATGGGGTTGCCAGCATAATGGTTCTAGCACTATAGAATCATATTATTTCGTTCCAGATGGCTTGTAGTTCTGTAGTTGGAAAATTTTATGAGATACATTCTTGCTTCAGTACCTATGTATTTGTTGAAATTGTAATCGTCGTGATTATAATATTTAAGCCAATATTTACTTGTCTGTAATTGCAGGAGAAAATGGCGGGCTTGATTGTTTTTCATTAATATTAAGTTGTGAAAATCTTACTAGAACGACAAGCAAATTATTATTTTACTTAAATTGGCTATTACTACTGTTTGAAACCTCTTATTTAGGTAATACAATTTTTATAGCTTTGCTAATCTATATGTTTTTTTTGAGGTGAGAAATTATGAAATGGGTTCTCAGATGTCACGCTCTATTCTGCAACGAGAGAGCGTGATAACCCTTTACTGACTGAAACCACACCTGTGTCTATCATTTGCCATTGGTCATTTTCAAAATTAAATAAGTCAGAAACCTTTCAAATCTGGTGGAAGGGAAAACAATAAACTCGGAACTGCTACTTGAAGTCCTCTCAACTTTAGTTTGGTCTTCGTCAGAATTATTATTGAGTTTTCTTAATGATTTGATATTTTTCATAGTATTTATTAGTTTATAATTTTAGCATAATATATATGTATTTTATTATTATAAATAACTTATTTTTTATTTTATTAGTTCTGTTTGAAATATCTGTTATTTATTTATTGTGCAAACCTACCACATTATTTTCTTTTTAAACCAAAGGTTGACTGGTAGATAATGCCTTGTTGCATTAAGTCCGCCTATGTACCACTACTGTATATGATGTTTAAAGAAATAAATAAATAAAGCAGCAGAAAAAGGACGCAAAAACTGACATCAGCCCCTGAGACAAGTTACGACCGTTTCGTTTCGATTATTTTGCGTCGAACGCCTTGAGTAGGCCACGCCTCCGATACCTTTGTTCTGACCACGTGACTGAGCGATGAGATGACGTCAGAACAAAGGAATCGGAGGTGTGGCCCACTCGAGGCATTCGACGCAAGAGAATCGAAACGAAACGGTCGTAACTTCGATAGGGGGGCTGACGTCACTGCCATTACGTTACGAATTAAAAGTTATTTGATGATTCCTCACTTTAAAAACATAAAGTAATCCAGGTTTTAAGTACGGCCTTAATTATTATCTCCCGGCCAGTAAACGTTTGAAAGTATAATGCCGTACTGCAGAAAGTGACAGCTAGCGAGATCATCGCCTACGCGCATTAGAGTAATCCTTTCGCCTTAGTTAACTCGTACATTCGCGATGGCAGACTGTTTGTCATAGACGAGTTGAAATATGGCGGGTTTCTCCTTCGATATTCGTAGATGGAATTAGAAGATGTCTGCTTTTATGCACGGTTTTTTTTTTTGCAATGCTGTACAATAAGAACTGATATATAGTAAAGCATTCTCCTGTATTTAAAATATTTTATAGTAAACAAAAAAAATAAAATAAATTTAACTCTGGCTAAATGCACAAACAGTATAAAGCAAAAAAAAAAATAAACAAAAAGTCGTCTAGTCCTTAGATTACCTATTATAGGTCTTTGGCGGGATTTCTTCGAGTGAAGTGTCTGTTTCAATTATTCCAAAATTGATTCCTAGTGGATATTATTATGTAAAATGTTGAGATTGGAAAGGTTGAGATTGGCTGCTAAATACTACAAAAACATTAGAATGTGTTCACCCATATTCTGGTATACAATAATGGTAAACAAACGTACATTACAAAGACATGGTTTAAAGGACTTAGTATCCAAGCCAAAAATAATAACAAACAAAAAGGACAACCTAAGTTACGATGCCTAATAAAAACAAACTCATATTCCACACTAATTAATTCAACATCAGCAAAACACTAACAAAACAGGAGTTCTGAAACATAATCCCCGCAGCAACTCTCTATTGACGGATAAATTGAAATTACAACAACGTTGCGGAATTTGTATGCGTTTAGTTTGCTAGTATTATATTATCTGTGGTTCGGTTGCGCGGTATTAATTTTATTCAACGTGCTGGCGCTTCGGACGGCACGCGATGACAGTATAGTGACTGTCATTTGTGAGGAACTGAGATTAATCTCGTACGTCAGACGTACTAAAATTGTTATATTGAAACAAATCTTTTCAATTTAACAGTTTTAGTACGGAACTATGGACTCTTAAATATTAAATTTTTGTTGAAATAAAGGATAGCATAGCATACTCGGCCATAAAATGTTCCCACTGTTAGGACTCAGGCCTCTTCTCTAGGAGAGGGAATGGGCCGTAATCCACCACGCGGAGCCAGTGCGGGTTGGTGGATGTCACATGTCTTCGAATTTTTGATTCTAGGATATGCCGGTTTCGATACGATGTTTTTCTTTGCCGTTTTTTTTTTAAATATATTTAAAGAGATTTTAGGGGAGGTTTTAACAAGTCTACGTTGCTTAAATCCATGAACTTTATCAACATCATTCATCATTTAAGTTGAAAGACGTCCACTGTTGGACATAGGCCTCCCCAAGTATATATAGTAAGACAACCTTGGTCCTCCTGCGGATATCTTCATTCCTCATGCAATCTTTAGATTAATAAATTATATACTCTACCTATTCCAACCTCTGTTCATCAATCTATAGACGTGTAAGTCCAAACCTATCTATATAAATATCATCCAGTTGTCTTAGTCAGAAGGCTCAAACAAGTTTAACATAATCAGCTTGTGACAATCCCACTGAGAGGATTTGTTTTTTTTTTTTTAAACGTCTTACATTAAGAGGTACTCTTGTATCATGGAAGTGTGCGTTCACATGAAACCTAAAGCATCAAGACCTGAAATTACTGTCTATGTTATAGGTCATACATTATGTTTGTACCGTGCGGAAAACGTACCTGCGACACGCATCGCAGCGGCCAATTGCTCAACCTCTGCGCCAGTCATGCCGTCAAATTATACATAAGCCTGTTAAGGCGTATAGTCCCTTGAACATCTGGTTGGAGTTAAATGCACACATACTCGTACTGCCGCCTCCATCCGCATAGAGCCCCGCTGACCTAAAACTATTTTCATTGCGAAATATTGATTGATTTACATATGCTATGTACATTCTGAAGAACACTTAACCAGTAATTATGTTAAGTTAACATATTTCTTAAGATCAAAGCTGTTTGAAAGGACTAGGAAAAACAAATGAAATAATATCATGTTGTAAAATTATTTTTTTGTCAAAAGTATTAGTTATAGATACAAATAATCATATGTTGATAATGTTTTAAATGAATCTATTTTTTTTTCAAATTTATTAACCTAGCCGTTACCAAGGAGTAGACTTCAGAAAGTCACTGTTTTATGGCTCTAAATGGGAGCTAGGGCCTTATTATCGCAATAAGTAACTTATTATTGCAATAAGTAAACAAAAACCGGAAAAAAGTTCCATTGAAAGAAAATACATATATTTTACGAAACCTTCATAACTATACTCGTGTGAAAAGAGCAGTACGAGTATTAAATATTTTTTTTATTTATTTAAATCGGATTATCCAGCTTTTTCAGAAATCATAGACACTGTAAAACGCAGCAGCGGGAGGCAAAGGCCACAAGTCATATTGCCTACTTCACAGAGAAACATAAAACGCTTATGTAAATACACAAAGAGTTTCTACATGAGTGTGAACCACCTGTTACTTGATTGATAAAGATATTGTTCATCGATTGATATTAGTATCTGTTTGCTTTGCAATATTCACATTTATACTCTTTCATATTGGAATGTGTTATTGAATTGTCGGCTCTAGACATAGAATGACTATCAACGATAGGGTGATATTTCGGTAGATAGCGGATATCAAATCGAATCATAGATAATAGTTATATATAAATGAAGGTAAAAACTACCGCACAGCCGAAACTACCAGGACTAGAGGCGTGAAATTTTGCACGAGGTTTCGTTTTATGACGTAAGTGAGTACTAAATAAGGATTTTCCAAGATATACCCATTAAGGATATAAAATAGGGGTCCAAAGTTTGTGGTAGAGAAACCTACTTTCTTGCGGGTGAAGCCGTTGACAGAAGCTAGTTGCTAATAAAATGACAATTTGTCTAGAACCTTTGAATGATTATTATCTACTGCCAGTTTACTACTGAAAACTGTTTCCTAAATCATCATCTTCCTGCCCTCATCCCGTTTTATTTGGGGTCGGCGCAACCCGTTTTATTCTTCCATTCTGTTCTGTCACCCGTCACGCTATCACTAACTCCTTTTTCTTCCATATCACTTCTCACACAATTCATCCATCTTTTCTTTGGTCTCCCTCTTTCTATCCATCTATCCACATGTAAACTCATAACTCTTTTAGTAACATGCGTTTCAGCCCTCCTCTTTACATGACCATACCAAGACAAACGATTCTCTTTCAACTTTGCAGTCATCGTCGCCACTTTCAAACTGCCTCTAATATACTCATTTCTCACTTTATCCATTCTTGTCACACCACACATCCATCTCAACATTCAAACTGTTTGCTAAATATTGCACTATAAAGAAGCCATTTTGAAATTAAATCTTGTCTACACAGGACTAAAATGTAACAGGAACCATAGTGCACAGTCATATTTGAACGCAACAATTCTAAATTTAAAAATTCAAATCCTGATTTCCCTCTCTGTCAGCACAAGGCAAAGGCCACAAGCTATTCAGCCAGCGTTTACCAACCTTATAACGAGTAAGTATGTAAATAGCGAGTCGTGACTGGCTCCCGAAGTAATTAGCTTGCAGAAGTACGGATGCCGCAGGAAGCAAGGGTGATTGATGGCCGGGAAATTAAATGTTTTCGCTTAGTAATTAAATGTTTAACCATTTCTAGCTAAGTATTATTTTACCACTACATTTTCCAGCTCATCTTCGTCTAATTGCTCTTGTCTCATATTATGTTCGACTGGCCTGTTGGTCTAGTGAGTGATTAGTGGCCCTGACTGCTATGCCGGAGGTCGTGGGTTTGATTCCCACCCAGGACAAATGCGATGCCAAAAGAAAAAAAAAATCATCATGTACAAAGAATTCATCGACCTACGATTTTTGACAAAACCATAGATAAAAATATAACCACAAAGAAACTTAAGCATTATAATGTTACTTATGTAAATAGTTTACCGTCGAATCGTGACTTGTTCAAAAGCTTGGCCTACACTTAATTAGCCTAAGTAATTAAATGCTAGACCTGAGATAGCGAATAATAGCGATAAGAGTAATTATTTTGATTTTATGCGCTGTAACATTTAATGATGGCCTTTATTATATTGTAGATTTTGATTTCAGAATGTGGTATTTGCATGGAGTGATTGTTTGTGAAGCTCGTGGCTAAATTGTAATAGCCACATGGGTCGATATGTGAGTTAAGTAACACTGAGGTCGGTCCGTAGATGGGTGATCATCTTAACGTAGGTACCGAGATCCCTCGGCCAGACCGGGGTTGTGTCTGATCCGAGCAACTGCTCGATTGTTGATTCCGAACTGTTGTATATATTTTTTTACATAATAATAAAGTAGTGCTTGACGTGAAGCAGTGATACAATAATTGATGGTGAAGTGCACTAGTTTATTAAAAGCCTATTCACTCTAGCCTTGGTAAAATGATGTTTATTTCTTTTATTTTTGGTTTATTTTTTTTTATGTTTATTTTTGTTTGTTTGTCTATTGAGGCCGGCGTCAAAATACAAACCGATAACCTAGACAACTGTGTTGTCTATGGTCATATGGTGCAACACAGTTATGCATGATACACACATGGCCAGTCAGGGGAACTGGTTTTTGTATTTTTGAAGATATCCGCAGCAGAACCTAGGTCGCCGATATAGCCCGATGAATCGCCAAACTTAAATGGCAGTGGACGGATGGTCGATGGGGCATGGTGCGGGAATACCGGACGATTTTCCGTGAAACGGCGAGCCGCCTTGCTCGCCTGCTATCATGGGATCTGGAAACAACAGTCCTTGCACGCATGCGCGTGGAGATGCAACGTCGGGGTGAAACACCGCTGCCGCGACAAGTTGACAATGGCGGACAGAGCTCCGGCGGGATCTCATGGTGAATTGGACATAGCGACTGTCGCGACCCAGTGCTGGGCACGCCATAATTATGGCGGTAAGGAGGCGCGGCTGGAAAGACCTCACGGCTTCTTTACCTTCCGCATGACGCAGGTCCTCACCGGACAGGGTAGGTAAGTTCGGGAGGTTCCTGCACCGGATTCGTGTGGAAGAAACGCCCGGGTGTCACCATTGTGTGGACCGCCCGGAGGATGCGGTGGAGCACACAATGGAGGTGTGCCCCGCTTGGGCAGAACAACGCCGTGTCTTCTTCGTGTTCTTGGTACAGGCCATGATTCGGAGCGAGGAGAAGTGGCAGGCGGTCGCCTTCTTCTGTAAAGCAGTAATGCTAGCAAAGGAGGCGGCCGATCGCGATAGGCAACGATCCTCACGCCCCAACCGCCGGCGCCGTTGGGATTCTGATCCCAATTTCCGGCTACCGTAGGCGCAGGCTTGCGGACGGCAATATATATATCGCCGTTCGACCGTCCAGTAACCGTCCGTACCGAGCCCAAGTCGTTGACGGCGCGTACTGTTCCACGCGCGCCTCAAGGAGATGTCAGCAAACCGTAGGGGCCCAGCAGGTTCGAAGCCTACTGGGGCCAAGGCTTCAAGGCTGATTCTGAAACGAAGACTCGGCCCTGGTACGAAAGGCAACGAAGGAACAGGAGTGGGTTTTTAGTCAGTAAAAGTCTGACACTATCTCCAGCTCTGCCCAAGAGCGGGGGATGTCATAAGATGACTTTCCCACTGAAAAAAAAATGGTCGATGGGGCCGCAAGGTTCTGGGGTGGCGACCGTGCACCGGAAAACGCAGCGTTGGAAGGCCTTCTACAAGGTGGACCGACGACCTGGTGAGAGTCGCAGGAATACGGTGGATGCGAGAGGCACGGGATCAGTCGTTGTGGCGACGCTTGGTGGAGGCCCAACAGTGGACGTCTTTCGGCTGAAATGATTATGAAAACGTCCGCACGGCACCGTAAGGAATGGTAGTTTCATACATTTCCTAATGAACACTTTGATATGCTGTCGTTGTCAATATCGTTATCGTCTACCGTGAAAACTGTATCAGCACGACACGGCTACGTGCCGCAAACGGTTGCCGTCCCGTTTCTCGTTTACGACGCTATGTAGTGGCAATGTGGCTAGGCCCTAACGAAAATCCCGCTCTAGATTTATCAGTCCGACGCTTACAAAGACTGAGTCACAGACAATT
Source organism: Mythimna pallens (assembly GCA_961205895.1). NCBI lineage: Eukaryota > Metazoa > Arthropoda > Insecta > Lepidoptera > Noctuidae > Mythimna > Mythimna pallens. The sequence goes on along the minus strand of OY540831.1, from coordinate 5,152,559 downwards.
GGCTTGTAAATCAAATCAGCTCTATCTTAACGGAGATATTTGACACAATTACTCACTGTCCAGGTATTCGGAATCTCAAAGTGTGTCGTGATTCATAATTTATTATAATAGATCGTTATTTTATTGACACTGTAAATTGTTATTGCCAATTTGCGATTGAGTTGTTACAATGTTGTGGTGAGGTCTTGGGAATTTAGAGTGGGTTACAATTTACTGTTAATTGATGATGTATCTCTTGTGTTGTAAGTGTTTTCCCGGAGGATTCTGTCGCTGATTTGATAAATATATCCGTTCCGTCATTGGACCACCAGGCGTGCGGCTATGCGCCACCGGTACATGGTGGACATCCCACCTATACGCACAAAACGTTTTATGAACACATTCATTGTGCGTGCAGCCAAGGAGTGGAATTCTTTGCCGGAATCTGTGTTTCCTGATGGCTACAACCCGGGAATCTTTAAGTCGAGAGTGAATAGGTTACTTCTAGGTAAGCGCGCTCCATCGTCGACCGCATCGTCGCTTTCCATCAGGTGAGATAGTGGTCAAGCGCGAACCTACCAAGAAAAAAAAAAAAATTATTTAAAACATCATTAAGTTTGTCAGCAAATGGACGACGCTGACTATCGTTGGCCGATACCTGCCAAATAACAAAAACCAACTAAGTGCGAGTCAATCTCGCGCACTAAAGGTTCCGTACCATTATTTAAACAACACACAGGCAAAAAAATCACGTCTGTTGTACGGGAGCCCCTCTTAAATATTAATTTTATTTTAATTTAATTATTTATTTTTAAGTGAATATACATTTAAATATTCAGTGAATATGTCCAGCGTACTTATTCTTGTTATTATTATCGAGCAAAAAACGCAAAAAAATCACATTTGATGTACTTATAGTAATATTTATTTTATTCTGTTTTTAGTATTTGTTGTTATAGCGGTAACAGAAAGACACCATAATAAAATGAAATGTGTGTAAAATTTTCAATTGTCAAGCAATCACGGTTCATGAGATGCAGCCTGGTGACAGATAGACAGACAGTAGTCTTAGTAATAGGGTCCTGTTCTAACCCTTTGAATACAGAATCCTAAAAAAGGGCCATGGTGTCTCTCTGTAAATAAAATAGCTCTAAAATAATTCACCTCACTCCAATCCTCCGATGGCTTCACCTCAAACCTCTAAGGGCGTTATCAAACTAGCGGTTTGCGAGCGGCTGCGGGGCGGAGCGGGCGCGCAGGAATGCGTTGCGAACACGTGGAAATTCGCAACGTTTTCAACGCGTGTTTGTAGCAATTTAACGTCATATGTATTACTCAGTAACAAAATGGATTCTGACGAGGAGACACCGCTGTTGGCTTTGATACTTCGAAGATGCCGGAGACCCGCATCCCGTTTCCGGATCTCGTTGCGCGTCCACAACAAATTCGCTGCGCATGCGCGGCGTGTTCTTTGCGCGCCCGTAACGTATTTGTTGCGCACCTGCTCCGCTTTGAGGACGCTCACTATCCGCTAGTATGATTAAGCCCTTAAGGTTTGCTATAAGAAATCCACATGCTGGGTTAAGCTCGCATTAATTTTTTTTTGTTTTTTTTTGAATCGGTATGTTTTGTGTGCAATAAAGAATAAGTAAGTAATTATGTTGTAATTAATTTTCTGCAGCGCAATTATTTTCAAGTCTTTGTCGATGGTATGGCAATGTGTAGGTCTTGGTGCCGCCTATAACAGTCCTTAATTGGTACCAAGCATCTCTAAACTAAAAGGTCTTATCAGGTATATAATCAATTGCAAATATTTCTTTATAAACGTATCGCAAACTAATATTGTGTACTCTTTGTTTACACAACAGGATTTAAAAAAAAAAAACAAAGAAAAGCATAGATATCCGTGTAGAAAAGCCATTTACTCTACTATACAGTTACATTATTAATATTAAATTTGTATTATTATTACATTACATTTATATTATTATTCTGTCAAGTAATTCATTAACATTAACATATAAATAATATATATAATATTTAAAAATAAAATAAAACATTTAAAACATCATATTTTTATTATTAATTTATAAAATTCTGTAATCTTATTAATTATTTCAATTTCTTTTTTGTTTATAATCTTAGTGAGTATATCTAAATAACTTGAGAAAATGTTGGGAAGCGCTGTTTGTTTTCTTTCTATTTTCAACCCTTTTTATAATTTATATCTTCGTAAGTGTATTGAAAAACGTCGTTTGATAAGTCACTGCAGCACTCGGCTCCGTAACACCCTCACCTAATTCCACCTCGGTCAAACCAAATGTACCTGTATATTTAAGGTTCCGTACCTCAAAAGAAAAAACGGAATCCTTTTAAGATCACTTTGTTGTCCGTCTTGACAGACAGACAGACAGACTGTCTGTCTGTCAAGACCCTTTATCTCGGAAACGCATAGAGGTATCGAATTGAAATTAAAACTGTATGCTCAAATCTGCGGTCCCTTGATGCTGTGAAAAAATCAAACTTCTAAGTTAACGGAAAAAAGAGATACGGCCGTTCATGTCGCAAAAAAAACGTCCATTTCGACACTCTTAAGTGAATCAAAATTCATACTTCCTGTTAACTTGAAATCCTGAAATTTGGCATGAAGCAAGGTCTTGTAGCACAAGTATAGGAAAAAATCGGAAAACTGTAAATTTGTAGTTACGTCACAAAAAAAAACTTATTTTGCGATTCGGGAATTTAACTGTTTTCATAGGTAAGTTTATACTGAATCCTCAGTGCACGAGTCCGACTCGCACTTGTCCGGTTTTTTTTAAATAAGCAGACTAGCCAGTATGTTGATCCCAGCAGTCAAATTCAAATTAAATAGTCTTGTAATAACGTTAATCCATCATGATAATTTGTGATGGATCACAGGAAATGGATGGCAGTGCCATAGCGCTTACAAACTAATAGTGCAACTTATCAATAGTAAATGGGTAAAGCTCAGCAATATCGTGTTGCAATACTGTTACTTAGGTTATAGGTTTAAAGCAAAATATATTTTCTACTTAGATACTCGAAAACCCGCTCTAATCACGCAATTTACTGTTTTTTGCACTAGTGTGGAAAAGTACGCGAGCTCCGGCAACCACGTACCGGCAGATGCAACGTTGGAAGGCCTCCCACAACGTGGAACGATGATCTGGTCAGGGTCGCTAGACTCCGATGGATGCGAGACGCACAGGACCGGCTGTTGTGGCGACGCTTGGTGGAGGCCTATGTCCAACAGTGGACGCCTTTTGTCTGAAATGATGATGATGATGATGATGATAGATCTTATGACAGCCGAATGAAACTCTTGATATCGTAGACGGTAATTCAATGCCAGAGCCTGTTTCCCGATAGCTACAACCTAAGTATTTTTAATTCAAGAATTAATGGATTACTTCTCGGCAAGCATGCTGGCTGATAGCAGTGACTTACGAGCTGTAGGTCGCGGGTTCAAACCCAGACAGGCACATTACTTTGTGTAATATATTTAATCACCACTGCTCTCAAAACGGTGAAGGAAAACATTGTGAGGAAACCGGTATGTCCTTGAACTAAAAATTCGAAGACATGTGACATCCACCAACCTACACTGCGCCCGCGTGGTGGATGTCGGCCCATTCGCTCTCCTAGAGAGGAGGCCCGGGGCCCAGTAGTGGGAACATTGAAAGGCTGATTCTATAAGCATGTTCCATCGTCGACTACATCATCGCTTATCTTCAGGTGAGAGTGGTCAAGTGGCCTGGATATTAAAAGGGTTAACTGACAGTTTCATGTTTTGATGTGACATCGAGTTGTAGAAATATGGGCCTTATTACAAGGCTCTACAAACGTACAAACGCTTCCGTCATCATATAAGTACTGATAAAACCTTTTTTTTCAGGTGAGTCATATTACTTTTTCCGCTCTGAGTGGAGTGAGAGAGAATGTCAGACTTTTACTGACTAAAACCCACCGTGTTCCTTCAGTAGCCCTTTGCGTTCTAGGGCTTTGCTTACTGAATCGTATACGTCCCGTCTGTAATAAGTGAGATTTAACTAAATGCTTTATAATATAAAAAGACAATTACTCAATACTGATGAATAAATATACTGAAAAAAAAAAAACAACACATGACTATTTACTAACTGTGTAGGACAACATTACTTGGTGTTTAGAATAAAAAAAAACTTTAGAATTTTATTATACACATGGCAAACCTGACATAGATTAATGAACTCTATGTTCCAAAGTTTAAAGTTTAAATTAGCTTGAAAGTTTTCCTTGTAATTGAAGTACCATTACGCAAACCAATAAAGTTATTTAATAACTCAATAAAATTACAACTAATTATATTGTAATGGTGTAATTTTGTCCATATAATAGTGCTATGTTCTATTTATTGATCAATAAACCTACTAGATCTAAAAATGTGTCTAAAAACCTATACCAATTATAGGCAAAATATTCTGTCCTTGTCACACGCATTGGGAAACCGATATGAGGGAAAGAGAGAGAAAATAACAAGGTGTTCTGTAGGTGACAAGTTTTTAGTGGTCTGCAGAAAGTTATAGGATAGGTAATGTTATGTTTTATGAATGTAAAATAAGAAAAAATTGCATAGTCATAAACATAAAATATCGATCACGTATTTATGAGTCTTCGCATGTGATATGATGATACGTCCACATCCGATGTTTCTTACAAATTATTCAACCCGTCTTTGACATCAACGCACAAACAAATATTATGGATCCAGTAGGTACATGATTCTGGTGGAATTTTTCGTCAGTTTTTTTTTTAATATTTATGATTTTTAATTTAAACTGTATATAAAATCGTTATTCTAACAATTATAGTGAAAAAAAAATAATAATAATAACAATAATAATAATAAATTTATTTCGGACCTTTACGTCCATAGGTAACACATACACAACATTAAACAACACACAACAGAAATACCAGATGTTAGTAACAGAAAAAACTTAACAACTATGTTAGTAGACAGTATTTACAGGAGCATGTAGTTGGCTTAAGGACCAGATAATAGGACAATCCAGCTTATTGGCAATGACACTCAGGTGGCCGTTGGTACTGGCTCGCACCCTGCGCAACAAAGATGCTGCTCGCCTGCGCCTGACCACAGCGAAGCCGTCAGTCAGGGCATCCGTGAACATCCCTGAGGCACTACAGAAGCGAGGCAGCCCCAACAGCATCCTGAATGCATTGTTGTACTGGACGCGAAGAGCATTAACGGCTTTCAAAGTGTAGTTAGTCCAAAGGCTACACGAGTAAAATACTTGACAGTATGCTCTGAAAAGGGTGATTTTAACTGAACCCGTGCAGCGTGAGAACCTCCGTATCAACATATTACATCTCACCGCCAAGGCTCTTCGCTCCCTGTCCACGTCCAGATTGTCCTTCAAATCCTCTGTCACAATATGCCCAAGGTATTTAAATTGACGAACACGGTTTAAGACACCACCGTTTAAATAGACAGTTGGGTAGCTCTCAGCAGACTTGTGACCCGCTTTAAAGATGAGTACCTCACTCTTATTCGTGTTATATCTCAAACCGTGTCCCTCGGCATAACACTCACAAACTCTCAACAACTTTTTAAGGCCAGCCATAGACGGACTCAGCAGCGCCATGTCATCGGCGTAACTAATGTTGTTAAAAGCAACCCCATCTATGTAACAGCCGGCATGCAGACTACTGAGCCCGACAATGAGGTCATTTATATATAAATTAAACAGGATGGGGATGTTAACCCACCCTGCCTAACTCCACATTCCATAAGATACTCATCTGACAGGACATTTGCCCACCTAACACAATTAACTTGATGCGAGTACCAATATTTAAAAATATGTATCACTTCATTAGGTACATTAGCGTCACAGAGCTTAGTCCACAACTTGTCATATGACACCATGTCAAATGCCTTTGACATATCTAAGAAACAGGCAAAAACAGGAGTTTGATTGCCTGTATAATAATTTACAGTCTTTTTAAGACACAAAACTGCCGTCTCAGTTGATAGGCCCTCTCTAAAGCCATGTTGCGCATCGTGCAATTTGATATGGTTTTTCAAAACTTTATTCAACAGACAATCAAATACTTTAGCTACAATCGTGGCTAAAGAGATTGGCCTATAGTTCCCTTTGTCCGATATGTCACTGGTTTTATTTTTCACAATTGGAACGACAATAGTTCTCATCATATCCTTTGGCAGATAAGCATGCGATACACAACAGTTAAAGAACAGTGCTAGAACTCTGGGCAAATGAATACCCGCGTGCTTTAAGTGTTCCACACTGAGCCCGTCGTGTCCCGGAGACTTTCCATGCTTCATACGTACTATTACATTCTTTACTTCCTTTGCTGAGAACCTAATTGAAAAGTCTTGTGATAGAGGACGCACTTGATTATCACCAGCAGACGACGGGCCCAGAGGAGATTTCACAGTAAACAAATCTTTAAATAGGTTCGAGATCTCGGCAGTGTCAGTCAAACCATCAACGCTGACAGGAACGCTAGGTTTATGGTTTAAGTTATTGGTACTCTTCCAGAAGCTCTTAAAATTATTTTTACTGTGAAGGCAAGCTATCTTGTCCATCACTATTTGTTCCTGGTTGTCTTGACACCATTTCAATTTAGATTTAAATTGTTTCCTTGTTTGTACCATATTGTTATAAAGCTGGCCACCTAATGGTTTACCTGCCTCCCGCCATAACTGAAAACTGAGTCTAGCTTCCCTGTGCGACCCACTAACATGTCTGTTCCATCCCCTAATATAGCCTCCTTTCCTCTTACAGCGCGGTTTTTCATAACTACAGCAGGCCGCATCACACAAAATAGCTATGACGGACTGATACATGTTATCAATGATAGTTCGATGTTCCAAGCTATTACAACTTTGGTCAGCACATAGGCGGAACTGATCCGGAAAATCAACATACTTTAATTTGTCATTGCACAATTTATTGTATTTAGCTAATTGTTCCACATGTCTGTTCCCCCATATAATTTTATTATGCTTGATACCATTAAAGGCAATTTTAGGTTTAATTACATCAAAATTACAGCTAATAAACAATGGAAAATGGTCAGACCACAACACGTCATACCTAACATTCACATTTATAATTGTGCTGCACGCAGACTCTGTGGCAACGCAATGATCAAGCCAACGTTTACAATTGTGTGCTTCACTAATAAATGTGAAAGTGTCAGAGTTAGTACCTAACATCTGTATTTCAGCACATTTCCAGTTTTGCTCTAAACAAAAATGTTGCAACTCATTGCCAAAAAGTTCATTTGGCTGGGCATTAAAGTCACCTAGAATAAATCAAGCTTCTACCTGTTGTTCCTCGATAATGGCATTAATCTGGCTCAAGCACTCGGTGAATTCACTTAAATTCTCAGCACAATTGGTAGGCATATACACACTAAACACCAAGATCGATTTATGAGATAGCACAATTTTGACAGCTGATAACCGCACACTGTTACAATTAACTACCGACACCGTTTGAAAAACACTTTTTCTCCAAAGTAAGGCGACCCCACCAAAGGGTCTGCCTAACAGGATACCAGTCGAGGTGTCCACTGCTGAAGTCCCAGTATGACCAAAGTCGGGATCAATTACGCCCAACAGAGGAATGTCGTATGGCATGAGCCAGGTCTCCTGCAGGGCTACAATGTCTGCTGATCTGCATAAGGCCCGAACACCGTCAATACTCCTCTTGAGAGATTTACAATTAAATGTGACCAATTTTGTATCCATTAACTGTCTTTATTTTCAGACACATTTCGCTTTGCAAAATAAACAAAGCGTCTAAATGAAATTCCATCGGGCCATAATTTAGCATCCATAAATATGCTTAACTTACTTCGTGGTACAAATATTTTGTAGGCATCATAATCTTTCTCCGTCTTCATATTAATCTTTTCCAAGGAGATCTGAACTCGAGTCCTTTTAAAAATATAACTCGAAATGTCATCCACAGAAGCATTTTTCGACACTTTATTTATAAACAAAGGTATTTTAACATCGGCCGCTCTGAAGTTCCCGACCAACTCAACTGTTGCCTCGCCTTTTTCACTATGAAATCTATTTCTTAGCCTCCGTCTTTGGACCACCTGCCAATTGTCATCCTCTTTCCTATTTTTCCAAACTCCACCGACACTAACTAAATCAGCAAAGGATTTTTTCCCCGGATGGGAACTTATGTTTTGTACTGGCTTATCAGTCGCCGAGATCAAACCGCATTCCTGAGTAGATTTTTCTGTTTGATTCATTAAACCTACTATACTCGGTTGTTCACACCTCAAGTTATGTGTCATAGACGCAGACACATTATTAGAAGGAGAAACTTGTAAGGCTGACGCATCATGACCTGTTAATTCCTCGCACAATCTACCCTCGGATACATTTATGTTCTCAATCAACTTCATTGTTTCTGCATTCTTGAACATTGCCACCTCATTCTGCACGATATTTAAATCTTCTGCTTTTGCATATGTTTGCTTAATTGTTGTGACTTCCTTTTGCAACAACACAATGTCTTTTAAAAGCTTCGTAACGTCGACATGATCGAACGTAACCGGCGGTAGTTTTGTCAGATTACGAGCAACGAAAATTGGTATTTCATCCTGGTCTAATTGGTTCATCACACATATTATGTCCTCAACATCACGTTGTGGTTTACCATCTTTTTTCCTCTGTATCTTTCGTTTGTTCGTTTTTACAGAATCAAACAAAAGATCTTTAGCGGTCACAATATCTTCCTCAGAAAAAGCACTAGTGCAAATGCGGATTAAGCTCACGTTGTCCATCACATCCATTTTGTTTTGAATGAATGCTAGCAATTCATTTATCACAATATTACACGTATTACATTTAACGACATCAGATGCCATTTTTTCCCTTTTTTCACACCCGAGCGTAGGAATCGCGTGCGCACGGTAGCTCGTACGACCGGGTACTGTGATAAATGAATTATTTTTAAAATTAAAAATTTCATCGGGGTTAATTAATATAACGCTTTTAGATAAAAGCGCTAAACTTAAGTTGCAATGGGCAGGCCACATTGCTCACATAACAGATGGCCGTTGGGACCGAAGGTGTCTAGAGTGGCGACCACGTACCGGAAGACGCAGTGTTGGAGTACCCCTACAAGGTGGACCGATGACCTGGTGAAGGTTGCGGGAATCCGATCGATGCGAGACGCACAGGACCGTTCATTGTGGCGACGTTTGGGGGAGGCCTATGTCCAGCAGTGGACGTCTATCGGCTGAAATGATGATGATGATGATGAAGTACACATACACCCTGCGTTTTTTTCAGTGTATTTTCTAACGGTTGTCAGCTGGGAAACAACGGCGTCATATAGTTTAAACAGACGAAAAAATTGACGTGTGAAAGTGTTTTTTTTTTTTTAATCTAATTGAAAAACATATACCTTAACATATTATATCACTGATTATTACAATACTTTGCTTTCTTTTTATGTTAAGTAGCTTCTGAAGCGGCTACAGCAGTTTTTTTTTTAGAGGTTGGAATTCATCCTATGTCTTGTTTCGATCTAGGGTGGAGCGAGAGGGCGTGTCAGACTTTTACTAACTAAAACCACAACTGTGTCCTTCAGTTACCCTTTGCGTTATAGGACCAGGATTTCCATTCCAGAAATTCCCCGTGGCCCTAAGAGGAAGTCAAAAATTACCGAACTCATTCTCAGGATAAAAAATATCTTATGTGCTATTCCAGAACGTGATTTACCCCTGTGACAATTTCATTTAAATCAATTTCATTTCAGCCTTTTGTGTGAGAAGGACTAACTAACATACAAACACATTCAGGTGATTTTTTATTATTATTATTTTTCTTGTTGACATGAAATCATTTTTATTATAAATTATTTGTATTCAATTATTAAGTATTTAATTTTAATTTATATTAATTTATTGGTTGAATGGTTATTTAAATTTAAATGATGAAATTATTATTATATGAGATTGTTAATGACTAAATGTGTACCTACTGCATGCTAAAGATGTAAAATCTAAATATTTGTACGGCTGAAATGCCGAATATAGTGAGACTCCACCAAATGTTAAGAACTTATTACCTATATTCTTGTAAATAAATATATCATAAACCTTCGATGTAGATACACTGCTAAATAAGTCACTAAAACATACAACAACACTTACACAAGAAAATATCACAAAATACCATTTCCATCACAATGAAACCCACAATTGCCTATCAAAGATCTGAACAATCCATATCAAGTATGGATTGTGAAAATAACTAAATTAGGTAATATCGATGATCGCTAAGTACTGTCCGCGGGCACTGGAAGCCAAGGAAGTCGAATGAGACGTGGATTCGTTGCTTATAGATGTGGTATGTTGATGAAATAATCTAGGAGATGAAGAATATATAGAAATACGCTAGAGTCTGAACTTTAGAAGTGGATAGGTAACTTGTTAAAGGGATACACGTAAAAAACAAAGGCATTAAATATATAGTATACTTACACCCCTATTTTTTATATAGTGCAAAAAAATGAGGCTCTATCCGTACCCGTTATTGATTCTTGTAGTAAAAAAAAAAAAAGAAATCCCAAAAATTGTCTACGAAAATTGGTCATAATTGGTATATTCATAATAGAATCAATAATTCATAACAATTGCTACTACAAAATATTACGCGCAGTGTTTTTGCCATTTTGATCGTCATTTATTCATATAAAGTGCCTGGCCTGTACCTACAATATTTCCATAATTTGAGTAACATTTTGGGATATAAACAAACGCCAATAACTTTGCTGTTTATGAGTATTACTTATAGAGATTTTACATAAATAATAACGAGACTTTTTCTAATAAGCCCTTTAAGTATTTGTACTAATTAAAAACTAGTGGCGTAGGTATATTATATACCTACTTTTAAATCTCTTTGTTTAGTGCAGATTATATTGAACTAGCTGACTGGACAGACGTCGTTTTGAAGCTATTAGATTAAGGATTGACGTACGTAGTACGTATTTATCGATGATTGCCAGCAAACCTCCAAAACAAATCTTTTTATTTCAGACATATTTTATTTGGTTCATACTATTATCAGGTATATATTTATATTGACAGCTAGGAAAAGTTTGAATGTAATATAGAAAAAAGTGTTTTTTATAGTTTGTAATTTTTCCAATTTTAAAAGAAAGGAAGAAAGAAAAATATTTATTAATTTACAAGTGATTTTATTGTTTTTTTTTTTTTACAATATAAAAGAACAATAGTGTCTATTGATTGTTGTACACCAGTGTTTTTTTTTTACAAAACCTTTAAACTAGAAGATTAGATCACTAATAAGTAAATATTAAGAGCTATTAAGAATAGAGGCATTGAGATATATATATGATGTTGTGCATGTGATGAAGAAAATTCTAAAAGCGGACAAAAGTTGCGATTCCACAAACATCAATACCTATCTAAAACACAATCGCTGCCACCAGACCTATCAATCTTGACCATTACACGCTTCCTACCTCATTGCATCCACATAAACCAGCCTCTATTAGTGATATAATGGGACTTCGATAAGGGTTTAAACGCACAGTTTAAGGAGAAAGCGCTTTAAAGCCCCACAGAAGGCTCAAATGACAGATTTAGTGCTGTTTAATTAAGCGATTCACGATACAGCCCGCTTTAATGTGTTTTATCTGATTTTTGAAGTTATTTACAACAACTTATCAGAGGAAACGACTAGTTTAGATGTTAAATTTTGTGATAACAAAGCGTTTAAAGTGGATTTATGGCGTTAGAGAGAAATGTGTTGAGGTAGCTTCAAGTTAGGGGCTTACCATGACGTGTTGAACTGTCAGTCGTGTGAGCGAGAAAGAGGAATGGAGCTGTATGAATGTACTACGTAAGCTCAACAAATGAATGAGCGGCTCACCTTATTTCGAATGCACGCTTGTGCGACACAGTGAAGCTCGACATCACACTGGTGTGACAGTAGATATTACAGTTTGGCACTACCCTACCAGCTAAGTTAGCTCGACGGAGCTACTTTTGGGTGGTTATTAAAAAAAATCACCACAAAGGCTAAGGCGGGAGCTCCGCTGTGTATCGCTCCCGCCTTAACCTTCTAACCTAACCTGTCCGTGTCGGAGTGCCATTAATATGTTAATTCTTCATGTTACATCAACGAACTATGGTGAGTCGCAGCACAGTTTTATCGTACAAACTACACTTGAGCTATACACCCTATATAGTTCCAACCCTTTAACAGTTCAGTTTAGGTCGTCAAATAGATCGCGTCATAGGGCGTCTGGATCGTTGTGTAGGATGCTAGAAACGGTAATCGGTGTTGTGTCGGTCATAACTAGATGGAGTGACGGGAAGCCGGGTGGAGGAAACTAGCATGCAGTATTTATAATAATATGTGCGCATTTCCGCACTGATTCGTTGGGATTAATTGTGTATAAGCTAATCGGAAGTGTAGCATGCTGCTAATCGGTAAAAGGTTTATAGGTGTTCTTGGGTTTCTTGGAAATAACAAAGTAAGCGTAGGTTAGGTAGCTCTTCTTTAAACTTTTGCCGCTCTGATTGAAGTGAAGGAGTTTCAGACTTACTATCTGCGTGTTTCTTTCCTCAAAAGACCATCTCAACCGTTCACATCTCACCTGCATGGTGCTCATATTTGACCATTACATGTTTACATATTTACTGTATGGGCATTAAAAGAGACTTTGACCTCTAAGTTTGTTTTATTGTATCTTCTCAGGGTAGTCAGCTAGGAAACACCGGCCGCATCTAGTTTGATTTAACGAAAACATTTACGAGTAAAAATGTTATTTATCAAAATTTTCTAGACTAATATTATAATGAGGTATATTTTTATGTTTTATTTGTTTGTATGTAGTAACGTTCTCTGAAAGTACTGGTCCGATTGCTAAAAATTTTTCACCGATAGAAAGCTGCTTTATTCCTGAGTGACAAAGGCTATATTTTATGTACGCGGGCGAAGACGTGGGAAAAAGCTAGTAACCTATAAAATTAGCAAAATAATCATAATTTCTGTCTGTTAGTGTATCTGTGTTGTTAGTGTCCCTATGCGTTTCAGGGCCACGGTAAATCTTGCGAACAATGATTCCCACCCATTTGTAATTGATTGCCCACGGGTAGTGTGAAAGTGAAACCCGGGGCCCTGGGACGAGGGCAAAGAGGGAACAGGAGTGGATTTTAGTCAGTAAAAGTCTGACACTATCTCCCGCCCCACCCAAGAACGAGATTTGTCATAAGATGATTTTCCCACCCAATAAAAAAAAGGCATTTATTGGCCACGGTTATTCTCGCGAACAATGTTCCACCCCTCTGTTTCCTAGATGAGTTCACAATCTCTTCTTACTCAATTTGCAGTACAAAACAGTTTTGCAACAAAAAGTAGCAACATGCTTCTCGAGCTAATGGTCAGCGCGCACTAAATTATATCCAGCGGCAGGTATTTCTCGTTGTCTGATAAATAAAATTAATTACTGTAGCGATAGTACTTTAGTTTCCGACGTATCTCAAAATGTTTCGTTCATCAGATTGATTTAGAGCTGTGTTTGTAGAACTGCAGTCTGCTTTGTTATTCTTTAGTTTCATTGCCTTTTACATACGAACTTCTTTTATCAGTACCTCTTTAGAAGGTTTAGAACTCATAGCACTTTTATTGTTTGTGTGATGAGCATGATCTGTGTCAGGATGTAACTTATCTACAATATATACTTATTAAGAAATATATATAAGTATGTTTATTAGTTGTCTAGTACTCATAGTTCAAGATCTGCTTAGTTTAGGACTAGTAAATCTCCGATCCTAACAATACCTATTTTCAATGCGAAAATTAATATACAGCAATAGTAGATTATATGACTGGGGGATACAACAGTGTCTTTAAGTCGCGGGCGGCATGTTGAATTCCGAACGCAAGTAAGGGATTTAAGTAATTAGCTCCCGAGTATTGTGAGGCATTTAATATAGAACCTGAGTGAAGTGAGGAATTCAAGCCGCCCAAGACAAAGACAGCTTTTTCCACATGTTGGGTACTCTACTTTTTACACCATCTGTGAGATAATATAATTAAAAAATCATTTACTAAAACGAATGATATACAGAGAAATATAAGTAATTTACAGCAAACTACTTTCAGTACTGTCAGATTTTAGATAGTTTTAATTCCCTCCCGCTCCCGCATCATTACTTTTTTTTAGAAACTCGTTAGTAACCACATTTTTTTTTATTTGTGGCTCGTATATTTATGTTTTTTTTTTTTAAATAATGGTTTTTACGTTCCAAATTCAAATCTCATTATTCCCTAGGGATTGCCCATACTACATTATCTCAGACACAAGGACTTGCTTTGAGTGATGGTTGTTAGACATATAAAAGGGCATTATCGAGCAGGTAAGCAAAGTATTGTTTATAAAGTAGTCGATACCCGGCGTCTGCTACTATACTAAACAGTATAAGTTTTGGTTATTTGTTGAAAATAAGAAAATTTGCATTTTAATGGTTTTTTTTAAGGTAAATCATCTAATGACTCCCCGCTCTAGGGTAGAGTTCGAGGGCGTGTCAACTTTTAGTGATTAAAATCACATCTATGTTCCTTTAGTTGTCTTTTGCGTTTTACGCCCACAAGTACTACGAGAAATATAGTTTTAGATCGCTATTTTAATGGTATAAATTTTATAGGTACTCAAAAAGGTTTTGCACCCCTGAGACCACATCACAAAAGGCACAACTAAGATGACAAGTCATTTAACTTCGTTATCCTCAAACAAATCTCGAACCGAATGAATAATATTAATGGTTTAATGGTCGAAATTCTTGAAAAGCCTTTTTACAATAACAGCCAGGTTATCTGAGAATACGAGTTAAACGTTAATTTGGAATAAACTTTAAATGCCAGATGTTGTAAGACAGAAATGCCAGCGGACTACAATGGCCAGATATGTACGACCTTTAAACCAATTATTATTGAGAGATTGGATAATATGATACATGTGAAGCTACTGGATGTGGTATGCTTTGATGTAGTTTGTAGGTTTAAAGGGACTCCGAAACGAAATAGTACATTTTCATTGCGACCGAGGTGAAGTGTGCCCGAGCTGCAGGTGAGGGTGTTATGGAGCCGTGTGCTGCAGTGATTTTTCACGTTTGTCAAACGATGTTTTTCAATACACTAAGGAAGAAGTATCAGATTCATTTGATGATTATCCACGACTAAAAAGGTACACTTACCCAGTGCATTTATTTATTTACAAGTATTTGTACAACATTACGGAGGCGATCTTAGGGATTGTACAGAAAAAAATTATAAACTAAAAATGTACATGTAATTATTATAAAAAAAAAGAATATTAATCTAAAACCATAGTACTTATACCCAAACACATTGAAGAAATAAAAAAAAAATACAAATTAAAAATAAAAAGCATGCTTACGGGTTACAGTTTTCGGGTCCTTATTTCGAGTTAAAAATTTTAACATTCTTTAGGCTTGTAGTTATGGACTACTAGCTTCTGCCAGCGGCTTCACCTGCAAAAACTTTGGACCTCCGTTTCATCCCCTTAAGGGGTACATTTCGGAAAATCTGTTCTTATCTGATTTGTACACCCTATATGGAACCTACCTGCCAAATTTTAAGTTTGTAGGTGTTAAAGTTTCTGAGATTTCGTGATTAATCAGTGAGTGGTATTTCGCTTTTATACTCGTAAATATATATAATAGGGCTACAGAACAGTTATTTGATGATTTCATAGTAAAAAAAAGAAGTTTGCATATGTTTTTTGTTAATGTTTTGGCTTGGATACTATCCCCTTTAAGCCATGTTTTCGTATTATAAGTTAATTTTTTTACCATTAGAATGTGGATATCCACATTCTAATGTTTTTTTGTAGTATTTGGCAGCAAATTTATCAAGTCAAACTTCTCGGTAACCTTCGCTGAGATAGTCGACACTACAATAAAATTCTCAGCTCCATTTTACCGAGATCGCGCCTGTTTCAATGTTTCCACATATTGTCTAGTTGCGCAGATACTTGAGATACAAAACTACACCAATTTTAAATAACAATATCCACTAGGAATCAATTTGCGAATAATTAAAACAGCCACTGACCTTCACTCGAAGAAATCCCGCCAAAAAATCAAGTCACTTCCTATAACCAACTATGTCAATAGATTTGACAGTTATTAACATTAAAGTTATTTAAAAAAAAACCATGTATTAGCAAGTACATAATATAATCGCTCTCTAAATGATATTGCTTACTTCAAAATAATTACTTATGACGAGTCTTGCATACAGGTGGTCTGTTAGTTAACATTGCCGTATTTCGTGCACTGTCCATAATTCCATTTCGTTCTAAACTCAATATGGTAAAAAGGGTTAATGAGGTTTTTTTGTATGCATTTATCAGGAATACAAGCTGAAAGAACATTGGAAATTGGTTAATTTTAAAATTGCAGAAGTTATTGGAATTCTTTTAAATACGTAATAGTTGCAAAGTTTTTATGTTGCGCATTCTGCTTAAAGGCCCTTGCACCCATTTAGTGCCATAAAACGGTGACTTTCTGAAGCCTACTCCTCGGTAAAAGCTGGGTTAATAAATTTGAAAAAAAAAACATATATTTATTATAGATTCATATATAATATTATAAACATTATGATTTTTTCATGTGAATTTAATATGCTTTTGCCAAAAAAAAAATATAATTGAAAACATGATTTTTTTTTCGCTTGTTTTCCCTACTCCTTTCAAACGGACCTTTCGAAATATTTTTACACAAAAAAAAATCTGGTTAAGTGTTCTTCATGAATGTATTAATACATTTTTCGCAAAGAAAATGGTTTACGAGTATGTGTGCATTTAACTCCAGCCAGATGTTTAAGGGACTATACGCCTTAAGAAGTAATTGTAAGAAAACGAGCGAATTCCACCAAAACAGACAACTAAAAAGACTAGATACTATATAGGGTAAACACTAAAAACTAAACTATACCTAATCATGTGCAGCAGAATTCTACCATTGGCTTGTAGATTCCCGTAAATAAACAAAAGTGGAAATATTTTCAAATGTTTTTTCGGGTACGAATCTTACTAGGGATGCATAAAAAGGAACGTTAAGTATAAAAATATGTGTTTGCTAAACTTAAAAATCTTATTAAACTTATTTGTACGTAATGATACAATTATTGGCACCTCAGCATAGTAAATGTCACTAGTAATTTAAATATAATTAAAGGCACTATGGCAGTCTTAAGACGTGATGCCTGCTTACATTAATCAATTTTTTAAGGTACAAAGGTGGACTTAATGCCTTAAGCATTCTCTACCAGTCCACCACCACCTAGGGTGGTGAAGAGACAATATGGTAGGTGCACAAAAAGAAAATTTTATTTAGAATCACCTTATTGTTATTCAATTAACTTCAAATTAATCTGTATATCAATTTGAAGTTAATTGATTATTATGACGTAGACGAACACTAAAAGTAGATTTGATAAAATTGGCCTCTCCTTAAATAAGATTAAAATTCAGAGTCTACGCCTTATATATTTTTTTAAATTTATATTTGAATATTGGGTCTTATTTTCAAAAAACAATAAAAAGTCGATGAAAAAAAATCCACAGTGCATGAGAAGTGTTTAGGGGTCTGAAAGGATAGCAGATGACCCCTCCCACTGACCATTTGAATTTGGCACACGATGCACCAAACAACAATAAAGATGCCAAATTACCGTTTGCGTGCTAACTTATTAGACAACTTACTAATTCCATACCTAACCTAAAAATGAAGTGAAAAAGAATCCATTAATTGGTACAGTTGTCAAAACAATTTACAAAACCTCGCAAATCATTCATACATCTGCCACTAAAAATGCCATATAAATATTTTTGATACTTATTATGGCTTCATACACCGACGGATTCGCATTCTCAAGCTCTGTAGCGGAAAGCAATGGTTTGTTTTATGTTCGTATCCTGTTTTTATCTTAATTAAACTAAAAGGAATTTAAGTGCAGAGCGCCAAGTATAAATTGGTGTCAGAGTGGCGCTGCTTGTTATGGCAAATGTCAGTGTTGTGTCAAATTCAGTAATTTTAGGGTTCCGTAACTCAAAAGGAAAACGGAACCCTTATAGGATCACTTTGTTGTTCGTCTGTCTGTCTGTCCAGACACTTTATCTCGGGAACGCGTGAAGTTATCGAGTTGTAATTAAAACCATATACTCAAGTCAGCTGTGAAATAATCAAACTTGTAAGTAAATGAAAAAAAAAGGTACGGTCGTTTATGCTGAAAAAAAAAAAAACGTATATTTTGACACTCTCAAGGGAGTTAAAATTCATAAGATACTTCCCGTTGTCCTAGAATCCTGAAATTTGGCATGAAGCAAGGTCTCATAGTATAAGTATAGGAAAAAATCTGAAAACTGTAAGTTTGTAGTTAAGTCACAAAAAAAACTTTTTTTTGCGATTGGTAAAATATTTTTGAAACTCGATTCGGAAATTGAACTGTTTTCATAGGTAAGTTTGTACGAAACCCTCAGTGCTCAAGTCCGACTCGCACTTGCCCGGTTTTTTTTTTAAGTTCCGTTTTTGATCGTCCGTCAAGATATATTGGGTAACTGTAATTTCTTTACGAAGAATCTTTAATTTTAATTTTTATCTTGCTTATAATATGAGGTGTACTTACCTGTACAGCTTACTATTATTATTAATAAGTATTTTTTTTCGGAATGATTTTTCGTAATTACTTTTTAATTTTGGAAGAGAAAACCCGTTCTGAGCAAATTGTCAATGATGTTCTTTCTAAAACATAATCCAAAAAAGAACTGCACAGGAACATACTTTAGTAAAATCGATCTTAGAAATGACGTCAGCCAGACAAATATTCACCACTTAAAATATTTAGATCAATCGATCCAGAGTCACTCGAAATCATAAATCGATTGACTCCAACAATCGATTTGTACCAGTTAGCTCCACCATTAGGTAAGGCGTTTACCATCGGTTTACTCAATGACTGTTAACGAAACTAGACAGAACAATGGATTGAGTGTTTCGATGTTCGATTTGAAGTGATTACGGTCATAAAAGTGTGAGGAAGACACTGCGATTGTTTGACTAGTTGATGTCTTTTTCTAAAATTTTGATTGGACACGTCACATATTTATAGTATCGAAGTCGTCCTTGCCACCTAGAAAAAAGGACGAGTATTGATCACATTTTTTTTTCTTTTTCGACCTCGTTGATCTCTATGGAAAATAAAATGTAGACTTCATGAACACACTCTTAGATATATGTATAAAAAAACTTCTGGTTTGGCATATATTTTTTGTCACTTCTATTGTGTGCCAACAAAATAAATTCATAAAATAATTCCATTCATAATACAGTAATTAACAAAGCCACCAGGTTGACATTTTCGAGCCATTTGAGGTTGAAACTCTCAGAACGTGGTGTTCAAGTTCTCACCAATTATACAAGGATCCGTCTAATCGCCTTGTTGATACTTCGCGTGACTAGCTGGCTTTTATTTTAATAGACAAATCATGGCAATAGCATAATCAGCTTTTTAATGTTCCCACTGCTGGGACTCAGGCCTCCTCTCTAGGAGAGGGAATGGGCTGTAATCCACCTTGCAGGCCCAGTGCGGGTTGGTGAATGTCACATGTCAAGCGTGGCAATACCGAGAGGTTTTTAAGCACATTACCAGTTGACAGCGATGCATAGAATGTTTCCGACGCAAAATTTTGGCTTGTTTTAGGAAATTTCAATTAATTAAGGATTTGTTTTTTAAGTTTTTGTAAGTACAAAATTACATTACCTAAGTCAAGTGTTTTTTTTTTCAATATGTACATAAATAGTATGTAGCGAAGATATTGGCAGTTACGAGAGGTCCAGTCAGAGTTTTAAACTTAGTGGTGGTCTGTCACGCAGTCACGCTCAGTCTATTCTCCATGTCCATGGTTTACTAAATGGCTGTGAGTTACCGGTACTATTTGCTATTAGCGGCCAGTCCGCTCTTTAGCAGCCATTTACCTTTAAAAATATTACAGTAGGGAAATGATCATCGAGTTATGGGCAGTAATTTGGATGCCTGCGTTGGAACTGCTTGGCGAAAATTATTTGCATGGGTTTGCGTTAGTACGTAACTATTTTTTATATATATTTTTTTTCTAATTGACTCGACAAACGTTTTTTTTTTGCCATATGAATTATCAAAGAAAATATTTTCTTATTTTCGGGGTTTATAAATAGGAGTACAATATAATGGGAAGGTAAAAAATAGCCTGCGACCTATTCTCAAACCTACCAAATGTATTTACACTAAAAATTTCATAAAAATCGATAATGCCGTTTCAGAGGAGTTAGAAAGTATGTTTTTTTTACATAATTTTTTACATGATACTTGTAGCGCAATCTATGATATTTAAAACATACCTTGCTGGAGTCAGTTTGATGTAACAACCTCGCGACGCGACGACGCGTCTAAACTTGTCGATAAAACTGAAAAAAAGAGAAATAAGTGTTAGAAATAAATTAATATTTTCAAATATTGGAATAAAATACGTAGAAGCACATTTAATTTACATGATAATAAAGGTCTATATTTTTTTTTGTAGGTGTGAAAATCATTTAATTACATCCCGCGCTCTTGGGCGGAGCGAGAGGGTGTGCAACCCACTCCTGTTCCTTCGTTGCCTTTTATACTAGGGCCGGGTCTTCCTTTCAGAAGCAGACCTTTGGCCCCAGTAGGCTTTGACCCTGTTGGGCCCCTACGGTTTGCTGACATCTCCTTAAGGCGCGCGTGGAACAGTACGCGCCGCCGACGACTTGGGCTCGGTCCGGACGGTTACCAGACGATCGGACGGCGAGCTATCCATTGCTCGCCGTCCGCAAGCCCGCGCTTATGGTGGCTGGAAATCGGGATCTGGATCACGACGGCTGGGGCGTGAGGACCGCAAACTCACGCGTGCACGTGCGGTCTCCTCCTTTGCTAATATTATTGCTTCGCAGATGGAGGCGACCGCCTGCCACTCCTCATCGCTTCGGACCATGGCCTGTACCAAGCCCCGGCACAAGAGATCGCTGCCGCCGATCTCCCACACGTGGACACGGCGCTATTTGTCTATGTAATGTGTCTAATGTCGAAAATAGCCACACTAAGAAACGCCACTCGATCACATACCTACCTATAAATCAGTGAAGGCAAAATATGTACATAGATAATATAATCGATGATCAGTCTCAAGCAGCGCCTTGGAGTACCGGCACAACATAGGGGACAACACCCTGAAGGTAGAACTACACTGCGCACACGCGTGCCACACACGCCGAACTGGGGCTCAAGTCTGCTATTACAATAGTGCCAGAATGGTCTTTCATTAATTTCATAATTGTTGATTTTGACAAGTTTGGTAGTCTACTAATATAATCACAATATAATGGCGTCATTATGGCTTTCCAATGATCAACCACTGACACTCCATTGAAAGAAATGGCACAGAATGGTAATCTCGTATATAATGACAAATGAATGTCTGACGTATGCGGTAATCTGCAAAAATTTTGACAGTTCCTTTGATCAGTGACCTCCCATTAGAACGTCACTGTGCAGTCATTGCTTTTAATTCGTTACAAGACAGCTCGTACCACAATTCTATTACGAGATCACTGATCGATCAATGATCGGTTATTATGAATTAACAGATTACAAACTTTTAGAAAAATGATAATGGAATCGTGTTGGAATGACGAATTTATAAAAATATCAGACTAGGGCCCCTGGGCGCGTCGGTCTCCATACATTTTATATGTAAACTAGACTTGTAGAGCTACACTTAATCTACGCCACGTGACGTTGTTTTACGTACAAATCTGGCGTTTTACACGTGTGCGTCGGTCTAATGTAGTTCTAGCTTTAGTGTCACCATCTCGAATTTCGCTAATGAGTAAGAAAACATATCTAATCGCAGAAAGACGCTATTAAGTATTTCTAGTAGCCGAGTCACAGGTGCGTATGCTCTTCGCGTCCAGTACAACAATGCATTCAGGATGCTGTTGGGGCTGCCTCGCATCTGTAGTGCCTCAGGGACGGCTTCGCTACGGTCAGACGCAAGCGAGCAGCATCTTTGTTGCGCAGGGTGCGAGCCAGTACCAACGGCCACCTGAGTGTCATTGCCAATAAGCTGGATTGTCCTATTATCTGGCCCTTAAGCCAACTACATGCTCCTGTAAATTCTGTCTACTAACATAGTTGTAAAGTTTTTGTGTTACTAGCATCTGGTATTTCTGTTGCGTGTTGTTTTTAATATTGTTGTATAAATGCTGTAAGTGTTACCTATGGAAGGAAAGGTCCGAAATTACTGTATATAAATGTTTATTATTATTTACTATAAGTCATCGATATTCAAAACTCTTTTAGTGACGTACAACAGCATTAAGGATGTATTTTGTATTGCTGGTTGATCAACAGCAAGATTACAACAAGGTCCTTACAATCAGCTACCCTGATCGGGACAACAGAGACCTGACATCATAAATATGGTGGCAGTCTTCGTGACAAACCCCCATTCAAACTAACGAGGTTGCCAACACCATCGGGCTGTATCTTTTATCTCAAATGGTGTGTGAGATTGGCTACTTTGTTAGGATTGTGTACAAAGGTGATTATTTTTGGTTTGCATGTAGGTTAATTGGTGTGTGATGGCCCAATGGTTAAGGCACCCGCCTCTCGTACATGAGGTTGCGGGTTCGAAACCGGGCAAGATCCAATGTGAATTTTTCAATTCTTATCTACTTTTCTAAGTTTATCCGGGACATTAGTGATACCTCAAGCCTCGGGAAGCACGTAAAGCTGTTGGTTTCAGTTGTCATTCGTTGTTGGTTCTTTGAAGTCGTTACAGGTAGTCAGACGCCAAAAAGTCTGAACATCAGTCTACCCAGGGACTATTGTATTGCTTAGTTACTGGGTTGAGGAGGTCTGATAAGCATGTAGCGTAGATGACGTCACGAAGTAGTATCTACACGAAGGCTAAGCTGACGTTCATTGACGAGAGTCACCAGTTTGGAGATAGGCGGAACAAAGAGAATTTTATGACATCTAGACTTGTAGAGTTACATTAGATAAACAAATACGTACAAATCAGGCGTGGTCCACATGTGCGTCGGTTTAATGTAGTTCTAGCTTGACAGTTTGCTGATGAAAGGACCAAATTATTAGCAAATCCAAGGACAGAGTTTTTTTTTTTTTTTTAAGGTGGGAAATCATCCTAATGACTTCTCGCGCTCTGGATGGAGCGCGAGGGCGTGTCAGACTTTTACTGACTAAAACCACACCTGTATCCTTCAATTACCCTTTGCGTCCTAGGACTACGGGTTTCCCTTTCAGAAATTCTCCGCGGTCCTAGTTAGTGGGCATCGGCCCTGCTGGGCCCCTACGGTTTGCTGACATCTCTTTGAGGAGCGCGAGGATCTCAACGCGCTATTGACGACTGGGCTCGGTCCGGTTAATTACCGAACAGCCGGACGGCGAGCTACCCAGTGCTCGACGTCCGCAAGCCCGCGTCTACCGTGGCTGGTGGTCGGGGTCGGACAGAGGAAGGACAGAGATACAAGCTCAGTTAAGGGGATGGTGCTTCCTTAAAATGAATAGTAGTTTTTCATGGAAACTATTCCACATTAAATTTAAAAAGCAATAAGAAGAAAAGAAAACTAATTCATGAGTATTATTTATCATTCATTGTAAAAGCATTCCCTTTATTAAATCCTTCTTGTTCAAACGCCAGGTGAAATCGCAACCAGTTTTAAGAGTTTATTTTTATACCATTTCATTCAAGTGTATTTATTTGGAGCATGCAATGCTTTTTTATACCTTCATTTTGACCCTGATGTTAATGGCAGGGTAAAAAATATCTTTTTTATTCAATATTAAGTGCGGCTAAGTAATCTTCGAATTACTTCAAACTTATATCTTATCTGTTAATGAAATTACAGGCTATTCCAATTTAGTGAGTGCCACTTAACTCGTTATTCGACTAGGAGTCCTATAACGATCCCTTAACAAGATCCGTTTGACGACCTAATCATTTCAGCCGATAGACGTCCACTGCTGCACGGTTTCCCGCAACCTTCACCAGGTCATCGGTCCACTTTGTAGGAGGCCTTCCAACGCTACATCTTCCGGTGCGTGGTCGCCATTCCAGAACCTTATCTATCTTATTTTATAAAAAAAATGAAATAATTAAAATTAAAAGCTACTGGACTGATTTCAAAAATTCCTTCAACTCTCTCGACTTGCCTCTGGCAGTCTTAATAAATCAAATCCTCCAGCCAGGACTTACAAAAAACTTAAAATTAAGCAACTACACGCTATGGCATCCCCCGTTGGTTACGAACCTCGGCTTAGGGCATTGCTCGGGGAGGACTGTAAGTGACCGGCTGAATCAAGCTCAGCGGTGTTGGGTGGGTCGTCGTTTACAAAACAACAGTTTACATAGTATACAATAAGCTTCTACCAGCGGCTTCGCTCGCATGAAAGTTGATAATCATCCCGAGGGAAAATACCGAAAACAATATTATCCTATGTCTCATTGCAGGATTAGATTCATTTAATTTCATTCAGCCTTTTCAGTGAGTAATAAACACACATACTTTCGCCTTTTTAATGTTTTATATTAAAAAAATATTTTTTTTTTTATATTGTTTAATTTTTTTTATTACCTTTAAGCTTAAGTTTAATCACAAAAGGATGTTTGTTTTTAAGTGATACATAGATTCTATATATATATATACTTTATTGTACACCAAGATAATAAATTATACATTTGGGCCTTATATTTAAAAACATACAATTACTAACTACTAACTATTGCGATATAATTATTGAAAACAAAGACAATAGGGCTGTGGTTTTTGGATATTTAAGTGGACTGGCTACCAGGAACTAAGATGACTATGGCTCCTGCCTGAATAATATTATTAATATCCATCGATAAAAAGGCAGTGGGTGACTTGCATATTCAATTAATGGGCCCTCAAAAATGGTCGCTAGTAAGAAGTAACATAGCAACAAAAGGGCAACATACATACCTCTGCTCTCGTCAATCACCTCTATATCCAAATATATGACTGGCCTGTTGAAGTCTAGTGCTATGCAGGAGGTTGTGGGTTCGATTCCCACCCAGGACAAATGTTTGTGTGATGAGAACGATCATTTGTTCTGTGTCTGGGTGTAATTTATCTATATATGTATATATTTAGAAATATATACGTATGTTTATCAGTTGTCTAGTACCCATAATACAAGCTCTGCTTAGCTTGGGACTAGACGGCGTTGTGTGACAGTTGTGGAATATATTATATAGAGGTACTTGAAGAGAGGAGAGGTATACAACGGCTCTCAGGACAATCCTAGAAGTACGGTCAAGATCACCAGCACCATACTGAATTATTCATTCGTCTCCCGAGCACGTTTGCTCTTGCGAACCTCCACTTAAGCCAGCTAATAAAGACAAGAGAGAGGTGGGTGCTCTGTTCCTCGTCAGTGTTCACTACGGCCGGCCAATAAAGGCAAGCCGGAGATGAAGAACAAGAATTTTGCCGGGTCCCTGAGATCGTCAATGCATCCATCAGTTCGCTACAAAACTGTCCTAGGGATTGTATCTCTCTTAGTCGGGCTTAGTATTATTATTGCTTTTTTGGAAATTTTTCTCAGGCTAGTGTCTTGTGTTCTTTTAGAATCTCACGGGTGTGAACCAAGGTGAGATCCTAATTATTGTTTAAGATACGACTAGTGTTCAAAATAGTCGTTTTTTGTAGTGTTAGGTATGTGTATTTTGATAGATTGAGATCATTAAAACTATTGAATATTTGTTTTGGAATAACACCTGTTGCTGATATTACTATTGGGACTATTGTGACTCGATTCAATTTTCCAAACTCTGGTGATCTCCTCTTGTAATTCTGTGTACTTCCTAATTTTTTCCGTCATAGTTTTTTGTATGTTATTAGTGTTTGGGACTGCTCTATCTATTATGTATGGATGTTTGTTTTCTTTATCAACAAGTGTTATTATTATAATAAAAGTACTGTTTCTAAGTCATGACTCAACAGCGTACGGGCAATAATACCAACACTAATCTAAGTCCGAAACCAATCTATCAACAGGCTATTTTTATCCGTGCACAAATATTTACAATCATCTCGCGGTGTACAGTTAGTTCAATTTAGCTGCGCAGGCGTTCCCGTGCCGATATAAAGAGATCTCAATTTGATCGGACAACAAATTGTGCGCTTGCGCAGGGTTCGCGAGATTTTGCTTTTATTGTTTATTGGGAGAAATAGATTAGTTTTTAGCGGTTAGCTGGGGGCAGGGCCTTGTTTAAAAAAAGAGTGTGTAGCTAGAAAAACGTAACTAGTATAGCAAGTAAGTAGGTATGTAATGATTTATTGTGCAAAGAGATTAGGCTATAAGTAATATCAGTGATGAAACAGCAATAATGAGAGTGTCAATTATTTCACATAATAAGATCTCTGTCCTCCAAACTAGGAAACAATCCTGTGTCTTGAAGAACAGTATACTTTCAAATGCATTGATACAGTTTCATAAACGTGTGTGTGTATTTATTTATTTTATAATTTATGTAGACACATAAATACAAAAAAGATACATTGTTAAAAAAAATGTAAAAAGGTACTGCTTATTTGTAAAAGAAATTTTTTCCAGCACACCTGCGATAGGAGAGATAGGAAGAAATGTAGACAATAGTGTGTAGGAGTAATAAAGAAGAGTATGTGAAATCTTAAATTAAAGTAATTAATACTTATATACCTATAGACACCTTATACTAAAAATAAATACATAATACATATACATATATAATTATCGGCCCCGACTTACGAGTTGTTGGTCGCGGGTTAAAACCCAGCCAGGCGCATTACTTTGTGTAATTTATTTCATCACCACTGCTCTAAAAACGGTGAAGGAAAACATCGTGAGGAAACCGGCATGTCCTAGAACCAAAAATTCGAAGACATGTGACATCCACCAATCCGCACTGGGCCCGCGTGGTGGATTGTGGCCCATTCCCTCTCCTAGAGAGGAGGCCTGAGTCCCAGCAGTGGGAACATTAAAAGGCTATGCTATGCTATATAATTATCACACTAGCATTAGCAATTAGCATACATGTGGATGGATAGAAAGGGGGGCCAAAGAAAAGATGAATGGATTGTGTGGAGAGTGATATGAAAGAAAAGGAAGTGAAGGATAGCTTGACGAATGACAGGGCAGAATGGAAAAAAAAAACGTATTGCGCCAACCCCAAATAAAACGGGACAAGGGCAGGAAGATGATGTTGATATAATTATCACATTAGAGAGGAAAGATAATGCTACTTCATGTTGACACGACTGAATGGATTTAAATGAAATTGGCACATGAATAGACCATATTTTGTAGGGACATAGGGTCTTTATTCCAGGAGTAGATTTTTTTTATAATACTTTCACGCCGGTGAAGATGTTGACAAAAAGTAAATTGATCAATCAGTCACATCACCATTTCAGCCGCCAAGTGTCGCCACAATGAACGGTCCTGTGCGTCTCGCAACCATCGGATTCCCGCAACCTTTACCAGGTCATCGGTCTACCTTGTAGGAGGCCTTCCAACGCTGCGTCTTCCGGTAACCTTTCGGCCCCAACGGCCATCTGTTCTGCGAGCAACCAGTAAAAAAGATTTATTTCAAATAAATCATTTCCAGGCACTTTTAAATTGTCAAGAGGTTAGTCAGTCAGTAAGAAAAATTATGCTAATTACACGTTCCGATGCGTAGGTCTCTAAGGAAAAGAATGTGCGAGTAACTCCATGGACGCTCTTTTAAATCATGCAAAGTCGTAATTAAATAACGAAAAAAGCAGGAGACCACCATTTTGAGATTCAAATTATGGCGATGCATTTTTTTGTGTGCTTTGGTAAAGTGGTAATTAAATAAGGAAAGCAGCAAGACACAGCCATTTTCAGATGCAAATTATGGGGATGTTTTTTTTGTGACTACAGTCTAGTTAAGTACTAAAGATCGGGCTTGCGGACGACGAGCAATGGGTAGCTCGCCGTCCCCCCGTCCGGTAATCGACCGGACTGAGCCCCAGTCATCGACAGCGCGTAGTGATCCACGCGCTCCTCGAAGAGATGTCAGCAAACCATTTTCATCTCAATTTTTTCCAACTTTTATTCGCAGGTATGCTTGAAGAGGTTTCTATAAAAACAAGTATTACCGTTGTAACTATTTTTCTGCTTCCTTCTTCTTGTATTTTATCTTATGTGTGTACGTTATGGTATCACTTAAGTAATGCATAAACAGAATAAGATAGTTAAGTAACTATAACTGCACTAATAAAACAGTGGACCGCCGACTACCCAAAATAATGGCAGTGCTCAATTTGGGAGACGTTGACTCTTATTGTGTTTTTCTGTACTTTTTGGGACAATAAAGAAAACATTACATAAATAGTAAAATGTGTAGTTTATCATCTCCATTTCGTTTGAACGCAACCCTAGCGTGATACCGCGAAATGAAGATGGCGGATAGAGGCGAAATAATTTCATTTGGCCCTCGCAGCCGTTAATCCCTCGTATCGTACCTCACGAACCGGCCCGTTGTTGTTTGTAACTTCTGCAGATTTTTACACTGATTATTATTAAAACACAAGCTCTTGTAATTGGCTGTTCTAATTGTAATATTAATGGAGCTGGGATTGGTTTATTATGGGTTAATGTTTTGGTTACTGGGTGGCTTAATGGGCTGTTTATCTAAGAAGTTCTCCTTAACCTTTCAACCGAACAAGAACTGTGAAGAACTGTCAAACTGCAGGGGCGCCATAAACAAAATTGTGGCGGGAATATGACGTTTTACAAATAAAAACGAAAAAAAAAAATTGAGGGTAGAGACTATAAAATATAATGCGTTCAATTTATTGGAAATTTATCCAAGAACGTAAGTAATCAAACTTGTTCATACAAAAGTAGTCTCTAAGTGTTGAAAATAGGGCCTACAATGAAATGGGAGAGAGCGACCTTCGGCCGAATGCCGGATGACATCACGCCGCGCGAACGCCGGCGTTCGCGTGACTCTGAAAAGGGGTCTTTCCGATCCTTGATCTTCAACCTGAGAATGGTTTAAAGATTCGTTGGTTTCGTTCATCTAACAAAATCCAACGCAATCTTCACTATCTACACTAATATTTTCAAGAGGTAAAGTTTGTTTTTTTTTTTGGTTTGTAGGAGGCAATCTCTAAAAGTACTGCCAAGTTACAACCGTTTCCTTTCGATTCTCTTTTCGTTGATTGCCTAGAGTCGGCCACGCCTCCTGTTCCATTGTTCTGACCACGTGACTGAGCGTTGATATGACGTCAGAATAAAGAAATCGGAGGCGTGGCCTACTCGAGGAGATCGACGAAAAGAGAACCGAAACGAAAGGGTTGTAACTTGGCTAGGGGGGCTGTTCCGATTGCTAAAATTTTTTCACCGATAGAAAGCTGCTTTATTCCTGAGCGACAGGTTATGTTTCATGTATGCGAGCGTAGCCGTGGGAAAAAGTTAGTGTTTGACAAAGAAACAACACAAAAAAGAGTGATAACACCTGCATGTTCCGCTGGCATTCGGTAATTCCTTCATTTACCCGAACTTGTTCCAAAAAATACGTATTTCTTTTTAAGAATGTCATTTTTGTGGTTTTTTTTTTAATCATTCGGAGTGGATTATACCTATAAGCAAGGTTTCTATAGATATATTTTCTTTACTTTTTAAATTTACGAGTACATTATGAAGGGCCAAAGTTCATAGTTGATGGATGCGGGTCCTTGAGTGCCTGCGGCATTGGGGGGATGCATATGTCCAGCCGTGGACGTTTTTGTGACGAAATGGAATTGATATGCGCTACCGAACTGTTATGCGGTTTTTTAATTTTGAAATGGCAACTTTTGAAAGAACTTTACCCACTTTGAATGGAGCGAGGAGGAGTGTCAGATTTTTACTGTTTAAAACCCACCTCCGCTTTTTCATTTTCCCTGTGTGTTCCACGGTCATGGTAACTGCTTCGAACAATCCTGAAATATTGGACTTTTGATGAGTCTTCGACTAGATTAAGTACCGATAACATTGGTTTGACTGAGCAAGCTACAATGTACTATAGGTAACATTGCAGCTTGCCCAGTCGTTTGTTCAAATTGACTTTAGAATAGAATTGAATATAATAAACTTTATTTACACCAGAACAGTAACAAAACTTTTTTAAAACTAACTTAAATCTATGGGGTACAATGGCGGTCTTATCGCTGACAGCGATATCTACTAGACAGCCTTAATTTATTTATTTATATTTTTTCCGGTGGGAAAATCATCCAATGACATCCCCTGCTCTTGGGCGGAGCGAGAGATAGTGTCAGATTTTTACTGACTAAAAACCCACTCCTATTCCTTCGTTGCCTTTCGTACCGGGGCCGGGTTTTCCTTTCAGAATCAGACCCTTGGCACCAGTAGGCTTCGACCCTGCTGGGCCTCTACGGTTACTGACATCTCCTAGAGGCGCGCGTATCCAGACAACCTTAGGATGGACTGTAAGAACTTAAAATAAAAAGGGGTAGTCTGCGGTGTACTGCAAATTAATGAAGTAGGTACTCGTATTAAATTTTACATTAAAAATATATATTAGAAGTTGATATTAATTAAGGTAATAAATTTAAAGACATACTGTTAGAAATATTCATCGATCAAACTTAGCCTGCAGGTTGCCTACAGCTGATTTATGTGAAAAAAAAACTAAGCTACAATTTTATTTTACCAACATTACAAAACTACAAACAATTTCGCGGGCTCCCGATCTTGCGATTCAAAACAACTATTAATCTAATGGCGGGAGCACAAAACTAGTATTTATAGCGATCAGTTTACGTACAAAATAACCTATTAATATTGTAAATAGTAACGATTTAATACCGACCTTACGGAGGCTCGCTAAGTCCGGAATTACAAATCGTTCCGACCTTTTACGCTGCTGGTATGAAGATGTTCGGTTGGTATTACTGAGTTCTTTTTTAAATTTAAAAAAGTACGTTGCTATAAAGCTTTTTTAATTTGTATTTGTTTTGATAAAGATCTTGCGAGTTATGGTCGTTTTGCTATTTTTAACGGATTTCGATAGAATGAAGTTTTTAACTCGTTGGCTCTTTTTTATATCTTTTCCTCAAAAATTCTTTGATTGTTTGAAAAGGAGTACTTCACAGTTGGTTTCTTGGATGGTCAGGATCTGATGATGGGATCCCGGAGAAATCGAGAAAACTGTTCAAATGTTATAAGCAGTTTTTTAACCGACTTCAAAAAGGCGGAGGCTCCATGTTCGGCTGAATGTATTTTTTTTTAATGTATTTTCACCGATTTATCGGTCAATTGTGGACCGATATTGAATGTTTTTTTGGATTGAAAGGTTATGCTATATATGCTATTGTAATGATCTGATTATGAACTTCGAAAATATGGAACAGAACTCATCATAGGATCACAGCAGAACCATCGTAACAAGTAAAATTGCTTTTTTTATACGTGTAGTCGATGACTGATTGAAAGAAGAGGGGTATACATCAAACTGATCTAATGATGAAGCCTGAAGTTAGGCACCGAAACTCTGTAATAGATTAATGTAATCTAACCGTGTTTAAGATTATTAGAATTGTCATGAGATGCACACTACCTTATAGCCATAAGCTATTGAAGCTCTCAAAACGGGGAAGGAAAACATCGTGAGGAAACCAACCAAAAGCAATACGCGCCATCAACGACTTGGGCTCGGTCCGAACGGTTACAGGACGGGTGGACGGCGAGCTACCCATTGTACATACCGTCCACAAGCCCGCGCCTACGGTGGCTGGAAACAGGGATTGGGATCCTGGCGGCTAAACTAAACTCTTGGATCTAGGACGCAATTTTTTTTTTCACAGCCGTTCATTTTATGATGTATACAAAGAATACGAAATTATTTTCAATAATTCACCCACTAAGGGGATGAAATGAGGGCTACTTCGACCTATCAACAGAATGACAGGTTAGTGTTTTAACACTTACTGATTTTATAAAAAAGTTCCACACGGAGTCTGTCTGTCTATTCATGATAAACTCATAAATTACTGAATGAATTAACATGTGTTTTTCACTTATAGATGAAAGAAGGGTATGATGATCTTATGTTTTCATTCATGAGAAAGATGGAAAGATGGGTATTTTTTTTTAAATATCGATCCACAATAGTAATGACTCCTATATCTTGGTGCATTCACAAACATGTAAACTCATATACATAAGACACCCAGACATGCAACAACTTTCTGTAGGCCATACTTATACATAAATATTGGTTTCGAGCGCAAATCCAACCGGCGCGCGGCGCGCGTAGTATATAGAATAAATTTATGTATATTATTATTGTATAAAAAAGCCGAGAATTTCAGAGATTTCTAACACCATATAAAAAACTTTTGAAATAATTTTTTTTTTTTTGGGGTGAAAATCATCTAATGACAAATCCCGCTCTTCGGCGGGGCGAAAAACCCACTCCTGTTCCTTCTTTGCCTTCGTCCCAGGGCCCCGGGTTTCACTTTCACACCACCCGTGGCCCTAGTAGGCTTAGACCCTGCTGGGTCCCTACGAATAGTTCAGATAATGTTGATATGTTAATCGCAGTGGTCCGGATTTGAACTCCGTCCTTTCACCTGACTACCGGCTTGACTCCGTGAGTTTGCCCGCCCCCGACTACTCTAGAAAACTATTAGATTTTTCGATAAACTTGAGCATTTCTATTTTATTGGACTTTGAGAAATAGTTGTCTTTATTTTAAGGTGCCGTTTTTTTTTCCGACGAACAATAAAACTACTGTCTGTCTATTTTGTCCATTCTTTCGACAGTAAAAGGACGTACATATCTTTTTAACGTTTTAATACCGCACATTAAATATAGTTAAGGATCACTACCTTTCCTCTTGAACGTCGTAATCAAGTACATAATTTCTTTGCTTTCATAATTATATATTATTATGTATATCATAATATATTGTTTGTGTTGTAGGCAATTTATTAGTTGATGTATTGTACGTAAATAGTACACCACAAACTACCTGCGCCTCTTTTTTCTCCTTCTCTGTCAAATCCATCCAAAAGTTGTATGTAAAAAATCGCTTTTAGCGATAAGATCGCCCATTGTGACACCCTGTTAATTTTTTTATTTTTGGTGTACAATTCTGTCTATCTATTTTGCCGCAAAAATAACGAGTCTTAATTTATTATACATTTCAAAAAATCACACAAGTGATTTTTTCTGAGACACCCACTATTTGGTCGTGGTACTCTTTGGATCGGGACCGCGGTTCCAACTTCCACCTATAAAAATATCTTTTCTTTTTTTTAGTAATATTTTGGGACCACGAATAAAATATTTTTTTTTTTTTGGTAACTGGGTTTTAATGCATTTCCTTGTGGTCCCAAAATACTATAAAAAAAAGATTATAGCTGGATGTTGGGATCGCGGTACCGCTCCAAAGAGGTACGACCTCCAGTATTAGTGTGATTGTACAGAATTTGGCAGCAATTTTTTACAGCATCGTCTTCATTTAAGCCGAGAGACGTAGGGTGAGATGTCTAACAGTGAACCAGTGGTACACAATGATCCACAAATCTTACTTTGTAAACTTGACATTGTCAATCCGTGCTTTGGACACGAAAGTATTCGGAGTTAACCGCGTCGCCCGCTCCCTATTCGCGAACTAGCTAGCACCAAAGACGCCAGTGTGGCGTAGCGCTTTATGATTTTCGGTGAAAAAACAAAATAAAATTTAAGGTCTATTTTTCCTTTTACTTCTGGTATTTGTAGTTTTTCTGTGTGCCATTATTTATACTTATTAGAGTTTTTATTGGGGTATCGTATGAAACTGAAGTTAATATGGTAATTCTTTTCATGTAATTTTAACAAAATTTAAAATGTTGAATGGTAGGTGTAATACACAATGAACCGTTGTTCAAAACATTTACTTTTAATAAAGTTGATTCCTTGATAACATATACAAGAAGTTTTATTTGCTTTACCTTTAGTTTTATGACATAAATAGTCATAATTTACTGTAAAACAAATAGGATGATTCACTGTGTACATATTGACCTAGCCCCCTGTTCAGTGAGTAACACGCAGTGGACTCAGTGAGCCATTTCCCATCTTTAAAAAAGACTTAAATATATCCTATCCTGTTTCGTTTGGAACTAAAATTAATATGCACAATTAAAGACAGATAAATAAGCCGGCCTCTAGTAAAAAATTCTTCATTATGTTTAAAAACAGCTGAGCTTTGAATGTACAACTTTTTCATGATTCACTGTTGGACACCTCACCCTACACTGTTGGATGTAAGCCTTGCTTGCCGAAGTGTCGCCACCTCGTCTGGTCCTTTTTTTTGGGGTTAAAATCATCTTATGACATCCCCCGCTCTTGGGCGGAGCGAAAGATAGTATCAGACTTTCACTGACTAAAACCCGCTCCTGTTCCTTAGTTGCCTTTCGTACCAGAGCCAAGTCTTCCTTTCAGAATCAGACTCTTGGCCCCAGTAGGCTTTGACCCTGCTGGGCTGTGCCTGCCTACAGTTGCTGACAGCTCCTTGAGGCGCGCGTGGAACAGTACGCGCCGGCGGCGACTTGGGCTCGGTCCGGACGTTTACCGGACGGTTGACGGCAAGCTACCCATTGCTCTCCTCGACTGGTCCTGTGCGTCTCGCTTCCATCGGAATTCCGGGCTAACCTTACCTAACCAGGTCATCTTGTGGGAGACGCCTTCCGCGTTTGCGACCATTTAAAGTCCACAGGGTGTCTTTGACATCGACGCACAAACGAATGCCATGGATCCAGTACATGATCCTGGATACCCAGTAGTGGAATTTTATGTTGTTTTTTTCCTAATTAAAAAAAAAAACCTTTTTTAAATTTAAACTGTATAAAATCGTTTTTCTAACCAACTCAGATGATATTTTTAAAGCAGTTCATTCTTTTTTTTTACTAAACATGTTAGAATAACGATTTTATACAATTTAGATTAAAAAAAGGAAATATTTAGAAAAAAAAAACCGACGAAAAATTTCACCACTGGAGGGTCCAGAATCATATAGATAAAAAAAAGTAAATATTTTTCCCCTCTATATACGGTTAATATTACGTATACCTACGTGGAACAAAGCGTTGATATGATAATCACAGAGCTCGTGAACTCTGGCTCTTTCCCCCGGAGTCCCGGACTACCGGCGTCGTGCGCCCGCACACCCACTGCCCGACCTTATGACTTACAACTGCTTTGATATTTAGATAAATGTGATCGGTTTCGGTTTAACGTGAAAGTTGAATTATATTGTGTTTCATTTTAATAAACGACATTTTGTGTTATCACAGTGTTTGTTATCGAATTCCTCCGAAACGGCTACACCAATGTTTACTAACAATAGATCGTTTTACCTTGCTACCCTAACCCACCATTTTTTTCTTTAATAAATTTATAGGCACGTTGGGCATACTGAAAGTCTCTGGATCTGGCCGCTTACAATAAAAGAATGAACAAACAAATATAGAATTCGAAAATGGAAGTCTTTGCGAGCATGTTACTTTTTAATTTGCGAGACTGTCATTTGTTTTTTCATTGTGGCGTCCTTTCGAAGATTGTGTGTCGCTATCATAATGAATTTAACTCGTGAACATTTTCGGTGGTGCTGTAAAGCGATAAAAAAACTTTAATGGAGGACAGTCATTGGCTGTCCATAATATCGTGACAGGTAACAAAACCTGGGTGTATCGCTTTAAACCCGAAAAATAAGCCAGTCGGCAGAGTGAGTCTTTTTGAAGATTTGCCGACGAAAGTTAAGACAAGTCAAAGTGTTGCTAAAAAAATTACTGCTTCTATTTTCAGCAAATCTGGA
This sequence comes from Mythimna pallens, assembly GCA_961205895.1. NCBI lineage: Eukaryota > Metazoa > Arthropoda > Insecta > Lepidoptera > Noctuidae > Mythimna > Mythimna pallens. The sequence goes on along the minus strand of OY540831.1, from coordinate 5,116,512 downwards.
CATTACAATACAATATCGTTGGAAGATCAAAGGACAGTGACTGTAGATTGTTACGTCAACACTTGTTTGCCCAGAGTCTTAGAAAAAGTTCGCGAAAAGCGTTCTCGAAGCAATGTACCTACTTCTCCACCACGAAAACGCATCCTCACATTCCGCTAAGGTAACAGAAGCCTATTTGAAGGCTTCAAATGTGGAACTGATGACGCAACCGCCTTACAGCCCAGACCGCGTACCGCGTAAAAATTAAAGACAAACTTAGAGGCACACGTTTTACTAGCTCTGAATCAAAGGTGAATGCGTTCCATAAAGCCATTGAAGAGGTACCTAAAGAAGACTGGTCCAACTTCTTTCTACCTACAGTGGTTTCAGCGAATGCAAAAATGCATTGATTACGAGGGAATATACTTTGAAAAACAAGAAATGTATCGTAAGTCTTATATCTAGTCTTATTTATCAGAATCCAGAAACTTTCAGTATGCTCTAAGTATGGCAGAACTACGTTTGCTGGTTCAGCTAGTATAAGAATATTAAGGTATATTCAGCATGCTGTTTGTATAATCTAGACTACCTAATGGTATAAAGATGTGATGTTTGTTTGTTAGTAGGAGTTAATTTATGGAAGGATTGATCCGATTACGAAATTTCGAATAAAGATAAAATGCCGAGAATAAAATTGCGTATTAATTTGCGTATTTCAGCACTAAGGATACTTAAAGCATAAATAAAAAGTTAAGTACCAAGAAACTCGTCTAAGTAGGTTTTTTTTAAGGTGGGAAATCATCCAAATGACTTCTCGCGCTCTGGGTGGAGCGAGAGGGCGTGTCAGACTTTTACTGACTAAAACCACATCTGTATCCTTCAATTACCCTTTGCGTTCTAGGACTACGGGTTTCCCTTTCAGAAATTCTCCGCGGTCCTAGCTAGCGGGTATCAGCCCTGGTGGGCCCCTACGGTTTGCTGACATGTCTTTGAGGAGCGCGAGGATCTCAAGGCGCTGTTGACGACTGGGCTCGGTCCTGGTCTAAGTAGGTTTAGGTTTAATGAAATGAAATCGTCCTACGTTTGTAACTATTTACAGTTTGGCATAATTTTATATATATGAGAAGCAAATTTTGTACAAACCAAATAAAAAAAATAAAAAAACAACAATACTTAGTTCACTTGAATGAGCATAAATAAAAATAATAAATGTTCTTAGTAGTTATCATAAATGTATTTTTTAATGTCTGTTTTAAACTCTGCAAGCGATTTATTATCCTTAATATTGTTTGTTAGATTATTCTACAATTGTACTCCTTCATATGTCATCATCATCATCTTCCTGCCCTTGTACTGTTTTATCGGCACAACACGTTTTTTTCTTCTATTCTCTCCTGTCACTCGTCACGCTATCACTAACTCCCTTATCTTTCATATCACTTCTCACACAATCCATCCGTCCTTTCTTTGGCCTCCCTCTCCTTCTCCATCCATCCACATGTAAACTCATAACTTTTTTAGTAACATGCGTTTCATCCCTCCTCTTCACATGACCATACCAAGACAAACGATTCCCTTTCAACTTTTCAATCACTGGCGCCACTTTCAAACTCCCCTCCCCTAATATACCTACTCATTTCTCACTTTATCTATTCTCGTCACACCACACATCCTTCATATGTGATTGCCGTAATTTTTTAACGTAGTAAGTTCTATGCCTTCGTAATTTAATCTGGTTACTGTTTCTTGTACTATGTCAGAATGTAATGCGTGTGAAGCATTTTCTATGTCTTGTGTAGGTATGGGTTTTTACACGTTTATGAAACACCCACGATACAGGACTAATTATTTATTTATTTTATGCTTTATTGTACACCTCATAATATGGACAGGATAATTGCAAAAACTAAGAGTACAATGGGTGGTGTTATCGCACAGGGCAATCTTTTACAGCCAATTCCTAAAGCACAACGTTTTTTAATTTAATTAATAACTTAATAAAAGTACTTATTAATAACAGTACTTAAAAATAATAATACTACATTATTCATCGTTACAAATGTCTGATCTTTGATGCTAATCAACCGATAATCTGATTCACACAGCTTAACCTTTACTGCAAATTCCAAGTGACACAATTGTATGAAATGACCAATGAATGTTCGTTTGTTTTATTAATTTAATATCATTGTTCCAATGATTCGTGTTCAATTAATCTCGAGATAGTATCAAAAGAGACGTAAAGTGTAATTATATTATTAAGTTAATTGTTAATAGACATAACTTTTAACGATTATTTTGCTACTATTACTATATTGTTTAGTTTATTTTGTTTACATTTGAATATTTCAAAAGGTCAGCTGCGATTTGTGTGTCTTTAAGTCAAGAGTGAATAGGTTACTTCTTGGAAAGCGTGCTTCATCGTCAGCCACATTATCGCTTACCATTAGGTGAGATAGTGATCAAATGCGAGCCTATCCAGAATAGAAAAAAATCTGTCCCAGATCCAGAATTTATTTAGATAGTGTTTTCAGAAATAAAACTCAAGCCAGCACAACTTCAATATATATTCATACTAAAAATAACTAGCTTTTAACTTTAATGTACTTACCTAAATATTATTACAGTTAATAATATTTAGGTAAGTACATTAAAACAAAACAATAATTAACTAATAATTAAAAAAAGTTAATTAAAATATCGAGCCTTATCAAGAGAATGTCGTAAGTGACAGTTTGAGTTTTTTGACGAAAGGAATTTTGCCTTTCTTAAATTAAAAAGTATCTATTTATATAGACCACTTTTTTTTAATAAGAATTATTCTAATAGATCAGTAATCGTATGAATAAAAAGTCATATTTGTTTTAGAAAGATACGAAATACTATTTAATAAGAAAAAAAACCTCGCAACAACATTGAGGACACGAGGGAGCACACGGTAGAGGTGTGCTCCGCTTGGGCAGAGCAACGTCTTGTCCTCATGGGGGAGATCGGTCGCAACGATCTCTCGCGCCGGGCCTTGGTACAGGCCATGGACCGAAGCGAGGAGGAGTGCCAGGTGGTCGCCTCCTTCTGCGAAACAGTACTGTTACGGCCGTCACGCCCCAGCCGCCGGAATCCCGATCCCGATTACCGGCCACAGCAAGCGCGGGCTTGTGGGCGGCGAGCAATGGGTAGCTCGCCGTCCAACCGTCCGGTAACCGACCGGACCGAGCCAAAGTCGTCGACGGCGCATATTGTTTCACGCGCGCCTCAAGGACATGTCAGCAAATAGGGGCCCAGCAGGGTCGAAGCCTACCGGGGCCAAGGGTCTGCTTCTGAAAGGAAGACTCGGCCCTGGTATAAAAGGCAACGAAGAAACAGGTGTGGGTTTTAGTCAGTAAAAGACACTCCCTCTCGCTCTGCCCAAGGGCGAGGGATTTCATTGGATGATTTTCCCAACAATCCCAACTACAAAAAAAGTTAAGCGCACATACTTATATAGAATAATTAGATACATACCTATATAAAACACAATTCATAACTTACAAATGTGTAATATTCAAGGAATAGTTCGAATTTATTCATGACCTTTTGCATATTAGCCGTTGGGTGCATATTAGGATTTGGGCGTAACCAAAGCATACACTTTCATTATGTTCACCCCATACAAGTAAAAGTCAATCGATTACAAATTGTCCATTTCCAGAACCTTTACACTTTAGTTAGAATGAGAATGGTCCTGCGTTCCGCAAAGAGTGCCTTATAAGACAATGTTATGAATTTAACAAACGATGGAAATTCCGAGAAATATCGTAAATGATATTTAATCTATTGGTTGCATCGATAAATTATGATTAGCCTGGTGAATTAAATGCCACTCCCTCTTTTTCTGTAAAGCCAGCACACCCTTTGCATATTTTCCATTCCACCATACCTTTAACATCATAAAATGATCTAATATCTGCATTGTTTACAATGCCCCTTTTGTTGCTCTGGTTTGCGAGGAATTAGCACACTAGGTATTGTCTTTATCACTATCATCATCATATCAGCCGAAAGACATCCACTGTTAAACATTCTAATGTTCAACAGTGGACGTCTTCCCCAAGTGTCACCATAACATCTTTTTCTGTGCGTCTCGCATCTATCAGATTTCCGCGACCCTTACTAGGTCATCGGTCAACCCGTGCCTACGGTGGCTGGTAGTCACCCTGCGATTCAACGCTCGGGGCGTTTCCTGACGTTAGGTCACAAGGACCGCTCGATTGTTCGAAAATGTCACCACGGCCAAATTTCACCCAAATCCCTTTAGCTTGAAGAAGTAACAATCATACAAATAAACACACTTTCGTCTTTATAATATTAGTGTCATGAGGACCGAGATCAATTTTCTACAAAATCCCTGTTTTGTTGAAACTCACTTTGATTCAGTCATCGCTTTGTGGCTTTCGAGAACGTACAATCAGGGGTTAAAACTGCAGTTCCACCTTACCAATGCTGGTAACTGTCCGGACCGAGCCCAAGTCGTCGACGGCGCATATTGTTCCACGCGCGCCTCAGGGTGATGTCAGCAAATCCCAGCAGGGTCGAAGCCTACTGGGGCCATGGGTAGTGTGAAAACGAAACCCGGGGCCCTGGGACGAAGGCAACGAAGGAACAGGAGTGGGTTTTTAGTCGGTAAAAGTCTGACACTATCTCTCGCTCCGCCCAAGAGCGGGATTTGTCATTAGATGATTTTCCCACCTTAAAAAATAAAAAAACCTTACCAATGCTAAATTGTCTAAAATTTCTTTGTAGAAGAGGGTCAATGGTTCATGACTGATTTATTGTAACATAGAATCTAAAGTATTGAATATAATAGTTGTGGACTGTTGAACTTCTACAACAAAGACATGTTACACACTTTAGCATTCGTACAGTGCAACTGCACTTTTGTACATAGATACGTATATACGTTTAGGGGCTTTTGGCGAGCTGTTGGACGATACAAGCTTACTGCAATCATTAGACAACTTAGTAGAACATTAGCTTAATTAATACGTCGATAATCCTAGTTCGGCAGACTAAGCACATCCTGTTCCATTACCTCTAAAAACTGTAGGCACATAATCGCCACCCAGGCCGATATTTGCGGCATATGACGCGTCCGTCCCGAGTCGAATCGCTCAAGATTAGCATGTATTCCGAGGATGGCATTAGCATAATTACTTATGGCGGGCCTTAATGCCTTCGTGACATGCCATGGCTGTGGCAAATTGCCAAAGAAGTATTAGATAACACCTTCACACGTTTTATTTGGCGGCACTTAGTATGTATCAACGAGAAAGCTTCAGAAAAACTTGATCAATTTTTGGACTAATTTATTGTTGGACAATGCGCTCTGTTGGTTCAAAATACAATACTGAAAGTAAATCTTTACATGTGTAGAACTAGCTCCTGCCTGTGGCTTCGCTCGCGTGTTACTAGAAAATACATATTACGTTTATATCACTTGGCGATACAGAACTATTCTATTGTTTTTTTTTCTGTGGGAAAATCATCTTATGACATCCCCTGCTTATCTGGAGCAAGAGATAGTGTCACTTTTACTGACTAAAAACCCACTGCTGTTCCTTCGTTGCCTTTCGTACCAGGGCCGAGTCTTCCTTTCAGAATCAAACCCTTGGCCCCAGTAGGCTTCGACCATACAATTGCTGACATCTCCTTGCGGCACGCGTGGAACATTACGCGCCGTCGACGACTTGGGCTCGGTCGGTCCGGACGGTTACCGGACGGTCGGACGGCGAGCTACCCATTGCTCGCCTTCCACAACCCCAGTATTCTACTGGTGGAAGAACTTTAAAATCGGTCCAGTAGCTTGTGAGTTTATTCATTACAAATATTTATGTTTTTCTCTTTATAACATTGGTATAGAAAAGCAGAAAAAAGAATATAAACGCAGCATTAGAAGGCCTCCCATAAGGTGGACCGACGACCTGGTGAGAGTCGCGGGAATGCGGTGGATGCGAGACGAACGGGATCGATCGTTGTGGCGACAATTTGGTGGAGGCGTATGTCCAACAGTGGACGTCTTTCGGCTGAATGATGATAGATGTAAAAGTATTTATTCGCGAACTGCTTAAACAATGCAATGGGTTTTGATGCAGCTTTCACAAATAGAAAGAACAATAAGTATAATTTACACGCGTGTGAAACCAAGGCAGGTCACTAGTTTCTTATATGACAAAGGTGCTTGAAAAAGCGCTTATAAAAGGATTTTTATTTAAATTCATCTCCTAAGATAAAATATGTTGTTGCAAATTAAATATGCTATAGGTCCTACTGTATTAGGGTTCCGTACCTCAAAAGGAAAAAAACGGGACCCATATAGGATCACATTGTTGTCCGCCTGTCTGTATGTCAAGACCCTTTATCTCGAGAATGCGTAGAGGTATCGAGTTGAAATTAAAACCATATACTCAGGCCTGCGGTCCCTTGAAGCTATAAGAAAATAAAACTACTTTACTGTGGTCTATTTGAAATAAACGTTTCTGATTTCTGAATCAAAATTCATAGGGTACTTCTTGTTGACCCAGAATGCTGAAATTTTGCATTAAGCAAGGTCTTGCAGCACAGTTATAGGAATAAATCTGAAAATAGTAAATTTGTTGTTACATCACAAATTAATATTTTTTTGCGATTCGGTAAATTCTTTGTAACTCGAATCGGGAATTGAACTTTTTACATAGATAAGTTTGTACGGAAGCCTCGGTGCGCAAGACCGATTCGCACTTGTATTTTTTAAAATTCATTTCTAACTTTTATAATTAAGTCCAAAAATGATACATGCATTTTGCTGAATGATCTGCTTTGATGTAGCTTCCGCCTGTCTGAAATTAAACTTCTATTTGGTTGACAGGTGAAAGCGAACAAAAAAACACACCTACTAAAAAGCATTGGGATTCCCCATCGCCGAAAATTGCGTTCTTCCTTCTAATCTCACCGAATGGTAAACTTCCTTGTCACCTTACCGCCCCTATGGGCCCAATCAAGGGCTAACTTCTGAAAACGTAAACCCGACCTAACGCAACGCAACTTAACGCAAGTCCTAGAAGAACACAAAATGCAACTGAAAAAACAGGTGTGGTTTTATTCAGTAAAAGTCTGACATCATTGATGATGAGTCACTAGATGATTTCCCACCTAAAAAAGACCACTCTACTCTCTTTTTTCTCAATGTCTTTTGTTCATTTCAATTACTAGGGACCAAAAAGTAGGTACAGTCAACAAACGACATAAGTAATCAGGGTCGTCAGATGTAGTTTTTCAAGTTTTCATGGAAACCGATGAATCGAATGAATTGAATTTTTTTTCTCTCACAGTTTTTGTAATAATTTCCTCGCTAAACTTTTCAGTTTGACGGCGAAATATGTTCATTTTTCATAACTTACATTGACAAAGTCGAAACACAACTGTTCACGCGAGGATGTGAACATGCCGGTAGCAGCAGGCCAGTGACCGCAGTGAACCCAAATTGACGTAAATATTAATTATTTGTCACTAAAATCATTGATTGCATCAGTTGTTTCACACAAATACATTAATAACTAATATACTCATACATGTAAATAGATTAATATAAATACCATGTAAATCTGTCATAAACTCTCTTTCTACGCTACGAGCTACGCTGTTTCACTACGACGAGACCTTCGACTCCTCTCACTGTTACTGCGCCTATAAATGGTTGCTGATAGCTCTGGCCTTACCCAGCCATAGTTATTGGTCGGTCCGTGCGGCTGCGGATCGGCAGTGAGAAAATCCCATCCGATACACCCTTCATCCTTCCCACCTTCCGTCTGTTGCCTTAGGTCTCATGGTAACAGGCTTCCCGCACTATATATATACGTATATGTTGTAACTATATGTTAGGGCTAGGTTGTTAGGGACAGCTAGGGTTGTTGATAGGCTACCGTCAACTCCTTTACTGTACATTTAGGTAACTGAATGTACAACAACAATTAAAACAGTAAACTTTATTTTATAATATTAAAAAAAAAAAAATGTTCTATTCATATACCAATGTGTCCATGAAAATATTTGCTTTTGATATGAGACTGTGCTCTTTGCCAAATTTCAGAATTTTTGGTTAGCGAGAAGTACACTTATAACGGTATACGTACACTTATGAGGTTTTGATTTTCTTGAAAGTGTCGAAATATGCGCCTAAACGGAGCATAGCATAGCATTTATAGCCTTTTCATGTTCCCAGTGATGGGACTCAGGCCTCCTCTCTAGGAGACGGAATTGGCCACCACGCGGGTCCAGTGCGGGTTGGTAGATCTCACATGGTTCTAGGACATACCGGTTTCCTCGCGATGTTTTCCTTCACCGTTTTGAGAGCAGTGGTGGTGAAATAAATTACACAAAGTAATGCGACTGGCTGGATTTGAACCCGCGACCTACAACTCTTAAGTCGGGGCCGTTACCAATCGGCCACCAATGCTCAAGTTGGGGCCATTACCACTCGGCCACCACTGCTCGGAGCATAAACGGCCATAAACGGCCTTTTCTTTAGGTTGAGTTGACTTAGAAATTTGTTTTTTTCTCTGCTCCAAGGGTTAACCGACCAACGTATTTGATGTTATTTTAGTTTATCCTTACCTAACCTTCACGCGTTCCTGAGAAAAAGGGTCTTGATTGGTCTTGATAGAGGGATAGATGGACAACAAAGTGATCCTATAAGTGTTGCGTTTATGCCGACTGAAGTACGGAATAATTTCTCACTATAAAAAAGGCTGTCGATTTATATTTATGTAAAATATTACAACATAATGGCATTTAAAATCCAACATAAAATGTTTACACAACGATGACAAACAGTTTTTAAGACTTCGTAAACAAGTGGAAAAAACGAAACCCTTATAATTCCATCTGTCCATCTGTCACACTTGACTGGTTTTATTTTAATAAAAACGGTAAGGTTGGTTGAAGGAAGATGATGATGATGAATGTTAGTTGAAGGATTTCTTTTCGGTGCGAAACCATCAAATGACTCCTCGCACTCGAGGGAGCGTCAGGCTTTTACTGACTAAAACTTAACTGTGTTCCTTCACTTGCCCTTTGCGTTCCAGGGCCGCGGCAATTTTTTCAAACAATGCCGCAGCCTTAAGTTCTATGAGGTCACCGTGGAGCTTACGGTAGAGCTATGCCCCGCCTGGCCAGAGCACCGCCGCCGTCTCGTAGGGGCGATCGGCGGTAACGACTTCCAACGCCTGTACAGGCCATGGTCCGGAGCGAGGAGAAGTGGCAGGCGGTCGCCTCTTTCTGCGAAACAGTAATGCTAGCAAAGGAGGCGGCCGCACGCGAGGGAATGACCCTCAAGCTTTACGCTCATAAAGGACCCTATCTTTTTTGTACGTTAACTTAGAAGTTTTTTACAGCTTCAAAGTACTGCAGACCTGAACATATGGTTTTAATGTCAACTCGATACCGCCACGCATTCCTGAGATAAAGGGTCTTGACAGACAGACAAACGGACGGGCAACAAAGTTATCCTATAAGGGTACCGTATTTTCCTTTTGAGGTACGGAACCCTAAAAATAATTTGCATTTTAACTACTATTAACAAAAGTAAAGAGTATAATATCATGTCATAATGATTGGTCACACATCTACGATAGCCAATCGATGACAGAATACTAATGTTATGCCTAGAAACATGACAACACGTCATTGTACTAAATAATACCAAGTTGCTCCATAACACATTATTATATTATCGATTATGGCAACATCGGTGGCCTTTAATCATCACAACATTAATAAATTATGCTAATTGTTAATACAACCGGTTGACTGTAATTTGTTTGATAGACGGAGCACCACTTACAGTAGGTACATGCTTTATCAAGTTTTGACAAAAAAAGGGATTAAAAAAGTTAAAATCATTCATTTCAGACAATATATTCTTATTTTTTTTTTGGAGCACCGTAAACATTAACTATCGGATATCCGTAATCATAAGACTACTTTACAAAATATACTACAGTCACATTTTAATATAAATTTTATAAAATCTAAAATTTGGCTCCATCTTAAAGCGACATAGTCATTATTGACAAAGCTCCAAAATAAAGATTAAAAAAAGGCAGAGACTAAATAACAGCTGACGATAGGGTTTTGTTTATTTTGCCTGGACAAATAAATAGCCTGAACTGTTTCGAGAAAAGGATGGTACGGCCGCGCCGTTTTTTAGCTCGTCTTGGCAGGGACACTGCCGTGCCCCCTAATATCTAAGCTACACTAGAAATAAAAGTTAAATCATCTATTAATTACAATTTTAATATGTTATGTAGTGAAACTATCCGAAACTAGGAGATAATCTGAAATAATTTCATATTACCGCATCTGAAACCGCTATGATATTCTTCCATAATTCGTATCAGTATTCAGATCCGAAAAATTGCCATAAAATCCCCGGTTAAAATTATTTTATCAGAGGAAAATCAAACAAAATAATTTGAAATTTAAAAATGTTTTTTTCTGATTATTTGCTTGCAAGTTTTGTTACTCGTACTATTTAGGTACAGTCAAAGGGGTAAATAGAAACGCAGGGGTGAATAAAATTCCGCATGACGCAGGTCCTCACCGGATATGGTCAGTTCGGGAGATTCCTGCACCGGATTCGTGCGGAAGAAACACCCGGGTGTCAACATTACCCCGCCTGAGCAGAGTACCAACGTCTCCTCATGGGGGCACTCGGCGGCAGCGATCTCTGGCGCCAGGCCTTGGTACAGGCCGTGGCCTGAAGCGAGGAGGAGTGGCAGGCGGTCGTTTTCTTCTGCGAAGCAGTAATGCTAGCAAAGGAGGCGGCCGCACGCTCGAGGCAATGGCCCTTACGCCCCAGACGTCGGGAATCCGATCCCGATTTCCGGCCACCGTAGGCGCAGGCTTGCGGACGGCGAGCAATGGGTAGCTCACCGTCCGACCATCCGGTAACTGTCCAGACCGAGCCCAAGTTGACGACGGCGCGTAGTGTTTTACGCGCGCCTCAAGGAGAGGTCAGTAACCGTAGGGGCCCAGCAAGGTCGAAGCCTACTGGGGCCATGGGTGATGCGAAAGAGAACTCCGAGGCCCCGGAACGAGGGCAAAGAAGGAACAAAGAACAAGGAGTTTGTCTTTGAATCGACTTTGTTTTTAATTGTTTAATGCGACTTATGTATATGACACTTGACATTTCTTATTTATTTATCTTTTACCTATGACATACTACTTTTAATGTGAATTTATATGACTTTAATCTTGATTCAATAATTGTTGTCTAGTTTGTCAGAATGAAATTCTAAAATTAACTAATTAATAAATTTGCACACCTCATTAGGTTATAGTACAGCGCACCTTTTATATCTGTATGTAACACCTTTTTACACTTACCTGTATTATGCAAATAAACGTATTGATTGATTGACTGATTGAACAGGAGTGGCTTAGTCAGTAAAAGTCTGACACGAATGGGCAGGAGATGTCATTGGATGACTTCCCGCCATAAAAAAAATGGGGTGAATAGAATTAAAACTTGGATTAGGATTTTTACTTTGATACTATGTTTTTTGTTTCAATAAAGCATTGATGTTGTTAATATATAATTGAAAATTATAAATTTAAGTACCTACTCAAATGCTGTAAACAATTTTTAAATAACGTGTAACTCTTCATCAAACTTTAGCACCTAATCACCCCAGCGATTCTGTTCACCCCGTTTGAATGTAGCAATAAACTTTATTCTATTCTACGCCGCAGCGTTGAGCAGTGGTGGCCGAGTAGCAACGGCCCCGACTTACGGAGTTGTAGGTCGTGGGTTCAAACCCAGCCAGGCGAATTACTTTGTGTAATTTATTTCATCACCACTGATCTCAAAACGGTGAAGGAAAACATCGTGAGGAAATCGGCATGTACTAGAACGAAAAATTCGAAGACATGTGACATCCACCAACCCGCACTGGGCCCGCGTGGTGGATTACGGCCCATTCCCTCTCCTAGAGAGGAGGCCTGAGTCCCAACAGTGGGAACGTTATAAGGCCGACTATGCTATGCTATTCTACGCCAAAATTTTGTATCTACATCATTATATCCAGGTTTGGATGCAAAATGCAACTCCAGCTCGCAAAAATTTAATCACATGCAGAATGCATTTAGGAAGGCTCTTGTGTTAATTAATGCAGGTTTCTTGCCGGGATTTTTCCGAATAAAGTTCAGTGGCTGTTTTAATTATTCGCAAACTGTTTTCTTATGGGTATTGAAATGTAAAATCAATGTAGTTTTGTACCTGAAGTGTCGACATAACTGAATATTACAGGAAACAGGCGCGATCTCTGCAAAATGGAGTTGAGAATTTTATTGTAGTACTAGCTTCTGCTACCGGCTTTACCCGCGTGAAAGTTGGTTTTTCCGTACAAACTTTGGACCCCCGTTTCATCTCCTTAGGGGTGGAGTTTCGTAAAACCTACCTGACAAATTTTAAGTTTGTAGGTGTTTTTTTTTTAGGTGATAAAATCATCTTAGGACAAATTTCACTCTTGGGCGGAGCGAGAGATAGTGTCAGACTTTTACTGACTAAAAACCTACTCCTGTTCCTTCTTTGCCTTCGTCCCAGGGCCCCGGGTTTCGTTTTCACACTACCCATGGCCCCAGTAGGCTTCGACCCTGCTGGGCCCCTACGATTTGCTGACATCTCCCTGAGGCGCGCGTGGAGAGTTTGTAGGTGTTAGAGTTTTTGAGATTTCGTGATTAATCAGTGAGTGGCATTTGGCTTTTAATATAGATTGACTACCTCATTGAAGCTTGAAGTCAACTTTCTCAAGGTTGACTCGATGAACTGCCAAATATTGTACAAACATTACTTAAAATATGTTACATCCGTACTCTAATGTAAGACAAAGTGACTGTATTCAGCACAAAGACGAAATACTTTCTAAACTTGACGATGGCTTAATACATAAACTAGGTGAAGTAAAAAATAATAATGAGATGACTACAGACATGACTATTACTACTTCTTTATCTTACTATTAATTCTGGGAATAAAGAGAATATTTTGCACAGATCCCAAATATTTTTTATAAGGGCAAATTAATGATGATAAGGTGGAATGTGCACCAAATATAAATAATGCCACATTGTTAGCAAATCGTAGGGGCCCAGCAGGGTCGAAGCCTACTGGGGCCATGGGTTAAGTGAACATGACCCCTGGGGCCCTGGAACGCAAGGCAAGAAAAGAACAAACGAGTGAGTTTTAGTCAGTAAAATTCTGACAAGCCCTCTCGCTCCGCCCAAGATGATTATGGATGTCCTTAGATGATTTCCCAACTAAAAAATAAAAAGTAATGCCACATAAACACGTTTGTTCGAAATCGTTATCGTGGCTCTTAAAAGCAAAGGGCAACTGAAGGTGGGTTTTAGACAGTAAAATGAATTGGTACCTCCTATCAGGTACCTAATGCAATATGCAAGTCAAACTTATGCACTCTACGTTTTGATATAATTTAATATAATTTGTAATGATGTGCCGATTAATATAAATTTTAAATTTATTAATGATGTTAAAGTTCACATGATCTCAAAGTTAAATGAAAACTGTCAATGTTAATTGTATATATTTGTACGCCTCTGGGTAAAACATAGAGGATCTACCTATTTTTAACACCTCACACTCTGTTGTAATCTGACCTATGTTTACAAATAAATTATTCTGATTCTGATTCGTGGCTGCCTCGGCGGGAGAAACTCAAATGCGGGCGCTAGGTAACATACACACGTGCCAATTACGTCTGGGTCTATTTTCGACAGAATAAAAACTAGGTAATTACATAGTTAAAAATTTAAATCGTATTACTTCATTAACTACAGTCATGGATTACCACAGAAAACGACTGATACTATCGTAAAAAGCTCAAATCGTTTAACTTAATAGAAGGCAAAATGGTCATGATTCGGTGACTCACAAAGTCACGATAATTGCTGAAACCGTGATAAAATACAGCATCTGTCTCAAAGTTGAATGGCCAGTAACACAAACAGCTTAATCAATGAACAGCTTTTTGTTACAGAAAAAACTAGACCAAATCGTGCACTAGATCTGTCTAGAATCTAGAACAAAAAGAAGCCTAACACATACTTCCACGAACGTTTAAGTAAAGAGAAAAAAAAGGAATTTCGATTTTGGTTCCGCAAATGGTTCACTTAAAAAGTGGACGAATGTGAACGAACTCGGGTTCTTGGAAAAGCTGTTAGCTTCCAAATTTCAATCAGAGCCCGGTCGACAGTTAGAGCGATAGGCTTTTTGTGTTGTACATGAAAAACATTATAAAATGTACGCTTTTTATCGATCGGTAGGAGAGGTATGGAGCTGGTATTGTTTCAAGTTTTTTTGAGAAAATATGGAATTGTTAATTACAATGCGTTCCAAATAAGAATATGATTGATTTACATGTTGTGATGTCACATCATACTGTCAAATCGCAAGAAATTGAAAAACTGGTTTCTGATTAAACTGTTTTCGTTCACAGTTCGTAAATAAATTAAATTTTATTTTGTTTTGTTTTGCTCACCATAATAATTCTTCGATTTGAAAGTATGACGTGACGTCACAACATGGCAATCGATCCTATTCTTATTTGGAACGCATTGTACTATATTTTATTGTTTGAATATCTTCTAGCGGCTTTACTTGCGTAATAGTATATGCCTTTGTCACTCAGTGACAAAGTATCATTCTACAGGTAAAAGAATTGTTAAAATCGGTACTGTAGTTTTATAGTTTATGCATTACAAACAAAATAAAACATGTTACACAATGTAATATTAATGTATTCCAAAATATAAACATTAAAAAATATTTTTTTACTTTACAGTGTAAGTTTTTTAACTAGACTTAGAAGGAGCTGAAATCATCATTTAAGTCATCGCACTATTCTTAAACTCTTAACTATTTAACAAAATGAATAAACCAAATATTCGTTACGCTATTTCTACCATCATAAAACGTTATAATTTATCTTTACTCATCCATCCATGAAAATAAAAGACACAAAAATGCGAGACACGTACATATCGCGACTCCATGCCAATCGTGTTCTGAGCGCGTTCATTCGTTTTTGTTCGGTCGAGATGGTTGATACGCGCTGCATTAAATCTTATAATTAAATGCGGATAGGCGTATTATAAGAAGCTGGTTCGACACCACTCACGTATTTTACTAGCTTTCGCGACGGGTTTGTCCGCGGTGAAGGAGCTTTTAGATTTTGTAAGTAGCATATAAGGACATTTTTGTAGGTAGGTGAGTTATGCTGGATGTGAAAAGCTTGGCTTTTGTGAAATTTCCAGCTGCGTAAATCTTTCGGGTGAAATTAAAAGGATAATTTAAAAAGTAGGATGGCTATTAACTTTTTTGGTATAAAGAATACAAATTAATTTGTTCATGTGTGTATAACCACCCGCCTAAGTCGTTGTTACAGGCAAGGGTAGGTATATGCTTACTTAACTGTTACAAAGCCCTGGGGGCCTAAAAAGGTCACAATTGGCAATTCATCTAAAAGCAAATCATTTCCCGAATTGCTGCCTACTAAATGACATTAGGCAATTCTTCTAAAAGTCGCAAAATGGTTACACAAATTAGCCGAATCATACTCAATTCATTTTTTAGCAGAATCATATTCCATAATATTGCCAGATGAAAAAAATTAAAATCTTAAGTTTTTTTTTTCTTAGCTTTTTATTTAACGGATAATTATTTTGTATTAAGTTATTGTATTAAAATATAAATTCAGTATTTTAGGGTAATATTTTATTAAAAACATGCCTTTAAAAACGAAGTTGAAAATGCCTAAATCTTTGGAAATAATAAATATCAATTTGTTAGGCTGGCAACATACCTACATTTTTGTTTATAACCCTCTGTCGTCTGTGGTTATCCTCTGTCGTCTTTGGTTTACCCTTTGCTTGTGAAAAATCGGTTGAAAGCAATAAATCATATGAATAATGCCATATTGAAGAGTTGAAGTTGTACAATAAATTGTAATTTCAAGTGCAGAATGCGTTTTTTTTTTTAAATACTCTGAAGCAAACCATCCACTTGTAAAAACTTTAGGACTGCGTTTCAAGAAAATGATACCAATCCAGCATCTACTTGAGTATTTCTTGTGAGTTCGAATGTTTACAACAAAGTAAGTGCTTACCCATTAATATTCTAATATTAATAAGTTGTTATACCTACGCAACTAGGTATTAAATGCCAATTTAATTGTTTCAGACCGCACTGTGGCTCCTTTATTTTAATGATGAGGCTTGAAGGATTCTGTCTCAGGTGGAATTTGAGATACCTAGCAGATGCAGCTCAAATTATCTTTGCTACCTTGGATTACATGTAAATTTGTGTCAATAAAAAAAATAATTACATTCTATTATACGTATTAAATGGTTTTATTTTGGTAATAAATTACCTAAGCTTGTTTATAATATTCTATAGATGATAATATTAAAAATACTCTGAACTCTCTACTTCAAATTATTTAAAACAGTGTACTTTAGAGTTCAGGGTGGATACTTAGTACTATTTAACCATTTGAAAAGTGATATCAAAACACTAAGCAATTTATGTTAAGATCTCTAAAGCTTTAATAAATATATATAGGTACATATTGTAAATCCAATAAAATGTAGTAATTATGAAGAACATTGACAGTTTAAGCCATTGGAAAGTGACTGAAGTAGGTTCTTGCCCATTTTTGATGATATACCCCAGCTGCATAAATGCTTTAGTGCTCAAGTGCTCAATAATTATATATAGTCATACTTTTTTTAAGTCTGTATAGCCCGATAAACTCGGGGTTCGGCACTTCATAATTTTCAAGCAATTCCATTTTTCGAAGAAATACACTTCGTTGGCGACTTAAAAAGCTCTCAGTAATGCGCGTGTCTCCTAGGAAATACGCGTAAAGTCCTAAATTTTCCATTTTTTAAGTTTAATATATAATCCCCGAAAAATGAATTGTAAGATGTTGCTCTTCAGTAACTTTTTATGATTCTGCTAATGAATTCTAAAGCAATTCATATTATGTGAACCATTTTACGAATTTGCTGTCAAATAGACCCGTCTGTCAAAAAAAATGTCAAATAGATGAATTGTCGAATATGAATCATAATATGAATATTGTTTTTGTATAGTAATATGAACTGACAATTCGTGACCATTTTGCGATTTTTACCGTGATTCATAATATTTTCCTATACGATTCTGCTAAAGTGACCTTTTTAGCCCCCCTGGTCGGCAGATCTCTGCGCGACCCTTGTCCTTTTTGCAAAGTACCTATGAGATTCAAAACTGTAACAAACTGTATTTCTCCCGACTGGGCACGCCACTATTATGGCGGTAAGTCCCCTATTTGAGGCGTGGTTGGAAAGACCTCACGCCGTCCTTACCTTCCGTATGACGCAGGTTCTCAACGAATACGGTAAGTTCGGGAAGTACCTGCATCGGATTCGTCCGGAAGCGACGCCCGGGTGTCGCCACTGTGTGGACCGCCCGGAGGACACGGTGGAGCACACGGTGGAGGTGTGTGTGGTGCGCAGAGCAATGCCGTGTCCTCGTGGGGGCAATCGGCGGCGGCGATCTCTCGCGCCAGGCCTTGGTACAGGCCATGGTCCGGAGCGAGGAGGAGTGGTAGGTGGTCACCTCCTTCTGCGAAGCAGTAATGCTAGCAAAGGAGCGGCCGATCGCGTGAGGCAACGGCAACGGTCCTCACGCCCCAACCGCCGCCGGGATTCCGATCCCGATTTTCAGCCACCTAGGCGTGGGCTTGCGGACGGCGAGCAATGTGTAGCCCGCCGTCCGACCGTCCGATAACCGTCCGGATCGAGCCCAAATTGTCGACGGCGCGTATTGTTCCACGCCCGTCTCAGGGAGATGTCAGAACATCGTAGGGGCCCAGCATTGTCGAAGCATACTGGGGCCATGGGTAGTGTGAAAACTAAACCCGGGCCCTGGAAGGAAGGCAACAAAGGAAAAGGAGTGAGTTTTTAGTCAGCAGAAGTCTGACACTATCTCCCGCTCCGCCCAAGAGCAAGATTTGTCATTAGATGATTTTCCCACCTAAAATAAAAAAAGCCCGGACTAATGAGTCCAAATCTAAGTAGGTGTGCATGCATATTTGTTTTTAGTTTTTTTTCTATTATTGTAAGACCCCTCGGGAGATGTCAACAAACCGTAGGGGCCCAGCAGGGCCGAAGCCTACTGGGGCCACGGGTAGTGTGAAAGTGAAACCTGGGGCCTTGGGACGAAGGCGAAATAAGAACAGGAGTGAATTTTTGTCAGCAAAAGTCTGACACTATCTCTCGTTCCGCCCAAGAGCGGGATTAGTCATTAGATGATTTGCCACCGAAAAAAAAACCTAATAATGTCGAAATTTGTAATTTCGAGATGCCGTTAAAAATGTTATTTTCTCCCATTCAAAAACTGCACAGTCTTCAAATCCTCGATCGATATTGTCGAGATCTCGAATTCGAAATTACGCATCATAGAGATTAAATATCGAAAAAATAGAGATTTCACGAGATCGAGACTGCATTTCCTAGTACGACCCCATAACCTTGACAACGAATGTATTAATCATAATTATGTAGTTTCATCTCAGTGCATAACTAAATAAACAGCACCAACGAACAGACAGACCTCGGATATCGAACAAAGTTCCTACTTATAATGGTCGCATGTAGTGATTATTAAAAGCGGATAGGCGTATTATAAGGAGCTGGTTTGACACTGTTCGGAATATATCTCAAAGATTACCAGTTGTAAGACATAGCGAGGAATGTACCGAGATATATTTGTAGCGATAACGTTTCGGATCTGTTCGACGTTACATCATAACGTAATCTAGATTTGAACGAGCTTAATTTGTTAATTTGTATTTATTTTATTCGTCAATTCAAATTTTGGTTTAAAGAAAGAAGAAAGAAAGAAAAATAGTTTATTTGCACAAACGTGGCACATAACTTAAAAAATAAATAATAATATATATAACAAATTATACAAAAAAGTAAAATTATGCGCAAAACGGCCAGCGCTCAGCAAAATGCTGGGGCTCATGTGCTGAACAGAGCGACAGCGTGTTTAAATTATTATTAATTGTAGGTAGTTTTCGTTTATTCACTTTATGAAATACAAACATACATTTTTAAATATTTCAGGAAAGACTCCTTGATCTATACACAAATTAAATATTAAGGCTAAGTACTGCGCTATAGTCTCAATAATTGAGGTACAAACTTTGATAGACGTACCCCACAAATCTTCTGTCAATTTAACTTTGATTTGTTTAAACGCTTTTGTTACTATAAAGGGGTTTATATGCTTAAAGTTAAATTCAGTCGAACAGGCTGCAACGTTTGCCTGTAATAAACCAAAAGCATGCGATGGCGACGAATTTAGGGCTTCAGTGGTTTTAATTGGTATACTAGCAAAGAAATTTACAAATTCTTCTGCAACCAGTTTGTTATCGCTAATAAGACCATGATGTGTCTCCAAAGTGTAATCATTATTATGTATTTTATTCCTGATGGTTTCATTATTTATAATTTTCCAAACCGTTTTTATTTTATTATCTGCTGATTTAACTTTATTGCTAATGTACAAGGCCTTAGCTGCCTTACAAGTGTTTTTAAACATTTTTGAATATGTAGCAACATACTTATTAAAAGTTTCAGTGTTAATTATTTATTGTAAGAATACTGATGTTATTTATATTATTTTAAGTATACAGTGTGTGTTTTACTCATTCACGCTCAAAGGACTGAATGCACTTGTATGAAATTAGGTACAAGGACAGACTACGTCCTGGATTGGGGAAATCAGAAAACAGAAACGTATATTTCCAATAGACCATTTACAGGCACTTATGAATTGTCAAAACTTCAGTTAGTCAAAAAAAGTGAAGCTAAATTGCACGTCCCAAAGAGTAGATCTCTATGGAGAAGAACGTGCAAGAAACTCCATGGACATTCTTTTAAATCATATGCATGTTATACTTCTTATATAAGGAGTATGTTCTCTTGGGATAATTGTCTATTTTTTCACGGGCGAAACCAATGATAAGAACTAGTAGATTAAATAAGAAAGTCTGGTCCTTTCCTTCCCATAATTCGTACCAAAGCTTCTTAGATCTCGATCACTAATTAAAATTCTGCATAGTGAGTCTACATAAATTGTTAAGCGTGTTGCTATGTAGTAGGCACAGAATATAAAAGCATATAATGAATCATTTGTAACAGTAACTGGTCATGATGAATTGTTAGCATTCATTCAACAAAGACAGCAGGTTTTTATGGTTCCGTAACTAAGGGTAATCGACTTAGCCCGAAGAATCGTCAAACTTAAGTGGCAGTGGTCAGGGCACGTTGCTCGCAGAACAGATGATCGATGGGGTCGAAAGGTTATGGAGTGGCGACCAAGCATTGGAAGGCCTCCCACAAGGTGGACCGATGACCTGGTGAGAGTCGCAGGACCGGTCATTATAGCGACACTTAAGGGATTCCTATGTCCAAAAGTTGACGTCTTTCGGCTGGAATGATGATGATGATCCAAAGGGTAAAACGGGTCTCTATTACTAAGACTTCGTCCGTCCGTTCGTCTATCTGTCTGTCCGTGAGCCGTGATAGCTAGACAGTTGAAATTATCACAAATGATTTATTTCTGTTATCACTATAACTACAAATACTAAAAAACAGAATAAAATAAATATTTACGGGGGCTCCCGTTCAACAAGCGTGATTTTTTTTTGCCGTTTTTTGCTACGGACGGTACGGAACCTTTCGTGCGTGAATACGAGTCGTACTTGATCGGTTTTTTTTACGTTTGGTGGCTTGAGATCAGATGGTCCCATTCCTTACGTACCCGGTATAACTTCATAGTTTTTGTGTATAAATATTTATTAGTTAGTTAATAAATACACATTCTTATACATTCATTATGGGGCCCTCTTCGTTGGTGGACCTAGAGAGTTTAGTAATACATTTATACTCTATACATTTAAATAAAATTGAATTGTCTCTTTGTTACAACAACATAACATTTTTTATAGCAAAAAATGCAATCTTAAAATTTTTTGTCTGATTAAGGAATAGGTTAAGAGGCTTCTTATGTTTTTTTTTTTTTGTGTTTTTTATTCGGCGGCAACAATCTCTCGCGCCGGGCCTTGGTACAGGCCATGGTCCGAAGCGAGGAGGAGTGGCAGGCGGTCGCCTCTTTCTACGAAGCAATAATGGGCGCGGCCCTCACGCCCCAGTCGCTGTAATCCCGATCTCGATTTCCGGCCACCGTAGGCGCGGGCTTGCGGACGGCGAGTAATGGGTAGCATCCGATCATCCGGTAACTGTCAGTTCGGCCCAGCAGGGTCGAAGCCTTAGGGGTTAAGTGTCTGCTTCTGAAAGGAAGACTCGGCCCTGGTATGAAAGTTTAGAGGTAAGCGGAACAGAGAGTAAAGTCCCGCAAACCTCCGTTGAAAAGGGAGGATCCTCCGACCAGACGGGTGTTATGTCTGGTGGGCACTGCCCGATAGATGATTTCGGGCTGTTCTATATGTTCTAAACGCGCGGAGAATTTTGATTGCGCGATGCAGGATTATTTCTTATGTGACGCCATAGATGTCGCTACAAAAGGCAACGAAGGAACAGGAGTGGGTTTTTAGTCAGTAAAAGTCTGATGTACCCTCTCGCTCCGCCCAAGAGCGCGGGATGTCATTGGATGATTTTGTCGCCGAAAAAAAAGCATACATACTAACACTGTCGTCTTTTTAATATTAATGCGATCGTCATTCTTTATGTTCAGACTACATCAGCATCTGTCTTTGGGTCTAAGTTTTTATTAGCAGCATTGTCAACATCATTTCAAACAAAAGACGTTCACTTCTGGACATAGGCTTCCCCCCAGCGTCGTCGCCACAACGACTGGACCTGTTCTTCTCGCATCCAGTAGATTATTTTTTTTAGTGTCATATTAGTAAATCAACAATAATGACTTCTCTCACTCTAGGATGGAGTGAGAGGGTGACGCGTATCATTTTTCCTAAAATCCACCTATGCTCCTTACACACACTTACTTATATTATACATACAAATTTTCGCTTCTGTAATATTAATGAGCACTAAACTCAAAACACGATCATAAAAGCATATAGCCTGCAGAGACTGTACCATGTAAGTAATAATATATTAATTAACAGAACTTGGTGGAAACATAGGAATAGGTAAATAGCACATACGAACCAGCCCTCCTAGCCAAGTTACAACCGTTTCGTTTCGATTCTCTTTTCGTCGATCGCCTCGAGTAATCCACGCCACCGATTCCTTTGTTCTGACGTCATCTCAACGTTCAGTCATGTGATCAGAACTAATGTAACTTAGCTAGGGGGGCTGAAATCATTTTTGCTTAATTGATAGATCAAACTGAAACGTTTTCAATCAATCTTTATCAAAACATCCGGTATTAGATCTTGGTTCATTCAGAATTCGCGATTAACCATTAGGCAATTCATTTTATTGCACTCGTTAACGATTACAAAGACATCGAATAAAATTATAATCCTTAAATGACGATCATGGTGGCTAATCTCAATTGAGGTTAGAAACGTGAGGATATAGTTCGGACCCTCACGCCACAGACGTCGCCATCGGAGACGCCCGGACGTCAGGAGTCACAGGGTGATCTCCGGCCACCGTAGGCGCGGCCTTCTTACGACGAGCAATGATTAGCTTCCATACGGCCATTCTAGGTAAGGACCAAGCCCGAGTCATTGACGGCGTGTAGTGTTCTACGTACACCTGACAGAGATGTCACCAAAGCCGTAGCCCAGGGGCCCGGTAGAGCTGATGCCCGCTATAGCCACGAGAATTTTTGAAAGAAATATCGTGGTCTTAAAGCAACTAAAAGACGGGTATTTTAAAAAACCCGGGCAAGTGCGAGTCGGACTTGCAGTTTTCAGATTTTTTCCTATACTTGTTCTATCTAGCCTTGCTTCATGCCAAATTTCAAGATTCTAGGTCAACGGAAAGTATCCTACGAATTTTGATTCCCTTTTAAGTGTCAAAATATATGTTTTTTGCAACATAAACGGCCGTATCTTTTTTTTCATTATTTGAGTATATGGCTTTAATTTCATACCTCTACGCGTTCCAGAGATAAAGAGTCTTGACAGACAGACATACAAACAAACAGACGAACGGACGACAAAGTGATCCTATAAGGGTTCTGTTTTTTCCTTTTGAAGCACGGAACCCTAAAAATAAATAGAAACGGTTTACACGATTTGAAGTTAGCATTAAAAGCAACATAGAAATCAAAGACTACAGGTGATTTCGTATCAAACAGTGCCTACTAAACGCTTCGTTAGTCCTGGGATTCCTTGCGAAGAAAATGGCGTGATCACAAGAAAGTGTTAATACACCGTTAACCGTTGATAAATCATAACACGCGAAAACATTTGGTATTCATTGCACGCAGCGGGAAGACTTGCTTAAAATAATAATTAAAATTTATGAAGGTACAGTTAATTATCGGAGTGCCTGTGACCACATAGTCTCACTTGAGAATTCGCTCATGAATATACAGTGACTGGTTCGGAGCTTTTTAGAGTATGCGATGGTTGAAGGCTTAGAACAGGGATGGGCCCCTTCAATCCTTTTAATACACGTGATGTAGACATGGGTCGTCGACGTATTTACAGTCGACGAAACGAGACTGGTTTACCGTCTACGATAAACTAGTTCATAAAACCGTTTAATTTTCGACTAGTTTACTTCATAGACTGAGCAGCGTTTAATCCGCAGTTCAGCGAACGATTGGATTAGTTTACGGTCGTTTACTTAAAAACTTGTTTAACAATCGACTATCAATCAACGAATTGAAACAAACTACACTATTTTTATACACTATTACACGATAAACTATTTACAATCATTTATGTTTATTAATTTATTAAGTAATTTGTTATAAACTAATTTATAATAATAGGATAGATAACACTAAGCGAACGTATGAACGTAAAAAGTAATACGAAAGTTTATTATTCCACCTCCTTGACCGACACATTACGCATTTCAATCAGGACTAAAAAAATAACGTAGACAAAATTCAAAAACATTATTTATCTAACCATACAGGTTCGTATCTATTGTATTGTTCTAGAGTCTATTTTAGATTTGACAGCATTCACGTCGTGTTTGTCTCTGCATGAGAAAGAGAGAGAAACAACAACAAGCCGACCGCACGCAACGTTGCTTAAGGGCCTATTTCACTGCTCGATATTCAGACAATCTTAGTCGATGTCGCGTAGTGTAATAAGGGTTAGACCGGTCTTACTCGGAACAAAAAATAAGACAGTCTGAATATCGTGTGCTGAATATCGCGTAGTGTAATAGGCCCTTTATGCTTCGTTCGGCACTCGGCAGTCTTCGTAATCACTCGTTCCGTTCCGTCGTGCGCGAAATCAAGTCTGCATGATATGTCGTTCATGAGTAAACCAGTTTATCCGTAAACCGTAAACCAGTCGAAAAGTTGACGTCAAGAAAATAGTCTAAAAAACATATCGTTCATTCAACGCCCACCACTAATGTGGTGGTTTGCCGTCCCTGACCTAGGACTTATTACTACGAACCTACCCGTAGTTCTAGATGTGGGATTGTTTGAAATAGTTAGTTAAATGTGAAAACAATAAATTGCGTGCCTAAAAGCGGCAGGGATAAGGGCGGGTTTTCGAGTACGTGTATTGAAAAATACTTATGAAACCATTAACAGAAAGGAGAAATCTTATTACACAACAAAATCGTAACGTAGTCGTCACGCAAGCTATATAGGGCCCTACAAAATTGAGACGTTCTATCTTCAGATTACGTCGAACGGTAATCGCTAATCTAATTAATATGGAGCCGTTTATACCACACGATTAGACAACGTTTCGGCCAGTTAGATTTCACAAGCTAACTTCTAAATTGAATAGCGATTAGTTCAATCTGGTAATCTTTGGATTGTTTACGAGATCTGCGCTGATTGTTAATGAGTAGTTCGTTGGATTTGAGCTGGTTTTGACATCGGTTTATACCACGATTTGAGTACCACATTGTCTTTACATGTTATAAAACAAAGTCCCGTATCATGTCTGTCTCTGTGTGCGCGGTAAACTAAAAAAAACTGGCCAAGTGCGAATCGGACTCGCACATGAAAGTGTGAATATTGTTGTACGGAACACATACTATATTAAAATTGAGAAAAAAACCCTAAAGAAATAATGTGCCACCGGAACATGGTGAACATCCCTCCTATACGCACGAAACGAGTGGAATTCCTTGCCGGAATCTGTGTTTCCTGATGGCTACAACCCGGGAATCTTTAAGTCAAGAGTGAATAGGTTACTTCTAGGTAAGCGCGCTTCATCGTCGACCGCATCATCGCTTTCCATCAGGTGAGATAGTGGTCAAGCGCGAAACTATCAAGAATAAAAAAAATAACGTCGCTTGTATGGAGAAACGTCACTTGTATACCTAACTTTTAATGGCCCTGACTGGTATTCCTACCCAGTACAAATGTTTGTGTGATGAGCACGATTATTTGTTCTGTGTCTGGGTATAATTTATTTATAATATGTATGTATTTAGAAATATATAAGTATGATTATCAGTTGTCTAGTACTCATAACACAAGCTCTGCTTAGCTTGGGACTAGACGGCGTTGTGTGGTAGTTGTGGAATATTAAAAAAAAACAGTAATAGGATCCCGTTGTCAATCTCTTCGGGTACAGAATCCTAAGAACTGCCAGCGAATACCAGCCCAGCATCCGCATTTCCCTGCCCCAACCCAGCTGAAGCAACTTAACTTGCTAAGTAAGTATAGCTCTTTTTACGTTAGTTGATCACAGTAATTTCTCCTTGCTTTCACGGGAACCTGCCGTATTATACTTATAGAACAAAATTAGACCCACTATGGCTGTGTTGGACTTAATTAAACGAAATTACGTAGCCTGGGTGTATAGAAAATTGATGCAGCGCGTGCGCATGTAGTACAGGTTAAAAAGTGGTGTTATTATGTTATGTTAGTATAATAGTTGTGTACTGGGTGGTAGTTATGTAGTTAGGAGATGGGATGATGATGAGCTGGGCGGCATTTTGGTCTGGTATGTAGGAATGCGTTCATGGGAAGTGGGAGCTCCACTATGGATGGTGTAGAAATCTTTTAGAAATACAACTTTTTGTGTAGCGCCTGTGGATGATGACTAAAATCTATACTAATACTTGCTTCTGCCAGCGGCTTCGCCCGCGTGAAAGTCGGTTTCTCCATACAAACTTTGGACTCCCGTTTGGTCCTCTTAGGGGGTGAATTTCGGAAAATCCGTTCTTAGCGGTTGTCTACACCCACCAAAACCCCCACATTTTTCTCTTCACATCTTTCAAGTGAAAACTTTCGGCGGGATCGTTTCTAGTAATTATTAAATTACATAAACAGAAACGGTATCTGTCTTCTGAATGTGTTTTATTTTGGTATCTGGTTCAGCGACATCTTCGTCAAATGTTAACCGATTTTGATGATTATCTTGTTTTGGTGAAGATCTTTTGAAAAACAGACTATGAAACACTTCAATAAATTATAGCAAATCTTCCAGGTTTACTGGTTTGTTAATTGTTAACACCATTTCATAACATAACATGACACCATTACACTCTAAACGGGTACTGCAAATGTGTAAAATCCACACTGGTATACTCTCGTTTCACCAATGATGCTCAAATTTCATGTTAATGGGAAAGGAAAGACAAGAAAAAGAAAACGAATTATATATATAAAAAGAAAACTATAGGGTTATCAATTCGCGCGTAACTTTTTTGAGTATGGACCGATTTTGGTGATTCTTTTTGTGTTAGGTTAAGTTAAAATTCCGTGATAATCCCATTAAAAAATGTTAATTATTATTAACTATTAATAATTATTTGGTTTTAGTTTAGTTTAGATTACTTTTTTTTTTCAAAGTCGGTTGTATTGTTTTTTTTAAAAAAACAATGTCATTATTAGTTATAATATTGTTAGAGATCCATCTTATTGTAGGTACTGCATTCCTAGAATTATTTTTTCTAGAAAATGCCTGAGCAAAAACTAATTGAAATAAAAAAAAAAAAACATTGAATTAAACAAATCAATATAAAAATGTAGAGCGAGGTGTGGTAATGTTTCATTCACGGTTAAAAAGAAAGAAAGAAAGAAAGAAAACACGTTTATTAAGCACGCAGATACATACAATGAAGAAACAAGTATCGGTAACAGTAGTAAGTTGCCCACTGAAAAGGCAAGAAAATTATTGTAACCTGCCACTGATACCGACATCAATGACGACACCATGATGAGCCGAACTAATCATGCCAAACAGCATACGACAGGACGGAATAAAAAATTAAGTTTTAACTTAATTTTTTTCCTCACAATTATGGTAGAAACTCGAAGCAATTCTACCATGAAATCATGCCACTCAAACAAATGTACATTTTAGTCCGCTCGCCGTCAGCAGTGCTGTACTATAAAATGATTACATTACTGAGTTACGCCCAAGTATAGATCCAAGGGGGGGATCTACCTTCCACTTAATTTGTGGGAGGTGTCACGAATGTATGTAAGGTGGGGGGTGCGTGCGCGCATATTCTCATGTGTGGCGTAAAGCGGAAGATGGGTGTGGTGTTAATGTAAGCTAATAACCGCCTTTTGTGTAATTAAGTATTCATATCATGTATTTCTTCAGTTTTTGCTAGCGATTGTTTACGATTTGCCGAGCCGTTTTGTAATGAGTTGATTTTCTATTAGAATTATCGATTAGAATTATGGATTAGGCATGAATTTCTTTTATTATTGGAACATTTGAATACAAAAACATCAAATTATTGGTGGATTAGCTCTGTTGCATGTAGCTTGTTTTTGCTAGGTGTGGTTTATGATTTGCCGAGCCGTTTTGTAATGAGCTTGTTTCGTATTAGAATAATTAAATTAGCATTATGGATTAGGCATGGATTTGTTTCATTTGTGAAACATATGTATAAAAAACTTTTAATTATTAGTGGATTAGCTTGATTGCATGTAGTTGATTTTTGCTCGACTTGTTTACGATTTGCCGAACACTTTGTAATGAGAAAGCTGACTTTGTATCGTAATTATCAGATTAGCATTACGCATTACAATGATCAAATTAACATTATTAATTAGGCACGATTTTTTAAAATCAGTGGAATATTGAATACAACTGCACGATAGCGATGTATCAGGAATATTAATTCATTTGGAAATTTACATTTGAAAGTCGGTAGATAGCACCAGATCTATGCGTAACACATGTGAGATTTATGAAAAGCATTTTAGAAAATTCTCCTCGAAAAGAGGAAAAGTAAATATGCGAAAAAAGTTTAGTATAAATGTTGCTTGTTAGTTTTGATAACTGCGAAAATATATAAAATTTTTTTTTTTCGGTGGGAAAATCATCTAATGACATCCCCCACTCAAGGGCAGAGCGAGAGATAGTGTCAGACTTTTATTGACTAAAAACCCACTCCTGTTCTTTCTTTGAAATCGTTCCTGGGGTTCTCTTTCGCATCACCCATGGCCCCAGTTGGCTTCGACCCTGCTGGGCTCCTACGGTTTTGCTGACATCTCCTTGAGGCGCGCGGGGAACACTACGCGCTGTCGACAACTTGGGCTCGCTCCGGACGGTTACCGGACGGTCGGACGGCGAGCTACCCATTGCTCGTCGTCTGCTAACCAGCGCCTACGGTGGCTGGAAATCGGGATCGGGATCCCGGCGGCTGGGACGTGAGGGCCGTTCACACGCGTGTGCGACTGCGAAAATATATTGGGAAAAAGGTTTGCAAATGCCGTATAGAGAATACAAGCATAGAATTTTAATCCTGTGCAAAATAATGCAAACATCAACTTCTACAAATGACTCTTTATTGATGAAAACTTTTTTTCAGTTTGAAGTCTTTCAATTGTTCCTCCCGCTCTGGGTGGAGGTGAGTGTCAGATTTTACTGAAATCC
This sequence comes from Mythimna pallens, assembly GCA_961205895.1. NCBI lineage: Eukaryota > Metazoa > Arthropoda > Insecta > Lepidoptera > Noctuidae > Mythimna > Mythimna pallens. The sequence continues at coordinate 5,087,461 of OY540831.1, read as the reverse complement.
ATATATTCCTTCCGTTAGTTACCCTTTGCATTCCAGGGCCATGGTAACTCTCTCGGACAATCCTGAAACTACTGACGCACCCTATATATACATCTGCTCTTTGGTATTACTATAATAAATGATTTAAGCGACCTTTACTAGGTCATCTGCACATCTCATTAGTCCAACCATCAGGACTGATCGAAAGGTAATCTGATAACAGTATCACACACTCACACATATTCCATCTCACCAGCTTTACACCCGCTTGGACCCATCTCACTTGATGTTGAGCGATAATATGGTCGACGTTGATGCGCGCTCAAAATAAACTCTACCGCGATCAGGAAAAAGGGTGCATCTGACTAACACACAATTTAAGGAAAAAAGCACTAAACCAAAAGTCTAATATTTTAAACATTTCTTTGGAGAAACTAGACTTTTCACTTCTGACACTTGGGAATGGAAGCTTATAAGCGCGTTTTTTTGATACCTTATAATTTAATATGGTCAATTAAAAATATGATAAAACTAATATTTTAAATGTCTGTTAAAAAAATTTGTAGAAATTAATAGTAATAGTAATGTATGTGTAGTGTAGTAGTAATTTAGTAGTTAGTGTTGTGATGTAGTGTAGTTTAGTAGTAATTGTTAAAAAAAAATAGAATTCATGAAACAAAGTCCTACCTCGTCTGTTTATACACCACTAGTTTTTAATTAGTATAAATACTTAAAGGGCTTATTAGAAAATATCTTGTCATTATTTAAGTAACGTCTCAATAAATAATATTTATAAACCGCAAAGTTATTAGCGTTTGTTTATATCCCAAAATGTCACTCAATTTATGGAAATATTGTACAGGCTATTGATTATGAATGAATAAATGACGATCAAAATGGAAAAACACTGCGCATAGTATTTTCTAGTAGCAATTGTTATGAATTATTTTTTCATAAATTTAGGTTTTCACCTATAGTTATAGTGATTCACGAACACATGCATATTACAATAGAGAAAATCCGAGAATTTCTAATGTTTATATCGCCTGAGCGAAACAAGACGAGTTGAGTCATAATAAATTTTATTTTATTTTTAATTCTTGATGACTGCATGAGCCTGGCATTGTCTTCCATGTCATCTGTTAGTAAGTGATAGACAAAATTAACAACAGAGGCCCGTTGGCTCACTCTTGCTTTGAAGGCAGTATTTCTTTACCCAAAAGAACAGATGCGCCCCTTTTACTTTCTACCTTCCTACCTCTCCACTCGTGACTTGACGAATAGTGAAACCCCATCAGAAAGTACAGCTTACCGCGCATAATTTAAGCTATAAGTGCGAGCGCTTATCGCCTGTACTGCTCGTAATGAACTCGGGGTAAGTAAGCGACGTCGTTTCTTCTTGAGATGTAATTTCCGATGCGATCCACTATGTTACGGGTAACTAACAAATGGTACAAGATAACCTGTTTTAGGTTAAATGTTGTACCTTTGTAAGGTGGTCGATTGGAAGACGGAATTAAGGCTTCTTATGTATAAAATGCTTGAAATGGAAACTTCGTTGAATGACAAACTTTTTGAACAAAAAACAATTGAAAGTCTGATACAGTTGACGTCAAATCTATTTTGAACTAAAATAAATTCCACCAACTGCATCAGAGTGACTTGTTTCAAACTTTTTAGTCACTTTTTTGCGGTCGGGTTTTTATACTGTCATTTTCTTCTTTTTTACATTTTAATAAGTAATATTTTTGAAATCTCTTAAACTTTTTTGACTCCTTTATAATATGACTGTCACGAAATCACGGGACTGTTACAATGAGTAACCGCGGCCCTGATACGGTAATTGAAGGAACTCGAGTGGGTTTTAGCCAGTAAAAGTCTACTTCTCTCTCACTCTCTCTCTCTCGCTCCATCCAGAGCGGGAGAAAATATTTGATGACTTTCCCACTTCAAAAAAAAGCAATAAAAAAGCAAAGTGAATAGTGATATCGAAAGAGGTCGCATGCTGCTATTACTCTTATTAACTTGCAAACTAGCAAGATTATTATACTTTTTAGGGTTTATGCTTTATTTAAGTATTAAGCATCGATGCCAAGTTGCTAGTCTGTCGGTTTTCTATCGTTTACATTTCGGAGAGTGTGCATTGGAATCGCACAATTTAATTCCGCCAAGTCCGTTCCCGGACCACTAAACGTACGGCGTTGCGCCACTACGTGGTGAACATCACACCCATACGTACAAAGCGGTTGGGGAACAAATTTATTATGCGTACCTACAGGTAAGGAGTGGAATTCCCTGTCGGACTCTGTGTTCTCTGATAGCTACAACCTAGGGTTTTTGAAGTCAAGAGTGAATAGGTTACTTCTAGGCAAGCGTGCTCCATCGTCGTCCACATCATCGCTTACCATCAGATGAGATAGTGGCCAAACGAGTGCCTATCCATAATAAGCATAATCAGCTTTTTAATGTTCCCACTACTGGAACTTAGACCTTCTCTCTAGGAGAGAGATTGGGCCGTAATCCACCACGCGGGTCCAGTGCGGGTTGGTGAATATCACATGTCTTCGAATTTTTGGTTCTAGGACATGCCGGTTTCCTCACAATGTTTTCCTTCACCGTTTTGAGAGCAGTGGTGATGAAAAAAATTACACAAAGTAATGCGCCTCGCTGGGTTTGAACTCGTAAGTCGAACCCGTTACCACTTGGCCACCACTGCTCCCATAATAATAAAAAAAAAATCAGGTGATTCTTATTTGATAGGAAGAAAAGAAGATTGTTCAGTAATGTCAGATAAGTCACGTCGGCTGTCAAGCCGCTAGGCGGAAATAATTTTATACTACATAAAATGCTTCTTACAATTTAAATATAGTAATTTAAACACAGAAGCCTTTCAATACTTTTTCAACCTGACAGTATTAAGTAAAACTAGAATAGATAGATCCTATTAAAATTATAGGTACAGGAAAACATATTATGAATATAGAGCAACTTTTTTTGGCATCGCACGATTTGTGCATTCAGCTAGTGTCAAGTTAAGAAAGTAGTTTTTGATATAGAATACAACTACTTTAGTGTCGCCGCACATGGGCCACATGCTACAGCCACAAACGTTGCCACGAGAAGCTAGAAGCGGCCACAAGCCACTTGTGGCTAGTAGCAGCTTTTTTTTAACCCATACGTGCATTATCATAATGGACTCTGACAAAGAAGGTTTAATTGCACGGGTGGCGTGTGACGGCGTTTTGTATCGGCGTTTAGTGGCCAGTGCGGGCCACAAGAAGTGTGCAGCGGCGGTTTGAAGCATGTGGCGGCCACTGGCGTTAACCATATGCAGCGATTCCATATAAAATGTATGAAAACTATAGGAAATATGTCGATGGTGGCGTTTTGTGGTTGTGGCCCTTGCCCCGTGTACGGCGACCCTTAGAATGTGGATGTATTTCAACAGCATTCTAACGTTTTGGCAGTATCTATTTAACAACAAATATATCGAGTCAACCTCCTCGGAAAACTTCGCTAAGGTAATCAATACTACAATAAAATTTACAGTCCATTTCACTGAGATCGTGCCTTTTTCATATCTGAAAAATACGCGATCGAATTAAGCATTTAGTAGATGTTTTTGACACAAAATATAGTAATTTTGTGTATCGTTAGCATGCGGATAAAATTGCAGTATTTGGCATCAAATGCATCTAGTCGACATAGCCCGAAGAATCGCCAAACTAAAGTGGCAGTGGGCAGGGCACATTGCTCGTACAACGGATGGTCGATGGGGCCGAAAGGTTCTAGAGTGGCGACCGCGCACCGGAAAACGCAGCGTTGGTTGGAAGGCCTCTCACAAGGTGGACCGACGACCTGGTGAGAGTCGCAGGAGTGATGTGGATGCGAGGCGCACAGAATCGATCGTTGTGGCGACGCTTGGGGGAGGCCTAGTCCTAGTAGATGATGGTATATAGTCAGCCTTCACGGCAAGCTTCACTGAGGCACCGAATAAGTAACAATACAAACTGAGATAGTCAAACTACAAATAAAATTCTCAGCTCCATTTTATCGAAAAGGCACTTGTTTCAATACTTCCCACATATTATCTAATTGTGTAGAAACTTGAGATACAATACATCACAATATCCACTAGGAATCAACTTGCTAATAAATAAAATAGCCACAGAACTTTGCTCAAAAAATATCTACCAAAAACTTGTATAGAGTCTTTAGTTGCCAACAAATAGAGAACATTTAATTTTATCGAACTCGTTCATCGCATAACCCGCCATTTGGAAACATGTCTATCGGACGGGACGTGTTTTATCGTAAAATAATATTTCTGTTTTTAGACACCTCTAAATCTACGTATTGTCCCTATAAATTATATGTGTACGAGAAATGAAGTGATAATATGCGGACAATACCGCTATTGGTGTTAGGTTTCATAGGGACGTGACAATGTGACATATTCGTTTCATTTTATCGATAATTTTAAATGTTGTAAAAATATGGACACGATTTTAAAGAGTCGGTTATTTTTTCATTCGTAACGTAAAAAAAATAGTTGATCAAAGATTACATTTCAATTTCAGAAATGAAGTACATATTTCGCATAAAAATATGTCAATATTAATTGAGTGACAATCCAACCAATTAATAGAAAAAGAAATCAAGTACTGTAGCCTCTTAATTGGCCTAACTAACATTGAACCTGAAATCTCAATTGGCTGGTCAATTTACGATCTTAAAACAGACCAGTATTTATCGATATCGGTATTCTATGAACAGAATGACGCGTGTCAGCGATTTACGATGCTATAACTCATAAGTGTTGTACGAGACGACAGTTACAGCTCTAGCGCGAGCCGTTAATGCTTGTCGACCAACTCTAGTTGATTGATATCAATGCACCGATATTTATGACGTTACAAACAACTTTTTTGAAGACGATTGAGCAAATGCTTGTGTTTTGCTTGTTTTAATGAGGTTTACAATTATCTTGGTTCTTGATAGTTTAAAACTTTAATTAACGGTAAAGTAAGAAAGCAGCTGTGTTAGTTTATTAGAATTTTTGTCTGATTTAAACATGTTGTGTAAAAATATTAATTAAAAAAAAAGAAAATATCTATAGTGTTTTAGAGGAACAGGGTTAAAGTAACACAAACCTCCTTTGAAAAAGGAGGATCATCCGACGGGTGTTGTGTCTGATCCGGACAACTGGCCAAAAGTTGATTCCAGGCTGTTATATATGTTACAATCAGAAACGTTTATTTCAAATAGACCATTTACTTTTGAATTGTCAAAATGTCGATCAGTCAAAAAAGGTGAAGCTAAATTTCTGCCCCCCTAGCCAAGTTACAATCGTTTCGCTCGCGCCGATCGCCTCGAGTAGGCCACGCCCCCGATTCCTTTGTTCTGACCACGTGACTGAGCGTTGAGATGACGTCAGAACAAAGGAATCGGAGGCGTGGCCTACGCGAGGCGTTCGGCGAGATCGATACGTTTGTAACTTGGCTAGGGGGCTGGTTCCAAAGCATAAATTTTTATCGAGAAGAACTTGGCTTGAACTCCATGGCCACTCTTCGTCATAATAAGAGTTAGTTAAATCATGGTTACATATCGCGCAGAGAACTTTAATGATGCGATGCAGGATTTTGAATTTAAGTTAATACTAGCTTTTGCCCGCAGCTTCGCCCGCGTACATAAAATATAGACTATGTCATTCATGAATAAAGCATCTTTCTACGGGTAAAAAAAAATTGAAATCGGACAAATACTTTCAGAAATTATCTCCTACAAACAAAAAAACAAACTTTACTTCTTTATACTCGTAATATTAGTGTAGATTAGGCGTCAGAGCAAATTGAGCTTCTTTTTCTCCTTGAATTCTTTTCCGAAGGTTTTTTTTTCTGAGTTTTAGTGCATCTGGCTAAGTTTGGTTAGTAAAACTGTTTATTTTAATAACATTCAAATTACTGACCACGAACTTAGCAAATGATGATTATGAAAGTATTACAAACTTTTGATTATTGTAAGCGTTTATTAAAAATGATACTGTAACTACTTATAATTTTTAAAATTTCAATTATTTTTTTATATATTACGGCACTCCGGCGAATAGTTAGCCGAAACATTTACAAAAAAAAAAAACAAAAAACTTATTAATATACAATTATCATAGCGAATTCATCACTTAAAGGTGTGCACTTACAGAATTTGAAAAATTAAAATAATACAATTTTATATTTATACAGCGTGGCAATGCCGCCAGTCTTTTGGGCACATTACCAGTCGACAGCGATGTGGAAGAGTTTTTTGACGCCATATTTTAGGTTTAGTTAGTTGTAATTAGACTAGGGTTTTTTATTATTATTTATTTTATTTTATTGTAATTATAGTTAGTATTTTTGAATGTAAATATACGTCATAAATCGAAATATATATATATATTTTAAATTAATTGTTGTACATTATACATGCAATAAATAACAAATATTTTTATCTTGTACCGTATACAAGATAAAAATAAATACAGGGCAATAAAAATCAATAAACTACAAAATAAGGAATTATTAATAATTAATTGCAACAGAAACAAATTTAATTAAATAGATGGATAACATAATATTATAGATCTACGAGTTGGTGCAAAAGATGTTTCCGAAACTGAGCCAAAGTGTTGAAGAAGATGTCAATTATTAAGAGATTTGCTTTATATTTGTTATGTCTTAACATGGTAAGTATTAAAACCCTTTTCTGAATCTTATGTGCGTCCTTTTTCACATAATAGTGTTGATTTAATGGAGTTTTCAAGTTTCCTTGAAAGTATTTTTTGTTAATTATCGTGATAAAATAATAAATAAAATAAAAATGCATATCTCTTACAATCTAAATTAACTTACAATAATAAATCTAAAGTTAGGTGTTAGTACTTCTATATATCTGTATGTAAGTGTTCTTGATCTTAATCTTAATATTTTATTCTTAAGTATATTAGATTTAATCGCAACTATAAAATATTATTTAATCTGCAAAAACCTCTTTAAAGGTGAAGGCCAAGAAAGACGCAGTCTTCTCTAGTTTGCATGTTATATAATGCAAAGATAATACATTATTATTTTCTTATGATTGTTATGCTTAAGAAAACAATACAAACAATACAAACACAAAACAACAATATACAATTTTAATTAATGTTTATTATATTTCGTACTAAATTTACAAGTTCTAGATACCGAAGCGCCGTCAGCTGATGCCACAGAACCGCACTTACAGTTACGAAGTTCAAAACAATAAACAAAGGCATTTCCTAAGTCTTGTAGCAATAAGGGACATAAAACATTAAATTACTAGCTTAGTTATATTCATTAAGAGCGGCCAACCCGAGATACATTTCTATAGTACCGCTATAACGTGGTTGTATGGAAATGTATCTCGAGTTGACTGGGAAGACCTGGAGCGAAATGAAACGCGAAGCTCAAGACCGAATGGAATGGCGGCGGCGCGCACTGTAGGCGCCCGCTGCCCCATCTAGGGAACACAGGAACTTACTCTTATGAACTACGTGATTATGACGTTATTACACATCTTTATCTAATTATTTTGGAAATACAAATACCTTGTGGATATTATCTAGATTTCTATTGAATTCAAATCATTAATTTGTGTAAAACTAACGTAATAAACTCTGAAAGTATGCCCATTTACGTGAACTTTGGCCCTTCATAGTTTATTCATAAATTTAAAAATATATAATAGAGACCTTACACATTTAATCGAGATTATAAATGTCGAAAATTTTAACCAAGAACTTTCTTTTTCGCGTTGCCTCTTTATCTAACATTGCGTTGGATGAAACAACAAGCTTTGTAAACCATATTTACGTTGCCGATAAACGAGTGGGGAAGAGCCCTCTTAAGCAGGTAGGCTTGTTAACCCATTTAATTAAACAACGGCTAATAACTCATTTCCCTTAAACTGAGTGGTCGTGAAGAGGATATCCTCTTGCAATGTACCCTTAACTTTATAATTAAAAGCTTCAAATTATTAAAATGTAAAATTTTATTACTGTTTGTAATGTTTGTGGTAATATTACTCGTATAATATAAATAGGAGATATATTAACACTTTATCGATTAATTATTTTGTAATCCTTATTTTTAGTTTATAAAGAACTAAGAAAAAACTAAATTGTTAAACTAAATTATGTGTAATTTTATACTGCGGACTTTGTATTTATTTTATTTATTTAACAATTCATGTACACACATATTACGATAAAATAAAAAGAAGACAGAAACAGAAAGAAAATAGATACAAAGGTGATGCTTATTTCTACAGAAATCTCTTCCAGCATAGTTGTGAAAGGAGAGTTGGAAAAAAGGGATGTAGACATCTTGTGTAAGAGTAATAGGAAAAAAAAGAAAAGTACAAAAAACTGTTATTATTGAAATATACTGTTTTGGAGGTATGCGGGACAGAGAGTAAAGTCCCGCAAACCTCCGTTGAAAAGGGAGGATCCTCCGACCAGACGGGTGTTATGTCTGGTGGGCTACTACTGCCCGATAGATGATTTCGGGCTGTTCTATATGTTCTAAACGCGCGGAGAACTTTGATTTCGAGATGCAGGATTAGTTCTTATGTGACGCCATAGATGTCGCTACACTGTTTATAGATATGAAAGAGTGAGGTCTTCGAGAATACACTGATTACTGTACACAGGTGTTCCCAACTAGCACAGGAGTCAGGACCTCACTTTGTATAATAGTTTAATACCCATTTTATCTTATCTTCTTTGACAGGAATACGTAAAAGAAATCCTCAAAAAAAAAAAACGTTTGTAAAAACAAAAGACAGATAAATAAAAAGAACGGTTGCTTTAAAAACTCTGCTGTTCGTTTTATGAAAAATATTAGTATTCAGCAGAGTTTGATTAGATTAGAAGGCAGAACTAAAATATTTTGCTGAAAAAACTAAACTATTTTTCGCGTTTTGCTAACAGTTAAAAATAAAACACTTAAAAATTATGCTAAAAAGTAAAGAAACGTGTCACTAAAATGTACGGGACCCATTAAGAACGATGCCTGTTACAGCTGCGGAATAGTAAGTAAGTGTTACCGTGGCCCTGGAATGCAAAAAGTAATTGAAGAAACACAGGTAAGTTAGAAATTAGTCAATGAAAGTCTGACCCTTCCTCTCACTCTACCAAACAAAAAAAAAAACGAATGGGAAATCAAAAACCATAATGATTGCTTGCAAACTGTTTGATTAAATTCAGTCAACACTAAACGTTATGGAAAGATATTGTTATCTAAGTATTCATGACTATAAAATTACATCGCTCGTAAAATTCTTATCATATCGATATCGCATTCCCATCACTAGTTTATGATGTGTGGCAGGCAGTTTAGAATGTAATAACTCATCGACGCTTACGACATGACAGTAACAGTCATAGCACTAGTGCTAGGCGGTAATATTATACGTTGCAACACTTAAATTGATCTTTTTAAATAGAGTTCATATATTTCTGTCAGATTTCGATTAAGTTGCGATTTCGTATAAAACAATAATGTAAATCGTATGTTTTTAAAAAGGCTCAATTGTATTATTTATTATTTTGGTGTATAATAAAGTATATATAAATAAAACTAGCTTTTGCTAGCGGCTATGTCCGCGTGAATTTTGGTTATTGCGGACGTGAAGTCGAAGACGGATAAAAATTGATGAGTTCAAGCTTCCTCCATATCACATTTCGTCAAAATCGATTCAGTAGTTAAACCCTGAAAGCGTAACAGACAGATAGACAAACAGAGAGTTACTTTCACACTTATTAAAATAAATATCAGTATGGATAAAAATATTGGTGTAGGTATTTTATGTTTATGAAATTTTATGAAAAATTAATGGCTAAAATAATAACAGTCACAGAAATCAACTTCTCAAGTTAAGCAAAGGTTATCGAGGTCGGTTTATAGATGGATAACCATGATAACATACCGAGATTCCTTCGTGCCTCGGAAATAAGGTGGCACAAAGTTCCCTAATCAGCAGTCCTGAAGGCCTTGCCAAGCCACGACCCTTTCGTTTCGAATCTCTTTCTACAGTCGGTAACGCCTCCGATTAATTGGTTTTGACCACGTGATTTAACGTTGAGATGATGTCATTTCCATACATTTAAAGTTTTCTACTAGCGTTAACGATTGTAGATTATCAACTTGGCTAAACCCTTTGTTTTACTGGATAGGTTGTGAAGATAGCCTGTATTTAGAAGCCATAGATCAGAAACCAGCTGGGTGCGCTTGAGTCTATTGAGAACGAGTTCACCCGTGCGGATGTCATTACTTAGCCAAAAACTTCTCAAGCTACAACAATGTTGCGAAAAAAAGATAACAGAAAATAAGCAGGATACTTATTACACTTAGCCGTACCGAGGCACCACTAATTCCGCCTCTAAGCCGAAAGTGACACAAATTACAACTTCTCACATTTTTCCGTACAATTTTCGCGTCGCTCGGCTCCCAGCCTGCAGCTACCGTTTCGTCTCAGTTACTAACGATAATAGTCGATAAATTATGTGCCATGAGTTATGATGACGGTACACAATTCTCGATAGTGATAATAGATGCGACGCACAACACTATTTTGTTTTGTGAAGCGTTTAAGTAAAACGCTTTTCAAAATAATCTTTGATGGAACTGATAATAATCTTTGATAATGGCCGTAAATGAAATCTGTAAAAATTCGTTCGGCTGAATGTATTTTTTTTAACGTGGGTTCACTAATTTCTCGGTCAATTGTGGACCGATTTTCATTTTTTTTTTAATTGAAAGGCTATCGTACGTCCCATATAAATATTGATGTGATCTGATCATGAACTTCGAAGATATGGAACAGAACTCCTCATAGAATCACAGCAGAACTGTCGTAACAAGTAAGATTGCTTTGTTTATACGTACACGCGATGACTTTAAATTTGAATGAAGGGTACTTTTTATTTATAGTACCGCAACTAAAAAGTGCAAAAACTTTTACAAAAAAAAACATATAACCGACTTCAATGTAAAAAAAAAACACTAAAAAGTGCAAAATAACTTTAATTTCGGAAGTCAGTGTTAAAAAACGAAGAGACAAAACTATTATAGAAACAGAAACCATAGTCTATACTCCTTAACAGGTAGTATGGCAGAAGGCAGTATGGTAAGTATACGGTGAGTATGCAGGACAGTCCTGCATAGTGTGGACTGGTGGATATCACATGTGTTAGCATTTTAGACTAAGGCATACCGGTTTCTTTACCGATTCGCCACTGCTCACAAAAGCAGCGGCGATAAAAAAAAATTACACAAAGTCATGTACTTTACTGGGTATACAGGACAGTAATGAACACCAGCTTCCCTAGCCAAGTTACAATCGTTTCGTTAGCGTCGAACGCCTTGAGTAGGCCACGCCTCCGATTACTTTGTTCTGACCACGTGACTGAGCGTTGAGATGACGTTGGAACAAAGCAATTAGAGGCATGGCCTACTCGTGGCGTTCGACGCAAACAAAACGGTCGTATCTTGGCTAGGGGGGCAGTACCCCTAGCCAAGTTGATAATCTGCAATCGTTAACGCTAGTCGAATACTAATTAAATGTACGGGAATGACATCATCTCAACGTTAAGTCACTTTGTCAGAACAAACGAATAGAAAATTTGTAGCCAAATACACATTGTTCAAAATGATAGAATGAATTGTTATCGTTTCTACAATGTTCAACGGTACATCCTTTGATATTGTAGAACGAGCAGCCGACTCAGGCGCGTCTACATGGCTACCGACTTATCGTTTTCTACAATTGCTGACACCGAGGCGTTACCGATTGGAGAACGGAATTCGACACGAAACGGTTGTAACTGGGCTAGGGGGAGGATATTTTCGTGTAAATATGATGATATTCCTATTGTCTAAACTCTAATAAATGTTCACCAACATTGAATTAGACGTTGAGTGGTTGACTGGTAGAGAATGCCTTGTTGCATTAAGTCCGCCTATGTACCACTACTGTACATGAAGTTTAAATAAATAAATAATTAAAAAAAATAGGAACGATAAAATACTTATTTGTCAGCAGTCAGCAGGACACACAACATAAATAAAATAAAATGTTTTGCATTGAGTGCGCCAAAAAAGTTCATTTCAGCAATGTTGCCAGAGAGAAAAATACTATCTGACATTGGTCTTTCGTTTGGAATTCATAATAATTAATCAAATCAAATTGTTTTTCTGAATTTTCTCAACTAAATCGATAGAATGTAGGTAGGTACTGTACCTACCTACATTCACAGACACGGAGTATATCACAGATCGCTATTAAGTGCTCCGTTCCCCGGAGGTCTGACAATAATCTATATTGTACTGTGTCGTCATAACTCATCGGACGCTATATTTATCGACAATACATAAACAATATTATGGTTTGTCCCAGCTCTAGAATTCAATTTAACTTCGCGACAGACCATAAACCACTAACACGGTAGCTTTCGATTTGAATCTGATTTTTGTTTTACACCTCATTTCCGAAACGAATAATGTTTACATTTATTCTTATCTAAGGACCATAGATTACGTTACGGTCAGCAAAATACAATATATATTAAAATATATTTTGTTTAAATATTTTGGTTTTATCACACTTATCATCGACCTGTTTTTGTCCTGACATCCGTCACGCTATCATTAACTTTTCTTTTAAATCACTCCTTTCATAATCCATCCATCTTTGGCCTTCGTCTCCCTCTCCGTCCATCCACATGTATACCCATGACTCATAGAGTAACATGCGATTCACCTTTCCTCTTAATACGACCACATCAAGTCTAACGATTCCTTTTTTACTTTTTAGTCACTGGCGCCACTTTCAAACTCATTTCTCGTTTTATCTGTTGTCGTCACACCGCACATCCATCTCAATATTCTCGTTTTTGCTACATGCAATCTTTTTCATACATCTTTTTCACAGCCCAATATTTTGGTTTTATCGCAGAAAGCGGTTTGGGTAAAAAATTTTTGCTACTTCACATTCAAACTGCTGCATTGGATGGGCTAGGATTTATTTTAATTTTGAGTGAAATTTAGGATACTGGTAAACCAGCTTAGTACCTACCTATTAGTTACATTCCTTGATCGACTTTCTGCTTTGTCGGTTGGGCCTTGGTACTCACTTTGTTACTTTTTTGGACAAAATATTGGACCTGGAATAACTTCAGCTAGAGACAGGAACCAATAAAAGGATAAATATTGAACTTTTCTTCAAATATGTAAAAGTAAAGAAGAAAACCAATAAACATGAAGCTTAACATGGGTATTTTAAAAACATGTAAGAAAACTTAACGTAAATCAACCAACAAACAAAAAGCATTGTATTTCTTAGGTTACTTCCTATTACCACTCACTTTTTATTATGATTATATAGTACAATATTGACCGGTCTACACTGTCCTTACATAATATCTACTTATACTGTATTAAGGAAATATTGTTAGAACAACAATTTCTTGCCATGGAGTTTCTTGCCGGTTCTTCTCCATAGGAAACGACCAATTTGGAACCGTGCACTAGCTTCTGACGTTTTATAAGTACCCATGTAGGCCTATGTGAAATAAAAAACTTTTGACTTTGACTTTGAAAATTAAAACTGTAATATTGTGTTTGTTTGTTTAATGTTTGTAAACGAACCCACGATAACAAGAGTGGTACGCGGCAACATTTAAAAAAGAAAAAAAAAAACAATATGTAAAAGGTAATAATATTTTTGAAATATTCACACAAGTTTACTTTTAGACTCTAATAAAAATGTCAGTTTTCATTTCTCTCCTTTAACTAAGAACTACACCATAGACTCTATTTCACGAGCCTATTACCATAAACTCATGGAAGTCTATTTTCGACCACAATTTCGGTGTACAGCATCTAAGTACAGCGGGCCTAGATAAGAATCGCTATTGTACGATGTCGTAATAAGTCATCCCATGCCTTATTTATGAGTGCATTATCACGTCTTCCAGAGGAAATTTACGATATAATGTTTACGTACATGTTTGGTTTTGAATAGATTTCTTGAGGAGCTCTAATGGTATCGCAGATATGACTGTATTCATTTTTGGAATGGTTTTGCTTGCGTGTTGAGTTATGACAATGAATTGAGTCTTTTCTGGTTTCTAAATAACTATTAACATTGTAAATTTATCACAGGGCCCAGGACGAATCATGGTTAGATACCGTAGGCTTGGGCTTGCGGACGGCAAGCAATGGGTAGCTCTCCGTCTACGACGTTGTCAACAAAATTTATGGGTCCAGTTAAGGTAACTGAAGGAACACTGCAGGGTTTAGCCAGTAAAAGTTTGACAGTCCTCGCTCCACGCAGAGCGAGAGGCGACATTTGATGATAACCCACGTAAAAAAAAGAGACAGAGATAATTCCATTATTTGTAAGAAACGTAAAAATACAGAAATTAATACCGCGGTAAAGTTTTATTAAAATGATCATTGGGTTTAAGCGTAGTCTTTTCATGACGTAGACAGAACTTTAGAGAGATTGTTAACCAATCAATTATTTGAATTTTTAGGGAGAACAAAAGTTGCAAAAGTTATACAAAAAGTTAAATTGGAATTATCCGTTGAAAAGTTGACTATGTGAAGAGAGCAGATGACTTGACGTCGGTGCCATGGACGGTGAGCTTTGGTGGGGACACGACTTGCTCCTGGTTTTATGTACTACGTCAGGCTGTACGGGCGCTGCCGCTGCTGACCCTCAAACGGTCCGTGTTTTGAACAGTTTGGAGTCGAAACACTTAGGACGCGTGTCTCCTTTTCAAGGATATTTCTCGCCGACTCATCAACACTTTCCGTGATCGTGAATTACTCTTTATTTAAAAATGTCATTAGGGTTGATAAGGATAAAGATTTCATTCAGTTTAAAACAAAAAAGTTTTTTTTTTTATTAGAAATACGGTGACGTACTGGAATTCTGTAAGAACTCATTGATTCTTCTTTTATTCCGATCCACGTCTATGTTATGTACTCATCTGGTACTATGTTGACTAATGTACTTACACTGTCCTCTCATAACTGTTAATGATGTAATATGGAGACATTATCTAAACTAATCATTTTTTTAAAGAATAACCGTGGAGTTTCTTTCCGGTTCTTCTCCATAGAAACGACCAATCGGAACCATGCGCTAGTTTTCTGATATTTTATAAGTGCTTATGTGTTATGCATTTAGTATGTTTATAATAATAATAAGAACTTTATTTCAAACCTTTCAGATCTAAGAGATACAGATCCATATTTATGTTAGTAAGTATTGATGAAATATATTAGTAAATAAACACAGAAAAAAATAATTACAAACAATAATCATTTTGACATGTGGAGCGCAATCTAGTGTCTCAGAAACGGACCGTCTAGTCTGTCCACTCTTACTATTTATTTATTTTTGCTTTTCTTTGTCCGCTTGTTTTATTTTGTATCAAAATATTTTGAACTGAATTGAATCTTTGATCACACCAAAACAATGGAAACTACAAGCAAACGGAGCCATTATTATAATTTTCGATAATATCGCAGTAAATCATCAAAATAGCCCACATTTCTACCATGAACCCCGACACACTATTAGACGCAGACCGGTGGCTGTTAGGAGTCAGGTTGTAACTCCTGACCCCGAGCCACTTCATCATACGTTTCACCAGTATGTCTCAACAGGCATGAGTAGGGTCACCAGGCTTCCGGTTAAAGACGAACACATTCAAGGTATAAGTATCCAGCAGCTAGATCAGAGGGTGTGTTAGGTATACATTTTAAAAGAGTTCTTTAAGTCAAGAGTGAATAGGTTACTTCTAGGCAAGAGTGCTCCATCGTCGGCCACATCATCGCTTACCATCAGGTGAGATAGTGGTCAAACGCGAGACTATCAATAATAAAAAATAAAAAAAGAAGCAGAATTTCATGGTCAAACAAGTTGACGACAAAAAAAGTAGGTAGGTAAAATCGGAAGGAGCCAACTCGCGCGCACTCGCGAGTTGACAAACAAGTTCTTATTTTCACTCATTTTTAAAGACTGATGGAAAATGTGGATTAAGTGTTCATACCAAAATGGAAGCGGTCGGCAGCAACACGGCAAGCATTTTCAGTATATAATAATTTTAAAATCTATCTAAATCCTTAAGAGACCAGTATCGCTTGAAAGGTTTAACAAGGACGCGCGGCTGCCCGAAGTGCGAGGTGGAGAAGGAGATGAATGGAGAGGTTCTTTGCTTTGCAGAGGAACAGCACGGGCTTACAACAATAATAAAAACGCAATACCCTTTGTTTCTTTAACTGACTGTAACCCACCCGTGTTTCTTTGGTTGCCTTTTACGTTCCAGGGACACGGTGACACATGGTGGTATGGAAACAGTTACTGTTGCAGCCCAGCGCAATCAATAGGGTCTGGGATTACATACAAATACGTATGGAATCTCTTAATGAGCTAAGATGTCCATTTTACTCAATGATGATTTTCCACTTCAAAAAAAACACCTGGCCGGTCGATCCGGCTTTATCCAAACGCCTGGTAACCTTAAACACGAGTGTGCAATATCTGTATTTCACAGATATTATGTTGATAATGCATGTAGATTTATGTAGATCTGTTAGAATTATAGATATATGTTTATGTGGAGCACGTTTACTTGAGTTATTGGATAAAAGCATGTTTTTGGGAAATGTTGTGGTCAATAGTTGATAAAGTATTTCTCTGGCACATGGTTTAGATAATATTGAACGAGCAGTAAATACAGTTATTTCTTAGTGAATTATTTTAATGAAACGGCTAAAGAAATATATATTTCGTTACTATCATTAGATCATAGTAAAGCTTGTTGCTATCCCATCTCTGAATGTCTTCATGAAGAAAATGAAATAGCACTTCTTTTCATAATTGATATAATAATAGCCTTTATTCAACAATCTTATAATACATAATGTATGTTATATGCTAAGTTTTCATTACTGGACACCACCCCCCTTAGCCAAGTTACAACCGTTTCGTTTCGATTTTCTTTTCGTCGATCGCCTCAAGTCGGCCACGCCTCCGATTCCTTTGTTCTGGCGTCATCTCAACGCTCAGTCACGTGGTCAGAACAAAGGAATCGAAGGCGTGGCCTAATCGAGGCGTTCGACACAAGAGAATCGAAACGAAACGGTCGTAACTTGGCTAGGGGGGCTGAACAGTGAATACTTTTTTATTCTATATTAAAACTGGTTTAAATAGACAAATTCTTTTATTTCCTAAAAATCACCAAATAATGTTAAAAAAACTAACTCCTCCACTTTGAAGCACCCCGCATAACCACAGTTACTTCCACCTCCTCAGTAATCCAACTTAATTAGCTGCCTACAGCATACGAACCATAAAGCCGCTATCACAGTGATGAGTTATACCACCGCTATACAATAGCGATCGTTATCGTCCGGCGCGTGCGCATAAAGACCAATCTCACTCAGCCGTGGCAGATCCAAAGGACCACCTAATTTGTGGAGCTAATATATCTTCGGTTTTGCAAAATAGTTGTGTTTTGCCTATTTACTTAAGTACCTCTTGCTTCTAGAATACAAGAAATATTTTGTATCATAAACAAAATGGCTCAAAACTTCAGCCGTATACTGCAGGTTTATACATAGGTAGTAGGTAAAAAATACTTACTTTTTTTTGCATTTGAAATAAGGACAAAGTAAATCTATTTATTTCACAAAAAAATAAGGTAATAATTTAAATAAAAATTGTGAGTAACGGATATAAAAGAAAATTAGTTAAAAGTACATTGAAAGTTGGATAATGAATTTAGAAGGTATGGTACACATTGCTTGTCATTAAATCTTTTAAGATCATCAAGCTGCTGCAGTAAAACAAAAACATTTTAAATTTTAATTAGTAAGGAAGCTAATTGATAAAAAATCCACAACAACAAACCCACAGCTATTCAAAAGATCGTATCTCTATTTTCTAATGATGGGTTTATTCTCATTACTAACTAATAAATTATGTAGCAACTTGCGTAAAAGAAATAGCGAACGCATATAAGAACTGCTACAATTTTAATCTGTACGGTCTCGAAGGACCAGAAAAATCGCAGTACACAGAAAAATCACTGGCATGCCTTATCATACCATCGATCCTGGCAGCCATAACTTTGGTATTTATCACCCATAACGACAACCACTATAAAAATATCTTGATGTCATGTAAAAAAAGTATATAAAATCATCTCTCATATCATGTCATCGATAAAACCAGTCCGGACTTGGAATTTCATAAAAAAAAGAGTCGAATACACGTTGACACTTCCTTAGTTGAGAATTTTCTTTAGAAAAAATGATATTGAGAGCAGGCAGTTCCTGGGAGCATCCATATGGATTACATCCTCAATTAATGTTCAATAGCATTTATCCTGATTAGGTGTACCGGTATGTACGCAGAGGAGGGCGGACAGAGAGATAACTTCGTTTCGACTTTGAAATATTATTCACCAATGAATTTAATAGAGGGTAATGTGTACTACCTACACATTTCATCAGGAAACACATAAAAACTAAAACTGTTTTTTTTTTTTTTAAACTTCATGTAGAGTGGTAGTACATAGGTGGACTTAATACCACAAGGCATCTCTACCAGTCAACCATTGGGTTAAAAAAGACAACACTGTGGTAGGTGTGCACAATAAATAAATAACAGATATTTGAAATAGAATATAGTAATGTAACTGTATGAATTTTTCAACAATTTTTTTTTTATTTTGTCAATTACCTAGCCCCAAAATTTTTCTGGTCAATGTGGTGCGACAAGACGAAATTGGAGGTACTCCGTCTGACGTTTACTTACTTCGCTAGACTTCGATTAGAAAATTATTCAAAGGAAACATACTCTTGGAATAAAAAGTATTCTACATATCCTATTTCAGAATATGGTCTAGGCGTGTACCAAATTTGATCCAAATCCGGACAGTTATTTTAACGTGAAGGAGCAACAAACATACACACATACATACAATATTTTGCTTCTTTAATAAAGTTTGATATTCGATTCACATAGTATGTTAACAACCTAATTTTTTTTAGTAAAATAAGATTGGTTTGCACCTTCCAAGCTACCTTTATTTAACTGATAAACACAAGAAGACATTAACAAAATAACAGACATAACTAACAAACACCATAATGCCTTCAGTAATAAATCACGATAATTCAATGGTCTTTAGACAGAAACACATAACCTTTCACTACTATTTAGGTAGTAGATAAAGAATCACTAGGACCACAGTAATTTTTGCAGTTGATTTACTGCTCTCTGTACTGTGTGGCCAAGGCTATTATTACACTGTAGGCCCGCTATCACGGCACAGCTTCTAATGGAGATAGGGTTGCCATTACAAATATGAAAAATCTTTCAAAAAGAAGGACATTTGCATGATGATAATAATTATTATAATGCCCTTCATAATTTTAGCCGTATGATGTTCACTGATGAATATAGGCCGAATAAGCCTTGCTTTCTGTATATTCCTTTAATCTTCACCGGGTCCTTCCATAGGTCCACCTTTAAGAATGGGTCTTCCAACGCTGCGTCATCCGTCCGTTTGTCACCACATCACAACAGAATATCAGAGTCAGATATATTTGCCTGACACATGCTGAGCTTGGTTACCATTCAGAAATCAGAAACGTTTATTTCAAATAGACCAATTACAGGTACTTTTGAATTGTCAAAATGTCGGTCAGTCAAAAAAAATACAAGTGAAGCTAAATTGCACGTTCCAAAGCGTAGATCTCTATGGAGAAGAACGTGCAAGAAACTCCATGGACACTCTTTTAAATCATATTATGAGTTACATAAATCTTGGTTACATATTTCTTGTTGCTTCTAATAGCGACAAGAAATATGTAACCAAGATTTGGTGCAAAATTGAGATGCACACCGCACCATGACTCTTATCTGTTCCTGTATTGTTGTGTTCCTTTTTTAAAGTCGCATGAGTGTCACTTTTTATATTTCATATTTTAATGTTTTCTTTATTTTATTTTTGTGTGTATTATTATTATTATGCTGGTCACCACTATATGAAAATTTTGTTATTTTTTTTATTGTTTGTTTCGGTGTAAGTACTTGTTTAGTTCTATATGATTTAGTTGTGCTATGGTGTACGTTTTGTGTTGCAATTAATAATTATTTTATCTATCTATCCTGTAAGTCTATTTTATTTATTTAGGTTCGGAGAAACAGTCTATTTACTTCTATACTTCGTATTAAACGTTACCTCACTAGTTGCGTTATTGGGTACGCTACAACCGCGGCAGTAAGTTCCCCCTTTTAGGAGTCGTTTTCATCTTCCTCTTGACGTAGGTTCTCGCTGGACATGACCAGTTCAGATGGTTCTTATTTCGGATTCAGGTGTGAGAAATGTCCAAAAAGACTTACTGGTACGCAAAGGGCAACTGAAAGACACAGGTGAGTTAAATCAGTAAAAGTCTAACACTCTAACCTAGAGCGGCAGTATATACAATGTTTTTAATTTGGTATGTAGTTCATCGAATGGCTACATATAGGTATAGTGTACTTTAAAAAGTCTTATTTTTATTAGCCTATACAAATTGTAGCGACATCTATGGCGTCACATAAAAACTAATCCTGCATCGCGAAATTAAAGTTCTCTGCGCGATTAGAACATATAGAACAGCCCGAAATCATCTATCGGGCAGCTGCCCACCAGACATAACATCCCGTCTGGTCGGAGGATCCTCCGACCAGACGGGATGTTATGTATAGGTTAATTTGTATAGGCTAATAAAAATAAGATTTTGTAAAGTACACTATACCTATATGTAGCTATTCGATAAGAATGTAAATCCGAATCAGGGTCCAAAAAAAAACAGACAAATCCAGAAGGATGGTAGCCCTGAATTGAAGAGCTGAGAATAATAACAGCACGCAGCCTCCTTATAATTGAAACATCCACCATCTGAGGCGCAAGGATTTCGTACGGCTTATTATGAAAAGATAGAGGAAATAATTGGTTGGTTCCCCAGAGGCAGACTAAATTCCGTATCTTCAAATAATTGTGCGAGAAAGAAAAAAAAGAACATTTACTTGAGACTTGCACAGGACCAACAACAATAAAAAACCACTTTCCAAAAAAAAAAAATCAACCGAACTCAATTGAATAAAAAACACTAAAAAAGTGCAAAATAACTTTAATTTCGGAAGTCGGTGTTTTTATAATAATTATGTCTCTTCGTTATATAACACCGGCCACAACCACAAAACGCCGCCACTGGCATATTTCCTGTAGTTTTCATACATTTTATAGGGACTCTCCGCACACAGTTGACGCCAGTAGCTGTCACACGCTACAAATCGTTGCTGCTGGCTTCTTGTCGCCTGCACCGACTAGTAAACGCCGACATGAATCGCTGCCACACGCCACTCGCGCATTTAAAGGACCGCATCGCTGCTAAGTCGTGTCTGCGGCAGTAGCAACAGCATTCTTAGAGTTCTGGCTGGTCGATTAGACTGCCCAATATTATGGCATTGTATACAGATGCATGTGAAAAAGTAATATGCGTAGTTCATTTTAGCTTACTAACATAATTTTTAAGTATCAACTAACAAAAATATGGATCTGCTGTATCTGAGACAAATAAATTATTATTATTATTATTAAACCTTCTTCGTCAGGGTCCATTATGATGCCACGCGATAGATGTGTGCACAAGTGGCTGTCGTGCGCTTCAGCTACCTTTGTGGTCGCTTCTTGTGGCGACGTTTGTGGCTGTCGCGTGTGGCCCGTGTGTGGCGACCCTTAGCCGTAGCTCCCGGTTGTCATTTGCAGACCATTGACCACGGTTTGACAGTTGTTACAGATAGTAACGTTCGCGGTTTTTCCCAAAGGAGAGAACACAATTACGTTACGTTGTTACATTTCTTGTTCGCGTAACTCGAGTGTTAAATTTAAATGTCATATATAATTACTCGTATTGTTTTAACGTAATGTTGAGTGAATGTGTGAAATGTGAGGGGTTACTTTAATTAAAAAGTGTTGGTTTTATTGTGATGTTTAGAAGGTGTTATAAGGTAGGTACCTAGCTAAGGGTATTTATTTTCTGCGGGATAGTTCGAAATACTGGTGGGTGTTAGTCAGTAAAAATCTGATACTCCCTCTCGCTCCACACCGAACGGAAAAAGTTGTCTGATATGTTCTCACCTCTATAAAAAATGTTGTATTTTTATTTTTATTAGAGTAGACTTTTGAATTTTATCAAACTACTATCCTCAGCCCCCCTAGCCAAGTTACAATCGTATTGTTCACGCCAAACGCTTCGAGTAGGCCACGCCTCCAATTCCTTTGCTCTGACGTCATCTAAACGCTCAGTCACGTGGTCCGAACTTGGCTAGGGGGCAGGTATTATTAAGTATTTTGTCTGTAAAAAATCGCTTTTAGCGATAAGACCGCCCATTGTGACACTATATTAATATTAAGTTCCTAATGTAATTTGCATTTTTGGTGTACAATAAAGAATATATCTATCTATCTATCTATCTATCTCATACAATGCCATGATATGAAAACCACAAGTTTTGCATTATGAATGTATGTACTAATAATAATTAATAATGATTTTATTTTCTCTGATTCCAACTGTATAAATTAATCAATTATCTTAAAATAATTATTTATAATAAACCCAACCCGTGACCCAAGGCCTGGCTTTTACCTCGGTCAGAGATTAGGTATTGCCATACAACGTGGCAGCGATGTGGAGGAATTTTTTGATGTCATATTTTAGTTAGTGTATATATATAGTTTTAATTAGTTAAGTGTTTTGTATATAATTTTGTATATATATAATTATAATAAACCAATTATCTTTGTTTGTTGATTCTGATACGTTGACTCTAAAGTTTATTAGATTAAACGATAAATTTTTCTTCACTCTATATTTTATTACAAAACTGCCAAGCAGAAACATGCCTATACCTTTAATAAACGATCTAGTCGGTCTAATGAAAGAAAACAAATCGTTACTAGTTATGATTCCATAAATGATGACAAAATGCAAACTAAAGCCCTAGTTTGCCAACGTGGGCGGCCCAGATAGACAAAAAATGTAGCATATTTTAATATTCATCAATAAATCCATATATTTTCATACATATATGCACGACTGTTGTTAAAATCTAGAGGAAAACAACCATTTATACTCCTTATACAAAAAGGTGTCCGTTATCAATAAGGAAGAAATATAGCAAATATTATAATTAACTAGAGGGATGGCATTAAGTGAAAA
Organism: Mythimna pallens; assembly: GCA_961205895.1. Classification (NCBI taxonomy): domain Eukaryota; kingdom Metazoa; phylum Arthropoda; class Insecta; order Lepidoptera; family Noctuidae; genus Mythimna; species Mythimna pallens. The sequence continues at coordinate 5,064,128 of OY540831.1, read as the reverse complement.
ATGAAAAATGGCCTCAACCTTGAACAGCTCATCGTAACTGGCATGGTTGATGGCAAACGACCAAGAGGCCGCAGCCCAAAAAGATGGGCAGATCAGGTCTGCTCCACACTGGACACCCAATTGCACGTCGCACTTCATGACGCTAAGAACCGTCACAGATGGCGAAATACCATTAGCAAGAAGCTAATCCAGCGGGAACTTCACGACCCTCAGTAATAAGAAATACGACTCCAGGAGGAGGAGGAGGCATTAAGTGATCCGAATTAGTCACGGCACGACATGTGACTATGTTTTTATTTATTTACTAACTAGATTCGTAAACTTTGCAATTCCATTTGGTCGCTTTTTCAAAAGGTAGCTTCATGTTGTCCTTGTAACACAAACTATCTACCAGTGAAAGTCCCATCAAAATAGGTTCAGCCGTTTTGGAGATTAGCCAGAATAAACAGATGAGAGACAGACAAAAATTTGCATTTTTGCCGTATGATATTACAAACAGACACTTAAAATTTATTTATAATAATAATTTTGACCCAACAGACTTTGTCCTGTCATAGCTATGAACTGTCAATGGTGCGAATTGTGCATTTCGCAAAAAAAGTATATTTTGTAATTACAGACACTTCAATTTTATTTAAGTATATATAAAAATGTTGTCTAAAGCTGTAAGACGGATAAAAAACTGCTCTACTTGTATTCATATTTTTATGGCGTCCAATTGTAAAGAGAGTGATTATAATGGAGCATACTTTGTAATTAAGCATTTTTAATCTAGAATATATTAAATTGCAATTATTTATAAGACAAACGGCTCAATCTTATCGCAATTAAGTCTCCTCATAATGGTGTGGGTCCATAAGACAATGTTAATATGTCATTGTATGTGACGTTTCTCACTCGTCAATAGCTGTTAGTATAATTTACTATGTTCCACCCTTATGCGAAAGGATATGCGATTAAGTATGAATTAAACGAGCTACAACTCGTTTATTGAGCGCGGTGATAATATTATGAATCTAATAACAACCCCCCTAGCCAAGTTACGATCGTTTCGTTTGCGTCGAACGCCTCGAGTAGGCCACGCCTCCGATTCCTTTGTTCTGACGTCATCTCAAAGTCATGTGGTCAGAACAAAGGAATCGGAGGCGTGGCCTACTCGAGGCGTTCGACGCAAACGAAACGATCGTAACTTGGCTAGGGGAGTTGATGCCCGCGTGATAGTAAAAAAATATCTCAAGGGTACCTACTCCTGGGATAAAAATTCTATGTGGTATTTCAGGACATGGTCTACCCAAGTGCCAAATTGCATTCAAATTCGTTCAGTCGTTTGAAGAAGTAACAAATATACGGACACAAACTCACAAACTTTCGCCTTTATAAAATTAGTGTAATTTTTATTTATTTTACTTTTACATGGTCAAAGGCCAATCACATTAGTAAAAGACAACCTGCATCGAACCCGCATTGTGGACGACCCTTTCCCTTTCGTAGAGAGGTATCCTGAGTCCCAGTATTGGGAACATGATAATGGCTAATTATGCTAATATACAATCATATTGCAATGATCAGACGAGCCTGTTGATCTAGTTAGTAGTGGTCGGAAGGTCAGACTGCTATGCCGGAGGTCGTGGTTTCGATTCCCACCCAGAACAAATGTTTGTGTGATGAGCACGATCATTTGTTCTGTCTGGGTGTAATTTATCTATAATATGTATGTATTTAGAAATATATAAGTATGTTTACCAGTTGTCTAGTACTCATAACACAAGCTCTGCTTAACTTGGGACTAGACGGCGTTATGAGTTAGTTGTGGAATATTATTATTCTTATGTTTAAAAACAAAATTGTAATCAACAAGAGACATTCTCAACAAATACAATTTAAAACTAAGAAATTTGATAATACATCTGTGGCATTTTGATGAGCCTGGTCATTTTATATTAGAACATGAAAAATCGATATAAAGCTGGCACATTTTATTCTTATATCTACTTAAACAGGTTTAAAACTGTGATTCGAACTTTAAAATAGTACAAGGATTAAAGCTCAGCGTCCACTGTTTCGGAATCGGACCGTACGCATTGTACGAGGCGTTGGTTTATTAAATGCCTATAGGGTGCGTCTACTGCATTCGGATTTTGCATCGGCAATTTCGGTATTTTCAAAGCAATAGAGTTCATTATGAAGTGACGAGGATATTGTAATTATTAGTTTTTTATTACCAACAGAGGAGAAGAAAAACAAAAGGAAACGATAGATGTGGGTTCATAAAATAAAGTAGAGAGTGGGGGAGTGCAATTTTATAATAGCTTACCAAAAGAAATAAAGAGTGCGATTTCGTTCAACATTTTGAAGACCCAACTAAAAAAATACTTTCTTCAAAATGTAATTGTTACATAACTCTAAAATATTTAAATAGTAGATTATTAATATACAAAAGTTAGAACAAAAAAAAAAAAAAAACTGATAACTTTGCGTAAGTAGTACTACTGAGTTACTTATTTGCATGGTGACAACGAGACGGCATTCTTTTTCTGCAAGCGAGGTAGTTTGTCTTAGTTGGTAATAACATTATTTTTGGGAATACCCACTAACCAAATAAATTTGAATACTGTGTAGTGTGTATCATGTAATAAATTGCTTTTCTGTATATTACTAAATAGTAACACATATTTACAATAATTTGTAAGTCCGATTGTCGAAGTATGATTTAGTTTACCTTAGTTTTAAATTTTTCACATTTAAGTGAAATGTAAATTTCTTTATGAGCAATAAATATCTTTAACCAGAAAGTAATAAACTTAAAAAGGCCTATTTTCGGAGAATTATGATAATGTTTATGTTTAAGATTGTAAAGCTCTTTATATCTTTCCATTAGCTAAAGTAAGTAAAACTTCTTCGTTCATCATGAATCGTCGCAACAAACACGTTAGAACTCGAATCGTTCGGGATCCGAATGGTGCATTCACTGCGGATGACGTCCGTCATCGGCAGTGATGCCCATCCAGTGCACGCTGTACTTTACAAATCAATACAAAGCAACCCGTCCGCTCCGTACGCTCCGATTTCGACGCAGTGGACGCGTAGCTTTAGTAGCGTTTCTTTTTTATTTTTTTGGCTTCACACTGTGCATTTAGCCAGTGTCAAGTTTAGAAAATATTAAGTTCTTAGTCACTTTATTTACTTTGAGTTTATTAGAACATGGATGTAACACATTCTAACATTTTAGCAGTATTTGGCAGCAAATGTATCGGATCAGCCTTCTCGGTAAGCTTTGCTGTGATAGTCAGTACAATACAACTACAATATCTAATTCTCAGCTCCTTTACCGAAGTCTGACTTTTAATGACCTGGTCACTTGGACCTTTAAGTCAATTCTTATTTTATTTTTCAAAACACTGCAATATGTATCACATTAGAGTGCGGGTGCAACACATTCTCACATTCTAATGTTTATGTACTATTTGGCAGCAAATGTATCGAGTCAGCTTTCGCGGCAAACTTCGCTGAGGTAGCCAAAACTACAATAAAATTCTCAGCTCCATTTTACCGAGATCCCTCCTGTTTCAGTAATTCCACATATTGTACAGCTGCGTAGAAACTTGAGATACAAAACTACACCAATTTTAACATCACAATTTCCACTTGAAATTAATTTGCGAATAAATAAAACAGCCACTGAATTTCACTCGGAAAAATCCCGCCAAAAACTGCTGGCGTTTATTTATAGACAGAATAAATATTTAAAAAAAGAAGAAAAAAAAAACATACTAGTGTAGTGAAAACCGCAAAGTCATGTCATTGCAGAAAACTTTCAAGATACATTATCGTCGTTTAACCGTCAAATGAGTGTTAAGTTGTTTTAATAATGCATCAATGATATGGTTCATAACTGTCACATAAAAAGTTAAATATCGTAAGACACGCCCACTTTTAAACTGTCACCACTAAGTATGTTTTCCGTACTTTGCACCACAAACCAGTCCATCCCTAATGAGATACACGTAATGACAAGAAATTGCTTTGACCAATGTCTTTATATCAGTCACCTTCTTCAAACCACAAGCACTTAGGGCAAATTATTCTACTCCAATAATTAGTTAATCAGTAGACTAGCGTCAAACTTACATCACGTTCTCAGAAAATAACAATGCAACACCTCCATGTTAATATTCTTGTCAACAACTAGCGTATCAACAAAAAACCGGTTTTTTGATTAGCTTATAAGCAGTTCACAAAAAATGCAATATTCGATTTACCCATTTCACACCATGGCTGCTTTCAGTGTTAACAAATGCCGCCCATTAGTAAAAAAATAAAAAAAAGTTTACGCCATTTTGTTTTCTCCGCAATTAATATAGATCGACATCGCTGCGTCTCTGTCTATTTCCACTGTGTTAGAAGAAGACGGTGTGATTTTGAGGAATCAATAATTGGTTGCAATCTCTATTTTCTCGAAATGTAGATGGAAAAACTGGAGTGATATCGGCAAAATTCGTAGTACTGTGGGTCTTGGAAACATTATAATTTCTATGGTATAAGCACACGCTAAATGTTTTGCGGAACCCGTTGTTTACTGGGCTCAAAGTAGTATTTATTTAGGTACGTCTATATAGACATTAGTAACGGCTATTAGGATATGCGATTTATTAAAATACTAATTAGTGCGCAATTCGAACAATATTGGGCTATATTGGCCGATTATATCTTTAATTACTATTGTAACTTTGATTTAGTATGTGTAGTATTTTCGGTTTAGCACACATATCTCAATTATGCTAAAATGACTATCTATTTTTAGTAACTTTCAAGTGTAATTTTAGTTTAAACAGTTTACCATACACTGAATACTATTTACTATAAAACATATTATTGTTATATACAAGTTATAACATCAGCAAACTCTATAGGTACCTAACTACCCTCCTACTCTTAAAATTTAATTTTGGCAATAGAAAATAAATGTAGATACGTGTTATGTCTAAAATTTATTTAATATAGAAGAGGGTCAGTGAGTTAGTGATAGCATGACGGTTGACAGGATAGAATGGAAGAAAAAAACGTGTTGCGCCGACCCCAAATAAGATTCGACAAGGGCAGGAAGATGATGATGATGGTCAGTGTTGACTACTAATGGGGCCGGCTCAACACGTTTTTTTCTTCCATTCTGTCCTGTCACCCGTCACGCTATCACTAACTCCCTTTTCTTTCATATCATGTCTCACACAATCCATCTATCTTTTCTTTGGCCTCCCTCTTCCTCTCCATCCATCCACAAGTAAATTCATAACTCTTTTAGCAACATGCGCTATAGTACAGATTCTGAATTATTGAATAAATTAGTTCTAGATCATTGAACTTCTGCTATAAAGAAATTTTGGACACTAGCATTGGTGGAGTAAATATTAACTAACTACAAATATTTATAACCTAACTACTAAGTACCTAGTATGTAGTCATAAAACTTTGTGCCTTCCGATTTAAAATGTAAAATGGCGGAACAACAAAAATAACAGCAGAGCAATTATTTCACATGAATAAATTATTATTTCATATTATGTCATTACATAAAAACGTAGCGGCGTGAAGCAATCAAACTCACCATTCACGAAGAACTCGTATTACCTACAAATGATTTAAAACCAAGTATCACAAAATCCATAGAAAAATATTGTGATATTTCCTATCCCCTTTTTTTAGTGAAATTATCGATAATACTCAAAGTGAGAGCAGTTGTGGCCGAGTGGCAACGGCCCCGACTTACGAGTTGTCCAGCCAGGCGCATAACTTTGTGTAATTTATTTCATCACCACTGCTCTCAAAACGGTGAAGGAAAACATCGTGAGGTACCCGGCATGTCCTAGAACTAAAAATTCGAAGACATGTGACATTCACCAACCCGCACTGGGCCCGCGTGGTGAATTACGGTCCATTCCCTCTGCTAGAGAGGAGGCCTGAGTCCCAATAGTGGGAACATTAAAAGGCTGATTATGCTTATGCTTACTCAAAGTGATCGCAACCCTATGGAATTAAAAAGTCCGTACAAGCATTTCGAAATACCATTTACACCCGAGATTCCTGTAAAATGCGGACTATTGCACCTTTCCTGTCTGTGTTATATTTTTTACTGTGGTAACTTTGCAGACTTGTTAATGTCTTAATCTAATGTTTGTGTACTTACAGTAAAAAGCGTACAGTGACATTTAGTAATTATTATATAATATAGTGGTGCGCATTTGTCAGCGTTTAGTCTGTGGTTCATGGTGGGTAGTTTGTTGTGGTTGGCCCCTAAGGTCATTAATGCCAGACACTTTGTTTATAGGTTATGGAAGTCGTATGTAATTAGCTATAAGCCGCATATGTATAGTATAGGTACTCGTACATATCGATGGCCCCACCGAATAAACGTGTAAGAGAAAAGTGACAACTTTTCAGCAAAAAATAAAAACGTTTTAACCTCAATAACGCTCATGTCATTGTAAATTGGTAAATATAATGCATAATCAAATTAAAGATAAAAAAATAAACTATAGACTTTTATATATACTTCTTTAAAAACTTCAACGAGTTTCAAGAAATTCATGAAAAACTATTTAATATTTTTACTCTTGTGAAATTCGCATGACTAGGTCTCAGTAATAATTATTACACGTTTATTCGTGTAATAAAACTCAACAAATAAAACGCACTGCAAGGTTACACTATTATTCTCCGTAAATCAAGTTTGTTGTTGGACCCAGCTATAACTATTTACACGCTTTTTTACAGTACATTGTTCTGCTATTATATGATTGGAAAGATCGTAAGCATTTATATTAGTGTTAATAAGATCAGTTTTCATTTGTGTAATACATCTTTGCTAATGCATGGTATAATGATAAAAACAATTTTATAAAAAGATGAAATATAATACTGATATTTTAATGAATAAAAAATATTTAATCATGTATTTATGCACGTGAACACAAAGTACTAGTCTTCTTGATTAAAAAAAAATAACAAATTGCAATATTAAAAAAACTAGTCCTCCTCTTCACTGTCATTGGAGACCGCAATGGAGTTATCCAATGGCAGTAGATTTATATACAAACTTTGATAATGGTTTGGTATTGCTCCTGAATCACAAAGACATCAAATCCTTAAATAACAGAAGTGGTTTAAGTAACATTCCAGTGTACGCTAGTTTTAAGCTTTTAGCATCTTCTGTAGGGTCTCCACACCGCTTGAGTTAGTCCTTATTATGATTTGCATCTCTCATAATTCATCTTCCAAACTATACCTGCAGTAAATTGTATTAGGATGGTCATGAGAGAAGTTTACTACTTTTATTTTGCTCCAGTAAATTTTATCGCCGTTTGTGTCCTTTAACCAATTCTTCCCCTTTACTAACTCTTTCAAATCCACAAAATCATTTTGTGTCATTTGTTTTACTAGGTACTTGTGCCCAGTAACTTTAGCATTCTTTATCAAGTACCTAATACATTCGATCGAGATTCTATATAATATGACTTTTCTTTGAACGCTCGATAGCAGCAATCATAGAGTCACTTTCTTAAAAAAAAAATTAAATAGGGGGTGGGTGGGTTCGATTCCCACCCAGGACAAATGTTTGTGTGATGAGCACGATCATTTGTTCTGTGTCCAGACTAATTTATCAACAGTGTAATTTATCTATAATATGTATGTATTTAGAAATATATAAGTATGTTTATCAGTTGTCTAGTACTTATAACATAAGCTCTGCTTAGCTTGGGACTAGACGGCGTTGTGTGATAGTTGTGGAATATTGTGGAAATATTATTATTATTATTATTAATATAGCATCAATAGGAAAGGAACTTCGTGACTGACATGTCAAACTTTCTGAAATAAATTAAAGAGAATAGAAACACTTTTTATTTCTGCAATACTTTTCAATAATCGAATCCCTATAATGTATCCCTATAACAAGGTGTAGCAAATTGATCATCATACCGGTGAAGGTGAGGACGCCGTAGCAGGCACTACGGCGTCCTCACCTTCCTCATGACGCAGGTCCTCACCGTACATGGTAAGTTTGGGAGGTTCCTGCACCGGATCCGTGCGGAAGAAACGCCCGGTTGTCACCATTGTGTGGACCGCTCAGGCGCCGAGATTCCTACCCTGATTTCCAGCCACGATAGGCGAGGGCATGCGAACGGCGAGCAATGCATAGTTCGCCTTAACCATCTGGACCGAGCTCAAGTAGTCAACGGTGCGTAGTGTTCCACACACGCCTCAAGGAGAAGTCAACAAAACCGTAGGTCCAAACGACTCCTGCCGGAAGCTCTATGCAGGATTCGTTCGGTCCATGGCCCTTTATGGAGCGCTGGTATGGGCGCCGTCGCTACGAAAGCGACCGGTAGCCAAGCTGAACGCAAGCCAGAGGGTCATGGCCATCCGGATGGTGCGGGGATACTGCACGGTTTCCCGCGAAGCGGCCAGCTTCCTTGCTGGCCCCGTGGGATTTGGTGGCAACAGTCCTTGCACGCATGCACGATCTGCGCGTGGAGATGTAACGCCGGGGCGAAACTCCGCTGCTTTCGGGTGGAATGGAATGGCGACAGCGACTGTCGCAATTCCAACCCAGTGCTGGGCCCGCCATAATTATGACGGTAAGTCCCCTCTTTGAGGCGTGGCTGGAAAGACCTCACGGCGTCCTCACCTTCTGCATGCCGCAGGTCTTCACCGGACATGGTAAGTTCGGAAGGTCCCTGCACCGGATTCCGGAGGTTCCTGCATCGGATTCGTGCGGAAGAAATGCCCGGGTGTTACTATTGTGTGGACCGCCCGGAGGACATGGTGGAGCATACGGTAGAGGTGTGCCCCGCCTGGGCAGAGCACCGCCGTGTCCTCGTGGGGGAGATCGGCGGCAGCGATCTCTTGCGCTGGGCCTTGGTACAGGTCATGGTCCGGAGCGAGGAAGAGTGGCAGGCGGTCGCCTCCTTCTGCGAAGCAGTAATGCTAGCAAAGGAGGAGGCCGCACGTGCACGCACGAGGCAATGGCCCTCGCGCCCCAGCCACCGGAATTCCAATATCGATTTCCGGCCACCGCAGGCGTGGACTTGCGGACGACGAGCATTGGGTAGCTCGCCGTCCGACGGTCGGTAACCCAAATCGTCATCGCGTAATGTTCCAGGCGTGCCTCAAGGAGATGTCAGCAACCGTAGGGGCCCAGCAGGGTCGAAGCCTACTGGGGCCATGGGTGATGCGAAAGAGATACCTGGGGCCCTGGAAAAATAGCAAAGAAGGAACAGGAGTGGGTTTTTAGTCAGTGAAAGTCTGACACTATTTCCCGCTCCGTCTAAGAGCGGGGGATATCAATAGATGATTTCTCCACTCAAAAAAAAACCGCGTAGCCCTTTCTAATGTTACGTACGATTGCAATAAAATTTACCGGGTAAACATTTGTTAATTTACCGTTACTAGAAATAAACTTAAACTAATATGCAAAGAATATTAATGTTGGAAGCTTTAATACGAATTGTTATAAATAAAATATTATAGTAAGAGACAATGCAATACTTTAGTTTTAATAACCCATTTATATTAAAATTTCAATTTCGTGGAATAAAACATTAATGATAAAATTTGCATACATTTCTACACGAATAAACGTGTAAGACGACATTACCCAAAGTCGAAACCAATCACAAATGTTCTGAAACGCCTATAGGTTTTAATATGTTTATTCTTGTGTACTAGACGACTCAAAAAACATGTAATGAAAGCATAAACTATTATTCTTATAATTTTTAAATAAATTATTTCCCTAGAATAAAAAAACACACTATTAGAATAGGCCTTGTTTTGGGTCTAAAATTCATAAAAAAAATTAAGTAGATGCAGGATAGGCAAAAGAAACGAAAAATGAAATAAAAAAAAAATCGTGTAAGAACTCTTGCACGTTTATTCGGTGGGGCCATCGATATGTTGTTTTTGAGAAATGAGTTTTTAAATACTTAAGTAATATACTCGTATGTTATATTAGTTCCAATTTGTAGAGTCGCAGAATTTTCCATACACAATGGGTACAAGATGGATGATAAATAATTATTTTTTATAATAGACGGCATGAATATAGTTCTTACAGATACTTACCAATAAGAGGCTATCGTAAAAACGATATTCTATTAAGAGATAACAATAGTGAATATGCATGAAAAAAGTTTTTGTTAGCCTAACCTAACCACTTTATCAATAAATATACAAAAATAGAATACTAATTCTCAACACAATATCAAAAAAAGTAGAATAGCTAACGGGATATAAAAGTTTTAAACACATAATAATATATTTGTTTCTCTTGCCAAAACGCCGCGAAATTTTCTACGGCGGTCTAGGTACGGGCGGATAAAGAAATTTTAAAAATTCTTTTATAATTAAATAAAAATAATTGAATCAGCAAATAAAAAAATTGCATGCATATTCCCCATTGTCAAAAACTCCAAAATGTTTGTGTTTGGCGACGTAATTAATTGGTACCGTAAGACAATTCCATACAGTTATTTTTGGCAAACATTATCGCCGATAGAATCTCACTCACACTTTATGGAGCACTATGCTAAGGGAATAAAAGTACTGATACGCTAACAAAAATTTTACGTGTAAACATGGAGCTTAAAAAAACTATAGTTAGTATATTTTCTTAATTTACTTACCTAATTTCATAAATGTGATACATCTATAAGCACCAGTAGACCCAAAAGGTGGAATTACCTGAAAAATAAAAACATAGACTGTTAGATTTACATCACTCAATTCTATATCAATGTTTATCTACTACGTCAATTGAATTTTTATTTTCTTTCTATGTTAATTTTATACTTCCATTTATCTTCTGAATTCTTTGCTAATAAATTATTAGAACCTTACGGCCCGTTAACGAACTTGTCACTGTGAGCGGGAGCTGAGCGCGGGGCGGCCAGCGGTAAGAACAAAAGTAAAAAAATGTTTGAAGCAAGCGGTGCGCGCCCTCTTACCGATGCCGGCCCGCTCGCCGCGCCGCTTGCCGCTAGCTAATACCAAAGTCGTGACCAGGCCGTTACTTCACCCGCGTGAAAGCAGATAATTAATCCAAAGGTTCATAGGGTATAAAAAACATACTCCGAGTTAAATAGAAAAAATCCTATAAACTATTCCAAAATATGTTCCACCAGTGTTCATTAAAATCCGTTCAGCCGTTTGAGTGTGAAGTAATTACAAACGGTACAAACTCTCATCATCATCATCATTATTTCTGCGGAAACACGTCCACTGCTGGACATAGGCTTCACCCAAGTGTAGCCAGAACGAAATTCCGTGACTCTCATCAGGTCTTCGGTCCACCTTGTAGGACCTTGACTTCGAACGCTGCGTCTTCCAGTATACCGGCGCCACTCCAGAACTTTTCGGACCCATCGACCATCTGTTCTGCGAGCAATATGCTCTGTACCAGGCCACTCAGAAAGTTTGGCGAAAAAAAGTTTGTATGTATAAGGCACTGGCCACTTGTAATTATTTTGAAAACTTTGGTTATTTAAAAGTAAAAATACCATTGTTCTAATTTTGAATTCCCATTCACATTTTTTCGAGAGCCAAATCAATTTTCTTGTCTCATTTAAAAATGGATCTGCATCGAGAACATTTTCGTGAGATGATTTTCTACGATCTTAAATGTGGCCTAAAACCAGATGAGTTATTTAATCGACTTTAATGAGAATGCGCCCGCGTACTCGGGCGCGACTGTAAGGAGGGTTTACAGTCCTGATCTGGCATCATGTGACTTCTTTTTATTCCCTAAAATAAAAATCAGCTGAAAGGGATACAGTTTTCATGGTCGGAAGACGCGCTAGCAGCGTTCGAGAAGGCCGTGGGAGAGGTGTCTGCGGCGGACTGGAAAAAATGTTTCGAAAATTGGTTCAGACGACGAAACTTTGCATGAGACGAGGCTGGTGGAGAGTTCTTTAAAAAGATTTATCCATAGAAGTTAGTTTTTTAGTTTCCCAAAACTTCCTGAGTTTCCCACGTACACTTAAGTGTGACGATTCTTCGGGTTATATCAGTAACCTTTTCTAAGTTAAGTTAGTTTAAAACTTGTTGTTACTATTTTGGTGTACAATAAAGTTTTATTATATTCTATTCTAATCTTTTCTCTATTCCTGATTCGATACACAAACTTTCGCCTTTATGACAAATGTGATTAGGGTCCAAATCCATTGCATTAACAGGCAGGCGGGTAATGAAAATATTTGATTCGGCAACTGTTCTCCGAAGACGTTAAATACCGTCCTCTCATAAACTCAAAATGCAACGGTACTTCATTATGTCACAGTCATCTCAACCTCAGTTCAGTACTCGGTACTACCCAGCCCAATTATTTTCACAAGCGGACTGTATACTAAATATCATTTCTAATACATTTAGGTATTCCTATCTGTTCTAACGAATGCACCCGCCGCGCTATGCAGATCGCAGCAGCTTTGATTTACATCCTACCTTGTTACCAAGCCGAAGAAAAAACCTACGACGTACAAGTACACCGCTTACGAAGTTACTCGAAACATCCTCGGCAGAAGTCGTCGAATTTCGTCGCGACTCGTGACTAATTCTCTATTTAAATGTCGATGGATTCTAAATTATTTTGTGAATGGATCGGCAGTTCGGCGAATTTTGGCAGTTCGTGACGGTTCGAAATTCAAAAGTCACTGACTGGGTTTTCGCTTTTTTGGATGCCATGAAATTCATTGATATGCGTTAGGAGTTACTGTAAATGCAGTGGTCTGTAACGACCTTTATGTGAATCTTAGTTTATTTTTATTCTTTTCTCACTATTAATCAAAGTCTTCTATTGTATGTGTTGCGTTTATTGTGTTGCGACAAAATGAGTTGATTGAGAACAATGTGTATTATTCTATTACTAGCCGTGTTTAGTAGACCGTAGCTAATAATGTATAGTCGCAACCTTACATTTAACAATAAACCTGATAACAGTGATTGTTGTATGATTTATAAATATTTTTATTAATTTCAAAGAATTGTAAGAGATAATGTACCTAGCAAGGTTTAGTAAAATAGCAGACCTCAAAAATTTAAACAGGACTCTAGATAAGCAAACATTTGAGCATTTTGAAAATCACTATTGTCAACCTTTTTTACGTTTCTTTTTTCTTCGGGATCACACGGTTTAGAAAGAATTTAGTTTATACAGCATACAGACACTCTGTTTTCTATTAAAATGCCGATGAAACACATTCTAATGTATTTGAAATGTTTGGCAGTAAATGTGTCGAGTCAGCCTTCTCGACCAAGCTTCGCTGACGTAGTCCATGCTGCACAAAAATTTGCAGTTCTATTCACCGAGATCGCGCCTGTTTGAATTATTTATTCCATTGGTTTTTTGCTTATACAGTTAAATATGTAGACACTTCAGATATAGGTAATATTACAGCAATTTTATGTTACAACTACAACAATATTACAACCCGTCCTAGCTTCGCACGAGTGCAATGCTGATACTATCGCAATCGCTACGTCCCTGCATTTTAAATCTGTAATATATCCGAAAATATTCATATTATATATATATAAATTACATGCCGTAAAGGGCTATATTGATATATTTTATAAGCACAATGAATTTAAGGTAGGCACTTAATTGGATAGGGATTAATGCTGTATTGCTTAAAATTGTTTCGTAAATAAGCCATTATTTCTCGTAAAAAGTAAAGGATAAAAAATGGTTCTTGTGGGTTATTTCTAAGACACATATACTATCGTGGACATTTTTGTAGACCTTTTTAAGGTGTACAATACTGTAGTACATTATTTTGATCGATCTCGTAGTGTTCAGCCAGCGTTTACAATGTAAGCGCAAAAAGATGTTTAATTACGACATCAAATTAGAAACTTCTAAAATTACCAGAGTTTTTCTACTATATTATGCATGTATTATACATATAAACCTTCCTCTAGAATTCCTCTATCTATTAAAAAAAATGCATCAAAAACCGTTGCGTAGTTTCAAAGATCTAAGCATACATAGAGACAGACAGCGGGAAGCGACTTTGTTTTATACTATGTAGTGATATCTATAGAAACAATATACGAATAATTAAAACAGCTACTGAAATTCAGTTAAAAATATCCTGCCAAAAACTCCGCTAAAATGTTTGCGTTTAATTTTATTTCGATAGCGCTTGCTAATCCCATATTTTATTGACATTTCACTGTGTTACCGAAAGCCGAGATCTAGAATTTTGCCATTAAATAACTTAACTCTAGCAAAAATATTTGACAACGTTCAACTCAAATTCGAAATTTAAAATCAAAGATGGCCATTTTAATTCCGATTTTAACCGAACAATCCCGACGTCTCCCAAATCTTCGTACACAGTGTACACTCCCCGACCCGGGATCCTTCGGATAGAGTCATATATATTTTCTGCAGAGAATTATGTGAACCAACTCGAATATTTATTGTCAACTAATAGGTGAGGTTGCATTTGTTCATTTTATTCTCAGACAGTGGCCATTTTTCGCTATTGACAAAGATATAAATCTCTTTTGTAACAAATTATCTAAAGGAGAATGCTAAATCGGAATTATTGTTTCCGCAAGATATCTGCGGTATTTTCACTTAACCTTTGATTTATACTTAGAGATTAATAGTTGGTTTCTGTTTTGTGCGGAAAGTGGGATGGGTTGTCATATTGTTTCTTGTTTTACCGGCTTGGTATTTGTTGTGGAAATGTACTGGATATAAAATTATGCCTATTATTTATTGCGGCAACGAATAACATCTTTGAATTGCAGGACTCGACTCAGACAAGGGACATAAGCCTTCGATTAATGTCAAGAGATAACAAAGTTTTTTTTTTTTTAATAATAGAAACTAGTGGTTGATTGCGATCCCACGTGATGGTAAGCAGAAAGGCTGGCTACCCTACGACTGTGCTCCAAGTTTTGTAGATTAAACTTAACCAAATCTAGATCACCAATTAGTCTCTTTATTAAGTTTATTACGTCTTTTCATTAAGTATAAAGCTGCCAGATGGCATTTTGCAGCACCAGCCCATAAGTGGATGCAGTGCTCCACACACAATCGGACCTGTGCTTTGTATAACATTAGAAGCTGTCCCGGTGTGAAGAACGGCGAGTTTCTTAGTAGCTACCTTGGCTTTGGACAAGGTTTTTTTTCCGCGAGATTTTTTTTATTTTTTATTCTTGATAGGTTCGCGCTTGACCGCTATCTCGCCTGAAGAAAAGCGACGATGCGATTGACAATGGAGCACGCTTACCTAGAAGTAATCTATTCACTCTTGGCTTAAAGATTCCCGGGTTGTAGCCATCAGGAAACACAGATTCCGGCAAGGAATTCCACTCTTTAGCTGTACGCACAATCAATGTGTTCCCAAAACGTTTTGTGCGTATAGGTGGAATGTCCACCATGTACCGGTGGCGCATTGTCGTACGCCTGGTGGTCCGATGAGAATTCAGTAAATATTTTCTCCCGCTCTGGATGAAGCGACGTCAGACTTTCACTGAATAAACTGATCTATGTCTTTACATTTGCCCATTGCGTTCCAGGGCCACGGTAACTTTTTCATACAAACTTGCAGTTGCACTTGCCAATGACAAGGTAATGTATAACTGCCAACTTAACGATTTAAGGTTTACTTGAGTGGGAGGAGGGGGATAGTAAGTCGAATTTTTAACCTTAGACATTATTAGGATCATTATTTCGGTTTTTATAATCTTACTGATGTGTTTATTATAGATATATAGAATAGAATAGAATAGAATAGAATAGAATAGAATAGAATAGAATAGAATAGAATAGAATAGAATAGAATAGAATAGAATAGAATAGAATAGAATAGAATAGAATAGAATAGAATAGAATAGAATAGAATAGAATAGAATAGAATAATATTTATTCGATGCAGGCAACACAGTGCAATAGGCATAAACAACTCAAAAAAAAAAAAGTTCAGATTTACAATATAGTTGCGCTGAGCGTGCCCGAACCGAAAGGGTCGCCAACTCAGCAATTGCTGGGCGTCAGACACCCAACGCTGATTTTTAGCTGGCACCCCGCAGTGACGCACGGATGATGGTAAATAAATATAACATTATAAATAAACCATACTTAAAAATAACCCTTACTACTACTTACTTATATATTTCATTCTTCGCGGATTTCTAGCTGAATGTAAGTCTACTTTCTCTATCTTTAAATCTTCAGTATTTATTATACATAAAAGGATTTATTTCTATTTAAACACCTTGTAATGTAGACTAGCCTGATTTCTGATTGCCTGAAGCACTTTTTCAGAGCGCAGGCAACAGTAAAATAGCTCACTAAGTGTTCGCGGCTCTGATCTGTAGGCCTTCGAGAATAAACGAGCTATTTATTGCCCGGGCTAGAAGGTATCACATCACCCAGAGAGTTTGGAATCGTCTCGTTTGGCAGCAGATAATTGACAAAAATAATACACGGGGGCGAAAAAAAACAAACTTCTGTTAATTAACTAAATTTCCTCATATATATATATATATATATTTTTTAGGCACACACAAATAAGCAAGCACAAGCTTATTCCACCACGTTAGTCTGTCTGTCTTCGCGATAAACTCAAATACTAAAAACTATGTTTACAGGTGAAAACCGCATGAAGCTTTCATGCCGTTTTTCATGTGTGTATTCTACATGCATAGTAGAGAAAAGAAGAGAATTCAGTGAAATGACCGATCTTGGGTCTTTGAAATGTCATTAAACTTATTTTGCTTACCACTGACAATTCACTGAATACAATTACCCATAGGTCGAACCGTAAACATGGCAGAACTAACGAAATTCGTGGCTTTAGAAATAGTATCAGTTTCTCTACATAATTTGCCCCGCTGTGCGATTAAACGATGACACGCTTGGTTCGTGTGGAAAGTGGTGACAGTGCCGCCTCTAGTAGCGATCCCCAAGCCTCTTCCTCAGTTTTTTTTAGGTGAGAAATTATTGAGTGACATCTCCCGCCCTTGGGTCCAGCGCAAGGGCGTGTCAGGTCTCCTATGTTCTTTCTTTGCCTTGCATTCCAGGGCCGCGGGTTTTTTTTTTTGGATTTTAATGACCTGGACCTTTAAGTCTTATTTTATTTTAAATTGGATTTTTCTTTCAGAAGCGAACCCATGGCCCCAGTAGGCTTCGACCCTGCTGGGACCCTACAGTTTTGCTGACATCTCCTTGAGGCGCGCGTGGAACTCTACGCGCCGTCGACGACTTAGGCTCGGTCCGGACGGTCCAACGGCTAGCTACCCTTTCCCTTCGCAAGCCCGCGCCTACGGTGGCTGGAAATCGGCGTAAGGGCCGTTCGCCTCGGTCTGTGGTATTAGTCACATCTAGTAGGTATAGATGAGATGGTACCGTGCTTGTACATCAGGTAGGTTGTACCTTAGGTAGATATTACCTATTTAAGGTACAAGCACCGTTCTTTAACGGTTGACAATGTATCAATGTTATTTCTATAGGTTCTTCAAAGGATTACAAAATTATCTAAGATTCATCTACTGAATCTTAAAATAAGTAAACGCATTCTTGAACGAACATCACGATGTCATGTCATTGTCAACCAAAGACATTAAATATATACTCTTTAAATCTCTTTGTTGTCAACAAACGATTTCCATTGTCATTTAATGTGATTTTACTTAATTATTACTACTCTAATAATAAACAAATATGAACGTTTTTTTTACTTTTGATATGAATTTAAATATGTATAATATTACAAAACGTGAAAATAAAAAAGATTGTTTTTTAAATTCATAAACACGTTGCAATATCATTTGTATTAAAAATAGTGAAAATACATGTTAGTTAGTGAAATACACTTTTCTTATCATTGATTTTGTTTCGAGACTTACTCAGGTCTTAAACACAAATAATAATAATAAGCCTGATATAATGGTGGTGGACCGAAGAGAGAGGCGTGCAATGATTGTTGACATATGTTCCGCATGACGAGAACCTATTGAAAACAGAGAAAGACAAACAAATCAAGTATATTAATTTGGCTCGCGAGGTTGTCGACATGTGGGATGTAGACTCGGCGATCATTGTACCGATAGTCGTGTCAGCCAATGGCTTAATAGCCAAGAGCCTCGACCAACACCTTAGGAGGCTCGCGTTAGGCGGCTGGATCAAGGGCTTGATCCAGAAAGCGGTACTCCTGGACAAGGCTCGTATTATTAGGAGGTTCCTTTCTCGGGAGCCCTGACCTAGTAGCTTGGACCCTGTTCCCGATACCGGTGGGACACTATAATTTATATTTTTTTATATTTTTTTTAATGTGTTTTTTTTTTTAAGGAAATATTTAAAAATATAATAAGAATGTAATATAATAAATAAATGGAATAATATTCCACAACTTTCACACAACGCCCTCTAGTCCCAAGCTAAGCAGAGCTTGTGTTATGAGTACTAAACAACTGATAAACACACTTATATACTTCTAAACACATACATATTATAGATAAATTTCACCCAGACACAGAAAAAATGATCGTGCTCATCACACAAACATTTGTCTTGGGTGGGAATCGAACCCACGACCTCCGGCATAGCAGGCCACTAACCACTACACCAACAGGCTAGTCAAATGGAAAATACTTATAAAATTATGTATTTAGTTTTCATTCATAATGAAGCCTTTTCTAGCCGCTTAATAATTTCATCAAGTGTTATTTCGCCATAGTATTTTACTACCTAACTGTTTTCTTAATAGGTTTATTGTAAGAAGACAGTTAGGTATTAAAATATATAATTTTGAATGATTTGATTTTATAGTTTTGTGGGAAGAGCGTCATAAATATGCAGTAAAATGGTAATTATTTTACTTAATTTACAATTATATTATATCGCTCGAGGGAATACAAGTAATGTTAAGACTTAAATAAATAACTTAACAGTTATACCTATGTATAAAATAAAACAAGCTATGTATACTGGCTTCGCTTGTGCGAAAGTAGAATACCAAGGAATCATGCTTCCGGGATCAAAAATATTCTAGGATATAGATGCCTATGGACCCAAAGGACCCAGCTATTCTTGAGGCAACGATGCAGCAGACGAACTCGCCAGAAGGGGTTCGAGTATGGCAGCGATAGGGCCTGCCCCTTTAGCCAAGTTACAACCGATTCTTTTAGATTTTCTCTTTTCGTTGATCGCCTCGAGTCGGCCACGCCTCCTATTCCTTTGTTCTGACCACGTGACTGAGCATTGAGACGCATAGCATAGCATAGTCGGCCTTGTAATGTTCCCACTGTTGGGCCTCCTCTCCAGGAGAGGGAATGGACCGTAATTTATTTATTTATTTATTAAAACTTCATGCAACATAAAGGTACAAAGGCGGACTTAATGCCTTAGGCATTCTCTACCAGTCAGCCAAGGGTAGTGATCAGAAAACATGGCAGGTGCATAAAAATCCACCAGGCGGGCCCAGTGAGTGACGGTGGATGTCACATGTCTTCGAATTTTTGGTTCTATGACATGCCGGTTTGCTCACGATGTTTTCCTTCATCGTATTGAGAGCAGTGATGATGAAATAAATTACACAAAGTAATGCGCCTGGCTGGGTTTCAACCCGCAACCTACAACTCGTAAGTCGGGGCCGTTTCCACTCAGCCTTTGAGATGACGTCAGAATAAAGGAATCGGAGGCGTGGCCGACTCGAGGCGATCGACGAAAAGAGAATCGAAACGAAATAGTTGTAACTTGGCTAGGGCGGCTGAACCCATTGTGCCGCTCCACTTCAGTGGAGAAACTTTGTCATGGCGACCAACGCGGAATTTGCAGTCGAAGGTGTTACGGGTCCGAGTGCTGCAGTGACAAGTTTCCACGTGTATCAAACGACGTTTTTCAATTTACTTACAAAGAAATAAAATAATAAAACGAAAAGTAATTTTGCCAAGTATTTTTTGGCATTAAAATATTTAATTAATGATAAAGTAGGTACTGAATTATTAAAGGTGGAATTATGATAACTAAGGTATAGAGCCGCTAAACATCCTAATTCATGGTAAAAATCAAACATTTTTGAATTTAGAACAAAGATAAATGTTATTTTTTTGGTAAAAGTAAATTAGTAAATTATTTTCTAAATAATCATGTTTATTTTATAAAATTCCGTTCATTTAAATTTTCATCGTCTGTTGCAGTAAAAAAAAAAAATCACCACCGCATAAAATAGAGAATTAAAAATAAAACTCTTGTAATGATAAATGAAATGATTATCATGGATTTGTAGATTTTACCCTTCAACTTGAGGGGCATCCGTGGTTCACAATTTTTTCCAGTGACCTGTAGCCATTTATTCCATCCTGAATTGATCCGATGTTTTACGTTTCGGTCTACCTCGCCATCTCCTTGGATAAGCGACTGAGGTACCAAAAGTTCCAGTCCTTCGATGTACGCTATATATATAAGCTAGCTTCTGCCAGTGGCTTCGCCCGCGTGAATGTAGGTTTCTCCATACAAACTTTAGACCCCCGTTTCATCCCCTTAGGGGCTGAATTTTGGAAAATCCTTTCTTAGTACTCGCTTACATCGTAAAGGGAAGCCTTGTGCAAAATTTCACATTCCTTGACCTAGTAGTTTTGGCTGTGCGTTGATATGTCAGTCAGTCAGTTTCTCTTTTAATATATATAGATGAAGAGGCGAAGCGCAGTCCGGACCGTAAGGTGTTTACAAAGCGTATCAAAGTGTATCTACTTCAAAGTCAAAGTCAAAGTCAAAAATTTTTTATTTCACATAGGCCTACATGGGCACTTATAAAACGTCAGAAGCTAGTGCACTTTATGTTAGGTTTACCGAATGCCTCATGTCAAACCAACTTTGGGTGAAACGATAATTACTTTACTGTTTAATTGTTGGTCAATTCATACGTTATCCGTAATTAAGCATCACATATTTAGACATTATTGTCCGATAATTATTTAATTACATTACGTAGGTAATTTTCATTACGATTTTTTTCTAGAAATTACTAGCACACCGTGTAGGTACGATTCCCTAAGTTAGCTTTAAATGGCTGCGGAAAAAGAGTTGACATTACGATAAGCAATTTTATTTGCATCAAAATTAGCGTAAAAACATACGTGACAGTTTAGGTTACGCAGACGTGGCATCCGACAGAGGACATCATCAGAATATGGTTACCAGAATGTCATTATGTCACCAAATATGTATGTAAGTGCCGGCTCATGTCAAGTGGCACAAAAAGTACCGACAGAAGCCAAAGACAATTTTATTCCTAAAAAATTAATTCCCGTCAAATGTCACCTGAAAACGGAAAAGTCACAATAGATTGAAATTAATTTAATAGATATTAAATGTCTTTCCGATTAGCGGACGGGGCTACTCTAAATATGGGTCGAGTGACGGCCGCAACCAATTTTAAAATTAATTGTGCCTACGGCATAGTCTCGCATATCGTCGGCTCATCGATAGATGAATAATTATACGATAATATCTTGTTGTTTAATGAGTAATCTTTGAATATGCCGCCGTTTTTAGGGTTCCGTACCCAAATGTTAAAACGAGACCCTAATATAAGACTCCGCTGTCCGTCCGTCAGGCTGTCTGTCCATCTGTCACCACCGTGATAGCTAGACAGTTGAAATTTTCACAGATGTTGCTATAACAACAAATACTAAAAACAGAATAAAATAAATATTTAACTGGAGTCAACAAACGTGATTTTTTGTAGTTTTTTGCTACGGGCGGTACAGAACCCTTCGTGCGCGAGTCCGACTCGCACTTGGCCAGTTTTTATTGTAATTACCGATGGTTAGACCAAAAGCATTTGTTGTAAGTGTGCAGGCGCTAGCGAGATGCCTACGTCTTGGAATCCAAAGAAGCTGGGAAAATGGGATATTTCTGCGACTTAATTAAATTATATAAATGTTTCTCGTGTTCAGCTTGACTTGCTAGTTAGTAATTGAGGTAGGTAATTAGTAAATGCGAGTAGTATTTAATCACGTAAATTATAAAATCTAATAACGCTCCTAAACCTGAAATTGTCCAGGCTATATTAAAAAACCTATCTGAATAATATTTTTCATTCGATTTTTATTATTTAAAAATCTTTAATTTTAGAAAACAAATTTTATGAATAAGATTTAGCACCTGTAATTAAGTATTTAGAATAGATGTATTCTTTATTTTTAGATAATTTAAACTCATTTTACAACAAATCGCTTATCAATCAGAATAATAATTTAATTACATTTTGTTAATTTTTCAGAAGAACTGGATGATATTGCCAATCCTCCGGTTACATAAAATACACCTAAATATTTGGAAATAAAGATTAAATTTAAATTTCGTGTTCTCTGCCATTACGTCATTATTTTATTGCATGAGTGAAATAAATATTGCAATGGCAGGTATCATGTTGTAACTCCTTTAGTTGTTATTATTATTAACATGTATGGTGACAGTGGGGAGGGTACATTGCTCGCAGAACAGATGGTCGATGGGGACGAAAGTTTCTGGAATGGCGACCACGTACCGGAAGACGCAGCGTCGGAAGGCACCCCACAAGGTGGACTGATGACCTGGTGAAGGTCACGGGAATCCGATGGATGCGAGACGCATAGGACCGATCATGATGGCGACATTTGGGGGAGGCCTATGTCGAACAGTGGACGTCTTTCGGCTGAAATGATTATGATGGTGACACACTCTCGCTCCCCTAAGAGCGGAAGAATTTTTTTAATGATTTACCACCTCAAAGAAGGTGAATGTTTGAAAGAGTTATCGTGGTCCTGGAACACAAAGGGCAAATGAAGGAACACAGGTGAGTTTCAATCACTTAAAGTCCCTCTAGCTAGCTCTAAAAGTGTCTCCGCCACACCGCATGGCTCGACATTTAACTAAAATATTATTATTAATTATTTTCTATTTGTCGGTTACACTAAAAAGAATATAATTATTTATAAAAACCTACATTTAAATTTATAAATATTAATTATAATTTATAAATGAATGCAATTATTATTGGGTAAGAGTTTAATTATCCCATAAGAAAAATCATAAATAATATTTTTTGCAATAATTTTTAGAGTCGTTAGTTTTTTTTTCTGTCCTTTATCGCCTGCCCCTTTGATATGTCAACCGTCATGTTGATTAAGTATTATATGTTTTTATATATATTAATCAACATGACGGCATCTAGTTTTCATGCTGATTAAGGAATGAAAGAGTCCCGCAACAGTCGTAATAGACATTTAATGATAGGTTTTTAGTCACATTGTCTATGAACACAGCGCTGTCAAAAAGTCATTGTCTCTGGCTAGAGGTTCGACTGTCAAACGTGCCGATCATCGATAAAGCTGTCATCTGTAGACAAAACGACGGGACACATAATATGTATTTAAATGTCATCGATAAAAATGGTTTATGTCCGTTTATTTATGTAGATACGACTTTTTAGTTAATAAAGATAGGATTATGCGGTTAAAGTTGTGCATTTATTGATTATCAGATATAATTAGTATCTAATCACAATCAGTCATTCTCCTCATTATGTCGCTGTTAATGGAGGTGAATATGGATGTTTATTGCCCGTTTTTTTTTATCTTGTTAAAATTTATTTTATAATTAATAGTATTTCCAGGGATTATTTTATACAAACATATTATATTATTATTATTTTATTCAATAACTTAGTACCGCCCATTTTTTTTTTACAACTATCACACAATGCTGTCTAGTCCCAAGCTAAGCAGAGCTTGTGTTATGAGTACAAACATAAATAATTCTAAATACATGTAACATATTATAGATAAATTACACCCAGACACTGAACAAATGATCGTGCTCATCACACAAACATTTATCCTGGGTGGGAATCGAACCCACATTATTTTATACAATATGTAACTAAGATAATGTACACCCTTATACACCCCAATTAGAAAATCAAGTTACAGTTATAATTTAAGCACTGAAATTTTACTTAAATGCAACCTATGTAGTGTTATTTAAGAAATTAATTATTGTTTTTTAGTTATTCTATCTAGTAGTAGGCAAATAATATAGTGGAGCAGTGGTGGCCGAGTGGTAATGGCCCCGACTTACGAGTTGTAGGTCGCGGGTTCAAACCCAACCAGGCGCATTACTTTGTATAATTTATTTCATCACCACTGCTCTCAAAACAGTGAAGGAAAACATCGTGAGGAAACCGGCATGTCCTAGAACATAAAAATTGAAGACGTGACATTTACCAATCCGCACTGAGCTTGCGTGTTGGATTACGGCCCATTCCCTCACCTAGAGAGGAGGCCTGAGTCCCAGCAGTGGGAACATTAAAAGGCTGATTATGCTATGTTTATTACACTTAGGCGCGCTACATTGGTAGAGCATCGGTATGAGTACCATTGCTATGTACACAAACACACTAGTGACACAATCTGCTAGGACCATGGGGAAAAGTACGAAAATGATGCCCTTGCTCCTAGAACGCAAAGGGCTACTCAAGGAGCATAGATGTGATTTAAGTCAGTAAAAGTCTGAGATGCCCTCTCACCCCGCCATGCAGCGGATGAAGTCATTAAACGATTTCCCACCTTATAAAAAAGCTAATGACACAATCAAAATTTATTAAGAATTTTCAAACTAGGTAATTTTTTATCCTAAAATAAGTAATTCTTAAATATTTCAGAATAAAAAAATATTTATACCTATTTAAAATAACTGAAATCGATTCAGTAGTTCAGTCTGAACATACCTTCTATTTAGGATGTGCATATAATATTATGTTTCATAATCAGAAATCAGAAACGTTTATTTCAAATAGACCAATTACGGGCACTTTTGAATTGTCAAAATGTCGATCAGTCAAAAAAAAAAACAAGTGAAGCTAAATTGCACGTTCCAAAGCGTAGCTCTCTATGGAATATTGTAAAAACATTAAATAAAACAAAAAAAAATACCTTTAAATATTAATTTATACAACTTAAATTAACTTTTACACAATAAAATCAATAATTGTACGTAAAAGTTAATAATTATTTGCCTCCTTGATAGAGCAGTGTTTTATAATTCAAAATCAACTTGAAAATCAGACTTTGCATAGATTACTTTTAAAATACGAATTACAACCTATTTGAACTAATATAATAACTAACTAATAAATACTAATAGGGTTTCAATTGCCGAAGAATCTTAACGAATCATACCTTAATATTATATCTACCTAATTCTCTGAATTATAATAGAATAGAATAAACTTTATTGTACATCATAAAAGTAACACAACATATACATAAACTTAAATCTATGGGTACAATGGCGGTCTTATCGCTAACAGGGATATCTTCCAGACAACCTTATAATCTCCAAACAAAATACATTGCATCTAATTCTATCTCCCATATCTCCAAACAAATTTTACTAATTCCGTATTAATATTTAAAAAAAGAACATCAGTTACTAACTAATTAACATGGCCATTCCTTACAATCTAAATCATTAGAACAACAATAAGCGATTAGGCCTAACCGGTATTTGACATGCATAACATATAAATAAAATTATTTCCCCTAAACGATAAGAGATGGCAGCACGGTTGCCAGAATTATTAGTACCGTTATCGCTATCTCGGTCGCTCTTCAGACATGTATATACTCCCGTTTCACGCGACCTTTATGAAAATGCTTATTCCTCCAAAATTGATACATTGTTTTAAAAGATAAAATCATATCATGTTTATTTGAGTGTGATTGCATGTAGTTAAGTAGTGGTTTAAGTTGTAGCAGTGGAAAATAAGTATAAGTTCTACATCGCGCAATCAAAGTTTTCGTCGCCCTTTGTATACAATGCAGCCGCTGTTTCGTCCATTTGGGGGAGTCCGTTTCTACGCAGTAAAGCAGTAGTCGGGGTGGAGCTGCCCTAAATCCATCCACATTCGACACAGCCTAGCTGGGGGGGTTGGTGTAGTTCACGAGTTCACGTCACTCACGACGCATCCTGATAACACGTGCGACACAATGCCGGTTATCGCATGTCTTAAGGCCCGCCGAGCCCAGGGTGCAGCAAGGAACCCGGTCGGTTAAGCCACTAAGCACGCAAACGAGGTTCGCACCTCAACCACACTGATGTAGAAAATTTGACTTCCCTTTTAGACTTCAGGTATAGGTAATTACTTGATTATTTTAATTGATGAGAACGTGTACTTTTTTCATCGATAATAGCAATAATACTCTGTAACGCAAATTTAAAAAAATATATTTAAGTATAATATTATTGTTCAATAAAGCCCTTGAATTATATTTTACTAATAACCTTAAAATAAAAAAGAATTTCGAAACGAAAAAAAAAATGCCCATAGACTAGGGAATTCAATCTCGCAAGCGCGGGATCCCGCAAATGAGGGACCTCGCACCTTTTTTGCAGGATCTGAAATACTGGATTACCCATGCGGGATTGAATTTTTTGCTAAGAAAAATGGGTTTAGATGACGTTTGTTCTGATTACCTGCCTATTTATTAGACCCTAGCGTCATTACGAAATGATGTAAGTAACAACTTTTCATGGAAGTCGTCACTTTTTTGTAAAATTTGTACTTACGGAAAACTTACTTCATAGATCTACTAACATTGATTCCGTTTTCAATATTTTAACTTGCCAAGGTACAGCTAAATCAATTTTAAATTCCTATTTTGTGTTGTGCGAGTCCTAAATCGGAAGTGGACGGAAACGTAGGTAATCAATAATAATATTCCACAACTGTCACACTACGCCGTCTAGTCTCAAGCTAAGCAGAGCTTGTGTTATGAGTACTAAACAACTGATAAACATACTTATATATTTCTAAATAAATATATATATATAGATAAATTACACCCAGACCTAGAACAAATGATCGTGCTCATCACACGAACATTTGTCCTCTGTCTGTCCAATGTCAGTTAAAGTACTCTATCTTTTTAAATCTGAAAGATCAAACGTTAAAGGTATATTTTATGTTATTATCCGTCCCTGATTATTTATACCTTTGCGAAATTCAAATTGTCTTAAGTTTTTTTTTTACATTTTGCTGGCTAGAGTGGCATTGTGACCTGCAAAATGCAAAAAACCTAAAGAAAATTTTAATTTCGCGGGCTACCTTTGAGCATGCCCCTTAAAATAAAATAAAATATCCCAGTCCAGCAAATCCCACAGCATACGCGGGATTGCTAGGTTCAATCCCGCAGACTTGCGGGATCGCGATTTTGATGCGGTATTGGATTCCCTACCATAGACTCAGGTACGAAAACCAATCCTGCTTCATAATATATATCAACACTTTGAATTGTTTATTTTATTAGTAAATCTACTTTATTGAAACGCCAAAAAGTAAATCGAATACACAGACTTTCTTAGTCTGTAGTATGGTTAGAACATGAGTTATTTTGTATCCTGGTTGTATGTTTTTGGAGAAAAATTGGAACACACATGGAAATAAAGAAGTAAAGCAATGGACGAATATCCTTGCTTTTATTATTTTGCTTAGAAACTGTACCGAGAAAATTGTTCTTTGTAATTATCAATAGTATACTTATAATAGGTAAAAGTGAATGGTAGGTACTGTAGAGGCTTTTTTTTGTTAGCATTTAAAAAATATTTTTGAGTGATTCTAGGTCTCGATCTCCGCATACTATAATTAAAGATACATAAATAATATAATCTGAAGCCAGTCAAAGCTAGTTTGGGCTTGCGGACGGCGAGCAATGGGTGGCTCGCCATCCGATCGTCTGGTAACCGTCCGGACCGAGCCCAAGTCAGATGTCAGCAATCGTAGGGGCCCAGCAGGGTCGAAGCCTACTGGGGCCATGGGTGATACGAAAGAGATCCCGGGGCCCTGGAAAAATTGCAAAGAAGGAACAGGAGTAGGTTTTCAGTCAGTAAAAGTCTGACACTGTCTCCCGCTCCGCTAAAGAGCGGGGGATGTCATTAGATGATTTTACCACCCGAAAAAAATAAATAAAGTCAAAACTAGTTTTGAAACTAGTTTTGACTTGACTAACAGTATCGTCTATTACACACACACATTAATAACATTTTATCTAAAAGGGCAGACCCTTTTTTAGGACGGCAGTATTGTATAAAGTTTTTTTAACCCCTCGAGCTGGCTCTCTTTATACAAACACAAATAAACAAAGACAAAGCATTTTGAACCTACGGTTTATGAAATTACGGTGTTCGGTTGATATTTCGAGCGTTGTCTCTTATGAACTTAAGCGAATCATTCATACTAAATTTGAGGGGCATTTGGCGCCCTACTGTATTATTTTTTTTTTTCTCTTCTTTCTATGAAATTGTGTGACATAATACATTTATATGTATTTGTACATTTGTATTTGCCGAATGCTGCATTGACAAATTTCCAAATTTATCAAAAAACTTTTTCAATACACTTATGAACGGCTGCGCGGCGCCACGCCTTATGCGATACATGTAATATATTGCGGCGGGGGTAAGCTAGCGTACTTTTCCACACTAGTATGTAAAACAGTAAATTGCGTGTCTAAAAGACTACGTAGAATAACAAAGCATAATCAGCTTTTTAATGTTCCCACTGGTGGGACTCAGGCCTCCTCTCTAAGAGAGCGAACGACTAATTGTATTTAAAAAAATATTTAAATTACCACCATTTGTTTCACAACTTATAAGGTATATGCTAATACGCTTTCTTATTCGCTGCAATTTTTGAAAATAAAAAAAAAACATTTCGTAGTGCCATAGTTCTGTAAAATTTTGACGGGACAGTCCGTGTTTTTTTTTTCGTTTATTTATTGTGTATTATTTATATGTAAGACATTAGTTTCTCTACTGTGCACTGCACATCATACTAATATAATATCGGGGAAAGATATTGACAGTGTGTGTATCTTTATGTTTGTTACTTCTTTTTGCTCGAACGGCTGAATGAATTTCGATGAAACTTGGCATGCCCTTGCCCATGCTTGAAGACTGCAAGCAACAGTTCGCCGTCCGGCAGTCCGATAGGGACCAAACTCGGGTCAACGGCGCGTTGTGCACCAAGCTCGATTTAAAGGGATGTCAGCAAGATAGACGGGGCCAGTTAGGGCCGATGTCTGCCAGAGCTACGGTTTGTCGTTGAATTACTTTGGCTCTCACAAAAGGCAAATGTGTGAGTTTTAGTCAGTAAAAGTCTGACACTCCCTCTCGTTTCACCCGAGAGGAGTCATTTGATGATTTCGCACGTAAAAAAAGATTTATATGTATTTTTATGAATTGATACTTATCACTTGTTAGGAGCCTAACAAAAAACATATATTCTTAAAAAAAAAAAAATTAAAACTTTATGCACTAATGAAACACTGTACTTACAATAAACTAAATAATACATATAATTTATAGGCTTAAATTAAATAAAACATCAATAAAATATACGATGCAAAAAATCAATAAAAAACGCTCTCGATATTTTTATTGCCTTTTATTCTTGGCAAATCGATGCGGCCATAGAATTGCGTTCGCGATTAAATGCGCGCCTCTGGTGGGGAATCGATTAAATGTGTTAAATGTCATACGACGGGTGCGACAAATTGCCGTACGACTGCGACAGAACGACACAAGAAGCGGCAAATGTGACGCCTAGTTATCGGTACGTGTTAAGTACCGTCGCTACCACAGTTGCGTGTGGAAACTTGTTTAACTATAAATAAACTATTTTTCATGTTAAATTTTTTTTTGCGGACACCTCAAATCTGGATCAGTTGCGAGTTGCAAAGATAAATGAAACATGATTAATTTTATTTATTTATACTTATTTTTTCCGTAGAGTGCGTATTAATTAAGTCTTCCGGTTATAGTGTGGTCTTTTCTTTTGTTTGTGTTACTAGTTTTTTTCATTATTAATGATCATTTTTTTACAACAATAATATATGTAGGAAATAAATTCCTACTTATATTATTTTTGTAAAAAAAACGAATATGTATTGATTTAAAATATTATATTAAGTAGATATAATATTTTAAATCAATTGTTGATGTTGTTGACTGTACTTACATTCGCTTCGTTTTCAATAGACTTCCGCCTGTACCAACATTAGAAGCATTTTTGTAAAAGATAATTTTAATAAAATATTCTACATATTATTATATTACCACAAAATTAAGAACTAGATTATCAATATAAATAAACACTTAGTTTCAAAACGATAATAATTGCTTTCTTTTTATCTATTAAAATGAAGAAGGAAGACCATGTAATTGTGATGTTTTTTTTTTAAATACTTGAATATATAATTAAGTTCTCGAAGCTTATAGATACTATTTTACGATTAAAGTTTCCAAGAAATGGCTATAGACGACTCCGGACAACATAAAGATATTTTCTGCGTGTAAGCAGCAACTATTAAGTGTGTGCTTTTAAATTCAAAACAACAGTTATTGCAAAGGTCACAATAAAAATGTCGTTTCCGATAAGCAGCATTAATTGTTGAATTTTGTATGGATTAATATTTCCACAATTTTAACTTTTCCCAACGGATACGCTAACGTCAATTATGCTACGTAGCCACTGGGAATGTGTACGTGTATTTCGAATTTTGTACGAAAAGTAAGCGTTTGTCGATGTGTAAGCAATTTAGAGCGTATTAAAAATTTATTTGAAGTGTACGCCGTTTCAACGTTGGGTGGTGCGGACGTTTTCTATCACGCGCTCTAGATATTTACGAGAATTTATTAATTTCGCTCACAAAAACATGTCACAGTGCCATAAGATCGAATTTTATAAAATGTTTTATTAATATTTTTTATCTCGATTTCACAGCAAACTGTTGGAGACCAATTAAAATGATAGTTCTTATCTGTTAACGTCGTCAAGTTTTTAATAAAATAAAGAATGTTTTAGCAAACATTGACGTTGAGCATAATTAGGTGGCATATCTGATATCTTAAATTAATAGATCTTATTGATAAACTTGTAAGTAATGGACGTCACGTGTCAAGGGTAACTCTAAGCGATGATTTCCCCTTTTTTATTTAATGCAAGCTCAACGTGCCGACAGATGGTTTGTCTCCGACCAACCATTACCGTGTTATAACTATAACATCTGCAGATACTTGCAAGATGTGTGTTTCAATAATAACCATGCCGTTTTACGTTAATATTACTTAGCAATAGGAATGATAATTTTTACACTTTATAAAATAAGGTAATAATCGTATTACGATTAAAACAACAGGTGATTGAATGCCTCTCCAAATGACTTTATTTCTAAATGTTCGAGGATGCTTGAGAATGTCTGTGACAGTAATTGTCGAGTATTAATTGCGATGTTATTATATAAAACGACGTTTAGCAATTAGCCAGACAATGGGATCTTTCAATTATATCAATCAATGTAAGGCAATAAATAAACCGATTCTTTTTTTGGTCAATTTTATGATACGTGCAGCTCGTCACGCAATTATTGTCATTAATAATTGCTGATGTTGAAGTAGAACATGTTTACTGTATAATTCGAGCCTTGATGCCTCAAAGCCTTATTGAGTATAATAAATTGGGACCCTAGCAATACCTATGTCAAAAAGTAAAAACTAGGTGACCTTATTTTCCATTCTTTCTACCCTATAAAACTGAATGTGTTCAGTGTTTTATTCGGGCCTTGATGCCTCAAAGCCTTATTGAGTATAATAAATTGGGATCCTAGCAACACATGTCAAAAAGTAAAAACTAGGTGACCTTATTTCATATTCCATCTACCCCATAAAACTGAATATGTTCAGTGTTTACTTCGGGCCTTGATGTCTCAAAAACCTTATCTTGTATAATAAATTGGGATCTTAGCAATACCTATGTCAAAGGTAAAAACTAGGTGACCTTATTTCCCATTCCTTCTACCATATAAAACTGTCTGCAAACAAATGTCAAAATAACATTACACTTATTGAAAAATTGAAGTTATGCCTGTAAATTTCCTCATAATTGTATTTTTTTCATCTTCTGCAATTTTGAGTACACTTCACACTGCAAAAGGTTAATTATCCAATGTATAAAAAACAACCACCTGTCAATTAGCTTTCAATACTAGATGGCGTGTTACAGACACCACATCATGCTTCTTTGTAAACCTAGAAATGGCATCATAGCCGTTATGAGCGAAAACTTGTGTCACTACACTTAAGACCTTTCAAAGCGAGCACTAGACCACTCTAAAGGTTAATTAAAATTTTTGTTTTGTTGTATCAGTCTCATCATAGTATCTAGTTTTTTTGCTGCCAGCAAAAAGCGCAATGAACAATGAACAATTTTTCACTTAATGCAGAAGCACCAATTCGAAGTACTTCATTTTTTTATTGAACATACCGATTTTTTATTGTACTCCAACCTAATCCATAAAGGGAACACATTGAGCTGTTAATCCTAATATGAAATAAATTATCATATTTGCCACGATCTGGACACGCTTTTTATATATGTTTTTTATTAGTTACTCATTTATAATCCACATGCTACTGTGGATTGTAAATGTTGAAGGGTTCCAAGACAAACAATACTGCTGTACTTAGCGTTTCTTGTTTGTCAGCACCACTTTAGAATAGAGCGGATATTTCTTTGTATTTTTTTTTTTTGTATGCTAAACTGGAATGTGACATATTATGACCCCACAAGAATTCTTCTTGACAAAGTACCTAAAATAGCATGAGCTGTGACAAACAATAAATTGTTGTCATAAGAAAACATTTATCATCTTCTTTCATAAAATGTGTGCTATTAATCTTTGAATAATTCGAACCTAAGTCACGTAGGTGATTGGCATACATTTTGCCCTACAACAGCTAGCTCAGTAAGCTTGCAGAATTGTGGCGTAGCAAATGGGAAAAAAACTTTTACACAATAAACTTAACTTTACGACACTAAAAGCTGTTCTCATTA
This sequence comes from Mythimna pallens, assembly GCA_961205895.1. Lineage (NCBI taxonomy): Eukaryota > Metazoa > Arthropoda > Insecta > Lepidoptera > Noctuidae > Mythimna > Mythimna pallens. The sequence goes on along the minus strand of OY540831.1, from coordinate 5,031,183 downwards.
TGGTACTAAGTTATGGCGGAATTGCAGAATTTTTTATTAGTGTAGTTTGATTATCAACTTGAGGTAACGGTAAAAAATAATACCTCATTGAAGAAAGGTTTTTTTTACACACTTGTGCAGTTAACATTTCTTACAATAAAAAATGAAGGCTGCTTTGAAACAGAAACACAACAGTATTAGCAATACCATTTTTTTCTATTGAAAACTACATTCGAAAGGTACGACGTAGTGACTGGGAAATTTTGTGCGGCGCGCAGAGCGAATGGGAATTCGACCTTCGCTTAGCAGTAAAATAAATGTATGCGAGCGCGTCGCCGTTGGGAACCACTACTAGGAACGAGCGCCTATTCTTTGCGTGAGGGAAAGAGACACGAATAGACATATGAAACGAACGGGAGCTATTAACTTGCACGCTACTATTCCAACCAACTCATTCAGTTTTTTGTTACTTGTTTAACAATAACTGCATACGAAATTGCGGTTGATATATGATGACAACTGCATCTGTTTATATTGTGATACAAATATTCGATACAAACGTCATTAAAATATTGTATTAAATATACTTATGGACAAGCACATTTGCATGCAAATTTGATACTAAGAAGCTTAAATATAATGTTGCGACCGTGTAAGCTTGTATGACTTGAAAATTGATTGTAAAATTTAAAAGGCACTAATTAGTTTTAAACAAGTATTTAACATTATTTAGTCGCTATTATGAGTTAAAGATATCCGAAGTCCTATTATGTAAGCACAAACGAATTAAATTATGACTGGTAAGGCAACGATTTAAATGCCATGTGCAGCGGCTAATTTGTACCTGTAAGAAAATATTGCAAATGAAAAAGTAGGATTCCAGTTTCGGATTGAGGTAAAAAATAAACATTTTTCGAACAGCATAAATATTTCAACTTTTCTAAGATATCTTGTTCGAAATTAAATCATACCTTCTCTTTTTGAAACAGTTCAAATTTGCATTAACCACTTTTTGCAGTTTTTCAAAGTGTCAGATTGCAAATATTTTTACGTTGCGACGTGATTGGGAAAAAATCTCATAACTGGAACGATATTTAAACGGGTTTAATTTTTTATTCCCTTTTAAGTTTAATTAATCATCGTTTTAATGTATAAGTATATAAGTAATTAGTTAGTTAATTGTTTTTTTTATAATAAACAAATAAAAGTTTGTAGCGATGAGATAAGAAATGAAATAAGCTTAATTCATTTAAAAAAACGAAATAAGTTTAATTCATTAAAGGTAATAAGTTTAATTCATATCGATTCGATTAACAACGTTCACACTTTCACATACCTAACTGCAACGGGAGAAAAAACTAAAAAAAAAAATTTTAAAAAGTTTCTATTTGAAATTTTCCAATGGGATATGTCTTGTAAAGTAGTGCAGTGTGGTCTCAGTCATTCTTCGCTCTGGAATGATTAATTATCAATAAGTTTTCGTATTGCAGCCAATACTAGATATCTATTCTGTTTAGTTATGTTTATCTCGAACTAGATCTAGATGGACATTTGATGTGAGAATAAAATGTACTAGGAAATAAAATGATAACTATTGTATAGATTTTATTCTGCGATTATGATTTTTTTGGTAAATTAGAAAAAAGTACATAGAATAATATAATTCACAACAAAATAATGACTATAAACTATTTAACAATACGTTAACGTTTTGTTTACTTTAATAAATTTTTTTTTCACGAAATGTAGGTAATTAAATTTAGAAAATAAATTTACTAAATACTTGACCCATTTCATTCTGCCATTAACGACATTTATATTATTATAAAACATATATAAAACGTATATGAAACATGTAGTTCTAGGCAGCACGTTCTCCCCTATCCCCGGGTCTTTTACGTCAATATTTTCGATTTATTTTAATATTTTTTTTGATACATCATTATATCAATATTCTTGTTTAAATTTTTAGGTACAATAATTTGTAAGCTCACTCGTCTAGAAGGACGCTATGAGTAGCAAAAAAATTAATCGTGTGAAAAATCTGATAAATTTTTTGTTCATCACCTTTTTTTGATTTGTGAAATCATCAAAGAACTCACCAAAATAAAATTAAAATTGGAAAAAGGATAAACTAAAATAACGGCAATTTAAAAATAAATAAATGAGAGGGATGAAAGAGATGGGAGTCAGTGATAGCATAACTGTTGACAAGATAGAATGGAAGAAAAAAACGTGTTGCGTCGACGCGACCCCAAGTAATTACGGTGAAACATATAAAAAATGTGTAAAAACACTAACATAACACAACACAAGATTTACCAAAAGAATACACGCACACACACACACACACACACTAATATTTTATAGCTGAAAGTTTGCCAGTATGTGTATGTTACTTCTTCATTTTGATAAAATTTGGTACACAGTACTAAAGTGGCAGTGGACAGGGCACATTGCTCGAGGAACGGATGATCGATGATGCTGAAAGATTCTAGAGCGCACCGGAAAACGCAGCGTTGAAAGGCCTCCTACAAGGTAGACCTACGACTTGGCGAGAGTCGCGGGAATGCGAGACGCACAGGATCGGTCGTTGTGGCGACTCTTGGGGGTGGCCTTTGTCTAACAGTGGACGTCTTTTGGCTGAAAAGGTGATGATGATGATGGTACACAGTCATAAGAAATCAGAGATGTTTATTTCAATACTATAATATATCATAGACCAATTACAGGCACTTTTGAATTGTCAAAATGTCGGCCAGTCAAAAAAAAAGCGAAGCTAAATTGCACGTTCCAAAGCGTCTACCGGGGCCATGGGTAGTGTGAAAACGAAACCCGGGGCCCTGGGACGAAGGCAACGAAGGAACAGGAGTGGGTTTTTAGTCAGTAAAAGTCTGACACTATCTCCCGCTGCGCCCAAGAGCGGGGGTTATCATTAGATGATTTTCCCACCTTAAAAAAAAAAAAAGATCTCTATGGAGAAGAACGTGCTAAAAACTCCATGGACTCTTTTAAATGATATTATGAGTTGTATAAATCTTGGTTACAAGTTTCTTGTCGCCTCTATTATTAAATTCAATCAGATCATACATACATAATAGGTCTGTACCTATGAAATTGCCGTTTTTTAAAACGGGTTTGCTTTGAAGTGTTAAATCTTTGGATTGATTTGGAATTGTAAGTTTAAATAAACTTTATGTCAAAGGTACGTTATTGTTTTTTTGAAATTGGGTATTTATTGGTTTCTTTGTGTTTTGTATTTTCTGTAATACCGCCGTACTCAAGTAACCGTGAAAGCTAATAAAACAAACGTTTTATTTTTTCATATTAAGAGTTCGAACGTAAAGACTGCATTTCAAAGGGCAAGCAATATCGATGACGTATTACCTACGACTTTCTTCTAACAAAAGAATTCTTTGTTTTTGGTGTAATAGCTTTCGTTTTGGAAATTTAGTCTTGTAGCCGCTCTGAAAAGGAAAGTTATTCGTGAGATAAAATTTCCCATGTGAAAGTAATTGAAACAAAAATAGACTTCCCATTCAATAGCAGTTTTAAATCCGTATTGTCATCCTACCATATGTCCGTAATATCATCAATATTGCATACCGCTTGAGACACATTGTTTTCACGGTAGAACTCATATTATAAAATAATGCGATTTTTCTTGGATTTCATACAAAAATGGTTACAAGTACTGCGATATTACAGAAAATACAAAACACAAAGAAACCAATAAATAACTAATTTCGAAAAGAGAATAACGTACCTTTAACATAAAGTTTATTTGAACTTATAATTTCAAGTCAATCCAAAGATATAACACTTCAAAGCAAACCGTTTTAAAAAGCGGCGATTTCATGGATAAAGACCTATTAAATATAAATAACGGTAAATAAAATGAAGAATGGAAGAAAAAAACATGTTGCGCCGACCCCAAATAACACGGGACAAGGGCAGGAAGATGATGATAAACGGTAAATAAAATGAGTATATTCCATTCGGATAATTCTCCTACTATCACGCGGGTGACGTCACTGGTAGCAGCTAGTGCGTAATATTCGTTCAGAAAGGTGCTCATGCTACCCGAAGATTCCTTAAATCACCCACCCATATCTTTGTACTCATCATCATCGAAAGGCGTCTACTGTTAGACATAGGTCTCCCCCAAGTGTCGCCACAATGATCCGTCCTCATCGAATTTCCGCGACCCTCATCAGGTCATAGATCCATTTTGTGAGAGGCGGAGGCCATCAAACGTCTGCGTTTCTTCCGGTTCGCGGTCACTTCAGTTTGGCGATTCTCCTATGTCGGTAACCTTAGTTCTCTTGCTTTGTACTCGCAATATTTCAAAAGGTTACGTTCTAACGTCTATCACACTTCTTAGAAACAAAGACAGTTGCCATTTTTTCCTAGATCAGTATTTTTAACAGCATTTTAATTAGGCCTAACCTATGTCCGTACTTCAGTCTTAGTTGTACCTTCTGTGTAAAAAGAACATCAATGGTCTATGTGGTTATAAATTACCTTATGGTGCGTTTACACGTAGGCTCAGTCTCGGCTAATCTCTATTGCTTAAACGGGGTTTTCCCGTTTACACAATGGCTAGGGATGGCGATTGGCCGAGGCTGAGCCCTCGTGTAAACGAGGCATTAAATGAGCGTAAAAGACAATTATTACACAAACTAACACTCGATAAACCTGTTTTTTTAGGTTTTCATTTGAGCAGTATATAGAAAAAGGAGACGAGAATTGTTTTATTGACTGGCTGGTTAGTCTAGTGGTTCATGGCCCTGACTCGGCAGTCAGCCCTACTCTGGTTATTTTTGAACGCAGGTTAGAGTAACTACTCCAACCGTTCAAAAATGCTACGAGTTTTGCAACTCGTAGCATTTTTGAACGGTCGTTCTTTTATAACTTGAGTAGCTACCCTACAGTTAACTCAACTAACTCTAACTCCGAGCGGGGTAGGTTGGTGTAAGCGGCCAAAAGTGACACTTGCTTGACATTAACAGTTGAATTTTACGTTCGCGTTCAAAAATGCCAGTGTAGAGTATCTACTCTGACGACGTCATTAGAGTTAATTCCAACCTCAAATTTGAACGCAGGGCGGATGTCGTGGATTCGTTTCCCACCAAAGGCAAATGTTTAGGTGATGAGCACGATCATTTGTGTGTCTGTTTGTAATTTATCTATAATATGTTTGTATTTAGAAATATATTAGTATGTTTATCAGTTGTCTAGTAAACATAGCACAAGCTCTGCTTAGTTTAGGACTCTATGGTGTTGTATGAAATAAAAAAAAAACTTATTTATTTTTAAACGCGACACTGTTTGGTTTTTCAAAGAACTATCAAATGGGTCCTATTAAACGTCATAATTATGATGCCTACTCCAGTACCTATGGTCTAGCGCCAAACCCAGGATTTGGCGCAACCGATTCGAAATTCAAATGGATGTCAAAAAATACTGATAACTTCACACAAAAGTCAGGCATATCGTTTAAAAGTAAAAAAAAAAAAACATTCTGTGAGTTTTTGGCGGGATTTCTTCGAGTGAAGTTCAGTGACTGTTTTAATTATTCACAAATTGATTCCTAGTGGATATTGTGATGTGAAATAGGTGTAGTTTTGTATCTCAAGTATTTGCGCAACTGGACAATATGTGGGATCATTGATCCTGGTAAAACGGAGCTGAGTTTGCGGAGAAGGTTGATTTGATACATTTCCTAGCACATACTACAAAAAACTCAAGAATTTGTGTAGTACATCCATATTCTAATGGTAAACAAATTAACTATTTATACGGAAACACGGCTTAAAGGACTTAGTATCCAAGTAATTTACATTAGCAAAAAACAAAAAAAAAGAGTTCATGCAGTCTATTTTTTACGTATGTAGTTTCCATAAAACTTAACTGGTGCTATAGCAATTTCTACACTAATTTGTCGATGGCTACAAGATAACAACACTACTTTGTTCGAAAGGCCTGCTTTGAGTATTCCGCATCGGGACAAAACATAAAAGATAAGATAAAAAAAAGAACCAGGAGTCAATACGATACTCATTTGTTATCTACATGCGTGTTACAAACATGCAATGGAACAGCACTACGTATAGTGATGCGCGTAGTATCGATATCGTAGTGGTATCGAGTTACAGTACTCAGCGCCAATAATGTTTTTGAAACTAGTTGATATTTTTTAAATGTCACTCGAGTAAATGTAATTTTAGATATAGGATTAAATACTCTTTACATTATATACGTTACAGTTAAGTACAACTGAAGAAGTCATTTCATTTTGTGATACATTGAACTGCTTTATCACTAGAAGTGATATTTTAAAGACAAATTATTTGTATAACTTACTGCCCCCTGCGGTTTCAACCGCGTCTTTGGTTACTGCTCCGCTCATATTAATCGTAGCGTGATGTTATACAGCCTGGAGCAATCTTCGTGCAAAAAAAAAAACACCACAATTTTGCGACAAACCAAGTGCAAAATATAAAAGACCATCAAATATTAAGCGAGTATTGACAGTAATTAAAAACGTGTATGTTACAAATAGAAGTTTTTTTTCGCAGACGCAGACAGACATGACAGAAACTCGTAAGAGTGAAACAGACAGAGAAAAAAAAAACTGAAAGCTAAAAGTTATACACGATCAATTTAAAATTTTAATATTAACATACTTCATGGCGAAGGTTTTGTGACGATCTGCAAGCCTAGCTAAGTTACGACCGTTTCGGTTCGAATCTCTTTCTACAACCGGTAACACCACTTGTTTGTTCTGACCACGTGACTTAATGTTGAGATTGTCATTCCCATACATTTGAAGTTGTCTACTAGCGTTATCGATTGTAGATTATCAACGTGGCTAAGTCTGCTGATCATGTTTGCGGAGCAAGGAGAGGCTTTTGGCCGTTGGCAAGGCCATTGTTTCATACAATTTTCGAGAAACTTTATTGAGATGCAGCTGAAATTCTTTATGGTTTTTTTCTACTAGCAAATCAGAAATCAGAAACGTTTATTTCAAATAGACCAATTACAGGCACCTTTTGAATTGTCAAAATATCGGTCAGTCAAGAAAAAAAAAAAAACAGAAGTGAAGCTAAATTGCACGTTCCAAAGCGTAGATCTCTATGGAGAAGAACATGCAAGTAACTCCCACTCTTTTAAATCATATTATGAGTTACATAAATCTAGTAGTAGTAGTATCATATTTCTTGTCGCTTCTAATATGTGAACACAATGTAGATAACTAATAATATTAAAAAAAAAATCGAATTAAAAAATATAAATTAAATTAAGCCAAATTCAAAGTCAAATTTGAACCAAGATGCCTTCAAATATTACAAAACATCTATATCATAGGTTATTGACTGATGCTGCTTAGTGCATCGACCTTTTTGCTCTTTACTTCAAACAGAAATGTAAAATAAATACGCATTATCATTCCAATATGAATGTGTTACAATCTAAAAATGTCGAACTTACTAATTACATGCGTGTTTCAAGACAATTAACATCTTGTTCAATGTTATGCGCATGTACTTTGTCCATTTTATATTCAGACGCATAGTAATCGTTTTACAAAACAATTTTTTTTACTTTTAAAACCGAGTACATACACAGTTCTTACAAAAGTCATTACAAAAATGCTGTCAATTTTATTGGAAAGATATAATCCGCTGTGAAAAGGGACAGAGATGAAATGCAGATAGCGGTATCTTCATCTGGCATCAAAATTCTCGTGTGTCGACATCTTGATTCGTACCTTTCGATACCAGGTATTTAAAGCATTTTTCGTAAATCGATCAAATAAATTAAGTTGATGAAATTGTTAAGTGTTTACATATATCACCACGACAGCAGTGGTGGCCGAGTGGTAACGGCTCCGACTTGTTGTAAGTCGCGGGTTCAAACCCAGCGAGGCGCATTACTTTGTGTAATTTTTTTCATCACCAATGCTCTCAAAACGGTCAAAGAAAACATCTAGATTTTTTACGATAATAAATAATCATGGCTTAGTTTTTTTTTTTTTTTTGCTGGCAACTGCATGACTTTTGGCTAAATTAAAATTTTAATGTTGCCACTAATATAAATCTTGGTCAAATAACATAATATGCTTTATACAGATTAACATACATTTCCGCATTGGATAAGAAACATAAAAATGCTTAGAATATAATGGTTATAATCACTCATATCACCAGAAAAAAGGCATGATTTTAAGACATTTCAACTTTTATCCAGCCTTCAATGTGGCTGTCGGCTTAAATCAAGGGTCGGCTCTCAGCCCTTACCTCTTCCTGATGATAATGGACGCTCTGACGTCGGACATTCAGGAAGAGGCTCCCTGGTGTATGCTGTTTGCCGATGACATTGTGTTGGTTGCCGAGAGTGGCTTAGAGGTCCAGAACAGATTGGAGGTGTGATGGCACAGACTGGAGAGTTTTGGCCTGAAATTGAGTAGAACCAAAACGGAATACTTGTTCTGCGATTTCGGTGGTCTCTCCAACCCAGTGCCTTTAGCTCTCGCTGGAACGCCCATACCGATCTGCTCCTACTTTCGGTACCTCGGGTCACTCGTCCAAGGGGATAGTGAGGTAGACCGGGACGTAACACATCGGATCAACGCAGGATGGATGAAATGGCGACAGGTTACAGGAACAATTTGTGACCCACGGATGCCCCTCAAGTTGAAGGGTAAAATCTACAAGTCCGTGATAAGACCTGTCATATCAGAATGTTGGGCTGTAAAAAAGACGGATGAAAAAAGATTGCACGTAGCGGAGATGAGAATGTTAAGATGGATGTGTTGACTGGCCTGTTGGTGTAGTGGTTTGTGGCCCTGATTGCTATGCCGGAGGTCGTGGGTTCGATTCCCACCCAGGACCAATGTTTGTGTGTTGAGCACGATCATTTGTTCTGTGTCTGGGTGTAATTTATCTATAATATGTATGTATTTAGAAATATATAAGTATGTTTACCAGTTATCTAGTACCCATAACACAAGCTCTGCTTAGCTTGGGACTAGACGGCGTTTTGTGATAGTTGTGGAATATTATTATTATTATTCCATTTATTAAATTTATATACATATTGATTACATGATTAAATATTTCTAAAAAAAAAACCATTTAAAAATAAAAAATAGTCGCCCACCGGCATCGGGAACAGGGTCCAAGCTACCGGCGGTCAGGGCTCCTGAGAGAGGAAGCTCCTAACAATGCGCGCCGTGTCCAGGAGTACTGCTTTCTGAATCAGGCCCTTGATCCAGCTGCCTAACGAGAGCCTCCTCAGATGTTGTTCGAGGGTTTTAGCTATTAAGCCATTGGCCGTTACGACTATCGGAACAATGATTATTATTATTATCATTATGTGTGGTGTGGAGAGGAGAATGGATAAAGTGAGAAATGAGTATATTAGGGGAAGTTTGAAAGTGGCGGCACTGACTGAAAAATTGAAAGGGAATCGTTTGTCTTGGTATGGTGAAGAGGAGGGATGAAGCGCATGTTACTAAAAGAGTTATGAGTTAACATGTGGATGGATGGAGAGGGAGAGGGAGACCAAAGAAAAGATGGATGGATTGTGTGAAGAGTGATATGAAAGAAAAGGAAGTTAGTGATAGCATGACGAATGCCAGGGCGGAATGGAAGAAAAAAACATGTTGCGCCGACCCCAAATAACACGGGACAAGGGCAGGAAGATGATGATGAACTTTCATGCAGCCTAATGACCAGGGGTCGGAATTAGGTAGAATTATTCATGTACATGGAACCCTAAAATATAGTGGTTGAAATCATCACTGCATTGCCAGTCATGAAACCTATTATTTCAGTCATTTGAATCAATATTAATTTCGCTATGTTGCAAGTTGGATGGATTTCTAACTTATTATTTCTACACGATACACATAAATGAGAGAATCAGTTAATATTCAACATCTCCTCAGAGCTAAATAACATACAATTGTAATCTTCTTTTGTCATTCATTCCCACAAAAAGATCCAGTGACTGTTGATACATATGACTCGTTAATAGATTATGACGTTTGCGACAAAAAGTCGCACAGTCGTAAGCGGTTGCGTTCGCACGGTCGCATGGCAGCGCGTGCGTAATGTGGCGCCGTCTCGCCTAGCCTTGAGATAGACTGGATGCTGTGGTATTATATCTTCATCGGAATTGTTTTAAAGCCTTGGATTCAACTTGGAGATACTGTTCTGGCTAGGAAACCTCTGCCGTTGAACGCTTGTGACTTTTTTAGGGTTCCGTGTCTCAAAAGGAAAAAACGGAACCCTTATTAAGGATCACTTTGTTATTCGTCCGTCTTTCAGTCCGTTTGTCTATCAAGACCCTTTATCTAGAGAACGCGTGGAAGTATCGAGTTGAAATCAAAACCATATAATCTACTCAAGTCCCAAGTTAATGAAAAAAAAAGATACGCCATCAAAATTGATTGAGACCTTGCTCTCATAGCACAAGTATAGGAAAAATATGTAAACAGTAAATTTATAGTTACGTCACAAAAAAAAAAACTTTTGATCGATTCAAAAATCTTCGTAACTCAATTCGGAAAATGAACTGTTAATATAAATGAATAGGTACGATACCCTAAGTGCGCGAGTCCGACTCGCACTTGCCCAGTTTTTTTTTTTAAATTAATCTTCGTGTCTGACTGACTTCCCAGGCAAACCTTATGTGGAGATGATTGATAAATCTTGGATGCTGATAAAACTATGATATATTGAAAGAGTTCGCATTCGGTTATTGCCCTTATTAACTTGCAAACAGGATAATGATACCTTTGAAGGTTTATGTTGTATGTACAATTAATAGGTGTTTAAATTCGATAAAAAGAAAAGAGAGATTGTTCTGTTCAGTCAGTTCGGCTGATAAGTTTAAAAAAAAAATTATATAAAATAAATCCGCCAAACAGGCGGATTTATTTTATATAATTTTTTTTTTAATAGTGAAAGGTTCGCGCTTGACCGCTGTCACCTGATGGAAACTGACGATGCGGTCGACGATGGAGCGCGCTTACCAAGAAGTAACCTATTCACTCTTGACATAAAGATTCCCGGGTTGCCCGGTTTCCAGATTGGGTTTTTTTATGTGAGAAATGTGTCATTAGATGCTAATGACATCTCCCTCCCTTGGGCGGGGCGAGAGGGCGTGTCAGACTTTTACTGACTAAAACCCACTCCTGTTCATTCTTTTCCTTGGTTCCAGGGCCCCGGGGTTCTCTTCCGCATCACCCATAGGCTGGCTGGCTGACATCTCCTTGAGGCGCGCGTGGAACACTACGCGCCGTCGACGACGCTCGACTAGGCTCGGACCGGACGGTTACCGGACGGTCAGACAGCGGATTCTGATCCTGATGGATGGCAAGCAATGGGTAGCTCCCATTGCTAGCCACCAATCGGGATCAGAATCCCGGCGGCTGGGGCAATAGGGGCGTTTCCTCGCGCGTGCAGACGCCTCCTTTGCTATCATTAGCAAAAAGGCTACCGCCTGTCACTCCTCTTCGCTCCGGACCATGGCCTGTACTAAGGCCCGGCGCGAGTGATCGCTGCCACCAATCGCCCCCACGAGGACACGGCGGTGCTCTGCCCTTCCAGGTTGGGTTGGGTTGTTAATTAAAGTGCTCCTAAGAATAAATCAATAATTTAGAACACAAAAGTATTTGATTGTATCTCCACCTTAAGCTCCTGTGAGTAAATAAAGAAAAAAAGACCACCGCCTACCACATAAGGATTGCATTAGAAACGGCCCTTGTTTAAAATACGGGCTGATTACATACATATATAGACTTTTAAAAGTAATGCATAAGAATACGATTTGAACTTAATATGTTTTTTTTTTATTGATCCTCATATCAACTAACTGCAACAATTACACCAATGGAGCACAATTAGTCCAGAATCAGCTACTTTCTAACATCGTGTGCGCAAAGGATCAAAGGAGCGGCGCGGCAGAGGGTCACGCTGCTCGCTTACGCAGCATCAGGCCATCTCTTCTCCAGGATTTCACATGTATCAAATCCTATATCGAAAACATTTTGAAATGTCAAAGCTCTTTCGATCAGTTTTTACAAAGAACTGATTTAAATTGAAAAATACGGAAAATTTTGATATGTCATCTTGACAGTTGACCATAAACATAATAGACGTGATAGGGAGATATCTTTATAAATTATAGTCTATGTGCTAGTTCAAGACATTGTCTACCTGTGTCAAAAGGTATACCATCAGTATACCTGATTCACAATCAAACGAAGGTGAATTGCTGACAAACATACACGCATACATCTACCTACCCAAAAAGTGACATTTTATCTGCAACAGCGTTTGTAAACAACTTCTCCCGCTCTGAGTATAGCGAGAGGGAGTGTCAGAATTTGTGCCGTTTTACACGGATGTGACGCATATCTTCGCTATCAATTGACAATGTTTGTTTGCTAGTTTCAAGATTGCGACATTTCGCGCGAATAAACAGTTTTTCTTTCTTTCTCTTTCTAGAATTTTACTTATCACACCCATCTATGATCCTTCAGTTGCCCTTTGCGTTCTATTCGCCACGGTAACCCTTTCGAACATACTCGCAGCCCTAGGGAATAACCACGAGACATTTCAGTAGTGTATGTCACTCGACATATTGAACTTATTACCTTTTTGATAATGGTTTCCGCTTGTAGGACTAAAGAGGTCCAAAAGTTCCAGATTCCACTCTACAATCCTACCTTAGCTGACCAAACAGCGCCACCCACTGGCCTTTCTTCCAAACAGGTGCCTCGACGTTTATGGTAATCGAGGCCGGTATTCAATAGATCATCTATTGGCAACAGATACCTTGGCCACTGGGGAAACAATGCGATATTACACTCAGATAAACTTGTTACCACACTTGTGGTTCTGGCAACATTTAGTTAGAATTTAGTTTTACTTTAAAGTTTTTGACAGCAGGATGTAACTCGTTATACATTTACACTGTTTTTCACACAAACGCTCTTACGCAATTATGACTTTTTTACACATTTTTCATTAGATATTTTGGAAACGCATTATCTAGTGGATATTATCTAGGCTTCTATTGAAATCAATTTGTCAATTTGTGTAAAACTAATCCAGTAAAGACCTCTGAAAATCTGCTTTTTTGCATGAACTTTGACACTTCATAATGTACTCAATAATTAATAAAGTCAAAAAAGTACAACAATAGAAGCCTTGCGAATTTAATCAAGATTCTGAATGACGACAATTTTTTCCAAAAACTTTTAAGGGTTTAAAAAAAACACGTATTTCCTGGAACAAGTTTTGTAAAATATTCGAGTAAATCACGGAATTACCGAATGCTAACAGAGTTTTCAGGCGTTATCTTTCTTTTTTACGTTGCCTTTTCGTCAAACATTGCGTTGCATTGCGTTAGATGAAGTAACAAGCTTCTAAACCATGCTCAATGTTGATGATAGTGAAAAAGATCCTCTCAAGACCCTCTCTCGCCCTGAAGAAACCTAAATCATAATCGGACGGGAAGACCGCAACAGGCAAATTGTTTCAGTTTTTCGATGAACATGACGAATCGCTTAGTTTCGGCCCGTAGAGATTTCAACAGCAGCTGTTTTAATTATGCGCAAATTTGATCCCTAATGGATGTCGTGATGTAAAATTGATGTGGTTTTGTATTTCAAGTGTCTGCGCAACTGGACAATATGTGGAATCATTGAAACAGGCGCGATGTCGGTAAAATGGAGCTGAGAATTGTATTGCAGTGTTAACTACCTCAGCGAAGTTTCTCGAGAAGGTTGACTTGATACATTTGCTGCCAAATACTGCAAAAACATTAGAATATGTACATACATATTCTAATGGTAAACAAATTAACTATTCAGGAACTTGTAATCTTTACTATTTAAATAACATTTATAAAAAAGTTTTCCTTTATTTTGTGTTGTTTCCTTTAAATGAAGAACTGCAGAGTTTTTTTTTTAATAATCAGCGCCACCCTGAAACACAAAGGTAATAGAAGGGGCTCCATAAACTCTTAGGGTCAACTCGCACTTGTCATCGCATCCTATTTTTTAATTGAAACGCATACGACGCGCACCCGGGTCGCAGTAATGGCCGTGTTCAGCGACTTTTGAACGATCGTGAATGGCCTTTGTGCTTGTCACTGCATCCGAGTAACTCACGGCGAAGCGCGGCGTTACCTGAAGCCCAACCGGCTTCAACTCTAACTAAGCGTCGACGCGCAGAGACGCGTTTCATAGCGCGTCGACGTGCGATTTAATTTTTGAGTAATACAAATTTGTACCTTAGTTATGGGAAAAAAGAGATGAATATGCCATAGGTGAAAGACATGACGAGACGCTTCGGTTCTGCGCCAAGAATGAGCCTTAAAAAAGCACCTCTGTGCTACGCCTGTTAGGGCACTTCCCTGATAGAACTTGCCAACTCAAGCATTTCGCTTACATAATCAAGTTCTTAACAAACAAAACGTTTTGTACAAAACTTTATCTACAATCTCAGTACAGATGCTCACCCTAAGTTCGTATCAGTGTAACTTATCGTGGCTAAGTAAACAACGACCAGTAACAGATGTTTCGACACCGCCTGCCCAGGCGCAGGTAATTTGCAAATAAATGTTCTCTATATAAACTGTAGGGTATCGGAGGTATGGTTAAGTGAATGTGTTTATCATTTCATTATTCGATTGGTGATCTCTTAGTCGTTGAACGGTGTTTCGGTTATTATCTATCTGAACCAATAGCATATGAGCCTAGTAAATATGCTATAGGAATCCAATAAGTACCTACGTAAAGGCGAAAGTTTGTGAGTAGGTACCTATATATAAGACTTTTAATTACCACACAGAAGGTGTTAAAAGTAGGGTATCCAACACGTGGTAAAAACTGTCTTTATCTTAGGTGGCTTGAATATCTCACTCCACTCAGGTTTCTATATTAATTCTCTCGCGGCGCTCGGGAGTTAATTGTATGAATCCCTCACTACGCTCGGGATTAAAATTTAGCAACCTTCGTTCCTTTTGGTATTCAACATGCCACCCGTGACTTAAAGACTGCTTTATCCCCTAGTTACATAATCTACTATATATAAAGTAGCAAATAAAAAAAATGCATACGACGTGACGGGTAAAGTCGCTGGTGGAAGTGAGTGTATTAATATAATCAAACATATTCCGCCACATCTAGTTAAACTGGAGCAACGTGCTTGAGAGAACCTAGAAGGAAGACATATCCTACCTTTTATTATTATGTTACCGTAAGTATTCTGAACGTGGGTGGAACAGCTTTCAACAAAAACTGCCGGCAGACTAACGGGTAAGATATTGTAATTTCTTTAAAAGCTTATTTAAATGATACAAAGTAGTGGCAGTATGTGGCAAATAAATTGCGAGTTGCCGTTTGAGAATTGAACCTTTTATTTATTTTCTAACAATCTAGCGGAAAGTTCTTTTTCAATACACTTACTCGAAAACCCGCTCTTATCTCACCGCTTTTAGGCACGCAATGGACTGCTTTCCGCACTAGTGCAGAAATAGCGCGTGCTCTCCCCCACCACAATATTATTACATTTATCGTATCAGACCCCCGTTTATTCATTTCTTCGTAAGTGTATTGAAAAAAGTCTTTTGAGACACGTACAAATTTGTCACTGTAGCCCTCGGCTCCATAACACGCTCGCCTACGGCTCGTGTGAATTCCGCCTCGGTCGCAATGACAAACTTTCTGCAATTGTACCAAAATGTACTATTACAATTAATCCAACTGTTTTTTTTTTTGGGTTCTTTACCTCAGTCGGCGAAAACGCTGATCACTGTCTTCTACATCTGTCCGTCTGTCAAGAATCTTTTACTCAAGAACTAAATTCGTTATGTTACGTTACGTACGTTCTCAAAAACGATCGAATGTTGAGGTATTAAACCGAAATGAATATCAAATACTTGAGTAGCAGACTTGAGTCTGCTACCTCTTGGAGTAGTGAAAAAATCAAGAAAACAAGGTACACCACTGCTTCCAGTATGTGCGACTTGCTGAACCTTGGATTCTGCTGTGAATCTAAGGAGTTACTGTTGCTTAACTCGTAAAGTAACACATATAACGATCAACCATACTCTTCTCAAACTGATATCACTCGCTCAAACAAGATATTAAAAAAAAACATACATATACATAAAATACATAAATATTAACTAAACTATACTAAAACCTAACTATTTAGGTAAATATAATACAAAAACACAAAGTACACTCAGGCGTCGAAATACTTCTCCACATCGCTGTCATCGAGAAATGTACCCAGAAGACTGGCAGCATTGCCACGTTGAATGGCAATGCCAATTAAAAAATTAGTATTGCTATTATTATTAGAGAGCTGGCTTGTTGTTCGCCCTTTTGGGCGAAGAACAAGCCAGCTCTCTGGTCACGCAAAGTGTCAATCAGTAGGCATGAAATTTCCTTAAAAAGGAGACACTCGGACCCCATGACCCAAGCGTTTCGACCCGAAACAGCTCAAAACTGTAATTAACAATAAGGTTATTGTATTTGCGCCGTTTAAGGGTCTCAGCAGCCGCAACGGCAGCGCCAGTACTTACAGCCCGCCTTACTTGGAACATGGGATGGCGCAAGGGTGTCGACACAGGTTGCGTCCCACACCAGAGGCCTACCCACCTTCCACGGCACAACAAGAAAGAAACAAGAATTCTTGATTAATATAATACCAATTTCTTCAATTACTCCGATACGCTAATAACATATTTGTACAGAAGATTATGAAGAATTTTCTTCCATTAAACTACGATTAGCCACCGATGTAATGATTAGATCCCTATAATTGAACACGTCCGATCATAAATGTCTGTGATATTATCTATGGGGCTTTTTGAATGAGGTATAAGGATATAGATACATGGATGACGTTTCAATTTCTCATCGATAAAATTCGGAAGCCTTTTTTACTATTGTTAGCAAATCCAGCTAGGCTATTTCAAGTACCAAAGACTCGTTTTAGTTACATAATCGTACACATACAGACAATTTATTATATCATAAAATTACATAAAATGAAATTATGTAAATTGCATTTTTTTGGTGAGAAATCATCTAATGCCATCTCTCACCTTGGGCGGAGTGAGACGGCGTGTCAGACTTTTACTGACTAAAACCTACTCGTTTGTTTCTTCTTTGCCTTGCGTTCCATGGCCCTGTGGGTAAATTTTCATTTAACCCATGGCCCCAGTAGGCTTCCTCGACCCTGCTGGATCCCTACGATTTGCTGACATCTCTTTGAGGCGCACGTGGAGCACTATGCGCCGTTGACGACTTGGGCTCGGTCCGGACGGTTACCGGACGACCGATAATGAGACAATCACACTTAATATCCCGAAGAATCGCCAAACTTAAGTGGCAGCAGTGGGCAGGGAACATTGCTCGTAGAATAGATGGTCGATGGGGCCAAAAGCAGCGTTGTTAGGCCTTCCACAAGGTGGACCGATGATCTGGAGAAGGTCGCAGGAATCTGATGAATGCGAGACGCATAGAACCAGTCGTTGAGGCGACACTTGGAGAGGCTTATATCGAGCAGTCGGCGTGTTTCTTCAATAGAAATGGTCCACAAACAAAATTAACCAGAACCGATCCAAAAACTGCAATTAGTGATGTTAGCAAAAAAACATAATTGTACTTTGATTCCAAGTTCACATTCTTCGCTAAATGAACTCAGTCGCGTAACTACTCAAATTGTATATAATTAGTCTATAGCGACGACTATGTGATGAAAGTTCTCAGCGTGATTCGAACATAATATGCAACATTAGTTTTAGGATATGCGAAACCCGAAACAAGTGTCTAGTATTTTTATGTAAAGAAAGTAAAAAAATTCATAGCTGTATAATGAAAAATCACAAAGTTATAAGCTTGTTATGTTACCTGGTTGTCCGCACAAATACATGGTCACCGGGCCATCCGGGCGACTGAGGGGTTGTTTTGCTCCCGCACCCAGCTGTGCGTTGGCGTCTAATGCCTGCTATGACCTGCCGTGACCTGTGTTGTACTTAGTGTGGGTGGTGTCCAACTTGACGTGACCTTATTTAAATATTTTTAAGAAAAAATTTAACATGGTTTAAATATTATTGGATTCGATTCAGTTACTGATTCAGAACCAACGATATTCAGGTTTCGAATATACTAAAAATTATGTTGTGTAACAGTTCGAATTCAACTATCCGGCAGTTGCCAAGACCGGGCACAACATCCGTTTTATCGGTGCATCTATACTTTTCAATGGAGGTTTGTGGGACTTTACATCCCGCTCTACATACCTTTAAAACTGGACATACTTAGAATGCTTGGCTTACGATTACACAATTTGTTTTGAAGTGACATAAACTATTGCTTGACTGCGATCCCACTTGATGGTAAGCAGTGATGCAATCATCGATGGTGAAGCACATTGGTTTATTAAGAGCCTATGCTATACATACACTCTAGCCTTCAAAACACCTAAATTTTATTCGGACGGGAAGACTGCAGCAGGCATATTGTTCCAGTCCATCGATGTACACGGAATTAACGACGAGGCGAAACGCTTGCGAAATTGAAATGATAACGGCACGCATTCAAAATTAATTCTTTATAAGCATTTTCGACAAATTACTTTAGATATAATCAATACGACAGATCAGTCAGTCCGACCTCTCGTCTACTCAAGCCCTTAGCTCTCGATAAAATATAGCTTAATGATTGATAGATGATTGGTCGATCAGAGCCAATCTCGATAATTATATAATGAAATATGTAACTGTCAAGTGATCAGCTTGGAATGGCATGATGATGTAGAGTCAGATACTTAATTGTAATAATCTTGCGGAAAGGATAAATGGTTCGTTAAGCAAGGGTGGACGTACGGATATACTTGTTACGTAGAGAGCTTCTATGATTAATTATTGGAAAGTTAATAATTATTATGATTTCTATTTATTACTGTATGAAAGTGTGGAAATATATCGTATCTCAAGTGTCTACACAACTTGACAATTTTTTTTTTTTCGCTGGGAAAATCATCTAATGACAAATCCCGCTCTTGGGCGGAGCGCGAGATAGTGTCAGACTTTTACTGACTAAAAACCCACTCCTGTTCCTTCTTTGCCTTCATCCCAGGGCCCCGGGTTTCGCTTTCACACTACCCGTGGCCCCAGTAGGCTTCGATCCTGCTGGACCCCTACGATTTGCTTACATCTTGAGGCACGTGTGAAACAGTACGCGCCGTCGACGTCTTGGGCTCGATCCGGACGGTCGGATGGCGAGCTGTCCATTGCTCGCCGTCCGCAATCGTCTTTGGCGGGATTTCTTCGAGTGAACTTCAGTGGCTGTTTTAATTATTCGCAAATTGATTCCTAGTGAATATTGTGATATAAAATTGGTGTAGTTTTGTATCTCAAGTGTCTGCGCAACTTGACAATATGTGAATTAATTGAAATAGGCGCGATCTCGTTAAAATGTAGCTGAGGATTTTATTGTAGTTAAACAGTATCGACTATTTCAGTGAAGCTTGCCGAGAAAGTTGACTGGATAGTTTTGCTACCGAATACTAAAAAAAAAACTGTAACATAATAGCATAATGAGCCTCTTAATGTTCCCACTGCTGGGACTCACCTGCTTCTCTCTAGGAGAGGGAATGGGCTGTAATCCACCACGCGGACCCAGTGCGAGTTGGTGAAAGTCACATGTCTTTGAATATTTTGTTTCTAGAACATGCCGGTTTCCTCACGATGTTTTCCTTCACCGTTTTGAGAGCAGTAGTGATGAAATAAATTACACTGAAAAATACTGTACTCTGTATTATTTATTTAAACTTTATGTACAGTAGTGGTACATAGGCGGACTTAATGCAACAAAGCATTCTCTACCAGTCAACTTATGGGTTAAAGAAGGCAACATTGTGGTAGGTTTGCACAATAAATAAATAATATATATTTCAAATAGAATGAAGTTTTATTAAAATAAGTTGATAGATGTATAAAAATTATAAACAAATAAACACTATGATAAATATCAAATCATTATAATTAAGAGAACTCAAAAATATTTCTTTGTATCTAAATATATAAAAACGAAACACCACTCAATGATTAATCACGAAATCTCAGAAACTATAACACCTAAAAACTTAAAATTTGGCAGTAAGATTCCTTATAGGGTGTAAACATCCGCTAAGAACGGATTTTCCGAAATTCATCCCCAAAGGGGATGAAACGGGGTTCAAAGTTTTTATGAAGAAACCGACGTTCACGCGAGCGAAGCCGCTGGCAAAAGCTAGTTCATTATAAAGATTAATAATTTATTCGGCACAAACCACACTACGACAATTCTTTAAATAACTGCTGTACGAAGCCTTAAATAAAACTTCACTCAAAAAAAATCCGCCAAACTTTATAACATTTTAAGGAAACGTGATAAAATGTCAGTCGTGTGAGCGAGAGAGAGGGATGGAGCTATACACCAAACATAGCTCCATCCCTTCCCACAGTTCAGTTTAGATCATCAAATCGATCGCATTAAGAATAAGGCCTCTGCACCTTAAACGTACAATGATGACATTTTGACTGGCCTGTTGGTCTAGTGGTTAGTGGCCCTGACTGCTATGCCGAAGGTCGTGGGTTCGATTCCCACCCAGGACAAATGTTTGTGTGATGAGCATGATCATTTGTTCTGTGTCTGGGTGTTATTTATCTATATATGTATGTATTTAAAAATATATAAGTATGTATATCAGTTGTCTAGTACCCATAACACAAGCTCTGCTTAGCTTGGGACTAGATGGCGTTGTGTGATAGGTGTGGAATATTATTATTATTATATTATTATTTATACTTTCCAATGTAACTAAACTCATCGTTTCAGCCGAAAGACGTCCACTGTTGGACATAGGCCTGCCCCAAGTGTCGCCACAATTAACGCAACCTTACCAGGTCATCGGTCCACCTTTTAGGAGGCCTTCCAACGCTACGTCTTTCGGTACGTGGTCGCCATTCCAGAACCTTTCGGCCCCAACGGCCATCCGTTCTGCGAAAAATGTGCCCTGCCCAAACTAAACTACTCGATAATAATCAGTTTCGAATAATAAGCCATTACAAACCTTATCTACAACTATTTGAGTCAATATCTTGGTCCTGATTCGCGGATTGTTATCACGAACAAGTTCATAAAAAGATAAGCGATCTCACTACACCCAATACAAAGCTGTGATACTGACATTAGCTTACCTTAATATGTATTTGCTTTTACGGTAGCATTGTGTGCTAGTGTTAAAGTTTGGTCAAACCAGTAGAACAGCAAATCTTAGGTCCCGATGAAATTTAGCGTCCAGAGTTAATTTTCATAGGTTGCGGGATTTTTCATTTTTTTTTTTTTTTATATTCCACAGCTTTCACACAACGTCGTCTAGTCCAAAACTAAGCAGAGCTTTTGCTATGAGTTCTAGACAACTGATAAACCTACTTATATATTTCTAAATACATACGTATTATAAAGAAATAAAATTCGTTGAAATATTTGCGGTGCGGCGCCGCAACGCATCGTGTGGCTCAGCTCTTAAACCATGCTCGATGTTGACGATTATGGCGACACTTGAAGTAGGCCTATGTCCAACACAGGACATTTTTCGGCTGAAATCATGATGATGATGACGGTGAGTATACAGGTTAAAAAGTTAGGTCAGTTACTTGAGTGCTTTTTGAGAAAATAATTTCTCCTGTTCTGGGTGGAGTGAGGAGTGTCAGATTTTACCTAAAACCCACTCATTCTTCAGTTGCCTTTTGCATTCCTAGGCCACGGTCTCTTTCCAGCGATCCCGTTCCACAGTCCTCACGATGTTTTTCTTCACCACGCCGTTTATATAGCAGTGCGGATCAAATAAACAAAGTGCCTGCCTATATTCGAAACTCAACTTTTTTTTTAGTTTTGTGTTTGTTTTTTTTTGTTGTGAGCGTGTTATTACTGATTATAACCCACTCGTTTGTTCCTTTTTGCCTTACGTTTGAGGACTCCGGGGATTCATTTTCATTTAACCCATAGCCCCAGCTTACGCTTAGCAACTTGGTGTAGTACATTGCAGTGCACCTTTCAGGATTTATACGAGATCAATATGGGTGATTCTTTGAAACCGAGAGACCGTCTCATTCATCTGGTCTAGTTTTCGTACCTACCTATTTTGTGTCGTAAGCCACTGGGCCCAAATGAGTGCCTTTCATACATTTAGTGATCGGGGAAAACTAATACGCAAATGTGTCGACACCCTTGCGCCATCCCATGTTCCAAGTACGGCGGGCTGTGCTGGCGCTGCCGCTGCGACTGCTGAGAACCTTAAACGGCTTAAATACTTGTAATCTTATTGGTAATTACAGTTTTGAGCCGTTTGGGGTCGAAACGCTTGGGTCATGGGGTCCGAGTGTGCGTCTCCTCTTTAAGGAAAATTCACGCCAACTGATCGACACTGCGTGACCAAAGGGCTGGCTTGTTCTTCGTCCAAAGAATTAGCATTGCCATTCAACGTGGCAATGCTGCCAGTCTTCTGGGCACATTTCCGGATGACAGCGATGTGGAGAAGTATTTTGATGCCTGAATGTACTTTGTGTTTTTGTATTATATTTATGTACATAATTAAGTTTTAGTATAGTTTAGTTAATATTTAAGTTTTTTATGTAAGATAATTTTTCTTCTTCTGATTCAATTATATGCAAATGAAAATAGCACATTGTAAAGAAAAATCTAAGCCAGGTGAATGAGACACTCTGTCGGCTTTAAAGAATCACCTATTTATATATTATTTAGTATTTTTCAACCAGTACAGTTATTATTAACTGTACTGGTTGAAAAATACTGTTTAAAAAATAAATAAAAAGTGGAGATAAAAAAATGATTAAATTGAGTTCATCTACACGTTGATAGGCTCGCGCTTGACCACACCTGATCGAAAGCGATGATGTGCAACGATAGAGCACTCTCGCCTAGAAGTTACCTATTCACACACCAGTTATGCGTTTTGAATAGTTAAAACTGTTTAAAATTGAGAAGATAGGATAATTATTTCAATAATAATATGGTATTATCTAGTCACACTGGCAATACCATACCATTTAAAATAATTAGCCGGTAACCACTTATCGGCTAAGAAATAATAACCTACACAGATACGTAAGTATGTAGTTACTACAACCATGCATAGCATAGCACTACTTATTCTCAATAACTGTGTTTATTTTTTAAATAATCAGGGATAGTTTCAACGTGTCAGAACATCTGCTTATTTGGAATGGGAAATGGTAACATGATAAATATTGGCCGGTCAGTTCTGAGCCAAGCCGCAGGCGAAACGATAGGAAAAACATTACTTGTTTTGAAGTGCCTGTAGCGCTTTTGCACACTAACAATTTTTTTTGAAGCTAGAGAAGACCGGATGGTCGATGGGGCCCGAAAGGTTTTAGAGTGGCGACCGCGTACCGGAAAACGCAGCGTTGGAAGGCCTCCCACAAGATGGACCGACGACCTTGTGAGAGTCGCGGGAATGCGATGGATGCGAGACGCACAGGACCAGTCGTTGTGGAGACGCTTGGGGGAGGCCTTTGTCCGACGGTGGACGTCTTTCGATGCTGTGACATAAGTTAATGAGAATGTTTCTATTTATTTCCTTAACTTTGGAAAACAAGAAACTACTGTCAACAAAATCTATTATTATTATTATTATTATTTGCTGACTACATTACGTGTATAATTATAGATAAATAAGTTTTATTTTTATAATGTGTTTATTATTGTTTAAGATTATTTTATGTACTTTTTCTATGGGCCTGAAAATAAAATGGTTATTATTATTATTATAGAGACATCAAACATTCATATAAGTTTGTGAGTGTTTGTATGCTATTCCTTTACGCTCAAACGGTTCAATGGTTTTGGAAGAAATTTGACACACGGTTAGACCATGTCTTGCACTTAGGGTACATCTACATACTTTCTATCCGAAGAGTGCGGTCCCTTGAGATAATTTTCTAATTTCAAGTGAACAAAACCACTAGTAAGTGCTAGCTAAAGATAAAACTCAACTTTCATTTGTCTTTTCCACATTTTAAATTAAAAATTATTATAATCACGGCCTTGGCCCGTGTAAGCTGATATTATTGATATCGACGGTTGAAAGGCTAATTGATCTAAGCGACATTTTTTCAAAAATAATTGAAACCTGACTCAAACGACCGAGAAAAAATTGCTGATTTTTTTTTTTAGATTGGAAGAAATGTCGTTTAGACCAATTAGCCTTTCAACCGTCGATATTAAGAACAATAAACCATAGATATTACATTTTTTCTTCTGTTCTTTTTTCAAACAGCCACATAAATACCATTTCACTACAACGTCACTGTACCAACCTATACATAAAATGGCAGTCACCGAACGCTTATTTCACTGTCCCCGCATCTACGTAGCTCATAGTAATTGAATTGTCCAGCATCCTCGCTCTCTATATTTATGTAGCTCATAATTTCTGACTGCCGAGCCATATTCCTGTATTTAATCGTAGCTCACTCGGAGACAGATGTCAATGGATGGATTTGATGTAAATTATTGGGATGTTGGCAGCATTGTGGATGGGATGAGTAGGGATGTAAATTGTGTGAGATTGTGGGTGAATAAGGGAATGGTATGAATTTGATGATAAGTTTACATTTTTAATGTTTTTTTTTGGTGCCTATTGACATACGGTATACCTATTTATATATAAAATACTTATAATGTACTCTTTCTTGGAGGTCTTTAGGTATGTATAGGTTTTTTATAGGTTGGTAAGTAGTGATGCAATCGTTGATGGTGAGGCGCATTATTTTTTATTAAAAACCTATTCAATCTAGCCTTGAAGGCACCTAAATTATGATCGGATGACATAATTTAATTATTGATTTAATTATGAATTTATCAATTATGTCAAATTCTTGTGGTTAATTTTGGGATTTAGTTTTTTTATATTTGACTACACAAATGTGATCAGTAACGAGTACGGAAAGTGCCAATTTTTTTTACTAATTAAAAAAATTTGGTGTATATTGTCACTATAATAACTCGTGTACCATAATTATCTATATATTTATGGAACGTAAAATTTAACACTAAGTAGGCTTCTTGTTATGATGTCGGCGAGCACTAAGGGATTTCGAAAATTCAACATTTAAAGGGGTTAAAAGGGGGTATTTTGTTTGTATGCCAAATCTCATTCGCACCAATATACCTAAAAGTCAGCATCAATAGTAATTGAAGCAAATATATACATTTTCAGTATACATTATTAAAAACTACCCTATAGAACGATTCAGGGGTTTTTGTCCATTGTATGGTGCATTCTTATTTTTTGGATTAATAATCTTGATACTTGGCATAAAATCAAATCAAAATGAATAATAAAGACTGTCAAAATTTGTTATTTAAAACTACCCTCAAAATAGGCTTTAAGGGGTTTTTCATGGGGGCCCAACAGGGTCGCAGCATACTCGGGCCATGGGTTGTGCGAAAGAGAATCCCGGGGTCCTGGAACTAAGACAAAGAAGGAACATAGGAGTGGTTTTTAGTCAGTAAAAGTCTGACACACCTTCCAACTCCTCCCTACAGCGAGACAAGTTATTGGATAATTTCCCAACTAATAAAAGGGCAATTTTTATGAAAACATTCTCACGAACACAGTCACGGGCTAGAGCTAGTAGAAAATAAATGATTGATTGATTGATACAAAAGTAGCACAAAACCAGCATTTAAATATCTATTAATTCGTAATCGAGTGACCTTAGTGGATAAGTCATAATTAAACAAATTGATTGAGATAATCACGTTCCGGCAACCGACTGATGATAATGTTGGAAGCTGACCTACTCAGTATACGCTGCGTGATGCATACGATGTAACTGTAATCGTTAACGTCGATGTTTTTCGTAACCATAATCAATAATAAAGCAATATTATTATTTCGTTATGGGTTGTTTACAATAACAATACATTTTATAAAAAATTATAATAAAAATTAACTTTATATTAAAGATACGTTATTCTTTTTTCAAAATTAGGTATTTATTGGTTTCTTTGTGTACTTGTAACTATTTTTGTATGAAATATAAGAAAACTCGCATTATTTTGTAAAATGAGTTCTACCGTGGAAACAATGTGTCTCAAGCGGTGTGCAATATTCATGATGTTTATGGACTTAAAACTGCTAATGAATGGGATGTCTATTTTTGTTTCAATCATTTTCACGTGGGAAATTTTATCTCACAAATAACTTTTCTCCTCAGTGCGGTAAGACAAAATTTCCAAAACGAAAGCTATTAAACCAAGAGCATTAAGTTCTTTTATTAGAAGAAAGTCGTAGGTATACGTAATTGATATTGCTTGCCCTTTGAAATGCATAGTTTCTACGTTGGAACTCTTAATATGAAAAAAAAAACGTTTTTTAGCTTCCATGGTTATAAGAACTGCGATATATGCAACTCATTTTAAAAAACGGAAATATCATAGTTAAAGACCTAAAATTTCTCCTAGACCTTTGGAAGGCGTACGAGAACCTTAGACGCTTTTAATGGAACGTAGTTCCTGTTAAGAATGGGTCTAATGTCAGAAATGACGTAAAATAGCCTAGAATGGCGTAAAAGTATCAAGAAGGCTGACTCCAAATAGGGAACAAGCCAAGAGATTGATTGAAGTAACAACTTACACATTGAAGTGAAGAATCCATTAGAAGCGATCTAACTCAAAATACTGTTTAATTATGATTTTGCTATAAACAAACGTTTAAAAGAAAGCCTACTCTGAAAACACGGGAGTAATACATTAAAATCGACACACGCAACGAATAAGGTTATAAGTTTAATTCAAGCATTTTTTGAAATGAACCAAAAAGTGATAGTGCTATGTTTGAATTTTGTTTGGATTGTAATCTGAGATACTGCCTTGTTCGATGCGGGTATCGAAATTTACTCGTAATAATGTAGCGACATCTATAACGCCACATATTAACTAAAATTCAAAATTCTGCAACGCAGTTTTAGAGTAGGTACTCCACGTGATTATCCCTGTACGCGATATGCTAGTGCATCCAAGGGCAACCCCCAGTTGGTAGGAAGCTGTTGCAACATAATATGGAAAACTAAGATATAGGGCTATTGTTTTTGGAGTCTTAAGTGGACTGGTTACCAGGAACTATGTTAAGACTATGGCCCCTGCCTGAACAATGTTATTAATTTCCATCGATAAAAAGGTTGGGATTGACTGTTTTTTTTTTTTTAATATACGTTTCCCCACTAGGTATTACTACTGCAGCTTGTTTGAGTACAACAACATGTGAAAATATATCCACACTCAGAATAACTATCGTATTCGATGTAAGAATTGAACCCGCGATGCATGATGACGATGATGTGTTCTTCCTTTCATATACTGACTGGTAGAAAATGCCTAAGGCATTAAGTCTGCCTTTGTACTTTTGTGTTCCATGAAGTTTTAATAAATAAATAGCTCAGCAAACAAACGCTCAACCCAGCACTGGGCAGGCCATAGTAAGAGGGGACTTACCGCTATGTTAATGGAAGAAATATAATAGTTTACTTTAATTTTCTTAAAATTTAAATCTACCGTTTAGAAAAAATCACATTTTCTAATATATTCTCCGAGGTAAAACATGAATGACATATTAAAACAAAAGATATTGAATCTAAAATAATATCCGTTCCAGAGCTGTTTGACAAAACATTATTTTATCGAATCCTGCGCCGATGATCGAAACAAAGACTATTTTATGGTCTATTCGAGGCTTTATTACAGGTATCGTGGGCACGGTTAGTAGCTTTACTGCACAAAATGAATTATACACCACACATAATCGATTTAATTCAATAAAAGATAAATTATTGTAATAGGAAATTTGCTTGGAAACGGTTGTATTCAGGTGCTATTATATACATGTATTCATATATACATAAGTTCATGTATTCATTCGATTTGAACATATAGAACAGCCCGAGAGAGCTCTCCTAGAGAGGAGTCCTGAGACCCAGCAGTAGGAACATTATACGGCTGATTATGTTGTGTACCTACACCACATTATTTTTAGTATATGTGAAACCTGCATTTAGTTTGTTCAGAATCAGTAACTGAATCGGTTCCAATAATTTTTACACCATGTTATGGTTTTTCAAAAAAAAGTCACAAGTTGGACACAACCAAGTACAACACACGCGAGAGCAAAACAACCCCTCAGTCAGCCGGATGGCCCGGTGACCACGTATTTGTGCGGTCAACCAGGTAACATAAAAAGCATATTTTGTGATTTTTCATGATACAGTTAATAAATTTTGTACATAGTTTTTTTACATAAAAATACTAGACATGTGTTTCGGCTTTCGCATATACTAAAAGTAATGTTGTATGGGAAATCAACAAATAACTTTTTTGTGTCAGATTTTCCAAGGTAACAAAACAATCGCACAGCCCATGTAACGTAAGCTAAACATATTAAATGCAACCAGTCATAAATCAACAGTTAACTATGTTGTGATAGGCACAAAAAATACAAGCGTAAACAGCACGCTATGTAGACAAGAAGATGGGCATATATCTAATGATAGACTATGTAAAGTGGTCAACCTGCGTAATTTAGTGACAAAAGGAAGGTAAAACCAGAAAGTTAATTTTAAAAAATCATCGACAAACCTTTTCTGAATGTCTATAAGAGGAAAATTAAAGAGCACATCCTTTCAATTGACATAATCTATATATATCTATAAAAGGAGAAACTGACTGACTGATATATTAACGCACAGCCGAAACTACTAGAACTAGGAGCGTCAAATTTTGCACAAGGCTCCCTTTTATGACGTAAGTGAGCACTAAGAGAGGATTTTCCAAAATTCACCCCCTAAGGGGATGAAACGGGGTTCCAAAGTTTGTATAGAAAAACCTATTTTCACGCGGGCAAAGGCAGAAGCTAGTCTCTTTATAATATTAGTGTAGACAATGCTGAAGTAAACCTTCGACACATTTTTATTTATTGATGTTTTTACGTTTATGTTTTTTAAAACATTGCGTGATGGCCACGCCTCCAATGAGGACTTTGTAAATACAGCAGATATTGTTTTAAAATACAATGCTAAATAGAAATAGAAGGCTCATAGCTTTTTTCCTGTGATTAAATCAGAAATGAAGATACCAAAGTTACCGACGCACCTAAAGCGCGGACTCTCGGACTGCATACACAAGAAAGAAATGTCTAAAGTCATATAATCATGTATTATGCGGTCAAGCGCGAACCTATCAACAATAAAATAATAAAAAAAACGATTTTAGTTATAAATCATACTAATTCTTAATAACTTTACTTATTATTTAGTAATTCTACTATCTAATCATTGGTCATAATAGGTACCATCCTTGCTAATTCTCATAATCACAGGTTTGTTTCATAATTAAATAATCAAAATATAAATAACAAAACCGACTTTTATATCAGTCTTTTAAATAATCAACTAGCACGTTAATTAAAATTCTTTGCTTATTTAATAATACACACTTTTTAAAAAATAGAGTGTCAACAGCTTTGTCCGACAATTTGTTTCTGATTTTTGTAATAATTCCACATCTGTGGAAAATGAAAGAGTGTTCTCTATGTCAGAGAACACTCTTTCATTTTCCACAGATGTCGGTTTAATTGTGTTTAAGGCTTTGTACAGTAGTTGCAAACTTCACATTCACTTTACTTATTTTAATTAATTACTTACTATTCATTAAACTATCTAACAGATGGCGCTAGGCTCCTTCAATTATTTGAAAATAAAAATGATTAACTACATAACAATTTCGACAATCTTATCTCTCTCGAGTCTCGAACCGAAAGTCCCGGGAGTCGAAACAAATAAAATTAAAGTCCCGGGACTTCGAGACACGACATATCCCGGGACCCAAACCCCTACATCTGACAGACTATCTGAATTATTGCATGTAATTAGTCTGGTTTTTAATCGATACAAGTTTTAGAGGTATCTTTGTGATATTTTTCTAACTTATTATTACAAAATCAGCTGTATTATGTTTTGAACACACTATCTATCTAGCATTTATCCTGAAAAATAACATAAATTTTTCTGATTCTTTTTACTACATCTAAATCATAATTATCTTACTATTACCGACACCATTGATCGGTCAATGGTGTCGGTAATAGTGTTGTGGTAGAATGACAATATCGAGCTGTCTTATAACAAATTAAAAGCAATGACTACACAATGAAGTTCTAATGGTAGGCGACTGATCAAAGGAACTGTCAAAATTTTAGCTGACTACCGTATACGTCAGACATTCATTTGTCATTATGTACGAGATTACCATTCTATGCCATTTCTTACAATGGAGTGTCAGTGGTTGACCGTTGGAAACTCATAATGACGCCAATTAGTAGATTACCAAAACTTGTCAAAATCAACAATTATGAAATCAATGACAGACCATTCTGACACTATTGTAATAGCAGACTTGAGGCCCTGGGCACATTGCTCGCAGAACAGATAGTCGATGGATCGAAAGGTTCTGGAGTGGCGACCGCGTACCTTATCCGATGAATGAAAGACCGATAGGGCCGGTCATTGTGGCGACACTTGGGGGAGGCCTATGTCTAGTAGTGGATGTTTTTCGGTTGAAACGATGATGATGACGATGACTATATCAGGGCGAAGCGATGTATAAGCCAAATTATGTATTTCTTTGCTAAGTTTAGAACCTCACTTCTTCATCTGCTGAAATATTTTCTTTAAAGCCGGCCTATGTATGTTGTCTGGTCGCTAAGTATGTCTCTCAATATGCGTTCCAAATACGAATAGGAAAATCAATAACCTCGATCTGTCAAATATTAAGTGAAAAGTACGGTTTGCAAAGAAAACATATTTGCGTATCAATAATGGTTTTTTTTTTTGCATACAAAGCATAAAAAAAAACATTATTGATACGCAAATAAGTTTTACTAAGTCTTAGTTAAATCTAGGTGAAGTGAAAACGTTATTGTTTAATCTAAATTAGCTAAATATCTTGTTTTAAGTCATATTTAGTTAAAAAAAAACTATTTTATTTCTTATTTTCATTGTTAGGGACAATTCGCCTTCTTCT